>LR989949.1:10158759-20158759 GCA_905147015.1 Laspeyria flexula
TTGGTAAATGGTATAGGTACCTAGGGGTACCTATACCATTTACCGTGCACAATTCCATATCGATATCGGAGTTTTGATATCGTTGTCAAATGTTTGAAAATGACAGTGACAATATTTACATTTACAAATATTTGATAGCGATATTGAAATCGTGAAATAGCGTGGTGTTATATAGCCCATGTTACTCAGTGATAATGTAGCTTTCTAACGGCGAAACAATGTTTGAAATCGCTCCAGTAGTTTTTAAGTTTATTTGTTACATACAAAAATACAAAATTTCAAATATTTCCTCTTTAAAATATTAGTGTCGACAAAGAGAGTGCATCACAGATGTGAAATATTTGTACAAGCCCATTTAGTTATTTTAAATAGCATGTGCAGCAAATGTGGGAACACACATGATACAAATAATTTAAACATGCAATAAAAAAACCGGTCAAGTCCATTCCGGACTTGCGCATTGAGGGTCCCGTTCGATTATGCATCATTTTTTTATATATTTTTATTGCGCTAAAGAATATTGCAGACCCGAGTACCTATTTGATATAAATTTCAGCTTGATACCTCTACGTGTTATTGAGAAAAAATTTCTTGACAAACAGTCAGACGGAAAACGGATTGATCCTATAAGGATTCCGCTTTTTCTTTTTTAGGTACGGAACCCTAATAATCATATTATAGAATAATATAATATATATAAAATATAATCTAGCTAAAATAAACGGTTGAAGTGCGTTGTAAAGACATGGAAAATTCTCAAGAGAGTAATTCAGTACCTACTTACAAATAAGTTTGGGAAGCCCTAGCATAGACAAAGTTTAGTTTAGTTTAGCATAGAAAAAGTGCACGGTGTATAAGTCTTTTGATTTAAAGAGCGGAGTCTGATTTCACAAGCAATATAGGTGAAGTCATATAATTTTCTTTAATATAGGTACTTCTATAACTGCACTCATAAAGAATTTTTTTTTTTTGATGATTGCCTCTCTGGAGCAGCGGGAGTGCCAATGACTACTGTGGGTCCAGGTACAGGTCCGAGGTCTGGGTCGGGTCATATTGTTGATTTTCGTCTTCAAAATCTTCAGTATGAGCTCGGAGTCAGGAACAGTTAATGGCAATTTGGGCCATTACATGGGGCAAAACATAACTTCAAAATATAGGGTTTGATTCACCTTTTTTTTTTTTTTACTTGGGGAAATGCCTGACGCATACCCCTCGGTCTTGGGGAAAGAACCGAGGGGTTATGTGGGGCTCGCACCCACTAAAACCCCAAGATGTTCCTCTCGTCACGCTCTGCTGTGGTCACGGGAGCGCAGGAACATTCGTTCGCGACCAGTGCCTACCTAAAATGTTATTCTATGCTATTTATTGCAATCTTCTTCTTATCGTGTGGGCTTGAAGCAGACCCTGGTGTTGGAATTTATCAAGTCGTCCAAAAGGCTTCCAACCATTCCTGACTTAACGACTACCACATTAAGTGATAACCGGGACCAGCGGTTTTACGTGCCTTCCGAAGCACGAAGACGCTCGAGAATGAAATTGTCACAAACGGTCACCCATCATAGACTGACCTTGCCGAGTGTTGCTTAACCTCGATGATCGTAACGACCATCTCAGTATCACAATGCTACGGGCGCCTTACTATTGCAATGATGCATCTCCTCTCAATTTCTCATGTCGCCACCGCTTTACTAGAGTCCGGCCTAAAAAGTTTAGTACCTTAAGTGTACTTTATATACCTACATTTAGAAAATCATCATAACAACATCAGGTAAATTGCAAAAGTTAAGACATAAATGGTATAAGTTTTGGAGAGCAAGTGTGTTGCTGGTTTTGTTTTTTCTCGGCGTATAATACAAAGCTCGGAACAAAACTTGCACCTATTGTAAATTAATCTTTATTGTCATTAAATATTAGACTTTTTTTGGCCTAAGCTTAGCAAGTGCTTTGTACAAAGTAAGAAGTACAAAGTAAGTAGTGCTTTGTACAAGTACTGTCGTGACATAACAAAAATACAATAAAAATACATAAAGTATACACAGAAACGAAAAAAAAGGAACGAAAAATGGAGCAAAACAGGATTAAAATATTAAATTCAGAATAAATATTACATTTGGAGCAAACAAGGACAAAAATGTAGGGTGAACACGGAATCTTTAATGTGGGGCGAAACTTTATTATGCGAATGCAGAAAAAATTCAAATATCACATAAATATTTGTATCGTGTGGAAATCGAACTCACGTCGCGTCGCTAGGCAAGGCAATGTTAGTGGCGAGACCACCTTAACTATTATGCCACGGTGATAGTCTTATGAACCTTTGTCATGCGAATGCTTGGCAATGGCTCTTCTTTCTACAATAATTTTTTGCGTTTATTTAGTTAATTTTGTACTTACTTTGGTGGGTAGATATCCAGTCGGATAACTATGGTAACGAATTTCTGGTCGTCTCGACGTATTTATATTATGTATACACATTATATAACCTACACACCGCCTAAAAAGATCAAAATAAAGATTGTCTATAAAAAAATAATGTAAATTATAACTTTTATGTTTTATGAAACCTTATTTTTTATAAAGCAGATGAAAAATAAATATTTAAAGCAAAAGTAAATATGTGTAGTTTCTTTTCAAATTCACTTAAAGATTTGTATAACCTTTAAGGGTATAGCTTTTACTTTGAACTAACCAAATTAGCTAAAAACTTTTAAGATTTTTCTCTGCTCGTTTAATTGAGCAAATATGCCTACCGTCTCCTAATCACTTTTAAAATAATAATAGCACTCAACGAAAATGTCTTTAACTGTATAAAATGTCTATAATATACTTCTAATCTAATTTAACTTTGCTATAATTTTAACGTCTGAAAGTAAGCCCTTTAAAGGCTTAAAAGCGAGATTTTTAATCACTATTACTTAAGATGAATTAAAACAACGAAACGAGAAAAAGAATTTCAGAAAAGTTAGAATACTTAATTTTAATATTTAAGTGTTCTTTTTTTGGGCCGGCGAAATAAGTGGATAAAGTTGATATTGAGGAAAGTGAGGGCAGAGCTATATCAAAAGATTGTCAACACAGATTAACCTATCAATACAAATACTTAACGTTCTTGGAAAGATTAGAATATCTTGGAATTTATGTGAATTCCATTTCCTGCTTGACCCCAGATTGAAACTGTACCTACAATCTCCTGAAAACTCTTTTGATGTCTCTCCGATATTACTGGCTTCCGATCACGGGCCCTTTGGATATTAGGAATGAGACGACTTTGCAAAATTGTAGCTTAAATCAATAACAAACAGAATAATCCTCTTAACTTCGGTGAACTCCGCTGAAAATACAGGGAATGTACTCCTGTCGCAAGTGATAAAAAAGATGTTTATTGAATTTTTATACTAAAAATTGTTTGTATATTTTTGGAATTATTGTATTAAAATTTGCAATGTTGCAAATTTAATCTTTATAGATTGAAACCCAAGCTTTCAATATTTAATTATATAATAATATTCTACCACATTAATTTGTGCCACTAACCAATAAATGATTATTAACCAATGCACAATGTATTAATAGTGCAATGTGAAGTCATAATAGAGAGTTTTGAAGATATCGATATGAAACTGAATAACTTTATTTTCACACGAGACAATAGTTAAATACAGAAGAACATTCAGTAGTGCATCACATGTCTCTGTGGTCAGAAAGGGTTTCCAGCTCAGATTTTTTTTTTTAAAAAGACAACGCCCGCTCTATGGAACAAGCCCTGTGTCGCGGCGAGCTTTACAAACATGAAACTAACGGACATAAAGTACACCCAGACTAGAAACAAACATCTATGAATCACACAAATATTTGTCTCGTGTGGGAATCGAACCCACGTCACCCAGCACGGCGATGTAGTGGCGAGGCGACCACCTTAACCACTGCGCCACGGTGACAGTCAACAGATTGTGTTAGACTACTGTAAACCAGTCTAACGGGTATATCTCAAACTAATATTGCCAGCAATCGGACACATATTGTTTCCAAACTCCAAGCTGACACCAAAGATATCATGATAGAAATACCCAATGTCAATTTTGTCCGAATCCCAATTCGAAGCACTCGTAAATACTTCGCGCTGTCACCATCAATAGAATCAATAAAAAAATAAATCGATATGTATTAAACTCGTGGGTGAAAACCTCATAAGACTTTACTATACCTTTGATAGTGTAGTTTGTACTATATACAAAGTGCACTATGAAAGCCTCGCCAGGCCAAATTACAGTCATTATGGTTAATCTCAATGGACTCTAGTAAATTACTAATGTCCATTCATACAGCAAGTATATTATCAACAGTTAGTGCACTTTATCGATTCGGAAAGAGATACTGGATTCGATAACGAATCAGACACAGTATGTTAGCTTTCATGCAATATACGACTACTAAATTACCTTGGTCAGTTTTTATAGTAATCCATTCTTATAAAAAGCTTATTTTTTTGAGCAGTCATGTTCTATCTCATCATCATTACAACCCATAAACGTCCCATTGCTGGCAACGAGTGTCCTCCAAACATTGTGGAGAGAATTTAGTCTACTATACCACGCTAGCCAGACGGGTTGGTTTAGATTTTTCCTTTTCTCGCAGTGTTCTTGTCTGCTTAAGGTTACTACCCTGAGGCGCCTTTTACGACATCCAAAAGGGGTAGTGACATTACATACTTATTATTATCATTCTTAATCCGTCACAACACGTATAATCCGTCACTAGACTATCTTCTTTCTAATATACTTATAAAAAAAATCGTGTCACGATGTTTGCGCTCGCACTTGTCTCAAACGGTTTACTATTGTTTGACAAAAAACGTATGACAAAATATCATTTTAAAAACAACGTTAGAAAAACTAATCATTTGACAAACTTTCATTTTTAAAACACATTACTTTAAAAACAATCGTTTGACAAAATACAGGATTCACAAATGTTTTACTTCGCAAATATTCCAATTGTTAAAATATTATTTTAAAAACGTTCATTTGACTAAATAACTCGTTTGTCTAATTGGTGTTTTTACAAAATGACAGAAGATAACTTATTAGTAAAAACAAACGCCTTTTGTATGTTACAAAAGGAGGTATTTTGGATAATTTTACTGAAGTACGTCAATTTAAAAAAAATACATCTGCCTGCTTAACTAAGCGAAATAAGTAGAATTCGGTTCTAACCTAACTGTGGTGTGTGTGATCGCAGTTCTAACCTAACCTAGCCATTTTGTCAAATAGTATTTATGCTATACGTTGTTTTGCCTTCTAGTTATACATGTTTAAAAATAATCCATTATATGAAATGAAGTTTTGACATAACCAAATTTTGTCTGGTAAATAATTTGTAGTATAGTAGTGTAGTATAGTTAGACGCTATTGGACGGGCAGAGCTGTTCACAGCACTTTTTTGTAAAACAATTCTCTCTTAAGTCCACACCAGCGTATTTTTAAGTTTGCCCTTGTGATTTACTTTTATAACTTAGGTGTATACTACATATTCGTCCGATAATAATTTTAACCAAAAACCGAAATATAAACTATTCAAGTAAGTAAGTGCCTTTCACTATAAGTAGGTAATAATAAAAAAAATAATTTAATGTTTCATTTCCATATAGCATCCGTATAGGCATCCCTGTCAATAATATTTAGTACAGAATGTTTCATTTTGGTTAAAGTATCAAAATATATTTTTTCTTAACTATAACTTGAAAAACAAAGAACTGTCTATTTAATATTTCACCCCCTGAACCCATCCTTATCAAAAATATTAAAAACAACATTTTAAGTTCCTATCCCAATACTTGCAAAACGTAAACTTCAAAACAAAGATCTTTTCATACGTTTCATCCCCAATTTCACCCTTCCAAAGCCACCCTTGTCAAAAATATTGATGAGGGTATTTTTTATTTTGATAGTAGTACCCCAAAACAAATTTTAAAATCTATAAGTTAAAAAACAAAAAAGGTTCATACAATCGTTTTTATCCCTTTTCACCCCCTTAGGAATTGAATGTTAAAAAACCCTTTCTTAGTACACCTCTAGACATTAGGACAAACATACCCTCCAAATTTCAAGTCACTACGACCAGCGGTTTAGGTTGTGCGTTGTCTGTCAGTCAGTCAGGACAAAGCTTTTTATAATATTTATTATGTATGGATTATAAAAATAACGTAATAAATAAAATTCGATTGTTCGGTTTTGATGTCGCTGTCAAATGTTTGAAAGTGACAGCGACCATATTTAAAATTCCTTACATTTGACAGCGACATAAAAACCGAACATTCGAATGTCGAAATTCAGAGCAAGACCCCTGTAGGTACTTACTACTGTACCCTTTGTTCAGTATAGGTAGTTATGGAGGTCGGATGACAACCAAATTATCTTAATCCCTGATGCATGAAGAGACCTCCTCTATACCTAAACAAAGATAACTGATTGACTGAGAGGACTAACAACGAGTTAAACAATATTGATTGGGGATTATTCAGAGATAGTGTAAGCCGTATACAACCTGTTAATTGTGTTAATTGTATAATAAAGTATACGGTAAAGAAATACTCGTATATAGCTTGATTTTAAAGTCAGCGCTGACTCGAACTTCTTACTAATTTAAACTTTTTAAAAAAAAACAAAATTAAAAATTTTGAAAAAAACCCACGACGATAACATCTATACAAAATAAGAAACGTAACATATAAAAAGGTTTAAATAACTTTATTTTAAATCCCCGACGAAAAGAAAATAAGTAGCGTAAAAACAATCCCAAGAAAATCCGTCGAGGGCTGCCATACCCTGACTTGAAATGAACGAAAGTATTGCAGTTTTATGTATTTGATACCTACCTAATTATTAACAATATTTAGTTTATAATATATATTTAATACTAGAAACAGTAATGATATTGGCAGCCCCCGACGAATTTTCTTGGGATTGTTTTTACGCTACTTATTTTCTTTTCGTCGGGGATTTAAAATAAAGTTATTTAAACCTTTTTATATGTTACGTTTCTTATTTTGTATAGATGTTATCGTCGTGGGTTTTTTTCAAAATTTTTAATTTTGTTTTTTATTTTAAATATTTTCAAAGAGCGCTATCTTACTAACTGTAAGTAACTCGTATAAAATTTTAAGAACCTTGACAGATAAATAAAAGTTTTATACTAAGTTATAGAAGAAACACATTTTTTTTTAATTTACTGTTGCAGTAAGTCTTATAACTTGAAATTATCATTTGAATTTTCTTATTTTAAACTTCTTAAGAATCGCCTTATCTTACCATGTAAGCTCTAGAATGAATGGAATTTGTATGGAGCTTCGACTATATTATATGTATTTTATTTTTTTGTTGACTTGTGTGCTCATCCGTCGCACAAAGGTCGCCGGAGCCCCGCTTCGCGGGGCTCTTATTTCTGGGTGGTGTGAAAAAAAAAAACCCTAACCTCCTAACCAGTCCGATTCGGATTGCTTTGAATCGGGGGGTGTTAAGTTTAGCTATCGCACATTGATTGCCGTAGCCGGATTGCCTTCGGCGTTAGCGCAGATTTCCACCTATAATAGCTTGTATCTCGAAAACGGTGCGTGCTATCGCAAAAATGATGAAAATTTGGTTACACCCCGAGCACGGGATACCTATAAGTTAGAATAAATAAGGTAGGTAGGTGTTTATATAACGTCAGTCTGGAATAAATTCTCACTCTTACTAATTTTTTTTAGGCTTATTATTGTATACCTCAGTACTAATATTCAGTGATATAACAACACAAGATCGGTTTTCGGATTTTTTCCTTTACTTGTGCAACTTGTTATTGCTTCTGGCCAAATTTCATGATTCTAGGTCAACGGTAAGTTCCCTATAGATTATGATCGTCAAGATAAATCGTCAAAAATGGAGCATAAACAGCTGTATCTTTTGATTGCGTTAACTTAGAATTTTGATTTTTATTTTACGCTTAGGGTTTGCAGATCCAAGTAAATGATATTAATTTCAGCTTTATATCTCTATACGTTCTTGAGAAAAAAATTCTAGACAGACGGACAGACAGACAGACAGACAGACAGACAGACAGACAGACATACAACGGAGTGACCCTATAAGGGTTCCGTTTTTTTCTTTTGAGGTACAGAACCCTAAAATTGCATAAACGGTCACCCATCTATGAACTGACCTTATCCGAAGTTGCTTAACCTCATGAGTGTAATCAATATCTCAGTACTACAATGCTACGTGTCCCTATGCAGTAACAGGTCTAATTATTTTACAGATAACTGTAAATATAAGTTTGCTTAGTCTATTGCAGCGCCCCCTGGCGAAAAAATACAATATCGTGTATCCAAAAGTCATCCTCGATAAATCACAAATACATTACAGAAAACTGTATCGAAATCGCTTTAATCGTTTTAAAGATAGGAGGGCACAAAGGTTTCAACGAAATCAACATAGGTTTGCCTAGTCTATAGCAGCGCCCCCTGGCGAAAAAATACAAAATCTTGAATCCAAAAACAATCCTCGATAAATCACAAATACATTACAGAAAACCGTATCGAAATCAGTCTAATCGTTTTAAAGATAGGAGGGCACAAAGGATTCAATGAAATCAGTGTATTGTAGCGCCCCCTGGCGAGCTATTAACATAACACCTATCTAATAACCTGTCCCCAAGAGCCGCACACACTTTACAGAAAACCGCATCTAAATCGGTCAAACCGTTTCCGTGCTATAAGGCATTATGTTGGAACACACAAACACACAAACACACAAACACACAAACACACAAACACACAGCCTCTCACCCCAAACGCATATACCGTCTCCGTTCCGTCGTGGGTAATAATAAAAAGATAGAAATTAAAAAAGATGTTGTCCATACTACAAAAATCAAGTTCTTGGCTCTCATCCCGTCATTTAGTATTTAAAGAAAAGCCATAGGCCATGCAATATGAGATATTAATATCTTTCATTTAGTACCCCCTTTTTTAAGAGGGGAATGCGTTAACGCATACTGCCCCGTGCGGGGACACAGGACAGATAAGTGGGACTCGCTGGTCGGAACCGGAATACCCACTAAACCCCTCTGTGCACCGTCTCTTGGCTGTGAGGGGTGGTTCATTTAGTACCCCTAACACTAGCAAATATTATTGTTTAATTTGGGACTAGATGGCGCTGTATGAATATGTGAAAATATTTTATTATTATTATTTCTGCCATAACCAGTAAGCTTCAAGGATCACGAACTGTCACAAATATCATCTCACTATGCGCTACATTTACAATCAGCCTTTGATAAGCAAATCGTTTCATCGCGTCTGTCAGCAGAGTAAGATTATCCTGACATGAAATAACCACGAAAGGTTGAAGGAGACATTTCAGTTATTGCTTCCTACTTAACGTATTATAACGTTTTATACCATTTCAATGACGTTAGCAGAATAAGAATATTAGTTCTGTTTCTGGGTATAATGTATCTATATCTTATATCCTTACGAAAATATACCATATTACAAGCATTAGCTTAGCGTTTGTGCCGCTGTGTGTAAATGTGCAAATATTGAACCTTAGGTACATCAAAACATTAAATATCAATCCGGAGTCTGGCAATGAGCCCAGTTAATGGCAGTAGGCTCGCCACCTAGGACTAAATAGCTGGTGAAATGTGGGTATGATTACACCTCTGCCTACTCCTTAGGGAGAAAGGCGTGATAAGTCACTTAGAAAAGAATACTTGTAGATCTTTTGTCTCTAATATATCACTGAAAAGGCAAAACAATCATTATTTCTAAGACATTTAGGTCCTAATAATTGTGAAAATATTCTTTAAGAATTTCTCCTAAGTGACATCAAAGAATTAAAAATAGTTTTAAGAATCCTTCTTTGGAATTTTGATTCATCATAATTTAATTAGTTTAACGGTTACAATTTTTTTATACTCGCGTCAAAATTTTATGAAAATAATGATAAAAGAGCGCACAAAAGATTAGGTATCTCTAATTTAACCACGCCATCTTAAAAACACATTCTATTATCTTTGTTCATCAGATTTAAAAATCCAAGTAATATTCGATACGGCATTGAGGTAATAGTAGACCTATTCAGTACTTAAAGCCTATACCTACACCGACGAATGCTATCCAACTACGTCAGTATTATAACTACACGAATACAGACAGTACTGTAAGGAAATGTAACCTGCTAAGGGTCCCTTCATACCGACCGGCTCGGAGAGCATTGGCCGGCGCTCTTCTTTTCAGACAGACCGGCGCGAGTTATACACTTGAAACTGGCCGAAGCCGGTTGGCTGCGGGAATGCGAAAGAGTACGTCATTAGAAGCAGTCGGTCGGCTCCTCTTATTATTTCACACTAAGCACGTTAGGTTTGCTCTCAAGCATTCTCAATAATATAAGAAGTGACAATTAAAAATAAACCTTATTACAATGATTTAAAACTCTGTTTTTAACTTAATAAAAATCTGCTCTTATCTCCAAGCCTGTCTGTGTGAACGGACCCTAACGGATGTAACAACAAGCTATGATGCTTTTTGATCTTATTCATAAAAAGTTCGACTGCCGTTGCTAGTCAACAATACACATTATGTTGTTCCCAGAACAGTTAAAAACAAGAAGTGTGCGAATATAATTTGCTTTTCAACCGACTTCCAAAACAAAAGGAGGAGGTTCTCAATGCGACACGTATGTTTTTGTATGTACCTATGTTAGTTAAGCGATTTCTCCACCGATCATGAATTGATTTTGATAGTTCGTTTTTTGTTCGGTACATCATATTTCAGTATTGGTGCCAAATAAATTTTATTAAAATTGATTCAGCGATATTTGAGAAAATCAACAAAAACCAGTTCTATCAGTCAATTTGATAACACGAAGTTGTGGGAAAGGTCGCCACATAGCTGACAGTATTACGTCAGAACAAAAAAATCTAATCTCATGTGAAAGGTCTAATTTGTCCAAAGAAACGCCACCGAAAATACGCCCGACGCATCTTTCGTCAGATGTTCGGTGACTCTAGACCTCTAGACAAACCACCATATTGGCAATATCTATGGTTTGATAAATTCATTAATGATGGGGGTAAGGTAGAAAAAATATATAAAACGAGGAAGAATGAATGAACACTTAAGTATTTGTGAATAAAAATGAATGGGAACAAACAAATATTTTGTTCACCAAAAGTTTTTGTCTAACAATTAATGTTACCCAAAAAATATAATGTATACAAAAATAGGAAACGTGTACCAAAAACCATATTCCTCAATTAATAAATTCGCATATCAAATAAATAAGTAAGTATGTATTTAATAGATGAGTTAGTAACTGCCTCTGTGGCGCAGTGGGAAGTGTATACGACTGCTGTGCAAGAGGTCCCGGGTTCGATTCCCGGGTCGGGTGAAAATGGTATTGGGTTTTTCTATCATGAAATTCCAGTATTAAGATTTTCCCGGAGTTTGGTAAACAAATGTTCCCGGTTGATGACAATAGGCTCGCCCCCTATTTCATGGGACCTAACATAGCTGGCGAAATGTGGGTGTGAAACACCTCTGCCTACCCCTTCGGGGAAAAAGGCGTGATGCTATGTTATGTTAGTAAATGTTGGCGCACATTTAGTACATTTGCACCAAATTAAATTATACTCGCGGGTTATTATGTCCGCTACTCCTTTTTGGGCGGATCCAAGATGGATAGTTAAGGTAAGGTAAGGTGGCAAACGTATTTTTTGGGTATCAATTTTACTAAATTTGGTCCGAAGTTAAACAAATTCAAGGTCAGCTGTAGTCATAATATATATGTCGCTATCATTTCCTTTTCTTTCAAAAACTTATTAGTAAAGAAAATATGACCGTATAGTTATACTTTTTCTGGAATTTTTTATGTAAAAAATAATTGAATCGACTCATTTTTCGAGGAGAAAACAGGGGAATACGAATCGTTAATCTCGTAATTTTTTTTATGGTATTATCTGTCTAAGCTACAGTTGTCTCTATCACACTTTACGGTTGCAGACTGTATTACTTAGTATTAATTTAGACTTGAGATCTAATGTACTGTTGTTAGTTTTTAGTTTTCTCCAGTTTAACAAGCTGTGACAAGGGTCTTCGTGTGTTTGAATACAGAGAACGCTGTGAGAGATACTTTTAAAAACATATTGCAATTTTTCATGTTTTTTAACACCACTGTATTTAGTGTAGGTAACGTTAAATCTACAATACGTGGGTTTATCCGTGGAAGTAACGTCTCGGTGGCATGCATGCATGCCAGCATGAATGGAGCGGCACGTCTGGGAAAGTATAATCCTCTCACAGGAACTCGACGCTAAGTAGCGAGCACTGGAGGCCAATTCCTTCTCACGATTATCTTCTTTTTCCTTCCTATTACCCTTTTGGCTTGATTCTGTTTTCTTTGCATTTTTTAGTCAAATCTCGACAGACACAGACAGACGGACAACGGAGTGATCCTATAAGGGTTCCAATTTTTCTATTTGAGATACGGAACCCTAAAAAGACGCTCTTAAAAAAGCATGTGCCTCTGTACTCAGTATGTGGTGCCTGTGCGTGTGTAATCATACAAATTTTATCACAATTAAAACATGGTCCTAAACCATGTTGGTTTTTCGGTAAAATTATTGCATTTGAGTGAATTCGCTTTCAAGATCATGGGTTCCATCAAACATTTTATAATAACCTCAACTGTTGAACATTTTTTGTGAATCAGTATTTAGAAATCTCTAGTAATATTGTTTAGATATATACAGGCAGCATTGTCATCCAGCGTGGCAATGCTGCCAGTCGGCTGGGCATCTTTCTGACGGACATATATTATTATTTTTGTTTAATAGGTTAGTTTTGGTTGTAAATATTATTTTCTTGCAGATAATATGTAGATATTTCATTGAATATTATGTAATTAAATTGAAACATATTGTTAGGATACAGTAAACATCTCTCTCACATCTAAACCCAAAACATCTAATATCCATGACCTTCGATTAAAAAACTTCATCTATTTATGCGTAAAGTAACTGAAATATTTCATGGCGCTTAATAAAAAGGCACTTCTTTGAAAAGGTGGCCCTTAGATTAATAATGGATTTGGCTTTTCGAACCTTTACGGTTGATCGTACGTGAAAAGAACTGGCTGAATCGCAACATGGTACATCGGAATAGTATAAATCAGTCCTACAAATGACTCCCGTATCTCTGACCTTATCTTGGAAGATACGTAGTTACCGATTCGTGGAAATCACTTCCATTATTACTGACATTGAATACAATTCGGGTAATCTTATACTTTTTGGTATATTACTTTGAGTGAGTGTCTATATTTATATTTTTATTTTATTTTAATTTGAACTAAATAACTTTGACGCCTTGTGATGCCTGCACTATACACTAAATTCACCGTACTTTTTCAAAAACATATTTTGGGGCCATTCAATAAAACAAGCACTAACGTGCGGCAACGTATAATTTTTCAGTTCGTAAGTTTTATATTAAGAACCTTTCTGTGAATTGGAATTCAGTACCTAGGTATGTGCATAAATTATTTTTGCAAAACAAACTTAATCATACTTAGTGGTAATGATAGCTTCAAGAAAGCACAACTAGTATGTCACTGTCAAAGAAACCACATATTGGTCACATTTAGGGCTCTTTCAATTTAGACTTTTGTTATCGGTCTGCTGCAGTACGCGTGCGACAACAGGATGGCAGCTTCATAAATGCCACGTGCTCGTATATTCCCCAAATATAGGCATGACATCACTAACGTACCGACGCACGCATGTCACACTGCTTCTGTAGTGCTGCGGGACAGTAAACGTGCGGCAGCCGTTCGAAACGAAACGTCTAAATTGAAAGAGCCCTTAGTGTTATTACGCGCTATTTGGTCGAATAGTCGGAATAGTCAGTTTTTTTCTCTCCAAACAGGCTTTTCACTGTTGACAAAAAGTAAAAAATAATATATATGCCTTTACTACTTAATCCACTTCGTGGATTGGCCACACCCTCGGAAGAGATTCCGATCACATTCCTAAGCAGGCGTTGGATTGGAATCCTCAAGGAAAGCGCAAACGTGGCCGTCCCAAACAGACCTGGCGATGCACGGCAGACGGCAGACGAGGCGAAGAATATCAGGAAGACCTGGAGTGAGATAAAACGTGAAGACCAAGACCGAACGCGATGGAGGCTCACTGTGGACGCCGTCTGCCCTAACCAGGGGACTTAGGATATTAAGTCACTACTTAATAGTAATAAAAACATTGCTGACGGAACTCATTTAAATTAAAATGATTACTTTGATATAATACCGTAAGCCACAATGATATTGTATGTCATGCAATATCATTGGTAAGCCACAACAAATAATTTCGCGTCCGAAACTTTTTTAGAAAGGTTGCCTCTTTTGTTTTAATTCAAAAGGGAATTCTGCCAAGAAGTCCGTTATTTATTTTTTTAAATATTATGCGTAAATGAGTCTATGTGTATTGAAAAAAAATATTTATTTTCCCCTGCCTATTGCCCTATTGCCCCTGTTTCATGGGACGAAATATAGCTGCCGAAATATGGCTAACATGCACCTCTGCCTACCCCTTCGGGGAAAAAAGGAGTGATGCTATGTTATGTAATATTTTGAAAACTATTTTATTGTTTCAATTCATAAAGGAATGATTAGAAAAATAATCACCAAGGCAACTTAAATATGTATCAATGACCAAATGCTTAAAAGTTGTTATCACACATAAATTATAAAAACTTTGTGTGTGTGTTTGTTGTTAGTCCTTTACGCCCAAACGGCAGAATTAATTTTGATTAAATTTGGTATGGAGGTAGCTGACCCTGGCTTAAATCTTTCCTTTTTAGATTCCGTACCTCATGAGGAAAAAACGGAACCTTTTATAAGATCAGTCCATGGTCCATCTGTTTGTCCGTCTGTATGTCTGTAAAATATTTTTTTCCTTAACGCGTCCTAGAGATATCACGCTGAAATTAATATCAGATACTTGCATTTTGCCTGCAAAAAAATCAGAATGAGAATGAGAGTTTATTCCAGACTGACGTCACATAAAGGTGGTGCCTACTATTCTTTTGTTATTCCGTTACCATCTAATTTTCAATCACAAAATACACGAGTTTGAATCGCACTTCTCCTGTTTTTTATTTCCGGGGCTAACACCGCACCTAACTTCTAATACATTGGTAAAATCATATATTTTGGTTACTTTCTATAATGCTTTAGACACAAAAAAAATGTAAGGCAATTTCTCAAAGCAAAAAGGCGACACACCAGCCGCGTTTTTATATTACACGAACCATTTCAGATCACTTTTCATCTCCAATAAATTAATATTTATTTGACTTGCACTCTTGCAATTGACTGACGACTTACAAATACCGCAACAAACAAATTACTATGGAGCTTAAAAGAGTTTGGTTTCCAGTTTGACGAGCTTGGCGTTCATTCACGTTTATGTTTTTGTTGGGATCTGACAAAACAGTCACTTGTTAGTGAGACGGTAAATTTACAAGTTGCTTTTATTGTGGACATCTACAAACTTAATACCCACAAGGATCGTCTTTAGTTTTTAGGAAAATGCTCAATAGATTTTCTCATTTGTGTTTTCCTTATTTATATTTTAAACTATTTAGTTGACATCATCTAATATCCGTCCCAACCACACAGAGTTTAAAAAAATACCAGCGCTACCTCAATACATTTCGAAGTAGCTATTGCTGAGTTAAGACCTTTTTTATTTCTCACAAATGCTAGTAAAAGTATAGAGTATGGCAGATTAGTTAGTGCCAAACCTAAATTTTTGTGATAGAAAATTATCTTGTCAATATTTTTGAATGCGACATAATATAATACAATTACACAGTCGACACTTCCTTGCACTATGCAAATACTAGATTTGGTTAAAGCACTGATTCGTAGCTACTGAGAACAGGAATCTGATTAACATTCATGGTTTAAGCTTTGTACAATGTATTCATATTCGCCAGACTATGCACAAGAAAAATTAATTTTGTATATAGATTGTGGAACACAAATAAATTCTAATTGTAGAATGTACAAACTGAATAAAGTTTTTAGCCTAATAACATACGCATACATCTTAATTGCCATTATAAACTACTAGAAACTAGAAACCCTAGAACGACTAGAAACCCGTGGCGTGGCGTAACTACGGTCTACTCATTACCCAATAGGACTTCTTTTTAAAGAGGAGAAATGCAGTTTACGCATGCCTCCCCTATCGATAAAACGGTTATGTGGGATTCGCTAGCCTGAAGATGGCAGCAGGCATACTAACTCTTTGTACCTACACTAGCTACGCTCTACGAATTATTCCACTTTGCCCCACCAAGCGCCCCACTGATGGGGCAAATTTGTTCTATTAAACTTAGTATGAATATTAAAGACACAGCCTTAATATGTATAAGGCATTTAATTCCAGATCTATTTTTAGAATGTTAAAATTAAGGTTTTATATTAACAAATTGTATCCTGATAGATCAGTGATTTTTAATAATAATTTCCTCCCAAAAATCCCTATACTTTTTAGTTAAACACTAGGTACCTATATAAGTATGTACTACATCTAATGTGACCAGTTATAGTTATTTGTATTAAAAAACTACTTTTGCAAACAAAAATTAAATTATGAGCATACCTGCCAACTAATGTGACACCCCTGGTGGGGCAGAATCCACAACATTTTAAACAAGTGGAAATTGGCCCAGCAAAATCGTATTTAGAGTGGCAGATTCCACTGCAAATTTTAAAGCATTCCACTTTGCCCCACCAGTGATGGGGCACTTGGTGGGGCAAAGTGGAATAATTCCGCTTTACAAACCTTACTCTAACTTGTTTGTAGGCTCGAAACACTTTCAATATAATACATGTAATATCTGTTTTATACCAAGTTTTCCTCTTTATAGGCATAAATTACATTGACCGTAACTTTTTAGCTATGAGACGTAATGACACCCGTGACTTGCACTCACCAACAAAACCAATTTAAAGTTTGAAACGCAAATTGGTCAAACCAAAATTCATTTCCAAATTTTGTCAATTATCGTCAATAACGCAAAAGCGATGGAAAGTGACAAGTTACTGTAGGTAGGCACAGTATAAAGCCTTATTTACATAATATATTTCATTACTCAGTTCGATAAAGTTGGCTAGCTAAGCCTGGTGGAGAGGCTATATTTGAAATAAAATACTCAATGCAAGAATTTATTTGCGGTGATGATAATGTCCTTTGGCGGTTTACTTTACTCTTCTTTGGTGTGGAAGAGCAACTTAATGTCGTAAATATATCAGTAGTACGTAGTAAATGGAGGAAATCTTTTATACATTTAGGAACTTTTTTGTTTGTACTTTGTACATGAGCCATTTTCTCAATAAATAAGGTTATTTAAAATATTTTTATGTCAGATTATTATACAAAATCTTGAATCTCTACCGCACTCAGAGACGTCCATTAGCAGTAATCTGTGATTAGCACAATTTTTTCATTGAATAATCGTCTTTAGGCGTATTGACTTAAGTATTAGGTTACTACATGTTTTTACTAAATACACTTAAAAGTTAAGTAACGTCTCTGAGTACGGTAGTATGTGTCTTAGAAATAATAAAATGTTGTAGTATGTCTGAAAATGTAATATAGGTACATACGAGTATGTATAAAGGTAGGCACAGAGTGAGAGACCTTGCTGAAATTACCCTTTTCGTAATTTAAATTATGGATTGGCTGTTGTTGATTTCATTGTCAAATGTTTAAAAATGACATGGAGCAGGGCAATGATATTGCATAACATACCATTGGACCAGGGGTTATTATTTAAGTTTTCAAACGTTTGATAGTTGAATTCTAAATCAAAATTGCGAGTTGGCCCTTTGACACTGTTTGAAACAAACTGTTTGGAACGAGTTATACTGACATATACAATATTTGAGAGAAAACCATTCAAGTACCTACTCGCTAAGCGCGATATTCTCTCACATTAAATGTTAGATTTCAAATTATAAATTCCATCCTTTTAATCGCTGCTTTAATTTTTAAAGAGACCGCACATATTATGGGCAAAACATCAATTACCATTCTTGGTTAGGTGTCTTTAATTAAAAAGTTTTAATAGTTTTTCATTTTATAAAGCTTTAGACACAAGCTCTTTATAATGAAAATGGCTGCTCTGTAGTGGCCTGTAAACCAAGCCCCGGCGTTTTGGAAGTAATTCGATTTGTTCAGGGCCAAAAATTGCGACAATGGTTATCCAATTTCGCCAAAAGATATTACAACTTTACTTTCATGCTTTGTATAATGCGTAGCAAGGTTTCATTAGACGCTGAAGTATGACAAGAAAATACCAAGTTATGATATTTATTACACATTTTCATGCAGTATAACTTTATACTTTATGATATTAAATTGTAACTTATTATGAGATAGCGAATTAAGCGAATGAATAAAAACGCTTGAATACATTTATAATCTACATTCTAATTTAATTAAATTAATCTTTCTATAAGAATAAAGTCCATCAGTTTTTATTATAAAACGCATAAACCAATTGATGACCTTATAATCCTATATGTACATAATGTATGTTATATCACAGATTAAAAAGAAGTTTATTGTGATCGTTGAAGTATCTCATATTATTTTCATTCTAAAAAGTTCTACGTAATCAAGAATAAGATATTCAGCGAGTAAGAATACCGTTTTGGTTTTAATGTCAAGATGTTTTAAGATATGTTTGTAGTTTTAAACACCTTCTTAGGGTTTGATGTTGCGTCTTCAGATTCCAAGTCGGTACCCACTGGGAATTTCGACATTGTTTGTAGTGTCTTCTATTGTTCAATAAAGTACAAGAAAGTTGCAAAGGGTCATCATCATTATCATATCAGCCCAATGACATCCACTGCTGGATATCATCTTCATCATCATATCAGCAATGACGTCCACTGTTGAACATAGGCCACACATCCGCGGCAGCGTGGGACTTTGTGCTGCCTGCATCCATGACTGGCCTGTTGGTCTAGTGGTTAGTGCCCTGACTGCTAAACCGGAGGTCGTGGGTTCGATCCCCACCCAGGACAAATCTTTGTGTGATGAGCATAAAGGTTTGTTCTGTGTCTGGTTGTAATTTATCTATGATTTGTATGTATTTACAAAAAAAATTATTTAAGTAGTATACCAGTTGTTTAGTACCCATAACACAAGCAAATATAATTGCTTACTTTGGGACTAGATGGCGCTGTGTAAATGTGGTAGAATATTATTATTATTATTATCCAACGACCACCTGCAACCCTAATACCCGCAAAGTTTAATTACAACATATTGGGCCCGATTTTGTTTCTCTTCAACCTTAAATAAAGATGAACTTAAATTTGTAAAATAAGGACACATTCTTAAATTTATGCGATCGCGTTAGTACTAAATTAAGGATACGTTCTTAAAAAACTACCAAATGCTAAAAACCTTATTTAAGGACACTACCATAGATTATAATCGGAAAAAGTGTCATAAACGTCATGTTGTTTATTTACTTTTAGATGTTAAAGTCAAAGTATCAGTTTGTAGATTCACAAGTTATATTTATATACCTAGTTTACATAAATCTAATATGCCGATACATAAGCCTTCTTTTTAATCTAAAAAATAAAAAGGACCAAAATCAGAACTCGACAAAAGTGAGATTAGATCATTAATAAAACAAGTTAAAACAAAGTAATACTTGCCGTCGAAGATCTTCATTATACTTTCTTTGTAAAATAACAGCATGAAAAGGGAATATTTTAAATAATAAGTGTTTAATTGAGCCAAGAAATATGAGTGAAATATTTAGTACACGCAAATTAGGTGCGACTTAAATTAAGGTTGCACTAAGATCACAGAACTGTCAAATAAGTCGAAAGGCAATACCAATTAAGAAACTACCATCTCTAATTAAGTCAAACCATACTTATTTAAGGTCACGTCCTTAAATAACACAAACGCAAATACCAATAAGGGCTTAAAATTTTAGATCAAGTTTTACACTTATTTAAGTGCATTTTTTGCACTTATTTAAGATCGGATAAGAAACGCGATCGGCCCCATTATTATAATGAAAAATGTTCTAAAACCATGACTTTTTACGTAAAATATATTTTACTATTTCATGAAAAGTAGTAGGTATATTTGAATGACTTTTTGACGAAATACTGTCGCCGCAGGTCAAACCATTATTGTTGAGACGATTTGTGCCGATGAAAATTATGTAATGAAAGCGTTCATGGCATGTTAGCCTAACTTGTCAACATAAAACATCTCATCTTTTTTTATTGTATTTATGTATTTTATATTCTTCTTATTGGATTGGCTCACTCTAGTGTACTAAGACGAATGACAATACCTGAAAAGTGGCCGTCGGCACAAGTTAGCGATAGCGTATAATGCGTAAGTTCATAGTACACACTTACCTTCTTGTCTACATTTCAGAACATGAGTAACATCTGGGAGCTCTAGGATCTTGGTCCACAATGGACAGCGTGATATAGTCGGCTAATCCCTCCAAAATGTTTGGAGGAGACTCGTCCTCACGTACACGTTTATGTAATGATGATGATGATGACCTAGTTTTGGAATTAATCAAGTCGATTAGAAGGCTTCCAACTCGATTTAATGGGACCAACGATTTCACGTGCAAATTCAACAAAATCAAATTGCCACGACCACCCATCTTGGCCTGACCTTACCTCATAACTTTCCTCCAAACATTTTGGAAAGAATTTAGCCTACTATACCACGCTGGTTAGGCGGGTTAGTATAGGGTTTTGTTTCAAAATTTCCTTTGCTCGCAGTGCTCTTGTTGGTCAAGGTTAGTCCCTAAGTCGTCTTGTACGACACCCATGGGTTGAAATGGGGTATTGACATTATGTATTCTTAATCCTTCAATACACGGACGCTTTTTTTTGAGTATTGAATGAAAAACAAGTTACACATAATATAACCCTGATCAAAGTTACTATATATTAACCTAATATTAATATTATATTTAATTATATATATATAATCCAATAAAATAGCGTCTGGTTGAAAATGGATAGCAATAAAAACTCTAAATTGATTTCAATATAACTTAAAAGTGTTAACTTGCTCTTTTTCACTAGTGAAGAGAGCAAGCCAGATTATTCAAACTCAAGTCTTTATTTTAAAAGAGTTTTAAGATTGCCAATTCTGTGAAAGAAGCAATCACGTTAGACTTAATTTTTGAAATGTATAGCTTTAGCGCTCTTGTAAACATGTTACCGATATAAAACGATTTAAAGTAAACTGTACATTAATTGAAATTGAACATTTAAATGACTTTTTGATAGCATATACCATAAAATATAGCTGTTTTGAGGAGTATAACATAAATATATTAATGTTATACTCCTCAAAACAGCAGCATGATAGGTATTCATTACACTTTTATTTGAGCTGTTTTCACGGGATTTTCACGGTGTTGAAATTTTGAGTCCCAAAGGCAAACGACGCCAACTGAATAAAGTGTCTTGATTATACTTTTGCGGCCATTTAATTATGAATCTCGACGTAATGTCCTCATTAATCATAACAGAGACTGCCGCAAAGAGTTTCCATAAAACGCGTTTAAAAAAATATAAAAACCTATGCATTAATAATTTCAGAACTTTTTTTAACATAGCAAATGTTTGAATATTGCAGAATTAAGTGTTTGTTGTCATTACATTACTTTATTGCAAAATTCTGTCTGCGTTCTCTGTAATTATACTCCAGGATTAGATTAAAGGGATCTCTTTCTGTATGCACCACTCTCATCTTTCACTAGTTTTACCTAGCCAAATTTGGTAAGAACCTACAATCCAGGCTTTGGAATTTCCTACCAGTAACGAACTTACTGAAGTTTGGCTTTTAGTAAGTTGTAGCGAGATTTCACTAACAACTGTAACAAAACCATCAATTTAACATCATAGTTAATCAATGACGTAGGCCTCTCCTAACACGCGCCATAACACTTGGTCCTCCGCCTTCCACATTCAGTCCGACCAAGCGACCTTTTTTAGTTCGTCGGTCCACATAGTAATTTTTGGTTTATTCGTTTCTTAGACCGTTTATTTATTGATTTTTATTGCGAGGTTTATTGAGTCTATACAAAATTAGACTCCAACGATTATTAAGCTCTTTTAACCTACTAATATTACAAATGCGAAAGTTTGAGAGGATGTTCGGATGTTTGATACTCTTTCGTGAAAGAACTACTGAATAGGTTTTAATGAAACTTTACAGTAATAGAGGAATTATTTTTCATAAATAGCTCTAAAAAAGTCCGCGACGTCAGGTATCCATATTATATCGAAGCCAATATAGAGACAATAGTAAATCTTTTTTATTGTATTTGAATCGAATATAATATATACCTACTGTATGCAATAATGCAATTCGTTAAAGGCTATCAAACATCCAAACGGACAACCATCTTCACTTTGTGTATGTATATATAACGATAGATATTCGGATTAAAACGAAATCTATTTTATTTTTGCTTAACAACCTTATCACTTGATAAATATAATAACATTGTTATGGGATGTATGTACATTATAAAAATTGAAGAAAATAAAAAAGACTTCCCGGTCACACAATTCAAAATACTAATTTTTAGAATTTTTGTCTGTCTATTGGTCTGTCTGCCTGTCTGTATGTTTGTTCGCGTATTACGCAAAAACGAATGCATGGAATTGAATGCAGTTTTCATCAAATATAGCCCCATTTTAATGCTGTGTCTAATTTTTCGTTGCTAGGATCCCTATTTTTCTTTACCAGAAATATAGGGATCCTAGCAACGAAAAATTTTCATATCACTCAGTACGAGCCGTCCACTAGGTACGATCACATGCAAGTACGAGGTGGTGTGAAGTAGCGAGCGGTAACAGATGCACGTACTAGTACATAGCTTAACAAACTCTTTAGGCTTGGCACCGACTTCAAACAGATTAGTAATAGAGTATTATACTTTAAACAGTTCGGTTATTTTCTTGGAATTAAATATCTCGCTTTTTAGTACTGTTTTGAAGTCGTTTTAATATTTTTTTATTAAAAACAGTTTATTATATAAAACGAAAAATACTTACTTCTTTTTTCAAAATTGTAACAATATACTCCAAAATCATCGCATACAATTATTATTGAACACACGACACTTGTTTTATTTTATAATATGTGATAAATACGTCACTGCATACAAATAAACCTAAGACATCGACGATAAAGTTATTTCTAATGGACAGTGTAGTTATACTTAGTGTGACTATCGAATTAAAGTTGAAAATTTACGAGGTCGCAGGCGCGCAATCAAGATGAAAGCATCGTCACAGATGACGGACCCTTACCCACCCACCCTCCCTTCACCCCAGCCCACAAAATAATCATTCTATTCTATGTTTACAAACTCAGCGCTTCAAACACCCAATTTTACACACCTATCAATTATATAACACCCTATTGTGAATTCAATTTATTTATTTCGTCACTTCATTTACAATATTAATTCAATCTAATCTCAAACCGTTTTCTATTCACGGCTTAGCCCGTGTGATCCAGCGGAACGCATTATCAGATTAACTAGTAACTGTATAGTACAAATGGAAAATGCAACCAATAGGAAGCTATTGGTTGAATAATATTTTTAGTTAAAACTTCTACCTCATTAGTTAGTTTTGAGGTAGTTTTTCTTGTTTCAAGAATAAATCTCTTCATAATTTATTAGCATCCAAGATTTAAACGTCGTTATGGATAGTAGAGTAGAGCAAAATCTACTATCGAGCCGAAGGCCGGAAAACCTTCGCCTAACAGAAGACCCAGTACCCAGTCAATACAATCAAACATCAGCAAACATATTCGAAGGGATGGTACTCCACAGAGAATGATCCAATAAATAAAATCACTTATTCAAACGTTTAACTTATATATTTAATCATGATCATGTTATTTATAGTTTATTGAAACATATTCAAAATGATTTGCACACTCTTAATTATATCATTATAACAAGAATCACCTAATTTAAAAAACCAAAAAACCCTAAAAGTAGCCTTCGACAGTAAATTTAAAGCAATGAATTCCAAGAATAGGCTGGTAAAAGGTTTAGGTAAAGAGTAAAGAGATTCGGTGATGAATGCTAATATAACAACACACTTGCTCTTCAAAATACATCAAGCTCTTTAGGTTACAAGAGACAAGTGCATATATAATATAATTGAATTAGGCTATTAATTAGCTTTCATCTGATACCCATATTACGATAGCGTCTGTTTTGATTACGTCCGCCATTTTGGTTTTTTGTTGACTTCACATAGCCTATGACACTCGGAGGAAAAATAAAAATATAAACTTTAAAAGCAGCCAAGCCGTTTAGGCTACAGCAGGTCACAATGGAACAGACATACCCACACTTATATACATACGCGTGAAAAACATTACCCTCCTTTTTGGCAGTCGGGTAAAAACCATGTTTACATTGTCACTCTACATAAAATATTCATGTTTGACAGTACCTGACACAGATGTCATGTTAGATGAATTCCTTCAGAGGATTTACTATTCTCTAACAATTGCATTTAAATTTAGTATCAAAGGTAAGTAATAGTCGATTCATGAATGCTAAGACAATTAATGCCCGGCTTTGTGAAGCATGCGACACAAACACATTGATGTTTGAGTCTCCTTTACAATTTGACAATAAATTGCACTTTGAATTTACCGATTTACCTTTTATGTTTTAACCACAATCCTTTAACCAGCCCAAAGACGTCACCAGCTGGACATAGGCCTCACCTTTTTGCCGCCAAATCCTTACTAACATTATAATGCAAAAGTAACTATGTTTGTATAATTACGCTTTCAAATCTTTACCACTCAGAAGATCTTTTAAATTTCCCATAGAGAACTATTCTTAGCTACATGTGACATACTAAACACGCGGGCAATTTCGTGTGAAAGCTAGTTCTTTATAATATCATTGAAATAAAACTGGTAGACGAGGCAACTTAAATAATACCTATTAATAAATTGTACATGTTGTTGTTGCAACAGACTCGCAAGTAGAGGCAAGAGGGCAGACGTAGTTCGTTGAAATTTATAATTAATTACACCATCTCGTACATGCGCCGCCGACTTCCCTAGATGAACATGTAGTACTTTCTTTATACTATATATATTTTAGGTCACATCTGTGTTTTATTGCACCGGGTCAGCTGTTGCGATATTTTCTGTTACGATGAAGTCGCCAAACTGTTCACATATCACGCCGTTATTGCATCGATTTCGTGTTTGCTTTTATACGATCTTGATGTTTTCAGTACTGAAACTATAAATAAAATCTTTAATTTTACTCGTGCTGACATAGAATTTTAATCAAAGAAACCTGGTCTATAACTTTGGAAGTATAGTCAACATTAACAACTCATGAAATGAAATATTTTTACCCGACTGTTAATAAGTTGCATTGTTTGCCCGTTATATCTCCAACTAAGTTGTCACGTAGTGTTAGTTTTTAGCAATCGTAGGTGACGGTATGATTTTGGTGCGGAATGTACCACGTAGGTATGGCATAAGAAAACTAAAATATTGTTATTATCCACAGTTGTAGTCGTTCTGCCGCGAATTGTTCTTTACAAAACTTGAATTGAAAAGCCTTCCAGCCTCAATTTGAATGCAGGAAAACTTTGCAATAGCTTTTATTCCTTGTCGGAGAGCAAATGAATTTACGACTTACGATGAATCGAGTGTTTTTTCTTCTTCCAATGCGGTGTTGGTACGTACTCCGAAAATTAAGAACTTTTTCAACTTTCCTAACAGTTGTGTAATGTTCAAAAACTTAATAAACTAGATAATGTTGATTTACGTTAATTCAAGCGTTGTTTTGCATCTGTAACAAAGTTACAGATCTGTCGAAATAAAGTCAAGATGACGTATGAGGGATGTATGCAAGGTCTGTTCATGACAGAGGATTAGGCTCAAAACTATTTGACGACGGGTGCCTTTAAAAAAAAAACTTTGCTGGTACATGGGAAGTGTATAACTTTCAGAGATTGAATCAGATTGATTATGGAACCATTTGACCATATCAGTCGTGTTGACTGGCTGCATGACGGCCACTGTACTCGTTGATTTTGCTGCAAAATGCAAATGAATTAATCAAGTAACGGAAACCCAGGCACGTGCTTAATGCATTAGCTGTCTATTGAACACATTGAAGTTGCCCATATCATCATGCGACCTCTGGGTGTATTAAAACGATATTGATTAACCCGAATACGTCTCAATTGTAATTCATTTTGATGATTAATTATAAACTGACATAACACAGCAAGACGCCTTCTCCCGCAAAGGTGTAAGCAGATGCTTTACACCTTTTATTCCGGCAGTTCGTCCTATGCAGCAGGGGGTAAACCTACGAAAATATTTCTCGACTCTGGGTTGATACTAAAAATTTCAACACAATAAACCCTAAAACGTTTTTACCCAGCCCGCGGGACGAACCTATGACCTCTTCTTCAGCAGTCATATAAACCACCAGTGAGACAAAAATATTATATTATTGTAAAACGAGTAAAGACCTATTTTAAAACGATTGCAGTTTTCAAATACTCGTTTTATTTGTGCTTTAGCCCATTCAAGCCAAAGAGGTAGAGATATATTGATTAAATAATATCCATCGCAATAAAATTTAATATTGTATCGTGTTTAGTTAAACTACATCGCTATGTGTGTATATAATGACGATAATTGCATTATCTCTTGTAAATCGAATTATTTGTAATTAATCGCCTGGTAAACGTGTTACGCTGGAGTGTTGTTTCAGATTATGGGCTGACTAATCAGTAGTTACTGAGTTCAATTAATATAGTATCAAATGTCTTAACATATTCGCATCTAATGTATGGAATGTAACTGTTACTCAATATTATACAAATTATAATTATTACATAGATGTAGATATTCTATCCTATCCTACTAATATTATAAATGCGAAAGTTTGTTACAATGTTTGGATGTTTGTTACCAGTAAACTAAAAAACCACTCACACACCACACACACACAATAGATTGCAATGAAACTTTGCAGTAATGTACCTTATACATCAGAATAACATATAGGCTATATTTTATTAAGATATATTATCATGTAAATTGACTAAACCATAAGAACAAATGTAAAGTAAGTCGGAAAAATATCTGCCATCTTATAGCTATTTCTGATTCCTCTACACAATGATATTGTATGTTAACATACAATATTGTCTGGTAGTAAATGAGTGCTCGCAATGGTACTGTGCAGGAAAATGTCGAAAGCAGAAACTTTGACTTAGGAACTTTTTGTTTGGACTAGTTAGGAGATAAACATACTAAAAGTCCTTAAAGATTGATGACATTCAGCCACCGGGACAGGTGGATCCAAACAAAAATTAATAAAATGTTATTAATTGTAATAAATCAATCACAATGCAAATTATTTATAAACATGGATTTATGTTTTAATAACTTTTAAGGATGGTTTTTTTACCGAGGTACAAGTTTCGTGCTCTGTGCGCCATATCTCAAAAACGGTTGGGAATTTGGAAAAGTATACAGCACTAAGTTGTAGACAATTTGATAAGCTTTCGTTAAGTAAAAGGATTTTTTCTCCTAGAACGTACCGGTTTTATTAAATGGTACCTTTACCCCCCCCTCCCCCCACTCCGGCTCACCTCCGAAACGTCAAGACTTTTCGTATGTTCACTTTCTAAGCATCCTCAACAAGTTTTTGAAGAAATCGCTTAGGTTCCTTTTCACGCACTCTAAAACCCCTTTGTTGACTGAACTAGTTTTAAAGTGTGGCACGTTAGAATGGATAAGTGACCGGCTAGCAAATCATACGGTCCGTGTTCGATTCCGACCGGCTGTAGTAGGTTATATGTACTAGGAAAGTGACTTATCATCAACTAACAGTGAAGGAAAACATCGTGAGAAAACCCGCATGGGTATGCAGGTTTTCTCATTTCTCATATTCTAAGTGTATGTCTGATGTCCAGCAACCCGCACCAGGCCGGCGTGTCTGAATTATGGCCTAAAACCCTCTCAGCTCTCAGCCCAACAGTGGGACATGAATGGGTTGCTGATGATGATAATGAGTAAGAGTCTAAGATAATCTTTCTTTGCATTGAAATACATATAGATCAACCATCGAATTCAGTAATCGTAGAGCATTATCGTTAAGCACAACAGAACGACCGCTAATTATTATAATTCAGCAAAACTTTGCTTGTAGTCATTTTGTTAATTTTTCAACATTAAGACCATGTGACCTGAATAAATTTTCTTTTAAGGCGTTATCCAGGAGAAGGTGAATAAGAATGAAGTCTCATCATATCCGGATGTTGAGTGCGAGCGAGATCGATAACAGCACCGAAGTGTGCAGTTCAGACGGGAGGCCTTCAGTTCCACTCAATTACCTCCTGAGTACCTTAGGTAGACCTGTGATAAATTCACATCGTGACCTGCATCAACAAACCCGAATAAACTTGGCGAATTTTATCTCTTTTTTTATCTTATTTTCCTACATAGCTTGTACAGAAAATTTTGAAGCGACACGTAGTAAAAATATCAAGAGGTTGTTAAAACGTAAATTTAAAGAACGTGGCCTAAATTATAACCTTCTTTCTTTTGCTAGTAACTTATTTACATATCGCTTTAGGGGAAGTGGGTCTTTGTGACGCGACGTACCCAGATTTTGTTTTATTTGTGTACTAATTACATTCAGTTAAATAAATACTGCTGTTAGAGTTTTCACTTATTTAAATGTAAAACTATTAATACTGTACAATTCAATAAAAAATGAAACAAAGAGCAAATTAAAAAGTTAACTAAGCTTTTAAAGGCTCTTCTTTCAAAAATGCTTTACAAATGATGTCACATTACATGAAAATAAATATCTACAGTTTGGGTTTGAATCAAAGCCAGCTCAACATCATTTTGAAAAGGCTATTCATATGAATTTTGCGGTTGGCCGTATTTTTAACTAACTACGATATTAAGCTCGTTAAAATTACTCAAAACACAAACATCCATAGGGTAGTTTTTCATTGGAAAAAATTCAATGGAATCTCTGCTAATATCTTTTTAGCGGGTTAATGCTGATTCCCCCCGTTCTTGTTTCCCCCGAAGTGATTTTATTCGAAAAAACGTAATTATTGAATAGAAAAAGTTTTTGGGGGAGAAACAACGGGGGAAATAATACACTGTTATTATTGTATTAATGACGCAAAATATGCTATTTTTTGTATAGTAATTAATAGTTGGAAACCCGCATTACGATTACGGATCATGGGGCAGAAGCTGTTAATAAAAACACATTGCTATTAGGTACGTTTGCAACTAACAGTACATAGTGGAAAGTAACCATTTAAGTGTAATATACTAATATACTGTAACTTTTGATTATATTTGATTATAATTTTAAGATAAAATATTTACTGCTCCAACTCCCTGATAAATAGAATAACAGCTGATTTTTTATGGTTATTAAGATTTTTGATCGTTTTAGTAACAGAACAGTCTTCGAAATAAATGGTAGAATTAAATATAATAATATATAGATTAACATAGATAATTTGAATATAATACAACAGCAACCCATTTAGTCCCACTTATGAGATTTTTCTTTATTAAATTTATTATACAATAAACTACAAGCATACTTTTTACACTTATTTTGCCTTGGTCAAAAACCTCTAGGGGTTTATCCGACCGTGGCGAGCCGCTTTATCCTTTGTACATTAAATTTGGAGGTAATAATGCTTACACTTTCATTCTCTCTATACAACACTTGTAACTCTTCGGGAAACCCGTTTATGAAGAATGGTACCGAGTATTGAGTTACTCTTGTTCCGTAAACATTGTTGTGTTTTGGTAGTGAAAAATTGTTTTTATAATTCACAGATCTCAAAAAGTCGGGTCTGCTTTTTTCTATTAATAGCTCAGGCCTATTAGATCTCCGTGAGTGTTAAAAATTTAACCTTATTATATACATATATTCATAACATTACAGTGTTTAAAAAGGTCGTCGTAATTATCTTTAAATTTTTGTTTTATGTGCTTAGGAGAACAATCGTTTTTAATATTCTCAATTGTAAATTGTAAATATCTGCCAAATACGTATGGTAAGTTCGTCCATAGCTACTGAGCCCGTAGCTGACCACCGAATCTGCAAGGGCCAAATATAGTATTCTTAGTGTTTTATACAACAACTTGTACTTTAGTATGCTAAGTTTACCTAGAACAGATCTTAATTTGTTGCACACATAGTCTTTGTGCGGACCCCAGCAAAGACGGCTGTCTACCACTAAGCCAATATACATATGTTGTTCGACTACTTCCAATATTGGACAGTTGCAACCCCTTGGTGAATTATGTAAACAAGAATGCTGGTGAGCTATGACAGAAGGTGTTGTGTGTATGTACACTATTTTTGTTTTCGAAGCATTAATTACCAGGCCCACGTCATGAGCCCATTTACACATTCTATCGAAACTATGTTAAAGAGATACCTGGGCTTCATATAGATTTTTATTTGCAACCAAGACACACGTGTCATCTGCGAACTGATACACCGATCCCGATTTTATGACTTTAGTCATGTCATTGACATAAAGTAGGTACTCTGTGGGACCAATTTATAGAACCCTGGGCTGTGCCTTGAGTCGTTGGAAACTTGGTACTAAACTCATTTTTTATTTAGACAGTGGTATATCTGTTTGTATGATAGCTTTTAAGTAGTTTTAGTAAGGGTCCTTGTATTCCATTATTTGAAAATTTGTCATAAAGGATCTGGTCTCCTCTCCTCTAACTACAGAGCTGAGAGGGTTTAGGTCCTAATCCACTCACGCTGGCCAAGTGCGGCTTGTTGGATCAGACATACTCATAGAATTTCTTCTAGGGTATGTGGGTTTCCTCACAATGTTTTCCTTCACCATTAGCAGATGGTAAGTCACTTGACTAGTACATATAAATTCCACAAAGTGGAATCCACATTGGTACTGCCGGTTGGTATCAAACTCGGACCGCGTGATTTGCACGCCGGTCCCTTATCCATTCAGACACCATCGCATCGAATAATTTTCCCTCCTTTTTCCCCTTTTTTTTATTTTAATATATACATTATATATATGATACATTTAGGTAGGTTTTATTTGTAAATATTATTATTGTTTAAATTTTGTTTCTAATATTGTACATACAGGGTGTTTGTAATTCGGTGTATTCCGGGCATGACGAGGTAGGGCAGCCCAAATGCAACAAATTTAGGCCCTTCAATGTATGCTGGATGGATTTTGACAATTAGGATATCGTTAGATTCGTCTAGAAAACCCAAGTATCCTTAGTGTAGTAAGTGTACTTATTACTCCTTGTGACATTAGCTATCCGCCAGTAAAAGTCCTGTCAAAATCGGTTCAATCATTTCAAAGTTTACTTCAGACAAAAAGACAGATAAATATTTTCAAAAATGTATTTCTGTTAAAATTAACGTACCTACATACTTTCATATATTATGCCTGCTCTAGTCAGTCATTTCAATCTTATTAATTTGTATAGATAACATAAGCTTACTTAACTGTGCTTAATTAATCAATTATTCTGTCAGTACTGATTTCGTGTACCATAATAATGTAAATTGGCTTGTAATTGTTTTATTCTGTCTTGCTTTGAAAGGTGCGTGATTAATCAATGTAAGCGCTTAGTAACATCTAACTGAATCAGCCTCCTGATTCTGAGCTGTCGGAAAATATTCGGCTGGAATTGTCAGTTTACTTTAGGTTACAAAACATAATATTAAAATAGATGGATGCAAAAAAATCTTATATTAATCAGTTTTTAATTTTCCATACGGTAACTGTTTTCTAACAATAAATAAATTTAAAAATACGTCGGTCTAAGATTGTGGAAAGTTTATGATCCGAAGGCAATCCAACGAATCAGAATCAGGGCGCAACAGATTATAGCGCTTGGCATTATATTGTGTTATTATTTCATACAATCATGTAAAGTGTTTGATAATACCCGACGTGGCATTTTTTATTTTGCGTTGTGATGCGTTTCACTCCGCTTAGAGATGCACTTAACTTTATTATTAAAAAATCCAAGAGTGCACTTATTGAACAACTGTTTTATTTGTGAGTTTCTTATTACCATTCGAGTTGCTTGCATTATGGTCTATGATCTAAAATTAAATTGTGAATTATGGCATTTTCATTCTTATTACTGGATAGCTATTTAATAAGATTTCAAGGTTTTTGGTTCGATTTACTAAGTACTGTGTGCATCTTAGTATACCGATTTTTTTCTTCGCCGGTGGAAAAACATACGCCACAGAAAATCATTTATAAACTAATGCTGTACTGTATTTTATTATAAGAAAAACACTTAAATACATATAGCTCACGCCTCTCCCAACAGAGAGGTAGGTAGAGAACATATTTTCCTTCCACCTGCTAGGATTCTTACAGATGTACATCAACAGCTTCTTCAACATTTATAAATCTTTTAATATTATATATTCTCGGTAGTTTAGGAATTTAGTCCTTCAGGCTGCATATGTTTTTATTGGTCGCGACTCCCACGTGTAGAAGTCTTATTCGGGAATAATATATATTATCTAAGTTGTCCATACATTTCATACAACAACATTACAACATTTATGTTAACTGAATTTGAAACAAGATTGGCGTAACTTGTGAAAAATCAATGGTACACAAATTTTACGACAATTTAGACAAAAGTATCAGATAAGCTTTAGAAAAATATAAATACATACCAATTTTCAACTTTCTATCACTATAAATATATGAGTTATGAATTTTTGAAATAGTTTTTTGGCTCTGGTGTAAAGTTGGGTTTTTTATGTTACGACAATTCCACTTTCTTCCGTCGATATACAAATAAAGGGTCCAAAAGATCGTGAGTGTGTAGTGTGTGTGTGTAGGCAAGAAGCAGTCGTACCTGAATTGTTGCCACTGAGCCTACACCCCCAGGTCCCACAAGTAAGCCAACGTGACAGTATTCCTGATCTGTCCTTTCTATACAACGTCGAACGTATTTGCTGTTATCGCACCAATGCAATAGAGTAAATTGTTAAAACGTAGGTAGGTATTATGTATTTATGGGATTTATGAGAAAAATAGGCACGAGGTATAATAATATAAAGACTATTACTTATTAGTTTAGTTTTTAAATATAAAAAAAACAAAAGCCATGGCGCCACGTCTGTTATCCCAAGAAGGGTAGGCAGCACCCAAATTTCAAAATAAATAGTAAGATATATTGATGTACAATGATGAAAGTTGAAGCGAAAGCTGTATGTTAGAATTTCCAACATACACGCCCCTTCCCAAGAGGCGTAGGTAGGCGATCGATATTATGTTTGTTAAAATAAATTTAACTGATAGAAATTAACATTGATGATTTTTAAGGCATCACCCCAATATCATATATCAGTATTTTATTGGGGTGATGCCATAAAAGTCGTCAAAATTAATTTCTATGAGTATTTTTTTTTTACTTAGCACTGGCTAAAATAAAATACTCTAAGGAAATTCAACAAAAAATGCGAGAACAAAAGGCAGCGAACGATAATTATTGAGTTTCACGACCAACTGATTTCTGAAAAGAACAAATCAATTTCATTTGAACTTCTCAAGGAGTTCTAATTGCGAGAAACGCCGTAATGTGGTCATTAGTCAATGTAAGTAGATGGAACTTTAGCAAAGATTGACTGGCAGCCATGCGTGGCTAAGATTTGGCGAATTGCCTACCCCAATTCAACGATACGAATTCGTTTATTTTGAAAGAAAATTATTTAAACGCAATGCTTGTCACATCAGCTAATTGTATCCATAGTGCTAACAAAATTATTATTATTATTAATTCGAAGTCCAGTTCCCTAACGAAACAAAATTCTGACTTGTTATGCTAGTATAACTAATTAATATTATATATATATATATATATACTACTATACTACTACTACTTTATAAAGATATCCTTTTGCTATTAATAATTATGTTGAATCAAACTGGCGTAATCTTGGAGTCGCATAAATACAAGTATATTTTAATGATGCCATCTAATACTACTGTTTATATTAGAAGAGTTTGCCTCATGTAAAGTTCTATGTCCATTTATTTTTTTCATGGAACCCTAACATTTTTTCAAAAGCATAGTAGCCTACGTTACTCCTTGTGACATTAGCTATCCGCCAGTAAAAGTCCCGTCTATATCGGTTCAGTTATTTCGGAGTTTACCTCAAACAAACAGACAGACATATGAAAGTGTCATATGATTGCGCTAAAAACGGCTACTTTGATATTACAGACACTTCAATTTTATTTATTTATATCATAATAATAATAATATTCTATATTTCTCTCTTAGGTGAGAAGTATACGCAGTCCTTTTGGAAGGCTTACGCGGGGACACAGGTTCAACACGCAGAGACTCTTAAAGAATTTTAATTTTAAATGGAGTTATAGGTATATATTATTATTAAGATGAGAAATAAATTGCTTATTTTCGAATTGTATTGTATTAACTATGAAGTTAATTCAAGAAGTAAACGAGAAGTTGGCCGACCGCGACGCGACCTTAGTTTCGTGTTTGGAGAACTTTGAACGAGATTCTAACCGTCACATTACATCAGTCACAAAGTAAGTAAATAAAATTTTCTTGCACTTTACCTGGAAATGCTAATTGTTAAAGTTTAGTAAACATAGCCTTAAAGTAAACAGGGCCTCTCGCGCAGCATTCGCACCGCACACACTCACCTTGACTGAAAGTGTTCTATATCATCATCATCATCATATCAGCCCAATGACATCCACTGTTGAACATAGGCCTCCCCTAATTTCAGCCACAGCGAGCGATTTTGTGCCGCTCGCATCCAATAAATGTGTTCTTTATAACCGACAAATATCATATATTACTAGAAATCACGCGGGACTTTGCTACCTTCGATCCTTGTTCGGTCACTGCTCAGCTCCTATTGACCGTAACATGATGTTATAAAGCCTCTATAGCCTTTCTCAATAAATGAGCTATCCAACACTAAAATAATTTAGTAGTTCCTGAGAACCTAGCATTCAACCAAACAAACAAAGAAACTTTTCAACTTTATAAAATTTGTATAGATTAAAAGTTTCCTTATATTGGTTACTCTACTTTTTGAATTCCATTATTAAACTCATGTACGTATTCATGATATACGTTAAGTTTAATAATAAGGAATACATTTCATACAAATCTAAGTGTAATGTTTTCTCTAAATTAAAACCACAGGATCCCCTTTCTCAATCAAAAACAAACCTAATATACTTTGACACTTTCGATCCGTAAGTTGGATAAGATTGATTAGCTAATGCAACCACAATTTTGCTGAGTAGATAATAATTAAGGTCTAGCAAGAGAAATCACATGATGGTACTTACACGTATCGGATGCGTCCCACAGTTTAGTTTACAAATCCCGTATCCATGCGAGATGTCTGCGTAAGGCACTCATCTTAATTGCAGACCAACTTTGATATTTTATGCTTTACACTGACAACAATTCGTGTAGCAATAGGCAAGGATTTAAGGCTTTTATGCTCGCCCCGCGACTGGATTAAGCGGACTTTTCAAGTAATTTTCTCGAAGCTTGGATTTTACAAAAATACCTAAGGTTTTTCTCTTCTCAGTGTTATTCCAACTTCGTTCGAATACAGAATTATGTGATGGTACATGTTTACGACTGGTTTATTTTATATTAAACTTTTTCCAACGCTTCATACACTAAACCTAACAAAGTTTATCCTACATGTATGGGTATTTTTACAATAACAATGTACTATTCGAATGAAAATACTAATGGAGTTGAAAACTACTTAAGAAAAGGCCGTGTTCGTTGAACATAGGTCACGGTCTTTATAAAAAGTATATGACAAGAAATAATATTCAATCTAATCTACTTTATATTCTTTGAATACGTAAGCATAACATAATTATTATAAGAAATAAAGAGTTGAAACCAAAATATAATGACATACAAAATGTAGACGGTGAATAGATATTTAGATATATTTATTCATAAATATTTTACAAATTTCTTTTGGTGAGTGAATGAGAATTAGTTGGTATAAAACCAAACAGACACAGTCTTCGGGTGCAATTTGTGTTGTACGTCATTTCAGGTCGAGGTACGGTCTGCGTTACCTGTCACAACTGCTATTGAATAATTTTATCCAACACGAATGCACTCCCGCTTTGCACCTATCTCTGAACTTCACAAATGTTAATCCTCTTTTTGTTCCGAAGTTAACGCGACGTCCACAGGATTTGAACACCGTAAAATTTCAGTTTGTATTCAAATTAAAATAATTAAGCTGCACTCTTATAAGTCTTAAGGTAAAGTTGTATTTAATCTCTTTAAGCCTTCAGACTAACGTTACTCTTTATTCTAATTTTGAATTGCGTAAAATTAAAATTTGAAACATCTTGTACACAGTTCAAAAAAGCTTATTGAAAATAATTAAATATTTAAAGGGATTAAAGTTAACTATTTTAGATAAAACAGATGAAACTTTTTAAAATGCAGACAAATGTGGCTAAAGTGTAAAAAAACGTAGCCAGGAAATTGTCTTCTACATTATAGCAGCTGAGCTGACGATTACATTTTGCTTACAACAAGGACATATCTCTGTCTTCTTGTGTTATCATCATTTCAACCTATTACAGTCCACTGCTGGACGTAGGCCTCTCCTAACACGCACCATAGCACTCTGTCCTCCGCCTTCCGCATCCAGTCAGACCCAGTGACCTTTTTTAGGTCGTCGGACCATCTAGCTGGAGGGCGTCCTACTCTACGCTTGTCGAGTCGCGGTCTCCACTCTAGGACACGCTAGCTCCACCGTCCATCGGTCCTTCTGCAGATATGACCAGCCCACTGCCACTTCAACTTACTTATTCTACGAGCTATGTCGGTAACTTTGGTCCTTTGTCGGATTACCTCGTTGCGAAGTTTGTCCTTCAAAGAGACGCCGAGCATAGCTCGTTCCATAGCTCGCTGAGTGACTTTCAGTTTGTGGGCTAGTCCTACAGTGAGTGTCCCCGTCTCGGCACCGTAAGTCATGACGGGTAGGACTCATTGATATATAAATCTAGATTGTTGTGAAGTATAGATAACCGATATTTTATCCTCAAAGTTCAAGGTATAAATTACATACATAAGACAGCAATAAAAAACCTCATTCAATTAGACTTGATGTTAAAGAAACACAGATATATGACTAACGGCCGATCTCAATAACCTATCTACATTTGACGGTCTGTTTAAATAACTACTATTACTAGTTGTCGCATTAACGCAACGCATTTTTATGTTTTAATAAACGAAGATAGATAGGAATAGCCATCAAACAATAAGCAGGTACAAATTCCTACCTTTTCATATAGATAGGTACCTAAGTAGGTATATTTAGGTAAATTAAACAATCTTTCATTATTCGCTATTTTATTCCTACCTACTTATTTGGAGTGGAATATTATTATAAAGGAAATAAACAATATACAGGGTGGAATTTTGTAATGCCACCCGGAGGGAAAGTACTTTTAATACTAGAGATAGACAATTTAACTGAAAGGAAATATTCCTTTGTTTTCAAAAAGAAACAAAACTGCATTCAATTTTTTTTGGAAATTCGCTTGCCACACCCGGGAATTGAACCAGCTAAAGTCCAAAAAATAACACATCGAACTCGGACCGCGTGTTTTGCACGCCCGCCGGTCCCTTATCCATTCAGCCACCATCGCTTCACATTTACCTACTCGTAGCGAAAAGTTGAAAACCCATTTGATTGATCGATTATATTATCAAACATCAGTAAGTAATTCTCATCGATTTCCCAATAATCCTCATATCAATTTTGTTACCGTTGTCCATACCATCGATGTACTTGTAAAGCATCTAGTAGGGAGTGTACAAGAATACTTATGTAAGTAACGCATAAGCACGAGTAATTTCGGTCGAGTGACTTGTTTTTGAGTGAATAGGTAATTTAGTTGAGAACGCCACCTGCGCTCTGACGCATCGAGTAAAGGTCTGGTGCTTTATGGCGATTACGAAACGTATCCCGAAGAAAAACCTTAATACAAATAAAATTCGGTACGTTTCTTGTACCCATTGAGAAGGTTAGTTTGCAATTTGCTAGTACTTGTATATTTGTACGACGATCAGTGAAAATAAGAAACGTATGAGTCTTGTTGCTACAAAAATATGGGTACTGTAGAAGATGTACATAGATATATATTTTAAATGAGTGTCGCCTTAGGTGAACATAGACCAAACTAAAGCGTGTGTGAAAAAGAGCCTAATTAAAAGTAGAGTATAGATTTAATTGGTGCTTTTATTTTGTTATACCTTTTGTTTGGTTTTAGGGATGTCATATTTAAGTAAACCAATACTCGCATCTTTATGCTTGTGGACAATGTTAATCTAAAAGTGCAAGTGAAGCAACTGTAGTTAATAAAAGTACTTATATTAATCCCCGTTATAATACCGAAGAAATCCTTATCCTTACTAATATTATAAATGCAAAAGTAACATAATAATCTTGATGATCTTGAGTAATCTCGATGATATTGTCCCTGGGGTTCTGCTAAAAATCAGCGCTGTTGAGTGTCGAGCAGCTGTTAGTTGCTGGCGCCACAGCATTATGCTGAGCATCAAATTACACAACTTGAACAACAAACATCCAAATTCCCGCAGGTGTGTGTGTGTAAGTACAAGTATTTTTTTATTTTATTTTAATATATTTGGGATACTTACAGCTAGAAACAGGATAAACTTAACTATAAAATATAAAATAAAATATTATTAGATACTTACTTAATTTAAGTATACCTTTTTCTTTTTTTCCCCTTTTTTATTCTTATTTGGTTCCTAATGCTTTCGAATATCACATTGTTTGTGGTGAATAAATCTTTTTTATTTCTTCTTTTTCATATACATACATACATATAGATCACGCCTCTTTCCCAACAGAGGGGTAGGCAGAGACCATTTCCTTCCACTTGCTACGATTCTGACATACATCTTTGGCTTCTTCAACATTCATCAGTCTTTTCATGCATTCTCGCCGGTTGAGGGTACTCCTGATCTGTCCCTTCTTTAGAACGTCACCTATTTGGTCATGGTACGTTCTTCTAGGTCTACCCCTTCCAACGTTTCCTTACACATTCGCCTCATATATTTGTTTTGTCACTCTTCCTTCATTCATTCTCTCTCTCTTCTTTTTCTTTCTTTCATATTTCACATAGAAAGACTCTAGGACTTGGAAAAGGATACAGCAACTTTTATTGACATTACATTTATACTCTTTGGTAGTAGCGCCTCGCTGGCTAGCTTGCATGCCAACGTGAATGGACAGGCACGTCCAAGGTAGTACTACCCGTCCACAGAATATCTACGTTTAGTAGCAGTATATATGCTGCTGCGTTTTGTTCAGTAAGCGTGGACAGCCAGGGGCCCAGTTCCTTCATTCATTCCCCTTCGTTTTCCTATTCCTCCCAGTTCCATTTTTTTTGTCTGTAGGCAGCGTATTCAGTGTACTGTACGTGAAACTTGACAGTACGCTACGAGTATTAAAAATCAACAATCTTAATAAATTTACCACAATAATCCCGTAGGATGTTTTTACAGAACAATAAAACTTTTCTCTATACTGCAAAATATATTCTTTATATATTAGCAACATTATTACAGCTTATTAGCAACATATTATAACTTATACCTAGCTAATAATAAAGAATATTTCTTAAAAAATCTGCATTAATTTCATGATGATTTCAATTCTGCTACAGGTAGGAAAGTTATTCAACGAAGATAGTAAATCATTTTTCCTGGAAAATTAGCTTTTTGCAATTATCTTTAATTTATTATAATATTATTATTGGGTTGTCAACATATTATTATATTCAATTGATATTATTGATATATAAATGGGGTATTACATTCTTATACATCTTTATTCCCACGAATCTTTCAAACGGCTGGATGGATTTTGACAATTAGGGTATCGTTAGATTCGTCTAGAAAACCCAAGTGTCCTTAGATAGGTTTTAAGAATACTTAAACTTAAACGGCGGGCTTTTGACGCCAAATTGTAAGAAGTTAAATATTTTTTTTAACCAAGCCTTTCGAGTTGGGTTTCAAAATAAAGAGAATCAAAAGGAGATTACATATATTCAAAAAGAGATTATACATAATTGAATGGTTCCAAATTGTAAGTAGTTCTATTATTTTTTTTAACCAAACCTATCGAGTAGAGTATCAAAATAAAGGGAATCAAATGGAGATTACAAATATATACATATTATGTTATGTATTTAAATTTAATCATGTATATATATTTTACGGTCTTTTTAGTGCGTTGCTCTCTGTTGATTTTTTGCAGTCGGGTTATTAAATTTTTTTAATTATATTTACTTGTTGTCGCTAATATTAATCTGGCAACCACTATATTTTCAATATCATTACCAATCGAAAAATAAGCAATTAACTGACTCACTAACCAAACTAAATTGACGTGAACAGTCGATAACTAATTACCTAAAATCGCGTATAATTATATGGGCATATTAATGTCCATTACCAGTTAAAAGCATCATAATATTATTATATGAAACTTACCGCATTATTTGGTAACGTTTATTGATCAAACTGTCATAAACGACCATTCGCTAGCAGTGCTTCATGGGAATAATAAATCATTCTGGAAATAATAACCGTAGCAGCTAGAAATCATATTATCGCGGTACAATATGCTTTTGTAAAAACGACATTTTAGATACATTTAGAACTGTTTACAGCTTCTTATGATTTTTTTCATCTGAATTTAGCTCAAATTTAAATAAATCGAATTTATGTTTTTTTATTAAAACCTATTTGTTTTGAATTTCCTTAGCTAATAAAATTAAGATTAATTTATGGAAAACCTATTGTTACGCAAGCTTTACAGAAATGTAAACACTAAGAACACCAGTAAACTTAGAATTTAAACTGGTGGTGGATCTTCTTTCTGAATTACGATTTTAATTAAACTCTTCTCCAATATTCATTTATTTAGCGAAGGGTAGGCAAGGAGGCAATGATAGGTAGGTGTACCTACCGTAAAATATTACCTAAACGTGAATCGTCGTTTTACGAAACCATTTACAGCTAGAATAAGTTTATAGAAAAAACTGCCGTTTAAATAATCTAAAAATACTCGTTTATTCAAAAGATATAATAAATAGAAAAAAAACCGGCCAAGAGCGTGTCGGGCCACGCTCAGTGTAGGGTTCCGTAGTTTCCCGTCCGTTAGACGTGCCAGAAGTTTTCGATGGTAATTTTGAATTGCGAGAACCTATTTTAATAATTATTTTTTTGTTTGAAAAAAGATACGTTCAGGATAATAAAATATTATGTAAACGAAGTTAAAAAAAAAATACGGGCAAATGAAACTTGACCTCTGGATTGTATAGGCGCTCATACGATTCAGGGACCAAATTATATTGGTTAACTGCAGTTTCCATCTGTTGTTTCCATCCAAGTTCAAAATAATTTTCCTAGAAAGTCCTTATAAAGTTCTACTTTTCAGATTTTTTTCGTATTTTCTAAACTTATGGTTCAAAAGTTAGAGGGGGGGGGACGCTTTGTTTTTTACTTTTGGAGCGATTATTTCCGAAATTATTGACATTATCAAAAAATGATTTTAGTAAACCCCTATTCATTTTTAAATACCTTTCCAACAATATATCACACATTAGGGTTAAAATTAAAAAAAAAAACACTTCCCACTTTACATATAGGGGGGCTACCCTAATAAAACATTTTTTCCAATTTTTATTTTAGCACTTTGTCGGCGTGATTGATACAGATATTGGTCCCAAATTTCAGCTTTCTAGTGCTAACGGTCACAGAGATTAAGCGAGGACGGACAGACGGACAGACAGACAGACAGACAGACAGACAGACATGGCGAAACTATAAGGGTTCCTAGTTGACTACGGAACCCTAAAAAGCGGGGAGCGTGTGTGCTCAAAAGCGATACCAACAAAGTTTGAACAATTTTTATCGAGTCAAACATTTGTGCCTGCTTTTCACTTTGATGTCAAAATTAAAGACAAATAATTCAGGTATAAAAGAATTAAAAAAGCCTGCGTACGCTCGAAACTAGTTTATGGTAGGTACTCGTTCTTCAGGTTTTTTTCAACCTTGCTCATTAAAGCTTCAAACTTCATTAATGTTTGGTGTATCATTAATATTAGCTTGGCATTTTATGGTGAATGTTATTTTTAGAAAAACAATCTTACGTCGCTGACATGAAAATGTGAAAATTAGATCTTGTGGAGTTGTGGGTAGCTCATTAGGTAGAATTCTGTGTGTAAGAAAATTCTATTATAAATCAGCGTTATGTGCTTAATATTTGTAATCACATATATATTATTTATGTATTCAGTATTCCTTAATTTCAACAAATGCGCATACGTAATTCAAAATACAAGCGTAACGCTCAATGAGTAAACACCCCAATTTCCTACAAAAACTTCTAGTCTATTCGAAATCTTTAGATTTGTAAATTAAAATTCCTATCGGTACGTTTTCAAAATTAATAAAAACGAATTTTTGATCCGTTCTGTGTAGAAAAATTCATAACAGCCACATAAAACTTTTGTCGTCATATTTTTAGAGTTACGAAATATTCACAAGCAAACAATGCGATGGAAGTTTGGATTGAATTGCAGACAATTTTACCGTGATATCCATCCATAGTTTAGTAAGAACTCCGTCAAACAGAAACCACATGGTGACTTAGTGGCATCAATCCTGAGTAATTAATAGTCGTGCAGGTCGTCTCGTTCCCAGTATTTAGATACAAGACACAGATGTATTCGGTGTTTACATCTACATTCACATACAGGTTATATATACCCTGTCGTTTGGCTGATACAAATCGTGGTTTAAACTACGCATATACAGTTGAATGTGTTTGTTATTGTGCTCACAATTTCAGTGCACTTGTATAAATGCAGTTCAATAAATAAACGGAACTAAATATAATATAAAGTGATTGTTCTAGCTTATTAGTTGTGTCTACGAAAGATCGCTAAGCAGTGGAAGTATGCTTTGCAATTAAATGTCTATTTACAAAATACGAGTGTAACAATATCGCATTTGTTTGCAGAAATGTAAAATTATATCTCATCATCATTCATCAATCATATTACGTCTTACTGCTGGACACTGTTTTTTTTATACTTGACTACTTATTTATATCTATCAAAGATTTATCTAAATACGTTCGTACATAAATGAAATGAAAGCCAAAGAAAAAAAAGAAACTCGAATAATATGAACAAGTGTTCATATTATTCGAGTTTCTTTTTCGAAAATGTTAAACTAAATATATATAAACCGCAGCATCTGTATGTAAGTACAAAAAATAACATCAAGCCTTTTCTCGGGTATGCTGAAGTGCATCAGACCTACCTTTCCCCAGTTACGTTTGATTCAATATAAAGGGGATGAACCATTGCCATTCATCATCATCATCACCATATCAGCCCAACGACGTTAGCCATTAACCACGATCATTTCATAACTCCAGGCTGGGACTGAGAATTTCAAAATAGAAGAACCCAGGGGCCTTACATTCGATTAGTCGATGTTGACGTCGCTGTCGAATGTAAGGAAATTTAGATATGGTCGCTGTCACTTTTAAGCATTTGACAGCGAAATCAAAACCGAGTAATCGAATGTCGAAATTCAGAGTAAGCCCCTGTACTATGTCTATCCGACTCGGAGAATCGAACCCGGGATCTCTCACAAGGCATTCGTACACATTCCCACAGATATAGAGGCACTTGCGAGTACAATCTTCATAGTAAATACATTAATAATATTAAACATTATTTTATAACACATTCTGTAAAAGTTCGAGCCTAAAAAGCTACAATAACAATTGAAGCAATTGACAAGAGCGCAAATTGTGTAGCAACACGTACCAATGACGTGTCTCGCTTTTCGGAACGGATGTTTAAAGGTCTATTCAGATGTAAAAGATAACCGTTGCTGCCTGTGGCAGCGATCATAACCAAGCGATAATACGAGAATTTTACACAAGTACCACAATTCATGCTGACTCGCTATACAAATACACAAAAATGTTTAGAATAGAGTATCCGTAAACATTTAACACACATCAATAATGTCTTGGGAGGTCACTTCTTAACTTATTTATAGATTTTTTAAGTAAGTGTTGTCTTGTGTTAAATTATAATAATATAAAGTTAAGGTGAAGGAGAGATATACCAGCGAAATCTCTCTACAACCGACTAAAAGACTTAGGTCTCCCAAGAATTTCATTAAGATCGTTACTAGAAAGTGCTAAAGCCGAGATCGTAGGTTCTTATCAAATTTACATAGGTAGAGAGTAACACGGATAGTGAAAGGTGAGCGTAGTGTACACGGAAAAGGATACCTTAAAAGGAGTAGTCATGCAATCGCAAGTCCCAGGCACTGGCTGTTATCCTCGCTCTACTACACGATAGACCCAGACCCACACGATGAATCCATGGACTATATGAACACAAATATATATTCTCTTTATTTATCAAGCAATAGTAAAAGTAGTTCACGATAAATAAGTCGATATACTGCCTCTGTGGCGGAGCATTCAGATTGCAGCCCAAGGGGTCGAGTATCGACGCCGGGTCGGGTAAAAAAAAACTGGACAAGCACGATCGCACTGACACACCGTGGCTTCCGTACGATTATGAAACATAACATAGCATCACACCCACATTTCGCCAGCTATGTTTGGTCCCATGAAATAGGGGGCGAGCCTATTGTCATCAACCTGGAACGGGAACATTGGTTTATCAAACTCCGGGAAAATCTCAATACTGGAATTTCATGTTAGAAAAGCTCAATACCATTTTCACCCGACCCGGCAATCGAGCCCAGGACCTCTTGCACAGCAGTCGTATACACTTCCCGCTGCGCCACCGAGGCAGTTGATTATGAAAGATTATTATATTTTTATTTTCTGATTGAAATGTAAGATATTAGTTGGTAACGGGATAGCTATAAGTTAGAATAAATATTCACGTAAACTCTACATTTACGTGAATATTAAAGGTAGGTAAGAGCACAATCCTTATAATATATAAAGTCAGTCCAGAATAAACTCTCACACTTACTCACATTTTCATCACATTAAAAAGCTCCGAGTAAAGTTTACTCTGCTTACATAGTATTATATATTTATGTATAACTAAAACAGAAACAGACACAATGTGTTAGTCAATCATTTTTACTGTTAAATTAAATTTCAAAAGTTACTATTATTAATATATAATAACGCGAGCAAAGCCACGGGCGGTATCTAGTAAATTACAAAACGTATGGTTTAATTACAGAAATTCTGAAAATATAACATTTCCAACAGAAGCGCATTCGTTTATTTTATATTTTTACTAGTCTGTTGCTAACAGCTCCGCCTAAAACAAGGATAACAAGAACACAGTTTTTGAAAGGAATATTATACTAACGGACCCGCAGACGTTGTCCTGCATGATATACCAATCGATTGCAGCGCCATCTGCTGGGTTTATTGTGGGTGAATCTAAACCATCCTCGAATCCACTTGAACACATATCCAAAAATTCATTCAAATCGGTTCAGCCGTTTAGGAGGAGTTTATGATTATTATATGGAAAACACACAAATGTAGACATAAAAATACCCGAGAAAGTGGCATCGAGGCCTCTGCGAGCATAAACTTTGACGTTGAGCTCCATTACTGAGGAATACAATAATCTCTGTATGATAGTATAGGCAACATGAAAAAGCAATACTTTTATTTAGCCTTATATTGATCATCTATAGGAATGCTGTTACTAAAAGCTTTTAAGCGTCCTGTAATAGTGTATTTGGCTGCGTTCGGGATCCAGTGACCATTAAGTTAATTGGATTTCTTTCGGACCTGTTATGTTCATGCCACAAACTGGATCAATATTCACGCCAAAATGTTCATTGTTCGAATGTCGATTGCTTTTTATATGCACTCATGTTTAAATAATCCTCAATTGCCAGCTGTCACAATAGCTAACAATTTTTAAATCTGATTTTAGCTGGCGAATAGAGCTTTATTTCAAATCTTTATATAGCGCATATTGCTAACGAATGTTTAATTTTATTACGTATTGTGCTTTGTAGAGCAGAGATTAATATTTATTTATTTCACAAACAACGTCATATTGTGTTGATTAATTACAAATAATAACTTAAACTAGACAGGCATTAATACAATAAAATAAATAAAAAGAATATACCAATCAATTTGAATAATAATAAATTATCAATAAAATGACATAATTAATTCACTCAACTCAGATCATAAAGATTAAAATGTCAAAGACAAATTACATACCTAATACAAAATGTTTGAGAAAAAAATAAAAATAACAATTAAAAAAAAACAACATTCAATGACATTTTGTAAATTCTACAATTGAGTAGTAACATCGTTCAAGAAGAAGGGTACCTACTTCGCTGTTTGGCACCACGAGTTATTGACACCACGGTGTAACTCGCACGAGGAGGTTTTTTGAATTAGCTGTTTGAAAATGGGGTAGAAAAGCCATAAGTCTGGTTTCAAAGTCTCTCTGAGAAACAGCACTCTTAATATCTAAAGGAAGTATGTATGCTTACTCACATTAAGAACAAATGCTGTAATTGACGGATTTAATTTTTTCTAAAGCTTTATAACGCATTGTATACATTGCCCTGTCTTTGACCAAGAATAAAATCTTGTTTGCCCTAAACACGACGCGTTCTGTAAAACAATCTCATCGCCTATTTTCGTGACTATATTCAACATAATTGTTGTCGTGTATAATTATAATGAATTATGATAATTTGTCTTATCTGCTCCAGACACCTATCGGGATTATTGCTATCAGGATTTTTACACAAAATAATAATAGTATTTTATATGTTTGGACACACAGCGCCATCTAGTTCTTGTACAATGGATACAAGACAATTGATATAATACTTAAATAACTTGTTTTTTTTTTTGTAAATACATACATTATCAAGTAGATACATTACACCAAGAAACAAAACAAAAAAAAAATTATGCTCGTCACATAAAGATATGGAATATGAATAGATGTTTTTTCACAATCATTCAACTGCAACATATTGATAATAAGACTGCACAAATTTTTTATTCGAAAATATAAAACATAACGCTGAAAGGCTGCACTGGTACAAACGGATACACAAAAAACCAGACTCATCCTTCCTTTTTGACGTATTCATAATATGCATAAAAGAATACAGCCACGCTTATTATTTCGAACTAGGCACTTACTTATTTAATGCTTACTATAGAATATGAGTATTTAAAATCGTTGCGATACTAATTAATGATTAAACGTATTTCCTGATTTAAATCATAAGCTAAATTGTTGTTTAAGATATTGCCACTAAAACTACTTAAAAATATTTAAAACATGCTATGTGACTGAAACCTAGTTATGATTGAGCATAATCTTTCAATTTTTTTAAGAGTTGAGGAGGTAAATACATATAAAATACAAATGATCATCAAAAGTTATTTAATTCGAAAAATTATTAGAGAACCAGGGACGGTCTGTGAGTTAGTGGGGCCCTGGGCAGATACTACTCGAGGGCCCCTAGGTCTAATTTATCAATTAACTGCCATTTAAAAAAACCGGCAAGGGTTCCTTACGATAATGCATTTTTTAGGGTTCCATAGCGGAAATGGCAAAAACGGAACCCTTAAAGTTTCGTTATGACCCTCCGTCCGTATGTCACAGGCATTTTACACGAAAACTATTCGATGTATATCGATGACATTTGGAGAATAAGTGTCTTATGTGCCGCTTAGTAATACTGAGATTTTGCTACATTGAGTATGGTCGGACATGCTTTGAACCGATTTTTTTAAATTCATAATGTCTCCTATAGGGCCCCTTATATCCGGGGGCCTCGGGCTGCTGCCCCTATAGCCCCTACATAGATCCGACCCAGAAGAAACAAATGCAGATAATCATTATACTAGTGAGTGCGAGAAAAAATTCTTTTCAAGTTTTCAGTACAAATTTTTACTATAGAAGCTAATGAAAGAAGGTAATTTAAATGTAAAGTTATGAGATAAATAAAAGTGAAGTTAAATGATAAAACCAACATCAGAAGCACAAACCTAAGTCTGTGATCAGATAGTAGTTTATTTTTATATTTTGCGATACCTATCTTACACTTTAACACTACACACTAACAGTTATAAATAATTTAAAAAGAAACTCAAATTGTTTTTAATTTTAAATTTTTTTTTTTTTTTTTACTTTTAAAAGACAACGCCCGCACTAGGGAACGAGCCCTGTGTCGCGGGGAGCTTTACAAACATGAAACTAACGGACACAAAGTACACCCAGACTAGAAACAAATATCTATGAATCACACAAATATTTGTCTCGTGTGGGAATCGAACCCACGTCACCCAGCACGGCGATGTAGTGGCGAGGCGACCACCTTAACCACTGCGCCACGGTGACAGTCAAATGAAAATGAAATCTGCACAAATCACGCAAAATATCTGTATTTCAACGAAAACCAAAGCTTTGTGTGCTAAACTAATTCCGATTTTTAAGTCTAAAATACAAAAACATTTTCATCACATTAAAAAGCTCCGAGTAAAGTTTACTCTGCTTACATAGTATTATATATTTATGTATAACTAAAACAGAAACAGACACAATGTGTTAGTCAATCATTTTTACTGTTAAATTAAATTTCAAAAGTTACTATTATTAATATATAATAACGCGAGCAAAGCCACGGGCGGTATCTAGTAAATTACAAAACGTATGGTTTAATTACAGAAATTCTGAAAATATAACATTTCCAACAGAAGCGCATTCGTTTATTTTATATTTTTACTAGTCTGTTGCTAACAGCTCCGCCTAAAACAAGGATAACAAGAACACAGTTTTTGAAAGGAATATTATACTAACGGACCCGCAGACGTTGTCCTGCATGATATACCAATCGATTGCAGCGCCATCTGCTGGGTTTATTGTGGGTGAATCTAAACCATCCTCGAATCCACTTGAACACATATCCAAAAATTCATTCAAATCGGTTCAGCCGTTTAGGAGGAGTTTATGATTATTATATGGAAAACACACAAATGTAGACATAAAAATACCCGAGAAAGTGGCATCGAGGCCTCTGCGAGCATAAACTTTGACGTTGAGCTCCATTACTGAGGAATACAATAATCTCTGTATGATAGTATAGGCAACATGAAAAAGCAATACTTTTATTTAGCCTTATATTGATCATCTATAGGAATGCTGTTACTAAAAGCTTTTAAGCGTCCTGTAATAGTGTATTTGGCTGCGTTCGGGATCCAGTGACCATTAAGTTAATTGGATTTCTTTCGGACCTGTTATGTTCATGCCACAAACTGGATCAATATTCACGCCAAAATGTTCATTGTTCGAATGTCGATTGCTTTTTATATGCACTCATGTTTAAATAATCCTCAATTGCCAGCTGTCACAATAGCTAACAATTTTTAAATCTGATTTTAGCTGGCGAATAGAGCTTTATTTCAAATCTTTATATAGCGCATATTGCTAACGAATGTTTAATTTTATTACGTATTGTGCTTTGTAGAGCAGAGATTAATATTTATTTATTTCACAAACAACGTCATATTGTGTTGATTAATTACAAATAATAACTTAAACTAGACAGGCATTAATACAATAAAATAAATAAAAAGAATATACCAATCAATTTGAATAATAATAAATTATCAATAAAATGACATAATTAATTCACTCAACTCAGATCATAAAGATTAAAATGTCAAAGACAAATTACATACCTAATACAAAATGTTTGAGAAAAAAATAAAAATAACAATTAAAAAAAAACAACATTCAATGACATTTTGTAAATTCTACAATTGAGTAGTAACATCGTTCAAGAAGAAGGGTACCTACTTCGCTGTTTGGCACCACGAGTTATTGACACCACGGTGTAACTCGCACGAGGAGGTTTTTTGAATTAGCTGTTTGAAAATGGGGTAGAAAAGCCATAAGTCTGGTTTCAAAGTCTCTCTGAGAAACAGCACTCTTAATATCTAAAGGAAGTATGTATGCTTACTCACATTAAGAACAAATGCTGTAATTGACGGATTTAATTTTTTCTAAAGCTTTATAACGCATTGTATACATTGCCCTGTCTTTGACCAAGAATAAAATCTTGTTTGCCCTAAACACGACGCGTTCTGTAAAACAATCTCATCGCCTATTTTCGTGACTATATTCAACATAATTGTTGTCGTGTATAATTATAATGAATTATGATAATTTGTCTTATCTGCTCCAGACACCTATCGGGATTATTGCTATCAGGATTTTTACACAAAATAATAATAGTATTTTATATGTTTGGACACACAGCGCCATCTAGTTCTTGTACAATGGATACAAGACAATTGATATAATACTTAAATAACTTGTTTTTTTTTTTGTAAATACATACATTATCAAGTAGATACATTACACCAAGAAACAAAACAAAAAAAAAATTATGCTCGTCACATAAAGATATGGAATATGAATAGATGTTTTTTCACAATCATTCAACTGCAACATATTGATAATAAGACTGCACAAATTTTTTATTCGAAAATATAAAACATAACGCTGAAAGGCTGCACTGGTACAAACGGATACACAAAAAACCAGACTCATCCTTCCTTTTTGACGTATTCATAATATGCATAAAAGAATACAGCCACGCTTATTATTTCGAACTAGGCACTTACTTATTTAATGCTTACTATAGAATATGAGTATTTAAAATCGTTGCGATACTAATTAATGATTAAACGTATTTCCTGATTTAAATCATAAGCTAAATTGTTGTTTAAGATATTGCCACTAAAACTACTTAAAAATATTTAAAACATGCTATGTGACTGAAACCTAGTTATGATTGAGCATAATCTTTCAATTTTTTTAAGAGTTGAGGAGGTAAATACATATAAAATACAAATGATCATCAAAAGTTATTTAATTCGAAAAATTATTAGAGAACCAGGGACGGTCTGTGAGTTAGTGGGGCCCTGGGCAGATACTACTCGAGGGCCCCTAGGTCTAATTTATCAATTAACTGCCATTTAAAAAAACCGGCAAGGGTTCCTTACGATAATGCATTTTTTAGGGTTCCATAGCGGAAATGGCAAAAACGGAACCCTTAAAGTTTCGTTATGACCCTCCGTCCGTATGTCACAGGCATTTTACACGAAAACTATTCGATGTATATCGATGACATTTGGAGAATAAGTGTCTTATGTGCCGCTTAGTAATACTGAGATTTTGCTACATTGAGTATGGTCGGACATGCTTTGAACCGATTTTTTTAAATTCATAATGTCTCCTATAGGGCCCCTTATATCCGGGGGCCTCGGGCTGCTGCCCCTATAGCCCCTACATAGATCCGACCCAGAAGAAACAAATGCAGATAATCATTATACTAGTGAGTGCGAGAAAAAATTCTTTTCAAGTTTTCAGTACAAATTTTTACTATAGAAGCTAATGAAAGAAGGTAATTTAAATGTAAAGTTATGAGATAAATAAAAGTGAAGTTAAATGATAAAACCAACATCAGAAGCACAAACCTAAGTCTGTGATCAGATAGTAGTTTATTTTTATATTTTGCGATACCTATCTTACACTTTAACACTACACACTAACAGTTATAAATAATTTAAAAAGAAACTCAAATTGTTTTTAATTTTAAATTTTTTTTTTTTTTTTTACTTTTAAAAGACAACGCCCGCACTAGGGAACGAGCCCTGTGTCGCGGGGAGCTTTACAAACATGAAACTAACGGACACAAAGTACACCCAGACTAGAAACAAATATCTATGAATCACACAAATATTTGTCTCGTGTGGGAATCGAACCCACGTCACCCAGCACGGCGATGTAGTGGCGAGGCGACCACCTTAACCACTGCGCCACGGTGACAGTCAAATGAAAATGAAATCTGCACAAATCACGCAAAATATCTGTATTTCAACGAAAACCAAAGCTTTGTGTGCTAAACTAATTCCGATTTTTAAGTCTAAAATACAAAAACATATTACTGAATTAACATACTTTGTCAAGTTTCCTTGCAGAACAACGTGCCTTCCTAGCCGAAATCGCTTTCAGCCATTAACGGTTTGTTATTCGACGCACGGGCCCTCGCTCGATAATCTGTTATTTTATTTGACACTGGCGACGTGACAAGTCGATGCGATGCAACATTTTACCTCGAATGTTCAACGAACAGGATAGTAGCAAGGAAGATAAACGTTGTTCATTCAACAAAAACTTAATAGAAACAAATCAGAAACAGCGGCGGAATAAAAATATCGTGAATGGGACTTTTAGCCGCATGCCGTAATAGCGAATACAGGATACATGGCAGACACACCGAAAAATGGATACGTACTTGAAGAGAAGAGTTTAAATTGGCAAAAAATAATATTATGTATCTGCTAGCTTATGTTATATACATAGCTGTAGCCCGGAGCTTCGCTCCTGTCGTTATTTGTTAAGCCACTGCTCATCTCCTATTAACTATAGCGTGATGTTATATAGCCAATAGACTTCTTCGATAAAAGAGCTATCCAACACTTCAAGAATTTTTCAAATAAAATCCTTAAGCTTTATAATATTAGTATAGATTAGCTCAATAGCTTAAAACTGTGTGATTTATCTGCCAACACATTATTTCTCAGAAAGGTGTCTTAGTCTGAATTAACTTTCCTTGTGAACAATTTCTGTTTGAACAAAATAAAGACGAAACACCAAAACAAATCATGAAATGTGACAAAAATTACACAAAATAACAACAAATGTAATAATCTGTATAATATTCGCTGGCGAACATAAAACACAATCCTTATAAGAAATTTGCTACAATGAAACAGGAAGAAAAGGTGTTGAGCCTTTTTGTATATATTCTGTATATAAATGAGGGACCACGTAGGTAACTTACTGCCGTCCCATATAACTCCCTAACTAAGACAAATTTAACAAAAGGTCCGAAGATGGACCTTTCCCTCAATTAAGCAATTAGGGCTGGTTAACTCTTTGAATTCAATAAACGTTTAGTAGGAGCAAACGGCTTTTCTAAAAATAGATATTAACAATGGAAAAAATTGTTAGCCTATGAAAAAGGATAAATTGCGATATTAAACGTTTCAATTATAAAAAGAAAACTTGGAGTTTAAACTTAATTAATTTTTACGTTTTATCGCAGTATTAATGGTCGATTATATCCACATTTAATAGGAAATAAATCAATTAAAGCTAATAGACAGAATACCTCACAGTATTAATAGCCTTCGCTTGAAGCATCGGTACCACACCGATAAAGGTCCTGAAAGGCATTCTCTCCTTTTTTCTTCCCCCTACAATAGCGCATTCTGTCGTTCATATTGGCCTGTTGTAGTGTTCAGACTTTATTTGCAAATCTGAATGGAACTGCCCTCATATTATGGTAGCGCAGGATGTTGCAGAAATGCCTGAAGTTTATTAGCTTCGAATTTTATGAAGCCATAATAAATTTGTACCTGTACTAATGCACGCTTTTAAGATCTTTTTACACTGTGTATAAACTTTATTAAGTTACTACGCTTTTAATAAATTAGTCGTATTGCTTATTATATAAGCGATGGGCTGAATAGATAAGAGACCGGCGTGCTAAGAACGCGGTCCGAGTTCGATTTCAACCAGCAGTACCAATGTGGATTTCACTTTGTGGAATTTATATGTACTAGTCATGTGACTTACCATCTGCTAACGGTGAAGGAAAAACATCGTGTGGAAATCCACATACACTAGAAGAAATTCTAAGTGTATGATCCACCAACCCGCATTAGGCCAGCGTGTGTGGATTATGGCCTAAACACTCTCAGCTCTCTAGATAAAGGAGAGGAGGCCCCAGCCCAGCAGTGGGACATTAATGGGTTGCTGATGATGATGATGATTGTTTATTGAGGAGAATTTGATACACATATTGCAACCCAACGGCTGTTGTCTGTAAGTAAAAAAAGAAACGAAATATATCGCTTATACTGTTTACATAAAAAGAAAAACTGTAAGACATGAAGTAGAAAACTTCAGAAGTCATCCAACAATTTTCTAAAGCACCTACCGTCGCATGCATTAAACATGAATTCCCTAAAGTTATTTTAGGAAAACTTTTTATCCGCTGATCGTTATTATTTCTGTGTTTTTATCCCGCTTTTACCATTTTTTAAAGTATACATGTAATAATATGTTGTGATGTAATAGAATAAAATATCTAACCACTTTTCGGAGCTGTACACAACAACAATACCTAGTACACAAAATCTTCACCTTTATAATATTAGTACCTATAGATAACTTTATAGCTCTTACTCACATAAAGGCAAGTCAATAATAAAGCATTCAGAAGATTATGCAAAAACTCCGCCAAGAGTGCTTTAGTTTTACAATAAATGAAAATGAAACTGACATCCAGTTCTATTTGGCAAAGTTTAGACACCCAAGTCAAATTAAAAGAACTCTGCGGCAAGTCAGGGATCTTGTTTATCAGTATAATTAAGAGTTGCCTACCCTTTTCATTGGCTTCTCTTTAGATTTTAGAATTAAGTTGAGGTGGTAGGTAAATTGAAAAGTTTATTCAATCACATCGACTTATTCACTAACTAGTATACGAACTTGGCTGTGTTTCCGAAAGCAATCATATCACGAACATTCATCAAGAATTGGGAAGATAATAATGGTTTCTTACATAAAGGAAGAGCAGCATCATCATTATTATTACTACCCATGAATGTGCCACTGCTGCGCACGAGTCTCCTCCAAACATGTTGGAAGGAATTTAGCCAGAGCAGCACTTCAGTAAAGCTTTTATAATTTTAAAAACAATCCATTATTTTGTACGTATTTGCTATAACTAACCAGGCGAGTGTTACAATAGAGAAATAACAGTCACCTCAACAGTCACAATAAGAGATTAAAACTGTCTTTATAGTCCTTTATAGTTCTTACAATAAGACAACTAATCTGCAAAATTTGAATTTATTTGTTGTTAAATAATTTATTAATAAAAAGATTTAATGCTAGACTGTAATTACATTGTGATAATATAAGATATTTACGAAAGAATGAAGATTTATTGTAAAGTTTATTGGTCAATTGAAAAGTTTTAAATATATGAATTTAAATTCCCATAAAACATACATACATCATCAGCAACCAATAAGTCCCACTGCTGGGCTCGGGTCTCCTCTCCTCTAACTAGAGAACTGAGGTTTTTGGTTTGTGAGGGTTTTGGCCATAATTCACTCACGCTGGCTTAGTGCGGGTTAGTGGATCAGACATACTCATAGAATTTCTTCTAGGGTATGTGAGTTTCCTCACGATGTTTTCCTTCACCGTTAGCAGATGGTAAGTCACTTGGCTAGTACATATAAATTCCACAAAGTGGAATCCATATTGGTACTGCCGGTCGGGATCGAACTCGGACCGCGTGATTTGCACGCTGGTCCCTTATTCATTCAGCCACCATCGCATAACATACGCAAAACATACATAGTGATGTAAAAATATTTATTGAATGGAATGGGAGGGTTCCCACGAATACTCAAAAATACTCTATATATATTTTGTGAAATTCAATGTTATCTTTCCGGTTCACTTTACGTTTCTCGGATTGCGAGGGTGACAAAATGCGTTGTGTTCAACAGTATAAACAATTCGTATACATTGATGCAAATGGAACAAAAACAATGTCCATTTGTGAAGACTAAAACAACACGACTCTTAAAAGTTTTAATTTGATCAATATAGACCGTAGTCCAACTTTTCAGACAAACAGAACTACATATATCATAATTATTTTCTTGATATTAACAGTAACCATGTCTGACTTGCATGATTAAATAATTTAACCGATGTGGATATAAATTCGATACTGAAGACAGAAACCATTAATAACGTTCCTCGTAGACGAGGCCGTTTTGGGAATAAGTAACTTTTATTAGTTGCGATAGACAAGTCATGTTTTACAAATATTTATCCAACTTTATTATTTAGCAAAACAAATGGGATCACGTCTTATACTTTTGCTTATAAATAGGGCTTGAGGTAAATTTATTAATTTAGATTTACGTGCCTGCTGAAGTATGAAGACGCTTGACAATTAAAGTGCCATAAACGGTCACCCATCTATGGACTGACCTTGTCGAACGTTGCTTAACCTCGATGAGTGTAATGCCACGTGTTATACTAGACACGATACATGTATTTGCACAAAATCGCTTCCTCTCTGCGGCGACGATAAAATGTAATAACGCGACACATCGATTAGCTTTCACTGAGTCAACAGGAGTGGTAACAATATTACAGACATTGTGACCAATAACGACGCCTCGCCTTCGAGGCCCTAACGCAAAAGCAATTTTCTTTTATTGGTATAATCTAAGCTATTATACAAAATTGTGGCGAACGCCAATCCTTTATATTTTATATGTTCCGATTGAGTTCATTCAGTTTACAATATTTGGGTTAAAGGCTAAAGTTGATTTTGTGCAGTGAATTGAAAACATTAAGTAAAATATAATTATGAAGTACTACGCAGTATAGTGTAAAAGCAGTGCTCCGAAATACATTAAAATTGCATTTATAATTTTTCAAATTTAATTACCCTGTGAAATTACTCCAAATAAATACTGAGATATCAAGACACGCGGTCGCGTGACAGACAAGTTTCAAGGAGACAGACGCAGTCGTGTGTAGTACACGAACCATTTGGAGCCACTTTTGACACACCGATTACTCAAAATCTATTTAACATAAACACATGAAATTTGTATATGAATTAAAATCTACTAGGCAAACCAGAATCTCAGATTACGTAAATACAGCTTAAGTGGTTACCGAGATATTAATGTTCAAAAATTGCTATTTTTCCACTGACTGACTGACTGACTTACATATAGACCTCAAATAACACCTACTTCCAGATGACCTAGAAAGTTGAAGTTTGGTGCCTTATGAGCTTCCTAAATTATAATAGCAATTCTTTCGCAGGAGAATTGTTGCCAATCGTAAAAGAATTCTGTTATTAAGAACAACTTCAAAGTAGTTAGTTATTTGTGAGTGTGAGGAAGAATGTATTAATTTGTTATCAGTTATAGCTCCTTCCTATTTGTTACTTTTTAGGTGGCAAGGATATTGTATAGACGAATGAAGACTTAATTACATAATTCCCCTTCTTCCTAGCTCTACAGGTCATCGGTCCATACACTGCGCTTTTCAATACGTAGCCGCCAGTCTAAAACCTTTTGCCCCCATCGGTCATCAGTTCTACGAGACAGCTACTTCCATAGCTCGCTGAGCCACAGAGACAGAGAGTCTTATGAGCCCCACATTTTAGTAAATATTAAATAATAGAATAGACAATTAAAAAAGAAAACAATCAGGATATTTATTTTCGATTAGTTCCTTCCGTATATTTTTCTTAATCTGAGGTTTATTCGTCGATCGAATAGAAAGTTTGTAAACCACTTGAAATGATATCAAAGCAACTGTAAGGAGCGCTTAGTGGTCCATATAAACTCTAAAAATAAGTCCAAATAAGCTTCTTCTCGGGCTATCAAAAGATTCAAAGCTCTATATCACCTATTTCAGAGCGGAACTTTCTGTGTCTTCTAAATAAAATATGCTATTATTCTAATATATATCTATAGGTATATACCTATTCATTCCGTATTTCCTTTCACTTTCTGTTGGTTTTAGGACTCTATTATTCACAACTTACGTAAGTTGATTCCAAATTTAAAAAAGATAATGTTAATAAATACACTGTAGCTTTGAGAAAGTTCTTTTACATGCTTCGACCCATGCGAGGACGCATCGTCTCGTGGCCACGCGTGACAAGTAACCTCGGATCAAACACCTAAGGATTCTAGTAGGTAGTAGTTCTAATCTGTATCAAGGCATCGATTCATATAGCTCTAACGGTAACAGTACGTTTATAAATCTACTTAGGGCCAAGTAAAAGTTATCTCACGAAAGAAAAATCGTTATGAATTTTATTAAATAATATTAGTACCCAATTTATTAAATTAATTATGCATATTGTTATTTTATAATCAGAATTATGGATGATCACATTTTGTAAAACTATAAGGATACGTACTATCCGAAATAAATGAATTGAATAGTCAAAATTATATACCTATTATAGTCAAAATCCGATGTAAGATTGAAGTGCACCGGTGTAACTAAAAGTATAAGTAATAAATAACAATAATATGTAATACCTACACAACAACATTGCTAATTATAGGGAGACTAAAATGAGCAGCCGATTGTTGAGCACTCACCCACTGTCTCCACATATCTACCAGTTTTCTCTGTTATCACAGTCAGAAGACTATTGGAGCTGTCCCGCACCCGGCGCATCAAAAATGCAATCCTTTTACGCATAGTAGCATAAAAGCTAACTATCTGTGCTTCTACAAACATCTGCACTGATGCGCTACAAAAGCGAGGCAGCCCCAACAGCTGCTGCCCCTGAAACTATTACTATATTGGACCCGCAGCGCACTATACGTATAATTGACCCAGTATGACCTGAATAGGGTTGTTTTTACACAAGATGTACAACATGCAAACCTATGAGCCAACATATTACTTCGAACCAACAATGCCCTACGTTCTCTTTCTACATCTTTGTCATCATCCAGCCTATCAGAAACCCAGTGACCCAGATATTTAGACTCCTTAATAATATCCTAACACCAAAGTCAATGGAGTTCCTCCAAGCTTTACAGATGAGACAGAAAAGGTCTTATTACCTGACTTAAAAAGTAAAAGTACACTCTATTTAATGTTATATCTGAGCCTACGAGCACCTAACCTGAGCCCATGGGCCCCTTCCGTCCCTGCATAAGACTCACAAATATTGAGCAATTTGTTCAACGTGTTGTTCGATGGACCCAACAGGACCATCATCAACATAGCTAATATTATTATTATGCCCGTGTATGGAACAACCAACCTTGGAATTGTTGAGTTCAACAATATTGTAATGGAGTAACGGGACTTTTCTTCATTCAATCTAAAGATTGAAGGATTGCAACCCACAATTTTTTACGGTCTTCGTCTCTTTATTTGTCATTCTATTTTGTACTTTTTATTAAATTTTGTGGTCGACTTGTCTTTTGTATTAAGCTTTCCTTTGATCACTTTAAAATAAATTTGCTTTAAAGAAAATTAAATTAGGACCAAATTGTTGATAAACGAATATTAATATAAAAATATGAATCCGTAAATTAAAGTACTTACAAGAAATTAACAACTTCACAAAATATATTCGCAGCACTTAATACAATAAAATAAGATAAAGCCCACTTAAATTCCAATATTTAATATAACTAAGTTAAAAACCATGGCCCCAATAACACAGGATTTTCTTAGTAACGGGGCCAATATTTCATAAAATTGTACAGAAACTTCTAATATTTAACAATGTAACACGAAATGTATCACACATTTTTTGCTTAATAAATTCTTTGTCAGTTTATTTTTCTTTATGGTTTGTAAATTCTAGAGACTACCACATAGTTTAATTTTCACTACAATCTTCGTATATTTGACTCAGCCTCAGGAGAGCTAACTACTCGGTTCCCCACCCACGGGATTTACTGACGTGCTCTGTGGCGTGCATACCCCGTCTCAGTACTCCCTAGTCAAATGCTATGGAAAATTAGAAATGTGGCCTGAATGCTTGAACGAGTATATTCAGTTCAATGTTGACGTCTTCTTTTTTCGTAGCTAGTGGCTCTTCAAAACGCCCAAAAGCGTGATGGTGCATACTCGTGTTTTGACACGGAATTTCAGGCTTTTTTCGTAACACGGTAACAAGGTAAGAGAGTCATTAGACGGTAGAGTAGCGAAGATGCGCCGTCAGACGCAAACAACCCCACTTTTGGATCATATCTCATTAATACTTGAAAGCTTCACGTTCGAAAATGACATGACACGTAGGTACGATAATACGAGGCGATATCGTGGAAAAATGACACATTTCTTGTTAGGAGTACTTACATACGCTATCACAATAATAAAAATATTTTCTCAAAGCTTTGCGAAGGGAGACTTAACTGCTTCGTTATGTAAAATATATATATGAAACTAGGTTTACTTAAGATAAGCAGTACCTAGATATTAGCTAATACAAAGCTTGTCTAGATAATCTTCTTCAGTGAAAATATTCAAAGGAATTCGTCGTATTCGGTCCGCTTTCCACTACAAACCTATAGAGAGGTGTACATTGTAATTTACACGTGTTTAAACTTATAAGATTATATTTAATGAGTGATATAATTATATCTACCACAAAAAATATATCACCAATTGCAACTATTTTATCATATTCATATTTTATATATTAATTGAGGTTACAATCATAATTTTTATGAAAACGAATTAATTATTGACAACATTGTGTAAATATCCGTTTCAACTACTCATCTTTACACATTAAAGGCATCGTTACTATTGTTACTAGACAATTGAAAAGGATATTGAAATTGACTAAGTTAAATGTCAATATTCTAAGTTGGCCCAACTTGTTGGTTGTTGGTATAGTTTTCTGGTTAGACTTCCTGGTTCACAGTTCGTAAAGACAACCACTTATAGAGTTCTTTGTATCGTCATCATCATCATCAGCAACCCATTATTAATGTCACACTCAGGTCTCCTCTCCTCTATCTAGAGAGCTGAGAGGGTTTAGGCCATAAACCACACACACTGGCTTAGTGCATGTAGGAATAAGGCAGTATATATAAGAAAGTGTTAGGAAGCATGCAGGTTTGAGTGCACTAAGGCTTATTGAAAATTCAACTTTTGAAGAGGAAATGTTGCATTACTTAGTCAGATGAATAGAAATGCACGAGGATGGGGCCAGGCAACAGCTAGTATATGGTAATCTACTTAACTGTCATACTACTTATTAAATAATATCAAGTAAAACCTATATCGAGGTCGATCTGCCCGTCAAGGTATAAACGTTTATTATTAGGTTTTTCATCAAACTTTATGATATTGTATGAAAATTTAATATACAGTGGTGTTTCAAGATTACGTTTTAAAGGAAGATAAAACGATTTTTATTGTCTAGAGCTTATTTTTTAATTATGTACTTATTACAATTATTTTAAATCTTATGTAAGATTCTTCTTTCAACAAAGAGAAGGTTTATTTTTAAAATACACATTATAAAACTGCTGACGCGACGGTAGCAAAGCGGCAGTGTGTATGAATGTCGGGTTTGATACCCGGGTCGATCAAAAACAGTAATGAGTATTCCTGTTTTAAATTCTGCGTCCAGCCCGGTATCTGAAAATGTGTATACATAATAAATCTGTAGAAAAGTCGTTTTTGTACATCAAAAAAATTTCCAGCCAAAAACATAACACAACAACACCCTGGCGGTGATAAAGGACAACCAATAGAACCCATTTCCAGCATTTTTCGAATTTTTGTCTGTTTGTCTGGCTACTTAATTTGGAAAAAATTTTCATGTACAATAACGAGTTTTCTACAGATTTATTAGGTATATGTATAGAATCATTACTAAACTGTTTGACAGACATTACCAATTACCATTAAAAACCACCTACCTACAACATCAGCATCATCATCAGCAACCCATTTAGTCCCACTACTGGGCTCGGGTCTCTCTCCTCTAACTAGAGAGCTGTGAGGGTTTAGGCCATAATCCACTCACGCTAGCCTAGTGCGGGTTGGTGGATCAGACATATTCATAGAATTTCTTCTAGGTTATGTGGGTTTCCCAGGATGTTTTCCTTCACCGTTAGCGGATGGTAAGTCACTTGACTAGTACATATACTTACTTTTTGGTACTTGGTACTACCGGTCGGGATCGATCTCGGACCGCGTGATTTGCACGCCGGTCGCTTATCCATTCAGCCACCATCGCTTCCTACCTACCTACAAAGTTGATACGAATTAAACGTAAAATCACCTGTATTTATAATATATTCCGGATGAATTTTAATTTATTTCACTCCGATTTTTTTAAGTCGCTTATACAATGACCTTCCTTTAGCCTAGTTATTAGAAACAAAGATCATTTTATATCAACTATAATATTTATTATAATACCTTCAGTCCGCGGCTACACTTGCTTTTGGGTCGGTACAAAGTAGCCGTGGTCATCTTCAAATCCTAAAGACCTAGAGTATCTCAATGTAAAATTTAATTAAAATCTGTTCTGCAGGTGTTTAGGCGTCTCTTACGTCTAAACAATGTGTTAGTAATGCCCCTGGTGTTGCTGACGTCCATAGGCTTAGTAGCCATTTCGTCCCATTAGAAGAATAATGTTTTATCTTCACATAAAACAAAAATGAAAACATTAAAAAATTCGGCATTAAAACCGTAAACTATCGATTGATCAAATTTTATTCTTTAGTCAGTATTTTACAAAATACAAATTTGATCAATTGATCGTTTACGGTTTTTAGTGCCAAATCTATAATAATTTCATTTTTGTTTTATCTGAAGATAAGACATTATTCTTCTAATGGGACGATTTAACGCCAGGCACTCTTACGCGTCTTTGCCACCGTGCGTGATATAAAAAAATAATTAATTGCAGTAACGACGCAGCGATGGTCGTTGCATCTGCCAAAGCTTATAAAGGTTTTAGCTAGTGACAAATTAAAATTTAATCCACGTTTTAGTATGAAATAGCACCCGGTATGAGCTGGATTTAATTACTTAGTTGATGTTCAAAATATATTTTAAGTGTATGTGTCGTAAACAATTTTCAGCTTAATAAGTATTAAAATGAAATTTGCGTGAAATATAATATGGCAGGTTTGAGTTATACACTGGGTCCATTAATACTTCAAAATTAGCGTCAGTTATCTTAAGCTTAGTACAATGAGTTAATTTTGAAGCATTAATGGACCCAGTGTATAACTAGTACTGACGTATTCGTCAGTAAAAGTAACTAGTTACTGCACTGATTTCAGTTGATTTAGAAGAAGCCATACTGGTTAGAAACGCTTTCAATGGCGACTCCTAATATTCTGAAATCTGTTTACCACACTCATAAACATCATTATAACCAATATAATATGTAGGTAGTCCTATTGCTGAGCATTGTTTCTCACAAAGAAGAATATCACCTTATATACAATTGTGTTATATTATGTGTGTGTGCCACACATCCTCGCGGAAAATTTGCAAACAAACGTGTTTATTCTAAAAACATCATCTTATGATTTGGGTGTCAGTACATCATGTTCGTGATTTCAATATTTATACAATTTCCCGCAGTACTGAAATTGCTTTTTAGTGCGAACGACACAATAAGAATATTAACTACATAATAAGAAACGAGTCAGCCTTTGATCAATAAGATTGTGAAGCTGATGAGTAGCTGTTCTTTATGGAGAAAAGAGGTGCAAATGGTACACTTTGTATCTTAAGCTTAGTACAGTACGTTAAAATAGCGTTATGTCTTTTTGATTTTTCAACTCCCCATGGCAGATTATAGATCGGATATATTACGTAGACTGACCTATGTCTGTCTCGCAAGTAACTATGACAGTATCAAAAATCTATAAGTATCTAAGTAAGTATCTACCATAAGCACTTGACCGAATACTGAGCTAATAGATAGACTACTCGCAACCGTAACACCTATTTGATGGATGGATTTCAAAATGGCCAGAACAAAATCAAATTTTCAAACATTGAAGACCTGGATAATGGAATGAGCCTAACAAAGGTCTGGGGTTCATAAAATTATCTAGTAGACAGTCTTAAAGTAATGTGTAGAACTAAAAGTCTTTCTTTATTTGATCACTACTTAGTTGTTATTGCCGTAGCGCAATTTTATATAGCCTTTGTTCCTCAATAACACTATAATAAAATAACACTTTAGAATTTTTCAACTCGGACCAGTATTTCCCGAGCTCCTAGCGTTCAACCAAACAAACACTTCAGCTTTACAATAATATATAGATACTAGCTTTTGCCCGCGACTTTGCTCGCGTGGAAATAGTTTTATAGTTAGACGCTATTGGCAGGGCAGAGCTGTTCACAGCACTTCCTTGTAAACGATGTTTTTTGTTTTTTTATGAAGACGGTGTACTTACTCGGGAGCAAAAAAACATATAATTGACCGTGCAAGAACTGTCTATTTAATATTTCACCCTCTGAACCCATCCGTATCAAAAATATTAAAAACAACATTTTAAGTTAATATCCCAATACTAATTTGCAAAACGTTACCTTCAAAACAAAGACATCATACAACGTTTCATCCCCAATTTCACACTTCCAAAGCCACCCTTGTCAAAAATATTGATGAGGGTATTTTTTATTTTGATAGTAGTACCTACCCCAAAGCAAATTTTCAAATCTATAAGTTAAAAAACTAAGAAGTTTCATGCAATCGTTTTTACCCGTTTTTACCCCCTTAGGGGTTAAATTAAAAAAAAAACCCTTTCATAGTATATCTCTAGACATTAGGACAAACACACCGTCCAAATTTCAAGTCGCTACGAACAGCGGTTTAGGCTGTGCGTTGTCTGTCAGTCAGTCAGTCAGTCAAGACAAAGCCTTTTATAATATGTATGGATAGATAGATAGTAGGTATATAATATTATAGATAACATAACGGACATATTAACGGATGTCACGAATATTTTAATATACCACATGATAATAAAATCCTTAATGCTACAAGGGGCACCGCAGACCACTTCCGAAAATTCCTGCATACATTATGATTAAATTCATTTCAAGTCTTTGTAGCCAACAAGGTATTGTGGATGTGCGGTGAGCGTGAGCGAGGCAGTTAAAAAAAAGCGGCCAAGTGCGAGTCGGACTCGCCCATGAAGGGTTCCGTAGTAGTAAGTAATATAATATAAAAGTTCTGGTAGTTCGTTGTAACTTTGATCGATGTTTTAATAATAGTTTTTTTTTAATTAAGTTATTAATAAGTAAACATTATAATTAGGTACCTAAATTATGGGAATTTAGATCTAACTATATGTGAGCCCATAATATAGGCTTGTGATATCTAAACAAGCTAATATATAATCCAATTTGACAAGAAATATTTCCAAAAATATTATCAATTTGTGTGCCTCCTCACGTAGATGGACAAGGTGGTAATAACGTCCTGTATCCAGCGTTCTGCATAAATATGACAGTATACAATTGTTGATTGAATGAAAGGTAAATTGCGGTTTACGATTTATGACGTATTAAATAAAACTACTAACTAGATCTCGTTCAAACCAATTTTCGGTGGAAGTTTACATGGTACATCATATATTTTTTAGTTATATCATTATTTTATTTTAGAAGTTACAAGGGGACACACACATTTATACCACTTTATACCACTTTGAAGTGTCTCTCGTGCAAACTATTCAGTTTAGAAAAAAATGATAAGTATAAGAAACCTCAATATATATCATTTTTGAAGACCTATCCATAGATAGGTACCCCACACGTACCACCACACGAAAGGGATGATGAAAAAAAATTTTTAAGTTTCCGTTGTATGGGGAAACCCCAAAATTTATTGCTGTTTTTCTATTTTTGTGAGAAACTCTTAATGCGGTTCACAGAATACATCTACTTACCAAGTTTCAACAGTATAGTTCTTATAGTTTCGGAAAAAAGTAGCTGTGACATACGGACGGACAGACAGACAGACATGTCATGACGAATCCATAAGGGTTCCGTTTTTGCCATTTGGCTACGGAACCCAAAAAATACCACCATTCGGTACTTTGTTCGTAGTTGGTTATAAACTACACACAATAAAGAAAGGAAGAACGTTAGGGAATAAGCAGAACCCACTATTTTACATTACAGTACGATGCAAATTACAACTAGGTTCTATAATTTTATAGTTTTATTAAGGGTTCCATTTTTAGGGTTCCGTAGTTAAAATGACATAAACGGAACCCTTATAATTTCGTCATATCTGTTCGTCCGTGAGTCACAGGCATTTTACTCGAGAACTACTCGATGTATATCGATGAAATTTGGAGAATAACAGGTGTCTTGTGTGGGCTGCAGCTACTATGTTTGGTAGTTAAAAAATTAAAATTAAAATTTTCACTCCATACATGTACCTACCTAGCAGATGCTGAACAATTTTTTTTTTAGCAAACATCTACTAATATCACATACCTACCTACTTACTTCGAAAAATCTTTTAAAAACATTATAAGGCTTCAAAGAAAGTATTTTGATTAAAGGATACCCCCCTCCCCTATTTTCTAAAACGTAAGACCGAAAAATCTGGAAAAAACACAAAGATAACGCATAATAAATACTTCCAACGAAAATTATTTTGAACACTTTTGAATATATCCCTTTTTGAGATAATGCCGAAAAACTGCGCTTCTCAGCAAAAGTACGTAAATGCTATGAAGATACGCACTTTTGTTGCGGACACATTGGGCATGGTTTGATATAATGTTTACCGGTTTTTTTACTTTGGGTAGAGAACCGTAAAAATAAAATTTAATTAATACTTCAAGTCTGCCTGATACGACATGAATATATTGCCAGAAAATTACAAATTTATTAAAGTGTAAGTGTCGATTAAACCTAGGTGTACAGACCCTCTAGTATAAGTAATCACAGGCCGGTTAAAATAATTATTTTATCTTTTATCCAGGCGCCAGTATGGTAACCAAAAATATACTTAGGTACTGAATGGTGGGTAAAAATATTACTACCCGGATATGTATTATACATCCAATATTTCGAGTGATAATGAAATCTGAAAACTCTATCTCCGTTCAATGCCAGACTATAATAATATTATTGTTTCTTGAAATAACTTTAGCTGACAGAGACATCTAGATGAAGTTACCCTTATTAACTCCGCCGCCTTTTTAGAAAAGTAACCAATAAAAAATCTTGAAAAATCTAAAGGTCTTGAAATCTAGCTACATTAGTATTATTTAGAATTCCGGTGAGATGTCGCTAGTGGCGTATTTTACAGCTCTATCTAGTGATTTTTTTAAAAACACTACAGATAGTATCTAGTACAATGCTTATAAATAATTACTTAAGATGTCGTGGTTATAAAAAAAAGAAAACAAAATAAAACTCATTTTGGTGGTACATCAAAATGAGTTTTATATTTTGTTTATTTTTTTTTAATTAAATATATAATGAAAATTTATTTACCATTAAAGTCGAATCGACGCACTTAGAATAGGTTTATTCTAATGCGTATGTCGTCTATGGCGTAAATATCAAAATACTCGCTTGCCTATGTCCTATCAGGGTATAAAACATATTATTACCGCGGTGTGGCGTTGCGTGGCGCGTACTGACGTGGCGTGGTGGTAAGTGTGCCACTGCCCACTACTGTGTCGTGTCGTGGGCCACGACTCGTGGCGCGCTATTGCGTTATTTCTGAATAGTACCAATCGAACCTTTGCAGCGTCCAAACGTATTTAATGTTTTCTTCTGATTCAGATAGTAAAATAAATAAATAATAATAGTAAAATATTTTTCATTGACTGCTTTTTTTTTAATTTCAGCAATTTCTTCCCAAGCAAAAATTTATAAATAAATAATTCATAAACTCTTTACCTTTGTTTGTATCATTTAAAACCTTTAGTTGACGTACAAGTTCATAAAACTCGTTAATAATTTTTCCAAAATATACTGCAAATATAATAAATTTAAAAGTGTGTGCGCCACGAGCCATGCGCCATGCATAGAAACACACTTGTTTTGTCGTGTCGTGGCGCGCCATAAGTCCCACCACCGCTCTGGCGCAATCGGGGCCGAGCTGTTCGCGCCACAATGGAGCGTGTCGCGAAGTCGCGACACGCCACGCCATACTAATGTGTCTATAACCATAGTAAATCTATGAAACCGATATTATTTATTATGCTTCTGAGTTCTGGCGCGCCTTTAGTGTTCTGTGGTCGGTATCGGTGCGCGAGTCCACAGAGTACATTATGCTATACCGCGAGTCCGAATCGCACACAGGCCGTGACAACTGTGACAAGACGTAGTATTCCTTATTAGTCTGTGGACTCTGTGGTGACAGGCCACTGACCTGAATATTTATCTGGACTGGCTGCCCTATACAAATGATAGCTAATTTTCTTTGTCTATTTGACCAACTAGCGGAGAAGAGTTAAACTATTTTTGACGTAATATTGACGTTGATTTTCGTATCGCGCCAAATACCTCGTTTAGCAATCTTAATTTTCTGAGCGTAAAAGCTACTTTGTGGTGATTTAAGTGAAAATAAGGAGTGATTTAATAACGTAGAACATGGGTATGTGTGTGTTTTGTAAAGTTCAACATAGAAAAGGGTGCAATTTTTCATTACACCGGTACGTAGATTTATGTTAATTTTACCCTAAAATCAGTGTCAACTGTCTGTAAAACATTGGATTATGTGTAGATTATGTTGCTAAATATGCATATCGTTAATCTATAAAGGACATTGTTTTGTTTTTAATTCTAAATTAGGTTCTTAATTTTTGTAAACAAAGTGTTAGTGATGTCCATATCGTCATATCGATAAACTTGTTCGGGGTCTGATGTGACGTATGGTTGCAAAACAATTTTTTTTATATAGAATCACATGAGTGTTTTAAGACTAAATTATGTGCAGTTTCATACAATACTTTATCTAATCTCATGAAATAGATATAACGGGTGGCGCAAAAGTAAAGACCCTATTTGGTTCAGCTATAACATTTTTTCTAAATTAGAAAACTAGATTTAGATTTTTTTAAATGTATATTTGTGCCATTAAATTTCGTACCATTAGGATTTAAAGATGATGTCTTTTAAATGGTGACCTCCAGAGTTGATACACATTTGAGCCCTATTTATGACATTTTGCATAACTTGCCGTAACACTTCCTGCGATATGTTCGTTATTTCTTGACGAATGTTTTCTTTTAGAGCTGCGAGAGTCTGTGGCTTGTTCACATACACCCGAGATTTCAAAAAACCCCAAAGAAAAAAGTCTGGACTGGTCAGATCGGGTGATCTTGCAGGCCAAGGCAAATCGCCAAAACGAGAGATAACTCGGCCTGGAAAAGCGTCCCTCACTAAGTCCATAGTGTCGCGCGCTGTGTGTGCCGTAGCGCCGTCTTGTTGAAACCAGATGTGCTCCAGCCCCAATTCGTCCAAACTGGGTATCAAAAACTCACGTAACATGGTTCTGTAGCGTTCTCCAGTGACAGTTATCGCATTGCCTCCAGCGTCTTCGAAAAAATAGGGTCCGATCACTCTGTCAACACAGATGCCACACCATACAGTAACTTTTAGTGGGTGTGTGGCAAAGCGTCGAATTGTGCGACCAATCGGTGCCGGACGGTGGGGAAATCGTCGACGAAATTCACGTTGTGTTCTTATCACTGATATTCCACGTTCTTGGGGAGTAAAACGGTCCATGTTTATTTTCAGTGTATTTTACATTTGTTCACTACACAATTTTCAACAACAGAATGACAGAAAATGTATAATAAAAAAAAAAAAAGCATTTTCTTTAGTGCCACTACTTTTGCGCCACCCAGTATTACAATATTTTATGCAATGCAAGCAATAAAAATATTTACAAATTTTTAGCGCTAAAATCGTGTGTTGTTCGCCTCCACAGGTTATGTAGAAGTTTTTCTACATAATCTTTGACTCATGTAAAACTGCATCTGTGATTTATGAAATACCTATTAAATTTTATTAAAACTAAAGTGAATTGTGATTTTTATTGTATAAGTTTCGTGTTGATAACTGTTAACTATTTAAAAATTGTGGTATTGTTAAATACTACGGTACCTACTTATATTGTGTCCCGAGTTGACGAATGAAAAATAAAAGCAACTCGACACCAGGTGCCGAATAAATCCTCTACAAATCTGTTGTTTTGATATTACAAACAGACACTTCAATTTTGTTTATGCTATTAAAATTAGGGCCTTCAAAATAAATTCACGTCACTAATTTATTTCGTAATGGATTATTAAAAATTATTTTCCCTTTTTCAAAATATGTTTATGTTAAAATGAAATCTATCGATAGGTACGTGTTAAATCTACAAAGTTTGTCACATCACTAATTTTAGTTTATATCTTCTCCGCCACTGCTTACAGCGCACAATGGCGCAAATCAAACAGCGACAAAATCAGTCTCGAAGACGCCTATCCAGACGTAATAGAGATCAGTGTGACAGGCCCACAATCTTCGTATCAAAACGCTCAGTACGTTTTGTTTTTAAATTGTTCTGCTTCGCTGTGATTATTTTCATAATTTGACAATTTTTTTAAACATCATACAGTAAGTGTTGATTGAGTGAAGTATCTGTGATAATTTTGCTTCTTTTACAAAATGTATTACGAGTGCTGTGTGTGTAAATCTTCGCGACAAGACGCTATTTTGCATCATTTTCCGTGTACTGAGAGAAGACTCACTGTGTGGTTAAAGTGCCTAAACCGAGATGATCTGAACAGTTTATCTTCGGAACAACTTTCAAAGCTGTTTGTTTGCCAAAAACACTTTGAGAAAAAGTTTATAACATCCAAATCTCGTCTGATAGGCAGTGCCTATCCTTCCCTTTTCACTGAAGAAGAGATATTAAGTGGAATACCATCTCGAGAAAATAGCGGTAAGCATATTTACCTGACTTGTTCATTTTAAAATTAATTTACCCAACGTGTGCTGTTACCGCTTTATGATTAATTAATAAAATTGTTTTTCTATTGACTAATTTCAGAAAATGTGAATATGGAAACTGATCATTCATACTCCCGAAAAAGACACTTTGACCATACATATTCTCACTTCTCAAAATGCACTTAGAGGTTTGTAATTATATACGTATGCATAATCAAATTATAACATGGTACTTACCTACTTTCAGAAAGACACTGGTGTTATTTCTTTTTCACAGAAATTCAAGAGATTGCTTCCACATCCAATGTACTTCCCATTTTGCAGTGCATAGGACAATATTACTTACCAAAAACCTATCACGATACAGGTACCTACCTTATAAATTTTTAATATATCTTATATGGCACTAGCTTATTCCCGCAACTTCGTTTGCGTAGATTGCAATATTTCATTTTAATATTAAGTCTTAAATTAAACTTCAATCAGTAACCACCAGGGTTCTGTTAAGATAAATCTAAAATAATTAAGAAATCAACAAGAACAAGTTTTTACCATAGAACTTATTGAGCTGTTTAGAAGAATCTACTTGAAAATTTTGTTGTATGACAATGTTTGAAGATTTTGTTTTCATTAATTTCAGGAACAATTGCTTTTACATCCCATGACTTCATAACTTAAACATAACAGAAATTCCATTGTCTGTTCAAGATTCAGGTAAATTTAAATATTTTACATGCTTCGCTATAATAAATCTCTCCATATATTATAAAACAAAGCTCCACATCATAACATCTGTCTGTCAGTACCTAGGTTAATAAGCATAATGCCACTAAACAGCTAAATCCTGTTTTTATAAATTACTACTTGTTATGTATAGTTAATATAGAATTATAGACAATTCATGTGCTTGTTTTAATAGATACCAATGATTAGTTAATTAAATATTAATGACATGTTCTTTTTTTAGCCCACTACACAGATGGAAGACCTGTCAGTGAAACATTGAAGAACAACACTGAAATAGTTCTATTTTTTGATCAACTGTTTGACAGTATCAAGTTATCAACGGAGTTGCATTGTTTACAAAAAAAAAAATTAAAACCGTTGAGGACGGAAGTGACGGCAGTTATGTCTCATCATCAATTTTGGGAAGATGCACATTACAACAAATAAAATTTATAGATTCAAGTGGAAAGGAAAAAGTCTATGCCTACTTTAGTCAATTTTGTCACTAAAGTTATATGAGGTTGTGGCATTTTTAAAAAGTCAAAACATAAAATTAATGAGACCAAGATATTTTAATTCAGATCCAATTAAAAACTTTGTTGTCTAAGTAAAGGCATATATTTATGGAAATAATAATACAAACTGTCACAGCTTCAATTGTACAATGGTGTAATCATTATTGTTAACTTCCCCAATCCATCATTTACTAGTGAGGATGATCCGACAGATCAGATTATAAAACTAACATTATTTTTGAAGATGTGAAAGAAAATATTAAGCCAGTTCATCCAAAAAACCATGCTTGATGTTGTAAGGGTTTTGGAACAGGTACGATGAGAACGCTTAAATGTTCATTCGCGCCTACACTGCAGGATGTGTAGTACACATAAATTTTGGAAGATTAGAATACAAGTGGAGTTTTTGCTTACTATTTAATAAAAGAAATATTCATCAATCGATAATGCATAGGGGATATAAAAAAATTGTATATAATACCCGTCTGAAGGTGCAGTAAGGTGTTTCGGTACAGTAAATACTGAAAAAAATGAATACTTGGAAAAAAATGCACATGAAAATAATCTTTGTACAAATATTAGTGCTCAAATTCTTTCCAAGAATTCATTTGATTTTATCAACTTTACCGAACACAAGATGATTAGGTATCCTAAATTATTTTATTACCCTAACTATTCAATGTTTTTTTTTTTCTTGTTGCATGCATGCTGCATGGTTCGTGCTTTAGCCATAAAGCTAAGGAAATTATATGTTCTAATAAATTATGTATCTAATAAATGAAGTATTATATTGTGATATCTAAAGTATTACAGAGTTACAGATTTTTTTACACCTTTTTCTTTTATTGGAGTGTTTGTCTCAACCATCTGTACCTATAACAGAGCTGGTGAGTGGCCTGAGCCTATGACTATGGTGTTGTACACCTGGCGGATCGTTCCCCCAGGATCTTCACTTCTTATATTTTAATAGAATTAAAAAACTTACTTATGGAAGACCAACTATGTTACACTAAATTTGCAAATAAACATAAAAAAATTGTACATAAAATTAATGTATTATTATTGACCCTCTATCCCCAATAAATTTTAACAAAAATACCGAGTAGCCAAAAAAGGGACGCCCGCCTAGTTTGGAATTTCCCGTGCTTTGTAGTGCAATGTTATTAAAAAATATACAGGCTGAAACATGCTGGGTACAGATATTTCCTGATTAAGAAATTGGGATTTGCCTGCGATATAAAAGAAAGCATTATTAAAATATAAAAGAAATTATTACATTTTATGAAGTTATAATCAATTAAAATTGATAATACGGTTTTTATATGTTTAATATTCTTTTTGGCTGGATCCTTGGATCGATATTAATGTACACATTAGAAAAACAGCTAATTAGAGTATGTGACTGTGTGTGGTATGTGTGTCAGTAATATTTTAAAAATGTTATTAGTATTCAGCTTCTTTATTTTCAGACAAAAATATTGATGAATGAAAATATTATTTTCTCTAAATAATCAACAAGATAATAAGTATATAAAAAGAATTTAACATATTCCTTACAAAGGAATCCTTATAATTACACTGGTCAACACTACTTTTGGTGCCAAGAAGCTGTTTTTTTTTTTTAACTTAGGACCTTATTCTGATCACATTTATACCAAAATTTTAGACGTCCTACGTGTAGTTTTCTAGATATTGACTTGTATGGATAAAATCAAAATAACAAAGAAAAACAGCATTTATTAACTTATGATGTACATAAAAACTTTATTTTTCGCAACTTTCGTGAATGAGATGCATAAGGACAATCACGTTGCATACCCCAGCAGTAAATCAGCCATCATATGCCGATCCGATTGACCTTGGTACCTCTTCTACATCGTTTTTAGGTCTTGGTGAGACCGCTCCCTTTGTTCTTTGCTATAGCATCCAAGATTCTTTGGAAATTGATCAAAGTGACTGTGGAGGTGGAGACCCATTCCGAAAATAAGGCCTTCCACATCCAAACAAAAAACAATATAATTTCCGAAAGAAAAAAAGGTAGCAGGTCTTGTTCTCTTGTATGATAAAACGTCACTTTTGTACCTGTGGCCAACAAGTTATTTTTCTTTTAATCTCGAAGCCAATACTTCAGCAGATTCTTTTAGTAGCTCAAGATCTCTTATCAAATCGTTCTATTCTTCTTGAGTGAAAGGTTTTGGTTCTTTAGACGCTATACCTTCGAAATCACTGTCGCTAGTCACTTCATTAATGATTTTGTCAAATGATTGGTCAGGGGTAGGATAAAATCTTGGAACAGGTACATCCTCTGAATGTCGCAATGGTCTTCTAGCCGATTCTAAGTTTAGTTATACCGTTTTTTAACGTTAATGCCACGCAAATTCTCAAAACAGAAGTAACAGTCATCGAAGTGATTTTTTTGCTCTTCCCTTTGCATAGGCACTCTGAACCTCATACGGCTTCTTTGACCGCTGACCCACTGTCTCAAGTGTTCACAGCACATTTTACAATCAATTTGAGAGATCCACGGCTTATATTCATCAACAATTTTTGACTTATAGCATGAATAATACGCACTTTTTATAAAATCTGTACTAGGTTTTCTATATTTTTTAACTGTTTATTCACCACAAATGTAACAAAACACATTTGGCACATTGAGACAACTTCTTCGTGATGAAGACATGATGTTAGAATCAATTTAATTTTAGAAATGTACCTATGTGTTAGCAAACCGAGCGCATTAAGTAATGATTACAGCCAATATTCAAAACTGAGGCTAGATCGAAAACTACACGTAGGAAAAATAAAATAAAAATAATTTGAGTGTTACCAATGGGCACTTAGTGAAAAACAATTAACACTATCGCGGCACCAAATTTTTTTTTTAAATTTGTTGACCAGTGTTATATATTGATCAAATTTTGTTTCCAAAATAATGAACAAGATAGATTATGTCATATAGTTATATAAAAAAAATTCACAACGAAAATTTTAACTGCTATGTAATCCTGTAGTGTGTGTATGTAATTATTAGAAAGGGCATTTCGAGAAAAGGACATTATGCGTTGAGACGTTTTTAACGTCCACAGTAACATTAATCAGACCCAAAATCGATAATGTTTTATTTTATATTATGTTGTGCCACCTCACTGGCTGATTAGCTAATTATAATAATGTTTTAAGGCATTATGACAATGGAATGAAGTTCAATATAATTTACCTAAAACACACTGCCATCTCTTGTGGATGGCTGAATTCTTTTTTGGAAATTGATGCTTAAATTCAAGATATGAAACGTCGTAAGTACTTTTGTTTTATATTGCAAAGTAATTTCTATTGCTAAGCGGTCTATACAGTATAAGCCAATTTGGGTGTTCCCAACATTCAAACCAATTTTCAGCTCTCTGGGAATTAATTTGTAAGCTTGCCACTCATCGCCACTATGGTGCACTCACAAACATCTCAAAGTTATCTGTGGGTCCGCTTCACGTATAAATAGATTAGATAGGTATGAAAATTATAAAATAAAATGGCATTCAAAGTACATCATTTATTTCTTTCTAACATACAATCAATATTGGTAATATATTTCTAGAATTTAACATTGACTTACCTACTAAAGACTTGAGATTGCAAACGAAGAGAAATTTATAAATTTAAAAATCAGTTTCATCAAGTTTTTTAAATTAAAACTAGCTATGAATTCGTTACTGAAAATAGAAACTTAATGTCATTAATCGTTTTCGAAATAAAGAATTAGCTAGACAAGTAAATAGTTAGCAATCCCAACAATAACATAAATGCATAAAATACATTGTCAGATCTAAACACTACTACTTATATGTAATTTAAATATTAATAATACTATATCTGGGGAAAGATCATACATCGACATCTAAATAAATAAAAACATAGCTTTTAGCTTATGTCTGAAACAACTAGGTACGATAAGTTACAACCATAAATACGATTATAAGACATTGTTAATTATATTAAATTATAAGAACATCTAATTAGATGTGAAAGGATTTTTAGGAAAGGAAAACATAACACATACACAAAGAAAAAGTACCTATCACTTATCAGACTAAAGAATATTATATCATTTTATTTAATTAAACAATGATCATATTTTTCCACTTAGTATACGAATATGTACCTGTATTAATTTAAAATATTATTAAAATAGTTTTTATTACAGTTGACCAAATTATAACGTTATTATTTTAAGCGCATAATAAAAAAAATGATTAAAAGTAAATTGATAGATGAGTTAGACTCAAACCAAATACTGTCATTTTAATAAACATAACAAACTTATATTAAAATGTATACCTACAATAATTATGTACTACAGTTGAGTTAAAACATTTAATGTAAGTGTGTACTATTATATTCATCATTCATCATGATGATGATGATGATGTACCTACTATTATATTCATAACAATTGAAAATTGTGCTTTCATCTTAAACTAACTATAACATCAATAAATAAATTACAGTATAATCATTAGGGGAATAGAAATTTCCATCGAAAATTTAAAATCAATGTTATTTTGAAAATAATATCTAAATACACATGGCAAAATGCCGAACGATTGAAATCACGCGGCTAGTATTAGCATTCAGAAAATAGTGACAATAAAATTATATTCGATAGCAACAATAATTACTTAAATTGTCAGGAAAAACAAAAATGGTTCAATTTCTTACTGAATATAAGGCAAAATAAATAAAATTCTAATAAAGCAGAAAGTAATAAAATGCAAAAACCGAGTGAATTCTATACAAGACCGTTACTAATAATTAATAATTTTATCATTAATCACACAAAAGGAAATAAATGCGTGGTCGACTATATACCTGTTCCCGGGAATACAACCATTTTTCACTTAATACTTAATACAACAACTAAAAAACTTTTGTAAACGAAAATTAAAACTATTACTAAAAGGAGGAATGTATAAATGCTAGGAATTCAAATTTGAATTACAGACCTTTAACACATTGAACGCCAGACTGCAGACACAATGGAAATTTAATTTTTTGTCGGACAACGGTATCCGACATGGCGTTAAAAGACTTAAATGATTCAATATGGTATAAGGCAAGGTTTCTGGAATGCAATATTTTGAATTTACGTCTTTCTTGAGATTTCTGCTGCTGCATTCTTAAAATTTAACAGAAAATAATGCTAACTTCAGCATGAACAACATTGTTTCGCTTACTTTTTAGTAGAAAACAAGTTAATGGATGTTAATCTACATTCAAAATTTGAGTCTTCGTGGCATCCTTGCCTTATGCAAAATAAAGAGTTGGCTTTCTAAAACTCGAAACGTAAATAAAAATATATAATTATTATGACACTACATGTGATGTTTTTATCAGTCAACATTGTGAAAACCAGCTTCTAAGGTGATCTTCAATCAGTCTTGGAGGGTAGGGAATGATTGATAGTATGGGACTAATGAAATACGAATATAATTATTATTAAAACAAATCAACGTATTAAAACAAATCAGTAATATCATTATAATATTTGTAAGAATTTGCAATTGCAAATTTAAAAAAAATAATTTATTATAGGAATTTAAAATTAACATATTTTTATTCTCTGTTAAAATAAGGTACTTTCGAATGAGATTCTAGTTCTAGAAATAAATTAAGTATAATTTGACACAATCTTTCTACTTATAATATTGTGTGTGTGCTTGATAAATAGGATAACGGATTAAGTATTACCGTAGAACATACTACACTACCCACTAAATATTAAATACGTCAATACAACATTAATGTTATAATTTTGGAAATGTCCGAATACGTTTCTCTAAACATTTATATTGAGTAAATGACATCGGTATCTAAACATTTATATTGAAAAATTATTACATCGGTATTCATCAAATTTCAAAGCCATCGGTCAATATACGGTTTGTAATGGTCAGCTTACAAATAGCTTTGAACCATAGCTATCATTACCCCAAAATTATAATAATTGAAAGTAAAGTCACCATGACTAATACGATATTCACTGTGACTAAATGTATTGTGATGCTTTTTTATAAATAAATTAACTTTATTTTATCGATGGGGCGACTTATACCCCCTGGAAAGGTTCTCATTTAAAATTATATTTGTTTTTTTTTTTATATTTATGCAGAATTATATAATTATGTTGCCTAAATTTAAGTTGTAGGTCATGATACATATCACATGTTTAGTAATAAATAATAGCATAGGTAAAATTATCGGTATTAGAAAGTTTTTTTAATGTGACAGCTTACTCCAATTTAGTTCAAAAACTTTAAAAAAATCACACATTAGTTATCCAGTTTTGGCAACAATACGAGACATTTTATAGTACGTTCCAAAGCTGACCAACGCAATTGCTTTATGTTTGTAACATCCAAACTCGAAACAGTATAGATGGCCTTAATGCCATGGATGTAATTAAGCGTCAGTTAATTTTTTTAAATCATAGATCAAATTTTCATTTGGCGGCCGTGGTGCTTGTGATGTTCAAGAATTTAGCTTTGGCGGTCTATAGATGAAATTTTCGCTTACGCTAGATGTTGTCACGTTCAACACTACTACGGTCCATGTCGCTTCGTCGACATAGTCAGCTAGTTTAATAAGATGATAATGTGCTGATTGACCACGATGGTATTGTGTAGCTGACGTTTGTGACTGCAGATTTAATTCAGCCTTGTTAACAGAACCAGTGAACTTGGGCCCATCCCAAGTTTGCTCATCTCAGTGAATTTAAGCGAACGACGTGGGAAGTCGATCTTATCGCAGAACACCTGCAAGTATAAACACAATAAATTTAACATGTTTTTAATAAAACAATGCCAACCACCGCTAAAATAAACCAAGTCATTGGGTTTCTCTAGCATGAAATTCTGAGTAACAGCTCGGAAGTTGTATTCGGGCACTAGAAAGGCCTTGTCCACATCACTACGTCACGATGTCGCTAACGTGAAACGGCACAGAGCGAAGACGTGACGTGCAAATTCACGTTAACGTGTCGTAAAAATGCACGCCATAGTGCCGCAATATTACTCGTCTCGTCTTCAAGTCATTTTCTCCCAGCGCACTGGACGTTCCTCAAGTGAAATTAACAATCAAGAATGAAACTGAGCCGCGCACGAATTCCAACGAAATCAGACGCATCAAACCGCGGCGACATTGCCGGGTCCTGAATAAGCATGCCACGTCAACGTACCGAGCAACTATAACACACCATTTCACGTTATTTATGGCCAGAGGGTTAACTTTCTGTGACCTGTCCGGTTTCAGAATAGTTAATTCGGGTATGCGACCCCGGCTTCTCGAGCCATCAGCACCACATCCCGTCTTAATCCCAGTGGTACTGATGTCCTATCCCTACCCTTCCTTTCCCACTGGTGGTAGGGTTTACGGACCCGAACGGGTAGGTACCACCGCTCTGTCCATTTTGGCCGTGAAGCCCTCGGGCGTTTCGGCTAAAGGGCAGGGAAAACCGTCCTTTCACTCCAACCTCCTTTCCCTCGTGTGATGTATGGTTTCTGTGATGCTGGAGGCTTGCGGTGCTGAAGTCTGGGTTGGCGTGTTGGGCGTGATAGGTTGACGCGGAGTCCAGGGAGACCCGGTGGAAATGGTTACCGTCGGCCACCTGCCGGTCAGTAGGGGACCCGAACCCGGAATTATCCCATCATCCCTCCCGGGAGGCTGTCCTACCAACCGGCGAAAATCCCGTCATGTAGTCGCCGGGCCGGATTGGGATACCGGAGTGGAACTCGGTGACTGCATGCGGGGGGGCACCGGGGGCCCTTCCGTGCTTCGCGTCAGCTTCTCACACAACTCGCACGTCAATCTTGTGCTGTGCCCCGCTTCTATTCCTTAGGGGTCACAGGGACCTTCCACCACACTTAACCCCATCCCCCAATTATCTCTTTAAACCATGCCAAAAAAAGTAAAGAAGAGTAAGTACCATACGGCGGACTCCCCCCTTTCCACATTTCTAGTGGACTTTTGCAATGTTAGGGGGCTTCACAGTAACCTCGATGCTGTCCACCACCACCTTGAGACAGCACGGCCTGCCTTGCTCTTTTTAACGGAGACACAAATATCCGCCCCTGATGATATTTCGTACCTTAAATACCCCGGTTACGAATTGGAGCACTCATTCCTACGTAAAGCCGGGGTGTGCGTTTTCGTCAGGGGCGATATATGTTGTCGCCGCCTTCGGGGCCTCGAACAAGGGGACCTGTCACTTCTATGGCTGCGCGTAGACCATGGGGGTCTCACCCGAATCTATGCATGCCTATACAGGTCCCCGAACAGTGAATTGGGGTCTCCTCAGCTTTTCGAGAGCGTCCAAGAGGGGATTGACAAAATATTGGAACAGTACCCGACAGCGGAGGTGGTGGTCCTTGGTGACTTTAACGCTCATCACAAAGAGTGGTTGAAGTCCCGGACCACTGACCTCCCAGGACGAACTGTGTTCAATATGGCCACGGCCTATGGTCTCTCGCAACTGGTTATGCAGCCCACCCGCATTCCAGATATCGAGAGCCATAATCCTTCGTTGCTGGACCTTCTGCTGACTACTCATCCACACGGTTACGGGGTGGTGGTTGATGCCCCGTTAGGGTCCTCTGACCATTGCCTTGTCCGAACTAGAGCCCCTGTTGTGAAACCCGATCGCTCACCTGCGAAAGGGTTTCGCAGAGTCTGGCGATATGAGTCAGCAGATTGGGATGGGTTGCGCGAATTCTTTGCGTCCTATCCATGGGGGCCGCTTTGCTTCTCCTCCAGCGATCCTGACGTTTGTGCGGACTGCATCACGGAAACGGTGCTTCAGGGGATGGAATTATTCATCCCCAATAGCAAGTTACCCGTTGGTGGCCGCAGTCGCCCTTGGTATAACAATGCCTGTAGGGAGGCTGCGAACCTCAAGCAGTCCGCATACTTGGCCTGGAACAGCGCCAGAAAACGTCGGGATCCAAACGTCAATGACGTAAAGAGGGAGTACAATGCGGCTTCCAGGTTCAGCAAAAAGGTTATTGCCGCGGCCAAGGCAGAGCATGTTGCCAGAATTGGCGAGCGACTTCAGGGCCATCCCACTGGGAGTCGAGCCTTTTGGTCGCTCGCCAAGGCTGCTCAAGGCAACTTCTGTCAGTCCAATCTCCCACCACTGCGGAAGTCCGATGACAGTTTGGCCCATAGTGCAAGAGAAAAGGCTGATCTTTTGGCCGATCTCTTTGCCTCGAACTCGACTTTGGACGACGGAGGAGCCACACCACCCACCATCACGCGGTGTGAGAGTTCTCTGCCTGAGATTCGCATCACACAGCGTGCGGTCAGGCGGGAACTCCGACTCCTAGACGTCCACAAGTCGAGTGGGCCGGACGGCATCCCTGCGGTGGTGCTTAAGACGTGCGCCCCTGAGTTGACCCCCGTATTAACGCGCCTTTACCGTCTCTCCTATTCGACCAACAGGGTTCCGTCTTCGTGGAAGGTTGCTCATGTCCACCCGATCCCTAAAAAGGGTGACCGGTCGGACCCGTCAAATTACAGGCCTATCGCGATAACGTCCCTGCTATCTAAGGTGATGGAGCGAGTCGTCAACAGACGGCTCCTACAGTACCTCGAGGAGCACCAGCTGATTAGCGACCGACAGTACGGTTTCCGTCACGGTCGCTCAGCTGGTGATCTTCTTGTGTACTTGACACACCGATGGGCAGAAGCCTTAGATAGCGGGGGAGAGGCTCTAGCTGTGAGCCTCGACATCGCGAAGGCGTTTGATAGGGTCTGGCATAGAGCCCTTCTTTCGAAGCTACCTTCATACGGAATCCCCGAGGGACTCTGCGAGTGGATCGCCAGTTTTTTAGATGGGAGGAGTATCAAAGTCGTCGTCGACGGTGCATGCTCCCAGGGAAGGCCCATCAATGCTGGTGTTCCACAAGGCTCGGTGCTCTCCCCAACGCTGTTCATTCTGCATATCAATGACATGTTGTCTATAGATAACATGCATTGCTATGCAGATGACAGCACGGGTGATGCGCGGTATACCGGCCACCAGAACATCCCTCGGGTCACTGTACAGGAGAAACGGTCAATACTTGTGTCTGAAGTCGAGGCATCTCTAGGGCGAGCCTCCGAATGGGGTGTGAAGAACTTAGTTCAATTCAACCCCTCGAAGACACAAGTATGCGCGTTCACTGCGAAGAAGGACGCATTTGTTATGGCGCCTCAGTTTGAAGGAGTATCTCTCCCGTTGTCCGAAAGTATTGGGATCCTCGGCGTTAATATATCGAGCAAAGTCCAGTTTGGGAGTCATTTGGAGGACAAAGCCAAATTGGCGAGCAAAAAATTGGGTGTCCTGAACAGGGCGAAGCAGTACTTCAAACCTAAACAGCGGCTTGTGCTGTACAAAGCACAGGTCCGGCCGCATTTGGAGTACTGCTCTCACCTCTGGGCGGGAGCTCCCAAGTACCAGCTCGACCCACTTGACTCCCTCCAAAGACGGGCTGTTCGAATCGTCGATGATCCCAATCTGACGGACAACTTGGAATCGTTAGAGCAACGGAGAGACTTTGGGTCACTCTGTGTGCTCTATCGATTGTTCCATGGGGAGTGCTCCGACGAACTCCTTGATTTGGTGCCATCGTCGCCTTTTTACCATCGCACCACTCGACGCCGCTGTAGGCTTCACCCGCACTACCTGGAGCCGATATCGTCTAGAACGGTAAGGTTCCAGCGATCATTCCTCCCACGTACGTGCCGGCTCTGGGGTGAACTTCCTACAGCGGTGTTTCCTGAGCGCTATGACATGTCCTTCTTCAAACGAGGTTTAAAGAGAGCTATCCTCTCAAGGTAGGCAGCGGCCTGGCTGTGCCCCTAGCATTGCCAACGTCCATGAGCGGCGGTAACCACTTACCATCAGGTGGGCCGTCTGCTCGTCTGCCACTTTCGGCAATAAAAAAAAAAAAAAAAAAAAAAAAAAACATGGTGATGAGGACAAGGCCTAAAGCCGTTGGTAGAGTCGCCATACTTTTAATGACATTAATCTGAGACATTAATAAAGTCTATACATGGAAAACTATTCTCCTATGACCTTGAAAACGCATGTATACAATTATATTTCTAGATAGGTGCCCTAAAATAGGATAAAAAGGTAATTATTTTTAAACCCAAAGTCACGGTAACCGACCACAGTTCCGAGTCAGTGGACTTACATGACCATAACAAAAATAAAATGTGTATGTATAGACGATGAATGGAGGCAGTTTGCTAATGAGTAACTACACAGTTAATACAGCGAGGTGAAACGTGACTGTAATGCAAACAATAACTAGCTTGGCGTATATCCATATTATTACATTTCAGGGCTAAGCATATTATATTTCGTAAATCGTTTGAATAGGACGTTGATATCACTATATGTTATACTGTCGTTTTTTAAATATCTGCAGGTACTTAATATTTGTTTCAATCTATACTGACTGTAACTGTGTAATTGACTGTAAAATGTGGTACTTTTATTAGTTATTTGTACGTTTGTTCATTTTTTTAATCTACTTATGATATACTAGCTTCCGCCCGCTGCTTCGCCCGCGTGGTATGTATTTTATACCTATAACCTACCTCTTGAATCAGTCTATCTATTAAAAAATACCGAATCAAAATCCGTTGCGTAGTTTTTTAAGATTTAAGCATACATAGGGATATAGGGACAGAGAAAGCGACTTTGTTTTATACTAACTAGTGATGTACTATAGCGAGGATGGGGATAGTCATGTCATCTCGCAGTCCACAAATTTAAGGTCGGCAACATGCTCGTGATGCCCCTGATGTTGCGGCGTCCAATCATCCATCGGCTACGGTAACCGCTTACCATGAGGTGGGCAATACCTATGCGTTTTTGGTTCCACCGTCGTAATATAAAAATAAATCCGATAAGTAAAACAATATAAAAACTTTACAAACCTTGAAGCAATCGTCTCCAATATCTTCAATGCCCTTATGCAACAGCGTGTTATTAACATAGACGCAGTTAGACGCAGATATAGACGGGATAGTCAACGTCTTATAGGAGAAGCTTGCCTCCCGCTCAATCTTACGGATTAGCTCTTGGCCAGTCGCATCGTCGCAAACGCTAAGGACGTCATCACCGACGACGGTGATGTATCTCTTTAAAGCTAAAGAGCCAATGTTCATCTGCAATTAACGGATAAATAATTGTTACTTACGATGTTTTTATAACCCAACTTGACAGAATTTTTGGACTGCGCTTCTCAACAAAAGGATGTAAGCGCCATGTAGAGACGCTCTTTTGCTGCGGAACCCTACAATGAGCATGGTCCAACAAGCTCATATCCGGTTTTTTTTTCACATATTTATCCTAAAAAATCTATCACGTAAATCTCAGACAGTTTGTGAAACACTTATTCGCCAGTGGTGATATATTATATTATTTTATTTTCTACCAACTTCAAAAGGAGGCGGTTCTGATTTTATTTTTGTACGTTTGCATATATTTATTTTAAAAAAATCATACATTATTATCCGGCTTGTATTCTGGTTCTTATAAATTTCAAATACTTTTAAGTATGTTTAGGTACCTTAACTGGAGTGCATGGATATTCAGGGAATGTCTCAGCAATCATATGAGCCCCAGCTTCGTTGGTGAATTCGGAGATACCGACGAAGAACTCCCTGCCTGAAATAATTCACGAATAATGAAAAATAACTGTGTGTACTACCTGTTACCAGCGCCTTCATCATCATCAGCAACCAATGAATGTACCACTGCTAGGTTCGGATCTCCTTTCCTCTATCTAGAGAGCAGAGAGGCCAGCGGCTTCACTCGCTATTTTTTAATCTCTTAAGGTTGATTTGCCAAAAAATACTGAAACACGTTTATTTAAAACTAAGTAAAAAATTCAATTTACGCGAACGTGCATTAGATATTTAAATGTACGGAACGCAAGAGATAAGTTTACAGAGCAGCCTATAAGGACTGATGTTATTCTGAAATACATATTGTAAGTACTTATATAGTGATTTATACCTAGTATTTTCCGAAAAAAAAGCAAACCTTATAGCGTGGCCCTGTATACTTATTGCCTTTGCTCACTATAACAGGTAATTATCGTCTAGAATTCTACATAATATATAACGAAAATAAATGACTAAACTCGGGCCCAAATCAATGTAAAATAAACAATAACAACATTTAACTATTTCATGTCTGTTTTTGTAAAATCAATTAATAACAACGATTTATACTTAATAAGAAATTACAGAAATATTATCAAAATTGCACTGAAAATTTCTATGGTCATGGAGGAATGCCACGCGAGCAGAGGCTCTGGCAACAGCTAATTAAAAATAAAATTACTGATACTGCTGCATCTTCAATTGATATCTATTCCCTAATATGTAAGTAGTAATAGGGTCCGAATGAATTCGTAGTAGGTATGTATGTATATGTAGGTAATGAATAATTTGGCTATTCAACTGGCCAATTTTCACGGATGAATTAAACAGCACTCACCCGTAAACAGTACATCAGGAGGGGACAGCTTGGCAGGGTTGTAAGGGTCCTGCGTGATGACATTCAAGCCGCATTCGAGGAATGTTTTACGGAGAATTTTACCCTGCAACAAAATACATGTTTGAAGGTTGTTTATGAAGCTCTTCTAAAATTGCCAACTATTGTGTTAACGACATTGTGTTGGTGACAAAAGTTTCTGTAATTAACTACTTTGTATTGGCAACAAAAATGTCGAAAACCGTACTTCCGTTTTTGGCGAAAAAAATCAAAAATAAATAATTTCAATAAATTAAACCGTCTTCAAAATCATAATTTATTTAATTCATAACTAATAAACTATAGAAAGGGGGAAATATTTATTTATCTTTAAACATCTAAAATAGCTTAATATGCCAACAATATTTAATCTCGGTGCCAGACTGCCAGCCTTAATATTTACTATAAGCTATATAACATCACGTTTTGGCCAGTTGGATTAGGTATAGTCCAATTTAGGGAACAGTGTAAGTTGCATCAAAATCAGTTCAGTAGTTTTTGTAATACTATAATTAGGTAGGTACATGTTTTTTATCAATTACAGCAACCGATTATCAACAGCTAGCCTTTATATTTATTTTCCAACTCGTATTATTATTATATTTCATACCTAAAAATAACCTTATTCAGTGCAGATATTTTTGAATCATCAGACATAGCCTATATTATATTCCAATGCATTTTTATAGAAATAAAATTACATAGAAATATCTAATAAACCTCTATTAAGGTATCTTCCGCTGCAACAAATTAATAGGTCATAAAAATATAAGCAGGAAACGTATGACGTCATTGCTTCAATATAACGACACTGCAGGTACAGGCGCGTTCTACATTTCAGAGCTCTGCCCGGGCTCACCTACATAATAAGTAATCGATGTCCAATCTGTGACCTAGGTCACCTAGTACTTGTTGTAATTTATAGCGCAGCCAGTCTGCCAGATCAATACTGCAACTGCGCCTGGGGCCGTTGCTATGGAAACCGACCGGTCTCTATAAAATATTGTTTGGACGCGCGGACGTTGAGATTCATACTTCGATTTTTTTATAATTCAAATTCAATAAAGCGTCAAGTTGAGAACAGGGCACAAGGGTAGACAAATGATATTTAATTTACTTTTTAACTAAAAAATTAAACTGGAAAATCGTTCCGCAAACCATACTGATTAACATAATCACTGTGACCCTCGAACCCTGGAGTCATGTTGCCGCGAATGAAAAATCCAACATGCCGAATTTTCAAGGGCCGAGTTGACTAATGTCATTTGGTGGCGCGGGCGGGAATAAGCCGTATCGATATCCTCGAAATAATTTTGAAAATTTTTACAGATCCCTGATGTAGAACTGTCATCCAATATAGTCTTTAAACCTACACATATTCTATCCATTGAATCTGCAATGTTATACGCAACTTGTTCGGGGGAAATGCAGATAATAGAAACATAAATAATGAGGTAAAATAATCGAATAATAGATCTGAGATCATCGCGTTTCTAACTTCGCAAAAGATGAACTGACAGAAAATGTGAAAGTTTTCACAAAGGTTCGATATTCGCAGTCTTTGATGTGCGACAAAATACCCATACAGTCCGGATTATAACAAACTTAACCAAAACCTCGTAATCGTTTACAGATAATGGAGGTACCTATGTTCTTTCCCTTTTGAACTTGTGTATTCGTGCAAGTGATCTGCAAACTAAATCATCTATCAGATCAATGATTTATAAATCTTTTCCTTCGAAAGATACACAATAACTCTTCTAAATCTTTGGTTTTGAATGACACGGTTATTCCAATTGATCAAATACATAATGCAAATATTTATTGATTCTTTCATTGATTCAATGAACCACTCAATACTTGATAAAGCCATATAATATATATATATATAGTTTAAATAAGATTTATTCAAGTAAACGTGTATGCAATATCCTGTATCTAGTGTCCCTCTTTACATCTATTATTTGTTTGTTTCCATCAGGCATCAGTCCATCTGACTAAAATCAATCATAATGTAATGACATAAAGATGTATTTTCAAAACCAAAGATTTAAAGAGTGAAATACGTATTTTGAAAGATTACACATTTTCATAATACGTTTTGTATCAATCACTCCTGAGTTACACATCTCTAGGGCAACTGCTGTGAGGGACCAATTTATCCCTTTTGAATTGGATATGTGTACAGTAGGTACCTACTGCGAAAGTACATATACATTGTACATTGAGAAAAGTCATAGCCATAAAAAACGACAATTTCATGTAAATGATGTAAACCATTATTCAAAAGATTCAAGAAATCTATTTTAGATACATTAACCAACGCTTGATTTCCTACAATGCAATATGAGATTAGCGAAGTATCTCATATTGCTCAATTACTAGCTTGGAGATTGGTTTCGTGCCTTATCAGTAGATAAGGCACGAAACCAATCTCCAAACTAATAATTGAGCATCCTAATATGATTACTCTCGCCTGAAACCAAAGCGGAGCCCAGCTAATACCGACAAAGCTATTATAACACAATATACGTAGGTACCCAAGAAATCAATAACAAGTCATAGGCAAATAAAATATCTCAATATGAATGTATGAGAATGGTTATGATAATTACAACATAGGTACATTAGCATTAGATGACGCAATCCTTACATTAAATCCCATAATCAAAAGATCAGGAATGTCAATTCACAAAGCATAAAGGTCATATTAATTCAGGACTATACAATGACTAAGTGCTGAACTAGGTATCTAATTTTAGACCTCATTACAATTTACCAGCAGAGAATAACAAATGCAATTTTTATTAACATAATAACGTTATACATTGATTTGTAAGAGACCATAGATACTTAGTGTAGTTTGTTGTAAAATGTAAAAAAAAATATAATATTTCATTATTTAATTAATGTTCTTTACTTACATAATTTGGTATATCTATTATTATATGACAAAACCACCCCAAGACTATTTAGTTGTACTGATCTCTTTTGCTATTCTACTTATTAAAATGAGAAGCATCTTTCTCAAGCGTCCACTAATCAATACAATTGTACCATTTACATTATTGAGAGAGGAAAGATCAATTTGTGTTTCTATAACATAATTGAATAAATTGGTGATCAAATCAATTAAATATTTACTTTCACATCACTATGAGATATTATTTATTTTTTGTCATTATGTGGCATACAGATTTATAGAAGGTTATTCTGATGGTATAGTGCTTGATATCTCCAATTTTGAGATGCTTGAAGAAAAAATGACAAACACAACAGAAGGTGAAAGAAACCAGTTTAAATTTGAGATAACATCAAAAAAGAAATACCTCTATGTATAGCAAGATTAGCTATTATGATTGTTACAGTGAATTCCCACCTAATCTTTATCAGAGCACAGGGATGAATTATGAATTTTGAGGCCCTGAGAGCATATAGGCATGCATGTGGTCATACTAGAATACTAATATCAATTTATTGATATTTTGTCCAGAAACTGGGTTTTATAACATTGTAATAACTGTAAGGCAATCAACTACATTTCAATCACTATAAATAGGTCTTCTTTAATCAGTAACATACTTGATATGATGAATGATATTGATGTTTAAAAGACAAGGCTTTTAGTTGGAGTGTATCTTTGGCGCTATTGGAGTTAGGACTTTTTCCAAAAATCGCTATAACTGCATTGTATCATCATTTCAGCCTATTGCAGTCGACTGCTGGACGTAGGCCTCTCCTAACACTGTAACGTGTGGACATTACAGTGTTAGAAGAGGCCTACGTTACACAATGCAGGAGTGGTCCTGCATTGTGTAATAAGGCTAAAAATACAATGTTTTTGTTATGTTTTGTCCTCAACCAACAGTTTAGCGGCAAATAGCTTTTTGAAGGTGTCTAATATTTCGAAAATTTGTAATCGGGTCAAGTTAGGATTTTTTGATAAACTTTTTTTTTATCAAACATAGTTCTCTCCGACTTGGGTAGGTTAGGTTAGAAGCATAGTTATTTCTTTTTTTACCGCTTTGCTGGGCTCCTAGTTCTGGGTGGTGGCGACCAATGTGATGATTGTGCCGACCAATGTGATGATTGTGCCATTCCACCAATTTTTGATAGAGCCCCCAAGAGTGTCCTCTGATCACATTATGACTTTTTCCCCGAAGGGGAGGCAGGTGTGTACCATATGTTAGGTCCCCGCCCATGTATAGGGAGTGAGCCTATTATAACCATCAACCAGGCTTATTCGTTTTCATACGCTTGGATGATATCTACGGAGAATTTCATGATCAACTTAAGAACTGAACTGAATTCTTTTGCATAATATTATTGCTATATAGTATATATACACTCCCACCGTTCCCCTGCAATGGTATTTGACATGGTGTCCTATTCCTTGTTATTGAGAATATGTCCAATAAAGAATGAATGACAAGACTACATCATTGTATTGGAGTCAAAATAAGCAGTTATGATAATGCACCATATGTTACTGTTTTACTCATTAAATTATCACAATATAATAAAAATAGGTATGTATAAAATCATGTTTATGGTGAAGGTAACCACTTAACATCTAGTAGACCATAGGCATATTGTGATGATGATTAATAAGAGCCATTGTTAAGCTTATGGTGACAGATAGAAATAGAGTATAGCTGTTTCAAACACCAGCTTAGGCAACTGTAAATACATTATATATTTTTTTTATTATCATAGATATCCTATGTACGTGAATAATATTAAATACCAGAAATTGAGTCAATGCTTCTATAGGCTAACAAAGCCGCGAGCGGGCAACAAAAAAGTACGCAAGTTCATAATAAATGATTTATATCGCAAGAACAGGTAGTTATTTTACAAAATAATAATTTATAACGATATTATAGTTTAACTTACATTCATCGTTCCCATGGTCGAAGGTTGTTTCGGAATCACAGCGGTGCCTTGGCAGATCACGGCTAATTGTTCGATATCCAACTTATCACGAATCAACCCCGTGCTGACAAATTCAACTATCTGTATATTCAGTTCACGCAATACCCTTTTATATCCATGAACTTCAATACGGAGATCTTCAAAATTAATTTCTCTGTTATGTTCTTCCAAATCTTCTTCAGGTAGTGCGTCAGTAATTCCCATTATAGCGTGCGTGTAATTATGCATTTTGAAATTCAATTCAATAACCTCGTACTGTTAGCTGTCAACTACCCTTCCAACGGTATTCTTTGAAGCCCCAAGCTAAGCCGTTGAGCTGGTTGAGCACAGTTGAGCAATCTGGTGAATACTGAACTGAATATAGACGAAAACTGCGAGTACACGGCGTACATGCGCGCGCCGTACCTACGTTAACAATATTATCATGTCATGTCAGTCAATAAAATGAACTGACAGATCTGACAGTAGTGACAGTACTGACAGTTCACAGTGGTTTATACTCTGTGTAAATAGTTACAGAAACTCGTATTCGTCACATATTGTTACAAAAGTACCTAGTAAAAAGTAACAGGCTGTTACTTAGACTTGAATATTGAATGTATGTTATTCTTACTCAGTTTTTTTATGCTCTCTCAATCAATATAATCCACGTGGTAATATTCACAAAAAATGCCGAATACAACCTTATAATTTTCGTAACGTATACATATATTTTAAGATTGAGGTGAGAATGAGTGACCTTAGAGAATATGGGGATGGTATGCATCGTGATGTGGTGTGGCTGTGTACTCAGGACCGCTGTCCTTGGCTAAAGAGAACTGGCACAGACCTATTGTACGCAGTACCGATGATCACAGGCAGGTATGGCAGACCAAAAATCTCCACGGAAGATTTTACAAAGTTCTACACGGTCCTGATGTAGATCGTGTTGCGTCCGTGGCCTAGCTACGCTTTAGTGAACTCTTTGGGGAAACCGAAGGGTTTGTCTATGCAATTGCTGATGAAGTTATCAAGATGAACAACTACTGGGACACAATTTAAGACGATTTGCTGTCAACACGATAAGAAGACTACCGGAAATATATCTTGAGGGATGGCACGGTCGATATCAGTTCTGTCGTGTATGTCACCGACCGGGTGAGCTTCTCAGGCATTTTGTTTCCTCTTGCTAACGGCGAGTACTTGCATAGACATAACCAAGTGGCCAGGATTATACACCAACAACTTGCTCTGCGATACAAACTTGTTGACGTCGAAGTGTGCGTGAACTGAATCAGACGTTGTACTGGGATCGGTCCATTATCACAGACAGGATTGTTACAATTAACAAGCCTGTTTACTGTTAAATGCTGTTGAAGGCTTCAACAGCATTTAATATATTGGATTGGATTTGTTTTGATATTGGACCGATCAAAGCGTTTTGTAGTGATAGTAGTATAGATAGTAGATAGTGCAGGCTGAAAAAGATAAATAAGTCAAATATCTTGATTTAGCTTGATTTAGCGAGATTGTTGTTATAGTGAGATGTGGGCTCAGCCGTCATTGTACCGTTAGTCGTGACGGTCAATGACCTAATAGCAAAGAGTCTCGACCAACATTTGACGAGGCTCGAGCTAGGTGGTAGGATAAAGAGCCTGATACAAAGGTAGTGCTACTTGACACGGCACGTATTGTAAGGAGGTTCCTTTCTTTGCAGCCATAACCGTGAGGCAACTTGGACTCTGTTCCTGATGGTTTCCCAAATTTTTATATCTATGTATTTTATATTATAGGTAATAATATGTAATAGTATTAAAAAATGTAATTTTTTGAGAAAAGACATAAATTAAAATTTGACATTATAGCTTCGTATCTCCCCGAAAATCCGAATCCGAAATTTAAACAATTTTCGAAGGCAACTAACAAAATTTAATGTGAAACCAGGCTTGCCAGACATCAGAACTTAAGCGGGTGAGACAATTTAAATATCTCGGATACTTTGTAACCGATCACCATAAAAACCATGTAGACATCGAGAGGGAACGCAAGGTGCTTGCGGTTCGGTGCAACATGTGTAATGTGTAAAGCGATACAACCACTAAGCCTTATTGTTTGTTTATTATTTAGTTTGTAAATATTAATTACAACTCATTAATCTAACAGTGGTGTGGTGCTCTGTTGCATCACTTTACACGCTACCCAAAATGTAAATTACCAAAGATTGTAACTATCCATTTTTTTAAAAGAGTGGCGTGAATTTCTTGCCCGTTCTTCTCAAAGCTCCACCCCATCAGCAAACTGGTCGTAGGTAAATTTGCTGACACCACTTTTCGGATAACCAGTTACAATCTTAACTTGTGACTTTCATAAGTGTTACTTTATAACCTAGATGAATAAACGAAATTTAATTTTATTTCATGTTGGCTCAAAGATTTGCACGTTATAGCACGCTAATAAAAGTTATACTTTTTAGGGCCTACTGATAAGTTTTCTGCACGTCCATCCTTTGGACGAACTACACGCAGCGGGCCATCAGAGTGCTGAGTGTCCAATATAGCATAAAAGCAAATATAATTGCTAGTGTTATGGGTACTAAACAACTGATGTATGATGACTTACAAACTTTTTGTATACATAATATTATATACTCGTATAAATTACACCCAGACATAAAACAAACAATCATGCTCATCACACAAAGATTTGTCTCGGGTGGGAATTCAATCCACGACCTTCAGCTTAGCAGACAGGGTCACTAACCACTAGGCCAAAAGATCTGTCAAAGTAACATATTATTACCAGTAGCTTTATTAAAAATATTAACTATTTCGTATATTTAATAGAATTAAAAATACGAAATTGTTTACTTAAAAAACAATATCCTTTCTTGGCAGTCGTGTATTAAAAACTTTAGTTACTTCCAAGTTTTGTGAATAACTATTATTTCTTTGAGTGTGAGAGACAGTTTATAATCACATCCCTATCCAGATTGATTGTCTAAACAAAGAGAATCACTCATTATTTTGTTTATAATTTTTTACTGTATATAGTAATGTTTAAAGTGGTCAATGATAGAGCACATTATTAATATAATTTTTAGACACAGCAAATATTGAGTACTTGTGATTATTCACGCGTTTCATATAAAGTATCTAATTCGCATCACTAATCCCTAGCACTACTGATGCCACTACTTTCGAACCTTGCTTGTGTGATTGGGACACGTCAATTAAATAATTTTATTCAGTTCAACTTCAAGTTTCCACAAATGTGACGAAATTTCCTACATTAACACTGTAATTTCGTTTCTATTTCCTGTTAGTTTGAATAACAAAGAAGTGGAAATCTGGTAAGTAAAAAATTATATTGCTTGTAAATCTTTGTTCAAGACACTTTCTTTGAAATTAATTGTGTTTCGTCATTTTATCCACCTAATGTGAAGACGCTAAAAATATTTCAAAATGCTGAAATCATTATATTTCTGGGATTATGTGTGAAACATAGTAACATTGAGTCTTAGTTTTTCAGTTATTCCAAATTATATATTATTATGCCTAAACTTACTAATGTTTAACTTTTTCTTTGTACTTACTAAACTTTTTTACATCCTTTTTATATACCTATCTAGGTTGATAAAATATTACAGATAAAATTAGATTAATAACATGATTGATTTTGTTACAAAATGATAAATACTACAAAAAGAGAAAATTATTATATTAACTAATTACATAATTAACATAATTGCAAAACTAATGAGGTCTATGGATTCCTGATGATGCCTTAATTGATTTATAAGACATAAACTTCATCATATTATTAAAACAAATCTTTTCTTTCAATCTTAATGAACCTGTACTGCATTAGTGAGTAATAATTTATAAATTATAAAATTAAATAATATTTAATGAAGTAATAGAGATTTGTTGACATAGTTTACAAATAACAACAGCAGTTCTCATGATATAACAAAATAGTTGTATTGATGAAAAGAGAGGGAGAGTTGAACCGCTTTTTACATAAAACATAGTATTTTCTTGTTCATAGGGTTTAGAGCATTGTTAATACATTTCTGCGATACCTTTTATAGCGGCTAAATTTGTGCATTATAATTACATTTTTAATACAACACCCAAATTTTTATTTTGCAAATTTTTATTGGGTTTTTTCATAAGAAATGAGATATGAGAGTGAGAGAAGTCTCCCCACCAGCAGGGACACTTGAACCGAGGTTTAGTGAGAGTTGACTAAACTATTTATGGGTAAAGGAAAATTATTTTCAGCTTGAATCATAGTTTTAATAGTTATCATAATACTATGACAAGGTATTCCCATAATATGATTGTAATTCCTACAAAGGCACTGAGTATCCCTGGTGGAACTCTGCCATTCACACTTATTTCACATTTAGCTTATGGTATAAAAACACCTCCAATTACAGAGAAAAAATACTTAACACATCTGGAACAACAATTATTGGGTAATATAAAAATAGTAGCACATGATATACCTCAATAAACATGAGATTATAATGTAATCACTAAAGTACTTAAATTTTTAAATTACTATTTATATTTATTAACTCTACACTTTGGGGTTTGCTGGTAGAAAACGAATATTTGAGCTAAGCTCGCCTATGTGCATGTCTTTTCTCTTGTGTTATGATGTTTTGTAATTTTTGTGTAGAATAAAGAATTAAATTACAGAATGAGAACATGTTTTACATTCTCACTAGATACCAAACTAACCAGACATGCCCCAAAATGGAAGCATACTTGTGATTAATCTCTCGCATGGAACTAATGAACGCATTGACGTTTCATTTGCATTGAATTTAAATACATTTTTGAAAGATGGTTCAACCCTCTAACAAACAGACAGACAAAAATTGTAAAAAAATATTTTGATATTACAAACAGACACTCCAATTTTATTTATTTGTATAGATGACGAGTAATGTAATGGTATGGTACTTGTGTTTTGTTACAGATATGATGAAGATATTATCAAGTTGTTTAGTAATTATGGTGGTATTCCACTGTTCATACGCACCACCTGTCTCACCAGACAAATCCAGTGAACAAGATAGTGAAGTCAAGGAAGACTTGGTAACTATGAAGGCCTTAATTTTTTTTTTTTTTGCCTTCTCACATTATCTTTGGTCTTTTATGTTTTGTGTGTACTCTTGATTTTTATATAACTTCTATATCAAGCAGTTAGGCTAATATTTTCACTAATCATCTGGAGACAGCTACATAAATGCAATTGTGTATACATAGGTATATGTTAAAAAATATATCTACTTTTCAACAAGTTCAAACTACAATATTAAAATGACCACCTACCTAAAATTTCGCACTATTTTATGCATCTTGCTCTGAATGACGGATATTATGTAGGTAGACATATTATAGGTAAATAACTAAAACATTAACAAAACACGACTGTACTGACAAAAATAGCTAAAACGAGTTAAATTGATGAAAAAACGATGATAATGAAAAAACAAGATGTGTTTATTTATCTGCATAATAATATGCTAAACTAAAATTTTCCTCGTAGTCGGGTGACTCAGTAGAGCCTCGGAAGGATTGTAATGATACCTCATTCACCTAAATCGGTTCAGACGTTTTTACGTTTAATAAAATAACGGATATAATATATATACATACATGACTCCTGAAAATATAACACTCCTTTTTTAGGCAGTCGTGTAAATAGGTACATCTAAAGTTTATAAGAAAATCGTGTTTAAAAAAATCGTGGTTAAAAGAAAACCAAAATAAGACTAGGACTAAAAGAGTTGTTGATTTTTCAACAGTGTAGGTAATGGATTTTAGCAGTTGCCATTTTGCACTTCAGTAGCAAAATATTTAGAATTTTCTCATACTACTTATTTCATATTTGGACTTGAAAACCCATTCTATCTTTTGCTTGGAAATATTGTGTATTCCATGAATAGTTTCAAAATTGCTTGCACCTAACTCCACAAGAACAACATAAAAGTTCACCAATGTGAGAAATTCCCATTATACTGTATGTGCAGTATGTTTTAAAGTAAACGAACTGTGAAATTATTCAAATATTGCATCCGGCCTCACTCATTCTCTAGTAAAAAGTTTAGTAAATATACCAATTCTTCTGGCCATTGTTCAAGCAGTCCATAGTCATGTTTGCAACAATGGTATTTTTATTTACGAAAATTAAAATTACATAAAGATGTTTCAGTCAATGAGAAGAATAAGAATAGGTACTTCCTATTAGTATTATGCAATCAAAAACAATACTTGTAAAAAAACCAAGTCGCGCAACCCAGTTCTTCTACCGTAAAAAGTTGTGGGATCCATGTAATACCAAGTCGGTTAATATATTCAGTCCCGGGATCTTCTGTCCTAAGTTATTAGCGAACTTAATAACATGTTATAAGTAGTTACCATATCAATATCTCAAGCATATCAATATCTCAAGCTATCGCAAGAAATCACTTTGTATCTCACAAGTAATATATATTATTATTAAACTAAAAGTCCCTTCTTCGCTCCCGTCGCTCTTTATTTGACCAATGGTCAGCTCCTATTGGCCGTAGCGTGATGTTATATAGCCTATAAACTTACCTTCCTCGATAAATGGGCTATCCAAAACTGAAATAATTTTTCAAATCGGACCAGTAGTTCCTGAGATCCTAGCGTTCAACCAAACAAACATACTCTACTTTTTTTTGCTTTATAATAATAGTATTAAATAAGATTGTACTTTATTATTATTTAGCCCATTTATCGATGAAGGCTATATATATAACATTTTTTAGGGACAATAGGATCTGAGCAGTGGCCAAACAAAGAAAGACGGGAGCGAAGCCCCGCCCGAAACAGTTTAAAAATAAATAAAAAAAATCTTTCTCTGCTTGCAAAACTGGATCGTTATGTTGTTTACCTTTGATGCTTATGCCTATTTATAACTGGCTCATTTATCTTAATAGCTGCCTAGCAACTGTTACCATTATCTTTCCTATAATGTTCTTGTACATTATATTATCTAAATTGTCTATAGAAATATAATTTGCTTTTAGGAAATTACATTAGGGTTTTCGAATCTTTAGTAGCAGTTACAGCTTAAATTAGTTATGATATCATTATTCGTAGCAGATTGCGGTGAGTCACACTTATGTTTTGCCAGCTATGTTAAGTCCAGTGAAATAGGGGCGAGCCTATGGCCATCAATAGGGCACGTCTGTTTTCTAACACCAGGCTCAGGCTGTTACTCAGAATTACGTGATAGGGAAACCCAATACCATTTGTGCGCAACAGTCGTGTACAGGGGCTTACTCTGAATTTCGACATTCGACTTAGTAGGTTTTGATGTCGCTGTCAAATGTTAGAAAGTGACAGCGACCATATCTAAATTTCCTTACATTTGACAGCGACATCAAAACCTAGTCGAATGTCGAAATTCAGAGTAAGCCCCCAGTTCCTGCTGCGGCGCTGACGTAGTTATTATGATTGTGTACTTTACCATGGCAAATCAATACTCGGAGTTTCCCTACAGGAAGAAGTGATACACCTATATGCAATTGTGCAGCAGTGGACGTCATTAAGCTGATATGAAGATGATGATGTTAATGATTTTACCTGCCTATGCATAGCTACAGAATTGCGAATTTGGCGTTTGATAAGGCGAGCAATAAAATGCTTGGGCAAATTTCATTACGCGACTGATGAACTGAGGATATTGCCACGCGATTTTTATTGTACCAATTATGATGTTGAAATCACATCAGTGTTAAAATTATGATTAACATTAACGTATAGTGATATGTATTTTTCTTTTGTTTTAGGAGGAGTATATGGAATACCACAGGTATTTGAAAGAGGTGGTTCAAACATTGGAAAGTGATCCAGATTTCAGGGAACGTTTGGAAAAGGCTGACGAAGAAGATGTTAGAGTGAGTATTTCGGACCTATCTTAGCAGGATTATCCATAGTATACATCAAAGAAGATATACAATATGACTGTAAACATCAATCATTCATTGTTAACATTTTTACTTACCAAAGCCACCTTCAAAATGTAACAATATGTAGCATTTTCAGATTCAAGGTAATCAATACATTACGGGGTTGAAAATATCATAATCAACAGCAACCCATTAAGTACCACTGCTGGACTCGAGTCTCCTCTCCTCTATCTAGAGACCTGAGAGTGTTGAAAGTTTACTATGTGTGAATTCAAGATATACCTATAAAACAAACTTACACTCATCTATCGTATGTCTATATTGACTATCTCGGTGGTGCAGCGGTAGTGTATACGGTTGGGATTTCCGAGGTCTCGGGTTCGATCCCCGGATCGGAATAAATATTAGTTTGATCTGCAAATGTTTGTCTAGGTGTTTTTTATCTATGTAGAATACATAATTATGTATCTATTTTGCTTATTTTGGGCCAGTAGGTTCTCTGTGAAAATGTCTAAGTATGTGTATTAATAATACTATGAATATGTGAAATAAAACATTCTGTTTTGTGTCTTCATTAAAACGTTCTATCCTCAATAGTATTGACACGTTTATTTTACGTCAACATTAACTCATTTACAGTCAGGGAAAATAGCGGAACAATTGGATTTTGTTAATCACAATGTAAGGACAAAATTGGATGAGATCAAGCGGCGTGAGTTGGATAGATTGCGTCATTTGGCTACCAAGGTAAACATCTTTATAATGTTGTATCTTTTTGTATCTTTATAATAAATGTAAATAACGACTTCATTGCTCCATTTAAAACATTCTGATTGAGTTTGCTTTTTTTTGTAGCAATTTGAATTGACAAACAATCTGGATCATACTGGAAAAGTTGCTACAAATGAGCATTTGGATCATGCCAATCCTCATACTTTTGAAATTGAAGATTTGAAGAAATTGATTAAAAAAACCACTGCTGATCTAGAGGCTGCTGACAAAAAGAGGAAAGAGGAATTTAAGGTTTGTTGCAAACCTTTAATATAAAATGTATATTGTAGTATATTCCTACTCCGACTGGCCAAATTTTTCTTTTTCCATTATACATTGGTTGTTGTGTCTATGAAACAATGAAAGTGCACCTTTTTACAATTAAATGATTCCATAAGCACCAGTAGTTTCTGAGATTACCGCGTTCAACGACGTTAAAACTATGTAAAAATATACAACTACAAGATCTTAAAATAAAACTGTGAAGATATTTGAGTTGGAAGTATTGAATTGTCACTTTAGTAATCTTGATACTTGTAGCACTGTCATAATCGGAATAGAATGTAGAAGCGGAGCCATTTGTTTTGTAATAGTTGCTGTCCATTAAACTAGATTATTTTATTATGGATAAAGACCCGTTGTTGCCGCCGCCGGAGATATACATACACTCATATTTCTAGATCAAAAACATTTGCCTCCTTACATCAAAGCGGAACACAGTATTGTGATATCTATACTTACTAATAATATAAAGCTGAATAGTTTTTTTGAACGTTATAATATCAGGAACGAATGCTTCAAATTGAAACAACTTTGACACTAAAACAATGGCTTGTGTCAATTTAAACCTGGTTTAATACTTAGTTCATATTTTGTAATTTGGAGTACGTTTTGGATAGCCTATCTATCGATCTTGGCTATAATTATATAACATCAAGCTAAGATTGATAGGGTCTGAGTATTGGTGAAACAAAGATCCACGGGAGTGAAACACCTCACTACAGCTAATAATATTATAGACACAATAAAATAGAAAATAATAAATATGTTATCTTCATAATAAGCAGCATTAAATTAATGTTGAGTTAATGGACACTAGGTCGTCGGTCCATCTGGCGGAAATTAGGTGAGGCCTATGTTCAACAGTGGACGTCATTGGGCTGATATGATGATGATGATGATGATGAATGGACACTGATTGACACACAATCTTATTAATATCTTATTAATAACTGCCTCGGTGGCGCAGCGGGAAGTGTATACGACTGCTGTACAAGAGGTCCCGGATTCGATTTTTTTTGTTTGATAAACAAATGTTCCCTGTTGATGACAATAGGCTCGCCAACTATTTCATGGGACCAGACATAGCTGGCGAAATGTGGGTGTGTAACACGTCTGCCTACCCCTTCGTGGAAAAAGGTGTGATGCTAATATTATAAATGCGAAAGTTTGGATGGATGTATAGATGGATATTTGACTGAAGCGATCTGTACGAAACACACAACATAGATTATATAGTCTGGAATGTCATAGACTATTTTTTATGGACATATCACGCGGGCAAATGAAGCGATGGTGGCTGAATGGATAAATGACCGGTATTCAAATCATACGGTCCGAGTTCAATTCCGACCGGCCGTACCGTAGTATGTAGTATGCGGATTTCACTTAGAATTTATAAGTACTAGTCAAGTGAATTACCATTTAACGGTGAAGGTAAACAAAAACATCGTTAGTACTGAGGTAAAACAACGGATATTTATCCAAAGTAACCGATAACATCCCAAACACATCGGTTGAAAATCGGTTGTTTATCCGACTGCAAGCTGAAAAGTAGTTCAGTTCAGATTTATTACTCGATATTTTTCTCGATATGAGAATTATAATGAATCTAGCATTATATTTCTACTTTCCAAAATGTTATATAGTCGTCATACAAAAATATCAATGTAATCATTGGTGCGTTTGTATACGTAAAAATAATTCTCCACCTGGTGGCGGCCGCGAGATTCGAGTATGCCTAATAATGTGCATAAGATTGGTCTTCCAATCTATCCATTATCAGGTGCTCTATTAAAAAGTGGTTCTATTAAAACTACTTACGTGTTTATCTATTTCAAGCCGTCGAAAATGGATAACCCACATACCCTAGAAGAAATTCTAAAGTAATGTCTGATCCACCAATCCACATCTATCAAACCTTTAGATTATGGCCTAAAACCTCTCACTGCTTGAGATAGAGGAGAGGAGACCCGAGCCCAGCAGTGGGACATTAATTATGATGACGTGAACGGAAGCTAATTTAACATATTTTGCTAAAGACAGAGAGAATTTGCCAAAAAGAAGGGTAAAGTTTTCGCGCATATATATGTATGTGGGCATGTCTGTTTCATTGTGACTTTTTGTAGCCTAAACCGCTTGGCTGATGTTGAAAGTGTGAGGTGTCATTAGATTTGTATTTTTCCCCCGATCATGGCTATGTGACGTCAACAAAAAATCGATATAATATAGTCAAAACAGAGGTTTTTTTAGTGCTATCGCAATATGGGTATCAGATAAAAGTTAATTAATAGCCTAATTGCCCGCGGCTCTACTTATTTCTTGTAATCTAAATAGCTTGACCGATTTTGAAGTTCAAGGTGTTGTTATATTCGTATTCATCACCGAATCTCTATAACTAAGCCCATAGACCAGTGTACTCTTCGAATTCATTGCTTTAAATTGACTATCGAGAGCTACTGTTAGGCAGTCGAGTTTTTGGTTTTTTTAAATTAATTCGTGTTATCTCAACAAACGAAATTATCCCTCTCTTTTACACATAAACATCACTGATAATACTTATACAAAAATAACATCACATAGCATCACTGCAGTCCACAGCAAGTCAGTATTTTTCTCTTAACTCTCTGAATGACAATTGTCGGTCAGTTCATGTGATTGTCACAACAATTTAAAGTGGCATGAGGACTTTAAGTGACCCTGTTGTTCCCTCTACACGGTTCTTGATCCCTCCACAATGGTAGGTACTTCTTTCATGAAATACCTACGTTTGTTAGTAATAATAGGTATGAATATGCAATGCTTCTTTGTTTTGCCATAATTGTTCATCTGTTTTATCAATAACGTGTGTGTATGCTCGGAACGTAACTAAAAATCTTGATACTCAAAGATTATTATTGAATATATAGAATGATTTGGATATTCATTGTGAAATAGGTATAAAAATACAACGGGAGTTTTTACGTACGAGCTTGGTAGTAAAAAATTCAAGACAATTTTATCGATCCGTTCGGTGGGAAAGGACCAGTAGTGCATATTATTAAATATCTAACGTTGCACCGTAGCCAATTGGCACTTACCAATTTATAATAATATACTTCAGGAATATGAGATGCAAAAGAAATTCGATGAACACCAAAAAGTCGAAAGCATGGACGAAACTCACAAAAAGGAATATTTGGAAAAGGCCAAAAAGGAAGAAGAAGCTATCAAACAACACCAGCCGGTACGTATGTTATAATTAATGCAGACTTTCATTTTTTCGGTTTTTTGATGAACTGAGTTATGTTGGTACAGACTTTTAAGAAGATAGCAACGCAATTTTATTACACATATCACGGCAAAAACGCATATAACTTATCAGCTTTAAGTTGAAAATGTTTCTCTAATCTTGATATGCGTATGTGTCTGTGCAGTTAGTATTGCAGTATTGTCTGCGAAGTAAGTTTCAGATGTTATGCAATGAAACTCAAAACATGGTTCACTATAATAATGAATACCCGATAAGCAAGTCTTACATAAATTTATTTGAACGTTTGTATGTAAAACTTGTCGTGGCTTTTATAGTTTTCAATCATTTTTAATGATATTTGAGTTTGTGATTTCAAATATGTATAAAGTTTAGTTTATATACATTATATATACTATGGCATTGATACATACAGCTTCACCACCCCGGTTCTAAGCAACAATTGGAGGAAGTGTGGGAGAAACAGGATCATATGGAACAACAACAATTTGATCCTAAAGTATTCTTCATGATGCATGGTGAGTGATGCCTTACAACGGTACTATTAATTTTCAATTATTTGTAACAGCTACATCATCCCGGTACAAAGGATCAGTTATTAGACATATGGAAAAACGGGGACAATATGGATTCAAAAGATTTCAACCCAAAGGTGTTTTTCATGATGCATGGTAAGATCCATAGCGTGCTGTGTAGTATAGAACACGATAGTAAGTAGGTATAGGTAGGTCACTCATACAATGAAGCTGTCGTTTTAATGAATGTTTGGCACGCTAAAGTGGATTTTACGTTACAGTTTGTCTAACCTAAAATGTTGTGCCTAAAACTGGCATCGAAAATCAAGGCGCGTGAAGTGGTAACAGAGTTTGTTTTAGATTGGACCAACTATACCTGCATGTTAATTAAATTACAGTTTTTAAATTGCATGTCTGCTACTAAGATTACGTGTCATTGAGTTTGACGAAATAATCGGTAATATAAACTATTCAATATTTAACGTTGTAATGTTTTGATTCAGTTGCGTTGGTAACTTGTAGTACTGACGTGGCCCTGCTCTACTGATGCAAGTAGGGTGACCGAGTGTACCAATGACGCGTCATATTATATGCGGGCTCTAAACGTTGGCCAAATATCCGCCAACATTGTCAACAGTATATCCACATTACACAAATAAGCGTTCGTAAATTGATAGTAGTACAATGTTTTAAAGATGATTTTAGTAGACTGTGGCTTAGATTGGCGTAAGTTTGCCCAACATGTGGAGCGGGCAATATATATCACCTTGATTTAATAATCGTAATTGATTGAAAGATGTTAACATGCTGGTATCGAAATCGATTTTGCTTTGAAATTGTATTTACTGCCTTTTCTGTTTGCCGTAGTGTAGTTGTTTGTTTTTGCATCTTCGCCAGTTTTGTATGTGTAATTGGCTATGCATTTTTGTGTGTGTTGCAATATATTATGGCTATGAAGTGTGACAAATTAGATAATTATTCCAATGGTGTTTTATGTAATAAGTAGAGATCGGAATTTAAGAATTGTATTTATTGGAAGTTGATAAGTTACTTATGTGGATATGATGAATGTACGTACCTAGTACTAAATAAATGGTAAAAAAAACTCGGAATTCCGGAAACAACATTTTAAAGTAGTTATCTTCAACTGATTGAGATGAAATTTTAATTCATAATTTTTTTTTGTGGAAAATAACAAGTTCATGTAAACACAATCCTTAATTTCCGACCTCTAGTAACAAGACATTGAAATTGAATAATTAAATTTTAGTGAGTAAATAGTTGTAGTGCATAATGTATGCTGACTTTCTCGTTTCAGATGTCGATGGCAATGGCGTTTGGGATGCGGACGAGGTCAAAGCTCTGTTTATCAAGGAATTGGACAAATTGTATGGCCCTGGCGGTCCCAACAAAGATCTACACGAGCGTGCCGAAGAAATGGAAAGGATGCGTGAACACGTTTTCAAGGAGAACGACCGCAACCGCGACGGGTTGATTGACTTTAATGAATTCATGATGGAAACTCAGAAGGCCGAGTTTAACCGAGATGAAGGTTTGTTATTTATCACTACTTATTATAGAACAAAGGGTGGGCTTTTTTGATTAATACTAAAAAGTGTGCTAGTCAAAACATATTTTTATTATTCTTGCAATATTTACATAAAACTGGAATTATTTCACATTTTTCTCATGAAATACTTCGGTAATGGTACTATTTTTGATATTTTTAATCCTAACCCATAAAAATAAATAAAATAGGTTTTAAAATGTTAAAACAAAGCGCTTTCATTATACCCCATACCCCACTTGATCTAATGGTGTCAATTTGAAATTTCAACCCCCATTTCGGTCGCTTTCGCAGAGAAAATAAAAACATTTTCTCAAATTTTTTAATCTTATTAGAGTTTGATCAGCAGTCTTTACAACACACCAAATTTTATGTCAATAGCATAAGTAGGTTCCGAGATGCAACACTGTGGCGGACGAACAGACTGACAGACAGAGCGAGGCCAGAAGGGTTCCTTTTGTACTTTTTTGGTACGGAACCCTAGTAATATAATAAGTAATAATATAGGTGTATTATTGTTTTTTCTAAAGTCGTATGTACTTAGTAAACTTATTTGTAATATGAACCATACGTATCGGAACAATGATAGGCGATTCCACATCCCACATGTCGACAATCTCGTGAGTAAGGTATTTTACTTGTTTGTCTTTTTCCGCTTTCACGAGATTCTCGTCATGAGGAACGGTAATTATTATTATTATTATTCTAACGTAACAATGGTACGTAAATATTCAAATGCAAAATAATCAATTAGTTCAAAAATAACAAACAAATATAACAATAGGACAACATTTAGATCCACTCAGTTCCAATGCACAGCATTATATCAGACTGCATTAACCTGACACAGTTGTTTCAATAATCTGGTTCATTTGTTTTTATATATATGTTAAAATAGTAATTTGTAAACGAACTAAGTAAATTATTATATATATATTATCTAATCTTAAATAATATCTGTTTTTTTTTTACTTTTCAGGCTGGAAAACACTTGAAGACAATCAAATCTATACTCAAAACGAATACGAGGAGTACGAAAAAAGGAAAATGGAGGAATTAAGATACTTGCAGCAGCGTGGCTTGGTTAATTAATTTACATTTTATTTTCATCTCATTTTTCGATTTCATTTACATATATCCCTTTTTTACCTTCATTTCGTGAGTTATTTGGATTCCGTCTATATTATAGCAGCATATATTTGTATGTACGTAAACACGTTATTATTATCAGATTAAAATTGTAACGTAGATCAAATTCGCACTAATTATCAATTATATATGTAGATTATATTCGTACACACATTAGTATTATCAGATATAATATAATTTATATATAATCCACTTATAACACAAAAAATATCGCGTTATCATACGGATTATATACATAATTAAGATTTTGGTTTCCTATTTCAATTATGTAATGAATTATTCAGAGAGGACATTATTATTAGTGATTATAATTGGGATTTTTTCTTAGTATTTATGGAGAGCTTTTATAGAGGGCTTATATAATGTACTAGCTTTTGTCCGCGATTTCGTCCGCGTAGATAGGTTTCTTAAGGGTCGGCAACGCGCTCGTGATGCCCCTGGTGTTGCAGGCGCCCATAGGCTACGGTAACCGCTTACCATCAGGCGGACCGTACGTCTGTTTGCCACCGTCGTGGTATAAAAAAAAAGTAGGTACTTTGTTTTAAGTGCAAATCTTGAAATGCCAAGTATCACCGGAATACAGGGGTTAGATTTTATTTTATAAAACTGTCCAATGTCTTGAATTTCAAAATAGATATAATTTTCGTTATCCACGTAACCTCGAAAATGATATCCATATCAAATTATAGTATTTTTCACCTTTAGCACTTCAAAGCCAAACCATTTTTTTGGGCTTTTGAAATACCATGAAGTACCCGTTTATTCGTTGGTTAACTGGAGTGTTATTTGTGTGACCTTTTTCGTATTTACAGTCTATGAAAAATTATAAAATTACGACCATCTAATTTACAAACATTTTTATCTCAATAAGCAATAGAAACATGTTCATTTATTTGTGTGTTTGAGCATACAATACACAAAGTCGAAGTAAAAATACACTTCATTACGATTTCTGCATACAAACTTTGCTTCCCCGTTTCTCCCCTTCGGGGGTTGAATTTCAAAAAACCTTTTCTTAGTGGATACCTACACATCACAAAGAATACTTCCAAACTTCATGTTTCTAGGACCAGCTGTCTAGGCTTTGTCAGTCATTTAAAATCTATCGACATTAGATTTATTATGTTAAAGATATACCAGTTTAGAAGATGCAAGTATTGTCAGGCAATTCTAATGCCATCACAATTTTTCTCTACAATTAGGACAAGGCAAATATGAAAAGTGGCATGCAAAACTTGCATCGTGTAAATCACTTTTTATAATATTATTACATTGCGAATGGAATATATATAAAGTTCGCTATTCGTGTAAGAGCGATGCATATTTTTCGTTCATGTGTGAATTGTATTTTTTGGTAGATTCCTATATAAAAGTTAATTTGTAATAATAATGGCAATGTAATTAGAATACAACTTCAAACTTGACCATAAGAATCTTACGAATTCTCTACATATTATTATTAATATTATTTGAGTTTTTTACTTGTACCTATATTATATGTTTTTTTATAATTTAATCCTAGGTTGACGAACATGGCCAGCCACTGCCAGGCTCCCAGCATCAAATTCACCAAGCATTACAACAATATCACCACTATTTGCAACAACAGGCTTATCATCAGAGGCAACAACAGCAATTCCAAGGCCTACCACCACAACAATACTATCCCCAAGGTCAAATGCCACAGGGTCAAATGCCGCCCGGACAAGTTCCCCAGTACGCACAACAGCAGTATCAAGTGCCGCATCCACAATCACAGTACCCACAAGCACCTCAAGGTCAATTCCAGGCGCCTCAACCTCCTCAAGTTCAATATCAGGGACAACAACAATACCAGCAAGCACAGCCACCACTAGGTCAAGCTCAATATCAACAGCCACAACCACCTCAAGGCCAAGCATCACAAGCTCAACAACAATATCCAGCACAGCCAGCTCAGGGCCAACAACAATATCCAGCGCAGCCAGCTCAGGGCCAACAGCAATATCCAGGGCAGCCACCTCAGGGCCAACAGCAATATCCAGGGCAGCCACCTCAGGGCCAACAGCAATATCCAGGGCAGCCACCTCAGGGCCAACAACAATACCAGCCGCCTCCTCAAAACCCGCCTCAAGGACAAGTTCCAGTACAGACTAATGTAAATCAACAAGCGCCCGTGCAGCAAGCACAGCCAGTTCAAAATCAAGGATCTCCTCAAGCAAGCTCCTCTGGACAAGGGCAAGCTCAGCAACCAGCAGCTGCGGCAATACCGGCCCAAAATCAAGTTCCGTCAACAAATGTAGGAACTAATCATTAGATGAATTTTGATAAGTATTGAATTTAAGATTGTCTCTATTGTTATTGAGGACTATTTATTTATTATTTTGTACTATTCAGAATAGTGTGCCAAATTCGTTTCACGCTTAATTATTTTTTTTTCCTTAAATGCTCGATTTTTGTAGTTAATTTATATTCATTGTTTTATAAACAGGGTGGTTGTAATATAGAAAATTAAAGTAGTTAAAATAGAAAAATTGCATTCACATCACATGTTGTTTTATTTAAAAAGGTGGAGTGTAGCTGAAGGAGTGTAGAGATACCACCACGCCAATAAGCTAATAAATTGATATAATAAATTGCTTGTGATAAAGGATCTATTATATTTAATAAGTTAGTCCGAAACAAACATTTCAAGATTATACAAATATTTGTTCCGATCCAGTGATAGACCGTAGATACCGCAACCGTATACTATGTCGCGGTGCTACCGAGCCAATAAGAAGTAGCCTTCAGGAGAGCCATCAACCGGTCAGCTGTCAGCATCATTATCTTGACAGCCTGACGTGTGTGTCAAGCCGAGTTCAAGAAAAGAATTAGTACTAGCGACCCACAGTCGTGTGTAATATTAAACGAACCATTTGGAGCCACTTGTGACACATCGATAACTGAAAATCTGTTTAACATAAACACATGCGGTTAGTGAGATACTATAGTTCAAAAATTGCTATTTTTCCACTGACTGACTGACTTACCCATAGACCTAAAATATAATCCGCTTATGAAATTTGGCGTCCAGTTTGGTAATTATGTATAAGCAAGTAGTAGTATAAGCAAAACAACCAGAAAACAAAATATTTTTACGATTTAGAAAAAAACAATCGACTAAATACAAAAACTTAGCGCCTCTCTAAATTTTAATAGCAAAACCTCGCTTTGGCAAGAAAATGTACTAGGTATTATTGTAGGACTGAACGTCAAGATGGCAGAGATTTTGTGAATATCATGAACGTTTAGTTACTTTTAAAATGGACTTCTATCAATAAGTTATTTCTAAGTGATCTCGTAAATAAAATACGTAGAACTCATAATCACAAACTGAATAGGTTTCGTTCGTTCGTTTAAATAGGTAGCGATTAAAAGCGATGGTGGCTCAATGGATAAGTGACCGGGCGGCGCGGCGTGCTAAACACGCGGTCCGAGTTCGATTCCGACCAGCATTAGCAATATGGATTTCACTTTGTGGAATTTATATGTACTAGTCATGTGACTAACCATCTGCTGACGGTGAAGGAAAACATCGTGAGAAAACCCACATATCCTAGAGGAAATACTAAATGTATGTCTGATCCACCAACCCGCATTGGGCCAGCGTGTGTGGATTATGGCCTAAAACTCTCTCAGCTCTCTAGATAGAGGAGGGGAGACCCAAGCCCAGCAGTGGGACATTAATGGGTCGCTGATGATGATGACAAGTGTTATAAACTTAAAAGTTAAAGTTTGGGAAGTACCTACCTATTTAGTATCTATAGTGACCTAAATGAACTGTTGATATCAGCCATAACAAAACAACCCGATAAGGTAGGTACTTTTGTAAGATGATTATGCTAATATAAACGTAACTATTGTTTGTATAACCATTTTAGAAACTTCTTGGAAGTGACGAACGTCTATATATTTTTATACCGTTTTCCTTAATTTTAGGGTTCCGTAATTCAAATGGAAAAAAAAGGGAACTATTTATAGAATCACTCCGTGGTCCGTCTATCAAGATCCATTTTCTCAAGAATGCGTATAGGTATCCAGCTGAAATAAAATGAAATACTAAAAAGATCAAATGGGTAGGTACCCAGGTCTGTAATCGCTCGGAGTCGGAGCAGCGAAAAAATCAAAACGTTATTAAAAGATCTCTAGGTATAGCTTACTTTTGTCGCATTGGCGATAGCAAGAGAATCAAAATGTAATGGTGGTTCCCGTCGATCTAGCATCATGAAATATGACAAGAAGCAATATCATGTTGCACCAATAGGTACCTAAAGAAAAAAAATTACTACACTCCGTCAGCTCAGAATCAGCCCCTGATTCTGAGCAGCCTTATCTTGTTCGAATCATAAAACAAAGTTTATTTACATTATTTATTGGTAGAAAATAGATAAACGTTTAACAAATTTAAAAACTTATTATTAGATAGGTACAACAACTATCAAATTTTTTTAAGTTTATATTTTTCACTCCAATAAACTGACAATTTCGGCCGAAAACTTTCCGACAGCTAAGAATTTGGGCCGAGGGCTCTGTTTTTCTAGCGTTTGCTCATTAAGTAAGTATTAATTTATTATTTGTCCATAATTATGTAGGTAGGTACCTGGGTATTCGATTTTTGTCTGAGATAAGTAGTCTGCAAATTTATAATGTGCCTTTTATAGTTCAACGTAGGAATAGAAGAAAAACAATTCGTAGAATTGAGCACGATAACATACAACAGACTGGCGAGGCGTTGACTCACTCGGCCTAAGCCTTTGTATGCTGAGCATGAGTCTTACCTTGACAAATGAAGTAAGGCCAAACAATAGCGAAGTTTACCTGCATAATATATACGACGTTGATGTATTATTATGTAGGTACAGTGTTTTGATTATTATGGGCAAAATACCTAAGTAAATGATTCGAATTAAGTCCGGTCTTCGAGGTAGGTACCTACATAAGAGAGAAGACGAAAAGAGGAAAGACATAAAATAATTACCTACCTAAGTGAGTATAATTATTATGTTTATTTCGAAAACCAACATCGATGATTAGGTACCTACGAGGTAGCTAATATTAGGTAAGTACAAGGTTTTCTGCAGAATACTTAAGTATAGGTATAGCTGAAAATAAACATATTTCATGTGTTGAGCAGAGACTGCAAAAGTCGGTCAGTGAACTCAGCAATAGGACTTATACAAAGAATGAAACACACAATAGTTACCTAGGTAGGTAGGTACGTAGATAAGTAACTACTGTTGCATCATGCGGGAATCGAAACCAGGACATTCGATGTCAGTAGCGAGGCGATCACCTTGTCTTCTAAGCGAGACGCCACAGTGACAGTCAGATTTTAAATTTAACAGTAGTAGGTACTTACTAGGTACTGTTAAATTTAAAATCTGACTGAGTGACTGAGGCTCCCAAATCCATTACATACTAGGTATGTAATGGATTTCGGGGCCTCAATCACAGAACAGATAGGTTTTTAGAGTAGCTAATTAGCTATCCCGTTAACTAGGTACTTACTAATCTTACATAGGTACTTAAATTACCTACATTTCAATCACAAATAAAATAAATCGAAAATCTACGCGGACAAAGTAGCGGGCGTAAGCTAGTAATGAACTCATAAAAGTCATAAACAAAAAACGTAGCTAGATAGGTACGGTAGGTACCTAAGTAGATTAGATAGATAAGTAGGTAGGTACCTACTTAGTTTAGATTTTTTTAATTCGAAAGTCATTAAGCAACGGTTTTTCTAGTCACATAAGTAACAGATTATGTTATACATAATTATCTACATGTGCTTATTAGCCCTAGAAATACCTATACACCAATGGAGAATGTATAATTGTATAATAATATTATTATGCCTTTGTCGACGTGGGAATGTTAGTTGATACAAATAGAAATAGGATGTTTAGGTGTAGGTACAGTAGTTTTGCCAACGATAACCTTTTTCTTCATACTTTATGATTTGAATTTTGATCGGTAGAAAAATAAGAAGCTTCTAGAAGGAGAGTTGAACTCTCTAGAAGACAATAATAAGTTGAATGTAAATTGGAATATAAACAAGTAGCCCTTCAGGTTTCTCCACCGGTCTTGCTTGTTCCGCGACAACAAATAAGTTAAAATATAAACAAGAAATACCTAAGTTAAGTTTCACTGTAGGTAATATAGAGACTTCCACCATCCCAAACCCTGAGCTACGACCCCCGTCGTTACAGTTCCTACCTAATAATATATAGGTATTATAAATACATACATACCTTAAACATTTAAGTCACAGAACTGAGATATAATAGGTACTTTCATTGTTCTGTGCTATGTAAGTAAAATAATACCTCCTTTGTTGTAATTTAATGTCAATAACGCCCTAAGCATCTCACTGGCTTCCCTCTTGCGTAAATTTAATAATTGTTAAGTACCTAGGTACCTACATACATAAAGGTACTTATCTATTTGCATAAAAAGTACCTATAAAAGTAGGTAGTAACTCCTTTGTTTAAAAACTTGGAGGGAATTTATCTTCTATACCACGCTGGCTAGACGGGTTGGTATACTTGGTATAGGGTTTCGTTTCGAAATTTCCTTTTATCGCAGTGCTCTTGTTGCATACGGCTACTCCATAATATAGGTACGTATATAGTTCTACAACACGAGATCCTAAAAATAACCGTTTAGGTACATTATTGAGACTTGCTTTTGATTCAATGCCATTGTGTGTTTACAAAATTTTTAATAATTATAATTAATATTGAATTATTTAGAACCAATGATAGCGAAGTCAACAAGATTATTTTTAATTGATTGCCATTATTAAATATAACTAATTAATTGATTTACTATTGCCATTCTGAGAATCTTGTTCAAGTGTTCACATTTATCTTGTTTTTACGGAAAGTACCGCGCTCAAAAGACAGGGCCCATTATTAATAATATACCTAATCATATCCATATTATCCATTTATATGTGGCTATTAGGTAGGTACCTACTATGAGCTAATTGAGTCAATAAAGTTATTTGTAGGTCTAATCTAACTAAAATTATATTTAGGTATTTATTTGTTGGTCTTACCTACTATGGTAATAGGTACCTCTAAGCATTAGAGGAGATTTGCAGGAGGACTAAAGTTGTCGGCATAGCTCACTGAATCGCATCGTTAAAGTGGCAGTGGGCAGGGCACATAGCTCGTAGAACTGATGGCCGATGGGGGAAAAAGGTTCTCGAGTGGCGGCCAAGTATTGGAAGGCGCAACGACCACCAGATGGACCGACGATCTGGTCAAGGTTGCGGGCGGCCGTTGGTGGCAGGCGGCACAGGACTGTTCGCGGTGGCGTAAATTATGTGAGGCCTGTGTCCAGCAGTGGACGTCGTTGGGCTGATATGTGATGATGATGATGATGAGAATTAAGCCAACGCTAAAATATTTGCAATCTCTATTTTTCTCAATAAATGTCTAAGAATAAGATAACTAAACATCATCATTCTACAACGTACACGTTATTTTGATGGATTAGGTATGTATCTTGATGGACTTCTGCTGGATGTAGGTATCTAGAGCAGAGAACTGCGCCAATTACAAAATCTGCAAAAACAACACTCCATAATCTCGGCTTTTCATATGGTGTTGTTTCATATGGTGATGTAACACTTTTGTTATGTGCGTAATCGTATACTTGCTTTGTTTGGTTAAAAGTATAAGAACTTGCCTACAGAACTATTGTGTAAATACCTAACATTTAGCACAGTGGCGTAGCTTACCCTAAATTGCTAGATGGTCTGTGGCGAAATCCACAGAAGGTAATTAAAATCTGTACGTACCTATTACTTATATTTGACTGGCTTGTTGGTCTAGTGGTTAGTGACCCTGACTGCTAAGCCGGAGGTCGTAGGTTCGATCCCCACCCAGGACAAATCTTTGTGTGATGAGCATAAAGGTTTGTTCTGTGTCTGGGTGTAATTTATTTATAATACCCATAACACAAGCAAATATAATTGCTTACTTTGGGACTAGATGGCGCTGTATGAATGTGGTAGAATATTTTATTATGATGATCTTGTATGACCAAATATGTTTTATAAGTGAGGTAGGCAACAGCGGGTAGTCCCCGCTCAAACTGAGCCGCCCCCTAGCGAAGTACTTTGGCCCTTCAGAAAACCGCATTCATAGTATTACCTATTGTTGTGTTCAGTCCGGCTGGTGAGTAGTACGAAAAGGGTTTGAAGGCTTGGCAACGCGCTCGTGATGCCCCTTGTTGTAGGCGTCCATAGCCTATGGTAACCGCAAACTATCAGTATGCTTGTTTGCCTCAGAATTTTATACTATCGAGTATAAAATCCAGGAAAAGGTTTTGAGAGAAGTTTTTAAGACAAACCTTGTAGCTAAAACCGAATGAGCAGTATCAATGGATACTGCTGATACGGGTTTAGCTACGCCCCTGATACTTACAGCTGAGTTGCAGTATTTAGAGAACTGACGACGCTAAAAAAGAGGGTGTTGTAAGTTTGACCGCTATGTGTTTCTATCTGGGGCACCGTAGCTCAGCGATTTGAATGCCTTTTGTTTTTCAACTGGACTAGCGTGAGTTATGTTCGATGGAATTTGGAGCTATTTGAACAGTAAGTTTTGCTAATTTTCAATCAAAAATCTAAGTGTTGTTGTGTCTGTTGGTACAGTGAAAACATGAAGTTTTTATATCACCAGTAAACTGAGTAGTTGCTAGATTAATTCTTCAGTCTAGACTAGTATTGGTTATTAGTATGCGGCTGCTAAACACGAGGTCTGCGTGTGGTGACGGAGATAAAAAATGCATGTGACATCATCATCATCATCATATCAGCCCAACGACGTCCACTGTTGAACATAAGCCTCACCTAATTTACGCCACTGCGAACGGTCCTGTGCCGCCTGTCCATCTGGCCAGCGAGAGTAGTAACTGTAGGCTAACTAACACCTATTTAGGTGAGGTCTATATCCATCAGTGGACGTCATTGGACTGATATAATGATATAAATGCTACACGAGGTTATAGGTTCGACTCCCACAAAAGAAAAATATTTGAGTGGTCTATTCAAAGTTGTTTTATATCTGGCTGTACTGTGTCGATAAATGGAAATATTTGTATTGTCCCCCACAACATAGGGCTTCTTTCTCTTCTTCATCTTTTCATCTTTCCCTTAACTTGGTACTTAACCATATTATATTTTTATTCATTGTGATCAAATGTGATGATGTAGCAACTCAATAGATACCTAGTTACTTAAAAACACTGATTGTGGAACAAAACAACAACATTATCTTTAAAACGTGAAGACCTCATGACCTTTGATTTATAAACAAAGTATCTATTCGATATAATTTATTATCGGAAATATTCCTATAAAGGAGCAACCTCATTATATGTGTATTGTTTCATTGGTACCTACCTACCTACTTATTAGACTTTCAAAGTTATGTTCAAGATTATATAATCTTGAACATAACTTTGAAAGTCTGTCTCCCTGCCGCCTCGTTCATGAGAAAATAGACTGCTTATGACTTTGAAATTTAATAGTAATTTGATGCATAGAGACAGAGACTATAAAATAAATGTCTATTGCTATAATATTAACTGTTTGCTGCAACTGTAACTGAACAATCAAAATTCTGAAATTAAATTTTCAGTGTTGTTATGAAGTAAATATTTATTTTAATGGAATTGCTGATCATCTGTGTTAAAGTAATCTTCAATCGTTAGTGAAGGTTTCTTACAATAGGAGGTAAGTATGTATTAAGTTTAAATGTTATAAGTAGGTAAGTAGGTACTTAAATTATTAAAAGTGAGACATGTAAATCGAATTTTGCATCATAATCACATTTCTCACAAACACATTTTTTTTTAAACATCTACTTTATCCCAAAAGCTCGATTGTCACCCATCATTGGCGACTGTAGTCATCAATGACAGTGGAAGGCTGTAGCTCTCATCTCGGAGGGGCGAAAATATAGATGACGGTAAACGCTTACCACCAAGCGTGTCCGTTCGTTTAGCAATAACTAGTTTGACAACTGTCTGAGGCTTACATTTGATATTACGCTGTATGAAATCTTTTCAACTGCCACGAATGACATCATCGAGTTTGTTTGATCAAAGATTAAATGGACATAGGTATTGTACCTAATATTTACAATAAAATGAACAATGTTTCTAGAAAAGCAAAACGGGTTATCCCCATTAAAATTTCCTCAATGGGGATGATTGGAATAACCAAAAACTACTTGTGTAATTTAAAAGGTTATTTTTGTATCAAAATTTGATATTAGTGTAGTGAATAATATATAACACAATAGGTACTTACATTTTATAGGCAGAACTACCATCTGGTAAGTAGACAATAGAAAAGTAAATTTGCTTTGCGGTTTAAATGATTGCTTCCTCAATTTCCAAAGCGTAAAACGTATTGCAGGTTCTATCTCATAGGAGCTAAAATATAATTTGAAGATACATTCTATTGAGTCTACGTAAACCGCATCGCATCCGAGATATACCTAGGGCTATTAGTAAAATATAGAAAGCAGAAAACAATGTTTTGCTTTAGGTTCTTTGTTTTATGCGGTAAGACATGCTGTACTCCATACCACTGAATTACATCTTGTAACCATGTTTTATGCAAAATAAATAATGTTATTCTTACATAACTATAAACTCTGGTCTATTTATTAATCATTAAGTAAGTAATTTCCTTTGTTTTGGTTTAACATTTTATATAAATGTTGAAGAAGTAATGAAAAATTCAAACCCAAAACATCTCAAGGACGTCCGCCCGCGTAGGTCAGGTGGATGAGCACTACACACAGAATGGCAGGGCCACGGTTTTAAGTCCCGTCGTGGGTTTGAAATTTTCCATTACTTGTTTAATATTTATATAAAATATTTATTAATCAGTTTATAAAATTATGAAAAATTTAATGAAAAGCTGTAGTTCCCTCCAGAGAGGTTAAAAACAACCAGCAGATAAGATTCGGAGAAATCAATCGATGCGGTCATCATTAGTCTTTGACCTTTTAAAAGCGTCTCGTAAGCCGGCTTGGAACTCTCATTCGAGTCATTCGCCACATACGCGTCGTGGTGATCAGTCATTAGTATAGTTTATTTATTAGCCATGAAGTCCTTGATATTCTTGGCCGGGTTCCTGGCCTACGCGGCTGCAAGTACCTCACCACCCAGCAAAGTCGTCTGCTACTACGACAGTAAGAGTTACGTCAGGGAATGTAAGTATTGTTTTATTATTGCTGAGCGATGCTTTAAATTATACGTTTAGGAACCAGTTCCGTAATTTTTTTAACCATTTATAAAACTTTTGTTGAGCCATTAAAATTCAAATTACCTAGGTATTTTTATGAGTTATTACTTTGAATAAATAATGCATAATTATTTATATAATTTACTTTATAGAAATAGGGTAATAATTTATAGTTTTATTTTATAGTTAAAAGGTAGTAGGTATTTATACCGACTTAAATTTTTCTTTTTATTTACCAACTTAAATACTAAGAGCCAAAGACCGCATAATTATATTAACAAGGACAACTTACAGATTACTTAGGTATATGAAAGTACGTAACTTAGATTTACTTGACGATGAAATAAATAAGAATGCCCTGTATAGTTGGTATAGAGATTATTTACGTGATTTGGTACCTAATGATAAAGATGTTGTAGATAATAATATATTGCGTGCAAATATGTATAAATACTATAAGTACTTAAATAATACCTACTTATAAATTGGAAATTCTAAAAGAAATTAATCGATATGAAAATATAATACTGGTATATTTTTCTGAGAACTGATTTGATTCGACGGGCACCGTGAGTTATACACCGTTAATTGGCCGTATCCAAAAGTGTTGTTGTAATGTCGATAAGAGTATGTTGACAATAGTTACTATTTTACTGATTTTATTATTGAAAACCTCGCCTTATTGAGCGCCTCGGCGGCGCAGCGGGCAGAGTACTCGATTGCTGTCCAAGAGGTCCCAAATTCCGTTCCCGGGTCGGGTAAAAATGATATTGAATCTTTCTGTCATGAATTACAGTATTGATGAGATTTTTCCGGAGTTTGGCAACCAAAAGTTTCCGATTCAAGACAATAGGCTCGGACCAAACATTGCTGGCGAAATGTGGGTGTGCTACACTTTTGCCTACCCCTTCGGGAAAAAGGCATAATGCTATGTTTTTATAGAAAAAACAAATAACATAACTACATTTTTTGTACAAATGAGTCATTCTGACTAAGCCTTGTTGTTTTTGTGTTAAAACGACAGCGGATGTAATTATGAGAATAAAGGACTATTTGCACGAGGTGTGTGGGCATAGTAAAGACGTGGTCTGATTAGTGATATGGTTAAATGATATGATAAATACCTAACTAAATATATCTGCCTACTAAACAAGTTTTCATTTATGCTTCCTTCTTTAAATTTTGTTTTTATATTGCGTATTCTTAGTAATTATGCATAAACCTCAGACCAACAAAAAAGTAAAGACGGAGCATCACGAACATCAAAATGAAGCCACCTGTTTGTCTATGTGTTTGTTGGCAGGGTTGCCACTTGTTAAACATTTTCCCTATAATTTGGGAAATCATATTATGTGTGTGGGATAAGTATGTATATTGTACGAGTAAGATATTGTTGTGTATGTATTGTATCTCAATTGTTTAGAATGACTTCTATTGCGTATAAAAACTTCATACATTCATAATTCGGTTCGCATAAAATAGTAGAAATAACATATTTAACATTCACAGATATTTTACCACAGGCCTGTATTAAATCAGACCTCTAGCAACACATTGGTGAAATTTATTTATAATTTATAAATTGTGGGTCATCAATCAAAGGTGAAATTATACGTGTACATGCCGTACATTTATACAGACAGATAGGCAGACAGACAATTTTGGCTCCTGTTGCCCTAAAAAGACCTATACTTTTTCTTTAAGATCTATAATGTACAGACAACAGCCTGTTACATATATTAAGATAATTTCTAAATTTTATTACGTTTCATCCCCAATTTCACCCTTCCAAAGCCACCCTTGTCAAAAATATTGATGAGGGTATTTTATATTTTGATAGTAGTACCGCAAAACAAATTTTCAAACCTATAAGTTAAAAAACAAAGAAGTTTCATACGATCGTTTTTATCCCTTTTCACCCCCTTAGGGGTTGAATTTTAAAGAACCCTTTCCTAGTACACTTCTAGACATTAAGACAAACACACTCTCCAAATTTCAAGTCGCTACGACCAGCGGTTTAGGCTGTGCGTTGTCTGTCAGTCAGTCAGGACAAAGCCTTATAATATGTATGGATGGATGTTAGTAAAATAAAATAAAATCACTGATTTTGAAAAAAATAATTACCTATTTTTACCCTTGTAGACACAACGCTGTAGGTAGTATTGTTGTCAAAATAAATTATATATTTTATCTAAGTATAAATCGTTTTATTTGCAATGAATACTATTTACTAGAGACTAATTTAAATTATTTCGATTTATGTGTTCTGAATCGTTTAAAAAAATATTCTAAAAAATTCGTAAATTTAAAATTAATTAATTATTTATTTAAAATCTCATTTTTTTAATTATTTTAAATCGAATCATGAATTTCTAAGGTCATTACAAATTTCACAAAAGAAAACGAATCGACAGAGTATAATCTGTGGTTTAATAAATGGGGAAATATCAAATCATAGCTATGGCCACATTATTATTTTTGTTTTGTTGGCAGTATTGGTACCAACTAACCTAAAAGTAACCTTAAATTTACAGTTTCATTAATTAAGAAATGATGTAAATTCAAGTATTTACAAGTGATAAGTGATTCCATGGGATTTCTTTTGTATATTACTGTTGTTTTTGCAACCTTTCACAACATAGGTAGGCATTATCACTTTTTTTTATTTTAGTTATTTGTTTACGACGCGGCGACGACTCGTGACGTACTAAAAGAAATTGTCTCGGTTTTAGTGTAGGTGTGTGCGTGAGGTTGTGTGTTTATTTGGAATGTCTTGGTCAAGTTGACTTCACTGCAATTGTTCGTGATGCTCTGTCTTTACTTTTTTGTTGGTCTGAGGCATAAACCTATAATTTATATGACACTTTACTCGTTGATGTCATGCTGTTTAAGTTGATAATATCACCTTATAAAATAGAGAAGTAGGTATTGCAACAAACGAATAGGTTCTAGCTGACAGTATAAGAACTTAGAATAAGTAAATTTATATTTAAATTTTAAGCTGGGTAAAGAAAGCCTTATGTGTAAATTCAGCCTAATAAGACAACAGTAAGAAAAATATGTACCTACCTACCTAGTTACATATTTCAACTTTTTAGTTCTCATACACTAGCTTTTTTTGTTTTTGTAGTTTACCCAGCTACCATTGGTCATAGCGTGATGATATACAGATAGCGGCACGATGCCAATCTGCTTTAATTTATATGCGAGAGACATCTCATGTAGGTACGTCTATTACGTATAGGTAGACGCTGCTGTGAATTCAGAAGCATTTTGATAAAATATATTATGTAGGTAAAGATATAACCACAGTAGGTATTATGTTTATAACTAGTTGAGCCCGCGACTTCGTTGGCATGCGAGTTATTTTTAATTTTTCACGAAACCCTGATATTTTTTTCAAAATAAAACTAGCTTAAGTAACTCATTGTAACGTTAGCTATCCGCCAGTAAAACACCCGTCGAAATCGGTTAAAAACAAAAAGACAGACAAAAATGTACAATATGTGTTTTTTGTTTTATGTAGGTACATACCTACTTTCATAGTTTCATATGCCTAGTCTATTAAGCTTTAAGCGTTATTTTGATAGTACAAACAGACACTTGAATTTTATTTATTTGTATAGATAGAATTTAACAAATAAAATGTTGTGGTATCAAGTTGAATGCCAGCTTCATAATATAATAATATGTGACACAAATGCCGATGATGTCAATCAAGGTCAGAAAAACTAAATAAATTGAAGCAGTTAGCAATAAAATTTACCACTTTAATTTAGGGCCCTGTTTCAAATATGTGTCTAATAAACTACCTAGACTTTTTTGACAGATTTTATATGAAAATCACGTCAAAAATCTGTCAAGTAAATGTCTTAAAGGATAACTTAATTAGCAAGTGGTGAAACAGTCGCTTATTATAAAATTTATTCTAAAACTGCCATTTGCGTGCACTTATCTAATAAGGCATGCAGACTACATACATTTAGCATGTGTAGGTAAATATGCCCAGTTTCATGCTGTGCGACTGCAAACAATCACGAGGCGTTTCATCTCTTTGTTGTATGTTGGCCCTAATACTATGACGTTAGAGAACAAGATTTTTGACTTGAATGTGCAAGTCGCACTTGACAAAGACCTTGTCCGTTCTGGTTTCAAGGTAAATACGATTCAATTTTACGAGTTAAAATCACCTGTTTTATGGCTATCGTCGTATCAATACACTTAGATATGGTCCATTGAAAGACGTTGATTTTTTTATTGTTATGAATTTAAATTCTAGAAATATCGTACTACAAAATATCAAATAAGTTGTTCACCGATTGCTCTTTGAATATCCAGATTATTTTTGCAGTTAAGTAAGTACTAGGTACAAAATATTTATTGTTTACCGGTTGTTTAAACACTAGGAGGCATTAATAGGGATACTGTCGAGTTAAACTATAATGTACCTAGGTATATCTGCTCTTTAGTCACGGTTTCGATTTCAATCAACATTAAATATAGTATTTATATAATAAGTACGTATCTATAAATATATATACGTATTTTTTCCTAATTTAAGAGAGTTTTCCGACGGCTCAAAATCGGGGGGCAGTACCTAAACATCATAAAACACTGATAATTAATGAAAGTATAGGTTTGTTTGATGTTATTGATTAAGTGCTCTTTTCTCTTGTAAAACCGTTTGTTTCTATATAAATAAATAAAAATAAATAAATAAATAATAATTTTAGGTATATCTAGGTTTAAACTTGAGATAACTTTTTATTTTAATTTGGTCATTACCATTTGTATTATTATTTTATTAGTATTGTAAATAGTAGTTGTAGATATGTAGGTAAGTAGATAGTTCTTTAGTTTTTAAAAATATGTAATAATAATAACATCGTTCTAAATAAAGATAATTTATAGTATTTTGGAAACTAATATCCACTTAATTCATTTTGCAAAATAATCAATAGCAGTCCGTAAGTGACATGAAGTACCTAAAACTAACCAAATTTATAGAAAGTAGGAGGTTGCGTTTCCGCACTGTTTCTTTCATCTATATTTAATGAATATTTACCTTATAACCTAAAATTTGAAATTTATAAACGATCATATAATATAAATATAATATTTTAAATATATTGAACTCATATGAAATAAGTTCTATCTAAACGAGTTTATCAAAATAATGTATTTAAGGTTATCTATCTGTTTCATTGTTCTACTATTGTGTGGGTAGTACTCGTAGGTACCTATAGAACATTAACCTGTCTACTGACGTAATTTTACCAATAAAAACATACTATAACTACCTAATTAGATTACAATTGAATAAAATAAATGTTTATTTTAACTTTATTTTGTGAAATTGTATGGCGAGGTTGTACAAGTGTACAAATAAAAGTTACACAAACTCAATATAGACAATCGTATTAAATGAGTATCTTTACATTTTGTGGCATTGAAAACGCCCGCATCTATAATAAATTTCCAATTGGATATTTATTTTCAAAAGGACCATTAACCACATCCGTTTAATTATTTGATAAAATTTCAATGGCAGTACCAGTTGCCCAGGGCTTTGCTCGCGTCGTACTTAGTTTCGCCACAACTCAGTTCCTAATGACTCTTCGATAAATGGCCTATCCAAAACTAAAAGAATTTTTCAAATCGGATTCGTAGTTCCAGAGATAGTGTACAACAAAACAAACAAATTCTTCAGCTTTATAATATTAGTGTGAAAGTATAGATTCATTAATATTAAGGCCCAAAAGTCGTTTGAGTACCATTTGTATTATAATTCCTGCATTGCACTCAACTATCTTCAAATTGTAGGTGTGAAATATCTTGTCATTATTATCTTAAGACTATTGCGAAATCATTTCCGCTACCATCTTTTTCATGGAATGAAAAATGACGGTTATAAGTGGTGAGACTTGAAAAATATCTTAAAAAACGTATATAATGAATATAATGATATTTCACAAATGTCTTAGCGCAACAGAATTAAATTATGTTCTGGAAAAAATATTGAAGGTATTTTATAAAATACTTTTTACTAGTTTCAAATCATTTTTAAAAACCAAAAATATCTCATGAACGATGAATGAAGTAAGTAATCAAAATGAGAAATAAACGAGTTAAAAGAAAATAATGTTAAGTGCTTTTATAGCAAACATTTATATTTACACTAACGCTTGATTTCTGAATCATCAGATAAAAGTTATAAAATGGTATAAAAGTTATATGACAGCTTATAAAAAAAACTTATTCAATTCTTTGAATAAGTTTTTTTATTAATATAACTTAAACAAATTAAAATGACAGTTGTATGAATAAACTGTTCTATAGTTTTACTTTTATATTAAGTCATGTTATAAGTACTTTTATCGATGAATAACTTTCATTTGATGGTTCAGCAACCGGGCATAATAATAATATAAAGCCAGTTATGTCGGTAAATAGACTATGTCCTTCTCCACGGCTTAAACTATATCTTTCTGATATTGCATGAAAGCAAAACAAACAAACAGACTTACTATGAATAAGGATAAGGATTATTAACGACACGTTAATTAAGTTTCGGATCACGGGCATAGTTACATAATATTATTATAAATGTTTATTGGAAAGTCATTCTGTTGTAGAATGCTAATTAAGCGAATAACGATATCAAAAGGAACTGTGTATATTTTTCTTAGTATATTATGTAAGCAATGACAGCCGAGCCCAGCAGTGGGACTTAATGGGTTGCTGATGATGATTATGTAAGCAAACTTGTATTATTTTTGTTTCCTCTGTTTGTTTGCTGTACCTTAGTATAATTTTAATATCCCCGTAAGGTCATTACAAGGCTTTTTCTAATATTCAATTCTCGTTCTCAAAGACCTTGATTATTATTTTGTTAGCAACTAAAATGCCTATTTATTTGTGTTCGATTACGTAATCGGTAGTGATGTTTTGTTTCAGTTGGCGTCAATTTTATATCTAGGTTTAAACTTGAGATAACTTTTGATCTTAATTTGGTGAGTTTGGAGACTCTCAAGTCAATTAACTAACGAACTTCATAGACGGTTCACAGATTGATAACTTTTAATTAACCCACAACATGTACGAAACATACGTATAGTTACTCGGTAGCAGTTTTGTAAAACTTTTAATAACTTACGTACCTAATTTGGAACATTGGATAAAAAATTGCTTATCGACAAGCATGACCCCGTATATCGTAAGTACAAGGGGCAAACGATAAATATTTAAACAAACAATGTCATTTAAATACTCGTAATCAAATTCAAATAGACAAGCAGTAGGTTATGTTATCGTGACAAAACGTCCAAAGTTCTTATGTTTTATATTCGCTCATTCAATCATTATTATTGAATGAGCGATTATAAACAACTTTGTACGTTTTGTCACGATAACATTATGTTATCATCATTTCAGCCTATTGCAGTCCACTGTTGGACAAAGGGCTCTCCTAACACGCGCTTATTCAATATTCCACGTATCCCATTAGCTTTTTATACAATCCCATGATCTCCTGTCTCGTTGCTTTGCAGTATAACATCTCGTAGTTCAGAATAGATCCATCAATAGACTCTATTTGTTATATTCCGTAGCACTTTTATAAACATTATACCAAATAGAGCACTTTCAAAAGAAAGGACAGATCAAGAGTACCCTAAACCGGTGAGAATGTATGAAAAGATTGATGAATGTTGAAGAAGCGAAAGATGTATGTCAGAATCGCAGCAGGCGGAAGCAAATAGTCTCTGCCTACCCCGCTGTTGATCTATATGTGTGTAAACATTAGTGGCAATTGATATTAAATTTTCTCTGTATACTTTCCAAATAAACTAACTAAATGTTAATTTTATCAATAACCTATTGCCCAAGTTCGTTCAAAATAAAAGCATTACTTGGTTGTTTATTGTACTTACACTACAAATCTACTAAACCTCCTTTCATTTCTCAGCTTAGACCAAACTTTCATATGATTAAAACTAATACTTAACTTTCTACAATCAGTATAACTTAACTCCATTATAATAACATCTATAGATGCATTTCAATATGAAAAGAGTGTGCTCTACAATATCAAAGGATAATAAGTCATTTAAATTAATTTGTTTTTAAAATGCTGACATTATTTAATTGGTTCTCAGAATCAGCTTACAGTATGCTATACCACGTTGGCAAACTTACATCGTTTACTTTTGATATTGAATTCAATGTGCCATTTGTTCACATTAATGAAAATTTATTTGGAAAATTTTGTTTTAATTAAAATCATCTCTCATTCTTTAATGGCACTTATACAAATGCTTAGTGCTATAACAAATGTTTTAGACACCCCATTCTTTGTTAAACGATCCCGAAAGTTGTATTGGAATTCGAATTATGTGTTGGGAATAACTAGATTTGGTTTGGCACTAGGCGATGCTAAGCTAGCTAGGCACAATATTCATATACCTAAATATACTAAATAGCTGTTGCCCGGGGACTTTGCTCCCGTAGTTCTTTGTTTGACCACTACTCAACTGCTTTTGGTCCTAGCGTTAAGGTAAATAGCCTTCATCAATAAATGGGCTCTCTAACACAAAAATAATTTTCTAATTCGGTTTAGTAGTTCCTTCCTAAGATTAGAGCTTTTTAATTATCAGTACAGATTTATTAAATTTTCGTGCCATATTCGTGTATCGAACATCGCTTTAACTTCAAGGTGAATATGCTAATGTGTTCGAACAGCACCTTGGCCGGTCGCTAACCTTTTCTATAAATCTATAAAGATTTTTGCATAAACATAATATCTACCAAGTTTGGTCTCCGGGTCAGGTAAAAATGTTTTTGTTTTTATATCGCGATGGTGGCAAACAAGCTTATCCCACCTGATGATAAATTGTTGCTGTTGTCTAAGGGCGCCTGTGACACCAAGAGCATCACATTCACGTTGCAGACCCTTTGAGATCCATCCCCAATGAGTTCTGAATACCACTACTCACCAGCAGAAAGTCAATACTAATGTTATTATGGCTGCGGCCTGCTATAGGGCGGAGTTAGTTCTCCAGGATGGGTGACTCATTTTCAGCGGCGTTTAGCCACTGTGCCCTCTCTTCGTTTTGGGTTTTTCTGTCACGAAAACTTCAGTACTAGCCTACGCTACGTCCAATAGAAGCTGAGCAGTGGCCAAATAAAGAACGACTGGAGCGAAGCCCCGCACGACTTCTTGTAATACGTAAAGCTTCGTTTGTTTGATTGTATGCGCTCCCAGAAACTATTGGTCCGATGTCGTATGTCGTACATAGACATAACATAGTAGCGAAATATGGGTATGATGTACCTCCTACCCCTTCGGGGTATATAGGATAAGGACGACCTAAAGTAGTTATTTTTTCCTCTGCGCAATATACATAAATATAACTAATTGAGTATATACTGTGTTTGTTCACTTGAAGAAACATGAGTCAATAAGGAAAGTGTCATTTATATAATAACTCTTGAGATTGGCTCAAGGTAGTGTTACAGAGCGGGCTGTTCGCTTTGATTTGAAAAATGTGCGAAGTATAATATTCAAGTTACAAATGGCTTCAAGGCAAACAGTTATTGTATAGACTGTATTGATGGCACTACAGGGCTCCTTTAGTCAGCTAATTTACGCTTGAATCGTAATTGGATCTCAATAGCGGTTTTCATTCATCATTTATATACTGGTCTTAAATTATTAGCAGAGTACCAAAATTGTTTACATCTAGTATTGAGGTCCAATTACGACTCAATTGATGCATTCGTAAATTAGTAGACTTGGGACCCTGCCCTGTTATATTATGTTGCAAATTATATCTGACACTTTAAAATAATATGTTGTACCTATTTTATTTTAAACCGTGGTGGTGGCAGAATAGCTTATGGACCGCAACTAGAACCATTTCATACACATTGCATCCCCCCTAGACAAGTGGTAATCTATTTGATTTATCTATTCTATCGACAGTACATTGATCACGTGACATGTCGATAGCTAAAAGTCAAGGATGTGTCGTTTAGAATAGATAGATACCTAGAAGCGATTTCCATTTGTCTAGGGGGCAGATCAGGTCAGCAATTCGTATGTCAAAAACTGAAAAGAGGAATATTATGGTCATTATTAAACAATTTCGGCCTCTCGGCTCTCCTCCAAAGATACACAATCACGTACTGAGGCCGTGTCCCACGTAGGTGAATTGATACGAACGCGATGCGGCGCGGCGCGACTCTTTAGAAAGAATCAGTCGACACCTACTGAAATGTTCTACGTGACCAAATGCACGCACGGTGCGGTGTGGTGCGATGCGATGCGACACGAATGCGATCAGTTTGATATTTCCTCGATGCCGTTGTTTTTATAATGGCGCGGCGCGGTGACGTGCGAAGAGTCGTACGAACGTAGGAGAAGCTGATTTTCCTCATCAAAAAATAAGTAAGCTCTGCATTGGGCAACCCTAGTTGGCATGTTGATCGCGTCATTTCTGTAGGTACAAGACGTTAAGTGGTTAATGTAACGGAAACAATGGAGTTCTTCGTTTATAAGATAGATATGAACATCTCACACCCACGTGCAAATGAACAAACATGTCTTATTGAAGATGAATAGGTATATAATGTATCTCAAGGATAAATTAAATTAGACTATCAAACTCTTGTAACTAAAGAACGTGTTAGAAGCTGTACACCGTGGACTTATAACCTTTGTCTCGGTTATCATCATTACAACCCATAAATTAATGTCTCACTACTGGGCACGGGTCTCCTCCAAATATTTTGGAGGGAATTTAGCCTACTATACAACGCTAACCAAAGGGGTTAGTATAGGGTTTTTGTTTAAATTTTCCTTTTCTCGCAGTGCTCTGGTTGCTTTAGGGTACTCCCTTACCTTGTATAGTCGAGTTTATTAATATATTGGCACCATTATTAGATATTTTGTTGAAAAGGGTGACTACAACTTATTGCATAATGTACAGCATATTTTATTGAACCATTCATATGAGGACATATATTTGATCCATTGGTTCTATAGTATTTATTGAGCTATTCAACGCTCACAATATTTTGAATCCTTGATGGTGTCAATATATTAATGAACTCGACTGTACGACACCCACGGGTTGAAATGGGATAGTGACAGTAGATATGTATAATAACGTATTCTTAATCCATCACTACACGGTCATAGTAATCAGATATTATACTACGTAGAAAAAAAGAACATCTAGATTGTACCAAGAATCGCAATATAACACGAGCCGTGTTGAGGAAAATTTGAATATTATGGCTAATTAGCTAGATGTATTCTGCCTTGCTAAACAAAAAGAAAATAATTGCATTGCACACTTCTTGGGAAAATAATACCTAAGATTGATGTTTTTATACCCATTTTTCTTTAAATTTAGGTATGTAGTTGAATTCATTGGTAAGGCAGTATTGTATATCTGATTACTAAGACCCTGAAAAAGTTTGTAAGTCGAATAAAAAGGCACGGTGTATATTTAGACTACCTCGGTGGCGCAACGGGAGTGTGTGCGAATAATTCGCAAGAGGTGCCGGATTCAATCCACGTTTTCGGTAAAAACGGTTTTTCTTTCTGAATCAAATAGCTGGCGAAATGTGGGGATATTGCATCTGTGCCTATCTCTTATTTAAATAGTGTGTGGTGGAACCATTGATATATTATCCAAGGAACAAATAATAAATCTATGGGTGGAACAGTATCAGTGCTTCTAGACACTAAATTCGCAGGTGTGGCCGCTTGTATAAGTTTATCTGAGTAAAAAAACCGCTACGGTTTTACTGTAGTGCGGCATAGCACTAAGTTGGTATTTTTTACAAAAGACGTTTTCCTAGTTCGTGACTGTTCAAGGCAGAATTTTTATGCAAAATATAATTAATAAAATTAAAAGGTCATGTATCTTTACATTGAATATAATAAATTTTGTTTGCCATGGACAGGTCCAAGGCAAGTCGTTCATCATGACTGTAGGTACATTATTATTACCGTACGATAAATTAACCGATTATTTTAAATAAGAATGTCATAAATTGGGCACAAGTCTCCACAACACTACCACACACTACAGTCCGATTCGGAAAATTATTTTAGTGTTGTATTGCCCATTTATCGAGGAAGTTTATAGGCTATATCATATCATGCTGCGGCCAATAGAAGCAGAGCAGTGGCCAAATAAAGAACGATGTGATCGAAGCCCCACGCGACTTCTAGTATGGTAATAACATTGTACACGACGTCATGAAATCCTCAGAGGTGGAACAGAACTGTACTGTATATCTGCTCTAATGTTTAGTCGTCAATAAAATTGCTTTACCACCCTTTGAGTAAATGTCGTTTGCATATCAGAAAACAACAATGTCTTGTCTCTCAACAATGCTTGCAAGTGACATCAGTACAGCGACAGTTGTCATCGATAATGAATCTTATTGAGTTTGAATTTTGATTGAAATTTTAATCAAAAGTGGTGATGCAAATATATGGTCGACTATACTTACCTAATGCGGGAAAATTTAGTGAGCCCTAAAACAATACTTTGGGTATAAGTTGAAAACCTGACATAGTTTTCAAATAAAATTATTTATTCAAATTTTAAAGAGATACAAATATTATTATAATAGAACTTATTTAACTTATTTCTTTATGTGTCTAAAATATTTATCCATCCCTGTATTAGGATGATAATTCCTGTATCACAGGCGACTGGAGAGCTAATAGTAATGTAAGAGCTAAACATTTCTAACAATAATTAATTTAATAGTACATTTTCTAAAAAAAAAATAACTGGACTGTTTAGACTTAAGTATTTATTTATAATAATAAGGTACACTAACGAGTGTGAGGCCTATGTTTAACAGTGGACGTCATTGGGCTGATATGATGATGATGATGATAAGGTACACTAACGGCAAGACATACAAATATTACAATACAACGTTGGTATTTTTTGCCAATTAAAAGCATACTCATCATTATATATGAATCACTTAAATAATATAAAATTTGATAATTACGTAGTAAACAATCAGGTGTCACTTACACAAAAATCAGCATCAGCAGTATATCTATCTAGGCTAACAACAATGTCAATCAAAACATAATATTGAGGTTATTGTGGTTTGTGTGACTGTAATTTTATCAAGGCTAAATTTTATGTTTCTTTATATAAAACTTATTTTTAGTCTACATTTTTATTTATCTAGACTCATCTACTTATCTAGTTGTAACTGACCGTGAGGATCCATTGTAACTTATACTCGTAATAGCACATAATAGTCGATATATTGCGTTGATAATAGTTTAATCGCTCTTTGTTAACCGTTAAGCTTCGGTCAGAGTGGTAAGCGGTGAGCGGCGCGGCAGCGGCAGTGGTGGCGGTGCACTTCAATTCGGTGACTTTGTGTCGACGACTGCGTCAAGGTATATTTTGTGTAGCTGCTTTATAGAAAGCAGCTCTACAAATATACGACGTTAACGCTGACGGCAACATGAAGTTACTTGGAATGCACCGCGCCGCTGCCGCTGCCGCGCCCGCTCGTCGCTTACCACCGTGGCCAGGGCCTTGAAGACCTTTATAACCCAATGATATCATCTAGATCTCTAATAAAGAATTACGAAACCTCGACAATTCTAGATCTTACTCATTAATCCACAGTAAACAAGTGCTCGTGGCTATATTGGTTTCATACCAATCATTTTAAAAAGCACTACGCCTACACTGTAATGCAAAATAATAGACCAACCTTTTTTTATCTTTGTTTTTATTATGTTGCATAGTCGTACCAAAATATTTATGATAAACTGATTAGAACATATATTATCTACAGTATAATATTATAAAGCTGAAGAGTTTGTTTGTTTGTTCGATTGAACGCGCTAATCTCAGGAACTATGTGTCTTATTTGAAAAAATCTTTTAGGGTTGGATAACACATTTATCGAGGAAGGTTATAGGCTATATAACATCATCCTTGGGCCAATAGGTGCTGAGCAGTGATAAAGAACGACGGGAGCAAAGCCCCGGCAACAGCAAATATAACAGAAATCATACAACATATTTACAACCACTACCATTAATCAAAGTTTTTTCGCTGGATGTCTACCTACATATTTGTAATTGAATTGATTTTGAGGAAACTTGACACTTGGTATCAGAATAAAGCCTTCTACTACAGGTTGACAGATTCATCAGCAAATATTATCTGCTGTTGCGTCCGCCGACGCTATCTCATTTATTATGTGCTCTAGTCGTGGTGATTCATCTGTAGGTATATCAGAATTTATTCTGTCGGCGTCCACGGACGCATTTGTTGATGTTGGAGGCTTAACACTTGATTGTCACTGAGACCGTACTGGTTAAAGTGGTTGCTGAGTGACCAGGGTTCGAATCCGATACGAGTCTGAATGTGCTCGTGTCCGGTAATTGTACGTTTGTAAAGTCCCCGCGACACAGGTCTTGTTTCCAAGTGCGAGTGATGTCTTTTCTTATAAAAAAAACACTAAAATTTACCCTTATACATGGTGAAAGCAAATAAGCTATAGGTAATTTCCATAAACGATTAACCTATTGTAAAGAGTGCCAGTACTCTAGATATAACAGTTTCTACGATCTAATTCAGTTGAGGGATGCATTTACCCAGCTCAAGCCCGCATGTTGCCGCTGGACTTGGACCCAGCACTGTCCTTCTGCACCCACTTAGTCTATGGCTACGCTGGAGTTCAGCCCGACACTTACAAAGTGGTGCCTTTGAACGAGAACTTGGACGTCGATCGGTCCCACGCAAACTACAGAACGATCACGAACTTCAAGGCTAAGTACCCTGGCCTGAATGTTCTGCTTTCAATCGGTGGTGACGTTGATATTGAAGATCCTCAGAAGTACAATCTTTTGGTAAGTTTCAATTAGATATGTCTAATTATCATAAACCCTTCATAGATCTTCTAAAATCTTCCATTGATCGTTGTTCTCAATGCATGTGGTGATCTGAGGCAGATACGGCAAATTTTTCCAAAACATTTAATAGCCCCACTGTTTCATTTTACATGATTTTTTTTTCTAAATATAATACAACAAAGTAGGATACTAAGTAATTGTACATTATAACTTCCAAGCACTTTTCTCCAATCTCGTGTAGAAAATAATTTTCATTGCAATTTTTATGATTCCAACATGATAAATATTATTCGTAGATAATATTATTATAATACACAAGGCGAATTGGCACATAACGCAAACATTTACTAAAATATTTCACAATCAAGCCATTATTAGGTAGGAATTATAATATTGGTAATTTTGGGTGCCCAGTTGCACATCAAAACCACACATTTTAATCAAACGTTACCATAATATTATTATTCTGTATTTAAGTAAGATGTTGATTACTAATTAGATGTAGGTCCAAGAAAAGATCAGGTCTATGTACAAAAACGCGATAGCAACAAAAACAATAAATTTCTTTATTTCCTTTTAGCTTGAGTCCCCACAAGCTCGTACTGCATTCGTGAACTCTGGAATACTTTTGGCCGAGCAACACGGTTTTGACGGCATAGACTTGTCCTGGCAGTTCCCTAAGTACAAGCCTAAGAAGATCCGCTCCGGTTGGGGTAAGTCCATTTTTAATTTGCAAAATAAGGCCTAAAAACATTCAGCAAAAACAATACCCGTCCTGACAGTCAGGTAAAAATTAAATCAATCTTAGTATAGGACTAACTTAGCCTATTCTGATAGATTCGACATCTGAATGGTCATTTATATAGACTACGAGTATAATGAAAAGATGATTAAAAGGAAAATTTATGTCAATACTCTAATAAACAAAAATTGGGTGTGAAGACGATGATGACGTAATGGGTGGTTGACGATGGTGAAGTATGTTATAGGATTTTTTCTGTTGATTTACATTCTTTAATTTAACAACAATTTCATACTTGAACCGGGTTTATATTATTACCAGCATTATTAATGTAGTATAGGCGATTAGATTCTTCACCTTGTAATAAAATGGTTTTATTCACTATGACCTAGTATCAATATTTAAGTTTTTGAGTTTGTAATGCGGCAAAATGCTAATTATCTGTTTATTGGTTCTAGTTCAGTACTGACTGGAATATTAAACATAAATGTATACTTTGGAAAATGATATAAGGTTGATACTTTTATAGATTGGCGAAAAAATATAAAAACGGAACTAATTTTTCTACCGATTGGTAACGATTAGACGACATTTCATCTTTTTTAATATAACCATATACCGTAATTTACTTATGATATTGCTTAAAATACCTACGTAGAGAGTTCATAAAAATAAACAAAACTATACGGAGTTCTGGCATTTTGGCATCTGACTCAATTGTCTTGAAGAATATGAAAGGAAAACTATACTTTCAGATATCAACAATGTCTACCAAAGAATCGCTGTAAAGGCAGGTAAATTTATAGTTATTTATGGGTACTATTAGTTCAGGGGTCATTTATTTAAACAATATTTTTGAATTGTAATAAAATTGTAAATTCTTATTTAATTTTGTTAACCGGATTTTTTTATAAACTGTTTTTGTACAATAAATGAATATTCGAATTCTAATATATTGTAGAAAAACTACTCTGGAACTCTCGTATACGAAATAAGCGGATTATTGTAAAAAAAAATGTAGTAGTAGTAATTTTAGTAGTGGTGCCTCGCTGGCATGCTTGCATGCAGCATGAATGGGCCGGCACGTCCGAAGAAGTAGGTACTATCCTCCCACAAAATATCAACGATAATGAAAACTGTTGCGTTTCGTCTGGTGAGTGGGAGCGCTGGAGGCCCAACCCCTCTTCCTCAATCCCCCTCGCGATCCCCGTCGTTTTCCTTTTTGCTCCGTATTTTCCTTTTTCATTTCGGTAGGCAGCGGCACGGTTGTGTTTTCTTCGCAACTAATGCTTAAAAGAACACATTCTTGTCTCTGGGTGACGCGGTTACCTTACAACCAGATGGGCCGCATGCTCGTCTGCAGTCTGCTTATTCGGGAAATAAAAATCGAACACATATGTTACGTATTATATAATCGCTCTAAAATAATGTTGATACTTGCGCTATTGTATGTATGTATGTTATAATAAATTGAATTTCCTATAGCCAGGACTGTATTTCTAATAATTATGTTAAAGTTAGTTTTGTTACATTTTTGTTAAATTAATTACTTCATTATTTATTATGTAAAATTACTGTATTTTCCACCACGAAAATGTTGATTTGACATATTAAATTAAATCTATGAGGGATGAACTGGAGTCTAAACTAGGGAAACCCTGCATTTCAGATTTCAGGATACTCGGCCACGGGTACAAGAATGATCAACTATGAAATATAATTTTAAATGTTTAAAAGTATGTGTGCATGCATTTTGTATTTGTGTGTGTGTGCGTGTGGTGTGGTTGTATATATATGCGTCTTTAGAAGTGTGAATGATGAATGAATTTTAGGGTTGTTATATTATGTGATGTGCTTCATTTTATAAAAGTTTTTGATTTGTAGTTATGGAATTAAAAAATAGTTTTACTCTGAAGCAACTGAGCGTGCATTTTTAAGTGTCACTGCAGACGATTTAGAAAATGCTTGCCCACACGTAATAAAACTAAAAAAAAATATGGAAGAGAAAACTTAATCTTTATTATAAGCGCCTGAATCAGAGCAGATGAGAGTGATTTGATTTTGTAGACATGTACATAGGTGATACCTAACAAGTGAAGAAAAAAAATTAGTTCAGTTTTCTTTATTTAAAAAAAATGTTTCACTTGCATTCAGAAAATATTTTACAAAATTTTTTTATTAACCAAGTGATAATATTTTTAATTAATTTAAGTTCCACCTGAAAGTCACAGTTAAGTATCAAGATTAGTTGAGGAGCTTCATGGGTTGTTGATGGGCTGCCATACGAATGCACCGCAGTGCCCCCATTATTTTGTTCTCTTTTTGGTTCATGATTCATGATTCACATGGTGAAAATCGCTTGAATCATTATACGAGCATGTTTAAATCATATTTGATGCGAGCTAAACTCCAGGGTATAACTAATATGCTACGACTATTCAGTATTTTTATTTATATTAGATATAATTTATTTATAGGATCTTTCTGGCATGGCGTCAAGAAAACTTTCGGCACCACCCCTGTCGATGAAAAGGAGGCTGAGCACCGCGAAGGCTTCACTGCTCTCGTTCGTGAAATGAGACAGGCTCTCAACGTGAAACCTAATCGGCAGCTGTCAATCACTGTCCTCCCTAATGTTAATTCCACTGGTGAGTAGACAATTGTAAAAAAATTTTTAGGTAATACTCTCAACAGATCCCATCTGAGATAGGGCTATTAAAGTTACGTAGTCAACAAGAGTTACAGACCTGGTGCAGTGCAAGTAATGCATTAAAGATACTTATAAATATATTATATATTTAAGTATATAATTATATATACCTACTATATACCTATATACTTAAATAAACTATAGGTATTCAATGTTTTATTAATTCAACAAAACTATGCAAGTTTTTTGTACAAAGTCAAAAATTGTGTCAATTTTTAGTTACTACGTGTACCATAACTATACTATTTACTTTTAAACATATATATATTACTACTACTACTCAATCGAGGCAGTCTCTCTTTGTCGAATGTACAGAATAATACTATCCTCAATGACTCATATAATTACGAAATCACCAATGTAAACAAATTACTATTTTGTAGTATACCACGACGTGCCTGCCATCATCAATCTGGTTGACTTCGTGAACATTGCTGCTTATGACTTCTACACGCCTGAGCGCAATCCCAAGGAGGGTGACTATGCCACCCCTCTTTACACTCCCCAGAATCGCAATCCACTAGCCAACGCTGATGCTGAAGTTGCTTATTGGTTTGTATTCCTTATTGAATTTCTTTCTAGCATCATCATCAGCAATCCATTAATGTCCTACTGCTGGGCAAGCGTTTCTTCTCCTCTATTCAAAGAACTGAAATTACGCCATAATCCGCACACGCTAGCTGTGGGTTATTTTCTCACAATGTTCTCCTTCACCGTGAACAGATGGTAAGTCATAAGACTAGTGCATATTAAATTCCACAAAGTGGAGTCCACATTGATTTGAGTGCATCTTTTACGAATTTGTTTTGTGTTTGTTAGAAAAACGAAGCGAAAAACATTATTTCAATATAACCTGAAAATCTTATTACCAACGACCAACGATCGTATTTCTTTCAAATAGGCATAATTCTGATTATGTCTAAAAAAATTTGATGTTCATTGTTTCTTAAAATGCTGTTTTAAATGTATAAATTAATTTTAAATATTAATTACTTACAATAAAGTTACTTTCCATTTAATAGGCTCCAGAACCACGCTCCCGCTCAGAAGCTCATCTTAGGTATCCCCACTTTCGGTCGCACTTGGAAAATGGACGGTGACAGCGAGATTTCCGGCGTTCCTCCAATACACACTGATGGTCCTGGTGAAGCTGGTAAGATAATTATAACAGTTGCTAACTTTACACGAACTCACTGACACCTGAATGTGAAGATTATGGCGCATCCTAAACTGTCGAGATTATTATTACTGTTTTGAGTTTTGTCGCTTCCACTGTTTAACAAACCGGAGTTTCGGATTGGTTTCGATTGAGGATTTTTTAAACACAAACAAACATCCAAATAAAAACAGAAATAAATAAATAAATACTTATTATTATCCATCCATCCAGTGGAAATCTCTTTAGGAGACCTATGTACAACAGTGGACATCTTACAGCTGATATGATGATGTAGTCCATCCATACATATATACAATATCTATCCAATCTTTCACGTTTATAATATTAGAACGTAGAAGGATTAGAGACTCATTTTAGCAGTTCTGTTTGTGTATCTACTGATAGAATACAATATACCAGTATTATTAAAATACTAAAGCCTCGATCGGAACTAGTTCCTAAACTTTTGTTTTATAAATGGCCGAAGGTCCCACCATAGACATCTATATATACTTAAAAAAGCAGAAACTGACTGATCAGCTCCTAAAATTTTCCAGGTGCCCGAGTAGCATGTTTAATCTAATTGTTCAGGAACGAATCTCATGATTACGTGTTTTCTTTGCTAAGATCTCATGTGTATTTTTCTGGTCATCATCAGACTCTGAAAGTATGAGGCCAGGATGCGGATGTAAGAAAGATTTTCTCAAGAAGACTTTTTCCCATGGGAATTTAGGAAAATCCTTTATTAGTGCGCGCCTATGGGCAATAAGAAATCTGTGTACGAAATTTGTTTATCTTAGACTCAGCAGTTTGAGCTGTGCGTTGATAAATCTGTTAAACAGTTTTTTCATTTATTGTAATTTAATTTATGTTAAATCAAGTTTTATTACGATTTATTGTCACACTGTGTGGATTATTGTGTATTACTATTGTTTACAGATTTACTTTTTTTTTTTATTTTTTTTTTTTTTTTTTATACCACGACGGTGGCAAACAGACGTACGGTCCGCCTGATGGTAAGCGGTTACCGAAGCCTATGGGCGCCTGGCGCCTTACTTCATCATTTTAATTTCTATTTAACCCTTTCTAGGTCCTTATACTAAAGTCGAGGGTCTGCTAAGTTACCCTGAGGTCTGCGCCAAGCTGATCAACCCTAACCACCAAAAGGGTATGCGTCCTCATCTCAGGAAGGTTACTGACCCCAGCAAGCGCTTTGGTGAGTAAAATACCATATTATATTTACCATCCAGTAACATTTGGGAAGTGGTTTTGTTCATATTTTTTTATAATTGTCCATTAATCGGTTTATTGGTCTATGTTACACTTTATTTTTGTTAATTGTAAATAAATAATTTATTTTATATAAAATAAAATAATTCTTTAATTATTTGTCAAAACAGTTTGTATTAACGATAAAATAAAACAAATACATTACAACTACGTCGAAAAACGATAAGAATGAGTAAGAAAATTTAACTTTTCAGAAAAAGGGTTAACGAAGGACCAAGACTTAAGCCTTATGTTTGGTTGGTACTTGTTAATAGGCATTTTGCTTTACTCTAACACTTTAATAATTCGGTTGTGGTTTTTGTATAAATAACTTTCCTTTAAAAGCTTAAACAGATAGTGTGCATCTCAACAATAAGATAATTTTAATGGAGTCCAATGCATTGAAGAAAACTAGATCATGATATAATAATAATATAGGTATCTACGTACATAATGAAACCTGCCATGAATGATAACGAATATAGCATATTATAGAATCACTTTTTTCTCAATGTCCTTCTGTTAAGAGGGAATACGGCACACGGTTTTTCATACAAGAGTATTCCCCTGTTTTCTTCCTGACTAATGCCTCCAGAGCAATATTTTTTTTCAATATTTTGTAAATATCAAAGTCAGCTGCAGACACGTCCCTGTCGTTACCTTATTCTCAAAAATAATTAGTAAACAAAAATGACCCTCCAAATAATGCAAAAAATGTCACTGATCATTTTCACTGTCGTAATTAAAGGAGTACCAGACAAATTCCAAGGTTTACTAACAATAAAAAAATAATAGGAACTAAGCCATACTTACTCTTTCTTAAAATTTTGATGAAAATAGTTATTAAATCGACTCAGTTTTCGAGAAGAAAAAAGGGAAATACGAAACATCAATCTCGACAACATTTTTGTCTTATAATCTTATAGATGTCACGAACCACTACAATATCGTTCATGCCGTTCGGCGTCCCTTTGATTCCGTGTCGTCAATACTCTTGAGTGTATGTACCTTTTATATAGAACTACAAAAATGCCCTTAGCGTTTAGGAATAGTACGACTAATAAGAAACGCATGTATTTTTCTGTTCTCTGTATGGATCTTATAACGGCATATGGTTTATTAGTAATACTCGTTTAGATTTGTTCTAATTTATATATTTACAACTAACTCCAAGCCGCGCTGTTACATGCAGTTTAAAATTGCCTTTGTGTAAATTCAGGGTGTTATCTACCTCCATACGAAATTATTGAACCATTTTAGTGTGAAAGAGTAACAAACATACATACACACAAGCCTTCCCTTTCTTATTAGAATGAGATTCAGTTTAGATTGCCCTTCTCATCATCATTAAACATTTTATTTGTAGGTAACATTCGCATCGAACTCAGCTTTCTGTGCAGTTATGTCGTCACAAGGAGGACGTTACTGCCTTAAAATATGACATTAGAACAATAGAACAACATTTAGTTCGTGTTTATCACTGCACAGCTATTCGCGACTTTGAGACTATACTTAAGTTATTTAGATACATACTGTCAGTATTTGCTGTCATTTATAAACTATAAATCGCTACATTATTGAACGGTCTACAAAAAATGTTTGTAAATGCATGTCAATCTGTCTCCCTTATTACACTTATTGTAACTATTTCTGGCACACCTAATCTCTGTATTAATAACAGAATTTGTGGCACTTGTGGTATTAATAAAAAATATCTATAATGTTGGTCCGAATAATAATTTAATTGGTGTAGTAGAAGCTAAGCTAAGAACCTTTATGTCTTGCAAAATTCGTTACATGTTGAGCTGGTATTTTAATTTGAGGAGAGCTATTGGTCATGTTCGATGGTGATAAAGAATCATCACCGTTGTTTTCGTGATTGTGGCCCATTCCATAATCGACCATCATGGCACAACAATCAATGTGCCAAATGGTTCTGCCTGATATTACCTATAAATTTTTAACAACATAATTACTGTATTTAAAAGTAGGATAACATCATCATCATTAATGTCCCACTGCTGGGCTCCGGTCGGTTGGTCAAGTAGGATAATAAAAATGAAACATTTGTTTTATCGTTGGTCTGTAATTTATTCATGTTAATTTATAATAATCTGTGTGTAATATTTCGTAGGAACATATGCCTTCCGTCTGCCTGATGACAATGGTGAGGGTGGCCTCTGGGTAAGCTACGAAGACCCCGATACTGCTGGTCAGAGAGCAGCTTACGTCAAGTAAGTACTGACAACTTTAAAACTAACTCTTAATAATTGTCTGAACCTGTAACTGTAATCGTGGCCCATAGACATGCCTGTTTGCTCTTAGCATTGACTAAACAATGCGAAAAACCGATGCTTTCCAAAGAGGAAAGGGGCAAAGGGGTCGTTAAGGACAACGAAAGGGATTGACAGGAGAGAATGGGCTTCTAACGCTCCACACTCACCGAACGTAACGCTACAGCATAGGTATATGCTACTACTTGGCATCGATATCCAGTGGCAGGTACTACTTCCCTGGGCACGGACGTGCCGGCCTATTCTTAGCACTAGATACTGTAAAAAGCAGTTGCGTTCAAAATATAATATTCTAAAAATTTATCTTTTACAAACCTTGTATAAAAATTTAACACAAAAAGAAATTATCTTAACCTTTAGGCCTCAAGTGATGTTATTACAATTTGTAGCATTTTAGACTTTAATACTGCTGGTAATGTCATGAATCCTGTAAGAGTTAATACCAATATTCTTGGTTTTCCAATAAAATAACACGTACAGCTGTTTCCCCTTTTTTTTGAGAGAATTGTGGGATGGTTATGTGGAGAAGGCTGGCCTGAAGATAGTAGACTAGTCTAATGGAGTGGGTCGTTGGCACTTGTTGTGACATCAGCGACTCACCCAGTGACAGCCCTCAGCGAGCCATCAACACTAGGTGACAGCACCAGGAACATTATCCCTACTTGAGAGGGTGGCGGGTGAGGGAATTAACCCCCATTCCGCACTGCCTTTTTTACCGGGTGGTGACAGATCGGATCTGCGATTCGACGTAAAATCGTGTCAGCTCTCAATTAAGAGTGAAAAATTAAATTATCCACTAGCTCTGTATCGAGATTTGAATCAATGACGTGTTTGCTTAGTTAAATGATGTATATAAACAATACCTTCCTTGGCAGTCGGATAATAAATAAATAGACATGATTTCAAAATTCGTATTTTGTTTCAGGTCAAAAAATCTTGGTGGCGTTGCCATCAACGATCTCTCGTTGGATGACTTCCGTGGTCTTTGTACCGGAGATAAGTATCCTATCCTGAGGGCTGCTAAATACCGCCTGTAATTTATACATTTAAAAAATAAGTCGATAGCAAATGTTTGATAACAATAAATTAAAGAAATTATAGATGTACCTCTATACCCACTATACGCCTTTTTTTGCTTTGATATATCTACAAGATTTACTTTTTATTTTTTTTCTTGTTTGCTTTTACTTTTTATTTTTCTTAATGATTTATTTTTATTTTCATTTTCTTTTTTATTTTTACTTTTTATTTTATTTTATTAGCTTTCGTTTTTAGTTATTCTTCTTGTTTGTTTTACTATTTATTTTTTACAAGGTTCTTTTTAGTTTTTTGTTGTCATATATTTCTTATCGAATTCGGTTCAAGTATAAATACTTAGTTAAAGTTTGACTAATTAAATTTCTGCGTAAAACTGTATAGATTACAATATAAAAAAAATTTCAAGATCTTTTGTTGTGTGAGTAATTTTGATTTAATTTTCGCTCTTTATATATAATTTGTATTTAATGTTATTTTTTATTTGTATTTAATTCTTTATTTTACCTATTCATGCATAAATGTGTATTGTGACAAATTCTGTATGTGCAAAGAAGCTTTGTGTAATATCGTTTAGCTTTACTAAAACACGCATTATTGTTAGTTTCGTAAGTTACATTTTGGCACAATAGAAATGTCTAATTTGTGACTACGCTCCACTATATACCAACATTTCAATTAAATATTTTAAATGAACAATAATAAATAGTTAACTATGAATGCAGTTTGTGTTTTATTTGCGGTTCTATCAAAACAATATTTTTGTGACTACCTACCCTGACCCCACCTTTTTCCCTCCAAGAGAGTTGAAGAGCTTGTTTGATTGTAGATTAATTATTCGTACGACGAATTATTCCTTATAGATACACATACAGAGCTACGGCTCATAACGGGTGGCGCAAAAGTAAAGACCCTATTTGGTTCAGCTATAACATTTTTTCTAAATTAGAAAACTAGATTTAGATTTTTTTAAATGTATATTTGTGCCATTAAATTTCGTACCATTAGGATTTAAAGATGATGTCTTTTAAATGGTGACCTCCAGAGTTGATACACATTTGAGCCCTATTTATGACATTTTGCATAACTTGCCGTAACACTTCCTGCGATATGTTCGTTATTTCTTGACGAATGTTTTCTTTTAGAGCTGCGAGAGTCTGTGGCTTGTTCACATACACCCGAGATTTCAAAAAACCCCAAAGAAAAAAGTCTGGACTGGTCAGATCGGGTGATCTTGCAGGCCAAGGCAAATCGCCAAAACGAGAGATAACTCGGCCTGGAAAAGCGTCCCTCACTAAGTCCATAGTGTCGCGCGCTGTGTGTGCCGTAGCGCCGTCTTGTTGAAACCAGATGTGCTCCAGCCCCAATTCGTCCAAACTGGGTATCAAAAACTCACGTAACATGGTTCTGTAGCGTTCTCCAGTGACCGTTATCGCATTGCCTCCAGCGTCTTCGAAAAAATAGGGTCCGATCACTCTGTCAACACAGATGCCACACCATACAGTAACTTTTAGTGGGTGTGTGGCAAAGCGTCGAATTGTGCGACCAATCGGTGCCGGACGGTGGGGAAATCGTCGACGAAATTCACGTTGTGTTCTTATCACTGATATTCCACGTTCTTGGGGAGTAAAACGGTCCATGTTTATTTTCAGTGTATTTTACATTTGTTCACTACACAATTTTCAACAACAGAATGACAGAAAATGTATAATAAAAAAAAAAAAAGCATTTTCTTTAGTGCCACTACTTTTGCGCCACCCAGTATAAAAGCTTAAAATTAATTGTTCACATTTGATAAGCGTGATCAAAGCAAATCGACACATGTCATAATTATGCTGTTTCAAACCAGCCCCGCAGCTAAAATGTATGATTAAAATTTGCAATGATACTTTATTGTAAAACTAGAAGTTGTGCGTGGCTTTGCTCCAGTCTTTGTTTACTTGGCCACTGATCAGTTCCTAGTGGCCGTAGCGTAATATTATATAGCCAGTAAATGGGCTATGCAACACTAAAAGAATTTTTCAACTTGGACCAATTATATTATATAAATAGATATTTTATAGATTTCTATGTATCTATTCTATACTGTATTTATTATAAATATTATAAAGCTGAAGAGTATGATTGTTTGGTTGAACGCTAGGATCTTAGGAACTTCTGGTCCGATTTGTAATATAACATCACGCTACTGCCAATATGAGCTGAGCAGTGGCCAAGTAAAGTCATTTAATAAAGGTCTCAGAAGCATTATTTCGTGCTATATTATATTTATATACAGGTGACCGTATAATATTATTACGTCACAAAAAGCAACGTCTTTTCTTCTTCCCAACGCAGCCCATCGCCTTCCTATTAATATTTTTCACACGCCACACGCTGCACTTATTAGATTGAGAGCGAATATATACTTGCAAATCGCATGCAAATATAAGTAAACATATTCAGACCAGCTCAAAGCAAGCCCCCTTCCACCCGCATTTCAAGTAGTATGCTCGAAAATCAAAAACCTGTTGATTTTGAGCATACTCAAAATAAGCATGCTCATTATTACCAATGCTTTATAACACATTGTTATAAATTAGCAATTGCTCCTGAGTATGTGTAAATAGAGCTATAGTAGCTATAATAGCTTTGCGTAAATAGAGTACCTAAACCTTTTGGATACAAATAGTGAAATTTAATTAATAGGTTGTATAGTTCTTACTGGTTGTTTTAAAGTATTTAAAGTACAAGGCGAAAACAATTATGTCAATGCTTTGTGTCAACATCTGTCAATGTCAATAGGTATATTGAAAAATCAGTAATGAAAAAGAACAATTTTGTTAATCTCTTTAATTAAAATTTTTTTTTGATAAAACATAATGCTTGTTCACCGTATTACTCAACTAGGAAATTCTCGACCAATAATATTTAATATTATTGCGGCTCACCTCAAACAATGTTCGGTTCAACGAGATATACAACGATGTCCTGGATCAGGCAAATCTAAAGACTCTAAAACTATACGCCCCATATGCCCGGTAAGGGCTGGGAAAAAAAGTGGTGGAGGAGACTCTTCACCGCTCGTACGAGCTGAACTATCTGGGAAATGCCGAATGGGATTCATTCCTGAAGAATGGTTCCTTTTCTTTAAAAATAAAACGGGTGTTTCAGGTCCATACTACCTGCTGTTAGGTATTGTGAATTACGCATGCAGTAAAGAAATTTTTGTTATGGAGCATGAATATTATTCTGGTTGCTCAATTGCTTTAATAGTGTATTTATTGTGTACTAGAATGGGGTCTATGATTGGCTCGGCTTTAGACAAAGAAGTTGATGCCATACACGCGGGTTTTCAGCAAGAAAGAATTTACCAGCAGAATTTTCATCAAGGCGTGATAAAGGATTGCGAAATGGGGATAAAACGGGCCGAAGGACAAAAAGATCTAATGGACGCTAAAAAGGAAAATATAGCATTGCAGCTAGAGGCTGCATATCGAGAGAGACTTGTGACTGTATACGACGTCGTAAAAGGCCGGATAATGTATCAAATTAGAAGTAAAAGAGCTATAAGACGTGTCCATCAAGCGTGGATGATCGAATGGGTTTTGAAAAATGTTCACGCATCTATTACACCAGAGTTTCAGGATGCGACGTTGAAAAGTGCTATAAACGAAATAACTGCAATGGCAAGTCGAACTAAATAATTTAATTTATATACTTCATACGTTTAAAACATAAAAATCGATTGCATAAATTTTATATTTTTGAAATTAATGTGTTGAAACTGATGTGTTGTATGTATAATAAAATATGTTTAGTATGCAATGTTGTTATTGAAATATTACTAAGCGCTAATACATGTGTGTGTTCATTCAAACATCATGTTAAAGCAATTGCTGGTGTTATTTTACTTTTTTAGCCCAATAGTGTGCTTAGTTGAAATTGAAGGCAGCTTGAAAGCAATTACCAAGAGCCAGCTTATAAATGACAGCAAGTCAACAGCTATCAATGGCAGCCAGGCTATGATTGAATCATTGAATAGTAGCCAGCTTACAAGTAGCAGTAAGCCAACATTTCGAGCAATTAATGAAAGTCAGGCTATGAATGTCAGCAGGACTAGATTTATAGCAATAAACAGCAGCGAGCCTATTAATATCAGCAAGCCAATATTTAGAGCAATTAATGGAAGCCAGGCTGTGAACGTCAGTAAGACTATCTATGGAACATTGAATAGTAGTCAGCTTTCAACCAACCATTCTGTAATAAGAATGGATGAGAAAGAGGACATTTATTATGGAGGTAAAAAAAATAAAATTAATTAGTTTCGGAACTTAAGCATCAATTACAAAATAAAACATGCTTTCCCTATTTACACTATTAGTACAAATGCTAGTATCAAACGGAATATTGTATAAGTTTAGCTATAATTATTCTATCAATATTGTGATGCAGCGTTTATGACTTTTATTTACTTTAAATCAAACGGATTAACTGATGAAATATCTTTTTCACTTTTGTTTCTGTCTGCAGCAGTATTCCTTAAGCAGTGTTCACTTATCCATTACTTTCTTTTATATAACTTCTTAACCCAAACCAATCCAAGTTGCAAGAAACAAGAATACCATAAAATGAATTTAAAAGTACGATTGATATGTGGTAGTTTCTCAGTTTGTAGCGCTATTTAAACAAAATTCTTAATTAATTGATCAACTGCTAGTGAAAGAACCACAGATATATATGAAAGAACAGAATATCATGTACCTACATAATATAATATAATTTAATTGTAGTTTAATATCATTGCAGCTGAGACAAGCGACATAGGTTACGAGATAGTATGCAAGTTGCAACCTAATAAAGTCATTTGTTCCAGAAACAGTTCATATTTTCCCAGGTACCTATAAGTTGACCACTACTAAGTTAGTAGTATATGTCGCAGCCAACTAGCTTAACTAATCGTTCAATTGACAGCCTACCCCTGTTACTAAACGGCGCCGCCGTCCAATTAGCGGCCTAAATGATGTTCAGCCGTATGGTCTAATGCAATATTTAATGAACTGGCTGGCTGATGCTTTGGCCATACATACGTCAAAGTAACATTAATAGTTATTTTTTTAAAATAATTAATTTAAAAGCCTCGCTCAATTTTCATAAAATCATATTTGCTCATCCTAATAATGGTCAAAGCAACGAACGGCTCATTAGTTGGCTGCAACGTAATATTTATATAACTTTCATTTATGTCTTTTGTATTAGTTTTCGAATAACCTGTTTTGCTATCACGACGGTGGCAAATAGGCGTATGGCGTGCCTTATGGTAATGGGTACCACAGCCCATGGAGGCCTGTAACACCAGGGGTATGACAAGCGCGCTAACCTTTAAAAAACAACCTATTCCGTTTTTGAAGAACCCCATACTTAAGGGAAAACCATATTGTACATGAGCTCGTTCAAAGGCAGAGCTAAAGAAGGACCTGGGTGCGCGAACTATCCTGCGGTAGTAGGACGTAGGTGCGAACGAGGAAGTCGTGTATTAGCAGTAGAAGCAAGACGCATGGAACTGATTTTATTCACAAATACGAGGAGGACGGTGACTAGGAACATTTGCATTTATGAAGGTGTAGGTAGGTATATACATCTTCTTAGATGTAATCGAAATGGAAAATTGTTATATCCGCAGGGTAGGGGGATAACCACGTATTGTGTGTTGTGTGCATCTTCGTGAAGTTTACGTACGATGGACATAAAATTTCAATTAAAAATAGTCTCTACAATCTGATCTGAAATATTATTATGATGAAATCTGAGCAAAGAGCTCGTAATTTACAAGTTTTTGATTACTAATGATAAATATTTTTTTAGATATTACTATGATATTACAATGCATGCGTGCTTAACATTTAAATATTACGAATGTAGACCGAGTTATAACAACTTTTTGTCATTATTTGAATGCTACGAACATTGTCGTGGTAAGTAATTCTAATAATCGTTCCATTAAGAATTATTTTCTGAACCTAAACTATAAAGAAACTGAACTACTATTCATCATCATCATATTATATCAGCCCAATGATGTCCACTGCTGGACATAGCCTTGCAACCAACGGCCATCCATAACCTTTACTAGGTCGCCGGTCCATCTGACGGGCTAAGTTACTATTAACCGTAAAAATACATAAATTTACAAAAACTCAACATATTCAAACACATACACGCGCCCACTCGCACACCAATACACCATATTACACTTCACTGTCATGCATGTTTTAATGTTACCGTCAAGGTGCATACTTTTAAATGTTTTATATTTTAACTGCCTCGGTGGCGCAGCGGGAAGTGTATACGACTGCTGTGCAAGAGGTCCCGGGTTCGATTCCCGGGTCGGGTGAAAATGGTATTGGGCTTTTCTAACATGAAAATACCAGTATTGAGATTTTCCCGGAGTTTGGTAAACAAATGTTCCCGGTTGATGACAATAGGCTCGCCCCCTATTTCATGGGACCAAACATAGCTGGCGAAATGTGGGTGTGAAACACACCTGCCTACCCCTTCGGGGAAAAAAGGCGTGATGCTATGTATGTTTATGTTTTATGTTATATTTTAGCACCTGGGCCTCAACCCATAGCCGTTAGCAACCGTCAAATATTTTGTCGCCTTCAACCTGATTTTGGCGATTGTCATACTTATCACCCAATGTAAGTACTTATGGGAAAGGATGAATGGGAAATAAACGATGAACCATAGCAAACACTGCAGATACACGGGACTCTTAGAAAATGCCTAACCTAGGTACTGTTTTGGCATTTGCATCAAAATTAATCAGATGTAAATGGAGGAGTTGGAAATCTCATTAGCCGGGTCCAGAGATGCTGTAATGTAGAGTATCGTGCGACAAATGGTAACACGAATGTTGAGGATAGCACTTAACACGTTGCGTGCGTTGTGAACTCTATAGGTCCATGGACGGCCGTACTGTGGTGCGGCGCTCTAAAATTTATTCCTTACCATGCAGCGCGGCAGGTTTTTTTAATATTTTGCTGTAAGTATGAAAAAGATAGTTATATGTTTCTCAATATTTTTTTAAATATATCAAAATAAAGAAAAAAAAACGTATGGCAAAATAATGTTCATGACGCACAGTGACCAATATTTTTCCGCTGTATGCGGCATGAGAACTATTTGCACATAGACAACAACCTCACGTAGCACTGTACGTTGGGACGCCGCACGCTCAGCTGATCATAGTGTAGCGAAACGATAACACGCGGTTGACTTTAAAAAAAAATTACGATAAAATTTGCTACAATGAAAATGTCTCGTAAAAAAACATACTCTCCTTTTTGGCAATTGGGTAAAAAATACAGTTTGGTGAAGACGGAGAATGCAATAGTAATGAAGTAAGGGATGATTATAACATTTTTAAGAAAGATTACTAAGATTTTTTATACTATTATTGCATTGATACAAAAAATAAGGCTGATTGTTTAAGACTGAGAAATTATTTAGTTGTTCTAGAATTACATTGAAATGTTTCAAGAAGCATTACTAAGAGTTAACATAATAAATCCTATTTAAACTGTCGATATTTTAGTTCACTACAATTTGTATTCCATATCCCAACACTATCTAATGACCGAGTGAAGATATCAGAGTGCGTTTTGGCAAAATACTTCTCATGACTTCTGACTTATTTTTAAACCGTTCTATCTCTGAAACTATTGATCAGAACTGCAGGCGAATTTAGCTGCTACGCTAGCTATCAAAAATCAAATCATTTATTCAAATTTTAAAAAGATACAAATATTATTATAATAGAACTTAATTAGTAATATTATGTGGCTAAAAATATTTATCCATCCCTGTACTAGGATAATAATTCCTGTATCACAGGCGACAGGAGAGCTAATTGTAATGTAAGAGCTAAATATTTCTAACAATATTAATTTAATGTTACATTTTCTAAAAAAATTAACTAGAATCACTTAAAATAATATAAAATCTGATAATTACGAAGTAAACAATCAGGTGTCACTTACATAAAAATCAGCATCAGCAGTATTTCTATCTAGGCTAACAAACTAACAACAATGTCAATCAAAACATATTATTGAGGTTATTGTGGTTTGTGTGACTGTAATTTAAAACAAGGCTAAATTTTTCCTTACCAAAGTAGGAAATATATAGCTGTCAATGAGGACAGCGCGAATTTATATTAGGTACTATACATTACAAAACAAGATAAAGTTACTTATACTACTATATAGTTACTTTTAAATGGAAAAAACATATAATAAAATAATAATAATAGAGGCTTTAACATAAGAATAAACTGTCTAGGTTCATAATGCGATACACTAGGCGCCCTCATAGTCCACTGTATTTATGTACCTGAGCTCAGCAGCTTTTTTCGCGGGACATTCCGTGTCTCCAGTTTTATGATCAGAAGGCTTCTTAAAGCGTAAACAAGTGGCACATTTGGACAATTCCGTTTTGAGGCTGCATTCAGTCATCGAGTGACCAACTATGCCACAGTGACTGCACGTTTGTTCTACTTCTCTGCAAGATTTGGCAGCATGACCATACTGCTGACATTTGTAGCATCTCGTTACTAACGTGAAGTCACGTACAGGGCAGGAGGTCCAGTTTATAAATAGTCTCGTTTGTGTAATAAGGACTTTTCTTATATTGGCCGGGACTTCAATAATGAAGTTACAGCTGGGTGCTCCTTTTCTGCCTGATTTATGGCTTAGTTTAATTGTGCTCAGAAAAGATTCTGTGGTCATCGTAGGGAATTTTTCGCTGAGGTTCTGTTCAAATATACACCTGAAAATTTCTATTTCGGTCAGACTAGAGGGCACTCCAACAACCACAATTCTAGGTCTCCGTTTCTGCGGTTCATCAGCAGTAAGGCCTGATGATGAAAGTTGCACGGCTTGTTTGAGTTTTGCTGCGTCCTGTTTCGTTTCCGTGCTGATGATGACGCCACCATTTTTGGTTTTTCGAACTCCTCGGACTTGTAACTTAATTTGTTCAGGGCGTATTATCTTTTCCACTAGGTTCTTGGTATCTTCACTAGACTTTAATTTATCGCTGGGATAAATAGCGACAGAGCTCAGGTTGGTCGGGCGCACAAAGCAATTTGTTCCTTTCTTTACTATGTTAGCAAAAGATCCATTACTTACAATTTGAGACTCTTGGTGGTCTAATGGTCTGCTTAACATCTGAAATTTGCGACATCAGGTCTGTCTTTTCGACGAGAGTTTCAATGGTGGAAGATGCTTGCAAGGCTTTCTGTTTTAGAGACTGGTATAGGACAGCCATCTGCGATGTACAATTTCCAACTTTTCGGCACAAGGAGGATATTTTTAACTTTTGCTCTGAGTTCAGTTTACCTTCGGAGGCAGTAGTGCACACTTCGTTTAGGTATCCTTCGATGGCTGACATCCACCTCTGTATTTCAGCGGTAGATACAAGGTCTAGTTGTTGATGTGACGTTGACATCGGGGAAGCGGCAGAGTGGGCTACCCCACTTGGTTTAGATGGACTATTATCCATGTTGAATTATATGTAGTTTTATTCACTGTACTTATTAGTCATTGTTTTAAATAAACTCAGCGAGAATAAACTATATGCACATTAAGCAGTAGTCACAAAAGGAGGTCACTATATTAAAATTAATATAATTAAATATTGTTAAAGAGCACGTCCGTATCTTACGAGATCAATAATATCGATTGAGCTATACTAACTAGCTACCCACAGAAAGTATAGTTTTATAGTAAACGCATTGAACGTGTTAAATTCTACGTTGCGTGTGTTCTGGATACATGTATTTTGTCTAGTCTCATCCACCCACAATGTTTGAAAGTGACAGCGACCATTTCCTTACATTTGACAGCGACATAAAAACCGAACATTCAAAGAAAAAGAAAACAAATTATGACGTAAATTTTGCGGGTGGATGAAACTAGGGGAAGTTTACAGTTCGTTTGTACTTACAGTTGGTAATAAACGTAACGTAACTATGATTTCATTACTTCATTTATTTTTGACAGGTATTACTTTGATGCATCCAAACGGGTTTGTAAAGGGTTCCCCTATGGAGGGTGTGGAGGCAATAAAAATAGGTTTGACAATGCCCAACTATGCGTCGCAGTGTGTAATTCAGCCATTGTCGAAGATTATGATTCATTACAGTAGGCAAGTGCACTTTGAACACAGTTATGGGCCACGCATTTACAAGATGTGAACATAATAAGATTATTAATAAATGGAAAGTATTGTTGACCAAAATATGTTTTTGTCTACCAATTATTATTAACTTTACCCAAAAAATAACAACATATACCAAAGTCGTGTACCAAAAACCGTACTAAAGTCTAAATTAATAAATTCGCATACCAAAAAGCACTGCACGCGGAATAGTAAGTAAGGATGCGGGTTCGAGTCCCGTCGTGAGTTTGAATTGTTCTATTATTTGTTTAGCATTTATATAAAATGTTAAACCAAATCCCAGGAAATTGCTTAACATTTAATGTAAATATTGAGTTGCCACTTTCATTACGATATTAACCTACCTACAATGGAGGGATACCATCCGTAGTTTTCTGTCTGTAACGAGCCACGGTGATAAGTAGATTCAGGGATTCGATCTCAGGGACGTCCACCTGCGTAGCTCATTTGGCAGAGCACTGCACATGGAATGGCAGGGTCACGGGTTCAAGTTCCGTGCTGGGTTTGAATTTTTTCATTACTTGTTTAGCATTTATATAAAATAGGTGAAGTTTTTAAGTAACTATATCCATTGCACTGTAAACATACTACCCTACAATATAAAAGGACATCCACACACAGCTGCTCATCACTTTTTGCAATTGCAAAATAACTTTAGCAGCTAGCGCACACATGATTTTTATCTTTTTTTGTTACATTCACACAACGCCACCTGTATGTTATGCTTACTTTGGGGTTACCCAAAGTAAGCATAATGTGCTTGTGCTATGGCTACTAGATAACTGATATAATACTTAAATACATTTCCTTTTTTTTCTAAATACATACAGTCATACATATTATAATATAGATAAATTACACCCAGACACAGAACAAATTATCGTACTCATCACACAAGTGTGGCTGACACTGGCTTGGCTACCATCAAGGATTTTGATTTTGATAACACTAATATTTAGTCGCTAATAAGTCAAAATTAGTTCCCAAATCTATGTATACTAATATTATATAACGTAAGAGTTTGTTTGTTTGGTTGAACGGTAAGATCTCAGGAACTAATGATCCGATTTGAAAAAATATTTTAGTGTTGGATAGCCCATTTATCGAGATTTATCGAGGTTATAAGTTATGTAACATCACGCTACGGCCAATAGGAGTTAACAGTGGCCAAACAAGGAACGACGGTAGCGAAGCCCCGGCAGACGGTAGCGAAGTAATATATAAGTGGGTCAATGGTTCAAAAGTTATAAGTGTTTTTAGTCGGCCGACCTGGGGAGAGTCTCCCCAGCTCCAGCTTATCTCTATAAATGCGGCCAAGCTGGAACTAGGACATCTAGCGAAGATCTGTTTTTCCCAGAATTAGTCACTAATTGGTCGAAATTAAGTAGTCACCAAATATCAGATTTGGTATGGTCTTAATATAACCAAGACGTCAATATCTTCTGAAACTATAACAACTTCCTGTCATCATCATCATCATATCAGCCCAACGACGTCCACTGCTAAACATAGGCCTCACCTAATTTACGCCACTGTGAGCGGTCTTGTGCCGCCTGCAACCAACGGCCGCCCGCCAACTTCCTGTATCAACAATTAATTTATCTGAATTTATTAATCTATTTTATTAATTCCTGTTATTCTTGTTTCTATTGACCTTTAACTTTTACCGATCCGTTCATAAATAAAGAAGTTATGACAAAAAATAGGAAGGTGAATAAAAGCACCCGTAACAAGATATAAATATATTTTTTAAATTTAAATATCCACCGTTGGCGGCGAATTGAAATTCAACGTTTACATAAAAATAAAGCTATTTGAAATAGAATTATATGTTGAAATATGAAATTCAGATAATTTTTTATTAAATAAAAAAAACGACAGCTCAAAAAAAATTTTGGTAAACTACAAGTTATAGTATCTTGAAAAAATGCCACCTCAAACACAAAAATTCATTCACTGCGACGGTTTTCCTACGGTGCTCCTTTTTGGGCGAATCTGAAATATGTCTATTTTGGATCCGCCCAAAAAGGAGCAGACCTAACTTATCAGTTAAGTTAGATTAGTAATTTAGATTAGTGACTATTTTTTACCGACCAAAAAGGAGAGTAATGTTTTTCGCGCGTATGTATGCACCTATGTACCTATGTATGTGGGCATGTCTGTTCCATTGTGGCCTTCTGTAGCCTAAACAGCTAGGCTGATTTTAAAGTGTGAGGTGTCAGTAGATTTGTATTTTTCCACCGAGTGTCATAGGCTAGGTGACGTCAATAAAAAACCTATATGGCGGACGTTAACTGTCAAAACAGACGATTTTTAGTTCTACTGTAATATGGGTATCAGATGAAAGCTAATTAATAGCCTAATTCATTCATATTCACCAACTATTGCCCGCAGCTTCAATTGTCCCTTGTAATTTAAATAGCTTGACCGATTTTGAAGTGCAAGGTGTTGTTATATTCGTATTCATCACCGAATCTCTATATCTAAGCCTATAGACCTTTTACTAGTGTATTCTTCGAATTTATTGCTTTAAATTGACTGTCGGTTTTTTTGGGGTGTCGGGTTTTATAAAATAATTTTTGTTTAAAGATATTTTCACCATTTTCTAATTAGTATGTTTTTTTTTTGGGTATCAATTTTACGCAGTTAAACCATAACCTTTATAAATTTAAAAAAATCACAACAATTTAAACTAAGTACATCGAAAAGAAGCCTAATGATTTTTTCGCCATAATAATACATAATTATGGTGGTTGCGAAAAAAAAGGATCCCATGGTATACGCTAGAATAAAAAGGATCCTAGTTCCTACAGATACCATTTGAAGAAAGAAAAGAAAATATATACATAAATTATGGGCACATACAGCACCTACACAGTAAAGAAAAAAATAATGAAAAGATACACACAAAAAGTAATAGGTACAAACCATACAAAAATAAAATACTATAATAATTATAATACATGAAACCTGCTACTTTTTAACAATTTTTTTAGATAAAGGATTATGGAAGGGTTAAATGAAAGACTTGTCACTATTGACGATATTGTGGCCCCGCTGTGCCTAAAAAAGGTGTTCTTTTACACGAGATTTAAAGGTAGTGACAGACCTTAGTTTTCTTAAAGGTGGTGGAATGTTATTCCACACCTTGGATTAGCATTTTATCACCGTATCGGAAGCAATCTTTGATAGAGCTGCTGTGAGCACTGCCTACTAGAACGCTCCCTCTTGTTTCAAACCTATCTTATTTAATTATACAAATAAGATGGCTCTTGATATTTTATAATACAAACAGTAAGCTAAATGCAGTTTACATCAGGACTTCATTTTGAGGATACCGTCTGATTTAAAAAAAGGTTAATATGTCTTCTAGGGGGAATGGTAAGGCCAGCGCAAGAGCATAATAATGTTTAATATTATTACCATATTTTTTTATTTTCTGTTATATCTACATAGTTAAGAAATAAATATATATTTTATACAATCGAAATATAAAAATTTCGCAACAGTTTATATTGTTAAATTTTTACTACTTAGTTAATACTAAGTAGTAAAAGTTTAACGATATAAACTTTTTTTATTAACTAATATTAACTTTTTTATTTACTAATGTAAATAAACATATTTTATTACAAATATATATTTACTTACTTATATACTTCTCTACCTGCGTTTTGAATTATAATTTGATCTGCAGAAATATGAAGTATCGGAGTCTAGTTGCTTCATTTTTATTTTTTGTTATAGTTTCTATCAGAGAAGTTATTGTACAGGAGAACAATACAGGTAGGTTTTTAGCTGTCTTTTAACTTTGTCTAGATCATAGATATCGGCAGAGATCGAAGTAAATAGATTGATTTTATGTAGGTACTTGTATTGAAATTGCATAGTGAAATCTTAACATGGACACGCCTTTTTTGGAAAACGATTACAGTAGGATTATTAGATTGACATAATATAAAATTATGCATAATTAAAATTGCTAAAAATGTTGAATTAAAATGTGTTAAGGGATTTTGTGATTGGTGTGTTTGAGTACAAAGTATAAGAAAAGAAGACAAAATACCCTTTTTGCGGAGTTACAACTATTATTGTTGTATCTAGTTATATCTAGACAGTATTAATGGATTTTTGTTAGGGTGTCACTTAAAGCATTGAAATATCATAGGGGTCGGGGTGTCCCAAAGAGGTTCCCATTAAAATACCAACCTAACCTACTCATAATAATGCTTCAATTTCTAGGTACAACGCAAGCAGTTTGATCCATAGATTTTGGTACTTAAAACAACTTATGAAAAAAATCTACGTAAATATCGCGAACAAAGTCGCGGGCATGAGCTAATAATTTTATATACTTAAAAATATCTTGAGTGGGATTATATTATGATAGTCGAATTGAAAACCTCCTCTGTTTTTCATAGGTTAAAAATATGTTGGTGTGATATTGTGAATATTTGTAGCTGAATATGACTGTGTACGAGTATAATATACTGCACTCTATTTTTTTTTCACAGATATAGAAGTATATGATCCCTGTAAGTTACTGATATTAGACAAGAGTTTAAATAACAATGTATTAACCTTAAAATTAAATGTTTACATCATCATCATCTCATTACATTTGACTGGCCTGATGGTCTAGTGGTTAGTGACCCTGACTGCTAAGCCAAAGGTCGTGGGTTCGATCCCCACCCAGGATAAATCTTTGTGTGATGAGCATAAAGGTTTGTTCTGTGTCTGGGTGTAATTTATCTATAATTTAAATGTATTTACAAAAAAAATGTATATAAGTAGTATATCAGTTGGTTAGTACAGCCATAACACAAGCAAATATAATAGCTTACTTTGGGACTAGATGGCGCTGTGTGAATGAGGTTGAATATTATTATTATATATTATATTATCTCAGCCTATTGCAGTCCACCGCTGGACATAGGCTTCTCCCAACACGCGCCATAACACTCGGTCCTCCGCCTTCCGCATCCAGTCAGACCCGGCGACCTAAATGTTTTATTAGCACCAAAATACAAAGTTGTATCTTAGAAGACTCTTAAGGGTACCTCTATTGATGCTTCTAGGTTTATTCACACTCACGTACAGACTAACACATATATTATATAATTATACGTCTTTCCACATAAACACAAGCACACACACACACACATTATCATACATCATCAGGTGGATATTAATGCACCCACAAGCACGAGACATCAGGTCAGGCAGCCCCCCAAGAGATGGGCCCACGACCTGGTAAAGGTTGCGGGTGGTCGTTGGATGCAGGTTGCATAAAGTCACTCGCTGTGGCAAAAATTAAGGTGCATATGTCCAGCAGTGGACGTCGTTGGGCTGATATGATGATGATGACTTACAATTTTATTTCTGAAAAACACGTAATATCAAAAATGTGAAATTTGCCTACTTTTTCTTTATACAGTAAATCCGAAGGTAGTGACGACCGCCAACGAGATATGTAAGTGAAATTAAGCATTAACTAATATTTATTGTTTTAAGACTAGAAGAATATACCCAATAATAAATATCTATCACAAACACATAGCCCAACTTCATTTGACTCCATATAAATCTCACAATAGCATTACTTACCGTTTATAAATCATGGCCGTACTACAATGATTGCGCAGTTGTGTTATATAGGTACGGTATGTGACTCAGCCCATCCTAATTTAAATGTCTTTAGTGTTTCTGCGTATTGGACTGTGGTGAAGTTCTAACGTAGTAAAGTAACTTCTAAAAAGACCATGTATACCTCTCACCGAATAGAGAACGGCTGTGCCATGAAAGCGGACTAATAAAAATAAAAACAAAAATACACCTATTTCAATAACATAACATAGCTCACACCTTTTTCCCCGAAGGGGTAGGCAGAGGTGTTTCACACCCACATTTCGCCAGCTATGTTTGGTCCCATGAAATAGGGGGCAAGCCTATTGTCATCTACCGGGATCATTTGTTTACCAAACTCCGGGAAAATTTTAATACTGGAATTTCATGTTAGAAAAGTCCAATACCATTTTCACCCGACCCGGGAATCGAACCTCTTGCACAGCAGTCGTATACACTTCCCGCTGCGCCACTGAGGTAGTTGTACCTATTTCAATATTAAACTATTATATTTATATTGGTTCAATAAAATTAGTTGTCGCGCTATCTAAAATAAAAAACTTTTATTAATTTATTATAGGTACTTGGAACTGTGTACCCAAACTTGGTATGTATGTGTTGTAATGTTGTAACACAAATCATTCATCATCATCATTCTAATGATTAATTATATAGACTGCACTTATCAAGCTTGTGGCGTAGATATCAAATGTTGTGTCATGTCAGATGATCAGACCACCATGCAAAGGAGATAATCATGCTTAGTGGAATACTGACTTAACTAAGTAAAAAAAATATTTTTTGGGTAATCGCAAAAGAATATCGTGCTTTGAGCACTTATCCTACTTATTGACGCATAAAATTAACACTAATAATTAATTTATGTAATGAATGCTTGTATTTTGAACTTGCGGCACATTTACGATGGTAGATGGCGCTAACAGAAGCCTCAAATACGTCAATTAGCAGTAATCTGTCATTAACACAATTTTTCATTGAATTATCGTCTTTAGGCGTATAGACTTAAGTATTATACGTTTTACTAAATTAACTTTAAAGTTAAGTAGGTAGCGTCTCTGAGTACGGCAGTTTGTAATACAATTCTGACCTATCTACTAATGGGTCAATTTTCTCTTAAGCATGATGTACATTTATTTTGTACAACAACGTCCAATGAAAAGTTGTTCTGGTTTAGAAAATTCTATTTCTAGTTCTAAGTCTGTGTATCTGTGTGTGTCTGTGGCATCGTAGTTGTTAAACGAATGGACAGATTTGGATGCGGTTTTAGGTATCCGTAGCCAAAATGTCAAAACCAGAACCCATAGTTTCGTCATGTCTGTCCGTCTCGATCAGTATGACACAGGTATTTTACTTAAGAACTACTCAATATTTGGAGTAGTAAGTATTAAGTATTAATTAATAAGTAGTAAATTATTAAGTAGTAAGTATTAATATTGTTTATTTGGAGAATAGGTATATTGTGTGAGCCACTATTTAGTTTGGTAGTTAAATTATAATTTTAAATATTTTCGAATATATTCGCTCCGAAAGTAGCATAAATTGTGTCTTCTAAACCTTAAAACCTAAAATATTAAAAATATCACAAGAGGACGCTTAAAATTTTTTGAACATTATCGGTTTTACCGGTTTCGAGTTATGAAAAACTGCGCTTCCCAGCAATACGATGCAAGCGCCATGAAGAAAAGCTCTTTTGCTACGGAACTATACATTGAGCATAGTTCGACATGCCGGGTATTTTTGTTTAGACAAGTCATGTTTATTAATGTTGGAGTGACTTAAAATTATTTTGTTTTCTATACACAATACTTTGGCAAAAAATGTATTAAGTATATATTACTTTATCCATACAGACCCTGGACTATTGGAATCGACAACGCGGACGACAACGGAAGTATGTGAGTTGTATTTATATAATATATTATTAGATTTTGACGCAAGCTGACCCGGATGACATCGGATCTGTTCTGTCAAATGCTATTGATAGCCAGAAAATGTTACAATGAGAAAACAAATATGTGATTTTTATATTTTTCGGTTATTTACTATTTTTGAGAAAGTAGTTTTAATGAATTACAAAGCGATGGTGGCTGAATGGATAAGGGACCGGTGTGCAAATCACGCGGTCCGAGTTCGATCCCGACCAGCAGTACCAATGTGGATTCCACTTTGTGGAATTTATATGTACTAGTCAAGTGACTTACCATCTGCTAACGGTGAAGGAAAACATCGTGAGGAAACCCACATACCCTAGAAGAAATTCTACGCACTACGCCAGCGTGAGGCGATTATGGCCTAAACCCTCTCAGCTCTCTAGTTAGAGGAGAGGAGACCCGAGCCCAGCAGTGGGACTTAATGGGTTGCTGATGGAGTTTTAATGAAAAATATACAATAACATAGTTTATATACTCACATACTGAAATAGGGAGTGTTGGGGTTATTACGATACACCAAAAATGCGCGAAAATCACTCATCTCTCGAGATGGGACAATGCACACATACTTACAGTAGCAGCGACATACGGTGACTGGAGTCTCAAGGCCGATAACAAAGGCGACTAAAGTAATGTTTCCGGTATAAAACTATCACCGTATAAATATTAAAAAATAAAAACTTGAATAGAATAGAAACTTTTTATTTGCTAAGAATGTATTACAATAAGTCTTACAAACTAATAGCGAAGTACATTCTGCCTGTAAGGCATGCACAAATTTAAAATACTTATGAGTTAAACAATGAGTTGCCTCGGTGCCGCAGTGGGAAGTGTATGTCGTATACATGCTGTGCAAGAGTCCCGGGTTCGATTCCCGGGTCTGGTGAAAATGGTATTGGGATTTTCTAACATGAAATTCCAGTATTGAGATTTTCCCGGAGTTTGGTAAACAAATGTTACCGGTTGATTACAATAGGCTCGCCCCCTATTTCATGGGACCAAACATAGCTGGCGAAATGTGGGTGTAAAAACACCTCTGCCTACCGCTTCGGGGAAAAAGGCGTGATGCTATGCTATGTTATGAGTTAAACAACATTAAAATATAAAAATTCTTAGAGGTTGTTCTTTTGTACAATTTGGTATTTGATTATATACAATAGGCGCCATACACATTACGCTTTTTTTAATAATGCTATATTATATGAACCAGTAAAAAGTAGTGTTTGATATTGTGATCTTCTAGTGTGATCTAGTAGTTATTTGTCTGGTATCATTCAAGGAAGGAAATACATTTTTATTAGTTTTGACAAATATGGTTAAGTTCAAAAATATGCAGGCATAGAAAAGTTAATAGTTTATAATAATAATAAATTCATTTATTTCGAGTTAAGACCCATATTTACCACAAAAGTATAAAGATAAAAAATATACTTACAAATAAAATGTTAAAAATACAATAATAAAGAAAAATTTCATTAAATAATTACTTAATTAAAATTGAAATTGAAAAATTAAAATAAGAATTAAAAAACAGTAAAAATTAAAAATTAAAATAAAATCAAAATTTAGTTAAATTAAAGTCATAAATAATATTAAACTAAGTTCATAAAAGTCCATTTAAAATGTATAATTTATCTAAAATTCAAAATAATTTAACTAAAATGTAAATTTAAATGTAAAAATTCAATAAATAATAATAATTATATATTTCATTTAATAAATGGTGATGAACTTGTTTGTAGTCGCATCCACCGCTCCATCATCGGTGAGTTTATAATATGTATTGAAAATAGGAATGCAGCTGTCTGTGACTTTAAGGAATCGCTCGCGAATTCGCTCAAAAGCATCGTTTTTGAGCTCTGAAAATTCTTTCTCTTTCGGTACAGGTCCCCCAAAATATTACTCCAAATCTCAAAACTGACACAACCATACCATGGTAGGCAACAAGAATAGTTTGCGATAAATTATAAATAAAGCGAAAGCAGATGTACTTACTATTTTTTTACAGATATCCCTTGCTTGCGCTTTCCAATTTAGTTGACTATCAATCTATTCCTAAAAATTTAGTTACATTCTCTTTATCTACAGTTTGACCTTCATAATTTATGTTAATATCTTCGGCATATATACGTTGATAGAAATGCATTATTTTAGTTTTTTGAAGATTTATAATTAAATTATTATTGTTTAACTAATTAATTACTGAATTAAGAGAATTATTGATTTAATTTTCATACGTATCTTTATTTTGACATTTAATCAATAAGGTGCTGTAATTTGGGATAACATTACTCATAACCATATAGTACAAGATCCCATTAAGGAATATATACCCTCATCTGTTATTTATTAGTGATAAGAAATAAATGATAGATAATATTCACATTGACTTATTGCAAATAGGTTGCCTAGTTAAATCGCGCCCGGATAATATTAATATCGTGCGCAAAGTTTTTTGTTGAAGATATTTCCAGCATGGTGGAATGAGATTGGAGTCCATACCTTTTATTTTTTTCATAAAGTGCTCTCATCAATTATTTAGTCGAAAAAAATATCAAATGAAAGCCTATTTACAGGAGGGGGGGGGGGACATACATTTTACCACTTTGGAAGTGTCTCCTACGCAAACTATTCAGTTTAAAAAAAAATGAACTTAGAAACCCAAATATCATTTTTGAAGACCTATTCATAGATACCCCACACGTATAAGTTTGATGAAAAAAAATTTTTGGGTAAGTATGGGAACCCAGGAAAATGAAGAATAAAATTGTATCCGGGCGCGATTTAACTAGGCAACCTATTTGCAATAAGACAATGTGAATATTATCTATCATTTATTTCATATCACTAATAAATAACAGATGAGGGTATATATTCCTTAATATTCCTTAATGGGATCTTAGACTAATAGACCTAGGATCCGCGCGCTACATAACAGTATTTTGAATGACAGTATTTACGCGAAAGCCAACGAAGTAAATTTAAAAATAGTAGTTTATGAAAGAAGTTGTCTATAGAAGAGCTGTGTCATAATTAATTTTTTAACCCCTGGGTGTTGTAAAAGGCGACTAAAGGAGAAACCTTAGGGTCCGTTCACATAGAACGGCTTGGATAGGAGAGCAGATTGTTATTACGTTAAAAACAGAGTTTTGAATCATTGTAATAAAGTTTATTTTTACATTTCATTGTTTTATTCTTGAGATTAAACTGAACGCGCTTAGTGTGAAATAATAAGAGTAGCCGACCGGCTACTTCTGATGACGTACTCTTCCGCATTCACGCAGCCGACCTCTCCGGCCAGTTCCAAGCGTATAATTCGCGCCGGTCTGTGTGAAAAGAAGAGCGGCAGCCGATGCTCTCCGAGCCGGTTGGTGTGAACGGACCCTTAAACAGACTAGAGCACTGCGACAAAAGTTAAATTCGAAACAAAACCCTATACCAACCCTGGCCACTGGCCAGCATGGTGTAGTAGGTTAAATTCCATCCAAAATCTTTGGAGGAGACCCATGCCCTGCGGTGGGAAATGATGAATTGAAATGATGATGTGATGATGACAGCTATTCCATGGACAACTATATTATACTTAAATTACCTTTTTTCCATGGCTGGACCAAGGAGGTTGCAATGCAGTTTTTATATATATAAAAAATCGTGTTACCTTGAATACTTTTCAAATAGACTGGTAGAATATGCCGATGAATAGTAATAACTGTAACGTTACCTATAAGTGAAACCTTTTCTCAGCATTAAGACGGTCGATAATAAAATAAACGTATTTTAATAGCTTTTTTCCATACATAACGAAGGTTATGATAATTTCGTGATTATAGTCCAGTTTCAAAAAGTACAAAAATAAATAAAATACAGGCAATACAAAAAGTCATACTGGAATTCAATAAGTTTTCAGTTCTACTGATTTGTTATATTGTTTCTTTTTTAGTTCATGTAAAGAAAATGTTACCTCTTAAATTTTCGTTGAAGTTTATTCTACATTTCAGCCCGATTATAATTAATGTAATTATTTTAAAGTGTTACCTTACTGTTATATTTCAGATAACATAGATGTTATAACCAAGCTGGAATTGAAGTGCAAGTTTCAGACTAATCCAAGTTTGTGTTCAGGAACACTTTCCCGCAGGTATTAAATTTTATTGACAATTTAACTTCATCATCATTTTTATTAAAATTATAATAATGTCACTACCTCATCTCAACCCATGTTTGTCGTAAAAGGCGACTAAGGAAGTACCTAACCATAAGCAGACAAGAGCTAAGTAAAAAAAAGGTAAAATTGGAAAGCAAACCCTACACACCAATCCGTCTGGCCAGCAGGTATAGTAGGCTTAATTCCCTCCTCATTCTTTGGAGGAGATTCGTGCCCAGCAGTGGGACCTTTATGGGTTGAAATAAAATATAAAAAAGAATAATAATTTATCTTTAATCTCTTTTTTTCTTTTTATTTACGACTAGTTTTATATTTTATTTTCACTTTTTTACTTTGAATTCTTAGTGTAACATAAACTACAAAATGTACGCTGTGTTTGCATCTAGTAGGATACTTTCTTATTGTAAGATGTTACTGCTGTTTATTTAGCATAAGTTTTATTGATAATATTCAGTTTTGCGAACCAATAAAAAAAAAAAGAAAAAGAAATGATGATGATGATAAGCATATTATCATTATCATATTATCAGCGCAATGACTTCCACAATACAAGGCCTTGCCTAATTGCTATCACAGTGAGCGGTTTTGTGTTGCCAGGAACTAACGCCGCCCGGCCACCCGTAACCTTAACTAGGTCGAATGCCAGCTATCAACTTGGCATTTCAAGATTTTATCAAAATCTACACGGAAGAAGTAGCGGGCTAATCTTTAGTCACTCATAAAATGTCATTTAAGTCAAATTATTTTAATAATAAATTTATAATTATTAGGATAAAACCGTTAGAGATGGCTATAGTTTTTTTAAAGTTTCATAAAATCCAAAACATTGATGTTATAATGAAAGATTTGTTTTTATAATAATCAATAGTAATCAGTCTTCGAAAAATCAACACGAGGAACAGATTTTTATAATAAAAATGGCATATAAAATGTACTTTAAAAAATGTCATCTCACCCGGCACATCAGGGGGCGTTGGCCTTAGTAGTACGGGATAAAGTGTGCATTCCCATTGAGGGACCATACCTATTTTTGAACTTTTAAATGTCTCAACCTTTAATAAAAGTTCACAAACAATTGTAATTCTGCCAAAAAATTGTAAAAGCTGTCACTCAAAAGTTACAGTCAGTTAAAGGTGGTCCCTCAGTCGTGCATGGCAGGCATCCATATCTCAGAATCTAGATAAAATTTAAGGCTGCTGTAAATGAAGACTGTTAGTAAAAGATTGTCCTTCCTCTTCTTGTTCAATCAGTAAAAAGAAATATGTAGTAGTATGTTTATTTTCACCCGAATATAGGCGCCTATCTATAACAGGTTACAGGATTAATCCATTTAACTTGTAGACGTGTGGTCACCTCGCTCTTAGTTTTTTTCGCAGTAATTCGATTACTAATAACAACAAAACCCAACATATTTTTTTAGTTTTTTCTGAAGTAGTCTTTAGTAAAAATGTTTACTAAAGGTTAAGCTTTACTTTTCATCAAAATAACTAGCGAATGCTACGTAAATTTACTTTTCCTTTTGGGAAGCGTTTCAATTGAGGGACCATCTTTAACTGATTTAAGTTTTGAATGGTTATTGGTATTGTAACTTTTGAATGGTTTATTTTAGGAACTTACTTTTACTAACGCTAGACATATTCAAAATATCTGAATTTTACTTTGGTCTCAACCAACGGTGAACTAGTGGTGCTCAATTGAGAGACCACCTTCTGCATGCTATTTGTTGTAATATCTCCGAAACTGTTCACGCTGCGTTGGAAGATATCTTCAAGCTTCTGGACTGGGACGGATTTGGCATCAACATTAATGACAAATACATCACCACCTTCGGTTTGCTGACGATATTGTGGTCATGGCAATTCTGCCGCAAATCGCTGGAGGATCTAAGCACAATGCTCGGTAGTCTCGATAGAGCTTCTCAACGGGTGGGCCTCAAAATGAACATAGACAAGACGAAAGTTGTGTCTAATCGCCATGTAGCGCCTGTCCCTATTGTGGGGAGCTCTAATCTCGAAGTTGTTGACGAATTTACCTACCGAGGACAAACGGTCCGGTTAGGTAGGTCTAACTTCGAGAAAGAGGTTAACCGCCGAATCCATATGTTATGTATTTAAATTTAAATATTTACAACCATTTTTCGGTATTTTTAGTGCGTTCCTTATTTGTTGATTTTTTGCAGTCGGGTATTACAATTTTTTAATTATTTACTTGTGTATTAGTTACATCACTTTTTCTTTACTACTACTCTATGCTTACTCTTATTCAAAATTTTTCCTTCTTCCTTGCTTCTGCTTATTTATATTTGCTCATTGGAAAACATTTACTTACTATTTATTATATAGCATAGCATATATATAACAGACTTTGTTATTATTACGAACAAATGAGTTACAGTTACACTACAATATTTTATCCCACTGCTGGGCAAAGTCCTCCGCCATGTTTTCCATGCCACTCTATACTGTAAGTAATAGTAAATACCTTCCCATGAATAGAAAGAATAAGCATTTTATAAAAAATATTATGTTCTTGTTCTCATATAAATAGCGATGATGGCCGAATGGCCGACATGCAAATCGTGCGGTCCGAGTTCGATTCCGACCGGCACTACCAATGTGAATTTTACTTTGTGGAATTTATAGTACCTACTAGTCAAGTGACTTTTCGCTAACAGTGAAGGAAAACGTCGTGAGTAAACCCACATATTCTAGATAATATTCTAAAAGTGTGTTTGACCCACCAACCCTGCATGAGGCCAGCCTTAACCCTCTCAGCTCTCTAGATAGAGAAAAGGAGACCGGGAGCGACCCAGCAGTGGGACTAGGTTGCTGATTATGATGAGTTTTTCTAAAAACCCTGTGTTTAGTACTATTGTGTTTATTACCCACGACATGTCTGTGTAGCGCTCCCATTGTTGTTTTAGTTTTTCTTACGACATGCAGTTGCAAAAGTGTGTACCTAGTTTCTATGGCAATTGTAAGTATGGATACAATAACTTTCCAACACTCGAGGATTGTAGAAAATGTGAAGGTAAGAAATAAACAATTAGCTTTCCTCACTACAAAATTTTGACCATAATGTCATTTAATTATGACTACATGTGGCGTTCTTTCAGGCAAGGCTCATCATGCGGAGCCTAAAAAAATTCCCCACACTATTTTCTGCAAATTTCAACCAGATTTTGGAAACTGTTTCAAATATATACCTTCGTAAGTATTACTATGTTTAGAAAGAAAGAAAAAAGAAAGAGTTATATCTCGGAATCTACTTATACTATCGACATGAAATTTGGAATTGTTATAAACGCGACTTCTAGTTTCCCTATAAAATTGATAATTTAATTTATTTTTCAGTTATTATTTCGACGTATCCACTGGCGAATGTAGAGGATTTTCGTATAGTGGATGTGGAGGCAACTCCAACAGATTCTCAGATATTAAAATATGTAAAAGTTTATGTGGGAATACTGACTTCTTTCATGGTGATGAAACGGCAAAGCCCGTTTTTTAATTTCTATTTAAGCTCCTCACACACGTAGCTTTAATATATATTAATATACAATGCTATATATTATACTATGGCAAGCGACCTCACTTGGCAGCTATACTAAAATATATTTCTGCCTTGATTAGGTCTGCGGTCGCCAAAATATATCTTTATGTGCCTTAATTTAGCAAAATATGTAGTTAAATTTCTTTTTATTCTACATATTTTACAGACGTCATCGGAGATAATGTACCTACTATGGAAAATATATTGTAATATGCCTAGCTATAATTTATTTTAAGGCTTCGTGTGACGCGCTTTAATTAAAAGATATAATAAATTCTACTTTTTAAAGTACAAAAGTCAAGTATTTATTATTGATACCTACTTTAGAATCTTAATTCAGGGACTAAGCCCATTTGGTAAACTCGTAGATGTATGACTGTTATTTTTTTTTTAGTAATTAGGGCCACCTAATGTAGCTGTTACAATAATTCACACAATGACATAAATTTCAACAAAAGACATTAGTCGAAAGCACAACCTTTTAAGGTGGAGAGAGCATGCACAAAATTAATTGAGCTTTGAATTTTGGAAAAGTGAAATGAAATGTCGTGTATTCATCTAGGTTACAAAATCAGAACGACCCTTAGAGCTTTAGAATAGAACTTATTAATAAGTTTTACAATATTTCACAAGTTGATACAACGGAAGTTCGCAGCAGAAAAGAGGGCGTTGGCAAGCGCAGCCTTTTTTATATCAACGAAACGTCACCACACCAATGACAGCGTCAAAAATGCACGGATAAGCTAGAGAGTCGTTAAATAGTTTGTACATAAAAATATTATAAACTAAAGTAAGACATACAACACGAATAGCAAGTTACAAAGAAGGTAATGTGATGCAATTTATACAATAATAAAATATTTGAAAACTGGTAGATACAGAAAACAAATTAGATGTGTTGATAACATGATCATTGTTTTGATTTGAGTAATAAATAAAAATAAAAATTTACTTGAATTAAGCAATTTAAATTATTAAATTAATAAAATCTACACTAATATTATAAAGAAGATACATTAATATTTTTGTATTTTTCTAATAATAATATTCTACCACATTCACACAGCGCCATCTAGTCCCAAAATAAGCAATTATATTTGCTTGTGTTATGGATACTAAAAAACAGATAAATTACACCCAGACACAGAACAAACCTTTTTGCTCATCACACAAAGATTTGTCCTGGGTGGGGATCGAACCCACGACCTCCAGTTTAGCAGTCAGGGTCACTAATCACTGGACCAACAGGCCAGTCAAATCTATCAAGTCTAAAGTCTGTGTAATAAATAAACTTAAAAACTGCTGGACCAATTTCAAATCAAAAATTCTTTTGCTGTTAGAAAGCTACATTATCACGGACTATGTAATATTGGCTAGGTATAGGAGCCGAGCAATAGGACACGGAAACGATGGAAGCGAATCCCCGCGCGACTTCTAGTAATTACATAGACATATATTACATAACATGCAGTCAGTAAACAGATCAATAACATTGAATGATTATTGTAATAATGATAATAAACAGCACTTATCAGATACTAACTTCGTTACGGAATTGGGTTAACGAGTCATAGAATACACCTACCGACTCACTATATCCATTTAACAAATGACATAACTTTGGAACCACTGGACATCTACTGAGCCTGGTCCTTTTGAAAGTAGCAGAAAGGGCGATAGTTGGCTTTCTAATGACCCTAAGACAGATAAACGTAGGCATATCTTTGTAAAGGTATTAGGATTTTGAATGACAATAAGACGGTGTTATCATTTAAGTGTTAACATACATAAATTCACAATAAAGCCTCTTATTCGATATTTGGAGAAATAAGTACCTACTTGAGGTGAGTTAGTAAAAAAATTCCTTGCCGTACTCAATTATTTGGAATTTCCTCAAGCCCTTTCTGTAAAAATCGCTGAACAAATGTTGACAAATACCTACCACGTATTTTATAAATGGAGGAGTTGTAATCCATGTGTAATCTCGTCTGTATTTTTTTCTCGTGAGAAGTTGAGAACGTTGTACTTATATGACAATAAATTCGTTGAGTACTAATAATACCATTTAGCTTCGTTTAGTATGATTCTAAAGCAAATAATGTGCTTGTTTTGAATCGGTTTTAATAAACTCGCAAAGATCGCGTGATGCATTGATAATAATTTTATGTTCATACTAACTTCTGCCCGCGGCTTCACTCGCGTATTATGTCGGTGAAAAGTTGCCATGTTCTCTATCCCAGGGATATTTCAAAACAAATCTGACACAATGTATAGAAAAACTCTCTGATTACTGGAATGAAGTAGTAGATACCCTTGCCCGGTCCTTGACAATTGACCCCGTAAAAAAGCTCTTAGTAGCGTAACGATGTACGAGAGTGTTGCTCAGCAATTCTCTACATGCAATCCCTCGAAACGTGAAAATCCTTTGTATTTAACCGACATAGTGTTTGGAGTTAGCTAGTCACTTTTGCAAAGGGCTGACTACAGACTGAACAATCAAATGGGGTTCTCTTAAGATAAAAATAAATTAAATCTCATTTATTCATCTAGGCGAGAAAAAGTTAAAAATGCTAATCTGAAAACACACACTATAATTTTATTTGTGTCAGCCAATTTGCTTACGACAAGTTTCCTGACATGGCCTGGGTTAGAACCACAGAACAGAGATAGGTTTTTCAATGGTTATAACCACGAAAAGAATTGGCATGAAACTCAGGCCTATCTTGCTATCTTGCTCTAAACAATGGAACAAAATTAGGACAATGTCTGTAGTATCTATTTTTAGGGTTCCGTTTTTTCCTTATAGGATCACTCTATTGTCCGTGTGTCTGTCTGTCTGTCCGTCTGGAATTTTTTTCTCAAGAACGCGTAGAGGTACAAATCTGAAATTTTTACCATATACGGGTCTGCAAACCGTCGGCGTAAAAAATAAATCAAAATTCTAAGTTAACTCAAAGAATTATCTTGACGATCAAAAAAGTCAAAACCTATAGGTTACTTTCCGTTGAATCATGAAATTTGGCAAGAAGTAATATCAAGTTGCACAAGCAAAGAAAAAGATCTGAAAACTGATCTCGTGTAGTTATATCACTGAATATTAGTAGGTACTGGGGTATACAATGATAAGCCTAAAACAAAAGAGTAAGAGTGAGAGGTTATTCTGGACTGACGTTATATAAACACCTACCTACCTTATTTATTATAACTTATAACTATTATAATTCCGTGCTCAGGGTGTAGCCAAATGTTCATTATTTTCATCATTTGCGATAGTAGGCACCGTTTTCGAGATACGAGCTATTAAATGTGGAAATCTGCGCTAACGGCGCGAGAGCAGACCGGCTACGGCGATAGGTAAACTTAACAACCCCCCGATTCAGAGCAATCCGATTCGGACTGGTTCAAGCTCCATGCAATTTTTTTTTCAAACGTCAGTTTTTTTAAACCCCCATTTTTCGTATTTTGGGAAATAAAAATATTATTCATTCTAGTGCATCCAATTTGGTACACCTTGACCTACCCCGTTACCTACACATTTTTTACATTTTAATTACAAAAAAAATATTTCAAAAAATTGCATAGTCGTCCGGAACCCTCGGTGCGCAGCGCAAGTCCGACTTGCACTTGACCGGTTTTTTAGATACACTGACTTATTATATATAGTTAGTTTATTCCATTTTGCTTTCTTCTAATGATAACTTAAAAGTTTTCCAATATAGGTGTTTAATTATTTACATCATCATCAGCAACTCATTAATGTCCCACTGCTGGGCTGGGGTCTCCTCTCCTCTATTTAGAGAGCTGAGAGGGTTTAGGCCATAATCCACACACGCAGAAGGCCTAATGCGGGTTGGTGGATCAGACATACCTACACTTAGAATTTTTTCTAGTGTATGTGGGTTTCCTCACGATGTTTTCCTTCACCGTTATTTACATTGCTTATCATAAAGTTAAATTTTATTTTATTTTAGTAATATAGACAATAAATATAATGTAATAGTACCAAGTATTTACTTTTTTTATACAAACCTGATAGTTGTTAAACAATCTACGACTGTATCTTTGATATCCCGACCTTTTATTGGCTAACCCGTCTTGAGACAGCCAGGACGAGGGGTGAAATAATAAAAGCAATGGCTTTTTCATATTGCTAATTTTCTTTACATTCCTTTTATCTAGTCCTTTCTTGACCGTTAAAAAAGATTTGTTGGTTGTACAAAGGACCTTTTTTGTTTTACTGCCTGCCGTTACTTTAATAATTTTATTGGTTCATTGTTCGCTCTCCTGGAGTTAAATCATGGACTGAATTTGTTCGGTGATTAATGGTGACGATGTGAGTGGCGACACTGCGGTCCTGAATGCCTCTGAGAGTCGGTCTAGGCCTCGTCTCCAGCATGTCTTTGTTGGCTGACTGGAGTGGATCTCCAAGAGCGACCACAGGACTCTCAACTCTGGCTTGCCTTAACCAGCTGACCAGAGGGGGTCGCCAGAGCTATATGCTCGGGGGTGGAAGTGTAATTTTTCAATGGCATAATTACGAGGAAACTCCACTTGGGACCCGCGATGGCGAAATCGGCGCCGTACCGCTCGACACCCCTAGCCGCGTACTACGGTGTTGCCCTGAGACCCGTGGACTTCGGCGCATATCAGTTGTGGAAAGAGCCCATCTAGTGTAAGGCGAGTCACCGCCTGCCCAAATCCTCATTTAACAGCATATATTCACCGCTGGAGGAGGCAAGCAGGCGACGTTGTTCCCGTATGCCAGATATCACCATTCCACCGAACACCCAAACCCATAGCCCAACTTTATTTGACTCCATAACATCATACAATAGCCTTACAGTTACCAGTGATAAATCAGCTGTGCTCAATAGTGCAGCTGTGATATGACAGCGGTAAGTATCTCTGGCCTAGCAGTCAGGGTTAAGTTTTCCATTTCGTTCAATATCTGAAAATAAATAGGCAATATTTTATAGCAATTCAATTTGTTTTTTACAGAATTTTGTTAAATCAGCCTAATGACGTCCACTGCTGGACATAGGCCTCACTTAATTCCCGCTTCAACGAGCGATTTTGTTAAATAAAAAATAACCTATATTTATACAAATAACAACTACATTATAAATATGCGTTAATCACCTGAAAACTATTAATCAAGTTCACTGAAACACTGTAATTTAACCATAATAAATGAACATGAATGGCCAATATTCCAATATTGGCCGCAGTGGATATTAATGATAGCAATCAAGCAAGATCATAATTATCGGGATTATCTACTCAAAATGATGTACTCAAAACTCATGCATGCCACGATTGTATTTAAAATAATTAACACAACAGGAATAGGTAACAAGTCCATGTTGCGGGGAACTTCAGAAACATAGAATTAAGAATAAATAGCACCCTCAAAACAAATATCTATGAACTAGGTGTCACCCGGGGCTTCGCTCCCGTAGATCTTTGTTTGGCTGTTACTCAGCTCTTATTACACAAAAAACATTTTTTCAATTCGGTTCTGTGTTTCCTGAAATTAGCGCATTCAACCAAACAAACTAACTCTTCAGCTTTATAATATTAGTATAGAAACGCAAATATTAATATCTAGTGAATCGTTCCCACGACAGTCGAGATGGTCTTAGTGGCGAGGTGCCCATTCTAAAGCTACGCCTGAGTGACAGTCATTCAGTAAAAAGTCAGTTATTTATTTATTTTTGCTGAGTGTTGTAGTCTGTAGTAAGAGTGTAGCTATTTTATAACTAAGTATCAGAAGTCAGCATCGTAAAAGAATTGTATTTTACTTCCTCACTTACGACTTTTTATCTAACAAATCAGGATCACTGGCAAAAAAGCTTACGGTATTTGCTCTTTAAATAAAGCTTACTTCCTTATTTCATCTATATTCAGCTGTCGGCACTGTGTATGATAATGTTACCCTTTCGTAGCTTTCTATATTACCCACTTGAATGAAGGTAGCTGGAATCTATTTCACTTTTATTACTGTTTAAGCGTGACAGTAAACTCACAGTTAACTTTAAAGTGCAATTGTTCATTATTTACAATCTAAATGAACTATTCTCTTGTTTTGATATAAATATCAGGGTGATAAAAATGATTCAAGTATTGAATGTCGTATTCCAATGTCTTGAATTTTAAAATAGACAACATTTTCGTAACGTCCCTGAAAAGCATTAAAATGATCGAAACATTCATATTTATTTATATTATTTTTCACACCTATCACTTCCCTTAGAGTTGACTTTTCAATTAGCACAAAGTACACGTTTACCGATTTCGTAACTGGAGTGCTATTTGCGTGATCATTCGTATTAACTGTCCATAAAAACGATGACCACTTTATTTATTAGGTACTTATTTTTTACCCGACTGTCAGGACGGGTATTGTTTTTCGCGCGTATCTTGTATGTTTGTAAATTTCTTTATTCCCACGAATCTTCCAAACGGCTGGATAGATTTTGACAATTAGGGTATCCTTAGATTCGTCTAGAAAACCTAAGTGTCCTTAGATAGGTTTTAAGAATAAAAAGACTTAAACGGCGAGCTTTTGACGCCAAATTGTAAGAAGTTCATTTTTTTTTAACCAAACCTATCTACTTGGGTATCAAAATAAAGAGAATCAAAAGGAGATTACATATATTCAAAAAGAGATTATACATAATAGAATGGTTCCAAATTGTAAGTAGTTCTTTTTTTTTTTTAACCAAACCTATCGAGTAGACTATCAAAATAAAGGGAATCAAGATTACAAATATATACATATGATATGTATTTAAATTTAATCAATATTACAATAATTTTACGGTCTTTTTAGTGCGTTGCTCTCTGTTAATTTTTTGCAGTCGGGTTATTATTTAAAAAAATATATATTTACTTGTTCAAAGAGTCGTATTCGAGGTACGCGAGCAGAATTTTAGTAACAAAGTGTTTATAGCTATTGATAACTGTCATACACAAAAATCCTACTACACGCGATCAAACTTAGCACTAGACTTTACACATACTTGACTTACTATTCAAACACACTGCTAACCTAAGAATACTGTCTATCTTCTATCTCGATTGATTTACTTTATGTTAGGCACGAGTAAATATTTCAAGAAACATTTCACTATTAATATCACTTCAGTCTATATAACTATTCGGTTACTAACAATTACATAAGCTCTATTACGTCATAACTCTGTACAGTCAGCAAAGAGTATGCAGGATCGCCTCATAAGGATTGATTTTCTCTTCCGTAAAGACTGTATATATTTTTTATGCGATTTGCTATCGTCACATAAAATAAAACAAAGTCGCTTTTCGTTGTATGTACGCGTTTTGAAGGAGTTCACCAATAAATAGAGTGATTTATAAAGGCTATTATCTATCTAAACTAGCGGTTTTAAAATAAGGGTAACCTCATAAAAATAATAAAATCAATCTCATAGGGCAGCCTTGCATTCTGATCTGCTTTGCTGACTGTACATTGTATTTGTATCAAAACAAAGGTAATTTGGTTTGTTACCAACTATCTACCTCTTCTACCTCAATAAGGAGGACCGCCTACGATATTGACGGAATATCCTGTTCATTTTATTCAATTGTACTGTAACGATGCCAATTTGTACAGAATATTGTCTCGGAGCTGTGGTGACGCATATATATAGTATAATATATATAATCTTCATTTTTCTAATAATAATATATTTCGTACCATATTTATCGATTGCCGATAGCTTTTTTGTCACTGTCTCGTTAGCGCTTAGGGTGTGTTTTCGACTGCTGAGCAAGAAGTCTCGTGTTGGATCCTCGTCTCCGTCGAACAAAAATGGTATTGAAATTCTCAGCCTCGGATTTTTCCAGACTCAGGACGAGTCTGGAAAAATCCGGCGAGTGGCAATTAAACTTTCAATCAATCATTTAGCATAACCAGTCCACTGCTGGACATAGACCTCTTCTAACATGTGCCATAGCACTCGGTCCTCCGACTTCCGCATTCAGTCCGACTGAATATTTATAAAAAGGTCGTGTTTTTATAAACATTACATATCCTATATATATTAGGTCCCCTATCATACTTTATGAAATGTGGATGTGATGCAACTCTGCCTACCCCTTCGGGGAAAAGGCATGATTTTTTATCATTTATCATTAATTGTCATATATTCTATTTACGACCCGTTGGTTTATTAAGTTTTCATTTTTTTATCGACAAGTCGAGATTTGAAGATTTTTTTTTTCGAGTAGGACCAGCTACGTGGACCGATGATGGAAGGCGGAGGACCGAGTGTTATGGCGCGTGTTGTGAGTGATTTATGTTCAGCATGGGACTGCAATAGGCTGACATGATGATGATAACGATGTCAATTTATCATTAAATTTAAATACGTAGTCATTGGGAGAAAATAGCGCACAATCACTTCGAAATCAGTTTTAAATTACCAACATTAACTACAAATTAACCCTTTTCGTATTTATGAATAAAAAAGGAAACTATTCGGTTCCCGGTTTGTAAAGTATCAAATCCTTTGAAATGTTCACGTATTAAGTGCTTTCATTAATGATTAAACAATCCAACCTTTGTTCTTATACATTTAAAGTTGTGATTTGAAACATCCGTCATGTTTATAGAACTTGATACAGTCCAGCCCCCGGATTCTGAGCTGTCGGAAAATTTTCGGCCGGAAACGTCATTAGTTAAAAAACATAATGTTAGAGAAATAGATAGTGGAAGAATAAAATCATACACTAGTCAGTTTTAATTTTCTATACGGTAAACCATTTTCTAACATTATATAAACGTAGCCGTAAATAAGCTGAAATAAACGAAAATCGACGCGCCCGTACAGGCCGCGACAGGCCTCCTCCACGCGCCTCGACGTGCCGCGCCGCGCCTGTGTAGTTACCGACTCTCGACGGATCGGACACGCGACGAAACGCCACCACAGGGCTCAAGGGGCACGACCGGACCCACAGCGTGATCCTGGTGCGGCTGGGACCGTCCATAAAACAGGCCGAGAGAGCCGAACATAATATGCACGAGTCGATAATAAAGCGTTCAATAGTCCGAATAACACAGCAAGAATTTTTCAAATCGGACTAGCAGCTCCTGAGATTAGCGCGTTCAACTAAACAAACTCTTCAGCTTTATAATATTAGTAATAATAATAATAAATAATAAATAAATCTTTATTTTTCTTTCACAAATTTCGCTTAAATGTAGACTTAGATGCTATGAAAACTGTACTACATTTGTGAAGGACTTGTGCCCGAAATAGGTTTGAAAAACCTGTGACACAGGTAACCAGGCCCTCCCTTATGGAATTAGTACATAAGTAAGAAGACGTCCGGCTATATTATAAAGGAATAATAGAGAACTGGGGTACAGAAAAGAGTTTGGTGTGTGTGTGTATGTTGTGTGCATGAGTGTGTGTGGGTGCGAATGTCGTAGTGTGATTAGTCTAGGGATGTCTGTGGGTGAATAAAGGTGCAGCTGTGTGTATTAGTGTAGATTGCATTTGAATATATAATTGACAACTCAAAACAATTCATAAACGACTTCATAAAAGGCAACACTATCAAGCTACAAAATTCAAAGGAATGTTAATTCGTTTAACGGGAATTGATCCAATAACAAGTGACAAGCATAATTCGATTTTAATTTTGATTTATGTGCTACAGAGTACCAATTTGTTCGCAGCCACATTCAAGGCTTTAAATAAAACCACTTTGAGAATACTGACAGCAAATGTCGTCAGTGTTATCGAATGTTATTCATGGAATTATTCTGTCCAATGCTCAATACCTTTGCGGCAATAATTATTCTGTTTTTACAATAATAGTAACTTTAAAATAATCTTTTGTTTTATCGGATAGTAGTTAGTTCACTCGTCTCTTTTTGTAGATATAAAAGTAATTTATCTTTTTAATTTTGGTTTCATTAAACCTATTTAAGAACCACGTTGTATTATAGGAAATTTTTAGGGTAAAAATTTATTTTTACAAAACGGAACGGAACGGATTGATGCCATAAGGCATCACTCCGCTCTCCATCTGTCTGTCTATCAAAAATATTTTTCTCAAGAATGCGTAAAGGTGTCAAACTGAAATACATGGGTCTGCAATCCCTTGGTGCAATAAAAAAATCAGTATTCTAAGTAAACGCAATTAAAAGATATAGACGTTTATGCTCCAGTTTAGCGCAATTTGGCAAGAAGTAATTTAAAGTTGCACAAGTAAAGAAAAAAAACCGACGTATTGGAGGTTATAGAGAGGGTATAATGATAAGCCTAAAAGAAATAAAGTAACAGTGAAAGTTAATTATGGACATACGTTAAGTAAAAATGGTACACCTATCTTCCTATACATGAAGATTTATTCTAACTTATAACTATCCTGCAGCCACTAGTCTGACCTTACGATTAAAAAAATTAAAAATGCATGTTCGTACGGAATCCACAGTACGCGAGTCTGACTCGCACTTGACCGGTTTTATGATCTTGCTAACTATCTGGTTGTACATCTAGCTAGTCTGGTTATTTGACTTAATAAGCTAAATAAATTATTTCATTAAAATCTTTATAAAAGACAATGGCCGCACTCTGAAACAAACACTGTGTCATGAGAGACTTTATAAACATACAATTAAAGAATATAAAGTACACCCAGACTCCAGACCTGGGCAGATTTATGCATCCCACAAATATTTGTTTCGTGTGGGAATCGAACCCACATCACTTGGCATGGCGATGTTAGTAGCAAGGCGACCAGTTTAACCGCTTCGCCATGGTGGGCCGCGGTGACAGATTTCGTCACAATTCAGCTTAATGGCAAATCAATTTAGAAAGGCCAAGGGTTATATATAAAAATACCAATAATTTAAAATTAAATTAAAAATGTCATTTAAAAAAATAAGTCCAGTTATTCATTAACAAAAAAATTAAATTACTTTCACATCAAAGAGCAATAAATTGATTTCATATGCTATCAGCGTTATTTGCAGTTTTAATTGATCCATTCGGTTTTGATGGGCACCAGTCCATTAACTGAAATGCTTTTCCATTAAACGAATGACCTGTCTGCTGAATTCCCAAGATTCAAGTTTGATTGACAATATTTCATTTACCGCCCATAAAATCAATTAGTTGAACTTGCACACATTTTTCAGTTCTGATTATTTTTTTATATTTACGGAAAATAATTACGGAAGTTATTAATAATATAATAAAAAGATATGAAGAATGACAGACCAAGTTAGCCTAAATAGTGACCGTCATCTAGGTATAGACATTGGCGATCATACATCTTCATCACTGATGCATAAACTGTATAAAGCTTAATATATATAACTTAGTACAAAACTAACTTAAAAACATTTAATAAAAGTATTTCTTTACAAATCTACATTCGTGACCAAAAAGTTAAGAAATGAAAGAAGGTGAGAAGTGCATTGCACCGTCCGTTTATATGCTAATAAGCTGTTCAAACCTGGGCAAAGAGCCACGTTTGTCTTTCAACCTCAACGCTCATTGGCTCATATATACCTACAGTTAGTACGGCTGTGTTCAAATGCAGTTGATTTCTGCTCAAAGTGGAATTAAAATCATCGTTTTCGTGTTATTGATTAAGCTAGACTTATCATGTTACTTGCTAGATTAGCGTTTATACAACTTTATGATATTATTTTACTTAATCTAATTCGTACAGATGCATCCTGAATTATAGCTTCCTCCGTCATTATTTCAACCCATAAACGTCCCATTGCTGGGCACAGGTCTCCTCCAAAGAATGCGACAGGAATTTAGCCTACTATACCATGCGTTACGACGGGTTGGTATAGGTCTTTCGAATTTTCCTTCCCTTCTCGCAATGCTCTTGTCTGCATAAGGTTCCCTTAGTTCCCTTAGTCGCTTTTTACGACATCCACGGGTTGAAATGGGGTTGTGACATTATTTATTCTTAATAATATATCATACACGAATATTTGTAACTAATGCATGAAACGTAGATATTTATTTCAGATATAATCGGCTTTATCAAAAGAAAACTTCTTTTTCATATAAAAACTTACTCCTTGCTTACAATAGTAAGGACTAAATGTCTGGAACACCTTTTTTGGTATTTAATAGCTCTCCATTACAATGACCAAATTGTTACTGTTGGGACTCTTAATGTTTCGCCTTCCGCATTGAATTCACTGAGTCAACATCGTAATGTGTGTTAATCTAACAAGCGATACTTTTCACTCATAAAATAAATATCTTTACTACGTGCTCTACACTGATGTCATTAAAACCGGGAGTTATTTCGTCACGAGCGATAAATCTTAAGAGTTTAGCATTGACAACTTCTTGCAATATCCATCTTAAAACTCGTCAAGATTTACGAGTAGATGTTTCAGTAAGTAGATGCCTTCAGAGCCGCAGCTAGCCCGTCTATTTCAAAGTAATGAAGGATAAAAGCCTTAAATTTCGGAGATTCCAACATTAATCAACCTAAAGTTTTGGACCCGGTCCACGAATCTGCGGCTAATGGGTCAGTCTATTAATTCTTGAGGAGTCTTCAAACATACATGTATACGTTCTACTTTGGTTACACTTTGAAACTGAATCCATGAAACTCTTAGGACTGCCGCTGAAAACTTTGTCATTATTAAGCTATTTGAAATATTTGTGAAAATGTTGCTGTATTTATTAAAAAAAAATGCCATGGAATAAAAAAAAAATAACAAATGTATTTACGAATTTCCATGATTACGCACAAAGTTTTTCTTTAGCAGTGAACCTACCTACAACAATAACTGGACTGATGATGATGAGGAACCATTATGTTTATGTGTTGTGTAGCTTTCTTTCAGTTGAGTTAATAAACCTATACGGCAAAAAAAAACGTTAATTTTGAAATTAATTATTAATAAAAAGTTTTTACCATATAAAGCGTGGTAAGTTGTAGAATATTATATTATGTTCATAAATCCAAGTTGTTACTCTACCCAACCCGTAAATTAACGCAATCGTCACTTTAAGTAAGTTAGTTAGTTCAGCAGCAAATACCCGTCGCTTGTGGTATCTCAGAAGGTTCAGAGGATCTTTACTGTTTAACACTGTAGTTGTATTTAATCTTTTCATATTTGCTATCTTAACCACTGAAAACTTTCCTACAGTCTTGTTGAAACGTAATAGGTTTATGGTTTTAGCTTTTTAAAAATAGCCCGATTAGCTACTTTTAGCGTCAGGTATTGGCGCTTAAATCGCTTTTTAGTAGCTAAATGAAGCGATAAAATCTCTAAAACGCTATTAAGATATAAAAATATTAATACTATTATTAATTTATGGTTGTCATTATTTTATCATAGACGGCTGTACAAAACCACTGTTTGCCTAGGACCATTATAATCATCAAAAGAGGTATCTTTAGAATATTTTACTGGACAGGACAGTACTTAAATCTATCTGTGTGGTAAGTTCCATCTAAATCCATCCGACGGTTCACGCGCGAGTAAAATTAAATAATGTCTATTAATATTATCTTTTGGAGTCGTCACAAACACAATCACTAAAGAGATATTGAAGTTTGAAATATCCAAAAAAACTCATTTAGACAATTTTCCAAACAAAAGAAATGATAGACCATGCGTCATAATCCCCAGGAGTTTTAATTCCGCATTCAAAGATTACATCAAAAAGTTGTCGGATAAAGTGAGAGCCAAGGGACGAATTCCTTCTCTCAACCGTTCTTCGTTATAAAACTTTACAAACGATCGAGCAAATCTAAAATTTACGCACCGATTGTCCTTTAAAGAATTAGGCTTGAAATATGATATACCGGCATCGCATAGGCTTCTTGACTAAGGTTTAAATTGTGGATTATCACTGGGTGGTACTTAATAAGACTAAATCTAATAATCTTACTTACAATGTTTTTGGGCTAAATTTGAAATTGCTCAGTTGATGTAATAATAATTCGCAGTGGAAATAAATAACTGTGTGTCTCAAATATTTGCCCTAAGTTTTACCCCTAAGTTGCCCTTAGTTTATTAATCAGGAATTCTGATTGGAATATGAAATTACTGTGCGAATATGACATGTCATGTTAAGAGACAAACACACAAAGAAGACGGCTGCAATAATGTTAAATCTTAATTTTTTACCATTTTCTTTTTCACGAGTTAACCATTCCAATATAAACAATCAAATCAAACCTTTACAAGTCTCGTGAAATTCGAACTCCATCCAAACTTATACTGAAGCATTTGTAATAAAACCTAACTCAATATTGAAAGTATTCAATTAAATAAATAGAAAATTTGAATGAAAATGCTGCACAGAACATTCAAGTAGCTGAAACAGCCATAGCTAATATTGATAAATATCGATAGGAATGAGAAATTAAATAATTCCCCGCTGTTTGAAATTCGTATATCACTTTTCACGTACAAATTTGCCCATTTAAGGGCAATAGGCTCTTACATGGGAATGCAAAAATGTGCGTGCAGAGTTTGCACAAAACAATATCCTAAATTTTACCGCTCATTTTAAGATATTATATCAGATGGTGTTTGTTTGTTACCATCGTGGTAAGTATAAACAAAATGGCCATCTTTAGAATCCATTTTAGCAAGAACGCATAGTACAATAGGGTAAAACTGTCAATATTCTTTTGAGGTAATATCAGTCAAAACTTAGACATTTGTTATAAGTCTGTGGATATTGCACAGGCCTAGTGCATACGTGCATCTCGCAAACAGTGGCGCTAGACCCTGATAAGAAAATATTTGTAAATTATGAAAATTAATGAGTTCTAAAAATTCGAGAGTTTGTAACTATTCTCAATCATAATATACATGTCAAAGGCACGACTTTGACATATATATCAGCGTACAATACCTTGATCGATCTACCAAAGCAAGTGTGCTCAATCTTTATTTGAACCGTAGCAATGCCGAGGTTTGTTATGAGTTTAGCCTAGTTTGAGTTTATTTGTATAAGTCCACTATAGACTGAATAACGGATACCGTTGGAATAGGTACTCACAGGTTTTCGGTGGTTGGTTTTTTTATCTAGGTTTTGTGAGGAAGTTTTTTTATTAGGTATCTATAAATAATCCGATCTGAATAACTGGTGAGCATGCTGTCATAATTTTGTATACGTTGATAGCTATCATCATAGGCCTTTTATATCTATAAAAGATGTTATAGCAACGTCCATTTGTACGGTTGGCATTTTCGTAATGGACTGGCCAGACCGATGAGGGAGCGACAGCAGCGACCGCACACTGTACAGAGGAATTGGATGCCTGGTGATGTTGCGTGCCTGGTGATCACGCTTTTGAGATAAAAGTTGGAACCAGTTAAGGTTTTCCTCCATTGATCCTAGTGATCTAAGACTGTTAACCAGTTGTTAGGTTTGATGTAAAAGGATAGCATGTCACGTTTAGTGCTGTCCTTAGCCTCGGCCACGGCGACTTTTTGTAGCGATGCAATAGCGATATAATGTACGTCTAACTTTAACTATTTATACTATTTAAAATGAATATAATTTTAGTTAATAGAATTCACATATCCGTAGTAAAATTTCTTAATTTTCCATTTAAACTTGATAACAAAAGACGCCTGACGTATTTGGTTACAGAGAGCAAGCTACGCGACTGCTAAAATAAAAATGAATAAAGCACTGTAGCGCCTGACATTTTCTTAATGGCAATATCGAGTTATGTGATTTGTTAGTAATACTGCATGTCTTGTACAAAGGAGCTTATCGATTTTACAGAATTGTGTGTACTAAGTTATCAATGCGCTGCATTAACTTTAATATAGTCAGTGTTTATTACCTGCTTGGGTAAAAGATAATGAACTTTATGTGTAATGTCAAGGGCAACAGATGACTTCAAAGAATAATAAATGGTATCTATTTCCAAGAAATATATTTGTCAATACACTACAACGGTCTCTAAGTATTAATCACTATATTAATGTAAATAATAATATGTCTCTTAAAAATTTGATTTGTATCAAAAATAATAGATCTATCATCTAAATGATAGAGTTATACAAACAGTTTTAGAGCAGATCTGAAATGGATTAGTGAGGTTAAAATTCCTTTCGGCGGATCGAGCAATTTTTAAGTAAAGTTCTTTACCTTGTTATAATATAATATAATATATTCTACCACATTCACACAGCGCCATCTAGTCCCAAAGTAAGCTATTATATTTACTTGTGTTATGGGTACTAAACAACTGATATACTACTTAAATACATTTTTTATTTGTAAATACATACATATTATAGATAAATTACACCCAGACACAGAACAAACCTTTATGCTCATCACACAAAGATTTGTCCTGGGTAGGGATCGAACCCACGACCTCCAGCTTAGCAGTCAGGGTCACTAACCACTAGACCAGCAGGCCAGTCAATTTATAATGTTATTGTAATTAATAAAATCATACCCAAAAATCCAAAAGGTAGGGTAGGCCGAGACGTACTACCACGCACACCACCAACTATATTGAGTCTCATGTAATAAATAATATACCATTAACTGGGCACATTTTCAGACACCAGATTGATATCTACTAAAAATTTCAAAACAGAGAAACCCAATCCCCCCAATATCCCTTATTACACAATATGGACTAAGTGGCAAGCGATGGTGGCTGATTGGATAAGTGACCGGCGCGCGTCGGCGTGCAAATCGGGATCGAACGCGGTCCGAGTTCGATCCCGACCGGCAGTACCAATGTGGATTCCACTTTGGGGAATTTATAAGTACTAGTCAAGTGACTTACCATCTGCTGACGGTGAAGGACACGTGACGACACACAACGACATCGTGAGGAAACCCATATAGTCTAAGATCCCATAAAGGAATATTAAGGAATATATACCCTCATCTGTTATTTATTAGTGATATGAAATAAATGACAGATAATATTCACTTTGTCTTATTGCAAATAGGTTGCCTAGTTAAATCGCGCCCGGATACTATTTTATCCCCCATCATTTTTAACCCATACGTGTGGGGTATCTATGAATAGGTCTTCCAAAATGATATTTTGGTTTCTAAGTTCATTTTTTTTAAACTGAATAGTTTGCGCAGGAGACACTTCCAAAGTGGTAAAATGTATGTCCCCCCCCCCCCGTAAATAGGCTTTCATTTGATATTTTTTTCGACTAAATAATTGATGAGAGCACTTTATGAAAAAAATAAAAGGTATGGACTCCAATCTCCACCATGCTGGAAATATCTCCAACGAAAAACTTGGCGCACGATATTAATATTATCCGGGCGCGATTTAACTAGGCAACCTATTTGCAATAAGTCAATGTGAATATTATCTATCATTTATTTCTTATCACTAATAAATAACAGATGAGGGTATATATTCCTTAATGGGATCTTGTACTAACATACCCTCGAAGAAATTCTATGAGTATGATCTACCAACCCGTACTAGGCCAGCGTGAGTGGAGTACGGCATAAACTCTCTCAGCTCTCTAGATAGAGGAGAGGAGACCCGAGACCAGCAGTGGGGCTTAATGTGTTTTTTTTTTTTTCTTTTTTTTAAAAAAGACAACGCCCGCACTAGGGAACAAGCCCTGTGTCGCGGGGAGCTTTACAAACATGAAACTAACGGACACAAAGTACACCCAGACTAGAAACAAATATCTATGTATCACACAAATATTTGTCTCGTGTGGGAATCGAACCCACGTCACCCAGCACGGCGATGTAGTGGCGAGGCGACCACCTTAACCACTGCGCCACGGTGACAGTGTTGCTGATGAATGATGATGAAATTAAACGAGGTTTAAATTGATATAAGCCATTGTTTTTGTGTCAAAGTTGTTAATTTAAACCTGGATTAATGCTTAGTCTGTATTTTGTAATAAGGGGGAATAGGTACCATTTTTGCTCAATCCGTGGAAAGAAACCAGTCCTGTTCTGCAGCAATCGCATACACTCACGTTATGCCACCGAGGCTGAAAAAAGATTTTTTCCAGTTAACATTCCTTCACCTAAGACCAATTGGATTATTACATCGATTATTTATTGTAACTTAATTATTCTTCATAGGTTAAATAAAATCATTCCTATTTTTTGAAACCGGCCTTGAAAAATCTCTATGAAAATAATGGAAATGATATTGGGAAAACATAAGAGTAATACACAAGTTGGCGCCAAGCATTCAACCATCTGACCGTGACCGAAGGATAAGGACTTTGGAGTGCGGCCAAAACATCATTTTGTTTGAAGGTCAAGAATCCTGCAACAGGAAATACGAACGGGAATAATGGAAGAACAAATATTACTCAATTTGTTTCTATTACGCTTTGTTTTCGATTACCTATTCGCTGTTTGCTATGGATGTAACCACAGAACAATGAAAGTAGTCCTATCTCTGTTCTGTGGATGTAACTTAATGATGATTTGATTTCTGTACATGGGTACATACATATAGATCACGCCTCTTTCCCAACAGAGGGGTAGGTAAAGACTATTTCCTTCCACTACGATTCTGACATAATTATGTGCATCTTTGGCTTCTTCATAATTCATCTGTATTCTCTGTCCCTTCTCTAGAACGTTACCTATTTGGTCGTGGTACGTTCTTTTAGGTCTTCCCCTTCCAACGTTTTCTTTCACATTCTCGTGAAATATTTTTTTATTCCTCCTTCTTTCATTGACTGGCCTTGGTTGGTTAGTGACCCTGACTGCTAAGCCGGAGGTCGTGGGTTCGATCCCCACTCAGGACAAATCTTTGTGTGATGAGCATAATGGTTTGTTCTGTGTCTGGGTGTAATTTATCTATAATATGTATGTATTTTTCAAAAAAAAAGTATTTAAGTATTATATCAGTTGTTTAGTATAATTAAAAATATTTTTTCTTAAAGCTAAAAAAGCTTTAAGAAAATATTTTTAAGCTAGAGCTAAATATAGTTGCTTAATTTGGCAGTAGATGGCTCTGTGTGAATGTGGTAAAATATTATAATTATTATTATAATTCTCTCGACATGTCCAAACCATCTTAACATTCCTTTCTCTATTCACGTCACTACATCTATTTTTCGCCACAACGTTCCCTTATCCTATCACTCAAATTTCCCCCATTCATACTTCTCAAAACTCTCATTTCCGCAGCATTTATTCTACTTTCATGCTTCTTCTGCCATGCCCAGCTTTCACTTCCGTACATCAGTGTTGGTACTTACACCCCCCAATGAATCGCAAGATGAGCTTGCTATAATATATAATAAATGTGTAAAATGGAAATTTACAAACATCCAATTAATTAAGCAAACTAGGAATCAGATGCTTATTTAGCTTTATCTAATGTAATTTAATATTTAAGAACTCAATGTACCCATATTCCGCAAATAAAATATTCATTCATTCATTCGCAATGTATGGGGGACATAGCGAAAGAATGAATGAAAATCTAACTATCTGTCAATTAAAATGTTAATAATTCCCGTCAGTAAATCGATCTAAAGAAAATTTAAAAGCTTTATTCGTTTTACCCAACTGCCAAAAAGGAGATAAGTTTGATCCAGCTGATTTAACTCAATAAATAAGTTTGACTTAGATTTTATTATAAACTATACCTAGATGAACTTATATGAACAGGATTAGTTTCATACTGGATTAGATTCAGCTCAAAGGACCACAAATCTTCTTAAGACTTACCTATCTTTAGAAGATTAACAATACGTTTCTAACATAACATACAGTATATTTGTAACAAAAAGATCAATTACTCTATTTAATCAATACTAAAAATTCCATCCAAAAATTGACCGTGAAATAGCAATTGTGGACCTTTACCCTATTTAAATGTCTTACATCTAGTCATGTGTGATGCTAGGATTCGACAGGTCGTTACACACGGGGTATGTTTAACCATGAAATCGTTACCCTCTTAAAGGGTGGCTCAAATAAAATAGAGAGCTTTTAAATGGTTTCTTCCTAAAATAAAGTCTTTTGAAATGTGAAAATTACGGTTTCTTGAAAATTTTAATGATCTCTTTAAAATATATAGATATTTTAAAGTGTTTTTCAACTTAGAATGCTTGGTTTATGTTGAAAATTTTATACCTAACGAAATTCTAACTACTTCATTATAAATATTAAAAAAATAATCAGTGCTTGTACATGAAACAAAACTAAAACGCACGACTATCAATCTGATGAAGTCAACTTACATTTTCAACAAAATAAATATTTTTTGCAAAAAGACTATTCTTTCGATACAAATATTAAATATTTACTGAACTTGATGCCCTATCTACCTAATAGAGCTTTCAGAGCAGAGTTTGCCATCCCAGTATTATTTTAACTGAAAACGAAAATAAACATCTGCACGTGACATATTACGCTTTTATTTCTTTTGAATCAGACTATGATATATACGATATGTAAGCTAATGGAAAACTTATATATAAATGATTCTATTGTGTTTCAAATTCAGATAAGAATAAACCATCTTTCAAACGGCTAAAAGAAATTCCCAATCCTCTTTATTCATGTAGCAATTGTACCTAATTGTAGTAGGCGTTTAGAGCAGCGAATAATCTCTGCAAACCTAATTCCATAACATTAACATATTATCATTTATAATCTGTTTATTTTAACCCCACTGAACTAAGCCGACATCAGCTAAAGGTGATCCGATAGGACCTTAGATTTCTTTGAGTGCATGTGTTCTGTGGGTTTCCTCACGATGTTTTCTTCATTGTTAGCAGATAGTAATATTTACAACCAAGCTATGGTTTTATACTTAATTTCAAGGATCCCTAGGTTACAATAAATGACAATGGGTTTTGTTTTCGTGGAATGCTAATACCGTCAGGAATCGGACGGGTACAAATCTAAGGTTCGGGCCGGCTGATACCGGTATTTGAGTGTGACAATGAACTCGCCATCATAGTTTTCGATATACGAGTAACTACGAATATATACCTCTTTGTAGCCGTAGGTCGATGGCATGAGGATACAAAAGAAAGCTAGAACAAATGGTCTACTAAGTTGTATTAATTACAAACACGTATGAACATATTATTAAGCTTTGATTTCGGTTGTCGTCTATTAATTCACAGACAGCTTTCGAGCCAATTTAATATTTATTTGTAATATGTAGACAAATTAAATTACTGTCTACTCGTGCGGCAATTAACGTCAAATAATTGTGACTAAATTAATTTGCATAGCGGTAATTTACGTGTATAATCTGTGTACTGTCAAATTTTATTAGTCGTTTAACACTGTTCTACTCTTAATAATATTTTTCTTTTAATGTTTTGAACATTAAAAATTCTGATAGTTTATCTGTATAATAGTGTAGTGTGTGTGTGTTGGAATATCCTAAAGAGAGGGTCATGAGTACAGTAAAAAGTAGAGAGTGTGTATGAAAATTTTATTATATGTATAAATATTGAAGAAGCGAAAAAGATATGGCAGAATCGTAGTAGTTGGAAATAAATAGTCTCTGCCTACCCCTCTATTAGGATAGAAGCGTGTGTATCTAAATTTTTAAATAAATAAAATAATAATATTTTATTTGAGCTAGATTAAATAATGTTAGAGGTTCAGGGATTTAAGTAAAACAATATAATTTGTGTTAGGTTAGTACTGCAAAGTTTTTGTTTTAATATTAATTAGCAAATAATTAAGTACATAGGGTTACACATTATTAAACATTATTTAAAATAGTAGTTATAAATTGTAAGCCCAGATAAAAGCCTTACAATAATGTTGAACTTTTTCGTTTTCCCTATTATGAAGGTCGCAGACATGACCTCATTAAACATGAACTTTTTCACGTCAATTTGCCACATTTTTTGGTGCTGGCTACAAAGGGGATCAAAGATCCGTTAAGCAACATCTAACAAATTTGGATGTTTAGACTACTTTATAATGAAGTATGCTAGTTAGGTACGATTTTATTACTTTGCGAAGTTTGAGCATAAATTGTACTCCCGGGGCGTTTTTACATACGCCCTCCATAGTATTAAACAAAATCCAGGTATTCCCAACAAAGAAATTTGTAAGACAAGCCGCCACCGCTTAGTAAGAACTTCTGATTGTATTCACGGCACCGCATTACGACTTTAGAATTTCCTACTTTTCCTTTCTTTAATACCTTTTATATTTTAAAAGGAAAGACATGATGTCGTTTCCATTTAACTTTGTAAGCCATCATTTTTTGTGTTGGCATGCGAGTACTTTGGTATTACGTGTGCGCTTTCATGCTATTATATCGTCGAAATATGGCCAAAATAGTTATCATCATTATTTATAGGTACAACCCATTAATGTCCCACTGCTGGGCTCGGGTCACCTCTCCTATATCTAGAGAGCTAAGAGGGTTTTTAGACCATACTCCACACACGCTGGCCAAGTGCGCTTTGGTAGATCAGACATAGGTACACATCGAATTTCTTCTAGTGTATGTGGATTTTCTCACGATGTTTTCTTTCAATTCCACAAAGTGAAATACACATTGGTAATGCTTGTCGGAATCTAACTCGGACCGCGTGTCTAGCACGCCGGTCTCTTATCCATTCAGCCAGTTATAAATGTCATTAAAATATTATTTTTTCTCTAAATATCTGTCTAATCAACATTTTAGAAGCTGCCTTAGTTTTTAGGGTTCCGTAGTCAACTAGGAACCCTTATAGTTTCGCCATGTCTGTCTGTCTGTCTGTCTGTCTGTCTGTCCGTCTGTCCGTCCTCGCTTAATCTCTGTGACCGTTAGCACTAGAAAGCTGAAATTTGGGACCAATATGTGTATCAATCACGCCGACAAAGTGCTAAAATAAAAATTGGAAAAAAATGTTTTATTAGGGTAGCCCCCCTATATGTAAAGTGGGAAGTGTTTTTTTTTTTAATTTTAACCCTAATGTGTGATATATTGTTGGAAAGGTATTTAAAAATGAATAGGGGTTTACTAAAATCATTTTTTGATAATGTCAATAATTTCGGAAATAATCGCTCCAAAAGTAAAAAACAAAGCGTCCCCCCCCCTCTAACTTTTGAACCATAAGTTTAGAAAATACGAAAAAAATCTGAAAAGTAGAACTTTATAAGGACTTTCTAGGAAAATTATTTTGAACTTGGATGGAAACAACAGATGGAAACTGCAGTTAACCAATATAATTTGGTCCCTGAATCGTATGAGCGCCTATACAATCCAGAGGTCAAGTTTCATTTGCCCGTATTTTTTTTTTAACTTCGTTTACACAATATTTTATTATCCTGAACGTATCTTTTTTCAAACAAAAAAATAATTATTAAAATAGGTTCTCGCAATTCAAAATTACCATCGAAAACTTCTGGCACGTCTATGTATTAATTAGTAACCCAATTCATGAATTTATAGTTTTCAAGAACTAACACTTATTGTGACGGACGGGAAACTACGGAACCCTACACTGAGCGTGGCCCGACACGCTCTTGGCCGGTTTTTATTGTTTTATAAAATGTGAAAAATAATTAAGTCAACCCTTTGAAATCTGGTTTGCAATGAGAGAATTCACTAATTTAGTTAATTATTGTTCATTACATCAAACGCGTATGTAACTGGAAATTAAAACGACTTAATAACTTTTTCTTGCGTGTTATTGATGCATACTTAATCATATAAGTAGTCTTAAAATCACTAAATTGATTTAGTTAATTTCGAAATCTGTAGTTTGATACATTTCATTAATCTCATTACCAAGAATTTTCAGTGTCACCGATATGCCGATGATTTGCTGATAATATACTCCCAGGCAAGCATTGACCCTGTGTCGTCAGCAATTGACATGGTCAATAAGGATCGCCCGTAAATCACAGATTGGTCTGCCAGGTTGGGCTTAATAGCCAACGACTTCTGACCAGTTGGACATAGATACTCTTCCTCCAATTGGCAAGCCCAAGTTATTCAAGTAAGCCAAAAAGTCACCGGTACCCTACGTGCTCTCTATCTTTTTAAAAACTTCTTTCCCTACAAAAGCAAGGTGATGCAGTATTTCATTTTTCCTCAAATCGACTATGGCATTCTGGTCAAAATAACACACATCACCATTGTTGATAGGGTCTGCTCTATCAACAAACTTGACCGTCTTCTAAATAACTGCATTCGATTTATTTTCAATTTTCTAACTAATAACTAGATTTTTTGACTTAGTGACTTTTCACTCTACGGGGACGACAAACAACTTTCCTTGAGTAGAAACGATACGATAGAAACGATTTCTGATTATAAGATTTTTATGAATATTTCTTTCGATTTTGAAACGATCTTCAAATATACTTAATATATTTGTTTTCCAGGTACTTGAACAGATACGATTCTAAATATTCATTCCAAGAACTTTCCCAAGTATAAGATGAACTTTTTCAAAGCGCATATTTTTTGTTCGTAAGCAAGAAGGGTCGAGGGAGTAAGAGCGAAAGCGTGTACACTTCAGTCGATTTCACTTCAGCTAAAATTAAAGCTCGGTTGGGATCAGCGGTTTTTGAGATTGCGGTCGCTCTTTGTTGCTGGCATATAATATAAAATAGGTACGAAAAAAGGACCCAAGAAAAGTTCACTGTCATTCTTTGCGACGACTGGCGAGCCTTCTTCACAATACAGCTGTTGGAGGCCGAGAACTTAATTCGCTCCAGCCTTTGGTCCAATATAATCTGCCGTAACTTGATGCGTTCGATTTATATTTTGTCATTTTAATACTTCCTTACATTACCAGCAGCTCAAAGTCTGCTTGAATAAATTATTTTAGTTTTAGGACTCTGAAGGTAACTAGTGAAACACAATAATGATGAAGATTTGAGGCTATTGTCTTGCAATTAGGGCTGTTCGAATTGAGGTATCTTATGCTTGAAGTTACGCGGGGCTTCACTTCCGTCGTTCTTTATTTGGCCACTAGTCAGCTCCTATTGGCCGTAGCGTGATGTTATATAACTTATAGTCTTCCTCGTTAAATGGGCTATCCACATTAAAATATTTTTTTTAATCGGTCCTATAGTTCCTGAGATCCAAGCGGTTAACCAAACAAACAAACTCTTTAACTTCATAATATTAAGCGTCTGTTGCGTTGCGGACGAATGTTCCTGCGCTCCCGTGACCACAGCAGAGCGCGACGAGAGGAACACCTTGGGGTTTTAGTGAGTGCGAGCCCCACATAACCCCTCGGTTCTTTCCCCAAGACCGAGGGGTATGCGTCAGGCATTTCCCCAAGTAAAAAAGGTATATGGAATTTACAAGACAGATTTTTGACTTATTTTTCTTATAAAATATATCAAAAATGTCCCAGGTAGTTTATTAGACACTTATTTGAAGATGGTGAAACAATCCCTCAGTTTAGCTACAACTCTTATCCCCCCATTCACGCTGGATTATAACCTAGGTTTGCCTTATAAAAAGCTGACTACTGACATGAACATGCAAACCGTGCACTCTTTCTTTATAAATGGTAGGATAAGTATGTTTATTATGTTCAGTAAATATTAAAACTATAGATCAACCATACGTGTATAGCCTGCTTTTTATATCACGTGTTTATAAGCTGTGTCGTAACTCATGCAACAAGTACACATTTCATATTTGTAGTTATCTCCTTTACAAATATTCTTTCTTTTAACAGATACAGTTTTCTAAAGTAAAATGGAAAAGGAATAGAGAATACAGGCCATATTGCTATCACAATACAAATAACACACATGCAACCGTAGTGTTGTTTGAAGAGCTAGACTCAATTGCAATATGGGAAGTGATTCAATTGAAAATAATAACATGAGAGTCTGAAAAAGTTTCCAAATTTTCAGATCACAATTTGATAGTACATATTTGACGCATCAGATCAATTCAAATAATATGTCGGCAATATAATATTGTGAAACTAAACACTACTTTATAATACTGAAAGAAGTTATTGCTTATCTTATTAGATAAATAGATGTTTTGAAAAATAATGGTTCCCAAAGGTCTGGGTAAAATTGAATATTGGGTATGCCCATCCTGATACTCTTAGTTTAAGCTCGGAGTCTGGAAAAATGCCCTGATAAGTTTCACCTAAAATAGCTGACGAAATTTGGGTGTGATAGATCAGTGTCGTTTTGCGTATATCTACTTTTAGGTCGCGCCTCGGCCCGCTTGATATGTCGGTAAAAACTAGCCTGTGTTCTATTCCAGAATATAATCTGTATATCAAAATTCCCTTCACATTCTTTGGAGGAGACCCATAGATGATGGTGATGGTGCTCCCCATGGTGATGATGATGTCAAAATACAGATACTTTCAGACGTTTTGGCGGGATTGAGAAACAAACATCCATTCTGCATCCATTTGTATAGGCATCTATCAACCCTACTACCTTTCGCATTTAATTATTAGTAAGATTGTTTAATTTTAACCGTCTGGCGCGTTTCGGTCACGTGAAAGGATAACAAACAGTTTTCTTCTACACACTTTGAGGAAGCTGACTGACAAATGTAAGGGTTGTACGAAAAGTAAAAATCCTCGGTAAGATCAATAGATGGGTAAATGACTATCAAATTTCTACACAAATTTTAGCCCTTGTTAACCAAATCAATAGAAAATTATTAAAATGCTAACTTTTTAACTTTACAAAGGTCTAAAGTAAAAGATGTTAAAATATTAATTATTCTTTAGACAACTATTGAAGCTTGAAAATGATATTCTCTTATCTGAAGCTTTTAAAAGGCTCCACTTAGTGCCTAGTAGTTTAATTTAATTATGTAGGCGGGTTTTTCCATTTCGAAATACCTATATTTCAGAAAAATAACGTTTCGGTTTGTAAATACAATTATTTTTCAGTTGTAGAAAAGTAGGTACTTACCGATCTGTTATATTTATATAGTGCGTGATTCGAATGTTGTTCCCATATTTTTATTTATGGAAGAAAATTAACCCCATTTAATTTATGAACTAGGAGCTGCTTGTTCGAGAACCTATTTTGTATAAAATTTGCTGAAACCTATTAAAATTACTATAACAAATTAGAAATAACTAAATAGTATAAAACAAAGTCACTGTCACTGTCTGTCCGACTCTATATATGCTTAAATCTTTAAAACTACGCAACGGATTTTGAAGCGGTTTTAATAGATACAGTGATTCAAGAGAAAGTTATATAGGTATAAAATACATACGACGCTGGCAAAGCAGCGGTCGGAACCTAGTAATAAATAAAAAGGCTTTATCCTAAAATAAAACATTAAAACTGAATACCTAATAAAACATATTCGCTATTATTGTTATTTGGCATCGTTAAGCGAAATAATGATGCAGGATTTGGAGAACGAAATTAGCTTTGTAAGTATATCCGAGTCCTAAGCATCCATAAAGATTTATTTCACATTATTTCATAGCAAATGATTCTGAAAATAATTTCACAAATAGCGTTTTATTTCGCTTTCCCGATAGCTTCTGGTACCCAGGAGAGATGTTGTGGCTGTTGTGAGCCATATCGAGTAAATACAATTATTATATTATTTCTTTAAAGCTAGACTCTGAAAAATTGCCCCAGTTGTTAAGGTATACTATATTTGGCAGGTACAACCAGATATAATATACCTTAACGTAACGTTCCTAGTTATTAACTGAAACCGACCTAAATCATACGTTTTTACTCACCTATTTCTTTATTTGGATACTGGCCATTGCAGACTGCAGCAAATTCTTGGAATATTTGTTCATGTAACTTGGGAAATATTTGTAATAACCAAAAAAAATTAAAAGTTTTTGTTCCATAATCTGTATTTAAATATATACCTATGATTAAAGGTTATATAAGTAATATAACGACAAAAGAGGATATATGTATCGGTTTTATGATTTGTTATTTGTCACCTGTTGATTTGGTCTAATGGTTAGCAACTATGAGCAACGCGTGCATACCGGTGCGTGGTGAGTCACCGGAACTTTAGTGAATGCATTCGTGAATATGGTAGCGCTTTTGACCCCAGTAATGGTCATACCACTTAACTATACATTTTTTCAACGTTTATTGCCTTTGAAAGGTAATCAAGACACAATGCCATCGTAAAATGTTGTAACTTTAGAAATATGCAACCCTTATCATACCTTTTTGTAGTTTGTCTTTAAAAACTTGTAGCATATAAATAAATTCTTTATTGAAGAAATCAGGCTAATTTAATTATACTTGAGGCGAAACTTTTGGAGGAGCTTTAGGGCGCGTGTCTAAAGTTTAGCACCTGTTCCCGTTACGGTACCGGGATGCCTATCTATATAGAAAATTCTTATGCCTTCGGGAGCCGTGAGATAACAAATGATGAAACAATGACGCCATCATGTTAGGTGGGCCATGGAGGCATTAAACCCCCCGCGCGCGGGGTAGGTGCGCAACGTTGCCGCTCCGCTCCCGACTTCAAGCCGCGCGACTTGCAGCGCTCGCTGGCTCGACGGCCGACTCATACCGCGTGGTACCTTCCACCGAGCGTCCGTGTGCGAGCACCGCTCGCGCTTCGCGTCGCCTTCTCAAACAAACTTACAAACTCACTTTCCGCCGCCGGAAACCTGTTTGGTCTACAAAAAACTCCTATTACAACATAACCACCACATAATATTCACTCCCTATATCGTTGATGAGTCTCTCTTACTTCTAAAGTGAACTTTAACTAATACGTGCCGAACTTTGAAAAACTTTTAAAAGTTTGTTTTTAAGCTGGCGATTGGCTGCGGTGTGCATGTAGAAGCTGTTAAAGTCATGGCTGGACGTAGTTCTCACTAAACCGGTAAGTAAAACGAACTTTACTGGAACATGTATTTGAATTTGTACGTGTAGTATTTTAATGATGATACGTTCTGTTAGCATGTTGTTATTAAATATAATATTTAACGTTAAATAAATGCGTGTAATGTCTAGTGCATACCGGAGGGATTATTTTATTATGGGCGTGTTGTCAGACTGCATTCCCAATGTTTCGGCTCCTTCAAAGACACACGGACCAGTTGGTTGATAAAAGTCTTGTTTATGAACTCATAATTTCTACGAAGTGTTTATAATCAACGAGGACTTATTGTGTGCAATGCCATATTCTGGGTATCGCATTGCGTATGTAACATCTTGTAAAACGAGCCAAAGAGAACGTACTTATTTAAAGGTAATCTACAACTGTGACATTGCTCGCTTTGTTTATTTTATTAAACTCATTTATTCAATTGTAATCAAAAGCTGGATAATCATCAAGCTGATCGAAGCCTCGTTCGACAAACAAAGCCCGAGTCTTTGTCATCATAGATCTTTGTATCATTATAGGAATTTAAGAATATTCTAATTAGTTATTTTATGATAGTTTGACGCATTTATAGAACTTAAATTAGTGGATGTAGCTAAAAATTAAAAGGAAAATGCGAAAGGAAGCAGTAGGAAATTAGTACATAATAAAATAAGGAAGTACATTTTAAATAATGATATTAACAATTATTATATTCATAAAGAAATTTCCTTTCCAAGAAACAGCTACAAAATAAACTGGGACTGACAGGAAGATTGCTAGTTAATCAAATTTACTTAGGTTAGCAAAACAAAGAACTTTCAGTTTTTTGGTTTGAGTTCTTTATAACCAAGAAGGAAAACCCAAAATTTTAAAGATGCTGGAAATTGAATGAAGAATTATTATAATTTAAAATGATTCTTTCCTGACCAAGTATCCATTAAATTTATTGAAATAAAGGCGGTGAATTAATAAATTTAGTAATTTGCAGAACGAGGACGCTGAGAGGGTTTATCCTTAAATTCCATTTAAGCAGAACCGGCACTTTATGAAACAAATAAATATGTCTAATAAAAGACCCGTTATATATTCAAAGGTCTTCTTTAAGCTACTAAGTCATGTTTAATTTATTATTGGGAACAACAACTTTAAAATAATACAATATATTCCAATAAAAGTCTATTTAATAGCAGATAAATGCTATTTATGTATAATATAATATAAATATACCAATCTATCTCAGCGTGATCAATTGTCATGGTTGTTATCGGTCAAATGGGATCTCCAAAAAACTAAGTTCACTGCGACATTGTCACAGTTGATTGATGACGGTAATGGATCCCAATAAGAATAAACTGTTAAACGCCTACTCTATTCAATCAGAACATTTCTAATATAATCGAATACATTTCCGGTATTAGCAGCCCTAGTTCGTGATAACAATTTTTCATAAACTTCGATTCAGGTAATTGCATTACCGGGAGGAAAATAAGCCTACATGGTATCTTTAGCCATATCTTCGGATTATTCCGAACCTGGGCCCTGATTCTGACTCAACGGATTGCTCCCGGATCGTAAACTTTTTCGAATCTTAGAACGACGTATTTTTACAGCTTAAGTTATTAAGTGTTAGAAATTATTTTACCGTTTAGAAAATTAAAAACTGATTAATGTAGGATTTAGTTCTACATCCATCTACTTTTTAACATTCTGTTTTAGTTAAATAAACTGACAGTTCTGGCCAAAAATATTCCGACAGCTCAGAATCAGGGGGCTAAACCGAAATGCTAACCCGGTCTCGGGTTAGGTTAGGCACTCGGAAAAAGATTCTATTCTATTTCACTTTCAACTAGAATACGTATGCTACTAATAAATGCACTGCCCTAATGCTAACCGGTGTATATCTGCCGTTTATGCGTTAAGCAAAAATTAAGCGAAAGCAAAAATCTACTTTTATGAGAGGCAGAATCCCCCGAATATTTTCCACTCACATAAACCAACAAGAATGAAGAAAAATGAGATTCCCTGCGGTATAGCAGACTGCAACTAGTAACACTATTCACTACAGAAATACGATGCTTTCAAGAGTGTCGAGTACTTAGGGAATCCATGAAGGAATTCGTCTCATTACAACCCATAAATTAATACTCCACTGCTGGGCACGGGTCTCTTCCAAATATTTTGAAGGGAATTTAGCCTAGTATACCACGCTGCCCAGACGGGTTAGTATAGGGCTACGAGCACCTAACCTAGTATAGGGTTTTATTTTGAATTTTCCATTTCTCGCAGTGCTATTGTTACTTAAGGTTAGTCCCTTAGTCGCGTAACGCGTTGTAGACACCCACTGAATGGGGATAAAAAGATTATGTATTCTTAATCCGTCACTACACGGACCATCACTAATATAAAAATTTTAAGCCAATAGTATAGCTAACTTGAGTTAAGCAATCTATAAAATAATAATTATTTCACAGTAATATTTTAAAGGGATACCTATTGAGATTATTATTTATTAATTATTTATTGGAGTAGGAGCCGTCAGCGGCTGCTTTGCTATCTCGACTAGGATAGATCTTTTGTTAGCCGAGGTTTAATTGGTGTTCGTTGGGCTTATATTTGATAATATTTTAACTGAATTCAAAATGGTGGCTGATCTTTTTTCCTTCGATCACAAGGCAGACTCTTCATATTTTATATCAGACCAATGGCGTCCACTGCTAGACATAGGCCTAATGACAATGTTAGAAATAGCGATTAGATTTTTAATTAGAAATATTTATGTGCGATCGTAAGATCAATACAAGACACAAACTGGAGCACATAATGTACTTGCTCTGTGCTAGAATGACACGTGTATTGGTATATTGACAGCATCTCACTTCTAACTTCAGTTACTGTGCAATCAAATTTGTAAGGCGATTAAAAGTGCACAATGTAGAATTTTAGACTTCTAATATTGTTTCTTAGTTTGAAGGTTATAATATTTTTTACGATGAAATCATGTTTAAGGATGAAATACTAGAAATATGTATACGTACAAAAATACTTAAGCAATAGGGAATTACTCTCACCTTTGGCTCCCACTCATCAAATTGAAGTCCTCAATGTTGACATTAAGCGTTCTTTTTATTTGTTATCTTTAAACGTTAACTTCTCTAAAGGTTACAATTCTATATTTGATCAATGGTTTAATAATTATGGAGGACTTAATGACGGAAAGTGGACTCCTGACCTGTTGAATTGACTAAAATAGGGGCACGATATAGATTACTCAATGAAGCGTTAACTGCCCAAGATTTGTATCAGTCTAATAAAATTATCTAATATTGGGGGCAATTGTTCCAAAACGCTAGTGTGAAGCGAGACACACACAACGCGAGTAATTCATCGACTTGTCCTACATGCTTGTCTTGCATACATTATTTAGTAGGTACTATTTAAAGAAACTCAAAATAAATATATTCTCGTTCTGCAACTCGTCCCACTTTTTAATTTTATGTGCAACTTAAAGTTTAATACAGTCGTAATAAAAGATACGATGATACGAGTACGAGTTGCAGAATTAAAAAAATTGTTTATTTTTATATTCTGCAAGTCCTCCTAAATTTAGGACGAATTAATGAATTACTTCAGTGCGCATATACTGTTAGATTTTATATGCGTATAGAAATATACCGGCAGATGTTATACGCAGATAATATTCGCACCAACTGTCAATATAGGTAACTACACATTTTAGTAGGGAGAATACAGATTTCGGACAAAAACGGAAGTCATTGATAATAATTTATATTAAACGTTAAAAGTTGCTTGTCAATATTTAGGGCTCCAAATATTCTATATATAATTACCGTTTGAATGAAATTTAATGAAGTAACTGTATTGGTATTGATTAACATAGAAAAGAGTGCGTTCGTTTCGTTTTAGTAGCCGAGGTGATAAAAACAAGTATAAACAAAGGCAGTTCAACTTAGTCTTATTATATTGTTTCATAAAATCGATATCTATCATCCATAAGTTGTCAGATTGATCGATGACCTGTGTAACGTTATTACCACATAGTGGGGTGACACCTTGATATGACCCCTGAAACTATGCCAACAGGGATTTAAAGGGTTGCTCTATTCATAGTCGGAACTAACACAAGCGGCTAACAATTCAAAATGAAACAGGAACTTAATTATGGACATGGTTTGCCGTTCAGAGATTTATTAGCATTGGGTCCAAATTTGAACGTACGGTGCAGGATTACTCTCAATGCAATGACTACATAACTAAATTTTGTTAACGAAAATTGACTAATGTGATGGATCTGTCTCAATACGTGTTATCGTTATTAACTATATGAATATGTTCGTTAAGTAACATTACCGCTTTTTTCGGTGGAATTTTAATTTTATAATCATAACATAACATAGCATCACGCCTTTTTCCCCGAAGGGGTAAGCAGAGGTGTTTCACACCCATATTTCGCCAGCTATGTTTGGTCCCATGAAATAGGGGGCGAGCCTATTGTAATCTACCGGGAACATTTGTTTACCAAACTCCGGGAAAATCTCAATACTGGAATTTCATTATAGAATATTCCAATACAATTTTCACCCGACCCGGGAATCGAACCCGGGACCTCTTGCACAGCAGTCGTATATACTTTCCACTGCACCACCGAGGCATAATCTTATAATTTTATAATCTTTGTGTCTAAAACCGGTAACATTGAGCAACTAGTTTTGCTCTATTTAGGGGGATCGCCCTATAAACCTTAGAACAATACCTAATACAAATACAAAATATGTTAAATATCTACGTCACATAAAGCACGATGCATGAAATTCTTTATTAGATAACCTAAAGTAGCCTCATTTATGACTGTCAATAATTTTAATGGCACAGGTTGCTTTTTATATGAGAACAATATTTTGACTCTCACGAACCGGTGCGGTGGTGGCTGAAGCTTCAGTTCTATGAACAAGTTACGTTTGTATCTAGAAATAATATAAGATTGTTGTCACAAGAAGTATCACTGGAAAGATTTATTTTTTTATTTTTTATTTTAAAACCGCGATCGCTCTAGAACATGCCCTGTCTCGCGGCGGACTTTATAAACATACAATTTTGTGACAAAAAATACACCCAGGCTTGCGACAAATATTATTGTATTATTCACATAAAGTTACACAATCATTTATTTTCATCACGACTAGAAGACGCGTGTGAATTCGCTCCCATCTTTCTTTATTTGGCCACTGGTCAGCTCCTATTGGCCGTAGCGTGATGTTATATAGCCGATATCCTTCCTCGTTATAGGCTATTTGTTTTACAAATCGGACACAACCGGTCCGATTTGAAAATCGAGATTGTTCCGTACATTATACGAGCTAGTCCATGGACCTAATTAAAAGCTAATTCCTAGTCTATAATATTTTAATTATTCAAGATGACGGATATAGATGTATATAATATATACTAGCCCGCAGAATTAATCGGCTGTAGAAAATCGACCGGCCGGAATCTTTGTTTTGTGCTCATCCCCTATGCAACGTTGCAAAATAATGACTGTATAAAATCCGTTGGGTAAAAACTTTTAGATGTCTGTTAGTAAAATACGAAAATACTCCAGTATTTTAGGCAGGAAGGAGGCAGAAGTTAAAAATAACGAACTGTAGGTATCCATTATACAAATAATAAAAAAAATAATGGAAGATCCTAAGAACTTTAAAAAAAAATTTACGAGAGATCTGAATTAATATCACTAACATTTTTCTTTAAATTGAAATGCTGACCACGCAATCGTATAAACTAGTAACATTATCATTAATGATATTAACAAGTTAAAAAACATCTTAAATAGAACAAGAGAATTAAGGATCATTAAATATGAAACAAATAAGCAATACGCACTATTGGTTGCAAGTGTCAATGGGACATTGGACGATTTGAACGTCTACAAGAATTTATGACAATGTTCAAACTCCCACGTTCAAACGTTGCTCAAACGTCGCTTTCTCAGTAAAATTGAATTCTGTTACCAACGCACAATCTTTGAAACTGATACATTCGATTGGTTACGTTCCAAACTAACGTTACAAAGTTGCTGTTTTACGCTTTTTAAGATATTTTCTTATCAGATCTTTAAATCCGGTTTTCAGAGCTAACAATGTTATTTTGTTATTCTTTGAAATATAACCAAAATTTCAAGTAATATATTGATGCTGTCTAGTTTTTACCAAGATTGTTTACAAGATAACAAAATACTTTCTTGGAATCATTTCTTGGTCCCTATAATAATAAACTAAACTTAACATTCATAAAGTTAAAGTGTAGTAGCGGTTTTAGCTTTAAACGCATAGAAGTTGTAATGTAGAATTATAATTTTACACAGAATGTACTATAGAATATTAACACAGATTAAGTTTACTTTGATGATTCGGAATTTTCGCCTCGCTGTCATCCCTCGTCATGTGGTGCCAAGTTCATTTTGAGATGGTGTAGGTATTTTCGTATCGCGAATAGTTATATTAAGCAATTAACTGGCATCCGTAACACGATCATATTTATGAAGCTTAATATAACAATACATTTAATGAAATAGAAGATAAGTACTTAACAAAAAATAGTTTATACATATTATCTTATAATTTTATTATGTAATGTCTTTGGTAATATTAATTAATTTAAAGGAATAATATCACATTGGATTTCAAACTACCTAAAAAGTTTGTGTTTATTATTGAAGCAATGGTTTTTATAAACATTTTTTTTTAAATAATTAATATTTTTATCTAATACAATAGTTAATTATCTTACGAAAACACAAAGTTCTAAATTATTTTAAATAATATGAAATATACGTCAGTACTTAATTGAAAACTATGACAATTCTTACATCTGTAAGTATATATAGACACCCTAAATCATAACGTCCATCGCTGCTCTTTCAAGAACATGACTCCTAACATTTCTCGTTCGTAATTTAAAAGAAATTGCGCACATAATATCTTTACAATTACGTCACTAAAGACAGTATTTATAACGAGCAGTACTTTGTTTGTGTCACGCGAGTACCTTTAATTTGTGTTGTCTAACTTTTCGTTATTTTATGACTGAATTTCAATTATGTTATAATGTACTGGCAGTTGCCAGGTCACGGGTGCTCATTCATTTGAATCTCTTAGAGGTTGATTTTCCAAAAACACTGAAACTCGTGTTTTTTTAATAAGATCAAAGAGCCAAATAGATACACACAAAAAGCTTTGTACATTTTTAAGTGCTAACTGTAGAAATAGATACACGTAACCAAACTGGGGACATGAGTCGATCTCATAAATATTTATAAATATCCACTGAAAAGACATTTCAGTTAATACATGCCGCAGTACACTGTACCACTCATGAATTCAGACGTTTTAGAAAGTAGTAACATGATTAGTCAACTCCATAATTTGCCCCAATTTGCTAATTCCAGAACAATGGATAAAAGATAAAACTTGGCCTTTATCTGTGCCTCAACAACTGCAACTGTATAAATTCACTATCGATTCAGATAATAGATAAATGAAATAGCCTCGAGGACCTATATTGTACCGTCGGCTTTAGTATCTACAATACCTTGTACTAAAGATAACGGTAGGTATATAGGTGAGTAGTATCGTGTTTACAAGATGTGCAACGTTTTGACTCGAAAATACAAACTTAAATTAAAAATAAATATTTGAACAGATAATTTACAGTTAGATCGCGAAATAAATTTGCATTCTCTTAACTTTCTTGGCATAGTTATCAACTGACCCAGTGTCATGCATATGTTAAATTAACACTTTTACCTGTCGATCTAACATTGATGACGACTTAACACACGTGGAAACATAAAATGCAACAATTTGAGCTTTCGAATTGACTGACTGAATAATACAATGTGTACTAATCAAAATGAAAATTGCTTTAACACAGACAAATTAGTGTCCTCAAATTTTGGGTATTGGGTGGACTCTTCTAATATCCAAACGGAACCTTAACAAACCTATCATTACTTTGCATTTCTGGCAATCACGATTATTATTTATAATTAGTTTAAATTTCGTTGCGGGTTCCAAGACAGTAGGTTAGGCATTCCCTGGGACTCCGAGTGTGAAAATTTGGTGTTCACAAGGGTCATCGCTGTAAATTCTGGCTTAGAGGAGTTGATGATGAGGGCGGGATTGTCCCGCAAGATATACCTACTTATAATATAACACAGCGTTTCGACTTTTTCAGGGTAAGCAGGGGTGCAGGTAGTGTATGTAGGTGTACTACATTTTGTCAGTTGTGTTAGGTCCCACATGTTCAAACTCCATACCGTTTTCGAACTCGAACCTAAAACCTCTTCCGTAGCAGTCGGGTCTTTTTTTCTATTTTCCATTGTTCACTGGTATGAAACGATGACTTCAAAAATTATCCTTCCCGATTCACACCGTGGAGCAAACAGCTCGTGGTATGAATCGACGAAAGACCCAGCAATCTTATTCCTTCCCGCTGCGTCACCAACTTAGACTACACTTCATCAAATCAACCCATAAACGTTCCACAGCTGGGCACGGGTCTCCTCCAAAGAATATGGAGGGAATTTAGCCTACAATATCACGTTGGCCAGACGGGTTGGTATTGAGGCCAATCTACGGTAGGCTACACTTATTTCATTTAAAATGATATCTTCAAATAATAAAAAGCGTACCTATACTGAGTATCATAGAATACTTTTATTATATACCACGCGAGCAGAACAGAAAACATTTAAAATTTCTATAGTCGATCCGGTTTCCAGAACATGCGCTACATACACACGCCCTCTTATATGTAAAATTGGATACCATTCAGCTTGGCTGAAATGGCCCGTAAGAAATTTACATGGATAAAATCTGGCCATTCTTGTGGTCCCGGAATCGATTCACGGAACCGATTCGGTCGGCATCGATTTAAGCATAAATTTAATATAAGATTATTGTATTCTACACAGCATCTTACTTGGGTAAAGTTATAATCTCTAGCGTGATTAAAAGATAACACAACTCAATGCAATCTTGTCAAAGTTAAATTGATTGCTCAGAATAAGAATCTTTGTAGAATTAATTTCAAGTTTATACGAACTTTCGTATAACAGTACTTTTTAATCGATGTTTGGGTCCATGAGTTCACGTGTTCTACCTGCAGTTCAGTCGTCGTATGCATTTTTACGTGTGGGTGTGTGTGTGTGAATACACAATAAGCGGATGAATAAATACCGTTAACGTAACGAAAAGGCAAACGAACTTGGGTGTCATATCATAAAAATCAAAGATGTGTGACATTCGCCCAATATGAATCGTAGAAAAACCGCCAGTGCCAGTGGAATTTACTTCCAGATATTAAAATTTACCACGGGCTTGTCTAAGCAGGAAGATTATTATAATATTTTTTTCTAAATTTTCACTATAACAATTCAATATAAATTGATTGTTGCTACTACTTTTTTAATTATGACAATGTTTCTTCAATAAAATGACAATGACCTCTTGTCTCGTCTTCAATTAACAGATTTGATCTCTACACATAGTTATTTGTTTGTAAACTTATTATTGTAAGATCAAAAAGAAATTTGGCTAAGTATTTAAAATAAATTGTTGCAAAAGTCTTTCATTGTTCAAAAAAGCAAATCATTCGTTTTATTTAAAAAAAAAAGCTTATTGTTTTCTTTGAAGCGTTTTAATAACATTGTGAGTAAATGAGCGAATTCTTCAATATTTGTTTTTGGATGAAAAAATAACTGGGTATAAAACTTGAAACGCTGTCTGTTGGGTGAGCATTTTGTTTAGTATTGTATTTGAATAAGGAATTAAACAAACAATCGGAAATTTGTTCGCTTTTGTGCACTTTTGTCTGTCTGGGTGAAAATTTAAATCAAATAGGTAGGGGAGAAGCTCGGGGGCTTGAGAGGACAGAGCTTGTGTGCACTTGGAGGCAAGTTAAATAAAAAAAGGCATTCGGCAGTTTTCCAACTGTTCTCTCTGTCACTTCTATCGATTGTTTGTTAACTAAACAAATAAGTGGAACGAATTGTGTTCGTGTCTATCGTGTACGTATGTACGTACACTGGGCTGCTAAGCGTTTGTTGTGCTATATCAAAGTGTAAATATCTAAGCAACATTGGAGATGTAAGAGGTTTTAGGCAAAGTAAAGTGGAACGCGTAGATTTGGTAGGAGACAACCTAACGTGTGCGTAGATTATTTGAATTATAGAAAACACACACCTTATTTTCTCACCAATCAGATCCTGTTATATTTGGTCGATGCGTTAAGCAAAAAAAGGTATATAAGTACCTAAGGCAAGATCATGCGAATTCCTGTTTTAAAATTCAAATATTAAGAGGGAAAGCGGTACACGATTCTTCATACAAACGTATTACCCTGTTTTCTTGAAAATATGACCCTTTTTACAGTCGTAACTAGAGGACTACCAGAGGAATTCTATTGGTTATTAACATAATATAAAAATGATAGGTACCTAGCCACTCTTTCTGGAATTTTTAATGTAAAAAGAATTGAATAGGCTCATTTTTCGAGAAGAAAACAGGGGAATACGTCAATCTCGTATTTTTTTTTATCTTATTATCTGTCTGAGCTGGGCTTCGTCTCTATCTCTCTATCATACTTTACGAAAGCGCGACGGCAATAGTTTCTCTGAATACCTTTAACAATTTCCTTGCAGACCGCGTTGCCTCTTAAAATAACACGAATAAAAATTATTTTCTTATTACTATATTATTATACAATAATGACTCGTAAACTAATGAACGTGTAAATAGCAGTTCCAACCTGTGCCTATTATTGCTATGCTTTGGGAATTTTGGGAAATAACCGCTGCTTTAATAAAGAAAAAAATTTAACAAGATATTAATGGATATATACCTACTTAAAATTATATATGTTTTGTGGCTCTACTTTTAATCATAACTGGGTAAGGTGCAAGCTACTCCCGAGCTTTTATCTCTTCTTTCTACAGCCGGTTAGGGTAGGTATAAAAAACTTTACATATTATTTGATTTTATCAATGCTAGGAGTCTGTTTCCAGGCCTTTTTTACAAAAAAATTGCTTATAGTGACTTTAATACAAATAAAAAAAAGAAATTCGGAATAAAATATTCCGAAGTATTTGGGTGTTCCCCTGTATAGCCAACAAACTCAACTAAAAGCAGTATATCTAATCTATCTGTATGTCAAATTTCATTAATATTAGTTGAGGGTTTAACGAGTGAAGTCGTAAAGAATTTAGGTACCTTTAAAACCTAAGTAGGGATTTTAAAGTTAGCAGTGAAGAAGTTACGACTGCTATACAATAACAAGTGTGATTTATTTGATACGTAAGTAATTTTTAATTTCATACTACTGTTGCTTGCAGAACATTAAAGGCATCCATTAACCCGGAACAGGTATTGAGAATTTGAGATGTATAAAGTGGCAGTACCTACGTAATTATGTGTATTTGCTAACCTGATTTAAAATCTTGAATAAATAGGTATAAAGATAGGTACATACAAATTTGGTTTTACAAGATTTATCAAAATCAGATTTTTTTATAAACGTCAGGCCGAGCCTTAACCTTCTTGAGCATGGGATTAAGGGGTTCCTAAGCATATTTGATATACATGTAAGAGTTTAAAACCCACAAATATGAGAAAATTAAATAATCAATAACTTTACATTCTAAAAATTATGTCATTATTATATCGTATAGATCCAAGATGTAAGAAAATATGTAAAACAAATTAGCTCAAACAGCCAGGGAAGGAAAGAGATCAGTTTGCCAATCCGGTGATTGTAAACCGAATTGTTTGCGCTTGTAATCGGGAAAGGTAAATCTGGGGGAGATTGGGTAACTTCGCCTTTAAAGAACCATTTCGTTACTGATTTGATATTGACTGTAGGGATTAATTTTGTTTACAATTTACTCGCAAAATACGAGTAGATTTAAAAAGGTATTTGTGCTTGAAATATTACTAAAAGGAATTTGGGTCCTAAAAACTGTTACTTCACCTTTGATTAGACACAAATTCCTTAAATTTTTGTACATTTCACGTGTGTGATACTTTAGCTAAACAGACATTTTTGTGTAAAAGCTTTTCCATCCCTAAAGCCACATTATGAAAACTGATTATGCGAACGTTAATCCTTAAAATTAAAAAGATAATAATATATTTTAAAATTATCTACATCTACAAAATGTTCCAATTTTATTTGATGCGCTAAGCATTTGTAGTTCTCATATTACCAGATGCTGCTATATAATGAAAAGCTTATTTCCAATAGAAATAAAATACTTTATTACATAATATACGTTTAATAGTAGCTAGGTTCAATCACAGGGCGTAATAATAAATTGTCCATACAAACGCGGTCAGCCGCTTCGGGTTATTACACAATAATATCCCAATAAGATATCGTTTGGGATCGGAATGCATTCAATTAAGTTTCTATTTGGGACCAAGGAGGTATTTAAGATAATAAATTATAGAATTTGATAAAAGATTGAAACTTTTGTGTTGAAAATTCACATTCACTACAATTTATACGATAATTTTATTTCAGAAAAAATTGGTATTAGGCATTGTTTTTAAATATTTTTTATGCTGATTTATAAAATTTTAATGAATAACTTTTATTTGATTTAAAATAGTGTATATTATTCAGTATTTTTTTATTTCTGTTTGTTTGCTAATACTATATAAATTCACTTATGGTTATTAAAATTTATTGAACATAATTCAATAATCTTAACTAATTTGTTAAAACCACTGAACGGACCTTCAATTAACATAGGGATAGCTAAGAAGCAGGAAAACATAATTTTTCGTTTAAAATTTGACATAAAATGATGTTTTAGTGTAAATACAAGTTATTTATGTAAATGTAAAACCAACTCATTTCTACTTATTACAGAGTATATAGGTAATGAATTTCATAAATATGCCAAGTTTAATTTTGGTATTCAATAATTTAAAGGAAATTCTAATTACGAGATACCATTTTTTTTGCGTTAGTATAACACTATATTCAACATGTTCAAATTTTTAACACATTTGTTCAACCAAGTACGCTTAATTTCGTAGCCAGGGAAGTTTTGCTTGGAACTTCAAATGTGCGGTGCAGATTTAGTAAGCAAATGACATCTACAACTTTGACGAGGCATTCTGCCAATAGCTTTGACCTAAATTGTATTTGGAAGTTAATATTCATCTTAAATTGAAGCAGTCTGAACACATTCCTTGAATAGCAATGTCGTTTATTCAAAACTAGTCACGTAACATGTGGCTTCTGATAAAAAAGACAGATAATAAAAAATATATAGATGTTCTTTTATAGTTCAGTGGAAGTCTTTATAGATACTGTGCGAACAAGATAATGAAAATAATAATTTGTTAGGACTGTAATATCGTTAATTCCTGTATCTTTGGCACTAGCGGTTAATAATAATAATTCATTTATTTCAGAATAAATCCATAGTTAAAATACAAAAATACATTAGAATAATCAAAAATTCAAAATTAAATTATACAATAAACATAAAATTAAATAATAAAATATAAATAAAATAATAAAACCAAAGAAAAGTAAAATTCAAATAATAAAATAAAATATCAATTAGTTTGTGACCCATAGAGTGTCATCCAATGTGCCACAATTGGACAGTCCGGTCTATCGGCCCATGTCTTCAGAATGCCGTTGGTACTCGTCCTCAGTGGATGAAGCATGGACGCAGTCCGCTTTCGCATGATGGCATGAAAGCCATCGGTGCGCGCGTCCCCGAACATGCCCGACGCACTGTTAGTCCCAACAACATTCTAAAGTTAAAGTGAAGGTGGTGGCTCCCACTAACAATACATCGCCGTCCAAAGTGACGAGAGTGAGGGTTAGCTTCACACACGAAACAAAATTTCTGTGATTGACAGATGTTTGCTTAGAATGTGGATCTAATTTAATTTTGTGTCCGTTAATTGCATGATATAAAGTCCCCCGCGATAGTATTGTCAGTAGAATAGATAGATTAAAAATCATCTGCTGGGTTTTTCTATAGCGAAATGGTAATGGAGTGATCCATATATAAATAAAAGCCAAAATGCTCATGTAACTTACCCTTTAAAGACAAGGCGCTATGCTATGTAACGCAATTAAAGTGTGGCATCAAAGCGAATGATAATTACGTGGCAACAACAGTGTGCACAATGGGACTGCTCCATTTACGAAATTGTAGTTAGTGAAGGGTTTGTACAAAGAAGCAGGTCCTACTCATTATGTAATGAAATCCGAGCTACTATAAGCACAAGTTTGTGAATAGGGCTAATCCTTAGGTACTTATATTATAAATGCGAAAGTAAATGTGTTTGTTTTTTACATTTTAAGCGATCTTCATGAAATATCACATATAAATAGCCTAGAACCTAGGAAAGGTTATAAACCTTTTTACTGATTTATAGGCCCAATTCCTTCTCCCCATCCCCATCGATTCCCTTTTCCTCCCTCTTTCTCTTTTCCTTCTGGTCCCTATTTTCCTTTTTCATATTTCTCTTTTCGGTAGGCAGCGCTACGGTTGTGTTTTCTTTGCAACCAATGCTAAAAGAACGCCGTCATGTCCTTGCATGCTCTTCTTTCAAGATAGGCAAAAAAAAGGTACCAAGCGCGTTACGACCCTTAAAAATTTATGCAGTCCTTTTTTGAATAACCTCATAGTGTAGCTACTTGAGCGTAAACTCGTGAGGCAGTTCATTCCACAACCTTAGAGCTCTAATATCGAAAAGTTATCTAGGATGGGTGTTTGAGTATTTGTACACTTTCAAGCAAAAACTAAAAAAAAATTATGTAATTTAATACACAGATAAACAATGTCTTGGATTGACACATACGATTTTTATATTGGTAATAAATTGTCGTGGTTCACGAGAGTGGTATTGCGTGTGGAAGCTAATTACAATAAAGACACACCTAAAACGTTAAGTATGTGTGTGGGTCAAAGGGTTTTCCATGTATCAAGTTCACGGTAAACAAGCTTCAACTTGAGAAATGTAGGCAAACACTTTAACGGACCCTCTTATATAATGTTACCCAACTCTTTAAGTAGATAGTTCTTTCCAGAAATTAGACTGCAATAAAACTGATCTTTTTATTTGATTTTTGTATACTAAGAACAAAAAAACAACGACTCTACTAAATGAAAACATGAAAATTACATTATTTGTTCTTATAAGGTTTTTCGTAGATGCAATGTATTGTGTTAGGAGCCCTCTTTTAGACAAACAAAAAAGTATTGGGAGACTGTAGACAAAAACAAAATAATTAATGTTGTTATATGATTTTTACAAGGCCTGTAAAAACTACTAAGAAAATCATTTCATTTTGGAATTGTGCGGTAAAATGAGAAAACAGTGCTGAATGTTCAACGACCCGCACTGTCTGCGCCTGAGGCCATGTACCTACATATATGTGTCGCAGCCAACTAGCTTAATCAGCTGTTCAACTAACTTGTCTGGCCTGAGCGATATTTGTCATTCAATTAAACAGCTAGACAACTGACTTGAATCATTACTTTTAACTATTTGCCTAGCCTAGTCATTAAAAGTTAGTTTCTCTATCTGCCACCTGGCGCTCCAGAAGCCCTTTAATTTAACTTGCCAAAACGTGCCAGTGTATAAAGTTGCGGTTTCTGAGGACTCAGGTTCGTTTCCCGGGTCAGAACAAATATTTGTATAATCCGCATAATTATGCTTGTTTCCGAGTTTGGGTGTTTTTCTATTTATATATGTACATATATTATGTCATCATTACAACCCATAAACGACCCTCTGCTGGGCAAAGTATATAATATGTAGTTATTTGGAAATATATGTATAATTATGTATGTTTGTCAGTTGTCTAGATCCCATAACACAAGCGTATATTAGCTAACTATGGTTTGGTATTTAGCTGTGTAACAAAAAAATACTTGTATTGTAAAAAATAACTAAAAAAGTGATTCAAAGAATTAGAGGAATTGCACCATGGCGCGGCGCGCGGCTCTCGGTTGGGCTCCGAAAAATACAAACCAAATAATCTGTTTCAGTTCTGTGATTAAAAAAGGACATTAATGATATAAAACATACGCCGTACATTTTTATGGGTATTTCGTAGCAGCTGCTTATAATTGTCCCACGCAGGTAGCTGGGAGCAGAGGCTTTATAATCTCTTTGTTGAAAAAAAGTAACCTTTATAGCTAGTGATAGGTTTTTTGTGCGAATTGTGATTGCTAGTCTTTAATGGGATGATTCAAAATGTCTTTATATTTATAAATCAATCATCACTATAATTAACTTTGGGAGTTTCTACGACTGCTGCATTGGTCCTGGTTCCGATTCACGGGTCTCATAAAAACGGTAATCCTCAGTATCGGCCGGGAGTTAGGAAGTGGGCCGGTTAATGACAATAGTCTAACCCTCTATTAAATGGGACTATTAATAGCTAGAAAATAAATAAATTCAGTCATTCATTCACAGCTGTCGAAATGTGTTCTGTGGTGTTGACACTTGAGAGCTTTAAGATCTTTTAAGGTAACTTTATACCTACTGTTTTCAAAATAAACTTTTGGTTGCCAAATGATACACTGCTTACAAAAAACCATGATACTTTTTCTTCAATGCAAGTTAAAACATAAGAAAATACCTTCAGCTTTCAGGAAACGCAGAAAGGAAAATGTATGAAATATTTGCAACTTATGTTTCTGTTACGTGGCAACAGTGATACGTTACCGCAATTGCGGAAGCAGAAATGGCGCTCCTTTGTTATTAAAAGGTACTAAAAGTACTTGATTTTACTTAACTGCGTCTTGGAGTAAGGACTTTATATTCAAATTGAATTTTATGACGAATACGGCAAACGATAAACGGGGGCCCGCGCTCCCATCTGTGTTTATTGTAAAATTCACGAGTATTTTAAAATACTTTAAAACACTGTCCTTTTGAAATAATATATTTAATTGCGATAGTTAGTTGCTATAATTTTAATGATGATATATTAAGAGTTCTCAATTTTGGATAAATATTGATCGAAATATTAGATATATTTTATTATTTTCGCAATATTTATTTATTTTACATCATTAATACAAATAAAATTGGCTGGATTAAGCGGCAACAATGAGGAAAAATTGTATGATACTGTATTTTAATTTGTGTTTCCGCCTTTTTTATTTCAATTGATTTTTTAGGTTGTAATTTGATTATATTTTATTAGTGATTCTATTCTGACAATATTATTTTCCCAAATAATTCGAAGGTACAAAATATAAAGTGATACACAGACAGCATTTACAATTTGGCAGTATAGTAGAAGATTCAACATTTGTTTCAGCAGAACAGTGTTGCCAGTACAGAATTACATTGCAGTTCTTTTAGCATAGGAATTTTGCTGCTAAAATGAATATGCGACTGCCAACCGTGACAATTAATTTTGCAACGACCATCAATTCCGTATCATGAATGATAACTATTTTTCATGTAAAGAAACAGCCGTGTAACTTCAAAACTACTTAATAAGAAGTAAGTTAAAGATTAAAATACTTAGTTTTAACATTTACGGACAGTTTGACAATTTTCCCTAGTTTAAAACTAAACACACATTCAAACTTCTTTTGTAAATAATATCTGTTTTATTACATGAAAAATACTTTGCTGCTGCTTTGTTAAATAAGTTAACACTGCAATACGATTTTCACGTACTTTTAGAATGAAATGTATCCTGATATATCCAGCTAAGTATTTAAGTGTAAGTGGATAATCCACAGTCCACACCCGTCCACTCTACTGTGTATAAGATTACAGGACACCATTCCGGGACTATTTCGTCTTAGCTACAAACAGAAAAGAGGCCGCATTAATTTAATTTATTTCGGGGTAGCCGCTATGTCAGGGTTTTTTTCTCACCCCCAGATTACGACTAACCCGATTACTTAGCACTCCTGACTCATGAAAACGTACAATTACGGTCAGCTAATCTTTTATTAACATACTGATGTCTTTATTCATTCTACATGTAATCAGATCAGTAATTATGTGAAATTCTATACTTCTATAATAATATTATACAGAGGTAAAGTTTGTGAGTTGTGACGTTGTAGATAGTAATCTCAGGATCTACGGAATGTATTTTCAAAATTCTTTTAGTGTTAGATAGACCAACTATCGAGGAAGGTTATAGGTTATATAACATTAGCTACGCCCAATAGAAGCTGAGCATTGGCCAAATAAAGAACGACGGAAGCGAAGCCCCACTAGACATCTAGTATTGATATAAAGTTGTAATATCCCTGTCGTAACTGTACCTACTACCTATCCGTCATTCTCACTAATAAAATCAAGAAGTACAACCGGTAAACCCTTATTTATATTACAAGTATTCAATTTATATTTTTGAATGATATATCTGATTTAATTAATAAACACATAGATGATAGTTCTTGTTCTATTTTTTACCCGACTGTCAGGACAGGTATTGTTTTTCGCGCATATCTTGTATGTTTGTAAATTTCTTTATTCCCACGTTTCTTCCAAACTGCTGGATGGATTTGGACAATTAAGGTATCTTAAGATTCTTCTCAAAAAACCAAGTGTCCTTAGATAGGTATTATAAAAAAAAGACAAAACGGCGGACTTTTGGTGCCAAATTGTAAGAAGTTAGATTTTTTTTCAACCAAACGCATCGAGTAGAGTAGGGTATCAAAATAAAGGGAATCAAAAGGAGATTACATATATTCAAAAAGAGATTATACATAATTTAATGGTGTCGAATTGTAAGTAGTTAATATAATTTTTTTAACCAAACCCATCGAGTAGAGTATCAAAATAAAGGTAATCAAATGGAGATTACAAATATATACATATGTTATATATTTAAATTTAATCAGGAATAATAATTACAACAATTTTTCAGTCTTTTTGGTGCGTTGCTTATCTGTTGATTTTTGCAGTCGGGTTATTTTTATATTGTAATTATATTTACTTGTTAATAAATTATATCAGACAAAAACATTAGCTGTTCTAAAGATACCCGATAAATGATGTTAGTGACATTTCAATTTATACGTTCCACATTGACTATTAGATTCCACTTCCGTCAAAACGCTCCTCCGAAATCATATTAACCTTCAATTTTCTTACCTCAATTTACTACATCTGTAGCGAATATCAAACCTCTATGTCAAACCATCTCATACTAATATACCTGTCACGGGGGTACAGACAGTCAAGAACATTGGGGACCCTTCTTTATGTGTATTATTTTGTTATAGAAATACTAAAAAGGTAAGGTGGGTTCTTCGTAATGGCCGTTATTTCATTAGAAGGGAGCATTATGAAATTCAGCGGTATAATAATAATGACCCTGCTTTATATTCTGTTTAACGATAATATTTTTATAGAAATGAAAATTTATAACGCATTTACAGAAATGTGACATTATTCTGATTCACATTTAAAATCAGAAATATTTAAATTCCATTAAACCACGTTGTCGCCAGCATTCTCTGCTGCGTGTACAAATTAAATTACTCGAATTGTAATTGCGAAACTTTTGTTCAATTGTAAAAGCCGTATTTATTATTTCGGATATAAATATTTACATTTAATTGCATAGAAAATTTAGATATTATCCCTCACAAAAAAGAGTAGGTTAGGAGTATGCATCAAGCCTTTTACAATTTACTTCATTGAAAAATGCCGAGATGCATTATATCGAGTTTATCAGCATGCTTAGTCATCAGATGCAAGTTCACGTACTTATTAGGTCTGTGCGAGGCCTCTTCTCAGGATTCCGGACCGCCCTCGCCTGTTCGACCGGTTCCACGACTGCACGTGTACGCATGCAACACTGATATTAAGTCATGAGCGCTGAGCGAGACTTCGACGTTGGCTGCAAACTAGTCATTCGATCGTGAGCGTTACTAATTGAGGGCGATGGCCCAACGTAATTATTGTAGAAGGCGGCGCGGCTACAGCCAAGCGGTCATAGCTTGTAGCACGACAATGACCTTGGTCAGAAAGCTCCTGCCTTCGTTCAGGACACCCTTCAGTCTCAAAGGTAACGGGATTATTTAACGACAGCTTCGAGACTCCGATGAGAGCGATAAGGATTTAATGTTACTTGTAAGTGTGGTTGTGTGCGTTTCTTAATTTTATGACGGTGAAATTATACTTAAGTTCGTCTCTTTAAATTGGGTTTGTGATTTATGTATGTATAAGAAAGTTATTGATGCGTCGCATAATAAATAATATACGGGTGTATGTGTGTATAAATAAGATTAAGTCAATACAATGTGTCAAAACCGGGTCCTGTTATTTTCAGATTGCTGGTATTCCGATATTTTAATATTACATTTTGTTTGTATAAGTAAGTTTCGTGCAGACAAAGAAGTAAATCGAATCTTAATTGTTTTAGATACCTAGCTATATCATATCAGTTATACAGACATGAAGCAGGTTCAGATAATACTTTCATTGAATCGTGACTCGTAGAGCGGCGAGGCGACTCGCAGACTCAATCATTGTTGACCGCAATTGATAATTCACTGTCTTTTCATAGTATTGCTTTCCATTTCCTTTGATTTTTCTCACAGGAGTGAATAAGATATTTTTATTCTTTTATTGAAAATTATCTAATCTTTTAAAAAAGTAGGACGATAAGTCTTGTTGAAGAAAAATTGTTTAAATATGTATTTGTAGAATTTTTATATTTTTACCAAAACATAATAAGGTAATAAGTTTTAAGCACAACCAATATAGTTGAGCTGTAACACAATTTTAACTTATGACATTTAATTTGACGTTGCCAAGTTTTGTGTTTTAAATGGCGCTAAATTTGGGTTGCAAGAGTAATGAAATTTTTCTGAGAATATAAATTATTGAGTTATTGAGATGATTAAATTTTGCTGAGTGGTTCTATAAAATTGTTGAAATTTTAATTACAATTTTTTCTTTATTTATTAGATTAGTAAACAAAAATATTCCTTCCAAATAATAATCAACCTCTTCCACACTGGAATATTGACACAAGTTAATATTGAACGTATCCCGAAGTTATATTATAATTCAGAAATTATTCAATTATGCAAGGTATGAATCCTTAAATTAATTCAAATTTGTATCCAAGATGGAATATTTTATCTGGGTCAGCTTTGTATTCTTAATTATAGTTTTGTTCTAATGGAAATCAAATCAGAATGAAATATTTATATTAACACGAGAAACCTAGGCTAACTATGATAAATCAAAATAAAGGAAAAGGGCCGTAATTCGTAACTGCTTATTATTAATACCAGCTATTAATATATTATTCTTATTTAACTTCTTTTCCATCAAATACACGTTAATTCACATAATCGACTTTAACTAAAGACCAACCAGCGTGAACGAATTGATTTGAAATAATAAATGCAATTTGACGGAGGAGTGCTCGGAACTCAGCAAAAAAATATAATTGCACTTTATTCTCTAGTATACATCTACACTTCTACAACATTACAATCAATAGCAGCGCAAAGTTGCCGTTTGCAGGTGTTGCCAAACTGCCTGGTATGTTTAAACACTGGAATTATACTGAAGTTGCCCTGAATTACTGCAACGCTCCGACCACTTTAAGTGCACTTGAACTTTTTAACATGTAAATGATATTTAAAATGTTTCAGGAATTACTACATGCAATATGCAGTATATTCTCGTATCTTTGCCACTGGAGCTTGTGCACTGCCGATGTTATATTATATGGAACGTAATTAATTCATATCAAGTAACAAAAACTTGTTTGTAACTTAATCCGTGTAGTGACGGATTAAGAAAACATAATGTCACTTCTCCATCCCAACCCATGGGTGTCGTAAAAGGCGAGTAAGGGAGTAACCTTATGCAGACAAGAGCACTGCGAGAAAAGGAAAATTCGAAACAAACCTTATACCAAGCCGTCTGGCCAGCGTGTTATAGTATGCTAAATTCCCTCTACACTCTTTGGTGGAGAGCCGTACCCAGTAGTGCGACGTTAATGAGTTGAAATGATTAACATTAACTTAGATCCTATCAGTAATAAGCTATATATCTTACGTGATGCTATTTCAGAGTAATGAAAAATTTAAAGTAAATTCTCACTCCACATTATTTAGCCTCAATATAAACCCGTCATCAATTACGTACGTGTCGCCTACGACGAATAGGTAACTGTTTATTTTAATGTAAAAGTGGTGTTGATCCATTCCAATCCTGATTCGTACTATTAAATCGTGACGGCTTTACTCGAGAACGGGAATTTAAAAGCTTTAAATGTCTTTGTTTGTATTAACGCCACGTAGTTACCAGGAAACTGAAGGAATGCGAAACCTTACACCTAGTGCAGGTGTAACGCAGTCATTTATTAAAGGAAATAATGGTTTAAAGCAGGATTGTATTGCTGCATAAACTATTGTTGTGTTATGCGCAAAACTACAATCGGACTATAGGGAAACGATTGTAAATTATTACTATAAAAATTAACTGTTCTTATGCCATAAAGTTGTACAAAGTATTTATTTTAGACTTTTTATTTATCTACTAATCATAAATAAACATTAAACATCTAACTGGCAGTAACAACTGCAACAGAATTGAATATGCGCTGAGAGTGCGAATAACTCAGTTGTACTTTTGAAAAAACATAAAAGGTATCCAATGATGGCTTACTCATTAGCAAACCAAGCTGTATGTTAGTTAAATAGCCTAAATTTTATCAAAAGTCCTCTGCCCATAAAATGTCAAAAATTTTATGGATTGTAATAAAATTGCAATCTAATAATGTTTAAAGGCAAGGGTGATCAAACATTTCTTTAGAATTTCTCCTAGAGAATGAAAAACATTTATTTACGACCTTTTCCTTCGCAGTCTGCAAATGGCTGGCAATTTAATTAGTATATAAATTCCACAAAGCGAAATGCACTTCAGAATAATTATTGTAGTTGAAATCGGAAAGAAACTATAAAGTATATAACTATGTTTACTAATAATTATAAATCTGAGGAGTTTGTTTGGTTGTAGGTGCTAATATCAGCAACTGGTGCTAGACATAGGCTATGGTAATGGCTGGCCATCAGGCGGCCTGTACGACTGTTTGCCACTATCGTAGTATAAAAAAACAGTCGAATTGAAAAATTCTTTGGTGCTGGATTTATTGAGGAAGCCTATAGGCTATTTATAATCACGTTTGGACGAATAAGGGCTGAGTTGTGGCGAAAGATGCACGGTAGCAAAGCCCCGGTCAACAGCGAGTATACTAAGGGGCACAAATCAAATTATGGCAATGCAATTTAATCTCTACGCTGAAGCAGATTTATTGACATTCATTAAGTTAACTGTACTGAATATTTAATTTTTAGCATCTCTTTTCATACTTTATTAATTAACATAATCTGTACGCTGACTGTTCCGGAGCAATCCTCACGGATTAGCAGGATTATGGCTTTTCTCGAATTGTTATGTGATAATAAAGGGTATATTTTTCTCTTTCTAAGAGAACTTCTGAGCAAGCGATCTCGCTTCGTATGTAGAATGAGACTTAATAAATAATAATAATTCTTTATTTCCACAGAATAATAGTCAAATTACATCAACTTTTACACCATTATAGAGCTTGTAATTATGGGAATAAAAGATGTAGAAACCCTGACTAGCCAAACTAGGGTGAATCCCTATATCCTGGAAGTCACACACATACACTTATGAAGAAGAACGAAGAGAAAAGCTGGCTCAATGTAGGTTGGTGGATCAGATGTACCCATCGATTTTTTCTTGGGTATGCGTGTTACCTTAAGAAGGAAAACCTTCACCGTCAGCAGATGGTACGTTTAAGTGACAATGACTTGTAATACAAATTGGTTTTCCCAAGGGACTACAGTATAGGGTAATAGGGTTCTTCAAAATAGGAGTGAATAGGCTTCTTAAAGGTCGACAACGCGCTCGCTGGTATTGCAGGCGCCCATAGGCTACGGTAAGCGCTTACCATCAGGCGGACCGTATGTCTGTTTGGCACCGACGTGGTATAAAAAAAAACTAAAGTGAAATCCACATTGATAAAATAAGATCGAAAAATGTTTTACTAAGCTAAAGAGTTAGTAGTAGCTTTGTTACTGTAAATTTAACCCTTTAAATCCATGTAAAATTAAGGGTGTACGTAATAAAGTCCACATTAAAGTGAAATTGTCAGCAGCAGAGGGTTACACGCTAAACATTTTCATTCACAAAAAGTGTTTGCAAACTTTTTTGCGGTTACTAATAATGTCTACTTAAAATACCCGAGTTGGTTAAAATACATTCAATTAAAAATACGAAATTTAAATAGGTAAGTATATTATACTTAAGTTCTTTTTTATTACGGGTTGTTGGTATGTGGTGCACAAATGCATAATAATATATACCTACACTTCCATCGTAAATGACACGTAATGCTTTGACGTGGAATTATTTTAATTGTTTATTTATAGTTGCCTACGCAACAAAATTTGTTAAACGTTTTAATGTCTAACGGCACTTTTAAAATTACTTTCAAATTATGCCTACACACTAATAAAAATTTTAGTATTAAAGTTATCCAAGGCTTGTCGCCTCCCTAGTACATATTCGTTGCGTACAACAAAAACTTTGTGCAATCAATCAATTTGTGAATGTGTGTATGTTTGTTACTCCTTCACGCTCAACCGGCTGGACCAATTTTTATATAATTTGTTAAGGAGGTAGCTCACATCCTGGATTTACACATAGACATACATACTTTTTTAAACCGCGAAGCGCCACGGTCTCTGCCATTTCGATATATAAAATGAATATTAGATAATACGGTATCAAATTTTTCTTAGAACAGAAGGTACCTACTTACAAGCTGCGAATGTATTAATTGAATATTAATGGTAACATTTAGGTCTTCTCCAAACTATTTTAATTATAATACTATGTACCGAACATGCATACAAATGAAGATAGAACAATACGAATAGATCGTATTATAAACAATTTGAGGAGTACAAAATTATAGAAAAGGTAGCCATCGATAGTTCAATGGCAGACTATTGTATTATCGGGGTATAAAGGTGGGGGTTTACGTGCCGTATCGCGGTTGACGCCGCCGCGCCGGGCAGTGGCGCTAGGCATGCTTCCCCTTACACATTGCTAACAAACGGTGCGTTGACACTTATCAACGAGGAAGTAACCCTACGCACTTCATCTCGCCGCCGAAACTAAGATCAACGTCTCACTGTTGCACTAAAACAAAACACACTAGCTGTTCCTTGGAACAGCTAGTGTGTTTTGTTTTAGTGTTCCTTGGAACAGCTAGTGTTTAAATAAAAAATGATTTAAATAAAATTTCGAAGATAGACTGCGCTTATCTTGATAAGCGCAGTCTATCTTCGAAATTTTATTTATAGTCGTCATAATCATTACAATCCATAATACATTTTGGGGGGAATTTAGCGTATTTAGACGGGTTGGTATAGGATTATGTTTCGAATTTTCCTTTTCTCGCAGTGCTCTTGTCTGCTTAAGGCTTCCCTTAGTCGCCTTTTTCGACACCCACGGGTTGAGATGGGATAGTGATATTACGTATTCTTAATCCGTCACTACACGGACCTGCATTATTTATCTATGAAGGAAATATTATTTCCTTTCTATTGCACTAATTTCCATACTTGACGATGCGAATAGAATGTTCCCTCTGTTACCTGTTCCGTGCATCGGATATATTGCAATTTCTGACGAGGAAATATAAATAGCTCTTTTATAGTAAAATCTTTTATAATAAATCTGCTGGAATATAATAAAGATTTTCTTCATATTTTTAGAATTTTATCCGATACACTTTTCTGGAAACTCTGTTACGCGCGCTCCAAAAATAATTTCACATAATACGTGCTCTGAGACAGCGATGACTTATTTATTGCCTTTTCTTTTTTGGTATGACAAGCTTAATTGACAAGGGAAGCAAGACCCTCTCCCAAGATATCTTGACATTTTATATTACACCTTTGCGAAATCTATCCCTATATTGCTACACGTATAAAGTGGATCATCCATTAGTGGTAATATTGTGTTCTTATAAAACTTTTTAAATTTTCGCTGGATTTTATGTGGTGGTAAAATAAAAAATAAAAAAAATTACTGTAATTTGAGATACATCCTGCTTCATGTCCTATATTCTGTTAAAAAATGGCGACCTATCTTAATGAAATTGACACTGCAGCCTATAGAAAACACGCTCATTAATACCATCAATTCAACTTTGCTCTCAGAATCATTAAAAAACTGATTCAAATAGTATTATCTCGATTCAATCCATAGTTGGACAACAGGGATGTTATGGAGCTCCCTAACCGTAACTGAAACTATAGGATATCCGAAATAAAAATCTATCCAAAACTGTAACCTGACATAAAAGTTTCAGATAGAGGCGCAGTCTTGGTAGAAAACCGCAACGAATACATTATGACAATACTTTAAATAAGTTATTTGCACGTAACATAAAAATTATAAGTACACAACTAACCTATTTAAAAAAAGAACCAGATACTCTATTAATTACATTCATCATCATCATCATCTCAGCTAAAATAATAAAATGAGAGATATGGAGAGGCCTATATTCAGCAGTGAACTGGCTGCTAATTTTTTTTTATATCCGCATCCAGATCCGAAATTTCATGTCCATAACATCCTTGTTGGATAAAATTATTTTAAAAATTTATTGAGATACGCAGTTTATGCAAGCAGTATCAGGAACACCATTTAGCTTAAAAGGACATTGCTATGGTAACAGACTAAGAGTTAAACACCCCAGCGTAGTAATTCTCAAAGTAGGTTAGGATACAGTCTGTAGAATCACGGCTCTTTAAAGCAATTGTTATTTCATGAGACAGCCTCCTACAATTGGAAAGAATAATCTTACTTAATTAGATAAAAATAAAATATTCAGTAAAACACATTACAAATACATGTACTCTTGCCACATACTTACGATACTCTGAATGCCAAAGGCAAGCATACATTTTTAATAATCTGTATTGCCGCGTTCCCATGTGCAGATTTATTTATACGCAGATAGAGCACTTAGTCTGCTTTTAAAATGGCATATTATGATATATTGCTACAGACAGATCACATTTAAAAATGGAACAACGAGATGAGAGAAAACGGTTGACGGCCGGGTGAATGGATCACCCCCTTACGAATTTACAGAGAATATATTTGCACCAACGTTACTGCCAGTTTCATATTTTTGTCAAATAAGGAAAAGTCCTGGAGTGCCTTGGAAATTTATGGACAATGCCATCAGGTTCTCTATATCATATCTTATCTCGTATCCGCTATTTGCTTCCGACGATATTTGTTTAAAAACAGTTCTCAAAATTGTTCGGTTATAAATCGGTCCAATATTCTTAACATTATCAGATTATATTTAATCGAGCTTATGGATGTTATGTCTTAAATTGTCTTATCAAAATTTTCTGCCATATTTGCGCAGTGAAGTCTGCTTTATTATAATATAAGTTGAAAGTATCTAGACGAAAACTTTATAGTACGTCCGGTGGTCTATCGATTCATTTCCTCTATGAAAGCGGCTCGTAGACCGAATGCTAACTGCCGCTAATCAGCCTAACTTCCCTCCATCAGTTATGAAATCCCCTTAAATTTTAAGATGATTTATTATTTCGTTTCCAAGTAAACTCCTGGTCATTGGAGGATTTCGGTTAATAAATCTTTCAAAATTTAAATTAACTTATGCACAGAGTACCAGCTGCCCCTACCTAAGTAGATTTGTCTTCCTGCCTTTAAAACGATTTCATTCCCTTTATACAAACTTATGAAAAGTTAATGTAATCAAAATAAGCGCAAAAGACGTAAGTAATTAGTGTGAAAGCTCGGTATAATTAATTACTCAGCAAATTTCATGCGTCCTAAATAATTTATCTTAAATAGATTAAAGAATGAAATTGAACGGGTAATCTTAAGGGTGCTAATTTTTTCTGCTTTAGTAAGCACGATTAGTAATAGTGGAATGACTCTGTTAGCAGCTTATGAGACAAAATGTCGGCTAATGGCTGCAGGGCCATAATTTCAAAGTAGGCAACAGCTTGGCTGTCTCTGTTATTGCCAATTTCCACAAGTGGCGCTAACCACTCGGTGTCTCGTAGGCCGCGAGCTCACCTGTCACCTTTTACAATGACGATGGGTCTAATATTTGAACGCATAAATTATTTTATGGCCGGTTTCTATTTCAAATAACGAATTAATAACCTACAGACAGTAAAGTTTTTATTGAATGTTGAACGAAAAATAGGCCCAAGTTTAATCCATCAGTAAGTTGGTTTGAGTATTAGAACCATGAATTATTAGCAAAGTCGCACGGGGCTGCTCAGCTCCTATTGGCCGCCAAACGCGCAGCATTCGTACACATATTCATATGTGCCACGGAGGCAGTATTAAGTTTATTTGGTAATTTTTAACAATCACTGAAATAATAATAACTCTCATATAGCGAAGTTGTCGCTAATAGGCAAAAATAGGCTTATATCTTGTGGTTTTTATAAAGTTTATAAAACCACAAGATACCTATAAGCCTATTAACAAACCCTAAAGACATTATTAACTATATTATTTCATCAATCAAATTTTGATCGATGAAATATTCATGTTCTACAAAATTTTAATATAACGTTATCAAAGTTTCGGTGCCTCTGTAAAATATAAAAAATATAAAAAGATTTTATCAATATGCTGTTTAAATACGACGTTTTTCACTTCACTCCACATTTAAAGATACAGATATCATGTGAATTGGCTAAACCATAAGAACAAATGTAAAGTAAGTCGGTGACCCAATCTAAGCTCATTGGTCCACAAGGCAAAGGTAGAAAACATGTCCAAATACGGGCCCATTCTGCCATACCAATTTTCTTTGTCATCTGGATTAAAGTTCTAAAATATCGGATACGAGTATAACGATTAGTTTCGCGGCTATTAGTAGCATCAGGTCACTTACGTGACTATTAACACATAGTGCTATATTAGTAGATAAAATCGATTGAAGAGATGGTTCATAAATATAACCCTATGTTTATCTGCGAACCCTTCAATCGATTTTATCTCTGTTGCACTCCGCATCTGTCTTGTCTCTCTGTATATCCGCTAAATGCTGAGCCATTCAACAGATTTTGATTTTCACGAGTGTTTCTACTTTGTAGCACCCCAACCCCACCGATGGGCCAAAGTCAAATGTTAGATAATGGGGTAAATTTGAGTGGGGCAAAGTGACATGAAAATATCTAACATTCAACTTTGACCCACTGGTGGTGCTGCTTGATGGTATACAGCGCCGGTAAAAACTTTTCACTGTTTTATCTGTACTCTAATATTAAAAAGCTGAAGAGTTAGTTTGTTTGAAAGCACTAATCTCAGAAAATAATAGTCTGATTTGAAAAAATCTGTTAGTGTTGGATAGCCCATTTATCGAGGCAGGCCATAGGCTATATAACATCACGCTACAGCTAATAGGAGCTGAGCAGTGGCCAAACAAAGAACAACAGGAGCACCTTAGTTATTTTAGTATAACGTTCCTTTACCAACATGCCGGGTGGGCAAAGGTGGAAGCTAGTTGTATACAAATACAAGAACAATTGATTGCATGATTATTTCCCTTTGCAAGGTTAACATGCAGTTACTTCCTTTAGTTGATCTGTCATGGTTTATTTCTAGTCTATAATTACTTGGATGTATATTACCTACATAGGTACCTACTATGTAGCCACTCCACTGACCATACAGGTCAGTGAGCCACTCCAATTAATAAATAGTTCACAAATGTAATCTACAAAATATATTACTACAAATATGTTACATTCAGAAATTGTGTATTATTCCATTTCGAATTGGAGAAAATGCTAGAGTTTTTTTTAGGAAATGTATCAAATATTATGTAAAAAGTTATTTTTACACACATTTGCTAGGAAACGTAAAATATAATCAACCTTTTGGGACAAGATTTTTTGGTATAAAAGACTTGATTTACCAGATTTGTATTTGTATTGCATTATTCCAGCAATTTATTTGTTTGCCATTAAGGTCTATATTTACTTTATTTCATTAAGAAAATCAAATAAGCATGACATAACAGAGTAATAGTGTATCTTTTCCTCTTATTGTGAAAATATATTAAATACGTGTAATCTTTATTAACGAGAGGAGCGTGTTTCTTATATATTTTACTCTATTTTTGTCATCCAATTAATACATCTAATAATATCATTACATTTTTTATTTAGCCACTGCTCAGGCTCCTAATGGCCGTAGCGTATAAGGGGGAAACAATGTTAAACATGTTATTAAATCAACATGTATTATAGTCCCGGATCCCTGGTCCAAATTTTTTTTTATTACTATCAAGCTAATTTTTCGTGAGTAGCTTCATTTCGATGAGACGCCCAACAATTTCGTATTCCAAAAATTTGATTGTGGTAACTAACAGACGTATAAAGGGTATACCGGACCGGGAAGGAAATACCGGGATAACGTACCACGCAATTTGTAGGACAATATGACTGTTCAATTACATAAATATTAAGTAAGTAAAAAAAATATGGTCCTACAAAATCAATGGTTTGATCGAAGGAGGGGATCCTGCCAACTTGTATCGATAACGAGGTCATCATAAATGATGACTAACCAGCTGATTTTTTTATTTTTACTATAATTTGGACCAGGGTTGCCGTACTATTATGTTCCATTTTACTTTTTAAGTGGAAACCTCTTTACACAGACAAAATCGCGTGACGGATACCAAAAGTGTTTTCATAAGTTTTTCATTTAGAAAACTGATTTGGGGTGTGTAAGTGTAAGTGAGTTAATTACTACTGATGTGTAGCAAGTAGAACGTAATAGTGAGTAATGAATCAATTCAATGGTAGTCATAACACTGGGATGTCATTTTGTTGAATAGTGCAGCCGCGCCGCACTTTCATGTTTGACCTTCACGACTAAGTTGAACGAACTTAACGTAGACACCTGCTTTGCCTCAGTTTTTAATAAGAAAAAGAAGATTTTTTTTACCATTGTTCATTGGTTGTTATTACTGAGCTAATTTTACGGAAGGATGGTGTATCAATTTACTCTAAAAATGTATTTTTTTATGTCCATAATTATTAATTTGGTTAAAGACAAAATATTTTTCAAGCTTTTTAATGATTACACAAATTAATACTCAAAAGAGAAACGTATATTATTTTTCTAAGTGGTACCTGGTGGTTATTACCGTAAAAGTTATTGTAGTGCAGCACAATGCGCTCTGGCTACTGATTGGAAGTGTGCATACAGTTCAAACACTTAATACAAAGCTAAAATAATAGTTCATAGAACGCGGTGAAAGCGGGCATTTACTACTTTGTGTAATTTTGTAGACGATTCCTTGTTTAGTGCGCGCGCGATGTCTAGTGGTTGGTGCACGTGCACCTAGAGCAGCTCTGGTGGTCGGTGCACGTGCACCTAGAGCCTACATTAGGTTGCGCAACTTGACTGCGCCGACACTGACGTATGACGAAGCGCGCTGCACACAACAAAACCTACATTGTTACTAATTATAAGACAAACAAAAGCTTACACGTTATTGTAGAGAATACCTAATGAGGCTGTCTTGAACGTATACATAGTCTAAATGATAAAAGCGTAACAAATTATTGCCGGCAGCTGTTCCAGTTTTTTACAAAAGATTCTTATTAGAGGCTTTGTTACTGATCATGTTATACCTAGCTTTAGATCAGAAGCACGATTACAAGCGTTTACCTTTCAAACACGTAAAATTAATATTAAAGCTTCAATAGGCTTTAATATTCATCGGTTTGATTAGTTCATTTCAATTGGCTTAACCGCGGTTCATTACGCATGAAGTAGCATGTAAACAAGGTTTTCAGGCAGGTTGTGACTACAAACAACAAATGTTTTGTTTAGAAAGTTGCCAAAAGTTAGTTAACTAAAGTTGTTAACACAAGCAAATCCTATTTCATGGCTGTGTTTTATTGTTTCTCGGGATACAATGCTTGGCGGGGAATACATATATATATAATATAATGTATTCATTGATTTTTATAGAAATAATTATATTCTTGTGTTATATTTCCAGTATATGCGGCCATCGCAACGGTTAACGATATTTCGAGCCGGTAAAGTCTGGCTGCCGCGTTTGTAGAATCTAAAATAGTTGAGTTGAAGGTCAACCGCTGTAGCCAAGCTCGGAAGTCAATTTATATGTGCATACAAAATACCTATCCCCCTATTAGATGACACATAGCCATATTGTTACATAATATTATATTCATAAGGCTTTTAAAGCCTATTGACTGGTAGAATTAACATACAATGTAAAGTTGATTTTACATCTGGCCAGTAAGGTAGCTACTCGCCAGTGAATTTTATTTATAAAAATAAAATTTATTTGTTTATTCAGACACTCAATCTTTCTTTAGTAAGAAAATATTTTAATTAAAAGTTCAGATATCCGACTCCCGAATCCAATCCCTAAAGCAAAAAGGAAAAATATCAAAGAATTTGCTTTCACTGATCGTGGGTATTAATTACAGGAATCCCTTAGAATTAGAGTTTATATAATGATGAATAAAAAATTTCACTTTAACGACTGAGTTACAACTTTGGTATAAATACCAAAGTTGTAACTCAGTCGTTGACAGATAGACTTAATTTTTTTAAACCGGACTGTTCAATTGTGGCAAATTGGATGACACTCCATGTGTCACAAATTGATATTTTATTTTATTATTTGAATTTTTCTTTCCTTTAGTTTTATTTTATATTATTTTATTTTATTTATACTTTATTATTTAATTTAATTTTATATTTATTGTATAATTTAATTTTGAATTTTTGTTTATTATAATGTATTTTTGTATTTTAACCATGGATTTATTCTGAAATAAATGAATTAAGTATTTTTATTATTAATTTTAAGACTACCTAACATTTCAATACTTGAAGCAATTTCAATATCAGCATTAAAACAAGTAAGAATATAAAAATAAAAGAAAAAGTTGCTAATTAGTCGTATTTTAAAATAGCTGCGAGAATTTTGCTTTTATAAAACTAGGACAAAACTGTCATAAGTAGTTATAAAAAGTTGTGACTTCAAGTTTGTCTTAAGAGAGAATTGAGGGTATATCATTTATTTTTCACTACACATTGTATTATTATTCTATATTATGTTCTACGCCTTTTACATAATATATTGCCAGTAAATTGTGTATGCGTAACAAGAGTTTATTTAAAAAAACAAAAAATCTCGACTGCCTTGCCTTATAATAGTATTAATTATTATGTAAATATATTATTACTTTGTGAATTTTGATAGTGCTATCAAAATCGTTTAACTATTTCACTTAACTGAGTAGTGGTTATATAAAGAACGATGGCATCGAAACCTCGCACACCATAGCATTATATTATATAGCCTACAAACAAATACACTCTTCAGCTTTATAATATTAGTATAGATATAGAGATTCGGGGATGAATACGAATATTATAACAACACCTTGCACTTCCAAATCTGTCAAGCTATTTAGGTTACAAGATACAAGTGGAGCCGCGGGCCATAGTTAGTGCATGTATATAATTGATTTGGGTATTATTTAGCTTTCATCTGATACCCATATTGCGATAGCACTAAAAAAACGTCTGTTGTGACAGTTTACGTGCGCCATATCGGTTTTTTGTTGACTTCACATAGCCTATGACACTCGGGGAAAAATTACTAATCTAATGACACCTCACACTTTAAAATCAGCCAAGCCATTTAAGCTACAGAAGGTCACAATGGAACAGAAATGCCCTCATACATACATTCAAACCTACATACGCGTAAAAAACATTACCCTCCTTTTTGGCAGTCGGGTAAAAAACAGCTACGCCCGCTGTCGTTTTACTGATAGAAGTACAAATAAGAATGATTACTGTAATGGCAGTCGTTTACAAAAATCGAATGCAATTGGCGCCAGACAATCCATTACCTATTGTGCTCATTTTGTACAAATACGAACTACCAAGATGTAAAATATTAAACGTCTCGACTGTTATTATACTGAAGATAAAGCCTTACTTAGTAATAATATAAAAATAAAAAATATTGCTTTAGCTAGACTGTTTCGCTTCTTTGGAGTAAAGACTCTGTCTTTGGAGGCAATTATTCGTATATCTTATGAACATCGAATTCCTAAGTAGTCTTAAAAATGTTCCTATATACGTGCGTCATGAATGGAAGAATCGTTTTTATTAGCCAACCATTGGCGATAATTCGAACGCGGCATTTTCCGCCAATGCCGACGAGAAGTGCTTACGTGATCAGCGTTTTTGTCGTTATGTGTACGATCGACAGGCCTGTACGAACACTCAAATATATCATAAATTCTTGAACCTAATCTTAAAGTGGGCACTTAACACGGGATGCTTAACTGAAGCATATTTTATCATTATCACCCGTTATATCAAACTATTATAACTGACTAGTAGCAATTTTATCAATAGCTAGCGACATTTAATAGTCTGTACATAACTATAATCAGTTTGGTTCTGATAATAACATTTATGAGACCTAAGTTCTAATCTAGAGTTACTTTTCTGTCTGTCAGTCGACTACATCCTAATGTCGGGCAAATGCCTATCCCCAAATTTAGGAGTAACACATAGTTTTTATGGCGTAATAAAGGCATAACGAAGAAAGTAAAAAATACTATTCTAAATTATGTATTGAATTATTGTAATAAAAATTTTGTGTGTAACGTGTTTAGCCCTAAATTTTTAGGCCTTCTCATTATTATTTTGCCTTAACATGTGTATCATTGAATCGGCCTCACATAAATTCATTACTTTATAAATAAGTTTGCTAATTCATATTCACTCGTTAATAAACGGTTAGGAGTTTATTTAGAGCGAAGTTGATTACAATTCCAAACATAGTTTCTTGAACTGTTGTGACGTGTATTGACAAGAGTATTTTCTTCATTAGTTCGAGATGCTCACCACTCCTTATCTAGTTAGTGTTCTAGATTGTTTTGTGCGGTCGCTGCGCTTTGTCTCGTTAAAACTTTGTCCGATTCCACAATAATGACTCATCCCATCCTTCTAGTCGCAGTTTTGACTAACTTTCTCAATGGCTTACATATCGCACTGAGATACTTGAATTGTTTATTGTTATGACAGCGTAATTTTGACTCGTGTCGCTCCCAGTTATCAAATACATACCTACACTTCACAAAACATAAGGCAGGCAAAGTAATTGCAATATTAAAACGATCAATATACGTCATATTGTATTAATGTTAGGCTCTAGGACTAGCGTACTTAAAAAGGCTTTGGAATACGACGAAGTTTTATCACAGGAAGAGGTGAGGACGTTGACCTTTGTCGGCGGTGTAAATGCACTCATAAGCTGCCAGGAACATACGTTAGTAATACCATGATGATAAGTAATCATATCTTGTTATAAGAAAATTGGAACAATGAGAAAATTGTTAGACTGATCACTTGCGCAATTAATTGATCCAACTTTATTACAAAAAGGCGTTAAAACATTTCAAATGCTTGGTATAATAATAACGTTGTAAAAATGATTACACACAAATTTCATAAAGAGGTTCATTTATGAATAAATTCAATATTTTAAATTGCAGGCAACAATTCAATAAGTATGTATGTGTTCCTGCTGAATATGTTGTAAATTAAACTAAAAACTTTTTTAGTGTTCAATATCCTGCCTACTTTAATGTTTGTTTTATGAGGGATGCAACATGAATCACTAATTTAAAAAACAAAGAGGAATATTTCAATTTTTTTTTACACCACGGACGGTGGCAAACCGTGCGACCTGTCTGATCTGATGATGGTAAGCGGTTACCGGAGCCTGTGGAGCGTATGAAGGACATTAATCAATCAAAAAATCATCATTGCATCGCAAAGAGTTATACATATAGCATGTATAACTCTTTGCGTTGAATGGATACAATATTGGCATCATCAAGTTAATTTGGTTCAAGGTTTTTTTTTTTTGGTTTGATGGTGGTTGACCTCCGTCGCGTTAAAATCCTAAGGTATTGTAATATAGGTTGCATATTACATATTGATAGCATGAGCTTTTTATAATAATAACTAGCTGCCACCCGTGGCTACGCCCGTTATACATACTCACGGTAAGAGAAATATTTGAATATCCTCAATTAAATTAACTGCTATCTGTGCCATTAGCAAAACCGTTTATTTTACTTTTCACTTGTATTCCTATTTAACTGTGCGCCCTTCTAACAGAAATGAGAAAATAAGAGAGTTTCGTACGTTAGATAATTATGATTTATAAAAGTTGCATTTTTTATTTTAGATTGTAAAAACTTTACTATTATTTTTTGGTTAGTCCATTAGGTTTTGCCATCTGTTTTGCATGAAACTTATTTTTCATAACTTGCATGCTATGAATTTTAATGAAATTTCAACACATTTCGGTTAGGAAATTTTAGGCTTTATAACGATCTATTCAGAGTTTAAATAGACCAAACCTATTTATAAAGCTAGTGATTATGACCTACAATAACTCTAATTAATTTAGTCCCCAATTAACAGACTACCAATTAATTATCTTATAAATTAGATTTGACTTTTTTGATCGTCAAGATAAGCGACAAAAATGTAGCATTTAAGCGGCCGTATCTTTCATTGCGTTTACTAAGAACTGTTTTTTTATTGCACCAAGGGATTTCAGACGCGAGTATTTGATATTAATTTCAGCTTATATAAATACCTTTACGCGTTCTTGAGAAAAATAATCTTGACAGACGGACAGACACAAAACTTTTGTAAAAATCTTACAAGAGTAATCGTTTATTGTTTTTAAAATCTACATGATATTATTATTTTAATTATATTAATTTTACAGTTAGTCAATGCGTCACTGTAGTGATGGTTATATTTATTTTTCGGTTCAGTAAATAGGCTTATATTAAAAATTTATGATAACATAAAAAATATGCAAATGTCAGCACAGCTCTAAGAATTATTTCCCTAAAATATTTCTACTTTCAGGGTTATTGTGCCAAGTTCGCTGTTGTCGCTGTGCAAAACGGCGAATGTAAATTAAATCTAGCGTGTTATTGCTTTACGTGACTTCAAGACAACGCAACGATATTACGCCTTTACTAATCAGACGCTTTTTTAACATTATCAAGCCAGAGTATGGTTACAGAAACATTTATTAACCTTTGTACTCAAGTTTCAGAAGCTAATAAGCTGGCAGTGTAACTAATTAGATATTAGGGGGTCCCCACATGGGATCGCTATTTCTCGACGCAAATTCAGGCCTCCCTTACATATCAGAAAAAATAATAAAAAGTTACTCGAGGAGAAGTTAAAGCTTACTAAGACTGTATTCAGCCGCCGCCACCGAGAGAATGAGGGTTGAAAGTAGAATTTACTTGAAAATCACATAAAGCGAAAATTAATGAGTTAAGGATTATTTAATAATTATTACATTTTACGCCACTGCGAACGGTCCTGTGCCGCCACCCTGACCAGGTCGTTGGTCCATCTGGTGTGGGGCCGTCCCACGCTGCACCTTTCTAATACGTGGCCGCCACTCGAGAACCTTTTTCCCCCATCGGCCATCAGTTCTACGAGCTATGTGCATAAATTAGGTGAGGCCAGCATATTCAGCAGTGGACATCGTTGGGCTGATATGATGATGATGATTACATTTTGGCTGGTCCCAATGAGTTGGCTCAGGCTAAGGGACAAGAGTTTTGATGGTAACTCCGCGATGGCATTGAATCGGTCGTTGAAGACCACAGAACAGAGATAGGTTTTTTAGAGTTGAAGACAGATTGCTTACACTTCGCCCAAACTAACTCATTTTGGTTAATTGACGTTTTATTGCAATACTTCTAAATTTAAATGTGGCTTTGTTGCAAGGTATTCTTCTAGTTGCTGTTATTTTTGAGAATGTTACTTATACTATGTGTGGGTAATGTTTGCATTCATCATCTTTATTTCAACCCATAAAAGTCCCACTGCTGGACATTGGTCTCCTCCAAAGAATGTGCATTATAACAATAACGTACTTACTAGGATGCAGTGCCGCTATGCTTTTTTTTTAACTTCGCGGCGTTCCAGAAGCTGGTATTTTTTGTACAATAAATATTAATTACGAATACAGCTTTTACTAGCTAATCAAACACCAAAGATTGCTGTTTATGAGTATTACTTGTTTTATTGTCCACGGCACATTATAACCAGTAGGTAGTTACATACTTTATAGAACTTTAAATCTTGCCGACTTCGAATAAAGGCTATCTTCAAAAGTAATAAATAGTCTGTTGCGGAAAACATTTGTTATTTTCTTTTCCCTTAACCTTTGATTCTTATTTTTAAATATAATATCTCGTCGTCAGTCCTCGTTCTGCCGTTTCTATGACAACATCAATCTTTCTGAGTTATCATCTCAACTTTATCAATCGTATATTGGATTGTCTATTGAAGCAGAAAATTGTGCGCTTAAAAACTAATAACTGAACTTCCTAAGAATGTTTTCGATATTCAGTACATTTCAAGATAATTTAAGCATATATATATATATACTTTTATATATATACACATAGACATATATTTTGAATAGGAAGCTATATTTCACCAAAAAGACGACATTTTGGCATTTATTCAAATTATTAACAACTAACCAATTCCAGGGAATAAAGATTAGGTTAGGTTTATTATGCGTTTATAATATACCAGGTCAATGTCGTATTAATACATCTCTGGAGTGAAGAGAAGGATGCCCTTCAGCTAGGTGAACCAACGACGTGAAAAAGGTACCTCGGTCTGACTGGATGCGGCAGGCAGAAATCGGAGTGTTACGGCGCCTGTTAGGAGAGCCTTAAGTCAAGCAGTGGACTGTAGAGATTCCCCTCTGGCGTGAAGTTAAGCGATGATGGCCGAATGGATAAGTAAGTGACATGTAAATCATACAGTACGAGTTCGATTTCGATTTGTGGCATTTATATGGACTAGTCAAGTGACTTACCTTCACATGACGGTGAAGGAGAACTTCGTGAGGAAATCCAATTATTATTATAAGTGTATGTATGGGCGCTACAATAGATTAGTAACTGGTCGAAGTAGCGAGGAAGCTCATAGCATTTAGATGCTATGCCTAAATAATAATTATATTATTACATGAAGTTATGTGACGTATGCAATAGTGTATGTTTCAAAGTTTTTGATTTCTTGCTTATATAACCTAAACCATGTGGCTACATCAGAACGTTCAATATAAAATAAACTATTTGTGTAACTATTAAGACAGCACGTCGTGTCTCAATTTGTGAAGAGCAAACCAAAGCAAAACTAATTAATATTCCCCGGCCATGATTAAGAAGCTAGCAGTAACTTCTCAATCGCTCCATTAGGTAAATGTTCGCCACTCGGTCCCCTCGCCGCGACAACTTTGTTCGTCTAACTGCTGCCTCCTTATTCAACCTAATGACTGAATCATGTTGAACGATTTCTTTAACATGTTAGTTATTACCGATAAGTAAATTAGCCATAACAATATTATAATCTTCATCAGCAACCCATTAATGTCCCACTGCTTTGCTCGGGTCTCCTCTCCTCTAACTAGAGAGCTGAGAGGGTTTAGGCCATAATCCACACACGTTGGCCTAGTGCGGATTGGTAGATCAGACATACCCATAGAATTTCTTCTAGAGTGTGTGGGTTGCATCACGATGTTTTCCTTCACCGTTAGCAGATGGTAAGTCACATGACTAGTACATATAAATTCCACAAAGTGAAATCCACATTGGTACTGCTGGTCGAAATCGAACTCGGACCGCGTGTTTAACACGCCGTGCCGGTCTCTTATCCATTCAGCCACCATCGCTTATTCAGCCACCATCGCTTATTATAAATAATAGTAGTTTATCTAACATGAATCATAAAGTGATGGTGGCGAAAATGGAATAGTGACCGGCGGCGTGCTAAACACGCGGTCCGAGTTCGATTTCCAATAACAGTAGCAATATGAATTTCACTTTGTGGAAGCAGACTAATGGTAAATCACATGAATAGTACATATTATTAAATGTACACATTTTAAATTCTACAAAGTGAAATCCACTTTGGTACTGCCGGTAACAATGATCTCAGACCGCATGATGTGCGTTCCGGTCACTCACTCGAATCCATACGACCACCATCGATAAAAAAAAATGTCATTATTATTATAATGCCTACATTGACCTATTGGTCTAGTGGTTAGTGACCCTGACTGCTAAGCCGGAGGTCGTGCGTTCGACCCCCACCCAGGACAAATCTTTGTGTGATGAGCATAAACGTTTGTTCTGTGTCTGGGTGTAATTTATCTATAATATGTATGTTTACAAAAAAAAATGTATTTTAGTAGTATATCAGTTGTTTAGTACCCATAACACAAGCAAATACAATTGCTTACTTTGCAAAGTAAGCTTTGGGACTAGATGGCGCTGTGTGAATGTGGTAGAATATTATTATTATTATTATTGATTAAAGTAAGTACTTTCTATAGATATACTACAACTGACAAAACATACATAATCATTACACTTTTATAAACCAATTGTGAATTGAATAAAAACACAAGAAGTCGCCTTATATCGAAAGAACCCTTCCGGCGACATGATTCGATTACGTTGTAGCGATATACTTAAATTACCGATATATCATCTACCCTAGCATAGTATAAATAGAGAAGTAGGTTAACTAAGGCCGATCGGCGAGTTAATAGCCTACTCTTCCGTTGACGCTTAGGGTTGTCCAGTGCTCTTCTAAACTGAGCTATGCGGGCGGACGTGTCCCTGAATTTGAAATTATCTATTAAGTACATGTTAACATGATGACTGCATGACAAAGTTTTGCTACTTATTACCGTGGCATTTTTTACATGAATTTATGAATAGCATAATAATATCATTGGGTTTCCGGGGAGCATGACGTGATAATCCTCCATTAAAGGTATTTAAATATACCTACTATAACTGTTCTCCATAACGATGTTTAAATTATACTTTATATAATTTTCATTTTTATATAAATAATAATAATACCTATGTATTATTTTTTATAACACAAGGCCTTACACAACAACAAAGTTCTGTATACGCAGTAGGTAAGTAGCTAAGCTAGCGCGACCACCAAGCATAGGTATGAAAAGTGAGGTAGGTACATATATGCGCTTGTTTTCAATATGTACATTTTAGTTGTGTCTGAACTATATTAATGTATAATTATATTATAATTCATAACTTACCAAATCAACAAAAAGAAGAGCGAATTCGGTTCCTAATTAAATGAAGCAATTAATTACATAAAAACCAACAAAAGACTAATGAATACGTCACTTCGTTTTTCAACTTGAAGAAACGACAAACAAATACACTCTCACGTCCTCTCTATATATATGTACTGGGTGGCGCAAAAGTACTGGCACTAAAGAAAATACTTTTTTTTTTTTTTATATGACTTTTCTGTCATTCTGTTGTTGAAAATTGTGTAGTGAACAAATGTAAAATACACTGAAAATAAACATGGACCGTTTTACTCCCCAAGAACGTGGAATAATTGTGTCAATGTTCTTACGGAATAATTCATCAGTGATAAGAACACAACGTGAATTTCGTCGACGATTTCCCCACCGTCCGGCACCGATTGGTCGCACAATTCGACGCTTTGCCACACGCCTTGAAGCAACTGGCTCAACATTGGATAGACCTAAGTCTGGGAGACCAAGAACAGGCCGTTCAGCTGAAAATATCGATGCTGTGCGCGAAGATGTGGAAGAGTGTCCAGAAACATCAACGAGGCGACGTGCCACGCAATTGGGCATTTCCAGACGGACCCTGCAGCGTATTTTGGTGAAAGACTTAAAGATGTTCCCGTATAAAACTCAAATGACTCATCAGCTGCTGCCTGCTGACCACCGAGCTCGTCTAGATTACTGCCAGCGCGTCATAAACCTCAACCTTGAAGAGGATGATTTTCCTTCAAAATTGGTTATGAGTGACGAAGCGCATTTCCATCTCTCAGGGCATGTCAATAAGCAGAATACTCGGTTCTGGGGCACTGATAATCCGCGCATTATTCAAGAAACACCTCTACACCCACTAAAAGTTACTGTATGGTGTGGCATCTGTGTTGACAGAGTGATCGGACCCTATTTTTTCGAAGACGCTGGAGGCAATGCGATAACTGTCACTGGAGAACGCTACAGAACCATGTTACGTGAGTTTTTGATACCCAGTTTGGACGAATTGGGGCTGGAGCACATCTGGTTTCAACAAGACGGCGCTACGGCACACACAGCGCGCGACACTATGGACTTAGTGAGGGACGCTTTTCCAGGCCGAGTTATCTCTCGTTTTGGCGATTTGCCTTGGCCTGCAAGATCACCCGATCTGACCAGTCCAGACTTTTTTCTTTGGGGTTTTTTGAAATCTCGGGTGTATGTGAACAAGCCACAGACTCTCGCAGCTCTAAAAGAAAACATTCGTCAAGAAATAACGAACATATCGCAGGAAGTGTTACGGCAAGTTATGCAAAATGTCATAAATAGGGCTCAAATGTGTATCAACTCTGGAGGTCACCATTTAAAAGACATCATCTTTAAATCCTAATGGTACGAAATTTAATGGCACAAATATACATTTAAAAAAATCTAAATCTAGTTTTCTAATTTAGAAAAAATGTTATAGCTGAACCAAATAGGGTCTTTACTTTTGCGCCACCCGTTATAACAAAGTCGTGTTATTACTTATTACGATTTGTCTTACTTAACCCAGTTACACATAGGTACCTATTCCTTGAATTTAGTTTCAGTTGAATTGAGTAAATAGATGGGTACCTAACTACCGACCCTACATTGGTCAATTATGTATCTATTTAGTTTCAGAGTAATCGTCATCAATCACATTACCTATTTTATTCAAACCCTAAAAATAGGTACCTACCTACTTAATGTTACCTACGTAATTATCTTATTATTATTTTAGACACAACTGGGTGGCAGCACTTATACCTAATTATTAACATTACAAATATTTAGATATTCTGAAAAAAGATAGGTCCGGATTTGAGGTGTTATTATTGAGGCACCCAAAAACACTACAATATATTTTTGTCATGATACCTATACTATGTTATAACACTTAAAACTGTGTACGCTGAATTAAGTGAAAGAATAAATAAATACTATGGTGCAGTGTACACTGTACAATAGTCGTGCGATCACATTCACTGATTCACAGCACGGGCCACACTACCGAAGTGCCATCTTTAACCAACTCATATTGTGTTAATGTTTGCGTCTGCGTACGGACACGATGCCCGGTGCGCGCGCACACATTCAAACCGGCAGCGGCCCATTTCTATGAAGATGTTCTACTGTTCTTACTTTCCTGGGACCCAAGTCTCAGCCAGAATTAGAGGAGTTTCGTCGTTAGTCAAGATCGATTGGCTCGCTGCAGTCCCGTCCACATCGATTAGTGTTGACGTTGACCCTAATAGAGCCCATTACACGATCTTATTGTGAGATGAAACATACAAAAGGGATAGATTAGTATGTGCAACACAAACACGTCATCAAAATAATATCTTATTAGTGTCTTAACGATACAACAAACTTTTTTTTAAGAAACAATACACTTCCAAAACAAGACCCGTAAGTGCGAGTCAGACTCGCGCGTCATGGGTTCCGTACTATCAGAGATTACAGCAAAGTATTACTACGGCAAAAAATGTCAAACGTAATAAACCGTAATGTTTTACCAAACAAAATTTAGTTATGCGGTCGGATTTTTTTGATAATTACTAAAAAAAGTGTGCTAGTAAAAACATCGTTCTATTTTTCCTGTAATATAAACATCTAATAACTAAAATTATTTCACATTTTTCTCATCCCAAACTTTACTAGAATAGGTTTAGGAATTTGAGAACAAACTTCTTTCATTTGATACCACACTAGATCTAATAGTGACAATTGAAAATTTCAACCCCTTCCTTATTAAAATAATAGAAAAAATAACTTTTTGAAAAGGTTTTGATTTTAACCAACACCATATTACCCCAGTAAAATTTAGTTCATCTATGTGTATGTTATACACATAGATGTGTGAGTGTTATAGCGCGTGTTAGGAGAGGCCTATGTCCTGCACTGGACTGCAATAGGCTGAAATGGTATGATCATGTGTATATCCAAAGATTTATTTTACATATAACATTATATTATCTATAAGTGTAAAGTGTTTCAGTACAACCCCTAACATGTATTAAATTTATTGTTTCAGGTGACAAAACTACATTAAGTCAAAATCTTGGTACATAGTTTTGAGGATGATGGAGGTTCAGTAGGGCGCCTAAATGTTTAGGAGAGGGTACAAGACTCGTTACTTCCGCGTGGTGCTTAAGGCCAAGACCTGGCAACGGGTGCCGATGAAGTTACTAAAGTGGGGAAGAAAAATGCCATCGACCAAACAGTACAATCTGGTGCCAAACGATGAGTACGACACCAGAATTCCCTTGCATTCCGACGAGGCGTTCGAATATGGGATCACCTTCCAAGCTAAGGTAAGACAAAATGTTGATTTTAAGTAGTAATTTAGATTGAAGAACGTGCTCGAAACTGAACTTGAGATCGACGTCGATGTTACAAATTGCGTTGCGGTCAAGGATATCGATGGAAGGTAAAATAGTAACGTGATGTCGTCCTATCGCAGAATTCAATTTAAAGTCCTCGAGAAAACGGTTGATCTGACTTGTTGAAATTGTATTAATTAACAATGATGTGGGAATTTATCAGGCTTTAATTTGTTTACGAATATATTCCTTTAAAATATTTACAGTATAGCGACTACAGCTCAAAAATACGAAATGAAAATATGTTTTACTGATATGAGACTTTATCAATATAAATCATGAAACATTTTCGATCATCCATTCATTAATAAATAAATTGATGTACAATATTAATGAAGTGATGGACCGCACTCATGTTTATTTATATAAATATGCGGTATTGGTCAACAATTCTAATAAATAATTTCTTCGAGAGAACGAGCAGCTATAACTCACAATTTATTGTTGAGCGCAATGCAGAAAATAAGCATTGACACCGAAGATAACAAGCTTGTTGGATTACAATATTATGCGATTGTTATGCTCCCGAGGAGGGGTCACTACTTCTTTACATACTCGTATACGTAGAATAGAAAAAAAAACAAACGATTGTAACTATTTGTACACTGTACGAAATAACTTTTGTCATTTGCATGGACATGGCAGGGATGTAATTTTTGTTTATTATACACAAAATGAAATGATGATGATGATAAACTTAATCAAAACACTTGTTTAAAACCTTAAAGTGTCTTTAAAAGATCTGATGAAGTATTTGAAATTCGTAGATGATTGCTGAATTTTTTTTTATTTCTGTATATATATATAAAATAAATGTTTTTAACTTTTAAACTAAGTAGCGGCCCACAAAAGGCACCATTCGCTAAATTTCGTCAATATACATTGAGTAGTTTTCCAGTAAAATGCCTGTGACATACGGAGGGACAACGGACGAACATGATGACTTGAACCCTAAAAACAAAAAAACTCATCTATAGGTTTGCCTAAAATATGATCGTTGGATTCATTTTGAGTATAATATAAAGACGGGATAAGTAACCTAAAATTCACTCTATTTCGAGCAAAGCAATTCTAAATTCAATTAATGTTTCCATTCGGATGATACACAAAATTTTGTTTTACTCTTAACAATTGTGTAACGAGGACAATACATTTTAAGTCAGTCGAACGGTTCTTTGTTATCTACGATGATTGGTTAATTTTGATTAATTGTAGAACACAGCTGAAGCCGTTCGTAGTTTGTATTAGTACTACGGAATAGATAAATACTTTGTCTTGCGTAGATGTAGATGAAAACATTAACCTCCTTTTTGACAATCGGGTAAAAACATTTATCCATTAATGGTTATATTTTCACGGATAACACATTTAAATAGAAATCATTTATTTTGCGAACAGAATTATATTTTAAGTGTAAGGTTGAGTAACAAAAAGCCTACATGTGGAATTGAAAGATGAGAATTATGAAAACCATTCTTACCACATTATTAATTTTATATTATATTTTTTAACAGTTTATAAATTACCAATGCAATCAACAAAAATAATTAAATTATTACATGCACTATGAAAGAGATGTAATTTATTTATTCCCGAAGAATAATGATTCTCAAACCCTTAACAAGTAATATGAAACACTAGTACGCATTATAAATACACAGACTGATTTCAACTAGTCTTTATTAGGTAACTGTATTATTATACATAGGGCGGTATCCTGTCCACGCCCGCAGCACCATCGGAGAGGCTTCCTAAGCCAGGATTACTCTAGCTTTATACAGTTGTTTTCTTGTCTCTCTATGTCTTCTTTATACTACAAAGGTTATCTTATTAAAATCTCGCTTTGGTCCCAGCAATCCCCGTATCAAAAATTTAATAAAACGGGTTGTCATGAACGGTTCTCTCCTGTTTCGTTTACCTATGGAGACAATAAAGGCGTATTATGAAGCCTTGATAATATAAAAATTGGGTCTGTATAAGAGCTTCACAGCTTTGCAGAGACACTTCATTCAAGTGGGGGGTACACAATAAGGCGGTTACAAAGAGCCTATTCATTGAATTTCGTTTACAATGACGTGTTGGCTGAGTATCTGTTAAGGTTGGTACTTCCCTACAGTTTAGTAGATGAATATGTATTAAGCTACCTCGTGTGACTGTCTGGAAGTAGGCTGCTACGAGATTTTTAATTACTTTGAATCTCTTTTGTAACATTTACAACAATTTAGTTTCGATGTCATCAATGTAAATGTGCTATTTTTGTGATTAAATTTACAATGATGCCATACAATCTTGCTTCTTTATGTTAAATAATTAAATATTTAAATTTTTATCATCATGGTCAATGAAGTACCTTCTATGTTGTATTAAAATAACTTTATTTTACCCCGATCCTACAGTCACCATTGCTTAAAAAGAACAGAACACGTATTAAATTCCTATATATATAGGGACAATTTGTCATTGTGAATAATTTTTAACCCTCATGAAAAAAATCATAGGCCGCAGTTATGTGTTTCATACGCAATTTGCAAACAAAACTTTGAAATTGAAATTTAGGTCGTATTCTGCGCTTTCGTATTGTAATTTCGTTTGTAATATATTTTTATCTGTTTTATTTTTTATCTCAAGAATACGATTCTCCTATCTGTGAATAAAGATACCACAAATTAGATTTTAGAGAATAAATTATTCTACAACAAAATTTACTAATTCATGAAACCAACGTAGGTAGGCTTACTGCTCACATTTTTTTATTTGCGTCGTTTTGGAATCCACTAGATTATTCCCAGAGCAAAATAAACATTTTTACCTTTTTATCTTCGGATTATCCTAAGGAGGCTTCTGAATACATTATTATGTATACTGATTATGTTTGGAGAAGGGCGAATAATAATTTGAAGGATCGATAGGTTTCCGAAACTGAAGAGCGTGGTGACAGATTGGGCAATTTGTCCAACGGGACTGACAGAATCGATCACAGGCGATGTGTTACTACGACTATGTAAATATAAAACCTATAATAAGAAAACGATTTCACACCGTTATCCCGTGCTAGTTATATGTGACGTAACATATGTAAACTTGTTTCATTTGTTTGTTCACCAAAGCTTTGTAGCTGCTGACATGAATTAAATTCCTTTGTACCGTAAATACCAAACTAGCTGTATTATTTCTGTCGGGCTTAAGTTATAATTTGGTCTAGAAATGTGCCGATTGTTATAATAGAAACCGACTGTCAGGACGGGTATTGTTTTTCTTGCATGTAAATTTCTTTATTCCCACGTTTCTCCCAAACGGCTGGATGGACTTCGGCAATTAAGGTATCGTTAGATTCTTCTCATAAACCCAAGTGTCCTTAGATAGGTATTAATAAATAAAAAAAACGGCAGACTTTTGGTAGTTAACAATTTTTTTTAACCAAACGTATCGAGTAGGGTATCAAAATAAAGAGAATCAAAATAATGGAGATTTATGTATTTAAATTTAATCAGGAATAATAATTACAACCATTATTCGGTCTTTTTAGTGCGTTGCTTATCTGTCGATTTTTTGTAGCCGGGTTATTATATTTTTTTAATTATTTACTTGTTTATGAATATTATTTATAAGTGTAACCTATGCGTTTTGTTCAGTCATATTGTATACAAAACTCGGGCGGAATATTCAATATGGCCAGGTCAGCGAGCATAACATAAGGTTAGGTGCTCGTAGGGCTAGGTAAAAGCTTTGTGATTTATGAAGTGGATAATTAATTTAACATGACATTCGATATTTGAACTACATTCAGTATTATTCGTATTTCACTTTTGACTAAAATAAAAATTGGGTACAAGAGGTGTTTTAATAAAACGTTGACTCGATATTTTATTGAAATGTTGCTCCTACTCACATTTATATCATTATTATGGAACTACGAGTATGTTATTTGGCTACGTAACACTGCTGTTTCAGAAACGTTTGTGCCCATTATTTTGAGGTTTAGTCTATAACCGCAAGTTCATTACTCAGCCACAAAATGTTGACCACATCACTCGCCATTTGGTTTAATTGCTCTAAAACAAAGCAACAAGCCAACCGTTATTTTAATTTCACTACGTGGTGAATTTTCAATTAATCAATATGTTATGAAATTTTTTTTTTTCAATTTTTTATTTGAATTCTTAAACGACTTCAAAAAAGGAGGAGGTTATGTTCGACTGTATGTATTTTTTTTTATGTATGTTCAACGATTTCTCGGAGATTCCTGAGCCGATTTAAAAAATTCTTTTTTTGTTTCAAATTGGTCCCCTATTCACCACGTCAAGTTCTGATGATGGGATCTCAGGAAAATCTCAGGGCAACCCTCAAATTTTATAGGCACATGTTACGTGTTTCATATATTTTTTAAAGTTATTTAAGTATTTACGTCTGATAGTCATCAACTCATGTTGATGAACTGGTGATGGAAGGTATAACTCCTTAACTATTAGGAGTTGGAGGATAATTCTTTCAACATTAAAGGGTTTTTATAAACCAATAGTTGTAGTGTTGTAGGTTATTCAGGTGAGCTGTCACTGAAAGGTATAACTCCTTAACTATTAGCTGGAGCTGGAGGATAATTCTTTCAACATTATAGGTACTTATAAGCCTAAAGTTGTATTCTTGTAGGTTATTCAGATGAACTGTCACTGGAAGGTATAACTCCTTAACTGTTAGGAGTTGGAGGATAATTCTTTACCATTATAGGTATTTATAAACCTATAGTTGTATTCTTGTAGGTTATTTAGGAGAGCTGTCACTGGAAGGTAATAAGAAGATAATTTCTTTAAATATCACATCCATGTATAAACCATAAGTTTAATTATTTTAAGTGTCTGAGGTTTGAAATAATTAAGCTCTTGATGGAAGATAAAGTTGTATAATGCAAAGGAATTCTTAGATGATATTTTAAGTTTTCGATATAGTATAACCTGCATTCTATACCTATACTTGTAAAAAAGAAAGACATACAAAGCTGAGAGTTGGATTCCTGTGTTGTTAGACGTTCCCTTCTATCGAAGATTCTTTATTTCGGTTTTCCGTCTTAGTTTGCCAGCCATAAATCAGCTAGATAAAAAGTACACTAAAAATGGAAAAATAAACTATTTTTAACAAAAAAATATTAAAACGACTTCAAAACAGTACTAAAAAGCGAAAAATAAACTGAATAGTCTGAATAGTCGGTGCCAGCCTAATGTAAAAATAGTTTATTGTTCGGTCAATTTGGGTTCAATTAAATAATATTAGTAATAAAATCCTGATACAACTTGTACCAATCACCGTATAGGTATTTTATCACACAATTGTATAAGTACTAAACTTTTCGAAGTATTGGTTTGTTAAACAAATATGTTTTCATAGCTTTTGTTTGAAACAAAGAAAGAATACGTATGCCTGAAATATTTAGAAATATTGAAGACATTTATTTCGTTACTTTCTGTACTTAGAAATTCGATATATAAACACAATTTCATATGATATTTAATTCATCAAATCTATATTTTCAGAGTCACCCAAGTTTAGTTCACAAAGTTCAAAGTTTTTGTTGTGAATCACGTTTCATAAAGTTACCAACTATGTAAGATATAAACTCCTGTGAATGTTACCAGTGAGGCAAAGTCCAAATTGTACCCGGGGGTTGGTGTTCGTTTTTGTTTTGGATAAACATTTAATAGGCTTACCTACTAGAAACGACTGGCCTGTTGGTCTTGTGGTTATTGACCCTGACAGCTACGCTGGAGGTCGTTGGTTCGATCCCCACCCAGGACAAATCTTTGTGTGATGAGCATGAGGGTTTGTTTGTCTGGGTGTAATTTATCTAAAATATGTATGAATTTACAAAAAAAAATGTATTTAATTAATATATCAGTTGTTTAGTACCCATAACACAAGCAAATATAATTGCTTAATTTGGGACTACGTGGCGCTGTATGAATGTGGTAGAATATTATATTATATTATATTATATTATATTATATTATATTATATTATATTATATTATATTATATTATATTATATTATATTATATTATATTATATTATATTATATTATATTATATTATATTATATTATATTATATTATATTATATTATATTATATTATATTATATTATATTATATTATATTATATTATATTATATTATATTATATTATATTATATTATATTATATTATATTATATTATATTATATTAATTCAACTTCATAACGTTTTATGTACCAGTACCGATAAATAAATGGAATGCTCCGAATTGACAAGTATACCTATACATGTTTGGAAAGTACAGTCAATTTAATTAAATCAGGGTTGCAAGCAGGCTCTTGGTATGAATTATTACAAAACCTAAAAGTAACTATTTGGTAATCTGTGCTAAAAGGCAAACGATATCTAAAAGTCTATTTCAAATTTGGTGATATTGTGTTCGTCATGGAAGCTGTTGAAATTTTGTCAAAGTTATTTTATTTGGTCCAGGAAAAAAATAGTAAGAAAGGTTTTGGTTACTTACTAATATTTTTTATATGACAGATATCAGAACACAGGAAAATTCTGTAACCTGAAATTAATTGTAATTTGTACCCATACATTTCAGAAGATAAACGTCCGTGAATTATCTTTTTCCAATCAAGGAGACTAAAGAAGGATATAGACTTTTACTTTGTATTGATATAAACTTAGTACGTTCTACTAATTTGTCAAGATTAAATAGTCATTAGTGACATCACCATTATCATTTCATCCCATAAACGTACTGCTCGCCACAGGTCTCCTCCAAAAAATGTGGAGTGAATTAAGAGTGAACTCTTTTTATTTAATTAAATTAAATAAAAAATAACTACTATGCCACTAACTAGTAAGTTAGTGGCATAGTAGTAAAGTAATAAGTTAAAAGCCTTCCACTACTTACACGTAATTAAAGTCCTTATTGGTCTCGAGTTCAGTAGCTAATTAGAAGGGTACCTATACTCTTTATGACTACATGAGAGGTAAAGCGTACTGTGTATAAATACAATTATAGCACTTAATCTGTGCCTGTAGGAGAAAGGTTTCGAACCTAAGCAATTTATATATACCTAGAATACTTGGCTGCTGATTTATGTAGGTATTTGTGTTTTTAGTCGCAAGTTCATTATCTTAAACAACTAAACGTTTGTTCTTCGTCTGTCAAAATACCTTTTCACTTTTATTATTTGAGTGAACTATGGCTCGAAGTTTTTCACTTCCCCAAAGCGAAGTCTGAGAAATCCCCTTCGCGGTAGTTTTTCACTTAGTCCGTGCCTTCTTTCCCAAACTTTTATATTAGATGACGAGAAAAGTTTCAAGCACGCTTGCTTTATATAACTATTTCTTTATTCCATTTTGATCATCGATATTTTTATGAATGCCAAATTGAGAATTGACTTTAATAAAAATAAATTAAGCTTTTAAATATCTGCGAAAAAATTCAAAGGAAGTTACTTATTATATTTTTATGTAATATTTTTATACAAATGTTAAAAAGATTTCATAGGATATTTTTGATTCTAGAAAATATAATGCGTGAAAAGGAAGACCCATAGGTATTAAAAACTTGACATATTGTTAGCAATTTTCAATCGCCGTCGCCTACAAAATACATGTGCTTACAGACTTTCGTCTACCGTGAGGGATCTTTTTTCAGCTGGTATAACCAGGGATTAAAGTCTGTGCACGTGGCACACCACTAATATGCATCATATTGCGAAGGATGAAAGAGAAAAATATATGTAATTGTTATGTAACAAAAGGATGACGCTAAGAATTAGACCTTACGAAATCATAAGTACCATATTAGAATTGTATTTGATTTTACAAAAATAAGCTCTAGCTAAATGAGTTGCGTTTTCTTTTCCTTTTTTCTTTCCAATGATTTATGTCAATTTATATAATAATTGTTCTACTGCTGAGCAAAGGCCTACCTATAACTTTTATATAAAATACTAACAATAGAATAAACATAGCTACATTCTCACTGCTTCATCATGATCAACAAATCCTCCAATTGTTACGATTCTCTTTTTTAAAAATTAGCTTTTTAACTATTCATAATGAATTTGTACATAGGTATCTATAACATAAAAATGTTCTTGTACGTTTTATTCAATTAAAAAATAAAAAGCAAATATGCTTCACAACTTCACAAGTTGTAGAACCGTGCGTACGAATGTATTCAGTGACCGTTCGTTAGTTTGAAGTGCCTGCCCTACTACAAAACGGTACCGGTACACACACGAATGCCTAAACGGACGAGTAACTCGCAACAATGCTGAATCCTGTAATCGAGTTATACACGTACGAAACATGAACGACGTTAGTCGAAGTATATGAAGACGACGTCGTGTACTGGACGGATAGTCAATACGATCTTGGTCGTCCAGCCGTTAGCCATTCATTCTCCCCATCACGGAAACGGCCCAGTGTATATACCCTTATCTACGTATAACACTCCCTTTATTTGCCGCAGGGAGTTTTATGACCGTAAACTAGCGTCGAGTACCGTGGACATCTCATGGCCATACACGGCTACTCTATGTACCTACTTACCTATATGAGGTTTGCTTTAACAGCACTTTATTCCTAACTATTAACCACTCTCTATCCGACATTAAGCCTCTGGATGCCATGTGCAGCACATCTATAATAATATAATTAAATTTATAAGCCGTTAATTTATATGAGTTTCATGATATTTTGTACCCATTTACACCAAAGCGATTTTGCTAATTGAGGTACCGTAATAAATCTATTTTACAAAGCATTTTCCTCTTTCCGCCATCATTAATGATTTTTCCCATTCTTAGATTAACCTGCCACTAAATTATCTTTATAAATATTTCGTTATATTTTTACAAAAAATGTGCGTTAATATTATTTATATTAACGAACATTTTCAATAGGCAGTTTACGTAATTCTCTCTCTAGCGATATTCAAAAAATAACTACATAATCCCAGATGTTTCTTATTTTCTTTTACAAAATTCAGTGTCAACTATTTCCATTTTTCCACGTTACATTGTTAACTGGAATTTTCTCCCGAGGGAGGAGGGCTCGCTAACAATTCACCAATCGTTAGCTTTACATGTATTATCATATATTTTATACATATTTGAACTGACAGTTCAATCTATTTCGTGACGATCGACTTAGTATGCCTGAGATAGCACCAATATCAGTTTTTTCGACAAAACTAGCCCCTTTTATAACTTTCTGCTTACAAACGCTAGCCTATCTCAATAGGGTTAAATTAGAAAGATATTTATGTTTCTTTATTTGTAAAATATATTATGTTCCTTCATAAGTTAAGAATGTATATATTATTTTTTATATGCCTTGAAATCTGTGTCAATATTTCAACCTTAACCAATAATAAGGCGGCATTATCAATGATAATACTAATAGTAGTAATTTGAAGTGAAACTTATCACTCGAAAACAAATCAGTCTGAATAATTCCTCTTATCTTTTGTCAATATATCACTGTTGGATACACAAAATTGTATCGATCGCATTGTTTTTTTTGTTGATTTGCTTTTTACACATTTTTTTATTTGACTTCCATAATTTGTCCCCTGGGTATCTTTACGTACCACCTCTCGATACCAGGAATAGATTTTGATGTAATAAAAAAACAAGTATCGGACGCTTTCTATTCTTCTTTTACTCTACATCACAGTGATAAAAACTTTTACTCTGAAATCCCAGTAAACTGGTTTTTGTGTTACCAAAGGAACTAGTAAAAAGTTTTCAGTGAATCCAGATCTTACATATAAAACAGTCTCGCTTTTATCTTGTGTGGACCACTTCATTACGCATACATTGTATGTTTTTGTTGAGAATTGCCCGCAAGGCGGGTGTATTAATATTCTCATAACAATGTTTTACTTTAAGATAAAATATGTACCTACACTTTTCATAATAATTTAATATAAGTCCCTTCTATATATAAATACAACCTTTACAGTTAACTTGGTTGCGGCTGAACTGTTTTGGGGAAAAGTTTTAGTAGGTAAAGGAAAGTACAGCATGACATGTAATGTAAGAAGGGGATTCGTTACACTTATGCCGCAAATCCGCAGAGTCCAATTATTTCCGAGTTTTGTAACTCGATGTAACATAGGGGAAGCTTATATATTTGTATAGTGCCTAACAATAATTTAGAAATTTAGTAGAAAACGGTGAAAGCGTGTTAAGGAAAATAAATTATAGATACCTACATGTAGGGCACTATGTAGGTACTAATAACTCATGTAAATGTCATCTCTACAATTATTGTGAATAATCCAACTGCAAAAAATCAACAGCTAAGTAACGCACTAAAAAGACCGAAAAATGGTTGAAATTATTATTCCTGAATAAATTGAAATACATAATTGTATATATTTGTAATCTCCATTTGATTCCCTTTATTTTGATAGCCTACTCCATAGATGCGGTAGCGCGCGGAATTTAGGTCTATGGCCTACTCAATACGATTGGTTAAAAAAAAATGTTAACTACTTACAATTTGGCGCCAAAAGTCCGCCATTTTGTTTTTTTCTATTAATAACCTAACCTATATAAGGACATTTGGGTTTTTGAGAAGAATCTAACGATACCTTAATTGTCGAAATCTATCCAGCCGTTTGAAAGAAACGTGGGAATCAAGAAATTTACAAACACTTTACCCTTCCTGGCAGTCGGGTAAATAGGCGAAACCTCTAAAAGAACGCAAGATTTTGCCGAAATTTTTACTTCTCTAGTTAACTTCTTACGTTACACTCGTTATGTTTCACGAACATTCATAGCCATGTAGGCAGTAATCTATTGAAACGTTCAGCTTAGTAAACTTAATGCTTCACAGACTGCATAAACCTACGCGGACCTACCCATTTTTTTTTTAAATATAAGGTTACCTGTTACTTTTTATTTTGCTGCCATCATCACAGTTTCCTTATATTTGATTATTATCGAGTTTAATTTCTGAAATCGGTCTTGGAAAATATATTAATTAAGCAAATCTTGCCTATATTTAGAAAAGGCCGATGGCAAGCATGACAATGTAGGCCAGGTTATAAATAACGTTCATTGACTGAAACAGATATGTAAGTTATCCAGGTAAGAGTATTTCAAATTATTATTTTAAAATGCATCAAATTATTTGCCTGCTTCTAATAAATTTTCTTCCGTTATATCAATTTAGAAAGGTCCAAGTTTGAAGAAATGTAGTCTCCAAATCCAATTGGGAAAAAACAATAATTTACAGTTAGTGTGTATTGATGGCATGTATGAGCCTCAAAAATACGTTTAAAATCACCCAGCGGGTGATGAAGAAAGCCATGCGATTTTTGGAATTAAATCAGAAATGAAGAGATCCGCAAAAGAAATTTACCGATCATCGTAACTCACCTCAGCGAAGCCGAATGCCAGTGGGCTTGCCACTGGCATTCGGCTTCGCTATCTGCATATTCAGCATCTGCATATCACATAGAGGAAAGGACAGATGGGGAAAAAGGTTCTCGAGTGTTGGCCTGTCTGATCCTCCAACCCGCACTAGGCCAGCGTGAGTGGATTATGGCCTAAACCCTCTCAGCTCTCTAGATAGAGGAGAGAAGACCGAGACCAGCAGTGGGACTTAATGGGTTGCTGATGCTGATGATGATGAGTGTTGGCCACGTCTTGGAAAGCGTAGCGTGAGATGGACCTCCGCCAGATGGGCAGATCACCTGGTGAAGTTTGCATGAAGTCAAAGTTACATGCGATGGAGATCCACCCCTTAATTTTTTTCGCTCGCGCCGACGCTTACATGTCGATATGATGATGATGGAGAAATAATATTAAACTTTTATTGGGTCAATAATAGGCTATCTAAGCGTAAGACAGTTGTAGGTACCTAGACTGGCGGCTGGAATTTCTGTAAGCTGAAATTCGATTAAGGGTTAGACTCGATATTTCGCCAGAAATTCTATTTCACGCCGATATACGGATAAAAGACAAATATTGGACAAGCCGTGGTGGGTAATTTCGTGGATAGGCATTCAACAACGTAGTCGGGCCTCGGAAGCTAACGTAGAACAATGTGATGTTAAAACCCAATACGTTGTTATATGATCAGTGCGTTGTAACACTATACTGTGTTAGGTATACTCACATCAAAATATTGCCTCCTATGAACCTTAGCAATTTCTTAAACTTTAAAAATGAAAATCAGTAACTTTCATCTTTATATTTTATCTTTATTGCTATGCCTAAATCATAGAATAGTGGAACATCCAGAAAAATCTAAAACGTGGCACCATTAAAAAGAAACCAATAGATGAAGGAAAATTAGAAATACTTTTTTCATAACTGGGCATTACTTACTTCAGTAAAATTCTGAATAAAAACACTTTTTGCTTTTGTCTCTTATGTAGGAAACGTGAAGGTAAAATGAATTATACGGTAGTACTTAATGGAGTTACCATGGGTCCGCGTTTGTCCTAGATTGTAACACGTGCGTGATACATTTTTAATGAAATCCTTTTTGAATTCTCGCTATGACACCTATTTTTAACTTTGTTTAAAAATGTACGAGGTTATTTTATCTCCAGAAATAATGTTTTAATTTATTTAGAATAAAACACATGCAGAATTTTAAAAGTAACGTATATTTGAAATTTGAAATAACGACATCTTTTATAAAATTAGGTAAATTCTAAAGCTCGTTATTTTAAATATACTACTTTACACGTTGCAGCTGGTAAATAATAATAGGTGTGAGAATTATTAATTTTCTACTCCATTTTGAAATCGATTTTGAGGACATGGATTATTTGATACATACACCCACCAATTGATTTCATCATCATCCAAGACCTATTTATTATCCGTGTAGTGACGGAATAAGAATATATAATATCACTCTCTACCCCATCTCAACTTGTGGGTGTCGTAAAAGGCGACTAAGGGAGTATAGTATCTTATGAAGACAGGAGTACTACGAGAAGGGGAAAATTCGAAACAAGCCCTATACCAACCCGTCTGGCCAGCGTAGTTTAGTAGGTTAAAGTCCCTCCGTTTACTCTGGGGGAGACCCGTGCCCAGCTATGGGACGTTTATTACATGGGAAATACTAACTAAGCTGGTAAATATGGATGGGCTCAAAGGGGTAGGTAGTGCACCTACTCCTTTGAGGAAGAAAGATGTGACGGTAAATAAATTTATTATAAGTATAACAATAATATTTTAAACAACAGATATTTCTAATAACCCAAGAAAACCAACTGAAAAAACTCTAAAATCACACTGATTGAAATATGTGATATATTGACCTGACATGAAATGAATGAAAGTATTGCAGTTTTATGTATTTGATACCTACCTAATTATTAACAATATTTAGTTTACAATATATATTTAATACTAGAAACAGTAATGATATTGGCAGCCCCCGACGAATTTTCTTGGGATTGTTTTTACGCTACTTATTATCTTTTCGTCGGGGATTTAAAATAAAGTTATTTAAACCTTTTTATATGTTATCGTCGTGGGTTTTTTCAAAATTTTTAATTTTGTTTTTTATTTTAAATATTTTCAAAGAGCGCCCTATTATCTTACTAACTGTAAGTAACTCGTATAAAATTTTAAGAACCTTGACAGATAAATAAAAATTTTATACTAAGTTATAGAACAAACACATTTTTTTTTAATTTACTGTTGCAGTAAGTCTTATAACTTGAAATTATCATTTTAATTTTCTTATTTTAAACTTTTTAAGGAGCGCCTTATCTTACCATGTAAGCTCCAGAATGAATGGAATTTGCATGGAGCTTCGACTATATTATATATATTAAATTTTTTGTTGACTTGTGTGCTCATCCGTCGCACAAAGGTCGCCGGAGACCCGCTTTGCGGGGCTCCTACTTCTGGGTGGTTCGAAAAAAAAATAACCCTAACCTAACCAGTCCGATCCGGATCGCTCTGAATCGGGGGGTGTTAAGTTTAGCTATCGCACATTGATTGCCGTAGCCGGACTGCCTTCGGCGTTATCGCAGATTTCCACCTATAATAGCTTGTATCTCGAAAACGGTGCGTGCTATCGCAAAAATGATGAAAATTTGGTTACACCCCGAGCACGGGATACCTATAAGTTAGAATAAATAAGGTAGGTGTGTGTAGGTGTTTATATAACGTCAGTCTGGAATAAACTTTCACTCTTACTAATTTTTTTTAGGCTTATCATTGTATACCTCAGTACTAATATTCAGTGATATAACAACACGAGATCGGTTTTCGGATTTTTTCCTTTATTTGTGCAACTTGTTATTGCTTCTGGCCAAATTTCATGATTCTAGGTCAACGGTGAGTTCCCTATAGATTATGATCGTCAAGATAAATCGTCAAAAATGGAATATAAACAGCTGTATCTTTTGATTGCGTTAACTTAGAATTTTGATTTTTATTTTACGCCGAGGGTTTGCAGACCCAAGTATATGATATTAATTTCAGCTTTATACCTCTATGCGTTCTTGAGAAAAATATTCTGGACAGACGGACAGACAGACCGACAGACAGACATACAACGGAGTGATCCTATAAGAGTTCTGTTTTCTTTTTTTTGAGGTACACAACCCTAAAATTGCATAAACGGTCACCCATCTATGAACTGACCTTATCCGAAGTTGCTTAACCTCATGAGTGTAATCAATATCTCAGTACTACAATGCTACGTGTCCCTATACAGTAACAGGTCTAATTATTTTACAGATAACTGTAAATATAAGTTTGTTTAGTCTATTGCAGCGCCCCCTGGCGAAAAAATACAATATCGTGTATCCAAAAGTCATCCTCGATAAATCACAAATACATTACAGAAAACCGTATTGAAATCGGTTTAATCGTTTTAAAGATAGGAGGGCACAAAGGTTTCAACGAAATCAACATAGGTTTGCCTAGTCTATTGCAGCGCCCCCTGGCGAAAAAGTACAAAATCTTGAATCCAAAAACAATCCTCGATAAATCACAAATACATTACAGAAAACCGTATCGAAATCAGTCTAATCGTTTTAAAGATAGGAGGGCACAAAGGATTCAACGAAATCAGTGTATTGTAGCGCCCCCTGGCGAGCTATTAACATAACACCTATCTAATAACCTGTCCCCAAGAGCCGCACACACTTTACAGAAAACCACATCTAAATCGGTCAAACCGTTTCCGTGATATAAGGCATTATGTTGGAACACACAAACACACAAACACACAGCCTCTCACCCCAAACGCATATACCGTCTCCGTTCCGTCGTGGGTAAAAAGGGTGGAAACTTTATAAGTTGATAAATGGACATAGGTCCGTTTGTATGTAAAGGCTGTATTGTGTCAAAGCCTTTACATTGAACAGAGAAAGGGTATTGTGTAATTGAAAAGTGCCATAAGCATAACATGTCCACCAAAAATAATGCTTCATTTATTAAATTTTTTCCACACGTATTTATAAAAAAGTAATACACAATGTGTTATGGTATAATTAATATAGGTATTGTATTTTTTAGTCGTGGATATGATATATTTTGTCCTTTTGGTAGGTACGTTTTTGGAATGTAAGCCTTGGTATTTTTTCCTACATTGGTTCACAATTCGTTTTTACATTGTATTAGTGTAAATGTTAATTGATTGGCTCAATTTGACATCAAGCAAAAATATTCACTCACGACACGTCTTACGTCACGACAAGATTTAATAAACTATTTTTAACAAAAAAATATTAAAACGTCTTCAAATCAGTACTAAAAAGTGAAAAATAAACTGAATTAGATATTTAATTCCAAGCTAAAAAATACCTACCTACCTGTTTAAAGTATAATACCCTATTAATAATCTGTTTGAAATCGGTGCCAAGCCTAAAGAGTTTAGATTTATTTTTAGATTTAAAAAAAGATTTTTTTAAATCGGTTCAGGCATCTCCGTGTAATCGTTGAACATACATAAAAAAAAATACATACAGTCGAACATATAACCTCCTCCTTTTTTGAAGTCGTTTAAAAATAGCAAGACAGCAAGACCTCCTATAAATTATAAACAATAATATAATATATATTTTGTGGTCGTTTTTACTTTTAATGAGTACTAAAAGTATGAGAAATTTATAATTTGATTAATTAACAGCAAATTTATTGGAATAGACATAAAATACTGTCTTCTGCAGTTAGTATTTGTAGGAGTTATTTCCTTAAATCTATACATTCCGGCGGCTGGCCTGTAGCCATCGGTAAAGGATGGGTTGTGGCTGAACTGTTCGACCGCACTGCCCACTTTACCTTAGCCATACATAAGAGAACAGCCTATAAAACTCAAGTTTCTTCTGCTAATTGAATACAATATATTTTAAACTTATTCTTTCCGTTGTAAATGGCTGTTGTCTAACTGAACTGATAATGTAATTAATTAGAAGTGTATAATGTATTTTAAGCAATGGCATTTTACATATCTTAAAGGAATTGAAAATGACTGGCCTGTTGGTCTAGTGGTTAGTGACCCTGACTGCTAAGCCGGAGGTCGTGGGTTCGATCCCCACCCAGGACAAATCTTTGTGTGATGAGCATAAAGGTTTGTTCTGTGTCTGGGTGTAATTTATCTATAATGTGTATGTATTTACAAAAAGAAAAAGTATTTAAGTAGTATATCAGTTGTTTAGTACCCATAACACAAGCAAATTTAATTGCTTAATTTGGGACTAGATGGCGCTGTGTTAATGTGGTAGAATATTATTATTATTATTCACAATTGTTAGGAACTTCTGTATAAAGTCAGAAAGTAAATTGTATGTCTGTAAACTCTTCATCATCATATTAGAATAACAACGTCCACTGCTGGACATAGGCCTCACCTAATTTCCGCAGCGAGCGATTTTGTGCCGTCTGTAACCAACGGCCACCGGCAACCTCCAAAATCTTACAGACATACAATTCGCCTCCAGACTGAGCAAATAACCTGGGGGCAAACAAACCCTGCCTCATTGTACTTAATATTAGTCTAAAATAACACTTCAGTTCTGTGTTAAAACCAGTGATAGTTGCATCATTGACGTGTTTTAACCATATATGCCTGTAATGCCACCTACACACTAAACATCAATGATTATGCCACGATGATATCATAAGCTATTGATACCAGTATTTCATAAGCTTGTACCTATTTATAGCTCTCTGACGCTGACAACAAAACGCATCACAAAGAATAGTGTGTACACTAAACTACTAGAACATAAAACACAAATTACTAAGTTCAAAAGTCACGTTAATGTACTTTACGAACTCAACCCTGCGGCACCACTCACGTTACCCACAGAAACACATCAACGCAACGGGATGAAAATTATTTTAAACGTATATTAATCCAAGACATGGTCTATCTGTGTCCCATTTCATAACAATCCATTCAGTGGTTTTTAGGGTTCCGTAGCTAAAATGAAATAACGGAACCCTTATAATTTCGTCATGTCCGTCCCTCCGTATGTCACAGGCATTTTACTCAAAAACTACTCTTTGTATATTGATGAAATTTGGAGAGTAGATGCCTTCTGATGGCCGCTACTAGGTTTGGTAGTTAAATAATAAAAATAAATACTCTTAAGGCGGGCACTCCATACATGTAACAGAAGATGAAAATTTTTTTTCAGCAAACATTTACGAGTTGGTTTTTAAGAGTTTTTTACAGTACGGAACGCTTAATATACTTCCAACGAAAACTATTTTGAACTTGATCGGATGTATCTACCGTTTTTGATTAATTGCTGAAAAACTGCGCTTCCCAACAAAATTCGCTTTTTGCTGCGGAACCCTACATTGAGCATTGTCTGATATGTTTTTAACCTGTTTTTGTAGACTTATCTTTTTCTAATCCTATATCCCTACTTATTAGTAACTGTAATTTTTTATGTAGAGTAGTGGAATAAAATAAGTGTATATAACTGCATTTAATATAGATTTATTTAGATTTTTCTTCTTATATATAACCAACCACCCACCAATAAATGGCAAATTCCTTTCATATTTCTTCAATAGGTACTAAATTTAGATTTTTTAAATCTTAATTTTTTTGCATAATAAATTTTAATACGTTTTTGCTAAACAAATTTTCTAAAAAAAAGATTCTTACTTATCTGGAATATTTTATACCTAATGAAAAAATATTGGCTACGAGTATTGTCTAGGTACTTCAATAAATAAAATAATAATATCATTGTTGTAACGCAGGAAGTGTAGAATCTAATTTTAAAACATCGCTTACGTGATTTGTATTATTTAATCTTCGTCCTAACGATTATGCGAACTTTATGGTATTGAATAACTTGTTGAGTATAGGTATGTCATTGACTACATTATAAATTATTATTGGCAGATATTCTCTTTCGTTGTTGCCTAGGCACTTGTGGAAATATCAAAATGATTAAACTTTAAGAAAGGGGAAAATAATTCTTAGCCACATTGAACTGTCTATCACGAGAAGTACTTCCATTGTTCGCCCTTTATAAGATCGGAAGTAAATAATTCCACAACAAAAACGTAGCTCGTTAAAATATAACAAACTAGCTCTCGGTAATAAGCACAAAACATAACTAATATTATATACTCTAATATTATGTCTCTATGTGAAATTTTGAAGGCCGTTTGAGTAGTTTTTGAGATTACTTTTTACGAAACTCCTTAATTTGTAAACGTTACCTGTATACATAGAATGATTTACGTATGCACTTATTTATATACTCGTACCTATTAGTATAGAAGTAAATTAATTTAAAATTTCATTTTTATAATTATATATTGTCATAAAAATATACACTGCTTTATTTTAATCCAAGCTGCAATGATTCAGAAAATAATGTGAGTCACTCGGCAACTAATGCAACAATCAGCAATCTGTAAACCCTTTAAAGTGAACTCGTTGAATTCTTGAGAACACCTGTTTCCGCTGTCTTATTTACAACAAAAGAAATAGCCTTATTTGCAATCGCATCGAATAAATAATTACGTTAATTGAACACCTGCAATATGTGTCACTTTCCTGTAATCCTAACCTATATTAGTTAGCATTCTTCAAGTTCAACATTTTTAATCAATGACAAAATCTTTTTGTATAAAGTATTGTGGGAAATAATAACGATCAGTATTATTGCGCTCAATAACTTCAAAGAAAACGTTTTGTTACATTGTTGGTAATCGAATAATCTGCAGTATCGAGTATATTAGTAATTTTAGCGGCGTCAACATAAAACATCCTTTCGATACAGGATTACGTGTGGGCGAGACGAGGCGAGAATAAAGATTAGCAAAGCAAGCAAAGTGAACGAGTGTAGACTGTAGAGGTTACAGTGCCTTAGTACCTGAGTGTTACGATGTCTGTAGGAAGGACATTGGATTGGAATGGAATGCCTCGCGATCGTCGTATTTCAATGCCGCGTTGTTAGTCCTTACGTGCGGCATTACAAATACTCTTTGGTACACTCAATAGATGTCTATTTCCGATTTGTAGGAACGCGCTTTGTTGTCGTTGTTGATTTTACGTTACGAATTCAACGGCATTCTGTTATCTGGAATATTTGGTTGCCTATTTATCGGTTTACTTTTGTTCAATCACAGATTGCTAATTTTGTTGATATACTAAATTTTATCGTGCTTATCTATATTTATATCTACATTATTTGTACGAATAATGTATTCCCTTTCTTTAAATGTTATTTAGTTAATTTCATTGAGTGCCTATTTATATAACCATCTACAGTGAACAATAAGCTTTTTTTTGTATTTAATATAGATAACTTAATAATACCTACTGCTGTTAATATTAATTGAAAAATAAAATAAAAATGATTTGTAATATACCGTTCTCTTACATAATGGCTACCCTAAAACCGGACTAATATAATTCATGGTAGGGATAATAATGAAGTACGGTTATATAATTTCAGGCTGCCAAAAACATGTTTTGAATAACCGGTACTTCTCAGATAACTGTTACACCACCGATCACTCAAAAAGTACCTACTAATTGAATTTACTGGTACACTGCATAATTATTTATTCATAAGAAGGTAACAAGTAAGATGTTTTTGCCCTAGTAAGACATAGACCACTTTAGCTCATTAACACGAGGACAACGACACACTGAAACCTTATAACTGAAAACTGTTTCATTTACCTTTAGTTTAGAAACTGGCTCTAGGCATATATTTCACGATGCAACACTATAGTATCTATATCATTATTCATCGAGCTGAGTATCCCCAAAAAATAAGGTCTTTTATGCAATGGTTCTTCTATTAAAGATATTCTGACATTAGTTCTATGGAAAACTTCTATTTTATACTAGAAAGCGGTCTAAATACATTCAACGTAACTATTAACTTAATAAATTTGCCGTTTAACAAAATAATTGTATATCTTCAGAATATATTTTAGTAGTATGCCCGAAAGGTTCTCTAGTATAATCTTTTCCAGTGAGATTTATTCGGATCGTAGTTTACATTCGTTTAAATTTTAGTGACGTTTAACTCGGCACAAAGGGGTCCGTTGGCTAGATGCAATTAACAAAGATTAACATAAATTTACACTATTATCGTCTATCGCTATCGCTTAGATCTCATAAATAGAGTCATAAATAATGAAATTTATTACATCATAGCTTAATAATATAATTAGTGTTATTGCGAGGTGCTCGTAACATTGTACTGAGATGTTGATGATTTTTTTCCGATTGCTTCTTGTCTAATTTCATGATTCTAGATCAACGGGAAGTACCATGTTGGATTTGATTCCCTTGCACTCGCGATCGATCATTTCAGCTTGATACCTTCACATGTTCGTAACAAAATGGGTTTTGACAGATGGACAAGAGAGTGATCCTATAAGTGCTCCATGTTTTCCTCTTAAGGTACGGAACCCTAAAAAAACAAAAATATCTGCTCTTCTACTAATTTAAAAGCTTTATTATAGGTAATCGATTGATTGCGGGAAGTTTTACGTTAATTTGAGTTGATTCATATTATATCCGTTTATGGTTAGGTTAATATCTTAAGACATTAAATATTTTTTTTGTCCATTTAGGTAATGTTAATTGTTTTGTATACTCAACCTTACATAATTTTTACTGATATCCAACTACAGTCTTCTGCCTCATATAACTCTATTGTTCCGTAATTTGTGTCCTAAAACTTCTTTGAGTTCAGTGGATGGAACTTGAGTGACTACGTAGATGATCTTAAGAAGATTGATATGTTTTGTTCCCCTCCGTCAATATAAAAATCACTATGTGGAGGTCAAAAGTGCCTAATATTGATTTATCTCAAGTAACATTTATACACATCTATCGGATTTCAGGTAATTGAAATAAATTGTGGTACACAATAGCAATAATGAGATTTGTGTTTATACCAAATAAGTAACATAAAGAAACGTATTTTATCGTATCCCAAGTGAATATGTACTCTTCTTAGGTCGTTGAATAAAGTATTGCTTTTATATATTTTGTTTAAAAACACGATGTGATTTATTTTTTTCTCTTAGACGCACGTTCCAACATGTACCCTAAATTTTCCGGATTCAAATTAAAAAGCTCTCAAGATGTTATCCTGGTGCCTGATACGGCACGTCTCCTCTGAATTATCGAATACCTTTCTCTTTTTTAAGAGCCACTTTGGATCTTTACGCCTTAGCCGAGGCTTCAAAAGTCTCTAGTTTTATATCACCGTCGATTTTAAAGGTTTTTTGAGGTCGGCAACGTGTGAGTGATATCCCAAGAGAAGTGATGTAGGTGAAATGGTTTTCTATCAAACTACTTGTAAAAATTAGCTACCGTTTTAGATAAAAATAAAATACTTTAACTCTCCAAATAAAACTACAAATTGGAGTAAATATAAACCAGTAACCGATCCTTGGTGATTTTAATTATTTTCCCCAATTAATTAACTATAAACATATTTTCTTTGCTGTTGATGAACCGTGTCCTCATTTCGGTAGCCTACTCATTGAAAATAATAATATAATAATAATAATTCAAGGGGACGTGGTCAACTTTTATGAAAGGTAAGATTTAGTCAAGTTTCGTCTTTATTATTTCTTCAAAATTACCTATATTTGGTAAATTTAAAGTTCTGTTTATCTTTGTAAAAGTTTACCGTGCTAAGAATAGTGAACTTGATAGTTTGATTAAAACAAATGGATGGTTATTTATAAATTTTAATTACATTAGAAGTATCAAAACCATTTGCGAGTTTACTTTGTTCTGTGCTTATCTAGAGCTTGTCATCGTAATCTGAAATACTCGTATTATGAACCAAAGCCTTTGTTTCTATTCCATTCAAGTATTCCTTTGTTTTGACAAAATAAAGTATATATATTAATTTGGATAGTAAAGAGTAAATTAATTAAAAAATCGTCGATTACAAAAATTAGATTAGAATGATATCGCTATTTTTTCTACTCAGTTTAATTCTGAGAATTTGAGTAACTATCTTTGCTTATTTTTATGATTAAATCCGATTGGACTTAGTCCGAAATTAGTAATGATTATAAATTCAATATAATAACAAAAATACAAAGCAAATAGTTAAATTTTGAGCAGTGTTTTCTATACTTTCCGTATACTAAATACGGAAAGTTCTGTATAAAAATAAAGGCTCATGCCACATGTATTTTGGGAAGCAATTCTACACGCGAGTTATTCGGGCGAGTATGAAAATTGTTTTGCGTAAAACAGTCTTTAGGTCAACAATGAACTATCCAGCAACTAAACGCAGGTCAAAAACCGACAAAAAGCACCTTTTTTAGCATACAATATCATTGGTTGTGGTATAATAACAGACCTTTTACTCCTCATTAAATCACTACGGCCATAATAATCATCATCATCGCCATCATTTCAACCCATAATCTTCCCACTACTGGGCACGGGTCTCCTCCAAAGAATGTGGAGAGAGAGTAATTTAGCCTACTATACCACGCTGTCCTGACGGATGGGTATAGGATTTGTTTCGGATTTTCCTTTTCTCGCGGTGCTCTTATGTGTATAAAGTAACTCTCTTAATCGCCTTTAAGCGACACCCACGGGTTGAGATGGGGTAGTGACATTATAATAATAATAATAATATTTTTATCACATTCACACAGCGCCATCTAGTCCCAAAGTAAGCAATTATGTTTGCTTGTGTGCAACTGATATACTACTTAAATACATTTTTTTTTGAAAATACATGCATATTATAGATAAATTACATCCAGACACAGAACAAACCTGCATGCTCTTCACACAAAGATTTGTCCTGGGTGGGGATCGAACCCACGACCTCCGGCTTAGCAGTCACAGTCCCTAACCACTAGACCAACAGGCCAGTCTAATGTATTGATATTAGATGATCTAAGATGACAAGAACTAGACGAGTTCTTGTGTAAGATTGCCATCATTTTCAACTTTGCTAGTAATCTATCAACAGTGCACTAGTTTTCACTTCACTTTTTAACCGACTTCCAAAAACATAATGTTAAGCGATTTCTCTGAATTGAATGATGAACTGATTTTGATAATACATTTTTTGTTCGGTCGATCATATTTGAGTATTGGTCACATATAAATTTTATTGAAATTGATTCAGCGATATTTAAGGATATCAGCAAAAACAAGTTTTATCAGTAAATTTGATAACAGGATGTTGTGATAAAGGTCGCCGCATAGCTGACAGAAGATGCGTCGCATATCGTCGGTCGTGTTACGTCAGAACTAACAAGTCTCATCTTATGTGAAAGGTCTAATTTTACCAAAGAAAATAGTTTTTTTTTACATTTGATGTCATAGTGTTACTTACAGTCATTTATTTATGTATAATTTATTGTAACAATAATTCATAGAAATAGTAATTAATTAATAAAAAATATGACCTACTAGTAGGTAATAATAATTAAGAACAAAAATGATCAATTAATTAAATGAATTAATAATTTAAAGTAATATTGAGCAAAACAGTGAAAGAAAAGTATTAGAACAACATTAACTTAGTAATGGTAAGTCCTCCAAATCACTAATTAATTAATTAAACTAAGTTTGAATCATAGATACAATGCAGTTGCTCATTTCACAGCACCTTCACATCAATTAGGTATTCAAGCGACGATCGACATCAGATCACGCGGTGATTATGCAAACGCAACATCCCAGAATACACAATAACAAATTAGATACGCCCGAGTCTTAGTTAAAACCTTGTAGGTATAGTCGACAATAAAATTGCATTACCACCCTTAGAGTAAATGTCGTTTGCATATCACAAAACAAGAAAGTCTATTATTGCTTGCAAGTGACATCAGTACAGTGGCAGTTGTTATCAATAATGAGTCTTATTGAATTATAATTTTGATAGAAGTTTTTGTCAAAAGTGGTAAAGCAAATATATGGTTAACTATACCTATGTGTACAGTAAATGTAGAATACATCTTGAAGCAGTTTTTATTTTGGTTACTGAAACATATTGGGTAGTTTTGGATGACCTAGTTAAGGATATAACATAAGATAGCGTCACGCCTTTTTCCCTGAAGTGGTAGGCAGAAGTGTTGTGACACCCACATTTCGCACACCTATGTTTGGTCCCCTAAAAAGGCCCTATTGTCATCAACCGGAAACATTTGTTTTCCAAACTCCGAGAAAATCTCAATACTCTACACGTTTTTGAGAAAAATATTCTTGACAGACGGACAGACAGACAGACAGACGGACAACGGAGTGATCCTATAAGGGTTTCGTATTCTCCTTTTGAGGTACGAAACCCTAAAAAACAATAATAATTTATCTTTAACAATAGTGAAAAATCTTATCCTAAATCGGAACTTGCATCCACTATCCTGGCCTTCCGTTCCAATTCTCTTGCAATTCTAAGGTATTGCCCTATTTATCCATTCCTTGTTTTCGTCACATTGACTTGTGACATGTCGGATTATCAACCCGACTAATTTGTGTTTCTCTTGGTGATGGCATCCTGCTCTACACGATATTATGACGCGTTGTGCATGAGCTATTCCGTAATTACTATTCTCGGCATATCAAGTGATCATCGCAGTACGTTAGCCAGCACTGTATAATGTATAGGTATACCTAATTATAGGTTTCTTGTTTTAGTAGAGCTTCATAGTTAAGCTAACTTACTTACTAGATACACCACTGATCATGCTAGAAAAATAGAAGATAAAATATTGAAATATATATTTATTTACAGGAAAAATAAATATATTTACAGGAACTGTAAACTTTTTGGGTCGAAATATTGCAATAATAATAATATTCTACCACACATACAATTAACAGACACGAAGACCACGCCCAGACTCGAAAAAAATATCTACGATTCACACAAAATATTGATCCTGTGTAAGCATCGAACCCACGTCACTTGGCACTGTGCAGTTAGTGGCGAGGCAACCACCTGAAACGCTACGCTACGGTGACAGTCAAATTCAATGAGTATTGAAAAAAACTTTTCGTATTAAGTATTTAATATTCATTCGTTCTGATCGAATGTGTTGTGTTAAATAGCAGTATATTTCTTGAAATAATTAAAATGGCCATAATAGGAAAATTACTTTTTTCAGGTAAAGTTACGTGACATTATTTAAACATAATTCTTCCTGTTATACAAAGACGACGAACAACAAAGAGATAAGGTATAGAAAGCTATCCCCATCTTCACGTCCGCCTCGTCCGCCTAAAAGGCGACCTGTAAGACCCGAATACGAATGCTATACATATATATGTATAGTGGCTATCTACGTGTAAAGGTTTTATACAACTTGGTACAATTAAATGTCTATCAAGCTGGTAGTCTAACCCTTAAATTGTGTAAACAGAATAATCGAGGTTTACGTCAGAGGGTTGTTTTCATTATAGTGACCACATAATGGATATTATTTAGTATTGTCTCGTCTATTAAATTATGTTGTCTGTAACACTTGTAGCTTTTGTTTATCTAAAATACCCTGATGTTTTCATCAGTGAACAAAATTTTAATAATAAACAACATTTCTTTTCAACAATTTCACGGAATACAAAATTTTGTATTATTGTTGTTGTTGCTATCAAATATTAGAATAATTCGTTTTAACTAAGTGAAACAGAAGGTATTTCTAAGTAGAAATACCTTCTGTTTCACTTAGTTAAAACGAATTATTATATATTATAGGTAAGTACCTATCTACATATTTGCTCCCATTACGTTATGTTCTCAGTTTATATTTCAGTTACAATTAATTGTGCTATAACAGCGCTGTTTAAAAACAAGTGATACCACTAATTGAATGAAAATGTTAAACACTATCGTATTATTCATAGATTAAATATATGTATATTTCTATATTAATTAATTTTACTCCCTCAGAATTGTGGTAAGTAACAAGGTTGTTGTTAATATCAACCCATTAATCTCCCACTTCTGAGCTCGGGTCTCCTCTCCTCTATCAGAGAGCTGAGAGGGTTTAGGCCATAATTCAGCTGGCCTAGTGCGGGTTGAATCAGACTTAGACTTAGAATTTCTTGTATGGTAAGTGGATTCCCTCCCGATGTTTCCCTTCCAGCAGATACTAAGTCACTTGACTGCTACACATAAAATCCACAAAGTGAAATCCACTTTAGTACTGCCAGTCGGAATAGAACTCGAACCGCATGATTTGCATGCCGGTCACTTATCCATTCGGTTACCGTCTCTTTTACCGTCGAGGCAAGTTAACCACAAGTTAATATTCATAAAGGATCTTAGTTTCAAACCGGACAAAGCTTTGAATATATGATTTTAGGATCACAAATATTCAGGATACATCATAATGTTTAATTAATAAACTTGTCTGTTATGGCCGTAGTCCTTATATTAGTTGCTATAATTAGAACCATATTTTATGTGTGGGTTGTACTAAAAGTCTTATTAATTCGGAATAGTTTTGTAGGTATATTACCGGCTTATCTAGATCAACTGTTCATCACTAATAAAACGGATTAAAAAAAGCCTTAATTCAGGGGACTACACTTAATATGAAGATTTTTTTTATAACCTCAGTGCCGCACTCAGGGACGTGAATTAGCAGTAATTAGTCATTAACACAATTTTTTCATTGAATAATCGTCTTTAGGCGAGTAGCCTTTAGTATTACATGTTTTTACTAAATAAACTTTAAAGTTAAGTAACCTCTGATTACGACAGTCAGTTTACCCTTTATATCCAAATTAAGAAATATAATAATACTAGAAAACACGCGGGGCTTCGCTCCCTTCCTAATTGTAACTGCATTTAATGTACGTAATGGTAGTACCTTTTGCCGTGAATAGAAAACAGCTGCAAATACTTACCACTAAAAAGGGATTACAAAATACATAGAAAGCAGTCCATATTTTAGTAGAGCAACCATAATGTGGTATGTTAATGCAATATTGAGCTAATTTAATATTGGAGTTTGAATAGGTAATTGGACCTTCATTATTATAAAGCCTCAATGTTTGAACTCATTTAATTGATTGAGGTGAATAATTCACGGTTTGAATAATTCACATTAATTAAAATAATGAATGTAATTTGTCGGTTATTAGAAAACATGATAAGCAAACTGTCTAATTAACTAGTATGAACTTGAAAGTCAAGAATAATTTGTTTATACGTCTAGACATTCGACGTTGTCAATTTTGATATCGTTGTCAAATGTTTGAAAATGATAGCGATTATATTTAATTTTCAATCATTTGACAATGATATTTGAGTAGGTTTTTAACCCTGGATTCCAATAAAGAAGAAACAAAAAGATAAGAAAAAATATGACATACCAGAAAATATTGATTATTTTAACCGTTATTATATCGACAACAAATGAATTTACTTTCCTTCAGAAACGGTTAGCCTAAAGAAAAGTTCAAAATCGAAAGAAGAAAGTTCCACGGTAAATGCATTACGAAACGTGTTTATTCCATTTCGTTTCCATTTTCGTTCCATTCTTTTCTCTAAACAATCCTTTTAAAACGAGAATTGAAATGTTTATCAAAGGGCTAACTCATTTTTCTAACAAATACGTTACTTAATTAATATGAACGAAATTCCAAAAGTTTGATCATCGTAAATATTAGCTTTATTAATACAAATTTTGAATTTTAATACATTCATTACCCGTTCATTATTTGAACCCATAAACGTGCCACTGCTGGGCATGGCCGCGGGTCTCCTCCAAATATTGTGAGGGAAATTTAAGGTACTATACCACGCTGGACAGACGGATTGGTTTTGTTTCGAATTTTCCTTCTCTCGCAGAGCTCTTCTCTGTTTAAGGTACTCCCTTAGTCGCCTTTTACGACACCCATTTAATATCTAAATGTTTATTTCAGTTTCATAACTTAGATATTCGAGTAAATAGCGTGTTAGATATGTAGGTATAAAGTCGTAAATATGATCCTATCAGTTTCACAAGTAAATATCTGGGTAAAAGGGTTTTCTAATGCTGACCCAACTTTAGCTGTAATACATTCACAATGAATGGAAATCATTATCGTTTAGCCAGCAAAAACTTTTCATTTATATTTAGCGTATAATTCCGCAAATTTTATGTCATAGAAATTGAAGTACTTCTATCGGCTTAGTACACAAAAGAGATAAGTAGTACACATTAACTAGAGTATCTTGGAAATAATCACGTGAGTGTTAAATCATGAACATTACTCTTATAGAAATATGATGTATTTTCTGAGATATTTCGACCAAGTAACTAAGCTTTTGTTGGCTTAAACACCCTGGGGAAATTATCCCCTCTGATAGCTAAAATTATGCGTGTAAGTACAGCGTTCAAACGAAATTGGACATCTACGTATACTTAATAATAACATGTTTAAATTAGACGCAGTAACGTCATTATTCTTTAATACAGTTTACTTCCAGAGTGACATCCACATTACTATCTGTGGCGTAAGTTGCCGGGCTGTTGTTTGCAATTGAGTTGTTAAGTGGTCCAAGTTAGGTCATATTAGTCTCCTAACCGTCACGTAGTCTATGATTATTCAAACACGATTATTCATGTGCATTGTGCATTTTGTGATGTTCCTTTATAGCATTACTAGCTTTTGCCCGCGACTTCGTCCGCCTAGATTTCGATATTACATAGGTCTTTGTTTTAAGGGCAATTCATTAATTCCACAACACTCCACTGCAGGAGTTGTATTTAATTTTACGTCATTAAAGATAACATTTATATAATCAGCGTCCCTCAAAACCTCAAAAATGACATCCATATCAATTTCTAATAATTTTCACAACTATTTCATCCCCCTATTTCATGGGACCAAACATAGCTGGCGAAATATGGGTGCGAAACACCTCTGCAAAGGGATAGAGACAAGCCTTTTAGAAATAGCCTTCGGGAAAAAAGCGTGATGCTATGTATGTATGTATTTCATCTCTTAGGGTAAGTTTTTATTATTATATTTCACCCCCTGAACCTATCGCTATCAAAAATATTAAAAACGACATTTTAAGTTCCTATCCCAATACTAATTTGCAAAACGTTAACTTCAAAACAAAGATCTTTTGATACAATGTTTCATCCCCAATTTCACCCTTCTAAAGCCACTTTTGTCAAAAATATTGATAAGGGTATTTTTTATTTCGATAGTAGTACCCCAAAACAATTTTTCAAATCTTTAAGTTGAAAAACAAAGGAGTTTCATACAATCGTTTTTATCCCTTTTCACCCCCTTAGGGGTTGAATTTTAAGAAACCCTTTCTTAGTACACCTCTAGACATTAGGACAAACACACCCTGCAAATTTCAATGACCAGCGGTTTAGGCTGTGCGTTGTCTGTCAGTCAGTCAGGACAAAGCCTTTTATAATATGTATGGATATTTCAAATTGCCATTAAAACTTTGTTAGAAAATGTAAAATGCTTCAAAATGGAATTTTCCTTTATATCGAGAAGTAGGAGGAGGTTCTAGGGTCCTAGGAGGAAGTTTTAGGCTTTTATTCTTATATAGAGGAAAGGCCTGTGCCCAAGAGTTAATGTCATTGACTGCATAAACTGGAGGCTAGGCTGCAGTAAGCCTACCATTCAGTGAATTATATTTTATGCTTGAATGCAACTTGAGGCCTTAACATGGATTGATTATTTAATAATTCTTCTCTGTACAGCAAAATATTTAATAATAATAATATTCTGCCACATTCTCACAACGCCATCTAGTCCAAAGTAAGCAATTATATTTGTTATAATTACATTTGTTGTTGCTTGTGTTATGGGTACTAAACAACTAATATACTACTTAAATCCATTTTTTTTTGTAAATACATACATATTATAGATAAATTACATCTAGACACAGAACAAACCTTTACGCTCATCACACAAAGATTTGTCCTGGGTGGGGATCGAACCTACGACCTCCGGCTTAGCAGTCAGGGTTACTAACCACTAGACCAACAGGCCAGTATTTACTGTAAGGCTGTAGTTTCACTTAACTACTAGGGAAACTATAACCGATAAATTTCCATCAAAATATTAGAGTACTCATAAATATATTTATGGTTTGCTTTATCTTAGAAATTTGATAGTATAAAGGGGTCGTAACATCGGGCGTTCGCTGATGTGGCTGAGCCGAACCCTTCCTTCATCATTCTGTCACTTCAATTCAAGCTTCAATCCGCCTGCGGACCTATCTGATGCCAAGACTCATTTATTACTTTCAAATAAACCGTGCGCTCGGCGGTTTTAAGCCCTGACGCTCTTCTCTTATGTGTCATCTTTATATTCACTGTAACTAAATCGTTGTTGAAATTTGAATTTTCAGGGATATTCAGTAAATAGCAAATATATCTTCTTGTTTATTTAGCACTACGACTGTTTGAACAGTGTACATTTGTGTATTTATATACTTTGTTCAGCTATTATTTATAGCGTGACTATATAATATTTGACCAAACTATGAGGAGAAAAAGAAATAATTATGGATCGTGTATATCTCTTGATCCTCTATTACTCACATTAATTATAATTTTATGTTCGCAAGATGAAACAATAATAAATTCAGTATAAATTATGTCTACGTCACGTTTTATATCTTCTATTTATATGCCTGACGGTTCGATCGAATTACACCAAAAAAAAAAAAAAAACAACTAAATACGTAGGTAAAGGTAAGTACGAGCCGCAAAAGCATAAAATAATAATTTATTGTAAGGCATGTAAAGAGCCAGCCTCAATTTCTTCTTCAAATTTAAATAAATTGGCAAGCCGTTTATCAAATTAAAATGGCAGGTAGTTTTAATTAACGTCACAAGTTTGTTCGCGTAAACTGTGACACGCCGCGCAATGATATTATCCACAGTTAAGAAGGCGTTTCATGGGGTGAGAGAGCTTTGAAGATCCTGTAGATAGCTTTGAATGTAGGGTGTTAAACGTATACCACATCTTAAAATGAGGTAGGAATCATAAATGTTGCTTGTTGCCATTAAGAAATAAATATAAGTCAGCGACAGACTTCGTGAAAATGTACAAATATGGTTTCAGGACCAAATTATTGCAGTTGATATTTGCGATTACGATTGGCATTTATCGGGCATTTAAATATCATATTTATTATTATTTATGTGCCTCCATCACAATTATCACTGATTATTATTATTTCTCCGTGGATTTTATGAACAATATTTAGATTGTCAAATATTTTATCAATTACAGACTGTGTTTATTAGATTCATTAAATACCGATTTTTAATTAATATGAGAAAAATATTTATAGATATAATTTCAAAGCATCATATTTAATTAATTATTCTTTATATTATAAGTAACATAAATACGTTTAATAAGTATAAGATGAAACTGATGGTCTCATTCGTTTAATACAAGGCTGTGGTAGAATTACTTTAAAAATTGCTTATACCTAGCCTGCATGCGCTTTAGGCTCAAAGAAAAATATATTATCTATATTGTAAATATTGTATAATCCAATAGAAAAATAATACATTATTAGCCTTTACCATTCGAAATGAACAATGAATAATGACATGATAATTGACATCAGTCATCAGACTGAGAGATAAAATTAATTTACGTAGACAATAACGTCATTTGTAGATACTGACCTACTTACGTGTAGGTTGACATTCCAGTGAGGCTCAGTCGAGTTAAGCGATGACAGAACGCTAGCAGTAGGCCTGCTCTGACAGCCATTAGGTTCGCAGTCAACACTTTGATTTTAACAAGGGGTACACGAACCCTTGTAATCCGTTTACGCGTCGCAAGAGGCCCTTGTGGCTCAAGTGGCGACGTTTTGTCAAACGTCTTACCTACTTAGAGTTCTACTTAGCTGAATATTTACATCGTTACACGTACATCATGTTGTAGTAACTAAGAAACAAGCTAAGTCTAAATATTCAACTAAAGTTTAACCTGTAACGATTGGAATGATTCACACTGATTTTGGTCTGTTTTTGTTGTGATTTATCCTTTACGGATACTTGGCTAGCTTTATTGCAAACACGGTCAAAAAGAGCCGCTTGGGCTCGAATAAATTCCAGTCTGGTGAGTCAGAGAATGCTTTGAGTGTGCCTGCAGGCAAATGAGGCGGCCTGTGGAAGCTCACCGTTTCCTGACTAGAGCACCGATTAGCACCAGGTGCTTTCTCAAACAACGACTATCTACAAATAATTACAACCACCTTTGTATAGCACTCATTCATTTGCCCAATCTTTAGTCAATATTACTCTACATTAATTTCTATTCTCTTTTTCAGGTAACTCAAGTTTAGAGCTTGCTTCAGGCTACGGTAATGTAAATCACTGTCACGCGAACGCTATATTCATTTATTTCATTTTAAATGAAATGTCTTTGGGATGTCGTCAAATTCGAGTTCCAATCAACATAATCATAAAATTTGCTGAGCGGAGATATAATTTATACCAAGATCTTTTTCGTTATAAGTATATAATATATCTTGATATTAAATCGGCTAAGAAAATAGTTGTTCTTGCCCAAAAAGACCATTATTATGAGAAAAGAGATACTCAAAAATTAGAGTCGTTTTTTCTTTGTAATAGAAAAATAATTTGTTGAAAGGTCACTCTTATTGAATTTTCCTCAGCCGGGTCGTTGACGGTGTAGTCAAGGCGAGATTTCGGTAAATGGAGGCTGGGTTTTATTAGTTTACCAACAGTTGCTCGCGACTCCGTCTACGTGTATCGAAATGTTACAAAATTCCACTTTTAAATTAATCTGCTATTTCTGGCAAACGTTGAAGTGAATTTTGTCCAATTTATTATCGTTCTATGTTACTAACTAGAAACTAATTAAATTTTGCCATGAGAGTAGTTCAAAATTAACTAACAAGCATTGGCTTTATAGTCTGCCGCTCGCACTGCATTGCTCGATTCTAAATATTATATGTGTTTGGTTTGGTTATTTTGAGGATAATAATACACTTTGTTCGGTAGTAATAATAGTAATGATCCTTTGAGAGAGGTTATATGAACGCTACAAAGTTAACGACCAATATTTATCTCAGTTGAAGTTTAGTGGCGCGGATGTGTGCCGATTCCCCAAAGGCTCTGTTTTGAACGGTGGTTTAAATTACTAATTTAACTTTAAGATGGACTCGGTACTTAACTTTATTAAATCAGTGAATTTGTTTTTGTATAACTTCAATATTGTTAGGTACTATTTCTTTCTTTAATAACAATTTTATTTCATCTCTAAAATATAAGCATGGCGCAAACTGTCGTGACAAGTTAAATTATTATTGCTGAAACAGTTACATTATATTAAATGTTGAGTGCGATAATTATAATTTATGTAATGTATGCCTCACGTCTTAAGGAAAGGAATTTGCGAAGACAGCGGCACTCAGTTATAATCCTTTTCATAACAATAGGGGTGAAAGTTGAGAGACAATATTTAGGCATATTTTCGAGTGTTAGACATTATTGTACAAGTATTTGTTGATTGTGAATTAAAATATAGGAAAACATTGGTTTGAAAACGTTGCACAGTGAAAAGAAAGAAAGAATTACATACATACAATAACATACGCGGGCGGAAGCTAGTTCTTTATATATGACAAGGTTGGTTATTTGCATTGAGAAATTACGTTTTGATAATAATTATAATCATAATATTTTTTATATGCCGCCTTTTGGGTACGTTTCCGGTTGATAGTGATGCTGACGAATGTTACGATGCCAAAAAAATTTTTTTTTGGGGTATTTTTTTTATTGTTTAATTTTACGTTTTAGTTTTTTTTATTTTTTGTTTGTAATTAATATAGTTTTAATACGTAGGTGTTTAATTTAATTATTTTCATCATTGTAGTTATCTTCATTTAAATCATACTAACACTGATAAACATACTGACATAATAGTCTGCAAATAGGTATTCATCAGTAGGTGCAATGAAAAATAAATCATTTAAAATTAGTAATATGGCGCGTATAAAGTTTGGCGAAGGCACAAAAAAACTCGTGATTGTAGCCTGATCTGAAAGCAAAAAACTTACGGTTTAATCATAACTAAACGAACACGAACTAAAATATCCTTAAAATATTTATTCAAATCGGTGCGGTTGGATTCACCGCACTTATTGACTTACACAATCAACCCGACACAAAGCTCCGGAAAAAGTTAAAAGAACTCGCTGCCCCTTTACCGCTCGGCTAATGAACCGATGAAAATGATATTCTGTGACAATAGCGGTAGGTATCTCGTTAACTACAGAAGAATGGATTCTTTGAAGAAGTATACCTACATTAATGTATAGTACTCTACGCACAAAAGTCACCGTCCTGCCAACATTTGTCGTCCACTCATGTTGAGGGGACGAGAAAGCCACATCGGCAGCGCTACATCGGCGAAGTATATAACTATGCCTACGGAACAGATACTACAAAATACTAACTACAATAATAAATTAATAACTACAAATAAATTAATAACTACAAAATAAGCGCGAAGAAGCGCGAGACACGTTTAAAAAAAAAATAAGCGGACGGAGGAATATTAAATTAATATTTTAATAAAAAAATGCGTCAGAAATTACATTAAATTAGATTAATTAAAATAGTCATTAAAAATGTATGGTGGTAATGTGTTACCGTGTGAAAGGATACAAATCTAGACTTTACTAATATTATAAAGCTGAAGAGTTTGTTTATATGTATGGTTGAACGTGCTAATCTCAGGAACTACTAGTTTTTTTTTTTTTTTTAAAGGCAACGCCCGCACTAGAGACAAGCCCTGTGTCGCGGGGAGCTTTACAAACATGAAACTAACGGACACAAAGTCTGTTTTAAAAATTATTTTAGTGTTGAATATTCCATTTATCGAGTAAAGCTATAGGTTATATAACATCACGCTACGGCTAATAGAGCCGTGGCCAAACAAAGAACGATGGGAGTGAAACCTGACCCGACTTCTAGTGCCAAATATAATCATAATTATCTTAACATAAATCAAGTTATGTTATTATCAATGTCCTAAAACTTCAATAGACACCTGTGATTCTAGTTATAATTAATAAAGTTTGAACCTAAAATTTAAATGAATTATGGTTGAATTTAGATCAATAGGCCTCTAGTTATTAGAATTACCTTATTTACGTAAACAATATTGAAAGGATTAATCAATTGTACCGTACGCAAACCTATTAAATTGGGATAATCCAGCCATTCTGCCTGCGTGCGGTTTGTCGGCACATTCAGTTCGCCGCAAAATGGTATTATTGTGGATTACATAAAAAAATACAGGTATATAATCCTGGATGTTATTGGATAGCCTGAATTATGTTTAATAATAATAATAATATTCTACCACATTCACACAGCGCCATCTAATCCCAAAGTAAGCAATTATATTTGCTTGTGTTATGGGTACTAAACAACTGATATACTACTTAAATACATTTTTTTTTTGTAAATACATACATATTATAGATAAATTACACCCAGACACAGAACAAACCTTTATGCTCATCACGCAAAGATTTGTCCTGGGTGGGGATCGAACCCACGACCTCTGGCTTAGCAGTCAGGGTCACTAACCACTAGACCAACAGGCCAGTCATTGCCAATGATACATACCTACTGCGAAAATGTTTACTCTAAAAACAAATTCGGAAAAATGATGTACGGCAGGTACGCACTTCAGACTGCTGGCACTTGGCAAGTTTGTCCAGTCTCATTAAAGTACCTAAATTGCTTATCATCATCATCATTACAGCCCATAAACGTCCCACTGCTGGGCACGGGCCTCCTCCAAAGTTTGAGGAGGGAATGTAGCCTACTATACCACGCTGGCCAGACATTGGTATAGAGTTTATTTCGAATTTTCTTTATCTCGCAGTGCTCTTGTCTGCATAAGGTTACTCCCTTAGTCGCATTTAAGCCACGGGTTGAGATGGGGTAGTGACATTATGTATTCTTAATTCGTCACTACACTGATGTGCTAAATTGCTTATAATACATGATTACTACTACGAAATCTAGGAATTCTAGTACTAAACCAAATCTATTATTGGACATTATATTTTTAGAATTAACTAGTTCTTGATTAATCTAATCTGATATTTCTATTCTACTTCACATAAGTATTGAGTTAGAATGCTAACTCAAACTAACTAAATACTGTAAAGTAGCGTAGTCAAGATTTACATTATTCCATTGCTTTGGTTTAACATTTTATATAAATGCTAAACAAGTAATGGAAAAATTCAAACCCACGACGGGACTTGAACCCGCGACCCTGCCATTCCGTGTGCAGTGCTCTGCCATTTGAGCTACGTGGGTGGAAGTCCCTGAGATCGAATTTATCCATTACCTGTTAACGACGTCATCATGTTAACAGATAATGGATAAATTGCACTGCACACAGAATGGCAGGGTCGCGGGTTCAAGTCCCGTCGTGGGTTTGGATTTTTCCATTATTTGTTTAGCATTTATATGAAGCGTAGTCAAGAGTCGTTCAAAAGTGAATCGATTCATCTAGCTGCTACGTTTGCTGCAATAACTATATTTATGAATCTATATATCATGTCATAAATAGTAAATATTACTTGCAAAGAGTACAAGGAAAATGAACAGGAGACACGTTTAGCAAAGTAGCCTTTATAGTATAAGATCCACCTATAGTTAGAGCTTCAATAATCTTTAAATTTATTGGCTATATGGAAAGACATTTTCAGGCAACCTCTTGGTAATATACCTATATAAAAGCCTATTAATTTTATATTGAAATGGTTTCATTCGGCTAACAGATCGGTAAAGGTCCATGTATGAGCGAATCTAAGACTATTACGAACAACAAGTTTCTGATATCAAATTCATGTTTAATATCGATTTTGTAGAAAATGTAACTAAATATTAAATTAACATTCAAAATTATTAAATTATTGTCAAAAATATAAAAAAAGCTTGCGAAAAGATATCGTGAATTCCAATTGCACGTTTCACGTAAAAAATATGTTTCGCGTTCGCCCGTTCATATGACGTATGAATTATTTATACGGATATTGCGAATTTAATTTATTATTTTGTTGCGGTTTGTTAAAATGTCTCTGGTTTTTGATGGTTCCATTTTGTTACTGAATAATGTTACAAGTTCTTTTCAGAACTGTTCTGATAAAAACATTTTGTCATTGATGTAGTCTATTGATGTAATTCATTGATATACATTAGGTACTATAAATTATGTCGGTCTCTGTGTGTGCACGCGTCTGATTTCATAGGTTTTTATTTTTTCACAGAGCTCTGATATTTTTTCAAAATCAAAGTAGCCTCAGTTAAGGTACTCCTTGTGTTATTAGCTATCCTCCAGTAAAAGTCCCGTCGAAATCGGTTCAGTCGTTTCGGAGTTTACACAAATTTTTTATACAAACACTCAGACAGGCAGAAAGACAGACAGCCAAAAATTTATATGCCTACTCGAAAAATCCATTATTTTGATATTACAAAAAGCCACTTTATTTTTATTTTTTACTCACTTTATATTTGCATCATCATCATCATCATTTCAACCCATAAACAGCACACTGCTGGGCACGAGTCTCCACCAAAAAATGTGGAGGGAATTTAGTCTACTATACCACGCTGGCCAGACAGGTTGGTATAACGCTTGTTTCGAATTTATCTTTTCTTGCAGTGTTCTTGTCTGTATGAGGTACCTTAGTCGCATTCTACGACAACTACGGGTTGAGATGGGGTAGTGATATTATGTATTCTTAATCCGTCGCTACACGAACTTTATTGGTATGTACATATAGATTGATTGTGACTTCACCGTATGATGTTAACATTCCAACAACGTGATTAGAAATCCGACTTTGTTCGGAAGTAAATATTGTTGGAGATCGATCACCGTAATCTCATTGAATAATTTAAAGATTTATTTAAGAAGTCTATCAAGTTCGTTATCTGTTTGGAGTTCTCAGGTTGAATGTAAATCAAGCTTCACATAGTAAAGAACGTTATGTTTTTAAAGTAGCAACGAAATATTCCCTCTGCATAACAATTGGGTATCTTGTGATAGTGATAACATTGTGCTAGGGATGACTCATTTCTTGAATTGTATCGCGTAATCTGCGCCGGCTACAGGATGACTTTTGAATCGTCTAAGGGCGATCCTTACGTATACTCGTAATTTATATAATAATTTATAATATTATATATAAATTATACATAATATAATAATTTGTTAACGGTGTATTATAACAGTTGAATGTTTTTTAGCTTTAAATAAAATTAAATGACAAAATAATTATACTAAAGTAGCTGAAACTCACTTGCAAAATAATACCCTCAATGACAATTAATAGACTACTTAAAAAGTAGGTGGTACAAATTATAAATGTCGAAATATATTTTTTAAAATTCACCCAACACTTTTATGCATTCGTGTCAGTTTTTCCATACATCAATCCTTTCAACATCATTTTTATTTTTTGTGAAACGCGCCACAAAGCGTCCGTGTAAAATAGTTTTTCGTGTTGTAAAACGAATCTGGGCTGGGTTAAAATTTCTCCATGTCGTATGAATTAATTACTTTTAAAAATGTATATTAATATAGTAAAGAAAAAGTGAAGTGAAAACTAGTGCACTGTTGATAGATTACTAGCAATCCATCTGACATATTTTGAATAGAAAATTTACGTGTTTTTGGATTTATCATGCTGTTTTATGTGTATTTTATTTACAATAGAATACAAATTCAGGCACAGAGAAAATTTGATATTTCTTTTCAGAACGTTTGTTTGGAACCAAAAAATTTTTAAATTTGTGTGGAGATGTTGGTGTTGGAGAGTAAAGTAAGAGTTTGACAGGATTATGAAACTAATTGGTTGAAAGTTAATCTTTCCCTCAAAGAAAAGTCAAAGTGCGGTCTATGAATCCGGGCCTTAGTGACGAGGCGACCATCTAAAACACCACCTAAAGCGAAACCGCTAAGCCACGGTTACTGTCGACTATTAGACCATTATATTATTTGTATTACCTGCGGGTTTGTATTAGTATCCTTATCAGTCAACTGCAACGCCCGCCGTCTGCTCTGTAATGATAAAGAGCTTAATAAAGCTTTCTAATTAGCTGTCTCGGTGACGCAGCGAGATGGTATATGGCTACTGCACAAAAGGTTTTGGGTTTGTTTCCCGGTTTGGGCAAAAACGGTATTAAGTTTTACTGTCATGATTATTTTTGTGTCATCCGTTTCAGTTTGGAACTATGCCTTGCATGATGGCACGAAATATGGGTGTGATTCAACTCTGCTAACTCTTCGGGGATGAAGACGTTATGTATGTATGCATACAATTATTTGCGATACTATTACGAAATCTTCAATACCACAAATGTTGAAAAATACATAAAAGTTTACATAATTATATAAATTTTATTATATAGATTTCTTGAAAGGCAAATTGATTATCCTTACTGAACAAGCAGACTAACTCCTACTTAGAAACCATAATGACGCTTCGATCGACGATCATTTGATCTTACGTCAAACTACCATCAAGCAGAACTTCAAATCTTATTCGTAGCTTGTCAAATTTGTCATTGTATCATAAAAAATATAATTCCAATTTATAATCATTTGGAGTATGGAATCTATATTTAAGTCAGATTCAGATTTCAAAAGGAAAACCAGTTAATTTCATACAGACTTCTAAAACATAACAACTATTTCACTACTATTAATTCCAACCAGTTCTACATTCTGTAGTTTAATTTCCGTTGAGTCATGTTATACGTGACTAGAATAATATACCAACTTTTAGAATTATATTTGCAAGGCATACAGATCATGAAAACTATTATATATATTTTAAAACTCAAAGCTAAATGAAACTTGATCCCGCGGAAGTGAAGACAAACAAAGATTGTTTGCACAACTGATGGAAACAAATCAAGATTGGAGTTTATAGCTAGAGGGCTCGTAACCAATCTCTACTGTATTATCTTCAAACAGAACATTTGAAAAACAACCTTAAAATTTCTAAAAGTAAAGTGGAAGTTATCAAAATTACGATGTAACAAAAATAACTATAACTGTGACAAAAATAACTCACTAACAGTAAATTAATTACCAAAGTCTGTCAGAGTAGTCAGTAGTTTTAGGAGAGGTAGGGCTCTGTTAAATCTCTCGTACTAATTGAGTATCTCAACAAGCAATTTGTACCACCACCCTTCAGAAAAGCTAAGAACTCAAGAGTTGTTAACTCTCTGAACTCCACTATTTATCTAGGGAATTATGTATAGATTGGATTAGCCGTTTCATTTAAAGTAAAATAAATATATAAATGACACCGTGGTAATGTTGCCCGCCGTACCCAGTGACGAGCGTAGATTCCCACAAGAGAAAAATGTTTGTGTGGTTCATAGATATTTTTGAAGTCTGGGTGTATACTGTGTTTGACACAAGATTTGTTCCCTAGTACAGAGGTTATCTGTGTTGTTGTTGTTGTAGAATACAAAAACATAGCGTCACGATTTTGATGCTCGAATGCCTACCCCTAAAATGTAGACGTGATGCACCCAGGCACCTATCAAATCTAAATTTTACCAGCCATGTTAGATCTGGGGGATTTCCTGTTCTCGCACAAACGGTATGGATTTTCTGTCATTATAATTCTCAGAATCCATTCGAAATTTGAAAACGTACTTAGATAATGTATAGCTCTTGCGAAGCAGTTTACATCGAGGCAATTTCTTTTAAAAAATAATTGTTACAAGTATTAAATAAATCATAACATGAAAATACTAAAACAAAAATATAAAAAAGCTTAGTCAAAAATAAATTAGGAAACCCTTTCACATGCAAAATAGATTAAACAAGAAGATCAAATACTTTTCAGCGAAACGCGCAACTTGTAAAATAGAACGACATAAAACCAGTGTGAAGCGCCGTTTTTAAATACTGCAGTGCCCGGAAATAAGCTGCCAATGAATAATGAGTAGCAACCAGAGCTGTACTCGTAGTATATGAAAATGCATGTGGCCGTCGCATCAGTCAAGGTGCCATTTTATACTCATACACTTCTGGGAAAAACGAGAGCAGTGTTTGGATTAGAATGGTAGTGTATTTTTAACGAACAGTGTGACAAGATGGATGGCTTTTTGCAAACTCGAGAGAAAGATAATATACCCCTGGCTGTCATAGCCGTAATAGCAGCTCTTTAGTTTCGCAAAACACTTGCGCACTGGGATATGGATTGTGTTGAAAGCTTTGTTGTCTAAATAGATAGTTTCGTTACAATGGAATTGCTTTCGTGTTACAACTCAAGATACGAGTATGTGTCGTCAAACAAAATATCAGTAGTCAAAATAGCTAATTTAACAGACATGTTTTTATGCGCGCCTTCTTATATTAGCGTCTTTTCAAAATAACAACTTGAAGCCAATATTGAAACATCGACATAACTTCCAAACTCCAATATCTAACAACTTACAAATCTTTCCAGAATAGTGTTAAATTCTTTGTTCAACTAACTTGCTCCGTTGACCTACAAGTCCTTTTTAATCAAGGAAATGAACAGTTTTGTTTAAATTGCTGATTGTTTGTAACTTAGTTGCTAATTCTAGTTGCTAACTCATACAGAGAACTTTGAAGCGTTGTTTACAATGAACAATATACCTACAAACTACTCTTCTACTTTCTTTGGTAGATAGTTACTGTTTTCTATTTTATGGACAGAAAATACAAAGGATCGGAGAAATCGTTTTTTTTTATTGTATGAAGTCAGTAAATTATTGCTATGCCAGTTACAAATAAATTAATCCTATTGATTTATTAACAAATCTAATTTTTGTACCCGATTATTGTTATGCTCAAAATGAATGTTCTTGTATAATTAATAGAGCGTGTCTAAAACTTGGCATCTAGTGAATTAGAGCCACCTGTATGTAAGCCTCAACAGAATCCTTGTAATTAACGACTCTCCGAGAACTGCTTACGTCAGCTGAGTTCCAATATAATTTAGTGTGTCGCTTGTACAAATTTCCCAACAAACATTTATTTGGTCGCCAGAACGTGCGAATTTTAACTTTTGGTTGTATACGCTGGTCGCCAATACGTCGCCATAACGTTGAAACCACCGAAAAAGGGCCCATTTTATACGAATTAGTGCCGCAATGGAGTCACTAAGAAGTCGTATAAGTTGCAAAATGATCGTGTAGTGGTCATTTAGATGTCGTGATATACACTTTTCGTCATCTAATGGTGGTTATTACCGCTGCTTTACGGCATTTTATAGAAAAGCAGTATTCGTTACGATTTATATACGGAATTTTGATGTAAAGAATAATTAATCGTGACTGAAAATAAATATTATAGAACTAAACAGTTACATTTTATATTGTTTTTAATATTGAAAGTATAAGAAGCCATTTTAATTTAGTATTATACATTATTACATCTTCGAAACTTATGTTGAAGTACATAAAAGTGTTGGGAAATAAATTTTATCGATCGATATACGCTAGTTTTATCAATATAATGAACGCGCCCTGTAAATTCTTTAAATTAAGCAATATTTTTACCTATTATTTTAACGAACGTGCTAAAAGTTACTATTATACGACTTAGGCTGTTGGAAATAACTTTAATACAACATTTTAACGACTCTTCATTGAATGTTCTTAATTTTTTATCTGTTTTATCAGCCATTTAACGAAATTAGGGTTCATTCTAAGATATAGTAAAACAGTTGTATTATTTATTTAATATATTATATTTATTTGTATAGTTGTATATATTCGTTGTGTGACAATTTAAAAGTGTCCGTGGATCTTTTGGAATGGAACCAGGAACTCTTTCGTTTAGAATTTGGTTCAGCTCTCTTAAAGCTTCCTGTGTAATATTAAAACGGATTGCCCATTTTTTTACGTTATCACGAAGTATATCGTTTTTACAGGCTTCGTTTGCTGTTTCATAATCTGAACTATCACTAAGACATAATTTATCATATAATCATCTATTTCGTCTTCTTCCGAGTCCACTGTTAGTGCACCACTAGATCTATTGCCTGTAACAGTACTTCTAGCTACTTCATGCTGATTAAAAATTAAATTTTGTACGGAACCAACTGCAGTTTGATTAAAAATTGAAATTGGTTGAACTTGTGGCAGTTGTATTTTCGATGTAACACAATTCGACGTAAGAAGTGCAGAATAGTTCCTCTTAACTTTTATTTTAAAAGCACCACTTTTTTTTATATTTGCCCAGCTTTTTCCATCCATTTTATTTATTTTTACAAAGAAAATATAAGAATATGAATCCCTTGTGTTATGGCTGTTATTGTAATAGTTACTAAACTTTTTACACTTATGGGACATCTAGCTGTTAAATAGCAATGTAAAAGTGTTGAAGTTTACTTAAAGCCGCATAAGAGGGATATTTATTACTCTTAGATGATTGTAACGTAAAGGTAGTTCTGGTGACTCTAATACAATTAATATGTTGGTGTAAAAGTTGCATAGACGTTACTAATACGACAAAACTGGTTTACGACTGAAAATCGTGTAATCGTCACATAAACAGTTGTATAGAAGTTTATACGACGTTTTTAAACGACTGCAAGCTGTATAAATATAAAAGGCAGTAAGTCGTATTATATCCTTAAGTTACTTCAATACGACGTATAAAGCGTTTTCAGTCCTGTAACTTACACATACACGACTAAAATGTTTGTTGGGTTGTGGTAGTCATCTTTTACTCTACGTCATTGAGTTAGGCCCTATTTGAATCCTAAAGCCTACCGAAGTTTAAACTGTCGCAAAAGAAAACTCTGTGTTAACTGTGTCTTAGTTTTGCAGAAAGTTGGCAATCGATTTATTGGGGATGCGCCATTAATTTTTTGTGACATACTGACAAAGATCTAATAAATTATAAGCAAAACTTTGTACAGATTTATCTTTTGAGTAAATTGCTAGTCATTTTGTTTTATTCGCGTAAATTAAATTCAGCTTATCTTGTTGGAAAAAAGGATCTCAAGTGTTGCTTCAAGTTGCCATGAAATACTGTGTTTCTGTATAGTAATATTTTTTGTTGTTAAACTGTTTTTTTCTATGATGATTTTTCGATTATAAAATAAAAATAAAAGGGTAAAGACTGATATCGGGGTTTCCTTTAGATTTGCAGCTATAGACATCTTAATAATAATATTATCTATTTATTTATCCGACTGCTTAATATTAGATGTAGACAGTATATAACCAATTATATATGTCCAGCACTGGACGTAGGCTTAAAGGCTTAAATATGATGATTTTGATAGTTTTTCATCATACAATTCTCACAATGAAAGCTAAGTATTTAGTAACTCCCCAATTTGGTAGATCGTTGTTATTAAAATTAATCGCCTTATATCGGGGCGCTTAAGTTGCCGTGTTGTCTTATGGCCCGAGATTACAATATATAGTAGTAACGGCCTGAACTACGTACTCTTGAGAATAGGATCTGTTATCTTAAGACTGGGTGGCTAACGCGTTATGTAGTGCTACTATATTATTTGGGGGCTTAGCACGGTGTCCTGGATGAATACTCAGTAATTTTTTTATTTGTATAAAAGTATGCATTGCTAATAAATGTTACTTCTAGTTTTATTGATGTATTCATAATTTATTTTCTTCTCTATAAGGCTTACGCGGGGACACTTGTCCAACACACAGAGACAATTACTACATACTTATAGACCTGATACCTACAGTATTTAGACTGGCCTGTTGGTCTAGTGGTTAGTGACCCTGACTGCTAAGCCGGAGGTCGTGGGTACGATCCCCACCTAGGACAAATCTTTGTGTGATGAGCATAAAGGTTTGTTCTGTGTCTGGGTGTAATTTATCTGTAATATGTATGTATTTACAAAAAAGAAATGTATTTAAGTATTATATCAGTTGTTTAGTACCCATAACACATAATTGCTTACTTTGGGACTAGATGGCGCTGTGTGAATGTGGTAGAATATTATATTATATTATATTATATTATATTATATTATATTATATTATATTATATTATATTATATTATATTATATTATATTATATTATATTATATTATATTATATTATATTATATTATATTATATTATATTATATTATATTATATTATATTATATTATATTATTATTAGAAAATTTTAATTTAAAATGGGGTGAGACACTTACCGCCACCATATCACAGCTGTACTATTGTAGTACAATTATGATTTGTCAACTGTAAGTGTAGAGCTATTGTATGATATTATATACCTTATTATACCTATTATATGATTATATATATGATTTTTACAGAAGTATTCACAAATACTTCTTCAAATATAGTGATGTTATCATAAAAAAGTATCACTAGATTAACTAAAAAAATCACATTTTATTCAAATCTTAATATTTTAGTCAAGAACGTAATATCACTATACATAGATAGTACATACTTATAGACAGAGTGACAGTCACTGACCACTTTAACAAAACAATTGGTGGTAGTTGCGTGCTAATGTAATAAGGTGGTACAGTCGAGTTCATTAATATATTGGCACCATCAAGGATTCAAAATATTGTGAGCGTTGAAAAGCTCAATAAATACTATAGAACCCATGGATCAAATATATGTCTCAATAATTTAATGGTTCAATAATTAACATGCTGTACATTATGCAATAAGTTGTAGTCACCCTTTTCAACAAAAATATCTAATGATGGTGCCAATATATTAATGAACACGACTGTACAAGCCTACCGCTACAGGCACGATTCGGCGTGCAATGCATAGCAATCACTTTTTTATTTACTTTCTTCATCAAGAAACAGTCTCATGTATGTAGTTACCTACTATTATATATTATAGCCTTCTTACTTTATACGACCACGACCTAAGAACTAATTAAATAAAGAAATTAGAATTATTTTCGATAGCAGATGCTGCGGCTTAATTAGTGACTACAAAAAGATGCACGGTCCTCTACCTACACCTTTGAGGAAAAAGTTCTAATACATAATTGTAACTTTTTAACTAGCTTTTAATTAAACATACCTCATACCCGAAGTTGTAGTTCCTAATTATACTTTTCGACAATATATCGCCTGTAAACAATATATCGCCTTGAGAAAGAAGGGAGGTACATATCAATATAATATTTTAGATCCTGTAGCGTTCTTTATGATAGATGATAGATGTTGTGCTTCAATAGATGAACTGTCCAACAGCGCTACATCTACCTGCTAAAAATCTTTTGTGAAAATTTTCTTTGGCTATTGAGCCACTTCAAATATTCGTTTTTCTTTTTTATTGCCTTTCATAGTTGAGACTTTCAACGTTTAATCCTATACATTGGACTTGAAAGACTATTAAGGATCAGTGATGTGAAGTTAAGGTACTTGGATAGGCGTAAAATCTTGAAATAGAATTGGTAGGGCAAGCTATCGAGACAATGAACAAAAGAGTTTTCAAATGGAGTGTAAACGTAACGAAAGCTTAATTTGAAATATAAAAGTAGGTACCTAATGATAAAAATATAGCTCTTTATTTCGTTGTCATTCGTAAATATTAATTACACTGAGTGTAAAATAAACCAGTGACTTTATTATCTTTTGTTCTACTTTAATTAGCTTTGATTTACGCAAAAGTGTTCGCAAAAAAAAGAACATGAAAGTCTTATTAATTTCCTTATTCTAGGACATATATTTTTTTTAAATCATTGTCTGAGTTTAATAAATGGAAGGTTTATCCTAGCATTATTACGAGACTTGAATATTAGATATACCACTCTAATTACAGTACCTTGGTAAATTGTTTTCGAAATATGCTGTTAGGCCGTCCCAAGGGTAATTCTAAATCCTAAATGAAAAGATGGATATTTAGGTCCGCATTGTTGGCTATCCTATTGTTCTTCTCCTCCCCTCCTATCTATTGTTCTTTATGGAACAAACTATGTATGTTCTGAAGTCACATAGGCAATATGACACTGTAAATGTATGGCTAGCTTTTTTAAACCGACTTGATGAGGGAACGGGGAAAGGAGGAGCTTCAAAAAAAAAAATAAGTCAGTATTTTTAATTTTTATGTATAAAAAACCGCTGGACCGATTTGGAAAATTCTTCTTTTGTTTGAAATGGTATACCTACTTTCCCTTTAGTCCGATTTGATAATGGGATCCTATAAAAACTGAGGGCAATCCTCACATTTTATGGGCATTTGCTATGTTTTAGTTTAGGTATTTGGGTCTAGTAGTCATCATATTATGAAACTGGGCATAATAATATATGATGGAAAGTTGAACTCCTTAATGTTTAAGAGTCAGGAGATAATTCTTTAAATACATATAAAGACACGTTTAGATAGCAAGCAATTCGAAGCTGGTTTTCTTTTTTAAAAAGCCAATGTTTTATAGTTTTCTTCTCCAAGTAAAATCAATTTGGTCCAACACGTAGCTATGATTTGCAGTGCTGTCACGCGCGCTTGTCTCTGTCATCAGTTCCCCGATCTATGTACATGTATTTCTAAATTGTATCGTGTACTGCATTTAGAATTGCATTGAACTTACTTCACTTTTCCTCCAAAGCAGAAAAAAGCTACATAACATTCAGGGGGCTGGGTTACGTTCCATCGGCTGAGTAACAGTCTCCGCAGCTTTTTAACTATGCCGACAGTGATTGGATAAAAGTAGGAAATTTGTATTAGACCAACTGCCTAAACTGTAATTTCTATGCTTTGTCTAAGCTACCGTTACAGTTAATAAATAGATAGAATTTTGATCTAATTTAAGTGTAAAATTATACTGTCTGTGTGTAAAGTAATTACGAGTTACACAATTAGATTCATACCACTTGAATGGAGAAGTAAACTGTATAAGCGAATTACACATTAACAATTAAACCGACCTTAACAGTGTGTTAACTCGCTACCACTGAACTATAGAGTGGCAGATGGCAGCGTATACGTGGATCAAATTCAATCAGCCACTTGATTGTTTTGCGTCGACGTAAACAAGGGAACGACACAAGGTTGCAAGATACAGACCAAATCCTACAATAATTAATTGGAGCCAGATAGTTTCAGAGGCTTTGTTATCCATTATCGATTTTTGTGTGTCCTTGTTGGAAGTGTTGTCTTACCCTCTCTTACTTAGTTACTCTTTATACAAAATATTTCTCAAAAAATTTCCTTTTTTAATATTTAAAAACATCATTACAACGTATAAATTAATGTCTCATTGCTGTACACGGGTCTCCTCCAAAAAATGTGGAGGGAATTTAGCCTACTATACCACACTGGCCAGACGGGTCGGACGGACGGTAAAGGGTTTGTTACGAATGTTCCTTTTCTCGCAGTGCTCTTGTCTGCATTAGGTTCCTCCTTTAGTCGCCTTTTACGACACCCACGAGTTGAGATGGGGTAATAATGTATTCTTAATCTAATGTAATCATTCTTAATGTACACGATATAACCAATAGGAGCTGGAATCAAAAACATCCTATAATATTTATTTATATTTTTTTATTTTATTATCTTTTATTTATAATTATAACATTATTAACTATTTACTTACATATCTACAACTTATATTTACAATACTATAAATGAATAATAATACAAATGGTAATGTGGGCTAGGCGTCAAAGTATTCATCGGCATCACTGTCACAAGGGAAAGTGCCCAGAAGGCTAGCAGCATTGCCACGCTGGATGGCAATGCTGATTCTCTGTGCGAGGTAAAAACCAGCCCTCTGGTCACGTGAAGTGTCGATTAACCGCGTCGCTAGTTCATTATAAACGCGGAGAGCACTCGGACCCCATGAGCCTAATGTTTCGACCCCAAACGGCTCAAATAAGTAATTATCAGCTAAATTACTGTATTTGCGCCGTTTAAGGGACTCTGCAGCTGCAGCAGCATCACTAGCACAACCCGCTGTACTTGGAAAGTGTGATGGCGCAAGGGTATCGACGCAGGTAGCGTCCCACACCAAAGGCCTGCCCATCTTCCAAGGCAGTAACGTCATACCATTAAGTCTCTTCCCATCGTCACGTGCCAAACCATGAGGTTCTAATAAGGATGGAACGCCGGCGCTGACAAGAGCACGATGGATAATGTCATTAAGCTGAGCGTGCCGGAAAAAACGACCAGCACTCCTGCTGCAGGACAAGCCATGGTGTCCGAGGCTGTCGACGGCTTCACCGCAGTGACAGTGATGCGGAGAAATACATGGAGCACCCAAACGTAAAGCAGCAGCAAGGCGGAATGTGGTGTCGCCCAACATAGTGCCTATCTTGGGCGACGGAAGTGCATGCAGCCACAAACCAGACTCCCATTTTCCCACAGCAAGCAGGCGAGCGCTCGCTTTAACTTACTTAAAATATTTAAAAAAAAAAGACATTATTTTGATTGAAATTCTTTCGTGAGGCAAATTTAAATAATATTACCTCACAAAAGAATTTTTGCTGGATTTCGAAATAGCAGAATTGTTTTAAAACATTGAGAAAACGAACGTTGATTTATTGTTGAAAGGGTTAGCTAGTTGAACAGTCGATTTGTGGCATCGGTAACTACGAGACCTACGTCATCTCTGAGTCAGCAAATTGCAAGTAAATCTGCGATCGTACCCGTTGAATGCATATTCTAACGACTTCAAATTAACTCGTCGAATCTATCTGAAATTGTAATTAGAGGCAAATTTGCCTCAAGTTAACATTGGAATTGAACAAAATTGGAATTGCAGTTTGTGCAGTGCTCATTTTAACGCTTTTTGAACGATATGTTCAAACTAGCTGTTGTGCCTGGAGCTTTGTCCGTGAGGAGTATCCCTCACGCATTTGCTCGGAATTTAAAAACTAAAAACAGCCTGATTATCTTCTTGTAACATTAGCTATCATACAGTGAATGTCCCTTCAAAATACGCTTTTTGGAATTTATCCTTTGATATTATTATATTATATTAAAACAAACAGACATCAATTGTTACGTTCATGTCAAGTTTTTAAACTAAACTTTAACTAAACTTCTAAGGTGAAGGTAAAACGCAGATTAATTAAAGTATAACGGCATAATGTTGTAAAAATTTTATTAAAATTAATTCAGGTGAATAAGTATTCAATATCTTTTTTATAGAAGCTCTTTAGTGATAATAATTTTATTATTATGAGTTTAAATAATATCGGGTAGGTACTCTTAATATGCTATAATTTATTCATTGTCCAGCGTGGCTTTGTAAAATATATACGGAGCTTTGGTTTATGAGTCGATCCTCTTTTAATTAATACTTGAAACACGTCCATATACTTGAAGAGGAATTTCAATAAATATTTTTGTCTTAGAACTTAAGGTGAAAATTATTTAAAGCCAAGTATGTGTTACTATCATGTTCGTTATTGCTCACATTCTGTAAGCGTAAATAAAACCTTCGAATAAGTATTTGATGTTATCAAGTGTATACCGAAATAAATTTTGTGTAATATCGAAATATATCAAGCGTTATTTTTATAAAATGCTATTTATGAGGACATAAATCAGCTCTTACCTGTAATAGCGATGTTCGCACGTTGGAAGCCACTTTATATATCACGTGCCGTCGTATGTCCTTTTCCGCCAGCTTTCCCGTAAATTCTTTGATACGCAAACGCAAGCAGTTACTTAAACTGCCAACACAGCGACAGAGAGTCTAAATTGCTCGGAAAAATGTTTAATCACCCAGAAGAACAGCCGACGTAAATTGTAAAGATAGACGAAGTACATAATTGGATTCCTAAAGTATTCTCCCTTCAAATGTGAACGGAGGGCGTAGGTGTGTTTCATTTCTCATTCCGAGGGTTAAACAAACATAGTTTCGCCTTTTGTGAGGCCTTGACTTGTGCTGTTTTACCGTCAACATGGGCTTCGTATACATGCGCTCCGTATGCTCTAACCCAGACGCTTTTACGTTCGTTTTTCACGCAGGTATTCATTGCAATCTGAGAGATGAAACCTTAATGTACTCTGAATTATGCATGGGCCCTTTGAACATCCTCCAAGACATTCGCTGTGTATAAAAGGAAAACATATTTACGATAGAGAATAGAGCCTCGCTTGTCGCCAAAATAGAATTCATCTCCATTCTTAGTACGGGTATGAATAAAAAACTTGGTACATTTTCCATTCAAATACCCTTACTTCAGCTCATAAAATTCGTGCGATTCCCGGTGTTTAAAGTCTTTTACACGATTTAAGAGAGTGAAACTTTACAGTCTGATTATTTTCTGTAGACAATTATACTCGGCTTACAGCCGTTAAACTTTTGTAAAATGAACGTCGGCAGTACAGCTCAGTTCACTGAGGGTTACATTTTTACGGATTCTCGTCAGATCTTTTGTTAAAGTACGAAATATCTGTCAGCAATTAAAAGACCCCGTCGTTTTTATTTTGTTGCAGGGAACTTGATCAACATGTTTGGAATGTCTGATTGTAATTTACTAGGGTAAAACTACGGAACGACTATAGTCGCAATAAATTTGGGGACATCGCAGATACTTGTATTTATTGTCATTCGAGCGTGCCGAGCGTAGAAATAACTGACAAGGTTCGTTTTCTTCAAAGCTGTTGTGAACTATACAATTTGTCTTAAAATTATAAGGAAATACTTTGACAAGGGCGCGTTGCACTGAACGATTGTAACAGTGGAAAATTGGACAAATAACGATAATAGTTCAGTTTGGATTCTTCACTTCTGGGCACGGAATCCTTCTATTTGTTTGATATCCCTGCCAGCCAGCATCATGACTGTAGTTCTATGCACGTTTACTCTTATTAATACTGCCCTCCAGCTAGATAGACCGACGACCTAAAAAAGGTCGCTGGGTCTTACTGGATGCGGAAAGCGGAGGATCGAGTGATATGGCGCGTGTTAGGAGAGGCTTATGTCCAGCAGTGGACTGCAATAGGCTAAAATCACGATGATGAATACTGTGATTGACAACAGCCTCAAGGTAATTGTTGTACGAGTACATCAACTATTGGATTATTTCACTCTTTTTTGCAGTAAGTACTAGCGTTCTAGTAGGTACTAGACAAATGCTTACCTCTAGGTGGACTTTAAGTTTATCTTTTATATTTTCTAATATTAAACAATATAATCCATCATTTCTCTACTATTTTACTGGTTTCTACGATCCTTTTATCTAAAAATAGATTTAATATCCAAGTTTCGAGCGTGGGTTCGGCTTAAATCCTTTTTATGACAAGCTAGGTATTTTAAAAATAGATAAACAAAGCTAGCAAATCAATGAAACTCGAAGCCATAGTTAGTCTACTTTGAGTTCGCGGTAGGCTGCGGTCGTGACTGGCTTCGTCCTTGATAGACCGGTTCACCATCCCACTACCAAGATGTAAGATATGGAATAATAACTACCTACATTATTATATATTATAGTCTAGATCATGTGGCGTCTAGCGGAGTTTTTGTCAAACGACGTAATCCAGAAAGTGAAACTTTTCTAAACTAGATTTTGGTCAACTTTAGGCGAAATGGAAAAGTGATTTTTTGTTTGTTGCGCTTTTTTGCTTTAATCTCTCGTACTAGGACGAAGCCAAAAGAAAGGGTTATGATTTTTTGATCATCATGAAAGTTCACATAAAAACAGTCTAAGGTTTTAAAAAGGCTAGGGGCTACTTTTATCGACATACAAAGCAAATATAAAATCCTAACAATAGAACTAATCCTGTAGGTAATGCAGTCTTATTCAAAGAGTACTTAATTTACGATAACCAGGCAGTGGCTATACATAAAAGTCCCTGTGCGGCAGTTACCCGTTACTTACCATCAGCTGGACATTTACGTCGTCTGGTGATATTGACATTGAACAAAAAATCACCATTTTGAAATCCATGAACGTGATTTATAGTGCAACGTTCTGAGACCGGCCACGATGAACCCGAGAATATGAAATATGCGAGAAATATCTGTGAATTGTACGTAAGTTATACGTATTTATATAATAACATAATAGCAGTCATGTTTTTAAATTAAAGAAGACGGCAATCATTTATACCATGGGTATCGAACGCGCGTCCTGCCGGATTTCTACTTGAAGTAGACGGATCTTGGTCTTAAAACGTGACGGCGCACAGTGGGTTGAAACTGCTATAAAAGGGACATAGGATTATTTTTTACAAAATCCACTTAAAAAAAAAACCTATCGAAAGATCTTGTCATTCTGATCAATAGTTGTTATTACACGTTTTTCTCTAAAAGTAATAGTTTGCCTGGAAAAAAATATTTTCTCTTTTAGTTGTATGGAATGAAACAGAAAGTCCTAAAATTTGGCAAAGTCTTGAGAGGTCTTGCTTTAAAACTATTATAGGCTTATTCTTTGGGTTGTTAGCTTATAGTTCTACGCTTTCAGCGCGCACCCATATTTGCCCGTTCAAAAGATATGAGGGTCAGTAAATCGATAAAAAAAATAAGTAAAATGTACTTTGTATTGATAATATCATTCATAAAATAAATGTGTTACATTATAATACTAATTATTCAGTAATATTAATAATTTGGAACGCATATTTTATGAGAAAAAGTACTTACAAAAACACATTCAAAAGTTATGAGGTTCAGTAAAATGAAAAAAATAATAATTTTTAAGTATTTTTTTTATAATATCATTGCTAATATAATTGCCTTATATTTATATATATATAATGCAATATAATACAGCACTTTGGACTTTTACCCATCGGGAAACTATCGGAAGAAGCATCAGAGGCTCGAAATAAAATGTTTCGTAAATACAGAAAGAGCCATTCTAGAAAAGTAAGTTGAACTGCAACAAATGAAGATATCCTGCATAATCTTCTCTTGTCGTCTGATCCAAACTGACCTTTCTTAGGCCAAGAATGCTGAAACAACCAAAAATGGTTCTCTTACCAAGAGCAGTCGAGCTTTTGATATCTCTTCCAACTGACCCTGAATTAGAATTTATAGATGTACATACTTTATGAGATAGTGATAGTGAATAATTTTTTATATAAAAAATTACATAAAAAACAAATGGCTTTACTATAATAATAACTCTAATTATAAAACTAACTCTAATTCTACTCTAATAAAATTATATGATATTTAGATGCTTGCAATTCAGAGGCATCACTTAAGCTATACTCACATTGAAATTTGAAACCCTCCGATGCATGCGCAATTCACTCTCTACCCAACCGTATAATCAGGCCCGTTATTGTTCTATTACAACACAATTTAATTAAGTGTCAGTCAAATAAGACTGGTTTGATTAAACATTTACTTAAAAAGAACCCGATACTCTTCTCAGTTTGGAAAAAAACTTATGAAAATGAGCGATCTAAGAGAAATCTATCAAATTAATATTAAAATTTCTGACATGCAGCTTAATTAATTTATAAAAATATTGGATCCATATTTAATTATTATATTAATTAAATCGAAGTTATAAGGTGAAAAGTTCCAAAGCTCTCTTTGAAGTTAAAACGAGATTTAAGAAGTTAGACCACGGTACTCAACAATTCGGGGTTCTTACGTTATTTTATTAGATCAGACAGCAATAATAATATTTGCTAGAGGTTAAAGATACAAAAGCCTTACCATTTTTCTTTTATTTGTAATTCAAATCTGAGTGTATCTTAATACATTAATTTATTTATAACTTAGTTGTTTGAAACCAAATAACGTTGTCTTTGTTTATTTGATAGTAAATAATTAAATCTAGCTACAATAAGATGTGCTCTAACTGTACTGTACTGTGAGTAAGTACGTATCGTATAATGAGGCATTATATTTAGTTTGCAAATAAAGCTTGGTGTAATGAATACCTTCTGAATAATACGAAAGGAGTTAGAAGGAGATGTTTTTTTGATAATTAATATACACTTAAATAGTCAGTCACCGTGGCGTAGCGGTCCCCTTGCCTCTGACATCGCCGTGCCGAGTGAAGTGGTTTGATTCTCACACGAGGCAAATATTTGTGTGATTCATGGATATTTGTTGCAAGTCTGTGTGTACTTTGTGTCCCTTAATTGTATGTATTTTTGTACTCGTGACACAGGTTTTGTTCCACACACCGAGCGTTGTCTTTAAAATATATATAACATTTTGTTACTATTTTTTTAGTTTGGTTGAACGCTAGGATGTCAGGAACTACTGCTCCGATTTGAATTTTTTTTTGGTTAGGCCATTTATTGAGAAAGGTTATAGGCATAACATCAAGCTACGGCCAATAGGAGCCAAGCAGGGTCCAAATAAAGAACAGCGGGAGTGAAGCCCCGCGCGACAAGATAAATTACTTGCTCAAGTTCATATGCGTAGATAACACGGCGCCTTTATACGACGTGACTACAAAAGATTTAGTCCTATATTTTCAAAGCAAAACTCTTAAACAAACATACACAAACGTACTTATATATTGAATTTACATAAAAAGAAAAACTTTTCAGAGTGAAAAATACGTGCACAAAGAATTCCAAATCAAAAGCTCTATTTGGTATTCTGCGTGACGGTGTTTTTTTATACCTATCTATGTTATGTTTTATTTTTTATGGAGGCGGCATCAAATACAGGTTAGGTACAAATACTTTTAGTAGACTTTTTGCCATTTTTAGCTTCTTCTAAAGCGTTGTAGTTCTAAGCGTCCGATTACAGTTGTTCGGTTAAACATAATAATTTGAGAAAATCGTTGAGTATTTAACTTTTAGGGTTCCTTAACTCAAAAGCAAAAAAAACGGAACCATTATAGGATCACTCCGTTGTCCGTCTGTCCGTCTGACAAGAATATTTTACTCAAGAGCCCGTAAAGGTATCGTGCTGGAATTAATACCAAATACTCGAATCTACAATCTCTTGGCACAATAAAAAAAAACTGAGTTCTAAGTAAACGCAATCAAAAGATACAGCCGTTTATACTCCATTATTGTCACTTATCTTGACTATCAAAAAAGTCAAAACCTGTAGGGTACTTTCCGTTGACCTAAAACCATGAAATTTTGCAAGGAGTCATATCAAGTTGCATAAGTAAAGGAAAAATTCATAAACCTTACTTGTGTAATTATATCACTCAATATTAGGACTTTATTTCAAGGGGTACTACCGTTTCCTTAGAGGTCTTGTAAAACTGGCAAAAACTTCTAAACTCGCACTAAATCCACCAAGACAAAGTTTTGACCAACAGCTTCAACACTATTGTGTAACAAAACTTTGTCCTGTATTTGTTGTCCACAGCATTCTAGACAATTCATGACATCCCTGTCTGTATAAACGTTTCATTCCAGTAGATCAAAGGGTCAGTGGATGTAGGTATCTTTTCGTGTGAATTAATTAAAAAACTAGTATCTCTTTTTACCCGGCTGTCAGGTCAGTACAGGACAGGTTTATAGATTTATATTGAAAATGATAACGTTTTGCCTTATATTTAAGAAACTTTTTGGTTTTCACACAATCTACATTTATGTGCGCGAGAATTTTATTTAGAAAAGTTGTTCCTGTGTAATGTTGAATTAAGTTTAATTAATTAAATTTAAGAAATTTGGCATATCAAGCTAAGGTCTTATGAAAGTAATTACCTTCCACCTCTTCGCTACATAAATTTTAGAAAAACTACTTTAAAAATCGGATTAAATCCATTGTTTTTCTATTATTCCGAAAAATCGAAAACTATCAACTATCAGTACGGTTTGCAAACATAAAAACATGTTCAGTAGCCATTGCTTAACTGTTAAATAAGTATAAGGTCCTCCCAATTGTAAGCAGCTGCCGCAGGTGAACGTTTTTAAATAATAGCATTGCGTTTTCAGAGACAGTCGTTCTTGTTGTACGCTTCCTTTGAGATAGGTATTATTTTTATATATATTAAATTACTAGACGTACGTGACGTAGACCCGTTTTATAGTAATTTAATATACAGCAGCAGCAGCGCCGGCACAACTTGCTAAAAAGTAAGTAAGTGCCAAGTCTATACTAATATTACAAAGAGGTAAAGTTTGTGAGTTTGTAGAGGGTAATCGCGGGATCCATTGGACCGATTTTCAAAATTCTTATAGTGTTGGATAGCCCATTTATCGAGTAACGTTATATATAGGCTATAGCCTATAACCTGTATGTTATATATAACATTACGCTACGGCCAATAGGAGCTGAGCACTAACTAAATAAAGAACGACTCGAACGTCTAGTATAAAATAAACCAAAACTCAAATAACTAGACAGTTTAGCAATAGATATTGTTTATGTCTAATTTATTATTTATTCCATCTAACAAAGAAATACATTTGGAACAGTTCCTATAAAGTTTATTACCTAATCTGCTACAAAACAAACACTAGAGAAGCTACTTTGTTAAGATGTTGAGTAAATAACTCGTTGCGCTAACAGTAGCATTATTCACAACTGGATACGACGACGCTTACGCTTTATACACATTTGGATCCCACAAATTGAGACAAATGGGGGTGCAGCACAGCGCAAGCCTAACGCAGATTTGCGACTGAAGCATTTCTTTCTGTACAAGATAAGTTACAAAGAAAATGTGGAATTAAATGTATGACCAACGAAATGTCTATATACAACACTGAACTTCATACATCTACCTTTGGGAGCTATGTAGAAGAGTTAGTACCGAGTCGTCACCTGTTCCGCTTCGTCATCAAAAATTTTGTCCATACTAAAAATCCCGACTCGTCACTATTAAAAAAGATATAAATTTTTATTAAATATTCATGTCCCGAATCGTCACCATTACAAAATTTCTAAATAAACGGTACAGTTTGCAAGAAAAGCTTATGGGGATATAGGTACTAAGTACGTTAAATATAATAGTGGTTTGATTTTTAGAAGTATTAAATTTGTAAGTAATCTATCACTTGCACATAAATAAAAAAGTATAGAATATAAATTTACAGACACTCAAAAAATACCTTGGACATGATGTCACCGAAGTCCTCCCATGGAGGAACGCAGGGCAATGATGGTGAGGTGTAACATGCTAGTTCGCAGGTTTGCACGTTGAAGTAAAGAAGTTAAAACTACACTATTCAAGGTATACTGCCAGAACTTTTATACGAGCAGCCTATGGCCAGAACTGTGCTATACGCAGAAAACGTTAAATGCCCAGCGTGTTCAATATAAGAATGCTTTTAGTATGCTGTTGGGGATGCCACCCTTTTGCAGAGCATCCAACATGTTCGCAGAAGTGAGGGTCAATGGGTTTTATGCAGCCAGGGGAAAAACATCGGTTTCGTCTATTGTACCTACCGGATAAGCTTAAGCTGATAGGTATCAGTCACCCGTAATGAGGCACATTGATGAGGATGATGATGTCCTCCATGTCGATTGCGACTGCTACTGCGTATTGTTAATTGAGCATGATACTGCAATAACAATCAGATGCGCATGATATATGTTAGTGCATAAGCTATTGCGCTATAACAGATGCACTCTCTCGTCCAAAACCCCACAGAGCCCAATGGAACGGTAATACTGGGTACAATTAGAATGGAGCTGGATAAAGTGTACTGGGCGGCACTAACTTATCGACTTCTACCGTCGCCATAGGCCATACACAAAACCATATTTAAGTATATTACATAAATGAGAATAAAAGAGAAAATAATTATAAAATAAATCTTTGAAATGCAATTTGACGTGCGAGGTACATTATTTTTAATAAAGTGAAGCCTTACATGGTCACCTTCATAAATTAAATAATTGAAAATCATTAACTAGTGATTCGATGAATTTAATAATTATATTATATAAACTGCTAAGCCAGAGGTCATGGGTTCGATCCCCACGCAGGACAAATCTTTATGTGATGAGCATAAAGGTTTGTTCTGTGTCTGGGTGTAATTTATCTATAATATGTATGTATTTACAAAAACAAGATATATTTAAGTAGTATATCAGTTGTTTAGTACCCATAACACAAGCAAATATAATTGCTTAATTTGGGACTAGATGGCGCTGTGTGAATGTGGTAGATTATTATTATTATTTTTAAGTTAAAACTGTCTACTAAAGACATCACAATTGTTACATATTTCAGATAATACGCGATTTATATTATTATCTAGTTTACCGACATTTATAGTGCACTTGATAGGCCTACTTTCGTTTATAAGGACTTTTAATATAAGTAGGAATTTATAGTTGCTTTTCGTTCTGTCTGTACTTTGACTAAAATAATGTATTGGTGACGAGCCGGGACTTGATTTTTTTAAATAAATGATACGGGGACGAGTCGGGATATGTTTTTTTATGGTGACGAGCCGGGATCGTGACGAGCCGGGCCTGACTCATGTAGAATAGGCGTAACTAACTGAATTTGATTTGTTAACAGACTGTAACTTACCCTGTTAAATGTGATTCAGTTCAGCCCACATCGCAAGAGTGTTCATATCGAAATTCCAACTACCAACTCAATTACAAAGTAACTTAATAAAACGTCCGACAAACCGTTTTATGGCAAACTTTACACATAAGCTTTTAATCGGAGATTAAATTACTTAATATGCTTCGGGACTCGTTGTAGACTACAATAAAAATTAACAAATAATAATGTCACTGTTGTGTTTTATTTGAAAGATAAATTTATAATTAAAAAATCATCATCATCATCATTATAAACGTATACCACTACCTATAACTGCTGGGCACGGGTCTCTTCCAAAGAATGTGGAGGGAATTTAGCCTACTATACCACGCTGGCCAGAGGGGTTGGTATAGGGTTTGTTTCGAATTTTCCTTTTCTTTCAATGCTCTTGTCTGCCTAAGGTACTCACTTAGTCGCCTTTTACGACACCCATGGGTTGAGAGGCGGTAGTGACATTATGATTAAAAAATAAAAAATCAAAATAGGTTACCCTATGGCTAAGTAAACAGTTGAACAAAATAAACAAAGCTACCTAAATAGAGATAGCTAATTGTAGAATAGTGGTTGCTTTGTGAATAAATGTCATCAGCGAGCCGTGTTATGGTCACAAACTTTGCTTTATCAATTTGTGACATAGATTAGGTGCATAAAGGATGTTGTCAATGAGCTTTCATGTAGTTTTCTGTATAGTTAGTTTGCGTGGAAACTGTGTTCTATAACAAGATTAGAGAATATCGGCTTGCGGTCGGAGCGGTGCGGTGGAACGATTAACTTTTGATATCTTTTTAACTTTTCCTGCATGGTGTTACCTAACTTGTACCAGGTAGAGTACTCCTTGTCGCGGACGAATGTTCCTGCGCTCCCGTGACCACAGCAGAGCGTGACGATAGGAACACCTTGAGGTTTTAGTGGGTGCGAGCCCCACATACCCCCTCGGTTCTTCCCCAAGACCCAGCGGTATGCGTCAGGCATTTCCCCAAGTAAAAAAAAAAAAGGTAGAGTACTTCTAAAATGTACCGGTACAATTTGAGGTGGATGGTGGTTCTACAACTCGATTGTTAACTAGATTGAAATGTTTTCAGATACTTGGAGAGGATAAAAGGTATCTAGACTTAAAAAAAGCCTTATATTGTTTGAAAATGAAATCCATGGGAACGAGTGTTCACACATGTTCAATGTACCTACCTAAATCCACTTTAGAGTCGTTTATCAAGTTCGAACAAGTATGTGAATGAACATACCATTTCCAAGTGCAGGCTAACTGTTTTTCACGATGAAGTTGAACAAGGCTTGTATCACATTTGTTCAACATGGAAAAGCTTATGTTTGTACTCAGAACAAAGAATGTTTGAAAACTGGCTTATGATTGCGAAAGAAAATGGCATTCCAAACACTATTAAACTACTAAATATTCAAACTTTTATGGATAATTAAAGTATGTAAAATTTAAGTACCTAAAACGGTAAGGCTGATTTCAGTTAATAGGAGACACTTGAATCTCATTTCGACCATGAAGAACAATATAGGATACCTGTGGTACAATTAAGGAAACCGGTTTCCTAAATTGTACTTTTTCAGGCAATTTTTAAAACTTTTACTGTCGTATTTCTTTTTAAATTTCCTCGTTTTCTAGTTATAAAATATTACCATTAATAGAACAACCGTTTTAATTCTAGTAATAGAATCCTCTTAAGTTTTGTGACAGCTTGTAAAGTTTGTTAACTGGTACAATAAAGGCAATCTTGCCTTACCTAACTCAAAAAGATTCGAATCCCGTACTCCAACTCCAAGCGTAATGTCATTTTATAAAGCGGCTTCCTTCAAGCGGAAATCGAATGGAGATGCTCATAGGGATGTTCTACCTTGTATAACGACTTATCTAAGTTGATAGTAAAATAAAATAAAAGTATTTTTTTCTATTTGAGACAAGTGACTACTGCCCTTGTCACTTTTTTATTATATGTCTGTGCTACTGCCTCCCTTTTTTGATGTCATCGGAAATGTCAGTTATGTATACAATATGCAGAACAGTGCCCACTTTATCATCAAATAGCTATTCTGGCAGCTCAAGGTCTAAGGACTACTATCGCTACAACAAAAGCAGTAGTTACATTCCTATAAATAATGAACATCATCAGAAATAAATTAAAATACTGCTAACGGGATTGTAGCGCCTATACATTATTTACTAGCAATTTTGCAGTAACTTTGTTTTGCTATAATATATTATGCAGGCGTCAATTTAAAGGCCCAACATTGTTACTAAAACAAATAATTGTTTTCAAACACTCGTTTATCATGCTCTCAAGGGAGCAAATTAGCGGGCTGAAAAGACAAATTGTCACCTACAGAATTATGTAGATGAAAAGTAGACGAGAAAAGCTCAAAGTCAGAGGATAACGTAATAAATTAGCCACCTTTTTGAAGATTTGACTTACTTTCAACGTTGAAAGAATTGAGAAAGCGAGTTATGTACACATTTTAACTTTGTAAATAAACCTACATATTAATCAGAATATATTATTTATTTTGAAATTAATATGTCAGTAAAATAAACTTATGTGAAGCCTTATTTGTCTTCATTTTATTGTAAGCAATTACGGCCACAATTCACTTTTCCTTGACTTCCCTATCGACTTATTGGATTTACCAGTAAAACCAACAACTTCGCTTTTCTGCTATCTATGTTGGTTACTTGTTTAACACAACAAATATCTAATCAGTATTCCATTTGAGTGTTTTCGGTACCTCACTTACCTACCTATATAAACAGGGCAAAAGTTTTTAATCAAATGACAATTATTTTAACATTAACTTTGCGATGAATTCATAATGACTTTAAAAGTAATTGAAATTAAAGTTCCTAATAATTTTAATAAAAAATACCTAGCTCAATTTATTTATATTTCATAAATCCGAATTTTTATATTTCTTCAATTAAAGATTGTCTTCACTACACTTAGGTGAAAATAATAGCTTGTTGCCGAATAAGAAAGTTCGATTTTTTTAAAATCACAGAGTAAATGTACCTACCTAGTACTGATAAACTGGCAGACTGGCAGCCGTAGGGAGCTGTCGACCGTTTGCAAAGGTAGCATTTCAGTTTTAGGTAACTAACTAGTCAAAGTAATTCCAAGTATTCTAAGCTTGGTCGCACCTGAAAGGCTATCTGCAAACATAACCCAAAGAGGTCAAGCGCCAAGATTTTCACCCTGAGGCGGAGAGCGTCCCAGTTAACATGCTTTTATTATAAAGAGCAAAGGTTTATTTGTTCGTTCATATTCACGTGAAGCGGGTTATCTGATACGAAAGCTTCATAATCAAAGAGAACAAACGTTTAAGAAAACATCGCTATTATATTCAACATTTACTTTATTACAAATTTTGGTTGATGTTTTAATAATATTTTTTAAACTAGATGTCAGAGGGGCTTCGCTTCCGTATTATTTATCATAATATAGAATACATACTAAATATACTGCGTAAACTAGATAAATACATGGATAAAAATATACATATTAAATAAATAATAATAGATATTCCTGCTGTGAATACTCTGCGAAGTTTTAATTTTTGGCTTATCATCATCATCATAATCAGCCCAACGACGTCCACTACTGAACATAGACCTCACCTAATTTACCACCTCACCTCACCTAATTTTTTTAGAGATTTTGTGGCGTCTGCAACGTGCGGGCACCCACAACCTTGACCAGGTCGTCTATCCATCAGGTGAAGCCGACATTTCTGACTTATAAAAGAACTCGGCCTCGGTGGCGCAGCGGGAAGTGTATACGACTGCTTCGCAAGAGGTCCCGGGTTCGATTCCCGGGTCGGGTGAAAATGGTATTGGGTTTTTCTATCATGAAATTCCAGTATTAAGATTTTCCCGGAGTTTGGTAAACAAATGTTCCCGGTTGATGACAATAGGCTCGCCCCCTATTTCATGGGACTAAAGATAGCTGGCGAAATGTGGGTGCAAACACCTCTGCCTACCCCTTCGGGGAAAAGGCGTGATGCTATGTTATGTTATGAAAAAGAAAAAAATTAAATAAGCCGATGCCGTAAATAATTAATTACTTAACTCAAACTCAATCATTATAATTTTGATACGAGGTACGTTATTTATAGATAACTCGAATCTTACCTTCGTTAATTAATGTACAAATTAATTTTAGGTTTTCTATACGTAATAAGATACTGTTATAATACTTATCTGTCTGTAGGAGTCACATTATCGATTCCTTTTATCTTTGCCTGTAGTTTGGAGATAACGGAATTTTCTATATTGTATAACCTTATTAGAATATACAAAGTTTGTTTTTAATTTCTCTAACCAATGTAATTATACATGAATTTGCAAAGGCCAAAGGTTAATATTAAGATTTTTGATATAAATATTTTTTTTATCTTGTTTTTCAACCGATACCTTCTCTAATAGTATCAACACTCAAGCAAGACATCCAGGTTTGTGCCCTCTGTCTGTGAGTGACTTATTTTTGTCACGACTCTACAAAATTAATGTTAAATGTAAAACCGAAACCTCAAGGTTCTGTCGTCAGTCGGGTCTACTTTATAATATGTATTCTTGGGCCGCCTAAATGTAACCAACGACTTTGAACCTCTTCTCATTAATAATAAAGGTTATAATGTACATTTAGATACAAACGCTAATACGAGTATAAAAAGGAAACAGTTGAAATAAATTATACAAAATACCTTTGCATTAAACCTTTTCAAATACTCTTTGCATCTGACAAATTGATTTCGAATATCTTTTATGAATACTTCAAAGATTCACTTGTAATAAGGTACCACCCTTATAAATTTCTTTCGCCCCTTAGTGGAGATTAAATTTGGGACAATCCACAGTCTTCTGAAAATAGAATATAAACGTTTCACCCTTTCTATTTTTATTGCAAATTACATATTCAATTTCAGATATGAAAGAAAAATTGTGAAATTTCAGTATTAGATAGCTTGTCGTTATGACTTAGTTTTCGATTTAAATAAATTACTTGAGATTCTTTGACATTGATATAATCTCATTATAATACTGGTACGTAGAACATGCACGGAGGTACGTGATACGAACGCAATATGAGATAAAAGATTTAAGTGATCTTTCGTCGTAACCCCCAGGTGTTCCGTATTTACTTTGTTGAAAGAATAAGGTGTTAGTCCAGTTTCACTTTGTTAACCGCTGTTTATTTTGCGAGGAATAAATTGTTCCAATCTTGTTTTTTTTTATTTTTATATATGTATGTGTGTGCTCCTGTTTGTTTCGATGCCGCGAAGTCGCCCTGTTTATTTTCACTTGTAATAGAATAACAGAATCAAGCCTCTGTTCATTTCAGTGGAAGTTATTTTAGAATCAGTAATTCAAAGGCCACTTTTCCACCCTGAAATGTTTGAGATGATTGAAGTCCTTATGTTTCTATATTTGATATCGTAGCTTTCCAACATCAAATGATTTCAGTGCATTTTCATCGGCTTGTTTACTAAACTTAAGGTATTAAAATCTTTTTAGTTAAGTTAAGATACTTTGGGTTACTTGTATTTTGCTTTATAAATTTCTTTCATTTAAGGACAACGATGAATGAAAACATAGGGAAACCCTAAAATATATTAAAAGGTTATGTCTGATCCACGAACCTGCGCAGTATAGTGTGGATTATGGCCTAAACCCACTCAGCTTTGTAGATAGAGGAGAGGAGATCCATGCTCAGTAGTTGTACATTTATCGGCTGCTATTATTATTATTTAAGGACAATATACACTGCATACAGACCTATTTTCTTATTACCTTCTATATCCAAAATGCTTGAAAAGATAGTTAATATAAGATAATAGCATATCTTGAGAGTAAGTTACTTCTTTTCCAATGCAATATGGTTTCAGAAATAAATTTGATTTAGCCAAAGCATTTGTTACTCCTCCAGTTTAAATACTTTAACTGAATTAAAAAACCGAGCACTAAGAGGCTTGCAGCTATAGTTTTAGCAAGACAGATATCAATGTGTAAAATTCAGCGATGATATTTTCAGCGCTGATGTGCATTCCCACTTTTTAGTGTGCCTCAGGAAAGTTTATTAGTAGGACCTAATGCAATTTAAACTAGATCATGGCAAAACCAATTCATACGGTGACGAGATAGCGCTCATTTTTTGAAGCACATAAGTATGCACAAAATGGTTTCATTGTTGTGAATAATTAAAAGGTAACAGGCTTGAAAGATAATGTTTGCTTTACAATCTCAGAACCTAGATATATTTGTATAAAGAATACAAGAGTACTTTGTACGACCTTCGATAGTCTCACTAGACCTGTAGCACAGGTTTTAGTACTACTTCCCAGTACAGGCTCATAATCAATATTTTGTTCCCTATATAAAGTTATTTTTTATGAGATCTGTTTATATTTAACTTATTTATTGAATATATTTAACTTTAGTACAAAGATTGACGTAGGTTTTTGCTTTTGTTTTAGTACATCGGGACTATGGACGTGCCTCGCCCAACGAGCCGGGTGGAGATTGTCGCTGCGATGCGCCGGGTTCGCGTAAGTACTTATTTTATATAATAATTTTCACAATCTTCTGAACTTATTTTACATGTAACCCTCATCAAACAGGGTTTGCGATGAAAATATGAGCACCAACGGCCATAATCTGTGCAACTTCCATCAATATTAAAATCGAAATTTTGCTTTAGCTTTAGAGAGCAAATTTCCTTTCGTTAAACTAAATTTCCTTTACGTAACGAATAATGTCATAATCGACTAATAGGTATCTTTTCTGATGACTTTGTCCTTCATAATAGTAGCAGAGAGGAATAATAAGTGAGAATTGGAATAGCCGAAGATCACTGGAATATTAAGCCTAGAGTAATAATTGTTAAAAAGGAAATCACTGTCTAGTAAAATAAGACTGACTTCTATTTGCATCAAGCAAATCGAGGTGGCTTTGAAATTAAACTATGTTTTAATGTTAGATATATGTTTTGTGTAACTCGAGTAAGTACGGCTCGACCAATTCGGCAACTTTTTTGCAAAATATATAAAGTTTTGTTTGACGTTAGGAAGGTAAAAGAGGCGAAAAATTGAAAAAAAAACTGAATAACTGAAAAATAATTTTAATTTTCTCCTTCAAATTTTTCTTAGCTGTCAATAGTTTTTGTCAGAGACACGTCTTTCGGGTCAGCTAGTTTAATAAAACTGTAAAGAGCTTTTAAAATTGAGAACATATTCGTAAAATACAAAAGAGACAATAAAGAAGGAAACGATACGAGACGAGACGAACAAAATCAAAAACAAGAGATTAATCCTAAAGTTGAGTAGGCTAGACTAATTCCCAAATAATAATTGCTCTCTATGGAGTAGTTAACAAAGCAAAACAAGATCCTACTACCCACCATTAGGTCGTAAAATTGATTTAACTAAGCTTCTGTAACTTTACATTGTGTAGTACAAGAAAATAGAGCTTTTATGAGCCTATTAAATTTCAACTTCGGTTAGTAAAAATTACTTAGATCTCCACTGGCAGATAAGTGTCTAATAAACTACACACTTGACTTTTTTGACAGAATTAATATGATAAACATGTCAAAAATCTGTCAACTAAGTTTCATATAGGCTATCTAGCACTTATTTGCTAAATAGTGGGGAAACAGGCCCAGTCTTCTTCTCGTGTAATAAATAGTTATTTTAACTTATTATTACACTAGAGGACCTTTCACGTCGCCTACACAGTCGATATTTTACAAATGTTGAATATATTTGGAAGCATTGGCGCTCTTTAATATAAAGTAAGGAAACATTCTAGCAATGCTTTCCTTTCCTTTGCCCCAATTTGTTCTCCCGTTGTCTTTGCTACAATTGGTTTCACGTCCAAAGTCAAGAATATTTTTTCTCTTAACTTGAGAATTTAATAAGACATTGTTTGTGCAATATTATTACAATTACGGCCTCAATTTCACAGAAAAGCCATTATTTTTTAATTTTATCTTGCTTTAAGGTACACTACAATGTTATAATTTGGGATTCGGTCATATTGAAAGCCACAAAAAACGTGGGATACTTAAAATTATTAGTGTAATGAAGTTATTAGGTTATAAAACGTAAACTATTAATAAGAAGTTTGTAAAATGCACCATTAAGATCAATAGTTAATTAACAATAATTAATTAGTACATTAATAAATATTAAATTTATTATTTTTGTATAAAATTATTGTATTGATCAGTGAAAATCTTATAGTAGTAGTAGTTATTTAAACTAGTTATTTAACGATGTAAAGATTTAAGTTAAAACAATTTTCACTCATGATTTGTAAAGAAGTAATCTTAGAGAAATACTTACAGACAACAAATCTGGAAACCTAAATAAGTAACTAAAACATAAAGGGATTTTTCATCTTTAGAAGTGTGCTTGAATACAAAGCGATAGAATACAGAAGGCAAAAAGTTTCAACGCAGCATTAAATAAGAATAGCACTTTATATTATCCACACAGATTGAAGTGGGTGCCTGGGGGTGGCAGTTACGAGAGACCTATGTCAAAGAATCGACAACTTGAGCATTTTCCAAAAATATTGTACCACCATTACAGAAGTAAAGCTTTTCAAAAGAAAAAATAAACTATCAAATCCAACCAAACTATAAAATCAGTTGAGGTCAGCAAAAAAGATTCCAGAAATTTGATCAAAGCTGCAAACAGCGGCCTTATTGAATTGAATAGCCTTTGCTTTTCACTCATAGATTGCTCAATACATATGATATTTATTTGAAAATAAAATAAACATATTTGTTTATTCACAACATAACGTGCGATATACTCAATGGTCTTTGTTTTATCGTCCGTGAGAAATCCGATTTACCGCGAAATAAACCCGAAAGTAGCTACGAGACCAAAAGGATTTGTTTCTTGAAAATGTTCGCACACAATTTTCCAGTTACTGGCAGTGTAAGGGCTGTTAGCTTCAATTAAACTGAAAGTCGATATTTCGATAATGATACCCATTCTGTTGTTCGGTTCGTTACATCCCTTTCTCGCAACGAATAGAAGAATAAGATAGAATAGAAGTTCATTCAGTTGACTTACTTGGTGATGGCGTTTAATTTATTAACGTACTAATTTACGGCAATATTACCTACGTGTACAGATGATAGTACTTTAACAAATGTTTTTAAAATGTTGCATTTCTTCTTAAAAAGATGTTGTAAAATTAACAACTTGATTGCTTTTACTTTATCTACTATAAGTGCGATACTACAGAAAAGCCGCTGGGCAATTTTAAAACCTTATAAATATGATCGGAAGAGACATTTTGCCAAACTGACGAATCGATTTCTAACTGTTTAACGATGTGAGTGTGATATGTTAGCCGCACTAAATTCAAAAATCGAATTATTTTAATACAATCTCGGTTGATAGAGCTGCTGTTTGGCACTAAAAATAGAATAGAAGAATAGAATAGAAAATGCAGGTATTTAGAATGTTTTAATAATAGACATCTCCCCTTTGACTACTGATCACACCTTTTCAAAGGAAAAATAAACTATTTAAAGCTATTTAAAACTATATAATATAAGGCTTGACGACCTTAAATATAAAACCTACTTTTGAAAAGTTTGACAATGTAGTCAAGCAATTTATTTGGTAAACTTCTCAAATTTTTCTAGGAGCATTCTTTGCCTGCTCCGATAGCAGACTGGTATGAAGATAAAAAATAATATAATTAATATTATATCTGATAACTTTACAGATATAATACATATATTTGTATACACTTTGAACAAACATTTTGAAGCCAGTTAATAGATAATATTGGCAGGGGACGGAGTAGGGTACATTATACGGCGTGTGCGTCGAAATAGAACCGATCGCGTTACATTGAAATATGAATATGACACTCGGTGAGACACATCTTGTGAATATAAATGAACTTGTTTGTAAACCAATGCACAAGCCAAACAGATACAGTAAAATTATATGGAGTTATGTTTTATATGTGAATATAACAATGAAGAGTAAACTATAGTATTGCGATAACTACTTATTACCAATCAGCCGTACAACTGCTCATAAAAGTGGAAAAATAATCTCGTGAAAGTCAAAAATGTAACCTAAACGTTTCGTCAACATTATTTATGTATAATAAAATTAATAAAACTTCGGATCTATTTTTGCACGAAGTCAAAAAACAGTAAAACAACTAACAAGTAATATTTAAAAGTATTTTAATTTCGCAAACTGCAAGCGATATTAGTTTGGAACTGCAACGACGTACAACTTCTACGCGGTTATCCACGCGAAGCTAATAAACTGACCAACAAAACTATAGCTCACTAACTTTAATATAAGGCAAATCAATATTTAGTTAGTATATTACACAACCTATTTCTGCTCAAATCATCAACGCTTATACGAATTATATTATAAGATTCGGATATCGAAACGTAATTTCTTCCATGACGTCAGATGGTACCATAAAAATGGTAGTAGTGTCCCGGTATAAGTACCATTGAAAATCTATTTTAGGCTTCTTAAACATGAGCTAATTAAACAATTCTCAACTTTCAACCGACCTGTTTATTAGGTAGTTGCGTAAAATTTTAAGGAAAAACAAACAGTAAGTCCACGCCATCTTAAGAAAGGTATTCGGCTTCATTTAAAATTTAGATATCTTAATTAAAACTTAATTACATAAAGCCTTTGTAGCACCATTCAATTTTGATTCGAAAATAGCTTTTGAGCTCACATTAAAAACCGTTTCCGCAATCCTCACAATTTATGTTTAATTAGCTAATGTTATTAAAACTGATCCCATGCTCCTATTCAAAATTCAAATATTCCTCTTAGCCTTATTAGCTTGGCTAATTGTTCGCAACATCCACCATCACAAAATAATTCTGCCTCAAGTAATGAGATGCCTCCATTACTATCTCATATTATTATCTTCTGTATAAAAATAATTGTAAATTGTTGCTCATTATTATGTTTTTGTTGTATTTATTAAAAAACTAAAAAGAAAATTCATTTCAATAGCTTGTGAAGATAAGCTAGCAAGTAATTTGTCAAAGCACTTTAACGCTATGACGAATGCCTTTTCCCGATATAATCTCAGAAACATTCTTTATTTTCGTTAGTTATTCTACGTCCTGGAACCCTCGTCACAAACTTATTACGACATAACACCAAACACATTTGATAAATTCAGATAAATATTAGTGGTTCATACAATTTGAAATATTGTGAGAGGTGAAGTACAACTAGTAGGTATGATAAATAGAAATTTAAAAAATTGTTGTGAGTAATACAAAGTTTCTATCTAGTTAAGGCTTGTGAATTATTAGGGATTATAAATGTCTGATCATCTTGATTGAAGCATACATAAGAGAGTAGGCGGTTTTTCTTGATATATCTCTATTGAAAACTCGTCTAATATAATAATGACGTACTTTATGTTGTAAAGCACCAATTTTAGACGATTTAAACTAAAAATGAAGACATTGTCTTTATATTTATGCTGTAAAAAAAACCACAATGCATAAAAAAATCTCATAAAATATTTCCACTGAATATAAGTCGCCTTATGAATAAAATAAAATGTCTATCACATGAATTTGCTGAAAGTGGTCATGGTCGGTTGATTTTACCCTATGCGATGAAATTCAACTAGAATAAATGGAGTAGATTGAACTCATAAAGCTGTATATCAAAATTGAGTGTAAATTTTTATTTCGCAGTACGAATTCAAGGCGAAGGGAGTGAAGAAGCGCAAAGTGACCGTAGATGTATCGACTGACGGTGTCAAGATTACAACTCGAAGCAAGAAAAGGAAGACCAAGGTTAGTAGCACTTTAATGAAAGCACATTCCAACCGAAATGTTTATTAATAGAGGACTATAAATTTTCTTCGAAGTTTCGTTTTAAGAGAGTTAAAGAAAACGAATAATCCTTGGAAAATAACTTGAGAAGAAAATTGTAGCCATACAATGATTCTACATATACATACCTCATAATCTGTAGAATGTGGTAACTACTTACCAACACAGGGCGTATATTTGCGACTTTACTGATAAAAAATCTTAATTCTGGTTCATAAACTATATTTCATACAATAATATACCCAGCTCCACAAGAAGCCATCAAAGTAATTTATTCTCAAGAACGCAATACAAACGCCGAATTTGAAAGGGTACTAAAAATAATATCTTTAATGCACTGGCCTTTTTATTCATGAAATTCCGATAATTTACATCGACTCGGTTGAACGCGGTCTCAAGTTAAATTGAAACTCCGACGAATTTCAGTTTGAAAGTTGCATTTACATATTTTTAACAAGCCACGTGTACTGTGAATAACTGAGTACTCGTAGTAGCCGGTAAGTAATGTTAGGTTTATATGAATATAATTATGGAATAAATAATTATGGCGTCATATTAGGATGTGTATGACGGATTAAGAAAACATAATGTCAATACCCCATTTCAACCCGTCGGTGTCGTAAAAGGGAGTAACCTTATGGAGTAACCTTATGCAGACAAGAGCACTGCGAGAAAAGGAAAATTTTAAACAAATCCTATAACAATCACACAATGTTTTAGGAGACGCGTGCCCAGCAGTGGCATGTTTATGGGTTGTCATGATGATTTGGATAGCAAAGTGTAAATACTTTTTGACCACATTTATAACAGAGTTGAACACGTAAGTGCCTTTATTTAGAAAATATTTTGGTACATTTTTGTCGTACTTACAAACTTATGTGGTCAAGATTAATGGAAAAGTTTCTGCTCTAATGCCGCTACATACCATAATTTATTTTATACGTTTAGTGTTCCCATTGTTAGTACGATACTTCGGTTCCTGCATCCTTATAAAGTCTCACATAATTTCAACCCATAAACGTCCCAATGCTGGGCTCGGGTCTCCTCCAAAGAATGTGTAAAAAAAATCATAGGTTGGGTAAATTTTTAGACTAGCTTTTCAATACTCAATTTACGGATGCAATTATTTATTACTTCCAAAATGGTCATTAAGGTGGTAGGTAAACGCTAGGTTACAATTAAGGACCCTGTAGGACACGGCACAATTAATTAGGAATGTCATTTTAATAATTTTTGTTTCGAATTTTCTTTTTCTCGCAGTGCTCTTATTACTTCAAGTTTACTCCCTTAGTCACCATGTACGACACGCACGGGTTGAAATGGGCAGTGACATTATGTATTCTTAATCCGTCACTACACGGACTTGATAATCGGGTATATAATAATTGCCAAGATATTAAATAATAATTGCTATGATAATATATACTGCCTCGGTGGCGCAGCGAGAAGTGTATACGACTGCTGTGCAAGAGGTCCCGGGTTCGATTCCCGGGTCGGGTGAAAATGGTATTGGGCTTTTCTAACATGAAATTCCAGTATTTAGAATTTCCCGGAGTTTGGTAAACAAATGTTCCCGGTTGATGACAGTAGGCTCGCCCCCTATTTCATGGGACCAAACATAACTGGCGAAATGTGGGTGTGAAACATCTCTGCCTACCCCTTCTGGGAAAAAGGCGTGATGCTATGTTATGTTATGTTATGTTATGATACTAAATAATTTATAAAAACACGTAATAGAATCAGTGTCGGCAGATTTTTCTCCGCAATCGTTAATCATGGTAGGGAATAAAAGCCTGAATAAAAGTTGCCAACTCAATGTCTTAAGGGTGATCCGATGTACGAAAAGCCATTGTTACTATGATCCATTGTTCATTATTACGCCGGAAAAATCACTTCAGCTCACTCATCCGGATCTATTTATTTTGTGATGATGAAAAGACACTTTAAATATAGTTGATAATAATTGTACCTATATTGAAAATATTTAGATATTATATCTACAATAAAATAAAATTTACAACTAAAACTAAGTACTAAACAAAACAAAAATACGAAAATAAATTAAATTAAAATGCGTCAAAGAATTCCTCAGCATCAATGCCGCTGCCGGAAACGTGCCCAACAGACTGGCAGCATTGCCACGTTGGACGGCAATGCTTATTCTTTGCGCCAAGAAAAAGCCAGCCTGCTGGTAACGTGACGTTTCTGTCAAGCATTTAAAAGTGAACAAAAGTGTGATCTGATATATTTAGTTATGTCAAAATTAGGAGGGAGTGAGGTGAACCTTATCCGTGTAGTTTCGGATTAAGAATACATAATGTCACTACCCCATCTCAACCCGTGGGTGTCGTAAAAGGCGACTAAGGGAGTAACCTTATGCAGACAAAAGCACTACAAGAAAAGGAAAATTCCAAAAAAACCCTATGCCAACCCGTCTGGCCAGCGTGGTATAGAGTAGCTTGAATTCGCTCTTCAGAAACCCGTGCCCAGCAGTGGGACGTTTATGGGTGAAAAGAAGAGGTGAACCGCTTTATAAATGAAATTTTAAACTACTCATAAATACGAATAAATCGATAAAATGGCCTATACAACACTAAAATATTGTTTTAAAATTCGAACCTGAAATTCCTGAGACTAGCACATTCAACCAACCAACCAAACAAGCTCTGCTGGCTTATAAAGGTTTTCTCCGGATTTTATTATTAAAATCCGGCTACGATGATTTCGGGTACGACTGCTGAGCTAGAGGACCAGGGTTCGATTTCCAGATCGAGCTAAAACGTTATCATTGTAAAATTTTAAGTATCAGTCTGTAGCAAAGCCCGGTATATGGCAATAGATAGCTTCGTCATTTATTATCTGAGTCTTAACAAAGCGGGTGAAATGTTGGCGTGGTTAACTGCTACCTACGCCTTCGGGGAAAAAAATTGTGAAACGAGGTTTTATTCTAAGCGCATCTTGGAATTTTTTTCGCTACATATTGAAATTGGAAATCTCTCGGGGAGCCCTATATTAATAGTGGGCGTTTTACAACTGATAATGATGATAATGATAAAATTGAAATTACTATATAGGTCATTTGACAAATTAATTTATCAAATGTATTCTTATTATTAGCCGTCTGGCCAGCGTGGAGGAGGCCCGTGTCCAGCAGTGGGACGTTAATGGGTTTTCAGGATGATTTCTTGTACGAGTTTCCTTGTGAATGACGTTAAGGTGGAGCCATACGAAATGGAAGTAATAGCCCGCTGTGTTGTTATCCGTATTCCCAAACGATTGTTTCTAATTACGTTTCTGTCGTGAAGCTAATTAAGTACTATTTATTATCGTTGAAAGCTCACCATTATTCGTTTAATATGAAATCTCGGTACCTATGTATAGGCATCAATATATACAGTTAGAATAAAGTCTATCTATACTTTTATTAAGTTAAGTTGGAGTTCCGAAAATGGTACCTATATATCAATACATAAGGTGAACATTTCGATTCCCTTTTTAGCATATTTTGTTTACGTAGAGTTACAGATTGCTGAAGTATATTTATATGATTGTTAGTCATAGTAGAGTAGAAAAATAAAATAAATAGGTATGAAAACAAAAAATATTTCGATCAAATTAAGTAAATTCATAAATGTTGTACCTATAAGCACAAAATAGTTGAGTGATACTGATAACTAATTGTCCAGAAGCAACAAATTAATAATTAAAAAACATGACTGTCATGAGAAAAAGATCTAAAAGGCAAAAATAAATTCATCGCAGTCGGGAGAGTTCCGTTCAGTGGAATTTTTGAATATTATTTTTTAATAATATTCGTTATTCGGCCGTTGGTTGCAGGCGGCATAGGACCGTTCGCAGTGGCGTAAATTAGGTGAGGCCTATGTTCAGCAGTGGACGTCGTTGGGCTGATATGATGATGATGATGATTTTTTAATACTTTTAATTTTAGTTTAGCACATAATGCAGACAAATAAATACTTCTTGTTTTTTTTGCCTTTTAGTATTTTTTCTCATAGCATTCGTGTTTTTTAATACCATAACTACACCTACATACATACATGAATCCTGAAAACAAAATACTCCTTTTTTGGGCAGTCGTGTAATAATAAAAGGCTGTTTTGAAAATATTCAAATCCCGAACTGATGAAAAATTGTACACAATATATAATTTGTTTTTTAAGTTGCCGGTTGATGACAATGGGCTCGCTTTTAATTGGATCAGGACCTTAAATCATCATCGCTAGATGACATGGAAGTATGGGACCAAACATAGGGCGGAATGCTAGCGAAATATATGTGTACATGTGTACCACATTTCTTTTTTTCTGCCTACCCTTTCGGGGGAAAGGACATAATACTATTTTTACGTTTTATTTTCGTTACAGAAGAGCTCCAAGCTGTTCAGTCGCGGGAGCAAGTCAAGCGGTACAAGTGAGACGGAGTTAATGCACCATCCGATATATCGCATATTCTACGTGTCTCACGACAGCTCTGATTTGAAGATCTTCTCGTACATCGCTAGGGATGGTGCTACCAACGTTTTCAAGTGTAACGTCTTTAAAAGCAACCGCAAGGTGAGTGTATTTATTATTTTAATGTTTTTCGTCGATTAATTCGTTGTCGATGTCGATATTCATAGTAGGCCCGCTGTACTTAAAGACAATCAAAGATAATAGAGTGATATGTCGTCATGATGTTCGCGCAGGCTAACCTAATAACCATGCAACCAACTCCAATGAAATTTTATGAATCAGTTGCTTAGTTTCACAGCTTGAAATATAAAATGTTTTTAAACTGGAAGGTGGCATAGTTAGATGGGCAACCGTGGGCAATAAAAAAAATTGGTCACTATTTGTGTAGTATGTGTAGCGAAAAAGAATTATAACGATTTAAGGGAACTTTGCCGTATATTATGTATAATAATAGGTAGTGTATGTCTCTAGAGGAAAATAAATTTGTCTTGGCACGTTTCTTTATACTCTGTATTTCCGCTCGAATTTTTTCTATCGTGTTGCCTTTTGGAGCTAAAATATCTTGAAGCTACCCGAGTTTTGTAGACTACGTCCTGATTAAAATATCAAAGGCGCCGCTAAGATCAATTTGAAACTGCACACTTTCAGCCTTGCCAAAGGTTTAACGAAAGTGGGCTCTAGAGAGTTTCTACTGATAGGACTAAGTATTTTGTTCTAGGAATATTATTAAATATAAATTAAATAAATAAAAAAAAATAAGAAAATATAACTCTGAGGTTGATAGAGGACTGGAGCCTAAACTAGGACACATTGTATTTTAGGATTCCAGGACACCCTCGTGGTTACAATATAATCAGCTAATAGGTACGTAATGCAGTGATTGCTGTATGTAATATGAGTGCGAGTGTGCTTGTGTGTATATTTAATTTTGCACCGTATCCTGTTATCCTGGAAACAATACCTTTTGACATCCATTATGATAATTGCAATGCTATTATATACAAATATTTTTATTCTGTAATAAATATTATTCCTAAAAGCTTGTTGCCATTCTTTATTAGTAATAACAAATATATAAATTATTTTCTACAACAGCAAATTTCATTCACTACAATAATAGAAACGAGTCCTAGCCTGAGTATTATTTGTTAATATAAATAAAATATGGTTTCAACTTAAACTTGAGTTGGGAGGGATTAGTTTTGAAACATTTGTTTGCACTCGCCTCCGCCATTTCCTAATGAAATATTTCATTGACTACTACATTTTAGGCGCTTTATACAATTGGGACCACTAAATCTGTATTATTCTTGTGTGTTGACAACAATGGTTGTTTTCCAATTGACAAGTCTACAGCTCGTTACTTTCCTAATTTGTTAAATCCCTTTTATCTGTTATTTTCTTGGACGTTAGACAGTGTGCACTTTAAAACGTGCGGTTCTGAGGTAGCTTAACGACCTTAATGCTTCGGTAGCGCAGTGAGTGGTCGCTCGGGTGCGTGCTGTTTATTAAGATCGCAGAAGATCGTAAACACGGCCTCAGCAATAAACGGCAGCTGCGTATCACTCGTCCGTACGTAATATACGAGAAAATTACCACTCAACAAAGTAAGCATCTTTTCACACTTTTACCCTTGTACTTCCGTAAGTGACGTGTGTCATAGTTCAGCGAACTTTTATCAAAGAGTTGCCTCAAACGGTATTCGTGTGACGGTAGCTTTGCACACATATGTACCGCCCAAAATTTCAACATGTCTACACAGGCGTCGTTTAAGTGACTTTTAGAAGTATTTTTCCGGTTTAACTTTATGCTATTACGTTCATGGGAACAGGAACATGAATATTTATCTCATAAATTTCTTAAATATGCTGAAATTATAATGTGCCGATTGAGTAAAAGAAGCTAGGTATATCGTGAGAAAGAACAGAAGCGAAAAGTAATCCACACTCATTTCTATGTTTACATGATCCAATTATAAAGGTTAGTTTTCTTAGCGGTTGAACTCACATAGTAGAATCGGTTTGCTATAACCCTTGTAAGCCTACATGGGTTAATTTGGGCTTCTCCTTGTTAAACTATGTCAAAGGTAATACTGAATTAATTGATGAATACATGGATATGCATAAATTATAATCCTTCATCCATCTACTATACAGGCCAACTGTTACTAGTCCATTGTTTTAATGTTTCACAGTATACATGAGCAAATTATGGCTGAATAATTTTTATTATACGCTATTCGATATTGTCTATAATTGAACGATTAAACACATTGCCCCAATTCTGCCGGGCTATTCGCTTATTCGACACGTACCTTCATAAATTGTGTGCTACAATAATTTCATACCTTTATTTTTTAGACGTGCCTACGATATATGAGTTTATCCTCAATCACGAAAGTAAGGAATAACTGAACTCGAGGCAAAAATAACATCACCACTGAAGGAAGTTTACTTATTACAAGGCCGAGTAGATTTTCATAAAAAGGTTTATAGCCCTTTTATCGAATATGTAAAAATGTTTACCTTTTATAAGGAATGTTATTCGTAATACGTTTGATCATAAAGCCATTAGTAATGATTTATGCTTTACTGATGCGTTAAGAGTTGTCCAAATGTTCGTTACATAAATTGTTCCCATTTTGGTTTGAAGGTGAAAGGTTTTACTCGTTAAAAATTTACGCTAACAGAAATAATAGTATTGTTCAACTATATCAAAGAAATAGTGAGGAATATTTTAAATAATAATTTATATACGATACATAATATCAGGGAATAATGCAATGAAATCTAAATAATTAACTTACACACAATCTATATGTGCCTATACTTTAGAAGGAACAGACATGTATAAATATATAAAATAGAAAGGTTTACAGATTTGTGGCGAAATTTCCATTTTTATAGCTTCATGCCTTTTTCACAACGAGTGCCTTGTTAAATAATTTGCCAGAATGAAGAAAAAAATAAAAACATTTGGGGTAACAATTAGAACGAAATACCACAATTACACACCAGCTGTAGATATTCCAAAAAATACTTTTTTATTTGCAAAGACTTTTCAGACATTCAACATGTTCACAAATATGGAAATTATTATTAGATTTGAATTCTAACTTCTTTCCCCGGTCTTTCCTGCATGGTAAGTTGATAAAAAGCATGTAACTACTTTTTGAGTGTTTGTAAAATTGTATAACAATTGTGCGAATTATTTATTTGTACATACTTACAACAAACAAACTTTAGATATTTTGAAATGAAACAAAAGATATTTATTCGCGTATTGTTTTGTTTATGTGATCTTGACGTTTAAAAGCATTCTCAGTATCACCGTATCACGTACATTATCCGCATCCGTACGTATTGCAATAGTACTCGGCACGTGTATGAGTTTCGACGTTCGTGTCACGGTGAATTCATTCGCCTTTGTGACGTCATGACATGCTCTTAGTTTAACCCTCAAAATTAAATTCAGTTTGTATTTTGTTGAACTTTTTTACGGGTAGATAGCCTTACCTTACTTTCCCTTATTTTTTGTCGCCAATATCACTTAATGAGATTTCTTCTATGGTTACAACTTTTCTTTAGGAAATACATGATTGTATATTGATTTCTAAATACCAGAATTCATGGAATCTGGGATTTCAATTAAAATCATTTTTATGACAGGAATTTTCAATTTGGTGTCTGGTTGGTATCGTCAGCTATCATAATGATCTTATCATCATCATCATATCAGCCCAATGACGTCCACTGTTGAACATAGGCCTCACTTAATTTTCGCCACAGCGAGCGATTTTGTGATTATTTTTGCGATTTTTGAACGATCTTACACAAAGAAACATTACTTTCTTATTTATTTATTTTCAAGTCAATATAACTTTGTATATCCACCTTGACTTGGTGTACCTACCGTTTTCATCAAACTCAACTTTATTTGAAAATCGGATAGCGTCGTAAAGTAACTTACAGTTTACGTGTCCTGTGTGTTAGGTAGGTAAGAAAATGAATTTTTCCTAACCAAGGTATCGCAATGAAAAAGAAAAAACAACTTTGTACAGTTAGCTCCAAGTGAAACGGCTCCTGCGTTATTTATGAAACTTCTTACTTTTCATGAAGAAAGTATTTAAATATTTATTGAAACAACTCTGTCCGCAAGTCTGTCCTTGTTACCCTTAAGATAAATAATAGGCTATGTCACTCATCGCTCCTCCAGCTGTGTATGCATAAAAATAAACTTTGAAATAGTATTAGGTCAAAGGTAACCCGATAAATACCCACTTTATGAAAGTTTACGATTCATTCTAAGATCATATAAATAAATATAGTAAAGGTAGTGTGTACATTGTACATATCTCCATACATAAAGTATATACAAGTATGCAACTAAATTGAATGATTCGCTGAGTAGTAATCTACGATGACGTGGTAATTACTTTTTTATTCAACGTCCGTGACGTTGCCAATAGTGCTTTGGGCTATTTCGAAGATTTATACTGTGGGACTCATTCAATCATCCAATGAAAAATAAAAATATAATTCGTTCACGCTGCTAAAAATAACCTGTATCATTCTATTAGCCGATTTAATTTAGACACCGAAGCATAATCTAAGTCCGCCATAAAGATCATGGTGAGACTAGTAGTCAAACCACCAAACGTTAGAATAATCGTTTTTTCAAGTGGCATTATAATTTGCTTTGATCTTATTTTTATTATCTTCCATTAAAGTGACAAATTAATACGAATGATCCACATGCGCGTCACAGATACAAGAAAAATCGCGGTAAAGTGTATAAACTTTATTTTTAAACTCCACACTAGCGCTTGAAATTCCTCCATAGTTGTAAATTTCAGCGTTGAAGGGTACATAATCGGGCTCAGTCATAATATCGTAGGTATCAAGTATGACGTAAAAATTACATCAAAATTGGCTCATGTGTGGGCTAACAACCAATACACACAAACTGTTTATTTTCTTTCTTTATATCAATCAATTAGCGGTTCGCCTCTGCCTGCACGCAAATCTTTAACAAGAATATAAAAATAGATTCTTGTTGATAGATAATACTTGTAAGGCAATGTCTATTTTACTATAGACCTACTTGTCTCAATTGAAATTGTGACGAAATGTAAACGAAGAGGAAAGAAGTCGGTATTCGTAGTAAGAACAAAAATTCATCTAATTTCAGACGATACGCAAAACAGCTCCTTTTTATAGACAGTATAAATCTTCTAGTCCACAAGCTTCTTGACTTTTATAATCAATTACCGTCTCCGATCACTCGTTCGAAAATGCCATAAATATTCAAGAAGTAACTGAGTTGTTTGCGCTGAATCGTTTGCGGCCCCTTTTTAATTACAGCAATTGATTGGGAGAGTATTTTATTATAGCCAGTATTACGATTATGGCTCAGTTACGTTCAGTAACCGAATAGTACACATAAACTCGCACGTGCATACTCAACAACTCGAGGTGTTATACTTACATAAACAAGTTAAATTAAGGTTATACTCTTCTTATTCATCATATTGAAATCTATAGAATTTGAAAAATAAATAAAGTTTTAAAATTGGTTGTTACGAGAAAGAAAATATTCCAGTTTATGACTTCATGAAATTATATGAATAATTTCTACATTATGAGTACCAGTGGTCTCACAAAACTGATGGTGATTTTTAGATTTGAGTGACTTTTCAATGCACCATTTGTCATACATTACATTAACACTCCGTCGAGTAACATTTGCCAACTATAAAGTAGCTGGAGAGTAATAAAATAATATATGGTGGAGCTATTAATAACAAGTTGTGCTGAACTAAAGTCTTTATAAATCCTTACGTTGTGCTCGTAACTCACCACTCATCATTTTAAAGGCCTCTTGATATTATATAAATGATTTAACGGTTTATGGAAACATTAATTGAATGTAACTACTGCTCGTTCAAATTATTACTGAAACATAGGGTTTTATGATCACTCCGTACAAAGAAGTGTACCGCTTAGAAACACGCGAATATGTTTATTTGTGGTACTTGGAGCGACGCGCGACGCACGCGCAGACCATGCCTTCGCCACTTCAGTTGTTCCGTACGAAGCCGTGCGGACGCGCGCACTATCATACAAAAATGTGTGTTTCGTGATTAAAAAATAATACATACAACCGTAATAGTGATTCTGTGACAATGTCAAACCACAGGGACCTCAGCAAGCAAAGAAAAAATGATCATCTTCTAAAAAATTTGCCAACTGAAGTGTTACTAAAGGCGCGAAGCACACTTTTCTCGATAAGTGGTGCCCTGAAATCAAAACATGATCAACAGCAAAGAGCTAAACCTCCTAAACAAGAACCTAAAGACAAAAAGAATCACGAAAGGTTAAAAAATAGCCGATCTGAACCAGAATTTAGTGAAATTCGTAAAAACAAACACAGAAGTAGAATCGACGACAGTCGGTCTCGTGATTATCTGAGTGGTGGAAGACCTAGACCACTATCAGTGGGAGCTATTAAACGGTACGACAAGGATGTAGATGACTTTCACAATGGACATTTTCCGAGAGAGTCAACGCCTATACAGAGGCAATATGATTCTTCGGAGGATATTTGCGTACAATCGCGCCTTGTGATACCTGTGACCGAAAGACTGAATCAAGATGTTCAAATGCACGATGTTAATGAAAGACCGAGGAAGAAACTGTCATTCCGTGAACCCGAAATTGTAAACAGCGGCAGCGCTACGCTGGGCCGTTCTCATAAGTTGATGGGTGTCAACAGTCTTACGAGAAGACCGAACCGATTATCGTTACGATCTGAACCGCCACATGCTTCTAGTTTAGAAGGAATGGACTCTGACTTAGAGGTAGGTGTTTATGTCTGTTAATACGAGTTCATTTCAAACACGTTGTTTGACAATGAAGGAATATAAAACTGACGCATCTTTGAAATGTAGTCCCGTCTTGATTACTACCTAGAATAATTTCCATTTCTTAGAAATGGATTTTATGAATTGTAAACAATCTTTTTAACACAAACAAGAGATTTTACATTAAATTCTATTGCACTTCTTAGGGCATGTGTACTTGGAATATACTAGATAAAATTACTACTTCAATGACGACAAAGTGCTCAAATAGTAAAACCTAAATAGCTATTTGTAGAAACATAATCAAATTGTGCAATTACGTCCGGTTACACTAATTAATTGCGGCACTTATTGAACATATGAAGGGGTATTTTCGTATAAACTATAAAACTATAAGAATAGAGATACGGACGATATAAATGAATACCTCATTAGTATTGTTTCATGTTTATTTTGATTACGGCGGCCGTATTCAAGGACCGTTCGATGCGGAAGCGATGATTTTTTATAAATCGAAAGTCTCCAGTGACATTCATCTTCATATTATTTCGCCGTCGGGTGGACTTACGTCAAGGGCGATACTTCCGTCGTCAACTCCATTTATTATTTAGAAAACTTTAGTAAACTGGTTATGTTTGTACGAAAGATATTTTGGAACTGCCGCCGTGAACGTGTGAATTACGCACTGGAATAGTTACTAAAACATAGTCTCGCTGTCATTAATTCTCTCGATGCGTTTAGTTTACGTTCTAAATCAACATACAAGTGCTAATGGAGTGAAATGAAGCACACAATGTACCGGCATTCACTGATTGTAATATAACATGCTTGTACATACATATGCTAACGTCCTTTCCACAGACTTTTGACCTTTTCACATCAAACCATAAAGAGCGAAAATGCCTGACACAATTTACAAACTCTATTGTCAGTAATTTGTTTTGTAAAGTTAAGTTATTTAGACTTTTTATGAAACCCATTATTTATGAGGCACATATTTATTATATTATTACAACGTAGATCTAACTACATTATTAATACAATTAAATATTATAAATAATATAATATTATTTAATATTGTACATACAACTGTTATTCCTGATTAAAATAAATTCGACATTCAATTAAACATTCACACGTGTAACACGGGCAAAGCAGCACCAAAGAGCTAGTATTAGGTAGGTATATTACGCCGTAAATTTACTAAACTGAAGTCCACGGATAACAGCAGCTACTGCGTCACAGTTTGTGATTTGAAATCATTTCATCTGTAAGAATTTTAATGTTTCAATAACGTGACTCATCTCACGAAACAATTATAAGTGCTGGCCTACCTGAATCAAATTGCAAGAAAGAATCTTCGTCGTTACAATTATTGCCCGTCTTCTGTTGGTCGTAGGCGCCATCTGTTCTATATATACATACCTATAAATTGGGAAAACCACCCAGGCAGGTGTTCATTTTAATCGAGCCTTGACGATTGCGATCACTAGTATTTCGAATAACGTTGCTAAAATGAATAATTATGCGGTTATGTGAAATATTTATTATATATTTTGTTGTGTACCAATTAATTTTATTATTTAAGTTTTATGTATGGTAATTTGTATACATTTTGTTTATTAAACATTATCTTATTGCTTATGAGTTCGGCCCTTTCGTTAGTCGATAAAAAATATGTTTCTCCAGGTTCTTAGCTATCTGTAGATGAATTTTCATGATGTTCTGCTTCGTGGTTACGACGTGAAAGGGTTACAAACAAACAACCTCACTTGTTGGGTTTGTAATATTAGGATTTTTAGGACCTTTGAACTAATTGAACTGTGTTGTATAGAACAATTTACTCACTAATAATACTATTCACTAGTAACTATTCATCATCAGTAACCTATTGATGTCCTACTACTGGGCTCGGTTCTCCTCTCCTCTATTTAGGGAGCTGAAAGAGTTTAAGCTTTAATCCACACACGTTGGTCTAACTCGGGTTGGTGGATCAGACATACCCTTTAAATTTCCTCTAGTTTGGATTTCCTCACGATTGTTTCCCTTCACCGTTAGCAGATGGTAAGTCAGTTGACTAGAACATATAAATTCCACAAAGTGAAATCCACATTAGTACTGCCGGCCGGAATCGAACCCGGACCGCATAATTTGTATTCCGGTCACTTTAACCATTCGGCCAACATCGCTAAATTAACTAGACTAAACTCTTTACTATTACTAGAAGTCATTTGGATTTTAAAATTCATTTAAAATACAGCTCATTTAAGTCTAATTTACGTGCCGTCTGATGCCGGAACGTCTGCAACGCCAGGTGCACTTAGATATTACCCTCCCTACGAGTATATTATATTAGACCAGCGACCCGCGCCCGGTTTTGCACGGGTGGAATGTACTAATGGATAAAATATCAGATCGCTTATGTTTCTTTTATATGCTGAAAACTTATGGCAGGAGAACGAATATAAACGTCACACTTTTTATAAAATGAGTTTAATTTGCACAAAAATATGGTAATCAAGATCAACCATTGATGTTCCACTGCTGGGCTTGGATTTCCTCTTCTCGTTAGGGCCTAATGCGAGTTGATATTTTTGTTTAAAAATATCAATAGACTTTTGGGATAGCCTACGCGTCGGTGATGCTCCTGGTGCTGCAGGCGTCCATTGGCCACTGTAAACGCTTACCATCAGACGGGCCGTACGTCACGTCGTGGTATCAAAAAGTCACAATTTTTCAAATAATGTTATGCTGGTAAAAGTAATCCAGCTGCATCGCTAGTTGGAAGGTCAATGACCCGAAATTTCCACCTTTGTAGCTCTGTAGATGTGCACTTCTAGGGTCTTCTAGGTATAACTAACATTATCCCTAGCTTACAGTACGGACAGGTCTTTAAATCTATGTATATAGGTACCTATTTATTTATTGGAGAATGTGTGTGTGTATCTACATACAGGAGGAGTTGGAGTTTTAGGTGAACATACCTACGTATGTTCACCTAAAACTCTAGAACCTTTAGCCCAATTGATATGAAACTTTGTGCACGTACAACATAATGAATAAAATTAAATGACATAACAACTCCGACGAACATACTTATATATCACGCGGGCGAAGCCGCAGGTGGAAGTTAGTATCTTATATATAGACATAAGATACTAGACACTTAGAGACCCTTCTTACACAAGACAGTTCCCTAATACCCAAACTCTGATTGGTTTTAAAATATTATGAGACATTATATTGGAAACATGTTTGGTAAACAAACCCTCTAATTCACAGTTCCTATCAGAAGTTATTGCAAAACAAGGGCCGAATGTTAACATTTACTACCAAATTGCTTCATTATATCATGTAAATGTATTATCAATATATGAAACGATGTTATTAACTATTCGCAAAATATATTTACAGTAGGAATTGTTTACACATAAAATAATAATATGAATGTTCACATTTATTTCATTCAATCAATCGGCCAATAAACTGTTGAATATTGTTGGATAAAGGTCGCATTATTCTATTTCTTCATTTTCCATTCCTAAGTAGCGTGTATGCTAGCCTCGCTGTTTGAGTAATTCGAAAACAACAAAAAGTCTCTTGAAAACCAGTGTAGAGCACTTGCATCAAGCTGAACTGGAGACTTATTTTAATGTGGCGTGAAGTAGGTACTCATCTCACTTTTTTGATTATGGTTATTTTTCTTGTTGTTATTACGTGATATAACCTATGTCATTCATTGATAACGAAGCATTCTACTGGTAAAATAGTTTCAAAGATATCCGTCTACATCCAAACGCACACATATGTATTTCGTCTTTTTAATGTAATATAGAAGTATGGACTAGTATAGATGGCGTGAATCACTATGAAACTGTGTATTATGATTTTTAACTAAACAAACGTTTTATTAGTGTTATGTAACGTCAAATCATTAAATCTACGTAGGTACGCCCTTTGACGTCATTTTCAAGGAAATATTAATTTGTTGTTGACACTACCGGGAGTCGTATTGGTCACCGATACTTTTGCCAATATTACCTGTAAGTACCTCAAACGTACTTCATAAAATGGTGGTAATTTATGACGAGTAGGATGCAAGAGTCGTAAACAGAGGGCTGCGCTTTTATAGCGAGTGTATGGCGAGTCAGCTGAGGCACGTACAGAAGCTTTTATCCTAAACCAACCGCATTTCTTTGACCTCACTCTCACGACTGTGACGACACCAGCGAAAATAGACGACTGACGCTGACGTATTCATGGCAATGAGGTAGCTAAAAATTATGATCGGCATAAAGGTCATTGTCTTGGTCAGACCGATCTTTGTCCCAATTTTTTTTTCTATAAATACCGCTCTGTCATGATACGACTCAGCTGTGAAAACTAAACGGTAGATCGTTTGTAGTGAGTTATGAAATACGTTTGATCCATCCTCCTTGATCAATTAATAAATTAAATTAATTAATTATTATTTTCACATTGATTGATGAGAATAATAATATGAAACCGAGATTTACCTATATACCTACTTTTGTTTCTGCAATAGTTATCAATATGTAAAATTTTCCAATGAAGTTTTCCATTACATACATACTCGTATAATTCTTAATTAATTGTAATTAAATATTTTATTTTACACCAAAACCTACATGAATATATACGTGACATTTCTATGTCCAGTTAGGTATTTCTTAGCAGGTAGCTAACACCCGTAGAAGTAATCAATCAACAATCCGCGAACAAATATTGGGCATTTCAATCATCGATCAGTGTCAAACTTTGCCATTATTCACACAAACGCCTTCCAACGGTCTTTTATTTATTATGGATATTAGGTAACATGAATTATTTTTTTCTATCAGTATTTAAGAAATTTAAGCTAACACTAAACACAACATGAAAGACATACTCGCCACAAAATGAATTAATATCTCAGCAAAGGAAATATTTTTATTCCATTTTTGAAAAGGCACGCCATTTTATACGTAAGTATAAGGGATACAAAACGGAGACAGCGGAATCGAAATACTCTTACACAAAGCCTCTGACATCTCAGATATATTAATTACTCTCTGTAAAAAAACAGAACGCGTTCTTTGTCTGCCTGTACATACTGTCATATTAGTGTCAATTTATGTAGAATCACGAGCCGTGACAAATAGTGGTGTCGTATCTCTTTTCTTCAAATGCACGAGTAGCGTAATATCGTTCGATCTCTGGCTGCGCTCCAAGAACTGCCACTGAACTCTGTCTAGTGTCCACTCCATTACACTTATTACATGGATTCCAGTTCATTAGCTCATCTACTTAAGATATCACGAAATTTCAGTCATAATGTATTACGCTATTTCTTAATATGTCTAACGTGTGAAGCTTTTAGTATATAACTCTACGAATGTACGTTTAGAAAACTTGATTTCCGTAAAACAAAAATAGTAGTGAAACAATATCAAATTTCTAAACAATTTTCTGAAATCCATTTGTCTATAATCGTACTTCGAAGCTTGACATGTGTGTTTACTCGAGATAATCGTTTCACGCAGACTTGTCTGCGGAACGAGACGGTTGCTGGTTCCATTCTATCAATCTTCTAGATATAATTCCCGTGAATTCACAAGGAAATTGAAGTATGTTTTAAATTAAAAGAATTCCGTGAGTAAAATTTGACAATAAATATAGCATTAAGTAAAAAAAAAACCATCCAACAATATTATTTTTTCTTATCATATACAAGTAGGTAACGCAATTGAAGCTTTCGAGACATTATAACCTATGGATCACGAAAAAACCTATTTGCACGTATAAACCCGAGACGTGAAGCAATACATACTCTATACATACTGCGAATAATACGTTATTCACTTCTGCTGAGATTATGCTATACGAGTAGGTACAAAAACAGTTTTAATATTTTGTTTGGGTAGTAACTAGTCTTGTTTTATGTTTGTTTTACTTTATGCTGCCACAATTGTATTTATTAAGGAACCTTTCATATAGATACATGCAGCTTAGTAATGTTGCCCATGTTCCACTGAACTAAAGGCAAAGCTCCTTTGAACAAAACAAAAACTGTCAAGAAAAGTTTACGCTTAAGGCATAAAATATGCTCGTCACGTCAAGGCATTCCTCAGATTGAAATAATGACTCTCTTGACCTGACTACGCACCTTTTGGAATATTTTTCTACGTTTTTCGGTACATCACTGTAATCCATCAACAATTCAACATAGCTTTGTTTTGGCCGGTTCACACGCGAGTGTAAACTCACGGCTTGTGTAAAATCTATTTCAATTTTGTATAGCAGCTCGTAGTTCATACGATCTGAAAACGTTGATGAAATATGCATCTAATCGCCGTTCAAACAACGGCAGTACTTTACAGGCATAGTTTAGACGTCTCATCTCTTCGAAAATAACAGCTGTCATGCATCGATACATTTGAAATACAATGTTGATATTCGCATCCAGCGCTCGTGTAGTCCCCGTAGAACAACTATTTTGCTGCTATGTTTTTGCGGGCGCGGCAAAAAATCGCTCGCTGTAGCGGAAATTAGGTAAGGTGTGTGTCCAGCAATGGACGTCACTGAGCTGATATGATGATGATGGCACAATAATTACGTATGTAGTAAGTACCTATGAGTACCTGACGCAAATGATTAATTTAAGTATTTAATAGTAAAGCCTACATTTTAAGGCAAGGTAAAACTTAGATTTTGAGATTATATATGTATAAGCGCTGCGTGGCAAGCGAATGATGAATGATGGTGTCTGTAGTCGCACTCCTTGGTAAGGTCTATTTTGTAGGTATGAGAATGGTCGTAAACTATTTTTCATCGCGAATAAAATATGTAATAATATATATTTAAACCATGTCTTTTTCCAGGTCCTAGACTAACTTCTAAAGAAAATTTTGTGATAATATTGTTGATGATGTTGAGTAAAATAAAATTATCATCTTTGTCTAGAAGTTGAAGTTCTTGTTTAAACTCGCGAAAATTTCCCACTTTTCTACTAGGATTTTCAAAATAAGAACGTTGTATCGACTCCTAACTTTACCGATCTGTGCAATATTGCCAGTATATCTATCTTCTGTCAACCAACCACAATAATATATTTATAGTTATTGGCAGTCTATATCCCTTTAGTGTGCTCAGACACCTTTCATATTTAATCATTGTCCCCTCTCCACGACAGTCATAAAATTGTTTATTTACGAATATAGACTGACACCATTTTTGTATCGACCTGTTTTCATATATTTCGGACCACTTCAATATGAATAATACCTTTATGATGTATTCTTCGTGCGAAGGTTTTTGATACGTGTTAGGTTAAAATCATTCGATTTTATTTCAATTACATAGGGTCTGTTTCGGTGTGAAACATAACCGTTCAACCTGAATAATCTGTTCCATCCGTTACGCGGCTTGAATGAGAGGAACATTAATTAAACACATGTCATCTCCCACGCTCCTAGCGCCCGCCCTTTTATCTCCCTTTGTAAAATATCATTCGTCGTTGTACCCTTTTATTTCCATTGTATACTGTTATTCCAACGATATCGTGTTTTAGAGTTCAATGTTCTAGCAATGTTTTCTAATTCATACTATCCAAATATTTTTAGCCACAATTTAGAATTGGAACAGAAATACCGTTGTATTAAATCCGTTCCGAATCTATGAAAATAACTGACAAATTTGGTACACCGGACCTGATGTAAATGTTGAACAGATTCATTAGACTTTTGTACTATATTCTAAGAATCTGTGCAAGACATTGCAATTAAAATTTATATAACAAAGAAACGGACCCCTTTTTCATTAAGAATGTTCTGGCATTTTTAAACGTTGACACTGATTAAATGTTTGTCGGTCCTGGTAACAGTTGATATTTGTAACGTTACAAACAACATTGTCGGAACACAAACTCCAGAATTCCTTACCTCTCAACAACTAATTACATCATGTACTAGCATCGCATCATGATTGACTTTGGTTAATTTATGATCATGGCAATGTAAATTGTAAATACCTACTACATCATAAAATAATTATGAACGGTAGACAAGTTTTGATTTTGGGAGATGTGGCCAAAGAACTGTGCACTATTAGCTGCACAAATTGACGAGACATTATCCTTAATTTTTAATTCCTTGAGTTTAGAATTGTTAGTTCTAAAAGCTGTCCACGGGATTTTCAGTAGGCGTTCTCAGCACCACATCTTCGATGCGTTCTTTCGTTTATCTTGAAGCCTAACCTCCTTATTACAAAATATGGACTAAGTATTAAACCAGGTTTAAATTGACATTAAATTTAGCCATTGTTTTAGTGTCAAAGTTGTCATTATAAACCTGGTTTAATGCTTAGTCCGTATTTTGTAAAAGGGGGTCCAGGTTTTAGCGCCATAAAGAAAAATAGGAAACAAGGCATTTCATAAGTTGCAACTTTTTTCTTTCTGTCATTCGAAATCTTTTCTAACCGTTCTCCATATAATTTATCCTGGCATCATCCAGTGTGTGAAACAATAGACCTGAGATAAATACAGTTTTGCATTACTATTTTTGACGGGCCTGTTGGTCTAGTGGTTAACGACCCTGACTGCTAAGCCGGAGGTCGTGGGTTCGATCCCCACCCAGGACAAATCTTTGTGTGTTGTTGAGCATGATTGTTTGTTCTGTGTCTGGGTGTAATTTATCTAAAATATGTATGTATTTACAAAAAAAAACATGTATTTAAGTAGTATATCAGTTGTTTAGTACCTATAACACTAGCAAATATAATTGCTTACTTTGGGACTAGATGGCGCTGTGTGAATGTGGTAGAATATTATTATATTATATTACTTACAAAAATTGCTACATACAGATACACAATTTTGTCGTTACAAAATATAACTAGCTAGGTATTACATTTTCGCTTACTTGTCTTTCATTATGTTGTCTAACATCTGTTCTCCTCCATAACAATCTAATTATTTTATAAGACAATGTACACGTATGACGTATTAATCTCGAAGGAATCGTATTATCACGAACGATACATATTACCAGTAATGTGAACGTAAATATATCGACCTAACCAATATTTATCGGTAATGCTTGCTTAATGAACTTTGGCTACAACTACTTGATTACCGTTCCATTGGAAGATCGAACTAGCTCCACACTAACATCATTTGTTACCTACGGCTGGTTTATTCAGGTATCTGTATAAAATAAAACAACATAGCATCACGCCTTTTTTCTAGAAGAGGTGGGTAGGGGCGCATTGAACTAAATTTTTGCACTCCATGTTTGTTATTTCGGACCTGGGCTTACTCTGAATTTCGATAGTCGACTTAGTCGGTTTTAATATCGCTCTCAGATGAAAGGAAATTTAGATCGTCGCTGTCACTTTCAAACATTTGACAGCGACGACAAAACCGACTAAGTCGAATGTCGAAATTCAGAGTAAGCCCAGGTCCGAAATAACAAACATGGAGTGCAAAAACTTAGTTCAATGCGTCCCTGCCCATCTCTTCGAGAAAAAACGCGTGAAAGTCTTCTGGGTCCTAATTCTGAGCTGTCGCAAAGTTTTCAGTCGGAAATGTCTGTTAAAATACATCATGTTTACAATTTGTTGACTGTAGGATAAAGTCTAATATTAATCAGTTTTTAATTTCCTTTAAAGTAGATAATATAAGTTGAGCCAGAAAAATACGCCGTTCCATAAGTAATTAAAAAAAAAAATACTATCAATTATTATTTTAATTTAATTATTATTTATTAAGATCAATACGAGAAAGTAGCAATCCGACAAGTCAGAATTAGGGCCCTGATACTTGTTAAAAGACCAAAACCCCACGACGTTTTTATCCGGCCCAGCGTTCGAACTAAACTTCTTACGCAGCAGCCGTACACACTCCTGCTGCGCCACCAAAGAAGTGACACAATTTATAATAAGTAATTATTTGTGTACAGAGTCAAGCAATGAGAATTGTGCGCACCGTGGGGCAAGCTTTCGAGGTGTGCCACAAGATGCAGACCAACACGCCGGACCAGCCGGCCCCCTCTACGTCATCAGCACCTGACGAGCCAGCTCCCAGCACCAGCGACGCACCCATCTCTAAAGGTTTGAATCACAACGAGAAAAGGGCTCATCCAAGATATATATTAATTACAATATCTCAAACCGTATGTCAAGATGATCCCTTTACAACAGAGTGCAATTAATTCGATTTGACATCGCTATCCTGTAAATGAAACGAAAATTTAATTACAGAGCAGTTAAGTAAGCCAGTATTCTGCCTCTTGATTACCGATCTCGGAACTCTTTGACTGCTGGCGATGATTGTCTTTCAATCATTTTGTTGTTTGCCTCGCGATTGACTACAATCTTTGGCGAGTCATATTTAGGCTTACAGCGACTTTATCTTTGTACGTATATTTTTAAAATGCGAATTAAATATTATGTGTTGCCAAAATTAATGTCACGTCAAATATATTTATGTGGAAACTTTGTATAATAATTATAAAGACGTCAGACAGACTATATCTACTTTTATTTGTATATATATATTAAATATATTTACCAATTAAATTACTGGACGATATATGACTTTTACCGTTTTGATATTTCAAAACTTAATCAACGTTGATTATTTTTGGAACAAAAGCTTAAATCCGAATAAAGTGTTACAAATGGTATTTGTAGTACCAGTACGTTTTGGCAGAATGTTACGAGTTTACGCAAATTTTCTGCATTAGATTCCCCTAATCGCCTATGTTTGTGCAGGTGGTCCCAACGTTAAATGAATCTACACCGTTATGCTCCAATCTTCACACCGCACGATGGCTATAGAGCGGAAACTCGTAAAGGCGAAAGTAGTGTTGTGCCAAAGCAACAGCGTCAACCGAGATATTTCCTTTTGTGACGTTCTTTTATATAGCCGTGGGTGGTGTGATTAAATTATACTTTCATAAACAAATTATCGCGTCAGTTCCTTCCTTGTCGTCACTGACAATTTCGTTAGCGATAAATAACAATCTACGATATTACTACCGAGTGAACGAAACGTAAATATTTGATGAATTTTGCACTCGCAACTTATGATATTACTCTGATCTTGTCTGAACTGTTGATCACTGCAAGCTACTAAGTAATTGTACACCCTGATTTTATTGTTACAACATGTTACGCAATATGTATTTTCTTTTTTCACTGTTTCTGCGGGTGACTTATAATTAGCTTTTATGTATCGTTTTATGACATCCGACGTAACGTGTAGGTAACAGCTGTTTTAACGAGCAACGTCATAATTTTATTACCTTTACCTTAATCTACATAACTTTGAACTTTGACATTATTTTGTCAACGGTTAGGTTAGTTAATAATTGAAACATAGCCAGGGATAATCAGGCGTGCTTTCTAAGTGAAAAACATGCAAGAAAACGTTGAACAAGCAACTGAATGAATATTTAAACTTTGCTGGTATACCTAACGAATATATGAATATATTTCAACAAGTATCGCAATTTATATTATAAAATTTATATTACAACTATTGTCGCATTTAACGCAAATTAGATTTATATTACTCATATTTACACTATTTTCATACAGCAACTCTGTCACATGAATCATTTTTCATTATTCTTTACTCAGAACCACGTTTTTAGACACTTAATTTATGGTACCAAACAATTATCGTAAATAATCGTCATATATTTTTCTTCCAAATATTGGCACTCGTGTTTTGCATGCACACGAACGCGTATCACGTAGCAAGCTGCCAAGTAAGAAACATGTTTATATACATGAGAATTTATCATCCAATGAGAAGACTGCTCAATAAATCATTTCATAGAGTCTAATAAATGTTAGTACTGACATTACAATTACTTGATATAATCTGTCTGTCGAATTGAAAAGGATATATTTTTTGTGCGCAGCCTAAATGTGATGACATTTAGGCCATGTTTATGTTCAATCAACAGAAGCGGCTTCTGAATGCGGTGCCTCTGAATCCGGAGCGGCGTCGACCACAAAGGTTCAAGTGGAGGAGGTAGCCGCCGCAAGCAAGGAGGAACGACCCAAGCATTTGGAACTTCTGCCACCGCCGCCGAGGAAGGACGGCAAACGATCGCCACAGGTAATTACATTTAGATTTTTGAGTTAATGATCAAAGCGTCATTTCAAAAATGTACGAATATTAGAAAATAAAATATTTGCAATAATAATAATAATAAATAATAATAAAACCGTTTATTTCTCTCGTTAAGGAGTAGGTGTTTGTGTATTGGTATGTTAGTATACACAGTAGATAGTACTTCGTAAACCTTAGCGAGAGCTGGAGTTTGTACTAGGTTCGAAACCTGTATTACAAAACTCTCTTTTAAACATTTAGGAACAAACTTGGGTTGTAAGTTATTGCGTAAAAACAAACTAATGTAATGTAAACTACTTAAGGTAATCTAAAGAGCTACAATTCAATTAAAGGTTGTCTATATGTTCAGTAGATGCGTGAGAGTTTGTGGTGTGTGTGTGAGAGAGAGGGTGAGTGAAAGCAGCCCTCTACAGTTAATTATGAAATCTCGTTTATTCATATGTTACGAAAGGAATGTAGTGTGCCAAAATTTATAAACACAAAATACCTAGGTACCTACTTCATTCATAATATTGCACGCGTATATAAATAACTATGAATAAAATTGTGGTTCTATGCTATTATGATAATTAATTCGCTTGTTATTATAAATTATAATGCTGACAAGAAAACACGTTTTGATGTTTAGAATCGATATAAATTCATTAAACCTATCTCTAATTGGCAATAAAACTGTTTCTGGTTTAAGAGATGTTAACCATTTATTCAATAAAATATTTACACATAAATTAAAAATTATACACAACTAACCTATTTAAAAAAAAAGAACCAGATACTCTATTTACTGGAAATTCCTATACCTATTAGTATAGTAATTGAGATCAGATTCCTGAGGAAACGTACCCAAAAGGCTAGCTACAGTACCGCGTTGCATGGCAAGGCTAACGCGTTGCCCCAAGTAGAGACCAGCCATGTGATACCTCAGAAACACGTTTATAAATTTCACGGTCAAATTTATGAGCGTTTAACCCCCAAGATCCAAAAATTTCAACCCCAAAAGGCTCAAAGATCTTGTCTTGCCAAGACTTTCATATTTACGCCGCTTGAGGCACTCTGCAGAATTGGCAGCAGAACCCGCTTTAATACCAGTAGATATTTCTGGTTTATAATTTTCATTTAATAAACTTACGATAAAATTTTAGATTATGTCGGCAACACAAAGTAGCCGTCCACGTGACTCCAAGCTAACAAGTTACCTTACGTAAAGAGGCTACTTGTTGAGCTTCTCAAACCAATGGCTTGTACACAGTAATTGTACCTACAACTTTATAGAAAAACGTGAAATATATGAGTCACAAACGTAACATTGGTCGGCAACGCGCATGTAATGCCCCTGTTGTTGTTATAAAATAAAAGTAATAAATCACGATAAAAATAAATACTTCTAAAGCCTCAAAAGCATTCATTCATTTAAAAAAAATAAAAGCTTTTTTAAAACGGCATGTGGCACTACGAAGTAATACAGATTTATAAAAATGTTAGCACTTGTATCTATGTAGGTTTACTCATCTTTATAGGATAATATTACAAAAACACCTCACACGATTTTCTGGATAAGTAAGTTTGGTTTTATACATTTTATCACAGTCACGTTTGATGCTAAGCGATGACGCAGACAATTATATAATACATTTATATTTATCATCATTTCAACCCATAAACATCCCACTGCTGGGCACGGGTCTCATCCAAAGATTTTGGAGGGAATTTAGCCTACTATACCACGCTGTCCAGACGGGTTTGTATAGGGTTTTGTTTCGAATTTTTCTTTCCTCGCAGTGCTCTTGTCTGTTTAAAGTTAGGTCCCGTTTACAACACCCACGGGTTGAAATGGGGTAGTGACAATATTATGTATTCTAAATCCGGATCACTACACGGAATTGTTATAAATATAAATTAGTAGTAATGGATTTATTACTAATTTATATTTTTAACTTTCAATTAACAATACTTAGTTTATAATATGTTATATGCCATGATATGTGCCAAACATTATGTCCTAATCGTGTCCAGCCTTCAAATTACGCAATTAAAAAATCCCTTATGTAGAATCATTTGGCGCTTACATTCGGGTTTTTTATTGGATATAAATATTACATCTCGACTTATAGAACACTGTATAAATCCTTCAAAGGTTTTCTAGTCTAACCAATACAGTCCATTGACGCTTCCATACAATTTTACATTTTGCTTCATTATAATCTTCAACGTCGAATGATGCTTTTGAGAATGCTTTGAAAGTTATTTATATTCTGAACCACGTTTATTTAAAAAAGTCTCTGATATCTATCACATCAAAACATGCTTTTTGTTCGCCGTTCATTCAAACCACTACTCAGTTAACTTCAAACAATTCTGAAACCAATGAAGTCCTTACTTTAATCTACAATAGTAGATTTTATTCTGCAAGAGAGTTACGGTGGCCGTATACTTAGGTATAGTTTCCAGGCTAGTTTTCCAGATGAGGATTTATAGAGTTATTCCACTAATCCCCATTGATCCGCATTGATTTTTACAAGAAAACTTCACAAATCCCCATTAATTTAAAACATGATCCAAAAAATAAAAGGGGAAATACGAAATTTTCTTCCAAGAATCCCCATTATATGCATAAAGAGGTGGCAATGGGATTATTTGGAAAATCCCCATTTATTTTTAACCCGACTGTCAGGACGGGTATTGTTTTTACATAAATGTTTATAGTTGAAAACCCTCACCGGCTTACCTTGTTATGTAAGGGAATCTGTATACCTCATACAGATTCTGTAACACAATCATTGACGTCATCAGCTTTGTTTTCGATAAAACTGTTTCCAGTCAGACTCCAGATTAGTTAAAATAAATTGCCTTATTAAAATTCACTCTACATCCTATTAATTTTATACATCGCAAATCAACTATGCTTAAAGTGTCTGGCAGGCGTAACTTTCCTAGGTGATGCATTAAATATTCTTCCATTATACAGTACAAAAAATTTTACTCCTATTGAGACCATTCCCAATTTTAACCGTAAAGTCTTAGCATTCGGAACACTTTCAGATTGCTTTGTGACTTTAACAGACTCTTCAACTTTGTGGTAGGAAAGTTTTCTCTTGAATAGCTTTAAAAAAATATGCTTCAGTCGTTTTGTTATTCGGTTCCTATGGAAAAACTTTAATTAAACATACTAGCTTTCAAAACCATGTAACAGTTACTAAATAAATTATTTTTCACTTCAGTAGCTTAAACATGCAGGTTTTGCTGCCTGAAATCAGTGAGCAAAATGCGATTTTGCTCACTGAGTAACTTATTAATTATATTCAGAAAGCCGTGAATATCTTATTCAGCCTTAGGTTAATCGTACAATTTGAAACATTCACACTCTATCTCTTTCCCGCCATTAGAAATAGAGATAGTCCATTTTATTGAATTGGTACCTCTACCTACAATGTTAATTATTTTGATTCACAAATCACAATAAATAGTTTTTTAATATATTATATTATTTTAATATATTCCTGTTTATTATTTTTTCTCCTAAAGTGTTCTCCCTGCTGAAGTGAAAATTTATGTGTGTTACACGACAGCTAAGTTTTTTGCATCTCGTGCCTTTGAATCCCTCGCCACACTCAGGATTCAACTTTAGAAACACTCGCTACGCAATTCAATCATTCGCGATTCAATCATTGAATCCTTCGCTTGCTCAGGATTCAAAATCAGCACTCGCAGCAAAAAACTACTTTGCTCTCTTGTTGCATAAATAACTATTTACTTTTATATTGTAGTACCTTTCGTTATATCTGTGGATCTCTCGAAAGCTTAAGTCTAGCTTATTAACTTGTTAAGCAGCAAAGTAATTGTTTTACTTATTTTCACAATATTGTAATGAAACAAAAAAATTAACAAAAACAGCTTTTGAGCTTTCCCTTCGCTACTTATACCAGTAATACTTTTAAGATCACTCTCGAGGGAAAACGTTCTAATCTCGGGATTGACTCTCTTTATTTGAATTTAAAAAGTACAATTCTTTTATTTTTCTTTCGATTATCAAATCGGCCTAGTAGGAATCTTGGTTTGTACTTTGTTTCCGATAAATTCAACAGTCTAAGAATTCTCGAAGTCCTAATAAATAAATATTTATTTCTGCACACTTTCATCTCAACGACATGCTGGACTGTTTAATGATCTAAGGCTCAGAGGAAATAAAACCAAGTTCACCTATCTATTTTTCAACGCCGTTGTTAAGCAATTTTACTTTGTTCATTATCTGTCATAAATTCCGGAATATTTAAGTATTTGCAGCCTACAGAGAATATGACTTATTATTTTCTTTATGAAAATAAATTCCAATAGATCTGAATTTTTCTAACTTTGGTAATCTGACTCTAAAAGCGTACAATAATTTAGTATGTATATTCAAATCGTATCGCATTCATTACAATATAGTAAATAAAGCGGTTTTGTGTTTCAATCAGTCATCAGTTTGGCAACTAGATGCCTTCTCCGTATACAATTACTAATCCAAAGTATACACTCGTATAGATGACGCAATCGTTATGGCATTTGACTTGAATAGACAAAGTCCTTTATTACGAAAGCTCTAGCTATAACGTAGAATTCTAGACATATCGAATTTGCTTTCAAGTGCTCCATGCGTAATTGTATTGATGTTAATCTTGTTTTACTATGATAAGCTTCAACTTTGTTATATTCACTACATTGATAGAAACGTAGAGGTGTTAAAAGCATTACCTTCTTGTTATTTTTAGATAGAGATTTAAAAAAAAGAATTTATTATGGAGTGTTACAGCATTTACGGAGCGTAAAGCACAATATTTAGTAACTAACCTATATGTGAAGAGATAACAACAATCTTTTGAAACGAACGTTAGAAATACCTTTACAAGTACCTACCTATATAACGGGTGGCGCAAAAGTAGTGGCACTAAAGAAAATGCTTTTTTTTTTTTTTATTATACATTTTCTGTCATTCTGTTGTTGAAAATTGTGTAGTGAACAAATGTAAAATACACTGAAAATAAACATGGACCGTTTTACTCCCCAAGAACGTGGAATATCAGTGATAAGAACACAACGTGAATTTCGTCGACGATTTCCCCACCGTCCGGCACCGATTGGTCGCACAATTCGACGCTTTGCCACACACCCACTAAAAGTTACTGTATGGTGTGGCATCTGTGTTGACAGAGTGATCGGACCCTATTTTTTCGAAGACGCTGGAGGCAATGCGATAACTGTCACTGGAGAACGCTACAGAACCATGTTACGTGAGTTTTTGATACCCAGTTTGGACGAATTGGGGCTGGAGCACATCTGGTTTCAACAAGACGGCGCTACGGCACACACAGCGCGCGACACTATGGACTTAGTGAGGGACGCTTTTCCAGGCCGAGTTATCTCTCGTTTTGGCGATTTGCCTTGGCCTGCAAGATCACCCGATCTGACCAGTCCAGACTTTTTTCTTTGGGGTTTTTTGAAATCTCGGGTGTATGTGAACAAGCCACAGACTCTCGCAGCTCTAAAAGAAAACATTCGTCAAGAAATAACGAACATATCGCAGGAAGTGTTACGGCAAGTTATGCAAAATGTCATAAATAGGGCTCAAATGTGTATCAACTCTGGAGGTCACCATTTAAAAGACATCATCTTTAAATCCTAATGGTACGAAATTTAATGGCACAAATATACATTTAAAAAAATCTAAATCTAGTTTTCTAATTTAGAAAAAATGTTATAGCTGAACCAAATAGGGTCTTTACTTTTGCGCCACCCGTTACATTAAATAGCCGTCTATAGGACCAATTTTGCCACGAATGTATTGTTCATTATTTTCCACTTTTCTGCTCTTACTGTAGAAAGGTATACTTGTACGAAAAGGACTGTGACTAAGCCGGAGGTCGTGGGTTCGATCCCCTCCCCACCCAGGACAAATCTTTGTGTGAAAAAGCATAAAGGTTTGTTCTGTGTCTGGGTGTTATTTCAATGTATGTATTTACAAAAAAAAAAATTAAGTAGTTTATCAGTTGTTTAGTACCCATAACACAAGCAAATATAATTGCTTAATTAGGGACTAGATGGCGCTGTGTGAATGTGGTAGAATATTATTATTACTGTAAAACATACATTTGAAAATTTCAAATATTCCAAAAAATAATTATATTATCTATGCAATAATACATCTAGGTACTATTTCTAAAACGCTGTTAGGTAACTACTAATCGAGAGACAACATAGGTAGTCAATTATTCTACAATTTCTTATAAAGTAGTCGTTTAAAGTATTTCCCAAGGCACAATGTAACAAAGCCCAAATTAATTTTAATAACCTGAAAGGAGATTTGGCCAAATTATTTTGTTTGAAATATTGTCAAATACAATTATAATTTCTTTTGTCTCGTCTACATTTTGATAGCAGTAGATATTAATCAATTTATTAGAACAAAAGGTAGCTGTCTATTAAGTTAGAATTGCGGACCGAGATAACTGTTTATGATTCTAGCTTTAAAAACAATAATACAAAATCCAATCGGCGCACGTAGGTAACAGAGGAATAGATGCGAAACGTAAATTTGAAACTTTCATTTTCTTTTGTTTGCTCATTTCTAGGTGTATAGTCAGCATTTATAAAATACGAGAGATAAAATACTAGATACTGAGTCACACGTCGTTTTTATTTGGCCACTGCTCTGCTCCTATTGTCTGTAGCGTGATGTTATATAGCCTATAATCGTCTTCGATAAATGGGCTATCCAACACTAAAATATTTTTTTTCAAATCGGTTCAGTAGATACCGAGATTATTCACAAACTTTACCTCTTTATAATATCAGTATAGATAGACAAATCGTGCCAATACTCAACAGACAAAACCATAACAAACACAATATATATACAAATGAAAGCTACGTAATTTTTTACACTATTTTATTTTATTCTAAAAACCAACAATAGTAATATGAAATTGTTATTCAAAAGGCCACATTTTTCTTAGAAATCTTTCATAAATTTTTGATTACAACTTTGACTACTGTTTAGATGGAGCCATACCTATATAGCTCCACTTAAACAGGTATATCATAATTATGCCAGATTGCTAAAGTACCTATAAAAAATACAATGATGAGTGAAACTAATTTATTAACTATAACACACCTGTGAAAACAGCAAATTTATATAAAGTGCAAGAAAGTTCAGCTATTATTCCACATTACATAGCCACAGCAGCTTCCTCCAAGTTTCGTCTAGACTACTTCACTTATAAATGAAATATTTGACCTTTGTATATGTTGATCGGCATTATTCTAACAAACCTGGTAAAAATAGATACATTATTATCCGTACTGAAAATAGTAGCTACTCTCGATAATCGCTCTCCCACATTGAATCCAAGAAGCGTAACGATAAATCAAACCTATAATAATATCATCGGAACGCGAATGTCTTGGATCCAACTTCAACTATTTGAGATTTCAGCTTACTTACTGCTAGTGACGTGAATTGAAGTATTACAAAATAACTATTACAACGCGCAAGCGCTACTTCGAACGTTCTAGAACAATATAACGCACAGGCGCTATTTCGAATGTTCTTGAATGTTATAACGCGCAGGCGCTATTTCGAATGTTCTCGAACGTTTACATGCCACCACCCCGCCAACAAACAAAAGAACAGTCACATTCGCTCGGTGTTAGGTTCGCGGTGCGCTCGCCGTTTGATAAACTTTGTACTTTTTTCCATGTTGTGCTTCCTTTAGTTTTAATTTTCTTGTGTTTAACTCCATTAAGAAACTTTGTTTACTGTAAAATTCGTGTTCAGTGACTCATTTAACGCCTTGTGAGAAATAATAAGTCTTTCCCTTACAAAGTGGCGCCCAACGTGGGGCATGAAAACAGTTCAAATTTCGTAAAATACATAAAAGTGACAATAAACTCTGCTTAATATTGTGCTAATGCATACTGTGAACTACTTTAATAGTCAATTACAAGTAGATTATCGCAAAACAGAAAAAACGAGTACCGAAATTCTGTGCGGGTCCATTTTACACATCAAGCACATATTATATTTGATTTATGTACTGTTTAGCTGTGCGTACAACGTATCGTGCTACGGAATAAATATCTAGAGGCAGTTTAACTAAGGTATTTTCCGTTCGCCGCCCAAAATATCGTCACCCAAGTCGGATCGAGCAAAAAACAAAGGAGATACACCCTGTTACCATGCAGCCGAAAAACAGCGGGGCGGAATAACTCGAAAGTCGGCATCCGACACAGAAAGGAAAAATGACGCTGCAATCGCACATTACGATGTCTTCCGAGATGCTTCAGTCCCTGGTGTCAAGTATTACCAGGAGTCAATCGGAAACAAATCGTATTCTCATAGAGAGTATACTGGCTAGCAGAGATATGCGAGAAACAACGCACACGTCATCTTCACGATCTCATGATGAGTATAACGCCATGCGCCCTGGTAACTTCGCAAAGTGTACGGCGCGTTTCGGAGGGACTTCAAGGAGCCCGGAAGAACTGGAAGCTTTCATCGACGCCATCGAGGTGTACCGCAACTGCACTAACGTCAGTGAGGAACACGCTCTGCGTGGACTACCTATGCTACTGGTCAGCGGGGCAGCCGTCTGGTGGCAAGGCGTGAAGTCAACGGTAACGTCATGGGAAGACGCCCTACGAAGTCTTCGAGAGATGTACGGAGTACCGGGGCCGGCCTATAAAATCTTTGGCGATATTTTTACTGCAAAACAAAATAATGAGCGTGCCGATGTGTATTGTTGCAAAATACAAGCTTTAGTGTCGAAGTTACCTTATTCCATACCGGACGTAATGTTATTAGATATAGTTTACGGGTTGTTAGATTGTAGAGTAAGAAAACGTGTGCCACGCGATACGGTAAACACGCTAGAGCAGCTGATTGAGAAGTCCAGGTCAGTTGAGGAGTCGTTGGCGGAGGTGAGTAATTCATCTATTATGGGTTATTAAACCCTTCGCTGCCGTGCAGAAACGTTCGAGCACAAACGCTAACCCTACGAATGCCGTAGGCGATATTCGTAAGGTAAAACATACCAGTAGTGGCAAATCATCTGATCCGCAAGATGGTAGTGGTCTATCTTATGTTGTCTAGTGGTATTGTCACTACCACTAGTGACAAACGCATTATACCGAAGTGTGTATATTGTAAGCTTTTCGGACACTCTATAGACGAGTGTCGTAAAAAGAAGAAAGCTATACAAGCTAACGATTCTTCTAACATTTCGAGTAGTTCTCAATTACGTTGTTTCGGATGTGGTCGGCTGGAAGTCGTACGTTCTAAGTGTAACAACTGTACATTCGCACCAGTAGCAGCAAAACCGAGTAAATCAGATTTGTTTAGTGCATTCGTATGCAGTACTGACGATCCGTGACCGTTAGTAGAAAATCAGGTAATTGACCGCAATGGTATACCATCAAACAGGTCGAATGGCGGCGGTTAGCCCCGCCTTGGTATAAAATAAAAATATGTAACAAAATTTTAATATTAATTAATTACGTATTTTCAATGAACTTACAAAGTAGGTTATTTCAGTATATTCGGAATTTAAATTTGTTTCAAGACCATATTCAGTCTTTGAGGTCTACAAACTGCAGTTTACTCATTTTATGTTACAAATTTACTTATTGTTAATGTAAATAAAGTAATATTTATTGTTAATATGAAGTGTAAGATTCATTTGAATATTGAAACCATCATATTTTAAAGTTTAAACTTTTCTTAAACGAACATTCAAACTATGAACCGGTTAAAGTAATTACTAAATGCTCCACGTATTAAATTAATGATATCGTTAGCATTATACTAAAGCGGCAGTTTGCCACAGAAATGTGTCGACTTAAGCCTCCATAACAAGGACACATAAGTTGGTCCTCTTCTAAGAATGTTCAACGAGACTATATGCCGAGCTTAAAATCTCTCCACAATATGTTATGTAAAGAGCCGCTCGTGTAATGACTACAAGTTTAAAATCGCGTCCTATTCTATAGAGAATTTTAAATGTATGTAACTTTGAGATATTTTCACAACCTTGTAGCTTAATGCCTTTATCTACATTTAGTATTCTAGTCACGCCTCTTATTTGCAAGAGACAGTTTTCTTCGATACGAAACCGCTTCTATGTGACGTTATTACCTTCTTCTTGCACTAAACTTGAAATCTCATCGGAGTACTATATTCGTCTGCCTGAGGGTGTAATGAAAGGTTACGAATTTACGATAACAAACGTTGAAATTGGAATTGAAAACAAATAGAGTTCGTTTATCTCTTGTTAACGACTTTGATAACTTTATTGTGCAAAGATAATATATGTTTTATCTTGATCATATTTTGTGTTTGATCTAATTTGGATATGCCTAATATTTACATTGCCCCAGACTTTGAATGATTTTGTGTTAATTAAGATGAGCAGTTATATAACCTCGTAATGTACACTACGATAATCTTCCGATACTTTTGTATGATAGCTTTTTACTAAGTACTTTTGTTTAGGCATTGTGTGGCTATTTCTGGATTGGAATTCTGCCAAATAGATATTTATAATTCGTGTACGAGGTAAAAATTGTTTTACAAAAATCAGTATCGGAAGTTAGAATTCTTAAAATAATATAAATTATATTATGACCAATGTGGATTCCACTTTGTGGAATTTATATCTGCTAACGGTGAAGGAAAACATTGTGAGAAAACCCACATATCCAAGAAGAAATTCTATGAGTATATCCGATACACCAACCCGCACTAGGCCAGCGTGAGTGGATTATGGCTTAAACCCTCTCAGCTATGTAGATAGAGGAGAGGAGACCCAGCAGTGGGACTTAATGGGTTGCTGATAATATTATGACAAGACCAGAGCTCCGTTTTCTATATAAAATATGTGTTTGTAGGTAAAACTGGTCGAATTCATTACATTTGTAGTTTGCGGTCAGCTTGTCCTCTTGTCAATGGATTGTAACACCCAGCCCAGACTAATCTAGGCTGTCAAGGGAAACACGACATGCAATATGTCAAGGGTCGTGACAGGTTTGAATTCGAGAGACCAGAATAATTCCGTATTGATTTCCGAATTCATTATAGCTTCTTGGTAAAAAGGTAATAATTTATGACATTTTATTCTATTTGTTAGAGCCAAAAACAGTTACATGCAAAAATTTGCATTTTTTTCTTTACAACTTCTTGAAAAAAAAATACAATTATGAACTTCATGAAACAATTTATTCATTGAGGATACGTTCTTGTAAAATAAAATGGTAAAACAATATCGTGAACGCTTCTGTCATTATTAGCGTACTTTACAGCCATGTCCTAATTTTCTATTTCATGAAGCACATCTACGATTATCATTCGCATAGTTCGGGGACTAAGAAATATAAGAAATACTTTAGGGTGTTCTTCATCTGGTAGCGCTACGTTTTGGTGAGCATGAAGCATACCTCTGCTTCTTATAATTAATGTACGACTTTTTCTTATTTGCAAATACAAAAACTAAAGTAATGCGTTTATTAGAAATGTATTCTAGAGTGAGTTTATGTGAAATCAGTATGATGAACAGAATGCAATGAGATTTTATTTTATTTTATTTTCTTCGAGATAACAAACAAACAATTGCGTAAACAGTGATACGTGAGATGACCAACATAAGGCTGCTTATGCACCAGAGATGTGTGAAGATGCGTAGTCGAGGATTGATAAAAACCAATAGAATTGTTTTACCTACCACAGAGTGACGTACCTACTACTAGGCAAATGAAGCGATTGTATTAGTTTCAAATGTCTGGTGTAAGCAGCCCTACGCTTACCATTGGACAAATTGAATGTTTATTTGTTAAAACGTTATTAGAATTCCAGCTATTAAACAAATAATGTAATTCAGATTCTCATACACACATCGAATTACGTAGTACATACTAGTATGATTTATGAATTTAAAACAGTTTCATGATATCAAAACAAATGTAAGATCTTCAAAGAAATTCATGTACTAGGAAGACATAAAAGCATTTTTATTTTATGAAGTTTTTGAAGCATCATTTAGAAGATAAACTACGTAATAATTATAGAACTAATATGATGACTCTGTTACACCGGATTATTTCGAACCTGACCCGAAAACCTAACCCGGTAGCGCAGTTACATCAGGAACTTGAAAAAAAAAAATCTTCGGACGTAACTGTTTGTTGTTCAAAATATTTTTTGTTGAAAGTATTTGATAAAAGTTTTGTGATTTATTTCATATTTTTAGGTTTTGCGGTTTAGAAATAGAGGGCCACAATTTATGCCACTTTAGGAGAGATTTCCCGAAAATATTCACTTAATTGAATAAAAAAATTAAGTTTAAAAAACTATAACGCGACTACGTAAAAAGGGGGTCTAAAAAGAAAAAACAAGAAAATGAGTAATTCAGATAGAAATCCAGAAATGCAAAGTACAAAGTCAAGGTAGAGTCGTGGTCGCACCGCACCTACTGTATACCTATTTTAATTATGTGGGGGCCAGGAACAGCTCCATTAAACAAACATGGTAGGTATACAGTAGTGTGTGAAATTCGTTGATGATTGCAGCCTTTGTCACATGTACGGAGTACCCTCCTTTGAAATATTTAATTTATTATTTAACTACCAAACTAATAGTGGCCCACACAAGACACCTATTCTCCAAATTAAATCAATTTACATCGAGTTAAATTTCTGTGACATACGGACGGACGGACATGACAAAACTATAAGGGTTTCGTTTTTGCCATTTTGGCTATGGAAGCATAATAATAGAGAGACAATCTATCTATCTATATCGCAATTCGGGTTATACTTATAATACTAATAATACAACGCAACGGGTAGATTTAGAAAGATAGTTACGTTCGGAACAAATATTATATTAATTTTCGTTAGTGCATCGGGTCAGGTTCAAAATAAATCGTTTCATCACTGGCAGATATCTGATAAATTATCTGGAAATCAGTGGACAGATTTTTGACATATTTTTAAAAAGTCTACCAGATACTTACTTACGGGATATTATAGATTCTATCAGATTCTAACGGGACAATCCCACCCACACTCCCATCACTATGACTCCTATAAGGCAGAATAAAATTATCAATGATAAATCCATGCGAACACGCGGTTATGTCTTAGAATTGATAAAATTTATTTGACGGCCAGTGTTGAAACAGACCATAAATGATGTGTTTTGTTTATAGCGTACTACTCCGGCGCCGACCATCAATCTCCCTGATCTCCCAGAATGTATTACCAAAGTGGAGCTAGTGAACAACGAAGTTGGAGGGGATGCAGCTACTCCTCTCAGCGCGCAACACCAACTGCAGCTGTTGCGCGAACGTCTCGACCAACAGGCGCAACAAACTCGCGCAGCAGTTGCCCAGCTATTGCTATTGCGGGATCAGTTGGCGGCTGAACAAGCCGCTAGGTGTGAAGCTCAGGTACTTCATCTTCTAATAAAACAATTTCAATTTTTTTACGATCAAGGGTGTTTTTCGACTAGAGATGTAAGATTCAGCTTTACTGCGTGGATGTGAAAGCTAAGCTATGAAACTATGGGACCGTTTTATATTAAACTAGCTTTTGCCCGCGGCTTCGCTCGCGTGGATATAGTTTTATAGTTAGACGCTATTGGCAGCGCAGAGCTGTTCACAGCACTTCTTTGTAAATGATGTTTTTTATTTTTATATGAAAAACAAAGAACTGTCTGTTTAATATTTCACCCCCTGAACCCATCCCTATCAAAAATATTAAAAACAACATTTTAAGTTCCTATCTCAATACTAATTTGCAAAACGTTAACTTCAAAACAAAGATCTTTACATACAACGTTTTATCCCAATTTCACCCTTTCAAAGCCACCCTTGTCAAAAAGATTGATGAGGGTATTTTTTATTTTGATAGTAGTACCCCAAAACAAATTTTCAAATCTATAAGTTAAAAAACAAAGAAGTTTCATACAATCGTTATTATTCCTTCTCACCCCCTTAGGGGTTGAATTTTAAAAAACGCTTTCTTAGTACACCTCTAAACATTAGGTCAAATACACCCTCCAAATTTCAAGCCGCTACGACCAGCGGTTAGGCTGTGCGTTGTCTGTCAGTCAGTCAGTAAGACAGTCAGTTAGTCAGCCAGGACAAAGTCTTTTATAATATGTATGGATGGATTGAGAAGTACTCGAAGCCTGCCTATTTCAGCGAATAAATACAAGGTTACATGCGACAAAATTTTCTATACATTCTGTTTTCTAAGTATTTCTTTCCCTCCCACCCTTCCAGAACAGCTAGGATCTCTAAAAACGTGGGTTTGCCAGCCGGAATATAAGTACCGCTTCTCAATTTTAATGAAAAATGGCCTACATAATTATGTTATTATTATGTTTTTCTCTTGCACTTGATTCTTGACTCCTCAATTGGATTTTCCTTCATCTAAGGGAATACATATTTATAGCTTACGTCAGCACGATTTAAATTACTCAAATATTTAAAGCAATATAATCTCTATTTACAAACACAAATGGCAAGTTGTTGGTTAATCAACTTCGACTCCTGAACGTATAACAATTACCTGTTCGCGGTTGATTTTATACGCGCGTGGGATTACAAACAGAAAAATACTTTCTGTTTTTATTTCATTCCCATATCCCCAGGTTGGTATTATAATGTAAACATTTCATCTATATAGATTGATTTTATTCACTTCATGATAATATTATGTTTCAACACATTTGTAAATGGAACTGATTCATCCGATACATTTTATTCGTTCGTATGAAAATACTCAACCCGAATTGACCTTTAGAACATTGAATATAGAGCCTCTATGATCACGTTGTAGCAATCAGAGATCCAAACATAAAAAAATAAAAAGCGCGAACAGTAAATCTGGATTGAATGTATGTTCAGGGCGTGCGGGTTGAATTGATTACTTCGAACCTTTGCTACCGGAAACAGGATTACTTTTTTCAACTGCAGTTAAAAATAATCTGATTAATCTGTTCAGGACAGAGTTCAAATTATGACTTTATTAGATCAAGCGTAAGCGTTGGTAACAGACTTCCCGCACTTATCTATATAATTATGTATATATAATATCCTCACTATTTTAGGATTAGAGAGTTCGGGAAAGAAGGGATTAAAATAGGAACTTAGGCGTTGGTTACGTACGAGTATTGGTGCAGTAAGGTGTCCACACTATACCGTATTTAGGTGAGTTTAGGTGTATTCACGTTCGAGTGCTGAGTGGGTACCAAGGTATCCCGATCCGCACCCGTACAAGCGTTTTTTTAGGTCAAGTTGATGAATAGACTCATTGGTTAACTGCTACGGACGCTATAGGTACCAGTGAACTTGTAAACCAGTGAACGTGTGTGGTACGGACGCCATGGGTACCAGTGAATGTGCAAACCTTTAAGGCTTTGTTCCTTAGTGTAATTGTTATGTCAAGACATTTTTGCTGGATTTACATAGAATATCTTTATTAAAAATATATATTTATGTTTCAGGCCCGTACACATCAATTGTTGGTTCACAACAAGGAGTTGTTGGAACATATCGCCGCTCTAGTTGCACACCTACAAGAGCGAGAGAGGGGATCCTCACGACCAATCAGCGCTCAGCAACTGACACTTTTGCCCCAGGTACGTTAAACATGTCATTTTCATTTTATATTGCTCATTTAATATTTTACCGTAAATCCAAACGCAAATGAATGACAGTCTGGCGAAATTTATTGTTTGTAATATTTTAGAGAAAGTTTTATGGCATAAGTTTTGGTTGAGTCATATTATTTATTTTGCAAAGTCCTTCGTTTGCGTTGGACGATGATAGGACTACACATTTACTGAGCGAAGCTTAGAAGTGAGATTGTTTATTCCCAAAGTATTTAGTTACTGTTCTTGTTCTCACTCTACCTAGTGACTCTCATCCAATGTGTAGTCTAAGTTTGAATGATTTTTTTAGCATACTCTTTTGTTCCGTAGTAACAAATACCTGCTCGGTTTTTTTTAATTTGCATTGTTAATAGGCATGTCCGTTTTGTACTTCGTTCGATGTGTCCTAGCTACCAAAATAAATAATCCGCCAAATATCTACAGTATTACCAGATATTTCGAAAAACAGTAATAAGTGGCAAAATTAATATAAGTACGTTATTTTTTTGCGCTTTTACCATCAAGCACTTTACGTTTTAACCTATATTTTATTTTTGTGTAATTTAATTATTTTTTTCACTTACCTTTTTATTTGAACTTGTTGGTTTTTTAACAGTAATAATTTATGCTCAGTAATTTGTTGCTGAGCGTAAAATTTATATTAATATTAAAAATACTAAGTACATTATCATATCGTAAATCAAAAAGGTTTTATGTTAATCGAAACCGCCAAGATTTCTTCGGAAATTCGCATTCATTTTTATATGATATAAATTTTGGATGTGCATGTGCATTTCAGATGCATATTGGTCAATGAATGCGTGACTCACGTTCAAGTATCGATTACCGTTGGTATTCCGAATTCTAACGGTTTATGAATAATGCTTTTAATAAATATCCTACAAAAGATAGCGGCGCGGCGGGCGTGGCAAAATAAATGGCAATGTGCGATGCCGTGTCAGTCAGTCACATAATCTCCATAGATTGGCACGCCATTTGTCGTTGTCTCTTTCCGACCCCTATCTGAATTGACGTTTCCGTTTTTGCTCTGAGTGTTCCCGTTGATTTGCCAATTTATTTTAATTCAATACCTGCCACGCTTATTTTCTAGCATTTCGAAAAGAACTTGTGAAATGTTAACGCTCAATGATTGTCGCATGCTCTGTGCCTTGTTGATGTTAATAAAATTGTGCAGCAGTTACCACTTAACGTTTTCAGTTTTAAAATAACGCGATTTTATGTTAAACGCTTTAAATGAATATGGCTTTGTAGCATTGACTTATAAAATGTTTGGTTAAGTAATTCGTTTTGCAAGTATTTATATTGGACAAACTACAATTGTTTATTTGTTCCTTTTAATGCTGCTGGATGAAGGCTAAAATCGAGAACGCTATCAACGATGCTATCAAACAGGATACCATGCAAATGTGCAATGGCAACCGCAGCCCTACAAACACTGAAGCACTGATCAACTTAATTGCACAGAGTGCCAAAGTCAGCCAGAACGTGGAGAACAACAACTTGCGTATGTCACCGTTCTGTGTGTCTCCGGCACCAGAAGCCATCAATGGGGCAACCTCAGCTCCTTGCTTCGGAGGTATGACTAACGAACAAATTCAGAACTACCTGATTTCGAAATTCCAAAACATGTCTTTGCCAAATGACACCGAAACAAAGCCTACCACCATTAACTACAATCAACAGTTCTTTCAAAATAGCAACGCTTTTCCAAACATCCCTCCTCTGTCAAATCATTACAGCAACTCAGATCTTGCAAGCTTAATGAATCATAAAATGTACAAAGATATGGGGAGCTCAACTGACGAACTCGGAAATCTAGCGCAGGCAATGAGCGTAGGTCAATCCGAAAACTCCCTGTATAGTACTAGCCAGCCGACTACTTCGAAAGATTCCTCTCCTGAGGGTTTCAGCTCGGATGAAGGAATGCCGTTTATTATGCCCCTTTCTCATAACTGCACTCTGACTGCTACCGGCGAGGACGGTCGTGTGAGGCTCATTGTGCCGGTAAGTCCATCTGAGAGTACTTCAGATGTAGTAGAGTCGCAGACCGCAGCTCCGAGTGCGTCTGCACACACTCTAAAGGTGCCGGGTCAAGAACGACCCACCTCTCTGCTGGCACCCGCGGCTCCTATCACGCGCACGACGAGCGAGAAAGTGCCCAACCGCAGCGAAATGATGACAGCACTCCGAGCCCAATGGACCCGCCACACTACTAAGTAAGATCGCGCTGTGGACGCACGCTGCACATACCAAAGAATTTGAGTCAAGTTACCTAAACATAATTTACTTAGACGATCTTCTAAAAAATGTCTAATTTTCGTGATGTTTATATAAAGAGCGTAGGTATATTTTAATATGTAACCTGTTGTTTTAAAGTAGATAGTATGCTCGTTGGAATGGGAGACTATAAATGGTGCCAAATTTTGCCACATCAGGTGATCGGCGTTAAACGGAATAGAGTTATTGAATGGAGATTATTTACATATCATGTTCACCTATCCTAGTCCTGAATTTATTTTTGTATGGAATCCGTATGTATCAGAACATATCCTTTATCATATCGCCTTTAAAATAGGTTTTAGGTTTATGAGCTATATTGTTATAGTATAAAGTGCAAGCCGGAGCGATATTTATGATTTCGATGAACCATAAAAATTTAATAGTCCATTATCGGGGAGAGTTTATGTTTATCTGCGATTTAGTAGTTCTAGTCATAATTGTATTGAAAGAATATTACACTGTTTAGAATATTGGTTACCTTAATGTGTCGCTTCGTAGTGCATAAGTGTTACTTACTATGCAGAATTAGTCGCAAGATTGCAAAGTCTTACGTGTTAGGCTTGGACCACACCTAGCCACACGGAATCTTATTTTCCTATGTTACTATCTCTTTCTGTTCCTTAGAGCCCCCATTAACTTGAGCGAGAACACGAGAGCGGGGGTGCGACAACACGGCGCGAGCGGCGGAATAGAAGATGCGCTCGGTGCGTAGTCTCTATCCCGCTCTAGTAAATGACGGTTCCAAGTGACAGAAAACGATAGATGTGTAGTTACGTGTGATGCGGTTTGCTGCGATAAGATGTGGTGCAACCCTTATATTTAAACACATTACAACTTATCTACTATGTCACAGTATCGATGTCAATAGCAAATAATTATTAAGATTTGACGTTCAATAGACGTTTGTAGAATCTATAATGTTAAATTATCTACATTCGATAAATAATATTATTATTGTTCTTCAATATAAACACATAAATGTTACCACGGATTACGTAAAAAAATAGTTATTAGATGTTTGTTCAACATGATATTACTATTGTGTATTGTATATTTATTATAAACAAGTATATTTGTATATATGGATGGTAAAATTATTGTTCTTTATATATTGATATATATATTACATTAACATTTTCCAGTTTTCTACAATTATATCTGACGATCCAAATGTTTTAGCTTAATAATTTCACACTTCTTTCGGAAAATCGTTATTCATGCCAGAAATGAATGAACCGTACTATTTAAAATTGTAATATTGGGAACATAAATTCTAGAGGCTTAATTGAACGTACGCCAGTTTAATCCTATTGTATGCATAAATGGTAAATGAGATGCCTGTGACGGCTGTAAACTATACAAAAAGCATATGTGAATTCACGCAAATGAAAGCAGATTGCATGTAATTATACTTGCAAATGTATTCCCTGTCTCCCATTTATTGGCAAATATAATCATGGCAGTTTAAATAGGAAGTTCCTGATTTTATAACATGTGTATTTCTACTTATATTTAATAATAAATTCGATTTCTGTGTGAGCTTTTGGGCAATTTTTCAATCGGCGTTTTATACGTTTGTAAGAACTACGCATGCATCTGGAAAAGAAGAATAAAATTCATGCCGAATATGCATGCGTAACTAATATGAATGTTCTTAATACTAATTATGAAAGAGCCCTAGCTAAAGTCATGGCTATCTATACGATTTCAAGAGTGCCATATGTTTATAAAGAAGAAGGACCAAAGAACATATTAAAAAGATTTTAATATTATAATTTAATGTTATTTTTAAATTGTTTAAATTCATTTAAATCATATATAAACTAAGATAACGGTGAAAAGGTCTACCGTGATCTTCTAGATCTAGTCAATAGTCATTAAATTTTTTAATAAATTTATAATTCATTCTAGTCAATAAAGTAGTAAGTTTAATACGTAAAGTGGAGCCCTTTGAATTGAAAGGAACATTGACATTGGCAAAGTTAACATCGAGTTTATAAAGTTGTTTGATTTAAGGGTGACGCAGGGTGAATCGCAAATAGAAAATGTCATTGGACCTTTGCGTTTGCTTCCACGGCATTGAAACATCCACACATAATCCTGAGACGATATTGTCTGAGCGAAATAAAAGTTTTAAAATAAAATAAAAGTTTAGTTTTGCGTATTGCATTAAAATAAATGTTAGTTGTATAATCTTTTGTCAGAGTAATTATACTCGTAAGATTGTCTACGAAAGGTTCCAAATGTTTTGCGTACATTTATCAAATTATAACATAAATGTTATTAGCTATCCTCTATACCCCACTTTAATATTTCTGTCGGAAATTTCTGCTAAGCCCTTGATTACAAGCCTAAAAAATTTAATATTGTTGTTAGATTAATCAATGTATACTCAAATTGTCTAAATGTAATCTGTTATATGAAGTTAATCGGTAAATTATTATCCATTACAAATTGTATGTTAGTCGTTAAAACATATATTCAATAGTTCGTAAGCACGTAAAATTCGTTTCCTCAAATTATATTAATGTTCTCTGTGTTTATATTACAAGATACATAGTAGTAGAAGCGATGTCAATGTTTCAAGCAGTAACCATTAGTTGTTCAGTGTTAAAATAATTATGTAACTGTGTAGAAGAAAATAGCCAAATGTTTATGCAACTGTCTGTTGGTAGAAAACTATTTAAATCTACGTACTTATTGTGACTATTTTAGTTCGAATCTGTCGACAAAAATCACTGGTATCTTATTAAAATAGTATTCAGAAATGTTGTGTCATTCCGTATCATTAAATTTCATCTGATCATACAAATATTGTTTTATTCTAGCTCTATTCCTTACTTTTAAACTTTCTTAAATATACTCAAATTATCCTGAGTGATAGGACTGTTCAATAAGAAAAAATTGCCAATTGCTTAGAACCGGCAATAAGTAAAATAGTTTTTATATGAATAGTAAATAAAAACTTTGACAAATATACGAGTTGACTATAGTAGTGAAACTTCGCGAAGTTTTTCAATAACTTTTATATTTTATATAAAAGCTATTCTAAAAATGCTACTTAAATAAGCACGAATCCAAAGACATTCAAAAGCTCTTACTTGCACAAACACTTAAAAGTTCGGTACTCCCTGTCCACTTGACTTTTTGTACACCAACACCTAAAGAAATACGTACTATTAGTAATATAAGTCATCAAAAAATACTGAGCTGTTCGTACGAAAAAACTTAAGAATGATATGAGAAATAAATGAAAAATAAGCTGAAAATACTTTATTTTTACATATAAAGTAATAAATATCATAGCTTCGTTGGCCCTGTGTTTTTTAAATATGTTGTTATAAAGACCTAATATACTTGAAAAAGTTCATAATATTATCACTACTATTCAGACCGAGAATGAAAATTTCCAGTTTCAGAAAGGTTTAGAGGTGACAAATCGTAGTTTATTTTTATTTTTTTATTTACCTGCCCAATATAATGAAAGAAATAGTTTAAAAATGTTTGGAGCTAATTTAAATCCAGAGCTAATGTTAGCTTATATATGATATGGGTTTCGGGTCTGAACTACAAGCATTCTAGACTTCCGAAGATAGAAATGTCTAAATGAATAAACATTAATGGTTTTTAAATAAAATCTAATATTTTAATACTAGATAATAAGATATATCTACCTCTTTAATATGAGAGGAGGCCTTTGTCCAGCAGTGAACTAGCAATAGGCTGATGATGATGATGATAATAATATCTACTTATAATAAAATTACATGGTTATTTGAAGCTAGAAACGAATATATTGAAAGATTCAAAAATCTTACTGATTTTTGGACACAATATTTTTTTTTTGTTAGCAACCATTAGTGGAAGTTGAAAGGTAAGTGTACTTACTTATAATAATTTAAGTAGAATTCAAAAGACACACTCATGTGTAGTGCTAATAAAGCAAGTCAAAGGCAAATTTGTAACCATAGACCAGTGTCTATGGTTATTTACTTAGTTACAGTTAACTAAATGGACTCTTCATGATATTTGGTTTACAAAACAATATTAATATCAGTAAGCTTAGTAGTTAATTAGAAAAATATAGCAAATACATTAGCTAACTTTTATACCAACTCAGCGAAGTCGAATTTCTCTTTCAAAAAGACGATGTTATAAAAAAATTTAACCTTTTTAAAAAAGAACAGACGTTCACGGAATAGACGATCACGGAATAGACGTTCGAAGAAATAGACTATCACGGAATAGACGTTCGAAGAAATAGACGATCACGGAATAGACGTTTGAAGAAATAGACTTAAGATTAAACTGGACCTAACAGGAACTGGACCTAAGAGACCGAAGGGAAACCCTAACCTAACCAAAATTTAAGTATGCACACCAATCAAATAAACTGCTTATAGAAATGGTTTTTTTTTAATATTGATATTGTAGAGTCGACAATAAATAGCTTTACCACCCGTTCGTTTGCATATCACAAAACAATATTGTCTATTTTTTCTTGCAAGTGCCATCATTGTAGTGACAGTTATCATCATTGCGCCAAGTCAACAAATAATGAGTCTTATTGAATTTTAATTTGGATGGAATTTTTTGTTAGGTATATATTATAAAGCAAATGTATAGTTGAACAAAAGTTAGTTTGCTAAAAATCCTACTAATATTGTAACAAATTAGGATGGATGCATTTTTAGGTGGATGTTTGTTACTCAATCACGCTAGAACGGCTGAAACGATCTGTATGAAATTTGGAGTCTATATAGATTATAGTCTGGAATAGCACATATATTATGCTACTTTTAACCGACACTCCACGTGCGAAACCTTGAATGAAATAAGCTACATTAAAAGTTTAAATAAACCATCAAAATATAATTAAAGAAAGTCTCAAATCTACTTAACTCCTCAAAGGTTGGAAGAACTAAAAATTTATTCTGAATTTTCAAAGAAATTTTTGACTTAGTAGGTGATTAATTATGCTCAGCATATTAATTCCATTAGAATCCATTAGCGTAACTTAGAGGCGTCCATAACCCCAATTATAATGGGTTGGAAGCAGATGTGACCTATCCACGTGCCAAGTATCCACACGTAATAAAATATACACTTCAACCTCTATTATCATTGTTCGGGACAAGAAGATATACATAGAATCGTGCATCTTTAGTGAATTTGAGCCTTTACAATAAACGTACGTTACTTGCTAATGTTTGTGTAACAATCTTCTGAAGATATCGCATGCTTAATGGAAAATTTGATCCATTAGATAGGTCAGAATTGAGTTACGTATAGAGATAGGCTTCTGTCAGCGCCATCTACATACATACATTTATCAGTACTTTATGCGTCAACAAGTAGGATGAGTTCTCAAAGTATGACCTTTGCATGAGAACAAAGTCGCTTTTCTAGAAATTTGTTCTAATAAAATAAACTGCTGATCATAATCATCATCTTTGTGTAGAAAAGTTTTCTAGTCTATTCCAACTTGCATTTTTGAAAAGAACGTTTTTGTGTTTTTGGTTACAATTTTTTTTTAAGTTTAAACAAAACTTGGCTTTATTAGCAAATATTCTTTATTTAATGAAAAACATAATTAAGCTGAAGAGAAATGAGCGATCACAACTTTGTGCTTAAGGCTTACAAAATTTACTTGCGCAGGGCAAGTAAATTTTGTAAGCCTTCAGTAACGGCAACTGTGTAAAAAAGCTGGTCAAGTGTTTCGTATGAACATACAATTTTTTTTTGTAATTCAAATGTATGTCAATAATATTTGTAGGTTACGGGATAGCTATAAGTTAGAACAAAGGTAGGTGCACAATGTAAGTAACGTCAGTCCGGAATAAACTCTTACTGTATTTTCTTACGTGTATCAAATAAGTAACACCTCCAATAAGTATATTTCAGTAATTTAAAACTACAAATATGGTTTTTAGATTTTTGATGTTGCTTCTTGACAAATTTCATGATATAGATCAACGGGAAGTACCCAATATGTTTTGACCCTTTCGATCGTCAAAACATACGAGCAAAAACGGCTACCTATCTCTTTTGATTGTGATAACTTAGAACTCTGATTTTCACTGCTCCAAGGGATTGTAGACCCAAGTGTATTTTGATATTAATTTCAGCTTAATACCTTTACGCGTTCCTGAGAAAATAGTTGAAAATTGACAGACGGACAACGGAGTGATCCTATAAGTGTCCCGTTTTTTTTTCTTTTGAGGTACGGAACCCTAAAAAGGTATCATGTAAAATTGATGTCATTGTGTGAAATAAGTAAGTAAAGAAGTTTTGAGCATAAACCAATAAACTGTGTGGTAAATATTTTTTAAATTTCTTCCTTTTAATGTTTTTCCGTTTTCGTCCGTTTTCCGTATGATAAAAAACATAGCCTTTTCCATAGTCAGGTAAAAAGAAAATTTTAAGTTACTTTTGGAAATAAAGACAGGTAATAGGTACGCAATCGGACATTAACTTAGCTTATTTTAGAAATACTACAGACATGCCTAATAACATTACGATTTTACTAGATACAATATAAACTGACGCTGAAATACAGCGAGCGTGCTGTGCGAATTTTCGTAGGCGTGGTGAATATTATTCAGTGGCGATATATAAATTAGACAAGATGTGCTCATAATTCTGTTAAAATTGTATAACATTGCATGCGATGTTCCTAATCATTCTAATGTTATTTGTTACCTACAACAGTTGTCATCGAGTGCAAAAATAGACCGATGGTTCTCCCTTCTGCCCACAAACGCACCGGCACTCTCTCGACCAGAGAGCGGGTTTATATCTGGTGTGGAGGACGGAGCCGACGCCGCAACACTCGCCGAGGCCAGAAACCTTCTCCTGCAGTTGAGTGCGAAGAAGAAAAGGCGACTCCTGCCTATACGCTTCACTAGAAGGAAGGTTCTAGTTAATAAACACACGTTACTATAATGTTTAAGCTATGTGTATGCTGTTCAAAAAGGAGACTTGTGACTTGATAACGCGAACAAATTTAATGGGATTAGGAGAATAAATGTACCGTGGGGATATGAGCGGAAAGTTTCATATTCCTCGTATTTGCATTGGTTATACTCGTTATACCTATGATAATATGAAAATCCTCTTAAAGCCAGATACTTACTTTCAATATTTTCGTAAAACTAAACGTAATGACAATATATCGTAGAACAAAACGAAATATTACTTAGGTAGGCGTCTTAATTATATAAATACGTTATAGTAACCTAATTTAGATAGGTACATGAGAATTGATGAAAAGAAATGATTTTTGATAAAATTGAATGTTATGTATTAAGATTAATAGAATAAAAATGTAAAAGAATGTTACTTTAAAATTATAGACTGAAAGATAACATTTTGCCCTTTTGAACAGCGTACACATTTTGCTTCATAGTGCAATTTTCATTAACCCATTTCAATTTTATTGCGACTGTGAAATTGTATAACGGAAATGAAACATCAGAACGGTGTCTTATAATAGGTAATTATGTTCTACGTTATAATAGTAAATCGATGGTGCAGTTGTATGGTTTAAAACTTCCGAGTAAGTCAAAAGCGGCCCTCATTATTTTATAATACTACCTAGGTACTAGTTAAGCAGTCGGTATATGGTGTCATGAGCATACTATCGACTGGAGAAAGGAAATTATTATATTTCCTTTTATTAGCAGTCGATAGTTTATATTATATTATACTACTACCTTACGAGCTTTGCATAAGCTCTGAAGGATTTACATTTGTAAATTGCTTAGTTAAAATATCATGTGTCTGATGAGAATCAATATGGTCTACAAACGTGTAAACTTTTTAGCCGACACGCGACAGTCATAGAAAATCGTGCTTGTATCCTTAAGACATTTGTGACCGAGTGGTCTGCGAGAAATTGGAAAGATAGGTATTCATAGAAACTATTGCCATCGCGCTTCGCCCTTACCTCAAGTCTACAACTGTAAAGTATGATAGAGATAACTGTAACTCACTCAGATTATAAGATAAAAATTTTGACGTTTCGCATTCTCCAGTTTTATCCTCAAAAACTGAGCTTATTCAATTACTTTGGCCATCAAATATATTTTTAATGTTTTTAAATAAATATTTGCTAGCAATTTTAAGAATATTTGGAGGGTCGTGTTTTCTTTACTAATTAGTTGTTGAAAAAAAGGAAATGATCGGGGGGACGGGAACACCCAAAAACTCCGAAATATTTTATTCCGAATTTCAATGTTCCGATTTTCAAAAGTCCGAATTTCATAATAGGACCTAAGAGTTATAATGTCCATTAATCAAAATCACGAAATTTATTTTACCGAAAGTCGTAAATACGATTTGTTAGTTTTCCGATTTTCATACATCTGAAGAGTCATATGCTCGAAGGGTTCTTCTTCTTCCAGAACTAGGAGCCCCGCCAAGCGGGGCTCCGTCGACCTATCGTTATTTGTATTGCTATTTAACTTTAGAAGAAAAATTTCGGAATTGTGTTAATCGGTATTATAATAAACAGAATTCGTATTGTTGATGTTTCGGAATATCATTAAGACGGACTTTTTGTTATTCGATCTATTAAACTTCGGTATTTTGAGAATATTAATTATAAACGTTAGGAATATTGAAATTTAGAAATTATAAAAATAGGAGTAATGATAAATCGGAATTGTTATAGTCGGAATTTTGAACCATTTGGAATTATGAAAATCGGTATTTTGAAATTCGTATTTGTTACTTTCGGAATAAAGTTTTTCGTATTTTTGTAGAGTACCCAGGGGGGACATGTCTACAGCTATCCTTGATTTTTCGAGAAAAAGAAATTGTCAGGGTGTCAGAAAACATGGGAATTCATTTGTAAGAATATACCGTAAGTATACCGGTTCAGCAAAATATTTCTAGAAGTACTTACGGCTTGTGTTAGCTCACATAGGAGTAATTTGTAAGTAAATACTGTGCTAACGATTTATCTCGTACAATACACGCTTTTGAGGGCCACCGCTTTGTATACTGGAGGATTTTTTAACACGTTATGTTAATTAAGTGTAATTTAGTTTCAGTGATCTCAACTTGAATGCATTGCATTGCTCATGATTACTTAATATTTTACTCACTTGAGTCGCAAACTATGTACGTTCTATTTATTATCAAATTTCATGAATTTGGAGAGATGAAAGAACTTATGAAAATATCTTCTAGTATTTATTGTGATATAATAATGTTAAACTCAATTTAATATACAGTAGTTCGTGCCTTTTATGCTGAGCTATATTGTGTGTATGTGTGCTCTTTTATAAGTATTAATTGGATTCAATATTGAAAGAAAATTGGTGCTTGAATGCCGACATGAAAGCATAAGACTAAAAATAAATCTGAATACATACATATATGTCAAATACAACGATTCAGTCACTTTGTATTTCTAAACGTTCTCATATTTACGCAAAAAAATCTTATTAAGTAAACGACTCAAACGTCCATTTCTGTAATGTTAAGTATACTTACCTACTTACATAATATGTTATACTTAAGCGTATTTTGTCTATTACACTGCCTAAATACTTTCGATAAATTGTTTTTGTTAAATCTCGTTTTAGTTAGTATCTAAAAGTTAATTTTAATTTGTAAGTTTAGCAGTATTAATTACGTAGTAATATACACATGACCTCGACTTAAGCGACGAACAATATTATGGATATAATTTTTTATGAAAAAAGCTTTCAATTGTTGATAGAGACTTAATGAAATTATGCATTTCCTAGTGTATTTAGATGTATATTTTAGTATTATGTAAATAGAATAAGTGATTTAGTAGTTTTCACTGCATACAGCGACCAAATATGTTGTGTTACAAAGTATTGTACTACGAGCTGTAGCGAACAAGGAAAAGCTCCTAGCACCTAATTTTCTCTGGAAAGAGGACGTCTTAAAAGTCTAAGGGGATTCGTAGGCTTTACGATTACCCGCCTCCAGTAGATAATTGAGGCTGGCAAGTGCGCCACCAATCTGACTAATAAAATCACAGTGCCATAACCTTCTTAGTTTCGTGTTAACTTTCGAAAAGCAACTAACATTTTAGTATTAATTTTATTATTTTTAATAATCAATGATTTAATGTTAAAATTATACTTATAAGACTTTTATTCGTCCTATTATGCTACATTTTGTGTCGATATATTTTTATAATTTGTGGTTATTGTTTTTCATTTAACACCAGTAACTACTTAGTATTTAGGCAAAAATGTGTTCTATTTTTTACTCTATACATTCCAATGTTGTATTAATATGATACAAAATAATATTTAATATATAATTTACCTAGCAACAATGAGTGATTGAATGACTGATTATAATTGATAGTGTGTTCTATAATTACATGTATCGTATAATTTAGTAAGTCTAAGAAATTTTGAAATAAGGAACATTGGAATATATTTGATAAAAATGTAAAGTATAATGGTTTTTTTTTAAACATTAATTAAATGTTCCCACTGTTTCCTGCCTACATACCTTTAATAAAAACTGTCAAACAAGTCTGGAATTTACTTAATAGAAACTCATCGAAACAAGTGTAATAATTTCACGTAAGTTTATGTCATGTGTAAGTAAACCCGATCGTTAACATCCTGTACCGTAATGTAAAACGAACAATGTGAGATAGCAACTTTCAAGCTAGCAGTATACTATGAGGGAAATGTTTCTTTTTTCTTGTACTTACTCTATTACATTACCTAAGTATGTATATACAATATGTCTTGCTTTAGCATTAACTATTAAGCACTTTCCTTTGCTTTGGTTTTTTTATATAAAAATACGATAGTAATAATATTCATTTTATACATAGACGAGACTAGACTAATTAATTTACAATATGCAATTTGTTTGCAGTTTTTATTAGATATAATATTTATCCATTATAGTCCTCCTCATCGTTTTCGATGACGGCGACCCAGACTATTATTATGTTCTTTTTGTAAAAAAAAAATTACGATCACTTGTTTTTATTTATTTTTTTATTTATATATTTTTATTTAATTTCTAGCATGAGGCCTTATGTGGCTCGCTAGAGCGAACTTAGTCCAAAATACTCTGTTACAAGTGGTGCAGTAAAGTTCGAACGTGTGGCATGTGGCAATGCAAAGTCGTTTAGATTGATTTCCGATTCTTATATTTTTTTGTATCCGCGGTTTGGCATCTAGGTGAAAAAGGAGACGGACTATTTTTAGGTCACCTTTTCTAGGCCCCTCTTCTGTGCAAAGGAAAGCAGAGCGTTCCTAAATAGGGCTGCTTTGTCATCAGCCGTGCTGCCGAACCCCGAGTCCCATCTACATCGACTCCGGGAGCGACCACTCTCAGCTGACCGCCAACGTGCAGGATGCTAACTAGAGTCTAGGTACATCGTTACCTTAACCCCACCGCCAACACCCCATCGCCGCAGGACTTAAAATGTTCAGATCCATTATGAATAGCCGGGGTCATCTGCGCGTGAAATTATTTTAAGTGGACAAATATTTGCGCTAATACAAGCCCACTATCTTGCCCCGCGCTCTGTGATCCAATGGACCGGGTAACCGGTACGATTGGCAGAGTTAGAGATGGAGCAAAAGGCCGTATATCACTATATAGATCCTGATATACCCCCTTTAGGTGCTTCGCATTACCTTGTTGCACAGATCGCCATCGTCGGGTTTAGCCCACTAAAGTGGTTTACCGGAGTGTGGCCGCTGTGACTACAGCTTCTTGGAGCCACTAGAGAAGAGATTATGGAGGTTAATTATTCTGGAACACTCCACTACACTCCTATATTTATCCTTACAAAGAGTAGCATCTCATTACCATCGTTATCATTGCCATCGGTCTCATTACCATGTATTCTAACTTAATAAACAATAATTTCAACTCAAAAAAAAATAAGTACCTATGTATTGCAATTTGCAATCGTACGGACCCTCGGTGCGTGAGTCAGGCTCGCACTTGGCCGGGTTTTTTTCATGTAATGCAAATTATCCCACATGTGACAGGTTTACCTTATATTATTTTACTATGGATTCACATGTATGTGAATATATTTACCCAGTATAAATATAGGTAAGTTTGGTTATTGAAAAAGAATTAGGTAAGTACCGTAACACATACATACATAATTAAATGAAATTTGGATACTAACAGAAGACCATCATTAAGTAGAGATCAGGACAGAGGATAACGACCCGCTTCCAAGCGATGTCGGCTATACCGTACCCGCCTGTTCCGAGAGCTGCGTCCGTGCGGCCCGGGATATGAGTCTCGACAAATCAACTACAATAAATAAATGCTAATATTGAAAATGTATATGTGTGTAGATTATAAATCCAGGTGGACGACAGGCCACGACTAGCGTCGTGGCCTGTCGTGTAGTGACCATAGACCTAAGATCTGCGCGCTACCGCAGTAGTGACGGATTATGAATACATAATGTCACTAGCCCATCTCAATCCGTGGTGTCGCAAAAAGGCAAAGCCTTTACCTTTAGTAAACAAGAGCTCTGCGAGAAAAGGAAAATTCCCTATACCAAGGCGTCTGGCCGTTGGCCAGCGTGGTATACTAGGCTAAATTACTTCCTCATTCTTTGGAGGAGACACGTGCCCAGTAGTGGGACGTTTATGAGTTGTAAAGATGAGGCATGGCCATGGCCTATTGACTGTGTCGCAACGAGTTGACTAGCATCTAACAAAAGATAATGTTCGACCAGTCAAACAGGTTTAGAGGCTTTACGGCCAGGAATGTTTCTTGTATGCGGTCAAATCTGCGTTTAAACGTGACGTGCATAAAATGTAAGATTATAGAAAAAATAAATTAACAGCATATTTTCTAAGCAACTAAGGGGAATTGAGGATACATACGAGCACATTGACTCAGTCTGGTAGATAAGACATGATACTTTTATTTAATACTAGCTGTTGCCTGTGGCTTCTCTCCCATGGAGTTTTCAACCAAAGATTTTTTAATAAAGAAACTAAATAGTCATATTACACATTGATATTCGGGATCGATGTTGTACCACATATTAGATCATAGTAGTTACTTCGTAAAGTATAGCCAAACAGTGCTATAGGTATTGCATACTTACATCTAGGTACATAAAAGCATGTAAGTACCTAAAGAAGTACATAAGATCCTCATTTTTTAAACTATTTGATAAGCTTAAATTATTTATCGAGCACTTACTACCAAAGGTTTTATACAAAGAATACTCGGAAACCAATTATTTATTTGTTTCAATTCCAACAATTTGCGCACAAGGTACACAAGCCAACAAACATAGAATTGATTACAAAATACAAGGATTTTATTAACAATTATTAACTAAATTGTTTAAACAAGGTACACAGAACGGCTCACGCCTATTTTTAGTTGATACCACGGGTTTATACTATGTTTATTTGACAAGTGTTAATCAACTGTCTGTACGGCTTAATTTATGCCTGAACGATATTATCGACTTGTCAGTTTAATTTATAGTCTGCTGACTAAAGCGAGTATTTGATATAGATAGCTACATTGTAAGGCACTCTATAGTATCAGAGCATTCAAAGCCAATAGGTCAAGCGACCGCGACGGGTTAATAAATGACGTCAACTACGGATCTGGCAGTGTTGTCAACACATTTTCTAGATTCATTTGTTTATAATCTTATAGTCAGACCTCGGATTGTGTTTACGAGAGAATGCCATTTGGGCATTCTAATCGTTGTTGACTAAAATGTCCTGTAACTAGTTTGCAATAGGATTAACGTTGCTCTAATAGAGCCTATAGATAATTATGGTTGAAACCATGTGATTTTCTGATTTTGAAATCCCGTACAATAAAAATGGAAGTGGAAAATAATATTCGAAATGAAATGAAATCTCGTTTATTCATCTAGGTTACAAGGTAACACTTATGAAAGTCACAATCATTCATCAATTCAAATTACGACGCCCTAAAATAATTGAAGATAGTTTAACAAAGTGATCAAAACAGTGACAAACATAAACAGGTGATTAGACAAAGTGGCAACCCAAGAAACTTAAGACATGCCTAATCCTCTTAATTGTTATGGCTTAAATATTTACGCCAAGTTGTTTCTGTCTAAATAGAATGATAACTATCAATCTAAATATTAGACCTAATTCCTGTAAAGATACGGCACATATTAGTGTGGACACGATATTATAATAATTATAATATACTATCTTTTCTTTTGCCCGCGGGTTCGACCGGCTAGATTTCGATATTACATAGATCTTTGTTTTAAGTGCAATTCATGAATTCCACAACACCCCACTACAGGAGTTGAATTTCATTTTACGTCAATATAGATAACATTTTCGTAATCAGCGTCCCTGAAAACCTTGAAAACGACATCCATATCAATTTCTAATAATTTTCACACCTATTTCATCCCTTAGGGTAAGTTTTTCAAACACCAAAAACAACCCATCAACTCACTGCAATTTTAAAAAAACCCTTTCTTAGTACACCTTTAGACATTAGGACAAACACACCCTCCAAATTTCAAGTCGCTGCGACCAGCGGTTTAGGCTGTACGTTGTCTGTCAGTCAGTCAGTCAGTCAGGACAAAGCCTTTTATAATATTTATGGATTAACTGCCTCGGTAAGGCAGTGGGAGTGTACGGCTGTTGCTTATGAGGGTTCAATTCTCGGTCGGGCAAAAACGGTATTGGATTTTTCATGAAATTCACATAATCAGTCAAGAGTTTGGAAATATGCCCAGTTACAAACCTACGAAATGTACCTGTAAAAAATACCTCTTCGGGGGAAAAGACGTAGCTTTTCAGTGTTACCCACATTACAGTACAAAGTACAAACAAACTGGTACCTAGTAGTTTATTTCCGTGAAGATAGTTTTTCTATGCTATGGTATAAGTTCGCCAACGTGTGAAGGTGACTTTATAGTATCGTTATTGTTACCCAAGAGCCGTACTCGTGAGTCGTGACCGTTTTATAAATGACAATTACCACTTAATAATACATTTAGTCACATGTTAATTGCCGGACATGGCTCCTACGAAATAATTCACAAATATCACAAGGTTACACGAAAATGAAGTGTATTGTAGTATTCAGTTGGCAGACCAGTTTAGCTGCTACATTTGTCTTTCTATCTGTTCTAAATGGAAGCGCATTATTTTCTTTGTCCATAAGTATACAAAATAAGTAAAATATGGAACCCTAAAAAAGGAGTAAATGTTGTGTAATTATATCGGTAAGCGATTAGACCAAATCGACATTCATTATCATAATCATATCAGCCCAATGACGACGTCCACTGCTGGACATAGGCCAAATTGACGGCACCGCGACCGATCCTTTTTTTTTTTTCCTTTTTTCTTAAAAGGGGGGAATGCGTTAACCGCTTATGCATATACCGCCCCGTGGACAGCGCATCAGGCGTAGATGAACGCGTTGACGCCGCCCAGTTAGACGGTGGTGGATTGGCTCAGCGAGGAGACACTCCTCCCTGATCCTCTCCGCCACCTCCTTCTGCGAGATGACGTTCTCCCAGAAGGATGCGACCGCCGCCGTCCAACTCCTGTCACTGCCGGCCATGGAGCATATTACGGTCGGCAGCGAGAGGTCCTCTACAACGACTGCAACAAGGTCACGGCACTGCACGTCCCACGCTGGACATGATTCCAGCGTGTGCTGCGCCGTGTCGTCGTCGCAGTCACAGTGATGGCAGACGGAATCGGTTCCCTCCTAGCGACCCTGTACAGGTAATGCCCAACGCACTCATGCCCGGACAAAACCTGTGCCAGTCGGAAGGAGAGGGTCCCGTGCTGCCGTCCCATCCACTCCAGTAGGATCGGCTGGAGCGCTTCCACGGTCCTAAAACCGGCACGTGGAGCCCCCACCCAAACCGACCACTTGACGACGATGCGGGCGACCTCACTGCGAGCGATCCTTTGCCAACCGTTGGTAGCAGGCGACAATGTTATCCTAAAAAAAAATATAGGTAAATCTAATATGTAAGAAAGTTTAGGTTAGGTACCTTAATACAGTCATAATTCGGCCCCCTTCCCTTATCAAAAGAAAGTTATTTCTTTTCATTTCATTTGATCGTTATAGAAAGTTATTCTCCAATACTAGTACAACCCGAAAATAGATTTAACTTCGGAACTCTTACTTTTATTGCCTAGTAAAATTTCCCTCAGGATGTTTTGTGAAGCGGGGTACGATAAGCAACCGATAAGTTTGATATTATTCACTTTATTCTCGTACAGGGATGTGATACACATTGAAAGAAAGATTTTATATTTATATATAAGTTACTTGCTTAATAGTCTTTTTACAGACATACCATGTCTTCGCCCACATAGTATGTCTGTAAAAAGATACTTATATTAATCTCCAGGTTTTAGACTAATTCTATGTTAAATTTCACAAGTAGGTAACGAACACACTCATTTATAAATAAGAAAGGATATAATATTTTGTTAACTAACCATATTTTATATAGGGAATATGAAGCAACTAGTCTTGTACCTTTTCTCGTAAACTTTTCTGTGTGTATGTTAAGCTTTTTGTGAGTAAAAAAGGTCCATTACCTACAACTTTATTTGGCTGACAGCTTAATATTTGACCGGTCACTTCTTTGATAACACAAGCTCAAATCCTTTCTTTTTATCTTTTTAGCTTCCAAGCTTAAAGACAAAAAAGGTCCAAAGATATGTTTTCGAAATTTACTATAATATACTAAATTGGGTGTACGATTTCGCCTGCATAATCCATCGGAGAGTATTATGTATCCGATTAAATTATAGATTCAAGTAAAGTATATAGTTTAATTATTATGTGGTCGATAATAATAAGCTCGATCTGTTTTGCAACAATACACAGCAAACGCACCGACTGGACTTGGAACCTAAATTGGATTCCTTTGGAAAAATCTATATATCTTCTATCATAATAGGTTTTATAGCAGCACAGCATAGTGCCTCCTTTTCGCCTTTTCCTTTTTTAGGGTTCCGTAGTCAACTAGGAACCCTTATAGTTTCGCCATGTCTGTCTGTCTGTCTGTCTGTCTGTCTGTCTGTCTGTCCGTCTGTCCGTCCTCGCTTAATCTCTGTGACCGTTAGCACTAGAAAGCTGAAATTTGGGACCAATATGTGTATCAATCACGCCGACAAAGTGCTAAAATAAAAATTGGAAAAAAATGTTTTATTAGGGTAGCCCCCCTATATGTAAAGTGGGAAGTGTTTTTTTTTTTAATTTTAACCCTAATGTGTGATATATTGTTGGAAAGGTATTTAAAAATGAATAGGGGTTTACTAAAATCATTTTTTGATAATGTCAATAATTTCGGAAATAATCGCTCCAAAAGTAAAAAACAAAGCGTCCCCCCCCCTCTAACTTTTGAACCATAAGTTTAGAAAATACGAAAAAAATCTGAAAAGTAGAACTTTATAAGGACTTTCTAGGAAAATTATTATGAACTTGGATGGAAACAACAGATGGAAACTGCAGTTAACCAATATAATTTGGTCCCTGAATCGTATGAGCGCCTATACAATCCAGAGGTCAAGTTTCATTTGCCCGTATTTTTTTTTTAACTTCGTTTACATAATATTTTATTATCCTGAACGTATCTTTTTTCAAACAAAAAAATAATTATTAAAATAGGTTCTCGCAATTCAAAATTACCATCGAAAACTTCTGGCACGTCTAACGGACGGGAAACTACGGAACCCTACACTGAGCGTGGCCCGACACGCTCTTGGCCGGTTTTCTTTTATTCTGTGCTTCTAGGTAAGTACATACCTACATAAAAATGAGTGATAAAAAAAACTATTTCTGTTCTGTGGACTAAATTATATTGCTAAGCACAAACTCGGGTATGTCTGGACCAATACGGGCTTGACTGGCGTGTTGGTCTAGTGGTTAAAGACCCTGACTGCTAAGCCGGAGGTCGTGGGTTCGATCCCCACCCAGGACAAATCTTTGTGTGATAAGCATAAAGGTTTGTTCTGTGTCTGGGTGTACTTTATCAATTGTATGTATGGATTTACAAAAAAAAATGTATTGAAGTAGTATATCAGTTGTTTAGTAGTAACACAAGCTAATATAATTGCTTACTTTGGGACTAGATGGCGCTGTGTGAATGTGGTAGAATATTATATTATTATTATATTATCAATACGGGTAATTCTTCACATTTTTTTTTTGTAGCGGGCCAAAAGATGAAATATTGGAAAGAGGCAATGTTTATATAGTCATAAAAACCAATTTCCACGAGAACTAAGCCGCGGGCAACAGCTTGTAGTAAATAACTTCTAGCAAAATTTTCGATAAGTAGGGTACAAATTTTGAAACATGAATGTTACAAAGGACTGGCGAAACACAAGCATTGTTTAATACCTTCATTGTGAATATAATCTGATCTCACTAGATCTCATCCAGCTCAATGACAATAAAACAAGTATTCATCATCATCATATCAGCCCAACGACGTCGCCCTGCTGCACATAGGCCTCACCTAATTTACGCCACTGCGAGTGATCCTGTGCCACCTGCAACCAACGCCCGCCCGCAATCTTGACCAGGTCGTCGGTCCATCTGGTGGGGGGCCATCCTACGCTGCGCCAATACGTGGCCACCACTCGAAAACGTTTTTCCATCATCGTGCATCGGCCATATATTCTATAAGCTATGTGCCCTGCCCACTGCCACTTTATTACCTTATTTAACAAGTATTACTCCTCGTCAAATAAGGTTTATAAAGTGCTATATTATTTATTACATACTAATTACTGGGTCTTAATACTTAGGTATGCTTTCCCCACCTAGTAAGAAACTGCAAATGTATATATACAATATACAATATGCATTGGTACTTTCTTTTCTTCTATGTATATATGTCGGTGTAGATACACAACTAAGAATCTGCTAGCTATGCATCTAAAGAGTATGTATTTCCATTCATAAAACAATGAAATTCCCGCTTCAAAGGAGTATGAAAATAGTGCAATAACAGAACAGCAATTCACTACTGTACGTCTCAATTTGTAGTAATTTCATGTGTACAATATCACGTGACTACACAATATGAAAACCAATTTATCTGCCAAGTGTAGTTAATAATATCGTAGTTGCAACTCAAGGACTAGGTATACTCTATTGCTTTTGTTTACAAATAGCTATTAAGAGCCTTTTCCACCTGTAGCAAACTGTCATTATTCCGATTCTTTTTATGGTGATTATAACATCCAACATTATTTTTTTCAATGGCTTTATCATAAGGTACAGTAAGGACCAATCTGGTCGTCTACCAACTGCATTCAGTTAGTCCCAGCTAGGCTTACCCGATGTAAAAATCAAAAAACCGGAGAAAAGGCCTGATTTCCGTGGAAAAGTCCTGAGATTTTATACAGTTTGAGAATTTTCTATCAAAAACGTATTATTATCGTTTTATACACGGCGGCCCTAGCTCACAAGTTGCACCTTGCACGCAACTTACTTAGATAAATAAGTATTGATTTTAACTGCAATTGTTACCAATACAATATTACTTTTAGTTTGTTTCACTTAGATAAATAAGTATAGATTTTAACTGTTCAATTGTTACCCAAAAAAAAAAATGTTAATGTTTTATTGAAAATCCTGAGATATCACGAGACTTCCGGCCGCAATCCTGAGAAAAGTCGAAAATTCCTGATATCTCAGGACAAATCCTGAGATATGGTAACTCTAGCCCCACTAACTAACATTTATTGATGAAAAAAAATGAAAACGAACCTACATTCGTAAAATGTAGGCATTTCATTTGCGATATTTGATCTATGTACTTAATCCGTGTAATGACGGATTAAGAATACATATTGTCACTAACCCATCTCAACCCGTGGGTGTGGTACAAGGCGACTAACGAACCTAACCGTAAGCAGACAGGAGCACTACTGCAAGAAAAGGAAAATTTGAAACAAACCTGCCATATACCAACCCGTCTGGCCAGCGTGGTATAGCAGGCTAAATTCCCTCCACGTTCTTTGGAAGAGACCCGTGTCCAGCAGTAAGCCGTTTATGGGTTGAAATAATAATGACATAAAGACGAGTACCTAGTACCTACCACAAAAAAAAACTGATGGTGATTCTGCATAATAATATAATCTACTACCTACCAACTGTCTATTATAAATGTGAAGGTTAGGTTAGATGGTTGTTTGCTTTTCAATCACAACAGAACGACCAAGGATGAACGAAATCTGGCATACTAGCATATTATAGTCTAGAACAGAACATTATGTTTTTAGCAGACATAACACGCGGGTAGAGACATGTCCAGAAGCTAGTTTATATTATATAATATAAGTTCCCATCATGGGTATTTCTTAACAAATTAAATTTTGTTCAGTTAATGTTTGAAAAACATGCCGCCCACTTAAAATTTTCCAATTTAAAGTAGTTGTGAGAACAAATACTAATAAAGACAAGTGTACCATGACCTAGTCTTAAAGTTTATGCACTAACAGAGACTTCGGCCTTATCACCGAGAACTAATAATATGCAAGCGCAAACGGCTCGCATACGATAGTGCATTTGTTATAGGTACCTACTTACAAAACTGATGCTGTAGTGATTTTGTAGTAGGTACTTAGTGTGTGCTGTGTGCATAACCGGTAATGAGTCGCACAAGGTACAGAGTGAAAGAGCAGTGACCCTATTACGAAATCCTATGCTAGAGGCAGCATGTAAGTACCTGCCATGATCCACAGTCCTGGTTAACGATACTTAGTTAAAAGACTACTAATAGGTGTTCTACACGGTTATAAACTTGCGTTCCAACAGAGTGACCTTGGTGGGAGCTTGGTTGCCATCCGCGTAGTTTGTATGAAATTTGGTTTACAACAGCCGGCTACACGGTTGGAATCCACAAAGGGCACCTCTGTGGAAGGCAAATTTATAACCTTGTAGCACGGCTTTAAGAGAGAATTATAAAAGAAGCAGCTATTATTATTATCTTTTAATTACCCTTTAATATTGTTTAAAATTAAAAAAATAAAATTAAAACTGTTTTAGTTACAAAACTGTGCTGAGTTTTGCTATTAGCCGTTCCACACGGTTGTAAGCTTGCATTCCAACAGAGTGACCTTGGTGGGAGCTTGGTTGCCAACCGCGTAGATTGTATGAAATTTTATTTACAACAGCTGGCAAGACGGTTGGAAACCACCAAGGTCACCTCTGTGGAAGGCAAGGTTACAGACGTGTGGCACAGCTTTACGTATTCATCCTCGAATTCCAGAATGATCTGTGTAAGCACACAGATAGGTTAGGTCACGGATACTAAAGCCAACTAGAAGCCTGCAACACCAGAGATATCACAAGCGTTTTGCTATACCTTAAAAAACCTATTCACTCCTTGTTTTTAATACTATTAAGATTGGTTGTTGGTTGGCATTATACCTACCTATTCAAAATTACATATATGTATATAAACACTGACTGTCACCGTGGCGCAGTGGTTAAGGTGGTCGCCTCGCCACTACATCGCCGTGCTGGGTGACGTGGGTTCGATTCCCACACGAGACAAATATTTGTGTGATTCATAGATATTTGTTTCTAGTCTGGGTGTACTTTGTGTTCGTTAGTTTCATGTTTGTAAAGCTCCCCGCGACACAGGGCTTGTTCCCTAGTGCGGGCGTTGTCTTTTTAAAAAGAAAAAAGAAAGAAAGAAAAAGAAAGAAAGAAACATACGCATATTTTTTATGCTATATACAGCATAATAATAATATATTTAGGCCGGGGAAATAACGGAGCAGCTAAACATGTTGTATATATAAGGTATATACGTTTATATTACTAATGCAGAATCTTGTTCATTACATTAAGATTGAGCAGTTGACCGAGATATCCTTCATATGAGGCACCTACACAATAATAACATAATATATACCTACCTACTGTGGGAAAAGAAATATGAGTCAGAACCGAATCCTGACCCGTCGTGTCCTTACCAATATGGCCTTTGCGATCCGATGACGTAAGTGATATACTCAATGCAATTAATTGACTGTAAAAGTTTATCTCAATTATAGATAAACAGTCGTATGCATTCTACAAACAATATACCTACCTAAATATAATGTAGTTTAATCATCTCCTTATACCTATATTATAGGTATTACTGCGAGTGAGAAAATTCCTTTGTAATAAATAAGACGCAGGTCTCCAGTATTCAATCATATAATACAGGTTTATTTTTAAATAAATAGACAATGATTACGTAATGCAAAAGGTATTATAAATTCTTAATTTAAACATAACAAAAAAAAAATTTAAACGACTTGTTTATGGGTTGTAATAATGAAAATCGTGGCCGAAATTAGGTGAGGCATAGGCCTCTTCATCATCATAATCATCATCATATCAGCCCAACGACGTCCAATGCTGAACATAGGCCGAACATACAAGGTTCAGCAGTGGACGTCGTTGTGCTGATATGATGATGATGATGAATGATGAATGGCCAGAATGTGGTAATATAATATAATGACAAGTTTTAGAATCTTAAAATAAATATTAAATAGTTATGTAAGTATTGTACAATTATTTATTTAATGTATGAAAACTTCGCAACCAAAAGTAAAGATTTTTTATTCAACAAGGACAAATAATTAATCAGAAATGTGAGGTGAAAATCGACCTACTACCTATATTCTTCTTTACGAGTCCTCTCTATAGAAATACTTCAACGAAAAGAGTCTTTAAATATTGTCATTGTCATCAAGGAGTTTCAAATTAATGTTATAAAGCACCGTTAACTTATTATGTACAGGCTCATGTCTAAACATAATAAGTAAAGTCATCTTTTAAACGTGCAAGGAAATGTTTTCAACCGTCCTCATAATCCCTTTATTCCGTTAATTTTGTTAACATTCAGCCGGCTTCATTCTACAAAGTTACGAGAACGTGTTCAAACATTTAAATACCACTTGAAAAGTAAGTAATTATGACTTAATTATAATTATTGAGTGTAAAAACCAGATTACTACTATTTTATTTATTGAAGATTTAACATTCAAATACAAATAAATATTTATTTCGCATTATTAAGACTTTATAGTGTGAAAAACAATTTAGATGCAACAAGTTCGTTGACACATACATTTTAGTTTTCTAAATGTCATATACCTACCTACCTAAAAGAGCTTTGTAAACTTACAAAACAAAAGTACCTAAAGCTATTTTATAAAATAGCTTGCACTAACCGGGACGCCTCGTTTGTGTGAACGACCAGGTTGGGCCTTAATCCTCCGCCTTACCTAATAATATATTAACGAATCTATAGAAAACAGTATAAAGTAATTGATTGTAAAGTTTCAACAGCATGTGTTCTAGCGTTTGGCAACACCAGTCATCGAGCAAGCGGTTACGCGGCCACATGTTGCGTGCCACATACCTCCCGTTTCTCTAGTTTACCGTTAATAAGCATGTGTTGTGATTGTGGATTTACAAAAGGTATTTAACAGTAAGTATCTTACTATTAATTTTTGTAACATTACTTTAATTTGTGAACAAACATCGATTCCTACCAGCTACTTATTTGCAAAAGCGTTTTTCTTACGACAAGTAGGTATGTTAACAAGCATGAATCGGTCTAGTAAATATAATGTTAGTGTTTTTAAAAATAAAACGAAAGGAGAAATCGTATGTGTTACATCAAGGCAATGCTGGTTCGATGTAGGTACCTCTAAATGGTGCAATACTTAATTGAATGTTATTTTCTGTGAAATCAGTTTTTTATACCGAGATGTACTGAGAGAATTTTTTAAACTTCTTTTACGTTATTTATCTATATTATTATGAATTTGTGTTTTATATGCTTACATATTACTTACCTATATATTTTCTAAATGAATATTAATCTATAATGTATTGTTAGATGTTGCTCCCATTGTATTCAGTAAACTGTAGGTATAAAAATTTTCTTGTTCCCTGAAGCCTTAATACCTACTAAGGCTATAGCCCATACAAAATCGTAGCATATAAGTACAATTCTGTTCCGTAGGTACCTCGATAAGGAATCACGTCATTTTTTGCAATTAATCGTTGATTCGTGACTTTAGCACGTTATAATCATTCTTAATCACCGTAAGCAAAAACAGGTATTTTTGCTACGGAAACATTTTAATGGATGAATGAATACAACGTATGATTGACAACTAGCTTCTGCCCCCGGCATTGCCCATGCGGTATATCGATGAAAAGTAGGTACCTAAGTAGGTAACCATCGTATGTCGTTCTCCGAATGCTAGACTATCTTTATGTCCAATTTCGTTACTCGTTTCATATTTTAGACGATAAAGCTTATCAAAGAAACAATGATGGAAATTATGTTATTATTTACAGTTATATCATACCTACTGATTATATTTGCGGAATGATTTTATAGTTGACATAAACCTTTAATGATAAACTAACCTTCATGGAATGTAGAGTTGATAGCGTACATAGTATAGGAAACCAAACAAGAAATCACATCATTTGCAAAGAGCATAGGTACTTATTCTTTTTATGTAGGTACACAGTACCTACCTATGTTATGCTCAAACACCGAAAATGCTCATTGAGCGAAATATCCAAAACTACGAAATTCGTGTTACGGCTGTTATGAAAACGCTCACGATGCGTTGTAGCAATCACAGAAAGACCACATGCAAAGCGAAATTCTTGTTGTTCACAACGCGTTATGGCAATGAAGAAAAGCCATGACGAATTCTGAGCATGAGCACTAGTTTGTATAACAAATAGGTAAAAGCGCTAAATATCGGCCATGTCAACATTTTTCGGCATAATATATAATTATTTGATATGACTGGCCTTTGATAACATACTTGGGGTTTTTTTATGCTATAGGTACGTTAGTTAATTATTTATTTTTACCCGACTGCCAAAAAGGAGGGTAATGTTTTTCGCGCGTAGGTATGCATGTATGTGGGCATGAATGTTCCATTGTGACCTTCTGGAGCCTAAACGGCTTAGGTAACTAATTTTAAAGGGTGAGGTGGCATTAGATTTGTATTTTTCCCCGGAGTGCCATAGGCTATGTGACGTCAACAAAAAACCAATATGGCGGACGTAAACTGTCAAAACATACGTTTTTTTTGTGCTATCGCAACATGGATATCAGATGAAAGCTAATTAATAGCCTAATTCAATTATATATGCACTAACTATTGCCCGCGGCTCCACTTGTCTCTTGTAACCTAAATAGATTGACCGGATTTTGAAGTGCAAGGTGTTGTTATATTCGTATTTTAATAATAATATTCATTGTTTTAAATTGATTATCGAAGGCTACTTTTAGGCAGTCGGGTTATTTGTTTTTTTAAATTAACTCTTGTTTCGTCCTAATTTGTCCAATGTATTCCTAGTTATTTTTTTTTTATGCTTAGTTGTCAAAAACCCCTTAAATCGGCCTTTCATGCTAAAAATCGTCCATTTAGTTGCCTTGTATCGGCATATCATTACCTTGGAGGGAACCAAACAGAATTTTAATTCAAAATAGCTAAAATATGTTAAAAACTATCAGCTATTAAATAACAGATTTTTTATTTTAATAATTGAATATATAAATGACAAATTTAAGCCCTCTTGTAATAATAAATCCATATACCCATTCATAATATATTATATATAACTTGCCGGTTAAGATAAATAGAGTACCGTTTATGTATAAAATATATCCGAAAATATTATAAGCATCTGTGTGTATAAACTCTGATACAATTTTTTATTTTTGGTAATCCTTTTTCTTATTTTTCTTAGATCTTCGCCAATTCGATGTTTTTTTAGCTGTCTCTGCTTTATTTCTTTTAACTTGTTTATATCTTCAAGATAATACAAAACTTATTTTACAAAAGATATAGCCAAACGCCAACCTACCAAAACCAAAGATTTTGGCGCAATTGTGTGCTTATTCCTGATTGTGTGTTTGAAGTAAAAAAAGAAAGGACAACACACCTATGTAATTAAAGTAATGTTTTAAGACATGAGTAATGATGACTATTTAAATTTGACAAAGGAGTGGCTATTTTAATTATTGCCGAATATTTAGTTAAATTTTAAATACTGGCTGATGCACGAGTAAGAAACACATCTCTTATAAATTGACCACCATGGCCGGAACAATAATTTGTACCTTTTATCCACCACAGCTGGTGAATATTGAAGTAACGAAGGGGCCGAATTTAGGCAACGTTCGATTAAAATAATGTACCGGCCACCAGGCTGGTTTAACGTTTTTTAGCTCATTTTAATCTCTAACCTCGGCCGGGCTTATATTTATTACAATACAATAATATTCCTTTCTCACACGTTAGTAAATTAATCAAATTAATATTTATTACACATTGAAATAACAAAAATATGTATTAAACTTACTTCCCACCCATAGCTGATTCCGTGAATCTGACTACGAAATGTCTCGAAATTCGGGTTTTCAATTTTTCATACAGGACTACAAACATTTTCTCACTGAGCGTCCAAGCGACGTTTGACGGCAGCCATATTAAATAGTCTCTTGCTGAATTAAATAAGGTATCATTTCGCACGAAAATTAGGCTACTATTATAGTACAGATTTTAATAATCATTTCAAAAAGAGTGTAAATGGCCGATATTAGGCAGTGGCCGATACTAGGCGACTTTATCCTACATGTAATTTGAGCGAAACACATTATGGTCACAATACTCACAATTGTCAAATGTGTATAAAAAGAATTTTGTTTTTTTGTATCTATAATGTTAGTGTAATATTTCATCTGAAATACGACACTTCAGGATTCGTTTCATGGCCGTCTTCCACGTACTACCTACAATACATGACCTTGCAATAAGTATATTATTATTAAATTATCATAATAATATTCCATACAATTCTTCAAAATAATTCCTAGGTAGTTCTTTAGGTAGGTAGGTAGTTATACAACAGAAGATATATTTCACATAATTATGTACAATATGAATAAATATCTACCTACTGTTGTCGAAATCCATAACAATAGATCGGTAGGTATTGTAAAAATATTATCACCTAAGTAAATACCTATCAGTTTCATAATATAAAGGGCTCCACACACTATCAGTTTGCCGGACGATGACGGCCTGTCGATAAAGAGAGGAAGGTTGTCTATTGGCTATTCCGAGTTGCAGTAGCCAATAGGCGACCTGCCACGCTTAACCGACAGGCCGTCATCGTCCGGCGAACTGATAGTGTGTGGCGTCCTTAAGAAACAATGTAACATGCTTTAACGTGTACCTAAACAACTGTAAGTATTGAAATTAGTTTTCCAAATAAACACAAGTAGTGACATAAACATGAAGATATTTTTTTCTGAAATGTGACATATTAGGTATGAATTTTTTTTTATGCGGCTCACCCAGGGGCGGATCTTTGTAGGGCTATAATAGCGGCTGCAGCCTGGGGCCCTCGGATATAACGGGCCCCCAGCCCCAATAGAAGATATTGTGTATTAAAAAAAATCGGTTAAGAGCATCTCGGACCATACTCAATGTAGGGTTCCCCAGCAAAATATCAAAATTACTTAGCGGCCAACACAACAAACCTATGTATTCTCCAAATGTCATCGATATAATTACCTATATATGTACATCGAGTAGTTTTCAAGTAAAATGCATGTGACATAAGGACAGATGGACATAACGAAACTAGAAGGATTCCGTTTTCATCATTTTTGATACGGAACCCTAAAAAATGCATTAAGGTATCCTTCCGATCTAAGCAGCACGCCTTCTGCGTGCTGGTGCTGCGGCAACAGTGCTGCGCAGCACCACCGCTCTCCATATATTCTCTACATGGAATGGTTTCTATGAGAAGTCATTAGCAGCATAGCATATGCATTGCATATGCATAGCATTGCATTTGGCAGCTCTGCTGCCGAAATCGGAAGGATACCTTTATCGTACGGAACCCACGCACTCTTAGCCGTTTTTTTTGAGACGGCAGTTATTTAATAATATAGACAGGTCCCCTAGGGGCCCCCGAGTAGTAACAGCCCATGGCCCCACAATAAGATTAATCACTAATGGAGGAGTTTGAAAAATATTAATAAACTATAAATATAGTGTAAGTGTGTAACCTAAAATACTTCTATTTTTAGGTCGTCATCCTGGCACCAATCAATAAAAAAGCGGGTGCCGGTCCCGCAGGCAAAAGTGGGGCTGGTGTTTTAGGCAAAAGTTCTTCAGGTAATAAAGCTTCTAGTAGTAAAAGTGGAGGCAGTTACTTCGGTTCAAGCTCTGGTCATAAATCTGGCAACAAAAGTTCAAGTTCAACTCCTAAGTCAACATCTGGATTAGGTGCATTAGGCTCAAGTTCCGGTGGGAAATCGTTTCCGCTTGGAGCTAGTTCATCTAAGAGTTATCCTGTGTCATCTTACAGTACTCCTAATAGCAAAAAGACTTCTGGAGGTTTCGGCATAATATGGCTTCCAACGAAAAGGCATAACAAAAAGAAAGATATTGTCTACTCAGGCCACAAAGATCACCCCAAAGGCAAATATGAAAGAACACCGACAATGTACAATTTGTAAGTATTTTAATTATATTATAATTAAGAGTTAATTTTATAAAATTAACTCTTAATTTTGTCTGAGCTCATTACTCAATAAGCGATTGAATGCATATTATTTTTGGCGAAGGTTCGCATCATTTATTTATTTACGAATATTCGCCTCCCGTAGTACTATTACATTATGTGCCCGTGCTAATTATAAATAAAATAAACTACAGAACTACCGAGGTATAGAGCTACGTTGTGGGTACTAGCCACATCATAGCTCTATTGGGCGTTTTTCCATTAGCCGGCCCGGCGTTGGTGCCGGTGTCGGGCCGGCTAATGGAAAAACGCACATTGGCTCAGGAATTTGACCTCGATCAGATATAGATACGAAATTCCTGTGAATGTAGAGTAGGTAGGTATCTGGTTCTTTTTTTTTAAATAGGTAGGTAATTGTGAACTTCTATATTTTATAAGTTACTAGCTTCCGCCCGCTGCTTCACCCGCGTGTTATGAGGTTTATACCTATAAACCTTCCTCTTGAATCAGAGTATCTATTAAAATAAACCGCATCAAAATCCGTTGCGTAGTTTTAAAGATTTAAGCATTACATAGGGATATAGGGACAGAGAAAGTGACTTTGTTTTATACTAATTAGTGAAGATGTAAATAGTTAATTGAAGTTTTTGTTCTTATTTATATAACAGCGACTTTGATTTGAAATAATTTGTTTCTTTTTCTCAAAATAATGTAAAATATAGGTTTCAAAAAAAATTACTTATAAGAAAATAAATTAAAGGAACCAATTTTTTTTTGGGATTTTGTATGAAGCTTCGATTTAAGGGGTTCCTCAAAATAAACGGTATTTGTGGAGTGTCCAAAAGTCCAACCAAAGACAAGTTTGGGAAATCTAATAAAAATAAATCTAAAAACCCATAAAATCGCAAATGAGAGAAACGCATAACATAATAATTATAAAACAATTTACGTTGTCATGCCATCCAAATTATTTAGTACTCGCCTGTTTCACCATAAACTGCTAGTTTAAAAACATTGAAATATTCTGTACGTAATAATAACTCAATGTTTAAAAATAATAAATTTTATTTTAATAATGTTACCTACATAAAATAAGTACATAGAATACGTACTACAACGTTCGCAAAAATACACTAAATTTAAAATTACCGCCACTACCACCTATACCAAGGACGAAATTGGCTACTAGTGATTTGTTCAATAGTCGATAGCGTAATATTTTATAGTCGACTATTTTCGATACATTTTAAAAACAAAAAAAACTTGTATTAATATAATATAATTTTATCTTACTTAATTTTAATATAATTTATACAGCTTGTACTTGTAAAACAGTAACTAGGTTTATTTAATTATTGTTATTATTATGAACCATTTCATCTAAAAAGACCTGAATTTGACAGTTTTGTTTCCAATCGACTAAATGCGAATGAAGTAATACCACAATACTTAGAGCTGGTTTAATGTTCTAAGCTAAGCCACAATATGAACAACAAACTATTTGGTGGACAGTGGATAGTAAAACGAAGTAAAATTAACAAGTATGCGCCACGCACCGCGCGACATATACATAAAAATAAAATAAAATTAAGAGTTATACATAAAAATTATTGTGTTCGGTTTGTGTGCACACGGCGCGGCACACCGAATACATTAATTTGAACTCGATATAGTATCGATACGTACGTAGCCACTGTACCTGTACTGTTATTTAGTAGTCTACGTAGCACAACCGTGTGCTACGTACGTATCGATACTACTTGGATGAAGATGTCGATTTTGTCGATACTTTTTGCAGTCTCTAGTAATCATAAAGGTCAAGGCTGAAGGCTTGTAAAATACTTTTTTGAAACTTTTCAAATTATCACAGAAATATTTATCAAAAATTTAAATTGTTATCGTATTATATTACATTAAGTAAAAGAAAAATCCTAGTTAATAGCTTAAAGATTCATCCTCACAGAGAAATAACGCCATCGGTCCGTTTGTGTTTGTTTGTGTGCAAAAGTAAAACTTTTTTGTTAGTTTATGTTTATGACACACCAAGATGCAAGAAAACAATAATTTCGAAACTATCATTACCACATGGCGTCGTTTGTCTGGAGAACAAATAGAAACTGCTGGAGTAAGGTAAATTTTGAAATCGGATATGGTTTACATGTACACGGTCATCCTATGCTGTGTTCAGTTGTTTACATTATTATTTATGCTGTCGTACACAATTGTATGACAATGTGTGCGAAATGTCGTCAAATGAAATTCAATCTGCTAGCATTCATTCTCCTTTGTGAATTTGCATTGACAGTGCAATTCAAGTTTTATGTTTTTTACTTTACTAACAATAAATTGTAATCATTCTATTTTTAAGCATGTCTGGAGATTCACCTGATTTCAAACCGCCGAAAAAGAAAGAGGAGGAGACTGATTTATTGATGCCTGATAGATCGAAGGCGCCTGTAACAATAGCTGCTTCTGGCACTGCTGTTGCTCCATCTGAAATTCCTACAAACAGTTCGGATAAATCTGAAGAGAAACAAGGTTTCATTATACGAGATCAAGAGGAAACTAAAGTGAGTATTCTCGTACCTTTATTATTTTTTAAATTCTGAAAGTAATTTATGTAATGTAAATAACTATCCAAGAGTACAGTTTCTTTGGCAGTGTTTACCATTGAGTACAATATTCATGACTGTATTTTATTTGCAAAGTAAAGGCCTTCTATGAAAATGTTCTATGAGTAAAATCAGCTCAATCTGATGACATCACAGCTAGCTAGCCTCTCCTTAATTCAAAATTAATGGAAGTTATCCATAACAGGTTAAGTAAATTAGTCCCTTGTCTCAGTATAACAATATGTTCATGGGACATAAAAAACATTAATTAATTATGAATTTATTTAAATAACTATAGGAGGCAGCCGGTGATACAAAGGACAGAGACGTTAAAAGTGAAGACTGCCTGGACAATGACAAGGTAATGAATAAGTCTGACAAACAAGATAATGACAAATATGGAGACAAAGTGGACAGTGTATATTTAAGACCGCCACCATTGCATAAAACAAGATCAAATGCTTCTACTGTAGAAGAGGAAGACTGCGGCATCCGATGTCTCTACTATACACTTCAATGCTGTGACTGTGTATTGATGTGAGTTCCTTTTAGAGCCTAAGCTAATTTACTTACTCCAATAGCTAATATATATTATGTAGTCTATTAAAACTTATCCTATTTTGTCTTATTTTGTAAACAATCTTGGCATACCTATTTAAGATTATTAAAAAATGCTATGATAACTATTTTACATATTAATTACCATTATAGACCTATTCTTATTTGTGGTACTAATATTTACATTTTGAAAAGAGTTATTAAAATAAAATGACCGATTTATTATTATTTTTTGGGTTAAGCGCATGTGGTTATGTGGCTTCTTTGATTCAACTAATCTATTGTAGTGCCCACATACACTTAGAAGTTTTGTGACTTTCCTCACTTTCAGCAGAGGGTAAGTCACTTAACTAGTAACTCCACATAGTGAAATCCAGATTGATTCTGCCGGTTGGAATCAATCTCGGACCACATGATTTGCATGCTCACTCATCTATTCAGCCATCATTGTTTCTAATAATACAACAAGATCTACCAAGATTGTTTATGAAATAAGACAGGCAAGGATAAACAGTTTATAGGCATTGTTTGAGCAGAAAATGTATACACCTTTCTTTTACTCTTGACCTATTATGCTCATCTAGTTTTTAATGTAAGAGCCATTATGATCTTGAACTCATAGTTAAGAATCTAGTTTTAATGATATTGTGTGATCTCGCACAAATAATTTTATTTTTCATGTAATGTTATCTTATGAATTTAAATTTTAAACTTAAATTTTCCAGTTGAGTATTAAATATATTTTTAGATACTTGCTGTAGGTACTATTTTAAGTAAGGCATCTAAATTTTAACGTTCTATTTATTATTTAATTTTTTATCATTATACATGTGGTTGAAGAAATGTATGCTATAAATTACATGATGAATTCTAAATATTATTCAGCGGTATTCAGATTACATAAACCATTTGCGATTGCCATGTTTTAGCTTATTAGCATTCCAATAATTTTATTATGATTTAACATGTGATAATTGATTATTATCTATATTTTTGTATTATCAATATACCCTGTATAGTTAAATGAGTGATATAGAACAACTAAAAATAAATATTTTTTATTATTACACTAGAAAATTTCGATATTTTTGTGACATTTTGATTTTACGAACGTAGGCATATTGTACAATTTCTATTTCATTTATATTTCACTCTGGTAAAATATTCTGAATTAGTATTAGTATGTTTATTGTCAGTAGATATAGCAAGCCCAGTGCCAACAGTATAGTAATAATCGCCAAGTGTAAGCAAAATTTAAGCTACAATATAATTCTTTCAAATATTTATAATAACATTCTAGTTAAACACAGATAGTAATTTGACGCTAGGATGCTGGTTGATAATGATAGTTTCTAATATTCTTGTTATAATTTCTAATGGTTAAATTACTATTTATAATTGCTATTATTAAGTTCTTATTTTAAATTAGTGTATGGTTGGTTGAATAAATACCTCTGAATTGAACTGAAAATTTTGAACACAACTTGTCTCTTAAAAACAACAAGACCCATGTTGTGATTCTGTATTGTATGGACCTGTGGTGCTACTTCTTTAGATCTGTGTCACTTATTTGTTAAAAAACAAGACACAATTTTTAAAACTTTCGTATTACGGTTTACAGAATGTAATAAACCTTTATAGCTTTATTTTTGACTCCTTTTTGTCCACTATAACTAAGTAAGCAGTCTCCGTCCGCAGTTGGAGTCTGACTTGGTGTAGTACATAAGACTGTAGATTTATTTTATGTATTTATAGTAAAATGTACACCCTTCGACTAATAAAATAATTAAAATAAATTTAAAAAGTTCTGTTTTAATATTATTTAACCTTCAAGAAAATATTTCATAAATACGCCATGAATTGGCATTTGATTATAAGTAAATGTGATCGCACTGTCCATGTAGTGACGGATTAAGAATACATAATGTCACTACACCATCTCAACCCGTGGATATCGAAAAAGGAGACTAAGGAGAAACATTAAAGTTTAAGGCATAAACAGAAAAGAGTATTGTCAGAAAAGGAAAAATCGAAACAAATCCTATACCAACCAGTCTGGCCAGCGTGGTATAGTAGGCTAAATTCCCTCCAAAATATTTGGAGGAGACCTGTGCCCAGCTGTGGGATGTTTATGGGTTGAAATGATGATGAAGATGAAGATCAATTGATCACCATGAACCAACTGTTGAATAGGCATTCCCATAATATATTCGGACTATAAAAATAGTTTCCCATTTGTTTCATTGGCTTTTGTTTATGTGAAGTAAGGGTACTATAATTATATGGTATATAGAAAATAATTATTACGGTTGAAGGTACTGTAGGTCAGCGTCAAAATGATGTATAAAGTAGTAATGATGTAAAAACAGAAATTTAATTTTATGTTCGCATTCAAGGTAATCAAAAAGCACACAGAGTGATCAAATTATCTAAGCAAGCAGTTTCCAATATTATATGAGCTGCTATACGATATTGTTGACTTTCTGGCAAATGAAGCTCTGATTTCATCAAATATACAGTCACATATACAGTGTATTTGACATAGACTCGTTTATAAACTTTATTTTTTTTTTATTTGAATTTTTCTTTTCGATGTATATATGTATTAGCGGCCCCCTTGGTAATGGCCGCGTGTACGGCCATATGTAGAAAATATGTACGGCCACGCCTGTGTATCGCCAGCTATTTGTTACCCACGACGGAACGGAGACGGTATATGCGTTTGGGGTGAGAGGCTGTGTGTTTGTGTGTTTGTGTGTTCCAACATAATGCCTTATAGCACGGAAACGGTTTGACCGATTTAGATGCGGTTTTCTGTAAAGTGTGTGCGGCTCTTGGGGACAAGTTATTAGATAGGTGTTATGTTAATAGCTCGCCAGGGGGCGCTACAATACACTGATTTCATTGAATCCTTTGTGCCCTCCTATCTTTAAAACGATTAGACTGATTTCGATACGGTTTTCTGTAATGTATTTGTGATTTATCGAGGATTGTTTTTGGATTCAAGATTTTGTATTTTTTCGCCAGGGGGCGCTGCTAGAGACTAGGCAAACCTATGTTGATTTCGTTGAAACCTTTGTGCCCTCCTATCTTTAAAACGATTAAAGCGATTTCGATACGGTTTTCTGTAATGTATTTGTGATTTATCGAGGATGACTTTTGGATACACGATATTGTATTTTTTCGCCAGGGGGCGCTGCAATAGACTAAGCAAACTTATATTTACAGTTATCTGTAAAATAATTAGACCTGTTACTGCATAGGGACACGTAGCATTGTAGTACTGAGATATTGATTACACTCATGAGGTTAAGCAACTTCGGATAAGGTCAGTTCATAGATGGGTGACCGTTTATGCAATTTTAGGGTTCTGTACCTCAAAAGAAAAAAACGGAACCCTTATAGGATCACTCCGTTGTATGTATGTCTGTCTGTCTGTCTGTCTGTCCGTCTGTCTAGAATATTTTTCTCAAGAACGTATAGAGATATAAAGCTGAAATTAATATCATTTACTTGGATCTGCAAACCCTAAGCGTAAAATAAAAATCAAAATTCTAAGTTAACGCAATCAAAAGATACAACTGTTTATGCTCCATTTTTGACGATTTATCTTGACGATCATAATCTATAGGGAACTTACCGTTGACCTAGAATCATGAAATTTGGCCAGAAGCAATAACAAGTTGCACAAGTAAAGGAAAAAATCCGAAAACCGATCTTGTGTTGTTATATCACTGAATATTAGTACTGAGGTATACAATAATAAGCCTAAAAAAAATTAGTAAGAGTGAGAATTTATTCCAGACTGACGTTATATAAACACCTACCTACCTTATTTATTCTAACTTATAGGTATCCCGTGCTCGGGGTGTAACCAAATTTTCATCATTTTTGCGATAGCACGCACCGTTTTCGAGATACAAGCTATTATAGGTGGAAATCTGCGCTAACGCCGAAGGCAATCCGGCTACGGCAATCAATGTGCGATAGCTAAACTTAACACCCCCCGATTCAAAGCAATCCGAATCGGACTGTTAGGAGGTTAGGGTTTTTTTTTTTTCACACCACCCAGAAGTAAGAGCCCCGCGAAGCGGGGCTCCGGCGACCTTTGTGCGACGGATGAGCACACAAGTCAACAAAAAAATAAAATACATATAATATAGTCGAAGCTCCATACAAATTCCATTCATTCTAGAGCTTACATGGTAAGATAAGGCGCTTCTTAAGAAGTTTAAAATAAGAAAATTCAAATGATAATTTCAAGTTATAAGACTTACTGCAACAGTAAATTAAAAAAAAATGAGTTTCTTCTATAACTTAGTATAAAACTTTTATTTATCTGTCAAGGTTCTTAAAATTTTATACGAGTTACTTACAGTTAGTAAGATAGCGCTCTTTGAAAATATTTAAAATAAAAAACAAAATTAAAAATTTTGAAAAAAACCCACGACGATAACATCTATACAAAATAAGAAACGTAACATATAAAAAGGTTTAAATAACTTTATTTTAAATCCCCGACGAAAAGAAAATAAGTAGCGTAAAAACAATCCCAAGAAAATTCGTCGGGGGCTGCCAATATCATTACTGTTTCTAGTATTAAATATATATTATAAACTAAATATTGTTAATAATTTGGTAGGTATCAAATACATAAAACTGCAATACTTTCGTTCATTTCAAGTCAGGGTATGGCAGCCCTCGACGGATTTTCTTGGGATTGTTTTTACGCTACTTATTTTCTTTTCGTCGGGGATTTAAAATAAAGTTATTTAAACCTTTTTATATGTTACGTTTCTTATTTTGTATAGATGTTATCGTCGTGGGTTTTTTTCAAAATTTTTAATTTTGTTTTTTATTACTCAATTCAGTTTCTTTAAGTAAACAAAGACGGGTTTTTACCCGCTCGTCCTACTACTGGTCATCCCACTAATAAAAATTAACTTAAATTATTGGTGGGACGAATGGGACATTAAAAAACGTTCCCGTTCGTTCCATGCTTAGATTAAGAGGACGAACGTGAAAAATAATAAGGCTATTCCAGTTCGTCCGTGGGAAAACGTCAGGGACGAATGGGAGTACACTTCTTGGTGGTGTGATCTCTCTGTGATCTTCCACGAAGAAACTATGAGGTATCAAAATCAAAAAGAGGGTAAGTAGGAAATAAAATATCAAAATTATAAATGGTACATTTATTACAACCAGTACATATGTAATACCACATCTTGTATGATTCAAGTACACGGGCACTGATATAGGTTTAAATGGGAAATTTGTTACTGTAAACAATAAACACCCAGTTTCGAATATATAAAATACTAAGTATTTATTTTCTTATGTAGGTATATTTATACCATGCATCGGTGCGAACAACACACAGTAGATTGAGCTGTTTTCTAAAGAAAAAAAAAAGTAGGTATTATAATAGGGACCCTATAACTGCCTTGCCAAGCGACACACTATGCTATGTCGAAGAATACCGAACCCTGCCGGTACACCTAATACAATGTTACTAAAGCGAGAAAGAGAGGGAGTGCGACCGCATGCGACGAAATCGACGAAGCGCTCGGCTCGTAATCTCTATGTAGCTCAAGTAAAAGACGGTTCTAAGAGACAAAAAAGGATTGATGTATTGGAAAGTGCGGCTTGGTGTGGTCCAACCCATATCCTTAAACCCAGTATTAACTCATTTCAATTATCTGGTGTTGCGACACTATTCGAAAGTATTCTGCTTCGTTTCTTGCCTTAGCAACATTGTATACTATCTATATGTATTTTATCGTTAGTGTTTATTTTACTTATGGCCTATAATTATTTAATACCTAAGATTTGTTAAAAAAAGGAATCCTCACAAAAACAAGGCATCGTTTTAAGTTTTAACAATAACCTACACCAATGTTTAACTGCGTTTAAAGTACTTTATTTAAGAGCAATGAAATTAAAACATTTCTAAACCCATTGCTAATTTGCCAAACTAGTATCTTGGTAACTAAACATTAAAATAACATGAATTAAAACTTAAATTTTTCGCTCAAGAATCCTACTGTAATTAAATAAACAATCCTATAATTTTTGGTAAAATTAATATACACAATACAAATAGATACAACATTTTTTTTTACTATCTACATATTTAGCCAGTAAGGCTGATTTTATAAAACAATATAAAACGTGATTTCGCCCCATACGTTGGATTAACATGCACTAGTATCCACAGTATATTCACATTACACTTAATAATTTACGCAAATTGATTTTTACGCAATGTTGTGAAGATAGTTTTTCTACGCTGTGGATTTAAGTTAATCCAACGTATGTATTTGACTTTTAACAAACTTCAGTACTTTAATTACGAATAAATAATAAAATATACTTTAAATTATACAGAATAAAGTCAATTCAATTAATATCAATTATATAAATAAAAAATACATACTGAATGGCAAAAGTTAAACTTAATTTAACCATGCACATGTAATATGTTTTGCAATTTATTATTTTGCCCCCTTATAATGTAATAAGTAGTTAAAGTCATAATTTGAGACACGTGACAATAATTAAAGATCTATTTTAATGTATAAGTAATTGTTATTTATTGCACTTACTTAGTATAAATTATATAAACGCACATAAGTTAGGACGTACAACTGATATCTTTTAAGATCATAACAAAGAAACAATACACATACACATCACTCAACCGTATTTTAAGTCCCAGAAAAATGTACTTACAACTTCTTTTAATATTTAAGTATCTAGGTACATAAGATTTATAGTGGCTGTTAGTAATTTTATTGTGCGTAAATGCATTTAATAATAGATGTGATTAAATAGTACTTAGGCCTTACCCTTTCTTCAGTATATACACTGTGTAACGCTTATTAATTATCATAAAAATAACCACAGATTTACTATATTGTCGATGAACCTATAGCAGCTGGAAAGTAGGACTCAAAACTCAAAATCATAGTTGTATCTCACACTAACCAATATTTTTGGAGAATTACGTTACACATTAATGGAATATACAATAATATAACTAATTACTTCATAGATGTGCAATAAAACCATGTCAATTAGTTTACTAAAGTATATTAACTCGTCTATACATTTTATTGCACGAAAAGATTTATTATAATAATTAAATACTATTTATAACGATGTGACGACATGTAGTACACAATACACCGGACTATATCAAACCTGTACACATAACGAATACCAATATTATGGCATCTTAAAAATAACCATATTGTTTGTTCATTATAATTACTGTTTTATGTGAACACTACTTGGGCGTTGTGGGGCCCTCTTATTAAGTAATATAGTTACTTATTGTAATCACAAGTGCCACATGAAATTGGCTATACAATTATTATATAAATAGTGTATTGTACATTGTTTAATGTAATGTGCAAGTGTAATATACAATATTGGCCATACGTAAATTAATAACCCATTGTCTGGGACCAACATTTTTATATCAAAATAAACCTTATAGTTTATAGAGAGTTTTTAAGTATTCTTTGTTTGCATTAATTGATTTATTATAATTATGCTCCTTCGTCGTATAGATTGGTGATACAAAAGAGAAAGAGTAAAGTATAAGCGTATGTTAGAACGAGACCAAGTTATGTCTGTATGGATTTTATTCTACTATTTTGTTGTTTTAATTTTTAATTGGACATTGTTGCTTTCTACGAGCATATGGTTACGACTAACAACATAATATGGACGCTAAAAATGGTCCGAAATAACTAAATTTTTTTATCATTATTATGTATACTCTCCTTCAAATCAGGTGATAACATTGAATCGATAAAAATCTAGTAGGTATAGTAAGTACATGGTGCAACACTATTTGTTTTCACAGACACAATGTTGTATTTTGGTTTTGGCCTCGCCTTATGTACCTACTAAGTATCCGATATAAACGCTAGTACATTTAAAGGTAGTAAATCTGTGAATCTAATCAAATAGATACCTAATAACTAAAGACACAACGTGCACTTTTCGTCGTGTTACAAAATTTGTCTAGGTCATAATAATCAGATACAAAATACATCTAACCGAACAAAAAAAAAAAAAAAAAATCGTACCAAGAATCTTATTAGAAACTAGCAGTAAAGTGTAAAGGAAACTTGATTTTTTGTTTGTTTAGAATGCCTAGATGTCTAAGTAATCAGTTACTAAGACCCTGAAAAAGGACGGCTAAAAGTGCGCAATGTTGATTTAGAAAATTAAAGAGTAGTACATTTGTCGTAAATATTTTCTAGTAGGAACTAGAATGATCAGTTAATCACAGTCAATGGTCTGCAATATCATTAATTATTCACGATCTGACAGTTACGAGCATTTTCACACTGGCCTTTTTTTACGCTCGTTATTGTTATACGCACGCGTTTAGTTGTAAGAAAGCGCTCCTATTTGGGCGTTTACAAATATAAACCTATAAAAAACTTGGCAAAAAAATCTAGAAACTGAATTATTTTAATACCAACTGGCAACATCGTTAAATTATGTAAATAAACGTAAGTATCCCATTATTTATTCATATTTGTTTTCGAGATACTATCAATTGTTTAAAATACGTAAAAAGTTCATAAAAAAATTATATAAAACTACGGAGTTCTTTTCCGTGTAGTTGACGGATTAAGAATACATAATGTCACTTGTTTGGAGGAGACCCGTGCCCAGCAGTGGGACATTTCAGGGTTGTAGTAATACGGAGTTCTTGCAGAGAAATGATAAAGCTTTCCGGCAATTGTCATAAAGAATATGAAGGGAAAGCTATACTTTATGAAATCAATAATGACTACCAAATATCTGAAACACAAACTAATATATGGTGATAAAGTTACTCCACAACTCAAGTACCTGAAGGAAATAAGCATTATAAAGTTTACAGACGATGTCTTGAGGAACATGAAGGGAAAACTATACTTTCCGATAACAATAATGACTACCAAAGAGCCGCTGCTATAACAGGAAAATCATACGCTTGAGAACAAGAGATAAACATCGCGGCACGACAACAAAAACTTATCGTAGATTCGCTGGACTATTCGGGAAGATAAACAATAAAGGGATCCGGCGGTGCGATAAGATAAGAACATTCCATCAGAACGGCTGACAAGGAAAACTGAACCTTGTCGTTATTATGTTAAGGATGTCAAATTAGCTTGTCGTACTTTGTCATAAACAAGTTGTTTTTTCAAACAAGTTATTGTTCCCTTATCTAGAATGATTTCTTTTTACACACATCGTCCGCGAATTTTCTGGAAATTTGAATTTGGGATATAAATACCTACCTTGCCGGACAAGGCAGTTCAGTTTGAGCTTTCGGAGCGGTAACTTCTCAGCGAAGAAACCAATCTACGAGTGACTTCAACTACGACCTGCGCTTTGTAATAAGGACTTGACTTGACTTTGCGATAGTGGTTTTGTGTTTTGAACAGTGACAAGTGTGTGTGTTCAGTTTTGTGGGTGACCTGAATATTTGGGACCAGAACCTGACCCAATAAATTAATTGTAACGTCATTGGTGTTTCCTGTCTCCAGACAAAAACCCTAGAACGTAACAATATGCAACACAAACTATGATATAGTGCAAAAGTTACGCCGGAACTCTTGAAAAGGAAATAAGAATTGTAAAGTTTACAGACGATGTCTCGAAGTACATAAATATGAAGAGAAATATAATTATGTACTCCGATAACAATAATAAAAAACAAATCACCGCTGTAATCATAGAACGTTTTAATAAGTGTTATTTAACAGATTATCACAGCTGTTTATTTATATGCAGCATGAATTAATTATGTTGCAAAAGTTACTCAGGAAATCTTATCAGAAATAAGCATAATAAAGTTTATAGACGATATCTTTTGAACAATATGAAGAAAGCTATCTTTCCAATGACAATAATGACACAAAGGAACCACTGCTATGACAGTAGAGTTATGGTCATTTATTGCTTTTTTTAAAGACAAAGCTCGCACTCGGGGACCACATGTCGCGGGGGACTTTTTAACCAACAATAATATATAGTGCAAAAGTTGCTCCCGAACTCTTTTATAGGAAATAAGCATTATAAAGATTAGTGACGACATTTAAATATTGGACAAAGAATTCCCTCGCGTACCGATATCATATTGAGTTAATTTCTATATGCAACAAAAATGATATATTTTTCTAAAAATACTCCGAACCTCTTGTACTTATATGAAATAAGAATCATAAAGTTTAAAGAACTATGAAGCGGACAATAATTATACTTTTGCATTGCAATATTGACAAATAACAGACGAGAACTTGAAGAATTTCAAACAAAGAATTTATTCGCGTACCGATATCATATTGTGAGTGTGACGATTTCTTGAAGAATATGAATGCAAAACCATTCTTTTCGATAACAATAATGACTACCAAAGAACCGCTGCTATAACAGGACAATCTGTTATTTGCAAATGTGACGCCAGAACTCTTGTATAGGTAATAATCATTATAAAGTTTACAGATCGTCTTGAAAGACATGCAGAAAAATATATACTTTTTCATTACAATAATGACAACCAAAGAACCGCTGTATGACAGGAAAATCATAGTTATTTATTGGTAACACAAAGTATTATAATATTATGGTGCAAATGTTACCCAAAACACTGGTATAGGAAATAAGCAGTATAAAGTTTACAGGTGATGTCTTGAAGTATATTATGAAGGGAAAACGACACTTTCCGATAACAATAATGGCTACCAAAGAACCGCTGCTATAACAGGAAAATGAGTTAATAATTTGTAATTAGTAATATAGTGCATAAGTTACGCCAGAACTCTGGTAAAGACAATAAGCATTATAATGTTTACAGAAGATGTCTTCAAGAATAGGAAAGGAAAACGACACTTTCCGATAACAATAATGACTACCAAAGAACCGCTGCTATAACAGGAAAATGATTTATTTATATGCACTACAAATTAATTATATAGTGCATAAGTTACGCCAGAACTCTGGTAAAGGCAATAAGCATTATAATGTTTACAGAAGATGTCTTGAAGAATATGAAGGGAAAACCATACCTTCTGATAACAATAATGACTACCAAAGAATCGCTGCTATAATAATAATCTGTTATTTATATGCACTACGAATTAATTACATAATGCAAAAGTTACTCCATCACTCTTATAGGAAATAAGCATTATAAAATTTACAGACGATTTATTGAAGAATATGAAGGCAAAACCATTCTTTTCGATAACAATAATGACCACCAAAAAAACCGTTATAACAGGAAAATCTGAAAAAAATTAACATATTTGGTGCAAATGTGACGCCAGAACTCTTGTTTAGGAAAAGAGCATTATAAAGTTCACAGACGATGTCTTGAAGTACATGAAGGGAAAAAAATATAATTATGTACTCGCCGATAGCAATAATGACTACCAAAGAATCGCTGTAATGACAGAGTAGAAAGTTTTAATAAGTGTTCTTAAATGGATTATCACAGCTGTTTATTTATATGTATTACTACTAGCATATAGCACGAATTAAAATATGCTGCAAAAGTTACTCCAGAAATCTTATCGGCAATTAGCGTTATACTTTCTAATGACAATAATGACACCAAGGAACCGCTGTTATGACAGGAGAATTATGATCATTAATAACTTTTTTAAAGACAATACCCGCACTGGGGTACAAACCATAAATATCGCGGGGGACTTTAAAATCATACAATTAACGGATACAGAATACACCCAGTATCCCTCAGAACTCTTTTATAGGAAATAAGCATTATAAAGTTTACAGATCGTCTTGAAGTATATGAAGGGAAATATATACTTTCTCATTACAATAATGACAACCAAAGAACCGCTGTATGACATTTATTACCCAAAACTCTTGTGCAGGAAATAAGTTTACAAACGATGTGTTGACGAATATAAGGGCAAAATACACTTGCCGATTATAATAATGACTACCAAAGAATCGTTGCTATCAAAGAGTAGAACGTTTTAGTAAGTGTTGAAAAAGAAATAATTACACTTAATATTTATATGCCACACGAATTAATATATGATGCCAAATTACTCCAGAACTCTTATCAGAAATAAGCATTATAAAGTTTACAGATCGTCTTGAAGTATATGAAGGGAAATATATACTTTCTCATTACAATAATGACAACCAAAGAACCGCTGTATGACATTTATTACCCAAAACTCTTGTGCAGGAAATAAGTTTACAAACGATGTGTTGACGAATATAAGGGCAAAATACACTTGCCGATTATAATAATGACTACCAAAGAATCGTTGCTATCAAAGAGTAGAATGTTTTAGTAAGTGTTGAAAAAGAAATAATTACACTTAATATTTATATGCCACACGAATTAATATATGATGCCAAATTACTCCAGAACTCTTATCAGAAATAAGCATTATAAAGTTTACAGATCGTCTTGAAGTATATGAAGGGAAATATATACTTTCTCATTACAATAATGACAACCAAAGAACCGCTGTATGACATTTATTACCCAAAACTCTTGTGCAGGAAATAAGTTTACAAACGATGTGTTGACGAATATAAGGGCAAAATACACTTGCCGATTATAATAATGACTACCAAAGAATCGTTGCTATCAAAGAGTAGAACGTTTTAGTAAGTGTTGAAAAATAAATAATTACACTTAATATTTATATGCCACACGAATTAATATATGATGCCAAATTACTCCAGAACTCTTATCAGAAATAAGCATTATAAAGTTTACAGACAATGTCTTGAAGAATATGAAGGGTAACATAGATTTTTGCACAACTATATTGACTACCAATGAACCGCTGCTATGACAGGAAATTGACAGTTTCAATATTAAGTGGTATGCCTACTGATTGTGAAAACTGTATCCAGTGTGTGTCTGAATTAAAAATATTTTCAATAAATGACAATTTTTGTTTCTATTTCAAACGACTCAACTAAACCAAGAAACACCCACTATGAACACAAATATGGCCCTTCTGATGATGACTGTGAGCTACACGTTCCGTCAAATATATGGAACAAAAGTAACTCCGGAAATCCTATATCTATAGGAAATAAACATTATAAAGTTTCCAGAAGATGTCTTGATGAATATGAAGGGAAAACCACACTTTCTGATAACAATAATGACTACCAAAGAACCGCTGCCATAACAGGAAAATGAGTTATTTATATGCACGACAAATTACTATACGGTGCAAATGTGACGCCAGAACTCTTGTATAGGAAATAAGCACTATAAAGTTTACAGACGATGTCTTCAATTATATGAAGGGAAAAAATATAATTACTTATATACTCGCCTATCACAATAATGACTACCAAAGAATCGCTGTAATGACAGAGTAGAACGTTTTAATAAGTGTTCTTAAACAGATTATCACAGCTGTTTATTTATATGCAGCATGAATTAATTATGCTGCAAAAATGAATCCAGAACTCTTATTAGAAATAAGCATTACAAAGTTTACAGACGATGTCTTGAAGAATATGAAGGGAAAAATATACTTTTACATTACAATAATGACAACCAAAGAATCGCTGCTACGACACAAATTAATATATGGTGCTAAAGTTACACCGGATTTCTTATATAGGCTATAAGCAATACAACGTTCACAACGATGTCTTAAAGAATATGAAGAATAACATAGACTTTTGCACAACTATATTGACTACCAATGAACCGCTGCTATGACAGGAAATCGACAGTTTCAATATTAAGTGGTATGCCTACTGATTGTGAAAACTGTATCCAGTGTGTGTCTGAATTAAAAATACTTTCAATAAATGACAATTTTTGTTTCTATTTCAAACGACTCAACTAAACCAAGAAACACCCACTATGAACACAAATATGGCCCTTCTGATGATGACTGTGAGCTACACGTTCCGTCAAATATATGGAACAAAAGTAACTCAAAATCTCTTGTATAGGAAATAAGTATAATTATTAAGTTTACAGAAGATGTCTTGAAGAATATGAAAGGAAATCCATACTTTCCGATAACAATAATGACTACCAAAGAACCGCTGCTATAACAGGAAAGTGAGTTATTTATATGCACGACAAATTAATATATGATGGATATGTCACGCCAGAACTTTTGTATAGGAAATAAGCACTATTAAGTTTACAAACGATGTCTTTAATATTAAGAAGGCAAAAAAAAAAATTTACTTCCAAAGAATCGTTGCTATGACAGAGTAGTTTTATTAAGTGTAAATAAACAGATTATTATAGCTATTTATAAGCAATACAAATTAATATAATTATGGTGCTAAAGTTACTCCAGAACTATAGTACAGGAATTATTTTCTACACTTTTATGCCAGGCTACGTACGCGTATAAAAATGCCAGAATGAAAACAGAGATATAGATGTTTTACAATTATAACGTAAGCAATTTGTTTTATAAATAAATAAGTAATTATAAACTGTCCCTCTTACTCAATACCTATTTGAATGTTACTTGTTATGAAATACGCTCCTTAATACCGCCGATGATATTGTGCAAAAATCAAGACATACCTTTATACAATTTGGATGTATAGGCAAATTGGGTAAGCATTAAACAAATATTGTAATAGCGTAAGTAATATCACAAAATATTGTTAAAAATATTAAGTAAAGTTTTAGCTTTATAGTACTTCGGCTATAAGCGTTTTTATTTTCTACCATTATCGGTGCATAATTTGCCTTTTTAAGTAACAACAATGTAACTACGTAATAAAATATACTATAAATTTACAGAAAACTTTCGTTCAGCTTTACTTTATTAAGAAAGTTGAGACACATTAAAGTGTCGTACATTTATTTAGTGTACTGAAATTTGAGGTGATCAATGAACATATATACCTATTATAATACACAATTTAGATGTAAAAAATACAGTAAAAATAACTATTAGGTACATGTTTGTACACGCTTCAATGGTAATGCATTTACAAACAATCTTTATTATATTAGAAAGAAGAAGAAAGAAAAACTATTTATTTTTAGTTTCACACAAATTAAAGAGTATTATTAATATTTTCTTATACTGTTACAAGAAACCTGTATGAGTACAAAACAAAGGTGTCTATGGACTGATGTCTAGCTGTAATTATATGATTGGACTATATCTTATTGACTTCTGTGATTCTTTGTGAAACTTTAATCTATAACTGACAGTTGCAAACGCATTCTGATAATTTTAACAATGCCACCAACCATAGCGGGTTTCACTACATTTCCGGTTGATTCTAATAATTTGGGTAGGTATATAACTATAACTGTTATCTGAATTAACGTCAGTGCTTGTATTGAGATAGATATCCCAGTCAAAGGTGACCCACGTGATCAGCCATAATTGACTGTTTGTTGTTGAACAAGGATTTAATATCAAATTTGAACTCTGCCATTTCGATAAAAAGTTTAAACTAACAATCTAATGATGAAATTAGCGTAAAATTGTGTAAATTTTGTTAAGATTTTTATCTGAATTTTATATATAAACAAGACTGTTGTGAAGCTTGGTTGGTGATTGTTAAGTAAACCGAAACTATCGGAAGCAAAAATCTATCCGAAACCATAAAGTTTCAGATAGGGGCGCAGACGTAGTTGAAAATTGCAATGAATAAATTATACAGTACAGTTTAGTAAGAAATTAGGGTTTTGTTTACAATTCTTAAAAAAATAAATATCCCCAACAAAAATTTAAAAGCCACCACGTTTCACGCCACAAGGTTACCTACGTAATCAAAACCGGCATAATATTGCCAGATCCAAAACTTCTTATCCATAACATCCCTGATATCCCTATATTTTTTTCAATACAATTTCATGTCCTATTGTTAATATCTTGGGGAGGGCTATGTCCAGCAATGGACGTCAAATGGCTGAAACGATGATGATGTCCTTTTATATACCATTCAATAGTGTGTTTGTGACTCCATATAAATATCAGAGTAAGCGTGTACAATGCCATATAAACAAAAGTAGAATTGCTACATGAATAAATAATAATAATATACAAATATTGATTTCTTATTAAACTAAAGTTTCTATTAAAATAGTTTCTCTATTAAGTTAAAGAAATTGTAAATAAATAAATCTATGAAAATAACTTAAGTGTCTGACTACATACAGGGACCGCTACGAAATACTTAAATAATATCAAATATTTGTGTAATTAACAACTTCATAAAAAAAAGAACAAATCAATACTTGGTCCCATACAATATATGAAGAAAATTTGATATAATTATGATGATTACTGGATTGTCTTTGTCAATAAAAATATAAGACGTTTAATGTTTATAGTATAGTTTTCCTCAATTAGCTACTTGAAACATATTTGCAATATTTTTATTGTGCTAATAATCTCTATTGTAGCTTCTGAACAGTTCTTTAAGTTTTAAAAGACGGGTGTCGACTATCTGTCAATACATGATTAGTTGTGCAAACAAGATAGTATTAAACCAATATAATTCAGAAACTACGAGTATGTGATCAAGTCATGGAAATTGATTAGTTTATAAGCTTTGATAAAAATTACGTGTATCATTCGATTTCCAGCGAGCCAATTTAAGGAGTGTTGTGGATAAGCCCAAATTGCTCAAACTGTTCAGCTGCTCATTTATTCTTATGTTCTTTAATAAAGCATCATTCGCTAGGTACTCGTTCTCGTAGTTCTCTGGTAGGAACGCAGAGTATAAGTCGCAATGTACAAATCTAAATGATTTAAGAAGAAGATAATGTTATAAATAACTGAGATATCCCACATTTATGGTTTACGCCATAAAAAATATTATGGTTAAAAAATTAGTATAATAAATATAATGTTACTAAACAGAAGCAAAGTGCATTCTTGAATATTACTATTATTAATTTTTATAAAATATATAAATTCGTTATATTAAGTACTTATTATGTAAGACGCGGAGCCTAGAGAACCTTTAAACAGAAAACTAACTAACTAAAAAAAGTATAAATACCTCATTACATTTCGGTATAAGTTTACAGAGTTCCTGTTTAAATTCAAGCCAGTATTGTATAAAAAACGAAAATGAAACCAATAAGACACATTTTTCGAATATCGACGGCAATAACACTCTAACAGTTAATTATTATTATAAATGAGCATTTATATTTATTGCTGGGTTCCTGAAATTAGATTTGAATATTCACAACACGTCTTGGCAGTGGTATAATAACTACAATGTAATTGGCATGATAACACAAAACTCACTGTTAACAGTCACTTTTGGGTGGCGTACAACACTTCTGCAATAAACACTTCTGGTAAACAACAAACGCACAGCATTCACGGATAAACCCACATTTTATCCTTCAGTGTGTCACACGATCCATCACTTTCACGCAGTTTTGATTGTAACCATCCAAAGAGGTTGAACTACTAGTTCTTGTGTATAGGTAACGGATGAGCTTCGGTGTTGATGACGTATTTGTTCAGATCGATAATGAACCTATCGTCACTGAACAGTAAGTACAAATATTTGAGTGTCTCGGACAAGAAGAATGACTCCATCATATCCCGCTGTACTGGTTTCTCTGACTTCACATTTGCTAGAGAAGTGTAGCCCCAAGTTACTTTAGCATATTTTTCAAAACCCTGTAATAGGTCATAAAATATAATTATTTAACTATCTATACAAATTTAATTAAGTTAATTTGTATGGTTGAACGCTAGGATCTCAGAAACTACTGGTCCGAATTGTAAAATTCTTATGGTATTGGATGATCCATTTATCGATGAAGGCTATAGGTTACATAACACCACGGTAAGGCCAATAGGGGCTGAGCAGTGGCCAAATAAAGAACGACAGGAGCGAAGTTCCGGGCGATATTTAGTATTAGCGAATGAGTCTATAAAAGTCGTACCTGGTATATTTGCCAACCCCAGTCTTGGTAAGTAGTATTGCCAGTTATCTGGTACATATACCAGAGGCTTTCAACGAACTCGGGCCGCAGGAGAGAGTGTGCGTCTGCAGTCTTTGTGTACATATCTTCTGTAGTACTTGCCTACAAAAAATTAACACAATACATTATTATAAAGCGTATAAATAAGGCTTCTATACTTATGCTGCTTAAAGGTGGAAACATACGTGTCACACACCACGACACGTAAGTTTAATGAGTCCACCTTAAAGCAGTTCTTCATCAGCAACCCATTAAGTCCCACTGCTGGGCTCGGGTCTCCTCTCCTCTAACTAGAGAACTGAGAGGGTTTAAGTCAGGCCAGTCACGCTGGCCTAGTGCGGGTTGGTGGATCAGACATAGGTACCCATAGAATTTCTTCTAGTGTATGTGGGTTTCCTCACGATGTTTTCCTTCACCGTTAGCAGATGGTCAATCACTTAACTAGTACATATAAATTCTACAAAGTGGAATCCACATTGGTACGGCTGGTCGGGATCGAACTCGGACCGCGTGATTTGCACGCCGGTCCCTTATCCATTCAGCCACCATCGCTTTCTTGAATAAATATAATTAAAAAAATAAAATGACCCGACTGCAAAGAACTAATTAAATTTTAATAATTTTTATTCCCATTAGTTCCATGGAAGAAGTTCCGTGGCGGCACTAGTGGGACTTTCGTTCCCAATAGTTCCATGGGAGAGTTATCATTTAACCCAGAAGTTAGAAGTTCCGTTATACCATTTTTTTTATTAACCTGAAATGTTCTCATTTCAGTAAGTTTGATATAAAAAATCATCAACATTCCATTAATCTCTTAATTTAAATTTTGTTACAAATTTAATAAATTCTATATTTTAGTTTATTAATTAAGTTAAGGTCATGGTTAAGTTAAAGAACCATGATACTCTACTATTAAAAAAACTCACTTGCCTGTTACAGACTGTTTAAACCGATATCAGTGGCCTTTAACTGTAAATTCTTATTATAAACATTTCAAAATAATCCAGAAGTTGTTTTTATTAATTTAATTGGGCTTACAAAAACAGACATTAAAAGATAGTCAAATGTTGTTTTTGTTTATTCTACATCCACCGACCTGAGCATAGCATAATTATTTTTGGATGATTTGGATGTCATAACACAAGCAAATATATCTAATTGCTTAATTTGGGACTAGATGGCTCTGTGAAAAAAGGGTGCGATACTTGACTTCAAAAAGTGTAACACCGAATACCACGACCAAAAAAATAAAACAAAGTCGCTGTCGCTGTCTGTCCGTCCCTATGTATGCTATCATTAAAACTACGCAACCGATTTTGATGCGGTTTTTTTAATAGATAGACTGATTCAAGAGGAAGGTTCATAGGTATAAAATACACACCACGCGAGCAAAGCAGCGGGCGGAAGCTAGTATGTAATATAATATTTTACCACGTTCACACAGCGCGTACTAGTCCCAAATTAAGTAATTATATTGTTCTAAGGGTATATAATATGTATTGTATATAATGTATGTAGCTAATCATATCAGCCCAATGACGTCCACTGCTGCATATAGGCCCCACCTAACTACCGCCACAGCATACTTCATGTATGTATAATTTAATTACTCTTCAAAAAAATCCATCCTAAGACCGCCCATTGTGCCTACATTTTTGTCATGATGTGATTGATACCTAAGTATTCCCTGTATGTAATTGCACATTAAAAATTAAAAAATAGTAGTTGCTGCAACTATCATATAAGAAGAGGTATTAAAATATGAGAGTCTGTTTATCGTTATTTTTATATACGATAATAGGTTGATTCGAGTGTTTTAATACCTAAGTTATATGCAGTTTCATACACTACTAACTTTATCTTTACTCTTAAGAAAAATTTAAATTAAACAAAGTAGGCGCCATTTTTTTCACAGTTCGAACTGCGCATGCGTGCGCGCTTTTTTTCATATTCAGCCTAAAACCAAAGTTGAATTAATAAAAACAAATATAATATGATATATTATAATGAGTTTTATGATACAGTTGGCGGTACTATAATGAGTTTTATTTTTAATTTTATGTATATGCGTTTATTATTATGACTGACCTGTTGGTCTAGTGGTTAGTGACCCTGACTGCTAAGCCGGAGGTCGTGGGTTCGATCCCCACCCAGGACAAATCTTTGTGTGATGAGCATAAAGGTTTGTTCTGTGTCTGGCTGTAATTTATCTATAATATGTATGTATTTACAAAAAAAAAATGTATTTAAGTAGTATATCAGTTGTTTAGTACCCATAACACAAGCAAATATAATTGCTTACTTTGGGACTAGATGGCGCTGTGTGAATGTGGTAGAATATTATTATAATATTATATTATTATTATAAAGTGCGTCTGTATAGAACCGTCTTTGAATTCGTAATTCTAATTTTTCGATTTGAGTGTAGATAAATAAATTTATCACATACTAACCAAATTGAAATGCGTAATTTCAGGCGCCAAAAACGTAGGATGTGCAGCGTAGGTCAAGTAACATGTATTCATCAGTTCTTCGGCCATAGTCATGTGCCAATCTGGCAAGCCATTGGCGTGCCCCAACGCCAAAGTGCCTGGCAGGAAACAGGTTAAATGGTCCATTTTTGGGTTAAATGCCTGAAACATAAATATTGAATGGTTAATATCCGTTTCACTCATAAGGACCACTTCTGAAAACGTCCTCTTTTCAAAAGGACAATTCATACTTAACTGTGAAAGTATTTATTACTTTCATAAGATCATACTTATATTCATAAGAATGCTTATTCCTTGGATTTCTATTATTTTTATTATCTAAATGAAAAAAGCCGTGTAGTGACGGATTAAGAATACATAATGTCACTACCCCATATTCTCAACCCGTGGGTGTCGATTCGTACAAGGCGACTAAGGGAGTAACCTTATGCAGACAAGAGCACTACGTGAGTTCGAAACAAACTCTATACCAACCCATCTGACCAGTGTAGTGTAGTAGGTTAAATTCCCTCCATATTCTTTGGAAGAGACCCTTGCCTAGCACTGTGACGTTTATGCTTAGAAGTGATAATAAAATGAAGAATAATAGGAATCCAAGAATGCATTCTATTAGTAATAATAATAATGTTTCATTTAATCATAAACGTACATACAAAATAATATGTCAGTCCTCAATACAATATGGAGCACGTAATTTTTATTCACAGATGCTAACATTCATTTTAAAAATTTTATTTTTTACCCATACCTTTATCACCAATTACAAGTAGCAGTTGCCCTGACCTCAGTAGATTATTAAGCGACATTTGTAATGGGGCCACCTACTTTTTTCGTTAGTGATAAATATTTTTAAGATTAAACAATGTTTGTGGAAATTTTCAAAACACATTAACCTTCTTACCTCTGAACCGGCTGACAGTTCCCCGATAAACAAAAGCTTGTTCGGCGATGACCTCTTAGCGAGAAATTGCATAACACCCTCTATAGCAGTCAGATAGTCGTCTAACAAACTGAAAACGTAAACATATCGCCTAAAATAAAACACTAATGAAGCACATAGATCATTCGTTTGACCTTTTTAACGAGCGTAATTGTCGCAATCAGAGGCAAGAACCAAAAACAACAATCGCATGTACGTGTCATATATATTTATAATCGCAGTTGTGTGGCAGTATTTAAATTACATAATTATGCAAACAACAATTCGCACTGAAATTTATAAATTAATACATGTAAATTTGGAATGTTACAACTGAATATTATAAATTTATATTACCGTTAAACCATGATTGTTAACCTAAGTTATGACTTAAACAAATTGCAATATGTGCATAAACAATGAATTGAAATAAACTTGGGTAAAGAACAATAAACGCACAGCAGGAAACATTTAAGTTTAGGAAGATGTAGGCAAACGTTTGTCCCACTGTAGGTAGCAATAGCATGGGCGACTCCAACACCAGAAGCATTATATGCGTGACTTTTTTGCTGACCCTCTAAAACCCCTTATTTCCCCAATGAGCTCTGGATATCACTAATCACCAGCGGGAACACAACACAATGTATAGTATGTATACTGCATACGTGTACTGCATTCTACTGTAGGTATACTCACTAGTTAACGGTTTTCCCTGTTTGTAACCATTGTTTTAGAAGGTATTCGTAGTAACTGTCACCCCTAGCGCCCAGCGTGACGGTAGCGTGAGGTAAGAAGTGACCACTATTCGGATTTATAAATATCGGCACCAATCCATGTTTTTTCGGTAAGTGGTGGATCTTTTCTGATACAGAGGCGGCAGCATCCTTAAATTACGAATGTGGCATGTCGTTAACAAGATTTAATTATATAGCATACTTGATTTAAAATCGATTTATTAATGAATTGATGTCTTTTTTGTATATAAAACTCAGCTTATACTCACATCAAACAAACAAGCATTGCGAAAAAGCTACTGTAAGACAGAAGTGAAAGTGAAGAAACATTTAATTCATGTAATTGGTTTATTAGTTTGTATTATAAGGAAAATAAATATAAAAATAACCAAACACCTCAAAACTCTAATAACTTTATGTATATTTATTTATATTTAGACTCAAATTGCTACTAATAAGTCGGAAAAAGCATATTTTAGAACCTGTCATTTTATTGGCAATGATTCTGTTATGTTTTCCCACTACTGAGTATGAAAAATGATTTATTTATCTAATTATGTACTCAAATAAAACAATTTATGAAATCGTTAAGATTTTATAATAGTTCTAATGGACCTACCATAAAACAGATAATAAATAAACCATTCAATTCCGTAGTAATGATGCATAAATTTAAACGTAAAATAATTAGTATCCATAAACATAAAAAAAAAGATATTTTTTGTTGTAAATGTCGTTTTAGAGAGTAATAAAATAAATTAGTTTGACTTGTTCCAAGACCATTATCGGTTTGTTTGGATTGATAACATTACATTAAAATAATAAGGTGTTAGTATAGCAACAGGCTCGTTTTTCCCACTTGAACCTACTGTGTGAACCCTTTTGGGGGTCCATGGACACTCACTATTACACTTGAACCCTCCAATTTTGAGGTCGGTGACTGAGTTTGAGTAGTTAACCATTGTTTTAAGGATGAATAAAACTAGGTACCGAAAGGTCCTTACACCCTTTAATATACTGGAGAAACATTTTTGTTTATCCTTTCAATACATATATACTTTTGAAACGAAGTATATATCTGAAATCTAAGCTGTGTAAGCTTTGTCTACGATCCAGTACCAATAGCATCCTGTGAGTATTGGCTGACCAATGGGAATGTGGGGCATCACATCGGACATTATATTATTATTATATGACTAGTTTTTAAGTTTCATCTTCTAACTAACACAAATATGTATTTATGATGGTCTGAAATAAAATGTTATTTAATTATTACATAATGACCTTACCTCAAACGCAGGATTGTTGGTAGCCCGAGAGAGCTCCCTAAATTCTAATTGCACTGTAGTCACTTCAGCCGTTGTACTGTAATGTGACCACTCTGGAGCATGGGCAGTCCTCGCACCTAGATTCACATCCGAATACGGTATTCCAGAGGGTGATGAAAAACCTGCCATAAGTCTTCCACCCAGGTCAGTCTAAAACGGATATAAAAAATATATAGAAACACAAAACTACCGTGTCAGTACTATTAAGGAGGACGGCTCAATTTGAGCGGGTTTTTACTCGCTGAGCCTTTGCTTAATCATCATCATTTCAACCCATAAACGTCCCACTGCTGGGCACGGGTCTCCTCCAAAGCATGTCGAGGGCATTTAGCCTAGTTACGGTGGCCAGCAGGTTGGTATAGGGTTTCTTTCCGAATTTTCCTTTTCTCGTAGTGCTGTTCTCTGGATAAGGCAAGTTCCTTAGTCGCCTTTTACGACTCCCACGGATTGAGATGGGGTAGAGACATTATGGTATTCTTAATTTATCACTACACGGATTTCGTTTCTTAATAACTAAGTATGACTAATTTATTAAACATACTCACAGCTTTATTGAGGAACATCTCATCTTGAGTGAAATGATAACAAGACAGCAAACCACCCAAAACTCTTATAGTCACTTCAAAAACGTTAACGTCTTTGTTCTTCGTAAACACTAGTTCATCTTTTATCCATTGTTTACCTTCCTCGAATTCTGGGAATCAGTGGAAAAGTGTGGGTAAAATGTGAGTCAATTGTTAAATAATTTGTATGAGCGATTAATTACTGTAACTAGGCGTTAATTAGTGACTCATACACAATGACAGAATTACATAATTACAAATAAAACTAGATGCGTCAGTGAAATTAGACTGCCTTTTAGTCCTATTTTGTAATAATAACAAATTCAAAATGGCGCTCAATGTCAATAAAAAGGAAGGAAGGGAAGACTGGCGACTCGATGGGTCTTCGAGATTTTACGATACTGGATAAATCTAGTACGAAGACGCACAAAGAGTACTATTAGTATTAAGAGAGGACTATACTCACGGGACCGCTCGCGGTGGCGTAAATATAGTGAGGCCTATGACCAGCAGTGGACCAGAATTTTAATCTTTTCTTTAAACCATTACATATAGAACAACGGGTAATAGACGATACAAAACACGATCAAACTTAGTACGGTACCGGCGGAGTTCGCGATGTGGTCCACATCATGTTCGATCGTCTATTAGCAACTTAATAGAAGGTACTTACCTTCAGTTAAGCCCATAATATACGCTGTATCTAGGGAATCCACAATAGTGAGACCCAAAGAAAACCAATCTGATGCCATGCCAGACACCGGTCTTAGGTTATCGTGACCCCAAGCATGCTGCTTATATCCACGCCACGCGTGTCTAAAACTTTCTACTACAGCATACTGACGCGCATTTTTCGGTCCTGAAGACAAAAATCAAGATCATTAAACTTCTTCAAAAAAGAAAAGGTTTTAATCATGACTTCCCACATGTTTCCATTAAAAGGTTAAATAAAAAATGTCATACAACCGTATTTAACGGGTTAATCAGTCGAAATACCTGTAAAGATGTGGCTTGAATCATTTACTGAGTACAACAAAATTGTAAGGAATCTAATACTATCTTGATTGAATGACTGTATGGTCATTGTGACCTGAAAGAGTTAAATAAAAGTTTTTCGGATAACTGCCTTCGTTAAAAACGTATGGCAAATTAGAGTGTAGAATTTAATTAAGTTATCGGTTTCCAATTACAGACTCTGTAGTTAGGAACTAGTGATGTGCCTGATCTTTAACATGTATATACGCATATATGTCAAGATGTGGCAAGATCTGCGAAAACACATCTTAACTTTTTTTACTCAAACGGTGTCGGTAAGTGTTACCTTGAAATGATAATGACGCCACTAGACGCTTTATGTGACAGGATGTTTCGATGCGCATTGCGCGTTCTTTTGTTTTGTTTAAGAAATAAAAAATAATTTGTATAGAATTAGACAGTTTTTCATTGCTACCTAAACACTTATAATATATATAATTTCATCTATGTAGGTATTGAAAATCAATAAGGTAAGAGATCTGCCAAAAAAGTAACGCATACGAATACAGATCTTTCTTCTGCTTTGGATATCCGCGGATATAGATACGAATATTAGGAACATAGATATACCTATAGATACGAACCTGTAAATATTGGCCTTTCATTCACATCAACTTCTACAGCAGTCTTCTTGAGAACAGCTAAGTCTGCTACTGGCTCATTGACTAGAGATAAAGAGATATTCTTCATAGGTTCCTAAAACAAAATTCATACACACATAATATATATTTTAAACTGAAATATTAGTATATTCTCAAGGTATTTTTGTGTCAGATGTTTCTAATGAGCAAAATTAAGTGAAAGGTAAGCTTCGCATAAAAATATCTATAAGAAAATATAGCTTCTGATTGGAACTTCAATCTTCACTTGAATGAAAAATATTTAAACATAATTCCAAATCAGAGTTAAAATGCATAAAAATAAACTTAAGACATAGTATATGTTTCCACACCTGTTCAAGAGCTACTGAATAATCAAATATGACAATTTAGTATACAATATAAGTCATTTCAAGCCATAAACGTCCCACTGCTGGGCACGGGTCTCCTCCAAAAATGTGGAGGGAATTAAGCCTACTATACCAGGCTTGCCAGGCGGGTTGATATATGGTTTATATCGAATTTTCTTTTTCAGGCAGTGCTCTCGTCTGCATAAGGTTACTTCCTAAGTCGCCTTTTACGACACCCACGGGTTGAGATGGGGTTGTGACATTATATATTCTTAATCCGTCACTTCAAGGATAACAGTATATTGGTAATAATACATAAAAAGATTTTTTAATGAGATTACAAATCAGCTTTACTCGGTAAGTCTATATTTAATCATCTACAAGTTATTACCATATTGAGTAATAACAAAAATAAATACAACAACCATTATTCAAATATACCTTATCTTGAAACACTATACAATGCTACCAGTTTAAATGGTCACATTGTAATCTCTACAATGTTATCAACATAATGGGTGATTGAGCTACAACGGGAAATAAACTGTGAATTTAAATTGAAAATATAGAGTTACTACCTCAGTACTTTATTGTATGTAGTATCTATTCATCAGTATCATACAATTTTATGTAACAACAATGTAGAATATGTACAATGTAGAATATTTGTAAACAAATTACTGTCATGAAATTGGATTTTATAATTTTCTTATAGATACAAAACTTATGTTTATTGGGTATTAGTCATTTGTTGTTATTGTTCACTCTACATTAATTTGTTCCAGGTATAATTTAAATCTTAGGCATATCAATATCAAAAATTATTCAATGTAATATAATATTTCATGATTTTCATAATCATCACTGCAGGACATAGGCCTCACCTAATTACATGTTGAGATGAACAACAATTATGGTCATGGTGGTGCACTCCTGCATAATACTGATTTTACTAAATTGGCACTGGCCACTCTTGATTTAAATTTAAAACTGACTTGCATATGTACATCAATTAGGACTTAGTTCACTATTATTAATGCTTATTTATAGTAGCAAAAAGCTAGCTATATTATCTTTATTATAATAATTATAAAAGACTTACCTGTGTTATTATACTAAATTTTTTCTTAAGTTCATCAGTTTTAGCAAATTTTGAAAAATAAAACAGTACTAATATCGTTGCTCCTAATAGAATTATACCATAAACTATAGATCTTTGTAATCTAGAAAGACGATTCCATCTCTGAAAAAGAATATTGAAATAAGTATTTAATGTACCTGTCCTGCAGTCATTTTAATTGAATAATTTGGCTGCTATAAAATTATTATACATTATAATATTATTTTATAGTGTTATAGTTATTGGTCAACTAAACAATCTTAATATAAAATTAGATGCAAAACAGAAAATATAAGTTTAGGTAAGATACATTAATGTTATTAGATCTAGTGCTAGAATGCTGAAATTGTTCTTATTTGGCATTTCAATACCTTCTTAGTACTGCGTAAGGTATGGTATACTATTACAAATATATTATAATAATTATTTTGCATGTCATTTATGTATCAGCAAATTTTTAAGTAGGTACCTAATATTTTTTGCATTAAAGCTATTATATTTTTTCTGAATGCTTATATATAATAATGAACTAGGTAACATTTGGTAAATTTAAAATTAACTCAGATACTGTATGGCTGAATTAAACAAAATATAATAAGTTGCCATCAAGATTTTTGTAATAGTTAGACATCGGAATATTATGCATTTGCATAAAACGCGATTTGCAGCGTCATTGTATATTTTAGTACATTTTGCATAATAGTGCTTAATTCAGTAGTTAAATATGTCGGGCGTTTTATTGTTTCAACAAAATATGGAATGAAAGTATATCCAGGCCAATTTGCCACTGATGGCTCTATGTCTGGTGGTATATCTTTCTGTAAGGTTTGTTAACTTTTCTCAACAAAATAGGTACCAAATTTATCAACATGTCTATACTGTTTCCCAAAAAGCTTCAAGACAAAAACTAAAGGATGTCAGTAACAACTGCTAACTCAAGCCTTCAAAATATACATTAAAAACTTTTGGATTTGTGACAGCAAACTATAGTATAAAACCTTGGAAAATCTGGCACTATATCATAGCAGTAACTAAAAATTTCATCAGGTGTGTTGATTTAAAAAAAAAAAATTATGACTGAATCAAGTGACGTGGTTTTTTTTTATACAGTTGCCTGGTAGCCGCTTGACTTTGGTTTTTGGGGACACCCTGTGTATAAAAATAAATACATACATATTATATATAGAAAAAACCCAAACTCTGACACAAACATTTGCAGATCATACAAATATTTGTTCAGTCCTGGGGATTAGACCCGAGACCTCAGTAACTCCAACTGTATACCATGTCAGCAAGAATGTCCAAAATATATGTCCTCAATAATGATGGTATAAGATACCTAGAAAAAGATGTAGAATAGCTTGACTTATAGTACTTGACATATAGTACACTTACCCGAATAATTTTTCTATGGGAGACATTTTGTTGGTCAGTGATTAAAAGTGACGTATCATTGTTAAGACTCCATTTCCCTAAAGTGCTTGGTGGACCTTCAGGTGTTAGTCCAGCTTCATTGAAATCTATTTGTGTATCCATTTTGGAGATGATTTTACTGCATTTTCTAATGTAATGTTATGCTATATGTATCAGCTACTTATAGCATTTTTCTGAAAGAAATTTAAAGCCGGTAAATAGGTAGGTATTATATATATGAACACACTGGTTTAGAATATTTTCTGGTCATTAACTGTGATTGTATTTGATAACATCATAAGTTGCTAGGAACACTAGTTTTACCCAACTGATTCACAAGTAGGGTAACATAATATGCTACCCTATTATATTGGTTTAAGAATTACTAAGTAAAGAAAAATTATTTTTGAATACCAGTTGATTTTTATGTTTTTTTTTTTGATGTTCTCTGTTATAATTAACTAATTATAATGTAACTGATTACAGTTACTGCAGTTCGATTGATAAATTAAAATATTATGAGTTTGAGTGCTGAGAGTTTAGCCTACTAAACAAAATATAATTAAGTATAATTATATAGAAATTGCGATGCCTAAATTATCGACAGTGATAATGTGTAATAGAAAAATATACATTGCTTTAGTAATATTGTGTTAAAGTGAAACCCGTAATATCTTATTTACAAGCAAGTTCCACGTCCACAAAATAAAAATAGCAATGCCATTTTCTTGATATTAAGTATTAAATTTTCATTTTATCTTACTTATCAAAATATTTTTTTATGAAATGAGATATTGCAATTAATCCATGGAAACTACATTCACATTACATAGCACACTATATTTTATACACCATTGTTTTTAACAGGTACAATGAAAACGAACGAAATTATTTTTTCCAAAGATACACGATCCGCATAAACCTAAATGCACAAACGTCAAGTCGTCAACCAAAAACGTCAATGACAACGAGCTAAATAAATTTAAACAGATAAAAAATAAAGCCGGGGAACTGTCATTACTGTCATATTAAATAAAATCAAAGAGACACTGACCTGTATTATTACGACTAGACTCTAGACAGGCGGTTGTCAAACTGATGTCGCTGTTTGATTTTCGCCATTGTGCGCTGTAAACAGTGGTGGCGAGGAATTGAACTAAAATTAGTGATGTGTAAAACTTTCTAGATTTAACACGTACCTATCAATAGATTTCATTTTAAGCTTTAATATAAAAATATTCTAAAAATATATAATTTTTAATAATCCATTACGTTAATTTAGTGACGTGAATAGATTTTAAAGGCCCTAATTTTAAAAGCAGTATCTATTAAAATAAATAAAATTGAAGTGTGTGTTGTAATATAAAAAAACAGTTTTAGAGGACTTATTCGTCAAATGTTTCGAACAAAGACGTGTCATGTTGGCTAGCCATGATTTTTTTAACGCTGGATCAGTTGGAAATCTACAATGAAATAAAAATCTATTTTCATAACAAGAATTAATTTAAAAAATCCAAAAAAAACTTGACTCCCTATAGGTAGTCTTCGACAGTCAATAATTTTAAGTAATGAATTCAAAGAATACACTGGTTAAAAGTCTTTTAAAGGCTTAGATACAGAGATGTGATGATTACGAATATAACAACACCTTACACTTAAAAGTCGGTCAAGCTATTTAGATTACAAAAGACAAGTGGAGCTGCAGGCAATAGTTAGTGCATAATAATATATAATTGAATTAGGCTATTAATTAGCTTTCATCTGACACCCATATTGCGATAGCACTAAAAAAACGTCTGTTTTGTCAGTTTACGTCCGCGATTTGGTTTTTTGTTGACGTCATATAATCTATGACACTCGGGGTAAAAATACAAATAAATCTAATGACACCTTCACTTTAAAATCAGCCAAGCCGTTTAGGGTACAAAAGATCACAATGGAAACAGAGATGACCACATACTTACATCATCAGCGCAACCTATTAATGTCCCACCGTTGGGCTCGGGTCTCCTCTCCTCTATCTAGAGAGCTGAGAGGATTTAGGCCATACCATAATCCACACACGCTGGTCTAATGCGAAATTAGCTGTCATTTGTATAGGACAGTCAGTTCAGTGGTATAATACAGGTCAGTGCAAAGAGACGACGCATAGACAACGCGATCGCGGCGCGGCGCGCGGTGGTCATGGAATTAATTAATTCCATGGCGATGGGCACTGATTTGTATATACCTCTGGACTGGCTGTCCTATACAAATGACAGCTAATTTTCTTTGTCTATTTGACCAACTAGCGGAGAAGATTGAAACTATATTTGCCGTAATATTGACGTACATAATACGTTTTGTAGGTGATGTCCATATCGTCATATCAATAAATATGATCATGGTCTGATGTGAACTATGGTTGCAAACAAAATTTTAATTTGTTCATAGAAGTAAATGAAATAAAAGCTGACTGTCCTTATTTTTCTGACATTATCTAGGTCCCTAGGTTTTTATAATAATAGATTTTTATTTCATTGTAGATTTCAACCTGATCCAGCGTTTCAAAAATCATGGCTAGCCAACATGAAAGCACCCCTTAACAAATGCAAACAGTCATCTTTGTTCGTAACATTTGACGAATAAGTCCTCTAAAAGCTGTTGTTTTGATATTAAAAACAGACACTATAATTTTATATATTTGAACAGATACTGGCTATTAAAATTAGGGCCTTCAAAATCAATTCACGTCACTAATTTATTTCGTAATGGATTATTAAAAATTATTTTCCTTTTTTTAGGATATGTTTATATCAAATCTTAAAATGAAATCTATCGATAGGTACACGTTAAATGTACAAAGTTTGTCACATCACTAATTTTAGTTCATATCTTCTTGATTTGCTCGGCTGGCGGCACTGCTTACAGCGCACAATGGCGCAAATCAAACAGCGACAAAATCAGTTTCAAAGACGCCTATCCAGAGGTACCTATACAGGGTGTTTGGCGCATGGACCGACACAATTTTTCCCTGGATTTGGGGGGTCAACAGCTATGTTTTACAAATACACCCTATGTCTTAAATGATGCGGTTGGTTAAAATTATGTTTTTATTTACATTTTTTTTTAAAATACCCAAATTCTTACCTTTAATATGAAATAACTTTTTTTTTTGTGGGTGTAATGGTACAAAATAAATTTTATTGTATTCGCCAATGCCTTCTTAATCTAAATAAATCATTATTTTATACAACTGCTTTCAAAAAAAAATGTTACGTGCTTCCGAAGTTTAAAAAAATGTTTAAATGTATGAAACATTGCAACTTTTAAATTCATTAAAAAAAAAACTAATATCCCTTTGGAACTTAGTTTTATTTTAAAAAGTTCTTTAGTTTATATCCTTTCGAACGGTATACTACATGTCATAGAATACAATTGATTATGCAGTCAAAATACTAGTTAGAAGAGTCAGGGTTAAGAAAAGACTTATAACGTTTTTGTGTTTTTATTAAACTAAAGTTACAAATCTTGTTCAAATTGACCTCCTCCATTTCTTATACATGCACGACATCTGTTTCTTATTTCAACAGTCGTCGTATGTAGTCGCATTTCTTCTTTCATAATGTTAATTTCATTTTACAGTGTGACCTGTAAAATGAAATTAACTAGAACTTTAAATTAGCGATCCTGCCACACGTACGCCAGAAAACTGACAAATCCTGCCAAACTCAATGCACAAACTGCCAAAATAATGCCAATCACATTTCATAGCATTATTATCACTTTCCTACAGCTATCATGCACGTTATCGAACACTTTATGCCCAAAAATCCATCCTTTTTGCACATAAAAACTGGAATATTGTGTAGGTAGATACCTGCCTAACACAATTTTTCAGAAAATAATACAATGCCGCTATGTAACTTTTTCCGCGTTGGCGCCAAAACTCCCAAAATCGTAAACTTTTTTTTTTTAATTTTTCATCACAATGGAAACTAGTCCTTCAGTGGAAATATTAATGTTTTTATTGTTCTAATATTTTGTCATATTTTGTCGTAGTCTTAGTCAAAGTCAGTCAGGCGGTTCGGCCCTTGCAAATTTTAGTATCCCTTTTTTTTACAAAGAAATGAATGTTTTCTATGACATGTAGTATACCGTTCGAAAGGATATAAACTAAAGAACTTTTTAAAATAAAACTAAGTTCCAAAGGGATATTAGTTTTTTTTTTATGAATTTAAAAGTTGCAATGTTTCATACATTTAAACATTTTCTTAAACTTTGGAAGCACGTAACATTTCTTTTTTTTAGCAGTTGTATAAAATAATGATTTATTTAGATTAAGAAGGCATTGGCGAATACAATAAAATTTATTTTGTAACATTACACCCACAAAAAAAAAAGTTATTTCGCATTAAAGGTAACAATTTGGGTATTTTTTAAAAAAATGTAAATAAAATCATATTTAACCAACCGCATCATTTAAGACACAGGATATATTTGTAAAACATAGCTGTTAACCCCCCAAATCCAGGGAAAAATTGTGTCGGTCCATGCGCCAAACACCCTGTATACAGATCAGTGGCGCAGCACTGCACAGAGTATGTACAATGCTATACTGGGTGACAGACAAGACAGATCACTACATAATAATATGTCATGCATATATTAGAGGTCAATAGAATGTTATATTAGGTATATTTTTAATGTTCACAATCACATTATACTTCTTGGTGAAATCTTTAGCTTATATTTACATAGTTATAACGATGTAAATATTTTATTGTACCTAGGTACAATAGTATTATTATCAGTGCACATAGCACTGAGTACTTTTATGTCTATTTGTAGACCTTTAGTACCTTTTAGTAACTAAATAGATAATAGGTAATGTAAGTCATATTCATCCTGGAATCTGTAATATAGCCCCCTGATTCTGATCAGTCGGAATGCTCCCACATCATAAACTTTTTCGAATCATAGGTATAAATTATAATATAACGGTAGTAAATATAGGATAAAGGAGCTTTTATTATTTTCCAAGTGTATGTATGTGCCAGTTTTTTGGGTTGAGAGCAATTTATATATTTGGCGCAAAGAGTTGTTGGTAATAAATTAACCAATAATCATTTCATGTTCATGTTCAAAGTCCATCATAGGTGACTCGTTAGGAGTAAATAATTCGCTTGTTTTGCGAACAGTTCCGCTTTCTCTATCACATCTAGCCCAAGGGTGAATATGATTCTTGGGACAAATAAAATGTTTGGTTAACTTTCATAACGAGTTCAACTTCTTTTTCTAGGTAATCGGTAAAAGCATTTAAATCCGTTTTGTTATTATAAAGAGAAGGTTTTTTCAATCTCTGTATTGGTGAGATGATGCTAAATGTTGCTATGATGAGCGTGTGGTCCGATACAGCACCAAACAATGATACAACATCAAAGTATACATCTGAGAATTCTTTAATGATAAAGAAGTCTACCATCTATCTAGATCTTTTAAATGTCTTTTGATGGCACAGTTGTTCCATACAAAAGAATCGTGGTCTGCACCATCAAAAGAAGCATCCACATGCACAATATTTAGTTTGGCATCACAAATCTGAAGTAGAAACAGTAATTACTTTCACAGGCTAAAGCAAATAATACGCAATACCTATTTTCTTCAATTAAACTACAAATACGTTTCTATTTGCTTAACTAATAAAACATTCAAAGAATGATATTTTTTCTATTAAAAAATGTCTCTTCGTGTTCTCTAGGACGGATTGTTGTAATGTGTGTACCATCTATGCATCCAATTGTGCCCGGTATGCCAAATTTTGCCATAAAACTGTAAAAGAATAATGATAAAAAATTTACATGCATACCTACTTAGTAAAATAAATTTTAACAATGTTGTCATATACAGCTTACTCTCTCATATTCAATTCTCGTGCTCTTCGAGATGAAGGAAATTGTATATATTTCAGAATGACTTCACGACTGTTGAGGGCGTTAGTCACTTCGTGCAAGGCTTTACTAAATCTAGGCTGCGACATGCTGCAAAAAATTGAGGCGCCAATATTGCGCTGGTATGAGCCATTCGCATAAAAGTTTAATGTGGCCAAAATCTGAAATAATAAAGGAAATTTTACCTACAATTCAAGATTTCTAGGAACCTAGTTACATATTGTAAAATGTATTAAAACCACACTCTTTCGATAAAAGAAGTTCTAGTATAATTTCAAAAGGCATGTGTACCGTAGCATACATAAACTACATACTTAACAAAACTAGTGCCAAAATTGATTTATCGTCTTAAATACAATTCTGGCAATTTGGCGTATTGAAATTTTAGGAATGTTTCACTATTTTTGTTGCTGACTAAACCAACCGACTAAGTAGGCCTGCAAACGCCGCGCCGCCCGTCCAGCGCTTTCCCAAGCGTAATTAATAAAATAACAATTTCTTACTTTTAGCTCATGGGGCACAGCAGTTGTACGTCGATTTATGGGCAGATATGGCCAGACCTCTAGCAGAACTTGCCTATATGCAGCCTTTGTTAGGCGAAAGTTCGCAACAAACTCCCTGTCGGGTAACTGTAGCGGGTCACTTGCGTCGCGTAAACGGCGTCTTTGGATGCTAAGTGCCCTTCTCCTACGATCAACTTCAGCGATCATTAATAAAATTACCCGCGCCATTTTAAAATAAAATAAAATAGGCAGAACCTTTTAGTCCGTGTAGTGCACAGACCACAGACATAGATTATACACTTGACCACAGACCTAATAGTGGAACCATAGATTATACACTATACGGAGGGAACACTAGCGTATAGTATATAGGTATAGTGCAATGATATTCACCTTTTTTAACATAAATATCATTGGTATAGTGTATAATCTATGCCTACTATAATCGGACCTCCTAGAAGTAATGTTTGACATCAAAATTTGGTTTTTGTAAACGCTAGTGTTCTACTATTAAGGGCTGTGGTATAGTATAATACTAAATACATACAAGCAAGTGCAACTGTGTTACTACAATACTACTTTGTTCATATAAATTAGTTTTTTTTTACGGAACCCTGATATTTGTTCCAAAATAAAAGTAGCCTTTTTTTTTTTTTAAGAGGGGAATGCGTTTACGCATACCGCCCCGTGCGGGAACACGGGACGGTTATGTGGGACTCGCCGGTAGTGGCCGCAATACCCACTAAACCCCTCTGTGCACCGACTCTTCGCTTTAGCGGGTGGGCCACCGGAACTTGATATGACATCAGCGGCCCACCCAGCGAAAGCCCCCATCGGGGAAAATAAAAGTAGCCTAAGTTAACCCTTGTGACATTAGCTATCCGTCAGTGAATGTCTCGTCGAAATCGGTCCAGCCGTTCCAGAGATTAGCCGGAACAAACAGACAGACAGACAGACAAACATTGAAAAAAGTTGTTTTGTTTTATGTACCGTATATACATTCATATGCATGTAGTAGAAAGTGGTTATTTTATTATTACAAACACACCAATTTTGTTTATTTGTATTGTATGTATTGTATAGATGAATCAAAAGAGTTTTTAATTAAATTAACATAAACATAGGTCAAAATAAAACCTGGCCATTATTACAAAATTTGGCAATGTGACAAACTGAGATTCTTGCTATAGCTGTGATTATTTTGTATAGGTACTTTATATTATTTTCAAATAGTTTATTATTTGGTTATTACATAACTTTGTTTTAGTTTCATATCGTTTAGTTATAAAATCGTAATAACAATAAATCGACAAAATTTACGAAGACAAATCAAAATGCTTCAATCTGATTTCTGGTCCTACAAGAAAAATACGCGAACAGAACGTAAAAGTGGTGATGAAGCTAGAGTTTTAGTATGTGTCGTATTTAATGTTGTATATAGTATCTACGTAAATTACTTTTCTGCCTATCCGCAAGCATGGATTACAGTTTTATGATTTTAAGACATGGTGTGGTTTTAAACTAAGCATATATACCGTGTGCATTTTCACCCATCTATTATTGATTGATATTATAAGTTTAACTTGAGGCTTAAAATTTGTGATCATTACAATTGGGAAAATTATAGGCCCTATCTAACTTTAGAATAAACGATTTTACAAAGTTAATTTATTTTAAGCAACAGCAATTGGGAGACATGGAAGGCGAAGTCAAAGAAATTCAAATGGAGTTAGCAGCTATAAAAAAGAATCGTTTAGACTTGGGAAAGCGAAAACATGCAACAGAACGAGATCTTGTAAGTATCTAACCAAAACCCTAAATAAATAAAAGACACATAGTTCATCTGAGAGATAGAAAGAGAGACTAAGAAATATCTGCCACCGCCCGTAGCCTACCTTAATTCTGTGTTGGCAGCTTGAGATAATTGTCTATTTCTTACATCTTATTGCTTTCCCTCAGTAACTCTTGGTGACCACTAGGAAACAACATAGGTTAACTTAGTAGGTACATTAGGTAGGTACCTACCTTGTTAGGTAGGCTGCTTAGTTTGAGCGATTAATTCAAGTGGACTGTACCTACCTAATTTTCTCATAATAATTACTAAGTAAGTATTCGACCAAAACAATTAGGCGCATGACAGAAATGTGGTTACGGTGCCGGCACCTTGGCTTAGTGTTGTTAGAAAGCTCGAGCCTTCGGAAGCTCACTCAAGGCTCGAGCCTTCGGAAGCTCACTCAAGGCTCGAGCCTTATAGCCGAAGCTCGAGTCGAGGCTCGGGTAGGCTTGGCTTCTACCCCTTCGCTTCCTCTAGTCAGCTAGCTCAGCAGTCGTGTACCTACTCGCTCTCGACAGTGAACATTATAGCGCTCTTAAAATGTTGGTTTAGTTAATTTTATAATAATAAAAACAACGGTTTCAAGGCTACTTAGTCTAAGCGAAATTTTAAAGTTACAGGAGAGCAATTTAAAGATTCACTTTTGAAAAAAAAAACCATAAAAAACAACTTCGTAGATTTTGTTATTAATAATACCTACAGAACATAGGCCTCACCTAATTTACGCCACTGCGAACGGTCCTGTGCCGCCTGCAACCAACGGCCGCCCGCCACCTTGGCCAGGTCGTCGGTCGTCGGCCTATGTTAAGTAGTGGACGTCGTTGGGCTGATATGATGATGATGATACCTACAGTATTTCAGTAAATTTAAATACACATTCCACCTTCCCAAATAGTTTTAATGAATCTTGCCTTTTTTACTGAAATAAAAATGTCGTTTGACTCAAAATGCATCGTACCTAATGCAGCAAAATGGTTCAACTACCAGAGATTTTAAAAATAAAAGGGTAGGTAAGTATTCACCTAAGGGTTTAATGAACTAGCTATTTACAGATGAATTTAAGCAAAAGCTTTGATTTATTAATTGCAATTTACTAATATGACTAAAGATTCGGATAGAAGCGCTATCTTAAACTTTTTTAACGGGTTCAGTTATGGTTTCGGATAGGTATATTTGTATTTCGGATATCTGATAGTTTCGATTACGGAACTCGACAGCATCCCTGCCTATGATTCAAAATTATAATTTTTAAAAGTTTTGGTATTGCCTATCTGCCTATAACCTTTTCTTAACGGAAGTTAGGTACAGTCATGACCTGCCGTACCTACCTCAGAAGTTAAAGCAGGAGTATAGAAAATCACTACTTACATAATGTTTGTTTCAGCCTTCTGAAGCTGTTATCACAGATTCAATGCAAGATGATAACCATGAAGAAAAATTACACAAATTGACAGAGGTAGGTAATAAAAATTAACATTATTTAATTCTAACATAAGAATATACCTAGGGACAGTGGTCAGTAACGTTGGGGTTTGTAGCAGGGGGGGAGATTCTATCTCGCTGGCTCAGAGATAGTTCTAGTGATACCCACTTTTATTAGCACTTCTTTTCAATCAATATACTATATCTAGGTATTATAAAACAAAGTCCTTCGCCGCGCCTGTCTGTTTGTCTGTTCGCGATGAACTCAAAAAGTGCTGTACCGATTTGAATATTTTTTTAAGTGTTGGCTAGCCTATTTGTCGAGTAAGGTTATAGGCTATATAACATTACGCTACGGCCATTAGAAGCTGAGCAGTGGGAAAATAAAGAACGACGGGAACGAATTTCTCATACAAACTGTGATTTTAAAAATCTCCATTTATGAAATTCGAAAACGGAATTATCAGCATTTCAATATGAAATTAAGAAGAATGCACGCAATAGCTGTCACGTTGTTAAGCGCACTAGCATTAATACCTAATTAGATATTGATACTTAATTAGGTAATAGAGATCGATTGTTTATCTTCAGATTGTTTTTCTAACATTATCTAGTTACAATTACAAAAGTGCTTACCTCGTTATACCATCCGAGGCCCTTGACAAATCTATCGAACCAAACGATTTTTCTTTTTTAATTAGTTTAGGACAGGTAATTTAATTTTTTAATTAGGTATTATTGATTGAATTTTCAAGCTGACTTCGCGCTTCTATTAAAAAAAAACAATTACAGATTTATAAGCTTCGGGAGGAACTATATAAAGCCAAAAATGCTGCAGATGAAGAAAGGTTCAAAAGAGAAAAATATGAAGAAAAGTTAAAAGATTTGGAGCTACAGCTTAACAACATTTGCAGCATTGGAATGAATACTGAAACAAAGGTAAGTAAACATAGTGTACCTACCCGCTACCTTCCAAGTTTGGAGCACTAGATTTATCCAACATCGTTTCAATGTCTTATAATAGGTACCTAATCAAAATATACTTAGATATTGGGCTCTTTTAAAACACGCACGCACGGTTTTATCATTTAGTTAGGTACACGTATTATTAGGTACCTATATAGTAACACGTTAAATTGAATAAAAAAATTACTTGTAGTAGTGTGTACTGTGTGTACCTATGATGTAAATATAATTGCTTACTGTGGGACTAGATGGCGCCGTGTGAATGTAGTAGAATATTATATTATTATATTTTTTGATCATTCGCAATAATTAGGGACCTACATAGAATGTATAAATAATATAATTTGCAATCTTCTCCTTTAATTAATTTTGTCCATAAACCTAGATACCTACTAGGTATTGATCCATAAAGCGAGTCACACACTACATCGATACGGGAGACGGAAATTTATAAAGTAGGTGTACTATTATTTGACTATAGAAAATACACTAAGCAATGCACACTGTGCAGTATCCACCCCGCTGCGGCTCAGGGTGGATAGAAGGACACGCGTTTCCGAGTAACCAGTTATCCACCTTAGGTTGGCTCTTTTATTTTTCTAGCTACGGAATAAGCCGTTTTTATACACAGATAAAATTTTACCGTACGAACGACTCGGTTAAATGTTTTAAAGAACCTACCTAGTTGATATTTGACTAAAGAAATGTACCTACATCCCTATTGAATTTTGTTCGATCAATTGCCAATGGTAGGTACGAGTCGAGTATATTTAATTACTTAGGTACACTCTATCTATAGTACCTATAAAGCGGAAACTTAGTTGGCTTATAATAACTGTATTGTTTAAAGGAGTCGCGGAAAAATTACGAGGACGAAGTTTCTGTATTAAAAATACAAGTAAGAGATCTGAAAGAAGAAGCGGAAGAGTTGAAAATAACCATTTCGGAGAATACTGAACAGTTGAACGAGTACAGAATGAAGGTAATGCTTAATGTAAGAAAAAAGTAGTCGATTTAATTGAATCATGGCCGAATGGGAAAGTGATTGGCACGTAAAATACGCCAACCGAATTTGATTCCTAAACGTTAGTAGGTACCTACCAATAAATTACCTACAAGTTTAACGATTTGCCATCAGCTAAGTCACGGTGAAGGAAATAATCGCGTCGTAGCAAACATTCTAGGTACTTATCCACCAATATGCATTAGGCCAGCGTGTGTGAAAAGGTTGAAAGCCTCTCAAAAGCTCTCTAGATAGAGGAGAGGAGATTCTTGCACAACTATGGGATATTAATGGATTACCTTCTATTACTAAAGGTCTCCTACTCCTAGGTACCTAGGTACTACACTACTGGAAGTAACTATTATCTAATCTGTGCTACGGAGATCCGAGTAAGTACCTACTTAGTTATATGCGTACGAGTAAGTAGGTAATTATTTCTTAAACGTCAAGTACCTACCTACCTAGTTCATTCTTTAGGATTTCGTTAAATGAGGCAATTAAGTAAGTCACCACACCTTTACAATTTTAAAACAGTACGAAGTCACAAAGTATGAAAATGACGTCGAAAATTATTGATTAGAAACATGAAGAACCCCCGAGTAAAAGAAATAGAAAAGAAAACAAAGGTTCCGACTGTCTCCGTTCAATACGAAATTACATGACTTTTACTTACCTACAGTCTTAGCAGTTTTAAATAAATAAAAAAGTAAACGGATTACGGCCTGAAATTACTATAACATGTATGTATTTTAGTACATTCACGCTCAACAACAAGTAGAAGAATTAAAGCGACAGCTGGACATCATTGAATACGATAATAAGCAAGTTTCAGATCAGATTCACATTGAAATACAAAAAATGAAGGTAAGAAGTAGTCTTGAGATCAGCTCCATCTGTAGATTTTTTATTAAGGCTCTCATAAAAAGTAGGCATTCAGTTTTTGGATTACGACATCTATAACGGGAGCTTTGCTTCAGCCAAACAGACGTGCTAGTTTCGCCAATGTTAGACAGATGGCGTTGTTTCAACGTAATTCAAGTGAAGAAGTATACAGTGCCTTTTTATTAGGTTTTTAAATTATACATTATAATTATTCATTGTTTCTACTTTTCTTGGGAACTTTGAGAAACCCTTTTTTAATCATTGGCATTGTCGGGCTTATTTAATACAATATTATTATTTATTGAAATATAATTATACCTAATACATTACCCATTTGTTCATTGAGACGAAAATAATAGTCATAGAGGCAAAAAACTCGTTGTGGGTTCCAGGTCTTAGATTAATTATCTAATCAAAATATTATGTACCTACCTAACATTTTTAGCTAAGTACTTATCTGCTTTTTATACAGATGCAGTTTCAAGAGAAATTACAAGAACTTGCATCCTTACCAGATTTATTGAAGGGTGCACAGATTCAACTCTCAGAGGCTAAACAATTACAAAGTTTAGCCGAGGACAGTTCACGTCAGTTATCTAATGAATTACATAGAGTGAAAGAAAAGGTTTGTAGTTGACCTGGTAATTTTAGCTCTGGTATCTACATATTAGAAACAAAAGCAACAAGGTGCTTAATAGGTATATCTCCTTAATAGAGAAATAATTAACAGGCGTATGTTGAACGGGCAAACTCTCGATAAGATCTTCCCCCTTCCAGAAAGTGCTTTTTACAGCCCTTCAAAGATATTAGTAGCTATTATATCTTTATATAGCTTATTCATGAATATCGTTGGTTATTATGCTTATTCATGAATAGGTGGTAGGTACTAAGTGTTTACAATTTCGGTTTTGAAACAAGCTTCTTTTAAAGTAGGCGCCTATTGAAATATTAAGTACACTTTTTAGATGGCAAAAACGGTTTCGTCATGTCCTTCCGTCCGTTCGTCCGTATATCACAGGCATTTTGATCGAAAACTACTCTATCACTCAACTCAACTAGTTGATGTAATTTGGAGATTAGGGTGTCTTGCATGGGCCGCCACTTGGTTTGGTACCTACTTAGTTAAATAATAAAAATAAATATTTTTTAAAGGGGCTCCATAACTATAGGTATTTAAAAGAAGCTGAAAAGTTTTTTATAAGTAATTTTTTTTACTTCGACAGATCTTTCAAAGACACTTTATGGTTTAAGTTCAAGTGTTTTGGTTAGGTGGATATTTTCGGAAATAATCGCTCCAAAATTAGCAAAAATTGTGCCCCTCGCCTATATTTTCTAAACTGTAAGACCTTAAAAATATGAAAAGCAAGTAAAGCAACACAAAGGTAACGCTTTATTAAGCGTATGTCGGATATAGGTACCATTTTTGAGTTATTGCCGAAAAACTGTGCTTCTTAAAAAAGCACGTAAGTGCCACGAAGATACATTTTTTGCTGCGGAACCCTACATTGAACATAGTTCGACAAGCCCTTAACTGGTTTATTTTTACAGCTAGTTGCTGCCGTAAACAATTTGAATCAAGAAAAAGGTGATAAGATGAAGTTGATTGAGGACAATAAAATATTGAAAGCCAGTCTTGATGAAAAAATTAAGGAAATTGAGGAATTATTGAAAAATGTAGATGATTACAAGTAAGTTGTATAATTTTCTTCTTTTAAGGTTCGATACATCAAAATGAAGAAACGGACCCCCTTTAGAATCACTCCGATGTCCGTCCGTATGTCTATCTGTCTGTCTGTGAAAAATATTTTTATCAAGAACGCGTAGAGATTTCAAGCTGAAATCTCTATGCGAATGCTTATATTAATTTCAAATACTCGGATATGCAATCCTTTGGAGCAGTAAAAAAGCAGAGTTCTAAGTAAACTCAATCGAAAGATTTAGCCGTTTATGCTCCCGCATATTTTGTTGACGATCAAAAAAGACAAAAACCTTTATTCTACTACCTGGAATCATGAAATTTATTTTTATTCGATATCTCCTTAACATTCACAGATCTGGAATCATGAGATTAGAAGAAAAACTAGTACACCAAGACATCCTTTACAAAGAGAAGAGTGCAGAACATTCTCAGTTGGTAAAGGACTTTGAAGAATTACGAGAGGAGAGCACTAGGTCATTGGGAAGGTGTAAAGAGAGATCCGACTCTATGCGGCGGTTCTTACAAACTCAAATATCAGAGCTTGAGAGACAATTGATTCAGAGTCGGGCTCAGTGCCGATCTTGTCAGAAGGAAAGGGATGATGTAAGTGTTTCAATATTTTTCTAGGTACCGTAGTAGTAGTAGTAGTAGTAGTAAACAGAAACACTAAGAATACCTAAAAACTAATAAGAAAGTTTTGAATTAATGAGGCATTGTTTTTGAATACGCTAGGTGATTTGACTTCGAGACAAATCGTATGTAAGTAATTTAACCTAGACGTCACGTCGTCACTCGGTTGTGATAAGTTTTAGCTAGGCTATAACTGTAAACCCAAAATATAATATAATAATAATATAATAATAATATTCTACCACATTCACACAGCGCCATCTAGTCCCTAAGTAAGTATTTATATTTGCTTGTGTTATGGGTACTAAACAACTGATATACTACTTAAATACATTTTTTTTTGTAAATACATACATATTATAAATAAATTACACCCAGACACAGAACAAACCCTTATGCTCATCACACAAAGATTTGTCCTGGGTGGGGATCAAACCCACGACCTCCGGTTTAGCTGTCAGGGTCACTAACCACTAGACCAACAGGCCAGTCAACCACCCCAAGTCATATCACCCGAAACAGTTTCAAAACGAAAACCTAATTTAAAAAAATAATCTAAATTTAAGTTTTTGAGTCAGTTGAGACAAATCTAGTTATATTTAGATTTCATGACTAACTACGAGTAGGTGAAATGTAGTTTTAATTTGGTGTTTACAGCGTATTTCTTAAAAATGTGTTAATATTACTCCAAATAAGAAATCTTTTATGTCATACCTACATTAACTTTATTTGTATAGATCCGTCAAAAAATGCAAGTACAGATCAACAGTCTTCACGAGAACTTCGAATTAGTCGAGATAAGGCTTCGTAATTTGCAAGGTCAAGTCACGTCACTCAAAAGCAGCTACACTGTCATTTTGACGGACGATGAAGACAGTTCAGAGTTAAATACCAATATTATTACAACAACAGATTAATGTAGAATTCAAAATTATATAGAAATTGTTTTAATGTGTTTACTTACCAATAAAATAGAAATGTGTATTTCTGGATTGTTTTATTTTCGAAGGGCTACTCTTTAAGCTAGCAAAATGTATCGAAATATTTACACATATTTTCGATGCCGTTGTAATGGTTTATTTATTATGACAAAATTATTGTTTCCGTCAGTCATTCAAATTAAAAATATAAGATTGCTCGTTTTCGTGGCCCTATTTTTTGACTCTGAAAGAATTTTTGTGTGTGGTGAATGAATTGATTTTGATGATTTTGTTGCAAGATTAATATTTTCAATCAGTTTCATCCTGAAAATTTATTAAATATTCTTGTTGGAAAAATATTGGCAATAAGGTACGTGTTTAGTTATTGTTTCACTACTATTATTTCTCAACTATTTTCATAAAAATTGCTATGTTTGGAGTGGTCTAATAATCTTTATTTATAAAATCAGAAACACGGTGTCGGTAATAGCTACATTAGTTTATAATAAAACTGTGTCGTAAGGGGTGAAAAGGGGTAAAAACGATTGTATGAAACTTCTTTGTTTTTTAACTTATAGACTTGAAAATTTGTTTTGGGATACTACTATCAAAATAAAAACAAGGGTGGCTTTAAAAGGGTAAATTGGGGATGAAACTTTGTATGAAAAGATCTTTGTTTTTAAATTAACGTTTTGCAAATTAGTATTGGGATAGGCAATTAAAATGTTGTTTTTAATATTTTTGATAAGGATGGGTTCAGGGGATGAATGAAATTGTGATAAAGACGTTAAAAAACTAAGTACTTAGTCGTTATTTTTTAGGTTTTTATGGACGGATAATACGCAATTAGAACTTCAGGTAAGAAGTGAGTTGATGGGTTGATTTTGGTGTTTGAAAAACTTCCCCTAAGGGATGAAATAGGTGTGAAAATTGTTAGAAATGGATATGGATGTTGTCTTCAAGGTTTTTAAGGACGCTGATTACAAAAATGTTATCTATATTGACGTAAAATGAAATTCAACTCCTGTAGTGGGGTGTTGTGGAATTCATGAATTGCACTTAAAACAAAGATCTATGTAATATCGAAATCTACGCGGATAGTCGCGGGCAAAAGCTAGGTTTAAATATAATTATAATAATATCTAACTGTTACATTTTTCTTATTTTCTATGTTAGTGTGTGTGTGTGTGTTTGTGTGTTATGTGTGCATCAGCTGTGTGAGATATATTTAATTGATTGAAGAAGTATATTATACTTTAACCAAAATTCATCATAATTATATAATCATAATTATGTTTAAGTGGAGAGCCATTTATCAATGAGTGCTTTACAGTCACGGGTAGTATGAGGGTAAATATTTATAATCTTGTTGACTCTGTTGTATAGTATGGGAGCAAGGAAAGACAATTGTCGGCGCACAACCTGCAAATTAGCCGAAGGAATATCGCAGACTCTTCCATTTCTACGTTTACGCGTTCTTAAAGTAGGGTCAAATTACACATCTGCATGTTTATGAACAATCACGCTTAGCACGTATGAATATCTCGCTGTGGGTACCTTCCACAATTTATTAAGTTCTTCATTTGTTTGTATCGAAAGCGATTAACATTGTGTACTGACTGTTTTTTTTTTGTACCAAATGCTTATATTTTGGTATTAATGTGATAGCTTTCTAATGATAATAATAATAATATTTTACCACATTCAGGCAGCGCCATCTAGTCCCAAAGTAAGCAATTATATTTGCTTGTGTTATGGGTACTAAAGATAAAGATCATTTTATTTGTTGGATTTAAATTATTTGTTTGTTGTTAAACAACTGATATACTACTTAAATACATTTTATTTTTTGTAAATACATACATATTATAGATAAATTACACTCAGACACAGAACAAACCTTTATGCTCATCACACAAAGATTTGTCCTGGGTGGGGATCGAACCCACGTCGACCTCCGGCTTAGCAGTCAGGGTCACTAACCACTAGACCAACAGGCCAGTCAAATGATATATGGTAAGATATGTTTTGAGAAGATTTATAAAAACTTTTGACATTTTATTTGCTGAAAATTTTCTATTTGCTTGAGCTTATCATATTTTCGCTTTACATTTGTGTGGTACATGGTTTATTTTCATTTGTTTTTAGTCACGTTTCGAAGAAAATCAGGACATTCAACGGCAGCTACAAAAGAGAGACCTTGCTTCAGATGGAGAGGAATCCGACGTTACTATCTCGTGAAGATTTGGTGGCGAAGTTAGAAGGGGACATCGATAAGAGAGCTGAAGTCGACGTGGTTAGTCATGATACGTATACGTATATACCTACGTAAGACCATTCAACATACTCTGGCAAATTAGAAACAGAAAGATTACCAGCTGAACCAGATCTAGGATCAGTTGCTCTGACAGACATCAAAACTTGTGAGTATTATTGCAAGACAGAAGGCTTAAAGAGAACTATGCTCTCAAGGTAGGCGGCTTGGCTGTGCCCTTAACATTGCCAACGTCCATGCGCGGCGGTAACCACTTACTATTAGGTGGGCCGCCTGCGCGTCTGCCACTTTAGACAGTAAAAAAAAGACACTAAAACCAAATTGTGTATATAATTATTATACTTCGATCCCACCCATGGTGTCTTTGGCAGAAGAAGGAATTCACACCTTATTCAGAGGAATAGGTTGAGAAAAGAATGCCAATTTATGTCGAAGCAACAATTTATCGAAACAGGCACCTATAAAGAGAATGTCACTAGTCTTGATGGTGTGGATGTAACAGTTGTATCCTAGAAGAATAACAAGCCGTTTACCTTGACTTCCACTTACCTTTGGTCAAATTCAAAGGTATGAAGTAGTGGTAGTAGAGTTAGTAGAAGGAGAAGAAAAAAGTAACCACCGCTTGTCACACTTGGTAAAAGAATACAAAACAAACTTAGTCGCAAGTGGTAGGTATATGAGAATTTTTCCATGTTTTGGACCTCACTGTTAATCTCCTGGGGTTAAAAAAGTAACCAAACCAAAAATTTTCTTTAGAAAAAAGCCACCAATAGAACTTCGCTTTGACGGTATCGAAGATGACCAGAAACAAGGGGCTACCAGGATGCGATATATGATGCCTTCTTTAAACTTTAAAAATGTAAGGACTACTTTACTTCCTTTCATAAGTGTCATATTATACTACTCATATAATTATATTACTTACTGACGTACCTAAACAGTTGTAAAAGTATTATCTAAATGCATAATGTACCGACGATACTTACGATACTTACTTTATTTCCATAAACTTATTATATAAAAAAAAACATGACTTGGATTTTTTTACCGTTTCTCCCTTTATCCTGAGCTAAATATCTAAAACATATATTTTATTTACTATTTTCAAAAGTTTTATGCATGCAAGGGTAAATCTTAACACATTATTTTTACGTTTTTTTTGCTATTTAACTTTGTTAAATGCAAAGTGGTTCAATCAATATTATGACCCAGGAAAAGGTTTATAAATGCACCAATATAATTTGACTCAGTATATTTTATATTATAGAAGTTATTCGCATGTACTTAATAAGAGCTAATACTTGTAACGTGCAAATTGTATGCGCAATGATCGGCAGCTCTTGTCCGTAACTCACCGCACCGCACTGCCCGGCTTGGTTTTGTTTCTCGGTTGAGAGGCGCACGTAGCGCGGAGCGCCCTTGCTCGACTTGAGGCCGTGCCTCTCCACTTGCCTTGCTTAATGTCAACGCACCGCTAACTATACTATGTACACTTAATTTTATTATATTTTTTAACATTTCAATATCTTTACATGTTAAGTTCTCCGTGATAACCTGTTCTGTTTAAAACAGTTTGATCGTATTTTCTGCGGACACCTGTCCGCAAATTATCTGTTTTGTATTTACTGTTATTTCAAAGTTAAAATTTATACTAGATAATTATACTTAGGTAGGTGTATACAAATTAGTGAATTGCACAATGTAACCATCTAGTTTGCTTATTATTTGGCTTTATATTTTTTATCCCAACTCTAGCAATGGTAGTTATTATACTTTAAACCTAAATAGGCATAAACGAATCAGTAAGTTTCTGCAAAAAATACTAAAATAAATCTTAACATTCCTACAAAATAAGCCACAAGACGTACCTACAAGATAAATTATAAAACAAAAAGTAAAACTGAGAACTAGTTTTTAACGAGTCCCTCAAAACCGATCTTCGAGTGAAATAGCCTTGCAAGATTTACACATTAAATAAACCTATTTAAGACCCTCGTCTTTTATTAAGGACTTCCAAACTTTGACGGTTGGTAGCGACCATTTAGTTGTAGCGGTATCTGTGAAATTGGCTGTCATAATATATTAATTTGGTCTCCCTTGCCAAATTACCATGGACGGATATAATTGTAGAGTTCAACAACGCATGCAAATGATACAATTTAAGAATTCCGTTTGGGCAAAGTTTCTGCAAGGGCAAAGACTATTCGCAGTATGATGGATAATTTTGTGTCCAATGGTTCAGTAAACAATTAACCGTTACCCATACGTCAACGAAACGCAAGATCTGCCGAAAACATTGCCACTGTGTGTGACAGGAGTGCACGAGAACTCGGTAGGCCGATTGTGGCGACCGTAAAAGAAGCAAGGCGCGCAAAACGTTGCCCGAACTGAACACCCATTCCATTTTGTATAATTTGCATGCGTTGTTGGTCACTATATCCGTACATGAGGTAATTTGAAAAAAACTTAATAAATGACAAAAAATTCATAGATATTGTGTGTGTATGGCTTCAACTATGTTCGCTACCTACCGTCAAAGTTCAGAAGTCCTTATTGAAAGTCGCTATACTTAAAGAAATCCACTGCCGCGTCTTGAATTTACAAGATTCTTTTAAATAAAGCTAAACGGCGTTTACAGATTTTAATAATAACTGCTTTTGATGAGGTGTACATATTGTAAAAAAAGGTAGGTTTCCTACATTAATTTCAGAATAAGATATTCATGCTGTAGGTGTAGAGAAATTCAAAAGTCTTAAAATGTCAATTATTATTTTTGCTTCGGAATCCGATTAGGTTTGAAGACTTGAAAGCGATTTTATTCCTCTGAGGACGAAATAAATCTGATTACAGGTATTATGCTCGCAGCCACGTCCGTGTCTCGTATTACTGATTGCTTTGTGCCTTTATTTCGTTTTATTGAATTTTACTTTGAATACCTATTCTTTAAATTTGACTCAAAATTTATCCCTTAAAATGACAAACGCATACGAGTATAATGTTTTATTACAACATATTAAATACGAGTTTAAAAAACTCATCTTTCATTAAATTGTAAATGGTTCGTTAATGAACGTACTTAATATTTTTTGTTTAATTTTTAAATTGCTTATAACATATACTTAAGCAATTTAAAAAATTAAACTAAAACTGGTTTATGTTACTGATTTATACTTGTTTAATAGGTTCTATTAATTTTGTGTTTCAAGGGCACGCACATCAACAACTTCCTTAGGAAGTAGGTATCAGGTTATTAAATAAATGAAACATCATATTCCACGCAAACGCATTTATTTTATGATTCATTTTATATTTTTTGGTGCTCCATTTTTATTTATTTGTGTTTCATTAAATTATAAATTAATACTAATAATAGTAAAGGACTCGGGTTGCCGCACGACCTCCTTAAATGGGCAATCGGGTAAATCGTGCAGTTGCCGAGTCCCGGGCAATGAGCTGGCATAATAAATAATACAATAAGGTACAAAAAAGGAATTCAACGAAGTACCATCGGATGGTTTTCACTCTCGCTCACACACACGCTCCACACACGCCAACAACAGTCTTACATCTATTATATCACTAGCTATACAGAATGCGGCAAGGCCGCGTGCATTGAACCATTGATGTGTACGAAGGGTAGGGTGATCACTCGAAGTGCGAGCCCTTAAGCTTCTTGACGGCATTGGTGAGGTGGAGCATCTCTGTGTTCAGTTGCCAAATCAAAGTCTCCAGTTTGTCGACAGAGTCGAGCAGCTCCACACGCTCGGTGTGAGGGTTGAAACGAACCTCGAAAGGTCGAGACATGGTGGACACCCAGCGTCTGTAATGACAACAAAAAATATGAAATGAAATTATATTTATGTCTGAATGGGTTAAACTTTGTGCAATATAATTTGAATTAAATCTTACCTGAATTTTTCTTTGGCATCTTCGAAGCTCTCAGCTACGTAATAGATGGGCTGGTATTCCTGATCTTGGTAGGGCTGCACTGAAGTAGAAGCGGGTTCGAAAGGTCTGAGCTCAGGTTTGTCACTCAGGGCATGGAGAAGCTCTCCAATTGAGGACAGGAGAGCGGCGCCGTATGCTTTCAGTTGTTGGTTTTCTTTGCACAGTCCAAACTCAACCGTGAACCAGTATACCTGAACAGATAAAATCATTTATAATGCACCGCCATTGGGCGTATTAAATCAGCAAGCATTTATATTCAATTTCGCAATTGCGGGCCCGTTCACAAATTAGCATATTCGCTCTGGCACTAATAATATTATTTATATTAAACAGTTTTCAAAAAAATAAAACTTACAGTAGAGAGCTTTTCAATTTCGGGGTCAGAAGCGCCAAGAGATGCGAGGCCAATCTCCTGGGAGAATTGAGCAAAACTGGAGTCAGCCAAAAGGGGGATGTGTCCAAGGAGCTCATGAATACAATCACTGCAAAGAAGACATAATGTTACAATGTATCCGTTATTATTCCCTTCAACCGGTAGCATTTAACGTAATTTATTAAATGGTATGTTTCAATCAGTAATTTTAATCTATGAACAGCTAAATTATTGTTTGTAATTAACTGAGAGCTGTGTTTTAGATTACGATGCAGTAAGTGCAATAGCGTCAGCTAAAATAAAATAGCTTTAAACGTTTTCACGCCAATAACTTAGTTCAATTTGTTCTAAGTAAGTCGGTATAACTAAATTACAAGCGAGGCGCTTAACAAAGTTACAGTTCCATCACGACACTACGCCCTCGTCTCTTCCAACTGGTAAATTGTTTTATTCTCAATGATATAATAAATGTTTACACTTATGGTATATATTATTACTCACTTGTAAAAAACGACATTGAATAAATACTCGTACCCGTAACTAATTACGTAGTTTGGTCTACATTTGTTTAAGATTTGATTCAATTTACATAACACCAACAAGGACTGATTGCGTAATATTTCCGTAAAGAGACTCGTCAAGGCAATTATTCTGATCCTAATTAAATTATCAGTAATGAATACTTCGGACATATTCATTAGAATTGTTTCCGTATTTATGATCATGATTTAGTTTTATTTCAACAAATAATGCTGAATCGATATAAAAGGTATTATAGTGGTACTTACGGTTCAGGTGTGTGGAATGGAGAGTTGGCGTGACGAACGTATTGAGTAGATTGGAAGACACGGAAAGCGAGAGATGCAAGGAAATCGCGGGCGGTGAGGAGTCCAGCCGCGGGGCGAAGGGTGAATCCGGTATGTTTGCGTAGGAAGTTGCTAACGTCATCGAGTTGAGGAATACGATGAGGCACGAAGATATCCGCATCTTGCAGCTTGCCGAATGCTGCCTTGTATTCTTTGCAAGCGTGTTTGGGCATCAGATCAACAACGGTGTTGAAAACTCGCTGCCAGGTAGCATTCTCACTTTCGGTGTAAGAGATGGAGGGGATTGGGTCTCCGTATTTGTACGCGAAAGCAAGCTCAGCAATAACCTTCCTGCGCTCTCTGTATTCCTTATCAGCAAAACCAGGATGGTTCATGTCCAATTCGGGTTCATATTTGGTCATCAAGTGATTGCAGTTATCGAGATCAGATGCGTGGCGTGGGAACCACGGGGTTTTGCTGGAGATGTTGTTCTCAGATACGAGGTTCACTCCGGCGAAAGATGTCGTTTGACGAAGAGATCTAATAAGTTGCAGCAAATTGATGCGGCTCATGCTGACTTTCACAAGAGCATCGAATTGTACACCAGTTGTCTGGGAAGGACGAGTCTCAAGATGCTGAACACATCCCTTGTAGTTATCGATGGTCTTAAGGATGCGTGCGAGTGAGCCCATTCCATCTCGCATGCGTAGCAACAAAGCTGCTTGCTGATTAGCCTGCTCTGCCTCGGGTGATTCACTTGCAGCATTTTGCAATATGACTTCTTCCTCGGTTAGAGTATAATCTGTGATAAAAAGAAATTTTAAATAAGAACACATGTTTAAATTAATAAAAATCTAATTAAGCATGACCTACAAATATTTTTTTTATTAATAATTACCTTCGTCATTTGTCCCAGCATCGCCGATATCAGTATCAGCTAAACATAAAAAAAAACAAAAACAAATGAAATAAAATTAAATAAACCAAAATCAACCAACCAAAATACTTAAAAAAAAACTAAAATAAAAAAGCTAATGATGATTACCTAAGTGACCATTCTTGGTTTCATCTTGCTGAGTTCCATCTTCGACAGTCGGGGAGTTTTCACCATTGCCAATATGAAGCCCATCTTGGAGAAATTCGGAATCCAAGCCAGAGTCTAATTTTATAAGGAAAACGAAATTATACATAACAAAATAAAAACAAAAAAAATAAAAATAAATAAAATGTGCTCGATGTCTGGTTTCTTGTACTTTTTATATTTATTAAGTACAATCGGGGTCGTTTGCTTACGTAGGTACAGCGCAAAGTTCAACTCTCGAAAGCTTAATTATGAACTTACCATTGGCGCGGGCGCGAGCCTCTTCAAGAACGCTTTGTTTGGTCTGTTTGACAACAAGGGTCTCAAAGCGGGCGTCGTCTACAAGAGAGCGGCGACGAGACGGGTAGCCGTTCTGTAAAAATATAACACGTATTGTATAAATTTGTATAAATTTTACATCAATATCTATTGATGAAGCTAACAAGACTTACGACCTTAGTGATTTAAGCTGATGTTTAAGTGTTTTATATAGTTTACGTAAGCTAGGACAGGTTGTATCTATTTGGGATCTTAGTTGTTTGACAACAATTTGTTGATATGCCAAAATTTATGTTGTTAAAAAAATATAACCGCTTCACTAGGTTTATTTGATTGAAATGAAAAAAATTGAAACGATGTAATATAATTAATGAGTGATTAGATAAGTTACCAACGATTGATTGCTTTAATGCTATTCTGTTAGAGATCGATGGATTAAATATAAAACAACGTTGTATTCAAGGTGGGAAACATTTTCACTCAGGCGAACAAACACAAAGAAACTGTCTCTAGCACAGTTTGATCTTCTAAATCCTTATAAATATAAAACGGTCACATTGCGTTATATTTCATGTGAGAGCAGGAATTGCTTTTAAGAAGTTCTTAAGCTTATTTCCTGAGTGTGGCCGGGCGTAAAGTGCTCCCATTATACCCGCCCCGCGTCCCACCCAATGCGACGTCCTACGATTGAAATCTTTCAAAGGAACTCGAGTTTCCGTACGGCTGCGCTCGAATAGAGCCAATTACTGCACTCTTCACTTCTACAGACTTTGACTACAAGTTGACTAATTTACTGTTACGAGATCACTCTCTCCCGTTTATGTCTTTACTTTGCCTCGATGACACAAAGAATCCTTTTGTCTATGGGCTAATATTTAAGTTACCTCAATTATTTGTATGGAATAATTTACTTGAACAACTACCTAAATTATTAAATAGGTATTAATTGCTAACTGACAAGTGTTGTTAAGTTGACCTATGGTCTGGAAAGCCCAAGATGACGTCGTCAGAGTGTGGTACTATGCGGGCGTTTTGATAATACACAGTTTTCCTTGAGTAATGTGTAGTTAAGTGTTGAGGCCGGTGTCAGTGACAGCGTAATTTCCGTCGCGTAGAGCTAAGGAGCGGCGGGTGACGCGGTGGCTGGACGAGTGCGCGGGCGGCGAGACCTAGCATTTTCCACTAGAGTGGCCGTGCGGGCCTAACTATGTATGTCAAGGGTTGCGCTAATCACTCGCTATTGTTACCGAGCCCCTGAAATGCAACGAAGTTAGTAATTACGCGACCTAAAAGTTTATTTTTATGAAGATTGGCATCTCAGTTGATATCGATTCATAAGTACATAGAAATGAACGGCGTTTCAAGATTGCGGAAACAATGTCGCACGCGGTATTGTAAATTTAAAGGTCCGCCTAACTGGAGCGGACAGGACTCGGAATCCGGTTGATTTAGCCTTGGTGTGCCCGAGTGGCCACTTCACCATTCCAATCGGTCGTCGGGCAATTAAACCAAGCCAGAGTGCGCCGCCCGCCGACCTGTACCCACCCTCGAACCTATTATATACCTACACCTGTGATCCTTGAACAATTAGAATTCAATTCCACATTGCAAATCATCAATTTGTAAATCTGCATGTTTGTATATCCGCATCATGAGTTTTAGTAGAACAAATGAAATATTAACAGATCAATTTTTAGAGCAATAATGTATTGTGAATATTCGTTCCGTGAACAAAAAAGAAGCTTAATGTCCTCCAACTATAAAAAATATAATTATGGTATGCTGAGTGTCCTCAAATAATGCAACAGACTGCATCAAGAACTCCTATTGGTCAAGGGCATAATTAAATGACCTCGAAATTGTTACAGACGAAGATCTTAAGTTAGCGCTTTGCGTGACGATATCTAATTAATAGCGAAACGTGTGCTAGTGTACTGGTGCAATAATAAAAATCTGGCCAACCAATATTTGAATTATGTTATTGGCGTGCAGATTTAATAAGTTAATTGTGCCCATCGTGTAACTTTGATAGAATTTCAACGATCTTTACAGATTGCAGTGGAGTCGGTGAGCGTCGCACTGCCTTGCATTCCGACCTTCGACGGTCAAGGAAATACAATCATTCAGTCACCAATCATAAAGTACTCCATAATCACAGCATGATAGTCACAGGGCTTATTGTCGCACAGCAATTAACCAGTTAAAAACAATGATCGCAAAGCGTTTCGCCATCAAAAGACTTTTTAAAAGGATTCTATAAAATTTATTATTAATTAATTAACTGTAATTTAGAAGAAATGACAGTGAGGTGCATACATTAACTGACATAATTCGCAATAATATTCGCTTAAGCTTTGTTTACTGTCACCTTGTCAAAGCACCATTGAAAAATTCTACTAGAGTACACAATCAACAGATGAGTGCAACGACGTAGCCTACGTGATGTAATAATTATGAGTTGATGACGCGTTGAATATTCACAATGGTAATTAATCTGCTAATAGACAATGATGAGATCGACTAGATGCCGTGTTTGTTGTAATAGCCGGCAGTAATATTGAACTGAATATCCGGCGCTCACACACGGATTACGTCGTCGTAGAGATGCATTTTGTACGAAACAATGACATATTTAGAACATATTGTTGTACGAAAAATTGTGCAATTTGTCACACGATGATGTGACTTCACTGTGAAAGTGTCATCGCGTGAATTAATTACTTGGCATAATAATAAAGGCGATGGCCCTGTCCGTCGGCTTGACATAATGAGATCCGTTCAACTATCAAGCTTTTGGATAATTAGCAGAGGAATTTGTAAGTGAAAATGTACTTATAAATGATACGTCTGAATTCATCTCCTTATTCGCGTCGCTTTCACACGATTTCTCGATGCGCCTTATACGATAATTAATTTCTCGAAAATATTTTGTAAACAAAGGAGGACGAGGGAGCTTTTAGTAATGCCACAAGAGTTTTATTTTTTTCTAGAAACATGGATATTTAAATTACTTTGTACTAATAGCTAGTTTATGTCTATTGTTATACTCAGTAGTACAAGGGCAAGTTTGACACGTAATAAGTAGGTTATAGTGATTATCCGAGATGAGATGATCAGTCGATTAACATCGAATCTTCTATTAACTTATACATACATACTAGATACAATTGCGTGAACACATCGTATGCTTAGTTAAAGCGTGTTAATTATAGGCTTAAACAATGATCTGTTGTTAAGTTATTGTTTGTTTATCTAATATGAATAATATTATTATTATCACAACAACAAGGTTTAAATAATCGTAGTTTATATTTCTAATTTCTAGAGATTTTACATTTTTGTTTGTAAATTGAGTGTAACGTAAATAACTTATAATGAACTTAACTGGATTTCTTTGTTTAAAGTTGTTAAAGAAGTTAGGTCTGTAAATCATGCGTTTTATTGCAATATATTATAGCGATTGCCATTGGTGATTTTTACTGCTATTTTTGAATGCCAACCATATTACATCCTGAAGTAAATCTAAATTAGAGAATAGAATAATTTTTTGGTTATAATATTAATTTTATATAAATATAATTAATTAATATAAACATTATTTGGGTACGTATTTTGTTAATTATGTCAACATCACTTTTATTAATTCTAACTGGGTTTTGTATTAATACGTTTAATTAAAGATATTTATTTAGGTAATTATGAAATGGGACTTTAAAAAATATTGGTATACTAGTGGACTTTATATATAATGTTTGTAAATAATGAAAAGAGCAAGTGGCAAAGACAGGCAATGCTGGTAGAACCAGGCCGGCCCTGCTGCAGGCGAGCTCCTCACCTCAATGCTGTATGATTTCTTGATGGCGAACATTTCGCGGTTCTTCTGGGCAGCTGCGACGGCCATAGTTTCTCTTAACACACCACTGGGATTGGTAGAGCCTGAACGAATGTTCACTGCGCGGATAGCTAGCGTATTGTCTGCGATAGCTTTGTGTCTCGACCACGGGCTTTGTGCCTGTCTGTCTGCGACTCGAGCTGTCGTATTACTATAGCTAACTAAACTTTGGATTGCAAACAGACCAATGCATGATGACCGTTCGTAAGAACAGTTTAAATAGTGTTAGGCGCGCGCCTCCCACCCCGCAGCGCCTTTCGTCGCGCATGCGTCATTACTGTCCCCCGCGCGTCTTGCGCCCCCGCCGCACTCTTGGCGCGCTACCACCGGCATCCCCCGGCCCTAACATCATCATCGTCAACTACCCTCTTGTCTTACACCTTATCGCCCTCATCTATATCTATATATTTGGTTATGTATATTATAAAAGGAGTAGCTGATTGACTGATATATCAATGGGCTGTGTATAAATGTCCAAACAATATTATTAATATTATCACAGCCTAAACCACTGGGCCTAGAACCTTGAAATTTCATACACACGTTCTTAGGTAGCATAAAACCGCAATTAGGAAGAATTTTGATAAATTCCCAGTTAGAACTCTTCAAATTTAAGGTTTGACATGGTAGTTTCGATAACCAAAAATTAAAGTTCAAAAATAAATTCATAGTAATAAGGCCTTATAATAACCACAAAGATAGGTACGGAATCTTAGCAATGAAAGCACGAAGGATATTCGTTTTGGACTCAAATAATTATACTAAAAGTTCAGCTCCAACACCCGTTCCTTGCAGGGTCTGATAATGAGTAGAAAAATAGGAGCATGATCATTACAATGACGGGTACACCAGGGTATTTATAAAGAGGATCTGACCGACTGATTGAATTATTTGCGTACAGCCGATACTTGGAACGTAAAATTATACATACACTTTTCTTTTATGATATTGGTAACTAACACAGAACAACCTATCTCTGTTCTGTGGTAACTAAGAAAAGATTTTTGAAAAATCATCCCTTGAAGGGAAAATTCTATTGGTCACAGGAATCAAAATACTTGCGGGAGGAGCCGGGGGCGACAGCTAGTATATAAATAAGTAATTTTTTCTATCAATGCCTTTTTAACTTTCGGCTCATGTCCTTAATCAGATCCTTGTTCGGATATGGCCTTATATGACAAGGAAGTGAACCGCTAATACTTTAATGAATATGTTGTTTACATAACTTTTTAATGAAGCAGTAATCATTTGGTTAAAATTAAATGATTGGTAACAGTGCTTAGGTTTGTAGATTAGATGTACATATTATTATAATTAATTTATAAACGTCGAATGTAGTGATTCTTACTTATTCTTTGGAGGAGACCCATGCCCAGCAGTGGGGCGTTTGTGGGTTGAAATGATGATTTTATTTGAACTTAACATAATAAATTATGAGCGGTAATGTTGTCACGGGAGATTCATTTCAAATTAATTTAAGTATGTATGAAGCGATTGATAAGGCCATTTAGATTAGCCATTAGCCAGTGTACACGAAGCCAAAGATATGTGTTTGGATCGGAGCAATTGATGCCCTATTTTCTCTGGCTACTTCAATGCGGCAAAGGCGTGAAGATCTGTATGTGTACCATTTCAGCTTTGTTAGTGGTAAGTCTTATTTATAAATTTAATTAATTATTAGATAAAAGTACGTATGAAACGCTCTTGAAAACTATAGACGCCACACAGCATACTCTCATTCAAAAATTTTGATAAATCAATATAAAAAAGTATCACCTTTGATACAAAATGATAGGCAGGCATACCTGTCTACCGTTTTCTGCATGTTAATCATTTTTTAATTAACATTAAGTTAATTCTTAGAAAAGAAGACTAAAAGGAGACCAGTGGGAAAATACGATCCAAGACTGGAATTGTATCATTCCAGATTGACATCTGAAAAATATTTACCAGATTACAGTTCTGACAGGCCTTGGTATGGCGTTGATAAGCCACTACATTGCGAATGCAGTCCGTTATAAAACTTATATTATTTTATATTTCATAAATGTAAATTGCTTAAATTTAAGTTATGAATATTTTATAATAATTATTAAAGTTTAATAAATAAAATAACTCAAACATTATGCTCTTGGGTTCGGTCCAAAATGAAGCAACGTTTTTCGTACATGAAAGTTTGTTAATCGAACCGGGGTTTGGTTTTTGACCTGTGTATGGCAATGAGCTCACCCCCTATATTTCCTTAGATTCCTCTTCTTGGATAAGCGGCTAGTAATATACCTATTATATATTTATACGAGTAATGTACCTACTGTAATTCTTACTTTCCCTTTTATTTGGAACAAAATAATATAGAAAAAATAGAATACGGTTTTATCAGTCCTTAATGCGTAAAAGATAGCACTCAAAAGTTTTGGAGTAGTTATAAATAAATATATTCTGTATGGTAAGTACTACTCTAGTGTACTTATAACTGTTTTTTATTTTAAATTTTCCAGTTGTTATTGTTTCCTTGTTGGAATTTTACGGTGGATTCTTCACCGCAAAATTCGTAGTCATAATCGTAGTCAGTAGAAAAGTCAAATATTATCCTAGAATGTATTGTAATATAATTCCAAAGTCTATGGGAAGATGCTTGATTTTGTGAATGGATAAAATATTTTATGTAGGTACTTATAACTTTTAATGTTTTGTTAATGACATGATTTTCAATTGCCAATATTATTTAAGTTAAGAAAGAAATACATTGATTTTTATAAACTTTGGTTAAAGTTTTTAAAAATCCCTATGGACATTAAATATGCAAACTATTATTATTTAGTATAACTTATAAGTTTCTGAAATATACATTAGTGTGTGTAAATGGTGGTAACTATAAAAAAAGAAACTCAGAACTCAGCTTTAATTTGTTTTTTCAGAAATCGATTTTCGTAAACCTGGTAGGTTACGCTTCAGATGTTGCATCAAAATCTAAAGGTCAGATCAGTTTTCTGGTTTATCTTAGCGTAAATATTAGAAACGAGTCTTTTTTAAATCAGATATGAACTGTTTATATCAACTAATATCTAGTTTGTCAGTAGGTTTTTGTTGATGTTTTAAAGACTTCGTGATTCATTGTTCAGTAAAAAACGTAACGCAAACTTACATTGTATCACTTTGCACATCATCCGTTCATAACCCTAGCCAACCTGAATAAAATTGTTATGTTTATCATGTAAATTAATGAAAAAAACGCGAAACCAAAACGGCTAAATTATATTTTTCTACGACTATTTAGAATTTCCCTAATGGTTTATAGTGTCATCATTGCAAATTGAAGTGTAAATACCGCGTCATACATCAATGTTCATTGACGTGTAAACCCTTGTGCAAAACCATTACAGAATAGTCATCTGTTTAAACCACAAGACGAGTCAATAATAATGACTCCGGTAAGGTAAATCACAAAAACCCTGCATTATTCCATAAATTCTGCTATTAGGTGACACACAAGTCCACTTCGACCAATGCCAAAACATATGATCGTATGACGTCACACCTCGATTACTTATTTTAATTAGAAGGTCGCATTGGATGCTAAACATTGTAATTCAATTCCTCACAATTTTACGATAATTTTTCGGAAATCTATGTTAGGTTAGGTTAGAAGAGAAATCATATAGTATTATTGATTCATCAATGATGAATAAGAAATTAATTTATTTAAAAATTACCATATTTATTATGTGAATTGTATAACATATTTATATTTTTTGATTTATAGAACTGGGATACGGCTATTTACGGGCAAACGACGAAGTTAATTTTTTTAGGGTTCCGTACCAAAAAGGTACAAAAGGAACCCCTTTGGTCTCGCTATGTCCGTCTGAATGACCGTCTGTCACAGCGTTATATCACGGAATCTACTTTATCGACATGAAATTTGAAATAGTTTTACACACTATTGATTGAACTCTATCAAAATTTAAAAAATGATCTTATTTTTCTGTAAAAATGACCGGAATAGGGGGGGGGGGAGGGGACTATATATTAAATTAAGCATTTAAGATCAAGTGTGGTGTCAAATGAAAGGACTTTGTTTTAACATTATCAAACCTATCTTTATTTATTTTTATGCCCCACAGTTTTTGAGCTACGGTTAAAAATATAAAAAAAACTATTCCCCCCCTTATCTCCGAAGTTTGAGATGAAAGAAATGTGAAACAATACCATTTAATACATGTATATGTAAATAGCACACTTTTTTATGTAATCATCAAAAATACCCGAACGTATAACTAAATTTGTTTGCTAAATATTATGTTTGCAATTATATTTTTTTTGCAATAATAATACTTTGCCGTAATCCCTGAAAGTACGGAACCCTCGGCGCGCGAGTATGACTCGCACTTGACCGGTTTTTTTTACAGTTTATCATAATTTGAAATAATAAACTTATCTTGTTAGTTGATGAACCACATAATTATAGGTACAAAAAAGTATTCACGTGTTTTACGCAATAATCCGTCTCGTATGGCAATGTAGTGTGACCCTTACGTTCAGATTATACAACATGGGTTGGGTCAATACCCTTATTAACAAATACGTCACCGCGGAGCTCGTCAAACAATTTGTTCTTTCTTTTGATCATGGTTTATGATATAAAATAGGTAACGGAAGCATGATATTACTTCCTACTACCTTCATTTTTATGACGTGATTGCAGCCTTATGATAACTATATCAGCGGAATTTTGGTTGCGAAATTTTATGTACTAAAAAAGCAAACAAAAAATTTGCTCTTATGAGTTGTGGTTTTCCCACGATGTATGTTTATAACAGGTGTGTACGGTAAATTTACGTATCAGAGAGTTACATATAATGATTTAGAGATCGCTTGGGTATTCCCTCCGCGCTTGGAAGTGTAAGTCGCGGTTAAGCCCCCGTCGCGTCTCACACAGGTAAAATTTTTACTATAGACGTCATTGCACTTTGTTGTCCTTATGCCAATATAGTTACCGCTAGACGCTATAAAATTGCAGTGCTGCCTGGTGGTGACTTATCATAATGATAATATAATTTTTTAATGATGTAAGTACTTTTATCTATTTATTTTTTTCACTAGGGAAACAAACAGTTATAAAAGATATACTTATACTAAAGATACTTGATAGACTATGCTTAAACCCAAAAACAGTTTCCACTAATAATAATCTTGACAATAAAACGCCAAACAAATACAAAGCTACTGCAAACCTATGATAACTTGAATTACTTACAATAATAACAGTATAAAAATAAAAAATAAAAAGTAAATCTCAGGAACCTAAACAAAGAGAAAAGGAAATATTTAAAATATCACAAGTTGCAATTGTAAAATAGTAGAAAAACAATATTTAATAGTATCTTTAGTCTTTAATCTTTAGGGTAGGGACCAGAAAATCATGAACAAAGATCTTAAAATTAGGTTCCTAATCTAAAAATATTTAAACGGGTTTACGGTTGACTCGTACGAAATAAACTTGTACTCACCCAGTATATACCTATATAGGTGTAGTAATATGTAAGTACATTGAACTAAATAATGAACAAAAGAAAATTAAATTTATTTTTAACCGACGAATAACGGAGAAAGTTCACAATTCCACCGTATATAAAAATAAATTTTTGGATATTCAGCCCTAATTTCGCTGTTTATGAACCGAATTTAATAATTTTGATCGATCGGGTTATACCATATCAAGGAAAACAGAATCTGATGATGAGATCCTGAGGAAATCGAGGAAATCCGTCGTAAATTGTCTGCACAATTAGTGTTTCTCAGCCGTAACTCTTTTGTTGTTAGATAGGGTACATCAAGTTTAGTTCCATGTCAAGGAAGTCAGGATCTGTTGATAAAATCTTGAGGTAATTGAGGTAAACCCACGTAAATCGTGGGCACAAAAGTGTTCTGTTAACTTTTCACACCTTAATCGGATATTTGCATCTAGAAATCATCACATCATGATTCTGAGCTGATGATGGAATTGGAAGGTAGCTATGGGAACTTTGAAGTAAAATGACGTAGGTAAAAGGACTCGTTTGATTACTTTTGACAAGTACTTTGTCTTTAGATGGTATCTAAAGTCTGATGTTGGAGTTGGAAGATGACCATAAGAAGTTCCTAGTAAGATAATCCCTTCGAGTTTGGGGTCGTTTGATTTGTCTCAACGAGTATTTTGGTCCAAAGTGTAATGGTAACCAGGGCTTCTAAAAGCTTATTTGAATAATAACTTTTTCTCTTTGTCGTATAAAAAGTGCGTCATTCACCAAAAAAAAAAACAAAAAAAAAGAATATAAAGAAAGAATAATTCATATAAAAAAATTTAACAGTCGAAAAATAACAAAAAAGGAAAAAAAGTAGTTTAGTATTGAATAGTTCATTTATCGAGGAAGGATATCATCTATAGGTATAAATAACATCACGCTACGGTCAATAAGAGCAGTGGCCAAATAAAAAAAGGCGGGAGCGCGACTTCTAGTTTTATATGTATACAAATTTTGAGTCATAAAAAGTTTGAGGGATGTAAGTTTCTAGTGTTTATATTTTTTTCTAGTTTATATTGTTGGACATGTTAGGAGAAATATGTGTATGTTGTGATATGTCTGACCGGTAATTCCCATCTTCTGTCTATAAGTTTATGGTTCACAATTGCAATCAAAATCTTATTATTCTTTTCTACAGCAAGAGGTACCTATATAAGTATCGCAATTTGGACAACCCTGAATAAGTCACACGAGTTGAGTGATTTAAGCCAACATCTAAAGGTCCTTACAAACCTTAGTTTTTAGAACATAAACTAAGGCGATTTGACAAATTGTTTCTGCACTTAAGTATTAGTGCAGTGCCTCATAATGTATGATAGTAAAAAAGATAATAAGAAGTACACAATTCAAGGATTTTAATTATAGTGAGACCAATGAACGAACGTATCGTTAACCTAAAGGACAACAACAGAATAGCACGTACAATGTTGAGATAAAATATATTCGTGTTATAAATTACATTAGTATGATAATTTATCTATATGCCTGATGTATCTCAATGGCAATACGTTAACGTCTAAATAATAATTATTTTCAAAAACAAAATATCTAATCGATTGACGTCACGATCTAGCTAGGTCAGCGACTAGGTGACATGTGGTGATAACATTGCATAGGTACACTAAGATACAGACATAATATATCGGCAATGATGGAGGTCAATGCCGATTTAGGCTATAGAATAGTACTTGTAGTAAATAATAATATAATATTTATTTCTCCTCAATATTAAAACAATATTAATAATGAAATGTTTAATTAAATAACGTGCTTGAATAATTAATTCGAGTATAATATTTTAAATTATATATTTTTAATTGGATGCGGAAGGCGGAGGACCATGTGTTATGGCGCGTGTTAGGATAGGCCTATGCCGAACAGTGGACTGCAATAGGCTGAAATGATGATGATGATGATTATAAATTATTTACTTTATGACTCTAATTAGTTTTCCTTACTGTCACTTAGTGAAAACCGCAGACTAATTAAGCTGTTATAGCTTCTCATGAGGGTTCATCATTGTCAATTCAGAAAGCTTACTCGGAAGCCAGATAATGATTAATCGATTTTAAAACTATTGTCAAATGCTTGAAAATGCCCATGACATGTTCTATCTTCAAACCGTTGATATCTAATTTAAATATAAGTTCCGAGTAGGCCTTCTAGCTTTCAGGAGTCACAGTGGTGGGTATGTAAAGAAAAGATGCAATACTTAGGTTTAATTTTCAATTGCTGTCCATTGTACCTTTTGCTGACAAAATGTTAAGAAAGCACTTTTCAAATTATATACCTAAGCTGATTATGCTTGGTACTACGACTACTGTAATTATAATACTGATAAATTAAACTTAGATATCATTACCATTATTTCTTAATCCAATAAAATTTTCCAACATAGAGAATGACAATTACAATGAAACAATAATAGTAATCCATAGTGAATGATCTATTTTCCTACTAATTGAAAAGGTCACGTAGAAATATGAAGAATCTACCAATTATGTAGTTGCTCTGGAAAGTAATGATACTGTAATAGATAATACAATTGTTATGCAAACTATCGTGTTCTTAGAAAGCCTTGTTATTTACCTTCTTGGAATAAAGTAAGAGGTCATTTTATCGTAAAAAAAGATGACAAAAAGATAAAAACAATAACGTTTATTTTGCCGTCGTTAGCTAAGGCAGTTGTTTCTAATCATTGGCTTGCTGTGATTCCCGAAAACATGCGAAGTGATTCGTGAAATTAATCATAGCAAAACAATAGATAGTTCATAGTTGAAAAAAAATATAATAATAATAATAAATGGCAAGACAACGAATAAGGTCAAGAACTTCAATAATACAAATATCATAGAATATAATTCCTGTAGGTATAGTTTGGGAATTAGTAACATATAAACGAATGCCACAAAGAGCACTCAGCCTCGTAATCGTTTTTTGTAGCTAGCTATATATGTTTGAACTACACACAGATTTTTCCATGTAGATACATAGGAATTTTACCTTCCTTTACAGACGGAATGCTTTGCGTCGTATGGATGAGTTGAACATCAAGCCAAAAACTTTAACTACCTTTCACTTGGTTTTCTATAGGGACCGAAGTATTTTCAAAGTTCTTAATTTGTCAGGGTTATTTTAATTGGTAGTGGTTTGCCGGTTGCACTTGCGTTTTATTTTAAAACCCGAAAATATACATTAAATTCATCTATTTGTTAATTTAACAAATCTGTGTTTTTATTTATTTTTGCTTAAGAGCTTATTACGTTGAAAAAAAACATATTCTTATGTTTTTTTTATTAACAAAAATTGGTGAAACAGCGTCTTAGGTAAATAAACTAGGCTTGTTAAATAGTCAACATACGACCATATCTTTCACATTAGTTGTTGACCTTCGAATGCAAATTTTAACATGTAAGTACACCGGTTTTTGACAATGTGCATATTGAAATTTTATTTAAATTGCTCATGACCTTTTATTAAAACTAGTTTCCGTTAGTTTTCAAAATTATATTAAATATTTTAAACTAGTTATTCATCATCATCATCATCAGCCCTGGTGGCGAGTTCTCTATTCCTCACCTGAACATAGGCCTCTTCAATTGTACGATATTGACCATGCAGAATTGGCATGTTGGATATGGTATGTTGGATGACGCCAGCACGACTTGTCAACCATCATTTCACGATCATCACTATTTTCCCATTAAACATGGGTAGATATTTGAAGTCTGCTATGTCCAGCTCCTCAAATGACCGCCAGACGGGTGAGATGGCTGGGCTACTACATAAGACGACCAAGATTACTTTGAGAACAGCGTTACGGCTATGAATATAAAATTTTATAAGCAAACATGCCAAACATGTCAGTTTTCATTTTTTTTTTATTGAGCTTTTGTGCGTGTCATCCCATTCCTGGGCAAAGGCCTTCCCCAGAACCTTCCCTTGCTGTCTATCTCCAGCCTTATTCCACCATTATGGAATCAAATAATCCAGTTTCCATTATGGAAAAAATATCTATAAGCATTAATAATTATAATTAATTACTTAACGGTTTACCCCATGTTTAATGACTCAACATTTTAATTACTACACGAAAGAATGAAATTTATGATTGTAATGAATCATATTTAAAGTTTAAATTTCCGTGAAAATGGTAGGTACCTATCTTGTTGATGTGTCACAGATTGCCGGTAGACATAGCGTATATTACAGTTTTCCTTGTCGTACATAATACGAGTATGATCGCGTACTGTAAGTACGGTAAGCGGTTACCGAAGTCTATGGATGACTGCAACACCACGGGCATCACGAGCGTGTCTATTTACTCTTTTTATGAAGAACCCAAGAGCGCGTTGTAGTCCCTTGGCAAAACCTCATGAAGTAAGGGTAAAGAATTATTATCTTCATCATATCAGCTTCAGGAAATCCACTATTGTATAAGCTTCCTCAAGAAATTTCCAACAGGACCGGTTATATGCGGCCCGCATCCAGCGTGATCCTGGTTTTTGAGTCAGATCACAGAGAAAAATAATAATAATCAAATTTCAAAGAATATAATAGGTATTTTGTTTATTTTTGAGCTTTCACCACACGCTTTAACCACTTAACCGATCTCCATGAAATTTGACATTGTAATGGAAAAGGACATAATATAATTATTATGATACCTTTAACCGTTTTACCCTGTGGCCGTCCCGGAGACGAAAGCAAATAAACATTATAACGCAGAGTAACAAATACGATAAGTAACATTTCAGATAAGAATGAATGCTTGTAAACTTTCGCGACTTGTACACATAGGTATTTGGTAAATTATCATAAAATGGGTCTACATGACGTATTGTATGCATCGGTGCAATGCGACCGAAACGTCAGGCAAAAAAATAAGGTTTTTACTATTCCTTAATAATTAATAGGTTGGGAAAAAGTTTAGTATAAGAATAATTATATAATTATTAATGCATGGAAATAACTACATCAAAATATTTAAAATGTTTCTTTATATCTCATTCTCGTAAGGAAATTTTAAGGATACCAGAAGAACTAAAGACTAAAAGAACTAACGGTTGAATCACTTTACGAGGTATCAACTATCCACCAAAAGCCAACCAAACGGAAAGAATCTGGAAAATCTTGATGTTTTTCATAAGATTCCGTTACAAACAGATAATAACTAATAAAAATGTGTTAAAATCCAAATAAGTTACTTGGTTCTATTTTAGAACTAACTGTGACAACTATCCTGCATCCTTTATTTTTTCACGGAACCCGAATATTTTTCCAAAATCAGACTAGCTTATGTGACATTGTGATGTAACTATTCGCCAGGGAAGATCCGTCGAAATCGGTGCGGCCATTTCGGAGTTTACCTCAAACAAACAGACAGAAAAAGCTGTTATTATGTTATTACAAACAGACACTTCAATTTTATTTAAGTATTTATAAACTCTTGTTCTATCTATTTGCCCTGACTTTTCCATTACGTTACCTAACTTATATTTCTTATGTGACATTAAGGAGCCAACATTCAGGAAGCACTAAATCTATGAGAAAAGATTACACGGAGCATGAGCTTCTATTACTTATTATTCGGATAATCCCGCACTATCGCTTTGGTAATTGGTTCACTCGATCATGTGATTTTAATCCCAATATTTCTTCCGGATTCTAATGTGCCTATTAAAATAAACTAGTGCTACGATTAGCCAAGGTCGGCCATCAGATTCATCAATAATTCATTACAATCTAAGTATGCAACACAAATGTTATTATAGTACTTCATGATTGTTTGCAATTATATTTTATTTATGATTTGTGGCCGGTTAGTTATACCATAATATGCTCTAGTTATGTAAAGATAAACAGAAATTATGCCTACGGAAAACATGAATGATTTGCATCGTTCACAAACTGCTCAGATAGAGCGATCGTCTGTACTGGGATCACATACTTGTGTTAACTGTGTAACATGAACACCTATTTATAAGGTATTCTAATCATATGAGTACCGCCCCAGAATATACTGCGGCACTACTAATTAACAAGTTTTTTGTTTACAAATAGTGATCGCGTGGTTACTGTGAACTAAATAGATAATTGAACTAAATGTTTCGATCTTCTAATAAAGTAATTGCTTTAGCAGTGTTATTTTTTAATAGTTCATCATTCATCATTCATATAATTACACATTATGTGTATAATATTATACTTATCTCTAAAGAAAACAACTACTGCACATCTTTTTCACTTGATGCGATAGATTCTAATTAAGTAACTTCTTAAGGAAAATATTCGTGACACGTGACGTATGTATAACAAGGTAGAAAATTTAAAGTTAGGTATATTTTAAATTGTAAGATTTGTTTTTATTTTATAATAAAAATATAAGTACCTATGTGAGAATAAAATGAATAGAGACAATGATGAATTGTTGATAATAATATAGTATTAAGCGCACGCCTCGTGTAGAATAATGTGTGTTAGTACCAAGGAAGCGAAAGCGTGAGTAAGTCTGCAACACAGACAGCAGGCTCCTCTATATAAAACAAAACCAACCCATTTTGTAATGCATTTCTGTGGCCTTCATAATGAGAGCAAAACAAAAATGTGTAAATCTGTTAACATAAGCTTGAAATGTAAAACAATCGTAATAAGTCATTGCATAACATTTCGAAAACTTTATAAATCGATAAGTCAATGAAACCTGTTTTGTATTCATATGAACAATAATATGCCGACACAACGTACGATAGTGAAACTGGATTAGATTTATGTACCGATTAGGTATTTTATTAAATAACTAGAATTTGCGCGGGGCTTTGCTTTTGTCGTTCTTTATTTGGCCACTGCTCAGCTCCTATTTGTCGTGGCGTGATGTTATATAGCCTACAACGATCCTCAATAATTTTTTAACGATTTCATCGTTTTGAATACCTGAATAAAAATCACAAAATAGAAATACAGAATTCAATAAAAAATTGTCAATAAGTGAAATAGATTTAAGTTTAAAAAAATAAAAGAATATTCACAACTACAAGGCAGTGTGCAATTAAAGTTTGTACAATATGAATATTATAAAAGAAAATGAAAGTAGTTAAGACAATCGGTTGTTAATAAGTATAAGTGAAACTTAATACATTTTGCTCGATGAAATTAGATTAGTCTAGAGATTGGTGGTAAATTCGTCTGTGAACATACTTCTCACGTTAAAAATAGTACTTTTAAAAAAAATTTCATCGTGAATCACACAATCGCTGTTCTTGAAAATAAGTTAATCGTTTTAAGCACATGTCAAATGTATTCTACTAAACACATTTCATGTAAAATTGGTGGCCAAGACTCAGAAGTTCAAAAACTTCCCTTCTTAAAAAAATATCAAATGCTAGGAAAAGCCAAGCCCTCAGTTTACTAACCCTATACCTTGGCTTAAAAAGTTTGATTTGTGGTTCCATAGATCTTTTACCATTAATTTCTTAACGTAAATAAGTCCATCGGACCCTCTGTCTGGCCGATGTCGTAGGTATCTGGTTGTACTCTGTATACCAAATTTCCATCTATCTTTTTTGTTCGACATGGCGCGGGTACTACCGTGCCCCCAGATAGAAATTGTCAAAAATAAAAATACCGGATTGTAAAATTCATTTATTACCGTCTTTTAGTAATTGGTCAACAACAGCGTTCAACAACAGGGCTTATTACAGCCCTTTATACAGTATACGACATTGCTTAAGGGTTTGTGAAGATATTGAGGAATGTAGAGGTAATGACGTTTAAGTACGACGTATATATGTACCACTGTTATATCTCTTCTTATTTAAGAAGACAAGCTTTTTAATAATCTGCGTAATAGTATTGACGTTATAGTTTAAAAAAAAAAGATTAAAATTATAATAATTGTTACAATTTTAATTATCTACGTATAATTTATCACATACTCGTGATATTGTTTTTTCTTTTTATTTAATTTGGCAAGTTCATGGCCAATGACCAGATTTTTCTTAGATATCTTTAAATCTGGTTTGTTAGCAGGTCAAAGATAATTCAAATTATTCTACTATATTGTGTTTCATTATAATTAATACAATATTCGTCTCTTTCTAATATTATAAAGAGGTAAAGTTTGTGAGTTAATTATGAATATAGAATTAATTATGAGGAAAGTCCTTTGTTCATCTCACTGATGATACAGGCTATTGTTACTGTAACATAAAATGTAATTAAATGAAATATCTCGTTTATTCATCTAGGTTACAATTTAACTCTTAAGAAGTAACAAGATAAGAATTTAACGGGTTATCCGAAAAATAGTATCAGCAAATTTGCCTACAATATTATCTGTTTAATGATTACGCTACATATTTGTCTGCTTAATGAAAACGACCTTGTGGAGGGGCCCACAAAAAAAAGAGGCAGAGGAAGACCACTGACACGCTGGGAGGACGAAATTAAAAGAATCGCTTTCCAAAACTGGAGTTCTCTAGCTAAAGACTGAGAAAAATGGGCTTCTTTGGAGGAGGCCTCTTACCGGAGGAGGGTTCTTACTATATAAGTTTAAAAATACTTAGTCGAATTCTATAATGTCATCATCATCATCATATCAGCCCAAGACGTCCACTGCTGAATATAGGCCTCACCTAATTTCCGCCACAGCGAGCGATCTTGTGCCGCCCGCATCCAACGGCCACCCGCAACCTTTCTATAATGTAAATATAACTAATGTAAATATATACTACTTAGATTACTTAAAGAAAATAGGGTATGGAAACTCAATTAGTAAGAAATAAAAGGCTTTTTTATTTTTTAATGATTACGTGATAACACTTTGGAGCTATGAAAATATCTATTCTATCCTCTGAATATACAGACCTACGGTTACATTGGCTATAGAAACTTTTAACCTTCTGACAATAGACATAAGCATATTGCCTTCGTACTTTAAATAATTATGTTACGTCACCAAAATTAAAATCTAAATAATTTATTTATTTAGGCCACATTATGACGCATGTGCATTGCCGATACGCAATGCCAATTGAGACGTCAAACGATATTTAGCCCACAGCCAGATTTAATTAACGATCAAATAGATATAGGTATCAACAAGGAACTTATATCTCGCTAGTTAGGAGATAAAAGTTCCTTGAGTATCTATGACCAATGATTTGACAAATTAAATATATAAGAAGATAATATTATCATCGCTGGGAGTCTTCTCCACGATCTAGATAGCTAAGATGACTGAGTCCATAGACTAATACGGATTAGTGAGTCATACGTACCGTTAGAATTTCTTCTTCAAATGTCTTGCTTCAAACGAGGTTTAAAGAGAGCTATCATCTCAAGGTAGTGGCTTGGCTGTGCCCCTAACATTGACAACGTCCGTATGCGGCGATGACCACTACCACCATCATGTTTGCCTCTTCAGGCAGAAAAAAGATGTTTTCATTCACCTTTAGCAGATGGTAATTTTTGACTAATATTATACCTAAATACCACATTGGTACTGGCAGGTATGATATCAAACTGACATTTTTTTTTGCCATTCGGCCTACGTCGCTCCTTTGTATCCAATGAGTACATAAAGTCGTCCCATTAGAAGAATAATGTATCTTCACATAAAACAAAAATGAAATTATTAAAAAATTCGGCATTAAAACCGTAAACTATCGATTGATCAAATTTTTATTTTATTCTTTAGTCAGTATTTTACAAAATACAAATTTGATCAATTGATAGTTTACGGTTTTTAATGCCAAATTTATAATAATTTCATTTTTGTTTTATCTGAAGATAAGACATTATTCTTCTAATGGAACGAAGTGTTTATCGGCTACTGTAAGTATGTATTTTTGTCCCTTTGTGGCACACTAGAGACCAAATGCGCCGATTTTGATGATTTTTACATTAATCGATTAGTTTTATTCTAAAAGGTCAATTTGCTATTCATTTCCTTCAACGCGTTACCAATTTATCTGCATTATTATGCATATAATATGGTAACTCGTTAAAGGAAGGATAAGTAGTTATGCTTAGTATAGATTAGACCAACGATATTTCATTGATCTAATTAATATTAGGAATAACTATCTAAATATGTTTATTCTATTATGGTCTCTCGGTACAGGGTAACAATGTTTTCTAATAATAGATCACCTAGTAAATAGGGTACATAATACCGGCGTTGAAACCAGTAATAATTACTTTATAATGATGTAACTGACATCTTCAAAGTCTTGTAGAACTTTGTGTCAAAGGTTTCCTTTGTGTGTGAAATTTCCTTGTTTTGTGATAAGTACAGCATCCTTTAGATGTGTCGATTATAGAGCCATGGAAAATCTAATGATATTATATTTTCTAGGGCTCTTTATTAATGATATTTAAATAATATAAAAGAGGTTAACGGTAAATAGATAAAAATGTAAGAACTTTCATAAATAAATAAATATTAATTATAAATTCCACCATTCGGCGACGACGAGAGCGAAGCCTATAAAGGCTTCGCTCTCTTCGTTATTTATTCGGCCACTGCTCAGCTCTTATTGGCCGTAGAGTGATGTTATATAGCCTATAGTCTTCCGCGATAAATAGGCTATTCAACACTAAAATATTTTTCCAATTTAAGGTTTGGTCAGACTGGAAGACAAAAACAAAAAAGATGACCTTGTGTATTAGACGCCATGCAAATGGCATGGGTGGAGAGTCCAACTGCAAGGTTACACTCTCTTAGAGGAGAGGGTCGTAGCCATCTCAGGCTTAACAGCTAGTCAGCCTATAATAGAAGAAAAAGGTTTTGATGTTAGTGTTTGTTTTTTTTAAACTTTGAATAATATTATAACTATTATAAATTATATATTTTATATAAATTTAAGAGCACTTTGCATGTTTCAACATACTTTTACATGATTTCATTGATTGCTTCATGTTAATAATGATTTGCTTTTGTTAGATGCCCGAATCGCCTGCAATCTTGGCATCTCCTCCAAATGCGTCACGTGTAATGTCTCCAGTCCACCTTCAATTGGAATATCACTAACCTATTATTTAAAACTATTTTTAATAGTTATATATTTTAATATTTATCTTAAAACTGTGTTCTTAAATGCATATTACGTAGTAAAATAGTGAATTTCAACAAGAGTTTTTATCAAATATTGGCAAGGAATGTTTTCAATTTCCTGCAGTTAAGCATGTGCCTCAAATGACATAAATACTTAATATTATTACAGTATCAGTACCAACTTCTTCCAACCTAGCAGAAACACAAGACTACAATGGGAGAGGATCACCGCCGCCATCATCGTCATTAAGTACCATTAACCACTCGTGCAACAAATAATATGCAGACAGCAACGTTAACTTCTCCCAACACTCCACGCAATCCACGGCAACGGGTATTAACGCGCCCACGCCATCGTCTTAGGCAAGCCCTCACTCTATTTGACGGAGCTGCCAGTGAATTTTCTGTGGTAAACCATCGTCTCAAACTGGACGTAATGAGGGTATGAAATATTCACGAGCGTAAGATGGAGAGGTTGAGGCTAGCGCGTGAGAGACAAAATTTATGTGCACAGAGGCTTAATATAGACGCACAAATGGTTCATATTGTGCGTGTTATAGCCGGCATGCAGACATGGCTCAACATGCAACAACATCGATATATAATAAAAATAGTTTAATCAATTAGTTTGAGTATTATTTAAGTTTTATTAAGTTACAGATATTCTATTTATAGTAAAATTCATATGAGTAGAATTTTTGTTTTTTTTTTTTCATATAGTAACTAGTTGTATATTATTACCCGACTGTCAGGAGGGGTATTGTTTTTCGCACGTATCTTGTATGTTTGTAAATTTATTTATTCCCACGAATCTTCCAAACGGCTGGATGGATTTTGACAATTAGTGTATCGTTAGATTCGTCTAGAAAACCCAAGTGTCCTTAGATAGGTTTTAACAATAAAAATACCTAAATGGCGGGCTTTTGACGCCAAATTGTAAGTTCAATTTTTTTTTAAACCAAACCTATCGAATTGGGTATCAAAATAAAGAGAATCAAAAGGAGATTACATATATTCAAAAAGAGATTATAAATAATTGAATGGTTCCAAATTGTAAGTAGTTCTATTTTTTTTTTAACCAAACCTATCGTGTAGAGTATCAAAATAAAGGGAATCAAATGGAGATTACAAATATATAAATATGTTATGTATTTAAATTTAATCAGGTATAATAATATTACAATATTTTTTCGGCCTTTTTAGTGCGTTGCTCTCTGTCGATTTTTTGCAGTCGGGTTATTAAATTTTTTTAATTATATTTACTTGTGTTAATTTACATTAAGTTGTAAAGTTTTATTACATGGTATATAATAGGCGATCAAAATTTTGATCTAGATATTCCTAAGACTTTATATTGTTTGTAAATACCGTAAATAAATAAATAAAATCATTATATTATTATTAAAGAACTTTAAAATATATAGAAATACTAGCTTTTGCCCGCGACTTCATCCGCGTAGATTTCGATATTACATAGGACTTTGAATTCCACAACACCCCACTACAGGAGTTGAATTTCTTTTTACATCATTAAAGATAACATTTATATAATCAGTGTCCCTGAAAACCTCGACAAATGAAAAAACAACGATGACATTCATATCAATTTCTAATAATTTTCACAACTATTTCATCCCACTATTTCATGGGACCAAACATAGCTGGCGAAATGTGGGTGCGAAACACCTCTGCTAAGGGGTAGCCTTCGTGCAAAAGGCGTGATGATATGTACATATGTATGTATTTCATCCCTTAGGATAGGTTTTTATTATTATATTTCACCCCCTGAACCCATCTCTATCAAAAATATTAAAAACAACATTTTAAGTTCCTATCCCAATACTAATTTGCAAAACGTTAACTTCAAAACAAAGATCTTTTCATACAAGGTTTCATCCCCAATTTCACCCTTCCAAAGCCACTCTTGTCAAAAATATTGAAGAGGGTATTTTTTATTTTGATAGTAGTACCCCAAAACAAATTTTCAAATCTATAAGTGAAAAAACAAAGAAGTTTCATACAATCGCTTTTTCCCTTTTCACCCCCTTAGGGGTTGAATTTTAAAAAACCCTTTCTTAGTTAGTACATCTCTAGACATTAGGACAAACACACCCTCCAAATTTCAGCTACGACCAGCGGTTTAGGCTGTGCGTTGTCTGTCAGTCAGTCAGTCAGGACAAAGCCTTTTATAATATGTATGGATTTATAATGAACCAAGATCCCAGGATCCTCAGACGTTATTTATTTTTGAGAAATGTGTAAATAGATAGTTCTAGTACGTACTTAGAGCAAATGCACAGAATTCTGTCCCCTGCGCCACTAGTTTGACCGACGGCTAATTTTCAGGTATTCGGTGCGAAAGTTGGGCTAAAAATTTACTCACTTTTTATGTCGCTATGTTACAAATACTTCTCGAAGTCCTTTGCCTTTGCGGTGTAGTTTATTCTGTGGACTAGTACACTGGAGTATTCGAAATTTTGTAAGGGACAAAATAAACGCATTTTCTTTCTTTCAATTCATACGTTCAGGAAAACCATAAAGAATTTACGATTCAAAGCCGCGAGGCGCACGGTATTGGCGTTTGCCTCGTTTTTGTAACATTGTCTAAAAAGCGGTAGGCGTTAACGCCAATGCGTTGGTGGTCACAGAAAAGCGGAACGTGCGAAACGTAATAACTTTGTCTAGGCCCGCTGGTTACTTGCGTAACATCAAGTTTAGGTTTCAGAATAGCTTCCATTCATGATTACTACTAAAATACTCTCGTAATATCATATACTAAGTATAGTCAACCTTAAATTTGCTTTGCCAGACAAAAACTTCAATCAAATCAAATCAAAATTAAAATTCAATAAGACTTATTATTGATGACAACTACAACTGTCACTGTACTGATGTCACTTGCAAGCAAAAATAGTCTTTATTGTATTGTGATATGCAAACGACATTCACCCGGTGGTAAAGGAAATTATTGTCGACTATACAATTTTTTATAAAACATACGGTGTATGAAAAAGATATACTCAAACCCTCTCAAAGAAAAGGACGTTAGGCCAATGAAAATGTCTGTTAAGAATGCTTTTATGCTTCGCTTATACAATAGCGTTAAGATATTGTTACTTTCAGACATTGTCTTTTATGAACCTAACCTTACGCCTTTACTGAGTGAGGCTTTTCTTCGGAATGTTTGAAGATTGTTCTTTTAGTGCTCTGAAAGAAAATAATTGAAATTATCTTGTCTGTTCAGATCGAAACGTGTAGGTTACATACCATCCTACACGTAATCAACACAAAACCAATTAATAATATTATTCGACGATCTTCGCAGGGTGGCTGGCAAACGCTGGATGAGAGTAGCTGTAAATCGTACTCATGGTGTGCAATTGGTGAGGCCTATGTCCAGCAGTGGACTAGTACAGGCTGATGATGATGATGATGATGAATTAGACGAATAAAATGGATTCGTCATTTAATACGTTGCAATTTCTCAACTCAGAAGAAACAATAGAACATTTTAGTTTCATTTAGAATCATTCCATGCAACCAAAATTTATTTTAAACTAGCTATGCCCGTGACTTGGGTGTCACATGGGATGTCCACGCGAATGAAGTCGAAGACGAAGTTAATTTCGTAATCACAAACATATTTTTTTTTCAAGGAACCATAATGTTTTTCCGAAGTCAAAGTACACTAAGTTACTCCTTGTGACATTAGCTATTCGCCAGTAAAAGTTCCGACGAAATAGGTTCAGTCGTTTCAGAGTTAACCTCAAACAAACATGCATACAGACGGACAGTCAGACAGACAAAAATTTTAAAAACTGTATTTTTGTTTTTTCTAATGCGTACTCTTACTCGTACTCTCTTAGAGAGAGCTGTTATTTTAACCTTACAAACAGACACTTTATTTTTTTATTTATGCCAAAAAAATTAGTCATCTGTATTTATGTATAAAGAATACATAAATACAGATGACTAATTTTTCGCGCGCGATGGGCTTATAAATAATTAGCAAGTTAGTTTTTGTGCATTATCACAATTCAAGGATAACAATATTCGTAACAGCTTCCACTTCTGTTCTCCTTCATATCTAGTAGAGCATGAAATTAATCAGAACTTAACGTTATCACCATTTCAACCAACACCTATAATCATTTAATATTCTCTGAGATGTTATTAACTATAACTGGAGTTCGTAATTCAGTTAAAGTGGGGTCCGGCGATAATATTTCAATCGATAGTCTATAGTCAGCTAGCTTAATGTAGGCTACATTTAAATTGGCAAATTGTATAATTTAGTGTCCAATAATAAATACAAAGTAATGGCAGTATATTTTAGTCCAGAAATTGTATTTAGATTTATAAAATCACTAAAAACCTAATTTATAATAATTAAGATGAAGACATATTCCCCCTTATTACAAAATATAGACTAATATTAAACCAGGTTTAAATTGACAACTTTGACACCACTTTTAGTGTCAAAGTTGTCAATTTAAACCTGGTTTAATGCTTAGTCCGTACGTGTTACTGGGTCATCACACGATCCGAATGCTGTCTTTTCTCTGGGGCAACGCATTAGTCTTACCATTCAACGTAGTAATCAGATATTCTATTTATAGTAAAATTCATATGAGTAGAATTATTGTTTTTTTTTTCAAATAGTAACTAGTTGTATATTATTACCCGACTGTCAGGACGGGTATTGTTTTTCGCGATTTTTTTAAATTATATTTTCTTGTATAATAAGGGGGCTTATCTATATTTATAAAAATAAATTGACGTTGTTAGATGCATTAATACTCGGGATATTTGCAGAAGTTAACAGAAGGTAAGTTAGGTAGGTAACGTAAGTTAGGTAACTTAGTCGCCTATTACGACGGGTTACGGGGACGGTACGGACGACCCACGGATTGAGATGGGGTAGTGACATTCATCATCATCATATCAGCCCAATGAAGTCCACTGCTAGACATAGGCCTCACCTTAATAGGTGGTAGTTCGCCGACTATTACCACGCTGGTCAGACGGGTTGGTACAGGGTTTTGTTTCGAGTTTTCTTCTCTAGTGTAATTATTATGGCGTCGTCAAGTGGACACAATCATCATCATCAAGTCAAACCATTTCCGTTTCCATTGTTTTCATTGTTGTTCCATTGTTGAATTGTGAACAATGAACACGAATGCCTTTTGCGGTTTGAAAAGTAAATCACCTGTTACAATAATCTTCAGACACTCGAGAAAAATTAAGCAAATTACCTACTTACGAGTATGATATGCTGTAGGAAAGAATCATGTATAATATATTGGTCTGATCTGATTCAATCATGATATTATTACATTTTGAATGGGTACAAGAACAGAGATTGTAGAATTAAAAGGCAATCACAACCTTTTACCATTGAAATCTGGATTAAGTCAAATTGCAGAGATCGTCGTTATTAAGCCCGTTAATGCTTATTTATTATTTCCGTATATCCTCCTCAATGTTATTTATTAATTACTTTGCTAAGTTTTAGATTGGATTATGATATGATTATTTTTGTGTCGATTGTTGATTGTTGTCGATTATGATTCACGGTAAAACTCTAATGAGTTCATGATTTGTATCTTCTTTAATGTATTACCATTATGTACCATCAATAAAATATACTTACTTATCAAAGTGTTAAAAGAGCTTTTTCATAGAACAGTAGTGTTACAATGTGCTTTTTGATTCGGCGATGTGCTTGGCTCTCATTCTCTATCACTCATCTAAATGACGGTTGTAAAAAGGATGAAAGCATAGAAAATTGCGGTTCGGTGTGGTATACTCTGGCTGAATTGAATATACAACAAACAACTAAAAAATTTGAGATTCGTAGTGATGGTAATGAGAACGAAGGTAATGAAAACGATAGTAATGAGGGCGATGGTAATGAGAACGATGATTGTAATGAGAACGATGATGGTAATGAGAGTGATGGTAATGAGAACTATGATGGTAATTTAAATTTTAGACTAGGTACGATAGTTTAAAAGATTTAAAAAAAAAAGTGTATATTCTGACTATGATAATAAAATATTCAGGTAAGATGAATAAAATTATGAACAATTACGTATTCAAAATATTCCGGTATGATATAAAGTCCTGCATTGCTTAGGTCTCACCTAATCTCCGTCACAGCGACAATACATTCGCATATATTATGCTTATTATGTTATTAATGCTTTTGCTCCTAATATACTCGCGAATCAAACGTGCGTATTAATCTGCATTGTGTCATATAAAGTTGACATACAAACGAGTGAACACGAGGTCAATATAGCAGGAATTCTAAACTTAACTATTTATCAACAACATTTAGATTGCGATCATTATCTCCTACTTATATATACATACAAAACTCGCTTCTAGCCGCGGCTTTGCCTTCGTGGCATGCTGATTAAAAGTTACCCATGTCCTTCTCCAAGTCTCAGACTATCTTTGTGGCCAAATTTCATTAAGATCTGTTCACTTTGAATTTAATTTAGTATGGTATTTTGGTTTTGCACCATTCTGTGATATTTCAAACTGAATCCAATTGAAATTGTAACTGCTTTGGTTATTGGCCTAAGTTTCTAGCAAAGTTCTCTGAGCTCAAATTTGTCAGTGAATGGCCTGGTTTCAGCCTGCAGCGTTGCTCATATCGAATATTGGTAAAACATAACTATGCCTCTTGTTTTAAACTCTTTGTGAAATTTTATGAAGATTTTCGAGTGCAAGCGTTACTAACAAACAAACAGCGTTACAAACTTACGCATTTTTAGGGTTCCGTACTTAAAAGGATAAAACGGAACCCTTATAGGATCACACTCCGGTGTTCGTTTGTATGTCTGTCGGTCTGTCTGTCTGTCCGTCTGTTTTTGTTCTGTTCTGTCTTTTTTCTCAAGAACGCGATAGAGGTATAAAGGTGAAATTAATATCAAAAGATACAACCGTTTTTGCTCTATTTTTGTCGATTATCTTGACTTTCAAAAAAGTCTAAACCTATAGGGTACTTCCAGAGATCCTATTCAGAGCAATCGGACTTGGACTGGTTAGATTAGGTTTATTTTTCTTTCAAACCACCCAGAAGTAGTAGCCCCGAAAAGCGATGCTCCGGCGACCTATGTGCGACAGCTGAGCACACAAGTCAGCAAAAAATAATATATATATTATGTATATGTATAATCGAAGCTCCATGCAAATTTCGTCCAAAAAACAATTTTTTCAAACGTCAGTTTTTTTTAATCTACATTATTCGTATTTTGAGAAATTTTTATTTCTGTCTGTGACATTTTAGTGTACCCTTTGGTACACCTTGACCTATCCCGTTACCTACACATTGCTAACATTTTAATCACAAAAAAATACTAAAAAAAAAAAAAAATTGCATTATCGTCTGGAACCCTCGGTGCGCGAGTCCGACTCGCACTTGACCGGTTTATTATGTAAAATAAGGATTAGTTGGGATAATTTTGTCTAGTCCGTTCCAGGTTACTTTACCTCTATAAATGCACTTTAGTTCACTAACTTGATAATCGATATATCGGCGAACTTCACTTTTGACCTTCTATTAATAACACTGTAGTCGATAACTGCCGCAGCGTAATTATTGAGTTATGGCACTTATGGCGCAGCTGAGGCTTCCAGGGCACCTATAAGATTTACCGTGCAGGTAGTAGGTTACTAAAATTACAAACTTACAATATATTATATTATGTACATAAGGTCTGTGCAGGTGTGCAAATAATATATATACTACCTTCGAAAATTTATATTATTAACGTATCATTAATTAGCAATGTGATAAAAATAAATATTGATAAGTAATTATATTTTTACATCCGCCTGTAGCTATACATAGCCTCCATCAGTTACCTCAATGCAATGAAAATCAGAAAGTAATGAAGGTTCGTCATTGGAATCGTAACGCTCACAAGGTGAGAAGAATCTGTCACGAACGCACCAAGCCAACAATGGTAGACTACTTGACTGATTACTGAGAAACGCCCTGTTTTGTGTTCGCACGATATCTGAAATTAGCTCATTGTTAAAATTATCAGTCGGCTCCTTGAACAATCTGAAGCTGGGTTTGTTTTTCACTGAACGCAACAAAAACAAAGAACTGTTCGTTTGTTTAACTATTTTTGCGGGCAGATTTGAGATCGTCATGCCCGTGGCATTGTTCACAATAGTTCTGGAATGTTTTTACGTTTGTTACTTAATGTTCATTTAATGTACTGCGCGGAGTGGCTGCGTTGGACGCACAACTACGACGTGATATTACACTATTGAATAAAAAGATAAATAATTACAGCAATTTGGCATTTTAGGCAAAGGAATATTTACTGTGAACTGATTATTAGCTTAGTCACTGCCACTGTTAGATGTTCGCAAATTGTTTGAAATCAATTTTTGCCTATAGTAGGCATATTTTATCATTTTGAAAAAAAATAATTAAGCATAATATACTTATACTGTAGTCGGGGTCGGTCGGTTAATGAAGTACAATAAATATCCGATATTAAATCGTCTGTTACATGGATAATAACGTATCGTATATAATACTTTTCCTTTCGATAGCTGGAAGAATAGTTAACATTATAGTTTGTAAATAATATAACGACCTTAAATTATTTTATAATAATTTACTTATTATCCTTTATTTAAGTAACTAAGTATATTATTAAAATGTATAATATTATTATTTAAAATACAACAAAATCTCGGTACTAGTATGGCCACGTTGGCAATTTCGTAGCCTCCTCCAATTGCACTACAGATTTTACCGAAAAAAATCTGTAATCTAACGTTTACTTACCGCTACTATTATTTTATTTTAATTATTGCTACACCGAAATTCAGTCCACCATACAAGAAAACCTACAAGAAACATGATACCTAGATAGATAAATGATTTGATTTGACTTTATTTAGGATTTATATGATCGGCCATTTCCAGTGTTACATTCGTAATGTTCCAGACTGAGTCCTTCAGTAAGGCTAATTTTAGGAGTATATTACAATAATAAACATATATTATGAAGGTAATAAAGTTACCGTTATTATTGTATTACGCAACAAAAGCGTCGTAATACACGCTATTATACTATTACTTGTACTTTGATACCGTACTAGAGAACAAGCTCTGTAATAATAACAAATCATAATCAAAATGTTTTTATTAAATTACGTCAGAACAGCTGAAAAGATCTTTATAAGGTTTGGCACACAGGTAGATTTATATTATAGCACGCGGGCAGAGCCACGTACTGAAGCTAAAGATATAATAAAAGTAGCAAACTAATAAACAATTGGTTTTTTGTCATTCTGTTCAATGAGACGACTAGGAAAAATACGTTAATAAACAAATTTGTCACGTATTTATCCGTTGATGAATACATCGAACTGTGTTAAAAGTTTCGGTGTGAATTTGTTCTAATTAGCTATGGAACAGAAGGCCGCCAGGAAGTACTGGTGGGAATTTCTACCAGTGCTGAATCATTCTACAATACATATTATTGCCTTTGTTTGCCTTATTCACTAGAGTCATGCGGTTTCCTTTTTTAATAAGTTTTTATATAACTTGCAATGTTTATAAGTACAATATGTTGGTTTAGGTCAAAACTTGAAAGCAAAATTTCTTTCTCGGTTTTCAATTCAATTTTGGCATGCATATTATTAAATAACAGTTCAACATTATTTTGAATACAATTGATCTAATACTGGTGTTGGAAGATGATTCAGGATCTCCTATAAAGTGCCCCATCGGGTTAGAGCTTGTATAATTTGATTCGTCTTGTATAGACTCTATTCCATAATAATAAAAATCTTTTTTTTTTTAAGTATAATTATGATAAATTTATTCATTATCCAGTAATTAAAAAGAAGTAATATGTCTTTCAGTTGTTTTAATCTTGTCTTTAATCAAAACCCGTGGTATAGTAATTTAAAATATTTCTAGAGTAGCTATTCAGTTTGTCGGTTCGTTTATCATAATAAAAGATACCTAAGCTTGTACGGTGTTTCGCTGGCTATATGCTTTTCTAACCTTCAACCATTTAACAAATATGTAAATACTGTTATATCCTTACTAATTGTATATATATATGTAATTATACTAAATTGTATTTATTATAATTTGTAAGTATTTGTTATAATCATATAAACTATATTAAACTAAGGTTATCAACTAACTTAAATTAAAAAGAAATTATTATTTTGTAAATAGAAGTGTTGAAATCTACAGGGGCATATGTAATTTGGATTTGTTAGTCCTCAATTTCCAGTTCATTGCTGAGATTGACTTTTCCATTGTTACAGACTGCCTACAGATTAAAAATGCAACTATAAATTGACTTCGGTACTTAGTCTATCAAAATAGCTAATTCTACACAACCTCGGCAGCGGCTTTTTATTTTCTTGAGATAATTTTCGTGCTGCAAATTGGGTAAGCTATGTGCTGTGTCTGTAGAGCCGAGGCGAGTGTATAGTAGAAGCCGTTAGTAAATTATACTGACTTGTATGAAATAGCTTTATTAATCATGTTTGCATAGTGTTGATATACGGGATTAATGCACCAGTAGTGCGATACAAACGTTTGATTGATTGCTGTTCTTTATTAAGTAACATAATTATATTAAGTAATTGCTTTTATTATATCATTGTGTTTGTTATAAAACGATGCATAGCATAGATGTTTATGTTTTTAATATTATGTATAATTTATTCCAAAATTAAATGGATAATCGGGTCTCCTCTCCTATATACTGAGAGGAGAGGAGACCCGATTATCTATTTATTATCGACACCAGCAGTGGGACAATAATGGGTTGCTGCTGATGATGATTTAAAAAATTCAGTAGGTCTCTAGGGTGAAGACTCGGGTGGCAACTTTTTTGAAGTTATCTCATAATATTATGTTGAGTATTAAAAAAAAAACGTAATAAGACGAGAAATGTTGTTGAATAATTTACAACTTCAATAATAACTAAGTAGCTTTCGCAGCTTCACCAGTGTAAACCGCATCTAAAGCATTGCATAGTTGCTGCGTCACTTTACACGCTACCCAAATTGTAAATTACAAAAGATTGTAACTATCCATTTTTTTTAAAAGAGTGGCGTTAGTTTCTTGCCAGTTCTTCTCATAGCTTCAGCCCTTCAGCGAACTGGTCGTAGGCAAATTTGCTGACACTACTTTTCAGATAACCTGTTACATTCTTATCTTGTGACTTTCATAAGTGTTACTTTATAACCTAGATGAATAAACGAGAATTCATTTAAAAAAAAACGTAGAATCAGCGGAAGAGACACCCATTACTAATTTTAAAATTTATTCAACTTCTTGCACATATTATGTCTTTGTACAAAGGCATTAAACTTAATGCTAAAGGCATTCTTTACCTTAGAACTGTCCTAGTTTAGTAAAATCGTAGTCTGAATATGAGTATTTCATTATCAGTTCCAAATACGAGTAAATATAAATGTATAAGTCGAAATACTGATTGAAATACTTGAGTCGATATCAATCTAACATAGTGTACATTTTAACATGTAATAAACTACCTTTGCGGGAGGAATTACCCCCGAGGGGACAACAAAAAAACATAGCCTACTGTAAACTTGGGTTATGTCATAGAATTTTGAAGTGGTTGCATAAATTTTAATGACACACAACTGTTGTCTTCCGATCGAAGTTCTGTCAGCGATATATTTTTTTATTAAGCTTTTAGCTTTTGCCCGCGACTTTTGTGGCTCTAAAAATTATTCATTCTTTAATATTAATGTCCAGGTATCGACCCGTTACAATTTTATTAGATGTATAGATTATACTATTGGCTTTTTTGTTTTTAATAACTTTTATTTCAATTACCTGCATCATTAAATTTGAAGTGCATTACTTAGAGCGAATTAAAAAAATATGAAATTAATCGTTTTTCCTTATTCATATTTCGTATTTTGTCGACATTATCCTCAATTGTCGATATATAAATATTTCTATCCTAATGACTTTTTAAACAGCATTTAAGTTTAAAATCAGTTTCCTTATCATAATTAATATTAATTATTCAATTCAATTCATTAATATTATAGTAATTATTCAATAATATGCATTATCCAATAATACATTTTATATATGATGGGCGTGATATTATATAGCCTATAACCTTTCGCTGGATTGGATAAGCCCATTGGCTTATCCGACCCAACACACAATTTTTCTTTAAATTCGGTTCTATAGTTATTGAGATTAGAGAGTCAACCAAATAAATAAACTTCTCAGCTTTATAATATTTATTAGTATACATAAGCGAATGAAAACTATATAATATAAGATATCTACTTAGATAATGGTTATACTCTTTGTCTACAACGTTATTAATACTAAAGTTGAACTGTCTTTTTATTTGCAGAATCAGAATAAAATATCCATCATTATATAAACTACGTTGGGTTTTCTCTTCGCCTTTAACGCAATGCCTGAAAACCGAAGTCTTCGACCAATGCGTCCTACCTGTCGTGACTTAGGGTCCGTTCACACCGACCGGCTCGGAGAGCATCGGCCGGCGTTCTTCTTTTCACACAGACCGGCGTATGACAGCCGCTGGATGGAAGAGCACTGTTTTTGAGCGGATGAACTCGGAGTTGGAAGGACGCGCTCGGAGCCGAGCCGGTCCTCTATAAGGGCGGTATACTTCCAGTTCCGCGCAGTCAAAAGCAAAGAGCATGCAATCGGAGCCGGTCGGCTGCGTGGGCACGGATCAATACTCCATCAGAGGCAGCCGGTTGGCTCCTCTTATTATTTCACACTAAGCGGATTAGGTTTTTTCTCAAGCATTGTCAATAATAATGTTAAAATAAACCTTATTACAATGATTCAAAACTCTGTTTTAAGTGTGATAAAAATCTGCTCTCCTCTGCCAACCGTTCTGTGTGAACGGACCCTTACGATGCCGAGACGTGGACACTCACTGTAGGACTAGCCCATACTCTTAAAGTCGCTCAGTGAGCTATGGAACGAGCTATGCTCGGCATATCTTTGAAGGACGAGGTAATCCGACAAATAATCAAAGTTACCGACATAGCTCGTAGAATAAGTATTAATATATTTATTATTATTATTTAACTATCAAACCAAGTAGCGGCCCACACAAGACATATATTCTCACAAATTTCATCAGTATAGACCGAGTAGTTTTTGAGTAAAATACCGACGGACGACGGACGGACATGACAAAACTATAAGGGTTCCGTTTTTGCCATTTTGGCTACGGAACCCTAAAAATGACAGTACTATCGTATCGTGAGTAAATATTAAATTGCCTTTCGAAATACAACATGTGGATTGTTATCACGTGCTGTCGGTCGCCCGCTAAATCTGTTTGAGTGAGTTCTGGCTGTCAAGGCCATTTGGCTACTGGAAAGTCATTAACGTGCGGTTGTATTTGCGAGGGGTCAAAAGTATAATCTACAAGAGTGGTAGTTTCGAATTTCATTAACTCATAAACTAACTCATAGATTTTTTATGAGACTTTTGTGTCGCTCATGTTCGACTACCGAGTCTTGTTTTCCGAGTCTTTGATTCGTGTTTTTTAAGTTGGTAACCTACCTTTCATGATCAATATTATTAACTTCATAGAAAATATTTATTGAATTATGTTATATTTTCTAGGTATCCTTCTAAAGAATGTAATTGTTAAATTCCGGACTTAAACTGAACTCCGATAGCGATGATGTCATCGTAAGAAATATTATAAACTCCCTTTTCTTACGATATTTACGTAAGCCTAATATCGCAAATTTATTGCTTGCAGTGAGGGATTTACAAAACAATTACCTGTAAACTTAGACACGTTATGCTTTGCTTTGAGTTAATATTCCAAGTAAACTGATGCTCTTCGGTTCATTCGATTATAACATCGATAATAACCTAAACACACAAATTGATAATATTTTTGGAAATATTTCTTGTCAAATTGGAATATATATTAGCTTGTTTAGCTATCACAAGCCTATATAGGCTCGCATATAGTTAGATGTAAACCCCATCATTTAGGTACCTAATTATAATGTTTACTTATCAATAAGTTAATTTAAAAAAAAAATACTATTATTAAAACATCGATCAAAGTTAAAACGAACTACAAGAACTTTTATATTATGTTACTGGCTGCTACGGAACCTTTCATGGGCAAGTCCGACTCGCACTTGGCCTCTTTTGTTGTGTGATTGAAATGTAAGAAATGATTAGGTAACGGGATAGGTAAAGGTGTACCAAAGAGGTGCACTAAAAATTACATATTCTTCGACGCTTCGACTATATTATATAAAATGTTATCCTATATGCATAATATATAATATATATATATATATAGTATATAGGTATATATACCTATATACCTATATATAGTAGGTATATAGGTATATATAATAATAATATAATAATAATGGTACACAAAATATATATACCTATATATATATACCTATATACTATATATAGGTGTTAAATTTGGAACGCATCCTAATTAGTGTCAGTTGTCAACACTACTTCCGTGTGGCGTTGCTTCCGCTCTCTCTCACTTCAAGGACCTTCTAAAGTGCAACACGTTTTTATAATATACTAAAGTATAGTATTTCAATATAACAAATTTCTTTTATTTGATGAAAACCCTACATGGTAGCAGAGCGTGGTTCTTCAAAATAAGGAAATCCGATAGTAATACTGCAAGTTTTACCGAAGACAAGCGAAGTTGTACGGTCGGCGTGGGCACGTGGTATCAAAATTTATATTAAGAACGTAATTAAGTGTTTAAAACTCGAGATGAGCTCAAATATGTTCAGTATTGAGAAATTAAATGGACGAGACAATTTCTCCACGTGGAAATTTTCCATCAAAACATATCTGGAGCACGAGGATCTGTGGAGTTGTATAGATTGCGTTACAGAAATACATGTCGACCCAGCGAAGGACATAAAAGCGAAGTCGAAGCTTATTTTATCTATTAACACTCATCTTTATGTTCACATACAGGAGTGTAAGACTGCCAGAGAGGTTTGGGTCAACTTAAATAGGGCTTTTGATGATAACGGGCTAACCAGAAGAGTGAGCTTGCTGAAGGAATTAATCAATACATAACTTGAATCAAGTACCGGTATAGAAGATTATGTAAGTAAGATTATGAGTGCCGCCCATAGACTTAGAAACATTAGTTTTGAAGTAAATGATGAGTGGCTCGGCACACTCATGTTAGCAGGCTTATCCGATGAGTACAAACCGATGATAATGGGTCTAGAGAACTCGGGTGTAAAAATTAGTGCTGATTTTATTAAAACAAAGTTACTTCAAGAAGTTAAAAATGAAGATTCAAGCAGTGCATTATATTCTAAAGTTAAAAAGAATTGTCATCAGAATAAACAAAACTTGTCAAAGTCATCCTTCAACAATAAAGGTCCCCGATGTTACAACTGTAATGGTTATGGACATGTAGCAAAGTATTGGAAGCATCCGAAGAGAACAGCGAACAAAGAAAATAGCAAACAAGAAAGTTATGTTGCAGCTTTTACAGCTTTTTCAGCTCATTCAAGTAATAATGTTGGAAAATGGTACATTGACAGTGGTTGCTCTGCGCACATGGTGTGTAGCAGGGACTTAATGTACAACATTCGGAAACCAACAAAGAACACCATCACAGTGGCCAACAAGGAGCCATTGTCTGTGAAATGTGTTGGCGATATCAATATTCAGATTTCACAGCAAAGTAAAATACAAGTAAGAAATGTTTTATATGTACCTGGTTTAGTTGTTAATCTACTGTCAGTGAGTACAATAACAAAGAATGGATTTAAAGTTACATTCAATAAAAAAGGATGTTGTATAAGAAATGCTGTTGGAAAAATATTGTGCTCAGCCACTTTAATAGATAAACTTTATGTTTTAGACACTTTCACAAATGAAGAAAGTGCACACTTGGTGTCCAGTAAAGTTAATTCAAATGATATTAATTTATGGCATCTGCGGATGGCACATTTAAATGTTTCAGCTCTTAAGAAGTTACCCGCTTGTGCTGAGGGGGTTATGTTGTCGCTGGATCCACAGAAAGAAATTGTATGTTCCACTTGTTGTGAAGGTAAACAGACCAGGTTACCTTTCAAGCATGCAGGATCTAGAGCGACTAGGCCATTGGAAACTATACATTCAGATTTGTGCGGCCCAATGGAAAAAGCATCTTATGGAGGTATGAGATATTTTATTTCTTTTATTGATGACTACACTAGAATGGTTCATATCTATTTTCTTAAAGATAAACTAAATATATTGGAAGTTTTCAAGGATTACAAAAAGAAAGTAGAGAATCAGTTAGAACATAGAATTAAAATCATAAGGACTGATAATGGTAAAGAGTACTGCAACACCAATTTTGATAAATTTTTGGCTAGTTGTGGGATTACTCATCAGACCTCCACCCCTTATACACCTCAGCAAAATGGCCTTGCGGAGCGTATGAACCGTACTATTGTAGAAAAGGCAAGGTGCATGATGTTTTGTGCAAATTTAGAGAAGCCTATATGGGCTGAAGCTGTTGCCACTGCCGCATATATTATCAATAGATCACCAACTAAAGCACTAGGTGATACCACACCGTATAAAATGTGGACAGGAAAGGAACCCAATTTAAATCATATTAGGATATTTGGTACAAAAGTAATGGTACACGTACCAAAAGAAAAGCGTCTTAAATGGGACAAGAAATCATTGGAGATGATATTCGTTGGTTACTGTGAGAACACGAAAGGATATCGTATAATGAATCCATTAACTCACCAGGTAATGAAGAGCAGAGATGTTATATTCTTTGAAAACATTAATCAAAATAATGAATGTTTACTTCCCTCAGAAAATAGGTTAGTCACATTCGAAGGTCAAGAACAAAATGAGCAGCTGAAAGAATCTGTCATCAGTCCTCAGTCAAGTGGATCATCTATAGAGCCTACTTCGAAAGGACCCGAAGATGAATATTCTAGTGAATATGAAACTGACTCAGCTGACCTAGATGAAAGTTACCGGCCTCAGTTGTCGCAATCACAACAGAACCAACAGACAAGTAATATTACACTGCGGCCGCGTAACAAAGATAAAACAGGATTATTTTGTTTATACTCAAGTTTTTCAGATCCACAAAGTGTTGAAGAAGCCTTATCGTCCTCGCATGCCAGCGAATGGAAAAGGGCGATGGATGAAGAGTACAACTCTTTGATGGAGAATAAAACTTGGCAGCTGGTTGATCTACCTAGTAATAAAAAGGCATTACCAAGCAAGTGGGTATTTAAAACGAAGACTGATCAACAAGGAAATGTCATTCGATATAAGGCAAGACTTGTTATTAAAGGTTATGCACAGAAGAGAGGAATTGATTATCAAGATGTCTATTCCCCAGTGGTAAGATATACTTCCTTGCGCTATTTATTTGCTATAGCAGCACGGTATGATCTATTCATAGATCAAATGGATGCTGTATCAGCCTTTTTACAAGGAAATATAGATACTGACATATACATGTTACAGCCAGAGATGTATGGTAACGGATACCAGGTGTGTCACCTACGAAAATCTATCTACGGACTGAAACAGGCCAGCAGATTGTGGAATATCAAGTTAAGCAATGTCTTGAAAGAAATGGGTATCGAGCAATCAAAGACTGATCCTTGTATTTATTATGATAATAACAGGTTCATTTTTATTGCAGTTTGGGTTGATGACATCATAATTTTTAGCCCTCAATTAGCAATAACTGAAGAACTCAAGAAAAGTTTTTATTCAAAACTGAAGATGAAAGATCTTGGTCGAGCAAAGCATTATGTGGGCTTAAATATACACAAAGAAGAGGACACAATTTCATTAGATCAAGAGGAGTATATAAATGAAATATTGTCAAGATTCAACATGGAAAATTGTAAGCCAGCGAAGACACCTATAGAAGTAGGTCTAAAATTTAATAATAGTGATGAAGTCTCATATGATTGCCCTTATCAGCATGCCATAGGCTGTTTGTTATATTTAGCACAAGGAACGAGACCAGACATATCATATGCTGTGAACGCCCTCAGTCGTTATAATAAACAACCAACGTCAGAGCACTGGGCTGCAGTGAAAAGAGTGATGAGATATCTACAGGGCACAAAACATTATAGACTCACTTATACCAAGGCTGGTAAAGATGACTTCACAGGCTACTGTGATGCAGATTGGGCGAGTGACACTCGTGACCGTAAATCGTGCACGGGGTACATTTTTATTTTGCAGGGTGGCGCAGTGTCATGGGGCTCGCGCAAACAACAGACTGTGGCCGTCTCCACAGCAGAGGCGGAGTACATGAGCATGTCGGCAGCGGCGCAAGAGGCGCTGTGGCTACGGCAGCTGCAGGGAGAACTCGGAGGACAGCGGGATGAGCCTCTAGTCATCTACAGCGATAACCAAAGCGCTATAAAACTTACTGCTAATGATTGTTATTTACCGAGGTCCAAACATATAGATATTAGGTATCATTTCTTAAAGGAACATGTTAATAAATTCAAGTTAAAGTTTTGTTATGTAAAAGGTAAAGATAATGTATCAGATATTTTAACTAAGGGTACAACTTTGGATAAGCATATATATTGTTTTATAGAGATGGGATTGCGTTCTGGGGTGGGTGTTAAATTTGGAACGCATCCTAATTAGTGTCAGTTGTCAACACTACTTCCGTGTGGCGTTGCTTCCGCTCTCTCTCACTTCAAGGACCTTCTAAAGTGCAACACGTTTTTATAATATACTAAAGTATAGTATTTCAATATAACAAATTTCTTTTATTTGATGAAAACCCTACAATAGGTATATATATAGCAATTTGATGGCATTTTGTGTACCATTATTTGATGGCATAGAAACCGGGCACTATGCATGCAGTTGAACTGTTCTTTGTTATGTGGGGCAGTAGCAAGTAGCAAGGGCGAGGTAGTTTTGTCCGCTTATAATATCCCATAACTATGTATAAATATGATGCAAATTATTATGGCAAAAAAATAGATTTTTCAGGTCGTCTTATTTGATTAATAAATAGCAATAATTTAGCTTCAAGTTAATTAAATATATAGGATAACCTTTGAAAGCAAAAAAAACATAGTGCTATCAATTTTAAATGCAATAAGCTGGGTAAACGACTGTAATTGTGGAACACATTAACTTTTAAAGAATCACCTTCATATTCAGCTTGCATATTACGGTGTAAAAAGCATAAATGTAAAAAGCAAAAACCTAATATAATATCTATATCTACTGTGTGTGTTCGCAAGGCTTCATCATCATTGTTAATCTTGGCTTACAGGAATCACTGAGATGGGAATGTGGGTGGGATTGTAAAAAAAAAATAATACCAAATACGCGTAACAATTCAATGGAAAGAGAGCATTCATAGTTAAATGCGAGTGTAGGTACATACGTTTATATAAGTACGAGCTTTTTGAAATGTGAATATTATTACTTACATGAGTAGATCACTCTTGTGAATTTGAAGTAAGAGACAAAAGGGTCGCTTTAAGCTAGACACATTAATCACGTCGTAAAGAATTTATAAATAATTTAAGGGCTGGTTTACAGTAACAGTTGGTATTAAATACATTAAAATTTGTATTCAGGATTACGCAACATTTAATTTTGTGGTAAGGAAGCACACGTACGAGTAACATAAATAATAATTGATATAACTACACGTACAAAGTCACTAGTACTGTGATATAAATTGATATAATTACACGTACTAAGTCACTAGTACTGTGGCATAAATTAATAATAATAATAATATTCTACCACATTCACACAGCGCCATCTAGTCCCAAAGTAAGCAATTATATTTGCTTGTGTTATGGGTACTAAACAACTGATATACTACTTAAATACATTTTTTTTTTGTAAATACATACATATTATAGATAAATTACACCCAGAAACAGAACAAACCTTTATGCTCATCACACAAAGATTTGTCCTGGGTGGGGATCGAACCCACGACCTCCGGCTTAGCAGTCAGTGTCACTAACCACTAGACCAACAGGCCAGTCGAATAAATTGATATAACTACACGTACAAAGTCACTAGTACTGTGATATAAATTGATATAACTACACGTACAAAGTCACTAGTACTGTGATATAAATTGATATAACTACACGTACAAAGTCACTAGTACTGTGATATAAATTGATATAACTACACATACAAAGTCACTAGTACTGTGGCATAAATTGATATAACTACACGTACAAAGTCACTAGTACTGTGACATAAATTGATATAACTACACGTACAAAGTCACTAGTACTGTGGCATAAATTGATATAAGTACACGTATAAAGTCACTAGTACTGTGATATAAATTGATATAACTACACGTACAAAGTGACTAGTACTGTGATATAAATTGATATAACTACACGTACAAAGTCACTAGTACTGTGGCATAAATTGATATAACTACACGTACAAAGTCACTAGTACTGTGACATAAATTGATATAACTACACGTACAAAGTCACTAGTACTGTGGCATAAATTGATATAACTACACGTACAAAGTCACTAGTACTGTGGCATAAATTGATATAAGTACACGTACAAAGTCACTAGTACTGTGATATAAATTGATATAACTACACGTACAAAGTGACTAGTACTGTGATATAAATTGATATAACTACACGTACAAAGTGACTAGTACTGTGACATAAATTGATATAACTACACGTACAAAGTCACTAGTACTGTGGCATAAATTGATATAACTACACGTACAAAGTCACTAGTACTGTGATTTATTTATGAAATGGAATCTTGTTTATTCATCTAGGCGTGACTTCTTATATTATGAAAGTCACACGATAAGAATGTAACAGGTTATCCAAAAGTAGTTTCAGCAATGTTACAACTAATAGTCATAAATATACATATATTATGCATGCTTGCTGTAATGCTTATTAATATTATGCACAACTTATAAAACTACCAACGTCGTTATTTGTACTGCTTGTTTCTTCTTGATACCTCGTTCAAAAGACATATATAATTCATCGTATCGAATTCTTAAAGTGACCGACATGCAAATCATGCGGTCCGAGTTCGATTTCGACCGGCAGTACCACAGAACAATGAACCTATCTATTCTGTGGGCAATACCAATGTGGATTTCAGTAGGTGATATATATAATTGTGTACTCGTCAAGTGACTTACCATCTGCTAACGGTGAAGGAAAACATCGCGGGTTTCCTACATACTCTAGAAGATATTCTAAGGGTATGTCTAATCCACCAACCCGCACTAGTCCAGTGTGGATTATGGCCTAAACCCTCTCAGCACTCTACATAGAGGAGAGGAGATCCGAGACCTGCAGTGGGATAGATGATGATGATGACCGACTTCTTTGCTCACTACACCAAAGTTTTAGACGCAATTCCGATCTTACAGTGAGCCTAAAATAAAAATTATAAACAATTGGTTCTTTATAATCGATACCAACGCCTCCGACGTTTTTATTTATAGACCGTCCCTAATTTAAGGTGTTCTGGTATTATTTTCACACAGGCAGTTTGGAAATAAAGACGACAACACTCCTTAAAGTATAAAAGACTCTACTGAGAAGGGTCTCAGTTTTTATACATAGCAGACATTACACCACCACACCTTTTTGAAGTCATGAACGAATAGACGCAAGTGCATCAAAGCTATGGTCTCATATCACAGTAGGCATGCCTATTGACATACTGATCATTTAAATTAAAAAAGAAAAAATTCGAACGGATCCAACCCAGGACCGTTTGCTTTGCAGTCGAGTAAACTTCTACTAAGCCACCGAGGTAGTCAAGTTATCAGATAGGAAGCATATTAAACGGTAAATATCAATAGGTTATCTGTAATGTACACAAATTAACACAACAATTGTAATTGCCGTGACCGCCGAACAACACGATTCAACAATAATACATGCAATTATCCCCACAACTGGTAGGCTGACTGGTACATTTAATAAAAGAATCACTAATTGCGAGTTGAAGTTGATTCAATGGGGTCCCGTTTCTATATTCAAAATACCTTTATTTAAGTTAGTATAGACATTCACATTTACACTGAATTTCGTCTATAACGGTCTAGCATTTTCTGGCCAATTGGCTGTCACAAACGAGCATACAGACAGGCAGTGATCCTAGGTATAAAGGTTCACGAGTGTTCCTACGGTTTTTCATTCAGATGTACAGAATTCTAAAACAATGTATGTGTTTTTTGTTACCTACTGCGTTATGTAATGTTCGTAATATTCTATTGTAGTGGCCTTATTGATTCTATTTTTAGACCTTCTGGAAGAGTCATTTGTTCGTTTCTTAACTTGTACTTAATACCCTCATACTATTCCGTAGTGCGTGTGTCTTGAATTAACGGTGGGGTAAGAAAACAATGATGGATGGCAGATTATTTTCTTAATGCGTCACTTTCATGATTTCATTCATAATTGATCGCGCTGATATCGACGACGGTGTACCCATTTCATTACCTAAAGTCGAAAAGACGACCAATAATAAACCAAAATTAATCTATAATATGTATTTATTTACAAAAAAAAATGTATTTAAGTAGTATATCAGTTGTTTAGTACCCATAACACAAGCAAATATAATTGCTTACTTTGGGACTAGATGGCGCTGTGTGAATGTGGTAGAATATTAAAAAAAAAAAACTTCCTCTACCTATCGTGTACCTAATTGCTGATTGTGACATCCTATAGATAACATCCTTCTCTCTTTAAAATTTTCTCCATCTACTTCTGTCACCGGCGTTGTGGAAAGCATTGTGAACCGTGGTAGGTATCGAGTATGGTGCAAATTTGATCAGACTAATGCTCACAGGACTTCGGTCGCGTCTTCGGTGATAACCTCGAAAACCCGGAACCTGAACCTTTGCAATGAGGTCGATATATTCGAGGATCTTATGAAGACACTCTAATGAAAGCCTTGCGGTAAACTTTAACTCACCCAATACAGATGCGTTAGCCTGATGTGGTGTCCATCGAACGCATCTAACTCCAGCACATCTCAAAAAAGTATCAATACGAGGACCAATTCAGTTACTAGACTGTGTTATAATTGGTTCAGTATCTTATTACTTTGACAATTCAACACTGAGAAAGTCTATTTTAACATAACGGTTTCATTTCTTTTCAATTACAGGGCATTGTAATTGTGTAGTGGATATAAAAACTTATACTTACCTGTTCTGTGGTGGGATCATAGCTTACGTGATTTACAATTCGTACATTTCGAACGAAACTATTTACGATTTATTTATTTAAATATATTATTATGTATTATAATTTTTAAACTAATTATATAAACAAAAATTACATTAGTTTTAATTATATTCATCAACGCAATTTAATTTAATAATATTATTGTTAATAATGACACCACGTGAATAAACGTCGACGTGTGGTAACGGTCGTGTCACATTTCATTATCTTTGCTTGTATGAAAAGCAGATAATCACTAATTGTCATTTATTTTGTATGAGTAAACAGTGCGCCACTCTACAAATAATTGCATACCCAAATTGTCAGCTGAAAGTGTTAATAGGATGTACAAGTTAATTAAAAATAAAATGTCCTCAGTTTTTATTTATAGATCATTCTAAATATAGAACCTTATTAAACACGCTATTGATTGATACGGTCTGTTTGATTAAATTGCGGATTGATTTTGTTACGCTAACAAAAAATTGGATAAGAAAGAGCCGCTCACGATGTCCGGTTAAAGTGATTTTTTTTCAATGAAATCTTTACAATAAACGCGGAGGGTGAAACCTTTTCTCACGCACTATTTTGGGATATTCAAAGTTATCAAATAGAATAAAACAAGCTATACCTGTTCTATTAATTTTATTCTAAAAAAAATAATATAAATGTTAATTAAATATTGGTAAAATGTGCTGATACCTCGGAAACGGTGCTTGGAAATTGGGATGTAGATTTGTTCTTCTATAGGGATATTTTACATTGATCAGGGAAATGTCATAAATCATAATTATTTTAGTATCGATGGAGCAAAATGTAGTCGCCCCGATATTAGAATTAATAAAATTCTTCCGTTCCATCTGGTCGTGCACTACGATGGATCGCCCAGTCTAACAATAGAACATATTCTATCGTTACACTGGGCCGTGAATAGTGTAGGTATAGCACTTATTATAATAGCTTGTTTGCCGCCATATGCATGTAAACATCAAGCAACCCAATTTTACTAATAAAAAAATTGTTATTAATAAAAAATATCCTTGTGCACTCATTCCATAGATAGATGAGCCTGAATGCTAGCTTAAATTAGGTATAATATTGTCCTTACAAGTGCCTGTTGACATTACCAGCCATAATAGAACAATAAGATCTAGCCATTTGTCCAATAAATTTTGTACTATACATTTTTTCAAAGAGATATAATGAGCCAATATATGAACGGATATGACGCTGACTTATAGACGGTAGGATGGAAGGTCACGTTAGTTGAATTAAAGAACAATGCAATGGGTTGTAATCTATTAGTTGCTGTACTGAAAAAGACGGAAGAAGAAAGTATTCTAATGAAATATTTTAAAACAAAACCTCGCTTTAAATTAAATTAAATTTTCTTTAAACTAAAGCTCAAACACAAGTTCAAATGTAGAATTTTACACAACGATAATAACAGGTTTTAATCTCTAGAGCAACTTAGTTCTTATGAATATTAGTCCTGGTCACTATGTAGAAATATTTTATTTTTAAAGTAAGTATTACAGAGGGGGCAAACGAGCAAGCAGGTCATCTGATGGTAAAATGATTTCCGCTACCCATAAACATCTGCATACCGGGGGTCACAGATGCGTTAGATACCGGTATTCTAGACAACTAGTTCTTTTTTTCTTTTATTACGCGGTTTTTGTTTAGTAACCCTACCATGTAATTCCTTTCTGCCAGCCAGTGTTTGCGGGAGAAGCTTCCTTTAAAACCGTGCGGGGTCCGACTATGGAGAATGTAGCGACTGAAATTATAAGTTATTGATTAAAACCTTGCCACAGTTGATTGCCAAGAGATATCCCAGAGATATGGCCAGTCGTTACGTGACTCCAATAGCCTATAGGCTACTACTTCACCTTGACGTATGACGTATGTCTCGGAGAACTTTTTAAATATTCTCTTTTATGAATTCGGATACAGAGAACAAGTTGTAATAAGCACCGGACACGAGTCACGAATAGCCTTGTTTCGGAACGCATTTGACTGATTAAATTAATGATAACATGTCTATGACCTAAGTCCTAGCAATTTATTAACATGAAATATTATAAAACTGTCATTGTCTATAACTATAGTTTAGTTTATATGACGACATATATGTGAGAAACCGCCAGTAGATATGCAGTTTCTATTTGTGTTTACATGAAAATCTTCTCTCTTCTAAAGTGGGTATAACACTACATGATGCTATTCCCTTACTCTAAATCACGATGGCGTTTTAAGAGATAAAGAGGTAGGGTCCCTAATTACGCTTCACTTTGCTTCATAAACACTTACGATCGGTGTCACAAACAGCAGTTAGGGCGCTCAGTCGTTGCATGATTAGCGTGGAGAACTGTTGTGTGATTGTTGTGTTTTGAATTCCACATTTCACATTTTGAATTCCAGTGCACTCAGTATCCACAAATTGGATTGCTTTTCTCTTAATTTCAGATACTGTGAACCCAAATATATGTTTTCTTCTTTATTATTAATGGATACTACTACTAAAGCCAGGATGATCACTGCTTTTTATGGTTTAGAAAATATAAGCGTCATGGCGAAACTCTCTCCTAGATTGCAATACCGCTGTCAAACACATATATAATTTTTTTTATCTCCTTCATCGTCATCAGCAACCCATTAATGTCCCACTGCTGGGCTCGGGTCTCCTCTCCTCTATCTAGAGAGCTGAGAGGGTTATAATATATCTCCTTACTACTTAATAACTTTAAGCTTAACCACACCACCTAAATCTTCTGAAATAACTGTAATTATCAGCATTAATACTTCTCTTGTCTGCCTGTTCAATAATATGAGATTTTTAAGAGTACATACATTTTACAGTTGCTCACAAATAGGTTTTTAAGTCACGCAGAGATGGCAAGTTCAAGATAGCGGACCAGACATCAATTTTGGTGTCAATCAGCCCAAAAACAATAAAGTTTAAGATGGCAGGCATTTTTACAATTTTGATTTCAGAACTATGCCCAGTGATCAATGGGATCGTCAGATATCAATTTTGGAGTCAATCAGCCCAAAAACAGCAAAGTTAATAATTTGATCTATAATAAAAAAAAAAAAAATTGTTTTTAAAATATTACGGACGTATATAAATGATAATCTTGCATAATAATTAAATGTAAATAATCGAATTTTAAACAAATAAAGTATACCGAAATTCTCATCAAACTTGATCAAAGTTCAACGTTTTTGAGAATTTTAGTTTGTACGTTTTTGTTATAAAAAAAGAAAATTTGTAATATTTTCTCAATAGAGCGACTAAAGGACTATATGTTGACCTTAAAACAAGCTTTTTTTTCTATGAATATCAATTACTTTAACGGCTTTTAAATCGCAAAGTGGGCTTATTTCGTAGAATTTCTTAAAACGCTGTTAATAAATTTCTTAATGGGATCTTGTACTATAGGTACAATATATATTCGTTACAACCTATAAAAACAATTTAGCCTAGTATACCAAGCTGGCCAGACGGGTTGGTATAAGTTTTGTTTCGAATTTTCTTTTTCTCGCAGTGCTCTTGTCTGCGTAAGGTTGAGATGGGGTAAAGACAATAATATTTTGTATTCTTAAACCGTCACTACACTGATATTAATAATATTTTAGTAAGTTTTTTCACAATTTCATCTAATTAACTTCTCAGTATAAATCATGAACAACATTACAGTCTTATTATGACTCCTATGGTTAAACAAAGATTATATGTATTAATGTAACATTCTTCGTAATGGCCATTATCTTGACCATGTGTGGTTAACTGGCGTAAGGTTGTCAAGTAATCATTACGTAATTGAACAAAAGGGGACATGAAATCCAAATTGCAAGTAAGAACAAGGTCGTCCAACGCTGACCTCAGCTCTGGCTAAAAGTAGACTGACTACTGACAAGAAACAAACTACTTTGACACTTTTATCACCTTAGTTGATGTGAATACGATAAAGTGATCATAATCATATCATATTATACGTGTCGGTGGCAAAATACCGTAAGTTATCAAAGCTTTTGTGGAAATTTTCATCTTATATCAAGGGACTAGGGTTGAAATTTGAGCAGTGGATTTTAATCGTGAGTTTTTCAGTGAAAGCGTCGTAAAGGTGATTGGACACAACGCAGGTCATAAGCACATATTGAGGAACCTGTACATTTTATGTTTTAACCATATAAAATAGGAGAGCCTCAGCTTGAAGGAGAACACAAGATTCCCTTAGTACTCCGGACGTTACGTGCATTTTGGCAAAGACTACACTTCCAGAATATTACACTAAAAGTGAAGGAAAATTAAAAAGTTGAAGTAAATGGAATTTTGAAGCTTTATCATAAAGCAGTAACGCAGTCAGTTGGTACCTTTTTATGATCCAGCTATTTGCACTATTTATAGAAGTAGTTTAATGGGTGCCACTTTATTATGTCATTGATAGCACGTTCGCCTTCACATGTCTAAGAACTACATACATGGTTCTATAAAACTATTATTATATTGTTTATCATGGTATGATATATCGTCGCTTATACAACAATACCGCGCAAGTCAATTTTGACTAGTTTTCAGAAGAGACAAATAACTGTTTATATTTTATTAAATACATTAATGTTTAATGAATGCAAAAATAGATTTAAATTATTTGTTAAAGACAAAAAAATATTTTTGCATTCATTAAAGATCAACGATGTATTGAATAAAATATAGCCATATATATGTACAAGAAATGCCCAACCTTTTTAAAAGAAAAAGGAATCAGAGAAATTATGTCCAAAGAAAGCTGTACCTATCGCAAAGCGTTACAAATATATTTAAAAGATAAAAAGGATCAAGAAAGTAAGACTGTTATGGAAAGAAATGATGATACAAACAGGAATAGTAATATTTTACAATACGAGAATACACAGAATACACAGAGAACATACAGAGATACACTTGTAGCAGAGGCAATAGTTCATAATGAAAGTAGTTTCAATACTACGGGATCGAATAGTACTAATGAAGTCCAATTCTCAAGACAGAATCAATACCACCAAAAAAATACAAGAGAAAAGAAAAGAAGGAACGTTCCGGAAAATAACGAGTATGGTAGAAATGAAGAAAACTTTGAGGAGTCACAAACCATAGAAGGAGGAAATAAAAGATCTAACGTTGGTTTAGATTTATACAGTATCCTTAGAAAAGTTAAGGATATATGTATGACTGATGACGATTGGTATACTAAATGTCAACAATTAGGCAAACTTCTAATAGACTTATTTTGTCAGTTATTTATGAAAATTTTGAGAAAAGAAGATGTTTGTACGAAATTATTAGATATGTTTAATAATGGCTAACATTAACACAAAGGTATCTTGTTTACATATAGTACAGTGGAATGCACGGAGCTTACGTCCTAAACGTAATGAATTAGAGCTGTTACTGGCACAAGAAAAGGTACATATAGCGTTAATATCCGAAACCTGGTTAGAACCTGATTCTCATCTAAACGTAAGTGGTTATAATATTTTTCGTAAGGATAGGGTCGATGGATACGGAGGGGTGGCTATTATTACTTGTAATTCAATTAGAGTACAACAAAAACTAATAAATATACAAAATGTTGGAATAGAAATTATTGTACTTAAGTTATTGAATTGTAGTGAAATTAAAAATGTAATATTAGTTTACTGTCCTTCCTCGGTACATACAAGTTTGGTTGATTGGGAGCAAATTTTTACAATATTCTCGAGTAAATGTATAATAGCAGGCGACTTTAACGGTCATCACATAACCTGGTCCTCTAAAACTGATAGCAGAGGGGTACAGATACACAATGTAGCTTTAGATGCGGGGTTTATCCCTCTTAATGATGGCAATGCTACCAGGGTGAGATTGGTGGACAATGTTATTCAGAGATCATCGCCAGATGTGACTTTTGTGTCGTCAGATCTGTCAGTTTCATTAAACTGGAGCGTTATGAATGAAACTTTGGGGAGTGATCACCTGTTCATTAAAATATCATATAAATATAAAACTAATTTGAATAATGTTTTTATAATTAAAAAACGTAACTTCAAGCTAGCAAAATGGTCAGAATATAGTAAGTTTTTGGAAGAATATTTATTACAACCTTTAAACATCGTTACTGTACAATCATTATATGATCATTTTATTGAAGGGGTGAATAAAGCGGCTAAGGAACATATACCTTTAAAAAGAAGTTGCAATAATGTGAATAATAGTTTTAGACCTAAACCTTACTGGAGTCCGATTCTCTCCCACATAGTTGCACAACGGAGGTTGGCTTTAAAGAACTTTAGAAGAAACCCAATACCAGACAATTTAATAATTCTGGAACGCAAAACAGAAACTGCAAAAAATGCTATTAATCAGGCGAAGTTGGAGTATTGGCAAACTTACTGTAGCAGTGTTGATGCACGTACGACAAGTTCCGATATGTGGAAACGTATGGGTTGGATGAAAGGATTTAACTCATCAAGAACGGTTGTAGCGAATGATCAGAGGATTGAACTCCTAGCTAGTCTTACTCCGGATTATGTCCTTCCAAAAACTCAATACTTTAATAGTAAAAATACCCAACTCGAGGCCAGTTTTACTTTACAGGAAATGTCTAATTGTTTTAAACAAAAAGATACCGCGCCTGGTAATGATGGTATAACTTATTCGATGATATACAATTTATCTTCTATAAGCAAAATATATTTGTTGGATTTATTTAGCTATATTTTACATACAAGCATTATTCCTACTCAATGGCGTGACATATTAGTAACTCCCATTCCAAAAACCACTCAAAGTAGTGTAATAAACTTGAGACCTATTTCTTTAATTTCATGTGTGTGTAAAATTTTTCATTCAATGCTGGCAAAAAGGTTAGAATGGTACATTGAGAAAAACAAATTACTATCCCCATGCACTTCCGGTTTCAGAAGAGGACAATCAAGTCTAGATTGTTTGGTTAAATTGGTAAGTCAGATTCACATAGGATTTTCAAACAATATTCCTACTGTCGCTTGTTTTTTAGACATAACCAATGCCTATAACAATGTACTAACAAATGTGTTAGTGAAAACTATGGATGAGCTAGGCATCGGGAGAAAGATATGTCAGTATCTATATAATTTTCTAAGCGAAAGGCACCTTATAATACGTGATGAGACCGATCAGAATAAATATTTTATAAGACATACAAATCGCGGCTTGGCACAAGGTGACCCCATATCTCCGTTATTATTTAATATACTAACAATTACATGCTTTCAGAAAATAAGAAATGTAACTATGTGTCAATATGCGGATGATTTTGTCCTGTATTCATCTTCCAGCAACTTAGTTGAAAGTCAAAATAAATTCCAGGTAGCATTAGATACGTTGTGTCACGTTTTAAATGAAATGGGGTTAGAAGTGTCGGCTGTCAAATCTAAAGTTTGTATATTTAGTAGAGGTTATAAGAAATTACAAATAAATTTAAAATTGGATAATGGTGACTTAGAAGTAGTAGACAATTATAAATATCTAGGCGTTTGGTTAGACAGATCATTACGTTGGAGTAAGCATATCAACATGACTGTAGAAAAAGTGCAAAGGAGTCTTCAATTATTGAAAGCTTTAGCTGGTAGTTACTGGGGTCTACATCCGAGCCATCTGAGACAGATATATATAGCAATAATTAGAAGTCGCATTGATTACAGCTGTTTTTTATATGATATGAGTGCTAAATGTCATATAAATAAATTAAACAAAATTCAAAATCAGGCTCTAAGAATTATAGGAGGATTTATCAAAACTACTCCCATTCATGTGATGGAAAGTGAGCTTTGTGTAGTGCCACTGTACTTAAGACGGAAATATTTAGCGTATAAGTTTTGTCTTAAATTAAAATCTACACAAAATAATGTATCTAATCAACTTTTAGATGATCTCTATGCTCTTCGACAAAATGTTTATTGGAGAAATAAAAACATTCCTTTACTTGTATCTATAAATAATGATTTAAAAGAACTGCAAGTAGCGTCGTCCTTGCCATTAAGGATGTTTACTTTGCGTACATGGGTAACTAATATTGATATAAATCAAATAATTTTAGTTGAATTAGAATCAATTAAATATTCAAAAAGTTCATACAATTTTAATTTATTACAAAAAGAAGTAGTTAATGAATTATATACAAAATTTGATGGGTGGTCTGTTATATATACAGATGGGTCAAAGAGTTTAGAGGGTCATGGGTCTGCATTCTATGTACCTAATACAGATGTTAATAGTTCTAATGAACAAATTAATTGTTTTAAAATAAAAGAATCTGCATCTATTATGATACTGGAACTTGTTGCAATCTCGGAAGCTTTGTCTCATGTTTTAGTGAATAATTATAATAAAAAGGTGGTTATTTGCACAGATAGCAAAAGTTCGCTACAACATATAGCTCGATGCGCCTCTGGTTACAGAAGTGCATCGATAGCTTATGACATTCTGTGTAAAATTGATCAGATCACGAACATGGGCGTTCAACTGAGGTTGCAATGGGTCCCATCACATATTGGTCTAAAGGGTAACGAAAAGGCTGACATGTTAGCAAAAGGCGCAATAAGAAATGGGAAAGAAATTAATATTTGTCTGGACTATTGGGAATTTTTGCCAAAATATAAAATTATATGTCACGAACTTTGGAAAGAATACTTTAATAGAATATCTTTAGAAAAAGGAATATGGTATAAAACATTACAATGTCAGCCTTTTCGTGTGCCCTGGTTTGTAAACACTAATTTAAGTCGTAGGTTAATTGTCACTGCTTATAGGCTTAGATCCGGACACATTCCATGCAGAAAATTCACTTACATGATGGGAAAAGACGCGTCACCCAACTGTGAACAGTGTGGTGTCGTGGAAGATTTATATCATTTACTGATGGAGTGTGTTCGATTTGAGCCTGGCAGAACTAATTTGATTAGGGCCTTGAACTTGAATAGAGGTTGCATGGGCACTTTTCATAGTATTTTATCACAACCTAATAATGAGGACGCAAGAGCTCTGTTCGAGTTCATGGCACAAGTAATTAAAAATGATAGTTAGCGTAATTTAATTATGTTTGGGTTACGATGGGACTGGCATACGCTGTGCGTTAAAGTCCCGTAATAAATTTAGAGAAAAAAAAAAAAAAAAAAAAAAAGAATAAAATATAAACAGTTATTTGTCTCTCCTGAAAACTAGTCAAAATTGACTTGCGCGGTATTGTTGTATAAGCGACGATATGGGTTTTCATTTTGAAATGATAGGGTAGCTGTCAATTTTGAAGCTTGACATTTGACAATAGTGTAGTAAATGAGTGCTCGCAATGGTACTGTGGAGGGAAATGTCGAAAGCTGAAACTTTAAGAAAAAAACAAAAGACGGGATTTTCTTTGAGCTCCCCCCCCTAGGGCCTACCTCGGAGAGATAAGGATTTTTAGTATGTTTATCTCCTAACTAGTCCAAACAAAATTCCTAAGTCAAAGTTTCTGCTTTCGACATTTCCCTCCACAATCATTCATTGACACTACGTCATTACTAACAACGCATTAAATTATAAAATTGACTTTTTATAGTCAGTAATTTTATAGTCACAGCTCATAATGGAAAACCCTATATAAGACAAACCCCGAGTTAGTGGTAAAAGGTCTCATTTAAATTAAGCCACGTACGATAATAAGCAAGCGGTGACCATAGCCTATGGACGCCTTCAAACCCCCAAAGGATCCTGGATACCACTTCTTACCAGCATTTTTATTTTGGCTGCGGTGGTGTTTAAATCTAATCAATTAAAGCTCATTGCGAAGGATGCTCCTAGTGTTGCAGGCGTCTCTAAGCTACGGTAACTGCTTACCATTAGGCGTGCCGTAAGCTTTTTTGCCACCATTGTGGTATAAACAGTAATGGAAGAGCATAAACCTAAGTTATTCACGATTAGTTCTACGAAAATAGCAACAAGTCTATTGTCGCGATCAGTTCTTTGATAAATGAATTTATCAGTGTCAAGTAAACGTTGACGTTTTGTCTATGAATCATTTTCTTGGAAAATTTACCGGGACTTTACAGGTATAACTAATTGCTTTGTACCAGTTTGATACTAGATACGGGTGTTACGTTCATTCTGTGTTGAGGTAACCTTGTGGCCGCTTCCCTCTTGCCCTAACAATGTCAAACTACTTGCCATTCCTCTGTCGCCTTGGCACACGTTGCTTTCCCGTCTTATCACTCGCTACTCAATAATGGATAATTTAATTTGTGTAGGTAATAAATAAAACTTACTGTTGAACGATTTTGCATTATGCAATGCAAAAGTTGAATGTCGAAGGTTATATGCCAATACTTTGTTTATTTATAATATACTTATTATTGTTGGCATTGTCTTATATTCTAGCAATTAAGATTGTAATGTGATATAGACGTAAAAATATAGTCTGAAAGTTTAGTAGTTCTTACATAATTCAAATTCAAATTAATTTGTTTGCTGAAATGTGGGTACAAAGGTGTTTACATAATTATTAGTTCACAGCACATTCGCTATAATGATGGCATGCAAATATTGTAATTACAATTAATAAAATTAAATACCGTCACAAATAAGAATTAAATGTATTAAATAGTAAGATCATAATAACATAATTAACATACAATACAATAATATTTAAAATTATGTCCAAAATTATGTCATTTAATTAGGTATACATTAATCATCAATATAAAAATTTTTGCTCGACCAGTATTACTAGGTGGATTTATATTTTACACTCTAGAAACTCTCTAACAGAATAGAATCCCTTATCCATAAGCCACCTATACAATTGATTTTTAAATTTGTTCAACGTTATGTTGATTAAACCCTTTGGAAGATGATTGTATATGCGGACAGACATGGCATAGCTGTTCCTATTACATATGTCTGTCCGTACACCTGGAAGCATCAGCTTATCCGGATATCGTGTATTAAAAGTACAAACTGACTTTTTGCATGTAAACAACTCAAAATTAGTTTTGACAAAAATGCAAACTTCGTAAATATACAAGCACGGTAGGGTCAGTAGGGAAAACTCTCGAAACAAGGGCTTGCAACTGACCCACGGAGGCACATCACAGATAGCTCTGACGCACTGTTTTTGTGTTATAACGAGTCTACAAAGTTCCACTGAGTTTCAATTTAAAACAATGATGTATTTAAGTTCTCTCGTTTTATTACTGTACTTTTTAAACTTTGTCACTAGTATTTTCACAGATGCATCCTGTAATCGAAGTATAATAATTTCTCTTGGGAGTTAGACAACGAGTCAATAAAATATAGAATTTTATTGACTTGGTTAGGAATTTAATCTTCCTGTTGCATAGCACGGAGATTGTGTTTAGGTTTTTAAAATTGGTCCATTCAATCTGACCACGGCAACAGTTCATCACGTTGACAAAAGAGGAAAAGTATTGTTAAGTCACTTGCAAGGGAAAACCACTTTGTGGATAAATCATCGTTAAACTCATTTTACGTATTAAAGTTCGGAAAGATACCTGGACTATAAAATGATTTGTTATTACATCCTTTTCTGACTTAGTACATACCTAAACCACATACCTACTAAACTAATACTCAACCAGCGTGTAATATTATTTCCTTAATATTGTAGGAAAAAGGAATAATCATTTTAAGTATTAGCTTTTAGCCTCTAGTTTTTAGCATGCGACGTTCATTACGTCACTTAAGGTTAGTACTGGCTAATGTTTCGACTAGCACCATGTTGAGTGCTAATCTGCGTAGGGATGCACTGCTGCAGTAACTTTGCATTATGTTCTTGTCTGTCATTGTGTTCTTTTATATTTCTTAGTTGCTCAATGTGTGTATAATTCGTTTGTATGTTTGTATTTAATGTGTTTTGCTTTTTACCCGACTGCCAAAAAGGAGGGTAATGTTTATCGCGCATATGTATGTATGTGGGCATTTCTGTTCCATTGTGACCTTCTGTAACCTAAACGGCTTGGCTGATTTTAAAGTGTGAGGTGTCATTAGATTCGTAATTTTCCCCCGAGTGTCATAAGCTATGTGACGTCAGCAAAAAACTAATATGGCGGACGTAAACTATCAGATAAAAGCTAATTAATAGCCTAATTCAATAATACCTATATGCACTAACTATTGCCCGCGGCTCCACTTGTCTCTTGTAACCTAAATAGCTTGACCGATTTGGAAATGCAAGGTGTTGTTATAATATTCGTATTCATCCCCGAATCTCTACATCTATACTAATATTATAAAGCTGAAGAGTGTATTTGTTTGTTGCTGTATTGTTGTTCTTTATTTAGCCACTGCTCAGTTAAGTAAAATAGACGATTTTGATAGCACTATCGAAATCCACAAAGTAAAATACCTACCTAAGGACACTTGGGTTTTTGAGAATCTAACGATACCTTAATTGTCAAAATCCATCCAGCCGTTTGGAAGAAACGTGGGAATAAAGAAATTTACAAACATACAAGATACGCGCGAAAAACAATACCCGTCCTGTCAGTCGGATAAAAATAGAACAGTGTGAGCCCGCGTCGCATTCCGACAAAATGATTATGCAAAACAGAGCTACCTAATTAATTAATTTATTGTAATTGAAACTTATTCAACGAAATAAGTTTTTAAATCCCAAATACTATATAGGCTTTGATACGGTACGCGGAAACAGGCGTAATTCCCCTCCGTCATTACCTATACAATAACAATGACGTACCTTTCCATAAATCTGTATTTAGTCCGCTTACAGGTCTGAAAATATACCCATAATTCTCATTGTGCACTTATTTAACATTCTACTATAGTAAATTATTGCATAATAATTACGCAATATACATATTCTTTGTTTAACCCTAATATTGATAAGCCCCATAAGGAACTAGGAAGTAACAATTTATAACAAGTATTGTGTTAGATATTGATAGCGGATCTGAAGAATTAACTTATCTACATCCGATTTGTAGTTAAGGCTAATTTTTTTTTATTTTTAACGTTTGTTTACCGTCGTCACTTCGATTATATTTTGACTGTAGTACCGCATAGTTTGCGTGTAAATTTAGTTTGTGTATTTTAAACCCACGTACGTTGTACCGTTGGATGGAATTTTGTTTGTTTTAGAAATAAGAGAGACATAGCGGGATTACTCGCTAAAATCGATAGCCCGTTCAACGTCACATAGGGGTTTGAGTTTGAACTCTGTTGCGTCACATAACGGACAATTTAATGAGGGGACTTAATTGTAATACGTGTATTAAAGCACATGCGACTATAAGGTTTAAAATTATCATAGTAAAATAATTTAGTTCTCCAATACACGCCAAAAAAAATTGGGAGAATTCGTGTCATTTCTATACAAGAATTGTGTAGATTGCCCTGGTGCTGACCAAGAAAAGAAATTGTTTGCGCTAGACACGACGCGACGACCAATGCGCTCTGTAATCCCATCTTTGGAGGATAGATCCGACGAAAATACAAAATTCTTGACGTGTACATTATGAATTGGTCTTATCTGCCACAGAAAAGGTGAAATTTCTTAGAGTGTGCAAAAGCCGTAAAACATTGGATTTTATAAACTATAGAAGTCGCGCGAAGCTTCGCTCCCGTCGTTCTTTATTTGGCCACTGCTCAGCTCCTATTGGCCGTAGCGTAGTATTATATAGCCTATGTTACTCAGTGATTATGTAGTTTTCGAACGGCAAAAGAATTTTGAAATCGGTCCTGTAGTTTTTAGGTTTATTCGTTACCTGCAAAAATACAAAGCTTTCCTCTTTTTATTAGTATAAATTAATGATATCTGTGTTAATGCATCAACTATAACCTTCACTTCAGTGACCTGTATCTAACGGCGAAGACATGTTTATTTTTTTGTGAAGCAAATCTACGCTTCTCAAACTAATAACACTTACAAACGATTGACATTCACGTTTTTATACATTATCTTTATTTAATATGCCGTAATTAATAAGGAAGTTAGTTAAAACACCATAAATGAAAAAAAAAATCTTGTTATTATTTACATTTAGACGGATACGGAACTGTTATATAGAGTTAATTTAAACGTACAGGATGCATTCGTTAACAGTTATTAATTCAGCATGTTGTTTGTTATGTGATGTCTAGTCACGCCCTGTGCCTGCTTCCATACCGTGGTGTTGTGAACTTGACTTGAGGGCCTGCACGCTACTACGTGATATACCCACTATTGTATAATATGTTCTACCTGTTTCCATTGGCGCTCGAATGTCTGCTACCAAAACATGCATGACCTTTACTTTAGACGTGCACTGAGGTGTTAGATAATGCTTAACAGTAATTTAATACAGTGTCGATTGCATTATTCGCATTAGTGGTAGTGGTGAGTTAGTTAATCACTGAAATATAGTAGTTCGAATTCCATGGAGGCTTTATATGGCCCATAAATATAACACACAGTTTAAATATGATTAATCTTGCCTTTATGACTGGCCTGTTGGTCTAGTGGTTAGTGACCCTGACTGTTAAGCCGGAGGCCGTGGGTTCGATCCCCACCCAGGACAAATCTTTGTGTGATGAGCATAAAGGTTTGTTCTGTGTCTTGGTGTAATTTATCTATAATATGTATGTATTTACAAAAAAAAATTGTATTTAAGTAATATATCAGTTGTTTAGTACCCATAACACAAGCAAATATAATTGCTTACTATGGGACTAGATGGCGCTGTGTGAATGTGGTAGAATATTATTATTATTATTATTATTTTTGAGATCCTTGCCCATTTAATTGGTAATTACTACTGTAACATATTGGGCTTACTTATATTTTTACCCGACTGCCAAAAAGGATAGTAATGTTTTTCGCGCGTATGTATGTATGTATGTATGTATGTGGGCATGTCTGTTCCATTGTGACCTTCTGTAGCTAGTCTGTAGGTTTTTTAAATTAATACTTGTATCATTAATAAATTGTCTAGTAAAAAAGGTAGACTATAGCTATGTCTATATAAAAAATAATTGACTTTGTTAGAGGTACTAAAACTCGAGAACGGCTGAACCGATTTGTCTAATTTTGGTTTTTAAATGTTTGTAGCAGTTAACATAGAAGGTTTAAAAGGCGAGAAAATATAAAGAAATTGCAACGAAAGCAGTATAAACATAAGTGTTTTATTTTTCCATACAAACTGCTGGAACCTGCCAAACAGGATGAATTTCCATTTATGAAATTCCAAAAAGGAACAAAAAAGCTTATAATATTGACAGTGTGTTGTAGATTGTGGCATTAATTCTTATTGAATTACCGTTTCTTTTGCAACAGCAAAACGATGTTTCGTGTGTTTAGAGGGTTATCATCGTGTTACTTATTGTTATTTGTGCATTACAAGGCTTTACAATAGCTATCAGTAACTTGGGCGGAGTCGGGCTTGGAAGCTAGTATCTACTTTGAAGTAAGATTTTAAAGAATGTGGTTGTACATAAATCTGAACCAAAGTCACGTCGACACTACAAGATTGAATCAGTTCTGTATGGACACCTGGACAGTATGAAACATTGTGTACATTCTTTCGAATAAGAACAAACCATTAAAGGCAAATTGCAAAATGTACAAGTCTGTCTAGCTCGTGCCTTTGTCGTACTAGGTACATACAATTATAATTGAAAAACCGCGGAAGCTGATATAACTATTTGCCACTAACTAATGTGGAGTTAATTAGATTATTTTCAAAATATTTTTTTTTATAAATTCTGAGGTAAACTAATTTAACCGCTATATTATTTTTTTTTACGATATTAACATGCATAATTTTTAAATTTCGAATAAAAATGCAAAATAAATTAATTTAAGGAAATGAGTATTTTATATCCATAATGATTGCGAAAATTTTATATATATATAATATGACACCTACACACATAAAATTTTTGTAAAAATAGAAAACTCAAATAAGTTGAAAGTCGATACAAATTGAACCCAACCAAAGCGGAGGCAGTAAGGACAGTAAGGATTCCTTTCATTTCATTACTGACAATGTATAGTATATTATATATAACGTTGTTGAAACATCCCCTTCAAAAAATTATAATTCTAAAATAAATATTAATAAAACCAAACACAAAACTTAACTGCCGTGGTTAGCTGTATCTATATTATTATTATTATTATGTCAGTAGTTTTGCGGTTAGAATCTCAAATCTATTGTCACGTACTATGATTGATATTTCATTCACAATGGTCACACTTTGACCTCCGCTCTGCAAATTTGCTTAAATCGATCCTGTAAATAAAATTGATCTCAGTCTATCAATATTAGGTTAAATTATTATTTTTGACTAATATTATAATTTGATTATGCGAAATGTGTGGAGTTTACTCCCGAAATACTAGCTACTTAGTATTTTTGTTTAGTTTTAGATTAGGTTTTTTTTTTAAAATTTTGAAAACAAATTAAATCTACAGGGAATACTAACCTGGTCGAAATTTTTAACATTCATCATCATCATCATCATTATCCTGTAAAATATTCAATAATAATTTTGAGAAATTTGGTACTGAACGATCGAAAAATCCTTCTCGCAATTTTGATATTCAATTGGTAGATTTTGATTGATAATAATATATTATTTATTTGAAAATAAAAATTCTACAATTATCATTTAAATAAATTGCGGATTGCAAGTTCTTTGGGCGACTTTTTAATATTGACATTGTAAAATAAGTATAAGACATTTTTTTTTCAAAAGCATACGTAATTTTTGTTGGTACAATCGTTGCGAAAGTTAGTTGACCGCGACAGTCAGAAGTGTAAATCTAATTTTAATACAACATATAAACCAGTACCACAAAAGCCTATACAGTTAAACCGACACTAAAGTTGAACCTGCTTTAAACAATTTGTAATTAGATTATTTAATAAGTCATTATAAGCATATATTATTATGATGTATTATAGTTTATTGTTATAACCTCTCAGACTACAGTAAATGCTACATGTGCATGTTCATAATGAGGTTTGTACCTATGTCGGAAATAGTAGCCAGTGGAGACAGAAGCGGCAGTCTCGTGGTCATAACAAGGACCCCAGCACCTTCCGGTCACGATATTACATTGCGAATTTATTTCCGACGCAGACCGCAGACGATTTATCACAAATCGCTTTATAATTTATAGATCAATTGCAGTGGGTTGCGTTCGAGAGATAATACGAGAATAAGGTACGCTTTAATTTCGTAATATTCGTTCACCAAAACTATAATAGCCTTCGATAAGTTAGCTGCACGATAAGTGTATTATCTACTTTGTTCTATTAGTAAAAACGTCGTGACTAAACCTACATAAATGAGGGCTAAAACCATTAAAAGGCATGATCTACTAGCCGACATGATACACAAAAGTACAATTTTATATGACCTGAGACCTCTTTAGATCGTGGAGTGGATGATCCTGATCTTGACTTGTTATTATTAAGTATGTAATTTAATGCAATAGCTTGATTGAGCATAGAATTTAAAAGCATTTTTGTAAAAGTGGGAGAGCGAAATACATTAAGTAAGTCTTTTTTTTGTACAATGGCATTATAAATATGACTCTAATCACTAGCTTAAATTACAGGGGTATGTGTGTGAGCGAGAATTCGCTTACAACAAGACATTTTAATTTTAACTAAACTACATATTTATTATGTTAAATTTAATTGCAGAAAAGTAGGCTATTCATGTTGTGATGGAACTAGAATACAATGTATGCAGTTCTAGAATGTCAAATATAATATCACGCTATGACCAATAGGAGCTCAGTAGAGGTCCAAGAAAGATCCAAGGGTGCGAAGTCCCGGGCAACATCTACTTTAAATAAAGCCCTACAGGCTTTCGAATGTCGAAATTCATAACAAGCCCCCTTAACCCTACTACTTACGCTGTAACAGGAGGCTAATATCTTCCTGTTGTTGATGATGATGATGACTGTCAGGAAGGCAGTATTAACGATAGTTTTGATTAGATAATCATAAATATATAGAGACGCTCCAATGTAAGAAACAATTACATTTAACCTTATCTATCGTAATCGCGATTCTAAAAAAGCAAGTAATATAAATTGCAGCAATTTAACTATAAAGTTGAATGTAGCAATTACCTTGACCCGAGTAATGGGTTTGCAGGCGTGAGCGGCTGTCAGGAAATACACTGGTGGTGCCAGTTTGTTCCTTTTATAACTAAAATCAGGACATTATTTAGGTAACTGTTGATATCATAATAGGTATACGAGTACATTCGTACTTATCAAGATCAAAATAATCCTGTATATAGCTTACTATAACTTAGATGCTAAGTTCATCATTTCATCATTACAACCCATAAACGGTGCACTCGGGACTCGGGTCCCGAGTCTGGACTCGGGTCTCCTCCAAACATTGTGAATGGAATTAAGCCTACTATACCACGCTGGCCAGACGGGTTGGTATAGGGTTTATTCGAATTTTCCTTTTCTCGCAGTGCTCTTGTCTGCATAAAGTTCCCTTAGTCGCCTTTTACGACACCCACAGGTTGAGATGGGGTAGTGACATTACGTATTCTTAAACTGTCACTACACGGATAATGGATGCTAAGTTACTATTATTTATTTCTTAATGTCAAAAGACATCTCTAGAAGTTCAAAATCTTTAAATAACTGAATTTGATCAATTGTACTTTTGCTTAAATCCCAAATCAGTTTAATTGTTTAACATTTAGCTGATCTATGATACAAACTAAATAAGTGTAAGATGTTTGGTTTGCTTAGTAATTTCAGTTTTTTAGTTAATCGTAAACCGACTGTATTTCCACAATAAATATAAAACGAATATCTATAAAAATAGTACAAGGAGCGGATCTATGTAGAGGCTATTGGGGCTGCAGCCCGAGGCCCCTGGATATAAGGGGCCCCCCAGTCCCAATTAAAAACATTGTGAATTAAAAAAAATCATACCTATAGTAAAGTTTATAAAATAATTACCTATTAAATTATTTTATTTACTTTTTTTAATTATATGCTTTACACTTGACTGGTTATTTTTTAATGTCAGTTAATTGAGAATTTAGACAGGCCCCCTAGGGGTCCCCGAGTAGTATCAGCCCAGGGCCCCACAGACTCACAGTCCGCCCCTGAATAATACATTCACACTACATTTTATTAACGATCTAATTTCAATGATATTGTATGTTAAAAAATGTGTAGATAGGTTATAAGCGCTTGAAAAGTGGCACACTAAAAACAGTCTTATTAGCAAACTTCATCTCAATGTCCCGTTGACGGCGAAGGTATTTTGACATTGCATTATTACGATATTTGCATTATTACGATATCTATGTGTGCGTTTGTGTGCCATTTCCAAAGATCGAACGCTATGTAGGTAGCCTATCTACACCTTTTTTAACATACAATATCATTGTCTATGTTCAAGTGTTCGCATTATTCTAATGTTCTAATCTTGAATAAACTCTATATACAGACATAATAGATAAATCATTTAATAAAATGATTAACTGTTGATAGTTTATAAACATTTAATGGAGTCTATTGCACTTCCGATGAAGTTGTGAAACCAGTTTTTAATCAGGAAACTTCCAGTTGTTGTAATAACGCAGACATTTCGGCACGTGCAATTATAATCTCATATTCCATTATAAGTAAGTATAAAACAGTTATATTTTAAGAAAACTTTTGTCTTAAGTAGTCAGTTCAGTAGTAAAATTTATGTAACGGTTCACTGTTACTTATTTGATTTGTAAGCTTCTATAGAATGTTTTTTTTTTATTGCCTGTATTGGCAGACAAGCAAGCGGCCCACTTGATGGTAAGTGGTTACCGCCGCTCATGGACGTTGGCAATGTTAAGGACACAGCCAAGCCGCTGCCTACCTTGAGAGGATAGGTAGCTCTCTTTAAACCTTGCGTGGTAAGTATTAAGATATTTACATTGTCGATAGCTACTTATTTCAAAATCTCAATGCTGGTATTGCACTTTTTGTTGCTGCTAAAGGTTTCGCAGTAATTTTACAAACGTAAGCCTAACATGAAGCAAATAATAACTAATGAAATTGTGATCATTGATTGCAAGCGGTACGAAGTATCGGAAATTAGAACCTTAATCATCATCATTACAACCCATAAACTTTCCACTGCTGGTCACGTGTCTTCTCTAAACATCTTGCAGGGAATTTAGGTTTAGATAAAACCTTAATACTTAGGTACTACTTAATTTCTTTTAAGACAGTAACAATCCTCAGTCATTTAATTTTGAATGCTGCAACATATATAATAGTCATGTAATGAATTTATTATCATTTTGACTATAAACTATACAGCGTTGTTAGACTTCCTTGTTTTCGGTTTTAACTTAAGTCGTAAAAATTACGATATCATAATTGAGGATGTGCTCATTATGAGTATGATCGACGGTTCATACGAAGGAGACAAGCCTACAATTAAGTTGTCTACCACGTATTCATCTCTGGCAGTTAGTTGCTCCTTGAGTTACTTTACACGACAAGCTTCATACAAAATTGCTGGTGTATTATGCAATAGAATGACAAGGAATATTACGCTTTTATAAGACTAGTCGTAATATTTTGTGCACGCATGTCGCGAGTTCACACGCGACATTATCTAGATGTTTCTATAGTTCCGATGTTTATAGGGGCTTTGCATACCCATATAGTGAATGTATTTGTACGGTCGGTTTTCTGACTGAATTTTATCTAGTCTTAAGTAAGTTTGTGTTAAGGGATCTAGACAAATGATAAAATCCTCACATACACACATATTATACATAGAAACACATCCAAATTCCGAAACAAACATTTGCAGATGACTGCAAATCATACAAACATTTGTTCTGTCCGGGTTTGAAAATCGAGACCTCGGAAACCGCCCCCATCCACGCTACCGCTAAGCCATTGCATGCAGTCAGTCCATTGGACTTAAATCACAGATTTTATATGAAAAATTTGTAAAATTATACTAAGTTTCAGCCTATCTAGAACTTATCTGCCGATCTCAATTTCCTATCTACTTTTAACTCTGTGATAAAATAATTACCTTCTATTAGCAGTTTTCAACGCATTTTTACGTTTCAATAAACGAAGATAGATATATCTCTATCTTTAGGGCTTACCAAAGATAAGTAGGTGCATAGAAAATAAAAATTGTTTCAATTTAATTCCAGACACAGAACAAACAATCGTGCTCTTCACACAAAGATTTGTCCTGGGTGGCTTAGCAGTCAGGGTCACTAACCTGGTATTGGTTATTTAAACTTTGCGGTTTTATCAAAAACGTACCAATAAAATATAATTATACAAAAGCCACAACTTTATTGAGCTATAAGATCTGATTTGGCTGTTGGTTAATATTATGCAATTTATTTAAGTCAAACTTAGAACTTGCACAAAATTGGCAAGTACACACAATGCATTTAGATACATAACCTATTCTTAATATTTTTAGTATAAGTAAAAATCTGATTGTAATTTCTTGCTATATTTTTGTATACAAGTTATATTATACAAGTTCCAAAATTAACTCTAAATAGCTTCAACACTCCTGTACGTGATCTCAGATTCTTTGAAAATTTGAAGCAAATTGTCCTATAATAGCTCCTTCTTGCAACATTGATTGGCGAGTTCCAATTATAATTGCTCATTGTTCCACTTCCAAATTTTCTCAAACCCACGAGGGTTTGTGCCCGCAATTGCCACACCGTATAGCTGGCACTCGAAGTGGTTTTCATTTCGAAAAAAAGATTGAGGAGATTGTTTAATACAGGTGCTTTTTTCTTTATTGTATGTGAAGTCAGTTATATAATATTCTGAGGCATTGTGGTCGTGTGTACTAAGTAAGTACTTTAGTACAGTTTTACGTCGTATTTTAATTCAAACTATTATGAAAAAGAGCTGACAGAATTACATAAATTATATTATTATGGAAGTAGTATAAAATTATGTGCTTAGTGTGAGAACTTAAATTTATTTACATATAAATATGTTTATCCTGACAACAGAGAATAGATAAAAATACAAAATTGTACTCATTCCGTTTTACAATTTGTATGAAATATATTTTAACCACATCCATAATGTAGGTATGTATTTGGCAAGCCGAAAGATTATTTAGCAGCACGTTTTTTATACCTGCTTCTTGTACCGCTACCGACATAATTATAGGACTGATTAAGTAAACTTGAAGGCAACATAAAAAAACACTTCAATTAGTGTTTTTGTAACATCAATTCTGTCAATGGTTTGCGTGTACAACTCGGTAAAAACTACTTTATAAAAATACATTACAGTCATCTTTTACCATAGTTCAGAAAATAGTTTCAGATAACTTTTAAAAATTTTGCGAGAAAATATGAATAAATTGATTTTTATAACTATTACTACGGCGGCTACTTTGATTAAGTTTAATTTCATTGATACTGTTGATAGAGTATTCTAGTTGCCTATAATATAATCAAGAATTCACTGTTTTCCATTTAGTGTTTTCCGAATAGCATTGTAAAGATGAAATAATGTATGAATAATCCCTCTATATTACTTTTATTCTACCTTCTTTTTGTAGATAACAATAAAGTTATGGCCATTGGCAAATTCACAATGAAATGCTAATGAGAATGTGAACGAGAGAAATTATTTAGAGTTGCTGAATTGAGGAGGAAGAATAAAGTAATGAAGATAAGCATCAGACATTAACCAAAATTCAAACAACCATTTTTCATAAACATTTATAATTATAATATTATTAATATTATATAATTAATATTATAATTTGCTTAAAACAAATCTAAAGAACTACATAATATAACCTTTGTTTCTCTATTAATCCTAATATTTTGGACAAAGAGATCATTAATTAAAATATCATCATCATCATTACAATCCATAAACGTACTGGGCTAAAGCTATTTGACATTTAAAAAGTTATAAAAATATAAAAAAAATCAAATCCAAAAACAAATTGCAATTTTTTTTGTATTCATCATAGCTTCACACCCATGGATCTTTTCTTTTGTTGCCTGAAGGGCAGACGAGTGACAGATGTTGGTACAAAGCCGATGTCTTATTCCAGCTCTTAGTCCCACTTGAGTAGTTTTGAAGATTACCCACTCCATCTCAACTCAAAAGATTAGTATCGATAGAATAAATCTATACTACTTAATTAGATTCAATAATTAAACCAGTTAGATAAATTGAGTTCTAGATATATTCTAATTATACTTAGTAATATGTAATATAAACACACAGCATAGAATATTTGAATTGAATAATATTGAATACGGAACCGCTCATGATTTGAATATTAAAATCCACTAAAGTAAAGTTTTAATAATTATTTTATGCCAAAATTATTCTAATCATAACTTATTCTGGTATATTATTTATTTGAATTCAGTTGGATAATGTAAACACCTGTTCAGTTGTAAGTTATCATCGCGATAACTGGTTCTATTGAATATGCTAAGGCCCTGTCACTATTGGAGGATATGTGTGTCTGATAAACTATCTGTAACTTAAGTGATAGATATTACGTTATGTCAACTAAAGCAATGCTTCAAAATAATATAGTTTTTGTAACTCAGTGCCAGATTTTACTCGAAAAATTTAGTCAAGAACCTATCAAATATATAAGTACCTATCTGTTATAGTATCCGAGCCTTCAATTATATATTTTATATGGAAAATATGCCTACTAACTGTCAATTATGTTTGAATAAGTTATTACGCTTATAAGCCAGTATTGAAGCGGGAAATGTATAGTTTTTGGTAATTTATACAAAGAAAATTTACTTTGAATGTGATCCTGAATTTTACACACGGTATGCATAGCTCGTAGCTAGCGATTCATAATAAATGCCGCAAAACAAGTTCGTACCAAAAAGTTTTCAATTTTTTTTATTTTGTCCACGTGATTCCAAACAATAGCAACACTCAGTAGAAATTTCGTGAAATCTGAAATCTCAAAGACCCACGGCCACAAAAACTAGTTGATTTGGAAACAATTTCGTTTTGAGTTATCCTAGTTTGTGTATCAAACCATATCACCATAAACAAATTGTTTTCGTACTATTTATAAGAAAGTTTAGTGGCTTATAATCTCAGGTGAATTCTTAACAAAATATTGGAGAATTTTCTTCTAGTTTTCCTTCTTCCTAGATTAGCAATGTTTCGAATTAGTTTCTTATTAATGTCACCGTTTAATCTATTCACAGAAATCATCTTTTTTGTCAACTAGCAAACAAAGATTCGCACTCAAGTTAACCAACTCACTTTTTTCTGGATCGTAACGTACTAGAGTTCATTTATTTAAGATGAAGTCTTTGTATCGATTTATTATATTTCTTGAAGGTCTGCCGATTTATCGATTATGTTATTATTGAAATAACTAGACAATTCACTTGTCTATCATAAAAAAAATGGTTGGAACTTCATTGAGGTAACCAAATTAATGGTCTGAGTGTAAGAAGATTATTAAGTCAATCATCGTAATTGGTATAATAAACTACTGTTGAAGGGCCTGTTTAGATAATTGCTAGCTATTAATTGGTAACTAATTGACTTTAATACAATATGCAAAAGGACTAACTATGTCAAGAAACATTAATTAAAACCTGAAAGAAACTGGTGGCACTGCTGTTTTCTTTTTTTGAACTTATTTCTATTTTACGAATATAATTATAACCCTAATCAATTGACTACAAGCAAAGAAAGCAACCGTGCAACGTACTTACTTGTAGTAGCCACTGTAAAACTCCTTTGTGCACCAACCTTTTACTACTTGTGGGTGGGTCACCGGAACCGGATATTACATCAGCAACGCACCCAGCCCTCAAAGAGACACCAACACAGGTGACAACGCCCGGGTGCAAGGGGGATGCGGTCCCTACGAGAGAAGGGTTCGGGTGAATGAACCCCAATCTCCCACCCGTACCCTCGCAATTGCGGCATGCATCGGGCGCATTTCTACATGGCGACGCTGTCCGCCCCGTTCGCCGGCGAAAATAATTTAATATATCTGTGCTATCTATACCTCCACAACAACGAGTTTTTGTTACTCTTTGTATGGGTATTTTAACAGATCAATCAATCCCACGCACTGTATGCATACATTGTATTAAACAAGGATATAAGTAAATGTCCTTTTACTATTTCTAAGAACGGTCCAAAGATCCTACAAGTATATACCTAGTCCATATCGCGTCATGTGACATGTCAATGTATTCGTAAATAGAACGCACAAACATATCCGGCATTTTTTATTGACGGAAATGTATCGGAATATTATCGTAATGTGTAAATTTAGATAATACCGAAATAAACTTTGAGGGTACAAAGTTCAATAAATCAATGGTAAGGTTGTTTCTTTTTTTTGTGTTTTTAGTTGTTAGGGCAAGGTTTATAAGTAAGAAAATATAAAATTGGAAAATTGGAAACGAGATGGGGCTGGTAAGGAGTACAGAACAGAGATAGGATAACTGTGATAGACAAAAAGTTTTTGGTTTGAAAATCTAACACAATAGCTGTCAGTGAAAACTCTTCAAATAAAATACTTAATTGTGCGTTTATATTTACAGACATGGAACGTTTCAGACACGTGCCGTATTAAACTAAAAAATATTCTTCTATATCATTTGTAATCTAGTGTGACGTGGTCGTACAGACGACACGAGCTGTCAAATTCTATAGAAAAAATATTATTTTGTCAGAAACGTCACGTTCCATGTATGTAGATATTTTTTATTTTTCTAGAATTCTAGAAACGTATGGCTGTGCGTTACGTACGTTCTTGTTACACTAATGGTCAAAATTGACCCATTTTTTTACGATTCATTAATTGTAGTTTTCAAATAAATAAAGTTGATGGTTTGCATGTCATCATACGGAAACGTCTTGCGTCAATGTCATGTGTGCGGCAGTTCTGGCGGATAGGCTGGATAGCCTTATTGTCAGTTCCACACTGGACAAAATTACATTTGTCTGTAGTGTGTAACAGTAGGCGCTACTGGTATTATATTATCTATCTATTGTGTGTATAAAATGTGTTTTTATTTAGGTGCTTTTTGTTTTGTTCTTTTTTTATGATGTAACTATGTTAATGTTTTTGTTTTATGCTTGTGTACTAACGTAGTGATAAGTGATAAATTGATAATATAATTAATCTTTATACATAAAATTGAAGTTGGTACATATACACAATTATATGGATAAATGTAGTCCAAAATAATCTTATTATTATTATCGTAGTCATATTTTATTCGACTTAATTACACATAGGTACAAAGCTCTTCTTACAGAAGAGGATAACAAAAGACAAGGTTGATAAATAGATACTAGTCTATAATAAACAGAAAATGGAGTTAAATATAACTTCACATCTAACAAAGTTTCATCGACATACATATATAAAGTCAAAGTGTACGGAACTATTGTAAGCAATCGTGACTAATTAATTGATATCACGATATTTTTCAATGCATAACACTATAGTATGCGCACTGTAAACTGCAAACATTTAATATGCACCTGTTAAAGTTTCCTCATTCCATTTTATATTCCTGATATAAAACATGACCAATTATGATTATTATACACTGATTTGATAATATCTTTTTTAAGTTTTGAATGCTTAATTATTTAATCTAACTATGGGGCTCATTAGAAAGCTCACTGTCGCTCAGCGAGCCATGGAAAGAGCTAGCTCGGAGTTTCCCTGCGTGATCGAATCAGAAATGAGGAGATCCGCAGGAGAACTAAAGTTGCCGACATAGCTCACCGAATCGCATCGCTGAAGTGGCAGTGGGCAGGCCACATAGCCCGCAGAACTGATGGCCGATGGGGCAAAAAAGTTCTTGAGTGGCGGCCACGTTTTGGAAAGCGCAGCGTGGGATGGCCCCCCGCCAGATGGACCGACGATCTAGTAAAGGTTGCGGGTGGCCGTTGGATGCGGACGGCACAAAATCGCTCGCTGTGGCGGAAATTAGGTGAGATGGGGAAATTAGGTGCCTATGTTCAACAGTGGACGTCATTGGGCTGATATGATGATGATGATGAATTATTTAATCTATACCGTCTCTGGAACTTCAAGATTATTGATAACCTTTTAAGAATTCCAATGTCGTAGATGATAACCAGTAGGTTAGGAAGGAGTACCTTACATTCGGTATCCTAACCTCCTATCACCAAGCTGGCAACTTTTTAATGTATTTATTCAAAATTTTTGGAGATGTTTGCATCCTAAAAATGCAGAAAGGATATGAGTGAAACTTCAAAAACAAATTGTCCATGACTTGTTTTAGTATATTAAATACTTTTATTCCTTTAATACAGTGACTGGCCTGTTGGTCTAGTGGTTAGTGACCCTGACTGCTAAGCCGGAGGTCGTAGGTTCGATCCCCACCCAGAACAAATCTTTGTGTGATGAGCATAAAGGTTTGTTCTGTGTCTGGGTGTAATTTATCTATAATATGTATGTATTTTTTGTAAATAAAAAATGTATTTAAGTAGTGTATCAGTTGTTTAGTACCTACCCATAACACAAGCAAATATAATTGCTTACTTTGGGACTAGATGGCGCTGTGTGAATGTGGTAGAATATTATATTATTATTATACATTCTTATGATAAAAGCCACTTTTTAAACGACTTCGAAAAAGGAGGAGGTTTATGTTCGACTGTATGTATTTTTTTTTTTTTTTATGTATGTTCACCGATTTCTCGGAGATGCCTGAGCCGATTTAAAAAAATCTTTTTTTGTTTGAAAGGGTATACTTCCGAATTGGTCCCCTATTCACCACGTTAAGTTCTGATGATGGAATCTTAGGGAAATCGAAGGCAACCCTCAAATTTTATAGGCACATGTTACGTGTTTCATATATTTTTTAAAAGTTATTCAAGTATTTACGTCTGATAGTCATCATCTCATGTTGATGAGCTGGTGATGGAAGGTATAACTCCTTAACTATTAGGAGCTGGAGGAAAATTCTTTCAACATTATAGGTTCTTATAAACCAATAGTTGTATTCTTGTAGGTTATTCAGGTGAGCTGTCACTGGAAGGTATAACTCCTTAACTGTTAGGAGTTGGAGGATAATTCTTTCAACATTATAGGTTCTTATAAACCAATAGTTGTATTCTTGTAAGTTATTCAGGTGAGCTGTCCCTGGAAGGTGTAACTCCTTAACTATTAGGAGTTGGAGGATAATTCTTTCAACATTATAGGTTCTTATAAACCAATAGTTGTATTCTTGTAAGTTATTCAGGTGAGCTGTCCCTGGAAGGTGTAACTCCTTAACTATTAGGAGTTGGAGGATAATTCTTTTAACATTATAGGTACTTATAAACCTATAGTTGTATTCTTGTAAGTTATTCAGGTGAGCTGTCACTGGAAGGTATAACTCCTTAACTGTTAGGAGTTGGAGGATAACTCTTTCAACATTATAGGTACTTATAAACCAATAGTTGTATTCTTGTAAGTTATTCAGGTGAGCTGTCACTGGAAGGTAAACTTCTTAGCGTTTAGGAGTAAGAAGATGATTTCTTTAAATATCACATCCATGTATAAACCTTAAAATGTATTATTTCAAGTGTCTGAGGTGGAAGCTCTTGATGGAAGATAAAGTTGTATAATTCAAAGGAATTGTTAAATGATATTTTAAGTTTTCGATATAGTATCTATATCTAAACTGCGTTCTATACATGTATACTTGTTACCAGTCGCATTTCATTGAAAAAAGAAAGACATACAAAGCTAAGAGTTAGATTCCTCTATTCTATAATCAGGTTGTGTTGTTAGAATATTTAAATAGACGTTCCCTTCTATCGGAGATTCTTTATTTCGGTTTTCCGTCTTAGTTTGCCAGCCAAGTACACTAAAAATGGAAAAATAAACTATTTTTAACAAAAAAATATTAAAACGACTTCAAATCAGTACTAAAAAGCGAAAAATAAACTGAATTAGATATTTAATTCCAAGAAAAAAATACCTACCTACCTGTTTAAAGTATAATACTCTATTACTAATCTGTTTGAAGTCGGTGCCAGCCTAATGAGGTCATAGCACTCAGTACGAGCCATCCACTTGGTACGATCACATGCAAGTGCGAGGTGGTGTGAAGTAGCGAGCGGCAACAGATGTACGTACTAAGTAGTACGTAGCTTAACAAACTCCTTAGGCTTGGCACCGACTTCAAACTGATTAGTATTAGAGTATTATACTTTAAACAGGTAGGTAGGTATTTTTTTCTTGGAATTAAATATCTAATTCAGTTTATTTTTCGCTTTTTAGTACTGATTTGAAGTCGTTTTAATATTTTTTTGTTAAAAATAGTTTATCATGTTATAAAACTGTGAATTTATATATCTTAATTTCTAACTCACGCTACGTTCGCACTTATGCATGTAAGCTTGCATACAACTGAGTCGCCGCCTCTTGTGATACCAATATTGTTCAGCTACCTTGACCAAAGTCAAGGCTTTTAAGTACATATATAACGTCCCAAATCACGTCGACGCGACGGCGACCTACGACGTCTTGGCTCTTGCAGTGCCAACGCCGCCGCCTTAACCACAGTCCGCGCTCACAACATCAAAGGTGAAAGTCAAGGTCACACGTACCTAACACTGATCTAATGGACACCATACACATTATGTAACAATAATTGAATTTTAGCCCAGACGTAATTTGCACGCTTCTTGGTTTTATTGTTTTAAATCAATACGTATCTAAACATAGATTCAGATACTCAACATTTTGGTTTATTGCGTAATATTAAGTTAAATAAGGAAACGACTTTATCTAACTAATTGTTTTATAGAATGAGGATATTACCGATCAGAGTTAAAGAGCTGAAGCAACGAAGTATTCTAAAATTAAACTTACACCTACATAGGCTCAAGTTATATTGGCAATGTAAGCATACAGATTATTTCTTTTCGGGATGGTAACGAATTGTGGCTTAATATACCTATTGTGTATAACAACGAAATGCGTTGACAAACGCAGAAGGAGTATGCTGCGCAAGATGTCTTGGCTACAATCCCTGAGTCGGGCAAAACCCATATTTCTGTTATGAATTCCGGCAGTATAAACCCGTAGTTTGACAATATGTCTGACTTCCAAGGCGTTAAAATATATTGTGCATATTATATTTACATATGATTATTTTCAGAAGAGCGATGGTGGTTTAATAGATAAGTAATCGACATGTGAATCATGCGGTCCGAGTTCGATTTCGACCGGCTGTATCAATGTGGATTATACCTACTTAGTGGAATTTAAATGTACTAGTCAAGTGACTTACCATCTGCCAGCGGTGAAGGTAATTATTGTGAGGAGACCCACATACTCTAGAAGAAATTCTAAGTGTATGTTTGTGCCACTAGGGCAGTATTTATGAATTATGGCCTAAACCCTCTCTGCTCTCTAAGTAGAGGAGAGGAGACCCGAGCCCGGCAGTGGGACATTAATGAGTTGCTGATTATGATGATATATTTTGGGCTGCAAAATATAAATAATAAGGCTTCAATAAATCAAAGTATGTCGACCGACTGAATTGGAAGGTCACGCATAACTTCATACACTTAGTGTTGGAAGGGGTTAACCAGTATTCTCAACGGGTCCAAGTTGTTAACATAAATAAGTACTTACTTAAAAATTCATATAAAACTGTTTAATATCAATTTGAAGCTTCGGTAACGAAGTTTTGAGACCGGTCAGGCCTACGCATATGCCAGGTATCAGTCAATAATAAATTATTATTACATCTTACAAGGCGCAGTAAAACATGTCCAACGAGACCTAGTAATTTAATTTTTGATTTTTATGTTTTGTACTTCTTGAAATGTGGCAGATTGGGTTTTAAAGAGTTACATGACGTCGTCGTGACGTGAAGGAAGTGCTTAGACCAATTTGTATCTAATGTATACCACATTATATTCAACAGATTCATAATTTTATTTGGTTCATAACTTAGAATAAAGCTTGTTAATCAAATAAGCCAGTCAATGGTGTATACTTACACAAAATGATAACGCACAAATTTAATGATGCCCGATCCAAGTTTTGATGTTCATAAATGTTGACAGGTAGCATTTAATAAATAACAATTATTCTATTACGAGTACCAAGCAAGCTATTCGGTGCCTGGCTCGTATTTTATTTATGAAATTACAGTCGGACATCCCATGACCTAAATAACGTGTTATGAGACAAAGTTTAAATAGGGTAACAGTTGAAAAAGGAAGCCAAATTGTCCTACATTTTCAACTTGGCTTCCTTTTTCGAAACAATCCTATTTTTGAAACAAACCATTGTTTCGTATGAAAACATTCCTTTACTTACATCACGATTATGAGTGATTCAACTATACCGCATAACTCGACGTGCTCATCGGCGAGGAGAGAAGTTTTAAAGGGTCGGCAACGAGTTTATGATGCCCCTGGTGTTTGTTGCAGGCGCCCATAGCTTACGGTAACCGCTTACCTTGTACTATGGTGCTAGACATATAAAGAAAGTCTAAGAACAGTTGAACATTATAAAATTAAATGTATTTAAATATAATTTATTACATAGTTTTACCCACAATGCTAGTGAACTGTTATTTCTTACTCAGTGTTTTCATTTCAATATTTTTGTTTCCATAATTATCTACCTAACCTAACGTTCTCGAATAGACTACTGGATAAATAATAATGTACAACATTAGCGTGGTGTCGTAATGCATGCGGTTTTTCCGTTTATTTCAATCATCACTACAACCCAGAAACGTCCCACTGCTGGGCACGGGTCTCTTCCAAAGACTTTCGAGGGAATTTAGCCTACCATACCACGCTTGCCAGACGGGTTGGTATAGGGTTTTGTTCCGATCAGTAAAATTGAATTATAAATCATTATGCGTTCCACTATTAGAACAATTTTAAACGCAAAACATCACCATTTTTTTACGATATAAGAAAATTTGTTTTTGTATACATTTTCACCATTAATTTATCGACGATTTTATTACGTGTCAACATCACCTAGTTATTACATTTTAATTAACATACTATGTGATATTAACATATTAATGCTGTTCAAAATGCGACATATTATTTTATTAGCCATGTTGTAATTGCTGACATTTGAATATATTATTTAATCGATAGTATTAGAATAAATAAGTAGATGATTTCTATAACGTTGATCTTTTTCTTTGTTGTTGTTATTATTTTAGCTACACGGCTAACATTGATAATATGATTTTCCATACGACATGTATAAATCCAAAGTATTTAATATTATAACAGGTTATATATCCAACTAAATGCCTACCTGACTACTGCTGATAAAAACTAGTTACAAACAAGAAATGCGTTTTTTGCGGAACTTAAAATGCATGGCTACAATACATTATATCACAGTTATGCGAGTACTTCGTGTAATTACTCAATGTGTTTATAATTTATTGTACGTTCAATTATAGTGTACACTCTGTGACCCTTTCAAGAACATTATGTGTTCCGGCATAGCACAGTTCGACTACCATTCGGGGCAATGTCGAGGTTGCTAATATACATAGTTATGTATACATAAAAAATGTTTAGCTATGAGCTAAGATGTCTAGCTTTTGAATGTTTAATGAGATGGCAATGCTTATTGTCCTTAAAATCAGACATCAATATACCTACATAAATTTATTAGTTACTATAATATTTATAGCTGTTGCCCGGGACTTTGCTCCCGTCATTCTTTGTTTGGCTACTAGTAGTGTGATGTTATATAGCATATAGCCTTCTTCGATAAATGGGCTGTCCAACACTAAAATATTTTTTCAAATCGGACCAGCACTTCCTGCGATTAGCGTTCATCCAACCAAATAAACAAATAAACTCTTCAGTTTCGTAATATTAGTATGGATAAACGTTGTTCAATTAGTACTTACTTATTTTATTATAGTGTCATAAAAATTATAATTGCAAAATCTGTACAATTACACGCTTGGTACAAATAATTCAGATTGTCATCGTGGTATGAACTGAAAAGTATGACCTTGTCCTCTTTGCCTCTAGACAGGACAAACGGATCAAGGCGAATATATGCTGTATTCTAGTAGACCACATAAACACTGATCATCCGTCACGCAGGGTAATTCAGTAATATTATTTTCTAAGACAAACAATGCCATTGTGAATAAAATTTTAACCACGTAATCGTTTTGCCTCCAATATGAATACTCCAGTCATGTAACGTAACACTAATGAATGGTTTATGCGATTACGCTCAAAATTCTAACAGACAGTGTCACCCAAGGCAAACATTACATCTGTCGAGTTGTGTCCGGTGACTGAGGTCGGTATCTATTGCAGCATAGTCGTAATCTTCTGAATAAATTCAATGTCAAGTGCGTGGGAGCTGTCGTGCTGGGCATAGCGTCGCTTCGGAGGACGATCGTGTCCAATGCTTACTGGGGCGAGGTTTCTTTGTATAAAAAATCGAGTCATGCACATTCAGGCTAAGGTCTCTTATTAGTTCGTGGCGCTGCGCTCCCGCGGTCAAGTACGTCGCGTCTTGGTGCTCCGACGTGGCTGCGTACTTCTGATCTACATTCAACTGGTCATGTTTGATAGCAATCGAATCAAAACGACGTACGTGACGGCGCAAACCACTTTAATTTAACTATTTAAAGGAATATTTGTTTTCAAAAATCGAATGCCAGTTTATAATAAATTACCCGATACACACTTGATTCTAGGTACATAATTAACAGATTATCACAAACACACTCAAGCCTTTTTTAGCTATTTTCGGGTAAGCCAAAAACAGCTACAAAAGGCCTAAAATAGTAAGCCCTAAAATGCAACCGATGTCTTCTAAGTTAATAAGTTCTTCGAAAATAAGATATAACTGTAGCTATATAAAGTATATGAATTCAATATTTGCTCATTAGTATTAGAAATAGTCTCGTGCTGTTAATTGTCTTGTTTGATATGATTTCCTTATCAGACGCACAATTAAATGAGGAAAGGAAAATATTAACAAACAGTAAAAAAATTGTAGAGATTAGTACTTGAATATTCAGTTGATTAATCCTTTTTGAATATTTTATATTAGTGCCTTATTATATACTAGCTGCTGCCCGCTGCTTCACCCGCGTGTAATGTAAGTCATCTTACTAATATTGTAAAAAAAACTTGTTTGTTTGGTTAAACGCTAGGATCTCAGAAACTACTTGTTCAATTTGAATAATTATTTTAATGTTGGATAGCCCATACAATAGACCACATATCACATGCTTAATGGAAAATAGACCCATTGGTAGATAGGTCAGAATTGAGATACGTACAGAAACAGGCTTTTGCTAGCGCCATCTGCCATCATATACGTACCATACGTTAAAATACAAGCATCCATCATTATAATATTATTATCAGTTTTAATTGTATGCTTCAACAAGTAGGATGAGTCCTCAAGCAAGATCTTCTTTTGCGATTCCCCAAAAAAATGCTTATTTTTAGTTAGGTCAGTATTCCATTAAGCATGCGATATATATTTTGAACTGAATATAAACTTTTGCAAAATTTTTGTTTGCTTTTGACAATCAGTTATTATTGTGTATATGTCATGATTTTCGTTGCGATGTATAAATTTCGCAATTTGAATTTTAATCTATAAACGTTCAGTAATAATAATATATCTCATCTAGATAAGACAGAATCTTAAAAAACGGAACCTACACCTTATTATATTTTAATTGATCCTCTTTCCTTCCATCGTTCCTCAGACTTTGTTACGATGTTGCGAAAAAGAGGTTAATTGCAATCACGGATAAGATGCGCAATTATTGCAATTACGTCGATGTTTCTGTGCCGCGCCATCCTTGTCCATAGCTAATGAATATCATTAGATCATTAGCATTGTTACCGACTGCTGTATTTGATTTGTGATATTGTATGCTGAACAACTTCCAGTTGATCAATGTACATCACGTCGCATAATTACTTAATCTGCGGAATTATTAAGAAGCAGGTTCATTATTTTAGATTATAAATAAACAAAAAAAACTTTTTGCTAAATTGAGTACTTAGTATTTATGAAAAGTCAACTTTAGTAAGCCTACCTGCAGAGCAAAATGGAGAAACAAAAAAAAAATTATCATTTGATCAACTCATAAGAATTTCATTATAGAATAACCCAATACTGTTTTTCACTGACCAGATAATTGAACCAGAGACTTTTTACGCAGCAGTTGTATACTACACACTGCGCCACTGAGGCAGTTACCCACCCTTTCAACGAAAAAAGGCGTGAATTTATGTATGTGTATACTATAGTATTGTGAAAGAGTTACATATTATTTTATTTTTACAGAAAGGCTGGTATTTTACCACTGAAATAACAGATAAGATCCATGTATGCTGCAAACACCCACCACAAAAACTATCCCCCTTCTTAATCTACAAAAATATAGTACCTCCTACCCAGGCAGTGTTCCACGGCTGTATCAGTAATTCAAGGTCCATTTTGATTCCATTGTCTATTGTGGAGGGAGGCGGTTTCAGGGTGGCAATTGATATATTGCAAATGTCGTAAAACAAGGTTAGTGCTTACTTTAGCCAGACATAATCATATCCTTCGACTTAGCCGGTTTCGATACTGCTGCTATATATTTAACAATTTTAATATAGTCGCTGTTATATTCATTTTGACATCATCATCGCCCACATCACCCACTATTGGGTATAGGCCTCTTCTCCACAGCGCAACTTCTCACGGTCCTGTGCCAGCCGCGTCCAGTGAGATCCTATAATCTTGACTGTATCGTCTGACCATCGGGCTGGTGGTCTGCCCACTGGCCTTTTGGCTTCTCTAGGCCACCACTCTGTGGCTGCTTTGTTCCACCGTCCGTTATCTCTTTTTGTCAATGTTAACAAAATCAATAAAGTCGAATGTCAAGATTCCAAATAGGATCTGCCTCGTATGCTGTGCAAAAATTTTCGACTTGAATTTGTCGTCGGGCAAAACTGGTATTGGGTATTTCTACAAAATTTTATCAGTATCAGTCAGTTTGGAAACAAATGTTCCCATTTGATGGCTATAAGCCCGCCACCTATTACATGGGTCACATAGCTAGTGAAAATTGGATAGGTATGTTCAACTTCTGTCTACCGCTTCTGGAAAAAGCTGTGTCACTCACTATATTATGAGTAAATTCTTATACCTTTTTGCTATGTAAATATACGAAAATGGAACCAAGCCTACACACAGCTACGAACCTTCTAATTATAATAAAATCAATAAAGTATTACGATTCGTGCTTACGTGACTTAGACTGTTTTATTTTGGTGGTCTTGTGGGTATTGTGAATTCTTTAGAGGCGCCATTAAATTTTAACAGTACGTGATGAGTACATAATTTATGGCACTACTATTAGTTTCAAATGAGCGGTTAAAAATACGGAAACACACATTTATCAAGTAACGTAATTAACACCTGAGCGTATAAGCTTGTATGATTAATCTTACAATTAATTTTATTGTCAATTAAAAGTCGAGTGAATTGAGTATCAAGGCCGCCGGTAAGGTTGTTTTACTACTTGACTTTATGTTTAGTTAATTAAGTTATTGTTACGTATATTATATTGTAATAAAATGATTGGGTTTAATTGCAGCCGAGTAATCTGTTCGGGATGCGACGAACCGTGGTCACGCCTTTCAATTTTGCCTTTATTTCGCGAGGATGTCCGTTCCTTTTAACAAGAACACTACATTCAATTTAGTATATTTAAATTATCAAAGTAATAACTATTGCTTAATTAAAAATAAACAAATGAAAGTAAAATCTACAAAAGTTGCTTGGTGTAGGAATTTATTTTAATTTTAATAAATAATGAACTAAAAATAATGAGCATATTAGTAGTCTTATTCTGGGTAATTTATCACGTTTGGTAACACATCACGAGTCACAAACATAATGTAGTTAATAATAATATTGTAATAATAATATCGTAGGAAATAACTAATTATTCTTTGTCCTAAGCTTTTAAGGGTTAAACTACTTGTTAATGGTTACTTTAATTGATGAAACCGGTCAGAATTTTTTTAAAGAAGAAAAATACATTGTCTGAATAGATTCCCTTTATCAAATTGAATTGAATTAAAAAATAATAATTGCTCAGTTTATTATAATAAATAATGGATCTGCGTAACATTAAATTAGATCTCTGTAAGCAAATTTTGATCGAATAATTTCCAACGAATTGGTTTCTAATAAAGTTTTTAAGTAACGATCAAATTAAGGTATTTTCCAGATGCACCAGCAGCTCGGTTTTAATAATAACTGTGCATGCAATTTGGGTTATGGAATAATCCTGGCATCGGAATTAACCACTTGGAACTTTTTTCCGTTGCGGTAGTGTGCGAGTTTGCATGTTTTTCCTTATTATATTGGTGGCCTTCTGGGATTTTTGTACCACTAAAGTGACCAAGATGCTTTATTGGTAACAAAACAAAAATTTAAAAATCGAATTCTTTGATTTGAATCATTAAATTTCAATAATATACACAACGCATAGTATTACGTCTTTTTCCAAAGGGGTATACAATACATCCATTTTTCGCCATTTAGGTATAGGCCATATACTGGCCTGTTGGCCTAGTGGTTAGTGACCCTGACTGCTAAGGTGGAGGTCGTGGGTTCGATTCCCACCTAGGACAAATCTTTGTGTGATGAGCATGAAAGTTTGTCTTGTGTCTGGGTTTAATTTATCTATAATATGTATGTATTTACAAAAAAAATGTATTTAGGTAGTATATCAGTAGTACCCATAACACAAGCAAATATAATTGCTTAATTTGGGACTAGATGGCGCTATATGAATGTGATAGAATATTATTATTATAGGTATGATTGGTACCTTATAATAGAGGGTGATCTTATTGCCATTAGATCTCATTACCATTGGCACATTATAAAAAAAAACTTGATTACTTTAATTTACAAAATATTTCATAAATTTCTTCACACTAGGCTAATACAGAGTTTCAAGACGTAAAATCCAAACCGTTTTCATTCGTTTGTATCGTTAAATAATTGTAATCGCTGCGTCCCCAAGGCCATCGGCTTATTATAAATTATGTAATGTTTGTATGATTAGAGTTAGAACCGTACTCTACGAAAACGCAAACAGGACATGTGTCAATATTAAGAGAATACAATATTGACAGTATCATATAAGGTAAGTATAGGCCGTTCACAATTATTAAAGTAATGCCTCTTGTCGCAGCTTTGGTAGAGTCCACAGAACAGAGATTACTAATTTCATTTAAGTACATTAAATATTAAGTAACATTTTTATAATGCTAACAAGTAATGGAAAAATTCAAACCCACGACGGGACTTGAACCCGCTCAATGATGAAAAAATGAAGCGCAGAGCACTGACACACGGAATGACTGGGTCGCGGGTTCAAGTACCGTCATGGGTTAGAATTTTTCCATTACTTGTTTAGCATTTATATAAAAATACTAATTTCATTGTTCTATGATGGAGTCTCCCTATTTTATTATCTATTTTTCAGAACTTTATATATGGTAAGTATTATTTTAAATATACTTTGCGTTCACATTATTCCTTTGGCCCAATCATAATCAAAACAGACACTGGAATTGAGCAAATGGGTAAAAAATATTAAAATATTAATCTCGTATTTTATCAAAGCGATATTTCTTTCTCAGAAATGATCTCAATCTTTTAACGTGATGTCTTTCATTTCTGTCAGGGCTCGCAAAAACCACTTTTAACGAAATTCATAGTAAAAACATGACATTATTTCATCACCATTACATAATTAAAAGAGAAGCTTTTATTCAGTAATGGATATGTCGCCGTATTCGCGTAATAATTTTTTTTTCTATTACCTACACACCCTCTAAGACAAATCATTTCATGTATGATGTAATCCACTGCGTCCATTCAATAATTTCACTCCTATCAATAAAATGATTATGATATGATATAATATGATTTGGATTCGATTAAGTCAATACAATGCTCAGTAATTTATTATCTCTCAATGATGTATAATGCTCGTGAATTGATTCGCTAAACTTGCAAGGCTTGAAAGTTGACGTTTGATAAGCAAAAAATTCCAATCAGTTAAACGATTTTGTAATATTCTGTTTATTGTTTTAATTATGTCATTGACCTAATGGACAACCAAAACAATTGTTGGAAAATTAAATTTATTTATTACAATAAAATCGTCGAAGCATTGTGATTACTGATTGATCAACTGTTCACATAATTACAATTCTAATATAATGGATGGCTATTGGTTTATTCATAAGATTTACTTTGTTAGCAACAAATGGAGTTAATTGTTAAGTTGCACCTGTTACTATCTGAAGAATTAACTCCGAATAAATTGTGAATGGAAACGTTTGATTCACTAGGTTTTCTATCAGAATTCATCATCATCATCAGTAACCCATTAATAATAATAATAATATTCTACCACATTCACACAGCGCCATCTAGTCCCAAAGTAAGCAATTATATTTGCTTGTGTTATGGGTAGGTACTAAATAACTGATATACTACTTATATACATTTTTTTTTGTAAATACATACATATTATAGATAAATTACACCCAGACACAGAACAAACATTTATGCTCATCATCACACAAAGATTTGTTCTGGGAGACCAACAGGCCAGTCAAAATTATTAATGGCCCACTGCTGAGCTCGGATCTCAAACACTGGCTGTTGGTGGATCAGACATACCTATGCAATTTCTTCTAGAGTGTAGATTTTCTCATAAGGTTTTACTTCACCGTTAGCAGATGGTAAGTCAGTAGATTAGTACATTAAATTCCACAAAGTGTAATCCACATTGGTACTGGTCCGCATCGATTTCGGACAGCGTGATTTGCATGCCATTTGGCCACCATCGCAAGTCAGAATTAATAACTTAATTTTCGTATAAAAAGATATTGAATGTTCTTCTCTGACATTATAAACTCTTTAGCAATTATATAAAAAGTCAATCGGCTATAGCTGTCTTTTACTAACTAGTTAAGAGAAACTAAGAATTGAGGGGCCTCGTTTTGTAATCACATAAAATAATTACCTATCATTTTGTTTTAATATTTTTATAATGTAATGACATTATTGTTGTCTAGTAAAGCTACCACGTGTAGTTAATTGTTTCAATGACAACAAGAAGACAGAAAAATAACTTCCAAACTTTATTCGCATACTGACAACAACAAACTATTAATTAAGAATGATTTACATTGAAAAATATCAAATGCACACTTAACCGACATTTCAGCATAAAACTACGCGCGATAACATATCTATAATGTCTATATTACTTTAAAAAACAACAATATGAATTATAATTGAATTATAATTAAGGAAGTTACTTTGCACTGTAGCATATTTTAATTGAAACAATCAAGTTAGTGTTAAATAATCACCAAGTGACTCAGTCAACAAATATACATACATTTTCTTATTACGAAAGCTGGGTTTTTAGGGTCCCTCACCACTCCGTTGTCTGTCTGTCCGCTTGTTAAGACATGTTTTCTCAAGATAATGTAAAGGTATCAAGCTGAAATTAATTATATTAAATAATATGGCAATTTTCACTCATGACGCAAGCAATCCCAAAGCCTTTAAAAAAAAATTGTTAGTCCTTGTGAAAGTCCAGAATTTGTTAATGCCACGTTTAAAAAACATTAGTTATGTCTTGCGAAACTCCAGACATTGTTTATGATACGCTTTGAGGTTTATTTTTACACCCTTTTATAGTTATACAAAGAACATTGCATAATGAAAGCACCCCTCAGTACCGCGACTTAGGACAAGTTGCGAATAAACCTATATTTCAATGCAAAAGTTTAAACAAACATATTTTTATTATTCACTGGAGTTTTCTCTCAGGGAGTTACAATGTAGTTGATATGGGATTTATATAAGAATATTAATGAATTAATTGTTCAGAACAGTTAAAAAATTATGTTCTTTTATGATATAGGTTCGTTTTTAAATATTAAAAGTATACTCGCATTTGAAGAATTTGAGATAAGTTTGCCAAAAATAACCACAAGTCACCTTCGGCTTATGTCGCAAAAGAGTGGGGTTCGTTTTATAAACAGATGAGTCAATTACATTACTACATAAGTGTTGGAAACATTTTCTCAAATGATTTAATCATTTTCGACGAATTCTCACGTAAAGACACGAGTTAGCTGTACTAATAAGAGGAAGTATAATTAAAAATGTATTAAAACATATTACGCCATTAACTTGGCACGAGCTACGATTGTAGGAGCTAGGATGTTTTAATATATGAGCGGTGATGGCTTCTTTATTAATAGGTAATCTATTATGTACATATTACTTACTAATTATCTTTCGACTTATCAACAATTATTGACAACAATGAGAGACGTGTCACTTGGTACATTTATTTATAGAAAAACACTAGCTTTTGCCCGCTACTTCGTCCGCGTAGTATTCGATATTTACATAGATTCTTAAATTTGCATGTACATTCAGCGCTGCAGCGTCAAAATAATCTAAACTTGCAGAGTAGTCAAAATGATGTAAAAACAGAAATTCTATTTTATGTTCGCATTCAAGGTAATCAAAATATTTTAAGCATATTATAGAGTGCTCAAAATCAAGCAGCAAAAATCATCATCAAAGCAAGCAGTTGCCAATATAATATGAGCAATCAGAGTGTTCATATTTAATACAAGTCGTTTAAAAGTACCTACCTGAGTACGCATTATTGACAAAACTATCTTTGGCCTGTAATTTCCAAACACGAGGTAAACAAAACCACCGTAAAAATATTGAATAAATGGAGGGACTTTATCTTTTCCGCTCAGAGAGCTACACCACTACCCGCATCTTCTTGTCATTTCCCCCTCCCACCAAGGTAGACACCGAGCAAGGGAGATACGATTCCAAAGGGATAAAATCATCGTCATCATTTAGTTACTGTTTCAGCGGTCCCGTGATTGATTTTTTTTAAAAGACAACGCCCGCACTTGGGAACGAGCCCTGTGTCGCGGGGAGCTTTACAAACATGAAACTAACGGACACAAAGTACACCCAGACTAGAAACAAATATCTATGAATCACACAAATTTGTCTCGTGTAGGAATCGAACCCACGTCACCCAGCACGGCGATGTAGTGGCGAGGCGACCACCTTAACCACTGCGCCACGGTGACAGTGAAATCGATCGTGGTTGAATACGCACCGCGGTACGATTTCAATCTACATTGTACGATTATAATTATATGTATAGTACTTGAGCACAAGCTCTCAGTTCGCTGTCCACATGACAGATGGCAGTGAATCATATCCGTTAAGCCTTCTTATAATATATTATATTATTATGTGCCTATATAGACTAGGTTACCGACACCCAAACTGGTGCGGTTCAAGGTCAACCGGTAGTGGCTTTTCTAGTACTATAGATAATAATAATAATTCAATATGAGTAAATGCATCCTGTTAGACTGGAAACTGATCAAAGTAGGTATCTACGGCAGCATACCTACTTAAGCTTCGTTTATATCTACAGACACGGAACGTACCGTTTCAGACAAAATAATAATTTAAAATGTATGGAAGAATATTATTAATATTATTGTCTGATACGATACGCATTTAAAACGTATCGTGTCTGTAGATATAATTAGTATCATCATTATAACCCTTAAACGTCTCACTGCTGGGAGTTTCCTCCAAACATAGTGGAGAGAATTTAGCCTATTACACCACGCTAGCAAAACGGGTTGGTACAGGGTTTTGTTTTAAATTTTCCTTTTCCCGGAGTGCTCCTGGTACTTAGTCGCCTTTTACGACACCCACGGATTAAAATGGGGTGGTGACATTACGTATTCTTAACCCGTCACTATACGGATAAACGCAGCTTCTTTACACAAATTATTTGAGAATAAAGACTATATTGCACTAGCAGAGTTTGTCACCGTAACTACATAATTCGGTCACTCTAGTTCTTTGGATATGTGTGGAGATGCGCGCAATATACGACGTGAACTCGGGGTTTTATTATAAACTAGCTGACCCGGCGAACTTATTACCGCCATATTTTATTATTCGTGATAATGTTCCATTTTGAAATGTTTATTTTAAAACCCAACATTTTCAAATTTCCACTCTATTTTTACCCGACTGTCAGGACGGGTATTGTTTTTCGCGCGTATCTTGTATGTTTGTAAATTTCTTTATTCCCACGAATCTTCCAAACGGCTGGATGGATTTTGACAATTAGGGTATCATTAGATTCGTCTAGAAAACCCAAGTGTCCTTAGATAGGTTTTAAGAATAAAAAGACTTAAGCGGCGGGCTTTTGACGCCAAATTGTAAGAAGTTCAAATTTTTTTTTTAATCAAACCTATCGATTTGGGTATCAAAATAAAGAGAATCAAAAGGAGATTACATATATTCAAAAAGAAATTATACATAATTGTATGGTTCCAAATTGTAAGTCGTTCTATTATTTTTTTTAACCAAACCTATCGAGTAGAGTATCAAAATAAAGGGAATCAAACGGAGATTACAAATATGTTATGTATTTAAATTACTTATATTACAATAATTTTATGGTCTTTTAGTGCGTTGCTCTCTGTTGATTGTTTGCAGTCGGGTTATTAAATTTTTTCAATTATATTTACTTGTTCGTTTAACTTTTTACATACATGCGTTGCCTCAATTATAGCAAATACAACAAAAAAAGAATTAGCCAAATCGTTCGAGCCGTTCTCACGTGAATCCATCACATACTTTTCGGCGATTCATTTCATTCATTCATTTTTATTTATATAGATACACACATCATTTTAAGATATAATTGATCGGCATTTGTTATGGTGGCTCTGCTGCAGAGCAGGACACAAAAAATACTATGAAATTTCAATGCACTTGAGGCCTGACACCATTGTGTATCATTATATTCTATACTTACTACATCCCATTTGATAAAAGGTAAAACTTGTTTCACTTGCGTATAATGTACTATATATAATGATACTCGTAAAACGTTGTCTATATTAAATTCTAAGTCCCGAGATCTTAGATCATCTCTTTGTTAATCAGGTAAGTAATGTTTTCATAATTGGAATATGATATAATGATTCTATTTAGGTCATTGTTTGTAAGAAATACATCATAACAACTAGAATATAAAGCCCGTTAGTGACCGTTAGAATATTACCCGTTTTCCGAGTGATTTTTACGATATTTATCAGTGGATACAGTGAAAAGTATTGTTATTTTTTACTGTAAAGTAGAATATATCAATAAACCTATTGCCGTTTACAGAATGGTAAAATATGGTTTGGTTGTAGAGTAATAAATTTTTTTGTAGAAGGTAGTATTACGATTTCACCCGCCATTGCTCCGCCCATTTTTAAGTACTTTTAACAGTTCGTTTCGGGGACAGACAGGTTAATTTCTATTATGAGTTATGCTATGCAGTTGATAAGCTATGAAAGTACTTTATACTTTAGAAGGAAAATACTTCCGTAAAAGAAAACTATGGGTTTACGTAACACTATTTACGTAACACTGTAACTTGGGCATTGGTAAAATAATTTGTTAAGGAAAATTAATTAATGGCAGTAGTAATGATTATTTATGTTGTAAGTCGTCAAAAAAAACATAAATAAATAATTACATTATTATGAATAATCGCGTCCGCTACACAGCACTATGATTTATTGTTTTTTTTGGGCTCCATAGCCAAATGGCAAAAAACGGATTCGTCATGTCTGTCTCACTATTCGTCCGTATGTCACAGCCACTTTTTTTCGAAACTATAAGAGCTATATATGACTGGCCTGTTGGTCTAGTGGTTAGTGACCCTGACTGTTAAACCGGAGGTCGTGGGTTCGATCCCCACCCAGGACAAATCTTTGTGTGATGACCATAAAGGTTTGTTCTGTGTCTGGGTGTAATTTATCTATAATATGTATGTATTTACAAAAAAAAAATGTATTTAAGTAGTATATCAGTTGTTTAGTACCCATAACACAAACAAATATAATTGCTTACTGTGGGACTAGATGGCGCTGTGTGAATGTGGTAGAATATTATTATTATTATAGGTACTGTTAATTAGCTTGTTTAGCTATCACAGGCCTATATAGGCTCGCTTATAGTTAGATTTAAATCCCATCATTTAGGTACCTAATTATAGATATATTATTAGGTAGTAGTAAGTTATTGATAATATTTACTTATCAATAACTTACACTGCTACTAACAAGATAGCAACGGAAATGGACATATTCTGTTGTGCTCTGAGTGAATTCACAAGGATAGCTTTGTTTGTTATAAAAATAACTGAAATTGAATTAGGTGTTTAGAATTAAGTCAGATGGCTGTACTATCGCATTAGGTTAAGTTACCTGTAATGATAGTATATTGTGAAATAAATAAATAAATAAACTTAATTTAAATAAAATAAACTATTATTAAACCATCGATCAAAGTTACAACGAACTACAAGAACTTTTATATTATGTTACTTGCTGCTACGGAACCCTTCATGTGCGAGTCCGACTCGCACTTGGCAGCTTTTTTATAGTTTACCATCATAATTATTAAGATTCACTTTAATCCAACTGTTGCGGCGTTTTCACTGAATCACCTTGCATGTTACCATAATTGTACATCACAAAAAATTAAAACTACCCGGTTACAGAATTGATAAAGTGATTAAAGTGGATGGCAATTCAATGCTCAACGTTCGAGTTAAAGATATCAGATAGTCATATTTATCTGAAACGAAGTTATAATTTATGTGTTATGACATACGGTGCCGAGACGTGGACACTCACTGTAGGACTAGCCCACAAACTAAAAGTCGCGCAGCGAGCTATAGAACGAGCTATGCTCGGCGTCTCTTTGAAGGATAAAATTCGCAACGAAGTAATCCGACAAAGGACCAAAGTTACCGACATAGCTCGTCGAATAAGCAAGCTGAAGTGGCAGTGGGCTGGTCACATCTGCAGAAGGACCGATGGACGATGGAGCAAACGTGTCCTAGAGTGGAGACCGCGACTCGGCAAACGTAGAGTAGGACGCCCTCCAGCTAGGTGGACCGATGACCTGAAAAAGGTCGCCGTTTTAATTAGTTTATGTATAAATTTATATACTGTCATATCCTAAACGCCTTTGACGATTTACATGAAATTAATAAAGTGAAGTCTTTTTTTTCTGTATAAGCTTTTACCGATTACACCGCAAGAAAAAACGAAAAATTCTTAAAAAGAAACTAAGTAGTAGAGAGAATCACGGTTGCCGAAATCATAGCTACACATAAAAGTGTTCAAATAAGTACTTAATTATTTGTCTCATCTTTATTAGTACTATCATCATTCTTGTTCAAACAATTTGCGTTGTGAATCATAATAAACAAAAAATTATAGATTAAGTTTATAGCTGTATGTAGTACTTTTTAACTTTATGCAAATATTGTTTTTTTATCGAATAATAAATTACATTCATAATACAATTTCATCATCATCATCAGCCCAATGACATTACAACTTAATTGTTCTAAATAACATAGTGATTATAAGATTAATAACAAAAAATAATCTAAAACGTCATTAACTAACACTGTAAAAACAAAATCGCTTCATTAGATGTCATTAAATATCTTCGTATTATTGACAAAGTGGCGCCAAAAATGGCAAGTTCATTGCTTTTTTGGGAAAAAACATGCCATGCTTCTGGTCGTATGTGGTCCGAGTACTGTTGCGAGAAGCGAACGTTGAAATCTCGTGATTTCATGTATTTCTGTATGAAGGGTTCATAGAATTTTAAACTTTTAATTACTTATCCAATAGAAAAAGGAGTTATTAAAACTATCCAGTTTAAACATTATACATTACATACAACACAATCCATAAACGTCTCATTGCTGGGCACGGGACTCCTTCAAAGATGTGGAGGGAATTTAGCCTACTATACCACGCTGGCCAGACGGGTTGGTATAGGGTTTGTTTCAAATTTTCCTTTTCTAGTAGTGCTCTTGATAAATGAATAGAAATATTAAAAAATCATCTGATGTGATGTTCTTCATGATAATTTTCGGAACCACTCAATCGATTTCAATAAAAGACGAATGCTTTTGGTTTTTGTAAAATAAGATAGGTATGATATGAAATCTCGGGTCAGCTAGTTTTGTATAAAGATGCCTCTTATCCTCAACAACTTTATCTATTAGAATAACTGCTGTGACAAAATAAATAAAATGATATCTGTTGTAATTAGAACAAGTTTAATTGGCGTTACGAAGTACTACTTCAGTGTCAATGCCGTTTCTGGTTTCCAGTTCATGGCTCATTGCTAGTTTAACCAGTTCCAAAACAAAATCAACACAAGGCAATTATTATAATGAATCCAAGATGCATTGGAAGGAATTCTTGTAAGCCTATAAGAAGGTTCTCGAAGGTCCCCAGGATTCCTCTCAAAACAATGTAGGATATTGATAGAAACAAAAAAGATGTTTTTCTTTTTTACCCGACTGTGTGACACAAAGAAGGTTATTGTTTAAATACTTGTACACATATTAAATTATTATGCAACGGGTCTACGTCACGTATTATATTTAAGGAATATGAAATACCTTATTTATTTGCCCGACGCGACGTTTCGATCGAATTTCAGTCAGCCCGTGACCACGGTCGGTAATTCGATCGAAAAGTCGCGCAAATAAATAAGGTATTTCATAATCCTTAAAAAATAGTAGTAGTAGACCCGTTGCATGATAATTATTATAATTATGTACCTACTTTTTACTTTGACTAATAACTTAGTATAAAGCTTCAACATCATATTTATATGATGTATTATGCATTAGATTAACACCTGTCTGATAAATGATTTTGATGACCTTTTCAGCAGTTTAGGCGTGAATAAATGACAAAAACTACACGTTTGCATTATAATCTTTGAATATATTTTATCTGTGTTTTTATCTCCGACGCAAAAAGTCTGTGGCACCGTAATTCTTTATCGGATGAACCGATTTGAATGCGATATTTTTTATTTGAAAGCAGGTTTTCTAGCGATAATCATTGGACATACTTTATCAAAATCGGTTCAGCTGTTTCAAGGTCATCAACTCTTTAGGAACTAAGACGTATAATGAGTATTTACTTTATTACGTTGGGGTTTTTTAAATTTATTATTATATTACTGTTAATAACTCATCCAAAAAGTTTGCAACACAAACTTTAACGTCCACGTTCATCATAGCCTTCAGCGTGTTGCTATGCATGTATTTCCTTACACAAAAACAAACAAACATCAACTGGTTCGGTTGGTTATAATAGTTATATCTATAGGTACCTACTTAATCTATACTAATATTATAAGTAAGCTAAAGAGTTTGTTTGTTTGAATGCTAGGATATCAGGAACTACTGATCCGATTTGAAAAATTCTTTTACTGTCAGATAGCCCATTTATCGAGAAAGATAGGCTGGACACACATAAAATTTAAAGATTTGCATTTAATACAAAGTACTTAATAAAAGTCTATCATCATCACCATCAGCAATCCATTAATGTCCCACTGCTGGGCTCAGGTCTCCTCTCCTCTAAATAATAATAATAATATTATACCACATTCACACAGCGCCATCTAGTCCCAAAGTAAGCAATTATATTTGCTTATGTTATGGGTACTAAACAACTGATATACTACTTAAATACATTTTTTTTTGTAAATACATACATATTATAGATAATCTACACCCAGACACAGGACAAACCTTTATGCTCATCACACAAAGATTTGTCCTGGGTGGGGATCGAACCCACGACCTCCGGCTTAGCAGTCAGGGTCACTAACCACTAGACCAACAGGCCAATCGTATAAAAATAATAAATAATAAAAGTCTATGTAAATATTGAAATCCACGCAAACGAAGTCACGGGCTAAGCAAGTGTTAAATAAGTATTGAAACTAAAGGTATGCCATTTAATTCAGTGTGACTAATCAATCATGTGGCTAATAAGCACGGGTTTTCCTTGGCTCTAGTATATTCCTATGCGAATATGTTCAGGGTTCTGTAAGCTCTACTAACTCCTTTACTTTAATTATTTACTTTTGTTTCTCTAAAACAACAACTCTTTATCATCGGACCACTCGACCCTTCTGTAGGCCTGAATGAACCCTACAGCAGCGCCGACTACTTTACCGTGCTCATTGAAATCGGTTCCAGGTGGTCTTGGAACCAATTTCGTTTAGCACGGTAAAAGTTTCAGCGATCATCCGCACGTACGTGCCGTCTCTTGGGTGAATTTGCAGCAGTTTCCTGAGTGCTATGACATGTCCTTCTTCAAACGACGTTTAAGGAGGGCTAGAACACCGGTCGCCACTTACCAGGGTGGTGGGATTGGCAGCATGTGGGCCGCCTCCTCGTCTGCCACATCAGGCTATTAAAAAATATTGGTCAGAATTTATTAAGTTACTACCTAAGTAGGTATTTTGGTATTTATTAAAGATTAATAATAAATAAATATATATATATATATATATATATATATATATATATATATATATATTTATTTATTATTAATCTTTAATAAATACCAAAATGTGTTATTGTAATAGACTAAATTAAAGCAGATATTTCCCCATGTTGCGTCGGCCATATGGAGCAAATGTCCCCTGGAGTGGAGACTGCGACTCGGCAAACGAAGAGTAGGACACCCTCCAGCTAGATGGACCGACGACCAGAAAAAGGTAGCTGTGTTTCACTGGATGCGGAAGACGCGGATAGGCCTAAGTCCAGTAGTGGACCGCAATGAATTGTTCATTTAATCTAATAAGAGTTATACCAAACAAATCCATATCCATACATATTATAAAGGGCTTTGTCCTGACTGACTGACTGACTGACAGACAACGCATAGCCTAAACCGCTGGTCGTAGCGACTTGAAATTTGGAGGGTGTGTTTATCCTAATGTCTAGAGATGTACTAAGAAAGGGTTTTTTTAATTCAACCCCTAAGGGGGTGAAAAGGGATAAAAACGATTGTATGAAACTTCTTTGTTTTTTAACTTATAGATTTGAAAATTTGTTTTGGGATACTACTATCAAAATAAAAATATCCCTCATCAATATTTTTGACAAGGGTGGCTTTGGAAGGGTGAAATTAGGGATGAAACGTTGCATGAAAAGATCTTTGTTTTGAAGTTAACGTTTTACAAATTAATATTGGGATAGGAACTTAAAATGTTGTTTTTAATATAGGGATGGATGGGTTCAGGGGGTGAAATATAATAATAAAAACTTACCCTAAGGGATGAAATACATACGTACATACATACATACATAAATACATACATACATGCATGCATACATGCATGCATGCATACATACATACATACGAAGGCTACCCCTTTGCAGAGATGTTTCGCACCCACATTTCGCCAGCTATGTTTCGTCCCATGAAATAGGGGGATGAAATAGTTGTGAAAATTATTAGAAATTGATATGGATGTCATTTTCGAGGTTTTCAGGGACGCTGATGAAATTCAACTGCAGTAATGGGGTGTTGTGGAATTAATGAATTGCACTTAAAACAAAGACCTATGTAATATCGAAATCTACGCGGACGAAGTCGCGGGCAAAAGCTAGTATACAATAAATGGTTAGTTACAACATGCCATATTTTTAGATCTATAGGCAGCAACTAAATAGTGCATCAGACTTACTAGGAATTTAAATGAAAAAATACCATAATTATGTTCATTTCATTTGTATTAATTGTAAATTGGCCTTACGCATCTATTAAGGAAAGTGCACTCATTCACAATTCCGAAACTTGATTATATTCTATTTAAATGTAAGGTCTCACTAAGTGAAGGCTGAATAAAAAAATTGTTTAGGTATCTGCTAAACAACACATCTAACTATTATAGAAAAACTTTTAGTTCTTTCGTTTTTTAGAGTTCCGTAGCCAAATGGAAAAAAACGGAACCCTTATTCGTCATGTCTGTCTATCTGTACGTCCGTATTTCACAGCCACTTTTTTCCGAAACTATAAGAATTATACTGTTGAAACTTGGTAACTAGTATGGTATGTTTTCTGTGAACCGCATTAAGATTTTCACACAAAAATCTAAAAAAAATCTAAACTAAAAAAATATTTTTCTTCAAACTCATATGTGTAGATAAATATATCATATATCTATAGATAGGTCTTCAAAAATGACATTGACGTTTCTAATATCATTTTTTTTCGGACGGGACGTTATTACCACCTTGTCCAACTACGCGAGAAGGCACACAAATTGATAATATTTTTGGAAATATTTCTTGGAAATATTCCTTTCTTTGAACTGGAATATATATTAGCTTATTTAGCCATCACAAGCCTATATGGGCTCGCATGTAGTTACATTTAAATCTCATCATTTAGGTACCTAATTATAAAGATTACTTATCAATACTTAATTTTTAAAAAAATACACTATTATTAAAACATCGATCAAAGTTAAAACGAACTACAAGAACTTTTATATTATGTTACTTATATGCTATGGAACCCTTCATGGGCGAGTCCGACTCGCACTTGGCCGCTTTTTTTTATGTTACCCATAATGATTCACTGAATTTAACTAAGTAAATATGGACAGATAAATATAATAAATCGTATAAACAATAAACATGTATTTATGTTTATACATCTGATTTTAAATTTTATTTGAACACAAGACGGTTTTTTTTACAAATCAAATGTAATAAATAACACGCCATAATGGATACTATAATATTTATTTACAAATACAGGCAAACAAACTCTCGCGTAGGTATTGTTGTGCAAACTGAAGTCATAAGGCATGTTCCTAATTTTACAAAAAATCACGTCATAGTGTCCACGTAAGTATAAAAACAAGTAAAGAATAATTAAATGTTATACCTGTTAATTTGAGATCATTGTAGGTGTTCATAAGGATGGCGTATACGGAACTTGATTCTTAAATTGAATTCATAATAACAGGAACTTACATTAGACCTCTGAGTCATTGTTGGACACATTATTACTTTTTGTCTCGTTACTAAGAAAGGCTTGTAATTAGCCGAGGCGATACTAGACTCTAGTAAATATTACAGCGCTTTACGGCAACAACTACTCATTATTTATATTGTCAAGGTTCTATCATTATAAATACAAGTCATGTAGTGTGGCGCATAGGGTAAGTAATACAATACCAAATCACATGATTTTTGTTTACCAATTAAAATAAAAATCAAAAAAGTTTAGTTGGAATTTAAATTATGGGTCGTCTTTAAATAGTTAACTGCCGTACTCATAAACTTTACTTAACTTTAAAGTCTGTAAAAACGTGTAATACTTAAGTTGATACGCCTAAAGACGATTATTCAATGAAAAAATTGTGTTAGTGACAGATTACTGCTAATTGACGTCTCTGAGTGCGACATTAAGTGATATATTATAAGTAGTCTAATAGGTACTGGTAATTATATCTATAAGACAGCTTCAGACCAATTTTTATGGTAAGGTTTTTATAGAGATAAAAATTGCATCTGCAACCTTGGAATGTGTTTCATAATAGAGTAACACCTGCATCTACAGTAGAGCGACCCCTTGTGAAAACATATTGCTCACTGTGTAATAATTTATTTAAATGAAAGTGACTCTCTAATTGCTACAATATGATTATTTCAAAGACTTTACTAATAGCTGGCAATATGGAAACAGGTCTAAAGTTAGTAGGGTCACTCTTAATAACTCTTATGGCCTAATCTTTTTGTAAGACAACGATCCCTTTCGGGAACAAGCCTTGTGCCGCGGCGAATTTTACAATCATACGAGTACAATGAACGGACTCTACGTACTCCCAGACTCTAAAACAAATATCCAAGAATCACACAAATATTTTTCTGTTGAGGTAATCGAACCACATTACTCGGTACAGCCATGCTAGTGCCAATTCGACCACTCCAAAGACAGGGTGACTTATTTAATTGATCACTCGAGATTGAGTATATCCGCCCTTATACCTACTCCTCACTTCATCAACTTGAATGATATAATAATTGTCTAATCATAACAGACAGCGATGGTTGCTGAATCGATAAGGGACCGGCGTAGCGTGCAAATCACGCGGTCCGAGTTCGATCCTACCAATGTGGATGATGATGGATTGTACTATATATATATAATTTACTAGTCAATTAACTTACTATCTGCTAACGGTGAAGGAAACGCACATACCCTAGAAGAAATTCTATGAGTATGTCTGATACACCAACCCGCACTAGACCAGCGTGTGTGGATATGGCCTAAACCCTCTCAGCTCTCTAGTTAAAGGAGAGCAGACTCGAGCCCAGCAGTGGGACTTAATGGATTGCTGTTGTAATCATAACAGAAGAATCCCAATAACATGTGCATAATACAGCTGACCCCTATTGAACCAAAGATAGAGATATATAGATAGATATGGGGTTCTTCAAAAAAGGAGTGAATAGGTTTCTTAAGGGTCGGCAACTCGCTTGTGATGCCCCTGGTGTTGCAGGCGCCCATAGGCTACGGTAACCGCTTACCATCAGGCGGACCGTACGTCTGTTTGCCACCGTCGTGGTATAAAACAAAAAAAAAAAAAATAGATGGAGAAACGTGGGTGCGATGTGCTTACCACTTTGGGAAAAAATGCTAATGCTATGTGTGTTTAATTTAAGAATGCATCATACTAGTCAATATACTAACTGTCGTACTCAGAGATGTTACATAACTTTAAACTTTATAATTTTAGTAAAAAGTCTAGACACCTAAAGACGGTTATTCAATGAAAATATTGTGTTAATGACAGATTGTGCTAATCCCACCAAAAACATAAATGTAAAAAACAGTTAGAGTAAATATTCACGTAAAGGAAGGTGCGTGCATCTTTATGTAACGTCAGTGAAGAATATACTCTCACACAAGATTTACTAAATTTTTAGGCTAATCATTTTATACCCCTCCAATAAAGTACTAAATATTTGGTGATATAACTATACGAGTACAGTTTTCTGATTTTTTTACATTACTTTGTGCAACTTGATATTGCTTCTTGCCAATTTTCATGATTATAGGTCAACTGACACGCAAGATACGGCTGTATCTTTTGATTGCGTTTACTTAGAACTCTGATTTTTTAATTTTTGATTGCAATTATGTCTTTTGGATATTAAATTTCAGTTTGATTCCTCTACGCGTTCTTCTCTTCTCCATAGTAATAATGATGCTGAAAAAAGACACGCTGCGGCGCATGTAGATAAGTGGCAAGACGAAATGTTGTGTGTATATATTGTACACAGTGTTTACATAGTGCCCATGTTGGGTGATGGTAGTGCCTGAAGCCATTGACCAGATTCCCATTCTCCCATAGCAAGCAAATGCGCACGTTTAGCAGCATTAGACGCAGAGGAAATAAGATTTTTTATTGCCATAATGCTGCTAAACGGCCCATTTTTCTGCATCTGGGAGAAAAGATTGTTGTTGTTTGTTTTAATTATATTCTTGGCAGTTTTCAAACCGCAAGAGAATTTTTTGTGCATGTTGGACTGTAAATTTACATAATGTAGAGTGTTAAAACACATAAACTGTCATGCCAATTAGTATAAATATAATATATTATATTATGTATGTGTATGGTCAGAGTAAAGCATAAAATTCCATCTACTTATAAAGATATTTTTATCATATATTTACATACATTACATAAATAATTAATTTACCAAAATTAAGATGGAAATGTATTGTTTGAGTTTATGAATATTATAATAATATGTTTATTGTCTCAATAATAGATGCCGCAGTTAACATGTTAATTTTATTCGAAAGACGTAACAGAAGTCTTAAGTTTTTAATAAAATGATAATTGGTAACCCTGACACTTGCAGGCTAAACTTAGACAGCCTACAAATATTTATGATATCACACCCTCGATAAACCGTTGTAAGAGGATCAACTTCACTTTATATTAGATTTAATACTAAGTATTGACATTTTCTATAAATAATATTATAGGCATGTACCTATAGGTGTTGGTAGTGTTTTTGGCAACCCTAGTCACTGCTCCACTATATTGTTGTATCTATGCTGCCTTTTGCAGCTTTGCTGCAATAGTCGATCAGAATCATCTTTTTCTCTGTTATGTTCGATTCAAAATCTTTTGATTGAGGTGAAGTTTTACTAGTTTTAAAATATATCTTTAATAAGGTAGGTACTGTTTTCAACTATCCATGTGCCACTTTTTTGTATTACATATTCATCATGTTCACAGATGACTACTCTAGAAAGACCTGCAATTGTAGAACAAAAGTACAAATTAATTTAATACCTATGCCATGAAAATTAAAAGATTCCTTTATTTTTGAAATACCAGTGTATTAAATATTAGAATTAGAACAATCGTATATCGTCGGCTCGTACAAATCGTAAGACGTAATTGTATCAGTCAATAGGTACACAAAATGTTGGAAATAGTTCGGATCATGACCATGGCGTACGTGATTGGACACAGGTTCGGTAGGAACTGTGGTGGGAAGTAAGACCGCTGACCTTGAATGTGAAGATCGGTCTGCGGTTCCAGAGCATGCTTTCTGGCGCAATACGTGGCATTGGTTTCGACAGACCAGGAAATATTTAAATTCAACCTTCAAAGAAAAAAGTTTGCGAGGCAAATTTAGTTCGGTACTGATTACATGTCATTGTGACTTCATTTGTGGGTTTTTGATTTATTGCTAGTAGACCGATATAATAACACTTGAAGATGCTGGTCTGATATTCCAATGGATATAAAATTTTATGACGCTTGAATACTGGTTTAGTTACTTGTATCAGTTCTTACTAACCTAAATAAATAGTTTTATTAGTAATTATAATATCATAACATGATACAGCATCACGCCTTTTTCCCCGAAACGGTAGGCAGAGCAAAGAAGTGTCAATAAATTTCAAAAAAATCCTTTGATTTTGAAAATCTGAGATCTGGCTCTCACTTTTTTATCTTAAAAGGAAACGTGAAAAGTGCGTATCTTCATGGCTTTTTGTTGTAGCGATTTTCGGAAAATTTTAATTGGTGACGTTTTTATATCATTTCTGGTTTTACAGTTTTGAAGATAGAGGATTTATGCTACTTTCGGCGCGATTACTTCCGAAAGTATGACTTAATAAGAAATCAATTTTAATTTTTTTTTAAAGATCTGTCGAAACATGTGGAAGACGTTTGCTCAAAATAAATATGTCTGATACTGTTCCATGCATGGAGTGTCCTCTATAAAAAACACAAGATTGATATTATTACATCTAAGGTACTCGACTTCGTATTCTATCATATATGTATAATGACATGCTCGCAACGCGGATAAATTCTAGTTCAAGTCTAGAACAATATTAGCTTTTTAGGTCACTGGCAATAAATATGCATAATGATGTCAAAATTACATAGCCTATGGCTTGTAGTGTCCTAGAGATATGTACCCAGGCGTTAGTCTGCCTACTTATTGGCTGGTCGTCCCCGATGTATTAACTAGTTCGTCAATATTAAAACTATCTTAATATTATATACCTAAAGAATATGTTTTGTATGTTTGGTTGAACGCGTTGATCGCAGGAACTAGGTGGTTCGAATTGAAACATTATTTTAGTGTTGGATAGATATTATTATTGACTGACCTGTTGGCCTAGTGGTTAGTGACCCTAAGTGACTAAGCTAAGGCGGAGGTCGTGGGTTCAACTCCAACCCAGGACAAATCTTTGTGTGATGAGCGTGATAGTTTATCCTGTGTCTGGGTGTAATTTATGTGTAATATGTATGTATTTAAAAAAAAATGTGTTTAAGTAATATAAAAGTTGTTTAGTACCTATAATACAAGCTAATTTAATTGCTTAATTTGGGGCTAGATGGCGCTGTGTGAATGTGGTTAAATATTATAATATATAAATGAGGCTATAGGTATAACATCACGCTATGTTCAACAAGAGCTGAGTTGTGGTGAAACAAAAATCCACGGGACTGAAGCCACCGAAAGGAAGGACCGCGTCTGACCATGGCCGCGTCTGACCATGGCCGCGTGGCTGCAAACTGATTTGTTCGCCAAATCGAACGCACTGGCGCGGGCGGTGCGGTTTTTTTACTGCTGGGATGCATTAACCCTATTCCTTATTCCCTTTTTTTAGTTCGCTTTGAAATTTACCGTTACAAAACTAAAAATTTGGTGAATGGTTAGATGCGACGTACAAACATGCGGCAATTCATTGTTATTTAAATATATTATAATTTTTAAATACAACAATACGGCATTGAATATCAAAAAGCGGCCATGGTTATTCTTATACAATATTAGAATTTTTACATCAATGGACTAGTTATTTGTTGGTAGATCAATATCAGTGACTAAACCTTTGCTAAAAAGGAAATGAGATACAGCAATTTGCACGGCTCTGTAGTGAAGCGGAGTGGGGTAGGCAGTGGATACTATATACATCCGGCACGGAATAAAACGAAAACTTAAAGACCTAAAACAATGCCAGTTATTCATCGATTAAATAACCTAACATGACTGATTATAAAAGTAAAACAAGAACTTATTAAATCAACTGTAATTTTTAATTTGTTCAATTTAATATAATATTATTAAAAAACAAAATGTAAAAACAAAAAAACCATGTACCAACCCGTCTGGCCAGCGTGGTATAGTAGGCTAAATTCCATCCTTCTTTAGAGGAGACCCAAGCCCAGCAGTGGGACGTATATGGGTTGAAATGATGATGATGATGATAAATATAATATTTATCTATCAATAACCCCTGCTTGACCCGGCTCAGCAACCAGACATGAAAAAAGGTTTTATACTTGTCATTGATTAAACACGCTTCTTTATTTAATTCCAAACTAAACTTATTTAATTTAGGCCTATGTTTATCAGTTGTCTAGATCCCATAATAACACAAGCATATATTAGGTATAACTTACTTATTTAACTTAATTTGGGCTAGATTGCGCTGTGTAAAAAAAACCTAATTTATTTATTACCCGACTGCTAAAAGTATTGGTTTTCGCGCGTATCTTGTATGTTTGTAAATTTCTTTATTCCCTCGCTTCTTCTAATAGGCTGGATGGATTTCGATAATTAAGGTATCGTTAGATTCTGCTCAAAAACCTAAGTGTCCTTAGATAGGTGTTACCTAATAGAAAAAAAAAACCAAACGGCGCGGTGGCCAAATTGTAAGTACCTATCTACCTAGTTAAAACATGTTTTAACCAAAAAATGTTTGAATTTTTTAATTATTTAACAACAGAAATTAGTCAATTCGATTTTTTTTTTCTAAACATTGGATAATTTTAAACTTAATTATTTGTACTTTATAAAAAATAATATTATTTATTACGTATCTAATACTCGTACAACACAAATTTTATACAACAAGTTGCAAGTACTTTACTAGAAAAATATTTTCATCTATTTTACAGTTCTATCCAATGATATTTTAACATACATCATTCATCATTGGTTCTATCGCTTTTCACTAATCATAGTAGCGTTTGACGGCTTCATTAGAAGTTATTGTTAAACCATACACTTTTAACGTTTTACAATTCATAAAATAAATTTCGCAAACATAAACATTATAATCAACGCGTTAATTAGTCTGCTAATTAAACAACATTGCAAACAAAATACCTATCCAGATTAAGTCAAAGGCTTGTTGAAAATATCAGTGCTTTACTCAGAGTGGTGTGAAACGTTGAATTGTGCCGGTCCCCCACTCAACATGATGAATGTGTCAGCGAAACTAGAAACGCACTTAGACCTGTATCACACGTTATATCTACTGACACATACTCGACATTTTCAATTTACTTAACAACTGCGCAAGCTACTGAAGTCTGTAGTCAAAAATACTCGTGGTTTTTCACGAATGATAAAATCTTTACTACTTTGCGTAGGTACTTAATAAAGAAAAAATACTGCACTTTAAATTTGGTGTAACATGATATTTCATGGTACTTACAAAATAAACCCTTTAACCAATAATATAGGCAATTTTAATGCAATTCTAACCAATCTTAACTAAGTAATTAAACATTTTACAATACAATAGTTTAATTTTGTTTTAGATATGATGGTATTCTATTCCATTAGTAGGTAGGTTCATGAAAAGGAAAATACAAGTACCTACTAAAATTGTTTTTATTTATTTTTGCTGTTGACGATTCAATGTCGTTTTGTGTAAAAGTACATTCAAATGATAAGCTAATAACACCCTTATTAAGACTATAATAACAACCATTATAATAACAAGAATAGCTTTAGACTATCCTAAAGATGTTGAAATTCGATCAAAGTTAAAACGATGTTAATTAATGGGAGGTACATACGTAAAGTACTACAGACGTTCGAAACTTTGTCTACTAACAGTTTGGGACACAGAGACCGGACGCAAAGCCTTAACTCTAATGGGGTACGAAATCTAATAAGAACTTTGAATCAGTCTATTCAATTTTGCTTTAACTGCCTTCAGTAGTTGTACTTTTGCGACTGCTAAACCCCATATAAGTAAAATACAACCGATAAATAGTTGATTCAACTGTTACTGTAGGTGAACTTTGTTTCCATTTCAAATCTTTTTAAAGAAGTTCATGACAAATAGCTTGTAAATTTAAGCCTTATTTTTAAGTGCTTTAGTAGGTTAATACGTTAACTATCCAAAGAGGAAGATCCACAATAAGACAGTAATGATATCCATAAACATATTATCTGACAATATTTTTAAAGACATGTCAGTCGTTGCGGGCAGTAGTTTTTACCTAAGTATATTATTATCTACTTAGTTAATTATAAGGCTCAGACTACAATAGCAGAGACAACGAGCAGAGAAGAGAATGATGTATTGTAAATAACTACATGAAATTTAGAATTCGCATAATCATTAAAAACTATGTTTTTATAAAAATGGATCGCCGAAAAGTATGTGATTTGCTATTGTTGAGGCAAGGTTTGTATGTAAGAAAATGTACAAAAAAAATTAGAAAATTTAAAATTATAGGTTTATATTATAAATTTAAAATTATAGGTTTATATTATAAATTATATAATATGGATTAATAATTAATATTATATAAAATAAAATCTCTGATGATGACCCAAGAACTCTTTGATTTGGTGCCACCGTCACCCTTTTATCATCACATGACTCCATGCCGCAATAAGCTTCATCCGTAATAACTGGAACCAAATGCGTCTAGCAATCGGTTATTCGGTCTTTTAATATTATCTAATTATCTATACCTACTAATATTATAAAAAGGAAAGATTTGTATTTTTGTATGTAACACATGAACTTAAAAACTACTGGACCGTTTTCAAATTCTTTCGCCGTTAGAAAGCTACATTATCACCGAGTAAAACATATATAATCACGCTACGGCCAATAGGAGCTGTGCAGTGGCCAAATAAATAATATAACATAATAAAACACATCACTTATTAATATAATTAAATACGAGTATATTATTAAGTGATGTCTTTGAAAAAGGTTCACATTATTATTATGTATTGTATGTTCGTCTGTTCGTGTCAATTTCTAAATGCTTTTCGAAATTGAATAATCATTTTGTATGGATGACACTTCCTGATTGCGCCAATGTAATGAATATTTTACCTCTAATTAACCTATTATGTAGCTAACCTGCAGCACCAAAGGATAAGTACCTCTCATGGTCATGTTATGAGCCTCTTACATATAATTAAAAGTCATTACATTATTGGTGCTATTAACAATCATTGCTATGCTAAATAGAGGGTAATAAAACAAAGAAGTGTCGTTTGTGGGAGGCTACGAGCACCTAACCTAGGGAGGTAACTATTGACTGGCCTGTTGGTCTAGTGGTTAGTGACCCGACTGCTAAGCCGGAGGTCGTGGGTTCGATCCCCACCCAGGACTAATCTTTGTGTGATGAACATAAAGGTTTGTTCTGTGTCTGGGTGTAATTTATCTATAATATGTATGTACTTACAAAAAAAAAATTATTTAAGTAGTATATCAGTTGTTTAGTACCCATAACACAAGCAAATATAATTGCTTACTGTGGGACTAGATGGCGCTGTGTGAATGTGGTAGAATATAAAAAAAAAAAAAAAAAAACTAGCAAGCGACAACTCAAAGAATCCTAGTAAAAACCAAAAGGAAGGAGATATTTGAAAAACTCAGTTTTATATTTAAATACGTCATTAAAATACTTACAGAACAAAGTTATTAAAGATCCAATTGCCACGATACGGATTGGCCGCTCACACATCTTGATGCAATTTTTAGAGAGGTGAATTTGCGATTCACTATTAGCACTGCTTATTTTTATATAAAAACACCTTTTTTTGTGTTTATATTATTAACAATTTGAACTAGAAGTAAGTACTTCTTTTTCAGAAATACCAACCAAACGTTGATCAAGTGAACACTTGGACTATAAAAAAGATAATGCCAAATAAGCGAATTTGCGAGCACATAATATTCTGAAAATTTGAGGCTTTCAATTTACAAGAACAGTTAAGTATACTTCAGTAATAAAACATTTTAATTATCGTTTCCAGGAAGTTGAAATTCAGCGAATGGCAGCAAAGAAATATATAAATAATAAAGAATTTCTATTTAGCTTGTTAATTTACGTATTTTATAATTAACTGTAAAATATGTTCGATAATTTGATAAGTATCTTCCCCCGCCAAAATGAACAAAAATGAAGGCGGGAAACCTATTCTCGAACCGTTTCGTCTCATTTTTAAACCGTTCAAGCTTCGTCCAAGATAACAACAGAAAGCACAAATCCGAAAAAAATCCAAAAAAAATATTTCGCACGATCTAGTTTTTATACGTTCAGATTTATTGATACAAAAATACGACAATTCGGCCACTCACTTACTCTACTGGGTACTGCCCGATATCCAAGATAGCTGAAATTTGGCATGGAGTCCAGTCTAGTCTAGGATTTACATACAAAGAATAGAAGCATTAAGAAATGTGTAACTTTCACCATACCACTCCTAAAAATGGAGTCCGGATAGTTTTACTAGTTCTGTATACGTACAGAACTAGTAAAACTTGGGTACCTGCTGATGTCCTAGAATGCTGAAATTTGGTTTGGAGACTAGGATTTATATACCTAGATACAAAGAACAGAAATATTAAGAAATCTATAACTTTCACCCTCCTAACTAGAGAAAGGGGTGCAGGTCTGTATACAGGACTAATAAAAGCACGGTATTTTTTGAAGTCCTACAAATCTGATTTTGGGTATCATCATTTCAACCCATAAACGTCCTACGTGCTGGGTCCCGTGCCCAGCACGTGGTACGTTTATTTGTTGTGTTATTTGTTTTTTGCGAACCTGGTATTCAGTGAACAAAGGATTAGAATGTTCTGATGCTTATTTTGGCCAAAGCTGCAAGTATATGCAAATAATATTTTTGTGGAATTAATGAATAAGTGTTACATAATAACATACAAAAGGTTTCATTGCTATCACTCTGGAACATATCGAGAAAAAAAATCATTTCAGTTTTTCTCCATACATTTTTTTTTCAATATTATTTTTGGCGAAAGTTAACAATTTCATGAAAAGTGCTAGAACAAACGTTAATGAGCGCACTTTTATCAGTCCGTATGAATTTTTTTCAGCCCGAAATTTTGACCTTGGGCCCAAAGTCCACTATATTATTCAAAATCCGGACCACTGTACGGCGCCGGCGTGGCGTTCAATGATTAAAACGTCGAATACAGCTACAAAATGGAGGCATTTACAGTACGTAGGTATTATGTATTTTAAAGTTTTGATCTGAGCACTGATTGTAGAACAAAGGCAAAGGCGAGACATATTATTAACAGTGGAATTATACAATACAATAACGATAACAAAAGCTCACATGTTAATGCGATCTTGGAGGAGTTTTGAGAAGTGTGGATTTTAGTTTATGTAATATATTATAGAACGACGAACAAAATGGTAAACTGGACTAAAGTCTATTTGAAATGCCAACAATTTTTATACTTTTTACTACAAAGTTGTACTGAATAATAATAATTGGCACTCTATTTTAGGAAATGTAAAAAAAATGCAAATGCCTACTGAATCGAAAAATGTATCAATTAATTATGAAATGAAAGCCTTTAGTAACGAGGTAAGTACTAGGTTTAAAAACTTTATCTAGGTACCTACTACTTGGATAGGTAAGGTGCATAGGTACATTTACATTGATTTTAGATATATTTCATTATTATATGAATTAGCTAATACATCTAATAATATAGCTACTCATATTTAAAAGGAGGATAAGTAGTATGTCAGTGTTCTGACTGCATCTGACAGAATTGTGTGGCTATTGTTCTTAACGCCATCTATGTTTATTACCTTGTACTAATAAAGACTGCAGCAATGCAGCTAGCTAATGTCAAATGGGTGTTAGATATTGCAACTATTTTACTCAACATACATACCTGTCTAATAAATTAATAGTGTAATAATAAATACCTTATAAACAATCGTTTATTAGGTATTTATTATTAGACTTAACGCAGCTTGTATTGCAATATAATGTAATCACATTATATTGCAATACAAGCTGCGTTAACATTGTTAACTCTACGTGGTGATAATAATTCTATAACAACTAAAGTAGCAGGCGTGTCTGCATATTGCCAGCTTACTGCGTAGCTATTACCTAAATAATTTCAACAACCTCTAATTTCATTACAGGCACATATTCAATACCTTAGCAATAGTAATCGATGACTATTATTGCCATCAAATAATGATAGCTTGTCGTCACCCATACGATAAAAAAGGGAAATTAAGTGACAAGAATTTTATTTAGCACCTGTTACCAAACGTCTTTTTCTATTATATAAGTAATGGATTAATTGAGTAGATTCTACTTCACCAATACATCATTTTTACTACCCCATCAGAATATTAAAAAGCCAGCGCCTGTTTGCTAACAACAATCAATATAACTCAGAACTACCGATTAATGTATTTTACGTCTGGATTGCTAAGTGATAACTCAGCGACTACTTAGTAATGTAAGTCTGCTAATTTATATACTTTAGAGAGTCAACTGTAGAATAATAAAATTCTAGCCTCAATAGTTATATTACTTACATCAAAAATAATTATTCAACAACAAAATAATTCATGAAAAATCCATGCAAATCAGCAACATATATCGCGCAGGGATAGGCGCTGATCACTTATTTTAGTGTATCTCTAGAAATAACTAAGTATTATTTCAATACGATAATATTTTGTTTAATCTATTTTATAAAATTTAAAGTACCTACTGATTGACTGACCTATAATTATTATATCATATTTGTTATAATTATATCATTTAATCATTGTATTAAAGTGTCTTTTTTTCCGAAACTTGCTATTTACGTGTGGTCAGCCGCACAAATGAAAAAAAATAAGTGTCTTACTTTTTACCCGATATTTTATATCGAATAAATATTGGTAAAATATTTTTACCACATTATTCGATAGCCAATCTAATTTTTCAATGGATCCTGACTGTTCAGTTGTTATGTTCCATTTTTACAATATATTTTATTTTCTTCAATAGTATTCATTCAATAATATATTATAGAATTCTAGACCACCGGACATCTTAGTGCTATATTATGCTATGCTATATTATGTAAGTAGTTTGGTTCACTTTTTATGCAGTCGGGTTTTTTTTTATTTGAAAATTTAGACCCCAAGGAGATAAAATTGTGATAAAGACGTTTGAAAACTAAGTAAGTATTCTTAATTTATAGGTTTTTATGGTTGGTTATTACCACAATGATCACGAATATAGCACTTCAGTGAAGAAACGAGTAAACGGGGTCTTCGTGGTGTTTGAAAAGCTAACCCTGAGAAATGTGATAGGGGTGAAAAATGTTATAAATCCATAAAGATGTCAGTATCGAAGATTTCTGGGATGTTGATTACGAGAATGTTATCTATTTCGACATTCAAGATATTGTAGAACGGATATAGAGTGAAAATGGTCACAGTTCTCTTAAACACCCTTCCTTTTTTTTTGGTTGAGTTATTTTGTTTTATTACGTTGCTTATTAACACCGGGTCGCTAACATAATTATTCTCTGCATCCACCAAAAAACGGTATTTTCATGAAATGAAATGAAATGAAATCTCGTTTATTCATCTAGGTTACAAGGTAACACTTATGAAAGTCACAAGAATGTAACAGGTTATCCGAAAAGTAGTGTCAGCAAATTTGCCTACGACCAGTTCACTGACGGGGTGGAGCTATGAGAAGAACTGGCAAGAAACTCACGCCACTCTTTTTAAAAAAATGGATAGTTACAATCTTTTGTAATTTATAATTTGGGTAGCGTGTAAAGTGATGCAGCATGAAAAGCGATATACCTACCTAATTTATAAAATTAGTTGTTGAATAATTAATTTAATTATGTTTGATACCTACCCAATTATTCAAACCAGAATTTGTTTTATTTGCCAACAGTGTTGACTCTAAATATTATGTAAAATTAAAAATACTATAATCGGTAGCTGTGGGTTTTACCGACTTGTTGTTAGTAAATTTAATTAGCGCTAACTTTTTTATAATTTGATGGGGTAGTACCTAAAGATGACGTCATATTAGATTAATAGAAGCTATTGTAATAAGTCGTTGCCTAAATATAAAAAACACGTTAAGCTGTAATGCTAAATATAATTTTTGTTGCTGCTCTATGCACTTACAATTTCTTTTCAAAATTACTTTTTACAATAAACAAACATACATAATTTTAAGTTTAAATATCAGTATTAATATACTGTTACTAAACTAACTTATAATTAAGTAATTATTTTGAAATATTAAAATATATTTTTATGAATATGGTATGTTATGTTACCTTAATTTTTTTTGTATGTATTGAGCAACAGTGACATCTGTTGAAAGTTTCAAGTACTTCACACTGTTGCACGAAGTAGTAGTTCTGCATTTTATACTAGATGGCAGTTTATTCTTTATATCGCACAGTATGCATAGAGACATCTAAAACATTTGGAGAGGTAAATAAGTCTGTTGATTACTACAACACGTGTCTTAGAATAAAATATTTAATAAATATTTTACGATGACCAAATTGTGTGAAAGGTTCCTAATAATTATGTTTAACGGTCGGTGATTGTGTGAAAAACTGAATAGGTAAAAACTATTCAAAAGTTATGAACAAATTAGTTATCAAGGCGCCTGAAGGTATGTTATTATATTAAATACCACATTTTTTTAAAATAATAATTGATTCTATTGTTATTTACGTAATAATATCAAGTATTAAATTAGATGGTACTTAGTTAGCTACTAATATAATGCTAGTAAATGACAAGATACTTGTAAATGCATGAACAAATTGATGTTTATTTGGGTGCAGCGCGGGTGAACGACCTTTGCACTATATCTGTGTGTAGGTTTATAGGCCGGGCACCGCACCGCACCGTGCACTCGTCGCCATGACAACGAACCACGGACAGCGGCGCGGATGCCGCTGTCGTGGGTAACTTGCTTCTTAAACTATTTACCTGATTAAAATAATCATAATAAGTTAATGTTTAATGGGTTCAGGTCGAGATTAGGTGGGTATTAAATACATACATAGTCATACAATAATAAAATTAATGTCAATAAAGAATATTGTTGACTTGCTTATTTGTTAAATTTATAAAAAAATGCGTAAATCTCTTAAAAAAGTGGTACCTACTTATAAAGTTATATGGGGACACTACGGCAGTGGATCTAACTGCTTACCAAACATATATTTTCAATCCTTATTGGGTACCCAATGTTCACCATAATTTGGTCATCCTGGTCGTCGTAGATATACTTATTGAAAAGTTTTATTAGTCAAATTAGGTATCATACATATCTACGCAATACCAAAAAATACAATTTTAATTAAAAATGGGTAAATATTCACCAAAATCGGTCACCATAATAATATAATATAAGACGTTACTTATGAAATTAAATTAATTGTTTTTACTAATAAATGGTAAATGTTTATCCAAATTTGAAGTCTATAAAAAATTCAAAAAAGTTATCGAAATTTAACCGTTTTGTTCATGTAAAGTAAGAAGTTTGGTTCATCGAAATAAAAACGATTTTGCTTTCAGGTTTAATTTTGAAATGCATCTTTAATAAAATAACTTTAATTAATTTAATAATTTTAAATATTTTAAATTTCTTGTCAATTAATTAAATAATTAGCCCCGAGTATATTAGGTAGGTATATTAAGTACCAAAAGTTTTGTTTTGGTGTATACTCGTATAGTCAATGAGTAACTGTTATTGCAAGTCTGCTGCGTCAATTGCCTGTAGTAAATTTGTGTAAGTGTAGAGGGTAGCGGGTAATTTTTCATAATTCATTTCATAATACCTGGATAACTAGAACTAGATTCTATCTTTTATTCATCGAATCTTTTAAGTCTTATTTGATAATATTCTGAGAAAAATAATAAATAGGAAAATAACATAAATATTAAGATATTTTCTTCTATATGTCATCCTCAGTATGAAAATTAAATCTAGTTTGTGAGAACCCTAAAAATCGTGGCTTCGTTTTCGTACTCTGTCAAATCAAATATATGTCTACCAGGCTGAAATATTCATCATTTCACCTTATTGCAGTCCAGTGCTATGGTATGTCAGGTATGTCCACACATAGGCCTCTCCTAACAGGCGCCATAACACTCCGCCTTCTACATCCAGTCAGAACCGGCGACCTTTTTCAGGTCGTCCGTCCACCTAGTAGGAGGCTGACATATTATTTTGGGGAATCTAAGTGCCGCCCTGTTAATTTACACTAAACATGTCAAATGTATGTCAACTACTTACATAAGTTTCGAAAAAGAAGTAAAGCATGGTCTTATTTCTCGCTCCTCTATTTCATATTGTTAAGGCATATAAACATTAGGATACATAAAAGTATTCTGTTAGCACTGTATGGTATCGAGCTTGAGGTGGCTTATTGTAGTAAATTGCATTCCTCGTACAATGTTACGTCGTACGTCGAACACATCATATTTAACTTTTTTGTTTCAAGGACTTTCGTGCTTAGCTCTCTATATAAAATGTTGCAGCTTTTATAAGCTAGTATAAAATATGATTCACTTTTACTCGTTAGTATGTTACACCGAAAGTTTTGTAAACAACACTCAGCTACATAGCGTAAGGTACTTTTTTAATTACTTAGATAATGTAATTAAGTTATACTGTTTATTCAATTATAATATGCATACCGCTTTTTACAAGCTACTAATTAACTTGCAATGGTTGTCTGCATGTATGATACCGTTAAATCTTAGATTCTGAGTTTAAACCCATTTTCATATTTTCATTGAGCTAAAACAATTTACATGTACCTTTTTGTAAATCGGATGATCATCATCATCATCATATCAGCCCCAAGACATCTGCTTCTGGACATAGGCTCACATAATTTCCGCGAGCTATGTCAACAACTTTTACTACGGATCTTCTCTTTACTGCTAATATAAAATGCGGTTGATCACATGATGGGTCAAAAGGTGGTCCTGACGGTACTCTATTGAGTTTGGACTATGCGTCTTGAAAAGGACTGGCATAAACAACTAAACCTAAAAGTGTGTTATAAATAGTTTTATTTGTGTACTAAAAGCTTAACAGGTAAGTATTTAATACAATAAGTATATAAAAATATAAAATTAAACACTGCAAGGAAAAATCATTCTAGGAAATAAATCTTAAGAGGGTTCATACATTTTCAAGTTGCTCGCAAATAGGTTTTTAAATCACGCACACAGAGCCGAAACATGCACACTTCTCTAATGCTGTGTGGTACAACAATATAGCGCGTACTAATGAGTTTGGTATTTTCTAACCTCGTATTTTGTTAAAGTTGGATAGGACAAAATTTCAAATTAAATTAATCAATAATTAATTGTTATTAATCGTATTGTATTCTATAAACAATTAAAATACAATTTTATTAGAAAGAAAGAAAAATACAATTAATTTTATATAAGACTAACAATTAATTTCTCAATAATAACTGCGGCTGATATGATGATGATGATGAATGTGACTATTTGAGGTCAAAGTGGTGAAAATGTCCGCCATCTTGAACTTAGTTGTTTTTGGGCTGATCGCCTCCAAAATCGATATCTGACAATCCCACTGATCACTGGGCATAGTTCTGAAGTCAAAGTTGTAAAAATGCCCTCCATCTTGAACTTTGTTGTTTTTGGGCTGATTGATACCAAAATCGATATCTAATGATCCCATTGGTCACTGGGCATAGTACTGAAATCAAAATTATAAAAATGCCCGCCATCTTGAACTTTGTTGTTTTTGGGCTGAGTGATACCAAAATCGATATCTGACGATCCCATTGGTCACTGGGCATAGTTCTGAAATCAAAATTATAAAAATGCCCGCCATCTTGAACTTTGTTGTTTTTGGGCTGAGTGATACCAAAATTGATATCTGACGATCCCATTCGTCACTGGGCATAGTTCTGAAGTCAAAATTGTGAAAATGCCCACCATCTTGAACTTTGTTGTTTTTGGGCTGATTGATACCAAAATCGATATCTGACTATCCCATTGGTCACTGGGCCTAGTTCTGAAATCAAAATTGTAAAAATGCCCGCCATCTTGAATTTTGTTGTTTTTGGGCTGAGTGATACCAAAATCGATATTTGACGATCCCATTGGTCACTGGGCATAGTTCTGTAGTCAAAATTGTAAAAATGCCCGCCATCTTGAACTTTGTTGTTTTTGGGCTGATGATGATGATGATGATATGATGATGATGTGATCAGATGGCGGGCATTTTTACAATTTTGACTTCAGAACTATGCCAAGTGACCAATGGGATCGTCAAATATTGATTATGGTATCACTCAGCCCAAAAACAACAAAGTTCAAGATGGCGGCCATTTTTACAATTTTGGTTTCAGAATTATGCCCAGTGACCAATGGGATCGTCAGATATCGATTTCGGTATCACTCAGCCCGAAAACAACAAAGTTCAAGACGGTGGGCATTTTTACTGTTTTGACTTCAGAACTTTGCCCGGTAACCAATGGGACCGTCAAATATCGATTTTGGTATCACTCAGCCCGAAAACAACAAAGTTCAAGATGGCGGGCATTTTTACAACTTTGACTTCAGAACTATGCCCAATGAGCAATGGGATAGTCACATATCGATTTCGGTATCACTCAGCCCAAAAACAACAAAGTTCAAGACGGTGGGCATTTTTACTATTTCGACTTCAGAACTATGCCCGGTGACCAATGAGATCGCCAAATATCGATTTTGGTATCACTCAGCCCAAAAAAAACAAAGTTCAATATGGCGGGCATTTTTACAATTTTGACTTCAGAACTATGCCCAGTGACCAATGGGATCGTCAGATATCGATTTTGGTATCACTCAGCCCGAAAACAACAAAGTTCAAGATGGCGGGCATTTTTACAATTTTGACTTCAAAACTATGCCCAGTGACCAATGGGATAGGCAGATATCGATTTTGGTGTCAATCAGGCCAAAACAACAAAGTTCAAGATGGCGGTCATTTTTACAATTTTGACTTCAGAACTATGCCAAGTGACCAATGGGATCGTCAGATATCGATTTTAGAGTCCATCAGCCCAAAAACAGCAAAGTTAATAATTTGATCTTTAATAAAAAAAATATTCCATAACAAAGTATCAACTGGTATTGAACTCTCTTGAAATATACAAATATTACGTAAACATAGGACCGGGAGAGCGGGGAGCAAAGCGTTACGTCCTCTCTCTAGAAGGCCTCAGCCGGTACTGATTTCTCACGGCCTGTGCGCCGAAATATATGGCGTTTTTAGGCTCTTTTCAAAAATCATTTTAAAATATTTCTAAAGGGATTTCGAAAATATTATGGACATTTATAAATGACAACATCTTGCTTAATAATTAAATGTAAAAAAATCGACTTTTTAAACAATTATTATAGTGTACCAAAATTCTAATCAAACTTGATCAAAGTTCAACGTTTTTGAGAATTTTAGTTTTTAAGTTTTAGTTATAAAAAAATGAATATTTCTAATATTTTTTCAATACACTAACTAAAGGACTATATGTAGACCTTAAAACAAGCTTTTTTTTCTATGCTTTTCAATTACTTTAGTCCCTGGCGAATCTGAAAGTAGGCTTGTTTCGTAGAATTTCTTAAAACACTGTGCGAAAGAACTGTTCTAACTAAAATACTAATAATAAATAGTCTGTTTTTCTTAATACACTTTTTAGACAAGAAAACTGTTGTCTATGTATGCCAAAAATTATTTCGCTACATATAAAGACATATTCTGTAGCGAACGTGGAAATCTCGTGATTTCATGGATTTCTGTATGAACCCTCTTAATCTTTCTGTAGTTGTTGTCAAAACTGACTTTACAACTAACGAATGAAGGAGAAAATGTAAATATCGATTTATTTTTACGTTAAGTAGATATGTACCTACCTATGCCTAATACATATTATATTTAGGTTCCAAAAACAGGATTCAAATTCGCGGATCACCGTCGCAGAACTTTTCCATTAATTTGGTCATCCGAATATCGATTTTCCATTACCTGTTTGTTAACGTTAACACTTGATTTTATGGTAGAGTTTCCATAAAGGAAGGGAAATAATCATATTACCTACTACAAACATCCTAATTGGAACTATAAAACAAACAAGTGGCCGAAAGCAATTAACTACTGCTTTTTAATTTAAGCATACGTTGACGTCACAATTGAATTGGATCCGTGCAGAAAGAGGTCGCTAGTTAAGAATAAAAGAAATTCTGTACAAGAGCCGGCTAATTGAAGTAGGGTACAAAATAAAAAACCAGTTTTATAAGGACGTCCGTCGGACCATGCTCAATGTAAGTTTACGCAGCAAAAAATCGTATTTACATAGCACTTACGTCCTTTTATTGAGAAGTGCATTCGGCGATAACTCAAATACCACACAAGACCTAGTGTCTCCAAATTTCATCAACATACAACAAATAGTTTTGTAAAATGCCTGTGACATACGGACGGGCCGACCGACATGACGAAACTATAAAGGTTCCGTTAATGTAATTTTTTGGTTTATATGGTTGTTTTTCAAATTTGTATGGAGAAATAATTAAGTGCCTTTTTACCCGACTGTCAAGACGGGTATTGTTTTTCGCGCGTATCTTGTATGTTTGTAAATTTCTTTATTCCCACGAATTTTCCAAACGGCTGGATGGATTTTGACAATTAGAGTATCGTTAGATTCGTCTAGAAAACCCAAGTGTCCTTAGATAGGTTTTAAGAATAAAGAGACTTAAAAGGCGGGCTTTTGACGCCAAATTGTAAGAAGTTCAATTTTTTTTTAACCAAACCTATCGAGTAGAGTATCAAAATAAAGGGAATCAAATGGAGATTACAAATATATACATATGTTATGTATTTAAATTTAATCAGGTATAATAATATTACAATAATTTTACGGTCTTTTTAGTGTGTTGCTCTCTGTTGACATTTTGCAGTCGGGTTATTAATTTTTTTAAATTATATTTACTTGTTACTTCGAAATTTTATCATCATCGTCATCATCATTTCAGCCTATTGCAGTCAACTGCTTAGGAGTTGGAGGATAATTCTTTCAACATTATAGGTTTTTATAAACCAATAGTTGTATTCTTGTAGGTTATTCAGGTGAGCTGTCACTGGAAGGTATAACTCCTTAACTATTACGAGTTGGAGGATAATTCTTTTAACATTATAGGTACTTATAAACCAATAGTTGTATTTTTGTAGGTTAGTCAGGTCAGCTATCACTGGAAGGTATAACTCCTTAACTATTACGAGTTGGAGGATAATTCTTTCAACATTATAGGTACTTATAAACCAATAGTTGTATTTTTGTAGGTTAGTCAGGTCAGCTATCACTGGAAGGTATAACTCCTTAACTATTACGAGTTGGAGGATAATTCTTTTAACATTATAGGTACTTATAAACCAATAGTTGTATTTTTGTAGGTTAGTCAGGTCAGCTATCACTGGAAGGTATAACTCCTTAACTATTACGAGTTGGAGGATAATTCTTTCAACATTATAGGTACTTATAAACCTATAATTGTATTTTTGTAGGTTAGTCAGGTCAGCTATCACTGGAAGGTATAACTCCTTAACTATTACGAGTTGGAGGATAATTCTTTCAACATTATAGGTACTTATAAACCAATAGTTGTATTTTTGTAGGTTAGTCAGGTCAGCTATCACTGGAAGGTATAACTCCTTAACTATTACGAGTTGGAGGATAATTCTTTCAACATTATAGGTACTTATAAACCTATAATTGTATTTTTGTAGGTTAGTCAGGTCAGCTATCACTGGAAGGTATAACTCCTTAACTATTAAGAGAATTCTTTCTTTATTTCGGTTTTCCGTCTTAGTTTGCCAGCCAGTATTACTAAATCAGCTAGATAAAAAGTACACTAAAATGGATGAATAAACTATTTTAAACAAAAAATATTAAATCGACTTCAAAACAGTATTTTTCGCTTTTTAGTAAAAAAGCGAAAAATAACCTGAATTAGATATTTAATTCCAAGAAAAAAAAACCTACCTACCTATTTAAAGTATAATACCCTATTACTAATCTGTTTGAAGTCGGTGCCAATTCGGAAGTTATACCCTTTTAAACAAAAAAATATTTTTTAAATCGGCTCAGTTATCTCCGAGAAATCGTTGAACATACATAAAAAAAAATAAAAATACATACAGTCGAACATATAACTTTTTTTTAAATCGTTTAATAAGCCTTATATTCTAAAGCTGCGTAAAGAATCACTCTCTACGAGTATAAGGGAGGTTATTATTGACAAATCCTATGAATAATTAAGGCGTAACTAGTCGCCAATGACCTTGAGAGTATGGGTGGAGCTTAGCTTATTTCACTGCATATCCCCGCTCCTTTGCCAACTCGCGCACACTATAATACAATGGTCACAGAATAAGCGTAAACGCAGACATGCGCTTCTAGCTCGGCATTTTTACCTACGATTCCGGAATAACACGTTTTAAAATTGGTATTTTATTTTGTATAGAGAGTTTAAAGGACTCGTGTACACAATTATTTGTTTGCCAATATTTTTATGTATGGAGATTTTTTTAATTTCAATGTTTTGCTTTCGGTATTTATGTAAGTACTTAGATAGTTTTATTGGTACTTATTTATTATTAGTATCGAAGAAAATTATTTTATCTTGTAAATTATAATTAAATAAATAACTATTTTAACTTACTTTTGTATTAAAAAAAATATTTACCTATTTTCATTGATGAATTTAATGTTTTGTTTACAACACTTACTTTGTAATTACGTTATAAACTACTATTATAAATTGTAAACCATTTTATTGGATCATTTGAAATATTTTGTTTGAGAATATAGCTCGCAGAACTGATGGCCGATGGGGCAAAAAGATTACTCCTTCTAAACGGTTAGGAGGAGTAGTCGTCAGAAAATTCATATTTAAAAAATATTAAAGTTCATAAATATTTGCACAAAAGGTTTCGGCACACAGCGAGAAAGACGTGACGGCTCTGCGTGACACCTTAGATTTATTTACTCGTCCCGCCGCGCTCGCTGTTTGTGTGTATATTATACCTGTAAGCACTATATTCAGTCGATAGTAAAAATGGAGCAACGAGCGACACAGCCTTCCCGTCTGAAGGCTAACGCCTGTCTGCCGCCCGCGCCCGCGCAGAGCACCTTTGAATTTCTAACGTACAGAAATCGTATTATGGCCTATTTTCTTAAGAAAATATTGATCGATTTACATATGCTATGTTCAGATTAAAGTAAATTTTACCACCAATTTATCAGTGTAAAAATAATTTCAAACTATAAAGCCGTTTTAAAGTTTTAGGGATTTTAAGATAAAATATATCTCAACTTAAAATATTTTTTGAGGCAAAAGTATTAGTCGTACGAAAATTTCATATGTTGAAAATGTAGTAGATAGATCAATTATCAAAATATATTTTTTTCAAATTTTTCGAACAAGTCGTTTAGGAGGAGTAGGCTTCAGAAAAAAGCCGTTTTTGGTGCAAAACCGAGGGAAGGCCCTTAATTAATATTCACTGCGTATTTTATGTAAAGAAAACTGTTGCTGAACATAGGCCTCACTTAATTTACGCCACTGCGAACGGTCCTGTGCCGCCTGCAACCAACGGCCGCCCGCAACCCTGATCAGGTCGTCGGTCTATCTGGTGGGGGGCCGTCCCAGCGTTCAGCGATGCGGTTCGGTGAGCTATGTCGACAACTCTAGTTCTCCTGTGGATCTCTTCATTTCTGATTAGATCACGCAGGGAAACCCCGAGTTAGCGGCCACGTCTCAGTACCGTAAGTCATCACTGGCAACACACAATGGTTGAAGACCTTTGTCTTCAACCAATGTGTGTTGAAAGCGTTCAGCTCGAGCTTCAAAACCGCTTCGAGTGTCTTAGTTTCGCTACAGTGGATGATGCCAACGACATGTTTGTGGAAACTGTCCATAGGGTTGGGTCGAAATTCTTCAAGACCCGCCTTACGAATAGAACCAAAATTATCTCGGACTCGACCTTAAGACTTATGGAAAAGCGACGGGACCTCACGCTGCAGTCTTCGAGTGACGCATTGTCATGCCGAGGGCTCAATAGACAGATCTCGAAATCATTAGCACGCGACAGACGTTTCTTTAATACTCAGCTTATTAAAGAGGCAATTGAGTGGAACCAAGGCTCGAAAGTGTTCGCGAAAGATCTGTCTATTGGGCAGAGCTGGTTGACAAGGCTGAAAACCGGCGGTGACGGTAATATTGTTTCGTCCAAACCAGCGAGGTCTTAAGGGACATAGAGAAATTCTATGGACAGTTATACACGTCAACATCGAAACCCATTGGCTGTTCAGCAAAAGACCCAAGAGCTGGACTGACTCGACACTATACCGAACATGGGGATATTAATTGGCAAAGAAGGACGTATCTGTGTATCAAAACTAAAATAAAAATCTACAAAATGGTTTAGTACTGCTTTGTAGATTTTTACCCGACTGACAGGACGGCTATTGTTTTTCGCGCGTATCTTGTATGTTTGTAAATTTCTTTATTCCCACGTTTCTTCCAAACAACTGGATGGATTTGGACAATTAAGGTATCGTTAGATTCTTCTCAAAACCCAAGTGTTCTTAGATAGGTATTATAAAAAAAAAGACAAAACGACGGACGTTTTTTACGCCAAATTGTAAGAAGTTAGAATTTTTTTAACCAACCGTATCGAATAGCGTTTCAAAACAAAGTGAATAAAATGGAGATTACAAATATATACATATGTTATATATTTAAATTTAATCAGGTATAATAATTACAACAATTTTTCGGCCTTTATAGTGCGTTGCTTATCTGTTGATTTATTGCAGTCGGGTTATTTTAAATTATATTTACTTGTTATTATTATATTAGTGGAAACTGTATTTAGTAGATTAGTTAGCTCCATACAGTATCCGTCACCGGAAATGGTCCGACGACAAAAAAATTATACTTGCATTTGCATATGTTGTGAATACTAATAATATGATCTTGCTCCACTTTTAAAAAATTGCATCGACTTTATCCGTATGAGGGCGACTAGAGCGAGCTGCATCTTTGACATCAAAATTCCTGGACTGAAAATGACTGAACTTACTTTGTTGTACTCTTTACTCACACGTCACAATTTGTTTTACGTCTTGAGTTGCATTTTCCTTTCTTGTAATAAAACTTCAGTATGTATTGAATTTCTTTGTTAGATCCAATCATTTTGATGGACAAAAAACCTTCTTGAAATCTTCAGTAATCCTAATGGCAATAAGCTCGCCACATGGGACTCAACGCAGCTGGTGTTAAATGCCTGCCCCTCTACCTACCACATTAGGGAGACGTGATATTATGTTGAAGTTACTCAATAATAATTAATATTTTTCAGACCTAGCTGGTATGGTGGAACCGCAGATTCACACACCGGGTGTCATCCGAAGTACTAGAGAGTATCTTCAAACCCTGGAGTCAACAGCCTTGGTGTCAGCCACCCCGGTGTCTTCGATTGCGGCGTCCCCGACCCCGTCGTCACCGACCTCAGCAACACCTGACGTTTCAGAGGATGCTCGAGTGCCTTCACCTATCTCCACCCTCTCCGGAGATGATGACACTTCTACTGTCTCAACAACCAGGTAACATATTTTTTTTAATTCTTTGTAATGAAATAAAATTACTGTAATGCCTTGTAAGTACAATATATAAATAACACGAATACACGATGATAAAATCTAATTTCCTAATTATTGACCTTCAATTTGTGAGTAGGTATTGGATCTATTTTAAACTTTTAATTATTTTAAATAATTTATTTTTCTAGATATCTTTTTGAAGGAATTTGACAGTTATTGCGTGTTACGTAAAATAGGAGAATAAGCATTGACTTATCAAACATAGGCTATAGTGTATAATCTATAATAGGCAAATTGTATAATACATTGCCAGAATGTGGATATTTTTGTTTTATCAACAGAAAAAATTGGAAAAGCGATTATTAATAGCAAATAATATTATAATCATTAGATTATTATAATTATTTTATATTGAATTGTCATTGATAGTTTCTCATTGGAATTTTTTATATGGAGATTCAGCCTGTTTGACAGGTACGAACAGTTTGTATGTGAAAATAATATAGTTGTCTTTACTACTTTTCTTACAATTTATTTTTAATTTCTCACCTTTTGAAACTTCTGTTAACTTCTACAAATATTTAAAACCCCAAATATAGCCAAATCGGTCAATTCATTTTTATATATAAAGATATTATAAAGCTGGTATTGTAGGCTAAATTCCCTCCACAACCCATGCCCAGCACTGGGACATTTATGGGTTGAAATGATGATGATGAAAGCTGAAGAGCTTGTATGTTTGGTTGAATGCGCTCATCTCAGGCACTAATAAAAAAATACGGTTCGATTTAAAAAATCTATATAGTGTTGGATAGCCTATATGAAGGCTATAGGCTATATCACGCTATCCAAACAAAAACGACAGGAGTGAAGCCCCGGACAACAGCTAGTCATAATATTATAATAGTGCAAAATAGTCTGTGATAGCATACCTAGATAAAAATCAAGACGGACTTTGGTATAGAAGTTTGTCAGTTAACCACTACAATTCTCTTTTGTCAAGTACCTAATAAAATGTTGAAAAGCTAATTTCCGCCAAAATAAACTGGCTTCTGTCCTGTGATATTTGAGTAAATAGTAGACTACGTAGCTCGCCAGCCTTCAAATAGTCCTTTTTATGTTCCGTAGCCAAAATGGCAAAAACTGAACCCTAGTAATATCTCTTCAAACTGTGTGATTCAATACGACTGAAGTCCGTTTAAATCCAATTTGATACTACGGTAAACAATCGGTCAATCAAACCTACCACTTATAGATTAGCGATTTTCAATTGTCACCTATTGTAGTGCAAATTACGAATCAATTCAGTAATAAATTGGAATAATGATTTGATTCAATTACAGAGTTAGAAACAACAGTGTTCGGTTTTATTGATTTTTATTTAGAAACTTGTTGATATTGTGGTAAGGACCATATTATGGAAAAGCAAAAATGAAAATCATAATAATAGTGACCCATTATTGTCCCACTGCTGGGCAAGTGCCTTCTTCTCTATTCAGAGAACTAGGCCACAAATCACACACTTTGAGCAAATGATTGGTCGGAATCGAACCGATCGCATGTTTTGAATAGTGAGCATCTTTTTTTATTTCGTGACAAAATTGAATTGTGAAATCAATACACTCTCAAGGGTGTCTAGTTTTTGTCCAAAATTTGGATCATCATTCAGCCACCGCACTAACCCTGATTTCTGACTTGGGTTGTCCAAAGTTTATTCAAATCTTAAGTCATCCTAAAACATGTGCTTCATTCACTTTTCGTCTCACTCTCAAGCCCACCATTGCAAAGTCTGTAAGCCAAGATTAACATCAATTAACCCTAGCAAATACGAGATATGATTATAGCACTCGGGATTCACAGGGAATACCCAACCTACTTTCTATAATTCGATTGTAATTTTTTTAAGTACCTAATTGGTGTTATTACTAGAATAAACATTTTTTCACATCAAGATTACTAAAATGAAACTATTACAGTCATCTTTGTGCCAAGAATAGGTTTAACTACTTAAGTATCTACGACAGAAAACCAACCCCTAACTTTCTATTACAAGAGCAAAATAAAACACTCTATTGCAAAAATTATTAATGTGTTTCACACCTGAAAACTGGCAATAATACTGCAAGGCAACACACAAGACATACAAAGAAGCTTAACAACAAAATAAACCTGACTTTGTTTCCATTGTGGACACTACTCCTATAAACAAATGTACTCTGTGGTGGACACATTGTCTGACAAAAGTTTATTACAGCTTGTATTCGAATTAGGAAGCTGTTTTAGATAATGGAATTGTTTAGGGGTTATATGGCTTCAAGTGGAATGTCTATTTCCTTGATTGAATTATTTTACTTTTCCACTAAATAAATAAGTAACTATAAGTCTATTCAGACAGTAATCATAACTTGATGCGAACATTGATATTATTCAGATACTGCAAAGTTCATAGTAATTTTGTTTTATAATTTATTTCTTTATTATAATTATTTAGCACTTACATACGCGCTGCGGTAGCGCGCGGATCCTAGGTCTGTGATAAACTGTCATTCACACAATTTTTTCATTGAATAATCGTCTTAGCCATGTCGACTTAAGTATTACACGTTTTTACTAAATAAACTTTAAAGTTAAATAAGGTCTCTGAAGCACTGCTCCTGAACAAGGTTAGAAACTTTTATCTGTGATGAACGTTCCTTCCCACATTTCATACCACCTTATTTAGTTTCTAAATTATATGTTTTCTGCTTAATAAAATTACTGCTTGTGCCCAAATTCCCTTTAGGCAATAATTAACAAACTTAAAAAACTGTTCTGGTTTTAAAGCAAGTTCCTCGGGGCGTGAGACCCACTGTGGCACAAAGTTTAGCACACTGTGTCAGTCTTGACATCAGGGAGAACCACGGAACAGAAAAAAAGATCTGTTCCGTCAGGAGAACTACATATATCAGCTTGGGAACAGTTACTCACCTTCCCCGAATCAATTTCAACATCTATAAATACTCCAGGCCTGGTAGTGGGAGATGGGAATCAGAACTGTGGCTACAAATCATCATAAAATAATAATAATAATATTCTACCACATTCACACAGCGCCATCTAGTCCCAAAGTAAGCAATTATATTTGCTTGTGTTATGGGTACTAAACAACTGATATACTACTTAAATACTTTTTTTTTGTAAATACATACATATTATAGATAAATTAAACCCAGACACAGAACCAACCTTTATGCTCATCACACAAAGATTTGTCCTGGGTGGGGGTCGAACCCAAGACCTCCGGCTTAGCAGTCAGACCAACAGGCCAGTCAAAAAATCTGTTCTTTGTGATAAATATTTGAGAAAAAAAGAAACAAGTCCAGAAGTCTAGATTTCTTTTTATAAGCAATTTTATCCTTTAACATTAAACTTTAAATAATCTTCCCGACACTTCAAAATAAGAGCTCCTAAGTTTCAATGTTTTGCATGCAATGAATGAATGATACTTACTTAGTACTTACTTACTTACTACTTCAACAAGTACTGCAACAAAGCAATCAATTAAATGAACATTTAGTCAATGTGTAACTGGATTTGGCAGATTTAAACAATCTAACTCCAAGCTACATATTTCAGGACAAGTTGGAACAATGAAGAACTTGTTTACTAAATCTCTACAATGGAACAAAATACGCTTAAGCTCTTCCACTTAACCTATTGTCAGCCGATCCTCGGGAATCACACCTAAACATTCAACTATACTCTAATCTGACTACCCTGCAAACATGTTGTTTCTTCAACTTATAAGTCGAGTTGTTGAGGGAAACAGTACCACCATAGGGCACAAAGATTAGACAAGACATGTATAATAGTGGTCTCCAACTGGTCATACTGTAAAAAGAAGTAAGCGGTTTTGGTATTCTACAGTGGCTCCCTCTGCATCAAGTGTCCAAACAAATGGGAAACATTTTTAAATAGGTACAAGTTAATATTCCAAGATTTATTGGATGGTGACTCTTTGTTTGATGAGCACAATTTGTTCTGTTTCTGGGTGTACATACATATTAAAGATACATTTAATATGTATGTATTTACAAAAAACAAAGTTATTTATGTAACCCTTGTGTGCGACGCCGACGGGTGACGTTTTGAATGCAGTTTTAAGTTAGACCCTATAAAGTAGGTAAACGTGTAATATCAAAAAAATAATTGATTAAGTAATATGATAGTGATAAACTATTTCATATTTTCTTATATATTATATACCTACCTAAAATGACGCCACGGGTGCTAACCTATTCCCTCTTATTACAAAATATGGACTAAGCATTAAACCAGGTTTAATTTAACAACGTTGTCACTAAAACAATGGCTTTAGTATGTCAATTTAAACCTGGTTTAATACTTAGTATATTATATTTTGTAATGTATTTAAATAGTCTATAGTTCCACAATATCCGCCGCAATCATACTATACACCCGGGTGAAGTGGGGGGGCGTTGCTAGTATTCAAATATTATAATGTTCCATTTACTAAATTTAGCCTAAACCCTCTCTTGAAAGAAGAGAGACCACTGCTGGGCTTGCCAGCAGCGGGATGTTAATGGATTGCTGATTATGAATAGCGGGCGAGTCTATTGTCCTAATAAACTATTGCATATTTTCAAACTCCAGACTAGTACACTCAGAAATTTCCTGAAGATCAACCTATTACCGTTTTTGTCCAAGCCCGGGATCGAACCTAACCTCGAACCTTCCGCTGAGCTATTGAGTAAACAAGTGAGTGTGGAGCGCCGAGGCCCAATGTCTCCTCCCAATCCTCTTCATCTCTCTGCAATCAGGTGGGCCGCAAGCTCAAAGAAAAACAAGTGTTATTCCAATAAATCACTCGTCACGATTTGTGTGATGAGCATAAAGGTTTGTTATGTGGCTGGGTGTAATTTATCTATAATATGTATGTATTTACAAAAAAAAAATGTATTTAAGTAGTATATCAGTTGTTTAGTACCCACACACACACACACACACTTGTGTACACACACGCAAATATAATAGCTTACTGTGGGACTAGATGGCGCTGTGTGAATGTGGTAGATATTGTTATATTATATATTATATTATAAGACTCTATCCAATGTCTATAGGGGTTAGTTCCCATTTGTTCTATAGAACTGACGTCACCGGGACAAATAAATAAAAATCATTCTCAATTTTTTCCATAGAACTGCATACTTGGCCTCTTCACCCCGATTTACTCATTATTATAAATTGGGAATCGTTTTTTCCAAAACAGTTCAAAAAAAATTATTTTGTTATCAGAAATCAATTTGATAATCATCAAAGCGTCTTGTATATATGCGTATATTGTTCTATTGGACAATTTGAGAAAAATCGATACTAACTAAATATTCTATGGAACAATTGAGAAAGTTTTTTCATTTTTTGTCCCGGTGACGTCAATTCTGTAGGACAAATGCGAACTACCCGTCTATAGTTGCCGTTATTTACTGATTTTATTTATGTAATATTGAATAATTATCTAGCAGCTTTCCGCTCTGATAGAAATTTCAGAACTTGTTGTTACGGGTGGCTTACGTTCACGTCAAGAGGCTTGACCCGTTTTCACAGCTTGTCTGGTTTTCATTGATAGATTTTTTTTCTAAATTATCGCATTAACTTAGTGTTACGCCTTTCTTCGAAGGGGTAAGCAGAGGTACATTACACTTGCATTTCGCCAGCTATATTATATCCCATGTAAAAGAGCGGGAGCCAAGTGTCATCAACCTAGCACTATTGTTTGCAAAATCCGGGCTGATACTGGGATTTTTTAATAGACTAATGCTATTTTCGCCCGACCCGGGAATCGAACCCGAGACCTCTTGTGCAGCAGTCACATGGACTTTCCATTGCGCCACCGACGCAGTTTTAAAGTGTTACACTGATTTTACTTACAGCGCGTATCGGTCAATGAACATGATTTATTTTCTTTTATATTCATCATCATCATAGATAATAATATAACTCAATGACGCCCACTACTAGACATAAGCCTCACCTAGTTTCATGGGAACCGAAATACAGGCAAAACCTAATAATAATAGCTAGTAAATATATTTTTTTTATTGCACGCGCATTTAGCTAAGAGCATCTAGTTAATTTTCTTATGAATATTTGTATCTTAGCAACGTACTAGAAATGTGGCTTGAATACAATCAACTGACTCTACAAGTGAAGTTAGATCAAAACTATATTGAAACGTACGTCCTGTTAATCTTAACTTGGTACGCCTTTTTAATTTGAATTGTCATTTAAAATTATACAAAGATCTTGCGACATTATTATTAAAATTCTTCTTCGTCCCTGTACCCCCACTGCCGAAAATCATGCCCAATTACATGGCACATACGTATCGCAACCTACGTCATAAGCCTCGTGGAGCGAACAACCACGCCGCCACGCATTTTTTTAAAAATAAACGTGATACTTATTAATTCTAAAAATAAATATACAAATCCCAGAAAGACTTAATACCCATAACTGTTTGACTGTCACCGTGGTGAACCTAGCAGTTCAAGTGGTCGTTTCGCCACTAACATCACCGTGCTGGCTGATGTGGGTTCGATTCCCACACGATACAAATATTTGTGTGATTCATAGATATTTGTTTCAAGTCTGGGTGTACTTTGTGTCCATTAATTGTATGTATAAAAAGTCCCCTGCGACCCTGTGTCGCTTGTTCCCTATAAGCGTTGCGTGCGTTATCTTAGATAAAACATCAATTTTCTTGTTTAAATTAATAAATAATACTACTAACTATCAGAAAAAGTTATACAAACATGTCAATGCCCTGGTTTAAGTTATCAGGACCTGGAAGAAGCCAATTCACAAGATTGAAGAAAAATAGTATACAGCTTATTAATCGATACATCAGACAGTAAGAGCCATAATTGGATATTTCTCTTTCATAAAATCTCATATTCGCAGACAATAAGTCAATAAGCCATGGAAGTATATAATTGATAAATAAACAGATTAGGTACTGTATTGCAGAAATGAAAATAAAATGCAATAAAAAAAAATGATAAAATGATTATTTATATTATTTTTTCATATTACTGTGTCAAAATAACATACAATTTACAAACAGAAGGATCATGACAGATCATGTGACCTTGAATGCAGTTTTATAAAGGCTCCGTTGCACAGACTCGATTTATTTGTAAGTCATACAAATATTCGTCCTGTAAGGTGGAGTAAATAAAATTGAATTCAAAACTTAGAACTATGTGCTAAAACCGAGTTATCCACACAACTTTATAGGCCACACAAGCAGTCAAATTATAGGTATTATTATCGTAATCTTCACCTCGTAACGTACGAGTTAATTAGTTAACATAATTTAATTACATAAAGCTTTCACCATACAGTAAACTAATGCTGATGTTTACTTAAACTTACTAAGCAATGTCAATCTATCAATAAATGCAGCTGCAATAGTAATAATTCTAATCATTAGGTACATACCTATCTGATTTACACTCACAGCAGATTTATGGGTAAACAAGATATGTTTTCATATTGCAACTTTGTTATGATCGTGATAATTTACCTTATATTCAATTAAAGGTACACACAATCACATGTGTCAGCACATGCATCAGCAATGTATATACATCAACATGATCCCGTGACGTAATTAACCCATACAGAGAAGGTTATCTCCAACTAGGTAGGTACCTATGTTATATTAAAGTCATACAATAATAATGTCACTGCACTATTTACACTAGAACTTACTGTTTCCTTGTGTTATATTATGCTAACAATACAAATTAGTTCCTTGTGAAATGTAACGGTCAATATTGTACCTAACCGTGTACTTGCCACATATAAAATGCTTGTATAATTGATGCATAAAATCTATTATTCAATTGCTATTCAGTTATGACGAAAATACATTCGACCACATGAAAATTTGCGTACTAATTTAAACAAATTAATATAGAGTTCCGTAGATGCCCGTTACAATAATACACAAGAGAAAATAAACACCACCACTTAAAATGTAGGGGAGGTCCATAAAAAAAATAATCGATAGACTTTGTCGACATGACTTCTATGTACATTATATCCATGACATGCCAAATTACAACTTTCTGGTAATACGAGTCTCCGAGATAACTGCTGAGGAACAGTTAAGATAAAGACAAGAAACCCTTACTCGATAGGTGATTACACGATTATCTTACGATTATATATCGAGTAAGGGTTTCTTGTTGACTACGAAACCCTAAAGATTAAAAAGAAAACTTGTGGGTGGTTTTTCACATCTACGCCTTCGCGACGAAATATGTCTCAGACAGATGTGATCAGTCAGTGAGTTGCGTTGGTAGCGGCGCGGCGTGAACACTGTTCAAGACCGCCCTTTATCAGTGGCCGACTAACGACGTACATCGCCGAGTGCGAAGCGGCCAGATAAAGGATTTGCAGTTTGTTTATGCGTTGCACCGACACGGGGAGACGCAACGAAAGCGGGGCGCGTCAGTGAGCGCGCGTTGCCACCGCTGCTGCACGTGTGTGCCGCCGGTGCGCAGAACTCAGTCGTCTACGTCCACGAGCAGACCATGGCTGAATGGTCCCTGAAGAATCTCGACTCGCCGATAAACCAACCTATTTATCAGTCCGCGGCATATCCCTCGAGCTCTCAAAACAACACAATGGAGCCACCACCGCCACCGACGAGCGTTCCGCAGTGCCCTCTTCCTTCGACGTCGCAAGCGCAACCCTGTACTTCTCAGCAGTCCAACATGGCCCTACAATTACAACATTGCGCCAGCTCTTCGGTTGTACCTAAAGGGTAAGTACCATTCAATAAATTAACTCTGACGTTCTATAAGCGGTATAAAAGATAAAATTTCCGTGGAAAAGTTCGTTTTAAAATTTAGTACTTAAAATAACGAAGTTTAAATTATAATACTAATTCGTTAAATATTAACATATAATTACGTAAGTTGTTTACTATATTTACTTATTTAATTTTGCTTCATTAGATTTTAGCAGACAATTTGAAAACATGCATGTTATGCATGTAGGTATACCTAATTAGATATAATTATAAATATACATATAATAAAACATTTATCCTCTGTTTATATTGGGCTTGCAATATGCACTTGTACTGTGTGCAATATGTTTGTGTGGAAATATTGATAGCGTTTAGGTACATTTCATAAATTATCTACGACTTTCCGCAAAGGCACTTCCTAAACATTTGACTCGTTTATTTTGACGCAACTTTGTTCGCTGTCTGTTATGCCGTTTATTAATTACTATAGATTGGTTTAGAAAATGTATAAAGATCCCCTAATACCAGCCTTTTAGTCTTTTTCCTTTTATAATAGGATTTCTATTGGTCTTCTCTGTCAAAGTGGTTGATTAATAATAATTATATATTGAAAGCCGAGTAGAACCTATCTTCCAAAATGTACACCTGGCATAAATTTGTCAACGTCAGTAGAGAATTGAAACACGTGATGTGGGGAGGTCAGACATTTTCCTTTTTTTTCAGTTAATTTTGTCTTTATTCTATGAGATTATGTATTTTTATATTACTATGATATATATCATAGTAATATAAAATTTATAATTATATATAATTGATAATTTATAAATGGGTGCATTATTTGATAAATTAACGGAATATTTATTTTCCATTAGTGGAAATTAGCAGGACTATACTGAGTACAAAATGTCAGCCTGGTAAGCTGGTATTTTTTTTTTTTAATTCAGCCTTGAAGTATTTCTAGGGTTTTCACAAACTTGATTAAACAATATTAAGATCTTTAGAAATATACTTAAGCTTATGAAATATACTTTTATTACGTTAGAGCGTTTTGACTCCGTCCGTCCGCAGCTTAACTCTTAGTACTGACTTTTAGTACCAGAAAGCTGTAATTTGGTATAGATATACATTAAAACATATTAGTGATGCCGACAAACTCGTAAGATAAAATCTTACAAAATACCATTTTTAGGGTACCTTCCCTTACTTCCCTATACATAAATAATAAAGTGTAATTTTTTCTCTCTCGTGAATCCTATAGGTACTGTTGGTTATCGTTAGATAGATCTTTCAATATTATTATAGCTTTATAAATATCATTATTCAATTTAGGCATACGTTTGAGAATTTTTTAAGCCTATTTTTAGAGTCAAGTGAAATTTTCCCATTTCCCCACCCTCTGCCAGCTAAATGGATGACTTTGGAAATTTAAAAAAATAATTAAGTAAATTAAGTTAAGCTAAGTTTGATTTACAAGTTTACGAGTATAGTTCACCAAGATAAAAATGTACAGAAAAAAATGCGTACAATTCCATTGAAAATTTACTTTAATTTCGTTGCTAGTTAGATAAAACAGGTAAATACGAATTAATGAGCCATGTTACAATGTATATTAAAATGAAATCAGATCATCATCATATCAGCCCAACGACATCCACTGCTGGACATAGGCCATACTTAAGCTACCGAGCTAAATAATCCTTAGTAAATAACCATAACCATAAATTAGTAAGCTCGAATAACGCGTTGAAATGGGTGGCGCGCGGCGCTTGGCAGTATTTTATTTATTTTTTATTTAAAAACTTTATGCACATGTTGGTACAATGGTGGGCTTAATGCCAAAGGCATTGTCTACCTGCCAACCTTAGGGTGATGCAGAGAAGAACATGGTAGGTGCAAAAATAAAAGAAAAATTGAGATTTGACTAAATACATAAGTTAAATACAATATATAAGTAGTAACATAGAATAAAAATAATATTTATGATAAATAGTTATATAATATATCAAGGTCTAAATACATACATAGTATATATAAAATAAAATAGTATAAATATATATATTTATTATAAAATATAATATTAATATTATACATAATAATAAATACTACTAGTTTATTGATGTGATGATTCTGATAGTCTGTCGAGTAGGATGCTTCGTACCCTAAATTTGAAGGTAACCTTGTTAGTGACCATCTTGACTTCCAGAGGGAGCGCATTCCAGAGTAGGACAGATTGAATAAAGAAGGAACAATGAACAAAATCAGTTGTGTGAGGAAAGGGACAGGTGAGAAGAAGATTGTTAGAAGAGCGTAATGTTCGGTCATGGGTTGAGGCTAACGTTTGGAAGTAAGGAGCTAGATAACTGGGTAGAATAGGAGAATGAAGAAAAGAAAAGAGGGTAGTAAGAGCTCGCGAATTACGACGCTGCCGTAGTAGTACACCCTAGTATCCATAATTATAATTATCTTGTTCCGTATGAAACAACATAAAGCCTTCTTCTTGGTACGCATTATTGTGCAACTATGAAACTACATTCTATTACACAGACAGACACGCGGTTGGTCGATTTATTATTTATAAGTTCTAAAATAAAAAGTAATAAATTTATATAAAAAAACCGGTTAAGAGCATGTGGAACCATGCCTAATCTAGGGTTCCACAGCAAATGAGCGTGTCTTCAAAGCGCATACGTCCTTTTGTTGAGAAGCCCAGTTTTTCGGAATTTTCTCAAAAACGGTATAGGCCGGGATCCCCCGTTCATTTTTTTTTTTGATTACTATTAAGCTAATTTTTCGTGAGTTTCACAGTTTTTTCATTTCGATAAGACACCCAACAATTTCGTATTTCAAAAGTTTGATTGTGGTAGCTAACAGAAGTAGCAAGGGTATACCGGACCGGGAAGGAAATACCGGGATAACGTACCACGCAATTTGTAGGACAATATGACTGTTCAATTACATAAATATTAAGTAAGTAAAAATAAAAAATATCCGCTGGCGAGTAATCATTTATGATGACTTCATTATCGATACTAGTTGGAAGGGTACCCTACTTCGATCAAACCATTGATTTTGTAGGACCATTTTTTTTTTTTACTTACTTAATATTTATGTAATTGAACAGTCATACTGTCCTATAAATTGCGTGGTAAGTACGTTATCCCGGTATTTCCTTCCCTATTTTTAAGGGGAGCACCCTTAAAAATATTTATTTTTATTATTCTCTACTACTCAAACAGCCCAAACCTGGTAGCGACCCACATAAGACACTTATTCTCCAAATTTCATCTATATACATCGAGTAGTTTTGGAGTAAAATGCCTGTGACACACGGACGGACGACGGAGGGACAGACAGACAGAACTAATAGTCACTATATAAGGGTTCCGTTTTTGCCTTTCTGGCTACGAAACCCTTATATAGTGGCTTTTACTTTTATACAATATCAAATGAGTCCAAAGGAATCGATAATGGCATTATCTGCTTCAAATTACAATCATAATAAAATATCCCATTGATTAAAAATAGGTAATTTCGTTTTTTCAAGTTGTAGTAATTGTTATAACTAGATAAATATACGAAAAGGCTGGTATTTGAGGCATCTATTTGTTACCATCATAATTTCAATCCATAAACGTCCCACGTTGGGCACGTGTCTCCTCCAAAGAATGTGGAGGGAATTAAGTCATTTGTTTATATTATTCACGAATTTTCCTTATGAAAAAATCAATCAATCGCTGAAACCTACGTCAATTGCCTACGTGATTGATAATTTTAGAAATACATTAACTGTTTACTTAATTTATAAAATTTTGTAATATTTGATAATTATCACTTTTCGGTAGAACGAAAATAAATGTTTGTGTTAATTTTAATAATCTTGTTCTCTTTTAATAATTTTCCTTTTAACATTATCTGCTTATAATTTGTAGATGTTTCAGGTGTTTGTCTGAAAAGGTACATGTATCAGGTACCCAAAATAGAGATATCATTTTACAGGGCTTATACAGAATACGAAAACGTTTTATTAAGTAGGTAGTTTCTACTTTCAAATTTGTACGACACTTTCAATGGAATAGGTTATTTGGTTATTTTATAGTTTTGTTTTTGCTAGCGACTAATTATTTTATAGGTACTTAGCTGGCTCCATAATACTTTTTACTACAGAAGAGCATTGATTCTAATGCTTGTTGTATTGAGAATCAAAGTCTTTACGTTCTAAAAAGTTTTAGACAAATATGTATATATTTTTCTTTTTCATGTACTACAGCTCTACATGAAATTAGAAGATATATTTCATAATGTGCTCTAAGCGACGTTGCCTCTGCTTGTTTTATTTTTTGTTTTTTTTTATACATTTATGTTTCATTTTATTTCAGTTTTATAAATTTGGAAGCTGTATGAACTTTCTAATAGTAAGAAATATACTTCAACCTATTGTTTACTTTAATATTCATGGTTACTAGTGTCGAATTAATTCAGGTACCAAGGAATGTCGAATACTGCGTAATACGATCCTTTGCAATAACAATGCTTGCCTACTACTTACCGATCAGGTTACAGATTTACTGACCTGACCACACAGCAGAAAGAATTCTTATGTTAGAGATTAAGTAGTTTCTGCTTACTTTATGAGTTCGACTCCGACCGGCAGTACCAATTTGGATTTCACTTTCTAGAATTGATACGAGTAGATGCTAGTCTTGTGACTTACCGTATACTAACCTTTCTTCAAACGAGGTTTAAAGAGAGCTATCCTCTCAAGGTAGGCAGTGGCTTGGGTGTGCCCCTAACATTGCCAACGTCCATGAGTGGCGGTAACCACTTACCATATAGGTGGGCCACCTGCTCGTCTGCCACTTCAAGCAAAAAGAATAATAACAGTAAAAGAAAACATCATGAAGAAATTCTAGAAGAAATTCAAAAGGCATGTCTGAACCATCAACCCGAATTAGGCCAACGTGCGTGAATGATGACTTAAACCCTCTCAGCTCTCTGATGAGACCCATGGACAGCAGTCGGACATTAATAAGTTGCTGTTATTGCTCGCCCAATTAGCTACCAAGAGCTTATTTGTAATACGGCGTGTTATACGTTTAGGCTGTGATTTTGAAAAATATTATTTTCACTGAACTTGTATAAAAGAAAAACGTTTACTTTATTTCAAATAAACTTTGATCGAGAAATATCACGTGCCTAGATGGAAGGAGCCTGTCCTTGTGCAATGTGCATTATTGTGATAGACCCTTTGCGCTTGAGGAGGTTTGTGCCCGGCGCGCGGCAGTGGGAAGTCTATAAACAAAACTAACAGAGTTTAAATAAAACTCATCACTTTATAGTGATGAGTTTTATTTATCTTATAACAGTTTTCCTATATAACTTATGTACCTATATAACAGTTTAAAATGCGTGCACGTCACGAGTATTACAATTCAAATATGAAAACTTTATTTCTAAAACTGAAACTGCGCATTTAACGGATTGAGTTCAAAACTAAAAATCCTGACACGTTCAGAAATGTTTTTGAAACGCGAGTCAAACAAATGACAATTTGAAGCGTATTACAAGCTTTCTATTAACTTGCAATGTACGTATGTAACTTTCAAATCTGGCAAATAATTTTTTGACCACTTATGGTATCTGATGGAGCTGTAATTTGGCATACACTTTAAGTTCCGGTGACAGTACACTATTCCAAAGTCAAAATTCTAATAATTTCAATATGGCCGCCGTTCCAAAATGGCGGACCCCTTTTTTTCGATCCACATAATATGGGTATCAATGAAAGAGCTTGAAGAGTAGTGTATACTTCTATTTTTATTTATACTGATATAATTATGAGGAAGATTTGTTTGTTTGTTTCTTTGTTTGTTACGATTTACCTCAAAACTACTAGGCCGATTTTAAAAATTCTTTCAACCTTAGAAAGATACATTTTCACCGAGTAATATAGGTTTATTTATTTCCAGAAATAAGTAGAGTTCCTACTAAAATTTGAGTAATATAACCAAAAATTGTCATAAAAAGTCTTTCATCACATTCGCTGCGAAAACTATTGATAATAGAACAAAACAATGTACTACATTATTAAAGAACATATCAATATCTGTAAAAAAGTCCGCAATAGCACCTTCTTCAACGGATAACTCACAATAACTGGTTTAACAATTAAAATATTAGATAAAAAAATTGATTTTTTGCGAAGCTATTTTACCTATATGGTATTAATCTACATATATCTAAATAAATGTAATTTAATATATAATAATTTAATATATTTCAGTTCACGTTTTTGTTTATTGAAAGTTTGTCCTTTAATTTTTTTTTTATACCTTTTTATATTCAGTAATGTTTGCGCGAGTCCAACAAATGACAATTTGAAGCTTATATTCCATTTCAGAAATCCTCATTTCAGAAAACAGTAAACTGGGCTAAAATAAAAGTCTTCCTACTAGTAATATTTTTTTATTTATTTGTCCATTGTAACCTAGTTTATACCTATCGCCTATGTACGTGTACTGTACTTAATTGTATTCATGAATTATTTTCAAGTTACGTATTTATATCGACTGAGATAATTATTTATTTATTGGTTTAATTATTTATCGATTGGTTTTAATTACATGTCCTAATAGTATTTTCTTATAAAATATTGAAACTAGCTTTATCAGTGGTTAGAATATAATGATAAACTCCTTGGAATGTTTTCTTAAAACTAAGGCACTAAATCTTGTAAATGTTTTTGGCACCACGGTCAATCACGTTGCACATTATGCGAAAACCTAATGCATGAAATCACGTAGAAAGTGCGCAAATAGTTCCAATGAGGGTAGGGTTGAATCAATAATTAAGTAAGTGAAAATATTGTTTGTTCCCTATCTCTGAAGACCTACACAAAACAAATGAGTACAATATCTGAATATGAATCCGTTTCAAATATAATTTGCTCCATAATAAAAAAGATAATATCATACATGCACTTTGAATCCGACACATTGATATTTGCATCAAAAAGTACATTACTTACTTTGCTTTACAAAAGCAACTCGGTGGGAAGTCAATAGTTTCTATAGGAAAAAGGAAACAAAGAAATGGCCATGGATCTCTCCTAACGGGCTTAACAAAAAAATATTTTATTATGTTTAAAAAGCAGTTAGTACTTTTTTCTATATCTTTTTTCTACTCTACAATGTGTTACAAAAAGGTATTTAGGTACTTTAATGTAGCGATAAATTATTATTAATTTTTGAAAGTCAGTAGAAAAATATTATAATTTTGAATAATATACAAACATAAACATAGAAAATAAAACTTTCAAAACACAATATAAACTCGTAGTTGCTACGAAATACAATGTTACGAAAAATACTTCAAACCTTGCAGTAGGCAACTAAGATACAACTAGTAAGCAACTATAGAAGCCAAGTAAGTAAGTGTTGAGAACATGCAGAAGTCAATGTAGACGGCCTCTTTGGTCTGACACTGAGGAAAAGTAAAGATTTGGCCACAGGCTTGAGACCATTGAGCCTGCATAGCATAGTAAAGATATAAAGAGTCGACTCCGACAGATTGCTTCAACGTTATTTGTTGCGGATTTTTAAAGCAAAATTATGATAGCCACGTCTAAGAAGCTACGTCTATTGTGAAACTTCTCGGATATTGTTTTTATTTCTATAGATTAGAGGACTTGCATTGTATTATAAAGTCAGATTGTCGTATTTTTTTTTTTCACACATTCACACAGCGCCATCTAGTCCCAAATTAAGCAATTATATTTGCATGCGTTGTGGGTACTAAACAACTAATATACTACTTAAATACATTGTTGTTAATACCTACATACATATTATACATAAATTACACCCAGACACCGAAAAACCAATCATGCTCATCACACAAAGAATTGTCCTGGGTCGGAATCGAACCCACGACCCAGGCTCATCACACAAAGATTTGTCCTGGGTTGGATTAGCCGGAGCTTAGCAGTCAGGATTAATACCCACTACGCTAACAGACCAGTTAAAGTATTATACTTACTCGTATTATTCAAACATAATTATAATATAAAACACCAACTTCCCATCATAATAATTGAACAGTGTATCGAAAAAATTGGTCGGAATACTCGTACTTAAAATTTCAAAATCAATATTCAGGCTCCCAACGCTGCCGCTGCTGGAAATAAACATTCCACCCGCGCTCCACAGTGACAATATCGTTCAACATCAAAATTAAACATTTGTATTATTAAAGAGAATTAACAATAAAGTATTTTCAGAATCCACGTGTAATAAATAGATCGATACAACATGAAGATTTGATCTCATAATTGCGAATCTACTTATCGTATTTGGAGCACAAAGAAAAGCCTAAATAAATAAAAAAACATGTCTATTATAGGTAATCATGATTTCAAAAGGAAGCCACTTGGGGTTTATTTATCTCACAATGTTCTCGTCAGACGAAAAATGGTCTAGACATACCCAATTTCGATATAATGATAGTTAAAGTTATTTTCGATCGTAAGGTTATCAACAGGTATAATGATATCATAAATAGGGCAATCAGGTTTTCTTGTTTCGTTAGATCCCCCAAAAAAAGAATTGGCGTAGCTTGTTCTCGATGAACCCTGTATCATAGTTCGTTGGGTGCCTTTTTGCAAATGAAACAAATGAAGGATTGATTTTTGCGTAAGGAGTTTGATTGTGAAGTCAAGAACCGCACCTCTCTTTTAAACAAATTGCTTAGATACACAATGATGGTGGCTATTCTCATCTCGTGGATATCAACGATTTGTAACAAAAGTTAATAATAAGTATAACAAATTAACAACTATTTATTTGTAAACATGAAAATAAAGTCACCATTCTATGATCAAATGATGAAACAGTTATTATTTATATAAATTATTATGCAACGGGCCTACGTCACGTATTAAATATAAGGAATATATGTAAACGTCCGGCAAGTAAATAAGGGATTTAATAGTGTGAGTTAGTTCGATAAAATAAAAACTCCGGTTTTATTCTTACCCGGTTCCTAACCCTCATATTAAAGTTATTCATCGATTAAAATATAACCTGAAAGAATATAACTCTCATTTATAAATTGGTTTAAGTTATATTTTATCCTATTAATAATCGCCATCAGATCGTATCATCAATAATCGGGTCAGAAATCGGGCATTAATCACCGAAGCCTCTCACAATCAAATTACTCTTCTACAGAATGTTTGACAATGACATCGCTAGCCGATGTCATTGTCAAACATTCAGATTAAAATTAGAGCAGTTAACGACTGAATTGCAACCTGACGGGACACCTTCTGTTGATTGGCAATTAAACGACGGAAATGGACTAATCTTGAAGAGAACTTGCAGAATGAATTGCTTCAACTGCTTGTACATAGTTGTGACTTGTTATACTCGTACTAGGTAGTTTGTAACGTTATTTATACTTGTAGCTTGAGTTCTTAACTGTGCTTTGAATCATGTCAAAAAATATAATCATGCTCGCTTACATTTTTACCCACGACGGAACGGAGACGGTATATGCGTTTGGGGTGAGAGGTTGTGTGTTTGTGTGTTCCCACATAATGCTATTTATCTCGGAAACGGTTTGACCGATTTAGATGCAGTTTTCTGTAAAGTGTGTGCGATTCTTGGGGCTAGGTTATTAGATAGGTGTTATGTTAATAGCTTGCCAGGGGGCGCTACAATACACTGATTTTGTTAAAACCTTTGTGCCCTCCTATCTCTAAAACGATTGGACCGATTTCGATACGGTTTTCTGTAATGTATTTGTGATTTATCGAGGATTGTTTTTAGATACACGAAATTGTATATTTTCGCCAGGGGGCGCTGCAATAGACTTAGCAAACTTATGTTTACAGTTATCTGTAAATAATTACACCTGTTACTTACTGTATATAGGGACACGTAGCATTGTAGTACTGAGATATTGATTACACTCATGAGGTTAAGCAACTTCGGATAAGGTCAGTTCATGGGTGACCGTTTATGCAATTTTAGGGTTCCGTACCTCAAAAAGAAAAAACGGAACCTTTATAGGATCCTTTTATTTTTTTTTCCTTTTTTAAAAGACAACGCCCGCACTAGGGAACGAGCCCTGTGTCGCGGGGAGCTTTACAAACATGAAACTAACGGACACAAAGTACACCCAGACTAGAAACAAATATCTATGAATCACACAAATATTTGTCTCGTGTGGGAATCGCACCCACGTCACCCAGCACGGCGATGTAGTGGCGAGGCGACCACCTTAACCACTGCGCCACGTCTGTTCGTCTGTCTAGAATATTTTTCTCAAGAACGCTTAGAGGTATAAAGCTGAAATTAATATCATATACCTGGGTCTGCAAACCCTCGGCGTAAAAAATAAATCAAAATTCTAAGCTAACGCAATCAAAAGATACAGCCAGTTTATGCTCCATTTTTGTCGATTTATTTTGACGATCATAAAATCAAAACTTATAGGGAACTTAACTTTGACCTAGAATCATGAAATTTGGCAAGAAGCAATATCAAGTTGCACAAGTAAAGGAAAATATCATTAAAAATATGTGTCATTTTAGTGCACCCCCTTAGGAACACCTTGCCACCACCCCTTTCTTACATTTTGACCACAAAAAATAGGTAGGTATATAAAAAAATTGCATAATCGTCCGGAACCCTCGGCGTGCGAGTCCAACTCGCACTTGACCGTTTTTTTTATTCTAGAGCATCTACGTGCTTTGAAAGGTAGGAAAAACCTTTGGTAGTGGTTACCAGTTACTTATATAGTAAGGTAAGGCGCTCTTTAAAAAGTTTAAAATAAGAAAAATAAAATTAAAAAATGATAATTTCATGTTACAAGACTTACTGTAACAGTAAATTTAAAAACAATGTTTTATGTTTGTTATATAACTTAGTACAAAACGTTTGTTTATATCTGTCAAGGTTCTCAAACAGATGTTATACGAGTTACTTACAGTTAGTAAGATACGCTCTTTAAAAATATTTAAAATAAAAAAAAGAAAATACAAATTTTGAAAAAACCCACGATGAAAGAAACGAAACATATAAAAAGGTTTAAATAAGTTTCTTTTAAATCCTCGATGAAAAGAAAATAAGTAGCGTATAAACAATCCCAAGAAAATTCGTCGGGGGCTGCCAATATCATTACTGTTTCTAGTATAAAATATATATTATAAACTAAATATTGTTAATAATTATATAAGTATCAAAAACATAAAACTGCAATATTTTCGTTTATTTCAAGTCAGGGTATGGCAGCCCCCGAAAGATTTTCTTGGGATTGTTTTTACGCTACTTATTTTCTTTTCGTCGGGGATTTAAAATAAAATTATTTAAACCTTTTTACTCGTATATGTTTCGTTTCTTTCGTCGTAGGTTTTTTCAAAATTTTTAATTTTGTTTTTTTATTTATAGGATCATGTTAGATATTATGAACAAAAAAAAGTTATATGCCAGGTAAAACCACAGACGTAACGATCCACCATTTGTCGATCATATAAAATTTCTTTTAATTACATAATTGCCTTCATCATCGACAAAAATATCGTAATTTAGAGCGGCCCGTGTGTTCATTTCTTTGCGAAGTTAGCCCTCCTGCCGAGAAGCCATACTTTAAAAGATAATTTTCCGCTCATAGGCGTCCTCAGACCTCAGTAGTCTTTCAGTCTCCGCGACGAGTAGTCGTCTTCGAAGCTTATCAAACAAATATATAACAAGAAGAATATTTTGCCGCCTGAACTTAAGCGCGACGTGCTTCATCTGAAGGCATCATTATGCCTTTTGACCGCAGGTGAGTAATATACTTTCTTCTCCAATTTAATAACACAGTTGTGAGACTTTGTTATAGTATTTTTAATACTACAATACATTATATTTGACAATCATTGACGCTCTAAAATCAGCGCAATTTGGTAAAATTTAATTTAATTGATTACATGCCGGAATTATAATAATTATAAGGATGAAAGGAAATTTCATGGATTGTATTTATGTCAAATATTTTCATTGGTGGGATGGAGAGCGTTCAAATTTACTTGTGATAGGTTCTCCAAAAGTAGCCTCCAAAGAATTAACCATGAATACTTTGATGACTTATTTATAATATACATATATTCAATTCAATTTAGAAAAAAATAAAAAAGGTTTTACTTCGATCTCACCTGGCAAACTCATAACTGAGATGAAAGTAATCCATGACTTAGTCTATCTGTCTGCAAGTTTTCTTTTATACCACGATAGACGGTGGCAAACAAGGATAACTACAGCTCGCCTGATCCTGATGGTAAACAGTCACCGTAGTCTATGGGCGCCAAAGCTAAGGGCATCGGGCATCAAGAGTGCGTTGCCGACCCTTAAAAAACGTATTCCATTTTTACACATTTTTGAAGAGCCCCATACTTGGGATAACCTCGGTAGGGATTGCCATGGGTTAATAATATAATTGAAAGATCATTTTTTATCAAAATATCGCATGATCATTGTACTGATTATAGCGATGGTGGCCGAATGAGTAGGTAACCGACATGAAAGTCCGAGTTCGATTCCGACCAGCAGTACCAATATACATAGGTTTCGCTTTGTGGAATTTAGATAATAATATGAACAAGTCATGTGACTTACCATCTGCTAACAATGAAAGAAAACATCGTGAGTAAACCAACATACCCTAAAAAACGTTCTAAGGGTCTGATCTACCAGCTCGCATTAGGTCAGGGTTTGTGGATTATGGTTTAAACTATCTCAGCAAAGATAGAGAAGAAGAGACTCGGAGCATTAGTGGGTTGCTATTATATTGTTGGTACTGAATTTTATATCACGACGGTGGCAAACAGACGTACGGTCCGCCTGATGGTAAGCGGTTACCGTAGCCTATGGGCGCCTGCAACACCAGGGGCATCACGAGCGCGTTGCCGACCCTTAAGAAACCTATTCACTCCTTTTTTGAAGAACACCATACTGTAGTCCCTTGGGAAAAAAATGCTGTTTATTTAGCTACTACAAGTTTACATGCTTGATTTCTACGGACTCCAAACGTTATTCTGTCTAAACGTTGCCTTGCTTGCTAGGGAACTTGTTTAAAGACGCCAGTCTTTCACGTTTGAGTAAATCATAACTGGCACCCTTTCGTAGAGCAAATAAGCACTATATATGCATGATGTAAAACATTTGAACTTACGCTATACGATAGACTTATCTTTCTTTTAAAGGCGTTCCTATGCGACACGTTGATAACGTCTCATTTTTACATCGCCTCGTCTCGAGAAAACATCATTAGGAACATGGTGTATAAGGTTTAGAAAATTAAATCCAACTCCGGCGATAAAAGCACTTACACATTTTCAGGAAAATGCAAGCAGAGGGTAATGCATATATTTTATGAGGGCGTCATTTTCAATTTATTGTGACGTAACATAGGAGTAAACGTAACATTATAGTCAATAATTCCTATGGTATGTTTTGTATAAAAATGTAGGTACACGTGTTAAGACAATTCGATTTACTTGTGAATAACAAAGACTAAAAGATATAAAATAAGCTTATCAAAGCCGGCTGGTAATTGAATAAGTCTGGAGTTTTATTATAAAATCAGTTGATAAAAATAACCCACTAATGGATCAGAATTACGAAAAACAACAATTTTCCGTATCAAATCTCATAACCGAAAATACTTGATTTAATATATACACCATTGAAGAGCAAAACATTAGTCATAACTTATTGATTTTACAGTTTGTTATCAAGTAGCAATCATATCTACCGTTTAGTATTGTGTTGTCCTGTTCTTGTATTGTGGGTCCATTTATGTAATCAGACGCAACTAAAAAGACCTCTTGGATTTATTTCTGATACGAACGGAGGCAATATGAGAATTGTAATTTGCGTATCATTTCTCAACCATTTATCAATTCTACATCTTGAGTGTATATTCATCATTTATTGGTCATGTTCAGATCGTGGAGTTAAACTGGTCTATCCATTATCTTCCATATACATATGTCGTGTTTTATAAATCAGATAGAAAAAGCAGACAAAGCTTACGTCAAAGTACCTATAGTAAAAATCTATGCTTTGATTGATCAAATATAGAGAAACCCAGAGCTCCTTTTAAAGTGTTTGACTAGCTCCTGGCTAAAGCAGAAAGGCTTCAAACTAAAAGTTCTGTCTCAATCACGGTATAACGCATAACGATAGTACGCTAGGTAGATTGAAAATGGAAGTTTGCAATCAACTTCATCTAGAAGTTGGCAGTATGAAATATAATATATTAAATGTGGTTTCACTTTCCACCGTACAATTCATATTAATCTGGAAACTTTTTGTAGCTTTAAAGACTAGACCAAATATTGGCAGAAGCACAACTAAATTTTTAATCTGGTCTTGAATTCATCCCGGCATAGCAGCCTATTACCAAACATTCAGATAATGAATTCACTTTGTTCTCCTCCAGAACTGCATGAGGGCTTGTAAATGAACGAAAGATTGCCCGTATAAATAACAACTAGAAGTCCTCCCGTCGTTCCTAGCCGTAACCGTAGCCCTAACCGTTGATACTTTGACTCTGTGCCCGCTATCGACGGGTCCCACATTTATTTTATATTTTTAAATGTATATTTAAAAATGTAATCTTATTTGTGAGATTACAATTTAACAAAGTAAAAAATAATTAATTGCTTTTGTTGTCACTGCACTATTTTCGCAACAACTCGATTTTTTATATACCAGTTAGTTGTATAAGAATACTTTAACACGCAAAGCTCATCTCCCAATTAATCTGAATTCCTAGTAAACCTATCTGTGCTGTTAAAGCGGTCACTACAGCACGGTGAGTTGACGTCAAAGGGAATTTGTGAACATCAGCACTCTATTCCTTTTAGAATTGAACATTACCATGAAACTGGACTTTCAATTTAGATTTCACTGCCATACTAGTAAGCCTCAAAGTTCTACAGTGACAAAGCTTATACTGAAATCCGCCGTATAACGAATTAACGGCCCTTTGTTCTATTAATCTAAATTACAAATCAATTGTGGCTTTGCTTTAAAACGATTTAGTACTTAATAATATGCTATTACAGCAAAAAAAAAAATTATAACACGTACGCCATCTTATAACAAATGTTAGAAGTTTCATAGCCTTTTATATAAAAGGAGAAACTGATTATCTGGCTAAAATAATGCCATTTGTTATAAAGACTAGCAGATCAGTAAAAAACTAGTTGTCTACAATGAAAACTTAGCGAAAGTTTTGAATTGGAAAAGAATAGCTTTTTGGATAATCAACTAAAACCTCGGAGCATTAAAGTTTATAACTAAAACTGATAAAATACAATCTAAAAAAGAACTTCTAACATTTTACATTTCATGCATTTAATATTGTGCATAAAATAAAACAATTTTGGTTAGGTGATTAATTTACAAATTTATTAAACCATTTAAAACAAAACGCCTGTCCTATCAATAACATAATTAATTAATTAATGTATACCAAAAACTAATTAAAATCTGTAGCACCTCTACCAGTCATTACCTATAACTACATAATATACTACCATTACACATACGTACATACTTGCGCATTCGGTTTACTCCATGTTGCACTCCCGGTACACTATATTTCTAGAATGTTGCACACACTCAAATCCCGGTTGTGTAGTAAACCTACAAACATATTCAGTTACATTTTGTCGCCTTTAAAATGTACTAAGAGACGTTACTTTCTTGCAAGGATCCATCTACAAGGTCGAGCAACTTCTTATTACTTACCTACTGCATGTTGCAATCTCAGAAACTACTCACTTCGGCATTTAGTTTTTATACTCTTACTAGCTTCCGGCTGCAGCTTCACACGCGTGGTTTAGTTACCATGTTCTCCCAGGCGAAATTCAAAATAAATCTGCAGTTGGGGATAGAATTTAAAATTTAATCTTACCGAATTTGAAGTTTTTGGTACCCATAGTTACGTCAATATATAAAGTTTTTCCTGATTCAATCAGATACTTGCTGATACCTTGTCTGATACTTAATTATTTTTCATTTAAAATCTGTCACTTAAGTATGAGGTTGTTTGTCAGGCTTGATACTATCACAATAACATTTAATTTTATCAATTTTAATTTGAATCGAGTTATTTGGATTGTAAGATGTAGATTGAAAACTTCTGTACGACGTCCTTTTTAATAATAATTATACCTAACGTATTTCTTTCTTTCTCACAAACATTAAGATAACACAGTTTTTACAATAAAGCGAACACATAAGTTCCTTTGTGAGAGACTGGTGTCTGTAGTAGGTAAGACATGTATTACTTTCGAACCTAACTGGTGAGACTTACAATTTATCAGGTGCAACCAGATTTTATATTATTATTTTATGTACCTAACAATCTTAAAACTTTAATAGAAAGTTAATAACGTGTATAATAAAGGTTTGTGTGTGAGTGAGTCTAGTTTTCTATTTGCTGGTTAAAACTTAAATTTATTGAAAAATATAGAGATACAGAGACAATAATATATTCTATAATATACTCTAAGCGTGACAATGTAACAAAAAGTCTAAAAAAGTTAACGTGTGTGGGTATTCGTTAGATACTTGATACCGCTACATATGTCAGCGCTGATTGAGTCTCTGGACTGCAATGAATTCAGGCTTTTCGTTTTAGATCTCCTACCATTTTCAAAGCTTGTATAATTAGTAATCAATACGAGTTCCAATCGTTACAGGAATGTAGCAACGAAGTGTCGGAAATTAATCTTAAAAACATGAAAAGAGACAAGCGGTCTTTTGACAATTTCTGTTTATTACCAGCCCAATGACGTTCACTGATGGACATAGGGTTCGACTAATTTCCACCAATTTAGGGCTCACTTTAATTTAACCAAAAAGTTAAATAATAAAAAATGCAACTTAATACTAGCTGTTTTAAATAGACTATATTGTGTCTTTGCTGCAGCTATATAATAATTATAATTATAAAAATAAATATAAATGTACTGACTTCTGGTAGCTGACCAATTATTATTATGACTTGTAATTATATTCTTTTTCAAACTTTCATTTCTTCTGATTCAGTTTTTACAATAAAGCGAACACATAAGTTACCTCAGACTATGACAAAGAGTACCTATAATTTGAAAAAAAAAACAATCAAAATGAATTGTTAAACGCGTAAATTATTTAGTTTGTTAATTTACTTATAATAGTCTCCAACCGATATGTTACCTACTTAATCAGTGTCGTGGGATTTTCGATGATTTTACTATGCCACAATTAATTATATTTTGTAACTATAGTAGAGCATATTCGTATTTATATGGCAAAAATAAATGGTTTCCTAGAACATGGACATGGCGTACTCCATGCGTGTTGATGTTTTCGTGCTAACTCAGTAAAAAGAGAATTTGATTGGGTATTGTTTAACTTGACATAATTTAGCGAATACATTCGACAGTGGCGTGGTCGACAGCTCGACACGCGTACAGCTTACTTCTAGAATGTTACGTAATATGATGTTATGTTACTGTAAGATAACACTTATGTTGTTATTGTTTCGGTTACAAGCAGGCTACGTATAAGGAAATTATTAGTTTGCTTTAGCTCTTTCCCGATTTGATGATATGTAAATAGCTTGAGAACCGTTTTTCTTCTTCTTATCTTATCGTGTAGGCTTGAGGTCAGCCTCAAAAGGAAAAAATCCAACCCCAGAGTCTATCCTAGTGTTGGAATTTATCAAGTCGCCCAGAAGGCTTCCACTTGACTTAACGACTACCACATTAGTGATAACCAGGACCAACGGCTTTACGTGCCTTCTGAAGCACGGAGACGCTCAAGAATGAAATTGCTACAAACGGCCACCCATCATGGACTGATCTTGCCGAGTGTTGCTTAACCTCGATTATCGTAACGAATATCTTAGTACCACAACGCTACGAGCGCCTCAGAACCGTTTCTAAAAAAAAGGACTGTTTGATAATATTTATTTTCAATGAATTTTATTTATATGGAACTATATTTCAATATAATATTATTCCCCTTTTTAGAACTACACAAAATATATTCACTGTCATAAAGTCCAGGTATATTCGGGGTTTACATTGGGTTAAAAGAAAAATGCAGTAAACGTGTTTTTGGCAATCTAAACGTTGTCTTATAATTCATATAAATTCTCCCTATTCCTTTCCATAATCCGTCTAAGTTCATAATACCCAAAAAACCAAAAATTTTCACCCAATATCTCGCTGCCTATGGTTCCAACACTCAGGCTTTCATCTCCAAATCTAACCTAACCTAACCCTCCTTGTTGGATTAAATGACTGATCTATTATGTGGAGAGACTAGGTTATCTAATAACTACAACGTTAGCAATTTAAAAATAAACTAAGCTTGTGCTAAGTCTCGCAACAGGTATCAACTCCCGCAGCTCCCAAAGGAAAAGTTTTCTCGGTTCAATCATAAAATTCATTCTACAGAAACAAGTTTATAGGTTTCACAGATGTACTATGTATTTAAAACACGTGAAAGATTTAAGCATGAGGCTTATGGGTAGGTACAGGATGACACGTGCTGATGTAGTAACATTATTTACTCAGTTAATCTGGTCCTACTCGTGTCTGTTTTTGTTTTTATTGCCCGTGTCTACTATAAATTAATTGTAGTGTTTTAATATGAGCTCCCAATTAGTATGCCTAGGACGCACCCCAATATAAAATTGCAACTTCCATGCGATGAAGCTATTCTCTAGTTTAATATTTTATTCCACTCTATCAGTGAGCTTTATAACGTTCAGCGGTAAAGTTAATAAATCAATGAGACAACAAGTTGGTTGTTGAAGCTGCTTCGCCACTTAATCGATTATTCTAACCATCAAGTTGATGAAACGGTTTAAAAAGTATTTATGCATTTACCTTATTTCCTAACGTAATAAAAAAAATCTTGCGTTTATCTAGAATTTACGATCGAAATTTGAATTTTAATGATACAATGGGTTCTGAGTGAGACGTGAATCGAGAGATGATCCGTAGACCATGATCTCGCGGTTTTAAATACTACCAGCGATATCGCCTCCGACTAAGTCGATATGGAGATCCCGAGTCTACTTGTAAATACAGTTCCAAGTGGGTTTGATATAAACATGAGTTTCACTTCGTTATACAACCATTTTCTTTTTAAATACGAAATAACTATGTAGAAATCTTAACTACGAAAATGCTTTGTTTTTGCACCCCATTGACTTTAAAGCTTAAAAAGTTATGACTTCTATTGTAAACAAGTTTACAACATCATTTTACTTCAATTTGACATTGGAATGTCAAACAAAGAAGGAGTCGAGATTTCAACGTCATTCCAACCAAAAGCTGACCTTACGTTACATTTTTTAGAATTTATTGTTGTCCTTTATAAGATTGTTTATTATAACTACATAGGTACTTACCTGATTTCAACGTGGTTCCAACTAGAAGGTCGTTAATGTTTTTAAATTTGATGTTGTAATTTATAAGGCTGCCCATTGTCACAACATACCTTTTTGTTGAATTATTTTTTGTTTTTTTATTTATGTAATATAAATTTATGGAATACAATTTATAAAGTGTATTCTATTCTATGTTTAAAATAATAGGTCGGTTCTCATAGATATCGGCTTCTCGGTACAGATCGCTGGGGGAAGTATGGTGATTCATAACACTAGTTTATAAGTCACGGTCACCCACCACAATAGTGCATACATAATAATAGATAGCTCGCAGTATGGGTCATAGACCTCTCTTCTCAGAAACCAGTCGAATAACTTCAGATTTCTCAATACTTACGACTATGTAAAGAAAGAAATTACAAAATACTTCATACTTAATTTTCAGTTTATTCGCATAGCACTTGCCCTGAGCTTTGCTCCTGTATATAATATTAGTATAGTTATTATAGATTCATACATGAGCAGCAGAATTTAAAAAAAACTTTATATCTACACTTTCCATCTCAACTTTTATAGGTAGCGAGTTTTCATCAAATATAATTAAGTTAGTTTCATTTTTAAACGTAAAATTGGTCCTATTGTTCTTGTACGTGATAGTGGGGTCAGGAAAACATTTTTTTGCGTGGTGACGTTGTTTGTATTCAATCGCGACTTTAATTCATTTTTGCTGGCAATGTGAAATAACGAACCGGAGATCGTTTTTTAATGTAATTTATTTTTATTCCTAAATTAAATTGATTAATATTGGCAGTCTTTTGCTGGATACAGAATGGGAAGTAATTATTCATATTATCGTGCTATTGTATAGTGATAATGCTAAGTAGGTAAAATAGAGACTACGAGTATGTCACTATATTATTATATAGGTACTAGGCTGGGACACTGCCTATAATAATATGTCTATAGATTATTGGCAATAAATTCAAATATTAAGAGGGAACGCGGCACACGATTCTTCATACAAACGTATCCCCTGTTTTCTCAATGAATAATGTCTAAAAGGCAATTTTCAAAATTCAACATCAGCTATAGGCATGTCCCTATCATTTCCTTTTTTCAAAAACTTATTAATAAAGAAAATTATGAGCCTCCTATGAGTTTTCAAAACTCCGACCTCCTTACTTTCTCATGAGTTTTGACTAGTTAAGAGTAACATATAATTATTATATGCGTCGGCTTTTATTTATCTCGATATTCATTCCTTTATTTTACGCAGACAATGCCGTGAGCAGAAGCTAGTTAAAATAAAGCACAGTCGAGTATAATAATATAGCGTTAATAAGCTAAAAGTTTCCAATCGATTTGTAATGTACTTATAGGACTATGTAAACAATACTGCGTTATTAATCTCGTAGAACTCCTCTTGACTTTTGTTTCATTCCGATACAAGGTCCGGCGTTTATTGCATGCAACTGCTGCACTGCTACACATCACAGTACCTAAGTATATTGGCTGAAGATATGCATACCGTATGTAAACTATGTTTTAATAGTTTTGTGAAATGAATTGACTGTATAACTTTGTATTAGAAATGTTCATGGCGGTTTTATGCGGTGAATCTTCTTTAGCCAATGAAACCTTTAAACAAGTTATAACAAAATACAATATAACACAGCGTCACACAAGGTAAGCAGAGGTGTATTATAACAAAAAATTGTTAATGCGCGTATTACTTAATAATTGGTATGTACAATTTACTATGCGGTGGAGATTAGGAGTCTCGAAACACAGGCCGTGAGCCTAGCTTAGGTACCAATCTCCCACAATATCCTCGTCCTGCCCATTGTGATTTTGAAACACCATTATATGTATACTTCACGTGTCCTGCCCAACTTAATGAGAGTAGAGATCGCAATTATGCAACCACTGTCAATTAAAAATCAAATAATAAAAGAACGCGCCTAAAATTTAAAACTGCCTACAATTTGCTAGTTTATTACTTTCACATGATTGGTTGGAATGTCAGGACGAGGATATGAATGCTTTAAAATTGTGTACCTATAAAATTTCATTTTTATTTACCATTATATTTAAAGGTTACGCCCGTACTTATGGTGAGCCGACCACTTTAACCGAAAAAAACAAATACCAAATTACCCAACCCGGGAATATTATTGTATACACACAGTTAAACTTGAATACTAAACTTATAAATTATAATTCAATATAAAATAATACTAATAAATAATATAACATAGTGTGTAACAAGCAAATAATTATTTGCTTCTGTTAGAGTAGTTACACATTAGTGGGAAAAAGCATTAAAAAATACGTTGTTTTTAATCGCGTATTGCGATATTTTTTTACAACTTTTTCGATAATTCGGACAAGTATTACACTATTCAATTTGTAGAAAATCGCAACGCAATTGGAGACAATTTAGCCAGTAGTGCGATCGAGAACTTCCAATGGAACTTAGTTGAAATCTAACTGTTCTAAATTCCATTACCTAAATCGTTCGATTTCCTTTAGACTTTCTGAGTGTCTAAAACCCTTAGCTTTATTATAATTGGAATCATAATACTTTTACCTAATTATTATGATAACAAAACATGTAATATTAATATTAAGTTTGTGATGGATAAAATAATGCAGTAATTTTAAATAACAAATTAAAATGAAAAGTAATAAAGGCTTCAATTTTATTATTTTGAGCGTACATATATTATATGTGCACGTGCAACTATGAACTTATATTCCAATTTCAGTATTTAATATTTACTCGAGTACACGTGAAAATACAATGGAAATATGAGACTGTGTATAGCGGCACGCTTCACACCTACATAACGAATCTTATAGATAGTCTATCTAATAGTATGTAGGTACGTATACGTATGCAACACTCGCTGTAGTGGTTGGCAGTGTAATGTCGTGCAATGCATGTTTATGTCTGTTTCCCGCCGAAAATTGCATGTCAAGTGTATTTTATCAAATTTATTTAAAATCTTATGTGCAATGAAAATATGTAACATATTTTACCTTCACAGTAGTCTTACTAATATTATAAATGCGTAGTTTTTTTATAATAATAATATAATCGATCTCTAGGAATTTGGTACACACATAGATCATAGTCTAAAAAAGCAGGCTTAGTTTTATTTCGAAAAAATATACGGCTCTTGTGTAGATTTGTTTTTTTTTTACAAAGCAAGGGATTTAAAACTACTGTAGCCACTGGAACCGGATTTTGTGCGGATGGAGTTGCTGGCAACAGCTAATTGGAAATAAAGTCAGATCTCTGGGTAAACCATTAAAAACTGCTGAAAATACCCAATCAGTAGTTTATTCAATTTATCATCCATCACATTCATCAAACGGTGTAAAATCCAAGGTTCGTCATCACATGCTTTTAATATCTTATTACATGATAACATTAAATTATAATATAATACTTTATTTCCTCACAAATTATAAGTAGGTTGTTACCTATAAATAGCACATCTTATTAATACATCATTAGGAAGTGTTTATTGGTGTATGGTGTGATTATGACATGCCAATTTACGACAAACATAAGCATATTATTTAAAGATCCAAGAATGTATTCCCACCAGCGTGAAACTAGTATTAACTATTTGAATACTAGTCTATACTCCGTTCTACTTCCGAAAATTAAAATTAAACAGGTAAAGAACAGAAAAGCGATGGAGGCTTTTTTTAATAATTTGTAAAGAGTGGTATCCACAACGGAGAGAAAGGCAGAAATTGTTGTGCTGACAGTAGGGGTAGTTGTTTAAATACACACACGGACACGTATACAAGGACATTACTGTCACCAATTACCCCGTTAAGCATAGTTAGTTAAATTAAAATTTACTTATCTTAACATTTACTTAACTTAACTTAATTCATTATAATTTACTTGAATCCGCTTTGATTTCAATCAAATTCAAATATTTCAATCGCATGGCTTTTTATCTCATAAAATGAATAGTTGTTTTGTTAAAGCTAATATACTTTCATAGGGTAAATTGGATAGTACAAAATGCATTGCTAGTATTAAACTACACTTACACTATAATAATAAATATGTAATTATAAAAAAGGGAAATTTACGAGATTACGCATAATGTTTACGTAGGTATCTTATTTTGCTTGAGGTTTCAAACAGTTCCACCGGCCGTGGTGGCCAGACAAGTTTTTTATATTTCTAATACTTACTATTTTATCTTAACAAAATTGCAACAGAACATTAATTGGATCTAATTTCATAAAAATGCAATAAATTATTACGTGCAACATTTTTTTCCATGTGACTTGGCCATCGGCTGTAATACTCTGTACTGGCTAGCAAGCCACGCTAAATTTAAATCTTGGCATCGCACGTACGAGATGCACTCTATATACGACTAAGCTTTAACGTAATAATGTACTTACAATCTCACTATCGAAATGTTTATCCGATACTAATTGCTCTCATTATATATCACACGGAGTCATTACTACGCGTACTTCTCAGGTAGATATTTTACACCTTCATATTTAAGGGTAATCCTACTAAATTAAACGGCAGTATGAGCTGTCATTAATAAATAGTAAGTCATTATCTTTGTACCTACATAGTGACTGTTTGTCTGTTAGCCAATGTAATTTTCAAGTCGCTATTTCATTACGACTTAATTTATTTATAATAATTTTTGAGATAATTGTAAAATTATTTAAAATTATTATTATTTAAAAAATAAAGGGGAATTTAATAAAAAATAAATAAGGTTATTTAATTAAAATAAAATTGCATTTACAAAATATTACGAAAAACTTTTTTTTTTTAACTTTAATTACTACCTCGACCAGCTCCCTGATTCTGACCAGTCGGATTGCTCTCGGATCGTAAACTTTTTCGAATCTGAGTACGATGTATTTTTACGGGTTAAGTTATTTAATGTTACAAAATAGTCTACCGTATAGAAAATTAGATTTGTTCCTATAACCATACATTTTTAAACATTATGTTTTTTAACTCTAATTAAACTGACATTTCCGTCCGAAAATTTTCCGACAGCTTAGGCTGGACTAATTGTAGCGCCCTTGTTATTTATAGTTCTCCGTTTAGTCCTGTGGAAACTAGGTACTTCCAGATTTTCTGAGCAGAGAGACTTTGTATCATCATCATCCAAAATGGAAGGTTATTTATGCAACGCGACGGGTACTAAATAATAATAATAATATAAACATCAATTATCGTTTGGCATCATATTTAATTTAAATTTGTAGTTGAGTCAGTAGCCTGGTTGTAGAACTTATATTAATAACGCATTAGGTATTTTCTTAGATTCATTTATTATGAAACTCAAATCTTTCTTCAGGCTTTGTTTGATACAAATAATTGCTGTAAACTTCACGTAATTAAGTACGATTATACGATGTTGTAAATTCTAGAGACATTGTTAACACTTGATTCTAATGGCTGCGTGCCAATGAGACAATATATTATTATGGTGGTCAGACCTGCGACTATTTAAAATAATATTTTATTAATATATAAGTATATCGTAAATAAACAGTTAAAAGGCAAGCTTAATAAGAACCACCAGATTTTTTATTTAGCGATCCTGAGACTGTATGAACATATTTAGAGAAAAACATCTAAATAACGAAATTAATGTATTTGTAACGATCGCATAAAATTTAATAAAAGAAATGTACCACGCGAGATGCGTAGCCACATCAGAATAAAAGCCTGATTAGGGTCGGTAAAAAGAGGTAAATAGGTGTAGATTTTGCAAAGAACAATTGGCTAATATTGTACCATATCCTATCTCTACCTCTGCTTATCCCAAGAGAGAAAGACGAGATAATGGTACGTCTGCGATTACAATAATATAATCAATCATCGTGGATCATAAACGTCCAGTTCTCAATTTTAGTGTTCTATATGTGCCGATTGTTGCGAGTGTTGTCATAATTAGCATGCTTGGCAGCTGCACTGTTTATCACTAAACGTTTTACACACAAACAGAATCCTGTCACTATTAAACAATATAAGTGTTTGAATAGCCTGTTTCGGAACGGAAATTTAATTACATAACTTTGAAATTCTTTGTATTTATTTAATATTTCTTTTTTATTAACAAATTTGCGCTTACATTTCAACTGCAATGTTAATGAGTTTTCACCTATAATAATTAATATAATTGGTATCGGCAAATTTTGTGCGTAGCATGGCCATTTTAAAATTCGGTATCATTTTTTAAATTATGATGTGAACTGGTAAAAAGCATGTTATGTAATATGACTTAAATTTTCGCTAACTTAATTGTGTTAGGTATACCCACAAATATTACAATACATACCTACAGTCAATGATATACAGTGAATACTGTTCCGTTCAGGATTCAGATTTCAATTTTATAAGTTTTATAAATGTTTTTCGAGTACTACTAGACCAACAGGCCAGTCATTTTATTTATTCATTATGAATAATAATTTCACTATTTGCGCTTTGACATCACCTATGTGAACTTTTATAACGGACTGAAATCTAAATGTCTAAATCTAAATGAATAGTGATCAGGTGTATCGGTAGCAATATTACCAGTTTTCGGTCAAAAGAAGAATTTAGAATTTTTTTTGAACTTTTGAGAGAGAGAAATTAAGAGTGGGGCGTCAAACCTATTTAATTAAACATTTGGACTAGGCATTAAAATTACTTATTAAAAACAATTTTGTACACGTGCCTCCAATACGAAACTCTATCTAGTTATAACACAACAGCAACGAGAGGGAATTGCCGCTATGTCGTCGGTTCAATAACGAAGCAAACAAACTAAAGTCGATCGCATTTCGCTTTTTAGTTTCCATTCCCAAGAGAATGTTAATAATACTCCATTTACTTTTATTCATTCATTTTAAGCTGTACAATAATTATGATTATGATCATTCAAATTATGTGTTGTATAATTGGATGCAACCCTATTGCACATAATAAACGGTTGAAATGGAAACAATATTATAATTTCGATGACTTGAAAGAATTATAGTTAAACATTCAACATCATTTAGGACAGCAATGATGTGACGGGATGTGATGGCGTTATGACGTACTTACTAAAATGTAGGGACGAGTCACGCATTACGCGATGCGTTACCAGTGAAGACAGCTACTCAAACACCTCTGATATTTACATTTATTTGAGAGGAGAGGGTATTAAACATTAAACTTAACACCCCCGATTCAGAGCATTCCGACTCAACTGGTTAGGTTAGGTTATTTTGAAGATATTATATTTTACGTCATGATTGTTACCTGATTGTCTCAACGAGTGCTTTAATAAAAAAATATTATTATATTATTATGATATTTTATACATTTCCTAATAAGATATTGGAATTATATACAATTCCTAGGAAATGTACACATTTATCAGGATATCTATGTATTAAATAGTTTTTGAAAAATATTTTATAAATTTCCTAAATAGCTTCGGAATTGTATACATTTCCTAGGAATTATACATAAGTCCTAGATTTCATACATTTACGGTAACATATATATGCTAAACAAGTAATGAAAAAATCCGCACGCGTAGTTCTGGTGGAAAATCACTGCATACGGAATGGCAGGGTCACAGGTTCAAGTCCCGTCGTGGGTTTGAATTTTCCATTACTTGTTTAGCATATACATATTGTTACGGAAATTAAGTACCTACGCATTATCTATAAATATAAAATGCTTTGTCCTGAATGACTGACTGACTGACGGATCAACGCACAGCCTAAATAGCTGATCGTAGAGATCTGATACTTGGAGGGTATGTTCTTTGTAGGACGTAGGCATCCGATAAGAAAGGATTTTCCGACATTAGACCTCTAAGGGGGTGAAAATGGGGGGTAATGTTTGTATGGGACAACGTGATTCCTTGGTCCAATGTACTTCAAATTTTGCATAAACATTCTATAACAGAATTGATGGAAGACGTGTTTCGTATTTTATTGAAATTCATCTCCTAACGGGGTTAAAAAGGGGTACAAAGTTATCTATTGTATTCTACGTAGTACCATTTTCGTAACTATGGTTACTAAAAACATCAAAATTTTTCATGTTCAATTTTGAAATAGGATAAATTATACTATTGTTGGCATATCATCAGTCTTTAACACTATATATTTTAAATACGAATATTAAGAATTGCTATAGCACAAAATACATTGGCATCTGTTTTTCATATTCTTCCATGTCTATATAATAGGAGTCAAACGGTAGCTTTAAAAAAAATACCTGTTATTTGAAAAAAATCATGTTTAAAATAATTTTGGTTGAAAGTATTTGTTAACCGTTATATCGTGATTTTTTCCAATTTTTAGGTTTTACAATTTAGAAAATAGAGAGAGGGACACAATGTATGTTACTTTCGAAGCGTTTATTTCAATAAATAGATATCCAGGTGCCAATCATTATACAGTTTACCCCTATCTATTTTATATAAAAAATAATACACATAGTTATTTAAACTATTAAAATAGGTTTGACATGTAGTTTCTCAGAAATTAAAGGTCAATAATCAGGAAATAAATATTATTATGGCCCTTTCAAGTTCTCAAGGACGCCAATTACGAAAATGTTATTTATTTTGACATACAATAAAATTCAACCTCTACAGAGCTGAAATAAGGGACCAAAGTTTCTAAGTATAGAAAAATTGTATTGAGTGCTGTGACAATTCTCGCTTCAGTTAAGAAATGAGTAAATGGGTACATTTTTGTGTTTGAAAAACTTACCCTAAGGGATGAAATAGGTGTGAAAATTACTAGAAATAGATATGGATTTCATTTTCAAGGCTGCTTTTCGAGGGACGCTGATTACGAAACTGTTATCTATTTTGACGTAAAATGAAATTCAACCCCTGTAGTGGGGCGATAAGTACATGTAAATTCATGAATAGCGCTTAAAACAAGATCTATGTAAATATCGAAATCTACGCGGACGAAGTCGCGAGCAAAAGCCAGTCTAATATAAACTTATAAAAATCTCATGTCACGATGTTTGTGGTTATATTCTTCTCGTTTTTAAATAGATGTCATAGGTATTAGAATAGGTCGTAAAGTATTGTACATCGCGGTTAAAAAAAAGGTAAGCATATTGATCAGAATATTATTATACGCCAAGTAAACAATAATTTAATATCCAACTATTTTTATTACTAGGTTAACGCTTATTTATTTATAAAACTCAATGAAAAAGAAAATTTTAAAGTTTGCCGAGAAATGACCCGAATTAACTTCAAACAAATGCGTGGAAGACCATGAGGACGATTGTTTTCAACCAGTGACAATAAAGATAACCTATGACAAAAAAAGAAACTTACTTATCACATTCGTAAAACAGTAAGTTCGCACATGCAGTTTAAACAATACTCGATCTTATAAAAAAAATTCACACATACGTAGTAGCCAGAAACGGTATAGTGATGAACCGGTAAGTAATGTAAACATTTAATGAATAAGAATACAAAATAACTTGTAAAGCTAAACTAGTTTCATTACGTATCTTAAACAGCTGTTGCCGTTCATTTAATTTCCCAAGAAGTTAATTCATCAATCTCTGCAATGACAGAATTACAATACAAAGTTTCATAACTGTTGTTCGTCTCCAGAATGTCGTAAGAGCTTTAAGGGTACAAAAATCATAATAAACGTGTGCTAAAGTTAGAAAACTTGAAAGGAAACCATGCAATCTCCTATTTGATAACAATAGGGATAAAACACCCTCTTCTGGGGCTTGCGTATCTATTCGCAATTTCTAACGTGATGCGTATTGTTGTCAAATGTTCAAAAATGGCCGCGCGCAATAATATTCATTTTGAAATATTTGACTGCGATTTTTAAATCGAACATTCGAATAGCGAAATTGCAAGCGCTCTGTCATCAAACAGGCGGAACTGTAGAATCCTGCTTACCCGATTCTATTAAAGAATATGTGACAGTTACTGGATTGTTGCCTCGGCACTAACAACGCCGTACCAGTGTCGTGGGTTCGACAACGGGTTCACACACAAGACAATATTCATGTCATTCATAACTAATCTAGAATAGATACCTATACCTATATCTAGACTAGAATCTAGGTGTACTTTGTGTCGGTAAAGTCCTCCGCGACATAATTCTGTATTCCAAGGGCATCTAGCAGTTTCTAGTTTCTACAGGACTAAGCAGAAAACTATAAATAAATAACAAGGGCGCAATAACAGATCAATCCTGTTCGAGGTAGGAAAGACCGCTGACGGCTTCTAGACGAATAAAACGAGCGGGCATCCTCTTTTAAAAAAAAATGTAGCAATGTTACGCCGCCGTTGCCGTGTGAATGCGTTGTCATATGGGTCATGGGTCAACACGTAAAATACTACAATGTACATAGCAATCAGCATTAAACTTCAGCTTTAATTCCACAAGGTTGAATTTTTAGGTGTGTGCTAATCTTTTGCATAATAATATAATTATTATTACTTTCTTTTGTGGTACATTATTTCTATTTAATAGATATTGTATAAGTTAATGAAAGGAACAAATACGTATGCCATAACTATAATTATAGGTAATGATGTACATTAGTAACAGATGTTTACTTAGTGTTATGATGTTATTCTTATCTGACCACGTGGTTCGTTGCTAGTTGCATCAAAATATGCTAAACTTTTCCATCTGTTCACGTGGTACAATACCATTACATTGTTATATAGATAATATTATGCATAATGATATAAAATAAATATCAAATGTTAAAAGATGTAAACTCGCGTTTATTTTATGTACTTAATAATATCTTTATTTTATAATTAAACTAAACGCTAAATTGTCCGATATTATAAACAAAGTGCTTTCCTACTTATTATCGATAAAATAAATCTTCAACTTCATGAAAAATTTCCACAGCTTTCGCAAAACTAATAAACTTTCATAATAGTCTGGTAATAACACTCTAAGCGGCTAAACTAATAACTTGTCTATTAGATACACGCTTTTAATATTTTAAGTTTTCTACGAAGTATTTTTTTATAGTTAGGTTCCACTAAACGATTTTATATTAAATTTTCTTGTTCTTACTTATATAAACTATTTAGACACGTTTACAGAGATGCGTATTAATAAACACAGGGTATTCCTCAAACAATTTAACAAATAAGAATATTTTGTTCAACCTGTGGTGATAAAAGTTGTGATGCTTTAATATGTTGTTTGACATATTTATAATAATATACAGAATTATTAGTCAATCAAATTTATGAAAATGTTTAAAATAGGTGAAATACATCTCGAAGTCGCGCGCATAGAGAGGGTGCAAATATCAGAAATGCTTGACATCGCATTTTTCCACTTTAGAAAGTATATATTTTCGTTATTATATGAAATCGTAAAATCGTATAAAACAATTTTTTTTTAAATTTCTCTCGTATGATTCAAACGTAACTATTACTATTAGTAAGTCAGTAATTACAATAAGCATTGTTCTAAAAGTAATAAAATCTTAGAGTAGAAGAGTCATCGGTCACTATCTTTAGTAAAACATCGGAACTACAAGATACGTTCTCAAAGAACACTCAAATGCAGACGAAAATAGTATGCATTTAGACACTTTAATCCTATTGGTTAGGGCAACTGTAATTGAATAAACGCATCACAATTTACTCTGTGCTGTCTGCCACTTGGCTGTTCAAGCTTCTGACGTTTATTTTTTCAGCTTTTTAACAGCATAAGCGGTAGTTGTCGAATTGGAGAGTAAAAGATGATATTAAATGAAATAAAATCTTATTAATTTTATGTTAAGAAGCGCTTACATTATTCTTAGTCTATCCTTTCACTCAAGATTACAATAACACTGCTGAACTCACGAGAACTTACAATTAAATAATAAGTAATTAGCAACAAATCTGTTTTGATGAATATTTATTAATAACGATGAGTACAGTCACGCGTGTTTATATTAGTTTGCAATATCATATTAGACAAAGTTGCAATAAGATATCAATCTACATACGGATCGAACATGTAATCTTTGGCTTTGTGACACTTTTAATATTTGATCAGTATGTAAACAAAGTGGTCATGTGGTGGTGGCGGATCGGTTGAGATTGCCATAGGTTATCTTACAGTGGAGCCGTCACATGTAGACAGGTCACTTGTAGGTCAAGTCTTTAATACATACCTTTTGTACCTAAACTTATATATACTATAACTATTTTAAAAAAAACTTCTTAATCAATCAAAATGGACTATCCAACACTAAAAGAAGTTTTCAAATCGGCCCAGTCCCTTAGATTCTAGCATTCAGCCAAACAAACAAATTCTTCAGCTTTATAATATTAGTATACAAACAAATGAATCATGAAAAGCTCGAAGGATCATTATTACTATACGATACATAACACCACAGAACAGAGATAAGTTTTTTCATTATTCTGTGCATAGCACAATACATTTCCCTAGCGCATCAACAATCCCAGTACTATTATATTATTATTCAGATGGAAAACGAAGTTAGTAACTGAAGTTTTAAATTGAAATCATCACAACCTTGAAGTTCTGCATATTACTATAAACTTTCATTTTAAATAAATCAGTATGACATGAATTGATTCCCTAGATATTTAGACGCGACTGCATTTAGAATTTTCAAGAATATAATACCTACCTATTATTATCTTGAAGTACCTTCTTCTACTTAAAATAAGTACGTAGAACAAACACAAGGTGAGATATTACTCATAATTTCAACCCATTAACGTCCCACTGCTGGGCAGGAGTCTCCTCCAAAGAATGTGGAGTAAATTTAGCCTATTATGCCACGCTGGCCAGACGATTGGTATAGGGTTCGTTTCGTATTTTCCTTTTTCGCACTGCATAAGGTTACTCTTTTAGTCGCCTTTCACGATACCCGCGGGTTGAGATAAATTGAAAGACTTACATTTATTTATTAACGCAATTTAAACAATGAGTTCGTTTTTTGGTATCCGTATTAGCTGTAGCAGGTAAGAGCAATGTTGTTGTGACAGTGGACAAGGATTGCAGTAGCACTTCGCTGAATAGTCATGTTCTTACACTCTAAAACATTTAAAACTACTTTCATGATAAAAGAACTAGACCCTTATTTCTAACCCTGCTTGGACGAATTCTCCGAAAGTTTTCAATTCTAAGAATGCGGCATTTACGGTTTATGTTACAATAGTAGGTAATAGGTAGTATAATTAAACTCATAAACGAACGAGTGAGTTTAAGAGCACACTCATAGGTATTATATTTATTCATTTTCAATTTTGGTCTACCGTATTCCAAAGGTTCTGGCAAATTCTCGAGAAAGCTTTAAGCTCGTAAGAATAAAGCACAGGCTTTACAATGAGGAATGTATTATTTCCAATCGCTTAATTACAATCACACAACCACGTCGTTACAAAGTTAGCTTCAGTACGGGATGTTTGATTATACAAAACCCGTGTATTGTAAACTTACAATTAGGTTATAACTAGGTACACTAGTTTAAACATGGAATTTTCGTAGTTATTATAAACATAGTTTTCATCAACGACCCATAAACTCAAATTCTGTTTCAACGTGCTTCTTTTCTTGCTGAATAGGCTTGAGTTGCCCCTGGTGTTGCAATTAACAATTCGCTCAGAAGGCTTCCAACTCAACTTAACGACTACCACATTAAGTGGTGACAGAGACGCTCGAGAATGAGGATGGCACTAATCTATTCTCTTCCATCTCTTGACTGACCTTGCCGAATAAGGAATATCCCAGTACCAAGGCTATGAGGGTCTTTCCCCTTTGGGACCACGACACTTTGGGACTACGGTGTCAATCGCGGAACGGCCTTTTTTAATTTGGCTGTTTCACACCAAGACCAAACGGACCACGGTTTGGTCTTGGTGTACAGTACAGTACTGACACCGTAGTCCCAAAGTGTCGTGGTCCCAAAGGGGAAAGACCCGCTATGAGCGTTTCACCAACGTACTTTCCACCATATGTCTAGATCAGAATAAGGAGATACCATGTTTCCTTGTTGTCCTTAAAACAGCTGAGTAGAATAAACCGGATGATAATTAATCTAACAAAAAGTGTGATATTGAAGTGTCTGTCGGTTCACAAATATTTTACTTTATTACTAACGGAAACTAATTATATCTATCTACCTACATGATTTGTTTTCACTTTAATTTTCTTACATTCATATTATTTATGACACCGCAAGTAATTTGTTTATTTATTTAAATAGATTACTAATAGTTCAGTCAACAAAGGGGTTGTAGAGTGCGTGAAAAGAAACCTAAGCGATTTCTTCGAATAGTTGTTAAGGATGCTTAGAAAGTGAACATAATAAAAGTCCTGACGTTTTGGAGGTGAGCTGGAGTGGGGGGCGGGGGGATAAATGTACCATTTTTAATATTTTTGCTTATAATTAAAAAACGATAATAAGTAGAAGGACTTTTTCTCCTAGAACGTACCGTTTTTGAATTATAAGCAAAAAACTCAAAAAAGGTACCTTTTTTACCTAATTTCGATGATGAGCATACTACTCCAACATGGCTCATCACAGTCGTCGGTTCAGGCAAAAAATCAGAGTGAGAGCGGGTGAAATAGTAAGACATAGTATGTATACCTACTATGTGGGCCTGTATAACTACACAGATGCAGGGACTTGGAGAAATATCAGACAAATGATCAAAGGGATTCATAAGTAGGTATTAGATTCTTAGGTTCATAACCACCTGACTGTTATTGGCTGTACCCATGTTTTAACCCGGGTGATCATGACTTGGGCTTAAGACTAATACATAAAACATAATTTCACATAGCATCACGCTTAATCACCCGAAGTGGCAGAGTAGATATGACTCACTAGATTTTGCAAGCTATTTATGGTCCCATGAAATAGAGGGTGAACCTAATGCCATTAAGACATAAGTACTTTATAGCATTTTGCCCAACCTGAGGTTCAAACCCGGGTCTCTTGCTCAGATTGACGCACATGTCAATAACAATAATTTTGTTAACAACCCATTTACGCTTGTTAATTTGGCAGCTTACACATATTATGTTGTATGAATGATTGATTGTTTAAGCTTAGTCTGCACTATACCTCATGGCATAATTATATACATATACATCTATCCTGCCTACCTATGCCTATATCCTACCTACATCACCTAGCTACATCTTTTTTCATTAACAATAAACCTTTACGTGAACTTATTCCTTCACAGGGACAATCCACGAGCAATCCGTAACAAAGCTGAAAAGAATCGACGGGACAAGATGAAGCAGGCTGTAGAAGAACTCAGCAGAATTGTGCCTCCGGTCGTAGCTTCTCCCCGCAAAGTTGACAAGACCTCCGTACTTCGTCTCACGGCGCATTATCTGCGAGCTCATCAATATGGTCAGCACATACACTTACAATATTCTCCTTAAATTACCAAACCTAACTCAACCTAAATGTAGGGTTCTATTTCAATAATTTTATAAAGGAAATAACTTTAGACAGGGCCTTATATTTTGTAGGAATGTTATTTAAAGTTGTAATCCTTTTCTCATTACCTTTTTAAGCTGCGCTCGTTGGTATGTGCTTGCGTTTTAAATTTTTTAGTTAGGTTCCCTGATAATCTAATAAGTGATCTAGTTCCTTACTTTGATTTGCAAATATTTTCTAGTTTCTCTACATTCCATACAGTAATTGTTATGTGTTGGAATTCAAGCTCCACCCATACCAATTACGCAGGGCATACGCGATAAAGTAGAGGAGTACAAACGCACACTATGTTCATCTCGCGATGATGGCGAATTGCATTTAGTAGGATATACGTCAGACGATGCAGGTGCGCACATTCTGTATCATGTTATTAAAGGCGTGTCTTTTTCCACATACGATCGTATAACTTTGATAAAATAAAAAGACAGCAATTAATTATTAGAAAGTAGTAGAACAAATACATGGAATTTGATCATCCAGCCTCCGAAATAAACGGGACAAATACACACTCTCATATTTTTTATTTGATAAAACTGCCTCGTCTAAGCATAAAAGACAACAATGCGTTATACATAACGATTTATAGCATCTAACAAGATATTATTGCGCACAACAGGCTCACACTATTTATTTGCAAATTATATTGTTAGAATGACTCACAAAATTAGAATATTCATTTCTTATGAGCCATAAAGCGTTAATTATATTACAGGGTAGGTATACTTTAAAGTTATTCTTAAAGCAATGAGAGACCTTAAAAATAGTACAAATATCAAAAAAAGAAGTTTAAAGTGCCATTTAAAGTTATAAAATTACTCTACCAGTTTAAGCGCGTCACGCACATAGCTTTAATATAATATGTATATTTCTATCACTTCACCGAAAATAGGATATATATTATTTTATAGGAACCACTATACTACTATAAAAATAATATGCAGAAAGATATACCTACATATATTAATACATATTTTGGTTTAATAAGCACGTTATGATATATTATAGCAACATATTTGTTTTAATAATGAACAACGCTTTATGACAGATTGTAACATAGAATATGAACGTAAAATGACTCGGTAGTCCATTGCAACTGGTGAACACGAAGTCGTGAAATAGACGTTCCTCATTGTTGGACAAATAATATATACCTATAACCTCAAATATTTGTTCTGGACTTAAACAGGACCAACACCACAGAGTGAGGTAGGAGTTATGACATCAAAAAAACCGGCCAAGAGCGTGTCGGGCCACGCTCAGTGTAGGGTTCCGTAGTTTCCCGTCCGTTAGACGTGCCAGAAGTTTTCGATGGTAATTTTGAATTGCGAGAACCTATTTTAATAATTATTTTTTTGTTTGAAAAAAGATACGTTCAGGATAATAAAATATTATGTAAACGAAGTTAAAAAAAAAATACGGGCAAATGAAACTTGACCTCTGGATTGTATAGGCGCTCATACGATTCAGGGACCAAATTATATTGGTTAACTGCAGTTTCCATCTGTTGTTTCCATCCAAGTTCAAAATAATTTTCCTAGAAAGTCCTTATAAAGTTCTACTTTTCAGATTTTTTTCGTATTTTCTAAACTTATGGTTCAAAAGTTAGAGGGGGGGGGACGCTTTGTTTTTTACTTTTGGAGCGATTATTTCCGAAATTATTGACATTATCAAAAAATGATTTTAGTAAACCCCTATTCATTTTTAAATACCTTTCCAACAATATATCACACATTAGGGTTAAAATTAAAAAAAAAAACACTTCCCACTTTACATATAGGGGGGCTACCCTAATAAAACATTTTTTTCCAATTTTTATTTTAGCACTTTGTCGGCGTGATTGATACACATATTGGTCCCAAATTTCAGCTTTCTAGTGCTAACGGTCACAGAGATTAAGCGAGGACGGACAGACGGACAGACAGACATGGCGAAACTATAAGGGTTCCTAGTTGACTACGGAACCCTAAAAAACATTTAGCAGCAGATTTTAGGCCTCATCTAATTTCCGCCACAGTGAGCGATTTTGTGTAAATAAGTGAGGCCTATGTTTAGTAGTAGATGTCGTTGGGCTGATAGGTATGATGGTGATGATGAAAATTTTAATTTAAAGTTAGCGCATAGAATTAGACAAAGTTTTCCATAAATAGAAATTACTTATAAAAATAATATGATGGATGATTCAGTTGATGCAGGTACTTAAATAAATGAGTCTAAGAGACCAGTAGCATCGTCTATTAGTCGCGTGGATTAGACAAAGGTGACGTGTCCACGGCGCACAGTAGGTGAACTAATCATATCTACATGTGCAGTTCTGCATACACAATATTTCTATTAGTTAAATACGTTCCAAATAAATCTGAGTCTGATTATTTGGCGTTTGATAAAGAGAGTTGAAAACGGAGTTGTTACAATGTAAACGATTGTTCCTAGTGGTGAGGATACCGTTGGTTACTAGGTAGCCAATAAACTGGTGCAAAGTACAATTCTATTCATAGTATCGGCTCATATCGTGTCACTTTTAGTTTGCCACTGTTCTGTTACATGCTGTAACTGTCAGTTTGTTAATAATACATATTTCTACTCAACAATGAATCATGTCGTCGCGAAGTGTATTTACATGTACTATATTATGATATTTGTTTATAAACGGTCGTTATATCTTGCAATTAGTACATAGAAGTTACAAAAACAGTACATAAATAGATTTATAAAATAAATTAGAGACTTATACGATTTTTATAACAATTACAATATAGAGTAATTAGTTATTGCAGTGTTACATATATTTGTCTATCAATATAATACCTAATCGTGTGAAGTAACGTGACTGCGCGTGCACGTGCTACGCCATGCGCCTGCGCTTAGGCCGTCTGCACACAGCATTGTGCATCTAGCTATTTTCGTTCGCGATTCAATGTCACTTAGACACCATGAACATGCATTTAAGTGGTGGCATAATATAGCCATAACCTTATCCAATATGAGTTAATCATTTCATGTTGAGTTAAATATCTCTTAACAATCCTAATAAAATAGTAGTTATAATCAAAAAATACATTAGTTGGATAACGTTACCCCGACTATAGTGAATCAAATTCCTGTAATAATGAATATGACAGTCATTAAATGGTAATTTATCAACGAACAACAATTAACGTAACAATTGTTTTTATTTTTTCTTGTTTATTCTGTTCAGATAAAAGACGTTTGATAGCACTTTCATTCTATACATATATAATTATTACAACAAAATTGTGACGGGTCTATGATGGTATATAATAATATTAAAGAAAAAATAATAGATGAGAGTCATAGTAACTAAAACAATTCCACGCGGGAGAAACAACAAGTTTCTGAAAATATTATAATCTTTGCATTACAAATGACGAAGTCATATAGTCAGTCAGTTTTGTGACATCAATATAATTATTATATTAATAATATCACTCCTATTGTGCAGATTTTATAGGTTAGTACTGCTAGAGTCAGCATTTTTAGGAAAATAACTTAAATTCATCTTAAAACGTGTCCACTGGTGAAGCAAATGCGTCCGATATTTATATGTAGTTGTTCAAAAAAGCGAAGTTACTAAATAAAAGCAAAACAAATATGACGAAGAGGAACGGATTAATTAGCACGTCCAGTTTCGTTTCACTTTTTAAAGCCTACCCCTAACATTTTTTGGTTTGGGATTTGTGTTATGAACACGTGGAAATAAATGCTATGGTTGGGAGTTAGGGGGAAAGATTTGGGGTCCGCTGCCAAATGTTTTAAAATTTTAGTATTAAACGGAAACAAAAATATTTACCTATTTATAAAAAAAGTAAAGAAATAAATAATTAAATTTTTATGGTGGCTGTCATTTTCAAACATTTGACAAAGATAAATGATGAAATGAATATCGAAATTGCGGGTGTAGGCTATCAGGTGATTTACATTATATCAAGGTTGCTACTGCATCGTGAAAATAAAATATTCTAAACAATATTTTTCTATTGCTTTGTTTCATGTTTACTCAGTTACACATCCTTGCTTAGACCCAGCAGTTTGGGCTATGCATTGATATATTCGTCAGTCAGTACCTATATCCTCAAATTACATAAATAAAATAGTGTGTTGAAGTACATGTAATTGCAGTGTTTGACAATTCCATCGAGCAACCTTCAAAAGATTTTTCAACGATCTCAATGCTGAAGGTGCTGGGTCTCTTCAATGGATTTTTAATCACCGTTACCTACAAAGGCATCATTGTTGTCGTCTCACAGAATGTTAACCAATTCCTTGGATATACAGAGGTAAGTAATTTTAATATGTTTATAATTTCTTTAACCCATGTTGGTAAGCAGATACCTCAGAAAGCCTGCAACAATGCCTAGAAGCAAAAATTGCACGCTGCCTATAGTTCAAAAAGGGGAGATTATAATGATTATTATAATTATTACTTTAATTTTAGTTAAATAACCTTTATCGTTGACGTATAAAGTAATTGAATAAAGGTGCCCGAGAACTGACAAAGCTTGCGTTGTCAAGTTCGAGCCTTTAATGAAAATAAGTTAAGGAAATATGACATGTTATGAGGAGTACAATATGATGTCGTCACTACAAATTTGTGCAACACTGAATTTTGACGTCATTCGCATAGATCACACGTGGACGTGAAATATCGATATTTTGTTCTCTTTATTTACATTTAAACTGTGGGGATAAACAGGATATTTTCTACATTTATTAAATAGTTAATATATTATATTCATTGGTATCCACCTACATTATAATAATTGACATATTTTTTGGAATATTAAAACTTTATAATTAGGTATATTGACGAACTAAAATGTGTTACAATCAATGTTTACTTAAAGCCTTAAAATTTTATACTAGTAACATAGCATCACGCCACGCCCGCGAAGGAGTAGGCAGAGGTGATTTAGTCCCATGTAATTTTAGAGTCTGAGTGTACTTTGTGTCTATTAATTATATGTTTGTAAAACTATGTTTTTAAAAGAAAAAAAATAAGTTAAATAATATTCTTACTATTTCTTAATAGCTTGATCTCCTTGGGCATAACCTAATAAACATAACACACCAAGACGATCGTGCGATGTTGAGAGAACAACTTATACCAAGAACACAAAATTTTGGCCCCAACGGGGAGCTTCTGATCCCTGATGAACCTAATGCAATTTCTAACGTGGAAGAGGCATTATCAGGAGAAAAAAGGCGATTCATGATAAGGTAATAACCAAGACACAAATTTCGAAATTTCTGATTAACACCAACCTCGATTGCCATCGTGGAATTGTTGGTACCGAGTGACGTGGGTTCAATTCCCACACGAAACAAACATTTACCTTATAAGTAGATTTTTTAAAGTTAATTCTATGTTTATAAAGTGTGTTACATAATGCGGACACTGTCTTTTTAAAAAAAAAGCAACTAAATATAATCCCTATGTTTACAATTATGAACTAAGTAACTGGTACTTGTTCAGGATCAGGTAACAAACTTGGAACATAGAATATTTGTAGATTCCTAATGAAATAGTTTATTTGTTCATTTCATTACAAAAACCTTTTGAATAAATAATATTATGAATATTAATTGTTCCTTTATGCCCTATATAAATAAAACTTTTTCCTTTTTTTCCATTTCAGTTATAAGATAATAGATGTCTAAAATTTCCTAAGAACATTATACTCATAATATTCCGCATATTTTTATAATTTTTACAGTTATTGACTAGTATGTTGGTCTAACGAAACCAGGTTACTATTAGGTTAGCCTAGAAGGCGATTTCAAAATCATGATTATGGTTTCAATTCCCATTTCATACAAATATCTGAGCCTTAGCTCTCACAGACACAATTCAACAGACATAACTTTGTGTCTGAGAAAATAGTACATAAGTATGAAGGTGCATAATAATATGTTGTTTGTATTCCAATAAAGAAAGTTGCTCTATATAAACTTCTAGTTGCATTGACTTCTGTTCAAAATATCAAATATTCTCTTGTAACAAGAAGAGCGAACAGTGAAACGACAGCACACAACTTCAACTCGGCACTATTAATTTAAAAACTGTAAATCTGTGTTGCAGCATATATTGTTAATCAAATAATAACTCTGTAATGTTTTATTGTGTAGATTCAAGAAACAGACACAACGTTCAGAACAAATTCGCTACGTGACTTGCCACGTTGAAGGATCATTTAGAAAATCTGACCGAGCCTGTGGCTCCATCAACCAATGCTGTCAATCAGTGCGCCGCGTCCGCGCTAGAACTGTGAACCCGTGCTCCAGTGGCAATGATATTGTAAGTTAAATATAAATATCTTAAATTGCTATCATTTTCTCAAAAATCTCTATAAAATATACAAATAATATATAAAAAAGTATTATTATTATTACAGTATTGACTGGCGTGTTTGTCTAGTGGTTCGTGACCCTGACTGCTAAGCCAGAGGTCGTGGGTTCGATTCCCAGGACAAATCTTTGTGTGATGAGCATAAAGATTTGTTCTGTGTCTAGGTGTAATTTATCTATATGTATGTAAATACTACAAAAAAAAAGTATTTAAGTAGTATATCAGATGTTTAGTACCCATAACACAAGCATATATAATTGCTTACTTTGGGACTAGATGGCGCTGTGTGAATGTGGTAGAATATATTATTATTTATATTATATATTATTATAAGTCCTAAAGTCTTCTATATGGAGATAAGTGGAAAGATACCAAGTTAGCCTATATTATACCTATTTATGTATGAATACAAGTAGGTATATAGTTCTACGCTCAATAGGTCATCATAGCTGTACTGATTTTATCTACCAGTGATTTGACTATTACAATTTGGTATCCAATTTTAATATACTGGTATAATCCTGTTATGTCCTCATATTGATATCACCTGTACAAGCCTTTCAGTCTGAATAATTTCATACAAAGACTATTAATTCTAAGTTTTGTTTACAATTGAGAAGCTAGATCAGTGTCAGTATAGTAAGAACTGGTGACAATTTTTAGGAAAAAGTCACCTTCAAAGATAATACAAATGACGTAATGTTTTTTATGTCAACACAAAACGCATTATCATAATAGCATAATTTGTTGACGTCAACTGATCTCAATGACATGTCATGTAATTTAAAATCTATCAATACTTCTTCCATTCCCAAGAAAATGCGTGACGCGTCATATAAAAACAGTTTTCTATTCATTGTTAGCCTTTACAAGCAAACAACAAAATGACTTAATAATATAATCAATAATTACTTTAATTGAAAATCTTTGTAGGTATTTGTGGGAGTCTGTCGACCAACCACCGAAACGTTCATAAATGAGAGTACACTTGAGGGTTACCGCATGGAATATCGCACCAGGCACACTATCGATGGTCAGATTATGCAGTGCGAGTCCCGCATTGCAATGGTGACAGGTTACCTGATGCACGAGGTGAGCGGAATGAACGCAATGAACTTCATGCACAGGGACGACGTAGGCTATGTGGTCATGGCGCTTCGAGAGAGTAAGTGCCTGCGATTCGTACTTCAATCGTGCTTAAGCTTCGTCAAAACAGCATGAGCACGTCCCACGGTTATGCATTAAATATTATAAGCTTCAGTTAAAGCCGAAATTAATAATAATCGCGGTATACTACAGAATTTGCTGATTAAGCTTGTGGTTATCTGGGCATGTTCGAAAAACATTATTCTTTCTTGCTAAAGTATCTATATAGGAAATGTAAGTTTAATGAAAATTTTATCGGAAGCATACATTTGCCATATAATTCAATAAAAACTACCAGAAGAACAATAAAATTGGGAACTAAATAAATAATGAAATAATAAAAAAGTTCCATGGGTATTGACTTTGATGTGTATATTATATTGTTCATATAATGTAGGATCATAGAATAAAATAACGCATCAAAAGTATGAATCACATTTTATTTAAAAATAAATATATATTAAAATATCCATTTACTGATATATTTATTTTGTTCAATAACACACGCCAATAGCAAATGATGGTTTCATTAAATTTTTTGTCTTCACAAATGATTTACGTGTTTCAATTCATCAATCTTTGTGCTGCGTACTACGGAATACCTTTCTAGTGAATTGCTACTTTTATTTAGTTTCTTTGTACATAGTTTGTTTGTTTATAGTGCTAGCGTTTTTATTTTTTTTTTGCCAACACTGCTATCATGTGTTTCTCTTACTTAATCATCATTATTCACAACAACTTGTAAAACATTCCCAAAGGTTTTCCGTTAATAGATGAATATCCATTAAATGTATCTATGTATATGAAAGTGTTCACTCTTAGGTATATACATAATATGTACCTAATCACATTATCTAAGACCACTTGTTTACTGCCTGCACATCTGTTCTGCTATTTCAGTAATGGTTATTATTTGAGATAAGCACTTTCTATTTTTCCATTGAACTGCATAACGACAGAAATATAATAAACATTGATAATGTAAGTATATTATCATTTGACATCAAGTCACTTTATACTTAACCCCGTGGTGTTTTCATTATAAGTAAATAGGTAGCTTATTTCGCTTCAGTAACAAATTCCTTTTTATTACGCATTTGTTTGCATTGCGATTTTTTGTTTTATAAGAGATAAAGCAATGACTGTGCGCGGCCATGCCGTCTAGCGATTTGCTGGGTGAACTTAACTTAAATACTGTACTTGTTCATTTAATTAATTAAATTTTGAACTTCATTTGTTCGTAGTGTACGACCACCAGCGCATGTATGGAGAGTCCTGCTATCGTTTAATTACTAAAAATGGACTATTTATCTACATGAGGACTCGAGGTCGTCTTGACGTCGATCAACGTTCTCGAGAATGCACAAGTTTTATCTGCACCAACACTGTGGTTGACGAAAAGGAAGGCAAATTTTTCCTTAAACTCATGAAGGACAGATTCACTTTGGCAGTCAGTACCAATGACCACCTAGCGATCAGAAACATAGATGAAGAAAACAAAGATGTAATTATTATTTTAAAACAATTAATTCGTTTGTAATTAATTTTAATTCGCATTTTTTAGTGGATATTGTATGCACATGTAATTATATAACACTGGGCTAGCCCAATATAACTAACACTTTATTTAAAAAGCCAGTTGTAAATTCAAGTCTTTTGTTCATCTGTTTATGTGCAAACTTGATTATTTTAATTTAGCTAACAATCTTCTAATTGATTCGTTGCTAATCAATATAATAATATTTTCAATTATTACAGGATGATCCCAATTCCGTACCAGTCGAAGATCCAAGGCGTTTGGAGAAGGTTATATTAAATATGGTTACGAATCTCCCATCTCCCCCGCTAAATGATTCAGACGAAGATTCTGAACACATCAGCATTATTCCACCGAATAAAGAAAATATTGTTAGTGCCATCGCAAGAATCTATGATGTCATATCAGATATAAATCTAGACCCAAGCTTTGTCGAAAAAAAGGATGATTCGCAAGTTGAAAATACCGAAAAGTTGTGTGTTTTTGACAGCGAACCGTCGAACACTGCTGAAGTAAATACAATTGTTGAATTTGATCCACAAGACCCAAATATGGTATATAGTTTTGGTGAAAATACTAATTCTAACAGCACAATGGCTTTATATGGCCCGGAATTACTAAACACTGAATATTTGGTAACTCCCTCTGTATTACCTGATTTGGGATATTTTAATAATTCAGTAGATGAATATGCCGGAATTTCTTCAATTTTCGGACAAAATGATAATTTTACTATCAAAAATAATGATAGCCAGGAGTTGGAATTTAAATGCTTAGATACCGACTCACAAACAAACAACTTGCCTATAGCAAGTTGTACCGAGGAATCAGACTTGACTCAGTTATTATCTGAACTAAATACCACCAACGTAACAATTGGAATGAAACGAGCAGGTGACTTTGAAGATATTGACTTTTTGTGTAAAAAAAAATACACGGAAGCTTCGACTGAACAAAATGAAGCATCTTCTGTATTAGAGACATCAACTTTGGAACATTTCTTTGATGAATCATGTGCGTATTCACAATTTTTTTGTATAATTGATGTCATAATTCGTTGGATTCTTCTTTTTGCTAAGATTCTATATTATGTTTTCCAGTTTTGAATACTGAGGTAGACCCAGAGGTGGCTTCGTTGGATACACTTGAGCCGACGTTCCCTGATCTAATGGTAAGTTTTAAAATTAGTTAACACTTTTATTTTATTATTTTTTTAGATACTTTTTTAATTACCTATTAGATTTATTTCATTCAGTTTCTCTGAAGATTTTCATTTATTCCAATTTACCTAGGTACTAAGTTTCTTGTTTTGTCACTAAGGTATTAGTTTAGCTATTGTATTGGTTTAAATAATACGTTGAAATAGAATTTTCTTGCTTTAATTAATATATATATTAGAATCTCACTTTTTAATTAATATTCACTTGATACTTATATATAAATTATAATTTACAGGAGGACTATAACGTTCAAGCAATTTTGGCGCTGCTTGAAAACGATAAAAAACAAGAAGAGTAAGTCACACGTGGATTTTTTTTTAAATGGCCGTAATAGTCGTTTAATTAAAATCATTGTATATTTTTCAAGACTATGTTATTATATTTTTGTTGTAAACACATACTTTTTGTAAAGTCATATTTCGAAGATCTCTAAAATTATATTTAATTTCTAATTTAAATTAAAGGTAAATAAGATTTTATAATTTTATAGGAATAACATAGTTTAGTATCACGCACCAACAATTTCAATATGTCATAAGTACGGGTTCACGTAGACACTATTAAATGTATAGTTTGTAAGCAAATTATAATTATTCGCATTTAATTTGGAATATTATAATTATGAATCCTTGTGAACAATATTTTATCGAAATCAATTATGAAAAACATCCGAACAATTCAATATACCAAAGGTTTAGTACCTACCAGGCCCAGACGTAATATTTATAGCAGCAACTTCGTAGTCTAGTATATTATGGTAGCTATAGTAAAACAGATGTGGAATCGATATAGTTTGATAGTACATCACTATCTGCTAAAAATACCATAAATATATAATTTATTCGAGACTTCCTTAAGTGGGTTAAGGGTATTTTCTGAAGTTAACAAGTTATTTTAGTGAGTAAATATTTAGTAGATAATTACTTTGCCAAAGTTACAGAAATATATCAAATTTAAAACCTAGTCACATTGACCAGTTATTTTTATGGAAATTGAAAATAAGCCAAACAAAAGCCAAGTCTTTCGTGTAAAACGGAACAAAGAATATCTAATTTTATTTTTCACGTATCGTAAGACTGAGTATTTTATAATTATTGTTGGTTTTTCATAATGTAAATATGTTTTAATTGTTTATATAGATCATATTATATCCGCATTTTATAGATGATTTTTCTTAGATTTTTATTAAGTACCATTACTGTAAGGGGGTTTTGTTTTGTATTTGACTTCTATTAATCTTCACTATGTCGGGTAACGCAACTGAGTACACAGAAAAATATAAAAATCATGTTAAACGATGAAATCATGTAAATAAAATTATGTTAAACGGATAGCAAGGATAATCTGTGTCACAAAATATCGCAGAGTAGGTACGCGCCGCAACCACGATCAATAAGCTTCGTAGTACGCATACATTGCAAAAACTTGTATAATTTTTCTTACTTGCACCTTCAAATCCTCCGTCTCCCATGTTAAACCCAGAGCTGTGCCAGTAATACCTGAGCTTGTAACACGTTAAGATATCTATAATATGAAATAAATTCTACCTAAGGTCCGGATGATTGCGATATGCCAAATATTTTTCATGATAACTTCAGATTTTAGTCTTTTTATTTCTAGATTTTACGTTGGCTAATACGATAGTGTGTGTACAATATTTTTCGTTGGTTCCCTACAAATAGATCTCATCTCTATATTCATACACTGATATTTTTAATATTGATGTTTTTATTATAATGAACATTTAGTTTTTAAACTTTAAATATATATAATGTTAGTGATTATAAGAAATCGAATGTATTTTTTTATCGTTGCCAATTCAATTTCGGCAGTTTGTTACAGAAATAAATTGTGGCCATGAAGTTCTAGTTGATCACTAAATTTTTGTTAATAATACGCGTTATTAAGTTTTGCGTATTTCTTACAGATTAGGGTGGATGGTGTAATTATCAGGTTTCGATGTATAAAGTGCCAATTTTAATAACTAATAAAGTTGTTTTTCATATTAATTTATAATTATTATATATTATTTAAGATAAGCGTTCTAATTTCAATCAAATGTCATATTCATTCAATATTTATATTACAGGATATATTTTTACCATCGAATGTCTGAAACATACCTTCATTTTAATATTTATCTCTCGAACAAGGCCTGATTGATATTTACAAACAAATAACAATTTAGTGGCAAGTACTTAGGTTTATCGAATATGTTCAAGCATGTCTCTTTATGAGGTGCGTTACACTTGGTTTTTACTACAAATTGTAGCAAGACTTCGGCGTATTTTTACTTAATGAAAGATTGTAAAGTACGGAATAATACTGAAGTGATTAAGAGGGTTCTTACGTAGGAATGGCAAAGTCGCAATTTAGTGTCTTATTTTGTAATTTTAGATTTTTTTATTTAAGCGGAGCTATTTTTGTATAGGTTTTCAATACACTTTTTAGAATTAAGTGCAAAGTGTGTAAAAGGTACGAAATTATTGCGTTTACAGTTCTATTTATATGTAAATAACACATTGTAATTTGCAGGGCGTCATTTTCATATTAATACGGATTATTACTGCATAAAACACGTTCACGTAATTCTAAGAAGTGTATTGAAAACCTTAAATAGCCTTAAAAAATTAATTCCCGCTTCGAATTAATTTAAAAAATCTAGTAAAACCACGAAATATGACACTAAATTGCGACGTTGCCATTCCTATATATATTATATATTCGAATAAACCCTCTTAATACTTTTACATGATCATGAAACGATGAAATTATGCCTATAGGCTCGCTTGCTATTCCATAGCACAAGTGTTACTCAGTCTATATATTTCACGGAACAATGCGTATTTCAATGTAAAGCTGGCCATCCACGATCGACAGCTTTGCGTGATTATAACATGTATTGCCAGCTTTATGTTACAAACTGGTATATCGAATTGCAAATGTTCAAAGTACATGATACCGATGTATTTATTGAAATATTGTGTATAATATATATATATATATATAATAATATTAATAAATTTACGTAGAAAGCTATTTATAAAATGAAAACACATTTAATCAAGTCATGTTATGTACGTTTGTTAGATGACGTAATCATTTTATCACCAGTTTTGCTGGAGGTTCTTGAGTCAAACCCTATTAAAATTAATGCCAGATATGTACCAATGGACAACTATGTTGTCATGTATACACTACAAGTCTAGGGATAAGCAAGTGCTATCTGTCGCTGACATAAATGACATTAGTGTAGTGAAACTTAATTGTAATGTAAAAAAGTAAATTTATAAATTTTAAAAATTATATTTGTTGCCCAATTTATCGTGTCTACGAGTACATTTAAGATTGAAGTGGATTTCATACGAACAAACTCTATACCGAAATTGTTGATACTATTCAAGTTTTCAACTTCTTATTCTCAAGAGCTAGCTAGCATTGATATTGTTGCTCTTGTTCATAACAGGAGCACAAAATGTAATCGTGTCAAATACTCTATTGTTGTCATATGAATAATAATATTTCTGCATAAGAAATGCAACATTTAACATAATATTATAGTAATTTATTCTCTTTTCCTCATTATCGAATTTTCGGAAAACTGTTGAGAGGATAAACAGTCAGAATTTGATGAGTAGTATTTAAATATTCTATATTAAATATGTAACTAGGCTATAACTAAAGCTTGAAATAGAAAGGTAAAAAACTAAAGAACGACGAATTTAAAAGAAGAAGGAAATAAATAAATATGTAACACTTTTCTAAGAAATGTGATTTTGTAAAGGAAATTGAAGCTTGTATTCGAATGGATTTATACTTTTCACATAGAAACCTATATTTTATATTTATGTTGTATCATTCAAGTTGACATCATTTTTATATGTAGATGAATTCATTAGCTCGTAGGCTGGGTATGCAATCTCGATCGCGAGGGGATCGTCGAGAGCTATGCTGTATTATTTTCAAAAAATATTTATGATTATAATTTAAAATTATTGAAGCCAACCAGATCCTAAAGCTAAGCAGCTCTACTCTGTCGTTCAGGTGCTCGAACCTGCTTTTACAATCCTGCCACATAAGATTATATATAATATCAGGAGTAAAATTTAGATTTATCTACGATTACTTCGTATACGTTAGCATCGAAACCGATCCTGAAGTCGACGCAAAAGATTCGTAACATGGAAATACTAAAATCTTAATAAATGATGTTCTTTATCAAAATCAGAGCTAGATATTTAGTCAAAATATGTATACCCAGCCTAACAGTATTTTACTGAAATATCACAATGTATATATATACTATTTATATTCATTGTATGTAAGTACATTTTAAAGTGTTAAAGTAATATGTACCATTAGATACATCAGTAGCTGTAATTTGTGGGTAGTAAATAAAAAATAAAATACAACATCCGAATTTTATTTGCGCTAATTAATATATTCTCTATAGGATTACATTGATAAATGTTGCTAAATACAGTATCACTATGTGACACAAAATATTAAACTATAAACTTAACTAGGGTCTTAGGTGTTAAGACGAATTCTTTCTGGAGATGGTTTCCAGGTGTGGCTGACACTGGCTTGGCTATCGGGGATTTTGATTTTGATAACTCATAAAATTTGTAGCTAATTAGTCGAAATTTGTCGCCAAATATTTGAATTACTTGGTCACTGGTTCAAAAGTTCTAAACGTTTTTAGTTGGTTGATCTGGGGAGACTCACCCCTGCTTGGCCACATATTTTATATCTCAAAAACTAGGAACACCTAGTGAAGATCTGTTTTCTCCCAGAATTTGTCGCTAATTGGTCGAAATTCGTCACCAAATATTAGATTTAGGAGCGAGGAGTAGAGAATACGAGCTAAATCAAAGAGTTTTTACCAAATTACTTATAACGCTCCAAGACTATACTATAAATCCCCGATGGTGGCCCGGCCAGTGTCAGCCACACGGTTTCCAGTTCAAAAAACCGATACTAGGGCGCATCTTGCTCCTGTATGGGAATATTAATCTAATCTAATAAATTGCAGATCATCTGAAAACATTCTTATCACTATATTAATCATTTTTAGATCAATGGATACAATTATTATGTCCTTAACATTACAATAACAACAACACACACCTCAAACAGAAAAATAAAATCTACAGGGACTAAATTAAAGCTTTTTGCAACTGATACTCTCATAGCCTCAAGAAAATTTAACAAGAAATAAACATTCATAACCAACCATCGGAATAGGTGTGCAATTTTGTGGGATTTCGTGACGTTTCTTAACAAGGATTTGCCTTTAAATCTCACTTATCTGGAATTTCATATGATCAATTTAATTCTAAAAATGTGAGGTAGTTCTTATCCACCTTACTTTTTAAGAATCAAATTGATCACCTGTTAAAAATAATTATTGTTTATAGTGGCGACAGTTTAAAAATTGCAAAAAATGCCCGCTCGATGACGAGTATTGTTGTTACATTGGAGTTCCATTACGCACATTCGATAACTTTTTTTGCTTCAATAAACTATAAGGCCTTGGTCACGGTGTCAGCGGTGGGTGGCGCGGCAACAGCGCTGTGCCAATACAATCGAGTTAAGGCCCTATATAGGCCTACACGGTGTTCAAGAGTTGCCATGAAGGAACCCTGAAATGTAGTAAAATAAGCCGGTTACTCTGCGTTGCCGACTGCGTCAAAGTGGTATATTTATATAGGTGCTAATACAATTTTTTTCGTTGTACAAGAAGAGTCTAACAATGATTAGCAGCCCTATAAATATACTACCTTGACGCAATCGGCAACACGAAGTAAACCTATGGAGTGGCACCACGCCGCGCCACTTCTGCTACCGCGCCGCTCACCGCTGCCACCCATACCGAGGCCTTATAAAGAATTTAAAAATATAGCAATGAAGTTAATGTTTATTTTTGTCAAAAGAGAAACATTTTGATTAGAACAGATCCTAAAATCGCTTCCTATTCTAAATTCTCGTCTTATCCATATTAATACAATGTTAAAGGTCATTCACCCTAAATTATTATACCTATCTATTCCGATCATTGTTCATAACACACATGACTATAAATTTAAAATATATTAATATAATGCTAGTTTAACCAGCATATTTAAATTTAACACTAAAAGCCTATTATAATAATCTTATTTTATACTCTAAATAAGAAATAGGTAATCCAGGGAATATATATAATATCCAGCCCGCTATAAAATATTGATAAAATGTACAAAAATATTTTTGTGCCTACTTCTAACCCCCTACATTACGAATGCTCTACGGATCATCTATCTTCTTATATACAGGGTTTTAACATTTAAATGGGTCAGTCAGCAAATCTGAAACTATAAGACACACAAAGATCTGTTCTTAGGAACCATGTCATAGATTTTAGTGAAAAGAAAAACTGCATTCAAGTACACACAAGAAGGCATTACAATATTTATGGTCGAATTATGTAATTGTAATTTTATTTCATTACATGGGCGTATTGTAAACGGAAGATTTTGTATACCATCATCATCTCAGCCTATTGCAGTATTTATATTTATAATCTTATATGTATAAAAATCAATTGCTGTTCGTTAGTCTCGCTAAAACTCGTGAACGGCTGAACGGATTTATCTTATCTTGGTCTTGAAATATTCGTGGAGTTCTAGGGAAGGTTTAAAAGGGGAGAAAAAATCTAATAATTGCCGGGAAAACCCTAAAAACAGCCCTTTTGTTTTTTCCATATAAAAGTTTTCTAAATAAAATGTAGAGTCAATTTAAACTTTTATTTATCGATTGAGGCAGTACTTACGAATTCTGCCGGGTCAGCTAGTTGCATATAAAACAAGTATTTCAGGATTTTCAAAAATTAAAATATGGTGGTATGAAGTTCGCCGGGTCAGCTAGTTGACTAATAAAAAATCCGACGCACACTCAGTGATAAAAAAACGGCGCTCAAAATAAAGTTCAAAAAGAGTTCAATTGTATCGCGTTCGCGGTACTAAAACAGACTGATTTTACATAAACTATTTGTATTTAAATATAATTTTAATTTGGCAGTATCTATATCGGCGACAGTTTTGTACGTGACTTTAGTACGTAATGGTGCGTATAGGGGGAGACGCGGAAACTTTATATATCAATGTTACCGAATTCAATATTTCTACAAAAGTAAAAATAAATCAAAGTAAATTACAATTTACGTAACGAGGTATGTCTTGTTGTCATCTTTTTATTACCTAATATTTACTACCTACTCACTACATCTTAAATTTAGCGTGCATGCAGTTCCAAAACTTATCCACTATAATAATATCATGCTTCTATTTCTATGGTTACAAATACATGCCTTGAATAATGATATTTAAATTCAAAAATTTAGAATAATACAATTTTTAAATCTTCCAATTGCAATGGTTAATCGGTTTTACAATTATCGGGTCATATATCGGTGATATCGCATTTCTAAATTGAATCAACGTCTCCTTCATGATTAATAATATAATAAATGTAAAACACATTTCTATCATAGGTATTATAAACGAGACTACAGAAACATTATCAGAAAAATATCTTAAAATTAACAATGAATACGTTAAACGCATATTATCCATAATAGTTATAAACTAAACAATCTAGTTAATTGATTAACAAGATATCCAATTCAAATCAACAACAAAAGGTAGAGAGGATTCACATGAGGGTAATAAAGATTACTGGGTTTTTGGTTTAGGTTCATTTGTGGTTTTTTTTTTATTTGCAGTTCTAGTGTTACGCGGTCGAGTAGAAAGATATCTGTGAATAAGAGAGATATAAAACAGTCTAAGAATGCAAAGGAGAAAAAAACCAATACAATAATAAACATAACCACTGAACTTGTTGTCACTCGTGTGAACCTTGTCTGCCATTATCAAGTTTAAAAACAATTTACGTAACTAAATCTAATTCGCTTTGGAATGTTATATATGTTGTATGTTTAATTTACAATTAAAAAAAGACTTAAAAACGACGTTTCTTCAACTCCACAGAATTACGGCTGCTACTGCTGGTGGATGCACCCGATAATTGGGCCTGCAACAAACACAATGACATGTTACGAGCAGCTAGTTCAGTAATAAAAGAAAACAACTAAATGAGCATAATTAAATTAATTACGGCTAATTTGCTAATTTTATTATACTACGAAAAGTTATAGAGTCTACACGAGTCTATACTAGGTGGAAATAAATCTTTAGTACCGAACTGTTTTTACCCGACTGATCCAGAAGGTGAGTAAAGTTTTTGCAAAGAGTTACTCAATCATCCGTAAACATGAAAATTACATTGAGAAATCTGAAGATACCTGGTTCACGAGTTAATAGGTAATCGGCCCGAACTTTCGGCGCTTGTAACTCTGTCTATAGTTATGCATTTCAGAGGTTGGTAACCTTGACCATAGTGTGAAGAATCGCTAAAGTCGTGTTCTCACTAGAGAGCTGTAACGACAACCGTTGCATGTAATGTTACTAAAATACAATAGATGTATGTGGTTTCGCAACCTGCTGCAAGTGCTACGCGTACAAATCTAGTAATCAGCGAGCTGAAGATTATAAGGTAGGTACTCATTTCTGTAATCGTAACGTTGCACGTTACATTAACCTTCACTGTTACCAAAAAAATTGGTATGTCATTCGCAAGCCTGTACACACTAGAAGCTTGTTGGCAGTTAGCTTAGTAGCAAAATGAGTACGCTAGGTGATAGCGTTTTTATAATGTTGCGTGCGTGGTAGTTGCTTCTGTCGAGCATCAACATAGATTGAGAAGGCATATCTGTAACTTGCGTACATATTAAAACCTACGTTTAATGAGTATTTATAATTTCCCGTTTTCGGTACCATGGTCTGTCCTTTCTTTCCTACCTGCATTCACGACCACCGTTGTTGCAAGCGGTCTCTCTCGTGCATAAGGAGCTCAGCTTCTTGCTTCAGACGCTCGGTGGCCTGGCTCAACCACTCACGGTCCTTCGACTCCTCGCGTTCACCCTTCAGCTTAGTCAGGGCATACACCATATCTAGAACAGGTTATATGAATACTGAGAATAAAAACATGATGCATGAAACATGACGTCACGCCTTTGCACTTAGGAAATTTCGTACTAACCAGTGGGCCTTAAAAACTAGCTCTACTCTTACAAATCTAGCAATGGGCCATTGTTGTCTAATAAATAAAGATTTATTATATTACTAGCTACCGGTCGCGGCTCTGCCCGCGTGGTATATCGATAAAAATAGCTTTTGTGCCATAATCTACATGTATGCCAAATTTTATATAGATCCTTGCAACTGTTCTGGCGTGGTAGTGTAAGAAACATCCATCCATACATTTAACTGTCCATCTATCCAACCTAATTTATAATATTAGTAAGATTTTATTATTATTTATCCCCAAGGCAGAGGGACATCAGTGGGCAGGCCACATAGCTCGCAGAACTATGCAATGGGGCAAAAAGATTTTCGAGTGGCGGCCACGTATTGGAAAGCGCAGCGTAGGACGGCCAGATGAAGGTAGCGGGTGGCAAAAAACACTCGCAGTGGCGGAAATTAGGTGAGGTGTCTAGTAGTGAACATCGTTGGGCTGATATGATGATGATGATTATGATGATGATGAGGGGTATCACACCTACATTTCGCCAGCTATGTTAGTTTCTATTAGTGAAGTCTATTGCTGTTAACCGGACTTTTCCAAACTCCGGATTGATACTGAGGTACCATCATCAAATAGCTGCACTATAACTTATTTAAGATATTAATGAAAACGGATCAGCAGTTGCCGAAAAAAATCTCCTGTAATTATTAGACCACAGTCTTCTCGTCCCATTAGAAGAATAATGTATCTTCAGATAAAACAAAAATGAAATTATTATAAACTTGGCATTAAAAACGTACAAAAATGAAATTATTATAAACTTGGCATTAAAAACCGTAAACTATCAATTGATCAAATTTGTATTTTGTAAAATACCGACTGTATTTTACAAAATACAAATTTGATCATGAATGAATTATCTGAAGATAAGACATTATTCTTCTAATGGGACGTTCTATGTGTACCCAGTGTTATTCTTCGATGGTTTGAAGCGGAAATTGATAGCACCACTAGCACGTTACTATGGTCACAAAAAAGGAGTCTACTCGTTAAATACTTCACAATAATAACAGAGCCTATTCGAAATCTAGACATTCGACTAAGCCCATACCGATATCGCTATCAAATGTTGAACAATTAATATGGCCGCTGTCATTTTCCTCTGAGAGATTTGTTTTAGAACCTGGAGATGCGACTTACCTGATTTTGTTTTCGTTGATAAATGTTTGAAATGATTTCCAGTAGGAAACGGTAAAGTACGCTTTTGTGAAGCATTGTAAACACTTTTGATCCTCTAGTTGGTTTATATACTCCGAATACTGACGTATAAAATAATTGGACATGATATACGAACATTGAAAATAATTATCTGACCAGTCTTAGTTTTGGTTCTTGTGCCCTTGATATTTTAAGACAAAGTCGGTACTAAGTGATAATATCATAGGTTTTCAAATAGACTTTGATGTATTTTAGTAAGAATTAAGTAATCAGTAGTAATTCCATCAGCAATCCAATATTTCATACTATATAATTAAAGTTTAAATTACATCTGCGTGCTAGGATATAATCTGCAAACATTTTTTCAAATCAGAAAAATATCTTCAAATGTCTAAGTAAACTATCACGTTGACTATTGAATTGAATTGAAAGGAAAAAAAATAACCTATAGAATTTTCAATTTGCTACTGGTTCAAGATTGAAATATTTTATAATCCTATACATTCAAATTGAAAAGTTAAGTAATTGTAGAAGTTAGTACTGGTGTGGTTTAAAAACCTATGTGTAATTAATTAAAAAATCAAAATTATTTATACTATTATCAAATATTAATATTTAACCAAATTAATGTACCTATACATTTGTTTGTCTAAATTATTTGCATGCATTAGTTTGACTTGAAAGAATAAAAACAACTTACGATCCAACTCGAAGTAATGAGCCTCGTGCAGCAGAAGCTCCAAGTAAGGGAAGTCGAGCGGCAGCAGTAGCTTCTTATTGCGCAAGAAGTTGAGGATGTGACGGAACATGCCCCCGTCGCGGTCGATGAAGTAATGCTGCTTCAAAGTGTCCAACACGATCGGGATTGTGCCGTTGAACATCTTGCCCAGCCGCGACTCCGGGTAACTGCACCCAAACAATACAACGCCTTGGTACATGCACATATATTTCATCAAATCGATGCATCCGTCGTTTAACAATACATCGCGAACGTTCACCGAGATCAATTTTGAATTGTTGCAAATTGCTCGTGCGTCGGTGAATCGTTGATATTATACTCGTTTGTTGATCTGAGTGAACTAGATTTTAAAATTGTTCGAGATTGAGAGCTCTTAAACTGTATTATATGTAGAGTTGTTCGTTCAGGGCTGGTGTTGGCCTCAATTGAATATTCATGATGTTGGTTGTATAATATTTTCAAAAAGCGAACGGTATATTTCACTTTTGTGCCCCGAAGTGAGTTGATTAAAAGAAAAAGTGGCGGGGGTGAAGGCGGGGTCGCGAGCGCGGCGCGCGGCATATCCCGCAGGGCCCCAGGCGCAGCCGGCGGCGCTCCGCTCAACGAACGCTCTCACCGAGAAATAACACGCTGAGTTGAGATAAAACAAGCTTATGTACAATTCCAACTAACTATGGATAAACCACGAGTTATGTAATAACATACAAATTTTATTGCACAGCACCACGGCAATCACAGAACAATGAAAGAAAACCTATCTCTGTTCTGTGACGACAATCCTTTTCAGTTTAACGCCCATCAATGGTGACTTTTGTGTAGCGTCACGCCAAAACTTTCATGAAATTTTTTGTTTTACTATTTGCAGTTGACATTACAAAGATTACGTTATACAATTTCAAAACCACTGATGAGTCTAACGACATCAAATTTACATTTTTGGAAGGTATACATAAATATCTATTTTTAATTAGTGTTACATGTTATATTTATATTTTAGCATGTTGTAGTATAAATTCAAATATTTTCATAAGCGCGCAATTACGTATCAGGCTCATAGATTTATTTACACACAAAAATATATTATTTGTTTTTATAGAGTACACATTTGCTCTCAAATTCAACGCTTTCAATGTATATGATGGTCATATACATTGAAAGCGTTGGATATTAACCTGAAAATCATGTCAGTAAGGGATCACTCCGTGAGCCACTGTTAATGTCAGACACCTGGTTAGCCACGTCTCTGACATTAGTTACTAATGCAAGAAATTAGTAGGTAACGGGATAACATTAGTTAGAATAAATATTTACGTAAAGGTTGGTAGGTGCCGTAAGCGATGGTGTCTGAATGGATAATTGACCGGTGTGCTAAACACGCGGTCCGATTTCGATTCCGACCAACAGTACCAATGTGGATTTCACTTTGTGGAATTTATATGTACTAGTTATGTGATTTACCATCTGCTAACAGTGAAGGAAAACATCGCGAGGAATCCCACATACCCTAGAAGAAATTCTAAGTGTATAACTGATCCACCAAACCGCATTAGGCCAGCGTGTGTGGATTATGGCCTTAACCTTAATGCCAAAGGCAATAAGGCAAGGCAAAACAATGCCTTTGGCATTAAGCCCACCATTGTACCAATAATGTGCATAAAGTTTTAAATAAATAATCGGACCTACAAAGAGAGCAATGTGTCGTTTCACCCGTGGTCAAAATCCACCCATGCTATGATTAATAATAAAACATAGTATTTACTTACGCAGTCAAAGTCTCCAATGATGAAGTATAGATGGTGCCACCCACGTCAATGTGTACAGGAGCATTGAACTTGGTGGTGACGGCGACGCGGGGGATGCCAGCAATCAGCTTCTTCTCCATAGGGCCGTCATCAGGCTGCGGACTGCTCGACTTAACAGGAAGCATGTTGTAATAGTACTGGAATTACAAATAAACAAGCCCAATTCAACCACTATTTTAGTAGACGTAAAAATCTTAATCTTCATCTCTATATTCATAAAATTGGCCAGAATCATATCTATTTATACTGTGCTTAGCTAATTCATTGTCAAAGTTTAAATTCTTAATAACGACAATTCCTCCCTTCCTTAGTCAAGTAAAACTTCGACAACACTCAGGTTGTCTAGTATCGCACCCTATACGACTCAAAACACTAAATATATCAAAGCCCTTTACTTTACTCTATAATTATTTACCATTTGGTTTACTTCCAGTAGTTGTTATAGTTCTGCATACAATTTTAATTTATTGTATAATGGTACAGCCTAAAGGCTATCGAGAGAACGGAGGCCTAAGGGCATCTCTAGACCCGTTTCATGAGGCCACCAGATCTTTATGTTGCTAGCGGCGGTACGCTTGCGCCCATACAAAACTGAGGCTCCTAACAAAAACCAGCCAAGAGCGAGTCGGACACCAGCACCGAGGGTGCCAAAACCATAAGTATTTTTTTTTAATTTTTTTGTGATTGAATTGTTAGATATTAGTATGGAACGGGATAGCTATAATTTAGAATAAATATTCACGTAAAGTTAGGCAGATACAATGTTTACCATCTTTATGTAACATCAGTTCGCGGAATATACTCTCACACTTACTCAATTTTTTTAGGCTTATCATTTTAATCACCTTCCAATTTAGTACTAATATTTAGTGATATACACGAGTTCCTATAGTTTTCGGTCTTTTTCCTTTACTTGTGCAACTTGATATTGCCAAATTTTAAGATTCTAGTTCAACGGGAAGTATCCTATAATACCTAGATATTATGTTAATAATAATAAATATTTTAATTTTAATATTTTCGAAAAGCCTTGGTGGCTGAATGGATAAGGGACCGGGTGCAAATCATGCGATCCTAGTTCGATCCCGGATGACAGTACCAATGTGAAGTCAAGTGACTTACCATCTGCTAACGGTGCAGGAAAACATCGGGAGGAAACCCACATACCCTAAAAGAAACCGGCACCAGGCCAGCATGTGTGGATTATGGCCTAAACCCTCTCAGCTCTCTAGTTAGAGGAGAGGAGACCCGATCCCAACAGTGGGACTTATTGGTTTCCTGATGATGATGAATAAATATTACTTAGACCTCTGATTTTTTATTGCGCCAAGGGATTTCAGCTCTACGCGTTTTTGAGAAAAATATTCTTGACAGACACACAGATGACATCGGTGTGATCCTAAAGGGGTTCTATCTTTTCATTTTGAGGTACGGATCCCTAAAAATGTAAGTATACATACATATATAGATATGATACACACAATATACACAATAGGTATGATTAAATAATGCATTTGAGGGTACACTAGCAAGGAATCTAATATATTCAATGATACATTTTCGGAAAAACTATTTTATTTTGTAATTTATTTTTCTTTTTGACTCCAAACCAATTGGATGAAAATCATGACTGGATTCGGTACAGTATTATGTAATCTTTGGTAATACAGCGATGAGCCGACGACGTGTTCACGAACAAAACGGCTAGCATTGAGCCGCAGGTACCCATTTCGATGATGTTTCAAAATGTAAAAGTGCACCAGAGACGTGAGGCTTACCGGCCGTCAGCGTGGGAGCATCCCGCGAGCTGCGACCCACTAACTCCGCTCCCACGGCATCCTTCACACACTATCCATCAATAACATTCCATGATTCCACACACTACAAAACTTATTAATTCTTACAACAACAAAAACTCCCTTCATCACATAAAACTTAATTTATTTATGTAGTCACTGCATCGACCAACGACGAACACCAACACTAACAAACACACTATTTAGGTAATGCAGCTAAGTATATATTTAGCACAGCAGAACCAGGACACATTACAAATTGCTATGAAAATTGTCATTTGCGTCGTGTAGCGTACCAAGCGCTGGAGGCTATACACCGGACCAAGTCCGACTTCAATTATTTTTTATCTCTTGAATGCATCTCCAGTGCAGTCGTCTGGTGGCCTATCTCACTGGTTTCACACCTTACGCCCTATTCACGTGCTAAACTTCTGTCTTTGTGCGGAAAAACGCTATTTAAAAGTTCTTGCTTCCTGACTCTACAAATACACAGGTATTTATTTTTTATGTACTACACAAACCAATTATATTATCATTAAACAAGCATAATTAATTTTTGGTGCCTACCATTGCAAAATCTATCTAATACGCTTGATCAAACACTTTACTATTAATTAATTATTAATAAAAAAGCACTTTAACATTAAGGCTACATTGAAGTCATTAAATTTTCTGAAGAAAGGAAATTATCATAATTGACTGTTTCTTCATAACAAGCACATCAAAGACACTAATGACAAAAACGTTGAACTTACATCAAAAAATAATATCTCATCAACGTGTATGAATAATAAATATGTACACTTAAGTGAGAATACTAAGGATAGAGGCCGTAAAACGAGTTGAAATCAAGCGAGTAAAGTCGGCTACTGTACACTTGTAGTTACGGTAGCAAGCCGCTAGGGGGCGTTACGTCGCACAGCAAGCCACCACTCTTACCTGTCTGGTTTCATTATAAATATGCCGCAGGCTGTTTGCCTGCTTCGCGACAACCCAAATACCTAATCACTGAATACCATCCAACGCAATAAACATGTATGATCTTGGCTTTTCGAGTTCTACGTGAATGTGCATATGGCAATCGGGAAACAAATATTAATAAACACCCGTCGAACTTTAAAAACAGAAGAAATTATGTTTTGTGCATAAAAAAATTAACCTAGTATAAATTACAAATTCAACTAACCATTACACATCACCCAGGACATAAAATAACATAAAACTAATAAACGTACTCGTAGGTCTGTGAGATAAACAGAAAGTGTTCCACAAAGAAAAATCAATTAAGTCAAGTCGAGGAAAATCAATAAGGAGCTAAAATGGCATATCTACTTTTATAAAATGCAAAAGGCAAAAGGTGAAAGTAAACACTCTATTTAATTAAGTTCCAATGTAAGGTATAAAATACGTACTGAAAGACGTACTGCTTGTGTTGGATTGAAACTGCGTTCTCTTCGAATGCGAGTAGAATCCAGTTTGATTACTATTGGAAATGCTTCAAAAGAATCGTCAAAATGTGCTAGTAAAATTGAGCATTCCCTTGTATGAGCATTCTCGCGAATTTTAGTAAAATAAACTTTATCTTTTCTAAACCTCGGTCACGGTGGCAGCGGTGAGCGGCGCCGCCGCGGCGGCAGCAGCGCAGTGCCACTCCAATCGGGTAACGTCGCCTTTTGCCAAATGTGTCAAGGTGATATATTTATAAAGCTGCTATTACAAAATTAATAAATACAAATAATTAATTAATTGTTATTAATTGCTGGATTGGGTGGATTATGACCTAAACCCTCTCAGCTCTCTAGTTAGAGGAGAGGAGACCCGAGCCCAGCAGTGGGACTTAATGGGTTGCTGATGAATGAAATAAATGAATTTGAATTTGAATTAAAAAATTGCTGGATTATGGCCTAAAAACCCTCTCAGCTCTCTAGATAGAGGAGAGGAGACCCGAGCCTAGCAGTGGAACATTAATGGGTTGCTGATTTTTTAATTGTACAATTAAAAATTAAAAATTTTTTTAATTGTACAAAAGTGTGTCTCACAAAGATTAGCAGCTCTATAAATATGCCACCTTTATGCTGTCGGCAACACGTAGCTACCCCGCTGCCGTTGTCGCACCGCTCACCGCTGTCGCCGTGACAAAGGCCTTAGCGAGCATTTTAACGAGCTTTGAAATCTGACATCTGACATAGACAACTAGAGCGCGAAACGTTCGTAGCTGAACAGGCTCTGTTCGTTGTTCATTTCGACGTTCGACATTCTTTAAAAACAGCTAATGCTCGATAATCCGATCGACATTCTTGACAACTTCATTTTTTAGCTAAATAAATTGTAAAATGCATAATATTCATTTAATATCGTTACATGACTACGAACGATTTAGCAGGAACCTTTGGTTGCCCAATTAAAAATTGCTGACAAATTCAATTCCCAGGAAACAAACTAAACTAACCTAAACTCTATGTTATATTAACTTGACAATACATATTGAACTCCTCACGTTACATTTTATTATATTGTGGAGTTACAGTGACTTCTTTCTACCTATATATTATAATTATTCTACCAATTTACAATGTACTCATAAAACAATTATACAATTTGTAGTATCCTGAAAACACTACCTTGGATCTATTTAGAGTAGAAGTAATTCCAAAGTATTGAAACGGTCATTTTTGCCGATAGCTCACAGAAAGAGGATAATGTATGTCATCGATACTGTAATACGTACACACATAATTATAATAGCCTCATTAACTTATTACAGATTGATTTATATAATATATTTGGTAAGTTTAGTAAGTTATTGGATTGCCTCGTGTCGCGTCTGTTTGAAATTGAATTTTTTGATTTTCCTAATTACATAAAAGTTTTTTCCTAAAATAAGTACATTGGTATTTAGAAATTAAAAGTATCAGTAACAGAGATATCGAATTTTTCAAATCGGACCAGTAGTTCCTGAGATTTTAACGTTCAAACAAACAAACAAACGCTTTAGCTTTATAATTAATTAGACTATAGATTAGGTACTTATAGACAAATGTATAATATTAAGGTAGGTGTATATTATGCTACAAAAATAAATACCTCGCTATATTAAAGGTAAATAAATATGTATTCAAATTATAATTATTATTATAGAAATTATTAGATATCATATACCTACTTATTATTATTCTTAAATGTACTATTTTCAATTAGGTATTATTAATTATTATCGGATCTCTATTATTATTATATTATTATAATAATAGCAATAACATTTATTATTATTACTAGATTATTAGATATTATTTTATTATTTGAAATTTGCGTGACTACAGGCTACTACATTTAGTTACATTATTTTATAACAAAAAATACGTCAAACAAAGAATCAGGGTCTGCACACGAAAATAGTTAAATAAGCTTAATACAAAAAAATACTTGTTTAGGATTATTTAAATATAAGTTCAAAATAATATTTATGAACACAAGAAGAATTTTTTTAGCTATAAGTACACGTTTATTCTTTACCACGACGGCGACGATGACAAACAGACGTACGGCCTGTACTGGGTATGTAATGGTTTTCTTAAAAAAGATATTGCATAAATAGCTCTCTGTATGACATCGAAATAGAAAACTACACCAAATGTAGGATAATATTTTCGTTAGTTTGCAATAGCGTAATAAATTAAAATAAAACCGGCCAAGAGCGTGTCGGGCCACGCTCAGTGTAGGGTTCCGTAGTTTCCCGTCCGTCACAATAAGTGTTCCCACTTATGAGTTTAAAGGAAGTTAAAAAAAAAATACGGGCAAATGAAACTTGACCTCTGGATTGTATAGGCGCTCATACGATTCAGGGACCAAATTATATTGGTTAACTGCAGTTTCCATCTGTTGTTTCCATCCAAGTTCAAAATAATTTTCCTAGAAAGTCCTTATAAAGTTCTACTTTTCAGATTTTTTTCGTATTTTCTAAACTTATGGTTCAAAAGTTAGAGGGGGGGGGACGCTTTGTTTTTTACTTTTGGAGCGATTATTTCCGAAATTATTGACATTATCAAAAAATGATTTTAGTAAACCCCTATTCATTTTTAAATACCTTTCCAACAATATATCACACATTAGGGTTAAAATTAAAAAAAAAAACACTTCCCACTTTACATATAGGGGGGCTACCCTAATAAAACATTTTTTTCCAATTTTTATTTTAGCACTTTGTCGGCGTGATTGATTCACATATTGGTCCCAAATTTCAGCTTTCTAGTGCTAACGGTCACAGAGATTAAGCGAGGACGGACAGACGGACAGACAGACATGGCGAAACTATAAGGGTTCCTAGTTGACTACGGAACCCTAAAAAGGGAATTCATAGTCTCGTCTGGTAACCAAGTAAGTTAAAATAATTGCAAACACAACATCAGACTTACTAAATACTCGCGTAGGTATATTACAATTAAAGGCACTCATAGCCTGTTGACGATATTTCTTACTAGCTATTTAAAATAAATAAATCTTTTTTTTTAGGTTTATCTAATTAATGCTCGTAGAAGGTTGTTTAAATTCATTTTTATTCGTTTTATATTCACAATTTTATTAATATTAATATACTTACATACAACCATTTTTTAGTTTAAGGTTGTTCAAAGGAAGACTGCGCACCAGCGGGCCGGCCTGAGGCATGGGCGGCCTTTTATACCAATTGTAATTACCAGCCTCGGGCAAGAGACCCAAGACTAAGTGCGAACAACAAGCCGAATTAAAACTTTATTGTATTCAACGCAAAGAAAGATGCCTCTCAAAGCTAATCTGTTTTTGAATTATCAATCAACCTCACAGGAATCAACATTCAAAACCGAATATATCGCGTGAACCTTTTTGAAGTGGGTTTAGATTCATTCATTACAAACAATATTTCAGGACTGACGAATTACGATTTGTAGGTATATTTTTTAGATTTACAAATAACTATCAAAGTAAATAATTAAAATTTAACACGTTCAATGCGTTTACTATAAAACAATACTTTCTGTGGGTGCGTCATGACCTCCATACATCTCATACCCTTATTCTTATTGTGCGTCGTGAACATCATTTGTTCATATCACCTCCTGCTTTTAAAAGCTAATAACTTTATGAAATTTATAGCTATTTTAATCATTTTCAGACCAAATCTTGTCAATAATATGTAGTATAAGCAGCTAAATTCGCCTGCAGTTCTGATCAATAGTTTCAGAGATAGTTTTTCAGAGAAAGTTTTTTTTTTTAACGGTTTAAAAAAAGGTAGAATTCATGAGAAGTATTTTGCCATAACGCAGTCTGATATCTTCCCTCGGTCATTAGATAGTGTTGGGATATGGAATACTAATTGTAGTGAACTAAAATATCGACAGTTTAAATAGGATTTATTATGTTAACTCTTAGTAATGTTTCTGGAAACAATTCAATGTAGTTCTAAAACAACTAAATAATTTCTCATTCTTAAACAATCAGCCTTATTTTTTGTATCAATGCAATAATAGTATAAAAAATCTTAGTAATCTTTCTTAAAAAAGTTTCAATCATCCCTTACTTCATTTCTATTGCATTCTTCGTCTTCACCAAAATGTATTTTTTACCCAATTGCCAAAAAAGAGGGTATATTTTTTTACGAGACATTTTCATTGTAGCAAATTTTATCGTATTTTTTTTTAATGTCAACCGTGTGCTATCGTTTCGATACACTATGATCAGCTGAGCGTGCGGCGTCCCAACGTACAGTGCTACGTGAGATTGTTGTCTATGTGCAAATACTTCTCATGCCGCATACAGCGGAAAATATTGGTCGCTGTGCGTCGTGAACATTATTTTGCCATACGTTCTATTTCTTTATTTTGATATATTTAAAAATATATTGAGAAACATCGAACTATCTTTTTCATACTCATAGCAAAACATAAAAAAACGTGCCGCCGCATGGTAAGAAACGTATTTTAGAGTGCCGCACCACGGTACGGTCGTCCATGGACCTATAGAGTTCACAACGCACGCAACGTGTTAATATTATATGAAGAAATCCGGATTATCAATCACCAGTGATATGACTGTTATGTCGCGTCCCACTTATATTTATACATACATTACCTATTGATGAGCTCTTCTTCTTCTTTTAAGCTTTCAAAGACTCGAGTGTTTTCCTAACCATATAGGAAAATACCCAACGAATAATAAATACTGCACTATGATAACTCGAATATCAAACACAGAGCTCTAATCAAACTATCAATAATGACAATACCTACTTAAAATTAACTAAAAACCAAGGGAGCTTTTGTCTACCAACAAACTGCTCTGCAGTTTATTTTATTTTTTACTTTCCTTCTTTCACTCGCATAATCAACACAATGACGTAGATAGAATTTTATAATCATAGCTCGAAGCAGTGATCAGTTATTTAAAAATTGTATTTAAATTGTAGAATATCAGTAAAATGTTCCATTTTCTATTTATAAATTTGATATCTTCTGCATAGCGATAATTATCGTCATGTCGCACATTAATATCGCTAAACAAGGCGAATTGACAAGGGCGCATGATAATAAAGACTTATCTCAAAATTATAAATTGCTATTTACTGTCGGCTGTCGATATAAGACGCACCGACAGCCGATCGATCATCGATATTATGGCTAGCAGCTTCTTACATTCAAACATTTACATGGAATGGAATTATATCTATACCATAGGTAGTTCATGAATGAAGGCACGATGGACTGGAATAATGTGAATATTTTAAAAGGATATTTATTTACTTTTAAAACAGTAGATACTTGATTTCAGTTATATAGAACAGTTATTTGCAGATATAACTATTAGTTATTTACTATCTGTAACGAACAAATGAATTAGTAAACTTGAAAAAAGGCCATTACGATGGTTAATATCAGTGATGACCTGAAAACCAGGGACTCTACCCGTACTCTTCATTCGATTGCTGGATTTCGATATCGTTGTCACAGGTTTGAAAATAACAGTCACAGCATTTCAATTTTCAAACATTTCACAGTAATATCGAAATCGACCGATCAAATATCGAGTTAACAGCAATGAACTCTTGCAAAGACCGATTTTTGAGACCCGGGAGTCCCACGAAATGCCTAAAAAAATTAATCCGCTGTTTGAAGAGGAGTAGGTATACCAACAAAATTGTCAAATAAATAAGAGGTTAATTTTGCAGCTAAGTTTTATTAGTTTCTTTTTACAATTTAAGTATTTTTTATAAATATAAGAAGTAAAGACCGCTAGAGTATGTGAGAAATTTTGAAGTCATCAACTTATAATATCCTAGCTAGTTAAGGTATATAATTTCCTTGATACTACACTCGATAAACGATCAAACTTTTAGTCAATTTAGACGTGTCTGTCAAAATATGTAATATGGGAAAACGTCGTGTTTCACTAACAAATTTGGTTAACCAAATTTAAGCTTTAACCGGGTGCTTCAGATACTATTTTATACCCAGTAGTGGTGTGTTCCCATGAGGCAGACCGGGTTATGCAAGCTTTTTATTATTTGTCAAAATATAAAACTACAAGTGTTTCGTCTATGGTACGTTAGTACTATTACTTATTCTGTGCCTATTGTCGATAATTGTTTTGCTGTTTAACTTTCAAACGACCTTAATTAAAGAATGCCATAACTTTTTTATCATATTAATTCTACGAAATTACCACACTCAGCCTAATGGAAAACTATTTTCGTCGTCAGTCACGTAAATAGATTAGGGCGTGCCATGTTATAGATACTTAAGAGTGCGTATGTAAGACTTGTGGCAATAATATTATACACTATTATTATAGTACTGCCCGTTATTAACTTGAAATGAAATGAAATGAAATGAAATCTCGTTTATTCATCTAGGTTACAAGGTAACACTTATGAAAGTCACAAGAATGTAACAGGTTATCCGAAATGTTGTGTCAGCAAAAGTTGTGTTGAAAGTAGATAAAGAACTTTTCTCATTTGCAAAAAGTCCACACGTATACTTTACAAATTATTTTTTATTTTTAAGCAAGTGATTGATTATATTAATTAGAAATATATAGTTAACTTACAAAAATCAAAAAAATATTTTATTATTATATAAGGTAACCGATAAAATTGCTTTACCACCCATAAAGTAAATGTCGTTTGCATATCATCTTTTCTTTCTTTTTGAAAAGACAACGCCCGCACTAGGGAACAAGCCCTGTGTCGCGGGGAGCTTTACAAACATGAAACTAACGGACACAAAGTACACCCAGACTAGAAACAAATATCTATGAATCACACAAATATTTGTCTCGTGTGGGAATCGAACCCACGTCACCCAACACGGCGATGTAGTGGCGAGGCGACCACTTTAACCACTGCGCCACGGTGACAGTCAACTAAACAATAATGTCTATTTTTGCTTGCAAGTGACATCAGTACAGTGACAGTTGGCATTAATGCGAGTCATAGTGAATTTTAATTTTGATGGAATTTTTGTTAAAAGTGGTAAAGTAATTATGTGGTGGACTGTACCTAATAAAGCTTTTCTTGCAACTGTGTCTTTTTCGAGTTTTGCAATACTTAGTTTCGAATCGGAACATGAATAATATAATAAGTTAAAAATATATTTTACGAAGTGGAACAGTAATGATTCGATACTAACTCATGGATTTTATTTATCTGATACGGTACGCGTCTGAAACGTTACATGTCTGTAAACGCAACTTAAGAATTATTGGTGTATACTGAACACACAATAGAGCGGTCGTAATACAATGTCGTGGCCGCCGGCGTCACTCGCGGGGCTGCAGGCGCCCTTTCCGTTTTATCAATAGTTTATGTTTGTGCCCGGGGCCACCTCGCCTCTAAGGGGCTTGGCATGGCACACCAAAATTTTTTGTCAAGCATTTACAAAAGCATTGGCGTTTTGCATCCATGTAATATTAAAACATATTAATACTAGCATCCGCCCGCGACTATACCCGCGTTGTATGTCGGTAAAGAGTAACCTATGTGCTGTTGCTATTCCAGACTATATCTGTTTGCTTATTTCCATACAGTTCCTTTCAGCCGTTCTGGCGTTCATTGTGTAACCAACATCCATCCAGCTATCCTAACATTCTCATTATATTATATTAGTAAATAGTGACGTGCGTTTCAGCCGATACAGCATATTAGACCTAATCATATGATGGAATCGCTGACACAGCAAACTACACGGACGGCACACATGTTTAATAGTTTTAATGTGTAAATAAAGTAGCTGTTGTATATAAGCTCTAGATAATTAAGAACAAACCTGCAATTATGTTGAATCTAAGTAAGTCTAAGTACTTTGATTCATTGCCCTTCCCCCTTACCTCTAGCTGCGGCCAAGACACCTTTAGCCGTCAGTACGATCGGTCTTGTGAGCCTGCTCGACCGGCGGCAGTGAGAAAACCATTTCCAACTTACCCGATTCCTTCCCACTGTCCGTCTGTTGCCTTAAGTCTACTCGGAACAGATATCCAGATATACGTATCTATAAAGAAGTATAATAGGGCTAGGATCAAGTAGGGACTTAGGGGGATAATAGGGATTAGGGATCACCTAAGTGACACAGAATATTAGTCTGTATCATCAAATACTACAACGTACCACTCCTGTGTACACAATTGTAATAATAGAGGCGCTAGGGAGCCCAGGCAGGCCCAGACGCTGACCACGCGTATACTGGCAAAGGGCTGAGATCTAGGGTCTGTAGGGTTCAAGTTTGAATGACAACACAACACATTTTAAGAGCACAATTATAAAAATGCAAAAAACCATTAGGTTATACATCCAACTACTAGTAGAACGAAAACCATGTCAAAGATGTCGTCGACTACAGAATCAGATACACAGAAGACAACACTCCTAGCAACAGCCCAGGTGTAAATTAACGCAAAGATGGGTCGCTACAGTTATTAAGGGTGCTCTGTGATCAAGGTTCAGAGGCTTCATTCTGCACAGAAGAAGTAGCTCAATTAACTACCCTCGCAGCAAAGTGAAAACCGACATAAGAGGTATTGCTGACCTGACGAGAATTAACTTCGAACTATTGTATCGAAGTTAAGATTCAGCCAAGATTTCCAAGCGAATTTAAGTTAAATGTTAAAGTTAATTTAATTTAACTTATTATTTTGCCGAAGCTAACTGGGTCATTACCAAACAAAAGTGTACAACAAGTACAAGAAGACTGCTTAGTAAATAAACTAATTGCAGATCCGACTTACTACAAACGAGGTACAATAAACATAATATTGGGCGCTCAGGAATACAGTAAAATACTGTTATAAGAATTATACAAAATTCAAGATAGAGTGATAGCCCAAGACACTAAGTTTGGGTGGATTTTATCGGGAATACTTATATAGTAATTCAAAGGCTACCAATTGAAAATTGTTATAATGATAACACGAGCTACTGAAATATAACAGTTAGCGAAATTTTGAAAATTAGAGGAGGTTCCTGAAAAATACAATTTATCACACTAAGATGAATTATGTGAATTTATACAAACAAACAAACATTAAGAAACTCAGATGTTAGTTAGAATTCCATTCAAAAATCCTGAAATAATTTACTGGATGAACACAAAAATTGTAGACACAATCATGATCAGTTTGTTTGTTTTCCTGGGCCAGTGAAGAACATGCAGTTAATACAAATATAAATATGATAATAACAAATAAGAAGTAGTGGAAAGATAGAAGGGTATGTATATTTCAACTAGTTTTAGTTTCCCCATGCATCCAATATTGATATCGGATTATGTGAATTTTACTGTGCCCGAATATAATAATAATAATATTCTACCACATTCACATAGGGCCATCTAGTCCCAAAGTAAGCAATTATATTTGCTTGTGTTATGGGTACTAAACAACTGATATACTATTTAAATACTTTGTTTTTGGTAAATACATACATATTATATATAAATTACACCCAGACACAGAACAAACCTTTATGCTCATCACACAAAGATTTGTCCTGGGTGGGGATCGAACCCACGACCTCCAGCTTAGCAGTCAGGGTCACTAACCACTAGTTCAACAGGCCAGTCTTCAGAATATCTCTGGATAGTATAAAATAATCCAATATAATAAACTAAAACATATCGCTACACCATCCCATGTTTCCCCAAAGACGTAGACAGGCCAAGTGCAACAGGCATAGGAAATTTAACACTCTATAATAATATATTATTGTATAGGCAACAGCTAAGTTGCCTATCATCATATCAGCCCAACGACGTCCACTGCTGAACATAGGCCTCACCTAATGTACGCCACTGCGAACGGTCCTAGTTGCCTATACAATAATATTATTATGGAGTGTTAATATTTGCGAGTTTGTGAGTTTAAATTTAGGAGTAATCTTCGAAATGACTCAACCGATCGTGGTGAAATTACATATAAAGATAGTCAAAGATCTGGATCAATACATAGACTACTTTTAAGCTACATAATACGCGGGCGAACCAGCGTGCGGATACTTGCATTAAATCTTTGATCGGACTATGAAAAGTAATAACGAAGTAAAACAAGTACACGAGTTTGCTCGAACGTTTTAATGAAAATAGTTCGACGTTACATGATAATGTCTAGTTGTAAACCGCTGTTATTCGAAAACTCATATTGAACTGTTAAGTCTACGCTTGAATGGGATGATTAGACGAACTGTGACCTATGAAGCAAACAGTAATATTATATTTTAATCAATTTGTACATCCTGTATAAATAATTATTAATATACGCTTAAATTAACCTAACAATATAGGTAAAGATAATAAAATAACATCGACACACCACATACTGTAGACTTAAATTGAATTGAAATTGAAAAGCTTAACAAGTAAATAATTAAAAAATTAAAATAACCCGACTGCAAAATATCAACAGATAAGCAACGCATTAAAAAGACCGAATAATGATTGTAATTATTTTTCCTGATTAAATTAAAATACATAACTTAAGTATATATGTGTAATCTCCATTTGATTCCCTTTATTATGATACCATATTCGATACGTTTGGTTAAAAAAAAATTAACTACCTACCTACACTTTGGCGCCAAAAATCCACCTTTTTGTAATTTTTAAATACCTATCTAAGGACACTTGGGTTTTTGAGAAGAATCTAACGATACCTTATTTATCGAAAAGCATCCAGCCGTTTGGAAAAAACGTGGGAATAAAGAAATTTACAAACATACAAGATATGCGCGAAAAACAATACCCTTCCTGACAGTCGGGTAAAAATAGGTATTTATTTTTCAAACAAGCATTTTACTTAGAACACGTGAGTGAAGCCGGGAGCAAATACTTGACTAGACGCTCTCGTAGCATTATGCTACTAGATGCTCGTTACGATCATTGAGATCAAGCAACGTTCGACAAGGTCAGTCCGTAGATGGGTGACCGTTTGTAATAGTTTCATTTTCGAGCGTTTCCGTACTTCGGAAGGCACGTTAAGGCGTTGGTCCCGGTTACTAATTAATGTGGTAGTCGTTAAGTCAAGTTAATAATAATCGTGTTTGCACCAAGAGAATTTAGGGTCCGTTCACACCGATCGGCTCGGAGAGCATCAGCCGTCGCTCTTCTTTTCACACAGACGGCGCGAGTTATATGCTTCGAACTGGCCGGAGCCAGTCGGCTGCGTGAATGCGTAAGAGTACCTACTTCATGAGAAGCAGTCGGTCGGCTTATTATTTCACATTAGGCGCGTTCGGTTTGCTCTCAAGCTTTCTCAATAATAATAGAAGTGATATGTAAAAAAAACCTGATTACAATGATCCAAAACTCTGTTAACGTAATAAAAATCTGCTCTCCTCTCCGAGCCGCTCTGTGTGAAGGGATCCCTATAGAACCTCCTTCATTTTTAAGTTGGTTAAAATATAGGGTTAAGTTTGAGTGAGTTTGTTTGTAACACTTTCACGGCTAAACAGAGTCTGGAACCTAAGCAAATAAAGATTTTGATTGATTGATTGATTGAACCTAAAGAAGAATGTATGATAGTTTATATCGATTTTATGATTACTGTCACCGTAAGCGGTTAAGGTGGTCGGTTGAAAATAGGATTAAATTTCTACTACTGAGCTATTAAAAATATTTTAAAAATAACAGTTCTAACAACACGATCTATCGCGACAAAGATTGTTCCACGTAGATCCATGAAGTCCGTTCCATGTGAACTTTTGCAATCCACTAACATCGCCGTGCCGAATGACATGGGTTTGATTCTTACACGAGACAAATATTTATCTAATTCGAAGATTGTTTCGAGCCTGGGAAGTCCCCCAGTGACATAGGTATTATTAAATAGTGCGGGCGTTGTCGTAAAAAAAAACTTGTAAAATGGGTGAAGCTGCATGTCCAAGGTGGTAGATACTAGACACAACAAAATTTTAGGCCACTGAGTACTTCCAATACGTCCACGGTCCATGTCGTCATTCTAGATACTCTGGCATTGTATAATTCAACAAAATCTTTACTCAGTAGTCGCAATTATAGCAATTTATCAGCAATTGATTTGAAAACCTATTAACAGAGAATAGACCGCATTTTGAAATAATGATATATATATTTACATATATTATGTAAATAATTAGTGATAAAGATAAGTCAGCGTAATGGACACTAAAAATAATAATTTACTTAAAATCTTTTAAAGTTTGGCGACTTGTACAATGTACACGTATTAAATTATTTTGCATAAGGTATTTCATATTTCTTAAATATAATACGTAACGTAGATCCGTTGCATAATAATTTAATAAATAATTTACTTAATTTAATTTGAGTAAATATTTGCGTAGTTATGAACCAAAATATGATTGTATTTTAAACCATTAATGTACCAAATAAGCATTATTTAGTTTCGCCTAGGTAAACACTTGGTGGTCACCAAATAAATGATGTATTCGTTAATTTAAAAATTGTACTAAAACCATATATAAAAGTATATAAATTCGTGTTTTATAAATTCAATATCGGTGATAATGTCCAAAAATCAAGTTTTCAAAATGCCCAATTCTCATAGGCAATTGAAGTGGTCGTACGCTGGTCATGCGCTACATCACGATTCGCTCATCGCCGTCGGCTCTGTATATAAAACGCACTGAGGTCATAAATTATTACTTAGCCACATCGGTTGCGAAACTTACATGTAAATATGATTATTTTATATTGTAAGGACGGTATAATGTGGGGGGAGCGGAGTGGGGTGGCAGCGGGGTGGCGGCAAGGTGTGGGGGCGCGGGCGGCGCGGTTTGGCCGCAAGCGTCGCGGCGCTCCTCGCGCCGTCGCCGCCGGCTTCAGCCGCCGCCGACGATATTAAAGCACACCTAGCTCTGCTTTTGATACCGCCGGCAATTTCACAATTTCACTCGAGGCGCTCATCTACAGAACAATCATTTCGAAAATTATTTTGAAACTGCCATAGGCATTCGAGGCTGAGTCATCGAGCGTTCGACTTACCATCCGCCCGCGGTCACGCTTTGTACATCACATATACACATCGTATTGTTTTAGTATATTCCTATATTTATATATATATTATATTTATATGGAAATCACTTTTTGTGTGTTGATTCACTATGCTTGCTTTGAATGTCTTATAAGCCACCTAATTAACCGATTTTAAAAAATGGAACTTTTTTGTTATTATGATAACTATGTATATAGAATTATAGCGAAAATATCTCGTTCAAGTATGGTTTTATACGACACATTTTACTGCAGTTCAGTTTATAAGCACACGGCCCGCCAGAAACTAGGCAGTTATAATTCGTCGCATGCTTGCTTCTACATAGTATACTATGTAGAACTAAAGATACATTCAATAAGGACGTGTCGGCCCATCTCGTGGAAAGGGTAAGAGTTGCGGGTGGTCGTTGAATGCAGGCGGCACAGCGCCACTCGCTGTGGCGGAAGCCTAGGTCCAGCAGTGGACGTCATTGGGCTGATATCATGATGATGACGATGATTTAATAAAGAGATCAATTTGATCATACAGGACACAAGCTACAATACCGCTACAAGAAGCAAATTCTAATAAATCTATCAATATCCTCGGATACGTAAGATAGTATATTATTTTAGTGGTTTTATAAACGTGTACATTGAATATAGTTTTATATTAAAATATTTTTTCGTATGAATAATAAAATGTGGACTACTATATTGCGGTATTGGGTTTTTCTATCGAGTCCAGAAATATGCCCAGTTAATGACCATTGACCAGCTCGCACTCCAACATAACTGACAAATTGTAGATGCACCTCTGCCTACCTTTGGGGATAAAATTTATAATTTGCTAATTAAAAGCGATGACGAATTCTGTGTGTGTGCGTGTGAGCTTGTGTAATATAATAATATTAAAAAGCAATGTAAAAAATGTAAAGTATAAAATACATTATTAACATTATCAGAACAGGAGAATCATGCAACGTGATTTTGTACAACGGAACAAAAAGTTAAACCTTTTAATAACAATAAATGAAATGTACATTTATCTTTTTTGGAATTCCGTCAAACATCAAAGAACCTTTCTTTCTGTTTGTATCATACTATGCTCTATTCATTCTGTCTCTGTCTGTCGGTCAAAAAGGATTAAAATCAATTTTCTCTTTGTGCTAGTGCACAAAAGTCATTGGATGAATGTAGTTTTATCTGTCTGTATATTTTAAAATATATATAGGATATCTAAGATATCTGTATATTTTAAAATAATTTTCTGTAGCTAGTTTAACTACAATGTAACAGCGTTTGTGAACACAAAATGCAATCATATAATAAATGTAATAAGAAAGAATGACTAATGTATTGCAAAACACAAAACACGCGAACGCCTGGATCAATTTAGCATTTTTTTAGGGTTCCGTAGCCAAAATGGCAAAAACTGAACCCTTATAGTTTCGTTATGTCCGGCCGTCCGTATGTCACAGGCATTTTACTCCAAACTATTCGATGTATGTTAATGAAATTTGGAGTATAGGTTTCTTGTATAGGCCACTACTTAGGTTCGTAGTTACATATTTTTTTTTTTAGGCGTGCACTTCATACTTGTAAAAGAATCTGAATTTTTTTTCATCAGCAAACATTTAAGTGGCTTATACTTCTACAGATCTTTGAAAAACAGTTTAAGGTTTCTAAATAAGTTTTTTGATTAGTTGAATATAGAAAATAATCGCTCTGAAACTAAGAAAAATAGTGCCCCCCCCCCCCCTCTGTTTTCTAAACTGTAAGAAATAAAAGTATGAAAAATATTAATTGGGATAAAAAGCTAACCTATCGGTATGCCATATTTCATACAGATTCGTTCAGAGATTAAGTAACTAACATCCATCTATAAATGAACTAATTTCAAAGAATATTAGATAGAAGAATAAGAAGAATAATAGTTACAAATAAATATAATTATAAAAATAAGATAACTCGACTGCAAAAAATCAACAGATAAGCAACGCACTAAAAAGACCGAAAAATTGTTGTAATTATTATTCCTGATACAATTTAAATACATAACATACTTATGTATGTATAACATATTTGTAAACTACATTTGATTCCCTTTATTTTGATAATTTAATCGAAAGGTTTAGTTAAAAAAAAATAACTTTGGCACCATTAAATTATGTATAATCTTTTTTTGAATATATGTAATCTCCTTTTGATTCCCTTTATTTAGATACCATACCCGATACGTTTGGTTAAAAAAAAATTTAACATCCGTCGTTTTGTCTTTTTTCTATATAATACATACCTATCTAAGGACACTTGGGTTTTTGAGAAGAATCTAACGATATCTTAATTGTCGAAATCCATCCAGCCGTTTGGAATATTCGTGGGAATAAAGAAATTTACAAACATACAAGATACGCGCGAAAAACAATACCCTTCCTGTCAGTCGGATAAAAATCACAAAGATAACGTTTAAAAAATCACAAAGATAACGTTTAATAAATACTTTCAACGAAAGTTATTTCAAACATGACCGGATGTACTGTTTTGATTTATTTCTGAAAAACTGCGCTTCTGAACAAAAGGAAGTAAGTCCCATGTAGATACGTTCTTTTATTGCGGAAACCTACATTGAGCAAGTCCAAAGAAAGTTCTTACGCAAAGCTTACTTAAAATCGCACTGACACCCGTAAAAGCATCAATTTATTCGGAAATTTATACGGAATCCGAATGCTTCGCGGGCGGGGCCACGGGCATAGCTAGTTCAAAATTTAAATGAGAAATCCTTTATGCTTCAATTGAATGCTTGGCACTACTAGTTGTAGTAGATAATAGATGGACACGTTTAGGTAGCCTAGCAACTAGTGGTCAATTCTTTTGACGCGTCTGCAAACTCGTAAACGATCGACCATACAAACACCGAATAATAGTCAAACGTCAATATCATAAAATGAAGTTTGTTGTTGATATATTAGACCCGTCCTTTTACGTTAGTAAAATTAAATTTCACAAATCTAGCATTCCCTTAATCATTCCGAATTCGCAAAAGGATTCGGGGTGGCGCCGAGAGGCAAGCAGCCCATACAATAAAATATTTACCGCTTCATAGCCAGGGGCCAAAGTCCCTTAAATAGATAGATACCAATCAATAATTTTATAGGTATTTACTGAACATAAAAGGCTTAAGGGTTAAAAGAGCCCGAAGTTTATAACAATTTAAATAGAGGACACACATATCCAAATTATATAACGATGCTTCGACACATACAAATAAACTGAGGCTATTTAGTGATTTTGCCCTCCGGTCATTTCGATTGATCGAATTCAAATATATTAACAGATCGTTGTTTACTTTACATTGAGTAGGTACACTTGAAACAATTGGTTTCATTTGATACTTGAATACAATAAAACACGTGTTGTTGACTGCTGTCTTCGTAATTGTAAGAGCTTCGTTTTTTAACGTCTTCAAACGAGAGACCGGACAGTTTTCAAGAGAATTTGCTCAGTTTGCATTGTGTAACCACTGACGATAAGGGTTCCTTTTCTACCTTTTTAGTACGGAACCCCAAAAAGGATAATTTAAACAACCAAAAGAAGTGGTGATGGGCGTATGATAATATATGTTATTGTAAACTAGCGCTTACAATAATTTCATGCTTTTTGGCTTTTTCATGTAGATTTGTAGAGTATGTCAATAATTATTTAATTTTTACCTACTCTATGTCCTTTTTCTAGTTCTAAACTATCTCTAAATATTTTATGAAGATCGGTTTGCTTCAGAAACAAACAAAGTTATATTAATTGAATCATATTATACAAATAATGTGTGTATAAATACGAAGAAATGTTCAAATATTTGTTGAATATGTACGTACCTATTTGGCTTAAAATATTAGCTACTCAGTAATGAAAATTCACCATTCATTTTATTTACCAAATCTGGATTGGAATTATTGACGGTATTGGCAATTGTGTGAATTCACATTTTACAATAATTTCAATTAAGGTGAATTGAAATTATTCTAAAATGTGAATGCGATGAACTGAGTCTAATTGGATTTAAAACGGACCTGAATTAAACTTAAAACGGACGCATGATAAAGGCATGTACGTAAATTACATTTATTATACGACTAGACTTTAACAAAACAATCTTACACTCTAAAAGGTTTTTGTCATAAAAATTGATTTATTTTGCTCGGACATAGTTTTTTTTACACTTTTCCTCCTTTAAACAGAAATGCAAATATAAAGGTTTGTTAATTCTACGCAAAAACTGTTTTTTCTATTATTCAGGACGTTTCGAAATAAATGAAGCGATGTTAAAAATTTGACTTATTTAAAGGGAAAAATTAAGTTATTAATATTGCCATCGTTTTAGTTGAATACTTTTATTAGAATGAAGCAAATTAATTTTGATATTTAGAGATACATATGAGTTTCTATAATTATTAGGATCGGCTTTATTTGCTATAGATATTTGATTTCAATGTGGATTTCAATTAACTACCCATATGTTTAGAATATTTGTTCAAAAGAGTTCAAACGTACGCTACGTTTGAATTCTTTGCGTGCGTAGCTCTGTGAGGCTCAATTTTTATTATTTTTCTAGTTTCAATCATGGACTTTTTCTTCATTGCACTACTCGTTGAGAGTGGTATTAAAAAAACTGTACAGGTTTTGAAGGAAAACTAGCAGATGAAAAATCAGGGTAACTATCTAAGGTAGCTGAAAGATCTTTCGAATATAAGCGCTATTCCTGTGTATGTAGCTCTAGATATTACTTGTACTAGAAATACAAATAAACAAGGTAATAGCAAACATGTGTATTGATATCCAGCTTTGCAGGAGAGTTTAATTTCTACACGCCATGAAATTAAATACAGACTAACTAGATAGGTATGCAGTTGATATAAGGTTTCGGTTACGGTAGCAGCGGTGAGCGGCGCGACAGCGGCAGCCGCGCAGTGCACCCCAGTCGGTTAACTTCGTGTTGCCGACTGCGTCAAGGTGGTATACTTATTTATAGATATGACAATTTTTTTCGTTGTACAGCAGAGATTCTGGCAAAGATTTGTAGCTCTATAAATATACCAGTCGAAGTTAACTGATTGGGGTACACCGCGCCGCTATCGCCGCCGCACTGCTCACCGCTTTCGCCGTGACCGAAGCCTTACAGCGCACCAGTGTAGTAGCAAACATAGCTTCACGTTCTCTCAGAGCTCAGGATGTAAACATTGCCAACACACAAATTTGGGGCTGCTATATAATCATTGATTACCATAGAGCCAATAGCATTTTTTATGCGAACCACAAATCGAACTAGGTACCTTATGTTTAGCCGTCTACGTGACCACTAGACTGATGAGGATATCAACGACCGAAGTAAGGTTATCATTCCGTCTTTTAGTAGTAGGTCCTTTTAATCATTTCAACCGTAAGATTGCCAACTGCATTTGTATGGAGGGCTAATCCCACCCACACATTCATGCTCTCTGCCATAATATACTATGGCAGAGTTCGAAAAAAAGGTAAGCAGTAATCGTCTTTCCGTAAGCAGCTGATAGTTCCCACCACGGCTGCACGGGTTATTTTATTCGATATTGATTTGTTCATTTCAAATCACGACGTTCTTCGCTGACCTATATTGGATGCTATCATTAAATACTTAGATGCAGCCTTGCTGGGTGACTAAATATTTAATAAGAAACCTGAAAATAGTTTGCCCTGAATCAATACAGTTCAATAATGGTTTTTAAAATATGTTATATTAGCTGTTACGCGGGGCTTCGTTTCCGTCGTTCTTTGTTTGGCCTCTGCTCAGTTCCTATTGGTCGTAGCGTGATGTTTTATAGCCTATAGCCTTCCTCAATAAATGGGTTATGCAACACTAAAAGACTTTTTTCAAATCGGCCCATTAGTTCCTGAGATCCTAGCGTTCATCCCAACACACAACAACACAAACAAAGAAAAAACTCTTAGCTTTATAATAATAGTATAGATTTACCCACAAGGCCCCATAACATTTTAGTAAGTCACTATAATATAAATGTATATGAAGGCTGCCACATCCATAAACAACTAAAACCATCCCGAACTCCTGCCGACTATAGAGCATTCCCTTAACGCCCATTAATTAGCATAGACACGAAAACCTTTTTTTATTTTGTTCTGATTATTGTAAAAAACCAGCTAGAATGTTACAGATTTTTTTGCAATAAAAAATAAGGTTGTATACCTATGTAAACCCGTGCCTAGCAAAGACATTCATGGGTTGCTATTACCTATTATTATTATTTATTATGCCCCTTCTTCACGGCTACACTTCTCTCTATGGTAAGATGAAGTCATTTTGGAAAGCTACACGCACACGCTAACATACAGACAACCTTATTTTTTTATTTATTTAATGAGACTGAATTTTTTATGAGACACTTACTATCGCCATTTCATAGCTGCACTTTGTTGTACAGCTATGATTTGACGATGGTAAGTGTAGAGCTATTGTATTATTTGGGCTATGGGTTTGGGTGTATGGTGGAATGATAAATATTTGGCATACGGCCCATACGGGATCAATGTCGCCAGTCCTCATCCTTTAGTGATAACTATATGATGTTAAATGAGGAATTAGACAAACTGTGACTCGCCTACACTATATTATTATTTATTTATTATTATTAGACTGGCCTGTTGATCCAGTGGTTAGTGACGCTGACTGCTAAGTCGGAGGTCGTGGGTTCGATCCCCACCCAGGACAAATCTTTTTGTAATGAGCATGAAGGTTTGTTCTGTGTCTGGGTATAATTTATCTAAAATATGTATGTATTTACAAAGAAAAAATATTTAAGTAGTATATCAGTTGTTTAGTACCCATAACAAAAGCAAATATAATTGCTTAATTTGGGACTAGATGGCGCTGTGTGAACGTGGTAGATTATTATTATATTATTATTTTTATTTTGATCTGACTTCTCTTTCTGATCTGAAACTAATAATCATCTACATCTTATGGAGTATATAAGAACCAAGACCAACTGAACCTTAAAAGTTCAAAAAGTTCCTTAAAACTTGGGCGCAACCCCAACTTACTAACACGAATTTTCTATAGTTAGTGGTTCGGGTGCCCACTCACTACCTGGACACTTTCCTCTAGAAAAAGTTTTGGCCGAAGTGGGTTGTTTATCGTCGTTTTCACGGAAGATTGAGCAAAAATGCTCCGTGTAATTTGACGCCTAATTACCTGTATCATGTTTAATCATCTTTATATACCTATATAATTCTTCTATACGTGTGTTGACAGTAAAGCATCGGTCCGCTAGTTATTTATATTATTCTATTTACGTATGTTATCTAATCTGTGAGGGTATTTTTGTGAGACATTATATCTCGAAATAAATTATTTATTATTATTATAATATGCGACGGTTAACTTACAGCAAAGATGTTAACTTGTTTTTGCGAGTCAATTTTGAATCTTTTCTCGATGATCTATTTATTCGTGCAAGTCAAGTTTTAAACTTTATCATGTCCATGTGATGTAATAAACCATAATTAAAACAATGCAATATAATATCTACAAATATTAAAATGTGTAAAGTTTGTCCATTTGAATACACTAATCTCAAGAACGACTCTAAGTATAATAATAGTACCTCTAAAGGACTTCTCACATTAATAATAAAACAATAATAATGAGTAAACTATAATAATATATTTATAATCAAGATTTTGTTCCATAAGTATTATTTTTAAACCAATAAAATTAAAATGGGAAACTAGCATATTATTACATACCTCACCTCGCAGAAATTGTGAATATGAGTATATTATTATAAGAAATCGAACAAAGTGCTAGCTTCAGTAGTGTCATATTAACGTAATGATGTTATTTTTAAACGACTTCATATTATATAATTTTAAATAATATATGTACCTACCATTATGTGATAGGTATAACAAAATTTATATTTTGAGATGTCATGTAAAAACAAGTCAGCTTTGTTTAAAAATAATCAAAATTTAAATAACGTTACACCTTTTTCCACGACGGTTGTAGGCAGAAGTGCACCACACTCAGATTGCGCCAGCTATGTTAGGTATAAAATAATAATACAGCGCGACCCTATTGCCAATAACCGGTTAAATTTTTGTTTTCAAACTGAGAATTTCGATACCATTTTTTTCCTACCCGGAAATCGAACCCGAGACCTCATGCGCAGCAGTCGCATCTCCGTGTCGTCTCTCCCGCCGTGCTACCACGGTAGTATTATTAATAAAATTAATAGCGCCTTCAAAAATGTGTAATTTTGAACAAGGCTTGCCTTCTAGTCATTAAAATAGGGTATGCTGTAGCACATGGTGTACCATGACATACCTGACGAGTCTATAAATACTGTTATATTGGCTTGGAATACTACTTAAACCAAAAACTAACGGATTGGTCCCACCCTGACACCCACCAATACAATCCTGCCAGCCAGGCTTAACAGCAAACACCGAGTTACGAAATTCAAACATCCCGGGAAATCCTTAACCCGCCATGAAATTAATCAGAAGTAATTGGAGGAATTGAAAAGAATTTAATCAACAAAATTAGCCAATCGACGTTGTCTCATTTTGTTAGACAGCTTACTTTTTGTATTTTTTTGGATCTCTGTTTCTTATAGTTCTTATATGAATGTTATTTGCGAGAAACATGGTTAAGTACATGCTAATTTCGTGCTGGTATTTGTATCCATTGATAGGATAAAACAATAGAAATATGCGTTCACTCGCCTAGGCTGCTTTCGTCTTAAAAGTGGCATGATATATTTAAGGCTAATTAAAGGATTTGAATGTACACCTGAATCGCATTTATTGTGTACAAAAGAATCAGAAATAAATAACAATTATCGCACAGACATCTCGAATACATATTTTATACTCCCAAACGGCACAATAATCAAATTAATGTTACCTAAACTGAAATGGCCTGATTATTTTATTGTTTCAAAAACGATATGGCATAATTATAAAATAAAATTATTATATTTACTTATCAGTTACAATTTTTTGAACCAATTTAATAAAAGGAGTTTTGTTTTACGACCACATGGCAACTAGTTAAGAACTAACGACAGAGCTTTTGGAATCTGAAATATACCAAAGTAATAAATGCCAGAATGCCAAAAACCAAAACAAAAGACAACATAGCAATCCTGAAAAAAAGTGAAATTTGCAAAACAATGTGGAATAGAACAAATAAATGTAACTTACATTCGTCGTGAAGCTTTGCGAGGGACCGTGGACGTAAGTTGCGGGCGCCGGACGAGCGCGATTCGGTTCGTGTCAGCTTTCCGAAGCGAACTAACAGACTGACGCTTAGAGCTTTATGACTCCGCTCACATACCCGCGGGGTCGAGATACGGCGCGGTTTCCCGCCGCAAAACAGGGTTGCCAAACCCTATACTCGCTATACCCTGTTTTTAAACAAAGAGGGTGTATTTTTACTTTGCGATGTCTTTGTCCAACTCCGTGTTTTTATTTTGATTACTTGCCTATTATAAATATAATACGGGAAAGGAAAACTTTTTACCCCTTTTTCAATATATTGCGCGTACAACCCAGAGTACGATTTGACGTTGTTAAATTTTGCATGGAAAAGCACAGTGAAATTTGAATTTCGTTCATAATACAATCCAACAAGTACTTTCAGTATTAAAAACAACGTGTGTATATTTTATTCTTTTTGACTTTCGTGTGTGTACTCCAATTTTGCTATGCTGGGAAGGGAAGTGGATAATTTATTTCCAACTTCTCGATTTACTTTTGATCAATTTTGTTGTGGTGGAACCTGAAACAAAATTGATTAAAAGTAGACAGAGCTTAGGCATAGTCAAAACTCGTATTCGCAAGGGGCATCGCTGCGTATCCTGGCTTACTAGAGTTGCAGTTGGGTGTGAGAGTGAGACTGTCCTGTTCGTGTGTGTAAATACTGTTGAATATAGAGGATACGTACGAATAGCTCAATATACAAAATGAGACGCTAATTAGTAATGTATATCTTAATCCATTAAACACTTATTTTTGTAACGTGTGCAGTGCACCTGAACTATTTGTACTTACAATTGTTTTTTGAATAATTAAGTTTTAAAGTTTTTATGAGATTTATACCTGCATAGATGCTTTAATTATATTGATTTGGTTCTTGTCAAAACACTGTCCAATAATATAAATAAATCGTACGTACGGCTATTTTGTTCACCTATAATATCTGTAATTTTGGTAATCGCGTGATAGCCTTGCGTATGTTTCTATGTTTAAAATTAATTAAAATTTTAATTAGTTTAAATGTAACCTATAACAATCAGTAGACCGTCGTTGACCCCTACTTGCTTGTAGATATCTACTGAAGTATTAATATTTGTCCTACTTGTGCAGAAAATACAATTTATTCATTGAACCAATTTTTTCTCCAATCAAAGATGGACCGAATCCAGCAGTGGGACATTAATGGGTTGCTAACTGTCACCAATATTTATTATTATAACAAGGCATATTACGACATACATATTATGTTTTCCTTAGTAATCCTCGAGCGACCACAAACGTAGCTATACCAGCCTACAACCTATCTGTGTGCAAAATTTTAATTAGATTCTTTCAGCCGTTCTTGCGTGGTTGAGTACAAACATCCACCCATACATCCATTCATCGTAACTTTTAACAATTATAATGTGAGTAGGATTAACTTTCGTTCACCGAGCACGCGTCACTGTGTACAGACATTTCTCCTCTACCCGCTTCACCCCGACGACTTCATCTATCTATTGTACTTCGGAATCGTGCTACTACCAAATTTGCCTACTGGATCAAGAAGATAACAATGTCCTGATTCCTATTGCACATAAAACAAATTAAGGCACATAGGTATAAAGAAATCACAGCATAAAAAGATTAGAGTTTTAGTTGTGTCCAGAGCACTTTGGAAAGACTGGTTTAAGGGACTGGCAACGCGCTCGTAGTATCTTCGCTGTTGTTACAGTAACCGCTATCATCTTATTTTTTAGATCCCGTACCTCAAAAGAAAAAAAATTAACCGTCATAGGTTTTCTCCGCAGTTCGCTTGTCAATCCGTCGGTCAAGAATATTTTTGTTGCTGACAAGACAACACGCATACAAATTCATCATCTTACTAGAACTGTCAATAAAATCGAATAGTACACTTGACAAATCCATATTACTGTCCTTATTTCAATATTAGAGCACTCTGTATCAAAAATGTGCTTAATAAACGACCAGTTGGGACGAAGGCGACGATCGCGGAGATAACGAGGTTTGCTATACTGTAAGATATAGCGCTATTAGCTACGTGTGTGACGAGCTCAAGTATATTAACATTTCATACACAAATATTAAAGTTATATAATGTTGAACGAAACAAACAGTATGTTTCCCATGTCAATAATAACCAATATTGGTAAACATACTTTGTCAACAGTTTGTACCATTGTTTAAGCGAAATTTCCCCAGTGACACTCTTAGTTATCAAAGGTTTATCGAACCTTAATACTGCAATAAAATTCAACGATGACATCTTTACATACTGATCGTTTACATGAATGAAACAACATTGTGTTCTAGAGTTTTCCTTCTTACGACTTGTAAATGCTTGCTTCGTATTTACAATTCAGAACGAAAAATTGTTTATGCAATATCAACAGTCTTTTACCGTATGTATTTATTTACATATTAGTATGAACTGAACTTTTATTTACTTACTCTATATATACGAGTATATTAAATAAAAGTGTATATCTTTTACTCCCTAGTCATTAAAATTTCCAATACAGAAAATATGAGCTTTATATATTAGCTGAAGAACTTCCTTTACTAAAACTTTTCATATTTTCTGTGACTTTGTGACGAAAGTTACCAATTAGGAAATATCTCGTAGAATTATTTGCTTTAAAAAATAACGACGCAACACAAGTCAAAAGAAGAAAAAAGTGTCTCAATAATGATGGTACTTTCCTCATTTTTACATAATTTTTGCATAACAGGACAGTAGTAAAAGCAAGATTTAATAAAATATTTGAAGACTCATTTATTTTGTAAGTAGTTTTAATATTTTAGTCACGTTTGTTATCTTTTATGTTGTTGCTATCCAAAGCTTCTAAATTGTGTTATAACTTGCATCAATTGCATGTCAAGGATTTAATTTAAAACATATTGCCCGGTGTTACCAATTGAATGATGTGCAATTATGTTGCGAGTGCGATTGATTGGCATTGACAGCCTCGTTAGTCTCGTGTTTGTGGCTTTGACATAACACACGTATTTGTATTACGCACAAATACTTTGCCTAGAATACTATAGTTGTAAACTCCCGTGCTACACAGAGTGTGTTCCCAATTACGGGCATTGTCTTCTCAAAAAAACCGACCAAGTACGAGTCGGATTCCCGCATCGAGGGTTTTCATTTTTTTATTATTTTTTTTTGGTGATTGATTATGTTGAGTAAGTTAGAATAAATATTCACGTAAAGGTATCTAGGCGCACCATCTTTATCTAACGTCAGTCCGTAAGACAACGGAGTGATCCTATAAGGGTTCCATTTTTTCATTTTGAGGTACGGAACCATAAAAATAATAAAAAATTTTTTTAATGCAAAGTCATTGATTACTATCTGTATATAGATATAGATAAACATATCTATATATAGATACAAGCTAAAAAGAAAAAAATACTGACACCACAAAAAAAACACTAGGGTATTGGAGCCTTTTTCGTGAAGCGAACGTGTATCTAGCAACTTAAGATCGATGGCGCAAAATCAAATATCATTCAAAATACATACGTCATACACTCTTCACATAAGCTTTACATAAGATCAAAACAACAACGAAACGATTTAATCGAATCATGAATTTTACATTTCAGGAGCCTCAAGGTACGTACATCACTTTGCCGATGTAAATAATAAAACAGACCAAGCGTGAGTTGCGCAATTTAAAAAAAATAATAGACATTGTATTACATACCAGTAGTTTAAGTAACTACAGCGATGCGATTTGGTGAGCTATGTCAGCAACTATAGTTTTCTTGCGGATCTCCTGATTTCTTATTCGATCGCAGGGAACGGGCATAGAATAAAAAAGTTCTCGAGTGGCGAGAGCCACGTATTGGAAAGCACAGCGTGATGCAGGCGGCACAAAATCACTCGCTCTGGCGGTAATTAGGTGAGGCCTATGTTCAGCAGTGGATGTCGTTGGACTAATACTTAAACTATAATAATTTTTTTCACTTTTTCAAGCAGATTTCTACTTTCCTACGTTTTATTAGTTCGTCGACCATTAGGTACGTAGTTATATTCTTGTAAGTCCTACATAACTGTGAAAATATAATCCCACCAAAAACATTTTCATGTAAAATGTTGCCAAGACGAGACCATAATGACTCGTACTGTCAAAAAGTTATCACATCTCAAGTAGAGAAAAGCTCGTAACTCTACACGCCCTAACTCTACAGTCTACAAGGTCTAACTTCGTGTCGGAGGCCCATGCCCAGCAGTGAGACATTTGTAATAATGATCAGGGGCGGCGTCTATGTAGTTGCTATAGGGGCTGCAACGCGAGGCTGCGGTGCCCCTTATATCCGGGGAATATAAGGGGCCCTGCAACCTCAATAGAAGAGATTGTGAATTAAAATAAATCGGTTAAGAGCATATCGGACTATGATCCGACATGCTCTTAACTACTTAACTCTTGTACCTAGGGTTCCGCAGCAAAATTTTTATATTACTTAGCGGCCCACACAAGACACCTATTCTCAAAATGTCATCGATGTACATCGAGTAGTTTTGGAGTAAAATGCCTGTGAAATACGTAGGTACGAACATAACGAAACTATTAAGGGATCAGTTTTTGCCATTTTGGCTACGGAACCCTAAAAAATGTATTATGGTACGGAACCCTCACTCTTAGCCGGTTTTTTTTAATGGCAGTTAATTAATAATTTATACAGGGGCCCCTGAGCAGTATCAGCCCAGGGCCCCACAAACTCACGGTTCGCTCCTGATAATGATTATGAATTTATACTGTATTAAGCGTGTGCTAAGACCCTACTTAGTCTGATCATTATAAGAGAAGAGAAAATCGAAGTTTTATTATGAATATTAACTATTAAAGGGGATGCCAAACGATCGATCCCGGTTATTAGTTCAATTGATAGTTGCAAAGCAAAGAAAAATATAAGTGTAATATAAAAATATAAGTAGATATTTTAATTATGAATACAATTTCATGTTGAGTCAATGAAGAACTTCCCTCCGCAAGTCGTTGTCCTCAGTTCTGAGGGTCGTGACTAGCGTTGAAAATTGCGATAGATACATTTTTTATGTTTCAAAACTTGGTATTATTCATGTAAAATATAATAATAGGTTGGGGAAAAAGATTCTTCGCATTCTTTAAGAAAATCAAAACATTTTTTAATATAGTTTATGTACCATTTTGTTCGATAACTTGTTGCCATCTTGTAGGTAGGGACAAGATCCCATTGCTATAGAAATTTTTGGACTGATCAAAATACCAAGACAAGTGGTTTTGGCAGTCCTCTCGTGATGTTAAGCTGACAATGCCTAAAGAATTTTGAAGAGACAGAAACAGGAAATGAACATGGAAATCTGAAGGTGCAAGGTCAGGACTACACGGCGGATGCATTAACACCTCCCAGCCAAACTCTCTTAATTTTTGCTGAGTGGCTAAAGATGTGTGAGGTCTAGCGTTATCATGATGAAAAACCACACCCCTTCTGTTGATTAATTCCGGTCGCTTTCTCTCAACTTCTTGCTTTAATCTCATCAGTTGTTCGCAGTAGAGTTCAGAATCGATGGTCCTGCCTGGTGGTAACAGCTCGTAATGAATAATGCCCTTCCAATCCCACCACACTCACAACATCACCTTGTTGCGAGTTAACCCGGGTTTCGCCACAGTCTGTGAAGCCTGACCGGCCTTTGACCACGACCTTTTTCGCACATTCTTGTCGTACGTGATCCACTTTTCATCAGCAGTTATCAGCTTCTTCAAAAATGGTTCGGTTTCATAAAGTCGTAATAAAGAATCACAAATGAGTATAGGTACGGTCAATTAGGTTTCTTTCAGTGAGCTCGTGAGGTACCCAAATATCGAGCTTTTTTGTGTACCCAGTTTTTTTCAAATGCTCCAAAACTGTTTTGTGGTTAATTCCCAGTTCTTCAGCTACGTCGTAACTACTGCTATGCCGACCTTGCTCCCCTTTTTTAAAAATGGCATCCATTTTATCTATAATAGGGCGACCAGAGCGACGTGCATCTTTGACATCAAAATTTCCGGATTGAAAACGCTTAAACCAAATTTGTGCTACTCTCACAGACACTGCACTAGGTCCATAAACATCACCAATTTTTTTCGCGGCTTGCGTTGCATTTTTACCTTTTTTGTAGTAAAATTTTAAAATGTATCGAATTTCTTCATTAGATTCACTCATCTTGACAGTACGAAAAACAAATGAAAATCACACATTTTCCTAATTTGAATTTGGAATTATGTTCTTTAAAATTTAAACTTTCAATAATACCAAAACCAGTCAGATACAAATAGTACTTATAGCCAAAGAGATTTTATTACAAGTTTATACATACTATAATGCGAAAAGACTTTTTCCCCAACCTAATTATGTTAGTACCGATACAGTACCCGCATGATAAAGTTATAGGTATGTACTATAATATTCATCATTAAAAATTTACCTTCAAACTACCATCTTATTGTAATGTAAAAAAATCACCGTAACACACATGTAAACAAGTAATAAAATTAAAAAAATTATAAGTAATCCCCGACACAAAAAAAAAAGTTAATTTTAGCTTCATTATTTTTCTTTAACCTCTGGACTACCACAATTTAAAACACATTTCAATCTTTTGTTCAGTATAGAACAAACAAATCAATCCGACGGGGCCTATATTAATTGGGATAAAAAGCTAACCTATCGGTATGCCATATTTCATACAGATTCGTTCAGAGATTAAGTAACTAACATCCATCTATAAATGAACTAATTTCAAAGAATATTAGATAATAGTTACAAATAAATATAATTAAAAAATTAAGATAACTCGACTGCAAAAAATCAACAGATAAGCAACGCACTAAAAAGACCGAAAAATTGTTGTAATTATTATTCCTGATACAATTTAAATACATAACATAATGTATAACATATTTGTAAACTCCATTTGATTCCCTTTATTTTGATAATTTAATCGATAGGTTTAGTTAAAAAAAAAAAAACTACATACAATTTGGCACCATTAAATTATGTATAATCTCTTTTTGAATATATGTAATCTCCTTTTGATTTGAATTTAACATCCGTCGTTATGTCTTTTTTCTTTATAATACATACCTATCTAAGGACACTTGGGTTTTTGAGAAGAAATTGTCGAAATCCATCCAGCCGTTTGGAATATTCGTGGAAATAAAAAAATTTACAAACATACAAGATATGTGCGAAAAACAATACCCTTCCTGTCAGTCGGATAAAAAGACTAAATACACTTCCTATACTAATATAACGTATACCTAATATTCATAATTATGTTTCAATACTCATATCTATAATAACTTTTTCTATAAACTTATGTATGTTTTTTTTATAAGGTTTTGCCACATTAGCGTGCTTCATAATCGATAATAATAAATGGGCGTATACTTGATGGGTTTCCTACCTTCGAGCTCCATCTTCAAAGTAGCTCAGAGGTACCATCATACGTGGGTGTTGCCAATGTTAGTTCACGCAAATGTTTGAAAGTAAAGTAAATACCTAGTATGCGTCTAAGATCCCTGCCGAAAACAAAAAGTGACCGAACAAATCTTCAAAAATTATAGCTAAGAACTATCTCGATCACGTCAGCTGTCAAATAAAAAACCACATTAAAATTGGCCCATTCGTTTAAGAGCTACGATGCCACAGGCAGTCACGTCAAACTTATAACATCCCTCTTTTTACATAACATAACATAGCATCACGCCTTTTTCCCCAAAGGGTTAGGCAGAGGTGTTTCACACCCACATTTCACCAGCTATGTTTGGTCCTCTTTTTACGTCGGGGGATAAGTACGTAAAATACATATAAATTACTCCTATCTTTATTTTATCTGTGGTCCACCCCTTACACTACAATGTGCCACTACTAAAAAAATATCAACACTACATTAAACTAAATAAAAAAACATTAAACTTTGATACTTACATTTATTTAAGTATTCAGTAATATAATATGTAACAGTTAATAGTATCTAGCATTGCTCTTAATATTACATAAAGTAACTCACTATTTAATAAATAAGTAAATCTTACAAGAACTTAGAATAACTTATGCTAATTAAGTTTTAAAGAGGCGTTTCACGCGTAGGCTCTGCGTGTTACATGTTCTTATTTCTTCACAACTGTAACAAAAGATAATAAATTAATATTCATATGCATAGAATAGGGACAATATCTTGCTGGATAGCTATCCAAGGCTCAAGCTTGTCAGGGAACATGGTTTGGAAAAAAATACTGAAACCTTTTTTGGCTTTGTATCGTGGTATGTGACCCAAATGAATAAAGACTTTTTGACTTTTTTATTTTTAAAATGAAATTAGATCGCTTAAATTTTCTAACATTTAACAACAATATCAAAATCGACTAATAAATATCTATTTAAAAAATACCTTAAGTTTACCTGACTGCCAAAAAGGAGAGTAATATTTTTCGTGCGTATTTATGTATGTATGTGGGCATTTCTGTTCCATTGTGACCTTCTGTAGCCTAAACGGCTTGGCTGATTTTAAAGTGTGAGGTGTCATTAGATTTGTATTTTTCCCCCCGAGTGTCATAGGCTATGTGACGTCAACAAAAAACCAATATGGTGGCCGTAAACTGTCAAAACAGACGTTTTTTTAGTGCTATCGCAATATGGATATCAGATGAAAGCTAATTAATAGCCTAATTCAATTATATATGCACTAACTAAAGCCCGCGGCTCCACTTGTCTCTTGTAACCTAAATAGCTTGACCGATTTTGAAGTGCAAGGTGTTTTAATATTCGTATTCATTCCCGAATCTCTATATCTATACTAATATTATAAAGCTGAAGAGTGTATTTATTTGTAAGCTATATAACATCATGCTACGACGTGCGGGGTTTCGCTCCCATCGTTCTTTATTTAGCCACTGATCAGTTATGTGAAACAGTTAAACGATTTTGATAAAATATTTATAAGAACGATAACTAGAAAATGTGCTTTCAAATAAAATAAATAAAAAGTTAATTCAAGAGACTGCCTAAAAAGGACTAAAAATATGGAAATAAGCCACATTCATAATTAAATACCTAAACAGCACTATCGAAATTCGTAAAGTTATAATATACATAATAATTAATAATATTGACTCATAAAGGCTACTTTTTGGCAGGACAAGGCAGTCGGGTTTTTTTTAAATAAACACTTGTTTTCAGTCTGTCTGATATTTTTTAACATTTCACAATGTTATGATGATAATGATAGTTAATGCCCGGCTTCTGAATCATCAAACAAATTAAAGTATAACCTGACAGAATATAAAAGTAAAAAAATAGAACTAGTATACTCATACAACTGTCATTTTTAATTTGTTTAAGTTATATTAACCTATCAATAACCAATAATTGACGGTTCAGAAACCGGGCATAAATCGAGTAGGCCCTTCGTCGGAAAGGTATATGAATCGTATTTACAGAATATATATTAAAACAATTTAAGTGTCATCATGGCGTGCGGTTAAGATGGTTGCCTTGCCACTAACACCGCTGTTAGGTTATGTGGGTTTTATTCCCACACGAGACTAATATTTTTGTGATTCATAGATATTTGTTTCCAATGTGGGTATACTTTAATTTCACGATAATCCCCTTTCTCCTCCTCCTATCTTTTTATTAATTTGCAATGTTTCTATTTTCGGGTCAAATCTTGGAACTGAATTTTAAACCAGTTATCCTTAACAGATTGAGATGAAATTGTGCATGTATTAGTTGAATCAAAAAGCAATATTTTTATGAAATGGAGCTGATCTGATGATGGAGTTGGGAGGTGGCCATAGGAACTCTGTTATAAAACAAAGGTATACCATTGAGTTTGGGCTCATTTGATTTGTCATAAAGAGATTCCAATCTATAGTTAATTATATAAACTAACCTAAAAGCTTGTTTGAAAAATAATTATTTTTCTAATTATAACTTATATAAAAGATAGAACAAAAGTATTGGCTAACTTACATAGCAGCACTCGACTCCAAGATGGTGTTGAATCGGACACAGATTCGCATGAACATGGACCACGTTGTCGGGGTCGCACTCGCCGCTGCGCAAGCAAATGCCACCTTGTCGCACACATGGCTCTTCCAACGGTACTACTGTAATAACAATTCATGTACCTATATTATTAAAATTTCACAAATGCGTATTATTCAATAGGCGTATTTAAAATAAAAATTATTGGTAATTATGCGTGGGGATTAATTATTCGTACATTGCGATTAAATTTTTGCAATTTTATGAATAATAAATGATTATAAAAACGCATATGTCATTATAATAATGTGTATGCAATATGTCAATAATTTTATAGACTAAGACCCTAGATACTAAGTTGTGATGTTGTTAGTTTATAATAATAATATTTTGAAACGTTGGTTAAACTTGGTTAAAGGCATATCTTATCACCAATTATAAGGTAACCAGTCTCCCACTATCACTACAAGACATGAATGTACAATTGCCTATAAGACATTATGTAAATATATTGTGATTTGAGAGAAAATAAACATAAATATATTTTTATGGAACAAGTTATAAAAACGAGTTAACAACGCATGGAGTACCTAACCTAAACATTGTTTTTATCATTGACATATCTATACATCTTAACTTATATAATAATAATATTATAAAGCATTTGTTTGGTTGAACTCAGTACCTACTGGTCCAGTTTGAAAAATTGTTTTAGTGTTGCCTATAGCCTTCCTCCATAAAGGGGCTACATTTATCGAGGAAGGTTTTATAACATATGTGTTACAGTCAAAACTCTTAACCAGTCAAAAGTACTTTTGACTGTAACATAATATTTAAATATAGATACGATAGACTGACCTAGTGACTTAGTGACAGTTTCCTTTACTGAAAAAACTGCATTGACTGTGGACCTACCTACAGTAAAACCAAATTGTGTATTAATATAATATAAATTGTTTATAAATAAAAATACCTAAGTTTTAAAATATCACTAGTTGAAAGTGGTATAGGCACCTCGAATACTGTATTTTTATTATTATTCTGACTTTATATTTTAATAAATATGTGATATATTAAAAAAAAGCAAAAATAAGCTTCAACAATAACAGCACCTACCTATCATATTTCTAAGCACTTTACTAAATAAATTGTTTTCTCTTCCGATAAACAAATTAACTTATCTATTCCCTTTTCGAGAATTTTCGGTGCCTGTTAGATATATAGAGCCTCGTGCACGTGTCATGTCAACAATAATTCTTCAGTGATACCTACCTATACAGTTATCCAACCAGATTTACTACGTACACAGTAGGTCAATCATTAGTAGTTTACATAATTAGGTACTACATCATTATCGTGTAAGCATATTAGCAGATAAATAAACAAAAATCAAGACACATGGCGCAGGAAAATTAAAGAGTAGGTAATCCTATATCGATATACCATGTCTATATAAGACTTTTCATATTTGCAGTTTGTAAATTCTGTGTACCGACATGTTAGTCGAAATTAAAACATTTAAGAAATAAAAATATTCATAACCCGATGATGGCTTCGCGGTTCAAAGTAAAGTCCGAGCGTAGTTCACATACTCGGACAGATTTCAGTTGAAATTGTGACATACGGACGGACGGACATGACGAAACAATAAGGGTAAAACGACGTCATCAAGAATGGTTTTAAATAGATATAAAAAATAAGACAAAAATACTAAACTTTTATTTTACAAAAAATGCCGCGATGGTCGCGCAGTATTAGTATTAATAAGTTTAATATAAAAAAAAAAAGAGGTACCTATTATGTTAGTACACACAAATAAATGACAGCCGTTTAGATTCAGTCACTTTGGTTATTTTCAACACTAGTGGTTTTAGTGTATTATCTGCGGCTCTAGACAAAGTTACACGCATTTTTCGTTAACGCCAAAGGAGACAGTAAAATTGTATTGGATTGACGTCCATGACAGAAAAGACAAAACACTGCTGTGTAAGGAAACGTAAGGAAACGAAGGTGTTTTCTGTTGCCTCAAACTAAAAATTGTATGAAATGCGTAGCCAAAATAGTCATTTGACATTAATATGTGCTTACGCTTTAATATCGTTGCTGCCCACTGTCAATATGTTGTTGTGCCTTGATTTTCAACATTTGCCGCTTTAAAGTGTAAGTGGCGGTGTCTCATTGACTCATGACACTTGAACTCTTTGAATCTTTCTAAACTTGACGCTTATCGATAGATTTCATTTAAATATTCGATATAAAAATGGTCTTAAAAACGGTAGGTAACCTAATAATATAATTAATAACATTTTTAAGATCTGTAATGACAGATCGATCCCAGTACATCGTGGTATGGCCATGTTTGAGAACTGGGTTGGGCACATGCCTATAAGCAGTGGCAGCAAACGACGGTGCGGTAATAAAGACTGAGTCTGACCATGGCTGCCCGCGCCGCACCGCCGCACCGTCTGCATTGTTCTAGCCTTCCTAGGCCTATGCTCCTGCATAGCGTTTCAAGGGTTCCGTAGCCAGAATGGCAAAAACGGAACCCTTATAGTTTCGTCCTGTCCGTCCGGCCGTCCTGGGTACACTACATAAATACGAAAAACTTTATTCCGATAGTCACAAATACGACTTTCAAAATACCGATTTTCATAATTCCAAATGGTTCAAAATTCCGAATATAACAATTCTGAATTTCAATATTCCTAACGTTTATAATTACTATTCTCAAAATACCGAAGTTCAATAGATCGAATAACAAAAAGTCCGACTTAATGATATTCCGAAACATCAACAATACGCAGCATTTCACTCTTCGATCGTATGAAAATCGGATAAGTAACAAATCGTATTTACGACTTTCGGTAAAATAAATTTCGTAATTTTAAATAATAGACATTATAACTTTTAGGCATTATGAAATTCGGACTTTTCAAAATCGGAACATTGAAATTCGGAATAAAATATTTCGGAGTATTTAGATGTTCCCGTATTATGTCTGTGCTTTGGATGCAGTTTATAATATGTATGTAGATCCTATGAATTTTATGGAGATTTTATGGAGTTTATTGATTAAATATTTTTTACAAAAAAGGAATATTCACAACTAAAACTAACCTCTCTAGATAGAGAGAGAAGACCCGAGTCCTGCAGTGGGATATTAATGGGTTGCTGACGATGATAATGAAAACTAACCTAAAATAATAATGTTTAGATCACGTGTTTACTAATAAAAATAATGTGCAAAAGGAAATAAAAATATAAAAATACCGAAACTAAAATATATTTATTCTGGGTAAATATGTCAAGCTGATGTGCTAGATTTTTTTAAATATTTTTTTCTAATTTTAGGGACTCAAGGTACCGTGACAACTTAAAATATTTCATTTCAAGGACAAAGTCTTCGAAACTAGTGTAATTGTAGGTATTGTGCTATTTAGAGCATCATAACATCCTCAAGATTCTGAAATATTTGTAGCAATGGGGTCAATGTCAGTTCTGTTTTATTTCACGTAAAACCCGACGGATGTTATATAAAGTTTATACAAATCTGCGTGACATTGACCTGTTTATAAATCATAATATTTATTCTACAAACTAGCTTCCGCCCGTGGTTTCGTTCGCGTGGTATTTCGGTTAAAAGTAGCCTATGTGCTATTCCGGACTATAATCTATCTGTGTGCCAAATTTCAATAGGTCATAATTTTAGATGAGGTCGAATCTTGAAGTTCCAATAGGTACGCAGCTGACTAAACTACTGACTTTCGCATTTAAATATAATTTAAAGTAAATTAACTCTCTATTAACAATATAAAATACTAGTAGTCGCGCGAGGCTTCGCTCCTGTCCCTTTTGTTTGGCCACTGCTCATCTCCTATTGGCCGTAGCGTGATGTTATATTATAGCCTATAACCTTTATCGTTAAAGGGGCTATCTGACACTAAAATAATTTTTCAATTGGGATCAGTTTCCTGAGATCCTAGTGTTCAAACAAACAAGCTCTTTAGCTTTATAATATTAGTATAGATTTTCTAAGTATTAATTTGATGACATAGACTAGCTAAATGAAAGCACCTTCATTGATAGTGAACCTTAATAATTAGATACTTTATTCTAAATATTATGGCTCGCTACTTTTTCAAAAGAACTAAGGTACAATGCTATTATACAATGATATTATAGCCAAACATTGGTCCACGGGAGCGAAGCTCTAGGCGCTAGTTAATAATAAAACTAAATTCTAAATTGCATTAGACCCAAATGTTATGCCCACCGCGCGCCGGGCCCGTTTGTAAGCGTATCAACATTTCTCGAGTCGAAATAATATCTTAAAATATAGTATAACATTATGGATAGGCAAATGATACTAAATATGTGTGTATTTGTTATACAAATATTTAGCAACGTTACTGAGAGGTACCTACTTATCTAAGGGTCTCAATTCGAAGTTTTTCGATAACGGCTCTATCTGCATCACATGATGTTAGTTACTTATAAATGACAAATAATTCGTATAAATTTTACAATACCGATAAAGAGTAGCAATGTTTGTATGAAAATGATTTTACGTGATTGGACTGGATTTGGATTGAACATATTACACGTCTTATAATAAAATTGTATTAGAGTTAGTCGTGATTACGAGTCGACAATACATAGTTTTTACCCGACTGCCAGAAAGGAGGGTAATGTTTTTCGTGCGATGTATGTATATATGTATATGTATGTGGGCATATCTGTTCCATTGTGACTTTCTGTAGTTTAAACGGCTTGGCTGATTTTGAAGTGTGAGGTATCATTAGATTTGTATTTTTCCCCCGAGTGTCATAGGCTATATGACGTCAACAAAAAACCAATATAGCGAACGTAAACTGTCAAAACAGACGTTTTTTTAGTGCTTTCGCAATATCATATCAGATGAAAGCTAATGAATAGCCTAATTTAATTAGATATGCACTAACTATTGCCCGCAACTCCACTTGTCTCTTGTAACCTAAATAGCTTGACCGATTTTGAAATGCAAGGTGTTGTTAAATTCATATTCATCACCGAATCTCTATATCTAAGCCTATAGTGTATTCTTTGAATTCATTGCTTTAAATTGACTGTCGAAAGCTAATTTTAGTCAGTCGGGTTTTTTTGGTTTTTTAAATTAATAGGTACTTGTTAATATTGTTATCATTATTCCCATGCGAACTTCCACCAAATTATCAATTCCACCAAAAATACAAAACGAGAGGTATTCTTCGTTTTGGATCAGATACGAGTATAAATTACAAATGAAAATATATATATTTTTTTTAATATTGAATTATTTGGCGGGTTCGATTCATGTATCAGGAAAAACTGGTAGTGGGTTTTTCTACCACATAATTTTAAGTAGGTAATAGCCAGGATTTTTGAGACTACGGCGCCCAGTTGATTACTATAGACTCGCCCCCGTTAACTTGGGACCTAATCGAAATGTGGGCGTGAGTCAACTCTGCCTACCCCTTCGGTGTAAGAAGACTCTATAGTATAGAATCTATAGACTCTATAGTACAGTATAGTCTTCTTTCTAAGGGATAGGCAGTGTTGACTCGACAAGATGGCACTGTGAGTTTCCATAATCCAACCTGGATGGATAGCTAGGTAGTAGGTTGGAAGATGGGAAATATCTCAAAATAATAAAACAAGGTTTCAAAATTCATGAGGTTTCAAAGGTGTCTACGCCATGCAGTTGTTTAAATTTTATATAAATTTATATTATGTAAAGAACCTATCGCCTCTGTTGGGAAAAAGGTGTGACTTTATGTACCTACTAAAGAAACATTAACAACCATCAGTCAAAATAAATTTAACATACTCATTACGGTGATATTCCTCTAATTCCGTCTCACACATCTGATTTATCGAAAATATCAAAATAGTTTTCCTAGTCGTACCTATTTCGTTATAATTATATAGAAGGTAGGTAGGTACCTCATAGCTTCCGACCTAGGAATAGATATAATAATTTTATAGAATGTCCAACTACTAACATAGTCCAAATATCAAAAACCGTTTTATTGTAATGTCCATGTCATCATATCGCATGCACCTGTTAATTCGCACTAGATTTGATATAAATGATTGATACATAAATAATTAGTCTCATTTACCTACTTCATACACTTATCAATATCTAATTATTAAAAGATCGACGTATTGCATAAAAACTAATTTAGCACACAATCATATCATCATCAGCCTGTACCTACTAGTCCACTGCTGGAAATGGCCTCTCCAATTGCAAACAAAATCATTTCATCAGCAACCCATTAAGTCCCACTGCTTGGGTCGAACAATTTTTTATATTTAAAATAAAATTCGCAAGTTGCTATTTTAACCACTCTATAAAACAAAAAGTAGCAAATAATAATACAAAGTTAATGACGTTCAATAAAGAAAAATTTCTAATGTTTCCTCCTATCTAAAAAATTTAAATGCATTTATTAACTAATCTTTTATAATATTTATTATATCTAATGATCACAATAAAATATAAGACTTACCGACAAATGAAGATGTCCATGACCTCACAGGGTTGCCCTTAATGACCACCAGAAGTAGTGCGACCAGCGCAAACATCACATATTTTAGCATTTTCATTTTTGAAACAGTTTTTACAAATCGCTTGAGTTGCTAGCGTGGTTGATTCTGTATGAGCACGCCCGTACGATCCCACGTTTATATATAAGTACGAGTAATGATAAACAGCCCGCCACATTCTGACTACTCATGTTAGTTTCGCTACATAATAATATACATATAGCAGTATACATTTTATTTATATGCACATCCCATATACAAATACTAGTATTTGTTGTTTACACAAAATCATTGGCAATTGTTATCTTTGTTTTGTCAAAAATTGAGAAATACTGCGCATCATATGGATTGGTTATCATCACATTTAATGAAGTTGTACCTACCTACTTACCGACATATTATTGTTTTGATTAAATATCGAACATAAACAATTTTGATTATGTTAGTAATATAGTAAGTACTTTGATAGTGCCAAATTTTATGATTATTCTAGATATAAATCTCAATAAACATATTATACTAAGATACATACAACGTTGTGATGAACTTGTCTTCCTATCTTTAATACATATTCTCAGGAATTAGCTAATCTAAATTGAAACGGATCGATGTCTGTACAGTGTACATTATAGATATCGAAGATACTCGTAAAATACTAAGTATAGGGGTCTTTTTAAAGCCACAGAAGCCAAAATAACAATTTTTACAATTGATGTCTGTCTGTCATCAAAGAAAATCACGGAATAACACTGACAGCTAAACTGTGGTGTAACTCAAATAAAATATAGGTCCCATAGTCAGTCACGGGAATTGTATTTCACATGGGAGGAGCCGCGGACAATAAGCTACTTAGTTATCTATAAGTTCTTAATCATATCAAAAAACATTTATTGGTAGTCTTTATCTACTTCGATAACTCTAGTGGGTAATTCATCATCATCATCACGTCAACCCACAAACGTCCCACTGCTGGGCACGGGTCTCCTCGTAGATACTTACCTAATATTTAATAATATTATTTTTTCTAAAATTACACACCTTACCTTCTAAACATACATAATAATAACATGTCGCCATGTTAATTTTTTAACTCGTTAAATATTTTTACAAACACTTAAAAGATACACGAAAATCTGAATTCTTAGAAATCTTACTTAGGTATTAAAAATAAAATTAATTGGTGACGTCTCAAACAATTGTTAGGTAACAATTTGATAGAGCACGCACTTGACCTTGGACGAATTTGTTTGTCTCTGGATGACCTGTGGACCTTCCAACTCATGTGACGCTTTTATTAAGCAATCTATATAGAACATGTAGATTAAGCATGCGACTCGCAATATTATTCCGGGAACTGTTTTGTATCAAGTTTCGCTAATGTAGCCACGAGTAGGTACACGTTTAATCAAATAACAACGAACGGTACATCTCCTAACTCACATAGGTGAGTTAGGAGTTAAATATGTTATAATAATACGTAGGTATATAGATACCTACGTACTATTACAACATTATAACATATTTACACAATTTCACATGGTTACTGCGTTAAATTCCTTCAATACTGCATACACAGCACCTAAACTGTGGCTGTCGCAGCCTGCAACGAATGTACTGTTGTATGTTTTATAATCGTCTGATGAATTATGTAACTACGAAAAACCTATGTAGGGACTTTAGCGTACTCGTACTAAACTATTGACATTGTATGCGATAGCTTAGTCCCGTACCCAATAGCGGTGGGTCTTCAAATTTTCATATTTTAAATGTATTAAATATTTTATAATGTTTTTTTTTGAGAATATTGTATTGAAATATAGAGGAAATATACAAAAAGAAATACTCGTAATTATATCCGTATAGAGAGAGACAAATGATGGAAATACTATTAATGATAACTCATTAATGTCCAATAGCTGGGCAAGGGTCTCCTTTCATCTACGTAGGCCTAAACCCTTTAAGCAAGAGTCTAGGCCATAATTCAGACACGCTGGACAAATGCAAGTTAGTAGATCTGGCATACCGTAAGAATTTCTTCTAGGAATAGGTTTTATACTTCTGTCATGTGTTTCCCTTCAGCGGTATATTTATTATGATGGTAGGTAAGTCACTTGACTAGTTCATAATATATAAATTCCACAAAGTTATCCGCTTATCCGCATCGGTATTGGTCGGAATCGAACTCGGACCGCAAGATTTGCACACCGCCAGTCACTTTCATCTTTTATTCATCGCTGTTTAATTGCCATTTTGTGCTTCCGTTCTTAGTCTAAAAATTAGTTATATCTGATGAAGATTTAACGGGTTAAGCCGTTAATCTGACATATACCTACTTAATAATAAATTAGCTTTAATATTCGGAAGGACTCTAACACGTTACACTAAGGAAATGAAGACGTATAAACCTAAATCTCTATCTCTTACAGAGTAGGTAAATAGCCACCAGTTCAAGTTATTTGATAAATTCTTAAAATTTTATAAGATCATCACGTGGAAACCCATCTAAATAAAACGTAAGCAAGTCAAGAAGATTAGACGACCTCCGTATTTGACCCCCAACCTCTGTATGACTAACGCTAGTCAATATCACCCTCACATATTTTATAATTTATGAGCGGCTGGTCAAAACTGCGTTCAATTTCATGCAGTAGTTTTTGCGTAGGTAATGCGCGTACAAACAAACACACAAAAATTGTTATTTTGGCTTCTAATATCTATAATGTACAGACATCAACCCAGTCAATGCGATTTTTACGCTAGAAGATATGACTGCTTACACCATAGGTATTTCTAGGTTTCAAATAATACCTAAAGGCGTAGTCGGGTCTCATTACTGTTTACGACCTAACTAATCAAATTACTAAAAATAAACAAGACAAAAACCCTGTTGATCACGAAGTTTATCAGATTACTTAAAATCTATCTACCATATAAACAGGGAAATCCCCTCAATATATTTCACATAGAGTATGTCATCTGAAACTTATGTAGGTACCTACCTATAATACCTAAGTAGTTTGTATATGTAGCTTCAGCATTCAACTCTTAAACTCATATTACATTACTAGCTTTTGCCCGCGACTTCGCTCGCGTAAATTAAAAAAATAAAATAAGTTCTTTATAGAACCTCCTTTTTAAGTCGGTTAATAAACGCTACTTGATAAATTATACAGACACTTCATTAAAAAAAAGTCATTAGATCTACAGTCGTCAAAATTTACCAAATGGTATTAATATGTAGCTATATATAACTGCCCCGGTGGCGCAGCGGGAAGTGTATATGACTGCTGTGCAAGAGGTCCCGGGTTTTTCTATCATGAAATTCCAGTATTAAAATTTTCCCGGAGTTTGGTAAACAAATGTTCCAGGTTGATGACAATAGGCTCGCCCCCTATTTCATGGGGCCAAACATAGCTGACGAAATGTGGGTGTGAAACACCTATGCCTACCCCTTCGGGGAAAAAAGCGTGATGCTATGTTATGTTATGTGTAGCTGTTTAGCTATGTTTTTACACATATTTTGGTGACGTAATGGTAATATATATTGCTGCGTGTGCGGTAGCTCGAGACTACTATGGATCGTAATCGTAATAAGTATGCCTTGCTATAATATATTATTTATAGCTACGTGTGTAACGCGCTTGACTGAGGATTTGATTGAAGAAATGAGCATGTAACATTCGGTTGACAGGAAGCGCTCAGCCCGAAAGCACATGCTTATTATAAGAACGAACGTATTGAAATGCTGAACGCGAACCCTATGGAATAAGGAAAGCACGCGACTGTACACGAGGAATACGAGGATACTGCTAGGTGAAGTCTCGTGTGATGACTGCGATCGACCGTTTATTGACGTTATAAGTACGTAGGTACCTTGTTAATACGTCGCATGATCTTTCTGATAACAACGAGATTTTCCATGACCTAATTTACAGTTAATTGGGCTAAATATAATATTTTTTTGTATAATTTGACAACGCAATGCAATGTCAAGTATCTATAAGCCAATGTTATCAGGAAGTAAGTGAAATAAAGTATTTTGTTGCATTGAAATAAAGAATTCGTGAAATGGCTAATTCGTAAAAAGACTAATTCGCGAAATGACTAATTCGACAAAGGGCTAATTCTTAAAAAGACTTATTCGCGAAATGGCCAACTCTTAACAACATATGACAGCAACAAGTCTGGAAACAAAGATCATGATTCTATCGTTCAAAGTTGTTGAAATTAAGACAGTGACAGGTTAATAGACTTAACTTAAGAATATTTTAATATTTAAAAAAGATTTTGATTAAGTACTTTTTTTTCTTCATAATGTTGATTTAGTACTTTTTTTTTTTCATAACTATTTTTGCTGGCTGACATAATAAATGATTTGATTTGAAACTTATTTTGGTCATATATAGTAATAATTGTAGCTGTCTGATATAATAAAAAAAAATTTTTGTAAAGAAAATGGTTTTTGAATGTTTATATACAGGATGGAATTTTGTAATGCCACCTGGAGGGAAAGTACTCTTATTACTAGAGAGACACAATTTTAATCAGAGAAAACATTCCTTTATTTAAAAAAAGAAATAAAACCGCATTCAATTTTTTTCAGAAATTCCCATGCCACACCCGGGTATTGAACCGGCTAAAATCCAAAGAAATAACATGCTGTACTTTTAAAGCATTGATCGATAGGGTCAACCATAACTGCATGTGGTCCTAGAATTACCACGTAAGTTAGAATTTTATGGTTTTGTTTACCACGTTTCTTAGAGAGATTTGATATTTATGATGAACGCCATAAAAGTAGGTACAGAATGTTATTTTTTCGAATTTTAGCTGGTTCGATTCCTAGGTAAGGCAAGCATTTTCCGGAAAACGTTTAATGCACTGTTTCTTTTTAAAAATAAAGGAATGTTTCTTTTGAATAAAATGATCTATCTCCAGTATTTAAAGTACTTTCCCTCCAGGTGGCATTACAAAATTCCACCCGTAGGTATATTACTATATCGTTTACTATAGGTATCTGTATATATAGGTATAATAAGCTCCTATAAAATTTCTACAGCATTGGATCAGTAGTAAAGCTACCATCCAGTATAGGCGAGGGTTATAGCAGAGTTTCAATAATAATATGCTGATTAGTTTAAATTTCGTTTACCTACTCTAGGAATTACTAATTCGCAAAATCTCTACAAGGTTTTTATGATCTATACTAGGAATATAGGTACAATTATTATACAAATGACTGTTTCTACAAAAAACAACTCTATATACCGAGGTTTACTCTCTATTTTGGCTAATGTAACTGGGTTAGTAGTCATTCCGCGAATTAGTAATTAATGGACTAAACCTTTAAAAAGGAATGAGCAACAGAGGAAAAAAAATCCAAATTATGACAAGACATTTTTATTGAAGAAAAAATCACATAATATATCATATTACCACATATAGAAGTTCTTAGGCAAACATATTAGATAGGTAGGTACTATATCTGCGAACTTAATCACGAACGGATACAAATATAAAATTATTTCGTCACAGCTTATCTTATTTATTTATTGTTCAAAAATTTAGAATGTATGAGCACAGATAATATATAGTAAATTTAACATTTATAATTGCAATTACTTATTTGCTAGGTTACACTCGCTAACATTAAGATGATGCCACAAAACATTTTTTGCAACCAAGCTGATGTCTCGTTCATATAACCAGCGCTTGGTCGTAATGTCGAGGTTAGTTCTAAGACTCCAAATTAATGTCTTATGCAGATTTCGAAAACTGCTTTGTGGTTTTAATAATTCAGGGAGATATCGGGGTCGTGATCCCAACTATTTTTATTTCTGACTCATTAAATGATTACGATGTTACCTGTATATATTTAAATTAAAACACATTTATGATTCGTTAATTACGTATTTTAATTTAATAAAATGTTTAACTTAAAATACGTGGTTACCCAAATTTTCAAACTACAATCTGCGAAACAGGTTTTTGTTTTTTGCTGTACTAAACAAATTAAGTCACAGGAATATTGTTATTTCTACCCTATCGTGGTCCTGAAGAGACAGTTAGTTATCATTTCTTGCTCCGCGACCCGAAATCTCCCTGTATTTTTGAATACGTAAGCTTAAGCGCGAATGTAGATTGGTATCAGATCTCATTCTTTGGTAGTGCTGGCTGACTTTTTAGCGTTACATAAAAAATACTACAAAATACAAAACACAATATTATATTGTTTACCTATTCTATACTATACTAAACGGGCTTGGCTTAATGGGATCTCAGGAATGAATAGGTAGTTACAAAATGGTCTTGAGATAATCTGGTGTTATTGAACCAAAAAGCAGAAAAATGAAGTTTACATTAGATTCTATCGTAACATATAATTATTATACGCCCCGAGTCCCTATTCACCCACACCCAATTAGTTAATACTTTTACATTAATGTTAAATTGTATTGAAACATTATTTATAAATACCTATGGGAAAATCATAGTACTCCTTGAACAAGTACAATACATACGTGGATAAATATTATTAAATATTAATCACAATACTGCAAATGTCTAAAAGAATCAAGTACAAAATCTTTGCGCCATTGCTTATAATGTATACCTATCCTAATTCAGTAGACAATAACACAAGGGTAGGCCACGGAACAATTAATTATTACCGAAGATGAATTCTGAGAGCCTCGGAATTACGACTTAGTCGTTTTGTCGAGACTCCAAGTCCGAGGTCCTCGGTAACTCTGGTCACACTTAGTTCGGAAGGTTACGTTAGCCCAACTAATTGTTAAAGTTTTTCTGTAAAATTTCATACGATTCGTACTTTAAAATACACTCATATTATACAATCGGTTCCGAAGCTGTCAACGAAACATATTTTAAAACAACTCGTAATTTCACGCGAGACTACGTAGTTATTTGACTAAGAACTAAGAAATTAATACATTTTAAGGATACATGACACTTATATAGACATATGTAATAAAGCAGCACTACCAAATTATTGTATTAGCTGCAATACTTCATACGCACGCATAAATACATAAAGATAAATCATTTGATTTTAAATTTACAAAGAGCGTTGTTCATACGCTTAAGGAAAATTCAAAATGTATACAATTATTATTGTAGTATGATATGCACACTACAATGTCTGTAGTTTATTATTAATAATATCAGTACTATAACAATATATAATAATCAAGTAGTAAGTCTTTAGAGTGATAGCTAGACAGATCTAATTTATATTAATCGGTACCCTGTTCCTACATGAGAGATAGGCCCTGATGAACTACATGATTTTATATTGTCTCATAGATACTTCATAATATCAAAATCTAAGGGAAATTGAAGATAATCATGACAGTTTGCTTGCCTGGACTCGGGTAACTGTGGCCTGCCCCTCTAGAGAAGTGGCAATCTATATCTATTCTAACGACGTCAGATTAGTAGTTCGAACACTTTATCAACATGTCACGTGATCAATATACTAATCTGAGGGCTAGACATCACGTGTTCATCAAAATGTATTGATATTTAAATATTTCGAATAGAAACAACGAATTTGCTACTTGTCTATGGGGGGCTGAGGCTGACAAGTCGTAGGAATAGAACTATAGAATAGATTGCCACTTGAAATAGATAGACAATAAATAGGTATTGCTTGAAAAAAAAACAAAACAATTATCTTGAAAGCAATTGCTAGAATGAGGAATAACAAAAGAATAACGGGGGCAATGTTAGGGTCAAGGCTCGAATTGGTTGAAGCGCAACGAAGTGTCAATCTAAAAATTAACATAGCAAATTGGTCACTCGCAGATGTGCGAATTTCATAGAAGGCGCTCGAATTTCTAGTTTTTATCCCGCTATAATGTATATGTATGCTTTTTGTTGTGGAGATAGGCTTCAATGCGCTATGTACATTTTTAGATTGACGTTACGACGCGTTTTGACTCTGCATCAGTATGACTTTTTCAGGGTGGTCAAAGTTACCAAAACTGTAGGTAATCTTTGTTCATTAAGAGCATAGTTGGACATCTTGTCGGAACATAGGGCGCAGTACATTTATATTGTATTCCCATCCGTACGTATCGGAATTTTTATTATTTTTAACCTTAGCGGTTAACAAATGGCGCCAATGCAACATTCTTGTCAACAATGGCTTTGAAAGGGGTATTACTACGGCTCGTGTTTAATTCAGAGAGGAATGAGGCCAAAAATGATACAACCACTAGAAGTCTAAGAAAGTGAACAATATCCGTTGCAAACAGATCCTACCTAATCCCACTAATTACGATCGGTGGGATTAGGTAGGATCTGTTTGCAACGGATTATATTATTGACACTCGTATGCCAGTGATACGTCACTGGCATATCAATATGAATAAAAATGAATGAATAGCTGGACTAATTCGGCATTTTTTCAAAATAAGATAGATTCTTATTAGCAGAAAGATTGTAAAATCCAAATGAATTAAGCGAATTCTACGCGGGTAGAGCCATGGGCACCAGCTAACCTATATAAAGCAAAAGAATTTGTTCGTTTGGTTGAACACGCTTATGTCTTTTATTCCCGGTCGTCCCCACTGGGTACAAGTGGGAAAAAAAAGTTTCGTTCGTCCCCAATAGTGACCTACTTAAAATACTTAGATTTATATTACTTAATATTTGCTTAAATTATTGTAAATTAGGTTGAATGTCTATAATACATCACAATACAGTATAAAAACTTAGGTCTTTTTAATAATTTTTAGGTAGTTATAATGGTGCGATTATTGCATTTTGACTCTCGGTCTATAAGCGGAACGAGTGGGAAATAAAAAGTTCCAATCGTCACCACTGGGGACGAACGAAACTTTTTTTTCCCACTTGTACCCAGTGAGGAAATTAGGGTGGGGACGACCGGGTATAAAAGGCTTATGTGAGGAACTACTGATTCGAATTTAAAAAAAATTGTATAGCCCTTTTATCGAGGAAGGCTCTAGGCTATATTATAACGTCATGCCACAACGAATAGGAGCTGAGTAGTGGCCAAACAAAACTCCACGGGAAAGAAGTCCCTGTCAACAGCTAGGTTTTAATATATTAGATAAAAATATTGATCTTATATTAATTATGACGTATTTGTCTACTAGTGGTTGTATCATAGATGAAGTAGTCAAATAGACGTTTGTCATTCACCAACTGAAATCTTTTAACAGTCTTACAATTCGATTGTCCACTCGAAATGAATTTTTCAGGCATAAAAACATTTTTTAGATATTATCTGAACAAATTGAATGTGTTTGTTTAAACAACAACGGCAACGTCAATAAGAAGCTGGTCCACATATAAGTACTAATGATATTAGTGGCTACTACTGAACGAAACTATATGAAAATAAAAAATGAGAAACTAACTGGTTATTGGGCATTACATATTTTCTAAGAAAGTGAACTATATACCACTTCAAATGAAAATTAAACAAATTAAGGCCGGTCTTAAAAAAAAATTTAGTATCTTGAAAAATAAGCCATCGCTCGTTTGGAAGAAGTGGTCCCTTAGTGGGTATATAATAGGTATAATATATATATATATATGGCGAGAACTATATAGAAGTGTTTGGATATATAATATTAATTTATATATTGAAGGTTGTTTCATGGAATACCACATCGCAACATATAAAATAAAACAAATGCTGTAAAATATTCCACGACTGCGTGTTAAAGGAAATTGCATTTGAATTTGAGATTTTTTTTTTTTTAATTTAAATATACTTTGAAAAAAAATAAGCGCGAGGGGAAATTAGCTGAACAGGCCGAGTTTCAAATACTCATTTAAATGGAACAAATAGCTTTTACAGCTAGTTTGTGATATATTATTCACTCCCTTTTATTATAGCCACTTTAAGAAATTGAAATATAAAGAGCTGCTATAACTATCGCAATCCTAAGCTAAAAATACAATTAGTAAGAACTAATAAAGTGTGTAAAAAGCCTAAAATATGTTTAATAAATTCCGTTCCGAATTCTATACTGCATTAATTTTATTCTTAGGAGCCAGCTTACAAATAGATAACACCCGCGCAAGAGAACTGTGTATAATTCTTGATTCCTCGTATTCATTTCAAATTGACATGATTGTATGGGCATTTTAATTTATTCATTTTGTACGTACATAAAAAATAATAGGCCAACATCAATACCTCCTCTACCTACTTATCCGAACAGTCTTCGTTTTATAAACGTCGTTCATAAATAGTCTGTCATTTAAAAAACGACGATAGCCTGATGAAACACCAAGCATAGATATAGACACATCTAATTAATATACCACGAAAATGTACCCATTACATTTTTGTACTAGTTTCGATTTGCTATCCAAAGGTCCTTAGAAGATTGCTTTTAGCGATACGGCCGACCTCTGTAACGTAAATATTTTTGTATGTATGTTTCATAAGCCAAAATTCAATAGATAAAGATTTTGATATTCTAATATATAAGCCAGCCTTTTGCGTACGTTCTACACATTCTTAAGAAAGTATGACAAAGAAAATCTAAACTAACATAGTATAAGGGCATTGTTAGTAAATATTGTGTATTATTAATTAATACATGACAATGAAAACAGATAATTAATTTATATATTTATATATCAATATTAGATACATTATTTTTGATATATTCGTTTTTAAATAAACAGTCACACTCTTTAACAAATTAGTTTTCCGATTTACAATGATTGAGAAAGAACCTTTAAAATAGCAAAAGATGCAGTTTTGAACCCTGTAATAGTAAATATAAGTAAACCTGTTGTAAATCAGATATTGTGGGTGTAAGTAGATCCGGTAACAAAAACTGACGGCAGTGCTACCGTTGCCTGATACAATAATACTGAAACATATGCGATGAAAATTATTATTCAAAAGTGCTGTCAAATCATATGTTGAGAATAAAATAAAATTACTGCATAAATATTTTAAAATCAGCTGATTTGAGAGTTAGAAGGTCATTGGGCCGAACCAAATTCTGGTCAAACGTACATACATATACGTAACAGCTGTGTATGCACTTTTGGGCTCAATGACCTTGATGATTGTGTTAATAATCATCTACACTATCCTCAGTTATCGATACCGAGAGGTCTATATCACCCTTTATACTATACTCGAGCCAATATTAATGTAGAATGGTTGTTAATAAATCACTGTCAAATTAGATTTTAAGAATATTTTCTTGCAAATATTAGTGGCATTAAGCTGTAACTTATTATAAACATTTCAAAACAAATGTTTTTATTAATTTTTTGGTTTTACAAAAAAAAACAGAAATTATAAGATATTGAAATATTATTGTTTATTCTACATTGATGTTGGTACGAGTTTATGTTCATACTTGTCTTAATATAATAAAATTGTTCATACAAAATAATACTTGAATCATGACTGATGGATTGACTATTACTAATAGGCCTAGGACCGATTACAATGATGTTATTTCCAAAAAATAAATTAATAATAAACAAAGAAATATTTTTAGTACAACTAAATGCTTATTTTTCATTATGGCCGTTTTAGCTGCATGTCTGTCATACTTTAATAATAGTGTTTACTAGTCTCAAAACAATTAAGAGAGTTCATACATTTTCAAGTTGCTCGCAAATAGGTTTTTAAGTCACGCACACAGAGCCGGAACACGCACACTTCTCTAATGCTGTGTGGTATTACTTTAACTGATTTCTCACGGCCTGTGCGCCGAAATATAAGGCGTTTTTAGGCTCTTTTCAAAAATCATTTTAAAATATTTCTAAAGGGATGTCGAAAATATAATGGACATTTATAAATGACAACATCTTGCTTAATAATTAAATGGAAAAAATCGACTTTTTAAAGACATATAGTGTACCAAAATTCTCATCAAACTTGATCACAGTTCAACGTTTTTGAGAATTTTAGTATTCAAGTTTTAGTTATAAAAAAATGAATATTTATAATATTTTCTCAATAAATCGACTAAAGGACTGTATTTAGACCTTAAAACAAGCTTTTTTTCTATGAACTTCAATTACTTTAATCCCAGGCGAATCAGAATGTGGGCTTGTTTCGTAGAATTTCTTAAAACGCTGTGCGAAAGAACTGTTCTTCTAACTAAAATACTATAATAAATAGTCTGTTTTTCTTAATACACTTTTTAGACAAGAACACTGTTGTTCATATATGCCAATAATTACTTAGCTACATATAAAGACCTATTCTGTAGCGAACGTGGAAATCTCGTGATTTCATGTATTTCTGTATGAACCCTCTTAATGAAATAATTGTATACAACTTTATTTTATAGAATTATATGTTGGGTTGATAATTATATAAAATAAATATAACATGAATTTATTATTTATTACTTCATTCATCTTTAATTAAATATTTTCTACGTCAAATTTCGCCATAAGAAAAAATACTTTTGTTAAAAAGCGGTTAAGGTGGCCTCACCACTTACATCGCCGTGCCGAGTGATGTGACTTTGATTCCTACAAGAGACATTCATAGATATTTGTTTCCGACTGGGCTTACTTTATGTCATTATGTTAGTAAAGTTCCCCGCGACACAGGATTTTGTTCAATAGCGCGGGCGTTGGCTTAAAAAAACAGCAAAAGAACACAAAGAACTTGAACGTAAGAACATAATTATGTACTAAAATATATATAACATAATAAAATTTTGATTCAATTATGCAGACATAATTAATAATAATACCATTTGTACATAATTATTAAAGTATGACAATACACAAATTACAGACTACAGTAACACTATCATAGGCCGTGACAATATAGGAACTTTAACAAACATTTCGCATCTTCAGTAGAATAAACGCGAAGGATAAGAGATTACTTTGCAATTTCTATTCGTAAATTTTCCAGCTCTTTTTCTACTGACGATACGATACATGGTAATAATTTGACACTCGTATTCGAGAACATAATACTGGTGGAGATGGCATTTTAACATAAAAATATTAAAGTTACGTTAGGACGTTTAGTAATAGGACATTTTGTACATTTTTATCATTTATCACTGTTGTGCATAGAGTTTATGCATAGATTTTCAGGATGACAATTATCCCCTTAAATTTTTAGAATTTTGTAACACATTTATCCATATAATTTTATCAAATATTCGAACACGAGTTACAATAATCTTTGACAATAAGCTTCTATAACTAAATATATTAAGTATCAATAATATAAGAAGGAATGTAAAGATATGCGAACTAGTGAGACACTTTAAACTAAATACTATTTGAACAGTAATGCGTTCACTTAACTATTTATTACTCAGATCATGATATTAAAACAAAAGCTACACACTTACGCGGCGCTCGTGAGATTTAGCCGTACACGGAATAATACCGATTACTGGGACTTATATCGTACACATTATCTCGATATAAAATTGTCGCTGCAACCGTTTTGGTGTTTTCTTTAAACTTTGATAAACAAAACAAAGGCAAAAAGGAACGAATCAGATCTTATTACAGTATTCGATTTATCTATATTTACTCAACTACATTTTTACACGCGGAAGAAAAAATAAAAACAAACGAGAAAAACTGTCAGAAAACATTGTTTTTTTACTGTAATTAATTGTTGTTATTGTGTAAAAGATTTTCGTTTTAATTAGTACTCATGAAGCTATTTTGTTACACAAATGTAATTAATTTAGAATTTAACTGTTTTAATTAAATTACTCTTAATTAACTCAGAAAATGTTATCTGATGATCTACTTATATTTAGAACGGCAAAATTTTATCACTCACGATTCAGAAACGCGTAGACAAAAAAAGAAAAGTGATTTTCCTGCATCAAAATTGTCCAGTTGCATTGCTCTATTGTTGCAGGACAATCTATGTAGTATAAATTAATATGCTACGTGAAACTAATAGCTAATCTCAAAAAGGAATGAATATGATCAGATTACAGCTAAAATACTGTCTATCTTCTTATACTTTCTGTAAGATTAACAAAATAAATATTACGTATATTATTACTTTTTCTTACAATGTAACTAAACTTCATTAAGTAAATGGTTAGCAGATCTTATAAGTTCAAATGGGCCGGTGACCTCGCGTTGCATAAAATGGATACCCGTAACTTTACCGAGTATACAAGATAATTACTTATTGTATTTAAATATTTTAAACATTGATACACAGAGAAATAATGCATTCCTAAGACTACCATGCAAGGAACACGTGAAGATATGTATTAAATGTAGTTTACTAAAGCTAAAAAGAATATATTACGGACACCAACTGCTCCAACGGCAAATAATTATTTATAATATTAATCAAAAACTCTTTAAAATTTACGAGTATGCATTTAGAAATAAAACAACAAAAAATTTCTTACCATCCTATCACTTACTTTAATATTTAACGACTAAAATTCTTTGGCTCTGTGGAAAGAAAAATGGCCAATAATGTATAACAAAATGGTATGCTGGAAATTATAATTACCGTCATCCTTTAAATTTTAGAAATTAATGATCCGAGAAGCCTTCACATTTTAGCACCATAAACAAATACAAGTACAAAAATATTGTTAACAAAACGCCATCGGGTCGGTCACCCATCATAATGCCCCAAAAGTTAAACCGGTTGTTTTAATCGATGATTGAAATTTGAGCGAACCCTATCAGTGTTTTATCGTCGAACTGTTCATTGGGTCCAGCCGAATTCTGAAATGTAACATTCATGTGTTAGGATTAACAATTTCATACTTAATTGCGATGCACTGTTGCACATAATTCTAAAATTAAAGCCAAGTCAATATACAAAGATGAAACATAACCGGCGGGAGACCGAGGAGACCCGTGCCTAGGAGTAGGATGTTTATAGGTTGAAATAATGATGATGAACGCCGAGCCGACTACGGGCGATCCGTCGAAGGCTCGGTAATTAAGAATTTAGAAATAATTTAAGATTTTAAATATATTTAAATATTTAAAAAAAGTAACCGAAAGAGGTGAAATGGTAGGTAAAAAAGAGGTGCGATCGTGCAGGATGCATATGCAGTGTTATCCAGAGCTCATTAGGGAGGATAGAGGGAAGGGTTTTCTTCTGGTATTGCAGGTGTCCATATGCTATGGTAACTGCCTACCATCAGGCGGGCCGTTAGCTTGTTTGCCATCACCGTAGTATAAAAAAGAGTCTACTGTCTTCTTTTCAATTCTTATTATAATATGGTGTACGTACGTAACGTGAATTTATTCAGAAAAGTCAACCTTAGAGATAATTAAATCTCACAGAAACTTATTCAAACCTGATAGACCACTTTCTTGGTCGACTGTACTATAAAAATTGTATTATATATTCACCAAGTGGAATGTAACAGCCTTAGGAGGTGTAGGAGTTCGAGACATCTGCTGATCTAACAGCTTGGTCAAGTTCACAGAGATGGGCACGGAGTCGTGAGGGTCCACCAACCCAGCACCCACCAGCTCCGTAGTTATACCATCAGCAGTGTCCTTGCCATTTATGAATTCGAAACGAATATCGTTCAACTCGCGACGAGCGTTCCTGTGACCAAAAATATGTATGTAATATTAGAAAGCGGGTGTATTTATTATAATTGGTCGTAATTTAAATTTTATAATAGTACATGATTACATATAATAACAGTCGAGAAAGCACAGAGGTTTATTACGATGCTATAATAAGAAATTCATGTTAAAAACATTGGTACAAAGTAAGTTCAACTCTGTTCATTTCTTTTATTTATCACACGACAACTGAAAATCAAATATTACACAGAGATAGTCTAGATTCTGGAGAAGAACGTAGGCGTATTATTATATATTATGTAAAATTAAAAATCTTACCTAAGTCGCAGCACCAAGTTTATGACATCTGGTATCTTTTGTTTGCGCTTCGATGTCACCTAAAACAAATCAATTTATACCATTATGTTATACATCATTACAAGCCATAAAAGTCCCACTGCTGGGTAGGGGTCTCATCCAAATATTTTGGAGGGAATTTAGCCTACTATACCACGCTAGACACGCTAGCCAGACGGGTTGGTAGAGGATCCGTCACTACACAGACAAATAATTTTATTACCACATAGTTATATCGTAGGAAAACGTTTTATTTTTGATGGCTTACAGTCAGTCGCGCTATATTGCCGGCCTGTGATTGGTCCATCGGTCTGCTATCGAAATAAATAAGCAGAATGGGCCCCTACACACTTGCTTCATTTGGTATCTAACATTAGCAGAATTGTCGAGATAGTGGTATCAAACTTATTGGGAAGGGAAGGTGGGTCCTAATGGGTCCGCGCATATGATGCCACTGCTGGCATAGCGTCCATAGGCTGCAGTAGCTGCTAACCATCAGCCGTAAGCTTGTATGCTATCATCATGGTATAAAAAGAATAGAATTGCACGCACCTCATCATTATCGCTGCCGCTAGATTCAGCTTTCGTTAGTTCATTCATAGGCCTCTTATCGTCCTCCACAGAAGGCTCCTCATCAGAATCAGGTTCTGGAACCGAATCTTCAGGGGCTTCTTCATCCTCTTCAGTCCATACCCACTCGCCTGTCACCGTGCGGTGCAGCTTACCCGATGCGCCTTGACGTTTACTGGCCTATAACAAATGTGATAATAACTTAAAAAAAAATCTCTTAAACTTCCTTACATAGTATAAATTCTCTTCTTCCTGTATGTACGCTTCATCATCATCATCATATCAGCCCAATGACGTCCACTGTTGAACATAGGTCTCACCTAATTTCCGCCACAACGAGCGATTTGTATGTAGGCTTAATTCTTCTGAATTATGCAACGGATTTTGATGATTTTCAATAGATTGAGTGATTCATTAGGAAAGTTATATATATTTTTACCCGACTGTCAGGACGGGTATTGTTTTTATTATCTACGCCACGCGGGCAGTCCGCGGGCGGAAGGTCTATAAAATACATTTTCAAGACGATTTTGAGCTTTACTGGCGCGCGAAGTGAGTCCTAACACTATTTAATTATCTAAACATTATTATGGTACACACTACAAATAAACTATTACACATCTACATTTGAAATTTAACTCATTAATTCAAACTCATGTCTAAATGTGTTATCTATTATGGCAATATGATTTTTTAAATCAATAAGTTAAATATTAGGTTCATAGAATATTATTGTGTAGTATCAAAGCCCTGTCCAAAAATTGGAACGTTATCTATGTAACATAACAAAGTAAAAAAATATAGTGGACTCTTAGAAAGTTGTGTTGTTCCTAGCAGATAGTGCTAATAGGACGTTTTGCTTATATGTCGTTATGCTTTTAGGACGTTTTGCTAATAGGGCATTTTGATGTAATATTAATATGTTTTCGATACGAATTGATTTTATTTATAATAGGTCTAATATAGGTCTAGTTTCTAGTGAGAAATTATTTATGAAATACCTTGTGCACTCTAGTTTCCATACTAGGCCCAATAGCAACCAGAGTCTGTGTTAGATATCTTCTATCCTTTGCTTTCTTAAAGAAAGGATGTTTTAATAATTCTGTAGCTGTGGGCCTCTTTGACGGATCCTTTTGCAAACAGTCTATAATCATTTTTCGAAAAGTTTTGCCGTAAGCCTTGTATTGTTCTTTTTCATCAGCACCTGTAATAAATAGTTACATAAAAATCGAGCTATTTTTTTATAATAATTTATGCGCTGGTAACTCAGAAACGACTACAATATATTTGTATGTATATTTTTTGCTTACACTCGAAACAAATATATATGAATCATAGAAATATTTGTCCCATATGGGAATCGAACCTACGTCACTCGGCACGGCGAAACTAGTAGCGAGGCGACCACGTCAGCCGCAGCCGCGCAGCCGCGCGCTACAGTGACAGTCATATTACAGGTGATAGTTATATTCTTTATAGGCGTCACCCTTACGGTCACCGAAAACCATCATCATCTCAACCCATAAACGTCCCACTACTAGGCACGGGTCTCCTCGAAAGAATGTGGAGGGAATATAGCCTACTATACCACGCTGGCTAGACGGGTTGGTATAGGGTTTGTTTCAAATTTTCCTTTTTTCGCATTGCTCTTGTCTGTATAAGATTACTCCCTTAGTCGACTTTTACGACACCCACGGGTTGAGATGGGGTAGTAACATTATGTATTCTTAATCCGTCACTACACAAATGTCACCGAAAGCCATAACCATCAATAATTGCAAAATATTTTAGCACCCATCTGATATAGTAGGTACTTTATTAAGTAATGTAGCATGGTATCATATTATATGATTGTAGTGCAAATACTAATCTAGAGCACGAGGCCAGGTTCACATAACAAAAAATATATTTTTCATCGCGATTAAATGCAAATTATGGCAAAACAAAGTCTGCCAGTCAGTTTTAAAATATAATCAAACACATTTAATTCTACAATGTATTTTAATAAAGAGATTCAGTTAAAACAGTGTATTTAGGTGTATTTAGGTCATTGCCAAGAATATGAACTTACTATCTTCTAACCTGATAATTTATTAATACACTAGAGGTCTCTAGCAATATTATGATAAAACTTGTAAATCAAAGAAATTTAATACTATCTGGGTTATCTGATTAATCAACCCTAACATTTCTGAATAGAGACCAAAGTAATCAAAATATTTGACTTCATAATAATTGCACTATGTAGAAGTTTAGTATGGCTGTGAAAACAACTTTACCGAGACAGTAAAATCGTTTGAAGCTATGGTAATGGAATGGCAAGATTAGTCGCATGCAATCTGAGTTGCATGCCAACTGCCAATACCAATGTGGATCTCACTTTGTGGAATTCATAATAATATGTATTGTAACTTACTATTTGCTAATGGAAAAGGATAACATCGTAAAGAAACCCACATCATCATCACATCAGCCATAGCATGCCCACTGCTGATCATAAGAAAAGAAACCCACATACGCTTGAAAAATTCTAATAAAGCCAATGTGTGTTGATTATGGCCTAACTCTCTAAGCTCTATTTATAGAGAAGTGTTAACCTTTGGCCAATTGGGACATTAAAGAGATGCTATTATATAATTAAAGTTGTATAAAGACGGCGAACATTTGTGCGGACTACATAACGTGACAGAAATGCCTATACATTCTCACTAAATACATTATATGCATTACTTTATATAAAGATACTAGCTGTGTCCGCGACTTCGTCCGCGTAGAATTAAACAAAAGCAACATTACTTTATTATAATAATTTTAGAATTTTTCTAAAATAAAAGTAGCCTAAATTACTCATTTTTTTCATCAGCTATCTGCTAGTGAAAGTCCCGTCAAAATTGGTCCAACCGTTCCAGAAATTATCCGGAACAAACAGACAGACAGAAAGACTGACAAAAATTTTAAAAATGTTATTTTGGTGTATGTACCGTATATACATTTATACGAATGTTAGTAAAAACTGGTTATTTTAATATTACAAACAGACACTCCAATTATATTTATTTGTCTATACAAATAAATATAATTGGAGTCTGTTTGTAATATTAAAATATACATTAAGCCTGCATATGGGATGGACTGCATAATCAAAGTGCTCCTACATCTATATGTAGGAGCACTTTATGCAGTCCATCCCACCAAAATTTATGTCAAGAATAAAAATAACTGGTGTGGTTACCTGTATCCAAATTTGGCGGATCGTTCTGAAGAGTTAACATCAATACTTTCATTGGTGGATACTTGTGATATGGTGCAGTACCCGTAGCCATTTCTATAGCAGTGATTCCAAAAGACCATATGTCGGCTTTAAAGTCGTATCCATGGTCCTAAAATACGTTAAATTACAATATATTTTGTTTTGATATTCACAGTATTCGCCCGGAGTCTGAAAATCTATATAAGTATAAATAAAAGGAGATAAAAAATACTAGTCGAATGTAGTTATGGTGCACCACTGTCTAGCTCTTCTTGGAAGGATAACTCTTTCGATTAAATAATAAAAAATTTAAAATCTCGAAATATGACACTAAATTGCGACGTTGCCACTCTGTTTGTAAATACGCCCTTAACTTCATGTAATAATTATGTTGCGCAAAGTGTTCTAGATAATTACATCGCGCTGCACAAAAACTTGATCTAGATTCGTAAGTCGAGGTTAGAATCTATCTCTAATTTAAACTTGTCGTACTTGTAAAACATGTATTTGATAAAAGAAAATCTAATTTAGTCTTCATAGATGAAAACAACCTATTCCATACCTTATTAAGCTAATTAGGAGGGTGCTAACTACAAAAATTAGGTATACTATTATGAATATAGTTCCGCTAAATGGTAGAGTAACATCACTGTTCTGCCTTGGATGCACAGCTAGGGTTACCAGATGTAAAAATCAAAAGACCGGAGAAAAGGCCAGATTTCCATGGAAAAGTCCTGAGATTTTACACAGTTTGAGAATTTTCTCTCAAAAACGTATTATTATCGTTTTAGACACTGCGGCTCTAGCTCACGCGTTGCAACCTGCACGCAACTTACTTAGATAAATAAGTATAGACTTTTTTAACTGTTCAATTATTGTTACCCAAAAAAAGATTATTTTAGTTAGTTTAACTTTTAATTAAAGACATCTTTAAAATGTAACCTGTATTTTTTTGAACATCCTGAGATATCACGAGATTTGCAAAATCCGGCCGCAATCCTGAGAAAAGTCAAAATTTCCTGAAATCTCAAGACAAATCCTGAGATATGGTAACCCTATGCGCAGCAGAATAAGTGCATATATACGACTTCTGCTCAAGATATCACTACGCTTCAACCGCATATGACGTAGTCGTCCTTCACGGCTTAATGTTATTGCCAGTTCATTTTCGTGCAATGGGAAAATCTATACTAATATTATAAAAGTGAAGAGTTTAGTTTGGTTGAACACGCTAATATCAAGAAGTAATGAACCGAATTGAAAAAATATTTTATTGTTGGATAGCCCATTTGTCAAGGAAAGCTATATAGCATTCCGCTGACTGGCGGCCAGTAGGAGCTCAGTTTAGTGGCCCAACAAAGATCCACGTGAGCGAAACCCCGGGCTTCAGCTAGTAGACAAAAAAAATAGACAAATCTTACTTGTTCCATAACTTCAGGAGCCATCCAGCATGGTGTTCCAACAAATGTGTACCTTACTTTCTGTCTAGATATATCTCTTCCCGTGGCCAGCCACGCAGACACACCGAAATCCGCTATTTGTACAGTACCATCTTCACCTAACAATATATTTCCAGCCTTAATATCCCTGTTGAAGAAAAGGAAAGTTTTATGGTAACAAAGCATTGAACCTGCTAATTCATTTAACACGCAAGCTAACTGTTTATGTACACATAATATAGTATTTATTAATCTATACTAATATTAAAAAGATGTTGAGTTAGTTTGTTCGGTTGAACACTAGGATATTAGGAAACACTGATCTGCTTTAAAAAATTATTTTAGTCTTGGATAGCCCATTTATCGAGGAAGGTTATAGGCTATATAACATCAGCCTAAGGCCAATAGCAGCCAAATAAAGAATAACGGGAGCGAAGCCCCTCGCGACTTTTAGTTAAATAAAATCAATACAAATACAAAGACACACAGCATGACCCATGCCCAGTAGACGTTTATGGGTTGAAATGAATGAATGAAATGACACACAGCGTTACGCGGCAAAACTACAATACACGGACATTTCGCTATGGCTATCAACTGGGCACATTTGTTACCAAACTGGGCACATTTGCTGGAATTTCATGATAGAAAAAACCCAATACCAGTTTTGTTTGATCCGGGAATCGAACCCGGGACTTCTTGCGCAACAGTCGTAATACAATTATTTGCACGAATGCTGAGTAATTTAGTTAAAGAATCAAATGTAAAAAGATGTAGTACAGATAGTCTTTTATAAATTATTAAACTTTTGTATGACTGTTTATTACATTGTAGTTTTATCAACATTTCTTTAAGCTTTTAACACTGAGCATAAAATTCATAAGAATAAATTTCGCTCTAGTTGCAATAGAACTTTGTCGCTAATGTTGTAAGTGCATGATTGCACTATTTGCACGACGATCATATTGCCAGGCCAGTAATATAAGCAAATAACAATTACGCAATCTAGATATACGTCAATGTAATTTGATGCGAACAATACCTTCTCAGAAATTTAAATAAGCAGTTGCCATTTTGGGAACTGATTGAACAATTATATTTAGTATAAGCGCTCCAATAACGTGACCTTATACAGAATATTTTGTCAATTAATGCTAATTATATGACATCATGAATAATAATTACATTTTATTATTCATTGTTAACATTTATCAGTAGATTTGCTAACTGGTTCACCTATCCATAAACTAAAAAGAATGTATGAGAATAGCTATTAGAGCTCTATGGAATAAAATCGCAACTTATTGTTAGGATTAAAACTAGTTTGATATGCGGCACACTTTTTATGACTATCAATTATTTCCATAAAACAATAAATTTATGTAAACTCTTTTTACATTTGCCAATGTAAAAAATACTATAATATGAATAATATTCTTTTGCTATAGCCTCGCAATAAACGCATATAGGCAGAAATAATTGTAAAGAGGTATATTATATTGATGGCACAAAGAAGATTAATGTAACCACAAAACTACTTGGAGAATAGAAATGGATGAGAAAACAAAATATAATGGTATTTGAAGTATCATTATTTCATTTTACTTTGTAATTGTCGTAATCTCTTGGGGAAGTCAATGTTTAACAATGGACAGGATATAGCTGATATTTATTTATTTCATAATGTAATCTTTACAGGTTCAACTTAACCTAATGCGATACTACAGCCGTCTCATGTTTATCTAGACACATAACACTTACAACTGCAGAAAAAGTATTATAAAATAAATAAAATATAAATCATTTATCTTCAGACACATGCCCCATAGTTTGTTAGTAATAATTCTTAAAATCTATGTTAGTAATATACATTTATACAACACAGCCTAGCTATGGTATATCCTGCCTCTCCACAAATACCCTCAAGATACTGTTGGTATAATAATAAATAATAATAGCCCAAAGGCTACTGGTGTAAAATATTTGGCAGTAAGTTGATGAACAGTGTAATTTTAACTGGTACAGAACCAGCAAATCATCTGGCCACCATATTACCCCTCACAGCCAATGCCCTGCATTCTTTCCATGTCTATATCATCTTTTAAGTCCTCAGTAACAATGTGTCCTAGGTATTTAAACGAGAAACTTTATTAACATTGCCGTTAAGATTTACAGGGGATACATTTGTTGGGTTTTTGTTATTACCTACTATCTATTACTGAATACTATTCATGTTATTTTTTTGTAACAAGTAACAAACAATGCTATCCTCATGAATTCACTCAGAGCACAACAGAAAACGTACATATGTTTCCCTAGTTATCATGTTAAGTGTAACAATAGCGCGCGTCAGCGGCGCCTGTCCCAGGAGGTTGGTTCAATTAAGATGACGATGAATATGTAATAATACTCTGGAATGCTATACACAGTGATTTCTTACCTGTGAATTTGTCCATAACTATGAAAATATTCTAATCCCTTCAAGACTTCTTTCAGTACAGTAGCAATTGTTGCTTCATCAAAAACACCATGTTTGCAGTTACTTACTTTCATTTTATGTTTTATCACATCAAGTAAACTGCCTCCTAAAAATAATAATATTTCTTGTATTAATGCTTTCTGCACTGGCATAACTGTGTACCAAATAGAATTAAATACCTAACCTATACATATAATAGAATTGTAATGGGTCAAGACCAATGTCATACCAAGAAGACAGCTAGTTATTAATACAGTACTTAACAAAACTGTACTTAGCCCAACTTTGAATGTATTTGAACCATTCTGTCATAGTTATATTATTATTATTATATTATATACATGGACGAATGCGATAAACTAAAACAATATTAATTAACTGAAAACACATTCTAATAAGATCAAGTCTTCTTTTTCTAAGTAATGCATAAGTTCACCAAACCACTTAAACCCTTTGGTTTCATTTAATATGTCTAATTGTTTTATGATCACAAAGTGAACATAACATAAAAGACTATTGAATATTATTTTTACATACATAATTATACATGTCGTCTCGCCTTTTCCGCAAAGGAGAGACAGAGGTCTATCACACCCACATTTCGCCAGCTATATAAGATCCCATCTAATAGGAGGCAAGCCTATTGTAATCAACTGAGCACATTTGTTTCCAAACTCTGGGCTATACTATATATACTGATTATTTTGTTACAGAGAAATCCAATAACATTTTTGCTCGACTCAGGAATCAAAACCTTGTACAGCAGATTTTTTTTCTTGTATGTCCACTTGCAATCGGTTGTTAGACCATAAGTTAGTACTTTGTGTTGTTTTGCTTAATAAATGTGGTGACCTCCAAGTTTATTGTATAATAAAGATAGGCATATTATGTAGAACAAGTTTCTTACCTTCAAGGAGCTTTAGCACCAACCATAATTCATCATGTACTACAAAACTAGTATAGTATGTTACTACATTCTCATGATTACAACTTGACATGGCCTATAACAAAATAATCACGTTACTTTACGAAATGGACATGAAATAAATAAATAGCACAATATTGTGGAAATAGATGCACATGTGAAGGAGTTTTATTCAATCAACCTATTGCAAGTTACTATTACAAATTGACATGGCCTTTAACAAAATAATTACACATTAGTATGGCAATGGATGTTAAATCAATAACTGACACAATATCGTGGGAATAGATGCACATGTGAAAGTATTTTATTTAATCAACCTATTGCAGTCCGTTGCTGTCTATAACTAGTGCCACGGCATTAGGTTTTCCAATTGTTAGGATAGGTTCAATAAGCAGGTAATTGGCTACACATTTTTAATGATAGTATCCTAGAAATGAAAAATTCTTGAAAAGTTCTTGAAAAGAATGTGAAAAATTCTTGAAAAGTGTTTATTTCAGGTTCAGAACTTTATTACAGGAGATATTGAAATATTGTATTGTTCTCCTCTAAAACAGAACGAACCATACAAAAGCACAGTATAGGTACTATTGTCTACAGCATAAAGATACAAGAGGCTTTTATTCAGTTTAAAGAACTTTATTTCCTTTCAGACAACTGTCGCTTCCATGAAAATAACAAAATATATCATAATATAAAACATTAACCCAGTGCAGATAATAGTTATAAAAGTTAACAAAAGAAACTATTTCACTTATTAATTTAACCATACAATAAGTTTTTTAGTAGTTATAGTTATGGCGCATTTTGGGAGAGGCCTATTTCCAGCAGTGGACTGCAGTAGAGTGATTTGATGATGATGAAGATTTTTGCTTCACATTCCTAAGTTTTGTTGTGGATTCTGAATTGCCAAAGCAATTAATAGGCATATATTTTAACTATTACTTAAGCAGTATATATTAAATTATCTTTAAAGTTTATCGAAGTTATTATTTTAAGATAATATGTTGTAAACATTTGAAAAAAATTCAGGTAATTTCTTGTTGTGTTTAAATTTAAGCTTGCTACATGGGTAGAGTATACAGTAGAGTAGCACGGGTAGTACTAACTTTCCCACTAACTATACTAATGCCTGCTGTACACGGATAGAGTATATGGTAGAGTAGAATGGTATATTATATCTACATTAGTACCTACTCTACCTATGTACAGCAGGCTTTATAGACAACTATTACAGTCTAAGTCGGTTTATATTAATAATTTAATAGAGCCATTCATTTACTCTTCAAAAGATTCGCATTTTATAAAAAAATAGATAGTAATTATGTACTTCTCTTAATAAAATTGTATTATGAGTGGTTTCATACCTGTATTTCTTTCAATAGCTCGTCCATAGATGTATTCCATTTTTCTAGGTTGATACGTTTTATGGCACATTTCTCATTACGCGGCTTACAAAGCGCCGCATGTACAACAGCCGTGGCCCCGACACCTAAAAATTTAGTTTAAATAGATGATAAAAATTAAATAATGCCGCACTACTACACATTTTATGATATTCAATGCTACGGAAGAAAGTAAACTTCAGTTACGGCTGTATGCAGTCATTGGCTATTAACATATTAAAAATCAAAATACTATTCATTCTGTCTTCTTTTTCAAATAATTTATCTATTGTAATTAGTATACAATATATCAATGAAAAACAGTGACATTATTTGTCAATCTTCCTGAAAATTCGTAGACAGATTGCCGCCGCTCCTGTTTTATATGTTAGTTAAATGATAACATACACTTTTGGTGAAATATAAAATGATTTAACTCACCGATAACATCTCGTAATTCGTAATCATTCTGACTGTTGGGCCATGGACACAAGTTGTTTGCAGAAGTCGCCATTTTGCGAGTGAATAAACTTCCTATTCCAGCCGCTGCCGTTCCGATCGACAAGCGCGCGGCTCGCGCATATGACGACAATGCGGTTTTCTGACGATCGCATGCCCCAAATGATTTCTGTGTGTAATCAAAATAAATATTGTAGGTACAACATATAAAAAGAGAACGCAGCATTACAAAATTAAGTGTGCTATGCTATAATTAAATTTGTTAAACATTACTTATTATTTTAATTTAAGTAATTACCAAGCATTCAGAACTTCATAAAGTAATTAACAGATGGCATAGCAAGCAGGTTTGAGTTTAAGCGGGAAATTAAAAATAGTGAGGTTTGTCATGAAATTACCGTAGATAATAAAAAACTAAATAGGTATGTACTGCAGAATTGCTGATTATTAATCTATAATAGTCTTTATTATTAAATAAATAATAATATATTTTAACGTTAACATGTCTGTATATCTTCGAAATCGTTTTATTTGTTAGAAACAATCCATATTTATTCCCTAAGATAAGTGATAACAGTAGATTCCTAAAACGAGACTCCACTAAATTAAAGATTGAAAGTTGCAGAAGTCCAGGTATAGAAAATAGGTACTTAGAATTATATAGGTATAGACTATAGAGTCTTTTATTTTGTAAGTTTGTTTTCTGTAAGTAATAATACATGTTATAAATTTGATAGTTTTAATGTACTATTGAAAATACATTATTTATATTTGCATGGCCTCTTCGGGTAGATATGTACGCACCACAAACAATTTTTTTTAATAACTTTGTAGGTACTACCATATCTTTGGCAAATAAAGAATATCTTAGTCTATAGTCTTTATAAAGTTGTAGCGTTTGTTTGGTTGAGCGCTAAGATCTCAGGAATTCTTCAAATCCGACCAGGTGGTCGGATTTGAAGAATTCCTTTAGTATTGGATAGCCCATTTTTATTGAGAAAGACTATAGGCTATATTGATATCATACTACGGCCGATAGGAGCTGATCAGTGGCCAAATAAAGAACTTCTAGTTTTATTAAAACTACGTTCTTTATTTAGCCAAGCTAAGCTCATATTATTAGCCGTAGTGTAATGTTCTATAACCTCTAACCTTCCTCCAAAAATGGGCTATCGAACACTAAAACGATTTTTCAAATCGGACCAGTAGTTCCTCAGATTCTGGCGTTCTACCAAAACAAACTCTTCATACTCATAATATTAATAGCTATACCTACCTAGTTATTTTGAACCTTGCATCATTTTAAACAAGCAACATAATATTTTGTAGTTTATGACAGCGATTCCTAAAGTGGGTTCCGCTTCAGCAGAGCCTTGGGGTTCAATAGAAAACTCACCTCACATCATTGCTTGATTGGTAATGCGATTCTTTATAAATAAAGGTTTTTCATAAATAAAATATGTCAGAACCCGTATTTGTTACCTACTCTTTTTACTATATTTTCAATTCCAAGTGGATTTAACTAACGACCACTTTTAGTTTTCGTGGTGTAGCGGTCAAGGTGGTCACTTCACCACTTAACATTAACGTCCGAGTTACGTGGGTTCGATTTCCACACGAAACAAATATTTCTTATTTTGGGATATTTTTGAACTAAGTATTTAATCTGCACTTTCAAATGAATGATTGTTACCTACCCAATGTTACATGTAGAGTTTTGAAAAATTAAAAAAATATTTTTCCAATGAATGGTAGAGGCCTATGTTGTGGCAGTTTCGGGAACAAGGGGCTGATCAAGTGACGCTCTTCTCCCATTATAATTATCTATATACTTATCTTTTTTCTAATAACGTACCTACATAGGGGTCTGCCATTCGGAGGATTAGTAAGTAGGTACGTAACCTACCACAAACACAAAACACTTATTTAGGTAGATACTTACGTATGTAAGTAGGAACTTCCATAACTTCTGAGCTTCGCTACTTTTTTATAGTTCCTTGGTAAATTCAAATAATAATTAAAATCAAAGTTTATGAATACCTGACGAAAAACTCCTTGAGCGCCTGAAGAAATTATATCCCCAGGCATTTTTCTGTAATAGAAAAAATAAGTCCATGAAATTATTGTCATTGTTATCATTATTGTCTAACACAGAACAGAGATAGGTTTTTTTAGGGTTCCGTACCTCAAAAGGAAAAAACGGAACCCTTATAGGATCACTCCGTTGTCCGTCTGTCAAGAATATTTTTCTCAAGAACGCGTAAAGGTATAAAGCTAAAATTAATATCATATACTAGGGTCTGCAAACCCTCGGCGTAAAAAAAATCAAAATTCTAAATTAACGCAATTAAAAGATACAGCCGATTATGCTCCATTTTTGTCGAATTATCTTGACGATCAAAAAAGTCAAAACCTATAGGGTACTTTCCGTTGACCTAGAATCATGAAATTTGGCAAGAAGCAATAAATTGGTTATGTTTTAATTTTCAATAGGGCAAAGTTACATATTTATAATAAATTTATTATGATAATTGTGCGCAAGTAGATTTTTATAGGCTTGATTATGTGGAGTGTTTAAGTGTAAGTGTGTGAAAGAGTGGGTGTGTATGTAAGTGATTTGATTTTTATTTTTATTTTTTTATTTTGTTTTATTATCCATCCCTTGTTATTCTTCTTAATGTAAGTTGACGTACCAACCAAACCAGAAAATTATGTTTCAGGGAGGTAAGTGTATGTTGATTAAGTTCGAGACTGTGATTGAGATTGAGATTAGAGATTAGAGATTAGCCCTGCGAACATTGTCTTGGGATCGGAAGTTATGGTTATTTTCATAGCTTCCACTAATCTTGTATGGTCCAGACGTTGATTACATAAAGCAACTTTACCTATATTGTAGTTGTATGTACTATTAGTTCCACTGCTTCATAGGTTTTGTCCTTAAGCCAGTTTGTTACAGCAGTATGCAGTCTTTCAGCGTAGGTAAAGGAGTAAATGCCTAACTCCTTGTTTATCAAGTTGTACAGGTGAGATGATTGTCTTTCATATTGTCTCATTGCAAATGTTGACTTAGTTATGATTTTAGAAGCAACCAGATGCTTCCTCCGATTTGTAAGTTTACTAGGATCAAAAGATAAATATTTGTGCGTTTTTAAAATTATGTTTAGTACATAAAGTTTCCGAACCGTCAACGTCTGCTATTTGTTATAAATTTTCAGTTGGGAATCTAAAAGGTTTAAATAACATAACTTTTAGTAATGATCGTTGAGCTCTTTCCAGATCCAAAAATTGCGTTTTTGTTGCCCCACCCCAGACAGTTGAACAATTTGTTAATACCGATTGAGTTAGTGAAATGTAAATTTGTTGAAGGAGACTTTTAGATGTAACGTGGCGCAAGGTTTTAAATGTCCAGATCATCTTTCTTATCCTTGACATTAAAATCTCAATGTGAGTGTGCCAGCATAGACGTTGGTCAACCATTACGCCTTAACTACGATTTAACTTTTTCGATTTCAACGCAAGAGCACTCAGCTTCTTGAGTCTTCCTCCAAGAAGTGCTGCTAAAAACTATCACTATGTCGTCTGCGTATGAATAGATATGAGCTCCTGGTATTTTCATGTTACATAAATCGTTCAAATACACAAGAAATAAAGTTGTGCCAAGGACGCTGCCTTGGCCCACACCGTATGTTATAGTTTCTTCAGCATTTACACAATTGGCAATCTTAACTTTCTGTTTCCGCTGACTCAGACATTCTTTGATCAAAGCGAGAGGAGCTCCCGTATTCCATAGTTTTCTAACCTGATCAGGAGAGTGGGGACAGAGACCGTATCGAAAGCTTTTTTAAGGTCGAGAAAAACAGCGAAGCACTTATCTCCCCTGTCAATTATTTTGGTTACAGTGGAGGCAAACGCCAGCACTGCATCCTCAGTAGACTTTTTCTGTCTGAAACCGAACTGACTGGGTGATAATAAGTTTGTTTTATTAAGATAGCTGATAGAAGCGTGAGTTTATTAACCTTTCCAGTATTTTGGATACAGAAGGCAAGACAGAAATGGGTCTGTAGTTCGAGGGATCGGTCCTACCTATCCCCACTCTTGTGGACAGGTGTGATCAAGGCGAGTTTCATAGCAGAAGGGAAGGTAAACTGATCGAAGCAAAGGTTGGCGAGATGAACAATGATTGGCACCACTAAGTCCCGAGCAGACTTTAGGAATTTAATTGGGACATTGTCCCAACCATGTGCGCTATCTGATTTGAGACTCATTAGGTTTTTATTTACTTCGTGATGATCGGTGTAAAATAGTGCTAGAGAAGATACTGGTCTATTTTCTGGTATATCAGTAATTATATTTATGTCGCTATTATGTACAGAGGGGGTTTTAGAAATAATTTCATCTGCAAGAGTTTCGCCTATGCTGGAAAAGTATTTATTTACGGCGTCAACAGACTCAGCTGGAGTGGTCTTTAGTTCTAATAGGTCCAAGTTAGGAGTTTTGCTTTGTTTGCGTTGGGTTATATTATTTATTGTATTCCACAGTTTCTTAGGGTTATTAAATTAGGTTATTTAATTGTTCTGTATCGAATTTACGTTTTTGCTTTTTTATTATATAATTACAGTAGTTACGATATCTTTTATAGGTTATTGACAATATGACGTTAAAAGGGTCTGATTTTAGACGTTTCTGCATGTCATTACGACTTCGAATGCAGCGTAATAAACCAAAGGTCATCCAAGGTTTGAGCATTCTCTATTTAATAGTTAAAGAACACACACTCCAAGTTTCAGATTTCTACGATCAGCGGTTTAGGCTGTGCGTTGATCCGACATTCAGTCAGTCAGTCAGTTATTCAGGACAAAGCATTTTATAGATAGATTATACCTACTTACCTACTACTACACGATACACCTCTTTGAAACCTTAATCGCACTATCTCTATATAATATATCTATAGGTATAGGTAATTATTATAAGGCTGAACAGTTTATTCGTTTATTTTTGTAGCTTTTTTATTGGGGGAGGCTAAAGAATATAATATTAAATAAGGCCAGATTCAGATATAAGTCTTTTGCTTTAAATACAGCTACACGGCTACAGATTGGTGAATAAGAGGTACCTACTATATAATCGCTTTTGGCTGCATTAACGTTCACATGTGTTCTATTAAAATGCCAGTAATATAGGTAATAAGGCCTGACGAAATGATCTAGTTCAGCTTTTAAATTAATGAAAGCTGATTAGAAGATTATTGTTACCTACCCTATTATAGCACCAATATAATATATAATACCTATTTATATTTAATATATAAGTTTAATAATTTAATATATATATTATAAATTATATTTAATATTATCAGACAAAATACAAAAGCACACATTGTATTCAAATTTCATGATTCCATCCACATCAGGGGAAGTAGGTTTGATTCCCTTGCAAATATATCAAAACATGCGGCAAAAACGGAGCAGAAACGGCTATATCTTTTAATTGCGTAGAACTACTCCAAGGGATTGCAGACACCAGTATTTGATATTAATTTCTGCTTGATACCTCCTGTGTGTTTCTGAGAAAATGGGTCTTGATGGACGGACAGACAGACGGACAACGGTTTGAATATAAAATTACGCCATATATTTATGTAAATTGCACCCATAGCGCCATCCAGTGAGATGCATGGGCGAATCATTAGTGAAAAATTTAGATGAATACCAAAGCAATAAAAAATAAAACTTGTGTTTTTATTTATATCAGTAATATAAATGTATATTGGAGCTACTCTACCTTAATGGACAGAAGCTACATAATAAATAAAGATTTAAAAAAAAGTCCGTAAATAAAACCCTTGAAATTGTAAAAAGAAAATATTTCCCTGTTAATCTTTTTTAATTACCAAAGTGAAAATATAAATGGAAAACAATTTTGTGTACAAAAATATCTGCTAATAGTAAATCTGTATTTTTTGGGCCGTTACTTTCTTTATTAAAAATGATCGTTTAGCTAATGAATGACGTAGATCTTATTAATATTGTTTAGAGTCTGACATTTCAGTGATTGTCGGGTTAATCAGAGAGGTTCTAAGAGATAACAATGTTACTAATCTCACTGTTATAAAAACCGATGGCTAATATAGAAAATTACATTTTTCTATGGATGTGATAGTATGGATACGACACTTTTTGTCATGATAATTTTCCTGCATATCACAGAAAAAAATTGTTATTTAGGGACTTTTACCTGACAGTGACATGTCAGTCACACAATTATCATTACAACCCATAAACGTCCGACTGCTGGGCACGGGACTCCTCCAAACATTGTTGAGGGAATTTAGCCTACTAATGCCGCGCTGGCCAGACGGGTTGGTATGAGGTTTTGTTTCAAATTTTCCTTTCTCGAAGTGCTCCCTTAGTCGCCTTCTACGACACCCACGTTTTGAAATGGGGTAGTGACATTATGTGTTCTTAAACCGTCACTACACGGACAACACTGTCACATAAGTTAGTAAGTAGGTAGGTACTATTCTAATACAAATGTCGAATAATATAAAATCTTAATAAAATAACAGTAAAATTACTCAAGCATACAATGCCGACCTATATACCTACTACAGACAAACCTAACCTATGACGACGTTGGTATCAGGATATATGTACGTAATAATTATATACTTACCTAAAATTGCAAAGCCCACAAATGATACTCTAATATTTTAGAATTAAATAGTGTTGAAAGTGTCTATAAAGAAATATAGTACAATTCGTTTTCCAGGTCCTTTCTTAAGAATTTTTAAATATTTTCCAACTTCCACCCACAGCTGCTACCGAGTGGTATATCGGTAAAAAGTTCAAGTATACAATACGGACTTATCTACTTTTCCAAGTCTTAAACTATGCTTCTGTAAATTTCAACCAACTAACTTTCCCATTTATATCTAATATTGGTTAGGTTATCGTGCCAATAGAACAGGATATCAGCCTATGACTAAATGCCCGTAGGTTTACTAAATCACCATCATCATTTTAACCCATAAACGTCCCACTGCTGGACACGGGTCTCCTCCAAAGAATGTGGAGGGAATTTAGCTTGTTAAATAAGAGAACCTTTTAACTTTTAGATTGCTAATAGTGTCAAGTTTTATCTGCTCATAGACATCGTCACAGCCATAGTAAGTTTTTGCCTACGTCAATCACAGTCTTGGTAGCCATAAAGAATATAATATACCTACATAAGTAGTCCTACCGACTAATGCCAAGGCAGCAATTCCATTTTCTCCCCGATTGTAAGCTCTGAAGAGGAAATTATGGAGGTGTTAATTAAAAAAATAATACAGATCCACAATAACGCCAACGGTGAGATTTATGAGAACATTTTTATTAAATACTGACAATTGTCATGGATTGAGATAATTGTAGATATAAAAAGAGGTTCAGACTAGGGAAATCATTCACAAAACGGTTCGGTGTGGATCGGTAACGACCAAAGTAACCAGAAATATTAATCGCTCACCATGTCGATCAGGAAAATACTAATAAAGGTACGTAATGCTTAGTTTTATGCTTCTCTTGGCAAAACGTAAAAGCTTTCCTTTTTTAAATTTTTTTTTTTGTTCATGGACTTCATAGATATCATTACTTTTTAACAGTTCTGCAAGTATAGGACATTTGTTATAATTATCACACAAATGGCAAGCCCACCCTGCCTGTAAATGTTCCTTCTGCAAGTGTTTATACAGGATCTTTTAGTTAAAACTATACGAGTAGTAAAAGAGTGTTCCGTGTAGTGACGGATTAAGAATACATAAGGTCACTACCCTATCTCAACCCGTGGGTGTCGTAAAAAGCGACTAAGGGAAGTAACTTTAGGCAGACAAAAGACTGCGAGAAAAGGAAAATTCAAAACAAACCCTATACCAACCCGTCTGGCCAGCGTGGTAAAGTAGGCTAAATTCCCTCCACATTCTTTGGAGGAGACCCGTGCCCAGCAGTGGAACGTTTATGGGTTGAAATGATGAAATAATGAGTAGTACAATGTATAAACACAGGTGTAAACATTTGTGAAATATCTACTTCCATTCCCATTAGGTAGGCATCGTAGAACATTACTATTTTGAACATAAATAAAATTACTTTTGACTTAATCTGTAGGGGGTAGTTATTGTTGGAAAAGAAACCTTGCCATTTCTATTGCGATTTTTACATCAGACGATTACGATTTAATTCGATGATCGATTTTCACTTTTCACACATTAATGTAACTTACAATAATTTGTAGCAAATTGGGACGATGTATTTATTCATTTTCTTCAATCAGGTGCCTATTTATTATTTCACTCAATTTAAAGTAGCTTTACCTATAAATATTATAATAAAATAATACCTACGTAATATAAATAAACTTTGGTTTTTTACTCACCCCTCTGTAAAGTTATTGTTGATCTTAAACAGAGTTCCCATTTCTGGTACCGGCTCCATCATAAAAGCCTCTCGGTGTTTTCTTCGCAGCTCGATTTGGTAAGCACTAAAAATAAAAACCATATTTTTCATTTAAGTATTTCCACTTGTTATGGTTATTATGGAAAATAAAATAATGCTTAGTAACTTTTAATGTACCGTTTAGCTACGCGATCCATTTTTGAGTCCATAAGTAACATAGCTCAGTGAAAATCTAAATTAATCTACACAATTTTATTTTCACACAACCTTACTCTTGTTGCATTAATATAATATGATGTAAATATTAATGAAACGTATGCAAACATGATTTTAACCTCGCAAATAAATAAGCGTATTTACTTCCACCATGAAATTTTTATCGACTAACAATTTGCGTTTGGTGGGTATTATTCAAATCATAAGTTACATAAACTTGCTCGACATAGTTGATAATCCCGGCGTATATAACTCACTACCTTCACAATGTTTTACTATGAAATAAAAATATTTTATTTAAAAACATGATTGACTGCGTAGGTACCTATCCAATGGATTAAATAAATTAACCCATGTAACTATATATATTGACACATCCTACTGGGCTATTTTTTAATACTAGTTTAATTCTAGTTCCTTAGTGACAGGAAACTAATAGAAAATATCGAATTCAATAATATCTGACAAGACCGCCCTTTGCAATTCATTTAGATTCAGAAGCCAATTTTGTTAAGTTTGGTTACTATACCGTGTACTTTACTTATCTAATACCCGCTTATTATGAAGTTTATAAAGCCAGTTGAGACTATTCAATGATTTATCACCGGTAGTACGAAAAGATACACAGATTTATCTACAACAACATATCTTATTTTAGTCTGACAACGACAACGGATGGTATGAAGGCTATTAGATGCTAAATTTAGTTTTAACAAAGGGGCAAGCGCGGTGCTCCAGTTGTTTGCAGGATACGAAGTCCTTGATCAATCCCAACTGTACACAATCTGAACATAGTCACATAGTCTTACAATTTATTTATCATTAAGGCCACAATTTTTTTGGTGACCTTTTTGGTTGACCTAGTAAACGTTACGGGGAACCGTTGGTTGCAGGCTGCAAAAAATCGCTCACGACGGCGGCTGGCTCTGTGGCTTATGTCCATTCGTCCCTGGGATTTTTGGTACAACCGAAAGATTGAATATTTTGATAATTATAAAGTACGAAGACCTTATTACCGTGATCAATTTACAACTTGTGCAACAACAACAATTCCCAAACGTATAAAATACATCATTATTATTATTATTAATTAATTATATTATCATTGATGTTGAAGGACTGTGGTAAAGAGCTCGAGTGAGCTCCTAAATATTAACGTATACTTAATGTGAGTAAAATAGTAAAAAAGTACATTTAACTATAGTATAGGATTATTATGCATGCATTTACAAATAGATTATTTACTAAAGTTATTAAAATTACTGTCCTTTGTATAGAAATCTGAAGTCTAATTTTAAGATTTATGAAGTGATTTATTTAAAAAACTGTACATACATCCGTATAGAAAGAGTATTAAATCTCATTAGACATAAAAATAAACCTCACCCTAGACAGTTTTCGCTGTAAACATTATTCATTAGCTGACAAGGAACTCTTGTCGCCTGCTCCCCGCATACAGCATATTACATTCACATGTCAATAACTCCAACAACGATATCATTAGCCTACTTGTGTCAAGACTGGACTTAGCAAAGTCAACAAAAACAATGAGGAATGTGCCATCACAACTTCACGAATATAATATGAGCGAACTGTGAGGAGAGCAACCCACGGGCCAAACTGGTGACCGCAGGGTTTAACAATCATTTTTGTAATTTGAAATGATACAATTTTATCATTTCAGGATTGTGTCTATTACACCCTAACTTTGTATGTATTTGCAGCAAGACACAACCGAGCCAAATAACACCAACTTATTTAATAAGGCCTTTAATTTATTTTCTTCTTCCGTGGATTAACTTTAATGCAAACATGAATGTGTCCACATCGCACCTAGTTATTAGTTTATGTGATATCGAAAGAAAATGATTACAATACTGCATATCCTGCCAATTTAAATAGTTGTAAAATACCTACAATAATAGTTTTGACCTCTATCTTTTAGATGTTAGCGTTTAACATCGAATGTAAATTGATTGCTTAATAATATTTTTATTTTATGATGTAGAAATTTTTATGTTTTAGCGTGTAGGTTTGTACTAAGAAGGTAGTTATGATTTGACTGTTCTAAATCCTCCTATATTTTAGGGACGCAGGATGGAATAATCATTAGAAAATTTTTAATTCTACATAAAACATTACACGCTCTGAGGATTATGTGCAATATCAGAAAAAAAAAATTTAATTTTAATTCAATAACAAAAAACTAATGAATCCGCTAAAAGAAATATCAACAAAATAAAGCGACCGTTTCAATCACAACTCAAAATAATAAGTATTAAAACAGAATTCATACAAAATCTGTGCAGCTAGTTTCGCCGATACCAACTGTAAAATCGGCTCCGTCACCCAAATCTTGTCCTACTCAATGTCATCTAAATAACATAATTCAATGTTCAGTTTTTGCAATCTAAATATAAGGTACCTATCAAATGAGGATACTTATAGGAATACCTAAGTATTTTTTCTATTAGGAACTGTACAAAGTGCGTAAATACGGAATAAATGTTTTTAAATCAATAGCAATCGTGATGTTCTATCAGTGTGATAACATAGTTGATAGATCCGGAGAAGGAACTCCAACTGTTTTTAACCACTGAGTTCCTGCATAGTGTGACCGAAGTCGAGATCTCTACGAATGACTGCCAATCAGAGCGCGGGCGAGTGCGACTAATCAAGAGTTGAGAACGCGACGCGGTGGCTGCGTCATCTCATACATCATTGTACCAAATGCATATAACGGGCCCTGCATTATTGCAAAACATACTATAACATTTTAATATCAACTATGTAGCTTATGCCTGTGACATCGCCTGCGTTTTTAGCCCTATGAATTATTGAAAACCGATTCAAAATCCGTTGCGTTGGTTAGAAGATCTAAGCGTTCGCGGAATGAAGTGACTTTATTTTAAAGTTACTATGTATGTAAGGATTAAATCAGGAGGTAACCTACTTCCCGTTGGTCTAGAATAGGCTATATAAATCACGCTACGGCCAATAGGAGCTGAGCAGTGGCCAAACAAAGAACGACGGGAGCGAAGCACCGCGCGACATCTAGTCTAATGATAGGCGTATACTTGTAGCACTCAGCAATTGTTTATAGACTGCTGACGTTACATAAATATTTTGCGCTTATAAATATAGCTATCCGTTACCACCAATATCTTACATTTAAATCACAAAATAAAATTGCATGCTCGTAGGAAACACTAAGTGCGCGAGTCCGGCTCGTATTGACCGGTTTTTTGGTTTGTTGGTTTCGTCTCCGCTGGGAGTAACAGAATAACTAATAAAGTGTGGGAAAAATCAAGGAACTGAAAGCTTTTCAGGATTAAAAGTGGGAAACTAGGTTGTCACATGTACGAAAAGTTGTTTTTGTTCGTCAATCGAATCGATTGGAAAACAATTTTTTTAACATGGGATTAGTTACATGTGTTTTTATTTTTAGTTGTTGTACAACAGTTTAATAAGATACCTAGTACGAAGTTCGATGGGACAGGAAAAATCACTAGCTCTGAGTATCTTTAGTTTATTTTTTTGTGCAGCCCATTCACTGATTCTTATGGATTAGATTTATTTAACTTTCGATGACCACGAAACAAATATTATTATTTCGGTACGCGCTTTTTTAATAAAAAGCGATGCTTGATGATTACATCAAGCATCATTTTTAATAAAATGATGCTTGATGTAATTAATCATCAAGCATCATTTAAGGTACTCAAAAATATTTGCTTAGTCATGATTCCTAATCAATCAATAATATAAAGTTCAGGGGGCATACTATAAGTTATTTAATAAATAACCTTGATAAGTACTTTTTGTTACAGTGTAGTATGTAGTTCAAAAGTTAATTCCGTAAATATATTTTTAATAATAATAATAATAGTTGCGAGTTTTCTGGCGGCCCATCACTGAGTTGGCAAGTCTCCGTCTGCCCATTTTATACGTGTTTAACAGCATTGTTACGGGCAGACGCCATAGTCCCTTCCATAGTACCAGTTTCTCCAACACACTTAGCATCCCAACCCTATGATTTTTATTTTCCAAGTACTACAATAGACCTACAGTGACCGGGAAGTGTACTTGTGTAAGTTTATATAGCGCATACAAGTATACTCGCCGGTCAGTGTCACATTACAACTTAGATTAAACTGTCTAAAGGGCCTCTACATGTTGGCTTCGGCCCCATATACGCCTTCCAAAAGTCCGAGTCACCATTGGCTCGAGATAAAGGAAAGACATACATACCTAATAATAATAAAATCATTTAATTTACAAATTTGTTAAAATTGTTTGCTCAGTCGACATTGACAATATAATTTTTACATTTGTATTTACATAACTTATTTTGTACAAGTGTATTTTAACAATAGGCAGTAAAAACAAAAAAAAAGAGGATTACAATAACATAATTATAAAATATAATATAGGTATAATAATTTATAGTGTGTACATATATACATATGTAATAATTATATAAATAAGTATAATCATGTGTGTGTATAATGTAAGTAGTAATAATTACGTGTGATAATTTCCACTTGCGTGTAAACTACCTTTCATTGAAAAGCTTTTTAGCTTAACATCTGCACTATCTATATCTATAATATTAGGTATACCTATGTCGCTTTGTTTCATTGTTTGGTTGAAAGCGCTAATCTCAGAAATAAAGAAGGTTTCAGAAAGTCCGAATTAAGAAATGTTTTAGTGTTGGTGGTCATTTATCGAGAAGGCTATAGGCTATTTGACATTACGCTATAACCTGAATTCATATGTAGTGTATGTAAGAGTACATTATATATTCTTAAACCGTCAAAACACGGACTATCATAATATTTATACTATACTCGTGTTTATATTGCTTGGGAGTCTAAGAAATGGCACTAAGCACGGTGATTTTAACAACAGTGACATTCAAAATTAACAAGAAGTAGTACCAATAAAAAAGTATGTATGTATGTACTTAATAATATTCGATCCACGTCATTTTCAGACGCTTTGCGTAACACTATGCCTGGCTTCCTCACCATCCTCCAATGAAGAAGTAACTCGGGACTTTATAGAACATTTACTAAGAGTGCCTAACTCTGATTTAGTTCTGAACTCTGTTCTCGGCAGACTTGAAAGAAACAGACAGCTAAATCAGAACAAACAACGAGTCACTGAAGAAGATTGTAGTGAACCAACTGAGGTAAGTTATTTATTATATATATGTTTTTATTTGTTTTAAAGATTATTTTGAGTGTTTCCGCAATTTGGATAATCATCATCATCATTATTAGCCTGTACTAGTCCGCCGGTGGACATGGCCTATCCAATTGCAAGCCACTAAAACGTTTTGCGGTTACTCTCATCCCGCTCTTACCAGCTATCCTATGAAGATCCTGACCACCAAGCCATTAACTCTTAGGATGTCCTACACTACACTAGCAGATACAAGGTCTCCACTCTCTAGAATTTGTTTACCTCAGCGGTTTACAATTGCAATTATAAATATATAATACTATTCAGGCGAACAGGAGCCACTATGCCGTGGTAATACCTATATTTATATAAAAAATTAATATAAAACCTAATATTTACAAAAAATGTCATCACTAAGTATTATGTTATTATGTAATAGTGATAAACTGATAACTGATAATAACTATCCTAAATTATTCTTGCACTATTTAAATGTTGGCACATTTTAGTGACTAATGCATTTACATATTTAATCATAAATTTCGTCTTTTAAGTCTATCTCTAAGAAACATTGGACAATAATAAATTAATCTGTATAAGTAATATCTTCATATTATAGAGATAAATTATGATTTATCAAAACTTTCGCCAAATATTAATATTCGCCAAAGAACAACGACATTGCTGTTAATATTACAAAACCGCATGTTTTTAATTTTAAGCAATTTCTTGTCAAGACGCAGGGTTATATTTAATAAAGACAGTAAGTACATCGTCAAAGGCAATCATTGAAATTTTCCGATGTAAGTAAATATTATTTACCGCATACAAAGTCTTATTCGAAATGTCTTGGGGACGCCTATGTTCAACTTTGGTACATCCTAGTAGCTGATATCATGACTTGGATGAATAGAATCTGGTGCTTTATAAAATAATTTAATTTTTAAAATCTTATTTTCACAAAATCATACAGCGCTATCGAGTTCCAAATTAAGCAATTATATTTGCTTGTGTTAAGGTTACCAAACAACGGATATACTACTCAAATACTTTTTTTTATAAATACATACATATTATAGATAAATTACACCCTGACACACAAAATATAATCATGCTCATCACACAAAGATTTATCCAGGGTTAGGCTTACCATATCTCAGGATTTGACCTGAGATTTCAGGAATTTTCGACTTTTCTCAGGATTGCGGCCGAATTTTGCAAATCTCGTGATATCTCAGGATTTTCATTAACACAGGTTACATTTTAGAGATCTCTTTAATTAAAAGTTAAACCAACAAAAATAATATATTTTTGGGTAACAATCCAGTCCAGCAGTGAACTGCAATAGGCTGAAATGATGATGATGATGATGATGAATGAAACAGTTAAAATCTATACTTATTTATCAAAGTGAAACAAACTAAAAATAATATTCTTTTGGTAGGTAACAATTGCAGTTAAAATCAATACTTATTTATCTAAGTAAGTTGAGTGCAAGGTGCAACGCGTGAGCTAGGGCCGCAGTGTATAAAACGATAATAATACGTTTTTAAGAGAAAATTCTCAAACTGTATAAAATCTCTGGACTTTTTCATGGCAATCAGGCCTTTTCTCCGGTCTTTTGATTTTTACATCTGGTAACCCTATCCAGGGTGGGAATCGAACCCATGACCTCCGGCTTAGCAGTCGGGGTCACTAACCACTTGACCAACAGGCCAGTCAATTAACTTAATTAACAGAGAAACTTAAAGTTTAATTAACAGAGTTTCAATCAGTTTCAATATTTTCTAGCTTTTACCGGAATATACCGAAACTCTACAGGGTTCTCGGGAACGCGAACTAAGACAGATGGGAGGACAACATCAGGTACGTACCTACCTAATCCTATACTTAGAAACACAGAATAATAATCATAATCATAAACATAATCTTTATTGCTTTAAATAGGGTACATATAGGTGTTAAAGGTAAGAATATTAGCTCTAGCCCATCCAGCCATCTTAGATAATGCTATCTAAGATGGCTGGATGGGAAATATAATAAAATAAAATAAAATTTAAACTGAATAAGAATTAAATTGGATTAAATTGAATTAAATTAAATTGAATTAATTTAAATTAAGTTGAATTGAATTAAATTAACAAAAATGTTATTTGCTACATTTAACATATTAAATTCATACATTTAATTCCAATTTTATCTTCAGGTACATTTCAATATAAATAACAGACATTCCAAATTCCAATAATGAAACCTATCTCTGTTCTGTGTTAGAAACCTACCTACCTAATACCTACATACAGGTAAACACATCTTTTTTCCATTCCTTCGTAGGTATGAGGCTGTCGAAGATGCATTTTAAATGGATGTCTTTTTGAATCTTTTTCTTAATATCATTTTATAATCTGCATATTATTATGCAGTCAAACCAATTCCGATACTTTCTAGAACATTACATCATCGAGACCTATAAATTATATCATAGTAAGTAGAAAGAATTTCGTGAATATGAACAAATTAAAATTCAATATAAATAGCCATATTATAGGTATTTCGCAAGCGTCCTTTGCGCAAGCGACATTCACAAAATAGATTCTAACAACATAAATAAAACTCGCGAGCTTGGAAAACGCGCGTGCTCGCGATTTGGCACCTTCTGATTTTACCTATTTTTTTTTGTCGTTAACTCGTGGGCACCACTAAAACACAGACATAAACCTTTTTGTAAATACATACATATTATAGATAAATAACACCCAGACACAGAACAAACAATCATGCTCATCACACAAAGATTTGTCCTAGGTGGGGATCGAACCCACGACCTCCAGCTTAGCAGTTAGGGTCACTAACCACTAGACCAACAGGGCAGTCTAATCAATACTGAGATTATAATAGACTAGCTGTGTCCGCGACTTCGTTCGCATAACATTTTTTCACGGAACTCTAATATTATTCCAAAATCAAAGTAGCCTAAGTTTCTTCTTGTTTTTACGCGTGTCAAAATCGTTCCGTCGTTTACCTCAAACAAACAGACAGACAAAAACTTATAAAAGTGTGTTTTTGTTCAATGCCTACTCTAAAAAGCTGTTATTTTGATATTAAAAACACGGACCTTTAATTTTAATTAATTGTATACAAGATTTGAGCTTCTTATATCATTGTACGTATATCTGATTCACCAACCCTCACTAGGCCAACGTGTGTAGATTATGACCTAAAACCATCTTAGCTCTCTAGGTACTAATAGCTTATTGATATTTGAGTCCAGGAACGAATCTCCTAGGTATTTCCGTTGCTAAGTTCTGGTACCTACAGACACGGCCGTAGCTATAGCTTTCACAATGGGGAGGGGGTTCGAGAGTTCAAAAATATACAAATTATTATGGCCTATGTCCAGCAGTGGACGTCATTGGACTGATATTATTATGGTGATGATGATACTCATTTTTGCCGACCTTCAATTATTTAATTGCAACCTTTTTTAACATACAATATATAATTATTTGCAATGATTTGTGAGTAATAATGACTTTTACTAAACTTATCATACTATATTCACTATCATAAATAGCACGTTGCATAAGTACTTATTTATACCGTACATATGTTACAATTTTAACCATAAACATAGTGATCGCAATTAAGATAGGTAAACTATTGTAGAGAGGAGATTGTAAGGACATTTGCAATACTGTTAGAGCCATTACACTCTTTTTGAAATGATTATTAAAATCTGTACTATAGAAGCCTAATTTTCGTGCGAAATCATACCTTATTTCATTGAGCAAGAGACTATAAAATATGGCTGAATTATGCCACCTCAATTATCTTAGTTTGATATAACAAATATAAACTTAATTCATATACATCCACCTTCAAAGGTTCAAGCACACCATCAGGGATAAGCACACAATTAACACGCTAAAATCTTTGGTTCTTGTAGGTAATAAAAGAAAGCCTAATAGAGGGATTGGCTATATCTTTTGTAAAATGGAGTTAATTAAGGAGAAAGTTTTGTATTATCTTGAAGATATAAAAAGAAATAAGGCAGAGACAGGTAAAAAACATCGAATTGGCGAAGATCCAAAAAAAATAAGAAAAAGAGTTTATATACTTAATTACAATATTTTCGGATATATTTTATACATAAACGGTACTCCATTTATCTTAATCAGTTAAAATCCTACTTAAATTATAAATACAAGTTATATAATACGAATGGGTATATGGATTTATTATTACCAGAGGGCTTAAAATTTCTCATTTATATATTCAATTAATTAAATAAAAAAATCGGTTATTTAATAGTGGATAGTTTTAAAAAATATTATTATAGCTATTTTGAATTAAAATTATGCTTGGTTCCCTCTTAAGTAATGACAGGCCGATATAAGGCAACCAAACGGACGATTTTTGGCATGAAAGGCCGATTTTAGGGGTTTAGGACAACTCTGCACAAAAAAAATAATAAAAAAATAAGTGGGAATAAATTGGACAAATTAGGACGAAATAATGAATATATTAACTAACGTATAGCATGAAAATGCCCCAAGTATGTATCAAAGGCCAGGCATACTAAAGAAACATGCAGTTATATGCCGAAAAATGTTGACATGGCCGATATTTAGCGCACTTACCCTAATTGAAGTGCAGCGGGCCCATAATATTAGCTTTAAAAACTAGAATCGGTAGGGCTTCACTGTTAAAGGTACTTTTTTTATTAAGTCATTGTTGCCACAAAATTTAAATAATAATAATTTACTATAGACTCATATCTATACAAATAAATAAGATTGGTGTGTCTGTTTGTAATAATAAAATAACCGCTTTTACCGATTTCGACGGGACTTTCACTGGCAGCTATCCGCCAGTGAAAGGAGGAATAAGGAGTAACTTAGGCTATTTTGGTTTTGAAAAAATATCAGGGTTCCGTAAAAAAATATTAAAATTCCCTGAATGCTGGATAAGTTGACAACGCGAACGAAGTCGCGGGCACAGCTAGTCTCTAATAAATTTTGTCATTTTATTTTGTACCATCATCATAATGCCACAGTGCTGCCATTTACTTAAACGCAAAAATTAAATTTTGAATCGAATTTAGTTTATACGAGAGATACTTGTAGCTAATTCTCAAACTTCATTTCAGAAACACTTATCTATTTGTCATCTGAAACGAGAAATCAAGACATTGAATACAGACGAATACGAATATAGGCCAGCTTACTATGAAGAAGTTCGATGTACTATGATGCCTAGAGAGGATATTGGCGTCACTAATTATGAGGTATCAATAGAAGTTATTGATGTATGCGTTGCCTCGTGCATTGCAATTACTCCTACATTAGTATCTATTAACTGTTGGATTGGTCATGATGAAGAAAGAAAGTTTGAACAAGTTGTTCAAAATATCCTTAATATAAATGAATAATATGAAATTTGTCTAAACTTTTTTATTTCATGTCAGGTCTTCAACTAAAAGGTAAGCCACGACCAATTCAACCGCCCTTTTAACCATTGCTACTCATTGTGTTTATTGTTAGAACCAGGTATATACTCGTATGTTTTCAAATAAGTTGTGATTAGATTATTAAATAAAACGACACAATTTAGATTACATGTTGCGTGACACCGAACTTCGCAGTCTATCTTTCTCTCCTTCAGCGGATATGAGACAGGATTGCTTTCAAAATCACGGGGCGTATTCGCCACTCTTGTTAGGAAATCACCTTATGTAAGTCAATGTTTCAACTACTACCTACCTACTCTCCTTGCTGCCTGCAGACAATGTCTGCTAACCTGCTTTCTCTCGCAGATTAACTTTGGATATCACCACCCAATGGTCTTAGCAGAATACCAGCGCTACCTTAATGTATTATAGGCAGCTATATATTATTGCTGACATTATATCATTTTTGTCTCGCACGTAGGTACATAAATATAGAATTAAGTAGTTATTAAGTATTGATAAATTTATTTTATATCCTCCTTTTTCCACTTTTGTATTGTGAGAACAAAGTAATTATTTCTTCTTTCACTCTTCTTTATTTCTCATAAGAAGAGAAATAGAGAAGCAGTTTATTTTGACTCAATTTGCTGCTAAACTTTTTAACTAATGCCATGTTACACCGGGCGTGGTCACAAGCTGAATCAGCTTGTCTATACCGCCAATGTAACCGTCAATGTAACAATGAAACGTCAAACAAAATAAAGATATCTGGAGCGTGAACTTGTGCGTTCTAGACTTTTGAATAGCTATATGTGCTTCCCCACATTAATATTTTTTAAATAAATCCATACTAGCTTCCACCCACAACTTCGCTTGGTGATTAATATATTTTCGGGGTAGAGAAATGAGTAGGTTAGTACCACAGTCCGCAACCAGTCGAGCTATTGTATTATTTCTCTATGATACCTACTTAATAAAAGAGGTGTGGTAATAACTGTTTGTTGTGCACATACAATACGTAGGTGTTTACCTATGTATTGTATACGACGCCGGATTCTCCTTGCACTTGAAATATATAAGGTTAAATATTAAGGTCAACCACTATTGACATGAGAACATCACTTACTGCGCCATGTGCTTTATGAGATTTATTTTAAGTGGAAAAATTTATAGCTTCACGTTAACAACCGCGTGCCTGATTCAAATGCAATTGCTTTTCTCTATAGACTACATAAAAGATGTGTTATTACCGATTGCCTAATTTTAATAGAATAATAATATATACAATTAGTAGATATCTATATATATTTTTGTTTGTTTGTTCTGGCGCGACGCCTTTCAAAGCGTGAAGACACAGAAAATTGTTTGAAGCAAAAATTCGTTCTAAAAGGATGCTTCATCATCATCACTATAATCGTTTCAACCTATAAACGTCAAACTGCTGGGCACGGCTCTCCTCCAAAGAATGTGGAGGGAATTTAGCGTACTACCTATACCACGCTGGCCAGACAGATTGGTAATTTGGTATAGGTTTTGTTTGGAATTTTCCTTTTCTCGCAGTGCTTTTGTCTGCTTAAGGTTTTAAGGTTTCCCTTAGTCGCTTTCTACGAGACCCACAGGTTGAAATAGGGTATATATTATGTGTCGCTGTGGTCGCGGACGAATGTTCCTGCGCTCCGACGAGAGGAACACCTTGGGATTTTAGTGGGTGCGAGCCCCACATAACCCCTCGGTTCTTCCCCAAGACCGAGGGGTATGCGTCAGGCATTTCCCCAAGTAAAAAAAAAGGGTATATATTATGCATTCTTATCCCTCATTACACGGATATAAGGACACTATAAGGTTTCATTCATAATACCTATATGTAAATTCGAATAAATAGTCGTACGTTAACTTGTTTAATACGTCCCACAGGAATAAAGACAAGACGCACAAAAGAAATCTGCCCTGTAATAATAAGTAGTAGGTACAATTACAATATCTGAAGTAGACAATTAACTAGTGTACTTATACTCTACTTACAGATTTGTTCAAGTCTCGGGTTCGCATGTGTTCAATGGAATAAAACCATTCATTTAACTAGAAGACGTTATTCGAGGTAAGTTTTATAATATTTGTGGGATAAAGTTATCGTTGTTCTGGCTGGAAAGATTGATCGGTGACCTTGCCAGTCAGAAGAGTAGAAAAATGAGTTATGGACTCGTACTAGGCTGTTTAATGTTTACGCCTAGGGATTTGCTTTGATGTAAGAAATAGTTGTGAAGTTCTTACATCTTATACTTAGTAAGACACAGGTTGGCAAATGTCTTCGCGATACGTTTCCTATATTTCATTTGCTAAGTTGATAGCTAGATATATATGTACTTGGTACATCAATTAAACTATATAGGTACGACTATCGCGTAAGCAATCGTGGTGCAAAACATGAGATCTAATTAAGTGCGATCAGCTAATAGTAAAGGAAATCATTGTGAGGAAATGCACATATCCTAACTCGCATTAGGCCGGCGTGTGTGAATTATGGCCTTGGCCCTTTCATTTCCTTTTCTAGAGATCTCAGGATACATTCTTCTATAGTAAAGGGTTTCGTCACGATGTTTTCTTTCGCCGTTAACAGATGGTTCATCCCTTGATTAGTATATTATTATGTAAATCTTACAAAGTAAAATTCACCACATCCGTACTGCTGCGGCTGCGCCGCGCGCCGATCGGAGTCCTCGGGATGCATATTTTGCATACTGGTCACTCTTCTATACGGAAGCCATCGCTTTTCGCTATTTTATAATTTTATTTACCTTTTTGTTTTAGTGACTGTTGGGAAACTAGGACCATGGTAATTCCTGCAGGATGTGAATGCATGTGGCCAATACATCGGATGGGAGGAGACATACCTAAACATCAAGTTTAAGCTTTCTCTTAATTTATACATTACAAACTTATATTATTTTTATAACCATGTTCAGAGTACGTTGTGCTCCTGAAAATATCGATGTCAACATATTTAATAATTGTCTAGAAATATTAGCCCATTCATTAGTATAAGAATCATTGTAGTCGTATCCTTTAAAAATCTTTTAAAGACAGACATGATATATTGCCGAACACTTAGGGTCACCAAATGATACAATTACTCCTCAAAAGTTAAGAATTTATAAACGTTTGTCAATAATTTGACAAGATTCTTCAGGATTATTCAGTTCATTATATAAATAAGTAACTTATTATGCATTCAAAATAGGTTAAGAATCTTTTATATATTTTTTATAAAGACCATATTAATAGACTAAATATATACTTACACACAGGATTTGTATGTCTGTCACTTTGCCATTCGGTCAATCATATCGCTTTTCACTATTGTATTTTGTAAGTATCTATTATATTACGAGTATATAGCGGCTGTTTAGTGTCCTTCACGCACCACATTTATTATAATATATAACATATTCATACAAACCTCAATTTTAATTTAAAAACAATATTAATCAAACAGCATTCTTTCTTCATCGATGGTTATATATCGTAAATGTCAGAAGTTTAATATATTTCAAAAGATATCAACCAATTTTTTATTTTATTATACTTTATTCTATTATAGATTATAATATTCAGATTTAGTTTAACAACCCTGATGCTTCAAATCTAAATCCGTTTTATGCATTTAATTTACAGATCAATGTTCCATATTATTATTTTAGCTGTAATATAATAAATATCGAAGGTGTTCAATATACCTACTTGGTGTTTGTTTGAATATCCGACAAAATTGCTGTGCATAATTATACTAAAATGTCGTATATATTTGTATAGTGATCTACTATCTATCGATGTAAGCTCATAATAAATGAAAACTTACTATATGTACTTGTTTTTAATCAATTACAAAATATTTCAGCAGGCTATGTGTGTATCCCAAAGAAGAGGTGATGAGTAGTTTAGTAGAAGATATCGCTATCGACTATCCGTAGTTACGACCTAAACTCAATATGGGGCCATATATTAGACTTAAAGCAGTTTATTAAAAAACAATCTAATATATATAGTAATATACCTACGGTAAGATGTTATTGGCGTAAATATATTAGCAAATATTATCTGTCAATACATTTGTATGCGCAGATCGTATTCATATGATAAAAATGATTGCCTTTATTTAAAAACCATAAAGCTCACAAAATTTCTCAGATTTAACTACAAACCTGAAAGAGTTTCATACAGTGGACCAATAACAAAAATCCTTTTTAATATAAGTCGTGAACTGCCAAATGCATGTGAATGTTTTAAATTTTCTTAAATAATTATTTTTTGCAGTATAGCATCTTAACTCTAAAAGACTCATCCATAAAGATTTATTTAAACAACGGTTACTTAGGTAAGTAGGTCAAGTCTATTCTATAAATAGATTGCCAATTTAGTGTATAGAATTCACCCATGTTTATGAGGAAGAAGGTTATGTCGCTCTCTTTAATAAAACTCTTTGACTATTGCAAACGATCGATCTGAATTGCCCTTGTATGTTTGAAAACGTTATCTGAGTGGTAGCGCGGTTCACGTTCAGTCCACTGCGACAGGTGCTTGAGAGAGGCTGCCCCTCACCCGTCAATCCTCGCTCCATAACATCGACATAAACAATCAACGTAAGTTGTTTTTCACTGTTACTATTTGTTGTTAAACAACTGCAACGGGCCAGCGAAAAGCGAACATTTGTCAATAGGCATTATGTTTGTCATAGAAAATTAAAATCAGACATCGATTGTTTTAAATTTTGTTGTCGCGTAAATTTGATTAAACATTATTTTTATACCGTCTCTATATCTAATGTACTTATGTACAAATAAGGTTTAAAACCAATGAATGTAGATGCTTCAATCTATTAATTCAGTAAATATTTTATAGGTATAGGTATATTCATATTTCCATAAAAAAAAGGAATTAACCGACGCCGCGTACTAAGTATAATGAAGAAAATAAATTAGTAAATAAAATTTGTCAATTCTTAAAAAAAAACAATTCTACTTAATAATAACTAAATCCAATATACCAATGATTATATTGGCATGTAAGTTTTCACTTTTCACACAAACCCGCATTAGGCCAGCGTGTGTAGAATATGGCCTAAACCTTCTCGGGTCACTTAGAGGATAGGAGACCCGAGCCTAGCAGTGGGACATTAATGAATTGCTGATGATGAAGTATTCACTATTTGGTTGCAACAGCTGTTATTTTCCTATAACTACATCAACTAATATATTGATCAGGAATATAATATCTCTAAACGATTGTTAAAGAACAATTCGGCCTCTCCTCCTCACTCAACAATAATTAAATCTCCACCAACCAGTATCTTTGTTGAACACATTTAGCTACCTATGTATTCTGTTCAAAGTATAATTTATTGAATATAATCATTAATACACCTGATTACACCTGAATTTAACGCACAAAATAAAAATAAACTCGGTTTTCAGAAGATAAAAAAGAATGTGGCTACTTTGAGCGTGTTTTAGTAGTTACATTATAGATTTGATGCTCTGCCCCCGATACTTGATGGTTACACAATATAATACGACTGACTGACATAAAGCCAAAAATCCAAAAAAGAAAGAAGATTTTTCTTAAATATCTCCCTTATTTTTACAGTTATATCAGATTATAATTATTATTATGTGATTATAATTCGGAGGTGATTACATGATCGATAGATAATAAATACCCGGGTGAGAATAATATTATGTAAAAATGTCAAAAAGGCCAAAATCCGCCTTTTGAGCCCCGTGCTATCGTATGGTGCAGTAGATTCCCAGTATCATTGGTACTTACTCTCTTTCAATGTCCAATTTTGCCTTCCTGTTATAACATGGCATAAAACTAAATGTTTAAGCAGGACACGGTTACTTACGAAACTGTCCTATTCTAAATTTTGCAAAACGGTAATTATATACATAACTTGATGTATCAAAAGTGCAAATTTTATTCTAGTTTAAATGAGTAAATATTGCCTAATAAGATGATACCAATTACATAGACTTTGATTTGCCACGGATTAAATAATAGTAGGTAGATACCTACCTAACTACCTATTCTGTACCGCTATAAAACAGTTAGGTAGGTACGTAAATGCTCGACATATTTTTATCATTTAACTGTTTCGTAGTTCAGCTTCTACTGTCGTTTTCATAAACCATTTCTGGTACACCTTCGAATTACGATATCGAATGAATGCAGCTATAGTAAATGATTATGCGATGTCATATTTTTAATGTTATTTAGTGGTACCTATCAAAACATCATTATGATTTAAGAATTCTAACTCGTAATATTTGATTAAATACACAGCTAGACAACTGAATAAGGTCTTACGAAAATTTAACAACTAATAAATTGCAAATGGATTGGAATAGGCTGAAATGATGATGTTGATGAATAAACTAAACGTCAATTAACTCTTCAAGAAAAATTTAATACGTCATAATATCATTGAACTAAGACAAATAAAAGATAAGTATACAAGTTACAACATTCATTCAACAACTAAGATGGTAAATCTTACGGGTTATACGAAATTTCACGAATTTAGAAACCATTCAAATTTAAGATACTCAATAAAAATCAGTTTTGTTTATTTTATCTACATAGTATCAATATTATTATAATAACATATTATACCTAATTGATTTCTTGACTTTGTAAGTTACCTATGAGTTTTTTTTTACCCATCCGTCATCCGTATGCATTATTATCCTCAATCATCATCAAAGGGTGTGATACAATATTTTCTGGCTTTTGATATAAACCTATTGATTCTCCGTTGACTAAGCAATTGGCCGTTTACGGACGACTCTGTTGGTTGCTAAGTAGCCTTTGAATAAGGGTGTAATTTTGTAATGCCACAACCATTTTACGCTGTTGTTCTAATTTAATTTACAACGTTTATTACAGAGATTCAATCCTTATGATTAATTTCATTCACCTTTTTAATTAAATGCACATTTGTTTCTTTTTTAAAATAAAGTACCTAATCGTTCAGTAAAATTTAACTTTCATAGTTTTGAAACATTCTCAAGCTAACTAGTTTATATACTTTTAATTTCATTCTTTCTATTTTGTTTGTACTTTTTTAGTAATGAAATTAATCAAATTATTAAAACTAACTAACTAACTACTTAATTATTAAAACTATACGTATATAGGTACAATTAATTACAAACAACGTTACCTACTTTTGGTTATCTAGGTAAAACAAAACTTACCTACTTTTGGTTATCTAGGTATATCTTACCCTCAAAGTAAAGTCAAAGTGTGGTCTATGAATCTGGGCCTAAATCTTTTCGTCTCTTGTTCGGCGGGACTGGTATTTAGGAATGTGATTCATGTTGTATTTGTATTCCTGCGATTTTCAGTATGAACGGTTGATAAACAGTTAGAACATGGTGGATTGGTATAATGCATAGGTAGGAAATATAAAAGGACGGAATGTCCTAACCTTGAGCGTGTTCTAGTAGTAACATTATAGATTTGATGCTCTGCCCCCGATACTTGATGGTTACATAATAATACTGCCGTCCACTAACTAAAAGGACGTTAAGCCATACACAGCCCCTATTGCTTAACAACCTTTTGGTTAGTGGACGGCAGAATATAATACGACAATAATCTATTTCCTCGTCAATTTTACTTATGTTGTATATTTTACCTACTTTAACTGACTCTCTGCATCACCCAAATGGTTTCCTGGTAGAGAATGAACTCGTATGTATTGCAGTTTAGTGACAAATCGAAATTTTGGTTGCAGAAAATATAGTAGCCCTTTAAAAATAATAGGTACCTATTAATTACCTACTTAACAATACTCAACGATAATTTAATTCATCGCATTGTGGCTTTAACAAACTCCGTTGACGACTATATATTGTCATGGTAACCAATATATTATTATTATTACACATTCGACATTTTGCTCGGCAAATACATTATTTCCTATATTCATATTCCAACGGTTAAATAAACCCAATCAGCGAGTGGAGCGGTTACAATAAAATTGTTGCCCCATGTATCTGTGTAAGTATAGAACCGAGGTATCAATTATCTTGACAATAATAAGAACGTAATAACTTACAATAATCAACGTAACCCAACGGCAAAGATCTTGAACACAATATTGTGATAAAATTCTTTACCCCATGCAGTCGTCGTTATATTAAGTAAACGGAAAAACGCAACAATTGTGGTCTGAAAGGGTAAAAAAATATATTTCATGTTCATTCATCATCAAGTTATTTATTTTAAACCAAATGTTGAAACTGTTAATATTACATTTATTGTGTATACTAATAATATAATAATTAATATATAATTAATAATAATTAATTAACTATTAATTAATTAATATTAATTAAGATGAGAAGACGTCAAAGATTTAACTGCCACACTATTTACATATACGCGTTCGTGTCAAACAATTGTAGGTGTATCAAACCTATTTGTAATGTCTCATATAATAAAAAAATATGTATTTTCTTCTACATAAATAACAAGTTATCGTTAATTTCAGCTACTCATTTTTTTTCTCTGGATATAATTAAAAATACAGGTTTTAATTAAAAAATAATCAACGCAGGTGTTGATGTTGACGCGACGAGCCTACTAACTGAAATAATAACTTCGCTATTGTCATAATTATTATAATTTGTGTTGCAAGTTGTGGATTAAAATAATGTAAACATAAGGCGGTCCGGTCCGCATGGCTAGTTAGGGTAGACTGCCATGCATGCATGCATGCATGGTGCCACTTAACTTTAATCCTATATTGAAATACACATAAGTCCTACTTATGTTCAAGCCTAGATCAATTCGAGATTTAAGCTGTTATTGAAATACCGGCCCTTAGTGTCCGTCCCGCAATTCGACTCGAGCTATTGTTGTCCCGTAAAAATGTCCGCGTAACGTTGAATGCGTCCCTACTCCCTCATTCTTATTTTACTAATTAGAATAATACTCCACACGCAAAAAAACGCAGCATCGCGCTGCATAGAGAAAAAAAACCGGCCAAGTGCGAGTCGAACTTGCGTACCCAGGGTTCCGTATGATTTTTTTTTTGTGGAAATGTAAGAAATTAATAGGTTATGAGATTAATGAATAAATGGGCTATAACTTAGATAAATATTTACGTAAAGGTAGGTAGGTGCACCATCTTTATGTAACGTCAGTGGGAATACTCTCACTCTTACTAAATTAAGTTTATCATTATATACCCCTGTCCAATAGGTATATTGGACATAAATGTTTAATTACGTACTAATATTAAGTGATATGAAATCTCGTTTATTCATCTAGGATACAAGGTAACACTTATGAAAGTCACAAGAATGTAACATGTTATCCGAAAAGTAGTGTCAGCAAATTTGCCTACGACCAGTTCGCTGACGGGGTGGAGCTATGAGAAGAACTGGCAAGAAACTCAAGCCACTCTTTTTAAAAAAATGGATAGTTACAATCTTTTGTAATTTACAATTTGGGTAGCGTGTAAAGTGATGCAGCAGAGCACCACACCGTTAGATTAACGAGTTAAAATGAATGTTTACAAAATAAATAATAAACAAAAAGTAAAAAGTCAGCCTCTGCGGTTGCATTACTTTACACATTACTATGCAGCCGTTAAGGGCAGTCTGTGAATAAATATAGTTTTAATTTGGTAAAAACTTAATAAAATAAAACTGTTATTAAAAAAATATAAAACATATAATACTGATAGATATAAATATTCACAACGTCGTGACGTTGACAACGTGACTGTCACCGTGGCGCAGTGGTTAAGGTGGTCGCCTCGCCACTACATCGCCGTGCTGGGTGACGTGGGTTCGATTCCCACACGAGACAAATATTTGTGTGATTCATAGATATTTGTTTCTAGTCTGGGTGTACTTTGTGTCCGTTAGTTTCATGTTTGTAAAGCTCCCCGCGACACAGGGCTTGTTCCCTAGTGCGGGCGTTGTCTTTTAAAAAAAAAAAAAAATAACAACGTGCCCCCACGTCACAAGTGTCATTCTACACAAACAAGATATATCAAATCGTTTAAATATATAAAGATATATCAAGACATTTTAACATCTAAAAACTCCTTACGAATAAGATGATCTATAACTACACGAGTACTTTTTTCGGATGTTTTCCTTTACATGTGCAACTTGATATTGCTTTATACCATATAGACAACGGGAAGTACTCTATAGGGTTTGACTTTTTTAATCGTTAAAATAAGCGACAAAAATGGAGCATAAACGGCTGTACCTACCTATCTTTTGATTGCGTTAACTTAGAACTTTGATTTTTTTTTTTGCGCCAAGGGATTGCAGACCCTTGCATTTTATAGACAAATAGACAGACGGACAACTGAGTGATCCTATAAAGGTTCCGTTTTTTTCTTTTGAGGTACGAAACCCTAACTACTACTTACTTCAAGGGATGTGAGACTTATAAATTTAATTGTAATTTGCTTTGCGTAATTAAGTAACTTGTGCAACTGCGACATTATATTCTAAGCCTGAATTGCAATATGTATTTTGTGTATTTTTTTAATACGTATTTGAATATTCTTATTCGATTATGGCGACGAATATTCCATTTGTATTTATGTCTTGTAGAATGTTAAGCACAATTTCTTAAACACACCTACTAATACTAAAGTAGATAACCGAAATAGAACCCGTAACAAGCTGCTATTTAACTCTTAGGTTAATGACGAGGCGACTACGCGCCAACTTCGTACGTAATTGGTGTAATTATTTGACAACCATAATGATATTATCACAGTATAAATATATTTTTTTACAGCATTGTAACTTCAAACAAATGGTCGGAACGCGAGTCATACCTTCGCGCCTCTACTTCGTATCCGTTTAAGTGTGCAACCAGTCACAGTGACGAACGGTCGTATACTTAAGCGGATAACTAAGTAGAGGTGCATACGTATGACTAGCGTTCCAACCACAGAACAGAGATACTTTCATTGTTCTGTGGTTACGACCGTCTGTATGAAGTTACAATACTGTAAGGAATTATATTTATACTGTGATATTATTATGACATAAAGGACGTTTTCTTGTGAGGCTGGCTTGCAATGCTAATTATATGTATTTAATAACTACTCAGGTTGTATAGTAAAATTAGTATCAGCAGTCTGGAAAGTGTCCGGTTATTGGATATAGAGTCTCCCCCGGTTGGTGGGACCTAACATAGCTGGCGAAATGTGGCTGATACGCACCACTGCCTACTCCTTCGGCGAAAAAGGTCCGAAGTTTGATGTTTACTTTGTCATTTAAAATAAGCCCGGGCAAAAATTTGTTTTTTGAACCTTCGGACCAGCCCTTGAAGAAGAGCCATACATAGTAAAAATTCTATACATTGTGATTTTAGCCTCCCCTCTCTACCCTATTTGTTGTTGTCGATTATTATTAGTAATAATTAGTACATTTTATTAATATATCAAATTTCATCCTAAAATTTATATTATCATCATCATCATCAAGAGAAGAAAAAAGGAACATTATTTTTCTATTCTACACTAATAATGTATTAAAAAAAAATAATATATATATATATAGATATATAAATATATATAAATATATATATATGTATATATTGTAGGTATGTATGTTATGGTATATATGATACACATGTTTATGTATATTGTTTATGTATGTTTATGTATGTCTATTTAGTATTTAAGTGGTACGTGTACCACAATTAATTAATTATGTATTAATTTACATAAATAATATTCTCTTCTTTTCTCTCTTTTGTTATCCCTTTTTCTATTATTCTACTCTCACCTTTTTTTCTTTGTATGGTTGTACACTTCAGTCTTGCTCTCTTACTTCAACTTATTTCCTCTACACTTCTGGGTTTGCTGTCAGATAACTCAATTCTGAGTTAAGCTCGCCTTTGTATGCTTTTTTTTATGTATATTGTAAAATTATTTTTATGTATTTTCTTTGTGTGCAATAAAGTATAAATAAATAAATAAATCATTTCAATCCATAAACGTCCTACTGTAACTGCTGGACACGGGTCTTCTCCAAAGAGTGTGATGGGAATTTATCCTACTATACCACGCTGGCTAGACGGGTTGGTACCTATAGGGTTTGTTTCGAATTTTTCTTTTCTCGCAGTGTCTGCTTAAGGTCCTTTAGTCACCTTTTACGACACCCACGAGTTGTAATGGGATAGAGGCATTATGTATTCTTAATCCATCACTAACCTAATTTAACCAACACCTAATTTAACAAGTGTTTATTTTAAAAAAAGCCAATAAACCCGACTGCCTTGTCCTGCCAAAAAGTAGCCTTTGTCAGTCAATATTATTAATTATTATGTGTATTATTACTTTGTGAATTTTGATAGTGCCATTTAGGTATTTAATTATGAATGTGACTTATTTCCATCTTTTTAGTTCTTTTTAGGCAGTAACAGAGTAGTAGTAGAGTAGTTTTTAGGCAGGCAGTAGCAGTAACTGATCAGTGGCTAAATAAAGAACGATGGGAGCGAAACCCCGCACGCCGTAGCATGATGTTATATAGCTTACAAATAAATACACTCTTCAGCTTTATAATATTCATTTAATTACAAATATAGAAATTCGGGGATGAATACGAATATTACAACACCTTGCACTTCAAAATCGGTCAAGTTATTTTGGTTACAAGAGAAAAGTGAAGCCGCGGGCAATAGTTAGTGCATATATAATTACATTTATAAAAAAAAAATAGCTTTCATCCGATACCCATATTGCGATAGCACTAAAAAAACGTTTGTTTTGACAGTTTACGTCCGCCATATTGGTTTTGTGTTAACGGCACATAGCCTTTGACACTCGGGGGGAAAATACGAATCTAATGACGCCTCACACTTTAAAATTAGCCTAGTCGTTTAGGCTACAGAAGGTCACAATGGAACAAACATGCCCACATACATACATACATACATAGATACGCGCAAAAAACATTACCCTCCTTTTTGGCAGTAAGGTAAAAACAAATCACATTATTCATTTTCATTCAAGTTATTCCACCTGTTAATAATGATGCGCGCGCATCGATAATAATTTGTGACAAGTAAAAATTATTCCGCACGCTTTTTCTTTTCGCTGTATTGTTTTTTTCTAAGAAAGTCCGAGTTTTATTTATTTCCTCGCAAATATGTTATAAAACGTCGTATGACATTCGTGCGCTTTGATAATTACCGGCTCTGCTTTAATTTTCAACTTACGGCAATTATATCATAATGTACTATTATTTTACTAAAGCTTACAAAATGCAGGCACAGTCTTTTAGTCTTCTAGATGTCGCAATTTAGAATACTTTGTCACACGGAGAATAAATAAATATACGATAGACGATCCTAATGTATCAATGACATAAGCAGACTAGAATAACCATTATTACTTAGATTATGTCACGAAAGAGAAAATAACTGAATACATAATGTATGTAGGTTCTTACATTGCGATAAAGCAATTAATTATACGTTTCGTACATCGTAAATAAATCATTTGCTGTTTTAAAAAAGTGGCGTTAAATTTTTGGCAGGCCATGTACGTATGTTTTGAGGTTTTGCTTACTTAAGAAATTATATTTTGATATAAAAGATACTTCTATAGATAACATTCCAAGTTTACTTTGCAACCTTAAGCAACTTTTTTGTATAAATAATAATTTTTAAACTTTATAACACTAATATATGAAACACATTTCGATATTGTAAACAATCTGCTATTATAGCTTGAGTGTCATCATAATTATTTTTTAGTCAACATCGAGTTTTCCTGTTTAACTGGTAGCTAAATACGAAGTAGTTAACCCCGCGGCCGCACAGGTGCGGAGAGGGGCGGCGCGGCGATGCGAAAAAATAGGTGATACCTATTGGTTATTAAAGTTTTATCGCATCGGTGCAGCCGCAGCCTAATATTAATTTTATGCGAACTTTATAATATGTATAATCATAGCTCTAAAACAAAACATAATATGTTTTGTCTGAATGACATTTTACTTAATATTATCTTATTTTGAAATTAATTAAAACTAGCTTTCACGTCATAGATACAATGTCGGTAAAATACTGACCGTATCTATCATATCTACTTATCCAAGTCATGCTAATGAAAATCACGTCAAAATCGATACAAACGTTTCGGAGGCTAACTGGATCAAACAGACAGACAGACGGACAACAATTTTAAAATACAATTATGTCTAAATAGTATATAAGTCTAACTGAGGCTCTTAAGTCTTACTTCCCATCCGGGTTTGTATCTGTCTATCCGCTAACTAATAAACCACTCATCAGATTTTGATCCAGCTTTCGCCATCAGTTGGGTAATTTTTCAGAGAATGTACCTATAAATAAACTTATAATTGAGTACCTTTTACCGACAAGGACGCGGGCGTAGCCGCGAACCGAACCTAGTATCAAACAATTTTGTAAAGATGTAGTATTAGCAATGCTGATCATACATAAATTAATAAATAATTAATGTATATATTTATAAACGGTAACTGAGCAGTTATTGTTTCAAGGATATTATATACCAATCTACCAACTATACTCGCTTAAGTTTCAAATTTCGTTAGCATCTATGATTTAAACTTTAAATTAACAAGGCGTGACCGGTTTAGTCGTGTAACCAAATTATATAAAATGTGAAATTTTGCTAATGTGATGATTAAACTATATGTAGTTTGTTTTATGTGTCATCGCTCGTGTGGTAGGTATATATTGTTTATATAAGTCTTATCCAGTCTTATCTTTTCAACCCGTCTGATTGAGTAACAAACATTCATCCATTCATCCATTCATCCATCCTAAGTTTCGAATTTATAATAGAGTATGGGAGTGAAGCCCGTGCGACTTCTAGAGTCGCACGGGCTTCACTCCCATCTTTCTTTATTTGGCCACTGGTCAGTTCCTGCTGGCCTTAGCGTGATGTTATCCAACACTAAAATATTTTTTCAAATCAGACAAGTAGTTCCTGAGATCCTAGCGTTCAACCAAACAAACAAACAAGCACTACAGTAGGTATATAAACTCTACTAGGTACCTTTTTTATCTGATTATGTAATCCTCGCATTATAAATTACTAAAAATAACTTTGTAGTATAATAAATCATCAATGATTTTAAAAATAAAACAGAAATACCGGAGATTATATTCTTTATCTGCTAAATTTTAAAATGTAAAACAAACAGAGATCAGAAGACCATCGAGTTATGGATTCCAATAAGCTGCCCTTAGTTTCTTACTTGATGAATGAGGACTTTTTGTGGCAGGGAATCTAAAGTACCTGTTAGTATGGATTAGAAGCAACTTAATTCTAGGGCCAGATTATACCTATGTTGTACAATAGGACCTAAGGCTTGTGATATCGCCAACGACCTTGAGTAATCCAGTACTAAGTGGCCACACGAGCGCGGCGATACAAATAGATGGTCCATCCAATAAGGATGGTTGGGTGGATAATTTATAATAAATTATAAATCATAGGTACTTATTCAAAATCTAACAAAACCAGATTCCAGGTTTATGTTTTCTTGAGAGGTTGATGTTTTTTAGGGTTCAGTACCTCAAAAGGAAAAAACGGAACCCTTATAGGATCACTCCGTTGTCCGTCTGTCTGTCCGTCTGTTAAACATATTTATCTCATGAACGCGTAAAGTTATAAAGCTGAAATTAATATCATATCATATACAAAAAATTAAAATTCGAAGTTAACGCAACCAAAAGATACAGCCGATTATGCTTCATTTTTGTCGAATTATCTTGACGATCAAAACCCAAACCCAAAGTAAAAGTCAAAATCTAGGATACTTTCCGTAGACCTAGAATCATGAAATTTGGTAAGATGCAATATAAAGTTGCACAAGTAAAGGAAAAAATCCGAAAACCGATCTCGTGTAGTTATATCACTGAATAGTAGTACAATGATACCTAAGCCTAAAAAATTTGAGTAAGAGTGAGAGTTTATTCCGGACTAACTTTATATAAACACCTACCTGACACCTTATTTATTCTACCTTATGACTATCCCGTGGTCAGGATTGCAGCCAAATTCTATGTGCAAAAATTTTTTTTTAAACCTTTATTTTTCGTTATTTAGAGAAAAAACAATTAGGTATCTTATTACACCCCCTTTGGTACAACACCTTCACCTATCCCGTTACCTACTCATTTCAATAAAAAAGAAATATCCGTCCGTAAACCTCGGTGCGCGAGTCCGACTCGCACTTGACCAGTTTTTTTTTTCGATAAAAATGATATCCATACAATTACTCCTGAACAATTTAGTGCTGATTTGATGATCTAGGTATTTACCTATTAAGTAGAATTAATATACAATTTCTGAAAAAAAATAGATTTTAAAACACATCATGTAGATTAATAATGTATTTTATTGCAGTCATGCAATGCCTTTATAGTATTGGATTTAGTGCACCGTTTATCAAAATTTTTTGAGAGAGAGGCCTTCATGAAATTCATTGGCCTACAACTAGGTGATAACTGGTGGCACTATTGTGTGATTATTTACACATTGACATGTAGTCATCGGCATGTTGGTATGATGCACATATCAATGTCAGCAGGTACATGGTAGGTGCCATACAACAGTTATTACGAAATCTTGAGCTTAAATCATACATAAGTACCTACAATACATTCATTACCAACACAGTTAGAAATAACGTGTAAATTGCTTACGTCATTATCATCATTGAGACCTGTGAATGGCGAAGCACTTAGTAATATATCTTGGATACCTATAACTACACATTTTTGCCCTTCTCGTTGCAAACTTTGTGGTAAGTATACCTATTATGTAGTTAGGTACTTACCTACCTCTCGTCTTTGAAACTCGAACTGCCTCATAATACCTACCTGCTTCTAATATGGCTCCCATGATGAAAAACATCTAACTTGGCATCATTTATAATGAAAATCCGGTCAAGTCCGAGTCAGACTCGACCGAGGGTTCCGTACTGTCAGGGATTATGGCAAAGTATTATTATGGCCAAAAAACATAATAATTATATTATCAAATATAATGTTTAAGAAACAAATTTAGTTATGTTATATTCGGCATATTCTCATATTGTGTCTAAACCATTGAGGTTTCAAATAATAATTTTACACAAAAATAACATAGACGCTACGGCAAGGAATAATTATTATTTAACGTGTTTCTTAATAAAATTATCTGTGTTATTTGCGAGATACACGAGATAGCGAGATATTCTTTTCAATTGTCAATTATTTGTGTATGCTACAATTTTAGTCAACATAAATCACATTTGCATTCGTAGATCTGTATGTCTTAATTTAAAATTAATTGAACACCAATCGAGCATTCGCTGTTTTTTCCTCTAAAAAACCTATCTCTGTTCTGTGTTTTTACCCAACTGTCAGGACGGGTATTGTTTTTCGCACGTATCTTGTATGTTTGTAAATTTCTTTATTAAATTTAATTTTATTGAAATAGATTCAGCGATATTTAAGAATATCAAAAATACTATTTTTTTCTCAGTCAATTTGATAACACGACGTTGTTGTAAGGGTCGCCACGGCTGACAGAAGATACCTCACATATCGTCAGTCGTGTTACGCCAGATTAAACAAGTCTTATATCTAATGTGAAAATAAAATAATATACATTTCGTAGATTTTCTAATAATATAAATTGTTTATTTTGTTTTAATTAAAATCGAATTAAAAGAAAAAGGTCTAATTTGACCAAATAGTCACGACCGAAAATACGCCCAACGCATCTTTCGTTAGATGTGTGGTGATCCTAGACAAACCACCTTAGTGCCAATATTTATGGTTTGATGAATTCATTAGTGATGGGGCTTAAGGTAGAAAAAATGTATAAAATGAGGTCAGAACACTTATGAACATTAAAAATGAATGGGAACAAATACTTTGTTTACCAAAAGTTTTTGTCTACCAATTAATGTTACCCAAAAATATAATGTATACCAAAATAGGAAACGTGTACCAAAAACAATATGCCTAAATTAATAAATTCGCATATCAATAAAATAAGTTTGTGTATCTGATTTAGTAGATAGTTAGTCAATGTGCGCCAAATTGCAACAAATGCTGGAGAAGTCTCGATTTTGTCTTATGCGAAGTGTCGACTGGCAAGTAACTTCCACAATTTCTTGCAAAAGTCAATTGACAACTGTTTCCATTTACTGCAATTTCTCTATAATATGCATATAGTCGGTTGTAGAAGTGTGTAGAAGTGATCTTCCTGCAAGACCATGTTGAACCGTTTCGACATTTGTATGCAATTAGCATACAAATTACTTGAGCAAAAGTGATCAAACAAGATGCCTAGCTGCGGAAAAATACGAGCTACATCTATTGTGTTGTTGTTAAATTGATTATAATTTTCATAATCCTTGCATGTTGTGTCCCACAATTGGGGATTAATTTCGTGTAAAGATATGTTTCACCGTATCTTCACGGGACCTTACCTTTTTCTCGCTCATGTTAAAGTTATTAATTTTAAATTTGACACATACAATCAATTTAAGTAGATCCAGCAATTACTAAAAGAATTTCCAGCTAATCTTAACTTGCTCTAAAAAGTTCCAACTTTTTTGTGTGAACAAAATAAAGACGCAAGCGCTTGCTGCAAGGTCAAAACAACCGTATACACGTGCGACTTGCAGCAAGTTCGGCAAGTCACTAAAACTTGCAGAAGTCAACTTGCGCGAGCGTTTATACGTTGGAAGACTTGGAAGTCTCGAAAAATAAGTGCTTATAAATTGTAAATCGGTATGTGTAAACATAATTTCCTTTATTGTACTTGAATGCTCATGCTTTGCCGTAATTAAAATATTATTTTCTACTCTTTTAGTTTAAATTTGTACATATACCTAAATATGAACTTAGAGTCGATATTTTTTTTTTAAAGATTTTATCTGTAATGTAGTATTCGCTTTGACAGTGCAAAGACTAGACGAACTGTGATTTTGACGTAGGTAATTTAACCCGCTAGAATGCTCATTACAAGTAAATGCTAAAGTCAACCAGTACCTACCTTCAGCTTATCTACTGACAACAATTGATGCTCGTAGTTACCCAACAAGCTATTATTACCCGACTTTACTCGAGACAAGACACACATCGTATTCTGTTCGTCATGCATTTCTCTATGCTAAACACTTGCATAATTCTACATCCATTGAGAAAAAGTACACGGCAAAAAATTATAAAACAATCCTTCATAAATATTTAAAATGAAAATGTAAAGAAATATTTTGACAGAACTGACGCTATTGTAGGTAGAATATTTTTTACAAGACTAGGTAAAGTTTTTTTTTTTTATACCACGGTGGTGGCAAACAGACGTACGGTCCAATTGTTCACGTGTTTCCATTTTTTCAATATTTGTAGGATGGTTTCCTAGTTCATGGTTTACTTTAATTTACTGAATATACTGGAGTAGATACCAAATTATGCACTTATACCAAATATTGACTATCACTAGAGATCGGATAATCCAGTGCATATTTACCTATACTGCGAGGAAGTAAGTAACATAGAGTGGATTATAAAATCATCAAGTTCCTATTTATGAGCATTAAGTTAAATTTGTCACACAGTAAACATTACGAAACTTCAAGCGCAAGGCTATTTAGATCAATGTCTTCAACATAATTAAGAAGGCAAGTCTGTTCACCTCGTCTAAGTAGGTTGTTAGGATTATTGCTCACCATAAGCGATCGGAATCGGGCAAAACGTGGCTACAAAGTAAAATAGTCTTTATTTAGCATTAATATAAATGACTTTATGACTGTATGACTGTATGACTGGCCTGTTGGTCTAGTGATTATTGACCCTGACTGCTAAACCGGAGGTCGTGGGTTCGATGTCGATCCCCAACCAAGACAAATCTTTGTGTGATTAGCATAACGGTTTGTTCTGTGTCTGCGTGTAATTTGTCTATAATATGTATGTATTTACAAAAAAAAATGTATTTAAATAGTACCTATATCAGTTGTTTGGTACCCATAACACAAGCAAATATAATTGCTTAATTTGGGACTAGAAGGCGCTATGTAAATGTGATAAAATATTATTATTATATTACTTCAATTTACTGAATATACTAGAATGCACTTATACATATTGACTTATCACTAGAGATCAGATAATCCAGTGCATGTTTACCTATACTGCGAGGAAGTAAGTAACATAAAGTGGATTATATCACCTCTCACTTAAAAAATGTTGGTCGATTCAAGGAAAATCATCAAAATATTTTTACACTTTTAACTTTTGTAATTGGTGATGAATGGGGTGTTTAGGAATGCCAGAGGGGAACGAAAAAATCGTTATATTTACGCTAAGATGCACCGTTTAAGAGATATAAAACGTTTTATATTATTTTATCTATTATATTATGCGTAGATTAGGTTAGTATTGTCCACAGAACAGAAATAGGTTTTTCACTGTTCTGTGGTATTGTCCGTTCCCGGGGATTTTTCTGTGTCACTCGCCGTGGTACCTACCAAAATTTTGCTGTCTCACACACACACTTACATTCCTTGATTTGCTAATTTTGGTACCAGGGTGAGTGACACAGAAAAATGCCCGGGAACGGACAATGAGCACAATGAAGGAATGCTAGTATTTCTACAAAATCAAATAATAATTTATGATTTTTGAATCCCGGTATTAAAATCAGTTTACCGGTATTTTAGAGGTGGTATTAACCACTCTATGTTACATACTTCCTCGTAGTTTAGGTAAATATGCACTAGAATATCGGATCACTACTTATCACTAAAACTCGGTACAAAGTCTACTTTAGGATCAATCAACCGACCTACGAACGATACAGTTAAACACAATCATCTAACATGAAAATGTTATTTACAAAAACACCTAATGCTTGTAAAAATCTCGATGAAGGTTGAACAGATTTGACTAAAATTAAATTATTCAGCCCTCGAGTTTATTGAAAAATTAGAAAATTAAAAAAAATAAAGCATTCATATCCATTCACGCGGGCGCAGCCGCGGTCATCAGATGATGGCCACGGCTCGGCTAACTAGATTTAACAAACAAGATTTCGTAGATATGGTAAAGCTAATTTTGCAAAGGTCGTATTAGACGATTTATGTATCTTGGCTAAAAAAACTGGCAATGCTTTGGTAACCTTTGTATGAGACGTCGTCACTCGTTGGTAGCATCGAGACAGTTTACGTATCCGTGAGGCCCAACGGTTCACATTGTTTGTTAAAAGATAATAAAGCTACTAATCTACAGTTTGCGTGACCAGAAAGCTAAGTAAAGATTTAGTTTCTTGTAGAGAATCACATCAACGCAACGTTGCATATAATGTGGTAACTTCCAAAAGTATTCTGTGGTCTAGCCCCCCGTGGCCAAGGTTCGAGTAGGTGCCACTTTTTTTAGAAAAATATTGTACCTAGGTATCTATACTAATATTATAGAGCTATACAGTTTATTTGTTTGTTCTTTACTCTTTCATTAAATATTTTTACCCGACTGTCAGGACGGGTATTGTTTTTCGCGCGTATCTTGTATGTTTGAAAATTTCTTTATTCCCACGAATCTTCCAAACGGCTGAATGGATTTTGACAATTATGGTATCGTTAGATTCGTCTAGAAAAACCAAGTGTCCTTAGATAGGTTTTAAGAATAAAAAGACTTAAAGAGCGGGCATTTGAAGCCAAATTGTAAGAAGTTCAATTTTTTTTTAACCAAACCTATCGATTTGGGTATCAAAATAAAGAGAATCAAAAGGAGATTACATATATTCAAAAAGAGATTATACATACCTAATTGAATGGTTCCAAATTGTAAGTAGTTCTATTATTTTTTTTTACCAAACCTATCGAGTAGAGTATGAAAATAAAGGGAATCAAATGGAGTTACAAATATATACATTATGTTATGTATTTAAATTTAATCAGGTATAATGATAGGTATTACAATAATTTTATGGTGTTTTTAGTGCGTTGCTCTCTGTTGATTTTTTGCAGTCGATTTTAAATTTTTTAGATTATATTTACCTACTTGTTGATATGATAAATGGCTAGTACAAATATTAACAATGTTTATTTTAAAAGCCGATACCCTTTTTTCTTACGTTCCCTCCGAAACTTTCCGCGGTTTGCCCTTGACCAGGATTAGTCAGTTTAAATACTTAGGACTTGTTGTAACAGAGAATCTCAGGGCGTCGTCGGCGATCAGGGGAATCATGTTGGTCCGTAGGTTTGCTCTATACCTGTTATACCTGTAAAGATAATTTTATTTACTTATATCATATTGTCAAACACTTTATACTAGCAGCCTGTGGTCCAACTTTACCCAAAGAGCGTATCACACGCTACGCATTCAATATAAAAATGCCTTTAAAGTGTTGTTGGAGCTACCCCGCTACTGTAGTGCATCAGGCATGTTCTCTGAGGCGTGCCCAAATAATTTTTTTGCTGTGATGCGCAAGAAAGTGGCCTCCCTGGTGCACAGGCTGTGGAAAAACACCAACAGCATTCATAGTATGTTTGCTCAACGGATGGTTGGTGCTGAGTTTGGTAGGTTCACCGAGCTACATATTTGTGTAGTAATATGGTGACCCTGCCAATAATCCGCCCATCCTTTCGTTATTTGGTCATTGCTAGTTGTGTAAATGGAATTATAATATAAATTTAACACAAATTGTATCTATTTTTAATGTAATGCTTTATTTATTTTATTTTATTTTTATTGTAATGCGTTTTTAAATTGAATATTTTAACCTAATGGATGTAATTAACTGAACAATTAATAAATTATTATTTTATTGTTTATGACTATTGTCATAGTTAATTGTTGACTTGCTTTCGTTTATTTGTTTATTTTTAATGGCTAAGTTAAAATTACTTGGAACGTGAACTGCACAAATTTCACCTTTACAAATCCTTATTTGTAATAAACAAATAAAACCTTTAAGAGACGTGGTGGTCTTCATTTTTCTGAGAATTACGACACGTTTGCTGACTTATGCTCTTGAGTAAGTACTTATTTATGTAAGTTTAATATATTTACGTCTAACAAACAGATAACTAAAAAACTTCGTACTTATTTAATTCATTACCTATTTTTTGTACGTCTCTGTAACCTTCCAACGAACTTTTTGTTTGAAACCTTTTAATATAACCGATTAGTCAGTGCTAAGTCATTGTGAATATTTTAAAGTGCCATAAGTACCTATAAATATATATATATATATATACTATACCTAAAAAATGTAAACACAGTCATCAACTCGTCATTGTAAGTGTAAAATTTTGTTGAAATCGTCCAGAGTTATTCCAGTGTATAAAAAGCATTTAAAACTGAAATTTTCCTTTTAAGAATGTATCTACAATAGGTACATAGAAAATACCGAATTTAGAAAAAATGAAACTAAAAAAATGATTAGTTTCATTTTTTCTAAATTTATTATATATTTATTATATATTATTATATGTTCGACTGTATGTATTTTTTTTTTTTTATGTATGTTCAACGATTACTCGGAGATGCCTGAACCGATTTAAAAAATTCTTATTTTGTTTGAAAGGGTATACTTCCGAATTGGTCCCCTATTCATCACGTCAAGTTCTGATGATGGAATCTCAGGGAAATCGAAGGCAACCCTCAAATTTTATAGGCACATGTTACGTGTTTCATATATTTTTTAAAGTTATTCAAGTATTTACGTCTGATAGTCAACATCTCATGTTGATGAGCTGGTGATGGAAGGTATAACTCCTTAACTGTTAGGAGTTGAAGGATAATTCTTTCGACATTATAGGATCTTATAAACCAATAGTTGTATTCTTGTAGGTTATTTAGGTGAGCTGATACTGGAAGGTATAACTCCTTAACTATTAGGAGTTGGAGGATAATTCTTTCAATATTATAGGTACTTATAAACCTATAGTTGTATTCTTGTAGGTTATTCAGGTGAGCTGTCACTGGAAGGTATAAATCCTTAACTTTTAGGAGTTGGAGGATAATTATTTCAACATTATAGGTACTTATAAACCTATAGTTGTATTCTTGTAGGTTATTTAGGTGAGCTGTCACTGCAAGGGAAACTTCTTAATGTTTAGGAGTAAGAAGATGATTTCTTTAAAAATCACATCCATGTATAAACCTTAAGTTGTGTTATTTCAAGTATCTGAGGTGAGAACTCTTGATGGAAGATAAAGTTGTATAATTCAAAGGAATTCTTAGATGATATTTTAAGTTTTCGTATATAGTATCTAACCTGCATTGTATACCTATACTTGTTACCTGTCGCATTTTATAGGAAAAAAGAAAGACATGAAAAGCTGAGAGTTTTGAGATTCCTCTATTCTACAATACAGGTTGTGTTGTTAGAATATTTAAATAGACGTTCCCTTCTATCGAAGATTCTTTATTTCGGTTTTCCGTCTTAGTTTGCCAGCCAGTATTATTAAATCTGCTAGATAAAAAGTACACTAAAAATGGAAAAATAAACTATTTTTAACAAAAAAATTTAAAAACGACTTCAAATCAGTACTAAAAAGCGAAAAATAAACTAAATTAGATATTTAATTCCAAGCTAAAAAATACCTACCTACCTGTTTAAAGTATAATACCCTATTACTAATCTGTTTGAAGTCGGTGCCTAATGAGGTTGTATCACTCAGTTTGAGCCGTCCACTAGGTACGATCACACGCAAGTGCGAGGTGGTGTGAAGTAGCGAGCGGTAACAGATGTACGTACTAAGTAGTACGTAGCTTAACAAACTCTTTAGGCTTGGCACCGACTTCAAACAGATTAGTAATAGGGTATTATACTTTAAACAGGTAGGTAGGTATTTTTTAGCTTGGAATTAAATATCTAATTTAGTTTATTTTTCGCTTTTTAGTACTGATTTGAAGTCGTTTTTAAATTTTTTTGTTAAATGAAAAATGAATGAATGATCGAATGACTGGTGGTGACCTTTTGACGTAAAAAATGTGTGCGGTAAATATACGCGTATATATTATTATGTACTCGTACCTATATACAAACATTATATGCTTTTTTATCTCCTTTATAATAACAATAGAATAGGTAGAAAAAATACCCTTTACCATCCGCCATCATAATTTTAAAGTTCCTGGTTTTGTTAAATATAAACAAAAAGGATCAGTCAAGCTTAAATCAGACTTGTGGGAATGGTTCCGTAGGTAGGTCTGTACTATAAGACTGAAAACAAGTCGTAGCCCAGTATATTCCAAGCTAAAGATTTAAGTTGTTCAAAATAGTTTACCAAATAATTATGTTCATAGTGCACAATCTATGTAACTACCCATAATTATAATAGGAGCTTTTTAAATTGTAGATAGTAATTACCTGTGCGAGTGAATGCTTGGGCAGATGCTAGTGTTTTATACGTAACTAAATATATAGTACCTAAGTTGCAGTTTCTAGACCAATCTCGGCGCCGCCGATATATTATGCCTTATAGGTTGCCTAAAAGGCTACCTTACGGCTAAATAAGTCATGGTAACGGAATTAAAAACAAAAATATCGTCCTTTAAATTCAGTTTTCATCCTGTATTCCGATTGATATTTTTGCTATTTTATTTATCTATATTCAATACTAAAAGTCGCACGGGGCTTTACTCCCGTCACTTTTGTTTGGCCACTGCTCAGCTCCTATTGTCTGTAGCGTGATGTTATATAGCCTATAACCTTCCTCGATAAATGGGCTATCCAACCCTAAAATAATTTTTCAAACAAACAAACTCTTTATAAATGCATGTAATGTGTGTTTATAAATGTACTCGTTACAATGTCAGCAACCGGACGTTTAAAGTACCTAACCCATACCCATATTAGTGCCTTCTAAGTCCCTACGATAATATCGTGACGAAATGTACCAAGTTCTCTTGAGGGATCATTATAGCACACAATAAGTAACTTAATGTAAATAAGTAACGAATGTCTTTCTGGCCAGCCGCAGCTTGGCTTAGAGGCTCTTAGTACCGGAAAGCTGTAATTTAGTATGGATTTAAAATATATACTTACTCGTATGTTAGGAATGCCGACAAAGTCATAAGATAAAATCTAGTAAAAAAATGTTTAGTGTACCTCCCTTACGTGTAAATTCTGCTTCAAAAATATAATGGGTTTGCATTTTTCTATGCAGGGATGCATTTGCGAAATTTTAAGCTGGCAGGTGCTATTTTGCTAGTGTCAATTTGAAAAGCAAGTAGCTCAATGGCCGCAGCATATTGTGCACATTATTATGTTTGTTTGAAAGTAAATATCTTCAGCAGCTAACAAAAAGCGTTGATGACCTTGAAATCCTGAACAAATCCTTAATTGTAGCTAAGAACCATCTTGATCACGTTAGCTATCATACAAAAAAAACCGCATCAAAATCAGCCCATTCGTTTAGGAGCTACGATGCCACAGACAGGCACACAGACACGTCATACATAGAACACACCTCCTTTGCGTCGGGGATTAAAACGTACAGTTTATTGTAGCTATTAGCAAGCTATAAAACAAATTAATTTCATTGATTTCGATCTACCAAAATATATTATGTAGGTAGGTAGGCCTAAATAACATTTTCATGTTACGTGACACTTAATAATATTCATAAAATATTGCAGATATCAATAAATATAAGCTGTTTTTGGCGTTCTACTATCGCTTCATTATAATATATAATATCGGCGTTTAGCAATAACAATATTGGGTTAAAAGAAACTTTGTATTTTTTTGTATATTTTGAACAAGTAATAAGCGCAACTTCAAAGGTCTACTGATTCGACAAATTGCCATTCTAACGGAATTTTTATCAATATAGCCAAGAAAACTATTGCAACTCAGGCCAAATTACGCCGAATTACGTTTCTACAGAATTAAGGCTACGTATAGTCAGCAATAAGTTCCGCGAGCCATTATAATGTTTAAATCACGTGTACCTATCCGATGACCAAATAAGGAGATTAATATAGCCAGCCTTTTTAAGTTCGTTTTTTTACACTTAATTGTCGATGCATTTCGTCAATCAGCTGCATTCTTAGGTTCTCATAAAAATAGAATTATTCTCATAGATCCACTTTGATTTTGTTCTATGGACCTCGAGCGATTTTTGTTCTCATGAGTTTCATGGACGAACAATCTCTTTCATCACGGTGAGAAAAAATATTGTGTAATATATAATTCAAGAATATTAATTAGATTGGTCCATCTGCTTGTTTCTTCTGGCATGGTAAACAACCCTACGTTTTATTACGATACATTCTTTTAAATGTTATTTGGTATTGCTTAATATAATTCCGGAACATTGACGATTACAAAAATAGCATTGCAGGTTGCAACACACAGAAAACATCAATTATTTTGGAAGTTGACCTCTCGAAGTTACACGCTTGTTACTCTTACTACTATGTACTTTCCATAACAGTGAAGTGGTTATCGACCCAAAACATAATAAACATCGCTAGAAATATCAAGCTCTGCCGCAGGTTTTTATTAACGAGAGCATTTTTCTTTCACCCTGTATGTATAGGTAATCGCGCATGTCGCATACCTACATCTTAATTTTAGCCCTCCTTCCTTTATCAGTTGGATAATATCTAATGTGTGAAACTAAAAAATCAAGATCTCTGTGAATAATTCACATAAGCAGGGGTGCAGCTAGGTTGATAAACTACGAATGCAAGTTTTAAAGTAGGTTATTTGATTCCCATGGCTACAGCAACTTTTGCCCATAAAGGACTTTCTTAGTGCTAATGAAAAGTAATCAATTTTATGTTTGCTGTACCTATGGACATACTGGACACACATACCAAATTAAAGCATTTCAATCATAGCTTCGAGAAATAAAATAGTTAAGTCATAAAACGAGCATAAATGGATCAGACATTAATTCATCGATAATAATTATGACATAACACATGCATGACCTTTAGTGCTTTCGAAAATATTTATGTACATGGGTACTAAACTAACTTTCATGGAATAACCTACTTTATACCTAATTATACATTAATCAATGAAATTGCTATAAATATTTAGCCATATTTCATATTATTAATTGGTTTATTCTCGTGAACAATATAATTATACCTAGTAATCAATCAGACGAACCGTTTCTACAATTACAAGACGTCCTAAAGATAGAATTGCGTAACTATTATTTCGATAAGCTAAAACTAAACCGAGGTAGGCAATATTTCTATGTTGGGTAATATTAATTACATACTCGGTAGAAACTTATTTTGGAGCAATGTGATTACGTTAAGACTACGCTCCCTAAGTAAAAAACTAACCGCCGAGTTTCTTTACTCATGTGGCCGAGGTCGACGGCTGCCCTGATCTTGAATGAATACCTACACTCTTACTCTAGCATTTACTATGTTACGAAATTGAGGTTTATGAACTTGATGCATGGAGGTGCAAAAGTATAAGCACCGCTTTAGTGGAACGAGGGCAGTCACTATTGTAATTATTGTTGTGCTGTCTATTTTTAGCCTGACTATAGAGAAATTCTTGAATTTGCAATCGTAGTTAATGGATTTAAATAAATTCTTTAAACTTTTATACATAGGTAGGTACATAATATTTATATTTTAAATGCGACAGTAGATACCTTCCTGTTTCTGATGATCTGATTTGAACATAATGTCGTTTATTGTTTTTTTTATACTTAATATAAAGAACCAAAGACAATCGCTACTATAGAGAATTCTTCACGAGAAAAACTTCGGGTGGAGACAAATTTGACTGTCACCGTGGCGCAGTGGTTAAGGTGGTCGCCTCGCCACTACTATCGCCGTGCCGGGTGACGTGGGTTCGATTCCCACACGAGACAAATATTTGTGTGATTTATAGATATTTGTTTCTAGTCTGGGTGTACTTTGTGTCCGTTAGTTCCATGTTTGTAAAGCTCCCCGCGACACAGGGCTTGTTCCCTAATGCGGGCGTTGTCTAAAAAAAAAAAAAACATATCTCTTAAATAGACTATTAATCTCATCTGACCCCTTTTTAGCAGGATTAAGGAGCATACCACGAAAAAATAGAAGTAAATTAGAGCCAGAAGTTTTGTCAATGCTTTCCTTGCCCACAACTAGGGTTGCCAGGTCGCCAAACCTAATAGCCGGACAGACCAACCAGTTTGGCCGGACATTTGGGTAGAAAAGCCGGACACCCTATATTATCGACGATTTTGTCTCAGTATTAATAGGTAGGTACGCAAAAAAATTGTGCGTGCGTGACTGCGTGGGCGACTGGCAGTCGGCTCTCGCCGTCTGCGCTCTCGCTTGCGCAATGTAAAAAGCGTAACAACAGACGGACACTGTTTATTTTGGCCGGACACGCAATCAAAAAGCCTACCTATGTCCGGCCATAAGGCCAGGCGTCCGGATAAAGCCGGCTTTATCCGGACGCCTGGCAACGCTACCCACAACAGTATGCGTCGGTTGGCGACCTATGTGCAATAAGTTATTTTTTTGTTTTTTAACGTCAGTTTTTTTTAAACCTATGTTTTTCGTTATTTTGAGAAAAATAATATGTATGATTTTTTAAATGCACCCCCTTTGGTACACCTTGACCCCGATTCGCACTTGACCGGTTCTTAGATAACCTGTTACATTCTTCTTTGTAACCTACATGAATAAACGAGATTTCATTTCATTTCAACAATGTACCTACCAATATCTGTGGTACCTACCTATTAATCTGACATGTCATTCGATTAATAGATCGAATAGATTGCCACTTGTCTAGCCCCCCAATCCTGTTTATAAGCTTGGCCTCAGTCCATCTCAATAAATAAACCCGATTAAAAAGGTTATTAATTAATAAAATATATATATATTTTTTTTTAATCAACCTGTGTTGTCCCACTGCTGGGCAAAGGTCTCCCCCAAGCTCTCCCATTCTTTTCTATTGGATGTTTTGATCCTCCAGTCCTTGTCAAATGAGTCCAGATCGTCTCGCCAGCGCTTTCGTGGTCTACCTCTCCGACGATATCCGTCTTCCGGTAGCCAATGCGTTACGATCTGGGCTCACCTATCTGGATGCATCCTGCACACATGTCCCGTCATAAAATATATTTACTTTAGTTTAAATTTATAGGGTCAGTAGGTCCAAAAAATGTGACTGACGGACCGTAGGGATTACTTAGTTACCTACTCTTTTAATTTTTTGTCACAGGTTCTCTAAAAAATAGAATTATTCACATAGATCCACCGTGGTTTTTTTTATGGACCTTGAGCGATTTTTGTTCTCATGAGTTTCACGGACGAACAAACTCTGTCATCACGGTTAAGAAAAAATATTGTGTAATATATATTTCAAGAATATTTATTTTTTGAAAAAGAAAAGAATTATCAAGAATTATCTTGAAAAAGGAAGAAATGAGCATTTTATATCCACCCTAACCATATGAATTGGTAGTGCTGAATTAGTATTTAGTAAAAGCCGATAGGCACTGGCACTGACTGCCTTTACATTTAAAATTACACGTATATTGTATAGATCGAATCACATCGACAAGATCATTATGTTTTCGGGTTTGCTCGTTTAAAGATATCCACTAGGATATACTAGTGGCTACGTACTAGGATACTAGGTACTAACCTAGGCCAGTAGGTAGGTACCTCTATATTTTTTAACCAATTCTTGATTATTTTTGTTTCAGCAAAAATGGCGACTACTACCGTCAGGGACTTCTACAAGGGTAGGAACATCCTCTTGACTGGCGGTACTGGTTTCATGGGCAAAGTGCTCATCGAAAAGCTACTGTACAGTATTCCTGACATCGGCAACATCTACATTCTTACGAGGTCTAAGAGAGGAAAGTCTGTTAATAGTCGAATTGAAGAAATGCAACGTTTAAAGGTAAAAGTAAAAATAAAGTAACATAATCTTGTGTCACACTGTCACATCTTTTGCCCCTAAATGTGTGTGTGGGCAGAGCTGCATCATACCACAGTAAACTATGATCATATTCACAGTTCGCAAACTATGTTTCGTCCGCCATGTTATAGAGGACGAAACCATGGCAGAGTCCGAGCTGATACTGAGAATTTCAATAGCCAAAGACTGACCTACTGTCCGCAACCAACGACTGCTGTGCCACCACGCGCTAGTCAAAAAATACAGCGTGACAGTGGCCGCTCTATCATAACATAAAGCCATACAAAAAAAAACTATCATTAAAAATTAATGGTCTAAGTCAAGTGGACAGACAAGAAAAATAAATGTTTTAACTAACTGGATGCGGAAGTCGGAGGACAGAGTGCTATGGCGCGTGTTAGGAGAGGCCTACGTCCAGCAGTGGACTGCAATAGGCTGAAATGATGATGACAATGATGAACTAAGTAAATATACTTAATACTTTGATTGTTACAGCTATTTGATCGGTTAAAAACTGAAAATCCGGCGGCATTGAAAAAAATCATACCTTTACATGGAGATGTACTTTTAGAAAATTTTGGACTCAACGATATAGAATTAGAAACCCTATCCAATGAAGTATCGGTTGTGTTTCATTTCGCCGCTACACTCAAGCTAGAAGCACCATTGAAAGACAATGTCAAAATGAACACTTGTGGAACTCAAGTAGCTTTAAACATCGCGAAGACTTTCAAAAACTTAGTTATTTTCGTCCACCTGTCAACTGCTTTCTGTTATCCTGACTATGAAGTTTTAGATGAAAAGGTAAGGTTGAATAAATATATTATGAAAATCAAAGTAGGTAGGTACCTAAGTACATTAGATTTGACATATTTGATGATCAAACAAAATAGTAGTTACTTATGTATGTATGTGTACTATGATATATGTGTACTACGATATATGTGTACTATGATATATGTGTACTAGCTTTTGCCAACGGCTTCGCTCGCGTGGATATAGTTTTATAGTTAGACGCTATTAGCAGGGCAGAGCTGTTCACAGCACTTCTTTGTAAACGATGCTTTTTGTTTTTTCATCTGGAGCAGCTAAAATAATTAATGAAGATGGTGTACTTACTCGGGAGCAAGCAACATATAATTGACCGTGCGAGAAACAATTCTCTCTTAAGTCCACACCAGCGTAATTTTAAGTTTGCCCTTAAAAAACAAAGAACTGTCTATTTAATATTTCTCCCCCTGAACCCATCCCTATCCAAAATATTAAAAACAACATTTTAAGTTCCTATCCCAATACTAATTTGCAAAAGGTTAATTTCAAAACAAAGATCTTTTCGTACAACGTTTCATCCCCAATTTCACCCTTCCAAAGCCACCCTTGTCAAAAATATTGATGAGGGTATTTTTTATTTTGATAGTAGTATACCCCAAAACAAATTTTCAAATCTATAAGTTAAAAAACAAAGAAGTTTCATACAATCGCTTTTATCCCTTTTCACCCCCTTAGGGGTTGAATTTAAAAAAAAAACCTTTCTTTTAGCTTAGTTAGTACACCTCTAGACATTAGGACAAACACACCCTCCAATTTTCAAGACGCTACGACCAGCGGTTTAGGCTGTGCGTTGTCAGGCAGTCAGTCAGGACTAAGCCCTTTATAATATGTATGGATGGATCGATTGAGCTAATTAAATACCTTAATAATAAATAATATTTTTTAACACATTGTTAATAAACTTTATTTTAGAAGAATTCATAAAGATCCAACGAATAAAATTATGACTATACGGAGACAATTAACTATGTTCTTCGTTGTATTACTTTGTCAAAGTTTATTATTTTTTACAAGAAATCTTGATAAGTTTTTAATCCTTTTTACATAAGATATTGTGACTAAATTTCAGTTGCATGAACCTCCGATAGAACCCGAGAATGTGATGGGACTACTGGATTGGATGGACGACAAACAACTGTCTCTACTGACGCCAAGTTTACTCGGAGCTCATCCCAACTGTTATACGTTTTCTAAGCGGCTAGCTGAGACGTTAGTGGGGCGAACTTACCCGGAGCTGCCTCTTGTAATTGCTCGGCCGAGTATTGGTAATATTTTTTGTAATTTTATTAGGGAGAACTACAAAAGTATCTGGAGATTATACCGTCATCAGCTTTATTTACGTAAAACATTAATTGCTTTACAACATTAAAAATTCAATCCTCTGGAGCCACGAGCCACATGGATGTGTGGGTGCCCAGGTTCCTCATTGGTATAATTGAAAGTCTAAGTCTACCATATTTTAGAGCAAAATTGGAGCAATCATATGTTTCAGTAATAAAATTGGAGCAATCACAACTTCGTTGCTATGAGTGGTTTTTTGTGTGTAAGCTGGAGAAACGAGTTCTGGCCAACACATGGCCGTTAAGGCAAACCTATGGTGTGAGGTTTTAGACCAAAGTAAAAAAAATAAAGCATAATTGGAGCAATGAGAGCTAAAAAAACTAACTATCACACTCGAATAGTTTTGTTTGAAGCTACGATTATAAAACTATGTGCGAGCTGGAAACCCGGGTCCCTGGCTCGCACATCTGTATCTTCGTAATTATTTAAGCTACGATTATGTACTATACCTCAAAATTTAAAACAAAATTGGAGCATTATGCTCCAAATTTTTTAAAACTCTAGCTCTAATAGTTTTTGAGCTACAAACCAATATGTAGGTATGTGTAAGCTGGGGACAAGTTATACAGGCTAGCACATGATGAATCACTGGAACTTTTTAAGTTACAGTTTTGATTTTAAGATCAATTGAATGGGTATAATTGTAGCACCCACATAGCATAATTTCATATTTGTAACAAGGTTACGGTAACCGCTTACCATGAAGCGGGTCGTACGTCTGTTTGCCACCGTCGGACTTTTACTGGCGAGTAGCTTTAGAGCGTGCCCTGTAATCTTGGTTCTTTTACAGTTTGTCCTGCGCTTAAAGAACCCGTCCCAGGTTGGGTAGACAACTTGAATGGTCCCATTGGTTTGATGATTGGCGCAGGCAAAGGCGCTATCCGGACCATGCTTTGCGATGGCTCTTTGATTGCCCAAGTAATACCAGTTGACATCGCAATTAATGCTATTATTGCCATTGGAATGATCGAAGCAACTAGAAAGAATAAGTAAGTAAAAGTCTTGGCAAAATCATAATATAGGTACATGGTATGTGCTTGCTAATTTTAGTCGATAAGAAGAAAGAAGAAGATATCCGAGGGTAGGTACTAGCCCGAGGTGACGTAGGTATAAGAAAACATCAAAAATATAAAATAATGTGAAAATGTAAGCCATGAATACGAATGGCTGTTGACTTTGCCGTCAAAATATATATAAATATACTTATCTAAATTAAATCCTTTCTTGCTGGCATTTTTCGAAATTTTGTGATGGTGGCATGGGCTCTAACGACGATGATAGAAATAAAATAGTCTTAATCGTAGAGCAAAAGCTCTTGATCATGTTTCGTATTTATTTTAGATTGGATGCCGTTCCTGTATACAACGTGAATTGTGGACAACAAAAACCGACTACCTGGGGAGAAGTTTTGAATATAGGTAAACAAATTGGTCGCGATCGTCCAATGGCATGGCCACTTTGGTACCCCAACGGTGACATCACGACAAATGCAATGTTACATGAGTTCAGACGAGTTTTATACCACTTAGTACCAGCCTATCTTATTGATGCATTATTATTTGTTTTGGGACAAAAAAGATTGTGAGTATTTTTTCTGTTACGTATTTAGGGTTCTGTACCTCAAAAGCAAACAACAGAAACCTTGTAGGATCACTTCGTTGTGGCATTTTTTCATCACAAACTTCAGAGATAACGGGAGGGGAGTGGTACTTTTCTTGATATTTTTAATCCTAACTCAAATAGTCTGTGGTCTAAAAATAAATATAAGTATTGGAATGTGAAAACAAAGCACTTACATTTGAAATCCCACGAAATAGTCTCAATGTAATATATAATATAATATATATATATATATATACAGGGTCTATACGACGATACGACATTAAATGAAACCACGTGTAGCATGTGATGTTAGAAGACTATACCAAAAAAATTTAACAGAAATTTGCAATAGTTTAGACGCAAATGTACTTTCTTTATGTCACAGTTGTTCACAGTTTTAAACAACCTGTAGGTATTTACGTTGATCGTATGTTGTCATTACGTCATTCAATTCATTTAAATATCTCTGACTCTTTCATATTATCTTATCTCTTACTCTGTTCCGCACTGTTGTCCACGAGTACCTAACGCTGTGCCGGACGGACAGACGGACGGATAGAGCGAGACCAAAAGGGTTCCTCTTGTACCTTTTAGCTACGGAACCCTAAAAAATGCATGTTCATACTCGCGCAAGTCTGACTCGCACTTGACAGGTTTTTTAATATGCAGTAACTGAAGCCGTTAGGTCTACCTGAAGGTAACCCTTGTCCATGTTAATCTGCAATGGCAGAAACAAAACCATGCTACTGCCCACCTACTAATTAAATTGTTGCTTTAGCTTCTTTCAACTGAAGAATTCATTAAAAGACATACGCCAAAAAAATCTCTAAACTGGAATTTCATGATAGAAAAACCCAAAACATTTTCACCCGACTTGGAAATCGTCCACTTACACCGTAGGTACCTTCACCCGCTGCGCCACCGAGGCAGTTCATTAGTAGAAACAACAAATTCTACCTATACCTTTGATTATATAAATAATCAAAGTCCTATAGCTACAGAGATAAATCAGAGAAGAAATCTCTCTCTATCCACATTCTATACTTGCGCACCTTTTTACATGGCTACGTATTTTCTTTTGCAGTATGATAAGAGTTCAAGAGAAAGTAAGTCAAGGTTTACAAGTTCTACAATACTTTACTATGAGACCGTGGAACTTCCCTGGCCCGAATTACTTTAAAATCTATAAATCACTTAACGAAGAAGAAAATATGATCTTCAATACTAACATTGGTGATGTTGATAACGTTGAGTATTTGAAGAATTGTGTAGAAGGAGGGCGATTGTACTGTTTGAAGGAAGATCCAACTAAAATCCACATTAATAAGGCTTATCACAACTTGTAAGTATCATATAAATCTACCTACCTATTATAATACTTATGTACAAGTTCACTTATCTAAAAGTCGATATCTTAAAAACTCTTACAAAAAACTTGATTAATAAAACTTAGGTAAAAATTAATCGAGTTTTATAAAAGATTTTTTTTTAATAAATTTAGTGTAAGATAATGCAAGTATTATCTTACTAATTAATACTTGCATTATCTACACTACATTTATTTCAAATTATATATCCAGTAGGTAAGTCTTATCGTATCGAGATTACCTACCTACTGATAACATTTATTTACCTAAGATATTTTATCACTTACTTATCCCTGTATTATTTTATTTCTCTAAGAAAGAAACTAAGTACATAAATAAATGAGTAATCATTAACTCGTCCTACATGCCTACAGCCCATTTAGGATGACTTGGAGAAAATCAAAATAAATTATGTTTACATTCTACAACTCGTCCCACTTTAGTTTTTTGTGTCGAATTTTTATCAACGTTTGGTAGAATAAGTAAGAGAAGATATAACAACCACGGCCAAATAATGAATGAACAAAAGGAAAGCAAAACTTAAAAAATAAAAAAATATTGTTTTATCTTGCGTTACTGACACAAAAAGAAAAGTGGGACAAATGCTATAGAGCAACACCACCGAATTGTTACTGTGACAACACCAAACACCAACCGAAACCAAGAAAACCTAAATCTAGACCTTTACCTAAACTATCTTTTCAGTATCTAAAATTATTTATTAAATACTGCTTATTTTTTCTAGCCTCTTCTTCCTGGATATAATCCTCAAGGCTTGCTTCTGGCTGCTGATGCTATCGTTCCTGGCGTCTTGGTTTGAGCCCGTCAAAGACATGTTTTCTTATGGAGAGCCGGTTGTGAAGCACTTGCCTTTCTTAGGCAAGGTAGTTTTTAACAAAGAGTTAAACTAAAGAAACACTGTAAACAATAACTACTCCACCAATATGTACAGTCGAGTTCATTAATATATTGGCACCATCAAGGATTCGAAATATTGTGAGCGTTAAAAAGCTCAATAAATACTATAGTACCTATGGATCAAATATATGTACTCATGTGAATGGTTCAATAAAATATGCTGTACATTATGCAATAAGTTGTAGTCACCCTTTTCAACAAAAATATCTAATGATAGTGCCAATATATTAATGAACTCGATACAAGCAGTAGTAAATTAGAAGAGCCTATTACGATCGCTTATTTAGTCTCAAACTCTTGCATAAATCCAGCATTGATAGTAGTTGAAGATATCTTGGATAGGTACTTAATTAGACAATATTATGTTTGTAACATCTTGCCGTTATAGTAGTCAAATCTAATTTTGTTGGTTATCAAACTTTATCAAGTTGGTACAATACATTTTAGAGTAGGTATAGGTTAGGTTTAGTTTAAAGGTACACCAATTAAAGTTTTTATAAAATAGGTTGGCTTTTGCTAGATATTGGCTGATAGTTTTTTATTTTTGTTAATTGTTAAATGTATATTTTTATATGCTTCTATCAAATAAAGTGGTGATCATGTATACTTAAAAAGGTCTGTAATAAAACAAAGCTTATGGATAACATAATACATTATGTATTTTATTCAGTGTTTTATTTATTGCTTGAAAAGCTCTTGGTATACTATAAACGTGTAAGTATATGTATAAACATTAAAAACAAAATATTGTGTTCTATTCTCTACAATGATCTACATATTTAGATTTTATAATCAAAGAAGACACTATAACATGGATATATAAGATATCCAGCAAACAACTTGATAACCGATTTCAGACATTAGCGTGCACAAATTCAATAAATAAACCCTGCCTAACACAGGTTCTGTGCAGCTAAAGTGTTTGCTAGCAGTTAATAATTAAGTTGACAATATAACATGATCCTTAGTCTCTACATGACACAACATTTATAAATAAACTTTTAGCAATAAAATATTAAATAATGTACAAAATATTATGAGCACGACAGCAAACATACTTAAAGATAAATTGTGAGGTTTATTGCTTCGCTAAACATAACAACATTACGTTTGACATAACTTGTCTTAATGGACCTCATAGCGCCAAAAGCTTGCACCACTACTTATTGCTATTTTACTATATATTGCTTAGAATTTTTCGTCCATTATTGTGGAGAGTTTGGGGGTATCCTACATATTTACTTGGTGGCATTAACAATGTCGACGAATTCAGGCTTGAGACTAGCTCCGCCTACTAAGAAGCCGTCGATATCAGGACAGGCAGCTAACTCCTTGGCATTAGATGCGGTGACAGAACCTCCATATTGGATACGTACAGATGCAGCTACGTCAGCAGATACATTGCTCACCAACCAAGTGCGAAGAGAATTATGAACATCTTGGGCCTAGAACATAATATAATATTTTATAATTATCTATACTAATATTATAAAGCTGAAGAGTTTGTTTGTTAGGTGCTAGGGCTAATCTAAGCAACTACTGGTCCGTTTTGTATAATTATTTTAGTGATAGCCCATTTATCCAGGAAGGTTATATAACATCATGCTACGGGCAAACAAGAATGACGGGAGAGAAGCCCAAGACAACAGCTAGTTTAAATATATTTTGAAATAAATGACATTTTGTATTATGACTTGGACCAATGTAACTGAAATTTCTTATTCAATAATAATAATTATAAAATAGAATCTTGTCATTATAGCATTTTATGTAACAAATAAATTCCTGGACCAATTTCAAAAATTCTTTTGCCATTAGAAAGCTACATAGTGACTGAGTAATATAGGCTATTATAACTCCATGCTACAGCCAATAGAAGCTAAGTAATGGCCAAATAAAGAACGACAGGAGCAAAGCCCCGCGCGACTTTAATGAAACTGATGCAATAAAATTTAATTTAAATATATAAATTCATAGATTATATCTACAATGTAGATATATAAAGAGAATTTTAGTGATATGTTATCTCTCTGATACCTGTTATATTTGAAGTTATATAAATCTACTTACAGTATAAATTATTACCTATATAATTTTGGATATAATTTACTATCGACTGAAAATAGTGTTAAGATCACTCACCTGCTGAGGAGAAGCAGTTTTGCCAGTACCAATAGCCCATACGGGCTCATAGGCTAGCACTACATTGCCCCACTTATCACCAATCGCAGGGATCAGAGCTTTTGTCTGTCTGAAAACAACCTCCTCAGTTTTTCCCGCTTCCCTCTCTTCGAGTGTCTCACCAATACAGGCAATTACCTTCAAGCCAGACTCTAAAGCATGGGCTACCTACAAATAACAAAAAAGTTATACTTCGAAAACAAATTAAGAAGTATTGTAATTAGTTAAGTTGTTTTATAATTACTTTCTCAGCGATTAATTCATCTTGTTCTTTGAAAATTGTTCTCCTCTCTGAGTGTCCAAGGATGACCCAGTTTAAGCCAATATCCTTAATCATAGCTGGTGAGATTTCACCTGAAATAGATTGATAGGATAATACGAGAACTCTTTAGAAAAAGATCATATATGTTGAAACTATTCTTGTATTTGTCTGAAAATATTAAGAAATTGTCATGACAATTGGAGTGCAGTCGGTATTTAAAAAATATAATTACTAGTATTACCAGTAAATGCTCCTTTTGCAGCTTTCCAGCTATTTTGAGCAGCTACTTCAATCGTGTCTGGGACAAGACTTTTAACATATTCAAGGTAGATGGCCGGCACTCCAATAACTACCTGCATAAAATATGAAACAAAGATTAGACTCTTATACAAGCAATAAGAAATACTATAATTTCTGCTTATGACATGTTGTTACCTCAACATTAGAGTCCAAAGGACCTTTCTTCAAGGTTTCAATGATGTCCACAATTTGTTTCTTGTCTCCGTTCATCTTCCAGTTACCTCCGACAACGAATTTGCGGCCCATTTTGATTGGATGTTAATCTATAAACAAAATGTATAATGGATTGCAGTTATTGCTAATGGTTTTTTAAATATCCAAAGGTAGATTATCCAGAGGTTATTAGGAAAGTTGTATTCTGGCAGTAAGCTCTAACTTAGGCTGATTTATAAATCACTGGTTGAAGGTAGAATAAAAAAAAATACATGAGTAGGTACAGCAAGCGTTAATAAAGTTAACTGCTTGTACTTCTTACGTTTTTTTTTCAGTTAGTAAAATAATACAGCGTGTTTATACCAGCCATGTTCATGTAAAGTAAGGTATTGGGTGAGGCGTTATTAAAAGTGGGTAGATGTAAATAAAATATACCTAGATAGATTTATTTAAAATATAGCAATCATTTTTCATAATAGTACCTAGCATAATTCCTGCCTGTAGTACTTAATAAGTAGGTACCTATAACTTGATAATACTATCTTAAAAAATAGTTTATAAGACCATGACATTGACTCATGAGTCATGACCTCTCTGACCGTGATCACTTGTTATTTTTAAAAAGTATGCACTCAATAAACCATATTACCAAGCAGATAGTTATAACTGTGCACGATGTAAAATACTATGTGGTCATAGAACCGGTCAATTTAATCATTTCCATCTAGCAATAATCAAGCTAGGCATAGATGGAAATGGAATACCCACTTACCTACTTATTTTTAATCAATTTTTTTTATTATTACTGACTTATTGGTGCAAAGAGCCATCATAAATAATGAAATTGTATAATATAAATATAATAATATGTAGGTAAGTATGTTATTTACAATAAAAAGGCAAAATAAATCTGAACTTTCGTAATAAGTGCTTGGTAACAACAATACGATGACGCTGGATTATTATATAACTAATGTTTATAGAACATAATCGTAAAAAAAAAGAAAAATCAATTTCAATTCTTACCTTACACGATCTAACGGATAAAGTTTAATAAAGTTTAATCAACTGCAGCGGGAAACCGGTACGGATTAATATGATCTCGCGAAACTACTTGCCCGGTCGGTTCTCTTATTAAAATTTTCGACTAAGTTATAATCAATCAACAGTCAGCCTAATTAAGCCAATAAGATGCTTTGAAATGTTTTTACGTTCTTCAGCTGACCAATCGCAATATCCCGAATACCTTCCCATAAATTTATTTGCATGAGAAAACAAACTGACCGAAATGACCTTTGTGACATTGAGGGTGTACACTGTAAAAAAAACATGATTTTGGGGATAACTCACGGAACAGTACATACTTGTAAAAGTAACTTTAGCCCAAATGCCCAATTGAATTATTATCATTAGTATATTTTGTTCCCTTGCCTAGTAATATATTTAATTTTGTCCTCCTATGCCTTCTCTACACGTTAGCCAATGTTGTGGCAAAGATATTAGCCAAGAGTTCGTGATGGTGTATACACGTTGGAAGATCGTTTACTTTACGAAAAAAAGAGGGTGGTGGATGCTGTGAATACATCGAAACAAGGTAAAATTATTTTGTATTGTTTGTTTGTTTCTAATATCTTAAGCTCGTATGTTTCACATCAGCCAGGGATCCCGCTACAACTATTTTCTTGTTAATTTCAGGAGTAGCATGGATAAACAACTAGCAGAACTTCTCGCTGAGCCATCTGCCGCCTGATTCTGAGCTGTCGGAATACAGAACTGTCAGCTTATTTAAAGTTAAAAAACAGAGTGTTAAAAAATATATGGATGTAGAAAAAATCCTAAATTAATCAGTTTTTAATTTTCAATACGGTAAACTAATTTCTAACACTTAATAACTTAAGCTGTAAAAATACGTTGTCGCAACGTGTGGACGCAGCGGCCATAACACTGCCACAACCACTGACCTGTAAATAACTCTGGACTGGCTGTCCTATACAAACGACAGCTAATTTTCTTTGTCTATTTGACCAACTAGCGGAGAAGATAGAAACTATATTTGACGTAATATTGACGTGTATAATACGTTTTGTAAACAAAGTGTTGGTGATGTCCATATCGTTATATCGATAATTAATATGATCATGGTCTAATATGATCTATGGTTGCAAACAAAATTTTTATTTATTCATAGAAGTAAATGAAATAAAAGCTGACTGCCTATTTTTTTTTCAGACATTATCTAGATAAATTAAATGGAGTCCAAATGCAAACAGTCGTCTTTGTTAGAAACATTTGACGAATTAGTCCTCTAAAAGCTGTTGTTTTGATATTACAAACAGACACTTAAATTTTATTTATTTGAACAGATCCTGCTATTAAAATTAGGGCCTTCAAAATCAATTCACGTCACTAATTAATTTCGTAATGGATTATTAAAAATTATTTTCCCTTTTCAGAATATGTTTAAATCAAATCTTAAAATGAAATCTATCGATAGGTACGTGTTAAATCTACAAAGTTTGTCACATCACTAATTTTAGTTCATATCTTATCCGCCACTGCTTACAGCGCACAATGGCGCAAATCAAACAGCGACAAAATCAGTTTCAAAGACGCCTATCCAGAGGTAATACAGAGGATGGTAATATAGGAGTACAATTTTTAATATAATAGGAACAATCAGGAACATTTTTTTTAACAACAGACTGTTTGAACTTGTTTGCATCTAGTTTTATCCAACAGGGATTGTCTGGACCTAGTTCTAGCCGGAATGATATCGGATAGACCTAGTTTTATCCAACAGGGAATGGCTGGACCTAGTTGTAGCCGGCATGATGAAGGATAGACCTAGTTTTACCCGAAATCAATCGGCTCGTACTAGATTTAGATTTTTAGTAAGTGACTACACCTAGTTCTAACCGGGTAAAACTAGGTGTAGCCGCACTACGGGTTTTAACCGTAACATATACATTTCATTTAATATCATAATAACTTTTAAACTATTTGTCGAAATAACTTAGTGTAAACGACAAAATTTACCTACATTAAATGACAAAAGTGATAAAGGTATTTACATTCCTAGGAATTAGTTTAATACCATGAAATTTTTCACTTTAAATGCAGTATCCGATTTAAATGTATTTCTGGCTCACTATTCTCTCTATATCGACTTCCACATAAAAGATAGGCATATGCTGTCGCGGACTTTTTTTATAACTATTTAAGAGTAACAATTCCTCCATACATTGTCCTCATGTAAAACTAACGGTTTAGGTAGAGGAAGCAGAAATAGCTATAAGATGGCAGATTTTTCTCCGACTTTACATTTGTTCTCATGGTTTAGCCTATTTACGCGATATCTGTATACAATATATATAGCCTATATGTTATTCTGATGTATAAGGTACATTACTGCAAAGTTTCATTGAAATCTATTCAGTGGTTTTTTGTTTACTGGTAACAAACATCCAAACATTCTTACAAACTTTCGCATTTATAATATTAGTAGGACTATTATTCTGCCCTACTAATGAAGAACAGGTCAACTGCATGTCCAACTTTAGAGGAAAATGTGTTTTAAATCTTCAATAGTAGATACCATTTTTGCAAGATATGTGCAATACAATTATGTCGTTCTTGTATAGCACGGCAGTATTCAGCCCCCTGATTCTGACTCGACGGATTGCTCCCGGATCGTAAACTTTTTCGAATCTTAGTATGACGTATTTTTACGGCTTAAGTTATTTAATGTTACAAAGTAGTCTACCGTATAGAAAATTAAAAACTGATTAATTTAAGATTTGTTCCAACAACCATCCATTTTTTTTACATTATGTTTTTTAACTTTAATTAAACTGACATTTCCGTCCGAAAATTTTCCGACAGCTTAGAATCAGGGGGCAGGAATGCGTTGGAGTATTTTTTTATATAAAGAATCCTTTCAAATTGGTATTTTGGTACTTTAGTGCCGACTTATTATTAATAAAATAAATTACTAATTTTTAATATATTTTTGCCTAAGAATAGTTTGTGGGTACGTATGCTATTTGGATTGTATTTTTCAGTTTTTGAGTTATATGAAAAATAAAGTTGACTATAAAATTTTATATAAAGTAGTGTAACATTTTTGTATAATAAAATATTAGGTAGTCAGTTGGTTTGTGGTTAACCTGTTAGATATCGAGGGCGGCACTGAAAATTTCGGGAATCAAGGAAGTGACACAACATTACTATTTAAAAATGTATTTATTGTTTTTCGAAGTATCTCCGCGAAATTTGACACATTTTTCGCGAATGCGGTATCCATCGGGAAAACAACTTTTTTACACCTAATTGTTCATGCATGATTATTTGTATTTGACTCATGCCAATGTCTAAAGTTGCCTGAATTTCGCGGTATATCACATGTCGATCTTCCTCAATCAGCTTACGCACAACATCAACGTTTTCTTGGATGAAATTTTGATGCAGTTTTTGGACGACCTTGACGGGGATCATCACTGAGCTTGACACGTCCACGTTGAAATTCAGCAAACCAGCGACAAATTGTGGCTTTGGATGGGGCTTCATCACCAAATGCAGAAAGCATCCGATCATCAACACACTGTTTTTATGTTAAACCACTTCGAAAGTCATAATAATCATCGGTCTTTCGATTTTCTCGAGTCAATTCCATTTTCTCAATGACTAAACAAGTTTGACAAGACCGAGAATTTTTTTAAAAATAAATAAATGGTATTCGATTTTTAAAATCAAGGAGTTTTCTATTAAAAAGATTTAAATATGACAGGAACAGTGGAAATATTCCATTCCCGATACTTTTAGTGCAGCCGAGGGCTGCACCATAGATTATACACTATACGGAGGGAACACGGAACGGGCTGCACTAAAAGTATCTAGGTATTATTATTTATGTATGACGCCATAGTTTGAATGTTACTACAGACATATAATTACAAATTTAGTATTATTTTAATGTAAGTTTTATGGTAAATATGCATTTTTTCATATTTTTAATCCCAATAACTGTATAAAATGTTTAGGTATTGGTAAACATTTTAGCTTTATACAGTAATTTTAAAGAGTACGAATCGTTTTGCTTTCTAATTTACTTCAACTTCTATTTATTTATGTCATATCAACAATTTGGATATATAGCAAGTTAACACTAGTTAATTATAGGCTGATAAGTATTCTACTTCATTTAGTAACTGCAGTCGAAATATTATGTACGTTTGCCCAGCACGGCCCCTCAGAATTTGCATTTATGGTGTACACCATTGCAATGTACTCGCCTCTAGCAGTATATGTACCGATTTCTTTTTCAATGTACCTCTATACTTTTGAAGAAATATGCAAAAAAAGGTGGCCGTGCCAGCCAAACGCTTTCAGCACGGCCCCCCATGTAACTTGAATAATACATACCGTATTAACAAATGTCTATAACTCAAGAAATGTACTCTATTAATACGTTATATGTGCCGCAACAGTTATTGTGAATTCATAATAACAAATAATATATAGATGTGGATAAGGGGCCGTGCTGGAAAAAAACATTTTAAGAAATATCTAAAAAAGACAAAACATACTTAGCCAAAAACTATTAAAAAATAATTGATGTTTAGCAAGTAACATATGTACCGCATTGATTTCTCATACAACTTGTTATATTGTGAAAAATAAATCTATTTTAGTTCATTCAGCACGGCCCTCTATAGTTGCCTATATCTTTTTAAATAAGCCGTGTATGTTTACAAAATTCGACTTCCTGAATAATATATAGGAGTACATTCCCTTCAACTAAATTGCAATTCTGCTGTATCAATACTTTAGAAGATAAATTCAATCTAAAATATACATACATTAAAACTGATGGGGTGACCATGATTTCATATATTTGGTAGGTAGGTACATAAATGTTCTATATTTATGTACTTATATTAATTAAATTATGTGACTACATTGAAATAAACATTCTTTTTACCCGACTGTACCAGAAGGACGGTAAGGTTTTTCGAGTGAATGAATGTAGATATGTAGCAACCTTCATTTCTTTGGCACGCTTTGTAGTCTAAACGGCTTTATTAATTTCAACTTGAGAGATGTCGTTAGATTCGTCTTAATTGTGAGAATGACACAGGGTAGGTATATAAAAATAAAAATAACTGATTCTTGGCGTCAAGTAGGTAATTAATCGTTTTCTTTTCCTCAAAGCCTATCTAGTGGGATAATATATTAAATAAACGAATTTCTAAGTGGACTAGCTTTAACTTACGGTTCGGCTCGCGTGGTAGAAATAAAAAATATATAAAGCGTGCTTATAACCTTCCCCTAGAAAAAACACAACTTATAATATGTTTAAATAAATGTTATTCAGAATGAGAAATGCTAAAAAAAAACAAAATATTCAATGTTTCTCAAAGTTTAAAATTTGTCCGCTATTGGGTAATTTATTTAAATAATTATGTGTTTATTCATTACATCTTAAAAAATAATCATTAAGTATAATAATATATTATCAGTTAATTTTGTCGTGTGCGATCGCTATTAGTTCACTGACGCTACCGTAATTTTTAATGTGGCGCTGGTGTCGCGGTTACTTCATGTTGCGCTTGAGTGTTTATTGACAGTCACATCTCTACGCGCATAACAGACAGTAGTAAATATAAATACTGCTCAAATAATATGAATATGAATATTCATATTATTTGAGTACATATTATAAGTTGTGTTTTTTCTAGGGGAAGGTTATAAGCACGCTTTATATATTTTTTATTTCTACCACGCGAGCCGAACCGTAAGTTAAAGCTAGTCCACTTAGAAATTCGTTTATTTAATATATTATCCCACTAGATAGGCTTTGAGGAAAAGAAAACGATTAATTACCTACTTGACGCCAAGAATCAGTTATTTTTATTTTTATATACCTACCCTGTGTCATTCTCACAATTAAGACGAATCTAACGACATCTCTCAAGTTGAAATTAATAAAGCCGTTTAGACTACAAAGCGTGCCAAAGAAATGAAGGTTGCTACATATCTACATTCATTCACTCGAAAAACCTTACCGTCCTTCTGGTACAGTCGGGTAAAAAGAATGTTTATTTCAATGTAGTCACATAATTTAATTAATATAAGTACATAAATATAGAACATTTATGTACCTACCTACCAAATATATGAAATCATGGTCACCCCATCAGTTTTAATGTATGTATATTTTAGATTGAATTTATCTTCTAAAGTATTGATACAGCAGAATTGCAATTTAGTTGAAAGGAATGTACTCCTATATATTATTCAGGAAGTCGAATTTTGTAAACATACACGGCTTATTTAAAAAGATATAGGCAACTATAGAGGGCCGTGCTGAATGAACTAAAATAGATTTATTTTTCACAATATAACAAGTTGTATGAGAAATCAATGCGGTACATATGTTACTTGCTAAACATCAATTATTTTTTAATAGTTTTTGGCTAAGTATGTTTTGTCTTTTTTAGATATTTCTTAAAATGATTTTTTCCAGCACGGCCCCTTATCCACATCTATATATTATTTGTTATTATGAATTCACAATAACTGTTGCGGCACATATAACGTATTAATAGAGTACATTTCTTGAGTTATAGACATTTGTTAATACGGTATGTATTATTCAAGTTACATGGGGGGCCGTGCTGAAAGCGTTTGGCTGGCACGGCCACCTTTTTTTGCATATTTCTTCAAAAGTATAGAGGTACATTGAAAAAGAAATCGGTACATATACTGCTAGAGGCGAGTACATTGCAATGGTGTACACCATAAATGCAAATTCTGAGGGGCCGTGCTGGGCAAACGTACATGAAATATTTGGCTGAACAAGACATACCAACTTCAATGTAATTATTATTAATAAAAGCTTCTATATTAAATCGAGCTAACAGAATATATAACGAAAATATAATTAAAAAAAATAAAGTTTCCGAAATTACTTCGACGGCAGTTTAGGCCTGACAGTTTTAGCAAAATTCAGACATTCAATTTATCATAAAATATTAATATCTTTCTATAAACTTATTCAATTAATTTACAATTTATTTGTTTACATGTTATTATAATTGACAACATAAATAATTAATTAATTGAAAGTAGGTAATTAATATATAATCATTTGCAAAGGCATGCATAGGGTTTAGAACTCATGGGATTGTGTACCTATAACTAACAAATGCCGATCATTCTAAATGAACTAATGATTAATAAACATGCAAATTGTCTTATTACCAACAATCCAATTATTTACATTATATAGATACAGTCATCGTCAATTGAAACACACTATTTTAAAATTATAGCTTATTATAACACAGAGCAACTAACGGTACAGAGAGTGATTCGTAAATAAATGTATTATGTTATACAATGAAAATATAAACCGATTTTCGCCGGTTCAGAATACATGCAAGGTTTCGGAAATCTAATTACAAAATGGTTTCAATTAGCGAAGAATCATTTTATATTGCACCCTCAGTCAGCAAAAAAAATATAAGATTATCAAATTCCTTTCGCAATTATCAATCTAAGTAGGTACCTATAAGATAGAAATAGCTAGGTATATTTCCTCGCTGTTTTTTTTCTTTAAGCATGAAAATCACTTTTCTGTACTGCTTTATGGATAATATAAGTACTGCGTATGCAGAAATTTGCCAAACAGTAATTTAATTATTTGGCAGAGACAGAGATCAACGAAACGTTGAGAGAAACACTTTGGAAGACATTACCATTATACGCGCGGATCCTAGGTCTATGATTATAACTATTAGGTACTTAAAAACGTAAACTCACGCTTTTTCTATCAGTCTTATTCTGAAGTCTCTTTTTAAAACTGTTTCACAAAGTATTTATCTGGCGCATAGAAATAGATCCTTTTAGGATTTGTAGATTAATAGCAAGCCAAGAGAAACGATTGTTGCTTTATAATTTTATATTAAGGAATGCTACTAGCAGATAAATGTTTGATAGCCTATCTGAAACTGTTTTTCAAGATTTTTGACATATTTCTCTTACAAAATCTGTCACTAAGGAGGCAATGGTGAAACAGGACCTTAATTTTATGATATTTTTGACTTGACATATCGTTCGGTGCACATGTCAGTATTTTGTGTTTTCCCAAAGAGCCCAAGGTCGTACATTCAAATTTCAGATTATTACTGAAAGAACGAGTGTAGTGCACCGCTTATATATGAGATTTTAAATTGACGAAATTATCAAAATTGACAACAGAAATTGAAGGGTAGGCATACTAGGCATGCGACACTTTCTACATATACATAGGTAATTAATGTAATTATGTATATTACAATATTTTCATATATTTAAAGAAATGGACCTACTGCCGGTAGAAATATTTTTTTAAACATTTTAAAACGTTTTCAGCAAAATTTTATCGTCAATACTTAGGCCTAAATTGAACCAATTGGGTAAATAATTATTTTTTTTAATAATAATATTTTAGTGTTTATATTTTTTTAATTTTATTAAATTTTGTCTAACCTGAATAATTTTTTGTATTAGGTAGGTACTCATGTTTTTCATTGAAATCTCGTAATTTGAATGTAGTTTATTTTATTTTAAATTTGCCTTAAAATGGAAAAAAAATGGGACACAGCGTTTAAAGAAGATACTTTAATTTAAAATTATTAAAAATAATGAAATCACGCAAATTCCCTTACTAATAAACTAAATACATGAAACCTTTTCAGTGTATAATTCATTGGCAATTTTGTGTTTGAATCAAAACTAATTTAAAACACGTCATCTGACCAAGAAATGTACAGAATCTCACCTTATCAAGTAAGATAAATATAATATCACACTACCACATGATTCTTAACTAATTAATTATAATACTTAGTTGAACCTCATAGATAAAATTATATAACACAGTTATGCGTTTCCTTTAGACTAGAACACAAACATTCAGCTTACACGACAAACATACCTATACTTATAAATCATAATAAATAAGATCATTTTAAGTAAAACTATAAATAGTGCCGTAAAATAAGCAGAATCTAAAAAACTAATAGGCAATTTTGTTTGCAATGCAGCTGAACGTACCTAATACCTTATAACAAAATTATGTATTTACAGACAATGCTTTTAATATGTACCTACAATGAGCTTATTTAATAATTATGAGTATAATGGAAATTTATCCTGACACATCAAATATTCACATTAAAATGTAACTCTATAAAGATACAATCTCTTTTCAAGAACTTGCTTTCAGTACATAACCATTTTGACTCATGACGAGTCACTACCAACCCATAAACAAGTAACACTTACTATTAATAATTACTTACTTAAACACGTGAATTATTTAAGCTGTTGAGTGTACGATACTTATAGGAATTATTGTGTGCCCAATGTATGTTTCTTATTCCTTTCTAAGTAAATGTTTTTTTATTGTATCGTACATTCAGTTCAAAAATTACATAGACAAATCCTAGTATTGAGTTCGTATATTTTAATAATATCATGTAGCCACTAATAAAGCAAATTTTGTATTTTACGAGTACATCAGTAAACGGAGTTAACCTTCAAATTTAATATTATTGTATAGTTATTCAGAGTTGGGCGCAGTTAACTACTTTTGTGTAATCAGATTACTAACTATATCGAAAAGTAGTTAACTACATGTAGTTATGATTACTTGTAGTTTAACTACATTTGTTAATATGATTACCTACTGCAATCAAGTAGTTATAATTGCTGATTATTTTGATTTCTAAGAACTTATATTTTGCAATAAAATAAATTGTGTAGGTTTTGGTACTTGCAAAAATGGCCGCCATCTTGAACTTTTCTGTTTTTAGGCTTATTGACTCCAAAATCGATATATCCCTTTGTCTGTTTGACATAGTGCTGTGATCAGAATTCGGAAAAATGGCCGCCATTTTGAACTTTGCCGTTTTTGGGCTCTAGGACTCCAAAATCAATATCTAGCGATCCCTTTGACTGTTTGACATAGTGCTGTGGTGAGAATTTGGAAAAATGGCCGCCATCTTGAACTTTGCTGTTTTTGGGCTGATGGACTCCAAAATCGATATCTGACGATCCCTTTGACTATCTAACATAGTACTGAAGTCAAAATTTGTAAAAATAACAGTCATAGGGATCAGCAGATATCGATTTTAGAGTCAATCAGCCCAAAAACAACAAAGTTCAAAATGGCGGCCACTTTTGCTAATTTTGACATCAGCACTATGTTAGACAGTCAACAGGATCGTCAGATATCGATTTTGGAGTCCATTAGCCCAAAAACAGCAAAGTTCAAGATGGCGGCCATTTTTCCAAATTCTGATCACAGCACTAAACAGTCAAAGGGATTTTTCAAAAACAAAATCTCTCATTTGAGCGGGTTTATTACAACATTATATTTGTGTAGTTAAAAAAGTAATCATAATGTAATTAAAAATGTAATCATAAATGTAGTTAAAAAAAGTAATCATAACTACTTTTTATGATTACATTTTGTAGTTAAAAATTTTGATTACTAACTACAAAATGTAGTTGCAGTTAGTAATCAAAAGTTAGATTACAAATTGCCCAACACTGTAGTTATTTACATGTTACATAAAGCAGTGTTTAGCAATGTATATGCGACATGCCAGAATACAAGGATCAACTGTGAAATTAACTATAAAAACGCTGGAGTCACGTTTTTCTGGAATATAAGAAAGTAGTGTGTGTTTGAACCGAGATGTTATAAGTAATTACTCGTAATTGCGTAGTTTTAGCGTTCCCATTTAGTGCTTGTTCCTTCAAATATATACAGTGTCTCAGATGTAGGCCGTACCCTATTACCTACATATTAAACTTATAACAATTTATACTGCATCTGAAATTTGTTTAAATTCTTAGTCGCGACAAATGTATGTTAGCCTTACATAAAACTGTATGACGACAACATTTTGTTCGAAACGATTAAGTTTTAGTTTTATATTTTAATGATACCTATACCTACTTTTGATTTCAACAATATTTTTTGTTGTAAAATATTAACATATATACCTATGATAAAGAGAGATCGTAGATCGTATGTCATCTACTTTATTTGTAATTTATCAGTAGAATACTTTTAAATATCACTGTAGGTACTTTGTTTATAAATGTCGCAGCTATTTTATTACGAACCATTTTGAACAAAACCTAACTTCGAAATGTCGTTTGACTAGAATAAATTAAGCGGATATTTTCGCACGTAATTGTTTACGTATTAGAGAATTCACTTACAGTCCAATAAAGTATATCACTTGTACTGTGTTTGGTACTCGACGTGGACAGCGGGCGGTGTGGAGGAGCTTCACTATACTCGACGTGGACAGCTGGCGGTGGAGCTTCACTGTACTCGATGTGGACAGCTGGCGGTGGAGCTTCACTGTACTCGACGTGGACAGCAGGCGGTGGAGCTTCACTGTACTCGATGTGGACAGCTGGCGGTGGAGCTTCACTGTACTCGATGTGGACAGCTGGCGGTGGAGCTTCACTGTACTCGACGTGGACAGCAGGCGGTGGAGCTTCACTGTAGTCAACGGAACTGATTTGCCTATCTATGAATTCAACATGCTGCATAGGAGCAATTGTTTGCATCGTATTTAAAAGGGGCTGACGAGCTTCCACAGCTAAGATGAAGAGGTTCGTAGGTTGAAGAGTGTAGGTGTAAATTGGAAGGAGTGGCTTAGGCTCAGGTGCACCTAGTACAGTGACAACCGTTGGAGGGACAGCGGTGGGAGGGACGGCCATGGGAGGGACGACCGTGGGTTGGACCATCATGGTAGGGAACATCGTGAAAGGGACTACCGTGGATGGAACCACCGTGGGGAGGCCCACCGCGGGAGGGACCATCGTGGGAGGTATCACCGAGGGACAAACGTCCGAGGGAGAGACGTCCGTGCAAGGATCCACCGTGGGAGCGACGACAGTAAGAGGGACGACAGCGTGAGGGACGACAGTGGGAGGAACGACAGTAGTAGGGACGACTGTGGGAGGGACAACAGTGGGAGGGACGACAGTGGGAGGGACGGACGTGGGAGGGACGACCGTGGGAGAGGCGGTAGGTGTTGGCAAGTTGCAATTCAGCGAACTCCGTGCAAGAGATAAGATGTGCAGCCTCGGTGTCAGCCACTGAATGCTCTACGATTAGCGTGATTCCTGACTCCGAAAGTTTATCTGTCGGCGGCGACTCCTTACAGTTTGAGCTTGATACCACATACTCAGGCGGGCATGGCTCGGGATATTCGACAGTGCACGCCTCTGGGAATGCGACATGCGCAGACCTGCATTCTGAATGCGGTTTGGCATAGTCCGTGCGCGGTTTTCCGCGTTCGGCACGCGATTCTGAATAATTGGATGTACGCGGCTCCGCGTATTCGGGTGAGCAAGGTTTCTCAAGCTCCGAGCGTGACCTGACGTATTCTGTGGATTGTTCAACGTATTCTGAGAGCGATTTTCTGTACTCCGGAAGGCGTTCCGTATACTCCCGACGCGGTTCTCCGTACTCTGGGCGCGGTTCATTGTATTCTGGGCGCTGTTCATTGTATTCTGGACGCGGTTCATTGTACTGTGAGCACGGTGCACTGTATTCTGTGCGCGGGCCACTGTACTTTGGGCGTGGGCCGCTGTACTCTGGGCGTTGGCCTCTGTACTCTGGGCGTTGGCCGCTGTACTCTGGGCGTGGAATACTGTACTCTGGGCGTGGAACAATGTACTCTGGACGCGGGCCTCTATACCCTGGACGTGGGCCAATGTACTCGGGGCGTGGACCGCTGTACTATTGGTGTAGGCCGCTGTACTCTGGATGTGGGCCGCTGTACTCGGAGCGTAGGCCATCGTACTCGGGGCGTGGGCCACTGTACTTTGGGCGTGGACCGCTGTACTCTGGGCGTGGGCCGCTGTAGTCTGGGCGTGGGTCACTGTACTCTGGGCGTGGGCCGCTGTACTCTGGGCGTGAGTCACTGTACTCTGGGCGCAATCCGCTGTACTCTGAGCGTAGGCCGCTGTACTCTGGGCGTAGTCCGCTGTACTCTGGGCGTGGGCCGATGTACTCTGGGCGTTGGCCACTGTACTCTGGGCGTAGCCCGCTGTACTCTGGGCTTGGGCCGCTGTACTCTGGCCGCGATTTCCTGTATTCAAGATGAGGTTCACTGTACTCTGGATATGGGACGAGGTACTCTGTACGCGGTTCATCATACTCTGAATGCGGTTCTCTGTATGCTGGGCGTGGTTCGCCGTATTCTGGGCACGGTTCTCTATACTCCGCAAGTGGTTCTCGGTACTCTGGGTGCGATACATCGTATTCCCGTCGGGGCTCCCCGAGGTCTGGACAAGACTCTCTATATTCCAACTGGGGCTCCAAGTATTCTGCCTGAGATTCAACGTACTATGGTCGTGGTACTCTGAACTCTGGTCGGAACTCTGTGTACTCTGATCGTGGTCTTCTAAACTCTGGATGGAGCCCGCGGTACTCTGGTCGTGGATGTCTAAATTCTCGTCGGGGTTCTCTGAATTCTGGTCCTGGTTCTCTGAACTCTGATCGGACCTCTCTGAGCTTTGGTCGTGGTTCACTGTACTCTGGACGTGGTTCCTCATATTCTGGCGGCGCCTCCGCGAATTCCACACACGCATACTCAAATTGTGGGCGGTGCTCCAAACACTTTGCTCGCGGGTCGCCATAAGGCGTCTTAGGCGCCCTATATTCACATCGTGGCCCATTGTGTTCCACTCGCGGTGCCGCAAAACCTGGATGTGGGGCGGCATATTTCGTGTGCGGTTCGACGTATTCAACACGCGGTTCCCGACACTCCGGGCTGAGTTCTGTGCGATCCGCATGGGGCTCGCCACATTGCGCATCTGGCTCTGCACACTCAGATGTCGGTGGTTCAGCATGCTCGGCTGTACTCGGCTCCGTAAACCCAGCTCGCGGAATCTCAGTCCCATCGCATTGTTCCTCATTGGTAGAGCGCGGCTCATCGTACTCGGCGGGTGGTGGGTCCGAACTGTCGGGACGCGGGGCTGAACATTCAGGTGACGGCGGTTTCTCATGTTCTGTATGCGGTTCTCTGCACTCTGGTGACCGAGCTGCAGAGTTCGTAACACTCGGCTCCTTATAATACGTAGCAAGTATATCTCCATATTCCGGACGTAATAATTCATACTTCGGGCTCGATGGGTCATTGTATGTCTTTCGCAGCGTTCCATATTGAAGGGTCCACGGCTCAAAGTATACTGAAGACCGCGTCTCTGCGAAAAACACACATAGATATTATCTCCTTATACACATAAGCCGTATTTACTGATATTTTTTATTATATATAGGTATGTTTTATTATATATAGGTATTTTTTATTAGATATAGGTATTTTTATTTGCCAAAGCAACGCAAAAAGTAGTTCTTAGTTTTGGCATTTTTACACACATTGGATAACTAAAATAGAGAAAGACAACAATATTGTAGCACTTTACTAAGGTAAACTTGGGTCTTTAATGTAAGACTATCGGACTAGAAATCTCTCAATGAAACATTGTCAAACATGGCGTGCGCCCCACTGCAACGTCACCTGCTTCTATACTAAGTTGTGCGGTCTATATATTAAAATTGCCCATCATAATAACCCGCAGCCAAAACAAAAATATTCAATTTTCTTTTCACTAGGTATATTTTATGTAAATACTGTGTGTAACGCGTAATCCCTCTCGGTACCGAAAGCTGATGATTGTGCTAAATATAATACCACCTATCTGATACAATGGCATTTAAAAAATGCACTATAAAGTGTAGGCAATACTACTAACCAAAGAAGATGAAAAGCGTCCACTAAAAACCCAGAAAGTTAATACAACAAGCTTTCCATCCCAGCTTGTTTTTACCACGCACGCGCAGTACCTCACTAGGAGACGGACGTAAAATATCAAGAGAAAATATAAGTTTAGGAACAGAGATAAACACTAATAATGACTTACCTGACTGGCAAAGAGTCCCTAGGGTCAATAGAAATAAAAAAAGGAAAATCTCTAACTCACTATCCCCTGAAAGTGTATCCACATCAAACAGTTTTGCATTACTACCAATAATAGACCAGACTCGCTTTCTTGACCAGACTAAAGAAAAGCACCACCGATCATATTATATGGAGTTGAAGACGTAAATAAACTCACAGAAATTCTTGAAACAACAATTGAAAGATCGCCTTCAAATACAAGATCATAAGAAACATCAAATTAGAATCATGAGTGAAAACATTGAAGTATAACTCTAGACTGGAAAACCATCCCAAACCAGCTAGCTATATATTCAATTAACATTGCCAGACCGCATAAACAGACTAATTATAATTCTATTATAGCAATCAATTAATGTCCACTGCTGTTCTCGGGTCTTGTCTCCTCCATCTAGAGAGATAAATGGGATTAGGCTATAATCCACACATACACTGGCCTAATGCATGTTGGTGGATCTGACATACCTCATACATCTGACAGATAAACACTGGAGGATCTGCCGAGAACACAGTTGCCCGAGATACAGAGGAATTCCGAGTGTTCAGCAAGTTAATGTTTGGTATGTTAGGCATTCTCCGCAAGCATTGGAGAAGCTTCTTGAGACCAGACACAAACGGAGGCTTTTATCTTCTTTAGAGTTCATGAACTTGACAAGGACAACTGCACTCTGATAATTCTGGGTATTATTCAACAAAAATTGGGAATAAGTAATATGTCCGCCAACAATGTTTCAATGTGTCATCGGACTGGAGCCCAAAAGAAGGATCATTCATGGGATATACTAGTGCGGTTTTGTGATCTCAAGGACAGTCAACTCTCTTCTTCACTTCGGACTAAGGTCGCCTTAGACCCAAGATGGCATGATAGTAGTTAAGACATCTGATGGCAACCGCCATTAAATCACATCCATGGATGAGCTGGAACCATCAATGAAGAAGCACCCTAAGACCTCCAGCAGTGCTGCCTCAACTTCATCGAGTGACGTCCGTGTTGCAGGTTTGTCGTAGGATTCGAACAAAACATCAGATCGGAATAATCAATGACTGTTCTGAACATAGGCACTACACAAAATGTTGTTTGTATTGATTGTGACTAGCTCCACTATAAGCAATATAAGATATCATTTTTTATTAGTTACTCACATCTAGGTTCTGTAGTTTTCTTGTTTCATTAAACTTTAGTTGTGCAAAGAGAATATTGAATATTATAAGCTTTACGTTTTAATCTCTTTACTTTTTTGTTGGTCTGAGGTTTTAATATTGTCAAGTTGACGTCTCGATCTCGAATTTGCGTACCAACTCTCAAAAATATTCACCCCTAACTAGAGATGTGAAATGACCGATTCTGACCGGTCACTATTGAACTGTCAAAAAAGATAAATGTGCGTCATGTCATTTATTGTCAAATTCACTCAAATTGATTTAGAATGTTGTCTTTATTATAATATGTCTTACTTTTATAATAACGTAAAAAATCATATTTTAATTTAAATCCACGATGTTAAGTGATGAGAGCAGTATGGAAAATTATCGGCTGTCGTTTTTAGAAAGTTTTATTACCATTACTTAAGACAAAAATTTATAGGTATATTTTTCTTAATTTTTTTCTATTGCACAGCTTTTTAGGGCTCCAGTAGCCAAAAATGGCAAAACAGAACCCTTAGTGCCTGAATACACTATGCCGAGGGTAACGCGAGCGAAGGTCCGCGGCTGATTTGACGTTCCGACGTATTCGGTTGATGTGATATGACACACATACGCGGCAGAAATTCAGTTGCGCAACTTTGTATAAAAATCATTATGTACATGGATGAATTGGATGTACCTACGGTTTTTGAGTTTAAAAAAGCGCTAAAAAGTGAACTAAGTAATTTCTATCATTTTCAAATTACTTACTAAGGTACCTACACATTTTTTTAAGTTTGCACCTACTATAATCATCTCTGCATCACCCAAAGGTTGAGTGGTAGAGAATTGGCCATTGGCACTAAGTCCGCCCACGTACGGTTTTATATGCATAAAGTTATTTAGATAAATAAATTACCAAGGGAGGTAAAAAATCGCGCGCGCACTAAGTCTCGAAGACTAAAACGTGGAAAAATAAAAAAAATAATAGATATCCGAAAACTATTTTGAATAACTATAATGTTACACATAATAGCTAAGATAAACAAGTAGTTGCTTTCCAACTTGCATACCTATAAATTATGTAGGTACCTATGTAAATACCAATTCCAAGTCGTCACAGAACAGAAAAACAAGTCAAAACAGTGTCAGACTCAATTTGACTGGCGAGTATCCCATCACTAGACTGGCGGCAGACGTATGCGCGCCGCGTCTCTACCTACCTGGGCGGCGGCTCGGCCACAGTATATACATACCTACAGTATTCCATCTTCATACAAATGAAGCACGGTCGGAACGCGATTCATGCCTACGCACATCTATATTGTGGTATCCACTCGGTATGCAATCAGTCGCGAACAGTGTATTTACATATGTCGCGAATGCGCCGCAATGACGAACGGTTGATGTGATGGTTTTGTAAGAAATACGCGTGCGTTTGTGAATAAATATTTTATTGAAATAAATTTACTTAAGTAATAATTAATTATGACAAAGTGCACTTTCATATCAAAACATCGACTTATAATACTTTATTTATTTTTCATTTATTTATTTAATCCTAATACATATTGTCCTAACAGAAAACCTAATGTGGCAATACGATACTTAAATCTAAGGTACAAATATTACATCAATGCTTGTAATGCCACCTGAAGGGAAAGTTCTTAATACTAGAGATAGATAATTTTACTCAAAGGAAACATTTCTCTATTTATAAAAAGAAACAAAACTCTCGTTACCATCTCTCATTAGCGTCTCTCATTACCGTCTCTCATTAGCGTAACTCATCAGCGTCTCTCATTAGAGTCTCTCATCAGCGTCTCTCATTAGAGTCTCTCATTAGAGTCTGTCATTAGCGTCTCTCATTACCGTCTTTCATTAGCGTCTCTCATCAGCGTCTCTCATCAGCGTCTCTTCCCATAAGCGTCTCTCATTAGCGTCTCTCATCAGCGTCTCTCATTAGCGTCTCTCATCAGCGTCTCTCATCAGCGTCTCTCATCAGCGTCTCTCATCAGCGTCTCTCATCAGCGTCTCTCATCAGCGTATCTCATTAGCGTCTCTCATTAGCGTCTCTCATTAGCGTCTCTCATTAGCGTCTCTCACCAGCGTCTCTCATCAGCGTCTCTTCTCATAAGTGTATCTTCTCATAAGCGTCTCTCATCAGCGTCTCTCATTAGCGTCTCTTATTAGCGTCTCTCATCAGCGTCTCTCATTAGAGTCTCTCATCAGCGTCTCTTCTCATTAGCGTCTCTCATCAGCGTCTCTCATTACCGTCTCTCATTAGCGTCTCGTCTAAACTAAGACTATGTCGTCTTCGTCATCATCAGAGCATAAAAAAGACAGTTTTAACCCGACTGCGGGACGCAAAGGAGCGAAATGTGTTTATCAGCTTAGATAATTATGTATGTACGCTCTCCTATCTGTGTAACACACTAGAAACCAAACTCGTGGACTGATTTTATTGATTTTAACATCACTTGTCTTAGTGGCGTGAATGTCACGAAACACATGACAGACTGGCGGCCACCATAGGTCTTTTGAGAGCGGGTGGAAAACCGATGTTCAAAGTCTTCCAGAAGCTCTTTACACCGTCATACTCAAGGGCAAAACACCACAAACACGGCATAGGGGCATGGTACTACTGTTTTTCAAGAACTCTTCTTAAAAATTACAGGCCCATCACGCTGCTGAGCCATCTCTACAAGCTTTTTTCAAAAGTCATCACGATTCGTTGTTAAGGTAGACTCGACGACTTCCAGCTTCCCAAACAAGCTGGTTTCCGTAGAGTACGGTAGAGCCGGTACCATAGACCACATACATACGCTGCGGCAGATTATACAGAAGACCTAGGAGTATAACCAGCCACTATGCTTAGCGTTTGTGGACTATGAGAAAGCCTTCGATTCGGTGGAAACATGGGCAATACTACAGGCACTCCAGAGATGCCGAGTTGACCACCGGTATAGACCGAGGTGGTGATGTTTTTGTGCAGAAACGCCACCATGTCTTTTCGGCTTCAAGATTAGAGCTCGGAACCGATCCAACTGCAGCGAAGTGAGACAGGGAGATGTCATATCTCCGAAACTGTTCACAGCTGCCTTTCTTTCTCTCTCTGCCCTCTCTTCTTATTGACGCATTTGAGATGTGGTGCTGGAGGCACATGATCAGGATATCCTAGACCACCATGCGCACCAATGCGTCGATGCTTTCGCAGCTTCGCGTCCAAACCCGCCTTTCCGCGATCTGTGAGCAGCGAATATTAACATACTTTGGCCAAATAATGAGCAGAGGGGATGAGAGCCTCGAGAAACTGGTTATTGTTGGAAATACAGAGGGTAAACGAGCCAGGGGACGTTTACCAACCAGATGGAGCGATCAATCTGTACGATCACCAAAAACCAACTTTTGCTGGGCTCTCCGAACCGCCATGGATAGATGCCGGTGGAGGCAGATCGTCCAAAACAGGGGCAAACCATCCACATCAAATGATGACAACGATCCTCAACTATGAGGGACCGACAAGAGAGAGAGTTCACAGCTGCGTTGGAAGACTTGAAAGATGTCTTCAAGCTTCTGGACTGGGTAAAATTCGGCATGAACATTAATAGCGCGTACATCACCCAGCTTCGGTTTGCCGACGATATCGTGGTCATAGCAGAGTTACTGGAGGAGCTTAACACAATGCTCGGTAGCCTCAATAGATCTTCTCAACAAATGAGGCTTAAAATGAACATGGTCAAGACGAAAGGTGTGTCTAATCGCCATGTAGCCCCCGCCCCTATTAATGTGACTCTAATCTCGAAGTTGCTGACGAATAAGGTCCAACTTCAAGAAAGAGATTAACTGCCGAATTCAACTCGATTGGGTAGCGTTCGGGAAGTTACGCACTGTTTTCTCGTCCTCAATATCCAAGTGTTTGAAGACAAAGGTCTTCAACCAATGTGTGTTGCCAGTTATGACTTACGGTACTGAGACGTGGCCGCTAACTATGGGCCTCATTAGGAAGCTCACTGTCGCTCAGCGAGCCTTGGAAAAAGCTATGCTCGGAGTTTCCCTGCCGGATCGAATCAGAAATGAGGATTTCTGTAGGAGAACTAAAGTTGTCGACATAGCTCAATACCACATAGCTCGTAGAACGATGGGGGAAAGCTTTAAGAGATGTAGTCAAAAACTGCAGTAAAACCAACTCAGCCGAATTAAACGTAATATCGTTTCTTAAATCAATAAGTGTCTTCATATTAGGGTTACTTGGTGCTAAAAATCTTGTGATCATGTCGGTAAACTACTCCACCTGGTTTTACAATCTAGGATCAATATCATCATCAAATTTTGGGCCAATCAAAGTTCTGACTTTGGTGTTCAAAAAAAATTGTCGTATATTCGAATATTGCAGATTTGATATTCGAATATTCGACCTAGTTTATTATTCGAATACTTCGAATATTTGAATATACGAATGCAAGCCCTAATCTACATACAAGATTAGTATTACTTTGACATCATTAGAATATCCAACAAATACACAATTATCAGATGGACATGGTTTAAATTCAAAAGTCATTAAAAATGAAATAAACTTTTCATTCCAACATCTAGAAGATTGTTTGATTTTTGCCATATACAGGGTGGAATTTTGTAATGCCACCTGGAGGGAAAGTTCCTAATACTAGAGATAGATAATTTTACTCAAAGGAAACATTCCTCTATTAATAAAAAGAAACAAAACTCTCATTACCGTCTCTCATTAGCGTATCTCATTAGCGTCTCTCATTAGCATCTCTCATTAGCATCTCTCATTAAAAAAACTTAGGTATTTATCAAAGCATTTTTCGAGCTGCAATTTCTAGGCTAGGCTACTCGCTCTGTTTGGACTTGCTTATAACTGACCGGTGGCTTAAATAATCAAGAATATATGTGTGTATGGTTGAGGAGCCAGGCCAGATTTTCAGTATAAGTGGGCACTAGGCAAGAGTAGGATATTTACAGTAGTCCGGCTATATGGGGAAGGGCGTGGGGCCCGTAAAATAAAACACAACTCACTTTTGGCAGTATTAATTGAGTCACTAGTATCTATTATTATTAAATTTAGATTCTTGCCATTTATTTATTAAAAGGCCAGAATAGCGTGCACCGCACTAGAAATTAAAATTGTAATGAGCCCCAAACCTTCGGCGGATGCTCCGACGAAGACTCGGTTAGACTTTAGGATTTGTATTATGGCGCTTTTGATGAGATATAAGAATTTCGTTAAAGTCAAAGTCAAAAATTCTTTATTCATTTAAAACAATTGTGTATATACTTATAAACGTCAAAAACGGTAGTAACATATCAACTAGTTTATTTCCTGCTTTAGTACCTAATTATATTTTTTTTTTACATAAATTATTTTTTATCTTTGTTTGGTTTTTACAAAAGGACTATTCACGTTATCATCACCCTATCATTATCTCGGTTGAATCCTGCTTAGTTGGCTAGTATCTGCTGTTCTTGGTGTGCTTTGACTTAGCCAAATATTAGTTTTAAAAGTCGAAAGAAATATTCACTTATTGATATCAAGCCCTTTGAAAGTCATTAGATGTCATTGTCAATTTGATTGTAAAGATAGCTTCCAAAGATTCAAAGACAAAAAACGTTAGCGTATGCTCTGTGTATGTTTTCATGAGAATAAACAAATATAATTAATATATTTAGGAAAAATACTTGTTTTTCTTCCAAATGCTTTATTTTTTACCACGTAAAAATGGGATCGTTCTCTTTTTATAAAAGTGCACATCCGAAATTACATTATCCATATTATCCTACTCTTGTAACTATCTCAAGTAACATGGTCCATCTATCGCTTAAATATAAAATGCATATTATTTTTATTTGTTTATATCGCACGTGTAATCTATACTAATTTTATAAAGCTGAAGAGTTTGTTTGTTTGAACGCGCTAATCTCAGGAACGACTGGTCAGATTTCAAAAATTCTTTTAGTGTTGGATAGTCCATTTGTATAGGAAGGTTTTAAGCTATATAACATTACGCTGAGACCAATAGGAGCGAAGCATCAGTGAAAAAGTTGCAAAAACGCGAAAATTCTATACTAATATTATAAAGCTGAAGAGTTTGTCTGTTTGAACGCTAGGATCTAAAGAACTACTGATCCAACTGGCAATTTTCTTTTAGTGTTGGATAGCCCATTTATCGAGGAAGGTTATAGGCTATATAAAATCACACTACAGCCAATAGGGGCTGAGCAGTGGCCAAATAAAGAACGACGGGAGCGAAGCCCCACGCGACTTCTAGTGTTTATACGATGCTAGACGATTATGACACTTGGTACAAACTATAATTCCTTGTATATCACTTCATTTAAATTGCACGTTTTGCATATGTTCAGTTCAGACATCGTCTATTGAACAAGAGTTAATTTAAAAAACCAAAAAACCCTAAAATAGTTTTTATTTGTAGGCTATATAATATCATGATACGGGTAATAGGAATTGAGCAGTGGCCAAGCCGTTTAGGCTACAGAAGGTCACAATGGAGCAGACATGCCCAAAAACCTACATACAAACGCGCGAAAAACATTACCCTCCCATTCCTTCTTGACAGTCGGGTAAAGAGGTAAGTACTTTTGGTTTAAAAATAGAAAACATTAGAAATATTTTACCTTACCTAATAATTATTTTGTTCGACCAGAATACTGACGGCGCCGCGGCGTGAAAATAAGGCCGCCGCTGGTTGTCGTGAATGCGAATTTGTTCTTTGGGATGAATGAAGAATGTTAACTAATTTTGATTATTAGCACTCCATATTCTCTGTCAAAAATAAAACATACTAGTGAAAGAATTACGTCGATACGTCAATTAGTTTCCGATTTATAAGTAAAACAAGTTGTAACCGTACGACGCGGGCCGCCGCCGGTTACGGTGTGACGTCATCGTACAACACGCTCAGTCTGGCTCACTCAGTTCGCTCGCAGTCGCGCGCCCGTACCGTTGAAATTTTACCTAAATACTTTTAAAAATGTCCAATCCAAATACTAGGAAATCATGTGTTGTGCCTAAATGTAAAAATACAATGCGAAAAATGGATTAAAGCTATGAAGAGGTTAGATCCATTTGGAGATAAAAGTACAGTGTTTATTGTTGTGAAAATCATTTTGACGTACTATAGTAATCATATTTTATGTAGGTACTTAAGTAATTAATTTCATCTTACCATGAAACAATTTCTAAGTGGATTAATTGCGTGTTTATTGATTTTACATACATCATTCGTACATACATCACCTACTCTTTTTACTTGAACATAACTAATAGTATCATCGCCATAGCTGTCTCTTGCCGATCTGAAATAAGTTTCAAATAAAAATAAATGGCCTTACGTATTTTGCAAGTAAAAAAAATACAAATAAAAAAAAAGGTTTAGTACATCTGTAACGTTCAACCCACTACATCTACATCCTAAGTACCTTCATACTTCCTACTAATATTATAAATGCAAAAGTTTGTAAGTGTGTGTGTGTTTGTTATGTTTCACGAAAAAACTGCTGAATGGATCTCAATGAAGTCTGGAATAACACATAATATAACAGTTCCCGAGGGAAACGGGGGCGAAGCTGCTGGCCTGCTGGCGGAAGCTAGCTTGCAATAAATCAATGTATGTACCTAGCGTTGCCAGGCGTCCGGATAAAGCCGGACATAGGTAGGCTTTTTGATTGCGTGTCCGGCCAAAATAAACGAAAAAACTAAATTGATAGATGTAAAACCTCAACTATATTTTTTAAACCAAGCTGTATGGTTAGTAAAGTAAACGTTTTGGTGGGATATATTTCGCTGTTATTTGCCAAATTTGTACCGCAAAACCAGCTACTTGGGCCGACTGCTTCTTGAACGGACGGACGTCCCGGATGGATAGTTCATGGAGGCTTTAAGTCAGTGAATAATACTGGAAGTACAACACTATTGTGGTTGTCATTGTCAATATTGTCTTGTGAAAAATGTCAGCACTCAGCAGATGTCACTGTCAGGCAGCTCGGCAGGTGTCAGATAACTCGGATCATCATCAGAGGAAGTGAAGTGAAGTCTGACAAAGTTGCCGATCCGAAACTTTTAATATTTCTATAAATTTTAAATATCTGTTTTATTAAGGTGCTAAAAATGAAGGTCATGGATCCATATATATTTAGTAAGGTAGGTACTTCATAAATATTATGTTACTTTTCGGAATAACTAACTAACCACCATTTAATAATATCTTGTACCGTACCATTTGTATCTTCGAAAATAATATTTTAGTAACCTCTACTATTTCTGGATTTCTGACAATGAGTATTGAATAATACGAAATAGACAATTGTAATTGGGGAATCGATGACTTATATATTAACTATCATGGGAGAAAAACGGATACCGGCGAATTATCGGCATCACAATTTTTCGGTATGCCATGATGGCGCAAACAATGACAAATAGAGGCATATCCTGTTGAGCTCCATGTGCTTTTATTTCTATTCTTAATGTTTTTATTTAAGTACCTATTTATCGAGATCCTTAGCCAATAACTGATATCCACTCACTTAACATATAACACATAGGTAATAAGATTTAAATAGGTCAGAACAATGGTTCCCAAAGTTGAATGAACTGCAACTCATCTAACATCAACTTTCAAATTCAGGCCTCACCTCTTGGTTATCATGAATAATAAATAATATTTTAACCATGGGCTTGGCTATGACTGAAACAGTATTTATTCAGTAACAATAGATATTTGAATACTTGAATATGGAGCTCATCTAATATTTATAGGCAAACAATAAGGTAAATGTCCCATATGTAAAGGCTCTTACAACTTAAAGATTTTTTTAAATATTATATAAATATGATAACTGTTTGAAAGCTTATCAATATTGGCATTTTGCCAGTAATTGAATCCATAAAGTATGTAGTTTTAGTTTGACGTTTTTTTTATATTAATTTATTTGTGAACCACTTGTTTGAAGCCTAATTCGTGATAAAATTGGGCTCTAATTTTAAGTTCGTAACTTTGTGGTGTTTTGGGTTATAGTTTTTTTACAGTGAGTTGTGATAATTTAATAGTAAAAAAATATAAATATTTAAAAGGTTTAATAATTAAGATCAGGATAAAGCAATTTTTTAAATGAAAAAGTTCAATTGATCCAATAATATTTGGTACAACAATTTATACACCTTTGAACTTTTTGTAAATCGTCATTTCGCTATTCCCAATTGATACCAAAGCTTAGTAAAAAATTTCGGTACTGTACCTTTTGTGGATAAAAATAAATGAAAAACAAAATAATGTTGATAGTATCTATGCGAATTTGTCTTAAAAATGCAACAATAATTTATCTAGAATATCCCAGATTCAGTAGTGACACAAACTAGGGGACACACGAAAAATGAAATGACCGCTATTCCTTGAGTTGATTAAATGCATTTTTATGGAATTCTATTATATTCTAGCATATAACTTGTTACTGAGTCAAATGGATTGTTAAGGAACACAAGAAATCACTACTAAAAGTTTTATTGAAATGGGCTTACATTTGCCTCTCTGTAAGCTTAAGAAGTACGAGTGGTAACCTTATGGTGACAAGGAATATTCTTACACTGTACAGCAGTTTGTAGCCAACTGAGAGTTTGAGCCTCGCATTACTCTCATTTTAGTCGCCAAAATGTTGGTACTTGATTTTTAGACAGTTAAATGATAAAGATTGGTACTAATGTACAATATAAATAAATAATATTTATATACTGCTACTACGTCGTCACTCAACTCTCCACTACAATCCTAAACTACTTGAAAGTCGACATATCCCACCTGGCTGTGATCCTGTTCCTTATAGAACTGCATTGGCAGGCAGACAATTTACAGTACTCAGTGCGCGCATTTATAATAAAATTAATAGAATAGTTTCTATATACAACCTACCCAAATTCAATCTCAAACGAAAACTTATTGATTGGTTGCAGAAGTTGTCATACAACCAGACTGAAACTATTCTCTCTATTTTAAGATAATCCGCAGATTTTAAACAGTATAAAAAAAAAGAAAATTAGTTGTAATTTTATTATTATATACTCTCTGCCTACATTATTTAATATTTTGTAAAACTGCCTAGTCTTATTCTAACGCATAACTGTTTACATGGTATGATCTTGACGTCATATCAAATTGTTGTATGTTCATCATGTCAACCCATAAACGTCCCACTTCTGGACTCGGGTCTCCTCCAAAGATTTTGGAGGGAATTTGGCCTACTATACCATGCTGGCTCCTAAGATACAGGTATTTATTACCTAGTTTAGGGGTCACTGGTTCATCACTATTTTTCTTGAAGAAAATCATACTTGTAAATCGCCATTTTATTTTAGAACCATGAAACATGTATAATTTTGAAAATAAACTATTATTATTATTATTCCTCTTTATTAAAATAGATTCACAAAAAATTACATTTTTAAATATATATATAAAAAATACATTTAAAAATATAAAAATTTGGAGACCCACCGGTATCGGGTACAGGGACCAAGCTACCGGTGGTTAGGGCTCCAGAGAGAGGAACCTCCTCACAATGCGTGCCGTGTCCAGAAGTACTGCCTTCTGCATCTGGTCCACGACCCATCCACCTAACGCGAGCCTCTTCAGGTGTCGATGGAGGCTCTTGGCAATCAGTCCATTGACTGAGACGACTATCGGAACAATGATCGCCGAATCCACATCCCACAAGTCGACAATCTCGTGTTATTATTATTAATTATTATTGCTTATTATTTGCGTTATAAGCAATGGTGGCTGAATGAATAAGAGACCGGCGTGCAAATCACGCGGTCCGAATTCAAAACCGACCGGCAGTACCAATGTGGATTCCACTTTGTGGAATTTGTATGTACTATTTAAGTGACTTACCATCTGCTAACGGTGAAGGAAAAAATCGTGAGGAAACCCACATAGACCTACGAACCCTAGAAGAAATTCTATGAGTATGTCTGATCCACCAACCCGCACTAGGCCAGCGTGAGTGGATTATGGCCTAAACCCTCTCAGCTCTCTAGTTAGAAGAGAGGAGACCCGAGCCCAGCAGTGGGACTTAATGGGTTGCTGATGAATTATTTATCTCAGGAACAGAACTCACGAAATAACATACTAGCACGAACCAGGGCGCCCTTTACCTTAGTTGATCTGAGTAAAATATTTTATGTGTTCATAATAATCGTTCTTCATAATCGCATTAATAAATTACTCTATTGATTTAATTTCAGATATTATTTGTATTATGTTTGATATTACTACAAAGTTCAGTAAAAGCAAAGAAGCAGAAAACTTCAGTTATAACAGACATAGGTGATATAAAAGAATTTAAAAAGTTGTTGAGAACTAAGACTAATGTTATGATACTGTTTGTAAATGAGCCTAAGTCTTCAGCACCAGTACTAGATGCCTTCAGAGGTACTGCTGATGCTATGAAAGGACAAGCTACTCTATCAATAATTGACTGCAATAGTGGGTAAGTAACACTTATTGTTTTATAGTTGTATGTATCAGAATTTTTTTTAAATCGCTCACTGTGGCTGAAATTGGGTGAGGCCTATGTTTAGCAGGGGTCGTCGTTGGGCTGATATGTTGATGATGATGAATAACACATTCACTAATAATTCAGTATGCTAAGCTTTTTTGCATATTTGATAGCATCATCGAAAAGTACAGTCACAACAAAAGTTTATTATGTGTCTGTTTGTTGTTACTAACTGTAATAGAAGCTTTATTTTGTTTGCCAATCATGCATAGGTTATTTGATTTTTAAATAACTTGTATTAAAAACCTTGATCATAATATGTTAAATATGTGCTTTGCTGTTAAGGTGTAAAAGAACACTTAAACACACATAAGGTTTAACTTTGAATAGAATTCTAGATAGATACCAGCCTGAATCAACTATTTGTAGCTTGTAACAAATGTATGTGAATCAGGTTCACATATTCTTGTTAGTTATGAAGATAAATTTGTGAAAAGATTTTTATAACAAATCTCCAATTTACAGGGAAGGCAAAAAGCTATGTAAAAAGCTGAAGATAGGCACAGATAAGGCATATTACATAAAGCATTATAAAGATGGTGAATTCAACAAAGACTATGACAGAAGTGAGTCTATCAGCTCAATGTCAAACTTCCTACGGGACCCTACTGGAGATCTCCCATGGGATGAAGATCCCACTGCAACAGATATATTTCATCTACAGGATGGAGAGGTAAGAAAATTTAATTTTTACTGGTTATTTTTGATAGTCCTATAGCAGTGAGCGAATGTACCCTACATTGGCTTCCTGGTGTAGACAACCCTGGTGCAATCTCAAAGTCTAGTTCAGTTATTCATTGAAAATGAATTGTTGCTTTTGAATGTCAAACCAAGCTAAGAAGGTGCAACTAGTTAACCCTAGACCATGAAATTGAAAAAAGCTGGCAATAAACACAGGATACTCTTTAGGTCAAACTAAGGTAAACAGGAAATTAGGCCTACATCCAGCAGTGGATATCGTTAGGCTATGATGATGATGATGAAGCTGAAGAAGGTGTGACTAGTTCTTCCACCAAGTTGATGATGAGATTGCTAAAAGCTGACAATAAACTCGGGATACTCTTTTTGTCAAATAAACGTTAAAGGGTGCAACTTTTTATCCTAAAGCCAGTTCAAGAGACTGACGAGTATTCTGACTAATTGCAATCATGAGATTGCAATAAAGTACTTTTATTTCATTGAGTTACAATTTGAAATGTCATACTATGGTACAGAGGCAAAAATCTCAGGGAAAGGCCTATTTACAACCATAGATTACTAAAAGCTAATGATGATAATATTAATGCAGCATTGGTGTGTATAAATACATTTCTGAAATGCATCATTTGTCACTATGACAAAGAGTTCTGGCCGAAGTCTGGATTATGTGAACAGCATTTCAAATGTGGGCGTAATATTATTCTTCTTATCTATATGTAGAAACTTGTTGCTAGGATTATATTTGCCGTTGTATTTATTTATGCGAATGATGGAGCCAGATTTATAGATATGAATTGTCAATAACTTTTATAGTTTCACTGATTTTACTGTTCCCTCCATATTTTTTGGAGGATACTCGTGCTCAGCATTTGGACGTTTAAGGGTTGAATGATGATGACTGTAAAGTTAAGGCCTTGCTGTGGGAAAGCAGTATACAACTTGCTCCTGGTACTTATAGCGTTTTGGAGTTTTACAATCCCATAGAGCAGCGTAATAGCAGTAACTCAATTTAAGTGGGTTGTGCTATTTGACTTAGTGAGTTTTTTTAGATTAGAGAGCACATCAGACTACTATGAAGCCAAGGAATTTAAGCAAATAATTTTTTATTTTATTGGTCATTAGAAGTCGCTCCGGGCATCGCTCCCGTCTTTCTATATTTGGCCATTGGTCAGCTCCTATTGGCCGTAGCGTGATGTTGTATGTAGCCTAAATTCTTACTCGATAAATGAGCTACCCAACATTAAAAGAATTTTTCAAATCGAACCTGTAGTTCCTGAGATCCTAGCGCGCAACCAAGCAAATAAACGCTTTTACTATATTAGTATATTATATTAAAATAAGTACACAAAACATTAAAAAATATACATAAAACATCTATAAATCAGTAAATGGATGTTTTTATTTAACTGTTATTAGTACACAATAAGTAACACAGTATAGTGTAACACTTTTTAAATGATATAAACAAAAAGTAATATAAGGTTAAAAAGGCATTGAATATTTAATTGTATGTGAAAGTAGCAGAACGAATGGATTACGTTTTGTTATCAAACATTAGCACCAAGTAATTGGAACAGTTGTTCAGATAACGCTCTGTTGAGTATGATTTTTAAATATTCTGTATTAATTTAATCATAAGCGTGTGTTGGTTGGAACCGGTCCTATTTGATATCTCTTGAGGAGGCCTATGTCCGTCATTTCAGTTTGTGCCATTAATTAAAAATATTTTTTGTTAACAAAAAAAAAGTACGGTTAGAATATTTAATTTATATATCTATAATATAAAAATGAATCGCTAAATGTGTTGGTAAGCGCATAACTCAACAAAAACCTGGACCAATTTGGCCAATTCTTTTTTAAATGTTAGTTGAAGTTCAAGGATGGTTTTTTTTTTACTTTTTATGTAGGTAGGTAGGTTAGGTAGGTAGGTAGGTAGGTAGGGTAGGTAGGTAGGTAGGGTAGGTAGGTAGGTAGGTAGGGTAGGTAGGTAGGTAGGTAGAGTATACTTTCATAAAATCATAAATTAAGTAGGTGGTACGAAGTTCGCCGGGACAGCTAGTTGATTATATTTTAACAATAAATATTTTAGAAACGTGTTGTAAATGTACTTTATAAAAACTTTTGTAAAACAGCATGATGTTGTTAGAGCTTATAATTATAAGGCTGGCGATACAATACAATGCCTTTGTAAAAGTGCTGATATAGTTAACTTGTCTTTATAAAAGCAACCCGTTAATGTCCCATTGTTATGCAAGAGTCCTCTCTTCTCTATCTAGTCTAGACACCTGACAGTGTCTAGGCCATAATCCACACATGCCGGTAGGCCTTTTACGGGTTGATGGATCAGACATACTCTTAGTTTTAGCATATGTAGTTTTCCTTCACCGTTGGCAGATGTTAAGGCATGACTAGGTCATAAATACCACAGCGAACATCGCTTTAACTTACAAGTTTTTAGTAGTAGCAAATTGCAATAACATAACAGCAATTCTGCCATATTATTGATGCCCGCTGATGCGATTTTTATTAATCCCTTGCCGTATCCACAAAATATTATGAGACTAACTTCCTCCCACTCTATTTATGGCATTCTTCCGGTCCTAGACTATCTCTATGTAAAAATGTTATGAAGATCGGTTGAGTGATAAAGACGTGAAACAAATTCAGTTTCGCATATAATATTAAGCTCGTAGAACGGATGGCCGATAGGCGAAAAAGGTTCTCGAGTGGTGGGTTGCAGGTGCCACAAAATAGCTCGCTGTTGCGGAAATTTTGTGAGGCCTATTTCCAGCAGTGGACGTTATTGGACTGATATGATGATGATGAATATGAAGCTAGGATATTTGGGAACTTACAAAAATATCTAACAGAGTACGCTAATTACTCATCATACTGACTAATTACTAATATCCTCTTATGAATGTGGTGTAATAGGTTGTTAATAAAATCTTATTTTGTTCGTTACTAAATACGTCATACAATTAGTAATATTAGTTAATCAACTTGCGGTATTTGTTCAATTCTTTTAATCGTGTTTAATTTGCGTCGCGTTGTTGTGTGATGTGACTTCTCTATTTTCCTTTCTAGGCCCTTACAAAATTCTTGAAGAAAAGTGCTGCTGCATATAAGAAATCTATGATATTGTTCTATGCTCCATGGTGTGGCTACTGTAAGACTATGAAACCAGAATATGTGAAAGCAGCCGCAGATTTAAAGGTATAATTATTCTGTAAACCAATTATTACGTAACTTGCTATTAATTACTTGTACGAATTAAAACGCAACACCTGTACGTTAATACTATGCCATGTTTACTGATAACTGAATGGTTTCATTTAGGCGTGCCAGCACTTCGTTAGATTACTTTAGTGGGTGGCGTTTATTGTATCATATTTGTGCCGTAGCCAGGAATATCGTGGGTGGTTCTAAGACATCGTCTTTGTCAATATTGTCTTTGTTATGTCCACCATTTGATGTAGGGTTTGGCTATTATCTAATTATCATTATTACGTTGTGGGTTGAATTTCTAGAAGTTCATCATGACGTACACTATTGCGCTGCTAGTGTACGACTTTATTGTTAAGTAATAGGAATCCATAGGAAAGCTGAATCACCACAAATGTTTTTTTTTAAATAAAAGTCTGTAATAAATCTATTTACTGAAAGTGTGTATAGACATTTAATAAACAAGGGTTTAGGGTATACGTTCTTATCAGATTTGGTTTCACTGACTAAATGACTGATGACCTTGCTGCACTGACTAAATGATTCATTCATTAGCATAATGTTTTGACAAGCCGTAACATTATACGTGTGAATGTCATTTTTGTTTACATTTGAAACGAATAAATAAAATCACGATTATATACCTACTATGTTTTGCGGCGCTCAGGGAATGCAGAACGTGGTCTTTGGGCTCACCACTGGCGGCACGGCGGAGCGTATTTGAAGACAAAAATTTAATATACCTTAACAATCGGTCTATTATATAGTTATCGCGCGGAGTTTCGCTCACCCTAGCTCCTATTGGCCGTAGCATGATGTTATATAGCATATTGCCGTCCTCGATAAATGGGCTATCCAACACTAAAATAATTTTCAAATCGGACCAGTACTTCTTGAGATCCTAGCGTTACGACATTATTCAATAGTTCTGTTCTAATCCGGCACCATGCTGTTAATTAACTATTCGTGTAACTACTGATGGCATATTTCGAATATCTGTGAACATGTCTTAATATTATGTTTTGACTATTTTCAGGGTGAGTCGATGTTAGCTGCGATTGACGTAGCTAAGCCAGGTAACTCAAAAATAAGGCAGCTATACAACATAACTGGTTTTCCTACGCTTTTGTACTATGAGTAAGTTATTATTAGCCTTTATTAAAACAGTGTGATTCTAAATTTACATAAAATCATTTTTTTAAATCAATAAATACATTTTGCGTGAAAGACGTGTGTACCTACGTAATCACTAGCTTTAAAGATAGTATGTTTTTGTGTTTTAATAAAAATAATTATAGTAATATCATGAAGGTATTAAATAGCAATAAAAAAAATGACAATCTCTTGTTGCGTTTACAGAAAGGGACAGCTGAAATTGCCCTACAATGGTGACAACAAACACCAAGATATAGTAGCCTTTATGAGAGATCCCACTATGGCTGCTCAACAGAAGAAAAAAGAAGTTGTCGATGAGGGCTGGTCTGAGGATTCGGATGTCGAGCATCTGACGGGTCTGTGAATACAATGCCACTATCAAACATACTAACCCAATAACACGAAACCTAATCATCTATCTATGTATACATATAATAATATGTATATTGTAACGGGTCGTTTTCTGTACATTTTAGATATTGCAGAAAAATAATACGGCGTACTTTTTTACAGGCACATAAGTCACTAAACACTCTTTAGAAAGAAATAAAAAAACAAGAATAAATTCACACTCGGTCACAGGAATCGAATTCCCGTAGAGACGCGCTCAACACCCAGTTACATACAAAGCTCAACCTTCTACAGTACTTTAACCTCTACACCACTTTATGGCAAGATGTATTCTAAATCCGATTACTATGACCTAGACATGGTTTGTAAGACAACTAAAAATGCACGGTGTATATTATAGATAATTCTAAAATCAATAAATCTGGGCGATCACTGTTTTACGATTAGATTTTTCATTCGACATAATCATAAAGGAAATCAACAATTTCAATTACGATTACTTATCTCGAATAACAGTTAACTCTATCAGTTTTCCAATAAATCGAATCTATTATGATTATATTGATATGTATAATATATGTCCCGTTAATATTTACTCATATGTCTGTGACGCTTTTTTTCTAATGTTAGATCCTTTACAGATTAATTTTGTCTCGCGCTTTGCTATGGAGAGAAATGGAAAATTTCTTTGTAATTACTCCATCTTTCTTCTGATTAAATTCGTTGTGGGTTCCAAGAAAGAAGGTTAGGCTTTCTTTGGCACTCCCGAGTGTCATAGCTCGGTTTTCGCTAGGGTCGATCCCGTAGATTTTTTTTTGGTCGCTACTCAGCTCCTATTAGTCGTAGCGTGATGTTATATACCTAGCCTATAGCTTTCCTCGGCCCAAAAATAATCAAATGTAGTTTAGGTGAAAGAATAACATCTTGTATGTGTGTGTACACAATGCCGTCTAGACGGAGTCTCGAGTTAAACAAAACAATATTGAGCCGTAATGCTATTATCGAGGCCTCGATAATAGCATTATGATTTTTTTTTTCAAAGTTATTTGGTGAAATACAATCTTTCTAAACAAACCGTACCGTAGCCTATAGACACATGCAACACCAGAGCATTACGAGTGTGTTGCCAACCCTTAAAACCCCCTTCCCTCCCTAGTAGGCTTTGGACACAATTACTTACCAGCAGGAACATAACAATGTTATTACGGTCTTCTGTAGGGCGGAGGTACTTTACTCGATGGGTGGCTCAGTTTGAGCGGGGATTAAACCTTGTGCCCTATCTCTCTTAGGCCTTAAACACAAACCTGTGATGCGACGTCGCATCGTACAAATGAACGAGCTCGCATGACACATCGCAAGTACTTGCAAATTGATTCGCATCGCATATTCCTGCGATATTATGTGTTGGCGGTCGTAGAAGGAATGGTCACCTGAACTGTGAAAGGGAGACGCCTTGACGCGCGAAATAGCATCGCAGTTTTTTGCGTTGCGAATACGTATCGCGCCGATTCGCAGTTTTAAACCCATGTAGAGTTACCCCCTTTTTACTAAATATGGACTAAGTATTAAAACTGGTTTAAATTGACATAAGCTATTGTTTTAGTGTCAAAGTTGTCAATTTAAACCTGGTTTAATGCTTAGTCCTTATTTTGTAATAAGGGGGTAACTCTCTAAACTTTGAATTCGGTGAGATACGTTGTTGTTGAGTTGATAAGTGATAAACTATGGAACAATTCATTCATTAACCAAAATACCTTGTTCCAGCAGAACGAGCCCACATTTTATACTTCTAATAAACATATCCCGAAACAGCACCATACCATGGCCGTCTAGATCACCAGATTTAAGCCTTTTTCTTATGGATATATACACTATCTGTCGCAGAACACCTTGTATGATAATACGTACTTAATTATATTATATGTATCTGTTTTACTGGGTGGAAGGGGATAACACGACATAAGACGTACACAGCTACAGGCCCTAAAAGTGCGGGTCGTTGACCTTTACTCTCAGGAACCAGCTGAGTTTTGCTACGCTAATATAAAGAAGAAAATTAATTTACGACATTTCTTCAAACTAAAATAATTTTATTCTTAATTGCTTAGTACTTTAACGTTTTCTATTACACATTACATTTTTTTAGTGTATAGATCAAGTATTTTCAGCTTTACCACCAATTTTCGTTACAGTGATGGATCTTCTTCCACCCAGTATTATATTACGTCTAAAATTGAAAATTTAAAAAAAAAGAACTTAAGTTACTTCGTTCGAGAATGTAAAATTAAGTTTCCTTTGGCACAATGGTATGTCCCATTACTAAAACTAATAAAACATAAACACATAATTTATCTTATTCTTTTTGGACTGTCGAAAGAAATATTTTACTTGATGATGCATGAAAGCCATGCCTTATAATATAATTAATAGTTTGTCGGTATAAAAGTGGGATAAAAATGTGCCCATGTCCTATTCCAGTTTATAATTAAATCCATACGTTTGCCAAATTTCATACAGTTCCTTTCAGGCGTTTTGGCGTGATTGAGTAACAAACATCCATCCAAACAAACTTTCACATTAATAAAATTATTGGTGAAAAAGAATCAAGATGTTGTGGTCGCAGTATAATAATGCGTTCAAAATACAAGCGCTGATGTTTCAGACGCGAGAAAAAAATCATACAGGTCTTACCTTGGTATGTACTCGTACAAAGGTAGGACCAAGCCGGCGCGAGTGTTCGCGCGGTACTATTGGCTGCCGGCTTCTTTATCGTAATTTAGAAACAGTAACAAGTGACATTATGTAAGGTAATTTCAATAAAACTGTACGATTTCATTCTTTAGATTCTTTTTTATATCTTGAAATGTTTTTTTAAGAATTGTAACTTAATCAATTGAATTGTACTGTATCTAAAGCAATACATGCGATAAACTTGGTAAATGAAACGTAAAGTTTGTTTTTTTTTTCTTACCAGTATTAATTAGATGATTAGGAAATGAAGTTTTAGTAGGTACATTATCTGGAAAGCAAAATACAGGACTTGTGTTTACTGCGTATATTCTAGCAGCATTTTGCATTATTTATATAAAGAAGTCTTAATTTGATCTGATGAGGGTTTTCTAATTAACTAGTTAAGGAAGGTTCGTCACCAATCGACCATTAAGTTTTTTTCAAAAGTGTAACCTTATGTAGCTATACGAAAGACTGGTTAGTAGGTATTAGTCTTTTGTTTAAATGTATATTTCTGGAAGTGCTGCCTAAGATCCCTAAGATGGTAACTTAAGCGATCTCATAATGTATATCAAATATTCTCTCTTCATAACACGCAGAACCTTTCTACCTATTGACTTTACATATCGAGATGAGCGCATTATTCAAAAAATTTGTTTTTTTTTTCTTATATATTTTGCTTGCCATCCTTGCCACATGTTGTAATTTAATTACAATAATACCTAATATTTTTTTACATACCTAAAATCAATCCGTGTGGATACGGATTAAATACATATTGTCACTATTAGTCCGGTCAACGAAGGCTCTTAAAGGGGGTGTAGAGTGCGTGACAATGAACCTAAGCGATTTCTTCGAAAACTTGTTAAGGATGCTTAAAATGTATTGATACCCGTGCCCAACAGTGGGATATTTATGGGTTCTAGTGATGATGACCTAAAACCAATATGGTGATATTAAATTATTATATGTAACAATTCACATATACCCAATTTACGCAAATAACTGATTTTGATTGATTGATTGAAGGCTTCTCATCTACTTATACTTATATTATAAAGAGGTAAAGTTTGTTACGTTGAAGGGGGGGTATTCTTGGGATCTACTGAACCGATTTGAAACATTATTTTAGTGTTGGATAGCCCATTTTATCGAGAAAGGTTATAGGCTATATATAACATCATGCTACGGCCAATAGGAGCTGAGCAGTGGCCAAATAAAGAACGACGGGAGAGAAGCCCCGCGCGACTTCTTGTATATTATATTCTCAAAGAGAGAATATTAATATTACTTAATTTATAATTCTTAGATCCGGAGAATGCCTTATCAATTAAAAAAATATCAATAATAGGAATAATTATCAAGATTTTTATGAAGAACAAGGTTTTTTATTCGATAAATACATAATATAAGTCTATGGTTATAATTAAGAAGATTGTAGGTTCATAGATTCTACTCTTCGCTTTATTCATTTGTCATTTATTGACATATTATATATATAAAAATATGAAAATGTTTCCGACAGAAAAAGAATGGAGATCTTTATAATTGCATCTAGTAGAATAGGTTGTTAAAGTCCGCAGTAACCTTCGCAAAATTAATAGCCGGCAGCCATTTTGAATGAACGACTTACTGGTATATACTTGACGATGATTATCTTCAAACACTGCTTAAGAAAATGTATAAAAGGTATCTCCGGCTCTTTCATAATAATTATCTAAGTATATCCATATTTTATTTATTTATTGTTTTTAATTATGGGTGCCTGAATTAGTGGTGCACTTATTTAACTAATGAAGTGATAGTGGCTGAATGGATAAGAGACCGGCATGCTAAACTAAAAAAAATAAGTCAGACTTCCTGGAATTAAGTAGAGTATCAGCCTCGCCTATACACGCGGTCCGAGTTCGATACCCATCACTAGTACCAATGTGGATTTTACTTTATGGAATTCATATATACTAGTCATGTGACTTACTATCTAACTTAACGGTGAAGGAAAACATCGTGAGGAAACCCTCATACCCTAAGAAATTCTAGGTCCTCCTCCATCCTCCAATCCGCATTAGGACAGTGTGCGTGGATTATGGCCTAAAACCCTTTCAGCCTTTCAGCCCTCTAGATAGAGAATAGGAGACCTAAGCCCAGCAGTGGGACATTAATTGGCTGCTGATGATGATGGTTTAACTAATTATCTAAGGTATGGTCTATTTTTGGGCTGGGATAGCTTGTTACACTTTCTACTTCTATAACTTTATGTGGATTCCTTGTATTTTATTGCTTCTTTAGCGCAGTGTATATGACTGCTGACAAAGAGGTCCCGGATTCTATTCCCCGGTCGGATGAAATTATAGGAGTTTTCTATCATGAAATTCTCTGTATCAGTTTGGAGTTGGGTAACAAATGTGGCTAGTTGATGGCAATAGGCTCACTATTACATGGGATCTAACATAGCAGGCGAAAAGAGATCACTTTTACATATTTGTTTTTGTGAAAAGTATTTAATAATAACTTTGTTGTCTCCAAATAACGGTAAATGAAATGAGCGATTATAGTATTTTTTTTTACACTTTTCATGCCAGTGTAATTTATAGGTTATAAATGAAAAATAATAACCACCTTTTTTGAAATAAGTAAATAAGACGGCGTTTACGACTTTATGTATGTACTATTTCACGTGCATAGTGTTTAATAATATAGCCACATCATACATAACAATTTGCTAAAGATGTGTATTCACTAAGCAATTAACCTTTTGACCGCCACGTCAAATCGGTATCGCCGTGCCTTGAACGCCAAGCTTTTAAAATACAGTACATTTTTGACGTGCCATGCCGTCATTGGCGTGTTGAGCACATTTTCATTTTACGTGTATAGACGTCGTACTAACCAAAGAGTATTTAGCCTATATTATTTTCTGACCTCTGAACTACCACTATCCAAACAAATCATACGAATGCCTACCTTTGTAAAAAAAAAACAAAAAGCATTTGTGCTATTTGAATTCGAGTCTATAAATTAATCTATATTATGTCCCAATATTATTCAACTGTTCTGCCAGTCATTGATGCATCCATCCATCCATCAATTTTCGCATTTATTATTAATATTGTCTAATCAAGGACAATAAGCAGAAGACATATAATTATTAGTAATAATATAATTATTTGTTTTATAAAGTTTATACACTGAATATTTTTTGGTAAAAATTGACTTTGTTTTGTTTACAGCGGAAAATTTCGACAATGTTTTGTCAAGAGTTGAGAACGCCTTGGTTGTATTTTACGCGCCGTGGTGTGGACATTGTAAACGGATAAAGCCCGAGTTTGAGAAGGCTGCTACTAAAATTAAAGAAGATAAGGTATAGTGAACTGCAACTTTTTGTTATTTATAAGAACAACGAAGTTTAAAATTCTTATAATTTTATATATTCCTTAATTTTTTTCCGCTCTGCAGCCTCACTCCGCATCAATGGACAGGCAGCCTAATTCTTTTGAAATCCTTTATCTAATGTTTTGCTAATGTAAAAGATCTTTGGCTGGGTTTTTACAATGTTTTTTTTATAAAAAAAACGATGGTGGTCAAATGGTTAAATGACCGGCATGCAAATCATGCGGTCCGAGTTCGATTCCGACCGGCATGGCAGTATCAATGTGGATTTCACTTTGTGGAATTTATTGCTGACGGTGAAGGAAAATATCATGAGGAAGCCCACATATCCTAGAAGTAAATAACCCTTTAACCGCCAAGGTCGGATTAATACGACAAATATTTCCGTGTCCATTTCGAAGGATTGATGAGTTAGAATATAACCAGATGTTCCTATAATGAACACAATGACATATGATTGTTACGAAATATCGATCTTCACAGTGCACAGAGCACATCTGAAATGAAATCTCGTTTATTCATCTAGGTTACAAGGTAACACTTATGAAAGTCACAATCTCTACGAGTATATTTGTAGGTATTTATTTATAATTCACTGTGCCTGGCGTCAGGGGCTGAATAACTGATACAAAGTCCGGCGGTTAAAGGGTTAATTATTGTAAGTGTATGTGGGCGTTACAAATGTTAAAATATATTAGTAACAGCCCCCTGATTCTTATCTGTCGGAAAATATTCGGACGAAAATGTCAGTTTAATTAAAGTTAAGAAAAAATGGATGGTTGTAGGAACAAATCTTAAATTAATCAGCTTTTAATTTTCTATACGGTAGACTATTTTCTAACATTAAATAAGTTAAGCCGTAAAAATACGTCGTACTAAAGATTCGAAAAAGTTCCTGGAGTCCGGGATCCGGGAGCAATCCGACGAGTCAGAATCAGGGGGCTGGTCGACGTAGCAAAGAAGCCGCTCATGGCACCTAACCCTAAAAAGTAATAATCTAATGTGTTATTGTATTGCAGTTAAACGGTATATTGGCTGCTGTGGATGCTACTAAACAACCGGATTTAGCATCACGTTTTGGTGTTAAAGGTTACCCAACGTTGAAGTATTTCAATAAGGGCGAATATAAATTCGACGCAGGACATGCTAGGCAGGAAGAGCAAATTATCAGTTTCATTAAGGTGGGCATTTCTTTGTTAACAGCTAACTTATTTTATTATGCCAGTAGATATAATATTCCCAGGTGAATTTAAAAAAATATCTAAACCTTATCGGTATCATTTTTTTTAACTTACGGTTACTGTAAAAGCCGTAAAAATACCACCAAATGCAACTTATTACTTTTGAATGAAATTTGTGTTGATCTTTTCTACCTATAAAAATTAAAAAAATAATTTATAGTAATAAAATAACAGATTTTTACAGTAAGAAAATAACAGATTTACGGCAGCTACTTACCTATAAGAACAAAAGATTGTTTTTTTGTTTGTTGAAACGAATGTCACAAAATACGATTCAGAACGGGATGAGTAGTCCATGCGAATGAAATCGCGGGCATAGGTTGTTATTCATGTATTCAAATCTATGGTTTCTAGTTTTTACTATTAATGTAGGTGTAGAAATTAACTCTTCGCCATCGGCAGGGAGTTAATCCTAACGCGTAGACCGTAAATGATTACGCTCCGCGCGGTTCCAAAGGAATTAACTGTCAGTATATGGAATGAACTCCACAAGCGAAGTTTTCCCAAAGGGCTACAGTATAATACTACAGTATATTTAAAAAAAGTCTGATGTAAATATGGTTTTAAGAATCACAACGCGTTTGCGATGCCCCCGGTGTTGCAGGCGTCCGTAGGCTACGATAAAGGCTTTGCGTCGTGGTATAATAACAAAATTGTTTTTAGGACCCAAAAGAGCCACCACCTCCGCCGCCGGCAGAGAAGCCCTGGACCGAAGAAGAGTCAGCCGTGCGCCACCTCGACTCCTCGACTTTCAGAAATACGCTCCGAAAAATCAAACACGCACTCGTCATGTTCTACGCCCCATGTGAGTTTATACATAAATTAAAAGTTCATTTATACTCGCGCCGAAATGTATGTCATTGTAGAATAAACAATAACAACATTTGACTATCGTTTAATATCTGTTATTGTAAAACCAATTAAATTAATATTAACAACTTGTGGATTATTAATTTGAAATGTAATTAGAAGTTACAGCTTAATGCCACTGATATCACCGGCGGCGGTGAACGTGGCGCACTTGCCCTGAAGATGGTCCCCTTTAACCCAGATGTTACTGGTTTTTTGTATGAGCTATAATAATATAATAATAATAATGTTTGTGTTGTTTTAAAAACACCTGTTGTTTATAAATAAGAAAAGTGATAACCACCCACATTTTCTTCAATAGGTATATAAGAACCTTAAGCGTTGTTTTAAATCGACTGTAGTAATAAAGTGGGACACTGAAACCCGGTCCGCAATCTCGTGTGTTACCCGTTCTTTAATATTAGAACTGTGATTCTATCTAGTTCTGTGATTCTCTTGCAATTTGTTCTCAGGGTGCGGTCATTGCAAAAGCACAAAACCAGAGTTTGTGAGAGCCGCGGAGAAATTTGCCGACGAATTGATGGTAGTCTTCGGTGCTGTAGACTGTACTAATAATCAGGAATTATGTGGCAACTACGATGTCAAGGGATATCCCACTATCAAATATTTTAGTTATTTTGATAAGTTAATAAAGGATTATACTGGAGGTCGGAAGGTACGCCTCTCCTTTTGTTAATCTATAATAATCTATATTTACTTAAAGAAGTTATATTGGTGAATTTGGTTGTAAGGGTGATCTTCTTGAAATTTCACAAAGAGGTCGTCTAAGACCTGGAAAAGCACATAGATCGAGCCGCGGGTCCAGCTAGTGCGTCATAATGTAATTAGCTTTTGCCCCCGGCTTTGCTCTCGTTGTATTTCGATAAAGAGTTTTCAATCTCCTTTTTCAGGCAGTAGACTATACTATGTGACATTTCATGATGATAGATTGAGCGTTTATGTGGTGAAAGTGTAACAGATAAAGTTATTGTTAACTCAGAAACGGGAAGTCTTTTCCGTTTACTACGTCCATTTTCTGCGTTATTTGAGTAAGACAAATACTTTTTCTTGTTTAAAAAGATAACTCCCGCAATAGGGAACAAGCTCTGTGTCGCGGGGGACCTTAACAATAACGGACACAAAACACACACAGACTTGAAACAAATATCTATGAATTACACAAATATTTGTCTCGTTTGGGACTCGAACCCACGTCACACAGCACAGCGCACGGCGATGTTAGTGGCGAGGTGTAACCTTACCCGCTATGCCACGGTGACGAGAGGAGACGATAGCCCAGCCCAGCAGTGGGACTTTAATGGCTTGTTAATTTGTAACTACCCGACCACGCGTGACAAAATGTACTGTATCTACTAAATATATACAAACACTACTACGTTATTTTTTTAAAGCAAATAAAAATTGTCTTTTCACAGGAAGGAGATTTTGTAGGATTCATACACAGTCATACTAACCATCAAGCTGCTGTTGCGAAATCAGCGTCCGAGCTTGGGTTCGGTGGCAATGTTGTGATTTCCACTGATGCGGACTTCGAGACTATTATAGCATCGCCCACTCCTACATTCGTCATGTTCTACGCATCATGTAAGTTAAAATTGCATATTCTAAACTATATTAGTCCCTGAAATAAAAATGTTCCCAGAAAAAAAAACTGGCCTGTTGTTGGTCTAGGGGTTAGTGACCCTGACTGCTAAGCTGGCGGTCGATTGCTTTTACATTCGTAAACCTTGGCATGGCCCCTTCGCTTTGATAATAACCTGATAATAAACTTGTTTAGATTCTGCATAAGAATCGTGTATGGAATTCGCAAATTCGATAACAATTATTTTTATTTGATAAATTAGTAGATAAATTATGTTAAACTGTGGACCTCAATAAACTGAAACAATGCTCTGGTTTTTTAATTTTTGGAACGAGGTTTTGGATTCTGATTGCTTTGGTAAATTCGTTCTGTTTTTAGTAGAGTAAGCACGGTCGGTACTTAAAATCTTTTTTACGTGAAGATTAGTATTTAAACCTAACTGTGTCCTTGCTTACAATATCAGGGTGCGGGCACTGCGTCGCATCGAAACCAGCTTTCAGTAAACTAGCTACAACATTAAAAGAATCGAAAAGTGGACAAGCAATAGCTATAGATGCTGCCGAAAACCCTAAAGTTGCTGATCTGGCCAAAATAGAGACGCTGCCTACATTCAAAATATACGCCGATGGAAAATTTATAGCCACGTACGATGGCGACAGGACTTACGACACTTTGTTGGCTTTCTGCAAAACTCACTCTAAGGTGAAGGACGAATTGTGATCTTAGTATAGTATTCTGTCTATTACTACGTCATATCACACAAGTCCCATATCAGTATGTTTATGTATTCATGCCGCATTTATTTTCAGTAGATTGATCAAAATAATAGTTAGTATTTATGTAAAAGTTATGTTTATACTAGTTTTACGCTTATTTTATGTTTCTCTATAGAAGTAGAGGTTGGAATACCAATGACATTCTTTAGAATCGTACCTGATATGTCAAAACAGCAGCAGTTACTCGTAACAATGTAAACGAAAATTTTCCCATCAAATAGAGATTTTTTTATTTAATCTCCTTCAAATTATTTGCTATTTTAGGTTTGATAGCACGTTGTATGCCGAAAAATTCAGTGTTTTTAAATAGATATTACACAACACACAAGGTAGTAATTAGTACGTTCAGCTGGCATTTTTTCGAAACTACAAGAATGTGTATTGTGTATTCCTGCCTTTACACGTGTAACGTATCGCTCATTTGGAGCTACAGTGCCACAACTGCAAAAAAATGCGAAACTGACCTAATTACATCAAAATGATTTCGATAATAATCTACTTTAGTAGTGAAAATGTCGCATTTATAAGTTCAAAAAACGCCCGCTAGAGAACGAAAACGTTGGTGAAATAATATATTATGTTATGAATTTTCACTATAATTACCAAAAAATCTTATAAATCTGGAGTAGTGTAAAATTTAAAAAAATGCAGTTATGTCACTGTCGCCCCAAATGAGCGGTATATCTTTGATACATTAAAATACACTTACAATAATAAGACTAGAATATTGACAATACAGTAAAGTAATATTTGAATTATTTTATTATACATACAATCACACATAATATGATCAGAAACTTATAGCAGTTATAAGCGCAAATACAGGGAGAGTTGAATAACGTAGCATAATCATATTAGGTATTGGTATTACTTTTATTTGTTAGTAATAATTAAAACAATGAGAGGTTTAAAAATTAAATGTATTGTGTGCTCCGTTTACCTGACAAAAACAAAACGGGACTAGACAATTTTATGAACTAGTGATGTCGTGGCGATTTACCCTATCTCATCGGTGAATCCAACTTAGTAACGTAATCCCTTCTTAGATCACTTCTTCGGCGGAGCAGTCAAAGCTATCAACCAAACGTTGCGCAGCTTTTTGACACGCATATTTGTTTTGACCGCCACATCAAATCGGCATCTCCGTGCCCAGGACACCAAGCCATAAAATTCGGTTTTTAAGATTTGGCAACAAAACTAATGATTTAGTATCTTTATCTTGTATTTTTATGGACCTGAGTTTTGTCAACTATAGACGACATAGGCGCACAGGGCACGCTTGCGCTTGTCAAGTATAGATGACGTTGGTGTTCAAAAGTTTAAGTTATTTAACTATTTAAATAATTTATTTTGGGAGCTTTCTCACAATGTTTTTTAATGACTGGCCTGTTGGTCTAGTGGTTAGTGACCCTGACTGCTAAGCTGGAGGTCGTGACTCCCACCCAGCACAAATCTTTATGTGATGAGCATAACGGTTTGTTCTGTGTCTGGGTGTAATTTATCTATAATATGTATGTATTTACAAAAAAAAATGTATTTAAATAGTATATAAGTTGTTTAGTACCCATAATACAAGCAAATATAATTGCTTACTTTGAGACTAGATGGCGCTGTGTGAATGTAGTAGAATATTATATTATTATTATTTTTAATTATTCCTGAACTGTGTCAACACATAAATTAAATTTGGACTTCTAGGAGAGGGTTCTTGTAAACTTGTGTTACGTTGTTGTCACTCCGTGCAAACTTAACGTTGATTTGGTTATTGTAACGTTAGTTTGCCACTAACTTTTGTAATGACTACAGGTAAATTGCTGCTAAAAACGCTAAATTTACTCCCGTTTTGTTATTCTTGTAGCAATATTAGCGCGGCTGAGCGGATAATGTTATTTTTTATTTAATTTTGACAACTTGATGAAAAAGACGGTATATTATTTAGTGATAACTGTTATATTGTCTATAATTCATCGAGAAATCAGCTATACCTATGAAAATACCTTGCAAAAATATAACGTATTGAGACGTCAAAAGACAATATACAGGTTCCTGTAGATTAGATTAAGTCAGCCATAAAGTGGGTTTAATTATTCAAGTTATATTCAACTCTTGCTGTTCTGACTAACTAGAAATGAATTACTAAAATGATAAACAAATGTATTCTACAGAAACTTTTGCCTTTATAAAACTAATAGAATTAACTTTTATGCATAATATGTTATAGTTTATCAATTTATTTACATAGCCTTTTTACTTAGATGACTTTTTAGTCAAAGTTTCATAATAGATATTAAAATACATTGTTATATTAAATATGAATATTATATACACGTTTCGCATGTTTATCGGTGTTTTAACCTTTTGACCGCCACGTCAAATCGGTATCGCCGTGCCTTGCCGCGCCAATCTTTTAAAATACAGTACATTTTTGACGTGCCGTGCCGTCATTGGCGTGGTGAGCACATTTTCATTTTACGTTTATAGACGTCTCTGGCGTTCAAAGGGTTAAACAAAGTATCTTACATTGTTATGGCTTAACACCTCTGTTGTTCTCTTCAAAGCCACTATGAAATGTATTGACTATATAAATTTAAACAACAATTGTTGTGAAAATCATTATTACTTTTAAATATATAAGCTAAATTAGCAATTAATCGGTATACTGCTTTATCAATTTTATTTTGGATACCGTTAAACTTAGCTGCAAAGGAGAACACGGGCTTTTACTATTTGTACTTATCTTTTTTATACATATGAACATCAAGCGATGTAGCTTTTTTGTGTCTATATTACTAAAAGAAGTAATGAAGTTCCAATTTCTAGATATTTCTAGTTCCATTTAAGTTTACATTTTCACATTCTCACAGCACACACGTTGCTTTTAGTTTCTTTTTAGAAGCTAAATGCAGCGACAGAATCTTTAAAACACGCAATTACCATTATGAGAGGGAACGCAAAAAGTTTCCCGCGATGCAGTATCAATACCGTCGCAAAATCGCCGATCTATGCGTAGCGTGTGTGCAATAGCCCTTCACCCTGTCAATTTACCGAAAGCTTCCACAAAAAGTTCAATTATTAAAATATTAAACGCATATTGGGCCTTAGTCTTATTGCGTACCTAGCTGATGTATTAATTGTATGAAAAGGGTGTGCGTAAGTAGGTACAATGTGTATGTGACCAATATTTACTTGAAGTAGGTTTGGCAATTCATTATGTCTGCCAAATTTTCATTGCGTTTCTATTCCCAAAAGGATAGCGTTGGCATTTAATAAAGAAATTTGCATTTCATTATCTAATAAGTTAATAATATGTACCTTTACAGAAAAATAAAGTAATCCCTTAGTTTAAGAGGTTTATACTATTGTACTTATATACGTATGTTTATGTGTTTAATTTCACAGACAAAATGAGAAGGTTCTATCTCAAGATCAGATTGTATTACTTATACAATTGGTGAGCTACGTTCTAGTTTAGACATTAGTTAGTGATGAGAGCCCTTTGTTCCATTGTAATTTACGATCTCTTAATATCTTGTCGTTATATTGTAGACCTACATGTACCTATGGGAACATGATATTATTATATTATATTGTATTTAGTGAAGACTTCTCAATTCACTAGTTTTAATTGTTTCGATAAATAGATGGGCTTCCAGAAATTTCATATAGTCTATATTTATACAGTAGTGATCTGTTAATGTATTCCAATATATTGTTATTTAAACTTTAATCGTGTTATCTATTTACAGACAAAATAAGGTGCTGGAGTCGGATAACTGCTTTTTATTAGAGATGTGCCGATTATGACTTTAGCCTATTAGCCGATTAGTCGGTTGTAAGGAGGCCGACTAGTCGGCCAAGCCGATCACGGTTTCGGGGATTTCCCTGACGCTTCGTTTACAGCTGATTCGCGCGCTAGTCGTAACCGTCGCCTGCGAGCGTGTCAGCACCTGTTTTGTTTACTTCGCCTGGTGTCTTGATTTTCGCTTTTGTATAGGTAAGAGCGGTGCTTTTGTATAAAATGTTTTAAGATAATACTGTTTTTGATTAATAAAGTGAAAGTGCTCGAACCCCTCAAAGCGTAATTACATTTTATTGAGAAATAGTATGTATATCTAATAAAAAGTAATATGTATTTCCCTCTGTAAAGTAAGAAGCCGAATAGTCTGCGCTCTTTGCCGAATAGTAGCCGAGTAGTCGGCACATCTCTACTTTTATATACTTATTATTTGAATGTATATTTTTTATTATTGTCGATGTGAAATCAATATTCTAGAAGTTTGTAAGTTTGGATACTGCGTTTTACTGACGATTCTTCTTTACTTATTTTACTAAAACATTCATTAAGTAAAATATTTTACTATTGAGTAATTACTGTGTAACGTGCCCGAAAAGTTAATAACGCTGTGTTTGTTACATTCATACGTAATAAAGTTTTATTTTTACAAAATCGTTTTTATTTTGAAACTTAACCTAAAATTGCCTTTCCTTGGGCAAATATCCTTGAACATAGCTGCATAGCGAAATGTGGATCATTTCGCTATGCAGCTATGTAAGTTTCCATATAAAATCCAAATGTGGGGAATAATCGGAATCTATTTTTGGACTCCGGACTGATTGAAGGGAATTCAACCCGGTGAACGAATCCAGGACCGCGTGCGCAGCAATGGTACACATTTTTGCTGCGCCACCGAGGCAGTGTAAATGAAGAAAGTGAAGAAAATATCATAAAACCACTGCCGTCCTAGGCCCTTTGTTTCACAAGGATATTCAATTCTCCGATACTAATGTTGTAAACTAAACGCACACACGGAAACACTAATTATATAAGAATTTAGCTATAGCAGCCAAACAAATTACTCCTTAAATAACACAATTATTATCTGTTATTCACCTCTCATAAGTACAAAATTTTGAATAACAAACACTACAGGAAACAGTATCTGAATTGGTTATTGGTAAATTAAACCGTGTTAGAGATATGAGGCTGTCAGCGTAAAAGCGGCCTAACCCTCAGTTTTTTATATCCTGACTTATCTACTACAAATTATTTAAAACTTGGTAAAATTTAATGCATAGGTAATTACTAGCCTATCGTCATCAGACGACATTGCAAAAGTTCTTTTTGCATTATTATTTATGAATATACAAACCCCATTATTTTCAAACTGACTATCTCAAGCTTAGGCCACTTCTGCACTGACGGCCTCATATATCCAAGGATACAGGCATAGTGGAGGAACATCTGAACACAAAGAACCTCTTACCCTAAACTCATAAGTACCTTAAATCCCTTCACCGTTCGGTAGTGGGTAAAAAAGGAAACAACGATAATTGCCATTTGCTATATTATAACACTCTCAGCTCTCTCGATACAGGAGAGGAGACTCCGGCCCAGCAGTGGGACACATTAATGGGTTGCTGATGATGATGATGATGATATTATAACAAACTTGATTTATAGAGTTTCCGCGCTGCTTTTCTTGCTTAAATGTAACAGTCGGCATACATCGTTGTTAAGGCTTCTGGAGCAACATTCCTTCTGTAAGGACTGAAATAGTTCATTTTCTGTCATTGTTGTTAATGGTACTCCAGTTTGTTCCGAGCTTAAACTATGATAATACCGGCAATACCCAAAGTACGAGGAGCCCAGGCCAACTGCAGTGCCCGCGAAGATATCTCCCCAATGGTGGTGGTTGTCATAGTGTCGGCTCCAGGCCACGATTCCTGCCATCCCGAGGAGCGTCATACATAACAAAGACCTAAAACTGTTTCCTCTTGTCCTGGAAAACGTCTCCAACTTTCCCCATGTCCATAAACACAAAAATCCTAATGAACAAAAAGAGAAGCTGGCATGCCCACTTGGAAAAGATTTTCTGCCATTGAGCATTTCAGGCGTGTTATGGGTACACACTAAACCTGGTGTCATCTTTCCGTCGGGGAAACACCGGTAGAAATAATCCGGTCTTGGTCGCCCCACCGCTAGTTTCAATGATTCCGTGATAAAAGCAGTGATTGATATTGCGAGTGTCCATGCTAAAATTGCTTGAATGCTGTCTACATAGTCTGCAGTTCTTGCAAAAACGATAAAAATAAAAATTAGAGGCAGAAAAACAACTATGAGTACAATAATCGATCGCGGTATGTAAGACTCATTGTGAGGAAGTTTGTAATGTGATAACAAGTCAGCTTCAGTGATCTGGCACATGCGGGGGTTTACTTTCAGTTCAAAGAAACACACAATGGCTATGATCACCACTCTCAAAGTTATTTCCCACAGTAAGTCATGAATTATATTGTGTATTTCCGGCCACATAACTTCTAAAAGTTCGACATATTAAAGGTGTCATTTAATTTTCTTTGAAATTACAGTAATATTTAATAAAATTTATCACAACATTACTATACATGTCAATATTATCCCGACAAAAATCTATCAAACTTAATCTGACGCCATAGAGAATATAATATATTAAATTAACCACTACGCAAAGAGTTTATATCGAATATAGGGGAAATGTATCCAAGATGTCAACCCATAAACCCCTGGGCACGAGTCTTCTCCAAAGAATGTGGAACAAATTTAGCCTTCTATACCACGCTGGCCAGGCAGGTTGGTATAGGGTTTGTTTCGATTTTTAATTTTCTTGCAGTGTTCTTGTCTGCATAAGGTTACGAAGATCATCCCTTGAGGTAAGATGATCCTTTTCAGTTGCCGTGAAACTATTATGAATATCTAGTTGTTCTGTATGTCAAAACGTAGCTCCCGCCGACCTCTCTCGCCACAAGCGAATTGGCGGTCTGAGAGATGAGTAGGCACATTTTTGTGTTAAATTGTTTGCTTCTAATCTAAGTACTAGTACTTTAAACTAAGTTAATTAAAAAAATGATATAGGCATGTTATTACAACTCCGGTTAAAAGATCTGTCGAAGTATGTGACACCATAAACGTTTACTGAAAAAAAAATCGTCTGTTTCACGTAGGTAGGTATGCCCATTTTTATTAATTAAATACAAAATGAAGAACCGGCTTTCACAAGACATCTATTCTCCAAATTTTATTTTTATAGTAGGTACCTACATCGAGTAGTTTTCTAGTTAAATGCCTGTGACATACGGAAGGACGGCTCTAAAAGGGGTTGTAGAGTGCGTGAGAAGGAACCTAAGCGATTTCTTCGGAAACTTGTTAAGGGTGCGCAGGAAGTGAACATAGGTACTAAAAGTCCTAACATTTCGGAGGTGAGCCGGAGTGGGGGAAGGGTGTAAACGTACCATTTTTGAGTTTTCGGCTTATAACTCAAAAACGGTGCGTGCTAGGAGAAAAATTCTTCTACTTAACGAAAGCCTATCAAATTGTCTGTACACTTTTCCAAAACTTAGTGCTGTACACTTTTCCAAATTCCCAACCGTTTTTGAGATATGGCGCACCGAGCACGAACCTTGTACCTCGGTAAATAATCCATCCTAAAAAGTTCCTAAAAAATTATTTATTTATTATAGGTACACCATTACAGTTACCCAATTCGGTAGTGTAGAATATAGTACATAATAAATATTTACATACACAACTTATATAGATACATCTACTTCCTACTACATAATACCCTACAGGTCGTCGGAGTGAAGTCATTTAATGAACAATTAAACAGATCTAGTTCCTCAGCCACCGAGTTGAGCGTGCGCAGCCGCGTGCGAGTTAACACGTTGAACGCCGAGATATCCAGACACAATAGAAAATCTTTTGTTTGGGAGACACCGGTGACCCCCACGGCGCTCAAAGACAAGTGCGTTGTATAGTAGTCCAGTGCGCGCACTCAGCACCACTAGCAGCTGCGGCTGCCTACGCTGACTCCTATTCCTATCTGGTACAAATAGACGAATCTCACCTAGAATACTACCATTTGTTGTTTTACCCCGTAGAACATGGAATAAATATGTTGCCAATTGTAGGTCACGCCTTATCTCTACATTATTATATCCTACCATACCCAGAATGAATAAGGTAAGATAATATATGTTGGAAGGGTTGGAAGGCTAGGTGTGTTAGGGTTGGAACTATACCATCTATATGCGCAATATATGAAACCCTGTCATCCATTTCGATACCGAGGTTGCGAATCGTCTCGTCTCTGTATTAATCTGTTTTATTATATTTTTTTAAATAAAGGCTATTGTTTACGCGGGCCCCGAGCAGAAGCAGAAGCTAGGCTGAATCGTGATATATAAGTAGGTAGCTGCTCGAATTCATCTCGACTTACAATAGTTTTACGACAATTATGGCGCAGCTGCATTACGTCAGAAATAATTCGAGTTACATGAATGCGCCTTAAGTACGAGGTGATCGTTCAAATGGACAAAATGTTAACAGATAAGCTAAGAAACCTGTTTAAACTCCTACTTTACAGAGACGAGACGGTTCGGCACTTCCTGACTGCTGCACATAAATGCGCTGCCCCTACGCTTTCTACTTTGTTTCTCGCACGTAAACAACCTGTTCTATACATTCATACATATGTATCTACCATTGTAAGATACTTTACACAAGTAATTGTTAACCCAAAAAATGTTTAATACTTCTGAGAAAACATATGCAACCTACTCTTAGGTAATAGATTAATAGGTACATGATGTGCATGCTAGTAGCTCGCACGTCTTAGGTATATGAATAAAATACGTGCTATTTGCTGAATAGCTAATGCATAATTATATACATACCTAATATGTAGGTAGTTTAAAGTTCAAACAGGAATACAGGTCACAGGTGTGGTGTGGGTGTACTGGGCATCTTTACGTAACTTACCGATGCACTGAATACATCCTCTCTAAAAAATAAAAGTGAACGTGCTCACGTAACTGCAAACGTTATTATTATTTTGTTATGAAGACAAACCTTGAAATCTTAATGTTAGCTTGCTCAGATGAGAATTATTCATTGATTTATCACGAGTTGTTTTTATACGGTGAAATTATTAAATATACCTACTGTTTTTTGTTAGTGTCTGTTCATTGACAATGAACTGCAATTAGGTACGTAGTATTGTGGTACTGAGATGTTCGTTACAATCGGCAAGGTCAGTCCATGATGGGTGACCGTTTGTGGCAATTTAATTCTCTAGCGTCTCCACACTTCAGAAGGCACGTAAAGCCGTTGGTCCCGGTTTTCGCTTAAGGGGTAGGAAGCTTTCTGGGCGACTTGATAGATTCCAACACTAGGGCCTGACACAAGTCCATATCATCATCAGAAGAAGAAGAAAAAACCTCCACTATTATTGACTTCATACTGAGGCCGCTGTCGTACGCGTACAAAAAACTTATTATAGTTCATTACGCAACATCATGCAAACTTTACTGTTATTAAACTTGTTGTCGAATCATTTATGTAATGTTTACGTCTTTAATATAATTTAAATAAATGAGAACTCGAAGTAATTGCATTCAATTGATCGGTATTATAGGTTTGGTTTAATTTAAATGTTATATTTTTTCTTACCTCGATAAAATCCTGTGCAAAATCATAATAATAATTATGATATTGGGTTTATGAGGTAACGATTGCAAACACTACATTATCTTCTTGGTAAATAACAAATATTCAAGTTTTAGCCCAGTTTCGGAGCCATCTTCTTCTTAACGTGTCGACAGCAAATCATTTTAAATCGTGTCAGCCAAAAATTTAGCCATGGCCACTGCACCGTCAGTTGCGCTCATCAGATCTTCCTGCGTGCAGTTGTTCGGGCACGCAGAGCATGATAACACGTGGGCCATTGTCTGAGGAATGACACCACACTTGCACTCCAAGTTGGAACCATTGGAACGCTCCTGCATCGTAAACCTTTTCCAATTTAAGAACGAGGTGATTGATTATACCTTGGGTTCTATCGTGGTAAAAATAGTTTTTTTTTCTTAATTATCTATTTTAATTAATCTTTATTCTCGGATGGAAACTTCCCGACAGATCAAAGTCTTGGTCCGGTCTGAAAGCCAAGCTCGAGGCTACCGTCTAGGTACATACCTAGAGCGTTGAACTGCAGTATCCAAGTAGCGACGAACCATTTGGGGTGCTTCCACTTTGTCCCACCAAGTAGCACTAGTGGGCCAAAGTGGAAGCACCCACCATTTGTATTAAAAACATAAAGGCTATAAGCGTATTGGTACTATTACTGCTATCACCACTATGATGAATTTCATAATCAATCAACAAATTGAATAAAATAAATACTCAGGTGACATTGTGCTAATCTGACAGATACACAAGGAAATCATAACAGTATTAATAAACATTAAGAACCCTTTTAGGTACTAATGGTAGTTAGTGTAGCGACTAGCGACCCTATATGAAAGCTTCGATCATTCAACAGACCACCCGTCTATATGTTGTTGCCACTTGTCAGGTCATGACCTCTCGAGGCCTTTCGCTGAATCAATAACACTTATTTGGATAAGTAACCCATTTTTATATGGAATATTAAAGGGTCGTCAACGCTCATGTGTTCTATTTTAAACTATAATGATCTTATTTAATTACAAATTATTTGTATCATTTTAACCCATAAACGTCCCACTGCTAGGCACGGGTCTCCTCCAATGAATTACAATACAGTACGTGTGTTTTATTTTTTTGCGGTTTGTATCTAATTGTTTTCCGATAAAGAAAGAAAATAAAACTATTTATTTAATATAACTTTTACTATTGTAAAATAAAATAAATGATACAATCATCATAATCGCCATTAAACCATAGCCCGCTGCTGGCCCAACGCGATCTGCCCCGGATTCAGTTTTAGCAAACAGCCTTTCACAGATCATCGTCTACCTGGCAGTAGATCCTACTATGAAATCTCAATATCCACTCAAAAAGTGACTAGCTATGTATTAATCAAAGATTTAGATTTTGTTCCTTTTCTTCCCAAGAACTATCAGGTTGTGGAATGAACTCCCTAACGAGGTTTTCCCAAGGGACTGCAGAATGGGGTTCTTCATAAAAGGAGTGAATAGGTTTCTTAAGGGTCGGCAACGCGCTCGTGATGCCCCTGGTGTTGCAGGCGTCCATAGGCTACGGTAACCGCTTACCTACCATCAGGCGGACCGTTGGTCTGTTTGCAACCGTCGTGGTATAAAAAAAAATGTACATCTATGCTATTAATACAGTAGACTCGCAGTAGTTGGACCTATATGGCGTGTGGCATCGATTTAATTTACTATTTAACATATTACAAGATACTCCTCTCCCAAAAACTCCAGATAGGTTGGTGTAAGCACTCTATAATCCGACATCGCCAGACAAAACGTATATTAAAATACCGCGGGTCTTGTAAAAACGTGGCTACTTATTTCGAAGCGTATTATTATTCTTATAGCGAATCATAGATAATCGTATGTAGGTTTAGTACTAGTATGTCCTCGTCACTAATAACCTGGCTCCGTAATAGCTTTCCACCTGTTTAGGTCTGTTGTTGTGATGTAACATAGGTACTTAATAAACTTGACAAAAAAGATATTCATTCGTGTTGTGCAAGGAAGTGGACCCAGCTCTAGTTGTTCATGTTCATTACTGACACCCGTTATCAGACTAATAATTGGCATACAAGTACGTGAAACGTTGCCCAAGCAGAAAAACCATGATGTAGGTATAATTTGGACGTTGTTGAACGCTGTACCTATGTCCATGGTAATTTAGCAAAACAGGCTGAATAAATTACAACAATATCACCGATGTCGCTTGAACTACCTATGTGGTCGGAACTAATAGAAAACGATACCTATATTATCTCCTTCGTAATAGTAAATTAAAAAGTAGGTAACTCTGGTTAGGTACCTATTTGTTACGCTTTCACGACTTAACTGACTAATATAACAGATATTGATAAAATTTCACAAAGAGATACCTAGTGTAAGACCTGCAGAAGAACACGGATTGGTACCTATTACTGGGCCCGGCAGCCCAGGGCGGAAGCTATTATATAAAGTATTAAGAACTTCTCACAATATCCTCAGGAAGTCATCATCATAAATATTAGTCATAGTCAATCGTCAATCAATCAATTAAAGAAGCTTTGCTCTGGCTTGTCGGTCACCTTCTAGCGATTACGTTCACCATAATAATATGTGGATACATGTTAACAATCTTGAGGAAACAGTAAAAGCAATATCTTAAGTATGTGAAACAAATATTCATAACACAATGTGGTAATGTTAGTTTTATTCTGTGGTTAGGTATACAGCTAACTCCGTATATTGCGCAATGTTTGTTTAGATAGCACCACTATAAAAACGCTTACCTAAATTATTGTTTAAGTTGATGTTACTACACCAACACGCGACAAAAAATAACAAGTAGGTATTTCAATTTCTAATGTTATGAAAAACAGTAGGCCTGCTTCACACATAAAACCGGCCAAATGCAAGTTGAACGTAGATATAAGTATAGGGTATCGTGCCAGGTTTTCCAAACAACAAATTTCATTGTTTCAGAAATAAATATTCTCTCACACTGATCCATATATAGAACAGACATAAGTTTTTGATCCATGCATACATGTTAACTGCAAAAAGTATTGTTTATTTCATGTATTATTAGTTCATGTATTTACTACAGTAATGTTACATAAATATTTTGGTGAATATACCTAAATTACTACTTACGGCACTCTCGGTTTACAACTCCGACTCGCAATTGACCGGTTTTTTTACTAGGTACTGACTGTGACTAGTCTGCAATTACTTCGAAATGTTTTTATCTTTAAAGTAATATATTCACGACCATACATTTTGCGGAGTTTGGAAACAAATGTTTGAGGGACCTAAAATAGCTGACGATATGCACTCTGCCCACCCCTTTAAGGAAAACAGCGTCACGCTGAATACGTACGCTACTAACTGATGCTTTTAGTAACTAGTTACTTTATATTTACTTATAAAGCTGAAGTGTTTCTTTGGTTGAATGCGCTAGTCAGGAACTACTGAACCGAATTGAAACCAAGTTTTCGTACAAATTCAACGATTGCAAAAAGAACGTACCTAGACAACGATTTTTTCCTGTCCTTTGAGAACCTTCCACTTATAATATTTCCGACGCACCGGTACATGCAAAGCTATATCGAATTTGTTTTCTCATTTTAATTAGTTGTAACTCACTCAACTCAATACATAACCAATGGTAGCTTTGATTCAGTGCCCACACACTTTACGTCATAATATGGTCGTATTCATAGTGACCGCTTGACCGCGTTCTAATACAACGTAAAAATACACGGTTATGATTAACACGGTAACTATAATAGCCATGTGGTACTCAAAACCACACCGTAATAGAGCTAACCTTTGACTTGTGCTTACGTAACAATGAAATTAATAGTTTCCCGCTACTCTAGTACCAAGAGCAAAAGTTAGGTAATGTTAATGATATCAAAATTTTTTAACGTACGGGCAATCATTATTATTTTTTATAATAAACGTTATTAATTTATTATTAAATTAGGTAGGTTGTAATGTAGGATATGTCTGTGTAGGCCAAATCTTTCAAGTTGAATGGTTCCGATAGAGCTTAAGTTTTTCATGCTTTAAGTTGGGAATGAGATTTAAATGTTTACTAAAGAGGTCTAACTGAACTAAATGTAATAGCACTCACTAAGGATGTGGACAATTATAGGTAAATAGGCCAACGATTATAGTTTTAAATAGATTCTAATCTCCATGTACTGTTAACCTTCGTAAGAAAGTACTATTGCTTGTCTGGCACTCTGATTTCTTATTTTGTACTAGAATGCATATTATTTTATTATACATAATTGAAAAAATATTGTTGTGTTGTGTTGTTAAAATTCTTTCCGGTTAAAGACGTCAATGACTCATAATATGTAGCTACACAAAATAATATTAATACTCATTAAATAAATTTGAGTCATTCCGATTTCAAACTTATATAACAACTAGAACGCATGAATCATGATATTTGGTTTATAATCTATCGCTTGAAAAATCACGATGTTTTCCTTCACCGTTATAATGTTAATTGCGAAGATACTCAGGATTCTATTTATCGACCACATAAAGAATTAATTTTAAAACAACTAATTCCTGTCGTCTCCCGCCTGAGGAAGTACATCCAGAAGACTGCTGGTAACCCTAATAACAATGCCTTGGTTGTGTTCTTGCTGGTGATCAAGGATCTAAAGCTCATTCAAGTAGAAAGGGGATATAAACAGTCGCCTACGCGCATGTGATGCTTCTGGTGATGCTATAGGCGTTAATCTCTTACCATCAGGCGGACCGTTAGCTAGTTTGTCAAAAAAAGTAATTTAACAAAACTATGTATGTAAGTATGTATTTAGATTTCTGCGAAAAGAGAAACTAGAGACAAATAAAGTTTCTAATATACTTAATTTATTTTTTAAAGTCTAAGGGTCGATTTTTCCACCGTATAAGTATAAATTTTTGACAGTATTGCTATACAAATCAGTCAAACGTCAATTTGGATTATCTCACGATGGAAAAATTGTCCCTAAATGACTCAGAGTAATAAAGACCTACAGAATGATGTTGGCAAGTTAGACATTTTGCCCTTCTTTTTTAGTTATGTAAACAATTTATGTAGGTACCTATGTAAAATTAAAAAAAAATAGGTCAATGTTAATAAGAGCCGTGTAAAAGTAAAAACTTATAGGCAAAGTATTACGTACTTCAAGAACTTATTACTAGCCAAATTACATAAATATCTAATTGTTATCCATAGATAAGCAAATCTTCGCGATAAGCAAATTGCGTCTGTGTTATGGCACATTAACCCCACGCTTACACATGTAAGAATTACTGACGAAATATTCACTCGGATAAAAAAAATCCAGTTATTGGCACTGAACTCACAATTGCCTCTTAAAATTATGATCATATCACACGCTTGGGTTAACAACCCATCAGCTGTTATGTAGCAGGTGGATTATAGAAGTAGTATTCTGGTCAATTTCGACATCTACGCCGACATAATTGACCAAAAACTGCTAGCGTGATCATTTTTAATCGTGAAAGAAATAGCGTTGAAAAATAATGCTTTGGAATCTTTTACATCTAGTCAACAAAATTATGTATGTAGAATTACGAAATATATCTTTATACGATAAGCAGTTCTTTCCGTGGCTTTATTTTCATTATAATATTAAACTAAATTTAAACAATAATATTTACAATTCAAAACGAACTAAATGTATCATTAAAATAAAATACGGCATCATAAAATTCCTCCGAATCGCTGCCATTGTCTGTGGGAAAAGTGCTCAACAGACTGGCAGCATTGCCACGCTGGATGGCAATGCTTATTCTTTGTGCAAGAAAATAGCCAGCCAGCGTCACGGTCACGGGAAGCGTCGGACAATCGCTTTGAAAGCGCTTTAAATAGAGTGCGAGCACCTGAACCCCACGGCCCAAGTGTTTCGACTTATGTAGATATGTGTAAGTATTATTATTATAAATATGATTCGTATAATCATAAGAGAGAATTAATGAATTACAGAATGCTTAACATAGGTTTAATTATAATTAGAGAGAGAAAGAGAATTAATTAGAATTAATCGCTTAGATTACAATCTTTTTGCAGCATGAACATACAGTTTTTCCTCAAGCGTGTCGGTATAGAATAAAATCAATCTTAAATTCTGCAGTATGGAGTGATGTAACCGATTTAACATAACCATAAGAAAGTTCAAGAAAATGTCGAATGGTGTGTAAACTCGAATGTCAGAAATGCATTTCTGACATTCGAATTTACACAGTTGTATAATACTCATATATCCATGAAACAGGTGTAGTCATTACTCATTAGCAGACTCTTACTCAATTACATAAAGTAGGAATCTGAATTGTCAAGTGTCCCCTTCTAACTTACGATCTATTGTGGCCTCATAAAAAAACTGTGGGAAAAATAACATGTAATAATATGCTAATTACTTAAATACTACTCTTTTAGTAAAAAATAATAATTGTGACGTGAATTTAGTTAGGTACCTATTGAAGAGCTGGCGTACTTGTAGTTTTTTTATTCGGCTTTAAAAAAAGAAGACCTAAAAAGATGATCGCACATTGGTTATTTAATATGGCATTGTCACAGTCATACTGTTTCATAGACTTGTCTACATTAAATAATTATTCAAAAACATGACTATTTAAATTTATGCAGAAAATTATCTTAACATAGCCTTGTCAAACATTCAAGAGTGTTTATTGTTTTAACCAACGACGAAAATTTAAATAATAATAATTATATTGTTATTAATTAGTAGGAAGTTAGAAATGATTACCTGCAGTCTTATACATGTAATCGGAAGGATATTTCTGAAAAGTTTTGGATAATTTGGTTAACGTTCGAAAGATTGATATCTAGGTATTACAGCTACGTAGGTAGGTACGTGTTACAGTATTTTTACCCAACTACGGCAAAGCGACAAAGTGGCATTAGGCGTATTGGTTTTAGGAAGTGTGTAGGTAGGTATGCTCTATTCATTTTTTCCTCGTATCTTGCTAATACTCATCATAATTTGTCTAATAATTAGGTATCGTTAGGACTATATCGACCTTTCACTAGTTTTAAATTAAAATTACGTGACAATTTAATACGGGAGAGCTGAGAGGGTTTTAGGCCATAATCCACACACGCTGCACTGGCCTAATGCGAATTGGTGGATCAGACATACTTACACATCGAATTTCTTCTAGGGTATGTGGGTTTCACGCTCACCATGTTTTCATTCACCCTTAGCAAATGGTTTGGTCCATGAAATAGGGTGCGAGCCTATTGACATCAACCGAGACATTTGCTATTTCAATTCCAGGAAAAATCACAATACCTAGTGGAATTTCATTTTAGAAAAACCTAAAACAATTTTTTCACCTGACCTGGGAATCGAAACCGATACTTCTTGCGGAGCAGACGTACCTACACTTCCCACTACGCCTCCGAGGCAGTGTTATTTATAGCTGATAGATATATTTTTTTTATTATATAATCATATAAGGTAGTTTGTAAAGTAAGTTAAGGTGCTTAGCTACTTCTTTGAGACCGAAGTCAACGAACTCGTAACTTGTACATTATAATCATAAGGAAGTTTCTGGATTGTACCTACACAATGTATGCATTAGCACGTTTATGTAAACTTAATGTCTTCATGTAAGTTATGGCAAACTAGCTTTGTTTATATACCAATGAAAAAGTTACAATTATAAGTTTGTAGTTTTCAACCGACTTCAAAAGGAGGAGGTTCTCAATTCAAATGTAGGTAGGTATGTAATTTTTTAATTTTTTACGCGATTATTCAGATTATTATGAATGGATGAGGTGGTCCCATATACATTTTTGTCGTCATTGATTTAGTGGTTTAAAATATCAATGTAATCTAAAAAAAATACATTTTGCTTTATTCCCTTTCAGTTTTTGAGGACATCCTTGTTTTGTATAATATACGAATAACATGTAGGCCTTGAAGTCGGTTTCTGTTTTTTTTTGTAATTATTAAATCATAAAGATCCTATATTTACACCATTTCCACCAACCATAAAAGCTCTATTATTAGAATTCTAATTTTATGTCTTGTTATTCCTAATTTCTTTTTACTCTGGATAATCTTTTACATTTTATTTTGAAAGCTGTTTACAAAACTTGTTTATATTTGGTAAGCTATACATATCTCCGCAATTTGGCGCCAAAATGATGCAGTTGCATAAATTATTCAGATTATATTTTAACTGCAGTCTAACAAAACTACATAGTTATTTCAAGTCGTTTAAAAGTGCTCATCGATATATTGATCTATCTAGTAAATCTTTGCAATAAAGGAGTCATTAGCCTCATTGGAACTTTCTATCACCGCGTAGGAGTTGCGTATGCTCGAAATATCATAGGAATTACAGTTTATCCATTTGCAATTATCCCTTCATATCATGCACGTTTGTGGTGTTACAGGTTAGTTCAGCTAGCTTCAAGCTCTCTTTTGATAGGAGCGCGAACTTTCTTCGCCTAGACCCCATGTACAGCCATTTCTGTTTCTCACATATTCTTGAAATAAATTGGGAGAATCAATTATGATTTATGTAAAAAATAAAATAAAAAGTGAATGTATCATCGATTATGATATGTTTCAAGTAGTGTTACATAATGTTTTTTGCATGTTCGTCAATGAAAACAGCGAGCGGTAAAAATAAATAGGTATAACCCGTAAACGGCACAAACAGTATAGAAATTAAACTATGTTTAATACACTTATTGGCACGAGAAACTTGTTCTTATGTACAGCACAAAGCGCTTATGGGAGAATTCCATTCATAGCTCGGTTACATAACTGACTGGACCGAGCTGTCAGCCATTATAATCATCTGTTATATCTACACATTAATAAATGTAGAGTGTTTGTGAGTTACATGCGGTAAATACATACTTCTTATCTTTTTGGATTTGGTTTACAAAAAGTATTTAACAGGTTACCATGATCTGAATTATAATGTATTGTGGTCACAATATATTATGTTATTTTAAGGAGTAACTGAGCACAACTTCTTGGAGTTGTATTATAATTGCAATTATTTCCAAAGTACCAGCCCGCGTACAGTCTAGCTAAACTTATCTCCGTTCTGTCGTCTACATACAAGTGATCATTTGTATGTTATTCCTGTTACTTAGTGATTTTGTCTTCCTAAAAGAAGACTAAGAATATGGTTCATTTCACGTGGAATTCTGTAGTACACGGGCAAAAGATTTCTTATATTGCCTTGTAGTAGATCATTGAGATGAGTTAACCCGGGACTAACTTCCTATCAATGTTAGCTGGTTTCTTTTTCAAATCATATATTTTAGTAGAACATAGCCTATTCTACAGACAGCAGAACGCAGTCGCAGCCTGATATTTGGGGTAATTATGTTAGGGGCAGATAATGGTGGTCTCTAGGGTTATATCCTATTGACCCCCAAAATCGAAATCATCTAGTTAATTGAGAAATCTTTAAAAAAGGGATTAAACAGGCTTACGATAATTCGTCTAGGGACTGTCTCAAACGGGCAAGTTTGTGGAATTAAATGGTTTTCAATCTATCAGAGGCAGAGGTACTCACACTAGCCCTCGCTGTTGTGCTGGCTTCTTTTTTACCAGGGGTACAGTTGTTTCGGGGAGTATCCGTCATGCAGATCACTCCTTTATCACCTTAGTTTTATAACTTGTAAAAAAAGTGAATTCAGTACACAGCACGCCCTTAACTAGCAAGTATTCACGCAACTTTAATTTATTCTTATTATTCATGAAAAAATTTCTTAATTAACATCTCAAGTTTATTGTTCGAGATTATGGTTTAATTACATACTATTTTTAGTTATGAGCAAATTGGTATGGTAGGTTAGGTATGGTTTTAACAGAAATACCAATAACCACCACCCGCGTTTGATTTAGTCTAAATCTTCTTTTCTCACATGACAGAATGGAATAGACCCTATGCAGTAGAAATTAGGGTAGAGTATGTTTTTGGCTTAATAGATACATTTTACTAACCATTAATACAGAAGAAGGTGCGAGCTAAACTTAGTTTCATAATAATTAACATGGTTACATGATGTTATAGCCGATGTGTTAGTCATATCGATCAACAAACTGTTCTCTTGTTCCTCAAGATTATTGTGTAACTGTTTGTTGGTAATCGACTCTTTCTATGTAGATAGTTAGATACCTATCGATAGTAATATTTTAACATTAATCTATGAAAAAAACATATATAGTGAAACCTGCTAGGAGGCCTGAAGTTTTAACCGACTTTAAAAAGAAAAAATTCTCAACTCATTACAATAAGTATTTATCTATGTTACTCGATTATTCGAAAACAGCTGGAGCGATTTGGATAATTCTCTTTATGTTGAAGTGATTCATGCATTGAACTGGTCATGAAGTGGTCCTATTTTCAGGATCTGATGATGGCAATTCGCAAGTTTTATTGGCATTTGCTATGTTATTCATATATTCCCTGAAGTTATTCAGATCCCATTTGTATCTAGTAGACATCATCTGATGTTGCTGTTGGGTATGTTGGGAGGTACAACTCCTTATCCGGGATAATTCTTTAAATGATATCGGTCTGTAAATTGTTTTACGCCAAGTTATTTAAAGTCGGTGTTATTATTTTTTATAGTTTGTTACATTGTCAATCTCATGTGTAGGTATTTTTATGTTAAACAATTATGAAACTTTTCTAAGATAATCGCATTATTATGCAGTGCAATTAGATACTCTAGTTTTCTATTAATAAAATGTTCAACATGCGCAACCGGTAGGAAGTAGTTACTTAAAAAATCTAGTACTATATATTTTCACTTCATTAACCTAACAAACATATGAATAAACATGAGCGACATTTGGACTTACTCGTCTTAAATTGTAATTAATCTGTTTATATTCTCGTGTGTATTCCGTCTAGGATTAGGATTATAATATTGGACAAGGAAATTTATATAATGGATTGCCTTTCTAAATAAATTAAAATGTTTATGATGTTGTCTGAAGTAAATTGTTCTGTCCGGTAAATGTACAGATTTATTGATATATGTATATAATTATATTATTGCAATGACCTTCTCAGTAAGTAAAGCTTAGTAAGTTTACTGTAGATAATATTTTACAGTAAGTACAAAAATCCAAAAGATTTAAAAGATACTAAAACATGGTTTTCCATAAAAACCAAGAGTTAAAATTTAGCTTTGTAATATCGTAACTAATAAAGACTATCACATTAATAAAGCAATTAAACTTAGAAGCTTATACTTAGCCCTTATAGTTTCACTTAAGCCTATTATAGATAATCTTATGTGTTATGAATGACACAGTATTATGAATGCTGTAGTCATGTTTCTTAAGATTTTCTATTAATAAATATTATTTAAAAAAAATCTAAGTATTTAAAATCGTATTATTATTATTCATGTTCTTATATCATTGTTCATAATAGAACATGCGTGCAAAAAGACTACCTACGATTACAATTTCAAATAAAGCTTGTTCGTAATGAAGAAGTATGTTCATTAGCTATTTTGACCGAGAATAAATTATCCACACGGTTCACATACATGCCAAACTGAAATTTAGTTGGTAGATAGTAGGTAAATCTAAATAACAATGCTCTAAATATTTTAATTCCACAAATGCATATTATCAATATAATAATAATAAAGCGATGGTAGTAGGGGTTGTGCACATTCACTGTCATATATAAGGCTTACACGTTGCAGCAAATTCATAAGACTTGTTACATTCGTTCGGTTGGCATCTGGTGGTGGTGCGGTCGCGACCTTAGCAGCACCTTCTCTACTCACGCACCATGGCTTCCCGCCTAGCCGTGAGTAATATATCACTATATTGCACGACGCGACGCGGACGCTGCGAACTTCGTCCGGATCATTAGTGAACAGCCCGGACATTGTTTTGTTTAGTTTTACAGTTTGACAGTTATTAGAGACAATAGAATTAGTATTAAGATCAGGCCTAGCTGTCTCTCATTGGTGTCGGCTGCGACACCAAATCCTACATCAAAAATATCACTTCCGTTCTTTTTAACCGATTCCAAAAAAGGAGGTTCTCAATTAGATTGAATTTTTTTAAATGTTTTTATACTAAAATTATATCAATATAATTAATCTGTATAATATTCACAACTTTTGGCATATGAAATGTTGTCATGTTCATACCTATAAATAAATTACTCACAGAATATACATATATAAAACAATATAATATATTTAAAAGCTTTAATAAAACAAATGTATAACACATAAATGTTTAATTTGTTAAAATATATAGGTCTCAGTAGAGAGTTTTGATGATCGTGTTAACAATAGTAGTTCGTTACGTAAGTCAATTGTCATATCTTATGTGATCATTATCTCTTCATCTAGTAAGAGCTTTAATTATAAATACTTAACGAGTTATACAAAGCCCACAAAACTTTCATTCTCATAAATTAAATAAGTTCATTATTTTACCTTATAATTAATAGGGATCAAGTCGAGTACACGTATCTACTACACGTATTACCTAATAGGTTTTATGCAAACTAAATGTCTATTATTATTTCAGCTGAGCTGCTTTCTACTGGCTAGCGTTGGCGTCTGCCTGGCGACTTTTGGACATGAACAGTTAGTATCATCATGTTCCCATTTATAAGTATAGGTATCAACAAAATTTCTCCATCTTTGTTTACATTTTCCTACTACCGGTGTGCTATCAACAATTAGTTACGCCACTTGACAGTGGAACCGCAAAAAAAGCAATGGATGGAGCAATTTGGTTGAGATTTCTATAACGATTCTCACGCTTCTTCATTGCGGTAAATGGTGAAAATCAAGCTATTGTGTTCTAATGATAGACTACCCTTGCACTAGGTTTTCACTGGTATCACGTTTGACCTGGCTATGCGATCTATTGTTTCTCATTTGTTACGTTTCTATTGTCTGTGCGTCGAGCTTTTATAACGATGCGAATATAATGATTCTATGTAACACACTGTTGTATGTAACACTCCTTTTTTTTTGTTACAGCGTCCATATACGCGTGCATATACCTGAACCACATCACTCTTCTAAAGAAGTAGTTATACACGAGCACCATGAGGAGCACGGGCACGGCGGAGGCGGCGGAGGATACGGCGGTGGTGGCGGCGGTCACGGAGGTGGATTTGGAGGCGGTCATGGCGGAGGTCACGGAGGATCTCTATCTGATCACTTACATGGAGGCTTCTCAGACTACCTGAAAGGCGGTGGCGGCCATGGCGGTGGTCACGGAGGTGGCCACGGCGGTGGGTTCGGTGACGGTCACGGAAGCGATGACTTCGGCGGAGGACACGGAGGATATGACTTAGGAGGTGGACACGGCGGTGGTGGTGGCCACGATTTCGGAGGGGGTGGTCACGGAGGATACGACCTTGGAGGTGGCCACGGGGGTGGACTTGAATTAGGCGGACATGATAGTGGCCACGACGATCACAGTCATGGAGGTGGATTTGGTGGTGGCTTCGGCGGTGGATTTGGCGGCGGCCATGGAGGTGACCACGGGCACGATGATCATGGACATGGCGGAGGATTTGGTGGGGGACTTGGAGGCGGATTTGGAGGTGGATTTGGTGGAGGACATGGTGGTGGCCATGACGAACATGATCATGGCGGCGGATTAGGCGGAATTGGAGGTGGTCATGGCGGCGGTGGTTATGGCGGCGGATTTGGAGGTGATAGTGGTGGACACGGAGGCGGCCATGATGATCACAGTCATGGAGGTGGATTTGGCGGCGGTTTCGGCGGTGGATTTGGCGGCGGATTCGGCGGCGGGCACGGTGGAGGCTCAAGCGGAGGCTACGATGGAGGCCACAGTGGAGGTTTCAGTGCCAGTATAGGAGGATTTGGAGGAGGCCATGACGATCACTCTGGTGGCCACGACAGTTATAGTAGTGGCGGTGGATTCGCATCAGGCGGACACGGCAGCGGTCTTGGTCTTGGTGGCTACGGTGGAGGCGGCAGCGGGGGACACGATAGCTACAGTATTGGCGGTCATGGCGGCGGCGGTGGTGGCCACGATAGCTTCGGTTCATTCGGCGGCGGCGGTGGTCACGGTGGTGACAGCTACAGTGTAGGAGGAGGTCACGGAGGTGGTAGTTACAGCGGTGTAGACAGTTACAGTGTCGGTTTTGGAAGCCACGGGTCCGGGGGTGGCCACAGTAGTGGTGGCCATGGAGGTTTTAGTTTAGGGGACATCGGCGGTGGTCATGGCGGAGGCCATGGGGGCGGCGGTGGGTTCGGTGGTGATAGCTACACAAGCGCGATCTCCGCTGGACATGGTGGTGGCCCCTATCATAAGCGGAAATAACGCCTCTATAGTATTACAAATCCAACTAAGTCATAGTCCTCAGAAGTGGATAATATTGTATCCAGTGCTATATAGTACAACTTTTGTTATTGTAAATAGATTATAGATTAAGTTATTGTTGATATTCAATAAAAGTTATTTAATATTTTTTATACTGGAATGGTTTTTATTTATAATGTATGAATTAAATTACGTCCACTGTTGAACATAAGCCTCACCTAATTTCCGCCACAGCGAGCGATTTTGTGCCCCTCGCATCCAACGGCCATCCGCAACCTTTACTAGGTCGTCGGTCCATCTGGCGGGGGGCCACCCCACGCTGCGCTTTGCAATACGTGGCCGCCACTCGAGAACTTATTTGCCCCATCGGCCATCAATTCTGCGCGCTATGTTCAACAGTGGACGTCATTGGGCTGATATGATGATGATGAATTAATTCCCAGAGTATCATACAACACATGAAACGAATAAATGCTATAAGTAATCGTTCACAATTTTAAGCAACTCTAATGCGCTCATATTTTATAATCTTGCTTATTACAACAAGATAATAGATATCCAATATCTACCTACATTATTATAAAGAGAGATTGTGATTTTGTTTATAAGATTACATAAATTAATGACCACGTGAAAACAAGATAACAAGAATGGAAAACTTTAAGGCAATCCTAATTAATTTGCCACTAACTTAATTAATTCCACAAAAATTCCACACTATTCATATACAAATGGAAGTAAGAGCTGTGATACATAATATGTAGCTTTGTCTCTTATTAATTAAACCGGTCGATAACAATTACAATGAGCGGACTGGTCAGTGTTGTAACAGTTACATCACGAAGTAGGAAACAGTCACAGATGTGACCGAGGACTGAGATAGACAAGACAACAGGAAGAATGTGCACGCAATATTAGTTTCACTCTCGGGTAAAGTTCATTACGTAAACTGTTTATTCCATAAAAGCTGATTCACGTGGATTTATTCATGCATTATGCTACAGCGGAATATTTGCAGTCACAAACAACATAAATTAATGCGAAATCGTTGGTGAGTTTGTTGGAAATTTACTATGGAGATAGCCTCAATCTGATTAAGGATAAGTAGTAAATTAATCATGATATAACAATATTGTGGCAAAAATCTGGCATGCTGGTATTTGGATAATAATTAACATACATCTCATTTATACAAATATAAATAGTTACACAAATAGTAAATTTATCAAAACCTATTTCGATACAATAATAATAATTAGTTAGTCACACAAAAAGTAAATTACCCTTGACTATTTGACACTTCCCACGAAAAGACGTAAAAATATATTACGTATTGTGTCATACAAAGATAAGAAAATCCTCATTGTGTTTTCAGTGTTTCCGTCTGCACATGTCAATGTTCGGGACGAACATTAGCAAAACGGAACACTTCAATGTCTGATTGTCCTACTTCACATTAAAAATATAAATGCAAATTTAAAAACCTACTACCTGTTTATTAATGGGAGGACGATACTAAATAAAGTTCTATGAAGTAAAATTAATTAAAAGCGAAAGGAATGTTAAAAATTATTGGAAGCTTTTAAAATGTTTACTTTCTTAAAGAAATTATTCAAAGCAAATATTGATATAATTATGTATAGAGTACCTACCTACTCTTGTAACTACGGTACTTTTGACCAGTCAGTCTTATCTAAAAATTCATACCTTCGACTTAGATTTTATCAGAGCTCTCGGTATCATTGTCCTAAATAACTTTGGCAAGAATAAATAATTATGTTACATAACGCTTGAATCTCTCCGTGTGGTCAAACAGTGCCTTGATCTTAACAGTCAAGTTACATAAGCGGACCCTGTTTGTCCGCCCTTCACTGGCGAAATGTCAGACTTCCGCGAATAAGCTCCGAGTCTATTCGCTTTTACCTAGATCTACACTCATGTTTGCGTTAGGAAGGAAGTTTTAAACTGCTTGTCTCTTATTTATCACCTTGTTCAACATGTTTAAGTAAAGTGGTGGTAGGTATAATGAGTGTAGAAATGCAAACGTCGATTCTATACTAATATTAAAAAGATGTTGAGTTTGTTTGTTTGTTTGTACGCTAGGATTTCAGGAAAAATCTTTTAGTGTTGGATAGCCTATTTATCGAGGAAGGTTATAGGCTATACCACATAACGCTAGAGAGGTGAGTAGTGGCCAAATGACTTCTAGTTTAAATTATAAAACCGGAACGCACCCTATCATGCACTCACTAGGCATTTACCTACATACCTTATTTTGCTTAATATTTCGACCAGGCCATTCTTCATCTCGGCTCTTGAAAACTCGGCTTGAAAGGTCAAGTTGCCTCGAAGTAGGTATTCAAATTTATTATTTATTTTTCGACTCTTCTTACCATCCCCCCTAGACAAGTGGCAATCGCTTCGATCTATCTATTCTATCGACATGTCAAATTAGTACATTGATCACGGGACATGTCGATATCTTATGAGAAGGATGTGTTCAAATGTATTGAAGTGACATGTCGTTTAGAATAGATAGAAATAAGCGATTGCCACTTGTCTAGGGGGGCATGTAAGAACTAGTATTTTTGTGCAGTCATATACAAACATAATAGTTTAATAAATATTGTACATGCACAATAACCATAAATACTTACAGCAAAAATCATAAAAGATTTTTATTTATTTTTAGTAAGTATAAAATGTTTAAACATTACTTTATTGTCTATTCTTTTATACTTTTAATTAATGATAAAATTTATTAAAATAATTCGGGGGGAGTTTTGAAGAGCCGAGATGACAAATAGGTTAGTTTGAGAGGTCAGATTGTGAATCCATGTGCATGAATTCCCGTATAATAACTCAAATCATTCCAAGCGAAGCGAAAGTTAAAAATTAAATATATCTAAGTATAGCATTTACACCAGAACAAGACTTGCAAGGCAATTTTCAAACTGTCTCTTTTTTCCGTGATAGATAATGACCACTTGAGAATATCTGCATTGCGAAACTTGTATGGTGAACGCACTTTAGCTGTCTCATTAGTATTACTTTTATTACTGTTTTATTCAAGACATCGAAGCTGATATCGGGTGTCAGACAAATGGGACATATTTAAATATGTCCTATTTGTCTGACACCCGATAATTGATTCATGTCATGATGTCAGACAAATAGGACATATTTGAATATGTCCCATTTGTCTGACACCCGATAATATAGCACAGCGTCATTATCTGAAATAAGTTAGGAAAGCTTAGGTTTTTTTTAAATATATTTGGGACCGAAGGGCCCTAGTACCTACACCACACTAAGAAATTTCACCGTGAGAGCATCAGCCTTGAAAATTAGCAATAAGATTATTTCATAGAGTGTGTGTGTGTCTAGCGCAGACAACATTTTTTCTTGATCTGCGCCAGAGCATTGTACACAGTTCATGTGTAGAAACGACATGGGTTTTTACGTATCTAGACCCGGCGATTTTTCTTGGCGTGTTCAAGAGAGCTTATAGTTCTTGTACCCTCAAATGACGACACATTTAAAAACGTGTCCTTTTTGTCTGGACACCCGGTATTTAAGTAAGAGTGGTTAGGTATATACCTACTTACCCTATTTATTGCATAAGAAATTTTATGCTAAGTTGAAGCAGCAATTCGCGTAGAGTATGAAGATACTTAGGGAGACAATATATCGTCAAGTATTTACTGAGCATTTGAGTGTTTGATGTCATCAATCAGCTACGCGTTGGGTGAATGGTGAAAATTTTAAAACACAGTCCGGATATGAATTTTGTTGTTGACTCATTTTTGTATTGCGTATGACCATTGACACTACTGACAAGCATCTAGAACGGCTGCAACAGTGGACCCGGAATAATTAAGCTTCATCTATGATTTAATTGTTAAAAATACTCCTTTTTATAGCACAATTGAAAAAAAATCAACTTATCGAGCAACAAATCAAAATTCAGTTTCCAAGATTTGTCATTAACAAACAAAATACATACAAACATTGCAAGTTAAAATGAAATTAAATATAAGCTTGAAAGATGGGGCTATGCTCTTTATCTGTTGCATTAGCAAACCAAAAAAAACCGGCCAAGAGCTTGTCGGATTTGCGCACCGAGGGTTCCATACGATTAATGCAATTAAAATAATTATTGAAATTTAAGATATTAGTAGGTTATGGGATAGCTATAAGTTAGAATAAGTAATCACGTATTTATTATAATAAGCAAAAACCTATAATAAAATAAGATTTACTGCGAAATTAGCGGGAAATTTTTATCCTAAATTTATTATATTATCCAAAGCCATACAATACATTTTTTTAAAACACATTTGCCGCCTAGAAAACCAACTCTGTTTCGCGGGAAACTACAGAAGTACCTACAAAATATATAGGTATATAAGGTAAAGGCACCTATTACGGAGGTAGTCAAAATCGGCTCCTATTACGGTGGTATTTCTATTTTCGAGTTTTATTCCTGTCTTTCTTAGTTTAAGTACACCAAAACGGGACCTACTTATTCTAAATTTATTACTTCATGACATAACTGAAGTTTGCAAGTATAGCACATTGACAACACAACAAGATCAATCAGTTTGTGTAACGGCATCGACGTAAGAGGGGTTTCCATACAAACGCGGAACGACAAAACTAAGTACACTAATATTTAGAAACTAAGTTTTTCGTATTAATAAGCCGTTCAAGTTTGTTTATGTGTTATTTATAGCATTTTCTTACTATTACACTAAATATTTAAATAGCTTGTTTTATATTTGCAACTTGTTTTATACCCAAAAAATAAGAAATAAAACACCGCCGTGATAGGATACTAATTTTATAGATTAATCCTAATTCGGTGGTATAACTCCGAAATAGGAAAAGTACTGGGCATGTTTAATGGTTTATAACTTTTAAATTATTAACTTATTGACTTAGTTCCAAGTTTAGTTGAAATAATTATTAATCTCATAAATTAGAAACCATATTCTGCGGTATGTGTTTTTAATTAGAAATCTGGTTAAATATGAAAACTGTTGAGTACAAAATGTTGGTTTCTTAGAAGGGGTAAAAATAGGAAGGTGTATTTTAATTTATCACAAATCATTTATTTTGTATAACTGTTGGCTGAGTTTTACACATCTGAACCAAAAAACTGTTATCTTTTGATTAAGCATTTACACTCTTTTGTTTATCGAAATTTTTAACGGTCAGAATTAGGATTATTAAAAACACGAGTAGTTTTCCTATTACGGTGGTAGTTATTTCCAGGTAACTCTGTGTTAGGTTCTATGATCTCCTATTACGGCCCTATTCATCATGGAACATAAAATTACAAGTTTTAGGGTTTCGTAAATAAATAAATAGTATTATTTATTTTTGTGGATTCTTATTTGATACTTACGCATGTTTTTTTGATAAAACCAGAAGCGATAAAAACTTTTAAATTTATGTTACTTTTACAAGCTTTCTATTAACTTGCAATTACTACTTAATATGTAACATTTGTTTGTTTTTTTTTTGTTTCTTTCAATTTAACTCAAAACTACGAGACCGATTTAAAAAATTATTTAACCGTTTGAAAGATACGTCTTAGTAACATAGGCTACCTATATTTATTTCTAAAAATATTTTGGGATCCCTACTAAAACTTGTAAAATGTAATCATTTTGTAACTATGTACCAATTTCAAAATGTAAAATCTATATAAATTTTAAAAGCTTGAGGCACTGATATTACTTATATGCCATCTGTTATGTAGGTTTACTATCTCATATTTTACTGAACGTAAAAAGAAAAATCAACGTTATTTTAATTACCTGAAACTCTTTTTAAAACGCGTGTGTGAATGCACGGTTATACTATATTTGTAAATTTTACGAAAACTGAATGAAACATTTATATCATTTAATAAATATTATTTGTACGGAACTTAAATGAATATAATTTCTGACCCTCCGTATTAGGAGCCGTCTACCGCCGTAATAGGCTCTGACCAAAATTTTACCTCCGTATTAGGGAAAATCGACCCGACTATTTAAATATTTTTTTAAAATAAGAAATATCATAAAAAGTAACATAGGCTCAACAGCAATTCAAAATATAAATTCCACTTTTGACGATAAAATTAGTTTACACCTTTAAAAATGCTTAGAAATGCTTATTTTTGTTTCTTACTTTCAAATGTTGCGAAATACCTCCGTATTAGGTGCCTTTACCTTAATATATCTATGAATCACAAATATTTACGTCGCGTGCGGGAATCGAATCCACGATATTTAGCACGGGGCGCGGTGGGCGATGTTAGTGGTTATGCGAAGATACACCACAGTTACAGTCAAAATAAAATACACTGTAGTTACCAGTCTAATAGAAGCCGTAATTCACACGAGAAGTCATTTTTATAGCATCAAAATACTTCAATCGAAATACCTAAAAGTTAAAGAAGACCTTTTTGAGGTTTTTAAGAGAAGAAATCATGTTCGTTTTCCACATAATACTCCTATAACGATTTAAATGTGATGATTTATTTAAATTTTGCTTTTGTTATGATTTATGTTATGATGTCATGCAAAATACATATAAAAAATAAAAATATCAATGATAAAAACAATAGATAAAAAGGATCGCAATTCATAACTCTACATCTATTGCTAATTTTTAAACAGGCGTTTGTTATTTACAGGTTTGACTTTAATAATCCCTTGCCTTAAATACCTTGAACGACAATCATAATACTCTATTAGAAATAAATGAGTACTTACTCCAAGTTAAAAGTTTTGATATGGACATATTATTATTATTGTTGGAATATTTAGAAATGTTATCGTATGGTTGTAACTACTGTGGTAACGCCTGCAGACTTATTAATGGCAACTTACATCTTTCTTGCGTAAAAGTTCGTGTAACACATATAGATTTATTTATTGTTCCTTCGTCCAATCTATAGCAACACACGTACATCTGTGGTAACACATAATAAAATATTATATTTACTTATTTTTTATTTCGTTTAAAAATAAAAATCATTTTTATTTACAATATTTTATATTTTCACTGCGCCTATAGAATCGTATAAAATGCATGAATACCATCTTCGTTCGTGATCGATGTAGATATAGCTATGATTAATCAGCTATGTACGCAATATAAATAATTAAAAAATATATTCACAAAGTGACAGACAATGAGACTTATTTCATTCAATGCTACACATACACACAAACACACACACAGTCGTAAAGATCACAGACTTACTAATCTAAATAGCACTAAGTTTGTTACTGTTCATATTTTGTCACCATATTTAAGTTTACCCGTGGCACTTACTGAATCTACCTTGTAGTATTTCTGTCCGGACTCGTGCGACTTGTCTTTGGCCTGTAGTGCTATTATTTTGTACTTAGGCCTCGTCTCTTTATGTGCATTGTGCGCTTCGGGAGTTTGGTCTTTAGTTACACTTCTAGGCCTAGACTCATAGTTGGTTGCGTCTGTTGTGACACTTTCTGAACTCTGCGTATCATAGTAATCTGTTGGCGGAGTAGTAGTTGTCGCCATTGCGGCTTCAGTAGTTGGCGCTGATGGGGCCTCAGCGTATAGATAATTATTATTAGAGGCTTCAGCAAGCGTTAATTGATCACCATTCTGTATGGCTTTTATGGCCATAGCTGTGTAGTAATCATGTACTGGTGAAGATTCTTTTATTGTAAAAGCCGTTGAAGGAGCGCTATTCACAGACTTATTCGGATCATAGGAGCTATCGAAAGCTGTCGGTACTAGAACGTTCAAAGAAGTCGCTGAAATACCAGAATCGCCTAAATGATCTACTGTTGTTTGATGATCTAGTCCTCCAAAACTAATGTTTTGTGTTGACACAGATTTCTTTTTTCCTTTTTTAATTGGAAAATTTAGTGGGTAGTTTTCGGAGGAATGTACATTTGATGCCGAAGCATATGTATCGTAGTCATAGCTGGTCGGCAAGCTATATAGGTCTTTGGTATATTTAGTAACTCCTACGCTTTCACCGTTATGTCCCGAATTATGTTTCGGTTTATAATCATGGACAACAGTAGACGAGACGCCATACGGGCCACTGCTTCCCTGCACTCTAAAGTCAGGTTGCTTTCCGTGTCCGAAATACAGCGCTGGTAAAATGTTGCGTGGCTTGACGTTGCCCTTACCTTTTAATTTGAAAGAAGGTACAACAGGCCTGTAATCTTCTAAGCTTGCTTCATTAAAAGGCTCATATGTGGCTATAGTAGGCTTCAGTATATTACGAAATTTAGCGTAAGGTGAATACAAGTTTTCGAAATATGAGAAGTCTGTTATATGACCAGGTTTATTATTGGGTTTAAATATTTTTTGAGGATATTTACTTTTAGGCCCTCTAGAACCTTGTCCGTATCGTAAGCCTTGACTCAAATAGTTCATTCTCGTCGGAAATGGTAAATGGTGCTTAGTTATATCTATACCGGAAGGAATTTCTCCATGATCATGTATTATATGGTCATGAGTAACGTCTCGATTATATGCAGCGTACTCTAAGTGAGATGGTGTTCCCATTGAACCAACCGCATTGTATCCTCTAAGGGTATTTGATGGAATGGCTAATATAGACTGAGGATTCTTTAAAGGAATAATAGGATGTGGAGCGGCGAGTGCGGACATGCTTCCGGAAGAATCGATCCCGACCACCCCGGGCTGTTTGGAGCCGTCGTCATAAATAAGTTTGTGAATGTGCTCTTCACTATATGTATGAATATGTTCGGTATCCCCGTCGATAATTTTTTCTACTCGTTGCGGCTTCTTAATTTTTCTAATAGTTCCCGAACCGTCTAGATCTGAATAAAATTGTTCATGGAACGATGTCACTGGATGTTCTTCCTCCACTTGTGGCTGGGGCTTATTTCGAATTGCCACTCGTTTTGGCTTAGTCTTCCTGGGAACTTTCTTCCGGGGTGGTTCATTTACATTTACAATTTTGACTCTTTTGGGGGGATAGTTAGAGGGTGCCGTCGGAGCTGCCGATGGACCTGCGTAGGCTGTGGATATGTATGACCCGTCCGTTGGTTCTGCAGCCGAAGCTATGTCGTAATCTTGTTCATCCCATTCTGTGGGCGTGGGGCCGTAGTAGCCGCGCGCGCGGTACAGCGGCAGCAGCTTAGAGGCCGCCGGCAATGAGCCAGGTATGCGCGTGGGCGACTCGTTGTAAAGTTCTACCGAGTTGAACGGTACCAAACTAGCCACGGCCGGCATCCCGACATTGGTTGGAACAGCCACCGCACCTTCAGCGCTCGGCATGAAAGCCGGTGCATACTGTGATGATGCTGGATGATTGGTGATGTAGATCTTTTTGTGATGATGAATATGTTTCACCTTTTGTGGTAGATGGATGCGGATCTTTTTCCTGCAACAACAAAAAATAACAGTGCCGGTATTCTATAGTGAAGTAATCGATTGCATGCATGTCAAGCGGCAGTTTTTCTGCTCGCCGGTGTTCCGTCTAGTGTAGTGTCAATGGCTTGACGCGTGACTCGGTAGCGCGCGCGGCTTTCGCTCTCAATGGTCGCGATGTCGCCGCGCGTTCGTCGCTACCTGTCCGCCTGTCCGCACTTCGTTACACTCGACATACGATTCACAATTCGATTGTGTCATTCATTTTTTATACTCAAGTACATCATACGACAACCTCGCCGTTGATTGACTTGCACTTTCTAATAGCCAGCCATTTAGTGGCGGTTCAACGTTCAAGCAATTAACGCTAAGCGGTGAAACATAACAATTTAAGCACAATCGCCGGCACACTGACATTGACAATGCTCATCGATTATGTCGCACAGCTTGTAATCAATATACTTTCGCTTGCAAATTACTATTACTGCAATAATTGGGTAATATACTTTACTTTGACGCCAGCATTATTAAACTGATTTTATATTTGTAAATATAGCTATTAGTAACATTATATTTCTTTAATGAGGTTTTTTAGGTAGCCTGTTAGAAAACTTAAGGCAAAACAAAAAGAAATACAAGAAAAGCAGTTCTAAATAGAATGAAAAAGTGTTTGTAATAATTTATTGATATTTTATATTCCTAGGGTTGATCCCTGGGAATATAAAAATAACAAAAATTATTTTTTATGGAGAAATTAGGTGAGAGAAGAATCATGCAAGTAATATTAAACAGTACTCACTTAGGCGCCTCGGCCGTAATCTGAACGGACGCAACCGCTACCAGAAGAGCGAACTGTAAATAAAAAATAATTTTAGTACGTGAAGTTAAATACATTTATTTAAATATTATATTATAATAATATATCTAATCAATAAGGTGCTTTTCGAAATAGATAAATATATAGTTAAAGGTACCAGTAAAGTATTAATCACTAACATCGATGAATACATTCATCATCATTTAGACAAAGAATGTGTGTCTCCTCCAAAGAATGTGGAGGAAATTTATCCTACTATACCACGCTGGCCAGACGGGTTGGTATAGGCCTTGTTTCAAATTTTTCTTTTTCTCGCAGTGTTCTGGTCTGCTTTAGGTCACTCCCTTAGTCGCCTTTTACACCCACGGGTTGAAATGGGGTACCTAGTGACATTATGTATTTTTAATCCGTCACTACACAGCCAACCAACCTTAGTTGTCAAATACATCTAATTGTTATGAGTAACTTTAAACTATTATTTTTTTTAATTACAGCTACAACTAGGCGTGATAATAATCACAAGCATTAAATTAGAAATACTTTGAATTGAATTTTTTTGTAACTTTTAGGTTTTAATCGAGGCCTTATTTTGCTTTGTTAGGCATCTGGTAAAAATAAGTTATTGTAACAGTATATATTATATCTTGTTAACCAAAATCGGTTTATAGATAGAATGGTTTAATTGTTGTCTCTCTTGCTATGCTTGTCTACTTTATGTGTGACTCATAAATAAATAGCTAGAACCTTCTAGCTGTTATGTTCTTGATTATTAAGTTTCTAGGATTTTCATCACCTACAGATTGGTCAAATCATTATTATTTCAAATCCTTCTACTTTTATTGCAGTAAAAAAAAACACGAAGAAATATTTTAATTATTGTCTCTATTTGGAATACCTATGATTATCCATTAATGTATGTGACGTGTTCGTGGATAATTCCACGGAAAAAAAAATTTGCTTCATAACTACTAATTTGTAGGAATTAATAAAAGAATGACTATCAAAACAATTGATATTAATTTATGTTATAAAACGGGAATTCATGCTATTCATCATCATCATTATTTCAACCCATAAACGTCCCACTGTTGGGCATGGGTCTCCTCTAAATATTGTGGAGGAAATTTAGCCTACTATACCACGCTGCCCAGACGGGGGTTGGTATACGGTTTGTTTCAAATTTTCCTTTTCTCACAGTGCTCTTCTTGCTTAAGATTACTCCCTAAGTCGCCTTTTACGACACCCACGGGTTGAGATGGGGTAGTAACATTATGTATTCTTAATCCGTCACTACACGCGATTACGTTTTAGTTATTTACATACCTTATTTTACTTGAGGTTACACCGGCCGTGGTCACAAGCTGACTCTTGTCAATCTTGTGACCACGACCGAAGTAAGTGTAACCCCTAAGCCATAGGAATGCTCCCATACCGTACATTTTTTTTATATAGAACGATGTTTATTTACGTTTTAGGTTATTTAGTGGTAGAAAATAGGCTATATATGAAATTAAAAACTGATTAATATTAGATTTTATCTACAACTATTTATTTTTAACACTATGTACCGATTATTGACTTTAAATAAAATTACATTTCTGGACGAAAACTTTCCGATAGCTCAGACAACAACGCAAAAGTTTAAACCCATAAACGTCCCACTGCTGGACACAGGTCTCGTCCAAACAATGTGGACGTTTACGGGTTGAAATAATGATGATGAACGTAAAAGTTTAAAATGAATTTCCTTTAGATAAAGAAGGGATGCTATTTTTATGCAAAATAAATGATAATGTAAGTTTAAAGTATTTTTAGGAATATAAACACTTTAAACTAAAATAAATATTCACAGTTATTAAGACATTTTATGTACATTATTCAAAGGCGATCACATTAAATATTTCAGATATCCATTGTGTTTTGCCAGCAAGTAAGTATAGTACGCAATAAAATATTAAATTGAGCATCCAAAATTCATCACTATCACAAGGGCTTTATGTATAATTTCAAATATCACTGTCTATTTATAATTATTTCACAAATAACTGATCACATTGTGCCACACATACACTATCACATTGTTAATTAACAAGTAACTTTTCACGGGATACCGACCAATTTCAACCAATCCATTGTCGCTTCTTCTGTAGACGATGGAGGGTCGTTTTGTGTATTTTTTCCAACTTTTATTAACTTTTTCACTATTATTGCACTTGTGGAAACCGCACTGGCCTTCAAGCTCATATGATAATCGTTGCGGTGCGCCTGATTATTTATAACATTCATTTTCACGCCTGAAAGAATCGCGAAGTGCAAGTGTGTGTGTCTAGTAATGCAAACATGATGCACGTCGATACATAGTGCAGTTGGTAGCACAATACATTGTTAATGAAAATAATTTTATATTAACTACCTATTTAGATTTAGAACATTATAATTATCTTGAATGCAAACATAAAGTTCAATTTCTGTTTTGTACATCATTTTAACCCTGTAATTTCAGATAATTTTGATGCTGACTGTACTACTACTAGTATTTTCGGCAAATATGAGTCTACAACAGATCTTTGTTCAGTTTCTTCCTCATCGTATTTCAGTAGAGTAGAAATGGTTCAATCGCATTATGTAAAAAGATTATTCAATTAATGCAGTTCCGTACAATACATAATATGATAATCTTGACGGTTCGAACAGCACGGTTCGAACAGCGCTCAACATTATATTCTCGGTTTTTATACTGCTGTATATACCTAATAGCGTTTTACTTGCTGTCATAAATTTTAATTAAAACAGCCTCAGATTCTTGTCGATAAATTGTTCTGCAAGAATTAATTATTTAAATATTTAATTATTTCCTAGATATTTCAAAACCACCAGTCACCCGTATCAGATAATATGTTATAAAATTAAATATTGGATGGATTTTCGTGAAATTAAACATAGATATTTTCTAGGCCATCTGAACCTTTTATCTAGATATTAGACTAGACTTTATCACGCAGGAGACATAGGGAAAAGAAGTTAATTATATAAACTAATTTCAATCAGAAGACGATTTCGATGAAAAATAAGTAAAAAGTTTAAAAAATATCACTAATATTAGGATATACTTAATTATGTTAAGCGCCTCATTCGCCTACAAACTGCGTGTGCAGTTTGGTGATTTTGTTATAAATGTAAAAAAAAAAGTTACCTAACTGTAAAATAAATTATATTTAAAAAAAAATGTGTACCGTTTTCCTGAACACCTGATATTGATCAAGGGATTGATGATCTTAATTTTTAATCAAAATATTTATTAGTTACATACCAACAGTTACCAGCATCCAAAGCGCAATAACATCTATAAGTGTAAAGATTTGTGTCGCCTCACTAAAGGATAAAAGGCAAATGTTCCTAAACAGCACCAGTTAGTAAGAAAACTAACAGCTTTATTTTAAAATTTGAGGAGCAGAAGAGTAGGCAGAATTTGATGGCGAGTAGACAGGTAGCAGGTAGGTACTTATTATGTATTTGACTGTTCACTTTGTATTACTTTTAGTCTACCTAAAAGTACTATTGGCATACCAGTCCAACATCTAATCCAACTATTAAGCTGCTCCGGGTAAAAATATATTTCCCGCCCATTGAGTTATTATGTACTACGTACTAGAGGAGACGCGTCAACTAGATTGTTTGTAACACGAGTTAGAGTGCATGCACTCCAACTCATTTAGTCTCTGCCCAGCGCTTGCTGCGACGTGACACGTTTGACAACTAAGTTTTATAATATAAAATATGCCCTTGTGTGCATTATGGTACTGTTTAAACAATACGAGAAACAAAAGTAAAAGTCAAGGAGTGACTTTTCACCAGTAACTAAAACATATTATCTTTAAAACCCGCTAATTCTATTTTATATTTTATCAATTCCAACGAGTTACCGCTTACCGCGACGACGGCCATGTTTATGCGAATGTCAAAGAGTAATAACATTTCTATGCGCAGACTTGACACTATCGTCGTAGAATGTTAATTACCTATAATGAAGGAAAATAAAATATTTAAATATTATCATGATTAAAAAATTTAATGCACCATAACCATCCACATTAAATCATAGAATCCATTTAATTCGCGCCATAATAAATCAGTACACAAAAATTAACACGAAACAAAAACTGACTAAACCGTTCAATACTATACTTAAGAGGGTTCATACAGAAATCCATGAAATCACGAGATTTCCACGTTCGCTACAGAATATGTCTTTATATGTAGCGAAGTAATTTTTGGCATACATAGACAACAGTTTTCTTGTCTAAAAAGTGTATTAAGAAAAACAGACTATTTATTATTAGTATTTTAGTTAGAACAGTTCTTTCGCACAGTGTTTTATGAAATTCTACGAAACAAGCCTACTTTCAGATTCGCCAGGGACTAAAGTAATTGAAAAGCATAGAAAAAAAAGCTTGTTTTAAGGTCTACATATAGTCCTTTAGTTAGTGTATTGAAAAAATATTAGAAATATTCATTTTTTTATAACTAAAACTTAAAAACTAAAATTCTCAAAAACGTTGAACTTTGATCAAGTTTGATTAGAATTTTGGTACACTATATGTGTTTAAAAAGTCGATTTTTTTACATTTAATTATTAAGCAACATGTTGTCATTTATAAATGTCTATAATATTTTCGAAATCCCTTTAGAAATATTTTAAAATGATTTTTGAAAAGAGCCTAAAAACGCCTTATATTTCGGCGCAGAGGCCGTGAGGAATCAGTACCGGCTGAGGCCTTCTAGAGAGAGGACGTAACGCTTTGCTTCCCGCGCTCCCGGTCCGATGTTTACGTAATATTTGTATATTTCAAGAGAGTTCAATACCAGTTGATACTTTGTTATGGAATTTTTTTTTTATTAAAGATCAAATTATTAACTTTGCTGTTTTTGGGCTGATGGACTCTAAAATCGATATCTGACGATCCCATTGGTCACTTGGCATAGTTCTGAAGTCAAAATTGTAAAAATGACCGCCATCTTGAACTTTGTTGTTTTTGGGCTGAGAGATACCAAAATCTATATTTGACGATCCCATTGGTCACTGGGCATAGTTCTGAAGTCAAAATTGTAAAAATGCCCGCCATTTTGAACTTTGTTGTTTTTGGGCTGAGTGATACCAAAATCGATATTTGACGATCCCATTGGTCACTGGGCATAGTTCTGAAGTCAAAATTGTAAAAATGCTCGCCATCTTGAACTTTGTCGTTTTTGGGCTGAATGATACCAAAATCGATATTTGACGATCCCATTGGTCACTGGGCATAGTTCTGAAGTCAAAATTGTAAAAATGCCCGCAATCTTGAACTTTGTTGTTTTTGGGCTGAATGATACCAAAATCGATATTTGACGATCCCATTGGTCACTGGGCATAGTTCTGAAGTCAAAATTGTAAAAATGTCCGCCATCTTGAACTTTGTTGTTTTTGGCCTGATTGACACCAAAATCGATATCTGACTATCCCATTGGTCACTGGGCATAGTTTTGAAGTCAAAATTAGAAAAATGCCCTCCATCTTGAACTTTGTTGTTTTTGGCTGAGTGGTACCAAAATCGATATCTGACTATCCCATTGGTCACTGGGCCTAGTTCTGTAGTCAAAATTGTAAAAATGTCCGCCATCTTGAACTTTGTTGTTTTCGGGCTGAGTGATACCAAAATCGATATCTGACGATCCCATTGGTCACTTGGCATAGTTCTGAAGTCAAAATTATAAAAATGCCCGCCATCTTGAACTTTGTTGTTTTTGGCTGAGTGGTACCAAAATCGATATTTGACGATCCCATTGGTCACTTGGCATAGTTCTGAAGTCAAAATTATAAAAATGGTATTGTCATATATCCATTTTGGAGTCAATCAGCCCAAAAACAGCAAAGTTCAAGATGGCGGACATTTTTACAATTTTGACTTCAGAACTATGCCAAGTGACCAATGGGATCGTCAAATATCGATTATGGTATCACTCAGCCCAAAAACAACAAAGTTCAAGATGGCGGCCATTTTTACAATTTTGGTTTCAGAATTATGCCCAGTGACCAATGGGATCGTCAGATATCGATTTTGGTATCACTCAGCCCGAAAACAACAAAGTTCAAGATGGCGGGTATTTTTACAATTTTGACTACAGAACTATGCCCAGTGACCAATGGGATAGTCAGATATCGATTTTGGTATCACTCAGCCCAAAAACAACAAAGTTCAAGATGGCGGGCATTTTTACAATTTTGACTTCAGAACTATGCCCAGTGACCAATGGGATCGTCAAATATCGATTTTGGTATCATTCAGCCCAAAAACAACAAAGTTCAAGATGGCGGGCATTTTTACAATTTTGACTTCAGAACTATGCCCAGTGACCAATGGGATCGTCAAATATCGATTTTGGTATCACTCAGCCCGAAAACAACAAAGTTCAAGATGGCGGGTATTTTTACAATTTTGACTTCAGAACTATGCCCAGTGACCAATGGGATCGTCAAATATCGATTTTGGTATCATTCAGCCCAAAAACAACAAAGTTCAAGATGGCGGGCATTTTTACAATTTTGACTTCAGAACTATGCCCAGTGACCAATGGGATCGTCAAATATCGATTTTGGTATCACTCAGCCCGAAAACAACAAAGTTCAAGATGGCGGGTATTTTTACAATTTTGACTACAGAACTATGCCCAGTGACCAATGGGATAGTCAGATATCGATTTTGGTATCACTCAGCCCAAAAACAACAAAGTTCAAGATGGCGGGCATTTTTACAATTTTGACTTCAGAACTATGCCCAGTGACCAATGGGATCGTCAAATATCGATTTTGGTATCATTCAGCCCAAAAACAACAAAGTTCAAGATGGCGGGCATTTTTACAATTTTGACTTCAGAACTATGCCCAGTGACCAATGGGATCGTCAAATATCGATTTTGGTATCACTCAGCCCAAAAACAACAAAGTTCAAGATGGTGGGCATTTTCACAATTTTGACTTCAGAACTATGCCCAGTGATCAGTGGGATTGTCAGATATCGATTTTGGAGGCGATCAGCCCAAAAACAACTAAGTTCAAGATGGTGGACATTTCCACCACTTTGACCTCAAATAGTCACATTCATCATCATCATCATATCAGCCGCAGTTATTATTGAGAAATTAATTGTTAGTCTTATATAAAATTAATTGTATTTTTCTTTCTTTCTAATAAAATTGTATTTTAATTGTTTATAGAATACAATACGATTAATAACAATTAATTATTGATTAATTTTAACTTTTTTAACTTTAACAAAATACGAGGTTAGAAAATACCAAACTCATTAGTACGCGCTATATTGTTGTACCACACAGCATTAGAGAAGTGTGCATGTTTCGGCTCTGTGTGCGTGATTTAAAAACCTATTTGCGAGCAACTTGAAAATGTATGAACCCTCTTAACGGCAGAAATTAACTAAAGGACATTAAAATATTTTTATTTTCTAAAAATATTTGTTTTATTCCCTGTAAAACACAATATTTAGTAGGCAGAATAATAACAAAATGTCGCATCTGTGCGCACTGATTGTTATCTATGAGACATGCCGCCCCCCCCCGCAAGCCCTGCTGTCATTAAGTTTAGCGCGATCTTTGTTTGAAATAGCTTCTCTAGTACGTAGTACATAATAACTCAATGTTCCCGCCTTAAAGAATGCCAGTGCCAGAGATAGGATGATGTCATATTTTGTCGCCCCTCATTTATACTGCTCGGGCTTATGTTTTAAAGACGGTTATTTCGTCATGGTCCTACTATAAGGACAGATTCGTAGAACCAATAGAACAGCTGTATTGACGATGCCATTGTGGCAGGCGTCTTCAAAAAGATTCATATACTGCATAAGTGCATACAAAGTATTCCCAAATTCAGAACAAAATATTAGTGAGCTTAGGTAAGTATTTGTTCTATGCGAGGATTCAATAATAGCATGTTAAGCAGTCGCTTATTACAACCACTATATTATCGACTCAGTGTTAGGTGATTTCAATTACCAATTGCTAGAAATATTTTGTTTTTCTGCTCATATTTTTTTTTAACAACAACGTATTTGTTGGTGAGTTATACGGTAATACACACTATGTATAATTATGGACCTTTTCAGTTGCAAATCACACGGTAAACTACAAAAAATATGCCTGATATTATAAATTAAGGCCAATTACTTTGAAACAGTAATTATGCACATGCAATGAATCATTAACATTGTGCGATAAACAAATGGTCCGGAACGAATTATTGTCGTGAACAAGTCAACACAGAATGCCAAACAAGCTTACATTCATCAAAGATTCTTAGCAGCTAAAAGAAATAAAGTAAGAGCAAAAAAATGGCAAAAAAAATAATTATACAATCAGTAAACAGAAATAAAGACCGCCAGATGATCAGAAGATAGTAATTGTCTAGGAAACATTAAATTGGTTACAGTCTATTTATAAATTTGTACGAAATTGTTGATGATAATAAATTTTAAATCAAGTTGTACAGTTTCTAGTGGCTAAATAGATTATTTGTTGATAATAATCAGAAAATATAATAAAGTATCTAATTTATAAAGTGTATATTTTAGAATTACGTATTATAATACAGATTCATTGTTTATTGCAGTGAAATCGTTTTGCCATCGCCCGTGTGTTTGGTCTGATAGAGTTTGATTTGGTGTCGACACGAAAGGTAGATGTTCAAAATATTCCTTTTTTTGTTTGTTAAATACCTAATTATACAGTATAAACTATTGACGCATTAAATTAGAATTCGTTTTACTGTTACGTGCCTATCATTTAACCTACTAATTAAAAGCTGATGCCTAATATCGCATACAATTTAATTTCGGGTTTTTTATACTTTTAAAAAATCTAAAAAATTCTTTTGCTATTATCGAGCTTTAAAATCACTACTAAGTACATATTATATTAATAACATCCTCCGTTGCGTTTGTACGCAATAAACTATTTCACGGATTTTTTTCATTGGATAGGGTGATTCATAAGGAAGGATAAGGTATAAGTATAATTTTGGTTCACTAATTTGCTAAAATAATAGTTTGTAAATATATATATAACTTATACTAAGTAACTTACTAATTAACTTATATATATATTTAATAACTTTATCAAGCACTAGACGTCACGAATCCGATATACTTACACTCATAATGCTTTAATTTATTCTCTTATTAGTTGTCCTTGGTTCGTCACTGCAATATTCCTAAAGGCAGCAGTCACTGTCCCCTACTGGAGGCACAGTAGCTTGAACTAGCTTGCGAAATAATATGGCTTCTTATAATTCAAGTAAAATTTACCAAAAACTTTTATTTTTTATTTATTCAGGCAGCATACAATCATTTACAAATAAAAGAAATACACAGTCCCTATTATACAAAAATACCAAGGAGTTCATTAATTATGTTACTACATAGAAAAGATACAATATATCTCAGTATTTAGGAAGGAAGGAAATTAGGAGAGGCCTATGTTCAGCAATGGACGTCATTGGGCTGATATGATGATGATCTAAGTAAACTCTACATACGAAAACTCAGCTAATAAGAATATGTTTCTTTTTAAATTTACGATCCATGTATAGTATTATTAAAAAGTGAATAAATTAGTAATTGAGAAAAAGATCTTGTAACCAATTCCGAACTGTTAGCATGTGTGTTTACACGCAAGCAATATACATATATCCGCATTTTTATTTAGACTATGTAACATAATTCATCGCTTGTAATTTAAGGTTTCTACACATACACAATAGAAGACATCTGTATGTCATTAATTTTGATATGTTAATATTGTATTAAGGGGACAAAATAGAACAAAAATTTTTTTCACCGACGAAGTTCTGAACATCGGATTAAATGGAAACTAATATAATTATGCTAATTTATTTCCATAATATCTATTACTATTGAAGTTAAAAAAAATTGCTAAAAATCACGTGATAATGTCTTTTCAATTGCAAAATGCGTTTAGATTTATTAAAGACGTTAATTTAGTATGTAACTTCATTCCACAAATAGTCGGTCTGCGCAAGCTGTAGTTTAATTTATTTGTTTTAAATGGGTCTACGTCACGTACGTAAAGTTTTTAAAATTGTATGTTTATAACCACACCGGACTAGCATTGTACTCTTTAAATATAAAAAATATATAAAAAAATACTGTAGATTGCTCAATTTACGAGATCTTATTTTTAATATTGACAGGAGGAACTTAAATATCAGGTTATTACGTGAACCACTCAATGATGTTCCTGTCAGTTAAACAAGGAGTATTTTGATATAAGAAACGATTACGGGGCATCAGCATTAAGTACAGCAGCTATCCATGACCGTGGGGTTGTGGAGAGCCTTGCACTTCGCTCACGCTCCAGTAAGCGCTACATAACACCAACGGTAAGGACGCCTACACACACTATGCATCGTCTTAAAAATACCTTTTTACTGAAAGGGACAAAAAATAATCGTGTTAAAACATTCTCGGTTAGTGGTAATAATTTCCGGTGATTTTTAATTTGTCAGACCAATAATATTTTTTAGCAACTGGATGAAAAAGCCACAATGATGGAACAACTGCCAACAGGGATAACATTATCCACAAAAATATATAATCACGCCTCTTTCCCAACTTCCTTCCACCTGCATCGATCCTCACATAGGTACCTACCTCTTTCACTTCTTCCACGTTCATCAAACAAAAAAATAAACTAACTAAAATATTGTTTGTATTTATATTCTGTTGAACTTGCTTTCAGATAAGTGCTGTCGTTGTCATTTATATTCCTGATCCTATCGGGCAGTGATCGGGCGAGGTGAAATCGGACCGCACTCCCTAGCGCCGTGTCCCATGTTCATAATAGGCGTTTAAACACGATTGTTACTTCTATACACTAAAAAGAAATAAGCTGTATCTACTAAATGTTCGTTTGTCGGTCGCTTTAGACAACGCGTGAGACATGCGACTAGTTACGTAAGTATGTAGCTGTTGGGTACTATTACGTGCGGGGAAATGGACAAACGTTTGATAACATGTAATTTATTTGTTACGATTGTGTGAAGGGCTTTCGTTTGTGATCGACACAAACATCTTTATAGAAAAGTTTTGTTTTTACTAGTTTTTTTTATTGAATCGTTGTTGCTTAGACAGCTGTAGTACCGCAACCAAAAATTGTGTCTCATTATATAAAAGTTTTTGTTGGAACAAATATCTTTTGTAGAACATCAAACAAATTTAATGGAATATTTATTGCAATATTGGTTTTTAAATTGGCTTAGACATGTTTTATTGTAACTAGCATGATCACATTTAATCAAAAATGATGTCTAATTTTAAAATCTCAAGCAGGCACATGTAAAAACAGTAAATTACAAAGGAAAATATTGTTATTGATAAACAAGAGCACTAACGTTGACTCGTTCCATTACTTTCTAACCCTAACCTAGTAACTATAAGAAGAATCCATTATTTCTGACGAAAATTTTGCTGTAGCAAAAGCTCAAGCACTGTGACTATCACAGCTTGACAAAAGTCCATACCGAACACTATAAAAGTATTTTAATAGTCTTAAAAGTACACCTTGCTCCTTTCGTCCTATATAGTTTTCCAAGTGAAGCCACGCAACTAAATGTTTACAGTTTTTCATCAAGTTAGTTGTGTAAACAATGCTTCCTTACTTTCTACCTTCTTGTACTGTCTATCAGCAAACGTCAGGTAACGCACCAACATAATAAAGTACTTGATTTCTTCCTTCTATATTGTGGAAAGGGAACCCTCTCGTCTCTAAAACTGGTTGAGCTAGTAATCCAAATATAATGCCAGATGTAGGTATTCCCTTTGCACATCGTGACGTGAACCTTTGCAATTTTCAAAAGGGAGGATGCCGTAATAGAATTTCTTCTTCTTCTCTTTCTTTTTCAACAGTATAACTGATATAATTAGAGTCAGTGACACCTTTTCGCATCAGAAATCGAAAGGATTACCTTAAATATTTGATAAGGAGAGCGATTCCTTCCTCTTAAACTTAGAATAGTAGGCATCGAATCTATCTATCAATTGTTGATATTGTAGTTAGGGTAGTTAATTTATGAGAATATTGGAGCTAAAAATTTTAAAATTAGTTATAAACTTTCTTCACTATAGGCACTAATAAAAAAATGCAACAAAAATCATTTTATAAAATAATTATTTAATTGTTATAGTTATTCGTTTAAAAATGTTGTACAGTTGTGTGTGATTAAGATTTAAATTTCAAACGCATTCCTACGAACTTGTAACGTAATAATATATTTTATAAATAACGCCCATGTGATCGATTCTAAGTAAAAATAAACTATAAAACAAAGGCCCGTTAAGAGGTAATACACAAACCGATATGAATCGACGCATCAGTGCCGTGTTCTCACTTAGACAATTTCACCTGTTCGATGTTCCTTCCCACACTAAGTGGGAACTCGCTATTAAAATGTTACGACGCAGTAAGCAGGGTAATTGTGACCAATTTTTGAACGTTTTTATTACACATACAAGTATCAAATAGTTATCTGGTCCAGTTAGGACTGGACCAGGCTTCAGTGAGACCACTTTTTGGAGGAAGAGGGACCGCCTCTTGTTTAAAAAGACCTTACATACCAAAATCGTTGACTCGCGTTGAAATTTGCGCCAAAACATGAAGGCGAAGTAGATAGATCATTTTAGGATATTTTTTTGCAGAATTAGGTATGTTTCTTTTTGTATTGGTTGAGCTTAATTAACATCTTGGGACCATGCATTATTAAATTATTACAACAATACTACTCATTTTTTATTCAATTCCGTTAATCAATACTAAATAATGAAGGTCATCAAATATTTTACTCAAATAGCGCAGAAAGTATTTTTTAAAAACGTCTCAACTGACTAAACTAACGGTATGACAATAATAATATTATAGTGAACTTCTTAAGTCTGTAAAATAAAACAATTTTTGGTTGAATTAATAAATCACTTTCGCGATAGCATTTCCCTGATCGGTGGCGCATTTTGATGAGTTTCACCGGCGCGCGCCGCCAGCGTAAGTGCAGGAAATACATTGTTCGCACACGCAACTATCCGAACGTTAAATTAAACGTACAAGTGAATATTACGCACTGGGCAAGCTCAAAACGAAATTTAAACAAACTTTTAATATATTGTGTTAATTTACAGTTATGTGTTAGGTGTGTATTATTAGGTAAACAAAATCTTAAAAACAAATTATTTATTTATCATTAAATATATAAAAGCGCCGTTTGCTGTTTGCCATAATTTATTTATTTATTTTACTAGAGTAATATAAATATACATATATATAATCAAATTATATGTTTATCATCAAGTTGGTAATGTAAAAAATTAAAGGGCCTGTTTCATCACCTTTAAATAAGTGTCTATTAAACTACTTGAGACTTCTTCAACAGATTTTATATTAAAATAAATATCGTCAAGTAAGTTTAATATAGGCTATCTAGCACTTATTTGCCAGTGGTGAAACAAGCGCTCAGTAAACAAATTTAAATCATTAGATGTCCAGCATCTACACACCGCGGACGATGACCTCAAGCATAGAATCAATAAAGGATAGCACTATCACCAGTTTACAGTTACCGGAGTGTTTCCCCTTCGGAGTCTTATATCCCTCGATATCTCCCTTTGGGAAGGGGATGTTGCTAACCCAAGCTGAACAAATAAACATGCAGACATTTCTAATACGTTTATGATGTAAGTTAATGGCTTCCTATATCTATATCTTAGCACGTCGTTAGTTGCACTGACGCGAGACTTAGCCGCTCTCACCCATCGTTACAATATATCTATGTAAGTACATAGAATAGGAAACGGAATCAAGTGCGTTAAGTTATCTAGATGTTACTTTTATAGAAGACTTACGTACCTACCTATTTCAGCCAGCGGTTTCGCCCACGTATGTTTAATTTTGTAATCTATTTTGTGAAAACATTACTGGTAAACAAGTTATTTTTTAGAAAAACCAGCTTATTTTTTCAAAATAGGTACATAGGACACGTCTCACGCGGCTCTTGTAATTGTTTACCTAAGAAAAATGTTTTTATAAATCTAAATAATTTAAATATAGGAAAAAAAACTAATGAATAAAATTCGTAGGTGTGTAATAAAAACTAAATAAGTATATTGTATTGAATGTCAGGTTTATAAAACGTTCACACACTATACTAGAAACAAACAGTTCGTTAAAAAAAACTGTATCCATAATCGAAACACGTGGATATTGGAGTTCATTCACTGGGTCGCGCATTCCCCAACTTTTAACGGTCCAGACCCTTATTACGAGAGGCAATATTCAAACTAAAGATAAAAAGTCAAAAAAGTCTCGATAAGAGTGGCCTACGCAGTACAGCGAGGGAGGCATCAATCTGGGGCCATGCTAAAGCCCACCGGCACACTCCCGACATTTTTTTCTTATTTTCTGATTATTAGGCCACTTTAAAATGTCAGCCAGCGACTGTAAAACTTTTATTCTTATCGTATATTTCCCCGCTGCCGCTGCGCTTTACAATATAATTTATGTTAATCTTTAATTTTATGTATAATGCCGGTGTTATTGCACTCTTTCCTCCTGTTCCTAGAAATTGTGTAAGCTACCTCTTATTGAGAATGACGTCAAACATTAAAGCATTGAGATGGAAATTATTTTAAACGATTATAACTAACAGAATAAGCTTATAAAATTGTTGGTTACATTAACTTATAAATGATCGTTTCTCTAACCCATACAGTTATAAATGTCTTGATATTTTTTACGGCACAATCCCTATTTATTATAATGAAATCGAAAATCTGATTTATAATACTTTATCTCAACAAAATCAAACATTGGGAACCGCTTCATTTAAGAAGAGGACTCCTTAAGATTTATTATGTACAAGGAAGAAGGCTCGGTTGTCTAGTAGGGTTTATTAGAAAGTCGGCTTATCTGAACATTTTTTGTGTTACGGTAAATCGGCTTGTCGGCTGTTTCCTCGGTTTGACCGTTCCGGACGTGCCGAGTCTCCCTCTTATATCTGCTTTATCGTGCTTGCTGCTTTTGTTGACAGTTATTTCACAATAATTTCAGAACGTAATCTACCTATATAAAATATACCTATCTATTTACGTATGTAATAATCGAAACTAAAATACTTGTTTCCAGCCACGTACCTACGTTCACCGCCGTGACAAGCCATCTAGCGAAAAGCTGGTGAATTGATGCAAACTTAGCAATCTCACTTTCACTATCTTGTTGGCTTTACACATACACAATTCATTATAGTACCTCAATGTAACTATAGGTGGTGTTGTTGTTGTTGGTGGTGGTGTGTTGATTCACCAGATATTCTTGAGGTCATAGAATCCGCATTCGCATTTACTACGAAAATGTGTTATGGAATTTGGTATAAATCTTCATCAGGTTGACGTCTAAAAGCTGTTCAATCTGGTGATGATGACCAACTTACATATAGTTATTATATTAGACAAAGACAAAGATATTTATTTGTCAAAACATGTGTGGATTAGTTATTATATTTTTACGTATTGTAGCGTATATGGGCTTATAAATTGTCATCATGGCATGGATGGATTCATTTCGAATTTTTTATAACTAACTATAAAATCCCAACAAATGAAAAATGACTTATCTGTTTTTGATCCATTCACAATACTTTTCATTAATATAAATACGACAATATATTATATTTATTGGTTATTTTTACTGCCGATGAAGGCGGGTTACAATGATATTTAGATAATAGTAATATTTTGTCTATCCCTAAAGTCAAAGAGGTCATCAAATAGAGAAACATAAACCCTGCGGTACCGTTAGAAAATACATTCCTTAAATAAAGTAATAAAAACGTCATTGTCATTCAACAAATGACTACCGTCAGCTCTCAGAACTCCTCTGAGTTTAATTAATTGAAATAGTTAAAAGAGATTGAATGATACAAGAAAATGTAAACTGTTGAGAGGGCCGAGGAGGGTGTGGGACAATATACCACCCACCACGACTCATAGGACCATCATAAACAGAATATATGGAAGCAATATCCCGTTTTAAAGACCACTTATTTATCAAACTGAATATTCATCGTTCGGATTTACGGGCTTCGTTTTATTTTTTATTTCTACACTGTAATATTGCCTATAAATATTTAAGAACACGATTATTGTCGATTGAGATATTATGTAGACAAAGGTACGACAATTTGCGTACCTACTATCATTGATTGTACCGAGTAGCGAAATTTAAATGATACATGAAATTTTGTGGAACTCCTTCAGTCAATCATACCTAATCAAAATTTCATATAACATGATTATGATAAATAAAGTAAAATGTTATAATTAATTATACACCTTTGCGAAAATTTTATGAATGCCGTAGAAGGTGAACAAACGATTGTTTAAAATCCTTTGAATACAAACTCTGTCAATAGGTACATATATATAACGGGGTTAATCTTAACCATCATTACTCAGCGACCAACCGCATACCTACCTTATCTGCTGAGACTATGTTAAATCCAATTTGTTCACTCCAACTAACTTGAGAGAGGCGATAATCTCAAGTAGACTACCGACATAGGAAGGCAAAAGCGCGTTGATGTAGGTTTAATACGTTCGTAAATCCCACTATTGATTACCTTGGAATGCAGTGAGTTTTCTTTTTTAAAGATGGTTGAAGCACAAGATTACTTCTTCTGTTTCTCCTTTTATGCAAAGAAGAAATCTCGTATCTACATAATTATACCTATGCACCCTTTAGACGTATTACGCTGATATTTTTTTGTTATCTTTAGGCATACGTATTTGGTATGAAACCTCTTTAAAGCCGAATGTGTAACCACTCTATTTTTAGTGCTTACACTTTCGGCAAATTCGAATTTATATCTATTTACATCCGGAAAAGAAGTGGTAAACATTAAAGAGTTTTTAAACACCCGTCTAAAACAGATAATAATCTAGTAATTGTATACACGTAACCCACTTAATAGTACTGTTTAATTGTACTCTTTAGTTTTTTTTTTGTGTCTGTATCTGTGTCATACGGATAGTAGACCCACATCACCTTCATTATGAAAGGTTCTATAGTATTTATGGTATTACATAAGTTGTGCAAAACTTGCGTGTGCGTTGTTACACTATCTTAACGGCGGATGCACCTCAAAGCGATGGCTTTTAGATACGTACGTATTATTATAAGTACTTGTGCATATAATTACCGCTTTCATGAGAACGTTTTAAACTAGTCTCATCAAAGCACACACACACGCAGCTATTGTTATGGTATTTTGAAACTGTTACGCAGAACTAGTTTTTAATTTTATTTGAAACGAAACAAATCACATTATTTGAATGATGGCGTTACACGCCATCGGCATTCTGTTGGGATTAGTACATTTTTCATAAGGATAAAGTAGAATTTATATAATACCTGTGTGTTGTTTGCCTGTGTTAGGGGTTTAAATACTTATTTAACTATTATAATTGATTGTAATGTTAATTAATTGACTCAATATACCTAAATACGACCAAATGACAAAACTTTCGCATTAGGGAGAATTCAATTAATAGACGGAACGCACGACCAAAAGCATCAGAATCCTTCGCCTCAAACTTACTTTCTCAGTACTTTTAATGAGGATTTTTAATATCAGTACGTTTCATTGAATTGGTATATTATGGAAAAGTAAAATGGTCTTTACAAAAAGCGTAAATCGTGACAAAACAAAGGGGAAACCTCACACAGATTAGCTTTCTTACGATAATATTAAGTAAACACTACAAATTACGAGTTGGGTTCACTTAGGAAGTGTTTTATTATATACACTTCCTCAAAGAAGTATTTTATTTATTCATACATTACATAATTTTAGAGTGCGTACAAATAATTATGTCGGAATGTAATCAAAATGTAAATAAAAAATAAGTGAAACTATTTTGGTGAGGTTAGGAAACGTGGATATTTCCTCAATTGACCTTCTAAATAAACATGGGAAACTCTCTGTTTCACGTTGAATGCTACAGACGTCATGGATGAGTGCTCAAATGTTGGTTCTAGGCTCAATATGACCAGAAAAACACTAATTCAATAAAATCCTTATAACAAATATCCATATTCATATAATGCTTCCAAGATAGCAGGCGGTTAGTCATTCCCTAGGTCACCCGAATATCGTAACTTGGTGTTTGCATATGATAATTGCTGACAAACCTGGTAGACCTATAGAAATGGATACAATCAAAGAGTTGCATTTACCTTACTGTCTATAATGGCAGACAAAGTTCACTGCTGATAGATGCCTGCAATGCTATGACTAAGACTTATGCATTGCCATCCTAAATAAAAATAGTTGCCTACGTGTGCCTCCAAGGTCTGTCTGTAGTAGTCTACTGTGTGTAACTGTTGAGTACGTGATAAAGTCCACTATACTACCCTCTCAACAGTAGAAACACAACACATCGCATGGTGGTTTTATGATTATGCAACCCAAACAATATTTTTCTAAAACCTGTGTATACCATCAGCAACCCATTAAGTCCCACTGCTGGGCTCGGGTCTCCTCTCCTCTAACTTGAGAGCTGAGAGGGTTTAGGCTATAATCCACTCACGCTGGCCTAGTGCGGGTTGCTGGATCAGACATACTCATAGAATTTCTTCTAGGGTATGTGGGTTTTCTCACGATGTTTTTTTTTCACCGTTAGCATATGATAAGTCACTTGACTAGTACATATGAATTCCACAAAGTGGAATCCACATTGGTACTGCTGATCGGGATCGAACTCGGACCCCGTGATTTGCACGCCGGTCCCTTATCCATTCAGCCACCAGCCAAAAGCTGTGTATGTGAAGCCCAATTCAGGGACTTGCTGCAGATGTTTTTCAACTGCTTTTATTGCGTCTGCCTCTTATTTTGATAGAGCACGAACAAAACGATGCCTACGTAAAAACTGTGATGATATTTAATATTGTAAAACCAAGCGGACCGGATAAACATTGTCGTGGCCAAATATCCCTTGTCTGTTATAATCCGATTGCATAGTGTCCAATTATTGTAAATCTAAACCAGAGAACCACCCATGCACACCTTTCTACATAAAACAACAATAAAACAATATCTAAGTTGTTTGAACGGATCACTCAAACAATTTCGGGTACAAGTGAAGACTGTTCTAGAATGCTTCAAATGATATTATGTGGTTGTTATAATCTCATCAGCTTCCCTTTCGTTGCTATGATAGTAAAAGTGTCTCGATGCAGAGTTAGTGCGCTCGCGCATTTACATCGCATGCTTACCTACTTACGTTGCAGCTGACTCACGCTTCCTCTTTGATTATTACTAACTCATGATATTAAATTATATTATTCATTATGTAAGTTATAACATAAGGTAGACCAAAGAGATTTTAATGATTGCAAATAACTATGGAAACGTTATAGTATATTGCAATGAACGGGGTGGAAAGAGAAGCCCTTCGAAAACGAAGAGTTAGAGATGCCTAATTAGGAATGTTAAATAAATAGGTACCGATTTTTTTTGCATGCAACTTCTCAGGTGTCATCCACAGACCACTAAGATGTAGGTACACAAATCAGTTTTGTACACCGTTTGTTGAATTTAGGCACGATTTTTAAGGTTCCGTACCTCATAGGAAAAAAACGGAACCCTTATAGGATCACTCCGTTGTCCGTCTGTCTGTCTTTCTGTCCGTCTGTCAAAAATATTTTTCTCAAGAATGCGTAGAGGTATAAAGCTGAAATAAATATTATATAAGTACCCGGATTTGCAAACTCTCGGCTATATTTTTCGTTATTTTGAGAAAAAAAATATGTATTATTTTTATTGCACCCCCTTTGGTACACCTTGACCTATCCCGTTACCTACTAACCTACACATTTCTTACATTTTAATCGGAAAAAAAATATACGTCTGGAACCCTCGGTGCGCGAGTCCGACTCGCACTTGACTGGTTTTTTTTTTCGAATTTTTCTGCAAACAGCCAAATTAAGCAAGCAGCAAAATTAAGCTGCCGTTATATCTACAGATATTCAACGAGTCAGTCGCGTGCCGTGTTAGACAAAAACTATTTTTCTATACAATGTGTATTATTAACCCATTTATATCGGCACACAGAACGTGGCCACGCAGACGCACACAAGACCTGTCAAATTCGGCATGCGTCTGATACGTTCAATATCTGTAGTTATAAACGTAGCTTTTTCAGCTGTTTCACATTTGAAGGTTCGATTCAAACAAAATTTGGAAAAAAAGCTAATATGCAAAAGTAACAATGTTCCGTCGCAAGTTCGTGTCATTTTTTGTGGTTTTAACTTTTATTATTTAATCGGAGCTGTATTTGAAACACATGTTTAATAAACTTTTTATTAATTAGGAATTAGGTGAATTAAGTTTCACCCAATTCCAAAAAGTTTCATCATCATCAGCAGCCCATTAAGTCTTACGTCCGGGCTCGTGTCTCCTCTCCTCTATCTAGAGAGCTGAAAGGGTTTACACTGTTAAACACTTAAAAGAAGGACCGAGCGAGTAAGACGTAAGGCGAATATTGAGTTCATAAACAACTCTTTGTTAACGTTGTCTTCGTAACAAACTGATTATTGTGTCTCGCTTAATTACCTACACTCAATATTTTGACATAAATTCTGACGAGATTATCCTTATTATTATTATTATTATGTTTGCATACAAGCTCAAAGCATGCAAACATAAATTCTATCTATCCAACTATCTCCCCAATTATTAAGAGTGCCCTCATTTTGCACACCCTCTGAGTTCGATAAAATCTAAAGAAGTATTTTTATCTCTTCATCACAATCGAATTTCCACCCTACTACTGCATTGTAAATTGTATTTTCACTGTAATGATGGAGTTCTAAAGCTATCTTCGTAAATAGTTCTCTCGTCGAAATATATACCTTATGTATTACAGATTCGCATCAAAATTGTTTGTACGAATGCAGTTGTTTATGAATTATTTGTGATTGCGAATATGGTGTTCTGTTGTATTGTGATAGAAATTAAAATCGCTTGAGTGAGGCGGTAGTCCATAGTAGATTGGAGCTGCCGAGAGGCAGTGTCGCGAAACGCGACCACGTTGTGATATAAAAGGAAGTATTGTTTAAATTTCTTTATCACACACCGACTGCCTGCACCCGCGTTCGGCCACTTTCCGGTCTACCTTCTTACACCATGTCTGCACGTATTTTGGTGAGTCAATTTAATTAATATAAAGTACATTACTCATCCACGGAGATGTCCCAAACCAGGAAAATATTTAATTATCCGAAAAATATGAAAATATTATAAACTAGACAAAAAAAAAACTTTTTGCAGTGATTTTCTATTGTGTCGTTAATTATACGAATAAACTTTTGGGATTTTTGGTGGCCTCTCAGTAGGAAAGCGGCTGTGAGATAATTTAGATACCTGAATTGGAATACAAAAGTGTGAAATCGCGTATTTCATAAAATAAGCAGACTAATTCGATTTTTTTATCACAACTAGTGTCACAACAAGTTCGGAATCAAAAATAAACCATCGTGCCTATTGCAACATTTGTCAATCAAGTTAAGAAGCTGTTCGTTGACAGCAAATAATGAGCTTTGACATAGTTTTCCTACTGCGAGTACGGAGTAGAGGAGTTTCACGTTCATTGTTATAGCGTTTTTCTAGGTTGATTGAACGTATGCATTAATCGTATACCTCATTTAAAAAGCATCTATTCTACTCAAAATAACATGTGTAAAAAGTTCAAACTTTCTTAGTAAGTGTTGTATAACATTTTGATATGCTTAGTCATGAAAGCATAACAATTGTTATAATGTATGCTATTATGGCACGTACATTATCAAATGATTATGATTAGATGTTACATTTTTAGTTCAGATGACTAGGGATATTGTTGTGGTGCTACTAAAAGCTAGTTGTAATTTAAATTTATTCTGTTGTTGGTTTTACTGCCAATACTTGGTCAGTTAGAAAGTTGCTTTGATCGTCACGTTTCTTTCAATACGTTTTTCATTTATTTACTTTGTGATTATTTATATTATTTAATATGTTATTTTCTTATTGTTATGCAATGCACTAACGCTTGGCGATATATTGTTTCTCACGCGGACTGTGTTTGCTCACGCGATTGGTTATTTCCTAAATTTCTATTCTCCTTTTTACGTCTGTTTCGACTTAGAATATATATATATATATATATATATATATATATATATATATATATATATATATTTATATTAATAAAATATTGCTGAGGAGTGAGTGTTCGAAAGGATAATAAAACAGAATTTTTTATATACCTATAAAATACTACCGTCAGGCTATTCTTCTATGAAGAGCATAGCATTTTCATCAGATTTGCTAGACATTCTACTGTGTTCAAAATGAGGCCATTTCCATCCATATTCCAACATTCCTCAGTCTCTAAGATATTGCCACTAAACAAGTTGTTAAATTTTGACTTGGCCTTCAAATCTGTGGGAGTCTAAATCAATAGACTTTAAGATATCGCAATAACTAAAGTACCATCTTTTTAATTTTCAGTTGGCGTTTGTTTGCTTGGCTGAGCTGACGTCGCTGATAGCGGCAGGAGGCGGCGGTGGCGGCCACAAGAAAGTCATCATTCACGTCCCCCTATACGTGAAACACCATCACCACAAACACACTATTGTTAAACACGTACATCATAAGCCAAAGGCTGAAGACGACCACTATGAAGTACTAGGATACACGTACGGGGAACCTAAGGCTGCTCCTCACTTCGGCGGAGGTAAGATTTAGATCCTCCTACAAAGTGTTCCTTGTTTGTATAGCAGACTAATATAAACATAGCCCTCCTTCTAGCATGTACTATGATACATACATAGCACCACCAGTTTAAGATATAATGACGTATCAATAATGTCGTGGGAAAACATGCACTAAATTAGAACTGTAAGGATATTTTTCGGGACATTATCTATATACTTATTTATGTTTCCACTACACACCGAACTTCTAAAGAGCGCAAAATTAATCTACCTATTATGGTAGGGTTGGCACAGGAGAATATAATTTAAAAAAACAAATTTTTACACGTTTTTGTTATGTAGAATATATTTTATTTAATATTTATATTCTTCACAAAATACTTACCCTAATTTTTTTATTCAATTTAAATTAAGAAAAACATTCTATCACATTAAAAACCTACTTCTTTTTTCACCACCCCCGGGGCCATGGCCTCTTCTGTTTCACCACGCTATGTCTCTGAGACAGAGATATTATCATCACTCACTAAACCCTATACCCTAAATTGTTAACTAAACCAAACAATCGTAATTTATTTCACCTAAATTTCTTCCATAATGTAGGTACGTATTTATAAATCTGTCTAAGTACCACATTACCTCAAAACAATAAATTATAATTTAATTAAGTTAATACTTAGGTACTAAGTATATTATACTAACCTACCTATTGGAGTCTTTCGGATTATTAAATTACGATAAGTTTTTGTTCATTCTATTATTGTTATACATATAGATATAAACACTGTTTGACATTATTATACACTTATATACTCATATGGTAAAAAAAACAAATTAAGAAATGATAAAAATTGTATGACACGCACGCAACGTGTATACTCCAAACCCTGAGCAAAAGCACTGGCCGATCCGGTACAAACCGGTTTCTGCCTGTACGCGAGGAAGCCGCCAGTGCTTCCCGCACACACGCGCACTAAGCACACCAAGCTTGTAGTAGCGTACCTATCACAGCGCCAATGTATTCGAGCTTTGCCTCTGTTCCGTTTCTTTACTCATGTGCTTAGAGTCTATGAAATCAATTTCAGCACTCAAACTTACACTAACTAGACTAGAATCAAAAGCAATTTAACCCGGTACAGAATGTCATAAGAAATTGCGGCATTTGTTTCATTAAAGACCCCTCCTAAAGAAGGACAACTTCTTTTTTCGAGCTGAATTCGAGGAATACAAACGGATCTCAAATCTTATGTTTTGAAAAGTCATGTTCCGTTATTTGAATTGTTCACAATCAGTTAAATTATATAACAACATAATTGTTTTGGACCCTTAACTAATCGAGTCTGCCTAATCGTTTGTTAAAGTGATCAAGAATTACTTTAAAGAATTTAATAATATTTTTTGATTTTCGAAGTGGGTGTGGGTTATTGTTACATGATCGGTTACGAAATATAATTTTATTTTTCTTTTCTTTTCTCGTTCTATTAATCAAGAGGCGGTTGGAAGATACATATTTTGTAAATTAATATTTTGAGAGAGTGGGTGTATCTGTGCTGTGTTTTCTCAGATAGTTATTACCTACATCCTTGGGCAATATTTAACTAACACAACACTGTAACATTTTGGTCTATCTTATATTAGTATAAGGTAGACCAAAAAGTTACAGCGCTGTGTTCCTTTTCTCGCAGTATTCTTGTCTGCCTTAGTAGTCTTTTAGACATCCACGGGTTGAGATGGTAGACATTATAGTAACATTATGTATTCTCTATCTGTCACTACAAGGTGCTACGGAAGCTAGTGTATAAGTAATATTAAAGCTATGTCTGTAGCAACTGGATAATCAGTTAACCATGAGTTTACTTTGGTATTGATGATGGGTTTGTACATTTCAGGCGGTGGTCACGGCTGGGGAGCAGCTGAAGAGTCACATGATGGAGGCTACGGAGAGTCCCCTGTCAGTTTTGAAGGTGGTGAACACTCTGGGTATGCCCTCTCCGGTGGCGAAGACTATGGCGTCGACGTAGGGGGCCATGGAGGATACTAAACTATAATATTGTGTACATAGAACTTTACTCAGTACTGAACAGACTGATCCATCCACTAAAATTAGTGGCTATATTCAGAATGTATTTGTTATTATCATAGTATTTCAGTATAAATTGAATTAGCATAATGTAGTAGAAGATGACCTCAATATTTATAAATGTGTCCTTAGACTTGGAGTAAAATGCCAAATGTTTACATAATATCAGTTGTGAAGGTTTGGAAATATATGTTTTTTGTACATATTTTGAAGCCTGGTACATACATGATATTAAAATATAGGGTATTGAATTATAACATGCATGTTTGTGGTTATACTTATAAGATCTGTTTCCTAGTATTCTTAGTGACATGTCTGTTCCAGGCAGTGTAGTCCGACTTTAGCACTTGTATTGTTGAATGATTGTGTTAATGTTATAGTAATTTTAAACAGTGTTTGTTGTGAAAATCCCGGTTTTAACGGGTATTTGTTATTATTATATTTGTTGTTAATTTAAATATTATTGTTTTAAAAGCGTATTATTTAATCCTTTATAGATAACATCCCGAAATCATAAGCTATGCTTAGACTCCAAACCAAATCTAGGTGTCACGTAGGCATAACACAATTTACCATTATGAACAGCAGTTACATTTACACTGTAAAATTATGACATATACACCAACTTTACATAAAAAGAAAAAGAAAAGAAAAATATTTTATTTGCATAGATTATCATATCATATTATGAGACGAATATCTAAGTAATCCATGCAATCACCATGCGGGTGCCGGGTCTATCGTGTAGTAGTGCGAGAAAAACGGGCAGTGCCTGGGACTTGTGATTCCAGGAGTAGGTTTAAGGGATCTCTTTCCGTGTACACTACGCTCACCTTTCACTATCCAAGTTCCTCTCTTTACCTAGCCAAATTTGATAAGAACCTACGATCGCGGCGTTAGACACTCTTTCTATAGGCGTTGCTATCAAAAGTTTTGCATTAGAATTGGTTTTTAATAAAACACATGTAACAGTCTTCAGGAACCCATTAATGTCCCACAGGTGGGCTCGGGTCTCCTCTATCTAGAGAACCGAGAAGGTAATAATAATAATTAAACAATAATAATTTGCATACATAAAGCTAATTAAACCCTTTTCTTTTTAAAAAAACCCATAACATTCAAAATGTTAGTGACTGTAGATGACATCACAAATACAAAATGAAACAAAAATAATTTGTCTGACGATTGTCTCTAAAAATAAACATCAGCAGTACTTTCTAGCATAGAACAACTTTGTTCGTTTTGTCGAATCAACTAACGTAAATTAACCGACGATCGGTCCTTTTTTTATTCATTTGCTACATAAATTAGTCTCGAAACCATAATCACTGTTGCGTTCTTAGTTAGTCTATGAATGGTCGAACGCGGAACTTACATAGGTACATACAACTGTGCATTTTGTTTTTGATCTTATTTTCGTTTCTTGGCTACATTCATTCGGTTACGTAATATAAGTATTTTATTTTATTCATTGTACTTTCAATGTTACCCGGAAGTAAAGTAATGAATAGCATATATTATATTATGTAAAACGAACTACTTATTCATAATTCGTTGTACGGACATTTGAATGCACTGACATTCAATTCCGTAAAGCGACCGATTTAAAAATGATTATTTAAATATATTTTATTTTACTCTTAAATTGATGAAATATTAATTGAAGCATGGTGTCCTGCTCTGCAGCAGAGCCACCATAACAAATGCTGATCAATTATATCTTAAAATGATGTATGTCAAACCTAAAAGATGTATGTTTGCCGATAGGTATTGCTGTACCGACACTAAGTAACGAGGAATTGTGAATTGAAAGTGGCTCTGCTAGGGAGCATACTCTTTAGCAGAGCCACCTAGAAAACGTACTCAGGACAGCTACTGCTTTTTTGTGCCAACTGCTGTATGTATAGAATACCTACTGTTTATAGTGTACGTGTTGTAAAATATTATTATTAACATGCGGTTTTTATTATTTTCACTTTACTATAATAATAATGCTCATAGAAACAGCCTAGTTATATTGTGTTAGCATTTTTGTTATGACTGTGTATGTTTGTATTAAATAAAATACATTATTTAGAACAACTGTCCGTGTAGTGACGTATTAAGAATACATAATGTCACTGCCCCATCTCAACCCGCGGGTGTCGTACAAGGCGACTAAGGGAGTAACCTTATGCAGACAAGAGCAAGAAAGGAAAATTCGAAACAAACCCTATACCAACCCGTCTGGCGTCTGGCCAGCGTGGTATAGTAGTCTAAATTCCCTTCACATTCTTTGGAGGAGACCCGTGCCCAGCAGTGGGACGTTTATGGGCTGTAATGGTGATTTAAAATAAAATATTAATTATATAAAAAAATAAACTCGCTGCTTACCTACGCGAACTTACTTTTCGCACTTCTTTTTATTGTATTTATTGTCGAAAACTTACAAATAATTTAAAAATCATATTTATATCATACATTAAATGAAACTAGGTAGATGGTGCCAGTGGTTTTATTAACAATTAATAAAACACCAGGCGCCAAACAGCTCATTTTTTTTAAATTCGCTCGAATACCTGTGCGAATATTTTTTCAAGTTGGCTGCTGACAGTCGAGTAACATTGTAGAGGGTATCCATAACTTCCGCACTCGAATTTGATGCGGATTTTCACAATCAAATAGTTTTTTTTTTGCAGTTGAAGCTAGCAAACTACAAAAAAGAATGGTGCTACGAGTATCTGAGGTCTACGGTGATTGCCTAATTTGTTACGCGCTCAGACTACTGACTAAGATTCTTTCTGTTCAAATTAGCTATAGTTACTGAGTTGCTCATGTTATGATATAAGTATATTACCGATGATGAATGCTATTGCGGAAGATTGTAACTCTATACTGTATTTTCTTTACAGCGTATCATTCTAAAGCATTCTAATGTACAATGATGTCAGTTTTTATAAACAAATTTAGACTGTCACCTTAATTATAAGCTAAAACCCGGACAAGTGTAAGTTAACAGCTTTCCAACTCGCAATAACTCGCTTTCTCAAAACCTAAATGGGCTATCCAACACTAAAAGAATTTTTCAAAGCGGTACAGTAGTTTCTGAGATCCTAGCGTTCAACCAAACAAACAAACTCTTGAGCTTTATAATATTAGTATAGATATCATACAGCTAGCGAAGCGTTCCGTTTTTGCACGATTCCCCAAATAAGGAGTGTTATGTTTTCAGGATTTTCGAGAATTTCATCTAAATCCGTTCAGATATTTAGAAGTTATGGTGGAATAAAGAAACGTACATACATACAAGAATCCTGAAACATAACACTCCTTATTTGGGCATTCGTAAAAAAGACACGACTGCCATGGCAATAAGAACTAAAGGCAATATCCAAGATGTATGTATATAATTATATCCCCACACTATTTTTTTTATAGCATTCGGGTGACTTTCTCTCAGTGGAATTCTTTCCTATCAAGTCCACCAACTGTAATGAAAATTTTAGTTTATGCAGATGAAACAAGGTACCTATATCTTATAGAAGATATTTTGCCTTTTATAGAATAGCTTTATTTAGGTGATTAATGTATATCTATCATTTTATAGCAAAATTTTGATATAAAAAAAATGTTTTGGCCTCTGTGACCTTAAATACTAAGTATTCTCTTCTTTCTTCAATATCGACCCGTTACAGTTTTATTATGTAAGTTTTTGTGTTTTTCACGAACTCTTGATATTTTTTCCAAAATCAAAGTAGGTTGCTCCTTGTGACATTAGCTATCCGCTAGTAAAAGTCCTGTCGAATTCAGTTCAGGCATTTTGGAGTTTACCTCAAACAAACAGACAGACAGACCAAAATTTAAAAAGGATTTTTCTGTTATGCCTAAGTACCTAACATAATTCTTGTCCGTGTAGTGAGGGATAAAGAATACATAATGTCACTACCCAATATCAACCCGTGGGTGTCGTAAAGGCGACTAAGAGCACCTTATGCAGACAAGAGCACTAAGAGAAAAGAAAAATTCGAAACAAAGCGTGGTAGTAGGCTAAATTCCTTCCACATTCTTTGGAGGAGACCAGTGCCCAGCACCGAGACGTTTATGGGTTGAAATGATGAACATATACTTTCTTATATATTTGTATAGATGTATACCTAGATAAACAGAAGAATGTTCTGGTTATACCTGATTTAAAAAAGAAAGATAAACAAATCGATAGCGCATTAAATAAAACCAAATTATTTTTCTATTTTTTATTAACAACAACAAAAACAATATAAGCTTATGTTAAAAATATGCCAACAGTTCTAGTCATTGGTATTTTCAAATAATTATAGTGAGTAAGACATATGTGATACAACTAACAAAGCATATCATTGTAATTATATTAGTCATAACCAAGAAACTTCTATATTCTTTCCTAAAATCTTCTTGGTTGTATCATGTTCCGATTCTTATATCTTTATTTCAAAAGAAATCAAAAGTAATTAATGACCCATCAGGTACAATTATTGAATGATTTCTTAGCGGTTGCACAACGCTTAAGTAAAGAAATAAATTTACCTTTTTTCTTATTAGATTATTCCGCTACAGTTACGTTGATACTCAATAAGCATAGTTCTTTAACAACTTGCGCAATTTCAGATCTAGGGCGTGTCGAATTGTCCGATGTCGTTTATTTGGGGTGTAGTAAATTATAACGTAAGTAGTTTGATGACATAAGCGCCTTCAATAGCTTCAGAATAGGTAGATTAGGTAGTTACATCGTCTTAGCTAATAACTTACAATTATATGCTAAATTATTATAACTTATTTTTTATTAACTTTCGCTCGATTTTCCCATGTAACTAATTTTTGATTTTACGATTACAACATTAATATGTTCCTAAAACTATAAAAATAGACACAGTATAAATTAAATACCCTTACAACATCAATATGTTCCTAAAATTATAAAATACACAGTATAAATAATTTTAATTGACAACATTTTTGTACTATTTTTTTTTTATGCTTACGCTAAACCAGTTACGGTTATGTACATGTTCTTCATAACTTCGACGACAAATTTGTATGTAACATAAATTTATTTATTGGTTCTTTTAAAATATTGCAAATGATTACAGATTTCGTATTTGTTTTTATATAAACTTCTTTTCGGAGACGTACTTTAACCTAGTATTATTTTAATTCAACTAATACACTAAGGATTCAACATTGCCAGTATTAGTTGACTGGTGAATACCTGCTTCTCTTGCAAAAGTAATAGGTGTATCGTCGGATAAGGTATTTTCTTCTGCTATATACGATGGGCCGTCTACATCTGAACCCGTAAAAGAATTATGACCGTCAAAGCCTGAATCCTGATAAGCACCAGGAAATTCAACTGATGATGAAGCACTAGGTATACCAATACCCTGAGTGGGAGCAGAAGACGAGAATGGATCGCCTTGCGCTAATCCTGTGAAAGTTTCTATACCACCTGACAGAGATGTAGGTTCAGGTGCAGCTGCAAAAGGAATTGAACTTTGTGAAGTTAACCCCACGAAAGGATCGTTTGTTGGTTGAGATGCTACACCTCGTAGATACCCATACGTGTCTGGGTACGCGCTCTGTATATTATTCACTGCTATGAAAGCTTCATCGCCTTCGTCTCCTTCTTCAGTAACTTCATAGCCATGTGCTAAACCATTACTGGGCAACGCTCCAGGCAAAGAGTCAAACACTTTAACTTTCTTAACCGTATGAGATACACCATGCACCTGCGGTACTTGAGGAACTGAGAAACCTGTACTTGGAATACCACTATCGTACGAAGGCACTGAAGGAGAATATGCAGAACTATAATCCCCTTCAAAAGATGGAATAGCGCTGGGAGAATACCCATAATTTGGGATAACCGGCGCATCGTTATGGTAATCGTGACCATGGTGACCTTGATGACCGTGGTGGCCGTGATGAACATCATGACCATGATGACCATGGTGGTGACCATGATGCCCATGATGTTTATGATGATGACCATGATGTCCGTGACCAATTCCTTTAGAAACAGTTTTAGTTTTTAGATGAACTTTTTTATGATGATGGCTAAAATGATGCCCATGAGGTGCTGGCGCTGGCTTATGATGATGATGATGGTGGTGATGATGTTCTTTCTTGGGTTTGTGATGATGATGATGAATAGTTATCACTTTTTTGTGGTGATCATGATGATGAAACTCCGGGATGTGCAACTTCACATGGTCGCTGAAAAATGTATAAAATATTAGTTTTTTGAAGTTACAGGTTTTAGTACATAGGCACGTGGTCATTTGTGATATTTCAACAAAATGCATCCAGGGCAGGCTTGGCGTTACTCTAAAATCAGGGTACAAAACAAAACAAATGCCTTCAGCAAAATAGGCCTAATTTCCTTTGTTACAAGAATTAGTCACGTAACTTTAAATACGTGAAGTGGTATATTATGATTTAGGTAGGTATGTGGTAAAGAAAAAGTTCGCAATTTGCAAATAGTAAATCATCTCTAGGAGCCTTATTATTGTATAGACACATATGTATATTCACAGAGAACAAGTATCTTATTAAATTATTATATAACGGGCGTCACGTATTATATTTAAGGAATATGAAAATACCTTATTTGTTTGCCCGACGTTTCGGTCGAATTACACCGACCGTGGTCACAAGTCGCGAAAGTTTAAAAGATTTTATAACAAGTATCTTGTCACAGGGGACTACACATACACATCCTTGTCCCGTGAATATTTAAATTGTGTGAAGTGAGACAACATCGCCAGTCAACAGTTTTTAGGATTGTTTACCCTTCAGTGAATATTCAGTTTGTTTCCAATAGATAAAATTGAAACACAGTCGCAAATTTCGCATTTTGGCTTTTATAAAATAACCTAATAAACAGAAAGTAAATTTAAACTGCAAAAATGTGACCAACTGTATATAATTTAGTGCTTTTTTTCCGCAACATTTTATATCCTGGAAAAATAAAGTTGAAATAAAGCTTTTGAGTATCCTTACTGGTGTTTACCGCCACCTCCAGTCTCGCCGCCCTCGAGGCACATCACTACCAGCACTGTCAAATACTTGGTTAGATCCATGTCTTCTAGCAGCCTCGTCTCTGACCACCACCCACCAACAACTGTTCACAACACGCGATGATCAAAACAGCTCAACTAATAACACCGACGGACCGGACCTACGTTCACATTTTGTTTTACATCACAAGTAGTAGGTACTTTCTTTTCTTCCAGAGTTTTAGTTTTATTTCAGATCAATGAAGCGACGAGCATCTCGAGGCGAAGTACCGCACTGCCGCCTAGCCACACTGGATTGAATAGCGCAACATAGCGAGATGACCATTTATCCAATTTCACTTAAATAAACCCGTAATATCAATAAAAAGACAACAATTGCTATTGTCGACGAAGCATGCCAAGACATAGTTGGCGGGGGTGACGCATGACGGGACGACTATCGCTCTAGTTTCCATTGATACAGAGTTCTTTTCGCGAACCAGGAAGTAAGTTGATAGATACGTTTTTTGTGGATACCGAGTGTAATAACTATTTCACTGCCGTTCCAAACAACGCATTCTAAGTGACCGCAGGGTGGATGCTGTAATAAAGTTACGGTTGCACGTATTTACTCTAGTGTTGAGAAAATGAGCCTCGAGTCGGGAGCTCGAACCCTGAATCGAAGCTCGCGAGCCTTCAAGGCTCGAGCCTTGAGGGCTCGCGAGCCTTAAAGGCTCAAGCCTTGAGGGCTCGCGAGCCTTGAAGGCTCGAGCCTTGAGGGCTCGCGAGCCTTCAAGGCTCAAGCCTTGAGGGCTCGCGAGCCTTCAAGGCTCAAGCCTTGAAGAGAGGGCTCGAGCCTTAAGGCTCAAAGCGAGCCCTAAGCGAGCTTTGTATGATTAATAACCTACTATAAGTACATAATAATATATTATGTATTAAGTTCTATCGAAATATGTTATTCAAAGTTCAATGACCCTGTATCTTCTGAGTGCAGTGTGAATAAAAATAGTTTGATAAATGATATCATAAGATACCTATATTAGGTTTGAGTCGAGTAAAGTACTACCTTGCCACTACAGCTCCTATTGGTTATAGCGTGATGTTATGAAGCCTATAAAGTATCTACATAGGTACTATATTAGTAGAGTAGCGAGTCTTATTATCTTATATCGAAAGTTTATGTTGAGTAAAGTACTACCTGGCCAATACAGCTCCTATTGGTTATAGCGTGATGTTATGTAACCTATAAAGTACCTAAATACATAGGTACTATATTAGTAAGGTCGCGAGTCTTATATCGAAAGTTTGAGTCGAGTATAGTACTACCCGTGCCCAGCAGTGGGACGTTTATGGGTTGAAATGATGATGATGATAGTACTACCTTGCCACTACAGCTCCTATTGGTTATAGCGTGATGTTATGTAACATATAAAGTACCTATATAGGTACTATATTAGAAGGGTCGCGGGTCTTATATCGAAAGTTTGAGTCGAGTAAAGTACTACCTGGCCAATACAGCTCCTATTGGTTATAGCGTGATGTTATGAAGCCAATAAAGTACCTACATAGGTACTATATTAGTAGAGTCGCGAGTCTTATTATCTTATATCGAAAGTTTATGTTGAGTAAAGTACTACCTGGCCACTACAGCTCCTATTGGTTATAGCGTGATGTTATGAAACATATAAAGTACCTACCTACATAGATACTATATTAGTAGGGTCGCGGGTCTTATATCGAAAGTTTGAGTCGAGTAAAGTACTACCTGGACAATACAGCTCCTATTGGTCATAGCGTGATGTTATGTAACGTATAATGTACCTACCTACATAGGTACTATATAAGTAAGGTCGCGAGTCTTATATCGAAAGTTTGAGTCGAGTAAAGTACTACCTGGCCAATACAGCTCCTATTGGTTATAGCGTAATGTTATGTAGCCTATAACTTGAAATACAAATGTAAGATAGAAAAGAAGCAAATGTATGTAGCTACTTTACTGAATACCTACGCTCGCTCGGCTCTCGGCGTGGTCAAAATTTAAAAATGTGGCCGCCATCTTGAACTTTGTTGTTTTTGGGCTGATTGACTCCAAAATCGATATCTGACAATCCCTTTGACTGTTTGACAAAGTGCTTTAGTCAGAATTTGCGAAAGTGGCCGCCATCTTGAACTTTGTTGTTTTTGGGCTAATTTACTCCAAAATTGATATTTGACGACCCCTTTGACTGTTTGACATAGTGCTGATGTCAAAATTTTCAAACGTGGCCGCCATCTTGAACTTTGTAGTTTTTGGGCTGATTGCCTTCAAAATCGATATCTGACGATCCCTTTGACTGTTTGACATAGTGCTGATGTCAAAATTTGCAAAAGTGGCCGCCATCTTGAACTTTGTAGTTTTTGGGCTGATTGACTTCAAAATCGATATCTGTCGATCCCTTTGACTTTTTGACATAGTGCTGATGTCAAAATTTTCAAACGTGGCCGCCATCTTGAACTTTGTAGTTTTTGGGCTGATTGCCTTCAAAATCGATATCTGACAATCCCTTTGACTGTTTGACAAAGTGCTTTAGTCAGAATTTGCGAAAGTGGCCGCCATCTTGAACTTTGTTGTTTTTGGGCTAATTTACTCCAAAATTGATATTTGACGACCCCTTTGACTGTTTGACATAGTGCTGATGTCAAAATCTTCAAACGTGGCCGCCATCTTGAACTTTGTAGTTTTTGGGCTGATTGCCTTCAAAATCGATATCTGACGATCCCTTTGACTGTTTGACAAAGTGCTGATGTCAAAATTTGCAAAAGTGGCCGCCATCTTGAACTTTGTAGTTTTTGGGCTGATTGCCTTCAAAATCGATATCTGACAATCCCTTTGACTGTTTGACAAAGTGCTTTAGTCAGAATTTGCGAAAGTGGCCGCCATCTTGAACTTTGTTGTTTTTGGGCTAATTTACTCCAAAATTGATATTTGACGACCCCTTTGACTGTTTGACATAGTGCTGATGTCAAAATCTTCAAACGTGGCCGCCATCTTGAACTTTGTAGTTTTTGGGCTGATTGACTTCAAAATCGATATCTGACGATCCCTTTGACTTTTTGACATAGTGCTGATGTCAAAATTTTCAAACGTGGCCGCAATCTTGAACTTTGTAGTTTTTGGGCTGATTGCCTTCAAAATCGATATCTGACGATCCCTTTGACTGTTTGACAAAGTGCTGATGTCAAAATTTGCAAAAGTGGCCGCCATCTTGAACTTTGTAGTTTTTGGGCTGATTGACTTCAAAATCGATATCTGACGATCCCTTTGACTTTTTAACATAGTACTGATGTCAAAATTTGCAAAACTGGCCGCCATCTTGAACTTTGTAGTTTTTGGGCTGATTGACTCCAAAATCGATATCTGACTATCCCTTTGACTGTATGACATAGTGCTGATGTCAAAATTTTCAAAAGTGGCCGCCATCTTGAAATTTGTTGTTTTTGGGCTGATTGACTCCAAAATCGATATCTGACGATCCCTTTGACTGTTTGACATAGTGCTGATGTCAAAATTTTCAAAAGTGGCCGCCATCTTGAACTTTGTTGTTTTTGGGCTGATTGACTCCAAAATCGATATCTGACGATCCCTTTGACTGTTTGACAAAGTGCTGATGTCAAAATTTGCAAAAAGGGCCGCCATCTTGAACTTTCTGGTTTTTGGGCTAATTTACTTCAAAAATGATATTTGACGATCCCTTTGACTGTTTGACATAGTGCTGATGTCAAAATTTGCAAAAGTGGCCGCCATCTTGAACTTTGTTGTTTTTGGGCTGATTGACTTCAAAATCGATATCTGACGATCCCTTTGAGTGTTTGACATAGTGCTGATGTCAAAATTTTCAAAAGTAGCCGCCATCTTGAACTTTGTTGTTTTTGGGCTGATTGACTCCAAAATCGATATCTGACAATCCCTTTGACTGTTTGACAAAGTGCTTTAGTCAGAATTTGCGAAAGTGGCCGCCATCTTGAACTTTGTTGTTTTTGGGCTAATTTACTCCAAAATTGATATTTGACGACCCCTTTGACTGTTTGACATAGTGCTGATGTCAAAATTTGCAAAAGTGGCCGCCATCTTGAACTTTGTTGTTTTTGGGCTGATTGACTTCAAAATCGATATCTGACGATCCCTTTGTGTTTGACATAGTGCTGATGTCAAAATTTTCAAAAGTAGCCGCCATCTTGAACTTTGTTGTTTTTGGGCTGATTGACTTCAAAATCGATATCTGACGATCCCTTTGAGTGTTTGACATAGTGCTGATGTCAAAATTTTCAAAAGTAGCCGCCATCTTGAACTTTGTTGTTTTTGGGCTGATTGACTCCAAAATCGATATCTGACAATCCCTTTGACTGTTTGTTCCGCCATCTTGAACTTTGTTGTTTTTGGGCTAATTTACTCCAAAATTGATATTTGACGACCCCTTTGACTGTTTGACATAGTGCTAATGTCAAAATTTGCAAAAGTGGCCGCCATCTTGAACTTTGTTGTTTTTGGGCTGATTGACTCCAAAATCGGTATCTTAGGATCCCTTTGACTGTTTGACATAGTGCTGATGTCAAAATTTGCAAAAGTGGCCGCCATCTTGAACTTTGTAGTTTTTGGGCTGATTGACTCCAAAATCGATATCTGACGATCACTTTGACTGTTTGACATAGGGCTGATGTCAAAATTTGCAAAAGTGGCCGCCATCTTGAACTTTGTAGTTTTTGGGCTGATTGACTCCAAAATCGATATCTGACGATCACTTTGACTGTTTGACAAAGTGCTGATGTCAAAATTTGCAAAAGTGGTCGCCATCTTGAACTTTGTTGTTTTTGGGCTGATTGACTCCAAAATCGATATCTGACGATCCCTTTGAGTGTTTGACATAGGGCTGATGTCAAAATTGGCAAAAGTAGCCGCCATCTTGAACTTTGTTGTTTTTGGGCTAATTTACTTCAAAATTGATATTTGACGATCCCTTTGACTGTTTGACATAGAGCTGATGTCAAAGTTGGCAAAAGTGGCCGTCATCTTGAACTTTGTTGTTTTTGGGCTGATTGACTACAAAATCGATATCTGACGATTCCTTTGACTGTTTGACAAAGTGCTGATGTCAAAATTTGCAAAAGTGGCCGCCATCTTGAACTTTGTTGTTTTTGGGCTGATTGACTCCAAAATCGGTATCTTAGGAACACTTTGACTGTTTGACATAGGGCTGATGTCAAAATTTGCAAAAGTGGCCGCCATCTTGAACTTTGTAGTTTTTGGGCTGATTGACTCCAAAATCGATATCTGACGATCACTTTGACTGTTTGACAAAGTGCTGATGTCAAAATTTGCAAAAGTGGTCGCCATCTTGAACTTTGTTGTTTTTGGGCTGATTGACTCCAAAATCGATATCTGACGATCCCTTTGAGTGTTTGACATAGGGCTGATGTCAAAATTGGCAAAAGTAGCCGCCATCTTGAACTTTGTTGTTTTTGGGCTAATTTACTTCAAAATTGATATTTGACGATCCCTTTGACTGTTTGACATAGAGCTGATGTCAAAGTTGGCAAAAGTAGCCGTCATCTTGAACTTTGTTGTTTTTGGGCTGATTGACTACAAAATCGATATCTGACGATTCCTTTGACTGTTTGACAAAGTGCTGATGTCAAAATTTGCAAAAGTGGCCGCCATCTTGAACTTTGTTGTTTTTGGGCTGATTGACTCCAAAATCGATATCTGACGATCCCTTTGACTGTTTGACATAGGGCTGATGTCAAAATTTGCAAAAGTGGCCGCCATCTCGAACTTTGTTGTTTTTGGGTTGATTGACTTCAAAATCGATATTTGACGATCTCTTTGACTGTTTGACATAGAGCTGATGTCAAAATTTTCAAAAGTGGCCGCCATCTTGAACTTTGTAGTTTTTGGGCTGATTTTGGAGTCGATCAAATATGTATCAATTTTGGAGTAAATTAGCCCAACAACAACAACAACAAAGGGATCGTCAGATATCGATTTTGTAGTCAATCAGCCCAAAAAAAACAAAGTTCAAGATGACGGCCACTTTTGCCAACTTTGACATCAGCTCTATGTCAAACAGTCAAAGGGATCGTCAAATATCGATTTTGAAGTCAATCAGCCCAAAAACAACAAAGTTCAAGATGGCGGCCACTTTTGCCAACTTTGACATCAGCACTATGTCAAACAGTCAAAGGGATCGTCAAATATAAATTTTGGAGCCAATCAGCCCAAAAACAACAAAGTTCAAGATGGCGGCCACTTTTGCAAATTTTGACATCAGCACTATGTCAAACAGTCAAAGGGATCGTCAGATATCGATTTTGGAGTCAATCAGCCCAAAAACAACAAAGTTCAAGATGGCGGCCACTTTTGCAAATTTTGACATCAGCACTATGTCAAACAGTCAAAGGGATCGTTCGATATCGATTTTGAAGTCAATCAGCCCAAAAACAACAAAGTTCAAGATGGCGGCTACTTTTGTCAATTTTGACATCAGCCCTATGTCAAACAGTCAAAAGGATCGTCAAATATCGATTTTGGAGCCAATCAGCCCAAAAACAACAAAGTTCAAGATGGCGGCCACTTTTGCAAATTTTGACATCAGCACTATGTCAAACAGTCAAAGGGATCCTAAGATATCGATTTTGGAGTCAATCAGCCCAAAAACAACAAAGTTCAAGATGGCGGCCACTTTGCAAATTTTGACATCAGCACTATGTCAAACAGTCAAAGGGATCGTCAGATATCGATTTTGAAGTCAATCAGCCCAAAAACAACAAAGTTCAAGATGGCGGCTACTTTTGCCAATTTTGACATCAGCCCTATGTCAAACAGTCAAAAGGATCGTCAAATATCGATTTTGGAGCCAATCAGCCCAAAAACAACAAAGTTCAAGATGGCGGCCACTTTTGCAAATTTTGACATCAGCACTATGTCAAACAGTCAAAGGGATCGTCAGATATCGATTTTGAAGTCAATCAGCCCAAAAACAACAAAGTTCAAGATGGCGGCTACTTTTGCCAATTTTGACATCAGCCCTATGTCAAACAGTCAAAAGGATCGTCAGATATCAATTTTGGAGCCAATCAGCCCAAAAACAACAAAGTTCAAGATGGCGGCCACTTTTGCAAATTTTGACATCAGCACTATGTCAAACAGTCAAAGGGATCGTCAGATATCGATTTTGAAGTCAATCAGCCCAAAAACTACAAAGTTCAAGATGGCGGCCACTTTTGAAAATTTTGACATCAGCACTATGTCAAACAGTCAAAGAGATCGTCAAATATCGATTTTGAAGTCAATAAGCCCAAAAACTACAAAGTTCAAAATGGCGGCCATTTTCGCAAATTCTGACTAAAGCACTTTGTCAAACAGTCAAAGGGATTGTCAGATATCGATTTTGAAGTCAATCAGCCCAAAAACAACAAATTTCAAGATGGCGGCCACATTTATAAATTTTGACCACGAAGAGAGCCGAGCGAGCGTAGGTATTCAGTAAAGTAGCTACATACATTTGCCTCTTTTCTATCTTACATTTTTGTATTTCAAGTTATAGGCTACATAACATCACGCTATAACCAATAGGAGCTGTATTGGCCAGGTAGTACTTTACTCGACTCAAACTTTCGATATAAGACTCGCGACCTTACTTACATAGTACCTATGTAGGTAGGTACTTTATAGATTACATAACATCACGCTATAACTAATGGGAGCTGTATTGGCCAAGTAGTACTTTACTCGACTCAAACTTTCGATATAAGACTCGCGACCTTACTAATATAGTACCTCTATAGGTACTTTATAGGTTACATAACATCACGCTATAACCAATAGGAGCTGTATTGGCCAGGTAGTACTTTACTCGAGTCAAACTTTCTATATAAGACCAGCGATCCTTCTAATATAGTACCTCTATAGGTACTTTATAGGTTACATAACATCACGCTATAACCAATAGGAGCTGTATTGGCCAGGTAGTACTTTACTCGAGTCAAACTTTCTATATAAGACCTGCGATCCTTCTAATATAGTACCTATATAGGTACTTTATAGGTTACATAACATCACGCTATGACCAATAGGAGCTGTATTGGACAGGTAGTACTTTACTCGACTCAAACTTTCGATATAAGACTCGCGACCCTTCTAATATTGTACCTATGTAGGTACTTTATGGGCTACATAACATCACGCTATAACCAATAGGAGCTGTATTGGCCAGGTAGTACTTTACTCGACTCAAACTTTCGATATAAGACCCGCGACCCTTCTAATATAGTACCTATATAGGTACTTTATATGTTACATAACATCACGCTATAACCAATAGGAGCTGTATTGGCCAGGTAACGCTTCAAGGCTCAGTCACCGAGCCTTCAAGGCTCAGTCCGAGCCTTCAAGGCTCGGAGGCTTGAGCCTCGACTCGAGCTTCGGCTATAAGGCTCGCGAGCCTTCTAAAAGGGCTTGAGCCTTGAGTGAGCCTTGAAGCCTTGAAGGCTCGGCGACTGAGCCTTCAAGGCTCAGGGCTCGAGCCTTCTAACAACACTAATTTACTCTCATTTTTTTGTATATATTATCTTGTTATCTGCATAACCTAAATATTTAAATACCTTTAGTAAGTATATTAGGAAGAACTTATAGAACATTTTAAATGTTGTGGATCATTCACTATAAGTTCATAATTCGTTTAACCCAATATTAGCTTTAAATCTTCCGTGAATGAACTCAGTAAAAATAGACAAAGTAAAACTAAGGTACCGAAATCGATTAATTATATCTTTGAGTGCGGGATGGCGATGGCGTCTAATAAATAAAACTTGTAACGATCTGATCTTGCTCGTAAATAATTGTAAGAGTGTGTGCCCATTAAAATTTAATCACTTGTTTCGTTTGAATTTATTGATTTTGGTACTAACTAGTAAAGGCCTCTTTTACGGCGTATCTTCAAGGGTATAAGGTAATTATTCAAACACGTGTTATCATGTAGTATTCTGTCTGGATGTGCTATAATAATATTACTTTTATTTTCGTTTTCAGCGGCTTTTTTATTATTTAAAATTTAATAAAGATCTTGGTAAAAGAATCATATATATGTAAATTCTAATGAAATAAGTGATTAAATTTTAATGGGCTCACACCACAATATATTAGTTTTGTTATATCTTAAGGGTGGGGAAATAACAGAGTAGGTAGATACAAGTAAGCATTTATTATGTAATATCATTTATTTTGAGCTTATTTAGTTAAAAGGCGGAGAGGCCTAATGGGAAAGCTAAATATGAGTCCCAGTTTAGTAGGTGGTATGACCAATGAGGAAGGACCGACGGAAGCGGACGGAGGAGATGGATGACCAATTCACTTTTTTTTTACTTTATTGTGTAAACAAACAACAACACAATGTTCAATAGAAATAGTTTAAGATAGAATACATTATGGGTGAATGTGAAACTTTGTAGAATCTAATATCTGATCCACCAGCCTGAACATTTGCTGTCGAATAACTGCTCAACTAAACCCTCTGAGTTATTTTGATAGAGGATAGAGACCATGTCCAGCGGTGTGATTCGGATCAGATCATCTGTCCACAATGTGGGTGGACGTCCGTGTAAAAACACTGCGTTGTATATTTTATTACAGAATAATATTACAGAAGTAATTAAACAAACAAGCCACAAGGAAAAAAAATAGCAAAAAATTAAGTAGTCATAAAGATGTATGAAGCTCATGTTCTTACAAGCTCTTCTTTAAGTATTATTCAAAATAATATATTTATATTATATTGGTGGTGGTCTAAACAAAAAAAGGTTTCGGTTTAACTAAAAGTAATAAAATTATATATGTTTATTTGGAACACCTTTTCGAGTATTTATTCCCAGCAGTTTGGAGATTATATAAAATATTCATATTAAATTTTATTTTGCTTTTATTTATGTTTTCTTGATTGTAAACATTGATATCTGTGATTGAAGTAGGTACCTGTACCTACTAAGGACGTACAAATTAACTATAAATAAAAAACACTGAACACATCTTTATGTTATTTTATTTAAACAACTGGTACTCACTGCTTATAGCTTATTCAGAAACCATCACCGGCGCGGCGCAAGCAATTTACAAAATTCGAAACAATCTACCACAACTTATATTAAAAAAGTAGTCTAAATATTCGCTTAGCAGTTATGTTGTGGCATCTTTTATATATAGTAACTAAGTAACTGAGTGCATCAGGCTGGTTTTACAAACATTTTAATTTTCGTTTTTAATTTGAAACGTAACAATTAGCATTAAGTATGTTAGTGAATAAATAAATGGTAATAAAAAGTTCTAAATCTAAAGTTTGATTAAACAGTAAGTACATAACATGTAAGTCCTATCTAATCCATTACAATAAAAATTAAATAGAGAAATAAATTATTAACATAGGTACTACGTGATATTAAGTCTTATAAAATCAGTCCGAAGTTGTATAAAAACTTGAAAAACTAATCAATACTCCTAAATAATAAAGACATTCTACAATTTATTATGATTTGTACAAAAACAAGACTTTGCTTCGTTCTACCCGCTATCAATAATATAAATGTAATATTGTTAAAATTCTTTTCACACCAATTAGTAAATCAATTCTTAAATTTACAGACCTTTTTGTACCCCTTTATTGTCATTCGAGCGCATAACTAGGTTTACTTTCGACTGAATGTATGCGTGGAATATACTTAATTATTTATTTATTTTATGAGCTTAATAAAACAAATTTTTGAAAACGGTAATTTTCAATTTTCATTTCCACGACAGCTGCGATTGGTATTTGGTATGCGAAATATGAACGTAAAAACTCGAAAGCTAAACTGCTGTAATTTTAATTAATCGTGTTGCATTCATACATATGCCTAATTCTAGGTATGTCTTTATGAAATTCTCGTAAAAAAAATAGCAGTATTCATCACATTATCAATAAGTAAGTAGCTTAAATAATAACCTATTACAGGGATAACCAACTGTTATCAAGATAATTTAAAGTTTTATTTTATACATTTGTAGGTTTTTATGGCTTTCAGTTTGCGTTCTTGTCTTCTTTTTTCTATGCTGTAACAAAGATATAATTAAATCATTACTAGCTAGCTACTAGCCTTATTTTTCTATATCTTTTTTGGAATAAGATTAAGATTCTAATTGTTTGCTTTCTAATGGAGTAATCTTCTATAAAGTCATAAGATATAATCTTATCAAATTGGCAAATCTTTGCTTAGATTCATATATGAGACTGTCCAAATATACATTAGCGTTTAGTTATGCAATTACCGAAAAACAGATAAGTAGATTATGATTGATGTGAACGACCAAATCGTTTGTTTACTAATTAAAGAATAAAAATCTCACAGGTACTTTAGGGAACACGGCACCTGAGGTCCCAAGGCCAAAAACAACGGTTGCTATAGAACTAATTATGGCCCAGCATGTTATAAGCCATCAAAGTAACAATTCAAAAAACAAGAAAAAAATAAGTCAAAAACAAGATTGACATTAGTTACTGTTACTAAAAACCTTGTTTGCCAACATGGGACAGTTAATACTTACCCTTATTTCTTCTATAAAGAGGAACGATTTGACGTTTGGGCAGCCCTGGAATCTCATGAGTGGGAACATCTGGAACTTCGAGTGGCACATCAAGTGGTACATCTGGTAGGAATTCTGGAATCGCAATACCTACTACTGGCTGAGTATGTGCTGCTACGGGGGGTTCCTCATGGATGTGCATGTGATGAAAATGTTCATGTTCATCAGCCGGCGACAAAACATGATCAATATCGTGATGTGTGTGATGGTGATGGATCGTTTTGTAAACTGTGTGTGTATGCTTTATCTTCTTCACTTTGTACGGCACGTGAATAACCACTTTCTTGTTACGTCTGTTAAAAAAAGTTTTACAGAGATATATATATAATAAGACATAATTTTATTAAAATAGATATAATTCAAACTCTTTTGGTTTAATCACTTAAAAATCTTCAAAACCATGCTGTACAGTATAACGCTATCCATTTAAAGAACGTATCAGGTTTATCATCATCATCATCAGCACCCCATTAAAGTCCCACTGTGATTAATAAATTTGACTGCTTCGATGAAACAGCGGAAAAGTGCACGACTTCTGTGCAAGGGTTAAAGGTGCCATCCGCGGGGATGAGGGAACGGTTTTGAATTTATCGGTCATAGAATTCTCAGTACTAGCCCGGAGTCCGGCAATATGCCCGGTTAATAGCAAAAGGCTCGCCCCCTATTAAACGGCAATGCGAAACAGCGAAATGTGGGTGCAATACAGCAATAAATAAACATATGTAATAGCAATTGTTCTAGAATACGGCTCAATAATACATATATAAATAAGTTTTCATTAGGAAAGTATTTATTTGAATTAAACTTTTAGATTCGATTATTATAAATTACAGTCCTCTTCAAGACAAATCATATAATAATTCATTCAAATGGCCATCTTCCAACACCAATATCAGATCAGCTCAATTTCGTAAAAATATTACATTTTCATCCAATTTATAGGTATATGTATTCAAAATTTCATCTCAATCGGTTGAGCATAACTGCTTTAAAATTCTGTTGCATGATTTGACTAACAATAGTCAAACATTGCAAGTTAATAAAAAGCTTGGTTTATTTTTTAAAAGATTGAAGAATTATAAAAAGATTAGAATTACACCATGCGATCTATAAGAAGAAACATTTACTTCAACGATGCATTAATAATTGCTTTAAACATATTTTGTCAACGACACTAAATTACTGCGAATGCAATGCTAGAAAATAACAGTTGTCAACGTATTTACATTGTTCACAAGCCACATTAGGAAAGCGCACAGTTCCGTCATAGGCTGGTAATTTCGGGAGCTTCCTTGTTCGACGCGCGTGAGTGCCATTCTATCGTTTCCTGTTATTTCATTCAATTTACTGGTGAAGGGAACACAATGACAACTTGACGAGAGGAAAAACTATGCCTCTAACTTTTACATTTCACGTAGAAGTAGGAAATGTTTAGAGTTCATTATGTTACCTAAATCCTACGATACCTATGTACGGTTGTACGGTAGTAATTTTACTTGCTTTTTTCGTAAGTTTCTCTCGTATACTTAGAACTTCAGAAATGAAATTTAGTGCTTTATAAGCAAGACAGTCGCAGATTTGAAATAAATTAACTACAAGCTGAATATTATTACAAAATACTACTCAAAGCCGGTCTATAGTTAAGTATTTATAAAATTCAAAATCGCATATCATCGTCTCTCTAGAAAAACCTACATACATACAGTGTCCTGGAAGGAGTAGGCAGAGGTACATTACACTCACATTTCGCCAGCTTTGTTAGCTTCCATGTAATAGGGACGAGTCTATTGCCATCAACCAGGCACATTTATGTCCAAATTCCTCGGGCTGATACGGAAAATATCATGATAGAAAAACCCAATACCATTTTGGACCTTTTGCGAAGCAGTAGTATACACTTTCTTTTGTCAATCCCTAGCGCTTCCCGCCCTTTTTGTGCAAGAGCATTAACGTGTCATTTCTGAACGTGTTGAGCATTTTAATAAGTCAAGTTTTTATCATCATTTTTTAATTTTCCATTATTATTGCCATGTTCCATACAATTTAAGGCTCTCGGCAGGTCTTACGAAGGACAAATTCATAAACATGTAATAATGACGATCTTAGAGTTCTTATTTTCGTGTCAACGCGCAAATCAATCAATTTGTATCAACCCAAAACTTGGCAACGGCTAAAGCACCGTCAGTTGCGCTCATAATGACGATAAAAATGTGGTACGCAATGGAACTAGACTTAAATAATTTACAAATAAAACAAATTACCCTTCTGTGTTTGTAACTAATATCGCCAATAGAGCAGCCAGGCAGAATAATATCTGAAAAAAAAAAATCTTCGTGAATATAATAAATAATATGTTTAATAATCCTTTTTTTACTTAGGCACAACTGTTTGGCCACTATTAGTGGACTAAATTTATAAGTTTAATGATTAATTTATCAAATGACTATACTGCCTTACCAATGAAGAACAGTTCAACTGTATGCCTAAGTTAAGAAAAAAATGTGTCTAAAGACATCACGGTTAGAAACCATTTTCCAAAAACTTGTGCAAAGCAATTATTTCGTTCTTGTTTAGCACGGCAGTATACCTATCAATGGTTGTAGAAAATATTGAATATATTAGGTCTTCTAGAGAAATGTAAACTGCTACCCAGAAATGCTCAACCTTTCGGTATCCAGGCAGGCCAGCGGACATAATAAAGTTATTCAGATAAATCTTGTGAGAAATGAAATGAAAAACACTCATGTTACTATTGTATCTGTACTTAGTATCTACAAGTATATTGCATGAGGTGCATTACTCGCCATTTAATTACACAGATAGCAAAGCATTGTTCAAAATTTACAGCAGAGTTAATCGCTTTTGTAACTTAAACGTAACTGCTTAATGTACTTACTAACAATTTAACGCATAATATAGTAACGTAATTAATTCTTAGAGTGACATATTATTCTTAAAAATGTATAAAGAAAATAAACATTCTGTAATGAGGGACATTAGCTAGTCATTAACAAATTATATCTAAATTGTTAATTGTTCCCATCAAAGTAAGCAAAAACTTACCGTGGTTCTACAATCCATAATCGTAGCTATTGTTGTATAACAATGTAATAGTGAAAAGCACAACAGTCGAACATGTGGTGGTATCGCAAAAAGCGCAGAGAGAAGCGCGTGCGAAACAAAACTGGGACTTCAATCAATGACGCGTTCGACGCTTTTGCTCACTTGCGGAAAATTGCACTTTCCCACCTATACGATGTGGCTGTGACTAACAACGAACTAACAATGAGTGCTGATGCGCCTATCAATACTTTATATATGTCATACATCAACACTAGCTGCGAACATTTAGTCTTCTATAAGACCGTCCTATTTCTGAAGCTCCACAATGCATATACTCTCTCTCCCGCGTCAATCTGGAAACATCTAACCCCACTTATAACTGTGAATGTTGTTTTAGAATCTCTCAGGTAACAGTAAAAACTACACATATTGATGATTTGATGATACAAGGAATTACGCTGTTAATGTATCTGAGAGGATTTCCTACTTGCATAACTCTTCCTTTTTAGAACAAATAGTTTCTTTTGAGCTGTATAGATATTTGTACAAGTTATAATTCTCGGAAATTTTGTTTTGATTATTTGTTTTTAGATTTTATTTGTTACTACCCAAAGTGTTTTAGGAGAGTTAGGGCACACTTAATCCCCGCTCAAACTGAGCCGTCCACGTGGGGAAGTACCTACGATACAGAAGACCACAGCCATAATAATGCTAGTGTTGTGTTCTCGCTGGTGAATAGTCCAGAGCTCATTGGAGAGAAAAGGAGTTTTAAGGGTTGTAACTCGTTCGTGATGCCTCTGGTCTGAGGCGTCTATAGAATAGGGTACCCACCACATACCATCAAGTAGGTTATACGTCTGTTTGTCAACGACATGGTATAAAATAATGGAATTCAAATCTTATCAATCAATAACAAACCCTCCAAAGGTAGTGGTAAAAATGTCTTAATTAGCAACCAGTTATCAATATTATATAACCTTTCAGAATGTTCATATTTATATTTGCGAAGAGTTCATTCAAAAGTAACTCCATAAAGTGGATCCTTACAACATATGGATACCTTTTCTGCGAACATACAATTGAATTTGTGAGCTTCACATGATTTTGACTCACTTAGAATACTTATCAGATCAATTTCATGCTATCTGAACGTACCTAATATGTTTGGAACACATTGCGTCATGCATTTTTCCCGAAGAGGAGCAGAGGTGCATCACACCCACTCTTTGCCAGCAATATATAGATCCGAAGAATATGGGGGCGAGCCTATTGCCCGCTACCAGGCATTTTATTTTTCAAAATTTTGTCCGATCCGAGAATTGCCCCGGGACCTCATGCGTAGCAATCGTTTTTGTGTGTTCTGAGCTTGGTAATGCAATGTACCTATGTAGAGAACGGAACACGAGGGTGGGTGTGTGATGTCGTAGCTGCTTCCGCGCATAGCATTGACCTTACGGCGTATCTAATGAGTGACTGATTAACAACGATTTACTTGGTACACTCTCGATTCTAAGATACGCATGTGTCAAGTTTTAATTATCATTTCACAGACCTAGATATAGTGTTCTAGGCGTGCTAATGCATTAAGATGTACTTATAATATCTCAATTTATTAGGCAGTTTAATATATAATAGCAGTATTTGCTTCATACAGTGAGTTCTATAATAATTTAAATCAGTATTTTCAAGTGTTTTCCATTTTTTCCCCTCTTTAAGTGTTTAAATGTTCACATTGCAAAATGAATTCCGTATTTTTTTAATTATTACTGTGATTAGTACTGTGTACATATACGTATACTAAATAGGTACGTGTGTCTGATATAAATATTCTGTACTTAAAACTTAGTTATGAATAAGAACTTAAAATGCAGAATTTCGGGCATATTTCACTGAGCAAAATTTAAGAAGGATAGCATTATTTATACCTCAATATCAATTTGTATTGTTAATAGAATTAAAAAATAACCGAAAATGCCGCTTTACTTACGAAGGTTTACGAAGCTGGCCAATTCTTAACCTAAACAGAAAAAAAGCTAACAGTATTTTGAGGATTGGACCGTGACTTTGTGAGGCTGGCCCTGGGCTGATACTACTCGGGGACCCTTAGGAGGCCAGTCTAAATTATCAATTAAATACCATTAAAAAAAACGGCCAAGTGTAAATTATTTAATTTTAAAAAGTAAAATATTGTTTGGGGAAAAAGTCTTTTCGCAGTATACTTGTAATAAAATCTCTATACTATTTGTATGTGGCTGGTTTTGGTATCATTGAAAGTTTAAAATTTAAAGAACATAAATTCAAATTAGGGAAATGTGTGATTTTCATTTGTTTTTCGTACTGTCGAGATGAGTGAATCTAATGAAGAAATTCGATACATTTAAAAATTTTACTACACAAAAGGTAAAAATGAAACGCAAGCCGCGAAAAAAATTTGCGATGTTTATGGACCAAGTGCAGTGTCTGTGAGAGTAGCACAAATTTGGTTTAATCGTTTTCAATCCGGAAATTTTGATGTCAAAGATTCACGTCGCTCTGGTCGCCCTATTACGGATAAAATGGATGCTATTTTTTTAAAAGTGGAGCAAGATCGGCATTTCGTAGTTACGACGTAGCTGAAAAACTGGGAATTGACCACAAAACAGTTTTGGTCCATTTGAAAAAAACAAAAACTGGGTACACAAAAAAGCTCGATATTTGGGTACCTCACGAGCTCACTGAATGAAACCTAATGAACCTCCTTCAGAATTCCACCTGTTTCGGTCTCTTCAGAATTCTTTAGGCAATGTCAGGTTAACATCACGAGAAGACTGCCAAAACCACTTGTCGTGGTATTTTGATCAGAAGTCCCAATATTTCTATAGCAATGGGATCATGTCCCTACCTATGAGATGGCAAAAAGTTATCGAACAAAATGGTACCTACATACTTTAGTTAAATGTAAACAAAATATATTAAAAAATGTTTTGATATTTCTTAAAAAATGCGAAGAAACTTTTTCCCCAACCTATTATATAATAAATAAATTAACCATCTTTTTTAATTCACACTGTTTTCAATTGGAACTGAAGGCCCCTTATATCAGGGGGCCTCGGGCTGCAGCCCCTATAACCCCTACATAGATAATCCGCCGCCCCTGAGTAATTTTCCCTTTTAGGCTAAGAATTTCCAAAAATCGTTTATTATTGCTCTCTTTCCAACAGGGGCACAATAACATAATTCCACGATATTCGAACCACGCTTGTTAATTTCTAATGAAAAGAAAATAATTGTTGAATAACGTGTACGTATGTGACAAGATTTCGTACAAGTATTATATATTAATTGAATGATTGATGTAGATACTAACGAAAACGATTGCTACAACGTTTTAATCAACTAACTATTTAAATAACAAACAATGCGCTAATAAATTGATACTACAATAATATTAGAGTGAGATTAATCAAATAGCTCAAGTTGTTTGTTTACAAATATTTGTAAGAAAACCAAATCATTGCAGAAAACCATGGCCCGGGCAATTACCTTTCATAAGACTGTTTCACGGTGCGTAATCAGATATTTCAAACAGTTATCGAATTATAGTGACGAAAACCATAAAATTGATTCACAGTTATTTATATTGAAATATTGTCTAATGGCGCTGCATATTTTCTTTGTACGTACCTACCTACTACATTCTTATAAAGTAAATAAGTAGTAGATATATACGTGTAAAGAGTAATATCACAGTGCGACCAATGCTATTTAAGCTTTATTTTCTTTTCATAATATTGCTAGCATTTTCAGACTACTGTTCTATGATTTGTTTTGCGACTTTTGTAATTTAAAATTATTATTTATAAAAACAACTACTGCATAGCTGAACTCGCGGAGAAAGTAAGTATGTATTTGAATATTAATGTTTTCTTCGAATCACAAAACAAAATCGAGATATCATCAGTAGTCCAGGCTTACAATAGAATAGGTCGTAGTTTAAAAACTATCAACATCACGTCATTATTATACGAAGCTAGTGAAACTGATGGGAGTCGGGCAAATTACGTGTTACATTGTGATCAGAGCGCCGAACTAATTGCTAGTAGGTACTTGAGGCCAGTTGGAGATGTGACGATAATATTGAAAGTTATCGGGTTCTCATTTGTTTCTTTACGATTTATTTCACACTAGCCGTCGCGTGGTCGCGTGGGTGGTTCGCGTAAAATAATGGCAATAAGATATTTTCCTATGGCAAACTGAAAAACTACAATCAATTCCATGCAGTAGTTTTTGTGTGATGCGTCTAGAAGACGAAAAATCAAAAATTTGGTGGTTTGGCTTCTGTGGCTCTAAAACGACCGAGAATTCTAAACAGACCGAAATGACGAGGAATTATTTTTTCTCCAAATTCTATAATTTTTTTTAAAGGTATATGACTTAATAGATGCGCGACAATCTTGTTCATATCTACAGTGACAGTTTAATGTTCGATGTCGCTTCATAATAGGTAGGTACGCCAAAATTCCTTCCATACACGACATACTTTATGAGGTTTGCGGACGTCGTCGCAAGTGCTCGTTTTTGGAGCATAACTCTAGGATTTCCAATTTTTAAATAGGCACTGTAAATGGATTCGACAAGTGAATGTGGGCAGGCGCAAAAATAGGAACCAACTGCTTTGAGTCGATAAAGCAAACGAAAGCTAATTTTATATCAAGATTTATCATCAGTTGCACAATATTTAGCGTTAATTCGAGTTTCACGATGTTGGATGCGGGCTGCACAAGATCGCTCGCTGTGGCGGAAATTAGGTGAGGCCTATGTTTAACATGGGACATCATTGAGCTGATATGATGATGATGATGAGTTTCATGAATTAATTAATTAAAATAAAAACTGAAACAAATGATTCTTTAAATGTCAAAATATATCTTATTAAATGTACCAATTTATCATATAATAATATATCTTGCTTTATCTTTCCATTAAGCATTTCCCATGTCCTCGCGTAAGCCTTCCAAAAGTACCGGGTATACTTCTCACCTTAGAGAGAAATATAGCCGTGAAGAATGATGGTCCTATAATCGGCAACGATCTATCCCACTCATAACACAGTCGCAGCCGTGAATATGGCGGTCCATGAGTCAATAAATTAAATGAAAAAGCATGCAGTTACATAGAACTTGTGATAATACGTAACTAGCTTAATAAGGTAACACTAAAATAATATACTGAATGAAATATCTATTTTTACTAAATTGGCACACACGCAATCTAGTTCCTCACCCAGTGAAAACGTAATCAGTATTAATCACACCGGATATACTTACGTTCAATACAATTTACAAACATTCAGTTTCCAATACGTAATATTTTCTTCGAATCAGTTTTGTAGATCTAACGTTGGTGCTTTCTTACTCAATTTATCAGGAACAGAAGTTTGATCGAGATATCGAGAGGGCTAAAACACAATACCAAAATTGAAAACAATGGCCAAATAAATATGATATTTCAATAAAGAGAAAATAAAGACGAGAACTAACTTTAGCCTGAAAATGTCTCCATAAAGCATATCTTAACTCCCAGTTTTCAAAGAAGAGCGTAGGCTTATTCCAAGTGACTTGATGGCGACATATTTCATAATAGTGCTCGATTGGTGGATTCAGCTGCGGAGCTTCCTTAGCTCGTCTTGAGATTATTTTGTTAACATAAGTATATAACAGCGGGGCTTTGTGTACCCAACATATTAAAGACATCACGGACACAACAATAGCATGCATCCAATATCTACTAGACGTCGAAATTCTCTCCGCATTTAACGCGACGTCCTGAATACTCATCAAAATATATGCAGCGGCGGCAGCGGTCAGTCCACAGGGAACTTCTAATACCATAGCACAGATAACGGAGTATACGTATTTTACGTTTACAATATTAGCACTATGAAATCGTAGAGCTTTCATTAGAGAATCGTGCAGCCTTTCTCTGTGTCGGCGGAAAAAGGCTTTGTCGCTAGCCTCCCATCCACCCAGGACAAGTTGAGTCTAAACAATAAAATGTCGATATACATAATATATCACTTACCTATATTTGATCTTAATAAAGTTCACATATGATATTAGAAAACAAACCTGTGAAAATTCATAAAATAGTGTCGGAGAAACCAAACTCTGAGAATTGTTATGTCGGTCAAGGAAACTTAGTAGAAGCCTACAGCCGACCAAGCTGTACGTAGAGTGAGTATTGGCGACTAGATTAGTAAAGACGTGTTCGATCAGCCCTTCACTGAAGCTGTCGCTGTACTTCTTTACAACGTAAAATTCTGCCGCATGGTATAATAACGAAGAAAACTCTAAGAAATCTTCCGGAGACAGGTTAACCATAGAAAACCAATTTAACATGGTTGTTATAATCATCAATCGATGTTTATTTTCCACCCTCAGAAAGATGCGACGTAGACAAACTTCAAAGCCTTTCCTCAGAAATTTGTATGAAGACTTTTTGCTATCTTCCTTGGTAATGCTATGAGCAAAAAAATCTAATAGTCGCGTGACGAATGGAAGAAGCTTACGTTGATCGATGTCCCAATTGGAACTATTAAGTAAACCATACAATATTCTCATACGATGTCTTGCAGAGGTCATATCATTGAATAATACATAATGAATGTCAGTCAATAGCAGGTTAAACAGCGTTGTTCTTCCTCTAATAAAAAATAAAACCACCTCCAAAATTTGACTCACAAAACTCTCGAACGGCCACAAAGATGAGTTTGTAAAAAACTTGAAGGTAATTTTGATTGTCGTATCGCAGCATTCAGGTAGCAACATGTCCATTGTCTTCTGAAAGGCTCTTTCTACCTTATTGAACTGACGCTTGCCTCGCCAATTGCAACTTTTGGATGTAAGTCTGCCATATTTGAGACGCATACCAAAATAATACACTAACGCCAAAGCACAAATTACTAGCTTTTCATAGTCACTCTCGTGAAGTTGTTTTCGATCACAATGTTTTAAAATATTTATCAATTTTTTCGTCGCAATTACTTTATTACTATAATATGTTGAATTTACGCTTATGGGAAGATAGAAATCTGGTAGCTCGTTAATTTTACTCTGAAGTCCTGTGACGTTTAATATTTTACTACTCGGTGCTTTGAAAATTTTAGCAAACATAATGAATAAAAATAACTGATAACGAGTTAACATGGATTACATTCGGAAAACTAGTCAGTTTGACATAGTATGTCATACAGTAGGACAGTAGGAACTAAAGCATAGATAAATACAATACCTACACAATAAACTAGAAACTGGCGGAAGATGCGTCCAGTATCATTAGTCGCGCTGCGCCAGAGACAAATCTCTACAAAAACATTCGACATTACCGGTGATAGCCCCATCGCGCGGATCCTAGGTCTATGGATAGTCCAGTCAAATTTGCAGTTTCACCTTGGAATGTCAGCTTGTTGGATAGCCCATTTATCGAGGAAGGCTATATAGCATTACGCTAGTTTTGTTGGCATTATTTGTTTTTGCGTTACCACTTGCCATTTCCACGTATGTATATCCCTCCGGCGAGTTATGGTGAAGGCTATTTATTTATTTAGGTAATTTAACAAGGGCTATGATGAATAAGAAGTTAGTAGGTTCCTTATTAAGCTTTAACCCTTTGAACGCCAGAGACGTCTATACACGTAAAATGAAAATGTGCTCACCACGCCAATGACGGCATGGCACGTCAAAAATCTCAAGGCACGTCGATACAGATTTGACGTGGCGGTCAAAAGGTTAAATGTTCAAATTAGTTAGTTATTAATTCAATTTCAAATTTGGTACAAAATAGGACTATTATGGTTAGGTACAATATAAAAAAATGTCTTATCATCGAAGCGTGAATACAATACTTATTTGGCTTCAATTATTAATACGGTTGGAGTAATATCGAAAACACAATGAAAGTGTTTGCGTAATATTACTTCCACCACGTTTCCGAATGGGTCGCGGTCGCTTACTGACAACACTGTACAAATACCACTGAATACGTAGGTATCTATCTAACTGTTACCAGTGTTACGACATAACTATTTACTATAGTTACGCGATATAGTAAGCGAATGAAAGACTTTCCCATTTTTTAATTAGTGCAACTATCTACGCAATTGAGTAGGTATGTTACCTACGTTATAATTGAATTTTCATAACTTATAGAACTTAATTTTTCTTCTAAATTATACATTTCTATATAAAAATTCATAAACATAAGCTTAACGCAAAACATTGAGTAAGCCCGGACCAATTTGGAAAGAGACAGAGGAAGTTTCTATGGCCATAGAAGCCGATTTCTAAAAAATATTGTTTTAAGAAATAGTATATAATTATATAGAAATAGTTTTAAGAAATATTGTTTAGGAGATTAAAAGAAACACTCGTTATATTTTATGTATTTATTTAGAATGAACACATAATGTTCTTAATCTATCAGTCTTCGTAATTCTTAGAACGAAAGCCTCGCACTTACATTACTGTACCTACCTAGTTTCAAATGAAACCGAACACAGGTTTTCACTCCAAGACGATATCTATTATAAATCAAAGAAATAAATTATACATTAAACAAACGAATCATTGGTGGGATACCTTAGAGAAACTATTCTCTCGTTCTGACTCTACTGTTTATTGGTTTGGGTGTTGTCAGCAGTCATCGTTACTTGTTGCGGTACAGTGTAAGATGACTGAGAGTAAGTTTGGGCCATGTACGGTCCCGGCCCTACTTGTTCCTGAAGCTTCTCTGCCTCCTCCGGGGCTACTGGGCACATACAAGGTACGAGCTGAACGTGCTGAAGCGATACAGGCGTCAGACTGGCTCCTGCGGGAACACTGATAGGAATCGGTGCTAGATTCTGCTGGACTTGTTGGATCTCCTGCTGCTGATACTGCGGCGGTTGAATCTGATACAGCTTTCGGGAATCGTATGGAGTGTACGTGTATTGGTATCGGTACCCTGGTGACATGTTCGGTGGAAGGGGTTGCACCCAGGTCTTCTGAGCCGACGACTGGCTCCTATAACAAAAATTTAAATTATAAACAACTTGGTACAAACACTTATAGCTATCTATTTAGCTATACAGAACATATTTATATCTTAATTTGATATCGTTCAATGCCTACGATGAATTCGTGATAAACAATAACAATTCAACAAATATATGCTGTATTTTACAGGGAAGTGCAAATAATGAATAAATGTGTTACTACGCTCAAAACTCGGGAACACCTGGGCTTTAGACTAATTAATTATTTTATTTAATTTTGAGATTTTTTTTATCCCTTAGGCCTCCTAAAAGCCATTGTACACGCTAAGAAAAGGTCACTGGGTACGAACTACGAGTATACGCAATAATTGTGTGCATTGCTCAGGCACTGACCAAGAAAAAAATCTTGTCTATGCTAGAGATAAGGCCCTCTGTGTTGATACGGTGAAGGGACGGGTGGAGTAGGTGAGGTGAGTCAAGTAATTTGAGTACGTTTGTATGCGTGAACGACTGCCCGAAAACAATTATGCAGACACAACAAATTTTCATGGCTAGATCCGACTAAATTCTAGTCATGTACAGTCAGCAACAAAAGTAGCTGAACATTGCCAAAATTTCAAAACGTATGTAAGTAAGTATACCGTAGCATACATAAAATACTTAGCAAGACTAATACCAGAATTGAAATTACGATGATAATTCAATTGCACTAGTCTTGTTAATAATATAATATATATTCTACCACATTCACACAGCGCCATCTAGTCCCAAAGTAAGCAATTATATTTGCTTGTGTTATGGGTACTAAACAACTGATATACTACTTAAATACATTTTTTTTTTTGTAAATACATACATATTATAGATAAATTACACCCAGACACAGAACAAACCTTTATGCTCATCACACAAAGATTTGTCCTGGGTGGGGATCGAACCCACGACCTCCGGCTTAGCAGTCAGGGTCACTAACCACTAGACCAACAGGCCAGTCAGTCAGTAGTAAGTAAGTAGGTAATAGTAACAATAATGCTAATTGCATATTAATTTACATTATAAGAATTGCATACATGAAAAAACATACATTATGTTTTTATATTAACTTGCTTGGCGCGTAATAATTACGACTATTATTGTTTACGACATGGAGAAAACTATAAAATTCGTTTTATCCAGTAGGTAATATGATCATCATCATATCAGCCGCAGGAAATCCACTGCTGGACACAGGCCACCTCAAGAGATTTCCAATAGGGCCGGTTGTATGCGGCCTGCATTAATATGATGAGTAATAATACCCGACTTATCATTCATTATTTATCCCTTTTAGGTATTTAATATAAGCTTGTTAATTAAATACGAAGTACTAATTTTTATTATTCTTGGTACTTATGTAAGTTTTTGATTAATTTTAGTTTTAGTACTAAATAAATAACCACTATTTATAATATAAATTTTATACTTTTGAATTATTTACAAAATTACAACAATGTTTTGGAAACTATTCTTTATTGCCAAGTTTCCAAGACGGACAGATAATGCAAGCCTACTATGTACGAGTACCTAACAAATTCCGAAGTGGTTCCAGATGAAAATTATGCCCAACAGCTTTCTGTCGGCCATAAATTTCATCTGGAACTAATACATGACATTCAAAAATTCTTTATCCAGGTAGTCTAGTATAAATAATTGTCATTATTTTATTTGTCCTAAATACTGCTGAAATCACTTACCGTAATAGTAGAAAACGCTTCGTAATTTTTACGCGATCCTCAGCTCCATAAGCGAAATTTGAAATTTGTTTGATACTAGCTTATCTACGGATTGCAAGTTCTAAGGAGTAACGTCATAGAATGGAAGACATTCGCTTCTCGTTATTGTTATTCGCCTGTGCAACTCGCCAATAAAAAAATATATAATTACTTACGCCGAATCGGAACCCCATTTCAAGAAGAAGGCTTCCGATGACGCGATTAACGCCAAACTTAGAAGAAAATGCATCTGCAAACAAACAAAACAGTACAGTTACAATATAGAATGCGTACTATTATAATACTTAATAAATAATTATCTGCTCCGTCATCAAACAAAAATAAAACAAATTAAAAAAGGCAACAGTTACTCAAGCAATCACAAATAGAACAAAATATATATAGGTAATCAACACGCATAATAGAAGTTATGAGGTGAATGAAAGTAAATAGGTAGTGATAGTTGACTTTCCATGTTATAATTATACTATTACGTAGATATATTTAACAGTCTCACAAAGTCAAATGATGCTAACAAAATTATATTAAGTAATAACTTAGATACGGTAAGAGTAGGAATATAATGTTTATCAAACAAATTTAGTTGTGTAGTCGGGCTTTTTTGGTGATTTCAAAAAAAGTGTACTAGTTCGAATCGTTTTATTTTCCTGTACTTAATATTTACAGAAATATGTATCAACTGTAGGTAATTATTTCACATTTTTCTCGTCACAAACTTCGGAGATAAGGGGGGATGGTACTTTTTTTGCTGATTTAATCCTAACTCAAAAACTGTGAGGCGAAAAAATAAATAAAAAATGGTTTTCGAATATCTAAATAAAGGCTTTTCATTTGATACCCCACTTGATTTAATAGTCTCAATTTAAAGTCAACTTTTTAGATCTTATTAGTGTTGGATCAGCATAGTTTACAACCATTCTAGTTTTTTTTCCTTAACGTAACACTGTGACTGACCGTCAATGGACAGAGCGAGACCATATGGGTTCTTCTTCGAACCCTCCACTATAAACTATAAATAAATTCTTATAAATTCTTATAAACTTCAATAACTTAAAAAAAGCTGTATAATTGCTGTTATCGAAGCATTAGCACTCTTTAGATTTTAGTGATGCTTTGGGATCAAAAATCTATAAATCTCCGAAAGAAGAATTTAATTAAAAATTAACTAATTACGCTTTGTGAAATACGAAATACGACGGACCTTTATATTTACTTTTTCCAATAAATGCATTAATAAATCCATTTCCATTTAATTAATAGGCTGGCACTTTCATGATAAATGTTGCTAAAAATATATTGTTTGACATTTAAATAAGATATCAGAGAAAAACTCTGCACTAAAGTTGGAGAGAAGTAAATAGATAGGTACCTACCTACTATAAAAATATGAAAAATATTAATTAGTGCTAGTTGCAAACTAAACCTAGCGGGAGGAGCGATAATGTCATTATTAAAAAATAAGAATATTATTAAAGTAACTATTACTTAATCAAAATAAACAAAGTAAGTATAAATTAAGCATAGCAAAATTTCGCAAAGCAAAAAATTAAGAGAGCGGAATGAACGCAAGCATAACGGATTATACAAAATTTAGACGAAAATTTGTGTCGATGTAGTTCATAGTACGTTTAATAAAATAAATCAATAGATCAATTGGTTTGTCATAACTAAATATTTGCAAGAGTTTATCTATATTTATCCTAACTTAAGAATCAGTATTAAGTTAGCGGGATTGTACTATTAGAAATAAGACTTCCCATAAGTGGACGATCGTTACACGCACTTAGGTACATCTACGTCCGAAGTTATGTACAAAATTAATACATCATAAGGTACCTACCTACACTACGCCAGCACAACGTCAGATTTAAATCCATAATACTTTCCCAAGCACACATGATCGGTTTCGAGACATACTGATTATCTACTAAAGGTAAAGATTAATGATCCTACGGGATAGTTCAACTACTTAATTATAAGTTCCTTAATTACTGTTTTTGAAATAAACAACCGAGTTGGTGGTTTAACTGTACCTTCTAAATAGAATTGGGTTTTATTTTACAGAGATAGAGATCACTTAATCGTTAAGATCTCGTTATGTAATATGGCGTGACTCGTGATCTTCAAATTGTGTAGCTGTCAGGACAGGATACATTCTTATTTATTTTTATAGGTCTGTGTTGAGATTTGGAGATGTGGTGTTGAAACCACAACGGTGTTTCCATGTTTCGCTAGATCCGAACATTATAAAGTGATTTGAGCCGGGCCGTGAATAATCGTTAAATGGTGCATGCCAGCCCCAAACTCGTAAATGTTTTATTTATTTCCAACGCATTGCTCATGTAGGTCATCGACTTCTTCTTAATTTTTTAAAGATTTATGAAATCTTTTCTATGTATTCATACTGCAGGAAGAATAGATTTTATTTTACGACATCTAATCAATAGGCACTTTATGTATAGCTTAGCTAAGCAGGCAGTAAAACTAAAATATTGAATTTTATTTGAACTAAATTTAATACTATGTTTATAGTATATATTTATTGACCTGTCAGTATTAGTGCAATCAATGAACAGTTGTCGGTTGTCATAACAGGTTTATTAACAAAACATCGATAGACGAGAGGACGGATGACTTGCGCATGTGTTCATCTCCTCCCATTCAAACTTGTTTATTGCCGCCTTATAAATTGAATACGTACCATTTACCCAACAATGGATAATCATTACGCTCACCCTATCTAAACACTTAAGTGTTAAATGATTTTATGAATTAGAAGTTGTTATGCTCTTTTTTTAGATGTATATTGTTAAATTGTATACGGTTGTTGGATAAAATAAATTATTTATAAAAAATTAAAAATAACAACAAATTACTTATAATATTAAAAAAATCTACTTCCAGGTAGGTACGTCGGTTTTTAAATGGGTATCTACTAAATATAGTAATGTAAAACGAATTAAATAAAGACTAAAAAAATACATAACGTTATAAAATAAAAATCGCAAATACAAACAAATAATAAAAGCAACTCACCATTCTGCTCGTGTCCGGATACATGGCACTTGACGGGATACGCTAACTAGACAAGAGGATTAGCCCAACGTTCACCCCCTGCGAGATAACTCTTGGAACTACCTTGGTCCAACCCGACCTAAGAATTAAGGAGGCTTTACACAAAAAAAAAATGTTATTTTTGGGAACGAAGATGCGTGCACCCACTCCGGCCGCGGAATGACCGATCCCTTGGGACCACTCGTTTTTTATACACGGTTTCAGAAACATTCCGTCCTTAAAAGCCGGTCTCCGACCTCACCATGAGGTATAATAATAATCTTATTAACTTATCTACACTTCTATCTTTACTTAGAACGTACCGTTATATTGGCCTGATTTTAAAAAGGAGTTTCTTAGATACTGGCCACTTAAGATAATTTCACACTTTTTTCCTTAGGCGGCTTAAGTGTTTTAACATGGAGTCTATAACCGGTGTGAAACAGTTTGGGCGATTGGCCGGTGCAGCGATGCTCGCGGTCTAGTGCACATGTAATGGCAAGGAAGGATGCGGCTGACACTCGTGTCGAATCGCCCCGAGGTGTTCATTATCAACTCGACGCAACCAGCCTGTGAATTGCGTCTTCCTTCGGCCTATAGTCCCATGACTTGTTGTGTTACACCGAGCGTGAAATCTTAAATGGGTAAAGTCAACTAAGCGACACAATGACTATTAAAAAATACAAAACATCCTCAAGTTGCACTCTAATAATTTCCCCTATACACGAAATAAAGATACGTAATTGAAAGAAGGCACTTTTGTATACTGATAATAATGTCTACAGTGTGCATACATTTTAGGCCTAACTCAACAAAGCACATATGTAGGTACATAGATAAAGTTTAAACCATGCATTTGGTAATTTACTTAGAGGTATTCCTATGTTCCTGTAAACTGCAATGCGTATGCCAGTGCCTATTTCAAACAGACGAAGTAGCGGACAAAGTTATACCTATTATTTTTTTATAGTTGCCAAACATATTTCCACTTTTTCGCCTGATGAAAAGCTGAAAGAGGAACCCAAATTGCTTTGCTAGCTGACAGGAGACCCAAGTGTCCATGCTGTCGTCATGCTGGCCCACAAGGTGCTTCTTCATGCTTCGCTTGAAGGACTCCTATAATAGGAAGGAGAAAAGACATGAGCCGGCATACTTATCAAGGGAAAGTAAAAGACGGCCTCTTTTATTCAAATAATCCATATTTAAATTAAAATGCTTCAATACATATAATACTTATGGAAATATAGATAAGTAACACTATTAGGTATTCCGTGAGGGGTACCTTAGGTAGGTTATTAAAAATTAAAAAGTAAAATATGAAACTAGAATTTCGATAGATGTCGAAGATACTATCATCTTCACCTAAAAATAGGCTTTTCTATACTCCGAACAAGATTCAAGAAACACTCTTCTTGTTCGCAGATTTGGCTTGATTTGCAGTATAAGCTACGATCACTCCAAACAGGAGCGATCGTCGTTTGTAGCGTAGCGGTCATCTAAAGAAAAATCTATACACGTATAATAAAATTGTAACGGGTCGATGTCTGGTAGTACAGATTTTGAAGAAAAAATAGTATGGGGGTCTCAGAGCCAAACAACAATTTTTAGAATTATTGTGTCTGTCTGGATGTTTGCACGCAAAACCCACTGTATGGAATTGAATGCGGTTTTCGCCAAAGTATTGCTATTGATGAATTGCTACAGACCTATCTTAAAATAAAGGCTACTTTTTGCCGATATATCTTACGTTCAAAGCTGCGACTGGAAGCTAGTCTGAAAATAAAACCAAAAAACAGATGTGACATGAGTTTTCTAACATGCTGATCATGTTGTTAAGGGTTGAGCGTGCAAAATAATTTCACGCGAAAATTCACAACTTGATTGACGGTAGGTCTACAGATTCTTGGCGTAGCAAGACTAATTTATTTTTATGTGAACTCTAGTTTGTCCAACTGAATCCAGAAACTATAAATTAGGTATTCCTAGTAATAACTAAGATTATCCATTTTTAATCTACTTGTTATAAATTCTGGACGACAAGAACCTACCTACAGCAGAAACACAGTTTCTCATAAGCAACTTTCTTTGTTTACCGCAAGGCTCTCTTTAAATTTAATTGACTACCAACCTTTCACTCCTGATAGGTTAAGGAAATTCCAGGGATAATTACGTCATACTCCCTGGCAAAATCAATGTTCATTTAAGAAGTCTAATTTTGAATTATTAAAAAAATCTATATCTCTAGTTTCGACGTAAACTTTTTAAAGTGGTTGCGCTGGAGAGCATACTTCCTTGGCGCAACCAACATGATAGTATCTATTACTAAACATGGTATAATACCTATTTAGTATCAAATAATCAAATAAAATAAAATTAGTAGCTGCCCTGCATAAACATAGAACACCATTCTTTTCGTACAAATGGTCATTGAGAAATAACATGAATAAAATTATTATACCATAAACAATAATATTACCCAAATACCACATAATCTAGTTCTAGTCGAGAATATAAATATGTGCCAGGATTATCTGGTGGCTTATGGCATTATTAAGCGCCTGTGGCGCAACTACTTTAAATAAAAGTATAGATTTTTTTGAATAGGTCTAGAATTTTATAGACATTCCAATTTAGATTTCTTAAATTAAAATTGGTTTTGCCAGGGAGCATGACGTGAAGAATTTCCAACAATTTGATTGAAATATTGTATTTTGAGTTTTTTCTGGAATGGAAATTTTAATTATAAATTCAGGAAAATAATTATAGTTTCAAGAAAATGAATATTTTCGTAGAATTTCGGGATAATTACATGAGCACTGAACACTTACACACCATCTACCGTACGAAGTTCAGTATTCCAGCTTTATATAATAAAGCGTATCGTATGCCTGTGGGTAGGTAAGTAATAAAAAATACAACATAAGTAAACAATTAAAAAAATATATTCATAAAAAATATTGTAATTTTTTGGGTTACGGAGGTTAGCCAGTGCGATCATCGTGGCAACTGATCATTAAAAATATGGCATCCAAATATACTATTAACAACATTAAAAACAACAAGTAAAAAAATTTGATAATATTCTATTTATAAATATAAATATTAAGTATAAATTTTAAAGAGATACCAATTAAGAAAGTAAAGTTTTGATAGTAGGTATCAAAACAATGGGAGATGAAAAGAAAATTAATATATAACATAATTAATCTACTCATCATCGAAATTGAATCTTCGCATGCCATCGAAGCGGAATCCATAAGCCGCTGCATTTTTCACGTCAACTAGCGCCGGGTTGCGGTGCTTATAGAAACTACCATGGCCATGCGCTGGCCGTGACGAACCGTTCGGTATGCCGTGCGCCTCTCGAGGATAAAACGCTTCAAACTGTCCACTAGATGGCAGCACATCTTTCAATCCAACATCCTCTGGGTCGTACGGCCGACACACAGATAGCGCCACAATCGTCACAAAACACGTCAAGGAGAATACTAGCCGCATCTGGAACAACCGAACAGTTTCTAAACAAGACTCGAACTAAAAATACAGTAAGCGTAAAAATATTACGTACAATGATGATTAGCGATGCCAATAAATTGGATGTTGATGGTCTGGATTGGGTTTCGCAATAATCGGACGAGAAGATCCGAGTCGCAACGTGGTCAACGAAACTGGTGTGGTGTGCTTGCGAGTGCGGGCGGGCACAGTCGATCACCTTGACGGCGAGCAGCTCATGCTAAAATCCGAGAAGTTTAACAGGCTGGCCGCGGCCGCGTGACGTGTGCGGTTCCGCAACACAATACTTTCCCTTCGCGCGTTTGTTACATGGGTACTAACGACGTTGTTGCCGGCCACCCACACACTGTCCACATGACCACTGTACTCATGTTCATATACCCTAACATCTTTTAATACGCAACATTGGGTACCTACTACAATATTTTAGCTCCTTGCTGGCTTGTGTTGTATTTTTAAGGTAACAAAGAAAAACAAAACTAGTTCATCCCACATTATCTTTAATGAAAATAAATTCCCTCGAAAACTTATTATAATTATAGATAAGGATATTTAGAACACTAGGACATTTCAAAATGATCTCTATTTAGTTCTACAAGTTTAGAATGTTTGTGATTAGCAATTAAATTACTAATATTATGATTTAAGTATGTCTTTTAGCAAAATATATTGTTACTTAATTCAAAGGATTTATGTAATTATAAGAGAAGCATTGTGCTTAATACACTTTAGTTTACAAGATACAGTGGAAACATATTTGAATTGCAAGTGATTCTACTCTGCTACTAAATATGCTAGCTTTGGACAGAATTGCATCAGGTGTTCAATTTTTTTAAAGTATAATGTTTGTTTAAGTCACACAGCCTTGAAAGTTAAATAATCTATTGACCACAAGTTATGTAAAAATCGAAGTCATGGCCAAACGTTAACATAAGAACTGACATAGTAATCCAAGTAAATTTGAATTATATTTTAGACATTTTTCCTAGGAGACCATTGTTTACATGTGCATTATTGGCAATAGTTGCAAGCACCTATCCTACTATGTGATATTTGAAACTATTGTCCGAATTCTCCGAGTTGAAGTTTAGACGGTATTAACACGAAAAATACGAAATACATATCCATAGCAGAGTAGAAATGAACAAACAAATCTAAAAATTCTATCAATTGTATATAAATGACAATAAATAGCACATGATGTAAATAGCAGTCTCGTACAAACATAAAGGTACAAATATTTTATACAATTGGGGCTCAAAATAATCACAAAATTAAACATAGGTACAACTTTAAGACACAGAACTACAATGACTATTCCTATTTCATTTCTAAAATCAAAATAATGCCTGTCGGCCAAAATCTTCTTCGATCATTAATAGCATAGCGTGAAAAAAGTCGCAGGTGCATATGACAGACTGCTACATAGCATTATTTTATTACAAGTAACAAGCGCTTAGGTACTCAAAACGTCATAAATATGTACAAATTAAATGTGTTAATTACAAAACACATTACATTAAATATCATTTATATAATTGAAAAAACATATCATGTATTTATGCTTAGTGTAATAGTTATATTTCTAAAGCAACATTGTATATAATTAGGCCTACTTGCACCATAATAATTTATATAAGTAAGTAGAAAGCATAAATCTAGTGACGATAAATATATTAATACTGAATGAATGGTCGGCTAATATTAAACAATATTGATCTATTATTTGCAGTCATACTTGTTATATATATATATATATATATATACGTATGTGTGTCACCTCAACACAATCATTGTCTCTAAGGTAGTGGTGCAAGTGCCTTCACATAATCCATTTTAATATCTACTCAACTATACATACAACTTGGTGTATCCTGAGATGTACAGCTGTACGATAAAACAAAAATAATAATAGTACCACCCTGAGCTTGTCACTGCATGTTCCGTAAAATGTAAATTTTGACAAATTTTCAACAGCTACATTGCGGTCAATTTAGAGTTACTTTAAAACGATACTAGTTGCAACCTTTGTGGGAAAAGGCGGAACATATAAAACTTTGTCTCAGAAACGCTTCTGATTTACGTCTTTATTTTCATGTCTCCCGGTCCGGCGATGTACATAAGTGGCGAGCGATCAGTTAAGTTGCAGTTAAGTTGGTCAACTTAACTGATAGTTAATCAATAATTTAATTAGGCCCTATTTCACCAATGCAATAGCAGGTGTCTGATAACCTATTAATACGGAGCATATTTGACAGAATTTTTACATATTTCTCTTATGAAATCTGTCACTTATGTTACGGACAATTTACCAGACATCAGCCAGTGGTGAGGCAATTCAAGCGCCGATACTGAGTTTCTATTCACTCGTCAATGTAAAAACAAAGTGTTGCATATCTTGTATCGTGTAAATGTAACTTTTGTATATAAATAAACTAAAGAATTTCTACTTTTCACAAAAATAATGTTCATACATTATGTCTATTTTGTCTTGTATTTAGCTTAATAAATAGGCACATTTTCATCAGTAGACAGACAACATCGATAAGTACTACTGTAAAATCTTACTAAGAATCTGAACCTCCTATACCTATATATTAATTTATACGTTACAATATCATGCCCATACACTACTAATCTTTTTAATACACTTAGGTGACTTGCTGAAATAATTTGTAATGACGATATTGGTGTTCTGTAGATAACAATTTAAAAAAAAAATTACAATGTGGTTATTAAGTCCCTGTTTTACCACTGGCAGATAAGTGATAGCCTTAAAAAAACTTAGTTGACAATTTTTTCACAATATTTTCATATAAAATTTGTCAATTAAGTCTAAGATATTTTTTTTTAAATTTGATTTAGCCTGTATCGACCCATTGCTGAGCAAGGTGCTTCCCCTTAACTTTAGATATTTTATTAAATATTTATCTGCTAGTCATGAAACAGCTCCAAAGTCTTTATTTACGAAATAAATAGTGACACTCCACAAGAAAATGTACCTTAAAGTCATTGGCGCTCAAGGCTTTGGAAAAACAATTCGTAAAAGTTTACTTAGCGTATATAAGCACAATGTCGTAAATGCCAACGACCATTAAGGTACTTTATTTCGTGAACAGTTACAAAATGGTACCGGGGTTTCCTGAAGTGACAATTATATTCTTTACACATACATTGGCATCCGGATCGAAGACCACATGGATGCTCCATTTATTTTATTAAGCTTACAGCATTGAAATTAATTAAATTGATAAGTATAATTATTAAATGTATTAATACTAAAGAGCTAAGTTATTTGTTCAATTAGTCATCACGGAACCTAAATGTACCTACAACGGCGAACATTAAATACGAAAATATTTTAAAACTTTACCGCACTATTCTAATTATAATTTCAACCTGTAAATATACAAGGTACCACATATAACTATAGAGTGATGATAATCGTTAAAGGCGTGTTTAAATATTAAATAACATACATCCATTCAAATCCTTTAACATCAGAATTAGATAAAAATATTCAAAAATCTTCACGATGACTAATATTGCATGCATTTTATTAAGTGGTTACCGTTATGATCACAAGATTAGTCGATTTGTGTTTTACTAAGGATGTATAGCCAAAGATATTTACAGTTTTTAATCCTTTTTTTCATCACATATGTACCTACCTAACCTATTACAAGGTTTGGTATTTATTGCTTCATCATCATCATCATATCAGCCCAATGCCGTCCACTGTTGAACATAGGCCTCATCTAATTTCCGCCACAGCGAGCGATTTTGTGTCGCCGATTTATTGTTATCGTTAATATTTTTTTCGATTACATTATGTAATTATACGATTATTATAACCGACTAGGATCCTATTTAAGTTGGAAGAAGCACTAAATGTAAACAAAAAAAATATAAATTCATATGATGCAAAACATAACGTGTACATTTTCATAAAATGTTTCCATTAAGTAACTATTATGATTGTTTTAAAATAAAACACTTTGTTTACTTTTTAGAAAGAACAAATGAAAATTACTGCCACAAATAATAACAAAAAAATTCAATAAAAATATTTCGTCTATAAAATGCCAATTTCAGTGCAGATAGAATACCCCCGAACCAACACTTAGAGTGTTCCTGTCTAACTTCTTTCTGAACTTTTTTCTGGGGATTAATCCAAAAACTAAGACATAATATACAATAATATGTTACTAGAATCAACGCATTTCTTTCCATGGAGTTCTGATCATGTTCCTTCAACAACAAATTCGAAAGCTGCAATACGTGCGCAGTCTAGTTTCCGCAATGTCCTCGTTTGTTACACGTATAAAACGAGTAAGAAAGAAAAATAATTCTTTGCTCATACTTTGAAAAGACATGCGAATATCGCCATTACTATTCGCACTTCAGCTTCACACCAGCCTGTGTGCGTAATTGTGAGGCCCAGGTACACAAAGTTATCAACTAAGTATCACATGTGATGTTGCTCCTACGAGAACCAAATTAATGAGGAACAACCTCATACATATTATCGGTAAGGATTTATCTGCCTAGTTTAGAGTATTCTAATGCAAGGATATGAATTGATTGCTTTATTAATATTGCTTTATTTTTTTAAATTACTTCTATTCATATTACTGTTTCGGCAAAATTATCAGCAATAATTGTGTATCTATTTACACAATATTAAAAATTGGAAACAAAATCTACTTGTATGTCCTAAAGAAGATATCAAGTCTTCTATTTACTAAACCGCGTAATAATTTTATTTAAGAATATTATTATAACTCGTTTCTATTTTTTTAATTAAAATATTTGAATATTTTTACACAAAATAATAATACTAACTGTATAATGTAGGGCGGCGTTTACTGTGATTGTTATTAGTATGAATTAATGTTATTATCGATTTAATACCTTTACAACATGCAAGTGATATTAAGATTATATATTATAATTTTTCATTTACCCGGTGCAAAGCAAGAATCGTGTCTTCGTTTTAGTAACGAAAACCGCGTAGTCTATTTTATTGCTCAGTTCTAAGGCAAACTTGCTTAAACTTACATCGAGTCAATGTTTCCTAAGTCAATTGGGCAGTCGAAAAACGCGTCTGTACACGAGAACTGGAGTCTACTAGTCGCACTGCCATTTTAAAACAGGCATAAGATAAGATTTGTCTATCTGCTTCTATCTGTTATTCTTAGTTTCAAAATCGTCCAAGAGGGTTCTTTTACTTATAACTATTTTCGTATTAGTGATTCCTTAGATCGCTGTGTCACATTCTGTTTAGATGCTGCGCATCTTTAGGTCCGTTTAACTCCGTTGAAGATTTTCAACGGTAAGTGATATTTCTGTCTCTTACTTCTGTCGCTTACAGTCATAAGTGCCAGATTTTATGTGAAAAATATGTCTAAAACCTGTCAATTAAATTTCAGATAGGTTATCAGACACTTATCTGCCTGTGATGAAACAGCGCCTACCTAGATATAATTATAGACGGATAATAAAATTATATTTATTTTTCGTTATTATTAATATATATTTTGCCATTAGTAGCTGTGCTAGTGATTACAAATTGGATGGAAAAGGAATAGTTAGGTATATTTAGAGCGCTCCAACCAGGTCTCGTGTTCACGAACGTTATTGATGTACATGTATCGATTATAACAACAAGCTCTCATGCAAATAAACAAACAAAATCATTGCACAATCGCACATAGATCCCTGTGCAACCATAAAAAAATATCACAAATCGTTATGTTTAATATGAAACGAAAGTGTTGAAAGGTATCAAGTACGTACGACAAAACGGCAATGTAGCATTATTATAAATGTTATAAGACGAATGAACGCCGTTGTATCCACTGATACGACAAAAGTACGAAAACAAGGCACTGTGCTTGTCTAGTTGGTGCCATTTCGCGCGGCGACCGTGTTCCTAGTAATGTGAATATGATCGATGGCGTGTAATAAATATCATAATGATGTATTAAACTGCACACTTTAAAATACCTATTATACATACACGAATCATTTTTCTCTTTATACAGTAAATATTGATAATTTTCACAACACGCTTTCAAATTCTATAAAGGCAGACCACAATCGGTTGAACTTTGTATAAATATTTAATTATGAATATAGAAAGTAAACACTATCTGGCATAATAAAAAACTCAAAAAAAGAACTGGTAGCTTTTATGTTAATTCACACATAATCGTAATGCCGCAAACATCGTTCAATCAACATTAACAACGTAAATTAGAAAACGATAAGTAGTAAATGTATAAGTCAATAGAGAATTATTTGAATCAGAAAATTGATAACGTAGCAGTATTATGCGTGTTACAGTAAACCCGGAGTAATTTGACAAACATTTTGCGTTACGATGTCGGATTGTCGAATTATCGAGTGCTGCAACTGACCCTTTGTACTTTCATAATAAATATTATGGGAGAGGAGTACATTGTTATCCGACAAATTATATATTAAAATCGATAGTACATGGCACATAGCATCGATTATTTAAGTATTGTTACATCAACATGCAAGTTGATACAAAAATAAGTAGGATAAGTGGTGTGTCGGATTAGAAGGGGCGTCAGACAGGACAGGGGCCGGATTACCAAGGGTCTATTGAGTAATTAATAGAGAATTCTGTCTTTAACTTTTACCCCCACTGTCTTAAATATCAGGCAAATTATTTTTTTATACCACGAAGATAGCTAACTGAGGTAAGGCCCGCCTGGTGGTAAGTGATTACCGTAGCCTATGGACGCTTGCAACACTAGGGCATCACGAGAGCGTTACCGATCCTTAAACGAAACATTTACCTTTTTGCTCGGTTAGGCGGCTAATGGGTTATTAAAATCGGTTACTGATTTAATCAATTTAAATTATAAAAAAAAAATGCCCGAGGATGACTCGCGAATATTTTTTTTATTTATTTGGAGTAAGTAAGTACCTACATACTTTTAATAAAATGTCATTGAAATACAAATAGTTAAAAAATATAATTGATGTATCAAAATACGACTATATACAAGCTATTATCAAAAGTTTTCAATAAAAAACATAAGCAATTCCATTTATATTCTGCAACACTAAATTTAAACTTTTTGACTGGCCTGTTGGTCTAGTGGTTAGTGACCCTGACTGCTAAGCCGGAGGTCGTGGGGTGGATCTCCACCCAGGACAAATCTTTGTGTGATGAGCACAAAGGTTTGTTCTGTGTCTGGGTGTAATTTATCTATAATATGTATGTATTTACAAAAAAAATGTATTTAAGTAGTATATCTGTTGTTTAGTACCCATAACACAAGCAAATATAATTGCTTACTTTGGGACTAGATGGCGCTGTGTGAATGTGGTAGAATATTAGAATATATAAATGGAATTCAATAATTTATCTGTGAAAAATAAGTTGTTATCATGCAACTATGAATTCGCTAAGAAATAATTATTTTATTGCCAAAGAATACAGCAAATATCAATGCCACGGCAAACATAGCGATATTTATAAAAAAAGATCTGCCACGTGTCTCGCAAGAACTATACGGCGATCACTTATTTTTAAGAAAAGTAAAATTAGTTCAATGTGGCATCTGAGAAACAACTGGATCACGCCGCATAGTGAGTTAAGATAAGGGAATTTAATTAAAAACAATAGTTCTGATCACGTTTTTACGAACTATTGCCTGACTTATTATGTTTTTAATTACTTCACATTGCCTAAAATTGGAACAAAGTTAAAATACGAATACCTATGAACATACATGATATGAACAAAAGTACGATAAAATGTTATGTTCGTTGTTCAATCATGTCGGAGAAAATCGCCATTAAGAGGCTGACAAATACCAGTGTTCTTAATGTAAATTTTATATAAGTATATGGTATGATGAAGAACAGATAAAGATTATAAAAAAAAATGAACACCAAAGTGTTCAGTCAAAATGTTTAACCTTTATTTTCAGGCTTTAGACAAAATCGTATCCTAGAGTTATAATAGTCAGTCAAACTCTAGCATTTCTTGATATCACAAAACTTTCAGATGAAAAATTAATAAAGATAAACACAATTTTTTGATTAGATATATAAGTTATTTTCCAGTAAGCTTGACATTATATTTTCATTTACTGATAAAACCAATTAATAGATTATTCAATTGAGGAATTTGTTCCCACGTTTGATAGACAATTTATAATTTATACGAAATAAACTTCACAATTTTATATAACAAAAATTTTGAACGAAATAATTACAACAAACTATTATACAATCACAATCATAATTTTAAATTAATAATGATGATATATCAATAAAGTTGTTTAAAAAAAAATCGGTATTAAAAGCCTGTCCTAAATAATACGTTAATAAAAAAATATGTCAGAAGATTTGTTACTTATGTCAAAATGAATTTTGTTTGAACAGAGTCTGAATGACGACTAACCATTGGATTATGAGAGATCTGTCATGTCATTGGTCCTATCCTACACATTATACAGTAACTTCGTTACTGAACATTCTGTAAGCAAGTATACTTGAAGATAAGCATTCATTAGCATAAATATTATGTATTCTAACTTACTTTATACTTTGTGATTTGAACTTTATCATAGCACAAGAACGTAATACCATCTATAGGTACTTATATAATAAATAATTAGAGATCTTTGATGACCTTGAAAATATACATTACTTTCTTCAAAGTTAGTGTTAGCGGTCCCCCACATCTAGTCGCAGCGGACCGCACTTTCCTATGCTTCTATTCTTTTCTTTCACTTAGAACCGCCATTTACTAAAGCGAGATATAAAGAGATCCGAACGTATCTTCGAATCCGCGTGCGGCCACACTCCTGCTTTAGTTCTAGCTCAAGTAAATGACGGTTCTAAGTGACAGAAAAGGGATTAGGAGAGTGCAATTTCGTGCGGTTAGATGTGGTCCGACCCGTATACAACATACCGAACCAATGCTGCATTTAATGTATTTATGTGTACGTGTATATACACATACATTTAATTTGATACTCACTTAATAACGGACTAACGTCTCTAAACGTTAATATGCTTGTATTTTAAGAATAAATATACGCGTTCGCTACTTTCACTTAAGTATTAATATGAGAATGATTTCGTATATATGTATAATCAATTATTTGTGATAAATATTTGTAACAATAAAATAGTAAATGCAGATGTTTGGTTCCTAACTAGCTATATATTCTACAAATTCCGTTGTCAGTCAATGTCAATCATAATGAGAGAAGGACACACAACTACATACAAATATTAAACTGCTAATAAATGGAAACTATGAAGAAACATTCATTTTATATATCTAATAATATTGCTTGATCAGATTTTTAATTATGATATTACCAAATGTCTACTACAATAATTACAACTTACATGACTTTATATCGAGACAGCTGTAGTTGAGTGTAACACAGTAACAATGAGTGTATGTGGTTATTTCACAATCCCATATTCAGACACTGTATAGGTAGCTCTCCAGTTTCGTCTTGGGCGAGGGCTGAGTGAATGGCGAGAACCAAAGTAAAGAGAACCTGCCGAATACCGATTGTATACTCTTCCATCGAGACTTACGCACCCATCGCGCTTGTTCCTTCTTCAATTGTTCGATACCCTGTACAAACAAACAGTTCGAGTATTTAAACAATTTTGCAAAACTATAGCCATTCACAAATAAAAAAATCAGAGTTTAGAGCAGGAATATGGCCGATGATTTTTCTGATCTTTGCAATTATTTATGTTAATCAAGTCTATTATTAGGAAGTTTTATACACTATAAAAAACAAAATTAAAATTATTCATTTATTTATTTTCTGTACCTAATAAATAAAATAAATACATATTTCGGTTTCGTTCATAATAAGAACAGGATCCGGGGGCATCAAGTAGACTGTCAGTAATTGTTTAGAGTCTAAACTATTGAGTTGCATGTTATGAATTTTATTCAGACTAACATTTACTATTGTCAATTTCAAATACAGACAACATAATTTTAGATAAAAAGAAGTAACTTACAGTTTCATCATTCCATATTGCGTGGAGCTGTGTGCCTAGCATAACAGCGGTGAATATCGCGAACAGCAGAGCTTCAGCAATGAGGAACAGCAGTAAGACGACTGTGGCCGGCGGAGAGTACGCACTGCAGTCACGCCACTCATGCCGGATGCACGTCACGAACTGGTATACAGCCAGACTCACGGCGTGGATTGATATAGCAGCTATATAAAACTAAAAATAAAAATCATTTTTATCAGAATTTATGGCCTTAAGAATAAGAAACCTTAGTAAATATTTTGATTTCACAATAACTTTTGATTTACCGTAAATAAAACAAAATATTTCTGGTTGTTCTCGCCAACACAGTTGTTGACCCACGGGCAATGATGGTCCATCTTTCTGATGCACCGCTGGCATACTGAACAGTGATGAGCGCGCTCTGGTTTGATACTGCAGCACTTGGTGCATTTGAAAATCACCTGACCCTCACGGAAACTCATTTGTTTGATCATTTCCTTCGTTGCATTCCCCTTCGGAACTGCTCCCTACAAAACAGTTTCGTGTCAATAAAAGTATTCAGCTCAGGTTGAGTAAGGAATCAAAGGGAGCCGCGCACTGCTTGCACCGCACGACAACGCGCCGTTCCACGCCAACGTCGTCACGTCATGACGTGTGGTGTGGACAGTCCCTAAGTCTTTCCATAAATAGAGCAAAGTCAATCTCAAACTCATTTATTTATTTGGATCATTTCAATGCCATTTATGAACATCTTAACCCAAAGAAAACAAATGCTTTTGTTTTTGTTCCCATTTCTAAAGGTAACTTAGGTCACTATTCAAGACTTATTTTATTATAAAAGTATTAGAACTGCGTTCTCAAAAAATACAATTAAGTAGTACAAGCCGTTCATATCTATTGCCTGTAGATGTTCACTATGAGGCATATTTTATTTGTAGTCACATCTACTATAATGAGTGCGACCTTATTATCAGCTACGAGTAGATGCATCCAGCTGGCAGTATTTTAACTTTGAGAACACAAGTTATGATACGTAAACTCTTGATTACAAAATTTTGTTACTTGTATTCACAAATAATGTGATGGGTCAATAATTTGATTATTTTCTGGTAGGTTTGTACTACTGGATGTATGAAGTAACAAGTTATTGGATAGTTTCAATTCTCCAGATACAGCTAGAGACAAAGATATTATTACTAGCTGACCTGGCAAACGTTGATAAATACTTTACAAACTTTTCTTATACCAACCAAAAAATACACAAAAAAAACATTAAAATCGAGCCATTTTGGAGGACTGCGACTACAAACACCTTGACACGAGACTTCTTTATTATTTGATTATACTAGATTAGACTGATCACTATAATTTTCCCTTCTTATTAGACCCTGAACTTTCAAAAATCGTAAGAACATATTTATGATATGATAAAACAGTTAGAACGTCAGATTCATGTCTTATGTGTCGTATTTACGAACTACAGATTTAAATTGAAACATTCTTTTAGTGTTGGATAGAACATTTACCTATCAAGGGTTATATAACATCAGGCTAGGACCAATAGAAGCTGAGTAGAGGCCAAACAAAAATTCCACGGAACGAAGCTCTGAACAAATGCTAGTTATATAAAAATAAGACTAAAATGTTACTTACTGGATCCGTAAACATTGTACGAAGATGTGATGCAAAAGCAAGGAATGCCAGACTTTGAAATATAAAAATGTTGATGTAACTGTAAACAGGGTATGTTGACACACCTGGCAACAACATCACCATCATTACCACAAACTCTGCATATAATATTAGAAGCCATGTTAGTGCCGCACAAATGATTCCACAAATATCCTGGAATTAAATAACAATCTTATTAATAATTTAAACTCGTATAATGGTAAGAAAATATACTCATTGAAATTTCAACAATTTATTTTCAAGAGAGAAGAGATTATTTTGACAAGAAAAAGTAACAATTTCTATATGTCACTTGGGGATAACATAGCTTTATGCTACATAATATGTCAGTGCTGCAAGATTTTGTGAATGATTCTATTTCAATAGTAGTATAGTTAGATATGCAAACAAACATATTGTAAATATAATTAAAGGAGACTTACCCTAATGCACCAAGCTTTACCACCACAGCATCGGTTATGCATGTCGCAGTCAGGTCGAGTTAGAACCAAGCACTCTGGATCTATTTGATACTGACTTTCCATTTCATCATCTTCAGAACTGTCATAGAATTCACGTATCATTGAGTGTTACAAATCTGAAAGTTGTATAGCGTATTGGTAGGACACAATAGATTTTTGATTTTTTCATTTTCATCTAAAAGCAGTTCATTTTAAAATTTACAAAAAAAAAATATATAATTATTGTAACTACAGTGGCATATAATTAATAAATAATTTGCTTAGCATTTCAATCATCAAGATAAGCAATTACGCACAGCTAATGTCCCCTTGGATTGTAAACTACAGCCTGTTTCTGTAGATAAAACTAGAGACACATTCAAGGTCTACCTAAGGTGTCTGCCCTTAAAAATATAAAACACCTAAACTAGCCTGTTAAGAAACAAAGTCAGTACTGCACATTAAGCTACCCTAGTCCATACAAACTCCGGAGACAACTAAAGAATATGTACCTATGTGGGTAATACTTAATATTGAATTCAATTTAAATGCAGAATGCATCAGTTTATTGTTTTGTATTGTTGTAGGTTTCTAGTACCAAGATAATCTTTGAAGATTATTTTTAACAAAGTTCTCAAATGAATTGAGGAGGTGATAAACGAACAATACACTTGTGTTAGCTCATTGTGGAGTACTGAAATAAAATAGGACAAATATTTACAATGTATCATGAATACTAATTTATTCCAAGTCACACAGCTTATTGTTATAGAATGTTATACATGTAAGGCTACATGAAAATACAGTGCATCACAGCAGTACCTTTAATTTCGCATAAAGCATGAACTAGACTCAGCATAAATTAATATTACTACCATGCTATAATATATTTAACTACAATATTATAAATGTCTCACCTTAACGGAAGCAGATCTTCTATGTCACAACCAAAGGATTTAAGGTGTGCTTGTTGTTGTTAGCAGTAAGAATATAGTCTGAACATAAAAAAATCAGAGGCCAACAAAATTTTGAAACTCTACTGCTAAATATAAAATAGCAGATATGTGTGTAGTTGTACTTGGGATCGGTTGTAAAATACACAGGAGGATATCATAATCAATTTTGATTACAAAAATAACACCAAACGCAATAAAACTCAAACGACGTTCATGAAAATCTAGCAATTTGTTAGCCCATCAAATGGAGAGTGCAAATAACTTGCAACTTTTCAAGGATATTCATAATTATTAATCTTTGTGATATTGTGCAGGATTTATTTTTGATCAAGGTACACTGTACATTATCATAGAAATTATAGACTAATTTTAATTTCCGACTTCTTCAAAATCAATAAAATGAAACGGAGTCAGTGAAGTCACTCTCTCACCATCGTCGTAAGACATAAAGCAACAGATAATAAAAGTAAAAACTGTAAACAGAAAAAATAATACGCTCAGATTGGTATTCTTTCTTTGACATACACCACTCGAATATTTAGTCGATTTAACAATAATACATTTATTCAATAAAATATTTAAATAAGCAGGTTACATTTAGCCCAGCGTAAAAATTGAAGTGTCTGTTTGTAATAAAAAAACAGCAGCTTTTTAGAGCACTCATTCGTCAAATTTTATCGAACAAAGATGACTGCTTACATTTGGAGTCCAATTATGGGGCACTTTCATATTGGCTAGACATGATTTTTTTAACGCTGGATCAGTTGGAAATCTACAATGAAATACATAATATCTGAAAAAAATGGGCAGTAAGCTTTTATTTCATTTTCTTCTATGAATAAATAAAGAATTTATTTGCAACCATAGATCACATCAGACCATGATCATGTTTATCAAAATAACAATATGGACATAACTAACCAAAAACCGACGTCTACACGGTCGGAATTATTTCCAACCCGACCAAGGACACCGTGGTTGGTGGTTAGTTTCCGATCGTGTAGAAGGCCTATCTATTAGTAAATTAATTACAACGAATCAAATAGGTACAATAACTGTTCTATTCTAGTATTTTTTTATTCCGGTAATCGACTCCACAAAAATAAAAAATACCCTTTGTGGACTAGAGATGTTATATTAGGGTCAATTTCGCATAATCCTAATATAGGATATATTAGTTTCGTCATATTCTAATACCATACCTATTACTCGATATTAGTCAGATAATAGGGTAGTGAACGTTTTAGTATTATGCTCTATATCTAGTATTCGTTCGCGTAGTCTCTGGCTAATACTTGACTAATATCGAGTAACCTAATAGATGACATTCCTATAACCTAATATGAATACGGGTCGCTCGTATTATAATATGCATACCTAATATGAATATATTCGTTTCATCTCTATTGTGGACATCCATGCTCTGTGAAAATTAACTGACAGACTGTTAGATGTCAGTGTGACAGTGTCACTGTCAAATTGTTAATAACTGTCATTGAACTTGAAACGGACAAATTGACAAAAGGAAAACAATAACAATAAGTTTTTCCTTTTAATTAATTATTTTGATATAGTGCCCGCATTAGTGTAATAAGTGTCGTAAACCATACCGTAATGCATTATATTCTTCGTATTACTAATATTATTAATAATCATGCAGCCGCTTTACTCTGTTGGTGAGTACATGATTACTTTATTAGTTGATCATATTAAATTTGTTCAATGAAATTTACTTTATTGTAATTTCATGTACATAAAATATCGTTTAAAGCCTATAAATTGTATGATTGAAAGTTCTGAATATTGGGTAAATGGTACATCAATGTAAAAAATAAATTTGTAGCTTGTACATAGTCCAATTATTTGAGACAAATCGTAGGTACTTAGTTGACCTTAGTAAGGAGTGTAACTGAGTCGATATAATAATGATGTAGTATCAATGTGAATTTGATACTCCGAACACTGGGATATATCTGACACTGTATATTTATAATCTGATTATGAATAGAACAGATGTAATAGTATATATTTCATTGTTAATACGTTTGAGTGAGTTTGTGTAGTTGGAATCTAACACTATTTACATATGTGTTATTATGGCTAGTTAATTTTATTAGATAAAAGTCTATTCCTGTTTGTATAAAAGAATATAATATTGATAAACAAGAAATCTTATGAACCAAGTCTTACAGTTACAACTTAAAATATAATCAGATTTTTAAAAAGACAACTGCTATGGTGGAGTTACCATTACATTGTCTCAATTGTAAATTACTGAGTTTTTGCTTTATCTGTCATTGAATTTACCACTTCCTCTAAATGTTTGGTTTTGATAAAGTGAACAATAGGAATTATGTTTTATCAGTTAATATTATTCAGTTCATCCTTAACTACCAATAGCATTTTGTAATATTAATTTGCTGGAATTAATATTATGGATTTAAAACACATAAATAGTGACAGTGGTTTTTTGTATAAAACTTTTTTAGACCATGAATCTCGACATAATTCGGTTCGTGTTGAGAATACCAGTGAAGCACCACAGCCAGCAGAAACAACACCATTATTACGCTTCCCTCAAGGTCCACCTGAAAGAAATTCATCTACTACCATAATTGTTAGTGTTTTACTGATAATACTGATAACTGGAGTCATCATTGGAATTTATCTTCTTGTGTTACAGAATAAATCTGGTTAGTACTCAATTATTTATTAATAATTCTGTTATCAATATTTAATATTATGCCTCACAGGCAGTGAAAGAAAGAGTGTGCCCTAAAAGACGGGTTCAACTTTGTTATTAGTTTCTGCTATTAAAGCACCCTAACAAATTTATTGGTTTCAACTTTCAATGTACCTATCTACGTTTTTAGATTAAAAATGTCCTTAGTCATGATATTTTGTGAATATGTGTATAATATATTTAAGGAATGTAGGAATAATAGTGCTCAATAATGTTTGAACTGCTTCTGTCTTATGTCCAACTAATAGACAAACGAAAATAAACTTTTAATGCTCTGACAATTGGGCACATTTTGATTTGCTGCTTGCAGTCTTGGTGGCTAAGGGTAGCCTATGACGATGATTTTAGTTACTTTTTTTGCATTTAATATTTGGATCTATTGGTAAAAGAGTTAGTCAAATTAACATTTAAACAGAAAACCGTCTTAAGCCAGACTACACATCAAAATAAAATCTCTGCGACAGTTCTTACTAGAAATATCCCCAGAAGACTAATAGCTGTACCAAAGTAAATGGCAGTATTTCATTTGTGCCAAATTTATATCTGGCATAATGTAAAGTCTACGGTAAAATATAATATAATAACAAATTGTTTTATTTCAGAAAATGTTCTTCCACCCGTTGATTTTCCATTACAATTAGTAAGTAGGTCGCAATGGGACAATAGCAATATGACTACTCCAAAATGGACTACTTATAGACTGAAGCAGGTGATAGCAGTACATACGAATACAGAACAATGTATCAGTACGGAAACATGTACAAAGTTACTACAAGAAATGCAGGTAAATGTTACTTTTCTTTGTTCCTTTTTTACATCTAGACTCGAAAAAAATAACATCCATGCACCTCTAGTTAAGTATGAGGCAAGCGAAGCGATTCATGATGTCAAATTAGTACATTGATCCCGTGACACATCGCACATCCTCTAAAAAACTGTCATAACACAAAAATATTAGGTTTTTTTAGATAATACTGCGGATAACTTTAGTTTTCATTGATAAATAATTCAAAAAAACCGCCACAACTACATCGTTAAAAATGCCGCTAGATGGCACAAGTGACAGTTTTTTAGCGAATGGTAATCGACTTACTTCAATCCGCAACAGTGTCGCATTAGTGCTTGTAACAAGTGAACGTATATTGAAGCTGAAGAAAATCGTCTCAAGCTGTGAAACAACTATATTTAAGAAAAGAATTTGGCAATTATTTCGTTTAATAGAGAAAAAAACTGGTGTAAGACATAATAATTCTATCTTTTACTTATTATGTAATCTAAAACAGTGTCACATTGATTGAAATATATGTGTTTTATTTCACAAAATAATATGTTAATATTAATGTAAAAAAGTGTCATCATTTATTTTTTTAATTTTTTATTGAAAATCATTATAAATATTAACAAAATTTTACTTTTTAGAATACCCTCCCGGAGGCTTCTAAATACCTATAGCACCAAATTAAAAAGTTTTATAACATTAACAAATAATTTTGTAATCATTATAGCATTGGTAAATCTAACAAAAACTTTAAATACTCATTATCTCAAAACTGCACTTTCCGTGTTATAAGTTATAACAGTTTTTTAGAGGACGTGCGACATGTCGATAGCTTATGACAGAGATTATGTTGAAATGTATTGAAGAGACATTTAAAGATTTCGAATAGAATCAGCGATTTGCCACTTGTCTAGGGGGGCTAGTAATTACTATTGTAACTAGAAACACAAATTTGGGTTGGATTTTTATATTTAACACCGTTACATGTATTAATATGTTTATCAAAATAATTTGATTATACGTGTCACGTTTACACGTGACACGTATAATCAAATTATTTGATAAACATACGTGTAAACGTGACACGTATAATCAAATTATTTTGATAAACATACGTATAATTTGACATTTTTATAACATTGTAAAAGCCCGATAGTATTCATTTGTAATTTCTTAGATAACTTCGCACTAAATGAGTGTAGGGAATTCATGTTGGTTCACCGATAGTTTTTCTATTTACGGTAGTTTTTTTTAATTTTTATAGAGAACCCACATAACAAAACCCACAAATGGAAATAGACTAGTAATGTTAACTAATATGTAGGGTGGGTGCCCCGAATACCAGCCCCGCCCCTAATACCAGCCTTTTACCTTGTAAGTATAATAAAATTTATATTGGTCTTATTATTACAAATGATTGTTAAAAAAAAATAACACCGTGAAGAACCAATATTCCAAAATTGTTTGAAAATAATTAACACCGAGAGAAACCTATATTAAAAAATTTAAGCCACTATTTTAGCATGAATCTGTCATCCTTCTATTTTTGGTCTGAAGTTCAGGTCCGAGGAGTTGTTCATTCACAGGATTTTTTTTAAAGATTCCTTATTCTTGTACGACCTTGAAAAAATTACTAGTTTTGCGCAATATATATTTTTCTAGTTAGTAAATTTTTCAATTCATCGTCTTAATCTGGAAATTTCATGTAGGTACTTACTACATGTTGGCAATGATACAACTATGTAAGGGTTAAGTACCATTAGGTAATATAATGTGGTAATAAAAAGATCTTGTGTCGACTTGCCAGCTCAACGCACAAGATACTATTACACCGCTAGCCTAGATTTCTTGACCCCTGTCCCCGTTAAAATGTCTTTAACATGAATTATTCATATTAATATTTTATGAGTGCATAAGTAGGTAAAGGTGTGCTTACACGTAACTGAATATCGTTAAATTTCATGCATAATATGTCTAGTTTTATCTAAAACTGTTTAGTTACCTATAACAATATACCTACTAGTGTTGTCATTGTTAAAATGTGCGTGAATAGGGAAATCTCGGATTTTTGAACTTACAACCTGGACTTGTCAATGACAGGACAATGGTACATTGTTTTTCACCAATCTTTTTCTTCTTTGTCGATCTTGCTAGAGCGGTCGCGGTCATCATACTTATGGATTGGACAGATCTGATGCTCCTAACGATTTCTTGCCGTTTTTACCGTAACCAACCTACTCGTAAATTTCTCAAATTTAAAAAATCATAGCACTTTAACGATAGCTGTTATTTTTAATGATATGGTTCCGTACTATGGCAAAGTAATATTAAGTAATTGCAGTGTTATATCTAGGACGGAAAGATGGAGCGAGGGATAAGGGTTCCTTTTGTACCTTTTTGGTACGGAACCCTAAAAAGACCTTTCCCTCAATTTAGTGTCATATTTTGTGGTTTCAATTTTATTATATTATTTTGATCACCGAAAGGTTTTTTCTTTGATCTTCCTTGATAATGTTCTGAGAAATATATTAATTTAATTTATGACATTTTCAATTTTTCATATAACATTGTATAATATACTTGATTATGACATATATTCATGACTATTTAATCAAGTTTGTGACAATCCTGGCAATACTTCGAGGCTCGAAGTAAGTACTCTGTCAAATCAAATACCAGCCACCCGGCTGACATTTTAAGCTCAGTACACTTTGGGGAATCAAATTGCAGCCCTGTTAATTTCAACTAATCGAAAAAAAATAGTTAATTTATCAAAGAATACATGCATTAACTATAAAGACAAAATTAACAGAAAAATTACCTTATCTTTGTAGAACCCAAACTTCAGATAAAAATAAGAATATGGCTGATTTCCTCACATCACGGGTTTGAATTCTCTCCTGACGCTGATTGATTTATGCCAGTGCAGTAAGTTTTGGAATATAGGTGACAGGAACCTTTAGGTTTTAGTATTTTTTAACCAATCAGTTAGACAGGCTGGATTAGGGGCGGAGTTAGTATTCGGGGCAACATAACCAACATGTTTAATATTTGCCTGCTAGTAGGTACCAGCGCATTCAGATTCTTAACGTAGCTAGAAAACTTATAGTACCTTCATTACTTTTAAATTCAAATTGCCTAATATTAAACTTCAATAATAATTTGAACGGTGAATTAATTAGTCCAACTTTGATAATGATGATGACGTTATTAAAGGGAAAATCCCAATAACATATATTTTAATGACTCACTAACGGACGTACGAAGAGTAGGTAGGTATATGGTAGGAATACAGCGCTACTTATATATATTATATATATAATGTTGATATTGATTGTGATAGGGTATATAATGTTTTACATAAAATATAATATTGTAATATGACTTTGCTGCCAGCGACAAATTGCAAAAACAATTGGTTTTGATCCGAGTGGGATTGAATTTTCAATACTCAGTATTATTATTATTATAATTCTTTGGGCCGGAAGCCACTAGCCAAGCCACTAGGTAACCAAACATTTGTAACAGAAAGCGAGCTATGCTGTACGTAAATACGTAGGGTGGATGCCCCGAATACCAGCCATTTTTCAACTTTAAAAAATCATAACATTATTTTTTACTAATGGGTTAGGTAATTTATATAGGATTGTAATGGAAAGCAAATAATACTTACAAAGTCAAGCTAGGTACTTACAAAGTCAAGCTTTTTACCTTTAGTATTACTCATTTTTCTGTTTTTATGATGATGCATGAGGCCGTAATCCACGCATTTCCGGTAGTTTTTGATTCTGGGTGGACTTCCCTTCCACCCAGTGTAGAGGTACCTAATATCTAATGTATGTGTACAAACAAGCTGTAAAGTTAAATATGTAGGTTAGGTACCTACCTCCAACGCTTGATATGTACATTATCTTATTTTTAATCTACCGCGACCAGAACTCCACTCTTTTATTTTGTTCGTCTTTATGCATGATAAAGTCTAAAAATACACAGTCATATTCACTCAAAGTCAACGTCCTATTAGAATGAGTGCATAATTATCTCGTACATAAATATTGAATGAATGCGTCTGTGTGTTTTATTATGAATGCAGTTATTTTTTATTGTTAATATAAAGCTAAATTAAATGTTAAGAGTGATTTTTATTGTTTTCATATCTAATGATTATTATTTATTAGGTATGATATAGTACATATTATATCGTTAGCCAATATTAATTTTTTTACTAATTAATATACGATACTTTGTAATCTATACTAATATTATAAAGCTGTAGAGTTTGTTTGTTTGTTTGTTTGTACGCTAGGATCACAGGACTACTGGTTCGATTTGAAAAATTATTTTAGTGTTGGATAGCCCATTTATCGAGGAAGGCTATAGGCTATATAACATCACGCTACGGCCAGTAGGAACTGAGAAGTGGCTAAATAAAGAACGACGGGGGCGAAGCTCCGCGCGTCTACTAGTAATTAGTATATTTCAAAGTATATATTATATAAATAATAACAGTAAAAACACTGTGTTTGGCGTAAATAGGTAGGACAAAAATGTATATATAATTATATTATATTCATTATATTATAATTATCATTATATATACATTATATATAGCACAGATAACAGTTTAGTAATAATAACTTATTGCTTTCTCTTAGGAAAACTATTAGATAGTGTTGCTTGATAATTTGTAAATTTAATACCTTGTTATAATAAAAGTAAAAGTCATATTTTAACTATATTAATTTAGTTACAAATAACATGACATCATCAACGGCATTGACTCGTTGACAAAATGTACTTACTTACCTATTTATTTCCTTGTACCTAGATATATAGCCTATACTCGTAGTAGCCGTAGGTGACCTACTACGGATAAGCGCCTACATTAATATTCAATTTAGCTAAATGAAACTTTGCTATAATATTTGGATCAGGCACAGTGTTAACGCTTGTTAATAAAACACTTAAAAAAAATATTTATCTTTTTCTCTATCTACCCGTTACAATATTCTTGCCATCCCTACGCCAGCGCCACCGTAAATGGACGCGCGTTGAACTAGAGTATTGTAACGGGTCCAGAGACAATTCATAAAATATGTAACTTGCATAAGCAATAAATTAACTACATTTTAGTTTCAAAATAGTGTTTTATTAACAAGCGTTAACACACAGTTTCATATTATAAATTGAAATATAAAAATGTTGTTATTCGGCGCCATTGTGTATTCTTATGAGAAAATTCTAAAAGATCTTAAACCATCTATACTAATATCATAAAGCTAAATAGTTTGTTTGTTTATTTGGTTGAACGCGCTAATCTCAGGAACTACTGAACCGAACTTAAAAATTACCCCATCTCAACCTGTGGTGTCGTAAAAGGTGCCAGAAATATATACCAACCCGTCTGGCCAGCGTGGTAAGGTACCTAGAGTAGGCTAAATTCCTTCCATATTTTTTGGAGACCCGTGCCCAGCAGTGGGACGTTTATGGGTTCACATGATGACATAGCATCTCACCTTTTTCCTCGAAGGGATGGACAGAAGTTCATCAACACATTTCGACAGCTATACCTATTTATGGGATACAAACAGAAGAACCCAATACCTTTTTTCTCGACCTGGGGATCGAACCCGGGACCTCTTGCGCAGCAACTCACTACGCTCGCTACGCCACTGAGGCTGTAATAATAGGTGTTAATGCATATATGTCATAATTGCAATCCGCACTAGGCCAGCGTGTGTGGATTATGTCCTAAACTCTCTCAGCTCTCTGGATAAATGAGATGAGACCCGAGCCCAATGGTGGGCCATTAATGGTTTGCTTATGATGAGTAAGTACATTTATTATATTTTTATGTTTTAGTCAAATGCGACGGCTGCGAAGGGCATACCGTATAATTTTCTAATATCGTCCAACGGTCAAACTTACGAGGCGCTTGGATGGCATAATGAGTCACCGATGTCGACACGACAACCGCCCAACGGACTAGTCTTAGCATTTATAGGTGAGGTACAAAATTGTAGCCCTTTCAAGGTCAACCGGGCCTTTCATTTTACTAATAAGTACCTACGCGCTTGATATTATGTAGATGTATCATGATATATACCTCGTTTAGTTTCCATGAAATTGACGCAACAATAGATATACGTAATAGTTACGATTAAGGCAACAAAATAAATTATGTACTTATATGAATGCACTTTTAACCTCGCCGTGATAACTGCTGATACAGGGCTGAGGTGGGCCCCATTCACACGGCATTACTTTTAGACATTGTATCAAGTAGGTTTGTGTAATCGTTATCAATATGTATTTTTTCTATTCTTAGTTGTATGACTGTTTATTTTGTAAGTTGTAAACTTAGTTCTCACGATATAGACACAGTTATCACCATAACCATGTACCTGCTGTCATGGTATTTATAAAGGTGCATCAGCTTCTGTAAAATTAAATGTTATTTCGTTATGTTTACAGGAAATTTCAGTCAAACATCGCCTACTCCGCAACAGATACATGAGGCTAAGAAATTCTTCGCTGAGTCAGTAAGACGGCAATATTTACATCCAAATTATAGCATAATAGCTAGAAATTTAAACGATACACCCTTATACTTATCCCGCAGTCTCAAACAGTTTTCTCAGTGGACTAATGAACTTACCACCGATAAAATCAATTGAGTAGTGTCTCACTAGTCGAGTGTTCACCCTATCTGACATTGAATGTAAATATTCAATTTAATAATTGGTAGGTTGCCCGCCGTAAGCTGTAAGGTATTAGCGTATTAGCGTTCGGTGAGACTTTAACATTAATTAAAATTGGTTTATTTATATCTACTATAACAAAGAGGATACGCACTCAAAAAAATTCCAAAATCAGCATTCCTATTACGTAAATTAAAAATTAAAAGTAAAATTTTATTTATTGTTTGTGTAAAATAGTCTTAATAGAGTCGACCAAAATTTGCTACGTCAGTTTGAGAGGCAGAAAGTCGAATACACCATGAATACACGAGAGATATTCAACAATTCCTTTTTGTGATTGTGTTCCCAGTTAAAAGTGCTAACCTGCCGTGTCAATAGGTACTTTGTTAGTTTTACGCCTTTACTTTCATATTTATTATGCAAAATATTTGAACCAAGTAAAAGCGTATCGTCAGTTACTAATATTTTAATCTGCATTAGTTAAAATGACTTAATGTCGTCACATGATTTATTAATTATGAAATTATATTTTATAGCATCAATAGTTGAATTGAAGGTCTTTTGTAACGTTTCAACACACCGTATCTTATTGTTATAAATTATTGGATCGTATTACTCGCACGCTACTCCCATTGCTAATCATATTGTTAACAAATTATTTACGGATATTAAAAATACTAACGCCTCTATACAAGTATAAAATCCGATTATAAAAATGGTGAATGTTGGATTTTTATTATTACGTGCAATTTTAAGCAATAATTCGTTATAATGTTATAAATGGTATTTGAATAAGTTGTTATAATAGTTTTGTGCGGTTTTTTTATTATTATTATACATTTGAAATGGTATGTAGTGTGATCGGATTTATTATGTCCAATGTACATATTTGTGGCGTATAACTGCATAATATTCTGTGACTAATATTCTAGACTACATAATAAATGTTAATGAATATAAGTTTATTGTTTACTGTTAACCTTTGACCGCCACGTCTAATCGGCCATAAGCGCCATATCTCTCTCCGTGCCATAAGCGCCAAGCTATGAAATTCGGTTTTTAAGATTTAGTATTAAAACACATAAAATGCCCTTGTAGCGACGGATTAGGAATACATAATGTCACTACCCCATTTCAACCCATGGTTGTCGTACAAGGTGACTAAGGGACTAACATTATCCTACAAGAGCACTGTGAGAAAAGGAAAATTTGAAACAAAGCACTATACCAACCCATCTAGCCAGCGTGGTATAGGCTAAATTCCCTCCAAAATGTTTGAAGGAGACCCGTTCCCAGCAGTGGGACATTAATTTAGGGGTTGTGATAATAATGATCTTTATCTTGTATTTTTATGGAGCTGAATTTTTGTCGACTATAACAGACAGCAGCGGCGCTCAGGACACTCTTGCGCTTTTCGAGTACAGCAGAAGTTTGCGTTTAAAAGGCTAGGCAAACAAAAAAAATGCCTATATTTTAATTAAGTAGAAAATTATTTATGCTAGCGTATTAATAGTATTACAGTTACATTACACTGATGGGCGTTAAAACGCGCAGGAATATATTAGAAAATATAGTGGAACTAACCCTTTACCATTGCTCGCTAAGTTTAAGATTAGTCCAGTATAATAGGAATTGACTTGAATACTTATTGGATGTGAATATAGTTCTTAAATTAAAGCCGTGCCACATGGTTATAAACTTGCTTTCCACAGAGGTGCCCTTGGTGGATTCCAACCGTGTACCGGCTGTTGTAAACCAAATTTCATACAAACTACGCGGATGGCAACCAAGCTCCCACCAAGGTCACTCTGTTGGAACGCGAGTTTATAACCGTGTAGAACACCTATTACCCGATTAGATATTAAGTATTTCAACTAATCATACAATGTGCAAACTGTATAATGATCTCTCCCGAATCTTAGATTTGGACATTTTTGAAAATACCCCAGCTAAATTAATTTTGTTCTTAATGTTTTTACAACTTTCTTTTTCTATATTTTTCCCTTTTTTTTACTATCATTTCAAAAACTATTATATAAATTCTCTACTTTTGCACTATTATCTAATAAGATTAATATCTAGACATATTAGTATCATCATCATTATCATCATCATATCAGCCCAACGACGCCCACTGCTGAACATAGGCCTCACTATGAACGATAACGATACTGACAATGCAGTAGCCTTTGCTAAGTTCTGGGCCGATATAGTTTAAAATATTTGCTGTCGACATAATAAAAAGAAGTGTATCTTATGTTTGCTGACTATAATTGAGAGAGCACCATGCATGCTTTATGTTCTTGTTATTTTTCTGATATTTATCTGCATCTCTTGTTGGTAATCCTTTTAAAATAAATAAATTTATTTCTTTATACAGTCATCATTGTATAATACGACAATTCTTAGTTTTCTTAGTTTACAAATCTAGTTCCGCTAACCTTTTTTCATATTATACCATAAAGGATTTTAAGCTTCTTGGTTTTGAGAATTGGTACTAGGTATGACACTTACACCCAATTAATTATTAATGCAAATGCTTCAGGATACAAAAACGGCATTAAAATATAAAATTTGATAATATTTTTCTTGGCTACACGCGTTAAGGTTTCTCTTAGTCCCATAGAACGTAGCACACTAGGAAAACTTAGCCTTAAAGCTCTATTAAAAAGTTATCATTTCATCTTAAAATCGACCATTACCAAATTTAAAATAAGTAGCGAATTTAGTGATAACGTACAATTACTAGTGATATGGGCTTTGTGAGTGGAAGGTTCGTTTTGTAGGTACGTCTTTACTGTGCTTTATATAGACAAAAGTTTATGTAGGAGTCTGAGGGCCTACCCGGAATGTCGAAAACTACTTAGTCGAAGGCCACATTGTTACAGTTCTCATTTTGAAAAACTTTGCAAGAATTATAGTTAAGTACAGTTAGTTGTTTAAAAAGTATAAATATTTGAATAGACTTTTAAAATTGTACTAATTACTTGCTTATATTTATAATAATTCTGCTTTACAAACACACACACATCTGATAGTGCTAATAATTATAATGCTAACTATATATATTGTCAAAGCTATTTTTTTGTCCATTAAAACGGTCCAACCGTGGCCCTGACCATATTGACATATTTTATGTAAAACACTACCCACTAGACTTTTCCTCTAACGTTGGCCGTCACCGTGTGTTAAGACTGCACCAATAACTAATTCTCTTTTTTCGCTTTTTAGAGTGTTTAGTAGATAGTTGTGACCAAAACAAAAAAAAAATCTTCTATTAACATACTTATGTCAAATCTGTTCCAAAATAGTTTTAATATTATAGCTACTAAAGATAAAAGTAGGAAATGAAGTTCACAGTTTCAGTAAATTATGTAATTTGAATTGTTATGAAACGAACTTGTGTAAATTTAAACTATCATCAAATGTGAATTTTAAAATTTTTAACATTTTCAGCATAATTAATTGATTTTATGCAAAGTTTCTAAATACGTATTCAAAATGTATACTTAAACAACATGTAGGTACTTTTGTGTTGGTAGAAATATTATGATATAAGTATGTAAAAATTTACCTCACGAAGACGAAGAATTTGTCACGTCACCGACTGATTTGTGCAATTCTCTAATATAATTATAATGTGATAATTATACGTCGTTATTAATGCAGATGTTTAGATAATATTTGTACAGGTCACGGAGTACAATAGTACTCCGTGGTACAGGTATATTTATGAATATATATTATGGATTGTAAAGTAAATAAATGTTCGTAATTTAAAAACGTGTTTATTATTTAATAATAACGGTTTACTTACACTAAAACCTTAACAGAATAATACATTTTAACTAAGTCATTCCATATTTCGCCATATTTCTTATAAAATGTGGTGCCAAAGCAGGATCACAATATCGTATAAAATGACGATGAGTTAAACAATGAACTTTTTATAAGACGATCTTATTTGACAGGGATAGTTCTATACACGTGTAGAACAACCTCTCTCTCATATAAACAGAGGTTTTCAACAATATTTTAAATTTTCAAATCTAGGTAATCAATCGATTCCAACAGCTTTCAAACTATATCTAATCGATTCCGAAATGAAATCTATCCAACGGCGTTTAAAATATTATTACATGCAATTCATTCAAAATGCAGCCAACGGATTTCAAAATAAATCAATGCAAATACCAATCCAATTGCGGGACCATCCGATTTGTAATTTTTTTTTACAGTCGTGGTAAAGATTCACATGTCAGGTCACAGTTAACGAAATCGGTAACGTATCCAACCACGCAAATCAGAACTTTACATACATAAAGTATTACGAATTCGATAAAAATATTAATACTAGGTACCTGCTAAGTCTGTAATTGTCAAGTTCAAAAAAGATGTGTATTTTTTTTATACGAAAAGAAACGAACTGCATATCGTTTCGAATGAATTAGTTTTGATTTATATTGTCTCGAAATAGTTTTGATTAATTAGTTGCATAATATCAGGTACGTAGGTATGTATTTGTAATATAATAAAAACTAATGATATAGAATGACGATTTTAGATGGCTGGAGGCTGGATATCTCCGTGATTGTAATATACCTACCTACATTATATTAGTTAAAACGAATAAAACGGTAGTATACTATTTGCCTACTGGGTGTTGTCTTCTCTACAAATTGACGTATACACACAGTCATAATAACAAAAACGTTACTTATTAGGATATTTATTTTACACATATTATAATAGTAGGTATGATCTTCTCACGTAATATACTCGTGCATTGATAACATTAAAAAAAAATAAGTTTTCCAATTATCAATGAACTCAAATGTTATTTATAGTGGTTATCAAGGTAAAAATCTCTCATAAGTACTAAGAAAGTTTTGCTATAAAAACTAAAACTTATAAACGGGGCAAAAACATTATTTTTGTCATGGGCTAGGCTAAATAGATATGTCGTACCTATCTATCAGTAACGTACAATATAAACCAAAACAATATTTTGCAAAAAATACATTATAAAAAATATAAAAATACGTAATGTAGGTACCTACTTAATAGCTGTTCCAAATTGATTACAATCCGATTTGTAAGCAGGTCGCTGATGAAATAGACTCGATTACTTAATTTTTAATTTACCACGTAATTTAACTTATCATAAAAGTATCAGAGAGTTCAGTGCTAATTACAATGCTTATCACGGCAGTCACACAAGTTAACTAAAATCAAACTTTCTTAGAGTCAAAGTTTTAACAAATCTAAATACAAATCTAGTCTATTTCTAACTTTCTGAAACTCCCTTGGATTGCGATGTCGCCATTTACCGTCTGGGTCTGATTCTTTCTTGACGAGATAATGCCTCTGGTACTTAGAATTTCCATGTCGTCGAGCCCGAGTACTTTCTTTTTCTGGTCACTTAATAACTGGGCGGTGTACTTAACCATATCTTCTAGTTTTAAAGGGCCTCCATACATTGTGGGTAGGCATGCAGTATTTATGTGCTGGTGCAGCTGCTTGAGGTTTGTATGAATCTGCAATTTAGAATATAGATTTTAATTCTGTCATTGGCTGTTCCGGTTACTCAAAACCTTGTAGAAAAATATAACATAATGATTGTTTTGAAAAAGCCGATATGCCTAGTTAATATCTGAAGTACCTAAATATTAAAGTGATTTAATTTATGTGTAAGTATAATGTATTTTCCTAATGCTTACGCACCTCATAACTTTATTTCGTTAACTGTAATTTCATATTGTAAGATTAATTGGAACACATATACCTATCACAATAAAAGAAAACAACTGATTAAAGGGCAAATGTTTGAAAGCAATGTTGACTACACCATTTGTATTTGTCGTACCTAGTCAATGCTGCCAAGGGAAGTAGGTACCTTTATATACGACTTTACAAAAGGAGGAGGTCAAAATGTCGCTTCAACTGTATGTATTTTTTTTTTGTATGTTCAACGATTTCTCGGAGATGCCTGAACCAATTTGAAAAAATATTTTTTTGTTTGAAAGGGAAGGTGAAAAATACTTCCAAATTGGTCCACTATTCACCACGTTAAGTTCTCATGATGGAATCTCAGGGAAATCGAAACCAACCCTCAAATTTTATAGGCACATGTTACGTGTTTCATATATTTTCTAAACTTATTCAAGTATTTACGTCTGATAGTCATCATCACATGTTGATGAGCTGATGATGGAAGGTATAACTCCTTAACTGTTAGGAGTTGAAGGATAATTCTTTCAAAATTATAAGTACTTATAAACCAGTAGTTATATTCTTGTAGGTAGGTATTCAGGTGAGCTGTCACTGGAACGTAAACTCCTTAATGGTTAGGAGTAAGCTGATGATTTCTTTAAGTATCACATTCATGTAAGTATATATATCATACTAGCTTCCGCCCGCTGCTTCGCCCGCGTGGTATGTATTTTATACCTATAAAAGGTTTCCTCTTGAATCAGTCTATCTATTAAAAAAAACCGCATCAAAATCCGTTGCGTAGTTTTAAAGATAAGCATAGGTACATAAGGATATAGGGACAGAGAAAGCGACTTTGTTTTATACTAAGTACCTAGTGAAGTTGTATTCATTCAAGTGACTGAGGTGGGAGCTCTTGATGAAAGGTAATGCTGCATAGTCCAAAGGAAATTGTTAGATGATATTTTAAGTTTCCGATATAGTAACCTGCATTCTATACCTTATACTTGTATAGGTACCTGTCGCATTCTATAGGAAAAAAGAATTCTACAATCAGGTTGTGCGGGGATGATCAAAGCTAGTATTTGGATGGGTGAATTTCGACAAAATTTTTATAATTTTTTTACCATAATTTGGATAAAAACTTTTAAACTTTCGCGACTTATAGGTACACCTATTGAATTATTGGGTATATAACGGGTAAACGTCACGTAGGTACTATATTTTAAGGAATATCAAATATAGCATTCCGTTTAGAATTTTTGAAAAGACGTTCCATTCTATTGGGGATTCTTTATTTCGGTTTTCCGCAATGCGAGCGGCACCTTTTTTTTGGGTTAACCATGGTGCTGTGCACACTTAAGATGATAATTAAATACTATTTCTCTTAATAATGTCGTTGTTTTTTATAAAACTTAAACAGTTTTCTTCAAAGCTTTGAAATAAGGGAACTTTGAGATAAGGGTTTTTTCTTTGAATTATATCGAAATTCAGCTTACTTTTCGCTTTTTGAAGGCGATTTAATATTTTTTTGTTATAAATAGTTTATTCGATTATGTTATTGAAATAATGGTGGCAAAGGCGTCTTTAGCCGCCATTCAATATGATAATTAGATTACAGTGATATAAATCATATGTTTGGTTATGGTAATCGTGTTCTCGTGACTTGATAACTGGTTATGGTATAGATCAATATTATAATAGTGGATTAAGAAACACCGTGGTTGACCTTGAGCTTTGCTCAGAGCTATGATCATAACGTTCTCATTGTAAAACTTCGATAGGACAAATGGTTATATTTATTTGTTTATTATATATTTATTTCTAATACTTACGTTAAGTCTCTGAGCCATCTTTGGGGTAACTTTGCTGACAGCGAAATCGAGAATATATTTGAGAGCACTCGGAACGTTAACACAGTGGAATTCCTTGTGACGCATAGGAATTGATTGCTGTAACAAAGAAAAAGTTAGTTGCGGCGTTTAAAGTGAAAAATATTCTAAAGCTTTTATGATTTTGTTTGTCGAACGCGCTAATCTCAGGAACAGCTGTTTCGATTTGAAACAATCTTTTAATGTTACTACAGCCTATTGGCTGTTGTAATTGTATTGGAGCTCAGCAGTGGCCAAACAAAGAACGATGAGAGCGGACCCCCATGCGGACCAGTCATCATCAGCAACCCATTAAGTCCCACTGCTGGGCTCGGGTCTCCTTTCCTTTAACTAGAGAGCTGAGAGGGTTTAAGCCATAATCCACACACGCTGGCCTAGTGCGGGTTGGTGGATCAGACATACTCATAGAATTTCTTCTAGGGTATGTGGGTTTCCTCACGATGTTTTCCTTCACCGTTAGCAGATGGTAAGTCACATGACTAGTACATATAAATTCCACAAAGTGAAATCCACATTGGTACTGCCGGTCGGGATCGAACTCGGACCGCGTGATTTGCATGCCGGTTCCTTATCCATTCAGCCACCATCGCTTTTTTACGTGGACCAGTAGTTCTTGAGATTAGCGCGTTCAACCAAACAAACTCTTCTGCCCCCTGATTCTGAGCTGTCGGAAAATTTTCGGCCCGAAATGTCAATGTAATTAAAGTTAAATAACATTTATTGTTAAAGAAATAAATGGTTGTAGGAAAAAACCTTAAATTAATCAGTTTTTAATTTTCTATACGTTAGACACTATTTTCTAACATTAAATAACATAAGCCGTAAAAATACGTCGTACTAAGATTCTTAAAATTTTACGATCCGGGAGCAATCCGACGAGTCAGAATCAGGGGGCAGCTTTATAATGTTAGTACCTATAGATTAATGAAAATCGATGGATTTATTTACGAATATAATATTAATTCTACCTATACAATAATTGAGTTTTAGGTTTAATTGCGTACGAATTTGTGATCACTGGTCATGACCATGACCCAGTCAAGAAAACCAGTGTCTCTACTGACGTATTTTTTACATTCCATACTAGTTGTATGGAATGTTATGTTATGGAGTAGGTATTCAAACTACTTAATTTACCGGGACACATTGTATAATTGTTTTAACTTTGCACACCTATCACGTAAATGTTAAATGCAATTATAGAATAACATGGTCGTAATGTTTGCGCACTTAACTTTGTAACGTGATGGAATATAGCCCAATGTCTCACTCATTATGGAAGAGTCATAAGATGAGAAACACTGCTTGGCATTTTTGAACCTTATGTTAATAGAAGAAAATATAAATTACCGGAAAACAAATTTCAAGTTATACGAGTATATATTCTTAAATTGACAGTGCGAAATAATTTTATCAACACGCACAAACGGAAGGCTTTTTGATATGTCATGCGATACTGCATAATACCTACATCTGTTTTGGCACACTTTATTTATGCAGTCATACATTTCATAAATGGTTAGGTAATAGTCAAAATGCTAATAAATTTCTAATTTTTATTTTTAGTTGGTCGTGTCGTGTGATAATTAGTGATAAATTTTCAAAATCGGCAATCTTTCGCAATTAATTTACTTATATAATTATACTAGCTTCCGCCCGCTGCTTCGCCCGCGTGGTATGTATTTTTACCTATAAACCTTCCTCTTGAATAACTCTATCTATTAAAACAAACCGCTTTAAAATCCGTTGCGTAGTTTTAAAAATTTAAGCATACATAGGGACGGACAGACAGCGACAGCGTCTTTGTTTTATACTATGTAGTGATATCTCGTGTTCTTGAAGCGAAACAGGCAGATCCGACCCTAACAAAATATATCAATAAGTCTATGGTAGGTAGGTAGGTATACATAATGACAACCTGGGTATCGAATCTAGGACACCATGATATGACAGTATCTATACTTCTATACTAATATTATAAAGCTAAGAGTTTGTTTGTTTGTTTGGTTGATCGCGCTAATCTCAGGAACAACTAAACCAAATTTAAAACTCTTTTTGTGTTTAATAGCCTATTTATCGAGGTAGGATATTATACAACATCACGCTACGACCAATAGGAGCACGTTGCGAAACCCTGGGCAACAGCTATAACATATATCATAAACTGCTGAACTGCTGAACATATGCCGCATACGCGTCACCTAATTTCCGCCACAGCGAGCGATTTTGTGCCACCCACATCCAACAAAAAAATAAAAATATAAGTATATGTACTTAATAGTTATTACACTTATTACCTCTCCCCATTTTATAATTCTGGCGAAGTCTGAGGGGTTCCAGGTGGTAACGTGGGCACCGGTGACACCGGCTCCATCACCTACGTGGATATATCCGCACATTTGGTCCAATGAATCCTCCAATAGGGTGTCATATACCAGCGCATGTGCACGGGTCATGTCCCAACAGTTGTATTTGAACGCATTGAATTTACCTAAGGAAAAAATAAGACTTAATTGAAAGGTGTCAGTAGCACACACAACGAGATTCTTCGCTCAAGTTGAGTAGTACCTCCATCCTATAGAAGACCTCACGCAGATACTGACACTGTGTAGATAGTGCTTTCCAATCTACCAGTTGGTTGGTAGCTTTAGAGCTCTACAAATGTATGTGCTAGGAATAGATGTTTACTATTTGGTAATGAGGCTTCTATAGTTTGCAGTAACTGCTCGGAATTCAGCAAGCAGTATGTTTGTTTACCACAGAATAGTTTAAAAATATCGAAATTATTGTTGTTTCTTTATTTATATGTCGCAGTTGAAGCATTTCGCGTAATGTCATACCATATACTTAATTATGTTAAGTAGAAAGTAAACAAAAACTCGCAGTTGCATAGCACGCATACATACTATTACTTATTACAACATACTTAACAAAAATCTCCTTACTCATATTGTAAACGATGACCCGGCGACCCTTGCTGTCTCGAACCGGTGAAACCACTATGTACCTTGAAATTAGGAAATTGTTATGAAATTCCAAGATGGAATTATATCATAGAGACAAATTACATAATATTTAAACATATTCGCAACGCGGGAAATTCAAGAGAGTACATAAGTTCAAGGCTCTGGTACGTGAGAACTTTCTAGTGTAAGAGCCTTCGCCTCCACACAGGTTGAACACACAACTAGAATACATCTTGGTTACATAACACGGGCGTTTTATGGAACCATGTTTGTAGGTTAGCTTTGTTCAAATTCTAAGACAAGTATTCAATGTTATTCCAAATTGCCCATCATTATAAAATTTTGTTATCTAGACATTTTATTTAATTGTTTACGATAAAAATATGAAGCAATGACTAATAATTACTATTATTATTATTGATTACCCGTGCCCAGCAGTGGGACGTTTGTGGGCAGAAAATGACGAATAAATGTTGTAAGTATGTATTTGTGTGTAAATTACCCATTGTTGAGAATATCCTTCAGTTTTGGATCGTCACAGTCAAGATTCTTGAATATTTCAGGATAATATCTTCTGAGACTCAAAAACTTGAGCAACGTTTGTTGTGCCATTGGTATGCTGTATTTCTTGTGACGCAAAAACCGAAGAATGAACGAGTCATCTGTAACAAATCATCAATCATATAGGTAATATATAATGCGTACATGCGTGTAGGCAGCATTGCGGTGGTCAGTGGTCATACTGGTCATACATGTAAGTACCTAACGTCTTAGTTCTTACGTGCGAAGATCTAAACTTACACAAGTCGTCTCAAAACATTGTGGCATTTTTAAAATCTTTTTTGCTACCTATCAGATAATTTCAGTGGTGCTAATTTATTGCATACTTCACTTATGAAGTGTTACACAAAAATACGTGTAAAACTAATTTTGCATAGGGTAATCGTTACGTACCTATTCAAAACTGTACTGGTGCGCTAAAATGCATAATAAGTACATAAGTAGGTAGGTACTTACTAACATCTTGCACAAACAGTTTGCCTTGATTATTATCATTTTTAAACGACTTCAAAAACGGAGGAGATTATTAAGTTCGACTGTATGTATTTTTTTTATGTATATTCAACGATGATTTTATGAAGATACCTGAGCCTTTTGACATTATGCAAATTACAACCAGAGTCAATGTCCTTTACTGATTAGGTCCTACGAACCTACAACTGTGCCTAGAAGCTTCTCTGTCTACGCTACAGTCAGCTACATAGTACCGCTATTCAAATATCATAACATGAAACCTGTTTACAATACTATCGGATCTTATTTCTATATAGGATGTGTTTACTATAATTATACACTATAATATTTTATATTACTATAATATTACACAAACAGTTTGCCTCACAGAACAATGAATATCTCTGTTCTGTGGTTTGCCTCGATTATATTGTTATCATTTTTAAACGACTTCAAAAAAGGAGGAGATTATTAAGTTCGACTGTACCTATGTATTTTTTTTATGTATATTCAACGATTTTTTGAACATGCCTGAGCCTTTGGACATTATGCAAATTACAACCAGGGTCAATGTCCTTTACTGATTAGGTCCTACGAACCTACAACTGTGCCTACAAGCTTCTTTGTCTACGGTACAGTCAGCTACATTGTACCGCTATTCAACTATCATAACATGAAACCTGTTTACAATACTATCGGACCTCATTTCTATATAGGATGTGTTTACTATAATTAAAAATTAAATATGAATCGAACATTTATGTATGGCCTTGTACCTAATTCGTATTAGGTTTAAATATGTAATTGTTAATTGATAACATCATAAAATTCGTATCTGCTGTGTTTAACTGCCTGAACCAAGTGTCAGAAACTAATAACCGCAAGATAACTCACTCACAAAGATAACTAATAATTGCTCTCATGCAAACATGCAATTAATACCTATATTAAAAGCTAATGTTCAAGGATTTTTATACTTACTTTTGATCATATAAAGACCAAGCCATACGATTTTATGCTAGAGTTCTGACTCTAGCATAAAGAGAGGAAAAGTAAATTTTCATAAATTTTCTCTGGCTTGGTTAAGGCATACTTTTTTATCATAACTTTATCAGTGATGGTATAAAAATCTTAGTTTATTATATAATATTACCGGTTTCCTTCCAATACTAAGTAGGTATGTAAATCATACTAAAATTTGAGGGTTAAAATTCAAGTTCAAACTTCAAATAAATACCGCATACCAAACCGAACAACTTCTACCACCTGGTTATGAATGAGTACAAAATACTTACCTAACTGTCTAATCTCTAATCTGATAAGGTAATAAATAAGCGATTATGTTAATCAAGTATATTATTTAAATTCCAAAAATGAATATCTGATTTAAATATATCTTTTAACTATTTATTATTTTGTATTTATGTATATTATATAGGTACTTCATCATCATCATATAGCCCAACGATGTCCACTTCTGAACATAGGCCTCACCTAATTTAGGTTCGCCATCGCTAGCGATCCCGTGCCGCCTACCTCCAATGGCCCCCCCACAACCTGGACCAGGTCGTCGGTCCATCTGGTGGTGGACCGTCCTACGCTGCGCCTTCCAATCGCCGCTACTCGAGAACCTTTTTCCCCCCTGGCCGTCGGTTCTACGAGATATGTGCCCAGCCTACTTTAACGATGCCATTCGGTGAGCTAGAGGTATGTCGACAACTACAGTACTCCTGCGGATCTCCTCATTTCTAAATATTTCTAATTCGATCACGCAGGGAAACCTCGAGCAATGCTCTTTCCATGGCTCGCTGAGCGACAGTGAGCTTTCTAATGAGGCCCATAGTTAGTGACCACGACTCAGTACCGTAACATCACTGGCAACACACATTGGTTAAAAAGAAGTCTTCAAAAACTGGGGTATTGTGAACGAGAAAACAGTGCGTATATAACTTCCGGAACGCTGTTGTATTAACTCGAGATTAGAGCTCCCCACACTAATAGGGGCGGGGGCTACATTGCGATTAGACATAATTATTGTCTTGTCCGTGTTCAGTGAAAAACGCTCTGCGCTACGCTCCGCTATACATATATGTGCGCCGGCCTGGCCCTTACTCTCTAGGTATACCTACACTTTTGGGACCAGTGTCCTTGTCGATTGTGTTATGTATGATTGACTAACACTATCACCAGTTTTCGGTGCCGAGATGTCTATTCTAACACCCTTTAATTAGCAGCTGATGCAGCTTACCTTGTCGTATATTTTTGATGTCCCCGTTCTGTTGTATCCACTCCCTCATGATGGCAAGCGCTTGCTCCTTCGCCGAAGGACTCTCGCGCACTTCTTTCGCTGCCTCAGCAGTCACATGTTTGATGGAACGGCCCAAACAAGATCCCTCTTTGTCGATCTTGTCTGAAGATATGTTCCACGTGGTGGTGACTGTGAACAACACGCTCGCGGTCGTCATTGTAATTTATGATTTTCTGTGAACAAAAGAAATACATAGAATTACCTTATTTGTTTCTTTTTAACGACTTCAAAAAAGGAGGATATTCTCAATTTAAGTTGACTTATTAATATTCAGAATCTCTCCCCGACCTCAATGAATACGAACCTGTAACAAATATGCAGGGCTCTTGTTTGTAAAATGATTTTATATTGACATTAACTTTGGCACTACATTTATTCATTCTTTTTTAAATTTTTATATTATATTATTTTTATTTATCTTCAATACACAGTACCTATCATAGCTTATATGAGTTTTGACTCAATTTGTTACGATATAACTGCCTTAGCGGCACAGCGGAAAGTGTGTACGACTGCTGTGCGAGGGGTCCCAGGTTCGATTCCCGGGTCAGGTAAATATGATATTGGGCTTTTCTATCATGAAATTCCAGTATTGAGATTTTCCCTGAGTTTGGTAAATAAATGTGCCCGGTTGATGATTCCGATTCCGGTTCCAATCGGCTTGTCCCATATTTCACGAGACCAAAAACATAGCTGGCGAAATGTGGGTGTGAAAAAAAAAAAAAAAAAAATCGGCCTACCCCTTCAGGGAAACAGGCGTGATATTATGTATGTATGTATTGTTACGATACACATAGGTAATTTTTCTATACACTAACCGCCCTTGTCCGTGTAGTCACGGATTAAGAATAGATATATCACTACCCCATTTCTACCCGTGGGTGTCGTACAAAGCGACTAAGGGAGTAACCTTAAGCAGACAAGTGCACTGCGTCCGTCTGGCCAGCGTGGTATAGTAGGCTAAATTCCCCCCACATTCTCTGGAGGAGACCCGTGCCCAGCAGTGGGACGATTATGTGTCGTAATGATGAGCCACCCTGTATGTTATCGAAAACACTGATTTTGATGCCATTGCTCTACGACATACGGAGTTTCGATTCACTTTGTTACAAGATAGGTAATTTTTCAACACATTATTCGCCCTATATATTATAATTCTTCTATACGACATAAAGAGTTATGAAACAGCATGTTATGATTCCCTTTATTGCAAAATATTATTATCTATAGGTACATTAGCCACGGATATTGAGTGTGGGTGAAAGTCTGAACTTGACGGGGACCAAGTTCTACCGGATCTCTTGCAACTAATTTTATTAACTTTTACATCATAATACAATACCGTTCTGATATAACAAACAGTAAGTTGTGCTATTGTTGGTATGTTTTATTTTGATGTAATACTTATTATTATCTCAGCAATGTAACTTACTCTCATTTTCTCCAAAGTAGGTTGGATTTCGGCATATATTTTATAATATGTAATATATATGGTTTCATAATATACTGTTTATAAGTACTTTTTACACAAAAGAAGGTAATTATGTCTGTCATGCCTGTTGCACTTTCATGACTAAAACCACAGAACAGAGATAGCTACTTTCATTGTTCTGTGGTAATATGTAATTTTGATACAAAGATAGTCTAAAACCTGGACAAATAGTCCAAAGAAATTATAATCTTTCAGGTTTGAATTCCTTATCTCATTATACTGAAAAAAATATAAGTATAGAGTTTTCATAAAGTTCGGTGAAGACTAAATATTTGGTAGAAAATAGAAATGGGAATTAATGGAATAACCCAGCGCAACACGCCTGTTATTTCATTGTTCGTCGTAACTAAAATTAAAGTTAATCCAAAGTTATATCAGCAAACATTATCTCTAAAGAATCAAGTTTTGACTCCCGAATCTGTAAGAATCTCAATCGACCTTGAAATCTTCAATTTAGTTAGAGAACCACTGACCTAGACAAAGCTTGTAAGACGACTAAAAACATTACCCTCCTTTTTGGCAATCGGGTAAAAATTCACGGGGTGGTGACGATTTGGGACATGAATATTTAATAAAAATTTATATCTTTTTTGATAGTGACGAGTCGGGATTTTTAGTATGGACAAAATTTTTGATGACGAAGCGGAACAGGTGACGACTCGGTACTAACTCATCTATAGAATCTATATTATATACCTAAAGGGTCTTTAACAAAAACTTTGTTTTCTAAAATTTTTATTGTATTTCGAAGAGAGAAGTTTTGCAATTATGAATGAAAAATGATATCTGGCAAATGTCCACCATGACCACGTTGACGACTTAGATGAAAATGATTCAAATTAAATACTTAGTTATTTTAGATTGTAGTTAGTTCCGACCTCCTTACTTTCTTAAGAGTTTTGACTGTAACATATACACTGTGCACTTTTAGTTGTCTGCCTTACAAACTTTGTCTAGCCATGTCATAATATAAATATATATACACAATATACCTACTAAGCTATATAAATGACCGCTGTTACGGTATTTGTTCGTAGTCGAGGCGAGAACGTAAATAACTGATGATGTTAATAAATTGTTCTTTAGACAAGTTTTTATATTAAATAAACAACAAGAATAGAGTCACGCACAAATGCTTATTTTATAGAATTCAAATATTATATTTAAGTATGTCAATTTATGTTAAGATAATTTAACGCATAGGTACTAACTATTCTCTATGCAAGAAATAAAAGTATGTTCTTTGGTAAACATTGGTTAATAACTAACAAACGCTGTTGTCGAATATAGCTTTACTTTATTAATTAACAGAAAATTAAGCTTTCTACGAGATTCTAGAAAAAAACTACATTGTTAACTCGACACGTCGTCGTATGGTAAAACATGAATTAACACTCAATGTAGGCAGGTATACAATAGATACATTTTACATGCACATAAATACAGTGTATTAAAAAAAACCGATGCTGTGACTAAATATCCTGTTTACAAAGCATATTACTAAATCAAGATATTGACTAATATATTGAATGCATAGACAATAATATTTCAAATCATTTTAGATGGTAAGTAGATCCGATTTACGTTGATGATTAGATAGATAGATTTAAGGCACCTCCTGAACCCAATGTAGGAAACTATTGATCCATTAGTATAATATTACACTACACGGTGTTCAGGAGATACCTTAAAGGGACCATGAATATCGTATCGAAGTGTAATAACCCCTAAAGTATGTAACCTATTACGTAAGATCTGTGTGTTAACAGATAGGTAGGTACTATTTCTAGTTCAAAATCATTTCGGCTTCGTTCAACCGCATTTTTCTCTCGGTTGTAGTCCAAGGATAGCTAGTTAAGTACCATGCACCAGTCTGTTACCACAATGTTTTAATAAACCTTCAAATCTTAACCTTAAATAGTAAGTAAGATCGAAAATTGCTAAATTCAAAATATAATCAAAAATTTGTTTTAATACGCTTATTTTAATCGGTTTTATTTACTTTGTTGAATAACTTGTTAGTGTAGTACCTAACGGGCTTTTTGGTGGCCCTGTATGTACTTTTCTATCAGCAATAAACTGTATAATTTGGGGCGGCCGCACATTATGACCACTTATCGCGGACAATAAACTGGACTACTAGCGGCAAGAATACATTGTTGACACTTCACTTGACTGTGGTCGGTGGTGCACGGAGTCGAATGACAACGCGGCCACTAGTAAACGCAGACGCCTTCCGCAGCTTGTGGCTCAGACGCTAGACGCGGCGACTGAAACGTTCGTTATACTTAGGTACGCCGATGTTATACAAAATGAACATGAAAAACTCGTCCGCAACTCGTTCGCTTTGGTGTGATCGCTAGTCTCAATGTGCGGTGTCTTTTAGGCATGAGATCAGAGATTAAATGAGACAATCCAAGAAAAGTAACCAAATATAAGTACATAATGTTGCGATTTTCTCAAATTTTTGAATCCTGCACATAGAATTTAGCTGTTATTTCTTTTGGTAAAAATTCGGCAACTTTACCAATAATTTTTATGGTAGTGTTTGTCCAGTTATTGGGGGATCCAAACGCTCGTCTTTGTACTGCTAGGGTTGCAAATCCGGACATAACTTCAGCATTACAATGTTCCAATTTCCCAATTAACAAAGCAGTTTCTCTGTAAGCTGATGGTTGAATTCTCTCTATTTCAGTTTTGTTAAAAGCACACAATATTTGTCGAAGAGCAGTTAAATCATAATAAGTGTAATCTTCAGGTTCTTTTCCTACAAAATCTTCCCGTACGCGTTCAGCGATTGCTGAAATCTGTGCTTCGTTCAAATTGTAATTTAAGCCGAAATTCTGTATGACATCGATATTGTTGAATGTAATATTTGCATATGCCTCGGGTGGGACAGCAACAGTGATCCAGTGTAACAACATAAGCACAGAATCGGGAATATTCTCTACGCCTTCATAGAATTTTATGATTGATTTCCATATAAAATCCGCCTCAGAAGCCGGTAACTCCTCCCTTCCCAAGTGCGCCAAACATTGCATTAAATCTTCTGGTTGCATTGATTGTAATTCTGCTAAAGACGTCTTCCTATCAGGAGGAAACTGTAAGACTTCATCACACGAAAGACCGCAAACCAAAGCTATTTTCATCGAAATCGTCAAAAGTATTATGCGCATCTTTATTCGTTCCTATTTACTAAACGTTAGACTTAATAGTGACAAGTTTTCGATTGGAATGACTCACTTATGGAACCTTCAAGCATAGCGTGTATTATAACGTATTAATGCTTCAATTACCTACAAGTTCGACTTTATATTGGTCATTAATTTATAGTGACTGTTGCCACTGTAAGTTCTATTTTAGCGTCAGTAAAACAAAAATCCATTCGTTCTGATTCAAATTCAGTAAAACACGTTTAATACTTTGACGAAATAAATATATCGAAGGTTGGTCATCAATTTGGAAGGAACATTTGTTGAGGATTTTTGGTTTACCTACGTTCTTATAATTCTTGAGTAGGCACATATTTATTATCGCGGACGTGACATACAACGTTTATTTTATTAGAAAAAATCATGATTTTATTTATTAAAATATTAATAGGAATGCTTTCTCCTTGGACTTAAACAATCGCGGTTTCGGTAATAAGGTGACAAATTTTTGTGAAATGCAAACGACATTTTCTCTGAGGGCGGTAAAGCAATTTTATTGTCGACGATACATACTCGTAGGTATATATTTTGAAATATAAATAAAATAAATTATAACTACCTTATATATTATTTAAGTAGCTATTACAAAAGGATTATAAAAATTGTATTGTGTGAGGCTAGGCGTGAGCATTGTTTCAGCTGTTGGGTCATAACATCTAGAAAGTACTTACGTCACTGCTGTGTGTTTGCTTGTATCTCCACTACACGTCTGCTTGTCTGAGCTGCTACTCCTGAAAGTAACAAGAGTGTTTTATAAAAACCAACACACTTCCCACACTCTTGTAAAATAAGTTGACTTGCGATAGATAGGCAATAAAAATATACCAGTGTGAACGTTCCTATGCCCAAACTCGCATTGCGTAATGTCTTAATTGTCAATATGACTAGTCTCGATGACAAAATTCAAATATTACAGATTCATCATGAAATGTCCACAATTACATAAGTATTTAAATTTTACTTTGCATGCTTGCCTTTGCGTCACTCTCGTACGTAAACCGTAAGAAGGTAGGTACTGCCGGTAAGATTTGTATATCAAATCTGGATTACGAAGCTGCGACACTTGAAATGCGTCTCAAGTAGTAACTTAATGCCACGAAATATTTTCTATTTGAAGAATTCGAGGAAACAAATAGTTAAGTAAAACTTTATTTGATTACGCTAAAAACATACTCAGATTGTTGCGTGAATCCGATGATTTCTGTTGCCGAAATCATTGATTTTATATCGATATTTCTTCAGAGATGTTAACAAGTTTAAACAACATAGGTAGGTAGACCAGATATATTACAGTCCAAACATTGGGATAATATGGGGACAAAAAAAACATAAAAGAAGACGGGCCAAAACAATACAATGAGATAAGTATAGGACAAACGAAGATTCTTAATAAGTTGCCTAATGGCGTTTTTATTAATTTGTAAATTAAAAACGAAAGTTATGTAACCTAAAAAAAGACGGGGAAACAGTTTCTATCCGGTTTGAGATGATTGATGGGGGGGGGGGGGAACATAAAATAATAGTCGGAAACTCACTCTACATAAGTAATCGAATATACTCAAAGTAACTAGTTCTAGTGCTGGTACTTCCCCTTTCATGTAATTGAACACACAACAAACAATTGTATTACAGGTTTATTGCATACTAGTCGTTGCCCACGGCTCCGCCCCCGTGGATTTCGATTACTATTGGGGCCTATGTAAAATGAGACCTCTAACAATGCATTGGTGAAAACTGCATTAAATTCCATGCAGTAGTTGTTGCGTGATGCATGTATCATGTACAGATAAATAGAGAAAAATCGTTGTTTTGAGGAAGGTGGAAGTGTTGTTCTGACACTCCGCCTCCCATAATATTTTTCCTTTAATATCTTTAATGCAAGTGGTCTGTACTACTACTACGTTACAATTTTATTGAATGCTTAGATTTCTAAAAATATGTAGGTACGCCTGTATTTCATAATTAGTCAAACTGTTACACAATAGCAAAACTGTGACAATTGCCTAAATAAAATGACTATATTCCGGGTCTTTCTATAATCTCTAACGTGGGAGACATATATTATAATAAACTTCATTATTATATTAAAATTTGTCAACTTTGATGACAATTATAATGAAGACGAATTGTCTTCCCATACTCTTTCTGTGTTTGTTGGTAAATATTCATTATGTCATTATTTTTCCATTGTATATAATAATATTATAATTGTTTGGTCTATTTATAAGATGATTGTCGTGCACGTTTATTATATATATCTTAAGAAAAATGATAATTTGAAACCATGAGTTAGGGACATGTAACACACAAGACTTTTAAGAAAAATATAAAAAAATATCTAGACAATTGAAAAGTCGCACAGGGTCACGGAGAAAATGTTTGCACATAAGATGAATATAGTCTAATAAGGTAGGCAGCTACGAGTACTAAGTTGATTATTTATTATTTCTATGTTTTTCTATCTATCTCTCAACCCAATCGAGATTTGAACTTCTCAAAGGTGGTCAAGAGACCAAAAGTTAAAACCAACATCAAGAGATCTACTAAAAATTGTAATCAAAATTGTGATGTGACCAGCGAATAGGTACAGCTATATAAATCGTTGGCTATTACAATTCTCACAGAGAATTTAAGTACCTCCGTTGCTATGCGCTTATCTGGGAAATGGAGCCTGTATGGAGTGAGTCTAGTGTCTAGTGAGACCATAGTGCCCGCATGCCGATTAATTGAGATTTTCGGTTAACGTATGCCAGTTGCTGTTTACAAACCGAGTTGACAACCCACTGAATTTCAAGATCCGTTACCACATGGAGTATTACAACCGATTTATCGTCAATGTATTTTTAATTGGAATTCCGTCACGGATATTAAATAAGTAAACATAAGCCTACTATAAGGCTTATTCATCAACAAGTTCTTCTAACCTTCGGTTTAGTAAACAAGTATCTAAGTTATATTTATAACACTATAGTTCGTATAGGGTTTTGTTTCGAATTTTCCTTTTCTCGCAGTGCTCTTGTCTGCTTAAGGTTATACTCCCTTAGACACCTTGTTGATGAATGATGATATAGGTCAAAACGTGATACGTCACGTGAAGAAAAATCTAGGCATGTAGTTTGCGAACACAAGATAATACCCGCTAACACGTTCGTTGAACAATTGTTATTGAATTGGGTAGTATAGGTACGTACACCGGCCAAGTACATACATATATTAGGATCTATAAACGCTTAGAAAATTTTGACAAAAACTAAACCTAGCTCCACGTCTTGGCCAAACATACATCAGTCAATATCGTCCACAGCAGGGAGTTATATCCGCATTACAAAAATAAGCTCACACAAATTGACGTTATTTACAATACTTAGGTAGGTATAGTAAAGATACTTTATATACCTACTGTGGTTTACATTGTCTTAAACACGTTGGGCCACCAACGTGTGGAGCCAGCATCACGTAGGTAAACGAATATAATCCTCAATATCTGGGATAGTTTTTTCAAATAAAACAAATTTCTCCTTGCATACAAGTGTACCTTATAGTTCCTAGTCTGTTTTCATCATTACAGTTACTAAAAAAAACAAGCGATAATATTTTTCTCGTTTTCTTAGATATAAGGAAAATCATCTACGATATATTGATTGGCCTTGTAATCGTACCTATCACGACTGATTCCTTGAGGTGGAAATATATATGCCGACAGGTAAATCGTAGGCGCGCAAATATTACTTTGTTTACATTCTTAAATAATGCGCGATGTTTATGAATATAAAATACCTGCTGGACTTGATCTCAACATTTACCACGACTATTTCAAACATTTTAAAGGTATTAACAAAATAATCATTCTTGAATTCTCTTTTCAATTAAGTTAAACATAGTTTATTGCATATTATTACTAATTCCTGATATGGTAGGTACATCATGGTTTAATTAAGGACTTGAGACAGTCCATGCAAATTGACTATGACACTCATGAGTGCCCTGGGGTAAAACCTATTGTTTTCAAATTCACTGTCAAGTTAAGCAGTAGGTATACGAGTAGGTACAACAAATACAATCATTTACATTCGCAAAGTCGGCAAATTTTCTAAAAGTACAATGTGCTTTTATAAAATATTTCACTGAATTTACTCTGCAACATTTTATTGTCCAGTTTTCTATCTAAATTTAATCTTAAATAATTTAAAGATGTCGCTGACCTTGATGCAGCACACGAGTACACGAGACTACTTACACCCACAACAAGGTTCTAGTTTTGATTTCCATTTAAAAACTGTTTCCTGCATCTAATTATGGTAAAAGGCCTTTACTACGAGTATATAGTAAAACAACAATAAGGTAGGAAATCCAATAAGCATATACCTAGGTACTTATGTCTAAAAATGTGCCAACTAGATAAAATCTGAGGTATATTTCTAGGAAGTGGTAAAACCACAACAGTACAATAGTTAATTATGTTGATATTATAATATACGAGTTATGGAATAACCCACATGACGTCTTACTATAATACTTTTACGATAATAAATACTGTTAATAACTTAATTGATATAATATTAAAATAGTTATTGTGAACTGGTTTCCGATGCCGCCGCTTCACTTGCGTGGTAGGTATGTCAGTAAAACGCATTTACCTATGTAATGATAATAATTTTAATTGTAAAATTTAGGACAGTTCTTGTACCTACAAACTAGGTACTAAAACAAACGAATTATTTTAATAACGCGCGCATTGTTAGGTATAGTTAAGTACTTAATTATATTTTGTTGCGAACCTACATTCATTTAAATCTACCTACTTAAAACGTATACAATGTGATTAAGAAATCATTATGACTACAAAATAAGATACAATTTACGCAAGTTTTTTAATATAAATAAAGTACAGATTCTTATGTATGTACATGTATCATTATCTTACTAAGCTCTTAGATATTATCTACAAGTGCAATATTTAATTGGGAATGATTACACCCGACTCACTCAGACGTTCATTGATTCCTAAACTTATAAAGAAACATAAAATATATATAGGTGTCTATCGAAAGAATAACCAAAGAAAATAACGAAATCATTGGTGGTGTACGATTTAGCATAAGAATGTTAATCCAAACTGCAAGTCAATATGGATGACACGTGAATTAGTCAAATATTTCTGTACGACATTGACGAAGTATTGAATTTGGGTCATTGTTTATCTAATATACTTACACAGTAATCAATTATTACACCCACAAACATAATTATATATACACAATTATGAAGAATACGGCAATTATACACGTAGCTCTAATTATAAGTCACAGTCACAGGGATAAAATTGAATGACTTGGATACAAACTTTTATAAAGAACCAAAACGGAGGACGCTAATTTAGGTTTTCTCTGCTTTAGACTAGTATCTATCTACCTACTTCTATTACTCGAAATGATCATCTCACTATTCAGTTTAGTATTATGGATTTAGTTCCTAGTTAAGTCCAAATGTCCAAAAATGTCTCACTAATGTCTCTTGTCCATGTTTGGTATGTATTCAAAGTCCCGTACGACACAGGAAAACATTTGTCTTTAAACTAAGTTTAGGCTTTTCAAGCATTAATTATGCTGTCACAGTTGACAAATGAAAAAAATTACAAATGGTTTTCGCGCATTGTCGTAGTTACCGAGCGCACAAAATTTGTTCTCGACTCGTAGCTAACATCTGTTCTAGTGCTTGAACATAATACTTCAAAGGATAGAATAATTATGTTTTTCTTCTAACCCAACACGTACACTGATGTTACTGTTATGTAGACAACATACACAGCGAACAATATTGTGTGCATGAGTCATGAACTCACGACCGATTTACATTAGGTGAGTGCTTTAAAACAGTACTATTTAAGTTAAAACCGGAAACGTGTAATCGGTAGCTCTTAGTAATCAGTATTTGGTAAGCAATTACATTCTGTCCTGCTAACAAAGAAGGATGTAACGGGTTGACAAATAGGAAAACTTTCGTTTTGTTAAATGCATAGATTACCAGTTTTTCCGTAGTCCAATAAATATATCTTCAATAAAATCATAGAACACTTGTTAAAACTAATAAAAATATTTTTCATTTAAATATCTTGATATATTATACATGAGATTTTTGGAAGCAGGACAGAAGTTTAACCTTCTATACTTCTCACACTTATTGCCTACTATTAGGTTATTACACCGTTACGGAAGAAGCGCCTATTATTATAAACTTTGTAAACTTTATAAATTATATAAACGCTTTCTTCTTTCTTCAAAAAGCTGTAAGTACATATATTATATCTCTAGATACGTAGATCGGCTTTTTAGATTGATGTTGTCACAACTAAAATCTAGTTTTAGGTTATTATATGTTACATAAACGTGAAGAAGCACTTTACGGGCCAGCATGGCGTTGCCGGCTGACTGGGCACTTAAGTGCCTTGTTGCATGCAATGCAATTTGGGTTCAGCTTTCCATAAGGCAAAAAGGAGCCACTATTCTGTGATACTTTAAAAAATACCTAACAATTTATCACAACTTTATTTAACAACTAGTAAGTATAGTCGATCAAATCAAAGTCGTAGGATACAACTTTTGATACGTTGTAAGGTGCCCTGTGTTAAATAACGCCGAAACTTCAGACAACAATCTTTTAGTCGATATAATATATGCAGAACACAGCACTCACATGCAGAATAAGCAAAAGGAACACAATACAGCGCGAATGCAAGCTTCTCTTTCCATCATCTTAAAATGTTCTGTTCAGTTATGTGTCTCTGTTCTTTTAGAACATCGGACACGGACGCCCCATAACATTCATATATATATTGTTAATTTTTTTGAGTTTTACGTACCAAATTTAAGAAAAGAAAAACCTAAAAACCCTCTTAGCTCTCTAGAAAAGGAGGGGAGACCCGAGCGTAGCAGTGAGACATTAATGAACTTTTGATTGATGATGATGACCATGATGACTTAATTTAATGCAATAGGTAACCTTAGAAGTAAAGTAAAGCAATATAAACTAGGCCCCTAGGGTTACACGCTAGATTGATAGATATATCTAGATATTAATATAATAGGTAAGTACGTGGATGTAGATCTTATGTGACACGCGAACAACTTACGCGACAAGGGGAGTGATTGTCCCTTGTAGTCTAATAACGCTCATTATAGATTTCGGTAAATGAATAATTAATAATAACAATTACATAAATGTAAATGTAAAATGTAATAAATTACATAAATGTAATTGTATAATGTGAGAATTTGAAACTGCCTCGGTGGCGCAGCGGGAAGTGTATACGACTGCTGTGCAAGAGGTCCCGGGTTCGATTCCCGGGTCGGGTGAAAATGGTATTGGGTTTTTCTATCATGAAATTCCAGTATTAAGATTTTGCCGGAGTTTGGTAAACAAATGTTCCCGGTTGATGACAATAGGCTCGCCCCCTATTTCATGGGACCAAACATAGCTGGTGAAATGTGGGTGTGAAACACCTCTGCCTATTCCTCCGGGGAAAAAGGCGTGATGCTATGTTATGTTATGTTATGAGAATTTAATTTATTACTATATAATTTAAAACAATCCCACGAGAACCTTAATAGGTACGCTAAGTATTATATTGAACAGTTTTGTATTCAATTTCATATGTATGTTTAGAGGAATAACTACCTCTATTGAGATACTTACAATGCAGACTGTCGATACGCAGTTATATGTATATCAACCATCTACCGAAATGGCGTCAAAATAATATAGGGCAGTTGTGCGATAAAGTTTATTTCTTCGAACTTCTAAATGAATTTTATTATTCATTATTTAAAATGATATCACTCACTAACACGCAGTTTAATATTGTCGAGTATAACGAAATGAGAAACGCCCACGAGATGCCGCCACTTATCAAAGAGGTATAATACATAATAGTGAAATTTGAAATTCAAATGAAGTAACATGTTTGAGATAGGATGCAACAGTGACACAAATCAAATATTACCTATATACGCAAAAACGAACTCACAGATTTGACTTAAAGCGGAAATTATACAGATCTTTAAAATATTTGCTTAATTATCTCACCGAACAGACCAGGGCCAGGGCTAAGCTCAGCCTCACCAACCCATTTAGAATAGGTATATTGTTATGTAACGCACAATTTGATTAGCAAATCAAAATCCTACAAAATATGCATAAATGTAATTTTTTGAATTGTTGCTAATTGGTATCTAACTTTCACATGTTCATCTATATTAGAGGTTCTTTTTTATCTTTACGAAACAATATAAATACATATATAATAATAAATACTTACAATATTACATAGGTACAATCAATCGCTAAAGCAAAAAAAAAGTTTTAAGTGGGTACAAATTGTATAAAAGATTTCTATCTAACATTTATTGCACCAGTTTCACAATATTTTATTCAAAATCTTTTTTAGAAAGTTGTGAACATAATATATTATTATTTTAGTAAGTATCTGGTTTTTAAAATGTCTTTTACCTCAATTTGTAAATAGAAACTTAATAAACGTTTTTACGGGCAATAAATTGTCCACTTTCGTCAAGTAGTTCCAAGAAAATTCACATGTCATAATTCATCACACTGTCAAAATTATAGTTAACGGAAAGAAAATCTATATTTTAAATTTTTCACTATACCTACTTATGGTAGGTAGGTACCTACATATTTTTTTAAATTTAAATATAATATAATATTAGAAATGTCATAATTCATCACACTGTCAAAATTATAGATATGCGAAAGAAAATCTATATTTTAAATTTTTCACTATACCTACTTATGGTAGGTACCTACATATTTTTTTAAATACGTATATTTATATTAGTTTTATTTTTATATCTATAAATGCACTGTATTATTTATAAAGCTACGCTGTAAACAAAAGTTAAAAAATAAGACTTACGTTGAACAGTTTTGGCGCGCAAGAAAATGGCCAACTGCAGCTAGCAGCGTGCTCGGCGACGCACAAACGCGTAATGTCTCAGCTAAGGGCGGATCGCGCGACTTCTACTATCATTAGAGATACTGTGCAATCATGCCACTGCCACTACAAACCACCTGCCATTTTCAAAAATATCTTCTAACGTACCTACCTATTCCTATTATAAGGTAAAGGCACCTATTACGGAGGTATTTCGCAACATTTGAAAGTAAGAAACAAAAATAAGCATTTCTAAGCATTTTTAAAGGTGTAAACTAATTTTATCGTCAAAAGTGGAATTTATATTTTGAATTGCTGTTGAGCCTATGTTACTTTTTATGATATTTCTTATTTTAAAAAAATATTTAAATAGTCGGGTCGATTTTCCCTAATACGGAGGTAAAATTTTGGTCAGAGCCTATTACGGCGGTAGACGGCTCCTAATACGGAGGGTCAGAAATTATATTCATTTAAGTTCCGTACAAATAATATTTATTAAATGATATAAATGTTTCATTCAGTTTTCATAAAATTTACAAACATAGTATAACCGTGCATTCACACACGCGTTTTAAAAAGAGTTTCAGGTAATTAAAATAACGTTGATTTTTCTTTTTACGTTCAGTAAAATATGAGATAGTAAACCTACATGGAATATAAGTAATATCAGTGCCTCAAGCTTTAAAATGTATATAGATTTTACATTTTGAAATTGGTACATAGTTACAAAATGATTACATTTTACAAGTTTTAGTAGGGATCCCAAAATATTTTTAGAAATAAATATAGGTAGCCTATGTTACTCGGTAAAGACGTATCTTTCAAACGGTTAAAGAATTTTTTAAATCGGTCTCGTAGTTTTGAGTTAAATTGAAAGAAACAAAAAAAAAACAAACAAATGTTACATATTAAGTAGTAATTGCAAGTTAATAGAAAGCTTGTAAAAGTGACATAAATTTAAAAGTTTTTATCACTTCTGGTTTTATCAAAAAAACATGCATAAGTATCAAATAAGAATCCACAAAAATAAATAATACTATTTATTTATTTACGAAACCCTAAAACTTGTAATTTTATGTTCCATGATGAATAGATATAAGGAGATCATAGAACCTAACACAGAGTTACCTGGAAATAACTACCACCGTAATAGGAAAACTACTCGTGTTTTTAATAATCCTAATTCTGACCGTTAAAAATTTTGATAAACAAAAGAGTGTAAATGCTTAATCAAAAGATAACAGTTTTTTGGTTCAGATGTTTAAAACTCAGCCAAAAGTTATATAAAATAAATGATTTGTGATAAATTAAAATACACCTTCCTATTTTTACCCCTTCTAAGAAACCAACATTTTGTACTCAACAGTTTTCATATTTAACCAGATTTCTAATTAAAAACACATACCGCAGAATATGGTTTCTAATTTATGAGATTAATAATTATTTCAACTAAACTTGGAAGTAAGTCAATAAGTTAATAATTTGAAAGTTATAAACAATTAAACATGCCCAGTACTTTTCCTATTTCGGAGTTATACCACCGAATTAGGATTAATCTATAAAATTCGTATCCTATCACGGCGGTGTTTTATTTCTTATTTTTTGGGTATAAAACAAGTTGCAAATATAAAACAAGTTATTTAAATAGTTAGTGTAATAGTAAGAAAATGCTATAAATAACACATAAACAAACTTGAACGGCTTATTAATACGAAAAACTTAGTTTCTAAATATTAGTGTACTTAGTTTTGTCGTTCCGCGTTTGTATGGAAACCTCTCTTACGTCGATGCCGTTACACAAACTGATTGATCTTGTTGTGTTGTCAATGTGCTATACTTGCAAACTTCAGTTATGTGATGAAGTAATAAATTTAGAATAAGTAGGTCCCGTTTTGGTGTACTTAAACTAAGAAAGACAGGAATAAAACTCGAAAATAGAAATACCACCGTAATAGGAGCCGATTTTGACTACCTCCGTAATAGGTGCCTTTACCTTAGTAGTCCTATAGTATAACCTACAGTACCTATTCTGCCAAATTACATAGGTACTAACACAACCTACTACTAAAGATTAAATTACTTTACCATAATATTATTATATTTTAGGAATCTTTATTTGGACAATAGGGAGTACGCAATTACAATGGGTTTGCGTGTAAATTTACGCGTTTATATAATGGATATCTACTGTCAACTGTGTACCTATGTTAACGTCTTTGTTCATTACTTGCATCATGCACACGTAACGAGATATAGCTAAGTACCTAGAAACTAATAAAATAACATAATATATTTCTACTTTTATATTTATGCATAATTTCTAGCCAATTTAAGTATTTAGGAACACTAAAATCCTAGTAACATAAGAAAGGTTTATCTATACCGAATGTTCAGACAAATAGGATATAATATATTTGATATATGAATAATATGTAACCTAATGTTCATGTTTTTTTGTGAAGAGTCATTCCTCGGGCCACCGTACAGGAGAACTAGAGCAGCCTCCGAATGTAATAAGAAGAAACTAGTATACTTCATCCCCACGAAAACACTAGTAAACGCTTTCACTGCGAAGTAGGATTCTTTTTGAAGGAGTATCTCTCCTAATGTCCGAAATTGAAAGTATTCCATTATAGTATTACATAATATGTATATCCTTTAGCATTAAATAATTTTAATTTTGTCATGAGTTTCAATCGTCAGTACCTATCTACACACTAGTTAGTTAATAAAAACAATGATCTATTTATTGATTTAGGTATTTCTATATTTTATTGAAAAATACAGCTAAGTGTTGTGTATTTTTGCATACTGTAATATTATGCGATAAAACATGATGTAAGTACTATTTACAACTATATAAGATCCTGTAATCATGTTTATAACAAAAATAAATATTCTTTATTGGGTGTTGAAATCTCGAACAAAGGCCAGTTTGAAAGTCATTTGGAGAAAAAAGATAATGTGTTTTGTACAGGAGGAAGCAGTACTTCAAACCTAAACAGCAGCTTATGCTATAAATGACAGGTCCGGCCGCATTTAGAGTGCTGCTCTCATCTATGGGTGGGTGCTATCAGGCACCAGCTCGATCCATTTGCCTCCCGGCGAAAGGCGGGCTGTTCGAATGGTCGGTGATCCCAATCTTACGAACAAATTGTAATTGTTAGAGCAACGGAGAGACTTTGGGTCACTGTCAGTGCCGGATTAAATCAGCGCGGTGCCCGTAGCAAATTCTATCAAGAGGCCCTTGGTTTTCTTTAGGTTTTTAAGATTAAGATAATTTAAACAAATCTGTTATGAACAAAAATAAACTTTTCGGGATTGAATGTGCGCAAATGTAGAAATACACATTCGAATATCATGTGACTCGGAGACAGGCAGTGCTTCAGATTGCAGTCTGCTTTGTACTCCCACGTGTAGGAGTTTCGTGCAGGAAATAATATAAGTTATGGATAAGCAAGGCCGTCTCACTCTAGTTTCCACAAGGGGGAGAGTAACAGACTTTTAGAATCGCTTGGAATCGAAAATTTTTTTTTGACTGGCTAACTTCGGCCTGTATATTATGCGAAAAATATGCGACGAGAATCTCAAACCTAAGATCATTATGCTGATGACACCACCTTCTTGGCAAACGGTAAAGCCTAGTTGGCCGATGGTAAACTTTAGTCCAGAACTTGAACTAACAATCAATAGGTCAAAATCAACGCTCATCGGTCATGGCAACTAGATAAAATATATTTCTACCCACACCAAGAGCAACTTTGTTCATACACTGGTCTTCTCCACATTTACGTACTGATGGATGACCATCAATAAAGCAACCGTGACCGCATCGATTCTTTCGAAAGTGGTGCTGGATGAGAATGTAGCTCAAAGAACTAGGCTGTCCACAACTTGCTAGGACTTGATACTACTTGACTACTATATACTTATGTTATTACTTATATACTATGATCACAGCGCTAGGAAAAGGTAAAAAAAAATAACTTAGAAAAAATAGTTACTACTTGCAAAGTCGAAGACAAGCCGCCGAAAATCTGACACGCTGGACAGATCAAATTTGAGTAGCTCTTGATACTACGGTATACGACCTTATACAAATGGCTGCAGACAGAACAACAACAACACATCATTCGTACAAAACGATTCCAAAGACATGACAACGACCCTCAGTGATGAGCAATCAGAGGAATTAAAAAAGTTACTCGTTTTGCGCCTAGAGAAATTTAAGTTCAAATATTTTCACGCTCACTTGGGTGTTAGTTGCGCGGGGCCCCCAAATGCGCGGCGCCCGTAACATTTGCTACTCTTGCTATATAGTTAATCCGGCACTGATCACTGTGTGTGCTCTATCATGCAGTCCTAATTTTATAACAGGACCCACCCACACTTTCATCACTGTGACTATTATAAGCCAGGATTCACAATGATGATCCTTGCGAGCACCGAGCTGTGACACTCGCCTGTGGCAGGGCAAGCCTAGTCTTGGATCTTGCAACGAATTCAAGAAAGAAAGTTTCCATTATCCTCCATAGCAAAGCGGGAGACAAAATTAAGCTATATGAGATTTAACCTATTAAAAAAATTTCGTAATTTGGTCCACAGCTTAACTCTAATACTTTTAGTACCATCATAGTGCTGTAATTGGGCGTGTCAAATCAACAAAGTATTATGAAAAACCTACCTCTCCTGCATGTCAAATGATGATATTTTTTTCTTACTCATGTGCCCCATATCGGGTATAGCTGGATAGTTACCCGACTGTCAGGACGGGTATTGTTTTTCACACGTACCTATCTTGTATGTTTTTTAAAATGTAAATTGTATCTTTATTGAATGATAATTATAATAATGAAAATAATTAAATTAAACATCTACTTACATAAAACTATATATACAGTTAAATACAAACAAAAAAAAGGAAACTAAAACGAAAACTTAAACAATAAAAAAAAATAAAAAAATCAAATAACCCAAAGAAAACTTGTTTAGGCATCGTAATATTCGTCAGCATCACTGTCAACTGGAAACGTACCCAAAAGGCTGGCGGCATTGCCACGTTGAATGGCAATGCTAATTCTCTGAGCGAGAAACACACCAGCCCTCTGATCACGTGAAGCGTCGATAAGCCTTTTTGCCAGATCTTTAAACAAAGACCTAGCACTCGGACCCCACGTACCTAAAGTCTCGACCCCAAACGGCTCAAAAATATAATTACCAATTAAATTATGGTATTTTCGCCGTTTGAGGGTCTCTGCGGCTGCAGCAGCAGCGCCAGCACAACCCGCTGAGCTTGAAACATGGGATGGCGCAAGGGTGTCGACACATGTTGCGTCCCACACCAAAGGCCTACCCATCTTCCAGGGTAATAATGTCAAACCATCAGGTCTCTTCCCATCGTCACGTGCCAAGCCATTCGGTTCAAGAATAGCTGGAACGCCAGCGGTGACAAGAGCTCGGCGGATAATGTCATTTAAATGGGCATGCCGTGGTATACGACCTGCGCTCCTGCTGCAGGATAGGCCATGGTGACCGAGGCTATCGACGGCCTCCCCACAGTGACAATGATGCGGAGAAACACACGGTGCACCTAAACGAAGACAAGTGGCAAGACGAAATGTTGTATCGTCCAACATTGTGCCTATGTTGGGCGACGGGAGTGCTTGAAGCCATTGACCAGATTCCCATTCGCCCACAGCAAGCAAGCGCGCACGTTCAGCAGCAGTAGAAGCTGAAGAAATAAGATTTTTTCTTCTCATACTGCTGAGCGGCCCGTCCCACAGCTTCTGGGAGAATAGGTTGGTCGGCAAATCAGTACCTGGACAAGCCATTTTCCAAGCGTTCACAGCCTCGGTCTTACACAGCACTTCAGAGTTAAACAGTGTAGGTTCTAAAATTTTCCTGACTAACTCATCGGTGCTGTGGACAGAAGACAGAAAAGCTGGTAGACTTACATCGGAAATTTTGCGAACGCCGAGCCCCCCAAATCGAATAGGGAGAGACGCCTGGAGCCAGACTCGGTCGTTCAAAGCCACATTTAAAACTTTGCTCAGAGTAAATTGGATAATTTTGTCCATTTTGTCTAATAGAGGTGTGTTTTGCCAAAACTGTGTTGATCTTAGGGCGTGAGTAAATTTTGGTACAAAAAGACAGTATCTAATAATGGTATAAGCCGAATGTGTGTTAATATTTAAAAGACGTTCAGAAACTTCATTAAAATTTTGAATTTTTTCTTCAACAAAAGAATTGTAAGATTGTTCAAGAACGGGGGACCCAAGGAGGCGGAAATTACTTTTTTCAATAATTTTGATGCCAGGTGCCAAACAATCAAATTTAGAAATTACCGAAAGTCTATCATTAACATTTTCATTTAAAAAAATTTCACACTTGTTTGTGTTTAATTTTAATCCAATAGATTCAAATTTGGATTTTAAAAGGGCCAAATCTTGTAAAACTGTATCTACGTCACCTCCGAGAGTCCCGTCGTCTAGATACCAAATGTTAAATTTTGAATTTAGCTGCCGAATAATTGGATTTATAGCTAGACTAAAAATGACAGGTCCAAGAGGGTCACCTTGTTGACATCCCACTGCCGAATCCAACACGTTGTCCTTGTAAATTAATTTTGAAGTGTTCCTGTAACATTGCCAAAGGTATTTGTAAATTTTGGGAGTTTCTAATTTTACTTGTTCTAACAAGGTGTCCCTGTGTACCGAGTTGAAGGCATTCATCAAATCAACCTTCAGAATGACCTCTCCTTCACCACAACCAAGGTAGGTAGAGAGAGCGTGTACGGCAGCCTCACAGCCCCCCTTTGAGCCGAAGCCCAACTGTAGGGGCTGGAATTTGGAAGTAAGTTCTTCACAATAAAATCTGCAGCAAATTTTGGCTGCCAAACGCCTGTACGTGCTCCCCACGGCAATGGGACGAATACCACCATCTTTTTTCTTCAGTGCACATAGGTTTGCACCATACAGAATATCGATGATGGCTTCGTCCACATTTCCGGAGAGCATCAAGTTGATTAGTCCAGTCAGCTCCTTTAGGAGCGCATCACCGGCCTCCCCAGCACTTGGACAAACTAAATCTTTCAAGTGTTGGGGAGTCAAACCATCGAGGCCACCAGCAGAGCCAGTCCGAAAGGAGCCGACTGCGGCTATCACTTCCTTGGGAGTGGCACTAATACTCTCCAGATCATTATCTGGAGGATCTGGGAAGGACAGATCAATCGTAGGCGCAGGATGCTTGCTTTTCAGACCTTCGAGGGTGTCTGGAGAGCAAGGCGCAACTACATCAGTACTAAATAATAACCTGGAGGCTCCCCTTATGTCACCTTCCCTTAGCTTCGATTCCACATAGTGGTATAGTGTCCTATTATTATTATTTGATTGTAATTTTGCGTCAGAATTGTTTGCCGAAATTTTACAGTTATGTTTAATTTGGGAGGTTATAGATTTTTTTGAAGTCTGATCGTTGGAAATGTGTAAAATCTTGTAAGGAAAGGTAAACAGTTGTTCCCAAGCCGACTTCGAGTTCTCCCGTATAACAAGCCCTATGCATTTAGATAAACTATGTGCTACTGAAGGTATGTTTGTAAATTTCTTTATTCCCACGAATCTTCCAAACGGCTGGATGGATTTTGACAATTAGGGTATCGTTAGATTCGTCTAGAAAACCCAAGTGTCCTTAGATAGGTTTTAAGAATAAAAAGACTTAAACAGCGGGCTTTTGATGCCAACTTGTAAGAAGTTAAATTTTTGTTCCAGTAGGGCGTTCCCCAGAAAAATCTGGGAAAATTCATGATGATAGTGCATTTCATGAACTTTAAATGACAACTATAGCGGTTAAGATAACTTTATTAGTTTAGCAGTAACAGTCGTTGAACTTGGGTGTTGGATAATTTTGTACCAAATACAAAATCCGTAACATTAACTCCTAATATCTTTACCATTACTTATATTCAGAATAAAGAACAACAGAATTGTACTATATTGTGATAACGGGCTACTACGGAGCCAGTTTTTTTATGCCCCGATTCGAATTAAACAAACACTAAATGTTAAGTGGAGCTTACCACAATATATTAGTGAAAACCGCATTTGGTTGAGCCGTCTCGCAGATTAGCGCGAACAAACGCATAGATAAACAGGCAAAAATTCTAACAATGATTGTTTTGAGTTCTATTACGTTTATAAAGACCCCCAGTAACAGTTTTTCTCATGTACGGACATCGACCCGTTAGAATTGTATTATACCTATGTATAGATAGATAGATATAGGTAGAAGAAGAGTATAGATATCTTTAAGTATCACTAAGGTTAAGGTGGTATATGTGGTGGATAGGTCAAGGTGTACCAAAGGGGATGCAATAAAAATGATACTTATTTTTTCTCAAAATAACGGTAGGTAGGTGTTTATATAACGTTAGTCCGGAATAAACTCTCATCATCAGCAACCCATTAAGTACCACTGCTGGGCTCGGGTCTCCTCTCCTCTAGCTAGAGAGCTGAGAGGGGTTTTAGGAATAAACTCTCACTCTTACTCGAATTTTTTAGGCTTACCATTGATTGTAGGTATACCTACCCCCGTGTTCTTGAGAAAAATATTATTGACACACGGACAGACGAACAACGGAGTGATCCTGTAAGGGCTCCGTTTTTTTCGTTTTGAGGTAAGGAACCTTAAAAAATAGGTTTAACCCATGAAAAGTTGGTGTTATAACAGTAACCGAATGCTGGCGCGGGCAACAGCTACTCTTGCTAATCCTTACTTATTCTTGTACATAATATACATGCAATAGCAACTGTTTTTTTGTTACGCTTTTACGCCTTAAACACTCAATCTCCATAATTTTTTTTTTTTTTTTCATAAATTGAAGAAGGACCTAGGCGACTTTTTCCATTTCTCGCGAGCGAAGCCGCTGGCGAAAGCTAGTAGTGATATAAATTTAGTTACGATGTATAGGAAATAGAAATAATAACAGTGAACATACGAAAACTATATATTCATTGGGCAAACCAGAGGTACTTATATACAAAATGCTATATATAGCAAGTACAAAATCAAATTTGACAATATTATTTATATACAAATACAAAAGTACATCGTGTTATTATAATCACAGTAACAATGATATAACATCTTACTAGCTTAAATATGACTTACATTTATAATAATCAAGTTGTACTTAGCTTTTTAAAAATTTTAATGAATAGTTTAAAAAATATGTTATAAACAGTCCATTTTTAGACCACACAAACCAAGCCGCCTCGGGGGGCAATAGCCGTCCTCTGTCGGTGTTTCGCTTTTTTTTTTCAAAAGAACATCAGTCTATGGGGTTTTACCGCGTGTGAATTAGCCGCTAGAGGCGTTGGTGTCTCGTGAGGTCTCGAAAATGTTAAATCTCATTGTTTGTGTGGGCTACGCAAGTTTATTTGTAAAAATAGATTAATTTAAAGAGTATTTTGCCATACCCGACATTAGGGAAAATATCAGTTGAGGAATTGAGGATATCGGTTGAGGCACGATGAATATCAGTGTATATCTAATCTCGTATTATCTTTCGGAAACATAAGTCTTCTTTTTAGGGTTTCGTATCAAAAAGGTACAAAAGGAACCCTTTTGGTTTCGCTCTGTCCGTCCGTCACAGCGTTATATCTCAGAATTAACTAATACTATCGACATCAAATATGGAAAAGTTTTAACCTATTGCTGATTCAACACTAATAAGATTTTAAAAATTGAGAAAAATAAATGTTTATATTTTCTCTGAAAAATCGGGCCAAATGGTATTTTGTAATTTTAATTTCGACATTTCGACACTTATTTTTTATACATACAGAGTGTCCCCAAACTCAACGTCAAGTGGCTACCGGGCGATGGTATAGACTGTTCTGAAAAAAATATTTAAAAATCGATGTTAGTAATTTTTTTTAAATTATTGATAACGGAGTGATCCCTTAAGGGATTCGTATTTTTCCTTTTGAGGTACCTACAGAACCCTAAAAATAACAAACTTGGACACCTATGCTATATTTTATATAAATGCTAAACAAGTTATGGAAAAATTAAAACCTAAAAAGGGCCTTGAACCCGCAATCCTGGCATTCCGTGTCCAGTCCTCGTCCAACTGAGCTATGCGGGCGGACGTCCCTGATTTCAATTGTGGGTTTGAATTTTTCCATTACTTATTTAGCATTTTTATAAAATGTTAAACTTAAGCAAAGGAAGTTGCTTAATATTTAATGTAAAGCTATGCTATATTCAGGACCTTACTTGACAGGGTCACTAAATGCGGTAGCCCCGCGCGCAGTCTGGACGTACACATCAACTTAACTAGGTTGATGTGTACGTCTGGCTCGCTGGTCAATTTCGCGATCTGACCGAAGCTTATTCGCTTGTTCGGGGACAGTTTCCTCGAGCAGCAATTGTGAGGAAGGCAGTTCAGTCTGTGTGGACGTGGCTTTTAAATATTAATTTTCTACAAACATAATCCAAACTTCATTTTAAACCCATTAGATAAACCAAAACCTTTATAAAGTATAACAAATGTCTACCAGACTAAAATCTTTAGATTGTTTGACATTAATAAATTGATGCTCAATCAAAGTTACAAAATAAATATAACATTTTAAATTAAAAAATAGCAGCATCATAGTTATATGCCTTTTCCTCCGAATGGGAAGGATCGCAAATTCCCAACCACATATTGCCAGCTATGTTAGATCCCATGTAATAGACAAATATTACATTATAGGCCGATTTTTCCATCGTCAGATAACTTTTATCCGGGGAATAAAATTGACGTTTGGCTGATTTTGTATAGAAAAATTGTGAAAAATTCAGATTTATTCCTCGAATAAAGTTATATGGTGATGGAAAAATCGGCCCTTAAGGAACTAATGACAACAAACAACTGTTTTACCTTAAACTCATTTTTGAGATATAACTATTGTAAATGGTATATAAGAAATTATATGTCTCAGCGTAGTGGCGACTGGCGATGTGCTCTCGACTATCGTGTTAGGCGTCAGTTGTCCAAATAGAACGCGTAATTCATCGCGTTTTCGTACGAACTGAGTTTGCAATTTTAAACATTTTAGTCGCACGATGGCATTGCAATGTTATTACATTTGTTCGACGTTGATATGTTTGTTTCGGGTTCGTACGATGAGTCGCGTTCTATTAGAACACTGCCTTAAGGTGGATGTACCGATAAGCCGCCTTCATATATTTTACTGGCGCTATTATCTCTGGATATAGGCGCTTTTTTACATAGAACAATTCATTATCACTTTTCTACAATAAATAGATCCGCGAATTGACAGAGTCAAACTTTTCACTTTTTTTTTTCAATAAATTAGGAAAGATATGACTAAAAAGTCAGTATGTAGGCTTATTTATTGTAGAAAAGTGATAAAATGAATTATTCTATGTAAAAAAAGACAATAGAGTCAGTAAAATGTATGGAGGAGTCATATCGGGTCCTTTGATCAACATGGGGTACAGTACAATACTTATAGGTAGTTTAGGATTTTATATTAAAAAGTGCTCAGCACGATTCTGTTCATAATATCCTAACATCATACATGTTGCCTAATATTGCTTAACATGCATAATTATTCAATCTATCACCCATCATTGACCTAAACTAATCATTTATTTTAATCGTCATTTCACATTCAAATACATTGTAAATATGGACATGTTGAGAAGCAGTTAATTTAATTTACTAATATATTAAACTATTTCATTGTTCAATTTGAAAAGAAATATGTGTATGTAAAAAATAAAGAATAAATTTTTATTTACATCTACTGTTGGTATCTTTTCATTTTCCTTTCCATTTTTTTCCTTTTCTTTTCATCTTGTTCTGTGTCTTGTGGGGCCTCTTGGAAGAACCAAGGACCTAGTATGTTGGTCCAAATCAACCAGGCGGCGCGTAGTGGCAGCAAGAATAATAGTAGCCAGAAGTAATTAGATAATATAGCAAGAACGTGTGTGATTGATGTTAAAATCACAATATCCTTGATATGCCTGGAAACCAAAAAAACTATTTTCAATTTTCAAATTAACCATACGCTGACCAGGGTTTTATTAAACAAGGTACTCGCAATATTTTCTTAAACATACAAAATTTGATATGAAATATATATCATTAATTAAACACATCGCCGATCCATCTTAAACGGATCTTCTAAGATCTTTAGAATGTTCTTTGATTTTCTTATAATGCAGTGAGGTTAGCTTTAATTCACTTCATAAGAACATGACAGCTTTGTGAAATGGTTTGAATAAGTAAATTTGCCATATTAATTAAACTTGATGTATTTCATTAGATTTATTTTTATTTTTGGTTTAATTGCCATGAGCAGCATTTTGTCTATGTTAACCAGTTACTGATCTTTTTTAGCGTCCATATATAGACTTAGAATTTCTGCTAAGGTATATGGGTATCCTTGTGATATTTTCCTTCACAGTCAGCAGATGGTGAGTCACTTGACTAGTACATATAAATTACACAAAGTGAAATCAACATTACCAACCTGCAGTAGGCCAGCGTGTGTTGATTTTGAACTAAACCTTCTCAGCTCTCTAGATAGAGTAGGGGAGACCCAAGCCCAACAGTGGAACATTAATGGGTTACTGCTGTAATCCACATTGGTACTGCCGCATGCCAGAATTAACTGAACTCGGACATCACTTTTCATAAAATAAGAGGCATGTAATCACATAGTGATCTATATAATTTCAAGTTACGCACAGCATAAACGTTATTACTAAATAGCAGCAGTCAATGTTTAAAAATAAATAATCAAATCAGTCAATGTTTTAAGGGCCTTCCCTCGGTTTTGCACCAAAAACGGCTTTTTTCTGAAGCCTACTCCTCCTAAACGACTTGTTCGAAAAATTTGAAAAAAATATATTTTGATAATTGATCTATCTACTACATTTTCAACATATGAAATTTTCGTACGACTAATACTTTTGCCTCAAAAAATATTTTAAGTTGAGATATATTTTATCTTAAAATCCCTAAAACTTTAAAACGGCTTTATAGTTTGAAATTATTTTTACACTGATAAATTGGTGGTAAAATTTACTTTAATCTGAACATAGCATATGTAAATCGATCAATATTTTCTTAAGAAAATAGGCCATAATACGATTTCTGTACGTTAGAAATTCAAAGGTGCTCTGCGCGGGCGCGGGCGGCAGACAGGCGTTAGCCTTCAGACGGGAAGGCTGTGTCGCTCGTTGCTCCATTTTTACTATCGACTGAATATAGTGCTTACAGGTATAATATACACACAAACAGGGAGCGCGGCGGGACGAGTAAATAAATCTAAGGTGTCACGCAGAGCCGTCACGTCTTTCTCGCTGTGTGCCGAAACCTTTTGTGCAAATATTTATGAACTTTTTTTTTTTTTTGTAATTTTCTGACGACTACTCCTCCTAACCGTTTAGAAGGAGTAATCTTTTTGCCCCATCGGCCATCAGTTCTGCGAGCTATATTCTCAAACAAAATATTTCAAATGATCCAATAAAATGGTTTACAATTTATAATAGTAGTTTATAGCGTAATTACAAAGTAAGTGTTGTAAACAAAACATTAAATTCATCAATGAAAATAGGTAAATATTTTTTTTAATACAAAAGTAAGTTAAAATAGTTATTTATTTAATTATAATTTACAAGATAAAATAATTATCTTCGATACTAATAATAAATAAGTACCAATAAAACTATGTAAGTACTTACATAAATACCGAAAGCAAAACATTGAAATTAAAAAAATCTCAATACATAAAAATATTGGCAAACAAATAATTGTGTACACGAGTCCTTTAAACTCTCTATACAAAATAAAATACCAATTTTAAAACTGTTATTCCGGAATCGTAGGTAAAAATGCCGAGCTAGAAGCGCATGTCTGCGTTTACGCTTATTCTGTGACCATTGTATTATAGTGTGCGCGAGTTGGCAAAGGAGCGGGGATATGCAGTGAAATAAGCTAAGCTCCACCCATACTCTCAAGGTCATTGGCGACTAGTTACGCCTTAAAAGACACAGATACTTACTCGCCCATTCCTCCTTCCATGTTCAAATCAAGACCTGGATCAACCAGCTGATTATTGTCTGAATACGATGCCCGGCTGATATTCTTCATTATATGATGGCACCCAACGTATATAGATATGACTACAAAGTTCATAAACTGTAATAGAAAGAGTATATTAGTATATTAACCACTAAAACTGAAAATAATCATCATCATCATCATTACAACCAATAAACGTCCCACTGCTGGGCATGAGTCTCCTCCAAAGAATGTGGAGGGAATTTAGCCTACTATACCACGCTGGCCAGATGGGTTGGTATAGGGTTTGTTTCCAATTTTAAAAATAATACAAAATAATACATTTTATTTATTTTTATTTTTTCCCCTGCCAAATTAAGTGTTAATTTATCTGACGTATTAGACAGGAATGGTAAAAGTCAACCTAACTATAATGAAAAGAAGCATGTTATGATTTTAAACTCATGTTTTCGAATTATGGTGTTTTATATCACACCTCTGCATACCTCTTTGAAAATTAACAGTGTGTTGCTATGAGTTACTTTTGTTTCACTTAGGTCCTTTATAATATTATTTTATATTGTAGTTGTCGTTAATACTTGTACATGTCTACCTTAATATGCAAATACTTACTAATTAGAGAAATATGAATAATAAAATTCATTAGAATTTCCTTTTTCCATGACATTAGCATACAATTATATGGTACAACTGATGGTAAGTGAAGTAACCACTTGCAATTATGTTCTTACATTTACTAAAAAGCCGTCTTAATCTTATAGTTGATGCAACAGAACTAAATTTGTGTGTAACATACACACAAATTAAAGAAATTTGCCTGCCAGCAAGATGGATACTAAGGTATATCAGGGAGCAACGCTAAACTAATAATCTAAGGTAGGTACGCTTATGACATCCATTTCATTAAATAATCAATACAATATTTTACTTACAATAATGCCAGTTGTTAGGTTGTCCAAGTATAAGGCTATAGTGAGTGCAGTATAAAAGCAACTGGCACCAATTGCCATGTTACGATAGAAAATTACAGTCTCTGCATTTTCCACCAAGATTTGTTTAGCTCCCTTGGTAGGCGCTTTTCCTTTTTGTGGCTGAAAGACCATGGCAGAAGATGGAATTCATACATTTAACGAACGAAATAGTATATTTTACTGAGTGTAGCAGTTGTTTGATTAGAAGGTAACGAACATAGTACAAACGAAAATTAAAATATTTATTACATAGATTTTATGTTTTCATTCATAAATAACAGAAAATAGTACTGCTCTTTTATATTACTTACCGGTGGCATTTTAATTTTTGGGAATTGTTTTGGGCGATAAAGCACTTTAGGTAACGTTTTCAATATTAATCTATGTCACAGACTAATAAGGGATCTATGTTCAATATTTTGCAAGTGGAACGGCCTACGTAACGAGTCTAAATAATTAGGTATAGGTACTGTCTTTTCTTTGAAATTACTTCTATTTTTAAGAAACCACAGACAATGTCATCCAAGTAGTTTGATAATTTTGACATAACTAAGTTGACGTTGATGGTGACGTCCCGAAAGTCAACGACTTATTTTATTTTTAATGTTTTGATTCGTAGCCTTTTCCACAACCATCTCTGCTACGACGAATATTATCTTGAAATGAAAATGATTAAATTAACAATATGGTCGCAATGAGCTATAAAGGTGTACGACTTTATTTACAACTTTGTGTTCTCTAAAATAAAATAATCCTTAAATAATGTAAAGGTTTTAAAATATTGAGGGTACGATAATATGTAAAACAGAGGAAAGTAACTTTCTTCTTCGTAATACCAGATTTTTTAACCAATGGTTTATGTTCTGTAAATATGAAAATTGCACTCACATTAATTAAAAATATATACCCTAGAAGCCTAATCTACGTCTGCGAGGCGTACACGCAATTGAATATCGTTTGTCTCTTGCTAACGTTTTAAGCTAGAGCGTTGTGCTCTTCAGCCATCTCAGTGGCCGACGGGAGCTACCGGACAGTGCCCATGTCGTTAAGGTAAGTCCCACGATTATTGATTTATCGAAGTATAGCACGCCTGCGAGACGTATGTTTAGGCTTTGTGTAACTTTTAACTAGGTTTGTCTGATTTTACTTTTGTTGGTTTTTCGTATATTTTATATGTTTTTTCGGCGTTTTTTCAGGTATAAATATGTCACGGTCTAATATATTACACGGAGACGATATTTTAGCAATCCTAAACGAGGAAGATAATCCTGTTTTGGAAGATTCAGATTCCGAATATAAATAGATGACCAGATTATCGACAACGTTCAAAGCGAAGATGAAAATAATAATGTATTATTTTGATTCAAGTAATGAACATTGAGAAGAAGAACCCGAGCCAAAAAAACGAAAATACTGCGGCATTTGTTCCTATAAAAGTCAAAATTAGTGTGTTATAAATGTAAAAAATCTGTGTGTGGCGAGCACAAGGTTGGCATGTGTGTAGACTGCTCCTAAAGTTTAGCTAGTCTTTTGAAGTCTGATTAGTTTTAATGTTTGCTCTTAGAATAACTGATTAGGTTACAACATTTTGATTTTCTAAAAAAAAATTATGTTTTAGTTGATTTTGAAGAAGTTAATTTTTTTTTGTTACAATTTATGCATATTGTTTTTTCAATGTAATAAATAACTGTGATTATAGTTATAATTAAAAACTGTGTTGTTTTATTGTTAGTTTATACTCTACATTTAAATGTCTGCTAAAATATAAAAATAATAATAAAATAATATTTCTAAAATAGGGCTTTTATATGTGTACGCCTCTGAGACGTATATTAAGGCTTTGTGTACGTCCGAATTAGATTAGACTTCTAGTGTTAAGAAGTCGTAATGAGTAACACTCGTCACGGGCCGTAGACTCGAGCGACAACAAACTACATCATTGTTCTTTCAGCAAATACAAGATCTTTATCCATCCGCAATATTCTGTCCAAGTCTACAAAAAGTGACACATACAAAATATTTAGGAGTATTAGTGGACCAAAGACTGTGCTAGCATCCGCAACTTGAATTGGGCCCTGATTCTGACTCATCGGATTGCTCCCGGATCGTAAACTTTTTCGAATCTTAGTACGACGTATTTCTACAGCTTAAGTTATTAAGTGTTAGAAATTAGTTTACCGTATAGAAAATTAAAAACTGATTAATATAGGATTTTTTTCTACATCCATCTATTTTTTTAACATTCTGTTTTTTAACTTTAAATATACAGACAGTTCTGGCCGAAAATATTCCTACAGCTCAGAATCAGGGGGCAGGTCACTAATAGAATAATAATTAGACAACTGAGTTGGATCTTTAGGTCACTTAGGCACGTTGTTCCAAAATTCGATAGAGAAAAGTCTGACTCATCCAGAAATATCCTGAATGAAATATATGTGGCTTTGGTGCCGTCTATCTTGACATACTGTATTCCTATATGGGGAGGTGCGAGTAAAACCAAATTCTTGGAATTGGAGAGAGCGCAACGCGCTTTATTAAAAATCATGTATTTCAAGGTAAATAGATATTCTACAAACAGTCTTTATCAATATTATGTGATCTGCTATCTGTTAGAAAAATATATATTCTAAAAACTGCTTTAAAGAAACACAAGTCGTTACCTTATGACCCAAGCAGTATCAAATCAAAAAGAAGAAAGGACACACATTGTAGCTGTGGTCCCTATAACACGAACTGTTTTTGCTTGTGCACAATATCATAAACGCTCTGCACTCTTATATAATAAAGCGAATAAAGAACTATGCATTTACTCAAAACAGACATATACTTAACTGTAAAAAGTTATTGACTGATTGGTTAAAAAAAATCACCTAATCACTATTTATATATTGGTTAAAACCGCATTCAATTCCATGCAGCAGTTTTTGCGTGATGCGCGTGCAAGCATACAGACAGACAAGACAAACCGTGACCAACAGAGGCAACAGACAGACAACATTTTAAAAAAAAGGTTGCCTTTTAAAAATATTATGACCGTGACATGATGTTAAGATTTTTTGACAGATCAATGACAGCCCACAAAAGTGTTACTACTACTACTGAATTTAAGTATTTCTACTGATTTATTTACATTATTAATTTTTAAAAGCGCGATTATTTTGTAATCAATAATCTGGTTCTGCCCAATGACGTCCATCGCTGGACATAGGCCTCAGATCATTTCCGCCTCAGCGACAAATTTTAAATCTTTTGTAATAAATCATAAATAAATATAATAATATTATGATGTAAATAATGTTAAATTATGAGAAATATGATTGCAATATTATTGATATTCTTACAGGCAAAATTTACGCCTTCTGTTAATTTATCAACTTTAACATGTCCTCCTCATACATAGTCATAAATTCTCAATTTCACCTAATTGAAGCGGAATTTAAGGAATATCTACTGAATTCTCATTTCATAGTTACCAACACTGCAAACTACTTTAGCCGTAGCGCCAAATGTTATAATTGCCAATGTTGTATAATTTATTTTTATTTTTAAATTACAATTACAGCTGATCGTAAAACTTTTATTAAATAGAAATGTTAATGTATTGATAACATTAATTACATGCTTGTTTAGTTGTTTATGTAGGTACGAAGTGCTCATCAAAATGGCTAGTAAAGGAAAAGCAATAGCAGAATTATTTACTAAAAGTATTGCTACTACCAAAGGGTTTGATCAGAATCTTCGAAAGGTCAGTATTTGCTTCTGTAAAAAAAATTATAATGTACTGCTCGAATAAATTGGTCGATTGTTATAAATATTATACAAAGTCAAGACAGACAGATAAGTTTAGGCAAATAAAAATATAATAATAATATTTTCATCAAAAAAGGTACCTAAAGAACTATTATTAAATTAGCTTTACAATAACAGGTTTGGTTCTGGGTGCTCTATTTGTAACTTTGTAACATACCAACAACTTGTTTTTTTTAACTGTACTCGTAAACAGTATGACCAATGTTTAAAAAAATGGTGTGTGGGCAAGGTCTCTGAGTAGTCTAATTTTATAAGACAATTTACTAAATTGTAGAATTGTCATCATTATCATAGCAGCCAATGATGTCCACTGTTGGACATAGGCCTGACCTAATTTCCACAACAACAAGGGACTATGTGCTGCCTGCATCTAATGACCACTCACAACCTTTGCCAGGCTGTTAGTCCACTTTGTAGTTGTAGTATTTCTTCATATTATTAGACACCTTGAAGTTTTATCTTAGTGAGTTAATTTACTCTGTACACACTACTTCATCTTATCAGTGATAATTGTCCTTTTCATTTAAGATTTTATGTAGGTACAATATATTGCAAAATTGCCATGAAATTAATGCAATTTTAATGAAAATTTCTGATAAAAAAAGTAGGTTAATTTGGAGGTTTAGTATTAGTAGGACAGCTCTTTTGGCTTTGGGGGTTTTTGAAATAGTAGTTTTTTTGTTGTTCATATCATATATATAATATTTGCTAGGCAATAGGTTATTTACTCTAATATTGTCATTGAGGGTAATATGCCAGTAAGAGATCTGTGTCTTAGTGCAAACTAGTTATGTTAAACTAAGTCTAATGATAATCTCTTATATATTCCAGATGAAAGTAGTGGCTTATGGTGAAGGAAAACTTGTGACACAGTTCCAAGTTGGGCAAGAACATCTGAATCAGCGCGGCACTCTCCATGGAGGCTTCATTGCACATATGGTTGATGCCATATCCACTTATGCTTTGACAGCTAATAAACATATTGAAACAAGAGGTGTGTCCATAGAATTGAGTATAAGGTAAAATAACTAAATATGTAATTAATAGTATTAAGTATTTCATTATTTTGAAAGTGTTTTTTAAGTAATGCTTCAAGCTGAAGACATACTTATTTAATTATGATTATTTTTTGAAAGCAAATAAAGGAATATAAAACCTAGTAAGAATTTAATATTGGATTGTTCATTGGCTTTACCCTGATTTTGATCATGAACAAATATTCATTGGTTTTGAATAACTATATATACTTATTCAAAAGCTATAAATACAGAAAAAGTCAAAGTGGGATATTTGAATAAGAGCGTTGACCTTTTGATCACCACATCGTAAGGTCATCTCCATGCCCAGGATGCCAAGCCATGAAAAACAGTTTTTAAGATTTATTAATAAAACACAGTATTATACTATAAATTTAATATCTTTATCATGGAGTATTGGACTATATATATGACATTGGTGTTTAGGACATGCTTGCACTTGTCGAGTACAGCCATGTTGGCATTAAAGAAAAAATTTAACTGAATGTTACTAATTTACACATTGTCCTTAGATATACTATTTCCATAGATAGGTACAAGATGAAGCTTTAATTTAATTATATTGTTATTAGTAAAGAAACTTTTTCTTCATTCCAGTTACATGAGTGCTGCAAGAGAAGGCGATAACATAGAAGTAGAAGCTGTTACAAAGAAAACAGGCAAAAAGATTGCTTTCTTAGAGGTTCAGGTGCGAAACAAGGACAAAAATATATTACTGGCGACAGGTAGACATACCAAATACATAGGAATTTGAATATTAGTACAATCAAGTTGTAGAATCTTCTATAGTGCAATATTTATTGTGTAGTAAGTATATTTATAGTAGAAATAACCAATTATTGTGATATCTGTCATGCTGTGTAATATAAAACTTGTATAATAAATTGTATTTGAATTCAGGTGTGTAGAATTTTACCTCTAGGGCTAGCTTGTACCTCACATACAGAAAAAGTTATAGTACCTCAGGATGTGGAATGAACTCGTTTTCCTAAGGGACTACAGAATGGGGTTCTTCAAAAAAGGAGTGAATAGGTTTCTTAAGGGTCGGCAACTCGCTTGTGATGTCCCTGATGTTGCAGGCATTTATAGTCTGGTAGCCACTGTCGTGTCAAAATAGCTTAGTATAAGGAGAGTGCTGTTGGAGAATGAAATTCAATAGAGTTTCTAAGAATAGTTCATTGTATGGATAACCTATTATCTGTGCAGTATACAGGGTGGAATGTTGTAATGCCACCTGAAGGGAAAGTACTCTTAATACTAGAGACAGACAATTTTACTCAAAGGAAAAAATTCTTTGTTTTTAAAAAGAAAAAAAGCTATATTCAAAATTTTTCGAAAATTCGCTTGCCACACCCGGGAATTGAACCAGCTATAATCCAAAAATGTACTTTTATGGCATGGATGGATAGTGTTTTAACCATAAGGATTGAATCTTACTAACAAACATGGTTAATTTTAAGTTAAGTTTAAATTAAATGCAGTTCTATTTCTTTTTAAAAATAAAGGAATCTTTCTTTTAAATAAAATGATCTATCTCCAGTATTTAAAATACTTTCCCTCCAGGTGGCATTACAAAATTCCAACCAAGCGGTAGCACTGATTGGAAAATGGTTGCTGCAACCAACAAGACACAAGTATGTTATCTTTATTGTTTTACAAAATTGCTTCCATGGTTTATTTACATGGTTGGTTACTTAAAATAACCACAATAATAATTTTTATGTCTGCTAAGTGACCTACCTATTAGTAGTCATTTCTTACACTCGACAGTTTTTAAGTAAACTGATCAGAATCGTAAGTAGGTATGGTTGAAATGAAACTACATTAATGTATTTTTGCAACTTTATTTGAAACTACTGAAACATTTATGGATTATGGAATATAAATTAAGCTATGTCTATTTCCTTTCCTGAGTCTAGTCTTCATAGTTGTGTTGTTTCACAGATTTGATCTTCTAACATTCACCACATGGATTTGATGGAACCTACTCAATTTTATTGCAATGTCTAATAAACCCTTCTCTCTCTTTTTTGTAACTTATCAGTACCCAATACATAATTACTTGATGAAATCATTCACAAACAAAACCATTGTTACTTCATAATCCTCAAGAACCGTACCGTGTAAGCTGTGTTTTAGGCTTCAGAATATTTTGGTAGGATCACAATATACGATAATAGATATAATAGATACAATTTACGATTAGTCTAGCTAGATCTTTAGAAAAAAAAAAATAGGAGCATAGGAAAGTGCGGCTCTGTTTTGCTAGGTGTGGTATACAACCCTTATTCGTTGACAACGATCGAATGGTCTTGCTAGAGTAACAAGCGTATTTATGTAACTGATGATTTTGAACTAAATGACTGAATAATAATTAGAACCATTTAACGGTCTTTTTAGTGCGTTGCTTTAACTGTTGATTTTTTTTTGTAGTCGGGTTATTATATTTTGTTATTATTTCCTTGTTATATAATATTATGATACTAAATTGTGACGTTGCCCTCTGTATGTAAATACGCTATGCTATACCACCTTTTGAACAGTTCTGGAGTATTAAATAGTAACAACCTCAGTACATTGATGCTTATATTTACTAAACTGGTTAAACAGAGAAATATCAACATCATAACTACTCACTACTTTTATATAATTACTTAAAGATATAAGTTCGTTGTAATCAATGATATTATAAGAGATAATCAGAATGATGTTTCAATTTTAATATTATCTATAGAATATAAATGCTAAACAAGTACCTAATGGAAAAATTCAAACCCACGACGCGACGGGACTTGAACACGCGACCCTGCCATTCCGTGTGCATTGCAATTTTTCCATTACTTGTTTAGTATTTACCTATATAAAATATTAAACCAAAGGAAATTACTTAAAAACTTTGGGATCGATTTCAAACATTCTGTTGCCGTTAGAAAGATACATTAACATAGGCTATATAACACTACGCTACAGCCAATAGGAGCAGAGCAGTGGCCAAATAAAGAACGACGCGAGCGAACCACGCGCGACTTAATATATTTTGGTTTTTCATATTTCTGGACTCTGGACTCATTCTTTATCTCTTATAATATCCTAGATTACATCGGATATACCTACTGACTATTTCCTGTAACATTAGACACTGATATTTGGTTAAATATAATTATATACCTAGGTACGTATATTGATTGTAAATAGACATATAGAACGCTGAAATGTACTTACTTTTGCATAATATAAAGTAAAATTATATTTATTGATTTTAAACGGGAATTCACGCGATTATGATTTAGGTAAAACTACCTCACTGACGGAGCCATGACATCGCCTCGCCAGTCAGCTTGTGACCACGGCCGGTGTAACCTGGTCGAACGTCAAGCACCATAAGGTATGGAAATACAAAAATCATAATCGCGTGAATTCCCGTTTAAAATCAATAAATATTATCATGCAACGCGAAAGTTTAAAAGTAAATAAAATAAAATTAATTAACTAAATTTGATGTACATTTTGCAAAGTGCCCGCTCGTCCCGTTTCCAAACATTTGCTGTGTATTACTGAACTGCTGAATCTCCTTGTATATATAACTGTGCTGTGTTATTCGGACTATTGAACGCTTTACTGTCGACTCGTGCTTGTTAAATGAACTTGAACTTTCATCATCATCACAAAAACATAGAAAAACGTTTGGAAACTGGTGGAGCAGGAATTTGGCTGTCTGAACCTACTTAATTAGCTAAATTATAGAAAGTCAGAAGAAACCTTAAAATGATTATAGGAACAATGCTGAAACAATAACTAAAAGAATTCAAGTAATTGCATAATAAAAACAAAATACAAGCTACTCATTACTATTAATAAACGAAGCATAAAAGTAATTGTGAACATAATTATGTAATAAATAATAAATTGAATTTCTTAATTGTACTTGCTATTGTAAATTGTAATACTTCTATGTTCTAAACACAGACCTTAAATGAATAAAATTGGTCTGTGGTTCTAGTAAATAACAGTTAGATTATAATAATAATATGCCGTCACGTTAGATTAAACAAATGCTTAAATACAATTGTGGCATTGCATTACTGAAGTATATATGCGATAACGCGGTGGCGTTGCAGCGTTGCGTTAGTCAAATGTATCAACAGAACTATGTCAACAGTTTTCGGCTATTTTTGATATTTTTAATTTGCTCTAGTTCGGATGTGCGCATTCGACTGCAATAAATTACTAATAGGTGCATATAATGCCTGAAATTATTTCCACTATAACAACAATATACGATGATTACATTTATCATGCGAGTAGTCAGATGCATTATTATAAATAATAAATATAAATACTGTAAGATGTAAAGTTAAATTACCAGTATAAAGTTAGAGCGCATAGGACTAATATTATAAATAGATTAATAGTAGATAGAGATAAAATAATCCTAATTACTTGGACCACATAGATGGGATTAAAGCTTACAGTTAAAAAGAATACATAAAAAGAAACTTAATTTAAAATACATAATATGCGTTAGGGTAATATCATAGTGTAAATAGATCAAAATGTTCCGTAAACGTAGTCTTGTGCCTCAGATATTGGTTAGTCAGATCAGAATCATCAGTGCCATTTTATTCCACTTTGCAGTTTTTCTCTAAATATTCAATACGTCTTTTCATATCTGCAATGGTGTGTACTAAGTCAAGTTGGGAATCTTCTACAATGTAAATTTTTTCTTCTTCGGGTGGATCATAAACATCGTAATTAAGACGAGCATGGCGTTTAGCGCGATTCAATACCTCATTTTCATTGCCACAAGTTTCACAATCAGCCCAATAACGCAGATCCATAGCAGGCAAATCAGAGCAAGAAACAAGGCCATCTTGTATTTCAGGCAGTAAGAATACATTTTCGCCTATAGTATCAATTTTGTCACCGTTGTCACACAATACACGTGCCAAAGTAGTCTCCTTTAACTGTCGCAATTGTTCAGGCTTGAACATAGAGGGGTTCTCATACCAAAAACGATCACCATCCCGTAAACGTTTAAATTGTTCCACTAACAAACATCGGAATAACGGTCCAACTTTGCCACCCTCTACTTGGTTTTCCAGAATTCCGCCAACCCAAACATCAATATTGTGCACTGATCCATAAAGTTCCTTCAGCTTTTGTCTCACATTTTCGTCAGTAATTTCACCAGCCAGGTCATCAAAATCTTCTACTTCAGTCATGTTGCAAAACTGGCGCCATTTTGTGTAAGGTGGAATTGCGTGATCTCGGCTCCTTTGAATATTAATGGCAGCTAAGTCCAAAGCGACAGCATGAGCACTATAGAAAAGCTTTTCTGTTAGCTCAGAGTTCAAATTTTGAGTCGGTGTCTTCAGTTTTGCAGGTGTTGTAAACATTCCTCGCAGTAATGGATCAACTCCTCCTTCATCAACTAGTCTCCAGGGAGAGAAAAATGCATAACGAAGTAACAAATGACCTTCAGGAATTGGTTCGAAGTTTTCATCATAACGGTGTAGCACAGGATTAATCATAGAATGGCCAAATCTTAAAGCAGCTGTGGCAAATACGTTAGAAATCGAATAGTTTAATACACTGCTGACTAAACTAAACACAGACCTTAAATGAATAAAATTGGTCTGTGGTTCTAGTAAATAACAGTTAGATTATAATAATAATATGCCGTCACGTTAGATTAAACAAATGCTTAAATACAATTGTGGCATTGCATTACTGAAGTATATATGCGATAACGCGGTGGCGTTGCAGCGTTGCGTTAGTCAAATGTATCAACAGAACTATGTCAACAGTTTTCGGCTATTTTTGATATTTTTAATTTGCTCTAGTTCGGATGTGCGCATTCGACTGCAATAAATTACTAATAGGTGCATATAATGCCTGAAATTATTTCCACTATAACAACAATATACGATGATTACATTTATCATGCGAGTAGTCAGATGCATTATTATAAATAATAAATATAAATACTGTAAGATGTAAAGTTAAATTACCAGTATAAAGTTAGAGCGCATAGGACTAATATTATAAATAGATTAATAGTAGATAGAGATAAAATAATCCTAATTACTTGGACCACATAGATGGGATTAAAGCTTACAGTTAAAAAGAATACATAAAAAGAAACTTAATTTAAAATACATAATATGCGTTAGGGTAATATCATAGTGTAAATAGATCAAAATGTTCCGTAAACGTAGTCTTGTGCCTCAGATATTGGTTAGTCAGATCAGAATCATCAGTGCCATTTTATTCCACTTTGCAGTTTTTCTCTAAATATTCAATACGTCTTTTCATATCTGCAATGGTGTGTACTAAGTCAAGTTGGGAATCTTCTACAATGTAAATTTTTTCTTCTTCGGGTGGATCATAAACATCGTAATTAAGACGAGCATGGCGTTTAGCGCGATTCAATACCTCATTTTCATTGCCACAAGTTTCACAATCAGCCCAATAACGCAGATCCATAGCAGGCAAATCAGAGCAAGAAACAAGGCCATCTTGTATTTCAGGCAGTAAGAATACATTTTCGCCTATAGTATCAATTTTGTCACCGTTGTCACACAATACACGTGCCAAAGTAGTCTCCTTTAACTGTCGCAATTGTTCAGGCTTGAACATAGAGGGGTTCTCATACCAAAAACGATCACCATCCCGTAAACGTTTAAATTGTTCCACTAACAAACATCGGAATAACGGTCCAACTTTGCCACCCTCTACTTGGTTTTCCAGAATTCCGCCAACCCAAACATCAATATTGTGCACTGATCCATAAAGTTCCTTCAGCTTTTGTCTCACATTTTCGTCAGTAATTTCACCAGCCAGGTCATCAAAATCTTCTACTTCAGTCATGTTGCAAAACTGGCGCCATTTTGTGTAAGGTGGAATTGCGTGATCTCGGCTCCTTTGAATATTAATGGCAGCTAAGTCCAAAGCGACAGCATGAGCACTATAGAAAAGCTTTTCTGTTAGCTCAGAGTTCAAATTTTGAGTCGGTGTCTTCAGTTTTGCAGGTGTTGTAAACATTCCTCGCAGTAATGGATCAACTCCTCCTTCATCAACTAGTCTCCAGGGAGAGAAAAATGCATAACGAAGTAACAAATGACCTTCAGGAATTGGTTCGAAGTTTTCATCATAACGGTGTAGCACAGGATTAATCATAGAATGGCCAAATCTTAAAGCAGCTGTGGCAAATACGTTAGAAATCGAAGGGTTCAGGTTATCGTCATATCCCTTATATTCTCCAAGTTGCTTGCATCCCTCTGGGCCGAGAATTATAGGTAACCAGTGCTGGTACGTTATAACTTGCATTTCCGCACCAATAATTTTCCTAGCTTCCTGATAGACTCGGTCTCCATCCCAGAATGGATTCAAAACTTTTAAGTTAACAGCCACACGGTTATGTTCTCTCATCCAAATAGTATGCATAGCTGCTAAGCCAATTTGTTCATTAGCCCTAATATCTCCTGCTACGAAGCAGTTGCGGTTGCTTTCTTCTAAATTACGCCTGCAGTCCATTCCGTTGACGCCCGTAGTTGGCAGTAATGGTTTTCGATCAGCGAAAGTAACTCCCACACGTAACAATCCATTTTCATTAGTTATATCGCGCAAATCCTCCGCTACAACTTTTTCGAATCCGTATACCTGAGAAGCATCAATGTATGATGTGAGTTGATTTATTTGTTCTCTTGGCTGTAGAGTTCCGAAAAGAACTGAAGTTACTCCTGAACCACATATTGCACTCGTCCGAACGAAATCTATGCAACGGCGATTCGTAATTCGAGGGTCGTTTGAGGGGACATCGATCGGAAAACATGGCGCTGCGTAGTCGCAGGTTTTCTTGCAATCTACACCGTCCCAAGTTTGAGAGCTAACAGAGGGCAAGGCATGATCAAGGTCGTGATCTAACCATTGACCCCACTGCATTGTCATATGGCTTATCTCAATATCTGCCGATATGTCCTTAGTAGATATAATGGCCGTAGAGATTAAACGAGCACTAGGTAGAGTGTAACCGTTATATTTTACATCTTTGTTCCAACCAACAGGTTCGCTAAATCCGTTTTCATAAATTGGCAAAAGAATTCTTCTAAACCCACTTAGTGAGGATCCCCAAGTAGGGTGTGCAAAATTATTACAACTACCATCATAACTGCGATACTTGCCGTGGTAACACATATCTGAGCAGTCATTCTTTTCTCTGTGAGCAACGCAACCAGATAAACGAGCAATAACCTCAAGATGTTCATTCGACAAAAAGCTTTGATAATTAAATGGTTCTGTTGAAGTTATTTTGCGGCCGTTTGTTATAAATTCTTTAACTTTTTCCAGAGTTCTGTCGTATATTTCAGCAGCCCGCGCCACTTCTCTTGCTGGGGCATTTGGAAATCTGGTCACTCTATAAAGCGAATGTATGTCTGCTTTCGCGCTTGTATTGTTGTTAAATAATTCATTAATAGTTTTTTCAATGGCTTGATCAACATCCCTTGTAGCCTCAGTTAGAGCAATGTTAACATATTCATCTCCAGGCAAATGACGGTCTTTCACTGTTAAAAACGCAGAGGCAGTATCTCTTCCATAATCATTGTAAACGGAACATTCGTATCTACCTGTATCTTTTACAGTTAGATTATTAATAACTAGACTTCCTATAACTGTGATCGAATATTTTTCATTTATATTTAAATAAGAGCCATCCTTTCGCCACTCGACTGCAGCAGGTGGTTCACTTTCTACTTCACATGGCAACTGTATTGAAGTTTCCTTAAAAGCATCGGTGTCCTCTGGTTTCAGTAAAATATGTGGCTTTATAATTTCAAAAATTTCAACTGTTAAAAAGGCCGATGCTTCTATAGACCCTTCCGAATTTTGTGCTCTACAATGGTATATGCCTTCATCGTCAGTGGTGATTAATGTTAGGGATAAATTTTGACTATCATTGCTAAGGATTATATTTTCATCAACGACTAAGGGTAATGTGTCTATAAACCAGGTGATATTAGGTTTTGGAATACCATTTGCTGAACACGTAAAATCGGCGTTGTCTCCCACTTTCACGGTTTTATTCTTTGGAACGATGACAAATGCTGGGGCAACTAAAACAAAATAAATCAAAATATCAATAACAATTATAATTTCAGGATATAAAAATACCTACATTATACAATTAAGAGTCGTTTTAATTGAAATTAAATAAAATCAAAGAATATCTGCTAATTTTCCTACCCCCTTATTACAAAATGTGGACTAAGTATTAAACCTGGTTTAACTTTATAGTCATTGTATAAGTGTCTAAGTTGTCAATTTAAACCTGGTTTAATGCTTAGTTCGTATTTTGTAATAAGGGGATACTGTCTACCGAACTAGCTGATCTTAGTTTAATATAATTAAAATTTACGAGTACTATATTATATTTTTTTATCGCGTCTATATTTATGATTATGTTATGCAAATAAAAAACCTTGCAGTTGATAGCCAAATTAAAAAACAGGTCAAGTGCGAGTCAGACTCGCGCGCCGAAGGTTCCGTATTATTAGGTAGGGCAAAATATTATTATAGCAAAAAGAAATAATATTTTTCAGAAAAATTTAGTTATTTGATGATTACTAAAAAGTGCTGCTAGTTAGAAACATCGTTTTATTTTTCCTATAGTATTTACATAATAAAAAAAAATCATAATAAGGTTGGAGCAGCAGTGTATTAAACTATTCCAAATTTCATAGCTTATGTAGATTCTGAGATATAGCGTTGTGACAGACGGTCAGACAGACTGACAGAGCGAGACCATAAAGGTTATTTTTGGACCTTTATGGAACAGAACCCTAAAAATCAAATTGAAATTAAATAATGTTAAAAAAAGTTATTTAACGTAAGATTTTTTTAGTATAAGTCAGCTAAGATCCTGAAAATCAATTCGTTGCTACCATAAATAAAGCAAGGCACTTTGGACAAAGGTAAGGTATGGTAATTCTAAATAATGTACAAGGTATACATTTAGGTATTCTCTCGTATTAAATAGTCAAAATGAAGTTGTAATATTACATAATTTATAACTTACCCGTTACTTCAAGTGGTACAGACACAGTCACTTTCCCATTGACATTTTCAGCTTGGCAGGTGTACGCACCGGCATCTGACTGTTTAATATCCGATATAGAAATAGATCCATTCCGATGTATAGAAATACGATCATTTAATAGAATCCTTTCGTCATTAAAAAACCACACAATATGAGGCTTAGGATGGCCATTAGCCACACAATCAAAGCTTGCATAGTGCTGGTTTAACTTGACAGATTGCCTCCTTGGTGATAGTGTGAATACAGGTGGTTCTGTAACGTAAAGAAAATATTTAATCAATTTGTGAGTTTAAAATGCGTGTCAAATGTATTTCATTGATTTTTTTATGTACCGTTTTGTTCTTTGTTTTGTATAATCATTCTAGCTCGCTTTGAATGAACTTCACCGGCACTATTTTTAGCCATACATTCAAAATATGCTCCATCAATATCGTTAATGTCGTGCACCATCAGTGTTCCATTATCCATTATCTCGTAGTGTGAACCGTCAATGGATATCTCGTTGGAATCTTTAAGCCACACTATTTCAGGTTCTGGTTCACCGCTTGCAATGCAAGTAAACATAGCTGCTTCACCAAAATTGACGTTTATGTCCTTAGGATTCTGCTCTATATGGGGTATCTCTGTAGGTAGAAATAGTTGGGTTAGATTTTCTTCAAATATTAATATAGAAGAATTTAATTCTCATAATACAAAAAAAACTCACTGCATTCAAAATCACGTTCGGTCATTGAAGACAGAGGCATGCCGGTAACTCTCTTCGGTTGATAACAAGTCGCATCGATGAACATTTCGTTATGTTGGGACATCATTTGAACGAGCCACAACATAGCACAGTCGCAGATCAAAGCATTGCTGTCTAAACGTAACTTACGCAGTTTGGGCATACCAGAAAATGAACCCGAAGGTATCCTCTTTATGTGGTTGTTATGTAAATACCTGAAATTAATTGGTCGTATATTAGATGTTTGTATTAAAATTAATGTGTCTAAGGGAGTATAATGTACTACGTATGACAAATACCAGTCGTTCGGCAATCTCGGCTGTTGGCAAGATAGCCAAAAGGTTAATCTGATATTAAGAGTAATTACCAACGACATTAAGTAGTACTAAATTCATAATTCAAATCTCACTTTACATAAGTAATATCTATGTCAGACTCACAATCTTTCCAAGCGGGGTATTTTCGAGAATGTCACTGGATCGATGTGATGTATTTCGTTGATATGCAAGTATCTGAAAAAGAGAATCTTAATTTAATAAATTCAGAAATTTATAAGAAAATGCTTGTAGGTACATACTTCATCTCCTCTTTAAGCTTTCATTTTATCTATTAAGAATGAATATCTAAAGACATAATTAATTCTTACAGAGCGAATATTTTACTACCTATTAAGTTTCTTTTGTTTTAATTGTAAGTAATGTTGAGAAGCAATTATTATTAACATACTAAAGAGGAAAATCAATGAAACAATTATGTCTTACTATCGGCCTTAAATTTTTCATATAAAAGGTCATCTATAGAATATCCGACCGAAACGTGCTTATACCGAAGGTTAATGATGAATTTCGTCCCTGTTTCTGAATTCGCCTCATTAGTTATAGTACCTGCTAGTTTTCTATCACAACAATTCTTACACTACCTGTATATGAAGTAGATAATAATTCATCATCAGCAACCCATTAATGTCCCACTGCTGGGCTCGGGTCTCCTCTCCTCTATCTAGAGAGCTGAGAGGGTTTAGACCATAATCCACTCACGCTGGCCTAGTGCGGGTTGGTGGATAATAATTATATACTCGGAATAATGGTACTTAAATGTAATATAACTTAAAAACAAAGATCTACATATTTACATAATACAATAGTTACACAATTAATATAAAGTTTCTGATCTGCCATCATACCTATAGTAATATCCGCTTGTAAGACTTGCCTCCCTTGGGGTTGCCCTCTCTAAAACCTGTCAACTTGAATTTTGGAGTAAGTATATACCTAACTCTGTTCGGACATTCGAACAGAGTTTTTATTACTATTGTTCTGTATAATAATACGGTGGTAATTTCAAAACTTTAAAACCCTGATCACGGTTAAAACTATGCTGGGTCGCTCCCCAGACGCCTTCTTAAGAGGGTTCATACATTTTCAAGTTGCTCGCAAATAGGTTTTTAAATCACGCACACAGAGCCGAAACATGCACACTTCTCTAATGCTGTGTGGTACAACAATATAGCGCGTACTAGTGAGTTTGGTATTTTTTAACCTCGTATTTTGTTAAAGGTGGATAAGATAAAATTTCAAATTAAATTAATCAATAATTAATTGTAATTAATCGTATTGTATTCTATAAACAATTAAAATACAATTTTATTAGAAAGAAAGAAAAATACAATTAATTTTATATTAGACTAACAATTAATTTCTCAATAATAACTGCGGCTGATATGATGATGTTGATGATGAATATGACTATTTGAGGTCAAAGTGGTGAATATGTCCGCCATTTTGAACTTTGTTGTTTTTGGGCTGATCGACTCCAAAATCGATATCTGACAATCCCACTGATCACTGGGCATAGTTCTGAAGTCAAAATTGTAAAAATGATCGCCATCTTGAACCTTGTTGTTTTTGGGCTGAGTGATACCAAAATCGATATCGGACGATCCCATTGGTCACTGGGCATAGTTCTGAAATCAAAATTATAGAAATGCCCGCCATCTTGAACTTTGTTGTTTTTGGGTTGGGTGATACCAAAATCGATATCTGACAATCCCACTGATCACTGGGCATAGTTCTGAAGTCAAAATTTTAAAAATGCCCATCATCTTGAACCTTGTTGTTTTTGGGCTGAGTGATACCAAAATCGATATCTAACGATCCCATTGGTCACTGGGCATAGTTCTGAAGTCAAAATTGTAAAAATGCTCGCCATCTTGAACTTTGTTGTTTTTGGCCTGATTGACACCAAAATCGATATCTGACTATCCCATTGGTCACTGGGCATAGTTCTGAAGTCAAAATTGTAAAAATTCCCGCCATCTTGAACTTTGTTGTTTTTGGGCTGAGTGATACCAAAATCGATATCTGACTATCCCATTGGTCACTGCCCACTGGTCATCTCAGCCCAAAAACAACAAAGTTCAAGATGGCGGACATTTTTACAATTTTAACTTTGGAACTATGCCCAGTGACCAATGGGATAGTCAGATATATGATTTTGGAATCACTCAGCCCAAAAACAACAAAGTTCAAGATGCCGGGCATTTTTACAATTTTGACTTCAAAACTATGCCCAATTAGCAATGGGATAGTCAGATATCGATTTTGATATCACTTAGCCCAAAAACAACAAAGTTCAAGATGGTAGGCATTTTTACTATTTTGACTTCAGAACTATGCCCGGTGACCAATGGGATCGTCAAATATCGATTTTGGTATCACTCAGCCCAAAAACAACAAAGTTCAAGATGGCGGGCATTTTTACAATTTTGACTTCAAAACTATGCGCAGTGACCAATGGGATCGTCAAATATCGATTTTGGTATCACTCGGCCCAAAAACAACAAAGTTGAAGATGGCGGGCGTTTTTACAATTTTGACTTCAGAACTATGCCCAATGAGCAATGGGATAGTCAGATATCGATTTTGGTATCACTCAGCCCAAAAACAACAAAGTTCAAGATGGCGGGCATTTTTACAATTTTGACTTCAGAACTATGCCCAATGAGCAATGGGATAGTCAGATATCGATTTTGGTATCACTCAGCCCAAAAACAACAAAGTTCAAGATGGCGGGCATTTTTACAATTTTGACTTCAGAACTATGCCAAGTGACCAATGGGATCGTCAGATATCGATTTTGGTATCACTCAGCCCAAAAACAACAAAGTTCAAGATGGCGGGCATTTCTATAATTTTGACTTCAGAACTATGCCCAGTGACCAATGGGATAGTCAGATATCGATTTTGGTATCACTCAGCTCAAAAACAACAAAGTTCAAGATGGCGGGCATTTTTACAATTTTGACTTCAAAACTATGCGCAGTGACCAATGGGATCGTCAAATATCGATTTTGGTATCACTCAGCCCAAAAACAACAAAGTTCAAGATGGCGGGCATTTTTACAATTTTGACTTCAAAACTATGCGCAGTGACCAATGGGATCGTCAAATATCGATTTTGGTATCACTCGGCCCAAAAACAACAAAGTTGAAGATGGCGGGCGTTTTTACAATTTTGACTTCAGAACTATGCCCAATGAGCAATGGGATAGTCAGATATCGATTTTGGTATCACTCAGCCCAAAAACAACAAAGTTCAAGATGGCGGGCATTTTTACAATTTTGACTTCAGAACTATGCCCAATGAGCAATGGGATAGTCAGATATCGATTTTGGTATCACTCAGCCCAAAAACAACAAAGTTCAAGATGGCGGGCATTTTTACAATTTTGACTTCAGAACTATGCCAAGTGACCAATGGGATCGTCAGATATCGATTTTGGTATCACTCAGCCCAAAAACAACAAAGTTCAAGATGGCGGGCATTTCTATAATTTTGACTTCAGAACTATGCCCAGTGACCAATGGGATAGTCAGATATCGATTTTGGTATCACTCAGCCCAAAAACAACAAAGTTCAAGATGGCGGGCATTTTTACAATTTTGACTTCAGAACTATATAACTATAACCCATTGGTCACTTGGCATACCAAGTGACCAATGGGATCGTCAGATATCGATTTTCGAGCGCATCAGCCCAAAAACAGCAAAGTAAATAATTTGATCTTTAATTTAAAAAAAATTCCATAACAAAGTATCAACTGGTATTGAACTCTCTTGAAATATACAAATATTACGTAAACATCGGACCGGGAGCGCGGGAAGCAAAGCGTTACGTCCTCTCTCTAGAAGGCCTCAGCCGGTACTGATTTCTCACGGCCTGTGCGCCGAAATATAAGGCGTTTTTAGGCTCTTTTCAAAAATCATTTTAAAATATTTCTAAAGGGATTTCGAAAATATTATGGACATTTATGAATGACCACATCTTGCTTAATAATTAAATGTAAAAAAATCGACTTTTTAAACACATATAGTGTACAAAAATTGTCATCAAACTTGATCAAAGTTCAACGTTTTTGAGAATTTTAGTTTTTAAGTTTTAGTTATAAAAAAATGAATATTTCTAATATTTTTTCAATACACTAACTAAAGGACTATATGTAGACCTTAAACCAAGCTTTTTTTTCTATGAATTTCAATTACTTTAGTCCCTGGCGAATCAGAAAGTAGGCTTGTTTCGTAGAATTTCTTAAAACGCTGTGCGAAAGAACTGTTCTAACTAAAATACTAATAATAAATAGTCTGTTTTTCTTAATACACTTTTTAGACAAGAAAACTGTTGTTTATGTATGCCAAAAATTACTTCGCTACATATAAAGACATATTCTGTAGCGAACGTGGAAATCTCTTGATTTCATCGATTTCTGTATGAACCCTCTTAACAACCAACCTATGAATCTCATGTTAAATGCTGGTGTTGAAGCCTCGCGATATAAACGTCGCCGTCGTCTTTGAGCTCAATTAAAAGATTAATCGAAAGTATTACTTTAGATACTGTACCTTCGTAGGGAAGCTTAATAGCTTCAAAGTAGGTACACGAAACTTAGAACTTTGTCCTTACTTCAATTAATATAATATAATAATATAATTAAACCTTTAGCGAAAGATTTTTATTAGTTAGGAATATTTTTCTTATACACATTACATTGTGTGTTGTATAAGAACAAATTCCTATTCAGCACCTTGCAAATATATTCGTAGGTGCGGTTCGAGGAATATGTTAGGTGCAATTTGACCGGGTGTTGTTCGATGAATGCATCGTACATTCGGCAAAGGAAATGGTCTACCAGTAGGTAGGTATTGATAAAAGTTTCGGTAAAATCTAATTAGGCATTATACTAGTGTGTTAACCCTCTAATTTTCATGTAGGTAACTAGGATCAGCGGATTATGCTGTGCGTTGATATCTAAGTGAGTCTGACACTTAGTCAGGACTTTGAATTTTATTAGTAGGTATAACTAGCTTATGCCCGCGACTTTGTTCGCGTAGATTTCGATATTGACATAGACCTTTATAAATACTTTGTTTAAAGTGCTAATCTTGAAATTTCAGGTGTCCCCCACTAAGGGGTTGACTTTTACATCCCTTAGCATTGACTTTTCAAACACCACGAAGTATATTTCTTAATTAGAGTCCTATTTGCGTGGTCATCTTCGTACTAAACGTCCATGAAAATCTATAAAGTAACGACCACATAGTTTTCTAACATTTTTCACAATTTCATCATCCCTTTGGGGGTTGAACTTCGATAGCCAGTTTATGTCTAAGAAAAAATCTTTTAGTTGTTTTCTTTGCAGATCCTATGTCTATTTTTCTGGTCATCATCGGACCCTTAAAATACCGAGTCTCGGAGTTGCACGTTATATTTAGCTATTTAAGTTTTCCCGTTGCTAAGATTCCGTAAGTAGATACTTATCTTTCTGGTCATCATCAGACCCTGAAACTACCGAAAGTCGAGGCCGCACGTTATCCAAGTTCAAGAACGAATTTCCTAAGTATTTTCGTTGCTAGGATACCATGCCTATCTATCTGGTAATCATTAGACACTGCGGTAAAATGGGGCTATATTTTAATTTAGACCTCTTATGTATAATTTAAATGATGAAAACTGCATTCAATTGAATACACGTATTTCGCAAAAACTAATGCATGGAATTCCATGTATTAGTTTTTGCGAAATACGTGTACAAACATACAGACAGACAGACCAACAGATAGACAAAAGTTCTAAAAGTACCTAGGTATATTGTGTGACTGAAAAGTCCGGGCGGTCTTTTTTATTTTCTTCAATGTAAAGACATCCCATTACAATTTTATTATATTTATCAAGTGATAAGGCTGTATATTAAGCAGAAATCAAAATAGATTTCTTTTTAATCTGAAAATCTATCGTTAAATATACATGTAACACAAAATGAAGATGAATGTCTGTTTGGATATTTGATAGCCTTTGACGAAAAAAACATTGGATGAATGTTTTATAAAGATAAATAGGATGTTATATTTATGGTTATATTTTAATCTGAAGTCATATCTGTGTTTAGAATGCATTGATGGAATTTTTTTCATAGAGGTGAAAAGTTGCTGTGGCCACGGGAACCAAATAACATATAAAGTAAAGCCGCGGGCGATATAAGGTTTACTATTGTCTTTATATCGGCTTCGATATAATATGGACATATTATAAGCTGTCGCGGACTTATTTAAAGATGTTTATGAAAAATAATTCCTCTATAACTGTAAAGTTTTATTAAAACCTATTCAGTAGTTCTTTCATGGAAGAGTATCAAACATCCGCTCATCCTCACAAACTTTCGCATTCATAAATGCGAAAGTTTATACATGAAGTGAGAAAGTTTATATCAAAATATAGTAGGTTAAAAGAGCTTAATAATTAATTGTTGTAGTCTAATGTACGGTACATTTGACTTAAAACACCACGCAAAAAAAAAAAAAATAGTACGATCTAAGAAACGAATGAACCAAAATGACTATGTGGCCCGACGACTTAAAAAAGGTCACTGAGCCGGACTGGATGTGGAAGGGGGAGGACCAAGTGTTATGGCGCGGGTTAGGAGAGGCCTACACGTCATTGATTGACTATGATGTTAAATTGATGGTGTTGTTACAATTGTTAGTGAAATCTCGCTACAACCTACTAAAACACAAAATTCCATAAGTTCGTTACTGGAAGGAATTTTCAAAGCCTGGATTGTAGGTTCTTACCAAATTTGGCTAGGTAAAGCGAGGAACACGGGTAGGGAAAGATGAGAGTAGTGCATACAGAAAGATCCCTTAAATCTACTCCTGGAATCGCAATACCACGCAGTGCCGTATTTCCTCCCTCTTTCCGAATTATTAAGTTTTTTATCTCAAGGTTAGAAACCTAACCTAACAGAGTATAATTACAGAGAACGCAGACAGAATTTTGCAATAATGTAATGTAATGAAAAATCGTCTACTTATGAACTTATGTCGCTTATAGCAGGGAGTGCTATGCGTCTCTGAATTAGGTACGTGTGTTCGCTGGAAATATATCAATGCGAATGATCATAGTCATAGTCGTGTCCAACTGATAAAGATCCAGTCTAAGCTGAACCCTATTTTATATAATTGATCATATAGATCTGAAGTCAACTTAGGTTGGATGACCAATATCCCTGAAACTGAACATGTTTTTACCTACTAAGCTTTTAATAACCATCAATTTACCTTTATGGTTAATTTAACTTACACTCAATTCAACTGAACAGTTTTTAATACTATTTTTATACCATTTTCGCGAACAAAATATTCATCGTGATTCTATAAATCGATGCTACTTTTTTATTTATGAACAGATTCGAATAAAACAAACACTAAATGTTAAGTGAAGCTTACCACAATATATCAGTGATTACTGCATTTAAATTGGTTGAGCTGTTCCGAAGATTAGCGTGAACAAACGCACAGATAAACAAACAAACAGACAAAAATTCTAACAATTATTGTTCTGGGTTCTATTACGTTTATAAAGACCCCCAGTAACAGTTTATCTCATATATCTTCTATGTACTCGTATACCTAGACATCGACCCGTTAGAATTTTATTATATGTAAGTGTAGATAGAAGATAGATATAATTATATGCAAATCATTGAATAATAAATCCAATGGAACTTGTCCATATACCTAACGTGTAAATCTTTTATGAATGACTGTGTCAATCTATAGGTATAATAATATAACGTCATGTAAAGTTCATCTTTTATGATAAGAAGACCTTCATTGATACGTAAGTAGGTATACACAGCTATATTCTGACCTTATAACCTAAATAATAATTACGTATTGTCAAATACCTACGAGATACGCTGAACGGCGCGCGCCGCTCAGTTCTCTTAAATATATTTTTATCTTTGCTAATGAACATCTGTACCACAGAATAGGTTAGTACAGAAGTCAAGCTACATACAAAGCGTGCTCAAGAAGGAACGCACGCATAGACATCGCTCACGGACTCGATATCTCTGCCCCCGGATTCTAAGCTGTCGGAAAATTTTCGGACGGAAAAGTCAGTATAATTAAAGTTAAAAAACATAATGTTTAAAAAATTGAAGGTTGTAGGAACAAATCTTATATTAATCAATTTTTAATTTTATATACGGTAGACTATTTTCTAACATTAAATAACTTAAGCTGTAATAATATTCGTAAAAGTTTACGATCCGAGAGCAATCCGACGAGTCAGAATCAGGGGGCTGAAGTCCCAGAGAGTGCCAGCCAACTGCTTAAAACGCGCGTCTAAAGGTACCATTCCGATCTAAAAAGCACGCAGCATTGCTGCGGCAGCCACCGGTTCCCATACAGTCTCTACAGGTTTATATGAGAAGTCATTAGGAGCACTAGCAAACCAGTGGTTAAGCGTCGCGCATGCGTTGATCGCCCCTAGTGATACTCGTCAGTCAAATTGACTTGACATTGCCGTTTAATTAAAAATCTCATTTTTATCAATTATATTTAATACGATCTACGTCTATTATTTTAATTTAGATAGGTACCTATCGTATACCTAATTTATACGCAAGTTAGAAAGCAACTATTTTTTTATCTTAGCTAAGTGTTACGTGATAATCCAAAATAGTTTTCGGATAATTATTTGTTATTACTACCGAATAAGTACTAACTGTGCCTCAGATTACCTACTAAATAGTTACTACTGTGCCCGCGACTTCGCTATTTTGCTCTTAAAAGCTGTTATTTTGATATTAAAGTCACAGTTAATTTTTTTTTGTACATGTCTAAAATTAAAGTGTTTTATTTCTTCATGTGATTAGGTATCCTTTCATAGGATAACAGTAATCACACAGCGTGTATCAATCGACATCTTGTCAATTCTATAGCCACTGAATAAATAATAATATACAAAAACGCAACACTACGAGCCGCGTAGAAGTGCTGCTCTCCGCGTTGATACCGATCTAAGCAGCAGTGCTGCCGCGGCACGGCTTGCCGCAGCAGCATTGGTGCGCAGCAGTGCTGCCGAGATCAGAAGGGTACCTTTATGTTATGCGTTACTAAAACTGTTCTGTTTAAGGATATTATATCTTTATTCAGCCGTTCTGGCCTCAGAGTCTTCATCGGGCTTCAAGCAATTGGCATTAAAAAAAATTGGCGAATCGGACCACTCATGCCCAAGTTATGGTGTGACCAAGCCAATTAAGGATTTAAAAAAACCTCAAAAACAAACCCTCTCAGCTCTCTAGTTAGAGGAGAGGAGGCCCGAGCCCAGCAGTGGGACTTAATGGGTTGCTGATGATGATGATGATGGTGAAGAGTAAATGACGATATTATTTTGATTTAACACCTAAAATTTACATACAATAATAATTACATAGTTTAATTTTAAAAATAATGAGACTTGCATAACGTTAAGTAAAATTTTAATTGAATAGGTACGAAAAGCGGCTGTTTAATTAACATCATATTTAACATTTTACCAATATAAATATCATCAGCGCAATTAACAATTAAATTTAAAACTACTTAATACTTATTAGATTTTCAATACCCAACCTAGGATGGTAATGGGCTGGCAGGGAGTTAATTGTGAGATGCCATTATAATGTAAGAAATGACCTCTGGTAATTATTATGTATTGACGTTCTACGGTGGTAATAAAATGGTTATAACGGCGAATCAAGCGCTAATGGTACGTACAGGGACGTAAATCAATGATAATAAAGTAGTGTTTAAATTGCATAAATTACCGTCTACAAGCTATTTTAAATTGAGAACAAATTTAGAGCATTGAGCTTAATTTAGAAACCTTATTCTATTCGACATAGTTGACATGCAAGTTTGTGTAGTGGTTAGTTATTTGATTTATAAAATACTTAGACTATAATCAGGTACACTAGCCTTGTTATTTTCAGTAATAAAAAACAAAAGGATTATAGGTAGCTAAATGGTTTACATAAATTGTTTCGACAATAGGCTTAAAGGTACTCCGATAATATTTGAAACAATAAAAGATAATTTGAAGACATTGAATAGTTAAGACTACACACCAATGTTCGAAATCAGTTGTAACACTAACGACATAATTTCCATCTTTACTGCGATTCGATTTTTACATCAGATCAAAACTCCTCTACAAACTGGAAGAGATTCACTTTCGGAAACAAAAAAGCCGTAGTGCTGGATTCTTCGCAATTTCGATATTCGATGGGTTGGTTTTGATATCGATGTCAATATTTTGAAAATAACAGCGACCATATTTAAATTTTCGAAGAATAGGATATTCTGGGACTCTATCTATCTAACACCTAATACCTAGATAATCTCAGTATACAAATCTCAATTGGTTTGGATACATTGCAAATGTTTGCTGAAAAATGAAATTTCAGCGTCTGTTACATGTATGGAGTGTTATTTAACTACCAAACCTAGTAGCGGCCCAAACAAGACACCTATTCTCTAAATTTCATCAATATATAAAATATGTTATAATTGGCATAATACCCGACAAATCTGTTTTTAATCATTGCACCGTCTATGGCCCCCGCCTTTTAGATAGTGATAGATAGTGACATGGCAACCAGGCTTAAGTTCGTTCGCCGCGCCGCGACGCGACGCCTGTTATTGGACTCGGAAGTAGTCACTGCGATTTTTGTTTAACTTTTTGTTCAGCCCCCTGATTCTGACTCGTCGGAATGCTCCCGGATCGTAACCTTTTTCGAACCTTAGTACGTCGTATTTTTACAGCTTCAGTTATTTAATGTTACAAACTACTCTACCGTATAGAAAATTAAAAACTGATTAATATAAGATTTTTTCCTACAACTATCTATTTATTTAACATAATGTTTTTTAACTCTAATTAAACTGACATTTCCGGCCGAAAATATTCCGACAGCTCAGAATCAGTTGGCTGAAAGTTCATTTGTACACAATTGTTTCATAACTAATTTTTTTGTTTGTGTGATCTGAGAAGAAATTTTTGGTGGCGAATATGACTGACCAAGCTGTTTATTAAAATTTGTGATAAAAATTGTATGTAAAGAGTTTATATATTGGGCATAATAAGCTTACAAAAGATAGACATTAAAAATATGTATTTTTTACACTATTTCTTAAAAAATAGTGATAAGTGTTACTGCCGTGCTGTGCCGGGCAATATTTTTTTTCCTATAATAAACTACTGCAGTCTATTGCGATTATATTTGTAAAGTAAAACACTCCGCCTATATTGTTTTCTGAAATCGTCATGGATTTCTTTACAGGAACTGGACTGTTTGAAAAGAAGTTAGTACATTTTAGGCAATATAGACTAGATTTTGAGCGAAAATTTTTTTGATTGTCTTGTAATATGGATATTTTGACCCGGCTATTGCTAAGTTTTGACTTACTTCTGTCTTGTGAGCGATCTATTACACGACGAAAAAAGGAATCTTTCTCTAAGAAAGTTATGGAGTAACTTTTACGAGAGGATACAGAAAATATAAAATAGAAAACATGGAATAATCTTCAGAAAATGATTCAGACAAGTTAAAATTATTTAAAGTCAATTTTAAATTATTTTTGTCTTTATAATTTTTTTTTCTACTTATAAATTTCGTAATATTTACCTAAATTCAACTTCAATATTAGCATTACAACCAGGAAAATAAAAAGCAACTATAATATAGTATTGGCCAGGTTTTAGCTACAAATACCCCTATGTGCGGCGATGTTAGTGTTGAGGCGAACACCGCACCGACAAAGTCTCTCGCCATTAAAACCAGGCCGATGTGATTTCTATTCCCAGACAAGATGAAACTAAATATTTGTTGCTTCAAGGATATTAGTTTCATACTTCTGAGGCTGTATCTGCTTTGAGTCAGAAACTCCGAACATATTTGTTAAGTCTCCAGCGACACCTATATTGAATAGTTTTCCATTTCAAGAGTTAAGCGACAGTACTACCTACTTTAGTTTCAAAGAAGTATACTTCAGTTGGGACGTCGACTTCGTCGTTTCCATTATATTGACTACTTCGCTAGAAAATCTTGTGCTTGTAATTACAGCCAACAGTCGCGCATTAAAGTGTAAAATTGCAGCTACAAAAAACTATGCCATGAATACAGGTTATGCTCGGACATACTAGACATGAAATTGTACCTAGGATGACAAAAACAGAGTTCAGTTCTCAGTTTATTTACGGAAAGAACTCATAGCATTGTGGTAATGACATGCGGCATTTTTAGTCCATATATAGATGACCGTTTGTGGTCATTTTTAGCGTCTTCGTGCTTCAGAAAGCATAAAAGCCGTTGGTTCCAGTTAACACTTAATGTTGGTTTGGTAGTCATTAAGTAAGCCTACAGGGTGGTTTGATAAATTCCACCCTAGTGTTGGAATTTATGAAACCACAAGCCCATACAATGTTAATAAGTAGTAGTAATAACGTTTTATGATATGATAATTAGAACTAAATATTAATATCACTGGTGACGTGATATATGGTGGTGTGTCTATAAAATATAATACTAAAGTACATATTGGCGAAACTGCCTCGGTGGCGCAGCGGGAAGGGTATACGATTGCTGTGCAAGACGTCCCGGGTTCGATTCCCGGGTCGGGTGAAAAAGGTATTTGACTTTTCTATGATGAAATTCCAGTATTGAGATTTTCCTGGAGTTTGGTAAACAGGTTCCGGTTGATGACAATAGGCTCACCCCCTATTTCATGGGACCAAACATAGCTGGCGAAATGTGGGTGTGAAACACCTCTGCCTATCCCTTCGGGGAAAAGGCGTGATGCTATGTATATTGGCGAATACATGCCTTTGTCTTCTGCCAGTACTGTCTCACTTATATGCAGGGAAACTCTATTTTCATTTCTTCCTAAGGAGTCATGTTTTCACTCATATAGGTACGTCATCATATACGCCTGCCACTATATTTTCCATTTACAGCGCTTATCTTACGCCGTCGCCAGACTGCATCAGATATGACGAGTCTAAATCCATTACTAACAACTATATTATTTAAGAGAGGTAGAATTCAGCGGATGACACCCGCTCAAATTGAGCCGCCCGTCTGGGGAAGTACCTACCTTCGTCCTACAGAAGACCGCAACCATTTAAGCCTTTATTTTATTATACTCTTATAATTAGCACTTCTTTTAACCATACTTATTCTCGACTGGTATAGTATTTATTTTTACCCGACTGACAGGACGGGTATTGTTTTTCGCGAGTATCTTGTATGTTTGTAAATTTCTTTATTCCCACGTTTCTTCCAAACGGCTGGATGGATTTGGACAATTAAGGTATCGTTAGATTCTTCTCAAAAACCCAAGTGTCCTTAAATAGGTATTATAAAAAAAAAGACAAAACGGCGGACTTTTGTCGCCAAATTGTAAAAAGTTAGATTTTTTTTTTAACCAAACGTATAAATAGTATAGGGTATCAAAATAAAGGGAATCAAAATATATTGTATATGTATACAAACAGGGAAGTAGGGTGTGCTATTTCTATTCAAGGTTAATCAAGTGCAAACCTAGACTTCAATTGAATTTATATGCGTTCTAAACAATACTTACGTAGGTATATCTTTTAATTTTATACTAAATATTTTCTTTTATATATAGTTTTTACTACTTCTTTTTTCGTTAAATTTCATATTTTTATTGTAACTAGGTAATCATGTCCGCAACTAGGTAGTAAGTATTAAGTACAATATTTTTTGCTTTTTCACTATTATCTGTTACAGATCAGATAAAGACACTTACCATCCGTTTAACAGTTCTTCGTTGTCTCTAATTGAGAAAATACCATATTATTAGGTACCTACTTATATTGTTATTCTTCTGATATTTATGAGTGGGTCCTACATATCTTTGCTGTTAATACTTATAAATAAAAATAGGACACGAACCCATAATAAGAAGGTATTACGTATAATAGACAGTAAATTTATATCTGTCTTATTCTAATTGTAGGTACTTCATCAGCAACCCGTTAAGTCCCACTGCAGGGCTCGGGTATCCTCTCCTCTAACTAGAGAGCTGAGAGGGTTTAGGCTATAATCCACTCACGCTGGCCTAGTGCGGGTTGGTGAGTTTCCTCACGATGTTTTCCTTCACCGTCAGCAGATGGTAAGTCACTTGACTAGTACATATATATTTCACAAAGTGGAATCCACATTGGTACCTACTGCTGGTCGGGATCGAACTCGGACCGCGTGATTTGTTCCTTATCCATGAAGCCACCATCGCTTGTATATTCTTATTGTAGGTATATACAATATAAAAACAAATAAAAATATTCTATAATTGTACTTTGCCTAAGTACACAATAAAGTACAATTATATATTATTTTTTACACTAGTCGGTGAGAATTTTTGGATAAATGGTTGTAAGTATCAACCTACCGCATAAATTTTGATGACACTTTACCGTGATATTTCGCATCCATATAATACAAAGTACTAGATAATATTTTAAATATGAATTGGTTCATATGCATCAGTTAATAAAAATACGACATCACTACAGTTGTGAAAAATTAATATGTAGGTACCTATCGATCGCATTTAACGATAATGACGAGCAGACCTTGTTTTATTCTCAATTAATTAATATTATTTTAAGAAACGACCTGAGCTGTATAATAATTATTTTATAGCACAGGGCGAGCGTTGTCGTTTAGCGTTTTTATTTGTCCCATGCTCCCATTTTCCTCACTACTGAGTTACACTAACTATAAAACTATGACATCATTTTCTGAGTAAACACTCTAGCTGTCGTTCAAATTATGTTTATTTACCAATGGTGTTGTTTCCACTTCATGTCTGCTAGCGAATTCAAGCGAATATTTTCTCATATCAACACGTCTATCATGCAACTCATCATAATATACTTATCACACTGCTAAACTATACTATAAGCGTTATAAGACTTGATTTGTCTACCTGGCAATTTGCGTCTTCTGCTTTTTAGTATAAGGTTACACATCATACAAGTCTCTTTCAGTAGCTATTAGCTGCGATATTGATACATTACGTCATTGAAGTATTAGTGAAGACAGGAGCCGCGATCGTAAACCGCTACCGAGAAATTAAAAGCATTACAATTTATGTTTATGTGGAAAAGACGTTAATTTCTCAAAAAATATACCTGACAATTATAAGTTTTGTATTTGTACTATTCATAATTAAAGAGAAGAATAGAATAATAGATCATAAAACTCGATGCTGGAAAAAGGTCAAGTAGTACCATCAGTTTTTTGGCATACGAACGCAAATAACAAAAAATATTTTGTTATTTGTTACTTAACGCGGTAAAGACAGTCAAAATATTAATTATAAAATGAGGGAATAAACTGGTCTTATGACTATTCGTAGAACTATATAACTAAAAATAATGTGCGAAATCAGACATAAAGATTAAAATAACACTGAAGATAGAACACAAGCATACTTTTCAAAACAGATATCTCAGTATTTAGTTTGATTGAAATATTTTTTTTTAAATCAAACTAAAAACTAATTAAATGTTTCATGTTTCTCAACAATATTTTGAGAAAGGGTAGAACATTATACTTTTTTATTAAAGACAACGTCCATAAAAGAGAACAAGCCCTTTGTTGCGGGGGACTTTACAAATCTACAATTAACGGACATAAAGTAAACAAATATCTTTGAATCATACACATAATTATATAATAATATCTCGTGTGAGAATTGAACCGGCGACGTCACTCGACACGGCGCGCAGCGGCGATGCTAATGACTAGGCGACAACTTTAACCACAAGCCACGGTGACAGTTAAATCCAAATCCCCAAACAGAAAGCGCACTTTGACTTGAATTGCAACGATATCACACGATGTCTACTTGTGGCGAGGTTTAATAAGGCTTCATGGTCTGTAAAAACAGAAGAAAAGGTTCTGTCCTACCTACATGGAAACGATTTTTTTTTACTCGAAATAGTAATGTATATATGTAAATTATGTCATTGCTGACCGTTTTAAAAGTGACACCTTAGCGTTTAGTAAGTACTGTTGACAAAAAAGATTGAGAAAATAATGTTTAATAAGAAAGACCTGTTATAGAGTGTTCGAAATAAATATTTTATATAAATTATAAATCCCTAAATACTATTAAATAAAGCCACTTTCCTTTTCTTTCTATATATCCACTAACTCAAGATTTTACGCATTCTAAAATCTAACGAATTTTGATGCGTTTTTCACCATCAGCTAGGTAATTTTTCACGGAATGTTTTTATTCATATGTATATTTTACCGATATATCTATCACGCGGACTTAGCCACTGGCAGAAGATAATACAACCTAAAAAGTAAAAACTTTTTATTTATTAATATATTTGTAGGTATTAAATTTTTTATAAGTGAAAGAGAATGCACCGCCTCTACTTACATAGTGTCGAGCTGACAAGCGTAAAGTGTAAAGTGAAACTTGACTTTCAAAATGCTCTCAAATCGTTAATTTTAACGTTAAAAGTTATAATAAATGTAATAGGAGAATGTAGGTACCCAATGAGATTCTAATTATTTAATTCTTGTTCGCTAAATGAATCGCTCTATTCTTGACATCCGCAACAATAAGCGTCTCGCGAGAAGCGTCTTTCTTTTGCAAAGTTAATTTATACTCTATGTCGGAAGCAATACGGTTCATTTTAACACAAACAAATATTTCAATTCACGCCTCGCATATTCTCGTCAATCCACACTGTTTCCACCAAAGATGCGCTGGGAGAGGATTGAAAATTTGCCATACAAATTTCAATTCTCTCCTCACCTAGCCACTCTGGTGGAAAATCACATTGAAAGTGCCTTTCCATTATAAAGGTGAAGAGGGAGAGGCAAGATAGACCCTAGATTTACATGTCTCACAAAGGACTATAAAAGTCCTTTGTCTCACAGAAATTGTCACGGAATGAATGTCTATAATAAACTATTTTTAACAAAAAAATATTAAAACGACTTCAAATCAGTACTAAAAAGCGAAAAATAAACTGAATTAGATATTTAATTCCAAGCTAAAAAATACCTACCTACCTGTTTAAAGTATAATACCTACTCTATTACTAATCTGTTTGAAGACGGTGCCAAGCCTAAAGAGTTTGTTAAGCTACGTACTACTTAGTACGTACATCTGTTACCGCTCGCTACTTCACACCACCTCGCACTTGCGTGTACCTAGTGGACGGCTCAAACTGAGTGATACAACCTCATTAGGCTGGCACCGACTTCAAACAGATTAGTAATAGAGTAGGTATTATACTTTAAACAGGTAGGTAGGTATTTTTTAGCTTGGAATTAAATATCTAATTCAGTTTATTTTTCGCTTTTTAGTACTGATTTGAAGTCGTTTTAATATTTTTTTGTTAAAAATAGTTTATTTTTCCATTTTTAGTGTACTTTTTATCTAGCAGATTTAATAATACTGGCTGGCAAACTAAGACGGAAAACCGAAATAAAGAATCTTCGATAGAAGGGAACGTCTATTTAAATATTTTAACAACACAACCTGATTGTAGAATAGAGGAATCTCAAAACTCTCAGCTTTTTATGTCTTTCTTTAACAAGTATAGGTATACAATGCAGGTTAGATACTATATCGAGAACTTAAAATATCATCTAAGAATTCCTTTGAATTATACAACTTTATCTTCCATCAAGAGCTCTCTCCTCAGACACTTGAAATAACACAACTTAAGGTTTATACATGGATGTGATATTTAAAGAAATCATCTTCTTACTCCTAAACATTAAGAAGTTTCCCTTCCACTGACAGCTCACCTAAATAACCTACAAGAATACAACTATAGGTTTATAAGTACCTATAATGTTGAAGGAATTATCCTCCAACTCCTAAAAGTTAAGGAGTTATACCTTCCAGTGACAGCTCACCTGAATAACCTACAAGAATACAACTATAGGTTTATAAGTACCTATAATGTCGAAAGAATTATCCTCCAACTCCTAAGAGTCAAGGAATTATACCTGCCACTGACAGCTCACCTGAATAACCTACAAGAATACAACTATAGGTTTATAAGTACCTATAATATTGAAAGAATTATCCTCCAACTCCTAATAGTTAAGGAGTTATACCTTCCAGTATCAGCTCACCTAAATAACCTACAAGAATACAACTATTGGTTTATAAGAACCTATAATGTCGAAAGAATTATCCTCCAACTCCTAACAGTCAAGGAGTTATACCTTCCATCACCAGCTCATCAACATGAGATGTTGACTATCAGACGTAAATACTTGAATAACTTTAAAAAATATATGAAAAACGTAACATGTGCCTATAAAATTTGAGGGTTGCCTTCGATTTCCCTGAGATTCCATCATCAGAACTTGACGTGATGAATAGGGGACCAATCCGGAAGTATACCCTTTCGAACAAAAAAAGAATTTTTTAAATCGGTTCAGGCATCTCCGAGTAATCGTTGAACATACATAAAAAAAAAAAAAAATACATACAGTCGAACATATAACCTCCTCCTTTTTTGAAGTCGTTTAAAAATAGGTATTATTTAAATAAATCAGTTTTTAATAACTTTCATCAACAGAAAAGCCTAATTTTGTTTCTAATTTTATTTTATTTGTTACAGGCGTATATCATATTTTGATACTAAAGACTAGTACGTAGAAGTTAAATGATTTTCCAAAAACAGGGATGAATTTTCACTGTTTGAACTTTTCGAGCGTAGGTTTAAGCTTCCAGGAATCCAGGATCGAGTTTAAATTTAAATTGAATGTTAAATGAATGTACTATTTTACCTACCAGCAATTATTTTTGGTTTATTACTTACTGGTTCAATTTGTAATCTAGTTCAAGTAAATAAAAATATAAAAAAATACAGGAATAAAATCAATTCGATAATGTGAGTTTTTTAGGTTCCCCTACCAAAAAGTTAGGTACATTACATACCTACAAGATAAATCCTTTATGGTTTGATAATAATAAGAAAAAAATATAGAAACATTAGTTAATTATGTTAAAGAATATTATATTATTTATATAGAATAATTTAACAATAAAATGGAAGGACGCCACCTGACGATTTACAGTGTGAAACTTGAAAAAATATTTTTAATTGAAGTTAGGCAAGTTATTGCTCTAATCTCGGTCTCAGACTTGTTTAATATTAATAAAATTATTTAACATTAATTCTACAGGTTTTTTAAACCGTCAAAAAAGGTAATCAAGAAATGAACTAAAGATGACAATGAGTTTCTGAAAGCAACTGATAGGGACTCAGTGCTCAATGACGTCATGAGATACGCAAAACTTACCAATTAATACAAAATCTCGGTTCACATTAAAGTACGGTGGACAACGGAAATCCGTTGATCAATCACTTGAACTGTCAAAGTGTCTTAATTTATTTTTGGTTGTTGTAAATTGACTGTTTAGGCGGTCCAAAGTTCGCGGTACCTCAAAATCCTCACTCGCTGTCTCGTGAAGCGTAACTAAAGAATGACATCGAGTACCTATTTGTATAACATGCTCGCTTCAGAGTTTGGACAGTATGATACGCATCACATACCTACTTACTATGTTTTGCAATCTACAGAGGCAGTTAATATCGCTTACATCTAGCTTTTACGTCGCCAATCGTATATGATGTTGTTGATTATCTAATCCAATGTTCATTATTAGATATTCTTACACATCATATTTTTAACCCGTTATAATCAAATCAAACACCTAAAACTCAGGTGAGTACAAACAGTACCTATGTCCAGCAGTGGACTGCAAAAGGCTGAGATGATGATGAAGAGTACAAACAGATGGTGTTAACATATTAAACCTAATGCTGCTATTCTCTGTTTTGCTTTTTTTGTGGCGAACAACGTTAGATCTAAGTACCCACAATGGGATCTAAAAAAGAAAAAACATTAAATCACAAAACTATTAATAAAAACATATCAATTTATTGGTCTTAATAAGGTTTGCTACCTCTAAAAACGGGAAAAGCAGCGCAAATAGTCCATAATCTTGAACAAAAGGCACTTTTGTTCAAGAGCTAAATAAACCTCGTTACGTTCAGAACGTACCTATCTAAAGATAATTTAACGAAATGAAGTTGGTAGCATAATGTCTTTATATTAAAAATAAATGCTCGTGAATAATAAACATCACAAATTCTTTCTTTACTTAGTACCTCTAGATATCTTGTATAAGACAAAGACACTCACTTGTGTACTTACTTGGATTTTACTTAGTGACTTTTAAAACTCTGTAAGTAATGCATATAATGTTGACGAGAGCTATTCAATAGCCTTTCTTTTACACTTATCCCTAAGGTGTAATAGAAGGCAAGGGTGAACTAGGTATGTGATATTGATTGTATTTTCCAGGGATGATAAACGCATTTTAGGCAATATTTTTAACATTGTTTCGTGATTCAATTTTAGTGACACTTCTATTCATCATCTAATTCTATCATCTATATAAATTCACAGATTTATATTATACCTAATTATTATAGAAGGCGCGCGGGGCTTCACTACCGTTGTTGTTTATTTGGCCTCCGCAGCCTCTATTGGCCGTAGTGTGATGTTGTATAGCCTATAATAATTGCTTTCCTCGATAAATCCCTTTTATATCCAACACTCAAAGATTTTTTCAAATAGGATCAGTAGTTCAACCAAACAAACTCTACAGCTAATATTATGTAGATATGTGTAATAATGACGATTATATATATATAAATATATTGAGAGAATATAACATATACCTAGCTAACTGACGAGAACTGCATGTCGCGTCGCGTATCTATTCTTGGACGTGCCTTTATACAAGTGAATAAAATATGAGCTCAAACTCATAGTACCTACTTGCAATACACGGCACAGATGATTACGCTTATATTATTATTTATAACGAATGACCCATATTTTATATATAATATATGATACCAGCAATCATCAATCCGGTATTCTATACAATACCTAGGCAATGTATGGAATACCTAAAACGGGTAGGTATATCATTTATTTTGTATTTTGCCGAGGTAATGTATGTAAAAGACGAGAACAAACGTGTTGCAACTTGTATAGGTACTTGCTTTAATTTCGAATTTTTAGTTACACGTTAATTTTATTGTTATTTTACTGTAGTAACAGGTACCAACATTGATGTACGGATGGGGTATGGCAGAAGAAGCATGAAAGTTGAATAAAAGCTGTGGAAATGAGAGCTTTGAGAAGTATGATTGGGTTAAATTTGAGTAATAGGATAAGAAATAGTGTAATCAAGGAAACGTTGTGTCTTAAAAATAGATGTGTGACACGAATAGAAAAAGGAATGTTAAGTTGGTTTGGACATGTCGAGAGAATGAATGAAGGAAAAGTGACAGAACAAATATAGGAGGCGAATGTGAAAGGAAAAGTTGGAAGGGGAATACCTAGAAGAACATACCATGACCAAATAAGTGACGTTTTAAGATAAGGAAAACCCTCAACCGGCGAGAATGCATGAAAAGACTGATAAATGTTGAAGAAGCCAAAGATGTATGTAAGAATCGTAGCAAGTGGAAGGAAATACTCTCTGCCTACCCCTCTGCAGGGAAAGAGACGTGATCTATATGTATGTAACTGAAAGATATTTTTTGTACCGTTTTCATGTATTATTATTTCGTGTATTATTTTTAAAGAGTACCCTGATTGTTAATTTTATAAAGTTGATTTTAAGTAATAGAAAATGTAGAGTGCCTCAAGCTTTTAAAATCAATATAGATTTTTCTTTTTGAATAGATCTATGTTTATATACGGCCCTTAAATTTATTTTTTACCTTTTAGTTGACGTTTTTGTATATTGAAAGCTTGTCCTTAAAAAATCTTATTTTTATAATTTTTATTTTATACTTTTTAGTCTTAAATGGTTTTACGGGTTAAAGTTCTTAAGGGTTAATTAAACCTGAACCTAAAAAGTCCAAAAATTTATTTTATTTTCAACATAGAATATTTAGGAACAAAACTCTTTTTAGTCGGTCAAGCATATAAATACTTCTTGTCATATGTAAAGTATGATGCCCAATTTCAATGATTTCGACTCTTCTGTCTAGTAAATGAGTACTCGCAATGGTACTGTGGAGGGAAATGTCGAAAGCAGAAACTTTGAATTAGAAACTTTGTGTGGACTTGTGTGGTAGTTAGGAGATAAACATACTAAATGTCCTTACCCCCAGGTGAGCCCGAGAGGGGACAAAATTTAAAAAGTATATAGTCTATGCCACCCGGCTATTAATACGAATCCATTGACACCTCTTTCATTAAAATCGGTTCATTAGTTGAGGCGCTACGGTGGAATATAGAATCATACATACACACAATACATACATAGACTGCCAAAAACATTACCCTTCCTTTTGGCTTCGCCTTATTTGGGTAAAAAGTGTTAAGCCCAAGTTGTAGAGAATTTTAGCAGCTTTCATTATGCACTATGCAATGAAATTTCGTACGACGCACTGTTTTCGAGATTTAAGCAGAAAAAATGGTACCAGTGCTAGAGAACTTAAACACATTTTTGAAAATCGACTATTTTTCGAAGTTCATAAGCGAACAAAGTTGTAGAATATTATTAGGCTTTTATCAATAGTTTTGGCAGAGCATGTGATGAAAGACTTTTTATGACAATTTTTGGTTACATTACTCAAATTTTAGTAGGGATCTCTACTTATTTCTAGAAAAATAAATATAGCTTATATTATTCGGTGAAGATGTATGCTTCTAACGGTGAAAGAATTTTTAAAATATGACCAGTAGAGTTAAATCGCAACAAACAAAGAAACAAACAAACAAATGTTTCCTCTTAATTATATCAGTATAAATAAAGATAGAAGTATTGACTACTCTTCAAGGCCTTTCATTTGATACCCATATTATGTGGATTGAAGAAAAAAAAGGGAATCCACCATTTTAGAACGGCGGCCATATTGAAATTATTAGAATTTTGACTTTGAAATAGTGTATTAAAGATGTATGCCAAATTACAGCTCCATCAGATACCTACAAGTGGTCAAAAAATGATTTGCCAGATTTGAGAGTTACATACGTACATTGCAAGTTAATAGAAAGCTTGTAATAAAAGCTATATAACTGCTACAGTAGGTAGGTACCTATAGATCGTATTATTATTATATCTTCATCATCCCGCTCACATTGCTTAAAACTTTCGTTAGTAAGTAAACATTTTTCTAAACGTTGCTCAAATTTATTGTTTACTTTAATTTGGGTCAAAACTCGGCTTCCAGATAGAGTAAATATCGAAGTTCATTTTATCTTATTTTCTGCATGAGGCCGGGACTCTCGTGTTATCGGGTATCTACATACCGAATACCGGATACATGTACCTAATAAATATATAATTATTGCTAATACTAGACATCGAGGCTTCGCTCCCGTCGTTCTTTATTTTGCCACTGCTCAGCTCCTATTAGGCGTAGCGTGATGTTATATAGCCTATAACCTTCCTCGATAAATGAGCTATCCAACACTAAAATAATTTTGAAAATCTGTTAAGTATATCCCGAGACTACCCCCTACAACGACACAAGCTCACAAGCTTTACCTCTTTATTATATTAGTATAATAATATGTAGTTTGAGCATCAAACTCATCTCATACGCCTTAAAAGAGGGAACCTACGCGATATTAGGTACACCATTGACAGACTGAAGAATATTCATGTGATGTCGTGGATTTTATACTGAAGTTGATAATATTAATCATTATCACTCAAAAAATACTTACCTAATGTGTAGTATTTATACAAATAAAGTTTTTTATATGATTAAACATATAGATACAATGTTGTTAGGTGCACGCAAAGGTCTACGGACTGAGATAGAGTTCCTTGACACTGTGTAAGCAGATAAGTAATAATCTTTGTGCTTGATAAAATAAGAACTTACAGTTGTTCCAAATGGACGAGCTGGTGGAATACGTCATGATCAATATGCTTGATGCGGTTTCGATACAGGTACAGATACTTCAAACGACGAAGTCCATGGAACACTCCTGAACGAAGTTTGCGTAGTTGGTTGTCATTGAGGAGCAGCGAACGCAGCGCTTGCAGGTGTGATAATGCACCCGGCTCGATCTCCTCAATCAAGTTGAACCGCAAGTCCCTGTAGACAAAACAAAAAGCTGTAAGTTGATATTGTTGGACACCCATAGCTTACACAACACAAAAATAGACATTCAATTGATATACAAGTGTTCATGTAACCTAAAAATAAATTTATAATGGAAATTCTGCTTACGAACATAAAATAAAAGACGCAGCCGTTGTGAAGGGTACCTTAGCCGTTGTAAGGGTAAATTATTGAAGAACGATAAAGCAAGTTGGACATCGTAACTGAAACATGTGATTCATAATGGAATGGGTGGGAGCCTAAAATGATTGAAATGAAATGAAATGAAATCTTGTTTATTCACCTAGGTTACAAAGTAACACTTATGAAAGTCACAAGTTAAGAATGTAACAGGTTATCCGAAAAGTGGTGTCAGCAAATTTGCCTACGACCTACGATTATACATTAAATAGACACCTCGCTATGTCTATGTAAGGAAACCTACATGGTTATATACCACATATCGAATACCTACAGTTTGTGACATGGAAGAACAGACATTCCTTCCTTTACCGCAAAGGTCAGGTAGGCGTGTAACAATGATAAATTCGTATCATAGCCACTTAAATATTTAGACGACATTACAGAAACAAATTTGACTATGACTATAATGGCTCCAGATAAACTAATACTGTTAACTTTAAAAACGAAATTTCATCATTTCAAGCCATAAACGTCACATGGCTGCGCGAAGGTCTCCTGCAAAAAAAGTGGAGAAAAAAGCAAAATATAAGTAATCCGCACAAAATCTCATGTTGCTTTTGTACTAGTTTCTGTCGATGGATATTTTTCATCCTTTCAACCCTAGCTCTCCTATGAAGCATTCTTTTGACTTTATCCGCTTTGACATAGCTACCAAATAAAACAAGACAGGAAAGATTACTTTGACAAAATTTTGTATTTGACCGTAGTGATCGGATTTCTTTTCTGGAAAAAAATAACAACTACAAAAATAAATATTCATATGAACTTCTATCTATATAAGCCAAAATCTCTTTAATTATATAGGAGACACCCAAATAATATATACGCACACACATTATTCACGCTAGCTTATAATTTTGCCGTAATAAGACCTATTTCAAAATTAATTGATACCTAATGGCTATTGGCTTTTAGGAAGATGGACACAGGTGTGTTTGGCAGAGTTCACCACATAAGTCTCCCTTCGTTAACATTTTATTATCACTTAGATGGAGCTACAGTTTCCTTTAATAATCTATCATTTAAATTCTTGCAAGTAAATGAAGACGTCTTATCATTTTTACCCAACTGCCAAAAAGGAGGGTATTGTTTTTTTCTAAAATGGTAAGCGAAGATGAGTAAATTAGTTTGGTAGAATGTATTTATAAAAGGCAAATATCCCGTAAAACATCAAAATTACTTCGTAAAGCACTAGCAGTCAACCTTAACAAAATCGTCATAGAGATCATTTTAGGCACTTGTTTTTATTACAAGCTTTCTATTAACTTGCACTGTACGGATGTAACTTTCAAATCTGGCAAATCATTTTTTGACCACTTGTAGGTATCTGATGGAGCTGTAATTTGGCATACACCGTAAGTTCCAGTGACAATACACTATTCCAAAGTCAACATTCTAATAATTTCAATATGGCCGCCGTTCCAAAATGGCGGACCCCTTTTTTTCTTCGATCCACATAATATGGGTATCAAATGAAAGGGCTTGAAGAGTAGTCTATACTTCTATCTTTATTAATTTATACTGATATACCGTTAGAAAAATACATCTTCACCGAGTAATATAGGCTATATTTATTTCCAGAAATAAGTAGAGATCCCTACTAAAATTTGAGTAATGTAACCAAAAATTGTCATAAAAGTCTTTCATCGCATGCTCTGCGAAAATTATTGATAATAGAACAAAACAATGTATTACATTATTAAAGACCATATTAATATCTGTAAAAAAGTCCGCGATAGCATAATAATATGTCTACTTTCAACGGATAACACAATAACTGCTCTAATAATTAAAATTATTTTATTGAATTCTTAATTAATTTGAATTAATTTGAACTCCTTTTTATTCATGTAATTTTAATAATTGTATTAAATTTCTATACATACCTATTTATTAATTAATTAATCTCAACTTTTAATTTATCGTATTGTATTATATTGTATTGTATTATATTATATTTTTCTTCAATTTAGTGTTCCATTTTCAATTATTTTCTTTTATTTATTTTTGGTTTTAATTATGTAACTTTTTGTTCCATCATTTCTGTAGTCGTGGAATAGAAACACTTAATTGAAAGGTGGGGAAGGGATAATAATTTAAGTGAAATTGTATATTGTGTGATGTTTTTTTTTATTGTATTTTTAATTGCTAGTGTACCTACTTACTTATTTTAACCATGCTGTGATCTCCTGTAACTGAGAAAACATATACCTATCCATGTTCTATTACTTTAATTCGAATGTAATGTGTATTTCTTGTTGGAGATCCTATAGAAATAAATAAATAAATATTAGTTTCAAAATATTTAATTTTTGCGAAGCTTATTATTTAAAATATATGATATTAAACTATATCTAAATAAATGTGTTTGTTAGGTTGATGTTAGTACAAGTATTCCACTTTGTACTCATCTAAATTGAGTTGATTTTAACATTTTTATGACAATCAAATGAAAATCGTCACGAACCGACATCGAAGGCACGCCAGATCAATTGAAAAAGTTCCTGATTGTGAACATACAGTGTAGTAGGTATTTATTTTATATTCTATTACACTTGTACCTCTAAGACATGTCTACATAAAGACGTTTTGAAAGCAAGCCATCGACAACATGATGACTTTCCCTTTGAAATGAAGCCGTACAAAGGTTTTGCAAAGATTCCAATAAACTTTTGCTACACTTCAATTTCTCCTTTCCAAATACCTCGGGTTGCAGAAACTTTTTTCTCTTTAAGAATTACACTCACTTACTTGTTGAACAGACATGTGAGTAAGTGTTTGACGTCGAATGAAGCACACTTTCAGAATCTGAACTTCAACCTACCTTGTGAAATTAAATTATATTTGAATTAATAGGAAGCACGTACGTATCCTGTACGTTGAACGTCTTGCACAAGATGTAAATTCTATCAGTGCAGTAGAAAGCCATGTTCTATACGTACCTAACTGTATATAATTTGCAGCTTTAAGATGGGGTAGGTACCTACTATATCAGAATCCGCGCGCTACCGCTAGGTAGGCTAGCCACTGATCATTATTAATTGGTGGTCAATGTATAAACTAATAAAATATGAATATGTTATCATAAGTTATATAAAACAGTAATTACCTACACAATCAAAATATTAATTTAGCTGTATTAATATTAATTATTTTATATTAATCCAGCGTGGCAACTGGCAATGCTGCCAGTCTGTTGGGCACTTTTCCCACAGACAATGGCAGCGATGCGGAGGAATTTTATGATGCCGTATTTTAATTTGTAATTTCCTCCTCCTTTTTTATTTTAATGATACATTTAGTTAGTTTTTATTTGTAAATATTATTTTTAAATTTAGTTTAATATTATAATTTTCTGTAAACAATAATAAATAATAACTTTCAGTTAATTTAGCTAGATTTGTTAGTTCATAGCCCACTCCCAAAAAGTTACTTCATTAAAAGATGTTATGCCGGTAGCGCTTTCAAAACTAACTTTAAGCGTACAGGTACACCTACATATTTCATGTAGCCTTTTTGGAAATGTGTTGGTATGAAACACACAACTTTTAATCACTTGTTACGGTGCAGTTACGAACATGAGTTTATTGAATTGTTTTGTGATACCTTGTGCTTTGAGGTAGCTTTACCCTTCTACGTACGTACTTAGTATCAAATAGCTTTGGTTTACTAGAATATCATATAGACGTTTCCTTTGATCAAACATACATTGTTGTATAGGTAGGTACATATATATAACTAGTCTGGCCATAAATACTGTTACATAAAAACTTTTCTTTTTTAGGGTTCCGTGCAATGATGAGCCTAAAAAAATTGCGTTAGAGTGAGAGTTTATTCCAGACTAGGTTACATAAAAATGGTGCACCTACCTACCTTTACGTAAATATTTATTCTAACTTATAGCTATTTCGTTACCTACTAATTTCTTACATATCAATCACTAAAGAAATTATAAAAAAATTGCATAGGTAATCGTACGGAACCCTCGGTGCGAGAGTCCGATTCACAGTACACTGGTTTTTTTTATACCACGACCGTGACCAACTTACGTACGGCCCGAATTATGGTAAGCGGTTACCGCATCTTATGGACGCCTGCAACACCAGGGGCAAAAGAGCGTGTTGCCGAACCTTAAGAAACCTATTCTCTCCTTTTTTGAAGAACCTCTTAATGTTAATTTGGGAAAACTTATAATCAGGGCAGTCATTTTGTCTGTCTTGTGAAATAAAAATACATAGCTACAACAGGTACCCATTCAACCCTCGAAATGTAATCATTTCGAGTTTCTGCTATTAATTCCGTAAGTAAAACTTGTCGCTTTCATTGTAAGTTTCATGAGTAACCAAATAATAAATAAAAAATGTATAAAACAGTTCTCGCTCTGATTCAACATGAACAAAATGTGAAAAAATATAATTGAAATTTTAAGTTATACGGGAATAAAAATGTGTTACAATGTCTAGTGAACGGGAGTATTGCACTCGACAGGTGAAATTAGATTTTGGTTTTGCAGGAAAATAAAGTTTAGGTTTTGTTACTCTTACTGTACCTAGTACGTTGCGGGTGGCCGTTGATTGTATCACTCTATATTCATATAATCTCTATATATCATCAATATCACTCGCTGTGGCGAAAATTAGGTGAGGCCTATGTCCAGCAGTGGACGTCATTGGGCTTATTATGATGATATTGATGATGATAGTTGAAAATTTAAAGAGGTAAGCCGTAATTGATAATTCCTATAATTTATTTTTTATGTTTTTATGAATTGATAAAATCAAGATAATTGGAAATTATTCAGTTTGAGTGTAGATATTATATAATAAAGTTTATAAGTATTTTATGAAATGTGAAATAAAGTACATAGTAAATAATTTTAAAGTACACCCACGTGGATGTACTTTAAAATGTATAATAAAAAATAATTTAAAAAATCAAAAATCCCGACTGCTTAAAAACTGAACCAAACTACGTACCCTAGATAATAAAAAAAACTGAAAAGAAAAAACAAGCACAGTAGTGAAAAAAAACACAAGTATAATGAATATATAAAATCAGCTCTTTAAGCTGTGAGACATAAGTCAGTCAATGTTATTGTTATATGATGGCAAATTTCGCAATCTCGTCATTTCATTGAGAGAGTTGATATCATGAGGATTGTTTAGTAGCTTGCGGTGGTCCAAACTACTAATATTTAAACCAAAAAAGACGAACAAAAGACCTAACCGGCTCAAGGCTACGAAGGCTTGGCCTTTAGCAAAAATGCGTAAACTGAGATCGACAACGGCTCGATTAAAAGTTATCCCTTGCAACTTGTGTACAGTTACACCCCAACACAATATTAAAGGTAACATTTTTCTTTCAATTTCACGATTGTGATCGAATCTTTGGTCGAATTGTCGAATCGTCTTCTTCTGCTCTAAAAGGGACATGGGTTACTAACAGAGAGTAATAATAAGCTTCTGGATCTGCACAAACTGTAAAATATCTAGTCCGTAAAACAGCAGGACGATTTCTTGCTTTCCTTCTATATATATTATAAATATATATGATAAAATTCTAATAATGTGATAGACTGATGAAGTGCCAACAATAGTACCTATAGTTTTACCCTATTTCAAAATTGAACACTCCAAATTTTGAAGTTTTTAGTAACCATAGTTACGAAAACTGTACTACGTAAAATGAAAATCCTGTTTTTTCCCTATCCTGTGGGATTTATGAATGAATTTCAATAAAATACGAAACACGTCTTCCATCAATTCTGTTAAAGAATATTTATGCAAAATTTGAAGTAGATTGGACCCAAGAATCACGTTGTCCCATACAAACTTTGCCCCCCATTTTCAGCCCCTTAGGGGTAGAATTTCGGAATTTCTTATCGGATGTCTACGTCAAACAAAAAACACACCTTCCAAGTTTCAGATTTCTACGATGAGCGGTTTAGGCTGTGCGTTGATCCGTCATTCAGTCAGTCAGTCAGACATTCAGGACAAAGCATTTTATATGTAGGTATAGATAAGTAGGTACCTACCTATATATAGTTTTACGAATGAAGTTGAGTACTAAATCGTTTGAAGTTGGAGATGGGTGATCGTCTCAGACATTAGATACTTTAGGAGGTAGTCCAATATACCTACTAGATACTTTAGTAGTAGTATGACTGTGCGTGTGAATGTGGATGGACATATTCCATTCACATTCACATGCACAGTGATATAAAGTTTTCGTCTTTTCGTCGTAAATTTGTACTGTCTAAAAACCTACATGCGAGAATGGCTGTTAAGCAACTTTAAATCGATATAGATCCTAAACGGTCAGTCTAATCGAAAAATGTTGAAAGTAAACTAAAATGATTTTTAAATACCTATTCAACGATACCCCACTTGACATAGTTTATTGACTTTCATTTTCACAATATGGCGTCCAGTTAAGTAGTCGCTATACCTATTGAATTTTCACTAACGTCATGTCTTTAGTGACACTTGCCGGACTAAGAGGACGCGATTGACGTGTGAATCATAAAATGAGGCGTTTGGTCTGTATAGTGCTTCAAAGGATCATACAAACATACGAGTATATATATACATAGGCTGTTAAACACATTACCCTTTGCGTCGCGCAGTCGGGTAAAAATACGAGTAGGTTAATTTATTATAATATATTCAAACATCTAACAGGAATTTCAGATGTTTATGATAATAATTATGACTAGAACAAACGTTAATTTTCAACTAGATAGGTAAGTCTTGATTTCAAAGATTGAATTTCCAGTGTTGTTTCAAAATTATAATATTGTATAAACGAATATAATTGCAAATTAAGTTCTTTTTTAATTTTTACACGCTTTTGACATAAAAAGGTAACTTGTAGGAAATAACTAAATGGGCCTCGAAATAATAATAATATGCGTTTCATTCTCTCACAAAGTACATACAATGGTGTGTTGATATAATGTAATTACAAGTATAAGTTAACATTTGTGAGAGCTGGAGTTTGTACAAATATAAGCGCAAAGTGAAAGAAGTTGAGCCTCTAATACTTTTTTATTCCCAGTTTGCTATCTGACATTCTTAATATTGTACAAATTGACACTCACCAATTATTTTGCAAGTATATTAAAGCCCTACCTGTTACGAGTTATTACAGGTTATAACTTTCGCAGCAAACCAAATGAAGGACTCTCATTGAAAATGTTCTCCACGACTTAATTAAAAGTTTCTGTTTCGTTCTAAGTAAGTAGGTAAAGAATCTACATAATTTCTTGCTACATCATATTATATTTCATGAGTTCATGACACTGACAATAAATTATAAAGTCTGTGCGAACCACCTTTACATACTTAGGTACTATTGCTTGTGAGTTTGGAAGTAATCTTCTAAATCATACAAGATAAACTATACATTTGTTTAAGTACCTATATATATATATAGGTACTTAAACAAATGTATGATGTATGATATCTATATAATACATATAGATATCTATGGCACTCGATAAATGAATTTTTTTATTTATTTTATACTTATGAACATTTTTTAGGCAGACCAAATACGTCAGGAAACCGGTTTCCACAACCCCCATAGTCCTAACCTCTTTCAGTCTCAATGTGCTTTTGTGGAATTCGTAGTCTGAAAATGTTCTTTAAGAAATCTTTTGTCGAGAATTGCAATGATATAAATATAACTACCATGTACACGAAGTTATATTAGTTCTACCAACAGGAACTAATAAAGCTTCAGTAATATGATAGTTATCACGTATGTGTGGTAGGGACGCGTCCAAGGGATTATTGTCGGTCGGGTGGTTCCCGAGTCTTGCACGGCTCCTTCGTTTATACATTTAATAATACCAACTAATGGTTATTCCCTTATGTATGGTACTAAGTGAACAGAGAGTGACAAGACAGATCACTAGGTTTTATGACTAATGAAAAAGTCTTTTAGTAGTAGTCTTTATGGTCTTGTTCCCTCATTTGTCTGGACATCCGGTCCCTATAATACATAATGATTACGATCACAGAAATTCGATGACCTCTAATGAATTTAACAATTAAATTAGTTTTTTTAATACTTCCATTAATTAAAAATTTAAATAATTTATTGGTAGAAAGGAACATTAGGTGAGGACTATGTTCGGCAGTGGACGTCATTGGGCTGACATGATGATGATGATTGGTAGAAAGATTACATGGTCGTTCTTAAATATAAATTTATAATTGAAATCATTGCTACCGGCCTGAACTAGGTTTAAACTAAACTAACACTTAAATAAATTTTTCATTTCAAAATCAATATAAAGTAGAACAAATTAACTAAATAAACAATTTAATATTATACAATAAATTAATATGCAGCATGACTCGTTTCGTGGAAGATGGGTAAGCCCTTGGTGTGGGATGCTACTTGCGTTCAGACGTTCACATACTGGGGGCATCTCATCTTTCACTGACTGCTAATAAAGCGGGTTCGCCTGCCAATTCTTCATAGTGCAATGTGACAGTGTCAAGCGGCGTAAATATAAAAGTCTATGTAACTACCAAACTAAGTAGCGGTTCACAACAGACACCAAATTTCATCAATATACATAGAGTAGTTTTTGAGTAAAATGCCTGTGAGATATGGACGGACGGACAGAACGAAATTATGAAGATTCCATTTTTACCATTTTGCTATTCTTTTCATTGAATTTTCCTAGGCCCGCCTTAGCCTTCTACCGTTACTTATCCGTGTCGGATCCGACCAAAAAGGAGCACAGGACATAATCACCCGTGAGTAAGTATAACTAAATCTAGGTCGCATTCACATTATTTGGTAAACATTGACATAATTTGGTGCACATTTACTAAATTGGGTTTACATTTTAAAGTTCACGCATCACTTAATCAGATACACATACGAGTAGCCACTTATTTATTTAAAATAAATAGATTTTCTTTCTTTCTTCTTCTTCACTTTCTTTAAATTTAGACAATACGATTTTTGGTAGGTACACGTTTCTTATTTTGGTATGTAGGTACATTGTATTTTCTTAGGTAACATTAATTGGTAGACAAAACTTATTTTGGGGAACAAAGTATTTACAAACGTAGCAAGATGAGTTCAGACATCGACGTGATCGTATCAAATTTTCGAAGTTTGTCGAATGTATCAAAAGGAGCCTTGAGCGTGTGTGTGTGTGTTAAACATCTCACATATCAATAGACGAAATCCATGAATATATCAACCATGTAGCTAGGTACCTGGTGCCGACTGAGCACAAAAGCATTATTGAATGCAACATATATGGCGCCTGGCGAACTTTATTAGACTCACTCATGTAAGGATACATTATTTAATATCGGGATATCGAAAAATGTTAAATGTTCGGATATCGCTTTTGCATTTTAGATAATAATAATATTCTACCACATTTACACAGCGCCATCTAGTCCCAAAGTAAGCAATTATATTTGCTTGTGTTATGGGTACTTAACAACTGATATACTACTTAAATACATTTTTTTTTGTAAATACATACATATTATAGATAAATTACACCCAGACACAGAACAAACCTTTATGCTCATCACACAAAGATTTGTCCTGGGTGGGGATCGAACCCACGACCTCCGGTTTAGCAGTCAGGGTCACTAACCACTAGACCAACAGGCCAGTCGAATATGGCTATCTAATAATAAATAGATGGCTAGAAACGCGTTCACAGTTAAAATATTTTGGCAACAATTATTAAATGAATACAATATGTAGGAATTGTGCAATAACATTGATAGGTATGAATACAAAATGTTATCAATAACAAATAATAATATGTTTGTTATATAGGTGTTATATGGCAGGCAGAATAATACCATGAAAGAATGCCAAGATACCTATTATTTCTTGATGTCATTCTTTACACTTCATGCACTACACTTTTTGATTAATAAACTTTCAGGTATGATGATGATGACTTTCCTCCTGTACTCGGATTTTAGTTTTAACTGCTATAAGAACACAATCAGATTTTTTATTCAAACGTTTTACGGATATTCAAGCGCACTGGTTGGTAGGTATCATGTCAGCCCAATGACGTCCACAGCTGAACAAAAAATAGGCCTCGCCTAATTCCCGCCACAGCGAGCGATTTTGTGCCGCCCGCATCCAACCGCGCCGCGCCTTCCAAGTTTATACTAATAAATTTACAAGTATATCTATCCTAACTATCACTCTACTTCAAGGTATGTAATGTACCTTACTGTAAAACCAAATACATATACAAATATACATATTTATTTTGAGTTACTCAAATCGTATATAAGTGAAGAGCCTTTAAATCAATGTATCACCGTTTAGTATTTTAAATCAGCAACTGCTGCAAAGTAAAATTGTTTTATTAATTATTAGAAATTATACAAAATATATGTTTATTGTGTGTATACCGGAAACTGGACTAATTGGTAAATTAGTCATTCGGAAAGCAGAATGTGCGTAGCGTTATACCTGTAATAACATTCAATTTTTATGTCTGAAAATAATTCTAGTGTACAACGAAGTCGTAAGACGATTCTAGGCTAGTATATCAAGCTTTGAAAAGATGATGGATTTCTTAAGAAACGTTGATATGATTGTTTGTTTGAATACAGGGAAAAAAAGTTTTAACCGACAAACAAGTTTCACTGGTCTTGTGCCTTTGTTTCTTTGCCAAGCCAAATACTCAAGAGATTTTAGTTTAATGCGTTCATATAAGTATGTAATGTTGCCACTTGATGAGTTTATGTGAATATTATCTTGTCGCGGTGGGATCGCCGCATCGGGAAGTGAACACGGTTGCTGCGGAAGAGCTTTCGGGCTAAGTTCAAAAACCGGCCAAGTGTGTTGATTAGGGAATGGGATAGTTATATTAAAATAAATATTCACGTAAAGAGGTAGGTGCACCATCCTTACGTAACGTCTGTCCAGAATAAACTCTTACTCAATTATTTTACTCGTATCATTTTATACCACTTGCAATAAAGTAGTAATATTCAGTGATATAACTACACGAGTACGGTTTTCGGATTTTTTCCTTTATAACAAGTGCAACTTGATATAATAATAATAATCATTTATTTCATTTAGGACAAATCTTTGTGTAATGAGCGTAAAGGTTTGTTCTGTGTCTGGGTGTAATTTATCTATATGAATGTATTTACAAAAAAAAAATATTTAAGTACCTAGTATATCAGTTGTTTAGTACCCATAACACAAGCAAATATAATTGCTTACTTTGGGACTAGATGGCGCTGTGTGAATGTGCCAGAATATGATATGATATTATATTATATTATATTATATTATATTATATTATATTATATTATATTATATTATATTATATTATATTATATTATATTATATTATATTATATTATATTATATTATATTATATTATATTATATTATATTATATTATATTATATTATATTATATTATATTATATTATATTATATTATATTATATTATATTATATTATATTATATTATATTATATTATATTATTTCGAGATACAAATTGCTTGCTTTGCTTTGCTTATATGGCAAATATTTCATGATTCTAGGTCAACGGGAAGTACTCTATAAATGATAAAAAAGGGTACATCCCATTATATGACAATTGGAAAAATTAGTTCTAGGTACCTACGCCAAACAGTGTAGTTACGGATTAAGAATACATAATGTCACTATCCCAGGTCAAGCCGTGGGTGTCGTAAAAGACGACTAAGGGACCGTATGCGGACAACAGCACTGCGAGAAAAGGAAAATTCGAAACAAATTATCCCTATTACATACCAACCCGTCTGGCCAGCGTGGTATAGTAGGCTAAATTCCCTCAACACTCTTTGGAGGAGACCCGTGCCCAGCAATGGGACATTTATGGGTTGAAATGAATGAATGACCTACGCCAACAGATTTATAGAGATTCGTGTCTGGTGTGCCACAAAACTTGGCAAAATGGAGGTGCAAAAATTTTGTCCGAATATATTTCATATAGGTAAATATACTAACACTGACCTAAAAAAATAATTAGCTTAAGTAAAACTCACCTGTTTTTAACATTGTGAGAATTTCTCTACTCAAGTTATAGAATAAAGTAAGTTTTATAATTGTGCCAAGCTTGTTAAGAATTCACGGTAAGTATTACCAATTCTGCGAATTCGGGCGACGATAGGTTTTTTGTTCGTGTCTTCGTGGCTCAACTTTATACTCTGGCTCATACACAGCGTATGGCGACTAAGTATTAAAATAAATTTGATAACATCAAACGCACACGTCAACAACTTGGTAAGTGAGCTGCATACATACGAGTATTTAATTTAACTTTAAATATATCTACGGGTTCTTCTAACCAAATCGGCATAACCCCACCAGGACAAATCTTAGTGTGATGAGCATGAAGGTTTGTTCTGTGTCTGGGTGTGGTGTGGTCATAACACAAGCAATATACCTAATTGCTTAGTTTGGGAGAGATGGCGTTGTGTGAATGTGGTAGAATATTATTATTATTCAACAATCCTAACTTGGAATTAGATTTGCCTAGGTATTAGACATCGTCTCTTCTGGCAGTTTGTGACCACGAGTAGGTACCACGACTTATTTAGCCTGATCGAGCCATATTTAGCTTGTCTTTTTTGCTATCAATAAATAAATACCTAATGGATTACAGTGATTGCCTGTTTTATATATACTTAACTGTGTTGTGTGGGGACAGTTAAGTTGTTAATACCAAGTTTAAAACTAAGATTTTTGCGGATTACATAAATTATTCCGTTCACAAAATAATTTATGGATCCATAAACAGTTAAACATTCGGTAAACGATCTGGATTTGCTCGTGGTGTTCAATTAATAATAGAACTAAAAAGCCTTTTCTATTAGATTAGCTACATAATGCTCTAACATTTAGACTTTTAGTTTATGCAAGACCTACCTTCTATTTGATAATAATATAATAGCAAATTCAATGGATTTATTTTATCGGTTTGTTAACACAATAAATAGACCGAAGTCAATGTTTTGTGAGTGTGAAACAAATGTATAATAATGTTTGGACATTCAAACACAGCGCCATATAGTCCCAAACTAAGCTAATACTTGTAATATGGATACTAGACAACTGATATAATACTTAAATAACTTTTTTTTTGTAAATACATATTATAGATACCCAGAACAATTATGTACAGTATGGAATAGTTAATGTTAAAAAAAACCAGAATAAGAATCGGTATAGACGGAATTAAATTAAAACTAAGGCTGACAGACCGAATATAAACATCCTGGCTTATACAGTATACAATTACTGCCAATCTTATTTGCTGAACATCTGGAGATTGGGCAATTATCTCAAAAAGAAACTGCGTTCCCACCGGCCGAAGAGACACATTTTGAGAGAGCCTCAGTCAATAGGCATCTAAACTTACATCGGAATAACTATATTCTGTTATCTAGTTTAATTTTCGAGCCACTGTGACTACGATTTTCCCTTTTTTAAAGTAGAATGCCGTCGGCGCCGCGCGCCGGTGAGAACAGACACTGCTGGCTAATTATGAAAATGCTATTAGATAAATTCCATCTGAATTTGATTCAGAGTTTTAATTTTGCAGCCAAGGAAGCACAAATTAAAAAACGACAAGGTAAAAAATTCATTGAATTTATTGAAATAGCCTATTATTAAATTAATAAATATAATATGCTGCATTTATCCTAGAGTTTCTAGCAGCATTAAGTTATTAAAGCTTATCTACTTTACTAATTATTACTAATTTATAATAGATTTTAAAATAGTTTGACTGCCTTCGGGGCACAGCTCTAGTGTATACGGTTGCGATGTTTAGGTATCGGGTTCAATCCTGGGTTCGGAACAAATTTTTGTATGATCCGCAATAACGTTTGTTTCAGAATTTTGGTGTTCTCTAAAAGCTAAATTCACAGTCGTGACTTTACTTTGCAAAACAGGCTTCGCAAAGTAAACTTCGACTTCCGAAATTTCAGACAGTCCCTTGCCTTTACTAAGTAAGCAAAGGATGGTTTTGGAATGTAAAGTAAGACTTTGACAGGACTATAAAAATTAATATTCGTTTAAAGGTGACCTTTCCCTCAAAGTGCGGTCTATGAATCTGAGCCAATTGGCTAGTGTCGCTCTAGCTACATGGAATTCGATTTCCATTTCAAGGTATTTTCCAAATTCTTCTCCTTAGAAGAAACTTTGTCAGACTTCAACGAAAATTGGAAAAAAAATCCATAATAGCCGAATAATTTTCAAATTATTGCGTTAGGTATGTGAAAATGAATATACACACTATGCCTTACATACAAGCTATTCTCGCCGTACTCCGTAGGGAACAACAGAACGTATTCACAGGAATAAATCCCACAACACACAGTCGTCATCTAATTACCTACGTTATTAACGTGAACTCCATATCTATCAAATTTCCGTCACCGTTCTGCATGACAGTAGGCTCAGAGCAGCCGCACCAAACGATGATGTAATAAGCTGATTAAATCAGCCTATAAATTATTCATGTCAATGGCAACGCTATTTTTGAGTTCATTGTGGCAGACGCGACAAAGCCTGGGCGCGTCAGGCGCGCCTAAGTTATGCTCCATAGAGCTGTTATCAATGAAGCCCTAACTCACGAAACACAAAACATTCATCTTAACCTCGTTCTAAACGCTAATTACCTTAACTAGAAACCTTAATAATATTTTGTGTAATTATTTTTCACGATGATAATAAAATAATATGGTCTTTAATGTTATATTACTACAGAGTTATATTGTGTAACAAAGTAATAGTAATAGCAACCCATTACTTAGTGTCTCACTGCTGAGCATGGATGATCTCTTCGATCTAGAGAGGAGCTAGTTTTGGGACCCATAAAACATAAATACTCTAAATTTTACTAATTCACTATAAAATATTACATCTAGAAATAATTTTTCTATTCGGTTCAGTAGTTCCTGAGATTAGCGCGTTCAACTAAACAAGCAAACTGTTCATCTTTATAATATTAGTAGGTATAAATTAAATCGAAAAGTGATTGTTCTACTCGATCATAAAGAATCACCATAAAATTTAGACAATAATAATTAAATCATTCATATGATTTTACCACTAATATTGAGTTTAAATCTCTGACTAGCCTCCGAAGCTACTTGTTTGAAATACGAAACATAACAATACAGCCGCAATCTATGTGTATTTAATTTAAAATAATAGATACCGGTACATACCTACTAATTTTAATTGGAATAGGTTATTGTAATTGGCCAGACTGTCCTTAACTAGACACTAGTATTATTTTTTTCCAAAATAACAGTAATATTGTATTTAATATTTTTACATTGAGTACAAATTTACAAGAAAATAATATACACAATTCATTTACTAAACGAAAAATAATATTTCTTTAAAAACTATAATAATTAAAAAACCTTGTACCTACCTAATTAACAATACTCATTATAGTTTATTTCGAATTAAACATAGTTCTCATAATGGGCCTTACTTTTCCTTTTGTCTTTGTTTAAATATACGAGTACCTACTTAATTAAAACTTAAGAAAGACTTTCTTTTTATTTGTCTTCTGGTAACTTCTTACCTACTATTACCATATTATTTGCCTCCTGTCCTCTTAAGTAGCCTTAGATTGGATAAGATCTTAATCCACACATAAACATCTAATATTCCAAAGCTCAAGTGAGTTGTTGGATTACACTTGTCCCTAGAAATCCTCCTATGACACTGAAGTAACTCCTATGCCATTTTGCTTCTTTGACTTTTAAATTTGATTTACATAACATAAAATCTACATTTTTATTGTCGGGTGGGACCGCATTCACGCACTGAGAATTGGTAAAACTTTTGATACTTTGGCGATTCCTTTGTCAACTAGGTATATACCACTGGATTTAGATCTTATTTAGATATTTGAATTCATTATTTTACCAATATAAATTGGATACCCACTTCCAATATATCCAATATAATGTCATTCTATTATCTAATAACAGGTTGGATCATAGCGTATCCTATTGAGGACACACACCGCAATGTGACTCATTAGGAAAGATAACCTTAAACCTACTAGGTACATATTCAGGTATAAGTAATGTTCATAAACTACTTCTACTTCGTTTTTGGGTAAAATTGCATCTCATCAATCGGCAACCCATTAATGTCCCACTGCTAGGCTCGGGTCTCCTGATCTCCTCTGCTCTATAATTATTGAGAGCTGAGAGGGTTTAGGCCATAATCTACGCACGGTGGCCTAATGTGGGATGGTGGATCATACATATCCATAGAATTCCTTCTAACGAAGTTTTTTTGAAAAATATATAAAAAAATACGAAAAGCAAAAAAGCTGAAAAACAAACAGTTAAAGATTAGGTACTTTTAAAAGTACCTACGCTGTTCTTCGATAAAATTAGTTAAGTTTAAAGTTTATGTCACAGCTAAAAATAACCAGGTAGGTACTCAATATGTACTTAGATGTTGCCTTTTTTTAATAAAACTGAAGAGCGATGTCCAAGGAAAAATACCTGCTGTATCTACTTATTAATGTACGCTTGTTAATTGCTATTCCACACTCAGTTTCAGTGTTTTTACGCTTTTATGTTTAGAGCAATGTTACATTAATATGTGATTTCGTAAGAATGAAATACAACATTTTTGTCATGTTGGAATATTTTTTCTAGGATTCAAAATGGCTGAACAAATGCAACGCTGTGTCAATTTTATTTTTCCACAAATATAAAGTTATTTATAGTAAACTGTTTTTTCTGAAAAATGAATCCCGATAAGTTTCCATTTCAATGGGCACGAAGAGCACAGAAAACGTATATTACTATGTGGATGTTTAGTTCCATGACTTTTTCTTATTTCTGAGTTTTTCATTTGGGATTTTATTCATTCTATTTCTTTCATTAGATTATCAATCTTACGAGATATACCTCTAAATCAAGTATTTAATTTAGTTCTCGTATTGTAAAAAGACTATGAACGTGAAATAAAGCAGATCACTAATGTATTGTATAAACTGCAGACTTAACTAGTGGAATACCAAAATGTTTTTCTAAACATCTCCTAAGAAACGTCGAAACATGAAACATTGATTTGTTTTATGTATGTTCCAACGTAGTATTTATTTTTCGACACACCTACCTGACTCAAGTCATTTACAACATATCTCAACATGTACACATCTCCTCTATGGTATTATAATATTTATTAGCTGTAATACTCGTAAGTCAGAAAATATAGAATTCTAATTTTGACTAACTAACTTGTATGTCTAATTTTATTGCTCTGATATTAGATATACGCATCATAAGCTGCTTAGCAAACGTTAAACTTCACGCTTCTAACCATAGAATACTATATTAATTATAATGCGATTTTATCCTACTATGTAGTATCAAAATTTCTTATTTTTCGATTATCAAAAATGTGTTTGTTATTTTGATATACATAATGGCTTACATGGAAACTTTAAAACGTTGACGGCAATATACTACATAAATGATTTTAATAATTCTATTATGGCTCGCCCTGACGGTAAATACATAGTTCATACATCATAGCGTACAGTTTTATAAACATCTTTTAATTCCTTTTTTGTACAACTTCACTCTGTCTGTCTCGGAAAACAATAAAAATTCGTGCTACTTACGTGCTTTCGTATGATTTTTACGGAAGAGCATTATTGTGTGGGGTTCCTGGGTGGATGACATCAAAAAGATTTCCTGCTTTTAAAGTATAACAGAAGGGAGGAGATTATTATTATTATCTATAGTTCTCTGCTTTGTCCTGTAGAAACTAGGAACTTCCAGATTTTTTGAGCAGAGAGGTTCTATATCTCAACAGGTTGCAGTTGGTGCTGTCCTAAAAGGATACTCCTTTTGTGCATGAGTGGTCCGCATGAGCAGAGGACATGCATTGCAGTTTTCTTCGACTTTTGGCAAAATCTGCACATTTTGGACTGGCTCTGGCTAAGTTTAAACATATGGCAGTTTAATTGTCAGTGGCCGGTGAGGATTCTTGTCTTTGTTGTACCTGCTGTATTATAGCAGCTCTTTGGTACTTTTTCTGTCGTGTCCTTTTATAAGCGCTTTGGAGTGGTCCTATCCGGAGGCGGATTGCCATGAACTTTGCGCTTTTATTTGGCACTGTTCGTTGAAAAGGCTTTGGGCCTTTTGTTTAGGAATACCACAAAACAGTTCCGGCCCTATCATTAGGTAGTCGACGCCATTTGTAGCCAGGGCGTCCGCCTTTTCATTCCCATCTATTCCCGAGTGTTCTGGAGACCTATCGAATTATAACTCAGTTTGATTTCCCTAGGTCATTTAAGCTCCATACACAATCTTTTACTAATTTAGAGTTGAATTAATGAAATAGATGATGTTGGTCTAGTGGTTAGTGACCCTGACTGCTAAGTCGGAGATCTTGTGTTCGATTCCCCCATGACAAATCTTTGTGTGATGAACAGGATTGTTTGTTCTGTGTCTGGGCGTAATTATCTATTATACCTATGTACCTATGTATTTACAAAAATATATAGGTATGCTAGCCTAATCAGCCAAGTTATTATTGTTTAGAACGCATATATTTAATTGAAGTCGAGGTTTGCACTTGATTAGCCTTGAATAGAAATAACACACCCTACTTCCCTGTTTGTATACCTATACAATATACTTAGGTACATCATAATGTGTTTGTCGGTCCATTGGGATGCAAGGTTCGATAACAATCTGTGTAAAAGCTTTTTTATACCACGATGATGACAAACAAACTTACAGCCCGCCGCGCCTGACGGTAAGCGGTTACCGAGAACCATTGACGCCTGCAGCACCTGGAGCCTCCAGCACCTATCACATGTGCATTTCAGTGTGCAGTGAGCTCTGGTCCGTGTAGTGACGGATTAAGAATACATAATGTCATTACCCCATCTCAACCCGTGCGGGACGTAAAAGGCGACTAAGGGAGTTACCTTATGCAGACAAGAGCACAGCGATAAAAGGAAAATTCGAACAAACCCTATACCAACCCGTCTGGCCAGCGTGTGTATAATAGGCTAAATTCGCTCCACATTCTTTGGAGTAGACTCCAGCCCAGCAGTGGGACTTTTATGGGTTGAATTGATGATTGATGATGATGATATGCTCACGGAATAGAGATAGATCTTTCATGGGTTTTGTGGCATATCCCCAAAGTATTTCTTGTTATCGAACTAATGCTAAGATGATGACCAATATTGGAAGCGAATAAGGAACGAAAAATGGGGTAAAACAGGATTAAAATATATAAAGTTCAGAATAAATATTACAATTGGGGCATAAAAGGAATAAAATATAGGGCGAACACGGAATTTTTAACGTGAATGCGAAACGAATAGTTTTTTAAAAATTTCAATGATTTTAGTGCCTATGGTTTATATTTCTTTACGTTCTCGAGTATGACTCGTATATTATTATTAGGTACACCTATTAACAAATTCCTGTTTCGCACCATAAGGCACTCAGCATAATAAATGATGACCACCTTTATCTACATTATATTTATGTTTTACATGCTCATGTTCTAAGTGTTTACAGTAAGCAAAAGAATATTACTTTTGAGAAAAATGGCAGCCTCTATAAATATATTCTAGTCGGTTTTTTAAAACTATCTTTCCAAATTAAAAAAAACTCTAAATTAGTCTCTATTCTGTATTTCAAAAACATTGATTAAAAAAATTCAGCCTCTCTTTTAAGAACAACTTGTTAAACAAAAACAAACTAAAACAGTTTTTACGAGGAGAATAGTTCAACTTTTTTACTTTTTGGCGCTACTTTGTCGTTGTTGAAGTTACTCCTCTCTTGTAGGAATTTCAACAAATTCTTCTACTGCACTATTATTTCTTTTAACTTCTTGCAATACCTATTATAAAAGTGTTTCGGAAGCTCCTTTTAGACAGATTCATAATACATCATCATTATATCAGCCCAATGACGTCCACTGCTAGACATAGGCCTCACCTAAAATAATACATAGCATACACAGTTGAATATTTAGCATTTCAAACTTATACACCTAATAATAAGACACATAACATGATACATTCGACAAGGTATATAGGTACCTTTAAAAGTCCTTCATCAGCACTCACATTGTTACAGCAATAGCAAGTTGAAACGACAAGCGATTATAAATTGACATACAACATGTATGAACCTAGCTAGAGCGAGCATTAATCTGTCACATTCGCATCTCTAAACGAGTTATGTTCTCTCTATCAATTCAATACAATACTACCCGAAAATACGCCTGCCAACTTTTAAAATCCCGTAGTGCTTTTTTTTCTCTAGGTCGTTATATCTATCAGTACTAAGATAGATATAACGACCTAGAGACTAAAAACGGATTTGAAAAATACATAATAAACGCAAAACAAATTCAAGTTATTTCTCTCTTACAGTTTAACTATGTATCAGTAAATATAAATATTTAGTTACTGTTACAAACCACAGTATAATCTGTGTGAGAGACTGGTGTCTGTACTAGGACTACCTTCAGATTACCAGCCTCTCAAGAGTCCAGACTCTTGGCAGGTGGAGTTATGGTTGAAGTACTGAGTTAAGGTGTTAAAATGAGGCGTGTAGGTATGTGTGTGTGTGAGAGATTGTGTGATTACCTGTGCTGAGATTATTTATTTATCAATATCCTGTCAGGTACCTTTTGCTGGCCAATACAAACTAAACATTAATACAAGCGTATACTCACAAGTGGAGATTAATCAATCTGCTGTTACCATTTTAACCAGAGAGGGGTTGATCAGGATTGTATTTAGATTTTTCTTTTACTTGCACGGGTGAATTGTAATAACACTTCTTACTATAGATGACAAGGAATGGCAGCATAAAGTATTCTTATTCTTTGCCACACGGACAGAGTGATTGGCTCGTTCCAACAATATGACCTCTGATTTTTAAATTTCGATGAAGATCGTCGAGATTTGAAAACTCAAAAGTAATAAAACTCTATTAGCAAATAATTTAATTCTAGTACTTGCAGCACTTAAAAGTGAAAGTATAATTGCTAGTTATCATTTTATCCTAAAGTAGTTTAATGTTAAAATTTATCAGCGTGTATTACATAAAAGCTGTGTGTTCATTCAGTTCATTCCCAGAATCAATAATGTAAATTATAACAACTGACTGTAATACAAGGTTTTTATTTTTTATTTTTATTAAAAAAAAAATTCTATTAAAATTGAATTGTTATTAAACATAAGTTTTGCTATGATAGAATTTAGAATGAATTGTTTAATAAATATAAATAAAAGAGCACAAGTACTACCATAAACAACATGAAAGTCAAAAGGTTTGTTTTTGGAAATGAGTTTTGACGACAGCACTTTCACAGCGCGGCGGGCGGGCGACGGCGTCGAGGGCTTCATTGCATTTTTCAAATGTCGAAAGCAATATGCATGTTATTTTACTATGCATCGAACACCTGAAACTGGAGCATTCTAAATTCGAAAAAAATAATATTTTAGATTTTGAAATTAATAGATTATCTAATTTTTAAGTCGGTTTTAATATAATTTGTTAAATTTATGATACCTAGCAAACTTACTGGTTGGACACCATTTCTAGTTTATGTCACATAAATAGATAGATACACACCACGTTTGATCTAACATAAGCTGCCTGCCATAGATTTAAAAGCTCAGCTCAAACTACGGATTTATCTATTGATACATCTATCTTTTGAGCCACTTGTACCTAAAGCTCAACAAACGGGGCGTCTGTTTGTTGAGAGTTGTCGGTCCGTCCGTCCGCCAAAAAACTTACTATAAACCGAAGCTATCGACCAACTGGATATAAAAAAGAAGCACCCAACAAATATTAAAGCAATGTTCAAAGAGAAAACATCATATTTTCAGATTCAGACCAATTAAAAATAGAATGTAAAGAGACGCTGACAAAAATATAGTGGACTAACGGCACAACCAATGATTACAAAACTCGTACGTGCCAGGGTTGTTGCTGATGCACGGTTTTTTTTTATACCAGCGATACTGATGCTGTTTTTTTTCAGATCAATGTCGCTGGTTGCTAATACTGCCTTTAGTTAATAAATTACTTCCAACTATAGAATTGGCTTGATGCGATGGTGGCTGAATGGATAAGTGACCAGCGTGCTTAACACGCGGTCCGTGTTCGTTTCCGATGAATTTCACTTTGTGGAATTTATATATACTAGTCATGTGACTATAATGATGATTAATAACTGTAGGTATATCTAACTAAAAAATTACATTGCATGCTAAAAAGGCGGAATATGGCGCGTCTAATATAAAATATAACACCAATTAAGTAACCTGTGTTCGCAATGAATTTAAGAAATTTTAATTTGAAAATTTGAATTTGAATTTGACTTACTATCTGCTAACGGTGAAGGAAAACATCGTGAGGAAACTGACATAGCCTAGAAGAAATTCGATGTGTATGTCTGATCCACCAACCCGCATTAAGCCAGCGTGTGTGGATTATAGCCTAAAAACCCTCTCAGCTCTCTAGATAGAAGAGAGAAGACCCGAGCCGAGCTGTGGACATTATCGGGTTGCTGATGATGATGATATAATTGGCTTACTTATTTGTTATAGTTACACTACGTACTTACGCATATCACACAATAATCTACTTCCAACCGATTTATCTTGACAATACAATCGAATGGAAACATAAGTGATAGCTTTTTTACCCGACTGACAGTACGGGTATTGTTTTTCACCTGACTTGTTACTTCAGTTTATAAATCAAAATCGATTGTAGCTGATGTTGATATTAGAAACAACCTGGTATGTACTTGGTAACGCCAACTTAACTTAACTTATAAGCACTACATCATACATACAATTTAATTCGTACAGAAAACATTTTGGATAGCTTTTCCAAACTGATGTCTCTTAATAAAATTATTATTAAAATGTGCGTGTCATATAACTTTTTTCATAGCAAGCTTCAACATTTTGTTTAGTTAAAAATACCGAAATACTCTTACGTAATTATAAAAAGTGAGTAATATACGAGCCTATAAATTTATATTTTAAAGGTATACGAGCCGGCTACAGTTACGCAATTAATCCGTTTTACATCCAAAGTGGACGAGAGTCGAGAGTAACAATATCGGTATTCAGCCCCCGGATGCACTATCAATTAAATTGAAACTCTAGAATATGATACCTTTGGCAAAAATATTTGTATCAGGGATTTGTGAGATTTATTTATTCCAACTATCGCGGCTTTCAGATTTGATCTCATCGTATCAGTTATGACCAATGGCAGAATTAATCCCACTATTCCAATTTCAATCAAAACAACATTTATTTAAATTATTTTAATGCCATTTTAACCTTCACTTTGAGTGGATACCTGCTGGGAGACTGGATCTGATCTCCATTTTTATCCTGCAGTTGATGAAGTTAGTTCAACAGAAGTACTACAAAAATAGATTTTGCTGATTTTAGATTGATTTTGATAGAATAAAAATGTTCTGATTTTAAGAAATATTATTTTAACGATGCAAGATTTACCCGAATTTAAATATTAAATGAACATTAACAAGATTGCGAAAACCACAACGAATTTTTGACACTTCAAAGAATATAAACTGAAACCCAAGTTCTTGAAAACATAATAAATTGCTATATTTAGAAAATGAAGCCTTATTTAAAATTTTCGAGCTAAATACAACAAAGCATACTAAAATAAGTCCAACAGTGGACGTCATTGGGCTGATATGATGATGATGATGATGATGATACTAAAATACTCGTAATATGAATCTTGTTAGTTGTTTTGAAATAGGTATAGCTCAGATAGCTGTTCAATTTAACTGAGGCAATAGTAGGTACCTAAACGCACATAGGCAACAATATCTCACATTTATACTGCTGTGAATGAAGCGCAATATTGTGGTAGAATTGTTGGTGTATTTGATAAACCCTCCATACCTACGTGATATTTAAATGTAGGAATAGGAAGGCTCTCCACCCCGCCGGCTTCGATGAAGCGCCCAACTCAACGTGAGTGGGTACTTGCAATCCAGCGGCGTATAGTGGACGTAAGATCCCTAGTAGTTATAGATTTGATAAACGTAGTGTTTATATACTCTGTGTATATAATCTAAGCATTGCTTTAAACAATTTATATAATTACAGGGCGTCTACAATTAGTACTTACCTTCTTCTAGCTTTACCTAACCTGTAGCAGTATCGCTCGATATCCTGTTCTTCCGCTTTTTATTCTCTTCTTTTTCTAAAAGATTTTGCGCTCAGAAAAACAACGTATTTCCACCACGATCAAGCATCCAAATTCCTATATTTTTCATGAAAATTTAAATACTGCATTGATATTATAACGCAATGTTACTAAAATCACTGCAAAGATACTAAAAAATAAATACTATTATTTGACTACAGAACTAAATTAATGAATTCCGTTTGAAGACGAGTAAATATTTGTTAAAGTTTGAACGCTCTCATTTCTATAACTCGTACTATCCATAGCGCATCGGCCTGCAATTCCAAACTCCGGGAATTCCTCCCTTTCACAGGGAAACCTATTAACAATAATAATATACCTACTCATAATACAAAGGGACACCTCTGCCTACGTCTCGGAGGATTACGGGTGTGACATAATGTATTATTATTTATTACATACAAGGCCAGAATGAACTCTACAAACTATTAAACATAATATAGCGGGTCGTGTCGTATCTCTTAGTGTTTTATGTTTGCTTCTAACGACGATCGGTCTAACGTAAACTTGCATAATGGTTATCTTTTAATACTCTGCTAAGTAAGTAGCTGATAAGCAAACAGATAATCTAAAAACCACCGGTCTGGTGACGTCATGATGTTTCTTGACAGATGACCACACGGAAAGTGATACCGATAACGTACGCGCCGCTCCGACTGAGTTTATAAATATTAGGTAATTTTCTATAAAATCTTATTTTTATAAAATTTGTTGTAAATCTTTACTAATACTTAAAATAATATTATGAAGACAGATGTAATAGGTGTACCCACAAGATGGCCAGATGATCTGATCCAACCAGCAGGATCGCGCTGGACAGAAGCCGTAAGCAACCGGTCCTCTTGGAAATCTTTAGGCGAGGCCGAGGCCTATAGGCATCCTTCGGCTGATATGATGATGAATATTATAAATGTGAAAGTAGTTCTCGCCTTCTAATCTACTGGTCTTTAAAAAATTTCGTATAGGGATAGTCTAGTGTAGACCTGGACACGGAGATAATATACTTTTAGGTAATCGAAAAAGCACGCGGGCATCTGGTATATTTATACAAACAACAAATCTGCATTGTGTTTTAGGAACAACTAAACTTGATACTAAATAACGTTAGTACACTAATGAAAGGAACTATGCCTGTTAACTACAGACATTCTCGTAGTTCCATTGATTACTAGTTGTACAACGCAGTACCTAAACAAAAGGTAGTCAAAGTTGTCAAACGCAGAATAGTTATATAGTAATTACTTAATATTTTAGTATAATAACTAGAAGTCACGCGGGGCTTCGCTCCCGTCGTTCTTTATTTGGCCGCTGCTCGGCTCCTATTGGCCTTAGCGTGGTGTTATATAGCCTAGGTTATTTAGCGATAATGTAGCTTTCTAACGACAAAAGATTTTTTTCGGTCCGTATTTTTTAAGTTTATTCGTTACATATCTTTCCTCTTTATAATATTAGTGTAGGTTTTTAATCTTAATTAGTTTTAAGACGCCGTTATGTTCAATAAAATATTATTGACGTTAGAGAACAGATTGAATTGACAATGTTCTGTAGAGACACGTACCTACTCGCGTACGCACCAGCATCGTGTATTTCATGTAAATGTTTTCAATGTTCAAGTAATTATATTTTGCACTGAAATATAATGAATAATAACATATAAGTTATGGATATACGTTTGACGTTGATTTGACATTGACGTTGGTTACTCTGTTTCGCGAATGAAGTCAAGAATAGTTCGGACTGTGAGTAATATAATTTGCAATTGCAAATCTAAATAACAATTCTAAAAAAAGCTAGTGTTCATCAAAAATCTCCATTAAAAACCAGGCGCTCGTAGCATTGTGGTACTGAGATGTTTAATACGATCATCGAGGTTAAGCAACACTCAGCAAGGTCAGTCCATGATGGGTAACCGTTTGTGGTAATTTCATTCTCGAGCGTCTCCGTGCTTCGTAAGGCACGAAAAGCCGTTGGTCCCGGTCACCACATAATGTGGTAGTCGTTAAGTAAAGTTGGAAGCCTTCTGGGCGACTTAATAAATTCCAACACCAGGGTCTGCCTCAAGCCCACACGATAGAATCCACAAGAAGATTTCAAAAATTTAGATAACTAAATAAATGACAACAATAAGACCTACCTTTGTACCATTTAAGTTATCCAGCACAATATTTTACGGGTTTGTTCACACACAAATAAAAACCTACCTTTTTTACTAGTGGAATTTTGTGGATACATACACTCACGCATTAAAAAAAGATGGCTGAACTGTTAATGCTACCACCAAAATATGAAACGAAAATGTGCTTTGTACACAATCATCAGAAGTTATCATCAAAGTTACGCCGCTATTAGTAGTAAGTAACCTCCTTTTACAGTTCGTCTTATTGTGACCAATCCATCTACAAAAGCTTTGGATGTATTTGAAGTGGATACAGGAACATCATCATTTCAACCCATAAATGTCCCACTGCTGGGTACGGTATACAGTGGGTGCGACCACGGCTCTATCTTGGCCATTTTTGTACTTATCCATTTCTGGATTACTATCTGAATTATTTTCTTATTTCGTACTTTAGACCGCTTTTTACGTACACAGGTTATAGTTTTTTAAACAGATTGTTTTTTAATTCTATATAATAAACAATCTGTTTCTCGAAGACACCTATTATTCCGGTAAGTTGTTAAAAATGTATGTACTATGAAATGTATGCTTAATTTGGTTCAATCCATCGGAGTTTTCGAATTTAATAATCACCATTTAGCTGTGTTCCACCTCAGTGCATAATTATCGTGATATTATCGATAAGTGCATAACCCGCGTCATAAGTAGCCTCTACACGCTGCATGCATTGTAAATTCATAACAGATATATTCTAATATGGATTTTATATCACTTTAATATGTATTAAACCGTAAACATAGGTATCTGTTGAGATAGACACAAATATATCAAGTCATTAATCAACTTTCCTGAACTCAGCCATATTTTGTATCAAACTTCAGAGCAATGGTCGTATCTCCGTCGTGCTACTTGTGTCTTAGAATATTTAACTACAGAAAAAGGGTGTTTCGTCGATTTATACCACAAGCTGTTCGCCCCACGGTAGGTATGACTCGATGAAAGACCCCAGACAAGAGACGATTGCAGTTCCAAATTGAAAAAAAACAGTATGACAACCACATAACAAAGAAGGTTTTATTACAACCATTGATAATTGATAATTCGGCCTACAACATGCCTATGGAGAATTAGAACTTTTTTATGAAAAGAATGCCGATAAGGTTGACAAAATTCGATTTAATTTTATTCAATTAATCTTTAATGTGTGGATTATTGCCTCAGGTCTCTAGAGGCGAGCAGACCCTTGCCCAGCAGTGGAATATTACTGGGTAATACTTTCCTGTATACAGTATACTTAAAGTGTTTAACAGATAATAGTTAAAATAACTATTTAAGACTTTTATCCTACCTATATTGTTTGTACAACTTAGCAGATTTCAATATTAAGAGATAAGAAACTAAGTTTACCTAGTTAACAAGTTTAGTAACAAAAAGTAAATCATTTCGTTTGATTCATGAAGTGGACTTTTAATTTAAGACTTTCAATTAAAAGTTGTTCACTATCAATAAAATTTAAATTACTAGGAACAAATTAGAAGTTACTTTTATTCTAATGAATAGAAAAGAATGAAAAAAATGAATAGAGCCAATATTGTGAACAAATCAAATATTAGCGATATTTGATTTATTCACAATAAGTCAAGTTTAGGTTTCCTGAAAGTTTAGTTGCATTTGTTGCGCTCAATAATTACATTTATTTAAATTCCTATATCTCGCAAGCATTTCTTGAAAACGAATGCACATTGGAGCTTTAAAATAATCCACTGCTGAAACAGATGCTTTCGCAACAATAAAATTTCGCGTTCGGCCCACTCCGCCGCAGCTATGAATCTCAATCGTATTTATAAAGCTGTATAATAGTAACACGATAAAAATAGCCTGGTATGGCACAAAACTTATAAGAATAAGAAATACTTACAAACTGTGTGTGTCTGCGCTCGTCTTCGGGACGGTCAACAGGTCTTGGTGCAGGCACGCAACTTTACTTCGAAAGCATTGACATTTAGATGGACACTCTTTAGATAGAACCAAATTTATAAATATGAAAACAAGTAATAACTTAAAAAAATATATAGGTCTCATGATTATTGGGAAAACGTTAGCAGTTGTAAACTTTGAAAGTATTAGTAAAGGCGCGTAGGCCGCTGATGTACGAGCGGCGGCGCGACGGCGCGGCGACGGTTGGCGGGCGAGTGGGACTGAGCTGAGGGGAACCGAGAGTCGAGATCCGCGACTTACCGCGCAGTGCCGCGACGAACGCGATGACGGCACCTCCCGGTGCGCTCCCGCCGCACCACCGCACCACACCGCCACCGCACCATCCCGGATGGATCCGGCGAGTTACAAGGCACTGCATTTACACCCATCAATCATTATTTAAACTCAATGCAAGGCTAAAATAATTCTAAACTCAAACATCCTTTTCCTTATTTTTTAACGTAGATAAGGTTTCACTTAGATAGGTGTACTTATTCAAGTTATCCATCTACTTCTACTTTAGAAACTAACAATCAATTGACAACAACAATTGTGAAATGCAAAGATAAAGATAAAGATTCTTTATTTGCCAAATCGCAAAAACAAATTGATACTAAAGTAAATTTGAAGCTGACTTGAAGGTGAATATAGAAAATGACATTAAAACGGCTTTTAACATAAATATAGTATAAGATAAAATAAATGTCGAAAGGGAAAACAATTTGGTACCTAATAACAGAATTCCAATAGATACTGTGCCCGTGTTTACCTCAAACCTTAGCTCAATTGAAATCCATTTTACGTAATAATTCCCTGAAGAGCTCGAATTCTGATTTATCCAGGAATGTCGTAGAATAATAAATTAAACGGCAATTTTGTTTACATTTGACCCACAATATAAAATTATTTCCTTAAGAATGGAACATTGATTGCTTAAACAATAAAAAAACAATTCGAGGCCAATTACAATAGAGCCTTTTAAAACGTTCGTGTTAATTACTGTCATCGATATTACGATACATGGACGAAATTCGCAATAATTATTATAATTTTCAATGTAGTTAATGGATGACTGCGGTATGAATACAGCCAGTATTTAACTGTGTCTTTATACCTACAGTCAAATCGTTTCACTACCATCTACCACCCAATTTCTGATGAAGTTTTTCTCTAGTTTCTTTATAAACCACTCAAAATAATTCAGGTATTAAGTTTAACTCTAGCTCGCAGATTCCCCTCTAATCGTTAGATTAATCTAATGGTTAGAAGTTACCGTTAGATAATTACTACTATCACGTAGAGATGGGTAGTAGGTAAATATCTATACTCTGTTCATTAAACTTCAAATCTTTTATTTCATTTGTATCACATACATATGATACTTATGAACGTCGTGCAAACCCAAAAAAAAGGTGTCAGCAAATTTGCCTACGGCCAGTTCACTGACAAGGTTGAGCTTTGAGAAGAACTTCAATTCAAATGCAAACCAAGGATAATGAACAAACGAATAGTTACTTAAAAATTCAAATATATTTTTTAAACAAAAATATATTTGCATTTTTTTTTATATAGGGCAAATTGAAACTATTGTGATGTGTCGAATCGATTAAAAGTTCTGCTAAAATTAAATCATTTATTATTATAATCGAATCGGTAACGAGTGAGGTCATCATTAATTTGGATACTTGCGAACTGTCAAAAAGAAAATAAACGAATGGACAGAGTATAAACTCGCTCCGAAATGTTTACCAGTGCAAACCTCATCGAAGGTATTTGCGGACACAATGATGAATGTGCCCTCACGCATACGGTGGTAATAAACTTATTTATAGCACTGAAAATAAGCGATTGTAATCTTTTTCCCTATTGCGGCTAGCCCGAAATCGCAGCCTTTACTTTCTTTACATGATTGAAATACCATGAAAGCCTCACTCCCTTTCCAAACAAGAAGCACACTTGCTGGCTTGCGATGTAATGGCTTTACTGGGTATAACATCTTCGCATGTACTAAAAAGTACGGTGACTTTATCTCTGCCCTACTTTCAAAATGTAGAACGCACTGCCGGATAATGTGAATCATTTTTCTCCTTACAGCGACATGGGATCCTTCAAGCGAAGGGTGAGGAGGCATCTTGCTGGCCAGCACGGCAACTACCGGTAAACTGAGGTGACTTTGCTATGGAGGATAAATATGCTTTGAAATTGCTGTTTTTCTTTCTCTGAATTCTTTCTTATTTTTGCAATCTTTTGCGCTCCGATGTAATCTCTTTTTACCCGACTGTCAGGACAAATTTCATCTGACAAATCACTATATAAAATATGGTAATTTAATGAAAAGTGTACCTTTGACGCGCGAAAAACCTTTGAGTACCGTGACTCAGAATGGAAAAACGGAATCCTAGTAGGATCACTCCGTTGTCCGTCTGTCTGTCTATACATCAGTCAAGACCCATTTTTCTCACGAATTTGTAAAGGTATCAAGCTGAAATTAATGTCAAATAACTCAAGAACCCGGGTCTGCAATCCCTTGGAGCAGTGAATATTTTTAAGTTAATGCAATCAAGAGATGCAATATACCCATTACTACCGTTACCGCTTATTTTAACGATCACAAGGGAATCAAAACCTATAGGGTACCTAGCTACTTCCCGTTGATCTAGAATCATCAAATTTGCCAAGAAGCAATGTCAAGTTGCACAAGTAAAGGAAAAAATCCGAAATCCGTAAATTTATAGTTACATGATCACTAAAATATATTTGAGGAGTTATGAAATGATACGCGTAACAAAAGTTTAAATCAGCCTAACGTCAAACAACATCAAGATGTACTCATCTACTTATACAACATGAAGATTTATTTTCATTTATAACTATCGCTTTAACTACCTATCTAACATTACAATGACAGTAAAAAATATATAAATATAGCATGTTCCTACGGCACCCTCAGAGCGCGAGTCCGACTCGCACTTGTGTGGATTTTTCTGGTCTCACAAGGCACAAGTATCACTCAATGTGCAATTGTCGGGGTGCCATTATCTTGTTTGCTTCATGTATGAGAGCATATGTATCTATAGTAATAGGTACATGATCGGTGGGAAAAAGCTAAGAGATCACGTGTCATATGAGTATAAGAAATAAAATAAATTTCCAAATATAACATTTTCTTAAAACTTAGATAAACAGGTACCTACTTATATTTATCTAATATAACCTTTGCCCCATGCTAGACATATATGTAAGTAGATAACTTCTATGTGCTCTTAAGTTACGTTGCTTAGAATCCATTAAAACTTGCCTCGGTCATAAAATACTAGGTATCTTATATTATATGTACCTACACATACGAACACGTTGTAGTATTCCAGTCTTTAATGCATTAGATCTGAAGTGAATGAGTGGCTTGTTGTTGAAGCATCCGACCTTTAGAATGATTGATGCCAACTCAATCAAATCATATTTTCCTTTATGAAGCTTCCCGCGTACATAAGTACTAGGAATCTTTTGTGATTTTTCTATAAAGACACACAATGCTGGCACTAGAGAACGAATAACCTGTTTCGCGGGCGACTTTACAAATACACAATTAGAAACAAAGTACACGCATAGCCGAAACAAACGTCTTTGATAAAAATATTAATTTGTCTCGTGTTGGAATTGAACTCATGACAATCGGAACGGCGATTGCAGTGATGACCAACATACCTAACTGCTGCGCCACAGTTACAATTTCCATCTATTCCTGTGTCACAGTCTATCAGTGAACTTCACACATTAATATAGTATGAATCCTTTGTTCTAGTATCATTTCGTTACAATACTTATTCCGTAGAATCGATGCGACACCTCCATATACAATTTAAGTTCAATAATCATAAGTGTTGTATAGATACCTATAGGTACTAAACGTAGGTACAATCCCATTATAGATAATTAATGGAAATGCTATTGGGTCCAAGCTGCTCATTAGCCGTTGGCTGTCTAACATAACGGCTTGACACTTAATGCAATCAGGTGACATATTTGATATTACGAACACAACTACCCCTAGTTATAATCATAATGATCTACCTATAACAACACTTTGTACAACCTGTTTGTTTACTCAAAGATATTAGTTCATTTTAAGCATATGCTTACTTCTTGACTTCTTAGTTTATAATATTATGAACTAAGAAGACGCACGTGGCTTCTGTCGTTCTTTATTTTGCCACTGCTCAGCTTCTATTCGACATAGCGTAATGTTATAATAGGATAGGTAGGTATAACCTTTCTCGATAAATGGGCAAAAACAACAACATTTAAAGTATTTTTCAAATCGGACCCATAGTTCCTGAGATCCTAGCGTTTAACTAGACAAACAAACAAACTCTTCAGATTCATAATATTAGTATAGATTCACATTTCGTTAGCTAGACGCAAGCCTATAGCCATCCACCGGACACATTTGTTTTATATAGGGTAAATAGTTATACCCTATTTTTAATTATTGTGAAATGTTTGAATGACAGAGTAAACTGGGGACAAGGGACGTCTTTCAGTGGTAGGTAGGAGGATTGCATAATTAACATTGAAATAGTTATATTTTATGATTACAATTTTTTTTTCATATAAATATGAAAATGATGAAAAAAGGGGGCAAAGTTAAATACGAATATTAAGAATTGCTATATAATAAAAATACGTTGACATCTGTTTTTCATATATTATTACTCTTCCATGTCGATATAATTGGAGTTCAACGGTAGCTTTTAAAAAAGTTAACTGATAATTGAAAAAAATTCATGTTCTAAATAATTTTGGTTGAAAGTATTTGTTAACCGTCATCATTGTGATTTTTTCCGATTTTTACGTTTTACAATTTAGAAAATAGAGAGAGGGGGACGCAATTTATGCTACTTTCGAAGTGTTTATTTCGGAAAATATTCACATAATCAAAAGAAATAGATACCCAGGTGCCAATTTACAGTCTACCCCTATTGATTAAACTATTCAAATAGGTCTGACACACGGACATGTAGTTTCTCAGAAATTAAAGGTGGAAGGATGCTGATTACGAAAATGTTATATATTTTGACATAAAATAAAATTAAACCCCTACAGAGGTGAAATGGGACCAAAGTTTGTATAGAAAGTGTGAGTGTCTTTTTACTTCGGAACTTTATACATGTGATCAAAAACAAAAACACGTGTTTCTTGCTTTTTTTTAAATTCACTCCCCAAGGAGATGAAATTCTGATCAAAGACTATGAAAACTCAGTAGTCGTTATTTTTTAGGTTTTTATGGACGGATAATACGCAATTAGCGCTTCAGTTAAGAAGTAAGTTAATGGGTAGGTACTTTTTTAATAACTTACCATAAGGGGTGAAATAGGTGTGAAAATTATTAGAAATTGATATGGATGTCATTTTCAAGGCTTTCAGGGTAGTAGTGTGTAGTGGGGCAATAGGTACATGAAAATTCATGAATTGCACTTGAAACAAGATCTATGTAAATATCGAAAACTACGCGGACGAAGTCACGGGCAAAAGCTAGTCTAATATATAATAAACTTTTCTCAGCTTTTATTAGTTTAAAATTAGTTGTATTACCTCCGCGAGCTTTGACGAATCATCTCACTTGTATAACCAAGCATCCACAATGCATTGTTTTTAAATAATTGAAAGACTTGTTAACAGTCCGTAATTAATTAGTATATAGTAGTATCTTTCAATGATTTTTTTTTACTTAAAGCTAAAACTATGCTTACTAACGATACTTTCTTCCAAACTAGTCTATACATAGGTGTATAGTGAAGTTGTGTGGCGAGTTTTATCTTCCCTTATCACGAATATAAACATACTTCTTTATAGTTGTGGCGAGTTTATAATGAATGTATGGACTAACAAAAATGTGTCGAATCAACAATGTGGTGAGTGTACAATAATCCTCTTTATAATCATTGAACACTTTACTTTTTTTTTATGCCTGAAGACCCAACTAATGTGGTAGTTCTACCTATTTTCTTATTTATCAATATCTCCATTGATGGGGATTATTATTGAGGATTAATGGAATAACCCTTTTTATTTTGCATTCTGCCACTTCGCAATCTAGTGATATGCTGAAATTAGAGTTCGCAACATTGATGCATTAAATTTATCTCGATACAAATACATAATAATAAAAGAATATTTAACAAAAAATAACATCGTACTCAAGGAACAAGTAATAAAACGATAAGCTAGTAATAACGAATGAACTTAGAATAGGCATTGTTTCGCGGACTAGAGCATACAAGCATCGGTGACACCATGATAACACTATCTACTGATGTTTTAGAATTGTGTTTCATAATTAGATTAAAGAAAACAAATGTAGGTATATTCTACTGTTTTATCTGCACGAGATATATAAGTTTGTACTTATATATTTATATATATTTTTATTTGTAGAAAATTTATCTTACATGACGTTTTTTTTGAAAGGGAAATTCATTTACGCGTGTCTAGATTTCAAACGAAAAAACCTAGACGTACTTAATACATTTATTTTTTAATTTTAACATGATGATAGGTAGTTCATAACATTTTAAAAATACAAAAAAAAAATATAGTAAAATTATGTATTACTACCCGAAAAGGTACCGAGATGAAAAAATCTTATAGTCATCATTAAATTTCATTCGTTCAAACAAAATTTAATATGGTGAAAGGTCCGATACGTACCAGAATAGGTTAGGTATGACGATTGCAAAGCGTCATTATATCTATATATCGATTTTTATTTATATTAAGATTTTTAGAGGAAAATTTGCTCTAAAAATCTTAGAAAACGTAGATAGATGAACTTACCTCCTTTCCTCTTTAGCCAAATAGTTGAAATTCCTTCAAAACCTCCATTGTACCCATACCAACATATAAGCGAAATACCACATACCTACCTACGTATTAATATCATCTGTTGTTATTACAGCTATTTATGTCCCTACTTAAATATATGGTAGATCCACCCAGCAACAGCTCTCAACGGGGTACATAGTAACTAAATCTGCTAAAAGTTTCATCTGGTTACGAGAATATCCAGTACGCAGACCACGAAATGAGAGGGTCGCGAGGGATGGTGCCGGTCCAGGTCGCATGCGCTACCATGGTCTTTAAAAACGTCGGGTAAAACACCCTACACGAGAAGATTACAACCATCATCGTACCATGTCGGACACCAATGAAAAAGGCCCTCCATTTTTTAAAATTATAAATGAAAGATTTTTTAAGGACAAGCTTTCAATAAACAAAAACGTGAACTAAAAGGTAAAAAATAAATTTAAGGGCCGTATTTAAACATAGATCTTTTCAAAATGTAAAATCTATATACATTTTAAAAGCACTGATATTATATGCCATCTGTTTTGCAGGTTTATTAGCCCATTTCAGTGCCTCAAGCTTTTAAAATAAATATAGATTTTACTTTTTAACAAGATCTAAGTATATATTAGATTTATTATTTATTTAATACGACCTTTAAATTTGTTTTTAGTTACGTTTTTGTTTATTGAAAGCTTGTCGTTAAAAATTCTTTTTTTATATATTTTAATTTTATACTTTTTAGTTTTAAAGGGTTTTACAGGTTAAAGGTCTTAAGGGTTAAACCTGAACCTAAAAAATCCAAACATTTTTTATGTTCAACATAGAATATTTACCCCCCGCGAGGTGAGCTATTATTAACACCTCATTCATCAAAATCGGTTGATTAGTTTAGGCGCTACGGTGGAACATAGAATCATACATACACACAAACATACATAGACATACATAGGCCAAAAACATTACCCTTCGTTTTGGCTTCGCCGTATTTGGGTAAAAAGTGTTAAACCCAAGTTGTAGAGAATTGAGTGAGAGTGAATAATGAAAGCTGATTACTTTCATTATGCATTATGCAATGAAATTTCGTACGACGCACTGTTTTCGAGATGAAAGCAGAAAACAAAAAAATGGAGTTGAAACGCTTGGACCATGGGGTCCATATGCTCGAGCTCTTTATAAAGAGCTGTCTAAACGCTTGACAGAAACGTCACGTGACTAGCGGTCTGGCTTTTTCTTGGCGCAAAGATGAAGTATTGCCATCCAACGTGTCAATGCTGCCAGTCTGCTGGGCACGTTTCCGACGGACAGCGGCATTGATGCTGAGGAATTCTTTGACGCATTTTAATTTAAGTTATTTTTGTTTTGTTTAGTACTTAGTTTTAGTTGTTAATTTTATTTTATTGTAGATATAATATGTAAATATTTTCATATCCAATAAATAATAAAATACAGTACATCCGACTTACACATATTATGGACCAAATTTCAAGTCCAGTGGTTTCAGAGAAAATTGGCTTTGACAGACGGACAGATAAACAGACTATCCTTATTATTCCTTATGACCACGACATCTTTTGTGATATCGTTGTACTAGATACTAACATAGGTTAATACACAGATTCGGATGTTGGAATAGAAAACTGTCAACAACTTTTCTTATGGAGTCCGCTAACTTTTCTAGTTGTTTTGTAAACTATCACAAGATGGAGCTGTAAAATACGCCATGACATCTTTTCTAAATAGGTACGGTCTAATACTAAAAAGCAGCTAGATTTTAAGACGTACTTAGTTTATCATTCATCATTACAAAAACTTTGACACTTTTCTAAAAAGATGGAGACGTTAATATGGGTAACTTCACCTAGATGTCTCTGTCGATTACATATTTCAACGAAAAATTAATTGAAGTGTTTGTTATTATCAAAAGTAATATACTTAAGTACGTTATTTAAGTATAGTTATTTAGAGTAGGCAGATGAAAGTATGTAGGCACGCTACATAATAATATAAAAAAACACACTCTTCAGTAAATTTGTCCGTCTGTCTGTCTGTTTGTTTAAGGTAAACTCAGAAACGCCTAAACCGATTTCCATGGAACTTTAAATGGCGGATAGTTAATGTCACATGGATTAACTTAGGCTACTTTGATTTTGTAAACCAAAAAACTATGAAATCATTGTCCACGCGAACTAAGTCGTGGGCAGCTAGTACTCGTATAATCTCAGTCAACACAATACCTGACGCCGCGCCACATCCAACAACAATTATACTTAGGGTTGCCACCCGTACTATATTATATAGTATCGTGCTATATTTCAGACTATTGTACTATATGTTATAGAAAAATAATATAGGTAGGCAGTAAGAATAATACTATATTTTCATCGGTGTTCATACATGAACATGGTTGCATCACTCTGCAACAGCATTTCGTGCGTTACAACGCGCGGTCTCAAGTCGATGCACCGTCAACACTTTGGCGTGACCGTTGTTGCGAGGGTTGTGAGACCGTTGTTGAGAGTTGCGAGGCAGCTGCATCGACACATCTTATAGACGAACACCAATAAACATTTAACTATGTGTACATAGAATAAAATTAGTATATAAGTTACATTTTTATGTAAATAAATCAGACATTTTGTCTAATCCGACTTTGACTCATTACCCTGCCCCAAACCTCTCACTATTGCCAAGACACGACACCCTTAGCAATCAGTAATGATCGGTCTGTGAGCCTGCTGACCGGCAGTGAGAACCCTAGTTCCTTCACCAGCTCTGTCTGTTGCCCTAGGTCTCCTGGTTACAGACTTCCCGCACCTATATAGAATATATATGTATATATATTCTCACCGTGGGATTCATATAGTAGGGCTAGGGAGTTAGGCGTAGTTTACGCACGAGTATTAGTAAACTACGGTGTCCACTCTATACCGTACTTAGGTAGGTTTTAGGTGTAGCGCGTGCGAGTGTTGATTGGGTATCAAGGTATCGCGGTCGCACCCGTCCAATAGGTTATTCAGTTCTCGTGCTTTGAGAATTTCAGAACGAAACGCATTCAATTGCTCAGATTCCTATACTTAATTATTTTAAATAATAAGAGTTTGTTAACCAAAGACAAGACTTATAGTTGCAACAAAATATACACAAGGAAAAATTACCTACCAAAAATTGATTGTATTTTTTTCTCGAATTTCCCAATATAACAATAGTACTATAATAATAGTACAAGGTATATTTTTTAAATGGTTTGAAAAAATACTATTTTACCTTCAAAAAAAGGTGGCAACTCTACTTATATAAAATAAATATGAAGTTGATGATTATTTCCAACTAGGTAGATACCTACCTTCCTACCTAATTTTGATTGATATTATTTGGTGATACAATTGTGTGTCAGTGGTTCGAAAAAACCGTAAATTTGTAGTAACATATAGGTACAGGTACATAAATATTTATTCTTACTTATAGCTATACCGTTACCAACCAATGTCTTACATTTCAATAAAAAAAAAATGCATAATATTCGTACGGAACCCTCAGCCAGCACAATAGACGCGCGACACCTCTTTTTGATTGGTTGACTGTATTGGCGTAGATTCCCCTGTGTTATTTATTAGCATAATACAGCTGATGTGTACAGAAAATCAATGAAAACGTGCCCTACTCGGTCAGTCGCGGAGACTATACAGTGTATTTGTATTATTTAGCCGGTTTATGGCATGCACGACTTTTGCAATAAAATAGAGACATTAAATATATTCTATAGAAACCCGTATTTTTTTGCAAATGTAAATGTAATTCTCAAGATCTCGATAAGTATTTTATAAAATGTGAGTGTGCCCAAGAACTCAGCTCACTTCGTGGTCGTGTGTGTGATCTAACAACAAAATACCGGTTACTGATTACTGGAGTGGATTCTAAAATGTACCTAAGTGTACCTACTACCTACATAATATTAAACGGAACAGAACCAACAATAATTAATTAATAATCAATACAAGTCGGTGCCACAGATGCGGTGCACACAATCCTCTTAGCCATTTTCAAAAACTTACACTACAAAATTGTGAAGCCCTCGCGTCGCGTGCCACACGGTTGTAAACTTGCGTTCCAACAGAGTGACCTTGGTGGGAGCTTGGTTGCCGTCCGCGTAGTTTGTATGAAATTTGGTTTACAACAGCCGGCTAACACCAGGCCACCAAGGTCACCTCTGTGGAAGGCAAGTTTACAACCGATAAGTTCATCACGGATGTCCAGAATAGTGTGGCACATTCCTAAATAGGTACCTACAAGAACATTGTGCTGTAATACTACTATACGAAGGTTTTTTGAAAAATACCTATCCATTTATAAGTTATGACTACCTCATGTGTCCTGTTAGTCCTAATGTGCAGACGTCCATAGGCTACGGTAACGGCTTGCCATCAGGCGGGCCGTATGCTACTTTGCTCACAATCGTGGAATCGGTGCAGCTGAGGTATAAATTAAAAAAATCTGAGCCGGTTTTACTAGTGCGAGGGGTGCACGGCACCTGGCGTTGGGACTAAGGTCCAGTTATTTTATTAATATTCTCATTGTAAGTGTCTTTTGCAGGGGCAGGACCTTCGCATGGCATAAATTCACTGTTAGTAAAATACCATCAGAATTTCCTACATTACCGTTGGATTAATCCAAACAATTTATTTGGAACACAACAAAAAACCGTTCAAAGTGTTCTCAATGGATGACCTTACATAATTGCATCATACATTTTTATTTATTTAAATCTTGCCGCGGTTCTCAGCCCCTGTATGAGAAATTCGCTAAGATTTATAGGGTACCGTATATAAAATGGCAAAATCGGAATCCTTAAATAGTTTCGTCATGTCCGTATGACTCAGGCATTAACTTCAAAACTCCAAATTTTTTTAATAATCTGTGAAGTGGCTGTCGCTGGCCACTGGTGGTTGTGGTCGATGGCCTATTTGCGCTTAGCCTAGAAGTAAATTCTCTGCATGCCAGTTTAAACGATGTTATTCGCCAGGCGCTTGTCAGTGCGCGTATACCGGCCGTTTTGAAGCCAAATGGCCCAGTGCATAGCGATGGTAAGCGACCCGATGGCATGACTCTCGTTCCTTGGAAGATGGTGTGGGATGCTATTTGCGTTGACACACTGGTGGCATCTCATCTTTCACTGACTGCTAAAAAGCGGGTTGCACTGCCAATTCTGAAGAGAGCCTCAGGAATCTGACCTGATATTCTATTTACCTATAGGAAATTCCTGTGAATTACTCTAGTCACATGAATTTCTGTAAGTCTTTTTTCCCGACTGTCAGGACGGGTATTGTTTTTCTTCTAATAAGTACCTTTCTTTTTTTACCCGACTGTCAGGACGGGTATTGTTTTTCGAGCGTATCTTGTATGTTGGTAAATCTCTTTATTCCCACGAATTTCCAAACGGCTGGATGGATTTTGACAATTAGGGTATCGTTAGATTCGTCTAGAAAATCCAAGTGTCCTTAGATAGGTTTTAAGAATAAAAAGACTTAAACGGCGGGCTTTTGACGCCAAATTGTAAGAAGTTCAATTTTGTTTTTTTAACCAAACCTATCGATTTTGGTATCAAAATAAAGAGAATCAAAAGGAGATTACATATATTCAAAAACCGGTTAAGAGCATGTCGGATCATGCTCAATGTAGGGTTCCGCAGCAAAAGAGCTACGATGTTCATATAGACTAGTATTTGAAAATAATTCAACCGATTTTAATGAATTTTCATGAGTCTGTTAAATTGTTTCAGCTTGAAAGATTGGATCGTTTTGAGAGAGATAGGTGGCGCTGTTAGTAGGATAACGACCACATACAGAGTGGAATTTTGGTTTTGTTCTTATTTATTTCAACACATAATATATAGTAATATTATACAGTTATTTTTGTAAGATAATGATTGAATTATCTTACAAAAATAACTGTATAAAAGGTAACTGTATAAAATGTGACTTACCATCTGTTAACGGTGAAGGAAAACATCGTGAGGAAACCCACATACCCTAGAAGAAATTCTATGAGTATGTCTGATCCACCAACCCGCACTAGGCCAGCGTGAGTGGATTATGGCCTAAACCCTCTCAGCTTTCTAGTTAGAGGAGACCCGAGCCCAGCAGTGGGACTTAATGGATTGCTGATGCTGATGCTGATACTTTATCAAAGGATTCTAGTTTAAGATTTAATTCTTTGAGGTAAGTGCTTTCAGTTTACGAATATATAAGATAGGGGTGCGGGGGGGGGGTAACATAACAGCAGACTTTTATATAGTTTGCCTTATGATTGAATCTATAGATCTATGCCATAAAACAGTACAGGGTGTTATTTTTTTTAAATTTTAGATAAGTGAGTTATTCAATTGCTGAGTAAGCAAATTTATATATTATTATTAAAGATCGGATATTCCAGTGCATATTTACCTAAACTGTGCGGAAGTAAGTAACATAGAGTGGATAATACCATCTCTAAAGTACCGGTATACCGATTTTAATACCGGGATTAAAAAGTCATAAATTGTTATTAGAATTTGTAGAGATACAAGCTGTCCGGCCCCAGCCTCGCCCGTGATTTTCGTATTGTGCTCAAAAATCTGCATCAAAAATAATAATTATAAACCCTTTATTATATCTCTGAAACGGTGCATCTGAGCGTAAAAATAACGTTTTTTTCGTCCCCCTCTGCCACCCTCAAACACCCCATTCACCACTAATTACTAATTTATAAAGTGCAAAAAGTCGATGTTTTGATGATTTTCCTTGAAAAGTCAAATTTCCATAGGTACTAAATATTTTTAAGTGTGCGACCTCTGGCTCTGTTCGCTGTGTCTCTGACCTGTGGTTTTATTCACTTAAATAACACCAACTTATTTTTATTTTACGTAATTAGAACAAAATATTTTAATTTGACACAATTTTAGTAACATTTGGAATAAGTAACATTCTTCAAATCAATAATTTTTACCTAACAACATATTAATTCTATAAAATTCAATAATAAAATAAAACCGGTATACTGGTAATGCCGGTAAAATACCGATCCGGTATTTCAGAGGTGGTATTATCCACTCTATATTACTTACTTACGCATAGTTTAGGTAAATATGCACTGGAATATCCGATCCTTAATTTTTATTTTTTTTAATTATTTATTTGATATTTTGTTTTTAAATGCAAGTCTTTACCCGTTATAAACAAGCAACTACTTTATCTTAGTCACTATAAAGGATTAATGCTAAGGATTTTGTATTTGGTACAAAATTATCTGACACCCAAGTTCAACGACTATTACTGCTAAACTAATAAAGTTATCTTAACCGCTATAGTTTTCATTTAAAGTTCATGAAATGCACTATCATCATGAATTTTTTCAGATTTTTCAAGCCAGCAGTTTAGCTTTTTGAGGGGGGGGGACGCCCTACTGGAACAAAAATTTGCTCTTTAAAGTCTAATATTTCGTAAATGGACCATTAAATCGAAAAATAATGTTAGTAACCCCAAAGTCATTTTAGAAGACCTATTCAACGATATACCACACGATGGGGTAGACGACTAAAAAAAATATTCATCCCACTTCACATGTATGGGAGCTATAGTCTAGTCAATGAATGCTCACAAGGGGGGTGTGGATGGAAAAGTCGAAAGCAGAAACTTTGACTTAGGAACTTTGTTTGGACTAGTTAGGAGATAAGCATACTAAAAGTCCTGACCCCTCCGAGGTGAGCCCGAGGGGGGAGGGCACAAAGAAGGTCCCGTTTTTTTGTTTTTTGCTTACTTCTCGAAAACGGTGCTTTGTACGAAATTGTGTTGTAAGACATAATAAAAGCTAATTAAATTCTCTACAACTTTGTCTTTTACACTTTGTATCTATCTCCAATCATTGCCTAGCTATGAGCTTCTAAAGGTGGTCGATTTTCAAAGCGCGCATTGTAACAGTACAAATTTACCAAAATCATTTCTTATTTCGTGGATGAGCACCCACAGTATTAAAAATACCTACACAATATTTAAAATAAACATAAGCTGGCTTGCACTTTATATCTATCTCCAATCATTGCCTAGCTATGAGCTTTTAAAGGTGGACGATTTAAAGAAATGTGTTCTACACTCTTACGTTTTCTGGCATATATTTGTTCTCAGCTGCGACCGTAGATTTCAAGATTCATAACTAACTAAAAATATTCCTCCTATCTATGACAAAAGCATTACTTAACCACTCGCCTCCTCTTTGCGCATGACGGACCTGGTTGTGGTTCCTTAGCTTTTACCTCTTATTTCTCGTCATCGGTTAAATCATTATCAGATGATGGTACATAGGCTACTACACCTGCTCCACCATCCCCATTGCTGCGTCATCGTCGTTGTCCTCCAACATGAGAATGCTATTAGTGCAGCTTCCGTTGCAATTGTGGTAAATGGTAGAGCACAGCATGGAAGCCTTCCTACACCCACATCTAGCACTACTACAATCAGTTGTGCACCGGCAAAATATCAGCTTCAGTATTTCTTCCAGTGCAGCTGGTTCTTTAGTCTGAACTGGAACCAAGAGGTTGCTTTCATTCCGTTTCCATCCCCATAGTTCAGGAGAAAGGTCTTGTCCAAGCCAAGCCTGTACCTGATGGTAAGTTCGGAAAGAGTGTTCCATCGCTGCTCCCTCAGTTGGTGGAAGGAAGGAAATGTCTGGTTTGACGTTTGATACTGACTGGAGAAAACGTTGGTAGCGATATTGACCACCTTTAGAAGCTCATAGCTAGGCAATGATTGGAGATAGATACAAAGTGTAAAAGACAAAGTTGTAGAGAATTTAATTAGCTTTTATTATGTCTTACAACACAATTTCGTACAAAGCACCGTTTTCGAGAAGTAAGCAAAAAACAAAAAAACGGGACCTTCTTTGTGCCCTCCCCCCTCGGGCTCACCTCGGAGGGGTCAGGACTTTTAGTATGCTTATCTCCTAACTAGTCCAAACAAAGTTCCTAAGTCAAAGTTTCTGCTTTCGACTTTTCCATCCACAAGTTATTCGTTTACTAGGCTACTACCCTAAAAAAAAATATTTTCCATAATTTTATTTTACCACTTTGTCGACGTAATTGATATACACACTCCTACAAAATTACAGCTTTCTAGTACTAACGGTCTCTTAGCAAAACCTCGGACAGACAGACAGACAGACAGACAGACGGACATAACGAAACTATAAGGGTTCCTAGTCAGAACTACGGAACCCTAAAAAGAGATTATACATAATTGAATGGTTCCAAATTGTAAGTAGTTCTATTATTTTTTTAACCAGACCTATCGAGTAGAGTATCAAAATAAAGGGAATCAGATGGATATTACAAATATACCTATACATATGTTATGTATTCTTTTAAATTTAATCAAGTATAATAATATTATAATAATTTTACGGTATTTTTAGTGCGTTGCTCTCTGTTGATTTTTTGCAGTCGGGTTATTATTTTTTTGAAATTATGTTTACTTGTTAAATAGGTTAGTTGTGTATATTTTTTAAAATATGATGTAAATGTTTTATGTACCTACTTATATATTAATTAATTTAATTGTTTACAGGAGGAGCAGGCTGCACTTTTATTATTATGCATCAGTGTAAGAAGAATAAGACAGGCGTTGGTAACAAATTAACAATCTGCTGTGTGTACTATAATAGCCATTATAGTCCAAATACAATGTATGTAATGTATTTTGGTTCTACTTCTTAGGTTGACTAAATTGAACTAATGTTCAGCTAATATTGTTTATTCTGAAGAAAAAAAATTTAACAAATGTTCAGATAATATTGCATTTCTGTGACTAAGTATACGAATTGTGGTTATTTATTTATGCAAAAAGTCAAAGCCAAGTAGCTTCATACTAAAATGGTACAAAAGTAAACCTTATGGTCTTGCCCCTCTGTCCATCTGTCTGTCCGTCTGTCACAATGTTATATCTCGGAATCTACTTGTGCTATCGACATGAAATTTGAAATAGTTTGAAAGACTGCTTACTGCTTAAAAATTAAGAAAATATTTTTATTTTCTCTGCAAAAGCGGCCAAAATTGTGGATTGTAATTTTAAATTGAGTCAAGTGGGGTATCAAATGAAAGCACTTTGTTTAACCTATTTGAGGAGATTGAAAACAGAAATAGCTAACCTGAGCAGCGCAAGCTGGTTTACAAGGACATTCTGTAGTGAGGGAGGTAGCCCTCTGGTACTGAAGTACAACAGTAACTATGTAGTTCAACTGGTTATACAAACGATACACTGCTGTAGGGTTTGTACAACCAGTGGTACTAATCATCAGACAACCTTGTTGAAGGGTTATTTGTACAACTATGCTAATTATACTGGGTATCAGCATTGCGCCCTTGCGAAGCCGGGGCGGGTCGCTAGTAGGGAATAAAACAAGATAACCTTGCCGTGTTGGGGCTTTTCAAAAACTATATCCATGTTCTTGACAAGGACTCTAATCTACATTATACAAACCTAAAGGCTAAAAGAAAAATAAGAATTGTTTCTAATATAAGCTAAATAAATTTCTAACCTAGAGACATATTTATCCTTTTGACAGCAATTACTCTTTTTTTGTCTATTAGTGCCCATCGACAAACCATTTAGTTAACGAATTCCCGCCAAAAGCGCTATCACGTGAACACTGGCACCAATTCTGAAGGTGTGTCTTATCATTTAATGTAGATGAGATTTGACTCGACCCCCTCCCCCCCTTAAACACCTCACGTAATTTATGGACGCTCTCTTATGGAACCAAAACGGCATAACAGTTAATTGCGATTCTCAACTTAAGGACATTTTAGCTATTAGGCTTGCGCGGCTTGCTCCTCTGAGCGCTGGTTTACGTAGTACACCTCTCTCGTGGTACTACTTGCCTAGTACAATTTTCTCAAAATATGCTCAATATCGACCCATAATTTTCACATTTTCAAATTTCGGTACTAGGACGGTAGAACATGGTTGGAGGTATGCTATAATAGTCTGACACGAATTGCTGTGCAATGGAACTAAATGCAATCCTAATGTTATGTCTTAATATTTGATAGCATTTGAAGCACGGTAACGCCCTCCTTGTGACGTTATTACTGCACAAAAAGTCGTGTCAGACTATAGTGCTGTATATAACCGTCTATTACCGCATCCCGCCATTTTTATAAAGCCTTTTTCAGTTTAAATAATTCTCAAACGAATATGACGTTGTCAGTATTTTTTTCCTCATCTATTGCTATTAAATATAAAAATTAATAACTAAGTTTGACAGTGTCGGTAATTTTATGCGGCTTTTTTGTTTATCGATAGGTAGTACGTTCTTAGTGAGCGCATGCGTAGTGAAGACAAATATAAATATCTATTCTATAGATAAACGGCCGTTTAGAGCCATTCATGTACTGGAGCAGATTTTTGCTACCAGGAGCACATAAAATCGATGTGATGTCTTTATAGTGATATTCCCTTATCGATACTTTGTTGATAAATTACTGGTTTTTGACATCGATAATGTATTCGCATCAATATTTTAGGGCGGAGATAAGGCGGAGCTTAAATAGCATTCCGGAAAGTCACAATATGGCTTGGACTTTAACAAAGTGAAGTCATAACGAAATATGTGTGTGCACGTTTCGCTTGTAAAATACCACAGAATTAAGAAAAAATCATTTCTTACACCTTTAACACTAGAAATTTTCATATTTAAGGAATCATGCTTTTTCGTTTAAATACTGACCGTGGTTGGTCACGAGCTGGCTTTAAAATATATTTAGTTATACCAGCAATAGACCCATTGAGAAACACAGGCTTTGCAGCAAATTCAAATGCCGTCAATTGTTTAATAAATCTTGCTGAGACATGGAACGCGACCATGCATTACTGTCCACACTTTAAACACCACCTATCACATCACACCTTACATCATTGGTAATTTTACAAAATCAGGCACATCTTTTAATGTTTAATTAAATCAACAACTACATACTATTATAATTAAATTTATGCTAGTTACGGTTTTAATTTTTAGTGGTTATTTTCGATATGTCACATGACTAACGTCACTTAAAACGGGTGTCGTATGCTGTTTCGAACGCCGCTGTTCCGACACACGCTGTTGCGAATTTTTTATCCACTGCCTCACAGGTTCGAAAGCTCATGGACTCGAATGAAATAGTCGCGAAAGACACCGTTTCGAAAAACATTTTCACTGCCTCATACGCTCGAATGCTTGTGATTTCGATTTATTTAGTCATAAAGTGTACAGAAAAATATTCTTTAACGTTTGTTGTTGTTTGTTATATTAACATTGTAAATCAAAAAATTATTTACTTATTCGTGAGTCTCGCGTCATATATTTATATGTTTTATAATTGCGCAGTTTTGTTTCCCATTCCTGCCTAGATAATAGGTAATATGATGCATAGAATAAACGTAACTAAACATATTAGGTTCACATTCAGTTTCATCGATTTCAATATAAAGCCAAACGCAATAATTTAAAAATGTGAGGGTAGGTGGCCACCACAAAGCATATGGTTTTCTAAATACGATTTTTTTTTCACGAATTAGTTTACCTGTTGAGTCAATGCTTTGAACGGCTGATTATTATATACAGGGTGGAATTTTGTAATGCCACCTGGAGGGAAAGTACTTTAAATACTAAGATAGATAATTTAAATTGACTGGCCTGTTGGTCTAGTGGTTAGTGACCCTGACTGCTAAGCCGGAGGTCGTGGGTTCGATCCCCACCCAGGACAAATCTTTGTGTGATGAGCATAAAGGTTTGTTCTGTGTCTGGGTGTAATTTATCTATAATATGTATGTATTTACAAAAAAAAAGATGCATTTAAGTAGTATATCAGTTGTTTAGTACCCATAACACAAGCAAATATAATTGCTTAATTTGGGACTAGATGGCGCTGTGTGAATGTGGTAGAATATTATATTTTACTCAAAGGAAACATTCCTTTATTTTTAAAAAGGAATATAACTGCATTTATCGATTTTCGGAAATTTGCTTACCATACCTAGGAATCGAACCAGCTAAAATTCGAAAAAATAACACCGTGTACTTTTATGGCGTTCACCGATAGGGTCAATCATAAGGATCAAAATAAATATCTGTAACAAACGCGGTAGATTAAATTATAACAAAGCCATAAAATCTTAACTTATAAATTCCATGAAACTAGATAAAGCACTTTTACTCTTATGTTCGTATAATTAATAATTATCTTTGATGTCATTTATTCACTAAAATAAGGAAGAACTATTTAGTTATGAAGATTGCGATATGCACGTATGTTTATTATGCAGGTCAAATGAAAAAAAAGATGTGACTTAACTGCATGATGAGGCACTAGAATTACCACGTAAACTTTAAATTAATTCATTGTAAGTTAGATTTTTATGCTTTTATTCTTATTTAATTTACCATGTTTGTTAGTAAGATTCGATTTATATTATTAACCCTATCGATCAATGCCATAAAAGTACAGGATGTAAATTTTTTGGATTTTAACTGGTTCATTTCCCGGATGTGGCAAGTGAATTTTCGAAAATTCAGAATGAAGCTTTGTTTTTTTAAACAAAACTGCGCAATTATAAAACATATAAATATATGACGCGAGACTCACGAATAGGTAAATAAATTTTTGATGTACAATGTTAATATAACAAACAACAACAAACGTAAAGAAATATTTTTCTGTACACTTTATGACTAAATAAATCGAAATCACAAGCATTCGAGCGTATGAGGCAGTGAAAATGTTTTTCGAAACGGCGTCTTTCGCGACTATTTCATTCGAGTCCATGAACTTTCGAACCTGTGAGGCAGTGGATAAAAAATTCGCAACAGCGTGTGTCGGAAGTTCCGACACACTCGGAACAGCGGCGTTCGAAACAGCATACGACACCCCTTACCTAAAACTTGGTGGTCATATTGCCGAAATAAGTAACCGGTATTCAAAACATACAGTCCGAGTTCGATCCGACTGTCGCGGCAGTAACATTATCGATTTAACTTTGTGGAAAAATACGACTTCTTGATTCTTAGGAAGTTATTCACTAGATAGTTTATTTACATAAGTAAATGTAGGAACTTAATTACTTTACAAAATCCATGCTTGTAACTGAAAGGCATTGATTCTGTCTGCTTCTTGATCAACGGTTTGTTTGAAATGCCAATATGTTGTGAATATTTTTCTTAGTTTTGTTATTTGGACAACATAAAATTATCCATTAATATAAAAAAACCGCTGAGATTTCAGGATTTTATTTAGTTTAACTTTACTGTTTTGCGATCGGTAAATATTATAAGGTATACTTACTTACTATGTTTTCAAAGAATAAAATTCGTCTCACCCGCATTAATATGTCGCCCACAACATTTTACCCGCACCAGTACCAGGATAACATAACTCCGTGGATGCTTAGGATCCACTCAGTTATGGTAAGAAAAGGACAAGATGATTGAAGAAAGCGTATGTTGGAACGGAACAATATAATTTTGTGAGCTACACACAGTAGGGGCGCGGTCGGGAATTCCAATTTTATGAAGGGTGGCCGCCAACCCCGATCGTAACCTTGACATTGTTTGACCCATTGACACTCATCTAGGTGACTGCAAAAATCGATTTGATTCAAATTGTTCATTTTTGTCTTCCAATGTTAAAAAAAAACAGATCAATTGCGAGTCGGACTCGCGCACCGAAGGTTCCGGACGATGCAATTTTTTTATATATCTTTTTTGTGATTAAAATGTAAGAAATGATTAGGTAACGGGATAGGTATGTCAAGGTGTACGAAAGTGGTGCATTAAAAATTACACATTCTTCGACGCTTCGACTATAGGTATATATATTTTTTATCTTTTGTTGACTTGTGTGCCAAGCTGTAGCTACCTACTTCTGGGTGGTTTGAAAAAAAAAATTACACTTACCTCAAGTCAGAGTCAGAGGGGGTGTTAAGTTTAGTTATCGCACACTGGTCGCTAGAACCCGACTGCCCTCGCCGTTAGCGTCGATTTCCATCTAATAACTCGTATCACGAAAACTGTGCGTGCTATCGCAAAAATAATGATAATTTGGCTACACCATGACCACGGGATATCTAGTTTAGAATAAATAAGGTAGTTAGGTGTTTATATAACGTCAGTCCGCTCCGGAATAAACTCTCACTCTTACTCAATTTTTTTAGGCTTATCATTTTATACCCCAGCATGATTGACTTGATTTGCGTCTTGCCAAATTTCATGATGCTATGTCAACGGGAAGTACCTACCCTATATGATTTGACTTTTTTGATCGTGAAGATAATCGACAAAAATAGAGCATAAATTTGATTTTATTTTTTACGCACATGTTTTGCAGACCCAAGTATATGATATTAATTTCAGCTTGATACCTCAACGCGTTCTTGAGAAAAATATACTTGACAGACGGACAACGGAGTGATCTTATAAGGGTTCCATTTTTTTTCCTTTTGAAGTAAGGAACCCTACAAATAATTTAATTGGTTAGTACAAAATATGAATCATTTTAAGCTTTTGATTATGTGGCAGCCAGGTACGCCTCCATTAAACAAACAAGGTAGGTAATTAGGTATACAGTAGGTGCGACCACGGCTCAACCTTAACCATTTTTGTACTTATGCATTTCTGGATTTCTACCTGAATTGTAAGAACGAAACAAGATATTGTACATTTTCATGTTTCGTTCTTTTTAGGCCCCTTTTTTACGTATTCGGGTTATAGCTTTTTCAACTTTATTTTTTTATTGATGTACAGGTAGGTATAGGTAGGTAGGTAGGTAGGTAGGTATTTGCAAGACGCTTGAGCATTGACGCTTGAGCATAACAATGCACTGATATTTATTTCTTAAAAAATAATTATATTATTGATATAATAATTGTAATTTATAATGGGTAAGTGAGGGGCATGCAAATCATGCGGTCCGAGTTCGGTTCCGACGGGCAGTACCAATGTGGATTTCACTTTGTTGAATTTATATACCTACTAGTCAAGTGACTTAACATCTCCTGACGATGAAGGAAAACATCGAGGAAACTCGCATACCCTAGAAGAAATTCTAAGTACATAATTATGTCTGATCTACCAACCCGCACTAGGCCAGCGTGTGTGGATTATGGCCTAAACCCTCTCAGTTCTTTAGACAGAGGAGAGGAGTCCCGAGCCTGGCAGTCGGACATTAATATAGGTTGCTGATTAATTTAAACTCTAAAATATATTTTATTTTGACTCTACGTTCAATAAAAAAATCAAAATGTCTAGGTGCTTTAGTAGTAGATAGCAAGAACCAACAAATATGTACCTCTATAACCTCCCTTTCAATGGGTTTATGTGCAACACGGAGCCATCAATATCTGAACTTTGTACCTTCCTTTTAGAAACTCTTGATTTTATAATACCACGTCGACAATAGTTATGTGGCCAATCTACAGCGCTTATTAAAGGACACGACAGAAAACGTACGAAAGAGCTGCTACAACTCAATAGGTAGGTACAAAGTTTCGGCGGTGACAAGAATCCTCACCGGCCTCGGCAAACTGAACTACCACATGTTTAAACTTAGCCTAAGCCAGTTTGCAATTTTGCCTAGAGTCAGAGGAAACTGCAATACATGTCCTCTGCTCATGTGGACCACTCATGCACAAAAGAAGTATTCATTTAGGACAACACCAAGTGCAGCCTGATGAGATACAAAATCTCACTGCTCAGAAAATCTGGAAGTTCCTAGCTTCTACAGGACTAAACAGAGAACTATAAATAACAAGGGCGCTACAAAAGATCAGTCCTGGCCGAGGTAGTAAAAGGTCCTGACGGCTCCAGGCCCAATAGATAATAATGATAATAGTTACGTGGTAGTAGTACACTTTATACAAGCTATCTAATAATTGTGCACACGCGCTGTCGACTGTATGGCCGAGTTTTCGTATCGGACGGCTTCAGTTCCGCTTGCTGCAGGCAGGTGGTGCGTCAACAGATGTCTAAATTTCAAAGCATATCAGACTGGTGTGCGTTCGTATGTTAGTGATGTCCCGCAACCCTGTCATCATCAATGTTTTAGAATCAATTTTTTTTAACCTAAAGCGAAACTGTCAAACGAGGTAAAATACCTCGGCGTGATACTTGACAGTAAGTTAACCTGGAACAGCCACCTAGACAATAAATTAGTCAAGGCCGGAATCACCTTCTGGCAATGCAGAAGGATGATTGGGAAAAGGTGGGGGTTGGCACCGAAAATCATCCTATGGCTATACGAAACAGTTATCCGCCCTATGATAGCATACGGTGCTATCGTCTGGTGGACAAAAACAGTGCAGACAACAACATCCGCTAAATTACAACGGACACAAAGACTGGCGTGCATGGCGATCACCGGCTGCATGAAAACCACCCCCACTGCAGCAATGGAAGCCATGCTAGGACTCCTACCACTGGATCTGTTCATCCGCCAGGAAGCAACAGCAGCGGCAATACGCCTAAAATCACTAGACTTATGGCACGATAGAAACACGAAACACACATCCCTACTAAAAGAACTGGTAGAGGAGCTGCCCATAATAGGAGCAGCGTGTGACCGTGTGCCCAAACAATACGTTTTCGACAAAAAATACAAAATCCAACTCTTTGAAGACCACCGCTACGAATCCCAAAACCTAGCGGAACTACGGGTTTTCACAGACGGATCAAAAACAGATATGGGAACTGGAGCTGGCATCTTCTCCGGGGATCTTAATATCAACATTTCAAAACCCTTGGGTATATACAACACGGTCTTCCAAGCCGAGTGTATGGGTATAACTCTGGCCGCCTCAGCGATCATGGCCAGAAGAGTGGAAGGTCACTCGATTCGCATACTCTCGGACAGCAGGGCCGTGCTACAGGCTCTAAATAGCCACACAGTGAACTCAGGACTAATACTGGAATGCCATCAGAACCTAAATCTGATAAGCCACACCAACAACATAATCTTGCAATGGATCAAGGGACACAGCGGATCTAGAGGTAACGATGCAGCGGATGAGCTCGCAAGAAGGGGATCAGAAACGAGTGTGATGGGACCTGAGCCCATTATACCCATCCCTTTCACATACCTTCGTACGATCGTGAACAAACGCACTAGTGATCTACACGGCAGAATCTGGACAAACCTAGAAGAGTGTAGACAGGCCAGGGAGGCCCTTCCTATGCTCGACCACAAACTAACTAGGCGTCTGAGACAGCTGTCCAAACGGCAATTGCGAACAGCCACAGCCGTTATCACAGGAAATGGTTCCTTTAATAAACACCTTTTCGTTCTAGGCATCACTGACAGCCCTCTCTGCAGAGCCTGCATGAGTGAGGAGGAAACAGCAGCTCATGTGCTCCTACACTGCCCGATGTAAACCGTTACATACAGGGCTAAGTACTTCAACAACACAGGTACACTCCGACAGATCGCCAGCAACGTCAATAGACTGCTGGCGTTCTTCGGCGAGCTAGGGTGGATAGCTCACGCGATCCACCCTCACGCAAAAACCGCGCCTTGACGTGGAGTTGCGGACAACAGCCCGCCAAACCATACTATACCATACCATAATTTAACCTAAAGCAACCTAAAGAAGCTAAACCCTATGAAGATACAATAAACAAGAATTAATTTAAAAAATCAAAAAACCCGAAGTCTGCCTAAAAGTAGCCTTCGACAGTCAATTTAAAGCAATGAATTCGAAGAATACACTGGTAAACGATTTGGTTAAGAATATAACAACACCTTGCACTTCAAAATCGGTCAAGCTATTTAGGTTACAACTTTACAAGAGACAAGTCGAGCCGCGGGCAATAGTTAGTGCACAATGATATTTTAACACACAATATCATTGTTAGTGCATATATAATTGAATTACCCTATTGTATATTGTATTGTACTCGCGAGAAAAATACAAATCTAATGAGACCTCACACTTTAAAATCAGCCAAGCCTACAGTTACACAGTACAAGTTTAGGCTACAGAAGGTCACAATGGAATAGAGACATGCCCACATACATACATATATACGCACGAAAAACATTACCCTCCTTTTGGGCAGTCGGGTAAAAACTAGCTTAGAATGTCCTGTGAACATTTCTTATGAACTACTTAAATTAGTAGTGGAATAACTAACAAGAAACTGTTTTCAAACAGTTTCTTGACGCTCATGACAAGACATCATCCATTAGAAATGAAAAAAACCGGTCAAGTGCGAGTGGGACTCTCGTACCGAGGCAGGGTTCCGGATGATTATGAATTTTTTTACGTAACCATTAACTTTTTAAATCTTTTATTTGAGGAACTCATTTACATTAGACCTTACATTAATAAATCTACACCATCTATCTAAATTAACACCATCTTAAACAATGATAAAGCGGCAACTGATGTGGGAGCCGACAATATTGCATTAAATGTACCGACATCTAGCATATTTATTAAAAAAAAAAACTAACAATTCTCTCTGCGTTTCGTATTTAATACTTACATGATACATCATCTACTACACCACAAACCTCACAATTAGATGATTCAACTTTTTTCATGAAAATTCTTAGTGGGATAATGTCCTGTTCGTAATCTATGAGCTATAACTATACTATTATACTGAGGCGCTCGTAGCATTGTGGTACTGAGATGTTTGTTACGATCATCGAGGTTAACCAACACTTAGCAAGGTCAGTCCATGATGGGTGCAGGGTGACTGTTTGTGGCAATTTCATTCTCGAGCGTCGCCGTGCTTCGGAAGGCACGTAAAGCCGTTGGTCCCAGTTACCACTTAATGTGGTAGTCGTTAAGTCAAGTTGGAAGCGACTTGATAAATTCCAACACCAGGGTCTGCCTCAAGCCCACACGATCAAAAGAAGACTATACTATTCCTATTTATTTTAAAATTCTTAAACCAAGGTATTCGAGAAGGATGACACTGGATATTATTTACGCGCTAAATCTGCTGTTCAACTCCCTTTGTGAATTCCACCAATCGATACCTATGCTGAACCTTAAAATTTGTATTAGGACATCATAATGTGTGAGGAGTTGGCTCTATAAAGCTGGCCGTACATGAACGGGAGTTCATGGTCGCCCATGTGCGCCCAGCCTAAAATACAATCCACGAATCGATACCTAAGCCGAGCAAAACGGAATATTTGTACTAGGACACCAGACTGTAAGAGGAGAGTTGGACCAATCGCTCGCGCGAAACCTAGTTCTAGCTATACAGGGTGTAGGCACATCGTGTAGATTGCCCCAGAATCTCTATGTACGATAGAGATTCTGGGGTGAATCTTGAAATTCGGCGTATTCAGTCTATTTATATGGCGCACCTTTTTTGTTTTTTTTATAAATACATAATTTAAGTCAATTAAAGACTGATATTTCTGAGCCAGCCTTGAATGATTTTCAGAGTTGTCATGAAGTTTAATATACAATCACGAGATAAGTACATCAATTCTAGTTATAATTTTGAATTAAATATCATAAATTAATATTTTTTTCAGAATATTAACAAGAAAAATCTAAGAAAAATACCGGTGATCAAAAGCCGGCGGCGGAACGACGATGATGTGAAACCTAATAACCTAATTTTATTGGATCCCCTAGCTGTTATTTGGGTACATAAGAAATTCAAGTACTTACCTATGTAGTATTAAGTTGGTATTATCAAAAAATGTGTCAAACTCTAAAGGCATGAGCCTAAACAAGGCTGACGTTAGGATATCGATACAATAGGAGCGGGGGGGGAGGACAGGCGGTCTTATTGTGATTATAATTTTTTTTAAATTTTATCTTCAACTCGTTTATATAATTTGTATTCCATTAAAATGATAATAAAATAACCCATGACTAAAGAATATTACCATATAAATAAACCATCGTTAAAGTGAAGAATGAATTAAATTGAATAAAGAAGAAACATACAATAAAGTAGATAAAAGATATTTTATTACTCTAAACAAAAAAATATTTGAGCGTAGGGACGACAACATTTTAAAAGTAATAAAACAATTAAAATTAAAACAAAGAGTTTTACAAAAAAAGGGCTTTGTCCCTCAATATGGTTTTGTCTCATTGACAACAACGTAATGGGAGAGCGAGGTACCTACTACGCTTAGAGCTTGCAAACGAAAAGTATTCAAAATTATGCGATATACGCTCTAAATAGGTACTAAAACGAAAAAGATGCCGAACCCGACATCTAGCGCCCTCTACAAATTTATATTGGAACATACTACGAATTTCTCGACCATACTGGGTTAACTTACGAACACTGAGTGGCGTCAAGCGTTGTAAGTACAGGGGCGGGGACCTGCTATTATAATAATGTATGGTAGGAACCCACAGAGGGTGCTACTGGATCGCTACTGCCTTTCATTTTTTATACAAGACAATGTCCCATGGTTTTATCTTATAGTAGCATTTGTGATACAATAGAGGGCAACATATTGTGGGTTTAGGCTTTAGGTATTTTCATTTTCGTTATATCTTTTAACTAAGATACGACCAAATCTGATATAATTATTTGGTGACCAATTTCGACCAATTAGCGATTAATTCTGGGAGAAAACAGATCTTCGCTAGGTGTCCTACTTTTTCAAATACAAATGTGGCCAAGCTGGGAGACTCTCCAGATCGGTCAATTAGAAACGCTAATAACTTTTGAAAACAAATTTGAACCATTGGCCGACCAATTCTAATATTTGACGACTAATTTCAAACAATTAGCACCTAATTTATTGCATTATCCAAATCCCCGATGGTGGCCAAGCCAGTGTCAGCCACATCAATTTGTTTTGTGTTGACAAGATGATAGGCATCGTAGTTATGGGTTTAGTAAGGTAAGGTTAAATAACGTATTCACCTGATCAGCGACATAATGTGAAGTACCTAACTAGTTATCATCACACCATGTCACTTCACAGTATTTGAAGGTATTGTAGATATATACTTTAATGGCGACAGAATATTACACTTGGAATTCTAAGAACATAGTGTCGACTGAAAGCTCAGTGTTTTCGGTACATATATGGCGAATAATTATTACTATCTACTTTAATATATTTACGTTTAAATATTGACACAATAATTGTAGACCATAATTAATATTATAATGTAAGTGAATGAATTTATGAAAACAAAAAGAAAACAATATTACAAACCACATTTTTCTTAAAAATTTCTATGTTTCTAATATAAACATACATACTTCAAATACTTATACATAAACATTCAGAGCAATTACTATTAATTTGTATAATAGCTACTAACTTACAACAATATTGAGTGAATATTAAATGTCATGTCAATTGAAATATCAGATGCCTAGGTATACACCATACATAATTTTACAAAGAGACAATAAAGAACATTCCGAAAATTCATCAATACCCTCGTGCAAGCCACGCGTACCAGAATATGTATTCACCTCCGTCAACTTGCATCTTGCATTTTCTTTATTGTCTCGAATACTTACAATAGAATGAATGATTACAAATATATCATGAAAGTAGCGTCATGAGAAGTCTAATCTACTGTTAATGAAGACAAAGAGTCGAGACATAAATGTTGCTAACCCTAACAAACTTGCGGTTAGCAAGCATACCTTATCTAAGTGCTACTTAGTCGACCTAGTCGCTGACGATGACGCCAAGACGTGGGCTCGCTGGGCGAGACGCGATGTGTTGTTAGCAAGCTAGCTTTCGATATACACTGAAACAGGCTCTCGCGCGGGATGCTCGCTGGTCGAACAGATCTTCAGCCTCGTTTAACTTCTACGTACCAGTATATTATCTGAACGTGAGCACGTAGGTTATCCGCTGTGACCGGCTCGCCACTTAGACAAAGTAATCATAGAAGTACACTCATTTCCTAAACTATTTACTTTCTTATTATTAATTCCTTATATTTGAGTCTAATGGCAGTGGTGGTCAGCATGTTGTCGAGAGGGACTAGAGTCAACCTTTACCCCGAAAATTTAAAATTAAAAATTTAACATCAAACAATATTCCGATCTAATTTACTTTTAATTGGTATATATACCTATGAGCGGGCCAAACCTTCAACATCGACCGCATCGGCTCAAACTCGTCTTACTCTAACGTAACATGAAACTGGTTACGTGCCTATTATTATAATATACTACGATTAAATTACATTTATAATTTATATGATATTATATTATAATGTAGCAATTTTCAATCCATTGACTTACGATTATTTTTAACCCTAACACGAATGTAATCATACCGAATGTTTAGATGTTTAGACGAAACGAAAGCGCAGGTAAGTTTACCTTCTGCGGCTACCTAACAAACCGACTATAATCGACAATCTACTATCAAGCCACGATGCGACACCTTTAAAATATTCTACACGTAGTTTAATTTATCCGTTCAACAAGATCGCGTTCTGCCATTACATGCTTAATCTTCACAAAATGTTATATGTAATATGTATAACTGGAATGTACTTAATAGTAAAGACATAATATCAAGCCTGTTTCAGTGACTAACGTATGACGCCAGTCCAACTCGGAATACGAACTTTATAGGTAAGAATTGTATCATTCAACGAGTCAGTCTAGAAAGATGTCGGATTGATCAAAGCGAACAAACAATGAGAAGCTAGATAGTGATCTTTGACAATTTTGTGAAATGATACTAACTAAATACTTGAGTAGGAGTGAACATGAACAAGTGCGTATTGTAAAGCAAGAGAGCGACAGAACAGATGCCTCGAGCGAACCTACTCAACTCAATTACAAAAATGGGTATACTATCAATTTTGAGTATAATTTTCTCTAAACCTTAACAATTAATACAATATCAAAATTTTATGGACTATGAATTATTAATAATATGAAAAACAGTCTTCCAGGCTTCTCGATTATCAAAATTTGTAAATTGTAAATTTTTCTTTGTATAAATAAACCAATAAAGTACAAGAATCTCAAAACAGTCTAAACCCACAACATCGGCTCTATTCTTAATTCTAATTAAAGAGCCGAGTTTTGACAAGTAATGTATCATACTTTTCAATTTATCTAATAAACATCAGCCAATTTTTGGTATCAATTATTCTATACTTATAAAGTAGCGTAAATTATTTCAAAATTCATAGCGCGATTCGACGCCAAAATATTATCGAATAAATGAGATTAATTAAGTTAAGTTTAAAACATATAAAATATACGACGCTTCATACGAGAGAGCATGGGGCGTGTCTCGGTATAAGATGAAGATTTGGACATTATTATTCATAGCCCTGTTCAGAAACCCTGTCAGAATATGAAGGACACCAGAGATGTTAAAGTGAGTCGTCGAGTGTCGAAGTGAGTAACTGACTATCAGAACAACGCATGACAGAAACATGATGATGGGGACTACACTGTACACCTACACACCAACTCTCTCCCACTGAATGCGAGAACACGAACACGCCTGATCTGCATTGTACTTGTGACATTCAAACTAGACTTCAGTTCGACATTTAAAATACGATTACGCGATGTAAGTGGACTATTACGATTAAATTACACTAGCTTAATTAATTGGATAAATGTCTCTTAATATTGTAAATATTTTTAAAACTGAGAACAAATAAACGATAACTCTCTAAGTGAAAGTAATGCGAAACACAACACGACATCGAGCGAATTCTACATAAATATAATAAAATACATTAAATAGAAAAGCACATACGGACACATCGGCGTCCACAAAAGAAAGTAACGGGAAAGACAAATGGATTTACACGCTTATAATATACAGAATCTATTACGAGTCTGACTCTTAAAGTGTATAATTCAACTTGTTTAAAATTACGGTATAATGAGTTTCGGCGCCGTACATTGAGTGTTCGTTTACTTCTCCTTTTCAGAGTCCTTCTCCTTTCCCTTCTCGTCGACTTCCTTTTCTAATTCCTTTTCTTTTTCATCACCCTGGAAATTAAAATAAGAAAAATTACTAAAACAATATAGAATATTTTTGACACAACTTTATTCAATGTTGTATGAGCCGAAATGTACTTAAACTGTATGTCGAGGTCGAGCCTAAAATAATCAGGCTTTAAACAATAATTAATCAATACGTACTTTTCCCTTCTCCGGCTCATCGGGCAGCGGCTGCTTCTCAGCGGGCCCAGTTCCTTCCTTGGTCTCCTTAACTTCTTTGATCGGCTTGGGGAGATGTGCATTGAGATCGAGCGTAGAGCAGATGTCGTCCCAGTCATGGAACGCTCGCTCCTTGATGCGAGAGACCAGGCCCACCAAGTTAGGGAACGATTCGTTCATAGCATCTCGCAGCGGGTGCGCCACTTCTTTGTCGATGAAGTGGACTTGTGCGAGGTTCGCGAACGCAACCACGTCCAACTGTTGACCACGGAAAACTTTATTTTGGATTCTAAGTTAAAATAAAAATTTGGCACCCATCAGACCCAAACTAAGCTTGACCTACGTGAAAAGTGTTAATTGAAAATCTTGACCCAATATTTTTTCCTGCATTAACTATTATATGTCGCCACCAACCCCCCAACGATTTGGACCTATTAATAGATACAATCAATAAATAATACTTACAAGAGTCGGTTCGTCACCGAAAAAGAACGGTCTATCGGATAGAAGTTCAGACAGCACGCGTAGATCATTCTTGCCAAATTCCAAAATCTCTTCTTGACTGTGCACACCAATGCCATGTGCCTTGGCCTTTTTCATTCCCTAAGAATAATTTTAAAAAAATTATAGTCGAAAACAAATATTAATTGTAAATTTTTGAAATGAACTATGTATATATTGTGTTCTTTTACTTTATGAGTAATAAAGTTATTAAACCTAATAAAATCTCGTAATGTGGGTAAGTGCTGCTTTTTAAACTAAAAACCTATTAGTGCGCATTTCATATTGTCTATTTTTGGTAAGAATTACCCAATTATTTAGGAAATCGTAATAAATGCAATAATGTTCCTCTTTACTACTGCTTGTTAGTAATTAGGGTTACTTGTTTTAATAAGAAAAATAACATACCTTGCGCGCAGCAGTCAGCTTGTAGCAGAAGTTGAGAATCGGATTCGGCACACGAGTGTTGAGCGCGCTCTGCAGATTAACTTGGTAGCCCTTGATGACGCTGTCGGGATACTTAGCACGCCACCATAAGCACACCCACGATAGGTGGTTCTCAATCATGCTAATCACTGCATATGCCACAACCTTCTGCTCCGGTGTCAGTGCTAGTTGTAACAAAGGTCAGGTGATATTAACAACCCAGAATGCACATGCGCAACGTCCTAAAACTTCCTATCTAGGATACTAGGACTCCCAGCTCGCCCGGGACTTCTAGACCTCTACCTGTGCCCCAGTTTAAAATAATGAAACAGCCCCGCCCTGTCCTCCTACGTACATTATGTAGCTATGGAACAATTTTTTTTTATTTTTTTTTTACCACATTTACACAACGCCATCTAGTCCCAAATTAAGCAATTATATTTGCTTGTGTTATGAGTACTAAACAACTGATATACTACTTAAATACATTTTTTTTTTGTAAATACATACATATTATAGATAAATTACACCCAGACACAGAATAAACCTTTATGCTCATCACACAAAGATTTGTCCTGGGTGGGGATCGAACCCACGACCTCTGGTTTAACAGTCAGGGTAACTAACCACTAGACCAACAGGCCAGTCATAAATCTAGAATACAATATATTTATAACAACTAAATATTTATTATTCATAGCTTGCAAAACGTTACAAAAAGTTAGAAAATATATTATCATAGAAATAGGTGCTTTATGGTAGGAAATCCTCCAATACTTCCTACATAGTTCAGTGTAGACCTACAAATTTGATAGCAAATTAATTAGAAACAATAACAATAGGGTTGTGTAATACACCAGAGCATAATAATTAAATTACGTTGTAATAAATTGTAATAACATAATGCTACTACTCGTATCAGTATAAATACTTAGCACCGTAGTAACCTCGACGAGTATAAAAATGCGAACATATCAAATTAAAACTACATTGTAATAGATTTTACCTATATAACTATCAGTATAAAAATATTATTAGTAGCTAGACCAATACTGCCTCGCTAAGAAGAAAAGTCTTAGTTGCATTACATTAGCTACGGGAAAAAGGCATGTAAAGTTACTATTTTAGATACAATTTCCCGTGCGCTTGATAATCAGATAAGCCGTTCTTCTTTGGTAAGGCAGAATATACAAATGAATGCTTACAGGCATCAAGGTCCTTGTTATATTTTTCGGATAGCTCCTTGATAATGAATGTACTGTCAGCAATCTCTTCACCGTTGACCTCCACGAACGGCAACTGACCCTTTTTAGATCGAAATTTAGCCTTGTGGTCCACGTTCTGTAAAAAAAAACATAGTATATTTATGTTATGCTAGGTTATTGCTTTTTTCTTCGATAATTACAAGATAGAGATGATATCGCTGAATAATCCAGATGATACTGGTATAATTAAAGATAAATATACTTTTATTTTTAAATAAATATGAATACAGTCATGTACCATACAGGCAAATAGACACATTTTTAAATTGATAAAATAACTTAATTATACCTACAAATGATATTGTACATACAATATCATTGGATTATACTAGTCTTATACTTTAATTTCAAGACTGTCTTGCAAAATTATCTATCATTCGTTATTGTTTTAATATCTTATGCTAACATAACATGGCTAATTTATTTCATAAACGGGTCATACTTAAGATTAAAATCTTTTTTTTATTTCACTCGTTTCATCTACCAAATTATAGTGTAATTGGTTGAAATGTATGAAATAAGAAAAAAGGATTTGTTAAAAAGAATTCTCAAATCGGCTCAGGCCTCTCCTAAAAAAATACATACAGTCGAACAAAACCTCCTCCTTTTTAAGTCGTTTTAAAATAATCTTCTTTATAATATAAAAAAAAAATAATTGCTGTTCGTTAATATTGTTAAAACTCGCGAACGGCTAGACCGATTTAGCTTATTTTTGTTAAGTTATGCTAAGTCCAGAGAAAGTTCAAACGGTGAGAAATACAGAGAAATTGTTTTATTTTCCTATACACACTGTTCTTATTTATCACAGCTTTGCACAGAACTTGAGATACTAACATTGTGACACACACGACTTCACATGAGATACTAATGTCTCAATAGATTCAAATATTATGTGTCCCATTTTAACACCCAGTGTAAAATATATTTGTATCTGGATTTCAGGAACTAATGGTCCGTTTTGAAAAAATCTGTTAGTGTTGGATAGCCGATTTATTGATGAAAGTTAGATATTGGCTATATAACATCACGCTACGGCCATGACGAGCTGAACAGTAGCCAAATAAATAACGACGGGAGCGAAGCTCCGCTCAACTTCTTGAAACAGAAACAGGAATATTTATTTGTCAATGTAGGTAGGTTAGATTTACAGATCTTGCGTTATTAAATAAGTGAGCACTACATTGTACCCATTGGCATACAAATATTACTTCATGATTTAAAAAAAAGAAATAAATTAATTACAGTTAATACTGCAAACTAAAAAAAAACATAGAGTTTAACTATTTAAATCTAAAAATTCAGAAAGTGAATAAAAACATTTTTTAACTAAAAACTTTATAATTCTTTTAAAAATATTTAACTTTAAGCCCCTGATTTCACTGGGAATTTTATTATAAATTAGTGGACCCATTTCAAAAATACTTTTTCTAAACTAAGCTGTAAGTATTACTATGATCAGTATTCAAAATATTTGATTTGTACATCTGCTGGTTCTTTTTTATTAAATAATTGTTGTTCGTAATCATTTTTAATATTTTTTACCCCATTACCCAAAAGGAGGGTAATATTTTTCGTGCGTATAGTGGGTATGTCTGTTCCATATAATATATATATATAATAAATTGACTGTCGGCTCGTGGTCGGCTCTACTTTTAGACAGTCGGGTTTTATGAACTAATTCTTGTATAATATTCTAGAATATTTAGGTATATACTATATAGTACTGCCCGACATTTATATAGGTACCTACTTAATGTTTAATCATTGTAATGAACTTAATACATATAAATAATTATTAGGTACGTTATTATCATTTTAATGTCGACAGTGGCTTAACCACTTTGAAACGACAATAGCAAGGAAATCTTAAAAATCACCACGTGGTAACAACAGGTTGTTTGATATCGGAGCATAGCAACAGAGAAAGAGAGCGGCGGGCGCGGCGGAATAATAAATTGTCAATAGTGTAAGCTGGAGTGGGTCGCCCCCGGGATGGGAAGGCCGCGACAGCGTGATAGCGGGTGGCGGCGGGGTGGCGCGGGGTGAATTGCGCGGGCTCGGGGCGAGACGCGTGGCGGCCGGGAGCGAGAGAGAGCCCAGCGGCTGAATTTATCTGGTACCGTATCCATGGCGACGGGCTCCAGACTAGCGCAAGCTTGCCGAGAGCGGGGAGAGCAGCTGTATTGATTTCGACTGACGAGGTTCACCGGCCGGCCATCCCGCCCCGCTTACCCCTCACCACATCACTCTTGAGCCTCGCTACACTATCAGTCACGTTATACCCCATAGAAACAAGACTTATACCTACATCGTTATACATAATGGCCTATTGGGCAGCAAAGTAAAGCTGTTTACTTAACTAGGGACAATACATTAATAAAGGCCTCTTATCGCTACTGTAGGTAGGTACATTGTATGATTGGTACAGGACACAAACAACTGGCTGTCTGTCAACAATATAAATTATTTATAAGCGTGGAGCTTACTGTTGCATATTTTATGGAATTCAAGAAATAAATTATTTATTGATTTTATTGAGTCCCAACGTGTATGTACTAAGGTATACATTTATGTAGTAGGCATTTAATTGTCTACAAAATAGTTCAGTAATACAGATGTTGTTTAGTAGGTATTTTATAGGTACCTACTGATATTTCTTCTTTAACTAATAAGTAGTAGGTATTAGAATATTAAGTCATTGGAAGTACCTACCCACCTAAAATTGTGTCCCATTTTTTTAGCTAGACACCCGGTTTAAAAATATTGCTTGCATAGAACGTGTAAATTAGTGAATTGTGCTTGACTGTACTATTTTTTTAATTTCGGGGGCAATCGGTGGCGAAAGAAGAACTTGAGGATTCAACATTAACTTAAAAGCTTATTCTTCAAAATAGGGGATTTTGAAGAATAAGCTTTTAAGCACAAAATACAAAAGGTGGGCTTCCACCTTTTGTATTTTGTGCATTAAAGTTTTTACTTAAATAAAAATAAATAATGATATACCTAGGTAGTATAATATAATCATACTGATGAGGATATTCTCGCAGGCTCAGTTGGTGATTTGAATAAAAGGTGGAGTGTTTACTAGGTTTTTATTGCTGTCATCATATTACAATTACCGTTGCGAGCAAACATTGGTAGGTACTTATATGGTTACTCATCATCATCATCAGAATCATCACATATTAAAATATTTCCCATGTGCTCCAGTATCTCATCAAGTCATCACAATACAATTGAGCAATGTTCCCACATAAACTTGGCCGAGGGCTTATCTCATAAAAATAAGTTACTGCGTCCAACAACATAACGTTATATTGGAATAACTTAATACTTATAATTTATATGAATACCATACTTGTTCTATTAATACGCAGCCGTTGTTAGTAACTACGTACCTCGAAATATTCCATTATGAGAATTTGTATGGAGACAAGAGAAATAGGTATGCATGGAGTTTTTTTTTTTTGGTTAGTAACACATTTCCCAGACAATATAGTTTAATAAAACGTATAGGTAGGGCGAATGGGTCGCGCGCGTCAGGCGCTAGGCGCACCCCGGGCAAGGGGAGCTGCGGGGCTCGGGGTTGGTCGATGGCCGGCCGGGCTCGCAGCGCGTCGCGCGTCGGGCGTGGTCGCGCAAGCGCTCCTGACTACGATTCAGGTCGAAGCCCTCGCGGTTGCCGACCCCCGCGTCTAGGCACTCGCTCATTTAATAATGACATTTTATCCAAGTTTACACCATTCAAATGTAATGCCCAAATATAAGGTGTTATTAAATTCTAACGTTGAAAATGAAAAACATAAATTAAAAGTAATTAGCTCCTATACATTGTTTAACTATGCTTTTAATTTTACCCTACTCTTCATAGACATCATCTGGATTATATTTTAATGAGCTTTGTCTAAGTTACACTTATCACCATTGCAAACCATTGCCCGATTAAAATTATGGTGACGATATGAATACATGTAGGTAAATACAATTGTGTATAAATTTTAATGAATGTACTAAACAAACTACCCAATTTCACACTAAAATTTAAAAAAAATCAAGTTGATTTGTCTGCCTCTGGTCGGGTCTACGAGACTGCCGCAACATTATATTAGGCAGGCACATTAAATATTAGTTTCTGTAAATAGTACCTAATTGTACTGTTTTAAAAAATGTATATTTAGGAGATATTTGTTTTCTTAAGTTTAATAATTATTGCACAATGTTTCTTCTCTTCACGGGTATAGCTCTCTGTAGGGTGAGAAGTATAGACAGTCCTTTTGAGAGTTTCACGCGGAGACACAGATTTTATAAAATATGGGGTGAGACACTTACCGCCGCCATACCACAGCTGCACTATTGTAGTGCAGCTATGATCTGTCAACGGTAAGTGTAGAGCTAATGTATCTGATACAGTCTAATAAGATTGGTCTATGGGTTTGGGTGTTCGGTGGAATGTGTATAGCTATAAATAACGCGGAAAAATCCTTTTCTAGCGGTAATATAATGTTAAATGCGAATTTAGGCAGACGGTGACTCGCCTTACACTAGATGGACCCCTTACACAACTGACATGGGATGAAGCCGACGGGTCTCAGGTCAACATTATTGCGCGGGTGCAGCGATTTCGCCATCGCGGGTCTGACGGAGAAACGGAGCGGGGTTCCTCGTAATTATGCTCTTGAACTATGATACTTCAACCACTGAGCTTATAGCTCTGGCGATCCCTCTCTGATCAGCTGGTTAAGGCAAGTCAGAGATGGTCGCTCTTGCAGATCCACTCCATACCATACATATTTTTTTTTGTTGATATGGGAAGTGTTTGAAAAGCCACACTACTCTACCCTCCAAGTTTGCGTTAATCTTATGAGAAGATAACGACTGCCCCAGACGGGGTCACGATTACATAAATTTAATATTATTTCATAAAAATCAGGAAAATTTGCTGTTAAACACAAATCATAAGCCTATGTAGTGATCCTGAACGATGAGTAATGACGGCCTTTGATAGATGACCTAACTTGGTATAGCTAAGCTAACAGCTTCATAGATACACGAGGCGTTGTTTCTATTGTTTAACATGTTTTCACTAAGTATGTGGAGTATGCTCGGTGGAACAAATAACATCCTTTGAATTGCTGCAAATTTTAACAATGTACGTTACTGTTAAGTATCGTCTGTTATGTGTAAACAACGCTACATCAAACAATGTGTTACCGTTACTTAAACAGTAGCGTTCGAAGAACGAACGAGCCATTGTGTGCTATTTCAGTCTTCAGGTTATTGATTGATGTACTAAGTAAGGAACATGATACTGATATGGATGCGTCTACGATTGATCAATCAAAATTAGATTTAGAATTTATTTTAGAGACGTTACTGTCCATCATTAAGTAGAGTCCCATAACACGACTAAACAATCAATGTTACGGGCAACATGTAATATTTCTGAACTGGACTCATCAATTCATTATCTGTTTAGTCATACTAATATAACTACGTACATATCTACTTATTCAAATATTATAGAATAAATAACTGCTTAAATAGTTATTATAATTATACACCGATTCAATATCATAGGAAGATTTAGAATTTAGATTGTTCCAAGTTAAAATGAAGGCGACATGAAGATAAAATGTATTCCCAGTCTTCGCTACTGAAATACCATTGAAATATAAGTAGGAAGACATTTAATAAAATATGTAAGTATGTTGAACAGCTCTTCCACAAAATACACGAATTACCTACCAATATTATTTACATAACATTCCGATTCGTAATTCGTATTGACAAATAACAAGTAAATAACGCAATTATCTATACTTTGCCGTAAAAGCTCCCGCCTACGGTAAATTAAGGAGATATTCAATTCTCCTGTTATTTATTGTGAGTCAATAGAATTCATTAAGGCTCAATTTGACACAAATATGTAATACCTATAATTTCACTACCATCATCCGGAGTGCGTCACGAGTTCTCGACGATTTATTTATTAGATTAATAATACCTATATTATTATCTTATTTCTTACAAAATACCTTGTTTATTCCAAAAGTATATACCTACCTACATTATCCACATACTATGATGTGACACTTCACTAACTTTACTACAACCCAGCAACGTGCCACTGCTGGGCACGGATCTTCTCCAAAGATTTTGGAGGGAATGTAGCCTACTGTAAGCACCTTGTGCTGAGCAGCATCAGGGCGAGAACGTGAAATACGACCTGGTTTTAGCAAAACTGGGTAAGGAGGAGCTGAGTCAAGTAGCAGACCTCATCGATGATCCACCAGTACAACAACGCTATACGACGTTGAAGGGCAGATTGCTTAAGGTATTTCAAGAAAGTGCAGAAGCGCAATTCCACAAGCTCGTGAAGGAGATGGACTTGGATCAGCAACGTCCTTCGCAATTGCTGGCTAGAATGAGGGAGCTAGCCAAAAATACAGGCACGGCAGGAGATACACTGAAGAACCTGTGGATGTCACGTCTACCCGGATGGGTGCGTGCGATTCTCGCAAGTTGCAACGGGGAAGCCAAGCTGGACGAACTTGCCACTATGGCAGATAAAATCATGGATATAATCTGCGTAGCGGAGATACATCGACCTTCTACTGCCACCTCGACGGACATAAATACAGGATTGCTCGCGGAAATTCGGAATTCCCTGGAACTAAAAAACTTGTGAGGCGAAGTGAATGATATCAGGGGAAGAGAGCGACAGCGAAACTTCCGTTGGCAAAGACGTGGGAGCAGATCTCGTTCACGGTCTTCAGGCCTGAGGCGTACACCACATAGCGCAGAGTGGTTGTGAAAATACCATTTCAGGTTCCGAGAAGCAGCCAGGAAGTGCGTGTCACCGTGCAACTGGAACGCCACGAAGGAAAACTAAATTCGGTACATTCAGGTGCGATGGGAGAGTGTATCGAGTTAAGTGATAGCCATCGACTATCTAATCTATCTAACTATGCGTCACGGACACCAGTGCAAATGTTTCAGTAGTCCCTGTATCTATGTTTAACCCTAAGAACTATAGTGATAAGTGTAAGTATACATTGTTTGCCGCAAATGGTACTGAAATAAACACCTACGGTGTGGTCACCCTAGAGCTTATCTTAGGATTAAGATGAAGTTACAAGTGGCCTTTTGTAATATGCGACGTCAGTAAACCAATCATAAGTGCTGATTTTTTAAATACACATAGGTTGATTGTAGACTTGTATAATAAGAAATTAATAGATTAATTGACAACATTATGCGTGATAGGGACCATCATAAGACATAGGGAACCCTCCGTTACGACTATCCACTTTGATAACCCATACCGAGACTTGGTGGAACAGTTTTCAGAGATTACTAGACCTGCATCATTTAAAGACCCCTCCGCACATGCTGTTCGTCATCACATAGACACAACAGGCCCGCCCGTGCACGCGTGCGCCTGGCCTCTAGCGCCAGACAAGTACAATAAGGTAAGGAATGAATTTCGTTTAATGCATGAAATGGGAATATGTAGGCCGTCTAGTAGCCAATGGGCCAGCCCTTTGCATGTTGTACCCAAAAAAGACGGGCAAATTAGACCTTGCGGTGATTATTATCGGCGACTAAACGCCATAACCAAACCCGACAGATATCCAGTGCCCAGGTTGCATGATTTTACCTATTGTTTAACAGAAAAAAAAGTTTTCACAAGATTAGACATAAAACGTGCCTATCACTATACGTATTGAAGAAAGACCTGAACACGTAGAAAAAACCGCGATCATTACACCATTCGGTCTTTTTGAGTTCCCGAGATTCATGGACAATGTTAGAGCCAAATTCATAAGAGAAACGGTAAGTATGTTCATAGTTCTTTGTTTTGCTTTATCGATGACGTCATCCTAGCCTCAGAGAATGACGTCATTAACAAATAACATGTAAGGCAAATTGTCAATTCGGTACAAAAGAAACTGAATTTTTAGGATATAAAGTCTCACAAGAAGGTATGAGCCCCTTATCAAACAGAGTTAAGGTTATATCAGAATATCCCAAACCGGACACGGTGGAAAGTTTGAGAAGATTCTTAGGTATGGTCAATTTTATAGATCCCATTTACCAAAAGCAGCCGAGTATCATGCCCATTTGAATAATTTTTTACACAACGCAAAAAAAAAAGATAAGACCAAAATAGTATGGGATAAGGAAGCTGAGTAATAGCATTCGAGCAGTGTAAGGTAAGCTTACAAAGCGCCACTACGCTCGCTCTCCCGAACCACAATGTCTCTTTATCTTTAATGACAGATGCATCAAACACATGTATGGGTGCCGTTTTGCAACAGCGTGTCAATGGTGTATGGCAGCCCATAGGATACTTTTCCAAAAAGCTGACAGACACACAACAGAATTACAGTACTTACGACCGAGAATTGCTCGCCATATATTTATCTATCATGCATTTCAGGAACATTATTGAAGAAAGGGAATTAACGGTATTCACAGACCACAAGCCCCTTGCGAGTTCACTAACAATATTCAACACGTAGGCGGTAGCGAAAACATAGTAGTCTCAACACGCGATAAAGCGTGTTGAGACTACTATTTGTATGTGCGACTACGATAGATTACGAAGAATTAGCTTCTCAATAGGAAACCAACAGGCAGATTAGCGAATATTTAACCGATAACAATCCGTCACAAATCAAATTAAAGAAAATAAATTTACCTAACATCAAAAATAGTATATAATGTAATATATCTACCGGTAATATAAGGCCATATATACCAGAGAATTTTAGAAAGACAGTTTTTATTTAAGTAATAAAAATTACTATTAATATTAATTACCCGAGCCCAGCAGTGGGACATTAATGTTGTTACGAAAAAAAATAATTACAATAATGAAAATAATTAAATTAAACATCTACTTACATATTAAAACTATATATACAATTGATTACAAAAAAAAAGAAACTAAAACGTAAACTTAAACAAAAAAAAAACAAATACCCCAAGGAAAACGTTTAGGCATCGTAATATTCGTCAGCATCACTGTCAACCGTAAACGTACCCAAAAGGCTGGCGGCATTGCCACGTTGAATGGCAATGCTAATTCTCTGAGCGAGAAACATACCAGCCCTCTGATCACGTGAAGCGTGGATAAGCCTTTTTGCCAGGTCTTTAAACAAAGACCCAGCACTCGGACCTAGAGTCTCGACCCCAAACGGCTCAAAAATATAATTACCAATTAAATGATGGTATTATCGCCGTTTGAGGATCTCTGCGGCTGCAGCAGCAGCGCCAGCACAACCCGCTGAGCTTGGAACATTCAGCAGCAGTAGAAGCTGAAGAAATAAGATTTTTTCTTCTCATACTGCTGAGCGGCCCATCCCACAGCTTCTGGGAGAATAGGTTGGTCGGCAAATCAGTACCTGGACAAGCCATTTTCACATGTTCACAGCCTCGGTCTTACACAGCACTTCAGAGTTAAACATTCCTGACTAACTCATTGGTGCTGTGGACTGTGGACAGAAGACTGAAACGCTGGTAGACTTACATCTAAAATTTTGCGAACGCCGAGCCCCCCAAAGCGAATAGGGAGAGACGCCTGAAGCCAGACTCGGTCGTTCAAGGCCACATTTAAAACTTTGCTCAAAGTAAATTGGATAATTTTGTCCATTTTGTCTAATAGAGGTGTGTTTTGCCAAAACTGTGTTAATCTTATGGTGTGAGTAAATTTTGGTACAAAAAGACAGTACCTAATAATGGTATAAGCCGAATCTGTGTTAATATTAAAAAGACGGTCAGAAACTTCATTAATATTTTGAATTTTTTCTTCAACAAAAGAATTGTACGATTGTTCAAGAATGGGGGACCCAAGGAGGCGGAAACTACTTTTTCCAAACAAGCTAATTTAGAAATTACCGAAAGTCTACATTTTCATTAAAAAAAAATTCACACTTGTTTGTGAACTAGACGATACAGGTAGTAGCGATACAAGCAAAACTGTACCAAATAGTAATATAAAATCTAACATTGTTAATAATAGCGATAAGTTAACAACTTGTACCACACGTAGTGGTAGAACATTAAAGCTGCCTGTGCGTTTTAAATTGTGAAATGTAAATATGCAAGTTAGAATTAAGTAAAATATAACGTTTTAGTAATTAATTAGTTCAGCAGTGTTTTTCACAGTTCTGCAGTTGTTTTTCAGAAAGAATTATATTGTAATTACAGGTGAGAGTGTAATATTAGCCTAAGTCTAATTATAAGTTGTCTCTTCTTGCCCTCGACACGAGTCAGCACATTCCGTTTGAAACAATGTCTACAGAGTTGTCGATTTTCATCATTTTCAAAAAATATTTTTTTATGACTGAACCATGTGACTTGGATTTTTTTTTATATTTTTCTCAGAACAGGCAGCCTATACCATCGCCCGGTACACTTACATTAACATTACATTAACGCTTACGTTAACATTAAGAGGGTTCATACATTTTCAAGTTGCTCGCAAATAGGTTTTTAAATTACGCACACAGAGCCGAAACATGCACACTTCTCTAATGCTGTGTGGTACAACAGTATAGCGCGTACTAATGAGTTTGGTATTTTCTAACCTCGTATTTTGTTAAAGTTGGATAAGACAAAATTTCAAATTAAATTAATAAATAATTAATTGTTATTAATCGTATTGTATTCTATAAACAATTAAAATACAATTTTATTAGAAGGAAAGAAATAACAATTAATTTTATATAAGACTAACAATTAATTTATCAATAATAACTGCGGCTGATATGATGATGAATGTGACTATTTGAGGTCAAAGTGGTGAAAATGTCCGCCATCTTGAACTTAGTTGTTTTTGGGCTGATCGCCTCCAAAATCGATATCTGACAATCCCACTGATCACTGGGCATAGTTCTGAAGTCAAAAATGTAAAAATGCCCTCCATCTTGAACTTTGTTGTTTTTGGGCTGATTGATACCAAAATCGATATCTGACGATCCCATTGGTCACTGGGCATAGTTCTGAAATCAGAATTATAAAAATGCCCGCCATCTTGAACTTTTTTGTTTTTTGGCTGAGTGATACCAAAATTGATATCTGACGATCCCATTCGTCACTGGGCATAGTTCTGAAGTCAAAATTGAGAAAATGTCAACCATCTTGAACTTTGTTGTTTTTGGGCTGATTGATACCAAAATCGATATCTGACTATCCCATTGGTCACTGGGCCTAGTTCTGAAGTCAAAATTGTAAAAATGCCCTCCATCTTGAACTTTGTTGTTTTTGGGCTGATTGATACCAAAATCGATATCTGACGATCCCATTGGTCACTGGGCATAGTTCTGTAATCAAAATTATAAAAATGGCCGCCATCTTGAACTTTGTTGTTTTTGGGCTGAGTGATACCAAAATTGATATCTGATAATCCCATTGGTCACTGGGCCTAGTTCTGAAGTCAAAATTGTAAAAATGTCCACCATCTTGAACTTTGTTGTTTTTGGGCTGATTGACTCCAAAATGGATATCTGACAATCCCATTGGTATCTGGGCATAGTTATGAAGTCAAAATTGTAAAAATGCTCGCCATCTTGAACTTTGTTGTTTCCGGGCTGAGTAATACCAAAATCGATATTTGACGATCCCATTGGTCACTGGGCATAGTTCTGAAGTCAAAATTGTAAAAACGCCCACCATCTTGAACTTTGTTGTTTTTGGGCTGAGTGATACCAAAATCGATATTTGACGATCCCATTGGTCACTTGGCATATTTCTGAAGTCAAAATTGTAAAAATGCCCAGTGACCAATGGGATTGTCAAATATCGATTTTGGTATCACTCAGCCCAAAAACAACAAAGTTCAAGATGGCGGGCATTTTTACAATTTTGACTTCATAACTATGCCCAGTGACCAATGGGATCGTCAAATATCGATTATGGTATCACTCAGCCCAAAAACAACAAAGTTCAAGATGGCGAGCATTTTTACAATTTTGACTTCAGAATTATGCCCAATGAGTAATGGGATAGTCAGATATCGATTTCGGTATCACTCAGCCCAAAAACAACAAAGTTCAACATGGTGGGCGTTTTTACTATTTTGACTTCAGAACTATGCCCGGTGACCAATGGGATCGTCAAATATCGATTTTGGTATCACTCAGCCCAAAAAAAACAAAGTTCAAGATGGTGGGCATTTTTACAATTTTGACTTCAGAACTATGCCAAGTGACCAATGGGATCGTCAAATATCGATTTTGGTATCACTCAGCCCAAAAACAACAAAGTTCAAGATGGCGGGCATTTTTACAATTTTGACTTCAGAACTATGCCCAGTGACCAATGGGATCGTCAGATATCGATTTTGGTATCACTCAGCCCAAAAACAACAAAGTTCAAGATGGCGGGCATTTTTACAATTTTGACTTCATAACTATGCCCAGTGAGCAATGGGATCATCAAATATCGATTATGGTATCACTCAGCCCAAAAACAACAAAGTCCAAGATGGCGAGCATTTTTACAATTTTGACTTCAGAACTATGCCCAATGAGTAATGGGATAGTCAGATATCGATTTTGGTATCACCCAGCCCAAAAACAACAAAGTTCAAGATGGTGGGCGTTTTTACTATTTTGACTTCAGAACTATGCCCAGTGACCAATGGGATCGTCAAATATCGATTTTGGTATCATTCAGCCCAAAAACAACAAAGTTCAAGATGGCGGGCATTTTTACAATTTTGACTTTAGAACTATGCCCAGTGACCAATGGGATCGTCAAATATCGATTTTGGTATCACTCAGCCCAAAAACAACAAAGTTCAAGATGGCGGTCATTTTTACAATTTTGACTTCAGAACTATGCCCAATGAGTAATGGGATAGTCAGATATCGATTTTGGTATCACCCAGCCCAAAAACAACAAAGTTCAAGATGGTGGGCGTTTTTACTATTTTGACTTCAGAACTATGCCCAGTGACCAATGGGATCGTCAAATATCGATTTTGGTATCATTCAGCCCAAAAACAACAAAGTTCAAGATGGCGGGCATTTTTACAATTTTGACTTTAGAACTATGCCCAGTGACCAATGGGATCGTCAAATATCGATTTTGGTATCACTCAGCCCAAAAACAACAAAGTTCAAGATGGCGGTCATTTTTACAATTTTGACTTCAGAACCATGCCAAGTGACCAATGGGATCGTCAGATATCGATTTTAGAATTCATCAGCCCAAAAACAGCAAAGTTAATAATTTGATCTTTAATAAAAAAAAATTCCATAACAAAGTATCAACTGGTATTGAACTCTCTTGAAATATACAAATATTACGTAAACATCGGACCGGGAGCGCGGGAAGCAAAGCGTTACGTCCTCTCTCTAGAAGGCCTCAGCCGGTACTGATTTCTCACGGCCTGTGCGCCGAAATATAAGGCGTTTTTAGGCTCTTTTCAAAAATCATTTTAAAATATTTCTAAAGGGATTTCGAAAAAATTATGGACATTTATAAATGACAACATCTTGCTTAATAATTAAATGTAAAAAAATCGACTTTTTAAACACATATAGTGTACCAAAATTCTAATCAAACTTGATCAAAGTTCAACGTTTTTAAAAATTTTAGTTCTTAAGTTTTAGTTATAAAAAAATGAATATTTCTAATATTTTTTCAATACACTAACTAAAGGACTATATGTAGACCTTAAAACAAGCTTTTTTTTCTATGCATTTCAATTACTTTAGTCCCTGGCGAATCTGAAAGTAGGCTTGTTTCGTTGAATTTCTTAAAACGCTGTGCAAAAGAACTGTTCTAACTAAAATACTAATAATAATTAGTCTGTTTTTCTTAATACACTTTTTAGACAAGAAAACTGTTGTCTATGTATGCCAAAAATTACTTCGCTACATATAAAGACATATTCTGTAGCGAACGTGGAAATCTCGTGATTTCATGGATTTCTGTATGAACCCTCTTAACATATTATGTTGTAGTTTGATATACAGGGTGTCCCGAAACTCAACGTCAAGCGAAGAAAAGGAAAATTCAAAACAAAACCCTATACACCTATACCAACCCGTCTGGCCAGCGTGGTATTGTTTTGGTTAGGTTAGGTAGGGTTTTGTTTTGAATTTTCCTTTTCTCGCAGTGCTTTTTTGTCTGTTTAAGGTTTCTCCCTAGTGACAACATGTATTCTGAATCCGTCACTACACGGATAACATACATAATAGATCCATTATTTAAGCTTTAAAGCAAAAGGGTAATAGTATACTTATTTACTTTCCTTTGGTTTCCATAAAGTATATTCGTACCAGTACGTACATATTTATGACATAAGCAATGATGTCAAGCATTTATCCACAATAATGAGACAAACAAGTCATTAAAATAAGGAAAAGTTCTTTTAATATCTAGTTATGAAACTGGATGAGTGTACAATGAGCCAGTGACCACCATAATTTTGCGGTTGTAAACATAATTTTTGCGGTCGGAAGAACTAGAATATGTGAGTACTTATTGTGTATATTATTCAATAGCGAATGAGTTTCGTAATAACAGCTTATAAAACAATTTGAGTTCATAACTAATTTTAAACTGAAAACTATTTTCAGCCAAATGTTTTCAGAAATCTGCATGATATTTTAGATTGTAACTGGCAATACTTACCTAGGTATACCTAGGTAAGTATTGCCAGTACCTATTCTACTAATATATTAGTAGAATAGGTAGTTAGTTAGCCCTTCTTTACAATTGCTTGCCAATTGCGTAAATGTTCATAATCTTGTGAAATTGTATTTTCATAGAGTGATATGCAAGAATAGTATAAATAAAAGCTTTTCTATAATTTTGCCAATGAAATACCTAAGATGTTTGGTTTGATTTTGTTATCCAAATTTTGTTTGAATTAATTTTACGAAGACTACATAACAATGGTTAGGTATGTAATCAACCTCATCATTCGAACGAAAGGCGATACATTGTGTAATAATGCATTCGTAAAAGGTAAAATCTGAAATCTATACAAATAAATAAAATTGGAGTGTCTGTTTGTAATATTAAAATAACCACTTTTTACTACATGCATATGAATGTATATACGGTACATATTATCAAAATAACATTTTTTTTAATTTTTTTGTCTTTCTGTCTGAATGTTAAGCGGGTTTGGACATGTAGAGAGAATGAATGAAGGAAGAGTGACAAAACAAATATATGAAACGAATGTGAAAGGAAACGTTAGAAGGGGAAGACCTAGAAGAACGTACCATGACCAAATAGGTGACGTTATAAAGAAGGGACAGATCAGGAGTACCCTCAACCGACGAGAATGCATGAAAAGACTGATGAATGTTGAAGAAGCCAAAGATGTTTGTCAGAATCGTAGCAAGTGGAAGGAAATGGTCTCTGCCTACCCCTCTGTTGGGAAAGAGGCGTGATCTATATGTATGTATGTACTGTCTGTTTGTTCCGGCTAATTTCTGGAACGGCTGGACCAATTTTGACGGGACTTTCACTGGCAGATAGCTGATGAAAGGAGTAACTTAGGCTACTTATATTTTAGAAAAATCAAAAATTATTATATAAAAAGTAATGTTGCTTTTGTTAAATTCCACGCGGACGAAGTCGCGGGCACAGCTAGTTTTAACTAAATTGAGCAATTACCAACATTTTAAGTAGGTACCTACTATACAATCAAAAGAAAAGTAGCGGGTATGTTAAGTACATGAAGCTACTAACTAGTCTCGAGAATGGTTGGCCGGAACTTGAGAAAGTGCAGCCGACATACCGTGGCCGCACGATTTCATAGCTCAGTGGCCAACTCACGGCTGCGGTTTCTTGATCACATTGCAACACATTTGTATTACAAGAAGCCACTTATGGAGTAAGTGTAAATAAAAACATTAGGTACTTAGTCATCATCAGTTTAAACTATTGTTTCATTAAATGGGAAATCTGAACTCGCTATTCATAGGAAGGAAGTGCTTATTGCATGAGAATTACTCAATAAATATACACAGGTACATAAATATATCAAATTATAAGATTTCCTGTAAAACGCACACAAATTAAGGTTAGTAGAATGAAATCGTTGCCGTTCCATAGATACCATAGTCGGACGGTGGCGGTGTTGCGATAAGTTAATGAAGGTCGTACAGTAACGGTGCAGGTGCTAGTTATTAATATGGAGACAGTATCTGAGTCGAATACGAATTAAAGGCTTTGCGAAGTAGTATTAAGCCAAGCAGCGCACTTCCGCCGTACAAATGTAGCGGGCGAGGGCTGTCGGCTGGCGCGCGTTCGACCCGCATTCCGCACGAAATACGTCGCACCAAACACGACTCTCAGTAGGAATAATAAACGCATTGTTGCCGATGCCTCACAAAGCAGGCGAAATCGATTACACATAATGTATTCAATTGTATGCATCGCATTATAAATTAATGTTACTTATTAATACTCTAGTATCTGTATAATATTTTGATTTGATTTTTATTCTGAAAGGCTTTTTTTATTTTTAGTTTTCCATAAAAAAAAGGAAATAGCGGAATCCTTATAGGATCGCTCCGTTTTCCGTTTTCCGTCTGTCTGACTTCGCTCCCGTCGTTCTTTATTTTGCCACTACTCAGCTCGTATTAGCCAAAAGTGCTAATATATGGCTTTTATATAACCTTCCCCGACAAATGGGCTATCCAACACCAAAAAAAAATTCAAATCGGTCTGAGTAGTTCCTGAGGTCCTAGCGTTCAATCAAACAAACAAACTCTTCAGCTTTATAATATTAGTATAGAAGTATAGATTCATTCAGTAACTTTTGTAAGGAATCAGAAATGTGAAATATAACGTTCAGAGTAATACTAAATAAAGTGAAATTATAAGTGCAGCGACAGAAGTTAATATATTAGCTGTGCTGCTTAGTATAAATGTATTAGCGGGCAGCACCGAACTGCAAAATGCTCGAGTTTACAAGATGCATGTTCGAGTACGCGTTAAAAATCGCATTTCATTGACTTAGGTACGCCACTTTAATTTTTTTTGCTGTTGTTTTGCTGGTAATTGATGTAGACTAGTTAGTAAAGCCCCAACATTGTCATATTTTGTACCCCGGGCGGTATTGACGCAAGAAAAATTGTTTTTATAAAAAATGTATGGAGAAAAACAGATAATTCGAATTTATTCGAGACTCGATTTATTCGACTTCGAGATTTATTTTTGTCCGTATTTTTGCAATTTTTTGACATATCGCACAAATACCAATTATAGAGCCTCATGTATCGTAAATAATCAGAAATAATAATAAAATATACGTTTCGTGATTTTTCACCCAAAGTCCATCGCGCGCGTGGGGTCGCTAAGATACTGCAGTAGGGTGCAATAAACCGTTGATCTAGTGTCAAATACCAATTATAGAGCCTCAAGTATCGTAAATAATCTGAAAAATGAAATAATAATAAAAATATACGTTTCATGATTTTTCACCCAAAAACCATCGCGAGTGCGGGGTGTGCGATATATCAAAAAATTGCAAAAAAAACTGGAGGATATAACGGGCAATTTCTCGAGTCTCGAATAAATTTGAATTATGTTTATCTCCACACATTTTTTATCCAAAAAAAAATTTTCGCTTCAGTACCGCCCGGGGTACAAAAATATGACAATTTTGGGGCGTTACTAACTGGTCTACATCAATTTCTAGCAAAACAACAGCAAAAAATAATTAAAGTGTCGTAAGTCAATGGCATGGTCGAGCAGTCAAAATCTTGCTAACATGCCATGCGCGAGCATTTTGCAATTTGGTTTGCGCTGACGCTTATTATACTTATTTATTACGCATCTGACGTCTTTTTTTTATATGACTGTCAGCTATCTAATAAACTAATAAATCATCTTTACTACCCCATCAATATAGTAAAAAACCGGTTAAGAGCATGTCGTACCATGCTCAATGTAGGGTTCTGCAGCAAAAGAGCGTACCTCGAGAAGCGCAGTTTTCCGGAAATAACTCAAAAACAGTAAATTCGATCATGTTCAAAATAATTTTAGTTGGAAGAACAGAAGTTACATAAAAAGTGGTGCAACTGCACATAGATAAGCGGAAACGTAAGTTATTTGAAGTCACGATGTTTATTTATGCACAGTATCAACGTGACCTTGAACGAACGGCAAACTGAATTCCAAGCAGATTACACATCTGTCCGAGTCTCCGAGACAATCATACAAACAAGCAGTTTATTTGTATTATTAAACACTTAATAAGTAACTGCATCTTATGTGTTTACGCATTGTAATGAAGTTCTAATACGCCTATTAATTATATTATAAAACTAGTAGACTTGTCGTGTACTAATATACTATGCACTTCAAATCTCTTTCAAATAATGAACTTTGGGTTTTTGGAATTAATGTACATAACCCTAAAAAACTTAAGTAAAATACAAATAATAAGCTCAAATCATAAATGAAAGTCGTTGTGAAAAATGGCCCCGCGTGTTCACAGTATATCATTTAACGATGCTACAGCGCTTTAGCGTCTTCTGCCTGTGTCAGGCAACAAAATGCCGCTTCTACGAACTTGTAACGCGATAGCAATATTATTCACCTGAATATTGTTATTGCGTTTATTTTTTTATGAAATGTAACTATTAGCAAGTACAATAATATTATATATTATTAAATGTGATTAACGCCCTCTTGGTGTGTATAAACGTATAGACATCCCTCCCTTTCAAAAGTGGATAGATTTTAAAACTTCCTTGACATCGTTTACGCTCATTTTAGCTGCTGATGTCAGCAATAAAGTAGAGCCCCATGTCCCAAGGCCCATTACAGCTTGTCGCCTGCTGTAACTAACTACTACCAGGACCAGCCCCCTCTACTTTACCTCTTGACAACTGCAACTAAGCATTTCACTTTCTTGGAATAAGTATATTTATTTAAGTTTAGTGTGACCGGAGCATTCCCGGATGACAGGAAACATACTAATATTTACAAAAGCGGCTCTAAAGATAAACCTGTAAACTTTCAATACATAGCTTTGTTGAGCATCATAGTCTCTAATGGTCTATAAGATGTCTCTAAGATGGTAAATAAGTATCAGCTTAACTTTCTAGATAAAAATAAGGTTGTCTCTGATAGGCAGTTTGGGTTACGAAGAGGGATATCGACTGAAGACAGTGGTGCTGCTGACCGATAAAAGATTCATGATAATATATATATTATTATTATACAAAATAGAGAATATTGTCTTGGTATTTCTTTACATTTATCAAAGTTTTTCGATAACGTCTTTGGTATTTCTATTAATAGGCCAGTGAATTTTTTGGAGGGAAATGTCGACATTTCCCAAATAATCAAATTTTCTGCTTTCGACTTTTACCTCCACAGTTATTTTGCGAGCACTCATTTACTAGACTATAAGAAAGGTTCGGATTGTGGGGATGGTTCCGAAACTGTTTGATAGCACGTCAACAATATGTTGAAGTGGAAAAAATTCATAGCGGTCTGCTACCAGCTACCAGTCACTTTCAGTGCACCGCAGGGTAGCACTCTCGGTCCTACACTGTTCACACTGTACATTTTTTTATTACTAGTCTAAGAAATATATTTTTTAAAGCACTGTAGGTACAAACTATAATAAAGTCATGTGAATATGAGGAAGAATGTCATCAACATTAAAAACTAGCATATGTTATGAAATAATAACTAGTTCACTTTAAATGTGTATCGTCGTCTGAGAAATTAATGACTATCTTGCTGGGAGCCTCTATTTATTAAATTGCCGCCCATCGGAGTTTGAGGTCGACGACCGTGGCACGTTGGTCATACACAAGCCACGGTTCGTCTTATCTACAATATCTTGTGCCTTCTTGAACGAGAGTCGATTATACCACGTAGAATGTCGAACATTATGTGAACCTAAGTACATTATTATGATAGTCTTTATTGGTCAGTTTCTCTCACACCATGACACCACATTACAATAAAAACAAAATATCGTATTAAATATGTATTTGTATCGTCAAACCATTTGTACCTACGAAGGTTTGATACAACGTTAGTACATATACATACATACCTACGTAGTTCTTTTGTAGTATCTTATTATTACGGACAATGTTAACAACTCTTCATGATGCCTCTTCAAATGAAATACTAATATATATTTATTGTTAGATCATAAAAATACAGTGTCCCGAAACTCAACGTCAAGCGGCTACCGGGCGATGGTATAGGCTGTACCTGTTCTGAGAAAAATCAGCCGGAGGGCGTGGGTTCGATTCCCACTCAGGACAAATCTTTGTGTGATGAGCATGACTGTTTGTTCTGTGTCTGGGTAATTTATCTAAAATATGAATGTATTAAAGTGGTATAGCAGTTGTTTAGTATCCAACACAAGCAAATATAATTGCTTAATTGCTAGACGTACCTATTAAAATTATTTTTATTAAAAAAAAAATGTTTGAACACATTTATTTTTAATAAATGTTCAAATATTTCTTTCGTTATGGATTACTCTCACTCTACTCTGCATCGCCTCAGAAATGATTGTTGAATTAGTTTTCATTTTCTTGTAAACACAGAAAACATTTATCAACAATAGAAAATCATTAGTCGTACCACTTTTTCCAAAAATATTATGTTAATCTGTCTCACTTTTATTCCTATCTTGTGCTCTATCTCACTCTTTCACATTCGTTCTATCCCATTTGCACTACGGTAAAACCAAAATTTATGTACTTAGAGGAATTATGCAGGGAAGCTACTTTTTACTTTTTTACACATGACCCTTTTGCAAACAACGAATTATTACTACTTTTTCTTGTGAGATAAGTACCAAGTTGCGTACCATTATAAATTCGTGATTAAATGGGCTATTTTTTTAAATAATTTGCCTAGGTTAGCGTAATACATATTTTAAAAAAAAATAATACTACACTTGTTTTTACCATGACTATGAAATCATTTTTTTTCTTCAAAATTTACACAAATATCTTTTGATTTTGTAACAGCAAACTATAGTATACTTAATAAGGACTATGTCATAGCAGTACCTAAAACTGTATACAGAGTTGTCGATTTTCATCATTTTCAAAAAACATTTTTTTATGACTGAACCATATGACTTGGATTTTTTTTTATATTTTTCTCAGAACAGGTACAGCCTATACCATCGCCCGGTAGCCGCTTGACGTTAAGTTTCGGGACACGGTGTATATAACTTGGTTGACATAGGTATACAATTAATAAATAATAAATAAATATTGTACCCCATTCACACAGCGCCATCTAGTCCCAAATTAAGCAATTATATTTGCTTGTGTTATGGGTACTAAACAACTGATATACTACGTAAATACATTTTTTTTGTAAATACATACATATTTTAGATAAATTAAATGCAATTGTACGTATATATTTAAAGGTACAGGTCAGGACATAACTTTACTACTACGACAAAGCTAGAAGAGAGCATGAATGAATGAGTAAACAGAAGGTTACCGTTACTACTAAACAAACAGGACTGTAAAAACCTACTGTTACTTTACAAACAGTCAGCAATACCAATTTTTGCTATACTAATGCTAAGTAGAAAATAGATATTATATAATATCTACAATGTTGTAACAACGCCGTAGTGCCGTACATTTAATTGCACATGTTAACAAAAATACTGACACTTGTGTACTATGCACAATGAAAGTGAATATTGTGACATGGTTAGTGAGTATTTTTAGTTTTATTATACCCAGTTGATGGTATGTTAATGTAGGTATGTATGACCAAGGTTAATACTTAAGGGCAATGGCCGCGAGCGGATACCGCACGTCCTACACCCTCCCTCATGCCAGCCAGTGAGACGGCATGCGGCATAGTGACTGTGCCTTCGTATTACTGCAGTAAACTTGCAGTGTATATCACATTAATGAGATAACGCAACGAATTATTAAAATCTATTTACATTTATTCTTCCTTTCCTTTCCTTTATTCCTTTTTTTAAAAGACAACGCCCGCACTAGGGAACAAGCCCTGTGTCGCGGGGAGCTTTACAAACATGCAACTAACGGACACAAAGTACACCCAGACTAGAAACAAATATCTATGTATACATATTTTTTTATTTAATATAGGTACTTAGGTAATAGTTATTGGAATAGAATAAGTTATTAATAGTACTGTATTGGTTCGATTCATTCCTCGATTGTCCCAGTATTTAGTACCACATTCCAAAAAAATACTTCTTTGTCCAACATGATGACATGACTGCTCAATTTCATTCATCCCAAAATCTCGTTTACACCAGACACCTATTCTCCAAATTTCATCAATATACATCGAGTAGTTTTCGAGTAAAATACCTGTGATATACGGACGAAACTATAAGGGTTTCCGTTTTTGCCATTTTGGCTACGGAACCCTAAAAATCTACCGGTAAAATAAATCGGTAAATAGATCTAGAACTCATTATGTAGAGTACACGCGGTACTGTGTTGATTGATAGGTAGGTACGAATTCCCTTCGACTGTTATTAAGGGCGTCACACACGGTGAAGATACTATAATTAATATTTTATTATAAGATACCTGGATATAAAATGTACGATAGTTACGATAATATTTCCGCTCCAATCATTTTCTCTTGACTAGTAGAGGAGTCACATGTGCATTTCTCCCATGTACATGGTGATCTAATAGGAATAATTTATTAGATATCTCATCGGATATAAAGTTTAGGAATGACCGCGGTGAATATATAATTATAAATAAGTTGTACTCTTCGCAGTCTATTCTCCATAAACAGGGATATTTTAGAACACTTTCAATAAGTTGTTACATTCTTAAGGGCTTTTCACGTTTTACACGTTCTCCCTTTAATAAACACGAGTGCAAAGAGGTAAATTTCTTCCGGAAATGTCCAAGCTACAATACAATAAATGAGCGAGCGGGAGTGACACAAATTCCATGCCCACTCTGTATTTGGTTCTTACGACATAATGTATTTTGAATGTTCTTAGGATACTACGAATATGTTAAGATAATTTTTTACCATGTTAGTAGATATACTTCGTATCGTATGGTAATATTATCTTAACCGTGTGTGACGCCCTTTATTAATGTAATACTAACTACTCGACAATTACTCTGATTCATGAAGCGTTGCAACACATCAAAGTACCTACCTAACCAACCTTTTAGAAATAGGACAATGCATTTCATTTCTGATGCAATAAATTCACGATAGTAATTACGCAGCTACGTAATCAGAGGGGTTTACATTTGAAAAAAAAAAGCTTCGACTCTGTTATATCGATGTAATTTCAAATGTAGAGCCGTTATCGCATTTTTTGAAAATTTACTACTATCAAAAACAAAACTAAAGGTTTAAACATAAAAAATTCTATCTATTGCTAGTGTGTCCTGAATACTAGCCTTTCTTTCATATATCATAGGATTTCGAAAGCGATGTGCATCTCTGATGAGCAGGGCGCGGGGCAGCGCTACCAGCATTCTGAGCATGATAGCAAGCAGTTTAGACTGCTCGTATATGAATCGCTGCTATCTCTCATGGGATGGTGCTGCGGTGATTTGATTTTATTTTAAAAGTACTAACATAGTCTTAAATATTACTAACCTAATGAGTCTTGGTCACTTGAATAAATAAATATTCTATTCTATAGCCCTTTTATATCAAAGTGATTATGTAGTTAAAAAAATAACACCCGGGGGGAACCTATATTCCAAAATTTACACCACTGGCATCTATCAGCGTCAGGAGAGAATTGAAACCTGTGAAGTGAGGATCTTCCAGCTGTTATTTGGGTACCTACTTATGAAAATCATGCACTTACTTCACCATATACAGAGTATATAGTGTCTAAATGCATGGTGTATATTATACACCAAAATCAATTATTTTTGGCTTCTGTAGCCAAAATGGCAAAAACGAATAGTTTCATCATGTCCGTCCGCGTGTCACAGGCATTTTACTCAAAAACTATTCGATGAATATCGATGGAATTTGGAAAATAGGTGCCTTGTGTGGGCCGCTACTAAGTACAAATAAATATTTTTAAGGGGGGCACTCGATACATGTAACAGATGCTAAAAAAATGCTTTTTAGCAAAGATTTACAAATGGCACATGTTTCGACAGATATTTTAAAAACAGTTTTTTGATAATGTGAATATTTCGGCTACTAAAGTAGCATAAATTGTGTCCTATATAAAACCTAAAAATCTGAAAAAAATCACAAAGATCATAAATATTTCCAACGAAAATAATTTTTAAACTCTATCGGATATACCGTTTTTGAGTTACTTACGAAAAACTGCGTTACTCAACAAAAGGACGTACCTAAGTGTTTATGAAGATACGCTCTTTTGCTGCTGAACCCTATATTGAGCATGGTTCGACATGCCCTTAACCGGTTTTTTAAATTTTACCTTCAATTCGATTAGTGTATTATTTGCTTTCCATTAAGATTTTAATAAAATAACCCATTTAAAAGCTTTTTTTGATGAAGTGATTTTTTAAAGTTGAAAAATGTACTAAAAGGGTGGTATTCGGCACATCCACCTACAAATTCTTCAATTCTACCTTATAGGTAGGTAAGGGTATGTAGTATATTAAATTTCTATTCTCTTCATTTCATCACAGATTAGGTGCAAAGATTAGTCCCTATGGTGCTTATTTAATTGTTTATTTCTCACGTTTGTTGCCACTCCCAAAACATTTTCTTTTTAGGGTGGCCGAGGGGGGCTATTAAAATAGTTAAAAATCGATCATTTCGCCAGTGGCCGACGTAATTAACATGCTATTATTTCAGTGATAACTACACTTTACTTGATATTCCTTCTTGCCAAATTTCATGATTCTAGATTCTAAGCCAACGGAAAGTACGCTATAAGTTTTGACTTTCTTGGGCGTCTACGTATTATTATTATGAGTTATGCGACAAAAAATGGAGCATAAAGGGCTGCATCTTTTGAATTTTGATTGCGTTTACTTAGAAATCAGATTTTTTACTGCTTAGATTGCAGGCCCGAGTATCTATTTGATATTAATTTCAGCTTGATAAGAGTTCTTGAGAAAAATATTCTTGACAGACTACGGACAACGGACTGATCCTATAAGGGTTCCGACTTTTTCCTTTTGAGGTACGGAACCCAAAAAACGCGTGCCGCAAGCTCACAAACGTTTGCTCTAAAAACCTCCATTGAAACCACCAGGTTTCTTAGTACCTAGTAGATTTCTATTTACTTCCTTGACGTGAGCTTATTAACGTATAAGGCTTATTAGACTACCCGATTTCTAGGATCCGCCCTGAAAACCGTGTAGTTTACCTATTATACTAATTGATCCATAAGTATATTAAACACTAAGTAGGTACTTATTTAAAAATAGCAAATAAATATCTAAAGCAAGTTATGAATGTCAGGAAGAAAGATATCTATACAAATAAATAAAATTGGTGTGTCTGTTTGTAATAATAAAATAACCGCTTTTTACTACATCTTTTGTATGTGTATAGGTACGGTACATATACCAAAATAATATTTTTTTTCAATTTTTGTCTGTCTGTCTGTTTGTTCCAGCTAATTTTTGGAACGGCTGGACTAATTTGTGATAATGGATAAAGATAGCTAGATAATGGATAGCTAATGTCACAAGGAGTAACTTAGGTTACTTTGGTTTTGAAAAAATACCAGGGTTCCGTAAAAAAAAATTAAAACTCCATGAATGCAACAACACAGCTAGTTAACAAAAAAAATCGATAAATCTCCCTTAACATTCACTAATATTGTAATATAAGTAATATTATGAGTTATGTTAATGTAGGTATAATAAATAGTAAAATAATTAACATAATTTGTGTTTTCGGAAGGTTATATAAGACTTACATCCGCACTCAGAGACGTCAATTAGCAATAATCTGTCTTTAACACAATTTTTTTATGGAATAATCATCTTTTGGCATTTAGACTTAAGTATTACACGATTTTACTAAATAAACTTTAAAGTTAAATAACGTCTCTTGAGTACGGCAGTTAAGTAGTTAATAAACACACTACTAGGAGATTTATCTAGGTACATATTATTTTAACTAAAACAACCTGAAAGAATAAAAAGTAAAGTAAAAACAACAATCAGTTGAACAGTCAGTCAAACTACAAACGAGCCTGCTAAAGTGGTAAATGTATCATCACCATAATAATGGGGAAAAGAGCCACAGTTTCTGAATGTATTAAAACATTCGCTAAAGGCTAATTCGCTTGAAATTTGTATGCAGTATTTGAATATAATTCTCTGAAGTTTAAATTTCAAATCTGTACAGAATAGGTAGGTACACTTGTATTTAATTAGCGTTAAGTGAAAAAACCAGCGAATACACGAAACGAGAAATAATATTTTAAATATAAAAATATTAACGCAAGCAAAATTAATAAATATAAAACAAAACATTTAAAGTTCCTACCTCGTACTTGATGCCGGCCAAACGAAGCCATGTTTCGACTTTCAAGCAGTATGGGGAAGTCGACGGCAACAAAGGAGTTCGCGTGAATTGATACAGATATACGATATCTTTCTCAAAATTTGGCTTATGAACGGTGACTTTCGGTGGAGCTGGTTCAACTTTCTTCTCTTCTACCTTTTCTTCAGTTTTTTCTGCCGGAACTTCTTTAGTTTGGCCATTGTCTGCAGGCGCGTCCTCCTTTGCTAAATTTTCTTTCTCTGTGTTTTCAGGCACGTTATTAATTACTTCTGTGGCCATGGTTATGACAAAATGTATGTAAACAAGTCTCTATGAAATTTATTCACACACTTTAATTTACACAAGAGCCGCGCTTTAATTTTAAAAATAATTCACGGCAAAAAATTCAATGCGTACAGTGCCGCACAGGCGTACAGGTTGACTGGCTGCGCCCGGCACGACAGCCGAGCGGCGCGGCGTGGTGCGGTGGGGTGGGTCGGTGGGTGGTCGCGCGTTGGGCTCATTTGGGCACATTGGGTTGGGCCCAGGGTTACCATATCTCAGGATTTTCGACTTTTCTCAGGATTGCGGCCGGATTTTGCTAATCTCGTGACATCTCAGGATTTTCAATAAAACACAGGTTACATTTTAAACATCTCTTTAATTAAAAGTTAAACCAACTAAAATAATCTTTTTTTGGGTAACAATTGAACAGTTAAAATCTATACTTGTTTATCTAAGTGAAACAAACTAAAAAAAATATTCTTTTGGTAACAATTGCAGTTAAAATCAATATTTATTTATCTAAGTAAGTTGCGTGCAAGTTGCAACGCGTGAGCTAAAGCCGCAGTGTATAGAACGCTAATAATACGTTTTCAGAGAAAATTCTCAAACTATATAAAATCTCAGGACTTTTCCATGGAAATCAAGCCTTTTCTCCGGTCTTTTGATTTTTACATCTGGTAACCCTAGTTGGGCCGGGCAATCTTGCGCTTTTAAGGGCGTCACACACACACGGCGAAGATAATATTATAATATTTTATAAGACATATTTTATATATCTTATAAAATATAATATAATATTTTATGAGACATATTTTATATATCTTATAAAATATTAAATTAACTTCACCGCTTCATATATATATTTTATAAGATACAATATCACTCACTATACATTTTGTATAAACCAACACACACGGTGATATTCATAATGAGCGATATTGAAATATTAAGATACGAATTATGTCTTATCTACTCTTACTATACTAACATGGTACGTATCATATCATCCAAAATTTATAGCAAGCAAGGAGCCATTACACTAGTTTACAAAATTTAACTTTTTGTCTGTTCCTGTGAACTTTATGGGTGATATTGTTTACTTATGACATGGTTTTTTCAAATCTAGCTTCAAATATTTTTGTGCATCTCGAAATTATTAGTTTATGACTTTCATCGTTTATACCTACATATTTATTTGTTAATAACGTGGATGTTTCAGTCTGTTAAGATTAATTTCACAAGTTTTTGCGACATAAGTGGTTCAAAAAGAACTTTTTTAAACAACCCAAATTATTTTTCCTACGTATGTGGTGAATATGTGTTAAAAGAGTAGGTAGAGTGTGTTAAAAAATACTATTCACTTACTGTACTTTGGAATATCCTTGGATAGAAATGGCAAGTGTTGGAGTCCCGATTGTATTTGTAAATCATGTGTTGAATATTTAAGAATACGGGAAGGCGGCAAAAGAAGTAGTTTTAAATTTTGAACTTCAACTATTTGGCGAGAACCACAATATCATCTGGATGACTGTTACTTTTGTATCATCATCATCATCATCATTTCAACCCATAAACGTCCCACTGCTGGGCACAGGTCTCCTCCTTTGTATAAGTCAACATTAAAAAGACATAAAAAATCGAACTAAATAGCAGTACCTACTTGTGTTCAGCATTCAGTACAACAGTCACCTGACAATTTAGTCTTCAAAAATACATCTGAGCTCTTGGTACAATACAATCAAGGTCCAAATTCATCAGAACTTGATACTCATTTTGTAATTGCATCAGAGCCAATATGCTTCTCACAAAATTAGTTAGATGATCTTGTAATAGATTTAAATCTTTATAAACAAGCTTCAGAATTATAAGCATAATTATAAGAATGATAGAAAAATATTTTTGTTTTGAGGCTCTAAAATTACTTTTTACCACGAAAGGGAAAAAAAAACGGAGTTATTTAAGAACTTTTAGAAGACCTCCTTTTACAATTAAAAACTCTGGGTTGCAATATGAGCATAAAACTCCACTTCCTCCATAGTCATCTAGACAGGTTTTCAGAAAATTTAGGAGTTTAATGAGCGAAAAGCCAGTGGAGTGTATGCATCAAGATTTACGGGTCAAAGAGGAGCGTTATCAGAGTTTCTGGGATAGAAATATGATGTCTGACTATTATTCGGGCATTATGCACCATTTTCCTAAGTTCACACATAAGAGAAGAACTATAAAACGGAGTTTTGGCACCAATAATTATTTATTGATAAAAAAAATTATAGTAATTTTTCCTAGTCAATACTCATATTTTTCGTTTTTGATTGTAAGTAGGAACCTGAAACTCATAAACTAGAGCTGATGAAAAAATTCTACTTATTTATTTTTGTAATTAGCAAATAATATGTAGTCGGCAACAGATTCACTGTAAACTAGTGTTATTTATACAGTGTTCACAGAATGCGGGGTGCGGGTCGTGTTGTGTCGCTCATTCATTGTATTTTCGTTGCAGAATACGGGGTGCGGAGCGTGTTTATTTCGCTCCCACTCGCTCAGTTATTGTATTGTAGGCTGGACCAAAATAAATTTTATCTCTTTGCACTCGAGCGTTCGAAAATATCTCTGTATAAGGACAATAGACTGCAAAGAGTGTATAGTTACAATTAAATATATATTCACTGCGGTTTTCCTAAACTTTATATGATTTTCTAACCAAATTGTTTTAAAGTCATATTCGAACTCAGAATTTATTATCATCCGATGAGCTATATACCTAATTAGTCTAATAGTACGGCAGTTCGTCTCTAGTAACACTTCCACTAGTCTAGACAGAATGATTCGAGAGGATATAATTATTATCGTAACATAACCGGGTGTGTGACGCCCTTTACTGAACGTGTTGCTAGCCTAAATATTAATTTAAACTTTCTAACGAAACTGGATCATCAAGCACCAAACGTAGTTTTTAAGAACGTACCTACTAGAAAGGGGTTAGAAATAATTCATAATGACTTAGGTAGTTAAATGAAAATGTTTATTATTTCCCGGTTTAAAACAACGACGACGGTGTGCTGCCAAGCGCATGGCCAATCTACATCCCAAAAAGTGCTGCCAGCTCTGCTTTTATAACAAATCATTAGATAATATGTATGTAGGTATCTGTTTTCATAAAGTCTGATAAACATAACAACCTACTTCAATTTAGTAAATTACAAAAGATTGTAACTATCCATTTTTTTTCTTGCCAGTAGTTGTTATAGCTCTACCCCGTCAGCGAACTGGTCGTAGGCAAATTTGTTGACCCTACTTTTCGGATAACCTGTTACATTCTTAATTTGTGACTTTCATAAGTATTACTTTGTAACCTCGAGATTTTATTTCATTTAAATCAGAACCTACTTTAGTTACCTATTTATTTAACTGTTTGTTGGAAAAATATTTATCGGCTTCTGTTACATCTCTGGATACAAATATTTATTTTTATTATTTAACTACCAAACCTAGTAGGTAGCGGCAAGTTTTATTATGTTAAATAGTTTTTGAGTAAAATGGCTGTGACGGACGGACGGATGGTAGGACATGACGAAACTATAAGGGTTCCGTTTTCCCATTTGGTTACGAAACCCTAAAAATACTTTTTTACACACTACCACTGTTGAAAGCCAGTTGGTGTCAAGGGTACCTACAGATGAAAGGAAAAAATCAGGTAAATTAATTGATAAAATTTGCCCGAGACCAAACATAATATATGTCGGAAAGTTACCGTTTATAGTCAAAAGTCTGTCAGTTCTGCATATATTATTGGATTTGTGACTAGCATTAAAGCTCCCAAAGTCCCGATACAGAAACTTAACCACTCGGATACGGAAAGGCCAGTTTTAGTTACCTACTAAGTAAAACAACCACATAGAATTATTCAAAAATTTATTTCTTATACCTACTTACATTAATAAATTATGCAAAATAACACACGTCACCTGTGGATATTCCTAATTTCTGAATGATCTTCCTCTTCTTATATTATTATGTACCTAGTAAAATAGTTTATTTTTATTTATGTAATAAAGAGTTAAATTAGTTACCTTTTATGAGCAGTGATAATTTGTACAAAAGAAACCGATTTTTATTTTCATGTATCGTTTCCCGGACTAATGTGAATATGAATTACCTATCAAACTAGGTAAGTATATTGATTTAGTTAATTAGAGAATCGTTAGAGATCAAACGTCACTGTACCCATGCTATGTAAAATGGACAATGGCTGCCTATGGCTGGAAATTTCAAAAAGATTCAAAAGACATACATATTTAGTATTTTTCTGAATTGCTAAGAATTACAAGATAGACATTCTCTATTTTTTGAATCTACAATCCCATTCTTCTCTATTTTTAGCTGTTTTTCACTTACGACGCCCATTTTTTCCTTCACTTGATGGATGAAACTATCTATCCCTCCCTACCATTCCTTCCTTCAAATAATGTATTAAAGAAGTCGTCGTGTCGTTTCAAGTGAACAATGGTATTAAGGTCAAATAACATAGAAATAAATAATTGAAATGTATTCTGATTATTTCTGATTAACACCTAAAATTTCATTGACGCTTAGGCAAATTTCCATTTTACTAATAGTGTTATTTTAAAATATAGGCAAATAGCTGATAGGTACTTTGTCTATGCACGCTTTTTATTAAGTAACAACCGTTAAAAGCTGTATTACAATAAAAATATGCATTTCTATTTCAATGTAATGTAAGCATTAGTTTATTGCATTACATTAATGCCAGTCTTTTATAATGACAACAAAATGTTAGATTGATTAAATAACTAATAACTTGTTTACCTATATCCACAATTATTTAAATTTCAGCATGCTACAGAAAGTCAACAAATTGTAAAAAATATATTTCTCGAGTTGTAATTACATAAAGTACTACATTCAGCTAGCATTTCTATCATCGTAACCACACTACTCAAAATGAGCTTTAATTATACTATACCTACCTAATTATTTTATTGTGAACTTTTAATTATTAAGACAGCATTGAGGGCCCTATTTCACCAGGACACTATGCGCCACCGTGGGTGATCCCGGTTGCAGACACAAACCAAGCGGGCTGTTCTTCACCATATCACTGATTCCGAACAGTCGGAAACCACATACCTACTAAACTTTTTCGAATCCAAGAACGAGATTTATTTAAGACTTCAATTTTATAAAAAGGTCAGGTTTCGTATAGGTAGAAAATTTAATATTTTATATTTTTTCTACAATAATCCATTTTCTACCATTAGGTATTTCTTTACCTCTAAATAAACTGTGGTTTCGGATGGTAACTTCCCGATAGTCCAGAATCAGGGTCCAGGTGAGGAACTCTCCATAGACCCTGTGTACGTTTTGTTGGTGGAATGACTGATTGCGTACAGATATCGTAGTGAGATGTACCTATGTAGGCATAAGGTTCTTCAGACATCGCAGACGTGCGTACAAAGCACTTAAGTTTTAGTATTATTCTACAATATAGCATACGTGTTGCTGTTTATACGAATGAATCAGCACTTCGTAAATGAGTTTAGTTTATAATTCGTAAGTAAGCAGTATATTATATAAACTTTTCAAATACTTATTCGAGTCGAAACACTTGGGCCGTGGGGTTCAGGTGCTCGCACTCTATTTAAAGAGCTTTCAAAGCGATTGTCCGACGCTTCCCGTGACCGACAGGCTGGCTATTTTCTTGCACAAAGAATAAGCATTGCCATCCAGCGTGGCAATGCTGCCAGTCTGTTGGGCACTTTTCCCACAGACAATGGCAGCGATGCGGAGGAATTTTATGATGCCGTATTTTAATTTCTAATTTCCCCCTTTTTTATTTTAATGATACATTTAGTTAGTTTTTATTTGTAAATATTATTTTTAAATTTAGTTTAAGTAATAATCCTTACTATAAATAATAAATTCTTATTAACTATTATGTAATAAAATGCACTCAGAACATTTACACGTTATTTAATAAAATGATTACTAAAGCGATTTCTAATATATCTTTTTTATTTATTTTTTTGCTTTAAATAAATTGTTATAATTTTTTTTTCACTCACCTCGCCAATTCACCATGTTGCAAGCAAATATATAAGATTATTATGAATTATTATAGAATTAAGTGGATGAATTGTTCAAAATTATTCAAAAGCTAAATTTATATAGGAACTATAGTAATCATTATTTTAAATCTCTCTGTGTCTCAGTTAATGTGGTTATTGATTCAGAAAGATGTGAAAGCAGATGTGATGCTGTTTCTATTTTTCTCGGTTAATGTTATTGATAGAGCAATATTAACTTTGTGTGAAAAGCTCTTAACATTGGTAACTATGTAAATAACATTATATTTTATTACTTATTAAGTTATTACTGAATAATTTGTACATTAGTATGCCAAGCGAACCTTGAGCTTTATCAGAAACTAGGTACATACATATACCTGTTTTTATCACAAACAAGTGGCAAATTGCCGAAACACATCAACAAATAAATTATCGTGCTTTCATACATTTGACGATTGATTTTTATTTATTACATACATTAACTCAATGTTCATTTCAGTATAATTAATCGATTTAAATGGTAAAGCTAATGTCAAATGGTTTGAATTTTTTATAACAATCGAATGTTTATTCAGTTTTAAATTTATTCAATTAAAAGACAAATAGTAGGGGAGCCCAGTAAGGGATTCTTGTACTTACTCGAGCGTGGCAGATTAAGGTAAGTTCGGTTAACTACTGTGGCCATTACAAAGATCTTAGTAAACAATTGTTTGAGTGCATCGGAAGTGATTGGTGATAAGGATTTGATGCGAGTTCTATGTAACAGTGAGGATTACACTAATACATTTATAAATATTTATAAATATATTACTAGACATTCAAAGAAATGGACGCTCACACAACTAGACATTCAAAGAAATGGACACTCACACAACTAGACATTCAAAGAAATGGACACTCACACAACTAGACATTCAAAGAAATGGGCGTAATAGGAATGTCAAAATACACTGGACGTAACAGGAACAGGACCTAAGAGACCGAAGGGGATTTGAGACATAACAGAGTGGGAAGGTCACAAAATTGCAAAAAAAAGCGTTGCCCGATTTTTCTCGAGTGCGCCTAGCTAGTGTAAAACATGACTGTGTTAGCGCCTGACAGAAATAACGTAGCTTTTATTATACCTATATTTTTGTGTAGGCGTTATCGCTATGTACTTAAAAATAAGGAATTATTTATGGCCTCTCCACCATGAAAACCTGCATATTGGACCACCTAAACTATCAATATCTGACACACTCACGTATGTTGTTTGTTTAACTGTTATTTTTTTTACATTTTTGAAAATCTGTGGGCCATTCCCCCACTGCTGAAAGGTGAAACATTATTGACATTTTAATTTTCCTATCATCTAAACTTTTAAATCCAAAGGTCCCCACGATGCTCGAGTTAATCTACATAGCCTCTTAGGCTATAGTAGGGGACTAATTATATAACTTACTGCCCTCTGCTCAAAACCTCAAGCCAGTGAAATTTATAAGAACATCGCAAAAAAATAAAGTTCGATCTTGTGTGGTGGTGTGAACATGTGGTTTGTTTTGACTAACTTAAACTAGGATTTATTAATTCTATACATTTTATTATATTCAATTCAATGTTAAGATAAATAAACACTTGATTATCCGGTTCATTGTTACAACTTACTTAAATCTACTTCCTGGTTTATTCCCCTCAGTACATAATAATGACATAAAACATTCGCAATTGTAATATAACATTGGTAAATAAAAATAAACAAGTAAATATGTAATTATATAAACTAAATAAAAAAACTGGTCATTCAAAAAAGGGCACAACTTCAGTACACAACGTAACAGCTAAACGATTTCTGAACATACAGGCAAGAGTTACAAAATAGTATGAGTACGTAATTTACTCACAACAAAAAGCTTACATAATAAATCAATAAGAACCTAAAGATATATGCCCTAATAATATTTAAATCAGTTTTTACTATCCACAAATTAATCACAACACAATGTTTAACTTAATATGAGTATAAGTCACTATTTAAGGGGTATCGGTCGGTCGGTGCGGTGCTTCAACTCAATAAATCATAAAATCTTTTCATGATTTTTGTTGATTGGTACCAGTCATATTATATAAGTAATACTTATTCGACTTAATCTACTGAGTAACTGTGCACACGTGTCGTCAGCTCTACGCATGGTTAATAAACTTTGATCATAATAATGTTTATAATTAAACATGAATTGGCATCGCTTGGCTGTTTTTCGACAATAAAGATATCTTAGATATTTCTAGTTGGAACACTGTGACCATGAAATACTGAGCTTACTAAGCTGAATATATTAATAGAGCTTGATGTTTTTTGGTACCTGTATTTAGACTCGTACCAGTAGTTCTAGGTTGCCTATCTGAAACTTAGTTAACAGATTTTTGACATAATTTTCATATAAAATCTGTAAGTCTAAGACAGATTACTAGAAACACTTATTTGCTAGTGATGAAACAGAGCCCTTAGGTTATATCTTAGAAAACTTTACAAAGTAGGGTTCATGGTCATAGAGCCGATCATTTGAGTGTATGCCGATCCCGAATTCGGATTACCAGTTTGGACACATATAATGTAATCATTCATCCAGAAGATCTAAGATAAAAATATAGAAAACATAAGCAATGACTAACTTGGACAGTACAAAGTCACAAGCGATTTATCTTATGACGACTACATAAATTAAATTCCGTTTCAGTTTTTTAAATTTCACTTTTATCACAATAATTCTTATTATTAGAATACTAACTGTGAATATTACTAATACATAATATTTATTTTACGTACAAATATCAAGTTATTCCTACAAAATGGATAAAAGATATCTATAATTTATAATTTCCTCTCATAAATGGATATTGCTTTATGTCTCACTTATTAGATAAATAACATTATCTAGAGAAGGTAACTACGAGGAAACTGCGGTCTAAACTCTACCGATACAACGTGAAATATTTATACCTATTCGTGCAATATGAAAATCTTTGCTAACTGTTTAGACAAAATATATCAATAATCAATTATTCTAAAAATAGTGGACATTTCTTCAGTGAACTGGACTTGTCTTATTCGATGTTTTTAATACTAATAACTTCAATTCCTACTTTGCCAATATAAAATGACATAAATTTAAGACTTCGCGCAGAAAGCTGCCCCAACTGTTTGCAAAGTTAATAAATTTAAAAATCACTTTTTTCTAATGTATTTTTGATTTGTTTGTTTTATTTTTACTGATAATTTTTTATTTTTAGTAACATTTGTGTCTTAGAAGTATGTTGTTATTTTCTAGCGAGATAGCTTAATATACTATTATGTATGCCGATAATATTGAAAGAAGTCGATATCTTAAATACATAATTAGACTTTTTACCTAAAAGTAGATAAATATAATTTAATTTCGCATCATTTTATTTTTATTCAATATATTATTATTAATCGAGAAAGTTTATTGCCACAAAGTTTGTTAAATTTTATAACTATTCCAAATATAAATAATGCAAATATATTAAATATTAATACTAGATTGCTCATTGGATACATATAATAATAGATAAACATCAAAATTGAAGGCGAGTATGATATATAATACTATAAAACGCTATTTATAAAACTCATCATTACTGATCATAATAATTTATATTCAATAAATTGTTAGTTGAAATATCAACCTACGTAACAATTGCGTAATAAGAAAATACATGACAATTTTATTAATTTACTAAAATATTGCTAAATATTCAGGCAGACAACTTCCATCTCGTGTGACATTATTATACTAATAAACTTTAAACGGCGATCTTCAATTAACAATGTCACGACCGGCCCTTAAATTGCAATGAATTTTAATATAGTCATTGTTCAGAAACAGATCACTAAATGTCCGAGACATGTAGCATAGTAGATGTACTACAGCCAACGTCCTTATTCTGAGCTAGAGCTAGAACTTGAGGGCGTGTAGCTGTAGTAATCGTTCTGCTAGGCGGTGTTTATTTGTTCCACGTTCAAATGCGTGATGAATCGTAAACGCATTTGTAGAGCTGGTCGCAGCTTGCGAATCACACTTTCCACTTCGTTTTTCATTGTGTCACCGACGAACATGTATTTGATGTGATAGCTGGATATAAAATTAAGGGAATTATCATGTTTTAAATTTATAGAAAGATGCAATAACATCCATAAAATTAAATTAATGTTCTTAAACTTATTTGACAAAAAGCACTAAACAGCGTCACTTTTGTGCCAATAACCAAAGAATGTTTAACTGTCTGTTTGTCAGACCTGTGTATGTCTGGTGTACCTACACCTATTTATTCTCGTTGAGAGCTTAATGTCACGTATCCAAATTAAAAATTTCAGTGCACCAAAATTGATGATGATTATATTGTAGTACCTACCTACTATTTTTAATCTAGAGTTCTAAATTTCTAATCGTGTTACAATCATTTTGAAAACAGAGCTATTCTGACGAATACTGTCCAACACGTCTAGACAGAGCGATCGTGAGTGGCAGGTGCCGTTCCGAGGTATCTAACATTGAGGATTTTAAAATTTGAATTTTGAATTCAAGGTAACGTTAAATATAAATTTAGCGATACATATAATATGTAACTAGATTTATAAATAATTTCATTTATAGTTCATACTTTGTCATATACCTGTTATATTTAGTAATCTAAAAGTAATCTACTACACCGTTATTTTACAAACGTGATTACATCCCTAATTGATTGCAGCATTTTCAGAAAATTCAGAGGCGATGCGCCCTTGTCTTGTTCTTTCACAGTTTAAATTTAGTACCAACAATATTATGTATATAATAGTTGCATGTGATGTTGAAACCTAATGTTTTGAAAAGGATACAGTAAATCACAAATAGGGTCGATGTATTGTAGATGCGTTTGTGATTTGTCAATGTGCGCCAACAGTTCATACAAAGTAATAGTTATGTCCATCACAGCTCGCGACAGGTCAGAGTTAAAACGTTGCAAGAAAGGTCCCACCAAGTGGCACAAGAACAACAGTTGAATCTCTGTATGTATCTCCACCGACAGCTTTTCTTTTACAAATCTGTAACGTAAAAAAATAAAAAGTTTATTTTCAATATCTTACAAGTTAGATTACAGCAGTGCTTGAGGTACTCCCTTTATGTAAACAGTACCTACTTGTGGTAGGAGACCCCACTCTTCACTTAATTACAAAAATAATACAACGTGGCAGGAAATACTTAGAATGAGTAGACATAGACACAGAAATCAAAGTACATCAAAAGTCGTAACATTGATATTTGATGGTCATTATTCGGGTTTCGTAGCCAAAATGGTAAAACGGAACCCTTATAGTTTCGTCAAAATCCTATTTAATTTATATACAAAAAGGTTTACAGAGATGTGGTAGGATTTACATATGACTCGCACTGAGCAAACTGACAAAACATGTTATTCCTGGGACTGAAGTGATTGTATTAATATAATAATTGCTATAATGGCCTCACAATTATGTAATGTGCAGGAGGGATGGTCCCATAAGTCGTATGTTCGGTTGTAGACGCTTGTTACAATAAGTTTATAAAATAATTACAAGTTTATACGTACTGTGGGACTTGCATGATCTGGCCGGCGCCGGCGTGATACCAAATCGCATGTGCCAACGCCAAAGTCAAGCTGTATTTATTCTCCAACATCGCATCATTTGTAGTCTTGAAGTTAAACAATTGGAATGGTGTGTAAGGATAAGGCCATTCTGTCATTTCGTTGTTCGTCATCAGTTCAAAGATACGGTCATGAAGAACAGTCCAGTAAGGGTCAGGTAACGCTGCCATTATGAGACCAATGGCGTTAATCCAGAGTTGTATCTTTGTAGCTGGTATAACTACGAATCCTTTAGCAATGACGTCTAGAAGATTGCTGCCCACAACATTAGGTGCGATCGGTAAGGACATTAGTTCAACGCACGTAACGTATAACGCATGTGCTGAAGGGTTCGGGTACTCGTTGAAGCGCCAGTCGGTGTTCGGGAAATGTGAGGTACCTGTCATAGCTGAGACATGATTAAGGAAATTATGTAAAATTATAACGATATGTGTATATCACACTCTTAATGGAAAAAAGATAAGATTCTATTGGACAATTAGTTTAAAATGTAAATTACAGCCACACCCTTGTATGGCATAATATCTTTTTTCCATTTAAAATGTGAAAAAATATTTGAAAGGATACTGTCCACCATTCTGTTAACTAGACTTAAATAGTAGTTGAGATCCGGTGCCCAACCGGTGGCATCAGCTTCAGCTTTGGCAAGGTAAGTCTGAAAAGCTTCAGTAGTCGCCCAACCTGTTGGACGCACATCTTTCAAGGACCCGAGCACAGCATTCACTAATTTTCTTTTCAAAAGTGGCTTGTCACGTAGTTTTGTTTCATAATAGTGAAGAGTGTTATATAAAAATGTAACTGGCCGATCTGCAACAAATAGGTACAATGTTAACTAACCACACGACTAACATGCAACAAATAATAGTGTCTTTTTGATATTGTAGCGATCCTTAATTGTATATGGCTGTGGTTTAACTGCTTACCAAATTTGGTAAATTTGATATTTACCCAAAAAAACACATTTGCAACCCAAAAAAAAGTAAATGTTCACCAAAATTAGTAAATTAGAAAAAGTAAATACATATTATAACAAAAAATAACCACGAAGACTGAGGTGGGAGCTGCTTCCAAACTTAACTTATCCACGTCGGATGCACCCAAAAAGGAGCAGAAGACATAATCACCCGCGAGTATAACTATATTTGAGTCGCATTCGCATTTATTTGGTAAACATTTAATAAATTTGGCTTCTGTTTAAGTTTTAAAGTTCATGCATCACTTAATCAGATACACATAATAATATCTACTAAGTTATTTATTTGATATGCAAATTTACTAATTTAGACATATCGTTTTTGGTACCTAAACGTTTCTTCTTTTGGGTAACATTAATTGTTAGACAAAATTTATTTTGGTGAACAAAGTATTTATTCCCATTGACTTTGAAAATCAAATCAAAATCACACACACACAATCATCATCATCACCGACGGACCTGGTCAACGTTGCGGGTGACCGTTGGTTGCAGGTGGCACAAAATCGCTGGCAATGACTGCTGGACATAGACCGCCTTTCGCAACCGACGGCCACGGTCATCAAATGGTAAATACCTACCTACATGTTGATAATTTAAAAGTATTTACCATGAAATTTATAGAGATATCCAAGATGTTCTAACAGTTGTTCTAGATTCTTGCTCACTTGTGGTATCTCCAAATGTCTATGTACAACAATATCCAATACTGGTATGAACCGTAGGCACACGTTACTCAAATAAACCGGTATCGGTCCACCGTAAGCATTACTAGCTTCTTCTGGCGCAAACTTCTCGGGGTATTTTCTGTGAAAAGCTAGGTGCTTGTCGTACCTGCGGGATATATCGATATTTAATATTATTTTGTTCGTCATAAGTATAGTAGAGAAACATAATGTTTATGATTAACGACTTTCTATTATTTTAATTCAAAAGTACAACCACTCTTCATGAAAGATGTTTTTCATCTGAACAACTATTTCTATATAATTGTGTTATTACTAGGGGTCTCTTAACAGCAATTAAAATCATTTAACAATAAGTATATTGGTGTTCTTACCAATTATTTTGTTTCCAGTGCTCAGGAGAGTTTTCTTTGACGAAGTCTTGTGCTCTATTCCTTAATTCTGATCCTTTCAATAACAATAATTGTATAATGTAAAGGCACACTTGGCTTTCGTTCCCGTCAGGATTGGGGCGTAGTACCTAAAACATTAAAATCATATAAGAAAGCAGAAGTTCCTTTGGAAAAGAAGGTCACCCTGAATTTACGCTAAAAAACAAGAAGACCTCCATTTCGTAGCTTACTAATCATCATCATCAGCAACCCATTAATGTCCCACTACTTGGCTCAGGTCTCCTCTCCTCTATCTAGAGAGCTGAGAGGGGTTTTAGGCAATAATCCACACACGCTAACCTAACACGGGTTGGTGAATCAGACAACTAGAGTATGTGGGTTTAACACGATGTTTTCCTTCACCGTTAGCAGATGGTAAGTCACATGACTAGTACATATAAATTCCACAAATTCACATTGGTAATGGAAATGGAATCGAACTCAAAGCACGTCTTTAGAACGTGGTCACTTATCCATTCAGCCACCATCGCTTTATAATACATACATAATTGACTGGCCTGTTGGTCTAGTGGTAAGTGACCCTGACTGCTAAGCCGGAGGTCGTGGGTTCGATCCCCACCCAGGACAAATCTTTGTGTGATGAGCATAAAGGTTTGTTCTGTGTCTCGGTGTAATTTATCTATAATATGTATATATTTACAAAAAAAAATGTATTTAAGTAGTATATCAGTTGTTTAGTACCCATAAAACAAGCAAATATAATTGCTTACTTTGGGACTAGATGGCGCTGTGTGAATGTGGTAGAATATTATTATTATTATTATAATAGCTTACTAATACACACATCATATATGCCGACACACTTAATTTAAATAAATATCTGTAAATATCTTTTAAGACAAGGATTAAAAGTTTGTTTTATATGAATAATAAGAATAATCTGCATATATGTATATTGCCCACTAAGGTTTAACTAATTGTTGGCTCAAAACAACACATATATTTGGTAAAATTCTGGTTTGTTAAGTCAATGATTTATAAATACTCACTAAACACAAGACGAGCCGATCGATAGTGACGATATTGTACTTCCAGATGATGTCGTTGATCGCATCCACACACTTGTTAATGTGTGGCCCACCAGCAGGGTTTGTCACCTCGAACACCAGATAATCGCAGAACTTGCGTAGATGCGCAGTTAGCGCCCGCGCACCAATACGTTCCAAGATCCTTTAATTATATTATAGTTTAGTATAACTACTAAGTTTATAAATGCGAAAGTTTGGGTAGATGGATAGATGTTTGCTACTCAATAACGCCAGAACGGCTGCAAGTATCTATATGAAATTTGATATTTGACCGATAGATCATATTATAATCTGGAATAACACCTAGGCGGTGTCGGTAAACGTACCGATTTAAATATTCTAGTAAACTGCTTAACAGGTCTGCCCCTGTAGATAAGTGGCAATCACTTCGATCTATCTATTATATCGACCTGTCAAATTAGTATATTGATCACGTAAGTCAGAGACGTGTTGAAATGTAAGTGATATTTAAGTACTTCGAATAGAATCAGTGACTTTGCCGATTGTCTAGGGGAGGTTAGCTTTGTGGCAATGATTAATGGAACATACTCGTATCTTATAAAGAACAATTATTTTCTTGAACACATAAAGATAATAAACACACAAACAGACACTCACTTGAAAGCGACAGGATTGATCCTATTAGTCTCAAAGATCATTTTCCACAATAGGCAGAGGAACAATGGTGTGCCTGGCACAGAGAAGTGTGATATAATATCGTTGTCGTTAGCCATCGAGGTCCACTTGCGGTACTCTTCCTCAACAGACTTCTTTAGCACCTGTTTGTTTTCTTTAGGGGCTGGATTCTGAAATAAATAAACAAGGACTTAACATCACTTGATAGCTGTGAGATAATTAGTGGTCAATGTCTCAGATGTTTATAGTCAAAATAGAATACATTTTCAAACTGTATAAAGATGTACATTTTATTTTAACATCAAGATACATATCTTAATTTTTTTGTTATTTTAACCACCCTGATTGTTAAACAAAAGTGAGAATTATTTTAAAACAAATAAGAGCACATTTTCAACAGTGACTCTGTCAGTTATTGTCGTATGAAGCTTCATGAAGGTTAAGAATACAAGACATATTATACTATACCTGTGCAAAAAACTCAACGAGCACTGGTGGGAAGCACTGCAGCGTATGTTGCGACCACATGTGCGGTGTATTAGTCATAATGGTAGTGAGCAACTCTTTCACAGCTGCCCCATCGCTACCTGTTAAAAAGTCAATCATTTAAGATGATATTCTCTGTTTTGGATGAGGGAAAATTTAGCTTCCATAATCTAAGCACAGAATTTACAACTACAACATTTATTCTCTCTAATCTTTCAACATAAACAAAATGGATTATTATAATGGATAATATGTAATAAATAATATGTCATACCAGCACCAGTCATGTAAATTCCTCTAGCTAGAGTGAGAACAAGTACACGGTTTAACTCTTCACTCTCGGAAGAAACGAGAGACTTCGGTTCAGAGACAACTCTCGACATTTGCAGTTGCACTCCAGAGCTACCCAGGCTTGTTATCAAACGTAGCGCCGTACTTTCAAAGCTGCAAATTTGTGTTATTTATTATATTATTGATTTCAAATTAATTAGTGTTATTATTCATATATACGTGGCGTCACGCAGACCCACATTTCGCCAGCTATGCTCGGTGGGACCAAGAATAGCCGGCAGAACAGGGGGCTCTATTGTAATCAACAGGGTACATTTGATTTACAGCACAGTTGTTCCTGACAATTTCATGACAGAAAAACCCATAAGCATTTTTGCCTGACTTGGCAAATAGTTTTGAGAATTATTTACAAACAGTCAATATGTAAATAATTCTCCAAACTATTATAGGTAGTCTTTGAATTTTGTCCAAAAAAATATACTTATTTTCAAAATACATACCACAGCTGTAGCTGCGTCTGATTGGCTTGAGGATATGCAGCTAAGGAATGTATATTAGACAATAATGTAACTCTGTAATGTGGTTGTACATGGTGAATGCGATATGAGAACATGTCCAATAAATTGTGTAGTATACCCCAAGCATGAGATTTGAAAACATTGGGTAATAATTGATCTGCAATACAAAAAAAAATATATTAGCATAATATAAGATAGGTGGGATCATTGTGTATCTCTCATGATTCAGCAGCTATCTACTTCTCCACAGCTCTTTTGGGATTGCCATACTGTCAGTAACAGTCCTTACGGGCCTAGTGATTTCTCGGCTTCACATGTTATACTTATAATGAAAGAAGACAAAATCTTCCGTTTATAATACGTCCAGATCCTCAAATAAAATAACAATTAAATAATTCTACCATAATTATTGTAATGTAAAATATAATAATAATAAATAACACGACGATAAGCCTACCCCGATAAATGGGCTTTCCAACACTAAAAGACTTTTTCAATTCAGACTTCCTAAGATTAGCGAACGCCAAAGCCAAACGAACAAACTTTTCAGATTTATAATATTACCATAGAGTAATGAATAGTGTAGGGAAACTTACGTATAAATCCTTTAATGCCCATTGATTCTATTTCAGTGTAGACCAATAAACGGCTGTAAGTTTCCACCAATGCCGGGGCCATCATATTATTGCCCGGTATATTGCTTTTATTTTGCGCTAGTTTCGCGACATGAGTTACTATTGAGTGTATCAGTGACATCTTACAATGCAATGTCAAGCTATCCAAAATACACATGGACAATGGAACTGTAGGTAATGGAGTGCCAGGGTTTCCATTTGGCAATGCTTTCTGACTTCCAAATAACGTCTCTATAATGATACCCATGGGTCTTGCAAAATACTCTTGATTTGTTGAATATGCATTACACAATAAGGCGATGCGGAAATCTGAGCCCATTAGCGTTGGTGTGTTATTTGAAGTCATCAGGTGCTGTAGAAACCTATAAATAAACATACAATAAATAGCATAATTTTAACATTAACCTATCTTAACATCTTCTTAACATTTACCTATCTTAAGGGAAACTCAATTCATCATTTTAAAAAATAGGCCGAATTGAAATTATATTAGCTATTGAAGCTGATGGAAATAAGATATTCAAAAAAAATATCCTGTAAAAGTTTTGTCTATCTCAGCAGTTTTCAAATAGTTCTTGTAATTAGCGTCAACCAGCAATTATATTGTGCTTGACGAGCAAGGCAAAACTTACTTTTCAGCATCAATGGCGGACAGTTTTTCTAATTATATTCACTATTACATATTATTATATAAGATTTATTTTTTAGATTGCATTTAAAAAACACATTTCATAAAATAAAAGTAACACATACTCATACTGTGCTTTTAAATTTGCTGGCATTGTCATTGTTTTATTCTCAGTTTCTGCTTTTTTCAACAAATGCATCCAAATGCACACAACAGCCATTTGATGTGTGCAATGTGCTTTTGTGCAGTCTGGTACTGGTAGAGATTCCTTCTCAGGGTATAATAATTCATACAATTTTATTATTGGCAGAAAATTTGAAGAAGGGTTTCTCTGGATACTGCCAGATATAAATTGCAATAACACCCACATAAGATGATCTCTTCCCTTTTTCATATCATGACCAATCAACTTATTATGGAGGCCCATAACAATGTTAGGGAATGATGCAAATCCAATGAGTATTAGGTAAATAACCTGTGATGACAAATGAAGCCAACACCAATGTGCTGTTGACATCTCATCTTCTTCGTTTTCTTGTTCACTTCTTTCCATTGGTAGTATCATAAGTTCAACTAATTGATCTTCCAATGCAATACAACGTTGTTTGTGCTGTTTTTGAAGTCCAAGCATAGAGCACATCATATCCCTAGAGTAAGGTTGTTGCAGAACATGTCTTAGTAGTGCTATTTGAGGTTTCAACAGTTCATCATCATAAGGTAGATTGCCTTTAAGCGAAAACTTTAAAGTTGTTGGGTCTAATCTCCATGGATTAACAAGGTGATCAGCATAACCAGAAAATTCAACAACGGGCAGCATTTGTGAATGTCCAATAATAGAAACCATTTGAGAGCAGGGCTTGAAACTTTCCACAAAAGTAGTTAATAATTTGGCTAATTGCTGTAATAAATTTAAAGGAAATATCAGTAAATGAGAATAGCAAGGATCATTATATTATAAAGCTGCTAGTTTAAGTTGTTAAAGTAAAAGTTTTCATATTACCCAATGAGGCCAATGGTTGTTGTCAGGATAGTCCTTTTGTATTTCAGTAACTATGAAATATGCAGGCAACAGTGAAGCATTGCGGTCAAATATGTATTCTATTACACTGTACAGTGCTTTTAATTGCGGCATTGTACTGGAATTCAACCTGACGGGCAAAGTATGAGCTTTTTCTCGGCATCCCTTTAAAACACAATAATTAGTTACACAGTAGAAAATAATGTATGTATGTAACATGAAAAGGAAAACTTTACATACTTTCATAATTTCTCGAACTCCTTTGTAATCAACCCCTCCAATTATTCTTCGTATCAAACTGAAACTCTCTATCCAGAAGTCTGCATTCTGATGAATCAGTTTTTCACTAGTTAAAATACAATCACATAGCATCCTGCAAACAATCATTTTCTATTGGGTTCTACCTTCAAAGCAAACCTTTAAAACTAACACACAATAGCAATTCAGTTCAACTTCAAGTTTAATCAATAAATATTTAAAGGTATATGTGGTACAATATAGGGATGATTATTAGCAAATCAGAGCAAAATTATGCTAAAAAATACATACCGAGCTTGAAGAACATTAGTGTTTACTAAATTCTCTAATAGTGTGAGCAATTGCTTCATCTTATATTTATTAGTTAGAACAGCTGTTGGAGTCAGGTATTGACGTATAGCTGACTCCTGCAACTCTGTATTTAAGGTGGTCATTATCCCACTAAGTCTCTTCTGATACATTGCTAGCCTTTCATTTTCTTGTTCAGGTTTATGAACCAAGAAGCAACTAAATGCTTCTTCCACAGGCTCCACATGCTAGAAATAGAAATATATACTTTATTATAACAAATAAGAGGCAAAACTTAAAAAATCAATACATATCTATCCTATATAACTCGTTTCATATGAGTCATAATAAGAACAACTAACTGTAAGAAACAAACATATAGTTGGCTCATAAAATGATAGCCAGCTATGAAGATAAACAAGTCATGATTATGTCACATTGGCAAGCAGATTTCTAGGTTCACAAACATGGTGCTAAGATCAATGTGCTCAAAACTTGTGAAATATTTGAAACTTAATAACAACTTGAGCAAAGTTACTGTCAAAAGTTTTCAGCTTTTATAGAAATATTAATAAATAGTAACACTCTGCTGCTAGTAATATATCTACAATAATGTCTGGATGGTACTGCCACAGGCTGTATTAATCAAAAAGAAAATTAGCTTACCAATATTTCATTTACTATGTTCGCGACTTGAGAGTCGGCCATCTCTGAAAATAACATTTGTGCAACAATAACCGACACTGCAATATTTACAAACTATCTTTCATTATGAGGTAGCCGTTAAATAGCACTTTTCACTGATTTTCAACAGCCGGCACTTTTTATTTACAAATATAACCATATAACTTAATAGAATATTTACGATAACCTGACAACTGTACGTATTGCAATGCAATCAGGGAATATATTAGCGACACAAAACTCAGAATAGACCACTTTGTGAAGGGCAAAGGTAAAAGCGAACGAAAATCAATTTCAGATGAATGAACAAAGTGTATGTAAGTGGGTTAACTTAAAATTAAGTAATTATGAAAGTACAAAAGTACTCAGGGTGCTTTCTTTCAATCAAGAGTGACACAAGGAGGTAGATCATAGACAATCGCAATTCGCAGTGCATTTCATATTATATTCTCGTATATGCGATGTAGAAACTTTTATAATAATGGAGGTCAATATTTGTAAAACAAACTATGAAAATCAATCATATCTGAATGAATATAGGAATAATAAATATATTGTCGGAATCTGACCTCAATCAGATATTCTAATAGGAATTTCCTGTTTAAATAGGTTAGTTGTGTTTATTTTTTATGGGCGTCACTCGCGTCACGGACGGTGAAGATACTATAATATTTTATCTTAAGATACATTACCGCTCAGTAAATATACATTTTGTATGAACCATCACTTACAGTTAAATAATATATATTTTCATATTACAGTATCTTAAGCTATCGAGCGATATTGAAATATCATCTTATGATACGATATATACATATATTATTTGGTAAAATATTATTTTAAGATTCATAAAATTATCTTATCTTGGTATCTTAAAATCCAAAATAAAATAAAACTAGATCCATAAACAGAGTGTTCACAGAATGCTGGGTGCGGGGCGTATTTGTTTCGTTGCAGAATGCGCGGTATGAGGCGTGATTTGATTTGATTGTAGCCTGGTGTGTTACGACTTAGCCCGGCCACGGCGCCAAAAAAGACCGTGGCAATGTCAGTAAGCAGTACGGATGCCTACTTTTCTGTACTCAAAAAGAAAAAACAAGTACCGCTTTATTTCACCAGATATGGAACATTTTTTGTGGCCGGGCTATAACGTATGCGTTTAGCCCGGCCACGCTTCTATCCAAAAGAAATGGGACCTTTATGATATTATTTAGGTGTGGGGCACTCGTACGCATCTTGTACCATCGAATCGAAGTAGATTTTCTTTGAAATCGGTAGTTAATACAGTTTAATTACGAATCAAACTTTATTATATGAAATGCCTTATAAAAATATTAGAGCAAAAATGAAATAAAAGCAAAGAGTACAAACTATTTACAATTAAATGTTCACCACGGTCTTTCCTAAACTTTAAATGATTTTTGACCCAAATTGTACTACACTTAGAATGTGTGGCAAATTTTTTAAGTCATATTCGAAGTCAGAATTATCATCCGATATGCTATCTAATAAATCTAATAGTACGGCCGTTTACCGCCCTTCATATTAGATCACCATGTAAATAGATTCAGTGTAGAACGTGCGGCTCCTCCATCTAGAGAGAATCGTCAGGTTATAAGTGCTCTGTGGAGAGAATGATTCGTCAGGATATAAGTGTTCTGTAGAATGATTCGAGCGGATATATTATCGTACCTCAACCGTGTGTGAGTGTAGATGCTATAATATTTAATATATTATGGTACCTGGAGTAGGTACTTAGGTACCTTCCTTGAATCAAACTTATTGGTGGTTCGGATATTAGCTGCAAACGCGTGAACGCGCAGGTCGTCATGTCGTGCTCGTGTGTGCAGTACACAAACGTAACTTCTACACTCTAACACTGTGACGCGTGCAGGGCGCGCGAGTGAAGGAAAGGGCACGTGGGAGTGTGCCCCACCCCCGCGCCGTCAACGTCCCGCTGATACCCAATTTTGTGTTCTGCGCATCGTCTCACACGTTGTTCAGAGCCTGCCATTAAGATTAATTCGAGGTATATCTTAAGATAAAATATTATAGTATCTTTACCGTGTGTGACGCCCTTTAAGATATATTTTAAACTATAAAAAGTACACAGTATTTTAGTTAAATTTAAAAAATAAAACTTCTTTATAGTTTCTTGGAGGCTTGTGGCGAGTTATCAAATAATAAAGATGTATTATACTTATGTTTAGTGTTTACTTTATTATTAAATCGGCATGGGCCAAAGTAACCTAAAGCTATAGTTAGAAGTTATTCCTATCAAAATATTAAACAAATAGAGAACAAATAACACAGCGCTGCAGCGTTATAAAAAAAGTAAGCAACGAGACTATGCTGTAATGTATTTTCTTAATTTTTCTACGAAAATTAATGAATTTAAGAATTTTACGTCCAGTTTTCATTCATGTTAAAATATCTACCCATACAAATATCTGGGTAATGGAGTCACCGCCTTTCTCAACACATTCTGAGGCGCCTCCGATAAGCGAAGATAGTGGTCTTTTAATCACAAGTGGTTCTTTTTCAAGTGATTCCGCTAGTGGATGGCATCACATGGCATCCGAGGTGAGTAAATCTTTCGACATTTTTGCTGTAAACAAAATGAGTAATCTACAAAAGCATTTGATAACCAAGTACCTATAGCATATTATCTATGTGTATGGCTATGCGGTAATAGGTAGCGCAAAGGACTAGTAGGTAAACAATAAATGACAGGTTGGTTGATATTTCATTATTTATTGAAGGTCGATATATACTTATTTGGTTATAGATTAGCACAATTCTTTAAACAGCTAGAACTATTTTGGCTTTGTTAAAATCATCAGAAAAAACTTACATGACTAAAATGTATATCTGCTACAAAACAGAGCAAATAATAGTGTTAGCTGGTACTCTAGCTTTGATACTTGTTTTTGCCTCATATCATTGCTTCATATTTAACATAACCTTTTTGTATGTTGAGAAAAATGCTAACTATTTTCAGTTCAGCATACAACATGTGATTTAGATATCTGTTGTTATTTTGACTAAGTTTATGATAGTTTCCTTGAATTGAGGATGTATTATTATTACTTATAATTTTATGCAATTTATTGTAGATTAGTAATGTATGTAGGGTTAATGCAATGAAAGAGGCACCTTCTAATCATAAAAGTGCCTCTTTCAAATATCAATTTACCTTGGTATACCAAGTTATAATACTATACCAAGGTCTTGTATTCAATTCCCAGGTAGTGTAACATTTTATTTATCAGTCAATAAATGGTTTCTGACTTGTATCAAGTCTGTCATTGAGGTTGTTTCTATTACATAGAAACTACCTACCAAAGTGGCTAATAATCATACCAATATGCAAAATTTTATAATTCTAGACATAGAGGTGTAGGCTTTATGTTTGCTGCAGTTGGGCTAGCGATTGCACAGCTGCCAAAGCTTGATCACTGTTTTTGTTGCTTATTGCGACTGTGCTGTATTATTTTGAGTAGTTTGTTTTAATTATTTGACCTATACTGCCCCGCCACTGGGCAAAGGTCTTCACCTATCTAATGCTGTGCATCTTAGGCTAGTCTTATTTTAATCTAAATAACACATATCAACAATGGCTATCGGTGTATTAAACATAATATAAAAAATCTTAAATAATTAAAATGGTCAGGTGCTTGTATCTACATATATCTATAAACAAATAATCACTAAATGTGATGCTCAGTTCAAAACTCTTGAATGACTAGACCCATTAGACAAAATTCTTGTTTCTATTTTCTAGTCTATAGTATTTTTTTTTTTTTTACTTCCCTCTTTATTGCAATCTGTCCAGGAGACATTCAGCAATATTTTATAATAAGGAAGGGCGGTATGTGAGGTAAATGTTCAGTGACATTTCCTCATTATTGCTAGCCTATAGTAGGTCTTGTGGTACTCTTAATTTTAGTCTCCGACCACTGGGAGATATTTTGTCCATAAGATTATGAGCCAGTATGTTTGGATGCAGTTGTAGTCTTTCTTTGTATGTTTTGGCTTTTGATTTTATTTCGTCCTTCACAGTTTTGATTTCAAGGTTGTGGTGAAATCTCTTGTTGGTGACATACCAAGGCGCATCTACATGTTTTCTCAACATTTTTGATTGAAACCTTTGTAGGATTTCTATGTTTGAGTGAGCAGCTGTACCCCATAGTTGTATTCCATAGGTCCATACTGGTTTTAGTATACACTTGTATAATAAAAGTTTATTTTCTATTGAGACATGACTGTTTCTTTTCATCAGCCAGAACATTTTGCGTAGCTGTTGGCCCAGTGCAAGGCGTTTGGTAATGATATGCTTTTTCCATGTTAAAAGTCTATAATATGTTGTACTTTTGTTCATTTTCTATCTGTTTGGTGTATTGTCTGTGATATGGTTGTATTTCGCCAATGTGTTGAGACTAGGTTTGTTAACTTTATTTCTAATTTTGGTTGGATCATATTGTTGTTCACATATTATATTTGTGTCAGCTCCCATTCTGTTTTCACTATTTTTAATATGTTTATATTGTGCTCTCTGAATTCTCGATGCTTGAGTTACTGAGCATCATAGCTCCAGGGTAGTTGTATAAGATTAGTAGGTGTATTATGATCGATTGATGATATGATATTTTTGAGTTTCTTCCCAGCGACAAGTGCAATCGCTTTAATTTAGTTTAGTCGCTGTTGACTGTGTCGACACTGTCGCAGTCGCTTTAGTTTAGTTTTTCTCCAGATATGCCCAGGTATTTGACAGTGCCATCATATGGGCGGTTGTTTTCTCTTAATGTCACAGACTGATTTCGAAGTACTGGTTCGCCTTTTGTCAAGCCATTTATTAGGTATTTTGGACATTTATTTGGTGCTAGAATCGCCGCGTCACCTGTATAGGTGCCTCTGGAACTCCCGGAGCCCGGGGTAGATCTGCCGTAAATATCGTGTACAACTTGTCCAACTACAGATGCCTAGGGTAAACCTGCTATGATTTCATGGAAATCTGAGGTGGCATTATCTTCTGTTACTCAAAAGATTTCATTCACAAACAATGTACATTGTATTTGAACATGTTATTTATATAAGAATTTATCTAATAATAATCATTACATGTAATGAACAACAAACAACACAACAAGAATAATAATGGAATTTAATAAATACTTATACATTTTCTATTTGAAGGGATGTCAGTAATTCAATCATTCATTAAGATAAGATTCTAGGATAGAGTAGAACTTGTGTGGTAAGTAAATATTTTTTAATTTTGTATTTCTCAATGAATGCAGTTGTGCAGTATTCCTTATGTTCCAAAGCTCTTATGTTACAAATTTAATAATTGTGATTTCTGATACTTTCCACAGAATTGGAAAATAGACAATATTCTGATAATTCTATTAACCAATAATGTGATATTCACTACAGTACAGCCTTTTTAGGCAGTTATTTTAGTACTCTCGTTTTTCAGGTCATAACCCGGGCCCTGATTCTAGCTCGTCGGATTGCTCCCGGATGTATTTTCTTAGAACGACGTATTTTACGCCTTATGTTATTTAATGTTAGAAAATAGTTTACCGTATAGAAAATTGAAAAATTGATTATTATAAGATTTTCTTCTACAACCATATAACATTAAGTTTTTTAACTTTAAATAAGCCGCAATTTTCCACCAGCTCAGAATCCGAAAGCCGGCGCCTATTTGTTTCCATCTTGTTTATGATGGAGTTATTAATTTCTATTTGTATAGATGGTATCAAATTTGTAAGCTGATTCAATTCTCCGCATTGATTTTCCAGAGTGGGTAATTTGTGAAACTAGTGGCTGTTAGAGATTGCAAGTGGGCTTCTTTTGTTATTATTTCCAGTTCTTTAAGACTAAGCTTTAATTGCCAACGAATATACTGACGATATCTATTTTTAAACTTACAAACTTTATAAGAAGGTTTCGAGTTATCAAATCAGTTAGGCATTGTTGATGTGTGTATGATGTTTTGAAGCTTTTAACACTTTGGGTAACATGACTATAGTAATGTATCGACCTTTACTTATAAAACATATTATTTTGAATGTAATTAGTATGTATATATTTACTTTATGTACAATCTTTTTTTGAACAGTTACAAGAAAGTGATTTTGATGAAAAATCATTGTCACTTTGTGAATCAACAGAAACATCGGAACGTATGTGTGGTGACTTCTTTAATACTGTAAAGAAAGGTCCATCGAAAGTTATTGTTACTACCATAGAACCACCACCAGAATTTCAGGTAAATTCAGTTCAAAGTAAAATATTGATCACTCAATTAACAATAGTTGTTGTTATTATGGTTATGCATTATTTACAGGACATCCCTGTTGCTGATAACCCTGACAAATGTATAGCTGTGTATGTGCCTCCATCTGATGTTGTCTCCAATGACAAAAGTAATTCTAATTCATCTCATTTAGAGATCCCAATGACCACTCATCAAATATCACCAATGTACCCAAGAAAATTGAAGCCAGAATCATTGTATGAGAGACGACAATGTCTTAATCACAGATTTGCTAGTCCAAGACTTCTTCACTTAAGTCCATGCCGCGCGACTCGGCCTTCTTCGAGGAACTCGTTGTCATCGCGGTTGTCTAGCAGCCATAATTCACTAGTGACACAATTTCAAACAGATGATTCCAGTTTTATCACACAGGCTATTTCACACGATACATTAACTGCTAAAACATCCGACATAACGGATATGTATAATGTCCCATTTGATAGCGATATTTATGCAGTACCCATTGATATGGTGCGACCTAATCATAGTAACAATAAAAATAAAGGGAAAAAACTGCCACGGAACACCAAAAAGCGTGCTAAAACTGTATCTACACCGCTCAATAACTTCATTCCTATTGATAAAGTGGATAAAACTCACAAGCCAAAGGAAACTATTAAACCTAAAGATGTAAAATCTAAAAGACACAGTTTGCCAAGTTCATCATTTAAAAAAAGTACTAGTGACTCTGATACTGATTCATTACATTTAACGTTACGTGAGATGAGGAAATATTTACATACACTGTATTCTAGTTCAAGTGATTCTGAATGTAGAGCTACTATTAATAAGAAAAATAATTCTAGCCTCGGGCCTCATGCAAAACATACAAACAAAGATCCGTCATCTGGAACTGTATTATTGAAAGAAAGTAATGATAATCTTAGAACGGTGGAAACTAATAATAATCATAAGAAATCAAACAAAAATTCGTTTGGAATGAATGCTAAAAATAAGAAACACAAAGAGAATATACCTAAGGATATTGTTGAATTGGATAAAAGTGACAAGGTCGTCAAAAAGTGTCTCACGAATCAAAACCAAAAAGTGAAGATGTCTCCGGTGAGAATATTATCAATAAATTTGAAGCAGAGCTTTTGTAATCTATTCCGCTGGCGGCGACAGCCAGTCGTAGATAACGTTTCCGACGTAGAAAGAGTAAATGGGAATAAGGAAGAGTCGCCGCCAGCAGCCGTCCGACGTGCGCTACCGCCTTTACCACAAACGGTGAACGTGCATCACACTGCTCGTAGATCTGTCAACGAGGAAGACACAGTCATGGACTTTGCTACTTCCATACAAAAAGTTAAAGATGTAAGTTTATTTCAGTTATTTATAGTAGTAAGGTTACTTTTTATTTTTAGGGTTCCGTACCTCAAAATTAAAAAACGGGACCCTTAGAAGATCAGTCCGTTGTCCATCTGTCTGTCAAGAATATTTTTCTCAAGAACACCCAAGGTGAAATTAATATTTAATACACGGGTATGCATGCAGTCCCTTGGCGCAATAAAAAAAACAGAGTTCTAAGTAAACGCAATCAAAAGATACAGCTGTTTATGCTCCAATTTTGTCGCATATCTTGACAATCAAAAAAGTCTAAATCTGTAGAGTATTTTCCATTGACCTAGAATCATGAAATTAGGAAGAAGCAATATCAAGTTGCACAAGTAATGAGAGGAAAAAATCCGAAAACCGTACTCGTGAAGTTATATCACTGTATATTAGTACTTACTATATTGGAATTGGCTTGAAAAATTAGAGTAAGAGTGAGAATTTATTCCAGACTGGCATATTTATTCTAGCTTATAAGTTCTTATTCTAACTGTAGTTATACATTTCAATCACAAAAACAAATATAATAAAATTGCGTAATCGTACGGAACCCTCGGTGCGCGAGTTGGTCACGCCGGCTTGACCAATTTTATATCATTGTCTTGGTGTATGATTACTTTATTGTTTTTTTAGTATGGCTGGTATTGGGGCCCAATATCTGTGGAAGCGGCTGAAAAGATATTGTCCAACGAACCAGATGGGTCATTTATAGTTCGTGATAGCAGTGATGACCATTATATTTTCACTTTAACTTTTAAATTAAATGGTCTTAGGCATGTAAGGATTGAACATGATCAGGGTATGTGTGATTTAAAGTTTCCATATAGCGGTCATTTTAACCTTTCTAACTTTAAGAAATGTGAATACAGTTTTGGCTTCTATTTTGCTACGGTAGTGGCCCCACCAAGCCAAGCGATAAGCGCAAGGGCACCTACCTACCTTTTCTCGAAGCGCTTCGTCGTTTATTGAACCTTTATAACTTGAGTTTGTTGAGTTTAACATGCTAAGTTGTAATTGCATAGCTCTTATATTTTAGATTTTATTGATATCTAAAAAACCTTGATTTCGTGATGATACTCACTGATGGTCATCAAAATTCTTCTTAATGTCTTAGAAAGCTGAAATTTGGCATGTAAACTAGTATTAGTACACAAACAACAAAAAAATTATAAAACTGAAATGGCCAAGCCACATTTTTGACTAAGGTTTAGACTTTGTGAACCCCAAACGCCCGCTTCAAGGCGTTAGGCCTTTTAGAGTTACTACAAGGCCTAACGCTTTGAAGCGGGCGCTTGAGCTTGAAGAAGCTTGGGAAGAGTTAAAAACTTGGCTCTACATGAGATCTGATAACTTTTTTGGCAGTGCGAGTTATATGGTCTTGTCTTGGACATCATCATCATCATCATATCAGCCCAGTGACGTTCACTGTTGAACATAGGCCTCACCTAATTTCCGCCACAGCGAGCAATATTCTACATAAATATGTTTTTGGTGGGATATCTTTATTTCAAACCGTTTAGGCAGTACACGCCATCTTTTTCTGATTTCAATGACATATACCATTATTATATGTAACTCAGGGATAATGTAGCTTCCTATTAGTGAAATATTTTTTTAAATCGGATCAATTGTTTCTGTGATCTTAGATAACATACAAACTCAGAAACTTTACCTCTTTATAATAATAGTATACAAAGTTTAGATTGTACTAATATTCAAATTGATTATTTCAGGTAATTTTTGTTTTGGTGGGTGCACTATGTTTAAAGCACAAACAATAGTTGAATTCATAGAGAATGCCGTAGAAACATCACGCAGCGGCCGATATTTATTCTTCTTGAATTTAAGGCCTGTGCTGGGCCCAGTACGAGTCCAACTGCTTTACCCTGTGTCCAGGTTTAAGCGAGTCCAAAGTCTTCAACATATGTGCAGGTAATATCATACATTCTATAAAAATAAAAATGTGCAGAGTATACAGTGAGTAAATAAAGTTCTTATGAAAGCACCTCAAATCTCATGTACGAGTATGACAAATGAGTTTCAAATTAGTAATTAATTTGAGAAGCTCGATTTGTCAAAGGGCTTGTATATTTATTTACTACTACTATGATTGAAAAAAAAAGTAAATGTATTTAACGTTGTGTAAATAAATTTCAGATTTGTGATATTAAAGTACGTCCGGCGTGACCTCATCAGCAATCTACCTCTGCCTCGGAGACTCGTGGACTATCTGAGTGCAACACATTACTACTCGGAGCTTCTAGCAGATATTTAAACGGATCACATGGAGTAGGTTAAACATCTTATTCATTTACAATTGATGGCATTATGATACACCATTTTCTAAATATAGCCATTCATATTTATTCATAATAATCTATATTCCCCTTAGGTTAAATGCACTTTTATATTATTTTTTCTATATTAATAGTAATAGTTAATATATAATCTCATGAAATTAATTATATGAAGTATAAAATTATAACGCCAATTTAATAATATATCTACATTTATTGGATTATAAATATAATTTTCCAAATATAATTAAAAATGAACGCATTGTGTCGATCGAAATCGCTGATTCGCTGTCGTTTTTACAATAGTGTCAATTAATATATTTGACGCATCCACTAGTAATCCGATGAGTTCGAGAACTCGTGGAGGATGATGATGGTGGCGATCGTCTTGACCGGAGTACTGACATGGAATATATTTGCGCTATCCGCAAGGCTGTTATTATAATAATATTATTACGGTCGCGCTATGCATACTCGTTGCCACGCTTGCCGATCGGTATTATAATCGACAGGATGTGTAAAACATCTTTGAAATAACATCACAATTTTCAATTCTATAAATAAAGGCAGGCAATATAAACTAATTGATTTGAAACCAATGATCTATCTTCTCTGTTAAACTAAATTAACAAGAGACTAGTAGAACAATTAGTCTTAGAACTTACGAGCAATAATAAAACTCGCATGGGCTTTTTAAAATGTGCTGTAATAAAAAGAAAATATACGTACAAAGTTTTTTAGAAAATATGAAAACGATTTAAAGTATTTTTATATGTACCATTAATATTTATGCCGGGGACGATAGTCAGTTACAAGTTACGTCGTCAAGTTACAATCTGTAGCCACTCAAGCGTCCAAGCCGCGCGGCGATTCTCGCCCCACCTGTCCGCGCATGAAATGTCACTTTCTTTTTTACGACCGCGCGAGACCCTCTCAAGAAAAACAATTACTACTGAAAAACTGCTATAGGTACATTCAAATAAAAAATACTCACGGAAAGCTCAAAGAATCCAGAATTTAATTTGATTAAAATTAAATTACTCTAATTATTAATAAAGGATGAAAATAAAGTATAAAGTTGGGGAAATCAAAAAAATCATTATATTTTTTTTTTTTTTAGAGTTTTACAAGAAAAATATAATAGTTACTGGCAACAATTATTTTTTATTATAATAGTACATGATATACCCTTTAAAATGACACCAATATCTCAATATAAATATTTAGTTGTCTGTCATGAAAAAATAAACAAAGCCAAGTACTTCTCAAGAGGTCCCAACAACACCAACACTAAAATCATGAATAACGAGTTGCATTTTAATCATTTCTAGACCCCATCTCAATGTAATTCGTTTGAAAATGGCTATTAATATAACGTGATAGTAATAGTGAAGAATTAGCTTATATTTAGCATTTATTTAACACAAACAACCAATTAGAATACAATATAGAATCATCAAATGATCATATAACTTTTCCAGCTAAATTATTCTATGTAACCGCATTGAAATTGGCGAAGTAATGCATATTTCGTAAAGAAAATATCTTCACGTTTAATTTGATGTACAATAACAATAGAAATAAGGTATAAAAACAGAAAAATTACAACATTTTTCTTGGAGCTCCACACACAATAATAGTTTGTTGACAAGAAAGACGAACTGTCACTTTAATTTTTTTTTTTCTAAATATTATGTTGCCATTAAACAGATAAAATTTACTCTCACGGATGACAAATTTCATATAGCGCCATCTACTAATTTTCTACTGTACGACTATCACATGACTTTAGCGCTGAACACGTTTAAACAGAACGATGTCGTTTGGTGACTATACTCCCCATGGACGGTTTAGGCAAGAATTTTTTTGGGGACTGTAGTCACCGTGGACGCTTGAGTGGGTAGTTAGTGGGATGTATTAGCTTTTTGCGCCAGGTCCCATGTTAAGTAGAATGATTCCCTTTTTGTATAATAGGCGTGCAACAAGTCTTATGATATTAGAACCAAACTAGGACAGTAAAACATATTTTGTGTATATTATTGGCTAACAATATTTTAGGTCCAATTGCGTTAATACTTTTGCCTGCATGTATTAATTATCAATGTTATTTCACAATCATTATGCAATTATTAATTCACTTATGAAGATGTTTTCTCCTATCTCAAATGTAATTCTTATAAATATGTCCCATGGATCCGCAATATCCTCTTGCTCTTAATTGTTAATTAATATAATTTTAACATGAATTTGGTTATAATTACTGATTATTTTGTTTTATTATGTATTTTTAAACGAAATATTATGATTCTCTCTCTTATTTAGATAACTAAAATTGTGTATAATTTATATATATTTATTTGTAATAAATGCTTTGTTTAAATAATATAATTATTACAATTCATTCACATTAGTTAATTATTAATTTAATTTAGTATTAGTTTTATATACCGTGGTGGACATATAATTAGAAACACCTCATTCCATTTATTAGTTGTTTAATGTAAATATAATATCTACTGAAATATATGTAAGCAATTGCGACGTTAACACTCTGTTTGTAAATACAGTATTTCAATTTTTAATTGACTGCTATAAAGCTCTAATAAAATTACATAATATTTTTTAAATGGGTACAATAAAAGATTTGAGATGATTTTTTTACAAGAAATACAATAGTAAATATATGCACCCTATTTAAATATTTTTTCCTGTGATTCTTTTGTATTGATATATTGTAGCGTCCTTGTTTTTATAGTTCTCTGCTTAGTCCTATAGAATCTAGGAACTATTTTTTTTTTTGAAGATTTTCTGACTAGAGAGACTGTATCTCATCAGGTTGCACCTGGTGCTGTCCTAAATGGATGCTTCTTTTGTGCATGACTGGCCCACATGAGCAGAGGACATGAATTGCAGTCTCCTCTGACTCTTGGCAGAATGTGCACATTTTGGACGGGCTCAGGTTGAGTTTAAACAAAGTAGTTTAATTTACAATTTGTGGCTGTTGAGTATAACCGTCGAGGTTTTGCACCTACTGAGTGGAGTCGTGCCCTTTAATAAGCGCTTTGGAATGACTCTGCCCTGGGGCAGATTGCATGTTGCTACGCTCTTTGCGCTTTTATTTGCCACAGATCGTTAAAGAGAGTCTGGGCCCTTTGTTTAACGATTTCACAGAATGTTTCTGGTCTTCTCGTTAAATTGTTAGCGCCGTTTCTGGCCAGTGCATCCGCCTTTTCATTCCCAAGTGTTGCGGGCCCCATATCGAATTATTACCCTGTTAGATTCCTCTAGGTTATTTAAATTCCTTACTTAATCTTTCACTAGTTTCGAGTTGAATTAAGTAGTGCTAAAAATAATTTTTATATTACATTATAACATTTTAAGTTCAAGTATGGTATTGGTTATAGTCTGACACGGCTTTCTGTGCAGTCCTCACCAGGTCACTAGGGGATGAACACTGTGCTGCAAGTGTTATCAGTTTTGAGTTCTATATTGACAATGGGAACGTTTTTAACCATTATAATTATAACATAGGTATTTTATATTATTAACTAGAAATTGTCGCCAAATACACAATGTAGAAATCACTAAAAAACAATGATGTAATTTTTCCTCTAAAAATAACTCCAACATCTTTTTGTCATCGGCTCCTATTAGATGGATAAATATCGGGCCTCGTGCAGAAGTGATTAAGGTGAAACTTATTTTAACTTATTCTCTTTTTACCTGACTGCCAAGAAGGGTATTGTTTAGTTCTGGACTTATTATTCATAAAATATATTGAATATATCGGGTAAATTCTAAAGCGACCTCAACCACACTAGCGAGATATTTCAAAATTAGTTCCTATTTTTATACTACTAGCTGCGTGAAACTATAACAAACTTGACATAACATTTTGCTAGGCGAACACAAAAACCACAATGGTTTGCTCACAAATCAATTTCTAACCCAAATGGATACTATTTTAGTTAAGATAGCGTCCTTTAGGGTGCGTTTCCACCAGAGATGTGCGAGGATTCGATGTTTACCTATTATGCACCAATAGAATCGCTTAATTTACCTAAGGTCAGTTAGGCAGGTCTTTAATGGTTTGAGATAATGCCACATCGTCATAGAGCTGTAATTGACAGTAGAGGCTTTCTAACCAAATATTTTTATTTAGTGTCAATATGTTCGTACTATTTTACTATATCAATTATTTATCATTAACTTTTCATAGTTTCTCCTGTAAAAAAATCGTTTCTAATTAGTTGTCCACTTCTTATTTTTTACAAAACAAATTTAAATATAAAAAATGACATAATAATAGAACATTTACAATGGCACGTTTTAGATAAATTAGGCATTAGCACTCTATGAAATGTTAAAAATTTATTTATAAAGTTATATTGTTTTTATTATTCAAGTGATATTTAGTGTTTCTAAATATGTGTCCACCGCCCTATATCACCAAAGATGTAAATATATATGTGTAAATAGTATATTGTTTATGAATTTTAACTAATTATGGATGTTTAATTTACTAACATTTAGTTAGTTACAATTTGCTGCATATTTTTTTCCATTTTATTAACCACTACTAGCCGTCAAATGAATTATCTTGTATTCTGCCTTTAAATACCACCTAGACAGTTATATTGTAAGATTAATATTAAGGTTTTACAAAAAAAGGAAACATATCACCAAATAATTGTTAAAAGTTCTACCTTTAACATGTATAATATTACATTTTAACACCAACACTGTATGTCTCCATTATTATATAACTTCTTAATTATTGTTTCCAGAATCATTTGCACGTTTTCTGTCATTATTTAGGCTTTATAATAATAATATCCTATGTTATTGCTTACTTACTATTTACTCTCGACTTAATGTTACATTCTGGTTTTTTGGCCTATTTTTGTGATTAACTTCGTATTGACCGTTATTGTTCTAAATTCTCAGCATATAAATTATGGCGATTGACTTGTGGTCACACCGATTTGTCCACGAGAATTCACAAATATGTCACGCTAACGTAGGAATCCAAAAAATGTCGGAATTGTAAAAACCAATTTCTTGGGAAAACAAAACCAAAGTTGTTTAGGTTATTTTATTTAGGACTTTCTGTCAGTCCCTGTGCGCATGTCCCTAAGGGTGATGTTTTTTTTTTATCATGGGTATAATTTAAATAAGGAGTATACTCGTTCTTCCCAAAGCTTACGCGGGAAAAGGTCTAACACACGCTTTTAAACAATATAATTTAAAATGGGTGACAAATCAGTGTGCTTACGAGTCCAGCGCTTGAGTAATGTAAATTAAACACCGTGATAGTCGATGGTACGTGATACGATAATAATAAATTACCTATTAGAGATAGAAGCCTGGTGCCTAACTTCACACAATCAGACTCCAATGTGTAAATATGGCTGTTAATACCACTCTTACTTCATAAACATGTAATCGATTTACTAAATTTTTCAAATGTAATATAATGTACTTATTATATAATGTATCGTTGCACCAGGACTAAACATAATCACATATCAAAAAAAAAAAATTATAACACCAATTACAATTATTAAACTATTATGAAGTCCTGATTTGCAGGAATTGATTTTTCTTATCAATTTATTTGATGTAAGGGTTATATGTATCTATATTACCCTGTTAAATTTATTGGAAGCACTAATATATAGCGCGTATCACATTAAAATATGTCTAACGTGTTAAAACTGATGAGCTATTATATTATATTATTGTATATTAACAATTATCTTTGAAAGTGTTAAGCTTATTATTATTTTAAATCACGTCTGCACGTGCCCGGTCCAAATTTTAGCAAAAGTATTTGGGGTACGTATAAAGCAATATCATTATTACGATTTTCTTCTATGTAGCGATTGTTAGAAGAAAGAAATCACTACAAGGTTTTACATGTACCCGATTTGAAAATATTGTACGAGCTCACTGCACGCTCAGCCTTGTAATCTAAGCGTGCAGTGAGCTTAACCTTTTTAATGTATCATTCTTTAAAGTTGTACAATTAGTGATTACAGTTGTATGTAGTTGCGCATACAATATTGTGATACGCGCTTATAACACGCACATAAGTACAAATATAATTCTTGCCAGTGTAGCATAATTATATAATACAATTATAACAAATTAGAATTTACATACACCAGTGGCTTTTTATAAAATCGCAATAGGTAACTAACATTTAAAATTTACGTACTTTTTTAATTCTACGTGACTATAATATACACCCACTTGTAGTTGTATCATAGAACATACATAATAGAAATGAATGCAAATGACTGTGAATTACGAATACCTAGTGTCTAAATAAACCTTTTAATACCGAGGTAGACGGTAATTTTAACTGAATACCTTGCTAGCCTTTGAAAATTCACTTTGTATAAAATTATAGGTAATAGTAGTGGCTGTGGCTAAACCGAATACATTATAATAAAAAGTGATGAATTTGCATTAGTAATATAAAATATTTATTTTGCTACCACGAAATGATGTGTCTGTATCTGTTTAGAGTAAATCAATAATTCTGTAATTTCATAATGTGTCGAATCGTATGACACCTATTAAGAGTACAAACAGACTAAAAATAATGTAACATTTTATCAATGCTGCTTTCAAACATTAATTAATAATGATAGTCATAGGTAAGTAAGTACTTTCTACATTCAGAATAATGTTTATAATAGTACATTATTAAGTTCAAAGTGATCGGTTGTTTTTGGTTAACGGTGTTGAAAATAGGCGTACATAATAAATGAGAAATACAGGTAGTTATATTATGGGAACTAAGTGGGCTTTATTCATTCTATAAGCACAGAAACTCAAGCTGGATTAGGTCTCGTCATTTTAATTTAACATAAATGTGAAAAGTAGGTAATGATGAATTATATTATTTAATTGTGTCAAAATATTATTATTATTTGTTTAAATTGAATAACAATTTTATTACACTGCTTTAATTATTATTTAGCATAGAAATCTAACCGGGTAGGTAAATTGTGACTAACTTATCAATATCAAGAGAAGTTTTGGAATGCATAGATGTAATGATAATTGTTACTATAGTTAAATATAAGTCAGTATTTAATGTCATGAACGACAACCATGGGTATTTCTAGAGGGTATTCTGATAAATAGTGTGTTATATTGTAACGTGCGTATTTATCTTACATGTCTTATTTGGTACCGAATTATTAGTGCAATAGGGAGGTTGGAATGGGAGCATGCAGGCATAATAGATAGGGATAATACGCTCCGAATTATGGATGTATGACAAACTAACCGGGAATGATTGTAGAATTTTGCGTGAACAAACATTTTAACTTAAAGTTAATTATAATTGTAAATTATTACATAGTTGATGACAATTAATGAATCATTTGTGGGTGGGTAATTTTAAATGAGTCTGGGCAAGAGCCTGGATGTAGCCGCATACAACCGGTGCTATTGAAAATCTCTGGGCCTATAGTGGACGTCCTGCAGATGAAGAGCCCCAGGTCTGGAAAAGACTATCTGTCGTAATGGTTATGACTACAATAAAATGTCTTCTTGAACAGTCTATTAATTATGAAAATAATAATAATAATTGGCACAGATTCCGAAAACTGCATCCAAAATATAATGACCAAATTTTCTCTTTCACAATGTTTTTGCTATACCTATACTTATTTCATAAATATGGCTCATTTTATATAATATGAATATTATAACTTTTCATAATGCAGATTTCAGTATGATAAACATGTGATAGAAAAAAAGCTGCTAACGATTAGGTATCACATTTGTCACATTCGTTTAGAATACTGATTTAAATTTGTATTTATTAATACGACAATATCTCGAATATAAATGAAAACCCGAAATAATTAGAGTTATAATTAAGAAGGCCCGCCAGCCCGTTTCAATATTATCGTCATGTATAAATATATAGAAACATCTATAGCGGTGATTAACAATATTTTAAATGAAATAATAAGTTTGTATTGTAGCCTACATCGATTTATAAAGATCATGATAATTAGAGGAACATGTATCGCATTCATAAATAGTATTGGAAATATGTGGCATTTGATTAACCAAATAGTAATTAGATAGTTTGATAGCTAAGTGTGAAAGTTGCGGTTATAATACTAGTAGTAGGTACTACTATTATTATCAGCGTTTAGTTACGCGACGACTGAGTAGCGTTGTAATCCCTGCATCTATAGAGCATGATCATTCTTCCGTCTGACTTAAAGTCTCAGAATTATGCATAAGTGCATTATTTATATTCTGCAGTTTAAAGTATGCGTATCACATATTTATTATAAACAAGTTTTAGGTTATATATTCCTGAACCATGGTAAATCCCACAGTTTGTATATTATCCTATTTTCTTTTGAGTATAACAGTACAATAGTTTTTTTGTAGTTTCAAATTACTGACGTTTCGATCTCTATAATTATTGTTGTAAGTTGGCTGACTATCGAACGACTTAAAATTTTATAATTTAGTTAACCAATTTTTCTATTGGGCGTAATCGGAATTGAATCTCGATTCTAATACGATTGGTGTCCAATTAATTAGTTGGACCATTTAGTTGGTGAAGATGTGCGGGCTAGCATATATCATTGTACCATATACTTTTGAGTAATACTTCAAGGTGCATTAATAATATATATACAGACGTTGAGCGCGTCATACAAAGTAATATTTTTCTATAGAATCTGGCAGCCCGTGTCTGTCGGTGTTATATAAATGAGTTAATACACACTGTATAGATAAAAAAGAATATCTTTTGTCTGACACGCTCAAAGTCTGTAGATATAAATGCTATGCTTTTAGTTGGCCGACTAACAATATTATGTCAGCGGGAGTTCTTAACGTTCCTTCTCTAAAACGGTTAAGTCCATCCAGTATAAGTTACGAATTACAACACAAAACTAATGCCAATTAACCCTTTGAACGCCAGAGACGTCTATACACGTAAAATGAAAATGTGCTCACTACGCCAATGACGGCATGGCACGTCAAAAATGTACTGTATTTTAAAAGCTTGGCGCACAAGGCACGGCGATACCGATTTGACGTGGCGGTCAAAAGGTTAATGAGTTTGTCCATTTTCCGTTCTATTATGACCAGTGATGGCAATAGGTAGTACGAGGCTTTATATCACAATATTAAAGGTCATTCACCGTAAATTACACTTGGTACCTACATATTCCGATCATTGATCATGTTTCTAACATTTAATAAAACAATATGTTTGATTTTTATAATAACAAACTTGTGTTCTCGTGTGCAATGAAGCTCTGAATGGATATTATATTTGTTGTGTACCTACTTATCGTTTATGAACCGTAAAATGTTATTATTGTTGATTTACCGATTAAAATATCCATTATTACATTATGTTGCCGTTTTAAGTATCTTTACCAATAGTTAAATTTGAGCTTACTATACTACTATTTATATAAGCACTTTTCATACACAGTTTTCCTGGTTATTAGATAATTCAGTGTTCTGTTTTAAATTAACATGAATAAATATATTTGTATTTATACTACACCAAGGTATTAGCAACCTACCCATCAGTTCAAAATATCTAAAATTGTGTATTTATTATTGTGTTGCCGTTGCTGCTATTAGAGAATCAGATAAACGTCCAAAATTACATAATTATATTTGCAGATAATCTCAAAACCTTGTGTTATGTACTCAAAAAATATTCTGATGATTATAGTTTGATTTTAGCATACACATAGCATATTTTTGTAATTTATAAATCCTCTTTATATTTAGTAACATTATTTTTAGTGGCACAATGGCTGAGTTACTGTAAACTTGAGTTCAGTAAAATTCTTATAACATTTTTACACTTGTAAAACATGTGCAATATTTTAAAAAAAGATACCTAATACTGATGTAATCAACATTGATATCGTTTTTAAAGTTCGTAAACGTCGTCTGAAACAAACAGTGCTAAGGAAATACGTTAGTAAACTAGTATTGAGTAAACCCTGTATTGAGTAAATTTTAGGAATAAATCATGTTGTTTATTATAATATTTATCTGCGACATGAAAGTACTATTACTAGGTATGAAAAATTTGTTTGGTATTTTCGAATTAAAATATCTGCAGAAATTTGAATTAAAAAGTATTATCGAGATTTGTATATTTATAGGAGTGTTTTATAACGTCTTGCCTTTCAATTTGTACTTAGTTTTGTTGTTACAATTGATGTGAGTAGCTTTTTACTTTTAGTTAAAATGGCTGTGACTTAAATACGATAAATACACGTCTACTGCTGACTATCTCATGACTTATTACATTAGTAACATTAAAACGACTGAAATGTGTATAGTCTTGATGATTATTTACTATAGAGTAGAGCAAAAAACATTATGGCTTGTAACTTAAAAAAAAACCTAACAAATTTTTCACGTTATAAACATTCCTGACTTATTTTCGTTCTAGTGTCGATTTGATACCGTATTGTTGTTTTTAGAGACACCGTTTAAGACAGTAAAGAGTGTTACGGAATTAAAAGCCATAGGCTAGGCAGTTAAACAGTTATCAGACTAATAGCTGCGTTGTTATTGGTCTGTTGAATTAGATACACGTGCACGTACACCTAAGGGCTCCTTCAGGGAGAGGAGGACGTGTTGTGTGGCCTGTGCAATGTGCAGGTGAGATATATGAGAACCTTCATGTAAAAATACATAAACGGTTTCATATAATTGCGTAATAATATTTGATTTGAATATACGACGCTAAATTTACACAATACATGGAGACACCGACAGTGCTGGCGCCTCCAGGGAACTCTATATGCATATTGACTAACACCTATTTTATTCAAACCCTAAAAATAATGTGTTTTATTACCCTAACACTAGAAGTCACTTGGGATTCCGCTCCCGTCGTTCTTTATTTGGCCACTGCTTAGCTCACATTGGCCGTATCGTGATGTTATATTATAGCCTATAACCTTTCTCGATAAATGGGCTATCCAACACAAATAATTTTTCAAATCGAACTTGTAGTTCCTAAGATCCTAGCTTTCAACCAAACAAACAAACTCTACCTTTATAATATTAGTATCGAAGTATAGATATTATTATTGTCAGCCAGCAATGTTACGGTAGGTACCTACTTACTTTTCTTGATTCTGAAAAAATATATGTCCGGATTTGAGAAGTTCGTATTGAGGCATCTAAAAATACCGCAATACATTTTGCCTCTGCCAAACAGCCATGATATTTTTTATAAAAAAACCGATTAAGAACATGTCGGATCATGCTCAATATAGGGTTCCGCAGCAAAAGAGCTACGATGTTCATATATTTGAAAATAATCCAACCGATTTTAATGAAATTTCATGAGTCTGTTAAATTGTTTCAGCTTGAAAGATTGGATCATTTCGAGAGGGATAGGTGGCGCTGTTGGTAGGATAACGACCACATACAGAGTGGAATTTTTGGTTTTGTTCTTATTTATTTCAACACATTTGTTAGATAATTCAATCCTTATGATTGAACCTATAGATCTATGCCATAAAAGTACAGGCTGTTTTTTTTAATTTTAGATAAGTAAGTTTTTCAATTGCTGAGTAAGCAAATTTATATGTTATTATTTACTTGATATTTTGTTTTTGAATGCAAGTTTTTACCCGTTATAAACAAGCAACTACTTTATCTTAGTCACTCTAAAGCATTAATGCTAAGGATTTTGTATTTGGTACAAAATTATCCAACACCCAAGTTCAACGACTATTACTGCTAAACTAATAAAGGTATCTTAACCGCTATAATTGTCATGTAAAGTTCATGAAATGCACTATGATCATGAATTTTTCCAGATTTTTCAAGCCAGCAGTTTGGCTTTTAGAGGGGGGGGGGGAGTGGACGCCTTACTGAAACAAAAATTTGCTCTTTAAAGTTTAATATTTCGTAAATGGACCATTAAATCGAAAAATAATGTTTGTAACCCCCAAGTCATTTTAGAAGACCTATTCAACGATACACCACACGATGGGGTAGACGACAAAAAAATATTCATCCCCCCTTCACATGTAGGTATGGGAGCTATCCTAAAAAAAATATTTTCCAAAATTTTATTTTACCACTTTGTCGACGTAATTGATATACACAAATAAAGTGGCCGATGAGAGCAGACGAATGCGAACTTTTTCGACGTGAAGTGTACAAGGTGCAGAATAAACGATGGCCGGGCATTTTCACCGTGAGCTATAGAGAGGGAATCCTATTCTGCTAACGCATACATACGGGCGTCGCGGCGGTAAATTGAGTGCGCCGCGAATGCCCTGCCAATACCGCCAACAATGCGGTCTTTATTGCCGCGCCGTCATTTGTGCTGCCTCTAACACGCGCGATCACACTCACGGTGCGGCCCAGGTCCACACTGACACACTGCCGAGGTCCCAAACCATCTGAGATTGTGTTGATGCGTGGGTGCTAGTGCGTGCGAACACGGCGCTCGGGGTACTCACGCACACAATCAAACAGTCAATGGCCTATACTATGAAGATCACTTACTGTTCTTAGTCTACTGTGCCTTTGCAAAGAATAAAAATATTTACTAAATCCTGATCCATTAGGAGTACGTGCTCGTAAATCTAGGCTGGATTGTAAAACTTTGAATTTGAGAGTGTCATTTGTAGTTTTTTTTTTATTTGTTATTTAAAATTTTAAACCGATAAATGCGTTCCAAATTTTGTTCCCGATGGATTTCTTAAAATTATTTATACATGTACCTATTAGAATTAACAAAGTGAGTTGGTATTTTGGTAATAAAACGGTCATTTGTTTTGTTTTTCACTTTGTTTGTCCAGACATACAATTTCTATAAAATATATGACCTGATTCTTACCCAGCTATTATCTTTATATTAAATTTATGTATTATTTATCTGTGTTTGCCACTGAACTTCTCTAACATCGTTGGACCTTGTGTTTGCTTGGGTCCCTAGATAAATGCTGGACAACGCGTGTCATTCGCTACATTATTACGTGATTTTTCGAAATACCAACCCTATCCATCCACGTACGAAATCTCTAATAACTTTTTTAGTCGTATAAATGTCGCACTACACGTAATTTAAGGTTAGCTGTTTCAAGGATTATAGCCTTGTCATATACGTAAGTAGGTACATATGAATTCAGAAACTTGTTAATTCAATACTTCTGTTTTTTTTTAATGTGCACGGTTCTAGGGCATAACCTGTTTCGGAGTTTTATAAAATGATTAATGATCTTATCGTAATACACATACTAAAAATAAATCTGTTTAGTTATTATAGGTACTATTATTGTAATAATATAATTATTTATAAACTATGCTTGTAGGTATACATTATAGTACGCCTATAATGAAATAATTTCTGTATATCTAGTTAGGTTCGTGCTAGGTCACAGTTTATTAAAATTTGACTTATTTCTGTTGTTGTTTGTATATAAGTATAATTATGTGTGAAGGCCGCTAGAAAAATAAAATGTAAAAAGCTTAAGATATAACCGGATAAGTATTATTATTATATATTATATTATATTATCGCACGAATAAGCCGCTTTGTGAACTTTGGTATGCTGTTATGTAACCAGATTTAATATAATATTAAGTATTATCAGTGACTTTGAATATATTATGTACTCTCTTAAAGGGTGTCACATACGGTGAAGATGCTATATTTCATCTTAAGATACCTTGATATAAAATATTATAGCATCTTCACCGTATGTGACGCCCTTAATTTTGTTATTTCCAAAGCACACAAATAATATTTAGCTTAGTTCAGTCTGTAGGTACTTACCTCTTTACTAACGTTGTGTTGTATTTGTTATAAAATTATATTTAATATTACGCATGTAATGCACTTTTGTGTAACAACTGAAATATACGAGTAAGTTAGTTCATTCTGTTTTATAAAAATGGGACGAAGTAATAAATAGGTTCCGACTGAATAGTTTTGTTTGATTCATATCCAAATAAAGCCTTAAATATCCCTTGCAAAGTTAAACAATATTCATGAATCGCGTAGCTTAAATAACTTATTTAGGTAATACTAGAAATGTTTTCGAGGATAGAACGCTACATTTTGATTGTACCTACAGATTATTTACAAAATGGCATTACTATTCTTAAAAATCTTAAAATGTTGGTTAAGAGTGTTCATACATTTTCAAGTTGCTCGCAAATAGGATTTTAAGTCACGCACACAGAGCCGGAACTAATTCGTTAAGAGTTGGCCATTTCGCGAATTAGTCTTTTTAAGAATTAGCCCTTTGACGATGTAGTCCTTTTTAGAATTAGCCATTTCGCTAATTAGACATTTTAAGAATTAGCCATTTCACGAATTAGTCCTTTTCAGAATTAGCCATTTAGCGAATTAGCCTTTTATAGAAATAGTCCATTCGTGAATTAGTCCTTTCGACTAAACGAGCCAAAAAACAGCAAAGTTAATAATTTGCTTTTTAAAAAAAAATTCCATAACAAAGTATCAACAGGTGTTGAATTTTCTTGAAATATACAAATATTACGTAAACATCGGACCGGGAGCGCGGGAAGCAAAGCGTTGCGTCCTCTCTCTAGAAGGCCTCAGCCGGTACTGGTTTCTCACGGCCTGTGCGCCGAAATATAAGGCGTTTTTAGGCTCTTTTCAAAAATCATTTTAAAATATTTCTAAAGGGATATCGGAAATATTATGGACGTTTATAAATGACAACATCTTGCTTAATAATTAAATGTAAAAAAATCTACTTTTTAAACACATACAGGATGTCCCGAAACTCAACGTCAAGCGGCTACCGGGCGATGGTATAGGTCGTACCTACCTGTTCTGAGAAAAATATTTAAAAAAATCCAAGTCATATGGTACTGTAATAAAAATTTGTTTTTTGAAAATGTTGAAAATCGACAGATCTGTAGACATTTTTAGGTACTGCTATGACATAGTGCCAGATTTTGCCACGATTTTTTTTGCATAATCCTTATTAAGTATACTTTAGTTTGCTGTTACAAATTCAAAAGTTATTTGTGTAAATTTGGAGAAATTTTTTTTTTTCATATAGTCATTTTAAAAAAAGTGTTGTATTCAAATGTTTGAGTCTGAATTTTCTTAAAAAATATGTATTACGCTAATCTAGGCAAGTTATTTAAAAAAATAGCCCATTTAATCAAGAATTTATAATGGTAGGCAACTTGGTACTTATCTCACAAGAAAAAGTAGTAATAACTCATTGTTTGCAAAAGGGTCATGTGTAAAAAGAAGTTTCCCTGCATAATTCCTCTATGTACATACATTTTTGTTTTACCGTAATGCAAGTGGAATAGAACGAATGTGAAAGAGTGAGATAGAGCACAAGATAGGAATGAAAGTGAGACAGGTTAACAGTATATTTTTGGAGAGAGTGGGACGGCTAATGATTTTCTATTGTTGGGAAATGTTTACTGTGTTTATAAGAAAATCTAAACTAGTTCAACGATCATTTCTGAGGCGATGCAGAGTAGAGCAAGAGATATCCATACCGAAGGAAATATTTGAACATTTATAGTCATCATCATCATCATAATATCAGCCCAACGACGACCACTGAATAGTAACAACAGTTATAGTAATTTATAAAAAATAAATGTGTTCAAATATTTATTTTTCTGAACGAAAAAAAAAATTCATCCCCACTTCACATGTATGGGAGCTACGCTAAAAAAATATTTTCCAAAATTTTATTTTACCACTATGTCGACGTAATTGATATACACACTCCTACAAAATTACAGCTTTCTAGTACTAACGGTCTCTTAGCAAAACCTCGGACAGACAGACAGACGGACATAAAGAAACTATAAGGGTTCCTAGTCAGAACTACGGAACCCTAAAAATAAAGGGCATGGTAAATATCCCGAATATTATAATATTATCTTGCAACTGTTCTAAATGTTCAAAGGCAACCCATCTATTACACGATGTACAACCTAAGCGAATCGTGTACGGCGATCTCGTTTCTACTTCGATAGCAGACATTTATGCTTCTGTTAAATATCTGCATAATTTCAAGAATTTTCGAATTTTAAATTAATTTTTCACCTTTTAATAATTTCAGTTTTTTTTATAATTATACAAGTAAACCACATATGCACCTACCCAATAACTATCTTGAGCCGATAGGTATAAATATTTATCCGAATTAGAATTAAACTCTACCCATAGCTGGTTCACATTACATAGTTTGGTATAATGACAGAAAAATCGCTCGTTCCGTCGTTTTTTACGTTCCCACTGCTCAGCTGCTATTGGCCGTAGCTTAACACGTTGAGGGACACTCGGCTCCCATCGATAATTAGTGGTATGACACAGTCAACTTCCATACAAAAAAAATAGACGGCGGTGGACGTCCTGTCACCTTGTAGGTGATTAGGTTGCCTGTGATAAAGAGGACGTCCTCAACCACCCGACGGTTCACGACGTCCCGGCACAATACTAGTAAATAAATATAAATGTGGTGACACGACTTTCACAGAAGTCCGACTAAATTCGTCTAATCTTGGTATTTACTTTATGGAATGAAATAAAATGACAATTATAAATAAACCCGCGTTTAATAAAATGTATCAAAATCAGTAACAAACATTATTCAGTACCTATATAGTATATTTTAGAAAATGCTTACAACTAAGACTACTCTTAAGGTCATATTCGCAACCTTTAAAAAACAATCGCAAAAATAAATGAGATCAATTATTTATATAATCACTTTGGAACTTAATCAGTCTTCTTTACTTATTACAATTACAACTTTTCTAACTAACGGTCTATTAAAATTATAAAGAAATCAAAATTTAGGAACTCGTATTCATGTTATGCCATTCCTCCATACATTCTGGGTAAAGAGACAGGTTTGCAGGTCGAACACATGTATCGTGTCTCCTTCCTTGTCTTTTTTCGTACATAATCTGCATTTTAGAAACATGTATTTTCTATTTGTCTCTGGCGCTGTCATTTCTGTGGGCCAATGCTCTTGAGAACTTATTACACAGAGCAAGCACGTTGGACCCGGGCGACACGACATCGAGGTCGTTTTCAAAGTCATAATTCGGATTAGATCCGTACTCTCCATCTTGGTCGCTAAACGAGTCCTTTGAATACTCCTCCCCTGAAGATACTTCCTCAAACAGTCGCAGGATACGAGTTCTTTCCCTTTCGTCGTCAGCCATCTAAAAATAATGAACTAACAGGTTAGTTTTTTCATTATGTAGGTATATTGTATTGATAAACCCACGCTAGTAGCCCAGTAGTTACAATATACGTAGTACTAAATAACAATCAACTAAATAAAACACTTGTGAAGTCAATCTATCAACATTATTTGAAATAAAAGATCGAAAATACTAACCTCAGTAAGCCCCTGTGTACGTATCAGCCGGCGAAAACACGTTGTTCCCGTGTGGTGACAACACCCGACTGACGCGAACAAATGCGACGTTCGTGGACGTTGTGTGCTATCACGCTCGTTTATGTATGCGAGTGACACGCTCGCATTGAAAGCACGAAAGTTGATGCGATATGACATTTAGACGAAAAAAAAACGATTACGATGTGACACTAAATATAATTGTATGTCTTGGTACTCGTATTTGTATTAGAATAAGGTTCAGAATAAAATAAATATGCCTAAAAAAACGACGTGTACAGCCGCCCGCCGTATCAAAGTATTCTATTGACGACGTCCTCAGCAGTCGTGTCCTTCAATGTGTTAATGATATATAGCTTATAACCTTCCTCGATAAATGGGCTAACCAACACTAAAAGATTTTTTCAAATCGGTGCACTAGTTTTTGAGTTCATCGCGAACTGACAGACAGACACGACGGAGGAGTTTGTTTTATAATATTTAGTGATGATAGTGATGAATCTCAACACGTATGGCTTATCAGAAACAACTGAGTTTGCACCTGTTCAAGCATAAATAATGAAGAAGATATTAAAGAACGAAGAAGTACCGCCCACTATTTTTCGTCCAATCAATGTCTGTTAAGTTAGGGGTGCTCAAAGTTCGCACCGCCCCTGCACTGAAAGCCTCCCTCACGACTGTCGCCACCCCTGACTGAACAGTGGTCGAACATGTCATAATCATTTGGTATCGGTTGATGGCTGACTAATATCTACTCGTCTGAAGACATCACCGACACGTAAGTACTCAATTTTTTTTTAATAATTTAATTTTTAATGTGAATAAGGATCTTTTTCTATTTTTCATGAGAATAAGTGAGTTAGTGGCCGTAAATTGTTATTTTCTGGATCATGGTCGCTTTCTAAAAAAACGTTATCTGTTATTTACATACATACTACTTAAGCATATTTCGAAAAGAATAACGTCTAAGATACCTATGATTAATGGCAGGCATGTGTTACTATTAACTTTTATATATAAGTAAAGCAAATTAATACAATCGTGAATAAGAAGAACATGCATAAAATTTCTAATGTTGTTGTTGTTAGTTTTGTTTGTTAGTTTGTTCTAACTAATTTTAGTTAGTTTTAATTATTTATTATCAAGCAGTTTATCATTTAAATATTTTCTCAATATTATCAATATGAATTTAACACATTTGGCCGTCCGCTACAGCTAAATAATTTCGCTTGTCTATCACATCATATGGTACAAATAGATTAAATACTAGGTACAGAGAATGGACTTCGTGACTTATAGCCGATGAAATTGCAATAATGTACCTATATGGCGTTATCTTAATAAAACAAATATTTTTGTTCTGTAGTGTAGCTAGAAGATTATTACCTAAATTATAAAACCGTTTTCTCAAAACAAAGATTAATCGCTAAAAAAAAAAAAGAATAATGCTTGTGTTGTTGCTATCTACATAAATATCTATAAGTTATAAATGAATTGACGTTGTTAGTAGTACTAAAACTCAAGAACGGCTGAATCGATATGGCATTTTGTTTTTTAAATATTTGTGAAAGTCAACAGAAGATTTAAAAGTGAGAAAATATAAAGAAATTGCTAGGAAAGTAGTAAAAAAACCATTTTATTTTTCCATGCAAACTGTTCGTACAAGTCAAACAGGATGAATCTCCTATTAGTATAGGTATATCTCCTATAATTAAATTTCCAAAAAGGAGCTATCAATGACATTCGATATAAAATTAAAAAAAAACCTAAACACAATAACCGGCAGTCAAATCTTTCCAAAAAATAAATATTTAAAATACTTTTCGATATGTAGTTTCGATGCTCTGAAATTGAAGGTCAATAATTCGGAATCAATTCAGCTTATTGAGGATGGTTAATATAGGTACGCAATTAACTTCAGTTAAGAATGGTATGTTCCTAACTCATTTCTTAACTGAAGCGCTAATTTTCACCCATAGGGGTGGTTCGCTGAAGAACCTACCGTAAGTGATGACATAAGGGTGAAAATTATTATTTAAAAATAATGTGGACCTTATTTTCATAGTATTCAGGGACGCTGATTACTTGATTTTTATTATATATTTTTATTGAATTTCATTTTATGCCAAAATAGACTAAATTTGGCATAAAATGAAATTCAACCTCTATAGTGGGATGATTTTTTTTAGTTTTTCTTATTTATTTTATTAATTAATGCGGCAATAGGTACCTATACGTATTACATCAATAAGACAAGACATACCTAATTATACATAAAATAAACGCGTTTTTTCCCCCAACTCTAATTTTACGTTCCTTATTTTATCACAAATAGAGTCAGTCGATCAGATTCTAATTTTATATACACACACTGGCTATTTGGCATGGCATATTTAGCGGAACACAAAAAAAGGCACAGATTTTTTAAAACAATTGTTGTAGGTATTCTAAAAACAAATATAAATTAAATTTTCTTGTGTAAAATAATACCTTTTAAAATGGAAATAAAACTACACAATACCTGTTATAAACTCTTCTTTTGTAAAAATGTACATTTTGAAGGTTTTAACGGCAATAAAGAAAACGGAAAAAGTTAGTTTAAACATATACATCTTAAAGGCTGATTTACAAGGAACACGCTTTGTCTTACCCGTCGAGTAAAACAGAGAAAACAGGGAAAATAATAGTACATTATGATATAAGTGCGGTAAGTTGATAATTACAGCCGAGGCGATATTGCCAAGAAAACAAGATACGAGGAGAGGCTGTAATTATCAAAGCGCACGTATGTCATACGACGTTTTATAACAGATTTGCGAGGAAATAAATAAAAATCGGACTTTCTTAGAAAAAACCAATACAGTGAAAAGAAAAAGCGCGCGGAATAATTTTTACGTGTCACAAGTTATCGATACGCGCGCATCAGCCCTTTTTTTTAGGTTTTAACTTTTTTTTAAAGGCTTTTTGTGCCTTTAAAAAAAAGTTAAAACCTAACCCTAAACCCAGACAGTATTTCTAATAAAATTTTTGCATTTAATTTTATTACAGATAAATGGTTGGAATTTATGGTCTAAATTAATTTAGTTAAAGAATTAAATGTATATTTACAATAATGAAATATTATTTTATCTCCCAAAGTTAATTTTATTCATAAAATGTTGACCACTTTTCTGACATTACGACACTGAAATTGGTGAAATAATAGACCCTTTACGAGCAAATGTGTTATAAAATAATAAAATGTGTGTGTGTTTGTTCTGTGCTTCCTCCTCGTGCCCTAACTAATGTTTCTACTCGTCTAGACATGCTGAGAATAATGTTATCCAGAGTCTCCTGAGGCAGTCTTTGCCATTCTTCGGCTAAGGCGGTTCGCAGATCACCGATGTTGTCTGGAGCTGGAGTTCTGGATTTAACACGCCTTTTTAGCAAGCCCCAAACATGCTCTATCGGATTCAAATTCGGTGATCTCATCGGCCACTTAATGATCCTGATATTCACTCATCGGTAAACAATACCTTACTAGTCTGTTCCTCCAATGGTGTACCTGAAGTCTTGAAGCTTTGGAGGGCACAAACGAACCAAATCCAGCTTCTTTGAGCCTTCTTCGTACTGTACGCTCACTTACTGCTACACCTCGAACTTCCTCGAGCTCATTTCCTGGCTTGCACAGCAGTCAGGCGGGGGTTCCTATGTATACGAATCTGTATGAAACGATCGTTTCTGTTCGAAGTACGCCTTTTTTGGCCCTGTCCTGGTCTTCTCTCATACGTATGGAACCGTTTAATACTGCGATGAATAGTGGAAACAGGTCGACGAAGAATTCTGTCGATCTCTCTGTAGCTTTGACCATTTCTTCTTATCTCAAATGCCCTGGCAATCTCAGTTGGGGTTAAATGATTTCTTTGAGGTTCACAAAAAAGTACAATTTTGCTTATTTACGAATAAAACTGTATCTTAATGATTTTTTTTATTTTTTTGAGTTGCAGCATACCTATAATGGCAGCAATAGAAAATTAACTTAAATTGATGCAAGTTCTAACAAAACGAAAACAATTGCATGTGTGAAGGCAATCAATTGTTTTTTTAATTGTAAATACTTTTTTTAATTTAATTAAGGTTAAAGCCAGCCAGCAATGTAGTTTGTTTTTGAAGTCGTTTAAAAAAGAATATTCGCTCCAATGATATTGTATGTTATAAGTATCATTGATTCGCTCTTTTTCTTGTGTTCCGCTAAATATGCCAGTGTGTGTAACCCAAGTGTCTGCGCCGTTAAAAGTGCCTATTTTTCTGATCAACACCAGACCCTGATTCTTTTATGCGGTAACTAATATTTTTTTTATTCAATCTCATAATAACGCCAAATTCCTGTGGTCACAGGAATCAAAATATTTTATTACCTTATGATAAGGAACCCTAAAAACCAGTAATATGTTTGTGTGGGAATATGTACAGTGGAATAGTTCCGGAGTTGGATAAATATTCGCGTTCGTTGCAACGTAAATGATTTATTATACCTAATTTTAACATAATTTTTGCCTAGAACAAAATAAAGTTGATGTAATCCGAGCGCGGCCGGACGGCGACGTGTCGCCTCGGCGCGGCGTGATGTAAGCAAGTTGTAAATACCTACATATTATTATTATTATTATTGAAGAATGAATATATGAAATACATAATAATGGAAGGAATGAATATTGAAGGTGTCACACGGAGCCGTCGCCGTCGGCGGCGGGGCGGCGCTCACTGCGCCGCGCCGCGCCCCTGGCGTTCGCTGTGTGTGTGCAGTGCCAGATTAACCATATACTTAGCAAGAGTAGCAAATGCTACGGGCCCCGCTCATAAGTGGGCCCCGCGCAACCAACACCCAAGTGAGCGTGAAAAAAATTTAACAAAGTTCTCTAGGCGCAAAACTTTTTTAATTCCTCTGATTCCTCATTGTTGAAGGTCGTGGTCATGCCTTTGTTTTTCGCTCCCAAGAGATTCTTAAAGGTTGTGACCCTCCCCCTCCCCTTTGTGAAAGGTATAGCTACGGCCGTGCCTATCCATTACTTATAGGTATTATTTCCCGCACGAGACTCCTACACGTGGGACGGGAGTACAAAGCATACGTAGTCTGAAGGACTGCCTGTCTGCGAATCCCATGATATTCGAATCGAATGTGTATTTTATTTTTTGCAATTCGAAATGTTACTTCTTAAAAATGAAGTCATAGTGCGATGCAATGGAGATTCTTATATAGTGTAATTTCTACATTTGCGCACATTAAATCGCGAAAAGTTTTTTTGTTCATAACAGTTTTGTTTTATTCTTATCTTAAAAACCTAAATAAAATCAGGGGCCTCTTAATAGAATTTGCTACGGGCCCCGCACTGGCTTAATCCGGCACTGGCTGTGTCTCGAAAGCTTAAATAGTCTCTGAATAAAAAAGGCCGTGACAGACCGAAGGACGGAAACTATAAAAGTTCCGTTTTTGCCATTTTTTCTACAGAGTCCTAAAAAGCCAATTAAATATTTAAGAGTTTACCTAAACTACAGAACACATATTTATTAATAATTTAATTTACTTACTTAACTTATTAATTATGATATCTATAACCAGACAGTAGGTAAGGAATAGGATTTAACAAAATCCCTTTAGCAAGGAGAGTGGATAGTCCATTTATCAAGTAAGGTTATTATAGGCTATATAACATCACGCTACGGCAAATAGGTGTTGAGCACAAATAAAGAACGACGAGTGAAGCCCCGCGCGACTTCTAGTAAGTTCATAATAAATATTCAAGGTAGGTAGGTGCACCATCTTTATGTAACGTCAGTCTGGAATAAACTGTCACTTTTGCTTTATATACAACGTGTCCCAAAATTCAACGATAAGCGGGCACCAGAGGTTAGGCCTACTCATGACTACTCATGAAAAAATTTAAGAAAAAAAAAATCTTAATTTATTTTAGAGATATCGAAAAAAATATAAAAACCTTTGAAAATTAACACCCCCTAAGGTATTTTTAACTACAATTAGCACAATTTTCCAAATATTTCCGATTCGTTTTTTGTATCGAAAACCTTATTAGTACTGCTATCTACCCCAACATTTAAAATGCCCACAATACTTGTAGTTTTTACGAAATAAACAATCAAAGTTGATATTTTCCCTAAAACTTTGCAAGTTTTTTACTTTCAGTCCATTTTGACTCAACGTGGTGTAAAAAAATAGTACGACACTACTTTGGCAAATTTTTTTAAAAATTGACGCAACTAATTACAATTCCAAAATGGTATAATACTTTAGAAAAACTCGCCACAAAAAAAAGTTGTGAACCATTTTTAAACAGGCACGAAATTCATAAATTGTTGTTTTTTATATTAATAGCGTTTACTGAGTCCAGAATTGTTATTTTGTTGCAAATTCTTCGAACTGAATGGCACATGTGCGTGGTCAAATAACAATACAAGTTAGAAAGAGATAGATAGAAGGAGATCACACGTTAGAAAGAGATAGAGCATAGGGGTTTTCGAATAACCATAGGCTGCCCTATTGTAGCATTCGATTGGCAGGTAATTGACACTGCAACGTGGACTCCGTGTGGATATTAATAAACTTTACTAACTGTACAAAATGAAATGAATATTTTGGTGTAACAAAATTGAATGAAACAAAAAATGATAAAAAAACAATTATTTATTTAAGTTAAAAATTACAATAAGTGCTCAAATTGTCCGCCATTGGCATTAATACAGGCACGACATCGCCTTAAAAAACTTCTTTTTATCTGTCGTGCATATCTTCTGTGGTTGATAAAATTCGCAGCCTCAGTAATTTTTTGACGAAGCTCGTGTAATGTTCCTATTGGTTTCGCGTACACATTGTCTTTAAGAGAGCCCCAATAAAAGAAGTCCAAGGGGTTTAGATCGGGTGAACGTGGTGGCCATAAGATAGGACCAAGTCGCCCTATCCAACGCCCTGGATACTCTTGGTCTAAATATTCTCGCACAGGACGGGCGTAGTGAGCTGGGCAACCATCATTTTGAAACCACATGTTTTGTAAATCCAGCAAGGGAACATCAAATAATAATTCTGGCAAGTCATTTTGTAGGAAGTTCAAATAACTATTACCATCTAAGTTTCCTTGTAATTCGAAGGGCCCAATCACTTTTCCATTTAATATACCCGTCCATAGGTTAATTTTGAATTGATATTGGGATTTGTCTGGTCTCATCAGGTGTGGATTTTCATTGCTCCAGCTATGTAGGTTATGAAGATTTAAATAACCGTCTTTCTTGCAAGTTGTTTCGTCTGACCACAGAATTTTATCTAGGAATTGGGGATCTTCTCTGTGCTGTTGCAGCATTCTACGGCAAAATGCGACGCGCAATGGATAGTCCCGCGGTAATAACGTCTGCACACGCCTGTAGTGATACGGGTGAAGCCTATGACGTTTTAAAATTCGTTGGACAGAACTTTTTGGGATTCCCGTAGCTGCTTCTATGGCTCGTACGGAGGTAGTTGTATCAAGTTCTATCTCATTGAGAACTCTTTCATCTTGTTCCAATTGAGGTCTACTAGCGTTTCTCCTGGCAGATGGTAAACGACCTTCCACATACGCTTGGTGTACGTTAATAAATACTCGGTAATCCGGATATCTCTGAGCATTTGGGTACCTTTCTCGATAAAGTCTGCTAGCAGCGTTAGCATTGCAACGACATTCTCCATAAATGAGGTGCATATTGGCATATTCCAACGGCGTGTATGGTAGCGGCATAATTAGCGCTAAACAGTCCAAAATGCAAAAGTCCAATTGAAAACAGCAAAATCAGAGTCAAAAATAAAGTCAGTTCAGTTCACAGATCACTTAAACAAGTCCAAAAATAAAAGCCTAAAATCGTTAGTACAAGAGCCACGTCAATAGAATACAGAAAGATGCACAGTAAACAAAGATAGGAAGCGTACTGACAAATTAACAATAAAGAGATCATTTTACCACATCCCTACCCGCCCCTGTTCAGACTACCTGCCCTATTGTTATTCGACAACCCTCTCTTTCTAACGTGTGATCTCCTTCTATCTATCTCTTTCTAACTTGTATTGTTATTTGACCACGCACATGTGCCATTCAATTCGAAGAATTTGCAACAAAATACCAATTCTGGACTCAGTACACGCTATTAATATCAAAAACAACAATTTATGAATTTCGTGCCTGTTTAAAAATGGTTCACAACTATTTTTTGTGGCGAGTTTTTCTAAAGTGTTATACCATTTTGGAATTGTAATTAGTTGCGTCAATTTTTAAAAAAACTTGCCAAAGTAGTGTCAGTACTATTTTTTTACACCACGTTGAGTCAAAATGGACTGAAAGTAAAAAACTTGCAAAGTTTTAGGGAAAATATCAACTTTGATTGTTTATTTCGTAAAAACTACAAGTATTGTGGGCATTTTAAGTGTTGTGGTAGATAGCAATACTAATAAGGTTTTCGATACAAAAAACGAATCGGAAATATTTGGAAAATTGTGGTAATAGTAGTTAAAAATACCCTAGGGGGTGTCAATTTTCAAAGGTTTTAATATTTTTTTCGATATCTCTAAAACAAATTGAGATTTTTTTTTTTTTACATTTTTTCATGAGTAGTCATGAGTAGGCCTAACCTCTGGTGCCCGCTTATCGTTGAATTTTGGGACACGTTGTATATTTATCACTGTATATACCCCTTCCAATATAGTACTAAACAATCAGTGATTCAACTACGCGAGTACTGTTTTTTCCTTAACTTATGCAACTTGATATTGCTTTAGGCCAAATTTCATGATTCTAGGTCAATGGAAAGTACCCTATAGGTTTTAACTTTTTCATCAACAAGATAAGCGACAATAATGGAGCCTTAACGGCTTTATCTTTTGATTGCGTTTACTTAGCCCTCTTATTTTTTAATTGCACCGAGTGCCTATTTGATATTAATTTCAGCTCGATGACCTCTACGTGTTCTTGAGAAAAATATTCTTGACAGACAGACGGACCTATAAATAAGGGTTCCGTTTTCCCGAGGCTGATTTTCAATTAACAGGTTTTTTATGAAGGAATTTAGAAAAGTATGATATTCACGTTGTCTGATTCGTGCTATCTATATATATTAGTTAATTTATGTTCAATAATAAATGAATAACATTAATTGTAGTTTAAATACGGTATAGATCTGTTATTATTGGGGACTGAATCGTAACAATAAGGTAGGGTGCAGGTTCGGGGTGCAAAATGCAAATGTCACAAAAAGGCACACGAGCCAATGTCGATGGCACGCGATTGACTGTGGGGTATCCATAATTACATCATTTAATAATTCCGGCAATATGTTTGCTTGAATTCCGCAAAGTGACAATTGACTACTGCCCTTACCGTATAAAAGATCCCTAATATGAATATAACTATTATTACTACTGGAAACAATTTTTTAGATACTTAATAAATTTACAATACCTGCTGTTTATACTTACAGGATAACTTATTATTAAACAAAATTTGTAATAGAAGAAGAAATTGATATCTTTGTAGATTTTATCTTATATAAATATTTGCAACACAAGACTTACAAATATATTTTTTGGGTTTTATTCATCTGGACATCTGGTGACAATAAATAAATTAAACCTTGACGCTCACTGTTGATGCATAAGCAATTTGTAGATACCTGAAACCGCTAACCTTATGAACATAAACCTTTTACATACTGCACAAAAATAAAACGTTTAACAAAACAGTTAGCGTTTTTCCTAAGTTAATTATTTGTCTGATATGTATCTACCGTGCTTACCTACTGGTAAAAAGTCGAAAGCCAAAAGTTAACTATCTGTATGTGCATAATTAGAAAGCGGAAGTTCACAGTCAAAACATGCAGTAACCGTTTACCATTATAGATCGTTATTAAATCGGGTCCCTTGTCATTTTCACCGCACATACGGTGTAATTGTGACCTGTACAAGTATTCACGTCACGCTATAATTACGAAAACATGTCAGTGTTTCGTCGATAGTTAGTTCAATCAGTAATTCAAGGGGCAGAAGGTGGTCTACCTACCTACTGTTAAATTATCGATATTTGCCTTGCCCTTTCACCCTGAACATGGTTAGTATATCCATCCACTGGACTTATTTCTTAAATAGTCAAGTCAAGTGTGAATAAATATAAATACGTTTTGTATTGGTTGGTTGTTGCAATGTTTTACCTAGTAAAATTACTTGCAATTAATGACAGAGAATTGATATTTAAAATCACTCTGTACGTAATATCAGTCTGTAGAAATTTGAGAATGATTGTTTTTATATAAAAATAATGACAGTATTTGCTTTACTTATGAAATTGGGATTCATTCTAGAAAATTCCTCTTGTATACCTACTACTAAATATATGGTAGGTAGGTATTGCGGATTTTGAATTATTGTCCTAGCTACAATAATAATTTATAGATAGTCTAGTAAATGAGTGCTCGTCTATGTATGTTTCTATGTTTTACCGTAGCGCCTAAACTAATGAACCGATTTTAATGAATGAGGTGTCAATAGTTTCGTAATAATAGTCCGGGTGACAATTTTTTTTCATAATATTATATGACAGAATTTTTCAGAATTTTCCTCAGATTCTAACCCCGACCATTTTTCGAAGCTCATAGCTAGGCAACGATTGGAGATAGATAAAAAGTGTTCAGCTAAAGTTGTAGAGAATTTTGTTAGCTTTCATTCTGTAGTACAATAAAATTTCGTACGACGCACTGTTTTCGGGATGTAAGCAAAAAAACAAAAAACGGGACCTTCTTTGTGCTCCCCCCACGGGCTCACCTCGGGGAGGTAAGAACTTTTAGTATGTTTATCTCCTAACCAGTCCAAACAAAGTTCCTAAGTCAAAGTTTCTGCTTTCGATATTTCCCTCCAAAATCATTCATTGACTGGCCTAAGAGGCAAATTACTGGTTTGTTTATCTTCATATAATATAATATTCTACCACATTCACACAGCGCCATCTAGTCCCAAAGTAAGCAATTATATTTGCTTGTGTTATGGGTACTAAACAATAACAAATATACTACTTAAATACTTTTTTTTTGTAAATACATATTATAGATAAATTACACCCAGACACAGAACAAACCTTTATGCTCATCACACTAAGATTTGTCCAGAGTGGGGATCGAACCGAACCCACGACCTCCGGCTTAGCAGTCAGGGTAGTGACCCTGACTGCTAAGCCGGTGAACCACTAGACCAACAGGCCAGTCATACATTAGGTATGTATGTCCTAGCATTTCCGGCCGAAAATTTGCCGACAGCTCAGAATCAGTGGGCTGAGTTGTTATACAAAATACTAGCCGTTGCCTGGGGCTTCGCTCCTGTGGATCTTTGTTTGGCCACTATTCAGCACCTATTAGTCGTAGCGTGATGTTATATACTTATTTGTCAATTCTGCCTAAATATTTCCTCGATAAATGTCTATAGGTACTAAAACAACTTTTCAAATCGGACCTGTAGTTCCTGAGATTAGTATAGATAGTAATAGATTAACATGTCAAAACCAGTTTTGTGAATAAATAAAATAGGATACCTTCAGCAATTTCTCTCACAGTTTGTTTCTTTCCTTATAGTTCTTAACAAGTTGATTCGGGCATTTCACCTATCATTGATTGATCTTTAGTGTCCTAATTCTAGCTTACAGAAATCAGTGATGGGTGTATGAGAAGAATTGTCCAGTATAAGACCGTTTAAAAAGCTTACCTTTCTTCCATACTGGACTCTCTTGTCTCCCGTGTCATACGACACATCATAAAACTAGTCTTGTTGGAAAAACATAGCTGTATAAGAATTCCAGTGGTCAATTGATTATATGATTGAAATATATCAACATTGTATTAGCATTTATATGTGTGACAGTGGCCCCAAAAGCTAGACAAGTTGCCATATACCAGAAAGACAAATGTGTCCTTGATTCAGCACCAAATAGAATTGCTGACCGTTTCACTGCTATACCTACTTAACTGTGTAAAAGTGCAGTATATCTTCTCTTGGCCTAGATAAGTGCTGTTATTTGAGTGGTTCCTTAATCAGTCAGGTAATACTGTAATGGGCAATAAAGCATATATTTGTCTTAAAGAAAATCACGAAGTTACGTCCTACGTTATGGTAGAATATTCTCTTCTAATGCAATTGTTTTCTATGTAGTACACACTCGGGCTTTTAGTCAGAAAAATGCATTATTTGTGTACATTATAAGCAGGGTCATTCACTACTAAACGCTGAATCGAATGAAAAAAAGAAGAAAAAAACAGTGACATCTGTGAATGTTTGTGGTGCATAAAAAATTACAATATAGAAAAATCTCGTTTCGTTTGACAGTGTAAATTCTAATGTTGTAGGTAATAAATGCTTCGGTTGGCGCTATACTTATATGAAAATTTATAATGCAGATCTGTGCTACTTGGGCAGAGATGTTCTTAATGTTCTAGGTCAAACAAACTGATTTTAATGAAAATGTAGATTTAAGGTCAAATTACAAATACCTAATCATTTTCAAGTTAAAAAAAATCTGTATTGTCTAATCAATCGTCAATAATATTGAAAATTGTTTTATGTAATTAATTGTTATTTTAGCACTTTGATCCTTATACATTACAACATAGATGTTGTAATAGGGTAAAATGTCCAATTATTAAAACTTCAAGGGTTACTAGGAGAAAATAATGCTACCTATAGATATAATATCGGACACTTCACAGTGTTTCCAGCTAGAGATCCGTTTATAAATAACAGTTAGTAATAGTTGTGAAATCTTGCCAGCACATGACAAGTTTATTGAAGTGTTGTTTAGTATTACTTTTAGGGGTTTTTTAATTATTATGACGTGCACGTACACATTTTTTTAAATAAATTATACATTTGATGTAAATTAATATAATAATAATATATTCTTTTATGATTTCATCAGCCTTTCCTTTTTTAATATTTGTTATCATTTTCACGGGAAGATTATTGGATGGTCAACAAAGATGTCATTAATTAGAATTCCACTACTTTAAACATAGGTACCAAAAAAGTAAAAAACAACCTAAGAATTTCAATTTCAGAAATATTCATTTAAATCTTTAAATTTAACCTTAAAATATTACCAAATATTGATTGATTGATTGATATGATAATGAACCCTGGACCGTTTATAATGATTAATATGACCGCTTACCTTATTGAATGATAATACGACTTTTTCTCTCAAATACACAGTTGCACTGTTTGTATCAGCTATTTACCCACATATGCCTTCTTTTGAAAAATTGGTGGTACCAGACACGTAAAAAATAAAACTACCTACATTATATTATTATATTTATATATATTATATAATTACTTCATGAAAGAACACTTGGGGTAGCCCTAATAACTAATATTATATTAATATGTCAACAAAAAATCACTAAGCGCAATTCGCTAAACTTCGTAAGATGCCGAACTTCTATCAAAAACGCATTCTCTCTGAGTTGACACGTGAAGAGTTATCTTTTACATTTTACCGTATAATGTCGTTCAGGGGCCTGCTCATTTGAATAATCAATCGATTATTAATGTCGAACGCCATGACGCATCAGTATTCTTTCAAACTTTACAATATCCTTACAGGGGTGCATACTGAAATTTGCGGACAATTTGATTAACTTATTGTGTTAATAAAATTTTGTTTAGCGTATACAAATTGTAAGTGAATCGAATTTTAAATATGTACATATAAAGTATTAATGTTTAAGTATCAATTCCGTTATTCCCGGCTTTGTTATTTTAATAAAAAGTGTTCGCAATCCCTCTTTGTTCTAGATCCGTACAAGTACTTACAGGTCTATCGCGATGTTTAGCCTATTTACATACTTGTATAACTATGAAATAATATGTTATTTGTGGACCATTTAGTGATAAAAGGGTATCTACTCTTTAAGCTTTTTGCTGAAGATGACTAAACTGTGCTACATAATTATTATTACAACTCCCATCGAATGTCAAATGACGTCCATATACCTAGTACGTACCTACTTTTATTTGAACGTCTATTTTGTTCACTGTTCGTGTTTAGGGATTACATAAGTCCTACCCGCCCCTGTTAATCTGCTATGTACTTAGGTATTCAATTTAATATTATACATAATCTATTCCAAAGTTTAGTAGGTAAGAAAGAAGGAACTTACTTATGTTACGTTAAAATACAAATTCAGAAAATCAGAACGCTCATTCAAATATCTATATATAATGTTCCATAGCTGTCTTTTGTTGGGAGGCCAACCAACACTATTTCTGATAGCCGATTGCTGACTATTACCATCACGCAAGTCGTTATGTTATAAGTAGATATACATTATGACCTTTGTTAAAATATTGATTGATCATGTAGAGGCGATGGAGGTGAGCGGTGGCAAGCCGGAGACGCTGTGCCGCGTGTGCGGGGACAAAGCATCGGGAAAACATTATGGAGTGTCATCGTGCGACGGCTGTAGGGGTTTCTTTAAAAGAAGCATCCGACGGTAACATGATTATTTGGGATTCCAGTAGCTTAATAGTACAAATACTTAAGGATAATTTTTTTTTTTAATACATCTCGGTCTCTCATCATCTCGTCATCTCATCAACAGTGGGATAGCAAATGAAAGAGCTTTGTTTCCACATTTCAATACCAATTTTTATTTATTTTAACGGCCCACATTTTTGGAGTTAGAAAAACAAACATAAAAAAGTACCATTCGTGATGAGAAAAATGCAAAATAATTTCAGTTGATACATGTTTAAGTAAATATTACAGGAAAAATAAAATGATGTTTCTAGCTAGCACATTTTTTTCGTAATAACCAAAACAGCCCGTGCGCATAACTAAATTTGTTGAATTAACATTTAAAACATTATGTTTGACGTTATGTTTTTTTGTAGTAAAACCTCGGCGCGCGGGTCTGATTTTTACCCGACTGACAGGACGGGTATTATGGTTATGCATAAGTCGGAGGTACGCACTCCTAGTAGATAATGTTTAAAGTTATCGGACTACGAGTACGACGTCGACGCTTGGATCATTTTCTTCTACATCTGCTAGGCATAACTTTATTTTTTGTGGCAGTAATCTGGATTATGTATGTAAAGAAAATGGGCGGTGTGTCGTCGACGTGACTAGACGGAACCAGTGTCAAGCATGCAGGTTTTCCAAGTGCTTGCGAGTGAAAATGAAAAAAGATGGTAAGTTCGTAATATAGGTATAGTTATTAATCATTTCTCATTGCCATAGTAATAAATTTTATGCATTCTGGAACTTGTTTTGTCGGTATCAAGGTGGGTAATTTTACGAATGGTCTTTTCATACGAATGGGTCATACAACATATTTAGTATTCGACAAAAACTTTGAAGTCCGTGAATTTGATCCTAAAGCGGATGGACCTCAGGACGAAATTCACGAACCTTGAAATTTATTGAAAAAAAAAAACCATTAATGGATAACGATATTTAACGGTAATCAATAGTGAACACGGCCAAGCACTCGTCTCAATAAAGTATTTATCCAGGGTGGTTCCTTCGCAGCATGTCTTTTCCATTAGGAAACATCTCGAGTATTTGCGGTAGACAAGTGTCAGTAAGTGGTGAGTGAGAAAAAATGTGGGGGCTTGAACAGGCGAGCTCTCGCCTTCCCTTTCATGTCGCGAACAGGTTGGCGTTCACACGAAGTCAATAACATTTTAAACATTAATGCATTGAGCAGCAGATATCGTCATATTCGGTAGAAATATGATAGAGGTGTTCATTGTAGTGAGAAAACTTAGTCTGATAAAACATGAGGTCCTAGTTTGTTCTTAGCGTAATAACATGATAAATGAAGTGATACTTCTCTGGCTTATCATACTGGCTAGACATAATCATTAAGTATAATATCCTATAATATCAAGGTTTTACTTCAGAATCTAAATTATAACGTTTAAATATATTATAGATTTCTCACCTTATTTTTTAAATTATTAACACGGGGAAACCTTGACGCTACCATATTTAACTAAGCCAATTTAATAAATACACGCGCTTGGAAAACCATTACCCTCCTATTCTCAGCAGCCGAGTAAAAAGAAGCTCACAAATAACAGAGTTGTGGTGAAAGATAAACATTACTTACTAGGCCAAGTGTCAGCGGCAGGCGACGTTCGCACAGATATTTATTTACATATGAAATTGATTGCGGCCGGAGACAGATCGCTTGCTACTTCACACCCGACAAACGGAGTCGACACCTCAATCATACGATACCTACCCTCCTCCCCTAATGTGCTAACAATGTACTCGTGGTGTTTGTCTACCACTTGTCTGTTTAGCGAATAGATTTGAGCTGTCGAGAAAGGAAAAACCTAACTAACAATTACATAGTTGATGTTAAAAGATCAGGTTAGCTTTACAGATAAGTAATTATTATCTTAGAGAAATCGATATAGCCAGAACATAGGTCATAAACACTTTCATATTTTTTGTGAATTTTTAATTCACATTTTTTTATTAATTATCTTTGAAATAAATATAAGATATTTAATAAACCTATTATCTACACGTACCTACATGTTTATATTATTTACAGCCGTACAACATGAACGCGCTCCCCGTCCGACTGTAGCCGCCCAACACCATTTAGCGCTACAAAAGCTCGGGTACAACTTCACGCGACAGCAACCTTTTATCCCCAGTCCCACCCCCTTATCCTTGTCTACCTTCCCACCTCTTCACACTTACAGTGGTTTGGTATCTGCCCTTCCCGAGGCTAGTATACATAGTTCGTTTGTGGACAGATCGTCGTTTCAAGATTTCCAGTCTCCTCGTCTACCGGAAACGATGGCTGCGGACGTTTCACAGTTAAACCCTCTTCTCGGTACTCATGTCGGCTCCCTCAATCCGTTTAGGATTCCGCTATTTTCGGCTTCTTTGCATTACCCTGTCCCGCATCATGGATATATTCCAAACATTTTATACCCTCCACTTATCACTACAGATACAACACTGTCCGTGGAGAGTAAGTAAATGTCTTTATTTTATGTTAGATTGATTGTAGCTATTACTAAGTTTTATTTTAATATATTTTTCTGTATAAAGAAAAACCAGATGACGAAGAAAAACCAGATTCACAGCTATCAGATAAAATAAAAGAAGACGAAGTGTCTAGTTCTGAGGAAGCTTGCAAAGCTGACTGCCAAGTAGATGAAGGTAATCAACCAGGTATGTATTATACGAGAAAAATATAGCTATAAGAACTTATACAAATATTCGTTATAAGTTCTTATAGCTATATTTTATAGTTATATATTTATAATTTATATACCTGAGGATATCCTCAGGTATATAAAACTATGATAACGTGCGACTATTTCTTCATAATTTCATTGCCATTGCAAATTGTTGCTACTGCAAAAGTAAACTCGTAAAAATTAAAATATTTGGCGAAAGGTACTTACTGAACTATTATATTAGGTACTATTTCTTTTTTAAATTTTATTTTCATAGCTACATAGGTACCTACCTACTTACATATTATATACTTATTTGCCTCACATAAAAACCTGACAGAGTTTATCCGTGTGCTGGCGAGTCGATCAAAGATACCTACATAATATTAAATACGTATTTTTAAATAATGAAGTTTTAAATCATTATATATATTATGTAAAATGGCGTTTGGGATTTATACTATAATAATAATAAGCATTTATTGATTCAATTTCAAACCTTTTACAATTGTCCTTAGAACTAGGGTACATATAGGTGAAGGTTATACGAATAATTTAAAACCCCTAACTCCCAAACTAGGTATTCCTGTGACTTGGGAGTTAGTGTTCTGCCGTCACTATAGCTACAGTGATCATCGGTTGTAGGTATTTAATACAATTGTATGTCTATAAAGGTTATGACCAATAAAGTAATTAAATTAAATTAAATTAAATTAAATTGATTGAATTGATAAATAATTGATAATAGTCATTAAAAATTAGAAATTAGAATTTGAATTAAAATTAGGATTTTTAATTTGGCTGTATAATTAACGAATATGGGAAATAAAACAAAATGTAAAATATAATTAATAGTGAGTTGTGGTGTACTTGAAACTTTTCTAATATAATTTGTGCATTTTTTGCAATCCTCAGTTGTTTATTGACTAGTAAAGGAACTAAATAATCAGCAAGCCATATACATTATTATCATTATTTGGTTTAGGCAGTACTTACATAGTTATTTAAAAGTTTTATGTTTCTCATGTAAGTAACTAGGTCTTGTTACATCCGATTGTAACTCAGATTTGTTTAACACTGCAAGTGTGAAAAACTTGACTTTATTGTATATACACACTCATAATCTAAGCTCATAATATTACAGTATTTAAATCAGTCATCGTCTTTATCCGTGAATTTTATTTTATTATATTTAGCAACAATGTTTTTAGTATTCCATGTAGTTGATCACTGAATCGACTAGTGACATGTATAACATTCTCAATACTTTATTTGGGAGTTTATGTTTTAATATAAAGCATTCCTTATTAAAAATTTTGTATGCAATAAGATCTAAATCTTATTGCATACATAATTTTTAAAAGGACCCCAACAGAATCGAACTGCAGCTGGAATTCATAATCGAGGTATGATCGATCGTACATAGGTATTTTTTTTTCTTGATAAATAGTAACTAATATGTTAGTAGGCAAGATTATGGCACCGAATTAATGGACGGTTAATAATATGATTAGCTATGCGACCGGTGGTTTTCATCCATTTTATTTTCATATGTACATAGGCAGTTATTTTCTTAATTGACATACCTAACTAACTGAAAAGCTTGCGTTGTAGCTCCCTAATGCTAATATGCTATAAACATTTTTTATTTCGATTTTACAGACTTAAGAACCAGTGACCAGCCAACTTCACCGACTGACTTCGAACCACCAGTACAAGTTATACCAAAAAATCCAGAAAAACAATTACGTTCATTTCAACCAAAGAGTAATTTGGTTGTAGATTATCAGAATGAATGGCAGAAAATAACACAAATTACAGACACACCTAAAATCAATTTTGAAGAAATCACTCACATTGCTACGAAATTAAAGAAATATTGCCACAATAATTGGAAACTGGACGAGGGGATGTGCGATCCAGCGGCTAAAGTTTTAGTGGCGTCGATCAAATGGTTGCACGGGGTTGGATCATTTGTTCATATGAAACCTACAGAACAAATCAACTTATTACGTAGTAGTTGGAAAGAGTTGTTCATCTTGACTGCCGTGGAAGTCTCCTTTCACTTCGATAAAGGTAAGACTTTTAGTTATTATAGTGCGAGTCTCAATTTGAAGTAGAATCATAAATCGAACATAAATAACGATATATATGCAGGTACCTTTGTTTATTTTGCTTACCCTTCGCATGATTCGTAATACTTAACACGGATTTTTTCTCCATTTTTCTGTCCAGACCAAGAAGTTTTGATATTAATCTCAAAACGACCGCACCTCAAGGATGAGCTGCAGAAGTTGTCGAATCTACTAGAGAGATTAACTCAATACAAACTCGATAAATCAGAATTGGACTGGCTGAAGTCTACACTATTATTTCGTACAGGTAAAACAGTAACTTTAATTTTGTAGTTATTTTTGATTGTTTATTGACTGGGGCTTTACCGATTACCACAGCATTCAGAATGACTCATACTCGTATAAGCAAGACTAGAGACCAGTCAAGTTAAATATTCGCCTCAGAATATGAACATTATGTGACCTACTTCCATAGGTACCTACCCTTTTATTGAACAGAAAGTTATTATAATTGTTGTTTTATTTGCTGCAGATTCCATGGATAATGATTCGTCATCACACATCGAAATGCTACAGGAGCAATTTCTATTACTATTACAAAAACATTGTTTAGCAAAAGACACTGCTCGATTTGGTAGAGTCATGATGCTTTTGCCTAGCATCTGTTGTATTGCATCTCGAGAAACACTTGAACATATTCTCTTTCCTTCTTCAACGTTAGATGATATAAATTGTATACTATCGCGTATGCTTATGTATACTTGTATGTGATTTATTAAAAATACATATTAAGTAAATAATCTACAAAAAATGACCGCTAATCAAATATGTATGGACCAAAATAAAAAAATATATAGATTGCAGTTTTGACTAGAGGTACCGACCTAGCGTTGCAGGGCAACTATCCGAGTTGCTCTGCGCTTGCCGTTACATTGCAAAACAATAAAATTCTTAGTTTTATGTGTATAGCAGTTAAAATAGGATAGTCATTAATATATTAAGTGTGTGTGTTATATGTAAATTAGGTACATAGATTGTATTGCAATTTCGTCCATTTCGAATAATAGGCAGATGCTTATAAGACAGGCCTTAGATTTTAATCTTTATATAAGACAATCTAGTTCCTTATAAAGGTATGTCATTTGACGAGATCAGCTTAAATACTAAGAAGAATATCATCTTTTTAGGATATCCTTCTTAATGGCCTAAGACGCAACATCAGATCATTGAAAAGAAATGTAACTACTTAGTTCCATACCTGCACCTGCTGTTTAACTTGGTGATGCAACGGGATTGTGTAGGTACTTACTGGGCTCAATGTTCGTATCAGACAAAAGCTTATGGGTTCTGTAAAATCATATTACGTCAAAGTCCTCTTTTTGTAACTTTGTGACAACAAAGATTTAAAATCGTGAAAAGAAATAAAGCAATGCATTATTATGCCTCCGGCGCCGGCGTACATACCATTTTCGAATATCGGATATGATAAAGTTTTACCATGAAACCAAAGCATGTGTGATATTTCATCTACTGCGACGATTGTAAAGTACATGCACTTGACATAAGTTTTCTTGTGAAACAAAAGGGTGACCGTGATCTCAAATCATCCCAGTTATTTTTTTCCTACCCTATCGTGATCCTGAAGAGACAGTAAGTTATATGTTCATTTATTGCTCCACGACTCCGAAATCACCCTGTATAATACAAGTAGATATTAGTTACTTAGACTTAGAGAGAAATAATTAATAAAGGGTATGATTTTATCGATCATCAATTAAATTTTGTTTTCAATTACCTAATAAATACTTAATATCTGTGCCAATAGTAGATCTGTCAGCGCGATCCTGCGCGGTTCTGATCATCTATCTATCTTGTCGATCTCCTACGCTGGGCTTGATAATAATTATAATTTATGTTTAATTATAAATATCTTAAAATCGTCAAATAATCCATCCGTCGTCATCCCTTACCGACGACGACGGATAGATTTTTACCGAGGCCCAGGTTTCACGCTCTGTGCGCTATATCTCAAAAACTAACTATAAAGAGGCCTATTGCCAGCAGTGGACTGCAAGAATTACTCGACTAACTTTAGTTTTTTAATTTAACTAGGTAGGTACTAAAAATTAGTACAGTCACAGCTCACTAATTTACGCAAGTTCATATATTTTGCTTGATGCCTTTTGTATTCAAAATTCTTGTTATGGTGGCATAATTCCTAACATAATATTTTTTTAACAAACATACAAATTTGCATTTACCTTTCGGCACCAAACTGGTTTATGAACAACTGGACAAAATTTGAATAAATAATACCTATGCCTATCTCTCTCAAGCACAGGTAGGCGACTTATTTCCTATCTTTTGTTTGATCTTCTTCTTTTATTGATCTTTTTCTTTTATTTGAACAAAATATAAATAATAGGCTGGACTCGGCTGTAGTCTTCGAATGAGGCATTGTTATACTGAGGGCTCAATAGGCAGATCTCGAAACCACGCGACAGACGTTTCTTTAATAGTTACCCAGCATTAAATATTAAAAAAGTCGTTGTTATAGGAAGCAGCTGAGCGTGCATTCCAAGAAGTCACTGCAGAGTGCAGATGCTTGGGAAAAAAGCTTGCAAACACGTAATAGAAATAGAACAAGGTCACTGTGAGAGAAAACTTACTCTAAATCATAACAAACGCCTGAATCAGAGCAGACTAGAGTGAATTGATTTTATAGACATGGTCATTAAAAAAATATCGAGAAGAAGATTTATTAGATTTACTTACTGTACAACTTATATAAGTGCCTATTATTAATCTCCAGTTTTATTTATTTGCCTCGCTACCTGCTTACGTTTAGGAGCACCATCTGTCTCTCCGCACCGTTGCTGCTGTGGAGAAGGTGTCGGGAGCCTTGGATACCATGGCCTCTCATGCAGTAGAAGTGCTGGCCGAATCTCGCGGCATGCTAACCTCAATGACATACTTCGTCGGGCTCTTGCCACCGCTGGAGTGCCAGCCGTTTTAGAACCAAATGGCCTGACACGTGAAGATGGTAAGAGACCTGATGATATGTCATTATTGCCCTGGAAGATGGGTAGGCCTTTGGTGTGGGACGTGACTTGCGTCGATACCCTTGCGCCATCTCATCTTCCAAATACAACAGTTTCCGCCGGCGCTGCTGCTGCATCTGCTGAAACTTCCAAGCGGCGCAAATATACCAACCTCGCCGGAGATTATCTATTTGTGCCGTTTGGAGTCGAAACACTTGGGCCGTGGGGTTCAGGTTCCGCACTCCTTTTTAAAGAGCTTTCAAAGCGATTGTCCGACGCTTCCCGTGACCGACAAGCTGGCTATTTTCTTGCACAAAGAATAAGCATTGTGGCAATGCTTTTTTTTTCATTTCCCACGGACAATGGCAGCGATGCGGAGGAATATTATGATGCCGTATTTTAATTTGTAATTTCCTCCCCTTTTTTATTTTAATACATTTAGTTCGTTTTTATTTGTAAATATTATTGTTTAAATTTAGTTTAATATTATAATGATGATAGAATTAAGATTATTATATTAGGTACGCGAAATATTCTTAGAAAATGTTATAGTATATACTACTAAAATTAAATTAATTAATTATTAATTTTTTTTTATAAAAAAAAATATTAATAATTAATAAAATTAAAATTTATAATATTATTATATTAAAGAAGAGTCACTGCGAAAAAGTGACTTCTTGGAATGCAATCTCAGCTGCTTCCTACAACAACGTATAACAAAACATTTTTGCTATTCAACTACAAAAAACAATTCAAAGAAAATTTTAATTATAACATACATACATATACAACAGCAGAAAGCGATTGTTGCTGATGGATACGTGACCGGCGCGCGGCGGCGCGGCGTGCTAAACAAGCGGTCGTCCGATGAACAGCAGGTACCAATGTGGATTTCACTTAGTGGAATTTGATTATACTAGTCATGTGACTGACTTACGAGTACCTAGAGAGAGATGTAAAAATGCTGTATTATGCGAATCGAATAATAATGGGTACGTCGTACTTGACAGCATTTGCCTTAAACTTCAGCCGAATGTGCACATTTTTGTACAGCCAGCAGAATTAAAATAGGCAAAAAATGTATCTCGTTTAGTTAAGATAATTTGTTACAAGTCTTAAATTGATTTTTTTTATTTTTTTTGTTATAGTTTTATTATTATTGTTATTACTTACTACTACTAGGTACTTACCTATTCAGAAAATAAAGATCTTCAAACCGATAAAGTATGTATGTACTTGTACCTACCTAATGTGTTTCGTTTTTTGTACACCCTAGGTACTTGTAGGGTATGAAGTTATCTTCAAATGAGAAATAAAATGGCGTTTCTTTTGACAGTCCCAATGTGTTTTGTTTTTTGTACACCCTAGGTACTTGTAGGGTATGAAGTTATCTTCAAATGAGAAATAAAATGGCGTATTGTTTTGACAGTCCCACTATTATTTGACTCGCATAGTACCTAAGTATCAAGATTTTAGTTGAGGACACTGACCTGTATTATACAGGATGGAATTTTGTAATGTCACCTGGAGGGAAAGTACTTACTTTAAATACTGGAGATAAATCATTTTATTCAAAGGAAACATTACTTTATTTTTAAAAAGATACAGAACTGCATTTAACGATTTCCGGAAATTCGCTAGGAATCGAACGAATATTTTATATCCTGTAATTTTTGTAAACAAAGTGTTAGTGATGTCCGTATCATCATATTATTATTGATAAACTTGCTAAGGGTCTGATGTGGTCTATGGTTACAAACAAACTTTTTTTTAGCATCACATGCAAGGAGGTATAAGGAGTAAGTGTATTAAGTTTAGTGAGAGCTGGAGACGTATAGGCAATACTGCTCTTACTAACGCTTTATCGCCATCAAGTGAGATAGCATTAGGATTATTTGCCATCTTGAAAGGCTGCGCGCCACCAGTCAGTTTGTTTGCCCACCAGCAGGTGGGCTACGTGTTCACTCAAGTCACTCGAAGTGTTATTTGAGAAAAAAGTATATAAAAAGTAAGTTTAGTGGTAATTAATGTGTTTATGCTAAAAATGATCATAGTTTGCGCCGTTACAGGATGCAATAGCCGGATAGGTGTTTTAATCGAAAATTGACAGAAAATAACTTGCCATCGGTAAGTCATGTTTATGTAATTGTTAATTTTCTACAGCAAAAGCCAAGGCGAGATCTTTTATATATTTTTATAAAGTTTAAAACAACTTACATCGGTGACATGCCTTCATACTTTCGTAGCTATTACTAAAAATGTATTGTGATGTGATATGATTTAGTAACAAAAAAGGAATGTTTGACACATTTGATTATATACCGCCATAGTGTTGTAACCTAGTTCTCATGCGGTATCGATGTTCACTATTAAATGCATGTATGTTTGAAATATTTTTAATTGATATTGTTTAATTTAATTTTTTTTTGTGTAGGTTTCCAAAGAATCCTGAATTAAGACGGAATTGAGGCGAGAAGAGTGGTGGAATCCTTCCAAGTACCTATTCAAGATTATGTTCATTCCATTTTGAACATTTTGAACCTACATGCCATCAAGAAGGACTAAATAGAAATTTGACAAAGAATTAGGAAAGTTTTACTTACTCTAAAAGACATGACAGATCTTAGTAAGCAGAATGGATTAAATAACGCATATGTAGTTTAATATTATATTAAAAAGATTTTAACTCTATGACTGCACTTACGAGTATGTAACCGAAAACACAACAGTATTTATTTATTTATGTTTGTAAATTAAAATAATAAAGTTTCTAAAACCGGCATAGTTATTTCTAACCTTTCATAACTCTATGACTTCAAAGTTCTCAGGGTAAAACTAGGAACCAATCAGAATAAAGAGTGCAGAGCCAGAGGAATTCAATTCCTCTTCCCAATCCCCTTATTTTTCACATTCCTCACTATATCTCTTTTTTCGGTAGGCAGCAGCTTGATTATATTTATATTCTTCGCATTGCTTAAAGAGAACACAATCATGTCGAGGAGCACCACTGCTAGCTACAATAAAAATAGATTCAAACCCTTTTGTCGATAATGTCGACTTTAAGGCGATTGTAGGCCCCAATAACCTTGAGAGTATGGGTGGAGCTAGGTTTCTGTCCCCGCGCACCCCCGCTCCTTTTTTTCGTAATGCCGTTCGTGCTACACTATTATAACGGTCATAGATTATGCGTAAACGCAGACAGGCGCTCCTAGCTCGGAATTTTTGCTTACGGTTCTGGAATGACTGTATACAGTTTTATTAGTTTATTTTAAATTTTAGTTACTCAAATAACTAATTGATCTAATAAATCTGACATGCTTCGCAAGGTGTGGCGTAAGACCCATGGCAAGTTCTTTTTATTACAAAACCGTACAAAACAAAGTAATTCAAGCTTTCCTTGACACATGTTTCTGTTGAGTTTTTTGGTTAAATGGCTTTAGTTTTATCTTCTATTATTTTATTTATTATTATAATTGTGTGTTATGTGTGCTGCATGTTGTTGTGATTTTTACTTCAATAGAAGCCTATCCTGACTGGTGCCAGCCGAATGTATAAGACAGTCTGTGTCTTGTCTCTTGTCCGTGCAAAACAAATTCGACAACTACCGAGCCTTTGAACTCATTTGAAATTAAAGTTCATAAATATTTGCACTAAAGGTTTCGTCACACAGCGAGAAAGGCGTGACGGCTCTGTGTGACACCTTCGATTTATATATAATATATAATAATTTATTTATTCAAGTAACGAGACTCAGTGTGTTAGTAACAATATTTCTTAAACCTATGTTAGTAGTTTAGTACCTATTCTAAACACAAATACAAATAATGATAATTTGTATGTGAACCACTGCCACTTGCTCGCGCACCTAGGTGGAAAGCTTGCAGCAGTGACTCACATAACAGTCGAGTCTGCTCGCTATACAGCGCAGAATACTGTTGGGGCTGGCCCGAACCCGACGCACCAGGGAAGCGCATCGTTTTCTCATTGTTGTATAAAAACAATCGACACGAGCTTCGGCAAACATCCCTGACGCGCTACAGAAACGGGGCAACGCATCGCAATTCGCACGGCAAAGCATCCTGAACGCGTTATTATATTGAATACGAAGGACACTGTACGATTTCAGCGAATAATCTGCCCACAGACTGCACGTGTAAAAAGAAGTGCAGTATGCACGAAATAGTGTTTTTTTTACATCTTGCGAGCAACGTGCAAATCTGCGAGCTATCATATTCGCTCTAACTGACAGTGCCCTCCGCTCTCTCTCAATATCTTCATTGTCCTTCATGTCAGCGGTCAGAAGATGGTCCAGGTACTTAAATTTATATACACATAAATTCACATAATATATTTATAAGGTTAAGTTTTAGGCATTTTAAGATAAAATATATCGCAATTTGAAATATTTTGTTGAGGCAAAAGTATTAGTCGTACGAAAATTTTATATGTTGAAAATGTAGTAGATAGATCAATTATCAAAATATATTTTTTTTCAAATTTTTCGAACAAGCCGTTTATAGCTGTTTTCGGTGCAAAAAGGAGGGAAGGGCCTTAACAGACATATCACTTATGCTATACATAATATATATATATAAATAAATGTGTTTCTATCCTATAGTAGAAATGGTGACAATAGGTATGGAGGAGGTAAGCAACAGAGTATATTTGTCTCTGTTTCTCTTTGGGCGTTTTCCGTATGTAGAGTGATGCTTAATATGTCGGATCCATATATAGTACATCCATGACTTTTCTGCTAAGCTGTAATCAATGTGACATTCATGACATAAATGACATGAATGACATGTTAGAATACCTCCTCCTTGTGTTAGAAGTTTGATAGAGCTCGTGTAGTCGTATGAGCTGTTGTTATTTGGCGGCAACCGGTATTATTTGAAGCACGTGAATAATATATTAACTTTGTTGACTTCTCCTAAGTGAAATTAAATTATATTTGTGTTACTTTATTTCTATATTGTGCTTTGAAATAAGTTAAAAGTTTTTTTATTGGATATATAACGTAATGTGGGTCAAAAGTGTTGACGATGATACTGGCATGGTAAGAGTTTATTTTTAATATTTTTGTAAATAATTAACTTATACACGTACGACAAATTTAACAACACACAGTGCTTTTTTATGAATATTGAACTGTTATGCAACTGAAACGCTATGCGAACATAATTATTTTATTTGTTACGCTCGTTGCTATCGTTGCGGTATATATAAGCGTGCTTGTTATAATAACCAAACTAGTCATGAAAATTAATTATTCGAGGACATAATGTATATTAGGAAAAATGCATGCTAATAATTTAAGTAATAACCAAATATCAGGTTTAATCAAATAGTCAAATTCAAACTTATCCCAAAAATTAATTAGTTTTTATGAGTTTTGAATTAAGTACTTGTACTTACTTAAAAATGAATTTCAACATATTTCTTGTTAAAGAAAAATATTGTATCATTTACAAACAAACAAATGGTGCAACTGATTTAAAGAATAATATACCAACTTAATTAATATGACGCTAACTAATCTTGATATCTGTTGACCTCTTCATTCTGACAGTATCAAGGTTGTTATAGATGTATATTTCTTATACATATTAGTATCATTATGTAATTCAAAACATTTTTTTTTGTAAAAACATTTATGTTCTCATAACGCAGACAGTTACACTCAACATCAATAAACATAAGCACTTAGCAGATTATAATTATTAATATCATAAGTAGGTTATATGCACTGCTTATTGCAATAATTATTGTTGTTGTAAATATAATGCATACTATGCCATACTTATAGTTAATATAATATAGTCTTCAGTGAGACTCTTGCCAAATGCCTAATTAAATTCAATCATGATAGTCCTTGTTAATTTACAAAAACAGATTCATTTTATCTTGGTCATGTTAAACTCGTCCGTGTAGTGTCGGATTAAAAAACCATTAGGGTCACTACCCCTTCTCAACCCGTGGGTGTCCTAAAAGGCGACTTAGGGACCGTATGCAAACAAGAGCATTGCGAGAAAAGGAAAATTCGAAACAAACCCTTTAGGTACCAACCTGTCTGGCCAGTATGGTATAGTAGGCTAAATTCCCTCCACATTCTTTGGAGAAGACCTGTGCCCAGCAGTGGGACCTTTATGAGTTGAAATGATGATGTTAAACTCATGATACAATTTCATTTATGTTTATGAGATGGCTACAGTTATATGTTATAAACTTCTAACAATAATAAAATCTACACTACACTGTGTTGGTTTATAAACCTTAGGTTATATTTTAACTAAATGTTACACTTGATTCCTTAGTAAACTTACCACTATATTTTGCTTTTAGTTTCGACCAAAGAAACCATGGTACAAATACATAACAGTGGAACCACCAATGTTTTTTTATATGATGGCATTTATGATAACCAATGTAATAGAACAGACATTCTATGTGTTCCAAGCATGTACAGTTAACCATGGATATAGTGCAGATATATGCTACAATATAAGTTACCATGAAGATATTAATAAAGAAGTTCAGGTATGTTTGTTTTTAATTATATTTATTGACCATCATAATTCAGCCATAGGCCATCCACTCTGCCGTGGTAATTGAAAGGGCAGTAAGTCAAGATGATCATTTTGGTAATTGCTGATTTGGAATATACATATAACAAGCTTTCTTCATACTATCTAGGTTTCGTACAGCTAAGTAAGTAAGGAAAAGTGTTGCATAAAGAGCAGTATTTCATTGACATACTACCCTTTTCATTTGTATTCACAAATTTCTTAACAAAAGAGCTATAAATCTTTCCCATACTGCTCTTTACATTGGTTTTTACTAATGCACCAAAATACCAAATGAATTTTACCAGTGAAAATGACCGGCTCGCGGTGTCCCGTCAGTTGTTCTGCGCCTAATCATCTCATAGATTTAATATTCCATTTGAAGTGGTAAATATTATGGCCTTCTACTCTCGTCATCTTTGATATTGACCTTGACCTTATCTTATGTTTTGATTGGGGCTGGCGTCTTGTAAGCTTGTTACCAAGTTCTACATATTATAGCAAACTCACTGTTTACTCAAAACTGTCACCATTGCGTAGCGGTTAGGGTGTTCGCCTTGCCATTAACATAGCCGCACCCAATGACGTAGGTTCAATTCCCACACGAGAAAAATAGTTCTGTGATCCATAGTTATTTGTTGTTGTGTACTTTGTGTCCGTTAATTGTATGTTGGTAAAGTTCCCCGCTACACAGAGCTTGATAATAAGAGCGCGCCTTGTCTGTATCTAAAAGTCATTCTGAGTCCTATTACTTATTCTGTGTCCTAGGTACCTACAATGTTAATGAATGAAGACCAATAGTCTTCAGCGCCTTGATTTTGAGCTGTCGTTAAATTTTCAGCCGGAAATGTCAGTTTATTTTTCTATACGGTAAATGATTTATATTCTAACATTGAGTATATAAGAAAAATACTACAAAAATACCAACCTCGTTCTAAGATTCGAAAAAGTTTACGATCCGGAAGCAGTCCGACGAGCCAGAATCAGGGCCCTGGTTTTGTGTATATCAGCCTTTCCCTAAGTGGGCGATAACGCTCCCTTGTGGTTGTGTGGTGCGCTGCAGGCCTAATTAGGGTAAAAAGAGACCCAGAAAAAAATGGGGGCGTTGTGTAGAGGCTTGGGGGGCGATTTGTAATTTGATCTAGCTAGGAGGACTCTTAGACACCGATCATATATCTGTCCTGTTTTATTCAATAAATAAAAGAAAAATCATGTCAATCGGTCGCTCCGTTTCGAAATGAATGTAGACACAAACAAACAAATAAAAAGGCAATAGACACACTTTCGCATTTTAATAGTTATTAGTATTCCTAGATACCTAGGTAATTTTCGTAGATAATAGACCGCGGGCAAACATGTTTCAACAAGTTTTTGTTAAAATAACCCGATTTTTGTATTCCTGTATCATGTTTATGAATATAGCTCACAATAATTAATTAATTTAATTTAAAGTTATAGTAGTTTTTAAGTAGGTAAAAAAATGGGGGCGCTGAAAAGTAACTTATCCTCAAAGTGGGCAGTAGACAAAATGAGTTTGGGAACCCCTGGTGTAGGTGCTGGATTTCAGTATTTTGCGTCGGTGTTCCAGGTTGGATAAATACTTACGCTTTGCATGTTTTGCAGTGTTATTTCACACTGAAAAGCCTGTCGGCTATTTTCTTTAAACTTTTGATCACTATTTGACCACCTCGTGTTTTATTAGAAATAAGACAATATATACCTATATATATATATATACTAGTATTATATAGTAAGCAGTCATTTTTCTACGCAACATTTTCCTTGAGACCTCATGACATGTGATCTCCTTTTTAGTATTCAGATATGATGGAGTTAGTCGTCCTTAAAATTACCGAAGACTGTACATATTTGAGCGCACACACTGCTCACCGCATGTATTTTAATTTAAAAAGAAACGCGGTTATTTTACGGACATTTTTTTATCACACAATAAATATCAGTAAAATCCTGAAGGAATTTTGTAAATCCTAACTGGATATGTATAATAAATTGTAAACCAACTACATTACAACCAATTTATTTATGCATTAATATTTTTTACTAATTATATTATTATTTTTACTTCTTCTACTCACCAATTCCACAGGCTCAAAACAATCTATGCTTATTATTGAATATTGACGAAATGTTTCAAAACTGCCTACAGTAAATGTCAATTGTTAATCATTTCTGTTTACAGATAACTGCATCAACATTCCATCAGTGGAACGGCGTAGCCACTCACATTGTGCCACTATTACTCGCCTTTTTCTTGGGCTCGTATAGTGATAAGCGAGGCCGGAAAATTATTATACTCGGCGGCCTTTTCGGGAAGTTATATTTCTCAATAATGATCACGGTTAATTCTATGAACTGTAAGTATAAAAAAAAATCATTCAAAGTATAAACTCTACTGCTTATGACTCCATATTTGTGACGGTTCTGGTAAAAATTCGCTAGTTTATAGGAACCCCGCTTTATAAGGCAAGCAACTGTAGTAGCCCCCGATTGTTAATTTTTGACGAGAATATTTACGTCTCGATCGCGATAAGTTTCATTTTATTAACCGATTTTAACACAAGAGGAGGTTTTATGTTCCACTGTTTATAAATGTTAGTCAATTGCAGTCCACTGCTGGACATAGGGCTCTCCTCACACGCGCCACAACTTTCGGTCCTCCGTCTTCCACATCCAATCCTTTTTCAGGTCGACGGTTTACATAATGTTATATAAGAAAGCAACTCAGATTTAACTAAATAGGAAGACACAAAATGGTGGAAATTAGGTGAGGACTATGTCCAGCAGTCGACTTCTTCGGTTGGTATGACGATGATTATGGTGATGATATAGGAAGACGGTGTTTTTATAATTGCGTTTATAAAAGAGGATACGTATTTATTTATCTTTGCACGAATCCACCTCAAGTGCTGATATATTACAATGTATTTTATCAGCACTTCACTGTATTGACAGATACTTAACTGTTAAAAATAGTTAGAACAATAAGATGATTTTACGTCATACAAGGTTAGAACGGCAGATGTAGAAAGATTATGGAACGCTAGGGTTGACACTTATTATTAGCTGGCATATCTTGAAAGATAAATTTATGTTAAGAACTATGGTAAACAATTGGTATTTCTAATCAAATATGAATATGATGCGAGCGCGTCTTTGAACTTTGAACTTGGACATATCGTAAATGTTCAATTGTCGATGAGATTTAGGTAGGTAGGTATAATATATAAAATTAATATTCCATTGTATTATTAAACCTCTTTCTGATTGCGGCTTCATCTGCATGGTATGTCGATGAAAAGTAGGTAATCCATGTCCTGCTCCAGGTATTAGACTATTAAGTTTGTGAAATTTCATGAAGATCGGCTGAGTACTTTTGATGATTACCCACTACATCTAAACTCTATAATATTAGTATTAGTATTTTATATAAGGAAGAAAACACCCTACAAAATTATTGTACTCGTATGTAGGCATTGATTATGTAGGTATTTAGGTAATACGATTTCATTCAAAACAATGTAAATTAAATTTGATACGTAGATACCATTGTGTTGTGGACGATATAAAGTCTGTTATGGATGTAGACGGTTTCTCATTAATAAATAGCTTGCTATACATACACATATTTAAGAGTACAATAATTGTTCGCCGACTCATTATAAAGTACATACATACATAGCATCACGCCTTTTTCCCCGAGAGGGTAGGCTGATAAGGCTGATGTGTATCACACCCATATTTGGCTAGCTATGTTTGTTCCCATGAAATAGGACGCGAGCCTATTTTCATCAACCGGGAACATTTGTTTTCCAAGCTTCTAGAAAATCTCAATACTGAAGATTAATGAAACAAAATCCAATTAATAGAATAAATGGTTACCCATAGATTAAGTATGTACAGCGCGCGGATCCTAGGTCTATGTGGTTACCAATCAGAATCCAAGCTGTACATTACAGATTAGGTACAATTCACAATAGTGGTGTTGCGATTATTTATTTTTCTTTCTTTCTCTAATTATTGAATAGTTATTTGGCCACTGCTCAGCTCCTATTGGCCGTAGCGTGATGTTATATATCTATCCAACACTAAATGATTTTTTCAAATTGGACCAGTAGTTCATGAGATCCTAGTATTCAACCAAACAAACAAACTCTTCAGCTTTATAATATTAGTAAGATTCATCAAAAGGCCGGTAACGCATCTGTGACCCCCGGTATTGCAGATGTCCAAGGGCAGCGGAGATCACTTAACATAGGTGACCCGGCTGCACGTTGACCCCCTCTATTAAAAAAAAACGGGTCAAGTGCGAGTCAGACTCGTGTGCCGAGGGTTCCGTACTATCAGGTATTATGGCAAAGTATTATTTTCTCATCATAAACTTCGAAAATAAATTAATCCTAGCTCAGTAACTGTAGGCCGTAAAAATAAATAAAAATAGGTTTTGGAATGTGAAAACAAAGCCCTTTCATTTAATACCCCACTTGATCTATTAATCTCAATTTTAACGCCCCATTTCGGCCTCTTTTACAGAGAAATTAAAAACATATTCTCATTCTTATCTAATTTTAATATTGTTGGATCAGCAGTGTATAAAATTGTTCTAAATTTCATGTGGATAGCATAAGTGGAATCCGAGATATAACACTGTGAACACGGACTGAGTGAGACCGTAAGGGTTCATTTTGTACCTTTTTGGTACAGAACCCTTAAACTACAAAATTTGTGTTCGAAAATTGAACTCATTCAATTCGTTGTTTTAATTTCAGCTTGGCCACTCGAATACGTAATATACACAGCAGCTTTCCCCAGCGCTTTAACTGGTGCTGACTTGGCGATATTTGCCGGGTGCTTCGCGTATATGGCCGATGTTTCCTCACTCAAGAACAGAACGCTACGTATCGGTATATTGGATGTGGTTTATTTAAGCACATTACCTTCGGGGGTAGCTTTAGGTAAGCCCGCTACCATAATTAATATTGTTGTATAGATAATAAAATAACAAATATTAATTTAAGGCTTTTATGATGATGGGACATTATGCTATTACAGTAGGTAGTAGTTTAGTATCTATAATTTTGAAGCGGATAACCCTAACTACGCGTTTACAAGTAAAAGAACAGTAATTATAACTAAAGACGAATATAAGAGTCTACCTCTAGCAATATTTAAAATGAACTAAATTATACCTACTATTCACATGTTTGCAAATCATTTTGTTGAAAGACTGATTCATCATGAGCAACTTATTAATGTTCCACTGCTGGGCTGGGGTCTAATTTGTTTATAGATTATATTTTTCCTTTGATAAATGTAATAAATTTAAAACTTCACGCTCACTGAACACCTTTTGAACCATAATAGCATCTGCGTGCCCTGAACACCATTCACCAAGCCAGGGAAATTCAGTTTATAAGTTAAAGCAATTGAACACATAATTTTTATTTTAATGTCTTATTTTTGGATCTGTATTTTGTCGGCTAAAGCTGTCGTTGGTGTACAGGTCACGCCTGTTCTTGTCGAGTCCGTTAACTTTAGAGTCTAAAGTTTAGATATTATTATATTTACAGGTAATCTTCTGTGGAATAAAGTAGTCAACAAATCTTTTACGGCTATGTTTGCAATCAACGCGTGCCTTATGTTGGTAGCCACTGTATACTCTGTGATATTCCTCAAGTGGCAAACAAGCTCAGAACAAAAAACTTTAAAGCAAGCAGGGGTCAAGAACCCGATAAAAGACTTTTTCGACGTCAAAAATATCAAACAAACTATAAAGACTCTAACCAAAAAACGTCCCCATAATAGGACACTATTTTTGTGGTTTTTGCTTGTATCGATGGCATTCTACACGTTCCAAAGAGGTAAGTTTGCGATATATTTGTGTAGTTTAAAACAATTATATTATTTTTAACGAATAAGTACAATTGCGGGTGAGCGGACACTCATAAAGAATATTATAAGTAGTACTGCTTTACTCGTAGCGTTTAAAAAAAACTCCCTACTTAAAAGTTAAGTGTTTTACACATATTATTTAGTGCTTAGACCGCAGATGTTCTGACTGTAAGAGACACGTGCAAACGCAGAATTTTATTACGTATCTCTCATTATTTTCGATATAATGTGTAAAGTACGTATACTGAGTTCTTTGTTATCCACATAATATAATAAAAATACGTCAGATTGTGTTAGTAATTTTTATTGAAGGAAGCAGTGCCGGATTTATATTTTTTATTAGTGTAGGCCACTTTATTTCCACTGCCCAATGTACATACCTTTCTAAAATAATAATTTTCCATTTGTAGTACTAACTAACTGAGCCCTTTGGTTAATGTGTACCTATTAATACCTCATAGTAGAAAAAAGTCTCTAGACAAGGCGTGTTCCTTGAAATTTTGAAAATTCTTTATCCTCTGAAATCAAGTGACCATCCTCTGAAATCGGCCGCCCCTAGGACGCTGCCGCCCCTAGGCCGCGGCCTATACGGCCTATTTATAAATCCAGGACTGGAAGGAAGGCGTGCGTAATACACCAGTTAAGCTTATCCCTTGTCGTGCCAAGTGTCGTGGGTTCGATTGTCACACGAAACAGGCATACTTGTACGATTCATACTTGATGAGTCTGGGTGTAATTTCTACCCTGTGGCCGCCATGTTTTTGAAGTCCCTGAGACACATTTATTGTTACCTAGTGCAGATTTTGTCTGTTTAAATTGTGGCACACAAGTTAAATGCGTCATTATAACTTTTTCTCTAGAAATGTCTTGTGTGTTAACATAGAATGCTCTTTATATTCCAGATGAACGACCAATAATGTATTTGTACACAACAAAAGTATTTAAATGGGACGCCACAATGTTTAGCAACTTTAGGTCATATTTAAGTGTACTGTATGTATTGGCTATGTTGTTCGGTATTCCACTCATGAGTAAAGTTTTGAAATGGAGAGACAATGTGAGTATCAGCTTCATAGTTCTCAAGCTCGAAGTTTGTTGATTTTGTTCTATTTAACGGGACAATCCCACCCTCATGCCCACCACTGCAACTCCTGTGAGCCAGGATTAACACTCGGGAGTCCCAGGGAATGCCTAACCTAGATACTGCCTTGGAACCCACAACCAATTAATCAGAAGTAAATGGAGAAGTTGTATTTTCTTCTATTACATACATATACTTCCGCGCCCAACACATGGTGTGAACTGACTAAGTGACTAAAGACATCAATACGTTGGGCCAGTTTACCTATGCCAATACAGGCCACAGCATAACTAAAATACCATTTTTAAATTGAACTATTGTCACTTGTGACGTGGGTCCACTATGGACGTTATTGCTGTATGTTTGGCCAACGTTTGAAGGCGGCGTTGTTGTTTGATAGACGCTGTTCATCAATCACTACCATCTTGACATTTCTGCAATCGGATGCGGGCGTGTTATTAGAAACCTGATGCACCCCACTACCGTATTTACGCACACAAGCAAATTTTAAATACTGACGCAATACAAAAAGGCCCCATAGATTTTCCGGATTTGTTGACCAACCATCAAAAATCACGAGCGAGCGGCTGCCTTATTCTAAACAATTATCGAGCACTACTCCATATGCGGAGTATTTTCAGATTTATCACGAGACTAGTTGACCGCAAGGTTTGCATACAGATCATAATTCCCGGAACAGCCGACACTCTTCATCAATCTCTTCTTGTTCACAGATAATAGTGATGGTGGGAGCAACTTCGCATATATGCGGTCATTTGATATACGCTCATGCGACAACTGACAAGTGGATGTATGTGGGTGCCACTGCGGCCGCGTTTGGACCCGTAGTGGCACCCTTAATACGTTCTGTTACTTCCAAAATTCTACCCGCAAATGAGAGAGGTTTGTATAGACTGTTTTAAAATGTAGCGTAGTAGGTCTCGCAAAACTAGTGCTAGGTTTTCTGTCGTCTAATCTTCACTATCAGCCCGGAGTCTAGATTTGTGCCCAGTTAATGGCAACAGTTCGATCCCGACCGGCAGCACCAATGTGGATTTCACTTTGTGGAATTTATATGTACTAGTCAAGTAACTTACCATCTGCTAACGGTGAAGGAAAACATCGTGAGGAAACCCACATACCCTAGAAGAAATTCTATGAGTATGTCTGATCCACCAACCCGCACTAGGCCAGCGTGAGTGGATTATGGCCTAAACCCTCTCAGCTTTCTAGATAGAGGAGAGGACACCCGAGCCAAGCAGTGGGACTTAATGGGTTGCTGATGAAAGGCAACAGGCCCGCCCCCTATTGCATGGCGCCAATCATAGCCGGCAACACTTAGGTGTCATGCCCCTCTGCTTACTGCTTGATACTTTGTTATGTTACCAATCATTATTACAACTCATAAACGTCCCACTGCTGGGCACGGGTCTCCTCCAAACAATGTGAAGTGAATTTAGCCTACTATACCACGCTGGCCAGACGGGTTTGTATAGGGTTTGTTTAAATTTTTACTTTTCTTACAGTGCTCTTGTCTGCATGGTTACTCGCTTATGGCCGATTTCAATAATCTATCTATCTAAGGATTTGGCTACTAAAGTTAAAATTTTGACATATTTTGTATGGAGCATATGTGAAAATTCTAACTTTAGTAGCCAAGTACATAGATAGATAGATTATTGAAATCGGCCGTTAGTCGCCTTTTACGACACCCTCGGGTTGAGATAGCGTAGTAACATTATGTATTCTTAATCCGTTACTAGACCAATAACTTATTTAAATTATACCTTATTTTAATTATAGGTGTCGCATACGCTTTTCTATCAGTAATGGAGAACGCGGTAGCAATGTTCGCGTCCATCATCTACTCCCAACTTTACAAGGCGACACTCGACACTGATTTCATAAATGCTATCTTCTACCTCACTATATCAACACAAGTGATTGTGTTCCTGGCAACGTTGTAAGTATACTGTTTCATTTGTATCTGCCAAACATTCCATTGCAGGTATTTAAGAAACCTACGCTATCTAAGCAACGTACGGTAGGTAATTAACGTATATATAACTTAAAATTGTATGTTACCAAGTGAAGAATCATGACAACGTAGTAGCACAGAGAGAGCTACTGAATCCTGGCTCTCCATACAGTTTATAATTGACTTGTTGGATTATTTACTTACTCCGAGTGCTCCGATAAACTCCTTAATTTGGTACCTGGAACCACTTTCATCTAACACCGTAAGGTTCCAGTGATCATGTTTTCCACGTACGTGCCCGGCTCTGGAGTGAACTTCTGCAGCGGTGACAATTTATAGGAGACGTTCATTGATCAGGTCACTGTGATGTTTTTTAGAAACTTTTTAAACTCCCCCTCACCCCTGTTGAGGTTTTGGACCATAATAATGAAATATTTTCAGTATACACACTGGGAAATGAAGCACCGTGACAAAAAATTCCAGACTGTCTTTTAGTTTAGCAACGGCGTGTTCAAGTAAAATAATAAATAAATACACGACATAATATTATCACAACTTTATTATGTGCCATTATATATTAAACATGTACCTATATGTCTATATCTTTGTGGTTGCCCTATTGGCAGCGAATATTCCATAGGTTGCATGCTTCTAAACTCTAGCCCAAGTTCAAATCGCATGTTTTGTAGACACATAACATGTGACAAAGAGAGCTATCCTCTCAAAGTAGACAGCGGCTTGGCTGTGCCCCTAATATTGCCAACGTCCATGAGCGGCGGTAACCACTTACCATCAGGTGGGTTGTCTGCTCGTCTGCCACTTTAGGCAAAAAAAACACGACTTACATGACACATTACATGGATACATTCCTGGTTTCACTCTTTTCAGTGAAATTTCTTAAGCTACAGCATTAACCCTGAATATTCAAAGATAAATAAATGTTTTTTTTTATAATATTACAGTCAAAATTTTTGTTTCAGTACGATGGATATAATGCTGAAAGGTAAACCAATTGAACCGTACTACGAAAAGGAAGATGATCAGATGTCAACTTCATAGTCTATGTAACTAAGTTCAATTTTATGTGTAAATTAGTTACGATAATATCAAACATTAATAAAAAGTAGAACTGTGCTAATTAAAAACAATATTCTCCACTATAGAACATAGGTAAACCGAATAATAATTATTATTTATAATAATATGTTGTATGTCATCTCGATGCGAGTTGATATTAGTTGATTGATATCTCCACTATTATTATTCATCTTTTTTATTTATACAATTTCGACAATAAATTCTTAGAATTTAAGTGAAAGCTTAAATACTTATATATTAAGGAGAAAGTTCTTTAGTAAGTAAACAGAGGTAAGTAACAATTTATGTAGATACCTACCTATCATGTGAATCCTAGTGACAGCTGTTGATATTATTGTAATTACAATTATCATTATAAGAACTACTATTTATCACTATGATGACAAACCTTATCATGTCAGCCATAAAAAAATCCTTTATTTCATATAGATCACATACATGATACATAGGTAATATGAACTTCCTACAAAGCCAAAAAAGGTGTCAGCAAATTTCTCTAAGGACAGTTCACTGACAAGGTTGAACTCTGAGATGAACTTGGCAAGAAACTCAGGCCATTCTTTTAATTAAGTATATAAAGAACGTAGATAAATTTCGTTTATACAGTATTATGCTGTGCTCAAACGACGCAAGAAATAGCGTAAGCATCAAGAATGTCTATGTCTGTCTTTTGTTAATTTAAATAAAACTTAGCATTGACCTTTTTTTTACTTTGCAGTAGTTGTACTTTGCAGGCTGTTATAAATTTGATTTAAGAAGTTAGTATATTGTTAGCACATAGCATTTATGGATTCAAGCTAAACGTTAGTGTTAAAGTAGATGAAACAGGTAATTTGTCATTTTTACCTGCTGGTTTTAACTTAACTAAAGATTTATGGTCTAATAGCTGAAGAATACCAGATGCTTCTGTAACTACTCACTTTATGTAATTTTGTTTAAATTCGAATAAGAGGCTGTGATATTATCAAACAGAAAATGAAATAAAACATGTATATCCAAAATCTTAATTTTCGATTAGTTTTTCACTAGCACATAATTTTATTAAGCACAATGAAAAATAAGTTCATGTAGGTAAGGCAACTAATTGATTGTGATGGTTAAAGGCAGTTAACCCGAAGGTAATTATTATATACCGTGCACACCTATTAAACAAAATAGGTATATTTGAAAAAAAGACAATAGTAAAACTAAATTGTACCAAGAATCTCGATATACAAGAGCCATGTAAGGGAAAACTATTTTTGTTTGCTTGATATGGCGAGATGTATTAAATTGTATAGGTATCTGATTACTATGATATACCTAGAGAAAGTTTTTATGACGACTAAAAGTGCACGGTGTATAATTTCTTATCTTGACGTGCTATCGTGGCGGCGCCCCTTTGTCTGTTCAATGTTGTTGCTAGTAGGTACGGGGGCGGGAGTGAAATCAGAATTTTACCAGGGGGTATGTCCTCTTAAAATACCGGTAGCATTCCTTCCTACTACAATAATGTTCCATTAGTAAATTTAATAATTTAAAGAATTTCGTTTAAAAATGTTAAGATTTTATACAAAAGTCAAAGAATTTTGTAATTGTTATTTTGAGATTTATTTCTATACTTATAAAAATTACGACTCGGTACTTAAACATATTTTTATGATGTTTACTCATAGATTTAGTATGTACAAGATAAACAATGTCAGATTATAGGCGAGACCAAAACACAATTGAGTGATTGTCAATGTGTGAGTTAAAAATAGTGATTGCAACGGACTGTTGTGCACTATCGATATTCTGCACTTGGGATTATCGAGCTTATGAATTCGGTGTGTAAGGAGCGTCTTGAACTCTTGAATAATGTCGCAACAATTTGTTTTAAGAAGCATTTACAACAAGTTAACTTTTCATGCTATCGGGTAAAATTGTGCTGTTAGGCAATTTTTTTTTTCCAAACCGCTATCTTTTAGTTTTAAGACTAGGATACCTACCTACCATATATATATATATATATATATATAGCCATAGTAAGAAAGCAAAAAAGAAACGATGGTAACTGAATGAATAAGGAACCTGCGTGCAAATTATGCGGTCCTAGTTCGAACCCAACGCGGCGGCAGTACCAATGTGCATTCCACTTTGTGGAATTTATATGTACTAGTCAAGTGACTTACCTACCTACTGAATTTGTGAGAAACATCGTGAGGAAACCCACATATCTACCCTAGAAGCAATTCTATGTGTATGTCTGATCCACCAACCCGCACTAGGCCAGCGTGAGTGGATTATGGCCTAAACCCTCTCAGCTCTCGAGATGAGACCCGAGCCCAGCATTGGGGCTTAATGGGCTGCTGATGAGTAAGAAAGCAGGCCATAAACCTTACTGCCTAAATTTTTTATGGTCAATGTCATGATGAACTAGAACAATATATCTGATCGATTATATTCTATATAGGTGTTGTACTTAATGATAGAAAATTTATTGGATGGTTTACAATCACAGGATATTTAAACACGTTGTATAACATAATATATTTTTTTTATTCTTTATATTCGGAAAACATTTATATAACAAATAATTGTGAAAATACAGTAAAACTATTTTCAAAATTAAAAATATTATTAAAATCTTTGGGTTGGTTAGCCCATTTATCGAGGAAAGCTTTAACTAATGTTTTATATATATGTAAGTAGTTGAATATTTTTTTGAGGTCCAGTCTGGTCTATTTATAATACGTATCCATTTGTCACGTGACGCTGTTTTTGTTGGAAACCTAAAATAAAAGACAAAAATATAACTAACTTAATGGCTCACCTGACTCACTAAGCTTATATTTTAAGTACTACCTACTGAATTTGTGAGAAACAACTACTTTAAAAATAGGTATTAAAAACATAGAGAGATGTAAATAAGTTAGTGTGCTTCACTCAATTACAATAGTGGTTACCTTAAGGCGTTAACGCACATATACGATGATTTAAAGAATTGACGGAATAATTACAGTTTTAAAAATACTATCGACTTTTATCGATACCCATGACGTCATCATTTCGTCAAGCCCTATCGTCAACAAACATTTTCCTATTTTACACGAAAAAAGCTTTAATATATCGTATATACATAAAATATTATCAACATAACGAAGAAGAAGCCTAAATACGTCCAACAAAATAGGTTTTTGCTCAGTTAAAAGCACCAATTTTACAAAATAAGGTTTACTAAAATTCATTAGATTTTTGTATTTACCTGAGAAACGTGAAATTTCTCTGGGTTATTCCTTCTTGTTACGTCACAATTCGTTACGGAACAGACCACCATGATACTGGCACACCTTTTAAGCAATTTATTGCACGATTTGTAAATATTTTAGCAAAATAAGAGTTGACAGTAAAACACGCGAGCCCCTATGGCCCCCTAATTGAAAAAATATTGGCACATCCCATTTTATCTTTCATCTCTTTCACTCTTTTACAGCGTGCATATCAATTTGACCTCTCGTTTCCGCGCTATGTTTGTCTTCTGCGGTAGCGCGCGGATCCTAGGTCTATGTGTTTACTAGATGTTAACAATATCGATAATTTATTGTTCCTTTTATCAACTTTTTATTCTAAGATTATAATTAAATAATTAGAATAATAGTAATATAAAAATCGTTTTATTTTTTTAACTTACACAGAATAACCGACATTAGTCACGATATCTTTGATACAAAAATAATTCTAGAAACGCAATGTATTGGACTGCTATTGCACTCCAATACAGGCTGAAATGATGAATGTATGTTACGTTGATTTAAAATCGGCGATTCCCTCTTTCTACATAAAGTACATACTAATTGTTAAAATTACTAAAGAAGCAGATAAGCACATAAACAGCAATATAGATTTTTTGTGTAAAATCAATTTCATTCGATAAAGTAAGCAACATAATAGTAAATTCAAAATAAGGTAACTGATTTTGATAAATTTTGGGTAAAAATTTACTAAATTTGAAGTAGTTAAACTATAGCATTATTTAAAGAGATCTTTACTCGGAAACACTGAAGTGTCCGTTATTGCATTATTTACTCGTTTTTAGGAGATCGAAATAAAAAGCTTGATTATTTTAATTTAATTTCATCTATATTTAACATTTTTTTATAAGTATACTAAACAAAATTATGTACTTAACTAAATACAGTCCTTGTGAATTTCATTGACAAGAGCACACCACACCACACACATTCCTTGTATGATGAGTAAAAATGAGTATGTATAAAAAATATATAGTGGCAATTCCAACTATAATCCTAATAAATGCCACTATACGGACTTAAGGGTGTGTCCAGATCTGGCGATCTACCTATGTATATTATAATAAAGGTTGCACAGAACCGCACTTTCCTATGCTTGTAAAGGGACAGAAACATAGGAAAGTGCAATTCCGTGCGGCTACATATCGCCCAGTTGATACAAAAATAACATTAATGAACGAATACATAACAGTAACTTATTCAGCCGCTGAACATAAACTAAGAGTTGTTAGGCCATTATAGGGCTAGTTCCTTAGCAATTAGCAATAAGCGAATGAATAGCGCGTGTTATAGATCAGATATTCCAGTGCATATTTACCTAAACTGCGCGGAAGTAAGTAACATAGAGTTGATAATACCACCTCTAAAATACCGGTAAACCGGTTTTAATTTATTATTGGATTTTATAGAATTAATATACTGTTAGGTACAAATATTGATTTGAAAAATGTTATTTATTCCAGGAATTACTAAAATTATGTGAATATTAGCAGAGGTTGCAAAGTTAAAAATATTTTGGTCGATTTTGTATGGAATCTTTTCAAGGAAAATCATCAAAACATCGACTTTTGCACTTTATAATTTTTTTTTTTATACCACGACGGTGGCAAACAGACGTACGGTCCGCCTGATGGTAAGCGGTTACCGTAGTACCCTACGTTGCCGTAATTTTGTAATTGGTGGTGAATTAGGGGTTTAGGAAGTTAATGGGTAGCAGAGGGGGACGAAAAAAGCGTTATTTTTACGCTCAGATGCACCGTTTCAGAGATATAAAGGTTTTATAATTATTATTTTTGATGCAGATTTTTGAGCACAATGTAAAAATTGCGGGTGAGGCTGGGCCCGGAAATAAATACTAGCTGTATTTCTACAAAATCTAATAATAATTTATGATTTTTTAATCCCGGTATTAAAATCGGTATACCAGTACTTTAGAGGTGGTATTATCCACTCTATGTTACTTACTTCCTCGCAGTTTGGGTAAATATGCACTGGAATATCCGATCTCTAGTTATAACTTATAACCCATAGAGACATAGTACATCGTGGACGCTATTTATTGCCCTCAACCGGTCAATACCGTCAAGCCTTTTTCCTTCACAACTCTGAACGAAATATAGTCGATGCTCAGCGGCAGCTTATTCAGAGCCTATTTAGTACCTAGCCTTGTGACGTCATAACTGCGCTCTGATTACTGTGTAAAACTAAAGCATCACTAGAAATGTGGAGATGATTAGATACTTTTGTTTTCTATAATGATGTTTTTTTTTCACACCGTACATAGAGAGTCTATATCAGCATACAATTAATGTTCAGCAAAAAAAAAATATAATAAAAGGATTGAGCGAGTATACAAGGTTCATAATATACTAAATTACAAAAATATTCTTAGGTAAATCTTCACACAACGTTTTTAAAAACGCTCTGTACCTTAAATATTAAATTATTAATTAATTAATTTGAAGATCTAACTAAAGCACACTATTTTCCGAGAGGCATTTTTAAAAATTATGTGGAACTATGTCTTAAATATCAGTATTTTAAGAACATCCATATTATTCACTTCCGGACCCTTAATCTCAACCGTCGGAAAGTTTCCGAATCTAATAACGAGGTGCATTTACGGCTGAAGTTACATAATGGTAGAGAATAGGTTATCGTTTCGAAAAAATAAAAGTTATACCTAAATTAGGTACCTATTTTTTACTAAGTAACCATATATTTTCTACCAATGTATAATTATAAACTGTAAACGAACCTCATTTCAAGCACGGAAACAATAAAAGTTGGGAGTACAAGTACAGCTGTAAAACAAAACAACATTGTTTCCTACTAAGGTTGTTCAAGCCACGTCATCAGATGTTCCTGAACTTCAAGTCGTGCTCTCACCAGCGCGGCTGCGTCGCGATCAGATGAAGGATACATATTTGCGCAATGAGCAGTGCCTGAAACCAATGAACATTTATTGCACTTACGTCAATACAATTAACAAAACAATTTATTGAGGAAAGCGATATAACATCACACTACCAAAACTACTCAGTTCCAGTAGTGGTCAAACCAAGATTCACGGGAGTGAAGCCCGTGCATCAACTAGTGTTGTACAAAACAGGATGGTAATGGTCGACTATACCAGCATCTATATTCCGTCTTTTCTTACGTGTCCTGGAAAACAAACTCGACTCGGTAGCAAAATCGGTGTCCAATCATTTGACAAAAAACAAATGACAAATTTTCATTTATAAAACAATGTTTGACAAAATTATACTTGATAAATTTATCATTTTACAAACTATTATTTAACAAACTACTCATTGGACAAATTATTTACCAGACTAAATTTTGTAATAATAATATTTTAACAAGTGGAATATTTGCGAAGTAAAACATTTGCGGAACCTGTATTTTGTCAAACGCTTGTTTTAAAGTAATATGTTTTAGAAATTAAAGTTTGTCAAATGATTAGTTTTTCTAACGTTGTTTTTAAAATAATATTTTGTCATACGTTTTTTATTAAACAATAGTAAACGAGCAAAATCACGTATTTGCGTCGTTATCACACAGTGAAACCCACTGAACTAATATTATTATTATTCATTAAAATACACCATTTTAAATAAGATTTAAGTTAAAATAGAAATCCAAACCAATTCGATTCAAATCTCATCATTGTGATATCTAGTATTCTATGTAGTTTGTCTATGAACCGTAGTGATGTGACATCCTGATGTATCTATATAATGAACCTTGATGAAAGATTTTTATTTGAAATTAGGCAATTTATTGCTTTTACTATTTTATTATTATTGCTTTAAAATTTTCCTCACAGATCAATTTTAAGTCACAGAAAGTTTCAACAGACACCTTAACAGTTCCTTTTTTTTCACTATTGAGAAATAATCAAAGTCGATACTTTTATAAATGAATGTTTCCCGTCACTATACTTGTCTATGACATTCCTTAACGCGATATTTGTTTTCCAGTTTGGACACGTAAGAAAAGACGAAGTAAATATCCACTACTTAATATAGACATCAAGCAAAACATACCGGGAATAAATATGGCAGGTGCGTCTTGATCTAGGGTTTTAGTGATACCCAGCGCGTGCCACGGGTCGACAGAGCCGTGGACGAATACTACACGGCTCACAGCTATGTCAAGAGCACCGTAGTAATTGTTAGTCCAGTCAGCGGCCGCGTCTATAAATGCTACGTTATATCTGTAAACAAAGTCATTCAATTAGTGGATTATTCATAATTATCGTACTAATATATTATATAGAGGTAATTTAATTAGATAAGTTTGCATGATACTCGAAATTACTCATTCGATATAAAAAAATCTTCACGAGTAGAATGTTACGTTATTTATAACTGGGTGACTTATGCTGTTTTATTACCGAAATACCACGCGAACGGAAGCTAATTAATAATTTAATAAAAGCGCTAAAATATGCATTTCACAAAAACGTATAATCATAAATATGTAAGTATAAGGAAATTCCTGAACAATACAAAAATATTTCAAAAGTATTTATAGCACATAAAAAATAAATAGGTTATTACTTTTTTCCAAAGACATCTTCACATTGTTGGACGAAAAAATCAAGAGTGAAATTATTGCCAAAGATCTCCACTTCACCTGTGGAGGTTTGATAGAATCCAAATTCCGTACAAGTTTGATACATCCATTGACGGGCTGGAAATAAGATAAACTGTATAATGTATCTACTTCTTAAGACATAGAGTAGGTAGCTGGCGAAATGTGAGTGTGATGCATCTCTGTCTACGCCTTCGGCGGGATTTTGTACCTTGACGTTGGATCCCGCCACTTCGAGTCGCCACCACGTCTACTCGAAAACTCGAAAACTAATCAACAACATTTTTGTTTTATTAGTATATTCTGAAGTAGACGTGGCAGCGACTCGACGAGGCGGGACTCGACGTCAAGCAACGAAGGAAAAGCGTGATGCCGTTACTCATTTTGTTTTACTCAAGTCATGCTCCTTGATTCTGAGCCTTCGGAGTGCTTCCGCATCGTAAACTTTTTCAAATCATTTAACGAAGTCATTAGTACATTTTAAGTTTTTTATTGATACAAAATAAGTTGTTGTATGTCTTATGTCATAATTAAAAACGGATTAATATTTTTTTTTCTGCATTTATCTATAATTATATTTAACTTTATATATATATATACTGACAAATCCGGCCGAAAACTTTTCGACAGCTCAGGATCCTAGTGCTGTGAATGTACTATTATTACTCGTATTTTCAGTGATCTTTCGTTATGAAAAACAATTGAGAAATACAACGATGACTAATTACAACAACAATTGATACACTCGCAATGATAGTAGATGTCCAGTTCAACAATCATGCGCCAAGTATTTGTGTGAATCATAATTATAATAACGTGAGAAACCCGGTCGGCGGCGGTCCCGACTTCCTCGTGAGTGACCCGTATCATTATATAAAAATAAATAATAATTATTATCATTGGTTGAGATAAATAAATAAGTGAACCACTAATCATTGTTTCGACTCTGTTAGCACTAAGTTTATTCACTTCTCTGACCGCTGTCATCGAAAGGTTAGCGATAAGACCGCTCATTGTGCGTGCTTATTTTAATGTAAATTGTATTAAAGGTCCTATTTATAACATGATGTCAGGTACAATAAAGACTATAATTATTAATATAAAATTTTAAATGTTATTGCATTACCTCCTTCCGATCCCCAAGACATATTTCTTAAATCCTTAATCATATTGTCGTAGCTGTAGTCGAGACATGTTTGGTTCGTCTTATCTAACATGATTGAATTAAACGCAGCTAGTTTCTTATATGCAGGTTTATCACCAGGCTCAGTTAGCAATTCGCACACCTAAAAATACATAATATATATATATTTATATGTACTGACAACTGCAATTAATGATTGTAATTTCCTTTCGCCAGAGACCTATTATAATACAACACTAAAATGTTTTCAAAACGAACCTCTAGTTTGGAGATGAGCGTGTTCAAACAAACAAATAAACTCTTATAATATAATGTAGTTTATGTGTGTGCTCTCTAAAAATATTTTTTATATAATTATATTTTATTTTTGGAAGTTTTTCTTGTTTGTTTTTTTTTGAGCGTTAGTAAAATAGTTTTATGTTAATGGCTAAGCGATCACCTTAACCACGAAGTTAAAGCACTACTTGACATGTTCTATAGGTATTACGAAAATTTCTTCAACTATGTGAAAATATTTGTCGTAAATTTCCCCGCGGATGGTTTGTCATACGTCATTCTGTATGAGTGAATCTACAACGGAAATATAAAGGTAAATATTTTATGATTTAAATTCCAGTAGCTGAATTCCCATGTCGACATAATAGAGTATAGGAAGCTATTTAAGTTATACGAATGTTAGTACCATAGGTACTTAAAACAATTATTTGATAGTGAACTTACAGCGACTCATTCATATCTTTTTATTTATGTTTCATTTCCATACTTTAGTCAAGCAAATTAAAGATACTAATTCAAAAGCTTAATATTAATATACTCATATTATTATAATACTCAAGAGTTGAACATTAATGTCTCACTGCTGGAGAGAGGAGGAAATCTATTAAAAAGTGTATACTTACTGTATTAATAGTGAGATTAGTATATCTATTATCCGCACTTATCCTGTTATCTTCATTGTACTGAACTAAGTCAGCAAAATTATCAGCAATCGAATTATAGAAATTCTTAATATCATTAGCCGAAGCCTTTGCAAATGGCTTGCAAACTCTGCAATAGAAATTACTTGTTTCATATATATTTAAACATGTAACACTCTTAGTGCATTATTGGAGTCAATTCATTCAGCAATTATGTTACCTTACCATGTAGCTTTGTTGATATAAAAGCACATGAAACGAAAATCATGTGGAAACATAACGTTTTAATAACACAATGAGTTCATGAAAAGTGTTACCTGAATTCTTTTTCAACAATATCAGGTTGATTATCCATCATTGAAACTATTTGATCATGCGCCATTTTTACTTGCGATACACATTCCTCGCCACCGGTCTTTTCCCGCAAAGCATTCACCACAACTTCATAGTACTCTGAATAGTAGAAATAAATTGTGTCAACGAAATATAAAAAAAAATATACATACCACTTTAGCCACTGATAGAAAAACATAAGAAATTATGAGGGAGACTATAATTGAAAAAAACAATACCCGGCCTGACAGTCGGGTAATAAAGAAACATACCCATAAAATTAACTTTGGCTAGTAGAGGTCCACTGGATGAAACTGAAGCATAAACAAGATGTGGGTATTTAAGTCTCAACCAGGCAGCCAGTGAGCCAGGATATGATCCTCCAAAAGCCACCCAACGAATGTTCTTGTTGAGTCTATATTTATCATTCATAGCATTGATGAAGTTTGCCAAATCAGCAAGAGCTTGAGATGAGGACAGGTATTGCAGATTCTTCACACTTATGTCCCTTCAAAAAACATAATCTTGTTTGTATTACAACTACATACTTAAGCCTATTACTTTTAGTTTTGAAATAGTAACTTGAATAGGGTGATTTGGCTAGTAGTCTAGTAAATGAGTGCTCCAAATGGTACTGTGGAGGGAAATGTCGAAAACAGATACTTTGACTTAGTATAGTTATATGCATAGACTGCCAAAAACATTATCCTTCCTTTTGGTTTCGCCATTGTTGGGTAAAAAGTATTAAGCCTAAGTTGTAGAGAATTTTATCAGTTTTCATTATGTAATATAATGAAATTTCGTACGACGCACTGTTTTCGAGATGTAAGCAGAAAACAAAAAATGGTACCTGTGTAGCTGTGCTAGAGAATTTAACACATTTTTGTGTCGGCCATTTTTCGAAGCTCATAGGCAACGATTGGAAATAGATAAAAGGTGTTTAAGCCAAAGTTGTAGAGAATTTTATCAGCTTTCATTGTGTAGTACGATAAAAATTCCTAAGACACACAGTTTTCGAGATGTAAGCAAAAAACCAAAATACGGGACCTTCTTTGTGCTTACCCTTTGGGTAAGGACTTTTAGTATGTTTATCTCCTAACTAGTCCAAACAAAGTTCCTGAGTCAAAGTTTCTGCTTTCGACATTTCCCTCCAAAATCATTCATTGACTGGCCTATAATAGTCCTATTGTTTTTACAGTTTAATCAGATCAATTTTGTTACTTAGATTTCCTAGTTATAAATATTGAAAACACATACTCTGTAGGATGACTTTCTCCATAGTAACGGTGTTCTAAATTGATGCAAAGTGCTTTAAATGTCTTTGCATATTCTATCCATGTTCCCTTAACCATCCATCGCGGATCAGCTGGACCTTCACCACCAATCATCAAGAAAACAGGACCTTGGTTTTTAAAGTCATAAAAACTATCATTCACAAAATACCGCTGAAAACAAAAGCATTAATATTATTTACTCATTTGTTGAGGTTTATCAGGACAAAACTATTTACAATAATCAAGCTCAAAAGTAAATTAATTTGTATCAATTCTAGTTGTGGTCAAACTTGTAGACAATATTTATGATGAGAATGAATCAATAAGTAAGCTAATCTTCGTGTTTATTTCTGTTTTTACCACCCATAAGTAGGAGCCCACAAAGCACAGCTCCGATGACCAATGCGATGGTGAAAATTTTTAGCAATTTATTAAGTCATATTTTTAGCAGAGTAAGAGTATTCTGCTAAACAAATCCAATTTTCCAATGTATTCCAATTCCAATGTCATAATTTGGTCTAAATGTAGGTAATATTTTAAATTATTATAAAATTGTTATTCAGATTTGGTGCAGGGTTCTTTGAATACGAGTCACTTTGAGAATTTGGTATATCTAAAACAATTCTATCTCTAAAAAATAATATTTATTATGTTGCAGTCCTAATTAATTAGTAAGTAATATCCTAAATATTTATTTTCATCAAAAATATTTATGGCATGTCTTCTATAAGTTCAAGATCTAATTATGTCATAAACTTTCTACAGTTAAATATTCTAAAACTCGCCATTTGACCCCTTCCTCTCGCCAGAGATAAAACATATTATTATCAACATAAAAGTCGTAAAATAAACAAAAATGTTTGAACCTGTTTCCAAGTCCGTAGGTCTGATGGATTCGAGTGGTCCAACTTTTGTTTGAACCATTGTGCGGGTGGAAGTAATTCGCCTTTATATCCACCAGGTGCTCCTAAATTCCCACCTTTACTTCGACCGAGACGAAAATCTTTTCCTCCATGAGAGTAGTTACACATGCTTAATATTATTAAAGCAATTATGTTAGACCACATTGCGATTACTTTGCTTGATCCTGTAATTATAAGCACAAAACTTTTGTTATTAGTATTTTATTGATATTAATACGTTATCAAAACGTACCGGCGAACCAACCAAACCAACAGCAACAGAAAACTGACAGAAGTGACAGAAATTAGAAATAGTGATGGCCCATCACTATTTCGAATTTTTTAACCCGAGTCGCCCATCAGTGATGAAAAACTCGAGTAACTCGTTACTTGGCACCCGGGTTTAGCTTCCAACCCATCAACTGGAGTTCATAATTTTCTTGACTCGGACTGACCCGGGGCGCCTCAACCGCCGATTAATTGGCATTGACATCATTGACAGTATTGACACTTGGTAAGCAACTAGTCTTGGTGGCATACGAAACAATATAACTACGCCTACATATTCAAACTCGGTTTGCAAGTTCATGAAAATTGCATTGCAACATGAAAACAAAATAATGTCAATTACGTAACACATGGTTTCGGGTATTTTGCGTCCACGTCGGGCAATAAAAAAACTGCTCGCAGTTGATGGACGTGAAACGGCGAACCTGTTGATAATTCGAGTTGAAGAAAGACTTAAGCTAACCCGTCTCTTATCGGGCTAACCCGAGTTACAACTCGGGTTATGTAACGAGTTACCCGAGTTTAAAAATCTACGACTCGTCCCATCGCTAACTAGAAAAATAGAAAGTGACGTGCGGAGTTGCGGAGTTGACCACAGACAACAGATATAATCATTAACAGACGTTCCGATTTGGTTAGACCCGACCACCCGACTACTACCAAATCGTAACGAGTTGGTTCCGACATATTTATTATTAATATCGGTTGGATGTTGGTTGGATCCGACCAGCTGGAGGCTTCGTTTCGACCAAATGCCTACCTACAGTTGCATTCGCAACTCCGCCGACGAAAGTCGTGTTTTAAAGTAAAATGAAAGATGAATTGACGTGCTGAATTGCCTTAACACTATTAAAAATTATACTTATTCAAAATTTATCAAAACCAGATTCTAGGTTTATGTTTTCTTTAGATGTTGATATTTTTTTTCGGAACCTTTGATAAAAATTGTTTGGATCTGCTGAACATTTTAGTTTTATACTACGTACTAAATGTAGCTGCCTCAATTATTATTGCGGTAATCTTTGGAAGCCTCTATGCATAGATTACACACATAAAATATACTGACACCTCTGTGGCTCAGTGGTGGACCCTGACTGCGGAGGTCTGCCGGTTCGATTCTCACCTAGGTCAAATGAGCACAATTATTTGTTCTGTTTCTGAGTGCAATGAGTTTTCCAAAAAAATAAGTTATTTATGTAATAAATCTGTTATCTAGTATCCATATTACAAGCATTAGTTTAGTTTGGGACTAGATAACGCTATGAGTGAATGTTCAAAAACATTACTTTTATTATTAATCGCATTCTTTGAAAAAGCTGGTGGCAATACGTCGCGTCCGTACGCTATCAGTTGCAATAGCGAACTAACGGTTGGATCCGACCGTCGCGTCGGAACTTCTGGTTGGTTCGTTTCCAATCAGCCTTGGTTGGTCGGAACCAACCAAATCGGAACGTCTAAAGCGGTCTAAGACGACTAAGACCATAGATCGTTGATACATCAGGCGGACCCTACGTCTGTTTGCCACCGTGTGGTATAAAAAAAAATACATGTTTATAATCACTTATAATAGGAAATATTCAGGAAAAATAAAAAACATATTTCTAACTGGCACACTTTTTTTTAATCACCAAAAAAAAACAACCGTTTTTTACATTATCTTTTTTTTTGTTATAATTATAACTTGCCTTATTAAACCGATAGTACCGAACCGGACCGGCTTTTATTAAGTTTTCCTATTAAAGGCATTTAAAAATAACGAACTGTGTTTTTTGTGTCAATCTCAATCTAATACTTGCGGCATTTCATCTCATTTTCCATTCAAGCATTATAAATATTAATAAAATTGCACCGACCGAATTCAAAAAGATCTAAGAGAACTATTGACTTAAATACTCTTTACTTGCTCAAACATAAACTATTGTATGCTTTTATTCATACACATTGACATTCTATAAAAAAAACATTATTCTTTTGAATTATAATAATATCGGTTGTTCTGTTTTGATAGAAGGTTTTTTTAATACTCTTATTTTTGTCTTAATTTTAATATTTTGTAGCTTTTAAATTTATTCTTAATCATATTTAGGTACCATTGAAGTGGCAATGTAATGTATAATATTTATCATAAAAGATATCTAACATGAAAATATCAGCATCCTGCAGCTAGGTAAATACATAATTTATTGTTCTTTTACATTTAATCAGAGCAACATCTGGCAACCCTTGCCGATATTGCTCTGCCACTCGTGAATAAGATCCACAGTATGTTATTTTCCTAAAATTGCGGACATCTCGTTTTTATCATCATTTTGGAAAGATGATAGCAAGAGAAAATTTCTTAAAAATCTACAATTCTATCTTTCATAGTTTAGGAGATATTTAGAAAATCGAGAAAAGTCCATAGAAACACTTTATCTCCTTTATCAATCGTTCTTTTCATTGGATTTTTTTTTCATTATTCAGTAATACTTTATGCACCAATTTATAAAAAAGAGTAAAATAATCTCGTATATTTAGGGTAATTTTTTTTTCAACTAGTTTTTATTTTTTTAAAGCCCTTAGCTGTCGCATTTTTTTAAATTGCCAAATTGTTAGTACTAGTGCTTATTACTACCACAAAAAAATCAGACGCTTCAAGCACAGGACTTCGGAGATACTGAATTTTAAAAATTTTGAGTTAGGGTTGTCTCTAGTCTATGATTTCACTTCAATTGTAATCATCATAATTTTTATGTAATAAGTATTATGAATGAAACTAGTTTTTTCATTTATATTACTTACCTACATACTAGTCTGACCAGTGAGTCATTGCATACAAAATTTTAAATTTTTGTTTTAAATTATTGTTTTTATTTTTTACAGAAAAATCCGTTAACGGTCGCATTTTTTTAAATTATTGCCAAATTGATAGTACCAATAATTATTACTACCACAAAAAAAAAGCAGAAGCTTCAAGCACAGGACAAATTCAGTATGAATTTTAAAATTTGTGTTTATTATTCAATTTGAGAAAGCAGAGCTGACCACAGACGAGCAATTAATCATTTCGAATAACGAGGTTAATGACCCTAACTAACACTAAAACAAAATTCACCTTGAGCTAAACTACGAATGTTAGTTTAAATGAAAGTGAAATACCTACATAACTAAAAAATATAACATTCTTTCTCGAAAGTTTCTATCACTCTCTTAGGTATTTCAATAAAATAGGTACTTAAAATCTCTCGTAGGCCTCTATTCACTAACTCGGTCAATATGATATATCTAATTTATTCACAAACTTTTTGTGACAACCCTATTTCCATAGAAATTCAGGATAAACTTAGAAATGCTATATCTCTGAAGTCCTGCGTACTACATTATTGTAGTATATTTTGCTGGTAAAAGAACATGCGACCGTCATATAAAACATTTTATATTTTTTTTTCTGAAATTCATAAAATATTTTTTTTCTCACTTGCCAGAGCACAGACTACAGACTTGTAATTTATACACTCAATTACATATTTATTCTTCAAATTAGTTGGTAATTTTAAATTATATTAGTGGTAAATACTACAAAAACCTTTATTACAAAGTTCAATGACCATTCAAAAAAAAATCATATCTTAAAAATTAAGAAATATTTTCAACTAGTTGTTTCATTGCTTGTTGTTGTTGTATTACGATTATATCCATCGAAATGGACTATAAAAGGAGTGTCCGCTACTGACTTGTTTTGACATACTGAAATGCGAAATATACTGTTTTGACAAACGTCATTTGACACTAAAAACTCCAAATGTTAAGCCGAGTATTTTTGTTCTACAGTTGGCAGTCTGATACGTAGTATCCCTTATTAGTCTGTGAATACGATCGATCGCGGGCGGCCAAGGAGTCGTTGTGTGTGGCAGTTAGCGCTCGGTGGGTTCCAAAAATGGCTCTTTTCAGGATTGCGTCAACCAGAGTAGTAGAAATACAGGTAAATATATGATGCTATTTTCAGTCTTTATTTATTATAGCTCCTATATAATATATTGCATGTTTTTTTTTGTTTCGGTTTTATAACCTTCCAACTCACATTTTGAGTTTGCAGTTATGTAATAAGAATAAAAACTATTTTGAGAGTAACTGTACTTTTTAAGTTAGGGAATTAACTGTCAGAATAATAAGTATTTAAAAGAAGGTACCTCCAGTTAGTATAGTTTATTTATTTTAATCGTCGCCCGGTAAAGTTGTAGAAAACCATTTCGAGCCGAGAAATAGCGCTGTTTCCAGAGAAGAATACCCAAAAAATTGTTAGCTAATATTAAAAGGCTTATTTATTTAATTCACGTTAATTACTTCTTCACTTCGCGTTGTGTAGAGCGTTCTTTTTTACACATATAGGTACTTTCTTATTCAACTTAAAACTTATTGGGCTTACTGCGCCCTATTTGGCGCTTAGATCAAGGCCTGCCTGATAGATATTAATAATTTAAGAGTTAATTTATTCAATTTAAATTACGTAACCTCCGTTTTCATTATAACAAAGTAGTGTCAATAATTATTATAAATTAATTATTATCTGGACTAACCCTTTTAATTTCTATGCTATTTTAGCACTTCAACAGTAATTTATCAATGTAACAGTGTAACCATAGACACACATGGCATGGAAATCCAAAGCACATGTTATTTCAAATATACCTACTAACATACTCATATTAAAAAAAATATAAATGATCAATAGTTATTTCTATAACACAGTCCAGAGTCCAGTGTTAAAGAAATACATTGATTAATTAAGTCATAATAAATTGGTAATACTAGTACTTAGGTAACACCTTACTTACTACCTACTTTAATTTAGCCTTGTAGATCTATATTGGTTTGCTTATAGTTTGTTAATTTTTTTCTTAAATATAAATATGTAGGTACCTACATATTTGTTTAAATTTGACAGAAGTAGTTATTGGCTATCTTATGCATAATTCATTAGGGACATTGAACTGAGTTTAATTAACCTTTGTACCAAAAACACTCAAAATTGTGAAACTTGTATACTTACTTAATTGTTATTTAAGGCATTTTTTAAGATATTTACCAAGGTTTTGGTAATGGAATAATCCATTCTACTTGCTATCATGTCCTAACAAGCATTTAGCTGGTTCAATTTTAATTATAATCATGAATTAACACAGAAATGGTGTTGATGCTAAACAACTTGCTTGTTAATTTAAACCTCTGTTCATTAGTCCAATATTTATCACTATCTATTGTTACATAATTTTTTATCATACAACAGCTGAGAGATGGATGGATATCAGTTTATATCACAGTGCTATCATATACCTACTATTTGTCAAGTATTGGATTATTTTTATTTAGGAAAGATTGATGCATTATGGAAAACGTTGGTCATGTGAGATTTGCACAAAGTAGGTATGTTGTGGTGGTAATGCCCTTGGTATGACTTGGTCAATCTATGTCAGTGTCACGCACGGTGGTGTTTGTTGGCGTGATAACCGATGTCACTAGCTGTGTTGAGAGCGCACGTCTGTTTCCATATCACGTGAATGTTCCGCGAATTTCAAGTTGCGTGTAGGTAGGTACTTACCTAACAGTTGAAACAGTATCACAGACTGTTCATTTAGCGTGCACGCGACGCTTATTAACCTCATGTAAGTTAACTACGGATGTACTTCATGAGTTAGTGACTTATTCACTCGACTTTATAATGTCAGGTGACGTATGATCAATTGTTCTACACGTAGTTTACATAGCTAACGATGTGAAGAATTTGATCTTCAGACGTGACTATTGATTTTAACGTTGTAATTATAATAGGAACCTATGCCTTGTGAATGTAGAAAACTTATCATCTTTAGACTTATGACGTTAACTACAATATCGTCATCAATATGTACGATATACCTACTTAATTAAAGTTAATATCGTTATCGCAATATAACACATATCGTTGCAATGACATTCAAGATGCGTCCTCTGCTATTTCTTAACTCTAAAGATAACCAAACAGGTCAACGGTGCACCCCGCGTGCGTCGGGCACACGCCCAAATGCTCGTGATTTTTATAGATTGTTACTAGTATGCAGGACGCAGGTCATTGTAGGTATATTAACTAGCTATTATATTATCATTATTTTGATAAAATGAATGAACAATCTTGAGTTGCGGAAAACTAAACATAGGTACAGATGTTAGGCGCACGCGGTTCTAAAAAAACCTCGTTGTAGAACGTTGGCTGCTATAATATGACGCATTTGTTCAAGGTCGCTTTGAGATATGGCTTCTAATGGTTAGTGAGATAGCCAGTTCGACGTGTTAAATTAAAACAACATACCTATAAGTACAGCTACAAAGTACCTAAATGAAGGTATGCTGTGTTATGTATTTAATTATAATTAAACTCATAGAGATGTCTTAATTTTGCTCTTTATATTATTCTTTCAAGGTAGGTATTTTAAAAACCTTACAGGTACACAAATTAGGTAAGTAACTGTTGTATCAATTATTAACACATAACTAGGTACCTACTTAGTAGGTACGTGTATCGATCAGGTAGTTACACAGTATATACATACATACAGTATTCCATCTTCAGGTAAACGGTCGGATCAGGAGCCATACCTACGCGCCTCGATTTCAATACACTCTCGGTATGCAACCAGTCGCGAATACTCTCGGTATGCAACCAGTTTTGTTAGCTGTAATAGCCGTTATACACGGTTGGAAATTTGCTTTCCACAGAGGTGCCCCTAGTTTGAAACCACCAATGGCCCATCTGTGGAAGGCCAGTTTATAACCATGTAGCACGGCTTTTATGATACAGGTTTGCCCCGCATGTGATCAACAACATGTACCAAATAAACATAAAAAGGTGTACAATGGACATTCTGCATACGTAATTATTACTAAATATGTGAAGCAAACGTATAACTATCCAAACCAACTATGTTAAGGTGATTTTATTATATTTTAGCGGCTATTTTCCATTGATATGTTGCATGACATCATCTTCTACATACCTGTTTAAACGATACTGAATGTATTAAAAATGTTATGGTGTTCTTACTATTTCACCAAATACGAGTATTTTTTATCGAATGTTTGTCTTGATAACTTTTGAACAACTAACGAAGTGACGATGGCCTGATTTAATTGCCAGCAAATAGGATAATGGTTCAGTTACAGGAGAATTTATTGTACTGCGCTCATTATTTTGCACTTCGGCTTTGAAATGTCTGAAACTGTACACTGCTCGGTAGTCGTACAGCTAAAGTAGTTAGTAGACACGGTAGTCTACTAACTACTTTATTATTTAGCCAACAGACTTTGATACTTCGAACACAGTGGTTCCCTAAAGGATTAAAAAAAATAAAAACTGTTATTGTGCATCTAACATACGTGGTAACTCGTAATCTATAAAATTACAACAGCGTGGGTAGTTTACATAAAGTAATAATGTTAATAATTAATAAATAAATAAATAATTAATAAATAATAATTAATGTTAATAATTGTTTAATTTATATAACTTTATCACGTATCTTCTATATAAAGAGACGTAGAACGAACTATAAATGATTTTTCACTAGCGCAATTTAACCGTTTGAATTGAAACTTTTTCCTCGTTTATTTGTCATTTTCTTCAAGGAAACAATTGAGGTCTGGGTTTTTTACATAAGCGTTTGTTCGACCTTATGTCCAATGACCTTAGTGCGCATGCGCTATGTCCTCGTTTGTCCGCAATTATAAATGTTAAGTAGGGGATGCCGTACTACTGTGTTCTTTCCCTTTTCGAAGTCATCGCTTGACATGTGTAGTGTTTCTTATGGACCAACTCACTCTATTACTATTAAGAACATTATGCTGCATGGTCAATCACAAAAATGACGTTGACACTATGAGCTAAAACATTGCGAATTCGTAACGTAGAAAAAATGCGATTTTATGGTCTCCCTTCCAGGGTCGGGTGACCTTTCCCTCGACGACACGTAACATTGCGCAGCAATGTGCGCACGTAACTTCGCGCAGCAATGTGCGATGCGAACCAATTCCCAAGTTCTTGCGATGCTTGGTGCAAGTTCGTGATTATTACGTCGCGTTGACGTTGTGACGTCCGCATCGCAGTTTTGTTCAAGCCCTTAGTGTCACGATCGAACATATCTCTCGTGATAAGGTCTAGTTAATTATGTTTTTCATTAGTTATCAAGATTGCTGTACTCACAGCAACTGTAAGAAAGGATGATTTACATTAATAAGCCCATTATTTTAATATTTTAGTTGGTATTCGAAAGAATTTACATGAAATATGTAATTGAGATTGATTTCAGAATTTCACTGATATTATTTTAAATATTAAATTCCCCAAAAACAAAACTATAAAGTCATTCATTTTGCAAAATAAATTAGTTTATAGCCAATTTCAACAGGGCACATAATAAAAAATCGTTTTAATAAATGGCTGTCATCTCTGAAGGGTTAGTAGGAAGATGTAGACATGATGATAATGTCAATTAGGTTAAACTTCGACCGACGCTGACCCGCGATGCTTATTGATTGAATCGCCGCCGCCGTCGCTATGATTGCATTGATCGAATTGCTGATAAACAACTACATATGTACATATTTCCTTTCATCTCAGCCTTACAGTAGCTGTAGAGAAGGGATATATTTTTCTAAATGAAAATGCTAGAATATTGTTTTTTTTATTTTTGAAAACCATTGTTTTGGAAAGCGACTTGTTTTAAATCAAGATTACTGTAATCTGTCAATTTTATCATAGTATTTATACCCGACTACCAAGGAAGGGTATTGATTTTCGCGCGTAATTTTACCGAGTTTTTTACCTTAACGTCGTGAACGCCAAAGTTACACTTGAGCGCGCTCGGATGCACGTTGTGAAAGCAGCTCTACTCTGCTCCTATTGGCAGTAGTGTAATATTATATAGCCTATAGCCGTCCTCTATAAATGTGCTATCCAAAACCTAAATACCTATTTTTTTCAAATCGGATTAGTAGTAGTAGTTCCTGATATTAACGCGTTTAATCAACAGATTCTTTCGCTAGTAGGTATAGATAAACACATGGGGAGCACGAAGTATTGTACGATTTAGTCGCAAAAAAAAACTTGTGAGACTGCATCGTTTCTATCGCCCTTTGCAGTTTCCTGGTGTAAGTGGCACTTTATCCGTATGTAAGGCCTAATTTCACTTGGTTATTGCTATTCGATTAGAGCAATTGAATTGCCACATTAGCATTACAAGAATTCTTACCCATTGATGCCCGAGATTACTTTCAGATAGTCTCTGATAAAGACATCATAAAGTTAATCTTGCTTTGGAACCTTCAACCTTAATGTAATGTTGACTCAATCAACTTCTGGCAACATAGTTCGATTAGGTACTTTGTTTGATCAATCGCACGACAAGGATTTTTAAATACACTGTTCGATTGATTAGTCTTGTGCGGCACGCACCGCCTCTAGCTTATCCACAGAATAAGTAATAGTAGTATGTAGCTTACCTACGTGATTCGTGGTTACTTTTTTTTTGACGATAAAAAAAATAAGATTTTGATTTTTGTTAAATATGGCTTTACTTATATAAAATTCGACAAACCCTATACCAACCCGTCTGGCTAGCGTGGTATACTTATTAAGCCAAGCAGTGGGACGTTTGTGTGATAATGATGATGGGTAGATATGATATTTAATTGATTACTATTTAGGTAGGTAGGTACCTACTCAGAAAAAGTTTCCTAAACCACATAATATTTTCATGGTATGTATCCATTAAAAAAATAATGTTGGGGAGTGCTACTTTGATCAACCCATTTGACTCAATATTACAATTAGTGTAGTGCACATTTTGCGCATCAGAGAAAATAAACGTTGAACTTAGTAATTTTACCAAAAAAAAAACAAAATTAAAAATTTTGAAAAAACCCCAAGACTAAATCATCTGTACAAAAGAGGGAACGAAACATATAAAAAGGTTTAAATCATTTTATTTTAAATCCCCATTACTTGTGCATCTTGATATTGCTTCTTGCCAAATTTCATGATTCTAGGTCAACGGTAAGTTCCCTATAGGTTTTGACTATGATCGTCAAGATAAATCGACAAAAATGAAGCATAAACGGCTGTATCTTTTGATTGCGTTTACTTAGAATTTTGATTTATTTTTTACGCCGAGGGTTTGCAGACCCAAGTATACAGGGTGTATACGACGATACGACATTAAATGAAACCACGTGTAGCATGTGATGTTAGAAGGCTATACCAAAAAAATTAAACAGAAATTTGCAATAGTTTAGACGCAAATGTACTTTCTTTATGTCACAGTTGTTCACAGTTTTAAACAACCTGTAGGTATTTACGTTGATCGTATGTTGTCATTACGTCATTCAATTCATTTAAATATCTCTGACTCTTTCATATTATCTTATCTCTTACTCTGTTCCGCACAGTTGTCGTCGTCATGCCGAAAACGACATGATAGAAAAATAATGTGTAGTTTTATATTCTTAAATTTTTCGACTTTAAATAATGTGTTTTTTTTTTTTTTTTTTTTTTTTTTTTTTTTTTTTTTTTTTTTTTTTAATAATTTATATTAGAATATGTTTATAAGGGTTAACACTGGCTACCTTGTCATTTAATGTCGTATCGTCGTATACACCCTGTGTGATATTAATATCAGCTTTATACCTTTACGCGTTCTTGAGAAAAATATTCTAGACAGACGGACAACGAAGTGATCCTATAAGGGTTCCGTTTTTTCCTTTTGAGGTACAGAACCCTAAAATTGCATAAACGGAACATCCATCTATGAACTGACCTTATCCGAAGTTGCTTGACCTCATGACTGTAATCAATATCTCAGTACTACAATGCTACGTGTCCAATGTGTCCATATACAGTAACAGGTCTAATTATGTAAACATAGGTTTGCTTAGTCTATTGCAGCTCCCCCTGGCGAAAAAATACAATATCGTGTATCTAAAAACCATCCTCGATAAATCACAAATACATTACAGAATACCGTATCGAAATCGGTTTAATCGTTTTAGAGATAGGAGGGCACAAAGGTTTTAACAAAATCAGTGTATTGTAGCGCCCCCTGGAGAGCTATTAACATAACACCTATCTGATAACCTTTCCCCAAGAATCGCACACACTTTACAGAAAACCGCATCTTAATCGGTCAAACCGTTTCCGTGATAAATGGCATTATGTGGGAACACACAAACACACAACCCCTCACCCCAAACGCATATACCGTCTCCGTTCCGTCGTAGTTAAAAAAGCATGACAATTAAAAAAATTCGTCTACTTTAGAGTGAAATTCTAATATAAATCTGTTTGTTACAGAAAGTATGTCCAAATCTGGCAAGAGGTTTGAGCTCAGACCAAACTAACCTCAAAAGCGTCATTCAGGCGAAACTCCCTGGAGAAATAGCAAAGATCGCTGAATTCCGCAAGAAGTATGGAGGAACCAAAGTTGGAGAGGTCACCATTAATATGGTGAGTTAAGCTAGCATGGTAACATAATCTATACTAATATTATAAAGCTGAAGAGTTCGTTTGATTGGACGCGCTATATTTTATACCACCACTGTGTCAAACAGACGTACGGCCCGCCTGATGGTAAACGTTTACCGTAGCCTATGGACGCCTGCAACACCAGGGTAGTAGCCAGTCCTTAAAGTTAAACTTTATGTTGTTAAAATAAGCGGACTTGGCTTAGTAATAATTTATTCTTATATTTATAGTGCATAGATACTAGTAAGTTAAATTTTTCAAATAATTCAACTGTTATCATGACACAATAATATTATTTCACCAAAAGAGTTCTACTATGAAATACAAGGCTATGTTACATAAAACAGTAAAATATATTATTTGTCTATATAGCATTGTTCTTTGGAATGTTACACAATGTTTGTAAAGGCTCCGCATGGGCCATAGTTCAAGTTCACATTGGCGATCTACGAATATCGCACTAATATTATATATGTAGGTATAGCTTCTATCCGCGGCATTGCACAGTATATCTCTGTGTCAAAATTTATTAAGACGGTTCATACAGAAATACATTAAATCACGAGATTTCCACGTTTGCTACAGAATATGTCTTTATATGTAGCTAAGTAATTCTTTGGATACATGAACAACAATTTTCTTGTCTAAAAAGTGTATTAGGAAAAACAGACTATTTATTATTATATTTTAGTTAGAACATTTCTTTCGCACAGCGTTTTAAGAAATTCTACGAAACAAGCCCACTTTCTGATTCAACAGGGACTAAAAGAAAGTAATTGAAATTCATAGAAAAAAAAACTTTTTTTAAGCACTACATAATATAATCGCTCTATTGAGAAAATATTACAAATATTTTTTTTTTTAACTAAAACGTAAGAACTAAAATTCTTTGATCAAGTTTGATGAGTATTATAATATTTTCGAAATTCCTTTAGAAATATTTTAAAATGATTTTTGAAAAGAACCTAAAAACGCCTTATATTTCGACGCACAGGCCGTGAGAAATCGTACTGATTTCTCACATTTTATGCTGCTTTGCTACGAGAGACGGACAGGACGAAACTATAAGAGTTCCGTTTTTGCCATTAACCTACCGGAACCCTAAAAATGAAATGAATGTGTATTTACGCGATAAATTTAAAACCTACTGAAGGGATTTTCATCCGGTTGTAACAAATGGATAGTGATTCATGAAGAAGGTTAATATACTTATAGAATTTTATTACTCACACACTACGCGGGCGAAGCCGCGGGTGGAAGCTTTTTTTTTATTGCCTAAAGTGGCAGACGAGTTGACGGCCCACCTGATGGTAAGTGGTTACCGCCGCTTATGGACACAAGCCGCTGCCTACTTTAAGAGGATAGCTCTCTTTAAACCTTGATTAAAGAAGGACATGACGTCATAGTGCTCAGGAAAGTTAATATTCATATAGGATTAAAAAGTCTATAATGAATGCACACATTTTAGATGTATGGTGGTATGCGTGGCATCAAAGGTTTGGTTTGGGAGCCATCAGTATTGGACCCTAATGAAGGCATCCGTTTCCGTGGCTTGTCCATCCCCGAATGCCAGAAGGCGTTGCCTAAAGCACCCGGCGGCAAAGAACCACTTCCCGAAGGGCTGTTCTGGCTCCTTGTCACCGGAAATGTACCCACCCAGGCTCAAGTAAAAGCAGTTTCTCGGGAATGGGCAGAAAGGTTTGTAATTAATTTAATAATCCATAATAATTATACCAGGTGCCAGACGAATGGGAAACAAATTAAAATGGATACAGGAACGTAATTATTATACTCTTAAGACAACCCTGGATTTCAAATATTTTTTGAACAATTATTTATTTACACTTTATATACACAGACATGTACAAAGGCGGACTAAATGCCAGAGGCATTCTCTACCAGTCAACCTAAAGGGTGATGCAAAGAAGAATCTCTTTTTTAAACGACTTAAAAAAAGGAGGAGGTTATTATGCACCTACTTCGACCCTTCTCTGCATCACCCTTTAGGTTGACTGGTAGAGAATGCCTCTGGCATATAGTCCGCCTATGTGTTTATTATTATTTAAATTAATCAAATTAAGTGAGAATATCAACATTTAAACACAAAAAATACATACATTATAAAAAATATACATATACATAAAAGAGATTTGACTGTCACCGTGGCGCAGTGGTTAAGGTGGTCGCCTCGCCACTACATCGCCGTGCTGGGTGACGTGGGTTCGATTCCCACACGAGACAAATATTTGTGTGATTCATAGATATTTGTTTCTAGTCTGGATGTACTTTGTGTCCGTTAGTTTCATGTTTGTAAAGCTCCCCGCGACACAGGGCTTGTTCCCTAGTGCGGGCGTTGTCTTTTAAAAAAAAAAAGATAGATACAGTATACATACAAATAAATAAAAATATAAAATAATATACATACTATTGTTGTGTTGATTCAGCAATTTTTCCTAGTAGTAGAGCACGGACTCTCCTCTTAAACACGTCACGGCTAGTAGGATTTCTGATTTCTAGAGGCAGGGTTCTACAGAAGTATAGATTGTATGAAAAAGGAGGAATGAATGAAATCGGTAGAGTGAGTAGGACACACTAGAAGAAGATTGTTGGAGGAACGCAGTTTACGTTCATGAACAGTGCAGAGGTATTGGAGCTGGGAGGCTAAATAGGTGGGAGTGTTAGGACACATAAGAATAGAATAGAGACTAGTGAGAGCGCGTGAACTGCGACGCTGACGAATAGGTAACCAATTGAGTTGAGGGCGAAAAGCAGACACATTGTCATACTTACGAAGATTGAAAATGAATCGAATGCAGTTATTGAGAAGTCGGTCAAGTTTATTAAGGAGATCTGCATTCAGGTCATCAGGCACACACCACCATAGTCGATTATGGGTGTGATCAAAGCCTGCACAAGCATCGGTTTAGTCTGAACAGGAAGGAAGTATCTAAGCCGAGACAGAGCATGCAGGGATCCTGTGACTTTCTGGCTGACGTGGGTCACTTGAGCCTGCCAACTTAAGGTGGAATCAAGAAATAGGCAGATCCTTTACATGAGAGCTAAGGTTGATGACGTTGCCATCGTAAGTGATTGATGGTACAGCAGTAGTATCCAATCTGCTGATCATGCGTTGACTGCCCACTGTTATAGCTTGGCACTTTGATGCATTTACACGAAGGCAAAACATTTCGGACCACTCCTTTATGCGCTCCAGGTCACTATTAATTGAATCCACCGCATCACCCACACAGTCAATACCAGCATGTGAGTAAATCTGCAAGTCATTTGCGCTAAGATGATACGTACATTGAAGTTTATGGGTTATGAGATTGCTAAAGATTGAAAAAAGAAGAGGGATAATATTCTGCCTTGAGGAACGCCACAGCCTATAACAAATTTTAATTAATCAGATGAAAGATAATTGATGCGAACTGACTGTTGACGACCTCGAAGATATGTTGAAAACCAATCCAGTGCTTCGGAAGAGATCATAAAGTGGGACAGGATAGATAGAAGGATGTCGTGACTGACGGTATTAAATGCATTGGAAAAATCAATTAGGGCAAGGACGGTGATGTTAGTTTCTTTTCCATCGCAAACCTAATATCGCCAGTCACTTTGAGAATAGTAGAGACAGTGCTGTGGCCTGGCCTAAACCCTGATTGAACAGGACTTAATAGGTTGTGATGGTACACAAACCGGGCAAGAAGTTTATGTACACAAGCCTCCAGCACTTTGGATAAGAAGGGAAGAATGGAAATAGAGCGAAAGTGGGAAGGTAACGTAGGATTTTGAATTTTAGGTATAGGAATGACGTAGGCTTTTCGCCACAAGGACGGAAAGACTCCAGAAAAGAGGGAAAAATTCGAGGATAGTGAGGATCATTCGACGGGTAATCTTATCGCTCCCCACAGCATTAGATTTAATGGAAAGGATTACTTTTTTGATCTTGTCAAAAGTAACTGGAGAAAAATTAAAAGGGTTGTATTTGGATGGAGGTAACCTAGCAAAATAGTTGGCAGCTTGACAACCAGTTTGGAAATTTATTGTGTTGGAGGTAGAAAAATGGCGATTTAAATCTTTCATACTAGGCGTACCATGCAAAGCTATTAGCGCTACGCTGCTTGCCGATCCCTAAGGGTTAATCCAGCTTCGGTTATCCAGGGTGCAGGAGGCCGCTTCAATTTGACCTGTTAACGGCAGCATGGACGTCATAGAGGTTCAGGACAATGTTATTAAATATATCTACCTTCTCATCGACGGTAGTGGCTGCTATCAGGTCATCTCAGACAATGTTTGAAGCATCTTTACATAATTTGTCGACATTCATGCGATTGTAACTACGAATGTGCAGGACTTTAGGTGGGGGCTTAGGAATGTTTAGGATATAGGAGAGGAAAATAAGATCGTGGTTAGAAAAACCGGGACAATACATATCCTATCATAGGTTATGACTAGATACTTAACGTTCATGAATCATCAACAATATTTACTAACTTACGTTATAATCACATTTAAAATTTTAAATCTTTTATTATTACATGTAATAATAATAAAAGATTTAAAATGTCTACCAATAATCTTCCATTTTTTTTTAGTTATCACCTTTTTTAGCTGCCAATCAACCAAATTCGATGTGCTCATATTACATTTTAATATTTAAATACCTATGTATCCCATTTTTCTGAACACCTGATATAATACAGTGTGCGGCTGTAAGAAGTTCTATGCCTGGAATTATTGTATTAACACAATTTTTACGATCTAGGGCTGAGCTGCCATCACACATCGTTACCATGTTGAACAATATGCCGAACAAACTCCATCCCATGTCGCAGTTTTCTGCTGCCGTCACGGCTCTCAACAGCGAGTCTCAGTTCGCAAAAGCGTACTCACAGGGTGTACACAGATCAAAGTACTGGGAGGTAATTAACTATTTTTCGTAAACGCTTTAGTTAATGTATAGTCGACATTGTGTCTAATTCGCCTCACAACTTCAAAGATAATAAAAATACATATGAGTGAATTTCTTAAACTACTATTGTGAGGAGTTGGTATCCTAAATGGACTAAAAACCGTACCAACGGTATTACCAGGTCCTATCCCACTAGAATATAGTTGTAGAGAAAATAATTCACGGTTTATTACGCTTATAGCTGTTCAGCTCGCAATAAAGTATTGGCAATAACGTTTCTTTTGGCAGTACATTTATGAAGATACAATGGACCTGATTGCTAAGTTGCCCGTGATCGCTGCCGCAATCTACCGTAACACGTATCGTGATGGCAAGGGTATTGGTGCCATTGACAATAATAAAGATTGGTCTGCCAACTTCTGCAGCATGTTGGGATACGACGACAAGCCTGAGTTTGTTGAACTCATGCGTCTGTACCTCACCATCCACAGGTTTGTGCCACGACTTACATATTGACTTGTTTTTTTGGCTGCGCGTAAATTTGTGAATTGAAGGTATGTACTTGATAATATTAGTTGATATTTAGCAACAATTTAACACAGTTTATCAGTTCCTAACTTTAGTTGACAATGTCAAAGAGTTGTGTAATATTTCAAGTTCAGATATTCTAAACATACATACATACATAGGAAATAACATGACTGTGGTATGCAATCATTAATAAATGTGTTTATTATTTTAACTCAACGTAACATCGCGCATCGTAGGTAGATGTAAAAATAAATTTATTTAAAATGACAGTCAAGTGTGTGTGTTATTTTTTCTATTTAATATTTTTTAACAAACGGTAACGAGACAGGCAGACATGTTTATTTATCAATGTGCTAAAATACAATTATTGTGAAGGTTATTTTGATTTAGTGTCAACGTCAAATCAGTCTTACAGACGAGGGTGGAGGAGAAAAGACTCGGTTAAGATTACTTTTGTATGTGGGGTCTAAATTGGTTTATAAAGAAAAAAATTGTCGTATTCGAACTGTTGCTAAGTGCAAAATTACACAACGTCCGTTTGTATGTGTTACTTACATAAGTCTCTAATACAATACCCCAGACATGACCAGTGTCTATGTGTAACAATGCTACAATAATAGCATAGCGAATGTTTTTATGACTTTACAGTAATAAAGATGCGAATGTTTCCCCATGTTGCTTTATCCAAAATCACACAAAAGTGGTATTAAAGTCAATGCTAACAAAATGCTATTAAATTCAATTCATCCATAAGTATACAGTATATAAATTAGCACTACGTTTCGGCTACCGCCCGAAGTGTATATTTATAATACAATATACATATTGTTATCGTTTATAATCTAAATACTTGGTACAGTTTATCTATGTCCGGCGGACCTATATTATATTATACTATGTACCCTTCTTACTTCATTAATTTGTAATGGAATGTTAATATCATTGACGTTCACGAGTTTATCGGGCGATACAACGGCGTCATGGATTAAGTAGCAAACGTTCTTAACAGTCTATTGGTACCTTAGCATAACATGTATGTATGTACATAATTAGCAATGCGAGATAACGCCTCATTATAGTACTGTAGCGTTCATTTGTCATATTGCAGTACGTAGCGAATGCATTAGTGCCATTTGATGCATCACATGTTGTGTTTGCGACCATTGAAAAGTACAGTCGAGTACTTATATAAATAAATTAATCATTTATTCAAGTATAAAAGGCTTATTTTATTACATTAGTAGGTACTATAGTTTACAGTGCCTGAACTAGGATACGTAATCCTGTATCACAGTTCTACAATTTATGGTTAAAGATAGGTATGTTGTATATAAATCAACATTTTATAATTAAGACGGTTCATACAGAGGAACGGCAACGTAGCAATTAAGTGTCAGATTTCGTAGTTTTCGATTTTTCTTATTTAATTGGAGCTGTTTGTTTTAAATGTTTTCAATACACTTTTTAGAATTAGGTGAAATGTGTGTAAAATGTACGAAATCATTGCGTTTACAGTTCTATTAATATGCTACTTGCATATTACATACACATTGGAACATGCAGGGCGTTTTTTTTTCATAGTAAAATAACTGTAAGCATTATGGATACTTACTTTTTAATACAAGTTAAAAAATTTTAAACACGTAATCCTAAACAATGTATTGAAAACATTTAAAAAAATAGCTCTAAATCTACACTAATATTATAAAGAGGAAAACTTTGTTTGTTTGTAATGAATAGGCTCAAAAACTACTCGACCGTTTTTAAAAAATCTTTCACCATTCAAAAGCTACATTATTCACGAGTAACATAGGCTAAATTTTATTTTGGAAAAAAATAGGGTTCCGTAAGATATTTGGTTTTTTCGGACACGGTGTAAAAACCAACCAGCAAAGTTACTTATTTTACGTACGCTGCCTAAACTAAAATATAGAACCATAAAATGTTCTAAAATGATTGTAGATCTTATACAAAAATATACAAAAAGTCCGCGACACACTATACCTATCTATGTCGAGTGAGGCACAACAACCATTTTTTTAAAAATCTTGAATTTTTTTGACTACATTTAAACGCATTTATTTTACTCATGCTATTAATCTTTATCAAAATAAATTATTTCATCACTAAGTACAGTTTATGTAGATAATATTTGGTCTTTGAATGATTAAAATTGGATGTATGGTTTTGAAGTTATGGCGAAATTAAAATATTACGATTTCTGCTGCACCGCCCGTTGCGAAGTAGTTATCTATCCTAAAACAACGGGTTGCACTCCGGGACGGCCGGCAGAAGTGAAAACTTAGTATTAATTACTTTCATTATTAACAACTTTAACATCCTCATAAAGACGATCTATGCAGCCTGCGGATAATGACTGCGTCGTCGATGTTAGTGTCGGTGTCTGTGAATTGACCTGGGAATCATTTTGCTGACCGTGTCTTTTCTGGGTAGGCTTTTTGCAGCGGTAACCGACATCCAGGCGGGCGGAGCCGCGGGCGACCGCTAGTAAATTATAAAAATCGTAAACCACTAATTTAAGACACTTAATTGCGAGGTTGCCATTCCTAAGAGGGTTCATACATTTTCAAGTTGCTCGCAAATAGGTTTTTAAATCACACACACAGAGCCGAAACACGCATACTTCTCTAATGCTGTGTGGTAATACAATATAGCGCGTACTAATGAGTTTGGTATTTTCTAACCTCGTATTTTGTTAAAGTTGGATAGGACAAAATTTCAAATTAAATTAATCAATAATTAATTGTATTATATTCTATAAACAATTAAAATACAATTTTATTAGAAAGAAAGAAAAATACAATTAATTTTATATTAGACTAACAATTAATTTCTCAATAATAACTGCGGCTGATATGATGATGATGATGAATATGACTATTTGAGGTCAAAGTGGTGAAAATGTCCGCCATCTTGAACTTTGTTGTTTTTGGGCTGATCGCCTCCAAAATCGATATCTGACAATCCCACTGATCACTGGGCATAGTTCTGAAGTCAAAATTGTAAAAATGCCCTCCATCTTGAACTTTATTGTTTTTTAAACGACTTCAAAAAAGGAGGAGGTTATATGTTCGACTGTATGTATTTTTTTTTTTTTATGTATGTTCATCGATTACTCGGAGATGCCTGAACCGATTTAAAAAATTCTTTTTTTGTTTGGAAGGGTATACTTCCGAATTGGTCCCCTATTCATCACGTCAAGTTCTGATGATGGAATCTCAGGGAAATCGAAGGCAACCCTCAAATTTTATAGGCACATGTTACGTGTTTCATATATTTTTTAAAGTTATTCAAGTATTTACGTCTGATAGTCAACATCTCATGTTGATGAGCTGGTGATGGAAGGTATAACTCCTTAACTGTTAGGAGTCGGAGGATAATTCTTTCGACATTATAGGTTCTTATAAACCAATAGTTGTATTCTTGTAGGTTATTTAGGTGAGCTGATACTGGAAGGTATAACTCCTTAACTATTAGGAGTTGGAGGATAATTCTTTCAATATTATAGGTACTTATAAACCTATAGTTGTATTCTTGTAGGTTATTCAGGTGAGCTGTCAGTGGAAGGTATAACTCCTTGACTTTTAGGAGTTGGAGGATAATTCTTTCGACATTATAGGTACTTATAAACCTATAGTTGTATTCTTGTAGGTTATTCAGGTGAGCTGCCACTGGAAGGTATAACTCCTTAAGTTTTAGGAGTTGGAGGATAATTCTTTCAACATTCTAGGTACTTATAAACCTATAGTTGTATTCTTGTAGGTTATTCAGGTGAGCTGTCACTGGAAGGTATAACTCCTTAACTTTTAGGAGTTGGAGGATAATTCTTTCAACATTCTAGGTACTTATAAACCTATAGTTGTATTCTTGTAGGTTATTTAGGTGAGCTGTCACTGGAAGGGAAACTTCTTAATGTTTAGGAGTAAGAAGATGAGTTCTTTAAATATCACATCCATGTATAAACCTTAAGTTGTGTTATTTCAAGTGTCTGAGGTGGGAGCTCTTGATGGACGATAAAGTTGTATAATTCAAAGGAATTCTTAGATGACATTTTAAGTTTTCGATATAGTATCTAACCTGCATTGTATACCTATACTTGTTACCTGTCGCATTTTATAGGAAAAAAGCTGAGAGTTTTGAGATTCCTCTATTCTACAATCAGGTTGTGTTGTTAGAATATTTGAATAGACGTTCCCTTCTATCGAAGATTCTTTATTTCGGCTTTCCGTCTTAGTTTGCCAGCCAGTATTATTAAATCTGCTAGATAAAAAGTACACTAAAAATGGAAAAATAAACTATTTTTAACAAAAAAATATTAAAACGACTTCAAATCAGTACTAAAAAGCGAAAAATAAACTGAATTAGATATTTAATTCCAAGCTAAAAAATACCTACCTACCTGTTTAAAGTATAATACCCTATTACTAATCTGTTTGAAGTCGGTGCCAGCCTAATGAGGTTGTATCACTCAGTTTGAGCCGTCCACTAGGTACGATCACACGCAAGTGCGAGGTGGTGTGAAGTAGCAAGCGGTAACAGATGTACGTACTAAGTAGTACGTAGCTTAACAAACTCCTTAGGCTTGGCGCCGATTTCAAACAGATTAGTAATAGGGTATTATACTTTAAACAGGTAGGTAGGTATTTTTTAGCTTGGAATTAAATATCTAATTCAGTTTATTTTTCGCTTTTTAGTACTGATTTGAAGTCGTTTTAATATTTTTTTGTTAAAAATAGTTTATGGGCTGAGTGATACCAAAATCGATATTTGACGATCCCATTGGTCACTGGGCATAGTCCTGAAGTAAAAATGTAAAAATGCCCGCCGTCTTGAACTTTGTTGTTTTTGGGCTGATCGAGTCCAAAATGGATATCTGATAATCCCATTGGTCACTGGGCATAGTTCTGAAGTCAAAATTGTAAAAACGCCCGCCACCTTGAACTTTATTGTTTTTGGGCTGATTGACACCAACACCGATATCTGACTATCCCATTGGTCACCTGGCATAGTTCTGAAGTCAAAATTGTAAAAATGTCCGCCATCTTGAACTTTGTTGTTTTTGGGCTGAGTGATACCAAAATCGATATTTGACGATCCCATTGGTCACTGGGCATAGTTCTGAAGTCAAAATAGTAAAAACGCCCACCATCTTGAACTTTGTTGTTTTTGGGCTGAGTGATATGATACCGAAATCGATATCTGACTATCCCATTACTCATTGAGTTCTGAAGTCAAAATTGTAAAAATGCCCGCCATCTTGAACTTTGTTGGTTTTGGTCTGAGTGATACCAAAATCGATATTTCACGATCCCATTGGTCACTGGGCATGATAGTTCTGAAGTCAAAATTGTAAAAATGCCCGCCATCTTGAACTTTGTTGTTTTTGGGCTGAGTGATACCAAAATCGATATCTGACGATCCCATTGGTGATGGAGATGACGGGAATTTTTACAAATTTTGACAACAGAACTTTGCCCAGTGACCAATGGGATCGTCAAATATCGATTTTGGTATCACTCAGCCCAAAAACAACAAAGTTCAAGATGGCGGACATTTTTACAATTTTGACTTCAGAACTATGCTAAGTGACCAATGGGATCGGCAAATATCGATTATGGTATCACTCAGCCCAAAAATAACAAAGTTCAAGATGGCGGGCATTTTTACAATTTTACTTCAGGACTATGCCCAGTGACCAATGGGATCGTTAAATATTGATTTTGGTATCACTCAGCCCAAAAACAACAAATTTCAGGACGGCCGGCATTTTTACAATTTTGACTTCAGAACTATGCCCAGTGACCAATGGGATCGTCAAATATCAATTTTGGTATCACTCAGCCCAAAAACAACAAAATTCAAGATGGCGGGCATTTTTACAATTTTGACTTAGAACTATGCCAAGTGACCAATGGGCTCGTCAAATATCGATTTTGGTATCACTCAGCCCAAAAACAACAAAGTTCAAGATGGCGCGCATTTTTACAATTTTGACTTAGAACTATGCCAAGTGACCAATGGGCTCGTCAAATATCGATTTTGGTATCACTCAGCCCAAAAACAACAAAGTTCAAGATGGCGGGCATTTTTACAATTTTGACTTCAGAACTATGCCAAGTGACCAATGGGATCGTCAGATATCGATTTTAGAGTCCATCAGCCCAAAAACAGCAAAGTTAATAATTTGATCTTTCATCATCATCATATCAGCCGTAGGACGCCCACTGCTGGACATAGGCCTCATCAAGTGACTTCCAATAGGACCGGTTGTATGCGGCCTGCATCCAGCGCGATCCTGCTGTTCGGATTTGATCTTTAAATAAAAAAAAAAACAAAACAAAGTATCAACTGGTATTGAACTCTCTTGAAATATACAAATATTACGTAAACATCGGACCGGGAGCGCGGGAAGCAAAGCGTTACGTCCTCTCTCTAGAAAGCCTCAGCCGGTACTGATTTCTCACGGCCTGTGCGCCGAAATATAAGGCGTTTTTAGGCTCTTTTCAAAAATCATTTTAAAATATTTCTAAAGAGATTTCGAAAATATTATTATAAATGACAAACAACATCTTGCTTAATAATTAAATGTAGAAAAATCGACTTTTTAAACACATATAGTGTACCAAAACTCTCATCAAACTTGATCAGTTCAACGTTTTTGAGAATTTTAGTTTTTAAGTTTTAGTTATAAAAAAAATAATATTTCTTATATTTTTTCAATACACTAACTATAGGACTATATGTAGACCTTAAAACAATCTTTTTTTTCTATGTATTTCAATTACTTTAGTCCCTGGCAAATCAGAAAGTAGGCTTGTTTCGTAGAATTTCTTAAAACGCTGTGCGAAAGAACTGTTCTAACTAAAGTACTAATAATAAATAGTCTGTTTTTCTTAATACACTTTTTAGACAAGAAAACTGTTGTCTATGTATGCCAAAAATTACTTAGCTACATATAAAGACATATTCTGTAGCGAACGTGGAAATCTCTTGATTTCATGGATTTCTGTATGAACCCTCTTAACTTACTTAGTTAGAAACAACCTAAATTTATTAGCTCTATTATGATAGAGCTTGAATTTGCAAATAATTGTTATATAAATAATATTTTGTTTTAACCTTTATTACAAGTATGTAGTTAATTATTTAATTATGTAGGTATCTATATTATATTCTTATGGTAGGTAATTATTTATTATTGTTTGTGTAAGCAGTATTATCTAGGTTTCGAAAAATATTGTAATTGTTTTATTAATATACCCAAGTTATGATTTAATAGTTTTATGCTTATACGAGGAAATTTAAAGTAGGGCGATAGATAGAAAACAATTATTTACATTGTTTATGATCAAACTAATAAAATTAAACTACAGTAGTCAGATATTAGAATCTCAGCAGCAAAACGACTACAATTGTCATTGGAATATTTTAATTATACTTGCTGTATGTGTAATGGAATTGCCTGCTACTGGACCATAATTTAATCCGTTTTTACTTAAATATCAAGAGTTTAGTATCAGTTGTCACCAACCACAGTTTAGGAATTGTTGACCATGTTTCAGGGGTCCTCTAGCAAAATAGATTTCAACCAACGTAAAGTTGTCATCTTAGAACCTAATAAAAATGAAAAGTACTTATTTATATATATTCATCTAAGTAGGCTCTCATGAAAGTCATAAGTTAGGAATGTATCAGTTTATCCGAAAAATAATGTCAGTCAATTTGCAAAACCAGAATTTTCTGCCATATTTTAATCGGCAGACAGTTACAATCCTTTGATTGTTTTGACCCTCTAGAATTCCTTGTTCATGGGCCTATTTATAGCTAATATTTATTCCCAAGTTGAATACTTATCCTTACTTATATATATTTATAATATATACTAATAATAGAGAAGCCCCGGGCAACAGCGAGTACTATATTTTTCACATGTTTGGTCAGTTTAAATAAAAGAACTAATATTTACAAGTATACTAAAGCTGAGCTCCTCGTATGTGCCAGCCATTTGCATACATAACCCACGCCTGTATACTATGATTGAATAAAAAAATAACAGGGTAACGAAAAATACTGTTTTCTATTAACTTGCGTTACTTTTAGGACACCGGTTACTAAGATAAGACTAACTTCGTGATAACTGATAAATCTGTTTTATTGTCGTTATTCTTAACGTTAGGGCATTAATATCCAAAAATGCTACTATAACTGAAATTTAATATATTAAGTCTGGTACCATCAAACTTGACATTATACTCGTAAATACAATTTTGGCGCACTTATAGGTGTGCAACGTTCGTTAGGTAAAGATATTTAACTAGTTGTTTTGCTTTATCATTATCACTAAATTAGTGTCAATAATATTAGATGGTAATAAATTATTATTCAACATTTTCCAATGAACCTTGACTACGTTGTTTTATACAATATACCATCGATGAATTATTCGAATCTAGGAAAATTTACTTCAACTATTTTTGTCCTATTTTTGACTTATATTTGAATAGTCGTGTTATCGGTACAAGCTTAGCGTTTATCAACTGTTATCAAGTACGTGTCTTACAACATACGCCTTCTGAACAGCATCTAAATGTTACTTTGAGATCTATATTCAATTGTCACACTTTTTTATTGACCTTGCTTATTACAAACATTTGCTTTCTTGCGACTGAGTGAAAGTTTATTACATTTTAAATAAAAATATATTTCAATGACCAGTTTGCTTTTTAACTGGTTTTTATTTTTGGAAAACAATCTTAAATTTCTCTGATTATATATAATTTGGTAAATATATAAAGAGTTTGATAGTTAAGTTTGCGTTATTATAATTTATGTTTCTTTGTTGTGCAGTGACCACGAGGGTGGCAATGTGTCAGCTCACACCACACATCTAGTGGGTTCTACTCTGAGCGACCCCTACCTGTCCTTCGCTGCTGGTCTCAACGGTCTCGCTGGACCTCTTCACGGACTTGCTAACCAAGAGGTTGGTATTAAACAACCATTTGTAGCTTAACATTGTTATAAACATCATCATCATATCAGCAGTAGGACGATCACCGTTGGACATAGGCTTCCCCAAAAAGTTTCCAATTCGTGATTGTATTAAATTTTTTTCAACTTATCAATGGTCTTGCAATTCAACGAGAGATCCTGAAAGTAAATAGAATCATGTACTTATAGTACGTAGCTTGTGGCATGTGATTCGAAGAATTAAAGTCTGTAAAAGAACTAATCTAACAATAAACGTATGTCAGTGTTGTGGACTTGCTATTTTACAGGAAATAGGTAGATACATTTGTTAAAATAAATTAATAGGTATTTTTATTGCTAAACTATATTTAACTTATTTGATATTTAAAATAAAATAATGAATAACTTGACAACTAAAAACATCAAAATAAATCATTGCTCAACTGTTCCAATAACATGTAATTTATTACAAATTAAAGTGATTGATGTATTATAATTTGTAATAGATTTATTATAAACGAATCTAAATGCGACACAGTTATCACGTTATAACATTGCGCATCTCCATCCACGTCTGTAGACTAGAAGAGTGATTAATAGTCACGTGACAAAACTAGCAAGTGCGCGGCCGCCCTTAATTATTGTAGGACGCACGAAATGTATAATCATTTCGTGCGTTCTACAATAATTAAGGGCTACTATTTGTAAACCAGTACTTACTACTATATAAATTATTACATGACATCAAATATAAAGCACTAATTATAACTATTAATCGGTTTCAGTTGACGTAACGTGGTTCTGTTATATCAATACAGTTATTACAAAACATTTCATTAATCCACGACGCAAAAAGTGTCCAAGTTTATGTTTAGTTGTAATTGGTCGAAAATTAAGTAACTATGGCTATTGTTTTTAATTTGAACAAAAAGTTTCAAAAGTTTAATGATTTTACCGCTCGCGGAAAAAAATTCTAATTCATTAATTCAATAACAAATGTGTGCCCTTCGAGCTATTTTTAAAGGTGATTTTGATTTCCCTCAAACGTATAAATAAATAAAATATACTGCCATTTCGCATAAACGTATCATTATTCGATTCGGAAATACGCATGGGTGCGTATTTTTAAATATAAAATATGTATTGTGGTATGTTTAGAAACAGAGCTAAAATCCTGAAAAAGGGAGCTACACACGCCCTACACCCCAAATTTTGTGCACACTCTGTATAAGGATTTTGCTATATATTTTGGATCTTAAGATGATATTTTCCATGTTAAGATATATTTGGTATCTTAACATGATATTTCGATATCGATCGACATCCTAAGATACTGTAATATGAAAAGTTATATTAACTTAACCGTGTGTGATGGTTCATAGAAAATGTATAGTGAGCGATATTGTATCTTAAGATGAAATATTATAGCATCCTCACCGTATGTGACGCCCTTTAGTGGAGATCATTGTTATGTTGTTTTAGGAGAGGCCTATGGCCAGAAGTGGACTGCAATAGGCTGAGATGATGATGATTATTAAAATGCACGAATAAAATACGGCTTCAATCTCTGCATTGTTTTAGGGTCCCAGTGTCTACTCAAAATAATTACGCTTATCTATACTAATATATTTAGCTGTACAGTTTGTTTGGTTGAACCACTGGTCCGATTTGAAAAATTCTTTTAGTGTCCATTTATCGAGGAAGGTTATAGGCTATATAAAATAAGAGGCCAATAGAAGCTGAGCAGTGGCCAAATAAAAACGACGGGGGCGAAGCTCCGTGCGACTTCTATTAAATACATAAATGGCCTTTTAAATACATAAATGGCCTTGCTTGTATCAAAGTTCAAGAACATGTATAGAATAATTTTACTAAACAATTCAATTATGTTTAGGTGCTCATCTGGTTGATGAAACTCCGTAAAGAAGTTGGCGATAACTTCACCGAAGAAGGACTGAAGGAATTCATCTGGAAGACTCTCAAATCTGGACAGGTTGTGCCTGGTTACGGCCACGCTGTCCTCAGGAAGACTGACCCCAGGTAAACTTAACGACATTATGTATATCTATACTAATATATTATTATAAAACTGTAGAGTTTGTTTGTTTGTACACTAGGACCTCAGGAAGTACTGGTCCAATTTGAAAAATACTTTGTGTTGGATAGAAAGGCTGTAGGATATTATATAACATCACGCTACGGCCAATAGGATATGAGCAGTGGCCAAATAAAGAACGACGGGAGCGAAGCCCCGCGCGACATCTAGTAATGACTCATCTTAATAAATGTTAGTAATAATACTGTTACCGTGGCGCAGGAGTTAAGGTGGTCTCTGGTGGCCTCGCCACTAACATCGCCGTGCTGAGACGCGGGTTCGATTCCCACACGATACAACCAAAAACATAAATAAAATAAACAAATATATATTATTCGTAGATATTTGTTTTGAGCCTCTTTGTGTCCGTAAACTGTAAGTTAGTAGTCTCCCAGGATACAGGGCTTACCCTGCGGGCGTTGGCTTTGTTAAAAAGAAAAAATAAAAAAGTTGCAATCAAAACAGTTAATTTTAGGCTTGTAAGCTTTACAAGTGAATGTTTATAAAAATACAGTTAAGCTTCAACTTTCTACACTATATTTTTAAATATAAATAATGCTTTTTCCGATAGTCTGCTAATATTTTTCTCAATTATCATTTACTAGAGTTTTAAAATTATATACCTAAACCTTCCTCATGACTATTATTTTTCCTTGAATTTTTTTTTCCATCCTCTTTCCTTTCGTAGTTCAGAAGATTGAGCCACAGTGGGAAGCGTCTTTGTTTTATACTATGTAAAGATAATAATATAAGAAGAATTTCTAATATGAATGGCAGTTTCCCACAACAGAGAAGGGCGATTGCCTCACCGATGAGCGAAGCTAGAAAAGAATAAACTATTGTAATATATTTTATTTTTATAGATACACATGCCAGCGTGAATTTGCCCTGAAGCATTTGCCCAACGACCCACTTTTCAAGCTCGTCGCAGCTGTGTACAAAGTGGTGCCACCCATCCTAACTGAGCTTGGCAAGGTCAAGAACCCGTGGCCCAATGTGGACTCTCACTCTGGTGTCCTTTTACAGGTAAAGTACACTTACTAAATATGTCAACAATATAATAATCAAACTTTGAATTTATTTTGTGTAAATGCTAAGCAAAAATGGAAAAAAATTGAACCTACAAAAGGGACCTGAACCAGTGCTCTTCCGACTGATCATTATGACGTCAGCGAGTTAACAGTTGATGGATAAATTCGATCTCAGGGACATCCCCCCACATGGCTCAGTGCCAAGTACCACTGGACACGGAATGCAAGGATCGCGTGTTCAAGTCTTGCTTAGCATTTACATAAAATGTTAAACCAAGCGAAGGAAATTGCCTAATAATTAATATGATTATGTATTTTGTGTGTACAGTATTATGGAATGACGGAGATGAACTACTATACAGTGTTGTTCGGCGTGTCGCGTGCTCTTGGTGTGCTGGCTCAACTGATCTGGTCTCGAGCGCTCGGTCTACCTCTTGAGCGACCCAAATCTCACAGCACCGATGAGCTCATAAAGCTATATGCTAAATAATTAAGTTCGGTGCAACTACATTCGGGTTGGATTGTATAGCGCGCCTGACGTAGTAGAAAGTTTTTAGGACTTACCACTTATTATTGTATTGTTACATTAACTTCGCAACTTGTATGTAACTAAAGAAATACATGGCTCCAAAACTTAGGTAATAATATCATCAAGGAACATATTTATAAATTTATATTGATTTAATGTTTATAGTTATTTTACTTTTTATTTGGTTTGCTATTTATTTTATTTGTTATGTTATTGTAATTATATTTATATTAAGATCATGTTTGAAAAGTTTTACATATTGGTGTTTGTGAAACATAAGTAATCCTGTAAGTCTCTGAATGGATATTGAGTTATGCCGTGACTCATCTAAATTGTAAGGTACAATAAAAATGAACTATTTAATTATTATTTTTTTATTGCGAATAACTAGTACCCGTATCTACCATCCACCGACACCGTAAATTGTGGTCGTAACAAATTTGCGTCCACGAGTAACATTCAGATCAACATACACCCCGTTCTTGGTTGTGTATTACATAAGCGTGTCGCATTTTGATCTATTTATTTCATGAGTCTTGTGTAGAGATCGTTACAGTTTACATTATTATGATTACCAATTAAAAAATTAAATCGATATCGTAAATACATTCGTATATATTGATGATATATCTAGTTATTAAGTAAAGTACAATAATGTTGCATTAGACTCGGTATCTACAATGGCGTTGCCAGATTTATTAATGCTTAATTTGTGTCTTGAATATTATTGTTTATTTTTTTTTCTATTAGCAGCTTAGATTTTTAGATTAGCGAAAAAGGCTCGCATAATGTTATTACCTAAACATATATAAATCTATTGTAGTTAAAGTAACCTTAATAAGGCAAGGTATTAGTTGCTTTTCTTGGGCTCCTGGGCCATTATTGTTGACCCCAAGTATCGCTTTCTATAGACCATTACACTTTTATATAATGTAATAAAAATCGTCTACATATAAATAAATGTAGCTGATACGAGGGAGTGCTATGTGTCTCTCAAATACGTGTGTTCGCTGGAAATAAATCAACGCAAATGATCTTCGTGTCCAAACGATAAGTATCCAGTCTAAGCTGAACCCTATTTAATATAATTGATCATATATTATAGATATGGAAACAGCATTTTTAACTAATCTATACAAATAAATAAAATTGGAGTGTCTGTTTGTATTATTAAAATAACCGCTTTTTACCACATACATATGAATGTATATACGGTACATATACCAAATTAACATTTTTTACAATTTGTGTCTGTCTGTCTATCTGTTTGTTCCGGCTTATCTCTGGAATGGCTGGACGGATTTTGACGGGACTTTCACTGGCAGATAGCTGATGTAATAAGGAGTAACTTAAGCTTACCGTACTTTGAAAAAGTAATGTTGCTTTTGTTGAACTCTTCGCGGACCAAGTCCGCGACTTCGTCCGCGAAGAGTTTGCCCAGCTAGTCAACTATAATAATATAATCATTAATTTACCTTTATGTTTACCTAACTAAATTTACACAATTAAGACAGTTTTTTTATACTATTTTTGCGAACAAAATATTCGACGTGATTCTTTAAGTCGATGTAACTCTTTTATGTATGAATTGATTCGAATAAAACAACACTCACTAAATGATAAGTAAAGCTTATAAACTAAATTATTGAAAACCGTATTTTAATTGGTTGAGCCGTTTCGAACAAACGCATAGATAAACAGGCAAAAATTCTAACAATGATTGTTTTAGGTTCTATTGCGTTGATGTGTCAATTTTCCATTGAGCATGCGATATATTTCTACCATCTGGCATAAGTCATTTTGTTAAAAGTTCGTGACTTTCACTGTTATAACATTCAAATGTATCAAAAAAGCATAACATCAATTCAAAGTGGTTTTAAAAATATTGTTAAACTTTTACAAATAGTCTGGTAGTCATTATTTATTCTATTTGACTTCTGTAATATGTCTAATTAGGCTCGGCGCAAACAGGCCATCAATCACAGCCACTAGTGGCCAGACAGCAACTGAATGCTGCGAGTCCTATGTTTTTATATAAAAAACCTGTGAAGCGGCTGTCGCTAGCCACCAGTAGCTGTGATCGGTGGCCCGTTTGCTCCGAGCCTTAGTCACCGTTGAGGTCGGCACTGGGAGTCACCACCTTGTAGCGTTCGTACCTACCTCACCCGTAGCTTGCAGTGTTTTGTGATTAGTCAGTCATTGAAATGGACAAGTCTAATCAAACCTATGCCATATATATATTTTATGCTGTTAAATGTAATATTCACTGGAAATGTGGGTGTGATTCACCTCCGCCTTCGCATTCGGTGATTAGCGGCGTGATATCAAGTATATTGTAGTTGCTCTTATTTTTAATGCACACTACAGTTGATTCGTATTCTCTAGTACCGTACAGTTTGTTACTGGGAAAGGATAGCCATATTTCGAATGATTTATTATCTTCAACAGGATCTGAACGCATCAAGGCTAAAGTAAAGTACGTTTTTTACGTCTGGATGAAGAGCAAAACGTAGAAAAACCAAAAATACACATATACTCTATCTGTATTTTTACATAATGCGTCGTCCATACCCGCAGCTAATGAGCGAGGTAGCGAACCATGCGGGTTCACACCGAAAACTAGCTAGCGGGCGAGAGACCGAGGGGAACGTTGCTCGAACTAAATCTATTCTGTCTGTACATACGACTTCGTTCGAGTCCACTGCTCATCCCTTAATCTATTACAGACAGACAAAAAAGTGTTTATTATAAAACAGGGAGATTTCGGGGTCGTGATCCCAACCATCTTTTTGTGACTCATAAATGTATGCGGGTGCTACCAGTATTTAAAAAAAATGTTTAACTTGAAATCTCCCTATATATAAGAAGCATAACTTCTGGCAACGCTCTCCAACAGATAGGTACCTATAGTAACTCAAAACATAAATACTTACATTAGAATTTAACATTGTTTGCTTAGAACTTAGAAGGTTTATTCCCATCCAGTCACACCATAGCCAAAAAATTCCCATCATGTCACAGTGTTACTCAATGCAACTGCTTGCAATTTTTTTTGTCCCAACCAATAACACTGCCAAATATTGATGTTACTGGATGGGGAATAAAAGTAGCATCGAGTCACCCTGTGTTTCGTTGGGAAAAGTAAACATTTTATAATTTAATTATAAAGTAGTTTATCTAAAAAAATGTCAAGGTATCAACTTTTTAACGATGAGTAGTATAAAAATATCAATCACTAATATAATAGAAAATAGTGTGGCTCGATGGGAATATAAAATGTTTACTTTTCCCAATGAGACACAGTGTGACTTGATGCAACATTTTTTTCCATACAGTAACACCAATATTTAGCAGTGTTACTGGTTGGGTTGCAAGCAGTCGCATTGAGTAACAGTGTGACATGATGGGATTTTTTTTCCCAGAGTAACAGTGTTACAGGTTTGGGTGTGACTGGATGGGAATAAACCGCTTAGAAAGTAGAAAATAGTGAAAATGGCAATAAGTCCACTGACAAAAGCATTACTCTTAGATGTAATGATAGTGAATAATCAATAAAGAAATTGAACATTTCATGTTTGTTGTTTTACTCTATTACTAGATTCTGGCTTCGCTCACAGATATCCCCTTATATGTATAGTTGTACCCTTATTATTAATGTTGTGACCTTATTATTTGATTTACCACTTTTAACAAAAAATTCCTTCAGCATCAATATCTGTCACTTGCAAACAAAAATTGGTATTATTGTTTTATGAAATGCAAACGACGCGACATTTACTCTAAGGGTGTGGTAAAGCAATATTCATGTCGACTGTGTCGAGTATAGACTTGAGTTGAATAGGTAGGCTCTCTCCGGATCTTCCGAACAATTGACAGCCAACCAACACAATCAAAACATATGAATGAGCTTCCTAATATGATTGACCACCTGTGCGTAATGTATACTGATGACGCGACGCCACAATTTTTATAACAAATGATAGCAAATTAGCAACGATGAATATAGGTATGAAAGTGACATAAATAACACAACCTAACCGACTGGTTAAGCACAATAAATTTAAAAGTAAATATAAAAAAAAACAAAACTAGTACAATTCCGGAATTATCGAAGTATGTAAGCCTGCTAAATTAACAATCTCTTTATCTAACACTGAGATTGAAGAAGTAGAGAAAACCAATTTCCTAGGAGTTACCATAGATCAACATTTGAACTGGAAAGCACATATCGGAAAAATAAATAAAAACATTTCAAGTGCCTGCTATGCCCTATCTATACTAACAGAAACATGTGACATAAATGTTGCTCGAAATGCTTACTTTGGCAATGTGTATCCAATATTATTGTATGATATAATCTACTGGGGAAACTCGTGCGAGTCCGTGCGACGTAAAATCAACTTTCATTCTATAAAAAAAATTTATACGTACGATATATAATATGTATTATACAGAATCTCTTAGAAATGTTTTTACAGAAAATAAATTACTTACCTACTCTTACTGGTATTAAACATATTAGAGCTATGTTTGTTCGTGAGAAATAACATAACATAGCATCACCCCTTTTTCCCGAAGGGGTAGGCAGAGGTGTTTCACACCCACATTTCGCCAGCTATGTGAGAAATAATATTGAATATTTCGATTTAAAAATCCAATACAAAGACACAACATAAATGTACCTACTATAAAACATGATTTGTTCTATAAAAGCACCTATGTAACTGCCATTAGTGTATATAATCATTTACCAGTAGATATTAAATGTGACATTATTTAAAAACGGCCTCAAGAAATGGCTGATAGAAAATTTATTTTATAGCCTAAATGAATATTTTGAAAAAAATATTAATTAAACTGACTGTTATAATTTAATGTAATAATCAGTCAGCATGTAATGACCGTTCGCAGTGGCGTAAATTAGGTGAGGTCTATGTTCAGCAGTGGACGTCGTTGGGCTGATATATATATATGATGATGTAATAATCTAATTTAATGAATCAATCAGCATGTTATAATTTAATTTTATTGTATAATATGTGCTCGAATTTCGAAGGTTTCAACAGTCTACCCATGTCGGATATGCAATATTATGCATATCCGACATGGGTAGACTGTTGAAACCAAACTACATGTTTATGCTAATGCCATTATGTACACAGTTCTGCAATAAATGGATCTTTATCATATTATTATATTCAGACAACCAATAGTAATGAATCCTCTCCTAGTTTTTCAGATATTAAGGTGGCCAAGCTGGGGAGACTCCCCAGATCTAAAACGCTTATAACTTTTGAACCATCCGACTAATGTTAATATTTGGCGACTAATTTCGACCAACAGAGACTAAATATTTGTGTTATCAAAATCAAAATTCCTGATGGTGGCCAAGCCAGTGTCTGCCACACGTAATATTGACAATGTATCCCTGACGAAGTAGGTATGTACATCATTTGTTTAAAGTTTGCCTGTTAACATTCTTGGGTGTGACACCTCATCCCATGACGTTATTATAAATAGGTAGTAATCTCGCTACTAAAATTAAAACAGTTTATGTATACAATCTTTATTTTATTACGGGACTGTACATGACAACTTATGAGTGTTTCTTCGCTGCAACCTTGGCTGATCAGTCATCAAGCTGGCTCGAAAAATGGTACATTATTATATGACCTTAAATATAGTATTTGAACACATTATATGGGTGTCGTATGCTGTTTCGAACGCCGTTATTGCGACACACGCTGTTGCGAATTTTTTATCCACTTCCTCACAGGTTCGAAAGCTCATGGACTCGAATGAAATAGTCGAGAAAGACGCTATCTTATTCCAACGTAAAGTGTGATGGTGAAAACATTGAAAAATGAGCGTTAATAGTTTTTTTCGTCCTGTGGTGGCCACCTACCCTCACATTTTGAAATTATTGCGTTTGGCTTTATATTAAAATCGATGAAACTGAATGTGAACCTAATATGTTTAGTTACGTTTATTCTATGCATCATATTACCTATTATCTAGGCAAGAACGGGAAACAAAACTGCGCAATTATAAAACATATAAATATATGACGCGAGACTCACGAATAGGTAAATAATTTTTTGTTGTACAATGTTAATATAACAAACAACAACAAACGTAAAAGAATATTTTTCTGTACACTTTATGACTAAATAAGTCGAAATCACAAGCATTCGAGCGTATGAGGCAGTGAAAATGTTTTTCGAAACAGGGTCTTTCGCGACTATTTCATTCGAGTCCATGAGCTTTCGAACCTTTGAGGCAGTGGATAAAAAATTCGCAACAGCGTGTGTCGCAATAGCGGCGTTCGAAATAGCATACGACACCCCCATTATATTACTACGTTACAAAGTAATGATGATTGATATTTCTTAAGACCCGCCAATTCACATACATCTCTATACTTATTTATTTTTGGGGTCTTCTGATTCGAGCGCTAAACTGTCAGGCTCGATAGTAAAAGTATCTATAGTATCTGTTAAAGTAACATCATCTTTCCAGTCTGAGTTGAGATTGTCAAAAGTGACGACTTGAGGAGTAAGCTTCGGCATGGATTCCGCTGCACGGGGAGCATCGATGGTAGTGCTGGTTGATATGACTTTCGTTACTATCTTTGCATTGCACACTCTCCATTCATCAACGACTAAAAGTTGTTTGCTGAGGTCCCAGCCTGCAAAGTTTTTACATTTTTAAGAATGCAATGAATATAAAAAATAGAATGATAAATTGAAAAAAAGAAAGATACATTTACGTGGTGCAAGGTATATATGAAAAAAACATAACGATTATGTTTCTGAAGTACATCCACAATTTTGATTTTGAATTGTTTGTTTTTCCTCTACAAAGCTAGTGTATTAATAGCACTTACTATCAATTATTAACATATCGTCATCTATTTTAGACATTGTTTAGCGTTATTTGAAATTAGGTAAGTACAATGAATGACGGTAAAATATTTATTTTGCTCAATATGCTCTATTGATTACATAATTTTCAATTTGATAAAGGTAATTTGGTAAAGTAAGACAGCGTTTCCACTCGTTTTAAGCGGTTTTCACCCTTTTGGTAGTCAACAAGAAACCTTTAGGTATAGTTTCACCATATCCGTAACTTAGCTCAGATATTAATATTAGTCATGCCGACAAAGTCATAACATGTCTGATAGTGAACTTTAATTAAATAGATATTCTAACTAAAAAGACTTTTAAGGTACCTCCTTCATAATAATAAGTAAGTCTCTAAGTATTTCAAAACTATTGTGAGGTTTGCAAACATCATGTTTCGATGAACCGATCCGTTTGCGAAATTTTAGGTCTGGATGTGCTATTTTTGTTAGTCAAATGTGTTGTGTAACCTGCTAGCTAGATGGTTGATTTTGCAAAAATATTCACTATAGCAGTATTATAATACGAAATTAAAAGAAAAAATCATGACAGCTAAGTAGGTTTTACAAGTTTACGAGTAATAATCGAAGTAGACCAACTGATTAAATAAAATGATTAAATAAAACTTGGAAAAGTGAAAATTTTGTACACATTCCTTTGAGAATTTATGTATGTATATCGTTTTTGTTGGATAAAACAGGTTATAAATAAAAAATTATGAGCCATTTTAAAAATAAAAACAGGTCTACTGATTTGATTTCAATTTTATATGCCAGCCATTTCAACACGATTCAATATGTTATATTATTGTGGCTAATAAAATAGTAGGTAATAACAAATATTAGGTGTATACCTACACTACACTTACCAATACTTAACATTCCTTTTTTAAAATGCGGCCACTCCTTGTTTACAATTGTATCTATATACTGCAACATCTCAACGGAAGGCAGTTGTTTAAACTTGGAATTAGGTTCTTCAGAGTCATCTCTACTCCAATCTGCATTGTATAGTGTCCGACAAATTTGTGGAAATGGTCGTGATTCGTTGTTAAAATTCTTGTAAATGGCCTGTAGTTGAAAACAAAATACATTTACAGCTTGTTAATTTACTTTTCTAGAAGATAACTGCCATGACAAACAGAACTAGAAGGCAGAAAACAAGATGTAGGTAGGTATTTATTTGATATGCAGTCGGGGGACTTCCGCTCTGTGGCATACTTTCTTATTATCTATAATAACACCATTTTTTTTAAAGATTGTATTTACAGGCAATATAACCGGGCATACTAATCTGCATCAACTATTTAAATAAATTTAGTAATATTACCAGCTATTAAACAATATAATAATCAATATTACAAAAACTACAAGTAATATATCACGATTTTAGAGCCATTAATTAATTAGACATAATAATATGGCACTCACAGCATAAATTTAACAATTGAAGGGCTAATGGGGCAAAAGTTTAATATCTGTCTAATTAAAAATTACGACCTTTTACATGAACATAGGTTTTTAACTGATGATATATCGATTCATGAACTTAAAACACGCGAATTCTAATTCGTTACATAGTAACAGACACTAGCAAAGGGGTTAACTGTCAATCAAGTATATATTTAGATTTGCAAATGTGTTATGAGCAGAAATATTTCAGATAATCATTATTATTGCTACTTTTTGGAATAATATACGGTGATTATCAATCAATAAATTTTCTGCATCTTCGCAAGAATAACGAATAATGTTAAAAAAATAAACAAAGGTGTTATAAGCTACAGGTTACATTTGCTAATGTAATAAAGAATCATTATTCTTCAAATCCTCTTATAAAACGGTCTCAGTGGTATTACATAAATATTATAAATTCTTAATAAATAATAAATAGTATCTAAGTACATGTATGTAGCATTATTATTTTTTAAAATAAAATTATTTCATATAAATAATGCTATTTTATTTTTTTACCACATATAACCTTTGTAAGTTCTTCTTAATTAAACTTAATATGGTTCATAGTAAACAAAGGTGCTATGTTCATATTTTCATTGTTTTTTTAATAAATTTGCATAGAGGAACCTATTTTTTAATATAACATATATAATAATCAATCTTATCTAAGTATTGGTACTAATATTGTATTTTAAAACAATAAGCTTTAATTTCTAAGTTCATTTGATTATTTATTATTTTCAAACGCTCATTACTCGTTTAGAACTATTTGCTAATTAACATCTTTGTCCACTTAACCCTTCAATTATTATATTATACCTGCTTGGTTTCGCCCATTTCACTTACCAGGGGGTGGTCGTTTATGGCGCATATTGAAATCGAAAGTAGAACAGCATGGAAGTAAGCACATAATATATCGGATATTGTAGCCGTTTCTTTTATAACTATATACATCTTAGTTACAGACATGTCAGGGAACAGCATGTATTCATTGCTTTCATAAACATCTCTAATATTATTCAAATAAAATGGTTTATGTTTGTTTTTTGCTATAATTTTTTGCATAGACTGTCCAAGTATTATTGAAAATCCGCAAAGCTTCAGATCTGAAACACGGCTTTGACATCAATTACATTAACATAACATACATGTTAAATAAAAGGATTAGATCCTATACAGATTACTTTTGTCTCCCGCTTTGATATGTCCATATCAAAGCAGGATGGAAGTGGATACTTTCTTTCCAACTCCTCCATTTACTTCTGATTAATTTCGTTGTGGGTTCCAAGACATTACCTAGGTCAGGCATTCCCTGGAATTCCCGAGTGTCAAAACTCGGTGTTGGCAAGGGTCATCGCTGTTAATCCTAGCTCACAGGAACGGCAGTAGTGGGCATGAGGGTGAGATTTTCCCGTATATTAGTTAAATAATACAAAATAAATAAAAAATATGCCATAATTATAAAATAAGTCAGCATTTACATTGCAATTTACATTGATTCGCTTTCGCAGAAGCTAAGGCAAACACTCATTATAATTTTATATTCAGCTGCAATTAGGTCACAATTCAGGGATATAAAATAAATATAACAAAGAAAATTAAAAAAACATTAAGTACATAAAAAAGAAGCTTACCTAGAATATTAGCTCCCATTTGATAAAATACAATTGGTTCATTTCTATTGATTTCACATGGAGTTGAAATGATTTCGTCTTTTAAATAAGCATCAATAACTTGCAAAAATCGTGGTTCATTTAGTGTTCTCAAACATATTGCTCTTACAGCCAAATAATTAAAAATTATGTGATGTATCATCACTATTGTAAACAAAATGAGAGAGTTCCTGAAAAAGAGAAAAACACCTGTACCTTAGAAGTTTGCTGAACTATCAAACTAGTAGTATAAGTATTCAATCTGTTTATATTTATAAAGAATAGAATTTGAATCTTTGTATTAGCGATCTGGTGAGTGATGTCGACATCAGTAGGCTCGCCACATAGCTCGTAGAACTGATGGGCGATGGGCGGAAAAAGGTTGGTGCCGGCCATTAGGTGAGTCCTATGTCCAACAGTGGACGTCAATGGGCTGATATGATGATGATGATGATTAGCGATTGCTGCTTTTAATTAATTTATTTACATAGTTAAATTAAAACAAAGCTGTACCCTATTTTACCCGTTTATTTCTTTTTTTCTTACCCGAAAACCGAAAGGATGAGAAGTGCAACAATTGAAGCAATTAGATTGACAGCTGTTTCTTGTGCTGAATCTTTGGCAGCAACATCCGCCATATTGCCTCTAATAGCATGATGTTGTGTCATAGCTACTCGTGTCGCACCACCTATTTATACAAGTAGGTACATTATTATACACTGTGTACTCTGTGTTCTTATAATATACATTACAATCGATGAATAGAACTAACAAAATTAAATTCAAAAATAAATTCTTAATTAAATAAAATAATTAAATGGATATCAAATACCTTATGAAATAACAAAAATAAAATAATAAAATGTAAATCAAATTAAATTTTGGCCTTAATTGTTGGTTTGTGATATTTATAATTTTTGTGCAACTAAGTACCATTTACATTTCGTTTTAAATATCAATAAAAATAACTTTCTTACCAAATTTGTATTTTATAAATAGTGCATTAATTTTATAGCTTTAATACATATTTCAAAGGCCACTATTAGGAAAGCTAGTTTATAGATTCACAGGCTTTGACCGTGTGTTGTCGGTAAAATATATAATATTAAACATTTTGTGATTTTTTTATAATCGATGCCGAAAATCGCAGACAGATACGGAAAACGACTTTGTTTTATACTATTTAGCAAAAATGTAAATGTAGTATGAAAATATCAACCTGCAACACCAACAAGTGCTTTCATGACAGTGCTAATACATAATGCCACAACTGTGAAGTGCTTAAAAACTGGTAATGCCATTTCCATGCATATAGCTGCATCATTCAGAGTATCTGCATATAACCTCCACTTTTTACTGTAAGCATCCAGGACAGACCTGAAAAAATAAATTACAATTTCAAAAATTCAAAGAAACTAAGAAACTTCGTCAACATCATATAGTACTCTTAAAATCATTTATTTGTTGATGGACAGTATTTCCCACTGGTTTATCATGCTCAGTCACTATATTACTAGATTGCTTATTAAGGTATGATTCCAAACTCCGCTGCTAACAGCAGTGCTCATATAGCACTACTGGTTCCCATATATTCTTTATAAGTTTATATGAGACTAGAAGTCAAGTGGGGCTTCCCTCCCGTCTTTATTTATTTGGCCACTGCTCAGCTCCTAGCATTCAACTAAAAAACTCTTCAGCTTTATTATTAATATTAGTATAGATTACATTCCAAGCTCTGCAGCACTTCTACATGCAGCCGAGATGGGAACCATACCTTTAGGGTGCTTAAGACACACTTTTTAAATTCACCATATGCCAGTAAAAAGTTTATATTCTATTTTTGGAGACACTGCGAGACATCCTGTCCATCAGTGTGTTAAAGTTAGTATTATAATATATAACCCATGGGTATAGGCAAAAAGTATTCTGCCTATATGTCCACATCCGTCTTTGAGTACCCATGTGAATGTTGCTGCTAAGGGTGTAGCATGTTTGTCTCCTACACCCACACCTCGTAGAACCTCTTGGGTTGCTATAGTACCTGTAAAATACAAAAAAAAAGGTTTATAAAAGCCCTTGAACACAATGCAGTGCCCACTTTTTCCATGTCATGATTTGTAAGTCTGGTGTGTCGTGCCAGAAAGCATTGTGTGGCATACCATACATGTTGGAAACTGCAGCAGCAAGGAACAGCCACCGTGCTGCTGCCACATTGCATCATGTGGAACATCTCTAAGAGTGCTTTATCAACTATTGAAATCTATATATAAATCTCCTTACTTATGAAACTGGCCAATTGAAAAAAAAAGAAATAATTTTTGCTTCTTCTAAAAATTATTTCTTTTTTAGAAAGATTATACAATGTAATGTACACGTTGTACATCAGGATTGCAGGTGGGCATGAAGAGAAGTCATGAGTGATGTGGGTTGGATATTTGAGCTATTCATTCCCACTCGCTATCTTGACTTACACAAAAGAAATTCTTTTTTTAAATTGTAGCAAACAAGCAAATATTGGGATTGAAAAAACCTACAAATATTATCTTGGTTGGAGTGTATCCTTGGGGGTGGATAGGAAGTTAGGAATTAGAAAATTATTCATGATTTTATTTTTCAAAATTTGCTATTTTTCTTACTGCATTGTGTAATAGAGCTAAATATAAAACGCGATTTTTTGTTCTTGGTAAGTTTTGTCCTCGACCAATATTTTAGCAGCAAATGGCTTCTGAAGATGTATCATATTATTTCAAAAAGTAGTTATCCACCCAGGAGTAGGCGACCAATGCGATCATTGTGCCAATTGTGTGATTAGGCAAGTTTTGTAGTAAACATTTTCTAAGTCCTATTTTTCATAGTGCCCCCAAGGATATACTCTGACCATTGCCTTACTTACCAGTGATAGTACTGCAGAAAGCTTGTGCTGTATCCCATAACTGATAGGTCAGATAATCCTTGCTTACACTATCAGGATATCCTTGAGGTAAGAATATCTTTGTAAATAAATTCGTAAATTCATTGGTGCCATTTTCGTCAATGGTCACAACGGCCTCTTGTTCTAAAGCAAATAAAATATGTAATGTATAAATAGTGCGAGTTACTGCGAAAGGACATACTCTGTGCCTTTTTGTGCAAGTAGATTATTTTCTTAATTCCTACCTGGTGGTTTGACATAAAATCTGCTTTTGCCTGATGTGCCATATTGTTCTTTAAACAGAATCTCTCCTTCGTGTATCGTGTACATTTTTAATTAAAATATTACACGTTGGTATAACAAATGTTTCACGTTTGGTTTAAGCTTAATGTGCAACCGGGCACTTAACGATGCAACTAATAATTACGTATTTATACACGTACTATTACGTGAAAACATCATAACAGTTTATGCTAAACTTGTGACAAAGCAATCAGATAAGATTCCTGTTGAGTGGCCTAAACAACACAACAATTACCAAAATGTAAAATAAACTAATGCATTATGCATTGAACTTTATCTATGGATGTCAACATATAGTGTATAATCTATGGATCATCATCATCATCATCATCTCAGCCTATTGCAGTCCACTGCTGGACATAGGCCTCTCCCAACAAATTAAATATTATATATTTTATATTATATATTTTTATTTATTTCATATTATCCATAGATTATTACATAATCTATGGATGTCAATGTCAAATGAAAATGTCATTCATCATTGATCATGATGACTGCAGACCACTGACCGGTAATACAGATCAGTGCTGCAGACACAGACCTTATGACAGATATGAATTTATTATTGAATTACTTATTCTGCGGTATGGATCATCGATTATATTGTAGTCGATAGGTACCAAGTCTTTGAACAAAAAGGTAAACAAAGGGGCTATTCAACCTACCATTGACAGTTTAGTAATGTCCAGCTACCATTAAACTTTGATTAAAATGCGAATTAATTTAGTACTCGATTTCATATTATAATAAAAACATATATTCAATAATATTTACACATAACTTAAAAATATACACAGCTAATCCATTAAAAAAAAGGACCAGGACAGGAAATTCCTATAAATAGAATATCTGATTCAGATTCCTGAGGAAACTCACCCAAAAGGCTAGCCACATTACAATGTTGGATAGCAAGGCTAATATGTTTCCCCAGGTAGAGGCCAGCCCTTGGGTCATGTGATACCTCAGAAACACGATTACAAATTTCACGATACAATTTGTGAGCGTTTGGCCCCCAAGGTCCAAGAGTTTCAACCCCAAAAGGCTCAAAAATTTAAGTCTCACAAAGACTTTCATATTTACGCCTCTTGACTCTACAGAATTGGCAGCAGAACCCGCTTTAATACCAGTCCGTGAAAGATGAGATGCCGCCAGTGTGTCAATGCAAGTAGCATCCCACACCAAGGGCTTACCCATCTTCCACGGAACGAGAATCATGCCGTCGGGTCGTTTACCATCGCTACGCTCTAGGCTCCAAAACGGACAGCGCACTGACAAGCGCCCGGCGAATGACATCGTTAAAACTGGCATGCCGCGAAATTCTACCAGCACTTCTGAAACAAGACAGACCGTGGTGGTGACCAAGCTGATCAACGACCTTACCACAAGAACAAATAATATAATAATAATATTATAATGGAATTAGTAAATATCGATAGATAGGAGGGCACAAAGGTTTTAACAAAATCAGTGTATTGTAGCGCCCCTGGCGAGCTATTAACACAACACCTATCTAATAACCTTTCCCCAAGAATCGCACACACTTTACAGAAAACCGCATCTAAATCGGTCAAACCGTTTCCGTGATAAATGGCATTATGTGGGAACACACAAACACACAACCTCTCACCCCAAACGCATTTACCGTCTCCGTTCGTGTCGTGGGTAAGAAAGGGAGTTTGGTAGATTCAAGGAGGAACATAGCAAGGAACTTATATCTCCTAATTAGCTAGGAGATATTATGTTCCTTGGTACACATAGTTTCTGAGCAAAGCTTCATATAAATCGATGCAGATGTGGTGAAGATTTAACATCAAACAAACTGACGATAGGGAGACTCAAATTTAAAAAAGTATTTGTTTTTTGTTACGAGTGCCGTACATACGCATATTCTAAAATTCTATTCTTTTGATATTAGAAAGAGAAACAAGCTAAATATCTGCTCTTTAAAATCTTTTCGAAATTGGTCCTCTGGTAGTTTCACCCCCTTGCCTTATTACAAAAAATATGGACTAAGTATTAAACCAGGTTTAAATTGACATAAAAGCCATTGTTTTAGTGTCAATGTTGTCAATTTAATAAACCTCCGTATTTAAAAGTCCGTATTTTTATAATAAGGACAAACTCAAGAGAAGAGCAAGAGCAAGAGGCAAACTCTGACCGAGTTTGCCTCAAAGCGAAAAAAGTAAAAAAATATTTGTAATGCGATGTGCAAAAAAATGTGATAAAAGTACAGTACCTACATCTTAATTCCAGTCTAAAAAGCTGTTAATAAATAATTTATATTACTCTCGCATACATGAAATTTAACAGATTAAATAATAGTACTACGTACTAAAACGGCAACACCGAAAAAAAAAATCCCTATTTTTGATTGAGTTTTGGTTTGACCAGTTTGACAACAAACTATCATCAATCAAACTTCAAAAAAAGTTGATTGTACAGTGTAGATACCTATTAGAACTTGTACTGTATAATAGTTTGTTCACTTTGTTTCTACAAATTACTATTTTATTTAATAGAAGTGGTGTTTAAACTACATATTTATCCGTGTGTTTAATAGAAGTTGATGGGATCGCATGTTATATTTAATGCAAAAATTGGCGAACTATGGCTGTAGGTAAATCAAAAATATACAATCTTTTGTGGATTTCATAAAACTTTAAAAAATGTGAAGTAAATTATTTTATGAAAATGGCACTTAAAGCAGATACAGGTTGCGTTGATGACAAAAACCTCGGTATTAAAATAGAAGGCGAGTTAGAAGATTTTCAAATTATCGAAGAAAATAGTAACAGTGATGATGATGATAACAGGATAGAGAGGAAAAATAATAATAGTTCAAGGACACTTGGTACATTGCCGTCAATTCCTTCTAGTTTAGTGAAGGCCACAAGCTCACCCTCAGTTAGTGGTAATGTGGCAGTGACAAACTCTGAAAATGTGATAATTGGCAACAACACATATTTTAATGGACCTGTAACAATCAAACAAGTTATACAAAGTGCTCCTGGTGTTGAGAACCCTTCGTATGTCAGGACCGAGGATGAAGATGTGCCAGCAACACAGTTTAGAGGACCAAAAAATGATTTGTGTAAGTTGCGAGAACAAATTTGTAATCATAAATTAATTGATCTTGGGATTTTATCTATTTAATCTTATATATCCTCTTTCATAAGCTTATATGTATAATTTTTTTTATGCGTGTCTATGGTATTTTGTAGGAAAGATAAGCAGAAAGGTTTGAATGCTGGTATTTATGGTTGGTACTTGCGTAAATTAGGTACCATGTATAATATCAATAATTAGCTTCTATGGCAATACTGGTATGAACTATTACCCACTCTCTTCTCAGCCATAGAAAGTTTTTAGTGTAAACATAGTGTGAAAGTTTTTCATTGTCTTTTTTTTTACAGCAATCAAGAGGTTTCAGCTACGAAGGTGGCACAAAATTACTTTTTCAGCAGTATGCATTGTTATACTTGGTGGCATATTTGCAATATTGTCCATTATACTTAGTCATAGCACAAAGGAAGATTCTTCATCCACAACCACCGTGACTGATGAGGTCTTCGCTACTACATCAGGTAAGTGGGTAAACTGTTTTGTTATTATTGTTATTCTTGAGTGTGTAAAGGATTCTGGTCATATGAATTTAAAACTATCCATGTCTCACTGTATCATGGACTAAAATAATAATGAGAACTAAGAGGTCTCCATTTATTGTAAACCAAATTCATGTTCACACATGAATTTGGTTCACAATAAATGGAGACCCCTTAGTTATTCAAGAGATAACTCTCTTGAATGGCAATGCAAGATAATTTTATGGCGATTTGTCATGGGTAGTCCCATAAGGCCTCTAAATAAAAGCACTTAAATATATATTAATATCCTTTAGGCGAGATGCAATAAGAAAAATAATTTTATTTTAATAGTATTGAGGGTTCTTAATTTTAATATTTCCTCCTTCATGTCTGAAGTGGGATTAAACTTTGCATTTCAAATATTGTTTTATTTTAATCATTATCTATTTTAAAAAGAGGTTTAATAGCCTTAGTATGTAATAAGTCTTATTCTTTTTCTTATGAATTAATTTATTTCAAATTATTTGTGGGTACTCATAAATGTACAGCCTATTGCTAACCTATTTGTGCACCTGTAGTCTGTCATCATTCTTAGGGTTACCAGACCCAAATATAGATAAGTAGCCGTTTATTTTATCATCATTTTGCTAAAAATTTTGGTATCAAATTTATTTATATCACATCCTTTTCGTATTTATATCATTTTCATTTTGAACTGGAAAAGGTGAATCTTCAATATAAAACATTTCTATCCATTTACATTTTTTTATCTGACTAACTTGGACTTATAGCTGGGTGTTATTTATATAAAGATAGAAAAATGGTAGAGACTAGACATAAATATAAACAATAAAATTGATGCTATAGACAAACTGAAGACATGTTTTTGTTTGGCTATATTACAATCCAATCTGTTCTGATAATATGTTATTAAAGTAGCTTTCGCATGGTATGTAAGAAATCCTTCACCAATTCTTAGACCGCAAATGAAGATGAAGAGTGCTTGAATGATGGTTGGACATTTGAACAATTTTGATTGATAGAAACATAGGAAAGTGCGATTGAATGCGGTCAGATGTGGTCCAAGGAATGACTATGCTAACAAATCAAGTTCGGTTAGCATTTATAATGTTTGTAATGCAGAAAGGATTAAAAACTTTTGAGGCTTGTACACATATTAAATTATTAACAAACCGGTGTACCTCACATATTTATGTATTTTAAGGAATATTAATTATAATATTAATTAAATGAGGTACATATATAATATTCCTTAAAATATATTAAGTGGCGTAGACCCTTTTCATAATACTTTAATACGAAGAAAGGATTGTTATGAATGATGAATGATATGAATGACCTTGACTGCTAAACCGGAGGTCGTGGGTTCGATCCCCACCCAGGACAAATCGATCACACAGGGAAACCCCTAGCATAGCTTTTTATATTTTCCGTTAATTTCCCTACAACTATAGTAATGCTAACTTTAGGGTGATAGATAATATTTACATACTTCAATTTATTGTATAATGTACTTGTTTAAAGTCCCGATAATAATTACCTTATAAGCCTTTTAGGCGATCAGTTTAACCCTTTAACGGGCATAGGGAACTATTTTCCCACCACACCAACCCCGGTAAATGTGGAAATAATTAAACGTATCGGTTCCAGCAGGCAATTTCATTGTCCAATGGGATCCCTACATTTCCTACATAATAGCTTTATTTGAGGGTGAGGGTCCTTAATATTTGTAAAATGTCCCATGTTTTTAGACTCTCTTGTCCATGATTCAGTACTTATATATTGGACGACAAAGAATTGTATTGCCTTAGTCTATTGTATTTGTTTATTTAGGTATTATAAAAGTGTAGATACCTTAATAAGTGTGATATAGTATCAGTATGGTTTCGTTTTGGTCAGTCTTCACTTAGATTAGAGAACAATAGATCACACTTCATACTATTATTATAAGGCGGAAGTTTGTGAGTGTGTGTATGTTGGTTGCTCTCTTGCGCTCAAATGGCTAGACCAATTTTGATAAAATTTGGACATGAGACATAGCTAATATCATGAATTTACACAATAGCAATGTTTTTAAACCACATGTTACACCGACTGACTCATAAGATTGTCCTGCGGATTCATAGATTTGTGTTCTCAATCAACATAATCATCTAAATATTGACCATATTCTGATCGACGGAATTTGACTAATAGGTATGAAACTAAAGTGAATTTAAATTATGTTGCCATTTCAGACTACAAAACGGTGGTGGGATTGTGCTATGAGATATATTCAAATTTAATTATAATTGCCATAGTTTTGGTGCCATTAACACTTCTATTGATGTTTTACACATTACTAACTTTGGATGGTTCTGGTGGTAAAAGGAAAACACGCGATGCTGATGGCATAGAGGATGATTATAATCCCTTTATGAGGCCTATTAAGAAAGGTAATGTTAATATATAACTTAAACATACTGTGTAAATACATACGAGTACATTATATCTGCGTATCAATGCCGTCATAACTTATATTTATACTTGCCTCGAACTGGTGATGACTCAATTAGAATGTTAACTTAATGTTAACAGTATGGGGTTCTTCAAATAAGGAAACAATAGGTTTCTTAAGGATGACTAACGCGCTTGTGATGCCTACCCTTAGGCTTCGGTACCCGCTTACCATCAGGCGGGCTGTAAGTCTGTCTTCCAATGGTGTGGTAAAAAGTTGTTGAAAAATATTTATAAATGTGCCTATTTGCGATGGAAGTCAATACTATACTGTATTGTTCTAAATGTTTTCTGTCAATAGATATTAATATATCTAATATAGGTACCGGGGGTCCAAACAAATGCGACATGACATATATTTCAATATAACGTAGTGTAATGTTGCGTTAGAACATCCAACTTTTCATGTATTTCAATTTTTTTTAAATAATTTAATAATTTTTATAATTTGCAATGCATTTAAAATTTTGTTGAAATTCTGGTAATTAGTCGTTATTTATGAACAGATAGGTATTTTGTAAAAAATCTTTGATTATTCACAGATATATTATCTGGTCTAACCTATAAGAATCAAGAAACTATCAGTATGCCCAAATACACTAGAACTAGCGTTATAAATAAGGAATATTTATAATAAAAAAATAAAATTATATTAAAAAATTTATATAAAATAATTCCTTAAGAAAAAACACATTAGCGAAACGTTTCAATGGGTAAACTGTTTACTCTTTAGTATACTTAATTCAAAAAATCCGGTATCATTCAATTTATTCACTATAACTGGGTTCCGTAATTTTTCAGTTATAACGTCTATTTGCTGGACTATAAGTGTAGTCTTAGAATATTAAGTTCTTGTCCACAATAAAAAATGTGTCCTATTGTTTGGACATCCAGTTACCAGTAGAGGTAACAACATGAGGAAATTTAGCAGACGTATTAGTTAATTTTTATTTATAACCATCTACCATGGTCCAATATATTTTCAGCAAATCCGTTGCTTATTGCGCCAGATCATCTGAGAGTTGTGAGCAGAACTGACTGGCTTGCACAGCCGGTAGAGAACAAACTCGATAAGATCAAGCAGCCAGTGCCGTGGGTGATCATATCGCATACTGCTACAGAAAGCTGTTATTCACAGGTTAGTCTCTATTACTAGGTTTTATAACATACCACTATAACATACCGTGCTGACGGTGAAGGAAAACATCTTGAGGAAACCCACATACTCTAGAAGAAATTCTATGAGTATGTCTGATCCATTAACCCGCACTAGACCAGCGTGAGTGGATTATGATGGCCTAAACCCTCTCAGCTCTCTAGTTAGAGGAGAGAAGACCCGAGCCCAGCAGTGGGACTTAATGGGTTGCTGATGATAACATACCAGAGATAATCTCAAGTCTTATAACCAATGATATTGTATGTTAAAAAAGGTGTAGATAGGTTACCTACATAGCGTTCGATCTTTGGAAATGGCACACAAACGCACACATAGATATCGTAATAATGCAATGTCAAAATACCTTCGCCGTCAACGGGACATTGAGATGAAGTTTGCTAATAAGACTATTTTTAGTGTGCCACTTTTCGAGCGCTTACAACCTATTTACACCTTTTTTAACATACAATATCATTGCTTATAACTGTTAGAGATCCCCTCCATGAGCGAGAGAATAGCGGTGATATCTTCGTGTTTCTATACATTCTCCCACCCCGATAATATCGCCGCGTGTAAACACGCACTAAGAGAGTGCTTAGAAATACGTGGCACAATGATAATATTGCTGCGATACTCTAGCTCATGGAGGTGATCACTTACTTACAATTGGAAAGAAGTTCTATGTCACATTACGACAAGTTAAAACTATTTCTATTATATACATAGATATGTACTATTACGTATGTACCTGCTATACATTAACTTTGCTGCCTGTTCTTGTCTGTCACTGTTTGTTTTAGTTGCTAAAATAAATGTGAATCTAATTCTGTGTCTTATGCTTTTTGTTATTGTTTTATTTTTGGCGTCTGTTAGATGTGGCAATAAACGATTCGGCACTGTCAATATAAGATAAATGTAACTTGAGATTTATCTGTGCAGTAATTTCCATTTTCTGTTTATAAGCTTAAAGTTCAAAACTTCCCAGTGCCGTTTCTCATCGTATATCTCCCTTCCTTCCACTGTGAGTGCGATTTATCAATCTGTCATCTATAACTACAATTTATGAACAAAAATTATACTCGGAACTTAAATTTCCGCGATGGAAACAAATATTTAACTAGGTATTGTAATTTTTTTCTTCAAATACAATATATCCATTTTAACGTAAAAATCATTATAGGTACTCCTCCTATCAATACCCTTAAAGACAACATTCAATCAATCACGTGACCGATATAAAATGATGTTATTGATTAGTACTTCTGTGCTGTTGGAGTAGTCTATTATTAGTTTCACTTGAATATTTTGTTTATTAACTTCTACAAACATTTTCAATTTCAGAGTGAATGTGTGCTGCGTGTGCGTCTCATACAGATGTTTCACATAGAGTCAAGGAAGTGGGACGACATCGGTTATAACTTTCTAGTGGCAGGTGATGGTTCTGCGTACTTCGGCCGTGGGTGGGACTACATAGGCGCCCATACATTGGGCTACAACAAATATAGCATAGGTATCAGTTTTGTTGGTACTTTTAACAATGATCCGCCACCGAAAAAACAATTGGACGCTTGTAAAAAACTACTCGAAAGAGGTGTAGCTATCGGCAAACTGGCCAAAGACTATAAACTATTTGCACATCGACAGCTAGCGTCCACCCTCAGTCCTGGGGACAAATTGTATGATATTATAAAAGAATGGCCACATTTTGTTACGAATTTCACTGATGTTTCAGAATTACTTCCGCACTATTAAGCGAAATTAACTAGATATATATGTATGGAGGAAGCGTAGCGTATTCATAGAGTGAATAAAAATGACGTCAAGTGCCTTAAATATTCATAATTTGTGACACGTAAGAGTTTTGTACATTCCTAATAATATTTTTTTGAGATTATTAAATGGAAACAAGTTGACCATTTAACACTTTGTAGTTTTACCGGTCTTTTGATAATATGAATACAATTAGCGCCAGTGTGCGGTACGAGTGAGTACATCGCGTTGATTACAATGTAAAGCTGTGTAGATTTGAACTTTATATCTATCAGTAAAACTTAGTCTTAAAGTTTTCGAATAAATCTCATGTATAGTCGAATACTAAATACACATACGTATAGCAGGATGGGTCGATAGATAATATAATCACGTTTATCAACACTGATCAAATCGCAATCTTAATTTTTTTATGTTTAGCTATATTTATGTAATAACTAACCCGTATAAGGAATTTTACTTGCCAAATTTACGTTTACGTTTTTACGTTTAATTGGAGTTATTTAGTGATGAATGATAATTAATCTTGTTATTTACATAAAAATCTAAATTGTCGTTGTAATTGTTATTATTGAAATTTTTATTCATATTTTAGGATGTTGAGGTTTTGTGAATAGAAATTAATGAATTATTTACTGATAAAACTGATCCATATTGGTTATGGACTGATGAGTATGAAGGTCATGGACCTTTGTCCTTTGCATTGGGGTGATGCAGCCTAATTTTGTTTAATATTAGTTTATTTATATAGCAAAGAGAAAACCTTTCGGAAACAAAAACTGGTAGTAGTACGAGCGTATGACCCAGTATGCGGGGTTATCAACGACGTGACGGTAGGAAGTAGTGAAAAAACAAGTGCGCGACTTTGTAGTAATGAATGAAGTCTCTCATTGTTTTCGAATATAGCAAGACTACGAACATAGTAATTATATTTATGCGATTTCAAATAATTAAATATAAATCCTTAAAGAACTTTGTATAGTTCTTAGTATCTCTAGTTTTTGTTATCGGAGGCTTTTTGTTTCAAGTCATATTAAATCTCTCGTTCGTATTTCTGAAGATGTTGGCAAATGTGCATGTTATAGTAAATGTTGCGTAATGTTATTCAAGGTCCCCTTGTGAAAATTTTACGAAAAGAGAAGGGATTTTGATTTTATATGTATTTGAATTATCTTGTGTAAGCAACAAAACTTGTATTCGTAGAATTTATTATTTAGTGTATAAAAGTAATCAGTCAACAAGATTGGTCAAATAATATATTTTTATATTAATATGTAAAACATTAAGTAAAATGTAAATTACATACTTGATTTATGTACTTACGTCGGGATTTCAAGTATGTACGTCAAAGTCCAATAATTACGCATGTACATCAACCAAAATATCTCAATTACCACAAATACCAACGTATCGACAGATTTTTTTTGAAAATTTTCAATAATGTATGATTACCTATTTGAATAAAGCGTATTAAACTACCTATTGTAGGAAGTAGTGTTGATTATAATTACGTTTAAAAGTCTGTGCATGAGGTGGAGTCAAAAACAACTTCCTACAGTTACTAATAATAGTTCATCTTAGAGATTCTCAATGCTTTCTCCTGATTGCTGTTGATCCGAATACGAAATAATACTATCGGGTACTAAATTAATAAATAAAGTTCTTGTACCTTCTTTGTAATCTACGTACTTTTAATTAATCTTGCAAACGAAACTTAAACAATTGTTGCAGTCCTCCATTGAAAGTTACTTTATAACCCTTTTACTGTTGTTAATTTAAATTATATTTATGTTTTAAGCGCGAAAACAGCAAATTGTATTATGGACAGAAGACATTACTAAGTGGTAAAATTTCTGAATTTGATCTGTTTAAAGTTTCAATTTTATCGGCTTGTGTCATTATGTCTATAATTAGATGGATATGTTGGTGTTTAGTAGTTCTGTAAAATTTGTATGGACTTGGCGACTTGGCAAGTTCTCTTGCAGGGAAGGAACATTTGAATGTTTGTTCGTATATGTTACCATTAATATGTTTAGCGGCACACTTTGTTGATGAATTAGTAATTATGTGTGTTGAGTTGTAAGTCATTATTAATAAGTACATTTATATTTAACTAATAGTTTTGATCTCAAGCGTGGCAAAATTTGAATCTATATAATATTTTTACAGATATTGTCTATTAAAATTTGGATTAATTAAAATAGCTTTTATGTAATATACATTTTACAGAATTTGACCTATAAACAGCTCTATGGTATGAGCAGAATAGTTATATAAGTATGTATTTATATCTAGGTATATATTTGTATAATTATATTTTTGTACAAAACGAATAGTATGAATCTACTGTGGTCTGCAGCGTTCAAAGTTTGTGGTATTATTTTTATAAATAATTTTAAGTGATATTTAAGAGTTTTTAAAGTTTATTATTTGTTATATGATGTTGTGAAATGCATTTAAATATTACTATTGTAACGACAATCTTTAGAGAGATTGAACAAATGCAGATTCATGTTTAACTTAGAATTTATCATAACTAGAGATCGGATATTCCAGTGCATATTTACCTAAACTATGCTGAAGTAAGTAAAATAGAGTGGCTAATACCACCCGTAAAATACCGGTATACCGGTTTTATTTTAATAATGGATTTTATAGAATTAATATATTGTTAGGTACAAATTATTGATTTGAAGAATATTATTCCAATTATTACTAAAATTGTGTCAAATTAAAATGTTTTGTTTTAATTACATAAAATAAAAATAAGTTAGATTTGTTTAAGTAAATATTAGCAGAAGTCGCACACTTAAAAAAGTTTTAGTCGATTTTGTATGGACATTTCAAGGGAAATCATCAAAACATCGACTTTTTGCACTTTACATCTTTGTAATTGGTGGTGAATGCGTTTGGATGTTGCAGAGGGAGACGAAAAAAACGTTATTTTTACGCTCAGATGCACCGTTTCAGAGATATAAAGGTTTTATAATTATTATTTTTGATGCAGATTTTTAAGCACAAAATGCAAATCGCGGGTGAAGCTGGGGCTGGAAAGCTAATATTTCTACAAAATCTTATATTAATTTATGATTTTCTAATACCCGTACTTTAGAGGTGGTATTATCCAGTCTATGTTACTTACTTCGTGGTAGTTTAGGTAAATATGCACTGGAATATCCGATCTCTAATCATAACATTCGTAATTTTTAACAAATAGGACATGTGCGTACTGCATGGCGGGATACTGTCAAACGATCGCAGCTCCCCGTGGCCAAAATGAGCAAAAAATCTTCCAACATATTGTTAATTTTAAAAAGGTCGATACTAAACAAGTTTTCAAAACTAATTGTGTTAGGTTAGGGTTAGGTTAGTTTTTATAATTATTATAAAACAAACTTAACCTAAATAGTAAGTTGCAGACTCCGTATAGCCCCTCAAAACTACTTTTGGCAGTCTGCAATAGTTGCGAGTATGTAGGCGGCGCGGGCTTTACTGTCGTGCACATTCCCTATAGCCTTCCTCGGCAAATGGGCTATCCAACACTAAAATATGTTTTTAATTTGAATTAGTAGTTCCTGAGATTGTGTTCATCCAAACAACTAACAGACTCTTCAGCTTTTAATATTAGTATAGTTAGTAAAGTATAGATATTAAGAAGCTGAAGACTTTGGTTGGTTAAACTCGCTAATCTTAGGAACTGAATTGAAAAAATCTTTTAGTTATGGGTAGATTTTAGTGACAAGAAAAACTTCTGTTTTTTCTATTTGGATATCGATTGTGTACGTTAAACCAAGTGTTATTTAGGTAAGACAGAACTCAACAGAAAACAGTACTTGACACCTGGGCAACGGCTCCTATTGTACAAATCGCAAGTCCGGCCTCATATTATGGAATACTGCTGTCATCTGTGGGCGGGAGCATCTGGATACCAGCTTGGGTCTTTTAACTCGATTCAAAGATGCGCTGTGAGAATCACCTACCATTATAATACTTACAAGCGGTATCAAGCCATTAAGCGTGAATAGAGATTTTGCCTACCTATGTCTTCTACGTTCTACCGCTTGTATTTGGTTGTGCGCTAAAGAATTGTTTGAGATGATGTGCTCGGCCACTTTGTCAGCGCACCGCTATCATTCCCACACCTTGGAACCTAAATGGTCTCGCACCGTGTGATTTCAGACGAATTTTCTCCCAAGAACTATCAGGTTGTGGAATGAGTGAACGAGGTTTTCCCAAGGGACTACAGTATAGGAAGCTTCAAAAACGAAGTGAATAGGTTTCTTATGGGTCGGCAACGCTCTCGTGATGCCCCTAGTGTTGCAGGCGCCCATATGCTACGGTAACCGCTTACCATCAGGCGGACTGTGCGCCAGTTTGCCAACGTCACGGTGTAAAAAAATATTGATTTTGCAGAATTGACTCACTTCACTTAACGCCTTTTCCATCAGAAGTACGATAGGCAAGTGAATTTAGTGGTAACCTATTAAGCAATGTCTTGCATACTTAACTGCTATGCCGACAGTTACTACATGAAATTATATATAGGTAGGTAGTAAATGTAAGATGTTACAAAGACTCAACTAAAATAATTTAATTAAGTATCTACAACAAATTGTTCAGGTGCTAGTTTATACAATAAATACATGTGTAAAGTGTTCAATATACTTAATTACAAAAATGATGTTGTTGTTATTTCCAAGTTAATTATTCCTTCCTACTAAAATGGTGATGTGTGTGAAGAGAAAGCGAGATCCGATTTTTGGCGGATCTTTTACAAATCTTTTTGAATTAATTTTCAATAAATAGATGATATTCCATCTTCTATCTTCTTTTTGTCATTTTGGCTATGGTACCCTAAAAATGAATTGACTTTGTAAATATAACAGAATACAGTATATAACGCTCAGCATGTGGGCAAAACGATAATCCGTGTAGGTAGTAACTTATTAAGGAATACCTACATTAGTCTAAGATCCCATTAAGAAATATATATATATATACCCTAATCTGATATTTATTAGTGATATGAAATAAATTATAGATAATATTCACATTGACTTATTGCAAATAGGTTGCCTAGTTAAATCGCGCCCGGATAATATTAATATCCCACATCCCATGAAAAAAATAAAAGGTATGGACTTCAATCTCATTCCACCATGCTGGTATCTCTCCAACAAGAAATTTTGCGCACGATATTAATATTATCCGGACGCGATTTGACTAGGCAACCTATTTGCAATAAGTCAATGTTAATATTATCTATCATTTATTTCTTATCCCTCATAAATAACAGATGAGGGTATATATTTCTTAATGGGATCTTGTACTGCATGATGTTACTATCCCATTTTTTCCGTAGTTGTCGTACAAGGCGACTAAGGGGAGCACTACGAGAAAAGGAAAAATCGCAACAAAACCCTATACTAACCCGTCTGGCCAGTGTGATATAATAGGCTTAATTCCTTCGAAAAAATTTGGAAACCCGTGCTCAGCAATGGGACATTTATGGGTGTGTAAAGTGTGTAAAGTTAATACGCGTTCAATACTGATTTCTCTGCATAAGTAAAGCTGGAAAAAAGCCTATGAGGGTTCTTGGGCTAGTCTTGGAGCCAGCCGTAATTTTGTTTATTACACATTGAAACGGTACACGGTACGGTCATGTTCCCTTAATGATCGTGCGAGAAGTGGTTGTACTAGGTCGGCTAGTAAAACGGCAGCTAACATCGAGTTGATCAGGGAACGGCTTCACTGAAATCCCTGTCAGACTCAAAAGAAGATGGCTCGAAAAACCATTATTTCCAGAATATCGGTGAACCGGATATTGAATTATGATCTAAAGGGGCCTACCTTTACAGTCGAAGAAAAGTGCACTATAATACGATCGTTTAAGAAAGTTAAGGCTCGCTCGATGTCGACAGTTGCTAATGAGACACGAACACGGCCAAGATATTATATTATCTAAAAATATAATTCTGGCAAATAAATGATTTATGATCTAATCATTACCGATAGTTACCTACCGAAAAGAATTTGTTTACCGACGAAACATCTTCACTATCGAAGGAAAGTTTAATTGACAAAACAATAATAAAGTTTACACCAAATACTCAACAGAGGTCTCCCGCCTTCTGTGCAAAATGTTCAGCGAACACATCACCCAGCTAGTGTTATGATGCGGTGGGATTACTATTTTGCAGGGAACTTTTGTTATAATCCAAGTTGTTTTTCATATTAAGTAGGTAGGTAGGTACATTCAAAGTTTCCACGCAATACGCGAGCGACAATAATTACAATAATAAATATTTTAAGATATGTATCAGCGATAATAATGAATATTTAAAATGTTAAAGTATGGAGGTTAATCGATTTGAAACTGTGCGATCACACGATATTTATCAATGTCACAAGGTAGATACTCACCTTAGATTCATAAAAATGATAGGAGATTAACAGACTGCTGGTATAGCAGATCATGTGATCATATACTAAGAATAAGACCATTTGGCGACTAATTCCGACAACATTTTTGTATTATTAAAATCAAAATCTTCGATGGTGGCCAAGCCAGTGTCAGCCACACAACGTTTATAAGTAGCTATCCTAGGTGTAGGTACCTAATCTCTGGTATTTAATCTCTGACTCACTTGCCTTCAAGTGCAAATTCTATATATGCTAGCTACCTAAATCAGAAAAATTTTAGATACTTTGTTATTTCTTTTCATTTATCCGTATATATGAGACTTACTTGTATTCCTATTTCACAGTCGTAGGTACCTAAGTAGACAGGTAAATAGCTTCTAATAGTAAAGCTCGTAGGTAGGTAGTACTCCCTCACTTAAATATTTATAAAAATGGCCGCACTATCAGTTAATAATCTCAATTTATAACTGCAAGGTCGTGTGTTGCTGTGTGTAAGTAATCATATCAACTTTTTTATGCTGAACGGTCATTTACAATACTAAGTTGACTACATGAGGTTATAAAAATGGTAAAGTTTGATTTAGAAAAGTCGAATGCTAAACTGTCTAAAGGTCTCATGTATGACAGTAATTGGAAAAAAAAGCCGCCAAAGAAAAGCTTTTGGTTTAGTAAGTTTGCTGAATTTTGTAAGAGAACTGATTTGCACGGATACAAGTATATGGTGATGGAAGATTTCAATTACTTCGAAAGGTTAGTGGACTTGCTTGTATTGATTGTAATTATATACCTGTAGCGGAATCCCAACCAGTGCAGGCGGAGTGAGCCCAAAGCCCACAAGAAGTGCACCTGTACCACACCTCGTTGTTTCGGACAAACTCTCCACATTATGACAACGTATTTCTGGATCCCCATCATCATCTACGCAGAGGTCCGCAATCTCTACTATTAACTGACTATAAAGATTCTTCTTAAAGAACGTTGAAGAATAAGAAAATTATTATGCAAACAAATAGTTACTTAATTTGATTCCAAATGACCATTACTACATAAATAATAATGATGTCTGCCTACAAAGTCTCAATTTAGTCTTATTTAGTACATATAATATTTTCTTTTCCATACAGGGGTTGCTGGGTATTAGCTCTGCTGTTAAGCATTGCCTTTGGAATACAGTTTGTTGTAACGGCCTACAGGTGGTTTGCAAAGAATCCTATAGTGACTGTAAGTAGATCTTCTATTTACTACTATGATACACATATTTCACCTGCAGTGCCTGCACTGATCCAAAATAGAGAGAATAGTGACTGATTTTCAAGTTTTTCTTATGTGTGTTGGTGTATTGAAAATTAAAATTTTAGGTCATAGAAAGCACTCAAGGAGCGATTTGGGATGTCCCGTTTCCCGCTATAACAATTTGCGATCTAAATGTAGTATCCAGAAAGGCGGCAGACGCTTTGGCAGCTAACTTGTGAGTGTCATTTAGGTATTTTAAAAGATGGCTAATTCTTATCTATATTTTTTGGAAAGCTTATTTACGTATCTACCTAATCTTTTGTAGAAATTCCCACGCTCAATGCTGCCGGTTGGATAATGCTAAATAATTTTCGTGATAGTATTAACTTACAACACCTGTAGTCTCAATCTATCAATCTATACATATATAATCTTTGTGGTGAATGACTGACTGACTGACGGATCAACGCAAAGCCTAAACCGCTGATCGTAAAGACCTGAAACTTGGAGGGTGTGTTTTTTGTATGACGCAAGTATCCGATTAGAAAGGATTTTTCGAAATTTTACCTCTAAGGGAGTAAAAAAGGAGGCAAAGTTTGTATGGGACAACGTGATTTCTTGGTCCAATATACTTCAAATTTGCATGATCATTCTTTAAAAGAATAGACGGAAGACGTTTTTCGTATTTTATTGAAATTCATCCCCTAACGGGGTTAAAAAGGGGTAGAAAATTATCTAGGTATATAAAAGGAGAAACTGAGTGACATATCTCAATCAACGCACAGCCCAATCCTAACCACTTAAAGGTCTAGAAGCTTCAAATTTCGTACTCAGATTCCTTTTGTAGCATAGGGCATAGAAGAAAGATAATTATTCCCTAATGAGTGTGCATTGTGCATCAAGAGTACGTACGCAAACAAATTTACAGGCACAAATTGCATATAAAGACTTCAATAGCGATGTAGAATGTAGGTAAATTTATCATGACAACATAAGCTAAGTGCTAAGTGCATAAGCTGCACTGAATCCAGTCTTCAAATAAGATTTACTTAAAATTATCCTGGTAAGGAGCGCATCTCTATAGCTTTTTTATTCTTTAGTGGATTCTTTGATTTTGATGGCGGTTATTGCGATGTTTTGTGCTCTTCTGTGTATTTTGTCTTTCTAGCTTCAATTTCCGCCTCTAGTTCCAGTTTATAGGGAATGGGCATACGCACTCTTGTTGTGCGTACTCACGTGGAAAGGTTTGAGTCGAAACAAAGTGGTATTCCAATGCTCTCTAATGAGGTAAATAAAAAACTTAAGTCTGCATAATCTACAGTCATAACATGTTGCAATTAATTTTCAATAAACGCGATCATGGTAGACACGTAGGTACATAGGTTACACTAAGTAGTTAAGAAGATTTTTTTATACCTTAAGAATTATTTTTAAGACTTAAGACTTTTATTCCCAAAAAGAATGTTCACTTTAGATACTCAAAAGACAAGGTAGGTACGTAGGGTGAGTGTCTAAAGCGGCGTAAAATGTTGCGCGAACAGAGCGTTTTCATTTCTTACCTATCCTCCACCTGAATATACATCGTAAGCTTTATAAGCTTATTTTCCATCGACGTTTAATTAACTGACATGTATTTGAAATGATATTTTAGGACTCTCCCTGGCAATGTGACGAAAGACTATGTATTCAAGGCGTTACGGTTAATACCGTTCTTGTTTTCGACGTTCAAGCCTGACCCTGACGAGATGGAGCAATTGTACCAACTGCAGGCGATTTTAGACCTCAATAATAAAAACATTCACAGTCTATTCAAAGATGTTAGTAAAAGTTGAATATTATTTTACTTTTTCTTTGCTGTCTTTTTACTGTTCATTAGATATTACTTAATACATTTTAAAACAATGAGGTTACACTAAAATTAACATCAAACTAATTTATTTTCTAACTTCTAAAAGCTGAGATTAAAGCTTTGCGCTCATCTAGTTTACATACGACTTTTTGGTTTTGTGTCTACCTCAATTTCAATCTTTTGCTATCATCATTCAAAAATTGGCTTCTGAAGCGACGATTAATTAGATCATAAGAGTAGTCTAAAAAGCAAATTTATAGACCTATACTTATAAGAACCCGCGTTGGTAAGTAATGGTTTATTTTTTACGCGGAGGGTTTGCAGACCCGAGTATATGATATTAATTTCAGCTTCATAACACTACGCGTTCTTGAGAAAAAAAAGTGTCATTTTAGTGCACCCCTTTGCTACACCTTCACCTATCCCGTTACCTACAGTTACACATTTTAGACAAAAAAAAAATATTTAAAAAAATTGCATAGACGTCCGGAACCCTCAGTGCGCGAGTCCGACTCACACTTAATTGGTTTTTTATTCACAGCTATCGCCAGCTTCAAAATGCGACAATTTGATACAGAGGTGTATGTGGAAAAATTCTGTGTATCAGTGTAAAGATCTCTTTCAACAAATATTTACAATGCTTGGAGTTTGTTGTGCTTTCAACTACTTTGCACTTCAAGAAAAACAGTAAGTTTGTGATGCTTTTGCCTGTTTGTATCTCTTGATGAGTGTGTATCGTGGAGTTGTGAGCAAAAGAGTAGCGTCTTTGTGTCATACATAATTTGTTTATGAGATTGGAAACCTTTTATTTTTTTATTTGGATCTCAAAATACACATTAGATACATTAATACCGTAACTTCCTTATCAGATAACAATGATCTCTTTTGCAACTTTTACTGCAGATTTTTCTAAGAAGAGCCCATTTCTTCATATGTAGACTAAATGCAACAACAAATGCATAAATAACCCATTACTTTATCTAAAGTGGGAATAAACGTAGGCAGAAACGAAAAAATGGTTTTTCATTGTAAAACAAGTCAGTCACCCTTCTCAGATCCGCGTTGTAAGAACGAAACGTGTAATGTAGAAAAGTCGAGTAATACCCATACATTTTGTTGATGGTCACGGCTTTGGAGTCGCTTTAGCTTTAACTGACTTTTACTTTTAATATACCTAATCTGCGACAATTTATGTTACGCACCGATATTGTAAGCTACACAAACGTTTTATACTTTAGGTATGACTGATGATGACAAAATTGTCTACAATTACAGATTATGTTTTAGGGGCAGATCAATGCTTAATCTGTCTTAATCTTAAAAAAAAAAACAATAATGCAGTCTGCATTATCATATAAAACGCACCACGATGAGACATACAATGCTACAAGACAAAAGAATTACTCATTCTTCTATTGCATTCATATTATCATAGTACCGTGTTTTTCTGAATAAGCACAACGTTTGCGAAACTTTACCGTAGTATGGTTCTCCGTATTGCATACACCAGCGATCTCCTAACAACCTGTTAGAGCAGGTATACAGTAATAAGGTAAAGTCACACACGTAGTGGATGTATTTCGTATGGCAAAAATAACTGTGACATCTGATCGATAGCTGCATAAGTTTCTTTGAATAGTTTAGCTAAAAAAAACAACTCAAGGCTAATAAAAAATAAATTTCATAGGCCACTTTGGGGATATATTTTTGGTATTGCAAGTTTGTAATTTATAAATATAAATAAAAAAAATCTAATTAAAATTCCTTACTGGCTTCCTCCCGTGGCTGCATCCGCTTGTTATGTCGGTAAAAAGTTACTTCAGTGTAATCCGGACTATCTCTCTATGTGCCAAATTTCAAACAAATCTTTTCAGCCGTTCTAGCGGAATTGAGTAACAAACATCAATCCATACACCCATCCATCCAAACTTCCGCATTTATAGTATTAGTAAAACGTAACTTTTTTTGCAGTGGAAAGGCCTTAGCGGACCTGTCGTCACCCCGGCGTGTATCGTCGTGTGGATATCAAACAGCGTTGACTGTTCTCCTCTACACGGATCTCGAAGACTACTACAGTGCAGTTATTGCTTCACAGGGAGTGTTGGTAGGTTCATATTATGTATTTTTTTTAGATAACTCCGTTGTCCGCCTGTGTGTCTGTCTGTCAGCTAAAATTAATAGCAAATATTTGGATCTCTTGGCGTAAAAACAACAGAGTTTTAAGTAAACGCAATCAATAATGATACAGTCGTTTATGTTTCATTTTAGTCGCATGTCTTGACGATCAAAAATGTCAAAACCTATAGGGTACTTCCCGTTGACCTAAAATCAAGAAATTTGGCAAGAAGCTATAAGGAAAATTCCAAATACCGTACTAAAGAAGCTTTTCACCAACATGAAAATTCACAAAATAATAACTACTTTATACAAATATCTGAACAACTCCAGAAAATTTATGAAAAGTGAACTGATTGCTCCAGATCGTATCATTAGATCAGGATCTATCAGGATATATATATCTGGTGGCAATGAGACCAACGGAAAGTATACCTTTAAAGAAAAAATGAAGCTGTCTTGCTGATTAATAAAGTGACATAAATGTACTTATACAAAAATGATACGGCGAATTGAAAACATCTTTCTTTTTTTAAGTCAATTAAAAATGATTATTCCTTTCGGAAAGTAAAATTAAAAAGTGTTATATTTTATAGGAAAATTTGTTCTCATAGATTACTCATAGATATAAAAAATGAATAAATAAAACCAGTAGTAGCACATAACCATATGGTTCCCCGGGGGCGTCGAAATGCGTAATTACTTTAAAATGATTGTTTGAAAGGTCAGATTAATAATTATCAGATATAAATAATATCATTGTACGATTAGAACTTTTTTGTTCATTATCTTCATTAGATATTATTTTATTTTTTGTTAAGATAGAAGCTATAAAGGGCGATTCTAAGCTAAACACTTAATTCTAATAATCAGTCCGAAAGATATTATACCAAAATCATTGACGTGAAAAGTTCAGTCAGAATAGATAGAACTTAATATCAGCGTAAATACCAGCTCTAGGCACACTGCCAGCTAGCGAGCGAGCGAGCGAGTGAGACGGGCGAGCATAGTTAGTCAAAAAAAAAATTGTTTGGCTAGCCCGCTATTCCACTAGCTAAATAGTTTCGCTAGCTGGCAGTGTGGCCGCGCTTAAACCGAGAAAACAAAAATATATTGACAAAACAGACGCTTAGTAGTAAGCTACTAAGCGTCTGTTTAAGTAAGCTTGGTTTAAATAGTTTCCTGTACTGTGTATCGATCACTCGGTAGCGGTTCGGTATGAACAAACATAGTTTAGCTCGATCGCTAGCTAGCTAATATAGTTTCCCTTGCTAGCTAGCTGGCAGTGAGGTCTGCGAATTAGGTTCTCCCCGTACCACGTTTGTTCTGCGAAATGTGGACATGATATGTCTCTGCTTATCCCTTCGGCGAAAAAAAGCTTCTAATATACAATCATGATGAGTTTTGTAGAAATCACGTGATGATTGCTAATTACTTTTATAAATTAATCTTTTGATAATTGTCAACGGCGTATCACAAGATAATGTAGTATGCATATGTCCAGCTTCATGTCACTGACAGACAAATGGTTTATATATATATATTAGTGGGTACATGAATATAATACCTACACAACAATAGATAACAACTCATTAAAAAAATCCAATTCGTTCATATATTGTTATGACTATTTCAACATGGTTTGACTACCTCAATATTTATGTAAATTAATAATAATCTAATTTAAAATGTTTTTATAATTTCAACCCATACCTAAACGTCACACTGCTGGGCACGAGTCTCCTCCAAAGAATGGGGAGGGAATTTAGCCTAGTATACCACGCTGGCCAGACGATTTGGTATTGGGTTTGTTTCGAATTTTCCTTCTCTCGTAGTGATCTTGTCACAGCGCGGCGAGGTAAAGCGGGAGCTTCCTTTGCAGAAGTGTCAATTAGAGATCAGTTCCGTTGATGCTGACTCGTTTACTGTAGGTACGCTATAAAATAAAAGTGTAATATTTATAACCAGCATTTCGTTCAGATGAACGGAATCCCCATTTTCCATCCTATTGTAATAAATTACCTACTGAATCTTTAGGGACATGTGATATTTTTTTAATATACCTGATTTGACCAATCATTATATTATAATATAATGAAGCAACTATAAAGTCTCGATTAAAACTGTATAATACCACTAAGCTTTAATATATATTTACATTATTTTTATGGTGGCTAGATATTTTGATGATAAATTTTCACATCACTAAATCACCTATTCCAAATGTTTAAAATATAATCAAAAATTAATATAACCAATCTTGCTAATTAAGAGGGAACGCGGCGCACGATTCTTCATACAAACGTATTCCCCTGTTTTCTCCCTGAATAATGTCTAAAAGGCAATTTTTTTTAGCTCAAAAATTCAAGTTCAGCTCTAGGCATGTCCCTATCATTTCCTTTTTTTCAAAAACTTATTAATAAAGAAAATATGAGCCTCCAAATATTGCTAAAATTGCCGTATTTTTAATGTCGTAATTAGAGGACTACCAGAGGAATTCTATTAGTTATTTCCATAAAAAAAAATTATAGGAACCTAGTCATACTCTTTCTGGAATTTTTCATGTAAAAAAGTATTGAATCCGCTCAGTTTTCGAGGAGAAAATAGGGGAATACGAAACGTCCATTTCGTAAAAATTTTTGTCTTAAAATCTGTCTGAGCTGTAGCTGTCTTTATCGCACTCTTCGGGGGTGACTTGAGGTATGGGGGGTTACTTACATGTATATGACTAGGGAAGTGGTATCTGTCGATACTTTTTTTTATCGATACTGTAGTGATGTCCATCAATGTCGATGTTGACGATTTACTGTTTTTATTTATTTAATTGTGAAACTGTAAGGTTAATTTCCGACTTTTTTATTAAGTTAATAAGATTATCAGATCAGGTCGCAACGATTTGATTTAGCTGCTCTAAAAGTAAGACTAGTCTTATCAAGTATATTTATATACACGCATTATAATGGATGCAAGAGAGGTGTAGGTTGTGGGTATTTTATTTAAAATAGCTGGCAAAATGCGAGTTGGATTCGCGCACCGAGAGTTCCGTACGATCATACATTTTTTTTATTATTTGTGATTAAATTGTAAGATATTAGAAGGTAACGGGATAGCTATAAGTTACAATAAACATTCACGTAAAGTTCACATCAGTCCGGAATAAACTCTCTTTCTTATTCAATTTATTTACGATCATCAATCATCAATCAATCATCTTATACCAGTTCCAATAAAATTTTAATATATTCAGTGATAATAATATAACTACACGATTACGGTTTTCGGACTTTTTGCTTTACTTGTGCAACTTAATATTGCTTTTTGCCAAATTTCGTGATTCTAGGTCAAGGGGAAGTACCCTATAGGTTTTGACTTTTTTGATCGTCAAGATATGCAGCAAAAATGGAGCATAAACGGCTGTATCTTTTCATATCTTGCATTTACTTAGAACTCTGATCTTTCATTATATTCCAAGGGATTGCAGACCCGAGTATTTTTAGGGTTTCGTCCCAAAATTGATTGATACCTCTACGCATTCTTGAGAAAAATATTCTTGATAGACAGACGGACAACGGAGCGATCCTATAATGATTCGTTTTTTTTTCCTTTTGAAGTAGGTATAGATTATGGAACCCTAGAAAGAATTTAAAACAATAAATAGGACATTTATTCTATCGTTATTTCCGTCTTTTCGCTTACGGGTAAATTGTGTGATCCCATAAATTATTTCAAGCAAAGGCCATTCGTGAAAAGAAATATCTAGTTTAGATAAGTTCGATCATCATCAGCAACCCATTAAGTCCCACTGCTGGTCTCGGTTCGATATTTTGCCAAAATAAGACATATTTTTTTAGTTTCTATTCCATTTTCGGGAGTTTTTCAGAAATTTTATACCGATATTTTATTTGTATATTTATTGAGCCATAATATTTTACAAGTTCATCAAGACTTGCAGCTTATAAACTTTTATTGTTGTTGACGAATAACAAAGTTGACAGACAATCTAGTTTCTTCTGAAAATTGTTTTCATGCTACCTCTTCTTTTACCATAATTATTCTCTTGCTGTATTAGGAGTGCCTTTGATTTACGAATACCACAATGATCTTAATTACCATTACAATGATATTAATAAAAACTAAAATTATATTAAAATTCGAACAGAACCCTCAGGACATTTTAGTTAGCGATAAAAAATTTTATAAATCTTAAATAGAGATAAGGTAAGTACTACGATTTTTTCCATTATTTACATACACGTAAAAACAATAATAACAACGTGTAGGTAACTAAGTAACACGATGACATCAAATAGACCGATTTAAGCAAAAATGATCCAATCAACATAAACCTCATTTTGACAGCCAGAGAAATACTGCAATGAATTTTAAAGTCAAATATCTCAAAATGAGGTTTGTGTTGATTGGATCACTTTTGCTTAAATCGGTCCAAATTTCAAAAACCAAATAAATGCAAAATGTAGATTCGCCGACTCGCCGGTACACGGGCGCGGGGAAGATGCTAGTGGGGAGGAGGGGGGGAGGGAGCTACTACGCATGTGGACCATCCACTCACACATTTAAATCTCAGGCTCAACGCAACAGCAATAGCTACTTCAAATACCTACTTTTCAAATTTCTCGCAGACCGCGTCCCCTCTTAATAAGCTTAATGAAGACTACGTATGCGTACATGACAATGTAACTGTATTCATATTTAAACTGATCTAAAAAATACTTTATTGTTTGATTGGGCTTCTAAAAGATAAATTTTACTGCAAAAGGATTCCTCAATGGTTAGATTTACAAAATTACAAGTTCAAAAAACTTATTCCTAAAATTAATATTCGAATAAATGTAAAATAGAACTTTGGAATATTTAAATATCTTACTTTTCGTAAAGGCGGTTACACAGTTATAATTATGATTGATATGATTGATTTAACGTGATTTGAGATTAGCATTTTTTGTCTAATTTTATTAGAAATAATTTCTTATTCAAGAATCTGAGTAAGACTGAGTATGTCTGTTTTCATCCTGCAACAATTGTTGTTACTTGCTAGGTGTAGGTGTAGCATATTGTACGAATGTTTACGATAGTCACCTGCAAACTTACTATTAATGCGACTAAGCGATTTCGAGATTTATCAATAATAGGTCCTGGGCCCTGGCGTTTTCTCATGACGATGTTTTCTTTCACCATTAGCAGGCACATCAAATTCTACAAAGTAAAGACCACATTAATGCTGCTGGTTGGGATAGAACTCGGGCTGTAGGTTTTGCATGCTGGTCACTTTGCTATTCGGCAACCGCAAATCATGTGTAAGTTGGTTTTATGGTACCTAGGTAATTTTAAGTTAACACTTTGAAAATAAATTCGCAATACTCGTATAATGTAAATGGAGCGAAAGATTCTCTATCTAGACACACGATAGCCTGTTAAGCCAAGTTCAAGCAACGCAATCATTTAAGTATAATGCATTAAACATACCATTTGAGACCATTTTTGACATATTGATAATTCGAAATCCCTTAAAGCCTCTTAGATTAAGTAGAACCTCAAATTTCATAAATACAGCTCAAGCGGTTAGTGAGATTTAAATTTAGTTTTGAGCTAGAACGTTGAAATGCATCCAAAAGAAACAACCTGAATATAGAATACATTAACGATCTGAATTATTTTTCCTTCCACCTTTGAGTGACTTTCAAAATTATAGTACTGTCTTGAAAATTGCTCAGTATCAGTCCGGGGTAGCAGTGGCAATAGGCTCGCCCCCTATTACTTAGGACCTAAAAAATCTGACGAAGAAAAGACTGATGATATGTATGTATGTAAAAGTTTGTTATTTTCAAAAATCTAGATTCCTGCTGTCTATATGTATGTAAAACATAACCAAATTTATTCTAAGTTTGCTTTGTGTAAATATTTGGACTGCTCAAATTTAAGAAGTGATATTATAAACTACCAAATATTGTGAAAGTACCTACAAAAAATAAAATATATATTTTAGGATAAGGTAGGTGAGGCCCATGTCCAGCAGTGGACGTCACCGGGATGAAATGATTATGTATGTACAGAACTTAACACCCATATCGTCGCTTATACAACAATACCGCGCAAGTCAATTTTGACTAGTTTCCAGGAGAGACAAATAACTGTTTATATTTTATTCAATACATCGTTAATCTTTGATGAATGCATAAATATTTTATTATCTTTAACAAATAATTTAAATCTATTTTTGCTATTATTAAACATTAATGTATTTAATAAAATATAAACAGTTATTTGTCTCTTCTGAAAACCAGTGAAAATTGACTTGCGCGGTATTGTTGTATAACCGACGATATTAGGTTTCAATTATTTTTTCGCCGTTTCGCTGAAATCGACAACCACAAATATTCTTAAAATTGAACTTGGCTCCCATAATTAGATTTAGTTTTTGATGGGATTTTATCATTAACTTGATATTGAATTTTGCTGTCGATAGCATTACGCATTACATTTAATGAGGTATTATTAATTTTAGATACAATCTTTTTGATAATAATAACGTATTTACGCAAATTATAATTTGCCAATTTATACCGGGTGATTCGAACTAATTTATGGTGAGCCTTTAAATTATATTGTTTTATTTATACCGCGCGGTTGCGGCTCTTAGCTATTTACTTGACTGCCAAAAAGGAGGGTAATGTTTTTCGCACTTATGTATGTATGTATGTAATATGTATGTGGGCATGTCTGTTCCATCGTGACCTTCTGTAGCCTAAACGGCTTGGCTGATTTTAATGTGGAGGTGTCATTAGATTTGTATTTTTCTCCCGAGTGTTATAGGCTAGGTGATGTCAACAAAAAACCGAAAATGAAAGCTAATTAGTGATGTTATTTTTAAATTTTTTGCTACCCTACACGAAAGAATGCAAGGATTGAAATGATAATAATGGAATAAAAAAACGCACAAGCAAATATAATTGCTTAATTTGGGACTAGATGGCGCTGTGTGAATGTGGTGAAATGTTATATTATTATTATATGGGCTACAGTTTTGAGCGATTGTGCATCTAGGGGTGGAGACGCCAAATTTTTGTACATTCGCTCAGATCGTAGATCGCGTGACGCACAATGTACTAGTCATTATCATTGCGTTTCTTTAAATTGAGCAAAAAATCGCTTTCAGAGCACCGCCAGCTGCTTTTAATCACAGGAAAACAATAATTTACAAGTGATCACAACAATAATTACTATTGACACGCTAATACTGCTGTTATAGTTTTTCTGAAATCTAAATACATATAATTAGATATTAGTATCTTTGAACGAGCCCATACACGCTAGCACCTGCGATTTATGTTGACAGAAATGGGACTAAATAAAATCAATACAAAAAAATACTTGCATTTTTGGACCAACCTGTATAATTGAAGATACAGTTGGTCCACATGTGTTTTCGTCCAATTGACGTGATAAGAATATCTTCCGACAATCATTGTAATTGATCGTTTCCTAATTATATGTTGTAAGATGTGATTTTATCACATACTTTTCTTCTGGGTTTTATGTTTTACTAAGATATTGTCTGAATATTGTTGCTCCAGCAAAAATAATAAACAAAATAATAAATACATACCGCTTTACAAACTTTTTCAGGGTAATCAGATATAAAAAACATCTATACATTTTAAACAAAATAATTTAATAATTACAATATAACCGCAGGACAGTTAGTGACGAGCTGAATGTGAATGGCGACACTGCGGTCCTGAATGACCCAGAGAGTCGGTCTAGGCCTCGGCTCCAACTAAAGTTATATGCAGTACCTATACCCGGGATACATACATACATAGCATCACGCCTTTTTCACCCGGGATATGCATTGCTATATCCTACCTTATTAATTCTGGTTATGGTAGGTTATTATAAATAGAGATAAGGTGGGACGTACAATTATTTATTCCAGAATATTAGATTCCAAGTTGTAAGTGTGTATGTTTTTATCAAAGGCACACCTGTATTGAATCCATGTCTTGAGCTTATCTTTTATCCTATCAATTCGCTTCTTCTGGGATTCCCCGCAGTTAAATAGAAATATTTATTTACACATTGAATGTTTTATTGGTAACAGTTATTGGGTCATAGTAGGTTATTGTGTCTGTCTATACGTAGGTAATATGCGTTAATTCCTACGTAGAGGCCGCTCACACCGCCAGCGGTCTAGCGGCCAGAGTTCCGAGTTCGGCGTTCCGCGTTTACTATAATCTATGCGATACCTTTTAATCCTACACACCGCCAGCGGTCAGACCGCCTGGTGGTGTGTGGTTAGCAGTGAACGTGGAACGTGGAACGCAGAACTCGTAACTCTGGAATTTGGATGCGTTTTTTACTACATTAGTTAGATATTTCTTTCACGGAATATTATATTTTATTATTATTTTATTATATGTGATTGGCACACGTAGTGCCATTTCCGGGACCTATAATTTAATTTTTAACTGGATTTTTTAATGTGAATTATTTAAAAACATTGTAGGTATACGTAGGAACGGGAGATTACACGATTTCTTCATCACCTTTTGTCACCAACCAGGCACATTGGTTCCCAAGTCCTCGCTGATACACAGAATCTTGATAGAAAAGCAGAATACCAAATACCCGACCCGAGAATGGAACTCTGATGCGCCGCAGTGATGCGCGCAGCAGCATACGTTTTATGTTCTGATGTTGGGTTTCAAAAGCTTTTTGACGACACAAAACAACATTCAAGTCTTTGTTCTACTCCTTCTTGTTATAGTAATAATAAAAATATTTGTTTACTTCCGTTTTATGCAGAAATAAGCACAGGTATAAGAAAGATTCACTAAAAACGATTAGCTAAGATGCGTTTTTTAGGTATGAACGGTTAATTTTTTTTTAAATCTAAAGACGGAATGATGATGTGGACGGAATGATGGAAGTCAATGTAGTAAATAACTTAAATAGATAATAAAGTTTGTTGTGCACACGAAATACGTACCTTGGACCTATGTAAGCAGATGCCGTTTATAAGGTGGCTTTATAAGCCCCACTCTAACTTGGTATACCTTAACTGGTACCCTGGTGGTAATTACTTCTTTATGTTGATTAGTAATACTTACATAACTTTTTCTTATTTATTTTAATTTACTGTACTTACCTAATTTCAAAAGATTTTTAGCAATCACAGTAGGTACTTACTAAAAGATCCATCAGATTACATTGTTTATAAATTTCACTATAAATTATAACATTATAAAACTAAAGAACTATTAAGTATACCCATCATAGGTACACACAATATTAGCTATAAGTGTAATATATTACTCACTTAATCATGCAGATTATAATAACAATTTACAATATCCAAAGTAGAAGTACTTTGGATAAAACAAAAGTTATGTAACGCAGTCAATCGAAAAACATTTTCCACTCGAAAATCACCCTACGAAGCATTACAATAAGCCAATAATAACGTCACCAGGACGTGTCGAGATGAGATTTCTTGGATATGTTTTGCTCAACTGAGAGACTGTTTAAAAAAAAAATATAGATATCTAGTAATTTAATACTAACATAGAACTTAAGGTCTTATGATAATCACATCACCACTAACCTTACTGTACTTCTTAAAAATTGGTAATCTAGTAGAGACGTAGTGGATTGTACACTACATAATTTGTTATCTGTTCTACTTGTATATATTGTTCAATTGTTTTTTAAATTGATGGATGCCCTACATTTGATCTTGAGTGCCATCTGTGGGACGTGTGCCAATGATGGTGGTTCGAACTTCCTGATCCATTAAATTTATCCCTCTTGCATAGAAACACAGGTGTATTGTTGAAGTATGTAGTTATATAACTCTGTCTGAACAGCATGATAACAATAATAAGCTACTTATACACTAATAGGAAGTAACGGGTTGCTGATGTTGATTCTAACATTTTACAATTGTCAATTTCAATTTGTTAATATATGTATGCTAATAGTTAAAATAATTTTGTTCACAGGTAATAATCGACAACGCTTACAATATGCCTGATTTAGACTCACCAGTTCGTATGGTGAATCCTTCCAGTGAAGTACTGATAACTTTGTCACCTGAGAGGACGTACACCACATCAGGGATTAAATCATTTAGTCCAAAGGACAGACAGTGCTACTTTAGCGATGAAGTAAGCTATATAAACGTACTGACACCTTATTTTGTTTGACGGTTTACGCTAACATTAGTGGTGAGAATGCAAGCCAACAATCATCCAACCAACAATCCAATTTAAAGTTAGAAGAAATACTCCTTAAACCAATTTAATTTTTAACCAGGAATACTCGGTAGATTCAACTTTTATTTTATTCAGGAGTACCAACATTATGTAACGCTGAGAGTGGGTACTTAGCATCACAATAATAATTATTGAAGTAAGTCAACCAATTAGTTGTAAAGCATTCCATCACTTTTAATGGCTACCACGTGATCTTCTATACACATTCAGACTAATGTTTACCACGATGTATATTGCGTCGATTGCAAACTACAGAAGTTCAACATAGGAGAAGTTACATCGCATAAATTTGTTGCTTCGGTGAAATCACTAAATAGACCGAGTTATTATATTCTTAGGTATACAGTATCTTATGAGGATATAATAACTCGCTCTCATAAAGTTTAAAGAAGTAACTTATTCGGCACGCGAACCTTACCAAGCAATTTATACTAAAATGGAGACATCCTTACATAATATAATTGAATTTGGAAATTTGTATGCAGAAATCTCTTTAATCCTAGCTCTTAAATATTTTCAACAATCTATGCATTGTGAACCAGAGGGTGCGAGTTTTTGCAAGTGGCCACGCGGTCGAAAGTCCACAAATCTTTTGGTTGGACTAGGGCTTAGTCCAACAAAAGAGTTGTGGACTTTATGAAGGATTACAGAGTTTGTGTTTATTTCGAGTATTTAGTGAATTAACATCACTAACTTTTCTGTAAAGGTGAATATTCTGTTTAATTTAAGTTTTAAATTTGTCTCTGAACGACCGAACATGGCTCCAAGGATCATTACCGATCCGTTTTGGTGGCCTCGGCGTTCGCAAAATTTCAAGTGTAAGTTTGCCGGCTTTCTTATCCTCGGTCCACAGCACTGAAGATTTAACCAGGAAAATCTTAGAACCCACACTGGTTAATTCGGAAGTGTTGTGTAAGACTGAGGCTTTGAATGCCTGGAAAATGGCTTGCCCAAATACTTTGTTACCCACTAACCCATTTTCTCAGAAGCAGTGGGACGCGCCGCTCTGCAACATTTTAAAAAATAATATAATTTCCACTGCTTCCAGTGCTGCTGAGCGCGCTCGCCTGCTTGCTGTGGGAAAATGGGAGTCTGGTTTGTGGCTGCATGCACTTCCGTCGCCCAACATAGGCACTATGTTGGACGACACCACATTCCGCCTTGCTGCTGCTTTACGTTTGGGTGCTCCATGTATTTCTCCGCATCACTGTCACTGCGGTGAAGCCGTCGACAGCCTCGGACACCATGGCTTGTCCTGCAGCAGGAGTGCCGGCCGTTTTTCCCGACACGCTCAGCTTAATGACATTATCCGTCGTGCTCTTGTCAGCGTAGGCGTTCCATCCCTATTAGAACCTCAAGGTTTGGCACGTGACGATGGGAAGAGACCTGATGGTATGACGTTACTGCCTTGGAAGATGGGCAGGCCTTTGGTGTGGGACGCTACCTGCGTCGATACCCTTGCGCCATCACACCTTCCGAGTACAGCGGGTTGTGCTAGTGCTGCTGCTGCAGCTGCAGAGTCCCTTAAACGGCGCAAATACAGTAATTTAGCTGATAATTACTTATTTGAGCCGTTTGGGGTCGAAACATTAGGCTCATGGGGTCCGAGTGCTCTCCGCGTTTATAATGAACTAGCGACGCGGTTAATCGACACTTCACGTGACCAGAGGGCTGGTTTTTATCTCGCACAGAGAATCAGCATTGCCATCCAGCGTGGCAATGCTGCTAGCCTTCTGGGCACTTTCCCTTGTGACAGTGATGCCGATGAATACTTTGACGCCTAGCCCACATTACCATTTGTATTGTTATTTATTTATAGTATTGTAAATAGAAGTTGTAGATATATAAATACAAACAGACTTAATAAAGAACATTAATATCATATTTGCAAATACATAATATTGAGATGCAACCGTTACAAAACTTATTTCTTTAAATCGATCTTTAAGAGAAACTTGTGGACCTCAATTATAAATAGAGCGTATAGCTCGTTTTGAAGTATGAATATCGTTTCAATATCAGCAGCCTTACCCCATAGCAAAACGCCATAGGACGCTGTTAAAATAACTAAAGTAAACTAGTATCGCAGTTTCCACATTAGTAAGTTTCACACTTTTCTGAATGCAAAAGCCGCAGAGCTAAGTTTACCTCCTAGACACGATATTTCAGATCCCCATTAAAGTTTTATAACCTAAAGTAAACCCAAAAAACTGTAGTATACTACTACTGAAATTGTTTCACACAGGCCTTCTCAACCATGAACCCACGGTTATAGAAATAGAAGTCTTAAAATCATGATATTATTTTCAGAGGGGGCGAGGAAAAACAAATGGATTTTTCCTGTGTAGGTTTATGTAGAAATAGTTTTAGATACCTGATATGTTGCTCTAATTAGCTTGTGCTTAATTGGTACGAGAAAAAATAATCATGTGGAAGATTTCCTGTTTATTGTTATGTTATGTTGTTTTGAGCAATTATTCTTGTAAAGGTCTGGTTAAATCGGATATCAATCAGTCTTATTTTTGGTTACCAAGCGTAGGAATATTGGGCATCCATAATTACTATTTTTGATAACAAGAATTCGTGTTTTGTTTTGTATTATTATATATTTATAAATTCTTCTGGCTCTAGACACAATTTGTATTTTGTAAGCTGGGCAGTAACAGAGTAAGGACGAATTAAACATAGTTCGAGTGGTTTAACCCAAGCGCTACTTGTTATATTTACTTGAATATAGCTGTGGCGGAAATTAGGTGAGGCCTATGTTCAGCAATGGACATCACTGAAATGGTGATGATGATTATGTGATGGCATCTACAGGTAGAAAGACACTATTTATTTATTTATTTATTACGGTATAAGAAACATACAGTACTATGATAACAATGATATCTCGGTCTCTCATTAGAGTAGGCTGGTGGAAAGATCTTATATTAAATTTCTGTAATAACAATTGTCAGGATTCTTTATACTACAGCCAGAATCCTATATAATATGTTATATGACAATTTTTAGAAAAAAAAATGGAAAACGTGATGAAAAATTTTGAGCTAATAATATTTATGAATATGTTTCATCTTATATTTATCCCCTTTGTCTAAATCTGCATCCCCTAAAGGTAACGTTTAAGATAACTCCTTAGCCCTTAGGCGTTAAGTCCGTCTAGGTATAATTGTTGTGACATCATTGTCTTCAAATCGTGATTTCAATTAGGACCTGTTATATGCGGTCTGCATCCAGCGCGATCCTGCTGTTCGGATCAGATTATCTGTTGAATAGTTGTTTATAAAGTTTAAAAAAAAATCCTGCACCATATAGGGCAATGCTATAGATGTATCCACTATTCGAATGATATCATAATTATTTGATCAATCAAAACAAGATACGATTGTTAATAATGTAGATTATCTATTAGCGCTTGGTTATTGACGCACATTAAGACATGAACAATATTATCTTTGAACGATCAAATATTAAAAACTTTTACGTATTTTTAATAGTCGATATGTATCTGAACAAAATTACACTCTGACGTAGTGTAATGACTTGATAGACTTCGTCGCACTATAACTTTAGATCGCAGATGACTGATGCTAAAAAGCCAAAAAAATTTGTGTCATAGCTCTTACACAAGATTGCTACAAAAGTAATATAGACATGATTGTTACTTACTATAATGTTTATTTACAGGTTCGTATCAACAATTTCCGCCAGTACTCATTTCATAACTGCATGGCATATCAGAAGCTACAAGAAATAAAAAACACATGTGATTGTGTACCATTATATTTCCCTAGTGAAGGTAAATAAGAAACACTTCACTACAACTTATAAAGCTGTATACATGTTTAACAAAATTGAGTAATTTACAGATTACTTTGGGGGGTTGGAGGTAAACTCTGGGTCTTAGTATCTACTCGTAATGGTGACTTGACAAGGTGTGAATTATGAAACCGAATTCTGCGATACTCAAACCATAAACGAAATTTGAAATATAAGATGTGTTATAAAACTATTTTGCATGAATATAAATGCGAATGAAATCAGGATTAGTATCACCGGCTTCGCTTGCGAGGATATTACCTATTTGAAATCTTTATTGAAACACGTGTTTTCTTATTTAAAAAAGAAGAGCCAAATATAAAATTTCTCAGATCTTATAAAAACTTATTAATTGAGTTTCATACACAATTGTAAAAGTAAATTTCATACAAAAATAATTTGTGAGTGGCAGTCCTTCTTCAAAAAAATTTTAGCTATTCTCTGTGTTGATGAATCAGTCGGTCAAGACAAGCAATTATATGAATTATATTAAGCAATTATACAAGAAGAAAATGTTCTATTATTATTTGATTACATTTGTATGGCTCTCTAGATAGAGGAGACCCGAGTCCAGCAGTGGGACATAAATGGGTTGCTGATGTTGATGGTGATGATATAGTTTTAATTATCTAACTATGTTTTCAGATAACTATCGGGTCTGTAATTTTACTGATATAGACTGTACAGAAAACGTCAGTAAGTATTAAATATTTATGTGTCTATAGACCTAACCTAGTTTAAAATTTGATCAAAATTCAATTTGGTAGATTTTAGGTTCAGTGCTTATTCAACAAATATTAGAGGCTTATAGATAATGTATTCTTCTATGTTTCGTTGAATTCATTTATTTGTCTGTCTCGGTGGCGCACCGGTGGGGTTTACGGTTGCGATTTCTGAGGGGTTGGGTTCAATTCCCGGGTCGAAGTAAATATTTGTATGATCTGCAAATATTTATTTCAGAGTTTGGATGATTCTCTATGTATATTTTTTATTTATTTAGAAATATATATTTATGTTTATCAGTGGTCTACATGTAGTTACTTTTAGCGAGATGGCGCTGTGTAAAAATATGTTCCAAATATTTGTTCGTTTCAGTAAAAGATACTTTGAACATTAGTAATACGAGTGAACATCTACCATTTTTTAAATGTTTACCGGAATGTGAGCATTTCGACTACCCTTTGGAAGTAGCGGTGGGTAAACTAGCTGACAAAGTGTATGTAACTGGACTTCCTTTTTTGTAAGTTCCTACTTTAGATAAGATAGAATTGTCTTCATACGATTATTTTATAATAGGCTCGACTTGTGCCTTGTTACTATCAAATCATTTTTCTTACCCTTATCTTGTGACTCGGCCTGTGTTTGTGTAAGTACTGACCATAATTTTGCTAATTATCAGAATACAATGTCAATTTTTTTTTTTTTCGTTATATTTTTGTGTTAAAGCAATTGCCTTTTGTGTTAAGAGAGTTCATACAGAGGAATCGCAATTTCGCAATTTAGTGTCTTATTTCGTGTTAGTTTTTTTTTTTTTTAATTGGTGCTACTTGTTTAAAATTGACCAATTCGTTTAGAAACGACCGATGCTGTTCACTGACTCCGTAAGTTTTGAAATGAACAGCGTTCTATGTAGCTATTTGAAATGTCTGACTGAACTAAGGTGAAGTTCTAATACTTCATAAACTTTCGTTTTATATGTTTTCAATACATTTTTTAGAATTAGGTGAAAGGTGTGTAAAAGGTACGAAATCATTGCGCAAATAACACATTCGAATTAGCCGGGCATTTTTTTCATAGTAAAAAAAAAACCACGACGAAAACATCTGTACAAAAGAAGAAACGAAACATAAAAAGGTTTAAATAATTTTATTTTATATCCCCGACGAAAAGAAAATAGGTAGCGTAAAAAACAATCCCAGGAAAATATTTTTTATTTTTTGTTGAATGCTGCCTATATATTTTTATGCGGCAGTCAGCTGCCGCACATAGGTCGCTGGAGTCCCGTTTCGCGGGGCTCCTACTTCTGGGTGGTTTGAAAAAAAAATAACCCTAACCTAACCAATCCGAGTCGGATCGCTCTGAATCGGGGGGGTTTTAAATTTAGCTATTTCACATAGGTCGCCGGAGCCCCGCTTCGCGGGTATCCTACTTCTGGGTGGCTTAAAAAAATAACCCTAACCTATCCAGTCCGAGTCGGATCGCTCTGAATCGGGGGGTGTTAAGTTTAGCTATCGCACATTGGTCGCCGGAGTCCGACTGCCCTCGTCGTTAGCGCAGACTTCCACCTATCTCGTATCTTGAAAACGGTGCGCGCTTTTGCAAAAATAATGAATATTTGGCTACGGCTATACCCGGACCACGGGATAGATATAAGTTAGAAAAAAAAATAGGCATCTCGAACACTGCCTCACAAAAAAACAAAATAACAACTTAATTAAACTCAATTTTTCAGGCGGCGCGGCGTTTCAATTTCGTAGAATAAAAATTGACAGTAATATTGCGCAAAAGGAAACTGCACCGCCCACTGGATTTAACCTTGAATCTAAGTCGTTAGTAAGCCAGTGTTTTAATTTTATAAAATTGAAATACCAATATTGTGCAATTACTTGTAGTTGTGTAAGAAACTTGTGTGTGTCTTGTAGAATATTATTATTATTATTAATATAAGTCCCCTAAAAAATGTATTGAAAACATTTCAAAAAAATAGCTCCGATTAAATTATAAAAATCGAAAATCACTAAATTATACACTTAATTGCGCCGTTGCCATTTCTCTGTATGAACCCTCTTAAACCTTTAATTCCCTGTGACCGTTGGACTGACTGTTATTAATTATATGGGTTGGTCTGAAATTCTATTTATACTTTATACCGGACAGAGTTCATGTTTGTAAGTTTTATAGACATTTTACATAACGATAAACGATCTGGAAATGTGGCGAAGCCGTGCGAATAAGTTAGTCATTAGATATAATCATTGAAAATCAAAGTGCAATGTGAATTAATTTATAAAGTTATATAATTTAGTCTATCGGACTCAATAGGTCCCATAATTTTACTTTCTTTCTAATAGGGTTACATACTTTGTCTCTCACTGTCCTATGGTGGAAAATGGATCAATTTCTTTGCAACTCCTCCATTTCATCATCATCATCACTACAACCCATAAATATCCCACTGCTGGGCACGGGTCTCCTCCAAACATTTTGAAGGGAATTTAGCCTACTATACCACGCTAGCCAGAAGAGTTTTGTATGAATTTTCCTTTTTTCGCAGTGATCTTGTCTGCTTAAGGTTACTCTCAGTCACCTTGTAGGACACTCACGGGTTACAATGCACGGTGGTCCCGCCATAGGTCATAAATAAGAAACTTCAATCATCAAATACCCACAATTTGTTAACATAAAACGATACACCATTAAACAGGCTACCCGCAAATATGAATATGTTGACCATTGTAATTAATTATCATTTACTTATTTACCTCTAAAGTCAAAGCATCATCAGCGTTTGTACGCTTCGTTATTATAAACTTATTAACACTTGTTAGTGCAACAGTGATTTCTCAGAATTGTTTGTTGTGAGTGGTGTTTGTGATAATGGATTTGCAAGAACAAGGTATGTTTATTATTAATTATATTTATTTGTTACCCTTACGTGGCTTTTTCATATATTTTTTTATGTGCTACGCAATATAAGATTTTCTTAGTCTTTTTTCCTTCCATTTAACTTTACGTAGTCCTATGATAAAGTTGATTTGGCGTCGACCATTATAATATCTATTGAAAATTAACATTATAGTATCTATTTTTGAAATATTGTTTATTTTCTACCGTCTACACTTGATTTTGGAAAATATAAGCCCTCTACGGCTGTGTATGTGTTGCGTAGCACTAACTACGAAAAAATTAATAAGTTTATAAATGTTTCTTTTCAGGATCTGTTATTAAATGTACCTTTTCAAGGTTGTATTTATTTGGAATTTGGTCATCCTTGAGAGGAAGTGTTGGAAAGAAACGCCAGCATGCCTTAGAGTCGGTTTTAACATCAGTGGATAAAGAAAATTTTGATATTATGTGTTTAGTGAGTAAGATAAATAATTTGTGTAGAATGTTTGATAAATATTGGATAATTGTGTACAAGTCAAAGTCCAGATTTTTAAATAAATACTCGGATTGGTTAAATAAAATTGAAACTGTTGAACTAGTTAGAAGTAGTGGAAGTAGTGATCAATGTATTCGGGAATATGTTGATCAGCCACAGCCATCTCGGGGACGACCCAAGAAAGATTTTTCGAGCTTGTCTAAACGGTCACAACGTAGACGGTTGGCAACATTATCTCAAATGGACGAGTCAACAGTGAATACACTAATTAATACTTCTAATATTTCAAATAATAGCACAGGTATTAATATTAATGCGGATGAGGTGTTGTCACTTTTTCTTGAAGCTAAATTGACAAAACATCAATATATCTTAATTAAAAATTTTGTTAATAGTAAATCTGAGTGTGATATCTTACCATCTTATCAAACTGTACTTAATGCTAAGAAGAAGTGCTATCCTGAAAATCTATCGATCTCAGAATCTAAAGCAGAAATTGAACTCCAAAGTTTGTTAGATCATACAGCATGTAGAATACTCGAGTCTCAAAAAAATAAATTAGATAGCGTGCCAATCGATTGTGCAGATAATTTAAGCTTAATTGGGAAGTGGGGTTTTGATGGTACTACGGGCCAAAGTGAATACAAACAGCGATTTTCGGATACATCAAGTCCACACGATGACAGTAGTTTATTTGTTACATCCTATGTTCCACTTCAGTTAGAAGTTAATTTTAATTCTGAAAAGATAATACTTTGGAAAAATCCCCGACCTTCTTCTACTAGATACTGCCGTCCCATCCGGTTTCAATTTTTAAAAGAAACTTCTGAAGTAGCCAAGGAAGAGGAGGCTTATGTGAGAGAAAAAATTCAGAGTTTAACGTCCACAGCATTTAGTTTAGAAAATCGTACTTTTAATATCAAACATTCTTTGCAATTAACTATGATAGATGGTAAAATATGTAGTGCTTTGAGCGATTCATCATCCTGTAAGTGTTACATTTGTGGAGCAACACCCAAAGAGATGAACAACATAGATTTATGTTTACAAAAACAAACCGTGGAAAGTCGCTTTGAATTCGGTCTATCTCCATTGCATTCTTGGTTTCGTTTTTTTGAATACTTCATTCATCTATCTTACAGGATTGATGTTAAGAAATGGCAAGTTAGATTAGAAGAAGAAAAAAAGGTGGTGGCCAATAGGAAATTGTACATACAGAATCAGTTTAAGCTTAGATTAGGTTTAATAGTCGACAAACCGCGAAGTGGCGGAAGTGGGACATCGAACGATGGAAATACTGCTAGAAGGTTTTTTAATAATTCAGCTATTTCGGCAGAAATTACAGGCTTAAATAAGAACTTAATTGATCGTTGCTCTACAATTTTACACGTTATGTCATCGGGATTTAATATTAATTTAGTAAAATTTAATGAATATGCATTGGAAACCGCGCGACTTCTAGTTCAGGAATATCGGTGGTACAATCTTCCAGCTTCCGTCCATAAAGTTCTCATACATGGTGGTGAAGTGGCACAACATGGTCTGTTATCTATAGGGGAACTTTCCGAAGAGGCAGCCGAATCAAATAATAAAAATTATAGGGCTTTTAGACGAGATAATACCCGAAAAATGTGTAGAAAACTTACTAACACCGACTTACTTAACAGACTTTTAGTGAATTCAGATCCATATATTACAGGTCTTCGGAAACTTCCCCTTAAGAAAAAAAGTGCAATGTCGAATCAAGTTTTAGAATTGTTATATATATAGTATAATTTTAAGTTTATTTTATAAATCATTTGTAGTTATGTGATTGTTAACGCAATTTTAAATTAAATTACTATATTATTTATCTTAGATCCTTTTGTTATAATATAGTCGTAATGTTTAAGTTTTAGTTATAAAATAAAATATTAGTATATGTATGTGCAATAGTTAAAATCACTAAATACATAAAATATAACTTCCATTATAGAAATCTTTGTTATAATTGCTAGAGGCGTTTTTAAAAGGTAAACGGTGACTTTTTTATATATATGTATTTATTAATATGCTTTGTATTATGTATGTATTTAAATTTAAGTAAATAAATATAACTTGATTAATGGTTTAAAACAGTTTTCCATTGATAGAAACCTAAATTCATAAAGTTATAGATTTATGACCGCTCTTGTTCGGAGCGGCGACCACCGTGCAATGGGGCAGTGATATTATGTATTCTCAATCCGTCATTAAGCGACAACTCCTCCATTTACTTCTGATTAATTACGTTGCGGGTTTCAAGACAGTAGTACTAAGTTAGGCATTAAGACTCCCGAGTGTCAGAACTCTGTTCTCAAGGGTCATCGCTGTTAATCCTGGCTTACAGAAGTTGCAGTGGTGGGATTGTCCCGTAGTCTAAAAGGTCTTTATATGACAAGGTAGTAAGTAAGGTATGTAGAGGACATTGTATCCTGAAAATAAATTATTTGATTCAAACTTACGCAATTTTTTTGTTAGGTTTAATAGCCTTTTAACCGTACGTTTTGTTTTATTACAGTGATGATGTCCAATTGCTTAACCGTTCTCTATTGAATGTGTTTTTCAACGACTTGGTATCTACCCGATATAGAAGAGATGTTTATTTAAATTGGCAAAATATTTTAGGTAAGTATCTACAGCGAGTATTCTTCTTCTGTACCTTTAAAGTTTCACTATTTTACTTGACTTCGTGGTAATAAGCTAATCATTATCAGCAACCCATTTAGTCCCACTGCTGGGATCGGGTCTCTTCTCCTCTAACTAGAGAGCTGAGAGGGTTCAGGCCATAATCCACTCACGCTGGCCTAGTGCGGGTTGATGGATCAGACATACTCATAGAATTTATTCTAGGGTATGGTTTCCTCACGATGTTTTCCTTCACCGTTAGCAGATGGATATTTGACTAGCACAAATAAATTCCACAAAGTGAAATCCACATTGGTACTGCCGGTCGGGATCGAACTCTGACCGCGTGATTTTCACGCCGCCGCGCCGGTCACTTATCCATTCAGCCACCATCGCATTATTTGCTGATAAGCTACTCGATGTTGTGATTTTAAGTAATAAACCAATTTATCACGTAAAACTTTTCATATAGGTAAATCAGGTAGGCCTAATTTCAATGAAAACTTAAAAATTAAATTACGCTCCAGATTTTTATATAAAAAGAAAAACAGTTCTCATGTTTTACTTTGAATAACATAATAATGAAAGTGTTTAGCTGTTTGCACGTAAGACCATCCGTCAGAGTCTCGACACATAGTCAAACTAGTTATTCCTATCATCATTTTGTTTTATATCCACAAAAGAGTCAGTTGTTTAAACTTAGTTTTACTCGTAGGTACTAGGTATTATGAGGAATTGCAAGTTTACTATTCAAAAATTTTCAAAGCTTTAAATTAAGTAGTTTTAAAGAACTGAACAACCGAACTGTGCAAATTTAAAGTTTTTTTTTTAATAAAAACTAGTTTCTGGATGTGCAATAAAAAGTAAATTTAATATGTTTTACTATTTAAACCCATATAATTACACCTGTATTATTATAAATTGACACGTTATCTTTGTGTATAAAATTTCCGAAATTATCAGCATTACCGGTTTACTGTATAATTGTGTATGATTAATTATTATAGTAGCAAACAAAACGATACAATATCTTCGAATCAGAACAAAAATAGCAAACTTAAAATATAATTATCTGTACTTTATCTACATGATATACTAACTAAATATTTAATTACAGATTAGTCACTGAGGAATTTTTTGTCTATTTTTTATGATTATTAATCAAATTATTTGTTTATAGCTTCATTCGGTGGACTCCTAAGTCTCATGCTAGGCTTTACACTGATATCCGGCTTTGACTTTATACTGTTCTTCACTGTACAAGTAGCAAACAAGTCTTGCAGCTCATTGAATACTGAGGAGAGGGCGCGTAATAAAATACACGTACAAGAGTACCACAATAAGAAGCATTGGTTACCACAGGTGTACAAACAGAAAAAAGCTTTCGAGACACATAGAAGTGGTTATTATGCTCAATCTAGATATTAAATGATAAGGACTATCTGAACACTGACTACTCTTAGCGCCTGTTTCACCACTGGCAAATAAGTGCTAATTAACCTATATGAGACTTACATGACAGATATTTGACGTATTTTTCATATAAAATCTGTCAAAAAAAGTGTCAGGTAGTTTATTAGACACTTATTTGAACCTTTATTACCACGGTAGTAAAACAGGCCTTATATATTAGTGATTATAAAGTCAAGTTCACACCTACATATTCGACTCTGTACTGCAAACTGAAGGTAGTGCTGGTTAACTGATACCTTAGTTCTCTGCTGGTTAAATTGCCAAGTTCTTCTTAAAGCCCAACCTTGTCTAATCTATCTATAATCTATCTATAAAAATAATTATAAATAAAATTAAAGTGGTTGTTTGTTATATCAAAATAAGAGATAGTATGTACTTAAGTTACTTATAACAAATACACTTTTCAAAAATTTCACCTGTCTGTTTGTGGTAAACTCCGAAATGGCTGAACCGAATTCAACTGGATTTTTATTGGCTGATAGCTACTGTTACAAAGGAGTCACTTAGGCTATAATGATTTTCAAAAAAAATTAAGCTTCCGTGAAAATTAGGCTTCAGTGATCATAGAATGCTAGATTAGTTTTCAACGCAAACGAAGTTGTGGGCACAAGCTATTTAAAATAAAGTTATTGACTATATACATGAGAATATAATGAAAATTATGGAAAACATGTTGTACGTCAGCTGTTGAAAGGTAAATGAGCCTGTTGTTTACGCGCCGGTTGTTCTGTAGCTATGCTGTACCATGCACTTCTGTAGACCTGCGCAGTAATACTATCTCCAGCTTTTAGTACATAATATTGATTATTATGATAATATAATTACGTATTAAATACGCAAAAATTGATTAATTACTTTGTTGTCACAAGGAACTAGAAAATTCAGAATCTAAGCACTTGTGTTATTTTAATAAATTTAATAAGTATCTTTCTTGATCGCTATCTTAGATAATATGTTTACCTATATATAAGTATAAGTGCGTACCTATAAAATTTATTTATTTATCAGTTTAACAGCTAAGTTGTAAGATGATCTGAATTGAACTGTACTTCCCAATTATCAACCTTAATCCTATTGATACAAAACGGAAATTGCTGAATAGGCTCATTTTCACTTAATACCTTATTCTATTAGAAGTGCAATTTATGAATGTATTGTTTTATTCTTTACTTGAATATTTACATACCTACGAGTATATTCTATAACGTTCACGAATTTGGACTTGCATAGGTTATATAATATAAGTTATCTACTTATAAACTAGCATAATTTTACTCAACTACGGCGAAGCGGGAAGGAAACTTATTATTTTACAGCAGTCTGTTTGTATGTATGTTTGTATATCTGTTCCCTCACATCTTTTAAACCTATTATAATTTGACAATGTATCGTATTCGTTTTGATCTTCCGTATAAAGGCCGATGTACATCAGACGACCAAATGCTCATTCTATCCCTTCTTTATCAAATTCTATTAGTGTAAACAGAGACAGAACACTCCTTCTTTATCCTATCTTAGCTCGCATTGATTCTATGAAAAATATTCGCTCGCTTGATGTACAAGGTACAAGAGCGCGCGAACAGCAGCTTAGAGCGTTCTTACGTGTTCGGACGTGCTCGCTCCCCGGAGCGGTCTCTTCAAAGTGTTCTTGTGTTCTAGCGATATGAACACCTACTTACCAAATTAAATATAGATTGGTCTCAAGAAAAATGTCTATTAATGATAGAAGCCTATCAAAACGCTAGATGTCTGTGGGATCCGATTTTTGAACACTATAAAATAAACATCAATTGACATCTTGTCAATTCTAAAGCCACTGAATAAATATACAACAGCGCAATACTACGAGTCGCGCAGCACTGCTGCCGAGATCGGAATCACAGCCACGAGCAATACTGCTGCGCAGCAATACTGCCGCGGCATCGCCTGCAGCGGCCGCATTGCTGCGCAGCAGTATTGCCGAGATCGTACCTTTCAGATTAAGTCGATGTCGAATACTGAATCTTCTAACTTAATAGTTATTGTTGCTAGTTGTTCATATGCCTTTACTTGTTGTGCTTTACACTGTAGGAAAATTTGTTGTACCTAATTGTTATTATTACACATGTTTTAGTAACTCTTGTAAGAATCTTCTAGGAAATATTTGAGTGTAAATGCAGAATAATAAACAATTTTAGTGCCTAATGAAAACGTTTTTATTTTCTGTAACGATATCCTACTTTCAAAAAATAATACCTACATATACCACAGTAGGTATGTATATACATATAGGTATGTATATATATATATAATTATTTTTTTTTTTATTTTTTATTTTTTTATTTATTTATTTATTTCCAAACATACAGCCATCATTACAGGTACTTAACCTAATGCAATGGTGTAGAAACTGTAAACAATAAAAAAGAACTTATCCTACTTATTACTATAATATAATTAAAAATACAATAAAAACTACGGTAGTGTACACAATATAGTACAAGTAGTCCTTATGAACTCACTCAGGGAACATGTCTACGTGGTTGGACACCGCATTGAGCACACGCAGCGTGCGCGTGAAGGGCGCGAGCTGCAGAAGGTTGGTGCGTGCGAAAGGTACCTCTAGCAGTGGCGGTCGTCTACGTCGTGCTATGTAGTCATTTGGAACACATAGACAGATTATTTGCAATACTGCTTGGTTGTGTATAGTCCCCCGGATGACTTTAAACATGTATGTGGCCAGAGCCACTTCCCTTCTTACTTCCAGTTTCGTGTAACCCACCATACCCAGAACAAATAAAGTTGGATACAACAATGGATAACCGGGGTAAACCCCATATTGTTTCAGATACAGGAACCTAATAAACTTGTTCTGGATACGCTCGATCATAAATTTATATTTGGCTTCATGGGGTGACCAGATCGCCGAATCGTTCTCTAGGTGAAATGGAATAGACAAAAGGAGTACTTATAAAGAATATAGGATCCTACTGTTAGGACTGCTATATATGACGAAGAACAGCGTAGAGCATTTTCACAACAGAAAAGAGATAAGTTTTTTTAGAGGAATTTTCACTGTCAAACAATTAAGGAAATTGTGTTCATTGAAATAACATAACTAGTTATACCTAAATAGGTAATATAGGTTTGACGAAAAGGCAATTATATTGTATGTTAATACAATATCATTGTGTATTTTAAAAGCTTGGCGCTCAAGGCACGGCGATACCGATTTGACGTGGCAGCCAAAAGGTTAAGTAACAAATATTAATCCATATATCCATCCATCATGAGTTTCGTGTTTATAATATTAATAGGATTTACGAATATATTTCATACTAACTTATGCCCGCGACTTCGATCGCGTATATTTCGATATTTACATTGACCTTTATAAGTACTTTTTTAAAGTGCAAATCTCGAAATTTCTGGTGCCCACTACAGGGGTTGAATTTTAGATTAGAGTTGACTTTGAAAACCACAAAAGTAGTAGTAAGCGTGAATGAACCCATAATACTCAATCGGAATTTGAATGCTATTTGCGTGATCTTTTTCGTACTTGACGTTACTTTATAGATTTTGAAAGATTTTGAAAATCTATAAAGTAACAACCACTTTTTCTAAAATTTTCATCCCCTTGAGAGTTGAATTGAGACAGCCTGTGTGTGTATAAGAACGAATATTTTAGTTGTTTCCTTTGCTTAGTTCCCGTGCCTATCTTTTTGGTCATTATTAGACCCTGAAAGTCTCCGAGTTGCACGTTATATTTAACCAGTCAAGTCTAAGACCGAATCTCCTAAGTGTCCCCGTCGCTAAAATCTCATACTTATCTTGCTGGTCATCATCAGACCCGCAAAGTACCGGGTGTCGAAGCCACACGTTAAACCTAACTATGTATTTAAAAGCAAGAACGTATCTCCTAAGCGTTTTCCTTGTTAAGATACTATGCTTCTTCCCCATCTCCCATCCTTCTGGTCATCATAAGTAAGTTAGCTGCTAAGTTTCATTAAATCCTATTCAGTATTTTTTCAAGAAAGAGTAACAAACATCCAAACATTCTCACAAACTTTCGCATTTATATCATTAGGATGATAAGACTAGTAGGTAGGATTTATTATAAGAGCTTATTGTACCGTTGGAGTCTAATATACCTAAAGACCACGTACTAAAGATCAATAAATAATACAACTTAACAAACGAATTAAGCAAAAATGACTATGTGAATCGACGACCTAAAAAAAAAATAGGTCACTGGGTCGGACTGGATGCGAAAGGAGGAGGACCAAGTATTAAGGCACGTGTCAAGAGAGGCCTATGTTCAATTGATTGACTTTGTGATTAAATTATATCATCATCATCATCAGTAACCCGTTAATGTCCCACTGCTGGGCTCGAGAGTCGAGTCTCCTCTCCTATATCTAGAATTAAGATATTAAATTATTTGTAATAGAGGAATCTCGCTACAACCTACTAAAAGACAAAACTCTAGTAAGTTTGTTACTGGAAAGAATCTCGAAAGACGGGCTTCTAGGTCCTAACTAAATTTGGCTAGGTAAAGCGAGGAATACGCCGTGTTCCGTCCCGTATCCGTCGAGAAGTGAAAGGTGGGAGTAGTGTACGCAGAAAGGGATCCCTTTAGGTTTAAGTGAACCGGAACGGTTTTCTCCCGCTATTACTCGATGAAAACAGCACCCGCACGATGAATTGTTAGATTTTTGCCTCTAACCTTGCTTTAACAGAGTATAGGAAATGGATAAAAGAACACAGACAGAATTTTGCATTAATGTAATGTAATGAAAAATTGCCTACGTGTAAACTTATGTAGGTGATATCAGAGAGTGCTGTAAGTCTCAAATACGTATGTTTGCCGGGTATAAAATCATAGCAACAAACGCACAGATAAAACAGACAACCAAATAAACAGACAAAAATTCTAACAATCATTGTTTTGGATTCTATTACGTTTATAAAGACTCCCAGTAACAGTTTATCTCATATATCTTCCATGTACAGACATGGACCCGTTAGATTTTTATTATATACATGTTTAGATAGAAGAAGAAGATAGATAGGTAGATGAAATAAATCGTTTAGGGCCGATTTTTCAATTGCCAGATAATTTTATCTGAGGAATAAATCTGAATCTGAACAGTTTTTCTATACAACATCAATCAAACGTCAATTTTATTCTCCAGGTAAAAGTTAGATAACGATGGAAAAATTGCCCCTTAGTATAACTAGAGTTCACTGTTTATTACGTTAAATTAGTTATAAATAGTACCTCTCCTAAGAAAACGGAATGCTCTGTCATTACAAAGGTTTGCTTGTGATTCAGTGTGTTAATATAATTCTGTTTCGATCTCGTATTTCTTTCTCAGTCCCGTTTCATTTCGCATCTAATATCCTAGTTTCGTAGAACGTCGATTTGTTTATAAAATACTAGTTATACTATAAAATAATTATGGCTCTGTGTTTACAATTTTGTAGACCGGAATCAAAGTGAAACTGCTGCCGTAAACAAAAATAAAGATAACAGTTTATCGTTCAAATAAATGATATCACTACAAGAATCTTGCACACCTTCTGTTAAAATTAACTTCTTCGTCGACCACTCAGTGAAATAACTTAGTAATTGATATTATTAGTCATAGATGTAGATATCTTTATCTCCAATTCATATATCACTTTCCTATACTTATTGGGAAGCCGTGTTTATTTTTTGTACCTAGTGCATATATGTATAATTATAGACCTTAATTATCTTTGTTTTGTTTTGAATTCGTTGGTTCGGTTGTTGTCTCCCATATAGTATCTTTGGGCTTAGTGCGTCTACAGCAGCCTTATCATTTACTAGATCTGTTTGCTCTTGAATGAAAGCTATTATCGGAATGAATCTGACTTTTTACGAGATGACTGCTTAAGAGGTTAGGATTTACGTTAGTATTTTTTGAAACGTAGTCCAACGCGACCACTGATGTATACACAAAAGGATATATGAATATATTAAAATGAGTCTGATTCTAGGTTATCCGTCTATGAGAATCGAGTTACGAATAAAGTCACATGTACTCTACATGTGATTTTATTCGAACATTTGGAATTTATTTCATGATAGGCTTCAGATTTTCATTTAATACGAAAGAATGACAAATCAATTTTTTTATTGTGATTTTATCCCAAGGGTAGATTACACTTTTCCTTGTTAGTTGTTAATCTATATTTGTCTATAAATGTGTTCTCGACAGCATAGCTGATAAGCCCCTAACGATAACAAATACCTATCAACTTTCAGTTTCATTGAATATATTAATACATTATGCTGCGAACATGATAGTGGTATGCAAGTTAAGTTACGTTTACATATTTCCTTTAATAACTGTTTTGATATTTTATGTTAACTGATAACCGTTGGAATAAACGTTTTGTTGAATGAAGTCCACGATTCTGCCAACGTAGTATAAGACTTGGTCACCATCTACAGAGCCACAAACTTTTTAGATGGGTTTTGGCAGCTTTATCTGAAAAGCCAAGGACATTGACAAGTGGCTTACATTCGAGACGATAGTGAAATGATCACTGAAACTTATGCCTAGTAGTTCTATAGATTTAGTAGTAGACTTTTGGGCTAGCGATGAATACGACACGCCACATTAGTATCGAGTAAAAGTATAAGTCATATCGTTTTTTTAAAGGAGTTTTACGTTGATTTGGAGTGGTAGTTATAGTACGCTATTATCAATCTACTATGAGTACTAGGGTTTTCCTTTATAAATGTAGAAAACGTGTGTAATCTAGCTCGTTAATGGCTATGATCACTTTCACGGTATTCGTTTTTTAAACGGCAATTTATTATCTAATCATCTGATTTGATTAATGGCAAAGCTTATGCTTGCAGTTGTACATATCAAAATCCCAGTTTTATAATCCCAAAATAAAACTTATCATTTGTTATCAGACTAAAGTTTTAATTTAATAACTTGTTTCAATACCTTACATAGCCTTAATATAACTGTTTTTGTTCGATAAACATAATAATAATATGTTTAGATGTAAAGAAACAATAAATCAATTTAATTTTCTAGTAATGGCGGCACCTAACTCATTGCCAAGTTTTCAAGAGCCGAGATGACGATAAGGCATAAAAAAGAGGTGCATAAATTTGCCAAAAATTTCAAATTATTACAACATTTCATTTAATAATGTTATGCCCGGCTTCTGAACCATTAAATAAATGTTGTTTATCAATTAAAGTATAACCTGACCGAATATAAAACTAAATAAATAGGACTAGTTTATTCATACAACTGTTATATTTAATTTGTTAATGGTATATTTTATCCAATCAATAATCACCATCCATCTGAGGGTTCAGAAACAGGGCATTGCAAGTAAGTACAGATGCAAAATGTGTTGTAAAACGAGGGAATGTATGAATGTATAATGTTTTTGGTGAACATGACTGTTTTAATAAGCCAAAAAGGGAACGGATTCTGAACAATTGAATAATTATTTATAGAGTAACTGTTTGATGCTGGACATGTCTCTCGTAACAGATCGTCGTATGGATGTAACCTCATATGTAGTCTTACTATAATACAATACAGTACAAATGCATGACTATTAAACGATAAGGTACTTAGGCATAAATCTCCGTGTCTATTACTGTTTATATGAGTTTCTGTATGCCATTTAATATTATCAGAGAAATATCGTTCATCACACAACTTTATTACTTTATACTAAGTAATAGATAGTTTAAGAATTCTTACTTTATTGAGTTGTTTCTTACTTTAGTGACTTAGTGAAATGTATTACGTTTTGTTGAAAGAAACAGCGACTGACTCGTGTATTGTATAGGCATTAATCACAAGTTTATGGCACACTAACCGACTATCAATCTTGGATAAAACATAGTCAATAAACTGCTATCAAGAAATGTTTCTATTTTCACTTCAGTACAAGTGACTCAGTTAGGCAATTGATGTTTTCTCAAACACAGTTGGTTGGGATATCTGTAGATTTTATGCCTATACTTATAATAGTATTGTAATAATTATTATTGGCGTGAGTTTTCAGTGTACTATGGAGAAGAAAGATAGGTCGTGCAGTAGTGCTTAGTGACTAATTAGCTGTGAATAATCATAATAGTTAGAATTACGGAGGGACATATATATGTCCTGTGTAAATAAATAGTTTATGTGTTGAATGGTAAGCTGTATTTACTGCAGGTGCATATGTCGAATCAGTCAAATCTATATTTTAATAATTTAATTGTGTCTAAGTGAATTTTATCTGATGTGTCAACAATAAGAAATTGTTCGGCCATGAAGACTTGGAAACAAAATATTATACTTTTAGGTATAGAGAAAATCAGAAAATAGTTAGTGTCGGCTCTTGTAAACACACAATTTAGAACAACAATATTATGTAAGTAAGTAATAAATATGATAAGCAACTCATTTGCTTTAAATACACTTCGCATTTTTTTTAATAAATATATTATTAAAACGTATCATAGGAAAGAGTGGAAATGGTGTGTCAGTAACTTAGAACCTTCTTCACTGAATATACATCGACCAGATATGTGATATATTATGTTAAAACTGGGGAATTGGAAAGAAGAAAAAAGTAGTACCAGTGTCGAAATGTAACAATCAACCATAGTCAAACTGATTTAATTTTAATTTTAAAATTATTTAAAAACAGCTGACTAGATTATTTTTTGAGAAAGTAAGTACCTACAAACTGACGGTGTACACCTGAGATGAGAGATTACCTTCTTCATGTACACAAATGGCGCGCGTCTATCACTGACGTGCGATATAATAATTGAATTCTACTAATCGCTACAAACTTGACTCTTATCAAATAAGATTATCTACTTAAAAACCACTGTCATTGATATCTTTCTTTCAGTGTTTCTAGATCCTCGAAGATTGCGGAGTGCCAGCTATCGCTCTAATAAAGTATTTAATTAACAGTTATGTGTTATTAATATTAGTATCGATTTATTGCCGCAACCTGTTAAATACCCAGACGATCTAAAGTGAGTACAATGTTCTAAGGTTTATTCATATTGTAAAGTCATTATTAGTACCTAAGATAAAAGCAGGCCAATAAATAGGCTATCGACTGTTGTTTAACAGTACACGTCTGAAATTATTTGTGTTGTAATGATGTGTTAATAATGTGTGTTGTGCATAGTTATTAATTAATGAAACAAAAGTGCTATTACAAATTCGCTGATATAATTCTTTTTTTAAACAGGTTCTGTTTTTAAATAACAGGTGAAGTTGATGTGTTAGTCATTTTGCGATACATAAATAATTAGTGTCAGAGACCTATAGAAAGTACTAAATACCAAGTACCTAAAATGTGTTGTCTTGAGCCTCATGATAACAATTATGGTACCCAGTACATTTCTTGTGTACGCTTGTTTGGAGTTGTATACTATGAGATCACAGACAGTGTCATTTGTACTTTGATGTATGGCAATAATTACGATATATTATCGTATCATAATTAACACAATCAATCAAATTCGATATAATAATATCTAGTATGCCTGTACATACATACACAGCTGCCAAATGATTTGCTTTTGAAATTTTATTACAACTAATAAATATCCTAACGATTTATTGGTTGTAGTCATAAACAATGTTATTTTTACGCAATAATGTTAGCGTGATGGTAAGACATACCATAGCCTATTTTGATGGTGAATGTTTACGAGTAGAGTCAGTACTTTTTCAATCTAGTGTCCATTTCGTTCACGTGCGGTACATCCATTCAATAACCTACAATGTGAAATATTTATTTTTTAGTTCCATAAATTTGGAACGGTCGTATACAGAAGGATCAACATCATGAGAGGCACACAAAGTCTTGTCGTCCTCGCGACAATATTACTGCCAGTTTGCTGTACCTACACTGAGGCATTTGAGGCATTCAGTAAGTATTCTCTATCTTTGTCGCTTTGATAATGACAATGAATCAGTATTCAGTCCTTTATTAGTGTCTGTAAACAAAGAATAATCATAGATTATAAAATGTGTCCTTTAATTGTTATTTTATTGTTATTGTACTGATTAATTTGACAAAATCAACTAACTGAGAGTTGGTGCTTATGTAGCGTCGTTCAACAATCAATTTGTGCAAACATTGAGAAACTCGAGATATCTATTGAGACTATGACATAAATGTATCTTTAGTAATACTGAATTAAAGGTAGGTCAATTTAGAATCAAATCGCGACGATACGTAGGTGCACATACATTTTGGTACCAAAATTGCATTATCTCCCAAACTACATAACACACGCAAATGGCATTACCTCCCAACCTTCCTAACAAACGCAGCGTTGCATGCTAATGTAGCTTGATCTATATTAGTACTTCAACATGGCATATCACGACCAGGACTCAATGTGAAAACAAAGAATCGATTAACCGACTACTATGTATTAATACATTATCACTGACACAGAACTCCCAACAATCGATTTTCGAGCCAGTTTTACACAAAATACCTAGGTATTATCTGTTTTTAGTCATTTGTTACTTGCTAAAATATATTTGTATTCGTTTAGATGAATCGTACCCCGTGCGACCAGTTAAGAGAAATGGTGAAATCGTGTTGATGCACGAGCAGCTGATGAAGAAGCTCGATGAAGAACAAGAATCTTGGCATTGGACTCCATGGCTGCGGACGAGACTTGAGGTGGTCGACGGTGTACTGCGTGAACTGGATTGTTTAGCTAGAGACTCCATTGACAGTTTCCCTGATGGATTGTTTGACGGTAAGTCAGTTCTTATCATCTAAATTACATACAAAATAAAAAAAAAACACATTGAGGCAATAATACAGTATTTGTTAACTTTACAAGGAACTAGATAGTTTGTGTACTGTATTGTTGTCTTTTATTTAATTTTTACAGTAAAAAAAAAACAATAGTAACTATTCAGTAAAAAATGACGGACTCTTTGTTTTGAAAGACCTCACAATGACAGTCACAGCTGTTGAAGTAGACGAGAAGTAGATATTGCCGGTTTCCGTAATTTAACAAGATATGTATTTTGTGAATTTTGTGATTGCAGAGGATCAGCTGAGACAGGGTGCTTTCCTTTTGTACGTATTGTTCGGCATTTACTCATTCACGCTTCTGGCTATTGTGTGTAACGACTATTTTATTCCTTGCGTGGAACTCATTTGCGAAGACTTGAAGATTCCTCAGGTAAATATATAATTTCTTGTTAGTAAATCGTTAATATATACATTGACCTATTTGTTAGTGATGTAATTGCTTGGCGTGATCAATTATTATTAAAACTATTAACGATTTAATCAATTTAACTTTTAATTGATTTGAGAATAGTGGTCTTTCTTTTGTGTTTTATTACCTTGTTGTAATCAATGCTCGTTTAAATATCGTTTGTTTTTACGTACTTAGGCCACTTAATTGGTGCAGAGATAATTACGAAAATATATACAGGAAAGGTTTAACCTTTCCTGGAAGTCAATCGACCTATCCGTTTTTGTATAAACGTCTAAAAGTTATGCTCAAAAGATTAAATAAATATAAATATTTTTATTATAAAACAACTATTAATATTAATAGTTGTTTTATAATAAAAAGACAACAACTATTAATATTAATAGTTGTTTTATAATAAAAAGACAACAACTATTAATATTAATAGTTGTTTTGTATCGTTTTTAAGCTATTCTCTTTTATACATAGATTTGATTGACTTCCTGATATTTTGTCTAATAAAAGACTGTAGTTAAAAAAAAATGTATTATAAATTATTTTACAGAAATTGACGAATTAAATAAATTGTTTAACTTTAGATAGGTCGGATTTGCATAGATTCGCTGAAGAATAAATTGATATGAGTTATTATTAACTTTGTGCTATTCTTCAGAATGTCGCTGCCGCTACATTCATGTCCGTGGCTACTTCGTGTCCTGAATTTTTCGTCAACGTCATTTCTACATTTCTAACTGAATCAGACATGGGTATTGGCACTATTGTGGGCTCCGCTATTTTCAACGCTCTGGGAGTTGCAGCTATTGGAGGTTTAGCTGCTATTACGGTATTGCATTCAATACATTTTTGGTTAATTTATATTAGCACTAAAATAACTGAAGTATAAGATAACTAAATTATTCTCTCTGTTTCAGCCTATAAAAATAGACAAACGTCCCGTAACTAGAGATGTGTTAATTTATATGTTCAATGTTAGCATCCTGGTTGTATTTGTATGGGATGGACAAATAGATTGGTACGAGGCAGTCGTCTTAGGAGTCCTGTATATCTTATACTTCATCGTTATGTTCAATAGTATGCGAATGTTTGCTCTCTATGACAGATGTATGGAAAGGATGTGTAAGAAGAATAGTTTAGGAGGTATGTATTGAAAACAATTTTGTTCTTCTATTAATTATTCTGACAAATAGATCATAATTTTCTGTTTATTTCTCAGTAGATACAGTCATGGAGAGTTCCACTGATAAACCCGTCGAAGAAGGAATAGACAATAAAGGATTTAATGACGTAAACGTCGTTAATTCAGACAAAGCCGCGGTTGCAGAAGCAGGTACGACCTTGACAAATGCAATAATTATAGTTAATTACATACTGTTTCTTTCACTCGGATTATAAATAAAGATCCAATACAAAACCAAATTGATTAATTGCTTACTGTGTTCAATCTTCATCTCGTATTAAAACATTATCATACACACTTTATCAAATTGTTCTGGGGTAATAAACATTATGATGATTTTCACAAGCATAATTCGTTTCAGAAGAGGCGCCGGTGAAACCAAAGAAAGGCTTATTTAGATTCCCGAGCCATAAATCAGTAACGTATAGATTCTGGTGGCTGTATACTTGGCCTTTGAAACTTGTATTGGGATTGACTATTCCATCACCTGTGACGCGCAAGAGGCTATATCCTCTCGCCTTCTTTATGTGTATCGTTTGGATCGGAGCAAACTCTTATTGTGTCTCATGGAGCATGACTGTGATAGGTATGTATATTTACCATTTATTTTGTTTGACAAAATTAGTTTTACGAAACATGGTTAAACATATGCATACGTTATACGTATGTGGATTCCAATTACCTTCTACGTGTATCAGGCCAAAGACTAGCTGTATCTAATTTTATTTTAACTATGTTTCAATAGTTAGTAAGGGTATTTATATATAATTTTAACGGACTTATATTACTCCAAGAATACGATAATATAATAATTATAAAATATATTTATAAATTCCGCTGCTCTCTACATACGTACTACTGTTATATTTTATCGGCTGCGTACCATGATTCAAAATTAAAATGACGTTGTGAAAACTCATTATGGCATCCGAACTATTTGCCACGCCATGAAAAAGATCTTACGAGCACAAAAACTAAGTTATATTAATGTCTTTATACTGATGAATTATAAACATAACAAATGAAACTTTTTAAATTGGCAGACACTGTTAAATGAAATAAAAATGGAATATAATAAAAGTATAAAACGTGTCACTCTTAAATAAGAACAAATATTGGTGCCATCTGTTGTATAGATGAGTCGGCTAAAACTTTATTTTTCTAAATAAGATATTGTTTTTTCTTTAGGACACACATTCTTTATTCCGGATTCTGTTATGGGCATGACGTTTTTGGCGTTCGGTGGATGTCTGCCTGAGGCCTGCTCAGTTTTCATCATGTCGAGGCGAGGTATGTTATAATAATTCAATATACTTAACTTAGGTCGCCGGGTCTGACTGGATGTGAAATATGGAGGATGGAGTGTTGTGGCGCGTGTTAGAAGTGGCCTATGTCCAGCAGTGGACTGGAATAGGCTGAGATGATGATGATACTTAACCTAAACATTTTGATAATTAATACATTTTCTGTTTAAATTTAAGTTATTGTTGTATCACTCACATAATATTTCTTAAAAGCTATTTAGCGAATATTTTGTTTAAGCTATGCAATTAATTTGCTGATTACTTTTGAGTTTATATTCAAAACGTGCACGTGTTTTTTATAATTGCTTTTGCTCACTCAGGTGTAGCTATAGATAACTTTTTATATTGAAATTTTTGCTTGCGAATCTATTATTATTATCATCAATGTATTAATGTTTAAGTATTCCTACTAACATTTAAAATGTCACTTTATTAAATACAATACTAGCTTTCGCACGGGTCTTCGCTCACGTTGTACTTTGTTTGGCCACTGTTCAGCTCTTATTGGTCATACCCTGGTGTTATATACCTAGCCTTTAGCCTTCCTGGCTGAACGGGCTACACACAAAAAACATTTTTCAAATAGGACCTGAGATTTTCAAGTTCAAACAAACAAACTCGAAATATTATGAATATTATTTTCTATTACATACTTTAACTAAGTAATTAATACAATTCCTAGGCATTGTATAGAATACCTGCTGTTCCACCGGCAATGTCTAAAATAATTAGATCTCTTCAATTCTTGTCTATATAATTATGACGGACAAATGAAATGTGTTCTATTAATTAAAATCGTTAGGGTTATTTTTTTTACTACTTTTTTTTAACTTAACACTCCCGATTCAGAGCAATCCGACTCGGACTGGTTGGGTGAGGGTTATTTTTTTTCAAACCAACCAAAAGTAGAAATCGACTCGCACTTGACCAGTTTTTTTCTAAGTTACAGAACAGTACCTAGTTTTAATCTTAGTTTTAAGAACAAAAAATGTATCGCTGTTGGTGTGCCTTATTAAATAAATAAATAACAAAAACGGGACAATCCCTCATTGTCTCGTTTTCAGGAATAATGATGTTATTTTGAACTTAACTGAGATCAACTTAAATTATTTTTGTAGATATATAAGCACTTATGTGTAGCTATAATCTTCTTTGGTTTCGCAACAGGAAGCAGTTATCACTCAGCATTCTTTTATTAACGGCTTTAAAATGCTATTATCATCATCAATCAATGATGTTCGTATAAGGGACACGTGTAATATCATTACATTATTATAAATTTCGTGATACCATTATCGGTAAGCGATCACACACACATCATCACTAGGTATTTGTTTCTGGATTTTGTCTATATTACAAACACAAAGATAAGGTTGCCTGTTCATTGACGCGGAGCGATGCTGCGGAACGGAGAAAGGTATATTAACCAATAGGAACATGCCCACTGGAGCAAAGTGGAGATTTTATGCAAGCCTATTGGTTAATATTTTATAATAATATTTGACTGGCCTGTTGGCTTAGTGGTTTGTGATCCCGATTTCTAAACCGGAGGTCGTGGGTTCGAATCCCACCCAGGACAAATATTTGTGTGATGAACATGATTGTTTGTTCTGTCTGGGTTTAATTTACCTATATATATACATACAATAAAATTCTAACGGGTCGATGTCTGTACAACTGTTACTGGTTGTTCTACTTTATAAACGTTATATAACCCAAAACAATGATTGTTAGAATTTTTGTCTGTTTGTCTCTATGTGTTTTGTCTGTGTGTTTGTTCGCGCTAATCTGCGAAACGGCTGAACCAATTGAAATGCGGTTTTCAGTAATTGAAGTAGTTTGTCACTTATTACCTAACACAAACAATTATATTGCTTAATTTAGGACTAGATGTCGCTGTGTGAATGTGTGAAAATATTATTATATTATTAATCTCCGATTCTCCGCTCTGCAGCCTCGCTCCACGTTAATGGACAGGCAGCCTAATAAAAAGTATTTTATAACATATTTGCTCGTAAAGGGTCTCTTATTTCACCAATTTCAGTGTCGTAATGTATCTCATTACGCACTAGTGCGGTAATGTAAAGTAAAATGCACGGCTTCTCACGATCACAGACTAGTAATCAAGATGCTCCGTCTAAAACGAACGGTACTTTTTTAAATCTTAGCAAAGAGTTTTTTTGTCAGAAAAGTGGTCAACATTTTATGAATAAAATTAACTTTGGGAGATAAAATAATAATTATGATATATATAAAATAAACATTTAATTCTTTAACTTCATTAATTTAGACCATAAATTACAACCATTTATCTGTAATAAAACACAAAAATATTAATTTACATTATTAGTAATACTGGCTGTTTTTGTGTTTTTGCCTTAAAAAAAAAGCGCTGATGGGCGCGGATCGATAATTTGTGACAAGTAAAAATTATTCCGCGCGCTTTTTCTTTTCGCTGTATTTGTTATTTTTTTTTCCAATTTTATTTATTTCCTCGCAAATATGTTATAAAACGTCCTATGACATTCGTGCGCTTTGATAATTACAGCCTCTGCTTTCTTGTAGCCCTCGCCTGCGGCTCGGGCTAGCAATATCGCCTCTGCTGTAATTATCAACTTACCGCACTTATATCATAATGTACTATTTTGTAACTGCCTCGGTGACGCAACGGGAGCGTATAATATACCTACGACTGTTGCGCAAGAGGTCCGGGTTCGATGCTCGGATCGGGCAACAACGCTATTGAGTTTTTCAGTCATGTGATCCTAAGCTATATACAGACAATTAGAGCACAACGAGAAAAGAAAAATTCGAAACAGCCCTATACCAACCTGCCTGGCAGCCTGGTATAGTAGGCTAAATTCTTTCCACATTCTTTGGAGGAGACCCGTGCCTAGCAGTAGGACGTTTATGGGTTGAAACGATGATTCTGAGCATCAGCCCGGGAGTTTAGAAATAGGCCCACATGGGAAATAACACAAAAATGTAGCGGCGGTGCACATCTGCCTACTCCCTTCCATAGAGGCGTGACGCTATGGATTTTGTACTTTATTATATAATATATATATGTGTATATAATATATATATATATATATAATTTATAATTATAAATTATATATATTATAATATATTATAATTATATATATATAAATTATATATATATACTTTATTTATTATTTTATTTATTTGGAATCAGCCTTTTACAAAGCTTAATTTCTAATTGATCTAAAGTTCCATAATTATCTTAATTACTAAATTGACTTTTTGAGATCACTGACAATGCAAATACAAGATTGTAAAGCTAAATAATTCAATTTATATAATTTTATATTTCTTTGTACTATTATGTAGCAGTAATTCTCTTAATCTACATCTGAATTGTATATATTTGGGAAATATCTACACTATTAAGTTTTTTATCATAGAAATTACACGTACGCGTACGTGGAATTTCCTTATTATTCCTTCCTTGTAATTTCCTACCTTTATGAAAGATATCTTTAGCATAATTTGTACAGCACACACAATATACTACTAATAATTCAGTGAGTGACACGAGTCCGGTTTCCTGATTTTTTTCCTTTGCATGTGTGATATTGTTTCTCGGCTGTATCTTTTGATTGCGTTTACTAAGAACTCTTTTTTTTATTGCACCAAGGGATTGCATATTTGATAATAATTTTAGCTTAATACCTCTACGCATTCTTTAGAAAAATTTCTTGACAGACGGACAGACAGACGGACAACGGACAGATCCTATAAAGGTTCTGTTTTTTCCTTTTGAGGTACGGAACTCTAAAAACAAACATTCTCAATGGGGCGTAGTTATGGTAAGGTTTTTCAGCTTGTAGATGTATGTTGTTGATGTAAATAGACAGCAGCCGCTAAGCTAAGCGAAGATACGAGTGTATCCCAGATTTCGATGTGACGACTTTCTACGAGAATGAATCATGTTTTTTTTTTGTTTTCATGCATGTGTAATAATTGCGAATATCTTGTCTTAAACAGTATCATAATTAAGTAATTAAATTTACCGATTTAGTACTTATCAGGGTAAATACTTTGAGTAGGTATCCTATTATACTCGATAAAATAGATAACATCTTTTACGTAAATAAAATTATAATGTATTTTACGTAATTCTAATTGACAATATCTACAAAATCTTTCTTTAAATTAAAGCTGTTGATAAGTTGGATCACGGTAGTTGTCGTTACACAGTATGAATATCGCGAAAAACATCATAAAGATTAGCATCATGGCCTAGCTTTGTATTCACACAGAGTTACTACTTACCTATAAAACCTATAAAAGTATTTTCAAATTAAATTTTCAATAGGTAGGTACGTAATTTTACCGACAAAGGATTACAAAATAATAATTTGTGTGCTTCAGGCTGTATTAAGAGACAAAATTAGATATTGTCTCTTCTTGGCATCGCCAAAACGAAGGAATTGGTTTATTAATTGAATTATTTATATTGTTTCAGGTGAAGGAGGTATCGGTGTATCGAACGCTCTTGGCGCTAACTCGTTGGCAATCTTGTTCGCGCTGGGTCTACCTTGGCTCATCAAAACACTAACACTTGTAGGGCAGGGCGCAGACGACACCGCTGTTCTCATCAATTCGGCCGGCATTGACTTCGTTGTTGGATCACTACTAGTCGCAGTGTCTTGCTTATGGCTTACTCTGTTCATCGGAAAATTCACACTTAGGAAAAGTCTTGGTGGAGTTCTGATATGCCTCTACCTTGTATTCATTACATTCGCGATCCTCGTCGAAATGGGTGTCATCTTAGACAGGGGCTTGGACGATTGTTGAATTTATTAGAACTGGTGTGTTATGAATGAAAACCGAAAGTGTCGATTGGTTGATATCATAAGATTCCCTTATCTTGGTATTGTTACTCACTTAGTTGATTTGAAAAATTATTTTATAAGGTCATCTGTACCAAATAGCTGTGCCTAGAATATAATGGTTGAAATGTTTGATATACTTATTAAGTAACCAAAACATTGTTGTATCCACAGAGTTTGTATGATGATAAATAATATAGAAAATATTTCGTATTCAAAAGTGAGTCTAAGAGGATGAAAGTTGGTCAGGATCTCTAACTTAATTGACTAGGGAATTGACTGAAGACCAGGCACACAAGCATTGTGTTTTGGACACATGTAACGCAGACACAGTCAATGTGATAATGGTGATCAAATCCAATAAGTTGTACGATATGTGCCGTGATTATAGAAGCAGAAGATGTCATATTTGTTTTGATTTTACCATATACGTAAACATACATTTATAAACTATGTTTCGCGTCAAATTAGATCTTCACAGGCTGCATGAACTGTTGGACGGCAGCTTGTTCACATTGCCGACTAGACTATTTCACAGAGTAAAGAAGTTACGCGCATTTTACTATAATAACTTACACTCTATTTCAATTGTCGCGAAAACATTTTGTTTAACTGTTTGCTCTGTACTAATATAATGATGTGAAATGACTGTAAATACCATAATATATTTGTCGTTTGTCAATAACTGTGCAATTATTGCCTCAGGCTAATAAAGATTAGTTCGATTCCTACCTCGTAAAAAATATTGTTGTTGCTTTATTTTTACGGCTAATAGGCTGTACAAAAATACATATATAATACAATAGAGTTAAAGTGGAAATAACTGTTATTTATTTGTTAATATTACTTATTTGTAATGTAGTTAGTAGAATGTTCCTTAGGTATATTTATTAAACGTAGAAATTAAGTTTAATTTACACTATTCAAGTTACGATAAACAAAACTCTTGTTATAAAATTTATTTATATATTATTGTTGATAAAATTTGAATAGCATAAATCAGGTTTGAAGAAAATTGTCAACAGATTATTAAAATTGGACAATGTAAAATAAAATATTTACGAGACCACGTCAAATACTGGCTATTTTGACTTTAACTTTTGTTTTATTATACATTTACTTTTGGTCAATTTGTGAAACTTTATATGAAATCCGATGCTCGAATTGTTTGGAATATAACGATGATTAGGTATACTTACCTGGAATGTTAGTAATTTAAATATTGCCGCATTATGGGAAAGTAAAAATACCTATATAAAAAACATTTTGTTGTATCTTGACAAGAATATCTACAACGTATTACTTACGAGTATGAATACTTTCCTATTACACGTCGTTCATGGCAAAATGTATAAGGCGAATGAAGATGTCATTCGTTTTATACATTTTCATTCGGCTTTCTCTAAAGCTAGTGACATAGATCTTAGGGATATTTCTCGGAGATGGATCTCCGCAATGCAATGTCATGGTAACTTCAACACGTGGATGCCTTCAGTTTGGCATTGCATTGCAACTCTGCATCAAGTTGACGATGTGTGTCGTGTTGTGTAGGTACCTATGTGTTTCGGCTATACGCCTTTACACAATCCGTGTGCAGTCGTACCGCATGTATTGTGAGCCTTTCAAGACCACAGTAAACTATACTTAGATCCTCAACTTTATTGGATACAAAATGACACAATTCAGGTATAAAAAAAGAAAGGCGAACTTATCTATCTCTGTTCAGTATGAACTTGACTCAAAGATGAGTTTTGACACTTCAATTTAGTTCAAATTAAATTTAATGTGGTTTTAGAATTACATCTCTACTTTATAAAATTCTACTTCATAATTTATTTTTATTGACCTTAGTTTTGCTTTATAATATTATTTTGTTCTATAGTGTGTGCTATCATTTTTTGATCGTAGCAGAAATCAATACATTCTAATGTATTAATTTCGTTTGAAGTAGCCAGAACTCTAGTCTTGGCTACTCCAAACGTGATTTTTAAGGTTTTTGTACTGTAACACATACGTCTCATTTTGCTAACATCGTAACGGATTCTATCAAAGGTCAGGCGGTATAAAAAGTCCCAGTTTTTTTTGTTCTTAAGTATTTAATGTCAATAAACCATTATTTCGTAACATAAATTACATTATGCCTAATAATGACAAAATATTATACTAACACTCATTATCAAATTTAAACATTGTTAAAATATAATTTTCTATACTACCTACTTCTTCCTTCTCTCCTTTCTTAATGATTATAATTTTCGAGTAGCAATACTCCTCGTGTATACAAAGCTTTTGTGTAAATTAGGCAAGCAAAAGAAAAAAAAATCGACACTCCTTCAGTGTCTTATACATATTATTATACCTATCCGGTACGGTCCGTCTCTGCTAAGCGGTTGCCGTAGACTATAATTTATCATCAGGTCTCCTAGTTATAACATGCCATGTAATCTTATAATACTTAAATATATTACTTATATCTATTAACAATCTTATAGACCCGAGCCCAGCAGTGGGACTTAACGGGTTGCTGATGAATGATGAATGAAATGATTAACAATCATGCCTTTTTCTTTAGAAAGTGGAGTCTCGTTGGTACAATGGTAATTCAGTTCCGGTTAAGCCTGAAAATTGTTAAGTAAGCGTTATTAATATGATCATAAAGTTGCATTTAGCGAAAGAAGAAGTTGGCGCACACATACGCGCCTGTAATGAGTACCTACTTTATCATTCAATTATGTATTCAATTATTGAAGTAAAATTAATTACATATGGAAAAAGATTCTTTGAATGTTTATTAAGTTCTGTGTATCATGTTCCTGTGATTTATCCAAATTTTATGATTATAAATCCACGGGAAGGTTTTGATTCCCTTACGAATGTCAAATATACGGCAAAAAAGGAGCATAAACGGCTGTATCTTTTGTTTGCGTTTAATTAGAAGTCTGATTTTTTACCCTGCTCTAAGGGATTGCAGGTTTGTTTATTTAATTTTAGCTTGATACCTTCTCTCTCGTGTTCTCGAGAAAATGGATTTTAACTGACGGATAGACTGAGAGACAGGCAATGACATTTTTCTCAAGATGCTTTCCTTCACCAGTCACATGATTTGTACAAATTTAAAAATCCACCTTTCTACTGCCGGCGTATTTAAACTCGCACCTCATGATTTGATAAAGCTACACACATTAAATATTAGGCAATTTCCTTAGCTTTGTTTAGCATTTATATAAAAAGCTAAATACATCGTCATAAGAAACCAAGGATGGCGATAATCATTTTATTAATTGAAAAATTTTTCCTATTTATTATAGACACAATTTAAATCACATTGTTTCTCACAAAGAGCATTCAGCGTCTATCAGACGTGATACAGTGGGATGGAAAGGAAACAACACATAATAATAAAAGTCTCACCTGGAAACTCGTGAGCAGCGCCGAAGCAATCTGGTAAAATTGCTTCCATGGTGTACCGGGCTCAGGACGAAAGGGTGTCAAAAAGTAGTTTATACCAAAAAGAGGGATCTGTATACAAAAGAAAATGTATTAATGTCAAAACTAAATTAGCTTATTATACCTACCTGTTACGCTGTCTCTTATCAACGCAATGTACAGAATTCAAATAGTTAAGGTAAAGTAAAATAATGAATTATCTACCTGTTAACCTAGACCCAGCAATATCGCCTTAGATATCAGTTTACAGTTGTTACATAATAATTTCGCAGTTGGTGAGAGCCTTACGCACACACGTACATAATATAACAAGATTTATATCTGACGATCGCAATCAGCATATCAGTTTATAAGTTATTTTCTTGTCGCTGCTTAATCATCATCATTACTCATCATTGAGACTCAATAAAATCGTCGTCCCATTAAAGACTCATACAACTTTAAGAGTGCTAATCCCACACATTTTCTCTTAATAAAAATCGTGAGTACGATGTTTATGAATTACAAACGGGTGCCATGGTAGGCACCCTATAAGTTATTTTCTTCGTACATATATCTACATAATTATTATGTAGTTTCTCAACAGTTTATTAGGGCATTCATAAATAAGTTAATTTAGATTTTATACAACTAAGCATTGTAGAAAAATATGTTAATTGAGCAATTATTGGAAAACTAATTATTTACACTTGAACATGTCAAACAATATAGATTTAAATTTGTGTAGTGTATAAGACATGTCAATATGGAGGCAGTAGAAACAAAAGTGATGCTTGTGTTTGAATTGGCACGACATTTATTAGCAATAGATTTATAAGAGATCTGATATAAGTATCTACACATGAATCAAATGGTGAGACGTTGTATCTTATTATTAGAAGCTGCTGCTGTGTCAAACAAATAACATAATACTTTTACTTACCAATATAAGCACGGCACGAAGAGTTTTTAAGACGGCTTCGAACGTGGTTCTGTGGTCTTAGTTTGAACTGGGGCGCAATTTTGTGTAAAGCACTCGCGCCACATTTATCAAGCACACTGCAATCATAACGTGCATGGGTAGTAATGGGTACGTCAAACAATCTAAGTCGGAAAAATTTTATCGCATAAAAATGAGTTCTTATTATGTATAAGATGATATACTTAGATAACGAAGTGTATAATGATTATTGTTACGTAAATCCAAAACAATTTGTACTTCACACTGGTGTGTGTTAAATAATATAAAAGCGTTGTCTGTAGAAAATAATTGCCAAAGAGAAAGCCATGTTTTGATGATTATAAGTTTTGTTTTGGACAATAAAGTTGAAATAATAGGTCTATATATTTATTTTTTCTTTTTATATATTTCGAATAAGATAATTTTTGCCTGTGTTAAAGCTATAGCAATAGCAATAGTATACTAGTGATTTCATAACTAGTATACTATTTGCTGGTTATTTGATTGGGTAGTGTACGGCACGACGCTGCGGTAGTCATGGCGAGCGTTATATTTCACGTTGTGTTAGTTGTGTATATGTACCTACATTGCACAGGTTTCTTTTTGACCCTAACACGTAATTGACGGTGTCTGGTTACTCAATCTGTAATAGCTAATTCAAGTAATTCCCTGCGTTTGGACCAGTACATGACAGGAAGAATGTGGAGCATAACATATATAGGTAATATACTTACACATTGATCCAGACAAAGAGAGCGTGACAGGAACATTTATTATCCAAAACGGGTTCGCCTGGTCAATCCAGCAACTAAAACGTTACAGAAATGGTTATCTCACTTGTATCAAGTTGTTACATTGGTGGCAATTTATAAAAAAATGGCCAAGTGTAGGGTAGTGTCAGGCCTCCGTCACTCGCTCAAGGTCACGCGCTATGTGCCTACCGCTATGTAGCTCACAACTGAGCAAAATCGCCAGAGGGCTTCCGCACGCGACACTGAGAGCGCACACAGCACGTTTCCCGCTCAAAACGCATAATGTACTCTGTGATACTAACGATATTTTCGTACACTACGTAGGTATATTAAGTTTTGACTAACAACACGATGGTTAATTATTGTGAAGTTGTTGGATGTCATAGACAAAAGAAAAATAAAAAAATGTCTTTTTTTTCATTGCCGAAAGATGAAGAAAGGTACGTTACGTTATTTGAAAATAGGTACGTATTTCAGCTGGCTTTAGTTAGTTAGTAGTACCTAGTAATTTTAAAATGCTTCTTGTGTGTAGGTACTCTTTCTTTAAAATTTACGAGAAAGTTTAGTGCGGTTTTACAGAAATAAATGCAGTTTATATTTCATTACCTACATTATCGAGTCGTTTTCGAGTTTGTCTATCTATCTATTACGATCGAGTTCGCGTGGCGTGGAGTTCTTAAAACAAACTGGTCAAGCGCGAGTCGGAATCAGACATTAACTGTTTGATTGTGTGTACATTGAATATATTTAACAAAACTAATATAAGTAAAAATAGTAACAGAATACAATACGACGATATTCAAATGTTTTGTCTGTTTGGATGCTTGTACACGCTAATCTCCGAAGGTACATGACGGGTTTAAATAAAAAAGTTGCCACGCATTGTCTAGCGGCTAATCTTAACTAAAGTCTGATTTCGATGTGAAATTAGAAGTTTTAAGTTAACTGCTTACCTCGCATTCACTTCATTGCATTCATTGTACATAAACTAAACATAAATAAGAAAATTTAAGTTTCACTTCATCCATGTTGTTTTCATTAATGTTCTTTGTACAACCCTAATGATTTTGCTCGATGACGGACTCACGCGGTGTACGCGGGAATCTCGACTCTCGGCGCGCGTGCGTAGAATACGTTTCTTCTTGCAGCGTCGTTTGTTCGTTTTTGTAGGCTAATATAACGTAGGTATTTTCGCTTTTGTATGGGAGTGATGTATCTGTTACGTAGTAACTATTATCTAATCTGTGGTAGTGTAGTGTAGCGTTCCGTAGTATCCCCGTAAATATTAATCTGGGCCGTAGCGTCGCGTCGCAATGTTAACCTACGTGGATTCTGGCCATAGGCCAGCCGAATGATTGTGAAGGTAAACGTCAAAAACAGAAACTGATCAAATTCTCTACAACTTGGGCTTAACACTTTTTCCCAAATATTTTATTATTACCGAACACTAACTGTGCTCGCGACTTCGTTATCTTTATTTTGATATTATTTACAGACATAACTTTTTTTTGTATTACTTCTAACTTATTAATTAACAATTCTATAGCCACGAAGCAATGCTGCCAAGATCGGAATCACCGCGCCGAGATCGAAAGGGTACCCGTTGTGCAATAACCTGAGTTCTAACTCAGGTTATTGCACAACGTTATTGCAACCCCTGGTCGAAAAAAAATACTCCCGCCCTCTTTTACTTGGGACCAAACTTAAATGTGAGTGAAGTTCACTTCTGCCGATTCCTTCAAGAAAGTAATAAAAAGAATACTTAATGTTGGATTGACTCAGTGTTGAACCGCAGAATGCCGTAGGTTGCGACGATGACTAGTGCCATACTCCAGTCAAAATAAATAAACTTTCACAAAAGTTGTTCATTATCCACAAATACCTGAAACAAATAATAATTATATTAACTTATATTAACTTTAAATATACTAACTTAACTAAATAAAGAGGAATAAAAACATTGGATTTATTCCCAAGAGCCTCCATCGACACCTAAAGAGGCTTGCGATGGGTGGATGGCTCGTGGGCTAGATGCAGATGGCGGTACTTCTGGACACGGCACACACATGGTGAGAAGGTTCCTGTCTCTAGAGCCCTAACCATCGGTAGCTTGGTCACTGCTGTATTCGATATCGGTAGGTTTCAATTTTTTTAATTTTTAAATGTAATTTTATAAATATTCTGAATAAAGAAAATAATAATTTTGACAAAAGAGGAATAATTATAATAATCTTCTTTATTATTCAGAAAAAAAAAAATTAAATATTTCATACATAAGCGCTGTGGGTCACACCACATAAGACAAAATCCGCTTATGTCCGTCAGTTGGAAAAATTCTATTTGAACAAAAAGCCTTAATATAATGAACCTTTGCTTGCTTTGATGCGCGTGTCTTGTTGGAACAAATAATTTTACTTTATGTTGCATAATAAATTAGTGTCGGCGCCCAGTGTTACGGGATGCAGTGTGCATACGGCGCCTATGGATTTTTTCAAGGGAAAATGATTTCCGACTTTATTTTAATGAATTTAGTTTTTGCAACATTCTAACGAAACAATAAATTTGTAGCACAGAAAGATTTTCTTCCTTTTAAACAAAATATTATTAAACTTCACTATAATATATATCTATATCTATCTATCTATATACATATAATAAATCTGTAGAGAAGTCATTTTTGTACATCAAAAAAAATCCAAAAAATAAAAAGTGTTAAAGGACAACCACTAGAACCCATTTCCAGCATTTTTCGAATTTTTGTCTGTTTGTCTGTTTATTTGTTCGGGCATCACGTAAAATGTACGAAAGCAATGTAGATAACTTTTATACACAAAAATTGAGCGTAACTTGAAGTAACATTTAGTTTTTGTTTCATTGCAATCGGTTCATAAATAAAAAAATATTTTTTTATAACTTTTTATATTCAGAAACGTTTGCGCGAGTCAAACAAATGACAATTTATTGAAGCCATATTCAGAAAACAGTAAACATCTAAGTAAACATCTGAATAGGAGAGGCTAAAATAAAAGTCATCAGACTTGTAATATTTTTTATTTATTTGTCCATTGTAACCTAGTTTATACCTATCGCCCATGGATACATGGATACAATTAAGTACAGTACATGTAGTACTGTACTTAATTGTATCCATGAATGATTTGCAAGTTACATATTTATATCGAATGCGATAATTATTTAATTATTTATCGATTGGTTTTAATTACATGTCCTAATAGTATTTTGTTATAAAATATTGAAACTAGCTTTATCAGTGGTTAGAATATAATGATAAACTCCTTGGAAACGTTTTCTTAAAACTAAGGCACTAAATTTTGTATGAGTTTTTGGCACCACGGTCAATCACGTTGCACATTATGCGAAAACCTAATGCATGAAATCACGTAGAAAGTGCGCAAATAGTTCCAATGAGGATAGCGTTGAATCAATAATTAAGTAAGTGAATATATTGCTTGTTGTCCATCTCTGAAGACCTTCCACAAAACAAACGAGTACAATATTTGCGTATGAATCCGTTCAAATATAATTTCCTCCATAACAGAAAAGATAATATCATACATGCACTTTCAATCCGACTCTTTGATATTTGCATCAAAAAGTACATTCCTTACTTTGCTTTACAAAAGCAACTCGGTGGGAAGTCAATAGTTTTCAAAGGAAACAAAGAAATGGTCATGGATCTCTTCTAACGGGCTTAACAAAAAAATATTTTATTATGTTTAACAAGCAGTTAGTACTTTTTTCTATATCTTTTTTCTACTCTACAATGTATTACAAAAAGGTATTTAGGTACTTTAATGTAGCGATAAATTATTATTAATTTTTGAAAGCCAGTAGAATAATATTATAATTTTGAATAATATACAAACATAAACATAGAACATAAAAACTTTCAAAACACAATATAAACTCGTAGCACCGAATCAGTTTATTATGTAGGTTGGTACCAAGTTGCTACGAAATACAATGTTACGAAAAATACTTCAAACCATGCAGTAGGCAACTAAGATACAACTAGTAAGCAACTATCGAAGCCAAGTAAGTAAGTAAGTGTTGGGAACATGCAGAAGTTAATGTAGACGGCCTCTTTGGTCTGACACTGAAGAAAAGTAAAGATTTGGCCACAGGCTTGAGACCATTGAGCATGCATAGCATAGTAAAGATATAAAGTGTCGACTCCGACTGATTGCTTCAACGTTATTTGTTGCGGATTTTTAAAGCAAAATTATGATAACCACGTCTAAGAAGCTACGTCTATAGTGAAACTTCTCGGATATTGTATTTATTTCCATAGATTAGAGGACTTGCATTGTATTATAAAGTCAGATTGTCGTATTTTCTTTTTTTACACATTCACACAGCGCCATTTAGTCCCAAATTAAGCAATTATATTTGTCAAAGTTTTGACTTTGTCAAAGATTTGACTTTGGGCAAAGTCAAATTAGATACCCATAAAAGAATTGGCGTAGCTTGTTCTCGATGAACCCTGTATTATAGTTCGTTGGGGGCCTTTTTGCAAATGAAACAAATGAAGCATTGAGATTTTTGCGTAAAGAGTTTGATTGTGAAGTCAAGAACCGCACCTTTCTTTTAAAAAAATTGCTTAGACACACAATGATGGTGGCTATTCTCATCTCGTGGATATCAACGATTTGTAACAAAAGTTAATAATAAGTATAAAAAATTAACAACTATTTATTTGTAAAAATGAAAATAAAGTCACCATTCTGAAAATGATGATACAATTATTATTTATATAAATTATTATGCAACGGGCGTACGTCACGTATTAAATATAAGGAATATAGTATAAACGTCCGGCAAGTAAATAAGGTATTTAATAGTGTGAGTTAGTTCGATAAAATAAAGACTCCGGTTTTTTTCTTAAAATATAACCTGAAGGAATATAACTCTCATTTATAAATTGGTTTAAGTTGTATTTTATCCTATTAATAATCGCCATCAGATCTTATCATCAATAATCGGGTCAGAAATCGGGCATTAATCACTGAAGCCTCTCGCAATCAAATTTCTCTATAGAATGTTCGATAAAGACATCGGCTAGTTCAGATTAAAATTAGAGCAGTTAACGACTGAATTGCAACCTGACGGGACACCTTCTGTTGATTGGCAATTAAACGACGGAAATGGACTAAACTTGAAGAGAACTAGCAGAATGAATTGCTTCAATTGCTTTTGTACATAGTTGTGACTTGTTATACTAGGTAGTTTGTAACCATGAAATTTGGCAAGAAGCAATATCAAGTTGCACATTTTTTAATGATTTTTTCCTTTACTTGTCAAGTAAAGGAAAAAATCATTAAAAATATGTGTCATTTTAGTTCACCCCCTTAGGTACACCTTGCCACCACCCCTTTCTTACATTTTGACCACAAAAAAATAGGTAGGTATATAAAAAAATTGCATAATCGCCCGGAACCCTTGGTGTGCGAGTCCGACTCGCACTTGACCGTTTTTTTTTATTCTAGAGCGTCTACGTGCTTTGAAAGGTCGGAAAAACCTTTAGTAGTGGTTACCAGTTACTTACATAGTAAGGTAAGGTTTTCTTAAGTAAAAAATTAAAAAAATATAATAACCCGACTGCAAAAAATCAACAGATAAGCAACGCACTAAAAAGACCAAAAATGGTTGTAATTATTACTCCTGATTAAATTTAAATACATAACATATGTATATATTTGTAATCTCCATTTGATTCTCTTTATTTTGATACCCAACTCAATACGTTTGTTTAAAAAAATATGTTAATTACTTACAATTTGGCGCCAAGAGTAATTTTTAAAAAAAATTAATACCTATCTAAGGACACTTGGGTTTATAAGAAGAATCTAACGATACCTTAATTGTCTAAATCCATCCAGCCGTTTGGAAGAAACGTGGGAATAAAGAAATTTACAAACATCCAAACATCCTGACAGCCGGGTAAAAAGAAGAAACGAAACATATAAAAAGGTTTAAATAATTTCATTTTAATTCCCCGACGAAAAGAAAATAAGAAGCGTTTTCAAATTTAATTACCTTAACTCGTACCTACCTCTACCTTGAAAACCATTTCTAAGGATTGTCATTGCCAAAGAACAGCGATAGGTCACTTACTTATATGCCCAATTTAAAATGAATATTATATATATTATAGTTACTAAATTGAACAACTTTATAGCAAAAATATAAACCCTGTTTATGCTTTTTCCCGTGGGAATTCCGAAAATTGACTTGCCTTGACGAGTAATTTAAACGTAAATCTAGCGATCAAAGACATGCTGAATACATGACGACGACTGAATTTAAACTGAGTAGTCCGTTGGCAACGTACCGAGAGTGAATTATATAAGTGTTGTCTCATGCACTGGTTATATGAGTTTACAAAAAGTATATTATCAGGATGTTTAAACGAAATTAATATTTTCGACAGTTGTTTCATGTAAATACATGTCTATGTGCGACCGTGTGGCGTGGTTGTGGTACGCGTAAATAGAACTATTTTACACAGCCATAACACACATACAATACAATATTTTTTTATTTAAAACTGGAATTCACGCGATGACCTGTCAGTTAGTCACACTGAGTCAGCTTGTGACCACGGCCGGTGTAACCTCGTCGAAACGTCAAGCATCATAAAGTATGTAAATACCTAAAAGGTAATCGGGTGAATTCCCGTTTAAAATCCAAAAATATTATCATGCAACGGGAAAGTTTAAAAGTATATACACAGAGTACAATATATATAGTTGTATGCTTATTTATGAATTGATACACAACATGGATGTTAATCTAAGAAATGACTTACCTAAAATATATAAACACGATTATGGCAATCAGCAAACCGATCACGGAGATGGTGTAATAGCCCACCAAGTAAATCTTGTTTACCATTGCCCGGAACTGAAACAAAACAAATACTGTAAATATATTCTTTTGGTACAGTTTGTTAAGTGTTTTAAGTATCAAAGTTAGTGATCCTAATTTTAACGTTTTTAGAATTATTCGTTACGCATTGATATATACATATTACACATATATAGGATAGGTATAGGGTAAGTGCAAACATATGGTGTAACTCCACATAAATATATTTTAAATAATGCAATGCTATAAAGAAATATTTATTAGAACACAATATTTCATTTTGGTAGGAAGAGTGAGCCAGCTCTTTCGAAGGGTGCAAACTTGTCGGCTAAGGTTAGTGAAGCTTTTTGGCATGACGTTCATAGGTATGTTCAGGGATATACAATTATGAATGGCTTTATTTTCTTAAAGATATATGTAGTTGTGAGGGATTCTATGTGCCTTTACGAGTATGTGTCATACGAATGTTGTAAAATTTTAGAGACAAACAAATATTTTTCTTGCCTGTTCAGTAGCATTATCAAGTCCTGTACTGGTGTTATTGGAGGTTGTTTCTTCAGTCTGTAACGATAACAGACAAGAGTATTATAGTGTAACATAGTTCGATACCTACCTTTGATGTTTGGTCAGACATCAACCAGGCACATTTGTATACACCTGGCTAACTCTGAGAATTACATGACATGATAAATGTAATACTGTTTTTGTTCATCTTGGATTGAACCCGGGACCGTCGCACTCTCTAGAGTACCATCAAGGTAGTCAAGATGAACTCGTATGTACCTATGCATTTATGTTATCTTTCGTATTTATTAAATAATCATAGTATGTACTTATTTATGTGATATGACACAGACATCAATAGGTTAGCATATTATTAAATTCTCTAAAAAAATTCAATTCCCCAATTCAGTGATTACATGCCACATAGGTTACTCAGTGAACAAAGTACCTATATTTGCTTGTGTTATGGGTACTAAACAACTGACTACTGAGGCTCTTAAATACTTTTTTTTTGTAAACACATACATATTATAGTTAAATTAATGGCCTTTTATACCACACAAAGATTTGTCCGAAATGCATTTATTGAATGCTTGAAATTCGAGAGAGAGCGTTACTCCTATAAAAGAATGGAATGAGGTTATTGTTATAATGATTTGTGCAACTGAATTATCATACATAAAGTACTTGATTACAAGAAATGTATAAATGCTTAATAACGAGAGGCTACAGTAAGCAGAGTTTAATAAAAAAGTTGTCATTTTATTAAGTAATAATTATGTATTCACTTATCAGTACTACTTACTTGTAGGTCTTCAGTGTCTACACAGGACGTGTAGTTGGTCCATTGTCGGTTGTCGTCGCCTGGCGGGACGAACCAGGTCCCGAACTCGGTGCATCTGTGAACAACGAAATGGAACAATGAGCAATATGATATAGAGATCAGTGGCGAAGGGTGGATTTTTATAAAAGGCAATCCGGAGTCAAAAATGCTTACCCTGCCCTGCAACAACCAATCAATCAATCAATCAATCAATTTTTATTTGTTCGAATATGTGTTACAAAAGGTGGTGTGCTATAATATAATTTCTTAAAGTACAACATATTCTGCCATTTCTGGCGTACAAATTTTAGTTTATTATAATCAGTAGATATTAAATTAAATTTCATTACAGTTAAATATAAGTACAAAATTAAATGTCAAAACAAAAAATACAGAAATAAATATAAAATGTCAAATGTAATTAGGTATTATAATTTTTGGATCATTCTCACTAGTTCCATCGTTAATTTGTTCCATGGAACTAGTGAGAAAAATCCATTCTCACTAGTTCCACTGTTACTTTATTCCATGGAACTAGTGAGAATTATTTTTCTCACTAGTTCCATGGAACAAATTAACGATGGAACTAGTGAGAATGATCCTAATTTTTTATTGTAACGTCACACAGAAATTCATTTACGCTATAGTAACATTTGCTGATTAATAGCACTTTTAATTTATGTTTGAAACCATATTGCAAGGGAGGTTTTTATAAGTACTAGGTATTTTATTATAAATTCTAGGTGCCATGCCCAAAACACTTTTTGACATTAAAGCTGTTTTGGCGCTGCGTGTACAGAGCCTAGTGTTGTCTCGTTTACTGCGATGATAATTATTATCTGACAACCGTGGAAATAAATGCGGATTTGTTTTCACAAATAGAGCAACCTCCAGTATATACAGGCAAGGTAGTGTTAAGATTTGGTATTCTTTAAAATAGGGTACACAACTGTCAGTCATTTGAAGGCCAAACATAGATCTTACACACCTTTTTTGTATTTTAAATATGATTTCCCTATCCGTAGAGTTGCCCCAAAAAATAATCCCATACCTTAATATAGATGCCACCAATCCATGATAAGCAGTAAGTAGAGCATCAGTACTGGTAATTGGCGCTAACTTATATAGTGCATATGAAGCGCTACTAACCCTCTTACTCAGCGCTTCAATATGTGTCTTCCAATTAAGTTGCTGATCAATAGTTAAACCTAAGAATTTAGTTTGTTCAGTTATTTTTATAACGTAACCGAAACGTGTTGAATGCAATATAGGTATTTAACCCTTTCTTCTTCTTATCGTGTCGACAGCAAATCGTCTTAAATTGTATCAGCCCAAAATTTGAACAAACCCTTTGAACGCCAGAGACGTCTATACACGTAAAATGAAAATGTGCTCACCACGCCAATGACGGCATGACACGTCAAAAATGCCCTATATTTTAAAAGCTTGGGGCTCAAGGCACAGCAATAATATTTTTTTCTTTAATCTATGAGAATTCAATATGTATTCCCAATAAAAATAAATGTCTAGGTATTTATATTAAATTTGTTTTATAAGCTAATGTTGTTTATTTTACCATCCAAAAATTAAAAAAATATTATTTTCTTTAAACATTTCCAACCATTAAACAAACTTGGTGACGCATAGACTGAAATTACATTTTTTTCTACGAAATAAAACTCTTTAAACTGCCCTCTTTTGTTTTTTCTAGTTAAACATTTTATATGCTATCAATAAGAACAACTTGTATTTAGTTTCCCACTTTTAGACTAGATGGTGATGATTTTTTTAACATGTATCCGACATCTGACGGCAATTTGTTTTTAATTCGTTAAATCATTTTGAATATCGCAATATAATATCTAGAAAGACTAAACACATTTTTTTTTTAAATCTTGTTCGAAATGAGAGTTCATTACAGTATGCCTGTGAGCCATTGGTAATTATGACTTCTTGTAAAGAAAAATGTCACAATGTTTGAAAAAAAAAACATCGTTTTATTTTTAAATTTTAGTCACTTAATATCAGAACCTGCGCGGCCTTAAGCTTAACTGAATTAAATGTTTTTTTTACTTCTAAAACTTAACTTTGAAGAACATGTCTGCTCACTCAGCAAATAACCTTTCAGACAACAATCTACGACTATTATCGCTTTCATTACCACGTAAAAATCTTTTTATCTATTAAAACTGCAATATTATAACACTTAGGCACTTACCTACCAATTACTGATAACAACAACAACAAACATTAGATGGCAAAAGCACAAATCACATATATTCACTACCTACACAATCTTATTACCTACTAATCAATCACTAAACTTGCCAATGCATGGCCGGTTTTTTAAGAGGATTTCCCTTCCACAACGTAAACAATATACAAATTTTTAGCTATTTTAGTTTTTTGTGCTACTTCGTTGAATCAAACGTGTGTACTTATGTGATTTGTTAGTTTAATTTTTATAAGAAACTAAATGTCAGGATCAACGAGCGGCGTAACACAAGTAAAGGTTAAAATACCTATGTCGAATATCATCGACGCTCCCATATGTACTCCGCTATGCGGTAGCGTAGCGTACGTATGTGACAGTAATGCCCGCCGGCCAGGGTAAAGCCAGGTGTAGCAAACAAATACATAGATTGAACCACAACGGGCACCGCAGAGTGCTTAATAAATCTGTTTTTTAAACAGACATAAAGAATCTTCAGCTAGAGAGCTATTTGGCTTCTTTTGGTGTTTAAACAATTTTATCAAAAAGATGACGTGTTTCATTTCTTTATTCTATTTAGTATCTTGCGGTATACAACATAATAATGTTTACACTTCAACTGTGTGTTTATTCAAAGTCAGGGCGTGGTGTAACTGAAGTATTTTCGCTTTCGTCATGATTCCATTTGTATTGGAATTAAATAATGTGTTCTACTATAGCGTTACTAGTTTAGGGATGGTAAATGATCAGTATAAGACAATGGTTCTAGTACATTGCGTCCTAGATGCCTATAGATAAGTGGTTCATATTATGTATAGTGTTGTTATGTATTAGACATTGATATACGGTGCGGAAAACGCGAGTTAAGGTGCCGAAATGCATAATTGCCTGACACAAGTTTAGGGAAAATGGGTCCAAATTAGAATTCTATTAATGCGATTTTTCTGTAGCATGGGTCATTCGGCTACGTCAGTTTATTTTCACAGGCATTGTCATACTTTCCGTACAGGTTGCCTAGAGGTGTCATAGATATTAGCAATGTTATATTTTATGGGGTAATACTCTCATCACAAAGACATATGTGTCAATAACCTGTGAATGGAATTATGCGTACTGACTGTCGCTTTCTCGGTAAACATGAAATCTTGTTTACAAAGAAGGCGACAATCTTTTCGGTAGCTTCGGGGGATTGAAAGGATTATTGACATTTGGCTATAATTACCTAATTAGATGGACGAGATATAATTTATTTAGCTTATTTCCTTATTGATATTATTTCTTTTCTCAAAATTTGCTCGTAAGTAGGTTACATTACGACCAATCATATAGTCCATTATATAAAATTGTGGATCATCGTAAAGTATACAGGGTGTTTACGACGGTACGACATTAAATGAAACCACGTGTAGCATGTGATGTTAGAAGGCTATACCAAAAAAATTAAACAGAAATTTGCAACAGTTTAGACGCAAATGTACTTTCTTTATGTCACAGATGTTCACAGTTTTAAACAACCTGTAGATATTTACGTTGATCGTATGTTGTCATTACGTCATTCAATTCATTTAAATATCTCTGACTCTTTCATATTATCATATCTCTTACTCTGTTCCGCACAGTTGTCGTCGTCATGTCGAAAACGTCATGATAGAAAAATAAGGTGTAGTTTTATATTCTTAAATTTTTCGACTTTAAATAATGAGTAGCTTTTTCTTTTTCTTTTTTTTTTAATAATTTATATTAGAATATGTTTATAAGGGTTAACACTGGCTACCTTGCCATTTAATGTCGTATCGTCGTATACACCCTGTATAATATAATTATTTTATTTCTATACAAAAAGATACAGTGGGTAAATATTTCAGAACATGTAGAGCACTGGTTCTTAACCTTTTAGCAGTGAGAGACCATTTGACTTCTCAAAACTATCTTCTATCTTGTCATGGACCACTATGAAAGTAGGCGTTTACAAAATGTTCATAGGGAATCATTCACGGGGGATCACCCAATTCACCACCTCTCAATTCACCTCTCTAAATCAATGCTGTACTTGTACTTATGTGAAGTAAACTAACATTATTTGTTTATAAAGTAGAAGCGTAAAATTATATTGTGATCTGTCTGTAGTATAAGTTCTCGGAACTATAACTTGTACCTATTATACCCTTATTGTATTAATTATATTATTAATGATTTCAGTGCTCTCTTCAATATCGTATACATATATTCAAGTATTAGATTTATTTGACAACATTGCAACAATGGTTTATTATTCTTGTTCCGCAAATGTGTAGATTGAATATTAACGAAACGAAATTAATATTTATTGAAGGAAACTCTTTTCGTATACAATTGGATGGGTGTATCAGACAAATGTTTTAGTCCAATCGTCATTGAATGAATTTAACGATAAGATAAGATATTCGTTTATTTTTCTTTTCCAATTACACGGGTACCTTTATGAAGTAATTTACAAATAAGTTTAACAAAAGTTATAGAAGGTCCAGATACCTTAACATTTCTGGTAGCCCCTACATAACACTGGGTCGAGTCTGTACTGTAGGGACTGACTTGCGATTACATGGTATAAATGATTCGTGAGCGGTACAGTGGTGTCGGTTATGTGTGAAATATAACTTGCACTTGTAGAATAGAATTTAGAGCATAGATAATTAATTCAAGAACAATAATAATAATTTAAAAATAAATAAAAATTGCTATGAAATAATAATAAAAATAACAATAAATTAATCGATAACATTGGATCATAATTTATAGTATGTTTATTTTATTCAATATAAATTAGTTTATGCATGTGTGTGTGTGTGTGTATATTTGTGTGTGTTTCTGAGAAATTACTTTATTACCCTCAAAACGCATTCTGTCTCAAAATAGCTGAGTTTTATAAGAAACTGTGTAGTGACTTTTTTAAATTCTCTTAGTGTAAGATTCTTAACGTCACAAGAGTGTGCAATCTTGTTGTAAATAAAAGCATGGAGGAAATAAGGCAGATGTTGAGCAAAACTAGATTTTACAGAATTCAGAAACGGTTAATTTAGTTATAAACCAATAAGTTCGCATTTTGCCATATATTTTATAAACGGTTTGTAAATTGCCAACCAATAACTTCCTATTTTCCCATATATTTTATAAACGGTTAATAAATTGCCAATAACTTATGCTTTTCTATTTATTTTATAAATAGAACCTCATTTTGAAGTTGCTCACCTACATCTGCGAAGTAATCTCCGCTGCACTACAGTATTCACTTTTGCTTCGGTTTATAGAAAGCGTTCCTAACTTTAAAAATAACTTTATGTGCACTATCAAGCCAATCTACAAAATGGCAGTTTTCTGGGCTTTTTAAAGGTAACGTGTGGAATTGGATTTCTTATACGACTTCGTGATAAACATTATATAGATTTGTGGTAAGTAGTCAGATTGTGAGGAAACTAGAAACTCGGACAAGGTTTGACCTATTATTATAAAGACAAAGGTATTTAATTTATATTTTATTTTTAGTGTGGAGGCAAACGATGTAAAGGCCCGTTAGATAATAAACAGCAAGTGCTGCTCAAGGATCGATTTAAATGGTAAATGGTAATATGAGATGATATCCTTTGCAAAAATTTGTTTATAAATAGTGACGTAGATCGTGACAAGCCTAGACTCTTCCATAAGCTACGGTAAAAGATTACTATTGAGAAGACCCTGCGTAACCTTTTGTTTTATAATTTACGACTGTTTATAATTTAAGATATGTTTGATTCAGGTATAGCTCAACGTGATGTAGTTATCACGAGCAGATATACTGCCCTACTAAGCGCAAAAGCGGTATTTCAGTAAAAGCTAGTTTCGAGATAATTGACGTTATGTAAAATTCATTTTTTTGTTAATTTATAGATTGTTATTTTGGGTTATTAAATGTAATTTATATATAATATTAGGTATGTCTTCTATTACAATAGTTAAAATATGTAAAATATACGTGGAAATGCCTTAACCATGAGATACTGCTACACCGCTTAGTAATTACAAACTTAAGATTTGAGTTGCCGCTTTTTGGTTAGCGTTTCACCTAACATGCTTGTATACAAAAGGACATGAATTTTCAGTCGAATAAAAAACATATTCTTATAAAGAAAAAAAACAAATCAAAGTGCACTTATAAATTCTTTTATTATTTAAATTTATAATCATAAAAAAAACATATTAAAAAAATAAACGTTTTCTATGAATTCTAATCAGTCAAAAGTAAGGAGTTCTCTCCAAAAGGACATTCTTTTTTTGGGGTATAATGCAAAATCATATATTTTGTAAACTCAACAAAAGTTGTACTTCTCTTATATCTACTTGATTATTAAGTTATTTTTTAGTAAAACCATTGTATCTGCGATATATCTTGTACACAAATTCAGACATCAAAGTACCGCATAGAGTTTACAGGATATTACTTTTACCAAATTTAACATTCAAATTATAGATACTCTTATCTGAGTATATTAACAGTTACCTACCTGATTGTTGAAGCACACAAACACACCACTGAACTTATGAATTAACAGTATTTTAAGCCACTTGTACAAGTAATGATACGAATATTGGTGGCTGAATGGATAAGGGGCCGGCGTGCAAATCATGCGGTCCGAGTTCGATCCCAACCAGCAGTACCAATGTGGATTCCACTTTGTGGGATTTATATGTACTAGTCAAGTGACTTACCTTCTGCTAACGGTGAAGGTAAACATCGTGAGGAAACCCTAGAAGTACATACCCCAGAAGAAATTCTATGAATATGTATAATCCACTAAACCGCACTAGGCCAGCGTGAGTGGATTAAGGCCTAAACCCTCTCAGCTCCCTAGATAGAAAAGAGGAGATCCGAGTCCAGCAGTGAGACTTATTGGGTTGCTGATGATGAATGACACGAATATTAGCCTAGGCAGGGACAAAACATTGAAAGATGTATTAGAAATCCGACCGTATAGAATAGGCCTTAAAGATCAATTTGACTTGTAGCTGCAGCCGTATCTCATGATTTGCGGATCAAGTAAGCCCAAAAATACTAAGCGTTGTAGTGGTAAGTCAGTGAGCAATGATATTGTATGTTAAAAAAGGTGAACATACAATATCATTGTCAGTGAGTATAGTCGTTCTGTGGTTATGCCGCTTATTGGCTTAGAACACGACGCCGCGACGTGCGTAAAACGCTCCTGTTTTTAAAGAGATTTTGGCGGTATTTAAATATACGGCTGGTTGCCTACGTTTTATTGATATACCTCTAATATCCTTAGAAATTTAAGGTCAAACTGAGATAGAGAAAACTTTCTTAACGTTTTTTTATACTTTTTAAGTAACATACCGCTATAAGTCTTAGTTCAATAGACGCGTATTTGTCCGATCCGATGCCATAAAAATCAAATTTTCGATTTTTTTTGAGATACAGCTTTTGCGCTTAGTAGGGCAGTATAGGTGAATACTGTTTTTTTATTATGTATGTATTTGTTTAATATGATACAGAAACGGATATATAACATGAACTAAGTACATAATATGATTACCTATCTTTCAATTTATTTTGTCAAAATAAAATAAAGAAAAAATACTTTAATTCTTTTGATTAATAAGACGCCGTTGTAGATCCTACACGTGGACCATTACTCAATATTTTAATCCAGATATAAATCATGAGGAAAATAGTAAGCTTGCTCCACTTTTTATTTTGATAAACAAGATATTTTATTTATTATTATTTAAGAAACAATTCTAACGTAAAAGGTCAGACACCAATTTTAAGTGAGTATATTAAATTGAGTATTATGATTTTGAATTCTTTATCAAATGCTATATTTGCCTCTGTGCTTTACATTCCATGGACTGCGTATCGGGCCAACATATCCATACTGAGTCAGCTTATGATGCCCACAACGCTGTCATCTTCACATGATCGTCGATAATATTTATTTTTTTATTTTTTTTTATGTACTTATAACTTATATATTTTATTTCCAATGCGTTGGTCTAATATAATTCGTGCCACACTCTAAACCGCGTTTCCTAATACTCTCAACACCAACGGTAATGAAGGAAGATTGATAAATATCGTAAGAAAGAATGCGATGCCTTAAGGACGTAAGGACTTTCAGCATTGAGGAATATGACAGAAAGAGGACAACCACACAGAACTGATACTAACATGCTTAGGTCTTTACTAACACAGAACCACTTATGAAAAACTGAAAACACATAAAAGTCCCTTATGAGTAATTATAAAAGGTAAGTACTAACTACAAAAAAATCATAAAATTGCTTGGATTCGACTATTTAGTTTGTGGTGAGCATAATATTATGTAAATGTTAAAGTAATAAGCGCTTACCGCCTGTAGGCAAATCGTGACTGTTGGAACCCGACGACGTAGTATGGGCAGGGCTGGGTGGCGGTGGCGGCGGCGGGGATCGCATCCCAACACGTGAGCCCATCGAAACTCTTGGGACACCAAGTGTCATTATCTGCTGAAAAAAATAATAAATAAAAAAATCTAAACAGGCAAACTCAACAAATACAAAATGATAACATAAGACAACAGTTAGTGCAAACGTAAGTTATGAGATGTTGACATTTTAATAACACGGTCGGCAATCCCGACTGCCTTACACCACTTTGTACCATAATTTAATAATTGAAATTATTTAATGTCAAAATCATTTAGGCTTTTACCTATTTGACATAAGTCATATTCTTACTGCCTCATTGCAACAGCCTACATAATTATGTAGTAGACGACATGTAGATCAGTATTCGATAGATTTGAAAACTGATTACAAAGTTAAAATAATTTAAATAAATACTTAGTAGACTAAACTATTATAATTTGTGCAGTTAATACATATTTATGCTATTAGACCTACTTACAGAAACTACATATCCGAGGAATATGCATTGACGTATAAAAAACTAAGACGCACACTCAGCGATCAAAAAGCTGAAAAAGAGTTCAATTCTCACACAATTGTTTCGCTGCTTTTAAAGCGTTTATGCAATTGTAATGTGTATTAAATAAGACTAGTACAAAAACTATTTAAAAAAATGTTATTTTAATTTGACAGTATATCGGCGAGATTGAGAATGAGAATGGTTGAGAATCTGTGCTTAGAGAATCTGTGGAAACTGCCTAATGGGATGAACCCAATAAATCGTATTTTTCCTTTTTAATTTTTTTTGCATATAATCAATGATATAAAAGCAAAGATCTTTATTTTTGTTCAGTTGTTAAAATTATTTTTTCTTAACAATCAAGCTAGGGACTAGTGCACGTTACCATACACTTCATATGACTGCACGAAAATAATCTCATCGTGTAAGTACATGTTATATGGTCTGAAGCAGACAAGAAAATTTTTGGGGGTACATTCGACAAGATTCTTAATGATGAAATTGGTTTCGTATACGAAATTCTTATGTACTCGTAGATACGGCGAGTTTTCTTAGATGTACAAGCGCCGTACCTAAAAACCTATCTCTGTTCTGTGGGGTATCTTGTTGACGACAGAATCTATAAAATCCTACTAATATTATAAATGCGAATGTTGGATTGGGTTTTTGTTATTCAATCACTCCAGAACAGCTGAAAGAATTTGCAGGCTCACAAGTAGATTATTGTTTAGAATTGCACATGGGCTACTTTTCCGAAAGAAGAGAACCAGAAAAATATATTGAAGATAAAAATATATAAAGTTATGTGACTGCAAGTAACTTACTGTTTTTATAGTCAGATCCAACTACGGTGCTATGAGTCAAATTTGTCTGGAAGCAAGTACTTATTAGTTGTGCGAACAGGTAAAAGGTTAGGTTAGTTGAATATTTTTTGTCGATGATAGTCAGCTTGCCGGTGTAATTTTGCATTATTTTTCAGTTCTTCAATTTGTTTCTTACTCACATTTATCGCCAATTCTTTTGAACCGCAATATCTGAAACAAGAGATTTAGATAAAGTCATTTATTTTAGTTTATCGTGGTGATCATCGTATATATTTATATGTAAATAAAATTTTTGTGTTATCTTCAAAATGTATTTGTGCCTTCTTGGCTCTCTCTTCTTCTTTCCCACTAAAACTTATCCCATAAAAAAATCCTCCAACGTCCCACTTTGGATATCCCGTTCGACCCAAATATATTTTTTTAATTTAAGTTTATTCCCTATTTGTCTCAATTCATATGCCTACTTTGTCCAACTCTATTTATTTAAGGGTAAATTTTAAAGTTACTTAAACCAAAAATATCAAATTAAATTTTTAGTCTACCAAATTTATTTAATAATATTAATATATTTTTTTGGACTCTAGTCAGCCTAAAAAATGTACTCCTTAGTCATGAATACTTTTTTATTCGTTTTACTGACTGTTTTTAAAACATTTAGAGGAATACAGGACGAACGAGGAATTTAATATTCATGTGGCGCACAGTAGGTATATTATATTAGGTATATGTAAATATTATATCAAACCTTGACGTGTAACGCACCTATTTGTACTTGGAAATTATTATATTTGAGTGAGATTTAACTTAGAATGTGGAAGTAAATATGTAACTTGACAGTAGAACGATATAAGAACAAAAGCATTCAACACCAATCGTTTTAAATCGCCAGTTATTATAACGTGACACGCAGTGATGATAAATTATGATTACTGTAGTTATATCCACAGTTATTAACCCTAGACCAAATAGTATTCAAAATCCCAGCTATAAGACATGAAAGTTATCAAGTAGTTTCAGTGCATATTTATTTGTGTTTCACGGTTAGTTTTGCGTTCAATTAGTAGGATGCTCCAATCTGTGATTCATCCCAGAGGCAGGAGATATCGCAAACTAAGGTTAAATAATAAATACATCGCGTTTCACATGTAATGATAGTTTTATTGCCCAAGTGTTAGACTTTATGGTTTATTCAGAAATAATTCGATGGGTACGCTGGACACAATATATTTATATATTATTATATATATTTAGAGTTGCCTGTTGGTCTAGTGGTGGGACCCTGACTGCTAAGCCGGATGTCGTGGGTTCGATCCCCACCCAGGACAAATCTTTGTGTGATGAGCATAAAGGTTTGTTCTGTGTCTGGGTGTAATTTATCTATAATATGTAAAATGGCAAAAAAAGAAACAAAAAACCAAATGGCCTGGCACGTGACGATGGTAAGAGACCTGATGGTATGTCATTATTGCCTTGGAAGATGGGTAGGCCATTGGTGTGGGACGCGACTTGCGTCGATACCCTTGCGCCATCTCATCTTCCAAATACAACAGTTTCCGCCGGCGCTGCTGCTGCATCTGCTGAAACTTCCAAGCGGCGCAAATATACCAACCTCGCTGGAGATTATCTATTTGTGCCGTTTGGAGTCGAAACACTTGGGCCGTGGGGTTCAGGTGCTCGCACTCTATTTAAAGAGCTTTCAAAGCGATTGTCCGACGCTTCCCGTGACCGACAGGCTGGCTATTTTCTTGCACAAAGAATAAGCATTGCCATCCAGCGTGGCAATGCTGCCAGTCTGTTGGGCACTTTTCCCACAGACAATGGCAGCGATGCGGAGGAATTTTATGATGCCGTATTTTAATTTGTAATTTCCTCCCCCTTTTTTATTTTAATGATACATTTAGTTAGTTTTTATTATGTAAATATTATTTTTAAATTTAGTTTAAATAATAAGTGTATAATAAATTAAATAATTAGAATGTCATAATATGTATGTATTTACAAAAAAAAAATGTATTTAAGTAGTATATCAGTTGTTTAGTACCCACAACACAAGCAAATATAATTGCTTACTTTGGGACTAGATGGCGCTGTGTGAATGTGGTAGAATATTATATTATTATATTATACATTTGCAACCCAAAAAAGGTAAATGTCCATCAAAGTCTGTTATGCTAATTTATTTATACGTATAAATTCTATGTTAGTCAAATTAAGCGAGTTAACCATATGCAGACAAGAGCATTGCAAGAAAATGAACATGGATGATGAGTGTACCTAATGAATATCTCAGTACTTATAGATACCTACTACAATGCTACGTGTGCCTCAATATAGTAACAGGTCTAATTATTTTACAGATAAAAGTGCCTCCTGGCTTAAAAATATAATAAAATCTATCTAAAAACCTCCTTGATGAATCACAAATACATTACAGAAAACCGTATCAAAATCGGTCTGATCATTTTAGATACATGCGAACATAGGTTTTTACAAAAACAGTGTATTAGGATAACACCCATCTAATAACCTTTCTTCAAAATACACACAAAAAACTTTTTAACACAAAGTAAAGAAAGAAAAATGTCTTCTAAAAGACACTTAAAAGTCGTATAATATTATGTTTTACGCAAGCGGCCACTTGTTGCGTACATGTATGGACTAAGTCACTGACCTGTGTACTTGAGTGGACATAAAAAATATATACTTCGATTCCCATTCAATTATGACGCTATGAGATTTAGTATGGGTCTAGCATACCTATGCGCGCAGTTATAGAGGAACAAGCTGGCTAATGTGTTGGTCTTCTTGAGTAATCACGGTGTTATCAAAGGTGGAGATATTACTGTAGTGGATCAATATTATCACAATTATTTCTTTTTTAATTTAAACATACTTCTGGTAGTGACTTTATGTATATAGTTTATTTATGTGCAGGCTTCTGTATGTTTATTTGCAACCATAAGAGTGTAAATGTGTTTAAAACGCATTATAAATAAATAAATCTGTGTTAAATTGACATACTTCCCTCTTCCATTTGAATTAATAGATGCTCCTCGTTTTCATGAACCAAATATTTGTTCGAAAGACAAGGCCGTTGCAGATTATTCATATCAATTCGTTTCGATGTATGTCAATACCCTCATAAATTGAAATAAAAATATATCTTTGAATACATTTAATTTTACAATAGGTGTTGATATGTAGTGTAAGCGACCCGATTATCTAATAAATTTTGAATAATAACTCGCATTGAAAGACGAAATATTTTTGTTATATTAGCTAAAAATCATAGAATTTTTACTGTAGGTTTTTTACGTGTCTGTTGTGCTTTATCAACAAATGGCATTTTAATATTAATTAACAAAGTATTGAATAAATATCTTTTAAAGAATACATTTAGCTCTGTTACTGATAGTTTCGAACGAAAAATATTCAAAGAAGCCTTAATAAAATCTCCTCATAGGTGTTATAAAATGCTCATATATCCGTTTCGGAGATGAAAAAAAGGAAATTGGTTTAGAAACGTTGTTGTGTCATCCAAAGAAAGCTGTAGTTAGTTAGTTGTACTGACACTGGCCACCAAAGGCAGTGAACATATTCTATAAAGCCTTATTTGAAGTGTGTGCAATAGGCCAATCTCTAGGTTTTACTCAGAATATTTTAATCCACAAAAACTATCAAAGAAGCCGTGACTCATTGCATGTAAAAGTAATGTATGATGGCAACTGGAAGCAGTTACGCAAAATTTATTAACGTTTTATTGACATTTGTTGTGATCGACAGAGCCTCGGTCTCCCCGCTCAGCACTAAATACATACAAAAAATTGTACAGCTAAACCAGGAGTGTGTCCTCCATCTCCGTTTGTATATTATTGTTGACTCAACACTAAAGTAAGTGACGTACGGCAAATGAAACAACACACAGACGCATGTTTACAAGTGTATAGTATAGCATCAGTTAGGGAGTACCACAAATTAGACGTACATTTCATAACGTGCTCAAATACTAACGATTCTATTCATGTGGCTATAATTTATATAAGTTGCTACCAAATGCTGATAAACAACCAATACCATAATATAATACCAAATAGGACTAATAATTACAACCATTTTTCGGTCTTTTTAGTGCGTTGCTAATCTGTTAATTTTTTGCAGTCGGGTTTATTTTAATTTTGTAATGATTTACTTTTGTTTATTTTTTGCTTTAGGGTTCTAAAACCATCTTTGCCTTTCTAATTAAACCGTTTAGGGCACATCGGTATAACGGACATAAGTAAAAAAGTTTTTATGTTTTTTAAAGACAGATAAACATTCAATATATCTTTTTACGAAACGACAACAGAAATTAAACTGTGAAATAAAATTCATCACACTTAATGCTTTTAAAACCCGGATTGAAATGGAAGTTTACTTTTAACATGTGGAATATAAACTATTTGTCAATACTAGTTTGTATCTCGAATATGTATTGATCCCCACCTAAATATAGAGTGATTTAAATGCAGCATCTTTCGGTATACACATACGAATATACTCTGTATGTATATATAACTGCCTCGGTCCATTGAATAGTGGTTTGATCCCGGGTTCCAGTATTGACATGTTCTCATTCATCATCATCATCATTACAACCCATAAACGTCCCATTGCTGGGCACGAGTTTCTTCCAAACATTGGAGAGAATTTAGCCAGCTTACTATACCACGCTGGCCAGATGGGTTGGTATAGGGTTTTGTTTCGAAATTTCCTTTGTATTTGTTACTTGTACTGTTCAATTACATATATATTAAGTAATAAAAATAAAAAAATCAACTGGTTTTAATCATTTATGATTACTAACCAGTTGATTTTTTGATTGTCCTTCGATTAAACCATTGATTTTGTAGGACCATATTTTTTTTTACTTACTTAATATTTATGTAATTGTATAGTCATATTGACCTACAAATTGCGTGGTACGTTATCCCGGTATTTCCTTCCCGGTCCGGTATACCCTTGCTATGTCTGTTAGCTACCACAATCAAACTTTTGGTATACGAAATTATTGGGCGTCTCATTGAAATGAAGTTTTACTCACGAAAAATTACCTTGATAGAAATAAAAAAAAATTTGCACTATTATTTATACTTACTCTATTTAATCAAAATAACCCTAAAAAGGTAAAATTGAGTGACTGAATTTGCCAATAGAAGGAGAAGCTAATAGAAAATAAATGCAACCCTACGCATTTCAATGTAAGCCCTAAGGGATCAGATGCATCATTTAAGTTCACGGCGAAGTAATCTTTCTTAATATGACTCTCGTGGGTGTTGACCTAGAGACTGCATAAGAAATGAATAGTGCTCGTATGTATCCATTACATCCATCCTGAAGAATAATGACCGTCTTTGTTCCTTACTGTAGGTGCGTGGATTTAACCAAAAGCTTGAAACTTGTCTTTTGTGTTCATTTAAAATAATTATAACGTATAATGTTATTGTTAATGTTGTAAGAGTCATGTTAATCTGTAACGAAGTAATCTACGAATGACTTAAATTTGAGGTCAGAAGAGTTTATTGAAAGACTGGTATATAATGTTCGGTTGATTGCAATTCATTTATACAGGGTGTATACGACGATACGACATTAAATGACAAGGTAGCCAGTGTTAACCCTTATAAACATATTCTAATATAAATTATTAAAAAAAAAAAGAAAAAAAAAAAAAGCTACACATTATTTAAAGTCGAAAAATTTAAGAATATTAAACTACACCTTATTTTTCTATCATGACGTTTTCGACATGACGACGACAACTGTGCGGAACAGAGTAAGAGATAAGATAATATGAAAGAGTCAGAGATATTTAAATGAATTGAATGACGTAATGACAACATAAGATCAACGTAAATACCTACAGGTTGTTTAAAACTGTGAACAACTGTGACATAAAGAAAGTACATTTGCGTCTAAACTATTGCAAATTTCTGTTAAATTTTTTTGGTATAGTCTTCTAACATCACATGCTACACGTGGTTTCATTTAATGTCGTATCGTCGTATACACCCTGTATACGATATGTCAATGTGATGAAATAATATTACAATCACCTTTTTTAACATACAATATCATTGATTACAATTAAACAACATGTCAATCGTTCAACACATGTCAACCAATTTCCGAATTGTAAGATATAATATAATTTAATCTTCCCATCGCATAAAAGGCATACTACTTACATTTCAGCACTTCATAATTATATAGATATTTAAATTGTATGGATATATTTGATTAGTATGAAGTACTTAAAATATTTGAATGTTACGTAGACTAAAAGAAAATAATGCAAAATAATCACATCAACGGCAAAACATATTAATATTCTTCAGGCAAAAGCCTTTGCTGAGTGTATTTTGTATAATTATGTTGGTACAATTTCGTTATGTTGGCCAGCTTTGTTTCTTTAGACAATTACTTCAGGCAACGCTAGTGTTCTACTATTAGGTCTGTGCTTCAGGCACATAATATCGTTCAGATCAACCAAAACAAAAAGCTTTTACCGAAAAAGCGGCATGTTATATTTCTGAGAACTGATTTTTGACTGTTATGGACGTACGGAGTTTAATAACTCATACGGTGAATTAATTACAAACCAATAGAGTTCTGAATAGTGTTATTTCCATTTCTATACGTTTGCACTTTGGAAGCTAGTGCAGGCTTTATTAATGTAAATAAAAATAGATTGAACAATGAAATGCGATTAAAAAAAACATAAACTAAAGCTTGAACCCCATAATAAAAAAAAAATTAAAAATTTTGAAAAAGCCCACGTCTACGACATCTGTACAAAATAAGAAACATAACATATAAAAAGGTTTAAATAACTTTATTTTAAATCCCCGACGAAAAGAATATAAGTAGCGTAAAAATAATCCCAAGAAAATTCGTCGGGGGCTGCCAATATCATTACTGTTTCTAGTATAAAATATATATTGTAAACTAAATATTGTTAATAATTAGGTAGGTATCAAATACATAAAACTGCAATACTTTCGTTCATTTCAAGTCAGGGTATGGCAGCCCTCGACGGATTTTCTTGGGATTATTTTTACGCTACTTATATTTTTTTCGTTGGGGATTTAATATAAAGTTATTTAAACCTTTTTATATGTTACGTTTCTTATTTTGTACAGATGTTCTCGTAGTGGGTTTTTAAAAAAAAAATAATTTTGTTTTTTATTATATCTTAAACTAATTTGTCAGAACCGCGTTTGTTGATCTGTAGGTATGCACTTGTACTGTGGTGTCAATTAACTTGGGCATTTTGTTAAGAATCGCTAACATTATTCTCATTTACTAAGTAAGTTCAGTACTAAGTCCGTTATATTAATAATAATTACAGTTTGTATAATCTATAAATTGCTCAGCTTCGCTGGCTGATAGTTTGTTCGTTAGGTATGCTAAACGTAAATTCACTATAATATTTTTTTTCCCTAAAATAATTACTGCAAAACAACAATTTGCAACTAACAAAGCTTTTAAAGTAATACCTAGCACATAGAAGACTTTTGTTTGCTATTGATTATGAAATCGATCTTAAAGTCTATCGTTCGTTAGTATAGAAGTAGGATTGGATTTTGAAAATCCAAATGATCTAGGAGGCTTAACACCGCTCATCAGGTGGCGGTAACCATACAATGTAAATCTTTGAGATGGAGACGACAGCCAAAACATTTTTTTCTGAAAACTCGCGTATTCTTCTATAAGATAAAATTTAATCGTAATACAATTTTTCAAGCATTTTCCGAGTTATGTATATACCACTATGTAATTCATCCGTTTTCCCATTCTATTACCTTCTATCTGATAGTTATGTGAAATTTTATTTTTGTTTCTGCCGCATGTCTATTAAATTACCTAATAATAATAACTCATATCAAAATGTAACTCATTTCTGTGTTTTGATACTCTAACCCTTGTCATCAATTGACCGTCAAATTGGCTGACACCTTTTAATTCGAATCTTTTATAAGTACCATATTGATACGCGATCTATGTAAACAAATAAACCAACGAGTTTCAGTTTGACTATAATAAACAAATACGGATATTATGTTGAAATAAATCTTGTTCCAGATATAAATCTAAAAGGGTTTTAGCGGATCCCGACATTCTATCATCTTACACAATGAAATAAGAAGGATTGGCTTACCCTTCAGGGTGAGCTAGACAATCAATGTTTACAATTTGTAGAGATCTCTTACTTCATATCACGAGAAGACGTTTTGATCTTTTTATTGTAATACAATACTAAAAAACATGTCTTAGATTAACTTTTTAGAATATTGGAAAGCGGTATTTCAGCCAAACTAAATACTTATACTTATGGATGGCTTTAGTTATTATTTCACTAAACAGCTAAGGTTTTTTTTGTGGTCTGTAGTAGTTTTGAGAATTTTTAACAGGATGTACTCTAATAAAATCGTATTGGCTTTAAGCTTGATAGCAAATTATACTTAGCTCTAGGTAAATTAGGTTTATTTTTGTAGCCTAGATGTACAAATGTGTTAGATGTGTGAGTTTATTGCTACGAGTATAAAGACAATATGTGCGACTTTTATTACGAGTATTTATGTTGCCAACACATCCATTTTTCAATATTGAAAGGTTACGCGTTTATTATTCAGACTGTTGCTGGCGTTTAAAGGTGCTATCAGATAGTTTTTTTATTGCCTGAAGTGGCAGAGGAACAATCGACCAACTTAATTGTGCTAGTTTAAAATTGTAAAGGTACACATCATTTTATTATCTTTTTCTCATCAAGAAATCAAGTCGACTGTTCTAAAGGTACCTATACAAATTACAGGGGCACGATTCAATTCATCAATGGAGGTTAAATACTGATTGGCTAAAGAAGACTCAAAACAAACTTTTGTTATTTCGACGACTGGAACGCTAATGACAATTCATTGTTTTTTTAATCTATTACCTTTTTTTTGTAATATTATTCTAGATGCATAATTGTTAGAAAGGATTTATGTAAAGGTTACTTGACTGGCCTATTGGCGTAGTGGTTAGTGACCCTGACTGCTAAGCCAGAGGTCGTGGATTCGATTCCCACCCAGAACTAATCTTTGTGTGATGAGCATTATTGTTTATTCTGTGTCTGGGTGTAATTTATCTATATAATATGTATGAATTTAGAAAATACATACATATAAGAAGTAAGGATCTATATCATTTGTTTAATACCCATTACACAAGCAAATAATTGCTTAATTTGGGACTAGATGGCGCCGTGCGAATGTGGTAAAATATTATTTATTTATTTACTATCTGTTGGTCGAGGCTTCACTCCCGTCGTTCTTTGTTTGCCCAGTGCTCAGCTCCTATTAGCCGTAGTGTAATGTTAGCCTTTCTCAAAAAAAATATCAAGTCGGACCCGGTTGGAGTTGTTCCTGAGATTATCACGTTCAACCAAACAAGTAAAGAAGACAATAATTAATAAAAGTCAACATAATAATTATTGTGTATAAATTTCATAATGACGTCAAAATAATGAAGTTTAAATTGCCACCGTTATTTAATATAGTTAAGTTTTTCAATGGAATCAAATTTGCTTATTGTACTAGTATCTTCTAGGTAAAGAGATAATGATCTCAAAGATATAGAAACCCAATGCATTACTGCAATTGTTAATAAAATCTGTGGATATATTGCTGTAATATTGTCTGAAGTTATCATAAACACTTTTATTACTTTCTGTTTATATTCAATCGTTATTGAAGCACATGGCATGAATTAGAACCTGTTCTATTGAGTTTAAATGAATTCTTCTTTTAGTTATATGCATTTATTAACTAGCTGACCCAATGAACTTGGAAAAAGAACAGAAAAAGGACACAAAAAAATACGCTCATGACATCATCATCACATTAGTCCAATGACGACTCTGCAGGACCGCCGATAGGTCTCATCTAACTTCCGCCAGAGTGAGTGACTTTATGCCGCCTGCGTGCAACAACTACCCGCAACCCATACCCTTACACTCATGTAATGAAATAAAATTACATTTAGATAATTATCTTGTAATGTACAATAAATAACACGACGATAAGCCTCTAAACACAGATCAAAACACACAAAACACCCGTTTTGCTGTTACGAAAGAAACTGTACCTAATTGAATATAAATGATGAAATAATGTAACTATCTATCCATATTGACAATATTTTAAGTTATTTTAAGCCTAAGGTATTAATTTCACAGTTAATGACCTTAAATCTATTTGGAATTACATGATAAAACTAGTTATTTAATTTTATTTAATTTTCTATGTTTTTTAAGGAATTTGATTGACAGCTATGTATTGGGTGTTAATATTCTTCCTTTCCGTGCAATTTCTTCATATTTTCTCACCTGTTAAACCTTCTGTTAACTTCTACAAATATTTAATAAACAATCAGTTCAGCGGTTCTCGAGTTCTAGTGGGACTAACAAAGCCAATTCATTTTTTCAAATAAAGCTTAGAACACTATTAATGTTCATGAGACAGCTAAAAAAAAAAAAATCTTACAACCGTTACATTCATTGCACATACCTAATTATTGTAGAATATTTTTCAAAACATATGCCGCACTCAAATTATAATCCCGAAAGTTGAACACATTTCACATTACACAACAGATACATACAATAATAGAGAAAATAAAGTGAATATTATATATTCCATCCATGACACTCACATAAAATATAGTCTTTGATTCTTTAAGAGTAACCGAAAAGATTTTGGAAACACTAAGTTGTGACCATGAGACGATGATACCGCGGGAAACTTTTGAGCAAAAAGGTTTGTGCGGCCGACTGCTGCTCTGTTGGGCGGCTGAGAGAGAACTGACTTTTCTAAGATAAAGCTTCGTAGAGGCGTGCCATTGCCACCCCCGCAGTCTCCGATATCGTCAACTTCATCCTACAAGCCAATATCGCACGTATTGATATAATTTTGAATTCCTTTTTTATCATCAAAATTTTATTGATAAATGCAAGTGATATTCCTAAAAAACACATGCACAACCTATTAATTATATTAAAAGCCTGACTTAAAAGTTTATACGGTTTTCGGAGCTTTTCCTTTAATTCTGTAAATTGATATTGCTTCTTGCCTAATTTCATGATTCTTAGTCAACGGAAATTACCATATTATTATATTTTGATGATGTTTGGAAAGCCAAACAGTTGTCAACAGTTTGCGTTAAATCTTTTGAGAAGACAACGACTGCCTCAGAGAGGTTTATTATTATTTATCTACTGTTTTCTATTTATGTTCAATCGTTATTGAAACATACGGCATAGATGATAACCCATTGTACTTATAGAAGTTAAATAAATTCTTAATTTAACATTATTTGTTGATTCTCGAATATATCTTAAAACGAGTCTACATTATAATTATGGCCTTGTCCATCCACCTATTTCATATTTTGTTACAATCGAATGATGAAAAAAAATACAGCTTCCATTACCTACATGTTTGTATAGAGTGCCCCCTTATTTTATTTTTATTATTTAACTACAAAACTAAGTAGCGGCTCACAAAAAACACATACTCTTCAAATTCTATCAATATACATTTAGTTGTGTTTGAGTGAGATGCCTGTGACATACGGACGGACAGACATGACGAAACTGTAAGGGTTCCGTTTTGGCTACAGAAAACCTATGACACGCACATGAAATTGTCTTTGTTTGTTGTAGGTAGACTAACCGGAAAGAAATAGTTGTGACGACGAGAGGATTATCGCGGCGCGGAAGGACCTCTTGCGCACAAGTTCTACATAAACCCACTGCACCACCGAGACAGTTGAAACATGACAAGTATTCTTAAAAGCTCTTTTAATATAAAACTAACGATGAAATGGCGGTTAAATTTTAACATATTTTCCACAGATTAAATATCTAAATGTAACTGAAAATGTCTAGTGGGGTCCGCCATCTCCTCAGGCTGTCAGAAATTAAATGAGTATGAGCTCGAACCTCGAACCCGCGCAGGGCGACACGTTAAAGGTACGAACCCTCGACATCGAAGTCTCGCCCCTAGAATATTATAATAAAAGTAAATAAACGAAAAACTATTCAAAGAGTTAGCAAGGGGTAATAAAAAGAGGCGCGATCGAGTTGGATAAAACCTACAACGTCCGCAACCGTTCCAGTACTGGGGAGGTACGAGTAAAAAAAAAATTGTGTGATAGTACAATAACTGTAGTGGGTGAGAGTAAATGCATGAGATTGAGTACTGTGCAGTATCTAACGGTTCAGTAAGTGTGTGCAGTGCCCATGGTACTAAACCTCTAGAACAGTTACATTTGTAACCGGATCTAGTAACATGGATGTCTCATTGTCTGTTGTATTCGGTGAAAGTAAATGCATGAGATTATAGTAATGTGCAGTACCTAACGGTTCAGTAAGTGTGTGCAGTGCCCATGGTACTAAACCTCTAGAACAGTTACATTTGTAACCGGATCTAGTAACATGGATGTCTCATTGTCTGTTGTATTCGGTGAAAGTAAATGCATGAGATTGAGTACTGTGCAGTACCTAACGGTTCAGTAAGTGTGTGTAGTGCCCATGGTACTAAACATTTAGAACAGTTACATTTGTTACCGGATCTAGTAACATGGATGTCTCATTGTCTGTTGTATTCGGTGAAAGTAAATGCATGAGATTGAGTACTGTGCAGTACCTAACGGTTCAGTAAGTGTGTGTAGTGCCCATGGTACTAAACATTTAGAACAGTTACATTTGTTACCGGATCTAGTAACATGGATGTCTCATTGTCTGTTGTATTCGGTGAAAGTAAATGCATGAGATTATAGTAATGTGCAGTACCTAACGGTTCAGTAAGTGTGTGCAGTGCCCATGGTACTAAACCTCTAGAACAGTTACATTTGTAACCGGATCTAGTAACATGGATGTCTCATTGTCTGTTGTATTCGGTGAAAGTAAATGCATGAGATTGAGTACTGTGCAGTACCTAACGGTTCAGTAAGTGTGTGTAGTGCCCATGGTACTAAACATTTAGAACAGTTACATTTGTTACCGGATCTAGTAACATGGATGTCTCATTGTCTGTTGTATTCGGTGAAAGTAAATGCATGAGATTGAGTACTGTGCAGTACCTAACGGTTCAGTAAGTGTGTGTAGTGCCCATGGTACTAAACATTTAGAACAGTTACATTTGTAACCGGATCTAGTAACATGGATGTCTCATTGTCTGTTGTATTTGGTGAAAGTAAATGCATGAGATTGAGTACTGTGCAGTACCTAACGGTTCAGTAAGTGTGTGTAGTGCCCATGGTACTAAACATTTAGAACAGTTACATTTGTTACCGGATCTAGTAACATGGATGTCTCATTGTCTGTTGTATTCGGTGAAAGTAAATGCATGAGATTGAGTACTGTGCAGTACCTAACGGTTCAGTAAGTGTGTGTAGTGCCCATGGTACTAAACCTCTAGAACAGTTACATTTGTTACCGGGTCTAGTAACATTGATGTCACATTGTCTGTTAGTGAGTGTAAATAATATAATCATTGTTATTTGTTTCAGACAGGTACCTACTACACTACTTTTTCTAAATGTGCCCTAGAATGCAGAAGATGAAAAAATAAATATTCTTAAAAAAAATTAAAAGTAAAATTAATCAAACACGTAGAAATAGGTAACAAAAAGAGGTGTGACCCTGCAACGACAGCAACCGTTACAAATTTATCTTGATGTTAGGTATAAAAAAATAAAATAATTATTATTTGTCTTCTCCTCACAGTTTTACATCTTTGTAAGTTGAGAAGTATACGTGGTCTTTTAGGAAGGCTTAAAAACTCATTGAACTTGTTTTTTGATTTTAGCCCTCAGCATTATAAATCTCTATGAGATTCCAGTTCCCGACAGAGTTTATGATATTCGCTTTTAATTGACTTCGTGCACCGTTTTTTTTAGCTAACGCAAACATATGCTACGCCGCTTCCACGATAGAGTGACTTGACAACTTGTTATAAATGCTCCATAATTGTGAATGAGCCGGGACTACCAGCGTGACGCTGACGGGGCTGCCAGCGCGGCGGTGCTGGCACGACATCCACGTCTCTCACATCACGGTCCCAGATGGACACCCGGACTGAGCTTTGTGTGAAATTCATTTAAACTTGTAGTTTTTTTTTAATTATATGACAGGTGTTTGAAAAGCTACACTACTTTGCCCTTCAAGTTTGCATTAATTGAACGAGAAGATAACGGCTGTCACAGAGGGGTAAATTATTATTAACTGTTTAGTTTATAATAAACTCGTTATTGAAGCACGCGGTATAAATTAGAACTCGTTGTATTCAGTTTAAAAGATTTTGTATTATTTGTAAGGTAAATTTCGTTACAACCGATAAATTAATTGCATATACTTAATTATTGTAAATTAAGTTTTTAAAATGTGTGCCACGCTCAAAATACCGAAAGATGAACGCACCATATTAAGTACTAATGAAATTCAAACAATTATGGAAAATAAAATAAGAAAATGTGAATATATACTCTCTATGACACTCACTTGAGTTTGAAAACGCGAAGTTGTTACAACCTGAGCGCGGCGCGGAAGGTCTGCTACTCGGCAGAGCGGCTGGAAACGAACTGGCTGAGATAAAGCTTCAGAGAGGCAATATCATACTACCTCCGCAGACCCCGCACCCTCTGATATCGTCCATGTTACCCTACAAGCCAATATCATCCTTATCGACGATATTTTTGAATTGCTTTTTGTATCATAATTGATAATAGAACTAATTTTTCGTAAGTAGCTTCATTTCGATAAGACGCCCAACAATTTCGGATTCCAAAAGTTTGATTGTGGTAGCTAACAGACGAAGTAAGGGTATACCGGACCGGGAAGGAAATACCGGTACAAAGTACCACGCAATTTAATAATAATAATATTCTACCACATTCACACAGCGCCATCTAGTCCCAAAGTAAGCAATTATATTTGCTTGTGTTATGGGTACTAAATAACTAATATACTACTTAAATACATTTCAGACACACAACAAACCTTTATGCTCATCACACAAAGATTTGTCCTGGGTGGGGATCGAACCCACGACCTCCGGCTTAGCAGCCAGGGTCACTAACCACTAGACCAACAGGCCAGTCAAATTTGTAGGACAATATGACTATTTATAGAAATCAAAAAGAAATAGGACCAGGGATCCTGTACTATAAATGCTTGTTGCTAGCTTAGAGAAAAACCGGTTTAACAAAAAAAAAAATTTTGGAAAATCGTATTAGAAAATCTTGCTGTGCGGACTCATTCTATTTGTTGCTTATTAAATTAACACAGATAATTATTTTATAGTGAATGTTTAAATTTTGAACGTATCATACGTATGGGAGAAGATAGGTGGCGCTAACGGAAGCGTTTCTCTGTACGTTACTCAATTCTGACCATTCTACTAATGAGTCTACTTTCAAAGCATGCGATGTGAAATTTTTTTATAAGATTCCCAATCTATTATTACATTATAGGCCCAATTTACAGTTAGCTTCAGTTCGGTTAGCTGTAGTAATAATATTATTATAGCAAAAACTTGTTAGTAGATGTAAATATCAAGGGTCTTACAAAAAAAAAACTTCTGAGAGTTCCTCTATTTAAAATATTTGTTAATGTACCTTTGGATAACATAACAAGTAATGAACCGGTTTCTTTAAGAATCAGATTGCCTCTTTAAGGTCTTTTGCTTTTGGGCTGTAGGTATTGGCTGCCATAGGCGGTACAACGAAATTAATCGGAGCTACAATTTAGTTAAATTAAAACTGCTGTATTGAAATCATTTGTACAATATTATAATTATGACGAAAATAAAGACATAATTTGCGAATATTGAATAATAAATAAATTAAATGTTATGAATAAACAGGTAGGTAAGTACCTAGGTTGAAAGGTTTGAAATTATTATTCGAGGTAGTGCCTATTTGTATTATTATGATGAGCAGTAATACATTTGTATAATATAGGTACGGGATATAACAGCTTCATCATATTGTGACGTAATAAAAATATCTAATAATGCGTATTTGACTGGCCTGTTGGTCTAGTGGTTAGTGACCCTGACTGCTAAACCGGAGGTCGTGGGTTCGATTCCCACCCAGGACAAATCTTTGTGAGATGAGCATAATTGTTTGTTCTGTGTCTGGGTGTAATTTATCTATAATAATATGTATGTATTTACAAAAAAAAAAATGTATTTAAGTAGTATATCAGTTGTTTAGTACCCATAAGTTAAGGATGTCGATGAAAATCAGCGTTGTGGAGGTGCAACTTCTTTAGTTGCAGCAAAGCAGCACTTAGCTGATCGACAATCCTATTTGTCTTGATGGACGTGACACGTACTATGCACTAAAATGCAAATTCTTTTTGTTTTTATTTTTATTCTGTCCGCCATATTGCAACATATAAAGCATAGCCTACCCGATATTAGTTGTATAATCTATGGTATATCCGATAACGCTTTTTAAACATAAACAAAGATGCAATTAATGAATATTGTCTGTGGTCTGTGATGCAAGACTGAGCTACAGAATTTTCATTATACATGACCACAGACTAACATTGTTCAGTTTAGTTCTGTTTTGTTTGTTCTCTCTGTCCTCTATTTTATATCTCATTTTGTTTTCTCTTCTTCTTTAGTCTGTTAAGTTTTTTATTTTTAGGTAATTAGTTTAATTACGAGCAATATAGTTTATTTTACTGGTGGCGGGAATTTTTCATTCTAAATTCATGTTATTTAATCTTATTCAAGACAAATAAAGTGTTTTTCTTTCTTTCTTCTTTCTTTCTTTCTTTCATAACACAAGCAAAATATAATTGCTTAATTTGGGACTAGACGGCGCTGTGTAAATGAGGTAGAATATTATTATTATTATTTAATCTTTGATATACAGTATCTAGAAACCTGAACTCATCACACGTCTATACTCTAAAAGGTACATGAATGAATATCTATTGTTATTATTTTTATATTTAACTTGAATACAAAGTAGACAATAAGACTATACAAGGTGACAAGGTGACCGTAAACAATACCTTTGAAAAGATTTCTCATATCCAGACTACAGATAACGTCATAGACAATGCCATAGGTTAAGTGGTTATTTTCGTTGAAAAATCACATTATTAGCCATTGTGATACATGATCCAGGCTTTCTCCACATAAATGTCAAGTGGAATGGTTTTCCACAGAGAAAAACAAGTAATATCGAGTTACTAATATTTCCATTCCTAATTGGTCGTTACAATAAAATAACAATTACAAATAATATTTCTAAGATAATATCATTGAAAGGTAATATTGCTATGGAAAGTTCCAGATTGGGACAAAACGATCTATTTGTGACGATTTGCGAGGGTTTGTATGTACGGTATGTATCATTTTTCTTTTACTAGAAAATAAGCACTTTACTTATAATAGTTTGCAAAAAATATTTCTAATAATTACAAGTTGACTACAATAAGTTATTTAGCTTTATCAATATAATATCGCCGTGCTGAGTTACGTGGGTTCTCTCACGAGACATTTAAAATAGATATTTGTTTCGAGTATGGGTATATTTTTCGTCCGTTAATGGTAAGGTTGCAGTCTCTAGTGACAAAGAGCTTGTTTCCTAGTGAAAAAACTTCCAATAGTTACTTGGCACTTGAAAATTATTGTCACGTTTACCATAAATTAGGCTGTAGTGGGGTACAATGGTAGTGCTTTTAAGAACATAGTTAAAGCATTTTCACGTTAAAACTGATAGCTCTACTGGTTACCTAAAGAAAAAGCTTCCTGCTTCCAGCACAGCAATTGGCCCTTATCTTTTATATATTGAATTGAGGCAAATGCATTGCCCCAAGTTATGGAAAATGGAAAACGGATTATATGATGACTCGGTACCATAAAGTTTATGGTACTTGGTCCCCACACGGTCCAAGAGTTACAAAGAAAATAATTAGCAACATATTTGTTTTAAATATTAACATCATCCTGTATTATCTACCTATGTAATTGAGATATTAGAACTTCTAATAATAACTAAGTTTTGCACAAAATCTTCCATCGAATGTTTATCTTGGACGATTATTTGTCCATCTTGTTTTATTACAGATATTTTTTGACGTCAGTAATTCTTAATACAGATATTTGGCCTTTTTATCTAATAAAAGAACCTCCCCGCCTATCCTCGTGCGTGTGTTAAACTATGAGCAACGTTTTTTTCTGATTACATGAATTATCAGATTTCCTTTTATTGTTGTACATATTGATCAAGCCACTTTCTCAACAGAGGGATAGGTAGACTATTTCCTTCCACCTGCTTTGTCATATATTTTTCGCTTCTTCAACATTCATCAATTTTTTTATATGAGAATAAGTTCTTCGGTTTAGGGTAGTGCCTTATTTTTTGAAGATCCCCGATATAGTTATGTATTAATTATTTTTAGTATTCCCATTCACACTTGCTTTATATATTAATGAATAAAATTAAACTTTAAATTTCAGGTGTTCCATTGCGTTTGTTTTTTATTTATTTATACTTTATTGCACACAAAGAAAATACATAAAAATAATTTTACAATATACATTAAAAAAAAAGCATACAAAGGCGAGCTTAACTCAGAATTGAGTTATCTGACAGCAAACCCAGAAGTGTAGAGGAAATAAGTTGAAGTAAGAGAGCAAGACTGAAGTGTACAACCATACAAAGAAAAAAGGTGAGAGTAGAATAGAAAAAGGGAGAAAAAAAGAGAGAAAAGAAGAGAATAATATTTATGTAAATTAATACATAACAATATACATAAATATGTTTATCATATATACCATAAAATACATATATACAATATTGTATATATGTATTTTATATACAATATATATACATATATATATATAGGTATATATATATATATATATATACCTATATATATATATGTATATATATATGTATATATATATATACGAATACATTATTTGTGTAGAATAGAAAAATAATGTTCCTTTACTCTTCTCTTGTCTTTAGTTTGTCTTTAGTTTATTTGAATAATGATGCCATAGTGTGACTGCTTGTAAAATAGACATTGAATTCGTTCTAAGAGTTGTTAATCAGATTTTCAGACAGATTCTCAGTCTGTTCTGAGATAGTTTTTTAAAGAGCATGTTTTAAATGATTATATATGTATATTATTTTGCAACTAGCGCTTCTCCGCGGCTCAATTCACGTAGAATTAGGTTTTATGTTCACATATTTACGCTTTTTTATGGTTTAAACGATCGAAACTTCAATCATAATGATATTTTTTATAAATAGTGGCAATATATTTAATTTAAGTAATTATAGCTCCAGACTACTCAACACAAATCAATTTACAAATTGACGACTGTATAACTATAGTAGATAGGACTTATAAGAATACTTGTACTATATTGAATTAAAATAACCTAATCTAGTTTCTTATGTTAACTGACCTATGTCTTTTTTAGAAATAAATTCTTTAAACCGACTTGCCAGGATATCCTACTGTTGACTTCTGTATTTTTGTCAAACGAATCGTATCTATGAGAACAATATTTCGTGAAGTTCGTTAATTCAACTGCCTAATATGTTTACGGATCGAGCAAGTTAATGAGTAATAATTGCACTGATTCCAAGGATAAAAATTGGAGACATGAGTTTACTGAATACGTATCCTAAACAGTTGAATTGCGTTTTTTTGTGTTACACAGCTAGCAAAGTTTTTAGAAAATAGCGGTATGTATTATGATTATTATTTTTTATTTGATTGATTGATGATTTGATTAAAGAGTTTTTGACTTTGCCACGTCTCATTTCCTGAGGTCCTACTCAATACTCAGAATATCGAAATTTTACTTTGTCGATTTTGATATCGTTCTCAAATGTTTGAAAATGACAGCGATACCCAAATCAACAAATTCGAGTAGGCCTTTATTTTTCTATTTGGCAGTATTGTATAAAGAATATATTATTCTTATTTATTGTTGGAACATTGAACATATACGATTAATACCCAACCTTTATAAGAAAATTTTTATAGAAGAGAAGGTTATGAAAATTACAGTAAAATCCATTGATGTTCCTTCGTATCCTATTGTTGATAGACTTTATGAGTTTCCTTTCTCGATCATTGAAGTTAAACATCGATTTTAATAACGAGAATCTGATATTACTCGTACTTTCAGGAAATCCTCCCTAGCAGTCTCTGTGCTAGGCAGACAGGAACATAGATTATACACTATACGGAGGGAATAGATAAGCAACTCTTAGGTATTTACTGGGAAGACGGATTACTCTGCTCTTCCAAAGATGGCGCTGTTACGTTTAGCACCGATAATTACACACTAGAGGGCGCCCTCAATACTGAGTTCAATTTTTCATTATTTTATAACTGCCTACATGACGACAGTTCAGCGCCAGTTTCCTTCAATTTGAATCAGAATACCATGTACAAAAAATAATAATATCAAAATGATGGTAACTGGCGATGAGCTGCCATCATGTCAGCCTGGACGAATAAAAATAAAACAACTCAATAAGTATTAAGATATTCTGCATTTATTTAATAAAATATTTACACAACATATTATGCTTTAACAATATATGTTAATTGTTAATAATAAATTATTTTTTTTAGTTAAATGTTATGCATACCTATACTACTATATACTACACTACTTTTAAAGTTATTCTTAAGTTTATATTATATTTAATAATTGCAACTAAAACAACTCCGCATGAAAATAAAAATAAATAATACGTAAAAGCACTCTTAATTACAAAAGTATTCAATAAGATTCTAAAAAAAGATCCGAGAATTATCGCCATTTATAATTACTTGATTACTTACACTTGTACCCTACATAAAAAAAAACCAGATACTGGAATTTCCTATAAATATCTGATTGAGTTCAGATTCCTGAGAAAACGTACCCCAAAAGGCTAGCCAAATTACCACGTTGGATAGCAAGGCTAATGCGTTGCCCCAAGTAGAGCCCATTGCAGCCTTCAAAGCATCATGTGATACCTCAGTAACACGCTTACAAATTTCACGATAAAATATGTGAGCGTTTGGTCCTCAAAGTCCAAGGGTTTCAACAAAAAGTTTCAAGAAAATTGAGCACAGGTTGGGTTTGTGTTTCTGACACCATTACTGCGAATACAACAAAAGAAATTTTCCAAAGGGTCCTGGTTAAAATTTCTTGTAATTAAATTGAACACATTATGTTCTCCCTTTAACACTTCCCACATTTCAATAAATGTTTCAATATTATACGCCCAATTTGTTATTGAGGGCACTTTTTCGTATTTAATTATTTCAGTACCATCCTTTTTTTTGAAAACCGTTTTAAATCGAATACTTTTTAATATTGGCAAAGTTTCTTTCCAAAATCTGACATGGGGGGAACTTTGTTTTAGGCAGCCTGTTAGTTTTTGTGGTACCCATAGATTTAGTATGTACAAGATAAACAATGTCAGATTATAGGCGAGACCAAAACACAATTGAGTGATTGTCAATGTGTGAGTTAAAAATAGTGATTGCAACGGACTGTTGTGCACTATCGATATTCTGCACTTGGGATTATCGAGCTTATGAATTCGGTGTGTAAAGAGCGTCTTGAACTCTTGAATAATGTCGCAACAATTTGTTTTAAAAAGCATTTACAACAAGTTAACTTTTCATGCTATCGGGTAAAATTGTGCTGGTAGGCAATTTTTTTTTTCCAAACCGCTATCTTTTTGTTTTAAGACTAGGATACCTACCATATATATATAGCCATAGTAAGAAAGCAAAAAATAAACGATGGTAGCTGAATGAATAAGGAACCGGCGTGCAAATCACGCGGTCCTAGTTCGAACCCAACGCGGCGGCAGTACCAATGTACATTCCACTTTGTGGAATTTATATGTACTAGTCAAGTGACTTACCATTATGATATAATTATATAAAATAAACATTTAATTCTTTAATTTAATTAATTTAGACCATAAATTACAACCATTTATCTGTACTAAAACACAAAAATATTAATTTACTTTATTAGTAATACTGGCTGTTTTTGTGTTTTTGCCTTAAAAAAAAAGCGCTTATGCGCGCGCATCGATAAATTGTGACAAGTAAAAATAATTCCGCGCGCTATTTCTTTTCGCTGTATTTGTTTTTTTCTAAGAAAGTCCGAATTTTATTTATTTCCTCGCAAATATGTTATAAAACGTCGTATGACACACGTGCGGTTTGATAATTACAGCCTCTGCTTCATTTACAATGCCTTGCTCTTCAAAATGTTTACTGCATGTAAGTAGTTGAATATTTTTTTGAGGTCCAGTCTGGTCTATTTATAATACGTATCCATTTGTCTCGTGACGCTGTTTTCGTTGGAAACCTAAAATAAAAGACTAACTTAATGACTCACCTGACCCACTAAGCTTATATTTTAAGTACTACCTACTGAATTTGTGAGAAACAACTAATTTAAAATTAGGTATTAAAAAACATAGAGAAATGTAAATAAATTAGTGTGCTTCACTCAATTACAATAGTGGTTCCTTAAGGCGTTAGCGCACATATTACGATGATTTAAAGAATTTAAAAATACTAAAGTTTTAAAAATACTATCGAATTTTATCGATACCCATGACGTCATCATTTCGTCAAGCCCTATCGTCAACAAACATTTTCCTATTTTACACGAAAAAAGCTTTAATATATCGTATATACATAAAATATTATCAACATAACGAAGAAAAAGCCTAAATACGTCCAACAAAATAGGTTTTTGCTCAGTTAAAAGCAGCAATTTTACAAAATAAGGTTTGCAAAAATTCATTAGATTTTTGTATTTACCTGAGAAACGTGAAATGTTCTGGGTTATTCCTTCTTGTCACGACATAATTGGCTACGGAACAGACTGACCATGATACTGGCACACCTTTTAAGCAATTTATTGCACGATTTGTAAATATTTTAGCAAAATAAGAGTTGACAGTAAAACACGCGAGCCGCTAGGGCCCGCTAATTGAAAAAATATTGTCACATCCCATTTTATCTTTCATCTCTTTCACTCTTTTACAGCGTGCATATCAATTTGACCTCTCGTTTCCGCGCTATGTTTGTCTTCTGCAGTAGCGTAGATCCTAGGTCTATGGTGGTACCCGAGTAATTAAATCCTTTAAAAGAATCGAACAGTTTGTCAAACATGAGCAAAAATTCGGCTGTGTCTTGAGACTCTGCTGGTATTATTTTATGCCCTGAAAAAAGAAAATAATTGTTGTGAGAATTTTATAGCTTGAAATTGAAAATAGTAATTGCTTAATTATGACAAAAATTAAAATTAGATATTAAATAAATATTAATATTATAATATAAAATAATTAATATTATTATTATTTAATATTATATTCTACATAGTCAGCGATTCATACTTACTAGCTAAAAATCTCATTGCAGATGACACTCGCTGGCTAAACACTTGTGCCGCATATTTAACTTTCATCTTTGACATTTTATTTTCAAAGATATGGGACTCGGTTAACTTGTTAACTAATCTTAATTCGGTTTCTCCAACATCTTCATTAAACAACATCTTCAAATGCTCCCATGTCGCAATTTTTTCGGTACCCTCCACAACAAATTTTGCATTTTTTTTTAAGAGATTATTACGTACTCCTTTTAATAAATGTGGTGTATCAAAAAGAGGAAATATTTTAATGTCATCGATTTCAAATGCACATGATTTATATTCAATTTCTCTTCTTAAATATTCAGCCTTTGTGTCCTCTTTCAGGCTTTTGATGACACTAACATTTGATTGTGACTGGTCACATATAGTGGCAATGACTTTTAAACCAGTCTTATGCACATTTCGTATAATTAATTTTATTAAATGTTTTAGGTCCTCTTTTTTTGTACAGCTTTTACAAAATGTATAGCATATGGGCTGCTTATATTTGCCTTTTATGCTTTTCAGCATAAAAACCAATGCGTGGTCAGCAATTAGGAATTCTATATTGGGGTTACCATAATATATACACTTTTATACACCGCCACCGACATAATGCGAACAAATTTTAGTATAAATACAAATGACAGCCCTGCCACACTAAGTCGTATTGACATATACGGCGCGGTGTGGCAAGGTTCAGAGCACCGCGCTCCAAAATTTCACGTCGTTTATGTGTTTCACACGGCGCGGCGGCGTTGTACGGTAACGCAAATTTATGCGGGACGTCGCGTCGCCGCGCTGCCCTTCGTGGTATCACAGCGGCACCGCAGCGGCGAGGAAAGGAATTATAATATGTTTTTTATTAATATCCTATGACACCGACGAAGGGATAACGCAGCGTTTCGGTAACACCTGTACGGCACTTCTGTTAGTAGAATTTGAGAACCGTTTGAGCCAGCGCTCAAACGGTTTACTTTAGCACATAAGCACTTCTAAAATCTTCATGAAATTTGTGTGAATATTTAAAAATATTATTATTATCGTAAAAGGCGACTAAACGAGTAACTTTATGGAGACAAGAGCAAAGGTAAATTCCAACCCGTTTGGCCAGAGTGGTACAGTAGGTTAAAATCCCTCCACACTCTTTGGAGGAGACCCGTGCCGTTGGACGTTTATGGGTATAGACGCTTTCACTATGCCCTTTATAATATTACAAAATTATTATAGATCTATGGCCAAGAGCTCTATTTGGTCACGGAACTGTCATCTTTCAAAATTTATAACCAACAATTATTAAATATTTATTACAGAGAAACTTTATATAAATACTTATAAATACAAATAAATTTCAGCAACCACAATGTCTGCCTCATTGGACTCATCTTTGGATCCTATGGAAGAGATTCGATTCCGAAAGAAACATGGTTCATTGTGGATAGAAATACAAAAAGAGACACATTTTACTTTCGACGAACTTGAACGTAACTATAACATCTTTATCTTGTGTTAAGTGTTGTGATAGCCTTAATGGAATGGAGTACGATACAATAGCGGCATAGATGACAAGATGAGTTTTAAGATTTATAGCTTGGCAAACATAATTGTGTGTTACACAGGGGTTAAGGAAAAAGGGTAAAAGATGAGAAACCCCGCCAGACAATTTTGAACCTTTTTCGTATGGATAATGCTGTAGACAAAACTCCCAAATTATATCTGATTCATATTGGCAAAGCGATTATGTTGATTACACTCGATGTTTCGTGGGCGACGGGGTCGGAGGTTCACCTGACAAGAGTGAAGTGATGTGTCGTTGTCACTATTAATCCACATCAGTCTAATTCAACCTTTTTTATAGGACTCACAAAAATGTTCTGAGATATGTGGCCTTAGGCCTCAGGGACATTTTAGGTTCCTAGGAAGTCTATTAAATAGTCAGTAAATTTTGGCTTATTTAGAGATGCACCGCGGGCCGCATTCGAACGGTGGGCCGCAGGTTTTTTTACCACGACGGTGGCAAACCGGCGTATTACCCAACTAGCAAGCGGTTACTATAGGCTATAGACGCCTGCAACACCAGAGCCATCATGATCACGTTGCCAACACTTCAAACCCTCTCCGTCGCCAACGAACTCTACATCACTGTACACATCATCAGGAACACAATACTAGTGTGCAGGATAAGTTTACCTTGTGTACATGGCGATGGTGGCTGAATGGATAAGGGGCCGGCGTGCAAATCACGCGGTCCGAGTTCGATCCCGACCGGCAGTACCAATGTGGTTTCCACTTTGTGGAATTTATATGTACTAGTCAAGTGACTTACCATCTGCTAACGGTGAAGGAAAACTTCGTGAGGAAACCCACATACACTAGAAGAAATTTTATGAGTATGTCTAATCTGCCAACTCGCACTAGGCCAGCGTGAGTGCATTATGGTCTAAACCCTCTCAGCTCACTAAATAGAGGAGAGGAGACCCGAGCCCACCAGTGGGACTTAATGGGTTGCTGATGATGACATGGTCTACTAACCGAATAGTAGGTATAGAAATTATGAGATTCTTCGTCTATCATTAGGATGGCCTACATAAATTACTGTTATCAATAAAATAGTAGAGACGTCGTCCCTGATACCCAGAATTTGTATAATCTGCCTCTACAAGCTATTAAAGTATTACGTACTTATGAAAGCGGCTTAGATTAATGACTTAATATACGTTTGTATAACGTATTCGTACATTCTATTTGGTAATCTTAGAGGTATTTATATCTGAAGTTCTTTCAGATACAAAATTATACTAAGTGGCTAGAGACGCATGAAAGGTAAATGAAATTACGTATTAGTTTGATTTGATTTTATCTCTTTAGCCATGGTTACCTACCTACGTCATCTATTTCTTTTTCAATATAATTTGTACTGTTAAGTAAACAAATTATAATCAGACATAGTCTGAATAGATATATTTGAATAGATTACAATCTCTGTCTGCTCCAATGAAATAAAGATTTTATTCACATTATGCTGTAACTATATTGTCAACAGAATAATTAATGTTAGAGTAGGTACATATTATATGATCCGTCTTTATATAAATTATTATTGATTTAAGAGAAACAAGCTCATATTGTCATGTTTGTATACAGTAAGAAATTGGTTATATTCTGTGACTTTTGTATATTATGTACAAATCGATAATAAGCTCAAACTGTAAACGCCTTTCCTCCATTTTAACTGAAAAGTCCTGTATTGACTTTTCGTATTTACTTACCGTAATATTTTTTTTAAATCTATAGGTATAATATTAATATTATATCTATATAATAAATATATATATTCATACTATTTTATTTTATATATACAATGTATTTATTTAGATCTTGATATATTATATAACTATTTATTATATTATTCTATGTTACTACTTATATATTGTATTTAATTTATGTATTTAGTCAAATCACTATTTCTCTTTTATTTTTGCACCAACCATGTTCTTCTCTGCATCACCCTAAGGTTGGCAGGTAGACAATGCCTTTGGCATTAAGCCCACCATTGTACAAATAATGTGCATAAAGTTTTTAAATAAAAAAATAAAATAAATAAATAGCTTGAGTGGTTCACTAACCATTGATAACAACAGACATGTAACTGCTTCTATCCAATGGGCCATATTTAGGGTTCCGTACATCAAAAATAAAAAACGGTACCCTTTTAGGATCACTCCGTTGTCCATCTGACAAGAATATTTTTCTCAAGAACGCGTAGAGGTATCAAGCTAAAATTAATATCAAATACTTGGGTCTGCAATCTCTAGTGCAAAAAAATACTCGTACAGAGTTCTAAGTTAACGCATTCAAGAAATACAGCCGTATACGCTCTATTTTTGTCGCATATCTTGACGATAAAAACGTCAAAACTTAAGTGTACTTCCCGTTGACCTAGAATCATGAAATTTGGCAAGAAGCAATATTAAGTTACACAAGTAAAGGAAAAAAGACATAAATGATAGTTATATCACTGAATATTAGTACTATATTGGAAGGGGTATACAATAATAAGCCTAAAAAAATTTTGTAAGAGTGAGAGTTTATTCCAGACTAACGTTAAATGAAGATGCTAACCTACCTACCTTTACGTAAATATTTAGCTTTCTTATAATCCACTAATTACTTACATTACAATCACAAAAAAAATTGCCGTACGAAACCCTCGGTGCGCGAGTCGCCGGTTTTTGTCGTCCGGCACATTCTATGGTCATCTATTCTGGCAAACTATAATCTTGCACACAAACTTATTTGCTTAAAATTAGTCTACTACTAAGCCCATTACAGCTGTAAAATATATAAATAGATTATAAATAATTACTTCTCAACACATTGTAGCTAAATTAGAAAGTATCCTCTCAAGTACAAGATTTTATCATCCATTCTAATAAAATTTAATAACTTTAAATTGTAAAATACCTTTTAATTTATTGAACCAAAGATAAAACTGTTTAAAACATGTTAATTGTATTCGAAATGTACTATTTTCAGAGATTATGGTGATATTCTTTAAGATACAGAAAAGAGACGAGAAACCTGCGGCATCAGATCTTATTTCAAGGTTTGTAATAATTTTAGAAAACTGACGTCACGACAAGAGAATTTGACCTAAAGAAATTTTGTCTTTAGGATTAAGTTAAGAGATAACGTTTTTATCTTTATCTTTTACCACTTAACTATACCATGGCAAATACTCTGAAGAGCTGTTCAAGCTCATTCCAGCCTCCTCTTTCTTTGGAAAAACACGCGTCCTAGCTTTCGTTGTCATCCCTTCAATTTAGAAAACATCTCTACACGTACTAAACAGTTCGCCAATTCTTATGTATGTCGTACCATCAAAATGTAGAACGCACTTTCCTCCTTCCTGTTATATGGCATCCTTCAAGTGAAGCGCGAAGAAGCACCTTGCGGCCCAGCAAGGCGGTGCCCGCTCACATGGCACTCAGGTGACCAGTCAGCTGGCAAAGCAATTTGGGTTCCTGTTTCAGCTTTCTATCTGGCAAAACGGAGCCTCTATGCTGTGCTATTTAAAAAAAATACATTGAGCATGTCAGACAAGTGCCGTGTCAGACAAAAAATATTCTTCTATACAGTGTGCATAACCTATCTCTGTTCTGTCTGTGGTGTGCATTAACATTAATTTATCATAACACGGCTGTGTAGAGTCTGACAGACGCGAGTAGTTAAATTCTATAGAAAAATATTAATTTTAAAGGTTTCAGACAAAATAATTATGTTCGTGTACTTATAAATAGTTTTTTTTTGTCTAACACGGCATTTCCCTAACACGCCCCATGTCTGTAGAAATAAATGCACCCTTATATCTACAAGCCATGCTTAACGGGTGCACTAAGCGCACAGTTTGTCTCTATGTCTTCAGGAACTCCAGAGAACTTGATTCTGTCGCTCCACGAGTCCAATACACGTAGAAATAAATATAAATGATACATTTCTTACGAACTAGCTTTTATTCCTTTGAGAGCAATGTTGAGAGTTCAAATACATTGTAAAGCAAGTAAGAACTTACTTTGATATCGATAAAAATAGAGAAATATAATTGCGTTTATTTGAAAGCATGTTGAGGGCTCAGGTCTCGTCGCGGCGTCGCTAATTGTCCTATCATGTCAATCAGGCTTTTATACATAATATTTTAAGAAGTCGTGAACTTTGACGTAAATATACATAATGTTATGTGCTTCACAGGTATTCTGATACTTCTCAACAATAATGACAACACCCTAATAAGGTGAATGTTTTGAGTTTTTTATTAGGCAGTTCTAGGGCTGCACTGTCTCTAGAAGATTATTAAATATTACGAAATCTGTGCCCAAATTTCCTTATGAAATCCGCATGTAGCGTAATTTAAAAATACTGTACGGCACGCACTTACATAATTTATGCATTGTTTGTTTTGTGCTATTTACTGTGTGTGAACATTAGGCCTAATGTTAATATATAATATATACATATATATAAATAAACAATTAAAACAGCCCACTTGTTCTAGGACAATACTTATATTACCGAAGGTATAAACTAATCTTATGAAGCGTAATGAGTCTGTAAAGTTCACTTCTGATGTTCCAAATTGCTTTAAAACGATAACGATAAATAATGTATGGTATAATTTTCTTTGTAACTGTAAAAATTCGCGTAAAAGGTTTCGTGATGACGTACCTATATAAACAGCACTAGTAGTTGGGAGCCCAATAAGAGATTTTAGTATTTACTCGAGCGCCACAGATAAAGGAAGATGGTTCTTTTCTCTGAAAAGGTACATTTTGATTTTGCATGACCTGTTTGAAAGACCAGTATCTTTGGCAATTTTTATTTATTCTTGTGTCCTTTTTTTCTTTAAATTAATATGTTAAACTCTCCGTTTGACCCAGCGTACCTACCTACACCGTAGGTGGCGCGGCGGAGTGCATTTGAATATAACAATTTGAGATAATAAACCTTAAGTAACTAAGGTTTATTATATCGAATTGTTTGACAGACTGAAAAGACCGTATGTCAAGGTAACTTGACATACGGTCTTTTCAGTCTGTCTTTTTACTTAGGTGTACTCTATTCGGTAACTGCAGCGTGTCATACGTTAGGTGTCTGTAGATATAAATGTACCTTCATCAACATCATTACAACCCAAAGACGACCCACTGCTGGGCACAGGTCTCCTTCAAAGATTTTGGAGGGAATTTAGCTTACTATACCACGTTGACTAGACGGTTTGGTATAGGTATAGGTCTGGTATTGGTTTAGTTTGGAATTTTCATTTTTTCGCAGTGCTCTTGTCTGCATAAGTTACTCCTTTAGTCACCTTTTGCGACACCCACAGGTTGAAATGGGTAGTGACATTAAGATTCTTAATCTTTCACTACACGGACTGTAAATGTACCTTAATACGTTATAAAGAGAGCAATCAAATGGTCACTGTCATAAAATTCTTGCAAGAGAAAATCGACCTTGTTCTTTCATGGCGTTCTAGAGAACCTCAACTGTAAGGTGGTACACCACATTTTAGGTCGACTGTAAATTAGAGTCCGACCGAAACTGGTTTTCCGGCCGAAACCGAAACCGAAACCGAATATTCGGCCGTGGCTTCAGTTTCGGCCGAAACCGAAACCGAAACTCACGTGGGCGAGTATAAAATTCCTTAAAATACTGAAATTTGGTGCATTTTACCCATTATTCTGCATTAATTAGGACATGAAATGGAAACACAGTAAATCTTGAAATCTATACAACGTAATTTAACAAATAAAACACTTCACATTTTTCATTTGACACAAGATTGGGTATCCGGGGTAGTGCATATTGTGTCTTCAAGGACTACCTTTCTAACAGAAAGCAAAAAGTAAGTATTGGGGGCTGTGAGAGTGAGGAAGTAACCGCCTCCTACGGCTTCCCACAAGACAGCGTCCTCGCCCCTACACTCTTTCATCTCTATGTCAATGACCTCTGTAATATGTCGCTGCCCTATACAAGTATTTTTAGTTATGAAAATGACACTGCGATTCTGGTATGGGGGTCTAGCTAGCAGATTCTGAAAGAGAGATCAGAATACTCCTTGTCCAAAGTCATGCACTGGCTAACAGACAACCTACTAACTCTTAACCTTTCTAAAACTCTTTACATTCCCTTCAACTTATCCAAAATTAGTAATCCTTCTAATGACGTCTCTATCCTAGTCCATACCTGCAACTCCCTGAGCCACTGCTCTTGTCAGAACATTACTCGTGCAGAAACTGTCAAATACTTAGGTGTCCAAATAGACAGTGCCAGCGGGCTGACATGGGACAAACCGATCGAAGCAGCGATACACATTTTCAAATCCCTAAGAAAATCTGCGGATATAAATAAGATAAGACTTGTCTATCTAGCGTTGTGTCAGTCAGTAATGCAATATTGTATATCCGTGTGGGGTGGGGCAGCCAAAACGCACTTACTAAGCCTGGAGAGGGCACAAAGAGCTATGTTACAAGTTATGACTAAAAAACACTTCAGGTACCCTACCACTCAATTGTACTCTGACTGCAAGGTCCTAACAGTGCGCCAGCTCTTTGTCCTTAAGGTTATCCTAAGAAGACATCGTCAAGTCCCATGACCCAACCAGACAAAACGGAATAAATTCTACGTCTGTCTCACCATCCCTTACAAGACTACCTTCGCAAGAAGGCAGTATATACAATAATAAGCTGCAAACTATACAATTTTATAAATAACAAACTTAACATTTTAGGACTCAACACGCGAGAGGTTAAGATTAAGGTTTCAGATTGGCTTCAATTAAACGACTATCAAGCGACTGAAGATCTTCTAACATACATCACATAAAACTAAATCACACTCAACACACACTCACACACACTTACGCGCACACAGACACAAATACATATAATCTTTTCTCATTGTTTTTATTAATTATATCTTATTTTTTACTTCACTAAAATACGAAAAAATCCAAGCGTAAACATTTTTCACAGCACACATAAATATAATAACAGCGACTCTTTCTATTGTAAACATGTCTCGCAAACTGAACACTGTCTCCCATAATACAGGCTCTGGCTTAGCTTGGGAGATAGTTTCAGTATTGTTAGTACCAAAAACATTATTCTGCTGTACACTAGTACTGTATGTAAATGTATTTTTTGTGACAGATAAAGATTTTTATTTTATTTATATTTATTTACAATCTTTTTTTTACATGTGACTTGATTTGTTAATAACAACAAAACAAAGTTACTGACTCAATATTTAATTAACTATATAAATCATTCAAGTACAGAAACGAAACAAAAACTTACATGTAATCAGTTCTATCAAAGCATAACCTCTAAAGAATGTCTGTGTCGGGCGATAACGGACTAAGTTTTGTTGCTACAGAACTATCCGAAAGGCGGACGACATTTCCCGGGCCGCCAAAGCGTTGCCTCGAGAAACAGTTAGGCGAGCTTGCATGACAACTTCCGAAATCAGTTTCGGTTTCGGCAAAAGTTTCGGCCAATTTTGGCCGAAACCGAAACTGCCGCCGAAACTTGATTTTTGGCCGAAACTCGGCCGAAACCGAAACCGAAACCGAAATTTCGGTCGGACACTACTGTAAATAGTACTTACTTTTTTGTGTTGTGCAGTATAGATACTAAGATTTTCGAATAAATTCGTACCTGCAGTGTATCATGTAAACAAATGGTCATGATTCTTTACGTTTATCGTTCGATTTTAAAATATTTTCATATTATTTATGGTTTGTATGCATACTCTACGGATTTCGAGCAATATTAGTGTTATAGTACCTATATTATTATGATGTATTTTTACCCGACTGTCAGGACGGGTATTGTTTTTCGCGCGTATCTTGTATGTTTGTAAATTTCTTTATTCCCACGAATCTTCCAAACGGCTGGATGTATTTTGACAATTAGGGTATCGTTAGATTCATCTAGAAAACCCAAGTGTCCTTAGATATATTTTAAGAATAAAAAGACTTAAACGGCGGGCTTTTGACGCCAAATTGTAAGAATTTCAATTTTTTTTTTTAACGAAACCTATCGATTTGGGTATCAAAATAAAGAGAATCAAAAAGAGATTACATATATTCAAAAAGAGATTATACATAATTGAATGATTCCAAATTGTAAGTAGTTCTATTATTTTTTTTTACCAAACCTATCGAGTAGAGTATCAAAATAAAGGCAATCAAATGGAGATCACAAATATATACATATGTTATGTATTTAAATTTAATCAATATTACAATAATTTTACGGTCTTTTTAGTGAGTTGCTCTCTGTTGATTTTATGCAGTCGGGTTATTAAATTTTTTAAATTATATTTACTTGTTATTTGGTGTTTTCATTCACATGTTTGTGGATTTCACATGTCTAGACCATATTTTCACAAACTGTAGACTCCCGTCGACTACCCTTGTATTGGAATCTTATATAACCGACCACATGCCATTGATATGGAGTATCAATACAGCTGTATCAATACGTCAATATTCCTGCAATAGAACAATTGTGGATCATTTAAAAATTTTCGTAGATATAGGTAATATTGACTTTTCAGTTATACTAAGGATAAATGACGCAAACCTGGCCGCCAACGAACTGGTGTCTTTATTGTCGTCCACTATTATCAAATATACTCGTACAAATACTCAAAAAAGACAAAACAAAATACTAAAACCCTGGATGTCTCCAGGCCTACTACGATGCATAAGAAACCGGGACAAACTACACTCTAAATCAAAGAAAGCCCCAGAAAACATGACACTTAAGATAACTTACACTAGGTATAGGAACTTTTTTAATGGACTTTTACGCAAATTGAAACTCGAATATGGAAAATCTCTTATAGATAAAGCCGGTAAGGATAATAAAGCACTATGGAAAGCAATTAAAACAATAACTAATACAGATAAACACAAAAATAGTCCTCTCGAATTACTACAAATAACGGCATACCCCCAATCATCAATAAATCAGGTCTGTGACTATTTCGGAAACGTAGGTGCAAACCTAGCTAAAAACATAACCCCAACCACTACCCTATCCTCAACTTCAATGTCCACCATAACTTCTACTATACATAGTCCTCTAAATTCAATTGTAATTGCTGAGGTTTCGGAGTCAGAAGTCGAAAGCATCATTGCTCAACTTCGTATCGAGTGTGCTACGGGATGGGACGGTATTTCATCTCGGATCTTGAAAGAATCTCGGCAAGTACTAATTCCACCGATAACTCATATTTGCAATTTGGCAATAACTACCGGAGTCTTCCCTGAACCATTTAAAAAGGCTATTATACACCCAATCTATAAGAACGGGGACAGAGGCTGTGTCACTAACTATAGACCTATTGCCATACTGTCAGCCTTGTCTAAGGTGCTTGAAAAAATAGTGAATAATGCCCTAAAAAAATATCTTAATAACTATAACATCCTGGCCACAAATCAGTACGGTTTTCGATCTGGCATCTCAACTGAAGACGCCGTGCTCGACCTAACTACTTCAATAAGCAAGCATCTTGACGCAAGCACTAAATGTTTGTGCATATTCTTAGATCTATCTAAAGCCTTTGACACAGTCTCTGTCCCTATCCTTCTAGCTAAATTGGAAAAAATTGGTATCCGTGGATTACCTCTAAATATTTTTGAAGACTACCTGACAGACCGGAAACAAGCAGTAAAAATAGAGGGCTATGTTAGTGAAGAAGTAACGGTTTCCTACGGTGTACCACAGGGAAGTGTACTAGGCCCTACGCTTTTCCAAATTTATATCAACGATCTCTGTACCATCTCACTTCCCCACACTGAAATTTTTACATACGCCGATGACACCGCAATACTAATCTCAGGGAATAGTTGGGAAGTAATAAAAGAAAGGGCAGAATACTCGCTTAAGAAAGTGATGCAGTGGTTAAACCAAAACCTCCTTACTCTTAATTTAAATAAAACACTTTACATCCCCTTCTCTATCACTAAAATCAACAATCCTCCCCAAAGTTTCACCATCAAGGCTCACTTTTGTACATCCCCAAATACATGTACGTGTATCGAACTTAATCGAGCTCAATCTACCAAGTACCTTGGCGTCGAGATAGACAGCGGGCTTAGGTGGGATAAACACATTAGTTTGATGATTACGCGTGTAAGAAGACTAATACATTTATTTAAATCATTGAGAGACATAACTCCACACGAAAAATTAATACAAGTCTACCAGGCGCTAGGACAATCAGTCATTCAATACTGCATCACAGTGTGGGGTGGGGCAGCCAAAACCCATCTCATGGGTCTGGAAAGGGCACAAAGAGCAGTACTAAAAGTCTTATCAAAAAAACCTTACAGATATCCTACGGAGAAACTATACTCAGACACCAATATTCTTACAGTACGCCAACTCTTTGTGCATCGTCTGATTATGAGGAAACATATGACTGTGCCCCCACCAGACCCAAATAAGCGTAGTGTAAAGCCTATCTTCCGAACCGCATCATGCAAAACATCGTTTGGAAGACGACAGTATCATAGCTTAAGCTGCAAAATTTATAACCACATTAATAAAAAAATTAATATAGTCAGTCTAAATAAATACAAACTTAAACAAACTATATCTGCCTGGCTGCAAAAACTTGACTACAGAGCGACTGAGGAGTTGCTCACCTACATCGCCTAAATAGCTGTATTTCAACCTCCCTTTCAACTAACAAACTATACCTATATGCACATATGTATGTATACACACACGCATTCCCCTTCATACACAAATTTTCTATTAACTAGTAAACGCCTCTCACACTACACACCCACACTCACACACTACACTCTCACACCATACTCACACACCACACTTACACAACACACACACCACACTCATTGCACAATATAGGAAAAACAGATGTCTTCAATTTCTATTACTATTTCTAAAGTAACATTAGTATAAGCATTAAATAAAACTAAAAAACTATCACGAATATATTAAAAACGTAATTGTACTTACCTAATTGTGTAACTCGTTGTACAGCAACATCCACGCCTTATTAAAATGTACTTTGTGTCCATTCCACGACTGAACACTGTCAACCAAAATACAGGCTTTGCCTAGTTTGGTCAACAGTATCAGTACCTCTTGCGTAATACATCAAGACTGTATAGTGCCAACCACTAATTGTAACCACAAAAATGTATTTTCTTGTGTCAATAAACGTTTTTTTATTTTTTTATTTTTTTTTTTTATTTTTTTTTATCATAACTACTTCATAAGTTTTTGAGTCTAATTAATATCAATACTAAACAACTACTCTGTGACGGTTATACCCATTTCATAGATTAAATATTGTACTTTGTTTGTGCCTTTGTTGCTTACAATAAAAAACTGGCCGAGTGCGTGTCGGGCCACGCACAGTGTAGGGTTCCGTAGTAGCCGACCGCTGCCAAGTTATTATTTCAATTCACAAAGTTCCTTTGTGACTTCTGTAGGTACTCGAATGAAAACGTAACCCTTTTGTACAGCGCCATCTAGCGGCTGTATTGAAAAACTTATGATTTATTATATACTTGATATTTTGTTTTTAAATGCAAGTCTTTACCCGTTATAAACAAGCAACTACTTTATCTTAGTCACTAGAAAGGATTTTGTATTTGGTACAAAATTATCTTAACCGCTATAATTTTCATTTAAAGTTCATGAAATGTACTATCATCATGAATTTTTCCAGAATTTTCAAGCCAGCAGTTTAGCTTTTAGAGTAGGGACTGGAACAAAAATATGCTCTTTAAAGTTTTATATTTCGTAAATGGACCATTAAATCGAAAAATAATGTTAGTAACCCCCAAGTCATTTTAGAAGAACTATTCAACGATACCCCACACGATGAGGACCTATTCAACGATACCCCACAGGATGAGGTTGACGACAAAATAAAATTATACTTATAAACCAGGGCACCAAAGAATCTGTAACAGTACATTTAAAAACTTTTACAGGAGCCACTTCAGGGATGTCCTCCACAACGGCCTAGGGATGACAGACGCATATATGATGGAAAGAGTGATGGTGGCTTTAGACCGCGGTACCTCACCATATGTTACTATGGCGACATTTGCCAAAGCCATGTCCTTGTATCTGCGGGGTGACCTTGAAGAACGTATCCAATACGCTTTCACTGTAAGTATGTCATTACGTAGTTATCATTAAAGGGGATTATCCATTGACGTGCCCGCGAATCAACGGTATCAACTGTAGGCTCGTTGGGTCTACGCTTGTCACTTTGGTGAAACATTTACGTACCAAATAGTCGATTTTCAATGATCTGCCCCCTGATTCTGAGCTGTCGGAATATTTTCGGGCAGAACTGTCAGTTTATTTAAAGTTAAAAAACAGAGTGTTAAAAAAATTGATAGATGTAGAAAAAAATCCTATATTAATCAGTTTTTAATTTTCTATACGGTAAACTAATTTCTGACACTTAATAACTTAAGCTGTAAAAATACGTCGTTCTAAGATTCGAAAAAGTTTACGATCCGGGAGCAATCCGATGAGTCAGAATCAGGGCCCAGATAGTCATGGCGTTTTTACAGTTGGTAACTCCAACTGTAAATGTTATTTAGGTATACCTACTATTCAAACAAGAACAACTAAAGAAAAAGAAAAGACGCTACAAAGTGTGGGTCAAAAACAGAGAAACAGCGACTGAGTGTAAAAATAAAACTGGCGGCTCAACTAACTCACAGGCGGTTTATTATTTAGGATTTGAAGCATGCACGAAAGGATAACGAGTCTTTACAGCAGTATTTAAAACCCCGGTTTTGTAGGCGCTCCATTGACAGCTTTTTTCCATTGACATCAAAAATGTAAATTCTAAATTATTTAAAGTTACACTAAAAAATTTTTGATTTCTTAAATATTAAATTATAAATTAGTTTTAAGTATACAATATAAATTTTAGTTTTAAATATTAGTTACCCATTATTATTATTATATTTGTACGCCTTCATCGGCATAACATGTAGTGCTTTCAAAATTGTAACACCATTGCATGCATATCATTTGTATTGTAATCTACACGTCATGATAAGACAAATAAATTTATCTTTATCTTATTTCGCTGGCTTTTACTCGCCAATGGATCAGCCTCTTAAGTTACCTGTCTACACGAGTAAACATGTTATTTAACATTCTAGACGTATTGAGACGATTAAACGTATTGACGTCAAACATTTTGCCACGAGTATTGATCACTTCCCTTGTACGTATTTGTTATAATATGAGCAACTTACGTTTATTCCGCCTGGTCTAATATTACAAAAGCAAGTTTGGTTGGATGTTTGTTATTTAATCGTCAGAATGGCTGAAAGTATCGATATGCAATTTTTCATACAGATAGATTTCAATTTGGAATAGAACGTAGGTCACTTTTCACCAACACACCACGTGGTTGGAGCCACGGGCCGGTATAAAGTTTACCTAAGTGTAGTCCGTTTGAGTCGACTTCACACAGAATCAGATGACTGAGTTGGAAAACGTTTTCCATCTATTTCAATTTATCTAATTTCAAATAATCAAGCCACTTGAGCAAATGCTCAAGTGACTTGATTAGTGCAACGTTTCACATGACTTTTCCTAACTTGACAGACCTTTAAAGCGCAAAGTTCAAATTTAATCTCAAAGCTAGTTAGTTTAAATTTCAATTTCTTTGAAAACGCCGTTTTATTTTTGTTGTAGCTTACAAACTTATGAAATCAACATTTATTTACTGTATTTTTTACTAAGAAACTAAATCTTTATTAAAAAGACCGCGCACTCTGACCCAATGAGTGAAATGTTTTAAACAATAAAGCTGCTAAGTACACTAATCAATACGTATAATATTCAAAGTCCTTCAGGTGAGTCAGCCAGTTTCCTGGAATGACAAATTCAAGACATGTCATATTGGACAGCGGATATCAAATAAAATTCCAACCCCTGTAGTGATACCCGGCATTTCAAAAATTACATAAAAAAAGATAAAGGTATAGTCGTCATCAATGCCGTCAACATTATAGTTAATGAGTCTTATAATTTTAGTTTTGATGGATATTTTTGGTAAAAGTGGCAAAGCAAATATGAGGTCGTATGATAATGATCGAAATCCACGTGGACGAAATAGCGATAGAAAAACACGTGTAATTTTGCGAACGCCGCGTCGAGACCCCCCAAAGCCTTTCCTGTATAGACGGCTGGAGCCAGATGGGATCGGTCTAGGCCACATTGACTATCATAATCAGTGTAATTTGGTTATTTTTGTCCTGTTTTGCCCAAAATTAATATACTTATATCTGAGAGCGTCTGTTAGTTACGATAATAAAAGACTAGATAGTGTCTTCATATTGTTAAGGTTAAAGACGAATGTAAAAATATAAAATTAATATCTAAGGGGTATTTAGTCAAAAATTTCAATGAAATTCTCGTATTATATAATATCTTCCACGAATGTTTTGTATTTTTTTCTGAAACAGTTTAAGGAGCCAATATATTTGAACTGTTAACTGTTGGTAACTGTTTTCAATATATTTGATGCCAAAATATGAATAAACGCCGAAATATAGGTGCAAGTTGAAAGTGTTCAGTGTTTCAGTCAGAATCCTGAACAATGGATACATTTTAGGCGTAATACCCACTATGACACAGATAATACTCTTATTAGTCATATCCTCTGATATGACAGTATTTTGATGTAAAATTATCCTTTTTGTTCTAAAACTTGTATCGTCTTGTGGTATTCATTTCACTAATGATGTTAGGTCCCACGTAACTTGGGAAGCTTATTGTTGTTAAGGGGGTACATTTTCAAAGTCTGGAAGTAAGTCGGAGATTACTCCGACTTACTTCCAGACCGTTACTTACTTCCGTCAATTACTCCAGTCAATAATTACTTATGAATTATCATAAGTAATTGACTGGAGTAATTGACTGGCCTGTTGGTATAGTGGTTAGTGACCCTGACTGCTAAACCGGAGCTCGTGGGTTCGATCCCCACCCAGGACAAATCTTTGTGTGATGAGCATAAAGGTTTGTTCTGTGTCTGGGTGTAATTTTTCTATAATGTATGGTATGTATTTACAAAAAAAAAATATTTAAGTAGTATATCAGTAAAACAAACAAACAAACCCTATACCAACCCGTCTGGCCAGCGTGGTATAGTAGGCTAAATTCCCTCCACTGTGTTTGGAGGAGACCCGTGCCCAGCAGTGGGATGTTTATGGGTTGAAATGATGATGATGATGATGATATCAGTTATTTAGAACCCATAACACAAGCAAATATAATTGCTTAATTTGGGACTAGATGGCGCTGTGTGAATGTGGTAGAATATTATATTATATTATTATAATAGAAAAACTGCAATCTTTTTATCTGACTCAAGAATTAAACTAGGGACCTCTTGCGTGACAGTCGTAAACACTCTCCACACCGAGGAAGGCGTTAAAAACAAAAAAGGTTTTTCTATCATGTCTGATATATACTTTGAGAATAGAAGAATTTAATTTAATTATTTTATTTTAGGTATTTTGTTGAGATCGTGTAATACGCTTCATAAGCTTTTAGACTGTTGCGAGGTATCAATAAGGTTAATAAATAATTAGACAATTAGAACTATAGAACTATTAATTAATCGTAATGTAACAATGCTTTCATATTGCAGTGCTACGACTTGCTGAGCGAAGGGTCTCTTCGGCGAGAGACGATGTATCAACTCATGAAAAAATCCTTGGCTAAAGCCTCAAGGGATGACGACGTTGAAGAAGCTGTCAAGGTAAATTAATCTCTTTTGAAAGCATTTATATTTTTAAAGTGGCACGGAAAATTTAAAAAAAGTACGGGTTTGTACCCTATTTTTATTATCCGACTGTCCAAAAGGAGGGTAATGTTTTGCACGCGTATGTATGTATGTATGTATATGGGTATTTCTGTTCCATTGTGACCTTTTATAGCCTAAACGGCTTTGCTGATTTTAAAGTGTGAGGTGTCATTACATTTGTAATTTTTCCCCGAGTGTCATAAGCTATGTGACGTCAACAAAAAAAACAATAATGCGCACGTATCTGTCAAACAGAAGTTTTTTTAGTGCTATCGCAATATCGGTATCAGATGAAAGCTAATTAATAGCCTAATTCACTTATATATGCACTAACTACTGCCCGCGGCTCCACTTGTCTCTTGTAACCTAAATAGTTTGACCGATTTGGAAGTGCAAGGTGATGTTATAATATTCTTCGACTAAAAAGATGGAAATAAGTCACATTCATAATTGAATACCTAAATAGCACTATCAAAAAGTATTAATATACATAATAATTAATAATATTGACTGACGAAGGCTATTTTTTGGCAAGGCAAAGCAGTCGGGTTTTTTGGGGTTTTTTAAATAAAAACTTGTTAACGACTATAGACTAACTAAAGACTTTTTCTTTATAGGCTAGTTAAAAATATTGGCGGTACGCTATTCCAACTTTCTGAATATGCGATCAAACTGTTTTCTGATTGAACAGAAGAACGCAATTTGTGAAGATTAATGACCTCTACTTTTTCATCTGTTTCATCCTATCCGTCCATCCGTGTATCACAGGCATTTTACTCGAAAACTACTCGATTTATATTGATGATGGGCCGATACTAGGTTTGGTAGTTCAATAATAAAAATAAGTATTTTTAAGGAGGGCACTCGATACATGTAACTAATACTGAAATATTTTTAGCAAACATTTACAAATGGCACATACTTCGACAGTTCTTTAAAAACACTCTAAAGTTACTAATTTTTTTTTGACATTATGAATATTTCCGGAAATAATCGCTCCCAAAGTTGCATAATAGTGTCCCCCCTCCCCTCTATTTCCTAAACCGTCAACACTGAAAAATTCACAAAAACAGCGCTTGATAAATACTTCCAACTAAAATTATTTTAAACGTAATCGGATGTACCGTTTTTGATAAATTGCTGAAAAACTGCGCTTCTCAACAAAAGGACGTAAGAGCTATGAAGATAATTATGCTCTTTTGCTCCCTACATTGAATATGGTCCAACATGCTCTTAACCGGTTTTTTTTTATTGAAGTGAGTTGAAATTTAAACTATTTGCTGAATCTGTGGCTCTCGGATCGATTAAAGCAGTTTGTGATAAACGACATTTTGCATCATGCTCATTTTGTCAGAGTTTTGTTTTTCATGTGTCTCAGAGATGGCGTTGTATTGCTACGGTTTTTTTATACCATAATCAAGATACCTTAAAATGTGCTAGGTATATATTTTTCTCATGAATATTTTTTTCCATAATAAGTTTCTTTTAAATTAAGTATCACTAAAGCCCTCGTTGGCAAATGTGGAAAATCCTCGAAGAAATTTCTTAAAGATGGCGCTAGGAACTTCCTGCAATGCTCATAGCGCCACTTAAACTCCTAGATAAAAAACACACTTTTTACCGTTGTGAAATATGTGTAATAATAATAATGGTGTAGTATTAAATAAATTTATTATAACGGTATAAATATTTGTCTAATTCAAAAATTTAGCGTAACTGTACAATGACTGTTACTTACTTATTGTCTCTTTCTTATAATTAATATATTTTATATAGATTTGATTATATCTTAAAATTATAATATGACGCCCTATTGTTTTTTTTTAATAAATAAAATATAATAATTAAGGCGATATTGAATAAATTACTCCCTTTCTTACACCATTTCTTTACTGTGCTACTCGCCAACAGATGGCATAGTACGTAGCATTGTAACCCCTGTACCTAATAATAATTATATTAGGTATTAAAATAACAAAATGATATCCCTAAAATACATAAGTACTTGCCTCAAATTATAATCTAGATATACAAGGAGTTTCTATATCTATTCTAAGATAATGAAAGCTGATAAAATTCTCCACAACTTGGGCTTAACCCTTTTTACCCGACTTCGGCGAAGCCAAAAGGAAGGACAATGTTTTTAGCAGTCTATGTATGTTTATATGTTGCACCGTAGCGCCTTTACTTATGAATCGATTTCAATGAATGAGGTGTCAATAGATTCGTAATAATAGCCCGGGTGATATAGGCTTTTTTTATAATATTATATGACGGAATTTAAACCTCAGATTCTAACCTCGCAAAAAAATTAAACTGAGATAAGTATCAAATGTTTGGTACCAAAAGAAAGGTCTTGGCGAGCACATTACAAATATGTTTATGTCACCGTAAAATTGTAAAGACCGTTAGACTATAATCTATCTCGCAATATTGTTAACTGTCGAAAGATTGTGAACATTAAGATACTGCTTACAATTTAACGCATTATTTTTGGATAGATTATAATCTATCGAAGTTAAACTCGTTAAATCACAATCTGACGCTTGTTAAATTGTCAACTGTCCGAAGGTTGTCTTGATTGGTTGGTCTTACAGTGATCCATTCTTTGTCCATTGAATTAGGAATGCAACATAGGTGTCACTCAAATGAAATAAATGCAATTCAAGAATTGTGTCATCAAGTAGGTATTTATTTATTACTAGCTTATGCACGCGTTCGCGTAGATTTGTATAAGTACTTTTTAAAAGTACAAATGTCGTTTTCAAGGTTTTCAGGAACGCTGATTACGAAAATGTTATCTATATTGACGTAAAATGAAATTAGTATTGGGATAGGAACTTAAAATGTTGTTTTTAATATTTTTGATGGGGATGGGTTCAGGGGGTAAAATATTAAATAGACAGTTCTTTGTTTTTCAAGTTATATGTGAACATTAGTTAAGAAGTGAGTTGATGGGTTGTTTTTGGTATTTGAAAAACTTGCTCTAAGGGATGAAATAGGTGTAAAAATTATTAGAAATTGATATGGATGTCGTTTTCAAGGTTTTCAGGGACGCTGGTTACGAAAATGTTATCTATATTGACGTAAAATGAAATTCAACTCCTGCAGTGGGGTGTTGTGGAGTTCATGAACTCCACTTAAAACAAAGATCTATGTAATATCGAAATCTACGCGGACGAAGACGCGGGCAAAAGCTAGTGTATAATATATGTTAACGGAAATGTCTGTAATCCATCATTGTATACAATGCCTAGGATTTTGACGGGACTTTCTCTGGCAGATAGCTAGGCCAGAGAAAGTCACGTCAAAATCCGTTCAGCCATTTCAGAGATCAGCCGGTACAAACAGACAGACAAAAATTGTAAAAAATGTTATTTTGGTAGGTATATGACCCGTATACTCGTATACATTCATAATATGCATGTAGTAAAAAGCGGTTATTTTAATATTACAAACAGACACTCCAAATTAATTTATTTGATACAGTGGTGTTAATAATATTGGATTAATCAACGTGGTAGTTTCGTAATAGATATCCGTATAATCCGCAATGTTGTTTCAGTTGGATATAGATTAAATGCAGGGATTATTGTTATGTTTTGCCGAATTCATAAATATGTATTTAAAAGCAATGGTGGCTGAATGAATAAGAGACTGGCGCGGCGTGTTAAACACGCGGTCCGAGTTCGATTCCGATCAGCAGTACCAATGTGGATTTCACTTTGTGGAATTTATATGTACTAGTCATTTATTTATTTATTTATTAGGTTAACCAACGATTGTTTACACAGTACATTTTAAAACTTATTTACGAAAGTTACATACATTCACATGTGTAACAACCACTTACTGGCTAACACCGCATTTACAACAACGATCCAAATAATAAAATAAATTGAACACATGATACATAAAAAATTGTTCTTAAAAAATTATAATATTGGTTTTAAAAAATTATAAGTAAGAATTGGAAAAATTATTTTGGAAACTTAAACAAAAACGTATAACATAAAAGAAAAATACAAAAAGAAGTAGAATTCTGGAAACAAAATGGCTAAACGGATAAAACAATTTGACAATAGTATAGCGCCCAGGTTTTGTGATTGGATGATCATCCATCCATCGCATGCACCATGACCGCACAAGCCTCTCCTCCAGATTAATTTTTATCTTGTGTGAAGACCAGTCATATGACTTACCATGTGCTAACGGTGAAGGAAAACATCGTGAGGAAACCCACATATCCTAGAAGAAACTCTATGAGTATGTCTGATCCACCAACCCGCATTAGGCCAGCGTGTGTTAATTACAGCCTAAAACCCTCTCAGCTTTCAGAATAGAGGAGACCCGAGCCCAGCAGTGGGACAATAATGGGTTGCTGATGATGATGTTGATATGTAGGGTTGAGGCCCTAACATACACACTGGCTTAAATATGGGTTGGTGGATGTGCGACATATCCTTCGAATGTATTCTAGGGTATGTGGGTTTGTTTTTCCTTACGATGTTATCCTTCAACATTACACAAACACAATATTGTTCGAGATAAATATAAAGCTTATATATAGTTGCTACTAATCCCTGACCACAAATAAGATCGAAGGAAATTTCCAGTGTGGCAAGCACGTATTTCTTTTTATTGAAGGCTCCAACACAGTTTACTTGTTGCTACAAATACATCCGTGGGAGTTTGTTACGTACACGTAAGATGATCTTGGTATCAAAAATAACATTAATTAAAGGCGCTTATTGATATGCAATACTGATTTCTTTAAACATTAGAATATAAAGTTTATTAAATTTTATCAAACATAAGAGAGTCTTTGAATCGAAATTTGCTTTGATTATAAATACCGGCATTCATGTAAATCAAAGAAGTTTGGACAAGTACACGTAGCGCGAACCGGCACCTCATCACAAAGTCGGGTAATAGTCTTTGGAGAAAGAGAGTGGCAATTCTTACGAATGTCGTTGTTTTACAACATTAATTAAAGGACAATTATTTTATATTTAGTTTTGACATCATTTTGTTTTTATTTTATTATTGTTTATTGATTAATAAAAGGTACATTGTATGCCTTACGATATATGAAACCTTGTCTCACAAAAGTGTATTTTATTACAGTTTAACTGTGAGATCAATATTTATCGCATAAAATTAAATTTACTTCTATTAATAATATATATATAATTTAGAAAAATGGAGTTTATACATTGTAAAGAAATCTAGGTACATTCTTAATCTTAAACTAATATATTATGTAGACTTTTGTTTCAATATTTAAATAAACATGTTTAAATTGTATTCTATTGTAGGTATAGGGATAAGTTGTTATCTATGGCAAGGATTCCATAAGATATTTTTTTAATTTACTTTTAATTTTTGTATATTTAAGCTCTCTTTTTATATCTATGGGTATACTATTTAATAAGTATGGGATACGTTTATTGAGTGTTCTATCTCAATATATATTGGTTACCTTGGGAACGACGTATTTACCCGAGGTCATTGCCCTCGTGTTATACTACTTACTACTTTTTACTCTAAATATATACAGGAGATTAATAATTTCACTTAAAGGCAACATTCCTTTAATTAAAAAAGAAACAAAACTGCATTCAGATATTTTCCGAAATTCATATACTACACCCGGAAATCTACTACTTAACCAGTTAAAACTCAAAAAACGACATTAATATTTCATGGTTCTGTTTTTATTCAATTTAACACGCTTGTTGAAGAAGAGAAATGCGATCCTTATGTTTGACTTCATCGTTCGAAAATTCCATCCTGCATAAGATTTTATATGAATCGGTTGAGGATACTTTAGAATTCAGTTGCAAAATTTGACGTGAACATAGTACAAACATTGCAAGATATTAACAAGTAAATATTATAATTAAAAAAAAAATAAAAAACCGACTGCAAGAAATCAACAGATAGCATCGCACTAAAAAGACCGTAAAATTATTGTAATAAATTATACCTGATTAAATTTAAATACATAATATACCTATGTATATATTTGTAATCTCCATTTGATTCCCTTTATTTTGATACTCTACTCCAGGGGTCTCCAAACTACGGCCCGCCAGTGTTATCAATCCGGCCCGCGACAGCCAATAATTTATTGTCATCAATGTGGCCCGCGACAGCCAATGATTAATTGTTATTACTGTTGCTGTGATAAGTTGAAGAAGAAAACATAGAATGATAATTACTCGGTTTTATTTACTTGCAAGGTAAAACTTAACGGCAGAAATGATGACGTAGAAAACTTAACTTAAGTATCTAAGTTTAAGCATATTAATAACTAACAAATAATTGAAATGAATCCCACTAATCACAGTAAAACAAAAACACTAATGAGATTTATTGTGATTTTCCACCGACAATAGTTTGTAGTTGTGGATCAATTTTACTTGTACCAATTATCAAAAGAGATTTAATAATAATAATAATAATAATAATTATTTTATGATCAGGATAACAATTTCCCATAGATAAATACCTTACAAACTAACATACATAAAATTATAAAACTACTTCACAATGCACTTCGTAGTGCGGTCAGGTGGTACTTGGCCCCGGAAGCGGCGGAACACAACACCTTTCGGCCAAAAGGTCTCGTCCATTATAAGGTGCAACAAGCACGTCGGTACTCGCACCACAAACGCCTTGAAATTGACGTTGCGACGCGACTCCAGCAACTGCACTCTCATACTGTGCTTGGTCTTTTGGTGCACGTACGTCGCGATGTCCTGTGCCGTTGCGGTGTAGTGCAGGCGAGAAATGTACACCGGAGTGTTCGGAGCTGCTGCTCTCAAAGTAACGCCAGGTACAGGAGAAGCCGTGCCGCAGCAGTTCTTGTTGGTTCGCTGCTGGCGTTTCTTTCTTTGCACCTTCACGAAACCATCGCCATCGAGATGATTTACAGACTTGTCAGGCACAGACTTCGTGGCGTGAGCAATTGGAGTGCTCTGCCTAACCGGCGCCGGGTCGGCGCGTGTAGAAGGTCTCGCGGCGATGCATTCAAAGAGATTTAAGATGCTCATCGGTTAATTGAGATCTGTAAACATTCTTTGTGTACTTCATCTTGGAAAACGTTTTCTCACACAAGTAAGTTGTACCAAAAACAGAAAACAACCCACGAGCAAATTTATGCAAATTATCAAATTGTTCCAGTGGAAGACTCTTATAAAATTCCAACAAACAACATATTCACTGACATATTTCCTGCGATGTCTTGCACCCTCCGAGCCACGGTGTTTGCTGACAAACTGACACTTTTAAATTAATTTACCTTTTTGGGGCATATTTCTTCGGCTACAGCAATCAAGCATTCTTTTATCATTTCTCCGTCAGTGAATGGTTTGCCACGTTTTCCGATTTCAAGAGCCAAGCGAAAACTGGTGCGTGTTGCAGACTGTTTTTCAGTATTCGCTTTGAAAAAAAGATTGCTTCGATTTGAGTCCGCGTTTCAAAGCTTCAACTTTTCCGTTCGCAAACTTCTTGTATAGTTAGAGTAATTTTGAAGATATTTCGATTCATAGTGTCGTTTAATGTTATATTCTTTGAGAACAGCTATGGTTTCATTACAAATTAAACATAGCGCCTTATTACTGGACTCAATCACAAAATACTGAAAGTTCCATTTATCTTGGAACGTTCTGCATTCAATGTCGTTTTTTGGCTTCTTTTCCATACTAACAACAAAACTAAAAACAAATCGCACAGAAAAACAATAAGTCAAATCAAAATCCTTTTATGCACGGGTGTTACTTTATTTTATTTCACAATAGACAGTTTCGCTTCCTTCGCCTTTCCTTACTAAGCAGACAGACTCGCAGTTGCGCCGCTAGCCTTTTTATATGCAATTACTGCCATCTCGAAGGATCGGATACACTAGCCAGAACCAGAACTTCCTCGAACCAACGCGGTAATTCCAAATATTTAATTACGACTAATGCCACCTGTTAGCGGGTAACTGAAATAGATAGTACATAGTACCACTACTCGCCACTAGATGTCGTTAAGTGTCACAATACACATTAATAATTGAAATGCAAAAAAACGTAAGTTTGCTAAGGTCGTGCACTTTGCGACTATTCTAGTCTAGAAATATAGTTAAGGGCAGAAAAATTAAAACTGGTTTGGCCCTTGGAACATACTGAAAAAATCATTATGGCCCGAAGGCTTCAAAGTTTGGAGACCCCTGCTCTCGCTGCTCTACTCGATAGTTTGGTTAAAAAAATAATAGAACTACTTACAATTTGGAACCATTCAATTATGTATAATCTCTTTTTACCCGACTGACAGGACGGGTATTGTTTTTCGCGCGTATCTTGTATGTTTGTAAATTTCTTTATTCCCACGTTTCTTCCAAACGGCTGGATGGATTTCGACAATTAAGGTATCGTTAGATTCGTCTTAAAAACCCAAATGTCCTTAGATAGGTATTAAAAAATTAAAAAACAATACGGCGAACTTTTGGCGCAAAATTGTAAGTAGTTACAATTTTTTTTAACCAAAACGTATCGAGTAGTGCATCAAAATAAAGGGAATCAAATGGAGATTACAAATATTTGTGTGATTCATAGATATTTGTTTCTAGTCTGGGTGTACTTTGTGTCCGTTAGTTTCATGTTTGTAAAGCACCCCGCGACACAGGGCTTGTTCCCTAGCGCGGGCGTTGTCTTTTTAAAAAAAGATAAAAAAAGAATATACAATGTTATATATTTAAATTTAATTAGGAATAATATTTACAACAATTTTTGGGTCTTTTTAGTGCGTTGCTTATCTGCTGATTTTTTGCAGTCTGGTTATTATAATTTTTAAATTATTGACTTGTTGAATATATTTAATCTCCTTTGATTCTCTTTATTTTGATACCCACCTCGATAGGTTTGGTTAAAAAAATTGAACTTCTTACAATTTGGCGTCAAAAGCCCGCCGTTTAAGTCTTTTTATTCTTAAAACCTATCTAAGGACACTTGGGTTTTCTAGACGAATCTAACGATACCCAAATTGTCAAAATCCATCCAGCCGTTTGGAAGATTCGTGGGAATAAAGAAATTTACAAACATACAAGATACGCGCGAAAAACAATACATGGCCTGACAGTCGGGTAAAAAGCATGTAAAGAATAAAATGAAAACGAGCAACGTCAAACAATTTTTGGAATGACATGCGCATGTCTGTCTAAATAAATCGAAAAATCAATCTCTTTTCAATGCGATTTTTTAGTTGAAAGCGACTTAAGTCGCGATGGTTCTTACTTTTTCTTTAATTAGTGAAGTTCGGAAACGAGCGCTAAGTTTCATGCCACGGGGGAAATATAAGCATTATGGACCAAGATCCCAGAGCTCCCAGACGTTTTTCATGTTCTGAGATACAAAATGTAGTGGAGAAGGTAGTGTTGGTGTGTACTATGAACGTACGCATACACGCTAACTTGTACCGACGTCCAATTTTTAGGAATCCGGTACGGTTTGTTAGTAACTTTACTTATTTTCTAAGTGCTGATTTTTATATTATGTTATACTTATTATATTATGTTATACTATATTCTGTATAAAAATCAGCACTCAGAGGATAAGTAAAGCTCGTAATAATTTTACGTACCTTTATTACCAGATATCTAAAAATTGGTCGTCACAGTTTAGCGAGTATGCGTACGACCATGGTAGGTACATACTAACACTACCTTCTCGTCTACATTTGGTTTCTCAGAACATGAGTAACGTCTGGGAGCTCTGGGATCTCACTCTATTAGGTAGGTAATGTTGAATGTCAACTCAATCCGCTTATAACTAGAACCTCTTTTCCTATTTGATTCATGAACTCCACAGAATATGAAAACTATCTAATGTATAATGTTGATATTCTCACCCCTTTCAGACCGATATCATTAGACTAATTAGTCGTCCTCTTGTAACAGTGATAATTATTTTACTATAATAGTATATTGTATATCTAATGGAACGTTGTTGCAGTGATGTATTCGCCCACTGCTTCTCTATTGAGTAACAAGGGAATCGATTTTCATTGTTTGTCAACAATAACGTTGAATATGGTCTTTGCAAGTCCAACAATATTGAATCTCCAAATTTCAAAATTCATTAAACCAAATATTCTATACCAATCAAGCGTATGTAAACTTGGATACCATGGATATAATGTAATTATCAGTATATAATATTCTGAACATTAGTCATTTTCAAAGGTGCTGAATTAGAGTGTCACGCTTTTCATCCCTGAAGGGGTATGCAGAGGTGCATGACAACACATTCATTAGCGATGCTAGGTTCTTTGTAATAGGGATCCAGCCGATTGCTGTTAATCAGGTACATTTTCGAATAGAAAAACCAAATATAATCTTTACCCGATCCCGGGATAAAACCCAGGTCCATTTGATTGACAACTAGCCTACGGCTCCGCCCGCTTCGGTTTGCATAAAACAGTAGACATATAAGATGTATTATTATAATTTGTTGGGCTAGAAGCTGTTAGCGGCCTCTTTGCTATCTCGACCAGAATTAATCTTTTGTAGCGAAATATAAGACACTTTCTTGTGGCAGAATGGGGCATATATTTGAATTTAGACATTTGCCGACTAATAAGAACTGCAATGAATTCTATGCAGTCATTTTTGCGAGAAGCGCGTAAACATACATCAGACATAATTTAAAAAAATGTATAGACATTGACCCGTTTCAATTTTATTTTATGTGTGTATTGGTAGCATGTATTGTAGAGCTAAGTATATCAGAGATGCTGCCATTCTAAGATACTTCCATTCAATAATCTCAGGATCTAATAGTGCATAGGCGTATTGTATTGTATTTTATGAGTTGTATAAAACTACTCTTTTAAACCGTTATAATGCAGTAACACATTTTGATCTACAGTGAGTATATAATTTTTTTGTGACATAAAGCTTTAAAAAACTCAAAATTAATGGTGACAGGCTTGTTGTATCTAAATTTACTATTAATAATTACTGGTTTAAAATTCTTATAGAAGTTCTCTAAAATTCGCAAATAAAAAGACATCTAAAAAGCAAAATTGCGTTTGACATAACAATCAAGTGAATTTGATAGCTCTGTTAACTGAGACAAGATGATTGAGACTTTGAACATCAATTGACACTTAACAAGAGATTTAACAGTTAATCAAATATCAGTGGCAGTTAATTATTTCGTGTATTTTATTACCAAAGACTAAAAAGGTTGATGAAAATTGCTAGCTTTTTTAACATGGAAAGCTAAAAGTTTAATAATGTAACTGCCGATAAATTTACAGTTAGGTAAAGTAGTAATATACTTACTACTACTGAATCTAAAGTGATATTTCTGTCCTTAGAGTCTTTAACTATATATTAATAAAGGTAAAGAAAAATCTTCGTGCCCTTTATTAAGAAAATAGTCCTGGATCCCCGGTCCATTTTTTTTTTATTACTATCAAGCTAATTTTCCTTGAGAAGCTACATTTTGATGAGATGCCCAGCAATTTCATGTACAAAAACTCTGATTGTGGTAGGTAACAGAGGTAGCAACGATAAAACATGTTGATTTGATGATTCTCAAAAAATTATTACTAACTGGGTTTTTTTTTGTTAAATCTCAAGATAATTATCTAAATTATTTGAAAAAATATTTGTTCTACAAAATGTATGGTTTGATCAGAGTCTCCCCCTTCCAATATGTATCGATCGGCTGATTTTTTTATTTTACTTGGTTAATATTCATATAATGAGAAAATGCGTGGTACGTAATAAATTTTTGAAAATCATCAAGTCATCATGTTTTATCGTTGCTACCTCTGTTACCTACCACAATCAGAGTTTTCGTACATGAAATTGTTGGGCGTCTCATCAAAATGAAGCTCCTCACGGAAAATTAGCTTGATAGTAATCAAAAAAAAATGGACCGTGGATCCTGGACTAAAATTGCGTGGACGAAGAAATGTGTGGTACGCAGTTGAAGTTTATATTGAGAAAAGGAAAAATATTTTAATAAAAATTGCTTGGGTAATACTTGGAATTGATAAAAAAAAAAACAGAATATACGATACGTGCAGTGGGAAGTGTATATGATTGATACGCAATAGGTATTGATATCCGGACAATGATATTGGATTTTTCGAACTCTGTGATTGATTCCTAATTCTTAATTTTCCACGTGTGTAGTTTTACAAATTATTATCAACACGAATTCTTATCTATGAAAATTCTTAATTTTACCAATTCTTAATTTTCCGAATGCATCATTTTTTTTATCTACTTATAGATAGTACGAATTCTGTTTTTTTGTGAATTATGTGAAGGCATTATTGTGAAGTTATATTTATATTAAGTAGCTATTAATAATTTAAGATCTTTATATAATCCGTCCTATGTGTGAATTTCGTTGCATAATTGGACCCTATTATGCAGAATAGATCCAATCAACGTTTTATTACTTTTAAGTAAATGCAGTTTAACGTTAGGCAAAGAATAAAAAAATCGTATGATACTGTACCTATTTGAAAAAATGAGGCATTCGGAAAATTAAGAATTGGTAAAATTAAGAATTTTCATAGATAAGAATTCGTGTTGATAATAATTTGTAAAACTACACACGTGGAAAATTAAGAATTAGGAATCAATCGCCAAGTCCATTCTACAATCAGGTTGTGCGGGGGTGATAAAAGTTGTTTTTGGATAAAAAAAAGTGAAAAGTTTTTACTTTTTAACTTGTACTTATACGTATTTAATTATTAGGTATGTAACGGGTTAACGTCACGTACTATATTTTAAGGAACATCAAATAAATAATCCTAAAAACTTAATAGGTATAGCATTCCGTTTAGAATTTTTGAATAGATCACCGACTTCAAACAGATTAGTAATAGGGTATTATGCTTTAAACAGGTAGATAGGTATTTTTTTCTTTTAATTAAATATAATTAATATAATATAATAAATCAGTTTATTTCTCGCTTTTTAGTATTGTTTTGAAGGCGATTTAATTTTTTTTTAAATAGTTTATATACTAAGACCTTCCTCATTTAATTTAATTTTGTTAGTCAAATACAAAAAAAAAAACAATTGCAACCCAACATTAATACCTAAATGTTCACCAAAATTAGTAAATTAGAAAATGGGTAAACATAAAAAAAAAAATAACCACGTAGACTGAGGCGGGACGAAGTTTTCTAACCTAACTTATCCATATCGTATCCACCCAAAAAGGAGCAGAGGACATATTAAGGATACGATACTTTATGTAAAATATTTTATATAATAACTAGCTGACCCGGAAGACTTCGTACTGCCTCAATAGTATTTTTTTTTGCAATTTTTCTCACCTTTTAAACCTTCCCTAGACCTCCACGAACATTTCAAGACCAAGATAAGATAAATCCGTTCAGCCGTTCTCGAGTTTTAGCGAGACTAACGAACAGTAATTGGTTTATATACCTATATATAAGATATTAAATATCATATCAACAAACAAGCACAATAACAACCAACAGCCCTGTCACGACCGGCCCTATTGGAAATTTCTGAAGCCTATGTCCAGCAGTGGACTTCCTTCAGCTGATATAAAATATCTGCAACTAAATAAATAAAAATAAAAACATACAGCAGTTAACCTTCGATAGTCGTGTGCTTAATAAAGTACAAAGAGAGGAGTTTCTCCCCTCCCTTGTGCGATATTAACGCCTCATTTATTGAACTAATACAAAGACTGAACCTAACCTCTATATATTGTACAGAACCTTCCTATAATTGATCGTATAAGCTCACACTCTATCGAGTACAAAGAGTATTTAATAAACGCGTTGTCGGCCGCGTGTTTCTCGTTTCTCCCCTCAAGCGTCTTGTCTTACGTCTTATGTCGGTTCCCTATTCTATTCACATGAATAAACACGAAGTACATAGTGAAAGATATATTCTTATAGTTTTCAGTCAGAGTGCTGAATAATTAAGCAATCGATAAAGTATTATTAATTCTTGGCCTTTTGACGTATGTATAATTGTACATTATGTATTTTATATTTTTTCTGAAGATTCCGAGGAATAATCTTATAATAGTGGAATACTTTATTGATCAAACTTACTGCCTCGATCGCGCAGCGGGAGTGTATGTATAAATTCTGTGAAAGAGGTCCTGTGTTCGATTCCTGGGTCGGAAAAAAGTCAATATTAGCTTTTTCTGTATTGAAATTCTATACAATACAGTGTCATCCAAGCATTAGGAAAAAGAGCCCGGTTAATTGCAATAACCTCGTACCCTTTTTTAAGGGAACTAGCTGTTATTATATTATGTATAAGTATAGCTTAGCTCGCGAAGTGTGAGTTTGACCCCCTCAAGCTTGATGCTACATTAAAATTGGCATGCTCAATATTTAGAGCAATAAATAAGTTTTATCAGATATGCTTTTATAGTATTCTACCATCTTGTAGCCATTTAATTAGTGTAGCTGCCAAACAAGAATATGAACAAGTAGATAACTTCTGTAGTATCTTTTAGATACCTATCATCATCATCATATCAGCCCAACGACGTCCACTGCTGAACATAGGCCTCACCTAATTTACGCCACTGCGAGCGGTCCTGTGCTCTGCAACCAACCAGTAGATACCTATAGTAAATGCAAAGTGTTTTAATATAAAACGTGTAACTTGAAACGATATTTCGAAGTCCATTATGAATAATATAATCATGAATAGTATTGGTTTTGTCTATAATATGATTTTAATATCATAAACTGACAGATTACGTGATTATGGTTCGCCCGATGGTTGATGGCTATTATTTTTGCAGTACAAGGAAATGATGAGCTACGCGGTTTTCAACGTCAATCAGAATTGCTGTTACAAAATATAAATTTAATGAACTTCTCTTCTTGTTGATCTTAAATTACCTGAGATTTGTCATTTAAGATCACTTTGAATTAAACAAATTTCGTAATCATTTTACTGCAAATGTGTCTTAATGTACCTAATTAACATTTTGAAAGTGAGGTTCAAAATGGGAGATTCTGATGTTGAAGTGTGTGACACTATCTAAGTGGCTTACGCGGATTTTAAGTTCCCCAATTGTGTCAAAATATATCCCAGAACTAGTGTTGATTGATCGTACATATTCTAAGTGACTATGGGCCAGTACAATGAAAAGTGACAATTCGACTGCAAACAGGTAAGGTTATAGGATTTTGCCAACTGATTGATGGCTGGGGGTTTAGTTCCGTTTCAGGATTGTCAACAGAATTTAAGTAAACCATTACATAATTTTCGATTTTTAAAGTCTTATAAAGTAGCTGGTAAGAGGAAGGAAACTTTATTCAAACAAAAAAGATCTTTCGGGCTTAAGATTTCGCATACGAATCCCTAAATCAAAAACTGATGTTTGCCAACCTATACATAATATTTTTGTAAAAATAACATGTCCACAATAAATGTTGACAATGAATGTTAAGAAAAAAAATTTTTTTTATATATACACACTCCAATACATATAAAAAAACACACACACACACACACACATACACACCACAACTCACTATTAATTATATTTTACATTTTGTTTTATTTCCCATATTCGTTAATTATACAGCCAAATTAAAAATCCTAATTTTAATTCGAATTCTAATTTCTAATTTTTAATGACTATTATCAATTATTTATCAATTCAATCAATTTAATTTAATTTAATTTAATTACTTTATTGGTCATAACCTTTATAGACATACAATTGTATTAAGAGGGAACGCGGCGCACGATTCTTCATACAAACGTATTCCCCTGTTTTCTCCCTGAATAATGTCTAAAAGGCAATTTTTTTTAGCTCAAAAATTCAAGTTCAGCTATAGGCATGTCCCTATCATTTCCTTTTTTTCAAAAACTTATTAATAAAGAAAATATGAGCCTCCAAATATTGCTAAAATTGCCGTATTTTTAATGTCGTAATTAGAGGACTACCAGAGGAATTCTATTAGTTATTTCCATAAAAAAAAATGATAGGAACCTAGTCATACTCTTTCTGGAATTTTTCATGTAAAAAAGGATTGAATCCGCTCAGTTTTCGAGGAGAAAACAGGGGAATACGAAACGTCCATTTCGTCAAAATTTTTGTCTTAAAATCTGTCTGAGCTGTAGCTGTCTTTATCGCACTCTTCGGGGGTGACTTGAGGTAAGGGGGGTACTTACATGTATATGACTAGGGAAGTGGTATCTGTCGATATTTTTTTTATCGATACTGTAGTGATGTCCATCAATGTCGATGTTGACGATTTACTGTTTTTATTTATTAAATTGTGAAACTGTAAGGTTAATTTCCGACTTTTTTATTAAGTTAATAAGATTATCAGATCAGGTCGCAAAGATTTGATTTAGCTCCTCTAAAAGTAAGACTAGTCTTATCAAGTATATTCATATACACGCATTATAATGGATGCAAGAGAGGTGTAGGTTGTGGGTATTTTATTTAAAATAGCTGGCAAAATGCGAGTTGGATTCGCGCACCGAGGGTTCCGTACAATTATACATTTTATTTATTAGTTGTAATTAAAATGTAAGATATTAGAAGGTAACGGGATAGCTATAAGTTACAATAAACATTCACGTAAAGTTCACATCAGTCCGGAATGAACTCTCTTTCTTATTCAATTTATTTACGAGTATCATCTTATACCCGTTCCAATAAAGTATTAATATATTCAGTGATAATAATATAACTACACGATTACGGTTTTCGGACTTTTTGCTTTACTTGTGCAACTTAATATTGCTTTTTGCCAAATTTCGTGATTCTAGGTCAAGGGGAAGTACCCTATAGGTTTTGACTTTTTTGATCGTCAAGATATGCAGCAAAAATGGAGCACAAACGGCTGTATCTTTTCATATCTTGCATTTACTTAGAACTCTGATCTTTTATTATATTCCAAGGGATTGCAGACCCGAGTATTTTTAGGGTTTCGTCCCAAAATTGATTGATACCTCTACGCATTCTTGAGAAAAATATTCTTGACAGACAGACGGACAACAGAGCGATCCTATAATGATTCGTTTTTTTTTCCTTTTGAAGTATAGATTATGGAACCCTAAAAGAATTTAAAAAAATAAATAGGACATTTATTCTATCGTCATTTCCGTCTTTTCGCTTAAGGGTAAATTGTGTGATCCCGTCAATTATTTCAAGCAAAGGCCATTCGTGAAAAGAAATATCTAGTTTAGATAAGTTCAATCATCATCAGCAACCCATTAAGTCCCACTGCTGGTCTCGGTTCGATATTTTGCCAAAATAAGACATATTTTTTTAGTTTCTATTCCATTTTCTGGAGTTTTTCAGAAATTTTATACCGATATTTTATTTGTATATTTATTGAGCCATAATATTTTACAAGTTCATCAAGACTTGCAGCTTATAAACCTTTATTGTTGTTGACGAATAACCAACTTGACGGACAATCTAGTTTCTTCTGAAAATTGTTTTCATGCTACCTCTTCTTTTACCATAATTATTCTCTTGCTGTATTAGGAGTGCCTTTGATTTACGAATACAACAATGATCTTAATTACCATTACAATGATATTAATAAAAACTAAAATTATATTATAATTCGAACAGAACCCTCAGGACATTTTATTCATATGTAGGTTAGCGATAAAATATTTTATAAATCTTAAATAGAGGTAAGGTAAGTACTACGATTTTTTCCATTATTTACATACACGTAAAAACAATAATAACAACGTGTAGGTAACTAAGTAACACGATGACATCAAATGGACCGATTTAAGCAAAAATGATCCAATCAACATAAACCTCATTTTGACAGCCAGAGAAATACTGCAAGGAATTTTAAAGTCAAATATCTCAAAATGAGGTTTGTGTTGATTGGATCATTTTTGCTTAAATCGGTCCAAATTTCAAAAACCAAATAAATGCAAAATGTAGTATCACCGACTCGCCGGTACACGGGCGCGGGGAAGATGCTAGTGGGGAGGAGGGAGGGGGGGGGCTACTACGCATGTGGACCATCCACTCACACATTCAAATCTCAGGCTCAACGCGACAGCAATAGCTACTTCAAATACCTACTTTTCAAATTTCTCGCAGACCGCGTCCCCTCTTAAATACCTACAACCGATGATCACTGCATCTATAGTGACGGCAGAACACTAACTCCCAAGTCACAGGAATACCTAGTTTGGGAGTTAGGGGTTTTAAACTATTCGTATAACCTTCACCTATATGTACCCTAGTTCTAAGGACAATTGTAAAAGGTTTGAAATTGAATCAATAAATGCTTATTATTATTATTATTATTTCAACGTAGGTACGTATGTAAAATACTGTGATCAAAACATTATTCCCAAGCACGGATGCCTTCACTTCACTAAAAGGTTGTTTTTCGTATTTAAACTTAAAGGCAAATGTACATTTTATTTAATCGCGCTTTACTACTTTTTAAAAGCCGTTCCACACGACCGTGGTGCGGCATTGGCGCGGGCGTCGCGTCGCAGCGGCCTTTCATGATATTAAGATCGATAGTATGTCACACGGTTTGATACGGCACCGCGTCGTGTGGAACGGCTGTAACGGTTCTAAGTTGTTAACATATTTTGACAGGTGTAATCATGTGCCATATATTTAATATTCATGTATTCTCGATTAGTGTGACACATTTAAGCAATGTGGAGGTGTTCCACCCTCATGTTTACTTAAATATTAGGTGACAAAGATGCCTACCTACATGATTTTGTATTGGACACTCATTTTTGACGGCAATCAGGACAGCCTTCGGACAGTTGACAATTTAACGAGTGCCATATTGCGATTTAACGAGTTTCACTTCGATAGATTGTAATCTACCGTAAAATGATGCGTTAAATTGTAAGCAGTATCTTTCTGTTCACAATCTTTCGACAGTTTACAATCTCGCGAGTTAGATTATAATCTAACGGTGTTTACAATTTTACCGTGACATATACAACCATTTACCTTTAGTTATTATGGAATTAAAATGTAAAATTATTCAAAATTACCTTAAAAAATGGCTTCCATGTTTTTTGTGTTCTTTAATTTGTATGAATTTTTTTTAATGGAGTCATGCGCATGCTTATAAATGTTGGATAAATTATTGTTGTTAACATACTATTAACCACTAACACCTTTTATGTACACAGATAAACAATAAATTCCTGGCCGCATAATCTGGTGTTCCGTCGTTTCCACGAACGCACGTAGTGATAGAGCTAAGGAAGTGTTACTACCATAGTTATTAAGATTTATATACTGACAAAATTAAAAACAGCATTATAAGGTTTATATTTATAAGCCATTGTTGCTTTTTAATAAACGAATGATAATAATACTTAATACATATATCTTGTATCTTTACGGCCCTAAGTGTACAAACAACAATTTCCAGACGTATCTTAGAAGAATATAATATGTCTACACCCTATTTAGCGTGAGTTAAAAATAAACAAGAAACTAAAACGATACAACAACAGCACACAATATGAAACATTTATGAACTTTTGTAAATGTAATTTAACGTTTTTGCCGAGAGAGGGGACGGGGAATAATAATGAGTGGGTAACCCTTAGACAATGGTCCATGAGCACTTCTCTAATCCTTTGTTGCCAATACGCTTAAAGTTGTATTTACCCAACCGGTAAGGCACAAAACCTCCTATATAAATACTCTTAACTACTTATGTAAATACGGACTAAGTTTATCATAGTATTTACGCTCGTGTAATGCTGTGCATGGATTAACTCTTTTAATCGAATATCGATTTTGGCTATGTATGAAATTGGGTGACGCTCGAATATACGATAACATGAGAGTCTTAATGATGTTGGAAGCGCAGGGAACTACGTTTATTTTCCGTGTGACCTACTTGCTAACCGTGGAAGTTGTAGCTATCCCTCTATGTAATTATTTTTGGTTTAGATACTATAAGGGCTTCTTAGCTACGTCGCCCTAACTGGCCGACTGGTAATCTTGTGTAGCACCCATACATACACTTGAATTACTTCTAGTGTATGTAGGTTTCCTAACTATTCTTTCCTTCACCGTCAGCAGACGGTAAGTCTACATTAGTAATGCCGCGCAACGGCTCCTCCTTTTTTGAAGTCGTTTAAAAATAATTGAATGCACACAACAGAAAAAAAATATTTACTTTATTTTTACCCGACGGCCAAAAAGGAGGGTAAAGTTATTCGCACTTATGTATGTATTTACTTATACCTATTGAAAAATTGAAAAAAAATGAATTATATCTCTTATATCTTTCAAATAAATCGTTTCTTAGAAAATGGTTCGATGTGACGACTTCAAAAAGTATCTTGCCGGATTCATGCCGTGGGTGTACAGTTCGTGGTATGAATCGACGAAAAATCCTCAAAATAAAGATCAAATTATGTTTTCGATTTAAATAGGTAGCTCCCGTTGTAGCTCTCAAATAATAGTTTTAAGAATACATTGTTTGACTTTTAACTCTACGAATACAATAATATAATAACGGTACGACTATAGGCAAATTAAAAGTTATACAAAATTTTGTTTTCACAATTTCACAAAGTTTTCGTAAACAACTCTAATCTGAATCAACAATGCGGGCTGTACCGAGAGTAAATAAAGTCAACAATAAAATTACAGTGGGTTTATTATTCGAAAGTACTATTATTGTTTTTTTTTTATAGAAAACGAAATTTATTTACTTACTAATTACTAATGCTCGCCCTATTACCATTATAATAGGGCGAGCATTAGTAGGTCTTTGTTGCCTTTTTTTTTTTTTACTTGGGGAAATGCCTGACGCATATGCCCCTCGGTCTTGGGGAAAGAACCGAGGGGTTATGTGGGGCTCGCATCCACTAAAACCCCAAGGTGTTCCTCTCGTCGCGCTCTGCTGTGGTCACGGGAGCGCAGGAACATTCGTCCGCGACCACAGTGACGATGGCCCGCGACGAGCCCCCTCTCTGCCGGAGCTTAGCTCCGGCGGTGACGTGCGGGAACACGCACACGCCACCAGAAGATGCTCGCGGTCGACTTTCCCCAAAGTCAACCGGTCCTGGCGTGGCGGACGCGCTCAGCCGGGCGCGTCCTCTTCTCGGGCTTTTACGGGGGGAGGTCGTGGGCGTAAACCCACCTTCTCCCGCCTACCCTTCGATGGCGGATCGGGTCACTGAAGGCATCGTCTTCCCTCTGCCGTTCCGCCTCCTCCTTCTGCCTCATCACCTCTTCGCAGAAGGAGAGCACTACTCCCCAGTTCGTCTCGCTCTCCAGCATGGCCTTCACCACTGCTGGGAGCGAGAGATCCTCGCCTATGATCGAGGCCGGTGCAGCGCGCCGACCCGCCCACGCCCCGCACACCTCGAGGGTGTGCTGGGCTGTGTCCTCCGGGGAGCCGCAATGATGACAGATACATTGCGGCTCCCTCCTCGCGACCCGGCACAGGTACCTCCCATAGCAACCATGCCCCGAGAGCATCTGCGCCAGGCGATAGGTCAGCGCCCCGCATCTTCTTTCGGCCCATTCTCTGAGAATGGGCCGAATGGCCTCGATCGTGCGGTGACCGGCGCTCGGTTCCGCAAGCCGCTGCTGCCGCCCGTGATACAGGGCCTCTCGAGATCGGCCCCGCAGAGGTCTTTGTTGCCTACAACAACTATATGAATACATACGAGTATAGGCCAGTCAATGAATGATTGTGGAGGTAAATGTCGAAAGCAGTAACTTTGACTTACAAACCTTGTTTGAACTAGTTAGGAGATAAACATACTAAAAGTCCTTACCCCCTTAGGTGTGCCCAAGAGCACAAAGAAGGTCCCGTTTTTTGTTTTTTTGCTTACATCTCGAAAACAGTGCGTCGCACGAAATTTTATTGTACTACACAATGAAAGCTGATAAAATTCTCTACAACATTGGCTTAAACGCTTTTTATCTATCTCCAATCGTTGCCTAGCTACCTATGAGCTTCGAAAAGTATTAGATTTTCAAAAATGTGTTAAATTCTCTAGCACAGGTACCATTTTTTGTTTTCTGCTTACATCTCGAAAACAGTGCGTCGCACGTTGGTGCAGGGGCGGAAAAAAGTATTTTTTTTAACTTTGTTTAAAATGTCTACAATTTGGTACTCATATACTAGAATCTAATAAACCCTCTCAGCTCTGTAGATAGAGGAAAGGAGACCCGAGCCCAGCAGTGGGACATTAATGGGTTGCTGATGATACTAGAATCTTATTAGAAACAAGTCATACAAAAAATACGACTACATTATCAAACTTTTTAATTTTATGATGTAAAGAAGTAGGGTGATCGACAATTAACAAATTTCGTGCAAAAAATAGTGTTGTTTCAAATATGAATGAAACTGAAATATTATTATACTCAGCTTTTATTCTTTGTTTTGATTGTAGCTCTATTGTGTTTAATTAAATAAAACGTATAAATATTATATGATATAACTATATTAACTTTTCATTACACTTTTAATGAAGCAGGTAATTTGGAACTATTTGTTTTCAATTATAAGGCTGTAACTAATCTCCGTTACCGACCGTTACACTTAATGAGATTCATTAGACCCTATAGATCATATATACATCAATTTTAGCTGCGACAATCTGCGACCCTGAAAATACCAGGTCATTTTCTAATGCCGCTCATTAACGGGGAAAAGTGCATTATATTAATAATTATTTCTAATGCTGAGCTATATGTTAGCTTGTACAGCTGGTATAATATGCCAAATACAGTGCACAAAGTCTTAATGCATGGCAAACAAATAATAAGTGCTGCTGTCTTACCCATTGGAATGTTATCTGAGGAAGCCCAAGAAGCGCGTAACAAAGACTACCGCAATTATAAGTTAGGTCATTCAAGAAAATGTTTTCATCTATCCTGTAATGAAGACATACTGAATATGCTCTTAGCTACCTTTATCAACAGTTCCGTAAATTGTTGATAAAGGTAGTAGTACAAGATCCCATTAAGGAATATATACCCTCATCTGTTATTTATTAGTGATAAGAAATAAATGATAGATAATATTCACATTGACTTATTGCAAATAGGTTACCTAGTTAAATCGCGCCCGGATAATATTAATATCGTGCGCAAAGTTTTTTGTTGGAGATATTTCCAGCTTGGTGGAATGAGATTGGAGTCCATACCTTTTATTTTTTTCATAAAGTGCTCTCTTCAATTATTTAGTCGAAAAAAATATCAAATGAAAGCCTATTTACAGGGGGGAGGGGGAGGACATACATTTTACCACTTTGGAAGTGTCTGCTGCGCAAACTATTCAGTTTACAAAAAAATGAACTTAGAAACCTCAATATCATTTTTGAAGACCTATCCACAGATACCACACACGTATGGGTTTGATGAAAAAAAATTTTTGGGTAAGTATGGGAACCCAGGGAAATTAAGAATAAAATATTAACCGGGCCCGATTTAACTAGGCAACCTATTTGCAATAAGACAATGTGAATATTATCTATCATTTATTTCATATCACTAATAAATAACAGAGACTATAGCTAAGAACATATTCAGTACTTTATAAAAAAATTATCCACTTCATGATGACGCCAAAGTTTTATTAGTGGATAGCACCCATCTATAAACCTTTTTTTCTGTATTTATTATTTAATTAATTAATAGGTATTTATTTATAATTCTGCTTAAATACTGTATCCTGTTTTTCAATATTTATAATTATATTATATTATATTATATTATATTATATTATATTATATTATATTATATTATATTATATTATATTATATTATATTATATTATATTATATTATATTATATTATATTATATTATATTATATTATATTATATTATATTATATTATATTATATTATATTATATTATATTATATTATATTATATTATATTATATTATATTATATTATATTATATTATATAATCCAATGCAATTCATTGGAATATAAATTTCAAGTGAATTATATATTATATTGTATCATGTAAAACCATTAATGTACTATGTTAAAAAATACATTTATGTATATTATTATATCTTTGTCTTTATACACTCATACATTTTTTTTATCATTTTAATTAAAGTTTCATAGTTATTTGCAACGTATTTTCAGTTAAAAATAATATTTTTCGCATTCCCGTACTACCTGCACCACCGTGCGTCGTTTGAAATTTCATTGTATGACAAAATGAAAGCTGATAAAATTTTCTACAACTTGGGCTTAATACTTTTTACCCAACTACGGTGACGCCAAAAGGAAGGGTAATGTTTTTGGCAGTCTATACAGTCATGTTTGTATGTACCTACGTATGTTCCACCGTAGCGCCTAAACTAATGAACCGATTTTAATGAACGAGTTGTCAATAGATTCGTAATAATAGCCCGGGTGACATAGGCTATATAATTTTTTTTATATTATTATATGACCGAATTTAAACCTCAGATTCTAACCTCGACAAAAATTACTTTTATTTTTATTTAAACCTACCTCGGTTTAAATAAAAAAAACCTACCCTATAATCATAATTTTTTAATGTTTTTTCTATTCAATTTTAAGATAAAACGATATTTGTAGCTATAAATAGTAACATCAGGTTTAGGTTCATTTCGCCGAAAAATATACCAGAAAACAGCATATTTTAGTCAAATTTGCAAACACCCCCTTTAAATTTTTAACACTAATATTTGCCTTCTGATGACGAATAGTATCATTCTATTTGCCATCGTTACTTAACAGGCCATTACGATACAATTAGCTAGATACACAAAGAGTACAAGAGTACTACAGTAAACGATAGACAGCGGTGAATGAAATCCTGATATCTTAAATCGTATTTTTACCCACGACGGAACGGAGACGGTATATGCGTTTGGGGTGAGAGGCTGTGTGTTTGTGTTTGTGAGTTTGTGTGTTTGTGTGTTTGTGTGTTTGTGTGTTCCAACATAATGCCTTATATCACGGAAACGGTTTGACCGATTTAGATGCGGTTTTCTGTAAAGTGTGTGCGGCTCTTGGGGACAGGTTATTAGATAGGTGTTATGTTAATAGCTCACCAGGGGGCGCTACAATACACTGATTTCGTTGAATCCTTTGTGCCCTCCTATCTTTAAAACGATTAGACTGATTTCGATACGGTTTTCTGTAATGTATTTGTGATTTATCGGGGATTGTTTTTGGATTCAAGATTTTGTATTTTTTCGCCAGGGGGCGCTGCTATAGACTAGGCAAACCTATGTTGATTTCGTTGAAACCTTTGTGCCCTCCTTTCTTTAAAACGATTAAAGCGATTTCGATACGGTTTTCTGTAATGTATTTGTGATTTATCGAGGATGACTTTTGGATACACGATATTGTATTTTTTCGCCAGGGGGCGCTGCAATAGACTAAGCAAACTTATATTTACAGTTATCTGTAAAATAATTAGACCTATTACTGTATAGGGACACGTAGCATTGTAGTACTGAGATATTGATTACACTCATGAGGTTAAGCAACTTCGGATAAGGTCAGTTCATAGATGGGTGACCGTTTATGCAATTTTAGCGTTCTGTACCTCAAAAGAAAAAAACGAAACCCTTATAGGATCACTCCGTTGTATGTCTGTCTGTCTGTCTGTCTGTCCGTCTGTCTAGAATATTTTTCTCAAGAACGCATAGAGGTATAAAGCTGAAATTAATATCATATACTTGGGTCTGCAAACACTCGGCGTAAAATAAAAATCAGAATTCTAAGTTAACGCAATCAAAAGATACAGCTGTTTATGCTCCATTTATCTTGACGATCTTAATCTATAGGGAACTTACCGTTGACCTAGAATCATGAAATTTGGCCAGAAGCAATAACAAGTTGCACAAGTAAAGGAAAAAATCCGAAAACCGATCTCGTGTTGTAATATCACTGAATATTAGTACTGAGGTATACAATAATAAGCCTAAAAGAAATTAGTAAGAGTGAGAGTTTATTCCAGACTGACGTTATATAAACACCTACCTACCTTATTTATTCTAACTTATAGGTATCCCGTGCTCGGGGTGTAACCAAACTTTCATCATTTTTGCGATAGCACGCACCGTTTTCGAGATACAAGCTATTATAGGTGGAAATCTGCGCTAACGCCGAAGGCAGTCCGGCTACGGCAATCAATGTGCGATAGCTAAACTTAACACCCCCCGATTCAGAGCAATCCGAATCGGACTGGTTAGGTTAGGGTTATTTTTTTTTTTTCAAACCACCCAGAAGGAGGAGCCCCGCCAAGCGGGGCTCCGGCGATCTTTGTGCGACGGATGAGCACACAAGTCAACAAAAAATAAAATATATATAATATAGTCGAAGCTCCATGCAAATTCCATTCATTCTAGAGCTTACGGATGATATGCTTACTTATAAGGCGCTCCTTAAAAAGTTTAAAATAAGAAAATTAAAATGATAATTTCAAGTTATAAGACTTACTGCAACAGTAAATTAAAAAAAAAATGTGTTTGTTCTATAACTTAGTATAAAAATTTTATTTATCTGTCAAGGTTCTTAAAATTTTATACGAGTTACTTACAGTTAGTAAGATAGGGGGGCTCTTTGAAAATATTTAAAATAAAAAACAAAATTAAAAATTTTGAAAAAACCCACGACGATAACATCTATACAAAATAAGAAACGTAACATATAAAAAGGTTTAAATAACTTTATTTTAAATCCCCGACGAAAAGATAATAAGTAGCGTAAAAACAATCCCAAGAAAATTCGTCGGGGGCTGCCAATATCATTACTGTTTCTAGTATTCAATATATATTGTAAACTAAATATTGTTAATAATTAGGTAGGTATCAAATACATAAAACTGCAATACTTTCGTTAATTTCAAGTCAGGGTATGGCAGCCCCCGACGAATTTTCTTGGGATTGTTTTTACGCTACTTATTATCTTTTCGTCGGGGATTTAAAATAAAGTTATTTAAACCTTTTTATATGTTACGTTTCTTATTTTGTATAGATGTTATCGTCGTGGGTTTTTTCAAAATTTTTATATTACCAATACAATAAAGTTCTACTGCCTGAGTAACAACTCGTCTATATTATAACGGTCATTGCTAATGAATCGTGATCAGCCATTGTCTAGGATTACATGAGATTGCACTCTCGGACGCGGCGCGCGGCGTAACGAAGCGAGTAAGATTGAATCTCTTTTGCTTCGATAAATTTAATACACTCAACAGTTTTCATTAATTAATATGAATGTTTCAAGATATTTATTTCTCAAAGGAACTACATTTCACTTATACAAATATATAAATATATAATAAATCTATCTATGCACACTAAAATCTTTTGGAATACCAAAGATATTCCGAATTTTCACGTGAAGTTACGGGTTGAGAGGCTCAGTGGCGCAGTGGAAATGTGAGCGGCTGGTGTGCAAGATATCCCGGGTTCGATCCCATAATAGAAATAGGATCGCTTTATGTTACATAGGATCAAACATGCAACTTATAAGATATGCAAATAGTATGATGCACGTCTGCCTACCCCTTATCCGAGCCCCGCTCACAGCAGCTAGACAGCGAGCGTCTTTCGCGACACACTATCCGTAACCGTACGTTACTGCAAAGCGACGACGACGCGCGGACGGCACCGTACGCTTGCATCGTATCTAAACAGATCTTTTCAGCTGTAAATACGATATTGCCCAGTCAAAATAATTTCACCTTAAAATTTGAGCTATAAAGCGGATAATTGGTATAAACCTTCATTATAGCATTCTAAACGTTGTTTCGTCTGTTCCAAATTCGATCCCTTCCAAAAATATAAATGTGAAAATGGAAGCCTAGTTCAAAAATACTAGAGGTTGCTAATTTCCCAGACAAAAGAATTGAGATATAAGTGAATGCCAAGTTCTGAACTAATCGAATTATTTACAGAAAGCAGATAACTTGCTTAAAAATTGAAGCTCAAGATTTAACTTGGTTATTTTCACATAGTACACACATAGTTTTATTATATTTGGTTAATGAACTTTTATGTTAAACAGCAAATTAAATTATAGCTGATAATAATAAATTGACTTACCAAAATCTAGATATAAGAACAGTAACTCTGTATAACACAAAGAAGTTAAGTTAATTCGCAATATATACCTAAGATAACTAGTTACGTAACAAAAAGTTCACAAAAAGTTTTTTGCATATATCTCGTCTCAAGTTGAAGATCATAAAATTTTATACAAGTTTTATTTGAAATATTTTTACGCTTAACCGTTTTTGAATATATTATACAAAATATATTTCAAAAAGTACTGGCTTTTTGAATTAATAATCTGAATTCAAATTATGAATTCAGAGAGCCATTCCGGATGAGTGGACCCGGCTAGTATGCATTTGGCAGCATCTCCCCAGGATGTGATGCAATACGTCAGTATTGATCACATCATGAACACCAAAAAGCACTATTGTTCGAAATATGGTGTAGGTTTTTTAATAAAGCTATAAGATTACTTAGCGTGTTTTGGCTCTATCTATCTAATCAATATGTGAAAAAAATTGAAAATGAGGTTGTATCACTCCGTTTGAGCCGTCCACTAGGTACGATCACACGCAAGTGCGAGGTGGTGTGAAGTAGCGAGCGGTAACAGATGTACGTACTAGTACGTAGCTTAACAAACTCTTTAGGCTTGGCACCGACTTCAAACAGATTAGTAATAGGGTATTATACTTAAAACAGGTAGGTAGGTATTTTTTTCTTGAAATTAAATATCTAATTAAGTTTATTTTTCGCTTTTTAGTACTGATTTAAAGTCGTTTTAATATTTTTTTGTTAAATTTTTTTTTAATATAATGTTTAGCTTAATTAATCCATGTTATTTCGTAATCTCGTTAAGTATTTTTAAAGTAAGTTACAATAATTAAGAGAGCGTATGTACGAGTACGTCTGTTTATAAATTTAATTGTTTGACTCTTTCTTCATCTCTTTTTTCATTTTTTGTTAGTAAAAACGGGCCGCTACTATATCAAGCTCATTTCAAATTCATTTTTCAAATTCGATTCAGTTTACAATGTGTGCTGGATAGGTATATAAATAAATAATGGAATGCTAGTGTAGTAGTTGTATATGAGTGTAATAGAGTCATTGTTGTAGTGTGCGTTACCTATGCTACTATGTCGTTCTCTTTCGTTTATGCGTTCCTGGTACTTATTTTTCAGGAAAGCGGCGGACGGCGCGTGTAAGGAAGGTCAATGTCTTGCAAATATTATCGAATTAGGGTTGTTTGTAAAATTTTTTTTTTGGTCTGAAAACAATACCTTATTCAAAGTTTGAAAGAATATGTCTAAAAGTGCACGGTATATAGTGGATAGATAACAGTTCAGAAGTTATAAATACGCCATTGTGAGAGACCGGTATCCAAAATCCTACCTGATCAGAAGGTCTAAGTAGCTGAATGTCCAACAGGGCGAAACGTCCAATGAGCACTACGTCTAATTAGCAAAATGTCTATGTAGCAAAACGTCCAACTATCAGATGGCCTTACCTGTGGCATAGATTACCAGGCTCCCACCCCGTAAAACACTTACTTAGTATATTACACATTTATAATAAAACTAGCTTTTGCCCGCGACTTCGTCCGCGTAGATTTCGATATTACAGAGATCTTTGTTTTAAGTGCAATACATGAATTCCACAACACCCCACTATAGGAGTTGAATTTCATTTTACGTCAATATACATAACATTTTCGTAATCAGCGTCTCTGAAAACATTGAAAACCACATCCATATCAATTTCTAATAATATTCACACCTATTTCATCCGTTAGGGTAAGTTTTTAAAACACCAAAAACAACCCATCAACTCACTTCTTAACTGAAGTTCTAATTACGTATTATCCGTCCATAAACAAAGAACTGTTTATTTAATATTTCACCCCCTGAACCCATCCCTATCAAAAATATTAAAACAACATTTTAAGTTCTATCCCAATTCTAATTTGCAAAACGTTAATTTAAAAAAAAAAGAACTTTTCATACTACGTTTCATCCCCAATTTCACCCTTCCATAGCCACCCTTGTCAATAATTTTGATGATTTTATTTTTTATTTTGATAGTAGTACCCCAAAACAAATTTTCAAATCTATAAGTTACAAAACAAAGAAGTTTCATAGAATCGTTTTTATCACTTTTCACCCCCTTAGGGGTTCAATTTTAAGAAACCCTTTCTGAGTACACCTCTAGACATTAGGACAAACACACCTTCCAAATTCCAAGTCGCTACGACCAGCGGTTTAGGCTGTGCATTGTCTGTCAGTCAGTCAGGACAAAGCGTTTTATAATAATGTATGGATTATAATTTCTTTCCAATTTCTCCATTTACTTCTGCTTAATTTCGATGCGGGTTCCAAGACGGTAGACTTTTCCTTGGACTCCCGAGTGTCAAAACTGGTTATTCGCAAGGGTCATCGTTGTTTATCCTGGCTTACAGGAGCTGCAATGGTAGGCCTGAGGGTGGGATTACCCCTTGGACAAATAAAATAACTGGCGGAGGGATCGTGTAGTAGGTACATGTCGTAGTGGATATAATATATTTATGTGTAAATGTGATACATAGTATACTAATAGGAAGGTGCGAATAATGAAAAACGTGTGTGAGTTTGGGTGTGTGGGTGTTCGTGGGTGTAGTATGCCAATTGCCAATAGAGTTTATTATCAAAATTATCGATAGCTTAACAATTATGTAGATTTTTTATAAATTTAATTTTTTGGTTGTTTTTTTCATATGTTTCTGCAATCCGTATTTATTTGTTAAACACTTCAGCAGGCTTCTTGTCATATAGAGTTTTCATGTTACCTTACGCCGAGATATAGAGAAAGAAAATGCTATCGTGTTTTTCGTTAATAGTATAATTTAGGAAATTAACAGCATCATTGATACTCCTTAATGATAATAATGGGATAAAATTAGAATCAACTTTAGGGGTTAAAAGTACTGCAAGTCGATATGGATGTCATTTTCGAGTTTTCAGGGACGTTGCATATAATTGAACACCTGTGGTGCACTTGAAAGAAATACAAACTACATGTAAAGATCTGTCTGTGTAAACATCGAAATCAACACGGATGCAATCACGGGGAAAAGCTAATTTATTTTATAAGAATCTGTATTTTTTTTTAACACTTAAAAAGTTCCATAATACCTAGCCACATGCAGACCACCATCAGAGACATACACACACACACACACACACACACACAGATAATATAAATAAATTAAGATAAATTTTAATAATATTATTACATTACTTTATAAACACTTGTATACCATGATAACCTATGATAACTATATTATCTGTATTTACCCTTTAAACTCTGTATCTCATAGCAGATTAGTAGCGTATTGCATTGCAATAAACTCCCTCTCAGGGCGGTTAATTTAACCTTGAGAGGAAAAAATCGACCTATATCACAGCTAACTTTACTTTGGTATAAAAGCTTAACTCAGACTAAGAATCTAATCTAAGAATCTGTTCGGACAAGTGCAAATTAGCTGTGTTATAATTGATATGTTTGGGTCGAAAGTAAAGGGAGGTTGCCGTTGAATTAGGATGTAATGTCGGCCAAGCCCGATAGATATATTTATTCTTCAATAAATCACATTTTTTTTTTGGATCTTAGTCAAGCTTATTTTTAGTTTAACTAGACACTAAATTCACACATATTGATAAAAGTTATTAAATTATACAAACATGCATCAATTAATACAAAATATAAAATAATGAAAACATTGTGTGGGTCTCAGTATCAAGCGCTTTCAAATTTAGCGATCCTGAGTCGCCACTGCATAAAACAAAATGTAGATAAGTAGATGTTTTTTATACTGTTTACTTGTTAGCGTGGCAAAATTCTATACTACACCAAAGTATACTACACACACACAGTCAATACAGCGTGTATGTTTACACGTTTGATCGGTAGTTTATTACCAAACCTGTGTGCGTGTTTATCTGAGTGTGATAAAGGCTTACCTATATTAACGAAATATTTGTTTAATAGATTTGCTGATTTTGAGGGAATTGTTATTAATTATTATACTTGTAATGTCAGTTTTATTAAGGGACTGAATTTGTGGGTGTATGTTATTTTTATAATAATTCTTATTTATTATTAATGTTATGCTTTATCAATCTCTGTTTTTTCATAGTCCTGTTTAGCATAAATAAGATATCGTAGTGCTATTTTTTTGTTAACAAAAAAACAGTGAATTTCAAATCACAGCGTGTGTCAAACGGATGTAATCTTGTCCCACCAGAGCTGACCTTGAATTCCATCCACGGATTGTTTTTAAAATTTGGAATGTCATCTGCTGTCTAGATGGATAGCATATCATGATTTCATCCGTCTGGTACACACTTAATGGTCAAGTCGCGGGGTCTCATAAATAATGGAATGCTAGTGCAGTAGTAGTAAATATGTAAGTAAGTAAGTAATAGCTGTTGTAGTGTGCGTAACCTATTTTTGATTTTACTTCCCCTGCCGCTTATGCGCTCCTGGTAGGTGTTTTTGAGAATGGTGGAGAACGGCGCGTGTAAGGAAGGAGAGGCCAATGTCCAGCAGATGCAAAACACGACCACCGCGTGCCCCCGACATAAATTTTGTTTCTATAAAATATAGTATTATAAAATATGTATGTAGATATGTTAGTCTATAAGGTAATTATTATATGGGATCAATGTAATTCTGAAATCTATTATTATTTATAATAGGCTGGCGAGTTGCCCACTCTTGCAACATAACGTTTGTTTATAAATTTGATCCTTTGGCTCTTTCTTCATATTTTTAATCCATAATTGATTTTGACTGGCCTGTTGGTCTAGTGGTTAGTGACCCTGACTGCTAAGCCGGAGGTCGTGGGTTCGATCCCCACCCAGGACAAATCTTTGTGTGATGAACATGAAGGTTTGTTCTGTGTCTGGGTGTAATTTATCTATAATATGTATGTATTTACAAAAAAAAATGTATTTAAATAGTATATCAGTTGTTTAGTACCCATAACACAAGCAAATATAATTGCTTAATTTGGGACTTGATGGCGCTGTGTGAATGTGGTAGAATATTATTATTATTATTATTTATTATTATATAATTCGTTTCTATTTGTTGTACATTTCGAATGGCAAGTGATCATAGGCGTGTTTTTAAATTTATAAAATTTCATAAAAAAGCAAATGGGTGAAGGTCGGTCATCTACGTCTCCTCTACTATAAGTCACTTATTGTTTTATAGGCAATATGTCGTGTATTTCAAAGTAATAAATGATATGAATGATATAAAATAAGCTGTATTGGGCAGTCAGATAGGTTCTTTAAGCTTTGTTTCAGGTCTATCCGACGAAATGATGCGTATTTTAATTCGACGGAACATTTCTGTCTTCTAACTTCTATCTATTTGATAATCTTGGTGTCAAAGTCCTGAATGCGGTTTTTAATCGTAATTGTTTCTTATTCCACTTTTACACATTTTTGCATAAATGTATTGCACTCCTCTGATTAAAGCTTTTGAAGAATTTTGAGTCGGAGAATCATCCGCATGGTCATAATTTACCATGACTCTCTGGAAGTCTTTTAATATATTTCGGACTAAGGTCGGCCGAACCAAGGATAATTTGGCCAGATGGGATTTTCTGATGGTTCCGACTTGGAGTGCATTTGTGATGCCATTCCTCAGATGATGGCCTACCTAATATCATGCCCTGCCCAAACAAATGCACACAGGCAGATGTGATAAGCGCAACTGGGGGTGCGGTGGACGTGGCCAAGTTTTGTACAGTTCAATTTGATTGATTGCTGTCGACAAGTTTGAGTCTCAATATATTGTTTCTCGATAAAACTATCGAGTAACAAAACCCATTTCTTGTACTATATTGAGAAATTCGACATCTTGTTTCCTTTAAATAGTCCAAAAAAGATCCTATAACTTCGAGTTGGCTACATCACCATACTTGCGTTTGGGTCTTCTTAAAATTTTTGTCATCTTGTTCGATATTAAACATATTTCATCATAAAATATCCTCACGACTCAGTTTATAAAAGAATGTTACCGTTAGTGTGTTATAATGTGTGGAATGTTTGTCAATGCGGCGTTCTCGCCGTTTGAATGAATGAATAAAATTTATTTTATTTTTATCTTAAAAATCTCACCGAGATTTATGCGCTCCTGGTAGTTGCTTTGCGTAAGATCAGTGTTTGACGCGTGTAAGCAGAGGCCAATGTCCACCATTGGATTGCAATAGTGTTAGTGTGCGTAGCGTTTATCAATGTCTGCGGCGCTACCGGTGTGGACGGCGCGTGCGGTGTTCGCCTTTTGTTTATGCGCTCCTGATAGTTCTTTTTGCGGAAGGCCGAGGACAACGCGTGTAAGGAGAGGGCAATGTCCAGCCGTGGCCTGCAATAGTGTTTTATTTATCAATGTCAGCGCTGCCAGCGCACTGTGTTGTGAAGATCGACTTTCATAGTCTATATAACATTATTATTATGATGTGAAAGCTAATTTTTCATTTTTTTTATTAAAAAAAATCTTGTAACTAAAATTAAAAAAAATGTTATCCTCAACCGATTGAGATGAAATTTTGAATGCATAAATTAAATTGGATGACAATGCAAGATTTTTATGATATGGAGCTGATCTGGTGATGGAATTGGACGGAGGCGATGGCAACTCTGTTTTAAAACGATGGTATACCATTGAGTTTGGGCTCATTTGATTTGTCTTGAAGAGGTTTTCAATCTTTATTAATCAAAACTAAAAGGTTGTTTGGAAAATACCACACTGGCCAGACGGGTTGATATAGGGTTTGTTTCTAATTTACCATTTCTCGCTGTTTTCTTCTCTGCATAAGATTACTCCCTTAGTTGCCTTTTCGGACACCCACGGGTTGAGATGGGGTAGTGACATTATGTTTTCTTAATCCGTCACTACACGGGATATTACTTAATTTACAGAGTTAACTCATTTCTATGTACCTATATTAATAGCTAATAGAAGTTATATTGACAAAATATTGCCACTTAAAAATAGAATTCTCTAAGTCTATGAAAGTCAATGTTAAGCCCACTGTGCGACGTGATGTTTTCCTGCCGTTTATGCACTCCTGGTAGTTGTTTTGCGGAAGGTGGAAGACGGCGCGTGTAAGGATAGGTCAATGTCTAGCAGTGACGCAACAGACTGACGCGTTGTTTACTCTTGAAATAATTTTGGAAATCAATCTTAGTGAAAATTATTAGAAATTAATATGGATGTCATTTTCGAGATTTTCAGGGACGCAAATACCCTCTCATTTCCTGGCGAAGGATATCCGCTCTGCCCTACCTCTCTTATTGCTGAGTGTAAAATACTTTTACGTTTGGCAAAGAACTATTTCTCGTTTTATTTTATACACCCTTAGCCTGCTCCTTTACAGCAGCTATTCGCAGTCTTTCTCAGTAGATCATTTAGTATTGACTACCTACACGTAACGTTAAAAAACGTTTTTGTGTGCGTACCCACTGTATATTGTTATCGTATTCATAACAATAAAAGCAGCCCTCAGCTCACGAGCCTTTTATAACATTTATATTAGATACAGTCTGTTAGTTCTAAATTAAAAGTCTTAAAATATTATAGATATAATAATTTGCATAATGTTTTTAGCGTTTCAAAGCAAAAGTCTAGGTTAAGAGCATGTATGGAGGACAGGCTGACTACATCACATTTGTGACACTTTTTATTCAAAAAGGCAATGCCCGCACTAAGGACAAGTCCTGTGCAATCATTCTACTTGAACCCACTGCGTGAACCCTCTCGGGAGTCCATGGATACTCACTATTATACTTGAAATCCCAACCCGGGGGTTCAAGAATAATTATAAATTTTATATTCATCCTCAAAACCCCAAAAGCAGAAATAAAATGATGAAAAGAAAAATAGTTTACTGAAATTTAAACTAAAGAGATATCTACTAACTACTAAGATATCAAATAATACGAAATTATCACATTTTCTTTTTAAAGATTTGGGTCGTGATTTTTGCGTGAAATGACCTATTTCGAAGTTCTTATTTTCAGATACTGAAAGATTTCAACAAGTTTGACTTACTGAATACTGGATATTAGTTATTAAAATAGTTAATAGCGGCCTCCTTTCTCCCTTTTATCTAATGTATAAAGCCAAAATTCCAAAGAAACCCTTTTTTCAAATGCGCGACGGCAGTGAAAATACTGAACACAGCAATTATAAAGAAAAATATTTAATATCGTTTCTTATAAATAGTCACATTGTAGAAAGCGGCTTCAGAATTCTGAAATATATATTGAATATTTAAAAAAATAATCGAATTCAAAACCATAAAACTACTCTAGTAATTTTGAGGTCAAGTATATACGAAAATAAACGCTATTTCATAACAAATCAATTATCAAATAAAATAAATTTAAAATTGCAAAATTTTATAATAATACATACCTATTGTGATGCGTCGGTTGCTCTCTAATTCAGAACCGCTGATTCTGAGTCGTCGCATTGTTCCCGAATCATAAACTTTTTCGAATCTTAGAACGACGTATTTTTACGGTATAGAATCAGAATCAGAAATATTTATTTGTCAATGCAGGTAGGTTAAATTTACAGATCTTAAGTTATATAATGTTAGAAAATAGTTTCCGTATAGAAATTAAAAAAACTGATTTATCTAAGATATTTTTCTACACCCATCGATTTTATTAACATTATGTTTTTTTACTTTTTTATAGGTCATCTTTACTTAACGTCAGTCCGGAATAAACTCTCACTCTTACTCTATTTTTAAGCATATTATCATTGTATACCACCTCCAGTACCCCCAATATATTTTAGTGATATATTTACACGAATTAAAATATTTTCCTTTATTACCAAATTTCAAGAGTCAACGGGAAGTACCCCTTATAATGCTGGTTCTTTTACTGCTACACAAGGAATTGGAGACGAGTATTTGATTTTAATTTCAGCTTGATACCTCTACGTGTTCTTGAGAAAAATATTCTTATCAGACGGACAGACAGACGGACAACGGTGTGATCCTATAAGGGTTTTTACTTTAGAGGTATTTCTGAAAAAATAAATCAGTTTTAAGAAAGATTTTTTTTTATTTAAGGAAATGTCTGTAATTTGCACCCGAGCAGATTTTGATTTAAGTCTTATATTAACTTTCTATTATCGTCAAATCGAGTATTTCACTTCAAAATTTTCCTTTATGATATATTTCAAAAGCAATGCTTTTAAGTTAAGCCATCCAGTTAAAATAAACAGTTGTGTGCACTCAGTGTTAATATCAAACGTCGGAAGAGCTCCAACGGATCAAAATGCAACTTTGTAGTCTCTCTCTATTTCTCTTTAATCTAACTATTGCTCTAAATAGAGTTAAAGGCTTCAAAGGTTCGGGAGACGATACGTTTGCGGTCCACCACACTAACGACGATATAAATGTTTCAAAAGAATAGAATAAACAAGTAAATATAAGTAATTAAAAAAATTTTATAACCCGACTGCAAAAAATCAACAGAGAGCAACGCACTAAAAAGACCGTAAAATTATTGTAATTTTTTTATACCTGATTAAATTTAAATACCTAACATATGTATTTGGCGCCCATAGGCTACGGTAACCGCTTACCATCAGGCGGACCGTACGTCTGTTTGCCACCGTCGTGGTATAAAAAAAAAAATCTCTCTCTTTATTTTGATATTCTACTCGATAGGTTTGGTTAAAAAAAATAATAGAACTACTTACAATTTGGAACCATTTAATTATGTATAATCTCTTTTTGAATATATGTAATCTCCTTTTGATTCTCTTCATTTTGATACCCACCTCGATAGGTTTGGTTAAAAAAAAAATTGAATTTCTTACAATTTGGCGTCAAAAGCCCGCCGTTTAAGTCTTTTTATTCTTAAAACCTATCTAAGGAAACTTGGGTTTTCTAGACGAATCTAACGATACCCTAATTGTCAAGATCCATCCAGCCGTTTGGCAGATTCGTGGGAATAAAGAAATTTACAAACATATAAGATACGCGCGAAAAACAATACCCGTCCTGACAGCCGGGTAAATAGTTACTCGACAATAGAATTCCGAAAGCTCAGGGCTATTTCCACCCTAGAAAATGAATGGACTGTACTAATGTTTTATGGGTTGGTGTTTATTTGTAAATACAAAACCCTTTTGTTGGGCTTGGGTATTTTAATTAATAATTGATGGCATGACTGCTCGTGTTGCTTAGTGGTTGAGGCATTTGATCGAGAGTTGTGACCTTGTTTTAATTAAGATACAAAAGTATGAGTTACATTCAGATACACATATCGAGTCTGGGTTCCCTTTTCTCATCATCATTGTCAAATACCTAACTCTTCTTTAATATACGTTTTAAACAATGTCCGAGAGATTCATTTTCTCATGGATGTGTGGCAAGGTTCGTCTTTGTATTTTTGTATTTAAAAATAAATTACAGAACACAGGACAATAAATGTATGTTATTCGATTACTTTATTGGATTGATTCCATGCAATATATTTCTTTTCTGTCAATAAACATACGTCCATTTTACTGCAGGAGGAAGCAGAAGTATCCACATTTCACCAGCTTTGTTTGGTACTATGTAATAGAGAACGAGCTTATTACCTTCGACCATTCACATTTCCACACACCGAGCTGATACTCTAATTTCAATACTGTCAAAACTTATAACGTTTAAATCCCAACATGGGGATCAAACTCGGTACAGACTCTAGCTACGCCAGTCAACGTAGTCGTCTTTTGTTACTAAACTAAACCTTATCCCCTTATTACAAAATTTGGACTAAGTATTAAACCAGGTTTAAATCGACATATGTCGTTGTTTTAGTGTCAAAGTTGTCAATTTAAACCTGGTTTAATGTTTAGTCGTAATTTTGTAATAAGGGGGTTAATGTAGCGCATTGTAGTGTCAACTGTAATGAGGATGATATTGTTCTAAATGTCCTATATGTTGAAACAATTGTGGCTGCGTCAACAATAGCACAGTACTAGTAATTAACTAGGTGGGTTTCATTTAAGACGTACATTCAAATTGTTCCATTGTAATTACAACGAGTTAATATGTATCGACTTATCTAACAATATCATCATCAACAACCCATTAATGTTCTATTGATGGCTCGGAACAAATTAATTGATATTTGAGCATGTATAATGCTTTTACTGATTATTAACTTTGTTTTCACTTTCAAAACTTCATGCTCATAACTGAATTGCATTGAGTTAAATGTTATAAAACTGTATAAATATCTGAGTAGTACCTAACTATTTCATAATTTTTTCCCGTTATCTTTGTAATTATCAAAATTCACATTTAATCTTCAAGAAAACAAATCATAGTTGTCGCAGTATTACCTATAATTTCACTAGAACTTGCCCTGGTTCCGTCTGCCTGCCTCAACGTTAAACGCTACTTACTTGACATTTGTTATTATTTTTTGGCCAATTTACATTATATCTGTATAAAATGTAGCCTGATGTATAAGGCACATAGCTTATTCGCGAAAAAGTAACAAATATCGTTACAAACTTATTGCATTTATAATATTAGTAGGATATAGGATTAAAAATTACGTCAATAAAAGAAATGCCATGACATTCGTAAACCACAAAGATAACTACGTACTTATCTACATTATGCAAAAGAATACATCATTCATTAAAGATGGATGAACGAAATTTAGTCGAAAATGTTTCTTGTTAATGTATGAGTCGTTTTCGCCGAGTTTGCGCTGGCTCAGAGTCATTTAAAATACAAAATAAGCCAATAAAATACATGTGAAGTACAAACGTAGAATAATAAAGGAGATACTATAAATATAACATCTTCCTTCATTCGTCACGTACACTATGTGTTATGGCTGCCTCTAGATTTTTATTAAAAGAGAAGTTCCTTTTATACGTGTCATGGCTAGGGAATAATTCAAAATATTTTGGTATTCGAAAAACTCGATTTTTTTAGGGTACTATTCGAATAATTGTAAAATGTTGTAATAATCATATAGTTAATTGCAAATTGAGCTACTCGTAAACTAAAACTATGTCGTCTTCCTCATCATCACAGCATAAAAAAGACAGTTTTTACCCGACTGCGCAACGCAAATCATCTTCAAATTTTATACCCATCAGTTCTGATTTTGTTTTAAAAAAAATGGTCGTATATTCGAATATTGCAGATTTTATATTCGAATATTTGACCCAGCTTATTATTTGAATACTTCGAATATTCGAATGTAAGCCCTAATCATGGCCTTGGAATATGAACATACCATAATGCATTCCTTCGATAAACAGCTGGCATCCTTGTAAATACGTGTTACATTTTCCTAGTATTCATAGAGCGTACGTACTTACCTATTTTATTCAAGTTGGCTTTAATTGGCCTATACGTCTTTTCACAGCTCATTTGTTCACACCGAGTGTGCGAAACGACTATAATAATATTAAAAAATAATTTAATTTAAATAAGTAATCTTAAAATAATCATGCTGCTTAATCCATAATTGCCAATTTATATTAGGTATTTTTATGAGTATGTATTATACTTTTGCTGTGGATGTACCTAATATATAAATAAATAAACATTTAACTGTTACAGTTAACTGTTTCAAAATACCTACCCCTGAGATTGTACAGTGTGAATTATGAGTTAGTTTCGAACAACTCAGTTACGACGCTTTTACCGAGCAAACTACTTTTAGAGAAGTAAACAAGCTCTAGAAAGCCAATCTAATCAGTGGTCCCAACAGAATGCGGGCGATGATCCACCAAAGCTTCTCACCGCAAATGGGTTGTTGCGCTACAATATATAATATAATGTTAAACTTGAATTAATATTATAAACTACAATTGATTGTACACAAAAATGCGATGTAAATATTTGATTTAGGAGTTAACTATATAAGGTGATGTTTAAATTTATATAATTATGTTCATAATATAAAGGCTCGCTCTGAATTAAATTGTTGGCGTGTAAAATTCTGTTTTAACGTTGAGTTTTACGAGTGGATGTATCTGAGGTCTGCTACAGTGAAACCCGCTTAGGATTACTACGAGCCAGCGCGTAGTGGAAAGTTACGGCTCTGGCGCAGCAAACGATTTCCCCGTGGGAAACTTGTACGTATGCGAATGAATATTCTGTCTTTTTACTATGTAACTGGGGCTTTGGTGACATTTCAAGAGCTTGGAATTGCAATAACTTGCAGTGTAACATTTTATCTTTGCATTTACAATGTAATGAAGGTAAGACAGGCTTTTGTATCTTCAGACTCAGTTGTTTATTACAGACATTTTCTCATTGTAAAATTATGGGTGGCAGGTAGTATGATAAAAGCCCTGAAGAGTGTTTAACACGTTCGCTGCGGGACCGAAATTGGTGTTTTTTTGTAAAAAAGAAGAAGTGTTTGAAGACCACAAATCACAGGGCAGCTAATGGCGCTCTGAGTGTGAGTGGCAACACTGCGGACCTGAATGCCCTAGAGGGTCGGTCTAGGCCTCGTCTCCGGCGCCTTTTTCTTGGCTGACTGGAGTAGATCTGCAAGAGTGTGAATCTCAACTCTCAACCAGAGAGGTCGCCAGAGCTATATGCTCGGGAGTGGAAGTGAAATTTTTTAACGGCATAATTACGAGGAAACTCACTCCGGTTCTCCACCAGGGACCCGCAATGGCGAAATCGGCGCCGCACCGCTCGACACCACCGTATATAGTTTATGCGTATATAATGTATTATCTAAATTGGTTCGTGGTCTAGCTTCCACTGAAATATAAGCTTCTCTTCACCGGATTTGATTGACAATTTCTATTATTTGTAACTTTGAAACTTATGATAGGTAGTAGGATAGGTATCTATTTGTATCATATTTGTATTTTGTAAAATTTTTAGTTATAATAAACTAAATGACATTTTGAATCTGCCTTATGAGAATTTAAATATTTCTGCAAGTTTTGCTTTAAAAAAGCATATACTTACGGCAATTTATTTACCAATGTCGCTACAATAATCTTCTTTGTTGTTCGCAGGAACTTGTAGATATAATGCTGAAGCGAATGGACCCTGATCTGGATGGAATCATCAACTTCAATGACTTTCATACAACTGTGACTAAAACCCCTTCATTACTGGAGAGTCTCGGATACTGCCTCCCAGAAAGACCAGCTGTTTATTCTTTCATCGCAACCTGGTGCCCTAGATGGGGAAAAATGTGAAATTACGAATTATAATTTTCATGTTAACGAAACTTTAATTTTAATAAAACAATAATCTTGATGTAAAGTTACTACGTACTTATCAAAAATCATAAAATATATATATTACTAGCTGTGGCCCGGGGTTTTGCTCCATTCGTTCTCTGTTTGGCCACTGCTCAACTCGTATTTGATAAAATAACATTCTTTTTATATTATATAGGTAAAAGACTTTTTCAAATCGGACCAGTAGGTACTGAGATTAACTGAGATTATGTCGTTAAAACAAACAAACAACTCTTCAGCTTTATATACTTATTAAGTATAGAATGATATATAGCCAAGTATAATTTGTTTTGAAAAATACATAAATGTTCTATCATTTTATAAATCTAATGTTAGCTCATGTTGTTATTTAATGGAGTTTCAAAGATGTTTTTCTTTTATCTAATCAATACAAGGTAAAAGCCTCATATTTTATATTCTTGGCATTGAACGTCTTTCTTTGATAATGTTTCCTTCAATTTTTATTTCCCGGTATTCTTATTTCAGACATTTTTTACTTTGTTGTAAAGTTTTTACTGATTATATTATTTCAGTAAAAATCCATTTTGATCAGTTTGTTCGATTGCCATTAGAATAATCTTGTTTTACATTTCCTATGTCGTATTTGGTTGTATTTGCTATTGTCGGGGCAAGGTTTGTACGTAAGAAAATACCTATACAACATTTTTGAGTAAAATTTAAAATGTGGGGTGAAATTTCCTTAAAAAAATTCAAAATGGAACAATGAGAACTCATTAGATCAAATTTAAAAAAATACAAATTAAAAACAATATAAAAGTAGCTGTTGGTCTAGTCTAATCTCCTAAAAAATATAGAAAAAAAAATTGTAAGGATTGATTAAAATAGTTTTGACATACGAGTACATGTAGTTTTTCATTCAGAAGTTGTGGGTCAATAATTCGACATTTACCTAAATTTTTCACTAACATTAGCGGCTTAGCATATTGTCGATCAAATTTCCTTTAGGTTCGTCGATTTATCAACAGTGTTTAATTTTCTCTGTATTCGACTAATTTTATTTCACTTGGTCGTCTACATTACGAAGAACTAACATTTTTAATTCATTCATATCATATATATATATATATTGTGGTAAATTTATAACATCCCTAAAAGGCTGCCAAATGCTTATATAGAAATTCGTGGTAAAGATAGCTATTAAAGTTGTATGAACTGACATTCAGTTAGACAGCTAGTCAGTTTTGTCTATTTGACAGAATGCCAGTAAATGTGTGTGTGTGAACTTTGGATCCATTCATTATCGTTTCTAAATTCAAATATCAGTGTCAATAGTTTCTAAGACATATGATATTACGGTGTACCATCGTTTTATTCTATAATCTAAGTAACGTGTATCTCAAAAAATTCTAATGCTAGAACGCGCTAATCTCAGGGACTACTAGTCCGATATGAATATTTTTTTAAGTGTTGATAGCCCATTTTTCGAGAAAGGCTATTGGCTACATAATATCATCACGCAACGCCAACGGCCAGGAGCGAAGGAGAATAGGAGATAGAGTGGTCAAATAAAGAACGACGGGAGCGGAGCCCCGCTTGACTTCTAGTAACTTGATAAATAACTGAGTAAATCTGAACTCGGTGTCTATAGAATCACGTGTAAGCCTAGGTATTAGTTATGCTGCAGTGATTTCTTACATATCGATTGGGCTGCGCTTGCAACAACAGGTTTCGGTAATAATTAATTACTACCTCATTTAAAACATAACATAACATAGCATCACGCCTTTTTCCCCGAAGATGTAGGCAGAGGTGTTTCACACCCACATTTCGCCAGCTATGTTTGGTATTTAAAATATCCACATAAATTAAAAATTATGGTACATGAAAGTGCATGACAAAGTTTCGAATTTTGTCATTACAAGTAAATAACGCGCTTTAAATATGCAAATACATATTAACAAAGAAGATAATTTGAAATTTCTTTTAAGTCTCATTTTGTAAATAAATTTTCCAACAAGTAATTAAATATACTATGTATTGTAATCAATGCATCATATTCATTTTCCCCGAAGGGGTAGGCAGAGGTGTAACACATCCACATATCACCAGTTATATTAGGTCCTAACAGGGAGCGAGCCTATTGCTATCTAATTTGTATCCATATTCCGAGCTCACTGATAATGAAAATATCATGATAGAAAAACCCAATCCGGGAATCTATAATCAATACACGTAAACAATTCAACAACATGGTATCCCCACATACATGATATCACACATACACTACTATATACACAGAAGAAAAAAACAGAATCATAAATTATTTTATTTTATGCTTTAGCCAAGATAACACTATAGAAACTGTATCAAATAGGAGTTAATGCACATTTTACAATGTCGTAATAAACTACCTCTCGGGGCGGAATTATCCCCGAGGGGACAACAAAAAAAAAACCCGGGACTTCTTGGGCAGCAATCGTATACACTCTCCACTGCGCCACCGGGGCAGTTTTATTGTCTAGTAGCAACCCGCCTCGGCTTCAGCCAGGTGTATATTGTGATTGCGACGGAGACCGTGAAACAATATGTCAGCTTTGTCTGGTGCCCAGCCGGTATGCTTGCTCTTCCGTATAAAAAAAGAAAGTAGATAATATTGTTCGTAATTAAAATCAAGAGTATTTTACTACACACGTTAGATTATGCTAGGCACTCTGCAGCCTAGTCCTGTATTAATTACTATAATGTAACAAAGCCTATTCATTTCACAGCAATGTGTAACACCTCCACCTATGCCGAATTACATAGTGGTTTCCACTTTGATAATAGCGCTTGAATATTTTAGTGCATGCTCACATTATTAAATATTTCACTGAAATTAACTCTGTTTATTTTCGTTTTACATCCGTCTGTCTGTCTGTTTGTCTATCCGTCTATTAAAATCCATTATATCAGGAACGTGTCCAACGGAAAGGATAACGCAAAGGAACGTGGCATCAAGCTGAAATTAATATCATACATGTATCAAAAGCAGTGAAAATGTTGTAATTTTGTAATTTTTTTAAAATTGTGTTGTAATTTTGTAATTTTTTTAAAAATGATTCCATCATGAAATTTGGTAAGAAGCAATATTATGTTACACAATTTAAGGAAAAAATCTGAATTAAATTTATACTCACATCGGTGGAAAACTTTTCGGCCAAAATTGATTTAAGGTTTGCAATAACGAACATTCATTTTGATGATAAAATTTTATCATTTATTCAATTAAGTAAAGTAACTGAAAAATAAACAAAATATTTGATAGAATATGCCACCAAAACGAAATGGCCACCGCGGGTCGCCAGTATCTAGCCGCGCCAATTGAATAACCCTTTAGTAACTTTATTACCCGACTGCAAAAAAGGAGGGTAATGTTTTTCACGCGTATATATGTAGGTATGTCTAATAGATATGTAGGTATAGACAGACAGAGCACACGCACACTATACTTGACATGTTCAATTTTGAAATAGGGTAAACTATACTATTGTTGATATCTCATCAGTCTTTCGCACTATGTATTTTATATACGAATATTAATAATTGTTATAGCATCTACACACATGACAAACATCCACATAATAAAAATAAAAACGGACGGACGGATGGAGGGTTACGTTTTGCCATTTTAGCCACGGAACCCTAAAATTAATATTAAGTGCCAATAACTGATAGGTACTTTTGTGATAATAACTGTACTTTCGATGCCAATTACTGTACTTTTCAAAACATTATAGAATTTTATAATTTTTTTGTTCATAGAACCATGAATGATGTTCATATATAATATGTTTTATTTTTCAAAATAAATAAATCATGTTTTGTAGATATCTAGGTGCCAATCAGTATACAGTCTACCCCAGTATAGAATCTACCCCAGTAAACAGTCTACCCCTAGAATAATTTATTTCGTGTATCTATTAAAAAGAATACCCGAACTTAAATTGTAGTCCGCCTGATCGAACTATGCGATCGAACCACGTGTCCAGAGGGAATTATTCAAATAGGTTTGACATGTATGTAGTTTCTTAGAAATTAAAGGTCAATAATCAGGAAAAATAGTAATAAGGTCATTTTAAGTTTTCATGGAGGCTGCTGACGAAAATGTTATTTATTTTCATATAAAATAAAATTCCACCACTATAAGGGTAAATAGGGTCCAAAGTTTGTATGGAGAAATTGTATTGACTGTCTTTTTACTTCGAAAATTGATCAAAAACACAAATACATGTTTCTTGCTTTTTTTAATGCAATCCCAAAGAGGATGTGATAAAGATGTTTGAAAACTAAGCTGTCGTTAGCTTTTAGGTTTTTGTGGACGAATAGTAAACAATAAGCACTTCAGTTAAGAAGTGAGTTAATGGGTACTATTTAGCGTTTGAAAAACTTACCCTAAGGGATTAAATAGATGTGAAAATTATTAGAAATTGAAATGGATGTTTTTTTTCAAGGTGTTCAGGGACGCTGGTTACAAAAATATTATCTATTTTGACGTAAAATAAAATTTGACCCATGTAGTGTGGTGATAAGTACATGAAAATTCATCCCATGTAGTGGGGTGATAAGTAAGTTCATGAATTGCACTTAAAACAAAATCTATGTAAATATCGAAATCTACGCGGACAAAGTCGTGGGCAAAAGCTAGTACTATATGAAGAGCTCTCGTAACATCCTCTCACAACGTCAGAACGTTTAAAGTTCATGGCCAAAGCCAATACAATAATATACGGATGCGTTTGATAAACATTGCCTTTGATGCAACGTCGTTCAATTTTCCTGTGATGGTCCGTCGAGATTGATATTACAACGCCTTCAAAGGCTAACATTTAAGAGGGAACGCGGAACACGTTCCTTCATACAAACGTATTCCCCTGTTTTCTCCCTGAATAATGCCTAAAAGGCAATTCTTTTTAGCTCATAAATTCAAGTTCAGCTGCAGGCATGTCCCTATCATTTCCTTTTTTTCAAAAACTTATTAATAAAGAAAATATGACCCTCCAAATATTGCTAAAATTGCTATATTTTTACTGTCGTAATTAGAGGGTTACCAGAGGAATTCTATTGATTATTTACATAAAAAAAATGATAGGAACCTAGCCATACTCTTTCTGGATTTTTTTATGTAAAAAAAGAATTGAATCAGCTCAGTTTTCGAGGAGAAAACAGGGGAATACGAAACGTCCATTTCGTCAAAATTTTTGTCTTAAAATCTGTCTGAGCTGTAGCTGTCTTTATCGCACTCTTCGGGGGTGACTTAAGGTAAGGGGAGTCACTTACATGTATATGACTAGGGAAGTGGTATCTGTCGATATTCTTTTTATCGATACTGGAGTGATATCCATCAATATCGATGTTGATGAATTACTGTTTTTATTTATTAAAATGTGAAACTGTAAGGTTAATTTCCGACTTTCTCTCTCGCTCTGTTGTTGGGGCTCAGCGCGACGATAAACGACAATAGCTACTTCAAATACCTACTTTTCAAATTTATCACAGACCGTGTCCCCTCTTAAACAGGTTGAGTAAACGTAGTTACTGTGGGTATGTAACTGTATTTGTTTTGCATTTACTACTTTACTCTATCTATCTAGTTGTTTAAACATGTTCTCTTACTAAGTGAAGTGTGCCGGTTCTGTACCTGTAAATATTTCAAATTGTAACTCATTGAAATCGTGCTTACTCGGCAATAGAAAAGATTTCATGCCAGCTCTTTCCAAAGCTCAACCTTGTAGGCAAAGTGGCCTAAGAAAAATTCGTTCACACATGTTGGCATTGTGTTGTGTAAAGTTCATAAGAATCATCTAAATCAGTGATTCCTAAATAAAGGTCTGCAGAACACTGGGGTTCGTGAGAATTAAGTTAAATATAATATAATAGTAACCAATATACCTTCACATTTTATTATTATAAGCTTTTCTATTAACTTACCATGTGTGTATGTAACTTTTTTTTTTTATAAAGTATGCAAATGCTTTAAAATCGACAGTAATCAATCAATATGTACCTAACACCAAATGCCATATTAGGAAACAGTTAAACGTGATACGAACGATATAAAATATAATAATATATGTATATAATATAACAAATACGTGCAATTGCAACGTCACGAGTCGACATGCACGTGTTGCTGTGTGTTGCATATTGACTCTGCGTATTACTTTAGCAATGAGTCAGAAGATGGGATTTTGCATTCAGTTATGTGCGGTTAACTGTTGGAAAAGCAACATGTATATCCAGTGCAGGCAAGGTTACTGCCACGTGATCTGTGGTATATCCTATAAGGAACCATCCACATTTGTTGCATTTGTTGCACATTTTTTGTTCTGAGAAAAGGTTACGTAAATTTGAAATTTAAAAAAAAATTGAAAGTTTGACCAATAGAACAGCGATAGGTTTTGTTTGACCCCTCTGACCAAAATATATATCGGTTTCCGAGAAGTTAAATAGCACCAAAATGCATAATTTTAATGCTACTACTAAACTTTCTAAGTATACTTATTACTTTGGCATAGCAAACTCCTCAGAAAATTAGCAGCATTGTTACTAATTGTGTGTTGAACGTGGTTGCGATTCACAATTTCCCAACACATTAAACAGCCCAAAATAATATTTTTTGAGTTGATCACAATTCTCATAGTTGTTTGATTCTATCATTAATTATTTTTTTAATAATTGGTATTGTTCGCTTTTATATAATAATAATAATATTCTACCACATTTACATAGCGCCATCTAGTCCCAAATTAAGCAATTATATTTGCTTGTGTTATGGGTACTAAACAACTGATATACTACTTAAATACAATTTTTTTTTGTAAATACATACATATTATAGATAAATTACACCCAGACACAGAACAAACCTTTATCGAACAAAGATTTGTCCTAGGTGGGGATCGAACCCACGACCTCCGGTTTAGCAGTCAGGGTCACTAACCACTAGACCAAGAGGCCAGTCTAAATATTATATATATATCATATAAATAAATAAAAAAAACATTTTTATAGGGTACACATAATACAAGCAAATATAATTTCTTAATTTGGGGCTAGATCGCGTTGTGCGAATGTGTGAAAATATTGTTATTATTATTATGTTAAATTGCACAAGTAAAGGAAAAAGCCGAAAACCGAAAACCATGTGTCGAATCTATAAGGGTTCAGTTTTTGCCATTTTGGTTACGGAACCAGAAAGTTTCAGGCGGCAAAAAGTCTTTCGGTATAGTGGATATTATGTGAGGTCTATATGGAGCAGCAGACGCCGTTGTTTCCGTGTAGTGACGGATTAAGAATACAATAATGTCACTACCCCATCTCAACCCGTGGGTGTCGTACAAGGCGACTAAGGGACCTTATGCGGACAAGAGCACTGTAAGAAAAGGTAAATTCGAGACAAACCCTATACCAACCCGTCTGGCCAACGTGGTATAGTAGGCTGAATTCCCTCCATATTCTTTGGAGGAGACCCTGCCCAGCAGTGGGACGTTTAAGGGTTGAAATGATATGAAAATGAAATGAGACGTCGTTGGGCTGATATTATGATGAAGATGATGAATATTTTTTAAATTTGGGGGCCCACCGATATGAAAGTAAGAAAGAAGAAAGAAAATAACATTTATTTTAGGCAGCTGCCGGGGACATAAAAAACAATAGGTAATCACAAAATTAAAATGAAACGAAAAATAAAATAGGTAAGTATTTACAATTTTATCCAGAAAATTTTATTGCCCGGTACATCCCTGCATCGGGTACAGGGACCAAGCTACCGGTGGTTATGGCTCCAAAAACAGAAACCTTCTCAAGATGCGTGCTTGGCTCAGAATTATTGTTATTTTTTAATGTGAAAATATAATTTCAATACAACTAAACATAGTAACAAATTCATCAGCCTTCATAAATGGGAGCTCGAACCTGCGAAGCCTGCTAATGTAAAAGTTACTTTATATGAAGATATTTGCATCTATTGAGCGAAAATGGGAATGGTTAAAGTGGTTCCAGTCGATTTCCTTTACCATATGAATCGTATACAGCGAGCGATTCTATTGCGTTTATTGCGAGTATCCGAGCTATTCCGTTACCTACCAATACCTATCTTAAGAAATTTATGATACTGGTAGGTAATTACAAAAAAAATGTAAAATATTGCAGTCAAATCTTTTTATTTCATTTTGATCACATAAACGTCATACAAAGCCAAAAAAAAAGGTGTCAGCAAATTTGCTTACGGCCAGTTCACTGACAAGGTTGAGCTCTGAGAAGAACTTGGCAAGAAACTCAGGCAACTCTTTTTAATCGCCATAGTAGTTACAATTTCAATTGGTAAGAAAAACGACGGACATCGCTGCGGTACCACCACACAATCGCGCCGCGTCGCGCCGAACCATCGCCCGCCGTGCGTGTGGACTAGCTGTTGTTTGGAAGAATTTTTCAAAATACAAATGGGTGAAACGGGGGCTCAAAGTTTGTATGGAGAAAGTGTATCTAAGCGTATTTTTATATGTAAAATTTCCGAATGTGCCTAAAAACACAAATTTTAATAGGTAAACGAACACTTCTATAGTTTATAATATTCGTTTACTAGCGCCACCTAGCATCGAATTGTGGAAACTACAAAAAACGCTCGTTTATTGTATGAACTGGCAGATGAGCAGGCGGCCCACCTCCTGGTAGTGGTAACCGCCGGCGATGGACATGACTGTGCTCCCTTAGCATTGTCTAAACAAAATGAAGAAAACACAACCTAACCGCTGCTGCATATCTACATAAAAGTATAAATAATGAGTAGGTATGAGTAGATGATGTGCCTAGAAATAATGCAATCGTCGTCATCATCATTCGATACATCAACATTTGAAAATAACTAAATCGTTGCCATGAGGCAAGCCGGCTCTTTGATAACCATTTATAAATAACATAATAATATGGTTACACTATAATACGTAAGGTTTTTGTAAGCTCAAGTTCATACAATAAAAGTCACCTATTAATATATCTCAAATAAATAACTGAAATGAAAATAGTTTGACCTAAATATTTTTGTGACGGAATCTATTGTTACGGGCCAAATATAGATATTATTAACGTTAATACAAGTATTCTTTTTAAAGGTCAATAATAGTTTGGGCTCTTCTCAATTTTTTTTTTGTTTCGTTTATTTTTGACTACTCGATGGCGCAGTAGGATTGTGTTCGACTGCTACGCCAGAGGTCCCGCGTTCCACACCAGTGTCGGGCAAAATTAGTTTTGATATTATCTGTTTGGTGGCGTCGGAAAATGTACTAGGTTAGTGGCAATAGGCTTATCCCCTATCACATGGGTTCAAACAAAGCTGTCAAAATGTAGGCGTGATGCACTTTGCCTATCCCTTCTTTGGGAAAAAGGATTGATGACACACCTATTATTATTATTATTTGTTGAGCTAGAAGCCGCCTCTTTGCTGCCTCGACCAAGCTAGCGCCTATATATACATTTGTATGTAAACGTTCGTTATTAATAAAAATATTACGCCGATATTTTCTATTAATTAGAGCTTCTTAAAGTTGGTTGTAAACATTTTTTGATAGGGTGAAAGGTGAAAATTCCTGGAACTATTACTGTTTTAGTATCGGTATTTCCAATGTTGCTATTTATAGTATCATCATCATCATCTTATCAGCAGTCCAACGACGTCCACTGCTGGAAATAGATGATGGACCGACGACCTGGTCAAGGTTGCGGGTGGACGTTGGTTGCAGGGCACAGAACTGCTCGCAGTGGTGTAAATTAGGTGAGGCTTATTTATAGAATACAACTGATAAAATGGTGAGATAGACGAAATACGCCGAAAAACGCCGGTACAATGGTTGGTGAAAATATTTAACATAAAAATTATAATTTTCATAATATTGAAGCACAGAATATGTATTGTAATATTAATATTTTGAAAATGCAAGTTAAACACATACGTTTAATCACTGAATAATTAGTACTATTTCTAGAATCAAAATAAGTATTAACAAACTTATTCAATATTTATCTGAAAAATAAATATGTTAACACGTAAGATATTCTCATATTTTAAAATTTTGTAGGTGTTTTGTACTTTCAAGCGTATGAGGATATAAAAAACTTGTCACACAGAACTCGTTCACGCTTTCTTTGTGTTGGCGTTCTGAGTTCGCTGAATTGTACGTTTACGCAAAACGTATGAGCGAACGCGTTTTGTGTGACAGGCACAGAACAATGAAAGCAACCATGGAATTAATAAGTACTATTTCGTCCCTGTAAGTAACCTATCTCTGTTCTGTGGTTACTGGTGACAGGTCCCAGGGAGCGTAAAACAAATTAATATTATAATTCATCAACTGTGATCTGTCGTTGTCATGGCTAAACGGTCACGCTTCTTTGCCTTGCGATATTGTTTTTATAAAGAGACCTTCTTAAATTAGGTTGGAAATATCTTTTGATAGGCTGTCTGTACTTACACGGTAACGATGTAAAAATTCCTGGAACTGTTACTGTTCTTTTTCTGTACTTCCAATATCGTCATTTTTAGAATACAACGATAAAATGGTGAGGTAGGTGAAATATTTAAATCAAAATAAATATTTAAAATAAATATTTGAAAATCTTAATAATATTTACCTAATAAGCACAAAAACAAACAATTAAAAATAGTAAATGAAACTTTTCACTTTTATTTCTGACTGTACTTCCCACAGAACATAGATAGGTTTTTCATTGTTCTGTGGTACTTCCTGTATTTGCGGCACCCGAGTAAAGAGAATAAAAGCGGAAGAAAACCATTGGAGTTTTGATCTTGATGATACCGGTGAACCAACTTTTATTATTCGACGTAACGGGAAGACACATAAAGGTAACAATTCGATTTTTCAATCCTCTTATAATTAAGCCTTAAGATATTTACCAATCTTATCAATCATCATCAATAGAATAAAAAATGAATCAATTATTCAATTATATGTTAACGATAAAGATATTACCTACCTATGTGAGAACGTGATGAATAATGTCATATTTGCTAGAAAGAGAGCGATATCAGTAAAATATTTGACTCAATTATTATTGAGTTAAATATTTTATATTATTAATAAACAATATGAATTCCACTGTATCCTTTCGGAAACAAATTATTATGTGAAATTCCATTTCATCCCATCTACAATTTCATTATTGTCACATGTTGAGCTGTCGTTAAGTTTTTGGCCAAAAATATCAGTATATTTAAAGTTAAAAATATTATAATGCTTAAAATAGTTGTGGAAACATCTAATATTAATTAGTTTTTAATTTACTACACTTATTTTCTACAAATAAATTAAATAACTTAAACCGTAAATGAAGGAACGAAGTTTGTTCTGAGATTCGAGAAAGTTTACGTTATTGGGAGCATTCCGACGGCTCAGAATCAGGGAGCAGGTCTTTTTTTAACTTTACTTCCTTTTTATCAGTATAAAAAGATTTCAACATCATTAAATTTATATCAAAAACATGCATGATCATAATATGAAGAGTTGAACTATATAATATTATGACTCGAATGAAAAGTGAGGACCCTCCGACTATTAATTTACTTGAATAGAACTGGTTCCGATCGAGGCTCTTAATGATGATAGTCAAAATCACAAAGGCACCAAGATTGAAGAAGTTTTGCGACGTGTATATGTCACAAAACATTCACACCTTAGTAATCATTAAACATACATACCTAATTACCTACTTATCAAGCATAACTAAATCTTGCCTAAATCCCTAATCACTGGAATTACAGAAACGTCAAAACCTTTCTATTCCACAGTTATACACGTTTATGTAATTCTAAAAAGTGTATTTATACATATTTTTAAAATATAACTTCGAGTATATATAATAAAAATTGAAAATAATAAATTGCGACCTTACCGTTCATAAGTATAATCACTCTTAATAAAGTTTGTTCCCGATAGAACAGTAAAGATTTACGCACATTTTTTCACAATATGTCCCTTTCAAGTAGTAGATGAAAACATTATTCAATACTTTATTGAGACCCAAATAAAACAGAGTGAAGGTATTTTGTGAACATGTTCAACCGACTGACGAATTCCAGATAAGGGTTATACGAATACGATTGAGTTGTTGTTTTCGGATACAGTAGAGTTTTATATGTTACTTACAATTTAAATTATCCGCATTGATAAAAACGTATTTTCCTGTGCATAACTTTTAAACTATTTGTCGAAATAACTTAGTGTAAACGGCAAAAATTATCTACATTAAATGACAAAAGTGATAAAGGTATTTACATTCCTAGGAATTAGTTTAATACCATGAAATTTTTCACTTTAAATGCAGTATCCGATTTAAATGTATTTCTTGCTCACTATTCTCTCTATATCGACTTTCACATAAAAGATAGGCATATGCTGTCGCGGACTTTTTTTTATAACTATTTAAGAGTAACAATTCCTCCATACATTGTCCTTATGTAAAACTAACGGTTTACGTAGAGAAATCAGAAATAGCTATAAGATGGCAGATTTTTCTCCGACTTACTTTACATTTGTTCTCATGGTTTAGCCAATTTACGCGATATCTAGATAAAATATAGCCTATATGTTATTCTGATGTATAAGGTAAATTATTGCAAAGTTTCATTGAAATCTATTCAGTGGTTTTTTCGTTTACTGGTAACAAACATCCAAACATCCAAACATTCTTACAAACTTTCGCATTTATAATATTAGTAGGATTAAATACCGAAAATAATAATCGTAAATTTGATTGAACGAGTGAATAATTATGACAAAGCTTGCACGAAGCCACGCAAAGCCGATAAATAGCGCGGTGACGCGATGCAGGCTCACATGCTCGCATTAATTAAATACTAGCATTTAATGAAAACTAGTTACTGTTATATGCGATGTAACATCTTGGTTCAGTGAATAAGGACGAAATATAAGAAAGTTGATAATATTTAGATAATAATAATTCATCGCCATTTTGTGCAAATTTATACCTAATACTCGAAATACCTAATGCTTCTAATCGATCGCTGAATAGTAGATCTGTCTACGTATTGAATAGGAGATTCTGATAATTTCCTCACCTAATTTCCGCCACAACGAGCGATTTTGTGCCACCCGCCTCCATCCGGAAATTAGGTGAGGCCTATGTTCAACAGTGGACGTCATTGGGCTGATTTGATGATGATGATGATGATGATGATGTGAAACAGGATGCTCTTACAATTTCGGCAACTCATAAAAATTATTATAATTATATAATTATTGAATACAGTACTCGCGCACCGATGTTCCGTACGATTATACCCCTTCCAATATAGGTAGTACCTACATATATTCAGTGATATAATATAATATTGAAATAAAAATTCGCTAAGCTGTGAGGTATTTTTTTTGAAATCACAACGCAATATGGACTTACTGAAAATATGATTTGTATTTATTACAGATAGATTTTAAATATTTTCATTGAACTTAATTATCTAGTTCAAAACTCCGTTCAAACTACAAATTAATGTAACATTAGCAATAATTTATAATCCACCATTATTGCAACGTGTATATTGTAGTAATAATTCATTAAATAGCGAATATTTCCGACCAGAATGCTCACAATATAAAATCAAATACATGGAAAGATGGTGTAGGTACAGGCACGTGGCCTCGTTAGGAGAACTGATTTCCAATTCCAGGAATGTTCATAATAAATAATAGCTACAAAGTTGATGTTCATTTTATTGTCGATTGAAGATATTTCACACCTTTTTATGATGAAACCTTTTTATAGAATACTTCTTGCGAAGTTAATGAATGGGACTAAGAAAATGAGGCAAAGATATTTTTGAACGTACCTATATAATTGGGCATACCAACGAGGTTGCAATTTGTTTGATGTTAATAGAAAACATATTTATATATAGATATACGGCGACAAATTGTTCAATAAAGGCAATATTTATTTTACCTTTCGAAAATATAATGATGTGTTTACTGTTCGCGCCTAACAGTATAAAAGTCATGGCAGAGCCATTTGCTTAGCAGTGGGACACCACAGGCTAACTGTGACTTTCTCTAATTGATTCAGGATTATTCTTTAGATAGATGACAGGTTTACTAATTATATTTTTAAAAATTTAAGATATCACGTTTTGTTTTTTGATTATAAAATAATATATGCTACTAATATAAAAACATAGTCGATTCAGTGGAGAAAGCCTTCCTATTTACTATATAGGATCGATATGGTGAATCAAAGTTATTATGAGACTTAAGTTTCATTATTGTGCAGATAAGTACTAAACTTTATAATAGCACCTGAAGAAGTTAAACTTTCAAAGCCTCACAAAGAAGAAAATTTAATGGGGGAGTTATTTATAAATTTTGTTTTATAAGTTTTGTAGACTTCATTAGCATTCTGCTTCGTGATGACATAATTTTAATATTTTCCAATCTTTGATGAGCATCACAATCGTCATAGCTATACCAGAGGGCCTTCTTGCAATGGTCAATTTCAATGTCGTGAATTATTTTAAAATGATCCTACTTCCCTTGAAGAATAATTTTACATTTGAATTATTTTTTAAACGAGAATTAATATTCCTCATGTCAATACGGATTTTACATGTTCAATGAAGTTAAAGTAATTTAATACAATTCCTCGATTTATCATTTGATTATTTAATGATTGTGTTTTTTTTCTTTTTCAATTACTGTATATATTTTAATACTGCAATTCTTAATAATACGAGAAAGAAACGGTAAAGAGATACTTCGTGTTTCCTAATATAGTTAGGATTGTAATAATATCGATAAAGGCGAGTTGAAGGAGACCAGAATTAATCTCGAAAAAAGTAAATAAGGTTCCGATGGTTACTTGTTCTACAAACAGGACGTTGACCAGTGATCCCGTCCCCAGGCGGTATCGAGTTTACCATTCGATAGCCTGTCATTAATAATGTGGTGAACATAAAGAATTGGACGAGTACAATGACATTTTATAATTACACTTATTTGAGATAAATTATTAACTGCATAATTGTAAGCTTCACAGGAGCAGGATCACTAGACTGCGTTTAAAATTAACCAATACAAGGTTCAGATATAATAGTGACATTATGACGTAGAATACGTCATAATGTCACTATTATCGTGATCGTGTATGATCGTGTAGTGACGGATTAAGAATTAATCCGTCACTACACGATCATTAGATTTTACTCTAAAATCACATAAATATTTATTTTTCGCAAATTTTGTTCTAAACTCGCTAAAAGACTCTACTCAATATCGATAAGTTTTCAGTTACATTAAGGTGAGTGGACTTCAGCGTGTAATTGAAGTTAAATAATGCTAACGTACATCCACCGTTTCAATATCAAAGGGGAAGTTTCAAGTGGGACAGTTGAACATTCTGTGTTTTAGTAACGGAAGTTCCACTTATCACAAGAAATGAACATTAGTATTAGTAGTCATCATCAGCAACCCATTAAGTCCCACTGCTGGGCTCGGGTCTCCTCTCCTCTAACTAGAGAGCTGAGAGGATTTAGGCCATAATCCACTCACGCTGGCCTAGTGCGGGTTGGTGGATCAGACATACTCATAGAATTTCTTTTAGAGTATGTGGGTTTCCTCACGATGTTTTCCTTCACCGTTAGCAGATGGTAAGTCACTTGACTAGTACATATAAATCCCACAAAGTGGAATCCACATTGGTACTGACGGTCGGGATCGAACTCGGGCCGCGTGATTTGCACGCCGGTTCCTTATCCATTCAGCCACCATCGCTTAGTAGTCATTAGTATAAAAAAAGCGAACGTTAAATCTAATAGTAATCTTAATAAAAGAACCTTCTCCTCATGATTTCACAATAAATTGCAAACAGAGTTATAGTTGTGTACGCTATAAAGTTTTGCTTTAAACATTCAGGTGCAGTATAGTCTAGTTGACTGGCCTATTGGTCTAATGGTTAGAGACCCTGACTGCTAAACCGGAGGTCGTGGGTTCGATCCCCACCCAGGACAAATCTTTGTGTGATGAGCATAAAAGTTTGTTCTGTGTCTGGGTGTAATTTGTTTATAATATGTATGTATTTACAAAAAAAATTATATTTAAGTAGTATGTCAGTTGTTTAGTACCCATAACACAAGCAAATATAATTGCTTAACCTGGGACTAGATGGCGCTGTGTAAATGTGTTAGAATATTATATTATATATTATAGTTCCTTGAAAATTATCTCGGCTATCGCTTACGTCTATTTATTTGGCAGTCTGAAGCCTAAACAAGTGATAGTTTAACTTTTTAATTCCCAAAGTGGCATTGGTGTAAAGTAGTGGGGCTCGATGGTTTAAAAAAAATTGAACAAATGTGGGGGACATTTGTTCAATTTTTTTTTTACTTTTTTAAATTACTCGTCAAGGCAATTCAAATGAGCCCAAACTCGATGGGGTTGCGTCAATTGAAGACCAAGTTCCCGTAGTCACCTCGCGGTCCAACATCAGATCTACTCCAATTTATTGAAATATTGCAATACATCCGATTTATATAGGCATCTCAAAAATAATCTGAAATCGGACATCAATAAGTAAGTTAAATTTATATTGCAAGATTGATGATATACAGCCACCGGGACAGGTGGATCCAAACAAAAAATAATAAAATGTTATTAATTATAATAAATCAATCCATAAACAATGTAAATTACATATAAGCATGCTTTATTATGTTTTAATAATTAATTTTTTAGTTATTTACCGAGGTACAAGGTTCGTACTCTGTGCGCCATATCTCAAAAACGGTGGGGAATTTGGAAAAGTATACAGCACCAAGTTGTATACAATTTCAAAACTGTTTAAGTAGAAGGATTTTTTCTCCTAGAACGTACCTACCATTTTTGAGTTATAAGCCAAAAAGTCAAATGTGGTACCTTTACCCCCCTCCCCCCACTTCGGCTCACTTCCGAAACGTCAGGACTTTTAGTATGTTCACTTTCTAAGCATCTTTAACAAGTTTTAGAAGAAATCGCTGCTTAGGTTCCTTTTTACGTACTCTACATCCCCTTTTAGAGCCTTCGTTAATCGGACTAGCTCTCTGGGATTTAAAACGAATTTATATATAACTTGAGTTAGATTCAAAAATTTGACATGCGTCCAGCCTCGAAGGCCTCTAGGCCGACACTGAACGGTCCGCGCAAACGTTTGAAGTGCTCGATTTTCTTTAATTTTGTTTAAAAAAACTTAAAGATAGTCACAGACGTCCGGTTATCCGATTGGGTTTTCTAATTAAATTCTGGTTCGAAAATCCGTGAGACTAGCGCATAAGTCCGATTTTTTTATTAGAAATTTTATACGTCTTCAAACTAAGCTATCATAGACAAGACCAATGGATTGCTATTGGATTTTTACTGACGCTAATTAAGAAGAGGGTGAATCGTCGTTTACACCTGTTGAAAACTTAGAATTAATAGAGAGTCCGTACAATCTGTAATGAAGAAAATTACGAGCGATACTAACACCTTCATATAAATGGGTTGAGCTCAATAAATGTCTGCTTGGTGCAGCACAAGCGCTATTCTGAATGAAAATTTCCGTTTTTATGCGGCAAACGAACCAAAATATACGGGTGCTGCATTCAGGATGACGTCATTAAGTACACGCCGAGAATTTGAAAGAAAATTGAAAATCAGGATTTTTTCGGTTGAGTATAGTATTAGAAAAGGAAACTCATGCCCAGCAGTGGAACATTTACGGGTTGTAATGATAATAGTAGTATCGCGCTTTATATTGAAAGTCGATTTACTTTTACCAAGAACACTTTCTTTTGTATCAAGGAGTTGCAAATCCTACCATAGTCACGTACTGCAGAAAAAAGGCGCCATTTCAGATTCCGTCGGATAAAATTGTTCCGTAAAACTAGATCGGTTTTATCAAAAAATAATAATAATACTTAGCAGCGCTGTTGAAAAAGAGTACAAAAAATTGATGATGAATTCTCAAAAAAAACTCTACTTTTTTAAAGACAACTCACGAACATAATTATGAAAGGGTTAAGGAAATATCGCCATAGTGTTGATTTGGTCACACTTTTCAAGCTCCATTTGAAAGCCATGTGCCGCGGAGAATTTTGCAAAAATAAAATTAACCCACACAAATTCACCTAGATTTGAAACATATACGTATCATACAAATATTTATTTCATGTGGGATACGACGCATTTCAATAAAAAAAATGATGTCTAAGATATTATTCTTTTACGAATTTAAATTTTAGTGGTTAGTGACCCTGACTGCTAAGCCGGAGGTCGTGGGTTCGATCCCCACCCAGGACAAATCTTTGTGTGATGAGTATGATTGTTTGTTCTGTGTCTGGGTGTAATTTATCAATAATATGTATGTATTTACATTATTTACAAATATTTAAGTAGTATATCAGTTGTTAAGTACCCATAACACAAGCAAATATAATTGCTTAATTGCTAAATTTGACTAGATAGCGCTGTGTAAATGTGGTAGAATATTATTATTATTATTTTCTTTTAGTTGCCACCAATAACCTACGCAAATAAGGGTTACGGTTCGTAGGCGTTCGTAGCATAGTGCTACGAAATGAAATTAATGTAGTCACAGCATTGTGTATTATTGTGTATTCAATGGTTTAGGTACTACTACGCTACATCATAAGGTTGAACACTTGCTTGGTATGGAGAAGAAACGCGTCCCATTCGACCTCCGACCCTTCCAAAAATAATATTGTTGAGTACTTTTTATACGAACTCGTTCACACATGACACGACATATTTGCTAACATCGTTATTATTTCAGTTCAATGACGTCGTCTGCTTGAATAACCCTCAAAACCTAAGCCATTTTTTCGTAATAAGCTGACACTAGCGGTAATATCTTGAACAGGCTTATGTCAAGCAGTCAACGTGAAATATCTTATCTAAATCAATGTCCAACAGTGGACGTCATATTATGATGATTGTGATGAAACGAAAACAAAACTTTTTAAATGAAAAATAGGAATGCTTATAAACCTGGAAATCTAAGAGCGTAAGCACACGGTGTATTTTAAACGCGCAGAGGACGTGCGTTTGACGGCGTGAGGTTTTAATTTTAAAAGCTGTAGCAAACATTATTTTTATTTTTATACATATAAAATGCATTGTCCTGTTGTGACTGACTGACTGACGGATCAACGCACAGCCTAAACCGCTGATTGTAGAGATCTGAAACTTGGAGGGTATGTTCTTTGTATGACGTAGGCATCTGATAAGAAAGGATTTTCCGAAAGCTACCCCTAAGGGAGTGAAAATGGGGGGGGGTAATGTTTGTATGGGACAACATGATTCCACCTGAATAAATACGTTTATATTTCCGGGTGCCAATCATTATACTGTCTACCCCTATTTTATTAAAAAGAATACACAAAATAAAACTAATTCAAATAGGTTGGACATGTATAATGGGGCCGATCGCGTTTCTTATCCGATCTTAAATAAGTGCAAAAAATGCACTTAAACAAGTGTAAAACTTGATCTAAAATTTTAAGCCCTTATTGGTATTTGCGTTTGTGTTATTTAAGGACGTGACCTTAAATAAGTATGGTTTGACTTAATTAGAGATGGTAGTTTCTTAATTGGTATTGCCTTTCGACTTATTTGACAGTTCTGTGATCTTAGTGCAACCTTAATTTAAGTCGCACCTAATTTGCGTGTACTAAATATTTCACACATATTTCTTGGCTCAATTAAACACTTATTATTTAAAATATTCCCTTTTCATGCTGTTATTTTACAAAGAAAGTATAATGAAGATCTTCGACGGCAAGTATTACTTTGTTTTAACTTGTTTTATTAATGATCTAACCTCACTTTTGTCGAGTTCTGATTTTGGTCCTTTTTATTTTTTAGATTAAAAAGAAGGCTTATGTATCGGCATATTAGATTTATGTAAACTAGGTATATAAATATAACTTGTGAATCTACAAACTGATACTTTGACTTTGACTTTAACATCTAAAAGTAAATAAACAACATGACGTTTATGACACTTTTTCCGATTATAATCTATGGTAGTGTCCTTAAATAAGGTTTTTAGCATTTGGTAGTTTTTTAAGAACGTATCCTTAATTTAGTACTAACGCGATCGCATAAATTTAAGAATGTGTCCTTATTTTACAAATTTAAGTTCATCTTTATTTAAGGTTGAAGAGAAACAAAATCAGGCCCAATGTTTCTCTGAATTTAAAGGTCAACAATCAGGAAAAATAGTAATAAGCTCTTTTCAAGTTTTAAAGGACGGTGATTACGAAATGTTATATATTTTGACGTAAAATAAAATTCAACCCCTGCAGTGGGGTGATAGGTAGGTACATGAAAATTCATGAATTGCACTTAAAACAAAGATCTATGTAAATATCGTAATCTACGCGGCTAAAACGACCATTTTTCGAAGCTCATTGCTAGGCAATGATTGGAGATAGATAAAACCCAAAGTAGTTGAGCATTTTATCAGCTTTTATTGTGTAGTACAATAAAATTTCATAAGAAGTACTGTTTTCAACCTGTAAGCAAAAAAACAAAAAACGGGACCTTTTTTGTGCCCCCCTCAGGCTCACCTCGGGGGCTAAGGACTTTTAGTATGTTTATCTCCTAACTAGTCCAAACAAAGTTCCTAAGTCAAAATTTCTGCTTTCGACATTTCCCTCCACAGTACCATTTGGAGCACCCATTTACTAGACTACATACGTTACGCACACGTTAATTTAAAATTGCGTTTTGGCGACTCTCAATGTTCTATCGCAGTAAATCACCTGTTTTATAGATTCTGACGCTGTATTCAACTTCTAAAAAGCGACTATGCTTAAAGTAAAGTGCCTTAAGTGTTTACGACTGCTGTGAGAGGTCTTGGGTTCAATTCCCGGTTCGGGAAAAAATGGTTTTGGGTTTTTTATCACGAAATTCTCAGAATCAGCCCAAAGTTTGAACACACATATGTGTCCGGTTGATGAGAATTAGCTATAAAATTAGCTAGAATTAGGCTAGGCAGTTTAATATTAAATATACAGTTACATTTCATCGTCATTACTGCTGGCTCTTTTCTTACAACAGAATATTTAAAATTTCCTTACCCTTACAATTATTGCGTGCGAATGTATTGTGTTTGTTTGTTGATCAATGCCTCGGGGATGAAAAAAAAAAGGTGAAACATAGGATAATGTGAATTAATTTGAATGTTATGTTTCATTTATTTTTTAAAATAGGGATCACGACTTATTTTCTGAAAAAGAGATTTGCATTTTATGATAACATTCTTAACAAAAACTTATTGTGTAGTTTATTAATTTATTTTTTATTTTATGAGTTCTCACACAAACTCTGTGGACGTTCGTGTCTCGCTAGCACCTAGTTCCATTCAAAAAACCAGCGCCAGGTTGTGTTTACCTGACACATACTGAACTAGACACCGCTGCACCGTTTGGTGCAAATGAGGGGTATTTGTGGCTTAAGGCACTTTTACTCATTTACTTCTTATTATATGTTCACTGTCGTGCCTGTATTTGTATGATGTTTTGTATTCAATAAATTTTTCTTTCTTTCTTCTTTCCTTTATCTCCGTAGCGGTAGGCAAAGATGCATCACGCCCGCATTTCGCCAGCTATGATTAGAATCATATAATAGGGATCAGCCTATTGCTATTATTCGGGTGCCTTACCCAACTCCAGTTTGAAACCGAGAATGGATCATAAAAAACTCAATTCGATCTGGCCCGACCGGGGAATCAAATTCTACGCCAATATGCCAGACCTTTTTTTACAAAGAAATTTATTTATATGATTTTATTTCCAAGAGACCGAATTATAAATTAAACATTTTTAGACAGCAATAATGTTACTTCCCTTCTTTGTCAACAAAGCCTAACTAATAAGTAGCTTGTGAACAAAGTTATGACACATGCCTGACCTTTTTAGGGTTTATTCTTTCAAAAATCTACATAATAAATTCAGACAGTAACGAAGATATATTTAAGCAGAACATTGTTTTTTAGGTTGTTTATATTTAATTAAGTTTTAATTAATATTAATGTTAATAGTTAATCTAATTCAGTTAAATAATAGATGTAATACTGTAACTATACCTTAAAAATAAACGAAAAGCAATTAGAAAAATTATAGCAAAAATAAATTAGTTTGTTGTCGTACTTAAAATATGTATCTTAACCAACACTTTTATATACTTATTATAATATAATAAAATTAAATAAAAATAAAATTTGGCACATTAAAACTTAACTATTTTATAATTAACTGAGTGGGAGGAGCTTGAGAAACACCCTTTTTTCTACATTTTGTCTGCTCGCTCGTATTTTTACAGATATACAATTACGAGATTAACTTATTTTTTGAACTAATTTTTTTGATTTTTTATTATTAGCGAGATAATTTAACCGTTTAAGCAAGTGATTTGGGGTGTCATTGGGCTATAGGTACAAGAAAGGTGGTAGTAGACACGTCGAAGGTTCGGCTGGGGTGCAGGGAGAGGGGGGTGGTACGGACGACGGAGCACGGGCTGCTCTGCTCACTGTCGCACGGTACGGCTTTGAGTCTACACGTCCCAAGCCGAACTTTGTGCTCGCGAACTGGCGCACTCGACGCGCCATGTAGTTTTTGTCTAACAGTTACAGAACAAGCTTCAAACTGTTTTCAACTATTTCAAAAGTTGTTAAGAGGTACTCCGGTGTCGGAACAGAGAGCCCGCAGCCTGAAACTTCAGGTGAGTTTTTATATGCTTGGGTCTGGGAGTCAGTCACCGTCGGTGCGTTAACGGAGGGCGCGTAAAAGTTTGAACAAGGCTCTGTGTATAAGGCGGGCGCGGCGCGACGCTACAGGTACCGACGATATCGAGCGGAGAAACGCTCAGTTTTACTTTTCGTTTAAGCGCTCGTAATCCCGGGCCCGTTCTACAACCGCCATTTTATTTCAGCTCCTGTCACCCTACAGTGCAAGATTCCCGAGCCGTAGCTACAACACCCATTTCACACCTCACGATACCGCCGCCGTCTTATCTCAATATAAATTAATACAGGGCACGTCCACCGTTCTTTCATTAATGCAAGCATTTTTAGAATTTATAACAGTTTTGTCTAAATTATGCAGTTACGGATAGCGTGTGATTTTTATAAACTATTTGATGTGTTTTGCGACACATTTTTTTATTTTCTTTTTTTAAAATATATTTTTAGTTAAAAAGCGGTATTAAAAAAATAAAAATTATTCATATTATGTATTATGTTCATTATATTTTCTTTATTTAAACCGACATTTCACTAAAAATAGACGACTACATCATTTTGGGTGAGTGTCAGAGACTAGGTCATTTTAATCATGTGAATAAAACAGCAACAAGTATTTTTACCAGATTGTTATTTTTGTACAACAGTTACTTTTACATTTACTCGTTTAAAAATTTGCCTTTAAAAGAAAACAATTCAACAATACCTATTTTGAATGAAATATTTACTACGATAAAGCTTAAAACAAATTCAATGTCCTGTAGATACAAAAATAAAACCAAAAGTCTATTTAAAATGTTAAAAATTCTGAATTTCGTGTCGCCCCAGCTAGCCGTGGGTTGCCGTAGCACCGTTAACTGACTCGGAATAAAAAAATATTGTTAACAGATGTCGATATTTAAAATTAGTTTCTGCTGTTAGAAAGTTATAATTATTGTTTTTAACTTAGTTACTAATTTTGAGGTTCTCTACTCTTCTGTTAAGAAGTACTGGCGTTTATTAAATATATTACATAATTTCACGCCTTTTCCCCGCAGGGATAAGCAGATAGAGTAGCATTTTTGCTCAACCCGTAAATCCAACCCGGAACCTCTTTACTACCGAGGCAGTTTATTCAATACACGAGTAATTTATTATTTCTTAAGAGCTTTTGAAGCATAATAAATAATAATTAGGTTCTGAAAGGATGTATCAGCAGTCGTAGAGTGCCGCTGGGAATAGTTGTAGTTTGGACTTACGTTCGTTGAGGTAAAATAACCATGCAAGCTTTCAGCTATGTAGATTGTCTCGAGATACTAGTCCTGCCTATTACACGGAGACAATATTACTTCATGTTGAAAGATCAGGGAAAATGGGAATAACCTACCGGTACGGTCATGAATACTTCAGGGCCCTGATTCTGACTCATCGGATTGCCTCCGGATCGTAAACTTTTTCGAATCATAGAACGACGTATTTTTACAGCTTAAGTTATTAAATGTTAGAAATTAGTTTACCGTATCTATCCGTCTACATCGGTTATCTATTTTTTTAACATTATGTTTTTTAACTTTAAATAAAGAGACAGTTCTGGCCGAAAATATTCCGACAGCTCAGAATCAGGGGGCAGGTTCAGACGACGGCCGACGGCCTGAATTAGGAAGATGAATACTAACGTTCTGCTTTCATAAGTAGATTTAATTATAATAATTCAACTATTAAGTATAAACTTCGATGAATGATAGGCCATATTAAACTGAATGAATCGTAAATCTTAGTTATATTGGAATAATTATATAGTTTTGCTGATCTCTTAGGTTTACTATTGTTTGATAAAAAACGTATGACAAATTATCATTTTAAAAAGAAAGTTAGAAAAACTAATCATTTGACAAACTTTCATTTCTTAAACATATTATTACTTTAAAAACAATCATTTGACAAAATACAGGCTTCGCAAATGATATACTTCGCAAATATTCCGCTTGTTAAAATATTCATTTGACTAAATAATTCGTTTGCTAATTGGTGTTTTTACAAAATGACAGAAGATAACTTATTGGTAAAAAACAAGCACCTTTTGTATGTTACAAAATGAGGTATTTTGGATAATTTTATTGAAGTAAGTCATTTAAAAAAAAAATACACTGCCTCTACCAAGCGAAATAAGCAGAATTCGGTTCTGGCGTTGTAGTCGCAGTTCTAACCTAACCTAACCTAGCCATTTTGTCAAATGTTATTTAAGCCATACGTTGTTTTGCCTACTACATGTTTAAAAAATAATCCATTATATGAAATGAAGTTTTAACATAGCAAAATTTTTTCTGATATTTTGTCAAATGAGTAGTTTGTTAAACAATTGTTTGTAAAATGATAAATTTATCAAGTATAATTTTGTCATTTGTTTTTTGTCAAGTAATTGGACACCGATCTAATAGTATAAATCTGATTAGCAAAGAGCTTCTCCGGCTATTCCGTAATTCGTTCGTATCGTTAGCGTTCCAAGCTAAATGTTTTTTGTAGTGCACGATTTTTCAAGGAGCTAAAAGCTTTTTATATTTACATTCGTTTGGTTCGAGAAGCGATCGCCTTACTGATGGGGTCAGGAACATAATTAAGCTCGATTTGTAGTCGGCTACGTGTTACCTTCGCTCAACGAGAGAAGCCACAAAATTGATTTACATAAACGTTTCGGATTCATGGTCTTCTTAGTCTATGAACTTGTTTGTGTACTTCTGAGGAATAATGGAGCTAGTAATATAATTTTAGTTTTGAACAAATACTTACTTATTGAATGTAAAATTAACTTCACAAGATACGGAAGCTTTGTGTCCATACAGATATTTAAGTTGAAAAATATGGAAATCTATTAGTATTTTAGAAATTGAAACTAATGTTTAAAATATCTGTCAACAATATTATTACATCTTACTTACTGCAAAAAACAAGCTATGAGATATATCTTTCAAGACTTATACCTTATACAATTAGATTATTAAAAATATATATATAATAATATATTTGCCGAAAGAGTATAATATCACACAGAATGTCCATTGGCCCTACACTAGGCAAGTTTTTCCTGTGGATGTTATAGTACGATTACAATTATATTGAAAATACAATTTTTGCTCGGTTGGAATCAATATAAGAGGTAGTACTCGCAGTTACTTTTTTACTTACGCGTTGCATAGTATTACAAAAATTTAACGAGAAGTCGATATCGCTGTCAAATAAGGCCCATTTAGGACGACATGCAGAATAAAAAAATCATTATGTAACGTCCTTGGATCCACCTATCTTGTGTTACTGATACCAACGTTGAAGACCAAACGTTGATAAAGTTCCACATAAAATAAAAACTGGGACAGTTTGCAGAATAAAAATTTTATTTATTTTAACTATCTTCTAAATGGGCCGTAGGCTGGACGAGTTGAAGAATTACTCTCACTTTCAAACATTTGAGAGCGACACCGACTCCGACTTAGTCGATTTCGAGATTCATAGTGTAGGCTCTTTGGTTACATCCGCCGTGGTTACAAGCTGAGTCAGCATGAACGTAATACCTACATGAACGCTTACATTCCCGTTTTATATTTCTAAGAATAAATAATACTATAAGTAAAAGGTTTCGTTTCATTTTCTGAGCCCTTTGGCTTTTGAAAGCTCGCCTCTTATCACTCATATAGCCAGCGTGACTCGTGTTCACTAAAGGTATTTACAACTTTATTCACAATATACAAATACCTACCTACTTAGTAGTGTTTATATTGATAAAGCTTCTGTCAAGCCCTGGTGTCGTATTTTATAAGAATTTAACAAGTCACCGAAAGCTTTAAACTTCAACAACTAGCCGTGCTGTACGTTCTAAAGCACGAACACGCTTGACAGTGAAAAGATTATAATTACAAAAGGTCATCCAACTAAAGACTGGCCTTACCAAACGTTACTTAACCTCAATTAATGTAATGAACACCTTGTTATAGTGATATGGAACGTCAAGACTTAGAAAAATTAATACTTTTAGATAATTTTAAATAAGGTTTGTATAATTTACTTCTGAATTTTCATTTTCCAAATCTAAATGTTTAAATTTAGCGCTTTATCCACTCAAAGCAAAATTATATTAACTCCAAAGTTTGCTATAAGAAAGTTCAGGTTAAGTTTGTATCAAGAGCTTTAAAACAATGCATTGGATACAAAACAGTGGCGATCGCTCTACAGACAAAGTCAAACTGTTTACTTATGGAAAGTCTGACTTAGAGAAAATAATTTAGATTATTTAACTAATATTTTAAGTGTAGCGGAAAAACGCTTGCTGTCATTATGTTAAAAGAGACTGAACCAATCCGGAATTCCTTTACTACATTTGACTTTTGATTTTTTTTATTAACATACGAAAATAATTCAAGTTCAGAAATGGCCCGCAAACTTGGAAATAAAATGGAGTAGGTATACCTATATTTACTCTGGAGGTTTCAATAGCGATAGCCACCTGACTGTGTACCTACTTCATGTCGAATGTAAATAAGTTCATAAATATCGGATATCTGATAAATAAGACACATTTTGAAATAAAATAATATAATATATTAATATTCTAGACATTCACATCTAAGACAATCACTCTAGAGATTTTTTGAAATACCTATCCGTTTACTATGACTATCTAAAGTTAAAAGATTATCAATATAAAAACTATGCGTAAAAACAAATAAATATTTTCCATTTCAAATTTTAACTTTAAAAGTTTCGTTTTTACACAGTTGAAAAAAAAAATAACCCCTTCCTTTTTACGTCGGGGTTAAAAAATAAAGAAATAAAAGATTTTAAAAATGAATAATATTTGAATATAGATTCCATTACGTTCTATTCAAATATATACCCGACTTATAGCTTGCGGCTGCGGCTTCGCTTACGTTTAGGTCCTAAACCATCATTAAATTAAGATTCTGTGGTTTCACCGTGAAAGAAACACTATCTCATTCTTCTTTTTCTTCTTATTGTATAGGCTTGAGGCAGATTGTTGAAATTTATCAAGTCGCCTCGAAGGCTTCCGAATTGACTTAACGACTACCACATTAAGTGATGACCAGGACCAACGGCTTTAAAAGACTTCCGGAGCACGGAGACGCTCGATAATGAAATTGCCACAAACGGTCACCCATCATGGACTGACCTTGCCGAATGTCGCTTAACCTCGATGATTGTAACGAATATCTCATTACTACAATGCTACGAGTGCCTCTATTACTATCTCATTTATATGATATTAGAGATGTAGGATCACATGACGACTAAAACTTATAACACTTATTTGCTTTAGGGACACAAAAAATCCTTGCATACGCACGAGATTTACGCTTCATTAATAAAAAGGTCGTGAATCAATCACGGTTATTTCAAACGATGATTGATAATAATACATTATAAGGATGATATACCGCTCAAACCCGCACACCTTTTAGAAGGTAAAATGAATAAACCTACACATACCACACTATACGAGCTCGTTATTTATAAATTGATTTGCTCCTGACTGTACTGGTCCGATTAAATGCAGGCGACATTTTTACCCGACTGCAAAAAAGGAGGGTAATGTTTTTCGCTTGTATGTATGTATGCATGTATGTATGTGGGCATGAATGTTTCATTGCGACCTTCTGTAGCCTAAACGGCTTGGCTGATGTTAAAGTGTGAGGTGTCATTCGATTTGTATTTTCCCCCCGAGTGTCATAGGCTATGTATTGTGACGTCAACAAAAAACCAATATGGCGGACGTAAACTGTCAAAACAGACGTTTTTTTAGTGCTATCGCAATATTGGTATCAGATGAAAGCTAATTAATAGCCTAATTTAATTATGTATGCACTAACTATTGCCCGTAGCTCCACTTGTCTCTTGTAACCTCGTCCCAGAATCTCTATATCTACACTAATATTGTAAGGCTGAAGAGTGTATTTGTTTGTAAGTTATATAACACATGCTACGACGTGCGGGGTTTCGCTCCCATCGTTCTTTATTTAGCCACTGATCAGTTAAGTGAAACAGTTAAACGATTTTGATAAAACATTTATAAGAACGATCGCTAGAAAATGTGCTTTCAAATAACATGAATAAAATAGTTAATTTAACTGACTGCCTAAAAAGGACTAAAAAGATGGAAATAAGTCACATTCATAATTAAATACCTAAATAGAACTATCAATATTCATAAAGTAATAATATACATAATAATTAATAATATTGACTGACAAAGGCTACTTTTTAGCAGAGCAAGACAGGCGGGTTTTTTGGATTTTTTAAATAAACACTTCTTCATGGAAAATTTTATGATCGCTGAAAAATATCACTTTGTGTGCTACCATAGTACTGTAATCCTTCTACAAAAGAACTCTTTTATACAATCGAAAAGATTGGCTATTCAGTTTTTGTCAGAACGGAACTCAGTTTTGAAATAAGAACATTTTAATTGTTCTGAACATTTAATAGCTAAGTATAGTCGATTAATTGTGTTACGGGCAATAATTGATAGAACTCCTTTTGCAAGCTTCAAATAACCACATATACCTAGAAATAAATAAAAATTGTCGAATTCGAAATCGTTTACATACCCAGACTTGACACAAAATATATATGTTTAACACAAATATTTATTTTGTCTCCAAACCTCAACACACCAGATGAAGTTAGCGTCGCTAACAAACAGGCACTGCTAACCACCAAGGAGATATTTATATTTTATAGATTTCCGCTAATAAGTTACGGTCGGGTGAACCTTCCTTCAGGTATTATTACAACAGGCGACCTACGTTTATATGTATCAATTGCATGGAATTTATATCTTTATTGCCGGAAATCCATACAGAAATATGTTTGGGTGATATTGTACTTCGTCTTTATTATTCTTAATGTAAATCTATCTCAATATAAATTCAAAGAGAGTTTAATTAAATAAAGACAAGAAGGGTACACCACAATCAATTTTCGTAGGAAGAGACAGTCTTCCTTAAAACGGATAGCACACCACTTCGAAAACCCATCAATAAACTCCAGTGTCTCTCGAATAAAATAGTGCAATGGATGTGACCCGATAAACTCATTCCGCTAACAGGTATACCTGAGTAATCGTTGAATAAATTGCATTGCAACTTAACTGTAATGGAGAAAAATAATTACACTCTTATTACGGTATGTCTCTTGTCCCCACGAATTAAAAAACTAGCTGAGTGCGATTCGGACACACGTACGGAGGATTCCGTATGTATATGCATATTTTTTTTGTGATTGAAATGTACAATATTAGTAGATAACGGAAATGCTATAAGTTAGAATAAATATTAACGTAACGGTATTTCGCACCATCTTCATGCATCTCCAGTCCGGAATAAAGTCTCACTCTTATTACCTACTTACACTTAAGATTATTTATTTAGTCTAATTTATATTTATTTAGTCTAATTTGTTTATCTAGGTAAAATCTTATAGTATTGTTACTAAGTTTTGATTCTTTTGATCGTCTAAATTTTCGACAAAATGGAGCACAAACAGCTGTATCTTTTGCAATTGCGTTTACTTAACTTTGCTTTTTTCACTGCTCCAAGGGATTGCAGACTGCAAATACTCGAATTTGATATTAATTTCAGCTTGATACCTTTACGCGTTCCTTCTTCACAGACAGGCAGACAGACGGTTACGGAGTGGTCCTATAAAGGTTCTGTTTTTCCTTTTGAGGTACGGAACCCAAAAAATTAAAAAAGTAAAAGAAAGAAAAATATATACATAAGTAATAAAATACCCAAAGAAATATGAAATAAAATATTTTTAATGTATATTATTGCACTTTAATAAAGGTGTAGGGACACAAATAACGCTGACATTGCTATAAGCGCCGAGTCGTCAGTCAGCCACTTGGAACGCCGTCATAGCGTAGACTCACGTAGAGGAATTTATTAATACCTACATTAGAAATACCAACTTTTATTTCAAGTCCCTCTACACACTAGAGACACACATAGAGTTATAAAGACAGTATAAATATACTAAGTATATTAGATGAATTCTTATACATAAACGGTCATAATAATTATGTAAATTTGATTCACCCAAATTCGACTATAGCATCATTTTATTATTCATGTAACTATTGCTCTAATTTATATTTCTAAAACTATCATTTGAGTAAAACAAAAATTAAAATAAATGATAATCACAAAATATATCAGTGGAATTCCAATGGACCCAGGTGTAATAAAAATAATACTGACCTAAATAGCGAGCGAATGTGTCAGTCCTATTGCAAACACATTGGTTTATTGTCAAAAGATATCTTACAACAAAGAACCATGGGCCCGTGGCATTTTTATTAGAGTTTGAAGATTGAACTTGGTCCAATGGAGACTGGACTACAGTTTAAGGTTAAATAAAGCAGCTGTGGCCGCTGTTTCACAATAATTGCCAAAACTTGTTAATCTATTTCATACCTTATAACGGTTTAACCACAAATCTTTATGATATTTTAAAATGACGCTGCGTCTTTGAAACTATTTTGTAAAGAAACTATAACAAAATTAAATTGTTAATAAGTCTATAATTCTATTTTATTATTACTCTGATGTAACAATAACAGCTTTATAGTAGCAAACCAGAGAGGAGAGGAGACCCGAGCCCAGCAGTAGGAACGATGATGATGATGATGATAGTAGCAAACACAGTATTAATAAATTTAGTCTTTTTGATCTACGTTTTTTTTTAAATTTTAGATAAGTAAGTTTTTCAATTGCTGAGTAAGCAAATTTACATATTATTATTTACTTGATATTTTGTTTTTAAATGCAAGTCTTTACCCGTTATAAACAAGCAACTACTTTATCTTAGTCACTATAAAGGATTAATGCTAAGGATTTTGTATTTGGTACAAAATTATCCAACACCCAAGTTCAACGACTATTACTGCTAAACTAATAAAGTTATCTTCATGAAATTCATGAAATGCACTGTCATCATGAATTTTTCCAGATTTTTCAAGCCAGCAGTTTAGCTTTTAGAGGGTCCCCCCCTCTAAAAGCTAACTGGAACAAAAATTTGCTCTTTAAGGCTTAATATTTCGTAAATGGACCATTCAATCGAAAAATAAAATGTTAGTAACACCCAAGTCATTTTAGAAGACCTATTCAACGATACCCCACGCGATGGTAGTAGACGACAAAAAAAATATTTATCCCCACTTCACATGTGTGGGAGATACCCTAAAAAAATATATTTTCCAAAATTTTATTTTACCACTTTGTCAACGTAATTGATATACACACTCCTACAAAATTACAACTTTCTAGTACTAACGGTCTCTTAGCAAAACCTCGGCCAGACAGACAGACGGACATAACGAAACTATAAGGGTTCCTAGTCAGAACTACGGAACCCTAATAAATTAGTACATACGAGATATCTATACCAATATATATTGATTCTTATGTCGATCCATTTAAACTTTCCCATTTATAATATTAATAAGATTATAATTATTTTCCATCCATTTGTGCAGATATGATAAAACATAAGTTATTGTATTATGCAACCGAGTTTTTCTCGAAGAATTCGCATCTGTTGACAAGTTTCATAAATGGCATATGGCTGTTCTTCGTCAGCAACATTGTTCGAAGTATGAGCTTCTCACCCTGATGAACGTATATTGTGTCTCGGCTATAACATTTTATATCTCCTTGTGAGTAAACATCCCAACATACGTAAGCTATCTTTTAAATTATTCAGTCTCTGACTTGCCTGTAAATGAACTACTTCGTTCAAGTGACAGCTATTGTTCACATGAATATTGCACTGAACTTTCTGTTGATGTTATTTATGAATCACTGATGACATATTGTGACTTCACGCCTGTCAATATGTTTATTGTTATTAACTTAAGTTGTTAATACCAATATTAAGAATATATGTTTTAGTTCATAGTTTATTTACTTACCACTAGCTGACCTCAAGACAAGTCATATCAAGACTTGCATTGAAAATTTAATTTTATCAAAGCATTTTTCATTATAAATATCCATAAATCATATGACTTAACAAGCACTGATATATAATCTGAAACTGTCAGTATGAATATTTTAATCTCAATTACAATAATATCTTATTTTGTAAAGGTAGTTGGAAACGATAAGGATCATTGTGGTTCACCCCAGTGTGTAGATAAATAATCGAACAAGCAACCGAGCCCGGTGATATTGCTATAAATCAATACATGCGATATTTCATCGTAATTGTCAAAATTTTGCCGATAGAGAACCCATGCTTAGCATTATTTACATATCTGAGAAAATAGGTTTTATTCGACCCAGAGAGGCACACGGATAACGAAGAAATCTAATAAAGGTTCCATTTTTACTCGACTGACAGGACGGGTATTGTTTTTCGCGCGTATCTTGTATGTTTGTAAATTTCTTTATGCCCACGTTTCTTCCAAACGGATGGATGGATTTGGACAATTAAGGTATCGTTAGATTCTTCTCAAAAACCCAAGTGTCTTTAGATAGGTATTAAAAAAAAGACAAAACGGCGGACATTTGGCGCCAAATTGTAAGAAGTTAGAATTTTTTTTTAACCGAACTTATCGAGTGGGATATCAAAATAAAGGGAATCAAAAGGAGATTACAAAGTTAAATATTCAAAAAGAGATTATACATAATTAAACGGTGTCAAATTGTAAGTAGTTAATTTAATTTTTTTAACCAAACAGTTACAGTTTCAACGAACAATAGGAAGGTTCGCTTAATATAAACTCTGAAATTTTAAATAGAACTCGTATTGAACTTTGTGTACTTATGAGAATTCTGTAATCTTTTATCCCCAAAATAATGGTTTTTATCAGTTGTTACATAAAAAGACAGTTGTAATTATAAATCAAGCGACTGGGTCGATTTTAGTAAAGTAAAATGTTACTCAAAACATGGTAACAAAAGCGGAGAGCCAGATGCTTGGCAAATTATTATCGGAGCAAGTCAAGATTTTCTTCTCGAGAGACCATTAATAAATTCCATTGTAATTATTTGTTCAATAAAAAAGCCGATTTTTACGAATGGACCTGAATGGTTTACTCGAGATCTATTGTGCCTTACCCATCTACGCGGACTTATCAGATACTATAATAATAATATTAATAATAACTTGTGGCTTATTCTTAACATGTAAAACTAAGAATCATTTCGGTCCATAACACAGTCACGATAAAAACATGAGAACTGAAAACTAGAATCTGAGAAATGTTTTTGATATTATTTAGATTCCACGAAGGAATTGGCAAAGAAAGATGAAATACACTGACAAAGTATCGAAGAAAAATAATAAAATGGAGTCTTGCAGAAGAATATTAAGTATGCTTGTTTAAACCTTAATAAAATAAATATACTTTGAGCATAATGTGAAAATAATTGAAGAAAAAATATACTTTGGAAGTGTGCTTCATTAACATGTTGGTTACAGTAAATAGGTGCTATAGAAAAATGAACTGTAATATCGATTTTCAATGAGTGATGTTGGTGGAGGCTACGACGCCGAAGGCCTGATTATTTAAGCAGACCAATACAGAAAATATTATTGTTACTGTTCGGAATGAAAAAGTTGATGAGGATGGATTAATGGTTATTTGATACCCTTTTGAAGAGAAACTATCGACTTGAAGAAACTCAATAATAATTTAGCACTTTTTCGAAAATGATTACTAACTTCATGGACTATAACTTTTTCTGATAATGCAAAATTAGATAACTTAATAATGACAAAACTGCGGAGCAACAACTATCATATTCATGAGCACTGAAAAATCGTTGTTATCTAAGAATTCAGTAGTAAAATGTTTCATTACAAAACATCCTAGATAATATTATAAAAGTGAAAGTTGTGTGTGTGGATGGAAGTGTGAATGGGTATTTGTTACTTAGTCATGCCAGAACGGCTGAAAGGAACTGTATACAATTTGGCACATGGTTAGATTGTTTTTATCCCTGGAAAATGTAGGGCTCCCATGGGATAGTTTTGTTTTTTCTTTACAGAGTTTGTGATTGAAATATTATATTTTTTGCATAGTAGTAGTTTGGGGGTTAGAAAAACAAATGCACGGTTCCTGGGAGTTAGGAAATTCCTTTTTTTAATACAGGAACCATGTTATTGTATTAAAAAGAAATTTTGAAAAAGTTCTATATACTTCTCACTATCTTAATAATATATCCGCAAATTAAGACGGATGTAGGAATGGCTGATCGGCTGGTTTTATAAATATAATATGGATGGATGTGTGGATGCATGTTTGTTACGCAATTACTCCAGAACGGCGAAGGATTTGTATGAAATTTTAACACATACACATAAAATGTGTGCAGATAGGCATTATAGTCTAGATTATTTTTACTGTCATACCACGTGGGTGGAGCCGCAGTTGGAAGATAGTATAACCACAGTAGACGAACCTTAAATGAAAAGTAAGAGTCCTTAGTCTATAGTATATCATATTATGTTTTATATCCGTAGATTCTATTATGTCAAAAAATAAAGTGAATCGTCTCTAATACTCGTGCTGTCTCGATGCTTATACTGATACTTTTATATCGAGTAATTTAGTTTCACTCGCGTTGTATTGGTTTTATTATTCGCTCTATTTACTCATATCAACTTTAAGGACTTCATTCTTTATATTGAACTCGCTTTTGCCCGAAACTTCGTCCCCGTACATTTCGATATTACATAGGTCTTTGTTTTAAGTGTAATTCATTAATTCCACAACACCCCACTACAGGAGTTGAATTTCATTTTACGTCATTAAAGATAACATTTATATAATCAGCGTCCCTGAAAACCTCGAAAATGACATCCATATCAATTTCTAATAATTTTCACAATTATTTCATCCCCCTATTTCATGGGACCAAACATAGCTGGCGAAATGTGGGTGCGAAACACCTCTGCAAAGGGGTAGCCTTCGGGAAAAGGCGTGATGCTATATATATATATATATATATATATATATTTCACCCCCTGAACCCATCCCTATCAAAAATATTAAAAACAACATTTTAAGTTCTTATCCCAATACTAATTTGCAAAACGTTAACTTCAAAACAAAGGTCTTTTCATACAACGTTTCATCTCCAATTTCACCCTTCCAAAGCCACCCTTCTCAAAAATATTGATGAGAGTATTTTTTATTTTCATAGTTATAGTACCCCAAAACAAATTTTAAAATCTATAAGTTAAAAAACAAAGAAGTTTCATACAATCGCTTTTATCCCTTTTCAGCCCCTTAGGGGTTGAATTTTAAAAAACCCTTTCTTAGTACACCTTTAGACATTAGGACAAACACATCCTCCAAATTTCAAGTCGCTACGACCAGCGGTTTAGGCTGTGCATAGTCTGTCAGTCAGTCAGTCAGGACAAAACCTTTTATAATATGTATGGATATTATTGCGGTATGCAGTATGCTGTATGCATATTTTGAGTCCCGTGACCACTGGAATTTAGCTTTTTAGATATTGGATTACAAAAATAATTTCTTAGTTACCTACCTATATCATAGAAAACTGTATGTATAATTTTACGTTCCTAATATCGGCTGTACACAAATAATTCAGTCAGTCGGTCAGATACAAATTTTAAAGTTTTTTAAAGTTCCCATCGTTGTTATCATCTCATCCTATTTTTCTGACCATCATCAGATCCCGAAAGGAACGGGTATCGGAGTTGCACGTTAAATCTAATTACTTAAGCCCAAAAATGAATTTGACAAGTGTTTCCGTTGCAAAGATTTCGTGCCTGTTTCTTGTTAATATAAGACCATGTATGTTACAATTATTAATTGCCAAATTATTAAACCTATAATTTCTGAGTATCGGAACTACATGTCAAACCAAAACAATAATTGAAGAGTTTTGACTGACAGCTATTGTGTTATTTCAAATTAGAACATGCCAAATTTGAAGAGTTAATGCCCAGTTTCTGAGTCTTCTAATATAACTTATACAAATTAAAAACCACAGCTGTATGAATAAACCAGTTCTATGGTTTTAATTTAATATTCAGTCCGAGTATACTTTAATTGACGTATAACTTTAATCTGACGGTTCAGAAAGTGAAGTAATACTTACTTACGGTTTCAGGTACAGTTACGATTATAGAGCCTCTTCAAAGTAAATATATTGATCCTTTTATCCCGTAGGAATTTTTAATTATCATCTCTAAGTGCGCGCTTATGCCACAAAATGAATCTGTGTACGAAATTTTGTGTTTCTAGACCCAGCGGTTTGGGCTGTGCATTAGATCAGTCCGTCAGTAAGTCAGTTTCTCCTTTTATATTTTTAGGTAGATAATAATTCTACATGGTTATTCATAAGCGCTGAGAGATTTTTTTATTGAATCTGTAAATAATTTGGTTACCAAATTTTAAATTGACTAACCCAAAGCCCCCATTGCGTGGGACCCTTAAAATTCCAGGGATTAAAAAATGAAAAGATTTAAACTTTTATTCATTATGTTGATTAAAATCTTCTGGTACTTTTCTAAAAAGGATTAAATAAGACAAGGGTGAAAGTAAGAGCTGCTCAACTATCTAAGCCCGACAAATTTTTAACTTGACAGGAAATTTTATCGCAACTTACCTGTGGTTAAAAATGTTTTACTATATTTTGCCATTAATTTATTTTTTGTTTCTTTTTGACATCCTTTTAACACTTTTTACCCGACTGATTAGTTTAACTTTTAAAATGTTTATCTGAAAACTGTAAAAATAATGAAGCTTGTGGATTAAAGATCCCTCATCCCTGTGACAAATTCTATTAAAAAACGTCTCAACAAGGTTAGTGTTTTTGCTGAACTAATATAATATTTGAGTATAATAATATTTTATATCTATTGTTTAATTAAAGAGCTCGCTCAAAAACGTTTTTATAAGCGAATGATTTGCCCTTTTTGTTTTGTTAGAGCAAACACATCTAATGAAGACGTTTTAAAAAAAGGTTTTCGTGTAAACAACACTCAAGCTGTTTATTTAAACAAGCGTATACATTGTCGAAGCTTTTAGTTAAACGTTGTATTTTATTTATATATTTACAGCACTAAACTACACAGTGATAACAACTGCTTGTCCAAAACGATTCAGCCTTTTTTGAGTTCTTCGCCGTTTGACACCACGAGTTATTGGGACCACGGTGTCAATTGACGAATGTCTTATTTGTCTTCGTCGATTTACACCAAGGTTTGAAACAGCGTAGGACTCTTTTTTGGCATTGTTGATTAGGACATTTTGTTATTATTCTGGTCCAAATCACCATGGTGTAAAACGGAGAAGGCAAAAAAGATATTCGTTGTTTAACACCAATTGGTACAATGTTACAAAATTAATATGAAAATGGTCCCAAAAAGCTAATTCAAAAAACGTCCTTGTGCGATCGACACCGTGGTGCCAATAACTCGTGGTGTCAATTGCAAAGCATTATCATGTGTTTCCTTTTTGATAAATAACATAACTTTAATTCTAAAAAATAAATTACTACTTCTCTTCTCATTCACAATGTCCTTTATTACATTTTTAATTTATTAAATAATTTTTAATATAACGTTCTTAATACATTAATTTATTTTTACTTTGCTACATCTATATCTATATTACACCAAAAAGAGATAGCTATACTACGATAAATATTATACTATACTTTTTAAAATTATAGAAAGAAAGAAGAAAGATGGTGGTTTAGAGGAGGTAGAGTAGTTTCTTAGATTAGTGTGAACACACTAATCTAAGAAACTACTGAACCGAATTGAGGAATTCTTTTACTGTTGAATAGCCCATTAGTTGAAGAAGGGTATAGCTCATATGAGCGCGTCCGCTACGCCAGGACCGGTCGACTTTGGGGTCAACCGCGAGCGTCTTCTGGTGGCGTGTGCGTGTTCCCACACGTCACCGCCGGAGCTAAGCTCCGGCAGAGAGGGGGCCCGTCGCTACGATGGCCCGCTGGCCCTCGTCGCATTTCCCAAAGTAAAAAAAAAAAAAGGGCTCATATAATATCTATATAATAATATGATCCATGGGAGAGAAGCATCGGACAACAGCTAGTCGTTTTCTTTAGATGTACCCTCATAGTGGTAAAAGATTAAAGAAATGTGATTAATTTTACATACATAGCCATACCCTTCTTCAACAAATGGGCTATCTAACATTAAAAGAATTCCTTAATTCGGTTCAGTAGTATTTTATTTTAAACAAATCTCAAATAAAAATACTGTCTCTCGCTTGCACAGGTAAGAAAGATACAATACAAAGTATAATGTTAAAGCACCCACGTTTTAAGATCATGCACACGGTAAAACGAAATTGTGAAAAAGAAAATGTACGCACCCTATGGGCCAAGGTCACACCGTTCCCAATGACCTATTTCGAGCAACCACTCTCGCTTTCAAACGAATCTATAACACAGCGTCCCGCAATCAGAATTACTCGTAAAACAGATGTCGGTGCGTCAATAAATCATTATTACTTCAATCAAGTTTTTAATTGCGAACCAAAAAATGTATTTAGAAAAGTTAAATTACTTTTCAAAGGCTTGTGTCGAGGGTAAGTACTTGATCAAGGGGTAAATTATTTTCGAGGAATGAGTTCATCGGAAAGTATTTATTTGAAATTTATTTTTTATTATTCTTTCGTTTCATAATATTATTGGTTTTCAATTTACATCCAATGTTGTTGTTAATTGTAACTAAATAAGTAAGTGAATTAATTTATACCACGTAATGCTGATAATTTATAACCGGAAATATGTTATATATAGGGATTGTTTACAATTCCTAGGAAATGTAGCGGGTGAGCCTATAGCCGGTAATCGAGCACATTTCCAGGCTTATTTTGAGAATTTCAAGACAAAATAGCCATAACCCATACCACTTACCGTACTCAGGGGTCGAACTTGAAACCTCTTGTGCATCAGTCGTAAATACTCTCGCTGCGCCATCGAGACAGTCTAAAAGTCAAATTCAAAGTGCAACATTTTTGTCTTTTAATATTTGAAATAAGTCCCATAAGGTTTAAATTAGTAATATTCCGTTCACGTATGAGACTACTACGTTACACGTGACATAAACGCGATGAAGGAGTTGAGATGACATGCTTAAATGTTAAATTAATGTTTAATTGGTCGTTGAATATTTATACAGTTATTTCCTAAGTGATATTCAAATAAGAGGCGTTGAACGCGTGTTTGCTAACAGGCTGTTATAGTACTTGACTATAACAGGTTTTCTGCAGATTGTTTCTTTTTACTACTTCTTGAATTCTCTTATTATTCTCTTAATTCGTCACTACACGAACGTTCACATGGACGTAATATTCACATTACTCTCTATAAACCACGTAAGTTACACGTAAGTAAACACGTTAATATATAGGTATATAATATTTATTCGTCGACGAATATATATATTATATAAGTATACAAGAATATTCGACATCCGTCGTGATTTTGTGATATTTCGTAAAATCCCTGGTATCCTCATTTCTGCGTCGCGCGTGCGACACCTATTATATATATTTATATATCTCCTGTATTTAAAATACTTTCTCTCCAGGTGGCATTACAAAATTCCGCATTGAAACTTAAATAAATTAAGTGACACTGGTTAAATAATATTAGTATAATATAATTTAACCATAATATATGACTATTATTATTTAACCAGTTTCACTTAACTTATAATATTCATTCATTGTATCATTATGTTATGTTTTTAAATTAGTTAGAATCGTACCTACAATGAATGTAATTTACTCACTTACAAACATACATACCAGTTATTAAAAAACAACGGTCTTCTCCAGACGGTGTAACGCAATTACTTGAATTTCTAGAAGTGAAAGCGAGTCTTTTGCTTCGAACAAGTCCGTTTATTTCAAAAAAACAATTAGGTTGCTCGAGTAATGGTCGGGTGGCCACAGAAACTTATTTAACTAGTAATAGTACTTCTGTCAAGCCTTTTTTGGTTCGTTGTAAGTCTAGCAGTGCTCCTCTGCCCTTATTGAGCAAATATTTCACATTGTGTGATAGAAATAATAACAATAATGCCTGTTCGTTACCTCGAACATTACATGTCATACCTACTTGAGTTCTAAAGGGACAAGATTGTTAAAGCAAAGCTTGCGAGGGATCGTAGAACAAGTTCGTCAAAGTTCATGACTTTGGGATTGATAAAATATCGCGCATACTTGCTGGTTATTTAACTTGACTTGAATTGTAAGGAAATTGTTCTTTGTCATTATAAGATTGTTGTACGTTAGTATGTTATCGATAAGTTCACATCGATATGTTACGCGTGGTGTATGATGTTAATACTAGCAGGTTTATTTACCGGAGGTTATCTTGTTTGGTATGAATAATCCTATTGTACGTATTGCTTTGATCGTATCTTGCGGTTTGAAAGCTGATGTTCAAGCCAATAATTTCAATATAGAAAGGGCGCTATGTCGAGTAGGAGGGTCTGAGAAATTAATCCACGCGGAGTACTCGTAAGTGAGCATATTGGGTGAGCTACAAGCTGATATATCAAATGGCACACATGATGTCATTTACATATAAATGATATAACATCAAATCGATTATATATTTTGAAATAGGACATTCTATCTAAATTCTAAACGACCCGCCATGAATACTATATAAATCTTTATGTAAATCTAGTGACTAAGCAAAATTCGATTTACGTGATTACATTGCTTCACTTGTTGAACGTTTGGCGTAGAATGGAAGGGCAGAAATACGGCGCTTTGTAAATACACACTAGCAATGTATATAGCGCACACAAGGCAGCGTTTTGGAACCGTAATACTACTCTCTCAGATAGATAGCTGTCTTGTCTGATGAGGCAATTCATCTTTTGCCTAATTCAAGCCAATACAAATTCAGCGTTTTGCTTCTGATACTATGAAGAAAAATCTGTTGATAGATTAGGTTTTGCGAATTAAAAATAATATTTCGCTAAATAGTATGTATAATGATTAAGCTAATTGTATAAATAAATTAATATAGTACAATATGCAATAATTTCAATAAGTATATTTTTAAAATAAAAAAGCAATTACGTTGTCTGAAATAACATTTGAACTTTTGCAAAAACTTTGTGGTGACTTAAACTATTTCCTAAGACAATACTTGAGTAAAATCACTAAAAAAACAAACAGTAAAACAAATCCTTGAACGAAAACAACATTGGGTTTTGTCACCACAAAGACATCAGTACGATAAATTGCGTTACTCAGGTGAGCGTATAAAACAGTAAAACACTAGTTTTTCTACTAAATGATACTATAGAACACTACAAATATTTGGCAGTATCTGTTTTAAAAGTATATTAAGAGTCATTTACAAGGAAGAAGGCATGCGACGTTCTGGCCGGGTGGCTCGGGTCAAAGTAAAATGAAATGTTTATTGATTTTAGGGAATGGTTCCGTCGGTTACGGTTCGAACGTTGAGCGTCGATGGTAAGGGTCCTGGGCCGAAGCTCAGCCCATCCCTACCTTCGCCTGTTGCTTTAATCGATGATACAACGATTAAGAGTACACGAGTCTATATCTCAGCTGATTTTCCTCAGTTTATATTCTTAGTGCCGTACTCAGACGTTATTTAACTTTGATATTTATTTAGTAAAAAGGTGTAATACTTAAGTCGATACGCCTAAAGACGATTATCCAATGAAAAAATTGTGTTAATGACACATTACTGCTAATTGACGTCTTTGAGTTAGTTTAACAAACTTTACTTTAATAGAGTTTTGTAATAGACTTCACCGTAGCTGAAATAATTATAATCAAACATTTAACTGATTAAGTCTTTGAAACTAAAATCATCGAATTTTTCAAATTATAAAGCAGTTCGTAAAATTATTGTACAATGGACAGCAATTGTTTTATATCATTGAAGATAATTTAACTCAGTAAGTTTACGATAAATTGAATTTAGAACTTTTAATGTTAGGTATTTGGAACAAAATTAGCAATTGTTACAGTTTGACAACGTTCGTTCTAGAAAACCAGTCCTGGCGGCTTACTCTGAATTTCGATATTCGATTTGATGTCGCTGTCAAATGTAAGGAAACTTAGTTATGGTCGCTGTCACTTTCAAGCATTTGGCAGCGATATCAAAACCGACCAAGTCGAATGCCGAAACTCAGAATAAGCCCCTGTGTCGCAGAACCCCCAGACAAATATCACACAAATGTTAATTCGTGTGGGAATCGAACCCACGTCACTCCGCACGACCATGTTCGTGGCGAGACGACCAAAGTTTGCATTGGTTTGCATCGAGGTTTTTGACACACGTGGACATTTAAGTTTAAAGTAGTAGGTAATTTAGGCCCTAAAAATAATCATAAAGTGCTTATTTTTAGGGCCTAAATTACCTACATATCCAAAAAGGAATATTAATAGATACCAAGTGCCAGTAATAAATGTCAGGTAAATATCGCTCTTTTGAGATTAATATAATATGATGTAAGTAACATTTTTCGGTAACTTAAATACAGGATAAAGAATTTATTATTCAATATGACGGAAAATCATATAAGCAATATACTAATAAAATAACATAAGTGGGTAGATAATATTCTAAGGGTTCAAAGCATCTTTGTATGTCATCCGAGTCAATAGAAAAGAGCCGTGAGAATAAAAACATATATTAAATATGTTTTTCTGCGTCTGGTCACGTAGAGTACGCATTCGGTCAGGGAGTCGCTATTCGTTCCACGCTTAGATGATATTAATACTACTTAATTGAGCGCACAAAGCATTGTTAACCAATGAGATATAGTTTTAGGATTCTTTGAAAAATATTGCGATCGCAGTTGTCCAGGCCGATGGTCTTAGATCATCAGCATCATTTCAGCCCAGAAGTCCCACTGCTGGGCACGGGTTTCCTAAAAAGAATGTGAAGGGAATTTAGCCTAGTATACCTTATCAGACGGGTTGGTATAGGGTTTTTTTCGAATTTTCATTTTCTCGCAGTGCTCTTGACTACATAAGGTTACTCCCTAAGTCACCTTTTACGACAGCCACGGGTTAAGATGGGGTACTGACATTGTGTATTCTTAATCCGTCACTACACGGATCATGGTTTAATCACGGATCATGATTACGGCAATGGTTTTAGAACCATAACATAAACTGGTATTAATCCTACTAGACGGGGTAGACTCATTTATATGTCACAGTCAACAATCTTAATCAGTCAAAACTTTTTAACTGAAAAAAGCAGAGAATAGTAATTTTGACTGAACAGGTTGGTCAATAGTACTTTTACCTGTATCTTTGCAGTCAATACCACTTTTGAACGACATTAATTCTAGTCAAAACTACTTGAACAGCTAGGAAGTTAGTCAAAATACTTTTAACCAGTGATAGCCAAAACTCGACGCTTATTTACTAGACGCTCGTCTTACGAGTATACTCATCATCATCATCATCATATCAGCCCAACGACGTCCACTGCTGAACATAGGCCTCACCTAATTTACGCCACTGCGAACGGTCCTGTATACTCAACTCCTATTATATATTCGACGCTCCTTAGTTACTCAACGCTTCTTTTAAACTCGATGCTTCTAATATCCTCGACACTTTTTATATAATTGACGCTCTTCATATACTTACTCTTATTATACTTAGTTAACTTTAGTTATGTGTGGGCAGCATTCTGTCCAAATTCTGTAAATATACTTATAAAGTTCATAATTTACTTACACAGTCGACAGTGAATCTAATTTATACCCAACCATACTAATATGTTTTTTGAACTTGATTTTTTTTTTAGTCATTTGAATTTGGGCAAGGCAATTACCACACGAAGCAGCTTAGTCTGTGTAAACATACTTTAACATATCTACTCTATAATATCTACTCTATAATATCTATGCTCTATAACAGATTTATATAGCCTGGTAATAACGCGTCTTACGAACTGTTTAAGGTTTCCTTGTTCGCTCAGAGACGGTTCCAATTCTCCCGCGAGGCTTCTAGCTCTCAATAAAGATTTAGCCTTAAAATGTATAATATATCTTGCACACACGTAATCTCTTTTTCTTATCGACTTAAGCGTCATTTCAACGACGTGAGTTTTTTAATATTTGACTTGACATACTTATAGGCGAGTTTTTGGTTCAATGTAAACTTGTGAAGGTGATATTATAGAATACGATAATCGCATTCGAGTTTCTGACCCTATAAGTGCGAGAAACTCTCTCCATGTAAATTAACCTATACCGAATGGCAAGGTGAATCTAAAGTGTTTTGTACCCACAGTTTGTCATCTTCGCGACGACCGGACCCCCACGCACTAGAGAAGAATTACGGACTTATTGCAGACTATGAGTATAAATAATATGAGTAATATTGGTTAATAAAATCCAATATTAATTGAGCCGAGAAGCTTTAGGTTAATATCGACATGGTTATAATTTAAATTGCCAAAGAGACACCAATATTGTTTTCAAACTAATATTTAAATATTAGGTAGTAGATAAACTTATCAGCCGCTATCTTAAAACTTGTAATTAAGTAACTAATATCAGTATACATGTAAGTTAACATTTACATTAAAGTATTAGCTGTGAGTTTATGCCCGTGGGTTCATGTAAGTGGGCAATAACCAGTTTTAGTAGCTCTCCCGGTTTATATATTATACATACAGAGTGTATACGACGATACGAACGATAAGGCAGCCAGTATTAATCCTTATAAACATATTGTAATTATAATCATTTAAAAAAAGAAAAAAAAACTTCACATTATTTAAGTCGAAAAATTTTAAAATATAAGACTACATATTATTTTTCTATCATGACATTTTCGACATGACGACGACAAAAGTGCGGAACAGAGTAAGAGATAAGATAATATGAAAAAGTCAGAGATATTTACAACCTACAGTTTGTTTAAAACTGTGAAAAACTGTGAAATAAAAAAAGTAAGTATATTTACGTCTAAACTATTGCAAATTTCTATTTTTTTTTGTTAAAGCCTTCTAACATCACATGCTACACGTGTTTTCATTTAATGTCGTATCGTAGTATACACGCTGTAAATGCAGGTACTATGAACATTGTTAATCAATTTCACGGGCTTATGGAATAGCCTTCAAAGGCTTACTAGTTCGATACTATACATGACCAGGCAGACTCTATATAAATCAGTTCATACGATAACAAAGATAAACCAACGAACCGATGGAATATTTTGCAAACTTTAAATTACATCGTCGTAATTTCGATACATTTCATACATTTAATCCAACTTTCATAAATAAAGCATGATGGTACATTTTATTGCAGAATTAATGATTAGATAAATTCGTGAATACATAAATGACTTTGTGTTGAAGCAGCGAAGAGGCAGCGAATGTAAGGAGGCTTTACAATGAAAGATATGAAACGTGCCATAAAGGTACTTTTCAAGACGCCTTGAGGCGAGAATCTCGCTAAAACAGATCTAATAGAAAGATCTATCTTTGAATCTTGGATATTATTAACTGTATTCTATTGCATCTTAGAATCTACTTCTTTATTCTCTTATTATTGAACTTTTACTTCAAAAATAAACATGGTATCACGCCTTTATTCCCAAAGTTGTAAACAGATGTATAGTTTGTTCCAATTAATTGGAGGCAACCCTATTGTCATTAACGAGGCAAACATCTAGACTACATGCTGATACTCAGAATTAAGTAAAAAATATCAGAAAGGAATATTGTGCAAAATAAGTTGTTTAGTTAATGCACAGAATAAATACTACCGTAGTTAATGATTTCTTCTTCTATCCTATTTATCTTGGGATCTTTTCATCTTGTTTTATTTTATATTTAGCAGGATTTTCTGCTGCATTCATTCATTTAAAGCTTTTGAGACTTCTTAGGCCAATTTTGAAACTCCCTCTGATAGTCTCATTTCTATGGTTATTTAGATGCAAGGCATGTTTCTGGCATACCAGGCACAGCGGTAACTCCTTACCGTAGATGAGGCACATACAATTATAGGCAAGTAGCACATGTCTATTTATTTTCACATCCTAAGCAAATCACATCAAAAACACATCATATTCTTGTTTACTATATTTCAGCTTAGCGAGATTATAAAAACAATAAATAACCTACAATCATATGTTTTTTTTTCATAATCCCGCTTGACTATTTTATCATATCATACATGTTACGACAAAGGTGAAATTAGCATCATCATCACTATAATCGTGTGGGAGCCGTGTTACATCTATCCATATAAAAGCAATTAATTAATTTGTGGTTATTATAATATGTGGTTTGTTTTAGTTTCGGATATTTTACTGTGGAATATTTTATTAATAATATTTTAATATTTTAAATTAAGCATACTAATGAACTTCTCAAGATGACTCCGAGTACGGGTAGTGACGGATTAAGAATACAAATGTCACTCAACATTTTCACCCGTAGGTGTCGTAAAAAGCGGCTAACTAAACTAGACCATAAACAGTCAAAAGCACTTCGAAAAAAGGAACATTCGAAATAAAACCCTATACCAACCTAATTGGCCAGCGTAGTAGGAAAATGAGGCATTCAGAAAATTGAAAATTGGTAAAATTAAGAATTTTCATAGAGAATTCGTCCCTATAATAATTTGTAAAATTACACACGTGGAAAATTAAGAATTAGAAATCAATCGCCGATAGGGCCTAAATTCCCTGCACAATGTTTGGTGGAGACTCGTGTCCAGCAGTGGGACGTTTATTATAATTATATTTATTTTATTATACGTTTATGAATTAATCTCAACGAAATATGACATCAATATAATATTATAATATTATTTAATTTGGCATAAGTAACTTTGATTTAACACAAATCTTTTCTAGTCACGAATACGGAGTTTGTGTACCAATCCGACTTTATTCGGCTTCGGCAAACAAATTTCATTATTTAAATCGGGCTCGGTAAATAAGTTTATAACCTCAGCAAAAGCGGCCTATATATTTAGAACAACTTTGAAAATAAATAAAATTCAAATATTATGTAATAGAGATCTGACATTATTGGTTCCATTTGAATGACGGAGGAAATATGAGAATGAAATTAGGCGTAAATAAGATCTTTTATCAATATTAACGTACATATTGCTTACTATATGAAATATACAAATTTATTTACTGTTTTTGTAGTACTTATAAAAGCTTTACATATGACCTAGCACTACAGCTGTGCTAGAGGACTTAAAGCATAAACACTTCTCGTTCGTTACCCCTCTCCTCGTCCGAGACTAATCTCGGACAAGGAGAGGGGTAACTGGTTACTTGTTCGCTCCTTATTTATTACATGAATTAAAAAACCACCTCGATTCGAATTTCATAAATTTTAAACATGATTTTTTGCTGAAGTTTCAAGCACAGTTTGGCAAGCATCTATTCATGAAGTTGGTAATTGAGTTGTTTGAATGGTTCATTCTTAAACATAGTCCCATTAAGCCCGTAAGTTTAGAAACTTTACATTCCTGTTAGTCGCTACAATAACAATATATCCAGTCAATGGAAATTATTTTTAGAGTAAAAGCCTCATACATTTTTGGAAAGATAAACTTAATATTAGTTAATTTCTAAACTCTAGTTACTTACTTGTTGCTAGTGTTTTCTGTGTCTCTATTTATAAGGTAAGGATTCAAACTCAAAAAAAAATTATATTACCAGAGATAGTCATCTGACAAATAAAGGTAGAGAATTTTCAGTAATTTTCAAGTTTAGAACTAGCATCGGTAATGAAAATTCATAAATTTATTATATTATTATATAATAAATTTATGAATTATATTTGTGCCTTCGGATAAGTGATTTGTATTATGTATAAAAATGCATCTGTGATGCTAAGGGTGTACACACACTTTGGTCGAATTTTCCACATGCATAACTTTGAAGGAGACCTAAGCCCAGCAGTGGGACATATATGGGTTGAAATGATGATGATGATGGTGATGATAACTTCATTTAGGTGGGCGCCTTTGACACGGACTGTCACCGTGGTGCAGTGGTTAAGGTGGTCGCCTCGCCACTACATCGCCGTGCTGGGTGACGTGGGTTCGATTCCCACACGAGACAAATATTTGTGTGATTCATAGATATTTGTTTCTTGTCTGGGTGTACTTTGTGTCCGTTAGTTTCATGTTTGTAAAGCTCCCCGCGACACAGGGCTTGTTCCCTAGTGCGGGCGTTGTCTTTTTAAAAACAAAAAAACGTTTCTCCGTCGCAAACATGCTTTAAGCTCAGATACGCACGAACTGCGAAGACTGAAGGTAGGCGTTCCGACTTGTTTCTTTATCAATTGAATAAAAGACGATTTTTTTTCAATATTTAAAATTACTCTTCATCATTTTCTTTTGTTTTATCAACTTATATTAATCATAGAATTAAATATTTATTGACATTATTATTTTCTTTGCTTTTTTTTCTACCTATTTATGTTTATACGTACCTATTACTTTTCTCTGGAAACTTAATTGAATAATGTATTTCATAATATTGTGTTTTAGACTAAGTACAATTGCTCTGTATGCTTTCAAATATTCATAAATAAACTATTTTTAACAAAAAAATATTAAAACGACTTCAAATCAGTACTAAAAAGCGAAAAATAAACTGAATTAGATATTTAATTCCAAGCCAAAAAATACCTACCTACCTGTTTAAAGTATAATACCCTATTACTAATCTGTTTGAAGTCGGTGCCAAGCCTTAAGAGTTTGTTAAGCTACGTACTGCTTAGTACCTACATTTGTTACCGCTCGCTACTTCACACCACCTCGCACTTGCGTGTGATCGTACCTAGTGGACGGCTCAAACTGAGTGATGCAACCTCATTAGGCTGGCACCGACTTCAAACAGATTAATAATAGGGTATTATACTTTAAACAGGTAGGTAGGTATTTTTTGGCTTGGAATTAAATATCTAATTCAGTTTATTTTTCGCTTTTTAGTACTGATTTGAAGTCGTTTTAATATTTTTTTGTTAAAAATAGTTTATTTTTCCATTTTTAGTGTACTTTTTATCTAGCAGATTTAATAATACTGGCTGGCAAACTAAGACGGAAAACCGAAATAAAGAATCTTCGATAGAAGGGAACGTCTATTTAAATATTCTAACAACACAACCTGATTGTAGAATAGAGGAATCTCAAAACTCTCAGCTTTTATGTCTTTCTTTTTTCCTATAAAATGCGACAGGTAACAAGTATAGGTATACAATGCAGGTTAGATACTATATCGAAAACTTAAAATATCATCTAAGAATTCCTTTGAATTATACACTATATATATAACACAACTTAAGGTTTATACATATAATAATATTCTACCACATTCCATACATGGATGTGATATTTAATGAAATCATCTTCTTACTCCTAAACATTAGGAAGTTTCCCTTCCAGTGACAGCTCACCTAAATAACCTACAAGAATACAACTATAGGTTTATAAGTACCTATAATGTTGAAAGAATTATCCTCCAACTCCTAAAAGTTAAGGAGTTATACTTTCCAGTGACAGCTCACCTGAATAAACTACAAGAATACAGCTATAGGTTTATAAGTACCTATAATGTCGAAAGAATTATCCTCCAACTCCTAAGAGTCAAGGAGTTATACCTTCCAGTGACAGCTCACCTGAATAACCTACAAGAATACAACTATAGGTTTATAAGTACCTATAATATTGAAAGAATTATCCTCCAACTCCTAATAGTTAAGGAGTTATACCTTCCAGTATCAGCTCACCTAAATAACCTACAAGAATACAACTATTGCTTTATAAGAACCTATAATGTCGAAAGAATTATCCTCCAACTCCTAACAGTTAAGGAGTTATACCTTCCATCATCAGCTCATCAACATGTGATGTTGACTATCAGACGTAAATACTTGAATAACTTTAAAAAATATATGAAACACGTAACATGTGCCTACAAAATTTGAGGGTTGCCTTCGATTTCCCTGAGATTCCATCATCAGAACTTGACGTGATGAATAGGGGACCAATTCGGAAGTATACCCTTTCAAACAAAAAAAGATTTTTTTAAATCGGTTCAGGCATCTCCGAGTAATCGATGAACATACATAAAAAAAAAAAAAAATACATACAGTCGAACATATAACCTCCTCCTTTTTTGAAGTCGTTTAATAAATAAATAAAAGACTGCCCGTAGTGCAGTAGGTATTAGTACAACTGCTGTACAAGAAGTACCAAATTCGATTTGGGTCGAGTTAAAACGGTTTTGTATTTATCTGGCTCCAAGCTTGAAATTCCCAGTATCATTTAGCAGCCTGAAAATGTGCCCAGTTGATGAAAATAGACTCGCTTCTTAATACAAGAAATGTGGTTGTAAAGCACCTCTGCCTACCCTTTCGGAATAAGAGGTATGATGATATCGAAAACATAAAAACAGTCGTTTGCAGGTTTTCTTCAATTTTAATTTGCAGAACAATCACGGCAATTAACACCCCCAAGATATCACTCTGTCAGTTAGAGCAGTTAGTAGGTCACCTAGTGCTTCTAACTGACAAGCTAATATCGCCCGTTGATTAATCTGCTCTTTCCTTTTATTAAATAACTAGCTTCAGCCTGAGGTTCCCCTACGTAGGTCACGTGGGTGGAAGTGGAACACAGACAACTGCGATGAAAGTAGTTATACCTTTTAATCCAAAATATACATTTAGACTGAATAAACCTCTCGATATCTTATATACATAGTATGTATATAGAATAGTGTCACTACACTACTTTCAATTTCCTTCTAAAATTTAGAAGGAATAAAAAATATTTGAATAAAAATATATCTGCCATTTTTTTCAATTTATTAACGTGTTTACATTCAAAACAACAGCATTAACAAATTGTTCTAAATACGTAAATTTTCAAATATATTTTTAGTTCGCAAGTAAAACTTGTGTTTGCCGTTTAGTAGTTACTTTAGTAGTTACGTTTAGTAGCACAAAAATTGAGGTCTACTTCAATTTAGTATGACATGTAACGTGTGCTTATTTTCTCCAAAATTAGTACGTTTGTAACAAAATCTTCACAAAGTTTCGCATTTCTAATATTAGTAGTATTCGAAGGATATTCTTCAAATTGAGCTCCAAATTGAGAGCCGTTGAAATCGTAACAACAACATAATATTGTATTTCGATGTATAAAGTACTATATTCGTCGAAGTCAAAGGTCAGAGATAGCCATATTATAAAATTGCCTTTTAACATTAATATTTTTAAAATTTTCCTGAAATTATGGTCTTTATTTCCAATTGTGGCTGAGGAATTTGTGAATAGATAGATAGTGCTTTTGAATTTTACTTAACTCACTTTAGACCTAATTTATAACGGTGAAGATGCTTGATGACAAAGTACGTAGTTCATTATTGCATAGAGCATTCTTTGTAACAAAAAAGATGAAAGTAATCACTAACTATACCGGAAGATTGGCTTGTATAGAAATTGATGCTATTTTGTATTTTGTAAAAGTCGAAAGAAGCACTACTATAGTATTAGTGGGCTAGTGTTTCATTAGTTCTGATTTCCTAAAAATTGTACAATTTCTATACAAGCTACTATTCCATCACTAACATAAACCATTCTGTTGAATTCACTACGAAGTTAACCTACCTAACCACTAACCTACATTTTACTCAACAAACTTTATATCACGACAGTCTACATTTTCAAGTTCAAGAGTCAGACTTTTCTAAGAAATCTTGCCTTCGTTCGCTTTCTTTCAAACAAGCTCCTTTGAAGAGATTCAATTCAATTTATAAATTCAAAAGAATATAGTCTTAGAAAACTAGTCAATATTTATATCTCCGAGACCGAGCTTTCATAAAGTGCAGTTCTTGTTACTACTTTTCATTTTGTTGTGTCTTTGTCGTTGGTTATGGAAAGAAATAAAAAGATCTGTTTTAAAGAGATATTTTATATAAAAATATTAAATAGAGAAAAATTAAATATAGATAATTCATAAAGATAAATCTGTATTTCTTAGGCTAATGATATAATCGGTTAATCTTGAACGAAATGCATGCTTGTCGCTACTACTCCAGACAATTTCGGTTCCATCAGCTCTGTGAAGGAAATGGCTAGACCATTATTACTACTTGTTCGATTATTTTATTAATAATTTTGTATACAAATTATTATCAATGTATTAAATTTTAAAAGGCAAATATCATGCTTTGAACATATTCAATTTCATTTTTTAAATAAAAACATTATATTCTACACGTTACTTTTTCGAGTTTTCTTTAATATCAAACAGATATGAACCCCAATCTTCAATAATTGGCGGGCGTGTCACAAAAATATACATAAAATATGCGGAGATCCTTTACATTGATTTTATTTTTCTTGCTTTGAACTTTCTATCAAAAAATTGCCCGGCTTTAGAATCCAGTGGATTTACCTTTTATTTAACAGAAGTTTTCTCAGAACTTCATCTTATGAACACTTCGATAAACAATATTAATTGAAGTAATAACGTGAAGGTATTTTAATAGAGTCTCCAGGCTCTAATATAATGACTTACTCTACGATTGAATTAATAGCATAATTTCAAAGAACACTTTGTCGTTTCCTCATCCTGAAAATATAAAAGGAATAAGATAGTATCCACGTATACGGATATTTATTGAAACAACCTACATAGATAGATTACAAAACCGACATGGTGACACATAATTCAACCGCATCTGTTCACGAAATGGTTTCAAATTCGAATTAATTATGTTAATCTCGTCTCAATAAAATTATACCCAAATCAGTGCGGTCTTTGATCATTTGGCAATGATGCTGATTTATAAATTCCCTGCTACCTTTACGTGTAAGTAAATAGACCTTTAATACATCAAGGCACCGTTTCATGTTGTTATAACAAATGAATATACATTCCTGTTCCGTGAAAAACACGGTTGGTTAACTTGCCGAATTTCATCAAATTTAATTACTTACTTAATTACTTTGTAATAAAATCAATTTCTTACAAACCAGCGGCTGAGAACAATTTTAAATTTGGGGAAGAATTTCGACAACTACTTAGTTGAAGAGTTTTATAGCTGTTTGGTTAATCTCGTACTAATTATTTTAGCTTTTATGACATTATTAGTATTCAACCGAATGGATTATAACACTATAAGTTTGTTACACCTTTGGTTACATTATTCAAGTTTTAGTAGGGATCCCTAAATATTTTTAGAAATAAATATAGCCTATGTTACTTAGCGAAGATGTATTTTTCAACCGGTGAAAGAATTTTTAAATACGGTTTAATAGTTTTAAGTTAAATCGAAACAAACAAACAAATCTTTCCTCTTTATAATATGAGTATATATATAGATAGAAGTATAGACTAGTTTTTAAGCCCTTTCATTTGATTACCATATTATGTGGATCGAACAAAAAAAGGGATCCGCCATTTTGGAACAGCGCCGGCGGCCATATTGAAATTATTAGAATTTTGACTTATGAATAGTGTATTGTCACTGGAACTCAAGGTGTATGCCTAATTACCATTCAATCAGATACCTACAAATAGGCAAAAAAATATTTGCAAAATTTTAAAGTTACATACGCACATTGCAAGTTATTAGAAAGCTTGTAAAAATAGGCACAGTTGGAGGAGACCTTTAACAGAAGGGACAAACATGGTTATACAATAGCAATCAACATGAATACTACCTGAATAAAAGGCTAATAAGTAAATAAATGTTTTGACTGGACAAGTTGTCTTATTCAACTAAAATGTATTTAACCTTCGCAAAATAAAAGTTGCGCTTTTCATTAATGCGTAGCTTATATTTTAAAAATCGTATATTTTGGTTTAAATCCAGAATTATATGAAATGCATATTTTAATAACCGTATAGTGAATGCGCCTCGCTAAAGTCATATTAACTTAACTTTTATTACTGACAGGCTACAGTGTTTAATCACCTGAAGCCACACGCGTAGCAATACCTACAGTTTAACGACTTTCCATCAAAAGTGGCAGGTTGCAAACTCATTTACCTACCGCTTTATTGTCTCATTTCTCGAACAAATACCATTAATTTACGGATATTTATATTTAATAAATTCTATACTCTATAAAGTGTATCTCACTCTATAAACATTAAGCTGACTGTAAAGGATTTTTAGGTTATCTCGAAACAAATAGCATTTTAAAACAAATTAAGGTTGGAAACGACGCAGCAGCAAGTCATAAACATCGTTATGAACATTAACAACTCGAACGTTGCAAGATATTTCATATTTAACACATAGATTGGTACGGTAGTGTAATTATCTTTGCCCAAATTAAACTGTGTGTCGATAACCCTGTAGGAATCTAAATAGGGAAATTGATGCTTGGGAAAATTGAAAACTGGAAATTGAAAATCAGTGGAATGCTGTACCCGAGTAGTGCAATTAGTCGAGTTGTTAGATTAACCGGCTTTTTTCACTGTGGGATACATTTGTAGGTTTCGTAGTCAACAAGAACCGTCCGCATTACCAGAAAATCAAACTAAATTATAAACATAACAAAAATATGATTAATCCAATAAGTCCCAAAAAGGTAAGCAGAGGTGCATCATTACTTGTAATAGGAGGTGAGCCTATTGTCCCGTTCACATTTTCAGACTCTGAGCTAATACTGAGAATAGAAGACAGATAAATCCAAAATCGTTTTATCCCGACCTGGGAATCAAACTCGGTACTTCATGGGCAACAGTCGTACTCAATCCTACTGCACTACTGAGCCAGTCTTGTATACATGAGGTATGCTTATATAGGAACTACTTACATATTCAATAACACGCGCCTACTTCAGTCTTAGCAGTGTGCGCGTATCTGAGCTCTTTCTCCCCGCTTCAGTTTTCATTGTTTGCTAGCTACCACTTAACACGTCAGGATCTTTATTTTGTTAAAGTGTTAAGAAGCTTGAATGATAGGAATATTCTACTGAAATATTAATATTTAGTTATAATTGTGTTGTTGTAATTTCTCAATACATTTATTGTTCTTCCTTAAAGTATACTGGCTGTTAATACCCGGGGCTTCGCTGACGTGAATCTTTGTTTGGCCATTACTGGGTTCCTATTGATCATAGTTTGATCATAAATACTCTATAGCCTTCATCGATCGGCTTTCCTGAGATAAGCGCTTCAGCCAAAAAACAAAGAATGAGGTTTACTGCAAATAAAGTATCACTGCTTAGCACGTTTCAGCTCTTTTCTACTCGTTACAGATACATTTTCTTTCTGCTTTAGCTATTTCTTAATGCATTGTGCTGTAATTAAATAAAGTATAGCGATGTTGTGTGATTTTGGGTAGTCTTTGTCTTATTATCAATCCTAGACTGTCTCTACTTATAATTAAAAAAAATCCTTCAGTGATTCAGACAAAGAGAAATTGAAAAACATTACCCTCCTTTTTGGCAGTCGGTTAAAAATAGATATTTTTGCATTTTAATAGGAGTAATGAGTGAGAGAGTAATGAGTTGGTAGTTGTGAGAACCCTTTACAAAACATAATGTTGAAAAAAAAAAAGATTAAAATTCAGAGATTTCTTCTCGCATCATCGCAAACGCTCTCGTACGGAGCGGACGTGTTTTTTTGTTCACAATGAAATATTAGGTAGTACTTATTATAACAAAATTAATTTAATGGTGTAAGCAATAAAGTTAAGTGTGTCGCGAGTGTTTTCCGGCTATTTTGTCAGCCAGCAAGCTAACAAGTATGAACTAAACTACTTTTAAATAAAACTAGTGCATCAATTACAATTATGTCAAGTCCAGGATCGAGTCCGCAAAGGGAATCCGAATGCTTGCCTACAACAGAGATGCAGAGATGGGCACAGCACATAGATGATATTTTAAACAATATCTGTACTATTGTCAGCGAGGGGAAAATGAACTCTGACCAGAAACTACGAGTTACAAACCTGTGTCGTAACGTGACGAGTGGTACGTCTCAGATGGCTATTTTGTATTTGTCCATGAAACAAAAAGTCATCTCAGCCAACACTACCATTAATAATCTCCAGGAGCAACAGGACCTATCGAACTCATTGAAACAGTTCAAGGACGTCGTGGAGGAGAAACTGAGTCCAAATGAAGGGATCTCTTACGCCAATATGGTGAAAAAAGGTGCCCAAAACTTTGTCCGTCCCGAAAATTTAAGTTCAGTTGCGATCTATCCAAACGATAAGAGTAAGACCAGTGAGGATACCAAGTCACTCGTGCAGAAAATCATCTCACCAGAAGAATTGAAGTTGCGCATACGTGGAGTGAGAAAAGTGGGAAAAGGAGGTGTCCTAATTAGCACTGAAACAAAAGGAGGCATCGAAAAACTTCGAAAGTCAGAGAAACTTATGTCTTCAGGTCTTACCATCGAGGAGCCTGCTAAGCGCCGTCCTAGAATTGTTCTCATTGGCGTCCCCGTAGCTCTCAATGAAAAAGAGGTTTTTGAATGTATTTACGAGCAAAACCTTGCGGATAAATTCCTAAATACTACGCGGGATTCATTCCTGGAGTCTATCAAATTGAGCCATAGATCGGGAAAAAGAGCACTACCTTACTGCAATTATATTATTGAAGTCCCCGCCAATGTTAGAAAATATTTGATCACTCAAGGCCGTATCTATATTAATTGGACATCATGCCCAGTCCGTGATTTTACGTTAGTTACTAGGTGTTAACTGCCAACAGTTTGGACATGCTGCCAAATTTTGCAAAGAATCCAGCCCCACTTGTAACCATTGTGGAGAAACGGGTCATACTTTTAAGGATTGTAACAGCAAGACTTCTCTCCCAAACTGTGCAACGTGTAAACGTTATAAGAAGAAATTTGATCACAAGACGGGTGATGAATCTTGTCCCGCACGTAAATTCGCTGAGGACAAATACATTAACTCTATAGACTATGGGGAAGTCTAAGGGTTACATTGTTTCAATTTCAAACCAAAAATTACGTAGCTTGTATTTCTAATGTATTTAGTTCTAACTTTTAATTATTATTTGCTTAAGACTAGACTTATATGTTACAATATTTTTATTTCATACTCAGCGATAACTGACCATCGCACTATTCATTACACTTTAGTTTTTTCAACACATAGATATAATAATATTAAGCAGAATCAGCAAAAACAAATGTAAGTTAAGTTAACCTCGGACGTGACATAAACTGCATTGTCTTTGACCCAGTTTTATAATTTTTTGATGACATCAATGCTTCTCTAGACTACATAATAATAAAATTAGTAAATGCAAGAAAGCATTAAATATCACGTAGGTAATCTTTTTATTTAATTAGATTTAATAAATTAAAACATCTGTTTTCATTTTTGTTATAATAGATAGTATCTAATTCATTACAAAACATGGTTTATGATTTAATTGTACATTTTGTACAATAACATAAAAATGTGCTCATAAACTGCCTGCGACACAGGAATATTCCTAGTGCAGGCACCAAACATTATTGTACCTTATCTTTAATCTTAAGAATTATGTAATAGTGTACTATTTATGCTGAATAAACAATTTATTTATTTTATTTATTTATTTATTTATCTCTAATAGCAATCCTAAAACTGACTTAACAGTTTTATATGATTGCTTTCCAACAATTTATGTATATCTCTTGCTTTTCCATTTCATTTACAAATCTCACGATTTTCCAATTGGTTGACACACATCTTTGTATGAATATATAACACCTTTGTTTAGCTTGCATCGATCATCAATACGAGACAATATACTAGCAAATGTAATTCTATTATGGGTCCGATCTGATTGCTATTGAATTTCAAGGTTAAATGCTAATACCAGTTTACTCGGTACCGGGAATGGATGTCGGCTTAGATATCGCTCACACAACAATTGTGTTATCTATGTAGACTCTGTCAATCCTCGAATTTGTATTGTAGCATTATATCAAAATTAGCAATGAAATAGAGTATCAGTTTACTTATTAGACATGAAATATATAGTCACGCCTTTTTCTCGGGCGGGCAGGCAGACGTGCATCACTCCCACATTTCGCATACAATATTTTTTGAAAATAATATTTTTAAATATTCACACAGCGCCATCTAGTCTCAAATTGGTGTTTACTGCAATGGTTTAGTGCGCCTCTTTAGCGCAACGCATGAAGCGAGTGCGCTCGAGTGCCGCTTTCAGTTTCGTTGTAACCTTAAATCATCCGTTTGGTATTTTAGTTTATTTTATTATCGTATTTGTATATTTATGGTTAGAGTTTAAACTCTATCTTGCGAAAAAAGTGCCTCAAAACTCTCCATAGGTGACCGCTTGTTGCAATTTCATTCCGGCACATCTCCGTGCTTCGGAAGGCACGTAAAGCCGTTGGTCGGTTGTCACTGAATGTGGTAGTCGTTAAGTCAAGTTGGAAGCCTTCTGAGTGATGAGAGAAATTGCAACGTCTCAAGCTCATTCGATAAGATCGTATACATACCCCCTGCACCACCAAGCTAGTTACATAGTGAATCTACTATAATGTACATTCAGCAACGCATGTACAACAACTCGTCGAAAACATGCTGTCTGCCCTCTAGTCCCAGTAAAGACTACACGAGCACAACGGTCATCTCAATTTCTTGGCAATTGGGGGTCTTTCCCCTTTGGGACCACGACACTTTGGGACTACGGTGTCAATCGCGGAACGGCCTTTTTTGAATTGGCTGTTTCACACCAAGACCAAACCGTGATCCGTTTGGTTTTGGTGTGAAACAGCCAATTCAAAAAAGGCCAAAGGGGAAAGACCCTTGGGTATACAACAAAGTAAATAATATCTTGAAAATATATTCTATGAGTAGACCTGATTGTAAAAAAGTAATTGTAAACTGGCTAAATAACTTGGACTATGATGACACGGAAAAGTTGCTTATTTCATCCAAATAATGTCACACACACCCACTCACCCTGTCTCTCACACACACACCACAAACGCTCACGCATCTACTGAATATATAGACAACCTTTAATTGAATTGTTGCTCTTTAGATTACCTTAGTTTACATTACATTAGTTTGTTTTTACGCAATAACTAACAACCCAAGTTTGTTCCTAAATGTTTAAAAGAGAGAGCCTGGAGATTTGTAATACAGGTTTCGAACCTAGTACAAACTCCAGCTCTCGCTATACTAACAAACCAATGTACACCTACTCCTTAACGAGAGAAATAAACGTTTATTATTATTATTACATAAATTACTTAACAAGACTAGTGCCAGAATATAATTTACAATGATAATTTAATTAAGACATTCGTTTTTTTAAGTAGTCTAAACATGCCATGGTATACATGCGTTTCGAAATTATGGATATGTTCAGCTCATCAGTGACTGTACTACACTAAAGACTGGCATGTTAATATTTTTTTTATGTAACGACCGCTCCATATTCAAAGTATGGACCCCACATAATATTTGGGGATCGATCTCACACCTTTGTGTTTAGTTATTATCGTATATTACGACCACAACGTCAACAAAACAGATATTGTTATACATAGGTAACTTCTCAACTATTTTGGTATTCAAAGTTTCGAGAGATCTGTCAAAGAGGTATATAAACAATATACAAGTTACCATATTCAGTACGCATGATCAAAGTAAATTCCTGTCTTACACGGCATCGCTCTTACAAGTATTGATTCTGATTATTAATGGCTCCGCTATTCGAAAATATAATTTAGAGATATAACATTTCAATCGCGAACATTCACCGCGTTTCTTACTCTATTCACTTTGTTTTAAGACTTGATATCGTTACTTATAATTAATTCAAACAGCACCTAGACTCGACATCGCTAAACAATGGAAGTTTTCTATTATTTATTTCCTTGCAGGCAATTAAGTTTGCACCGCACTGCCATTTATTTTTCTTGCAGCTTTTGCACTCTTTTTGAAAACTGAAATGAATAAGTTAGCTAATATAATTTCATTTTCGCTGTTGTAATTGAATTTACAACAAAACAACAACAAACAATTTTTTTGAGCTTTTTGTTTTCCTGACTTGACTAAAGGTGTTATTTATGGTCATAAATTATGGTCATCAAGACTCAAATGTATGAGTCATAAAAAAACTAGTATGGAAATGTGTAAAATGCATGATGGCTTTTTGGCAGTCGGGTAATAAGTGAGCCTTTACTTATTTAAGAGTTTTGACTGATAAAGCCAGTCAAAACTACTTTTGACTTGTTAAGAATTTTGACTGTAATCGACGAACGCGGCAGCGTATCAGAGACAAGGTTCCATCTGACAGACGCAGGCGTGTGTAGTATTTCACGAACCATTTGGAGCCACTTTTGACACACCGATTACTCAAAACCTATTTAACACAAACAAACTTCATATTTAGTAAAATCTTGAGCTTCAATTTCTCCTAAGTTATCAGCTTTCTGTAAATAATTTGACTAGAACATACCTTCTCGTTCATTTACATCTCGGTTCTTTTGTCGGTGACATCGACAACCATGCGTACCTATTCTTATATTGAAACTGTCTACGATTTTTAACATTTATGTTTTTGGTGGGATTTATATTACAATTAAAAAAATTGTTAATTAAATATATAATATTGAGTATATTTCAGTTAATGGTCGAATATAATCTACTTATGTTGATATTCTATAACGCATTGCGCAGCTGATGCTGGTTATTTACTAACTATAAGTTTTGATGGCACTTACAATTGCCTGGTGGAAAGTGGTTACCGAAGCCTATGCATTTTATAAGTATTGCCATCGAGTAGAACTCGGCATTAATTCATTCGCTTTTCAAGAAGCTGCAAATTGTATTACATAATTAAGTCGTTAAGCTTGTGGTAGTAATGACATTGTAGTGACTTAATAAGTTTTAGATTTCATCCTACTTTAGTTGGCTAAGTTTTAAATAAAAAGGATTTTAGATCTGCTTTATGTTATTTAGTAATGATTTTTATGTCAAAGTTTGTAAATTTTTCTAAAATATTTTTAAGAAATTGTTTTACTAACACTATGGATTGTTGCAATGTCCGAAATAAATTTCTATTATTAATATTATTTAACATGAAAAGCAAAAATATGGAAATTATTATGCAAGTTCAACTTATTTTTTTTATGGAAAGACATTTGCTAGCCTGACATACATACAATACAAGAAACATCACAATTTTCCATTGTCAGCGTTACTATTATAAAAGCGGGTTCAAATGTACTTCAACACCTTGCCTGAAGCAAAAACAAATGAGGAACACTAGTAGGGTATTCCCGCAGGCGGTATTTTGTTTGACATGTTTCATTGCCAAATGGAACTTTCCAACAACTCCTACATTGCTAACACATGGCCATGGTCTTGGTCACTCTGTTTATACATGTTTACGATTAAATTCAAAACTTTGATATCTCTAAATTAAGCGTATATTTATACTACAAGCTAGGTTCGCGTCATAGTTTCAACCGTGTCAACCGTTATTAATACATTCCTCAGATGTATAACCTATTTAATATCATTCTATGTATAAAGCTCTATTTTATAGACTTTTTACCCATATTTTTTTAGAGTACGAATACAAATACTTCAAAAACACCATCTCACTGTTTCTTTTTTGTACAGGTGCGTCTCCCTCCGGCTCGGAAAGCTCCAGATCTGAAGGAATCGGAATCGGAAAGAAATTAACTGCAGGAATGGCAGGAATAATATCGAAGCTTAAGAACGGGGTGACTAATAACAATCCTCCCCCAGTGGAGAGCAACCCCATCATGAAGTTCTTTAAGGTGGGGAAGGAGAGCAGCAGTGCGGGACCTGGACTCATCTGGCGGGTCCACGATGCGTACAGGAAAAGCGACGGAAAGGTCAGTACAACATTAGTAAATATTATAAGTAACAAAGTTACGCTCGTATTATTAGGATGCTGTACTTCATTATTCTTGTCATGTTCTTGTCAACGCAAAAGATACGCGCTCATGTTGACGTAGCGTGTTTTGCAAAGAATAACAGATTTTGTGAAGAGTTTAGGTAACAACGAAGTTGAGGGCATCATTGAATAGGTTAAATTTCGATAAATGGTAATCATTATGTTTATCCTTTTGGGCAAAATGGCGGGATGATGATATGTTATGTATGTTTTCAAAATTGATGATAAATTTATCTGTGTGCTCAATTTGTATGTTCCTTTTGTTACTTGTTGATATACGTCAGCCAGACATTAAATTCTATCCCTGTTCGCCGCTCGTGAAACCTATCTCAGTTCTGTGCTCGAGGCGCATTGTGCAATTTTCGTATATTGTAAATTAAATTTCAATTTACCGTTAATATCCGCAGGATTTTGGGATAATGGCTCATTTTGCGAGAGAGCCCTGTCTATATCACACAGTGAATTGCCGTAGGCTGACGAGAATTGAATGTTTCGAAACAGATTTATTTAACGATAGGTTTAAAAACAAATCAGTTTTCATAAAAATATTCAATATATACATACTTACTTAATATCATTTAAAGAAATATGTAAGCATGAACTGCGCTTTATGGTAAAATGTTGTTTCAAATTACGCGGCATTATACACAATATCGCAAAGAAAACATTTTCTAATAAATATACAACTACTTAGATTATACTTTTTTAACATCAAATTTTTTCAATAGCTATATTTTCAATTACATTTTATCGTAAAATGTAAATAATTCATACTCTAGTGAACAAAATAAATATGTGACTAGATTATACTTTTTATTTTTATTTTCAAATACATTTCATCGTGAAATGTAAATAATTCCTATTCTAGTGAATAGTTACACTATTGCTGTTGGTTGGACGTAAGCTTTGGTCATGTTATCTCCGGTACCAGAGTGGATGTGGGGGCATGGACCACGATTTATATTTGCCTATTTACTCAAAAACAACATACCACGCGTGTAACAGTGACTTAATGAAAAGTATAATACATTAATTGTTTTCAGAATAACAATTTAAAAAAAAACTTGTTTTATTAGTATCAGAAGCCATGATTCCAGTGGTTCTTTACTTTACTATGCTGGTAGTAATTTTAAATGACTTGAATGTAATATTTATTCAAGAACTCGCTTTGTAACGAGACGGTAGACCGGGTGAATTGTTCGTATTATAGACAGAGACCTAGCCAAGCCACATTTCTCAGTTTACTTTATTTTACCGAATAACCACTAAGCTTCCGAACCATATCTGTCATAACTTAGTCGTTCATTTATTTTCCAAATAAATTCAAGTTTATTAATAAATGTTATCGTTTGAATTCACGCTTTTCATTTGCGCAAATATTAACCAATTTTGGCCTTGACGAGCAACCGCGAAACTCGCGTCAACAGATTTGTTTAAATAAAATGAGACAATTCATCCAGAAACACGCTCCATGCATTAATTTAATTACACTGAACTGGACAGATGAAAATTTAAACTGACGACGTAAACTAAAATTCGTACTAACCAAATATAAACAACGCGGATATTTGTAGAAACTTTGACGTGAAGATATTCAAATTATTTTTAATTACTACATGACTGCCCAAAAAAGGATTGTTATGTTTTCAGGATTCATGTATGTAGGTATGGGCGTTTCTTCGAAATTAAATGAAATGAAATCTCGTTTATTCATCTAGGTTACAAGGTAACACTTATGAAAGTCACAAGATAAGAATGTAACAGGTTATCCGAAAAGTAGTGTCAGCAAATTTGCCTACGACCAGTTCGCTGACGGGGTGGAGCTATGAAAAGAACTGGCAAGAAAATTTTATCTACCATAACTTCTATACGGCTAAACCGATTTAAATGCATGAGGTATCCTTGCATTATTCTGAGTAGCTTAAACGTAATATATCATCATCACGCCCTTTCTTCGAAAGGTAAGACAAACATTATACCCAAATTTCGCCAGCAATATTAATTTATCTAATGTAATACTAGGTCGATTTGAAGTCGATGTCAAATGACGTTGGCCGAAAGGACATGTGACGGGCGCGCGGCGTGCTAAACACGCACGTCTGGCAGAATCAATATGGATTTTAATTTGTGGAATGTATATGTACTAGTCATGTGACTTACCTGCTGACGGTGAAGGAAGGAAAGGAAGTCTAAGAGTGTCTGAACCACCAACCCGCATTAGGCCAGCGTGTATGGATTATGGCCTAAATTCGCTCAGCTCTCTAAATAGAGGAGAGGAGACCCGTAACCAGCAGTGGATATTAATGAATTGCTATTATAAAAGGGGGTCAGCATAAATATCATCAAATATGACACGTTTCCATTTCACTGATACTAAATATTTCAATACAGAACAACTCAATATCATTTTTGTTCCTCCCGGGAATCGAAACAGGAACTTCTTATCAACAGTCGTATACAGTACCGCTGTGCTACCGAGGCAGTATTACAAACCGTATTATTTACCGAGAGATATCGATCGATTTATGTCATGTTCTGTTTTACAATCTCGGGAAAGTGTTTCATAACACAACACACGTAGGCAGATCAATTGTAAGCCTCGTTTGTGAAACCTTTATAGGATTTGATTTAATTCTGTGTTCCCAGCTTGTCCGATAGGAAAAATAGTTTCGTGAATTCTGCTCTGGCGCTTAACAAAAAAAGGATTACAGTAATTTATTTATTTATAAGCAATTGGAAAACATTACAAAATGATATCAGGGCATTGTACAGTTCCAGACAGTTAACCTGTATTGTCCCACTGTTGGACAAAACCCTCCCGTGTTCTATACAGTTCTGTCTTTAGCCATTTCTGACCAGTCTTCTACAGTTAAAAACTTGTATTACTAAATTAAGAATTTATTATACTTTTAAATGAAATGAAATCTCGTTTATTTATCTAGGTTACAAGGTAACACTTATGAAAGTCACAAGAATGTAACAGGTTATCCGAAAAGTAGTGTCAGCAAATTTGCCTACGACCAGACCACCAAACGAACAACAAACGTACTATTAAACAATAGTCTGATGTTGTACCAATTGCCGACGCTTATAACTCGGTAGATGTCGTTTATGTTTACAAAATTAATCATGTACAGCAATAAAAGTTCAAAAGAAAAGCTAGCAAAGCTGTTGTTTGATGATAAAAAATATTTGATTGGCATGCAAAGTTCGCGAGACGTTGCTTCGTGTCTTTTGAAATCTCTATAGAGAAATAAATTAGATTAAAAGACACGTGTATGACTGAGGTCAACAGTAAATGGGATACATGATTTCTCTATTTATGTAAAACAATACTAGTTTCTTGTAAAACAAGATACAACAATACGGCACGCTCTCTTCCACAACTTGACATACACAACGTTGTATCAAAGTTTTGTTGCGAATAACTACCTACATTATTACTATAACTATATTGTCTATATTGGGCTCAGATTGTTTTGTTTCTGTTCGTAGGAAGCGATAACTATAATCGTTTTTTGTAAAAGTTAGACACAAGGTATTGGGATTTACTGCTTAATTACAACAAATATACACTTAAAAACACTTACAGTATAGTGAGAAATTCTACATAATGACTTAATTTAATCTCTCGTCTATACACACATATTTGCCATATAGGTCCTATTACTCGTCACAATGTAAATTCATTTCACTTCTGTTGTAGATTTGAACTGGTAATATAAGCGATTGGATCGATAAGACTACATCGTACTTCTCAGGTAATTAAATGGCGGATAACTAGTATTTATTCGCTCAAGACAACGGAGTGACCTCTGCAAATAGGTTGTGGATATACCGGTTACCGGTAATGGGCTACGCCGCGTAGCGCTCGTAGATATTTACCGTAGACTTTCGTAGACATTTGTAATTAACGTAGAGCTCGTTCAATACGGGATTGAGATTTGATGTAATGTATTTAAATAATCCGTGGTTATTAGTTCTCTTTTCTAAAATCAGTAATGAGCTTGTGAGGCCCTTGGTATTGCAGGCGTCCATAGGCTACGGTAGCCGCTTACCATCAGGATCTGATGGCAAGCAATTACCTGATGGTGTAATCGTTTTGGAATAAAATAAAAAATGCTAATTTCAAATTGATGACGTGAAAAATGAAATATGAAATATCACTTGAATAAAAATATGAATTTAATTTCCATTGTAATAATTTAGTGATAAATTTTATCCAATTGATATGTCTTCAACATTTTGCATTATTTTATTTTATTTCACTCGTGCATTTGATTTAAAAGCCTTTTTATCAATCAATAATTTTAGTTTATATAGATCAAATACATGATACTTATGAACGTGATACATCCTATGACTTCAAATGGATGTAATATGACAGGAGCAAACAAATTAATCTAAATTGTATAACAAGTTTTATTTAGAACAATATTTATTTTTCAAACAAGCTTTTTAGATTTGGTACACATATAAACAAATCAAACCAGGCCTAACTCGCTGCAAAAACATCGTTTTATTACAGATCCTATAGCCCCCTTCCAGCTCCATCATCAGACCCTGGATGCCATTTAAAGACAAAGTACTCGAAAAGACAAATCATACGAACCCAAATTCGATGGGTTCCCTCGTTTTATTACAAAGTTCCTATGGCTCCCTTCCAGCTCCATCACCAGATCATCTTCATGTCATAATATTGTATTGTCGCGTGATATATTTTTTTTTTCTCTTTATTTCAATTACAATCTAGCCAATTTAAAGACTAATTAATAATTTTATTTTAACCTAATTTGCTAAGTAAACATTATGCTAAGAATGAGTCCAATAACTTTTCTTAGTATCTGTTTAGAGCACTTTGTTCATGTGTTCATAATAACGCCACTTATCACATTTTATTTTTCACTATAAATTACACTAACTCGAAAGGTTTAGTCCTTTTTAGTCTTTAACTTGTTTCGTGTTGTCAAGGAGCTGGATTGCCTCGACGTTCACGTGATGATGAAGTCTACGGTCATGTGCTTCTGCATATCTTTGGATAACAGTATCCACAACATCCATATATGCGTGATATTGCGTGCAAAATTTCAGCTCAATCGGAAACCAGAAAGTGTTAAATTTATATATAGCATCATCATCATACATCATCGCAACAGGTGAAACTAAATAAAGCTTTAATATAATAATATTCTACCACATTCACACAGCGCCATATAGCACCAAAGTAAGCAATTATATTTGCTTGTGTTATGGGTACTAAACAACTGATATACTACTTAAATACATTTTTTTTTTGTAAATACATACATATTATAGATAAATTACACCCAGACACAGAACAAATCTTTATGCTCATCACACAAAGATTTGTCCTGGGTGGGGATCGAACCCACGACCACCGGCTTAGCAGTCAGGGTCACTAACCACTAGACAACAGGCCCGTCATTTTGTAATAAAAAGTTAGTATAAATAAACATGCGCAAAAGTATCAGTCCCTGACCTCTGGATTCGAGCTAAATACATTTATTGCAGTGCTAAAGGTCTAAGTTTTAACTTTAATTTTATGAGCCAAGTCTCAACCGCAGCCACTCTTACTAGATTTATTTAATAATTGTCAGCAACAGTCAGCAAGAACAATTAACATTTGCGGCAACTTTAGTTTTATTAGAATAAAATATTATTATATAAGACTTTTAAGCGATGATATTACTTTAAAGCGATGGTGGCTGAATGGATAAGAGTCCGGCGTGTTAAACACGCGGTCCGAGTTCGATTCCGACCAGCAGTACCAATGTGGATTTCACTTTGTGGAATTTATATGTACTAGTCATGTGACTTACCATCTGCTAACGGTGAAGGAAAACATCGTGAGGAAACCCACATACTCTAGAAGAAATTCTATGGGTATGCCTGATCCACCAACCCGCACTAGGCCAGCGTGTGTGGATTATGGCCTAAACCCTCTCAGCTCTCTAGATAGAGGAGAGGAGACCCGAGCCCAGCAGTGGGACATTAATGGGTTGCTGATATAAGACTTTTAATATCTTTATTTTAATATCTTTATTTTAATATTAGTATAGATATTGTGGGAGGTACAGCGGTATAAATGTGTAGTGTACTGTAAATAATATAAGTATATGTAAAATAATGTTAATATTAATAATTTGTCTGGCCTGTTGGTCTAGTGGTTAGTGACCCTGACTGCTAAGCCGGAGGTCGTGGGTTCGATCCCCACCCAGGACAAATCTTTGTGTGATGAGCATAAAGGTTTGTTCTGTGTCTGGGTGTAATTTATCTATAATATGTATGTATTTACAAAAAAAAAGTAATTAAGTAGTATATCAGTTGTTTAGTACCCATAACACAAACAAATATAATTGCTTATTATGGGACTAGATGGCGCTGTGTGAATGTGGTAGAATATTATTATTATTAAATTTCTTCTGAATTCTTCTGTACGTGTGTTGACAGTGAACTACTCCTAAATGGCTGAACCGACTTGAATGATTTTTTGTGTATGTGTTCAAGTGGTATTGATGGATGGTTTAGAAATCTAAATGCCAAAAGCTCTTCGAGGCCGCCCATGTATTGGAGGTGAAACAGAAGATAAATCATATTATTGACGCTGCGATACCTGGACGAATTGTCGCACATACAAAAACATTAAATGTTTATGAACTGAACATAACGGTGAAATATTTTCTGATTCAAAGTAAAGCCTGACCAGTAAAAAAAAAACCTCGCCATGTTACGGCAAATTAATGGTACTAATTTCTTTTAAAGGCAACAATTACGGCAAAAAGTCACTTGTCGTTATTGTCAAAACTTGTTGTTATTATTGTGTACCTCTTTGTGTATGCAAAAAATTGTGTATTAAAGTAATATTATGCCGAAAACTATTCGTAATCGTGAAAGAAAAGTGATCTACTATATTTGTTGTTATAAAATCTAAGGGATTACACTCTCACACCAACAAAAGAAGATATCATGTACTACATTAGTGATTACCAGAGTACTGTTTGTACCAGAATAAAAAAATAAAAATAAAAAATATCTTTTTTTTCTGAGGCTGTACGTTGATAAACAGCGTCCAAATCGGACAACAACTTTCCTACTTGAAATTCTGCCATACATCGCAATAAAACTTTGTGAACTATTGGACGTGCACCACTGTGAATCACCTTATTCATAATTAGATATATATGTTTAACTTCATTTACTGTCCAAGGCAAAGAAATATATTACAAAATTTTAACGCTCCAGTTAATGAAAACATTAAGTTGATAGTGTCAGCATTTTCATTTCCTGGCAGCCCCGTAGCTAACACAGCTACGGGGCTGCCAGGAAATGAAAATGCTTTTGTTCCCAAATAATTAAATTCTACTCTTTTATGTCGCACTGTTTTTTGATGTAACCAGTACATTCAAAAATGCAACAATGCATTCGGTATAATATTATAAAAATTATTTCTGTTTACTCGATTTAATAAGGCAGATAATTAATACATAACTAACACAACGCAATACAAGTTTCGGCTTTTCGGCACCAGTGGCTGTCAGTGGCAGCACCATCGAAGCGCACGTCTAGAGGGAACTTCTTTTCTTTTTTCATTATAAAAATATATAGATTGATATTTTTGAGAAAAAACAATGTTTAACAAGATAAAAATATTTGAGTCTTCGCTTGCAGTATGCATGGTAAATATTTAAACTACAAAATATTTATACAATAGCGAGTCTCCGCCTAGTTTAGCGTAGTACGACAACAAACATTACAAAAGTACTATGTGGTTTCCGGCATACTCGTCCCTCGGGTGACATGCTACGGAACCAAAGGCTTATCCGGGATATATTGTGCAAAGAGTACGTTTTAGCTTTACATCATTTGTTAAACTGGTATTAACGCTTTTGTGTTGACGAAGTGAAAACATAGTATTTTTCACGCAGATATACACAAAAATTGTTTATGTATATTTTTTTAACTGGACAGTTCCACTGCTGCTACTTCTGTAACAGAATATGCGATGACCCTTGAGAGTCACAGGGAATGCCTTACCTACTGTCTTGGAACCTGTAATAAAATTAATCAGAAGTAAATATGGCGGTGGTCAAAAATATGATATAGCATCGTGATACGATATTCTTTCTGTGCTCTTGACAATATTCATTGCATAGGTCTGTAAACTTATTGTCATCAATAAATCTAGCTATATTTTATCGGTTGAAACGGAGATCACGATTATTGAATGAAATTATGACGAGCATCATGAATTGTTCATCCAATATTAACCTTTTAACAACGGAACGAATCCAAAATGTCAAACGATTTGAAATGAATTAGTAAGTATTATCTTTTCTCAGAGATTTATGAGTGAAAGATGGTCATTTCAATTATCTTTAATTAATCATTGTTCAACTTTTTCTAAGAAACCTTTAATGTATTCTCAAAACGTAAGTACCTAACAAGAATTTACTGAATTGCGAGTTTAATTTGTATAGAGAATATTCCATATAGAAATGTACAAAGATATAATAGTAACGGTAAAGACATTTTTTTTTTTAAATATGGATAATTAGTTATTGGCGTTGAATCATTCACTATCACAATTTTTCTTTCTTATAGAATGGGTCTGAGAGAAACTCTAGAGTTGAAATTTATCAAGTCGCCCAAAAGGCTCCCAAACTATCTGTTCATTAAGGAACGAAGGAATCAGATTTTCATATTGACTCTCACTACTCGTAGGTCTAAACTATGCCAATGAAGGCAAGCATATTGGTTTTTTTCAACATAGAAAAAGTTTTTAATACTAGTTAATTTTGTTCGGAACTTCGTCTTTCTGGAAGACTCGAGTCGACCTAGTCTCTATCGTAACCACCTAATTAGAAAAGTTAGGGCACAAGTTTACATACCAACTTCTAGTACCAATCGCACTGGCATGAACACGTTAAAAAATAATTTGAATAGTAGTAGATACGGATTATGAGGAAATAGAAAAATATATACATGGTATTATGTTGAATAATGCCAAAAAGAGCATAAGAAAGTTTAAAAAAAATATACTTGGGCATTGTGTAAAGACACGTATGGCAAAGAAGTTAGTTAATAGAATCTTGATTGTTTATAATATGTATGGCTGTAACTGTAGCGACTGTTTCTTCTTTATAGGTAGTAGTAGGTACACAAATATTTTTAGCGAGTTGGTAAATGCGTCTCCATATAATTTTATTTCGTAGCGCTGTCACCGTTTTGACGGTATTCAAAGTACAGCTTAAATTCAGCTCTCTCAGCTAGACTGCTTTAGTCACTAAATCTTTTAAGTTATATTATAAACTATTAAGACTTACAGTGTTGACTGAGTTAAACGTGAGCTAAGGCATGCGCTTCAGCTCACGTTTATAAAATTTAAAAACTCGTTTTTTGAAATTAAATAAAAAAAGCATATTCAAAAAAGTAAGAAGCTAGATTGAACTATTGATTAATTTGTCCGAATGTTACTAGACCTCATTGTACCCAGGGAGTCAATATTGATAATATCATCAGAAAATTGTAAATGATGAAAATTTATGAACTTTTCCGTAGTTATAATAATACATAGGTCCTTTCAACCCATAATCCTACCATTGCTAGGCACAGGTTTCCTTCAAATAATGTGCAGGGAATTAAGCCTAATATACCACGCTGGCCAGACGGGTTGGTATAGGGTTTGTTTCGAATTTTCCGTTTCTCGCAGTGCTCTTGTCTACATAAGGACTACTTAGTCGCCTTTTACGACACCCACGGGTTGAGATGGGGTAGTGACATTATGTATTCTTAATCCGTCACTACATGGAAATATAAATAATACATAGGACAATATTTTGGCAATCACATTTTATATGCGAAATATGCTTCATATCTCCATAACCGCATGACTTACTTTTAATAATAATATGATTTTACATGAAGATTTGAATCTGAGTAACCTTTTTGATATAATAGATAAAAATGTTTTCGTTTAATGAGATTATATTATTATGTATATACAATTTAAGCAGAGATTTAAATATTTATCAATAGTATACCTTAATCCTGTCCAATAAGTGTTCTAGTCTAGACTCAGCTTAGCAGTACAGGAATAGTTCATTTATGTTTACCGTTAACCTTTATGCCTACATATTACAATGATCAATGCGTACAAGACCAACATTTGGGCACGGCCTTTTCCAACAAAAATATGATTCAACGTCACAAACAAGTGCCAAGGATTTTTCCATGTTCACTATCCGTTTATATACATATACGAGGCATGATGCACCTCAGAGACTGTAACCTAGATACACATTTATTTGTAGACTAACCTTATCGACATAGGTGGCAATGGCAAATATTTTTATTTTAAAATAACACGAGAGAATAAACTGTATATTAGTTTTCTTTTTTTTTTAATTCGTGTTTTATTACGAGCTAGTATGAAGATATATAACAATTATTTATTTTGTTGCGTCGATCTTACTCAAAAAAGCAATTAATAGGGTTTTTTAAGGTCTACATCGCTCTTGATGCCCTTGGTGTTACAGGCGTCCATAGGCTACTATAACCGCTAAACATCAGGCCGGCTGTATGTCCGTTTGTGCCGTTGTGATATAATTAAAAATACCTATAATAAAAACAATTTACTTACGTAAGATGTGCTTCGGTTTCTTTGAATACATCAAAAAGCTTATATTTTGTATCCACGTTTTAGAAACTGAACTACGGTAGACCAAGAGAGGTTCGATCCAACCAGGCAAAAAGGATCGTCATTCAAAGTTATTTCCAAAGCAATCAATGAACTTCTAAGGTTACGGGAACGTAATAGAACCTTATTTACGAAATGATATGTCGAAGGTCTCAATCTCAACATATTTCGGCCCGATATTGCTGAGGACTTAAATAGCATCGAATTTAATATATGATTTTCGCTCACTTGGGATTGTGTGAGAATCTGTTTATTAAATTTCTCGTGTTACCATGGATGTATCCGGTTTGAAACTTTCTAGAATCAAGAAGAAATGGTGTCACCCTTTACTATTAATGTTATTAAAAAAAGAAGCATGATAACTTGTGATATTTTATATTGACGCTATGCCTTTTTCGTGTAAGATCGGTTTTAGCTGTAGTCTAATGACTATTACATATGCATAGAGAACGGCCAAGGCAATCACTGTCATCTAATTATAAAGAGGAAAGTAATTTTTTTTGGGTTTTTATTTGTACCGAATAGGCTTTGAAACTACTGGACTTATTTTAACTATTTTAAACAAATTGGAAACGTAAGTTTCAAAATCATCGCACATCACCTCGAGCTTTAAATTTAAAGATTAAATTTTTGATATGGCGAGGAAAGTTCGTGTTGAGAAGTGTATGAAAAATAATATGATTTTCTTCTTATTCCCGTCTCGTCTAAGTTGTTACAGTTCAGCAAAATAAGATTCACGCTTGCTAAGTGGTAGTCACAAGCGACGAAAACTTTCAAGAACGGAGAATGATATTTTCACACACCTGTGTTCAGATTTTTCAAGATATATGTAGGTAGATGTAGTCATGTATGTAGTAAAAGTTATGTTAATAATGTCTTTGTTGAAATATTCATCAAAGTCATCTTGAATTCTTGTAGCTTAACAAGGAATTGGTGATTGAAATATCTAAGATATGTCCTTCCAGACAGTACATATCTAATTCTACATACACATTGTTTTGTAAGCAACTATATAGAACCATCCAAAGAATTTCAATTGATAAACCCTGTCAGTTCACTTTGTGAACACATTCCCATATTGTACGTTTAGGATGAGTATGTTTTGAAAAGGTCTCACTCAACTGCCGTCCACCTACACAAAGTCGAACCAAAATAAACTGATTACTCTAAGCTGACTTTTCATTTGACATACGTCGATTTTGTTGTCTGGGGTACGCAACCGTCTTTTATCGTGTATTTCGGACATATTCTGTGATATTCCAGTGAGAGACGGTTTTGATGTCAGATTTAATATACTTCTCGTAAATACGTTTTTATTAAATAGGCAAGTATACTAGTTCTTTTAGATTGCCGGAGAACAGATTTGATAACTATTTATTTTGTTGGGACCGTGAGTTGAAGATAATATATTATGTTTGAAACTAACTCACGTGTATCATACGGAGTAAATTTGATATTTGATTTATATCAAATATAACTATTTAATATAACATAAATTATAATATAATACGCGTCAGTTTTATATAACTATCATTGTCTAATAGCATCACAGAGTAATATTTATTAATTCGTTTAAATATAAGCTATATTCATATAACTATAAGTATTAAACTATAATGCTTCCGTTTGCGACTTAAGTAGCATATTATATAGCCTTGTCTTGGTCCTATCCTACAAGACTATCCTATTTTGAAATTTTATGAATATTTTTTTAAGTGTTTAAGGCGTGAAAGCGAAACAAACAGGCATAGTTACTTCTACATTAAACGATAATTACTATAATTAATTTTAAGTAACTTCCCACGTCCGTATCTTTTATTTGTACAAAAATAAGTAAAACATACTGTTAAGTCGGTTTTAGTTTATCTTGTAGAAGTGTATAGTATTCTACAGGTCAGCTCTTTCATTAGATAGGTACCTACCCATATTTAGGGAGTTCTGAAAAAATCTCTTTTATAAAACGACGTTGTACCATTGACTTTGGGCTTATTTGATTTGTCTTGAAGTGAACTTTAACTTATAATAACTGAACCTAAAAGTTTGTTTGAAAAATAAATATTTTTCTAATCAAAACTTATTTAGGAGTGAAACATATTCTGCTTAAAGATTCTAAAAAACCTAAGATCAAAACAAAATAAAATAGGCCCCTCGCAGTCCCAAGAATATTGTAGGTATGTATTGTTACAAAGGTGATCTAATTATTTTCCACCAACATAATTGACACAAATAAAATTTTCGAACAAAGTAATCTAATCACAAACAAACTCAACAAATGAAACGTATTTTACACGCAACAAGTGGATCCATTTATTGTTACAGCGCAAACTGGGATTGTGATGTATTAAGGTTTTATTTACGTAGCTACTGGTAAATGTGGGTTTGTGAAATCAACGGAATTGTAAAAATCTCAAACACAGGATTCTGTGCAAAAATTGTGGATTTAAACATAATTTACCAAATACCGATCGGTATATTTTTAATACTTATTGCTTTGTCATGTATTGAATTTCTAATAATGATTTGTGTTTAATGTACATAATGTAAATATACGAAGAGACTGAGTTATATCCAATTACTGTATTAATATCAGATACCTACAATAAATTTAATAAATATGATATCTTTGATCTTTGTTTTCGTTAGGAAAGGATAAACATATTTAAATTACAAGTAATATCTTATTGGCAGAGAGCATGAATCAAATGTAATATGGTTCTCCCGTTTGATTTCACTTAAGATTTTTTTAATAACGCGTCCTTTTTTCGCCTCAGCACGTTTAGGTGTTTTATATTCTTGTGAAGTACTACGCGTAAGTTTACGAGCGTCAAATCGCGTAAAAGAAGGCGCTGAAGTAGAAAAACGGAAATAAGAATCGGTAGGACTTATTTCTTGATGCTATATAAATATAAATTAGTTTTTGTTCAACGATCACGGACATAAAGTAAGACAGCTGGAAGATAAGACTAAAGCCGGGATAATTGCTTCGTAATAGATGAATCAATCTCTAGAACAAGATCCGTACCTACCGCTATAATAACCTAACATCTCCAAGACCAATAAATGAGAAATGGTACCTAAACGATGATGCGTAAAGACGATAATTGCTTCTCATCTGTGCTTCCCTTGGCCTTGTATACTTGTAATAAAACGATAATATATAACATATTAAAGCTCATCACAAACGTAGCATATATATTTAATATATATTAAAATATATTTAAAAAAACAAAGCTATATTTTATGCCTTGCTATATTATCTTGTCACATATTTTGGTGACTTAATAGAAGGTCTATTCACTCCTCAATCCCCTTCCTTTTCCCCTTCTTTTTCCTTTTCGGCAAGCAGCGACTGGGTTGTATTACGAGGCAGTTACAACTTACCATCAAGTGGGCTGGGTGCTCGGACCCCTGAGGCAATAAAAAAAAATTATTACTTGTGTGACGGGCTTATGTAATTTTTTCTAGTGTATGTGGGTTTCTTCACGATGTTTTCCTTCACCGTTAGCAGATGGTAAGTCACATGAAACTACATATAAATTCCACAAAGTGAAATCCACATTGGTACTGCTGGTCGGTATTGAACTCTGACTGCATGTTTAGCACGCCGGTCACTTATCCATTCAGCCACCATAGCTTTTATGTATTTCACGGAAGGTATAATTTTTTTATAAATGATAGTCAACAATTCACTTTATCTCTGCCAATTTGCATTATATAAATACAATGCAAGGTGGCAGAGCTAAAACGATATTTAATTTTTGTAGAACATGCCAGAGAAAATGTGCCCTGGAATGCTTTTCGAGCGTATGCTGCTAACAATTGAAAATATAACAATACTATACAATAGAGACTTGTGTAGAAAAATCTAGGTATAAGACATAAAATTTGTGCAATCAACTGTCTATCTCCAACGCTTGACACGCAGTAACCATTTTATCTTTCAAAATACATTTAATTTATTGCGGTTTTATTTTCTCCTATTCAGTTTTTCTTTCTATCTGAATAAGTATTTAGGTTTTACGAAATTTTCTTTCGTTAAATCCATTCTCAAAAGCTTTCGGATTTATGTATCTAATATTATAATAGGCCAGGATTGGATTAGTGGAATAACATAGGACAAAGTCATGAGTTCTTACATTAAAAGACTTAAGTTTATCAATCATTAGTTAACACACAAATAAAATAATTATATAAGTCCAATAGATAGACGGGTGACAATTCCCAAGACCGGCCGAATGTTCCATCGAACTAATTAAAACTTACAGGCCGACATCGACAGTCAATCCTATAAGCTTTGATCTTTAGTTATGCCACTAGTGATTTCGATTAATTAAATCAAGATACCGAACTCAAATATCAAGTTGGAACTTAAATTGAAATGTAAAATCATACAATTGTTGGGGTATGTCGTCTTTACAAATTAATTATACCACTTAAGTCGATAGAAATGTACGCCCTCGTTGACACGTTACAAAATAACTTGGAAAATTAAATTTCGTTCCACATTTTAATTAACATGATAAAATTCATGCGTAGATTGGTATGTCGGTGCTTAATCAATCTCTATCATCTGAATTGAGCTCTAATTATAGCTTGTCGAGGTACACGTTCCTTTTTTTATTTCAAACGACTCTTTTTATCTGCTAACAAAAATAAATTTTGCGTATCAGCAAAATATTTTATAACTCGTTTAACAGAATACAATTTTCGTACTGTTTACTATTCATTCAGGTGTTAGAAAGCTTTGATGTTCGCTGCAAATTCGTTAGCTGTTTTATTTCAATATGTGATCCAGCCCCTCTTTGTTTAGTGTAATTGATTGCCTAAATTGATTAAGGCCTCGATTGGCCAAAGCTAAGTTAACTCGTAATTATTTAACGCGTGAACTTTAACGATTGGTGTGACATATAAATCAGTTTAGCTTCGTTGATAACTCATACTACGTTTAACGTTCGCATCCCAATAAATACCCACACTTGCATTGTTTTTTATAGTACCTGTGCATTTATTTTCCAGAATAATATTATAATAATTGTATATTTTCCATGACATTGCAATGCTCATAAGTTTGTTCAATACAATTTCATGGAAATGATTTATTCTGCTATTGTGTGGGAATGTAATAGTATTATGCAGGAGTCAGCCAACTGAAATGAATGTACCTATTCTATTTTTGCCACCACGACTACAAGCGTACAGTACATTTGATGATCAGTAGTTAGTGTAAGGCCATCGACAATTAAACCTTTTCGTAAAATACCTACTAATTATAATTTTGATTATCATAAATATGAATATGAACCAGACTAGAGTAATGGTGCAATTATACTAGATCATTAGTTCGTATTCGGATGCATGAAAAACCTTACTCAAAGTCGGGCAACCAGTGCTTTAATTACGTTGTTATCGGGTAGGTACACAACCAAAACGAAAGCTGGATTTGATTGCTAAAGACGGGCGTACTCGACTCCATTCATTTAATACTTAGTCGTTTGTTTGAACTCCATAGACAATCGGATACGGGCTAAAGACCAAATGTAAACCTGCCTCTAGAGTAACTTTCATTATGTGCTTCGAATATTTAAAACGACATCAAGAAGGTAATTAGTTATAGCTTTTTTTATCAATTATTTTTATTAAAAATTAAGACACACCTAAGGGTAGACACACCATAGTATAAGTACCTGACGTCCTTGTATTATCCAAGAGCTTTGCAAATGTTCAATCCATTTCTTGACAATTCTCGTTATATAAAATCAACGTGGTACGGTAAAGTACCACGTTGATTTTAAATAAATATAACTTGAAAAATGAATTTCATTTTAAGTTGCGGCAGATTTTCTACTAGAATATTTAAATTTGAAAAGGGTTGAGAGGTTTATTTACGTTGAATAGAGAACTAAGCTGTAAGTATTTGAGAGACAGAAAGTCGGTAACGAGTCGTTAGCGAAGTGGGACAGTTTGTGTGAGTTTCTAATGTTAAATCCAGCCATGCGTCTTCCCGTCGGAAAACTTATAATTCTATAAGAAAGGGGCTTAAACACGATGTTGTTTACTTTAAGGTTAGGTTGCTATAACTATTTTCATCATTCAATCTATTAACAACGTATAACAATTTAGTTTTAAAACTCAGCAAATCTCCTAATAAATTAATTGTCCTTTGATTACTCGAGAGGAATTGAGGGAAATATAGGTGTTGGTCGTAAACTTCAAATTAATTTCAGTTTGGAGAAGTTACCAGACAGCTTTCAAAATTATACGCATAAGCAACTAGAAGCGACTTACTAAAACAACCACAGAATTCGGTTAAGGGTTAAACTAATTTCTTCTTGAAACAAAGAAAACTTAAAATTTGACATTTATGATGTTAGAATTTTTTTATAATCATCAGAGATTCGTATAAACTAAACTTAAACATGCTTGGAATACCATCATAATGTAAATACATAATTAGTTAAAGAAAATGAATACGACGTTAATAAATGATTACTGGTAAAGGCATCCTTTACCACAGTCAATAAAACTACTTAGCACATTAACTCATGGCCTTATAACTCTATTACTTTTAACAATGAAGATAATAAATAATATGCCTGTGAGTGAGCGTGAAAAAGTGGACTAGTGCCAATGGAGCCGGTCGATCATTATTTATAATATTTATATAAAGTTTAATAATGATAAGTTTGCCAATGATTTGGCAATAGATATAATGAGACTCAGATGATGTTATAGTCTGATTTTATTAAGGTAAAAATACAGCTTATATACTAATAAGATGCGTGCATATTACTACTATAAATTATCTTAATTTATCATCGTTAAGTGTGCCTTATCGTAATACGTGTGAATGTAGTCGCTACAATAAGTATAAAGACTACATTTTTAGGGTTCCGTAGTTCTGACTAGGAACCCTTATAGTTTCGTTATGTCCGTCTGTCTGTCTGTCTGTCCGAGGTTTTGCTAAGAGACCGTTAGTACTAGAAATCTGTTATTTTGTAGGAGTGTGTATATCAATTACGTCAACAAAGTGGTAAAATAAAATTTTGGAAAATATTTTTTTTAGGGTAGCTCCCATACATGTGAAGTGGCGATGAATATTTTTTTTGTTGTCTACCCCATTGTGTGGGGTATCGTTAAATAGGTCTTCTAAAATGACTTGGGGGTTATTAAAATTATTTTTCGATTTAATGGTCCATTTACGAAATATTAAACTTAAAAGAGCAAATTTTTGTTCCAGTAGGGCGTCCCCCCCCCCTTTAAAAGCTAAACTGCTGGCTTGAAAAATCTGGAAAAATTCATGATGATAGTGCATTTTATGAACTTTAAATGAAAACTTATATATAGCGGTTAAGATAACTTTATTAGTTTAGCAGTAATAGTCGTTGAACTTGGGTGTTGGATAATTTTGTACCAAATACAAAATCCTTAGCATTAATCCTTTATAGTGACTAAGATAAAGTAGTTGCTTGTTTATAACGGGTAAAGACTTGCATTTAAAAACAAAATATCAAGTAAATAATACATCCATACATATTATAAAAGGCTTTGTCCTGCCTGACTGACTGACTGACTGACAGACAACGCACAGCCTAAACCGCTGGTCGTAGCGACTTGAAATTTGGAGGGTGTATTTGTCCTAATGTCTAGAGGTGTACTCTTTCTCTTTCTTTTTTTTTTCTCTTTTTTTAAAGACAACGCCCGCACTAGGGAACGAGCCCTGTGTCGCGGGGAGCTTTACAAACATGAAACTAACGGACACAAAGTACACCCAGACTAGAAACAAATATCTATGAATCACACAAATATTTATCTCGTGTGGGAATGGAACCCACGTCACCCAACACGGCGATGTAGTGGCGAGGCGACCACTGCGCCACGGTGACAGTCAACGTACTAAGAAAGGGTTCTTTAAAATTCAACCCCTAAGGGGGTGAAAAGGGATAAAAACGATTGTATGAAACTTCTTTGTTTTTTAACTTAAAGATTTGAAAAATTGTTATGGGGTACTACTATCAAAATAAAAAATACCCTCATCAATATTTTTGACAACATTTTGGCTTTGGAAGGGTGAAATTGGGGATGAAACGTTGCATGAAAAGATCTTTGTTTTGAAGTTAACGTTTTGCAAATTAGTATGTGGATAGGAACTTAAAATGTTGTTTTTAATGTTTTTGATAGGGGGTGAAATATTAAATAGACAGTTCTTTGTTTTTCAAGTTATATGTTTGGTAATACGCAATTAGAACTTCAGTTAAGATGTGAGTTAATGGGTTGTTTTTGGTGTTTGAAAAACTTACCCTAAGGGATGAAATAGGTGTAAAAATTATTAGAAATTGATATGGATGTCGTTTTCAAGGTTTTCAGGGACGCTGATTACGAAAATGTTATCTATATTGACGTAAAAATGTAATTCAACTCCTGTAGTGGGGTGTTGTAGAATTCATGAATTGCACTTAAAACAAAGATCTATGTAATATCGAAATCTACGTGTGATATATAAATTTGCTTACTAAGCAATTAAAAAACTTACTTATCTAAAATTTTTAAAAAATAACACCCTGTACTTTTATGGCATAGATCTATAGGTTCAACCATAAGTATTGAATTATCTAACAAATGTGTTAAAATAAATAAGAATAAAACCAAAATTCTACTCTGTATGTGGTCGTTATCCTACCAACAGCGCCACCTATCTCTCTCGAAATGATCCAATCTTTCAAGCTGAAACAATTTAACAGACTCATGAAATTTCATTAAAATCGGTTGGATTATTTTCAAATACTAGTGTATATAATATGATGAACATCGTAGCTCTTTTGCTGCGGAACCCTACATTGAGCATGATCCGACATGCTCTTAACCGGTTTTTTCTTTTAAATGTTGTGGACTTATGTCTTGTACTTATATCTTTGACCTATATCTTGGACTTACGTCATATACCTATGTCTTAGACTTATGTCTTGGACTTATGTCCTTGATTTATTAAATATACTTTCGTTCTTTTATACCTATGTATGAACATAATATGATTTAAGCTACGCAAAGAATAAATTATTTCTTATCCATCATCATGTCAACCCATAAAATTAAATATCCCCCTGTTGGGCACGGGTCTCCTCCAAAGAATGAGGAGGGAATTTAGCCTACGCAGGCCAGACGGGTTGGTATAGGGTTTGCTTCGAATTTTCCTTTTCTTGCAATGCTCTGCATAAGGTTACTTCGTTAGTCGCCTTCTACGACACCCATGGGTTGAGATGGAGTAGTGACATTATGTATTCTTAATCCGTCACTACACGGAACTTTTCTTATCCATATCACAATATTATTTTGCAGCGTAATTAATAACAGTAAAAAGCAACATTGTTGTGACATTGAACATATTAATTATTGCGCTCGTTAAAACATCGTATAAAAATTATAATTGAAGAGTAATTATGTTCAGTTATGAAATGGAAATTATATGAAGGTCATCATTATTGTGAATAATTGGTACGAAACGTAATTTGCATTCTTGGATGAAATACAGAACATTTTATTAAAACTGGCTACGATACAAAAAATTAGAAACCTTGTCCTATTTGTTCACACAATCTTTCTAAGTTTGGCATTTAAATAGATGCATAGATAAATGTGATAATATTTCTTTACTGAGTTATCAATCGCTCTACAATAAAAAGACGTCATCATTGTTAACTTAACTATAGCCCTTCACGTACTTGAGATATCTTGCTACGTATTATTATAAACAGAACAACTAACTCACAAATATTATTAACATTAAAGTATGAAGCTAATCATAATAATGGGTACACTACATAAATACGAAAAACTTTATTCCAACAGTCAAAAATATGAATTTCAAAATACCGATTTTCATAATTCCGAATGGTTCAAAATTCCGAATATAACAATTCCGATTTATCATTACTTCTATTTTTATAATTCCTAAATTTCAATATTCCTAACGTTTATAATTACTATTCCCAAAATACCAAAGTTCAATAGATCGAATAACAAAAAGTCCGACTTAATGATATTTCGACACATCAACAATATATAACATCGTTTGACATAACATACATTAAATATAAAATCGTTTGCCATACCACTCAAAAGATATAAAACTTATTTGATCTGATATGATGAAAACGATATAAAGATTGGTCGACGGAGCCCCGCTGCGTGGGGCTCCTATTTCTAGGTAGTTTAAAAAAAATAACCATGAAGCCTTCTAACCTAACCTATCCGAGTTGGGGTACTCTGAGTCGGGGTGTTAAACCTAATGACGTTTTTTATATGTATTAAACGTTAGACCTAATGATTCGATATATTGAAAATCGTAATGTCGTTTTTCGGACCGAGGCCCTTTAAGCTTGACTCTTCGAACGTATGAAAAGCGGAAAACTAAAAAATCGTATTTACGACTTTTGGTGAAATAAAATTCGTGATTTTTAATAATAGACATTATAATTCTTAGGTATTATGAAATTCGGACTATATCGTAACATCGAAATTCGGAATAAAATATTTCGGAATATTTGGGTGTTCCGCATAATAATGCGCATGTATTTGAAACACTAACAACACGTATTAAAGTTATACCAGGAGTTTCAGTAGGTAGATTTCAATAATGTTATACACTGCAACCGTAAATGAATGCATTGTTTTACGGTTTTAGTGAAACATCTGCCACAACTACTTATTTCCGCAGAATAGGATATTTTGATACTGGCGTGTGTGCTATGTTAAGCATACACGTTTGGTCTCTTCAACTCTCTTCAACTTTAAGCTTGCAAGCAAAATATAAGCGAATAAAAGACCACTTCTGCTTATTTTATTTCATTATGAATTCTAAAAATCACTGCTGGCTAGAAACGTGTCAATGTTTAATTTATAATTTCCGAAACCAAATTACACTGAATTTCGTAAATGTTTGAATTCAATTTAGCTATGTCAAACTGTCGGTCACCCTCTTGAACAGTAGCCTTACTAATTTATGAAGTGAATTCAACAACGGTTTTGATTATGAAATAGTTTAATCAGAACTTTTCGTTATACGAGTAATCAAAGTATTTCACTTGAGATTGATTTAGCTTTTAGTGTTTTCAATGCCAATTATAAAAATGTGACATTTCATCATTTACACTCATTAACGTCCCACTGCTGGGCACGGGTCTCCTCCTCCACGCTGGCCAGACGTATTGGTTTATGGTTTGTTTCGAATTTTCTTTTCTCGCAGTGCACTTGTTTTAGTGTAGCACCAATCTAGTACTCCTTCTTACACTTTATACATTACTACCAAAAGTTTAAGCCATTACAATAAATCCATAACAATAGTATTGTGTTCCTGCTAGTGAGTGGTGGACTGGTGTCCATAACTATCATTATGTATAAACTTTTGTATAATTAGTACTTTTCAATCAACAAATCGTTATTAGGAGTCTAAAAGCTCATTAAACGAATGACAAGCCAGTTAGGTACGCAAAGACGTAATCTGTGGCCTGTCACCCGTATCGACCAATTAATATCTTTGACTCTATTCCCTTTTTGATGTCAGCTGAGTCTGCATTGTCTTTGAAGTGAATTGTAATCAAATGACCAAGATATTCAAATTTATCTAACCACGCAAAATGAGTGATCCATAATCGTAGTACAATCATATCTCGAGGACCTTTGTGCTGCCTCCAAACGGGTACGTACTATTATTATTACGAATATCTGATTTAAATTTTTATTGAGTATCTACATTTATATACTGCACAAAAAGTACATTGCGGAAACATTATGCGTATATTTTTTGTGTAAAGTGCTGCTAGGATACCAACTTAGATAAAACAAGAATTAATTTAAAAAAAGCAAAAACATTACCCTCCTTTTTTGCAGTCGGGTAAAAACCTACCTATAAATAAAATTTGAATATTGTATAGAATAATAAAATCACCTACATTAAGAATTATAATATTATTCTATCAAGTTATGATACATCACTTACCCTAAATAACGTTTTTAAGACTATTTCTGTCTCAAACTGTCACTAAGCTTATCGCTATATGATTTATTGGCCACTCAATCAATTCGTAACCTTTATAATAGAATAACCTGAATACGCAATGAATTTTAACCAAATATTAGCTATATGCCTGTGTTTATTTTTAATAAAGATTGCATTGTTTGTGAAGCGTACATTTTGTGGTAGCGAATATCCTATACAATTTATACCTTACATTATTTTTTAATTTTGATTTAAGTGTGCCTACAACAGTCTGAAATTTTATCTTCAGGTCCGCAACGACATATTTTAACACCAATTATTTCGCTGGCTATTACATGTGACCCCGCGTAGTATGCATATAAGTACATGTAATATAAGTACTTATAATATAACTTCACCCAGCTTTTGGGGCATAAATATCTTTTCCAGTTCAATTCTAATAACACAATTTAGATCTTTCTTTATAATTCACTCGATACAGGAAAGTTCTATAAATCATGTAAGTACATATCGGAATCCAGAAAGCCATACAGTGAAAAATACTATACTTTCTTTTTAAAAAAATTCAACATCCTACTACATGCAAGTAAACCCAACACAAAACGATTGCAGGGGGACCCCACATGTGAGTCCATACCCGAATAAAAGATCAACGTAATGTGGTCTAAAAGAAATCGAAAAAAATATTTGTTCCAAAAATGATGTATGCGACACGAAAAACACCTTAATTATTTTGTAAATACACTCGTGATATTATTCTTCAGTTCAAATACACTTAATAAACATACCTAAAGAGCTTATTCAAAAGTATAAAAGGATTCAAGTTGTTTTGGTAATAAATCAACCCACTTAATGTGTTTCGTTATTTACACCTGTCTAGTTTATATAACTCTCAGACTCCTTAAATATTTCACACTCTCTCAAGCTTCAATATTATAAAGTGATTATTTTAAACCATTCAAGCGTAAATGAAAAACACGTGTTGTTTCATATTTTAGTAAAATGTTTGTCTATGGAGAATTAAATTCCGAAATGTTCATGAACATAATAATATATAATATAATATGTTCATAAACAAGAATTCTTAAACGTAGGAGTAAATCGAGTTATTTTTTTATAATGCCGCTTGTGTACGTAAACCTCATAATGATGTTTGCTTGGTGGAATATTTAGAAAGAATGACAACCTAAAACGTACAAAAACAATAGACGTATTTCATTTGTTCTGTTTGCGGGAATACATTTTCATAGAATAGACCTTTGCGCTCGAGTGGATGTGGTATATTATTATATTATATAAATAACATTATGATTAACTCTTTCTTACATCGAATTATTTTGGAATATTCTTACTTTTTTAAACCATGACGACTTATTAATTAAACAATCTTTTTTCTTTTTTTTGTTTAAGTTTACGTTTAGTTTCTTTTTTTTGTAATTAATCCTACTAATATTATAAATGTGAAAATTTGTAAGAATGAAAAGTAAGTCGGAGAAAAATCTGCCATCTTATAGCTATTTCTGCTTCCTCTACCTAAACCGTTAGTGTTACATGAGGACAATGTATTGAAGAATTGTTACTTTTCAAAAAAAAGTCCGCGACAGCATATGCCTATCTTTTATGTGGAAGTCGATATAGAGAGAATAGTGAGCCAGAAATACATTTAAATCGGAAACTGCATTTAAAGTGAAAAATTTCATGGTATTAAACTAATTCCTAGAAATGTAAATACCTTTATCACTTTTGTTATTCGTTCACACTAAGTTATTTCGACAAATAGTTTAAAAGTTATTACGATATTAAATGAAATGTATATAATCCAAAAAATCTTATAATAATACTGTATGTCACCCGTGACTTCGCTTATCTGTTATTTTGTTCCTGTCACCACAGCAACTTTTCACCTTTAGAGGGGAAATTTCCACCAATGTTTTCTAAGCACAGATATTACTTCAGATTAAATATAACCAATATTACGTGATTGATTAGAATGGTACTTATCTTCGTGAAATATCCATCCCGTGACTTTTTGGTTAAAATTATCAAACATCCAAACAAACATTCATTCTTTCATGTTGTATGTATATTTATCGACGTCAGTCCTAATGACAATTCAACTATGTCAGATTAAAAAGAATTCTATTTTCTTTTTGCCAACTATACAACCTTATTACTTGAATAATATTACTAATCATATCTTTTTGTATATATAGTTTTAATATGTAAGTAGATGTTTAATTTAATTATTTTCATTATTGTAATAATTACTAAAAAAAAAATTAAACACACAAAAAACAATAATATACTGCCTATTATTTGTATAATTACTGAAAAGTTATTTGTGAAGTTTATACTTTATTTGAATAAGCTGTGTAGTAATAGGTACTATTGGTACGGTAACAAATAAAAAAAAAATTGTTGAAATATTTAAATGTGCCCAGAATCTGTTCCAAGTCAAACTTGGATGTGATTCTGTACTTTATTCAACCACTAGAAGCAAGTTTTATAATTATAGCTAATTAAAACTTTGTAGTCTGTTTCATCATTTATAAATATGAGAATACCACTGACATCAGTACGATAAGTAAAAGGTTTCTTTCTCAGTTGCTCTCACATTTTCATCCGACTTCCTCATTGCGAAATAAAAGGGTGTTCATTTTTCCCTTGGGTTTCATAATATTTCATGGACAAAATTGCAGTGCAGTCTAAAATAAAGAATAACATCACTATCATCATCATATCAGCCCAATGACATCCACTGTCTGTTGGACATAAGCCTCACCTAATTTTCGCAACGATTTTGTACCGCTGCAACCAACAACCACCTGCAACCTTAACTAAGTCTACGGTTCATCTGGTGAGAGGATTTACGTTTTCTAAATAAAAAAGAATAAAAAAAGAAGAACATACCAGAATTAACAGTATTTTTTATAATACATACCAATTTAGCCGTGTCTCTGAGCTGAAATTTCTGAAATCCATAATATATACTATTTAGAAAGCTGTGAGTTCAACTACCATCCCCAGCAATAAAAAGAAAAAAACCTTTAAAGAAACAACACAAAAACGAATTAATAAATGCATTTATTTGAGTAATTCTCACCACTTCAATGGAAAATTTTACAGCTTTAAAAAACAATATTAAGTATAGTGAGATGATAAGTATTAACTATGGACGGTTTGCGTAAAGAAATGCCAATAAATATCACTTACTGTTTCATGACTCCATGACGGATGACTCGATACGTTACATTCATCAATTTCAATTCAGTTGAAGGTACTGAATAAATAAATCGCTCGTACATGAAATAATCAAAAGGATTAACATAGGTTTGTATCTATTCTTCATAAATATACTCGAGTATAGATCTAAAACATACGGTTTGGTACAACTCATATTTGTTAGAAAAACCGTTTCTACGTGTTATTAAGCTTAAAAAAAAAATTCAATTATTCTTGTCCCTATGTTTTGATTTGTTATTTGACTTGATAGTCAAGTTTACCCGCGATCATTGCCTGGACGATAATAGTACTAGCTTGCACTCTGCGCACTGGCGTGGCGCGGCGCCCCGGCGTTTATCGTATCTTGGTGAAAAAACAATCTGTGCGGGCCCAGGCAAACATTCCCGATGCGCTACACTAGTGGGGTAGACCCAACATCGTTCTAAGCGCATTGTCGAACCGGACGAGGAGGGCATTTACGATACATGTTGATAATTATTTATACATGATTATAATTCATTTGAATATAAACAGCTGTAGTTGAATTGCTGTCATTATCATTTTCTTCATCACTGGCCTTCTGAGGGCTGTATAATATCTGATCACTTATCCCTCATCATCATCATCATATCAGCCCAATGACGTCTACTGTTGAACATAGGCCTCACCTAATTTGCGCTATAGCGAGCGATTTTGTGCCGCCCGCATCCAACGGCCACCCGCAACCTTTACTAGGTCCATCTGGCGGGGGGCCGCCCCACGCTGCGCTTTCCAATACGTGGCCGCCACTCGAGAACCTTTTTGCCCCATCGACCATCAGTGTATATGTATCATCAATTTGTATAGTTAAATGTAATTCTCGATTAGCACTACATATACATGTTCTTATATACAGAGATAATAATATGATACCTATTGATTGTCTCCGAAATTGGTAACAACAGTGGTTACGAGATTACATTCAAGCCTAGGTTAATGCTTCTCTCTTCCTAAATTACTATTAATTGGTAGAAGTTTGTAGTACAGATTTTAAATGAAAAATATGCCTAAAATCTGTCACTTTTGTTTCAGATAGGCCATATGCCAGATGGGTCTTAAGGCAATAAACAGGGTCTTATATTTTTTTTTAATACGTGACGCGCGGGGCTTCTCTCCCGTAATTTTTGTTTGACCACTGCTCCTCCTAGCTCCTATTAGCCTAAACGTGTTGTTATATAGCCTAACCTTCCTCGATAATTGAGATAATCAACATTAAAAGAATTTTCCAAATCGGAACAGTAGTTTCTGAGACAAGCGCGTTCAACTAAACATACAAACAAATTCTTCAGCTTTATAATAATTTAAACAACATTATTAATAGCTTATTTGACTCATATAATGTCACGAGCATTTTAAAATATAATTGCTAAACATCACTTGTTTGCATAAAATCAATTATATTATTAAATTATAATTGGGCTGTTAAACAGTTGACGGAGCGAGATTAATTACTATTGATGCTATAATATTAATTTAGCCCTATTATAATAAATAATAGTACGAGTATGCACGCTTCATTTGAAGCTCAAAATAATTGAGCTCAATGAAACACAGAGTTCAATCATAAATTATCTTTCTTTTTTAAATTTCATTGTTATGATTAACTAGTTGATATCCGCAGCTGCGCCCGCGTTTATTATACTCATGACCAGTTTTATTATTTCGCATTATTTCCAAACATCTCGAATTATGCACTCAGCAATATTTTAAAATCTTGCCATTTTTATTTTGTAGTAGATTATGCAAAATTCATCACATACATATAATATTTAAGTACCCGTTCTAAAACTCTTAAGAAAACGTTTAAATCATATAACGTACTTGAAATAAACTTGATACACAACTAGATAGCACCCCAGGGTATAGTCATGTTTATACAGATAAACACAATAGAAGTTACGTTATCCTCTCAAACTACTTCAACAAATTGCCCTCAAATCATATATTTACATTTTACCCGTTATTGATTTTAGTACACATTCTGACAGTGAGCTTATTCTATTATCCAATGGTATTATAATCATCATTTCAATCTATAAACGTCCCAGCACTGATGTGCACGGGTCTCCTCCGAAGAATGTGGAGAGAATCTAGCCTGCTATAGCACGCTGGCCAGACGGGTTGGTATAGTATCAATATGTATTCAATAGAAACCGGTTAAGAGCATGTCGGACCATGCTCGATGTAGGATTCTGCAGCAAAAGAGCGTATCTACATAGCGCTTACGCTCTTTTATTGAGAAAGGCAGTTTTTATGGCAATAACTCAAAAACGGTGTATCTGATCATGTTGAAAATAATTTTCGTTGAATGTATTTATTAAGCGTTATCTTTTTGATTTTTTCATATTTTTAGGTTTAACAGTTTAGAAGATAGGGGAAGGGGGATGCACATTTTTTGCTACTTTGGGAGCGATTATTTCCGTAAATATTCACTTAATCAAAAAACTTGCTTAGAAAACGGATGGACGGACATGACGAAACTATAAGGGTTCCTTTTTTGCCATTTTGGCTACGGAACCCTATAAAAAGGATAAAATTCGCGATGAAATAATGTAATTTTCTACACGGAAAAAAACATTTTAAATCTTTCGTAAACGTTTTCATTTTTTATGGAGAAACAGTATTGGCTTTTCTGTCATGAAATGTTCTGGTCAACCTAGATTTTGTGAATGTGTTAACGACAGGTTTACTATATATTCATGGGACCTTTTGGAGGTAAATTCGTGACGCTATGTATGTATTAGAAGTAGCAAACTTATAGTGTTTTATTGTTATATTTTTGCTATACATTATCTCCTTACGGAGTTGTAAACTAACTTGTTCGTAAGTAATATGTGAAAAAGCAATAAGAATCGTTATAAGGGTTCCACTTTTTCCTTTAACATTCGTAATAATAAATCTCGTAATCCTTCGAAATTCTTGTAATTATTCTTTTGAAAAGTTGAGTAATATATTACAAAACATTTTTAGCAGTCGGGTAAAAACATAATAGTTTTTACCCGACCCGATTTTTTTTTAGATTTTCTTTTAAAAATTCCGACTGAGGTATTAAGCTTAAGAAATATAATTTAATTAAAAGGGGGTTCCGAATAATAAAAAAAGAAAAATCTAAAATTAAAAAAAAAGGAAATGATTAAAGATAGTTTCAAATGAACAACTAGAACGATCTTTTGTTCAGTCGGTCCATCGTAATATGACCCACTGAATAGAAATTGATTCAAGTAAATTCATGCCCTTGTTCGTTGAAACGTTGGGTCGCTTTGTAGATTGTTTGGCAGTTAAAGTCTCACACAGGGCAGCCAAATCATGTCATGAGCATAAATAATGCATATTACTCTTTAAATTAATTAACATTGTTGGCCCAAAGAAAATTAGGCAAACTGTAAATTTACAATATAAATTGCATGTGAAGATGTCAATATATTTTTTTATTATTTTTTATTATCTAGCGAAAAAACTAATAATTTTATTATTAACTAATAATTTTATTATTAATTTATTAACTTATAGATTTGAAAACCTAGTACATAGCTACGACATCTTCTATTTTTAAACGACTTCAAAAAAGGAGGAGGTTATATGTTCGACTGTATGTATTTTTTTTTTTTTTTATGTATGTTCATCGATTACTCGGAGATGCCTGAACCGATTTAAAAAATTATTTTTTTGTTTGAAAGGGTATACTTCCGAATTGGTCCCCTATTCATCACGTCAAGTTCTGATGATGGAATCTCAGGGAAATCGAAGGCAACCCTCAAATTTTATAGGCACATGTTACGTGTTTCATATATTTTTTAAAGTTATTCAAGTATTTACGTCTGATAGTCAACATCTCATGTTGATGAGCTGGTGATGGAAGGTATAACTCCTTAACTGTTAGGAGTTGGAGGATAATTCTTTCGACATTATAGGTTCTTATAAACCAATAGTTGTATTCTTGTAGGTTATTTAGGTGAGCTGATACTGGAAGGTATAACTCCTTAACTATTAGGAGTTGGAGGATAATTCTTTCAATATTATAGGTACTTATAAACCTATAGTTGTATTCTTGTAGGTTATTCAGGTGAGCTGTCAGTGGAAGGTATAACTCCTTGACTCTTAGGAGTTGGAGGATAATTCTTTCGACATTATAGGTACTTATAAACCTATAGTTGTATTCTTGTAGGTTATTCATGTGAGCTGTCACTGGAAGGTATAACTCCTTAACTTTTAGGAGTTGGAGGATAATTCTTTCAACATTATAGGTACTTATAAACCTTTAGTTGTATTCTTGTAGGTTATTTAGGTGAGCTGTCACTGGAAGGGAAACTTCTTAATGTTTAGGAGTAAGAAGATGATTTCTTTAAATATCACATCCATGTTGTGTTATTTCAAGTGTCTAAGGTGAGAGCTTTTGATGGAAGATAAAGTTGTATAATTCAAAGGATTTCTTAGATGATATTTTAAGTTTTCGATATAGTATCTAACCTGCATTGTATACCTATACTTGTTACCTGTTGCATTTTATAGGAAAAAAGAAAGACATAAAAGCTCAGAGTTTTGAGATTCCTCTATTCTACAATCAGGTTGTGTTGTTAGAATATTTAAATAGACGTTCCCTTCTATCGAAGATTCTTTATTTCGGTTTTCCGTCTTAGTTTGCCAGCCAGTATTATTAAATCTGCTAGATAAAAAGTACACTAAAAATGGAAAAATAAACTATTTTTAACAAAAAAATATTAAAACGACTTCAAATCAGTACTAAAAAGCGAAAAATAAACTGAATTAGATATTTAATTCCAAGCTAAAAAATACCTACCTACCTGTTTAAAGTATAATACCCTATTATTAATCTGTTTGAAGTCGGTGCCAGCCTAATGAGGTTGTATCACTCAGTTTGAGCCGTCCACTAGGTACGATCACACGCAAGTGCGAGGTGGTGTGAAGTAGCGAGCGGTAACAGATGTACGTACTAAGCAGTAGGTACGTAGCTTAACAAACTCTTTAGGCTTGGCACCGACTTCAAACAGATTAATAATAGGGTATTATACTTTAAACAGGTAGGTAGGTATTTTTTAGCTTGGAATTAAATATCTAATTCAGTTTATTTTTCGCTTTTTAGTACTGATTTGAAGTCGTTTTAATATTTTTTTGTTAAAAATAGTTTATATTACCCGACTGTCAGCACGGGTATTGTTTAATTTGATCTTACATGAAACTAAATATATTTTGAAAATGGCCTAAATTGACACATTCTTTAATTACGAATGTTGGCAGTTAATTAACGGTAGATAGCGAATAGATTAATGACCACATATACAGGCTGTCCCGAAACTCAACTTCAAGCGGCTACGGGGTGGCTATGGTGATGGTATAGGCTGTACCTGTTCTGAGAAAAATATAAAAAAAAATCCAAGTCATATGGTTCAGTCATAAAAAATTGTTTTTTGAAAATGATGCAAATCGACAACTCTGAAGACATTTTTAGGTCCTGCTATGACATAGTGCCAGATTTTGCCAAGTTTTTTTTTACATAATCCTTATTAAGTATACTTTAGTTTGCTGTTACAAATTCAAAAGTTATTTAAGTAAACTTTGAAAAAAAAAAAAAAAATTCATAAAGTCATGGTAAAAAAAAGTGTAGTATTCAAATGTTTGAGACCTATTTTCTTTGAAATTGGTCTACCATTACTGCATTATAAGTTCCAAATTGTCCATTTTGAATCCAATGAAAACTTTATTTCCTGAAAAGCGTAGTTTGAACTTTATTACGTTAGGCATGTAATACCGACACCTAACGTAAATTAATCAAGTGTCAACGAATCGGCCCGTTGGATATTTGATGGCACTAGACACTCATGTTTAAAGATGGAGAGACTCATACCCGAATTCGTAAAAAATACATTGTCAAAATCGTGCTTACGATAATTTCCAATTCACTGCTTTGGGTACTCACTCATTTGGTATCTGCTAAAAAATATATACGAAATTCTCTCCACAACGAGCCTTCTTGAGTGCTTTGTATATGTAACGCGTATTAACAAACATTTTTGCAATATTTTCAGTAATTTCCGGGTTTTTGTTAATTTATGTGTGTAATGCGGAAATGTATTCATATTTTCAGTTTCTACTACAGTTTGTTTTGAACTTAATGAAATGTTCTAGAACTTCAACATAATATTAAATATTTGAGGTTTTCTGTATCCGAGGAAAGTTAGCTATTGGTTCAAACAATTTAACAACAAACCAAAGTCCGATATTTAGTAGTAAGTAATGTAGGTACCGTTTTATACCATTTAAGTTTTAAAGTTAACAAAGTTGGCTATTACCTACCAAAGCTTGATTTGTGATCAGCACGACACGATCACTGTAGCTTACATATGCTTGAAATTCCGAACCCTGCCTTGCAATACACTAGGTATTTGTACGGTTTGTTGAGCCTAAGATATTTGGATCAAGTCTGCCGTAGGTAATCTGCAATGTCAAAATGGAGATACAAATAGTTTAACACTATAATACAATATATTATAGAAACTATATCGGAGAATAGTATTTGTATCTTTCTATTGCTTATTATTTTTTATAGTCGTTAGGTTTTATTCTTATTAAACTGTTACAGAAAAATCAAATGATACATTTCCAACTCTTTTAAAAGAGGGGTGGTATGGTTACCATATGTAGTTAGTAGTTTATTCTTCACATGACAGCGCCCGACCACAGATTACTAAATAGTTACTACGTAACAGATACTTCACTCAGTAGAAAATTACTAATACCTCCTGCTATAATTGACTATTCTGTCACGTCAGTCCGCTGCATGCTAAAATGTGCCTAAATGCTCGAGCGTACAGTTGTGATTGCTTCGCACCGCGCGATCCCACAGCAATTGCAGGGCTGCCTTTTCGTTAAAATTAAATTAACATAAATAACTATTTGCTATTTTATTGAGAACTGTGAATATGTTCTGACTCACAATAGGCGGTAGTTTAAAATTGTATCGTTTATAAAATATTTTTTATTATTTATTTAAATTGTTGCTGACTGTGCAATACATCTAAAACATAAATATAGAGGTCAGTGTGTAGGTAAAATAGAAAGAAATCTTTAAATATTGCGTGTTTTATTTTTATTAATTTTTTATAAATTTCTTACCCTTTCTAAATTCTCGGTTATTAAATTTCTACTAAGTACTACTACTATATAACTATTTAATAATCTGTGGTTAGGTGTTTATCCCTTTTATTACTTGATTTGCACCCATCTACTGCACATAAGGCACCAGGCGGCATCGTAGGTACGCGTATAAACGAATAGAACGATTAAAATTGAACATCGTGCGTGCGCTTCGGTTGCGAAAACCGCAATGAGTTGGGTCCACCCCACCGCTCGGCCGGGGTAGGTAATTATAGCGCGCAAGTACATGGAGTGACGGAGGCCTGGCCCGACGGCGACGTGACGTTGTTGGTTGAATAAAGGAAATGATTGGATGGTCGGACGCTATAACTGACAAGTGGCAATCTACCGGCAGACTCTCTCTATGCATCGGCTGCAATTATCTCCCGCGTCAGTCAATAGAGCTAGCCGCTCTATAATATTCACATCCGAACTATAATTTACCGACTAACCATCGCAATTATGAAGTGGATTGTTAATCGAATGCGCTGATATAGTCGTATTACAAATTTTGATACGAAAATGTATATTAGATTATGTTATGGAAATGTTTATGAATTAATGTAAGTGATAGATAAGTGAAGATGGATGGAAATTTGTTACTCAATCACTCCAGAACTGACTGCTGAAAGGATCTGTATGAAAATTAGCACTCAGATAGAAGCAGATGGATGTTGACTTAATATGTATAACTTGAATCAAACTAAATGGTGGTTCGGATATTAGCTGCAAACGCGTGAACGCGCAGGTTGTTATGTCGTGCACGTATGTGCAGTATTCAAACGTAACTTCTACACTCTCAAATGTGACGCGTGCGGCGCTTGCGGGTGAAGGAAAGGGCGCGCGGGAGTGTGCACCGCCCCCGCGCCTTTGACATTCCGCTGATACCCAATTTTATGTTCTGCGTATCATCTTGCACGATGTTCAGAGCCGCCCTTAAGATTGACTCAAGTTATAAGTGTTAATTAAATTCAGTTTACAATAGTAGCTTTGGGTTAATTATTAACTTTTGTATTTCATTTACTAGATCTCACTGTGAGCTCTGACTCACAAGTAACAGTATTTTGTCATATTTACTCGGTGGCGACGGCGGTGGTTTGTTACCCCAAGTGTTTTGATTACTTTCGAGCTTTTGCCTCAAACTACCCTTTAACCAAAGTCGTCCTTATGTGTTTCAGCAAACTTATGTTGCCCAGTTTAACAATTTTATACATAACATCTGTGGGGTACGCCACAAAGCCGATTTCAATCGCGGTTTTAGACCATAATCTCTCTTTTGGGAAACATAACTAGATTAAATATAAACTAGTGTATTATAATGTTTATACAGTCAACAAAGGAATATAATTGTTTCTATCTTTTAACTCTTCTTAATTTTATACCCATTATACAGGGTGTCCCGAAACTCAATTTCAAGTGGCTACCGGGTGATGGTATAGTTTGTATATGTTCTGAGAAAAATATAAAAAAAAATCCAAGTCATATGGTTCAGTCATAAAAAATTGTTTTTTGAAAATGATGAAAATCGACAACTCTGTATACATATTTAGGTACTGCTATGTCATAGAGCCAGATTTTGCCAAGATTTTTTTTACATAATCCTTATTAAGTATTCTATAGTTTGTTGGTACAAATTCAAAAGTTATTGTAATGATTTCATAGAGTCATGATATAGATACATTTTGAAAATATCTATGTTTATATAAATTTATTTTTTACCTTTTAGTTCACATTTTTGTTTATTGAAAGCTTGACCGTAAATTTGTTTTTCTTATTTTTCTTATGACGAAGCGTCATTCATAAATTTATTTTTGTTTTTTAACGTTTGTTCTCAAGGCATACTTGCACATAATGTGCCGAAACAATACAGTTGCTATGAGTACAATATTGTTCATAATACTTTTTGCTATTGATTGTTAAAACTATTGCAAGCACTAATGGAGGACTAATTTCTATCCAGGCCGACGAGCTTTGTGCACTTGTTAAATCACTCATAAAACGGGAAACTAATTGCGCAAGTTCGATTTATACTTGAACAATTTTTCACAAAGCAGTTTATTTATTCAGTCGTTTGTTGGCAAAGGAGTCGAGGTCGCTAAACGGGGACGGAATTAATGTGTTAAACCTTAGATCCGTAAACGGAGCACTAACAAGGCCCATATTAACAAGTTAGCAATGTCCCACTACTGGGCAAGGGTTTCTTCTATTCTGCTACCAACTATCTTTTTGTAGCGTAGAGACTCGATAATAGAACAATTCCTTTGTAAACCTAAATAGCTTGTGAATTAGTGACCTTTTATTTAGGATAGGTAACTGACTGACAGTAATACATTTTGAGCTATTAGGTTGTAAGGTACGTTGAAAGGTTTGTGTCCATGAAAAGTTTTCGCATTTTAGTGCGTAGATGCACACAAAAAACTTCGTTCAGATAAATGCTGCCTGCAGGCAAATTGAAAAATGGATATGGTGAAGTGATTGAAGACGCGAGTAGACACCAAACCTTAATAAAAATTGAGGATTTATGCTCTAAAGCTAACAAAATTTTTGATTAGTCCATAAATCTAAAATAGCTCTAACAATTTTAATCACAATTTTGTTTCATACCTCTCAAACCTTGTTTTACCTAACTTACAGCAACATGACGTATATATTTTATTTACAAGGAGCTACAAAATCTTCAATTTTGAACATTCTTAAACTCTATTACCATGTAATAAGGTTGAAACTCATTTCTAGTCTCTCACGAGCCTCTCAGCCGTGTTCTCTACATCCCGTACAAGATTTAATAAAATCTCAATTTATCTAACGCCAATTTCAATTTATAACTTTTGTATTTTCTCCCTATCGCGTATATAGGGCAGTCACTGTAGATGGAAGGCAACAGTTCCAAACATAACTTTTTAATTCTAGGCATTCTGGATTGTTTCTAGAGTTTTATTTAATATTTTTTTAATAACATACTTTATTATAAAAACAAGTATAATGTGCACTACATTATCTTATTTCATAATAAAGTAGGTATAGTACAGTGCAATCATTATCGTCATCATGATATCAGCACAATGAGGTCCACTGCTGGTCATAAGCCTCGCCTAATTTCCACCAATAGTGCATATCTGACCCAAATGTCAAGTTTTAATAGAATAATTAGCTAATTTAATTGAGTGAGTTACTTAGTTGATTCAGTTGGAAATGCATAATCATGTGCGATAGTTATTTATTTCATAATGAATGTCTATGCCAGACGCGCACAATTGCTGACTTCTTTTCAGGGTACTACGATGTTAGCAAATAAGTTCATGGCCTGGTGGTAAGCGGTTACCATAGCCAACACCAGGAGCATGACATGCGTGTTGCCAATCCATTAAAACTCCCTAAATACCACTACTCACCACTAACAGAAATATAATGCAAATTTATTTTAGCTGTGGTCTTCTGTAGGGTGTAGACACTTCACCAGTAGGCAGCTCAGCTTGATCCTGTGTTACTCGTTGTATTCTACCTCTCTTACAAAATATAACTAGTCTAAAATAATTTGTTTTAACAGTTGCGGTATTGAATCGTCACCCTTTTTTGTTGTGCGGCGAAAAAAACCGTAATACACGCCTGGCCTAGCCAAGCTGAACAGATTGCCTAAAAACATAATATTCGAGGAGCAGAAGCTAAAAATAAGTGTGGATATTTAGGTGAGTGGATCGTCGGGGAACTTATCACAGCTGAATGGCGTACCTTGAAATGTGGCCAAGTTCCTGGGCGCTTAAGACTACATAATTATAACTAATTATACTTACCAGTAAATAACGAAGCTGTACTGTACGGGAGTTACTAACAAATTGAAAAATATTAGTAGTTTTCTCAAGATAAAATGGAATGTTTCTACACATTGTTGTCATTTTTAAAGAGAAATGGCAGAACAGTGTTCATCTATAGGTACTAACAGATATTTATCGAGTAAAAAGAGTTCATATACGTTCGGGTGCATACATGAAAATCCTGTTTCACGTGTCTCTCTGCCATAATTACGTAGCTACTTTTTACAGTAAAAAAAATAACACAAGATGAATGAACCCAATTTCACATCTATTGTGACTGAATCAGTCCACACTAATACAATTTCTTTTCATAAACTGGAAGTAAATAAGAAAACCTTATTTGACAACATTGAATGAAAGAAAGCAATAAACATCTTATTCGGCCGCTGCTTTATCATAAGTAGGTAATTCTAATTATGTTAAAACAGTGCCTTTTGTATAATTAATTTTATCGATTTTTATTACTTCTTATACATTATATAATGTTATTCGTGAATAGTCAAGTCAAACTGTAATTACACTTTAAACGATAACGTTTTATAGGTTAAAAAGATTTTTGGCAACTTACTGTTTTGCTTTTGATATAATTAACAAAATTCAACTCAAATAGTACTATCAAGTAAATAGACACATATTACACACACACCCACACACACACACACACACACAACCCTGCGTGGGAACTCGCACATAATTTGCACCCCTGCTTGTTCTATACGATACCTTAAATTAATATTAAGATAATCTGTGTACTTACCTTTTAAGTGAACGTACCGATTAACTTAAAATTGTGAACACTACTGAAAGAGCGGAATTTCCTGACACAAGCATAATATTTTGCTTAAAAGGAAATTCTCTAACATATACTATATATTGACTGTCACCGTGGCGCAGTGGTTAAGGTGGTCGCCTCGCCACTACATCGCCGTGCTGGGTGACGTGGGTTCGATTCCCACACGAGACAAATATTTGTGTGATTTATAGATATTTGTTTCTAGTCTGGGTGTACTTTGTGTCCGTTAGTTTCATGTTTGTAAAGCTCCCCGCGACACAGGGCTTGTTCCCTAGTGTGGGCGTTGTCTCTTAAAAAAAAAAAAAAAATGTAACCTAATTCTAAGTTATCAATATAAAGATTATTATTTATTATTACTAATATTACACATAAGTCATAATACTTGTTTCGTGCTTTATTTAACCTAATCCGACCGTAACTACAGCGGCATTAGTGAGTAAACACAAGGATTTGATGTTTTAATTAAGTTGGAAACTACTCCCGGTGAAACACGACCTTGACATGAGCTAGCAACTATGACAAGTCGTCAATATTATATGTATACGAGTTCTCAAAGTCTCAATAGCAATAGTTAGTTACAGTAGTCCGAATGACTACGAATCTGTCAATGGTAAAAGACGACCCGGCTTACTTGTATATCTCGGAATGTACTTATGCTATCAGGATGAAATTTGGAAAGGTTGTAAACACTGTTAATCCAACTCTATTTAATTTTAAACTCTAAACTAATAATATACTAACTATAAACTAATAAATCTTTTTATTTTGTCTGCGGCCCAAATGAAGAGTTGAAATTTTACGTGCACACTTTTAGGTCAAATGTTATCAGATGAAAGGGCTTTGTTTTTACATTTGAAAACCTATTTTTATTTATTTTTACCCTTCACAGTCTTTGAGTTAGGATCAAAAATATAAAAACATACCATCCCTTCCCCCTTATCTCCGAAGTTTGTGATGTGAAATAATGCCTGTAAACAGATATTTATGTAAATATTATAGAAAAAATAAATTAAAAAAATGATTTTTCTAACTCGCACACTTTTTGGTAATCATCAAAAAAAACCCGACAGCATAACTAAATTTGTTTTTTTTAATTTCACTATTAACAACAGAGTTTGATATAAGATCTTAATTACCAGACGCTTTGTTAACATTCAATCGTTTTTAACTGGAAACTTAAAGCCTTTGCCGGTGCTCGTACAAAAATCCTTTATAATTTGTAACTGATGCTGCAGAGACTTAACGGCTTAAGAATCTGAAGGTTGATCCATTTCAATGAGCGCGCATAGTCAAGTTTCGATCGAATTTAATTAGACCAGAAAGCACCGACTCGTTGAGTCTAATGATGCTAAAAGACTTGAGCATTTACTTTTAACAAAACATTGAGCATTCGCATTTTCTAAATTGTCGAACTGTAGAACACAGTGAACAGCGAACAGAGCCAAACATCGCTACGAAAATTCATTCTAGCAAACGCTCTCTGTAACTACACTGGTCAAGAAATATACTTCACGAAAAAATATACTTCACTTTTTTAGCCAGTCAGACCAGACACGTGACCGTCAAGTATGACTACTTGACGGTCGCGTGTGCTGCATTTGTATAAAGAAACGGCGATGGAACAATGACAGAACTATCGACTCGATACAATGCTCGAAGAAAATTTATTGGTGTTCCAAATCCTGCATACTTACTTCTAATTAATTTCGATGCGGGTTCCAAGACTGTAGGTTTCAGAGACCGGTTTGGGATTTCCCGAGTATCAAAAGTCGGTGTTCACTAAAGTAAAACTCTCGCGTTTATTTTTCTGTAATGTAACATTCGCGAGAATTTTCATTACACGTGAATACACTTAATTAGTGCTGTCGTGAACGTTTGCCGCTTGACTTAAATAAGCTATATTAGCAGGTAAGAGCTAAGAGAGAACTAAGAGCTTTGCATAAAACAAAAAAAAGGAAACATTTTTCAATGAAAATATCTGCAGTATATATTTTAGAAATATATTTTTTGAAGTAGCATGCTTTTTAAGTAGTAGTATTGGAAATAAGGCATCGCCTACGAGCTATAAATCAGTTTGATAGCAGTAAGTGCTTCGAATGTGTTTTATTTACAAAAGGTCAATTCATTATACGTAATAAAATGCGGATGGTGGACCAAGGCAGCCACAGAGTGGTGGCTTAGAGAGGCTATAAAGCCAGTGAGCAGACCACCGGCCTGATGGTCAGACGATGTTGTCAAGAGACTGGAAGAGGCCTATTACCCAGCTGTGGGCTGATGATGATAATGATGTTAGAATCGTTGGTATAGTGTACCAACGATACTAACGCAAAATTAACGATGTGTTTCCATGTACATAAACTAATAATTCAAATATGTAAAAATAATAATTAAGTATTTATTTATTTCTCTGTCACAATATTATGATAAGACAGTTTTAAATAATAATATATTATATGACCCGGCAAACTTCGCACCGCCTTTATTTTCTTGAATATTTTCGAAAAACCTGAAAGACGTATTTTTAATTTATGATTTGACTGACAGCTAATCGTGTAATATTCTTTTTAATTTTACACGGAAAAGTCAGTGATAGTTCCTTTTATTTTATGGAGATTCATTCTGTTTGGGTTTTTATGGGTAAATAAAATAGTTTTAACCTCTACAAATATATTGTTTTGCTTTATGTCTTTATTTTCATTATAGTTAAAGTGGAGAAGTATTTAACGTCCGCCAGTTTCTGATCTAGGTTTTGGTAGGTATTTCTCTAAAAAAAGATCGTGAATGTCCGTCAAAATTAAGTATAAAACGCAAAAAAAAAATTAATTAAACATCGCAAAAATTAAAGCATTAATTTTAAATTAAAACGTACACCTACTATAGGATTTAAAATACAGAACAGAAACATTATTATTAACTAGCAAATAGCTAGTGTCATGTGCAAAATTCATTCTAATAAGTATTATGAACTTTAGAGCGGATGCCACACACATGCGGTTAACTCTATTCAAGCCAAATAATAACGAAAACCTTCTCTTTACCATTTTATTACTAATTTACTGTTAATTCGAGTATTATTATTTGCACATTTAATGCTGACAGTATTCATAAATATTACTTAACAAACAATTTAACTGTAACGTTTGTAATGGACATAAACAGTGAATCTGCGTCCGTATACAGTAGACACTTAGACAGCTGTCATACATTATCTTTGTAATAAAATTTAATTTTGTTGTAGACAATTCTCTTGCATTGGCAATCACAAAATCGCTCACTGTGGCAGGAATTTGGTGAGGTCTATGTTCAGCAGTGACGTCATTGGGCTGGTATGATTATGATGATTGGTATCAAGAATTAAAATATATTAATAATAAAAACAGATGAAGATCAATCAAACTTTGATGACAATGTCGTCACAAAATAAACACATTTGGAAATGTAGTTTGTTTAACCTATTGTCACGAAACAACAAAGCAACGTATCAACATTTTATTAGGATTCTTTGGAGGCCTTGAGAATGCCAAAATAATATCTTTATTGTCATTTTCGGCACTATAATGATTACGGCTACGGCGTTTACTACTACGTCTTGATCAGTTGAGCGTAGCTGATGCTAGAGCCCTAGTGTGGTTAAGCCAATTGTGGCAGTAAATTTGCATACAGCGCGCACTTATCAGTATACCACTAACGAAGTCTGCTTCTAATTCGGTCACGTTTGTAATCGAGATCGCGTGGATCATTTTCAAAATCTTAAATATTAGTATTTATTAGCACACGCTCTACAGAGTGATTTTCTCCCAGTAGATAATAATAATAAAATGTAGCATTATTCCAAATAAGGGCTGGACCACATCTAGCCGCACGGAATCGAAATTTTCTATGTTTCTATTCTGCCAAAATAACAATAGCAACATAACATTTTGCATAAAATATGTTGCCATGTCAAGATATTTTAATATTTCGGATAAGATTACATAGTTAGCTAGTCCAAGTAGCTACTTAATCTTGTATTTGCAGTGTTATTGCAACACAAGAACCTTCGTAGAAAAGAGTATGTCATCCGACCCGACTAAGTTGTTCTACATCCTTTTTTTTAATCGCAATGATTAATTCTGTACGAACTTTTCTAATACCTAAATAATAATACAAAAAAAACATTAAATCAGTCGAGCCATCCGTAGGAATGCCGTGACACGAAATTTTAGTGTGATTTTTATGAGATTTACCTATATATATATATATATACATACCTGTACTTTACAAAACATAATGTTTAATTTAAGAAAGCAATTATAGGAATGCCTACTTGAACATTGTTATTGTTTCTAAAGCAACTTAAAGTTGTAATTAAATATTTTAATAAGTTTGTTAAGTAATGCCCGAGTTTGATAAATTGGTAAACAAGGCGAATGGACGGCGCGGCCGCGCCGCCTCGAACCGATGACATAGACTTCTCTGCTTCAAGAACAACTTTTACCGGATGACATAATTATCAATATTGACTTTCGTTTTTGTTGTTGTATTGTTATATATACAAACAAATGTTTCAATATCATTATCATCATCAGCAACCCATTAAGTCCCACTGCTGGGCTCGGGTCTCCTCTCCTCTAACTAGAGAGCTGAGACTGAGGCTGTTTCAATACATTTATTATTATTATTCTAAAGAATACATTACACAACAATACATTTATTAGTTTTTCTAAAGAATAGTGAAGTCAAATTATGTATATTATAATCTATGTAATGTTATTGAAAAATACTGTACTTAGAGATTTTTTTTGAATCTCGTTCCCTCGGGAAATTGGATTCCATTTTAGTGATTATTTATGTTTGTGGAGGTAATCTATTTTTAAAGACAACATCCGCATCCAATATTTTTCATTCCTTCATAAATTTTCTAGATTTTATGAATCATAGTGGAACGTTCATTGATGAAGGCAACAGAACTGTATTTAAAAAAAATATTTATTCATTTTATAAATTAATAACTTTCATTGTTTATGAAAGTTTTTATGGGTATTCTTAATTATACGCATAATAAGGTTGCATCTTATTAGCGTCTAATTAAGAATTTTAATGAAATTATTTGAACTTTAACAAGTAGATACTTAGGTACTTATCAATTATTAAAGATAGACTCTAATCCTTTCATCTATTTGTTAATTAAACAAAGCATTTTATTCTGAAATGTTACTTTAATTTTTTTATTGCTACACAGTCAACAGATTTAAAAGAACTTTTTGTTGAAATCAGGAAAAGGAGTCCAATATCTTCAAGCTGTTTAACATATTTCTAAGAAATGACTTGAGAAAACATTTCCTTGGGGGATTTCATCTCTGGAGTAGCAGGCGCCCATATCGTGTGGTATCCGCTTACAGTTAAATAAAGAGCATTTATAACCTATACTATAAAAAATAACCACATACCACCACTACAAAAAAAATTCTTAGTAGTCGTAGTCGTAGAATTTTTTTTTAAACTACTTAAGAGCATGTCGGACCATGCTCAATGTAGGATTCGCAAAAAAGAGCGTATCTTCATAGCACTTACGTCCTTTTGTTGAGAAGCGCAATTTTTCGGCAGATTAGCTTAGACCTGCAAAAAACACATTTCTTAACTCAAATCAAGCTCTTAGAACTTCTACAAGATATTTATTATTATTACAAGGAACCTTGATCGCTCTTAGCCTGACCTTAGACTTGACTTAGCAATATAACATTCTGAGGTATCTTCAAGCTCACAGTTTAACCGTGCCGTTTAAACTCCTATCATAATTATAATCATTCTTATTAAATTAGTTTCTAGTGTTTACGAGAAATGTACTTAGAAATGTACAAATTTTTAAATTATGATATTTTTCATAAATAAATATTAAGCTATCGCCTCAGGTCCCGCCCAAGAAGCATGTCTGTAAAAAGTAGCCTATATATTATATAGCTATATAGCTATTCCTGACTACAATCAAACTGTGTGCCAAATACCAGACAGAAACTTTCAGCCATTTTGTCGAGATCGAGTAACAAACTTCCATCCATATATCCATCTACCCAACCATCCTAACTTACGCATATTAATCTTTGTAAGATTTAAATAAATATACTATTTATACGTTAAAATAACATACTGTCAGCAGGTGACAAGTATTTTTTTATTGCCTGAGTGGCAGACGAGTAGGTTACCTATCTAATGCTAAGCGGTTGTCAATGTTTATGAACAGCGAGTTCATAAACATTGACAATGTTAGGGGAACAGCCAAACTACTGTCTACCTTGAGAGTATAGCTCTATTTAAACCTCGTTTGAAAAAGCACTTATCATGGCGCTCAGGAAATACTGCTGCAGGAAGTTCACCCCAGAATCGGCACGTACGTGGGGGAATGATCGCTAATAATCGCTATCCCATTTGAATATCGATTGATAATGGGGCCACTAGGGGTGGTCGAACTTTACTCAGCATACATGGCTGGTGGTAGGTCATAAACAAGTACCTCATAAATAAAGAAGGTGACGTCAAATACTACCATGGAAGACACGTTTAAAGTTTAAAAAAACCGACTTCAAACATCTTGAAAGAATACTTACGGTCTAAAAACTATAAAAACCGCATCATCACATCCTGACCTCACAGTGGATCCAATGGGAAAGAAATCCAATTACATCCAAAAAATAAATCCAAATTGGTTCAGCTGTCTTCGAGTAATCTAGCATAAGACCTACATTAAAAAATTGTGACGGATTGAGAACCTGCTTCTTTTAGAAGTCGATTAAAATGCCAAACTTTGGAAAATCATACATTTTCATCAACATAGTTACAGCCGTTTTCGATATACCTACTTACCAAATCCAAATAAAAATTATAAAAATTAAAAAATTATAATATTACTAAAAATTCGAGAACCACCATGGATCAATTGCACTGAAAAAGTTAAAAACCTCATATTCTTCCGTAATGTGAAGACTTTTGACAGGACGACGTCTGTCGACTCGAGGTCAGCCAGTTAATAAATGAGTTTACTTTACTCGAGTTGCTCGAATAGTACTTAATAGACAAATACGATATTTAAACAATATTAAAAATCTAATATTTTAACTGAGATAATAGAGTACCTGGTTCAGAAAACATTTGAAAGCTTCTCAGTCCCTTCTGCTGATTACCAGCACTTAATTAGTGGTCTCCGAGATTCGGAAGCCCCTTAATATGTTGAAAAGATCATTCGGTAGAAGATTGGCCAAGGTTTATTATTTTGGCTCAGTTGATTCCCGACTCAATATGATTTCTATTTCATGTGAAAGATCGTGAGGGAGAAAATAATATAAAAGCGCTAATATTTTTATAGTCATGATAATATTTCAAGCATAGCTTTTCCGCGCGCTCAAATATCACTCCTCCTCAAAGCCATGTGAATTTCCGTTTTACAAGTCGACCCTTTTATATTTTCTACATAAAAATTTAAACTCGTCTCTCATCTAAGCAAGATAACTTGAGTTTGTGATTTACTAATGCTACGTATTTATTTATTTTATTGAGGAAAACCGATAAAGGTTATTTAGATCAGGTTTATATTTAGGAATTCATATTAAACTGACTTTAAATATTATAATCATGACATTTTGCTGTAATCTAATTGACTAGTTGGATACAAAGAAACAAATAGGTACTTTATCATGCATACTTACCGTTCGTGATACTCACAGAACAGAAATAGTTTTTTTTTGTGATACTAAAACTTGTTGTTGCCATATCCTAATTATGCATGAAAAAGGATACCTTTTTGCCCATAGTACAGTTCAGTTGTCCGATCAACCAGAATACAGAAAAGAAATATTTGTCTTAAGAGGGAACGCGGCGCACGATTCTTCATACAAACGTATTCCCCTGTTTTCTCCCTGAATAATGTTTAAAAGGCAATTTTTTTTAGCTCAAAAATTCAAGTTCAGCTATAGGCATGTCCCTATCATTTCCTTTTTTTCAAAAACTTATTAATAAAGAAAATATGAGCCTCCAAATATTGCTAAAATTGACGTATTTTTAATGTCGTAATTAGAGGACTACCAGAGGAATTCTATTAGTTATTTCCATAAAAAAAAATAATAGGAACCTAGTCATACTCTTTCTGGAATTTTTCATGTAAAAAAAGATTGAATCCTCTCAGTTTTCGAGGAGAAAACAGGGGAATACGAAACGTCCATTTCGTCAAAATTTTTGTCTTAAAATCTTTCTGAGCTGTAGCTGTCTTTATCGCACTCTTCGGGGGTGACTTGAGGTAAGGGGGCTCACTTACATGTATATGACTAGGGAAGTGGTATCTGTCGATATTTTTTTTATCGATACTGTAGTGATGTCCATCAATGTCGATGTTGACGATTTACTGTTTTTATTTATTAAATTGTGAAACTGTAAGGTTAATTTCCGACTTTTTTATTAAGTTAATAAGATTATCAGATCAGGTCACAACGATTTGATTTAGCTGCTCTAAAAGTAAGACTAGTCTTATCAAGTATATTCATATACACGCATTATAATGGATGCAAGAGAGGTGTAGGTTGTGAGTATTTTATTTAATATAGCTGACAAAATGCGAGTTAGATTCGCGCACCGAGGGTTCCGTACAAGTATAAATTTTTTATTATTATTTGTGATTAAAATGTAAGATATTAGAAGGTAACGGGATAGCTATAAGTTACAATAAACATTCACGTAAAGTTCACATCAGTCCGGAATAAACTCTCTTTCTTATTCAATTTATTTACGAGTATCATCTTATACCCGTTCCAATAAAGTTTTAATATATTCAGTGATAATAATATAACTACACGATTACGGTTTTCGGACTTTTTGCTTTACTTGTGCAACTTAATATTGCTTTTTGCCAAATTTCGTGATTCTAGGTCAAGGGGAAGTACCCTATAGGTTTTGACTTTTTTGATCTTCAAGATATGCAGCAAAAATGGAGCATAAACGGCTGTATCTTTTCATATCTTGCATTTACTTAGAACTCTGATATTTTATTATATTCCAAGGGATTGCAGACCCGAGTATTTTTAGGGTTTCCCAAAATTGATTGATACCTCTACGCATTCTTGAGAAAAATATTCTTGACAGACAGACGGACAACGGAGCGATCCTATTATATATTCGTTTTTTTTTTCCTTTTGTATACATTATGGAACCCTAAAAAGAATTTAAAACAATAAATAGGACATTTATTCTATCGTCATTTCCGTCTTTTCGCTTACGGGTAAATTGTGTGATCCCGTCAATTATTTCAAGCAAAGGCCATTCGTGAAAAGAAATATCTAGTTTAGATAAGTTCGATCATCATCAGCAACCCATTAAGTCACACTGCTGGTCTCGGTTCGATATTTTGCCAAAATAAGACATATTTTTTTAGTTTGTATTCCATTTTCTTCAAATTTTATACCGATATTTTATTTGTATATTTAATGAGCCATAATATTTTACAAGTTCATCAAGATTTGCAGCTTATAAACTTTTATTGTTGTTGATGAATAACCAAGTTGACGGACAATCTAGTTTCTTCTGAAAATTGTTTTCATGCTACCTCTTCTTTTACCATAATTATTCTCTTGCTGTATTAGGAGTGCCTTTGATTTACGAATACAACAATGATCTTAATTACCATTACAATGATATTAATAAAAACTAAAATGATATTATAATTCGAACAGAACCCTCAGGACATTTTATTCATATGTAGGTTAGCGATAAAATATTCTATAAATCTTAAATAGAGGTAAGGTAAGTACTACGATTTTTTCCATTATTTACATACACTTAAAAACAATAATAACAACGTGTAGGTAACTAAGTAACACGATGACATCAAATGGACCGATTTAAGCAAAAATGATCCAATCAACATAAAACTCATTTTGACAGCCAGAGAAATACTGCAATGAATTTTAAAGTCAAATATCTCAAAATGAGGTTTGTGTTGACTGGATCATTTTTGTTTAAATCGGTCCAAATTTCTAAAACCAAATAAATGCAAAATGTAGATTCGCCGACTCGCCGGTACACGGGCGCGGGGAAGATGCTAGTGGGGAGGAGGGGTGAGAGGTACTACGCATGTGGACCATCCACTCACACATTTAAATCTCAGGCTCAACGCAACAGCAATAGCTACTTCAAATACCTACTTTTCAAATTTCTCGCAGACCGCGTCCCCTCTTAATAGGTTCGGTTGGCCGGTCTACGGCAGATAAAATTTTTCTGTAGTCTGGTCAGCCGGACCACGGAAGATCAAAAGAAACGGCTTTTTGGATTAACACACAAATATTTACTTTTGGTTATCATATATCTTTGCTCCAGTGATAGCGTACTGATAAATTCAGTAGCAATACACTACACCCATAACAATGTAAGTAGGTATATCGTTTATTTAAATAACAATATAACTACTAACCCTGTATCGTTATTTGAATAAAAATTATTCCTTTGGGAATCGTAAGATATCACTGATCGCCCAAATAGGAGTCACTATCCAATCCAATCCTGCAATGGGGAACAACTAAATAGAAGAATCAAAAAAAAAAATTTTTGCCGTATTTTTGTCATCTTTTTATCATCATCATCATTGTTCAGGATTCCCTTACTTTGATGTTTGTGTGGACTGTATAGTAATTATACAGTATATAATAATAATACAGAAGCCTGTAATTATTATAGGCTTCTTTTTATCAGTGTACAAATTTATTGTTAATTCCGAAAAAATACAGAATACAATTTTAGTGTTGACTGTTCCGGACGAGGTTTAAAAAAGGCCGAGTGACGTCATTGCAATCGACGAGCCCCCGTGCGTCGCCGTCGCGTCGTCTCGTCGTCGCGTTGTGTGACGTGGGCCGGATGACGCGTATGCCGACCATAGACCACGCGGCGCTCGTTGTTGGGTTCAATTCCCAACATGCTGCCCGCCCGAGTTGAAGTGTGGAGTCGCATACTTCAAAAATCTGGAAGGGGACAACCGAATGGTACCCCGTTTGGTCTTTATTCATCATTTCAACCCCTAGACGTCCCACTGCTGGGCGCAGGTCTCCTCCAAAGAATATAGAGGGAATTTGGCCAAATATACTAGCTAGCCAGACGGGTTAGTATAGGATTTGTTTCGAATTTTCCTTTTCTCGCAGTGCTCTTGTCAGCATATGGTTACATTCCCTTAGTCGCCTTTTACGACACCCACGTTTTGAGATGGGGTAGTGACACTATGTATTCTTAATCCGTAACTACACGAAAATAAATATGTAGGTTTATTAAGAGATATTTATATTAAAATTGTGTCATTATTGTTTTGTACAAAATAAATTACTTTTTTAATAAAATTTTATCAAAATACGAGTAGTAACTTGCTCCAATGCCAATGCAATGGTTTAAATTAGGTATAACGTGAATGAACGAATTACATTATAATATTTATTGCCTTATATTTGCAAAGTTCTGTTAGATGAAAGGATAACCAATTGGTTTCAATATTTTCTTTAGAAGTAATAAAAATATTTCTATTATTTTTATTACTTCTAAAGAAAATATTGTAATGTGGTTCATTTGGTGGCTCCAAAATAAATAAATTTAATAGTAATTTAATAAAGTACGAAATTTATTTGTTCATCCTGATTATAATTTAGGTAGAAAATCAAAATCGACGTGAAAAGCTTACCAAGATTGTTATTACTTTTTACCCGACTGCCAAAAAGGAGGGTAATGTTTTTATAGCCCCCTTACCATTTGACAGCAAAAGATTAAAATAAAAATAATCGTGTTTTCTGATAGAACGATTGTGAGATTTAAATATATGTCAAGCTCAAGGCGACAAACGGAAAATGAAGTGAATATTTCATATCTCCGTATATGAACAGCCCATTAAAAGATAATAACACAGTTTAGTTTACTAACGGCTTCTCTGTATGGTTTGCAAAATAAATATACCGGGATTTAACAATGACATTATACATTTTGCCACTTTAGCGATGCGATTCGGTGTGCTATGTCGGCAACTTTAGATCTTCTGCGGATCTCCTCATTTCTAATTCAATCGTGCAGGGCCACATAGCTCGAAGAACTGATGGTCGATGTCAAAAAAAGGTTCTCGAATGGGGGCCACGTATTACAAAAGCTCAAAGTAGGCCCCCCACCCGATGGACCGACGACTTGGTCAAGATTGCGGGCGACCGTTGGTTGCAGGCGGCACAGGATAGCTCGAGCTGCCGTAAATTAGATGAGGCCTAGGTCCAGCAGTGGACGTCATTGGGTGATGATGATGATGATATGACATTAGCTACTGTCCGTGGTTTTTCTCGCGTGGAAGTTCCCATGACCACATAAACTTTTCCTCTTTACATTAATGTTTTGCGGTTTTCAGTGCATTTTTTCTTATCCAGCCGTACTCTAAATTTGCAAAAAGCAACACATAGACATCAACTTTTTTAATATTCAAAGTCATAATATTGATTTGAGATTGATTTCAGATTATTGCCTTGTCATATTTGTCAGAAGCAAAAGACTGTCATGCTACACTTGATGCAATAATCGCGTTTGGAGTGCTGTTGTGTGCGAGCTTATAGTACACAGTACTGCCCCAGTAATCCTGCTAAATTTCATAATACTATATTGTTTTGTATGCGAACATTTTGGATCATTTGAGAAGGGTCCGCGAAAACATCGTCAAGACTTATGATGACATAAACTGAAATAATACATTCTGTTATAATTGATTATGTATTAAAAACTTGATTAAGAGCGTGAAATGGCTGCACCGAGTACTAAATATATACTTAAATCTACAAAGTTAATCGTATTCCTATCCTATAATATTCGGCTATTTTTAACTAAAACAAAAGAAAAATAAATACCTGCAAAACTGTAGGGTTTAAATTAGACTTATATTAATGATCCGTCCGAACTTTTAAGTTGAGAAACTAGAACATTGTACACACTAAAATTAAACAGAGGGAACGTTTGGAACTACGCAACTGACGAGTTTCTGTCAAGAACAGACAGATTATAATTATTCTACTTTCAATTTATTATTTGATCTTAGAAATAATTCTCTGTGCGAATTTTATATTTTCATGAATTTATGACTTTCATCAATCATATAATAATTACGTACTTCTAATATTTTGACACTCGCCATTTATACACACCCACGTTATATTCATTAGGAAACTTAAACTAGAACAGCTCTTATCTCTCAACAAACAAAACAATTGTATAAAAAGGTCCGTTTTATTATTTACTATGAGAGGATTTCATTACGTTACTTTAATTGATATTCTTCACAAAGTACTTTAACAGATTAATCCTTCGTCGAAACAATTTTAATCACAATACATGTGTATTATGTACTTATTCCTAAAATCAATTACTTTGTTAGACATTCATGCCAGAATTTTAATTTACAAGTTTAAGGTGTAGATAACAAATATTGGTAATCACTCAATTCAGTAACATAGTTAATATTTATAAGCTCTATTGTAATCAGAAACGTTAAACAATAAAAGCTCTTTTCTTTTCAAAGCTACTTGGAGTTATTGAGCCGCGGTTATAGCTGAATTTATAAGCAATCAAAAGATTTAGGACGATCGTTACTGAACGTTTAATGGCAATGATTTTTGTAACAACATCGTAATATATACACCTCGTTGAATTTAGAGTGCGGACTAAAAATGAAGGGTGAGTCAGTCGACCTGCAGGGTGTAACGGGTGGCGGCGAGGCGCGGAGAATGGCAAGCGCTACAAGTGTCGATGCCGCCGCGCCGCACGCCACAAGGCGCCAACCGAATAGACTCGTTCCGTTCGACGGAAGGGCACGAGCAGCCCACGGCCACACACGGCCTACTCGCATCTCGCCCATTGCTCAGCTATACATACCGATAACTCATTCTTACAGAAAGACCGAGCCTGATGGCCTACTCAGAGACCAACTAAAAATCCCTGTGTTGTTATAAAATGTTTCATATTTATCGAACAGCCAGTGAAATCGACTCCGACTAGGTCGATATCGAGATTCATAGGTATCTGAATCTCTACATTGACTTAATAGAAGTCAATAGAGTTCTCAAATTTAAAAAATATAAACTTCCGTATTAAAATTTTCAAACATCTGATATCGACTTAGATTGAGTGGATGTCGAGATTCTAAGTAGGCTCTCTGAATACACCGATAAAACTTAAGTACTTATATAATATGTACATATACAATAATACTACAAAGTTTTCCTGTTAGTAATGTACCTACATTACTAACAGGAAAACTGAATAAGTATTACATATCAATAATTATTTTCTTTTTCTTTTTCTTAGGCTACTCGTAGCTAAATATTTAATGTACAAGACAAAAGTATAGATATATACACACGCAAAAGGTTATTTATTAATTACATCATAACTAACAAAGGAATTTTGTAGTCAAACGTTTAGTTAAACGTTAAACTAGATAATACGTATAGCCGTATTTAGGTAATAGGGAAACGTATACCTATTACCTAAATGTTTGAGTACGAATTTCCTTTATGAGTACAAATAGGTATCTTAAACCTATTTAATATTAAACTTCTGTGTCAGCCACAAAACCACAACGTAGCAGTCTAAATACTCATACACAATGTATGAGTATTTAGACTGCTACGTTTAGTTAATAATAAGTTATTAACAATTATTACTGAAACGTCCCATACGTTTTGCTTTTTGTATCTCTACTCGTATGTGATCTCTGTAACTTATATATTACATAGAAACAATAGTCAGCAGACTACAAATTCTCCTCTGATTACAGCTTACTTACTTTGTAATTTCTGTCATTCGTTTGAGACCCAGGTCCCGTCGCCGCGTCGCTGGTCGCTAAACTGATTTTGAATTCCTTATTGAAATGCCCGTATACTGTAGATAAACTTCGTATTTGAAATAGGGAAAACTACTACATAATTTCTTAGAGTCCTTTCAAAACATTCAACAGAAGCTAAGTTTACATTACAAAGTTTTAAAACAATCAGTGAGTTTGCGATTCATGGTATACAAAACTAAGGCTCGAGCGCCCCGCCAACTCTCGGAGGCCTTCCGAATTCACTCCATCGACCTCAGACAAAATTTTGGGGCCAACAGAGTTAAATATCTTGCTGCCTATGTGTTTGTAGTTGATCCCGTATACGTTATACGAGCCAGTGTAGATTAGGAGCCCGTGCCCAGGGCGAGTTCATGCTTTCTAGCTTACGCCACGCTGACTCATCTCTTTTTAAATAAGTTGAATGCATTACCTCGGAATATAATTAGGCTGCCTCTCTTAATACTGACACTTTTCTTTTGAATAAATAATTACCTCCGTTTAACTTAACGCCTAAGCAACTTGGCAATGATTCATTATTTATCTGACGTCTATACATAACACCTCTTAATGGCTAAGTAATAATAATAATAATAATATTCTACTACATTCACACAGCGCCATCTAGTCCCAAAGTAAGTAAGGTACTAAACAACTGATATACTACTTAAATACTATATTTTTTTTTGTAAATACATACATATTATCGATAAATTACACCCAGACACAGAACAAACCTTTATGCTCATCACACAAAGATTTGTCCTGGGTGGAGATCGAACCCACGACCTCCGGCTTAGCAGTCAGGGTTAATCAGTTACATACTTAGGTACTGAATAATTATTATTAATAATAGGTGTTCTACACGGTTATAAACTTGCGTTCTAACAGAGTGACCTTGTGAGAGCTTGGTTGCCATCCGCGTAGTTTGTATGAAATTTGGTTTACAACAGCCGGCTACACGGTTGGGATCCACAAAGGGCACCTCTGTGGAAGGCAAGTTTATAACCATGTGGCATGGCTTTAAGGCAAAATTTGTTACGTAACTGCAACTGGTGTTCGTATTAAAAGTTCCATATATCTATACTATAGGTACATCAACATTGATATGTCTATCTGAGGTTTAGGGATTGCGGATGAATGGAAATCATATAATATGTAATGAATTGGTGAATACAATATTTAACGCTCTTGTATCATAATCATGCACACAATATGTGCAGTTTGTATTGTATACCAACTAACATCAAAGTTTAAATCATACATTTATATACCAACATCGATGTGCGATAACGATTTTGTGAAACGATGTGTTTATTTAATTCATCGAACGACCGCTTACTCGTATTGCATCTTAAGTTTATTTACGGCATTTGATACTAGTTTTGAATAGTAAACACAATTGGTAAAAGGTTTTTGTAATTGAAAACAAACATACGAGTACATTGAATCATTTTATTGAATAAAAAGGGCTTAGAATATTTTTTCATTTCATGTGATCCAGTTACGTGAACGCAAAAATATATTTCAATCATTGGAAACCAAATATTTTGGATATGGACATATATTGACCATTCCAATCGCATCAAAGCCGTTTCGTTTAATCCATTGGTTCGTTTAAATAACAGCGATTGTTACAAAATAACGTGAACATTTATAAATTTCATTTTATGTAGGTCATTTTATAACGATAACATATCTACATAGAAACCGTTTTAGAGTTTCTATTGAGACCATTTATTTCCATATTGTTTTCCATTAATTATATAGGTAGTCATAAGGCTAGAAGATATATTATGTCTGGTATTCATTGTTACATAGGTAGGTGACATAATATTCCGAATTGTGCTATAAAGTCACGAAATATAAATTATGAAACAGAAAATAGAAATATTTATTTGTCAATGTAGGTAGGCTTAGTTTACAGATCTTGCGTTATTAAAAAAATGAGCGCTACATTATACCCATAGGCATACAAATATTATTTTAAGATTTAAAAAAAAAAGAATAATTACAGTTAATCAAAAATAGTCCCAAATATCCTGCAATAATAATATATTATTATTATTGCAGGTATTCATTGTCGAGGTTTTGCCTCAAAGCTAATTAGATTCAGATATAATAACAAATATGATAAATATGAAATACAGCGACTTACATACTCTGAAACATCAACGGAACAACTGACTAATTGCTGTGATGCTCTGCAACTCAACCCAGAAGACAAGCTCGTATTATGAATAGGTAAAGAAGATTATGATCCACAAAGATAATATCTGTATGAACTATATTGTATTTAAAAAAAAACTAAACCATCTGTTTAATCGGTACTCCCAGTTCGTAAAAATCGACATCTCAATGAAAAATACCTCAACAATCTTCTCCACTGTGTGTCTAATAAATTTGAACATTGTCATTTTGTCAAAACTGATTTTTACAAGAAGCACTCGTATATTAAAAAATATTTGCTCAACAATTAATTTAATTATTGATACAATTTTATAAGAAAATAATTATAAGAAAAAAGTATTTCGTAACATTAACACAACAGGTAATAACCCTTTTGAATATTCGCGTAAACTATACCGACAAAAAACTATTACAGAATACTTTTCTACTCTAAAACGAGCATAACTACTCATAGTAATAACAATTCTTTAAAAAAATACATTTATTCTAAGTAACTCAAATTGTTTTTCGTCTATAACTACATATATATATAAATAAATATTATGCATCAAAACATAATTATCAGGTTTAATTAATAAATCAGACATGCTGACAGTACAATTGCAGAATCTTTCTGATTTAGACAAATCAATCGACGTCTATGCATTACAGAGCATAACATGATATTAAATGATTGAAAAATTGTTACACTGCCTAACTACAAATTAGCTGACAGTTTCTATCGAGACAAAAGAAGAGGCAGTGCTTGCATATTGCTTAAAAATATTCATGAATTTGAAGTCATAACGCACATTACTTGTATTTTCATGATCACTTTGGGGTACTGGTGTAGTAGTCATTTTCATTTTTTAAAAACATTCAGAACATTTGCTCCAGCATATTTTTCTAAAACTATCAACAGTTTTCTCTGCTTGAGTCACCTTTTTGCCAGGGACAATTATTCGGCTAGTATATTCTCAATTCTTATTTCAGCAGTATTCAGTTTTTCTTGTAATAATTTTACAATAGTATTAAATTTAATTCTTCTAAACTTCGTTTTGACTTTTAATTCACGTTTGAACTATTTTTGTTGAAATAAGTATTTGATATAAAAGACGAGAATTCATCGTCTTCATCATCGTCAAGTAATGTCAAAGATGTGAATGAAATAATTATTGATGTTAACATTTACCTTATATGGCTAATAGATCGAAACGATCAGAAGATCGTTACAACGGTGGTATCGAAGGGAAAAAATATTACCCAGCGTACCACCAGGGGTATGGTCGGTGGTACCGTGGGTCAGTGGGGCATTTTCCTCAGTTGGCGAGATAGGAGAAGTGGTTCGAAATGCCATTTTAATTATTCGGGTAAAATATTATACCTTTCCAATTTACAGTCACCAACAATTACATACACACCAGCATTACAATTATAATTTAATAGTAGTGAACTATTATTTAGAAATTTATTTTATTTTATTGCAAAGATAGTTTGTTTATTCTCTGACAGCTGTCAAATTTATTACCCTTTGGATACGGAACACTAACAAGCTCACTGAAATACTATAAGATTCAGTATCAAGTAATTTCAATGAGTGTAAGGGTTGAGATAAAACAATAAAATTCACCATGATGCTAGCTGTGACCTACACATTACTACACAATAGGGCGCCGTGATGTCGTCGCCTACGTTTTGTAAGGCGGTGCGGCGCCGACAAGTCCTTTTGTTAAGACCTAACACTTTGTTGCATATTATCCATTATTCTTAATAATACCGACTTTGCTATTATATTTATAATACGTGTGGGAAGATGAAAGGCGGGGTTCGTTTCCAAGTGCGATATCATATTATTATCACTGCACACAAAGGTATTATATATATATATTCATATATATATATTTATATATTCAGCGTATACATAACAGTGGTGAATAAAAACCCAAAAACATTTGCCAACTAATATCGATAGTAGCAGTATAGTAGCCTATTGCTAGATGTGAGTTTGAATGAAACGCGTAAGTGAAAACTAAATAGTTTTTCAAAATAGTTTTATCTACATAGATGAATGTTTTTTGTGTCAAAAAAAATTGGCTCAGATTGCAATGTTAAAATTATAATGTGGGTACTCCCACCCGCGGCTTCACGAACGCGGAATGTCAGTAAAACGTAGCCTACGTTTCACTCGTATGCACGGTCCTATATAATTTATTTCTGAATTAACATGCACATCGGTTGAATGTTGAATGTTTAAAAGCGCAAGGTACAATCTTACTTTTGAATTTATAATAGGTATTAGTTTGGATTAAATCAAACTCTCCCATTTGGCCTGTCATGTCACTACCCCGCCTCAACCTGTGGGTGTCCTAAAAGGCGACGATGCAAACAAGAGCACTGCGAGAAAATAATAATTCGAAACAAACGTTGTTCGAAACACAACCCGTCTGGCCAGCGTGGTATAGTAAGTTAAATTCCATTACATTCTTTGGAGTAGGCCCGTGCCAAACTACCAAGCAGTGGGATGTTTATGGGTTAAGATGATGATGATGATGATGATAGAGCCACAGCGCATGTGATGTTTTAGTACTGTAAGCGACTATAGACTACTGTAAATGACTGTCACCGTAGCTTAGCAATTAAGATAGCCTCGTCAATAATATCACCGGACCAAATGACATGACACAAATATTAGTATGGTTCATAGATTTTGTTTTGAGACTTGCTATGATTTGTATCCGGTTTTCAGTCCCCCACGACACAGGACTCGTTTTCAAATGCGGGCATTGTCTTTAAAAAATTAAAAATGGTATGAATCAACACCAAAATCATTGTAAAATATTAAAGATTTTTTATAAACACTCTGAAGAGGCAACGAGACATGCTAGCTAGTGGAAAATAATATACACCCTTTTTATTAACTTTAAAATAATAAATTCAATGAGCATTTGCAAAGTGCTTCATAAATAGCAACTTGAAAACTCTACAAAATACGTACTAGACAGCCATTACTGTAACGCGTCAGGCTGAAGATTATAAAAGCAAAGGAGATAATATTATCTCAGACTTGTGATGGAAGTTCAATTAAGTACCTTGTAGAATAAAATATGTCGCTACATCGTTGCTACTGGCAAGTAATTACAGAATTTCCTTTCACTTCTTCTAAATTAATGGTACAAACAAAATAAACGTTTAAAACGTATCATTCTTTAGGTTCACGCTAAAGTTTAGAGCTTGGAAAACATAAAATATAAAAGTAACAAGCACTTAGTGGCGACAGCATAAAATAAAGTCAATCACTTAAGAGGCCCCTACCGTAATAGCCCAATCTAATAGAATTTTACGAGTGTCACTCTTTAAACATTGCTACAACGATGAAACGAAATCGATTCTCACTACAATGCCGATATTTAAGTCATGTAAAGTGTCTTTACATTGTGATATCAATTCCTGCCGCGATATTTGCTTAGAGGTAGTAAAGCTAAAGCTATAGTTAAGCTCCATTAATTAAAGTTCAATATATTTTGAATACGGGCAATAAGATGTAGCCTCTCTGTCGCACTCAATTAAAGACTGTTCTAATTCGAATTTTTACCTTATTGCTTCCATTAAATTTTGATGCCTTAGACATTCAATCCACCAACTCGCACTAGACCAGTGTGAGTGGATTATGGCCTAAACTCTGAGCTAAGAAGTTCTCTAGTTAGAGGAGAGGAGACCCGAGCCCAGCAGTGAGACTTAATGGGTTGCTGATGAGACAAAAATTAATAAAATTAGTAACTTTTACTGTTCTCGCACATAGTATTATTTATATACAATACCTGTATTATGTTCTCATTACAAGTTATCATGTAGGTGTGTATTCCCAAAGCGCAGTGTAACGATACCATATAATTAGTAGTAACTGGCTGAAGCACGCGAAAAACAATATACACCCTTACCCAAATGCGTAACACACAAATTTATGAACAAACATTGTACATTATAAATACTGGTCGGATACACGAAAGAGCTTTTGTCATTAATCCTACTCGTAAGTGGTAAGTGCCGCCCATAGACATGGCTGTGTTCTTTTTGCATTCATTGTGATAAGGGGCTGAGCAGTAGCCAAATAGAATGACGGGAGCGAAGCGCCACGTGACTTATTGTAACAAAATATAAATAGTAGTCCACCGCAATTTTCAATAACTATAACCGCATTCGACTGGCCTGTTGGTCAAGTGGTTAGTGACCCTGACTGCTAAACTGGAGGTCGTGGGTTCGATCCCCACCCAGGACAAATCTTTGTATGATGAGCATAAAGGTTTGTTCTGTGTCTGGGTGTAATTTATCTATAATATGTATGTATTTAAAAAAAAATGTATTTAAGTAGTATATCAGTTGTTTAGTACCCATAACACAAGCAAATATAATTGCTTAATTTGGGACTAGATGGCGCTGTGTAAATGTGGTAGAATATTATTATTATTATCAATTAATTTTCAATAACTATAACCGCAGTCTAATCATCTTGTTTAATTAGTTAGTAATTAGTACAAGGACTTACCTACTCGCAGTTATGGACATAAACTATTACTTGCTTAACTTCAGCGCTCCTAAATTATTCAATTCCTTTTTTTTTTAAGCTTATATTGCTAAACAATGTTCTCACAAAATGTTTTTACCGTTTTCAAATACATTGTTGGTACCAAGTGATGATCCCACATACCATACTTCTTGACGAAAACAAATTAAAGTTTGATTGCTTATTATTATTATTATTTTCTCATATCCAAATTTTATTGAATTTGAATTAGTATGGGGTTTTGGTTCTGTACCTTTCTGTGATATTTTAAACTGTAACCAATTAAAATTGTAACAACTATGGCGATTAAAAAGAGTGGCCAGGTTTCTTGCCAAGTTCTTCTCAGAGCTCAACCTTGTCAGTGAACTGGCCGTAGGCAAATTTACTAACACCTGTTTTTGGCTTTGTATGACGTTCATAAGTATCATGTATGTGATCCAAATGAAATAAAAAGATTTGACTTTGACTTTATATTATTATATGTATATAATTTCTCTTAAAACATTATTTGATTCATAGAAATGTTTCACACGTTAAGAGGATAAAGTATTTTTAACAAAAAAATATTAAAACGACTTCAAATCAGTACTAAAAAGCGAAAAATAAACTGAATTAGATATTTTATTCCAAGTTAAAAAATACCTACCTACCTGTTTAAAGTATAATACCCTATTACTAATCTGTTTGAAGTCGGTGCCAAGCCTAAAGAGTTTGTTAAGCTACGTCCTACTTAGTACGTACTCGTACATCTGCTACCGCTTGCTACTTCACACCACCTCGCACTTGCGTGTGATCGTACCTAGTGGACGGCTCAAACTGAGTGATACAACCTCATTAGGCTGGCACCGACTTCAAACAGATTAGTAATAGGGTATTATACTTTAAACAGGTAGGTAGGTATTTTTTAACTTGGAATAAAATATCTAATTCAGTTTATTTTTCGCTTTTTAGTACTGATTTGAAGTCGTTTTAATATTTTTTTGTTAAAAATACTTTATTTTTCCATTTTTAGTGTACTTTTTATCTAGCAGATTTAATAATGCTGGCTGGCAAACTAAGACGGAAAACCGAAATAAAGAATCTTCGATAGAAGGGAAAGTCTATTTAAATATTCTAACAACACAACCTGATTGTAGAATAGAGGAATCTCAAAACTCTCAGCTTTTTATGTCTTTCTTTTTTCCTATAAAATGCGACAGGTAATAAGTATAGGTATACAATACAGGTTAGATACTATATCGAAAACTTAAAATATCATCTAAGAATTCCTTTGAATTATACAACTTTATCTTCCATCAAGAGTTCTCACTTCAGACACTTGAAATAACACAACTTAAGGTTTATACATGGATGTGATATTTAAAGAAATCATCTTCTTACTCCTAAACATTAAAAAGCTTCCCTTCCAGTGACAGCTCACCTAAATAACCTACAAGAATACAACTAGGTATTGGTTTATAAGAACCTATAATGTTGAAAGAATTATCCTCCAACTCCTAAAAGTTAAGGAGTTATACCTTCCAGTGACAGCTCACCTGAATAACCTACAAGAATACAACTATAGGTTTATAAGTACCTATAATGTTGAAAGAATTATCCTCCAACTCCTAAAAGTTAAGGAGTTATACCTTCCAGTGACAGCTCACCTGAATAACCTACAAGAATACAACTATAGGTTTATAAGTACCTATAATGTCGAAAGAATTATCCTCCAACTCCTAAGAGTCAAGGAGTTATACCTTCCACTGACAGCTCACCTGAATAACCTACAAGAATACAACTATAGGTTTATAAGTACCTATAATATTGAAAGAATTATCCGCCAACTCCTAATAGTTAAGGAGTTATACCTTTCAGTATCAGCTCACCTAAATAACCTACAAGAATACAACTATTGGTTTATAAGAACCTATAATGTCGAAAGAATTATCCTCCAACTCCTAACAGTTAAGGAGTTATACCTTCCATCACCAGCTCATCAACATGAGATGTTGACTATCAGACGTAAATACTTGAATAACTTTAAAAAATATATGAAACACGTAACATGTGCCTATAAAATTTGAGGGTTGCCATCGATTTCCCTGAGATTCCATCATCAGAACTTGACGTGATGAATAGGGGACCAATTCGGAAGTATACCCTTTCAAACAAAAAAATATTTTTTTAAATCGGTTCAGGTATCTCCGAGTAATCGTTGAACATACATAAAAAAAAAAAAAAATACATACAGTCGAACATATAACCTCCTCCTTTTTTGAAGTCGTTTAAAAATGACACTGTAATATAATCCTTCAAGAAAACGTCTTGAATAATAGGTTACCTATGGAACTTGGGCGACCTTAGTCTCAATACCTGTAAACAATACGTTTACCCTTGAAAATGGATATTGTATTATTGGTAATTATGGCAACACATTCTTGTATAATACATTTTACGTACCATCTAACGCAATATTACTTCAATCTGAGAACACTTAGTACGTATTAGTGTAGACTATAGACCGTCTTACAAAGTAGGTATCTCACGGGTAATTTCATTTGCAATGTGCACTACTCTGACAAAACACCTACCTATGTTGAGATTATATAGCTATATGGTACCATAATTAATGTGAACAATAGTAGAGAGTTCTCGATAAAAAGTTTGTTAGGAATTACTACTATTTACATGAAGGTATCTTTTACATTATGTGGTCAAATTCGTGGAACGCCACGAGATAGGCTAGACCTAGTGTGGAGTTCATTGGTAACGTTTCCTTTTCTGAAACCATACAATTTTGTCATGTCTTAAGAAATTATTATAAATATGTATTAGTTATTTATTTAATGCTTCATACAAAATATGTACAGGCGGACTTAATGACATTCGGCATTCTGTACCAATCAAGCATTTGGGTTAAGCTTGAAGTAGGTATGTACATAAATAATAGTAACGTGGCAATTAAGCAAATAGTAATAGATATATTCTCAATAAATAATTAAATTTATAATAGCTATATATATCTAAATAAATACAGATATAAATAAATAATATAATTAAATATAAATACAATATTAATAACAAAATAGAACTACTTTTGTTTCTAAATTTATCTACTATTAGGGTATGGTAACGATGAATGTTTGTGAGTTTGGATGTAGGGGACTAATCTTCAAAGTACTCGACCAATCTTCATGAAATATCACAAAGAGATAGGATAACCTGAAAAAGGACATTTATTTTATATCGACATAATTATCACACGTACGATGCCACGGGCGGAAGCTATTTTATTAAAAAAACCTAATTTATCAGAGGTTTTATCAAAGTAAAAATTGCACCTCGTAATTAAACATTATTAAAATTGTAGAATTACTCAATGATGTCAATAAATTAAATGGCTTGCAATTATTGTCTATGGCCCATTCATATTGACTATTTGTTCCAATAAAAGCAGCAAATAAAATTATAGCAAACAAATAAAATTATTCATCGTTCATCGTAACTTTTAATGTCAAAGTTCAACTTTCACTTTTAACATGGAAAGTAGTTATAATAATACATTTTACAAAACGTAAACTTATTAACTACCACTTCGCGGTAGATAAGCCCACAAAGACAGTAGGTACTGTCTGTCCGATTATACATTCACCTAAATAGAAAAAACCTTAATCCAACTTTCGCCTTTAGGTCAAAGGACTTTGGGTTTAAAATCAATATCACCATGAACTCTTTGGCTTCACTTTTAATTAAAATTGTGTCTGTGAAAAGTTCAAGATGTGCGGCGACTTAAAAGCTCGGTGCGAAACGAAATGTTCTCGGACGGGATTAAACTTTGTGAACTACTGGAATGTTATTTACTTTATTAACGGCTTTTATTGTTGAAAATAACTTGAAACAAAAGTTAGATGTTATTTTTAAATGGAATGGACAATTAACTGAGTCATGCCGCGGGAAATGTATGCGACTGGTTTTCAAGAAGTCAATGTTTCTATTTTCGGGTTGTACAAAAATGTTGTTGGGTTTTTCTATCATGTAATTCTCGGTATCAGCCCTGAGAACTTTTGCTTTTTGGGAAAAGAAAGGCAAAACGCTATGTTGTTACATTATTTGAATGGATAGGTTTTCGTCACAATTAAAGGCCTCCCACAAGTTTTAGTAAATAAAATAATTATTGTTGAGTACAACGTTATTTTAAGTTCTCATTTGATATTATTTTTTGCTACACGTAGAAAGAAGACTTTCGAAAAATTCGAAAATACATTCCTGAAGTAATTTTATTTTAGGCTCCATAAGCTTCAGTGTAAGTAGAAGTTGACCAATGAACGCCCTCGCTCTTAATTGAAGGATTTTATGTCACTGAAGTTTCCAGGCTTTTTGGCAACTTTGTGTTAAGTACCGCAGCTAATGTTCCTATGTTGGATTAAATATTTCTCACACATCGTAAAAGCAGGCGGATTATAGATACAATGAGCAGTCGGGATCTCTGTAGCCGTTATACATAATTACATAATACCGTACTGTAGTAAGAAATTTACATTGAGTGAGCTGCATCACAAATCACAATCCACGACACGTGTAAAAGTATAGGCATTTGTTTCTACAAGTGCAAGGGCAAGTGTTCTCAAGTAAGGTCACTACCTGATTTGAGAACAGAGGTTAATTTGTAACAAAATAATCTGTATTAAACTTCTTTCAATTCAATACATTATTATTTTATTTAATATATTTTGCCACATTCACACAGCTCCATCTAGTCACAAATTAAGCAATTATATTTGGCCTGTGTTATGGGTACCTACTAAACAACTTATAAACCAATTAAATCCTTTTTTTTTGTAAATACATACATGCTATAGATAAATTACACCCAGACACAAAACAAACAATCATTCTCATCACACAAAATTTGTCCTGGGTGGAAATCGAACCCACGACCTCCGGCTTACTAGTCACAGTCACTAACCACTAGGCCAACAGGCCAGTCAAATGATGATGATGAATTTTAAGACAGAAAAACTCAATGCCACACTCACACACAGTGCCACTGCGCCATCCAGACAGCAATAGTAATTATTATATTTTCTATTCACAGGAATGCTCCGTGTTTTTCTTCGACAAGCGCATTGCCGAGAAGCTCTACAAGCCGAAGCGCAAGGAAACTATGCTTGAAAGGATCCGATATTGTATTTCTTCTATGGAGAAGACACGTAACCCAAAGATGCTACAGATAATTCATGCACTTGAAGAAGGGAATACTACCATAGCGTTTGCATCTGAAGCGATCGTTGGGAGCTTGCATAACATCTTATCCTGGCATGTAAGTAATTTTTGACTTTAAAATGTTAATATAATCTCATAAGAATTATTTACTTTACTAGCTGACCCGGCGAACTTCGTACCACCATATTTTAATTTTCGTGTATATTTTCGAAAAACCTGAAAGACGTGTTTTGCTATCTATCCAAGCTCGACTTTCCAAATTAATGACCTTCAAATTCTAAGTATTGAATTTCATTATATTACATTATATTTCGTGTCCAATATTGTATACCAAGCTACAGGCGTTAGTAGACGTCCATCTGTGGCAAGGCACGTTTCACCAAAACTCATATAACATTTAGCCAGCAATCGATCTGAATAGTTAAACACGACCTATATTTAAAATTAAAACTCCATAAAGATTCAGACTACTTAGCTTAGTTGAAATGAATGAATCAATATTAGCAATTTAAATCGTCTTGGATTAACCTTATAACCTTTAATGATAATAAAGCCCCGAAAAATGTACACAAGCAAAGATATTTTCTAAACTAATTTGCAGAATAAATTTCAAGTTAATTGTGAATTATACAAAAACACTTATATAAGAAGAGAGATAAATATAATTATATCAGATCATCTGTTAATAGACATAATTATTCAAACACGTATTATATAGTTACGTTGTCGGAATAGCTTCCGATATGATTACGTACCAAACTATTAATTACTTTACATAACTCATCCCAAGTTGTACGGATCAATTTTACCTAGAAGAATTTGTTACTGTTCCACACAAACCAATTACTCCAACGGTACGGAACTTAGCACCAAAGCTCTGAATTTGTCAAACTTTATCATAATATACAGAAATTGTCCTATGTGATAATAGTATTATTACATTTATTAGTAATAATAATAATAGTATTATTAAATTAATTTCGTATAGTCTCTTTTTTCACGGCTATACTTCTCTCTAAGTTGAGAAGTATACCCGGTCCTTTTGGAAGGCTTACGGGGTTGTGTTGGGGACACAAGTCCAACACGCAGAGGCCCTTAAAGAATTTTAACTTAGAATGGGATGAAACACTAGTATACACACACACAACACGTATAGTTATTATTAGTATTTCTTTAGATTTCATGTTTAAATGTTGCATGGATTTTCATATTCTCACATTGAATTATGTGAAACCGACTATTCGTGCCTGTAGTATCAACTAGCCATGTTCTTTTTTGTCCTCTTTATAGATTGGTGTATTATGTTATAGTACTTGGTACTCGAATAATTGTTGTCGTGTTTTGTTCTTAAGCATGTTATAATACTCGTATCTGCATTTTTGACGAAACAAGTTAAGGCATAATGTTATTTTAGGTGTATGGACAGCCGAATCAATGTGTATGTACATCATGGTGTTAATACCCAGAAAGTTGTTTGGCTTAGATCATACATACAATACCAAATAGCCTCAGTTACAAGAGAAGTAAATTCTAATCTAAGTATTCGAAGTCCACCTAAGACCTTTTTTTTAGGTGCGCACATGTGACATTTTAATACAAAAATACTTTTCGAATTCGATTCGATTTCCCGTGGATTTTCCTAAAAAATATTTCATACATATCTAGCCCAAGTAATAGTAAAGCAGCAGCGTAGAATTACTTAAGTAATGCGGTTACATCAATGATATTGTATTATCATTGGGTTACATACGTTCGGTAATAGATTTCTATTTTAGGACCCAAATTATGTGTTTGTTTTCAAGTTACCCTTTGCCACAAGTTCGTAATTTATTCGATTGCTGAACTAACATGATGCCTAATTAGTTATACAATTGGCACTGATTGTGTGATATTGGCATATACTTCAGGAACCATATTGTTAATACAATTTTAGAGGTGAATGTCAAACTCATGTGGCAAAATAATTTGGAGCAAATTCTATAGAAATATGTCAAGTTTATTTTGTAAACGAATGATTGAACCAATTTGAACGCGGCACTGCGCCGATGATAACTAATTGCAATTTTAACGGCATAAATGATTGAAAATTGTTTCTAACAAAAATCCAAAATTCTCGCTTAGTAAGATGGACAACGTGGACAGATGAATGAATAAATTGATTTATCTCTCCACAAAGATAAATGTAGAATCTTGTCTTAAATGTAAGGTTTTAACAATTTTGGCTTTTGTGACCTGCAGTCTGTGCTATGCTATTCAACTCAAAGTTTGAGAACAATGAGAGTATATTCGAATTTAGATGTTATTATGATTCGAACAGCCGGATCGCGCTAAATACAAGCCGCATACAACCAATCCTATTGGAAAGCAAATTTTATGGCAACAGCTTTATATAGATCCATTTTGTTTCTCAAAACATAAGTAACGTCTGGGAACTCTAAGATCTTGGTCCATATTTATTATTAGTAAAGTAGGTACCATGTTTGGTTTTATAAAGAAAGTAGATTCAAAAGTTAAAGTTTTGTGAAAAATACTTTCCTTTTTCTATTCTGCACATAAATACGTAAGTAGTTAAGTATACTTCAAAGACTGTAAGTAGGACTGTGAACTCCGGCTCTTATATCATGCGTGGTAGTACATCTAAAACAAACTTATCTTTTTTATAAATATACCGGCGCGGCGGCGTCGGTTTAAATTCAATTGAAAAATTATTATGTACCTATGTAGCATCAGCTACATGTAAAAATACTCTTATTATACTATCGTACGTACATCTACTGTGCATTTTCATCTAGTTAACTATTTTAAAACAAAGTTTGTTTGATGTGGCTATTTTAGTTCAATATTTTCGATCACATGAATAAAATTATACAAACTGTATTTCTAGATAAATTTTAGACATCGCGAACAATAAACTGCATATTTTAAATGACACTAGGATTGGCAGTTGGTTATTTAAAAATATTTATCTGAGACCGAAGGCTAGTTTCTATTTTCAGGCCCTGCCATTTCAGAAAACCTTTGTTCTGAAATGGCAGGGAGTTCAGAGAGTTCTATTTGTGTATATTTACTTTTATATAAATACACTTATGTTAATGAAGTATCAGACTTCATTAATATAAGTATTTTTTAGCCCAATAATTCCAACTACGTTCCAACACATCAATAATAATAATAATGATGCTTATTCACAATTAACATTATTTAAGTCAAGTGAAGGTCTGAATCAATGGAATGGAATGAAAAAATGAAATATTACTGGAATAACATGAACGAGATCTAGACCTATACAGTGATGTATTGTTGTATGTTTGAACGTTTTCCTATTGTTGAGTTAATCCACCGAAAATATTCAGCGTGAAATTTTTTCACCATCCGTCGTATTACAGAAGTAGAAATATTTCACCTCTCCCTATAATAGAAGCTTTGAAAAAACTTATACCAGAAGGATCTTTTTGTTCGATTCCACGACAGACTTTTATTATTTTTTTACTGTTTTCATCTAAGACACTATTATTTTTATTTATACTTTTTAAATGATCTCTAAAGCCCTTTAACGCATCGGTCTGATTGTGTATTTGCTAAGTCATCCTAAGCTGCTCAACGGATTTGATGCAGTCAGTTAGAAATTCTTTATCAAAATTAATGAATAGTAAAACCTAATTCAGGACCTTCTACAGATATAACACGCGGGAGAAGCGGCGGGCGGAAGCTAGTACTTAATTAGTATTTGAAGAATCTAATTTTTAATTCTAAACTTGATAACTTTAATTATTTACAACGATATAAACTATATTAAACTAAGGTAATCAACTAACTTAAATTAAAAATAAAAATAAACAATATTATTATTATTTTATTTATTGAAGAATTACATTGTAAATCATATTTTCATAATTATGCATTTTGCCCGTATAGTATGTTCATAATGATGATCAAAATGTAAGAAAGGTTTGCGTTGAACATAGAACAAAATCTTGATTCCAAAACATCCGAGAATGGACCAGAATTGAAAACTTAGAAGAACTATGTTTCTTGGCATATGATAGAAACAAGTTCACTGAGCTGACAGCCGAACGTCTAAAAGTGAAGGAAAACATGAAGAAGAATGTGCCTGTAATGATAAAAGCACTAATAGTATGTGCTAGTATTCACTTTGCCTACTTTATACATAGATAAATATCAACAAACCATGGATTCCGCACAGAATTTCACACATATGCTTACATACGAAATACATCAGACCTTCTAAAATGAAAATCTTAACAGAACTTTGAGATCTCAAATCCAAAGCTCCAAATGTAAATAGAAAGTGGCTTGGCGCGCATCAAAATCTTATGAATATTTACTGAAAACAGAAAGTAGTTGTCACAAATACTGAGAATGTAGAAATTCTACTAGTAGCTTTTGTCAGTGTATTCCATGTTTATGTGTTATATTGCAAATAGTACCAATCATTCAAAGGTGCATTGTTACGTTGTGAACGTCTTATATGACTTAGATTAGTGTTTCTACCCTCGTCTCGCTGTCAGCATTCGAGATGCTATGTCATATATCAACGGTAGCAAATCAAAGCAGACAATCAATTTTGGCAACACGACTAGCCCCATAGTTTATAGTGATTGGTTTTTGGTTAAAGGGCTTATCAGAAACGATGCACCGGTGTTTAGCGAGTAGCCTCATCTTAATCACTAATGTCAGTCAAACAAATAATAGGCTGGTTATCTTTGAAAATAAACAAATTAAATATAAATATATTTTACTCATGTATTTCGGCTAAGCAAAGTAGCCCATAAATGGTTCAATATATAATAGAACCAAAAAATAATCCCTATTATATAAAACATGAACTTCATTTCCAACTACAATTGAATTGTGTCGTTGGATAAAAAACATGAAATGCTTTAATAAAAACTATACAAGTGAGTAAACAATGTAATTAAATACTATTCAAACTGAAATATCAGAGGCACGATAAAGCACTACCCGAACATAATTATTGAAAATTCAGCCGCTAAGCTGATTTAAAATTATTATGCAACAAAACTGCCCACATTATAAGTAATTACCGCAAATAATACTGTACAATCTCGATTTATTGACATTTACTGCAACGTATTTTAAAAATCAGTACTTAAATTATTTCATTTATTGAAGAATTTTGATATATTTTTCAATGAAAACATCCCAGTACAATATTATAAAATAGTTATATTATCTGATTCTTAGAACGACTTGAGGAGACCCGTGCCCACGTTTACGGGTTGAAATGAATATCTGATTCTTGGTATCAGATATATCAATTAATCTTACTTAGAGTATTGTAAAGGTTAATTATTAGGTTGTGATACTTCCTGCATTATACAATTTTTAATTCCCTACCCATATTTATATCTTTACATGTTACACAAGAATCACATTTTATTTTTATACTCGACACAAAATGTTTACTTTAAAATTGAAGTCCACAAAAGACACACACAAGAGAATGAACAGTTGATTATCTTTTAGAAACGCGAATGTCGTATTAGATTATTTATTTATATCTCTTTGTTTATCCTCAAAAATTACCAAGAAACGATATCCTTCAAGAAAAACAACCAGGATTAAAATGTGAAATGGTATAGAATACAAAATGAATTCACAGAATAACTACGTCACGTACTGAAAATGTACTCGAATCCATTGTTTTACTTCGTTTTATTTACTCATGGAAAATTCTAATGCAATCAAAAAAGGTGGAAACATAAAAATATTTATCCTTCGATACATAAGGACTCGGTTGTGCGGTTGTGTTTCAACAATGCTCGTATAGAAAAATTAAAGTAGGTATAAATAGTACGTGTGATTGACTAACATTAAACTCACTTAATTTTGTGAAAACATTAACCTTTCAATGAGAATTTATGGTGGCTGATAGCAAGAATACTAAAAGGAAACTAGTACGTTTTTAGCTTAGCTTTAAATACTTTAATCTTACTGAATTAATGTACTGTATACTGTGTTTGTTCTCTAGATTAAATTCTTTGCCTCTCCAGTTTATTTCGTAATATTCTAAGCCCTTTGTTGGTATATTTCCTACATACACATAAATATAATTTTAATTAAGAGTAATTTCACCCTCGCTTTGTCTAATACGAGGTAAATGGAACTCAAAACGACATTAACAGATCAACACAACAATCATAGACATTTGTTAACTTAGATGTATGAACACAGGCTCTAAACCAGTTAAAAGCATGTCGGACCATGCTCGATGTAGGGTTGCGCAGTCCATCCTTTACATCGTTTTTCGGCAATTAATCAAAAACAGTATATACAATCATGTTCAAAATAATTTTGTTTGAAAGTATTTATGAAGCGTTATTTGTTTTTTTTTTACTTTTTACCTTTCACGGTTTAGAAAATAAAGGGTGATGCAATTTATGCTACTTTCGGAGTGATCATTTCCGAAAATATTCTAATAATAAAAAAAAATAGAAACCTTAAAGTGTAAAAGATCTCTCGACGTAAGCATTCGTAAATGACACGTATTGTTACCAGAAAAAAATATTCAAATATGCTGTAGCATTTTTCATATATTTTCTTTCGTTTTATATTATAAACCGATCTATGTGCCTATGTCACTTGTCATTCCATAACCAAGTAAACAAGTGTTTATTTAAAAAAAAAAACAAAAAACCCGACTGCCTTGCCTTGCCAAAAAGTAGCCTTTGCATATTATTAATTATTATGTATTTAGGTTGGTACTTTGTGAATTTTGATAGTGACTTATTTCCATCTTTTAGTAATTTTTAAGCAGTCGGTTAAATTGACTCTTTTATTTATTTTATTTGAAAGCACATTTTTTAGCGATCGTTCTTATACTTAAATGTTTTATCAATATCGTTTAACTGTTTCACTTAAATGATCAGTGGCTAAATAAATAACGATGGGAGCGAAATCACGCACGCCGCGGCGCGCCGTAGCATGGTGTTATATAGCTTACAAACAAATACACTCTTCAACTTTATAATATTAGTATAGATATAGAGATTTGGCGATGAATACGAATATTATAACAACTTGCACTTAAAAATCGGTCAAGCTATTTAGGTTACAAGAGACAAGTGGAGCCACGGGCAATAGTTGGTGCATATACCTAATATATTATTGAAATAGGCTATTAATTAGCTTTCATCTGATACCCATATTGCGATAACACAAAAAAATATAGTTTTGATAGTTTACGTCCGCCATATTGGTTTTTTGTTGACGTCACATAGCCTATGACACTTGGGGGAAAAATACAAATCTAATGACACCTCACACTTTAAAATCAGCCAAGCCGTTTAGGCTACAGAAGGTCACAATGGAGCAGAAATGTCCACATACATACATACGCGCGAAAAACATTACCCTCCTTTTTGGCATTCGGGTAAAAACATTAATAAATATGTAAGTGCAGTTTTATCTACAAAGTTGCTTTAATGCTATTATTATAAGAACATATTTTCTCTCGAATATCCATTGTTTTCGTTCACTCTGTATATAATATTGCAAGAAACTTCAGCCATAAAATATGCATTAGGTTTGTAACAAAATAACAAAACGCGTTTATGTTTACTCAAGGTGATGTAAGTTTCTTTAAAAACTAAAATTCTATGTTTAGTTTGCTTAAAACATTCTTTGTTTTCAGTCTTTATCATAATTATATTGTACATATAATTATGACAAAGACTAAAATCTTACACAAGAGTTGCTAGCCCTAATAAACGTACTTACATAATGTTTATGGAGGAGAGGTATTGTTTATAATTTTGGTATTAAATCATATCTTCAGTAGTGATACAGCAGCTTATAGAAGTTTTAATGTGAGGAGCATAACTTGCACATATAGGCAGAATATTTCCAAGCATCGTTAAAGCCAGAGGACTAGATACTAGCGATTTCTCAACGCTCTAAAGCAACACTTTTCAGTAGAACTACGCCTCGATGGATAGACTTGTAATAGTACTCAATCGTACACAAGTCAGTCCATATAAAATTAATTCATAAACAAGTAAATATAATTAAAAAACAAATAATAACCCGTCTGCAAAAAATCAATAGAGAGCAACGCACTAAAAAGACCGTAAAATTATTGTAATGTTTTTTTTATTTTTTATTAGCCTGTGTCATCCCACTGCTGGGCAAAGGCCTCCCCCTGAACCTTTCACTGATGTCTATCTCCAACCTTATTATATTATTATACCTGATTAAATTTAAATACATAACATATGTATATATTTGTAATCTCCATTTGATTCCCTTTATTTTGATACTCAACTCGAAAGGTTTGGTTAAAAAAAAAATAGAACTACTTACAATTTGGAACCATTCAATTATGTATAATCTCTTTTTGAATATATGTAATCTCCTTTTGATTCTCTTTATTTTGATACCCAAATAGATAGGTTTGGTTAAAAAAAAAATTAACTTCTTACAATTTGCCATCAAAAGCCCGCCGTTTAAGTCTTTTTATTCTTAAAACCTATCTAAGGACACTTGGGTTTTCTAGACGAATCTAATGATAACCTAATTGTCAATATCCATCCAGCCGTTTGAAAGATTCGTGGGAATAAAGAAATTTACAAACATACAAGATACGCGCGAAAACAATACCCGTCCTGACAGTCGGGTAAAAAATATGTACATAATTATGTTTGTAAATACACACTATTTATATTTATATTTGTTTATAGTTACTTGAGTAAACTGTACTGGATTATGTTATATATCTGTTTCTCAAATAAATTAAAAAATAGCTTGCTTCCCGCTCGCTCTCAGTAAAAAGTAGCAATAACATGTTTTTAATTTTTACTTAGAGCAAATAGGAACTGTTGCTGCTATCTAATGGTAAAAATACGTGCTAAAACTACAATATTAGGGTTTAAACATAATTAACTAATAGTTTAACAAGAGTAATATTTTACTTATTTTGGAACAAAACAAAAAAGACAAAAATAAAAACATAAAGATATGAATATTGCTGACACTACTTTTCGGATAACCTGTTACATTCTTATCTTGTGACTTTCATAAGTGTTACCTTGTAACCTAGATGAATAAACGAGATTTCATTTCATTTCGTTAGTAGTTAATATCTCTTATTTTCTTTACATTATGTTAATGCAACTTATAGCAGTATTATGACTATTTAACAATTTGTTATTTCATATAGCATCAAAAACTTAGACTATCATATATATCTTTTAAAAGTTTAATTTCAAAGAACAATTTTCACATTGAGAAATACAGCTATACCTACGTAGGTTTTAGCTGGGCACTACTATCGTAGATTATTTATTTTCTTTGCCGTAAGTGTACCTCGGTGACTGTGTGACTAATGGTTTCTTTGACAACATCACAGTTTATAAGGGTGAGTGATTGATACTGCCATTACGTGCACTTCACAGAACGTACTTCTATTTTTTACACTACCAATATGTTCAGTATACGTCGAACCGGACACTACATCGATTTATTTAATAAAAAACGAAGTACACATTTTTACTTCAAGCTTTGTAGCTTCGATTTTGTTATATTTACTTAGTTTCTAGGTAACAATTGAGGCCAGTTTGATTTTTCCATGGATTAGGATAAATAATAAAATCACTCAGTGACACAGTTCTAAATGAATTACAAGGAATCAAATTTTCTTGGTAACAAGTCAAAAGAGCTACGATTTATTCTAGTCTTGGTGTATTTTAAAAAGCCACTGATCTTAGAATCATAGTGAAAGCGAGACATTATTTTGTTTTATTCAAAGGTAACGAAAATAATGAATTGCTTCGCGTTTAGGTACTATAATTTATTTATGAGGATATTTTTAATTCTGCAGGTTGATAATCACTTGCCATGACGAGTTCAGTGCTAAAAAACAATCAGTTTTTAGGGTTCCGTACCTCAAAAGGAAAACTTGGAACCCTTATAGGATCACTTCCTTGTCTGCCTGTCTGTCCGTCTGTCAAGAATATTTTTCTTAAGAACGCGTAGAGGTATTAAGCTGAAATTGATATCAAATACAAGGATCTGCTCTTGGCGCAATAAAAAAATCAGAGTTCTAAGTAAAAGCAATCAAAGAATATACAAACGTTTATGCTCCATTTTTGTCGCTTAACTTGACGATCAAAAAATTCAAAAACTTTAGAATACATCCCGTTGACCTACATTCATAAAAATTTACAAGAAGCATGTCAAGTTCTACAAGTAAAGAAAGAAATCCGAAACCGTACTCGTGTAGTTATATCACTGAATATTAGTTCTATATTGGAAGAGGTTTATCCGGACTATTTAATCCGGACTGACATTACATAAAGATGGTGCACCTATCTACCTTTACGTGAATATTTATAACACAAAAAAATTGCCTAATCGTACGGAACCCTCGGTGTCCGAGTCCGACTCACACATGGCCGGTTTTTTTTAGTGCATCTACTTGCGACTTGCTTATGACGACCAAACGTTAATTTATGTAGCACATATAACTCACAAAATATTCATATAATATTTAATTTCAATTGTATTTTCTCAGTTCATTATGTGTTTTGATTAACGACAATTTTATTTTTGTCAGCCTTATCTTTTAATTGTCTTTACAAAAAAATGTTGGTCAACCCTATTTTAAATACTAAAATAAATATTGTTCACAGGAATCTAACATCGTGCCGGGAGCCCAACCTCCTATAATGCCGCACCCGATCTCACTGGGACCTCCGGCTGCGCAAGCCCAACAGCTGGCAATGCCGACTACTCGTCCGCCGTTTGCTAAAGAGTACTACTTCTTGGACATTGAGCTTCGATACGGACTTCTGCAGGTAATTTTCTTTTTATAAATCATCACATGCGCTTTGTCGATTCTTTAGAAACCCTTGGCTCCTCAGTTAACTCTGGATATTAGTACTCACCAGCAGGGATACAACTGTACCGAGGCCATGATATTATGGCTGCAATCATCTGTACGATGGAGGTACTCCAGGAAGGTGGCTCTGTTTGAGCGGGGGTTACCCTCTGTGCCCTACATTACTTTTAATATATAGTTTAACATCGCTTCCAACGGGAAATGTGGACATCAGTGCGCTATATTAAATCACACTAAAATTAAGCCTAACCAATTTTGCTGATACTGTTTTTCGAATAACATGTTACATTTTAACTTGTGAGGTGTTTTTTTTGGCATTTATTGACCAAAAATATTAATATGTATATCTTATTCGATGCATACCATCCAAATCATCTAGGGTTTATCTAGTGGTATGGTAGCCACTAAACCTCGAGTACTTTGTTATTTAAATTAAAATTTATTATTCTAATAATACATAGTATTTTAACAATTTCCTTTTACAGTTACCTAGATGAATAATCGAGATTTCATTTTATTAACAGATCGACTGAGTATTTGGTGTCATATTTAGTCCTTCATAGAATACATTAGGTATGCATACGTAAAACCCTAAACTTTGCTATATTATACTTTAATACAAATGTTATTATATAGAGTGGAGACTGCATCGCGTGTCGGTGCCACATCTGACGTAAATCTTATCCATCACAATAATTTGATGATAAATTAAAGTTGAAATTTAATAACTAATGAAAAATTATACTTTTTGAGAAGTTTTCTAATGGATTCGTAACTTTCTCAAGAGAAAATCCAATGAAGACCATTATGATAATAATAAAAAAGTTATATCACAGTTTTCAGTTGCTCCTGGTGAGACGACACAATAGTTCCTGACGACACAATAGGTTTAGTTTAGGTATAAAGTGAATTTTTTTTGAGAAAATTGGTACATATAAAAAAAAAATTCCGAAGTTATCTTGAGATTTAAAACAGGATCGGTGTTTAAATATATTTTGAAGATAACAGTCGATGATTAAAGTGGTACTGACCTTCATTATCTAGACCTAGTAATCTTTGCATTAATGTCTTGGATTACATTTACCCTGATTTGTTAATTACTTTAAGCACGCAAAAAACAACGATAGGCATGATAGGATTAAAGGACTTTAACATAACACAACAACAAAACACAAAACCACTTCAACATTTTAATACTAACACAGAAGTGTGAAAGAACTACCAACAACTTTTTTTTTTCTTTTTCATGGAGTATACAAAAGTTGTGTACTCCGCGTGTGGATCTACTAGCAACAACTTATACTTTATAACTTCATAGAAAAATTTCTTATTTGTACCGAAATCATATTTTACTTTAGATGCCCGATAACAGTACCTACGGCAAGTTATAGTCCCTTTAAACTTTTAAAAGCTTTCTCTGCTATAATTCGACTTTATACAGACCCCGTCAATTTTGATGAACATACTTTTTATATTGCCCATCATGATTCTCTCTACTTTATTTAATATTCATAACTTTTTAAATCTGATTATTTTGTTTTTCTGAGATGAATCTGTACTATTTATTATATTCTGAGTTTGTTTAAGGAAAATTAACTTAATTATAGTAAAAAATTCTAAATATTTGAATACTGTCAAATTGTCAACCATAATTATGAATTTAGCAAAAGCGTCTTGTTCCACAAATTAATATTTCTTATCATAATAATCGTCGATGAAAGCTATAGATGTCCACTGTTGAACGTAGACCACTCTCAAGGACTTGTATTAAATTCTTTGATGTATTAAAGACTTTAAAATTGCATAGGTATTTATATTTGAAATAAGCTGAAATGGCATAAAAACTTTTAGACATCATATGTGTAAAATAATATTTACAAAATATACACGTACACAAACACAATCATTATAATAATTATGTTGTAGGTATCATACATATACTCGTTTGTCAAATTCCCGCCTCAAAGAAACTAATGAGTGACTGATATGTAGGTCGCCATCTAATTCGCCTCAGGTTTATTATTAAAATAAATCGACCCTTCATTGGGATGTACGATACGAGCATCCTGACGAAATTAGATAGACCCGGGATAATCTTCTAGTAATCTGCACCATTTGTACTAAGCTTAATTGAAACGTAACAAAATCCCCGATGTACTAAATGATTCCTCGATATTAATAAATGAAGATAAGATAAGACGACCTTTATTTATAAAATGTATGATTTTTTTATTGAAGTTAGACAAATTTTGGTTCTATTTTCGCTAACCTTATTTTTATATGAAATAGATATATGAAATAGTTAAGAACAAAAAATAGCGTCACGCCTTTTCTCTGAAAGGGTAGGCAGAGGTACATCACCCCCACATTTCGCTAGTTATGTAAGATCGCATGTAATAGGAGGCGAATCTATTGACAAAATGAATAAATGTGGCAAAAAGCATTAAAATTAATAATAAATAAAAATCAGAACAATACTACATCCTTTTCTCATCCCTTTTTAGTTGAAATTAGAGCTTATTGATAGATTTACAACCATTTGATTAATTGGCATCGGTTTATTACAATGAATTATCGATTCTCTTTAGACAAAAACTGCTTTACCTTGAGTATTTAAGCACGGTGGACCGCGACACTACTTCTACGATAAGTAATCTATTTTCAAGCGACTCGACGCCGACGGTCGCTGAGGTACATTGCGACTGTCCAATAAATATCTTGGTTAACATTTTATAAACTATAATTCAAACCTTGTACGTAGTATAAAGACCTGTAATGTAGGTAATTACTTTAATAATATACATAATTTGTTGGAAGCAACGAGGACATGACTGTATCAAGTTTTTATCAGTCAGTCATCAGTACCTATCAGTTAAAACTTTATTCTATTTTTATACAAGATCGTATGAAAATAGAATAAAGAAAAGTGTACACTATAGAAATTGAAATTATTGAATTTTTAATATAATAAGGCTTATTCAATTTACAGCAAATAATCTCATTGTGTACTGCCTGGCTCTCTTTTAACAGATGAATGGAAACGAATAATCGCTACTACACCAAACATTCCTCGGCATCGATAGGTCCAAGTGGCAAGTGCTGTTATTTTAAATAACTAATAACTCTTTCTTAAAGAATTTTAGCAAAAACTAAATGCCAGAGTTAATATTGACGACTAAGAAACAGATTGACGAGGATCGTTTATGCAAATTGAGATTAAATTACATTTCGGTTATCACTCAAACTTGGCGGTGCAATTCAGACAGACTATTAGCTTAGCTATGATAATGTAATTTTCTATAGATTTTATAGAAAAGTATTGAATTAACATGATTTTGTTCATAATAACTATCTCATAACGATGTTTTTTTTTAACAGCTGGTCGGAAGTTTTTCTCGACCAGTGTTTCTCTCGAAATTGATTTGTCCCCCTAAATATTTTTGACATATAGACAAAGTCCATATTTTTACCAAAAACCAAATATACTTTATAAATTTATGTTGTTGAAAATCAAAGACTTTTCTTTAATCAGACTATACAACCAGTACCTAAGTAAATAAATACAATTAAATAAATTTACAACTTATTTTTGGTTATGATTAATTCTATTTTGTTTAGCTTTTTAAACGAATATTTTTTAACTGAAATTTACATATGAATAGCTGTACTTGGGCCTAATTCGGTGAAGAATTAATAACAACATTTTATAAAAATAACTTGTAGATTATTTTAAAATGCTTATAATAATAAGTTACAGCTTTGACAGTCACCGTGGTGTAGCGGCTAAGTTGGTCGGCCTCGCCACTAACACGCCGCACTGGATGACGTGGGTTCGATTACCACACGAGACATATAATATAACAACAATGCTCCCCACAGATCTTAGAGGATACAACACAGATTGAGGTACAGGTAAATCACCTGACCAAATCCATAATAGACAGCTACCATATATCTTGCCCACTGACGATGCCTCCAAAAGCACCTGGGAAACAACCTTGGTGGGGCCCAGAGTTGGAACGCAAAAGGGGCAAGGTAAGAAAGGCGTTTAACAGAGCTATGAACACATGTATGGAAGAGGACTGGGATGCTTATCGCTCAGCCAAATCCAGCTACAAAAAATGCATCAGATACCGCAGCAAACAGGGCTGGAGGAAATTCTGTGAAAACATTGAATCATGCCAAAAAGCAAACAGGGTCAGAAAGGTCTTAGCACAGCAAACCTTGACCGCACCCACGTCCCTACGCAAGGACGACAATACACTCACAACGTCGCCAGAAGAAGTTAGGCGTGTTCTGATCGGCACACACTTCCCTGGTTGCGCCTTCACGACGCAAATCGACTGGCAAGAGGAAAAAGTTACACCAACTGCCAATGACTGGCAGTTCGCAGACAAAGTGGTCACCCTGGAGAAAGTCCAGTGGGCCCTTAAGAGTTTCCACCCCTTCAAAGCAGCTGGCCCAGACGGGATTATCCCGGGCTTTCTGCAATGGGGAGATCTGCCAATCGCAAGCAGACTCGAGAGTATCTTCAAGGCATGCCTGGCACATAGATACGTACCGAAGGGGTGGAGAGAAGTCAAAGTCATATTCATCCCGAAGCCAGGCAAGGGTGATTACACAAACCCCAAAGCACATCGACCAATCAGTCTGACCTCATTCATGTTGAAGACCATGGAACGCTTATGCGAGAGGGAACTGAGAGATGGTGCATTAAAACTATTACCCTTACATGCTAACCAGCACGCATACAGCTCCGGAAAATCCACGGAATCAGCACTCCATCTGGTAGTTAATCGGATAGAGGAAGCTATCGAACAACAAGGAATCTGCCTAGGCACCTTCATCGACATCGAAGGAGCCTTTGACAAAACAAACTTCACCAGTATCAGGGCCGCCCTGTCCAAACATGGTGTGGAACCGATACTTACCGATTGGATAACAAACATGCTGAGTAATAGAGTGGTTCGCCTTGGTGGAGATGATCAGGCAGCGCTGATAGCCAGAGGCTGCCCACAAGGAGGAGTTATCTCCCCTCTCCTTTGGAATCTAGTAATAGATGACCTAATTACAAAGCTGAATAGAAACCGCGATTACACAATAGGCTACGCAGATGACCTCACTATCCTTGTCTCAGGGAAAGTAGCGGGAACCGTATGTAACCTCACCCAACAAGCTCTTCGCACCGTTGAGAAATGGTGCGTGGACTTCGACCTGTCGGTGAACCCGACGAAAACTGAACTAGTCATGTTCACAAACAAAAGAGTACTAGGACAATACCGACTACCCACACTCTTTGACACTGAGCTGAAACTGTCAAACGAGGTAAAATACCTCGGCGTGATACTTGACAGTAAGTTAACCTGGAACAGCCACCTAGACAATAAATTAGTCAAGGCCGGAATCACCTTCTGGCAATGCAGAAGGATGATTGGGAAAAGGTGGGGGCTGGCACCGAAAATCATCCTATGGCTATACGAAACAGTTATCCGCCCTATGATAGCATACGGTGCTATCGTCTGGTGGACAAAAACAGTGCAGACAACAACATCCGCTAAATTACAACGGACACAAAGACTGGCGTGCATGGCGACCACCGGCTGCATGAAAACCACCCCCACTGCGGCAATGGAAGCCATGCTAGGACTCCTACCACTGGATCTGTTCATCCGCCAGGAAGCAACAGCAGCGGCAATACGCCTAAAATCACTAGACTTATGGCACGATAGAAACACGAAACACACATCCCTACTAAAAGAACTGGTAGAGGAGCTGCCCATAATAGGAGCAGCGTGTGACCGTGTACCCAAACAATACGTTTTCGACAAAAAATACAAAATCCAACTCTTTGAAGACCACCGCTACGAATCCCAAAACCTAGCGGAACTACGGGTTTTCACAGACGGTTCAAAAACAGATATGGGAACTGGAGCTGGCATCTTCTCCGAGGATCTTAATATCAACATTTCAAAACCCTTGGGCATATACAACACGGTCTTCCAAGCCGAGTGTATGGGTATAACTCTGGCCGCCTCAGCGATCATGGCCAGAAGAGTGGAAGGTCACTCGATTCGCATACTCTCGGACAGCAGGGCCGTGCTTCAGGCTCTAAACAGCCACACAGTGAACTCAGGACTAATACTGGAATGCCATCAGAACCTAAATCTGATAAGCCACACCAACAACATAATCTTGCAATGGATCAAGGGACACAGCGGATCTAGAGGTAATGATGCAGCGGATGAGCTCGCAAGAAGGGGATCAGAAACGAGTGTGATGGGACCTGAGCCCATTATACCCATCCCTTTCACATACCTTCGTACGATCGTGAACAAACGCACAAGTGATCTACACGGCAGAATCTGGACAAACCTAGTAGAGTGTAGACAGGCCAGGGAGGCCCTTCCTATGCTCGACCACAAACTAACTAGGCGTCTAAGACAGCTGTCCAAACGGCAATTGCGGACAGCCACAGCCGTTATCACAGGACATGGTTCCTTTAATAAACACCTTTTCGTTCTAGGCATCACAGACAGCCCTCTCTGCAGAGCCTGCATGAGTGAGGAGGAAACAGCAGCTCATGTGCTCCTACACTGCCCTGAAACCGTCACATACAGGGCTAAGTACTTCAACAACACAGGTACACTCCGACAGATCGCCAGCAACGTCAATAGACTGCTGGCGTTCTTCGGCGAGCTAGGGTGGATCGAGTGAGCTATCCACCCTCACGCAAAAACCGCGCCTTGACGTGGAGTTGCGGAAAACAGCCCGCCATACCATACCATACCATATAATATAACGTGGTCCAGGCATGATGCACCTCTGGTTGCTGTGTTAATTGCTGGAAGTAGTCCGTGATATGTAATAGTGTCCAAATATGTCGCAGTTTCATGTCTTGTTCCTATAATATTGATGTTAATGTCACCTACTAAAATTATATTTTTGAAGGATGACAGACGTTCTAATAAATTATGTAAAGAATTTATGAATACTTTCGGAGATTTAAAACTAGGTGGTCTATATATTGCTATAATAACAGTGTAATTTTTTATTTTGATAGTTAAGCAATTTGCTTCCATTAGTAGAGGTTCTTCCACGCTACATTATAGCATGCTATTTGTGTAAACAGTTAAACTGTCATTCTGATTATAATTATCCGTAAATCTATACGAAGTGTAGCCATCAATTAAAGGTTGTTTCTTGACTTGTGACAACCAACATTCGGAAAGCACAATGATGTCACACAATAAATCCAATCTTTTGAATAGTACGTGTGTATCTTGAAAGTTACAGTTTAAGCTACGGATATTTTGTTGTAGGATGTTTAAATATTGCTTAAGATACTTAAGATATGAGTTAGGTACACTCTTCAGGGTCACACGTGACCGGACCACTAACGTTAAACTGGTCTATACTCTACATTACATCATAAGTACTATCGAGTTTTTATTTTATTATTTACAGGTGTAGATAATTCAGGTCCAAATAATATATTTTTGTTGTAGGTTTAATAATATAGATAAGTGTTATAACTGACAATGTTGTTGATGGAACTCTGTCAAGCGATTTTCTATCGATAAGGCCTATTTTTATTATGTTTAAAGTATAGGGAGATAATTGAGTGATAATAATAAATTGTATTTGCTTGACTTACGGATGTTTAGTGTAGTGTATATTGGGCATAATGAGTATGTGTTTGATATATGTAAATAGCTTAGACAAAAAAAAATAAAAGTAAAGTATAAGTATGCAGAATGATAGCTGACAGAGTGTGAGTTTCAGATCGGTATGACACAAAAATATTATAACAATGTTTTCTGTCCATTTCAGCACAATGACAAATAAGAATATAATGTAACGAACTTTGTAGTGTGATTTATAATAATGTGCTTGAGTATAAATGATAGTAATTATAATGGTAAACAAAAATATTACTTAGTCATTGTGATTTTAGATTTTATCTGAAGTAAATCTTCTTCTCGGGAGATCAATTTTGAAGGTTCACCCCCTTTAGGTCGAATGTATACTTTCCCATATGAGGTCCAGCAGCATGCATTTTTATGTTCCTTGACAAATTCGCGGGCAAGTTAGTATAATCGACTTGCGTGACTGGTAAGAGATGCCGAAATGAACACTGGTTTTGTATCACCAATTATTTATTTTTAAATGTGAGGTATTGAGCTTTTCTTTATTACCTTTATTGAAACTTTTCGAGGCTTTTATTAGACTTTCTTTTATTGAAGTAAAGGAGAATTCAACTATTATGGGGCAGCTCTGTTGTATGTCCTAATATGTTCCGTATGTGGGTATCTCGGACCTCAACGTTTATAGTGTCACCTACATTTTTTAACATGCTGATTAATGTAGACTTATTTTCTGGTTGCGAGGCGGGAACGCTTCTAAGCCACAGGATAGATGCCTTAGAGTTCCGTTCAAGCAGTTCTACCTTTTGTTCTAGTGACTTGATTTGATTCTTAAATGCAGCATATTCGGATTTTGTTCGTTGTACTCGTAGTTGATATAAGATATCGTCATATTTGTCCGACATATATTGTATAGATTGTTGGATTTCTTTATTTTGTTGTGCCATATTTTTCATTTCTTGATGAAATTTAAGTGCTTGAGTTTTTTGTTGCAACTGTAAGTCGACTAACATATCTCTTATTTCGCATAATATGGAGTCATCATGTTTACGCGTGTAGCGGCGTGGGACATTTAATTGACTACCACTATCAAAATCTGAACCCATACAATCGGATACAGTATCAGATTTCGATAACGGTTGAGTAGATTTACCGGGCGAGTTTTGTTTATTAGTTGACATGACGATATTGTATTTTCATTTACTTGGGGATAGATTCGCTTTGTATAGTAATTAATATACGTGTAATGAGTCTATATCCAACCTTGTCGCATCAGTGGGCAGCGATGTGTAGGATGTTCGTCTGTCTCGTTCACGCGCCTGCTCAGGTGTGCGTGTAATAACAGAGGTCTACCAAACTGGTCGGCGATCGGCGTTTTGGAGTATATTGGCTGTCCATCCAGTGGAAGGTGATCCGTCCTGAGTAATTATGCAAAGATTACTCACATATTGTTAGGACGCTTGACGTATTCATGCACCCGGGTACTTTGTAGATTTTAAGTATTTTATTTCAAAATATATTTTAATTTACTTTTGAAGCACGGAGGACAAGTCTAAAATCTCTCTCGCGATCCTATGGGAAGGGGAAAAGTATATATATATATATTGTATTTTTCCTAATAAAAACTAATAAAGAACAACCACTTTGCCAACTAATCTTTTCATCGTAAACAGTATTTACATAACAAAGCTCAAAAGAAAACGTAACATTATTTTATTGTATTTGAATTTAGGCACTTGGCTTCAGAAATCTTGTGATCTTTTAGTCACTTTTTTGCTATGTTCTCTTTGTACAATAAAAATCAGGTATTACAACAGTAATTGAAATGGATTAGAGAATTTATTGTACCATTTAAACAAGTTTTAAGTTTAAGTAGTCCAAACGCCTACTTTTCGTAAATATTCGTAAAATAAAGAATTACGCCTTTTTCCGAGGGAAAAACAGAGGTACATCGCAGTCACACTTCGCTAGCTATGTGTGCTATGTAATAAGCGAGCCTATTGTTATTAACCGTCGAGGTAGTTCAGAGGCAATATAAGCCGGAGAAGTGTCAGGCAGGAGGCATCGCGCTGCGTTCGACTATTCCCTCGGATGAAACTAAATGTCTGTTGTTGTCTGTTTCGTCGTTGTCCCTTTGTCGTATGTCTGTGTGTTATAAATTATGAGTTTGTAATCGTCAGGGTGAATTAAGCACCGGAGTGCAATGGAGAATTCCATTAAGGCATGATATTTGTACATTCGTGTTCCACCCTGCACATTGGTGCAGAGTTCGGTCAAACATACTGTAACGATTACAAACAAAAGAAAATAATAACTTACGAATTAGAAACAAAGTAAATAAAATTTGCAAATCCTTCCCCTAAAATAAATATTAAAAATGTAAAGAAATAGATTAGCAAAAAAGACATATCCGAGGATCCTCACGCGGAGTACACGGATAGTTAAGTATACTCTTCTACAAAAAAAAGAGAATCATGTAAAACTCTAGGATGCTATTGAAAATTCTTTTACCCATGAACGGAGCCCAGAACCTGTTGCACAGAAGTTGTATACACCTTGGCAGTTAAACAATATTATATTATACTTGTTTATACACCGTGCAGTATTAGCCATCTTACAAACTTTCTCATGCTATGGCCATGGTAATCAGATATTCAATACGTATTCTAAAATAATATTTTAAAAAAATTGACCCTATTACTAAGATGCCGCTGTCCGTCTGTCTGACTGTCCGTCTATAATCAGGCCTTTATCTCATGCACCGTGATAGTGAGATTGTTGAATTTTTTACAGAATAGATGATGTATTTCTGTTGCCGTTATAACAACAAATGCTAAAAAAACAGATCAGGGGACTTCCATATAACAAACGTGATTATTTTGCTCGCTTTTGCTCGATAATGATAATAACTAAATATTATAACTACATGTTCACATATTTACTATGTAAGTATATTATTACTTTATGAATTTCTATAGTGCTATATAGGTATTTAATTATGAATGTGTTCCATCTTTTTAGTACTTTTTAGGCAGTCAGTTTTTTAAATTAACTTTTTTATTTATTTTATTTGAAAGCACGTTTTGTAGCGATCGTTCTTATATATGTTTTATCAAAATCATTTAACTGTTTCACATTACTGGTCAGTGGCTAAATAAAGAACGATGGGAGCGTAACCCCGCACGCTGTAGAATGATGTTATATAGCTTACAAACAAATACACTCTTCAGCTTTATAATATTAGTTTAGTATAGATTACGAATATTACCTATATCACCTTGCACTTCAAAATCGGTCAAGCTATTCAGGTTACAAGAGACAAGTGGAGCCGCGGGCAATAGTTAGTGCATATATCATTGAATTAGGCTATTAATTAGCTTTCATATGATACCCATATTGTGATAGCACAAAAAAAACATCTGTTTTGACAGTTTACGTCCGCCATATTGGTTTTTTGTTGACGTCACATAGCCTAGGATACTCGGGGGAAAAATACAAATCGAATGACACCTCACACTTTAAAATCAGCCAAGCCGTTTAGGCTACAGAAGGTCATAATGGAACATTCATGCCCACATACATACATTCATACATACATACATTACCCTCCTTTTTCGCAGTCGGGTAATAATGTTATTTGTAAAGTATATGATATTCCAGCATTGATTTTTGTTATGTTTACATATCACATTACGTAAATCCGCTTCCATGAATAATTTTATTCGTTTGAAAGGAGCAATATACGTGTCACTGTTAAACAACAACAAGTTCGTTGAAACAGACAATTATTTTACACAAAATCCGCCGAAAATCATTCTAGTATGCCGATACTCTCTCGCACTATTTAATACAAATAAATCTCTCTGTAAATGTTGCGTAGAATCAATCTTTTTTATTTAATTTCTAACTCCAATGGACAACTAAAGGTAGAAATACTAACTACTAATAGCCGATTTCAATAAACTATCTATCTATGGATTTGGCTACTGAAGTTAGAAATGTGACATAAGCCCCATACAAAATATGTCAAAATTCTAACTTAAGTAGCCAAATCCATAGATAGACAGATTATTGAAATCGGCCGTAAGTCGTTTCGGGACAGAATCATACATTGTTACTACTCAATACACTGTATTATTGTGTTTTTAACCATATTGAAGTACTCGTCCGCAAGACTCTCCTTCTCTCCTCTCAATCTCCTTCTCCTCAGCAATGAGGACGACTTCGGACCAATAGGAGAAACTATACTAAGAGTATGAAAGCGAATCGCTTCTGATGCGACACGACACAACAAGATACATTAATGCATTTTTATCCATATAAAATAAAATTACTAAGTAAGAATCTCAATTTTTAAACGAAAACAATGTTAGTATGAATATATTTTCCATTGAACACAGTTCAGGAACTATATATGTATTTACATTTATATGTTGTTTATAGTACATTTATTATACAAACGTGATAGAAACAACACACAGTGACACGGTAAAGTACATTCTTGTTATACTTCAATTCAATATTGAAAGAATTGCGACTCTTTTTGAAAAACATTATTCGCATGTTTTATTAACTTTTGTTCTTTTACGTGAAAACGACAAAAACAAAGAAAAGCAATCTGCCACAACGAAACAATAAATTATTTCTTTTTCTTTGTTGTACGCATGCCATTAGGATGTCATTTAACATCGGAGAACATTGTCCTCTCGTAATTTTGCCAATAGAGGACAATCAATTGCCAATTTGGCGTATTAATTACATCACTGCTTACATTGTGTCACCTACACTTTGTATTATGATATAATTATATTGTATCAAAACGGTGCTTGCCACATTTGCTATAATTAGTAAAAAGTAATAACAATCCATAAATCTCCTCTCCTCAAAGAACTGAAGCCATAATCCACACACTTTGGACCCGTACTCATAGAATTTCTTCTTTTTACTCACGATGTTTTCTGCACCGTTAGCAAATGGCAAATTATTTTACTAGTACACAAAACAAAAGACACAATGTAAAATCCGCATACTAATGCGGATTTTACTTTGTAATAATTATTTAAAATAAAATAAAAAAATAAAATCAGTGGCCTGGATTCAATTAGGAGTACCAACTCCTAATTGAATTCAGGCCGCTGATTTTTCAAGCCGGTTATTTTCCCATTCAACCATGATCGCTTTTTATATCGGTGTAATACAACGCAGATCATTAATTAAACGACCGTCTATTCGAGATTCATTACATTCATGATAAAAATAGTTCAGAACGTATATACCTGCTAGATAGTAAACTTAAATTAAATGCCCCTTACCAGACAGACTGACAACCAGAAGACGGCAGCTTAATTATTACAGTATTACAGACAGACTGAGTCAAGTAGTGAATGTTATTGTGTTGTGTAAATAAGAATACATTTTATTACATTATTATATAAAAAAACGGCTTACTAATCAACGCACAGCTAAAACTACTGCGTTTAAAACCATGAAGTTTGCACATAGATTCCATAGTTCCACGTAGTATGCATTGTAGCTAAAGAAAGGTAATTAAATACTTACTTACTATTATCTTATTGACTACATTGTTACTGTGTGCCACCTGCATTTATGTTCAGCAGTGGATGTCGTTGGGCTGATATGATGATGATGATGATGAAAGTTATTTTTACGTTGTTACGTGTTAGTTATTGTTACGAGTATCTTTAGAACTCTCTTAACTCTAGATGTAATACTGATATTATACGACTATATCAAGGTTATATAATAATATATCAATATCAGTGTATCATTACATCATTCATAACGTACTTCATTTACCTAAAATCAAGGCATATAAAAAACTAATCACTAAGCTAGAAGTATTTGACATTAAAACACAGTGTCCAAAAGTAAATCTCTAGCCAATTAAGAGTTTAGTCGAAAATTACAAGAATACTTACTGCATATAACAATAACTAATCATGAGAGTTGATTGGAGTAAGTTTTTATAAATCATAGTCATAAATCGTGCCCCATTTTTGCTAAATAATGAAACCTTTTTAGTTGTGCTTTTGTAAATCTAAATCATTGATAACATTAATTAAAACAAACACACACACACACACAAACCTTTTTGTTCGATTGTTTATTAATCAAATATACCAATGTATATCTGATTAATAAACAATCGGTGCGATGTTATTTAAAACACAATGTTTTAAATAACATCGCACAATTGAATAAGTCGTACCTCTCTTATGGGGGCAAAGATAGTGGCCAATAAAAAAAACTTATCTATGTTCTGTGAAAAAAAATGAATGTAATTCTTTGGCTAACTACATTATTGAATCTCTTCACAAATGAAGATCTTACTCCGAGTACTTACTTATTTACTTTTAATTGAATTATTTTTATCACATCTGATTTTTTGCATTGATTTGAGATTTGCTAAAAAAAAGTAATGTTATAAATATTTTATAAAAATAAGTAAATATCACGTATTCAATTCAAATGATAAATAAAAATGTTATTTTTACCCTAACGTCTGACGATTTCCGACAATATAAGATACAAGTCACTTAGCTGCAATCAAATAATTGCCCGCTTTGTGTACCATCACAACTTATTAAGTCCTGTTCAATCAGGGTTTAGGCCAGGCCACAGCACTGTCTCTACTCTTCTCAAAGTGACTGGCGATATTAGGGTAGCAATGGAAAAGGCTAACATCACCGTCCTTGCCCTAATTGATTTTTCCAATGCATTTAATACCGTCAGTCACGACATCCTTCTATCCATCCTTTCCCACTTTATGATCTCTTCCGAAGCACTGGATTGGTTCTCAACATATCTTCGAGGTCGTCAACAGTCAGTTCGCATCAATGACCTTTCATCTGATTGGTGTGCTATAGACTGTGGCGTTCCTCAAGGCGGAATATTATCCCTCTTCTTTTTTCAATTTTTATCAATCTCATAACCCATAAACTTCAATGTACGTATCATCTTTACGCCGATGACTTGCAGATTTACTCACATGCTGGTATTGACTGTGTGGGTGATGCGGTGGATTCAATTAATAGTGACCTGGAGCGCATAAAGGAGTGGTCTGAGATGTTTGGCCTTAGCGTAAATGCATCAAAGTGCCAAGCTATAATTGTGGGCAGTCAACGCATGATCAGCAGATTGGACACTACTGCTGTACCATCAATCACTTACGATGGCAATGTCATCAACCTTAGCTCTCATGTGAAGGATCTAGGCCTATTTCTTGATTCCACCTTAAGTTGGCAGGCTCAAGTGACCCACGTCAGCCAGAAAGTCATAGGTTCCCTGCGTGCTCTGTATCGGCTTAGATACTTCCTTCCTGTTCAGACTAAAACGATGCTTGTGCAGGCCTTGATCATACCCATAATCGACTATGGTGATGTGTGCTACTTTGACCTGAATGCAGATCGCCTCAATAAACTTGACCGACTTCTCAATAACTGCATTCGATTCATCTTCAATCTTCGTAAGTATGACCATGTGTCTGCTTTTCGCTCTCAACTCAATTGGTTACCTATTCGTCAGCGTCGCAGTTCACGCGCTCTCACTACTCTCTATTCTATTCTTATGTGTCCTAACGCTCCCACCTATTTAGCCTCCCAGTTTCAATACCTCTGCACTGTTCATGAACGTAAACTGCGTTCCTCCAACAATCTTCTTCTAGTCTGTCCTACTCACTCTACTGATTTCATTCATTCCTCTTTTTTCGTACAATCTATACTTCTGTGGAATGCCCTCCCTCTTGAGATCAGAAAGTCTACTAGCCGTGACGTGTTTAAGAGGAGAATCCGTGCTCTATTACTGGAGAAAATTGCAGAATCATCACAACAATAGTATGTATATTTATTTGTATGTATACTGTATCTATGTATGTATATTATATATAATTTATGTATTTGTGTATATTAACATATTTATATATATGTATATATATATTATGCATGTACATGTATTTAAATGTTGATATTCTCATTTAATTTAATCTATAACTATCTCTTTTTTTATGCACCTACTTCGACCCTTCTCTGCATCACCCTTTAGGTTGACTGGTAGAGAATGCCTCTGGCATTAAGTCCGCCTTTGTACATTTCTGTGTATATTAAGTGTTAATAAATAAATAAATAAATAAAATCGCAGGTTAAATAAGGTCTAATTTGTGCATTTAGAATAATTTAATTTAAAGTTTTACTAGGTTTTGTACTGTGTACTCACAGAAAATTATTTTTTATTGCGAATGCCTTAGGAACTTAAAAATATAAAATATGAGAAATGACGCTTAATTATTATACGTATTTTCTCTGCTGTAGCGTTTTGACGCCTCTTTCAATCGCGTACTAATTAGGTACCTCGCTTTAGAAACCTTGCCTTAATTTCGAACTTTACTAAAACCTATTTCCTGAATAAAAATAAAGGTCATAGATGTACTCTAACTGACGCTTCTTTTTATACAAGTTTTTTATAATTATTTTCAAAAATACTGAAATATAAAGGCAAGTAAAATTTAGAACTTTATTATGTATACATTCAAATACATTGCAGAACACCAGGATGGTAATACCAAGACATGAAATGAAATCCAGAATTAACCTTAATGTAATTGCCCAGCAATTACCTTGCAATTACCTTAACGCTGTTTAAATTTGCGGTAAGAAACCGCAAATTTCAACAACATTAAGAAAGGTCAATTAGCCACCACTATTAATCATTAATTAAGTTCAAAAGATAAATACTTCAAATTTCAATTGCCGAATGAATGTACGTAAAAAGTTCCTTTATCGCGATTGATTCCATGATTTCCCGAGGGTAACAATTGTAACTGACAAATGGCAACCGGATTACTACGGTACGTACACTCGTGTTTGCAATATACCAACGGTCGTGTGTCAGTCGCTATCTTATAAATACAAACTTTTAGTTAACAAGGTTTAATATAATTACAAATGTCTAAGATATAGACTAGTGTCCTTGTCAAGACCATTCAAATCAACCAAACCTAAATTCAATGTGGTACTGTCGTTTTATTACACAGTCTCGTTCAGACTTCATATCAGATCAGCTCCATTTTATAGTAACATTGCATTGTCTTTCTCTTAAAAGAATACCGAGAAGTGTGACAATCTTAACTTTCGTCGATTACATATCGACACCGCGAAAGGTGAAACTAAAGTTTGTAAAAAAGGATACTGATACAAAATAAAGACGTAATCTATACTTTTAATATTATATCGCTAAAATAATATTTTAGTCTTGGAAAGCCTGTTTATCAAGTAAGGCTATATAACATCACTCTATGACATATAAATAAAAGATAATAGATTTTTGGAAACTTTCTGTTTCAGGACGCTAAAGATAACACTGTCAAAAAGTCAGACCATTGAAAAACAAATCCGGCTTCGTTAGGGATTAAATATGACAATGGTTTTACAATTTCATAGGTATCCATTTCATTTCTGTTTTGGAACCGTTCGTAGAAACGTGTGCTTTGATAGAATGTCTGATCCGAACAGCAGGAACGCGCTGGATGCTGCAAATTTTTTGAGAAGACCTATGTCCAGTTGTGGACTTTCTACAAATAATTTAAAATGACAGTTGTATGAATAAACTAGTTCTATTGTTTTACTTTTATATTTAGTCAGGATATACTTGAATCGATGAATAACCTTTTATAAAGATGGTTCAGAAACTGGGGATTAAACAAACTTAGTTAGCTATAAACTACCTAACGTTGTTTAAGGTAGTCAAACAACAGTTTAACTCTTAGCTACTACTGATATCTTTTGAGTAAGTATGCTTGCTTTGAGATATTGCTTTGAATAACTCGGGTACTCTACTACTACTTGGTACTCGGCCTACTAGGGTAATAATTATGATAATTCCACGATTAAATTATGCATATCCTTCCATACCTACCTTTTTCTCCGCAATAATAATAATTACGGATCAAAATAAAACTTAAAATCTATTCATACAGCATGTATGACATATTATTATATGCGACCGCTGTCTGAGGCAAAATGATTGCTTCGGGCTATATTGGACATAATTTTCATACTTGCTTTTTTAAGTTTTTAATTGGCTGTTGCCTACCGCTAGCTGCGTGATATTCGATTACTGTGACCATATTTTTTCTCTATACGTTATTCTTACTTTTGCAATCATCATCATCATTTCAGCCTCTTGCAGTCCACTGCTGGACGTAGGCCTCTTTTAACACGCGCCATAACACTGTCCTCCGCCTTTCGCATCCATCCACTGTTGCAATATTTCGACTGAAATGTACCTTCCTTGTATTTCGACAAATATTTAAAAAAAAGCTGAATACATATAATATAGTCTATATTGATATTAGTCGCGGTAAATCATATAGGTATTATATATTTCCTATTTACTTATCATAATTACACTAGAATTCGCGCGGGGCTTCATTCCGTCGTTCTTTATTTGGCCACTACTCGGCTGTTATTAGCTGTAGCGTGATGTTATACAGTCTATAACCTTCCTCGATAAATTAGCTATCCAACACTAAAAGAGATCCTAGCGTTCAACCAAACATACAAACACTTCAGCTATCAGTACCTATAGATTTCTGCTACGAAATTTAATGTATCAATTTGGAGATTGGAGACAAATGTGCCTAGTTGATGGCAATAGGCTCATCCCCTATTAAATGGACCTAACATAGCTACCTAACAAAATGTATGTGTATGATCGAACCTCTCTCTACCCCTTCGAGGAAAAGGCCTGTCTTGTTGGCTTAACTTTTATTTAAGTTGTTTTACCAGTAGATTTTGGGAAGTATATAAGTGCTATTACTCAGACAATTACGAAGCCATATTTAAACATGCTTAAACAAATATATATTTTAGATTCAACGAGTATGTTAATCAGCTATGAAATAATTTGCAATGGCAAATACAAATACAACAAAACGTCGTCGTATTCATAAGTCAATTAACAGATTATTAACTATTCGCTAAGTTAACAATCCATTCACCTAATTACTGTGCGCGGAACTGTGGAGGGTGCGTAACTTCATTTAAATTAATGTGAAAATGTATTTCCAACTAAATCTTGAGATTAAAATGAAAATCGGGTAAAGTAAATTTATATGAGCGAGCTTACTTATACTTAGTTATATTTTGAAACCGGTCTCGGGCCAACCTTTCATTAAATTTACTAATTGATGGTCAAAACAACTACTTAGAAATATTAAAACTTCAAATGTTATATTTTTAGTAAGTACTTATTTATGAATCATCATCATCATGATACCAGCCCAACGACAGCCAGGTATTTGAATTAAATAATTTAAGAATAATATTGATCATGCAACGTCAAAGTTGCATAGAGCCAGATACTTCTGAAAGGACCAAAAGCTACAATTGAAACTCTCATTTATGTCCTGATTTTGGAAATACAAACAGAGAGCGTCACAAATCATTAACATTAAACATCGCTAAACACAACCATCGCTGGAATAATATAATATTTCATAAACAAACCACTGAACACATGAAAGTAGTTCTGTGGGTATCACAATGTATTATAAGTCCAGTTTCAAAATACACCGCCAAACTCTAATGAAAACGAATAATAAAGCACTCTTGATTTATTAACATTTTAATACAGTTTTAGAAAAAAATATAGAAAGTGTTACTAAAGGAACAAAGTAATGTTGATGTCTTTATTCCCTCGAGAACTGGTAACTTCAAAACAGATAGCATCACGCCTTTTTTCCCGAAGGGGTAGGCAAACGTGTTTGTCAAACCCACATTTCGCCAGCTATGTTTGGTCCCATGAAATAGGGGGCGAGCCTATTGTCATCAACCGGAAACATTTGTTTACCAAAACAGATATGGGTTCGTATTCTGACCCGGATCATAAATCTACTAGTATCATCCTTTATTTTATTTATAACAGGCCGTAGGTTTTTACTTTGAGAAAAAAGTTTGGTTACACAGTGGTCTTATTATCATCACTATCATAATATAATTTTAGATTAAGTTTCAAAACGATAAATCGTCCCTTGTGAATTTAAATAATTTATTTTCATTAGCTTTCAATTTATGACTGGTCTTAAAGAGTAAACAGATTTTTGCTTATTTATCGACTATGCAAAGGAGGAGACTCTCCATCCGTCACAATATATATACATATATAAATATATTTATATATCGATTCCATTATCATTAGACCTCTAGATGATCCTCATCTGAAATTGACGACATGCCTCTTATTTTATTACTTACTATGTTTTTCTGGAGGATTATTAATTATTAAAAGGAAAGTAATGAAAGTCAAAGTCAATGTGAATAAGACGAAAGTTATGGTGTTTGAGAGAGAAGAAATTATGACAGAAGTTTGTGTGCGGATAAGAAGTGAGGTATAGAGCAAGTGAAGGAAGGAGAAGTGTGATAGTGATATTGAAAGGAGAGCGAATGCTGGTAATGTGGTGAATGGAGCGCTGTACGCCTTTATGAACAGCGAGGAGATCTCGCAGTAATATTTATACCTCAGACCCTCAACCGGCGAGAATGCATGAAAAGACTGATAAATGTTGAACAAGCCAAAGATGTATGTCAGAATCGTAGCAAGTGAAAGGAAATGGTCTCTGACTACGCCTCTGTTGGGAAAGAGGCATGATCTATATGTATGTATCTGAAGTAATTCAAATATTTTTATCTGATAGTCATGTCAGCGCATAATTCTTTATACATATGTTAACCACAGGCTGAGTCCATAAGTTGTATTCTTTCAAGCTATTTCAAATCAGTTTACTGGTTTTTTTTAATTGTTTCATTTCAACGCTCGTACGCTCGTTATTTGTTTTTCCACATTTAGTATAAATTGCTGCCTATTAACCGAATGCGCATGCATAATTCAATATGGGAACGTATATAACGCCGAATGTGTGTCTCTATGTATGCCATTCCATTCAAAAGGTTAACCTTATAACCCCGAATACACAAATAAACTTAGCAGTTGATGCCATAAATTATGTAACAGCTATTACACGAGTTAAGATACTTTTAAACGAAGTTAAAACTCATTAATTACAATTTGCACACGCAGGTTGAGTTTAGAAACTACGAGTATACGAGTATCTAAGCTAAATTATTGAACTTACCTTCAGCGAACGTAAGAACTTGGTGCAATCTTTGATAAGTTTAAAACTGTAATATGTTTTTGATATGGATGAATATATTGATGATTACTTTAAGTTTATGATATTGTGGCCGTACCTCCCACATAATTATTAATATTAACATTATTTTAAATATACTTATATTATTTACAGTACACTACACACACATTTATACCGCTGTACCTCCCACAATATCTATACTAATATTACAAAGCGGAAGAGGACAACAAACAAACAGGTAACCCTAATCTCAGGAACTACTGGTCCGTAAAAATCTTTTAGTATATAATAGCCCACAGAATGAATAAGAATATAACATAACGCTACGACGAATAGGAGCTGAGTATTGGTCAAACATAGAACCGTGGGAGCGAAACGTCAGGCAATAGCTAGTAACAAATAAGAGATTTTGCCTTTTGGTAAGATATTTACTAATTTAAAGTGATTAATCAACAAAATTTAATAGAAAGACTATAATGAACTGAACTTAAGCCATTTCCCACAAATAAAATATTCCAAGGATTTTGATATAATTTAAATAACTGAGAGAAACATAAAGTTAATGTTTGTTGTAATAAGTTAATAAAACCGTTTCTTTGAAAGCAATTGGAAGAGATAACAATTTTAATTAGAAGAATATAAAGGTAGGGATCACATTTTCTGCACCTCGTACCATTTCACAGTTAAAAATACATTGTTATACGTAGCGAAGGTAAAAAGGCAACAAGCTTGGAGGTTAATAAAACTAAAGCTATTAAATGCTAATAAAATGTCAAAGTGACAATGCACCATGAATAAGATATCATTTAAAGGTTTGAAGGTATTATAGAAAGCATTGGAAAAAAAGCTATACAAATAAATAGTGTCTCTGTGCCTTAGAATGTTTTAAAATTATATGAAGTAGGTACTTATTTATTAAAATTTGTCGACCGTCACCGTGGCGAAGTGCGTGTAGTTGCCTCTCCACTAACATCACCCTGCCGGATGACGTGGTTTCGATACCCACACCAGACAAAATATTTGTGTAATTCATAGATACTTGTTTCGAGTCTGGGTGTGCTTTGTGTCCGTAAATTGTGAGTTTGTAATGTTCCCCGCGACACAAACCTGTTGCCTAGTGCGGTCGTGGTCATTTAAAAAAGAAAAGACTAATAAAAAAAGATATTGTGTCAAAAACAGCCCGTAGCTTTTAAACTTTCGCGACTTGTACAGTCATATTAAATTATTATAAAACGGGTCTACGTCACGTATTATATTATGAGGAATAGTAAATTTAATAAGCTTATAATCCGCATATACACAAAGCTATGAACATAAATCAATTACAACCACATCACCCTCATAATATTCTCGTATTGTAGCAAGAATGTTTTGGTAGCCGCCTTATGAGAAGCGACCCTATTCTGCGTTATGGTTCCAATCCACTATATAAAAATAACATTCTCTCTGTCACACATAAGGCCGTTGCATTTTGTTGAAAAGAAAGCAGACTGTGACTGAAGTAGGTCATTGTCGGGGATGGATGGATTTCATCAACCTTATGCGTTTTATTTTATAAAACTCGCTGCTGAAACTATTGAAGTTCAAGAAATAATCGCTATCATTGGTTGCTATGAATACAAGGCATAAGTCAACAAATATAGCCCTTTCCTGTTATGGAAACACAATTTCTTTGATAACAAAATACTATATAATCAACAATTAGTTTTTAGGCAAAATTGCGTTTAAAAATTGCTTAAATTTAAAGATGGACACAGATGTCTATTTAATTTAAATTTAAATTAATTGGCTGTCCCTTTTCGTTAGGAGCGCAGAATTGTTAATTGTCAATTGCAAAGGCTGTGTGTGACCCCGGTACACATATGGTGTAAATGTGATTATTGAAGGCACAAGTCTAAATTTTTGAGTTTTTATATATCAACCCTTATTTACATTCCCGCCGGTGAAATGTAGCCTTTTTGTTACTTATACAAAAAATAAGTATTCCATTCGAGTCTGCAAATTGAATTTCAAAAATATCTTTAATTTCCCACAGCAGACGGTAGGTGTTTGTAAAAGAATACAATACAAACGTTTTATAAAAATGAAAAACTCAACTCGGGACTGCATTGCAATGAATAAAAGCGCGTCGAAGTGAGAATTGCATAATGCAATATGCTTGTAGATATAATCAAACTTCAATTGTTAGATATAGTTTTATTTTATTATATTACGTATTAATATTACGTAGGTATATAATGTATGTACATAAATTACCTCCAGATTCTTGGGAGGAGACCCGTCCCCGACAGTGGGATGTTTAAGGGTTGAAATGATATGGACATTTATTATATATTTTAACTGACACAAAGCGTTATAGTATTTCCTATATCATAGACATTTTAACAAATTAAATACTCCTTAATATAAAGGTACATATACCTATCTAATTGCGGTTTTTTTTAATCAGGTCCACGAAATAAATTTCTGAAAATTTGCTAATAACAATATCATTAACGTTTTCCCAAAACCAAATTACAAGTCTTTAGTGGCTTGTTCTTATCCAGCTCGGTAATTAAATGGGCACTTCAAGAGATATTCAAACCAATTTAAGACCTTCTGTGTTTTCAAACATCCCACGTAATTGTTTTCGACGGGGCCGGTAAATAATTATTTGCAGAATAAAATATACAGCCTTCTAACTGCCATATTACTTATTTATTTACTCGCCCAATTTTAATATTTTAACGGCCTTATAAACTTAGCTTAGCTAACTTAGCCGCAGATTTGAAAACAGCCTCAATTAGTAGTGTTGATGTTTTATAACGTTTATTATAATCGAATCTAGATTTAAGTTATAAAAACTTCTTAATTAACCTTGTTATGTGTTGTGACGTTAACTCTTTTACTCAATATATCTGTTAGCATACATAAAAAACACCCTCATGTCCTTTTCCCAAAGGAATGGGTAGAAGTACATCAAAGTTCAAACCCAAGTTTTGTATATGTAATATTCTTACACAAGCGTATGATGACGTGGATTTACAAGACACCCTTTCTTTTGTTCAGCTCATCGAGGCTCTTCACCACCTGCATTACACCTTGAACCAGATGCATCGCAACGTCTGTCCACAAGTGATCATCGTGACCAAGAGAGGAACATGGAAACTTTTCGGGCTTGAATTTGCCGGTATGTATATTTAAAAGAACATTTCTAGAAGGAAATTCTTGTTATAGGCTAAATGGCTAATAAAATGTGTCATATACGAGATAGAATAATAAAATATGAAGAAAGTATATTTGTATTGCGCGAGAAAAGCCCTTCTAGTCTAAAAGATAATTCAAAACAAAAGAAACACATAATGGAGTACTCATAATTTATGGGAATGCTAATACTTCACTTAGCTCACCCTTCACTAAAAGTGAAGGACGTATTTGGATTATTCATATTTTGTTAACACCCTCACATTATGTATATCAACGGAATCTTTGGACGAGATTTTCATTCCAAAACGATATATTTTATCTGTACTTATTAAAACTAAATAAAAAATATTTGAAATAATATATATTATATGTGTAATGCGGTTGTACTTTTATAACAAATAAAAAACGGTTATGACGTACGTGTGTTTGCCGCCGCCGTAGAATAAAAAATAATGAAATATCTCATTATTAGGAGAAATAATTTTAATTATAAATATTGATGTTTTACATACCTATACATCGTACATTTTCATCTCGTTTTGGTAGGACTCAAACTCTCTAATTAATTGCCTCTCAATGCTCAGACTTGAAGTGGCGAATTGATAAAAATTAACAATTAAAAGGTGTTTAAGTAAGGAGCCGTAGATATTATCTTCTAATCAAACTTAATTAATAAATTTATTAGTGGCTTTTAAATTTTTTATTAAATCTAAGTTACGTCTGAGATATTTTAACTATATACTTAGAAGTAAGATATTTTTAATACGCCTTTCTTTATGTACTCAAGGTAAAATAGGTACACAAGCAAGAAGATTAGGTATATTTTAAGTTAGTTTTGTGCATGCAAAGCTTTGAATTTTTGTATACTCATCATCTCAGCCTATTGCAGCCCACTACTGGACATTTAAATTATATGTAACGAGTAAATTTAAAAACTACTGGAGCGATTTCAAATTTAATTTGCCGTTAGAAAGCTACTATAGTATAGTTAAAATCTCGCTGCAGACTCGGTCATAAATCATTCGAGTGTTTCGCTCTCTTTCCCACTCACGGGCCTTATGGGCTGGCCACGCCCACGCGTAGTCCTGTGCATTACTGCAGTCGATGAGTGATATCGATAGTTTTATATATTTATAAATGGGTGATAGAAATAAATACACATGTTTTTTTTATTTTATTACCAAATTTACTACAAAGCATTTTAAATATATAAACAAAAGAACGTATATATAAAACTAAAAATAGAAAATTAAAATTCTTCGTCTGAGTCATCGTCATCATCATCCACATGAATGATGAACTCTTCGCATAAATAAATGTGCTTTTCTTAAATCTTCATCTTGCAGCAAATCTGCATGTTCCAAACATTTTTGCAAATTTTCAATGGAGACATTGGAAACTTATCGATAATGGCCTTCCGCGCGCGCAACTAGCGCACATCCCTACTCCGATTATGATTTATGACCAAGTCTGCAGCGAGATTTTAACTATACTATAAGAGAGCTGTCGAGTAATTTAGTTAACTTAATTAATTATTTTAATAGTTTATTAAATTGTATAACGGCCAGCGATGAAGAATTTTTTTATTGTTTATTTTGTTCTGCTTCACATCGCTGACTGTTGTTTCTTTTTTTTTTCTCGTCCGTTCAATAGCCGAAATATGTACAGACAAATCATAAGAAAACCTATCATTGGCCATACCATTATTGTTACCTTTTTAGTTTATAATATGTATATCGCTGTTGGTTTTGAAAATAAATAAATAAATAAAAAAGAGAAACATAAGCATCACGCTACGGCCAATAGGAGCTGAGCAGTAGCAACGGCGAGAGCGAATTACTGCGCAACTTCAAGTACCTACATATATATATACAGTTATTATACCAAATAAACATCCAACTCATACATGATAAAGGAATACAGATGATAATAATAATAATAATATAGTGTGTATGTCACGAACACAGTCAAAATGGTGGATGGCTATTTCCTTGATAGGACTGACCGCATTTCACGCCACTCGCCTCTGCATTTCTCCCGGCTGACCTTCAATTTACCAAACCACCTGTTACGTTGAAATCTCCGCGCGCAGTTATAATATATTCTCATTTTAAAGTACCTAGGGGTTCCTTAGTGTGTAGGGAGGTAATATTTTAAGAGAGGTAATGCACAGCTGTTTCGCGTACATATTGATTAGCTCAACTGTACATGTACGCTATAAAAGACCGTATGCATTATACTATTACTGCCTCGGTGGCACAGCGGGAATTGTATACGACTGCTGTGCAAGAGGTCCCAGGTTCGATTCCCGGGTCGGGTGAAAATGGTATTGGGTTTTTCTAGCATGAAATTCCAGTATTAAGATTTTCCCGGAGTTTGGTAAACAAATGTTCCCGGTTGATGACAATAGGCTCGCCCCCTATTTCATGGGACCAAACATAGCTGGCAAAATGTGGGTGTGAAACACCTCTGCCTACCCCTTCGGGGAAAAAGGCGTGATGCTATGTATGTATGTTTGTATGTATTTATAACACTAGTTAGCATTCTGTTTATGCAAATAAATAACAAAAATAATAGCAAATAATCGCACTAACACAAACTTTTTACAAACCATACTCTATTGATTGCAGTTCTCGCCTATACAATACTTGAACGTTCAAACTTTAATAGGTAAAAGTGTTAAGTTTCTACTGAGTGTGGAATAAAATAAAGGAACCTTTGAAAAAGAGACAAGGATTATTTCCAAGAAATATATGAACCTTGAAAAGCCATTGGTCAAAAGTGGCAAAGTCACTAATACCTGTACACTGTGTAATCTACCTAATGAATTTATAGAACGGGCTATCAAACTAACCAGCAAAAAAAAATCAAATTTAGCTGGAATTATGACTGAACGAAACCTCAGAAGTTTCTGCCAACAGAAGGACATTATATTCTCTAAAGGGTCTACAGATTATCATTTCGCCGGATGATTACGGCCTATTGGTTAAGCGTGGAAGGTCACCTATTGGCGGCGTCCGGCAAATTCGTAGTTTGTGGGGTCCTTATGAAAGTACTTAATGTTTCGGTATCAACGACGACTGTTCAAAGCTCACAGTAGTTAATTTTTGTATGGCTACAACCTGCTATGTGAAGAAGATGAAGTTCATGGACGCTTTTGTTTTATTATTAGAAAATTAAAGCAAATATAGATTTACATTAGATGAGTGCTTGAGCGAGTGATATGGTAATACAGTTAAGCTATGTTGGATATACTAGTAGATAAATTGTATCTAGGTATATAGTACATATATGAACGAAGTGGGGCACGAAGAGATTTCACGTTTAAATTGAAAAATCCCACTAGGAAAATACGTTAACTATAAAATATAACAACACGGCGGCGTTAGTATATTATGTACTCGTACATGTATAGGATTATGTCCCCAGCGCTTCTTGGAAAAGCGCTGTTCTTGCGTTGTAGTTATGGTATATCAAGTGGGTTAAACACCAGTATCTTCTTTATTGAGAGGGGAAATGCATTTATGTTCTCCGGCTCGTGAGGTATCGAGACGGTGATGTAGGCCACGTGGCCCTACTATGACTAATGACCAGAATACCCACTCAAACCCCCCTTTGCACCAACTTGGCTATAACGTTTGGCGCCTAACCTGTCAACATTTTTTTTTTACCACATTCCCACAGCGCAATCTAGTCCCAAAGTAAGCAATTATATTTGTTTGTGTTATGGGTACTAAACAACTGATATACTACTTAAATACAGTTTTTTTGTAAATCCATACATATTATAGATAAATTACACCCAGACACAGAACAAACCTTTATGCTCATCACACAAAGATTTGTCCAGGGTGGGGATCGAACCCACGACCTCCGGCTTAGCAGTCAGGGTCACTAACCACTAGACCAACAGGCGAGTCAATCAATCCTCAATTTAATTTTAAACAATACAAACAAAAGGTTTAATTTTTGTTTAATGACTGAAAACACCCGAAAACAAGTAATGCGATAATGTTAAACACCTTAATGGGACCAAACATAGCTGGCGAAATGTGGGTGTGAAACATCTCTGCCTACCCCTTCGCGGATAAAGGCGTGATGCTATGTTTATGTTAAACACTTACATGAACACTAAAACATCATTCACAACTTGTTTGCGTTGTAACAACGGTAACTTATAAGTTTAGACTTACTTATTTGTTAGTGTTTCTCTTTATCACATCAGTTCGAGGAAGTTTACAACTCTTATTAGCATTTTATGCTCTCATTAGCATACTATGCATTGTATTTACTAATGATTCATGTTTATAAAATATGTGGCATATTTCATATTATTACTCACCTCTAATTCATAATTATGATAAACAATTCAAATAAATTCTAAAATACATTGCCTAAGTAGCTTCTGCTCGACCACTTACATCAAGGACACAGTCGATAACTTTTGATAAAGAGAGAGTTTCTATCATAAAACAACTAAAAAACAAAACACAATTTACGAGGGTATCCGATTTCCTCAGGATCTCATCATGAGAGCCTGACTTTCTTAAAAGTATTTCCTAGAAAGTCAGGCTCTCATGAAATCGAACAAAAAATAATCATCAAATTGATTCATAAATAACGGAATGAGGGCTGAACATACATAAAATATAAATAATATACTATTCGGTCGAATTGAGAACCTCCTCAGTTTTTATTTGGTTAAAAATAGGACTTTTTCTATTCTGTCAATTCTACCCAAAAAGTTATGTTATCTACTAGAGCCAAAGATGTAGTGTCCCTACATAACAACTAGAGAGACAAACTGGAATGAGTCGGATTAAATAATGACAATAATTATAGTTTAATTCAGTAAAATCCCTAGGTATATTGTGTTAGTAAACTTAAAACTATTTTAATATACGCAGAAAAGACTTTCACATAAGACAAATAGAAGAAGCAAATATAAACCAAAACTTAAGCACTTATGACACATAAAGAGAGGTGCCTAGAATTTATCATCATCATCATTTCAGCCTATTGCAGTCCACTTCTGGACGTAGAAGAGGCCTAGAAAAACTTCCTAGAAAACGCATCAGTATGCGCCTTCTAGGAATTAATTCTAGCAATTCAGCTACCGATCTGAGGTATCGACTTCTAATAATAATTACTACCTTTAACAACAATCATGAATAACAAAATCTAGTCAAAATAACAATTGCCTGATACCTAACTTGATGAACGTAAAAAAATTAAATAGGTTTTAGGTAGTTAGGCGACCGTCGTTTGGCCCGTAAAATAAAATTCTTATCGTTGCAAGGCATTAATTACTACTCTTGCCTAGCGCCCACTGGAGGGGACAGTGGAGACCGCTACAAATATATTATTATGTATTTATTTTTTAATACCACGACGGTGGTAATTTCATCGTACGGGTTGCCTAATTTGAAATGGTTACCGCAGCTGGACGCCTGCCATACTAGATATCCCACGAGCGCGTTGCCAGCTCATTCAAACCCCCTCCCTTACCACTTTTTTTCTTCTTGGTTTCTACCACAGCAGTGGTCACGCAAGCGACGCTACAGGTGCAAGATAGTTTTCATATAATTTTGAATAAATAAGTTAAATAACTAGTCACTGAAACATAAAATAAATAATTATTTATAATTTGTTTTTCTTACCACTAAGACTAGCTTATACAAACAATTTTACTTAATAATTATTTTCAATCTTAGATTTGTTTTCGTTATTTCAAGTAATCAACTTAGTTTCTTTTCTTATTTATACTATAAAAGATTAACTTGTAAATATACTTTTACTAGCAGTGACCCGGGGCTTCGCTCTCTTCGTTCTTTGTTTGGCCACTGCTCGGCTTCTATTAGCCGTAGCGTGATGTTATATAGCCTTTCTCGACAAACGGGCTATCCAACACTAAAATAACTTTTCAAGTCGGACCAGTAGTTTCTGAGATTAGCGCGTTTAATTAAACAAACAAACTCGACAGCTTTATAATACTAGTACCTATAGCTAAGTATAATTATAATTTCTACAAAATAAATTATAGTAGCATGAATTCTGGTGGTTTTGAACGATACGAAGTTCAAAGCCATATTAAACAACGAACAATGGCTTTGACATTGCTTTCCAATATAGTGACGTCATAGAGCTGCACAAAGCATTTTCCGACGTAGGTAGTGACCATCACCGGGAAAAATCCATTCGTCATTTTTTTTCTCTTTGGAGCTTTCCTTTGAACTTGAAAAACCACGTTCATAAAATAGTAGACTGTAGTTCGTTTTTGTAGTTTGCGTTACCCTTTGAACTACTGCACAGTGTGAACAGTTGGAAAAAATTTCTAAGAGTAAAAGGACGTATTGTTAACGTGTCTAAAGGGATTACCCACAGAAAAACAGTATCGTTTCTGTGGGGCCTATAAAGAAATACATATATTTATATAAAAAAAAGAGTTGGTTAATATGTCAATAGTTGTATAGGCTTGTGTTATTTGTATTTTATTACTAGAAGTCACGCGGGACTTCGCACCCGTCGCTTTTGTTTGGCCTCTGCTCAGCTCCTATTGGCCGTAGCGTGATGTTATATAGCCTGTTATAAACTTGTTCTGACACTAAAATATCTAGACATTAGGACAAACACACCCTCCAAATTTCAAGTCGCTACGAACTACAAAATATATTGTTATTTTGAACCCCCGGACACGACCCTCCCTTGTGAAAGCTATAGCTACGGCCACAGTACAATGAAAGTATCTTTGTTCTATGTTTACAATTACAAACAATAGAATTATATGAATATGTATTAGTCGTCAAAATGTTTATTTATAATCATTTATCTCTACAAAAGTTTAGTTTGATATCATGTAGTAGGATAATACTATAATAATGTGATTTCGCATTTACAAGTGAGTGTGGGTAAGTAAATTTATGTTTTGTTTCAGAAAACGTTGTCAGTGAAGATCCAACTGAGATGATTTCCGTGCCACCATGGTCCGTCAAAGTTGCAAAGTTAGCACAACCCAACCTCGACTTTATGGGTAAGTTCTTTATGAAATTGCGACAGCTACCGTCAAAGGAAGTGCAGCAAACTAACCACTGGGTAAATTTTGAGTCACTCACTGGGTAAATGAAGGTTGAGTCTTATCAAAGAAGCACTTTGACAAGACTCAACATTCATTACGACACGGAAAGTTTTTCTTTAGTGCATTTTTTTATAATATGTCTGATTTGTATCAAAGAACTTACGTTAGTGTAACTGGTAAGGTAACGGACTTATTAAAAACATCGATATTGTGGTGTACAATACAATAATAATTTTGTATCTTTTTAATTATTTTTAATATCATACTGTTCTTCGAAAAATATAATACGTGATTTAGTTGGAAAAACAATTCTTTAGCTGTCTAGCTAAAATTTTAATTTTATTTTAATCCACGGACTCGTTGAATTGTTTTACTATAATCACTGAAACATTTTTTAAGATCAGAAAGTATTATTTTGAGATTAGCGTCACCACTAATAAACTTCAATTAGTGACACGCACGTGATCGTAATACAGGAAATATATCGGCTTATATATGTACATTCGATATATAATTATCAGTCAGATAACACAGATATTAATAAAGAAGATCTTCATAAAAGCTCAGAATCATCTTATACCATAATATTATGACCCTTCAAATTATATGGACCGCCCGGATAGGTCCAAATTCCTTTGCCCGATATAAATATGAAGTAAGATTTTACTACATAATATTATACGATTTAATTAATATTTAAAGTGTACATACCCTTCTATAATATACCGCCTTCTATAGACACGTTCTTTGTGAAAGTGATATGCGTAAAGCGTGTTATAACGACTTTGAATCACTTCGTAATTAATGATAACGTTCTAATAACATCATATTCGTGAAATAATTATGTAATCCATATAATATTATATTCTGACTATCATAATAATGAATTGAAAGTTAATCAAAATATGAAAATTTGTTCTAAGTTTTTAGTAAATCATCACTGTCAATTCCATAATACTCACTCTTTGTTTCAAAAAAAAAAGAAGCAGTTGTACAATAAGTCGAGAGTATTAAGAGAAAGGAAAATAAATCAACGATGCCACAATTCAAATTTCAGCATTCAAACGAACCAGCTCTAATCGGACCATTTTATTAAGTAAATGCCTACATACAGTGCAATTACAAGTGTATAAATACAGAACACTTTGTAGCTTTTCCTCAATATATGCTCAGAATAAGTAAACACTTCTGTTGCAATATTTTATATTTAGCTTTCCTTTCCTTTCACAGGTTCATTGCTCTTTTTGCCCTCTCGGCTCTTCCGACAATTTAAGCTTGGAATAAAAACCTGTGATAATAATTATATTGTATTATGTCGTTATAACACCACACGAAGATTAATAAAATAATATTTTTAGAATTATTTTATACCTTCAATATTGAATATAAAAATATAAAAATACATAAAGATTCAAGGATTTTTTCATAAAATAATAAATAATTCCACACTGATTTCCGTGGTCGTGTTATTATTTTTTCTTCTTACAGCTCCGGAGCAGCAAACTAACGGACAATGCAGTATTTTGTCCGACATGTTCTCTCTCGGTTTGGTCATTTGTGCTATATTCAACAACGGCAAACCTCTGATACAAGCCAACAACAACCCATTACTGTACTTGAAGCAGATTGAGTATGTAAGTACTTCATAATAAATTTACTACATACATATAGATAGGTTTCTCTGTGAATATTTGAACAAGGATAATGTTTTACCAAAACATATGTATTCAACAGCTGCGGGAGATCGCAGCTTAACTTGCATTAACTTACTAAATAAAACATTTTATTGATCTCGTCTACACCGGAGCACTATTTGATTCGATTCATTTGATTTGACGAATTACACCGAAGATCTCAGCTCACGCCTATGTACTAAGATGTTCGGTCTTATACTTTACTCCTGTTTGTAAGATGAACAAAAATATACTTATAATATCTTACATTATTTAAAACTAAAAGAAATTCAGTTCGCTGGTAAGATTGCGCCTTGTAAAGAGCTGTCAAAAACAAAGGCCATTTTTTTAATCACCATAAAGTTACAAATTCAATTCGATATTTGAAATATTCTAGAAGAGTAGAGAAGAGAGAGAAGAGAAAACAACTAAATTAAATAAAAAAAATGTATTTGTAAAAAAAAATAGGTATTTATAATTCTACCAAACATTCACATTTTTCGTCGAACACGCTTATTTTGCAATAAAAAACATCCTAAAGCAGCTAGACTTCTAGCGAATGGTCTGTCCGTTTTACTGCCGCTTTATTAAATTTCACGTTATATTTCCATGTTTGACAACTCTTTTTTGTAATCGGTTCACTTCAGTTGATTGAATAAAATTTGCATGGTTTGAGTTTAGTTCCCATCGATAGATAAATACGAGTACTTAGACACTTAACACTTAACACTGAATATACTATGAAATAATAAAACATTCAATCTTGCACAACCTACCGATACAATGATGCGTTACGGAAAACAGACAAATGGAATAGGTTCATATCTAAAAGTCGTAGGTCTCGAATTTATTATATATATATATAGGGTAAATAATATTTTACCCATTAAATAAATTCGATACTTCATGATACAAAATTACAGTTAGTGCTGCAATCAGCACTAATTGTATCTTTATGCAATTAACGTAATTAAAAATCTTTGATGTGTACGTAGGTAATAAACATTCGCTCTGGTACTGTCGATATTTTGTTGCATAAACGTAACTCATCCAAGCGAATGAGGTCGGCTAATCAAGAAAATTGATGAGAATATAACTGTATTTTCAGCAGTATTACTTATTGAATTGTGCTTATTAAACAAAAAATGTTTTGCCCTATTTATATAATAGTTTAGGTAGGTACACATTGCACCTTCGTAAGAAAATGGTTATTTAAAAATGTAAAACTAAAGTATCTACATGTGTCATATTTTCATGGTAGCAAAATTGAAAAATCATTTTATTTAACATGTGGAAACTCAACATGAATTTGGGAAAGAAACTAGCATTGTATTTTAACGACACAATAAAGTGGTATGTGTCTTTCAGCCATCAACTTCTGAGATGTACTCCCCTCATAGTTGAAAAAACTGACTCATATTGAGCAGAGTCACCTTCGTCCACCAGTCAATTTCGATCCTGAAGTGCATAAGTAGTACCTGAGGGTTAGACGAGATATCTGATAAAACTCGCAAATACGCGTGACAAGTACCTGGTCTACCTAGTAGATAGACAGGGAAATGAAATGATTCCCATTCATTTATTTCATGTGTCTCATATAAGTTCCGAACTACTACTACTACTAGAAACACATCAGAGTAAAAGACCTTTCACAGCCGGCTTATCAATTTAAATCAGACATGCCACTGTTGATCTTCAAAAGGTCATATAACAAAATGTTTTCATTTCAGTGAAGTCAAAACAATGATGTTTATTGGTTCTATTCTTACAGTACCTAAGTTTATTTTTTATTTTAAAATCCGTTTTGTACTTAGATTCTTTTTCTCTTAAATTTGACATTCACCTTCAAACAGAAGAGCTCATTACAATGTTTTATTTTTCTTTCTGCTAGGTATAATAAACAATAATACTTAGTGTTGTTTACAGATTTCTTTTCTACATTAAAACATCTATAAAATGGCTTTACTTTTGTGTACAAATAAAGGAAATGTATTTTTCTTTGTATTTTATAATAATAGCAATCTACCTTTTAGGTTGGAAAAATTGAATTAATTTGTTGTGATTCTTAGCCGTCCATAATATAATTCTGCGTGGGAATATTGTTAACAAAAGTGTTTTATGAGATGGAAAAAACTAGGAACTAAGAAGGCGATTTAGTTTATCTTGGTCATCATCTTATTTTAGCGATATTTTTGTCACTTGATTAATAAAAATTGGGGATAGGTATTGAAAACTTTAGGGTATAGTGATATACGACATCAAAAGTACCATACGATTTGATATTTCTCTCAATATGGCTTTATTGTGTTGGAAATGACGTTTTCCACATTAGGCACCCGCTTAAATGGCATTAATGACTGTCACCACAAATGTAGCTTTTTCATTTTCGAAGATATATTGTTTGAAGATACATTGTATGGAAGTAAATATCACGTTAACGAACCCTAGCGTATCTCAGATATGATATATAAAATATGATTGTGAACGCCAGCGAAGTCACAAGTTTGTACAAGTGAATGATTCTCCCATGCCTGCAATGGACAGGGGGCAACATACCACAGACCATACGGTGATTGGATGTTCAAGCCTTCTCGCATTTAACATTCGAAGATGGAAAAAAAAGCAATTTAGTCTTAATGAAAGCAGCTTTGTTAACTTCCATCATTTTTAGGGTTCCGTACTTACCTCAAAAAAACGAAACCCTTATCGGATCACTCCGTTGTCCGTCTATCTGTCTGTCAATCCGTTTGTCAAGAATATTTTTCTGAAGAACGCATAATTCCAACCATTCGCTAATATATTAGATGCTGGGTTTAGTTCCATGAGAGCGTTAAGTTCTATGAGGGAACGTGGTATAGACGAGTTAGTCGCCACGTCGTTTGCTTCAGCACGACTAAACCGATAAATAATCTGTGCCTCCTGCCTCGACAATACTTGTAGTTGAGGCACTAACACCTGCAGGATTAATCGTAAGGATCCGGCGCGTCAATCATCCCATTTATAGTCTTGCAAGTTGCAGTCACATAACAGTTTCACTTCTAAAAAGTTGAAATTGAGACATCCAAGCAGAAACTCTATAAGATGTAGGGGTAGTAACTATTTTTTTATATATTTTTTTCTATTATTAGAGCTTCTTTTTTCATGCGGATTCCAAACGCACGTACTAGACTCGAGTTTACTCAGGATTAATGCTTCAAAAACCAGTAAGACAACGTGAGCAAGACTCCTTGTAAACGGACGTTATTTTTATCAACATACATACAACTATTTAACATTTTTTATTTAACTTTTTAACATTTTTTATTATTTTATGTTCGTGAAACCATTTAACTTTCAATTTATTTGTGGTTTCACGGACAAAGCCATTTGAAAACAGAGAAAGGTACTTTTAATTAATTTATTATAAAAGTCTAACATGAGTAATACGTACCTAATATTGTTGACGGTTTTATATTGTTTATCTCGGGAGTCTTGATTACAATTTTTAATTAAAGGATAAGAATAAAAATTTATACTCGTCTGCTGTTTTTCATTAAAGTTCTGATTAGAATTTAGTCTGTAACAAAAAATACAACTTAAGAAATTAATGTCATGATTCGTTTCAATGACTAAAAAAACAGTTAGGTACCCAAAAATGGACTCCAAAGGTTTTCATTACTTATGAACGTTTTGTTTCTTTACAAACTTTTTTGTTCTCACTTAACATGAATGTTTGAGGACAAAGTGTGTTCCCTTCAACCTTATCTCAAGAGTATACTCATACTTAAGAGTTTGAAGTAAACAATCGGTGGATCCTATAATTGGCCTGACCTTTTTATCTCAAGAGATGTCTATTGAGATCTTACAAACAGGAAGGTAATCGACTTTACCATTTATTTTAATAATGTTTGCTACAGATCTGTAAAAATGGACTTCAGTTCCAATTTTATCGGTAGTAGAAGAACGTTGGTACAAAAAGTGTACGTTATGATTTTATGTAATTTGTAGCTCGAACATCAAGTGAATTTGGTGTTACCCCGTATACCAAATGCCTTGCAAGAGGCCGTGCAGAGACTTTTGACACGGGATCCCCATCCTCGTCCAACTACTCATCTTCTACCGCTCATCAAGTATTTCAAGTAAGTTAATTTTACCCACAGAACTTGTTTTTATTTTATAAACCAATGATATTCTTTACACAAAACACAGAAAATACTTTGAATTAACTATCCAAATACCATGTCCAAATACTTCCAAGTGAATTGATAACTTAAATAAACTTGAGCCATTAGGAAACACTAAACGTTATCAACGTAAACACCAAGTTATTTGCACAGGTGTTCAAGCGAGTTGGCCATTGTGGCCATGCAATTTTTGGATATAATCACCGTGAAGGACCCAACTCAGAAGGCTAACTTCTATCGCGGCCAACTACTTGATGCTCTGCCCTATATTCCGAAGGTAATACCAAACAGTTATCTTTGAAGGTAAGATTGCTCGGCGTTAACAAACATATCTTGGCCTGGTACCAGATATATCCCTTACTACTTTAATTTCTTTTTAGATTTATGTTTTCTAAAATGAATAGCAACAATACTTTTCCAACATATTTTTTGTAAGTTATAAAATGGACTGTATTGGCATATATAATAAAATTAAATAATGAACTGCGTCTACCAACCAATTCCACGGTTTCGATTCGTCCAAACATGACATGAAAATGTTACGAACGAAAGGAATATCAATATATACAGACGTATTGATATCGTTTTTCAGAGAGGCCCCACTGCTTGCGATGCGTGCGTATATCTTATTAAAACACATTTACATAATATTATTTAAGTGCTTTAAAACTTTGTAGAACACCCTTCGGTTTCGGTGTCCAAGTATAGTCTGTTAGTCGCCAAATATATTCGTACCTATTACACTTAAAATGTCAATGATTAAATATAAAAGTAGTACTTGCTAATTTTATCTTATTGACAAGCACTTCTAAATACATACCTTGTTTCTTTAATATTTTTACACACAACTACTTTACTATGTAATAGTAACTCAAATTAATCATTCTATTTACAACTTTCATTTAGCTTCATTAATTGCATTTAATTTAATTTTGATTTTAACGAAATAAATTCTACAGACTATAAAACAATATTTTTTTAAGTGTAATCTGTTAGGTTTCACATTAAATTCAAATACCTAGGAGGCAATTCTTACAAATATTACAGATATTCAATAAAGCCCTGTCAAATGTGAATCTATACTAATATTATAAAGCTGAAGAGTATGTTTGTTGGTTTGGTTGAATGCTAGGATTACAGGAACTACTAGTCCCATTTAAAATTTTTTTTTGTGTTGGAAAGTCCATTTATCGAGGAAGGTTATAGGCAATATAAAACAGAGTTGGGTGTACGGCATCACCAACTATAAACTGTAATGCAACTTCATAAACATGTTTTGGAAATCATATATTAGCTCAATTTTCATTAACTGGTCCTAACGACTTTTTGGGCTGCGTTCTTAGTTTTGAGAATGATATATAATAATATACATTATACTATAAAACATATAGAACACAACACGTTTAATAAAATCAAATACTTAAATTTTATACTATCTCAATAGACTTACTTACAAAACTAACAATTCTGTATAGCTTTACGAATACGATTTAATAAGTATTTAATTATTATAAAACAAAGCTTTTCAAAAAGTATATATATATTTTCTAATTAATTACAGTGGTAAAACAAGAGCTCGTTATATCCAAACCTATACTAAAAGATACATATCTTGAAAGCAAGGTTCTCTTAGGCTATTGTGTATCCCATGTTACATAATTAATTTATTACACAACCTAAGGCCAAGTTTGGGTAAAAGGCAATCCCTAAGGAGCGGCAGAGGGTTACTATCATACATCTACAATTCGCCAGTCGAGTCTCAATATGATAAAGGAATAGAGTTAACTCATAATTGTTATCGCCAACTGTTCTATGAATAAGTTAATTATATCTGAACAAAAGGCAATAAAGTTCAATCGAATATCAAGTAAATGTATTGTTTTTCTTAGGTATATTTACCAATAACGTTACTTAATATCGATTCGAATTGTAGTAACATCGAGAAGAAAGATATTAAAGTGTACCATAAGTAGCTTTATTTTTATAGTAAACAGTTTGTTGTCTGTTATAGTAACCTTGGCATTAAGAGATAAATGCGCTTGCCTTTTGCTCGACTGGTACAATGAATCTTGTCGTGAGCTACTTATCCACTTTCAGATTATTGAAAATATACGAGTAAGGGAGCGTATGAGAGATGAAAATGAACCCATATATTATTCTCCTATCATAAACGACTTCTAGAAAATCGAACTTGTATTTACTGGATTTTTTATTGAATTCAAGATACCTTTGTTATACGATTTGTTGTTGAAATTGTCCTTCTGTTCTTATTTGGATAAGACTACACGGGATGCTAACACAGCAAGGAGCTTTAAATGATTGACTGCTTAAGGATACGGGCAATATTGTTTACTTGTTTTAATTTACATGAATGAACGGAAGCAAGCCATTTCGGATGATCACGTTACGCCAGTTCATTGAGATCAGCAGTGCTCTAAAAAAACTGGCCACTTCACATGTATGTTGAATACCTATTAACAATACTTACGCTTTCACTTTCTGTTTCATAAAAGTTTTACATAACAATGCCCATATGAGACTTATTTCATTACAGATAATTTTAATCGCCTTTTTTTAAAGTGTACCCTTACGTAAACTAAATGAAGGTTTTAATTTCGTTTGATTCTAACTTCATTAATTATTTTTATAATTGAATTCCAATATTATGAAAAAAACTGTCATAATACAGTAAAATGACCTGGTTGCTTTGTGAAGACGTTTTCATGATACACAAATATTTTTTTAACCATAAATTGAAATGTAAAATGTCCTAATGTTGAATATAACAGATTATACCGAAAATGTGGATGCATTTTTACATCGATATGTTTATTTTTATTAATAGTTAAATGTAAATTTATTTTACAGATCTATAGTACCTGCGCGCCATGACAGAATGGTTGTATGTTCTACAAAGTTTAATGTTGCAGAATTTTTAACTTATTAAGTACCTTATACTCGATATACAATACTTCCTAAATAATGCAAGCGATAATTTAGTTAAAATTAGTGATTGTAATGTTTTACATAGGTATCTGTATAAAGATGTGTATTTCAGAAACTTCGATGGCAACATGTATGGCCCTGTCTGCAACTTGAAGTGAGAACTGGAGAAGTCTTGGAGGCGGTACTGCAGCCTATAATCTGGCTAACCAATGAGGCTAATCAGGACGAATTCTCTCTCTACGTCCTTCCGGCTTTAAAGTGAGTCCTAACAGTTTCTTCAACACCTTGAAATTTAGCTTCTTCACCTACCTCTGTCAACTCAGAGTAAAAGGAAGAATGAAAAATGAACGGAAGGTATATTTTGTGCATGTTATACAAGTGTGCCGGGAACACAATATATTATCAAAATGTTTTATTTAACAACATGCACGAGTATATGTATGGGTATAATATCCCAGTTTGAACAATGGAAGAATGAGTTTATTTGCTGAAATTTATCTTGTAATATAATAATATATAAAGCCTATAATAATTGCCCATGTGAGCCTATTTAGCATAACCATAGATAAATCATGAACTTCATGATAAAAAATTATTATGGATTCGTATTTTTAACGCAACAAAATTAGTTGGAATTTTTGAAGTGAAAAGCGTGAACACATTAAGCCCATTAATCTCCACAGCTACAAAAGTAAACACTGGCCAAACACCAACTTAGAAAGTTTTGCCAAAAGTTTAGTTAAGTTTCGTTTTTTTCACTCAAATAAAGAGTGATAGAGAAAGACTTAATTTTCTGACTTGCGCTTTCCATCTTTGAAACTCATTGAACTAAAAGAATAGGAACTTGATGTCGTAATATTTTAACACCTACATGTCTTTCATCTAATGATTACAGCTTTAAGAAACACTGATCATATATCCAGGAAGAGCAAGGAAGGTCTTCTTTACAAATTTAATTTATTAGAAATTACAGGATGTATGTACCACAGAACACATGACCTGCCTATTAAATTTAGGTCTCTCCCGGCTGTAACGAATCTCTAAATATAAGTACGTAAGGTCTATCCGAAGTCCATGCCCAGCTGTGACTCCAAAAACCTGGCATCTTAGGCAATTTATGTATTGTTATGATGTTGTTGTGTTGAGACCAGGGTACCCTTTTTTTTTTTTTTTTTTTTAAGAGGGGAATGCGTTTACGCATACCGCCCCGTGCGGGGACACGGGGCGGTTATGTGGGACTCACCGGCTGAGGCCGGAATACCCACTAAACCCCTCTGTGCACCAACTCTTCGCCGTCACGGGTGGGCCGTGTATGTTGCTTGACTATAAGATGAAAGCTTAGAAATATGGTGCTTAGTGATTTAGTTAGTGTGTCAATAAGATAAGATAAGATAAAATTTATTTGCTAAAATGTGGTAGTACATAGGTGGTATACATATTTATAAAAGCTCAATACACATTTTGCTATATAATACTAGCATGCAAATTTAGTGGTACATTATAAGTATTTATACAATTCTCCGATATAGCACAGTGAAAGAATGCGACAATACACAGCAAGTACATACATAATATGGCCTTAATTTAACTTATTTATAGTCTAAAAACTCTTTGACAGAGTAGAAACTATTTTCTACCAACCAATTTTTAAGTGCCGGTATAAATTTATTTAGCGGTAAAGATTTGTAACAGTCGGGGATTTTATTATATGTTTGTATAATGTTCCAAATACGAATAATTCGTTAAGTCCTCATGAATCTCTTAGGCTAGTGATTTAAAAAAATAATTAAAACATTCACTACGATACCACAACAGGCATTATTACTTCCTCCTCCGTCAACCAGTTACCAATAAGCTCTTAGAATAACATTACACTAACTCTAACGAGCGCTCGCATACTTCCCTGTATAACCTTACATTTCCCTGTTTCATAAATATTTTCTCTATATAATGCACTTCACAACAGTTTGTATTTCCACCAATATTTTGATTTGTGTGTCCACATAAAAAATATTTTCTGATGCCATGTTACGGTAAATTAATGGTACTAATTGTGTATTAAAGTAATATTATGACGAAAACTATTCGAAGTCGTGAAAGAAAAGTGCTCTACAATATTTGTTGTTATAAAATCTAAGGTATTACACTCTCAGACCAACAAAAGAAGAATTTTTTTTACCTTTCATTTCTTTAGTATTTTCATTTCGAAAATACTAAAGCATTCCCAATTCTCAAATAATTAATTTCAACTCTTTTATGTCGCACTGTTTTTTGATGTACTGGTTCATCCAAAAATGCAACAATTAGGACAATATAAATTAGGTCCAATATTACAAAAAATATTTCTGTTTACTGTATTTAATGCAGTAATACCTACGAGCACCTAACCTATGTAATACAAGGCAGATAATACATAACTAACACAATACAAGTTTCGGCTTTTCGGCACCAGGGGCTGTCAGTGGCAGTACCATCGAACCGCACGTTCCCTATTGTTTCAAGTTCAATCATAGAAGCATTAATTGCTATTTGCATAAACTCTGGTACAACAGTATTCGATGCACATACTTAGATACAAGTTGGTCAATAGTTTGCATAATTATATTGTCATCCGATAGATGAGGAAAGTTATACGCGTAAGTTACGGCCATATAACCTGCTTGTTAAAAAAAAACCTTGGGATATTTACTAAGAAAATCACATGCCCTACCAAATATGCTCTTTGTGAACAACAAACAAATATTACGTGAATATTGAATACTTTACTGGCTTATTAAAGAACTATGAACATGGCGAACTAAACACAAAAGAAAAGCTAGACAGAAGGACACCCATTAAATACAGCGTAAGTTAAGTATCAGTGCTCAATTCAGTGCGATCACTCGAATCTTCTTCACAGTTTGTCTACCAGCCAAAGGAGGTTCCGATAAATTGGATTATCTTGTGGCGATGACTTGATAAGTGGAGACGGTACCTCAGCCAGACAATAGCTGAGTTATATGTTTGTATAGGTCACTACACACGGTGCTAACGCCGGTGTCTACAAAACGTGTTCTGTCTCTGGAACTACGGCTTTTGTCGCGATACATAACTAACCAAACAGCATATGAAGGACGTGTATGCAAACTTCAATCGATTTGCTGCTCTAACAATTTTACGTTAATACTTAGATATACTGGTTGTATTACGATACAAATTAAGAGCTTGGTTATAGCAATCTGCAAAACGATATGAAAGAAAAATTACTTAGAACAATTGCTTAATAATTAGGTATTGGCTATAATCTATACTATTTATACTAATATTATAAAGCTAAAGAGTTTGTTTGTTTGTTTGAACGCTAGGATCTCAGGAACTACTGATCCGGTTTGAAAATTGTGATGTTTAAGGACAGATATCTAGGTTATATTTAGGGAGACGTTTAATGCTTCCAGATACCTACAGAATACACCAAAGAGCGTGCAGGCCGCGGTGATTATCTTGGAGAACTTGCATGTCATACTAAAGAAGTGTCTGAAGTCGGAGGTAAATGAGGACGTGATGCCGATGTTGTACAGCGCCCTGGATAGCAACACGAACCACATCGAGGTAAGGTATCATCAACGTGTACAACTGCGCTACAACTATAGCAATAGCTTTCTCATTCATACCTACTCGATCATGTTTCTTGCTAAACCTTAATGAGAAACTTACGCAAATAAAGACGGAGAATGAAGTTTAACGCGCTTCCTATACTTGTAGCGTGGTATTTGATGTTGTATTTGTGAATTTAATTTGTATATTATAGCATGTGCTATAATTCTCCAGTTTGAATTACAGACAGCCTCTTTAATAGCTATGCAAAATGTTTCCGATTACATAGAAGACCAGGCTCTGCATAATGTAGTTCTTGAGAAAGTGAAAATGTTGATGGATAAGAGCCATAGTGATGTGAAGATCATCAGTTTGATCCTCGGTTTCTATGAAAAGATTTTGGTCCGACTGGAGAAGAACCATATCATGGAACAGGTTATCCCGACATTGTTAGCCATGCGGGTCAGTGATCCTGATATCATCAACCGTGTTGTCAGTGAGTATCATAATAGATTAATAAAAAATCTATTATCCTAAAAAAATAAGATGATACACAAATCGCCGCCCCACCGAATAATATCGTAATCGACTATTACTATAGAAGTGCTTTTATTGGGAATTATTGTTCTAGAGGATTGATTATACCTTGTGAATTTTCTTCAGAATATTCGTACGAGTACTTTTCGAGATAGTCATTTTGTAATGACTTTACCTGTACTATTCACCTAAAAATAAAATCACAGTTTTATATCGTAATAGGTTATTACTCACTTTTTCTCATCTTTTACAGCAAACTGTTATTACGATCTCATTCGGGTACAAAAATTAAGACAAATTTCGGTAATGTAATTACCATTATTATAACTATTTATAAAACGGGATACAACTAATCTTTTATAAGCCAAAAAAGGATTTGTGTACAGTAGAGGTTACTTCTCTGTATGAACAAGCTGAAGATGCTAAAAAGCTATTTTTGTAATAAAATAATAAGGGACACCTAGAATATAACAATAAAGTTGGTACGTTAGATAAAAAGAAAGGAAAAAGCTGCGGTTAATTCAACAAATACTACAGTCGCTGTTTTTTATTTAGAAAAGCCTTAATCTCAGTTATGTATTTTACATTAAATGTGCAAATATCTTTTACAATTTTTAACACACCTATTAAGTCAGGATGTTGACAATACATGTCTGGCACCTTTCTATTGCAAAAAACGAAAGCAAACGAAATTGGAAGCTGTTTATTACAAATCATTTTATAATGATGGCTGTGCTGGAAAGAACAAAAATAGATTTATTTTGCCATGTACCTTTAAGCCCTAATATACGGTACCATCTTCTAATATCGTTTTTTTACGGGCCATAGTCCAAGTGAGGGTGAATGTAGTGTTGAACTCGCAATAAAGAATAAGTTATTATTTACATCTTAAGATTTAAACTACTATGATTTAAAATGTCTCATCTCTGGAAAAAACTGGCATAAAGATCACAAGGCCCTTCGTAGACTTAGCTCCCTTGGTAAAGACAAGGTGACTTTCCTTGTGACCTAAGTTCCCTAAGATTTTCGTGGGCAAAGGAAAATAGAGAAATTTTCTCATGAAAAAGTGGTCTAACAATTAAAATTTAATTTTGGGGAAGAATATTTCGACTTGTACACTGACCCGGATCCTGCAAAATCAAAACGTGGGCGGCAACCGAAAAATCCTCTGGAATTTACAATGGTCGATAACTTGACATATGCCACCAACTTATCCCCATTTCTAAACCTGTGTTTGATGATTTACTTGCATTGTGTGCTAGTGAAGCTATACGTAATCATTACCATGGTTTTTAGAACTATCTTGTATGTTGCAGACATTTTTAACAGTAAATTCAGACGATTTTGATGGGCAGACCTAGATGATGCCTAAATGGCACTGAAATATTAATATAAATGAATATTAAATTTATCATTATGTTTCTTTTATGTTATTTTTCCATACATTTATTAAAAAACCCCTAAAACAATGTAGAACATGGTTTATTTTAAGAATTCGATTATTAATTACCTTTTATTTTGCAATATGGACTATCCGGTATTATATTTTTACAATTGTGAAACTTATTTTGTTTGACATGGAATATTATCGTTAATTAATATTACACTTGTCATCTCATTTGTATTATCACCGAATATTATAGTAACAATTCATTACTGAAAACAGTGAATAAGATCGCATTCAACTATTATGTGTAGCTCACTGTGGATAATTTACCCGAATAAAATCGTATTGTTGCTTTACGGATGAAGATTCTATTTCAAATTATGGTAATATACCTACATTTTAGCTTATAACTTCAATCTAGTATATTTTTTTTTTTAATATATCACAATATCTAAGAAAAAATCACCTATCTTTTGGTATATAAATGATTTTCCTATGTAAACCTAGTAAAAAGTTAGAAGCCAAAAACCGTATTTTATTTTTCCTGTAAAATTTAGATTTTACGATTACGGTATTATTCGGTGGGGTCGGCGAAATGTGTATTGTGTTATCTTTTGTGTCAGTTCTATCGGTTAAGTGCATGTAGGTAGGTAGGTACCTATATTCAACTAACCGAGTCGGATACACTTATTTTCTCCATCATATTCATCATCATCATCATACTCGTAACAGCCCAACGACGCCCACTGCTTGACATTGTCCTCACCTAATTTCCGCCAAAGCGAGAGATTTTGTGCCACCTGCAACTAACAGCCAATTTCATATTACGATGTTGATAGTAATATGATGGCTCCCATAGCCCTGTGCGCTGTTTGCGAATTTTTAACAACAAAGCGACAAATGAAGCGAATTGAATGTTAATTCAGCCATAATCACATCAGTTTGTTTTGTACTTTTGAGATAATTACACATACCCGTTACAGAACTTTACAAATCGATGCTTATGGAACGAAATTTCGGATTGACCCCAAACGTGATGGCCACAAAGATGATTCCTTCGCTGGCTCCGCAAACTATCAACCCAGCTTTGAACATCGACCAGTTTACTAATTTGATGGAGGTATTTTATCAGTCATATGTGTTGACAACTTTTTAATACTTTGTCAAGACTTTTACTAACACAATATTCTATTTTCTGTTTACCGCGCTACTTAGATCTTGTACGACATGTTGGACAACATTGACAAGAACCAGCGTCACAAGATGAAGCTGGACAGTCTTGGTATACCGAGTCCCGAGCGCCATCGGCAGCTCCGTCATCAGATGAGCACAGATAACATGAATGTGCCACCATTTAACATCCCCAATCTCCGTGTGGAGCAGCGCAAAACATCTAGTGCTGAGGATATGGCTCGTAAGAATTCGATAAGTGGACCCCCACCTACTGGTAGTGTCGGTGGCTTCAAAAGTAAGTACTTCTTTATTTATTTTGCTTGACCATAAACATGCAACAAAAAATTAATACTATTTGACAGGCAGCGGAATCGGACAGTGGTTCTTCGGATCAAACAATTCAGCCAATAACGACAATAATTTCCTACGCGTATCTGCCGCGTTTCCAAACCGCCGCTTGTCGGACAATACTCTGATGACTCCAAAGATTCGCATTGCTCCATCTTGCGCCTCATCGCCGGGAGGCACTCCAGGTGGTACCACAGGGCTGCCGACGCGCCGTCATTCCAGCATCGGACCACAGGAGCGACGTGGCTCAGCCGTAAACCTATCGCCACCGACAGTAAGTCACATCAAAACAAACCTATAACGCTTGCACGCTTACTTTGACACAATAATCTAATAGAACCTGTATACATTAATAAAGAAATTAGATGCTTGAAACAGGATTGACAGTAGTGCATAACCCGGAGGAATATAAATATGGGAGGCAGGAATATAATGGTAATGTCGGTAGTGATAGTGATTCTTTTGACAGGGCCACAAGTACAGGGGACGTTCAGCAGGGTCAGGCTCGAGCCTGTCTGTGCCGTCGGGGTCGCAATGCGTCGTAAGTGATGTGCATATCGTACCACGTACGCCTGTGGCTGCGTGATCCCCCGCTCCCTCTATTGAATGTCGAGTTTGAAAAGCTTAAATCATTGGTGTGGTTCTCTTCTACGGTTGTGTCTTCTACCCACACCGACTGGGAGAGATAGTACTTGATCGTTCACGTATCACCATTACATCTGCACGAACCTGGTTGACGTTACAACACCATGTTCGACTGTTCATTAGTCCTTTCATCGCATCACATTAATGCTATTCTTTTCCTCCTGCGAGTCGTCCAAACAAGCTTCAAGATATAATGAAGTGATGCATGTCTGTTCAAGGTATTGTTTTGTGACAATCGCGATGCATGAGCGCCTCGCCGCGTCAAATGTGTCGTATGCTCTGCTGGGAGGGTAGCTCCTATACCGGTGGTGAATGTTACTTGATTGTTCTGTGTTCGATGTACGGCTGTGTACCTGCGGGCACGTCGATCCCGATTGTCTCCACTGCATCTTTTTCAAATTAAAACGGGTGAATTTACAAAACGAAAAAAAAGCTTAACGACGAATCATAATTGGCTATAAAATCTCTCAACTTTCAAGTGTGTAACAATGTAGAGCTCACCGTTCGGCAGGTCACATAGGTGTTTAATGTCTTGTATGCTATGTGTGAGAGAAAGCTACGCAACTCAGGTAATCATTTGTTCATTCATATCAAGGCTATGTGCCGTACGTATACGCTGTCTCATTTACTGTTGCTATTTGTTCTTCTACGCAGCTTGCACGGAGCATGATCGTGAGTATGGTTCCTCTCTACTGTTCGTCGTTGCCAATCGCGCAGTTATCGATCATTTCTGTAAACTTTAGCAAAATAGAAAGTACACTAAGATGTTGCTGTTACTTTGTAAGTTTGGACTACTCAAAATTATTTGCTAAACATTAATTGCCACTACTGACTAAAACGTTCAATTGGCATTTACGACAAAAACACTGAATCATTAAAAAGTTGCAACATCTCCGTGCAAACATGGTAATTCGTATGTAGACTGTAGTTAAATGAATATTACTGAATCACAACAAATTTCACGAGCCCAACACGCTTAAACCGCTAAAGATTAGTCGTAGGTACTTACTAAATGTAAGGCATGCTATAGTTAGAGAACTGTAAATGTAAGAAGTAAACAATGTATTTACTCGTAGGTATAATATAACTACATACATAAACAATACATCTAATTTGTAGGGGATCTCATAACATTTTCGATGCTTTTTGTGCTTTCACTTGAATAGGTATGTCGATGTATTACCTAACAAATCTCAGTGAAAATAATGAAATCTTCATTTTCTGCTAATTAAGTTTAATTATCTTAAAATATATCCAAACGCTAAACATACATTAAAGTCTAGATAATATTTTTTTAACTGAATAACTATGTCATTCAACATTGCCTATAGAGAAATATTTAAGTTTTTCGCACCTTTTTAAAACATTATCACATCATGACATGATTGCAATTATAAAATAATATTAACATAATGTTGTTGTGTAGGGAGGCTCGATGCCAAACACGTCGTCAAGCGTTCCATTCCTGCTGACGTCTTCGATGCAATCGATCCGCTCGCGGCGCCCGTCCGCGAGCAGCTCTCAGGGCTCGGGCCTGCTGCAGCAGCTGAGCAGCGGAATGGTAAGACATCTGCCTGCCTCTAGCAATGCCCACCACGCGCAGCTGACGACGCACTGGAGCGCTCTGCAGGGCGCCACCGCTGCCGGCTACAACGCTCTGCACCACACCGCCATGGCCGTGAGGAAATGCCCCTCACTCAATATTACGCTCACGCGCTAAATACCACAAGCGCACGCCGGACCCGCCGCTCGTGCCCGGAGACCCTAGCAGTAGCGCACCCTGTATCCACGCCACGAGCTCGTCTTCACCAGCCGGCGCCGTTGCGCACCCGTTGCGAGCAGCCGGCCGGCGCGGCGGCGAGGTGAATCCCAAACTGTGTCGCCGTCTTTACGATGTGCTGGCATGGGCGATCCCCGTCCGGTCCCTCGATGTTTAGTAGTTCTATAATCATTATATCAATGTTGTTTTAAGTATCACTATATTAAATTTATTTGCAACTACTTTCTTAGATATAAAAACCTGTTTGTTTTTCTATGCTATCTGTCAAAATTGTTTTTTGTTAGATTGTGGAGACCTAAGAACTTGAAAGAAAAGTGATGAGTTGAGTGCGTTTTCAAATTCTTTGGTCGGACTGACATTACATACGAATTGAATATATATGAATATATATATATATATTATAAATCACATATTATAACGAATGTCATAAAAGTACGATGTACGTTGGAAAAATCTGTGTAAGCTTTAATCAGTATAATGTGGACATATCACTTTTTCGTCAAAGAAAAGTTACAAAATGTCCAGTTGTAATAAAATGTAAGAGTTTATAAATTGAAATTTATAAAAATAACAGTAAAATGTTTCCAAACTGATAGTATACAGCAAAATGTTGTATAATGGTGCTGTGATATGGTATTGTTATATTTATTATAAACTACTTTAAAGTAGAAATAACTCTTTCTGTTATTGAAAGTTAAAATATTTATCTCATATTGGCATTAAACGAATCGTTGGCTATTGAAAGTAAGACGGTTATGTGCCAAATATATTTTATTAAATATTATATATAATTGTGAGCCACAGACTGATTGTCTGTGGTCTCTTCATAAGTCTTGTTACTGTAACTTTTGAAACTTGGAAGCAACATTGTTACTACGAGGAAAGTACTGGAGCGTGAACCTGTAGTTACTCTCGATACTCACGATGACTCTAGCGTCATCACTACACTAAAGTATTATTTTTAAATTTTACTCTTTCCAAAAACGTTTTCGACTTGTTTTATTCTACAAATGTAAACATGCAGTACAAATATGCAGTAGACGTTTTGATATATTTTATTCTTATATTTACGCACATGTTTTTGTTTGAAACACTTACAATAAGCCTGCTCGATAAAAAGTGCGTGATTTTCTTGTCGTTACTCTGGGCAGGAGAATTATCGCCAATTAGGTAGGCATCACATAAACAATGCAATTTTTATGTATCAGCTGAAAAATATTAACAAAATGCAAGTGAACATCTGATTCTGTTTTGTTAATGTCGCAACTCGCAACTGCGCAGTGCAGCGGATACCGTGCAATGATGTGACGAAATAAATGCTTAACGTCGTTCGTTGTTGAACAGTCAGCTTATCGTGTGAAGATACAGCCTGAACAGAACCTTCTTTCGTGACGGTAGCAGTTTATTATACGTCATATTTACTTTTAGATTTAAATATTTAGAGCTCTCTCGACCATCTCCTAGCTTACTTTAGAATGTTTAGTTTGCTTTTCCAGCTTATCGGTACGTGTATCGGTATGTGTAGTAATTCTTAAAATGTATGCCCGTAGTCGATGAATAGCTTTAGATAGCTGAGGTTGATAACGCAGCCGCTGTCTCCGTAGCGTAGTGGTAGCACTAGTTCTATTGTAGCGGGCGGGCGGGGACCGCGTAGCCGGTTGCGGTGGCGTCGCGTAGTCCCGACCGCAACTTTCAACCTGGCACGCGCTTTGTTTTTAATCAGTTTTTTTTATTATGGTTGCTTCCAGTACCAGCTGTTTTCCGGACGTACATAAAGAGAATGTTAACATTAGAGCCGCGTAGCGTAAACCGAGAGCGGGTTGGCGCAAGCGGCGCGTCAAGCGCCAAGCGGCCGCGCTCGCGCCTCCGCCCTCGCCGCGCGCCGCTCGCCGCCGCCTCCGCGCCCGTCCACGCCCATCCGCAACCATCCGCACACATCCGCGCACATCCGCGCTCATCCGCGCCTCGTCGCTGCACGCGCTCCTCTGAACTGATCAATGAGCTTTTAACATTTAAAGTAAATCTCTTTAGAGTTTTACCTCAGCTGGATACAATATTTACGCTTCGGCATAACATCTCGAGCAATTTTCGTTAACATTTTAAATATCAACCTACATATTTGTAACAAAATAGTTTCAAAGCATGCTGACTGTCAATAATTACGAGTATTTTCTACTATATCCGACTTACCTAATTCTAACATTATTGATTACGATTTTTCAACATCAAACCTAGAGACGATTTTGGATGCAACTAAGAGCTTTAGCACGTTGAAGTCATTTGTGACCGATTGTAAGTAAGGATATTATCTGTGAAAATGCTAAGTTGTACTCAAAGTCTGACGACGCAATTTACAATTCTGCACGTCTCGAGTAGGCACAAGATTAATAAAATAGAATCCACTTTTTGCGTAATACACTAGGTAAAATTTCACACAAAATTCTGCACTTGTTTACAGAAACAGACTTGCTTTTTTGCACTCTGATCAAATTCTTCATTACTTAAACCTGCTTCTATTTACTTTAATTTCCTGTTAATCTTTAAACGTTTGAGTATCCTTAAATGTATCAGAATGAATATTTTTTCTAAGCTGGCACAATAAACGTAATTTAAAAGAAGTTTACCCAATATTTACTCCATCTTTATTTTATAATGTAACGTTTAATGTTGTTTGGCACCGTTGGCCGAGATTTAAATAATCGCTAAGCTCGAGTTAGAGAACATTATGACCAGTGAAGTTTGTCTAGAAGTAAAATTAAGGTTGCGACACTTTCGGAAATGTGATAAGATTATAAAGTGCGAAGGAGGAAACATTTTGTTAGAAAGGTGCCAAATTATGTGTAAAAATAAATATTAATTAGCAAATTTAGAAAATATAAACAAATGTTTGAACATGAAATTTACTATGCACAAAAGAGTAAAAATAAAAAATAAAACTATAATTCGGTACGATCTAAATTGAATTTTAATGAAAGTTGTTAGCCCATAAAGTGTAGTGACAACAACTTACTACAATTATTGGTTAAATAGTTATGAACTGGCGACAAAGTTGCAGCAACATTATAAATTTTGTAAAATAAGAGGCAGATGCGAAGTTGCTCTGTGAGAGCGAAACCGCTACCAAAGTAAAAATGTCATCAACACATCATATCAACGTAACCATAAACAACATTTTAAAAGCCCTTTATTACTTCAGGGTAATTATATTACATTAAATATATCAATTTGTAGTTGAATGTAACTTAATAAAAGATGAGTAATCAATTATCGAGTTACCCGTTTGATGAAGCAATGTAAAATATTTGTGTGAATGTTTTGGATAATGATCTCAGTTACATATGAGAAACAAAATAAAATTATATTAATAAACAATCAATTATGTCATGTAAATTACTAAAATCATGCAAAATTAAAAAGGGTACAGTCTATATTTCAAATTAAACAGCACGAACACATAAAATATTACTTTGATACCGTTCTAAATAATAATGATGACAACATATAGGCAACAAGAAGCACTATTAACAATCGAATGATAAATATATTAGAGCCATAATGTAATATCAGGCACTTAACAAACATCTAAGTGTAAGTTACGTTGGAAAGTATCGTGTGAAGGCATTATTGTTAGGTAACTATTAAGGATGTCCAGAAAGTGAGATGTAGATGTAAGCTATATAGCTTGATATAAGATTTATCGGATATGTATCTACAGATAATATAATATAGTATTATTATTATTTAATACTAGTTCTAGTACTTATATTGAAGTTGTGAACATGACATTCTATTCTAAAAGACTATTTGAAATTATTTTATTGGCATTTTATCTATTAATATATTAAATACCTTGCTATTTTGACTTTTATATACTGAGTGGATTTGTAAGTTAAGCTCGGAAACAAAACCGAATTATTTTACTATGTCAACTACACGATTATTAATTTGTCTCGAAAACCAGCGAAAATCATTTCGAATCCACTCAGTACATAATTATATTTATCCGAGATTTCGATATTTATAATTATTATAATATGTACTAACTATTTATATGTATTAAATCTCACAGAACGGTGTGTAAAGATTTTGATAGTATAAGCTTACATTTACTAAGATAGAAATTGAATGCTTCAACATAGGGCAAGCAAAGTGAGCTAAATATATTGACATTCTAGAAGAAATATCAACCAAGTGCAAATGAATTAAACTGTTCCTAACGTAGATTCGGATAAAACAGATGCACACCAGCATGAAATAAATTGTTTTGTCATCATTAATAGACTAGGTATTAGGTAACCGGAATATCAAGGAACATTAATATTGGCTGCAATTGTATATATTATATCAGAATAAGACACCATGGTGTATGCAAATAAAAGGTCAGAAAAATAGTACACAACAAGCCACGGTTGTCCCACGAGAGGACCCAACCGCGGTCCGTGCAAAACTGATTCCACTGTGTCAAACAAATAATTGAATATTATGCCACCACTTGGAGGCACACTCATATTATCTATATAGCTTGATATAAAATATACAAATAAAGAAATTCTATTCTATTCTTAGTCATTTTGAAAAAATATTTACCTATAATCTTGTATTAACGGTCTCCCATATTTTTTGACGAAATTATCATATTTATAACTATATTTAATGTTATTTGCCTTGCCTGCTATAAGCAGTTTAAGCTACATAAAATATTATTTATCTTAAAATATAATATAATAAATATTATAACTATATCCTAGTAAAAGTACCTATTTATCTCACCATAGCTAATAAGACAAAGCTAAATAAACATATTACGTCACATCATAAATATAGAATAAATAATGTTGAGAGCTAAATAAATTTTAGAAGAATATATTATTATGTCACACCCTGATAAATATAATATAATATTAATGATATTTTGTGTAGGAGCAATTGACGTTTAAATCTACCCCAATATCCCAATGCTACATACGTAAATAGAACTAGGTCGTGCAGAAACATGCCGTACCTACTACTGCAAGATCATATTCTGTGTTCCCTGACGATGGCCATACCTGACATCTGAGCACAAACGTCCGGGCAGACCTTCATTGATTCATTCTTCTAAGGGTTGTGGTGTTTGCTCAGTGTTAGAGTACCTATGTGATAATTTTTATGTGTGCCCCAATTAAATAACAACTTTTTGAATTATTCTTTAAGATTCTAAAAGTAGATAAATACTTATATTATATCTTTTATGAATTAGCATTTTTATTACCTATTGTGCTACCTTGTGATCTTGAACTTCTTGAAATCTTGACTGTTCTCTTTCTAAGCAAAGATAATATTCGACAATACTTTTGTAAGATCTTTCGTACTCTTCGCATGATGCGAACGATATTCTTCACTAACTTTAAGATGGATAGAAATACTTTATACTTACTCGTGGTTGAGCTTATCAGATTGAATTTTATAAATGAATAGATACGGGTCTAAAATATCTACTTTTACTATTCCTGTTATACTTATTGGATGAAACACGTTGCCTTAACCTCGTTTTTCTACTTTCATCAAGTCGTAAGTGATGGACTCGACACGACACTTAACTTCATGAATGTTTCTTAACATTTATAATCACTCTCCCATGTACTGCGCTCTGCAGTTAATCGTCAACACTATAAACCATTTTCCTAAAATTCCTTCAATTTTAAATTATAATTATTGTTGGACAAAGTTCCATTTTCAAATATATAATAATCAGAATGCTATAATATGAATGTTATGATCGTAAAATGAAGTAATATATCAGTTTATGCAACTCTTATTAATATAGGTATTAAATATTAAATTGTCAGTAGATTCAAATAAACCCAATCCCCAGCATTCCACAGTAAACAAAGCTTTTAAAATATTACAATACATATATTCAATGTATACTTAGTTTAAATGTTTAAAAATAATAAATGTTAACTGTTCAATGGATCCGCACTTAGGATACTCGTATAATACATATATATGACGTGACTACGTCCTTCACTTTCTTGTTAGACATAATATTGTTATGTTAGATTTATTGATGGTCTGTTGTATTAACTAACTGTGTATTGGTATGACGAATTATATTGTAATGACTAAGCTGAATATTGTTTGTGTATTCGTATCAATCGTGTAATGAATGAATCTTTACTGTTATTACTATCATCTAAGTATTAAGCGCAAAATTTGAACCCGACAAGCAAAAGACTTTGAGTCGATGATTAAAACCAGAATCACTCATTACCAGATTGAGGTTCTGATTATATTAAAATGATTATTATGTGATGAGGACGTTGTTTCCATTACCATTTATCATGTATACGTGGCTCATGTAGTGAATTAACCAAATAATAAATATTTAATTGTATGCCTGTGTGTTATTTAATCTACCCTTATTCTATGTTGCTTTATATAATAAAGAGAAAAGCAGTGGCTCCCAAAGTTGATTGAACTGCAATCTCAACTGGCAGAATCTTCCAGATTAGGACTCAATACTTGATAACTTAGAAATAATCTTGCAAATGATTAAAAGTCTTACTTTAATTGTACCAGAGTTTCACATTAACACTTTTCACTGCGCATTCGCAGCGGGAGAGTACACGACAGCTATCAAGGGGTCGTGGTTTCTTGGTATTGGGTTTTTATGTCAATAAATTCTCAGTATCAGCCCAGAGTATAGCAATGTGCACAGGTGATAGCTATAGGTTCGCCCCCTAGTACATGGGACTCAACATAGCGTTTTCCCCCACGAGATGGTGGCAAATAACGCTTACGGCCCACCTATTGGTAAGCGGTTACCGTAGCCTGTGAACCTCTGTAACACCAGGAGCATCACGTGTACGTTTAAAACTGATAATTACATAATATATGAAACTAGATCTAGTGGTCTCACTCTTATATTTATGTTATTATATAAACAAGGATTAACAGCGTGAAACGGCACGGGTCTCCTCTCCCCTATATAGAGAGTCAAGATGGTTTTTAGGCAATAATCCGAAAAGACTGTTAATGCGGATTGTCGGATCAGACATATCCTTACAATTACGCTTTCCCCACGATGTTTTCTTCATCATAAGTAGATGGTAAGTCATATGAGTAGGTACTTAATACCTACATATAAATGCCTCAAAATGGTACTGCCCGTTCAGAATCGAACTCGAACCGCGTGTTTTGCACGCCCCCTGGCGCTGTCGAATGCGTTATGGTGCCCCACCATAACGCATTCGACAACCTCGGTCGCAGTAGCTCCAACACACTTTGATGAATTCCTGCAAACATCGAATCATTCCCCGTCGTTATTTATTTGGCCACTGCTCAGCTTCTATTGGCCGTAGCGTCATACTAGCCTAACCTTTCTCGATAAATGGGCTATCCAACACTAAAAGATTCTTTCAAATCAGACGTCTACTTTCTAAGATCCTAGCGTTCAACCAAACGAACAAACAATCTTCAGCTTTATAATAATAGGTAGTACAGATAGAGTAGTTTATAAAGCAGGCTGCTAGATATTGTCAACATGGATTCCGGAGGGACCGCTCAACTTTGAGCAAAGATATACAGTTTGTGAATTAGTACGTGAGCACGCGGGGTAAGTCTGGTTGTCAGGTTGACGCCACATATTTTCATTTTAAGAAGGCATTTGACCTTGTTGACAATGATGTACTTTTAATGAAATTCGAAGTTATTCGGTTCTGTACACCATTTTTAAAATTTATAGTTGACTATCTTAGAGCCCGTAAGGAATTTGTTAAGCTAGGAGGATAGGTAGATCTTAAGAATATTACACGCGTTCAGGTGTTTCCAAGGTCGATCCAACTCAATTTTTAATAATTAGTAACGATCTGCCTCGTATTATCCCAACAGCAAAAAAGTTTAATGTTTGATTTATAACTTTTCATGAAGTGAGCGTAGCTGAAGATTCCTAACACTGCAACGTGAACGTAGTGGGTGATTGGAGTGTGAACAAGTGTTTATTTAAAAAACCAAAAAACCCGAGTGCCTAGCCTTGCTAAAAAGTAGCCTTTGTCAGTCAATATTATTAATTATTATGTTATTACTTTGTGACTTTTGATAGTGCTATTTAGGTACCTAAGTATTTAATTATGAATGTGACTTATCCATCTTTTTAGTCCTTTTTAGGCAGTCGGCTTAACTTTTTTATTTATTTTATTTGAAAGCACATTTTCTTATAAATGTTTTATCAAAATCGTTTAACTATTTCACTTAACAGATCAGTGGCTAAATAAAGAACGATGCGAGCGAAACCTCGCACGCCGTAACATGATGTTATATCTCGTAGCTTACAAACAAATACACTCTTCCGCTTTATGATATTAGTATAGATATAGAGATTCGGGGATGTATACCTACGAATATTATAACACCTTGCACTTCAAAATCGGTCAAGCTATTTACGTTGGCAATAGTTAGTGCATAGGTATATAATTGAATTATTATGCATTATTATGTTGTACAAAATATTATATAACTGACTATATAGTCACGCTACAGTCTAAAGTGCGTGAGACCATACATTTCTATGAGCAGAGTTATAGGTAGGTACTTATGTATCTAATTAATGTATACAAAATCAATTGTAAATCATCGAGCATTTGAGGCGACAGTAGATTTGACTCCTGAGTCACAGGTTCCACCTAGTTTGGAAGTCAGGGTTCACCCAATTTGTACAACCTACATTTATCATCTACCAGCTATGTAACCATACTTTAAGAACACTGTACCTATGTACCTATTAAAGGTTTAATGTATGAATAAATAAACTATAATATTACTTTTTTATTAATTAACCTTTAGTAGGTAGTGTGTAGCGTAGTGGAAGTACCTAAGTTAGTTTTCTGTAACTCAACTTTATTAAAATAAGAATGGTGCACTGTCTAAAATCTAGTATCAAATACAAGTGTAGTATAATTCCTCTTCCCTTGATTTAAATTTCTATTAAGTATCATACTCGTAGGTACGTAATCTGTACAACGAGTTTCGTTGAAACCGTACAAATAAGTCTGCAGCTTAAAACTTACATGAATGTTCCACAGTCAGCACATAGTCAATTTCAATCCAACTAAAATAGCTGCAAAACCTTAAAGCTCACAACATCAACTTTGTAACTAGGTATTGCATATTTCTAGGTAACTACCTAATCTAGATACCTACCCATACAAAACATTAGTACTAACATAATGGTTTTGGACCTCTGTCTCTGTACATTGCAATTAAGTACTTATGAAAGTGTACCTAATCTTTTGTCTATTATAAACGAATTACGCAAGTAGGTATAGCATCTGCATATTTGCATAAAACTAAGTATATAGGCCTTCTGGCTGAACATAATCAATCACAAGTCTATTAAATACGAATATCAGATAATTTTGTATAAGATTCGGTCAATAGTAATTAAATTGTCCTGTTTCTATTTTAGTAAAATTAGAAGTTGTAGCTTTTTGGTGTAACTTTTTTTTTTGTCACGCGCGTGATGCCCCTAATGTTCAGGCGCCCATAGGCTACGGTAACCCTATAGGCGGGCCGTAAGTCTGTTTGCCATCGTCGTGGTATACAAAAAAAAAGTAAATTTAGTTTATTATTATTGGAAATGTACGTATTGATTATGTTCATTACTAGCTGTGCCCGCGACTTTGTCGCGATTTCATAGCTTATTTTATTTTTTTACGGAACGCTCGATATTTTTTCCAAAATCAAAGTAGCCTAAGTTAGGTACTCCTTGTGACATTAGCTATCCGCCAGTAAAAGTCTAATTTTACAGTATATATTTGTACAAAGTACCTACCTAATGTAGGTACATACTTTCATATGCCTACTCTAAAAAGTAGTTATTCTGGTATTACCTAAAAACCTTATATTGTCTAAAAATTCTAGACAGGCTAAATATTGGCTCAACATAAAAAAAATCGAAAATTAATCCAGACCAGCTTTCTCGCAGAAACCTAATATCATCATGTAAGCAATAAAATAATGTTTATCGATTAAACACTTGAGGGCAGATATTAGTGTTGACTTACGAAGAAGATATAGACCTAGCCTAGTATTGGATCAATGTAATTATAATACCTACTGTTCTGTACAAAATTGGCATAAAACGATTTTAATATTATTATTAGATACTTACCTTTTCATACCTGCCACCCCAAGAGATAAGCCGGAATAGAAATAGATCATCTAACGTTTGCATTCAATAGGCTTTATTCTTTCGAATGGTACCTGGGTAGATGTAATTTGCACGGTGGAGCAAACATATCCTAGAGTGAAGATGCGACAGACGTTGCACGCCCTCCAGCTAGGTAGACTGATGACCTGAAAAAGGTCGCTGGGTCTGACTGGACGCGGAAGGCTGAGGACCGAGGGTTATGGCGCGTATTAGGAGAGACCTATGTCTAGCAGTGGACAGCAATAGGCTGTGATGATGAATAATAGCCAGTCAATGAATTATTGTGGAGGGAAAAGTCGAAAGCAGAAACTTTGACTTAGGAACTTTGTTTGGGCTAGTTAGGAGATAAACATATTAAAAGTCCTTATCCGAGGTGAGCCCTAGTTAAATGTTTTTTTCGAGGTTAGAATCTGAGATTTAAATTCCGTCATATAATATTATGGACAAAATTATATAACCTAAGTTACCCGGGCTATTATTACGAATCTATTGACACCTCATTCATTAAAATCGGTTCATTCCTTTAGGCGCTACGGTGGAACATAAAAACAAACATACATACAAACATACATACAAACATACATAGACTGCCAAAAGCATTACCCTTCCTTTTGGCTTCGCCGTAGTCGGATAAAAGTGTTAAGCCCAAGTTGTAGTGAATTTTATCAGCTTTCATTATGTAATACAATGAAATTTCGTACGACGCACTGTTTTCGCAAATATAAGCAAAAAATAAACCTGTGCTAGAGAATTTAACACATTTTTGAAAATCGACCATTTTTCGAAGCTTATATCTAGGCAATGGTTGGAGATAGTAGAAAGTGTTTAAGCCACAATTGTAGAGAATTTTATCAGCTTTCGTTGTGTAGTACACACTGTTTTCGAGATGTAAGCAAAACACCAAAAAACGGAGTCTTCTTTGAGCTCCCACCCCTCGGGCTGACCTCGGAGGGGTAAGGACTATTAATGTTTATCTCCTTACTAGTCCAAACAAAGTTTCTGCTTTACCTACCTTACCTCCTCACAAACATAAACGCTTAAATTGGCTAATTTAACTGAATCAGTATTTTTACAAATACCTAATCGAAATTAATCAGTTGTCATTAAAGAAATTACTTGTTAAAACACGGAGCACTGTTAAGGATTTGATCGAATGGTCATTTTAACATTTATCGTGTCTTTGAGGCAATTCCTAAGATTTACCGGGTGAAACGATAAATAAAAAAAAATAAAATATTGAAAAAATAAAATAAAATAAAATTTGAACGGCGGATATTTACCACTTAAGAGTTGGAAAATCTTAGGTTTTACTGAAAAATCTTAAGTATTACCGTAGTTCGGGCTTTTACAGTAACGTCTATATACCTTCAAGAATAGACCCAATATACTTGATTTAGTTCGTAAAAAAATCTCATAATTTGTTTTCTTGCGATTATTAGCGGTGGATATTACTGAAAATGTTGAGAGGGTACGGGTTAAACCGATCTTAAATTTGGTTTCAGCGCATTGTAATACATAAGTGATCTTAGATGGGTCTAGTCAGAAGTACTGGCCACTTTATTTTGTGCGCCAGAGATATTATTTGTTGTTTCTTAAGTCTGAAGTAAAATTGGAACTGCAAAAGGCATATTGTGAACCATGTTGGTTATTTGCACATATAGAAAATACAAGACGTTTGGATAGACAAGATTGGAGAAGATTATGTACAGGGCCGGATTTAGAGGTGGGTAAGCCATGTGGCAACCACAGCGGAGAGGAGGCCCCGAATTAATTTCCGAATAAAAACTCAAAATTGAAATCGTTTATTGCGAATGTATTTGTTCTAACAATAATAAACGATCTTCTATATTCTACCATCTGATACAATATATTTGCTTATGTTTATCAGTAAAAATGCGAAATAATCTATTAAAAAACAAGTTAACTGCTGACGCATCGAATTTTATATTCTTCTTTATGGAGGCCCCGGGGCCTTCTCCACGCCTGCCCTGCCTTAAATCTGGCCCTGGCTATGTAGACTAAAAACATGTTGTGAAACCGATAGAAAGACACGAAGAGCTAGAGTCTATATAACCTTTTTGTCATTGATAGATACATTTACTGAAAATAAAGTTCATAGATAATAATAAAAACCATTTATTTTTGTTACACTTGTGTTACAATGTTTACAAAATAAAACACCAACATCATAAAGATAAACATAAAATATGTGCAGCAAAGGTAAACAGCTCAGGATACGCTGTGTAAGCACGGCACTGATTTTCAATTACTGGCCCCTGGCATGTTACCTACAAGTGCACACGATGTTATGAATAGTACAACACGAGACAAAACAATCTCAAATTTAAATACTTATAAGATTAAATCCATTACATGAAGTATATTATATAATTATGATACATAATAAATTATTATTATACAGAGTATTTGGTGCAAACAGTTTTACGAGTTCCGAGTGCCAGGGTCGCGGGTTCAAGTCCGTCGTTTGCATTTTCCCATTACTTGTTTAGCTTTTATATAAAATGTTAAACCAAAGCAAAGGAAATTGCTTAATATTTAATGTTTTACGAGTGTTAAATAGATAGCAAGTGACCTCCTTTGGTTCAATTCAATTTGGCAAACAATGCACAAAACATCCCGTATAATTAAAATTGTTACAAAATTTTCTACAACTAATTTATTAGACGACAATAATGAAAAGAATGAGGTACAAAATATGGCACCCGGTTCTATTATAGGTAGTAATTTCTGATGATAGCTAAATATATTCCTCAAATATTTTCTTCTCAAAATAATGAATAATTACTTCCTTCAGTACTACACAGATAATATCTAAATAAAAATGAACTAATGAAGTTTTTAATAGTACATACTGGAATTAGACAGTTACCTGTCGGCTCCGAAAAACTGGTGATAGTGACTTCGAAAATGCAATAGAATATATATGTAGGTATAAAACCGATGGTGGCTCAGCTCTCTAGATAGAGGAAAGGAGACCCGGAGCCTAGCAGTTGGACATTAACAGATTGCTGATGATGTAGGTAATCCTATATAACATTTTTTTTTTCTAAAAATGTTGTAAGCAAAAAAATAAAATTAAAATTATTGTAGAAAAGCCTTTACATAGGTACAGCATATAAAAATCTGAAGAAAATTAGTAGATTTCTATCATTATATCACTTTTCGCGGTTTTAGCTTCGTAGGTATTGGGATCACTTCTCGGTTTGGTGACCATTGTCTTGACAATCAGAAACACTATTCCCAGTTATTGGTACCGAGAGATGTATCTTTACACTACACTATATATATATATTCATTTATAGGTAGGTACCTAACTAACCTAGGTACCTACATAATAATTATATAAGTAGTGATTATTAGTTTTAAAAATTAGTCGGCAACTTGATATTTGGAATAGTTACGTGTGGCTGACACTGGCTTGGCAACCATCGTGGATTTTGATTTTGATAATGCAAAATTAGTCGCTAATTGGTCAAAAATAGTCGTCAAATATTAGAATTAGTCGTTCAATGGTTCAAAAGATAAAAGTTTTTTAGTTGGCCGATCTGGGGAGAGTCTCCCCAGCTTGGCCACGTTTGTAGGTATATCAAAAACTAGGACTCCTAGCGAAGATCTGTTTTCTCCCAGAATGAGTTGCTAATTGGTCGAAATTAGTCGTCAAATTTTAGAATTAAGACTAATTTTTTGCATCATCAAAATAAAATCCACGATGGTGGCCAAGCCAGTGTCAGCCACATAGTTACATAGAAGGATGGAATTTGCCACGGGCCCCGGATGGTATAGTTACGCCACTGGCTTTGTGCAATGATGTAGGTAGGTTGCATTATACGTATATTCGTGAAAAAAAATATTCTTTTTGTTAAATAATCTAATTTTAACAACAAACAATCATGCATTTATTACTATCATTAACTTCGTGAATAAATAGTTGGTCGGTAAAATATTTTTGCCAACAATTAAATAGGTACGACAATTTTTATTTTTAGAGAAAATGCCCGCACTGGGTGTAAGCAAGCGATACTTTTCGGGGGGCTTTGCAAACACAAAGTACACCCAGCCTTGAAAAAAATTATAAAAATGTATCACACAAATAATTGTTAGTTAATAAAGTGAATCGAACCCACGATACTCGGCATCGTGATGTTACTCCTTAATCGTTACGCCACTGTGAAAATGATGGATAAGTCTGAAAAAATATAAACATTATTAATAACATAGGTACCTATTTCAAATAGCGATGTTGGCCGAATGGGTACCTAGTTACCTCATGGTAGTCAACCAACCGCGTTAAGATTAGGTATATCCTAAACCCTCTCAACTCTCTAGATAGAGGAGAAGAATCCCGAGCCCAGCAGTGATATTTTAAGCTAAGTCCTGTAGGAACCGTGACATGACGGTACCTACAGAGCCTGAACTACAAAAACTTTTCATGTCAAATGAATAGCCAACAGTACCATCTATTAATGCATTGCATAAAATACAATGAAAAGAGCTACTTCCAGCTACTCTATACAAGATGGCGTTAATAAGAGTGTCCACTTATCTGTAATAGATGACAGTTTCTGAAAGTTGTTTATATTTGGCGTAAGATGGCGCTGTTTAGAAGTTATGAATTATGCACTTTTCAAAGGACGACGCCCGGCTATGTCCGTAACTATTTTCAAGTTACTGCTCGTTTGGGTACGCCTTTAATACTCCTAGCTGATAGATGGCGTAGTTTAACCCTTTGAACGCCAGAGACGTCTATACACATAAAATGAAAATGTGCTCAACACGCCAATGACAGCATGGCACGTCAAAAATGTACTGTATTTTAAAAGCTTGGAGCTCAAGGCACGGTGATACCGATTTGACGTGGCGGTCAAAAGGAAAATAGAAAATTAATATTTTCGTTTTTATAAAAAAAGAAATATTTGTTAGATTCCATGACGTGAGTTTCTAAATGATGGCCATTTTGCTCTGGTAAACTGAAATAGAAAAAGAAACACATTTTCTTTAATTATAATAACATTTAATCCCAAAACATCTACATGTACCTATTAATCACCATCAAACGGTGTACTTATTTATGTAAGTATTTATATAGTAAATAGGTATTGATTATTACATTATAAATGTATCTAACCACACTTGACGCCACAAGGAGTTAAATAAACAGATGAAGGGCATCGTAGTTAAATAAACTTAAATACGATAAAGTTATTTCAAAACCACAAAAACATATGAACTCATAAATGCTTTTATATAATGGTTATATAGATTACACTTCATACACTATTGTTTCAATAATTGTGTAGTAAAATCTCTAAGCACAAAAAAATAACGTTGTTTCGTCATCTTGTGGCGATAAGTATAATACAATCATAATAAAACGGTCAACATTACGAAGAAACACTAAGAAAAAGCGATTATATTATAATTATGGCGATTAGATACTTGCTATCAATATGTATAATTATATAACGTCGAAAAAAAAGTGCGTATTGTACAGTTAACTTAATTCAATTCATTATGTCATCAAAATTTCGAGTGCTTTTATAAAACAATATTTAGCTACAGAACGAGAATCTTAGTAAGTTTTCAGTGCCGATTAATTTAATACTGGCCTACTAATCGAGAACTACGCTACTGTATGCACGGAAAAGTGCTCTTAAACACTCACTTATAAGGTGCCCATTTTACATGTCACTTTTCATGCTCGCTTTGTCTGGCTAAGAACAAAGAAGGCACACATGGCTTGCAAAACTTGCACGTTATAAATGGACATTTACCTTACACGTATTTTTCCTAGATTTGAATGATCCACTAACATTATTTATCGTAAGCGGTACATAGAATACGACACTAAACACAATACAGTAAACATCGATGGTACAATTTTAAATATGATACTCGCTTATCTACTGTGACTATATAATACTCTCCTACCAATTTATAGATGACATAAGTTGTCGATAACATTTACTTTTTATGTAAACAGTCCGCAAAATAAACTTATTAACGTGTTTAATGTATAAAAACAATTGAATATTATAACGTTGGCTATTTCTTTACTTGATTTAACATTTAAATCCTCTAATTGCATGAAAATTGTGTATATCAATAAAAACACGGTAAATATAAATAAGATTAAGCCAAGCTACTATTGTTATCCAAATAACGTGATTTCTTATTATACTTATTCTTCGTCCTTTTTTCCGTTTCCATTTTCTTCTGGCTGTGGTTTATTTGATGACCTGTTAATGTAATAATCAGAATATTGTATTATCGAATGGCACCTTATTATCATGAAGTGAAGTCGTGACCGAGTTTTTAAATATGAAATGTAATAACGAACATAATATACCCGAATAATTAGCTATAATAAATATGATTACAAAATCAATAATCTATGGTTATGAACCAAAGTCGGAATAGTACACCATAAATAACTAAAGAATGGTTAAACGGATATTGTCCTTGCTCCGAATCAGAACAACGATTCAAATATGGAATAAATCGTGACAAAAATTTCACAAAAAACACAACATTTCTTGATAATGAGGCGATACGAAGTTCACCGGGTCAGCTGATATAATATATTCATGAAATTCTTAAGAACGAGGTCACAATATTGTGATAGTTATGCAATGTCTTACCTGGTAGAGTTTGTGTTAAGAAACCTTGCTGCAGAAGCATATCGTAGAGGGTCATAATCTTCAGAGCTGGAGGCTCTTGTGCGCGCCATATTGCGCATGTGTTCGCGGAACGCGACCCGAATTGCACTGTTGTCCACCGTGCTCGACCTGTCGCGGTCTGTTGCCTCGCGAACGCTCTCTACAGACGTAACCAACATTATATTAAAATAACAATAACACTGAATCACTTCACATTTACTATAATCAAGTTTACATTTCCACATATAACCTCAAAATAGTTAACACAAAAAGCATAAGTTATAACTAAGAAAAGATAGCAATTAACATCAATGTCTCATGCGTGAAATAAAACGTACCATTCATGAATCCGTCCAGTGTGGTAGCAGGTCGTGCTTGACGGACGCAGCGTCGCTTGCGAGAAGGCATGCCGGACAGGTAAGCATCGCTGTAGGGCTCCGGGGGATCCGGCCGCTGCGCCTGTTGATCACGAGTAAACACTGGCACCCATTCCTCGCCCCAATGCTGCACTATCATTAATGGCGGCACCTGCATCATTGAACCAACATATAGGAACACGACTTCTTGTTGTGCAACAAAATCACGCAAGTAACGCACTAAAATAGCTCAACCAAAACATTCTACACTTTTTTAACCACTTATATTCTTTCATGTAGAGATAACGAAATAACCAAAATACTTGTACAAGCACATTGGCAGTAGTGTCACTTCTAATGATTTATTCTCCAAAATTTAAATACATTAATAATTGATAAGGTTACGTAAACCTAAATAGCATACTTACTTTTTATCGCGTATACAGTTACCGTTCGTTGACTATGTTTGAGTGACTTAATTGTACTTACTAATCGTATGTTTTCGTCTCTATTTCCATTGAAGGTTGGAGTGGAAGGCTCACTCTTTTCTTTGTTACTTCTGCAAATCAACCAACCAAAACTTATATAGGTATGAATATAAATTATAAAAAACAGGTTTATTATAGCGTTACATTCAATAAACAGAGAATTTGTACAAAAGTTTCTTGTTTTAATGGCAAACAAACATAAAGATTGCGCATAACATATATTAATTTTATAATAAACAGCATCCAAAAGCTAGTTAATTAAATGACAGAATAACCTACAGTAACTAAAATTTACCTGGCATTTGTCCTACTAGGAGATTTCAATGGTGATTGTGTAGCAGATGTGACAGTATGAACAGGGCTGGCAGGAGCAGTCGAGGCGGTTGAAGTCGAAGCATGTGACGTCACCGGCACAGGCTCAATCACCTCTTCGGGAACGGGCGACACTGACTGTATAGTCGGCGGGGCTTCAACAACGGCGGGCGTCGCCGGTGGTGTCTCCACGTGCTCTTCGCGAGCTTTTGGCGGAGCTGATTCCTTGATCGAGGCCGGTTCGGCCACTACTTCAATTTGTTGTTCTGGGGCCTACAATGGCATTGGTGTGTAACTAGGCCAGCCATACTAAGCACTCATGGTGCGTACGTTTGTATAAAATTGTGGTGCTTTTAATATTCATTTTATTTTTAACTAGCATCAGCCCGCGGCCTCACTTCTGATTTAGGTAATTAAGTTATATAGATCAACATTCCACATAAAGCACTATCTATTGGTGAAAACCACTTCAAAATCTATTGCGTAGTTCAGAAGATCGATATTATATAAATAACTATCTTTCTTTCCTTCTTTCTTTCTATGCTATTGATATTTTTCATGTTGATCATAAATGTAAATTTGTTTGAAACTATTACTTAGTACTGTCTGACTGAACAGTGTATAGTACAGGATATAAATATCAAAATAAAATATTATGGCTATATTTAAATCTGAAGAGAGGTAGAAAGTCATTTACATTACTAATAATGTTTCCCATACTAGGTCGTGATCATAAAACACTCAGTACAGTATCTTCTTGCCGATCGTTGATATTCCTAGAAGACAGTTACTGTGCTGCAAATATTTTTTATGCAGCACAGTAACTCCCTGTTATAAATATCAACGAATGCCAAAAAAAGCCTTGTAGGACTTTATTACAAAATAATTTACAGACACTTAGGCTTTAAATTGTTTTTTGTAGAATGTATTTTGGAAATATTGCATTTCATCATTGACACCTGACTTGACTTTGACTTAAGAAACTTCATAAACAAAAAGATAGCGAAGAAAAGGTTACATACATAATAGTTTTCTGCTAATGTTTCTATGGTCAAATACAATACAATGCGCGCCACACACCTTCAATAGTAGAAGATTGCAGGGCCGCCAGACCTTACTTATTTACTGAGAAATGAAATGTATGGGAATAGATAGTTTCAATACGCACTTTGATTTCGAATAGAATCAGCGATTTTTCGACGGCCAATTTAAAGGTAACATATTTATGTTAAATTTCAGTTAAAACTTTACTCACTTTTCTTAATGTCTCAATGCTGATTTTTATGAATGATACAGAGAATATTGTTTCACTACTTTCAATAGTAACACTTTTTGGACGCTTTAAAACTCCCAATTGATAATGTAACTTAACTTATAATTACTAATAACCTCAGTATTAATTATTATAATTGAAATTGTGCCCTGAGTATCATGATTATATTAATGATACTAAGAGCACTATTTCAATAGTTTTTGTAAGCAACCGAAATTGTCATACATATCAGACTCAATATTATGCTTAATATTACTTATAAATCTTATAATATGTATTCTGTGGTTGTGCTATTTATATATAAATAAATAATTAAACAAGACCATTACACAATTATTACGCGTTTATACTCTTAACTAAACTTTAGGTCTATCTGGGGGGATGTTTGGCTCCTACGATTGTTCCGGTTGCTTTGCAAAATGCAGCTTATGCTACATATTTTTTATACAAGCCACAGATACAGTATAACAGTTTAAAATTTTGTCACATTTTCTATGGATCTTACTGCAAAACTTAACTAGTATCCATTAAACGATTGGTGGTTTGGATGATAAGGAGCATTTATGTACATATTATTAATTTGTACTACTAACCGGAGCAACAATAACTGCTTCTCGTTGTTGAACATAATGTTCTATGTTACTGTTGGGGAGGTTTCTGATAACTCTATTCAAATTCGCTTCCCCAAGCCTCTCCAGCAATTCTTGTTCAGCTTCAGTGCAATCCGCCATCATTTCTCTCTGTACAATATAAACACAGTAATTATTACATTTTTACACATACATTACAAAAAAATAATAATGAGTAAAAAAATAAGACACGGCAATTGCTTTCTATAGTGCGTTTTTACGAAGTCGAATTTTTAGGTTTCCGTACTTCAAAAGGATAAAGGAACTTAATGAATCACTTTATTGCCAGTCTGTATGTTATTGTGCACCCACTGCACACAAGTTTAGATTTGCACTTGGCAGGTGTAATCTTGATAAGGATATAAAATATTTAGAAACTTACAAAGAAAAGGCGATATATAACACGCAGTCCATCAACGCCATCCCTGAGGCATTGGCTGATTAAAGCACAGAAGTCTGTGAATAGCCTTGTGATAACAGCATAGAATCGTGTAGAAAACGTTTCTCCTGATGCGTCGCACATGACGCACGCGATTAAAGCAGGCAGCCTCGAGCGCACCAGCCCACGGATCGACGTGTATATGTCGACGCGACGTCGAACAGGCGTTATGTTATTCTGGAAAAAAAAAGTCAAATTTCACACCATTATAAAAAACACCTAACTTCTCTATGTATTTACACCTACGTGTCTAATTTAAAATATAGTAAGCAATCTTGGCACGCCTTTTAATTGCCATTTTAATAATAACCCAGACGCTATGATAAACAATTTACATATGAACTAACATTATTAACCTATTTCTATTTGTGGGACTAGAGTATACCTTTTTTTTTAAGTTAGACACTAATGGATAAACAATATTTTATATCACAAGTTAATTATATGAGTGATGTGGTCGTGTATGTATTTATTCAACATCATCACCATCATCAGCAACCCATTAAGTCCCACTGCTGGGCTTATTAATTTATATCTCTAAAACCAGGCATATACATTAAAATATTAGTTTTCTGCACATCTTCACTATAAACTATAATTAGTTTATTTCCTAGTACAATTACCTATTATAAACTCTCTTGTAACTATCTGACGATTAAAATCGTGAATAAAATGTTTTGCTAAATCTTGTCTGTGTACCTACATAAATTAGGATTTTTTTGTCACAATCACAAAATAGTTACGTCGTTATTTAGGTTAAGAAAGTAAATTAAAATTAGCAATACGTACGATATTATTAATGAAGTCGGCATGTTGACTGACATAGAAATCAGATACGGCGAGGAAAGCACTTTCGCCATCTGATGAGCCGGATCGTGCGAGTAAATCCTGAACGTATTGGCGGAGCAGCCTGCGAAGAATGTTGAACTCGTGGGGTACCAACGGTGGCTCGCCGGGTATGACATGGCTTATTTCAAACAGATACAAGTGTCGTGCCTAAAATCATACAAACTTGCTTAGTCTTGAACATCAAGAGAGGCACAAAATTGAGACAATGAAATATGAAAACTGATATTAGTACAAGTTTAACGTTACTTACAACAGCCATAAATAAAGCGTTAAGCCATGTCACGTGGGATGGAGGGCTATTCAGCAATATAATCATGGTTTCCAAGTTAATCTGAAACAAAAAACTTTACACAATAAGTAGGCAAAGTAAAGTACACACGTCTTTTATAATTATTAGACTTATACACAATAAAAACTAACTTTATATGTTTCAACTCACCGGAGTAAGGTTGAGGTTAAGTTCCCCAAGGGTCTCAATGTCTTGAGCAGCTATCCTTTCATGCCTGATGCGTCGTTGCATGGCGTATTCTTGTTGTTGTTGTTCCCTAAGTAATATATTCTTATTAATACTCTCAGGTTTGCTTGCCTAAATAAAATTAAGTTGTAAAAAAGCACTAGGTTCTTCAATAATAGATAACTTGCTTTTGCCCGCGACTTCGTCCGCGTATATTTCGATTAACGTGATAAATCGGAATAATCTTTTTTTTTTATATATTTGATAATTAAAACCACCGTGTCCGATTTTATTTGCTCAATAAACGTGGTGTGTTTTACGCGTGAAATAGTTAATCTGAGAGTAAAAGAGATAACGCCAGTGTCAGATTTTTCGGAATTCATCGCGTTATTGAAGCAAAGAAGCGACAGATCCTTGTTAGTGAAAATCAAATACATGGATTGAATTATATTTGATATCCGTTGTCCAATGTCTTGACTCTTGAATGTCGAAGTAGATAACATTCTCCCTGAAATCCTCTAAAATACCACCCATATCGATTTACAGCAATTTTCTACTTATATTATCCCTCAGGGTTGGCTTTACAAACAACTCCTCAGAGTTGTTGCAAATACACTCAGCTATTTGCAACAACCCTGATCTATACTGTCATATTTTGATGTTATTTACAGGGTTCCGTAGTTCAAAAGTTGCCTTAGCCGTTAAACTGGGTGTTAAATGGCAACAAAATTCGTAAAATAATATAACTAAGCGGAAACTAGGGGTAACTGGGTCGGAACACAACATAAAGTTACGAACCTACGCCGCAGCAAACGACGACGAGCATGCGCGCTATCGCATTGGAGATATCTATCGTAGATACAATTAGACAGAGACACCGCATGAGCACGCGTGGTAGTAGTGGCACGGCGCAAGTGCAAGTGGGCTGTAACAAAATGTTAAAATATAATTTAATCCACATACCAAGGGGTAAATAAACTACACAATAAATATTTTTTATTATAATGCTTTTATTTATTTAACTTACGTTGCGCATACCGAATGTTAGCATGAGCATGCTCTTGTGCCCCTTGAGGCGTCTGTTGAGCCTGAGGCCCCGGCTGTTGGGACTGTGGAGCTTGTTGTTGGGCCTGAGGGCCTGGCTGCTGGGCCTGAGGGCCTGGCTGCTGAGCTTGAGGGCCAGGCTGTTGGGCTTGAAGGCCTGGCTGCTGGGCTTGAAGGCCAGGCTGCTGGGCTTGAGGGCCTGGCTGCTGGGCTTGACGGCCTGGCTGCTGGGCTTGAGGGCCTGGCTGCTGGGCTTGAGAGCCTGGCTGTAGAGCTTGAGGGACTGGCTGCTGGGCTTGAGGGACTGGCTGCTGGGCTTGAGGGCCTGGCTGCTGGGCTTGAGGGCCTGGCTGTTGGGCTTGAGGGCCTGGCTGCTGGGCTTGAGGGCCTAGCTGCTCAGATTGAAGGCCTGGCTGCTGGCCCTGAGCAGCGTGTTGCATGTGTTGGGCATGAGCGGCGTGTTGCAGGTGTTGGGCATGAGCGGCGTGTTGCATGTGTTGGGCATGAGCAGCGTGTTGCATGTGTTGAGCATGAGCGGCCTGTTGCATTTGTTGGGCATGAGCAACATTTTGCATATGTTGGGCATGAACAGCCTGTTGCACGTGTTGGGCATGAGCGGCATGTTGCACATGTTGGGCATGAGCGGCGTGTTGCACATGTTGGGCATGAGCGGCGTGTTGCACATGTTGGGCATGAGCAGCGTGTTGCACATGTTGGGCATGAGCGGCGTGTTGCACATGTTGGGCATGAGCGACGTGTTGGGCATGAGCCGCGTGTTCGGCTTGATGGGCTTGATGTGCATGCAGCAATTGCTGAAAGGCAGCATCAGGATTTGCCAGGTACTGGTGTACTGGTGTAATAGCCACTGTATCTCCAGGTAAATGGTGAAGGAGACCCTGTCCAGGGATTTGTACAGACATTCCCTCAGGAATGCCTGAGCTCATCACTGTTTGTACGATGTCCTGCAAAAAGTCAGTGCCCGGTGCTCCCCACGTCAATGGTACATACACTGCAAAAAAAAGTTATTATTTATTAAAAAACAGTTTGTAAATTGAAATAACAAATTTTTTTATGACGGCTCCACACGCTTGGCAAACAACGGTAATCAGCGAACACCAAACAACAAACACGAACATGTGGACGACTGTTAGTTTGTGTTTGCCTGTTTTTGTTTGTGTTCGCCACTGATCGGCATCGGTGTCCGTTTTAATTCACAAATAAAAGGATATTCGGCAAACAGTTTGCGATGTCTCCAAACGCTTGGTAGAGATTTTAGTGAACTTTGATCATCCACCATCGTCGTCGTTTTCTTCTCTGTCTTTGTTATTTTGTTAGAATTTAAAATTAAACTAATAGCTGCCACAAGCTCGTTGTCCGCCATGTTAGCCGATCCGAATTATACTGGCACCAAAGCTTGAGGACGCTGTTGTGGTGGGTTTGGCGTTTGATGTTCGCTGTTTAGCGTTTGCGACCAACGCCAAGCGTGTGGCTTTAGGTATAATTGTTTGTGTAAAGATGAGGAACTTACCACCTTCTTCCGACGCAATTAACGTGCGGAAGCTTGAAGCATTTTGATTCGCGGAAGAGTCGTTGCCAGTACCTCTGGCAGAGCTAGTGGTTCTAGCATTTGGAGTCGCATTAGCTGTAGCAGTGGCAATGCCAGTACCAGTGGCACTGGTATGGGTAGTGCAAGTACCAGTGAGAGGACCAGTGGCAGTGGCACTAGCAGTGGCAGTGGCAGTACCAGAGGCAGAGGCCGAGGTCGTTACAACCGAGGCTTGCATCGCCGTCCCAGACCCGGTGACAGTCGCAGTAGCAAGCCCTATCCCGGTGGCTGTGGCAGTCCCCGTCACGACACCCGAGCCGGGAGTAGTGTTATCGTCAGTGTATATAGTGCCAACACCAAGAGTGGCCCCATGCGGAAGCTCCTCCATACTCATTACGACTTCGACACCGCCGAGAGCACCAGATTGACTCAGTCCTCTAAATAAATTTTCAAAATCTACGAAAAATACAATTCGTTACTTCATATTTCTACAGCACTTTAGTTTTGCGTTAAGAACGATGCTTAGCATATATAATGTAGTACAGCAATGAACCACAGATAATTATTAAAGTGCTGAATTAATTTAGCAAAAGGAGCAACGCAACAATTGAATTGCTTTATGACTTTAGATTGAGGCACTCGGACTAGCTCCTCAATATGGTTTGAAATTACAATCCGGCAATTAATTTGATACGAAACTCGATGCAAATAGTTTACACGACTCATATTTTTAATTTTTCACTAAACAAACTAAAAACTAATCGAATATTTAAATTTCAAACAATTATCCAAACTAAAGAGTTAGAATTTATTATTAAAGATAGTTATTATTAAAGATAGTTATTTCGAATCTTGATTTTTAATTACATAAAATACTCTTACCCATGAGCACTTCCCGCCTGTCGGCTTGACCAGCCTGACCAGTTTGTCCATCTTGGACTGTCTGACCGGCTTGACCTGCTTGGTCAGTTTGGCCTGCCTGTCCAGCTTGACCATTTTGGCCAGTTTGATCGCCCTGGTTCTGTGGGGTTTGCTGATTCTGTTCCTGATTATTCATTACAGTCGTATTGAATCCGTTAAATAGAGCACTCTCTAAAGGGAACGCTATAGGGACCGTGGTCGCTATCTCTACTTGATACGTAATGGGATCTACCAGAGGCCTATCAGGTGCAGCCTGCGCACTTTGGTTAGCTGGATAGCCATCGGCGGATGGCTGGTTAGCGGCTGGCTGTGACATCGGAGTAGCCTGCGTGGCAGTAGCGAACCCGGTCCCTGTGTTTGCATTGTTGCTTGCTTGTTGCTGTTGTTGGGGAGGGTGGCGGTTTGCCTGAACCACATTGATGTGAGCCTGACACAAAATATGTTATTATAAGCAAGTTGCAAAAATTACACAGGTCTGCGAATTTTAACTTTTATTTTCCCCTTTTGAATTTGAATGTTGATCTTGGGGTACATTGGTTTGCTGATTACTAATATGTGCTTGAATTTTCCTATCATCCTCAGTTTTTTTAAAAGCCTTTGTCTTCTTCTTATCGTGTCGACAGCAAATTATTTAAACTATAACGGCCTAGGACATAGCGATGGGGACGTAGTAAGCGTCACCTTTACTCGGGCCCTCCCGGTTAGTAGCGACAACAAAAACCGCGAAAGTAATTACTACACCACGATAGCACAGCCAAACTCCTCTGTAACGGTTGCACCCGTTGTGGGCTACGTCCTGCACGAATGAATGCACCTCTTTTGACCACCTTTTGGATCTCTTTTGATTTCTTTTTAATTTACTTTTAATAATTTAAAATTCAAAATCCTAAATTAATACAAATTCAAATTCGAACCGAGTCTTCGTCGGAGCATCCGTCGAAGACTTGAGGCTCATTACAATTTTAATTTCTAGTGTAGTGCACGCTATTCTTGTCATTTAAATTAATACTATAAGTTTATAACAGTTTCAGTCAACAGGTCCCACGCCCTTACCCATATAGCCGGATCTACTCCTATACTCTTGCCTAGCGCCCACTGGAGGGGACAGTGGAGAGCGCTAGACCTCATCTAGGTACCTATGTACTTACCTACATACCTAGAGGCAAATGTAATTTGTATTAAACCGGGTCTTAAGCGCTTTCTTTAAGGCACCTAAACAAAGCTGTACTTATTCAATGAAAAATTTATTTAATTGTATATATGATCGATAGATACCTTCTTACTCAGGAAATGCTGCTAAATACAGAGGTTCTTAAGTATCAATGTACCTACTACAGTCACACAGTATGACAGTTTACCTTTCAATAACTACCTTCCGGAATTTTAAAAATGTTAATGATGAATTATCACTTTAATTTTTATTCCTTTTATTTATACACGAGTAAGCACATCAGTATCTATTAAACGAATACGACGAACTAAAACAAACGCGCTTAAAAAGCAATCGTAGTGTTGAGTACAGTGAAAGTAAATTGACGAAAAATAGTGTTTCAGAACATGCTAGAGCTCGTAATGATGATTGGAGTCGAGCTGTTGTTGAGCGTCTCGAGCATGTTCATGTTTGATCGCAGCCGAGGCACAGTATCACAACTTCTGTATCAAGCGCCACCTAATGAAGAAATTTAAAAAACGGACCCCTTTTTTAAATTTCTTCATTAGGTGGCGCTATGCAGGCGAGATCGATACTGCGTTGGAGCATTTATTCTTATCTCGAGCGGAATTCCGATTGAGTGTTAATTTTCTCTGGACGAATTGATCTCTAATAAATTTTAATTTAAGAAATATATATTTGCAAACATGTTTTAGATTCACAAATCAAACGAGTCCAACTCCTATGCCCTTTCCAGCTTCAGCTACAAACTTTGGTTATCATTTAGGACCAAAGTATTCGTCAAGACGAATCAAACGAGCTCAATCAAAACATAGGGTTGTGTCGTTTATTAACGGACTTCCTATAGCCATCTTCGAGCTCCATCATTACAAAGTTCTTATGGCTACCTTCCAGCTCTATCATCAGATCAGCTCCATGTCCTCATAATCTTGCATTGTCACGAAATTAGAAAAGAGCACATCAAAATCTATAAAATAACCCATTTTCAAAATGTCCTGAAAACTTTCCTGGTAATCCCCATTATATTCACCAAATGACTATAATGAATTAAAAATCACAATTTTTTGATAATAATTGTAATAAAAATGTCATTTAGTTAATTAAGATGTATAGGAAGGTATTTTGAGAAGTTATTCATTATTGTCTGCTGCAACTATTCAGTGTGTTCTTTCTTCGATAAGAAACGACTAAAATAAAAAAATAACTAATTACTAGCAAGGCGTAGGCGATTTTAGTAAAAAACAACGATGTTAAATTACTAATGCTGCTAATGCTGTCGTGATGGAATTTTATAAATATTTTTTCCCGTAATCAGCGCCCCAAAATCTATCCAAATCAATCATAAAAACTGAACAGGGAAAACTATTGCAGACCTGTGTTATTAAGACGAATTTATATTCAATATATAATTATATATATAATGCAGTCGGGGGTCGTTATTAACTGCATACCATACACATATAAACTCTCAGATTTTATAACATAACGAAGGTCTGAATGTTACGGGCTCTTGGGCTCTATTTAGATTTAAATTATAACGTGCACGCTTAGCCCAGGTGCGTACTACAAGTTTTTCACCGCTCCATGACGCCCTGCAGTAGTGGAACGGTAAAAGTCTATATTACAATATTTCAGCGAGACATTATGCCGCAGCGCTCTTCACGCGATGAAAATCTCGTAATACGCATCTGGCCTTAATCGAGCCTCTGCATAAATAAAGCATCTGATAATAAATACTGTATATTGTACCACAGAAGGTACAGTTCACTAAAAAACGCATTAATTTCAATTGTCTGTATTTGCGATATACTTGCGACAGTCGAGAATGTGTAAAGCTTACCTGCATGGGCATCGTATGACGTATAATAGTAGTTTCAGATGTTAGACGAGGGTTACGTTGCCCTACTTGGAAATTTATGTCGCTGATAGCGTGGTAGGCATGCGCGAAGCTATGCAGTATATCTGAGACCATGTCCACGATACGCTGGGCGTGTTGACGGTCTTCCTCAGTGTATTGCGGCGGCTGTATAAAAAGACATTCAAAATCATGTGTTTTTCGAGATAGAGGGGGATATAATAGGTATTACGTAAAATACAAATTAATTAATTTAAATTATCTAATTTCCAGATAATATAAATATATGTATGTACCTCAGCCTGGCTTGCGGCAATCAACCTCCTAATATAATTTGTTCTGTAGGGCGCGAATTGCTCCTGGAGAGTTTCCAGTTCTTCAAGTAATTGGCCAAGATCTCGGGGCCGTGAGTGACGAGCACGCAAGGCTCTTATAGCCCGGTAACTCCTAAAATGTTGACAAAAAATCGATTAACAAAGCAGTACAGAAATAAAGAGTTAAAAGAGAAGGGGCAGTGTACAAGAGTATAGTCGATACTCTTGTACACTGCCTACTGGTTACTCTACAATGTAACCAATAAACGTAGAGACTCCATTGATTTCGGCTCCATAAAATAAAAATATTTGATTTTTGAAACATTACTCTTTGACCCTATTTCACTGCTGATAGAAAAGTGTCTGATAACTTATTCGAAACTTAAGGTACGATTCGGATCAAAGCAGCACGCAGTACTGCTGCGCAGCAATGCTGCCGAGATGCGTAGGAAGCGTAACTTTAGTTGACAGATTTCAGACATATGACACAGAAAGGTTATTGGGGTTGTTGTTTACGCGTGCAAGAGCTACGTAGAGTTGACCATGGGAAACAAATAAACAGACAAACCGACAAACAGACAAATATTCGAAAAAGGTTCTTTTGGTTGTCCACCATGTGTCCACCATTTTTTTGGAAATTTTTTTGATGTACAAAAACGACTCTTCTACAGTTTTATTATATGTCTAGATTTCTATTTTATCTAGTGGTATTATTTAAGAAGCCTCACCTTCTTTGTGAGTGGTAAACGCGGGTAACTGGTACCGGGATTTCATCACCATTCTCGTCCAGTTGGGGTTCGCTCTGAATAAAACGAAAATAGTTGGGTATTTAAAATACTAAGACATAATAAAACTAATGACAATACTAAATATCTTAACTAGAATCAAATTATATTTATTGACCACAGCTTCAGCCGTGTGACTCAAGAGAAAACACTGTGTCGAAAACATAATATACTTTTGATTTTCGAGGAGGAATTTAACACCTGGATCGAATGATGATCTTCGTAACTGCAGAGGCAATCGAGAGTCTCAACCGTATGTTTATAGTATATTTAGAACTTGGAATAAATCTGAAGAAGTTTGTAAAAAAAGTCTCCCGAAACGCAGGGCTCGTTCAATAGTGCAGGCGTTGCCTTAAATAAAAATAAAAATAAAGTTTCATTGTTTTACAAGCTTCGACATAACAGGCTAGAGGCAATTCTTCTTTTGACATCTTATTCAAGGAGACATCACTGTCGAAAGTGATCTTCACAAACGCCATTATAAATTATCGCAATTTTCTCATATTTGTGTCAGACTTATTATTGGCCAGATAGTGAGTAGTTTTAGCCGTTCCACATGCACTCTAAATGATAAGAAGATGATCTATTGACGAGTAGATAAAAAACTCAAACATATGCACAATTTGTGGCCTTAAAAGAGACAGATTTTGAACGTTACCTCATAAAATCTTCGACCTTTTCGATCGAAACGCTAGGTCCTATGCTAAAAATATATTATTTTCTGAATTCATTAGGGGAATTCAGCAAAATTATTTTATTTTAATAAAATATAAGTTTACAATAAGTGTTATAAAATGAATCCAAATACAAAACCCTTACAGAGTAATTTAAGGCGTTTTTCAAACTCTATCCGTCAATAGGTTATCTTCTTCTTCCAACAATCATTATATTGTAAGCATCCCAATTAATACTGGCCTAAGAACTAAATTTTACGATGCACATGCATACAGACACAGATCTGCATAACGAGTAATCATATCGAGAGGAATTGTATAGCAAAATTTACGGATGGAGGAATCCAACATAGATTACAGTGACGTATAGTAGATACAAATGAAACCTAAAAATGGCTTTATGCTAAAATGTTGGTGACGGGACTGAAATATATCGTACCTACTGCGCACGCAAATAGATCTTTGTGAACTGTGGACACGATGAGAGACGCGTTCTACCGAGTAATATGACAAACACATAATCAATAAGTTAACAGCGCAGATAACGCAGCCGTTATGATTCTATTGGTACTACATTGAAGTTTTCAATCGTTAGAACAATACTGCCTGTACCTATATGATACTATATCGCAATTAAATCAACTTCAGAAATATTTCAGGTCTTTCTTCATTAACGAGACAAAATTTACAGGCCAATTTTAGATCCCCCTCGGGATCTAAAATTAGAGGCGATAGAACTACCAATATCGAAACAAATATCATTATAAAATGCAATAAAGTATGAGGTCTTTTGAATTATTTTTTTAAACTACTGTAATTTTTTGAAAACATCAGTATAAGATGAAAATTATTATTATTCTGCTTTACATTCATCATCATTTCAGCCTATTACAATCCATTTCTAGACACTACTTTACATTAACATTGAGAAATCTGCTTGTTACCAGTTGAAAGGTTATTGATCGGAACATCCCACGCTTGTAGCTCTGCTGTGGACAGCTAGGTTATCCAAGTACGACTGCACTGTACAATACCAATACAATAATATGTATAACGTGTTATGTGTGTGACAAAAGGTTATCGTTTTATAAATTAATCGTAACGTACATAGTTCTTTTGACCAATATAAATACTTAGTAGGTAATCATTTTATAGCTTATGTTTAAATTAAATGCATATTTTAGTTACGTCATTTTTACGTTTATTTTGCGTTTTATGCAATGGCATAGATAAGTATTCAAATCATGCGGTCCCAGTTCAGCCTTTAAACCTGTGAACCCTATGTTACAATCCCTGGGTTGAAGTATAACGTGTCCAAAAGTCTATATAAATGGTTTTCAAAATCGGCAAAACGTGTCCATTGAATATACCTCCAATCAGAATACCCTATATGATTGGAAGTATATTCACTGGACACGTTTCTCTAACTAGAGTGGAATAATTCAAATACAAATTTAACATAGAAAGGTCACATAGTTACTGCCGACCTAAAGGACGATGTTGACACTTAGCGGGAGCCGAGGGCCTTATCTGTGTGAGCAAATATGACAGATCGCAGGTTTGCACGTTGTTCCTCAGATGCTAAAGTATCACTATTTTAAAGCATATTGTACCTCACTAAACACGTTAACTTTAAAATCGTACGATTCCCTCCGCGTCCAGTTCAACAACGCGTTCAGAGCGGACACGGACTGTTTTTTCACCACTATACGCAAACACTGACTATACCTGGTAAGTGAGGGCTAGTACCAACACCGTCCTGCCAATGATCACGGGCAAGCTTGACTGTCTCTATATACCTAGACGCTGTGACAACTGTTAGAATAATTTAATTTGTAAGCTTACTATAAAATTAGTTTTACTAACAAATATGAGTCGTACCAAATATATGTGTTTAACTTGACTTGACTTGAAAAGAAGTACCATTTACCAAATAAATATTTATTAATAAAAAAATAAATGCAGTGCCACCTTTATAGGTCGCATTCGTCTAAGTAACCCTTATTAGTTAACCAAAAAATTGGTTATATAAAGGTAGCTAACGGGTTTTTTCCAATTATATTAAGGAATCACTATAACACTAACCTCAGTTTTCGGTACTTAAAGATCTATCCTTACACTCTTTCTTTAGTGTTTTATAGCAGTTGTTGCCCATACTTTTATAATTTTAAGTTGGTCCAGCACAACTGTATAGTGCTGAAATGCTGAAGTTTCAAATGCATACATGGACTAGTTCTAATTTAATGAAACAGCATGACTATATGTGATGTATGTATGAATAGCGCTTCGCGCTACAAAATCCAAGACTAATTTTAGCTTTACTGTTTCTCCATTATACGTCACCATATTTATTAACTATTTATTCGTAAATGAGTTAGAAGACATTACATAAGAAAGTGATTGTGATTGCGATACGATTCTCCGCTTTCCAAATCTGTGGTAAGTCTACGTTACCTCATCATGTGTCGCACCAGTGGAGGGTTCAGTATCCATAGACTCTACAGGGTCTTCACTGCTAGCTGGTGTACTCCTATTTTCCTACAGTAGGCACATTGACAACATAAACAACTAAGGCAAAAAATATAAAATACTGCCTTCAGTATTAATACATACATTTGCGGTATCAGAGTTAAGTATGCAATAAAAAAAAATTTGGAACAATTTGACACACCTTCATCTAGCTCAAAGTAAGCTAATAGAATATAAACTTGTGTTAAATGATCTAGACAACTGAGTTTTTAATATATAAGAATTTAAAATTTAAAAAAATATATACCTATGTGCAAATTTAAAATATGTGCGGTAATCAAATAATAAATTTATACTTTTACTAATTGTTATTTGCAATATTACCTCTGTGACCGTAAATTGATAAAATAATAAATAATAAAATAATCATCTACATAAAATGCTTTGCCGATATATATGTCAAGATATCATTTTTAATGTATTTTACAAATATAATCAGCATGGCACTAAAAAGACAAGCACGGGTGCACAAATGCAACCAAACAGTAACATGCTAGTAATATAAAATGTAATAGCTGCTTTAAACTAAAATACTATGGTACCTATGAACCACCCACCACCTACCCAGAAATATAAGTTTATTCTCAATTATATGTCAAGTTATTTCGTCAATACAAATAGTATTTTTAGTTTCTGAGCTAAAATTACATAATGCAAACTAAAGCAGACTATGTTTGCATTGCTCATGAAATAAACAAATCCATTCCATTACTTTTCTACAAGCAATGTACCCGACCCTATGACGTCATGTTTCGCCACAATGTTGCACCTGGTATTTCATATTAACATAAATCAATACGACTTATGCAGGTGCATTTGTTCCCAGTAGTTTAAATAAAAAAATTAAAAAGAAACGACAAAGAAGGCACTATACGCTCCATATACGAATAATTTTAAAATTAAAGAAGACATACCAAGATACGACAATAACAATAAACTAGCTAATATAAAGAAATATGTAGCAAATATTTGCTAATAATAAATACTTAAAAATTGTACTCACCTCACCCGCGACGTGTGCACGGAGCAAAGCGAGCGTTGTTTTGATGTCAGCAATCATACGCCTGATGAACTCAAGACGACCGGTGGTAGGTGACATCGACACAGGATGTTGGTGCTCTAGAACGAAGTCTGGTGGTCCAGCCAGTGCCTTCGGTGACACAAACATTCATTATTAACTTATATACATAGGCAATATATATAAATACTTGAATACCAATAATAGTTAAAGAATTCTTTAAATAATATCAACATGCAGCAATTTCATCCACAGTGTATCAATATTACAATAACAAGTTAGCACAAAATGACGTAAGATGTTCAACGTAAAAAAAAGGATTTTATTATTGTATTTAATTTGCATGTTGGCCCAATGTGTGGAACTAATTTTATGAGGTTCAAATTTAACCACAAATAAAAAAAAAATAGTTTTACCATCAACCGCCTAATTTGCTGTTGCAAGTTATCGGCATTGGGTTCAGGATTGGGGGTGTTGTTCATAGCTGAAGGAGCTGGTCTGTCGCTCTGCCGATGCTCGGGGCTCGGTGGCGCTCGTTGCACGAGATGTACCACCTTACCATGGACATCTGCTCACACATAATAAATTATTACTAACAACGAAACATATTACTAAATAGTTCAATATTAACTTTTATGAAAAAGTCATACCATATTCCGATAGTTTCTTTTCATCTTGCAAAACTCTGCCACAAAAAATAAGCCTTTGTAGGTTTATCTCTATTCCCATCTGCTCCCTAACCTTTTCTTTAAGTTGTTGCACCGTAATCTGTAAATAAATGAATGTTTCCTTTTATACTATTAAAATGACAACAATCCCATACAGTGGTCTGTAATAAGAATCTGTACAGAAAGTCTTATGCAATAGTGGTCAAACATTATTTAAGTTCATGTTCTATTATATACCTTATCATATAACCTTCCTTGATAAATGGGCTATTCAACTTAGGGTTGAATTAATTTTGTAAATCGGTTTATTAGATCCCGAGATTACTGGATTGGAAAATTGTGATTGGGTGCTAATTAATGCAGCTTTTTTAATCTTTCAGTCTCGTCTTCACGAATATTATAGTTGTCTATTGAATTAATATGTCAGCAACAAAATTTAGGCGTAGATAAATAATTTACAAAAAACCAGAAATTGTAATACAAGCTGATAAATAAAATATACCCTGCATCATGATTATTCTACAGCAACTAAATTTATAGTGTCTGCACATCCTATCCAGATGCTGGCACATCTGGATAGCGTATCAATTGCAACTGTAAAACAACTTCAACAAACTCTAATTTTGTATAAACGCATATATTTTTAAACATTAGTATATGTAATTAATGACGGAATCTTTTATAATTCCACCAAAACATTTCATGTAAAATTAGTAGCGAAGACTCACATGCTGAAAACAATTTAGGTGTAAAAAAGTTAACAGATTCCAGCCTTGACTTTACTAACTAACCCTACATCTTGGTTTAAAAAGTATGGATGGTGGTTTCATATATCTATTATTATAAATTTCCTACTGTAAATAAGTCCATGGGACCATCTAGCTGTTAAGGTAAGAAATAAAGTATAATATAATATGTCTTTAATAATGTGAAAAGGTTAATCTTCTTTGTTGTGATTGTGATAATAAATTATCTTTCGAGCTTCTATTTATTTTTGTAAGGTGTTTACAAAACTGGGGGAGGGCGCGGGCAGAATCTAATACTAAATAAGACACGTAACGATAATAAACAGACTTTACATACATTATAAACTAGGGATTCTGAGAAAATAACATAGTTTTACTTTTTTTATTTTCAGTTATCCCCGTCTCTTTATGGGAGTGGGACGGTAACAGTAATGGATTAACAATGTATTCAATCTAGGACATCGGGAAGTACCCTAGTTCATTCATTAGTTCCATATGCAAATGTGCTCCCTTATTAGGGGTGAGAGGGTGAAAATTACAAATTCCTTAATATTGCTGTACTTTGTAGGCTTGCAACTGTCGGGATGTCATTGAACTAATATAGATTTACTTAAAATATTATCATACAAAATCAATACAGGAAAATAATGTGTTTTTTTGAATAGCCTTCATGAAAATTTAACAGATATCAGTGGTCTGTTTTTATATGTCATGGCTTGTTTACAAAATGGCTTGTTTACGAAATGGCTTCAAAATGGCGTAAATTTTTTATTCAGCTATAATTACTAAATTCCCTTAACTATCTCTTTGCTGTGCAATAGCCATATTTCAGTGTATCATAGTACTTATGTTTTGTAATAACTTATGTTTCATCATCACCATCATCATATCAGCCTATCGACGTCCACTGCTGAAAATAGGCCTCACCTAACTTATGTTTACTCAACAATAATTCTAATTTCTAGAGGCTGTAAAATAGTTAATATTTAGACCATAAGTATTGGAATTTAAGTGAAGAAAGGCTACACTAATTCACAGCTCATGTAGAGCTACAATACTAGTACCTACAATAGTTCTTTGAAGTTCCACTAAAATGTTTTTCACTATTATACACCCATTAGTCAGCTGTGCTGTTTAAAAGTGTATGATAAATATGATGGACTGAGTGAGTTTTGGTAAAGGAAATTACTATCTAACAACCATTTAATAAATATACTTATCTTGTACCTACTACATTAAACCTACCTAGGTTACAATAAAGTTAGGCTATCAAATAATGAAAAACATATTGTTATTATCTATTACTTATCTAGATGCATTGTTGATTTTCATGAAAACATAATATGATTTACTTATTTAGTTGTTTAAAATATATAATTATCTTTGATACCTAAATTTATTGAGGCTAGAATGTCATTATATTAACCACAGGCACATGTTGACTCACTAAAGTATATAAAGTAGCTAGTAGTCATCAGAATTATTTGTTGATAGTAGATCGGCGCCAGCTTTTTTAATATTCTGATAGGGCAGTAAAGATGATGAAATGGTTTAAAAGAAGTTGTTCTATTAATCTGTTGCTATATAAAAGCAAGAAGTGGGAAGATTATGGGTTGAAATGATGATGGTATATAAAATGACTTTAGGTTACAGGAGCTATAAAACTTTTGCACTTAGAATTTCCTATTACATTTTATGTAATCTTTACTAAATATACAATGATATGATTGAAAAGGGCACAAATAAAACTAAACAAACACAAAACTAGCAATAGCACACAATATGCACAATTGAACTAGATAATTTAGCAAAATATTACAATAAGTACCATTAGCAGTGCAAGTTGCAAGGGCAGAATTCACTCAGAAGACATATTATACAAAAAGAAACAAAATTACAACTATAAAGCTTTTCCTAAATACTATTACGTTATTATATTATAATAACTATTAACGACATGCAATTTACATTTAACTACCCATCAATATGAATATTGAGAATAAAATTGTAAGTATACATAAGGACCACTCATGGTAATTAAAAACTAAATTCAAAATTTCAATCGCAAACTGCAGTAGTGTAAATAAATTTCAAACTTGGCCTTTGATTATTGACTTGATATTTGGTTATTTGGCAAACAAGTTGACCATACTAAAGTTGCACAGAATGAGATTGTTATGTTACCTATTTTATATGGTAGTAGGTATTTTATTTATTTATTTTATTATATTTGGGATACTTACAGCTTTTTACTTAAAGCTACAGGATAAACTTAACTATAAAATATAATGGCCATTTACAAGTTTTCACTGATAGATAAAATCATGTATGAGGAACATTTGCAGTCATTGATCACATGCCAGTGCATTGTTATGAACCATATTTTTTTTACTTATTTTACACACAACAACAACGGAATAAGCCCTGTAACGGACACAAAGTACACCAAACACAAAACCAATATCTATGAATCACATAAATATATCACTTGTAAGAATCAAACCCAACTCACTGCAAGGTATTGTTATAAGTGAGGCGAGGCCTACTTTAACCACTGTGACAAAGACTTATATCATTTGTTGATCAAGATATTTACCAGACACAAAGATAGACCTGCAACTGTTTTCATGCATGACAATTTACTGTACTCAATCTACTATGAACTAAGAGAAAACTTTACAAAATATAAAATTCTGTTAAAAAAACTATAATGGAATCAGTAGTTTTATGTATTCTAATGTCTAATTATGTTATGATGTCATAGTTTAGGATTAATTAATTGGATTTAAATATAATGAGAGTGAGGTGCATTTTATAAAAAAATTGGCATAATGTAAATTAGGAAAATTAGGTGAAATTAGGTGAGGCCTATGTTCAACAGTGGACGTCATTGGGCTGATATGATGATGATGATGAATGTAATTTCAGTTATCAGTCTGGATTGATACCAATATTACATATTTCTTGAAGTCGTTAATAGACGATCAAACTTTATGCAGCTGCACCACCACACCATGCGGTCGTCATACAACACAATCATACTGCTCCACAGATAGTGATGTGCAAGGCGATCGAACCAACCCAACCAGTAATAATAATAATAGAGCACCATATGTTTGTACTAAATATTATTTAATTAATTAGTAATTATTTATTCATATTCAATACCAAATTCAGATTTTGGTACAATATGAATGCAATGGTTAGGGGGTCAGATAACTGAAGTTAAATTTACCACACCATATTTTTATGTCTTACAGCATTACTTAAGTATATTTTATACAATACTCTTGTACATTACTAAGGCATGAAGTGAATAAATCTGGACATTGAAGTATAAAGCTCAGTTGGTGATGTTAATCAAGAAAGAACATTAATTTCTTAAATGTGTAATCATTTATCAAAAGGAAAAATTTCATGAATCATTATGCTTTATGATATAAATAGAAAAATATAGTGTTATACATTGATATAGCCTCATGTATTAAAGCTGATGTGGATGAACTAGCTTTAGTTTGTACCCAACATAGAGAATATTAAATTATTCATCCCTGTTAGATATTGATTATGTCTGGCGCATCGTAACAAAGAGAGCTCTATGTGACATGTGCATACAGGCGAAAATACATTGCCTATAGTAGGTATTGATTACCCAGCATCGAAATGTATAAACTATATAATAGGTAGTTATCTATAACATTTACATTTCTTATGATTTGGACTGTATAGAAGTCAAATCTTAAGAATTGCTTAAACCATTCAACATCGATGAGCAGCAAATAAACGTAGGTACTATAGAAGTGATAAAACATGGTGGCGTATCTAAATTTATAAAATCATGAATTTTAAGCTTATAAAACTTACCTCATCTTCCACAGAGAAGCTGTGATTGTTGGAATCCAACGTTTTTATCGTAAAATCAATCATTTTTTACACGAAAACATGAACGCCCCTAACAGGCTGATAAATTGACGCGTGCCTAAAAAACACAAGAAATACGTTTTACAACGCCTCTGCTATAGTATTTGTCACTAAATATTGTCCACAACATTTATATGTATAGTTCATACCTATCACAACGAATTTTTCACACAAATAGCTAACGATTTAAAATAAATTTTAATCGGATCGGAATATGCATATAATGCCTGATGGTGACAGCGCGCAGTGCGCACCGTCCACCGATCAAAAAGAGAGTGTTGCCAGTGAAATTTTATAAATTAATAATTATAAATCCATAGTTTTACGGTTATATTAGTATGTATATTAGTTGGTAGGTGGCTTTGTACGTACTAACCTGAGGTCATAACTTAATATAATAATTTTGTAACTCACGTTGCAGTTATGTACCTATGTAAAGTCCTATAAAGAGCCTATAAGGCAAATCTAATAAGTTATAAGATAACAAGCTAGTCCATTAAAATAAAAACTTAAGCTATTATTTCACACCAAAATGTCATTTTTATATAAACAAACAACCATTCAATATTAGAATAATTTTGTATAATAAAATTCGAATGGGATAAACAAAATTATTGTAATGTGGAGTACATTACAATAATTTTGTTTATCCCATTCGAATTTTGATAAAAGTCAATGATATTGATGTATTCAACTCTTCGAACCACTTTCTACATTTTTACTGAAATGCATAACTTTGCAATCGCATTAGTAACATTAGTTTTTTACACGTGTGAACACCAAAATTCAGTACCGTATGTTATTATAGGTACTTATCTACGTATAATACGTCAGTTTTTCTACAACCATCCATTTTTTTTAACATTGTTTTCTAAATATGAAAATACTCCGACAGCTCAAAATGAGGATGCGGGCCTTAGTTAGCTTATCTTAGAACTGTTTAGGATGCTGAGATGGCAGCGATGCGAAGCGAAGCTCACTCTGGATTAAATCTTCGTGGTTATTTATTTTTGAGCCTTGAAATTCCTTTTAGTGCGGGTCCGCACATGACTTAGGTATAATATTATAATTTTTAAGTAGGTAAACTACTTTGCATCATTTTGTGATTCAATTTTGACTTCTTTCCACTTGAACCCCTTTTCGGTGACTGATATTTCTTTCCAAGTAGGTAGGTAAATATAAATGAATATTTGGGTTACTGTTTTGATATTACCTACGAATAATAAAACTCGTAGGATATTACTAGAGATGTTATATTAGGGTCAATTTCGCATAATCCTAATATAGGATATATTAGTTTCGTCATATTCTAATACCATACCTATTACTCGATATTAGTCAGATAATAGGGCAAGGAGTGAACGTTTTAGTATTATGCTCTATATCTAGTATTCGTTCGCGTAGTCTCTGGCTAATACTTGACTAATATCGAGTAACCTAATAGATGACATTCCTATAACCTAATATGAATACGGGTCGCTCGTATTATAATATGCATACCTAATATGAATATATTCGTTTCATCTCTAGATATTACCTATTCGGTGATTTAATTTTGGTGACAGATCTATTATTCCAGGCACAAATTTTATTTAATAGGTAGGTCATTTAAAACACAATTATTAGGTGACTAGCTGTTGACCAGGACTTCCTCCCGTCGTTCTTTGTTTGTACACTGCTCAGTTCATTTAATCATTCAAACTTCAAACTTCATTTATTTGCTGAACAAAGGTATACATAATAATCACAGTGGTGTTACAGGTACAATTGGTATAGTCCCTCTTTGTCCTACCTACTAGGCATGCAAAATTTAATATTTAATTAAAGAATTCATCAAAAAAATATATAAAAAATTAATTAATTATATGTCAGTGATACAAATTATTAATAATGTTAAAATTATGAGAACAATGATATAAATAAATAAAATATGATGTCAATAAATCTGAAATTAAATTGATAATAATTAAGTAGATGTTAATGGGATGTAAATAATAAAATAAATTTATATAAATTAATTAATTCAATATCAGTAAATGTCACAATCCATAATACATTTAATTGAATATGTAATATCAAAGATTTAAATAAAATTAACATCACAATATTCATTCAATCACTTTCACAATAGAGTGATAGGATGCGGGGTTATTTTAGGTAAATCATTTATATAAAGTATAAACAGCAAAGGACCTAATACGCTACCCTGACCCACTCCGTAGTTAACAGTACGTATATGAGATTTATAAGTTTCCTCTCTTTTATTAATTTTATTTATAGCTTTTAGTTCAATGTACTGTTTTCGGTTAGTCAAATAAGATTTTATTAAATTTAAGATGTTCCCTCTTATTCCATACCCATCTAGCTTTGATAACAGTACATTATGGTCGACATAATCGAACGCTTGGGTCATATCGCAGAAAATTGCACATATAGGCCCCTTACTATCTATTTTTGACAAGATTATGTCCATAAAGTCATATATTGCTTTATTTATTGTTTGATTCTTCCTGAAACCTTTTTGTTCTACAGCTAATATGTTTATGTCATTCACAGTGTCACCATAGTTTAATCACCCAACAATTTATAGAAGTATACATAAAAATTAAATTAACATAGGTACTTTGTAGTTAGTACCTATTAGTGGATCTGCTCTAAAAGGAATTCGAAGACAGGCGCTTCGCTTCGCTCGAGCCTCATAACGTGTCCCTTTTCGGATCCGCCTAAAACACCACAAAAGCACACCGCGTTTTTTAAACGTGCCGTCGACGGGCGTTTGTTACTGTAACGATACAGAAGCTAGACGCGCGTATGTAGCGATGCTAACGTGCGTGTATTACTATAGCGATACAGACGCAGTGTTAACGCGCGTGTGTATCGATACAAACAGGGGCGGACCATGAGTTTATGGGGCCCTGGGCTGTTACTACGGGCCCCTAGGGGGCCTGTCTAAATTATCAATTAACTACCATAAAAAAACCGGCCAAGAGTGAGGGTTCCGTACGATTATGCATTTTTTAGGGTTCCGTAGCCAAAATGGCAAAAATGGAACCCTAATAATTTCGTTATGTCTTACCATCCGTACGTCACAGGCATCTTACTCGAAAACTAATTTATGTATATGGATGACATTTGGTCTTGTGTGGGCCGCTAAGTAATATTGAGATTTAGCTGCTGAACCCTACATTGAGTATTGTCCAACATAGCATGCTCTTAACCGATTTTTTTTAATTCTCAATGTCTTTTATTGGGGCTGGGGGCCCTTATATCCGGGGTCCTCGGGCTGCAGCCCCTATTGCCCCTAAAATGCCCTACATAGATCCGCCCCTGGATACAAACGATAAAAAACTGCTCTGTTGGATAAAAGCGCACCCAGGGCTGGATTACTCATGTCGAGGCCCCTAGATAATGCAATACTCAAGGCCTCATTAAACTTTTCTAACTTAATAAATTTTTTTTTTTTACTACAATGCAAATGTCTCAAGCGGGACAAAACATGTTAAGATTTTGTAAAAAAATTCCTTTGTACCCACATCTGCCTATATTTTTGCTGATGCGGGCCCCCTAGGCAATTGCCTATTCTGCCTAGGTAAAGGATAATCCGGCCCTGAGCGCTCCATGTCGGCTCGCGTTCCTCGACGGCCGGAGGCGTGTTAACGTGGTGTGCATCAGGTAATAGACCCACTATTTTGGATACGAATCTATTTTAAATTAATCAGACATATCTATTTACACTAATAGGTGTATAATTTTATTTCATTTATTTATTTGGGATTTTTTACAGTGAATACCATACATTTTCACATTAGACGAAAATAAATACATAATGTGATCAACTGATCATAGAAGCTAGAATCCGCAGTCTTGAGAATAATTTAGAGATTATGGCTCGTCTTTGCTGGGCCACTACCGCATACCGTGTCCCCAGAGTTCTTGGAATAGGTAGGTATATTATATACTTTTCTATACTACACTACAAATCTAAATTTTGGTTAGATACAGAAATCATAGTTGCCAATATTATTAAAATTAAACAATTGATAATCATAATAAACATATAGGGCAGGAGAGTTCTTTGAGAATAGGTACAGGTATCGCCATCTATTATTTACTCATCAAAACACTTTCGACAGTACTTGGGTAAACTTATCTGTAGTTCAGAATTTAAATGTTCAACTAGTACCAAATTATTTATTAGTATTGTAGATGGCGATAGTTGTACTACTTGATAAAAGTACCATAAATAATAGATAATATAATTATATAGTAGAATGAAACTCATTTGTCAAGTAAACAAAATAGGAACTGACGAAATAGCGATGCTCATAAATTTCAAGAAAACTGATCTCAAATAAAACGATTGGTAACCTCTGACCTAGGTACGTAGCCTCCATACATAAACGCGTGCCACACGGTTATAAACTTGCCTTCTAACAGAGGTAACCTTGGTGGTATCCAACCGTCTAGCCGGCTGTTCATACAAACTACACGGATGGCAACCAAGCCCCCATCAAGGTCACCTCAGTTGGAAGTGGAACGTAAGTTTACAACCGTGTGGTACGGCTATTATTGCGTATTATACCTGTGCTACATGGTTGTAAGCTTGCCATCCACAGAGGTGCCTTTGGTGGATTCCAATCGTGTAGCCGGCTGTTGTAAACCAAATTTCATACAAACTACACGGATTGCAACCAAGCTCCCACCAAGGTCACTCTGTTGGAACGCAAGTTATAAACCGTGTAGACCGGCTATTATTCTTTTTAGACTTTCCCAAATTTAAAAATATTATGTAGGTATAAATTGAAATAGGTACTTACCTATTAAGGTATTTAATAGATATCATTTTAATCTATCTTTACTAGACAAGGAGGAGGCAGGTAGTTACTGATTGAGTTCTTTGATATACGCATCTAAGTAGGAATCTAATCTAGACAATCACATTAAGTAGTAAATGATAAGCAAACAACTTGTTCGGTCTAAGCAACCGAACACCTGCTAACACAGCAGTTTACAAATTAAGGTGCTTGTTCCTATGTGACAAGAATATTACTAAGACGTTCCGGAGATCTTAGGCTGAGATCTAAAGAGCGTACTTGGACTTTGCTCAGACTTCACTCCAACAAAACTTTGCTCAGCCTAATCTGAGCCAAAGCATTCAAAGTCAAAGTCAAATCTTTTTATTTCATTTGGATCACATACATGATTATACTTATGAACGTCATACAAAGCTAGAAAAAGTGTCAGTAAATTTGCCTACGGCCAGTTCACTGACAAGGTTGAGCTGAGAGAAGAACTTGGCAAGAAACTCAGGCCACTCTTTTCAATCGCCATAGTTGTTACAATTTTAATTGATTTGGAATCTATAGACAATGTCATTGCTTAGCCCGCGTACGAGTAGATGTTTCATTTCATGCATCATCTTCTGCTGAATTCTTTGTAAAATAAAAGATAAAACGAATTAGGTATACAATACTTTTTGTAATTTATAATAGTCCAAAAACTCCGTTTTCTTAAAATTACTAGATTATTTTTAAATTTTGTTGTCTAATGTAATGTCTGTGTCTGTGTAATTAAATGTAAAAAATATTAAGTTATGAAAGAAAGTGAGTAAAGGATCGCTAATGACAGCTGTTCAATGAATGTTATGCGACAAAGTGCAATAGTCATTTTAAAACTATGACATTTGTACTTCATTATTTTTTACAGTATAATAGCCAAAGATTTTCGTGTCGTCGATTTTGAGAACTTGCTTAGCTTGAGCTTGGATAAAGTCAAAGTTTGCACTATAAATACCGATTTTGTCTTATCTCGAAAGTTTAGTCAGAGCAAAGTCCAAGTACGCTCTATAGATCTCAGCCTTAGCGTTCAACCAACCAAACAAACACACTCTAAAGCTTTATAATATTAGTAAGTATAGATATAGATTGTAGCGGCGCTATAATGCCTATAATAAGTGTTATAATAAATAATATCTTAAGGTTACGTTGCGTTACGGGTCGGTGTTAGAATCTCCGGAACCCTTGACGTGCTGATAAAGTTTTATAAACTTAGACATAACACGAGTACTTACCTACAAACCAACACGCAATTATATATCATTTTTCGGTGGACTTAGCCCACCAGTCAGATAACACTTGGCTGATACCGGATCTTTCATGTTCCTAACAATGGGCAATCACATTCAGAGTAGGCATTACAAGCAAATTAGGAATTTTAATTAAATCAATTATTAGTTATTATTAGTATTGGGCGGGTTAAAAGATGCCTATAGTTTAAAGTATATAGTAGTAGATAGTTAGTTTTAAGTTTTTTATACAACACGCTTTTTAACGGAAAGACTCCATTTCTTAAATTTGCCACGGGCTTCAGTATTACGCCAATGCACCCATTGCGTAGTAGATACCTTTGTACCTTCATAATCTCCAAATTATTGAGTCGTGACAGTAGGTACACCTATTATTGTAACAATTTTTATTATGAAAAAAGCGATTAAGAGCATGTCGGACCATGCTCAATGTAGGGTTCCGCAGGAAAAGAGCGCATCTTCATAGCTTAGGTATGTCTTCGGCAATAACACAAAAACGGTACATCCGACCATTTTCAAAATAATTTTGGTTGGAAGTATTTAATATCTTTGTGGTGTTTCTTTAGATTTTTAGGTTTTACGGTTTAAAAAATAGAGGGGACACAATTTATATACTACTTTCCGAGCGTTTATTTCCGGAAATATTCACAAACCTAATCAATTTTTTTTTAAGAAACCTTTATAAGTTCGTGATTTATGAAGAAGTAGTGACTCTGGTAAAGGTTTGCTGAAAAAAAAATTCAATTTCTATTAGGTACCTACCTGTATCGAATGCCCCCTTCAAACTATTTACTAACACTAGATTTTTGACTAACTCTAGATACCTATTCTCCAAATTTCATCAATATACATCGAGTAGTTTTTGAGTAAAATGCCTGCGTCAAGCGGACGGATGGACATGACGAAACTATAAGGGTTCCGTTTTTGTCATTTTGGCTACGGAACCCTTAAAAAGAGTGCCTATTGTTTAATATCCCATACTATCCTAGAGTGTCCTAGCCACGGGAGCACGCCCCCTTTGGGAGGCGTAGAAAAATGTCAGGGGGGCGCAATAGGTAAACGTTTACATTTCTAAAAACCTTATAATATGTCGTATCTGTAGGTATTGTACCTAATTGAAATTTAAATAAGAAATTTAGTTGATAAAAAAATATGTTACTTATTTTGTTGGATGAAAATTCAGGGCATGAAAATGGGTTCGGGGAGGCTCAGCGAAGTAAAGGTTGGGAAACCCTGTCCTAGACCATCAGGCTCCGGTCCGCTGTGGCGGAGTGGAGTGGTGCGGAACGGGGCTGAGCTGTGAAAAGAGGTAGGTGTTTCCACTGAAGCGGAGTGGGGTGGAGCTGGGTGGAGCCGAGCGAAGCTGGGTAGAGCGGAGCTGCTTTGCCTATTCGCATCGCCTGGTGCGTGAGTGCCCAGTGACACGCGTTCTCTCAGTCAGATCACGCATAATGTTGTCGGTAAAAAAAAATAAAGTAGCTCTTTTCTATCTTGCATATAATTGCATATAATAGTCCACTCCACTCATCTCTATATCTAGGTATGAAATCATATCTGTGGCAATCTAGCTACAGTTAAATTGCCTAAGATTTTCCCATGTCAAGTACCAATATTTCAGTTTATTGAATGATAGGTAGTTGAAGTCTCTTGAGTCATCTATCCTAATGTTGGTGCCTGGGTCGAGATTTTCCTATAGAGACGGATGCTGGCTATCATCACGAAATAACAAGAGATTCGAGGTCGCCGTTACAGTCCCCTCTGCTCTCAATTATCTAGTTTGTGCACTTCCCTGATCCATTTTAACTGTTCACTCCCTATTGACGTCACAGCCTAGTTTAATTTATTAAAAAATCTGTTTACTATAAACACGTATGTGTTTATGTAAATAAATATCAAATAAGGGGTAAACAAATCTGTTGATACTTTGATACCTACCCACTTGACAGTTTAAAAAATGACATACTTACCTAGGTATTATGGTCTCTTTTAGCAAAGTCGTTGTTTTGTTTTGTCTGTAACTTCTACTAAGTTGTTTAGTAGAAATGACAATCACATTCTCATGCCCTCCACTGCAACTCCTGTAAGCCAGGATTAACAGCGAAGAACCTAGCGAACAACGATTTTACACACTCGGGAGTCCCAGGGAATGAATGCTAACTTTGTCTTGGAACTCGCAACGAAATTTATCAGAAGTAAAACAAGTTTAGTAGAAGTTACTGAACTAACGTAACTAGAAATTACATGTTTGTGGGGGATCCCTACGTTGGTCTTTGAGAAATAAAAGATTGGTTAGAGTGATAAGGCACCAGCCACGTATATTAGCAATATAGTGCGGGCGTTGTCTTCTCTCTTCCCTGGTCTTCTTTCTTCCTGTGGAGTCTTCTTTCTTCCTGTGGAGCCTTCCTTCTTCCCGCGGAGTCTCCTTCCATCCTGCGAAGTCTTCAACATCCACTCTTCTATTTCCCCACCAAGTTCCTTGCAGGTAAATCATCCCACGTCCATAAATTTGTTCTAAGTAGTTCGTGATTGTTTCTTCCAGTTGCTTGAAGTGCGGAGTGTGGGTGTGAAGTGAGCCGACTCGACGATAATCGTCGCCTCTTATATAGTTTTTTCATAATGGCTAATGACGGTACTCACAAAATGTTCGGCCACACGATGCTCGATACAGTTTTTTTCTATGTACCGTCATTAGCCATTATTACAAACGTACTGCGTACATTATCACGCCCCACTCGTATGGGCGTCGGCAGGGTTTGTTGTCCGTAACATTATTGATACGGTTTTCACCACGGAACAGTTGTGTTCCGTGGTTTTCACAATCATTTACTTCATTTAGACTAGAGCTGTCCAGACGGCCCGAAGCCACGTGCATCCTGCGGCTATGCTGCTGTGTGCTGCGCGGCTGTGTATTCATGGAAAAAAATGGACTATGAATATATTATTATTAATAATATTTCCTATCTTAAAAGGAAATACTGAATTCTTATAGGATTACTTCGGTGTCTGTTTGTCTGTCTGTCCATCTGTTAGGTCAAATTAATATCATATACTCGAGTCTACAACGTTAAAGTTCTTTGTGTACCTATTACCTATTTCAGATTTTGTTAGAATAAACCATAGATATAATTTGCTAAATAATAAATCTATTGAATAAACTAATTATTTTAAATTGTATTGCAACCCATTAAGTCCCACTGTTGGGCTACGTATTGCATACGTGCTAATAATTACGTGACGTAAAGATGACGTACTTTAATGCAAAATTGTATAGGTACCTTATTCTAAGACACCTTTGAGGAAGATAAAAAAAAAATTTGATTATGTATAATTATGTCTCTTTTACTCACGGCTATACTCAATCCTTTTGGAACAGCACAGGTCCAAAACGCAGAGGCCTATAAAGGATTAATTTCAGGTAGGATAAAACTATATTTTAAGAAATGCGTTTGTAGAGCAAAAGACGTAATTGATAAAGATAAGCATAGATAACGTTAACAAAGAATTTATAGGCCTAAAATAGAGTTGTAATTTATCTAGATAAATACAATTTAGATCGATATCGGGTTATAAGCTCACGTTTGAAATAGAATTGTCGACCTCGGTAACGGAGCTGACATAATTCGGTAATGGCTAAATATAATTTGTAATATTATGTAATATTCACATACTATTTGTTCGTTCAATAGTTGTCAATGATAGCAACGGTCAGAGCCCACTTGGAGGAACGTAGTTATAAGCTATCAATCATTTGCTCACATTAGTATAAGCTATAATATATCGCACACCCAGATCAACAGACGTAAGTACAAATACGTCAATTTTTTTTTATTGCATTTTTGAATAGTACGAGTAAAGATACATACATGTTTAATAATAAAATAAGTTTCCAAAAATAATACTGATTACATCCCATCACACTTAAAAATAATCAAACAAAAACAGCCGTATTAATTGTTTACGTCTACACCTGTATCATAGTTTTAGAATAATCATGCTTACGCCTTTTTCCCATTCAAAGTTTTATTTAGTCTGCGGCAGTAATCACGAACTCGTCACACAAACAAGTCAAAACGTGTGCATATTCACCCTTACAGCGCATGCGCGTGTGCGGGTTGTTTATTTAATTAACTTTTCATAACATAATTTTGAATGTAAGTACCTACCTATAATTTATTTATTGCAGTTTGTCTGTTAGGTATTCAATTTTATACTAACTTAATTATTTACCTACCTATTTTATAAATCTAGTACTTACTTATACCTAATAACACAAGCCAGACTTTTCGTAAATTGGTCGTCCTGTCCAGTTAGGGACTTTACACTTGTGACAAGATGTTACAAATGCCATCAATATGGTCATGCGGCTAAATCGTGCAGAGGAACAGTCCCTATGTATTGTGTGTAGACTGTGGTGAAATAGGGCACTCCATATCAGAATGCACAAAAAAGAAATGACCCACCGAAATTTGCAACTTGCTTACGTTTCAAAAAGCCAAGCAATCACAAAACGGGAGCCATTGAGTGCCCTGCTAAAAAAGCCGCCGAAATTAGATAAATCAACTCTTTAGATTACGAGTAGGTCTAGTGCTGCTGCTAATGTTGTAGGTTGTATGGGCTGATTTGTACATAGTGACATTGCGTGTAACGTGGGCAATGTGTAATGAGGGTGTTATTTATGTTTTCGAGAGCTGATCTGGAGTTCGACATAATGATGGCCTCAGTGATTTGCTGCTTCTGCAGCCACTGTGTGTACAATGAAGGCAGCTCCCACGAGGTTATCGTGTTTGCTGCCATCAGTGTATATGTGGTGTGCGTCTAAATGACGTGGGAATGTGCCATCAAGTTAGTCTTGTGAGTTGATGATATTGAAAGGATGTGGGATATGGGGGGTCGGGTGGAGTAGTTGTGATGGATGAATGGGTGTATCAAGTGTGATGTCGTCAGCGAGGTAAGCGGTGACCCCGGTGATTCTCGTCTGTTCGACTTTGGCATATTCGAGCACCTTTATGTCAAGTGGTGTGAGGGTGGAGAGGGAAAAGGCATCTGTGGTGTTAATGGTGCGGAAACCTTTGATAATCATAAGGGCGAAGCCTCGTTGGAGTGAGAAAAGTTTTTTCCTGTTCGTGCTGAATTTCAGGGCCTGTTACCATACGCTGGAGGCGTAGCAGACTATTGTTTCAATTACCCCCCTGTACAATGAGAGTACACCCCAGGTGGGGCGTACAAACTGGGTGAGTCTATTGTGGAGTTTTCGTGCTTTGGCTGTGATGTAATCGACATGTTGAGTGAAGTATAAGTTGTCGTAGAAGACCACCCCCAGCACCCTGGCAGTACGGCTGAATGGGATATATGTGTGTGGTTGAGTGTGATGTGGAGTAGCTTTATTTTTCGTGTAAAAGCGAGTGCAATGGTTTTTTTATCCGGTGCGAAAGTGAGTTTATTTGTGATGCCCCAATTGTGTATAGTGTGAAGACATTGGTTGATATTTTGTTGGAGTGTGGTGAGTTTTTTATGTGCTGCGATGAGGGTGATGTCGTCAGCAAAGGCCTGCAGCCCGCAACCTTCAGGTAGTGACCCGCGTGCTGGAGAGTCACCGGACATGTCCAGTAACTCATCTAGGATTAGGTTCCAGAAGGTCGGCCCGCATACAGACCCTCTGATGCATCCCCTAGTGAGGTGTTTAGTGGCTATGGTGTCGTATGTGAATTGTGGCTGTGCAATCAGAAAGCTAATTTTGTATGTTTGTGTATGTTTCTGGGGCATTTTGTGTGGTGTAGACGTGTGAGCATTGCCGGCCACCAGGCATGGTCGAAAGCAGCTTTGATATCTAGGGAGATCATCGCGACGTGTAGTTCCCGTTTTTTGTTTGTTGTGATTGTGTTGACAATGTTAGTGAAGGCGTGTGTACTGGATATTAGTTGTTTAACCCCGTATTGTTTAGTGTTGTATGTGTGTGTGGTGTGTAGGTGATGTGTGACCCTCTGAGTGATGAGTTTTTCGAGGGTCTTACCTAGAATAAGAATAAGGTAAGACTCCTATGGGGCGATATGATGATGAGGTCTATCCTGTCTTATTAGGTTTGGGGATAATTTTGATGATGGCATGTTTCCATGACTTGGGGAAGATGGACAGGGAGAGGCAGTGGTTAAGCAGATTCGTTATGATGTCGGGGAAGCAGAGTGTGAAATGGTGGCAGATATCGGAAGTCAGGTGGTCAGCGCCGGGTGATTTCACCGGGTTCATATATTTTAGGATATTTGTGATTTCGTTTATAGTGAACGGTGGCTCCTCATTAGTGTTTGCTGGGTGTAGAGTGTTGTTGCGTGTGGTTTGTTGGGTCGGGGTATCGGGTGTGTCATCGGGATAAAATTTGTCAAGAAATGCGGTGGCAGTGTGGTGTGTGGATGTGGTGTATATGCCATTTATTTATTATATTAATTTAACTATTTTTACGATTTAAACAGTGGCCAGAGTTTCTTGCAAGCTCTTCTTAAGATTCATTCTTGTCAGTGAACTGGCCTTAGGTAAATTTGCTGGCACCTTTTGGACTTTGTATGACTTTTTGTGATCTATATGTACTATTTGAATTTAAAATTCATTAAACAGAAATAGTCATTTTAATAACTTTAGTTCGTATAATAAGTAGATACTTACATATAATTATGATAAATATAAGTAAATGAAAATTACTGTTTTTGTTTCAATACAATTTACTCTTTTGTTTGTTTACTGAGTGATATAATAGTGAATATTTTTTCGATTTTTGTTACTGCCAGATTTTTGAGTTTTATGAAGTTACTTTTTTAAGGTACACCTCTGAGAAAGATTATTAATTCATTGTTATTCGTTTTATATCATAACAGGATCTTTTATGTATAAACTATTATAATAAAGTGCAATTTTATAAAAACCTGTTTTATTACACCACTGAAATGTATATTACTGAGAGGCTTAACATTCCTTACAGTAATGGATTAATTGAAAATACTATTTAAAAAGTCTGTATTAAGACTTAACATTACATTTTATTTTTATTTTTTAACAAACAAAGCTGTAAATACGTTGTACACTTTGAAATGTATAATGTAATTAAGCGAAAAAGGCGGTAAGCAGTACTTAACCCCTGTATTTTATCATATTATAGAAATTCAATAAAAAACCGGCCAAGAGCGTGTCGGGCCACGCTCAGTGTAGGGTTCCGTAGTTTCCCGTCCGTCACAAAAATATTATGTAAACGAAGTTAAAAAAAAAATACGGGCAAATGAAACTTGACCTCTGGATTGTATAGGCGCTCATACGATTCAGGGACCAAATTATATTGGTTAACTGCAGTTTCCATCTGTTGTTTCCATCCAAGTTCAAAATAATTTTCCTAGAAAGTCCTTATAAAGTTCTACTTTTCAGATTTTTTTCGTATTTTCTAAACTTATGGTTCAAAAGTTAGAGGGGGGGGGACGCTTTGTTTTTTACTTTTGGAGCGATTATTTCCGAAATTATTGACATTATCAAAAAATGATTTTAGTAAACCCCTATTCATTTTTAAATACCTTTCCAACAATATATCACACATTAGGGTTAAAATTAAAAAAAAAAACACTTCCCACTTTACATATAGGGGGGCTACCCTAATAAAACATTTTTTTCCAATTTTTATTTTAGCACTTTGTCGGCGTGATTGATACACATATTGGTCCCAAATTTCAGCTTTCTAGTGCTAACGGTCACAGAGATTAAGCGAGGACGGACAGACAGACAGACAGACATGGCGAAACTATAAGGGTTCCTAGTTGACTACGGAACCCTAAAAAAGACGTAATCATGAACAGTTATATTATAATAAGTATTTAGAAAACGGTGATTGGAGTAAAAATCTTTACATTTAAGGATTAGTCATAAACAAATAAGAAAAACGTCTGTAAAATCTTAAACATCAATTATTAATTATCGAGGTAGTTTGAGGTATTTTGAATATACATAAAAAAAATGCTTGATTTTTTTACTATTTTTTGGTATAACAAAAGATCATAGGATCAAAAACATAAAAGATACATCTGGTTAAACAGTTTTTTTAATCTCTTGTAAAGTTAGTGATTTTCACTTACGCCTTTGTTTCTCTGGGTGTGCGATATTATACCTAGTATACCTAAAAAACCGGCCAAGAGCGTGTCGGGCCACGCTCAGTGTAGGGTTCCGTAGTTTCCCGTCCGTCACAAAAATATTATGTAAACGAAGTTAAAAAAAAAATACGGGCAAATGAAACTTGACCTCTGGATTGTATAGGCGCTCATACGATTCAGGGACCAAATTATATTGGTTAACTGCAGTTTCCATCTGTTGTTTCCATCCAAGTTCAAAATAATTTTCCTAGAAAGTCCTTATAAAGTTCTACTTTTCAGATTTTTTTCGTATTTTCTAAACTTATGGTTCAAAAGTTAGAGGGGGGGGGGACGCTTTGTTTTTTACTTTTGGAGCGATTATTTCCGAAATTATTGACATTATCAAAAAATGATTTTAGTAAACCCCTATTCATTTTTAAATACCTTTCCAACAATATATCACACATTAGGGTTAAAATTAAAAAAAAAACACTTCCCACTTTACATATAGGGGGGCTACCCTAATAAAACATTTTTTTCCAATTTTTATTTTAGCACTTTGTCGGCGTGATTGATACACATATAGGTCCTAAATTTCAGCTTTCTAGTGCTAACGGTCACAGAGATTAAGTGAGGACGGACAGACGGACAGACAGACAGACAGACAGACAGACATGGCGAAACTATAAGGGTTCCTAGTTGACTACGGAACCCTAAAAATATCAACCCAACGACGTCCACCGCTGGACATAGGCAATAGGCTTCACCTAATTTATGCCCTCAGCGAGCGACTTTCTGCTTTGAAGCTACACTTTTTAGGATTCCGTACCTCAAAAGGAAAAAATCGGAACCCTTATAGGATCACACCGTTGTCCGTCTGTCTGTCTGTCCGTCTGACAAGAATATTTTTCTCGAGAACGCGTAGAGTATAAAGCTGAAATTAATATCATATAGGTACTCGGGTCTGCAAACCCTCGGCGTTAAAAAATAAATCAAAATTCTAAGTTAACGCAATCAAAAGATACAGCCGTTTATGCTTCATTTTCGTCGATTATCTTGACTATCAAAAAATTACCGTTGACCTAGAATCATGAAATTTGGTAAAAAGCAATATCAAGTTGCACAAGTAAAGGAAAAAGATCCGAAAACCGATCTCGTGTAGTTATATCACTGAATATTGCTATACTGGGGTATACAATGATAAGCCTCAAAAAATTTAGGTACTAAGAGTGAGAGTTTATTCAGGACTGAAGTTATATAAACACCTACCTACCTTATTTATTCTAACTTTTAGCTATCCCGTGGTCAGGGTGTAGCCAAATATTCATTATTATTGAGATAGCACGCACTGTTTTCGAGATACGAACTATTGCGATAACAGCGACCAATATTTATGTACCCAGGTTGGCAAAGGCACGTGAGGCATACAAAATAATACTGACTATAAATAAAGATGTTAGTGATTTATTTTATGAATAAGTTACAGACACACGAGGTTTTTGTAGTAAATCAGTCTTGAATTATTGATTAACTTGACAGACAATAATATATAAATTACTTGTACCTAATGCAATCCTAATCTCGCAGGATCTCGCGAGATCTCGTCTTTTTTCGAGATTAAATCCGATTTAACCCGAAGCATAATTTAGCGAGCGTGCTGCTGCTACAAAATCTATCACGACTCTAAAAGAAGCATTAGATTTAAAAGATACTCTGAGGGCACAAATAAAATAAATACATACATACTTAGTCCTTTTTTATTACGTGTATCTAAGAGGTTATATAGGTATCTAAGAGGTTATATAGGTTCGAGTAACCCGAACCCTTTGTTCTTCCACACTCATATGAGGGTGGAAGAACAAAGAGTCCGGTAGTTTTTACAGTTCGATTATAATTCCTTACACACTGTCAACCACACCTAAATCAAAGGGCATTTTCAGATACTGGGTTACTATATTATAGCGACTGGCATAAGATGCTGTTTATCAGAGAGAACCTTAATATTTTTTGGTTTTTATAGAAGCAATTTCGAAAATCACCCCTAGAATTAGATATTTCCGCATTTTACTGGCAGAATTATACTTAAGTGGAGTATGATTTAAAAGGAAATAAGTATAACCCTTATAATATAATTTCTATTGTAATTTCAGTCTAGTTACTTGCCTAACTATACACAGATTTGTGTCATACAGGTATAATAAAATTGTTTACTGCTGACTGATCTTTCGCAATTTCGTATAATTCGGAACAGGGATCCGAAGAAAAATGAATGATAAAATATAATAATATTTATACAAACAGTACCTAGCTGGCTTTTTGTTTATTTGTAAAATGTTATCAGATTATTTAGATTTTAATAACATTATTATTAATATTTAGCTGTTGATGTAAAAAATACGTAAAAAACATGTTATTTTTGTGCCAATTGGTAATAATTAGCATGACGTGTCTCCATGACACATTTTAGTGCCACTGTTTTACTCCGTCGTTAAACTCGCTGTTACAACAATTAGCTCCATTTACAGCTAATGGTGTTAATTAGGCAAGCTGCTAATCAACAAAAGCACTCAAATAAACTATACACAAGAAACCATTTAGTTGTTCTTTTACAAAGAAATCCATGTATATCCAATCAGGAGCATGAGCTGAAAACATGTAACTGCGTCATTTTAATAAAGAGAATAATGTTTTTCTAATTTATTTTAACGATTTTCAATTATATTTAGTTGCTAGACATGAAATTACAATATGAGGCTGTCAGCTAACAACATTTTTGTTTGAGCATGTATAATTTTAGACCTATTAATATTAAAATAAAGACCATGCCTGTTATACCTAGTTAAACTAAAAACCGAGGCATGTAAAACGATAGATAGATACATCCAACAAGTTGGACTGTGGTAGACATAATTAATAGTGAGTGACAACTTTTGCAAATTTTAATTTAAGGGGATCTGTTTTAAGTACTTTAATTAAAATAGTCGCACCACAAACAAAAACAACACAATTTATTATTCAACAGTTTAGTGAACACCGTAAAGTACTTACCTACACAACTGGCTGCTTCCGCGACTTCGCCGGCGTGTTATGTGAAGAGAAGCATTTTCCAGGTGTTAGAAATTTAATGAATATAACAATAAAAGTTTCATTTGCGTTTATAAAATTAGTTAGGCCTTAGCTGTCTCCCGCGGCGGCTACACGCTTGTATATCAGAAAAAACAATACCCGTCCTGTGAGTCCGGTAAAAAAGCTGTTACATCCTTCTTCAAGTCTCAGACTACCTATATAATTATTATTATTTATATATTAATATAGATTGAATAGAGCTGTTGTTGTTATTATTATTTTCTCCTCTCCATTATCTCCATAATCTCTGTCCTCTACTCATTATATTTTTTACTTGAACCACCGCACCGGTGTTCCTGTTATAAAGTAGACTGACTGACACTAATAGCTGTGCATTTGAACTAAATGCTGTCCTACTGTTATAATGTAATATTTGATAGCATTTGATGCCTTCCTTGTGACGTCACTGCACAGAAAGCCGACTCAAACTATAGTGGTGATAGTGAATTCAATGAATAGATTCAACTTGTACACAGAGGTCTATGACCCCTTTCGTTCATGAGTGTCGGTGCACTGTTTATAAACAATGCAATTAGCATCTACGTATTATGACGAGGCCAAGAACAATCTTTCTACATAATTGAGCTTGACCTTGTCGAGAATAATATACTTAATATAATAATATATTTGTCTCTCAAAGTGTTTCAAGTATTTGTGGAACAACATGCGTACAATCGACAACATTCAACAATCGAGTAGTGCGACGCAGTATAAACTTCCTAAAAATGGTAAACTGCAAAAGTTGTTGTTTATACAGACCTACTACTACCTACCTTTAACAACGAGGCAAATTACTTACATTGACAAGGTCGACAGGCGAACGTAAACACTACAATCTAACTAGTTGATAGGTATCCATATTCCACATACAAACTGTACTGCATGATTCTTGAAAACGGAAAATTTTAAGTACTACCTACCTATACTTAGGGTTGCCATCTCTAAAATTTGGCAAACAGGACAAGACGCGTGAATACCTCGAATTTTGAGCCCAGAATCCGGATATGTCACAAGGTTTTTTTTAGGTCAGGAGGGGCGGGGGGACTTTGAATTTGACTTTAAATTTTTAAACTCGGACTACAAATGAAGCCCCGCCCGGCTGCTCCCCAGATGCCCTCTAAACTAGGACAAATCCGGGGAAACTCGGACAGATGGCAAACCTACCTAACTCTATCTGAAATATCACGGTAAACTGACGTGGTCAGGCATTGGAAGTAAGCATTTCGCACTCGATTTTGTCTGGAAATTGTGGACAAGCCACTTAAATTTTATCGCCACTCCTTAGTCGCTGCAAATTTTTCATGCCTCATGTTTTGATATGAAGGGAAGCTGAGATTATTATGCTTGTTGCTTGTTGTCTAATATGATAAAACCTGTGTGCTAGAGTTGTCTCTTGGCAAACGAAGTAGGAGAATTTTCTAAAATATCTAGTCGTTTATTTTTTAGGTCCTAGGTATTTTTCCTTGTAGGTAAACAAACATAAAGTCCCTTTGCGAGACCGCGACGAACTCTTGTTGACTTTGGCACACTTTGATTTCCTGATAGGTATGTCCAAGTTGATCTACAGTTAGGTACTAAAACTGTTTAACAAAATAACGAAGTGCATAATGGAAAATAATAATAGCAATTTATCTAGGTAGGCCCAAAGCTAGGCTTTCGTCACGAGCGCAGCTATAACTTTCAAATGGGAGTTCCCATTTGTTCTATAGAACTGACGTCACCGGGACAAAAAAAGAAAAAACATTCTCAATTTTTTCTATAGAACTGCATACTTGCCTCCCTACCCAGATTTACTCATTAATATAAATGGGGAATGGTTTTTTTCGAAACAGTTCCATACCATGTTTGTCAAGAATTATTGTCAATTTGCGAAAATGTCATGTTATCAGAAATCAGTTTGATAATCATCAAGAAATCTTGTTATTTTGTTCTATAGAACAATTTGAGAAAAATAGATACCTACTAAATGTTGTATGGAACAATTGAGAATGTTTTTTCCTTTTTTTTGTCCCGGTGACGTCAGTTCTATAGAACAAATGGGAACTAGGTACCCTTATCATTTACGCCTGGAACATTGATGTTGATGTCATAAACTGTTTTTAACAAAAAAAATATTAAAACGACTTCAAATCAGTACTAAAAAGCGAAAAATAAACTGAATTAGATATTTAATTCCAAGCTAAAAAATACCTACCTACCTGTTTAAAGTATAATACCCTATTACTAATCTGTTTGAAGTCGGTGCCAAGCCTAAAGAGTTTGTTAAGCTACGTACTACTTAGTACGTACATCTTTTACCGCTCGCTACTTCACACCACCTCGCACTTGCGTGTGATCGTACCTAGTGGACGGCTCAAACTGAGTGATACAACCTCATTAGGCTGGCACCGACTTCAAACAGATTAGTAATAGGGTATTATACTTTAAACAGGTAGGTAGGTATTTTTTAGCTTGGAATTAAATATCTAATTCAGTTTATTTTTCGCTTTTTAGTACTGATTTGAAGTCGTTTTAATATTTTTTTGTTAAAAACAGTTTATTTTTCCATTTTCAGTGTACTTTTTATCTAGCAGATTTAATAATACTGGCTGGCAAACTAAGACGGAAAACCGAAATAAAGAATCTTCGATAGAAGGGAACGTCTATTTAAATATTCTAACAACACAACCTGATTGTAGAATAGAGGAATCTCAAAACTCTCAGCTTTTTATGTCTTTCTTTTTTCCTATAAAATGCGATAGGTTACAAGTATAGGTATACAATGCAGGTTGGATACTATATCGAAAACTTAAAATATCATCTAAGAATTCCTTTGAATTATACAACTTTATCTTCCATCAAGAGCTCTCACCTCAGACACTTGAAATAACACAACTTAAGGTTTATACATGGATGTGATATTTAAAGAAATCATCTTCTTACTCCTTAACATTAAGAAGTTTCCTTTCCAGTGACAGCTCACCTAAATAACCTACAAGAATACAACAATAGGTTTATAAGTACCTATAATGTTGAAAGAATTATCCTCCAACTCCTAAAAGTTAAGGAGTTATACCTTCCAGTGACAGCTCACCTGAATAACCTTCAAGAATACAACTATAGGTTTATAAGTACCTATAATGTCGAAAGAATTATCCTCCAACTCCTAAGAGTCAAGGAGTTATACCTTCCACTGACAGCTCACCTAAATAACCTACAAGAATACAACTATAGGTTTATAAATACCTATAATATTGAAAGAATTATCCTCCAACTCCTAATAGTTAAGGAGTTATACCTTCCAGTATCAGCTCACCTAAATAACCTACAAGAATACAACTATTGGTTTATAAGAACCTATAATTTCGAAAGAATTATCCTCCAACTCCTAACAGTTAAGGAGTTATACCTTCCATCAACAGCTCATCAACATGAGATGTTGACTATCAGACGTAAATACTTGAATAACTTTAAAAAATATATGAAACACGTAACATGTGCCTATAAAATTTGAGGGTTGCCTTCGATTTCCCTGAGATTCCATCATCAGAACTTGACGTGATACATAGGGGACCAATTCGGAGGTATACCCTTTCAAACAAAAAAAGAATTTTTTAAATCGGTTCAGGCATCTCCGAGTAATCGATGAAAATACATAAAAAAAAAAAAAAATACATACAGTCGAACATATAACCTCCTCCTTTTTTGAAGTCGTTTAAAAAAAGGATGTTATAGCTATTTTTACTAAGAGACAATGTAAAAGCAACTTTATCACGTATAACATAGAACCACTTATATGTTTTTCTTGCAAAACCATGTTCGTACCTACGTGTATGTACAGATACACAACACGTAGTTTAAGTACGTACTTGTTCAGATAATAGTATGGTATAAACAGCTCGTCCCCTCACGCGATCTACATTGCACTTTACTAGATTGACATGTAGGTCGCAGGACTCGTAGCTAGGAACTTAAGCCTCGTCGTTTGTAATACGAATCACATTACATAGCAGCTTCAAATAACACTCGATCAATCTAGAGCTTGTAGTTTCAGTTGAAAAGTTGATAGAACAACTTATTGAAAAATAAAAATAGGTAATAATGTTAGCTAGGCTTATCCTTCTAATTATATAAAGAAATGATGAAATAACACACTTGCTAAAAACCCAAATTACGGATCAACCTAATCCAAGTTAGCAACTATTTGTACCTACCTAGGTATAGTTTGGCTAACTCAAGCTATAATATGAAAATTATAGATGTCGCTGTTGTAATGCTAACAACATGTCAACAATTAACAACAATTCGGTTGCCAACAAATACTTAAACGTTGCCAGTATCACAATGCCAACAATGATGATGATGTCTATAAACTCACTAGTCACAATCACATTTCGCTGTTTTAAGAGGGATAGGGTATGGCGGGTAATCCCTGCTTAAATTGAGACGCCAGCTTGGGTAAGCCCACAGAATACCGAAGCCAAAATAATATTGTTGTGTTCCTGCCGGTGAGTAGTGGTGCTCATTGGAGAGAATTATTAATGGGTTGGCGTGTTGCCAACCCATTAATAATTCTCTCCATCGCTCGTGATGCCTCTGGTGTTGCAGGCGTCCATAAGCTGCGATAATCGCTTATCATCAGGCAGGCCTAATGCTTCTATGCCACCGTGATTGAAAAAAACTGGCCAAGTGCATGTCGGGCCACACACAGTGTTGGGTTCCGTAGTAGCCCGTTATCACAATATAGTATTTTTCCAGTAAAAATGACTCACTAAAGGATTAATGCTAAGGATTTTGTATTTGGTACAAAATTATCCAACACCCAAGTTCAACAACTATTACTGCTAAACTAATAAAGTTATCTTAACCGCTATAATATTCATTTAAAGTTCGTGAAATGCACTATCATCATGAATTTTTCCAGATTTTTCAAGCCAGCAGTTTAGCTTTAGAGGGGGGGGGACGCCCTACTGGAACAAAAATTTTCTCTTTAAAGTTTAATAATTCGTAAATGGAGCCTTAAATCGAAAAAGAATGTTAGTAACCCCCATGTCAATTTCGAAGACTTATTCAACGATACCCCACACGATGGGCAGACGACACAAAAAAATATTCATCCCCACTTCACATGTATGGGAGCTACCCTAATATAAATATTTTCCAAAATTTTATTTTACCACTTTTCCGACGTAATTGATATTACACACTTTTACAAAATTACAGCTTTCTAGTACTAACGGTCTCTTAGCAAAACCTCGGACAGACAGACAGACAGACGGACATAACGAAACTATAAGGGTTCCTAGTCAGAACTACGGAACCCTAAAAAGGAGACAGACCCGTAATCTGTATGAGGACCTTAGTAAGACATTCTAGTATAACAATGATAGACTCGTACGGCTCGTAGGTACCCCGTTAAATAGCTACGTTAGAGACGTAGCGAGCGTCAGCGTCCGCACAGCGTTGAAGAGACCTCGAAAAACGCTAGTGTGGGGGGTCTCTTAAATTTTACCTAAATATTGTATGATGATGGCCGAATGGTTAAGTAACCGGCATTCAAATCATACAGTTCAGATTCGATTCCGTGTGGCATTAGCATTATGTATTTAGTTTCACTTTGTGGAGTTTTTTAATTTAGGTACCTGCCTATCATGCGTTGAAACTGGTTAGGAAATCGACATACTCTAGAAGAAATCTAAGAGTACCTATGTCTGAACTAAACCACCAACAGGCCTGCGAATGTGGATTTATGTAAAAAAGTGACATCTTTGGTCCTTGACAGTTAATTGGAAATAATATTGTTCCACCATAGACCATAAACGTCCCACTACTGAGCACGGGTGTCCTTGAAAGATTTTGGAGGACAAATAATATAATAATGTTATAATAACTAAAAGTAACAGTCGTGAATTTTCATGTCAAAACTATTTTCCTGTGCCCATACTTTGTATGTAACAATGTCAACAAACATTATAGTCTAGTCCGACACGCAATGTATAAAATTGACAACATGGACTAATTGTTATGATCCCCTTTATCTCTATTGCCTCTGTTCTGTGTACCTACCTATACCGTAATTACAATGCGTTGTGAATTATTAATAAATTAGTACGAAGGTCAACAAGTAATAAACGCCCTACGGAAATAAACTGTAAAAGATACCTACCTACATACAGAATCCGGACGGGAGCTGTGTAAATATTTAATTTGACATTAATTTATGAGTAGTGAGTACGTACAATTAAAAATGTAAACGATGTGTTTACTGCATTAATTTTATCATTCGTTTGTCAAATTACATCAAAATAAACATAATATTTTGTAACTAGATACCGAACCTTTTGATTCTTTAGTGTTGGTCAATCTTTTCGGTAGGAGGGTCAACTTAGTAACGACAATTTTCCGGCACAGCAACGGGACGCACAATTTTTTTTTTGTAAAATAATGCATTGATAAGCATTGATTGGTTAATTTTATGTTGGCAATCATTTTACTTTGGTTAATATTAGGAGTAGAATCTGCGGGCCACAAGTAGAAGCCCAAAATCAGCCCTTTAGTAGGTAGGTATATACCTACTTACTGTCGACGTATAGAACTATATAGTCATATAACTAACATAGTCACACGCATTCTGATGCATTTTATACATATATTATGATAATGTTAGTGGTATTTTAGCGGTGGTGGTCTAAAGATCAAATCTAATGACACAACCTTTCCGATAACTACATGTAACATGCACATTAGACCTCGTTTGAAACGATCATAAGTAGAGACCACCAATGAAGATGGTAGGGCTTGTTAAACTCATTATTTAACGTAATGTAGGGGTAAGTTATCATAATTATTATGTATATTCAGGGTAGATTCCTGTCGGTATAGAAAACTGTTGGTAGTGCTGACGATACAATATCACAAAAAGAGTAATGGAAAAGCTTAGAAATTTGGTTTTTCCTGGGTTAAAAATAAAAATTATGGCCCAAAGATCTGTAGTAAAATTAATTTTGTTTCATTTAATAACAATAAGAAACCAGAAGTTAAGGCCTATTATTTAGATGCAAGTTTTGCTAGGCATTTCTAATGCCGTCCCTGTTTTTCTCAACGGGCAAGATAAAGTGAGCACGAGAAGTGGCATGCGAAACATCCACCGTGTAAATCAGCCTTAAATCAGCTGGGTCGTGAGTTGAAATGTGATTGACCCGAACTTAAACTTGGATCTGTGGCCATGCGCATTGTGTCAATTAAAAATAAGTAAATCTACCCCAAGTTTTCGGCACCAAGTGGTCTCCGTAACTACGATATTGCTGGATAAACTCAAATCAATAATACCTTCAATAACGGCATGCACGAAAATCTAATTAATTTGTGCAAGTATTGATAGAAATAAATGAGTAGAATAAAGAATAATAAATTGGTATTCATAGTCTGTGTGACATTTTTAATCTAATCATAATAATAAGTTTTTAAATCAATTACACATTGTACAACTGTCCTTAATTTATATGACAATAGCTGTTGCACGGGGCTTCACTCACGTGGATCTTTGTTTGGCCACTACTTAGCTTCTATTGGTCTTAGCGTGATGTTTAGTTATAGCCTTCCTCGGTAGATGCATTATACATAGCAATATTTCTAAACTGTAAAATTATGTAAAATCTATTATGTTTGTGGACGTCATTGGGCTGATATGATGATGATGATGATGATTATGTCTACACAATTACACATACTCATTTAATAAACACTTATTACTATCTGCAGCCTCGACCTCAATATGTTAGTAAAAATTATTCTAGGTATGTCCTGTTCCAGGTCTTAGACAATCTCGAAGTGGAACTTCACGAAGATCGGATGAGCAGTTTCGAAGATTACCTCTTATATCCATACTCACAAACATTTAGCACAAATATGTATTAAAGACAATAACAATATTATGTATGACCATAAATAATACAAAATTGTTTGGTGATGTACCTAATCCCGGATAAAGAATGAAGATAAGATTATGTACTCTTTATTAATGCTAGTTAATATAAACAATTTATATATGTTATAATAAATAAGAAAGAGACAATGAATGATGTGTGAAGTGACAATTATATACCTAACATAAATTTGGTAAATACAAAATATATTGAAAGAACGTGAATATAATACATATTATCTAAATTTAAGAGTTCGTCGTTCGTCGCTTCCCTCTGCATGTTTTCACCTATAGAAAGGTGATTCTTTCGGTAGGGGAAGGGAACTATACACACTAGACTTGTGTCGGCTTTTGTACCAGTCCTTAGTCCGACAGTGACAGATAATAAAACTATGCGCATTATTTTTTAAGCCAAAAAAAATGCTATCCGATCTGTTGTAATCTGTCAGTAATCAAAATTTATTTATTCAGATAGTATAATAATTAGTAAAAAAATTGGAATATCTTATACATCATTTATAATCAGATGTCAATAAAATAATTAATAATAATAAATCCAATGTCATTACAATACAATCATCATCATCATTTCAACCCATAAAAGTCCCACTGCTGGGCACGGGTCTCCTCCAGAGAATGTGGAGGGAATTCGGCTTACTATAGCACGTTCGCCAGACGGGTTGGTATAGGGCTTGTATCGATTTTTCCTTTTCTCGCAGTGCTATTATCTGCATAATAATATAGTTACTCCCTTAGTCGTCTTTTACGACACCCACGGGTTGAGATGGGGTAGTGACATTAAGTATTCTTCATCCGTCACTACATGGATAGATTACGGATTACAATACAATAAATACTTAATAATAGTTATAAAGTGGAGAGTAAGTTATGCCTGTATTGTGTTGTTTTCGGAGCATTGGCTGGCCTTCCAGCCAGGGGCGGATCTATGTAGGGGCTATAGGGGCTGCAGCCCGGGGCCCTGTCCATGTCCTTGCTGCCAGCTATGTGGACGTTGGGTTCTTACAGCCTCTGCAGGTGCTGCTGACGGCAAAAAAATGATCACTCCGTTGTCTGTGTGTCTGTCTGTCAAGATCCATTTTCTCAGGTAAGCTAAGTTGAAATAAAAAAAATGCTGATATTATCAAATACTCGGATCTGCAATCAATAGACACAGGCGATACAGCCCTTGACGCCAACTCCCTTGGCCCCTTGATTTTTGCCACTTATTTTGATGGGGATTCAAATTCGAAATCTACATAGTTCTTTCCTTGTAGGATAATAATTTTGGCAAGAAGTAATGTCAAGTTACACACGTAAAGGAAAAATATATTTAAGAGGTTGTCTAATGATAACCGTAGCGTCGTAGCAGAAGTTTATTCTTATCTGACGTTACATTAAGATAGTGCACCTACCTACCTATACATGAAGATTTATTCTTACTTATAGACTTACGTTACAATGAAAATGTAAATGTACGGAACTCTCACTGCTCAAGATTTGCCAGATAGTAAATCAACTACAGTTCTGAACATCACCAGTGATGCTCAATTAGTTAACTTACGAGTATTTATGGTCATTTTGCGTTTCGCAATTCTAAAACGATGACGTGGATTTTATTACACAAGTGATAATAATTAAAAATATTGATACAAAGCGCCCGACATGACCTTCTGATAAGATATTTATTTTAATTTGAAATTAGGCCATTGTGTTTATTTATCTAAGTAATAAAATTAACTATATTAATTCATTTTGACCGTGACATCGCCATGTAGGCTGGCTAAGAATAGAAGGGTTAAAATATTGATTTTTAGAAACGTAACGCATGAATTATAATGACTGTTGTCGTTTCTACTATCCCTTCACCTACCCAAAACAAAACATGTAGATACTCTTTATCTCACCAGATTTTCAAAACCAGACCTTGTACTATTGCCAGAGATTGCATGATACCACGAATGCAACGACCCTTGTTGTATTATTTATGAAGATTCATCACCATCGTTGATATTTTAACATATCTACGCAGTACGCATTAATTCTGACTGCGTTTTACTACGGAACATCTTGTTATTCATACAGGTCGCGTGTTTACAATGTTGTTGTTGTGAAGTAGGTGGGTAAATATAATTAAATAAAACTTATAACTATATTATGGATTCTGGAACTATATACAGTTGTGTGACACCCACGAGAATGATGTATTTTATTACTTAGATATTTCCAGTCTCATTTTGTTGCTATACGGCAAAGGTGCATGAACAACAATCATAATATATATATAAAGTTACTTGTTTTTGTTTATAAACAAATAAACAGATCATCGATTCTGCGAATAGCTATTCCAAGAACACTTTCCTTCTTCTGTTATTCCAATCTGTTTTATAAAAACGTTGTTCACTCGAAAAATAACAAATATTTAATTGGAAATTGCTGATATTATAATAATATGGTTCCTATACCTAATATAATTACGTTGGTGGCGCAGCAGGAACTGTATACGACTGCTGTGCAAGAGGCCCCGGGTTCAATTTCCGGGCCGGGTGAAAATGATAAATTTTGATTATGGACTATAGGCTCGACCCTATTTCATGGCAACAAAAAAGCTGGCGAAATGTGGATGTGATACATCTCTGCCTTCCCCTTCGGGAAAAAAGATGTGACTTTATTTTATGTTATGTTATCATCATCATCATATCAGCCCAATGACGTCTTGCTGCTGCTATGTTTTAATAATATAATATTGAGAACTCGGGGCTCTTTGTTTGGCCACTACCTACTAAGCATTTATTGATCGTAGCGTGATGCTAAATAGCCTATAAAAAGTCGATAAAATGGGCTATCCAACACTTAAAGAGTATTTCATTATGGTTCAGTAGTAGGTAGGTACCTGGAATTAGCGCGTTCATTCAAACAGTCTTCAGCTTTATAGTATCAGTATAGATTTATTTTACGCAATAATTATGTTCATTAGTCAGATTCAGATATACCTTTGCCTTTTGAAGTTTGACTGTGATGATAAATAAATGAGACGCCACAATTCATACGCAGTGAGTATAGATACAATTCACTACCGAGCTAAATTTCGGCGTAAATATTGTCCAACAAATTCCATTCTGAGGGAGAACGACGTATTTACATTAAACGTCACAGAAAAACGCACGTTAAGCAAATCAATCAAGATGTATTTATTCTCTGAACTTCAGATGCAGTTATACCGCTTTTTTATGCAAGGTAGCATTGGTGCATTATTTTGTTTTCTAAATGGAAAAATAACCGTCTTGGTCAATGATGTATGTTAAAAAAGGTGTTATAGATAGGTTATAAGTGCTCGAAAAGTGGCACACTAAAAATAGTCTTATTAGCAAACTTCATCTCAATGTCCCGTTGACGGTGAAGGTATTTTGACATTGCATTAATACGATATCTATGTGTGCGTTTTAACATACAAAATCATTGGACTTGGTACTAAAAATTGGTGGTAGACTGGTAGTACTGGTTTTATCTGAAATATTATACTAAATAAAATATAGCAGTCGAATTGAATGAGAACCTCCTCCTTATAACGTCCGCGTCGGTTCAAAAAGTACCTATATAACTAACATTATTTCCACCTTGTCTGCCTCGGTGGCGCAATGGTAATGTAATGCGGTTGCGGTATCTGTGGCGTGTCGGGTTCGATTCGCTCGAAGCAAACATTTGTATAATCTGCAAATGTTTGTTTCGGAATTGAGGTGTATTTCTCTGAAATATGTATCGGATCTATTAGTCTATAGCTAGCTAAAATATGTTTATATTTTTTGTATTCCTAGTATGCATTTTGAAATATGTATGTGTGTTCATCAGTTGTCTAGAATAGTCTAGATCTCACTACACAAGTTTATATTACTTTACTTCGAGCTAGATGACGCAGTATAAAAACCAAAAGAGAAAAGAAGTTCCAAATATTAATCTCGGGTACCGAGAAGTCTCCTGTTGCATCCAGTATAAAATAATTTAATTATTTAGTAATAAGTACAAAGTTATATACTTGAGGCCTATGTACAGCAGTGGACGTCTTAGAGCTGATATGATGATGATTCAAACTTTTTTCACATTAAACTTTTAGAGTTTTGTGAGATCAAAGAATGACGAGTCAAAAGAATTATGTCTATGCATGGATAAAGATGATAATATATTATTTCCATTAAATGACCAATCTATATTTAGGTATGTTATTTTCTTACAAACGTTTTTGTATCGATACAGACACAGGTGGTTATATTATGAAGATCAATGAACGTTTGAGTCATTGAATCTTCAACCTTTTATTTTGATTGTTTAATTTTTTTTAATTTAAATCTTTCCTAGCTTTTTTCTAATGTTATATTGTATGACAAGTTTTCATAACCGGATAATTATAAGATTAACATTGACTTCATATTTTTTATGTATGGCGACCTAAAAAAACTCTCGAGCAGATTTTGACCGTGATGAGTAGGTATGTTAAGATGTAGGTAGAGGGTGTTTTTTTCGAGGTATACAACTTCAATTTGTAATAATAGGCGAAAATATGCCATTTGTGTTTAAACATGTTTTCGGGCATATTTTGGTCACGGTTAGGTCGAATGAAGCACAATCGTGAAGTTCAATTCAAATCATAGCGAATAACTGGGGCCTTATTTATATGAGCAATAACACGGTGAATGTTCACTTCCAAATGTTCCAATGTCTTTGGTTTGTCGGCAAAGATTAATGGCTTAACATACACCCTAAGAAAGTAGTGTGAGATCAAGAAATCGTGAAGATCTGTTGAACGGTAAATTCTAGAGATGAAACGAATATATTCATATTAGGTTATAGGAATGTCATCTATTAGGTTACTCGATATTAGTCAAGTATTAGCCAGAGACTACGCGAACGAATACTAGATATAGAGCATAATACTAAAACGTAAACTCCTTACCCTATTATCTGACTAATATCGAGTAATAGGTATGGTATTAGAATATGACGAAACTAATATATCCTATATTAGGATTAGGTATGTGAAATTGACCCTAATATAACATCTCTAGTAAATTCCGTGAAATTTTAGGCTCATTAAATGTTGCTCGCAATAACTTGATAGTATTGCAGACCATGTGGAATTTAGCGCCATCTTGTTCAAACTCAAGCTCTGTTACATTAATACTATTCAACTGAGGAACGAAGAAGTTGTCAGCAATCATGTTTCCGTAGTACCTACCTACTCTCCGTTGGTGGTAAGTTTCTCGTCGGTTTTCATTTGGATTCTGTCTAACACTACGATCTTCAGTAGTATTCATTTCCATCTGTGTTGTGGTCTTGTGTTTGTGGTCTTTGAGAATGCATAAATATCCACCAAGGTATGTGGCGCGAAAACGATCCATGGTGTTCCAAATAATTAGCTTAGATGAACGATTATGTCGACCAGTTTGGCGTGAGCTGAACCATGATTTTTAAGATAAGTTTGCAAAATTGCGTCAGTGTTCATGTTAAAATAACAAAACCTACTGACCACAAATACCTAAATAAACGTTCAATCCTCAAATTAACTGTCTGTAGAAACAATGCTACAAGTTATAAATCGAAACCTCTAAAAAAAAATCACCCTTTAGAAGTAGGTACTGAATGTATCAGACATCATAAGTATTTAGTTAATATATAGGTATATCATTCAATAATTGTTTGACTATTTAATTGGTCTCATAACATTACCATAGAAATATTAAGTATATGAGTTTATTCTGTGACATTACAAAGAAGATGTTTTCTTTAGAAAGCGATTCCCACACTTGTAATAATATATAATTAATCTGTCACAGAATATTTAACCGGTGAGCGTGTAGGTATGTAAAGAATGATGAATGTTGAAGAAACGAAACAATTCATTATCTCAACCTATAAAATTAAATATCTCACTGTTGGGCACGGGTACGGCACGAAACAATTAGGTATGTCAGAATTATTGTAGGTACTTAGCAGGTGGAGAAAATGGTGTTGGATTGGAGAAGAGACGTGATCTAATGTATTTATGTATGTATATTATCTCGATTATGCGCGAAGTGTAATGAATTCGGTTCAGCTGTTGGTAAATTAGCAAGGTTGTGTATCCTATGTGCTTTATCTATAGAAATGATTAGGGCTTGCATGGCATTTTTCATTATTGTGTCGGTAATTCCGCCACTGTTAACCACTCAGTCAATTGGGTAGCTGCACGCATCGATGAAGTACCTCCTGCCGGTGGACGCAACCTTGATAGTGACAGATATGAATCATGCAGTAGATTAAGTTATACCTAGTGGTTTATTTATATATAAATGAGTACCTTGTCACGTAACTGGCATATTTATAAGTAGATTTCGATAAATAATTTTGACGGTGGTAGGGTGGGTACTTGCCACTTTTTAAGCCTCCGTGGCTCAGTGATTAGGTACTTAGTGACCCTGACTGCTGAGACAGAGGTGTCATGAAATGGGATACTTACCCAGGACAAATCTTTGTGTGATGAGCACAGTAATTGTCTGTTCTGTTTCTGGGTGTAATACCTATATCTATCATCATCATCATCATCTCAACCCATAAAATTAAATATCCCACTGTTGGGCACGGGTCTCCTCCAAAGAATGTGGAGAAGACCTATATCTATATATAATTAAAAATTATATGTTTGGAACTTTTAGGCTATGTGTGAATGTCCAAACTTAATAATAATTATTATTACTATAAGCTACCAATGAGAGGCTGATATTCGGGGCATCTATCTTATCTAGCGTTTAAAAGTGTGAGAAAACCTCAACGTTTTATTTATTGGATTTAATTATTAATATACTCGTAACTAACGTAAACACTGTATAAGCCTTTCCTACAAGATAGAAAATAGCTTTTGTCTATGAAAAATGTATCTATTTTTTTAAATGTGAATACTTACCTCTTTTATTCAGGTTATTTTTTCTTTGCAAGTAATATTCTAGAATACACATAGATTTAGCGCGGATCCTAGGTCTATGAGAATACATGCGAAATGATTGATGGTTGGAAGCATAATTTTATAGCGCGCGGATCCTAGGTCTATGGTTGGAAGTATGCTTGATACTCTCTCTGGTATGTTTGTAGCTCATGGTTATTTGCATGTATGTTTGGAGACTATGTATTTAAATAATGTGGTAAAGCAAAATTGCACAACCAAATAATTTCATTGAAATTCGAAATTTGTGAAACTATCTAATAAAATAATCACGATCTTAAAATTTTATCTTTGTTAATAATCTTTAGATGTGCGTAATAATAAATCACCGAGCAACCACTAACAACTCATTTTTTGTTTAACACCTAGCCAACTATGGTATCCAAGTGTCACAAATTTTCCAGTATACCTACATAAATACAGTAGGACCATGCAGTATGTGCGTCACAAATAGTTATCTTGTTGAAATTAAGAGGTCATTAACATTTATACCTTTTATCGAGTAGTCGATAACAATCTGTTTATAAAAGAATCAGGAATTTAGTGGTACAAAACTGGCTGAGCCGAACACCACGCGTTGTGGCCGTGCGTACGTACTCGTATCTACCTTGTCGCTAACCATGATATAATACTCGTACCTATATGCGCGAGCTGCGCGACGCATTGTTTTATTAACAAATATTATTATTGTATTACTTGTAAGTATAATATAAATATTTATAATTAGGTATTATTATTTTTTGTGATTTCTGCTATGAAAGGAAAATTTCCTTTCATAGATAGAAGTTACACACTATTTTTTTCTCATTCTGATGAAAATCGCAACTGTAGATGCTGTAGTTTTCCTTTTTTTTTGGCACACAGCCATTTAAAGCATCTCTTTTGGAGCAGACCATTCTGGACTCTGGCTTGCTTTTAATGTATCCTTTGTTCATCCAAACAACATCATTTTTTTGGAGGAGACCCGTGCCAAGCAGTGGGACGTTTATGGGCAGAAAATGAAACAACAAAAGCTCTGTGGCGATTTACCCCAAAGATGACATAATCATGATCATCATGTCAGCCTAATGACGTCCACTGCTGGCAATTATGTGCCACCTGCAACCAACAGCCACCCGCAACCCTTACTAGGTCGTCGGTCCATCTGGCGGGAGGCCACCTCACGCTACGCTTTCCAAATCAATACGTGGCCGCCACTTTTTGATTACCTTTTTGCCCCACCGGCCGTCAGTTCTGCGAGCTATGTGGCCTGCCCACTGCCACTTCAGCGATGCTATTCGGTAAGCAATGTTGGCAACTTTAGTTCTCCTGCGGTACCCTTCATTTCTTATGCGTTCGCGCAGAGATGCTCAGAGCATAGCTCTATCCATGGCTCGCGGAGCGACAGTGAGGTTTCTAATGAGCCCTATAGTTATCGGTCGATATCGTCAGCAAACCAAATGTAGGTGATGTACTCGCCATTAATCTTGATGCCAATTCCATCCCAGTCCAGAAGCTCGAAGATATCTTCCAACACAGCTGTGAACAGTTTCGGAGATATCACATCTCCCTGTTTCACACCTGGCTGCAATTGGATTGGTTTCGAGCTCTGATCCTGGAGACGAATAGACATGGTGGTGTTTCTGTGCAAACACCTCAACACCTCGATATACCGTTGGCCATTCCGGCTCTGAAGTGCCTGTAGCCCATGTTTCCACCGAATCAAAGGCTTTCTCATACCTAGTCCAAAAATGCTAAGTATATATTTATACGGTTATACTCCTCGTTCTAACAATTAAATGGTTTAACTCTATTTATTACTCCTTCGCCCGCCGCTCTATAAGTCACACATTGCAAACGAATCTTTTAATATATAATTACATAATAGCCTTCAAAAGTGTCTGGAAGTTAAGTAGCTATGGAAAATTATAAAGTAATTAGTTAATTACTAAATAGTCTACCTACAGCTGTTCATGGACTATCGAAGTCAGTTGATAATTCAACAAAATGCGGTCAAGGTCGCCAGGCCGTTGGCGTTTGGCAATGACCGCGAAAATAGTGATGCGCACATTATTTACAGATTCACTACTAAGATTGATATAATATATTCGTATACCTACTTCACTACAAAATAGATTCTTAAAATATGTAAGTACAGGAATATTCAGCCATATAGTTTAAATACAGTACATATCTTGGGTGGAAATGTATGTTCAAGATATAAACTAGACATTTAGAATTATTATTATATTATTATTATTTAGAATTTAGTTTAGTATTTATTCATTTCTAAACAAAATGTGATATTAAATATGAATGTCATGTTTCTCTAAATGTTGTTTCACGCAAATTGGTCGTGCGAGCGATACGGATCAGTATCAGATTCGCCACTTGCTCGATTCGTGTGCGTTATACAACATTTTCTAAAAAATACTAGTTATAATAAAATGTGAAGACAATGACGTTAATTATTTTAAAGTATTCGTTGATCTGGAAACGACGATGAACTCACGAACTTGTAAACACAAATCAGACAATGTGTCCAACACCACGCGTAAGATAGGAGTCTCGTTTGTTTAGGTTTTCTTGATTTTACTTATACCTACCTATATCGTGGTTAAAGTTCATCTATCCGGTTAGGTATCTACATGGAACAGGCCGGAGCAACATTATTAATCTTTAGAATTTCGTATTTTTCATTTTCTTAATATTTATTATGATTTCCGTGTTCGATTATTTTAATTCCTTTTGTTTAATGTTATATTTTAATCTGCTTTCTAATTTATTTTACTCATTTTATTTTATGTATTATTCAATTAAACTTATGTTATCCATAGAAACTTATTCCGAGAATGGTCTGGTTTTATATAACTCGGATACATTTAACAGGGGTATAAAATATTTATTACAAATAGGTATGTAATCCACACGTGTAGTGAACAAGTTATGGTGTTTCTGGTTCGAGTTCATCATTATAATCTTTAGCAGCCTATAGATAACGTCCACTATTGCACACAGGGTGTTATATTGTGGTGATATCTGCGTTCAATCGTAACGATCGTTAGTGGTTTGTGTCATAGAATTTTACCTCATAACATCCTTTCTGTTACAGCAAGATCTCTATTTCGTAATGCTTTAAAATAAAATTAAAATAAAGTACCCACTCGATTTAATGTAACACAAAATTATCATGAGAAGATCGCATTTATTATAGATCCAACAAAAGCGTCTTCATTGAAGACCGGTCACGTCCTTCAGATCATTAGATATCACTCGCATTTTACCGGAGCAAGATTTCAATAATAATAGAATTATTTTTCATTCGATACGAGGCCCGACCGATGCTATACTTTCTGTAAGTAGATATTCATCAGTTGTTTATGCTTTTCAAACACAACAAAAAATGAATTCCATTGGTATACTTATATACAGGGGGAGGTCAAATGAGAACTTGGAAATAAATATCAACATAGGTATCAACATTCTGCCACCCGAGTCATGACCTATGGCAACGTATTTTCGGTATTATGTGATATTATTATGTAATTACAACTATACTACGTACTCTAAAGTTTTATCCATAGGTATCCATTGACCATAGCTCGAGTCAAAGAGTATCAAACAACTTCAATATGGAAATAGAAGTTGTTTGAAACTCTTTGGCTGTGTTCTGTGAAATATACTATGTTTATCGCCAACTGTGGCGCAAATTATGATGATGATATTATGTAGGTAGGTATATGAATTTCAGATTTATGACCTTAGTAGAATAACAGCAAATTATAAGGCACATTTTGTTTACCACGTAGTGCGTAGATTATTACTATGAGTTAGTAAGCCAATTATAATCAGCCTGTATTATTATTATAAAACGTGATTGCTTGATACAAACTCAGAAAAAATACTTCTTTCTAAAATTGGTTTCTGTCCCGATCCAGATAAATGCATACTTGATGCATAACCGGTTTTAACGAGTTACGAGTTTAACCCGTTTACACTACATTTAATGTCTAGAAGGTCGTTTACAACATGCCACTAGAGATAACTGGCAGACAAAGACCTTTCATCACTTAAACGAGGACCCCTTGTATTTTACTGATATCTACTACTACTGTCTTATTACACTAATACAGTATTTATTTCTGTTGAATAGCGGCATGTTACAAACATTTTATTTAACACGATATGACATTTCTTTGTGTGTCATCTTTATATACTTTTTATATATATATTTCTATCTTTTTCAAGCTGTTTTACGTAATTTAATAATGTATTTTTAAGAATTGTGTATTTTTAGGTCTATTTTCACATTTTTACATCCATAGCAGACATAATTATACCTACTAGGTCGTTCACAGAGAGACTAGATGATTCAATTGGATTGATCAGCTCATCCGGGGAATTACATTTACCCTACAAAATAGCGCAGCTGTAATAACAAAAACAATGTCGGTGCGTGTGTTTCTGTTGGTTAGTTAATATTGATTCCCTGAACACATTGTAGGTAAGGGAGAGAATCATAAGTAGTCAGTAGTGGGTTTCGATTTTAGGGACCTGTCACACAGAACACAATTCTAGATTTCCTAAAAAAATGACAAAAGTTTCTATTACACGAAGAAATTTTTGACTCTTCTTTTTCCAAAAATAAAGTCAATACGTAGATTGCTATAACTTTCAGGTACTTACTGATGAAGACCAGACAAATAGAAAGGATGTTAAAAATTAAAACACGTAAGACTTTAGTTCTTGGACTCAAATAGTAAGGTTGTTAAATGTGCAACATTGACATTCGGCACATTTTAGAGATGATTACTTGAAAAAAATAGGCAAGGGTTTATTAGTAACGGAAACAACTAGGAGATTTGTTCTTGGATACAAATCTTTCACAACTTTTCTCTTTTCATTGCTGAGGGTTTTCAATGGGGATAGGTAACTGGAATTATCCCCATCAAACTTGTATTTCTTCTCACATTCAAACCTTATCCTGATAATTACAATCCATCAAATAAATAATTGTATGATACAATTCAGCGAATAACTTTTATTTAAATAGAAGATAGATATAGAAATTTCAATATCTCAAAATTTATTACCGTGTTACTGAGTTAAAAAAATCAAATAGACGTTGTAATGACGCTATTTTCTAAAGTTCGATAGTTTCTCTAATACAGTATGAGCACACTCGCTTTTATCTTGATTCTGATGATCTTACTAGAGTTTACTTCGAGTTTTCGTAACATAATTGTTCCCGTAGTTGGCTCTAATGTGAATCTGGGCATGAAAAGCTGAGGTGACAAATTAAACAAGTAAGTATAATTAAAAAAATTTAATAACCCGACTGCAAAAAATCAACAGAGAGCAACGCACTAAAAAGATCGTAAAATTATTGTAATTTTAGTATACCTGATTAAGTGTAAATACATAACATATGTATATATTTGTAATCTCCCTTTATTTAAATTCCCTTTATTTTGATACTCTACTCGATAGGTTTGGTTAAAAAAATAATTGAACTTCTATTTCTTCTACTTCTTCTATTTGGCGTCAAAGCCCGACGTTTAATTCTTTTTATTCTTAAAACCTATCTAAGGACACTTGGGTTTTCTAGACGAATCTAATGATACCCTAATTGTTAAAATCCATCCAGCCGTTTGGAAGATTCGTGGGAATAAAGAAATTTACAAACACAAGATACGCGCGAAAAACATCAAAAATTGTTTACTGATTTTAATTAAACTTGACTTTGAAACTTAAATAATGAAAGAAATTAATAATTTTTCATATTAAATTACATCAGTATTAGCGTGGAGTACAGAATAAAATAACCGGACTAGTTTTCAGACTCCGAGTACTATAATATAATCTGTGATCAGAGTTTGAAAATGAGTCCGGTTATTGTGTCGCCAATAACAAAGGACCAAACATAGCTTGTGAAATGTAGGGTAGGATGTAACCCCGCCTAACCCCGAGGCAAAAGTCGGGTTGCTATATGTATCTACATAATATAACTTTCAAATATGAAATATGATTCATACTATGAATTTATTTTATACCTCTAATTATCTAATAATTTATTTTATATCTCTAATAACGAACTGCACGTAGAGCTCAATTCCATAACCTATGGTAACATAATTATAATTAAAAAGCCAAAATAAACTCCTTACAACTGTTGTGAGATAAGACTGCAAGTGCAGAAAGTATCAATGAACTAATGTACTAGATAGATAAAAAGGTCTTCGCTGATAAATAATTGAGTTCAAAGAATCTTGATCTCATTTGATATACTTGGAGCTTTGTTCATAATACTTAATCATTGGCATAATTTTCTCTTTGTTTTCTATTGTTTGGTCACTAGTGTTAACGAGTCGGACTGTAATTTTTATAAGGCCAATAATTTCATCATGCAAGGGAAAGTAACACACAAACAACACACTTTGCTAAAACACCACAGATAGTTTATCTTTTTTCAGAATCGACTTTATTATTGATGTCTCAATTGTTGACATTTGTTTAGCAATGGCATTAATTTTCCTAATCGATTGTTCATTTTATATGTCAATAAGTCTAAAGTCACAAAAAAGAAGGCGATCTGCCTGATTAAATAAAGTTAAGATACCAGTATTTCTAGGAGCCTGATTAAGATTTAAAGATGTTAGCGTGACCCCATAAGATGGCTAAAGTTACTGTGGGTGCAGCTCACCTAAGGAAACCTTACCTCTTTTCATAATTATAATTACAGCTGCAATAGAAAACTTAAGCAACGAGCACGTGCGAATGCAGCTACGTTAATTTCTTGCGTGAATGTTTAGTCAATTGCTTGATAAGGCGGTGACGATGATGTCATTCTCTAAGTAACAGCGCATGCACGCAGTTACTATCGGACAAATTGATTCATCTCATGAATGTTTGGCATCATAGCCGACGTGTCAGGAAAAAAATATTATTTGCATAATATAGGAAATCCGTGTGAAATTGTGACCAGCAGTGATTTCCTGTGAGAAAGTTAAACTTGTTCAATACAAAAGGACAGTGCCATACCGTTTCTGAATAATACAATTGCTTATGACCAAATATGTAAAACACCATTTTGTAAGTATATCAATATTTTATTAACGTTATCGCTTGACATTTTCCGGGCGCTCATTGTTGATGTGGTATTATTTATTGGATAACAGATGATCTACACTTATAAACATAAGTAGATCTCTTGTTAAATTCTCTAAATACACAGCACAGTATATTGTTCGTATCTGGCTGAATAAAAAGCACCCGGCTTTTTTTTCAGCCAGTCTACTAGTCTTCAATAGGTACGTTACTATGCAGAGATAGTTTCTAGAAAGAAACGCTCGTCAAAAACTCCAAACATCATTAAATAACGATAACACGTGCGATGAGACAGATATCAAATGTCGGCTTTTACTGTATATTAACTCATCAATAGATAAATAAAGAGATAACATTAGGTGTACCTTGTCATTTTTATCTACGGCATAATTATGTAGATTAATTATTGTACCACAAATATATTATGATTCACAGCTACTGTGGTTGTTGTTACATCGTAATCAACTAGGGAATATTTATAGTTTAATTTGAACTTGGGTTCACAGCCGTAGCTTTCACAAGGGGAAGGGGGCCGAGGGTTCAAAAATGCACAATCATATTACCTACTTACTACTCATTTTTGCCTGGGCTTCGACCAAAAACCAAACCGATTTTTAAAGGCTATCCACAAATAAATAAAATTGGAGTGTCTGTTTGTAATATTAAAATAACCGCTTTCTACTACATGCATATGACTACGATATATAAAATAATATTTTTTTCAATTTTTGTCTGTTTGTTCCGGCTAAACTCTGGAACGGCTGGACCGAATTCGGCAGGACTTTCACTGGCGGATAGCTAATTTTACAAGGGGTAACTTAGGCTACTTTTGTTTTGGAAAAATATCAGGGTTCCGTAATAGTACATTATGATACAAGTGCGGTAAGTTGATAATTACAGCCGAGGCGATATTGCTAGCCCGAGCCGCAGGCGAGGGCTACAAGAAAGCAGAGGCTGTAATTATCAAACCGCACGTGTGTCATACGACGTTTTATAACATATTTGCGAGGAAATAAATAAAATTCGGACTTTCTTAGAAAAAAACAAATACAGCGAAAAGAAATAGCGCGCGGAATTATTTTTACTTGTCACAAATTATCGATGCGCGCGCATCAGCGCTTTTTTTTTAAGGCAAAAACACAAAAACAGCCAGTATTACTAATAAAGTAAATTAATATTTTTGTGTTTTAGTACAGATAAATGGTTGTAATTTATGGTCTAAATTAATTAAATTAAAGAATTAAATGTTTATTTTATATTTATATCATAATTATTTTATCTACCAAAGTTAATTAATTTTATTCATAAAATGTTGACCACTTTACTGACATAAAAACTCTTTGCTAAGATTTTAAAAAATAGGTACCGTTCGTTACGTACGGAGCCCCTTGATTATTATAGTATGTGAGCATGAGAAGCCGTGCAATTTACTTTACATTACCGCACTAGTGCGTAATGAGATACATTACAACACTGAAATTGGTGAAATAAGAGACCCTTTACGAGCAAATATGTTAAAAAAAAAAAAAAAAACTCCACGAGTAGTTGTCCACGCGAACGAAGTCGCAGGCACAGCTAGTAACGAATGTAATCCATCCCAAAAAGTTACTAAAAAATAATAAAAAAGATTTCATTAAGTACAAGCTTTTAATAATCAAAAACATGAACAAAAAGGTACAAAATAAATTTATGGGCCGTATATAATAATAATAATAAACTTAACAACTAAACTCAACTAATAACTCAACTCTGGCTTGCCTTTACCAGCTGACCAGAGAGGGGTCGCCAGAGCTATATGCTCGGGGGTGGAGGTGTCATTTTTCAATGGCATAATTACTAGGAAACCCGCTCCGGGTCTCCGCTTAGGACCCGCGATGGAGAAATCGGCGCCGCACCGCTCGACGCCCCTAGCCGCGCTACGGTGTTGCCCTGAGACCCGTGGACTTCGGCCCATGTCATCTAGTGTAAGGCGAGTCACCGTCTGCCCAAATCCTCATTTAACATCAATATTCACCACTGGAGGAGGCAAGCAGGCGACGTTGTTCCCGTATGCCAGATACCACCATTCCACCGAACACCCAAACACATAGCCTAGCTTTATTTGACTCCACACCATCATACAATAGCTTTACACTTACCATTGACAAATCATAGCTGTACTACAATAGTGCAGTGCTATGGCAGAGCGGTAAGCGTCTCATCCCATTCTTCTACCACATTCACACAGTGCCATCTAGTCCCAAAGTAAGCAATTATATTTGCTTGTGGTATGGGTACTAAACAACTGATATACTACTTAAATACATTTTGTTTTTGTAAATACATACCTACATATTATAGAAAAATAACACCCAGATACAGAACAAACCTTTATCACACAAAGTTTTGTCCTGGGTGGGGATCGAACCCACGACCTCCGGCTTAGCAGTCATGGTCACTACACTAGACCAACAGGCCAGTATATAAGTAAACAGAATTTTTTAAAATCTATATTTAATCAATTTCGAAAGCTTGAGGCACTGATATGGGATAGTAAACCTGCTTATCAGATGGCATATAATATCAGTGCCTCAAGCTTTTAAACTTTATATAGACTTTACATTTTGTAAATATCTGTTCATATAAGGCCCTTTAATTTAATTTTTACCTTTAAGTTCATGTTTCTGATTATTAAAAGCTTGTCCTTAAAAAAACCTTTTTTCATTATTTTTTTTTCCTTTCGAGTTCACGATTTTTTTTTATTTTTTAGTCTTAAAGGATTTTACAGGTACCTACAGGTATACATTTTTATTTCACTAATTTTAATGTTTTCTACTCTTCTGACCAGAATCTCCACGTAGGTACACATTGCAATGCGATGCTACGGCCCAGATTAATTTATTATTTTGTCACGCGAATATTTTTATATTGCGATTTCTTATAACGTATGATTACCATTCTAACAAACACATTTGAGTATTTAGATATAGGTTAAATAAGCTTCTCAAAAATTCAATCTTTTTACCCGACTGCCAAAAAGTAGGGTAATGTTTTTCGCGCGTATGTATGTATGTATGTGGGCTTTCTGTTCAATTGTGACCTTCTGTAGCCTAAGCGGCTTGGCTGATTTTAAAGTGTGAGGTGTCATTAGATTTGTATTTTTCCCCCGAGTGTATATGTAGGCTATGTGACGTCAACAAAAAACCAATATGGGGGCCGTAAACTGTCAAAACAGACGTTTTTTTAGTGCTATCGCAATATGGGTATCAGATGAAAGCTAATTAATAGCCTAATTCAATGATATAATATGCACAAACTATTGCCAGCGGCTCCACTTGTCTCTTGTAACCTAAATAGCTTAACCGATTTTGAGGTGCAAGGTGTTATAATATTCGTATTAATCCCCGAATCTCTATATCTATGCTAATACATAATATTATATATAAGTAGTATATCAGTTGTTTAGTACCCATAACACAAGCAAATATAATTGCTTAATTTGGGACTAGATGGCGCAGTGTGAATGTGGTAGAATATTATATTATTATAAAGTGTGTTTATTTGTAAGCTATATAACATCATGCTTCGGCGTGCGGGGTTTCGCACCATTCGTTCTTTATTTAGCCACTGATCAGTAAGTGAAACAGTTAATGATTTGATAACGATCGCTAGAAAATTTATGTGCTTTCAAATAAAATACATAAAAAAGTTAATTTAACTGACTGCCTAAAAAGGTCTAAAACGATGGAAATAAGTCAAATAGCACTATAGAAATTCACAAAGTTATAATATACATAATAATTAATAATACTGACTGACAAAGGCTACTTTTTGGCAAGGCAATGCAGTCGGGTTTTTGTTTTTTTTAAATAAACACTTGTTAATCTAACATTTTAATTGTTAAAGCAGTTATTGTGAGTTATCCGTTGGAGATAGGCATATGCTATCACGGACTTTTTTTTTTATTGACATTGATAAGTTCTTTAATATTATTTTACATGATTTTGTTCTAACATCAATAGTTTTCGTAGCGCATGCGATGAATACTTTGTATGACAATTTATTACACCTTTGGTTATATTATTCAAGTTTTAGTAGGGATCCTATAATATTTTTAGAAATAAATATAGCCTTCACTGTTTGAAAGATACGTCTAAAAACATGGGCAGTGTTACAGGCACTCCAGAGATGCCGAATTGACCATCGGTATATCGAGGTGATGAGGTGTTTGTACAGAAACGCCACCATGTCAGTTCGTCTCCAGGATCAGAGCTCGAAACCTATCCAACTGCAGCGAGGTGTGAGACAGGGAGATGTAATATCTCCGAAACTGTTCACAGCTGCGTTGGAAGATGTCTTTAAGCTTCTGGACTGGGACGGATTTGGCATCAACATCAATGGCGAGTACATCACCCACCTTCGGTTTGCCGACGATATCGTGGTCATGGCAGAATCGCTGGAGGACCTAAGCACAATGCTCGGTAGCCTCGATAGAGCTTCCCAACGCGAACGGGTGGGCCTCAAAATGAACATGGACAAGACGAAAACTATGTCTAATCGCCATGTAGCGCCCGCCCCTATTACTGTGGGGAGCTCTTATCTCGAAGTTGTTGACGAATATATATACCTAGGACAAACGGTCCGGTTAGGTAGGTCCAACTTCGAGAAAGAGGTTAACCGCCGAATCCAACTCGGTTGGGCAGCGTTCGGGAAACTACGCGCTATCTTCTCGTCCACAATACCCCAATGTTTGAAGACAAAAGTCTTCAACCAATGTGTGTTGCCAGTGATGACATATGGTACTGAGACGTGGCCGCTAACTATGGGGCTCATTAGAAAGCTCACTGTCGCTCAGCGAGCCATGGAAAGGGCTATGCTTGGAGTTTCCCTGCGTGATCGAATCAGAAATGAGGAGATCCGCAGGAGAACTAAAGTTGCCGACATAGCTCACCGAATCGCATCGCTGAAGTGGCAGTGGGCAGGACACATAGCCCGCAGAACTGATGGCCGATGGGGCAAAAAAGTTCTCGAGTGGCGGCCACGTACTGGAAAGCGCAGCGTGGGGCGGCCCCCCGCCAGATGGACCGACGATCTGGTAAAGATTGCGGGTGGCCGTTGGATGCGGGCGGCACAAAATCGCTCGCTGTGGCGGAAATTAGGTGAGGCCTATGTTCAGCAGTGGACATCGTTGGGCTGATATGATGATGATGATGATGTTACTCGGTGAAGATGTATCTTTCAAACAGTGAAGGAATTTTTAAAATCGATCTAGTAGTTTTGAGTTAAATCGAAACAAACAAACAAACAAATCTTTCCTGTTTATAATAGGATGAAGTACAAAAATATACATAGATAGAAGAAGTATAGACTACTCTTCAAGTCCTTTCATTTGATACCCATATTATGTGGAGCCATCGAACCGAACCGGCATAAGCTCCGCTCGCCCCGTGGATCATGCCCCCGATTTCTTTAATGTTGTAACTCGCCCCCTTGAATATTAGATACCCCAAATCAACTCCGATTGCTAGTAGGTAAGTTAAAAGTACTGTCAGCAATGAAGAGTTTTAAATATTTTTATTAAAACTTCAGTAGAGCATTCTAGGGATTTGATGGTGAAGATCGAAATAAAAGTACACATGGAGTTAAAAGTGTATAATGGAAGATAATCACATACTAAATCTTTACAATATTAAACAATTAAATGTTAATATAATATTTGCCAATTAAAGTTGTTACAATTTATACAATTTACAATGTACACAGTTTTGCGTTCATTGTCATCACAAAACAGAAAGTTTTCAAATTTCTTTGGTATTTCTAATTTGTTTATATGATCATGAATTTTATTTATTCCAAAAGCCTTTTTCCTGTAATTTTGCAGGATAGATCTAATGTTTTTATATTCAGGCAATTTCTGTAGTAGTTCGTATCCTTTTTCTTTAAATGTTAATATTTCACTTTCGAAAACTTCTTGTTAAAATTAAAAACAAAAATAAGTAAAAATTGTCTTGATTTCAGTTTGTTCAAAATTTGGAATACACGGGTGTCGTGTTTCTTTTAGAATTGTTTCGCCAATAATGGTAAGGGTACCTTTACAAGTTGGCCTGTTAATGCAATGCCAGTTAGAAGCACCCCTCTTGTAATTTCTTTTTTTGTGGTAGCTGTTTCCAGCTGTCAGCAATATAGTACCTCCTCTTTGCGACTTAACAAAAGTCAAGTTTGGACCTCGACTACTGCTTGAACTACTTATTTCTGCTGACATTGTTCTATAATAAAAATAATTAAAGCCCTTGAAGTCATAATAATTATGTTAGTCCAATTGAATTAAATAACATTATTGTTATTAGTTATACAAAATGATTTTTTAGTTTAATAATAAAGCATAATAACTACTGACATAGAAATAGTGAATGGTCAGTAGTTACTAACAAATAAACAAAATGGCAGCGACATGAGCGAACTTAATTTTCTATTTATCTTTTCAAAGGTCGTAATCCTATGACAGACTATGGTTTAGCTTATAATATAATTATATAATTATTACGACTCTAGAAGTAGGTAATTTAACTCAAAAATTCGAATATTCATTTATGAATAAAGTAAAGTAGCGATATTAAAACTAATATCAAATAAAAGCCAAACAAAAAGTATAGAATAAAAGACTGTTTCGCAAATTTAATTTGATATATCAAAATACGATTGTAATATAAACTTACCTTGACTTTCTATCCAAAACTATACACACAATCTCACAATACACTTAAATATTGTGCCTAGTCCGTTGCACTTCGATATCACTAGTCACTACTAAACCTATAAGCAAATATCGCAAAACACATCCCTTCCACATTATAATACGAGAAAGCATTACATATACCACTCTTCCGACGGTGACATATTTTAACAAAGCTTTTGTTTATTGGACCCTTGAAACGGTTATAATTAAATAGGTAAACCAGGTAGCAAAAACTCGGTGTCACTAGTTGGTGAGATTACAGACATCAAACATGGTAATTTTCATATGTGCACATTTTTCTGTCTGACTATACCATTTTAGGTTAAGTTTCAAAAGAAATACCTCAAGGGGCGATTCAATCCACCAAAATAATTATTTAAATGTAGATTTTTAACTCGCCCCGTGGCAAGGGATGAGTCACTACACCAAAATAAAAAAAGGGGGCGAGTGGAGCATTTTAATCGAACCATCGCGCGGATCCTAGGTCTATGGATCGAACAAAAAAAGGGGACCTGCCATTTTGGAACGGCAGCCATATTGAAATTATTAGAATTTTGACTTTTGAATAGTGTATTGTCCTCGGAACTAAAGGTGTATCATCATCATATCAGCCCAACGACGTCCACCGCTGAACATAGGCCTCACCTAATTTACGCCACTGCGAACGGTCCTGTGCAGCCTGCAACCAATGGCCGCCCGCAAAAAAAAAAAGGTGTATGTTTTTTTTTTCCAAATTAATCAGCCATCTACAAGTGGTCAAAAATGATTTGCTAAATTGTTGTATGTGCGACAATTCGTCCAGGTATCGTAGCGTCAATAATATGATTTATCTTCTTTTCCACCTCCAATACACATGGCCGGCCTCGAAGAGCTTTTGGCCTTTAGATATATTTTGGCCCCGCTGAAAGTCGTTATTTATATGCCGGAAACCATATTTTCTAATTTTAATCATTATGAAAATTATTAAGTAATTATAATATATATAAAATGACAGATCAGTATATGATTCCGTTTCTATCCGCTAGTGGTACTGTCGCGTTTAGTGCTGCCACCTATAGTTCGTGCACGCTCTCTATTGGTTTAATAAAATTAATAATATTTTATTAACTTTTATTTCACATACACCTGTCGTGATGGTTGAAACTAATGCGTGACATTAGAGGAAATTGATAGAATTTTCCGCTACCGTATTTTTTAATCCGGGTGTAATTTACTCTCGAGTATTTTTGGAATCATGAATATTTGCTAAGAAGAATCTAACTATTATTATTATTAATATTATTATAATAACCTAGATTGATCTTGTTTATCAATAACCATTAGGTATGCATAACTTTTTTAGCGTGTTTGGAGGAAATTTGTAAAATTTTGCATGTTCAAGATCATGATCAATTTGTGTATAACGCTATGATCATACCGAGATACGTGACGTACGACTAAAATGATTTTAGATAATGATGACGGTGATCATTGGATATTTGTTAAATTATAGCAAAGCGGTTAGGTATTAAGATAAGTTAAGTCATTGATGAACTAAATAGCAGATCAACTAACGTAACTATCAAAAATAATTACCTACTATGGTATTACAATAATCAATATTTTCATAGAGTAAATATAATAATATGTATATTCATAGATAGTACTGATAGAAAGAAAGGTGTAAGAGTAGGTATTCAGTGTAGCAATGATCACAACTGATTTTTATTATAATTTTGTCGTATGAAAGGGCCTCAATAAGACGATGTCCATCTTTATTTTATAACCGATAATTTTGTGCTTTTTATAAAAGTAGATACCTACTCATATAAAAAAGAAAACAAGGAGAAAAATTGTTACGGAAGAAAATCGGTGCTATTTCAAGTGTAAATCTCATGAATACCCATGGTTAGGCCCGCGGCCCTTTTTTTTGGATCAATGTAGTTCTTCGTACATGGTTCGTGACAAAACCTTTGCATTTATTTTCAGTTTTGTGAGAAAATCGCACTAGTTCTCTCCAGTTCTTATCTATACTGACTAGCTAGGTATTATTAAACCTATTATACAAAATTATGTGGACGTTAGAAATAACATCGCATTGTTGTCACTGAGACGATGGCACGGTAGCGACATTGAAAGATCATTGACGCCACGCACATCGGCGCAACACAAAGTACATACATGATATATTTATAAGATTACAAATATTTGTATTCATACTCTACAATTGATACTCACATGATAATTCTGAAGGTTTACTTTCTTTGACTCAATCACAGAATGTTTGATTATAATTTCATCATCACAGAACATTTAATATTTACTTAAATATAGGTACTTACTTTAATCTCTATTTATATGTAGATAGGGATATCTTACACAAATACTCTTATTTTAAATAGGTAATGCTTTTACTTCATTATCAGCCTTACCAGCATCTCCGGAATATTAAATGAATATACATAAACCCCAAGATGTCAATGCTGTAACTTACAAAGGAATATTACATTAATTATACGATAAAACAATACGTGATAAAGATGTAGATAGAACAGCTACATACGTAAATAAATACTTACGTACATCTTTAATTTATTATTTGTTAACCTAGACACTGTCGTTTTATAAGATAATGCTATTAGGGCAGTTACACAATACGCTAATATTTTTAATTAAACTTTTCTTATACCGCAATAAATAAATAACAGTCGTAGGTCGTCGACTGTCGTAGGACGTCAACTGTCGTAGGACGTCCACTGTCGTAGGACGTCCACTGTCGTAGGACGTCCACTGTCGTAGGACGTCATAAGACCATAATGCATGTAACTATTCACACCTAATACGTATGCGTAATCTAATCTATATTAATATTATATAACAAGGAAATATTTGTATTTTTGTATGTAACGAATAAACTTAATAAACTACTGGACCGATTTAAGAAATTATTTTGCCGTTCTAAAGCTACATTAACACTGAGTAACAGGCTTTATAACACCACGCTACGACCAATAAGAACTGAGCAGTAGCCAAATACGACAGAAGCGAAGCCCCGCGTGACTTCCAGTTAGAAATAAAAGTTTATAAAAACACTTTATAGCCAGTGACGGATTAACCCCTAATCAAATTAAGCAATTGTCTAGGGCATCACGTCTGAGGGGCACCAGAAGAAGCACAAAAAAAAATCCGTCCTTAGGGCATCACACTCTTATCATCTCACTCTCACGTCACCAAAAACCACACCAAAAACAGTTTCTAGGACTAATTTGAAAAATCTCTACTTCTAAAGTTACATCTCATCATCTTATTTTACAAAAAACTAATGTTTTTAGGCGTTAAAGGTTTAAAGACCGATTCTAGTTGACATACGGATAGGGGGCCCCCCTATCCGTATGTCAACTAGAATCACACGCATGGATTATGCTTGATGCTTAGGGCATCAAGTAGTCTTAATCCGTCACTGTTTATAGCATGACATCCATGACGGTTTATTCCCGATGCATAAAGAGGTGTAGTATGTTTAACCGCCATATATTGTGTGTGTCTGTCTGTTTGTGGCACCTGCAACCCTAGAATAAACAGATTTGAATGCGGTTTCTGTACTTGAAAATTATTTTCAAAATTCCGTCCGGGTGGTCACGATTTATCGAGGCCATTTGCTAGTCTATACAGAATTCGTTTGCTATATACATCTTTAAAGATCAATATTTAATGAAACTAACTTTTTAACAAATACAATCAATGCCTTAGCCAATATAACAACTTTAAAAGTAGATAGGTATATTATTGTAACCTTTAACTTTGTGTTCTTAACCTCTTCATTGACGCATGTGATATCTTTTTTTAAAATTAACCAACTGTAGAATCCATAAAAACAATGTAAAGAAGCACAATACAAATTACATTTGAGAAAAATCCGTTATAAAAATTTTTCAATCAATCACTGAGAACAGCAACGTGGCAACTTGCCAAGTTCCTACTTACTGACTATTCAGGATCGAAATCCCCATTCCAAGTAAACACTTCATTCATTTTTCAAAAGAGCGGCCATAACCATGGTGTACTCGGAATCTCAACATCCGACTTATGCCCAGTTTCTGTTTACTTTTACTGGAGTTTATCTATTCATTAGCGCTATTGTTTCCATAACTCACGAAAATGCCTTTCTGAAATATTTTTTTATATTCATTGGTTCGTTATGGTTGACGTTTTATACTTTGACGTAAGTATAACATTTTTCTTAAATTTCAACTAAAAAGAGGGGTGCGTGTTATAAGTTTAACGTGTCTGTGTATCTATCTGTGGCATCGTAGCGCCTAAACGAGTGGACCGATTTTGAAAGCTGACGTGATCGAGATGGTTCTTAACTACAATCAAGGAAGGCCTCTAGATCGTCTGCCACTTCAGGCAATAAAAAAAAGGTTTGTTCAGGGATTTCAAGGTCATCAGCGCTTTTAGTAGCTGCTGTTTGAACCTTAGACGCATAATATTTATTTTATTTTCAAACCAAATATGTGTAGCTACTGTGGCTCGTAACATTCTGATACGAGCCACAGCCACACAGCCACAGATAAGGTAACTCCATAGATTGGTGACCATTTATGTGAAGTGATGTGTGATTTCAATCGTACATTAAGATCGAAGACGATCAAAGACATCGTTGATCCTGGCTACTACCTAATGTGGTACCTAGTCGTTATGTAATTTTGGAAGTCTTCTGGGTGACTTGAATTGCAACAAAATTAATTTCTACCTAAGGCCTATACGATAATAGGAAATCTTCGAGCTCATAAAAAATTCGCAAGACTCCATCACTCGATTTACCGATATCGCCTCGTAGTTAAATTAATCTATATACTGATAATGTTACTTGTAAATGAAAAAGTCAGCGGTTATTGTTGTCGGCACTTCGGCAGTACGTACTTGTACATTGTACCTACATACATGGCTGCAACAGTGCGCCTAACTTTGTTATTGCTGATAACATATCGAAGATCACTTTGTAATATCATGATGTTGGGTACACGGTAACACCGCGTGCTACTTATTCTAAGTATAGCATTATTAGTATTTCATAGGTTAGTTATTTTCCACACGAAATGTAAAGAGATTCCCTACTCCGTAGTCACGCTTTAGACATTTTCTTTGTACATCATTTTAGTGTTCAATTAGAAGTTGGTTTTATTAGTGATGAAAATCGTGACTACAATCGTATACAACGATCTTGAAATGACATCATGTTTTCTGCCATAAGTGTGCCGTAACGGTATATCATTTAGAGACCCCCCACACTAGCGTCTTTCGAGCGTTATCGTCGTGGCAGCGTCCGCACAGCGTCGACGCCCGCCGCGGTAACGCGACGCCAGCAAAGCGTTTAGTAGCCGGCCAGTGCTGACTGCTGACATCACGTCGCCGCGGCGTCGACGTCGCGTCAACGCTGTGCGGACGCTGACACGACGATGACGCTCGTAAGACGCTAGTGTCCCCCACACTAGCGTCTTACGAGCGTAATATACAAATTGAACAAGTGCATATTACTTTTAGGGCGTATTGACACCTCTATTATATGTGAAAGGAAACTACATAATTGATTCTCAGGTGTTTATTTCTATTAAAACATGCCATATAAATCTTTGTAACGATTATACTTATTATTTAATTTTCTAATTTTACACTGACTAAGTTTATAAAAAATACAATCTAATTGTACGTACCTTAGCTTATCCCAGAGAAACAATCACTTATTATACACAATAATAAACTGTTATTTATTCGTCCGTACAGCTCAACTACCGTGGCAAGACTGACTGTGTGAATTCAACAAAAATGTCTCTAACGCTCTCCCCTCCACATGAAGCATAGAGTGAGGTGATTAAAAATGACAAGTCACAAAGTCAGTGTTGCCTAACGAGAAAAAGTATAAAAAATAAGCTAAATAAATGAATTTAATAAAATAATATAAAATATCGTGTAAATATAATTAAATGTTTGTCATAATTCCTAACAGCTCGGTCATCCTGATATTTGAGCGAGTCCCTTCGCTTTGAAACAGAAACAGAAATATTTATTTGTCAATAAACCACCTACGGTTAAATTTACAGATCTTGTGTTATTAAAAAAAAAACACATTGTACCTATAGGCATACAAATATTATTTTAAGATAAAGAAAACAGAAATCAATTAAAACAAATCATGTTTACATAATTATTTTAAGTAAATACATAATAATGCAGTGCACATCTATATACAATCTTAACAAGAACTACAACTATTTAAAAGTACATACAGTAATTATTAAACCAGTGCAATAATCGATATCGTGAATAAATATTCTAACTTCATAAGGTGATCTTTGTTCATGTAATAACATTTCATAAGCAATAATTACTGTAGGTATATATAAAACAAAATAGGCAGGATTAAAATACAATGCATGATTATCAATAGAATTAGTCTGTAGATTTACATAAATTAGAGAAAGCAACTATACTTGTATTCGTTATGTATGGGTTAATGTAAGTTTGAAATTTAATTATTAACAATTATATTAATTATTATATTTTTTTTAATGATTAATTATTATTATTTATTTAATTATTAGTTTTAGATAAATCACAATTATCATCAGTACTTTCTGAACTAGAATCACATTTTCTGTTGAACACCAACCATGGTTTAAGTTTATCTATTGATACAATATTTTCATAGCGAGGCCGGCCAGGCTTGCGAGTTAGAGGAGTATCTTCAATTACAAATCTGTCATTAGGTAGTATTTTTGACAAACGATAAGGACCTTGATATTTAACAACTAACTTCTTTGATTTACCATCACTATGAGCTTCCCGCCTTACACTAACTAAATCCCCGACAGTATAGTTGTGAAAAAAATATTAGGACACTTCGCTACAAATACTACACTACAAAGTCAATACATGATAAACATAAATACCTAAAATACAATAAACTATTAAAAAAATGTATTACTAAAGCAAAACAAAATAAAAATACAAATTATATAACAAACAGTAAAAATTTATGTAAAGCCACCTGGACTGTAATTAAAAGTGAATCCGGTTGCTCTAATACCCTAAATTCCATACCAAGTATAATACATCAAGATAACGTAGAAACGAATCCTTTAACTATAGCTACTATATTTAATGAACATTTCATTTCTACAACTAATAAAGTCAACAGTAAATTAAAACTAACAAATGTGAAGCAGAGACAAACCGACTCGATATTCTTATCTCCTGTGAATGAGACTTATATCAGTAAGGTACTACAGTCGCTAAACAACACTGCATCTGTAGGATATGACTCCATATGCACCAAAATCATAAAACTATGTAGTGAAGAACTCACACCTATATTTACATATCTGGTGAATCTCTCCTTGGAGACAGGCACTTTTCCTAATAGACTTAAATACGCGGTAGTTAAACCATTGCATAAACGTGGGGATAAAAAAGACGTGAACAATTACAGGCCTATCACACTAGTACCGGTATTATCAAAATTATTTGAAAAGGTTATGCACGATAAACTTACGTCATTTTTTAATAAAAACAACATCATAGTGCACAATCAATTTGGCTTCCAAAAACAAAAATCTACTAGAGATGCCACGTTTCATTTGGTAAATGATATTTTGCATAGCTTAAATAATAAAAATTATACAACAGCTGTGTTCCTAGATATGACCCGCGCTTTTGACTTTGTTTCACATGAGCTGCTGTTAGCTAAATTAGAATACAATGGAATTAGAGGTCCAGCCTTACAATGGCTCGAAACATACTTAGTAAACAGACTGCAATGTGTAGATATAGCGCAAATCAATGCTGATGAGTCTATTCAGATGTACAAATCAAATTATATGGTGAATAATTTCGGGGTTCCTCAAGGTAGCGTCTTGGGTCCCCTTCTTTTTCTCGTCTACATAAACGACTTGCCTGAAATTACACATCATAAGACTACACTCTTTGCTGACGATGTGTCGGTCATAGTGACGACTAATAAAAACAGAACTATTTTAGAACATGAAAATGACATTAATAACACACTAACATTAATCATTAATTGGCTAAAGAATAATAATCTCCAAATTAATTTAAGGAAGACAAATTATATTAATTTTAATAATTTTAAGGACTCTAATAATAATTTAAATATTAATTATGACGGACAAAATCTTGTGAACGCTAATAATGTGACATTTTTAGGACTAATATTAAATAATAAATTTAACTGGAAGGAACAGATAGAAAAAGTAAGTAACAAAGTAAACGGATTTTCATATGCACTATATAAACTAACGAAAATAGCTAGTAAACAAACAGCCTGCATAGCCTATTTTGCGTATGTGGAATCTATTCTTAGATATAATCTATTAATTTGGGGAAATGGTACAGACATTAATAAAGCTTTTGTTGCCCAAAAAAGATGCATTCGAGCGATATGTGGTCTTGCTCCTGATGAGCCCTGTCGTCCTTTTTTCAGGCAGCTAAAAATACTTCCTTTGCCTTGTTTATATATATTAGAAGCAGCAAAATTTACTAAACAGCACCCAGAAATCTTTCAACAGGCAAAAGATGTAAGTCAGAGAACAAATATTAGAAATCCAAGCAAACTAGTTATTGACATAATCCCTAGAACCTGTAGATTGCAAAACAATTGCTATAACATGTGTATAAAGATATTTAACAAAATTCCTGCGCCTATTAAAGAATTGCCTTACAATAAATATGTTGCTACACTCAGTTGTTGGCTGCTACATAAAACTTTTTATACTGTGAAGGAGTTCCTAATCCATAAAGAAATATAATAATGTCTGTCTAATTATGTGCTAGTGTATAATATGTAATGTATAAGTGTGGAACTTTTTAAATAGATAATAATATACCTAATTATTATAAACATGACATGTAATATTTTATGACATTATTGTTAAATTCATGTGTAATTTTAAATTTGCATGCTGTTTTAATGGCTAAATAGGATAATGCCTCTTAAACTATTCATAACACCTATATTTATGTACCCTATTTATGGCAAATAAAGTATTTGATTTGATTTGATTTGATTTGTGTTTAAGTTTTCTTTTAGAGTCAAAATTAATTTTGTCTTTCATTTGTTGCTCAGTTATGCGCTTGCCTGCTTCCTCACGCATTTGGTTCAAACTATCTAAAGATACATCCCTAGTATCATCTATAATTTCATTGAGAATATTCTCAGAACTATTATTAATCTTAAATCCAAATAAGAGTTCAGACGGAGTTTTGCCAGTTGTCTTATGAATCGTAGTATTTAATCCTATTTGTATATCTGATATGTACTCGTCCCAATTTCTATCATCCTTGTCGTGGGTTTTAGCCGATAAAGCATCCAATATTGTTCTATTGAACCTCTCAACTTGCCCATTAGCTCGCGGCGTGGCTACTGCATTATAAATGTGTTTGACACCTATCGATTTTGTGAATGAACGGAAATTATTACTAGTGAAAGATGTACCTTGATCAGTTATAAGCCTAGATGGAGCCCCAAAATAACTTATGTGTTCCTTAAACACCTTGATCGAAGTAGTACTCTTAGTATTTCGGACAGGTGTAATGTTAATGTACTTTGTGAAGCCATCAATAATAACCAATAGATAACAATTCCCTTTTTTACTCTTAATAAACGGTCCTAAATGATCCGCGTGAATGGTATGAAACGGAATCTCCACTTTCGGTATCGGATGCAATTCTCCTTGTTGTTTGCCTGAAACACCCTTGTGATACGCACACTCTAAGCAGGAACTGACATATTTTTTTATGAATTTCCGCATTTTTGGGAACCAATAGAACTGTTGTATCCTAGTTAATGTTTTCTCAAAGCTGAAATGTCCTACGTCATCATGATTCATTTTTGCAATTTGCCATCGGACACCCTTTGGTACTAGCCAACGAAAATCGTTATCTCCCTCACCTAAAATTCGATAAACTTTGCCATTTTTGAGTTTATAATTCTTAAGAACATCCATAACCTTTATAGCTTCGGGATCGTTTAGTATTTCTTTGATTCGAACCACCTCACTATCACTCGACTGGACAGTAGTTATCCAATCTTCAGTGCCAACATTTAGAACATCTAGAACATGGGGTTCTTCGATTGCATCTTCAACAGGATTCCTGCTCAAAGCGTCTACATGTTTCATCCCAACACCTGGACGATACTCTATCTCGCAATCAAATTCTTGGAGCTGTACCCACCACCGGGCTATACGAGGAATTAGGTCTTTTTTTGTCAACGTGGTTCTAAGGGCATTAGGTCTGTCAACACTTTGAATGGTATACCAAGAAGATAAACTCTGAACCTATTAAGTGAAGATACCACAGCAAGCGTTTCTAACTCAAACGAGTGGTACTTTTGCTCATCGGGGGTAGTTTTACGACTATAATAAGATATAGGTCTCAGTAATCTATCGTTGCCCCTTTGAAGTAGGATTCCAGCGACACCATGCTTGCTTGCATCAGTATGAACCTGAGTTTCTTGTTTGGGATCATATAATGCAAGCACTGGTCTTTGAACTAACTCGGTTTTAATCTTTTCGAATGATTCATTCTGCCGAGAGCCCCAAGTCCATTCAACGTCCTTCTTAAGAAGGTCCGTTAGGGGACCAGCTGTAATGGCGAAGCCTTGAACAAATCGCCTAAAGAAGCTAGCGAGCCCGAGGAACTGACGCAATTCATGCTGCGTTTTGGGTGCTGGAAAATTGAATATGGCTTCAGTTTTCTTGGTACCAGGCTGAATACCATTTGCTCCAATCTGAAACCCTAAGAAGTCAATTGAATCCAGAAAAAACTTACATTTTTCAAGTTTGAGAGTAAGTCTCCCTGCCTTTAAAAGGGACAAAACCTCCTCGAGTCTCGCCATGCCTTCTTCAAAGGATCGGGCTGGAATAAGGACATCATCCATATAGACCAGGGCAAACTTGGATTTGGCATCCGAAAGGATTTTATTGATAGTCCTCTGGAATACGGACGGAGCATTGACTAGGCCGAATGGCATTCTGGTGAACTCAAACTGACCGTCTGGAGTAACGAATGCGGTTTTGTCCTGCGAATTCTTTTCTATGGGAATTTGGTAATATCCAGACGCTAGGTCTAAGGAGATAAATAGAGTATTACCCGAAAGTCTGTCTAGCTGATCCTCGATAAGGGGAAGCGGATAATGATCCTTTTTAGTTCGCCGATTTAACGCCCTATAGTCAACACATAATCTTTTCTCACCTGTTTTCTTCTTCACCAGTACTATAGGACTTGCATAAGGAGATGACGACTCCTTGACAATACCGGCATCGACCATTTCCTGAACCATTTCTCGCACTTGTGACCTCTCGCCGTACGACAACCTATACGGTCTATATACTACAGGATCAGAGTTTTCAAGTTCAATTTTCATTTCTCCTGCAGTCGTGAAGCCCAAGTCTTTCAGACTTGAAGAAAAGCATTCGGAATATTTAGCAAGCAAACCCTGAAGTCTAAGTTTTTGATCGATAGTGAGTTGCTCTCCACAATGTAAAGACTTCTTTACTTGTTCATTATCAAAAGACACGGGTAGTACATCAAAGCTACGTGCTACAGGCATAGCGCGTGTGATAAGAGTCCCTTTTTGCAGAAAAATATCTTCAGAACACAAGTTATACATAAGAACTTTACTTAAACCGTTTTCAAAATTGTATGTTCCAGGTAGCAAGTAATGTTCATTATTAATTCGCCCCCGAACAGTTCCGTTCACGAATATTGTCCCATTAAATTTAGAGCATGCTTTGACAGCTAGTGACACTAAATCATTTGTTTTTATTATCGTGTCGTTACAGGCCATTAGATATATTTTATGACCGTGACACTTCTCAAAAATGATTTGGTCTGGAGTTTTAGTAATTGTAATGTTTGGTTTCTCTGTAAATGAATGACCCAACAGAACTGGATGCTTCATGACGGAATCGTCCACGACAAAAACTTCGACACTCTCCTCTATGCCTTGTACTACAATGTTAACGTCAGCCTTTCCTAATGGTTGCACATAATGACCCCCTATACCTCGCAAAGTTGGCAATTGATTAGAACTATACTCAAGGCCTAACTCTCTAGCTACCGTTTCTTTTATTAAAGTACATTGGCTTCCTAAATCGACATGGCAAATTATAGATTTTCCTTTTATTAAAATCTCAATTAGGTATTTTTGATTGGCTTTTTCAGATTCATCTAACAACGCAACTTGTTTTTCTGGTTTAGTTTCAGCAACTTGTTTTTTATCATTAGTATTATTTTGTTTAGTTCTACAATATAAATCTAAGTGTCCAATCCTACTACAAATCGTACATTTATTAGGTGATTTGTTACACCTAAAACTTTTATGTCCTTCTTCGTTGCAATTATGGCATTTTATTCTACCGAGTGAATCTGATTTTGTTTTGTTTGTATAATTTTGGTTCAAATTTTTCCGTTCTGATTTTGTTCTGTCAGCTGTCTCCCTACTATGACCCGCTTTTACAGTTTTAAGATATTTTAATAAATCTTCCGGTTCCTTAAACTGGGCAGCTTGAGCCCCTACCCTAATGGCACGATCCTCAATACCATGTAATAAACAGTCTACTGCTTTCCTGCCTTTAATTCCACATCGGTTAAGTAAATTAATTTTAGAATAATAGTATTGTGCTAACGATTCACCGTAACGCACACGCTTGGCCAGCATCTCTGTTAGTAGTTCAGCATAATCGTTTCGGCAAGGGAACGACTCTATAAGCTTTCTTTTCCATGCATTCCAGCTAAAAAGTACCGTGTCTAAACCCTGGTACCAGGTCTTGGCAACGCCTGATAATTTTGGAAGGGCAAAATGAATTGTTTCACGTTCATCCCACCCATATATTTCAGCACATTCTTCAACTTTAGTTAACCACGTGATTATGGTTTGATCCTTAGATATCGGATCAAATTCCGGAAGTACATTTGTCAAAGAAAGCTTAGAGGTTGATGGCCCTTTTACATTACTTAAAATGTCTAAAAATTTATTTAAAATCTGTTTGTCATCACCGGACATATCTTTAAAACTAAAGTTACTGTCTACGTTATTCATTAAGGTCCTATCAGAGTAATGTGGGCGACGAGATATAGAACGACGACGTCGTTTCATTGTCTGTCTCAACTCATCTTCACTATCAGTATCCAACTGACGCCGTTCTCCTCTCGTCGTACACACCATCTCATCAGATGAGCTACTACGTAATTCACGTGATCTATAATTGTATCGTGCCTTATGTGGTCGTCGCCGCCGTAGACGTGACCTCCTAGAGTCACGATCTACATGATCTGACTCATCTTGGTGACCACGTGCATTATTTATATTAATTAATTTTCTTAATGATGTCGAGTTTTGATGTTGCGACCTACTGTGCTTATCACGTTGTCGCAACACCTCCCTACTCGGTGTCTGTGATTTATTATAAGAGCGTTTGTGGACTTGCCTCTCTTGCAGACTCCCATCCACTCCCTCGCTCTGGTCATTTCCTGGTATCGGCCTTACTCCGCTTACATTATCACGTTTACTATTCATGGCCTCGGTCTCAGACATGGAGTCCGATACGTGTTCTGATGTAGCGTTCTCCATCGATCTGAAACTTATTTTGTGTCTCTGGTATAATCCGTTGGCATATAGAGCGTATTAGGGTCATAAGTAATGGACCCATTACTCGAAAAGGTTCCCATTAAAATACCAACCTAACTTAACTTACTCATAATAGACAAAAAATAAAATAAAACCTTTTTATGACATATCTCTGAAACGGTGCATCTGAGCGTAAAAATAACGTTTTTTTCGCACCCCTTTGCTATCCTTAAACACCTCCTTCACCATCAATTGATCAGATGTTAAACGCGAAAAGTCGTTGTTTTGACGATTTTCCTTGAAAATTTTACGACTCCAGTTTCAATACAAAATCAATTAACGTTGTAAGTCACCAAGTGTGGGATCCTTGGTATGAATAAATAAAATACTTACTTAAATACACATTATATGTACCTACATAGTACCTATCTATACGAGAATACTTACTTAAAAATAAAAGTATTTATTTTATAGTTATTGTATCAAATTATTATTTATTGTATAATATACTAAAGTTATTTTAATCTACATGTGTACAAATAACAACCCATGGTGACTCAAATTATCTTAATATTTAACAAAGTTGTCATAATAATGTTTGTTAAAAAAAAGTATAAATTAATAGCATATTAGTGTGATGTTTGTAGCCCATTCCCAGAGAGTGGCCCCGGCAGAATACGCTATGCTCAAAGAGAAGAACTAACGGGGAGTGCCCCGATCGAATTCAACTCTTATTAACACACTAATATGCCTTATCAAAGATAATAATTACCGGGGAGTGCCCCGATCAAATTAAAATCCTTGCAATTATTACGTAATGGTATCTCTATCACTGCATATTATAATAACGCATTCCCAGAGAGTGGCCCAGGCAGAATACGCTATACTCTAAGAGAAGAATTACCGGAGAGTGCTCCGATCAAATTCAACCCTCATGATTAACATACACTGACAACAATACAAATATCGTAATGCTGGTCCTCCACCCACGCACGCCAAGAACAAGCTACCAGGGAGTACCCTGGCCAAACTATATTCAAGGCGGCGTAGCGGGGAGAACATGCAGCATAATTTAAAAATAATTTGTATAGATAGACTAACTTTGAAAAATATCTTATAATGGGCAGTAAAATGTTCACATACAACTTTCAAAAACAACTGTTACAGTATTTCTGAGAATCAATCACAGGTGTACAGTGTAATCTTTAATTTAATGCTTTTTAAATATACACAAAAAAGAAAAAGTGACAGGAAACACAAGTGGGCTGAGATTAACGGGTAGTTTGCGTCAGAGAAAACAAAAAAAAGTCGAGATAATAAATCGCAAAAACCCGTCAATCCCACTTCTGAGTTGAAAGGAAACTACATAATTGATTCTCAGGTGTTTATTTCTATTAAAACATGCCATATAAATCTTTGTAACGATTATACTTATTATTTAATTTTCTAATTTTACACTGACTAAGTTTATAAAAAATACAATCTAATTGTACGTACCTTAGCTTATCCCAGAGAAACAATCACTTATTATACACAATAATAAACTGTTATTTATTCGTCCGTACAGCTCAACTACCGTGGCAAGACTGACTGTGTGAATTCAACAAAAATGTCTCTAACGCTCTCCCCTCCACATGAAGCATAGAGTGAGGTGATTAAAAATGACAAGTCACAAAGTCAGTGTTGCCTAACGAGAAAAAGTATAAAAAATAAGCTAAATAAATGAATTTAATAAAATAATATAAAATATCGTGTAAATATAATTAAATGTTTGTCATAATTCCTAACATATGCGGCATACAAAAATAGCTGTAGGTCTTGTACCCACAGCTATATTTTATAATATAATAATATTATAAATAATTAAACAGTAAAATACAATAACAGTTTCTTATGAAGTTTATTTATAAATAATGATGTTTAACTGCAAATGATATTAAATAAATTAAAATACCTACATACTTACTTCAGATAAATAATTATTCCCTCCATATTCTTGGGAGGAGACCCGTTGAAATGATGATGAAATTTAGTAAAACTGAAACCCAAAAAAAATTATTTTTTCCTCAAAAAAAGGTAAATGTTCATCAAAATCTGTTATCCTATTTTATACTATTACCAATCTAATTACGAGTATCTTGTATTAGTCAAATTAAGTACTTAATACCAAAATATCGACGATTCGGGACATGAATATTTAATAAAAAAAATTTTTTTTTTTGTAACAGTGACGAGTCGGGGTTTTTAGTATGGTCAAAATTTTTGATGACGAGGCGGAACAGTGACTTCTCGGTACTAACTCGTTAAAAAGAGATCTAAAAACTTCAATATTTGAAGTCAGTGGAATTTATCTTTAAAATATATTATATTTATTCATTCTATGATAATATATATAAAAACCACACATCTAAAGGAGACGAGGACTTCTGGGCCCAAAATGTAATACAATGTGATATGGCTTAAAAAATTGGTTATTTTTTTCTTATTAACATATTAAAAAATGAGCTCAATTGGCAATCTGGAAGGTGAGATATATCAAATATAAAATTCTTAGTCCATTTTTATCGATTGTATCGACAATATTTACCGATCATCAAGTTATACTAAATTCAATAATTATTTTAAAATTATTTAAATAACTATCTACATAACGTAACATTCGTAGGTAAAACTAATGCAATTAAAAGTATTTAAATTTTTTAATATCCATATTAACAAAATAAAATAGTATTACACTCAAATGCATAATAAAACAGTAATCGATTCAAGTATCGATTTATAAATTATTTATTGTATTTTTAATCTGTGTTTAAGATGACAGCGCCAAGACAGCGCGCAATCACACTATAAATATAATTACAGTACTCAAACTTCGCCCCCTCCTTGAAATAATTACCTACAGCCGCACGGTATATAAACTGGCGATGCCTACCTACAGTATTTTTATTTCCTTTATTTACTTGAGTTTCTTTCTTGTGTCAAGTGACTGTAAATTGGAACAAATAATATCCATGTTGTGTTTTTTGATTAGTAAATGTAAAAACAGAACAAGTTTAACACTTATCATTTTTTTTTTTTATTTAACATAAAATAATGTTAACTGTATTGACCACACTAAAATTTTATACCCAGTAGAGGCGCGTAGGTATGACTCGCGTTCCAACCGTTTGTATGTTAAATGACTGTATATTATCTATTATGTGGCGCAATGAAATAAATAAGTCAATGTCATAATAAATTGTCATAAATATGCCGTGGATGATGCCCTGTGTTTACATATTTGCCAGAGCTTTGTTAGTACTCCAAAGACTTCTTTTTTTGCGAATTTCTGCTTCATTTGTACCATCTCTGCTGCTATACCGGACGTGGGAATCTCGCATGTTCATTTGGATTGATATTTTTACTGAAAATCATAGATCACTTACTTTCACAAAATCTCATTTATCTCTTTTCTCAGATTGACCAAGAGTCCAAAAATTTCAAGAAGCATTTTATAATATGCCAGCTAATAATTAACATAATTTTCATCTCTTTACACTTTGGGCCCAAACATGTATGGTAAGGTATCAGTCTCCTTTCTGAATTCGAAATCAAAATCACACGCGACACGCCATATAAGCTACCACAATTATTCATTAAGATAGTAATTTTTAATGAAATTATTTTTTTCCAAAGTAGAGTGACAGTGTTTTTTCAACTGTTGCTATTAAGAAAACTATTAAAATTCATACATATACCCTACCTACGATACGTACATAGAGAAAGAAATTAGTAACGTAATATTTACAACAAAAAAAACACCTATGGAACCTTTAACCTCCAAGTCCGTCTCGCAAACATAAGCATAGAATGGTGTTAACTATCAACGCTGTCGATCAACGTAACTCTAGCCTGTAACTTCCTATCTATACATATATCCACCTGTATCTAACAACACTAGTTACAGAGCTATTGGGAACATAACGTATCATATTATGTCTTAAAACGCCGCCGCTTGATAGCCACTCCTTATCTCTTGCGGTTTTCATAAAGAGGCCACGGCTTTCCTACTTGGCTCATTCACAGAGTAATAACAATAAGATTCAAAAACAAACAAGTGCAAAATTTAAATCTTATCATTCTGTATCGATAATCTCGCTATTCTGACATAAATTAATTAGGACATAGCAACTGTACGTGTAAAGGGATCGACCTGAAATTTATATTAAATACTCGGGGTCAAGCAAGAGTTGGGCCGGGGCGAACGGCGCGGCGGCGACCTGTCTGCTACGTATACAGAACTGTGGGTAGGTAGGTAAGCCCCGTTTTTTGTTGCTCCATTGTTGCACAAAAACACATAGGTAAGACGTACTTCTGAAGCGGGTGGCACACGGGCTCGCACTGCATTCCTCAAACTCCAGAGATATCGTGTCCGTGAACGATGTAGATGTGTGCGTTGTTTGAGCATTGAGTTATTATGTACTACGTACTAGAGGAGACGCGTCAACTAGATTGTTTGTAACACGAGTTAGAGTGCATGCACTCCAACTCATTTAGTCTCTGCCCAGCGCTTGCTGCGACGTGACACGTTTGACAACTAAGTTTTATAATATAAAATATGCCCTCGTGTGCATTATGGTACTGTTTAAACAATACGAGAAACAAAAGTAAAAGTCAAGGAGTGACTTTTCACCAGTAACTAAAACATATTATCTTTAAAACCCGCTAATTCTATTTTATATTTTATCAATTCCAACGAGTTACCGCTTACCGCGACGACGGCCATGTTTATGCGAATGTCAAAGAGTAATAACATTTCTATGCGCAGACTTGACACTATCGTCGTAGAATGTTAATTACCTATAATGAAGGAAAATAAAATATTTAAATATTATCATGATTAAAAAATTTAATGCATTAAAATTAATGTATTTTATTATTATTTGGATTTAAGATTTCCTCGGCCATGTAATTATCCATACAATTATTTTACCGTACACACCTTGAAGCATTTCATTGGGAAGGAAGTATTTACAAATTTGAACCAACATTCACTGAATCAACCATCCACATTAAATCATAGAATCCATTTAATTCGCGCCATAATAAATCAGTACACAAAAATTAACACGAAACAAAAACTGACTAAACCGTTCAATACTATACTTAACGGCAGAAATTAACTAAAGGACATTAAAATATTTTTATTTTCTAAAAATATTTGTTTTATTCCCTGTAAAACACAATATTTAGTAGGCAGAATAATAACAAAATGTCGCATCTGTGCGCACTGATTGTTATCTATGAGACATGCCGCCCCCCCCGCAAGCCCTGCTGTCGTTAAGTTTAGCGCGATCTTTGTTTGAAATAGCTTCTCTAGTACGTAGTACATAATAACTCAATGTGTTTGAGCGTACTTTGTATACAGCTTACCTTCTATACCCATTCTCTGCCAAAACCTCCTTGACAGTCGTATAAAATCCACAGTTTCTGATCAATACCTTTTTTTTGCCCCACTTTGACAATTTTTACATACCTAGATAAAATTAACCGAGCGTGCTATGTGGTTAATGTGATTATACAACATGCACGCACGGGTAATTTTATCTATGAACGTTGCAACATCGCATTATTTACTGCTGTTCCTCGAAACCGGAACCTACTTTTGTTAAAAATAAAATAATTATAATCTAACAAAAGATCGCATTAATTATTTTATTTTTAACAAAAGGATATTTTTTAATTAATTAGTTATAGTAGCATAAAAGACGACCACGCACGACATGTGTGGGTCGTTAGAAGGCCTTTATATAAAAAGTCAATGACAATATCCTTTATATTCAATTCAGACTTATTTTTCAGTCTATAACGATTTTAATGAGGGGCCTAAAAGGCTTAATAGACTACCCGATTTCTTGGTATTCAGGAGGTGCCTTAAAGGGACCCTAGAAATCGGTTAGTCTAATAAGTATTTTAGTCGATTGCGGACATCTGAAACTGTGAAACTGATCAATGGAAGAAGGGGACATAATCCGGCCCACAGAACAGAGATAGGTTATCCGGCCACTTGTTTCAATTGGGTCATGGATAAGTATATAGCGTGGCTGTGCTGTGTGCTTCGACAATTTACTAGAAATAGATCTACTTATTTATCTGCTTTGTTTGGATCAAGTATTTCAATAATAATTGTAAAGTTGTATTGCAGACCTACTATGATATTTATAAAACACAAGTTATTTGTGTGCCGGTCTTTTCTTTTAAACATCTACGATTATTTATTCGACTTCTAATGTTATTACATTTTATAAAACGGGTAAACACGTTTCAATCATGACTATCTGTGTTAAAAGTATCCAGAATGTTTTTTTTATAAGAGACATGTATACAGAAGACATGTATACAATTGAAGCCAAAGTTTTAAACGTGGAGACGGCATGGCGCCGGCATCACCGCTGCAAACTGACAAGCAACGCAGTCTTTTTGCGTAGTACCGTCAGCTATGTAAAGTCAGTATGGCTACAGTGATGCGTAATAGGTATAATCACTATAGCGACGAAGTCCGATAAAGTCTCGCAGTTCTTGTATTTATCATAGTATCAATTAAATTATGTAATCACATCTGATTGTAGCAAATTGTTGAGCAGCCTAAAGCCGGATATATTGACGGGTAATTGCTTTAACTAGGTATTTCGTTAAATACCTTTAATGATTATCTAATGTCTCATTAATTCAGATTACAATAATTTAGGCAAAAAAAAACAAAGTAGTTTAAAGTCATTGTTTTTCAGTAAAAGTAAGAAATTAACTGGGTTATAGGTGTTGATTGCATTATTGCAATATAGATAGGTGCTATATTTTTTAAATAATTTGGTTTCTTTGTGGCTACCAGAATTAAGTTTATCTCGGCAAGTGTAAGCGGAGATGTATAACATCGACAATTCGTCAGTTATGATAGATCCCATGTATAGGGAGCGAACCTACTTACCGGCAACATAGGTATCCAAATTCCAAACTCCGATTTGATAGTTACTTACTGAGAAATTCGTAATAAGGAGTCTATATTTTTTCTACAGAAGAAATCTTTGGTTTCGTTTTATTTTTGAAAACGTCCAGTTTTTTCTTTTGTAAAACTGAGGTAGTTTTAGAGAAAGCCTTTAACATACTACATACATCATAGAAATAATCTCAATTACTTACATCAAATAATCTATGAAACTTCAAAATGATTTGTTTTCGTCCTAGAAAACATGCCAGTGGCTCATATCAAACATCCCATAAAAAACGACTGAATGACTTATTTTAAAATTTTATAAAACTACCCAATCAGTCATATTAAAAATCCCATAAAATCACTAAATTCATCTAAATCTGAACTTTATAATTATTTGCTGTAGCACTATAAAAGCTTGTAATTTTGTTTTCAACTTAAAAGTACGCGGTCGTATCACGGTCATCTGATTTGATCAGTTTTATATTGCTGTTACTTATATGTTATTAAATAATATTTACATATATATTTATATACACCTGTCGGTTTCATTTTAAATCAATTAGCCATAAGAGATTTATTTTGCTGTATGTACTAAATCTTTATAATTAAGAGCGTGTGATGATATTTCACCACAATTTATTAAAATTATTAAGTGTGACCAGATTTCACAAAATGTATGGAGCTTGAAAAGTGTGACCAAATCAACACTGTGACGATATTTCACCAACCCAAAAAAATAATACTCATGCACATTTAATTTTTCCCATTCCGCAAGTGTGTTTTAAATCCTCTTTTCGTTTTTTGTCCGTACGTTGTGTTTGAGTCACCTCGTCATTGCAAACTCATCGGGCGCTGCTGGTTCATTTCCTTCAACGACCATAATATTTTTGAGATTTTTCCATATTAATAAGGCTCTTAAAATTAAAGCCTGTCGATAGAGGCGAGAAAAATTTATATAATGGCCTGCGAAATTCTGTAATTATCTTTAAGTGATATTATTAACCCAAATTAAAATTTTAAATGGCAAAGACAACACGTCATTTGCTAAAGACGTGCATAATAATATAAACATCATTACGCGGAGTATTAATTATGGTGGTTGAATAGTCATGTGAAGTAAACACATTGTTTTGATTTGAGTTTATACTCCTTTTGATGAAATGGGTAATTAGGTTTTAGTAATTCTTTTTAATTTTTACTAACGGCTATTAGTCATTGTTCAAAAATACTGAATGAAATTATTATGCTTGTCCACAATTTGTCCACACCTTAGCTCAAAATGTTTGTCCACAGCTTAACTCAAATACTTTTAGTACCATAGAGCTGAAGCTGTGATTGGGCGTGGATATATTTATTAGTCATACTAACAAAGTATTATGAAAAAATTTTGAAAAATATATTATTTAAGCCTATGTCTCCTACAAGTCAAATAGGGATTTTTTTTCTTTCATGTGCCCCATAACTGGCATAGGGTTATTGTTAGATAGGTCTTAAAAAATATTATTAGTTTGCTAACATCATTTTTTATTTAGGGACCCATTAGCGAAATCTTAAACCCGAAAAGGGAGTTTGACTGTTATTTGCGAACTTTAAAGCGTCTGCCTGAAAAAACTGCCCCTTGGGTGTGTATGGACACACTACCTTCTCGTCTACATTTTGTTTCTCAAAATATGAGTAACGTCTGGGCTAGGCTGTAGCCCTGGGAACCCAATCTATAATCCGTCACTACACGGATCGATATATAGGTATTAGGTATACGTCTAGTGATGTATTAAGATTAAAGTATGCCAATGGCCTTTAATCAATCGATTGCTGTCTACGATGTACTTCTCTCTGTTCGAAATATGTAATCTAATAATATATAGGTACTCATACTTAAACTAGAAATCGCTCGGCACATATTATGCATGCAACTCTCTACTTATAACTCTGCGTGCTATGGTACTGAGCCTGAAATTATATAAAATGTTAAATCAAAGCAAAGGAAATTACATAATATTTAATTTAGGTAGACAAGGTTTCATACAGAAAAAATGTTTAAAAATAACATTTATGATGTTGGCTGCTCCGAACAATAAAAACCAACTACATATAACAAACTTTACAATACATAAAATAATAACATGTTTCATGTTTTTATCTAGCTTTCTTCCATATCTTCGCTCGACTGGTCAACTGACTGTGCCAAATTTCATGCAATTCCTTTCAACCATCATCTTCAACCATCCATCCTAACTTTCGCATTTATAAATTTTAGTAGGATGGTTAATCAATATTATTTATTAATATTATAACATGAGTGATCGGTCTAGCAATGATCATACAATCTATCTATAACTAACCATTTTTTAAAAAAGAGCGCTGTGAATTTCTTGCCAGTTTTCTCATAGCTCCACCCCGTCAGCGAACTGGTCGTAGGCAAATTTGCTGACACTACACTACGCTGCTACTACTACTCGGATAACCTGTTACAATCTAAACTTGTGACTTTCAAAAGTGTTACCTTGTAACCTAGATGAACAAAAGAGATTTCATTTCATCTCATAGGATCAACGATGAGTAGTCTTAGTTCTAATGTTATAACGACTATTGTTTCTAATAAATAACAAAATGCAATAATATGGGTTAATCTCTAATATTATAAAACAAACGCTGTGGTTTAAATGTTTACAAAATTTAGTAAAGAGTGATAGTCAAAAAAATTATTTGCATGGGTTGCAAATAATTTTTAAAAACGTAAATGTTCATCAAAATCGGTCATCCAATTTTATACAAACAAGGTTTAGCATCCACGGTTAAATGGGGTAGTGACATTATGTTCCGTCATTCGTCATCCGTCACTACATGGACAAAAAAATTTCAAACCGGCAATTAAAAAAAATAATTGAAATGCAAATTTACTACTTTAGACATTTGGTTTTTGGCACACGTTTCTTTGTTTTGGTACAAATTATATTTTTTTTTTGTAGGTAATATTAATTGGTAGACAAAACTTATTTTGGTGAATAAAGTAATAATAAAACCAAGTCGCCTTATTACACTTTTCAATTTGTAGAAAATTTAGGTAATTTGGAAATTGGAAAAAAAATCATAATCGAAGAATGAACAGTTAGATTCCAATTCAATTGCATTGGAAGTTCCCGATCGCACTACTTCCTAAATTGTTTCCGATTTAGATGTCTATCTCTCTTGTCTGTATGTTTATCCTCCTAAGCCAATCAATTTTGATGCAGTTTTCTGAAGCTAGTCGATATTATAATCTACAAGCTTTTAAACAAAAAAAAAACCAACTTCTAATAAATTCAAAGTAGATACAACTTATGCTCTAAATTTGTCTATAATATTTATAGAATGAAGTAGATTCCATTATCAGCTCATCTGAATATAACTTGAAAGAAAACAAATAACGGTCTTAACATGCCTGAAAACATAATCATTGTGCAAATTTTTCCTGAAAGGGTAGGCAGAGGTGCATTTCACCCTCATTTCGATCTAGAATTCTCAGTATCATCTTTGAGTCTGGTAATATAGGCGATTAATGGCAATAGGCGCGCCCCCTAATATTTCATGGGATCTTGCTGACGAAATGTAGATTAAGTGCATCTACTACTCCATACCCCTTCGGGGAAAGAGGTGTGATGCTATGTTGGTTTAGTCTCACAATAACATTTAACAAAATTTTATATGATGGTTTTCATGAATAGCATTCATTACACTTGAAGTTTTAATATATACCTAGCTTATCTGCCATAGGTATGACAGGACCCACGCAAAAAAATACTTTTTATAGGATCCTGAAGTTGCTAGCTTCTTACATGAAACTACGCGTTGCGTTAGTTAAATGGCATAGTATCATCGAAGTGTGCAAATTGAGCGGGAAGACTAAACTATAGGTGGGATTATGTGGTGGATAACGCTCCCTACCGGTAAAAGCCGTAAGTGAATGAATTGATGACAGCTTAAACATGCAGCAGCTACGCACAGGGGAGAATGTGTTATTCTAATTTGACTCTTCGCTGTATTGATTTAAGATTCAGAACGAGCCCATCCGGCAAATACGTACATACACGGCAGTGTGCTCCCACCACCGCGCACGCGCGGGGAGATGCGCGCGCATATATTCACCAGCGCTTCGCCCGACCACCAGTCAATCCTGAGATCGCTTACTGTAGCGATCGAATCGGTCGAGCGTTTCTATACATTGCACACGAGTATCAGCACGCAAGTTCGCGCGCCGCGTCGTACACATCGGGGGATTAGAGCCAAGGTATAGTAAATAAAATATTTATCGATGAAATATCATTTGTAAATTTATAGAAACTATATCGGAGTGCGTTCGGTGTGCTGTTTGTTGAGTGTAACGGGTGGCAGGTCGGTCGTTGTGGTCGTGCCGGGTGTGGAAACTCCCGTCGACCTTAGCACGTGCCGGCGGAGTGCACGCTCACCACCACCACCATCCGGCTACAAAGCGAATTGCATCAGCTCCGATCAAAATATTTTGTAGTTGCCACCAAATGTGCTCGCGATTTAACTGTGCTTGCGAACTTTGTAATTGGCGAAATTATTAAAAACAATCACCAAACTTCGTATTAGAATTGCTATCCAAAATATACATATATAGGTAACTTGTAACAATTACAGTAACTGAATCTTCTGTTTAAAAATAGATGTATGTTAAACATTCGTGTTAAATTTTAAACTGCACTACCTCTCTTAACTGCGTCCAGTTAATTTAAAGAGAAAACTGGATATCTGGTACTGGGTAGGGCAAGTGGTATAAAAGCCTACATCATTGCAGATGAATATTATATATCTGCAGATATATTATATCTACCTATCTAAAGTATTTTTTCTTCACCGAGTTAATATTACTTTATTCTAAACATAACTAATGCACGTAAGAAGGTAGATACTTATATTGTAATGATTAGAGTGTAATAAAATTAGATTTGCTTAATTAGTCATGACGGAGAACTTACATTTTATCGGTCTGTTTATTTTGACTAAATTTTTTGTAGGACGTCAAAATCTCAATTAGTTACAACTACAATAAATGTAGGATATAGGAGTTAGACATTGTTTCGGTTCGAATACTATTTTCTTTAACTTTATCACAAACACGTACAATTTTGCACAAATGTTTCTGAAGTGCGCAATTCATACTGATATTGTATAACAATATAAATCTTAGCTCAGTTACTGAAGTAACCTACGCATCTAGGTACTTTGTTTGAAAACGTGTAAAGTAATGTAGGTAATTGGCTCGCGTCGTAATTTGCCTGTTCACAACTAAAAAGTAAATTAAAAGATTCTGAAGTTGTTCTTCATTTTACATACCTAGAGAATAATGTTTAGTATAACTCAACACCATCATAAATAGCCAATTAGCTAGAGCTGTTTCTTGTTTTGAATTTGAAATTACCTAACAAAGAAAGAAAAACGCATTGTAAATAATGCACAAATAACGGAACAATGACCTTGGATAAACTTTATAGTATAAATATCATGTATGTGGTTCGAATAACATGTGTAGGTATTTCATGAGACAGCACCAGGGCCCTCATTTTGTATTATCGGAAAGTTTCCGTCCGAAAACGTCAGTTTATTTTAAGATAACCTTTATAATGATAGAATATAGGTAGATCTATGAAGAAAAAATATCATAAATACATATAACCCATTTACATAGGTACCTTGTTCTAAGATTCGAAATAGTTCACGATGTGGGAGCATTCCGACGGTTCCGAATCAGGGCCCAGATTAGGTCTATAACATTTTCTGTATGTACATGATTTGGGAGAGTATTTTCTTTGGAAATTTCAAACGAAAAAATATATAAATATACTATCAACTATTATCGTACTTATTCTAATTATTAGGCATTGATGATGAATATGGACATGATCGTGGTGACAATAAGGAGTTTTTCCTAATAATCATTCATAGGGGCAGGCGGTATCTTATTGGCTATCTATGTGACTATAAATCCCGTTTGGTTTTTCTTGTAACCCACTTAAAAGGTTTATGTTTTTTATTATTAGGTAAATCGTTTTTTTAGCAACAAAACAAAGTAATGACAAACGCTGTTCTAGTGTTATTATTCTAATAAAAGTGATTTATAAAAGCCTGTAGGAAATTTTGATTTGTTTTTCATTCATTGAATGCAGTAATATAAAAATTCTGCAATATACTAAGTATATAAATTTTAATAGAGTATCAAACTACACAGAATTATATTTATGGGCCGGATACGATGTAGTCTATTATCTATTTGAGCTGCAGTCAATAAATAGGTCGCTCACATAAGTCACACACGTAATTATAAATTCGGTTCAGAGAACCCCTGAATTAAAAAAAAAATAAACAAAGAAAACATGAATCATACAGTCTCCACGCCAACGTACAGTCGCCGAGTAAATAAACCAGATTATTTTTAGGTTCTAAACCTTCAGTCGACCGTTATACTTCTATTTATAAACGAAGCCCGCAGTGTGTGTATATCAGTAGGTCTTCTCACCTGATGCGGGAGTTATCTGTATGGGTGGTGATTGATAACTCACATACTTACGAGTAATACTTGTGAAAATCATGAATATGTTGGTCACTATTTTTCGCTTTCACAATGTTGAAAGTTCAAAAGTTCGTTAGTAGTCAAAAATACGAAATACTTTTTTAATTAATAATGTTTTAACTTTTATAAGTGAGATTAAATCTCTTTTCACTTATTAAAATGCCCTTAGAAAGTTTATTTTAATTATAAAATTAGTTCTTTTATAATTTTCCTTATTATAATAATGACTGCATTTTTAACATCTGCGACATTTTTGTCAATTTTTAATCTAGACAATTTTACGATGTAATTAGTTGATTAGAAATACATAAATACCTAACTTAAATGAGTCATAGCAGAACAATAAATTTGCACCAACAAGATATTAATGCGGATCTGTGTACTGGTTTGGGGCGGTAATAATCAGATAGGTAATTGTAATTATCTAACAACTAGAAGTCGCGCGGGCCTATCTGTGAAAAATGTCGTGTTACTATTTTACTAATCTATCTAAGTACCTATATGAAAGGAGAAACTGACTTCTGTCATCAACGCACAGCCTAAACAGCTGGGTCTAAAAACTTGAACACAGATGTCTAATGTAGCCTAGGCGTGCACTAAGAAAGGATTTTTCGAAACTATTCAGTATGAACGATGTTTTGGAAAAGAGTTAATAAATTGAATAAAATAACTAGGTAATTTATAATAAAAGCTTACGTACAAAATAGCTAAACAGTCGCAAAGGTGTTCCTTTCATTAATTTAGGTATATAAGTGCATAATATATAATTAAAATAATATGTAATAATAGTATGTAGGTACCTAATTACAATTAACACAGTTAAATAACTAGGGCAATGTTAACGTAAGCTAATTGCTTGTTGTGTTTCTAAAAGATAAGTGAATTAGGTGCCATTTGTCATTTACATACAACTATCGGTAGATCGCTACTACTGTCATACTCATAATATTATATATTTAAAAAGCGTCTATAATTAAAATTGCACTAAGCAAGGGTTTTTTGAATTCTCACGGGGTAGGCAATTTATGGTTAGGTACTAAAATTTTAAAATTTGGCATGGTTCAAATTTGAAATTCTAACAAGGGTTTTGGAATTCCCCATTTTTTTACGGTTCAAGCCCCGGGCGGAAGTTATTAGATATAATTATTATGTTTGTTTGTTTACGCGTTAATGTATAGCAAATATTATGACAACGGGTAGGTTGACATAGAAGTTATAAACATTGTCTGTATGCCGATTTCTAGTGACAAAATAATATTTTCTACTTCTTTCATGTACCTAATAGCTCAGCTCTTGTTGGTACAGCATTCGCCACTTTTGTCTATTCTGTCTTTTTATTAGTTCAATATTATCATATACAAGCAAAATGAAACGTCAAACAATAAAAAGGCTTTATAAGGACTTGAAATGAGGTAGAAGAAGATTGACTGTTTTCTTTATATCCTAACAAAATAAACTCGAAAAAATAAACATAATATATAGTTCTATTAATGCATTTTCACTAATTATGTGACTTTTCCTAATATCTTAAAATTTAAGCAATCTTTATTCAATACAAAGGTACTTTTAAAGGATAGACAATATTTATATCTTATACAAAAATACACATACCTACCTAGAATAAGCAAACAATACTATCGATAACACTTCAATAATCCACTTGAGCCATTAGATACACCTATATGAATAATGTTGATTACAATCATCATCAACATCAGTTCAACCCATAAACGTCCCACGACGGGCACGGGTCTCCTTCAAAGAATGTAGAGAGAATTTTTGTTACCTACCTCCTTAGTCTGGGGTAGTGACATTATGTATTCGTAATCCGTTATTACACGGATTATGGCTTATTCCTCGTCTTCACGGTGAACTCCTCTTCCATTTCATCGCGAACCCCTATACAAACTCTTGTGTGTTGCTTCCTTCTTTCTCTAATCGCGGGTAACTCTATGCATTTTTATATAGTATATATATTTCATTACAATATCTTTATGCACGCAACCCTACAATAATGCGCGGCAATGCTCGCCTAATTATTCATGCAAGTATTGTATAGCGTATTAACATAGATTTCCGGAATTTAGAGTCAACCTTCCATTGCTGCAACCTCGATAAAGATTCAATTAACATAAATAAACAAATCTATACCCTTGAATTAATAAAATATTTTTACGTCTTCAACGTTACATAATGCTAATTAATTGTATTCTACTTTTTATAAGAATCGTATACTCAACAATTAATCGATATTCTATTGTACTAGTGTAAAGGGCTTTTACCTACATAATATATCTACTGGTTTTTTATGTTATCACGCGAGTGTACACGCGCCATCGCAGTCGTCGCTCCCTTGACACAAATTCTACAAGTAGAGGTTTACTCTTGCGTAAAATATCACAAAATTATTAGTCGCATTCAGTATTAATTATTATCAAGTCGTAATTTACGCCATCAACAGTATCTAAGTAACGATTTCTTGTATGTTATCGCAGCTTATCACTTTATCAGTCAGATCTAGTACGTAATCAATTTAAGTGTTCGAGTTTGTCCTTCTTAAGCGCATAAATGTCTACGTTATGTCTCAAACACATGTAACTAACATTAATTAAGCAAAAACTTGAAAACTAAAGCATGGGCCACACGAATGTAATCTTAATGGACCAAGATCCCAGAGCACCCAGACTTTACTCAGGTCCTGAGAAACACGTAGACGAGAAGTTAGTGTTGGTGTGTACTATGAACGTACGCATACTCGCTAACTATCAAAGGTCACCTTTGTTGGAACGCAATGCCTCTATCTTAAATGCGTAGATAAATATTGAGTCAATAGATACAAGTTTTAAACGGTGTAATTAAATCTTAGGTGTAATAACTATTAGGTAGGAATATTATTAAATATACTGGGAGGAATTTTTTAAGGCCACCTGGAGGGAAAGTACTTCATCATTTTCGCCAAAAGAAACATTCTTTTTTTTAAAAAAAGAAACAACACTGCATTTAACGATTTCCGTAAATTCGCTTGTCATACCCAGGAACCGAACCAGCTAATATTCCAAAGAATAACAACCTGTACTTTTATGGACTTCACCAATAGGGTCAATCATAAGGATCGAATCTCTCTAACAAACATGGTAAATTACATAAAAACATTTTTTTTTAAATACTCTAGTTAAACAAACCTTATATCTATCGTTTAAACAAAGTGGTAAATAGATATTATAATATCTATTTACCACTTTGTTTAAACGATAGATATATAAAAATAATACTCCAACAAGATTTTTACACCCTATACTCTATTACCACTGATAAAATGAAATAAATTGAGTATAAAAATTATAATCGTTTATATTGTTTACGTACAATACATATATTTTATTTTTCCTACCTACAGTATAATGTTGCTGACGTCATTCAGCCCTAGGTAGTATAACAACGTCAATAAACAATAAGTATTCGTATTTTTCCAATCAACTTATCTTAGAATTCCAGTTAATTGTTTGACGCACCGATTTTATCTTATTGACAATTATACATATAATATTACAAATATAACGTATTGAACTAACTGTAATAATGGAAAGTGTTGTAGTGTCATCATAGGTCAAGACCGCTGCGCCTGCGCCGTGTTGCAAAAAAAAAACACTGATCTTTCCAGTTTTGTGTTCTGACGCAATGCATTATTGGACAGATATACATACGTTACAACCACTGACCTATTTATGCATGTTATTGACCTACAAGATGATGCTAATTGGACTTACACGAAATGATCTCAGAATTTATATTCGACAAATCGTTTGACAGCATCTATTGACAAAACGTTTTAGCCTTTCTGATTTACTGAAATATTATAAAAGCTAAGGTGAGGAAGATCATTTTGGTTTAGCTGCTAAGAATAAGTTTATATGTTCGTATGTTTTTTATTTTCTGGTTGTGAATAGCCTAGCATTACAGTATAAAAACGGTGTAGAAACTAGGTGCAATTATAGTAATTAGGTAAGTCAGTAATTCATGTATAAATGGGATTTTCCTATTATAAACACAAAAAGTGTGTTAACACGCTGTTACTAAATGTGGATTTATTAATAAACTCCACACACTGAAGCAAAGTGCAGAATCACGACCGCTCGACCGTTCAGCAGCAAACAAAAAGGGGTTTTTGAACCGAGCGTCCGCGTCCACGACACTGCGGATAGATATCAATGACCGAAATATTCTTTGTAAATATCCTCTTATCTTACCTCGGAATAAGCAATAAGCATACGCACTTTATTGTTTAAAATAACATTCAGAGTTCAAGAGAGATTACAGATTGCTTTCAAGTATGCTTTAACAAAAGAATAGAACACAAAGAAGTTTTGTTACTGACGCGCCACGTTCAAATATATTACGACTAGAAAATTTAATGTAGGTACTCGTATTTTACTAGAAGTCGCGCGGGACCTCGCTTCCGTCGTTCTTTATTTGGACACTACTCAGCTCGTATTTGCCGTAGCGTTATGTTATAGCCTATCACCTTCCTCGATAAATAGGCTATTCAACACTTGACTATTTTTTCAAATCGGACTAGTAGTTCCTGAGATCCTACCGTTTAACCAACCAAAAAAACAAACAAACTCTTCAGCTTTATAATATTAGTACAGATTTCTCCTTAAGCAGGTCATAAATACATGAACAATGCTATTAAAGATGACTATATATGTACTATATACGTTTCATGTGACGCGTTTTGGCTGCAGCCAGCAAAATGGGCCGTTAAACATGAATGTAGAGCGTGCAACAGTCATCGTCCTTTCCTAATAGCAAGGCCGAGGTCTCGGTACATTTTATACAAAACAAATATTATGACACGCTACACAGTTTGCTTTTAATGATAAAGTATCGGATATGTCCCTGTGGAGCTTTCCTTAACACACAAATACACACACCAAACAAAGGTAAAGCGATGGGCTGTAAATACTGTAATTTATAGCACGTCAGAGTAGTATTGGCATGGCCTTTGTGTAGTAGCTCTTTATGTAAGTACGGCACATATATAGTAATCACCCAACGTGATGAGCCCGTAGGCTTCGCTAGAGTAGAACAATACTAACGAGCAGTCTTTAATCTGTCAAATGTCACGTTCCAGCTCGTGATCCATTGTAATGCATCCATCAACAACTACAGCATATTAATAACAAATATTACATGCATTTACTGCTCCGGTTCACAACAACGCATGTTGTTCTCACAAAGAAAAATGCGTCATCATTATCATGAACATGATAGAAGCGTGCCATTAACCTACATAGATGTACCTCTCTATAAATAATTGAACAGTCAATACACACTTGATAACGCAACAAACTGACACCCTATAATTAATTTATAAATGAAAGCAGATAACAATACCCATTGTCTTGAATGTGTGGACTTATAACATAAGTATATTATTTCTGGTACAATAATTAAGTACCTAGTACTTATTTTGACAAATTTATACACAAATGTTCTTAGCTACAATTCTAGAAACTATTTGATACCGTTTCGAGTAAGTCCGACAGATATAATATTATGTTATGTACTGAGATGAAAGGCCTTGCGGAAGTGTTCCTATTAATACATTTCTTGGCATGTTACTAACATTACCTATTGATTTACAGTTTCTTTGAGTTGTTATTTGGTGAAATTTATTGATGTATTTTGTAAACAACAAAAGGTATACGCGAAGCCAGCTTTTTCACTGTTATAAATTAATTAACATATTGTTTTGGACGAAATTGTTATCCACTTACTACCATGAATTGCCATTGAAATTATCTGTCCGGAGCATTACGTAAAAATTATACGTTCAATTATTTTATGTATTCCTAAATTTTAAGGAAGGTACTACTCCACTAAACTGGTGTGTATAATATGATTGATGAACGTAATAGAAAAAAAAAAGTTGTATAAATATATATAAAGAAAGTTATCTCTGCCCGCTGCGGTTAGGAAAAAGACGTGATCTATAAATATGAATATGCTAAAGCTAAGTACTCACTACAACTCAGAAAGGTCCCCCTACTGGGCACGGGTCTCTTCGAAAGATTGTGGAGGGAATTAAGCCTACTGTACCACGCTGGCCAGACGGGTTGGTATAGGGTTTTGTTTCGAATTTTCCTTTTCTTACAGTGCTCTTGTCTAAACAGACACTTCCTAAGTCGCCTTTTACGACACCCACGGGATGAAATGGGGTAGTGACAATATGTATTTTTAATCAGTCAACACACTGTTCGATTACTTAAGATGATCTGATTTAAGATGAAAGCTAAGTAAAACACCTAAATAAATACTAAATTTATGCCGATCGTTCTAGAAGTTTCAGTTCCATTTTGGATTCATATCGATCGAGTTCTCAACGTAACTTGGATTTAAATAGAGGCCACAAAATAAAAGGAAGGTATTACAAAGTTTTCGTTTATTTATTTCAACTTTTTGGTTATTATGATTCAGTTACTTATATCTAAGTTGTTACGGTATCTTTTTGAATGAAAAAAAGACGTGCTTGTTATAACCCCACATAGTCGCTATGGTTGTTTTTCTACCACCCATAAAGCACACTACCAAATTCAATTTGCTAATACCGCATGAAAGGCGTTGTTTATTAATGAACCATTCCATTTAGTGCCATACAATCTTTACTAAAACGTTGTACAAGTCATTAGTTGAGTGTTGGAAAGATATTTTTTTTATGTTTTTTTTTTTTTTTTTTGCTGAAGTGATTTTTTACATGGTCTTAATCGCCTAGGTCTATTCAAGCACACAATAGTGTTACTTCAATGAGGCTATGGTTAAACACAAAAATATTCTTGGGCTAATTACTACCTATACACAGGTGGGAATCGTTCCAATGCCACTTGATGGGCTATCATTAGAAAAGGCCTCTTCAATTAATGTTTTCCAATGAACTATGATTATATATAAGTACACATAATAAATCATGTAGATATTTGATTCCGGAGTCAATTCAATCCACACTATGTGCCCGAGGGCTTAGTTGACCTCTTTTAGTTTTTAAACGACTTCAAAAAAGGAGGAGGTTATATGTTCGACTGTATGTATTTTTTTTTTTTTTTATGTATGTTCAACGATTACTCGGAGATGCCTGAACCGATTTAAAAAATTATTTTTTTGTTTGAAAGGGTATACTTCCGAATTGGTCCCCTATTCATCACGTCAAGTTCTGATGATGGAATCTCAGGGAAATCGAAGGCAACCCTCAAATTTTATAGGCACATGTTACGTGTTTCATATATTTTTTAAAGTTATTCAAGTATTTACGTCTGATAGTCAACATCTCATGTTGATGAGCTGGTGATGGAAGGTATAACTCCTTAACTGTTAGGAGTTGGAGGATAATTCTTTCGACATTATAGGTTCTTATAAACCAATAGTTGTATTCTTGTAGGTTATTTAGGTGAGCTGATACTGGAAGGTATAACTCCTTAACTATTAGGAGTTGGAGGATAATTCTTTCAATATTATAGGTACTTATAAACCTATAGTTGTATTCTTGTAGGTTATTCAGGTGAGCTGTCAGTGGAAGGTATAACTCCTTGACTCTTAGGAGTTGGAGGATAATTCTTTCGACATTATAGGTACTTATAAACCTATAGTTGTATTCTTGTAGGTTATTCAGGTGAGCGGTCACTGGAAGGTATAACTCCTTAACTTTTAGGAGTTGGAGGATAATTCTTTCAACATTATAGGTACTTATAAATCTATAGTTGTATTCTTGTAGGTTATTTAGGTGAGCTGTCACTGGAAGGGAAACTTCTTAATGTTTAAGAGTAAGAAGATGATTTCTTTAAATATCACATCCATGTATAAACCTTAAGTTGTGTTATTTCAAGTGTCTGAGGTGAGAGCTCTTAATGGAAGATAAAATTGTATAATTCAAAGGAATTCTTAGATGATATTTTAAGTTTTCGATATAGTATCTAACCTGCATTGTATACCTATACTTTTTACCTGTCGCATTTTATAGGAAAAAAGAAAGACATAAAAAGCTGAGAGTTTTGAGATTCCTCTATTCTACAATCAGGTTGTTTTGTTAGAATATTTAAATAGACGTTCCCTTCTATCGAAGATTCTTTATTTCGGTTTTCCGTCTTAGTTTGCCAGCCAGTATTATTAAATCTGCTAGATAAAAAGTACACTAAAAATGGAAAAATAAACTATTTTTAACAAAAAAATATTAAAACGACTTCAAATCAGTACTAAAAAGCGAAAAATAAACTGAATTAGATATTTAATTCCAAGCTAAAAAATACCTACCTACCTGTTTAAAGTATAATACCCTATTACTAATCTGTTTGAAGTCGGTGCCAGCCTAATGAGGTTGTATCACTCAGTTTGAGCCGTCCACTAGGTACGATCACACGCAAGTACGAGGTGGTGTGAAGTAGCGAGCGGTAACAGATGTACGTACTAAGTAGTACGTAGCTTAACAAACTCTTTAGGCTTGGCACCGACTTCAAACAGATTAGTAATAGGGTATTATACTTTAAACAGGTAGGTAGGTATTTTTTAGCTTGGAATTAAATATCTAATTCAGTTTATTTTTCGCTTTTTAGTACTGATTTGAAGTCGTTTTAATATTTTTTTGTTAAAAATAGTTTTATTATAGTCAACCCGACCCATAATTCAATTACTTAGCCCGTGTGCTAAGTTCACCACTTTCATATTCTAGATGGCCAACTCAGCCCGCAATTGATACAGTCGTATCAATTGTCTTCTTCTTATATCTTGGTCAATTCAGACTTTTAGATTTTTATACAGGCCGGTTGGTCTACTGGTTAGTGACCAAACCGGAGGTCGTGGGTTCTATCGAGAATATTATTAATTCAGCCATTATTCATTCTGGTCATAAAGGTCCTGACTGAGCCCAACTTACATATCTATTATAATAATAATATTATTGTGAAAAATTACAATATTAAGGACAAACATTTAAACAGTTTATTAATACTTAAAATAAAAAACTACTATACTAAATATTATATATTTATATTAATTTTATAAAGCGGTAAAGTTTGTGAGTTTGTATGTTACCTAAGATTTCAGAAACTACTGATCCGATTAAAATAATTCGTTCACTAATAGGAAGCTATATTATCCTTAAGTAACATATTTTCTTTATTATGATGAAGTTATGTTTTTAATAAGAAAACACCATTTATGTCATTGTAGCCAGAACTACAGTCTAAATGGTTTAAAATAAAAATATAAAATGTACGCCATAAATATTAAACTTTCTTAGTTTCACAAAAACGTCCGCAATACTATTTAACTAAGATTAAAATATCAGTAAAAAAAAAGAATGTCATGTTAAAAAAAAAACAAAATTTTACAATTATGGAAATAATTTTTGTGTTTTACATCAAGTCGGTTGCATAATTTAGAATTTACTAAAAGATAAAAATAACACAGCGAGGCGGAATAGTCAAAAGAATCACAATAGAATACTAGAACGGTGAGGCTTTGGATGAAGTTTTAAGTAGACCCTATGAATTTCATGGAAATATTTTATTACATCATGTTAACTAATATATAGTTTATATTTTATTTTCTTTAGTTCTAGGTTTAATTTATTCTAGAAACCGTTTTTTAGTCGATGTTGTAGATAAGAAGTTAATGAAAAGGGCATAGGGTCCCATTCCGTGTGGCTGGGATAGGAACTTCAAATGTTGTTTTTAATATTTTTGATAGGGATGGGTGCAGGGGGTGAAATATAATAATAAAAACTTACCCTAAGGGATGAAATACATACATAGCATCACGCCTTTTTCCCGAAGGCTACCCATTTCCAGAGGTGTTTCGTACCCACATTTCGCCAGCTATGTTTGGTCCCATGAAATAGGGGATGAATGAAAATTATTAGAAATTGATATGAATGTCATTTTCGAGGTTTTCAGGGACGCTGATTATATAAATGTTATCTTTAATGACGTAAAATGAAATTCAACTCCTGTAGTGGGGTGTTCTGGAATTAATGAATTGCACTTAAAACAAAGACAAAATCTACGCGGACGAAGTCTCGGGCAAAAGCTAGTCTTATATAAATATCTACTTTACATGACGCTACGGTAAGCTATTGTATTTAAAGAAGTTCTATAGTTACACGATCTTTTTCACAATAAAACCCCGGGCGAAGCCGGGGCGGGTTGCTAGTTATAGATACAGAGGAAATTTAACTCGAGAACGTTGCCAATGTTTAGTATTGTTTTATATATGTAGTTCTAAAGTAAATGTGTGATAGTATTATTGGGTGTGTAGACTGGTAAGCAAACAACGTGTCCTACATAAAAACAACTATGTACTGAGTGGCCAGAGAAATGGAACAAACATTTTATACAACGTAAATTGTCGCAATATAATAATATAATATAATATTCTACCACATTCACACAGCGCCATCTAGACCCAAAGTAAGCAATTATATTTGCTTGTGTTATAGGTACTAAAAAACTGATATACTACCTAAATATATTTTTTTTTTGTAAATACATACATATTGTAGATAAATTACACCCAGACACAGAACAAACCTTTATGCTCATCACCCAAAGATTTGTCCTGGGTGGGGATCGAACCTCCGGCTTAGCAGTCAGTGTCACTAACCACTAGACCAACAGGCCAGTCTGTCTGTCCAACAGGCAATGTAGTGTCATATTTCGTGGTTTACAAGTTTTATTATTATATCGGGGCTATACTTTAAAAATATATTTGCTACACTTTTTAGAATTAGAAGGATAATGTAACCCATTAAATGATTGTTTAGCATTTAGTTTTAAGTTATATGTCATCAAACTTATTCTGAAATCTAGTTTCAATTTAAGTTTAAATTTTTTGTTGACTTTCTCTAAATGTAGACTTCAGTACTATGATGTCTATGATTGTTATTTTATAATTAAGATAAAGGATATTTATTAATATACCTTTAATCTATTTAAATATAACAGATATTTCATTAAACATTTTGTTATATCTAATTATATGTTTCATTAACAATCCTCTTATTATTAATAAACTAATAATAATAATAAATAACAATCCTCTACGCGACAGTACACAAGACGTACAAACTTTTTTTTATAGAAGCTACTTGTTTCACAACACGTGGGGTAAATAGCGGAAGTCCCATTTTGAATTTCTGATTAGGACCACGGTTTGGTCTTGGGGTGAAATAGCCAATTCAAAAAAGGCCGTTCCGCGATTGACACCGTAGTCCCAAAGTTTCGTGGTCCCAAAGGGGAAAGACCCATTATATAATAGATAGAATCCGTACCTAATACTTACAATTATTTTTCTATAAAAATAACGTTCTGCAAGTTTCCAACGTGTTATAATAACATGCATTAAATAGAACTGTAAACGCAATGATTTCTTACCTATTACACACTTTTCACCTACCTAATTCTAAAAAGTGCATAATTAATAAAAACCAAGAAATATGACACTAAATTGCACCGTTGCCACTCTGTTTGTAAATACGCTCTAAATTAAACAGTAAAAATATTTTAGCTATTACGGATAGCTGTTCACCATCATCGGTGCAATTTTTTTGCTACCTAATACAAATTTTGTGTAGTAAGCTATAACCGACCTAACAATTTCAATGTGTTGTGCATTAATCTATTCGTAAATAAAACATTAATAAACGCATGCCAAACTGTTTCTAGTTCTTAGAAAATAAGGAACAGTTTACCTCTGGTCATAGGTTCTTTCTATATCTGCCTAATGATAAGAGGTTACGGTAGTCTATAGACGCCTACAACACCTGAAGTATCACGACCCAACTCTTAAAAAAACTCATCATCAATTTCAAACTTATAAACGTCCCATTGCCGGGCACGGGTTTTCTCCACAGAATGTGGATGGAATTTAGCCTACTATACCACACTGGCCAGACGGGTTGGTATAGGGTTTGTTTCGAATTTTCCTTTTCTCGCAATGCTCTTGTCTGCATAAGTTACTCCTTTAGTCGCCTTTTACGACACCCACGGGTTGACGGTAGTACATTATGTATTCTTAATACGTCACGTCACGGATGTTTTACGACACCCACGAACCACACCACTTAAAAAAACTATTTACTCCTTTTTTTAATAATCCTTATACTTTATGTAGTTCTCTAGGAAAATCTCGTTAAGGAGTTCTTTTTTCACACCTTTTGAGTTCTCGGATCTTGGGAAACGAGGAAATATTTGAGGAAATAACTCGCTCAAGTACACGGAAATGATCTTGAAAATTTAATTAGTAGCACAAGATTACAATGTTACTTTTTATTACTTACATAAAAAGCGTGTAAAAGAAATTAATGTTGTTGCGTAGGTACCTACTTGCAGTTGATCACTGGTACGAAAAAATTATACAAATGCTTATAATATATATTGAACTTAGGTAACGCGCCGTTCAGAAGAATATTTATTTTTACCTATACATTCATATAAAATTGATACAAGTTCTGTTTTATGAGGTAGGTATAAATAAATTCTATATTAAAATGTCAAGGAATTATGTTAATCTAACTACAATACGAGTATAATAGAGCCACCTGATTATTTTGTCTCCCGATACTAATTAAAATTTTAAAATAAGTTTGATACCAAATGCCATAAAATCCAAATCCTAACTTGATGAACTAGTGTCTGTTGATGAGGTGTTAAACTTGAAGTAAGAGGTGTATCTACGAGTACATTGTTTACTAAAAGTAATAGTTTAGCTCCAAGGTATCAATAACCGAAGCTAAATGAAGGTGTATACATATGTTTGAAAAGAAGTTTAGAGATAGAAAGAGGCTCTGTACGTTGGCCATATGTAACGTAGATGCCATTCACATCACAGTAAAATAAATTAATTAGCCACAATCTAATAATGATATTCAAAAATACATAATAGGATATAATCATTAAACATAATTATAATATTAATAGATTCAAACAATTTTCAACGGAACGAATTTCAATAATAATAACTATTAGATATATGTTGACTGGCCTGTTGGTCTAGTGGTTAGTGACCCTGACTGCTAAACCGGAGGTCGTGGGTTCGATCCCCACCCAGGACAAATCTTTGTGTGATGAGCATAAAGGTTTGTTCTGTGTCTGGGTGTAATTTATCTATAATATGTATGTATTTACAAAAAAAAAAAGTATTTTAAGAAGTATATCAGTTGATAACTACCCATAACACAAGGAAATATATTAATATATAAAAAAAATATGTTTAATATCGGCATAATATGAACCTCTACCGTACCTTTTAAAAATGATATCATATAGTATTATGTGTAGTCATTCTTATAATTCATATATCTAACTGTATTATTTTTTGTTACAGGTTTTAATAAGCCGTAAAGATGTCTGATGCTAAAATAGAAGGTATGTACTGCCTAACCTAACCTTACATCACAGTGTGAAACGAGTAGGTATAATGTAATTCGATGGGTGCCTGGAACAAGACCGCAAATAGTGACGGTTTTCCGATTATGTAATTTTCGTAATCTGCGGACTTCATACTCCTTGTGGTATGTTTTTTTTAATTTTTATAATAAAAACTGGATGATTTACCAAAAGCGCTATGGGTATAGCCTCGTTATTCCACTTAAAAAAAATGTCGTGCTATGTGCAATGATAAAAGTTTTGTTCAACCTTCTACAAGTAACCGCCGCGCCGTCGGCGTCGCGGCTTTGTTCCTCGAAATAAACTTGTATACCGATTCACAATAAAGATTGCTGTACAAATATTTTCATGTAACATCACTGCAAAACAGTATTACTGTATTTGCCATACATCCTACAGATCAGCACACAACGTTGCAATAGACTATTGCTGTTTGATTGATTTCGCACTTTTTACCGGAATAAAACAACAATGGACTCTTACGGAAACGCTTTTCAATTTATTTAGCAACAATATGTTTTTTTTTCCTTCTTTTATGTATTTACTAAGCAGTATACTTAAGCATAAAATGTACAATAATGTTTGTCCAAAAAATAACTCACTCTTTGGTATACAAACCGTTTTGACACGCCTCTTAGTTTTGTGATTATTCAAGATTTTCACTAATTCTTTTTTCCTGTAAAATTATGTTTTGTCGATTGCGGCTTTGTTCCAATAACCCATCGAATTGAGGACCTATGATAACTTTATGTTAATTGATTAAAATACCGACTTACAAAAACACTAAAAAAGCTACTACTTACTACTTTTAAAGCTTGCTGTACACGGTTAGTGTATACGGTAGAGTAGCACAGTATAGAACGCACTTTCCTACTAACTATACTAATGTAGATATAATATACCGTGCTACTCTACCAAATACTCTACCGTGTACAACAAGCATTAAGTAATATAGTTAGATTGAAAACATTTTGAAAATTTTAATTCTCGGTACGTTTTTGTCATTTAGTTATAGAATTCTGGAACATGCTATATGTGTTAGTATTAAATTAGCTGTAAAACAGGAAATAGAAAGTTAAATGAAATATGGCCTTATTCTATTACCTTATCACAAATTAGAATGCAGACCGTTCTAAACAAGCTCCGTAGTAGGACATTACCGTCTCTAAATGCACCAATTTATTCCGTGAGGGCCAATTGACTAGAGTCTGAATTATATTTTGTAATGAAATTTCAATGCTGTAACTTAAATTATGACCTTTTTAAAATACCGGTTTTGTGCGACTATAAAACTTAAATCACGGGAAAAAATACACAGTATCAATTCAGCGTCGGAAGTCTACACCTAATTTATTAATAATTTAGCACTTAAAATGTGTAGCTATCTATTATATAGGCAATTACATTTTATGAATTGAAAACTATAGCAAAACAAAACCAGAAGAAACAACAACAGTGCAAGCTTAGGCCCTGCATTCATAAAACTACGTTTGGGCTGTGCCTTCGCTTGTATGTTTTAAAAAAAAATTATGTTCTTCTCGAAGTCCTAGATTCTATCTATGAGAATTTATGTCCTTACCTAAACATTTTAAGGCATTCCAGCCATTTAAAGCCCTGCTACCTGGTTGGAAACTTGCCTTCCACAGAAGTGCCCTTGGTGGATTCCAACCGTGTAGCCGGCTGTTGTAAACCAAATTTCATACAAACTACGCGGATGGCAACCAAGGTCACTCTGTTGGCACGCAAGTTTATAACCGTGTAGAACACCTATTACTCTAGTACCTACTACTGTAACTAATGTAAGCCAATATAAAGCATCGTTATTGAGAAGTAAGATATCTACTATACTTCTCTATTTTTACTCGATCACGCCAGAACGGCTGAAAGGATTTGTATGAAATTTGGCACACAGATAGATACTTTATAGTATGAAATAGCATAATAAGCTATTTATACCGACACACCATGCAGGCGGACCAGCGGGCAGACACTAGTACTTATTACTTTTGCTATTATATTACTTTTAAACGACTTTTTCGTTTATGATTTTAATATGTTGTTGGCAGTTGTCATAAATTGTCACCGGTGACAGTCGAATCAACTTGCATGTCAAGTCATTGTTATTATCGGTAAATTATTGTGAATTTGTTATTTTGATTTAGAAATCATTGTTTGTGTACCATTGTCTTTTTATGATCACCGTTATATAAATTGGTGCATATAGAATAAAATAAAATAAATAATACAATATTACCCCAACTATAAATGCTATACAATGTATAAATAAGTTGGAGGCATAAAATGTATAAATATCATTATCAACCCCTTATTGATCGTCGTTCTGGTTTGAATTTCATAATCTATATAAATATTATAATATAAGCAAAAATAGAAGTTTTAATTTATTTGTTATTTTTTTTTAACAGATAACCCGAAGATATTATCGGGCCCGGTGCTGGTTAACTCGCCCAATGCAGTGTTATCCAAGACACTATTGTCAAGATATCATGACCTCCCCCTGCCGGCGGACAAGATTTTGGCGACATACATTTGGATCGATGGAACTGGCGAGCACTTACGATGCAAAGATCGTACATTGAACTTCATACCAAGAGTAGCTAAAGGTTAGCAGGTTTCTGCACAATATACTTAAAGGTCGGATAATGTTTATATATTTATGACTGATTTAGAAGTTACGGTGGCCTGAGTTCAATTCAGTACCACTTCTAGTCAAGTGAAGCTTAATCTGACATATAATAGCAACCCATCCGCATAAGGCCAGCGGGTTGGTTGCTATTGTCAGATTAAGAGGAGGTTACCATTGCTCAATATTTTCTACGGGCATGTCGAACTCTTTTGTTTGCTTAAATATTTTACCAACGTTTCATTCGTCATGAAATTAAACGTAAAGTTGGTCATCGTTAACAATAAATTCACAAAATTGATTCCTAAACACAAAGGATGAAATGTGACACCTCCATTGAAGTGAGTCCGGTTTTATTATATCCTCATTAACTGTGGTAATTAACATAGTTTTGGTAAATTATTCAACCTTCAGCGAGACTGGGTTATTATGTAAACAAATGCTGTTACAGGGTACACGTTTTCCATGCAATAAATTCATTAATAACATTGTACGTTGCCTGGGTATTTCGTCTAATATATTTTTAAATTCATTTAGATAAACTGACCATAGTAATAGAAAAAACCAATGAAGAATTAAAAAGCAGCATAGAGAAACAATTATGTAGAAGTAATGCTGATCTATATTCGCCTCCTTACTTCTGGCCTCAAGATTTAAACTATGTTTACCAAATATGCTGCAACAAAACGCTACGGGAGAATAAGGACACTTTTAATGAAAACTTGAAAGGTTTCAAACTAATAATGGTCTTCAGCAGTCGTAGAAGTGTTACAGTAGATTTCATCCTATTTCTCATACTTAGTTCATTTGAAAGTAGTTATACACAGTAAATTAAATGACCGTCTGTTTTGTAGAACAATAAAACAATGGCATTACCGTATCGCATTAAGGAGATTCTTATTAGCTATTTATCATACACGTAAGGTCGTAAGTGTTACTCACAACTTTGAACTTATAGATGACGCTTTGCTATTTACAGAACTACCGATTTGGAACTTTGACGGCAGCTCGACAGGACAGTCAGATGGGCATAACTCCGATACATTCTTGTATCCTCGGGCCATTTATAAAGATCCCTTCAGACGCGGCAACCACATTCTTGTCATGTGTGACACATATATGTACAACTTGGAACCTACAGGTGGGTACCTTACGAACAAATTCACTGCTCTGACTAATAATAAAGCACTACAGTTGTTAGTGTCAGCGACCTGTTTATAGATCCTATCACCCCGAGTCAACCGGCATACTATTATGTGTTAAGTACGATATGTTATAATTTCACAGTTTATTTTACTCAATGTAAAAAAAACTTAAAATTGTTTACAATAATTGAAAACAAACTTTAGCGGTTTGTTTTAAAATTGTGTTCAATAATACAAGACATTCTATGCACATAATGAATATGATAAGACATAATATTACTAAATAAGTGTAAAACAATCTAAAGAATACATAATGCAACAGTAATTTTAATATTTACTTTCATTATTTAGAAAGCAACCACCGCCTGAAGTGCCTAGAGGCTTACGAGAAATGCAAAGATGAGGAGCCATGGTTTGGCATTGAGCAGGAATATATTCTGCTTGATTCGGACCTCAGGCCTTTTGGCTGGCCCCCAGGCGGCTTCCCCCCACCACAGGGCCCTTACTATTGCGGCGTTGGAGCCAACAAAGTGTTCGCCAGAGATCTTATCGAGGCTCACTACAGGTACATTGATATTTCGAAAAATTTATCATTAACCAAACAGTATAATCAAGATATAATCTGAAGATTTAATCTTAGTTAGCATAAGAATTAGTTAATAATACTCAAATAACTGTTTGCAGATGTTGCCTCTATGCTGGCGTACCAATCTCAGGTACCAACGCTGAGGTTATGCCCTCTCAGTGGGAGTTTCAAGTCGGCCCCTCTGTGGGTGTGAGTGCTGCGGACGACCTGTGGGTCGCTCGGTACATATTGCACAGGTTAGCTGAGGAATACGGTGTCATTGTCACCTTCGACCCTAAACCAGTGCAAGATTGGAATGGATCTGGCGCACATACTAATTTCTCTACCAAGAAAATGAGGGAGGAGAACGGTATTATGTAAGTACCTTTGAAGTTTATGCTTCGGTTATAAATAAGGAAATACGGTAGCAAACCATGTTTAAAGTAACACATCCCGTTATAAAACAACGTCGGTAATCCTTTTTTAATTGAACAGACATAGTAATTATCATGTAAATTTATATGAGGCCGATTAACTTGTTTAGTAATATAACTAAACCATATTATTATCTCCTCTCCTTAACTATTAGCTCGTATATGATGCCTATGATGGTAGGTACATACTTATATTGCATTATCAATATAACCCACAATGTGTCATGCTCAAAGTCCAGTTGATGTACCACAATATAATATGATATACCTAAATTAGTGTTATGCTCAAATATTCTTTGCTTTTGCAGTGAGATTGAAAAGGCGATTGATAAGCTATCCAAGGTACACATGAAACATATCAAGGTGTACGATCCTCGTGGAGGAAAAGATAATGAGAGACGGTTGACCGGTCTCCATGAAACTGCCAGTATTAACGATTTCAGCGCCGGTAAGTCTAGCTTAACAACATAGTTAATTAGGTTTAATCTTATCTTTATAACCACGCTGTTAGTGTTGTGTTTTTTTATACCACGGTGGCAAAAAGACGTACGGCCCGCCTGATGGTAAGCAGTTATCGTCATCAGCCTAAGGACGCTTGCAACACCAGGGACATCACGAGAGCGTTTGCCGTTCAGTGTTTTGTGAACTTAATTGCCTCCTCCAATTTTATTAGTCATCGTAACTGCTTCAGTAAGATGTTGCTGTTATAGCATTATAGTCCAGTCATTGTTGTACTTTTGCCAAACGAATATATAGCCTCAATACTAATACAATATATTGTTCGCAGGTGTCGCTAGCCGCGCTAGCAGCATCAGAATACCGCGAGCTGTTGCCGAGGAGAAGAAGGGCTACTTGGAGGATCGCCGGCCAGCATCTAATTGCGATCCCTACGCCGTGGTGGATGCGTTGATGCGCACCTGCATTCTCAATGAATAACAGTGGCATCACCCGCACCTAGCCGCTGCCGCACCACGTGTCAGTTAACCCGTAATACCAGTCCGTCTAATTAAGTTTGTGCCTCATTGCTACTGCAAGCATCGGTAGTGTTTTAGCCGTACCTGCACCACAAGTGCATTATTTACCCACATTGTGTAACTATTCATATAGCGTCAACGATTTACATTTTTATAGAGCTAACAGTTTGTAATTAAAACGACGGTTGATCGAATAAGGCCTACCTATAGTATTCCATTATAATATTACATAAAATGACACTGATAATAAAATGACACTGAATAATGATAATAAACAGACACGTGATAGAGGTAGTGTGTTTCAAAGGACCACATAAGATATTAATATTAATATAAAGTAGGTAAATATTTCTACGAATATTATGTGATATTTAAAAATTGTTATTTTGATGTTAAATAGTTTAATTGTATACAAATAACCACATATCATTATTTTTAACAAGTTCTTTTAATGCGTAGATGCAAATTAGATTTAGTAGAAGAGTAATATGAATGAAGAACAATGGCTTGACACTGTACACTACTAACAAAAAGTAATAATAATAGTTAAATTAAATGATGATTGACAGGCTGGTTTTGCTGTACGTTTATGGATCTACAGATCCGTTAATATTTAATAACTAAGTACCTACCTATAGTTAGTAAATCATGCAAAAAAATCATGTTTGCATCTTAGGACTAAAGTAACGGGTAATCGCAGGCGCCTTTTGAAATTTAAGCACTAATGAAGTATGTCTAAAAGTGAACACCACATTCTAAACCTCGTGTAGAGCACAAAATATTATATTCCTAATGATAATGTCTGAATAAAATTATTTATGCTATTTTATCTTTGAGATGTTTAATTTGTTTTGCATGCATTGGAAATTGATATGAATTATGTATACTTATGCATAAGAAATGTTATAAAATATGAGATATTACGAAAAATAAACATACTTTGTTGTAATAAATTCTACTTTTATTGTTTTATACTCCTTCTTCCAAACTTCAAAGAAAAAGGCACAATGTGATTATGTGTAGGTAGGTAACAGTACAGTCCAAAAATATTATGAACACGAATTCTACTTTTATTGTTTTATACTCCTTCTTCCAAACTTCAAAGAAAAAGGCACAATGTGATTATGTGTAGGTAGGTAACAGTACAGTCCAAAAATATTATGAACACGAATTCTACTTTTATTGTTTTAAACTCCTTCGTCCAAAATTCAAAGAAAAATGCACAATATGATTATGTGTAGGTAACAGTACAGTCCAAAAATGTGATGAACACGAATTCTGAACGCTGTTAACACAATGACTTACCTATAAAAAACCCAAGACGCACACCAAGCGATCAAAAAACGGGACTCAAAAAGAGTATAATTTTGTCACACAATTGTTTCCGTAGTGAGGTGTGAACGCTTTTTAACTTTATACTTATGTAATATTTAAAAAAAAATATTAAGACTAATTTTACAAAAACTATTTTCTAAAAATGTAATTATAATTTGACAGAAAGTTTATCGATTTTGAGCCTGGCTTTAGTACGTGATTGTGCGTTTAGGGGAGAGACGCCGAATTTTTGGTATATCAATATGTAAAAGTAAGAAGCGTAAATGTATACACACCAAATACAGTAGTGTTGTGTTTCTGCTGAAGAGTAGTGGTATCCAGAGCTAATTAGTAGAGAAAGGAGATCTTAGGGTGTTGCAGGAGTCCATAGGTTACGGTAACCGCTTACCATCAGCCGGCCGTAAGCTTGTGTGCCTCCATCTTCGTATAAAAAAATACAGTAAATCTGCGGTAATCCGGTCCCGGTCTTATTTGGCTCCTCCTTCAACATAATAGGTATCGACTTTAATATTCTAGATTTTTAATACCTAGATAAATATATACCTAAGCCATAATAAACATAAAAGTAGGTATATTGAAAAAAAAAAAAAAATAATAAATTGTACAAAGAATCGCAATAGAAACACAAGCCGTGTTAAGGAACACGTGTTTTTTTTTGTTTAATAAGACGACGTATTTTTTGACTGATTAGTGTTTAGTAACACCCTGAAGGAAGGAAGGAAAAGTTTGTAAGACAGCACCGTGTACCTACCTATGTACCTATACTTAATCCGACAGATTCGTTAATCCAATACCGCTATACGAAACATTAGTCGGATACCGGAGGTCTATTGTATCTGCATTCGCATACCTATTTGTAACTTGGAATTTTATGCGTTATTTTGTTATTCTTGAAAAGATACTTTCCCCCAATGCCTACCTACCTTATTTAGTCATACTTCTTATTCAATTTGATGAGTGGTGATATAATAAAACATGGTTTTAAAGACATTCATGTTCATATTTAATTATAATTGTCACAGACATTTAGATAAACGATACATGCATCGAAGACTTTCTATCTATAAATACGTTAAACTTACTAAGTACATCTGCAGGTGGCTTTGGTTCTTGCAGATACCTGTCGTACAAAATTTTGGATCAAAGAATAATAATTAGACTCATTCTATGAAGCATACAACAAGTGGACGAAATTAGTTGAATTTTTATAAAAATACATATCTAAATAGGTACTTATGTAGATACATTTTGTACATATGTACTAATAATTTATAAAATAGTAGATAATACTGAAAATTAAAAATATTTCTTTTATAAATAAGTCTCGGATTTTCTCTCCAGGGGGTATTAATATAATGCGATTTGATTAGGTACCTACACTTATCTTAAATTATTAATTGGTAAAAATGTACGTAAGTAACAAACAAACAAAATTATCAGTCATAAATATCTAAAAGCAAAACATATTTGCTCGGTTTTCACAAAAGCTACCCGCAGGTATGTTTCTGATAAACTATATTTATTTGACATCCAGATGATTAAATTGCTTAATAATATGAGTACATTTAATATCTATAATAATACAGTAACTACTTCAGGGGCAGGGGATTTTACACGGTTATTATGACAAACTACATGGTTTTATTTTATCTACCAACTATTACATCAAGTTAAATTGTTTTTTTTTTCAGTATTTAACACAAAAGGAAATAAGAACATAATCTTATAAGTGTCACTTTGTTTAACAACTAAATAGGTAGTATAGTTAAACAAAGAATTTAAGTAGGCTCAATCGTCTTATATCCAATATATACCTATCTAACGAATTACTGAACAGTTTAGTGGTAAAAGAAGGACCTAGGACCTACATAATACCTAATACTAATAACCAAAAACATAAAATTAGCTTCTTTAAAGTAAACAGACACAATTACACAATTATGATGAGTTAATATTATAATAATCAGGTTCTAAACTTTGCGGGTATTCAATATTAATACGGATTTTAAACATTGCACTTTTATTATAAATTAGTGTACATTGTGGAGGTTCAGCCGCGTCGTTGTCCTCCTGATATAGGACCTGCTTGAACCTTCTGGGTCCGGACCTCACATGTAGATACTGTAGTGCTTCATCTTTGGCGTAATGTCGGGTTTGATCTTCTGATACTCCCTGCTTAGAAGTTCATTATGGTTGCGTGTTATCTTTTTACCGAACAATACCTCCAGCAGCAAAGTTATGTCCTTTCGCATTCTTTCAAGTTCCAACTTTTTATTTAACAGCAATACTTTCCTTTGTTGTTCATCAAGAATATCAGCATCCGATGTTTCAATTTCAGTCAAGAGTTCCTTAAGAGTAAGTCCTCTTGGTTGCGGTTTAGTAAGAAATTCCAATTGGCGCAACATTTTCTTAAAGGTAACGGTGAACGACTCTTCAGTACCAAGTACTAACTCCTTCATCTGTTTCACCTCTATTTCGCCGATTTGGATCTTTCTAATAATACTGTCGGCGGCGATCATTTTAAATTTGGCAATTCTGTATCTTTTCCCAAATCCAGACCTTTTAAGTGCAGCGAAATCGATAAACAAGGATCTAATAGCCTTACGAACTTTTTCGTCATTGTCCAGACTTACCTGCATTGTAGCCAATAATAGCCCAACACAGAAAGACACTTGATTTATTTATACACTTGATATTTGCTGTGATTTATGAATTTATCTTAAGAGCCGATCACGACATATTCTCCAAGCTTCCGCAAGAACTCGTCGATATTGCTAAGCATGCGCCGTGCTACCTAAAATCCAACCCCCAGATTCTGAGCTGTCGGAATACTTTCAGCCAGAACTGTTAGTTTATTTAAAGTTAAAAAACAGAATGTTAAACAAATTGATGGATGTAGAAAAAAATCCTATATTAATCAGTTTTTAATTTTCTATACGGTAAACTTACGGTAAATTTCTAACTCTTAATAACTTAAGCTGTAAAAATACGTCGTTCTAAGATTCGAAAAAGTTAACGATCCGGGAGCAATCCGATGAGTCAGAATCAGGGCCCTGGTCTATATTGATCGTGCTCTGTATTCTACGAGTTTGTTCAAAACATACATATTTCGTGGTTTTCAATTTTTATTATTTAATCGGAGCTGTATCTTTAAAAAATGTTTAATACACTTTTTAGTATTCGGTGAATAGTGTGTAAAAGGAACGAAAACATTGCGTTCACAGTTTGCAGATTGCAACACTTTGGAACTTGCAGCGAGCGTTATTTTCATAGTAAAATTACTGTAAGCATTAGGTACGAATAGGTACATACTTTTTAATACACGTTCACGTGGGCTGATACTGATCGGGGATTATGATTTTGATAACACAAAAATTTAGTCTCTAGTTAGTCAAAATTAGTCGCCAAATATTAGAATTAGTCGGTCAGTGGTTCATAAGATACCTATACCTAAGCGTTTTTAGTTGGCCGATCTGGGGAAAGTTTCCCCAGCTTGGTCAACTAATAACACTTATAACCCACACAATATATACAAAAACTAAGACACCTAGCGAAGATCTGTTTTCTCTCAGATTTAATAACTAATTGGTCGAAATCAGTCACCAAATCACAGATTTGGTCGAGTCTTAATTTAAAAGATATAACGAGTTACATTTTTAAGGTAAGTATAGTCTAGGAACTCGATCAAAGAGTTTTTACCAAATTATTTATAAAGTTAGGTTCTAATGTAAGGATAGAATAATATATATATATATTGTCCTTATTCGTTTCGAAATATAAAATTATTATAACAGATAAGTATTGGTAATATCTACTGTAATATTTGATGAAGAACGTAGCTGTCGGTGACGTGTCGTCGAGTAGTTAGGTATATATAACAACTGTTACCTTGCAATAAATATATATTATTTTGATTTGATTTGAAAAAATACCTTAATCGAGTTTCTCAACAGGTGATTTTCTGGCAATGGGCAGAGCACATATCACACAGCAAAACAAATGGCCGATAGGGCAGAAAAGTTCTCGAATGGAGACCGCGCACTGACAAGCGCAGCGTAGGACGTCCACCCACAAGGCGGACAAATGATCTGATCCGAACAGCATGATCGTGCTGGATAGAGGCCACATGCAACCGCTTCTATTGGATGTCTCTTGAGAAGGTCTATAATATTTTCACACATTCCCACAACGCCATTTAGTCCCAAATATTTGCTTGCGTTATGACTTATGGGTACCTACTAAAAAACTGATATACCTACCTACTACATACCTATATACCTACATTTTTTTTGTGATTACATATTATTATAGATAAATTACACCCAGACACAGAACAAACAATCATGCTCATGATGAACATGATTGTTTGTTCTGGGTGAGAATCGAACCCACGACCTCCTGCTAATCAGTCTGAGTCACTAACCACTAGGTCACAGGCCAGTCGAGCAGGCAGGCCTATGTCCAGCAGTGGAGGTCCTACGGCTAAAATGATGCTGAGGATGAAGAATTATTGCTACTATAATATTGAAAGGCGTTCAAAGGTTGTTTCTAAGGCGATCGCTTGGAAAAAAATTCAAATGGTAAAATATTGTTTTCTGGGTCATCTGGAAGTGTGTTAGGTTTTAGGTCTATCAGAGATAGCTCGATAAATAGGTCAATCAGTGATAAAAATGCCGATTCTTAGTCGTGTATTTATTAAATTTGAGGTTGGAATGAATAGGAGGAAAATATGGCCAAGCTGGGGAGACTCCCCAGATCGACCAACTAAAAACGCTTAAAACTTTTGAACCATTCACCGACTAATTCTAATACTTGGCGACTAATTTCGACTAAGTCGTGACTAAATTTATTATATATAAATTTTATCAAAATCAAAATACCCGATGGTGGCCAAGCGAGTGTCAGCCACACGGGTAATATTGGCTTTACGCAAGGAAAGTAACGGATATAATATGTGCAACGAGTGAAAGAACTGAATCCAATATGCAGTTATATAGCAATATACTTGCGGTAGGTACATGGAAATATGATTAAAGAAATAAATTGAACAAAAAAACACATTTATTTATTCTTTATTGATAACATATTAATCTCTAAAACGACAATCTGTTAGAAGTAAGTTTTTCTAGAATCAATATATAATCAACTTACGTGAACAAAGTGAATAACATAAATGTAGTGCCAAAATAATTATACGACACAGCATTCTAATTTGGGTAACAAATATATAATTTTATTAATAAAAGTTAGATCATAGAAAGATTTCTAACTAATCAAATACTAGGCGACAAACAACTTGCAACTTACACATAATTCACAGTAGACACCAAACATCAAAACATCTATTGATCGGTTAAGATATACTACCGACATTTATAATATTCATTATGTACCTAATAAACTAACTGTCTAAATACATCTATCAAAAACACCAATGTTTAAATATATAATGATTGTTTGGAGAAAAAATTGATTTAACACCTTACTTTGCTCCATTCAGAGTGCCATCATAATATACGGTAGACTAGATTGTCAGACCATACATGTGAAGCGCATTATAATGCTCCTGAGTAAATCATCTGTACGATTCATGCGGTTAACGCTCGTCAATCCAATATTACTAGTAATCTAATCTGATTAAATTTAACACGTAACACTTTTTAATTATTGAATAAATATGATCCTTTAACAGCTAAATATGTGCTCGCAATTCAGCGCAACTGTTTACCACAGCACGAACAGGGTTACGATTTGAAGGCGGGAATAAAAGTAGTTGTAATAACTCCAAAAAATACACATGCAAATTAGTTTACGTGCGCTCAAAAGTAGGCAATTATTCTTTCCCCTCTTTATATTTAACCAGTTTGCCTCACAATTGAAGATTACTCATAATTTTCGCCTTCAATTTCTATTTAAAAAACGCTTTACTGAAGCACCGATATCGCGCGAGACTGCCTTAAGTAGTGACACAGAAACGCTATTTCACGCAATATGTCCTTTACAGTTGAAATAAATTATATCAATTAAAGTATTCATTAATAAACATAAACATTACAAATACTGAATATAACTATTGATACAAATAGATCGTAAACAATTAGCAGTGCATACAAGTGTTTGGTAGATATACGTAGAAAGGAGGTGTACAATAGATGTTTTTTTTTCTCGTTAAACGCATAGATTACCCCTAATAGATTCCTGCTTCATACCTAAAGCAAGACGAGCAACACAGAGATTTCAGCAGCTAGCATATCGCACTCAAAGTGTTAAGGTTAACAAGATGAAACGTGGCTGAGTAACTTTGTACTCTATAATAATAACAGAAGGTAAAAATTGCCGGCATACACATCTCAACTTAAGTCAGTGCACTATTATTAATTGAACATTAGCAATCGTTCAACTAATCTTATGAAATTTGTTTTGTTTATAAGGTGTTGCTTATTAAAGGGTAATCTTTGGTTATAATCTGCGTGCTAGTTAGAAATATATCCATAAATATAGATTACGCCTCTTTCCCAACAGAGTGGTAGAAATAATAGCGCAAGTCATATTTGTCATCGTCTATAGCTCTTTAGCCGACGATGCAAGTAATATTTGATCTTTAGCATAAAGGAGCCATGTCACTTGTAACTTTAAATCTGTTAAATTATTATAATTATCCATGAATAGATTGAAAAGCCTTGGCGACGCTATACATCCCTGTTAGACACATTATTGAATGTCAGACCAATCTGTGTAACAAATGTTTATTCTGGCACAAGCCCTGGAACCTTCATAAAAGAGATTTCATTGCCTGTACCAGATCACTGTTCACTCCATTCACAGACAACGCCGATCACAGTTAGTTAGAAATTAATATTTTAATCATATATTAGTAATAATCGTTTAATATAATTGAAGTTATACACGCAATAAAATGCAAATTGCAGTTCTATTGACACTTAAAAAGAATTAAGGCTATATTTTAATGCCGAAATGGTGCAAATAAACTACTAGCAAATACTTGTGCATAATACTTTTGTCCAGATGGATGACACTTTTTGATCTTATACATAGCTATCATTATAGTCAAGTGTAAACACTTTATTAAAATATTCGTGACTTACTTTAAGCAATAAATATGAAGCAATATAATATTTTCGTCAATTTAGGTACACCATGATTATAATTTATTTAAAATGGCTCAAATGTCGTGATGTTGTTGGCGACTCAGTATCCATAGAGCAGTAGAAGTTTGAAGCAAAAATAATGTTTATTAGTAGACATATGAGTATTTAAACATAGATAAGATGATATGACTAGTAGGCGTTACAAACGACAAAGAATTAATATTCAGGTATAAAAATGTTTGATATAAATTTTGGCCACGGAAACGGGACGGACCTACTTTACCATGATTTATTTTCAAATGTTAATAAAAAATGTTGATCATTAATAGTGTGATAAGCCTCTGAATGGTATATGAAATAATGTTACCATGACCGCAAACTAATTAAATGTTTGTAAAAACCAATTAACAATATGAGTATAGTTGCTTTTTTTTAAAATGAATAATATTGTCAAATAAATATTTACACAACGAACAACATTGTCCCAATGAACTAAAGGATTGTTGTTTTATAAACAATACGTTATATTTTAAAATAGTTTTTGATTTACTTACGTACAATAATTTTATTGACAAGATGCTAGTAATAATTTTATTTATATAAACTTGAACGACACTGCTAAGAATTTATAATAAGTATAATAATTGAGTTATAATTTATAGGTATATATTATAAAACTTATCAACTCCAATAAAAAAATAAAAATATTTTATAGCTTAAATTGTTTTGGTCGTCTCAGAAAAATTGGAAATAATTATTTTACGAAATATAAAATTTTAATACAATAATCATTATATTTGAGTCGGAATTAAATATATTTAAGGCGAAATAAAATTCTAATTGTACTCAATACACATTATTTAGAGAATCTTTTTAAAACATATCACGCGAAGATAATATAGAGAAACCGGCAATCGTATTTTCTTAAATCAATGAATATATTAAATATTCATATTTCGTTACCTACAAAGCCAAAATAAATACTTTTAAGCTGATTAAATATAATTCAATACGATTTCGTTAACTGCAAATTATAATACACACTTTGCATTTCTATAAAGCTTAAACAAGTCATACTAATGTTATGTGTAATTATATGATTCTCTTATTTTAATGTATTAATAATATATCAATTATACTAACATCGAATTATCTTGTAAATTGTAATATTTATTCATATAATTATGACGAATGTAGTAACTAAGATGACATACATAATAGTGTCCAGATATAATTGTTACATGTTAGAAAGTTTCACTGGGATTGTGTGACAACGAGACAATTTGAAGATTGATATAAGTCTGATATAGTAGATGTAATCATAGAAATCAGCTAAACATTACTTAAAATAACTGGCACACGCCACCCATATAATTTACTTATTGTACTAACACAGTGATTTCTATATCTTAGGTTATGATAAAACTTTAAGTTTGTTTTAGTGTAACACAAAGTCCATGCGTGATAGAGTAGACGGCTTGATGTTGATTACAATCAGATTCACAAACCGAACAATTACGGAGATCAAATAGTTGTGGATGCGCCGCAGTTGACTTACGCAGTTACTAGACAATCTTGCACCACATTACTATTCACGCAGTTGAGGATCTATGTCCTCAAAGAACTCCATTAGTTAATTGTCCGGTGTCATAGCCACTGGCGGTGTGCCGGTGTCGCGAGCTACGAACTTGGTGCAATTACTTATGACAATGCACGCCAGCTTCTTGATCAGGTCGTATGGTGCAGGATGCACCATCAAGTCATTGAGGAGCTGCAGTCCACCCTCAGCTTCGACTAAGTTGCAGTACTTATCAGCTGTAAAAACCAAAATGGTGATTGATTCACGAGTTTTAAACATAGAGTAATCCAGTGTATGTACTGGGTATAGTTTTAATGATTCTAAACACCAACGTCAAGATGCCCGACCTCAAAAGTGCATGCCTGCAGACTTGCGAGGCAAATTTGGGTAATGACCTTCGAAACCGCAAACCAGCTGATGTTCTTTAGATTTCTTAATACTATTCTAAACAATTAAATTATATAAAGATATTTCTGCAATAACTTTCATTTTATTATCACATTTATATATGAATCAGCATCATAATAGCAACACTGGAGTTATTATATATATTAATGAGATTTAAATATAAAAGTGGAGGTACTAACGGTAGACGGTAGTTAAGTTGGCGAGAGCCCAGACAGCCCAGTGCTGGCACTGTGGAGTGTGATGGGCGTGCAGCAAACTGAGTATCGGCTCGAACGAGCGGTAGTTGATATTGCGCTCGGCATGAAGGTCCCAGCGTTCCACCGCAGAGGCCACGCGCTGCAGTACTAACTCACGAGCCGGCTCGTCTACGGTCCAAGAACCAGGACCGTCCGAGGCCATGTGGGCAAGGACCCCAGCTGCATTGTAGCTCACCTAAAACAACAACAATACTTAAGCCATGTTTCACAACTGACTACGCCACTGCCCTTGTGCTTCGTTGCCATGTGAAATTTAAGTGACAAATTTTTGTTAAAATTTTCGTCCTACTAATATTATAAATGCGGAAGTTAAGACGGATGTATGATTGTTACTTAGTCACGCCAGGTGAACTGATGTAAGGGATTGTATGAAGTTAGGCACACAGGGAAATTATCGTCCGGAATAGCAAATAGGCAATGTTTTATCGATATACGCAGGTGAAGCCGCGGATGGAATCTATTATAAAATATGTCACTTAAGATTCGGATTATTTATCAGCCAGTGTGAAACAGTACGGTATTAAAATATTTAAGTTGTAAACGAATGCAGCTAATATTTATTACATTTTGTTTTTTTGCGACACTAATTGTAATATTTACCAATACTATTGCCTGTTTTTATTTTTTAATTACTGCACCCATGTCGATAAACGTAGATGTAAAACAGTATATATAGTAGAGACAACTCGTTGAAAATTACATGTAATTTAGAAATAAATAATAATTAATACCTAACACATTGTATAGACGACGTTTAAGCAAATCCTACCTCAATACCATCGCTGCATGAATCAAGTAGCTCGTAAAACACAGAAAGGAACAGCTTGTTCATGAGTTGCGGACGCAGCTCCGCTACCTCCGCGACGTTGCCCAACAGGCCCATCATGTTGCGCAACAATTCCTCCTTATCGGGGAATATCTGGAACGAAAAGTTACAACTAACTTACCGCGCACTTAGGGTGGCATCACATCACAGCAGCACCGAACCTCACTTTTCTATGCTTCTATCCATTTTTGTGTTATTAAAACATCATTTACTAGAGCGAGATAGTGCGATTCCGTGCGGCAAATCTGGTCAAACCCTTAACACCTAACTTTTATAAAACATTGTCTTTAAGACATGACGTATACTGTCTGTAACCGGCAATTATTAAAACTGATAATAATATGTACCATTATCAATTGTTTTACTGTATTAGCAATTCATAATTATGTGAAATAACTGCACAATTAAATTTCCTAAATCCGCACATTTAATGTATATGTGTAATTGCTGGTCTTTATAGAGGTGACCTTGGTGGGAGCTTGGATGCCATCCGCGTAGTTTGTATGAAATTTTGATTACATCTGCCGCCTAGATGGATGGCATCTCATGATTGCATAAAAGTCACCTCTGTTAGAACATAAGATTACAACCATATGGAAGGGCTTTAGTGATTCTTCTTAAAACAATAGTCAAGATCATCAACCCCAAAAGTGTATAAGTACCTACAGAGCTACAAAGCGTGGAAAGTTTAGGTCAATGACCTTCCAACCAGCAAACCAGCTGGTTTTGTTATGCTTTACATTAAATAATATTTTCATTTATTCTATATTTAGACAAGATTTGACATCATCTTCTGAAAAAATAATGATTTATCTAAGTATATTTTCCATTGTATTTTTAGTGGAGTTGTAATAAGTATCAGCAGCAATATAACCAGTCCTCGAAACTGATGGGTATCAACTTACATCTATTACATTTATAAAAATTACCTTGAGGCAGGCAAGAAAGTATTCCATGCCTCGGTTTTCTAAGAATCTCTGGCAGTTGGTAGGGGTTTCATCCGTGACGTTCCACATAGTAGACCAGGCCACCTCCAGCACATCATCACAGACGCGTCGCTCCAGACGATCAGAGATAAGATTTAGCATTTTCTGGAGACAAATAAAATTACATATTTATGCTCCTGCTTCTCTTCTAAAATCATTTAAGTTAAGAGTTTGTTTGATTGAAATTATATTTAGTAATTACACACATTACAAAGAAAACATTATACCACTTTGAATTTTAAACCTAATAATAGTAATGAAATCTCGTTTATTCACCTAGGTTACAAGGTAACACTTATGAAAGTCACAAGTTAAGAATGTAACAGGTTATCCGAAAAGTAGCGTCAGCAAATTTGCCTACCACCGTACCGTAAGTACAGCTCCACTTTAAAACTGATAATTACGAATGCGCAAGCCATAGTGGATTTTAATTTTTCACGTAACCATGCTATGGCTAAAGACCCTTAATAATGATAAAAACAATTTATAGATAACGCACAGCGGAACTAAGGCTTTCTTTGCTATTAAAAAACGGGGTGAATCTATACTTATAAAATGCCAAGTCCTGATCGACTCACTGATTGGCCTATATATCAACGCACAGCCTAAACCGCTGATCATTCAACACACATGAAAATTGGAGGGTGTATTCTTTATGATATATAGGCATCCACTAAGAAAGGGTGTTTCGAAATTTTAATAAAAATCCTAAAAAATACGTGGTAGGTACTTTCTTTTTGAAAATCCAAATGGATGAAATAGTGATAAAAATGTTTGAAAACTAGTGTGGTCTATATTTCATAGGTTTTTAAGGACGGTTAATACTCAATTATCACTTAATACTCGAAGCGAGTAAATAGGTACTTCGTGTTGTTTGAAAAGCAAACCCAGAGGGATGTGATAGGGGTGAAGAATATAAATAACTCAATATGAATGTCATTTTGCTGGTTTTTAGGGACGAAGATTAAGAAATAGTTATCTATTTTAACATTAAAGACATTGGACTTAAAATTTAATTCAACCCCAAATTAGTGGGGTGATACCCGGCATTTGCATTGCATTTGCACTTAAAACAAAATACTTATAAATATCAGTGTAAATATCAAAATCTACGCGGACAAGTCGCGGGCAAAAACTAGTTAAGATATAATTGTCATCTCAATAAAATCTAATAAATGTAATGTGAATAATAATTCTAATGACCAATATTGCAAATCTAAATAAGTAAAAGATTCATGATTGTATGTAGTCAGCAAAATCGCGCCTAATGGAGATTATTTAATCTATCTTATTATTAGTTTTCCTTGTATATTATCAAAGTTCGCCTATGAAAGGAGGATGGACCCTGCCTTTCCGGCTATCATGGTTCAATATATTGTTACATACGTTTTCATATAATCATATGAAATGTTATAAGAGTACTCTACAATATGAAAATTAGACAATTTGGCCTGATTTAATTAATAATTATATCGCAATGACTGCACGTTCGACACTGTCGCTTTACGGCAATTCAGTTTCGCGTAAACTAATAAAATTAGCTTTATTCTAATGTTATGCAATCAAGAAGTAATAAATAATTTTAAAAGGTCGTAATGTCTTATTTGGAGGACATTTTGTATAGTAGTAATCGCAACGCTTTGAATTTGAAGTTGATATTATTTTATCGAAGCTCTCAAACATAAAGGTATCTCTGATCCACCAGCAATAGAACAGTGTGTGTGGATTATGGCTTAAACCTTCTCAGCTCTCTAGCTAGAGAGAGGAGCTGAGACCCTTGCCTAGACATTAAACATGGATTGCTATTATTATCAGCTCAATGACGTCCACTGCTGGACATAGGCTAAAACTAATTTCCGCTCAGCGAGCTTATTATTCTTATACTTAAATATTTGTCCCGTGTAGGATTCGAACCGACAACACTCGGCATAGTATCAATGGACAGATGACTATTTGATCCACTAAAATAAACGTCGCGTCTGTCAAAGTATATAAGAAAACTTGTCTGGAACGCGGCCGCGTTCCTTGATATACACACCGCGATATTTCAAGCATTACATTAATGCAGACACAACGCAGTAACCATTGGTAGAAAATACAGTCGGCAATATTGTTATATACAATTCATAATTTTTAAATTTGACTGATTACTTGCTTTTATGTCATGAAAACACACACACACACAAACATTACACACAAACGCACACACATGTGGGATCGCGGGCATTATTGTAATAGAACCTAGAAATATGAATATTGACGTGTATTATGTAACGTATTGACACATAGTTTTTGTATATTCACCTGTATGTAAAAGACATATTCAAGACGTATTTAAAATGAAAAGACAAACTCCTGCGGCTAAACACTGTTTCCTAAATAAAATACAGGCATTAAGCCTAGTTATGTTTTAGTGAATGTACCGTTTTTGGGACAATAAAGATATATATTTATTATTTTTTCGTTGGCGTGTTTTGGGTCCGATCCCCGGGTCGGAACAAATATTTAATTTTGAATGATCTGCAAATATTTGCTTCGGAGTTTGTGTGGTTTTCTATGTATTATATGTATGTTTATCAGTTCTCTAGATTGTATAACACAAGCTTATATTAGCTTACATTGGGCTAAATAGCGCTGTGTCGAAAAATAAGTATAATGCGTTTGCAATGGCAGAAATGCAACGCAAACGCGAAGCAGCATTGATATTCAAGAATGAGGTCCTATATAATCGCTAGTGTAGCGACGCGGCCGCTATTCTTACATTTCTACTATGGCAATATGTTTTATTCGCTATCATTTAACTTGAAGTAACTTGCGAAACAGTTTAGACAAGATGGCTTACTTAATAGAACAGGACAAAATATAAAATTAGATCATAAACGTTATGGCTTAAGAACTGCAAATCAAAGAGACAATATAAGATTGTATTTTCCTTTCAATACGAATTTATATATTTATATAGAAAAATTATTAAACCGCACATACAGTGATTATATTAATTATACTTATTTCATGATTAATAGCTTAATATTTATTTTTACACTACGTTTATATTTTCTCTAAGGTGTAAAACAACCCTCTATCCCGCCAGCTATGTCTCCTGTTGCCATTTCAATTTATATCATCATCATCATCATCAGCCCGTACTAGTCCACTACTGGACATAGGCCACTCCATTCCATTTATATCATGTCATATAATAATATAAGATGTATCGCCAGCATTCAAAAGATATAATATATAATAATATAATATTCTACTACATTCACACAGTGCCATCTAGTCCCAAATTAAGCATTTATATTTGCTTGTGTTATGGGTACTAAACAACTGAATATACTACTTAAATACATTTTTTTATGACATATAGATATGTATGAATCTCTTACATATGAATACAATTATACAAAAATTAGAGTCTACAAATGCAATGCTAACACCAGAGCATCAAATACAAGGGACATATCAGACTTGATGTAACGTAAAGTGTTATTATCATTAAACGTACTAAATGTTATAACAACACTATTCAACCAATCATTATTAATACTAAGTTTGCACAATTTGTTATCCAAATTATTATAAGGGAGCACCGAGTGTTATTCAATTTCGTACTTACCTATATAAGCTTAAAAGTATACAATTGATAACTAAAAGTATTTATATACTTACACCGATTGCACCGTGGTTGCCTAGGAACCTCTTTTGTTTACCATCTACTTGACAGGCCAGTGAGTTCAATAAATAGATAGCAATACGCTGAACGAAACCCTCTTGGTTCACGTCGGTCACCCCATTTAAAAGAATCTGTACGACACGTTCGTATTCGAATAACTGAAATTAAAAGGAACAACGTTATCAGTAAAGATCATAATAATAATATTAACCCTTTGAACGCTAGAGACGCAGACGTCTATGCTTACCACGACAATGACGGCACGGCACGTCAAAAATGTACTGTATTTTAAAAGCTTGGCGCTCAAGGCACGGCGTTACCGATTTGACGTGGCGGTCAAAAGGTTAAGTTTCCTTTGGGCACCAATCGTGAGCTTTTACAAGCCATTCCTATAAGAAATTGTTACACCACTGGCTGTAACTGTCTGATAGCCTATTAGAAACTTAAGTAACATATTTTGGACCAATTATTAATATATCAAATTTTACTGTCACCATGGTGGTTAAGTTAAGGTCACCTTGCCACTAATATCGCCGCACCGAGTGGCGTGGGTTCGACTTCCACAAGAGACAAATATTTGTGTGATGCATAGATATTTGTTTTTAGTCTGGGTGTACTTTGTGTCCGTTAATTGTATGTTTGTTAAGTCTCCCGCGACACAGGGTTTGGTACAAAGTGCGGGTGTTATCTATAAAAAAAATCTGGCGGTTAAATGCCTTAAGAGAGGTAGTGTGAAATGAAATGAAATGAATGGCGTACTGCGGGTAATACACACTCAAACTAAACTGCCTGGGGAAGTAGCTCCGCCCTACAGAAAACCGCAAAAATATTAACACGCCTTTGGTGTTGAAAACCATCAGGGGGGCCGTACACCTCTATACTATCGTCGTGGTATAAGAAAACATGTTAAATAACGAAAGCGTACTCACCACATCAGTTGGTATTTTAAACTGACACAAGGTAAGGCACCCATTCCTCATCATGGTGTCATCGCCGAGGTGGGCTTCCATACCGTCGAGCAACGCTGTGATGATTCGCCGCTTCAACTTAATGCCAATACGATCTTTTTCTTTGCCTTTCACGATGTAGAACAATGTTGCGCTGGAATTACATAATAACTTTTTTTTATAATTTTATAGAAGATATAAACTAGGTATTGTTATATTTTTGGCCGTGTTTAGTCGAGTCTAGAGCCGCTTCTATCATAACTATAATTAAATAATATACTATGGTAAAAAATACATATACCTAAACATCATTTTTACATTATAATATTTTTAAAACAGTTGTAGCTTCATAATGTTATGAAGAAAATGGGTTCTTTCAGTCCTTTCCTTGCCGTACTCATAGGATAAACAAATCGATTTGTGACTACCTATTAAATAGCTATCTATATTCAGCATATCTGGTAAAAAGCTCCTCTAGACTCCACCTTCAGACTTCAAACAGACCGCACCAATGACTATATCACCACTCCAAAAAATTTAATTCACAAATCTAAGCTTAGATTTCCGTTAATTTTAGTATAAAGTTCGAATTTGTTGTACCTATCTAAAGTAAACTTTTATCCCTATAATAATATAATACCTACCCGTACCCAGCAATGGGACGTTTATGGGTTGAGATGATGATGATAAATATAATACCTAAAACATTAAAAACTAATAGAATTGATGAAAGGTAGGTAGTTAATCTTACTTAAGTAAGTACTTAAAGAAACAATAAAAAAGTATTAATGCTTTTAAATTAAACTAAGTAGCGTTAGACTTTGGCGTTAGTACAGCAGTGGATATCCTACGGCTGATATGGTGATGATGAAGTAGCGTTTAGGCTCAGATGTTTGTAAATAAAAAAGTGGTTCAAACGTCGCACTATCTATGCCTACTCCAACGGGATTCAGGCAATACATTCGTAGCACTGTTTAGAAAAGTGTTATCATAAAAAATCTGTACAATGTGCTGTACCTATGTATATAAATTAATACATAAATCTGGATTCAGCTGGATTGCGGCCATCTGGCATCATTATACCTAGTCACTTGCCGAATATCTGCGTCTCTCTCATACTTATGAAGTGGCAATCTAATAATATCCGTTACAATCACTTTGCGTGGGCGCCTATTCTAACACATAGGTACCTACGTATACATACGTAACTTAGATACGTAGTACAGAGACCCTATCATACTGTGCCCTATTCCAGGGATGGCGAAAGTTTATCAATAGACGTGCCATATGTTATTAAACAAATAATAATGTGACCACGTCATGCCGATAAAGTATCTGTAAGTACTTACTTAGTAATGTAATGGACAAAAAATAAAAGCTTATCTTCTATCACTAACTCAAATTCGAGTACATAGGTACATAAACTCCTTAAATGCAAAGCGAATGGCAATGCATGCCAAGAATTTTATGCTGCGTGCCATTTGTGGACGCGTGACAATGGTTCGCCATGCCTGTCCTATACCATACGTACAGAACCTACTCTGAAAGAAGACAACAAAAGCTTGCGATGGCAAATCTACGAAGGATCAATTACCTACCGTATTATCTTACTGACTCCCATGAATAGGTGGGATTTCTACAATATATCATACATAAGTCATAACATTAATATAATCAGTTGTAAGGCATAATACCTTTATCATTACGCAAATATTTACTGCGTTTTATTACATACTAGCTGGGGTACCAGGCTTCGCTCAGGGAGTTGATGCGAGATTATATACTCTCGAATGTTCTAGAAATTTCAAAAGGGCGAAACTTACAGCGCTTATATCTTCAAAAGCACTTCCTTCAGGTAAAAACGGGAATTATTTTTGCAAAGTGTAAAAGCGATTATGTAATGTACGTAAAATAATGTAATGTGAATTAAAGTAAAAACTAAACCTTTTCAGTTAAGTATGTCCCCATAAAATGACGTCATTATTCCCCATTATTGATGACGCCATAATATAGCTCTCTGAATGTGTTACTATTCTCGTAACTTCGGACACCACTTACTTAGCCTTGTGAGTATTGATCCAGTCTGGGTACCTATATGACAATGAATTGCAATTTATGTATTTTGATGCGCCGACTGATCGATCTGCGCGCTTTCAATTGCATTTCCGTTCAATGTACATATATACAACATACCTACATATTCAGGCTAGAAATATGCAAACTAGAACGCCGCTACTTTGTAATGACTTTGCTATATAAATGTAAAATCTCCTAAGCCACACAAAGACAAGTAAACTGAAGATTATCTATACTTCCACATTAATAGTATTATAAAGAGATAATAATTAATGAGTTTGTGAATTTGGATGTTGGTAGATAATCTTTGAACCTACTCATCCGGTCTTCATGAAATTTCATATAGAGATAGTCTAAAGGGCGTCACATACGGTGAAGATGCTATAATATTTCATGTTAAGATACAATATCGCTCACTATACATTTTCTATGAACCATCACACACGGTTAAGTTAATATATATTTTCATATTACGGCATCTTAAGATGTCGAGCGATATCGAAATATCATGTTAAGATACGAAATATATCTTAACATGGAAAATATCATCTTAAGATGGCATCTTAAGATCCATAATATATAGCAAGCTCCTTATACAGGGTGTGCACAGAATTTGGGGTGTAGGGCGTGTGTTTCGTGACTGGTCATGACTGGTGAATTTGACTGGTGATTGAATTAATTATTTAGAGTAATTACGTTCGTGAGCGTTCTATTTGCAAGTGCCTTCTTTTTTATTATTTTGAAAAATTAAATGAATAGTTACTGAATCTAAGTTTTTTAATTCCCTACCAAAGTTCTGAACGCATTGAAGTGCACTAAGATGTAGTTTTGTGACAAAACTGAAGAACCATCGAGTAAGCAATATAGGTAGGTACTCAAAGGTTGCACGAAGTGAAGAACACTATGGCGAAGAATGACTCTATGAATATGAAGGAAGTTTTTCTTGATGTCATCTTTAATCAAATCGTGAATACTAACAAAAATCTCTTTTGATTTTTAAAATAAATTTGGAACAGTTTTGATGAAAGGTCTTCGTAAAGATTAAATTCACCGCGCTCTTTCCTTAGCTTTAAATGGTTTTCTATCCAAATTGTTTGGCTTTTAGAATGTGCAAGTCAAATTCAAAGTCCGAATTGTCATCCGACGAGCTGTCCAATATACCTAATAGTGCCGTATTCATTTTGGATCACCATGTATATTAGTTAGAGTGACGAAATGTACGTGTGACTCCTGTACTAGTCAAGAGAGAATGATTCGAAAATATATATTATAGTAACTTAACCGTGTGTGATACCTTAAGATGCTATAACATTTTATATCAAGGTATCTTAAGATGAAATATTATAGCATCTTCACCGTATGTGACGCCCTTAAGACTTGGAGAAGAACATAAGATACGTTTTACCGACACGGAACGCGAAAAAATTTGTTCAGCAAGAAATATTTATAATAGCCCGAAATTTTCAAAGGCCAACTGGAATCCCGAGAAGTACTTACACTTTCTATAAAAAAAAATTCTGATGTTTGACTTTGATGCTGTCTATTTAACGATATTTCGTCTCTTTTTATGATGCTTTCATAATAAATGAATCTAGATAGATTGGTATTCTATTACAAGAGATACTAAATAATTACCTAACTATACTAATGTCTGTGGCAGATAGGAAAAGCTCATGTTGCAAGAATTTATTCATCTATCTATCTATTACAAAAATTTGTTGTGTCTGCTCAATACAACATAAGTAGTAACGAGTAAATGATTAGATTGTTTCTGGAAAGTTGTCCACACATACAAAGATACTCAATTTACCTGAACCACCTTACTTATTCCAACCCATCGTACATCACAACAACAGAGCACATCATGTCTATTTAATTGCAGACAACATTTTTTTCTTGCTAATCAAGAACAGTGTACAGAGTTAGTGTGTAGAAACAACACAAATTCTTACATAGACCCAGCAACTTTTTTAGTGTTTACAAGCCTTTGTTTCTACAAGTTATGAAGACAATAACAGATACTCGGAAGTGGTGATATAATCATGGTATTGTTATGTAAACATAAAACATTTTGTACCTTCCCGATATCTGAATATGTTTTTCAGACACATGTTGATCCATAGCATCAAGCACAACACAAAGTGCTCTGCCCACATATGCATTGTTCTCATAACGGAACAAATAGTATAAGTCGTTGAGAACCCTAGTTAACATAGCAGGTCTCTCCATGTATGCTGCAGCTGCAGTTAGAATCTGCTCTTCATTTGCATCGCCCGATATCTAAGAATAATAAAAGTTCATTGTGTACTCTGAACATAGGGAGAACATAAACATAGCATTACGCCTTTTCCCTAAAGGGATAGGTAGAGGTGCATTACACGTATTTGTTTCGTCCCATGAATAGGGGGAGCCTATTGCCATTCACTGGGTACATATCTAGTCTCCGGCTGACACTGAGCATTTCAAGACAGCTTAACCCAATACCACTTTTTCCCAATACGGGCATCAACTCCCAATCTTTTGCACTGTTGTACACACTTCTGTTGTTACACCAAAGCATTCATAATAGTTTGATGAAAAAGAACAAAGTTCAATTTCCAATGAACAAAGCCATATGATGGCTTTGTTTAGTGATAAATTTATATAGTATTTTTACCCCAATATATTGTGATATATTATTCCAATTATGTCACATTGCGCTTACTTGTAAACATAATAATATGGTAATGTATAAAAACATTTACAACAATTTAACCTTTTGTAATGAAAATATTTTTTTTAGGAATACGAATTGATGTAAAAATGGCTGACTTTTAATTCTATTACGCACCTAATGGTAGTTTTTATACATTAAAACTGAATGCATGTTTTTAATTGCCTACAAACAACAGGTTAACCCTATTGATTACCGATAGCCCTGTCTGATAAAATATGTATCCTCATTGTCTAACTGAACCATTTGGATAAAAATGTTTGTAATAAATACATTATTACAGACATTCTTCTTCCATATGGTTTAACTATAACAAAAAAGGGTTTGTTTGATTGTTGTTGAAAACAATCAACTTATTATAATAGAGCATTACAGAAGAAGGAATCCTCATTAGAATAGTGTTATTTCAAATTGACATTACCATTGAAGAGGCTTCTGACTTTAAAAAGCTTAAATTACCAAGCAATGTTGGCAGAACAAAACTATATGAATAATAGGTATTTTAAATAAGACTTTTTTATCTTATTGGATTATTAGATAGGAAAGTCATCAAATACCATATAAAGATCCTTATTTTTATTTTCAACAGAATCTGTTAAATATGAATATTATTATTGATGTGCACATAATAAAACCTGCTATTCACTGCCTGTTATCAATATTTAGAAGTGGGTGCAATTTTTTTTATTTTAGAGATGAAATATTAGGAAACAGTAAGTAGGTATATTCTACAAACCTAAAAAAAATCTGAGAGAAACAAATTCTGTACTCACTACTTTAGCAGGTATATCATGTCTCTTGCAAGCTCCATGATGTGTACCATACAAGCCAAGGAACTCTAATGGACTGTTCACACGGCATACAAGTCCAGGAATATCACACCGAACTTGAGTTTCTGTTGTACCCGATTCTCCTTGGTTCCCAGTTGGTACAGTAGCTGCTCCAGTTCCAGCCAAGTTTGTGCCAGATATATCCAAAGACTCCAAAGCTGGCAGATTCTGGACTATCTTGGACAATACTTCATTAGGATTGAAGTATTTTCCATGCCTTTCATTTGCCTGCGATATATCCAAATGTTGGAGAAAACGCAGACGTGAAATCCAATCAATGATATCTTTAGACCAGTGGACACTGTGCAGTATCAATGCTCTCAGATTGTTTAGCTCACTAAGTGTCCATATTGCACCAGTCGATGTACACTCGGAGAGATCTAAATGTGTCAAGTGTTTCAGGGGCTTCAGAAGCAACAATGGAAATATAGAAAGACCCCTGCGGTGAATTGTGAGCCGCCGTAATTTTGGAGCATTGATGATATAGCCTCGTTGCCTATACATATTCTCATCCTGTGACAGCACATAGGTCACAGGACCAAATTTTAGTGAGATGAGATTTTGGCTATTATTATTAATAGCTTCCAATGAGTACTGCGATAAATACTCACATTGTACCAACTCGACTTCGTAGGGCTTGTGTTCCATTAGGCTTCGCAGGCCGTCGTCAGTAATGCGCGAGTTTCGGAGTCTAACGGTATTTAACCGAGTACGGGCTTTATCACGAAAAAGATTCGCAATATTATCATTGACCCGACATTTCCTCTGGTAAGAACGAAGAAATTTCTCGCAAATCTCAGTAGGCAGAATAATATCTTCCTTGAGCCTTCGCCATCGGGTTGTAGGGTCTATTGTAGTAATAGTATTAAGATTCGACACTATATAGTCCATACATATGTCGAATAGCGTATCCGGATAGCTATCATGTAATGAAAACACTTCTCGCGTACTCGACATTATGATCACCTATCGCTGGCACGATTCGTTCAAGATGTTCAGTAACGAAAGAATTGCGAGTCTCGAGATGGCACCATTTCGAGATTTATGCACAACCACAGAGTTCAGGTTTTAGAATTTATTGCAAAGTTCATTTTTGAAAACAGATAATTATGTTGATTTCGCACAACTGTTACAGCGACGCACTCACTGATGATTGAATGAGCAATATATATATTTCGCAGTTTTCACACAACGCAACAACCGCAACAAGAAAGTCAATTGTCTTTTTTTATTAATGTAGATTATACCGAGTTTGAATCTATGCCAATTTATGATGCCACTGACCTCTAATAGATTTCGATTTACTCTCAGAGGGATTTACTTCCAATTTCTTAATTTAATTTCATGATTAACACTATCCTCGATGAATTTTCTATAAATGACTATTCTATAAATTCCTGTATTTTGACCCTATCAATTAGCTATAAAAGTGAGAAAATATTCATTTTTTAATTTCTTCTAAAGGTCACTTACACTATACACCATGCTCCACTGAAACTTTTAGGCTTGACTTGAAGCACACGCTTTAGTAATTATGTATTTTTCAGTTAAAAGATCCTATAGGTATATATTTTTTACGAACCCAACGAAGATTGCTTTCACATTTTCCCGTGTGAGGTCAATAAAGTAATGGTGAAGGTTATACAAATAGTTTAAAACCCTAACTCCCAAACTAGGTATTCCTGTGACATGTGTGTGTGTGTGTGTGTGTGTCTTTTTATATGTATTGGAGTGTGTATGTCGAGTGTACAAGAGCATGCATGTTTGCCTACTTTTGTGTTTGTAGTAGATCTTCAGTTTGAGAATAATCGAGTTTTTGTAACCACGTTTTTAATTTGGACTTAGCTTCATGATGGTTTAGACCACATAATGGAGAGATTCTGGATAATTTCTTGTAAACTAAACAGCTTAAGATATAGAATTGGCGACCAGCGAATGCAGTTCTGAAATTATCCATTGGGCATAGAACTCTTGTTTTACGCTTGGTTTGGTTTGGCAATGGGACTACTCTGTGCCTCCTAAGACTGGCTCGTAGCACAAATAACTGTCTCACAGTTAGTACATTGAAATCCTTATATAGTTGGTCAGTCGGAAATCTGAAGGGTCTACAAAGTAGTACCAAGGACAGCTCTTTGTGCTCGCTCCACCTCAAGGAATTTGATTTTGCAAGCGCCACCCCAAACTGGAATGCAATAATTGCCGACAGACTCACAAAGTTTACTCAAAAGTCGGAGCTATAGTACTTATTATTAAATGAATGATGTTAGCACTGCTCCTAACTCCCCATATTATCCATTCACCACGCGGCTTAAACCGCTTAAACGTATGACTAAATGTACTCTGTGCGTATGACTAAGACAAAACAAGACAAAAGTCTACAATCATCAATGTCAATGCTAATATCTTCTATTCTTAGTAGTCACTACATCTTTTTTTTTAATTCTCTATAAATTCAATTTTTTGTTTTGTTTTAATAGTCATGTCAACTACAAATTTTATATAAATTTCCTACTTTTGCCCTGTTAACTGATAAGACTTATTATTATAATAAAACAAACAAATGTTACTATATTAAGTTAGCTGTGGTTGCCTATAAATGAGAGAGCATCAGGCACGCTTTATGTTTTTGATATTTCTTTGTTAAGTATGTGTATCTCTTGTTAATCCTTAATAAATAAATTTTATTTATTTATTTATTAAGGATAAATGTCAATGAAAGTGCGGATTTAGGTATTTATATATTAAAATATAGAAGAAGTACCTATAGAAGTCGCGCGGCAGGACGAGAGCGAGGTCAAAGTCAAAGAATCTTTATTTAGCCACGGCTCAGCTTCTATTGGCCGTAGTGTAATTATATAGCTTAAAACCTTCCTCGATAAAAGAGCTATCCAACACTAAAAGAATTTGCAAATCGGAGCAGGACCCTGATTCTGACTCATCGGATTGCTCCCGGATCGTAAAGTTTTTCGAATCTTAGAACGACGTATTTTTACAGCTTAAGTTTAGAAATTAGTTTACCGTATAGAAAATTAAAAACTGATTAATATAGGATTTTTTTCTACATCCATCTATTTTTTTAACATTCTGTTTTTTAACTTTAAATTAACTGACAGTTCTGGCCGAAAATATTCCGACAGCTCAGAATCAGGGGGCAGTAGGTAGTTCCTGAGATCCCAGCCCAGCATTCAACCAAACAAACTCTTCAGCTTTTATAATAATAATATTATATAGTCAATATACCTATATAGTCTCATTTAAATATTTTCTCAAAAAATTACAATTTTAAATATTTGTATAAAAATACATTTAAAAATATAAAAAATTTGATACCCACCGGTATCACGTACATACAGGGACCAAGCTACTGGTGGTTAGGGCTCCAGAGAGAGTAACCTCCTCACAATGCGTGCCAAGTCCAGAAGTACCACCTGACGTGTATAATATGTAGGTATAATAAAAAATATTATTTTAGTACCTATTGTAATTATAGTATTTATAGGTACATATTATATAAAATTCAGTCGTGACTGAATCACTGACTGGCTTATCTAACAACGCACAGAATAAACCACTAGCCTCTCGGAAACAAAAATAAAAAAATGAAATTGTGACAAATACGTTTATTACGACGGTTATATTTCTTTATGGACGGTTAATTACGAAAATGATCACGTAAATAACACTTCAGTTATGAAACGAGTAAACAGGTAGGTACTTCGTGTTATTTGAAAAGTCAATTCTGAGGGATGTGATAGGGCTGAAAAAAATACTATAAACCGCTATGGATGTTTTTTTCGCGTAAAATTTTATCGAATTTGAAATTCGAAAAAAATTCAAGACACATCGGACATGAAATAAAATTGAACCCCTGTAGTGTGGCTGAGAAAATATGTAGGTGGTTAAAACACTTAAAAATCCTTTGTGTTAGTATCGAAATCTATGCGGGTGAAGTCGCAGGCAGAACCTAGTATATAATATGAGTCTACGTTCGAACCAAGGCTTGTAGAGACACTGACTTGGAAAAATCTTTGCTTGGGCAAAATGGATTTCTTGCTAAAAAATGTAGGTATAGCTCTTGTCGAGTTTTATTAATTTAATTTTATCAGTGCCCCCTCTGCTGTTCTGAAGGTTAGTTTAAGAACGTATTTACAAACAGAGTGGCAAAGTCGCAATAGTGTCCTAATTACTGGTTTTAATTTTTTATCTAATCGGAGCTATATTTTAAAAATATGTTTGCTACACGCTACACACGATAAATTGCGACGTTGCCACTCCGTTTGTAAATACGCTCTTAATATATGACACGGCCGCTTTTCTGTCACCATCTGAACTTGTTCGGGTTACCACACGTAATGTATCTTTTTTAATTATCTCGGTAATTATTCAATTAATGTTCTTCAAATTTCCACTTAGGTACTTCAATAAACCACTGCCGTTGTCATGTATGAAGAGACATATCACACCGCTTGCTTGTAGACGTAATACGTAGCCTCAGTCCCTTCAGCATCCGCTTCCCAGGCCTTAATTGCAAACGACGTCAACATATAGCCAGGGCCGGATTTAAAGGTGTGGGGGCTCTGGAGCAGCGACGACGAAGTGGAGTCCCCTAATTAATTTCCGAATATAAGCTCAAAATCAAAATTGTTTATTTCGAATGTAGTTGTTCTAACAATGATAAACGATCTTCTTTAATCTACCATTTCTGGCATAATATATTTGTAAAAATGCGAAAAAATCGAATCTGACCCATCGATTTTTTTTCTCCTTTGTGGACTCCCCTCTCTTGTGGAGGCCCCGGGGCCATCGCCTCATCTCATCATTGTCATATACCCATAAACGTCCCACTGCCGGGCACGGGTCTCCTGCAGACCATGTGGAGGGAATTTAATTTACTATGCCACGCTGGCCAGATGGATTGGTATAGGGTTTGTTTCGAATTTTCCTTTTCTGGTTACTTCCTTAGTCGCCTTTTAAGACACCCACGGGTTGAGATGGGGTAGTGACATTATGTATTCTTAATCCATCACTAGGTACACGGAAAATGGCTCTGCCTGCCCTGCCTTAAATCCGGCCCTGCATATAACCACCATAAAAGTTCGCTCTCGTCTTTCTTTATTTGGCCACTGCTCAGCTGCTATTGGCCGTAACGTGAATAGCCTATAACCTTTCTCGACAAATGGGCTATTCACCACTAAAATATTTTTTCAAATTGGACCCGTAGTTCTTGAGATCCTAGCGTACAAACAAACAAACTTTTCAGCTTTATAATATAAGTATAGATACCTATCACACAGATTTTAGTAGGTATGATGTCTATTGGGAACTGACATGTACCGGAAAGTGGCATTTTCCTCTTGGATATGCCAGACGCCGCGCCAGTAACTTTATTTTCACCATAATTTTTATTTTATAATGTTCAGGTAGCTACCTAACAGAAGGTCTCAGGAGAGGATAAAATTTCAATAGTGGAAATGGGTTTTAGAAATAAATAAATGAGAATGGTTAGCATTTTATATTTTTCATTAGTAGTTGTTAATCATTATTTAAATTAAACTAATGAAATAACTAAATCTTATCAAATTATAGTAGTTTATTATATAAGTTATTTTAGGTAGGTACAGTTTTATTTGAAAAACGTTGTCTATAAATAGTTATCGAATATCGAAGATAAAAAAATATAAATATGTATTTTCGCTGAAAATATTTAGATAATCTGTTTACTAATTTTATCTGACTTATTTGAACTAATCTTATTTGTTAGTTCCACTACAAATTGATTGTACAAAATTATTAACACACTAACAAAAAAGATTGGCCCTATTAACAACACATACCCATAAATCACTCATTCAAACAAACTGACTTATATAATAATTACACTGGTTTACCAGGTTTTTCTCTGGATGCTACGAGTAGATGCTAGGTAGTAGTTCCTACAATATTATTAGACAGTGCCTGTAGTATAACAGCGAGCAATCTAAGAACATTAGACGTACCTTTTACTTAGACTTGACATATTTTCTTATTCTTATAAAATAATTAAGGTACCTACATTTAAAAATATATATAATTAAGGTATATAAATTGCTTATTATTCATTAATTTTCTTTGGTAAACAGTACATAATAGTTAAATATAGATACACAATTTCAACAATTTTAACGCAAAACTTAAAAAAACGCATAAAAACTCAAAACTCTAACGGATTTAAGAACGGAAACACTCAAAAACATTACCCTCTGTTTTCGCAATCGGGTAAAAAAACACAATTTCCTTTTTTACCAGACGAAAGATAGCTTATTATTATATATATATATATATATTATTATGTATACAGGATACGTTTAACGATGGAGTTCGAAGCAAATAATCTATCATTTAATGAATAGAAAATTATGATTTGAAAATTTAAAAATTTATTGATATTATATATTAAAAAATATTGATAAAGGTAGGTAATGGGGTTTTACGAGCATAAAGTAACAAATTTAGAAACATATGGCATAGAAAGATAGTAAAGCGTTACATAGAAATGCTCGTTGTGCCGTTGACCTGAACTTCTGAACTTCTAAGACTCCAGACTATATTTCCAGAGAAGCGATGGCTGCTGAAGCCGAAACCGACCTATTAGATTATGTATTATACAAACAAATAAATTATTGTACGTAAATTAATGTGCACAGCTTAATCGAATATATTGCCTTAGTTTTGACGAATTACACCTCCACCATTCAAAACCAGTATATAATGTAGGTAATTTCTTATAATAATAGTATAAAAATCTATGAATGTCATAAAGATAATATTATTATATTGACATCTTTACAACTTAAATTCTCATTTCATAATTATTTAACCCATTATTTAAGGTTGGGCATTATTAAAAAGTAATCATAAAGGACCTAAGTAAAATAGAATTTAACCTTAAGTAATACCAGTGTCATTATCTAGATTTTACTTACCTATATATTATTAAATCTACAGATTAAAATTTGGCAACATTGAATAGAGAGGGGTGGGTGATCACCTTATTTTTGTTACAAGCAACGTTCTCCTAAATATATACATCATTAAAATATATAATAGGGAAGAACATAGCTATTATATATTTTAACCTTTTGTACATTTCATCATACAGATCAATTTAATCATACAGATAATACTTGCTACATACTAAAGTCAAATTATACATTTATTCGACGTTTTTAGAATAGGATTGTTTATAAGATACACTGACGATGTACCTAACATAGCGTCCTATAAATATCGCAGACCTAATAGAATGAGATGGTACCTATCTAATTCCAAATTTTCATGCGTCCGACCGAATCATTTGACACGCTGCTCTAGCCTAGATTATTGGCAGTATAATATCGTAAGGCGAAGCGATCATGATGTCATCGGCGTACGCGGCGCCTGGATCTACATGCTCACTGCGGCGAAGTGTTCAAGTCGCGGAGGCGTAAATGATCTGCTAGAGGATGCGATTCATCGGCTCTTCGTTCATCTGGCCACTTCACTACGACATTAGTGTTAACGGGCGGCAGCGTAATAGGTGGTTCAACCACTACTGGCAATCCACCTTCGCGCTCCGGCAAAACGTGCCCGAACAAGGCGCCAACGCGCCTATACATCAGTTGAGGAATCTGTGGCACCAAGGCTTCGGGGCTCGAAGTCTCAGGCATCACGCGAATGCCGCTGCCCATATGCGCCACTACGATGACCGGCGAGTTGTCCGGCGGAGGCATCACGTCGTTTAGCGCCCTCATCAGCACCGGCGCAGTGGTTTGGGGTGCAACGCACGTTGAGGCGCCGCTGACCCGCGCGTTCCGGTTCTCTAGGACCGTAATCAGCTCGTACAAGCGATCGTCGCATAGCACAGGATTATCTGCAATACAATTTTCTGGAAATGTACACTTGTAGCAACAACACAGAAAAAGGTCTCGGGACATAATGATCACTAGCTGCTTAATTCTAGTTTGCGAAAAGCTGGTTAAATAGCTAGCAAGTCTTAAACTAAGTACTTACTCAATCAATCTACAAAATATCAAGAAAAAGTTATAAGTCGCAAAAGCACAAATAATACTTTAGATCATCATATATATAAAAATCGCAATGCTTTCAAGCTATGACAGGATATAGGGTAGTCTTCCTATATTTTTGTAGCTTAATAATCAGGCCAAGATGCAAAAAATACATATGTGTACAATAATCTCTCACACATTTGTTTTATGGCGAAAAACGTCTCATTAAAACTTACGTACCTTGAAGGTAAATCTTCAGTACGCTCGGTACTCCGTTAATAGTACATCGAGATTTGGAAACAAGGTCGTAATTGATAGTCTTAATATGATTATAAGACAAGTCGGCTATACAGAGCGAAGGCAATCCATGGAAATCTTTATCAAGCAACGTAATGTTGTTATGATGAGCGATCAATTCCTCAAGTGATGGCAAAAATGTCTGGAAAAATAAGAAATAATGACATCAGTTCAAAACTTCAGGAAATATTATAAAAGAAATCGCAACAGCAACTATATTTCTAGTGCACTTAAGTCGCATGTGCACGCATAGCGTAAAGCTTCAAACAAACCTTTGAGGTTTCTTCCAGAGTCGTTATATGATTATGTGATACATCGAGTAATCTCAAATCTTCTAGACCTATGAGATCGTCGGGTGATATTTGTTGAAGTAGGTTATTGCTTAAATTAAGACGCAATAGACCATGCAAACCCATCAAGGCTCCTCCCAAGCTTAAAATACGATTGTGGTCCAATCTCAGCTCAAGCACCCGAGTTTCAACGTCAACTAAATTCTGTAACGGCAACATTTTAATACATTTAATATAAATTCCAACCTAGTCATAACATATACCTAGGTTAAACATAATGAAATAACTTACTTCCATATTTCCTGTGATATGACTAATTCTATTGTGAGAAAGATCAATCACAGATAACCTTTTTAATCCTTTAATTTCTTGTAGAGAAAATTCTGTCATGTAGTTGTGAGTTAAATTCAAGTATCGCAATGATTTTAAACTTTTTAGGGAACCATTTAGTGACTTTACTTGATTGTAGGCTATGTCCAATTCACCTAATTTTTCAGCCTCCGTAAAATCATCCTCTGCCAGCTAAAATGATACGAAAATATTAAAAAATCGTTTACAGAATGCTACACCGATTATGTTATAAATTACTAACGCTTTCAATTTTGTTGAATGATAGACCTATTCTCATTAACCTCCGTGACTTCTGGAGCGCACCGTCCAATGATTTAATATTATTTCCATAGAAGTATAGCGACTCTAAAGATGGCATTTGTTTTAAGTCTTTTGGCATGGTTTGCAGTTCATTATGCGCAGCATGAATAAGAGTGATCCTCTTTGCTTTCTATAAACAAAAAAATATATATATTCTTAGTAATGCAGTATCAAATAATGCATCCAAACGATAAACAAAACAATATTTACCACAGGCAACTCATTATCAATAGATATTAAATTATTAGCATTTATAAAAATCCATTCTAGGTCGTCTAGATCTCTAAGTGCTCCATTCAAGGTGCTTAGCTTGTTGATTCCAAGGTGTATGTGTTTCAATGCTTTGGGTACTGCATCCCTCTCGATTTTAGATATTTGATTATCGGCTACTAGTAAATGCTCTACTTCTTGAATGTCCTGTGAATTAAAAGAGTAGATTCTCAATTATAATTAACTAGCAACCCGCCCCAGCTTCGCCCGGTCGTATTGTGTAATTGTGACGGAAATCGAGTAACTATAGAAGTTCTTTAAATACAATAGCTTTCCACCCGTAGAATCATTTTAGGTAGGTAGGTATTTATAAAAGAAAAAATATAAAACTAAGAAAGTTTTATATTTTTGTCATACATTTTATATTTTTATTTCAAACCGTTTAGTCAGTACAGTACACGTAACCGCCAATATTCCACTTAAAAACGTTTTTAAGTCATTGAAGTCAGAAAAAACGACGTCACTTTTTTCTGACTTCAATGTCATATATTCCATGATTTCTTATTAAAAACATAAGTTTATCCTAATAAAAAATAGCCTATGTTATTATGTATCCTACTCAAGGATAATGTAGCTTGTTCTATTAGTGAAAGAATTTTAAAATCGTATCAGTAGTTTCTGAGATCTTAGGTAACATGCAAACTCACGAACTTTCCCTCTTTATAGTATTATTATGTATCATCATTATCATTTGAACCCATAAACATCTCACTGCCGGGCACGGGTCTCCTCCAAAGAATGTGGAGGGAATTTAACTTACCTACTAAACCAGGGTGGCCAGACGAGTTGGTATAGGGTTTGTTTTAAATTTTCCTTTTATCGCTTTTTGGATTTCTCGCAATTCTCTTGTGTGCATAAGGTTACTTAGACAACCCTTAGTCGACTTTTTATATTAAGTATAGATAGATAAAATCATGTATATATATTGTGGAGTTATTCACATACAAATAAGAAGTAACAACATGCACTTGCATTTGGACTATCGCAAACATGAAATATTATTTATAGAACAGATAAAAATATCAACGACCGGTACTATTATTTATCATAATATTATTATTGTGTAAGTTTAAGTAACTTTATGATAGGTGTTCTTACTCTAAAATCGTCCTCAGTGAGTTTCGTAATTTTATTCCTGCAGACATCGAGGGTTTTGACGTGGGGCAAATGTTGCAAGACGTGCCGGGGCAGCTCCGCTAACGAATTGTCCGCCAAACTGAAGTAGTCCACCAAATCCAATTTGGTGAAAACGCTTTCTTTCAAATCGCTGAAAAGAAAAAATATAAAATGGGAATATAAACTACATTTTGTATATACTTAGTAGTTCAAAAAGAAAAAGAAGAAGCCTCCTTGGCTCAGTGGTTGGTGACCCTGACTGCTGCGACAGAGGTCGTGGGTTCAATTCCCACCCAGGACAAATCTTTGTGTGATAATATGTATGTATTTACAAAAAAAAGTTATTCATGTATTATATCAGTTGTCTAGTATCCATATTAGCTTAGTTTGGGACTAGATGGCGCTGTGTGTAAATGTCCAAATATTAATGTTAATAATTATAGTTTTTGATGAAATACGAAATCTTAAAATACGGATAAATCTAGTAACAATTTAGATACCTACCAATTTATTTAACAGAATTGATTGCATAGATATATTATATTATTATATTATATTTGATAAGGCACTGGAAATGTAAACAGCACGGTAAATGCACATGATACCTATATCTTTGAGAACTCACCTACTGTGAGTAGGTACCTACAATCATCTTACGTTGCAAGCATAACATTATACAGGGTGTGACATTTAGAACGGTCAGTGTGGACAAATCTGAAACTGAAACCTATTCTTAGGAATCAACCATGTCAACGATTTGAGTGAAAAGAAAAACTGCATTCATAGGTTTTTTAAAAACTTGTTCTCTATTCGGAAATCGAACCCGGACTTATTAAAATTAAATTTACCTATGTCATAAGCAGACAATTTTACTATGAAACATGTTATCTAAAATGAATCAAATGCATTGTTTTTCATATAAGTGGCCCGCGAGATCTCTATTTAACCCCGCTAAACCATTTCTTATGGGGTTACGTTAAGGATGCTTAGGATGCGTTGTAAAAAACCGATTAAAAGAATGTCGAGCCATGCTCAATGTAGGGTTCCGCAGCAAAAGAACGTATGTTCATGGCACTTACGACCTTTTGTTGAGAAGCGCAGTTTTTACGGCAATATCGCAAAAGCGGTACAACCGATGTTCAAAATAATTTTCGTTGAAAGTATTTATTATGTGTTACCTTTGTGATTTTGAAGCGTTTATTTTCGAAAATATTAACATAATCAATAAGAATTCATCAACATACATCGAGTAGTTTTTGAGTAAAATGCCTGTGATATACGGACGGACGGAGGGACATGACGAAAATATAAGGGTTCCGTTATTGCCATTTTGGCTACGGAACCCTAAAAACAGGCTATGACACAGTTGAAGACCGAAAAGCATGAAAGAGTCAATTTTAATAAAGTGAAATGGGGAATAAACCCAAAATTTTAAATTTTATTATTAGATATATTTTCTAAAAGGCTTCACAATTACATGTGCTTAGGTTTCATTAACTAACTTAGATAACCAGCAATACGTTGTGCAATACATTTTCAGATATTTTGTTGTCTAGGTAGGTATTTATTTGATTTTGAAATGATATAAATCCCTGTATACATGAAAAACAGGGTTTTCGTTACCACGTCCTTTAAAATATACTTAAGTACTAGTTTAGATATAAGTAGGTATACATGCGTTTAAAACGGTGAAATTGCAATTAAAGTAAAGCTGGAAAACAATAAACTAGGTACTAATAAAATTTGTGCAACACCTTTGCCTACTGGATAAATGTAATTTTCATATTTTAATTTATACATTGTATTTATTGCTAAATTAATTTAATTAGATAGAATTAGACGAAACAGGATATATGATTTTGTATTGGGATCGTTCTTGAAATTCTAGAATGCTATCGGAGCAATAAAATACATTTCATATTTTTAATTTGACAATAAATGTAGTAAAACGATAAAGCTTATAATCACTAACTCCAGTATTTACAAACGAGATATTGAGCACAGTCAACCGAAGGGTAAAAATAATTCTCGAAACAAATATAACTTTTTATCTTGCGTCATGAACACAATACTATTGTATCAAATAGTGTTAACAGCCTAACAGGTATTAATTATTCTATATAACAAGAACTTACCCACATTGACACTAGATAATTATTGGCGATAATGGATTTAGTCTAACATTGAGTGGTGTCAATCTGTCAGTCCTCTATAATGATAATGGACTCAATAAATATCTGCGTCATACGACGGCGCTATATTGGCGGGACTAATAATAAGTAACTTGATTTACTTACAATCTAAAATTTCAAAGACATTTGTATACCAACTCTTTTTAGTAATATCTTTAAGATTATGTGTGGTAGGTTTTTTAGATTTATTCCGTTTTGGTCTTGTCATACTAGATAAGAATTTATGTAAGTACTAGTAGTTAGTTTGTTATTGGACCTGGGTCGTCAACTACGTCATCAAATTGTGCCCTGTGTCATGAGTCTAGTGTGCACACAGGACAGTATTTACAAGTGAAACTCAAATTGGATTTTTAAATGAGAGTTTGTGTCCGTCAAACATTAACATTGTTTTTGTTAGGATATCCCAGATCTCAGAAATACAACATTTTTACTTTCGTTTTATCGAAAAAAAATACTTTACTCTTAGACCGTAACGTGATATTAGAGTTTATTTTTTTATTATCAAATTTTCAAAAGAATACATCATTTTGTCACTAAAAAGATGAAAAATTATTTAATATTATCGTTCAGTACCTAACTATAGTGGACCATGTTTATGTGAGAAGAGAAACCTATGCTATTGATATTAGACTGATGACCCGACAGTTTTGCATTGAAATAGGTAAGTACCTCTGTTTCTAGGAATTATAGGTACCATTTATCTCGACGATCTCTTTTTAGGGATTTTATTATCACATCCACCTCTTTATAAGAAAAATAGTATCTAGACCTATATTTACCCAGTATGAGGTTTCCCAGTATGAGAGGACGACGGAAACCTAAACCCTCGTAAATAAACTGTCATGTTAACCTCTCTACTTGGAAAACTGGTTAAATGAATAGCCTCAATAAAAGTGATAAAAAAATAGATCCCTTCAGATCCCACTTAGGGGTCGCACATTAACCACGTGAGGCTCGAAGGGGGGATTCGGATAATATCACGAAATATCAGTATGGGGAGAGGGGATGTAGTCAGATATCACGTGTACAATAAATACACGTGATATCTTTTCTATGAACGCGGGATTTCTGAACAGCAATAACGTCTGTCTGGAATTTTTTTACGATGTGTCGTTTTCCAGCTATTAATTATAGGTAAGTACATGTATTGAAAAGTAATTTTCTGAAAATATTTTAGGATATTCTGTACCTACAAAAATACACGTGATATTGCCCAGGGGTAGGGGGACTGTAAAAAAGCTGGCTAAAAAAATCACGTGATTAATGGACGTCCCCTATCTATGTTTCAGTATATTATGTAATTAGAAATATATTTACCTTGTCTTCTTTCAAGAATTGAACATTATGGGGAAAGGCAGCAGAAAGGCAGTAAAGCAGATTCAAATGCCTTAGTGCACTCATGTGGCATGACGCGAGTTTTGTAAACACTAATGTGAAGAGGTCAACGTTCTGGGGTTATCAATGCAGGGGCGGCGCCAAACGGTCGCATGGTCGGCCGTCGTCGGCGCGGGCGACGCGTCTCGTTCTCATAGGGAAGTTCATTTTCAGGAAAAATGCAAATATCATGGGTTCATATGTAACTGATGAATAAAAAAAAAATCTTGTAAAAGAATTAAAAAACATTTTCTTTTTAGCAGTAGGTACTTAAATGTCTACTTGTGTATGTCCCTTCCGAATAACCGTCTCTCCAGTTGGCCGTCTTTTGTAAGGTGGCGACACCTTAAATTACAAAATGAATAACATAAACAAGTTAAGATATTAAAGGTTATCTGTATGCCTACACACTCCCTATATATGTATTTATGTCAAATACATATAACTGTAAATAATAATATGTGTATACTTAGGTACAACAGTATTTTGTAATCTACGTTTTAAAACTGTTTTAATAATTAGGATCGTACCAACCTTCTAATATTAAAATTCTATAGATATAATAATAATTGATTAGGTACATTTACTTATTGAATTCTTTATCCATGGAATCTTGGAAGGTAAAGGATTAACTACCTATGTGGTGGCCGTGGGCACGAGTTCGCTACTCGTTGAGTCGAACGATTCATAATTGACGTACTCGCTTAGGCCAAAGGGTAATTAAATTACAAAACGAGACCAGCATATACAATTAAGTGAAGCGCAAGGTTCGGCCGGGGAACAAAACGTAAGCATGCACATATCATTCAATCATAATGTACCTTAGCCTTAAAAATCAATCATCTGTAGTCTCTACGTACCTACTCTATCTGATTTTAGTAGGCGTGCTATCATAACACATTTTGATGTCAAAGTTAACCAAACAACAGAGACAAAAGGTCTCGACATTCTTCGTTCTCAAATATGTGAAAATGACAGCGACTGTTTTTACTAGATCATTACGTTGCACGAGCTTAATATATTATGACAAATTATCTGTTCTCGTAAGGTGTATTTTAGAAGCAGTCGCTAGATAGCGAAATGTAAAATAAAATAAAAAATAGATAGGTGCCAATAATAAAATAGACGTACCCTGGAAACTGTTGTAAATAAAGGCAAGAAATATATCACTTATTAAAAAGATATACTATTGAAACACAATTAGTAAGGCTGAACCTAGTCTTGAGAAGAAAAGATACTGAACAATGTAACTATATATTATTCCGGCTAATCACTCTACCTATTCCGACCTCTGAAAATTAAGCAACATAGAAATGTTAAGAAATAAATAAGTAAGATTGGCAAATATCACCATTCACATAACAAGAAGGCCGAAAGCCGAAGACAGTTACCTAGCTATAATCCTTTTTATCATGCATCAAGAAGAATAATGACGTTGTTTAGAGGAATATCTAAGTAATTTATTTATTTAATGAACAAATATTTTACCTTTCCCATACGTACAAATACGTCCTAGAAAGTATTGATAAATAAATAGTCTCTGTATTTAATCAATAAAAATAGGTTAAGCTATATTATTAGTTCACACATGCAAAAATCTTGTATTATTAACATAGTAATATTAGTAATATAGAATAAAACTCACCGTATACCTACAACGAAATAATTTTTTTGGCGTATAATTTTAAAAGTACTTTGCAACTTTTATGTAGTTTAGTTTAGTTCATTAATAATAATATTAATTATATTGCGCAACAGACGAATAACAAAGCTTTAGTGTGTCGATGCGGAAATTGTATAGTCGTCGCGAAAAAGATAAAAACATATAAAGAAGACGATTGTTTTCTTCCAAAAAATTTGGACTGACATTGAAAAACAAAAACACGATAATACGCACTCTTCAATTCACCAGAGAGACGTATATTGACGTTCATTAAAAGAAAACGGAAGAGGTCACCATCGTCCTATAGTTACAAGGCACCTGGCACAGTATGTAAGCATAAGAAGACAACGATTGGCAAAATGGCAACACAAACAAAAACATAGAATTAGGTGTCTATACGCCTCGTATCGTTCGCCGCTGATAATCGCAACCCTTTGGTATTTTGGACTAGTGGACGTCCATTAGTTATAAACTCCGCAAAGTCATGCTTATCGATCAACCTTTAACTTATAAACAACATGTGAGAACTACTCAAATTCAGGTAATTTGTAAGATGCGGCGTGCTCGAAAGGATATTTCTGGTATTGTTCAACTTAGTAGTTTAGTAGTACGAGTATAGGCAGCTCCTTTCTCTAAACCTACCTTCATATTTCGTTCCAGTTAGTTTACTCTTAATAAAATTCGAAAATTTTTACTTGTGGACAATCGTACCTTACCCATTTTAAGAGCGTTTATACATTATGAGTGGCAACATCACAATTTAATGGCATATTTCGTGGTTTTCAATTTATATTATTTAATCGGAGCTATGTTTTAACAATATGTTTAATAAACTTTTTAAAAATAGTTGAAAAGTGTGTTAAAATTTAGAAATCATTGCGTTTACAATTCTATTATATGCAAATAACACATTGCAAACTTGCAGAGCGCTATTTTACATAGTAGTTCGCCGCAATTTAAGAATTAGTCGAGCGGATTTTCGCTCCCGTCGTTCTTTATTTGGTCACTGCTCAGGTCATATTGGCCGTAGCGTGATGTTAGCCTATAACCTTCCTCGATAATTGGGCTATCCAACACTAAAAGAATTTCTCGAATCGCCCAGTAGTTCCTAAGATCCTAGCTAGCCTTTATAAAATTAGTATAGATATTTTCTCACTAAATGGTACAATGTGTACCTTACCAATAAAACTGTTGTTGTGTGTGTTACCTTACCAATAAAATTGTTTATCGATAGATCTCCAAATTAAAAACATAAACATGAGGAAAGATCCGTATATCTAAGAAAACGATTTACGATACCTATTTAGAACCTTTTATTTTGGAAAATGGTTGTATGTTTCCAATTTAGCTTTGAAGGGTTTTATCGCAGGGATTCTCCAGTCTTTAATAACCCAAAGCTCTGATGAACTTTTTCTATTCATTTAGGTACAAGCTTATAAGCTTAGCCAAATAAGCTTACTAATACAAAATAAAAAGTGTTGATGGTACCTTGCACCTTTGAACCGTTTGGAATTGATATTCGGACCGGGGGGATAAATACAGTTAATATTATAATAAATAATCACACGAGACAAAGGCTCTAGCCGAGGAAAATCATTATTATTGCAATCCAGCTAACCACAAAATAAGGCACTAATTATCTGTAGCATTCAATTCTTGAAAGGCGAGTACTTTTTGCTGGACGAACGCACACTGCTCGTGGTCGATAACAAAATAGTCGTTTTGAAAACCGTCTACGTTTGTGCGATCGATAAATTCTCTTTAATATTGAAGGAACAAAATGCTTTTTAGTTTACTTAATATTATCTCGCCTTTTCCCCCGAAAGGATAGGCAAAGGTGCGTCATACCCATATGTCGCCAGCTATGATTGGCTCTAGGGGTGAGTCTACTGCACATTTTGAGAGTTCTCTAGAAGAGACCATTTAGGTTCTAAGGTGTGGGGATGAACTTCCTGCCGATGAAGAGCAGTGTGATAGTAAAAAGAGGCTGTGGGCATCATCTCAAACATCCCATTATACAGGATTTATAGAACCTACAAGGGGAGGCAAAATCTCTCCTCGTACGTAATGGCTCAATACAACAATCGTGTGTCTTCAATTTAAAAAAAAATGTATCGCGAGGGGCCATAGCATATTAATGTGAAACAAGCCTTTATTACCTATAAACTGTAATTATATACTTCTTTGTCATTTTCAAATTTATTGCTTCAAAATTGTGCAGTATTACACTAGTTTTAGTATAATCTACGCACCTACTTAATAACTGTGTTTTGACCACTGACGAAAGGCAATATTTTCTTACTCAATACTCGCAATCCGCCCCGGCTTTGTCCGGATGTAACATAGTGTAAATTGTGACGGAGATCGTGAACATCTCTAAATAAACACCATTTTTTTCTGACTTCAATGACACATTACACCGTTTCTTACTGAAAACATAACTTTATCGAAATAAAAAATAGCCTATGTTACTCAGAGATAATGTAGCTTCCTAGTAGTGAAAGAATGTTTTAAATCGGGTCAGTAGTTTCTGAGATCTTAGGTAACATACAAACTCACAAACTTTACCTCTTCATAATAATATTAATATTATTATATTACTCGTAATAAGTAATTATGTAGATATAGATAAATAAAACCGATAAATTGTACCGACTATAGCCTACACTTTCTTATGGTTTACTTCGTTATCTAATTTAATAAATTCAAGTATTATAATTACTATGACTAATCGAATGGATGAAAAATTTAACGCAACAGAGAGAGAGAGAGAGAGAGCAGCTTTTTGGCGTAAAGTCACAAAAGTTAATAAATAGTACGGCAACGAATTTTTATAGATTAGTTTCAATGCTAAAGAATAATAAACGGGCGCATTTCGTACGAGTGTTCTAGCGAGAATTCTGGTGATCACTCTAGCGAGTTATCGAAGGGCAGAAGTTTTTCTGCGAGCTTTCCGAATCGGCAACACACACGACGGTCAAGTTTGACATTTTCGTAAAGAATATTTTTTTAACGAGCATTGATTAGAGCGTTTCCTAGAATGAGCGCGGAAATGTTCGTAGCGATATTTGGCTCTATTCGTTGTTCACTTCGACGTTCGTGAAACTTGTCCTTAAAAAATCTTTTTTTTATAATTTTTTATTTTATACTTTTTAGTCTTAAAGGGTTTTACAGGTTAAAGTTTAACCTGTTGTTCTATTATCAATAATTTTCGCAGCGCATGCGATGAAAGACATTTTATGTCAATTTTTGGTTATATTATTCAAGGTGAAGACGTATCTCTCTAACGGTGAAAGAATTTTTAAAATCGAACTAGCAGTTTTGCGTTTAACCGCAACAAACAAAGAAACAAACAAACTAATCTTTCCTCTTAATTAAATCAGTATAAATAAAAATAGAAGTATAGACTACTACTACTACATTTGATACCCATATTATGTGGATCAAAGAAATAAAGGGGATCCGCCATTTTGGAACGGCGGCCATATTGAAATTATTAGAATTTTGATTTTGGAATAGTGTATTGTCACCGGAACTAAAGGCCAAATTACAGCTCCATTGGATACCTACAAGTGGTCATAAAATGATTTGCCAGATTTGAAAGTTACATACGTACAGTGCAAGTTAATAGAAAGCTTGTAAAAAAACAAACAATAAACGATTTAACTTTTAATAATACACATCTTTTTATAAGTTTCAGATTAAGTCAAGGGTTGACTTAGTCATCATCATCATTACAACCTATAAACATTCCACTGGCACGGGTCTCCCCCAAACATTGTGGAGGGAATTTAGCCTTAAATACCACGCAGCCCAGACGGGTTGCTAAAAAGTTTTGTTTCGAATTTTCTTTTTCTCACAGTGCTTTTTTCTGCAAGTATTTGGGATTCTAGTTACCCTCTTAGTCGCCTTTTACGAAGTTGAAATAGGAAAGTGACTTAGTTAGTGCGCTTGACATTAGCGTTAATATGCCTTGTATTTGTAATTATTCCACTGATTGTGCATATCTAACCTGTGCTATCTACCGTTACCTAATTTCAAATGAGAGTATTTCTAAAGGCCGTGGTGAAAGCTCTCTATTATTAGACATAAAACTTATATAAGTAAATAGATAAAATTATTGATTATTATATATTAAACACTTAAACGCTGATTGGGAATTCAACGTGAACACATAAACACAGTCATTGATATTATTTGTATCACTGTTGTTGTGAATGATTTTATCGTAAACCAACGATGATATAGCCAAACATGTTGAGACATATAAATCCAGTCAGTTAATATTAAGTAGGTAACTGAAGGTACTTTATCTATGTTAATAGTGCTAATTAGATGCAAAAACGTGCCTTAATTAAGCTGCAATAATAAGACACCACACACAGTTGTAATGATGAATAAGACACCGTTTATTAGAAAGTTTGCGTGTTATTTATATACCTAACTGTAAGTAAAAAGTATAGTATAGAGAAGGAAAACATCCTGACGAAACCCACATACCTACCCTAGAAGAAATTCGATGTGTATGTCTGATCCACCAACCCGCATTAGGCCAGTGTGTGTGGATTATAGCCAAAAAACCCTCTCAGCTCTCTAGATAGAGGAGAGGAGACCCGACCCCAGCAATGGGACATTATTGGGATGCTGATGATGATGAGTAGGTAAGTATAGAAATACCTACGTGAACAACATGTAATTTGTTAGTTCACCATTAATGAGTAAATACTGTGAATACGACACGACCAATGTGATATCATTCAATTTTACTGCTTTAGAAGCGACCTTAGATAACCCGGCAAACTATCGAGCAACGTCTCCTAGATGCCATCCCTACGCGATCTAGAGTTCACTAACAAAAGGTTACTAAATTAAACAATAATTAATCCATCAGCTAATTTGCTGAATCAAGACTGATTTACCGATAATTGTACCTACTAATAACAAAAAATGTATATTGATGACGACGACAAGATAGCAATCTTTCAAGATAGAAAACGCAACGAATTATCTTAATTTAAGCCAAAAGTATTAATACTGAAATTAATACTAGGCAAGAAAAAAATAATTAAGATGTCTCGAAAAATCTGTGAAGATCAATTGAGTGGTCAATAAGAGTCGAGCTCATGGGTCACGGGCGACTTAATTGTTGTTCTGTAAGGAATAAACCACCGAAAATAATATGTGCTGTTTATAACTCACAGAGTGCCCATTACCTAACTAATGTGTCGCTGATGTTTGCGCTTACATTAATATAGTAAGACTGATAAGGATCACTACAATAATAAAGCCATTTCGAAGGGAAATTTACCAAGTTGCGTACAACAGATTCGGTCCATTGATTAAATAAAGTTGAATCAAACGAATATTGTTAAAGTCCCGCTGCAAATGCGTCATGTCTACCGCTGTGGAGTTTGGCAGCCGAGCCGAGCTGCCAACCCTGGCGAGGGTGCCGCCCACTCTCTCGATAACAGCCGATTCTCATCGGTGTGCGCTCCTCTTATCATAGACCTGTTGTTTTCTCATTCAACTTACACATTGTTTGTCATTATCGTGATCACAATTTTATGCTATTTTACACAACAAAGAGCTTACACATATTAAGTAAACGTAGCATATATTCACAACTGCACACCTTAGAAAAACTGCACATGAAACCGAACTTAACTCCAATGACGGTGATAGAATACTTCGAAATCGACTTGCCTTAAATTGTCGAAGTTTAATTTGAGTCTTGTGATAGAAAGACCGAGTTCTTTGATGCTGTGTTCAGCGAAATCCGGTAGCTGCGAGTAGGAGATATCCAACCCGATTTTGGTTTCAGGACTGAACTTGTTCGTCAGAGCTCTTGCGATTTCTTCATAGGCGTTGATGCGTTGGCAAACCACTAGAATGGCACCGGTCCCTGCGTCCTCGCGTCTGCAGGTGCAAGGCGATATCTCTCTCCTCATGGCGCAATGCAGGCTGGCTCCAGCTCTGAGCTGGCCGGCCAATGCGCACAGCAGCGCGGCGGCGAGCGCGTGCTTGTGCGCGATCATCGTGTGTGCCGTTCGGGGCTGTTCGCGCTACTGGCACGGCGCACCACGGCCGCTTGGAATGTGTGCGACGCGGACGCCTGAGAGCCCGACCCACCCCGCGCAAACGCATCATCCAGCCGACTCTGCACTCTGCACTGCACTCTTGTGCCATTACGTACGTACATTTCCCACTTGAGTCTTCAGTTTTGGCAAATCAATACATCTACAATGTATTCAAGATCCAAATTTACTTTAAATAGACTTTTTAAAACACATTCCATTTCAATCAGTTTGGCATTTATTACGTAAGATAATAAATAGTTCGAGAAAACCTACTACGTAATTATGCACTTATTCTAGAGTTCAACCTTTTTAACATTTAAGAGTGAGAGAGAAATTTTATAACATATTTTAAGATACGTATTCACGAAACCTCTGCTGGCACAATGTGAAGACTGGACTATAATGATCTAAATTACGCAGTCACAAGTTGTTTGTTTATTTCATTAGTTTTAATTATGACTAGTACAAATAAATAGCTCGTAATTAAAGATAATTACATCTATGTTTAACTGATATAATTCGGTTAATATGTTCCTCAGACAGGATCTAACATCCCTGGGTACAAGAACTATTTGTACGTTATCAATAGGCCAAGTTTACGGAGATAAAGATGAACTTACTTATCTCTGATATTTCAAATAACCAAGTAAATGCTTTCATCTTTTTATTAATTTATTGAAAAACAACATTTCGTAATATATTTTCTGAGTGAGTTTAGGGATGAAAGTTTGAAAGAAAGTGACCTTTAAAATTTTACATGTAAATATTTATACGTAGGTACATAATTCAACCTTCGATAGTCAGCACAAATTTTAAAGATACAATTTATTTAAAAAATCTAATCTCAGTAATTTCTATAAAATAGATAAAAGAATAACTTTATTTGCTAAGAAAGTTAATAGGAAGTCCAATAAGATCGTACAAATTAAAGGAATCCTTATATTCTGTCGTTAGTAAAACTTATCAGCTAAGAAATAGGTTAATTAGTAATTACTTTAATAAGGCGTTCGTCGAAGATCGTCAATAATATGTATCATCATCATCATCATAATCAGCCAATATTATATTAAAAATAATAACGGCTCCAAAATGATCCCTTGCGGGACAAAGTTAAGTTAAGTTTCTATTTAAATGTAGTAATATAAAACTTTAACTCGCAAAGATGGAACGAGGTATAATTTAAAGACTTTAATTTAACGAGTTATTCCGGCAGATACCTGCATCCTTCCAGCAGATGATCAGATCAGGGGATCCAACTGGAATAACTCAATTTAACTAATCCAGAGTAATTATTTAGTCACAAACTCATAACACTGCAAAAGTAAAAGATTTGCTTTAGTATCTTGTTAATTTTTTGTTTTTGAATCTTTAATTATGTTTATTAACGTACTGCTGTATTTACCTGACTCACTCAGAGGAAGAAATTATTTTTCGCAAGTAGGTAAGTATACCTAAAAATGTCTGTTCCATCGTAACGTCCTGTAGTTTAAGCGACTTGAAGTTTACATAATTTACGGGGTGTAAAAACAGGCTTTACTAACTATATTTAAAAAAACGTCTTTGCGAAAATGTATTTTTTTGTTATTGCAATAACATTATCAATTGAAAGCTAATAAATAGTTCATCAAATATATCGACAGTGGAAAGGTAAAATCGCATAACCACCACTTTGGGCGAAAATGAGTTATACGAGTATATACTACGAGAATCAGCAAATTTTTTTTCGTCGATCTGTTTAGGTTTCGTGTAAATCGGACTACTTTTTGGCGCTTACGTGGACCAATTTTTTTCTGTTTTTTTTTACGTTTCATATCGCTGAACTGACGCTAATTTCCGTGTTTTTTGAACCAACGTCGCTTAAGGCTCTAAATTATAAGTCAAGTTCTCTATTAGCTATTTTTATTAACCATAACCCAAAATAACTTGTTAGCGTTTTTTGATTTATTTCTTACATGGATTACAATGGCAATAAGTAATTTTATACCATAAGCTTCATCAGTTACAAAAATGAATCTCTAACGGGTTTTTCACTGATTTTGATTTAATAAATAATTATTCATTAGCAAAAATCCGAAAAATGTTTCTTTTTCATGTTTAGTTAGCTGGTCATTTAAGAATTTAATCAATATTGGCAATAACGCCTATTAGTTATTAGCCTTTTCTGTGTCATTGCAATAATATATTGGTTGTGTAGTGATTTTTACCTGCCCAGATATTTTGAACGGACAAGTGATTTTCGCTTAAGTGACACCTAATTTGGAAAATAAAGGCACTACATAACTTTTAAATATAAGGTATATTAGATAATAAATATTAGATATAGGTAATACTTAAACTTTATGAAGATATTAGCAGGAAATTAAAAATAGCTTTCTCACCTGTCTTAAAATAAAAGTAAGAAGTTCAAAATTCTACACTGTTTAGTGCTTTCGTTAGTTATTTTTGAAATTACACAAAATCGTTCCCATAACCCACTATTATATTTTTTTGGTTACATATATTATAATCTCGATATCGATAGTACCATAATTTACCAAAATTTATTTATGAAGCATTGCAGAATATTTAGTAGTTACATACTAATAGTTCAGTCAACAAAGGGGTTATAGAGTGCGTGAAAAGGAACCTAAGCGATTTCTTCGAAAACGTGTTAAGGATGCTTAGAAAGTGAACATACTAAAAGTCTTGGCGTTTCGGAGGTGAGCCGGAGTGGGGGGAGGGGGTTAAAGGTACCGTTTTTCAGTTTTTGGCTTATAACTGAGAAACGGTACGTTCTAGAAGAAAAAATCCTTCTACTTAACGAAAGCTTATCAAACTGTCTACAACTTAGTGCTGTACACTTTCCCAAATTCCCAACCGTTTTTGAGATATGGCGCACAGAGCACGAACATTATACCTCGGTAAATAATCTATCCTAAAAAGTTACTAAAAAGTAAGAAGTCCTTGCTTACAAATAATTTGCATATTTTTTTTTTTTTACAAGTACATATTGCAATGCTTCCGATTTATATACGCATCCCAAATTTAATCTCAAATCGGACATCACTAAGTAAGTTAAATTTATATTGCAAGACTTGATGATATACAGCCACCGGGACAGGTGGATCCAAACAAACATTAATAAAATGTTATTAATTATAATAAATCAATCAATAAACAATGCAAATTATTTGTAAGCAAGGACTTCTTACTTTTTAGTAACTTTTTAGGATGGATTATTTACCGAGGTATAATGTTTCACGCACTCTACACCCCCTTTTAGAGCCTTCGTTGACCGGACTATAACGTAGGTATGTACTAAATATTCTATTCATTCATCATGTGGGAAACGGATAGTATGAGTGAGCAAAAGAGGGCGATTTATTCACCCCTTTGTAAGAAAGGGACGAAAGGAGGGATTTAAAATAATATAAGGGAAGATGCCAATTACATGGTAGCTTATGAGCTATTTCATTTTGACTAATAATATTTTTTATAACATATTTGCTCGTAAAGGGTCTCTTATTTCACCAATTTCAGTGTTGTAATGTATCTCATTACGCACTAGTGCGGTAATGTAAAGTAAATTGCACGGCTTCTCATGCTCATATACTAATAATCAAGGGGCTCCGTACGTAACGAACGGTACCTATTTTTTTAAATCTTAGCAAAGAGTTTTTATGTCAGAAAAGTGGTCAACATTTTATGAATAAAATTAACTTTGGGAGATAAAATAATTATGATATATATAAAATAAACATTTAATTCTTTAAGTTAATTAATGTAGACCATAAATTACAACCATTTATCTGTAATAAAACACAAAAATATTAATTTACTTTATTTGTAATACTGGCTGTTTTTGTGTTTTTGCCTTAAAAAAAAAGCGCTGATGCGCGCGCATCGATAATTTGTGACAAGTAAAAATTATTCCGCGCGCTTTTTCTTTTCGCTGTATTTGTTTTTTTCTAAGAAAGTCCGATTTTTATTTATTTCCTCGAAAATATGTTATAAAACGTCGTATGACACACGTGCGGTTTGATAATTACAGCCTCTGCTTTCGTGTAGCAATATCGCCTCGGCTGTAATTATCAACTTACCGCACTTGTATCATAATGTACTATTATGTTGATTTTTCAATTTTGCTTTACTTAGTTCTCGCATACCATTCAAGATAATATTATGCAATTCTTTCGAAGGCTGCTAAGAATTAATCGTTATAAAATGCAAAACTTGAAATAAAAAAATATGATGTCTAATCAATAGACAAAACTTAGGCGGAGAGTATGTAGGTAGATCATAATTATATAAAACAATTAGAGAATGTATTTAGTGAGTCGCTTGTTTGGACAATAAATGATAAAATCGATTCTCCGTAGGAAACAGAACTTTAATTACTAGAACTGATATCCCAACGGTAGGTACATCCATTTATTTTATTGTGATGTATCATTTTTATTCTGATAAGGTACTTACCAGATATATATTTTTCCCGTAGGTACAGGAAAATATATATTTTGTAATTTAATTGCTATGTAATACCGTATTAGTAGCTGGCAACAGTTTGGCGATTTTGTTACATTGTTTTACCTACTGACCTTTCCTCTCAGAGACAGTGGGACGAGCCGCTATGCAGACAGGTTAGGGACAATCTTCTTGCTTCGTCCCCTAATCCTGCTGATCGTGCTCGTTTGCTGGCTGTGGGGGAATGGGAATCGGGACTGTGGCTTCAGGCGCTTCCATCGTCCACTGTAGGCACTTTTATGGACGATACGAGTTTCCACCTCGCTACCTGCTTACGCTTAGGAGCACCATCTGTCTCTCCGCACCGTTGCTGCTGTGGAGAAAGTGTCGGGAGCCTTGGACACCATGGCCTCTCATGCAGTAGAAGTACTGGCCGAAACTCGCGGCATGCTAACCTCAATGACATACTTCGTCGGGCTCTTGCCACCGCTGGAGTGCCAGCCGTTTTAGAACCAAATGGCCTGGCACGTGACGATGGTAAGAGACCTGATGGTATGTCATTATTGCCTTGGAAGATGGGTAGGCCATTGGTGTGGGACGCGACTTGCGTCGATACCCTTGCGCCATCTCATCTTCCAAATACAACAGTTTCCGCCGGCGCTGCTGCTGCATCTGCTGAAACTTCCAAGCGGCTATTTGTGCCGTTTGGAGTCGAAACACTTGGGCCGTGGGGTTCAGGTGCTCGCACTCTATTTAATGAGCTTTCAAAGCGATTTTCCGACGCTTCCCGTGACCGACAGGCTGGCTATTTTCTTGCACAAAGAATAAGCATTGCCATCCAGCGTGGCAATGCTGCCAGTCTGTTGGGCACTTTTCCCACAGACAATGGCAGCGATGCGGAGGAATTTTATGATGCCGTATTTTAATTTGTAATTTCCTCCCCCTTTTTTATTTTAATGATACATTTAGTTAGTTTTTATTTTAAATATTATTTTTAAATTTAGTTTAATATCATAATACTGAATAAACATTTAAGAGAATAAATGATTTAAAAAAAAAAAAGAAAAGCTCCGTGGCGTGCAATTGGAAATGCCTTGTCCAACGGTGGAGTAGCCTAGGTTAATGATCAACATGATGATACAATAATATACTATGTATAGATAGATAGATACATATATATAATATTGAGTACAATATTATAAATGCGAAAGTTATTTTGGATATATGGATATTAGTTACTCAATCACGCTAAAATGAATCTGTATGAAATTTGGCACACAGATAGATAATAGTCTAGAATAGCATATAGATTTACATCCAGGAAAAATGTACAAGTCCCGTGGGATAGTTTTTGTTTGTTCTTTAAAGAGTAAGGGATCCAAATGTGTTTTGCAATGTGGTAGTTCAGACGTTAAAGAATAAGAAATCAGCTAAAATTTAACTTTTAATTATTATTTTTGTGTCGGAGGTTACTTATAGTTTTTAATTTTATTACTTGTTAAGTTTTTTCACTACCCTTTGGGAATTTTGGAAAAACCTTTCTTAGTGCACGCCTATACCACAAAAGGCATCTGTGTACCTCATTTCAAATTTCTAGACCCGGGCTGTGCGTTGATTTAACAGTCAGTCAATCAGCTTCTCTTTTTATATACAGAATGGAATTTTTTAATGCCACCTGGAAAGAATGTACTCTAAATACTGAAAATACTTTATTTTAAAAAAGGAAAAAAACGAAAAGCCTAATAAATAACACTCAGTAAATTTATATAAATGATGGTGGCTGAATGGATAAGAGACCGCGGCGTGCTAAACACGCACTCCGAGTTCGATTCCGACTAGCAATACCAATGTGGATTTCACTTTGTACCATCTGTTGAACGGTGAAGGAAAACATCGTGAGGAAACCCACATACCCTAGAAGAAACTCTAAGTGGTAAAGATATCTCAAGATGTCTCCCATTTAAAGTTCGTTACTACATTTATAATTCTCTGGTGAAACCCCAAATTGATTATTTAATAGAAGTTTGGGGAGCAGCGTGTCAAACTAACTTAAATCTGATTCAAAGAGCTCAAAATAAATTAATAAAGGCCCTCTTCCACTTTGATTACCTCACGCCTACTATAAAAGTTTATAAAAATACTAAACTCCTTAATGTAACTCAGACGTATGTTTATTATAACTGTTTATTGATACGCAAAATACTAACAAAAAATATACACACACAAATAAGTTTTACTAAGAAGAAGGACGTACAGAAAATGCAATTAAGGAATGCTAATAACGTAGTTTTAAGACCACCACGAACTAACTATGGTAAAAAGAATATTCTCTTTGAAGGTGCCCAATTGTATAATAAACTGCCCAAAAACATAAAAGAATCGCAATCAATTTTCACATTTAAAAAGTTACTCAAACATCATATATTTAATAACTGCAAATAGCAATACATAAAAACAACAATCACATACATTACAATACATATCATATATTTGAAAGCATTTATATAAAAAAAAAAAAAATATATATATATATAATATATTATTTATATATATAAAATATATTATAAAACTTCGTATCTAATAAACATAAAACAAATTAATACACAAACTAATTAAATACTACTCACAAAATAAGAGGGTTCATACATTTTCAAGTTGCTCGCAAATAGGTTTTTAAATCACGCACACAGAGCCGAAACATGCACACTTCTCTAATGCTGTGTGGTACAACAATATAGCGCGTACTAGTGAGTTTGGTATTTTTTAACCTCGTATTTTGTTAAAGGTGGATAAGATAAAATTTCAAATTAAATTAATCAATAATTAATTGTAATTAATCGTATTGTATCCTATAAACAATTAAAATACAATTTTATTAGAAAGAAAGAAAAAAACAATTAATTTTATATTAGACTAACAATTAATTTCTCAATAATAACTGCGGCTGATATGATGATGATGATGATGAATATGACTATTTGAGGTCAAAGTGGTGAATATGTCCGCCATTTTGAACTTTGTTGTTTTTGGGCTGATCGACTCCAAAATCGATATCTGACAATCCCACTGATCACTGGGCATAGTTCTGAAGTCAAAATTGTAAAAATGCCCACCATCTTGAACTTTGTTGTTTTTGGGCTGATTGATACCAAAATCGATATCTGACTATCCCATTGGTCAATGGGCCTAGTTCTGAAGTCAAAATTATAAAAATGCCCGCCACCTTTAACTTAGTTGTTTTTGGGCTGAGTGATACCAAAATCGATATTTGACGATCCCATTGGTCACTGGGCATAGTTCTGAAGTCAAAATTGTAAAAATGCCCGCCATCTTGAACTTTGTTGTTTTTGGGCTGAGTGATACCAAAATCGATATCTGACTATCCCATTGGTCACTGCCCACTGGTCATCTCAGCCCAAAAACAACAAAGTTCAAGATGACGGACATTGTTACAATTTTAACTTTGGAACTATGCCCAGTGACCAATGGGATAGTCAGATATATGATTTTGGAATCACTCAGCCCAAAAACAACAAAGTTCAAGATGGTGGGCATTTTTACTATTTTGACTTCAGAACTATGCCCAGTGACCAATGGAATCGTCAAATATCGATTTTGGTATCACTCAGCCCAAAAACAACAAAGTTCAAGATGGCGGGCATTTTTACAATTTTGGACTTCAGAACTATACCCAATGAGCAATGGGATAGTCAGATATCGATTTTGGTATCACTCAGCCCAAAAACAACAATGTTCAAGATGGCGGGCATTTTTACAATTTTGACTTCAGAACTATGCCAAGTGACCAATGGGATCGTCAGATATCGATTTTCGAGCCCATCAGCCCAAAAACAGCAAAGTAAATAATTTGATCTTTAATTAAAAAAAAATTCCATAACAAAGTATCAACTGGTATTGAACTCTCTTGAAATATACAAATATTACGTAAACATCGGACCGGGAGCGCGGAAAGCAAAGCGTTACGTCCTCTCTCTAGAAGGCCTCAGCCGGTACTGATTTCACACGGCCTGTGCGCCGAAATATAAGGCGTTTTTAGGCTCTTTTCAAAAATCATTTTAAAATATTTCTAAAGGGATTTCGAAAATATTATGGACATTTATGAATGACATCTTGCTTAATAATTAAATGTAAAAAAATCGACAATCGATTTTTTAACACATATAGTGTACCAAAATGAAAATAAAATAATTTAATAATTTAATCCATATGCGGAAGGCGGAGGACAGAGTGCTATGGCGCGTGTTAGGAGAGGCCTACGTCCAGCAGTGGACTGCAATAGGCTGAAATGATGATGATGATAGTGTACCAAAATTGTCATCAAACTTGATCAAAGTTCAACGTTTTTGAGAATTTTAGTTTTTAAGTTTTAGTTATAAAAAAATGAATATTTCTAATATTTTTTCAATACACTAACTAAAGGACTATATGTAGACCTTAAAACAAGCTTTTTTTCTATGAATTTCAATTACTTTAGTCCCTGGCGAATCAGAAAGTAGGCTTGTTTCGTAGAAATTCTTAAAACGCTGTGCGAAAGAACTGTTCTAACCAAAATACTAATAATAAATAGTCGGTTTTTCTTAATACACTTTTTAGACAAGAAAACTGTTGTTTATGTATGCCAAAAATTACTTCGCTACATATAAAGACATATTCTGTAGCGAACGTGGAAATCTCTTGATTTCATCGATTTCTGTATGAACCCTCTTAAGCCACTTCTAGTCGAGCACAGTAATTTTCTACATCCTTGCTAAAGTAATATCCATCTACGCTCGTGATTGTGACGGTAGTGGGTAGAAATTAAAGTTGTAATAATGTTTATGTACTTTTTTTTCTAACTACCGTTTTTGTATGCTCGCAACATATATTGTTATTACTATTTTTATATGTTCTCATTTTAAGTGAATTCTTTGTAATTCTTTTTGAGAATAAATATCTTAAACCACAAGTGTATGTCTGATCCACCAACCCGCATTAGGCCAGCGTGTGTGGTTTACGGCTTAAAACTCTCTCAGCTCTCAGAATAAAGGAGAGGAGACCCGAGCCCAGCAGTGGGACAATAATGGGTTGCTGATGATGATGATGACCTGTACTTTTATGACAATTAAATTAAAAATACGGCGAGTACAATAACCCCATAATACGTTTTAACATAATTCTTAAACTGGTCTGAATAGAAGCAGCCACTGGAAAGCTTGGTCTTTTATTATAATAATAAATATCAAAATCTCTTAATTTGTCTTTGGCAAACAGAAATCAATGAATCTCAATCAAAGCCTAACTAACAGGATTAGACAATATATAGATTATGATCAAATCAATAGATACAGTTAATTGCTTTGTGTGTCAACCCAAAGAATCCAATTATGGTGACACTTCACTATCTCTACGTCACTAAATATTATAAAACAGTCCTCCGCTGCGTCTGTCTGTCTGTTCGCTATGAACTCAAAAACTACAACACCGATTTGAAAAAATATTTTTGTGTTGGAGAGCCCATTTACTTATTAGGTTAAAAAAAAATACGCTACGGCTTAATAGAAGCTGAGCAGTGGGCAAATAAAGAACGACCGGAGCGAATTTCTTATACATACAATTACAAACTGTGACTTTTAAAATCTCCATTTATGAAATTCAACAAGTAAATATAATTAAAAAATTTAAATCAACAGATCGTCGTAATATTTCATTTTTGTTTTATGTGAAGATAAAACATTATTCTTTTAATGGGATGAGATAAGCAACGCACTAAAAAGACTGAAAAATTGTTGTAATTATTATTCCTGATTAAATTTAAATCATCATCATATTAACCGCAGAGAGTCCACTGCAGGACATAGGCCTCTTCAAGAGATTTCCAATAGGGCCGGCCAAATTTAAATATATAACATATATTATGTATACATATATTTGTAATCTCCATTTGATTCCTTTTAGTTTGATAAACTACTCGATACGTTTGGTTAAAAAAAAACTAACTTTTTACAATTTGCCGGCAAAAGTCCGCCGTTTTGTCTTTTTTTTATAATACCTATCTAAGGACACTTGGGTTTTATTATTATTATTATATTATTTCCACGTTTCTTCTAAACGGCTGGATCCGTGGGAATAAAGAAATTTAAAAACATACAAGATACGCGCGAAAAACGATACCCGTCTTGTTAGTCGGGTAAAAAAGGAACTCAACATTTCAATATATTATAAATTAAGAAGAATACACATAACAACTGTCAGACAAATCTCTTAAAATAAATTAGAAAATAGATTTGGTTTTGACTTTACGTAGTTCTGATACACAGAAATTGAAGGTCAATAATTCGGAATGACATATTACAGTATGGATAGATAGCAAAACGGTAATGAGTGTTGAGGCTTATCGTAATTTTTTTTTCAAAGTATTATATTATACATTATTTACAACGCATTCCAATTATAGTTATAGTCGAATTATTTAATTGTAAAATCATACCAGGAATCCCATTCTAAAAGTAAGTAAATATTAATAAAACAAGAGGAAAAATAAATTACGAGTTATTTTAGGTCGGGAAGGGTTTATAGGGTATATAGGGTCCCGGGAAAACTACAATTCCTATCGAAAAAGTTAAAATTGCAAAGTTGTAGGTAATCAAGAGATCTACAACTTTTGCATTAACACATTTGTCACATGACCTAAAAATATCAGTGAAAAGTCAAAAAACCGACGTTTTGGGTCTTTTATTTTTATCTTCCACAAACATTTTTGTAATATAATGAAATTTATTCAAAGCTTACATCTTAATATCCCAAATAAGCTCAATTTATTTCGATTCACAATATTTTCTTTTTTTTTAATATGTACGCTTTTTGTTCATTGATTCTTCTATATACATTATTATAGATTTTTTTCTCCTAACGTATAAATAAAAAAAACACAATTAAAAAAAATATATATTAATCATTGGTAACTACTATTTTCATATATTTACTAAAACTTACACTTTAATTACTCGAAAAACACAAAGGTCCATGTTCCATAGGTAAAATAAGAAATAAGAAAAGAGAAAATAAGAAAATCGATAGATATTGCTACAAGTAACAACCAGATAAGTTAATAAACATGATAGTTTATAAGATATAATAATATACAATATTTCAAGAAATAGTAGGATTTTTTAAATTAATGCATTTCATTTAAAAAAATATTTAATTCCAACAATTTTTAAATATATTTATACTTAATATAGAAATAGTAATAGTAGTAGTAGCTAGTCTATTCTAAATAGTAAAACATGGCTTTATTCGAAAATATTCAGGAATATTAAAATATAGTGGTACGAAGTTCGCCGGGTCAGCTAGTTGTAAATAAAATTACGTCATCGTTTGCGAGCATAGTCATCAAGTGTTAATATTTGTTTGCGATTAAAAAAAATTGTTTGTTTAGCTGTGACGGTTAACCACCAATGGGTTAGGAGCATTTAAATGGATGCGCTAAATAGAAATCTTTGATCACTTGTGAGACACATTTGTCAATTATGTCCCATATACAGGGGGGGGAAGCTAAAAACCACGATTAAAAAAAAAAAAAAAGTATGTACCTATGTTTTTCAATATCGAGATAAGTAGCTATCACTCGCCGTGTAAATGACCGGCCTGCCAAGTATACTTGCACTAACTCAGATTTCCGCAAGTCTACAATATAAAAATTGAGAAATCTCTCCAGACGAGTCGTTATGGTAGACTTAAACAAATGTGACTTTGTGCAAGTACCTATAAGTACTTGAACGTGTGTGGCGGGCTTAATCTAGCTTTACGACGTTATTTTTAAACTAAGCGGACTCAATCCATTCCCTAAAATACTAAAATCCAGAAGCTTTCAGCCAAAAAGCATGACATGCAAATTAGTTGAGCAAAATAATTTAGGCCTGATCTAAAACTATACCAAACCAAACTGGTTTGCAACAAAATTAGAAGATTTAGCTCCACATACCTACACCTCTATATTTATTCAATGCACCACATGACATTGCACTATCAACGAACTTTTAACCCGATCGATACTACCCAAGTTAGCAAATCGTTTTAGAAGCAAAGGGCCTTCTCTGAATCTCGACATCCGAATTGGTCAGTTTATAATATATATCGATATGAAATTAATGTTTGAACAAGACAGCGACCGTATTTTAGTTTTGTCGAGATTTCGAATAGGCTCTCAGTAAGCGTAAAATATTAATGATGGTACATACCTGTGACATGATAGTTATTAAGTGTCTGTCCTGTGTTGAATGTAACTTACATGATGTTTCATCACATGCTGTATCATACTAACGACTGCGAGTACTGCGACTGACGCAGATTGGGACAACTGCTCAAGGCGGATACTAAACTTGTTTTTCGGCTATACCAAGAATGTTCTTTAGAATAAATTTAAAATCATCATCTAAATGTACGTAATTATAATATATATATATATATATATATATATATATATATATATAATGTGTAATAATAAATAAATGTGTGAGGATCTGACAAAAGACTTTCATTAAGTTTTAAGTACCTACCCATTAAAAATATACTCTTTGATCGCTTTCTAAAACCTTAAGTTTTACTATTTTGGATAATTCTTATACATACGCTTATTATATACGCTTCTTATTATACGCGGGGCTGATATTTGGTCAAGTTTCAAAAATAACGTGATGTAAGTAACTACAAATTTACGAGTTTCGGATTTTTCCTTTTATGTGTGCAACTTAATATTACTTATAGCAAATTCCATTACGAAAATTTCTAAAATTAATTTCAGATAAAAAAAATCTATTTTTCAGTTTCTAATACTCAACAATATTATTATTCGTATATTTGGATATGTTCATAATAAAAAATGTATTCTGAGTAGGATTGATTAGATTATGTTGCTAATCTATCTAGATATTTCTGTAACCGATCTTGTAAGTACGAGAATATTTGTTGAGAAATTAAATTAAATAGGTAAGTAGCATGTGTGAGAGCGGGTCAGCTAAAGACTTACTCCAAAAGCAGTCACTATATCAATATGCAATATGTGAGTTGATTTAAATCACCTACCTACCTTGTACAATACATAATTAGGTAAATAGCGCGTTCATTATTGCCTAATCAACAATTCTCCTAACACGAAAAACTGGTATTTCTGCTCCAAATTTGATTAATAAATAAAATATTTATTAAGAGGTCACAATATTGACCTATCACGTTACACATTATATTGTTCTTCATCGTCATCATCACCATTATGTCCGCCGTTTATACCACGGTTGGATATAGGTAGTAGGTACCTAGTCTTCTCTAAGAAAATTTTCAAACCGGTTTTTCAATTTAGAAAAAAAAAAAATATTCCCATCTGTCTGTGTATCTGGTCGAAATGCAATAAAATAACTATGTCGTGAATTCGTGATGCAATAAATGAACTAGTAGAAATACCTACTATGGTTATTTAAAAAAAAATGCTTTAGTTGGCTATAAAATATAGATTAATTAGGTAAACGGCTGGCTCGACTAGTTCGTCCGCGGCGTGGTTATAAATATTAATAATTACAAATTTTATTAAAATACCAATGAATTAAGAACCAACGACGCTTCTATCATTTGAAAACTAATTAAGTTTCCGCCAATAGAAATATGAGCGACTCATCAAAATAGTTATAACTTTATATCAATGGTCGACGACCTTTATGACCATAAACATAAAGACTTATCAAATTATTAAAATAACACTGCAATAATTGAAATATAGGCTATTAATACCAAGAAGATTTATAGACTGGCACAAATTCGCTCATTGGCGACCCTGAGAAAAGTTTTCCGTTCCTGCCGGGTATAGACCCCTAGCCGGCATAGCTACAACGCATTGAGCGAAACCCTACTAAAACAGAGCACTTCGTTTTATATCGAGTACATTTCCAGACAAAATAACTGGGACACCTTTTTAAATGTATAGGTACAAGGATCCAATAATCGAATGCTTTTACTCATAGATTTAAAAAACCGGTCAAGTGCTAGTTGGACTCGCACACTGTGGATTCCGTACAAAATGTAAAATATGGGGTTAGCAATAAGTTAAATAATATTCACGTAAAGATTAGGTAGATGCAAAATCTGTATGTAACGTCAACCAGCGTAGAGTCTTGCTACGAGTCTACACGTATCCTATAGATAACCCCTTAAATATATTATTCCAGTGATGTAAGTAACTACAAATTTACGAGTTAATATTAGACAACTTAATATTACTTATAGCAAAATTGCATTATTCTAGATCTAGACCAACGAGACGTACCTACCCTATTTATTTTTTTATTTCTTTTACCATCTTCAAAACATGTGACACAAATAGAGCATAAACGGCAGTATTCTTTTATGATGATATATCTTGATATGATTACGTTTACTTAGAACTTTGATTTTTTCACTGCTCCAAGGGATTGCTAACTCGAGCACCTATTTAATATTAATATCAGCTTGATACCTGCACGTTTTCCTGAAAAAATGGATCTTGACAAACGGACAGATAGACAGACCGACAGCCAGACAGACGCACAACGGAGTGATTCTATAAGGGTTCCGTTTTTTCCTTTTAAGGTACTTAACCCCAAAAACTACCTATCCATTCCTGAGCGATCGTACGGTTCACTTCAGTTATTTCTGTTCATAATTGTGATTTGTGACTATATAAAGCATTAGAATAATCAACATATTTAGTTTAATTTATATGATAAATGTTTAAACATAATTAAGTATTTTAGTAAAAGAAAAACCAATAATTTTCCATTTAAAATCTTAGGTAGGTAGGTACATACAAATATAACCTCCTATATAACCCCCCCCCTTCCCTTCTATTTTCTAATCCGTAAAATCTGAAAAGAAAACACAATGATGATAATAATAAATACTTCTAACGAAAATTATTTTTAACACGATCGGATATACCGTAGGGCGAAGACTTCGCTTTTCAAAAAACGGACATAAGCACTATGAAGATACACTCTTTTGCTGCGGAACCCTATATTGAGGAAGCTCAAAAACCGGTTAAAAGCAACAACCGACCAAGTCCGACATGCTTTTAACCGGTTTTTTGTGTTATAGTAGATATTGTTACCTACAATACAAGAAATACCTATATCCTCGATTCATTTGTATAATATAGAGGTATTATTATCATATATTACATACAAGTGTCATTTCCATCCTGTCATCTATTATAGAATTCTGTTGTTTATACAGTTTCTGGCTGCACTTATCACAATAAAATAATACCCACCTATCAATCATTGTCAAAATTTTAAAGGGCAATTTATTTCCGTTTACCGGAACCAACTCAATAGTCCGCCTTGAACTTAAAAATATATACTTAACTATATTTTATTAAGTATAATCATTCAATTTGAACATCAGGTCGAGAGAAATTTAACAAGTGGATTATGTACATCATTATTGTGTTCGTGTCTACAATGTCGCAATAATTAAACGTTTTATCTATCTATCTATCATATCACGCTGAAGAGACACTTTGTACATATAAACTTTCGGTGTCCCCTGCACCTAATGCAGAGGACCGTTCTCCCGTTCCGTTTATGACAAATACATGCGATGCTTAACCTCGGAGATCCCTGCGTACTTCATATATAACAATTTAATTTATAAAATAAATAAATTCAGACCTGACCTGAAATCATATACCACCATCACACATTAACATAAGATACACATTACACATTATCTAAAACATTAATTATGATTAATCAAAACAAAAAATACAAAAATGTCTAATATAAAATCTTGAAAGTTCTGGTTCGAGGTATTATTTACCTAAAGACTACATCCGCCATGTGTTTCAAAATAGATTTAATTCGAAATGATATGTCATTAGTAATTTTACACGATCCGGTTTAGATACCATTATATCCAGCACTATACACTGTTGTTTAATTTTACGTACGAGTATGTAGACAAAGCTTATTTTTTATTTTAACAGTTAGTACAATTTTTTATTCGATGTGTGTCCTAAAAGTATCCGAATTGAATCACTGCGCTATGCGCTAGTACGTTCGAGCTGCTGGTATGCCATATCATTGTAAAGTGTAACTCTTCAAGAATTGTCCATACCCTTAGGTTCGCACACAGCGTACATACCTTTATTGGCGTTCGATGGTTTGTTTGTTTATTCTAAATATTAAAAAAATTAGAAGCGGGTTTCAAGGTTAGAAACTTGAGAGGAAACCTTTAAAAATGTTTCAATAGGCTTTTAGAGCTGAGGCTATGTAGCGCTGCGGCCATCTTTAAAGCAATCAATATTAGAAAATATTGAAACTCGCGATTAAAACAGATTAACGATTGACAATGCGCGAACTAACTATAATATAATTCAATTATTTTATGATCTTGGAATTTCAAAACGATTGTTTTGGGCAATATTTATCAATATTAATTGGAATGACTCGTGTGTCAATGCAATTCATTTCAAAGGTACTCACAGAAGAGTAGAAAGACTTTCCCTTCAAAGTCGTTCAGGTTACTTGAAAATGGTTTCTGATGATGATAATGTGCGACACGGCTCCTTGTAACTTTTATCTCTTTCCAATATGGTTTTCCATTATTAAAAATTGCTTCGGGAATTTCTTCAAATATTCCACTATTTACACGGCTGATCTCGATATAATCACATGAGGACTACTATGTATGTCACTCGCCGGGCGATGAAGGATAACACCCGCGTGAAGTCAATTCCGAATATGTTCCGGGCAGATTATGTAGACTTGATAACCTCCGTAATAATTTTTAATGTTGTGTTGACCATAATATTCATGAATTTTATTAAATTCTTTTCAATCTATATTTTTATTTAGTTAGAGTAACTTCTTCGGAAATACTAAATACAGAAATCAATAAGTACTAATATTATAAAGCTGTAGAGATTTTTTGTTTGTTTGTTTGGTTGAACGCTAGGATCTCAGGAAATGCTGATTCGATTTGAAAAATTATTTTAGTGTTGAATAGCCCATTTGTTGAGGAAGGTTATAGGCATACACGCATCATATAGCATCACGCTACAGCCAATAGGAGCTAAACAGTAGCCAAATAAAGAACGACGGGAGCGAAGTCCCGCGCGACTTCTAATAGGAAAATATAATGATCATTTTAACCACTTCATATAAAAATGTTTATTATTATTTTGAAACCTTCGCACCTTCCGCAATAACGATAAGTTAGTCAGAATTAACAAAACAACTGACAATCGTGCCAATTATTTTCAGCTTACAAGACGCCTACACAGTTGCTATAATTAATTTTAAAGTAAAGTCTAGATGAAATCAAATTGAATATATTTTTCAATTAGAATCTACATTGAGAACAGACTTTGACATCGCTATATCCATATAAGGATCACCAATAGACACAAACACCAATACAAAGATAGCCAGTGCCCACATATCTGTATTTTCAAATATCAAGGTTTATTGTTTTTTACGGCATCAAAATATCAAGAAGATACAGTAAAAACCACAGAACAGAGATATAAAAACCATAACTGTATTGAAAAATATCACAGCTCTGATTGTCACTCAGATATATATTTATTATACGGGTATGATTTTATCGATCACCAAATAATTGTGTTTTGAGTGACCTAATAAATAATATTTGTGCCTAAAATAGTAAATCAGTCACCAAAATTGTATCACCAATTAATATAAAAACGGTAACCAAAATATTAATTGAGAATGACTAAGCACGTAAAGCCGTTGGTCCCAGTTATCACTTAGTAGTAGTCAAGTTGGAAGCCTTCTAGGTGACATGATAAATTCCAACAATAGGGTCTGGCTCAAGCCCATATGATAAGATAAAAAGACTTGGAAATATAATATCAGTATATTATATATATTCTGCAGAGTGTCTCAAGCGTAGTAAATATGAAAGTCTTGGTAAGACTTACATCTTTGAGCCTTTTGGGGTTGAAACTCTTGGACTTTCGGGGCCAAACGCTCACTAATTTTATCGTGAAATTTGTAAGCGTGTTTCTGAGGTATCACATGACCCAATGGCTGGCCTCTACCTGGGGCAACGCATTAGCCTTGCTATCCAACGCGGTAATGTGGCTGCCTTTTGGGTACGTTTCCTCAGGAATCTGATCTCAATCAGATATTGTATTTATAGGAATTTCCTGTAAATAGAGTATCTGGTTCTTTTTTTTAAATAGGTTATTTGTGTATAATTTTTAAGTTATGTGTAAATATTTTATTAAATAAATGTATTTAATCTATAAAAAAAAATATATCAGTCACCAAATAATTGTATCTTGGGTTCCAAAATAATAGAAGTGTCACCCAAATTGGATCATCAAATAATGTAGGAAAATCAATTTTCTTAAAAATGTATTTATTATCGCTACAAATAATAATAATATAATACATTTATTTGCGCAAAATGTGGTAAATACCAAAGATGGCAATATAATAAAAAAATAAGCACTAAACACATTTTGTCATATTAAATAGCATGCTAATATTTTAAATAACACACAGCAATGGCCCATGGTAAGCAAGGAACATGCTAGGTGTAGGTACAGTAAGATTAGCAAGTCTAGTCTTCGAACCTAGCTTTTCCATTTCGGATTCGCCCTAAAAACATTGTTTGATGACAGATCTTTCATTTTCGGGATAGTTTAGAAAGATACGAAATTACGAATATATTTTATTATTATAATTTTTTTTACATTAATTTGGTGATTGACCGTTTTGATTAATATAGTGACAAATATATTACCTGGGAATAGATCTAATATAATAAATAGGGTATTGCAGATTAGTGAGAAGTCTAAATATTGGTGATATAATAAAAAGCCTTTATTAAACTAGAAGACGCGCGGGACTTCGCTTCCGTCGCGACGTTCTTATTATGCCACTGCTGAGCTTAGCCGCAGCGTGATGTTATAGGGCCTATAGCCTTCCTCGATAAATGGGCTCTCGAGAACTTAAATGATTTTTCAAATTAGACCAGTAGTTCGTTCAATCAAACTCTTCAGCTGTTAGTATAGATGTATAAAGGTTCGCGAACCTTCGACAGATCGTGTGGGTGGAGAGATATCGATCGTGGTAATGAAGGTTACAATGGAGTTTTCCTCACCCACATTACCCCTGAGTGAAATGAATAGATACAAAGTAGATATAGTGTTAGTATGATATTATTTATACAGAAAAGAGGTGTACAAAGAACTTCTCCACTTTTTATTCTTCTTCGTTCAAGTCTTTCTTACTACGTGAAAATTCAGCAACTCAAAAGTAAAGGATTGATAACATTGCATTTTTAACACAACAATGTTGAATGTGCTTTTTATCCCGGAGTTTCCATAAAAATAGGCAATACCATGACTGAGTCACGATGAAACATGGCAGACTTTGAGTGGCACACTTACAGCTATAGCACACCAACGACAACGACATGACATGATAACTTTGGAATCTCTGGTTCCAGACGGCTAGCTCAATCTGTACTATTAATAATTTATAGCTCGAAGGTGGATGTGAAACGTAAGTGGCGAGTGGGCACGTGAGGCTGGACCCTCAGGGAGCTGATGAGCGGGTAGAAAGTCCAGTGACACCTCTCCACCTTTAGCCGCTCAGGAAATGTTGCCCCTTCTTGCAAGTTGCGAGTTTTCTGGGGGCCCATCACTGAGTTGGCAAGTCTCCGTCTGCCCATTTTATACGTGTTTAACAGCATTGTTACGGGCAGACGCCATAATCCCTTCCATAGTACCAGTTTTTCCAACACACTTAGCAACCCAACCCAATAGCCCATGATATTTATTTTCCAAGTACTACAATAGACCTACAGTGACCGGGGAGTATTATACTTGTGTGAGTTTATATAGCGCATACAAGTATACTCGCCGGTCAGTGTCACATTACAACTTAGATTAAACTGTCTAAAGGGCCTCTTCATGTTGGCTTCGGCCCCATGTACGCCTTCCAAAAGTCCGAGTCACCATTGGCTCGAGATAAAGGAAAGACATACATAATAATAATAATAATATTCTACCACATTCACACACACATTATTGTTATAAAGCTGAAAAGTTTGTTTGTCTGTTTGGTTGAATGCACTAATCTCAAGAACCAATGCTCCGATTTGAAAAAAATATTTTCAATTTATCTAACAACTTACTGGTCCGATTTGAAAAAATCTTTTCCCATTTTGATAATTATCCGGGCAACAGCTATACCCAGTAGTTACACTATAAAATGTATTTTATGTCTGAAACGAGTTAAATCGTTTATTCTTAGCTATATTTTCATTTCACTGTTCGTCTCTACTATATTTATTTATATAATATGAAAATATATAACAATTACATAAATGTAACGCATGTACAATCTTAATAGGTATTTAAAGCAATAGCGGCCATGAATTCACGAATTTATATAACCTTAAGAGATGAGACTGACGTGAAAACTAGTTTTTAATATAGTATAGCACAAATGCTGATATTTTTAGAACTACTCGCCATTTATAGGCTAGGAACTGTAATAAAATATCAAACTGACATCTTAAATACCTACTTACATTAACAGTTTTTGATACGCAAATTTTAATTTACAATTTAGATGATAAGACCTCGTTGGGCTAGTGACATATTATACTAAGTAGCTACGATACAAATTTTCGAAAGCCTGGGTCCAATTCCTAGTTGACAGGAAGAGAAATTAACATACAACTTGTTTTCCAGCTGAAAACTAATTTTAAGTTCCTCGTTGGTAAGTAGGTAGTACCGCAATAAATTCTGATAAGAAAACTTATTGAGATATAACTGTTACAAAGGCTGCCTATTAACATTTAGCATGTAGAACTTCTCCTATTAACATTTAGCATGTAGAACTTCTTGTTTTTTCGTCAGAACTTCTTAGGGTGACGTTTGAATATATTTAAAAGCACAAACCATTATAGCTACAAGGATAATTACTAACTCCCATATTAAATTAGCAGCTCTGCTAACTGTTAACCCCAATATGCCATAAATAAGTGAACAACATTTCAAACAAATTTTACAAAAATAATTTTATTGACTTACGTAAAAAAATCATAGTCGGAAAACAAAGAAAGCTGTTCAAAAGCTTCTTGTTTCCACATCGCATTAATAGAAATTTCTAAATGTGTAACAGTGAAGCCAAATATTTTCATATCGAAAAATTACTTTGTATTTAATTCATATTTTTATTTGCTTGAATAGGCTGTGAAGGTTTTAGTTACGCGTAGGTCGGTTCTGCGTCAGTATTTAAAAAAATATAATTATGTTCTTTTACGCCTTACTTCTAAAAGAACAACATTGAATAAAATATAGGTAGTGAAACTAAAAACAAACTAATTATTATCCTCTAATCACGTAAGGTGGTAAAACCTTTAAAAAAGGGCTAGTATAAAATGAGTTTGAGTACCTACTCTTTTAGTTAAAGTTCCACACAATTGTAATTATCATCATCATATCAGGAGCTTTAGGACGTCCACTGTTGGACATAAGGGTTCCTCAAGAGATTTCCAATAACAAAAATATTAATAAGGTAGGTACCTAGCGGAAGGTAATTTGGAAAAGAGGAATAAATATACCAAAAAACTTAGACTGTATTGAGTGTGAGTTTAATCTAGTTTATTATGTGTAGATAATATATTCTATAAAATTCAGGTTTTACCATTTGATATACTAATTCAAAATGGCACTCCTATTTTATATTTATTCTAGTAACGAATTCACATTGGCTCAAGATAGATTTACGAGCGAACACGGTCGAAAACAAAGATACCCGTATCTGGTCAATCATAGGCCATCATTGCCAGCGAAACGTATGGATTATTTAAATAATATTTAAAAAAATCGTGAATTATTTTTTTTACAATAAAATGATTGAAAATATTTTCAATCATTTTATTGTTTCGTATATGCTAAGTCGTCGGGGGTACTTCATGGGTGAAGTACCCCGACGACTTAGCATATCCGTGTACCCGTAGGTGGGCTTCAAATAAATATGTTCTTCTGTCGACATTTTTATAGCTTACTCCCCGCACTATGCGAGTGATATTAGTAAGTGTGCTAAAATGTAATTGTTTTTTTTTTTGATATAGGTACAATATACCTAGATGTTTTCTAAAATACTAAACTGTAATGGATTATTGTGAAGAATGGCCTAATGACTTAATATTTACAGAGACTTAGGAAAATGTCAAAAAGAACTCGTTTTAGATCCACAAATTTTATTCATTTTGAGATAGATCGTTACTTCGAAAAACATTTGTATTATAAAATATGCCTTTACTCGTAGTTAGGTAGGTATGTACTAGACCTTTTTCAACTAAAAGCTTTATGTTATAACGTCGATGCGTAATTCAATGGATGTTTTGTACGATATTGACAAAGAATATATTTTTGTCAGAAGTATTGGTGTCTATCTACGTATTACGTATCAATATCCTCTGATGTGTTAAACTTTTTACACGTGTTCCAATACCCAACGGGCTCGTATTCGTGAATGTTCCAAGGGTAGCGTGGAAAATTACGGCAAGACCTTACGAAACCCAAGGCAACGGGTCTTTATAAGACGTCACTTTGTCGAGCTTTCTGGAACGAGAAACGTTTGAAAATCCTTAGTGAAAGGTTCTTTCATTTCAAATATGACTTCAGTCGTTCTTAGTAGCCATGTCTCCACGAATTACTAAGCTTAGAAAATAAAATTGAAATACCGAGTTACCTACATTACCTATGACATATTCTATTCATAAATAGATTTTATAATCATCTGTCATCAATCATCTGTTTCAGATTTTAACATTTGTTATGCCTAAATATCTAAGTATATTTAAGTGAAAAGGTTAACAAATGAGTCAGAAATTCAGAATATGTCGGTCTTGTTATGTAAATAAGTTTAATATGAAATATCTGTTGTACTTACCTACATAATATATATTATTAACTTCGGTCGTTAAAGTCAACGACCTCCAGTAGTTTTTAGTTAAAGGTGATACTTTTCATAGTTGCTATGCCGCCTTTGAGAAGTCGAACACGTCGATCTGAGCCCTTTCGTTATAAATTTGTTTTTAATTTTATCACCCAAAGTATGAGTGGATTAAAGTAAGTTGCTGGATTTATTGGAAATTAATATATTTTGATTTGATTTGCTAATAGGTATTTAATTTTAGTTTAGAGTTTGGGAGCAAAATCGTTAAACGGCTTTTTCCCAGCGATTTTACATTATTTGACCCCATAGAATATTGTTGTCCTCTTTGTCATTCCGTCTATCTATTAAGACTTAATAATAATATGTAATCAAAGTGAAATCCATGTTAAAACCAGATAGATATCATTATTATTAACGTGGATAGATAATAAGGTGCCTAATAAGATATTCATTTATTCTGATGGCATTCAGTCTGTGTAAAAACAGACTGAATCAAATAGAATCCATGTTTTAACGTATTTTTGTGCTTTTGCAATCGATATTACTTAAGAATTTGTATCTTAGGTATAGGAAGTACCTACCTAGATTACTTCTGTGTCGATGCAATCTGAGACTGCTGTGCCACGCGCGGGGTCGCGTCACCGCACCGGTCTTTGCGATAAGTAGCAGCATGTCGCCTCGTCCATAGAGTGTGCGGCCTTGACCGTTGACCCTAAGAAAATTAAATACAACAAGTGTTTATTTAAAAAAACCATAAAACCCGACTGCCTTGCCTTGCCAAAAAGTAGTCTTCGTCAGTCAATATGATTAATTATTATGTAGAGCCGCGAGCAATAGTTAGTGCATATATAATTGAATTAGGCTATTAATTAGCTTTCATCTGACACCCATATTGCGATAGCACTAAAAAACGTCTGTTTTGACCATAGATTTAGTATGTACAAGATAAACAATGTCAGATTATAGGCGAGACCAAAACACAATTGAGTGATTGTCAATGTGTGAGTTAAAAATAGTGATTGCAACGGACTGTTGTGCACTATCGATATTCTGCACTTGGGATTATCGAGCTTATGAATTCGGTGTGTAAAGAGCGTCTTGAACTCTTGAATAATGTTGCAACAATTTGTTTTAAGAAGCATTTACAACAAGTTAACTTTTCATGCTATCGGGTAAAATTGTGCTGTTAGGCAATTTTTGTTTTCCAAACCGCTATCTTTTAGTTTTAAGACTAGGATACCTACCTACTATATATATATATATATATACATATAATATATATATATATATATATTGAGAAACATCGTGAGGAAACCCACATAATCTACCCTAGAAGCAATTCTATGTGTATGTCTGATCCACCAACCCGCACTAGGCCAGCGTGAGTGGATTATGGCCTAAACCCTCTCAGCTCTCGAGATGAGACCCGAGCCCAGCATTGGGGCTTAATGGGCTGCTGATGAGTAAGAAAGCAGGCCATAAACCTTACTGCCTAAGTTTTTTATGGTCAATGTCATGATGAACTAGAACAATATATCTGATCGATTATATTCTATATAGGTGTTGTACTTAATGATAGAAAATTTATTGGATGGTTTACTATCACAGGATATTTAAACACGTTGTATAACATAATTTTTTTTTTTATTCTTTATATTCGGAAAACATTTATATAACAAATAATTGTGAAAATACAGTAAAACTATTTTCAAAATTAAAAATATTATTAAAATCTTTGGGTTGGTTAGCCCATTTATCGAGGAAAGCTTTAACTAATGTTTTATATATATGTAAGTAGTTGAATATTTTTTTGAGGTCCAGTCTGGTCTATTTATAATACGTATCCATTTGTCACGTGACGCTGTTTTTGTTGGAAACCTAAAATAAAAGACAAAAATATAACTAACTTAATGGCTCACCTGACTCACTAAGCTTATATTTTAAGTACTACCTACTGAATTTGTGAGAAACAACTACTTTAAAAATAGGTATTAAAAACATAGAGAGATGTAAATAAGTTAGTGTGCTTCACTCAATTACAATAGTGGTTATCTTAAGGCGTTAACGCACATATACGATGATTTAAAGAATTGACGGAATAATTACAGTTTTAAAAATACTATCGACTTTTATCGATACCCATGACGTCATCATTTCGTCAAGCCCTATCGTCAACAAACATTTTCCTATTTTACACGAAAAAAGCTTTAATATATCGTATATACATAAAATATTATCAACATAACGAAGAAGAAGCCTAAATACGTCCAACAAAATAGGTTTTTGCTCAGTTAAAAGCACCAATTTTACAAAATAAGGTTTACAAAAATTCATTAGATTTTTGTATTTACCTGAGAAACGTGAAATTTCTCTGGGTTATTCCTTCTTGTTACGTCACAATTGGTTACGGAACAGACCACCATGATACTGGCACACCTTTTAAGCAATTTATTGCACGATTTGTAAATATTTTAGCAAAATAAGAGTTGACAGTAAAACACGCGAGCCGCTATGGCCCCCTAATTGAAAAAATATTGGCACATCCCATTTTATCTTTCATCTCTTTCACTCTTTTACAGCGTGCATATCAATTTGACCTCTCGTTTCCGCGCTATGTTTGTCTTCTGCGGTAGCGCGCGGATCCTAGGTCTATGGTTTTGACAGTCCGCCATATTGGTTTTTTGTTGACGTCACATAGCCTATGACACTCGGGGGAAAATTACAAATCTAATGACACTTTAAAATCAGCCAAGCCGTTTAGGCTACAGAAGGTCACAATGGCATCCTTTTTGGCAGTCGGGTAAAAAACTAAACAGGTGTACCTACCTACGAATGTGTCTTTTTTTGCACTAATTATCGATTTATTTATGTCATTCCTGATTAACCGGTTATGACTTATGCACAATTCTGTATAAATAAAATAATTCAAATTTCACTATATTCTATTATAATTGCTATAGGTACCTATGTATTTACATTTGTTGGCAACTACCTTGGTGGCGAAAACAATACATCCATGAGCGGTAATTGAATATAATGTCAAACTATCCATATCAAAGTTAATCTAACCACTATGTTTTAATCCATACCAGGGATTTTGCGGATGCATATTTATTTCAATCTCCGGATTCAGCAGCGGAGGCGGATTTGATGGATCCACGCAGTCGGAACTTAACATATTTTATAAGAACTAACTTCCGCTCGCGCTAATAATTCCATTGAAACCTGTTTTGCCAGGGCAAATGTATCTGAGGTAATAACCGTTGCAAAAAAAAGTCACGTTGAGATAGTTTTTAAGTGTTGTACGTTCAGCAGACAGACAACTGTTTATTATGGTAATTACTATATAGGTGAAGAAATATAATAATAAGACAGTATTGTGCTACATCTGCATCCGCATGAATATTTTCATTTATTATTGCGAATGCGGATGCGATGACGGATGTAAACTGTCAGACGATCACTGATCAGACGATTTTTAAGTGCTATCGCAATATAGCTATCAAATGAAAGCTTATTATTATTATGTCTCTTTTTCACGGCTATGCTTCTCTCTAAGGTGAGAAGTAAACGCGGTCCTTTTGGATGGCTTACGCGGGGAAACAGGACCAACACGCAGAGGCCCTTAAAGAATTTTAATTTAGAATGGGATGAGACATTTACCGCTGCCATATCACAGCTGCACTATTGTAGTACAGCTATGATTTGTCACTGGTAAGTGTCAAGCTATTGTATGATATTATGGAGTCAAATAAAGTTGGGCTATGGGTTTGGGTGTTCGGTGGAATAGTGATATTTGGCATACGGGAGCAACGTCGCCTGCTTGCCTCCTCCAGCGGTGAATATATGATGTTAAATGAGGATTGGGGCAGACGGGACTCGCCTTAGACTAGATGGGCCCCTTCCACAGCCGACATTGGCCGAAGTCCACGGGTCTCAGGGCAACACCGTAGTGCGCGGCTTGGGGTGTCGAGCGGTGCGGCACCGATTTCGCCATCGCGGGCCATCGCGGGTCCCAAGCGGAGACACGGAGCGGGTTTCCTCGTAATTATGCTATTGAAAATGACACTTCCACCCCCGAGCATATAGCTCTGGTGACCCCTCTCTGGTCAGCTGGTTAAGACAAGCCAGACTTGAGAGCCTTGTGGTCGCTCTCCTCTCCAGTCAGCCAACAAAGACGTGCTGGAGACGAGGCCTAGACCGACTTTCAGGGGCATTCAGGACCACAGTGTCGCCACTCACATTCAGCTCGCCACTAGCTGCCCTGCAGTTTGTGGGCTCTTCATTTAAACTTGCGGTACATTTTTTTGTTTATATGGCAAGTGTTTGAAAAGCCACACTAATCTGCCCTCCAAGTTTGCGTTAATCTTATGAGAAGATAACGACTGACCCAGAGGGAGATATTATTATTATTATTATAACATAAATATGCTATCTGACAATGTAAGTCCAATTAAAATGAAAAAAAGTGGGAAAAAAAAAACAGGTGGGACTCATCAAACATTTTAGATCGGCTTTATGCTTTTCAATATTTGTCCCGCCGGTTATTAAATTTATGGTCGCTATGTAGAATTATTTAACTTCTATGCTTTACTTGTAAGTTTTTAATAAGCAGACGGGTTTTGAGTTTAATTAATAATTTATTTCATACTTATTATTTTTTAATTTGTATTCTTTTTATTGTATAGGTATAAAGTGTCACTGTCGTGTTCCATTTACCATTGACCAAAATTTAAAGTTTTCCACTCAATTTTTTCTAAGTACAAACCTTGCCCCGACAAAAAGCAAATACCTAGGTGCTACAAAAAAATAATTAGCCAAATCGGTCAAGCCGTTCTCACGTGAATAACTTGCATAGTTTTCGCCGATCCATTTGTATATATATTTCTTAAATGATGAGTAAACTTCACGATAAGTGCAAGAATAATTACTACGTAACTATCAATATTAACAATATTAACATAAATGATTATAAAGCATCTAATAGGAAGAAATAATTTGAATGGAATCAATGTTTTCCAGTATTCTATTCACATCTATATTATGCGGATCAAAAATATTAATTCAAGTAAATTCTTGTAAACCGGTCAGGTAAAATACCTATGTTATTTTACGATCACAGATGTTATAGCTGGTTACATCATCAATGATAGATTTTTTCTTGTCCACGGGCCTTTATTACATTATTTAGACATCTAAATTATTTATGTTCCTTAGAACCCTAAACGTAATACCTATTATATTTTTCAAGGTAAACTGCTAATTGTTATACTTAGGTACAAGTACCTGCATAGGTAATTAGATAATTTTAAATATTGTATAAATATTCTAAAAAATAATTATGGTATACAGATATACCAATACCTAAGTCAGTATAAGCTTTATGACATTGTGTAATGTAATATTCTTTACCTACAGGTTTAATACGAGATTTGAACTAAACTAAACACAAGTTAAAAAATAACAACTAAGTATTAATTTAAAAACTATTTTTAACAAAAAAATATTAAAACGACTTCAAATCAGTACTAAAAAGCGAAAAATAAACTGAATTAGATATTTAATTCCAAGCTAAAAAATACCTACCTACCTGTTTAAAGTATAATACCCTATTACTAATCTGTTTGAAGTCGGTGCCAAGCCTAAAGAGTTTGTTAAGCTACGTACTACTTAGTACGTACATCTGTTACCGCTCGCTACTTCACACCACCTCGCACTTGCGTGTACCTAGTGGACGGCTCAAACTGAGTGATACAACCTCATTAGGCTGGCACCGACTTCAAACAGATTAGTAATAGAGTATTATACTTTAAACAGGTAGGTAGGTATTTTTTAGCTTGGAATTAAATATCTAATTCAGTTTATTTTTCGCTTTTTAGTACTGATTTGAAGTCGTTTTAATATTTTTTTGTTAAAAATAGTTTATTTTTCCATTTTTAGTGTACTTTTTATCTAGCAGATTTAATAATACTGGCTGGCAAACTAAGACGGAAAACCGAAATAAAGAATCTTCGATAGAAGGGAACGTCTATTTAAATATTTTAACAACACAACCTGATTGTAGAATAGAGGAATCTCAAAACTTTCAGCTTTTTATGTCTTTCATTTTTCATATAAAATGCGACAGGTAGCAAGTATAGGTATACAATGCAAGTTAGATACTATATCGAGAACTTAAAATATCATCTAAGAATTCCTTTGAATTATACAACTTTATCTTCCATCAAGAGCTCTCACCTCAGACACTTGAAATAACGCAACTTAAGGTGTGGATGTGATATTTAAAGAAATCATCTTCTTACTCCTAAACATTAAGAAGTTTCCCTTCCAGTGACAGCTCACCTAAATAACCTACAAGAATACAAATATAGGTTTATAAGTACCTATAATGTTGAAAGAATTATCCTCCAACTCCTAAAAGTTAAGGAGTTATACCTTCCAGTGACAGCTCACCTGAATAACCTACAAGAATACAACTATAGGTTTATAAGTACCTATAATGTCGAAAGAATTATCCTCCAACTCCTAAGAGTCAAGGAGTTATACCTTCCACTGACAGCTCACCTGAATAACCTACAAGAATACAACTATAGGTTTATAAGTACCTATAATATTGAAAGAATTATCCTCCAACTCCTAATAGTTAAAGAGTTATACCTTCCAGTATCAGCTCACCTAAATAACCTGCAAGAATACAACTATTGTTTTATAAGAACCTATAATGTCGAAAGAATTATCCTCCAACTCCTAACAGTTAAGGAGTTATACCTTCCATCACCAGCTCATCAACATGAGATGTTGACTATCAGACGTAAATACTTGAATAACTTTAAAAAATATATGAAAAACGTAACATGTGCCTATAAAATTTGAGGGTTGCCTTCGATTTCCCTGAGATTCCATCATCAGAACTTGACTTAATGAATAGGGGACCAATTCGGAAGTATACCCTTTCGAACAAAAAAATAATTTTTTAAATCGGTTCAGGCATCTCCGAGTAATCGTTGAACATACATAAAAAAAAAAAAAAATACATACAGTCGAACATATAACCTCCTCCTTTTTTGAAGTCGTTTAAAAAATCAAAAACCCCACTGCCTAAATGTGTAGCCTTGACCAATGAATTCGAAGAATACACTGGTAAAAGGCTTAGATATAGAGATTCGGTGATGAATACGAATATAACAACACCTTGCACTTCAAAATTGGTCAAGCGATTTAGGTTACAAGAGACAAGTGGAGCCGCGCGCAATAGTTAGTGCATATATGCACTAACTATTGCGCGCGGCTCCAAGCTAGTAGTTAAAGCTAATTAATAGCCTAATTCAATTATATATAATTGAATTAGGCTATTAATTAGCTTTCATCTGATACCCATATTGCGATAGCAAAAAAGAACGTGTGTTTTCACAGTTTACGTCCGTCATATTGGTTTTTTGTTGATGTCACATGGCATATGACACTCGGGGGAAAATACAAATCTAATGACACTTCACACTTTAAAATCAGCCAAGCCGTTTAGGCTACAGAAGGTCACAATGGAACAGACATGTCCACATACATACATAGCTACATACATACTTATATATATACATACATACCTACATAAATACGCGCGAAAAACATTACCCTCCTTTTTTGGCAGTCGGGTAAAAAATACTATAGGTACGAGTACATACATTAGGTAAATAAAAATAGATACAAATATTACCTAATCAATATTATGTTACTATACAATCCATTTGTTTATCCTGGAATATAAAAACTAGTGTCCGACCGAAAAATCGGTTTCGGTTTCAATTTCGGCCGAGTTTCGGCTGCAGTTTCGGTTTCGGCCAAAATTGGCCGAAACTTTTGCCGAAACCGACACTGATTTCGGAAGTTGTCGTGCACGCTGGCCTAACTTCGTTTCTCGCAGCAACGCTTTGGCGGCCCTGTTCGGGAATTGTCGAGCGCCGTTCGGATAGCTCTGTAGCAACTAAACTTAGTCAGTGCGTTATCGAGCGATGCTAACATTCTTTAGAGGTTTGATGGAACTGATTACATGTAAGTTTTTGTTTCGTTTCGGTACTTGAATGATTTATATAGTTAATTAAATATTGAGTCAGTAACTTTGTTTTGTTGTTATTAACAAATCAAGTCACATGTAAAAAAAGATAGTAAATGAAAAATGTGAAGTGTTTTATTTGTTAAATTACGTTGTATAGCCAAGTAACAAACTTAATATGTGTTTGTGTGTATGTTTTCATTTCATGTCCTAATTAATGCAGAATAATGGGATCAAAATGCACCAAATTTCAGTATTTACTTTTAAATCAACAATCAAATTTCGTTTTGAATCAACAAATTTTAGTATTTTAAGGAGTTTTTTACTAGCCCACGTGAGTTTCGGTTTCGGCCGAAACTGAAGCCACGGCCGAATATTCGGTTTCGGTTTCGGCCGGAAAACCAGTTTCGGTTGAACTCTAATAAAAACTTAATAAAATAGCTTCATAACATCTTTAACTACTTACTCGTTAGGGTTCCGTAGTTCTGACTAGGAACCCTTATAGTTTCGTTATGTGCGTCTGTCTGTCCGAGGTTTTGCTAAGAGACCGTTTGTACTAGAAAGCTGTAATTTTGTAGGAGTGTGTATATCAATTACGTCGACAAAGCAGTAAAAGATAATTTTGGAAAATATTTTTTTTTAGCGTAACTCCCATACGTGTTAAATGGGGATGAATATTTTTTTTGTCGTCAACCCCATCATGTGGGGTATCGTTGAATAGGTCTTCTAAAATGACTAGCATTATTTTTCGATTTAATGGTCCATTTATATATATTAATTACGAAATATTAAACTTTAAAGAGCAAATTTTTGTTCCAGTAAGGCGTCCCCCCCTCTCTAAAACCTAAACTGCTGGCTTGAAAAATCTGGAAAAATTTATGATGATAGTTCATTTCAAGAACTTTAAAAGAGAAGTATAGCGGTTAAGATAACTTTATTAGTTTAGCAGTAATAGTCGTTGAACTTGGGTGTTTGATAATTTTGTACCAAATAACCAAATTCTTTTCAGAATAAAGAACAACAGAATTGTAATATATTGTGATAACGGGCTACTACGGAACCCTACACTGTGCGTGGCCCGACACACACTTGGCCAGTTTTTATTTTACATTTATCTAATCTAATTAAATCTAATACGTCAAAAATTTTAAGGTACCTATTTTGTATTTCCTGTATTGTGGTAAATTAAGCCTATAATGGCTTAATTAACCACAATACATACAGGAATTACAATACAGGAAATACAAAATAGATACCTTAAAATTCTTCGAAATTAGTAGTGCAAGGAAAACCTCAAAAATGTTAAATGCAGATTTTAAAGACCTTCACAAAGCACTATTTACACTAACATTAACATAATTAAGAGCAAATACGAGACTTCGGAACTATTAATCTTAATTATTGATTTATACATAAAAAAGACATTTTATATACATATGTATAATCAAACAAAAATAATCAAAAAGCTTAGTTTCTTAAATCAAATTACTTAAAGGTGTAATTATAAACTGAAAATGAAATGGATGTAGGTACATACGTGGATTGACGGACGTAATAATTTTTTGTACTTACTAAAATAAATATACGAAGAATTTTTTTTTTAATCGTTAAGAAAAACTAAGTTTTTTGTTTAAATATCATAGACATAATTTTTAAACAGATAGTCTGTTTACAGGAAATTCCTATAAATAGAATATCTGATTAATATCAGATTCCTGAGGAAACGTACCCAAAAGGCTAGCCACATTACCGCGTTGGATAGCAAGGCTGTTTAATTATTTATTTAAGAATTTGTATTTGGTAGGCCAGTGTATCTGTTTTGATACACACACTGAAAAAGCTGAAAAAAAGAAGGAAAAAGGAAGAGGGAAGTTTAACACACATAAATACAACAAATTAAACTGTATAAACAAAAAAAGGAACAAAAAAAAAGTGATAAAGTTTATACGGTGTCGCTATATGCGACCTCAACCAAAGGAAGCTGTTTAATAATCCTCATGACAAATTGGCTTTGGCATAATTGCACTGGCTAAGAAGTAGTAAAGATTACCATTGGTCATTACAACTTTTACATTTTAAACAGTTATATATAAACGATATCTTTATATCCAAGTTACTGTATAACTCAGCTATATAATATACCTAAGTATATAAGTTTTTAGATTTAATTTCGTTAGTTAATACACCTCATTCCCTTTCAGTATAGTGTATATTATTCTACTATTCAAAACCTTTCATTTGATATATATATTGAGGGAGTTGTTAAATTATATATATTCCACCATTTTCTTCTCTTTTTGGACCGATTTTCATCAAACATAGCTAAGAACACTCCCGACCAATTCACCTTTCAAACAAAAAAACAAAATTAAAATCGGTTCATCCGTTCGGGAGCTACGATGCCACAGACAGACACACACACAGACACGTCAAACTTATAATACCCCGTCGTTTTTTGCGTCGGGGGTTAAAAACCCAATCCTGTTCCTGATGACTTCAAAGAAAAAGCTTCATTGACGCGACTATTAGAAAAAATAATATTTATATAATAGTTTTGACATGTATAGTTCCGATACTCATATATTGAAGGTCAATAATTCGGAAATCAATATTTAGGATAAAAAATAACGTATTGATAGATAGACCGTTTCTTTCGCTTCAGCAAAACGGTGTTTTTATGTGTGTTTAGAGGCATGACATTGTCTTATTTATTGTTAAATTGTAGGTACATTACAAGACATTACAATAGTTATGGTCGAATTATTTAATTGTAATTTTATTTCATTACGTGGGTGTATTGTAAACGGAAGATAGCAAGCATAATAAAACTGATAAACTAACATTTCTAGTCATACTCATAATACAAGTCGTCGAAAAATTTCTTGATATTAATGATGGTAACCTCGCGAAGCGTCAGTTTTAGGCAAAAAATAGCTTTATTTATTAAATATGACAGTGTTATTTTAAGAATTCATATTAAAGTTGCTGGATGATTCTTATGTGCAGCAAATGGTTAGGAAAAGATGGTCATATCTATATCTATCTATGTTCTATCTTATTCTTATATCTATCTTCGATCTATATCTATAATCTATATTTTTCACCTTTAAAAATCTTTAAGGACAACTTGATGGACTGATACACGTAGGTATATCAACACACAGCCCAAACCGCTGGGTCTAGAAACTTGTAATATCGTACACAGGTACCTTTTATAACATAGGCGCGGACTAAGAAAGGATTTTTTTATAAAATTCCCACGGGATTGGAAAATCAGGATATGGTTTTGTTTTCAAGTGGCATTACTGCCGCAACTATATGGTCTAAGATCCCATTAAGGAATATATACCCTCATCTGTTATTTATTAGTGATATGAAATAAATGATGGATAATATTCACATTGTCTTATTGCAAATAGGTTGCCTAGTTAAATCGCGCCCGGATAATATTTTATTCTTAATTTCCCTGGGTTCCCATACTTACCCAAAAATTTTTTTTCATCAAACCCATACGTGTGGGGGTATCTATGGATAGGTCTTCAAAAATTGTTGTTGAGGTTTCAAGTTCATTTTTTTTTAAACTGAATAGATTGCGCAGGAGGCACTTCCAAAATGGTAAGATGTAAATCCCCCCTCTGCAAATAGGCTTTCATTTGATATTTTTTTCGACTAAATAATTGATGAGAGCACTTTATGAAAAAAATAAAAGGTATGGACTCCAATCTCATTCCACCATGCTGGAAATATCTCCAATAATAAACTTTGCGCACGATATTAATATTATCCGGGCGCGATTTAACTAGGCACCCTATTTGCAATAAGTCAATGTAAATATTATCTATCATTTATTTCTTATCACTAATAAATAACAGATGAGGGTATATATTTCTTAATGGGATCTTGTACTAATAGTTGCTAAAACAAAATAAAAACTTCAGCATATTAGAAAACACGCAATAGCTGTCAGTCAAATCTTTTAAATAGTTTTTCCGATAGCCAGAAATTAAAGTTCAATCGAAAATTTTATAGTAGATAACAAGTTCTTCCAATAACTAGGAATAGTACCTACGGGAATCTTAGCAACGCAAACACATAGGCCATTCGTTTTTGGACCGAAAGAATTAGATTTAACGTAACTTGTGTACAGCTGATGCTACGAATGTAAAATTATACATAGTTTTCTCTTATGATATAGGCAACGAAGGAAAGATTTTTGAAAATTCAATCCCTAACAATGGAAAATTCCAGTGGTTACAGGAATCAAAATACGCGGGGGCGGAACTTCCCAGCGACAGCTTGTACCTATTTAATTTCCTAACCATTGAGAAATAAAACAAATTGAGTGACGTGTTTTTCTATTTGTTTAATAATAATAATAATAATAATATTCTACCACATTCACACAGCGCCATCTAGTCCCAAAGTAAGCAATTATATTTGCTTGTGTTATGGGTACTAAACAACTGATATACTACTTAAATACATTTTTTTTTTTGTAAATACATACATATTATAGATAAATTACACCCAGACACAGAACAAACCTTTATGCTCATCACACAAAGTTTTGTCCTGGGTGGGGATCGAACCCACGACCTCCGGCTTAGCAGTCAGGGTCACTAACCACTAGACCAACAGGCCAGTCAATTGTTTGATTTGATAATACCCAATCGAGTAAGATTTATAATAAGTAGGTAAGTTTTCATACCTACTTATTATGTTATACCTATTGTAAGAAAAATATAGTTCATATTGCTGAGGGAGGAAGACGGGTTTGCAGCCCAGCCCACCTGAGGCTAATTGATTCCGCTGCCCATGGAGATTCCCTTATATCTTGCTTATTGTTTGATATGGTCTTCAGGTGATAATATTTTCGTTTTCCCGGTTTGTGTCTGTATATCCGCTAACTCCTCTTAAACAACTCTACGAAATTGGAGAATTATAATAAGAAAAACGTCTATAGAAATGAATTGGTCAAAGTGCGAAACCGTTATAAATATAATCACTCCGTTGGCCCTCTGTCTGTCTGTTTGTCTGTCTGTCAAGAACCGTTTTCTCAGTAACGCGTAGTACCTATCAAGCTAAAATTACGGTCAAATACTCAGATCCCTTGGAGCAGAGTAAAAATAGAGTTCTAAGTAAACGCATTCAAAAGATAAAACCGTTTATATGCTCCCTTTTTGTCGCTTAAATGACGATCAAAAGAACCAAAATTAACCAATAAATCATTTCCCGCTAATCTAGAATCATGAAATTTGACGAGGAGCAATATTAATATGTTGCACAAGAAAAATCCTGAAAATGGTAAATTTGTAATTACATCACTTTCATTTATTTGAGGGGATATAAAATGGTAGGTGTAAAAAAATAATGTAAGGGTGACATTTTATTCCAGACCTGCACGTGAATATTTATTTTATTGTATGTGTTTTATTTCTTATCAAATCAAAAGAAAACATCATATATTAGCTTACCAAACTCCGTTTTTGTTTATAATGTCATAATATGTCACAGAGATGTCTCGCAAGACCTTCCCTGAAGGTTATTATTAGCACCTCGGTCAGCTTTTAATAAAATATTTAACTTTAACTATAACTTTAATTAGTCATCCAAGTCTAAACATTTTTCAAAACGATAGTTCAGGTGATCATCATCAACATCATATCACCCAATGACGCCCACTGCTGGACATAGGCCTCACCTAATTTCCACCACTGCGAACGATTTTGTGTCGCCTGCAACCAACGGCCATCCGCAACCTTTAAAAGGTCGTCGGATAGGTGATCGTTGATAATACATTTTCAGAATCTTGAAGTTTATTAAAATTAACAGGGTTTTTAAACTTCAATTAGGTATCTAAGAGTTTTTTTTTTTTAAACTAGAACATCCTAATTACTTTCGCCGAATAAAATAAAGATTATGAAAACTTGTTAGTAGTTTATCGTATTGTATGAACCCGTTGACATAACCTTGTAGGTTCATCATAGGCGGTGCTTAAGCAGGCTCGTCGCGCGCAGGTATTTAAGAGACGGGGCGGCATCTGAGACGACACTTACCGCATCACTTGTTGTGAGATACCGGTGAGATAGGAGCTCTTACAACATGAAAGCGTCTCTGGTACGTATTACATTCTTTTTTCAAAGTGTTGTTTTTAGTTTTTACAGTGCTTCCTGTTTTAAAAAAATAGATTTTTATCTTAATTGAAACTTATCTTGAGTAAATAATTATTGAGTAATAATTTAATTTTTATTTGAACTTTCTTTAGCTGAATCAAAATAGTGCTAATGTGACTTATAGGTAAGCTCTTATACATTTTTTAATATTTTACAATTTTTGCACCTTTTAAACGTATATTTTTGGCGACTGAAATAAAACCTTAGCCAAGCGAAATTTTTAGTATACATTTCTCTATAAGTAATTATTTTTGTTTTATTATATTATATAATATCCTAGTAAGTTTGTTTATTTCACAATTTTTTTTATTATCCGTTATATCGTGACTTCTGTTTCTTTAATTATTATTTTATAATTTCCAGTGAATATTATATCGTTGTAGGCGTACTTACTTATGTGATGTGTATTTAGAATAATCACCCAGTGCTAAAATATCTTAAACTTTAATTTATTCATATAAAAATATGTGCAGCTTTACAAGTTCAATGAAACTTACGTTACAGTGCAATAACGTTTTACGTTATCTGTTACATAAGTAATTTATAAAATAACATCAACAACTTGAAATCCGATTTACTTTTGTATTAAAATAATACCTTTCTCAGTCATGTAGGTAGGTACCATTGTGTTAACTAGGGTTTGGGTTCCGGGACGATTCTATAAGCCTATATTATAATTACTATATTAAATCAGCAAATACCTAAGTCTAATTTAAAAAAAATGTTAGTTAATTATTTAAAAAAACTGATTTAAAAGTCTGTTTTAATATTTACCTATATATAGATTATTTAATCATTAAACAAACCTGTGATTATGAGAATTAACAATGTCGTGATTATGACCAATGATTAGATACTAGAATTACAAGATGATTGATGATACAAGAAATCCCGAGACTTTCGTTGTAGGCTGCCTCGTGTCCCGGGACTTTGATATTGTCCAAAATTTCCAAACCCCAAATAAAACCTATCCAAACATAATCGCGAACTTTAACGGACGTAGTCTGTTGGACATAGCCTGTACCTATCTGGCAAAGATTAAAAGATTTATGTTACCTACTCATACTCGTATTTTGTTAAATAATAGCCTTAAAGTTTATAACCTTCGTATTATTATTAAAGTTTGTAACATATACTCGCAATAGTTCTAACTAAATGGACCCTGAATTATAAATGACCACATATTTAAAGGTGTGACTATATTTCATCATTATGGCTTATTGTAAATTAGATAAATAAATAATCTGATCATCCTTTTTAATCTCTGATGAATTTATTTTCCTATTTTTTGTTATATTCAGTGACTCCGTGGCTATATAAGACATAGACGTTTTACACGTATCTTATTATATAATTAGTAGGTTATTTACAATTTAAGTTTTATGTGCATTATAAAACCAGGATACGACCATAGTAAAAAAAGAGATACGACTGAAAGAAAGAAGACTTGACTCAAGTCACTAACCTAACCTAGGCCGACACAAGAAGTAGGACTGCTAGACCACATGAGTAGCTAGGTACTAACCGGGGAAGTCTCTATGCTCTAAAGAAAACATTAAACTAATTATCTTAATCGCCTTCTTATGCTATATTTCGAATCAAGAAACAAAAATAAATCTATTTATTATTTAGGTCGAGCCTTACTGCGCTTGATTTGTGGCGGAGGTGTTTGCGGTATCATTATACATTATCAATTAAATAGTCACACATAGGGCATCGGAACCGGTTTTTCCCGGAACCGAAAGAACCGGGAATTTCCGGTTCTAAGGGCTACAAAAAGAACCGGTTCTCAAAATATGAAGAACCGGGTTTTCGGTTCTTTCGGTTCTTCTTCTACAAATTCGTGATTAACGCCGATCAACTTCGATCAAATAAGCACTAGATACACGCTCGCATACAAAACCAACGCCAAATAATGGCACTCGACAGTACTACATACTTATTAGATGTAAGTAGTTATTATACAACAATTCTGTAAATTTTATTAAATAAAATATTCAATTTTTTTCATTCAAAATAAATCGTAATAGATTATAGATTTGATCAAAAGGGTTAATTCCCATCCAGTCACACCCAAATCTGTAAGTTGTAACACTGTTACTAGTTGGGAAAAAATTCTCATCATGTCACACTGTTACTTGATGCAACTGCTTGCAATTTTTTTCTCCCAACCAGTAACACTGCCAAATATTGGTGTTACTGGATGGGATAAAAAGTTACATCGAGTCACACTGTGTCTTGTTGGGAAAAGTAAACATTTTATATTCCCATCGAGTCACACTTTTTTTAATTATATTAGTGATTGATATTTTTATTAACTGCAACGATTAGTTGCAACTCTCTATGTTGCTACTAATCGTTAGACAGTTGCTACCCCCGACATTTTTTAAAATAAACTACTTTCTGAGGTGATGAATCATTCCATCAGGTTGGCTGGTCACCTATCCAGTGAGAACAAACTGCGTAAATGAAAACGATCATGCCATTCATCGACTTAAAATGTCGCTTTTCCAGAATGTTCATTTCTATTCATAGGTTTATTTTAAAAAATGTCGATGTCGATGAATGGCAACTGTCTAACGAGTAGTAGCAACTAGCAACTCTCTATATAATAAAAATATCAATCACTAATATAATAATAAGAAAATAAAAAGTGTGACTCCATGAGAATATAAAATGTTTACTTTTCCTAACAAGACAGTTTGACTCGATGCAACTTTTTTTCCCCATCCAGTGACACCAATATTTGGCAGTGTTACTGGTTGGGAGAAAAAATTGCAAGCAGTTGCATCGAGTAACAGTGTGACATGATGGGAATTTTTTTTTCAACAAGTAACAGTGTTACAGGTTTGGGTGTGGACTTTACGAACAAAATTCTAATAAATTAGCAAAAGAACCGAAAAGAACCGAAAGAACCGGGTACCCGGTTCTGTGTTGTCACTGGAACCGAAAGAACCGGTTCTTAAAATATGGCCGGTTCTCGATGCCCTAGTCACACATAATAATTGTGCTGCTATGTGAATATTTTTATTTACGTTTGCATTACCTACGTTACTTTTTCATAATTCCTAGTTTTTATTGTGATGCGAAACTAATACTTAATTACAAAATATAATCACCCGTGATTTTCATTCACAAGTAGTCTATATATTATGTACCTATATCCATTAATTTGCTGTAACTCCAAACTTTAATGAACCGATAACTACAAGTAAATAAGTAAAAATATGTAAATTTAAGATTATAATAAAATAATATGGTAAATTGGACTTTACTCGTGTTACATTCCGTTAGTGAATTTTTATGTACTTAGGAATAATATTGAAATAAAATGACAATTATCAATCGGTACTTACTCGTCTTATACTCGGCCCCGCGTGACTTCTAGTGAGAGCTAAGATGAGGATCTTAGCTCTCACTAGAAGTCACGCGGGGCTTCACTCCCGTCTTTTTATTTGCCAACCTTTTGGCCTATGAGCCTATATTTCCTATTGGCTGTAGCGCGATGTTATATTGCCTATATAACCTACATCGATAAATGGGCTATCCAACTCTTAAAGAATTTTTCAAATCGGACCAGTTCACGAGATCATTTAAACAAACAAACTCTACAGCTTTATAATATTAGTATAGATTTCCAGGGAAAATAGCTTCACCGCACCGTTGCTGTTAACCAGAAACATAAGTTTCTTTGTGTCATTAATGTATTTTATTTACTGACCTTTATTCATTTTTATTGTTACGTGTATATTACAACCACAAATTAATGTGACGTGTTAACCATTTAAACAGAAAAACTGGCCACTAAACAGTTTCCTGCTCCCATTCTGGCTTTAGTTGTTGTATCTTATCTTAAACGCAAATGTGTGTGTAGTTCTGAATCTGAAACTAATTTCAGTTTCGAAAATTCTGAAATGAAGTAAATACCTACCTGCCATGGAGACAATGTGAAAACTGAAGATATAAAGCATTTTCCGAACTCTGCTTAAGATAAATAGTAGATTCTGTACCCTCTAACTAGGTAAATCGGCTGGTCAGTTATTTGACTATTATTACACGTTAATTCTCGTATTAAAGGTTTCCATGGTGTGACATTTCACGTCCTAGATTACGACCTAGCAGCATAAATTTTACACACTCATTTGATTTTCAAATGTAAAACAAAGAAGTCTAACCAAACAGATGACATAATAATGCGGCCAAAAAACCTGATCTGTGTCAATGTTATCTATTCAAAACAAGCAAGTTATAGAAGTTATAAAAGTCTACCCTCCGCCCACTGCTTCTCCTCCGTGTAAGATCGATAAAAAGAAGCCTATTTGCTATATGTCTAGAATGGCACATAGGCTACTTTTAGAGCACACTGATTGATTATAGTCTAGAATTTAGACTTTATTCAATCAGTGTACCAAATTTCAAACAGGTCGTTTAAGCCGTTCTTGCATGATTGAGTAACAGATATCCATCTATCCTAACCTTGCATTTATTAGATACTAGAAGTCGCACGGGGCTTGCTCCCGTCGTTCTTTATTTGGCCACTGCTCAGCTCCTATTGGCCGTAGTGTCACGCTAGGTATATAGCCTATAGCATTCCTCGATAAATGAGTGATCCAACATTAAAATAATTTTTCACATCGTACCAGTAGTTCCTGAGAGCCTAGCGCTCAGCCAAACAAACAAAAAGATATTAGTAGGATGGTATGTATAACGCAGTTGCACCTCCATGCGGAAGCGTATCATGCCGGTGTGGTTCAAGTTCATCGCACTCGCATCGTTGACCCAAAGTGTATGCGAGTGTGAGGTGCCATGGTTGCGTAACACTTGCACTGGTGTGTCCGCATGTCCAACAACTCCGAAACCAACAAATTGTACCAATGGTATGTGGGCGGTACGGCGGCGGCGGCGCGGCGGTACGCCAACCACAGTACCTACCTACCATTTAACCTTGCCCATTACTTTCTATTCATATCAAATCTTAAAGAAGTTCTCTATCAATAGACAACGGATATAGGTAAATGACAAACGATTCAACGCTCAAATAGGTGTTAAGATTAGTAATGATTAACAGATTCAATAAGTCATTCGCACTTCGAATAATTTATTAGATTTTGTAAAGGTGTTTATTGTCTATATGGACCTAATACCATCAGGCGTTACGTTTTTTTGCCACCGGCGGTCGTGGTATAAAACAAAACGAAGTAAATAGGTACCTATATAATCTGTGTCTAAGTACCAATCTACGTAATTTTTTCTATCAAACTCGATTAAAGTTAAAAAGCAGTTAATAATATTTTAAATTATCAACAGTTTGGTATACTTAATGCAACTTTGCAATTTATAGTACCGAGTACTGCAGATATATGTATTATTAGAAAAGTTTACGTCGTACATAATTTAATGAACATAAATTGTAATAAATAAATAAATAAATATCAATACATAAGCTATAACTTCTAAAAAATCGTGCATACCTATACCTATATCTAAAAAAAATATATTTTGTACAGCCTTTAAGGTTAATTAAAATGTTAAATTAACTCAGCATCTCAATTTACATAGTGACATCTGTCTCTGCGGCAATTGACTAAAACATTCCATTATAATTCCAATAATCAACCAACTAGATCTAATTCCAGTGGAACGCGTTTTGTATTGCAACATTTCGTAGTATTGACTGTTGTTCACGACACGACCGGTCTTATGTTGCGCCAACTCGCTCCGACTAATTTATCTACTCATCACCTAATATGCCGGTTTTCTTAATAAATCCCATATATTATTAGTCATTTGATATGCATATTTCAACATAATATTTCTAATTGCGTTAATATCAGCGTAATAATGTATACTATTTGTTTGTTCCAGGTTCTCTTACTGGTTGTGGGAGCAGTTGCAGCCGACATTGGACTCGGCTACCACTACAAAACGCCACAGACCGCTTTTGGATCACCGTCTTACCAATTTGGAAGCAACTCTGGACAGTATAGCTCTGCATACGCTGGCAATGTAGGAACAGGAGCATCAGCACTCTCTGGATTCGGTACCGACTACCAAGGTTCTGGATACCAAGGCTCTGACTTCCAAGGCTCTGGCTATCTAGGCTCTGGCTATCAAGGCTCCGAATTCCTTGGCACTGGCTACCAGACTGGAGGCGCACCATCCACCACTGCCTTCTTACAATCTGGTGGCGCCAGCACCGCTAATATCTTGCCCTCTTACTACTACACTGGCAGCAGTGGACTTGGATCAGACTACCAATCTCAATACGCATCTCAATACCAAACCGCGGACAAATACCAGCAAACGTACCAGGTACAACAACAACCCACCCAGGTATTCAAACACTTTTACGTACACGCTGCTCCGGAAGAACCTGAAGTAGTTAAGCCACGCGCTCCTATTGTTTTGCCACCGGCACAGAAGCATTACAAGATTATTTTCGTAAAGACTCCCACCGAAAATCACCGAAGTCAATCAGTCGTTCCCGTCCAACCACAAAACGAAGAAAAGACTATCGTATATGTTCTCGTTAAGAAACCCGAAGATCAACATGAAGTCATTGTGCCTAAGATTGAACAGAAGCCTCCATCCAAACCCGAAGTATACTTCATCAAATACAAGAACAAAGAAGACAGTCAAGCTGTCATCAACAACATCGTCAAGGACTACAATAAGGGTGAACAAGTGTCTGTCGTCAACTCCGGTGTAACTGAAAACTCATTCAACACTGCGTCTGCACTCAGTGATACTTCTTTCAACACTGGTGTCAGCGACGTTGCGTACAACACTGGCTCTGATCTCAGCGGTCTCTCTTACAACACTGGTTCTGGTCTCGGAGGTCTATCATACAACACTGGCTCTGGTCTGGGCGGTCTGTCTTACAACTCTGGTTCTGGTCTCAGTGGTAGCTCTTTCAACTCAGGTTCCAGTCTGAGTGGCAGCTCTTTCAATACTGACTCTAAATATGGTTCCGTTCAATATCCCGTCCAGAGTGATGATGCTTCCAACGCTTTTGCTTCGAGCCAAAGTCAGGGATCCGCCTTCGGTTTGGCATCTGCTAACTCTGGTGCCGACCTCAACGAGATCAACGTTTCCAGCAGCCCTGCACCAATTGTCACCGTCAGCACCACCGCCTCCAACCTCGATTACGACGGCGGCGCTAGCGCTATCGCTACTAGTCAGGGTGTTCCCCACGAAACATACGGACCTCCCAAATTCAGAGTTTAAATAGATTGTAAATATGATACCAATTCATTTACGTGTATTAGACAAAGTTATGTAATGGACAAATAAAATAAATCGATGCGATACGACTATCTAATTGTTTTTTTGTTTGGCAATAAAGACTTCATCACTAGTAGATAGGTACCTTCTAAATAAAAGACAAATCTTCATGCTTTGACTGAGTACCTACTAGGTAACATCAAACTCGGGTCGATTTTCAAATTTTATTTTTGTTGTTTTTTGGTTTATATTTTGACAGATACATACTTATACTGCGACACCCTTGCGACTATTCCCGAGGGTTAGAACTCAAAATTTCCATCAAAATTCTTAAGTTTATCCCAATTTGAATGATTTGACATTTCCAAATTTCCTGAAAAGTTCAGCTTTTATCACGAGGATGTCGCTGCATTCCCGGCTCCATCTGAAACATAAAAAGTAGTTAGAAACTGTGCTTTTCCCCTAAAATTCATTTTTAAATTACACATTTTCACCTATAGTTTTTCTTCTGACCCCCGAGGTGTCCGGCATATTTTTTACAGGACGGGTGCAGACGCTCCCTTTCTAACGAAATGAAATGAAATCTCGTTTATTCATCTAGGTTACAAGGTAACACTTATGAAAGTCACAACGATACCAAGAACCAACAACGATACCAAGAACGTCCATTTACAGCGGTCCTGGACACCAGGACTGAAGTTTGTTGTCTGTTCCCAATCCACCCATCCGGTCGTCGCTCACTTGCATAGGTGGAGTGGATCTGGGGGATCGACAATATAAATTTTTGAATTTTTGTCATTGTGTCGTCTTTGTTTTGTTTTTACACTTTTTACTCGTTCTACACTTTTATTTATTATTTTAATTAATTAAATTATTTATTATTATTTTTACATTATTGTATACAATTTTAAATTATTAAAATTTTAATTAATTATTTTAAAGTTTTACATTTTATTCATTAATCTCGAACCGTTTGACATCGCCATGTTCGGCATCCGTACCCACCCATACGTAGACAGAGTAAGGAAGATAAAAGACCAGAAGGTAATACTAGGGTGCAGTTCCGCAGAAGAGTTAGAAACGCTGTGTGCTGGTGGCCCATATAGTGGTGAAGGTTTCACCGAAGATATGGGGCCGCCTGATGGACTCCGGCACGGTTCATATCGGCCTCCAGCGGGTCAGAGTCGGAGATCACTCACCCCTGGTCCAGTGCTCTCGGTGCCTAGGCTACGAGCATACAAAAAAGGTGTGTGAGGAGAAGGAGGAGTCGTGCAGTCAATGTGGGGGACCCCACCGAAAGGACAAGTGCGAGGAGAGTCTTCGGGGGGGTCACCCACATGCTGTAACTGCAGGCGGGGAAAGCTGGCAAACCAGGCTCACAACGCTTTCGACGCGGAATGCCCCGTCAGGAAGAAGTGAGACTTCTTAGCAAGATCAGCTGTGGCTTACTGCTAAGGTGGTCCCACTTCCTAAAGCAACCAATCCCGGCGTGCTGTCTGAGCGTTGTGCAGCCACTGGTTTTTATAGGAAACTGACGAGAGTGTCCTGCTCAGGCTGTTCATCATAGATCGACTTCAACGTATATGTCAGCCTGGGCGGAACATCCCCTCGGACAAAAAATTTAGTGTATGTTTGTACCCGTCCGTGTTGTCCCTCTAGATATAGTTTGTTTTTAATGTTTAACCCCTACCTGCAAAAATTTCGGGCCGAGTTCTGCACCGGGGTGCAGTGGTGAATCACAAAGGTAAAAATAAGTTTTTGTACATTGGTATTCTGCCCTGCACGTCGGCGTCGGTGCAGAGTTCGGACAAATCATAATTATATACATTTAAATAAAAGTAATCAAAAATAGTATACAGGGTGTATACGACGATACGATATTAAATAATAAGGCAGCCAGTGTTAACCCTTAAAAACGTATTCTAATAAAAATTATTAAAAAAAAAAGAAAAAAAAGCTACACATTATTTAAACATCACATGCTACACGTGGTTTCATTCAATGTCGTACCGTCGTATACACCCTGTATAAGAAAAAGATAAATTATAATACAAAAAGATAAACTATGCATTGTAAATCCCTCCACATAAAAATCTAAACTAAATAAATAAATAAAAGTTGCAGAAAAGGTCCTGAATTCATGTCCGGGGATCCACACGCGGAGTACACAAAAGTGTATTCCAATATAAAAAAAAAACATTATTAATAATTCAATACTAATTAAAATAATACATGTCATGCAAAGCTAAATTCAATATTACTAGAAAGAAAGAAACATTTTTGAGTGCTAGCTATATTCTGCCTGTACCATGAATAGAAATAATATTTTATAAGTAGGTATATACGTAAAACAATTCAAGTGCTAAGTAGGTTTTATAAGTAATTATCTAATAACTAGGTAAATTTAGGTATGTGATTGAAATTTACATTATTAATAGACTACCTATGTTAATAATATAAGAAGAGACGAGTTGTAGGTACCTACATACCTATTTTTTTGATTTATGAAAGTATTATAGTCATACAAAATTACTATTGTTTTGAAGTCATTGACCTGATAACGGTCTTCATTTTGATACCCATTAACCCATATTACCTACAAGGTCTGAAAAGCTGAAAAGTCTATTGACTAGGTATGTACTATCTATGTACATTATTCATTGTTTATTGGTTAAAATAATACGATTGTCAACGAGTGATACGATTGTCAATTGAGTGCTATCTTCTGAGACGAGATACAGGCCTAGCCTACTTGAGAAGATAGAGTCAATAATGTTGTAAACCTCTTCTTACTACCACACATGCTGCTGGTTGATAAATGAAAGTACCTATACTAATCAGTATACCTAGTTCCTAGTTTAAGAGATTGTAGGTACCTACTGTAAACCTTGTAGCTATGCTGGTGAGAAATAAACTATTTTTATTTTTTATTATGAAACGATTTCTGCACGCTTAGTTCGTTTGTTTTGTTCAAAGCATTGAATTGAATTGCAGATAATTTTGCAAGCGATATTGTTGGAATTCCTACGCACAAGCAATGCCAACTGATTATTATTTAATATCGGAAATAGCCCATTGCAATCAAAATTGGCATATTATTGGTATTTTAATAGCGGGTTCATCCGCATAACTCCATAACGTTATCTTGATTTATAGCATTACGTACTTTCATTTGTGCGAACCAGAACATCGCGTTCATAAAGTGCTTAATTTAGTTATTAAATGCGTTATGGACCGATAGTATTTCACTCATGATGTGCATTGTTTATGAATGGAATGGTTCTATTTTGGGGCAGCGGCGCGTGATAGCTTAATATCGAACATTACGAGACTTCGTTGATTGAGTGGCTATTCACGGATGCACTTTCCTTGATATCGCATGGAATGCCGCGCAGCTCCAGCACTTCGGCGCCGGCGCCACATTAATTCTAAAGCTCATCCATACGGAACACAACACATCACTAGCCGAACATTAATATTCAAATCTGTCTGCATGTAATATGGGCATACCTACATAGAGTATAAGCTCGTGTTAGAGTTACTAAAGATTTTTAAGTTTTCTAAATGTAAGTAGGTACTTATAAAATTAACCCATTTTCACTGTGAGTTTAACTTCATATCCAGTCTGCAGCTTGGAAAATTTAAGAACATTAAAAAACATTTTTTAGGAAAATGATAATGTTTGAGAACACGGTGGTTGGTAAACTGGCTGGTCAATAACATAGCCAGTCCAGTAAGAAACTTCATCGAGACACCTTAGATCCGAATGTGATGAAGTTCAAAAGGGCTGTCGTTACATGTAGATGTATGGGCTCCTGGAGAATGATTGGGCTGATCGGACTACTTTATTAGCCAAACTATCGAGCTGCTCCGATGCTGGTATTAGGTATTGCTCTGCCTACCCTGCTCAGTCCATATTAGAATTATAATACATACATTATATTAAAAGTGGCAATAATTTTAGTCTCCGAATACATAAATCTGAAAAACCTGTACACCTGGGTAATTTGCATTTTAATTTACGAATTGGCATTTGCAGAGTGGAATAATTTAATTCTAACTGAATATCAATCACAGCGGCTGATATTAATAAAGACTGGTCAACTACGTAGAAAATACCCAGGTATTACGTATAGTGAACACATAAATAAATACGTAATAGTGCACTAGTGTGTGCACAAACAAGTGTACACTAGTAGTAGGATAATTTCTTTAAATTTGCTAAATACCTACATAGTCATACAAGACGGTAAAGGTAAGTTTCCGATCTCGGCAGCAGTGCTGCGCGATTTCTATTTTACTAAGCTTAATCAAGTAATATATTTATAACACTGAACTTAATCTAGTAATATAAGTATTTCACTAAACTTGGACCGTTTTTTAACTATATTCCTAGTGAGATAGTAATGAATCGCTTTCCTATAACTATGTTACGGTATATAATTATATCCCTAGGGATATAACTATATTACGGCTTTATCTATCTTACTGCGACATATTTATTCAGTGGCTTTAGAATTGACAAGATGTCGATTGATGCACGCTATGTGTTATCCTATGAAAGGATACCTAATCATATAATAAAACAGTTTAATTTTAGTTCTTTGTACAAAATAAATAAAATGTAACTATCTGGTTTAATATACCTACTTATCAAAATACCTAACAGGTTTTTAAAGTAGGCATATGAAAGTATGTAGGTAGCTAGGTACGTTACTTATAACAAAAATACGATTGGTAGCATTTTTGTCTGTCTTTCTGTTTGTTTCAGGTAAACTACTAAGCTTCTGAACCGATTTCGATGGGGTTTTTACTGGCGGATAGCTAATGTTACAAGGAGTAACTTAGGCTACTTTGATTTTGAAATAAAATATCAGGTTCCGTGAAAAAATTATAAAACTATGAAATAGCACGCGAACGAAGTTGTGGATACAGCTAGTAGGTATTCTATTTAATAAATATCCGAAAACTGGATTATTATGTAACACTTAGCTAAGATAAACATAGCATAATATAATAGTTGCTTTCCAACTAGCGTATAAATAAGATATGCAATACCTATCTAAACAAATATAAATAGTTGTAGATCGTATTAAATATAACTGATAAAAATAACATTTTTAATTAGACGCCAATGTAAAGTAAATTTGACGGACGAGTAACCCATCACTAGTGGCCATCAACGCACGCGCGACGCGTCACCACTGGTTTGCTGCGCTGCGGCGGCACGGCAGCAGTGCAGCTGCCGAGTTCCGAATGACTTCTTATTTAAACCTATTGAAAATATATGGAGACCAGTGGTGGTGCGCAGCAGTGCTGCGAACTGCTTAATAATAATAATAAATAATAATAATTTAATTTATTATAAATAAGAATCTGCTTCTAGCAAAAACTAATTTTTGGGGAGTGAGCCGCAATGTCTTTGCGTGTTCTGTTCTGAGTTGCTGGATCATAAGAAAGGGTTTTATGCAGAGACATAGTGTCACACTAAGAATATAAAGTTTTCTTACTGAAAGAAGATTGCTAATATTAAGTAGATAGTTCAGTTGTAGGGTACATACCTAAGTTGTTTAAAGTACATCACTTTGATAATCAATCTTTGAGTTCTTTCCAAATCAATAAATTATGTCCATCTGAATTGAGGAGCCACCTGAAACACGGAAACTATTTAATATAAATTTTTCAAAATTTTGTATCATTTAGTAGCAATTGTGTAAGTATAGTGTTTACTGAAAATCTAAAGACATTTAGTAGTAAATGTGTTCGTTAAAATGTCTTTAGAGTGGAATATAAATTGACCAATTACTTTCATGGCAATTCACGCTCTTGTGTATAGATCGAGGAACCACATTAAAAGTATTGTATATTCTTGAATATAAACAGTACTGGGCTCAGATTTTTAGTAGACACTATACACAAATTATATTTTGCTATTGCTCATAAGTAAGTAGTTTAGGTAAATAGTGTGCTTTAAAGCGCAATAATTATTGTAATGAACATATTATTTTTATTTATTTTTCCATTTAACCAAATTATATTTACTTCCAACCACATGTTATTGCATTTTTTTTTTTTTTACATTATAATTTTATTTCAAACTATGCCATAACGAGATATAAACATTCATACATTATTAAATTTATTAACTGATACCTATCACTTCTGTGCGTTATTGTACTTTTTCTTAACTTTATTGCACAAAATACAATGGTGCAAGCAAGTAGTACAATCTATACTTATTCTACAAATAAATAAAATTAAAGTGTCTGTTTGTAATATGTAAACCAGCTATTTTAATTAGGGATATTATTACGTCACTGTTAACAAAAACACACTATGTACCTAATATTTATGTACTCTCTGTTTCAACTTGTATACTCTGAAACTACTAACTCTACAATAGTTGCGTTTTTTTTTATACGACGGTGACGGTGGTTTACCGACGTACGGTCCGCCTGCTGGTAAGCGGTTACCGTAGCCTATAGGCCCCTGCAACACCAGGGGCATCATGAGCGCGTTGCCGATCCAGAAACCTATTCACTCCTTTTTTAAAGAACCCCATACTGTAGTCCCTTGGGAAAACCTCGTTAGGGAGTTCATTCCACAACCTGATAGTTCTTGGGAGGAAATTAAGAAATTAAATAAAATTTTTAATGTGAGTAAGTAAATAAACCCGTGCAATTGTCGTTGGTAAGGTGTCTTTTATTTATATTTAATCTATGGGCATATTAACAACATCACATCACTACCTGTCAAATAAAATTGACATATTGTCAATTGTCATAATAAAATTAGTTCTGACAATGACAATTTATTTTGTATTATGTGCTACAACAAGTGATTTTCTCATCTGTGATTACAATCAAAAAATCGTTCTGGAAAAATCGTAGTCATTTCTAACTCTTATTTACTGTATTTTCATATATGCAATTAACGAGATCGTAACAAAAACTGTGTGTTTGTTTGCTCGTGATGTAAAGTATAGCAGACATCAGCTGTTTGAATATTATATATTTGATTGGGTATTTCTTGTGACTATCTCATACAAATTAAATTTGCGCAAGCTAATCTATTTAAGTTTCAAGGGATTCATTTATTTATTCTACGATGTCAAATAACGTAGCCAGCGGAGCACACAATTTCAAAGTAGTTTTACTGGGGGAGGGATGCGTAGGTAAAACTTCACTATTACTACGTTACATCGAAGATAAATTCAACGACAAACACCTTACTACGCTACAGGTAAGGCAGGTTTTGATAAATACTGTAATTTTTATAAGTGGGTATTGTTCCAATATAACTTTGTTAAGATCTGAGGTTAGCTGTGCCTTATACGTAACTCACGACAGGCCTAATATTAAAAATTTTAAGTTAACCCATAAAATATAAATATTTTTAGCCTCAGCTTAAATATTAATCTATGGCATAAACTGAAATTAATTAATTTAATTAGCTAACTGTAAAATCATGTAAGTACATAGTTACTTGATACTTAGTGATGCAAGAAACTAATTACCTATATAATGTGTACATGTTTGTTCAAACAATAATTATAAAGAGGATACCAGTTTTATTCGGAAAACTGTATAATTATTATTGAAAATATTCACTCAACGAAGACATTTCACATTGATCCTTTAAAAGATATATATCAGAATGTAAAAGACAGGCAAGTTTTTGAGGGGAAAGGCAATTATGCATTTTGTGCTATTCAGAGAACTGGATTGATTACGTAAAACCCATAGCATATATAGCATTAGAGATATTGGACCTGAACACCAACTGAAATGAGCATATACTCCTCGTCTAAATAGACTACTGTTTCATGTCTCTACACAACATTGGCACTGCCATCAGATGCTATCCTTATACAGAAGGTTCTATTTCCCATCCTTCACCTACCTCTCTTAATAGAATATATTTATTAAGAGAAAGATCCCTGTCTGCGGATATATCTTCTTATCTTAGTCACTATGTAATTTCTTAATACTATAATTATATCTTATATAAATATTAACCAATCTGGAATTTTAATCCCATGGAATTGATTTCAATGCACAACAAGGCTATGTAGATATATATATATCTACATAGCCTTGTATATGTATATATATATATACATATACAAGGCTATGTATGTGTATGATAGCCTCGAAGTTTGAATTTATCTGTTACTTATTTACTTGCTAATGTCGCAGTTAATTATAGCATTGTCACATTACTACCCATTATCCCCTTCACAAGAGGAGGTTAGCCTACTGCACTGGGCAGATAAGAAGTGGTACAATATTTTATTTGAAGTTTTCCTTCTCATATTTGTAATTTGTTCACCTAGGCACCCCTTACAACATTCTGGTAATGAATGATTAGGCAAAGATTGTATTACTACTATGTCATCATATTTATGCCGCTTAATATGTTAGTCCAAGTACTATAATCAAAAATATAGTAAGTTGAGCCTTTAAACAAAGTTCGAAGTTATATGCACCCATGTGACATGTGGAGCACTGGATAGTGAATGTGTGGTGCCTGCAAGGACAAAAAGTATTCCGTAAAGCGACCATGTTGACAGGCCCATCAGATATACCTTGAAAGACATTAGGAGCCAATCACTCATTAAGCTTTTTAGTGGTTTATAAAAAAGTCCATATATTAAGTCAAATGGTCCCTTTTTGCTAAAAGGTTAAGAACCACTACTTCAGACACATAATTATCCTAATTTTCAAGTAACAATCCTCTTGTAAATCAATCTTCAAATGACTGTAGTATGTTTGTGCAATAAATTATTCTACCATTGAACAAGTAGATTCAACACTAGATGAAACTGAGTATGTCCACACAATTACTAAAGATATCTTTAATAATAATAAGATTATTTTTTTCTTACTTCTTGATCATCATCATATTATTTGACTTTTACAACCACTAATACTTGATGAGAAATTTCAGTTTATAAAAGTTATTGCTTTTGTAAATTGCCACAAGAACTTACCAATATTAGATACTAGAAGTCATGTGGGGCTTCGCACCCGTCGTTCGTTATTTGGCCACTGCCAAGCTCCTATTGGCTGTAGCATGATGTTATGTAGCCTATGTTACACAGTGATAAAGAAGCTTTCTGAGAATGTTAATAAATTAAAATTTCTTATTTCAGGCCACCTTCTTGAACAAAAGATTAAACATAAATGGGAAACGAATCAACCTTTCTATTTGGGACACAGCTGGTCAAGAAAAGTTTCATGCATTGGGTCCCATCTATTACCGGAATTCCAATGGAGCTATTCTTGTTTATGATATCACAGATGAAGACTCCTTTGGAAAAGTAAGTTAAATATCAAAGTCCATGTAACACCTCTGTTTTAAAATAACAAAATAAAAATAGTAGTGTATTGGATACAAAGCCCATTAGGGGTATCCAACTACCTGGTACCTACACATGTTCTGGAAATAATAATGTGTTATTAAATTGTGCGATCATTTAAATTACGTGATATTAATATAATTTTCTCATTCCATTTAAGGTCAAAAATTGGGTGAAAGAATTGAAAAAAATGCTAGGTTCGGACATTGTTTTGACCATTGCTGGCAATAAAATAGATTTGGAACATGAAAGGACAGTCCCTCTCGAAGAAGCAGAAAGGTATATTTCAGATTGATGAAACAATACAAATTTTATTGTAGCTCTTAATTTAATCTCCATGATTAAAAACATTTGCTGGGTCAGCTAGCATATTCGTTTTCATACAAGTCTCCAAGTTGCAAAAGATCTATATCTCAAAACACTTTTTAATTAAATGTATAATGTTATGTTAAATGTATTTTATTATATATTTCTTTCAGCTATGCTAACATGGTGGGTGCTCGGCATTTTTATACATCAGCCAAATTAAACCAGGGAGTGGAGGATCTTTTCCTTGATTTAACCAGAGAGATGCTTGAGAAAAGTGAACAGAATTCGCAAACTAACGTAACCAGAACTTCTCAGGTATTGGTGGTAGATGATGAGGTAACACCAGTCCAGACATCATGCTGTTCAGGCAATAGGAGTAACTAAACACATACTTACTCTTCCATGTAGTTTCTATGTCAGAAATATGTATGTTATTCATTTGCTAAATATTAATTGTAAAATATAAGTTCTATTATTATTGTTATTTATAATATACTTAATCAGATTAGTAATTTTTATAAGCAAAATAGATTTTATGGTAGCTACTCTATTTTGTTGTCTTTTGTAAATTATAATTATATTATTATTGTGTGAGATTTATAAATTTTATTATCTATTTATTATAATGAATACAGTGGTGCAAAGTGAAGTATGTTAAAAGCCAATTACAATATTTTAGACAGTAAAATAATTAAAATTATTGTTTTACAACATTTTAATAATGCAATGACACAGATAAATAAAATTTTAGTTTAATAAGTTTAGATAAATACCTACATAATTATACAATATTGAGTGATTATTGTCTTGGCACGTTTTGTGTATTGTGCTGCACTCTAGTTAAATGTATTATATATTATTCAAACTATATTTATTATATCTATTAATGTCTAATTCTTTTAGTTTAGCGATCAATTTGATGCTTTAATATTATTGTTATATTATTATAGTTAGTTAGACTATGATTATAGGCAGTGGTAAGTACCTCAATAGTATCAAAATGTATCTTAATGTTATTAATGTAATTGGATTTTGGAAGGCTGAATAAAACCAGTTAGACAGTATGGATACATAGATACACATGTACATAATAAGTAGTGATCGGATATTCCCGTGCATATTTACGTAAACTACGCTGAAGTAAGTAACATAGAGTAGATAATACCACCTCTAAAATATCGGTTTTATTTTATTATCTGATTTTATAGAATTAATATATTGTTAGGTACAAATTATTAATTTGAAGAATAGTATTCCAATTATTACTAACATTGTGTCAAATCAAAATGTTTTGTTTTAATTACGTAAAATAAAAATAAGTTGGTTTTATTTAAGTGAATATTACCAGAGATCGCACACTTAAATAATTTGGTCAATTTTGTATGGATATTTTAAGGAAAATCATCAAAACATCGACTTTTTTATTATTATTATTATTATATCTACGTTTTTTTTTACGCTCAGATGTACTGTTTCAGAGATATAAAGGTTTTATAATTATTATTTTTACCCGACTGTCGGGACGGGTATTGTTTTTCGCGCGTATCTTGTTTGTTGTTATGTGTATGTTTGTAAATTTCTTTATTTCCACGAATCTTCCAAACGGCTGGATGGATTTTGAGAGTTAGGATATCGTTAGATTCGTCTAGAAAACCCAAGTGTCTTTAGATAGGTTTTAAAAATAAAAAGTCCTAAATGGCGGGCTTTTGACGGCCAAATTGTAAGAAGTTCAATTTTTTTTTAAACCAAACCTATCGTGTTTGGTATCAAAATAAAGAGAATCAAAAGGAGATTACATATATTCAAAAAGAGATTATACATAATTGAATGGTTCCAAATTGTAAGTAGTTCTATTTTTTTTTAATTAACCAAACCTATTGAGTAGAGTATCAAAATAAAGGGAATCAAATGGAGATTACAAATATATACATATGTTATGTATTTAAATTTAATCAGGTTTAATTATATTTACTTGTTATTGATGCAGATTTTTGAGCACAAAACGAAAATCGCGGGTGAAGCTGGGGTCGGATAGCTAGTATTTCTACAAAATCTAATATATGATTTTTTAATCTCGGTTTTAAAATCGGTATACTGGTACTTTAGAGGTGGTATTATCTACTCTATGTTACTTACTCGCAGTTTAGGTAAATATGCACTGGAATATCCGATCTCTAATAATAAGTCATCTACCTATCTAAAATGCTAAAAAGCTTTTAGTGGAGCCCGATTCAGTTTTTTAACAGAATCATGTTTCATATGCCCAATCCTCTTGTAGTCTTAGAAATTATAAAAACCGTTATTTTTATTGATTAGTTTACGAAGCCGTAGAGGTTTAGTTAAAGCATTGTTCATTTATTTACATCAAGAAAGGTTATTGTGTCAGGAAATATGATTGCATAAGTAGGAAATATGTTTCTGTGATGTTTGACAGGCAGGGTATGTACCAACATCAACACTTCATTGGTACATTATAAACTGATAGCAAGAGAAGTGTTGTAGCAAGTACAATATATAAATGAAACAAATATATCAGATAACACTATTCTAATATGCACTACTTGTGTGTTGGTTACTAAACAATTAAATTATTATTCGAAGCTTTTTTGCTGGAAATATAATTCACCTTCTTGAATGGAGGGATTTGACATTTTGTATGTTATTAATAACTGCAATAAAAATGTATGGTTTTGCCAATACAATGTCTTATTGTCTTTATTTATATTCCACTAAGGCGCTCGGTAAACGATCCAATTTATTCGACAAATTTGTTTGCCAAACTACGGGACACATACTGAGACTGGTTGACGAACGAGTCAAATAAAACTGCATACTATCAAATAATTCGACAATCACGTATAATTAGGCAAAAACTTTATCGCTTACCGGGCGCTTAATAATACCCCACACATGAATACAATGTTACATATTAAGAAATTGCAACAAATTAGAATAACCACAAATCTAAGACCCCAATTGTAACAATAATTATATTATTTTATTCTCACTAAACTTAACAAACTGGACCTTTTTATTAACTGTTCAGTCCTGCTAGGTTAACAGTGAATTTCTTTTGATACCCCAAATAAACATAACGTCAAAAGTCCTTGTCCAAACTCATGTGTGATTAATTTGTGTCAAGATCGCTTGAAAGAAGTGGGAATGTTGAAGAAATTTATACCAAATATCTATACCAAAACTGTGCCTTTGCATTGATAAATAAATACTGTCTAAACGTGGATACTATTCTTGAAAATTTAATAATAATAAATAGTACCTCACAAAACAATAATTAAAGAAAATCTATATACATATCTCTGAAAATATACGCTCGTTGGTACTATCTAACCTATGTTGAGTTTCGGTATAGTTACTATCTTTCAAGTGGTCCTGCCACACGAACTTATGCAATAGTCTACTTTAGCAATTTTAAAGCAGGAATAAAAAGGTCACTCTTAATATATTATTGCTGTTACAATTATTTGAGCAACACGTTTTTACCAGCGTAATATTTACTTTTCCTAATTAACTTCAAGGACATTTAAATGTGGCTTCCTTTGTGATAATTGCACAATCTGTTACATTTTTCCACAATCAAACTATTTACATAGTTCATATTTTTGACTTATATTTTGACAACATAGTATTGCAGAATAAAATGTATTCTGCCTAGGGGAATCAAGCAGAGTTATGTCCTTACAACCATTTGTAAGTCATTCACAATACATTATTAAGTTGACGTATGGTCCAAAATCCAAACAATTAACAAATAGTTTAATAATGGAGAATCAAGTTTTGGGGGTTCAAAACCAAAACTTGACTTGATTGATTTCCCCCTCCGAAATTTAAACCTCCCCGTGATGACAATATAACGTAACATCTTATATTTGCGTACATTTATGCCCCGGCTATATAAATATTAGATTTTGAAGGAATTTTAATGTGAAACCTATGTACTTCTACAATATAAAATAGCGTAACAAGTTTTGTTTGTGAATTGTATTATATCTGCGGTGATACCGAATTAGGCACTCACAATAAATGCTACTGCGCGATAGTCATTACCTGAGTCCACTGACCAATTATTAGCCAAATTTACTAAGGCCTCAGGAGTCAAATTTGGCAAGGATAATAATTATTATCATAAATATAACAAACATTCACAGAATCAATAAATAAATAACATGGAATTTGTTGAATATTTATTTTTTTGAATTGCACATTTAACTCACTGAGGACAATAATTTAGTAAAGCAGAGCACATTACATTCGCTATTTACACGTTTTAATAACATTTGATAAACTTCTAATCAGTATTAAAAATTTACTTTTAAAATTTGTACATTGTGTCACTATAGAGACTGGGACTATCAAGGTTTTAACGCGATAATATTAGTATTTCTTTTTAGCATTCATTATAACAAAAAAAATACTCACAATATAATTATCAAAACTATTATCTTCCTCCAATAACAAAGTTATTTGTGGATGAGAGGCCAATGCTGCCTAATAATTTATGAAAAAAGACGCCTAAACCCAGTCAGATAACTAAAGTGATCTTGGTTGAGCCAGATGCTCCAAGGCTTTTTTTATAACATACCGCGAGGAGCCCAGCCTCTAAATGGCATTATTTAAAACTTATATATAAATTTAGTAGGTAACCATTTGCCTACTTAAGTGATACTTGAAGAGATACCTTTATTAGTATAGAAAACTCAAGTTTTGTACGTTAAATTGTGTTTGTAAACCAAAGAAGATTACATTTTCGTAAGTTTAACTAAAATAAAAGCCGCATGCTGTTTTATAAGGCTGCTGCCTCCTACTCATTGTGAGTCACTATAGATTTGCTTGACAATACACTTCTCAATTACAATATTACATTACTATCAAATCTTATTCTGGCAGATTTGTGAAACATTTCAAAACAGAATTGGTTGTTATTTAGTCTCTTGTGCAGCGCTTTTAATCTTTCGGTACTTTTACCTTCAGAGATAGTTCACATATACTTTTTAAGGTCTTATCATTTAGATAAATATAATATTTTGTATTGGTCGTACTTTTGAGATTATATAAGAACTTTTGATTTGTCTGGTGGTCTATTCTATTCGACATTGAACTGGAACATGTGTCTGATACAGATAGATCTATTCGATAGTTATTTGTGTGAAGACAATGTCACTTGTCCGTTTCAAACTCCTTTATAGATTTCTTAGCTGCTGGTGTTTTATTAACAGCTTTGCTTGGGGTATTGCCCACTGTTATTTCAGTTAACTTAACATCTTCATGATAAGGTTTATCCAAAGAAGGTAAATCTAAAAGATAAGGCATCATACTTCTTGTCTTCTCTTCAGCTGATAACCACTCCATCTGAAAGCGATACAAGCATAATATGAACAAGACTATATTATAAATATAAACATAAAAAACCAATATAAATATACAAAGGACATTCTAAAATTAATAGACTAGAGGGATCTTCCTATAGTAACAGTTTTTATCAACATCAATCAACATACCTTTTGACGATGATCGTTGACAGCATCATCACAGATGTCAATGCACATTTGTTCAGTAAGCCTTCCCTCATCAGAAGCGTAAGCTGCAGCTTGCCACGCGACGCCGAGCTTGGAAAGTGCTCGACCTGACATACCCGCTGTCCGTGTCGCCAATTTCGAACAAAGCGCCCCGTAGTCAAATTGATCAACGCTCAACCGTCTAAGATTGAAATTTATGTTATTATTATTATAGTAATTGAATTAAATTTAAAATAGTTTCAAACATTAAATATAATTTTTGTACCCACCTTTTACCTTCTGAAGCTGGCTGAAGAACAAACTTGTCAAAGTATAGTCGTATCAAACGTTCGCGCTCCTCCAGTCCAGGCAAGCCAAATTCTATCATCTTATCAAGACGATCATTTATTGCAGAATCGAATTGTTGCGGAGTGTTAGACGCCAGAACCAACATAATGCGGTTACTTTGATCAGAAGTTCTGTACAGGAATGCATTAAGAGCTGCTCTCAAATCTTCACTTATTCTTTCTGAGGATCGCTTTCTCAAAAATGCATCAGCCTCATCAATGAAGAGAAGTACACCTGAGAAAAAGAATAAGGTAAGTTGTACAAAGTGCGACACATAAAATTGTACAGATAGTAACAACCCACCTTTTTTACTTGTATTTGCCCAATCAAATACTTTGTGAATAGCTGCTACGGCATCTTTACCCATTGGAGCGACATCTCCTCCAGTTAAAATAGCGTATTCCATACCAGAATGTTTTGCCAATTTCTGTGAAGTACATAATTTGAATAGACGTTAATAAACAAGCATGACATGTCAAGATTATGTTCAGTCCATGTGGTTCTACACTTACCTTAGAAAAAAGTGTTTTACCAGTTCCAGGTGGTCCATACATGAGTAAATTTCTATAGAATCCTTTATTAATACGCGTGTTTTTAGTAGCTAGAGCAATATCTCGAAGTCTTCGTTCCAGAGTTGGAGCAAGTACTACACCAGCTAATGCATCTGAGGGTTTCTTAAAAGTTGCTATGGCTTTCGATGCAGTGATAACTGGATGTTTTACAGCTTCCAACAATGAAAATCTCGAAGTCTCGTTAACAAGGGTTGGTTTGCCTAAAAAAATGTGAAATTCTTGACACTTACATAGAAAGACATATTTTAATTTAAAGACCGAGTATAATAGGTGATAACTGGAGATGTATAGGCAATACTGATCTTTTAGTAAGATCGCTTTAACGCATTGAACATAGTGAGACGGTTTATTTGCCCCACAGCTGGAGGTATAGATGCTCGCAGTGTTTTTTGTAAAAAACACTAATCATAAAGTGAGTTAATTGCTGATTAATTACTTTGTGCTACAACAAATATCACTATACTTTGTGCTGCTACTGGTTGAAATAGCCGGATAGGTGTTTTCACGGAAAATGGTTACAAAATAACTTGCCATCAGTAAGTCATGTTCATTGAATTAATTCTATACTAATACTAAGTCCTTGCTTAAATATGAATTAATTGTATATATGATAATACATATAAAGACTTTTAAAACTGTTATATCAACTCACCAATACGCGCTTCGATAAATCTTGCTGCCACAGAAGTAGCACCCTTTGCTGTGTAAACACCTAGAGCCAATAATGATAGACCCCCTGCAGCAGCTAGAGTCTTATCCCAATCAGTAACAAGGGCATTTAAACCGGCTCCCATTACACTGCCTGCGGTCCTGTTAATCAATTTTAAAAGTTACAATCAAACATACAATGCTTGGTGGCTCTTTGAATAGGACCATTTATTATTTCAATACTTACTTGATACTCTCTAGAATGGTTGTTCTATTTTCTACTGCCTTCAACCTTATTTGCTCCAATGTAATATCACGGTTCTCCCTATCCGCCTTTGCTTTGGCCCTTGCTTCCGCCTCTATCGACTTCAATTTGTTCTTTTCGCGTAATTCCATTTCATGCTCAATAGTTGCTCGACGCATGGCTTCCTGTTTTGCAACACTCTCTTCTTGCCTGGAATTCCAAAAACAATAATTATATCAAATCTATCTAAAACAAAACACCACTATTTTTAGTTATCAAAATAGTACTAATAAAAGTAATAGTACTGTAATATAAATAAAGTTTTGTGTGATGTATCAGTAATCCAATTTATTTACTCATTGTTTGTTCTTCAATATTTTAGTTCAACAAACAATATTGATATTATAAAATTTCTGAGACACAAATTGTATTGTTTTTTTTTTACCTAATTCCCTCAAACTTTTCATTAGGTATCTATAGAATGAACACCTTGATTAAGCCTGAAAAAGTAGTAAATCAAAAGACTTACTTTTTCAGTATTTCCTGTTGAGATGCCTGATTCTGGAGTAGTTGTTCTTCATACCGTTTCTTGGCTAACTGATCCTGGTATTGAGCTCTCATTTGATGCTGTTTTGTTTCTTCCTAAAACCAAAACAATCATACACTATGACCTATGTGTTCCATCATGGATGTTATAGAGCTCCATAACCAAAACTATTGGATAATCCGAAATAATTTAATATCCCCAACCAAAATAGCTATAACATTTTACATATATCCATATCCAAATCCGAAATTTCATATTCATATCACGTGTTTGACTTTAGTATTGATTGCTCAAAAAGATAGGTTTAAATTTATCTGACAAATGATATAATATTAATACATAAGAGAACTAAGCCCTCTTTTTAAATTTATAAAAGATATTTATATGAAAGTGAATACATTTTCAAAAAAGTTCAAAGTAATACCTGTAATGTTTTTCTGCGCTCTTCATAGTCAACCTTCTTCTGTTCTACTTTGGCTTGTTCAATAGCAGCTTCATATTCTTTTATCTTTGCCATCTGCTCAGTTTGCTTAGTGTTTTCTTGCAATTTGCTGAGTTCCAATGCTTCTTTTGAATGTCCTAAGTAAATAAATTTATTGCAGGTATAAAATAACCATTACATCAAAGATATCTGTGAATCTGAGTGAGTTTTTATAATTACAATAGGAACTTGATAATGTAAAAAACACAAATCCCTCCAACATTGTATTTTGAGTCATTCACAAGGCATAAATTCATGTAAGTATTCCAACAAAATGTTCCTACAAACCTCTCAGCTCTCTAGTTAGAGGAGAGGAGACCCGAGCCCAACAGTGGGACTTAATGGGTTGATGATGATGATGTTCCTACAAATCTATGTCATTGGTCTTCAAACTATGCTATTTATAATTATATGGCTGAGCACATCATACTATTTCCTCAAATATGATTAAGAATATAAAATTGTTGTAGAGGATTTCTACAATTTTCATTGAGATCAAAATAACTTTGGAATCATAATAAGCGAGTTACTTGTAGAAAACAGATTATGGAATATTTTTAACCTAAATATTTTTTATTTAATATTTTTATAACTTTTGAGGACAACAGTCAGATCACCAAAATAAAGGTTTATAAAAGTTTACAGCTTATAATCCCTCAGTCTGAGGTTGACCCTCTCTTTTTGTCCTAAATGAATGGACTACTTTTCTTTGTATAAGAATTTTTATTATTAAAGAATGTTAACGAGAAGGTGTTTTTCATTAATAACTGTGACTTGTTACATCAGAAAGTAGATTACCGAAGTAACAGCATGTTGATAGTGTGCTATGAATGAACATTTCTCTTTGCAGGAGAATACCAAGGAATTGGTTATCTAATATTTTAAATCTTTATTATTAAGACACTTCTGCTTTCACTACAATAGGTGGGCAAGGAGTTTTTTTTAACAATTATTTATTAAGCTTTTATTTATTTATTCATTTAGATTTTACAAAAAATAATTTAAAAAATGTTGATAATGTTTATGATAATTGACATTTAGTAATTTATTTATATATTATAATTTACTTTTTACATATTATAATAACCTAAATAGTGGTAAATAGTCATAATTATTTAAGTTACATTCAAAACACTTAACTGGTTAAAAGTAACTAAAGACATCGGTTAAAAGTATTTTTATCTAAAAAATATTGGTTAAAAGCAGTTTTGACTGAGAAATATCAGCAATAGTACTTTTATCTAAAGCCATTGGTTAAAAGTACTTTTGACAGAGAAAAATTAACTTGTTAAGTAAATACACATATCAAATAAATAAGTAGGTATGTGTATCTTATTGAGTGATGCATAAAGCGGAACCGACATGGAAAAGTTAAGGTAGAAGACTGTGGCGGGAGAGAAGCGAAGTGATGCTCTTGCCTCAGCCTTTTCAGTTCAGTCTTAGTAGTTATTTTCTTCATAACTAGATGTTTGCACAATTTTCTAAATTACTAATTGGTAAACATTTAACATGGACTGCAATAGGCTGAGATGATGATGATGATGATAAAACATTTATTGACTGTTATGGACAATTTAAGCTGTACAAATAAATAGATTTGTTTATCATACATGTAGAGTTTTGACCAAAGTGTAAAATATTAAACAGTCAACAGTAATTTTAATCAAAGACGTCGCTTAAACGTACTTTTGACTGATATTGTAGTCAAAAGTACTTTTAACCAACGTCTTTGGTAAAAAGAACTTTTGACAGATTTTTTCAGTCAGTATATTGCCTGGTTAAGAGTTTTGACTGTAACATATGCATTGACATACTTTCAGTGTAATCTTCAAGGAGACGCATGACATTGGGACCTATATAACCTCAACAAGCGCATATTCCATTCTTGTTTATTTATTATCTTTTTATTATTGCATTCTAGTATTAAGATGCCTAGTAAGACCTAAACAAGCGGCAAAACTGTTTTCAATTTAAAGGAACCCAACATTTACGACATGGGTATAGTATAAGGTTATGCGGTCGCTTATGCAATAGCAAGCAATGTGATTGATAACGATATTTACTTACTTGATTTCTCTAGTTCCCGAGCCGCTTGTGCAGCTCTTTCTAATGCACTAGAATCAAATCGATAGGCTTCCATAGCTCTTTTTTCAGATTTAGTAAGGTTAACTGGGGCTGCAGCAGATCCCCCGGAGTCGGCGGGCGTATCCGCAGTAGGTAGTTGAGGTGGTTTAGAACTGTAGCCAAATAACCACGACATGTTTACGTTCCTAAGTACCTCCGTTCATAAAATAAAATAATATTCAAAAAATTAATTTCTTTTTCAAAAAAATTAAACTCGAGAACAAGAACGAGCCAATGTCAGACTGCCAATGTTCTATGCTATATGCTATCAATAATCGAATGACAAAACCATAGAGTAGTAGACTAGAGTTGTATACAGACTCAGAAGATGATCTCTCTGATATACACCATAACCAATAACATTTTATAGAATTGATAGCTAAAATTAATTGAGGTCAGAAAATAAGGTTTTTATTGTCATCATCCCCAATAACATCCGCTGCTGGATTATTACATAATATATTTTATAATATAACCAAAGAAAAAAGTAGCTCTAAAAAGTATCCAGTTCAATAAAATCAATAAATAAAAAAAATCCATAAATATTTATGGTGCTTGAACCCTACACTAACTTTGCTCTGATTTTGGACGTCTTTGTTTCAACCGCCCCAAATTTGAGCAATATTTTGTAGTTGGTAATTTGGACCTGAGCTTTTCTAAGTCTTTGTCTGTGTTTTGTGCACGGAACATAATAAACAAGTGGAAGTGCGATACAGCAAAATTATTACTGGAACTCACGGAACAGAAAAAATATAAAACAAAAGTACTTACGATGTTTCATATCTTGAATTTAAGCATCAATTTCCAAATAAAAATTCAGCCATTCAACAAGAGATGGCAGTGTATTTAAGGTAAATTAATTAAATTGGGTCTAAGCCGTCCCGTCCATAGATTTATAGCGCGGGGATCCTAGGTCTATGGTCCCGTCTAAGCCTAGACCACAGACATAACATTTTAATAATTATACATTTTAATGATGTTGCCAGTCGGTACAAAAGTTAATTCCATTTTATGACCACAGAGTATATTATGTGTATCTTGTATGTTTGTAAATTTCTTTATTCCCAGGTTTTTTCCAAACGGCTGGATGGATTTGGACAATTAATTCTTCTCAAACACCCAAGTGTCCTTAGATAGGTTAAAAAAAAAGACAAAACGGCGGACTTTTGGCGCCAAATTGTAAGGAGTTAGAATTTTTTTTTAATCAAACGTATCAAGTAGGGTATCAAAATAAAGGGAATCAAAAGGAGATTACCTAATAATATATTCAAAAAGAGATTATACTTACATAAATTAATGGTGTCAAATTTTAAGTAGTTAATTTTATTTTTTAAACCAATCCTATTGAGTATAGTGTCAAAATGGAGATTACAAATATATACATGTTATATATTTAAATTTAATCAGGAATAATAATTACAACAATTTTTCAGTGTTTTTAGTGCGTTGCTTATCTGTTAATGTTTTGCAGTCAGGTTTTTTAATTTTTTAATTATATTTACTTGTTTGCCATGCTGTAAGACCCAAGGAACTTATTATCTCCTAATTAGGAGTCAGGGTATTAAGTGTTCTATGATTAGGAGATATAAGCTCCTTGGTAAGATAATCCCAATAAGGATAAGGCAAAACGTCTAAAATTAAAGTGTCAACAATATTTTTTTTTTTCATAAAAACCACTGAGGTCAGTGATAAAAACTAATAACCGCTGTATTCTCAATAAAATTATCTATATTTTTATAAAGTATTTAGAGTTATATACTATGTGCTCATAAAAACTGTTATAAAATTGTTTATCGTATAGAAAATTAAAAACTGATTAGTATAAGATTTTTTCCTGCAACCATCTATTTCTTTAACATTGTTTTTTAACTTTTTAAACGGGCATTTCCGGCCGAAAATATTCCGACAGCTTAGAATCAGGGGGCAGGGCCCTGATTCTGAGCTGTCGCTGTCCGAAAGTTTCAACTGGAAGTCAGTTTATTTAAATTAAAAAAATAAATGGATAATTGTTACATACAATTTTTCCTTGCCTGGCGTATTGGGCACTCACTAGGAGCCCGTTATGGCGTTGCGCTCAAAACTATTCAAAAGGTTATTTAATCTTCAGTAGGTACATATTCATAGTCGTAATTTATTAATAAAAAACAACATTCATTGACATAAAACATTTAATTCTGTTAGGACAGCCGACGTATTTTATTTGTAAATAAATAAAATATTAATATAAACATAAAATCGTAAAATAGTAACGATTGTATTAGGTACTATGAAAATAGCTTATAAACATACATTTTCTCATCAGATCGTATAATGTGTATAACTTTTGGTTGAAGACAGTTTTTACTAAAAATATAGTCATCAAAATGATCTAAAAGTAGATAGGTCGACGGTATGTAGTACATGCTTTCATTGTTTTGTGTAAAGGATCTCCAAATTTGTTAAAAATTACCTACAAAGTATGACGACGATATTTAATTGTTCATAGGTAATGAATTTTACTTTAAAAGAAGTAAAAATGTGAAGCATGCTAATAGGTAGCTATATGTACCTACTATTAGCAGATAGTACTGCCATTAATATTTGTCTAAATGTTGCTGGGAAGTATTTTACTATAAAAATACATTTTATGAAAATTCAATTACAAATTCTGTATAAGTATCAAAATATAAGTATTCTTAAAAATAATGAACACAGATTAAACTTAGGCCAGGGAATATTTTTTGGACTGGAACAACCGCTTAAAGACAAGTGATCATAGTTACTATTATAGTGTGGGCAATAAAGTTAATCAGAGTTATTTTTGACTCAGGTCAATAACTAGAATATTATTATAGCAAAGGTGACGTCATTACAAAATTGTATCTAAATTAACAGGTGTCAAGATCAATGGTCGAAATAGATAGAATATAACAAACTAAAATAATAATTTTAAGAGGTTGGTAACAACAATGTTGCCTAAAAACACATATTCACTTACATCAAAGTTACTTAAATTCACTATTAGAATTATTACAGTACGTACCATGTACCTACATTAATGCTTGCATTAGATAAAAAAAAACTTTAAAATAAATTTTAATAGCAGTTAGGTACATTATTAAATGTAATATGAAGTGTAAAATAAAAAATATAGGTTAGTCAAACTAACCAGCACTTAGCTGTATGTGGGACAGATCATTACTTAATACTGGGAAATAAGATCATTACATACGAGAAGATACACTTACTTATGCTAAACATTGTAAATATTGACTGATGTCTACAACATTAACACATTGATATTTAGATAAAACTACATATTACACAATATCCAGATAAGTTAATAAATATTGTGAGATTTAAATTGTGATGCAACATTCTATTCTAGTCTATTGAGAACTTTAAAATGCACTGTATTATATCAGCTAAATATTGTGCACATATATTATTAGGTCAGCAAGATTCGTTACTGCACATTTATTGTGATGTTTGTTATCGTAAGGGTCTTGTACAAAATTATTTGGCACAAAAGAAAAATTATGCATTGCTTAACTACAACATATAAAACATAAAATTGTGTCACATTATACCTAACTAATAAAATTATTTGTATAACTTATTCAACAACAAGGCCATATTTGCATAAGCAAGGACTTTATTGTTTTAAAAGATGTTAGGCAGGAGCGATACTCAAAATCTAGTAGCTAGCATCTAGAGATATTTTTTAGACAACTCTTATTCATCAAGTACATTTTATTTTAGTCTGTTTCAGTACCTTTTTTTTCCACCACATCATAATCAAATCCTGGCATTTGGTATCTAAAAAATAAACTTAGAGACAACTTAGCTTGAGGAGGGTCGATGTATACATCGCATATAGAAATATGGCCACAAATTGATAGTCAATTGTAAAAAGCTTAATTAGCTACTGAAGCATAATGTATACTAGAACAGACAATGTAAAATCTTTCGCCATTATTAAAAGAATGAGATTCTGAACAGCTAATGATAATTCTATAAGTCCACAAATTTTACAAAGCGTCTGTTCTATAACTTAACTTCAATTAAATTAACAGCGTTAATGGAGACTTCCGATGCAAATAATTATAAGTTCCAAATTTCAAAAGAATATCAAATCAATCACAAATATGGGAATAGTGATCATCGTTACATGCTTATCGTCGGTAACGGCCGAGGTAAGCGCCGCAGTTCGGGCATTTGTGATGTACATCCATGCAGCTGTCTATACAGCAAGGAATGAGGCAACATCCAAAAACACATCTGAAATAAATTATTAATCATAGGTTAATAATTTCTAGTAATTAATAATTATTAATAATAATTCGTTGAAGTAGTAATACCTAAGTGATATCATTCGACATTCGTGTAACCACTGTTTGCGGTCGGTTACTAATAGAAGAGGTTGAGTCAAATTGTAATAATAATAACGCAAGAACATATTAAATAACTTACACTGTAGCTGTAACTAAACACCAATTAAACAAAAATAAACTTACCCTAAAATAAATATGATTGCTCCAGATATGTAAGCAATGAGTCCCGGTGAGGTTTTAGTAGCCGTATCTATTTCGCCATGGCAACTCGGGCATATCATGTGAGTTGGGTGTGGCCCCACAGGCACAACCGTTGTCACTATCGGAGGTCCAGCGGCTGCAAAAAAAAACGCTTGTTATAAACACTATGAAGAATATATATATTTTATTTATATATACAGGGTGGAATTTTGTAATGCCACCTGGAGGGGAAAGTACTTTAAATACTCGAGATAGATCATTTTATTCAAAAGAAACATTTCTTTATTTTTAAAAAGAAACAGAACTGCATTTAACGTTTGCCGGAAATTCGCTTGCCATACCCAGTAATTGAACCAGCTAAAATTCCAAAAAAATAAGACGTTGTTATTTTATGGCATCCATCGATGGGATAAATCATAAGGATCGAATCTCTCTATCAAAAGTGGTAAATTAAATAAAAACAAAACCATAAAATCTTAACTTATAAATTCAATGAGACAAGATAAAGCACTTTTACTCAATAGTCCGTAATATGGTGTGTATCAGGATCGCGGGTGTACTTTTTTAATTTGGATGAAAACTATCTTAAATAAATGTACCTAATTTGTACTATTTAGTACTTATATTGAATTTAATTGTACCTCGTTTAATACCTTGTAATCACAATACGAAAGTGAGCCGCCATTCTGATATCAGGATGGCAGGTAAACTCGAAATCAGTTGGTATATTTTGTTTTTATCACTACGAAACAAATGTACCTAAAAAGTACTATTCTAATTATATATTGAATTTAATTGAAATTCTTTCAATAATTAGAAATCACAAAACTAAAGTGAGCCGCCATTCTGATATCAGGAGTGCGGGTAAACTCTAAAGATCCAAGTGTATTTTTATTGCAGGATTACGAAACAAATATTGTAGGTACCTAAATAGTACCTCATCATATCAATAAATTAGCCGCAAGTACGTTTAGTAGATTACGAGAAATTATTATATACTTACTTATATACTATGTAAGTAACGTAAGTTAAAATTTCATAGTTTTGTTCTTATTTAACCTTTTGACCGCCACGTTATCGGTATCGACGTGCCTTGAGCGCTAAGCTTTTAAAATACAGTACATTATTGACGTGCCATGCCGTCATTGGCGTGGTGAGCACATTTTCATTTTACTTGTATAGACGTCTCTGGCGTTCAAAGGGTTAAATAACCATGTTTGTTAGTAAGATTTGATCCTCATTGTTAACCCTATCGATCCATGCCATAAAATGTCATAATTTCATTTTCATATCGATTATAAGAATGTCATTAGTTTCCACCCCTAGTTTCACTCGCCACATATTTCTATAAAAGCCCATGTCCTTTCTAGGCTCTAGAGACAAATCTCTATATGAAATTTCATGAAGATCGGTTGAGTGTTTAAGGCGTGAAAGAATAAACCAACAGAGGTACTATCGCATTGGAAGCGATGGTGGCCGAATGGATGAATTACCAGCATGTAAATCATGCAGTCCGAGTTCGATTCCAACTGGTGGTACCAATGTGGATTTCACTTTGTGAAATTTATTTGTATTAGTCAAATGACCTACCATCTGCTAACGGTGAAGGAAAACATCGTGACAAAACCCACATACCCTAGAAGAAATTCTAAGTGTAAGTGTGGGCGCTAAAAGTCAGTTCAGTCAGTAATTGATTGACGTAACCAAGAAGCTCATAGCATCTAACTCAAATAAAAATGTTGGTTTGATATACTATTAATAAATATAGAGAAGAATAATGGAGAAATTATGTACATTATTATACAATAAAAGTGAAATTAAATAATATAAAATATTTATCTATAATAACATTAAAAAGGTGAAGAGTTTGTTTGTTTGGTTAAACGCTAGAATCTCAGATCCTAGAAAATTTGTAACACACGGAAATGCATAATTGAAATAATATAATAATATTTATATATATTATATCTAAATTACATTTTTAACACCACTCAGGTAATGAATAGAATAAGATATGACAACACACTGCTCTTTTTGTGTATAGCATTGAGTTTTGTGTCAAGGCCTTTTGTTCTGAATATATTACTCTAGCATCCGCCCGCGACTTGAGATTCGTGGCAACTATGATCAAAATCTATAGTTTCGATCCACCCATACTATTATTTATGTTATAAGTAATTCACTTTGTCTTAAGCTCTTTTCAGACTACGCTATACTATGTACTATAGTTTAGCAAATAAGTACATAACAATAAGGATATACTTGTAACGCGATGTTGTTGGAATGTGTTATGAACATGTATCTATGTTATAAATTATAGCGTAGGTAGTCTGAAAAGAGCTTAAAGTTTGCGATTAATCTTTTGCTCATCTCTAACAGGAAGCTAAAAGCGAACCTAATTATTTAATCTATTAAAATTATGTTAAGAAGCCAAGTCACCTCCAATTAAATTGTTGATAAAATGAATGTTATTGTGAATATCAAATTACAGGGTAGTATTTATGTATGAAATTATTAGCTCCAGCTCACAACTTCGCCAGCGTGATAATTATGTTGTTAAGAAGCATATTCATAAGTATAGAAATAAATAGCACATAGGCTACTATACTACTAATAGCTAATGTAGACTATCTGTATCCAGACTGTAATCTATCTGTGTGTCAAATTTCATATCCTTTCATACTTGATTATTTAACAAAAATCCATCCATACATATCATTAGTAGGAAGTAAGATTACCTAGGTATCATGTTTTTAAGACTAATGACCATGAAAAGTGTTTAACAAAACAGCCTGTACGTCACACATAGGTACTAATAACCATGCTTGATTAGGTACATAGTACTCCTCATTGGTTATGAACGTTTATCTAATGTGCGCAAATTTTTGTTAATTTAGTTTGTGAATGAATTAGAACAAAACATTGTTACATGTTAGTGACGCCACGTTTTAAATTCATCTATAATTCTAAATCATTAACTATTTGCTAGCTACTTACACATAATATTATAGCCGAACTTAAATTACCTAATAAAAGATTTCGCAAATATGAACCTAACTGACCTAACTAACCTGAACTAGGTACATTCAGTTATTAAACAAGGGTGCAGGCGAACAAAAGTAAAGGCAATATAGGTACCTAAAGTTATTAACAGAAAAGTAAGATAATATAGCTTATTTATTACATTGCTTATTACATAGTCATAGTCACAGACTGGCCTGTTGGTCTAGTGGTTAGTGACCCTGACTGCTAAGCCGGAGGTCTTTAAAAAATAACTAAAAATAAAAAAATAAAAATTTACAAAAAAAATGTATTTAAGTAGTATATCAGTTGTTTAGTACCCATAACACAAGCAAATATAATTGCTTACTATGGGACTAAATGGCGCTGTGTGAATGTGGTAGAATATTCTATTATTATTATTTTTTTCTGAAATGGTATATTAGTACTCTCGTCATTTCTGTAGATCAGTGGTTTCTAACTGGCCCCAGACAAATAGGTAAATAGAATTGACACTCAAGTGTTCCAGTCAATCGGCATTAAGATGCAAGAATAACAAGAAACTCTTGATAGTTTATATTATCACGAAGCAGTTGGTGGTCCACTAGTAAGACAAAAAGTAAATTGGTCAACCCTCATCTATAAAAGCTACTGATGTAGATAAATTAATGCATTTCATGATATTATACAAATTCTTAAGCTCAATACATCATATGATTTGCAAATAAAAGTCAATGTCAACTACTATATACAATTTCCTGTTAGTACTAAGACAACGATAGACATCAAGGTTACTAACAGCTGTAACCAAAACAAATTTTGACCAATATTTAATGTTGTTCAACATCAATTCCGAATTAAAGACTTATTTTGTTAACTTTTATATTTATGTAGATCAGCTACATATTCAATGAATTTAACTTAAACGTTCTGTCTCAATAAACTACATACACATTACTACATTACTACTACATTACATTACATTACATTACGGCTACATTTTACGACATATTGTGCTAAATTAAATACACTTGCGATAGTCTGATGTCCAACAGTGGACTGCAATAGAACAATGGGATATCTTTCCTAAACATAAAACAAAATACCTAAACATGTTATGTCCCATGTAAGTCCCAGCAAGGCACATTTCCAGACTGAGCTAATACTCAGAGAGAGAGAGAGAGAGAGAGAGAGAGAGAGGAATGTCTAAGCAATCCATGAATTTACCATGTGAGTGCCGGGTTTATGGTGTAGTAAAGTGAGAAAAATGCTCACCTTTTACTATATTTGTGTTCCTCTCTCTACCTAACCAAATTTGATAAGAACCTATGAATTTTTGGCTAATTCATTTGTCAGGTCGTAATATTTGTTACATTTGAATGCATAATTTGTGACAGAACCCAATACCGTTTATATTTGACCTGGGAATTGAAACAAAGATCTCTCGTGCAGCATTTGTATGCACTTCCGTTGCATCACAGTATTTTTTATTTACAGAAATAACAAAAACTTATAATAGTTAATAGCTCCTACTGATCAGTCATGTTATATATATATAGCTTTCCTCATACAAGAAAAAAAAAATTCTTATGTTTAGACACAAAAGAAAGAAAATACTATTTCATTTGCTACATAATTTTATTTATAATATTCTTCATCAATTAGAATTTGCAGTCATAGTAAAGGCAGTATATACAGGCTGTAATAATGTTTGAAATATACCATAATGTAGTAATCAATCAGCACAGAATTTAGGAATGATTATGCTGCCATTTGAATATTGACATATTTAGTACAATGGTAATGAAAATTGAAAGATATCCATGGACCCATCTTAAGCTGATCTAGGCAATTTCCATACTATAGGTATTAAATTTTTTTTATTTATGATCATCTATTGATTTTTATGACAACACAGTCATAGCCTTTTGTTTTAACTCACTTAATATCTAGCTCTTTTATTATTTTCTTTATTGTGTAGATCCTACCTTTATAAAATATTGGTTACATTGTATGTGTTTATTTATTATTACTGAGCAATTTGAACACTCACATAAGTTGAGATAATCAATTAAAACTATCATAATTTCAGAAACATGGTTTACCTAAATTGAAATGATGTTTTATACTTACATGGTGGGTATTGTGGAGTATATGGGCTTGAAGGACCGACTCCACCGACAGCTTGTGAATAGCTCGGTGGGGCAGCTGGCGGGGGCTGCGTTATGTGCGCGTTACTCCAGCTATAAGGAGGTGGATTACAGCCCTTTTCCATTGCGACACCTGTGAAAAGTAATGTAATCGGATAGTAACTTGCAATTTGTGAGCTTTTCACACAATCTGTCACTGTGATGCAATACAATCTTGAAGCTATTTTTAGGTATGACTACCAACCTATTTATCCCTCAACTCGCTTATGTTTCAACTGCTTTTCTATCTTTTACGCTTTAGTTCGCGCAGAAGCTGACATACACTTCAAAATGAAAAATCAATACACTCAATAGTGAATAAAAATGGAGGAATTTGTTACTTTAATTTCTAATTGGATATCAACAAGTCGAGTCAATAAATTTGGTGGTATAGGTACTGCGCGGTTTGTTTCGTGCATGTCCTACTCCTTACTCTATTGAATATTTTGATGTGATACACCACAGACTAATAATGTAATATGGGATATTGTGTATTGTGTGATATAAATTCGTTCCTGCTAACATAGGTATTGTCTGTGGTCCGTGAGAATATTTTCAGTGGTGCTGGGTTACACTATGGTGAAACGGCAGCGATTTTTATATTGTATTGTAACTGAAAGCACCTACTTCAGTTTTGTCGCTACATCACCCTAAAGTTGACTGGTAGATCATGCCTCAGGCATTACGTCCACTTTTGTACTTGTTTTGTGCAGAAAGTTTAATAATTCATTGATTAAATCAAAATTAAAGTGTTTTATTACTTGTGTGATTAGGTATCCTTCATAGGATAACATAATAAACAATAGGATATAATATTACGAGCCGCGCAGCACTGCTGAATCACCGCGGAAAGCAGCACTGCTGTGCAGTAATGCTACCGCGGCACGGCCTGCTGCGGCAGCAGTGCTGCCGAGATCGGAAGGGTATCCTTACGGAATCCTATTTTGCGCTCGGTGGACATACACTTGGCTGGTTTTTCTTACCACAGACTAGGTATAGGTACACCAAAATCACTACCAAAATAAAATTACGGCCAAATTATGGCAATAAAACAAAACGACACCTCTCCTCTAGCCTCTATTCTTTATAGTCCATAACGTAACAGATGTTAGTTGTTGTAACGCTAGTGTTCTACTATTAGGTCTGTGGTTGTTGTGTTTTGAAGTTTCAAGTTTTCATTGATGATTGGTTCGTGTACTCAGTTCTATAAATAAAAAGCATAGCAGGTACAGCTCGAATTAACTTAATTAGAGATACTTCAAAATAAATAGTGATCTTTAGCTGTTACTATATAATTAAGTCTTCTATTATTTTTCCCAAGCTTCATAATGACTGTGATGTGACCTTATTTTCTATTGTACACAGGCGAAATGTCGTCACCACGCCCGAAATCTCCTCGTACTCCAGTATTACCTAAAAAGGAAGATAAAGAAGAATCATTTTGGGACAAGATTGGTACCATTGGCCGTAAGAAACGCATAAAAGAAGGTAGGTGTGGTATATACTCATAATTTTGATAACAGTTGTCCAATACTTGTGTGGGTTGAACAAGGAAAACTACGAGTCTACGATACTAGGTATTACTATGCCTTCATGCCATGTACCTATATAAAAAAGTTTGGGATGTTTTATGGGTTTTGTATGAAATAAAAATTTTGTTAGGCACTTATTTTTTAGATGAATAAAATTCATAGAACTATATTATTAAATTTTAAAAGAAAGCTTCACGGCCTATAGATAATAAAGTATATTATACATTTTTTTAATGCAGTGCAAGATGTACAGGCTGAGGGAAAATTTGCAATTGACTCACCTGGTAGTCCAACTGCTCCTGAAATCCCACCAGAGGAGTACAGTTTGCGTAAGTACCTATTTCACTTGATAAAACTTGCTGTGTGAACCAGACACTGCTTGCTAGATGGTCATAAGGTAACAGCCTGTCCAGTGACTCATACCCTAAACTTTTCAGACAAGTTGAGACCTTACCATCTTTAGAGCTTTTGATATCTTTACATCATAAACATGACTATTGTGCTAAGATTGCACATGTGAATGTGTTTTACCAGTCAGGCTGCTTAATTAGAGCATGAAATAACTATTCTAAGGAATAACAGTGTAAAAGCAAATGCATGGCTAGGGCTTTGGAGTAATTTTTCCTTGTATTTGTATCATTATCATCATATAACATCAGTCATAGGTTGTCCACTGTTGAATATATGCATCCCTAAAAGATTTTTAATATTATTATTATTGATCATTATAATAAAATGATAGTTTTCAAGTTTTTTCCTGTTTATTCCTACCATCTACTATTTATTGTTTTCTGTTATATAAAATGACTAATATAGGTGTGTCTCTGTATGTAACATTCTAAAGTTCATATTTTGATATTGTTACTATGTATGCTTTTACAAAATTTGTTTTATTTTAGTTGTGTTGCTTTTTGAAGGCTCATGAGACTTTATTGCTGACTATTATCATAAGTTCTATGTAGGCTTTAAAAATGATGATATGAGATTTTAAATTATATTGTTACATTTTAGTTGATAATGAAGAAAGGGCCATCATTGAGCCCAGGTCATTGGAAGATCCTAGACTCAAGGAACTGATCCAGGTTCTTATTGAATGGATTAATGATGAACTTGCCACACAGAGAATTATAGTCAAGGACATCAGTGAAGATCTGTATGATGGACAGGTGTTACAGAAATTATTTGAGATACTGACAGAGACAAAGCTGGATGTACCCGAAGTCACACAATCTGAAGAAGGACAGCGCCAAAAATTAGCCATTGTACTTAGAGCTGTGAATAGGGTATGAAACACAATCTGACCTTGTTTTATTATTATTATCATATTATGTTTCTGGTCCTTATAAGTCATTATTTTATAGGTTCTATACGGAACTACAAAACCAGTGGCTAAATGGAGTGTAGATTCCATACATTCAAAAAATGTTGTGTCCATACTGCATTTATTGGTTGCATTGGCTCGCCATTTCCGAGCACCTGTTCGTTTACCTGAGAATGTCAGTGTAAACCTTGTTGTAGTGAAGAAAGATACGCCAAACCAACTGTCACACAGGTATACTAAGCTTTCTTCATTATTATTGTCAACATTGAGGTTCACACATTAATCTGTTTGTTGATAAAGTACAATTCATTAACATGTTGTAATAACTCCTGTGGAATGAATATATTATTATATTACACTCTCTGTAATGTTATGAAAACAAAATTACATTATACTCAATTCTAAAAAATATTATTCCAGAACTTTGGTTGAAACCATCACAACTACGTATGACGATCTTGGTATGAAGTGCGAAAGGGATGCCTTTGATGCTTTGTTTGATCATGCCCCAGACAAGTTACAAGTAGTCAAAAAATCTCTCATAACCTTTGTCAATAAACATTTGACCAAGGTGAATCTGGAAGTTATGGATCTGGACAAACAATTCCATGATGGAGTATATTTGTGCCTTTTGATGGGACTGCTGGAAGGGTTCTTTGTGCCATTATATGATTTTCATTTACTGCCTGAAGATTTTGATCAGAAAGTTCATAATGTCTCATTTGCCTTCGAACTGATGCAAGATGTTGGACTAGCAAAGCCCAAAGCTAGACCCGAAGGTGAGTTTTATATTTATATTGGGGGTTTACTTCTGAGTTAAATAATGATAATGCATCTATATATTATCATCATTTCAACCCATAAATGACCCGTGGCGAGCATTGAGCTCGCCACGGGTCTCCTCCAAAAAATGTGGAGGGAATTAAGCCTACTATCAGCTGTTCGGAGCAGGTGTGTCCAACCTTGAAACCTGTGCTATGTGGTGTATGTTGCAAGCACATTTAGGGCTTGTTATTTACTTTTCATAATTATTATATTTGCATAAGAGTTTACTTCCCTCATTTATCCTTTTCGCTACATCACTAAAAGCAATGATGTTTTTTACAGATATTGTGAATCATGACCTAAAGTCAACACTTCGGGTACTCTATAACCTGTTCACAAAATACAAGAGCTTAGCCTGAAGAATAATAAATATATTAATTATGTACCACTTACTAACAAAACTGTGTTTGTGCCTCATTAATTTAATATTTTAATGTATTGATAATAAATTCTTATAAGTATGACATTAATACACATTAATGTATGACGGTGCTTTACCATATCTAGGTGTAGAAAATAAAGTAATTTTACTAACAACTATGTATTTTTCTTTTATCTCTAGAATAACAGTGTAAACCTCCTTTCCAAATATGCAGATATACTGTCATGTACCACAAGGAAAGAGTTCTTAATCAATTTAAGAATAATGTGACCAAATGGTCTGAGTTTAGTACTACTTTCTATTTATTTTTGGCTTCACCGTAAGATGTTATTGTCCATCCACGCGCATAATTCGCCACATCAACTAATTATGTGAAATTTGGAATAGAAACTTGGAGGTATCTAACTGAAGTACAGAAATTACTATTTATGTAATATATATGGATTTATATTAGAACCAGGCAGCGGTCCAGGTTCTTTAAAAGAAACTAAGAAATTATGTATGAGTTACAACTTTTATTTTTAATAAAAAATGGAATACAAGATTATTATAATATCAATACACAGTAAATATGAAAATACACAAAATCACGATTATAATCATTCTTACCGGTCTGTCACTAATGACAACTTACTGTTAGAATGTGGTCATCATTATGGTCTTCAGTACTTATTATTATTACTTTTTGTCTAATACGACAGGAGTGTGAGGTGCAGAGATCTCACGCAATGTAGTCATGGGCGTACCCAACTTATGCTTTTCAAAGAGATGGTAGGAAGTTTCTTGGGTGGCAATTAAATAATATTCTCCCTCACTAGGAAACATAACATCCGTGATTCTAAATATGAATTGTTTGGGAATCGAACTTAAGACACATGGTACTACGTCAGTGGCAACTTTGACAAACTCAAATAAATTGCTATGTATACACACTCAAATATTTAAGTAAATACTCACCTATGTTAGGTATTGTTAACTTTTAAATCATCTAAACATTTTTTACTAAGTGGAGGGATTATTTATAGGTAAATATTATTATTAGCCAGGTCTGTAACGGATTCCTCCATACATACAGTAAGTTATGAAAGTAATCATGATTAGAACAGGCAAAGTCGGTAATGTAAATATAATTATGCGGCCAGATGCTCGTCGATCTAGACAGGTGTTTATTTTTAGAGTTCGTGGCCAAAATTGGAGCAGGGTTACCAATAGAAACTAAGAACCCAAATACATTTTGTGTTTGGTAGTAGGAAACTAATAATTAGCAGCAGGCACATCGGAATATTATTTTTCATAAATTCCAAGATTATTACGTTTTTTATGTTCGTTTAGGTAACAACATACAGGGTGTTCCGAAACTCAACGTCAAGTGGCTACCGGGCGGTATATATATATGGTATAGGCTGTACCTGTTCTGAGAAAATATAAAAAATAATCTAAGTAGGTTGTCATAAAAAAATTTTTTTTGAAAATGATGAAAATCGACAACTCTGTAGACATTTTTAGGTACTGCTATGACTTAGTGCCAGATTTTTATTTAGCATAATTCTTAATAAGTATATTATAGTTTGCTTTTACAAATTTAAAAGTTATTTGTGTAAATTTTAAAGAAAAAAAATTTATTTCGTATATATAGGTAGCCGCTTGACGGAATTTCGGGACACCCTGTATATAATATACCAAATTGTGTAAGTCGACGTTGGGACAGCATATAAATTCGTTATAAATAATCTAGCTGGGGTCCCCGACTTCGCTCAAGGAGATCGCGATGTGAGATTGATACTCTCGAATGTATTGGACTGTTCTAGAAATATCTAGAGGGCGAAACTTCTAGCCCTTTTATCTTTAAAGCCACGCCTTTCGGGTAAAAATCGGAACCTTCTTCATGGACGGGAGATAGATGATACTACACTATATAACTCCCTTGACCGTACCGAACTCATTTTTGAGTTTTAGCGGCACGCAAATTGTACACTTTCTTTTTTAATAATATATTGATTATGCTGATTTTGTAAGACTTTATTCTAATGATGGTTGGTCTTATAATTATAAAATCATTAGTCATACTTTAGTGTTAATAAAGTAAAAAAAACATATCGGAACCTATATACGTAACTCCTCTATGCCTTACCAAGCATTCACTATAATTCTAGTAAAAATAATACTTACATAAAATAACTGTTTAAACTGGTTGACTTTTAATTTTATTTTTTAGTCTTCTTTTTGTGAATGGTAGTATAAGAAGAGAAATATTCCACAATTGGATTATTAAATAAGATTCCTAACTGTAGTAATGCACGTACTTAGGATTTATGCCATCATTAATATGTTATGTTATTAGAATAGATATATAAAGTTGTAGTGTTTGATTTCGTCATAGGGATTAGGTCCCATACTGTTAGGCATATTTTCCCAGCTCGTTTCAACTTTAAGTGGACATAAAACAACGATTTATACTGATTTTATTGTAAAATTTATTTAAACTGATACATATACATAATACAAATCATAGTGTCTTAAAAACTCAAAATAATGTGATTACAATCTCAATATAAAACATTTTTCTTAATTCGTTAATTGATATATTAGTAGCTATTTGTGGAAATAAATTGTCTAGTGGTCATATAACTAAAAAATACAGAAAATAATTTGTCATAGCTGCCAATATCAATTAAATAAATAATAGTTACACAACATAAAATATATCAATCATAACAATAACTAAAATAAGTAACTATTGATTAGGTAGGATTTATTTGGAACAATACGCGCATTATTGCAGTTAATATTAAAACTTTTCATGAACAAAATAACAAGACATATTATAATAGATAATTATCTTTAAAAGCAATCCTTTGGGTATTTTCTGTTAATTGTATAAATTTATTAAAAAAATAATCATGATTTTTGGAAATAAAATTTCATTTGACGAATCCATTTAAGGTCTATAAAATTAGATCTTATTTGCTGTCATAAGAGCTACCAGAAGTCATTGGATTAAAATTACAATTTCACATAGTGTTCGTCCATTGGAAACCCGGAATGTACAGTCAAAACAATCTATTTAGGTACCTAAATATTACTATAAAATCTTAGAAATCCGTTGTTATTATAGAAAATATCCATATTAAATTAACAAGTGAATTTGTAACGCGTAGTGTCATTACATACAGAATATTCCTAACTTAGTTAGTACCTACTAAGTTAAACACTTAGTTATTGTTTTACTCGGTAGAAAAACGAAACTTAATACTAGTTGACACAAGCTGCTCACATATCACTACTTATAATCCTTTCAACTGAAGGTTGCTGATATAAATTGAATTATAATATTCAATGATAAATAATGAACGATTAAAGTTAGCATTCTAAACGTCTATAAGGTATTATGCTTTTCTTTAAATTAAAGACACCCATTGTAGAATTGATTCCGTAATAACTGGTGAATATCCGTACCATACCTAAATTAAATCATTTTGATCATTTAGTTTGATTAGTGTCACATGGAGATATAGAAGAAACAAATGTATTTTGTAATAACCATAAAATATATCTAAATGAACATATCTTGTAGGTACTTACTCGTTTCAATATAATTTAGGTTCGTGAGAGAAATTAAAGATTTATTTCCATTTTATTAAAAATATTTTAGTATGAGGTATTACTAAAATAATTTTAATCAGAACCCATTAATGTCACATTGGTGGACTCGGGTGTCCTCTCCTCTATCTAGAGTGCTAAGAGGGTTTAGGCCACACGCTGGCCTAATGCGGGTTAGTGGATCAGTCATACCCCTAGAATATCTTCTAGGGCATGTCGTATGTTACCTATAAAATATATCATTTAGCCAAAAATACATAGTAAGTATTTTATAGACTTGCAAGATTTATTTTTGTAAATGAGTTTTAAACAGAGTTGGTTTATTTCAAAAAATGTTGCTAAAGATGCTTGTAAATAGACTAAATATTCAATGAATAAAGTAGCATCAGATATGGTACGCCATTATTAAATTAACATGTAGTGTGATATAACAATGCATTATTAAATTAACTTATAATTGAGTATTTTACAAAAATAAATTAATACATATAAAATACTTCAGCTTAAAAACTAATAAAATTACAAGCATTAATTAAATAAGTACACGTAATATTGCCATCGATAGTTGTCCCTGTCTCATTAGTATAACATCACTCATATTTATGTAAGACACATCACGTTAACACGAAATAATATAAATTCTAGGGTACCACAATATCTAATAAAAAATAATACATTTAATAAATTAGTATTATACAATTGGAATGTTTGTTTAGTCTTGTTCAACATTAAACTACCATCAATTGCAGGGCAAATTAATTAACATAAACATTTATTACTTTTTAGTTATTAAAATTAAAGACTCTAAGCTGTATGCGTGAAAGATTTTGAGATCATGTCAAAATACCAATTTTTTGGAGAAAATGATCGCGTCGTGCGTGGTCATTTATTTAGTATTGCTTTAAATTTTAACTGCTATTTACCACGTGTTCCTATAAGGATTAATCTACCCAATAATCAATATAATATAAAGTAGAACTATTATACTATAAATACTATAAAACTACCTACCTGTATGTCTCAACTACAACCGTATAAAATATTCTTACTATTCCTAATGTGCATCAAAGTAATACGGCCGTCAGGATGATGGATGTCATTGTTAATTATATTATTACAATGTACTCCCATTACCTTCACGACCACGCTTTATGTTGTTGGCATCAGGAGACTGGAAACGACCTCTATGGATATTTAAGCAGGTATAGATTAATTGATTCATTTTGATCTATAACTATTTTAAATCTATAACCATCGTTGGAAGGGAAGTCTAGCACAACTACTGGAAAACATTATAACATAATAATATTGAGGATTCTACAGTCTATTAGATATTGGAAGTTCAAAGGGTTACGAAAAACGTCTAAGCCTAAGTATCTAAGTGAATATTAATGTATGAATAAAATATAAAATTCATTTTCTATCGGTTTACAAAACTAAAATATACTACTCAAAATAACACGTACAAAGCTTAGATATAATTGAAAGATGTGCTAGTAGAATCAACTACAGAATAGATACAGGCAGACAAAAAGAAATATTAACATATTATTATTATAATGATATATATTAACGTTGAAATATTAAATTGAACGTCTATAGTGACGCGCTTATTTGAGTAGTATATTAATAAACACTAAGAAAATATTACAAAGAAAGTGAAACAAAAAAGTGTACCGAACTGTAATAATGATTGGTTAATGTTTAGTTTTCGTTACGTCGCCTTTCGTGTGATAGTAGAAAGGTCGAGTGAAGTAGAAGATTCGCGGCGAAGGATTAGCTTCAGTTTCTCGTCTTCCTCTAGGTCGTCTTCGAATGAGACGGCGCGGCTGAGCTCAGTGTGACCCAGGGCGCGTGCCTTCCACGCCTCTAGCCTCATGACCTGCGCGCACATGTTACATATTGATTAGATAACTCATTCGCACCTACATAGCTATAAAAAAGAAAACATCGAACTCTACTCTCAGGTCTATGGCATATTCAGAAGACTATTTTATACATATACATATTATTAAGTATACTGGGTGTTAAAAGATCCCTTTCGTTACCGACAACTGGGTATAGTGTTAGTGATTCTTAACACAATGCTTAGGGTCACCTCGACCACTTTAGTGCATACCTAGGCAGCTAAATATGGGCTTTGAGTGCGAGTAATTGATGTTTCAGCTCATGAACCAGCTGTTCTTCAGATTTTTTAATGATAATTTATAAAGAATAGAAATTTCATCCATAATTTTCAAATCACATCAATCAAATATGTATATAAAAGAGTTGTGTGGATTTCTTGCCAGTTCTTCTCAAAGCTCCACCGTGCCAGTGAACTGGTCGTAGGAAAATTTACTGAGACTATTTTATTTCGGTTAACCTGTTAAATTCTTAAAAAGTGACTTATAAACGAGATATCAATTCATTTTATCAATTGGTAGCACCGGCATTATATCAAGTTTCATCAGCACTATCATCAGTTCAATACCTATTAATACACGGGTCAAAATGGATGTAGTATAAACAATAACATTTGACAATATTATAATTTATTAATGTCTGTTAAACCTTTGTTTGTAAAACCAATTAAAATAATAAAACCAGCTTATGGTTTATTTTGAAATGTTTAAAATAAGAAGTTACAACGGATATCAGCAAAATAATACAGCTACATTTTAAATTACATATTAATAACTGTCTCCATACAATGAAATATACACCTACCCCACGTCCATCATGTTTTCGTTTCTGTTAGGTTATGTACAAACTTTTGCGGGAATATATATCTCATTTTCTTAGAGGTTAGGAATTTTACCACACGTTCACGTAATTTTTATTAGTTCTTTATGTCACGCTCATAACAAACATATATCCCGAATTCTTATCTAAATTTGAGTCATCTGTGACTCATGAACTTATTCCAAAAGTTACCATGAATCATATGTGACTCATTGGACAGTGAAGTTGAATACATTTGGACAGTGATTTGTTTACAAACATTCATATTTATTCCTGGTGTTGCAGGCGCCCATAGGCTACGGTAACCGCTTACCATCAGGCGGACCGTACGTCTGTTTGCCACCGTCGTGGTATAAAAAAAAAAAAAAAAAAAAAATTCTAGATCCATTTCGGCCCGAGAATAGAAGGTTTCCATTTAACTCAGTATAAAAATGTAATGTTATTTAAATTCTAGAGTTGAGTTCAATATTATAGCACAGACAATCTACTGGTATTCACAAGTATATTTCAACTCTTCAGCTACTAAAAATAAAGCTTAATTTATTAAGTTCTCAACAAGACTGCTCACATATAAGTACGTATAAATATGAAATACCTATAAATACAACATAACTTTAACCTGTTTACATGATATAATAATCACGGTTACAACTTTAAAAACATGCACTCTACACACCTCTACAAAAAACAAATACTTCTACTATATTAATTATCTACAACGCAATATAATATTAATTAGCAAAACTTACTAACTACTACAACATTCAGAAACAATTGATTCATGTAAAAAATCTATTAATTAGTTCTTCAATTAATTATTAAATGTCTCTGATTACTTAGGTATATAATTTTAGGGTCTTTTGTCGATTCACGAGACGAAATATTCGGACCATGATGATGTGTCAATCGCACAAAAGCCCATTTTGAAGTCGTTGTTGCGGATCAGTGGTATGAATCGACGAATATCTTTTTTGTATTTCGTCTTTTCACACCACTGTATAAAACACCGAGAGGTTTTATTTTTTACTTAATCAGTTAGGTTATTCTTATTACAAAACAGTCATGCACTAAGTGTTTAAAACGAAATTTTATTTTATTTAGTAATCCATTCCACGCATGCATGGTGGTTACACTAAATTTTTGTTGTGTTAAGATAAAGTAGTTCAAAATCGGTATATTATTATACTTTTAACCTGTACCTACTAAATAAATCAATCCCTGTGGCGAATTGTGTGACGGTCATTTACCTAATTTAAAAAGTGTCTGTAATCATGTTTATATTAAAAGGGGTGCTTTTACCTGAGAATTAACAAAACTCATAGAATAAAGCAACCCTATTGTTAAAAATGAACCAATTCGCGACAGTAAATGTCTAGAGGGCTAGGAGCTTGATACTCTCGATTGGTATTTAATATTTAATAACATTATTAGATATTATATTGCATCTACTTGTATATAGTAAGACTACTAAACTAGATGTAAAATAATAATAATTATATAGTTCTATATGACTTCCAATTAGGAGCACCTTGTTACTAGTCCAGAAACATTTTATTGTCACTAATTGACTCATTTTAAGGGTTCCACAGTCAACAAGAAACCCTTATAGTTATACAGACTCTTATTAGAAGAAAGATGTAATTTTCCATGGATACGTCATGCTGATAGTCGTAAGATACACATAATTATAATACTAGATGGGGGGTCGTTCGCTCCCGTCGTTCTTTATTGCTTAGCTCCTAAACTCCTATTTGCCGTAGCAGGATCTTAGCCTTCCTCTATAAAAAGGCTATACAACACTAAAAGAATTTTTCAAATAGGACCAGTAGCTCCTGATATTAGTGCGTTCAGCTTTATATATTATTATTATTTAAAAAAATATTTGTAATTATTATATAGTGAGATCCCAGAGCTCCCAGACGTTACCTATGTTCTGAGAAACCAAATTTAGACGAGAAGGTAGTGTAAGGTACGTAAAATTGTTGCGAACTTTACTTATTTTCTGAGTGCTGATTTTTATATTTTATATGTTATACAGAATAATGTTAATAATCAATAACCAAACTCCCAGACACATCCAAGGGGCGGTTTTATTAGCCAGACGTTCAAAGTTCGAAAAAACACTCAAATCCTCTTTCGGGCTTAAGATTTTGCAAACGGATCCCTAAAGGAAAAAATAATGTTAGCAAATTAATAATATTTTTTAAAGACCTATCTAACGACACCCCACACTATGGGGCTCATCAGAGAGAAAAAAAATCCTCATTTGACATGCAGTAGGCTTAAATATGAAAAAAAAAATCAAAATATGTCAGCGCCAACATAAAACAAGCAGAAGCGATAGCAGCGTAAAACAATAAAATATATGGATCCTAGTTAATAATGCAATGTACAGCCAGATTACAATCATGCTTACTATTTACAAAAAATAATAAAATTAAAACAGGCTCTACGGAAAAGCACTTGCACTTGTCGCTGTTTTTTGTACGGAGTGCAAAGAAGATAAGTATTATGCAGGGCTGTCTATAAGTGTTGTATTTTTAGAAAATACTGTAAGTATATTATTTTATGTGTTATGCTGTCGTTATTAAGGCGTTAAAATATCTGTATAATATGAGAGCATTATTAAATGAGTGAAAGTACAAAACCCCATAAGAATATATATGGTACACGATGAAAAAAAATATCAGACCTAATAGCGCGGCCCTGCATACTTATTTCCTTTGCCTAGTGTACATACACACTAAATAATAAACAAAGAAATTTCCGTATAGGTCTAGTGTGTTCACTTGCTAAAATCCAATTATGCATGATAATAATATAAGTAAATTATAATATATATTTTAAGTTTTAGTTTGCCAGCTCAATTACTGGTGCACATAACACGTGAAATGGAAATCATGTATCTATTTAACTAAAATTAGTTTTTAGCCCTACTAATATTTCTATAAACAAAACAATAAAATTATGGCAAGGTGTAAGTTTTACAAAAAAATCTATTTAGCAGTTTAAAGTATTTTTTATAGATAAGATGCCTCATAAATTCTATCTATGTTGAATTTGCACAATAGTAATGGACCTTCCCTCAATAAATCCATCAGTCATTGCATAGATTTTAATGTACGAAATATGATATCTACTACTTTATATTACAGTTACAATTGTTAGCATGGAGTAAGCTTGTTAACACACTAGCCGACATAATGTTTGAATGTATTTAACTTACTCGAGCCATTTCCAGGGCTCAGTGTCCGGAGTGGTGATTGGTGTTGGAAACTGTGCAGTGCCAAACAAAATGTATCAGACATTTTGATACAATCATAATACAATCACTAAAATATGCTTTACCTTCACTTCGATCAACGGCGGTATGCTTTAAACACGATTTATTCATTGATTTTGTCGTAATAATTTGTTGTGATGAAATTTAATTTCTATTTTGTATCTTACGACCCAATCTCGATAAAACAACATATCACAAGTGAAAAATAACATAGCATGTATATTTAAAAAATATTTATTTATTTTTACAAATATTTACCCACACATGTGTTTAATATCGAGAAATCGGTTTCGTAATCATAACATTTTTTAATAATAAAACTATCCTATCGTCGTAATTATATTTATATTATCATAACGTTGCGCAGATAAAGACGAATTAATGCACTATGCCATTCAGGTATAAATAGTTAATTTTCGTATAACATATGTACAGTGACTTCAGTGACAAAGCGGCGATGCCGTATCAATGACTGCAGCGTTCTTGTTATAGGCGTTACGGGTGATCTATCACACTGTGCACTCATCAAACACATGAAACGAACATCAATATTCATGATTTATCGTCATCAAGAAAATTTCCAACTTGACTTAACGACTACCGAATTAAGCGGTAACCGGGACCAACTGGTATACGTGCCTTACAAAGCACAAAGAATATTCATGATCATTATTTGTTAGTATCGTGCCACCGGTTGATGAATTATATTTATTAACCATTTTAGTGAATAAGCGTGAGAGGACAGATGTTGAATCGTTCACAATATAATGAACTTTATTGTAAAATGTGTTAGAAAAGCAAAGCGTCAAAACGCGATATTCAATTCAGATAACTTTTTATTTGAAGCTTGAATATAGATCACAAAATGTGATACTAATTTGGATGTTCGTTGCCACTCAGTGTATGCAAATAACAGATTGTATGGAAATAGTAGAATTTCTTCTCATACCTCAGCCTTTAGTTCAGCGACTTGTTCCTGCAATTCTCGAACATTGTCTGAGTCGTCCATGTTATTACGGAGCTCGCCTTCAGTAACCATCACTTCATTCTGAAATAAAACAGATTTTTTTGTCAATATATTGCAAAACGCACATACATGATCAATCGGTATAGATATAACAACCTACCTTCAATTTATAACCAGAAACTTCATTTTCTAACTCCGCTATTCTCTGGGCGTCCTCCATATTACGGATGTTAGCTTGCATGGAGTCATATTTAGCCTGTTCAAATCAAAACAATATAATAATGTTTATCTGCACACAAAACTATTTATTATACTGATATATTGCAATATCAGTATAGTATTGCGTTGTGCTTTAACACATTGAACGTCAGATCGCAAACACAAAATTGTTTTGTTTGACGGACATCGCTGTCGAAGATGGAGTTTACAAACAAAAAAATAAATAATGTCACATGTTTACCTTACTCTCAAGATCAGTGTATTTATGCTGGAACTCCCTCTGGCGTGCTTGGAGCACCCTCTCGCGTTGTAGCGCAGCATCCAAGTTCTCACGTAATTGACGCGCCTCTTCATCTTGACGACGGAGCTGGTTCGTCGACACCTGAACTTGAGTCTCGAGCTCCATGACCTAACAAATAAAAATATTACAAGCAGCCCATTTGCCCACTGCTGGGTAAGGGTCTATTCCCCTTTATGTAGATAGCTGAGACGGTTCAGGCCCTACCACCAACACTCGCCTAACCTCCACGATCAAGACAAACTTATTCAAAATAGAACGCAATAAACGTGTGGGTATCGGCTAATAACCACTTATAATGAAACAAAACGAATTAATAGAGACTAGGTGTTGCCCGAGGCTAAGCTGCAGAGGATCTTTGTTTGACCACTGCTAAGTTCCTATTGGTCGTAGCGTGATGTTCCTATATAAATGGGCTATCCGACAAAAAAACAGTTTTTCAATTCGGTTCATTATTTCGTGAGATTAGCACGTTCAAACAAAGAAACAATTAAGCTTTATAATATTAGTATAAATACCTTCAGTCTTAATTCTTTAAGTTCAGTTAGCGCCTCTACTTCTCTTATCCTAGTGGTCATGAGCTCCTCCTCAAGTTTCTGCATGTCGGCCGAGCGACCTTCCCAAGCCCGCAACAGTTTTTTGGGCGTCGCCATTATATCGGAGACTACGTTCGACTGCACTGGGGCTGCCGGGGCTTCTTGCCTGTGTTCCTATACAAAAAGTTACATTATAATAACTATACACTTACCGTTGGCAGATCATATCTGCACTACAATAGTGCAGCTGTCTAATGGCGGCGGTATCTCACCCCATTGTAAATTAAAATTCTTTAAGGGCAAACACGCAGAGGTGTGTTGGACCTGTGTCCTCGCCCTCCAAAGGCCCAGACTCTCCTACTATTGGGGTTTATCCGTGTTGTAATGAGACTATTTACAATAAAATTACAATCTCCATTGAAAGTAAAACAAAAATGAGTATTTATTATTCATAAATAAATATGATATCAATTTTAAATATTCGTAAAATGAAATACAATCTTTAGGCTTTGTTAGTTGATAGATTTTTGTTGAGTCTGTCACTTGAGTCTCACATAGTTTATAGTCCGACACAGCTTTCTGTGCAGTAATGACGGCACATGAAGGGCAACACTGTGCTGCAAGTGTTATCAGTTATGAACTTCTCCCCAATTATATGGTAAACATATTAACATTGGTAACTGACTCTATCTGCCAATGGAAAACAGAGTCTAAAGATAATACAGAATAAAAATAATTTAAAATGAATGGAAAATGAACTTTATTTACTTGTAGATGCCGCTGCCACGCTTCAGATATCTCGGTCACACGTTGACGAAGATCTTTCAAAGATAAATTCGCTTCAGCCTCACGTAGCTTCACAGCAATCAGTTCGTCCTATATTTTATACAAATAAACAGTTTAGCATATCCACTCATTTTGAAAATGAAAATTACTCAAGTATAATTTTTGATTTTGATTATTTAAGGAGGAGGTATTTAATAACTATGGATAATAGACTTTTGCTTTATGATTAACATAATATTTTAAAAAATTTTGTTATTGTTTTATGATAACTTTGTTCTTACACTTAACAACAATGCAATTTGCATTATTTGTATACCGAAATGCTGCTATTGTAAGTAATCCTAATTTATTATTTACATGTTTAACTCATACAGCGCCATGTTATTTCATAATATACCTACATGTTATAAAGTTTAATATAGATCAACTGTGTCTGTAAAACTAGCATTTTATATTACTGTTACTGCCAGGAATATTAATGTACACTGGCAAGTGATACTATTTGTATTTTATGATAAATAAAGAAATGTATAAAACAAACAAAACAATGTTTAATGGGATTTTTATATAAATACGTAAATCTTAATATACGTACATGGAAAACATACTTTCAAGCCATAACTTTTTATGCCTGCAATATGAAGCAGTATGAATGCCACATGACACACAAAGGTAATAAGTCTTTGGATGACCAATCTTTCAAAGTATTAGAGATTTCTTTTTAATTAATTGATTTTGCAATATACAGTTGGTTAATACGTGTTCTTCCATACACTGGTCTACAATTCCACACATTGTTAATTATATATTATCGTTAAATTATTTCACAGAATAAATAACTACCCAAAAATTACTTTAAGAAGATATGCACGTGTTTAAATGACTTATTGTAATCCATTGTTGAACAACTAAGGTGAGTAGGTTAATCTTATACCTGTAAATGTGCTACATTGTTATCGACACGTTGACGTCTGAGACTTTTGTTCTCATTCTCAAGTTCCGCGATGCGTGCAGTCAGTTCCCTCTCAGCGGCCTCCCGTTCTGCGGCATGCAGTCTCGCTCGTACTAACTCTCTTTGTAAACAACGAGCTAACTCTTCTCCTTTCGCAACTCCACTTCCCTCAGTACCCTCCAGAGATGACTGCCTAGAGTTATTCTGTTAACAAAGTCACAAATAATACACATAAAATGTGTCAGTGTGTTAATACTGTACCAGTATAACATAACAGATAACATGTAGGTGCGATAAGACAGAAAACAGAAAACGTCCCAGCATGAAGACATTGAAGAACAAAGCGTTATTATGATTTCCCAAACAAGGTGTCCCGTAAAGTGTATTCATACGGAGATGAACCGAGAATAGCATAAGAAGTAGATTTTAAATTATAGATGTGAATTAAAGTAGTAAAATGTAATACGTACACATTACAACACAAAAGAAAACACTTTTCAATGTTAGTTTAATTGTACATTTTACGACATTGATAAATAAGTATATTTATATTTATTACTTTTTATGGAACACCTTGTGAACAAAGAAGCATGATATGAATACCTCAGCAATGGTCATTTCCAATGATCGTATTTCGTCTTGAGCGACAGCCAACCGTTGTTGAGCATCGACGTTGGCCCTCCGGAGTGCCTGCACTTCGCGGGCGAGCGCGAACGTCTCTTCCTCCCCTTCGGCAAGGTCCACTTGACCTCTCACCAGTCTCTCTGCTAACCCAGAACTTTCTTTCTCCAGCAGTTCTACCCGTTGCTTCAATAAACGGTTTTCCTGACGTAGGCACTACAATAAATACCAGGTTTCCAAACATGCCCTTTTCACATAACCAAGCACCACTACTACATGACCAATACAATGGGACAAACACTGAACACATAATCTGCCACCCGCAAAGATTCCAACGATACAAACACAAGACACGTCAACGACCAACCAGACCACCCTCATGCCTGAACAATGACATAATCTTATGCGGGCCACAGAACGTGACGATAGTTCAACACATAATAAGGGTCATGTAGCTTTTAATTTTGTATATTTTCTTACCCTCAGTACCGCTATATCACTTTGTTCTTTAGTTTTGATAACAGTGTATTCTTTTTCAAGTTTTTTCATCTTCTTTGGATTCACTTTGATAGAATACGCAAGGTTCATGAAGGCATCTTGATCTGCTTCCGCTTTTGCTGGCAGTTCCTTTTGTATGTACTGTGGGTATTATATTTAATGTATGTTGTGAATAAATCATGTCAAATAAATAGTCAAGGTTTTACGCATATAATTTTTTTTTTGGCAAAGGCTTCCTTTTGTTTGTCTTATTAACTTCTTTATAATCCTGTCCGCACAAAATATTTAAGCCTTCAAGTACCTCAGTAAACATGCAAAAAGAATTTTCTAGATCACAATAGCAGTTTCTGTGATAATCGCGATCAAATAAACAAACTGTAAAATTAAAATATTAGTATTGTTATAGGTTTAACTTACCTTTAATATACTTTCCATATCGAGGGACAATAAATCATTCTTCCCCACAGTTAACAACGCAAGTGCTACTTTGAAAACTATTTCAATTCCTTCGGATAAAAACACGTCCATTATTCGGCAAGCAAGTGGCAACGATAAAGTAGTAGTAAACAGAGTCAGGAACCAACTGCTGGCATACAGTGACGTATTGAAACTCTGCAATTACCAAAATACTATTCAATTTTATGTATTTTAGAACAAAATAAAATAGCAACGCATCAATGTTCCACTGTTTTCCTCTTCTCTATCTAGAGAGCTGAGAGGGTTGAGGCAGCAATACCCACACGCTGGCTCAAAGCGGGTCAGTGGATAGACCAATTAAGTAACTTTATTTTTATACTGACCTGTGATTGAAAATGTACGTGCAAGTCAGGTAAGAGCTCTTGAACTAAATTCTCTAATTGAAACATACAGAGGCCGAGCTCTGCCATGCTTGGCTTGAACATATCACGCATGCGGTGTTGTTGCATTATTTTAACAAGCACCGCAAAAGCTTCTTCTTCTGGCATCTGTGTGATATAAAAAATCTATTAGCTAAGAATGATTAGTTTAGATTGACCAAGTGCTAATTAATATGGAAATCACAGTATGAGCCCATCTTACTATGACAATCAAACTTTACTGAGAACAGAAGTGAAAAACTATTTAATTAATGCAATCGGTATGTATATCCGCAGTCAACGATGTAAGGGGACATTAAATAAATAAACAAATTCTTTCGTTACTGCCTATATCCCACGGGACCGAAATACAGTCCGAAATAATTTATGTCAAGTGTAAGACCATCGGCATTACAACTTTTCCAAAACACGGGAGGTAGAGTTTTAGACAATTTTATTGTTTAACCGAAAGCCTGACATAGAATTACAATACTCAAAGCGAGAGGATTGAATAACTAACCTGCATAAGTAATAGGCCAACGATAAAGCCAGAGCCTTGACAGTAGCCAACCTCGCGATCGTGCAGCGAATATGCCTTCATCACGTTAAACAATGACTCTTGACCGAGTCCATCTTTCTCCTTGAAGAAGTCATGCTCAGGGTATGTACGCGCTATGTCCCGACGAATCACCTTTTCGCATGCTGACTTCGCCTGAAATGTACTTTTGCTGTATTTTATATTTAAACTATCAAGTGCTCGCGGGGTATATTAGTAAAATAGTAGTCTATATCAGTCTACACGTCTTAGACTATTACATGTGAAATTTCATGAAGATCGTTTAAAGCGTTAATGCGAAAACAGAGTTACTTTCACATTTATAATATTAGTAAGGATTGAAAATAATTGCAATAGATTCAACGATAATGAATTTATCATAATTTATACAACGTCAGTGAAATAATTTCTAGATACGTTGCAACACGTGCTGATCCGTCCAAATGGCACGTGTGATATCAGCGCTAAGGAGATACAACACGTCATTTTCCCCGGAGGGGTACACCTAATTACATGATACCCGCATTTCACTAGCTGTTTGGTCGTGTAATGGGGGGCGAGCGAGATTGCCTTTAATCGGGCACATTTCCAAACATCGAGCTGTTACAGAGAATTTCATGTCTTTTTGAATTTCAATTGAACCCAGGACCTGTTGCAGCAGAGCAGCCATATACATTACAGTCGTATTACACTGCCGGGGAGCCACCCCAGCAATTTACCTTAATAAATTGGGTTATTATTTTTGTCCCCCAAGAACTTCGAGGAAATACCTATCTACCAAGCTATTTTTACTTTAATAAAGATGATGCACAAACAAATATAAAATTAAATGACCTTTTAGTAAAAGTATGCCTATCGACAACATGTTTTTTGTTTCCGTATCGGTTTGTTTAGGATAGGAATGAAAATAGACATAATATTGAAAATAGGGTTAACGTTATAGGATTGGATTGGATCGAACATTGCTGACATATAAATAGAAATAGTTGTGTTGTATTTGAGAATACAACATATTGTAAAACTGATTATTGCTAGATCATAACTTCTAAATGGACTGGACGTCCAAATTAAGAGTAATTGATAAATTGTCATCATTAGAATATGACACACAATTAATCTTAGAAGAAGAACACAGCTGCAGATTTTTTTCTATGTGTGTAAACATTGCGGGATAAAAACGCGGTGCTTCGTATAAAATTCGTTTATTTTACTGCAGTTTGACTTTATAATCTTTATCTATATATAGGTATAATCGGGAAAAGTACCTGTTCACTTGCGTATACCCGTGTGTTCGTGACGCTGCCCGCTGTATGCAAACAGTGAGCAGTGTTTATTCACTAAGTAACAAAGGACCTTTAAAGGTCGACTTTGGCGTAAATTAAATTTACCTATAATCGCCATAGTCCAAATATCTCGTGGACTTACCTTAATATATGAAGCGTAGAGTTTTTTCTCAGGTGACGTGTCGACCCCTGTTAAGAGCTGCCAAACGATGCCTCTGAAGTGGTGAGGGACGCCCTGACGCACAAGATCGCGTACATACTGATTGCGACGTTTCCATTCTGTCTCCCAGTTGCTAACGATCCTGCCCCAAACACCCCATAAGTCTTCTTCTCCGTTGCTGCTAGTGCTGACTCGGGGTTCGGCTTCATGGCTTGAGCTTGTTGCTGTAGATTATACAATAAAACTCATACTTGTATCCCGCATGAGTAAAACATTCGTCATATCATTCCACGGAAAAAAATGTATTACGGTTTTTTTTAGTTACTTGTTTAGCTTATTTATAAATATAAATAAATAAATAAAAGTAAATTTAGTTTAGTTCTTCAGTGGTTTATCTACATAAAAAAAGGAGAGGTAGGAGTATTTCCATATTGTAAGTTTTACACCGTTAAGCCATACAGTTATAACCAATAGGGGCATAAATACTATAATTAATTGTTGCATCTTGTAAAGAGTCACTTCTTAATCATCCTGTACTGTAATTCTTATGGGTAAAGGCTCACCCCATAAAAACTCCCTGTATTTTTCTAGCCCTGTTCAAGAGATTTAGAGTATACAAAATACTGAGTGACGTCTCATGCCTAAAGCCGATTGTTTATAAAGTGTCAACTCTAAAGGCAATGATTACATCCATGTAAAAATACTCACTGAGTCGTAAGTTTTCTAGAACACAAGATATATAAAATTCAAGTACACTTTTTGTATCAAATAAATCATTTATATCGTTCATTTTTACTAGTGTGATAAGAACCACTGGATGTGCACTAGGTATCACTGCTAGTTAACCGCTGATAAGAGATAAAATTCTATCTGTGTGTCACCTATAGAATTATTTATGTCAGTTGTCAGTACAATATACAAGATGTTAACGAAAAAAATAGATCAAGCTATAAAAAATATATAATTTATGAGATATTTCTAAGATATAACAATTAAGGGTGTATGTAATTGTATAATCTATTACTGTTTTAGTTTTATTGTTTCAGAACGTGCGTTCTTAGATAATGGTATAAGATTACAATGTTGACATTAGTTTTACACAATGAGTGCTTCTGTATATCGTGAGATTAAATTAGTTGTTTATTAATTGTTTCCACACGTAACTGGGTCGCAAAATGCTTTACCATTACAACACCCTTCTTTGGGTACTACAGAAGTTCTGAATTTATATAAAATAAAACATATTGACTGGAATTTTATAGGTAGATACATAGAGTTCTGTTGAGCATGAATATATTTGATGATAAATTATGAAATAATTTATTTTTATAAGGGAAAGTAATTATCTTACCCAGTTCTATAGGCACTAATGATATTTTGGATGGACGTTAAGGTGAAACTTATCTTGACTGTCTTTAGACGGATTTCACCTTTAAATTATGTTAACAAACATATTTGACAGTTATTTTAAAAGAGGTTTTCAAATAGAGCAGCCTGACAGTGAACATTTCTATATACTGCCATAATTTTGGTAATTACCTTGTGGGTTATATTGTAGGGATAGTATTGTAGAAGTTATCAGTATCCCAGCCAATCCATAATGATTCTGAGTCGGATAGGTTGTAAACAAAGCAATTTTTTAAGGTAGACAGCAGATGGACTGTGTTTCTGCCATTAGTGATTACCATGGGTGGTGGTAAGCTCCTGCCAGGTGGCGTTTAGGTTGCATAGATAGGGTGCTAGCTCGTTTACCAATGCGAATCACTTACCCGAGGCTAAAGATACTTGTGAAGTATCAGAACTCTTGCGGCTGTGGACTGTAGTGAGCGAGGGGCACTTCACGTCCGCCTCGATCCGTCTGTTCTCTTCCTCCAGTTTGGCTAACAGCGCCCGCTCGGGCGTTGGTATGGTATCACTATCCCCCAAGCGGTAATCTGCGTACATTCACAAAATACATTTATTGTATACAATGAACTAGTCCTTTAATTATCTGTTTCTTAGCTCTTTGTTGACTTATAAGATATTCATCATATTGAGCATTATGAATGTATTTGTGAATAAACAATGGCCACTCACGCAACGGCGCGTGCTGAAGGGAACGTAGATACTATCACAAATGTTGATATTATAAGATTTCTTCTAGCTTATTATGCTAGTTCCAGTTTCGAAAAAATATTTAAATTATCTAGATAAGGTTGCAGCTTGCGCTGTCAAACGTAGATTTATACAAATAAGTTACCAACTTGCCCATTAATGAATACACAGACAAAATAACATTACTGTGGGAATGGTGGACATTACAGCGAACTTTATGAAACGTACATATTGGTTGACTTTTATATAGGATCAATGTTGACTGCGCCATTAGTCTCAAAATTGCATAGATATTGCTCAATTTATTTGGATAGTTGGACAGTTAATAACTTGAAATACGCGTGAGCACAAAATCAGTTAGGATTCCGCAGTTAAACATTCATAATGTAATGTACTTATTGATATTTTATTCGTATACGAGTTGACGTATGTATTATTTAAATAATCGAAAAATATTATGTCGTTGCTACGTGACAATATCAATAGACCGAGGAATAAATACTATTACGGTTACATAAATACACTCTTATAAGTAAATATAAATATTACTTATGTTATTACATTATTAATACCGTTATAACTATAGATTGGCGAAACATTTATACGATTGTTAACATCAACGTAAGTAACTAGACATGTATTACTGAATTTATTACAGGATTAGATTGAATTATCATCAATCAGGTCGATGAGCTTAAATATGCATTTATTTAGAAAACGACTTTTGATACAATAGTTTGATAACTAGTCCTCGTTCTGCTATCCTTCAGGACGGTTGCACAAGTGTTTAGCAAATATAGTATAGAGCCAATAAAATAAATATCGTATTTTTACTAGTGTATTATTTCTTTTCAGTTTACTACGGAACCCTAATGAGAACCGTAAGTTTTGTCTAAAACTACTTACACCCAACTGTTAGTAACGATTAAGTATTTATCTACACCAAGTAAACGTTTTATTATTAATAAAAATGTTATTATACAAAAATGTTTTAATCGCTCTCACCTTGAAACACTTAACAATTTACTAACTACATTAGATTTAACATAAGTACTAGCCAATAAGTTAAAAATGGAACCATTATTTCCTCCACCAATATTGTTTTATTGTTACGAATTAAAGAAGTAAGTTATATGTGATTATTTTTTTAACAATTTGGTTGCTATTGTTTTTTTTATGATTACGAGAATGTGAAGCTACTGTCTATTGTTTATTAATGTCCAGATCCAGAATCCAGAGTACATTGCCTATTTTTTTAACTAAGTATGAAAGTTCTAAGTTACCTGAACGTTATATCTTCTAACTCTACATTGTATAAAACAAGCAGTGATCGTTGTTAATTAAATAATTAGGTACTTGAAGCAGCGTCAGCCAAGTTAGTATTAAGTGACAAAGGAGGATGAAAAAAATGAGGATTGTGGTGATAGAATGCAAGCTCAATATTTACAGTGCATTTAGTGAATGTTAGTGTTAAACCAACAAACCGTCCAGAGATGATACAGGTGATTCTGTATTACTAGCGATCGGGGTTCCGGGGACAGCGGCCGGCGCGGCGGGCGCTTCTCTTGCGTCGGCATCCACCTTCATGGTGACTCTTTGCCATATAGAGCCCTCCCCTCGCCCTTCGGCCCCGCCTCACAGTCCGCTCCTCTCTGCACCAGACACGCGCGGTCACGCCATCAGCTCCACACAAAACCGAAGGACGTGGCCGTCCCGAACATACACCAATACGGCGTGTGACGAACCTACCTACGTGCTATACTATCTGATTTGAGTATTCAACCCTATTATTATAAGTCTACATATACATGTCATAGGTTAGATCAAAATTCAAACAATGCATATAAAATGTTTCATTTTGCTGAATGCAATTTAATTTTACTATAAGCTACTAACAAAAAATTCTGTTTGTCATGTCAAAAAATCAAGTCTTATAGTAAATAGTGAAAATATTTTAAATGGATAAAATAGGAATATATCCCGAGTTATTGAGAATCACACATGGGTACATGATATGGTTTATAAAACTAATTTGGGCTAAAAGGAGCTTAGTAATAAAAATATTTTAAGCAACCCTTTCATGTTTGTACAAAAGCTAACCTCAGCTCCACCACACATGCACAAACTGTTAATTAATGGATGAAATATGACATTATAAAATTATCTGGGCACACAACACGGCATCACAATGCACTAGGCTATAACTACTTAATATAATTGACGAGAAGGTGGTACTATGTGTGTAACAAGTTAAATATATAATTACGCATGAATGACTGTCTGAGTTTATAATGTTTTAAAGTTTTGTTTTGATGAAACCGCACTGGTAGGTGAAAGTCGGGCAGTATGATCCACGCGCTCCGCGGTCATCCGCCCACTAAGCATGAAGGCCGCTCGTGTTCTTCACATTATAATAGAATAACATACCACAAGCTAGACACGCGCGTAAATGGATACACAGCGATTTTATATTATTTATATATTTAAAATAAGTCACAAAGTATTAACAATTAATTAACACAATAATAATGACACTCGTTTAATTATTCTATTCAGTCGGATTTATTAGATTTAAACACGAATGTGCGATAGATTATAAATTTAGTATAATGACTCAGTCATTGACTGGGCGGTGATTTATTGTCAGCTAGAGAACATATCGGTGTATAAAATTCCTTAAGAGGTGTATACCGCGCATAATTATCGATAGAGGCTAACTCGTTAAACTACAACCAGGACCGTGGACTAATCTATTCAGTAGCTTGATGGAACTAGACCGAGTCCAAAAATGTAAATCGACTGTTACCGCGGCGTAGTGGTTTAGCTAGTCGCATGCAATGACGTGGCTGCGTATTCAATTTCCACACGAGACAAAATATTTGTGTGAATTAAAGATTGTATCGAATCTAGGTGTATTTTGTGTCCGTTAATTGTAATCTTGTCCCTTTTGGCCTTTTAAAAAAAAATCTGGTTAAGGGCATGTCGGACCATGCTAACATGCTTTTAACCGGTTCCGCAGCCAAAGAGCGAATTTACGTCGCTTTGTTGACAATCGCAGTTTTTCGGCAATCACTCAAAAACGGTATAACTGATCATATTAAATAAGCATTGATCTTTGTGATTCTTTTCAGCTTTCTAGGTTTTACGGTTTAGAAAATACATACGGACGGATATGACGAAACTATTACGGTTCCATTTTTGCCATTTTGGCTACGAAACCCTAAATACCGGCGCGCTGAAGATTTTATACCATCAAGTATGTATATTATTATACTTTCGGCCCCATCGGCCATCAGTTCTACGTGATATGTGCCCTGCCCACTGCCATTTTAACTTGCTAATCCGGTGGGCAATGTCGGTAACTCTGATTCTTCTGCGGATCTCCTCATTTCTGATTCGATCAAGCAGAGACTCCGAGCATTGCCCTCTCCATAGGTCGTTGAGCTACTCTGAGCTTGTTTGTAAGGCCCATATTTAGAGACCACGTTTCAGTGCCATATGTCATCGCTGGTAACACACATTGATCGAATAATTTCGATTTGAGGCACTGAGGTATGTCGGACGAGAAAATGTTTCGCAGTTTTCCAAACGCTGCCCAGCCGAGTTGGATTCGGCGATTGACCTCTGCCTTAAAGTTGTAAGCAAATGTAAGCAAAAAAACCAAAAAAACGGGACCTTCTTTAACGTCCCCCTCTCGGGCTCACCTCGGAGGGGTAAGGACTTTTAGTATGTTTATCTCCTAACTAGTCCAAACAAAGTTCCTAAGTCAAAGTTTCTGTTTTCGACATTTCCCTCCACAGTATCATTGCGAGCACTCATTTACTAGACTTGTAGTCATTATTGTACACATTTTATAAAATATCAGTATATCGGTTCAAATTCACTTACTGACCCTATGTTTATGTATTTAATTGTTCGATAAGTTCTCTATTATTTAACATCTGGTTTTCTATGCACGGCCCTTCAAATATCTGGTATATTATTACGTAAGAGCATTAACTATATACTAGAGTTATCAGTAATCCGTTTAAAACACATGCTCCATACACTATTTTTATACTTAACGTCCTCAACTTCCCAAGTACGTATCAACCGTACGAAGCGAACGCAATATAAAAGGTAACTAGGTACTTCCGTTTTAACGATGAAGTTAGAACATTTACTGTATTATGTAGTAGTAGGTACATGGTGTGGCGATACTAGAGTTAAATATCCACTTGTTAACTGGCCCGCTTTATACTTGCCTTGTAATTTATATGAATTACAAAAAATTCGTTTGTATATGTATTCAATAACTTCGTTCAATAAAGACCTATATGAAATTAGTCTGTTGTGTTGGAAATGTTTTATGTTCAAACACTTTTAATTTTTTTTTATTGCCTAAAGTGGCAGACTAGCAGACGGCTCACCTGATGGTAAGTGATTACTGCCGCTCATCGACGTTGATGTCATAGCGCTCAGGAAACACCGCTGTAGGAAGTTCACCCCAGAGCCGGCACGTACGTGGGAGGATTGATCGCTAAAACCTTACCGTTCTAGACGATATCGGCTCCAGGTAGTGCGGGTGAAGCCGACAGCGTTGTCGAGTGGTCCGATGATAAAAAGGCGACGATGGCACCAAATCAAGGAGTTCATCAGAGCACTCCCCATGGAACAATCGATAGAGCACACAGAGTGACCCAAAGTCTCTCCGTTGCTCTAACGATTCCAAGTTGTCCGTCAGATTGGGATCACCGACGATTCGAACAGCCCACCTTTGGAGGGAGTCAAGTGGGTCGAGCTGGTACTTGGGAGTTTCCGCCCAGAGGTGAGAGCAGTACTTCAAATGCGGCCGAACCTGTTCTTTGTACTGTACAAACCACTGCTTAGGCTTGAAGTACCGCTTCGCCTTGTACAGTACACCCAGTTTTTTTGCTCGCCAATTTGGCTTTGTCCTACAAATGACTCCCAAACTGGACTTTGTTCGAGATTTCGACGCCGAGGATCCCAATACTTTCGGACTAATTCAAACAACGGGAGAGATACTTCTTTAAACTGAGGCGCCTTTACAAATTCGTCCTTTTTCGCAGTGAACGTGCATACTTGTGTCTTCGAGGGGTTGAACTGAACCAAGTCTTCACACCTTATTTGGAGGCTCGCTCCAGAGATGCCTTGACTTCAGACACAAGTATTGACCGTTTCTCCTGTACAGTGACCCGAGGGATGTTCTGGTGGCCGGTATAACGCGCGTCACCCGTGCTGTCATCTGCATGGCAATTCATGTTACCTATAGACAACATGTCATTGATATGCAGAATGAACAACGTTGGTGGGAGCACCGAGCTTTGTAGAACACCAGCATTGATGGGCCTTCCCTGAGAGCATGCACAGGCGACAACGACCTAAAAAACAGGCGATCTACTTGCATAGTCTCTAGAATCCTAAGGAAATTAATGAAATCCTGAATCTTTTCGGCACGTAATGTTAATGCTTTTGGGATGTTATTTAGCACTCCTTAATTATTAGAAATTATGAAATAATTTTAAGATTTCTCGACAGAGACCAGTCCGGAAGCTGTTGAATGATTAATTAAAACGAATTAGGCATTTATATTGATATCCATCGACCGTTTTTAAACCGATTTTAAACACTTTTTCTTTGTTATCATCAAAAAAAACCCGACCACGTAACTAAATTTTGTTTGCTAAACATTACGATTGACATTTTTTTTTGTCTTAATAAATCTTTGCCATAAGACCTGATAGTACGGAACCTTTCGCGTCTAACTTGCATTTGACCGGTTTTTATTTTTGAAAAGGATTTTCGCGAGAGCTGAATAAACATGACTTAGATGCATCGTTATACTTGTCTTTGGCTCGAGCTTAAAATATTCACGAGCACGCCGGATTTGTGCTACGTTTTCGGTGCCAAGCCTATAAGCATATATCCACAAATATATATACGTATACTTCACGAACGTTGGACATAATATTTGAAGACATAATGTACGAGATCTGAAGTAGAACACAATTTGATACTCGTTATGTTATGTTTTTAGAAGTGAAAAAGCACTCAAGGAGACTGTATAGCGTTGTTTATGTCTCTGTTTACTTTGGCGGCAAACAAACAAATCAGGTTACAGTTATCGACTACATTTAGAGCCACAAATTGGTGTATTTCAAAGGCGTAAGGGATATTACTGTAATTTTAACTGTCACGCTTGTAAATCAATATTATGCAATACTAACACGTTTATTTTATGGTTCCGTAGTAATAAGGAACACTTATATATATTCACAATGTTCGTCTGTCCGTTTGTGTATCCGCGGTGTAAGACAGGATTTATAGTAATAAAAAGTTGTTATTTGTAATATTACTGTTGAATAACGCCAGTAAAGACGTACTTTTTGGATAATTCTGACAGTATATTGATTTTTTTACTAGTATTTTTCATGTGGGTCATCTTTGCATGGGTTTCTCTAAAACAACTTAGGGTCTATAGCATGAATTTTAAGTGTTTCGATCATTCGTGGTTCCAATTTATAGCTTTAGCTGAATTCTAATGTAACAAAAGTATGTATTCTCTAAAAGCAGCCAAATTATCTATACTACAGGGTCTGCAATAGAAAATTATAACGCATATACTTGAGGCATTGACTGGAATAACATATTTTAAATAAACCTAATTTTTAACATGTGCAGTGATTTATTGAATAATCGGCTACTAAAGTTATTATGTCATTTTGTTCTTTAAAGAAACAATAGCTTATGATTCATCAAACATGAGATGATTAATTATTTATTGACAACGTAATTTAAAGAACAAACTGCGATCACAGCTAAATCATGAATGTGTTTACATATGCTTGAAATAACGTCTAACTAATAGAAATAAAAAAAAAAGATAATTACCTGTAATGTTTATAAATATATTTGTAGTAGACGTCTCGGCTGGTGCTGGTTCGAACATTAACTGAAAGAAAGATAATCTCATGTTACAAATCTATTGACTAATATACATATTAATGTAGTAACAAACTACCAGTACAATGTGGTTCGATTAACCTCATATTAGAATTTGAGATAGAAAATATATAAATAGAAACGGTTTCGTTTACCTACAATAATCATGAATGTATTGAAATGTAAGATTTTTTTTATATCAAAAACCCCCTGGCTTCGCCCATGCGTTCTGCTATAGGTATATTCTCTGGCATAGAATAACTCGTGCTATAGGTGGACAAAACCATTTGTGATGACGTCAAATAGTGATGCTATCGACAGACAGCATTGTTTCTAGACATTTTAAACTAACTATTGATGCGCATGAAGGTAATTATACGATTTCCTTTGAAAATGTTACTGACGTGTGCCCTCACAAAGCAATACTATTAAAAGCTACCACTTGGGAGGTTCATTAACCCGAAATTCGTGTATTGATTAAGTATAATATTTTTTAAGAAATACAAATTAGGCACAATCTGTAATTAAGGAGGAGAACATAGTGTTATGGCCTCCACTACTGGACACATCCAGCAGTGGAGAGCAGTTTTTCATATTGTGGAATTGGACATTCTGAACCTAAAGGTATAAGTCGGTATGTATGTAGTATTTAATATGAAAAATAGAAACCCATGATATAAATAGAGCAATTGTATGTAGGCGATGTGAACTAAACTATTCATAAAACTGTTCTGTAAGAACAAAATGAACAAGGTATCGTATACCTTTGTGAGACGATATCAGTGAATGTTTTACAATTTACTGAGAAAATAAATATTTTCCGTACTGTATCCCTTACCTTTGACATTAGATATCTCACAAAGGTTATGCTTAACATTTACCGTTTACGTACCTACGTCTATAAAGATAAGTATATAATTTCAAACAGTTGAACAAAGAACCTTCCACTGCCAAAAACTGAAAGTTTTATCACTGTAATTTTAATATGGAACTATACGCCAGGTTTTATTATTTCGTAGAAATCCTAGGTCAATACTCCCGTGAGTTAACCTAGTCTACTTTAGGGGTTTGTGACAAAATGAGCAGCTGTTAGCGTGGAGTATAATTTAAAGGTTCGGCAAAGAATAGGAGGGTAAGTTATAGTGGTGGATTTTGGAAAAAAGTATCTTCGACTTTCAGACATCATCATTAGGAACCAATTAATGTCCCTGGGTTCGAATCTCCTCTCCTTTATCTAGAGAGCTGATAGGGTTTAGTGCATACTCCACACACGGTGGTCTAATGCGGGTTGGTAGATCAGACATATTCTTAGAATTTTTCCCTAGGGTATGTGGGTTGCCTCACGTTGTTTAAATTTAATTAAATTAGTACCTACTTAATAAAATTGTAGGTTGCAATATTTTTCAGTGAACGTTTTGCTGGACCGCTTTTGTTATGTGTCACAATCGTTGGCGAACACTGCCATAAATAAAATGTACTAACAAGACAGTGACGTCGACGTCGTCCAAATGTTTGATAAAACATTGTTTTATTGTAGACAATAAATTTATCGTAACAATAATTATATATTATATTATGTATCTGTATACCGACATATATTGAGTTCATAATATCCGTTAAAAGTAGAATATTTTTGATTATAAGACATTAATGTATTGCACGAATAACGTGTTGTGCACATTTCCTAGTTTTTCGACACAAAAAACAGCGAGGGCAGCCACACCACGTGGGTAGGCAACCGTGACTCATGGCATAGCTGTGGCACGCTTGTCAATTTAAATGACGCCAGTCGCCGATGGCTATATAGCAGTTATATCATTACGGGTTATGTTTAAAATCCACTCGTTCTTATTAGGCCATTCAAATCATCCAGCACCTAGTTGCCATACTTTCAAAAGGTATTATTACCTAACAAAAAAAAGGTCATGTTAAGGGCATTTCAAATACGTAAAATGGAAAAATCTTATCAAACAGAATGCATGTTTACCGTTCATGGTCAAACGCTTGTAATTATTGTAATGATAGTATTGGATAAGAACATGCGCCATTTTGTATTGATTAGGTGGCGATATTGAAAATAATCTAGACTATCACACTTCTTTGTACAATTTCGCTAGCGGCTCCACAGTCTTCAATAGAATAGGAACAATTATTCTTTTAGTTTATTAACCTCAACAGTTTTTTTCTCTGAGACGTATTTTATTTGCTACTGTTATTTGCGCTCACGCAATAACAGTCGTGTTGTACTGTACACTGTGTACATTGCTCGAGTCAACGAGACGACGACGTACGACACTCACCGTCGCAATACACTAATGTTGTAATGTAGCAGCGCAAAGCAAAAAATAAAGGCGTAATGAAATTGTTACTGGCAAATAAAGAGAATGAACTAAAAATAATTTGCAGTCTTATATTTTTTTGAGGAGGTTGCAATATTTTTTAATAGGTTTTGTACATGAAAACGACACAGATTTAGGATACATATGAAGTTAAATATATTTAAAATGACAATCGCTCAGCGTGCCGAGTATCAAGTATCAATATAGCCCATAATTTATTAAACTAGGTTGCTAAGAGTATAATATCAATATTCTCTTTAACATCATAGTTTATTAAATTATGATAACACAATAAAAAAGCAAAAAAAAAGCCATCTTCAACTCTACAATCCTAGACAATCCTAGTACACATTCTATAAGCGTAAATATTTTTTATTACTTTTTAAACATTGCTTCACAATCAGTTTTGTTATCTATTTGAAATCCTGAAGTCAAAATCAATATTTGTGATAATTATATCATATTCTATTGTCAATTGTGAAGGCTAAATATATGAACCAAATGCAACTCTCCTTTGCTAGTATCATAATTATATCATATATTTTATTATAAAGAAATTCATTAATAGCTGTGTTGATTGTCAGTGATTTTGCTAATATCAAGGTAAAATATGAATGGATTATTCAGGCATTCAGCAATTAGTATTTAGTGCTAGCTAGAGAATTTAAAGCACTGGATTTTTGTAAGTAATTACTTTCTGGGTAGTTTCTACAACTACACTGCAAGTTTCTGCTTTTATAGTTTACAAAAGATTGCCAACTTACTATATTATTGGATATTATTTTTTTAATTGGAACACTGTTTATTAAGACTGTTATCCTATGACACTCACTTGTAACAAATGATTGATTCCCATACTCTGCAGAATAGCAAATTTGGATGTGTGATTGTGATAGGTATTTGCAACGGGTATTATAATTTTATTTTATTTTATTTTTTTATGAAAACCTAAAAATGGTTTTGAAAATAGATAACGGAAAGTGGCTTTCCATAATGATAAGTCCAGATGATAAGTCTTAAACATTTTAACAGAAGTCTTGACAGACTTCTGTTAAAATTTTGAATTCTATAATGCAATTCTGAATTTTTCCAACATTTTTTCTATCAAATTATTGGGTATATTTCTACACATTTCCAAACCAAACAAACCCAATTATAAACTCTTGCAAATTTATGTTATGATCAAATTTATATATCTGGTCAGATAAGTTTCTTTTAATGGTTTTCGAAGACAAGCTCATCTATGAGCGATGGTAACCTGATAGTAGATCAGGTGGATCACATGCTCATCTGCCCATTCAGGCAAAAAAAAAAAAATCTAGTAAGAAGTTAGGTTAGTGTCATTCTATGACTGGTTGGCATTAAGAGTTTGTAACATGGCTATTATTTAAAAAGCTTGTAAAAACAATATCCTTTGCATTGCTGCTAATCAAATGGACAAAATTAATAAAACAAATTTAACAAGCATCGTTATGCTTCACAGCAAGGGTTTCACCACCAAGACTATCCAAATATGTGCACTGACTTGGAACTGTGACATGTAGTGATTCAACCAGAGACAGAAAGTATTATTAACTGTTAATAATACTACCCGTATAAAACTAGCAGTTTACAAAAGTAAATATAATTAAAATAACCCGACTGCAGAAAATCATCAGATAAGCAACGCACTAAAAAGCCTTAAAAGTTGTTGTAATTATTAATCCTGATTAAATTTAAATATATAACATATTTATATATTTGTAATCTCCATTTGATTCCCTTTATTTTGAGACTCTACTCGATAGGTTTGGTTAAAAAAATAAAATTAACGACTTACAATTGGACACCACTAAATTATATATTATGTATAATCTCTTTTTAAATATATGTAATCTCCTTTTGATTCCCTTTTTTTGGATTACTCGATTCAATGGGTTAAAAAAAAAACTTCTTATAATTTGGCGCCAATAGTCCGCCGTTTTGTCTTTTTTTTAATAATATCTATCTAAGGACACTTGGGTTTTTGAGAAGAATCTAATGATACCTTAATTGTCCAAATCCATCCAGCCGTTTGAAAGAAACATGGGAATAAAGAAATGTACAAACATACAAAATACGCGCGAAAAACAATACCCGTCCTCTCAGTCGGGTAAAAAAACAATACCCGTCCTGTCAGTCGGGTAAAAATTAACCCTAAGAAGTACAGTCAGCATCAAAATGATCTGTAATTGAAATACAGGGTATATTTACAGGCAGGTATTACAGGTAGGTAAAAATCATCAATACATTAGCAAATATATTCCTTTAAACATTGTAAGTTTTTATTTTCCGCATTATCTTTGCACATTTACACATAATGGTGTGCATATTGATTTTTATGACATCTATTTTAATAACTCAACCTATTTGGTGTATGGATTCTACAGACTTAAGTATTAACTTATGGTAACCAGCAAAAACTGGTTAAGGACATGTCGGACCATGCTCAATGTAGGATACATAATCCTGTATGTAGCCATTATTACAAAGAAAACCAGCAAGAGTGTATCTTCATGATGCTTCAATCCCTTTAATTGAAAAATGCAGTCTTTTGGCAATATCTCAATTACGGTATATTTGATCATGTTGAAACAAATTTTTATGGAACTTTATCATTGTGATTTTTTCATATTAGGCTCTACAGTTAAAAAGATAGAGGGGAGGAGGACACAATTTTTGCTATTTTCAAAGCAATTATTTTCAAAAAAATTTGCTTAGAATTAGAAACCTTAGTCTTTTTAAAAGATCTTTTAAAGTATGTCTCACTTGCAGATGGTTTTTGATTATTTTTAGCTACTGTTACATACATGTATGGAGTGCCCCCTTTAAAAATGTTTATTTTAATTATATATCAACCAAACTAATTAGCAGCCCACACAATACACCTATTTTCCATATTTCATCAGTATACATCAAGTAGTTTTTGAGTTGCATGCCTGTGATATATGGACGCACAGACATGCTTCAGCTCCGTTTTTAGCATTTTGGCTATAGAACCTTAAAAAGAAAGCTGTTGAGGGTTAGTTTAATATATCCAATATGTAAGCAATTGATGAACATTAGAATTTAGTGCGCCAGAAGAAAAATGGTATAGAATCTCTCAAACAAATTATGCAAGCTAAACAATGATATTTTTCGTATTTTCAAGAATGAGTCATCATTGACTCTCAAACCTTTGGTAACTTTGTGTAGAATCAAACTAGGCAAATTTATAATTTTATAATTGCTGTATAATGCTTTGGTTTTATTCTTGCATAATTATTGTTCAGAAAAGAAGGGAAAACTATTAGTAATATTTTACAAATGCAATTTAGGAATAAAACTATAGAGTTACCTATTTAAAATAGTTTTTACCATTTTTACGAATTAGAAACAAAACTTGGCTACGAAGTTACCTACAAAACTCATAATTATCTATGTTGACTTCTATTTCGTGTAATTTATTAATGCCTTTTACAATAACGCTGTCACTATGGTCTAAGTGTATAGATTTTAAAATGTGGTAGGTATTATCTTTTCCGGCATCATGAACAGCTTATTCGAAAGGTTATTGCACTAATTCATTTTGTTACTTTCGCAAGAATCTGAGAAGCGTAGGTACAATGGTATTGATTTCAATCGACGTGTAGTTAAATTGACTAGTCGTCTTTGAATACTTACATGTTAAAGTTAAAGCTCCAAGTAGTAAAAACTTCAATTAGTTGCAATATTGTGTTTTACGAAATATTTTGATTTTAAAAACAAGAAAATAAATATCGGAACCGCCCAGCTGGCAAAATTTAAATCACAGATTCACGTTTTACACAGATTAAATAAAATATATAAAAATACTGGGTACGTTCCTAACTTCACTAATCAATTTGACAGATTAGTTAAACGCTATTTTAAAAAAATATTAAATAAAAACGAAATAAATATTATATACATACTGAAATTAGTTATTATTATTAAAATAAAAGCATTGAATTGTTTCACTAACATTTTATTCCCTGGCTTTATAGATTGTCTATGATAAACAGAATGGTCAGTGTGAGTAACGAGAATGCAATGAAATCAACTAAATACTGGAACGATTTAGTCGATTTCATGTCGATTTTTAGGTCTAAACATTAGAGGTCAATTATCTGATTAAGGTGTTTGGTTTGGCGGGTATTTCAAAAATAATATTTTAAAAAACATACAACAGAATAAAATCTAACAATTCACCCCAGCAACGCATGGATGCAATTTAGTAGTTTAGGTATGTAATTTAAAAAGCATTATTTGACTAATTTTCGAGCATATTATTATAACATTAGTTTATATTTAATAAAAGGCTGGCATTAGATACACAAAAGGATGGTATTGGGTACAGGGTGGCTGTAATTAGGGCCAGGGCCATGATTCTGACTCATCGGATTGCTCCCGGATCGTAAACTTTTTCGAATCTTAGAACGACGTATTTTTACAGCTTAAGTTATTAAGTGTTAGAAATTAGTTTACTGTATAGAAAATTAAAAATTGATTAATAGAGGATTTATTTCTACATCCATCTATTTTTTTTCTTAAATTAAACTGACAGTTCTGGCCGAAAATATTCCGACAGCTCTGAATCAGGGGGCTGATTTATGTGTTTATCAGGGTTCCGTAGCTAAAATGGCAAAAACGTATATATATACGTCCGTATGTCACAAGCATTTTACTCAGAATCTACTCGATCTTGTATGAGCCACTAATAATAAAAATAAGTAGTTTTAGGGGGGGCACTCCACACGAATAACAGAAGATGATTATTTTTTAATATTAATTAATAATATATTTTTAATATATAGAAATATTTTAGCCTGTATCTGCATCATCTTGTTATGGTATTGGATAGAGAACCTGTTACTTTTGGGTTTAAATTTTAGAGTCGCTTAAACCCATTTTTAATGAAATATTTATTTTTATTATAATTTTTCCAGAAATCTCACAACTGGGTTTTTTGTTATGTTATGACGAATGCAGAAGACACAATGCAGCGGGTGCCTACTACCTATTTCAATCCACTAAAGCTAATTTAAGATTTTCAGTGAGCGCAAGAAATTAATTTTCGTAAATACCTACCTAATTACCCATATTCCTTTTCTTTAAGAGGGGAAATTTATTACGCATACCGTCCCGTGCAGGGACGCGGGACGGTAACCTATTCATTCTTTACCTACAGTTTCGGCGAAAACAAACAATCAATAATTTTGTTGTTTTATTATCAAGGCTGTTACAATAATTGTCCAAAACTTAATCCTCAAAGGGTTAAGTAGACTGTAAACCTATTTTACGTCTGAACAGTGTTTCCCGATGCCGGTTTTTATACGTGTCGCTGGCTATGAAGGGCGCAGTTTCCTCTATTAGATTCAAACTTTATATTTTTTTACGATATCGCTCCCGCCACGTGTGTTGTTCCCTACCTATTGGTTTATATCAGTTCCGTGTTTGTTTGTACAATAGATTTCCAGTTGATATTGTTATACACATTTATTTAATTCGATTAAATCAGAGCGCGCAGGTAATACACCTAGTAACCTGATAAATAAATAATGCATATTTTTTAACTTCATCGAGGGGGTTATTAATTGGTATGAGTGGTAAAGAGTACCTACATAACATTATAGGTGTGCTGAGTGTGTGTGCGTGTATGTGTGCGCCTTTTATTCATTAAATTGTACAAATGTATGGATTGTTTGTAGTACTACTAACTTCTTGCAAAAGAGGTCTTAACATGGTGTTATTTTAGAATGGGTTGCTTTCTACTTTTTAAATAGTAAGAGGTATGAGGCTTCATCGTATTGTGCTTTTCTTTAGTGGATACATAATAATATCTATGTTACCGGAAATGTATGAAATCTAGGAATTGAATACAAATCCTAGGAAATGTATACTATTAAGGAAGCTATATAAGAAATGTATAAAATATTGTTTCAAAAACTATTTGATACATAGATATCCTGGTAAATGTGTACATTTCCTACGAATTGTACAATCGTATTAGGAAATGTATAAAAATAATGCTTTCTGTAATAAAACACGTTGTTAAAATGAGAATAATAATTTTTATTAAAACACTCGTTGAGACAATCAGGTAACAAATATACCGTAAAATATAATATCTTCAAAATAAAGCTAACCTAACCAGTCAGTCGGATTGCTCTGAATCGGGGGGTGTGTTAAGTTTAATACCCTCCCCTTGCCCCGCTATCCCCGCGTATCCATTGATATCTCAAATGTTTTACATTTCCCATTGCTATTTAGGACATGTATAGATTTCCTAGGAAATGTGTCTAATATAATTTATTTCACACATTTCCGTGCTATTTTAGGAATTAAATACATTTCCTAGGAATTGTATATGATGACGGATTTCACATTTCCGTTAATATCTGCACTAAATTGTGTGATTATAAGTACTTACTATAAAAATAACTTACGTATGCCTTAGAAAAAGCTATAGGTGCTTAAAAATATACACGGAAAAGAGCTGAAGAGCTCAAAAACAATATTTTTATCAGACAACGCTCCCTACTGTGTGTAATTTGGACGTGACAAAGTTTTAATGAGTACCTAGGCCGAGCGCGCTAATGAATAAAGATCTCGTATCGGCGGGCTAAAATTAAATTAATTCCAGTCATATTTCTCAAATTTGTGTATTTTATTTTAGACATAACTGACAGTTAGTTAATAAATCTGGATTTTAACGCAGGTAACAACATTACTTACCATTTTAAAAAGATATTGAACAGAGTTATAAAATAAACTGAGTCTACACATAACATTATAGGTAGGTACTACTTGAGCCCTCTTCTATTCTCTCTCTCTTAATTTAATAGTTGTCTTCTTGTTGGTGGCGTAAACGCCAATTACTTTTTGCTTCCGCCAATCTTTTCGTCTGCCCGCGATCCCTGGCAAATCATTAATAATCTTCTTTATGTTTAAACTATTTCCAGACACTTTTTTTAAAAAGAATTACTAGATAAGTGCCATACATACCAGGCAGCATAAACTTAACTACTCTTGGAACTTGGTACGCCAGTAATTTATGGTATTTATGCACATAAGATGTAACTGAACTTTTACTAGTTGTCCATTACAACACTACTAGTATAAAGACACTGACGTAAGGTCGAGCGTCGAGTCACGTCACGTCGCGTCGCGTCGTGCACTTCCAAACTCTGGGCTGATAATAAGATATTTATGATAAAAAAACTTAAAGAATTGTTGAAAACGGCCTAGCTGTCAGAAATCTTAAAAAAATGTTCTGATAAAGTGAGAACTTCCGTCTTTTTTGAAACCGTTTAAAATACTTGCGTTAAGTATACCGAAACTATCATTTCACTTATCCCTATCCAATAACAGCACTTTGAAAAGTCATCTGTGCCAGTAGGTATACTGTTTGTGATTGCTCTCAAACGTATACGAAGCATACACGGATACTAATCAAAATCAACGTGGAATTTTTGCATGCACGGGCTTGTTATTCTGTGGCTTATGCACCCGAGTTTCGAGTACGTACTTACGCTATTTTTAGGGGTCGCTATAAAAATTGTACCTAGCTATAATTTCATTGATATCTAAGTACTTTAAACTTTAAAGTTATTTCTGACGATAATTGGTTTTACATAAAATACTTAGGATTATATAGGTATCTAATATCTTAAGTTATCTAATACTGGCCCTTGACTGGCCTGTTGTGCTAAGCCGGAGGTCGTGGGTTCGATCCCCACCCAGGACAAATCTTTGTGTGATGAGCATGATTGTTTGTTCTGTGTCTGGGTGTAATTTATCCTACCTCAGGATTTTTTATATAAGTATATCACATAATATAATAATAAGTAATTACCTATGTTTACCTAAGATATTTTGAGCTGGCCGTAGACAGGTCATCATCCTGCTGGATATAGGCCTCCTCAAGAGATTTCCAATAGGGCCGGTCATAGAGAGGTACCATCTAACTACTTTTCAAAAGTTACGGATAAATTTGTGATTGAACCCAACTTGTTATTCATAATATTTTATTTAAATATTTTTATTGTAAAGATTTTTTCTTTTTTATTTATCTTTAGGTGTTGACCTTCTGAAGGGCTTGAAAGCTGCCGATTATAAAGTGTTTCAGCAATAGCGAGTCTTCCTCGAGTAATAACTTCAATATGCTGAGAATGCTATATTAAAATATTTTATATAAAAAATTATATTTTTCTATATTCTGAGCTTAGTACGAAGAATTTTTTAATTTTTGAGATGAGATTTTCTTCATCGCTTGGTTTTAAATATCAAGATAAGAATTAGCTAATGTTACTTTGTATATCGATACAACATTCATTATAAAATTACAAATGGCAAACGTATATTATTACCAATCACCAAAATTGATAACTAGAGACAGAATAATTTCACATTCTGGTGGTGTCGGGAGATTACCTACTGATACCTTTATGTCACTGATGACTTTATCAAAATTTCGCAAGCCATGTACCTAAGACGCAAGACTTGTTGAAAAAGTTTGTATTATGTATTTTTTTTTTAAACCTTACGTTTTTAATAGAACATCACTATAATTACGATCCAGTCTATATACAGACTAATAAGTAATTTTAATTTGACTTAATTTAATACGTAAACTAGTAGCACTATGTATGTTGCCAAAGTTTTGTTCATTAACACAACTTGGTCCACAATTTATAACTACACACGTAGGTATAGTAGTTAATATGGTATTTCTCACAGAAAGTTTAGAGTCTAGAGCTCAACTTACAGAAGCCATAGACGGCGTTCCTGTTAGTTGAGCTAGTTTGAAGAAATTCTAGGAGATATCTATTACGACATCGATGCCTATCTGTCGCTTTATATCGGTAGTCTGGCTAAAGAAAAACCTCACAGCTGACGCTCTACAACTACAGTCCAGTCCTCAATGATTTTCTGCATTTGTAACCTAAACCACAATGGTTTAGTTCGATGGCGTCCTCAAGTGCAGTATAAAAATCACCCAACCATTACATCAAATATAATCATAATTGAAAGAACTAGAAACACATTGCTTATGCATTGTGAGTACTTACCTGTTACGTGACCGGATAATTTTTAATTCAAAGAGACCGCCTGAGCTCTTACCTCGCTAAAAATATTAGTGTATCTACGTTCTTGGATATGTAGCGCGCCTTATATGTCAAGTAATAATTACAGTTATAACCTACATCAGGGCTGTCAAAATCAGATAGGGCCCCAGGCCGATACAAATTATTTAATAAATTGAAGGTCTCTAAAAACAAATCTATATTAATATTATATAGCCGAAGAGTTTGTTTGTTTCGCTGAACGCGCTAATCTCAGGACCTACTAGTCCAATTTGAAAAATTTGGATAGCCCATTTATCAAGAAAGGCTATATATAGGCTATGTACGATTAAGCTACGGCCAATAGGAGCTGAGCAGTGGCCAAACAAAGAACGATGAGAGAAAAGCACCGTACGACTTCTAGTATTTAATATTAGTAGCTATGGACCGCATGCAGCTCGCGGGCCGTTGTTTGGACAGCTCTGAACTACACCATGCATAGGTTTGTTAGTATGGGGGAATATAGTAAAGTTTTGCTTGTACGTTGTATACTTTGGAAGGGGAAGACCTAGAAGAACGTAGGTACCATGACCAAATAGATGACGTTCTAAAGAAGGGACAGATCGGGAGTAAGTACCCTAAACCGGTGAGAATTCATGAAAAGAAGAAGAAGAAGCCAAGATGTATGTCAGAATCGTAGCAGGAGGAAGGAAATGGTCTCTGCGTACCCGTCTGTTGGGAAAGAGGCGTGATCTATATGTATGTATTTGCTTGTACATGCATAAATGTTAGGTTATCATGACTATAATGACATACATGAAAGGTATGCCCTTTCATGTATGACCTGTTTTAAAACACTACGTAACAATTATGTGCGCTTCAACGGTCCAATCTGTAATTAACACTCCGCCCATCATTGACAAGCTGCAGCTGAATATTTCAATATTAATTACCTGGGTGCCTAGTACTGTCGTCAATTAATCGTCACGCTAGAATTGGATCTTGTAAAGCTTATTAAAGGATAGCGACATCTCTCGACCATTGTAAGTTGCTAACAACTACTTTAGTAGAACATAGAAGTGACTAGTGCATCGGTGGGTCTTTACAATTAAAGTATAAAATATAGAAAGGGATAGAAAATTTTAATTATAAAACGGGAATTTCCGCGATCATGCATATCATTGGATAAAATGGCAAACATACCCATATTTCATTAAATGGGCGATATGCTGTGGGGTTAATTTATATATGTGAGAATGGCTATGTTATTTTTGTTGTTATTCTGCTCAGAAATATTCACTTCCCTACAACCAATAGTACATTTTTTAAAGACTTCTGAAAACCCACACTCTTCGGGATCTCCATGGAGTTTATAACCAAGTACGTCTATAGTGTTCGTTCGTCGATCGTTATTAAATCACCCTAACTATAAACCTATCTCTGTTCTGTGTTATTTAATAATGATTTAAGTGAGGCATTTCTGTGTTTACGCTTTCAGTTTTATAAAATTAGCATACTTTGTTACTTTGTGCCATCCAATTATTCGTAGTTGCCAACTAAAGTGGGTCTCTTGATCCCTAGGAATTGCATCCTAGCAGTTAAGAAGTTGCTTTTGAATTTTAAATACAGAAATTTATCTGAATAATCTGACTGAAGATGTCACGTTTATTGTCGCTTGCAAACATTCAACCCTACATTTTGAACCGACGCCGACGCCGCGGGACGATGTAGGTACTAGTGCGCGCCCGCTGCATCTTTCTTCAATCTGCGTCTAGCCTTAAACTTCAGATGATCACGTCACGTCACCAAAAATATTCAGATGATCGTATATTATAAGCCTAATCGAGATTTTTTCGTGAATAAAAAGCTTTTGTGCAAATGAAATATTTACTGGGAAGTATAAATAAGTCCCTCCCATAGGTTGCAGCAATATGAGTTAATAGCTTAAGCAATCAATACTAAAAGTGTACGCTTGTCGCTTATGACTTTTAAACTTAACATCTTGCACATACCAATACCATCTACTAGGTTGCCTGATAAGGAGAACTATGTAACCAACAGATGTTAGTACGACATATGATTTGAGTTAGATTACAAATTCAGTTACACAATACAACTGATATTGGTTTACCACATTGACTACCTATACAATACCTATATAATATGCAAATACGTTTGGTCTGCACAAACTATGTATAGGTAATATAAATTAATTAATATAATTTCGGTTCATTAGTACAGTTAATTTAGTTAGCAGCGGCATTAGAATTACCTATTATGAACGGAATGATTTTGGCTTAGGTTACTTTTATTCACTTTCTAAGTTAAGTTTTATTTATTTCTAATTAGATTTTTCTCTAAGTGATTTAAGACTACAAGAAGACATAGCGCAATAATACATGTCATCCATACATATTATTGACTTATAGACAACGCACAGCCTAAACAGCTGGTCGTAGCGACTTGAAATTTGGAGGGTGTGTTTGTCCTAATTTCTAGAGGTGTACTAAGAAAGGGTTTTTTAAAATTCAACCCCTAAGGGGGTGAAAAGGGATAAAAACGATTGTATGAAACTTCTTTGTTTTTTAACTTATAGATTTGAAAATTTGTTTTGGGGTACTACTATCAAAATAAAGAATACCCTCATCAATATTTTTGACAAGGGTGGCTTTGGAAGGGTGAAATTAGGGATGAAACGTTGTATGAAAACTTTGTTTTGAAGTTAACGTTTTGCAAATTAGTATTTGGATAGGAACTTAAAATGATGTTTTTAATATTTTTGATAGGGATGGGTTCAGGGAGTAAAATATTAAATAGACAGTTCTTTGTTTTTCAAGTTATATGTGAACATTAGTTAAGAAGTGAGTTGATGTGTTGTTTTTGGTGTTTGAAAAACTTACCCTAAGGGATGAAATAGGTGTGAAAATTATTAGAAATTGATATGGATGTCGTTTTCAAGGTTTTCAGGGACGCTGATTACGAAAATGTTATCTATATTGACGTAAAATGAAATTCAATTCCTGCAGTGGGGTGTTGTGGAGTTCATGAATTCCACTTAAAATAAAGATCTATGTAATATCGAAATCTACGCGGACGAAGTCACGGGCAAAAGCTAGTATTTTTATAAATGTTCTTAGGCAATCATTTACCTATTTGTTTGGGAACAAAAAAATAACATTAGTTTTGTTACTAAGCAAATATTTACACATACATCGGTTTCTAAGCAAAATATTGTGAGCATGTGAGACTATTGTTGGTAATAAAAGCGGCGTTCAGATAGTATATTCATTCCCATCAAATAATTGGAAGAGTACTAAACAATGAAACGGGCCACCATTGTCAGCCTTATATTGGATTACTTATATGTATTGTAAGCAAAAAAATATTAGTAGATTGAGAACCTATAATATATCCAGTAATGTAATATACCACTAACCATTCGTCTATCTAATAATAGAAGCTTTGAACTTGATTGCGAGGAAACATATCGCATAGCGGGAGTTGTACGACTGCTGCTGAAAAGATCCCGGTTCGATCCCCGAGTCAGGCAAAACGTTATTGGGTTTTTCTTGAAATTCAGTATCAGACCGGTGTCTGGTTATGTGTTTAATTGATAGCTATAAACTCGTCCCCAATTACATAGGAAAAAACAAGTAGGCGAAACGTGGGTATTACGTCCCTCTGTCTACTCTTTGGGGAGAAATACGCCTTTTCCCCCTTAAGCTTTAGTGATATACTAATACTAAGCACAACCTAGTACTAATTACTTATGTAGAATAAATTAAATGGCTACTGATCTTCACCCATGCCAAAAACCAAGTGCTAAGTGCATCACAAGTTGGTACACCGCCAATTTATTAAAACAGCTGTAAAACTAGGTCCTCAGTATAAACATAATGACGTCATAGATATTATGATTACGTAAACTTCTAGCTTAAGCACGCACATTACCCCGTTCCGGATTTTTTTCTGTCAATAAAATCATCAGAATCTTTAACGTTTTAGAGAATTAGCACACAACAGGTATCCCCGCTAGTTATTCCTACTGGTAAGTAGTGGGGTCAAGAGTTCATTGTGGAGGGAAGAGGTTTAAATGGTCCTTCTGCGCTTACTACCAGGCGGGCTGTAAGCTTGTTTGTGCGCATCGTGGTCTTAAAAAACCTTTAACAACTATTTCTGCTTTGGTGGACATAGAGTTAAGAGGTAACAATTAATATAATTCTAAATGAACACACGATCAATATCACGTGTGTTAGTTGCTTGTGAGAAATATAAGAGATATTTGACGACGTCTTGTCTCCACGTTTAAGCAGATTTACACATTTTTATGGTTCCACGCGTCAAAAGGAAAAAATGGAACTCTTATAGGATCCCTCCGTTGTCTGTCCGTCTGTCAAGAATATTTTTCTCAAGAATGCGTAGAGGTAATATCAAATCTCGATCCTATAAGTGTTCCGTTTTTGTCTCTTGAGGTAGGGAACCCCAAAAAATGAATTTTGTTGTTTGATTCGCATCAGTTTACGCCTTGGTGGCCTTAAGAGTCACAGGACGATAATCCTAAAACTCTTCGTCAAGAAATGAAAACAAAAATAAATATCATAACCAAATTTTCGGACATTGTATCGAACAACTTTGGTGATAACTTTTGTACGTAAAACAGGATAAATTTAACCAAGATTAATAAAGATTTTGTTTCAATCTATCGTTATATTTGCTAAGTTTGAATAAAATTGTAAGTATTCTTTTCGCCATGAAAATAAACTTTCTAGTAAACTTCTATATTGTTTACAAAAGTGTAAGACAACGATGTTTCCAAGTAAACTCACAATAAGTAAAAGTACTTAGGTGATATAATATTTCTATTTCTAGAGTAATTTTAATAAGAAAGTAAGTAAAATACATCCACCTTAAACAAGAGATAAATCGCTGGAACTAATTACTGCTGTGATCTTATTTCTGAGAATGTTGAGACCGTTTCATAAATAGACTCTGCTTTTTTTACACGCGTGTTAATTACAGTATTTCTTCTTTTCAGTTTATGAGCATTAAATTTATATCGTACTAGCTTTTGCCCGCGACTTCGTCCGCGTAGATTTCGATATTACACAGTGCAATTCATTAATTCCACAACACCCCACTACAGGAGTTGATTTTTCTGTAAGCATTCATAAATGTGACTGCCTCCGTGGCGTGTGTACTACTGCCACGCAAGAGGTCGTAGATACGATTCAATGTTTTTCTGTCTTATAGTTCTCAGTGCCTTGAATGTGGAAATGTACCCGGTTAATGGGAATAGACTCACCCTCTATAACGTCGGACCTAACATAGCCGGCGTCATGTGGTTGTGACTAACCTCTGCCTATCCACATCATTTCCCTGCATCTTTTTCCTTTGGCCTGAGGGGTAAAAGGCACTATGTATGTACGAGTATGTTTGCATTAAATAGAAATACGAACCTCAGTGATAATTTATTATTAATTACTTTGACGTACGTCGTTCAATATATACCGGCTTGCAATGTGTATTCAGATGTCATCAAAGGACTAATGTCTTTGAGGAACTTTGCTTCTTTGATGATCATACATTTGTAAAGGCATCAAGAATCATTCGAGGTGCCATAGGATCGTATTTTCAGATATGTACGATGATAGCAATGAGTAAATTATAATTATGTAGGTACATGTAGTAGGTGCTTATTATATCTAATTTATTAATTTAAAAAAAATATTTCGTTTCTCATTTACCTAAGAAATAATGTGAGACGACAATATTATAATAATAGAATATAATTAATATCCCACTGCTGGACTAGGGTCTCTCTTCTACCTAGAGATCTAATAGGGTTTAGGTCATAGTCCACATACGCTAGCCCAACGCGGGTTGGTGGATCAGACCGTAGCAGAAATTCTAATATATTCTACACACATATCCTAGGAGAAATTCTAATTTCTTCTAGATTATATATTATATGGGTTTCCTTACGATGTTATCGTTTAACGTTACATTGCTATATTACACAGAAACAAAAATATGATTTTTGAGGTTGCTCACACCTCGAAATTAAATACTTATTCTCGATATTGTTCGCGGTAAGTATCAAGGACGCTCGCTTTGTACTGAACGTAAGCCTGTTAGTGCAATGCAAGCTATATGAGTTAAAGAATTGATACGAAAATAGAACCATTCTTTTAAATGTTCATTGTTTCATGATCGGTATTTTAAGTATTTTATAACTTTGGAGTCATTTGTTGCATGAAAATCAGAATACAGAATATATTTAACCATTTAATCCATAGAACAGAGATATTCATTGGTCTGTATGGAAACCTAAAAAAAAAGTGAGATACCATGTTTCTCCTGAAGTCCGATAAACTCTATCGCATTTATCTCAAGTAAAGCAAATTTGCGTAGACTTTAATTCAATTCTTCTCTTTTTCTAAGCCCACAGTCGACAGTGTTGTCGAAGTTTGTTTATCAAGTTTACGTTTCTACAAGAATATTTTAGAGAACTCTAGAGCCAGCTCAGCTCACTTTGTTGAACTATGTAGTTTTGTTATCGACATTTATCTTCACAATTGGATTGTTTGAAAATGTTATCACGTAATAACAATTGAATTAATTTTGATGAATCTCGGATTTCATAAAGATCGTAACAGTATAACAGTTTATCTATAAGATTAACTTATAGGCTATGTATTTTTATATGCGGCATTCTTTTTCCGAAAATTGTTCACCGTTTATTTTGATATAAATGTACTATCTAGTTTCTAAATAGTTCGAAGGCAGATAGTAAGTAGGTACATAATATATAATATTTTCAAATAAACGGTGTACGAGTTTCGTTCCCCTTATTACGTTGTCTCTCTCAAAGTCATTATCTGAAGATCGTAACAGCAATTACAATGTCTATTGCTAATCACCTGATTCTCGCTTCCATAAAAGTTAATTTATACCTTAATTAAAGATTTTATATTATTATCGTTTTCTAAGTCATTTTGGTTCTTAAAGTAATTGTTATTGAATTTTAATTTGCTTAACACCAACTTAATGAAGAAATCTAGATTTTCTTATTAATTTATATACTTTTCTAGATATTTTTTTTTTGCTTACAATAGACAATATTGGTTTTTAAATTACACTGGTTTGGAAAACCAAATTATAGATGTCCCATCTAGTTGTCAAAAAGAATAAAATGTACTGATTAAATTTTTTTGGAAAAATAATTTATAAATACATGCTCATTTCCAAAATAAATGCTCGTAAACAAAAATGCCATACAAGCATGCTGTTAAACGACGTTAAGTGATATAATATTAATACATTTTATAATATTATATCATGATGTCATAAACCATCCCTGTAAGTGAAATCGGCATTGGAACAATCCGTGTAGTGTCGGATTAAGAATACATAATGTCACTACCCCATCTCAACCCGTGGGTGTCGTACAAGGCGACTAAGTGAGTAATCTTAAGCAGACAAGAGCACTGCAAGAAAAGGAAAATTCGAAACAAACCCTATACCAACCCGTCTGGCCAGCGTGGTACAGTAGGCTAAATTCCCTCCACATTCATTTGGGAGAAGACCCGTGTCCAGCAGTGGACCTTTATGGGTTGAAATGATGATGATGATGAAATGATGAATTAAATCGATTACGATACTGTGTTGATATTAGATTAGCAACTAATGTACTTACATATAACTATGTCGCTAATAAGTAATATGAGGCACATTATTAATAACGACGCCTGGGTGTTGGATACCCATGGGTTTTCGTACAAACTATTAATTTTCCTTAGTCGAGAGACAACTTTAGCCAGAACTGCCCAATACTCGTCTGTCGTCAGGGAAACAAAATTACACCAAAGTTATTATCGTGTAAATTAATTTAAAGTTACGGCTCATCGCTAGTTAACACCTTCTCGGGTTATTAGAATTGTCTTAATTAATATAACATTGTCGAGCATTATTTTAAATAAATCGCCCTCGAACACTCCAAATTTTTACGTCTCATACTCGTCTCTCGGTTTTCGCTGAGGCCTTCTAGTGAATCCAATTTTTGATATCAGAGAAAGGCGAAGATTTGCAGGTGTTTGAAGTTTCAATCCAATTGCCGACTGCACAGATTTTTTTAAAAATTGGGATAGGTTTGAAACAAACTTAACTTCATACAGAAGTATTTATGTCCTGCAGTTCAGTTAGTTTTGTACAATAGTCGCTTTCGTGTGTGAATGTTGTGCTGTATTTTTATCAACCTTTTTTCGGACATGTATTTTCGATCAGATATCATTCGACGTACCTGGCCTTGCTGGCTGAGACGTTGAAGATGTATACAACGTTAGATATTATTTTATTTATAAAAGTATGTCAGCTGTCTACCTATTAGATCTATTAGATACAATATAAATAAATATTGTTTTGTGTGTATAATTATATAGGTATGTAGTGTTGAGTTCCTCTTAGGGGTTTCGAAGAGGTATATTTCACCTATAAAAATGTTACTGTGTTATTATCTATTTCGATAAGATCTAGAAGCATATTCTTGATTCTAGGTCAACGGGAAGTACCCTATAGGTTTTGACTTTTTGATCGTCAAGATAAGTAATAAAAATGGAGCATAAACGGCTGTATGTTTTGATTGCGTTTACTTAGAACTCTGATTTGATGATGATTTTATTACGCCAAAGGATTGCAGATTCAGCTCGATTCATTAAATAATATTCTTGACAGATATTTCTAGATAGAAGGACTACGTAGTGATATAAGGGTTCCTTTTTTTCTTTTGAGGTTATAATTATATTTTTCTTTTAAGACTTCCCTTAAAAGAAATAAAATATTTAAATCATGGAAGTAAGTAAATAGATGGTAATTATTTTAGAGCGGAAATTTTGGTAGCAATAAAAGTACAGTCCAATGAACGCGTTCTTATCACAACGAGAGCGAAGTGCGAACCTAAACTCTGATTTATATTCACCCGGCGAACAGGCTCCGCTTCTGCATCCACGCTGGCACTCACGCAAACCAGGGCTGCCAGACACTAAAAAACATTAAGTGACGCGCACACGGCGCACACGATTGCCCACTTGCAATCGACAATAAAAGTAATGCACTAGATATTTTCAGTTGAATAAAGGAAATTTCTTAAATTTAATCTGAATAATAAAACGGGTGCAATATTTTTGTATCTACAATTAATCAAATATACTTCTGACTCTTATAACAAAATCTATAAAACACACTCAATTCGGTACAATTACATAATAACCTCTTGATTTTCTCTTGCCAATTATTTAATGCACTGCTTGACGTGTCGTCTGCTGCGTACGTCAAGGATTTTCACACAACCGAGAGGTTGTTTTAACTTCTGGAAAATTCCATTCTACCTTCTCATTATAAATGACATTTTAATATACATATTGACTAAAATAATAGGTAAGGTTTGTGAGTTTTGATGTAGGAGGACGGTAGGATCTTCGAAACTACTCTACATTTTTATGAAATTTCACACAAAGATGGACTGGAGAAGTCTGGACAAGGATATGCCACGCGAGTGAAGCCGCGAACCTAAGTGCTAGTATTTTATATTTTGCAAGTGTCCAAAGTGAGCTTGCTCTTAGTAATAAATACTTAGAGCAAGCTAACCAGACGAGTATCGAGTCAGTCGTGTGTACAACTTACTTTACTTTCCCACGAGTAAATTAACAAAAAGATTAGCCGCTCCGTGATATTAACATCATCTTAAGAATTACTCATCTAATCTGTCGACATCTTCTTTATTTACGTAGGTTTAGCTAAAAAAGGAGAAATACTCGTAATTCACGAGTGCTATATTCTGTCAAAGTAGTTAAGTAAGGAGTTTATGAAAATAAAACTGCCAAATTATATATTCGACCATGTATTAATATAATATATTAAACATTTTGGGGGCAATTGAACACCCCCTACCCAACTCTCTACACCCATGGTAGTAAATCATAGATATTTTGGAAATAATTCAATCTCCTTTGTCGGCATCTTACGTCCTCCGATTGTACGTACCTATTCGTAAGCTTGAATTGCTACTTCAGCTGATGCAATTTCTAAAGGATTGGAAGAAGAAAAGATTAATTAATGTAGTGCTAGATTGTTAGAAAGTGGAAACTTAATCCATGTATACGAGTATGAACTTGTAGGAATTTTTCGTATTGCACACAATTCAAATTCAATTCTCATCTGTAGGAATTAAAAAATATAAAATGTTACGTCATCTCACATCTCTTTTTGTTATCTATACAGTCTATAGTCTATAGTCTAGTCTATAGTCAAATAAATAAAATTGAAGTGTCTTTTGTACTATCAAAATAACATATTTCTTAGAGTAGGTATATGAAGTAGGTACAGTACCTATTTGTTTTTTTGTTTGAGGTAAACTCGGAAAGGATTAAACCGATTTCTACGTGACTTTCACTGGGGGATAGTTAATGTCTCAAGGAGTAACTTATGCTACTTTGATTTCGGAAAAAATATCAGGGATACGTCATAAAAATATATAAAAAACAATGGATGCAGGTATTAGTCATCCGTGTGAACGAATTCACGGGCACAGCTAGTGAAAAATATAAGTGTGAAGTAAGCTTTAAAAAAAGCTTACTTCACACTTATATAGCTAAAGCTTTTAGCTGTGGCGGAAATTAGGTGAGGCCTATGTTCAACAGTGGACGTCATTGGGCTGATATGATGATGATGATGAAGCTTTAAAAATAACATAATTATATGAAATAAACACGCATGACCTTAAATGATTCGATTCGCGTAAATTACTACGAATAGTAACTGGATAGGTTCTAAATGCGTAATTACATGTCTGACACAAACGAGCTAAGTCTCGTCGCCTTCGTCGCTGCCTACTCCACATGTCGTTCCCAATCAATACCTAGACTCTATTTTAGTCTGGCTTTTTAGATAGCAGTCTATCTATTTATATAACTGGATTTTAATTAAACCTAGATATTAAGCCAGTTTTTGTTTCATCATTGTAAAAAGCATCTTAGTATATTAATTGTAAAAAAAAGTCGAATTATAAAGAGACCAAGTACCTATGTGGATTTTAGTTTGTGGAATTCTTATGTATTATAGTCAAAGTTAGTTCAAAAAACTTTTGGTCCTTACATAGCTCTTCACATTTTCGCTGCGTTACAATTCAAATTTTAGTCATAACATGCAAAGATAAAGCTTTCACAGGCAATTTCTTACAGCAATGGCCTTTAAAGTGTACTGTAGTTCAGTACCACAATGTCGTGTTGGTTCTAAGTTGTCTAGTCTAGTACGTCAATTGTGCACTTCACGTTTCGATCTGAGTAGTACTTTAAGCTCCTTGTATCAAATTAAATTATTATAGCGAAACCGATGTCTGTTTCATACGTCGCACGTCGTCGTAGTAATCTTCTTACCATCGTCGTTTGACACAAATGTAATATGAACGGTTATAGAGAAGACTTGTATGAAATTCGAGGCATGTAGTCGCTGTGAAAAGAAGAAGTTTATTTTGTTAAAATAAAATCTGTTACTGAAATACCTTGATCAAAATGTAAAAATATTGTCAAACTTAGGTAGTATTTTATAAGAATGCATACAATAAACATGGAACAGGACTTAACTAAGTGTTCAACAGCAAATAAGAAAAGCTTTGTCAGCCTTGTCGGCAACGATGCTAAGTTTTCTCGAGTGTTTATTTCTTTTCTCACGCTCAACAATGTTTTGTAATGTTTAGAACTTCAATCTTATTCTTTAACTTTTAGAAGAGCTTATAGAACAGAAGAGCGATGTCAATAGATGAAATCAATATACTAAGGTGAAAAATGTTGTTAATACATATACCTATTCACAAACCGTAGCCCATGCCAAAGAACATGCAGAAGCGTTTATTAAACGACTTCATTAAAGGAGGAGGTTATCTCAATTAAGATTCCATTTAAAGTGATATATTTATAAAGGTACTACCTAAATATTTTAAGTGCACGTGCATAAGTGGACTATGCATTGGTTGAGATGAGTGACCAAGCAAGGTGTGCTAGGCGAATCATAGAACGTGTTTCTATTTAGAAGATAATTATTATTTAAATATTTATCAGTTTGTATTAATATTATCTCGTAGAATCTTGTATATAATTGTCTTTTATTCTCTATAATTGGAGTGAGTCATATCCAAGACATTCCAATCCATATCCTTGGTAATACAAAAATTACTTACGACTTTGCGCTGCTTTTTAAACCTTCATGCCTGTAAAATCCTATAACTGTTAAATCAGGAGCTCGTATACTGTTCGCCATACTACGCGAGCGCTAGACAAGCGAAGCAACATTCAAACATCCTAGGATACAATGAGGAATCATTTACGTTCATTCGCATTAGTTTTAATTTATGCAGCATGTTGATAATACAAAGAAAAAAAATAATCTTCACGTTTTTGATTTACATTAAAATATTTATAATAAGATATTAATTGTACCTACATTAATTTTCGCTACTCTGCACCATTGATGGTGCAGGTCAATGGTGCATACAGTACGACGGGCTTAAATCAGTCGAACTATTTTGGTAGCTTAATTTATATTTTAATTGAGACATCCATTATGAATATAGCAGGCTGAGTTAATAATCTAACTGTGTAGAAATAAACTGAATTGATTATGTGTGTAAATTGAGAGTGGAATTCCGACATGTATACTCGTATTCTAATTTTAAGATGTAGTCTACACATATATATTTGGCAATGTAGGTATAGGTAAGTACACAACGTACGTACATCCATAGTATACGTTACATTGTAGATTAAACCACCAGGAGTGAACTCTACGTCCTTAGCATTTAATCTAGTAGCTTTGTCCAAATAGCTACTTAAGTGGCTTAACTTCATCAGGCCCTTCGTCATAAGAGTCTCCGCTCACTAATGTTTGTGGGTAATCGTAATAAAGAAGTTCTACAAATAGGACTACGGTATATATAGGTTTTCGAACTTCGAAGACAGACTTTAGTTGTAAGAAATAAATCAATTCATGCATTAGCTTTGCAACACATAAGTATACCTTTTCTATTTCTTTAATATCGTAGATAAATTAGATTATTTTGTTGTTAAGACTAGGATGATTTTAAATTATTTCACCAAGTGCTACAAAGTCTGGCTGCCTCGTGCATAATAATTAAAAACAATATGCATACACCAAATTTTTACTGACAGTCAGTTTAAAAATTTGTATTTACATTCGGAAAAAATTACTCAATTTGGAGAGAATTCGTTTGATTTTATAGTAATATATTTTATCTACAAATATATTTTATTATAGATTCATGACTTGATTTTTGGAACGATTTTATAGTTTTTGTATTTGCCCAAACATAGAACAGCAACATAATTAGTCGACAGAATAACTCGGAACTACGTTTTCTGATAGACACTGATAGCAGATTTAAGTACAATTTGACTGTCAGATATAGTTACGCTGATATCTAAGATTGTTTCAGGCAAAGTTTGGTTTGAAAAGGTTGGGCAAATAAACGTGGCATTTGTACACCGTGCACCTAGTGGACTGACAAACATTATCAGGTCATATTAATTAGATATGGAATACATCTAGCCATTAAAATAAAACTAAGAACCGCAATAGAGACCCGAACTTTGTAAAGGAAAACTTAATTTTCTTTTGTTTAATAACTATTGACCATGAACAAGTTTGGGAATCTACTACAAATGCACGGTATGTAATAGGTACGTGACGTAGACCCGTTTATAAATAATAAAATAAATATATTTAATGTTTACTCCGACTTTACATACTTGAGTATAAAAACAAATGACTTAGGAACAGGGAAGCCTCCTGTTTCCTTTTCGCACCCATTATGTTCCTATATATCACATTTGTACATTCTATTTAGAAATGTATGTCTGGTTACCTTAATTGAACTTGTTTGTCATGTGAACTCATGTGGCTGTCGATCGTTTCCGTCAATTCTAAATATTGGAAATGAGAAATAATAGTGTAGTTTCCAAAAATATATGTTCTATTACTGTTTTTGTTAACCGCCCCAGATTCTAGTGGTCGCTGGAAAGTTTTATAAGAAGTCTGCGATATCATATTGTATGTACTATTTATACCTGTGTTTTTTACTTTTTGAAGCAACTGATAATAATATTTATAGTAGGTAGGTAATTTACAAAAATAAACCTAAATTTCGCTTAAAAGATCCTGAGAGATTTTAGTAAAAGTTTTCTTTAAGCATTATGAAGAAATAGGTGGATAATTGGTAGTAAAAAAAACATAAAGCTGTAGAGGTGCTAGGTAAGAGAAAGCCTTTATCGCGGTTCTCACAATTAATTAATCCATAAATTAAACGCAAATATAGCTACTTAATGAATTTCCATTGTTTTTCTGGAATAGTAAGTATCGGCTAGAAATAGCTCCTTTGTTTGGTCTGTTTATACGAAAATATAAAAAGTTGAAGTAAATTGGACATTGACCAGCTTTTGTCGTCAACTTTGAAGTTGGTAATTAAGAAAGGGAAGGCTATGAAGGAGGATCGATGGAGGTGGGAGGTAGATTTTCAATTTGCATTTGAATCGGCATGAGGGCGCGTGGGGCCCATGCTGACAACAAAGGACACCGATCAATTTATATGCAATAGGGAGCGCAGCACATACGACACATAAATATGAAACATTGAACCAGCCATGTTATTATGTGGAGTAATTGGAACTAATTCATTCATTGTGAATTTAGAAGCTATTTTATCGCAATGAACATATGCAAACGACTAGCAACCTTGAATTGTAAAGAGGCACGAGAACAAGAAGAAATGAAAGCTATTTCATTCTCTCTATTGTGTTGTTTTCCTTGAAAGTATGTAGGTGAGTTGAAGCAAATTTTGTGCTTAAACGATTCGGTAAAATTAACGCCTAACTTTTGGCCTTTTAGAACTTCATGATCTCTTGTAGGCATTTAACTTTATTGTTATAAGGTCAACAAAGTCTCGTTGGTGAATTTGCGACTAGCGTGATGAGTTAACAAACGTATTGTAAAGATAGCTTTTGTCCGCGACTTTGTCCGCGTAGATTTCAATATTTACATAATTTTTTATTACCCTACTACAGGTTGTTTCATTTTATGTCAAAATAGATAACATTTTCACAATCAGCGTGCCTGAAAACATCCGTGTCAATTTCTAATAATTTTCACCCCTATTTCATCCCTTAAAATAAGGTAGGTTTTTCAAACACCAAAAAGTACCCATTAACAAATGCTAATTGCGTATTATCCGACCTTAAAACCTAAAATAACGACCACATAGTTTTTAAAGTAAGACAATTTTATCCTTTTGAAAACCAAAAAACTATTTGTGCTTCTGAGCACATAAAATATACACTTTAATACAATTTCTCCATACAAACTTTGCCCCCTTTTGAAATATTCACTGCGAATACGTATTTAAATACTTCTAAGACAAAAAAAGCCATACTTTTACCTGGATACTTAGTCACTCAGAGCCAAACGATCTCACAAATAGTACCTTCTTATACATTTTTAACATATTCGGAAACCAAGGCCCTGGACCTTTAAAAGGAAAGATGGAACCCTTACAAAATTGCTCGTATCATTCAATCACACGTGCCGAGGCGTCTGTCTTTCTGTCACGACCGTTTTCTAACAAACGATTCATTGTAAGAATTTTTGACATACTCGTACATACATACATACATACATACGTAGGACCTCAATGGTGGGTATATTTACACCTTGGTAACACAATTTATACTAATTGATATATTCATATTTTTAGCATTGAATTAGGAACGTAACACTTCTAAATGAGTAATTTATGTGAGTGTGTTACACATACGAGTTATATTTTGGTATATCAGCTATCACTGAAATATCAGCTAATATTAATTGTCTAAATGTTAATGTAAACTCATGACAATTTCTGTGTGTTAATTACCAAACAAAATTACAATGCCCTTGTTTTATTTGACTATGCACGATGAGCAGATATATATAACATAAAATAGATAGTTATCTATTTTAAATTGATATGATATTGAGGCATTATTATAAGTGTGGCTGCGCACAAATCACTTAATGTCAGTCCGTGTATGCAGAAATGAATATTTCATATGCACCACGTCATAATGCAGAGTGCGGAATCCCTTTGCCAAAAGTTTGCCATTCAGTGATACGGTAGCAACATTTCTCTTTAGAATTTCTGTAGAACGCTTCTAACTTTCCTATAGTTATATAACGTGTCTCTAATTAGGCAGTTAGGGCAGTTATGCTCACAAAAGAGACATTTATTTCCCTCGTGGCCAACTTGCTTGAGTTTTTGTGTGATCCGAGGTGGTGATTACAGAAACTAATATAAAATTGTGGTGCCGCAGAGTAGGTACATATTATTACGGCTATGGTAATGTTTTGTGGTTTGTTGCCCTTTTATAACTCGTCACATTTTATAGCAACTTAAAAAGTGGTGAATGCCAATTAGAGCTAGAAGTACTTTTTCCTATACCTACATCATTGCTATTTATGTTATTATATAGGTATAACAAAATTGATACTCCCCTCAAAATTGATGAACATTGTTTGCCATAAATCGAAGCGTCGCGTCGTCGCGTATCGTCGCGTCGGTCGTCTCAAAGTTTTATTATTTGTGTGAAAGAAAATACGGACCGCTTTATCTCAACCCCTTTTTATATTACAAATGACACCAAGAAAGGATTTGTGTTTTATGAATTATATTATATTGATATACAAGAATAACTTTACACCTCCACTATTGCGAATCATTGTTTACGTAGAATGTATTATGATGAAATGCCTTAGATATTATAATAATTAGGATCATAATAATGTTTTACCACATTTACACAGCGCCACCTAGTCCCAAATTATGCAATTATATTTGCTTGTCTTATGGGTACTAAACAACTGATATACTAAGTACTTAAATACATTTTTTTTTTGTAAATACATACATGTTATATATAAATTAGACCCAGACTGCTGATGCTCATCACATAAAGATCGGATCAGATGTCCTGGGCGGGAATCGAACCCGTGACCCCCGGCTTAGCAGTCATGGTCACCGACCACTAGGCCAACAGGCCAGTCAAACAAACAGACAGACCAACATTATGTAAATTGCGGTTATGTTTTAAGCACTGATTTTGATATTGCAAGAGATATGCTGAAAGAAATTTAGCCTCTGAATGACTGACATCAATTGATATTCAAAGCGGATTTTAATCAAACCGGTCCAGATCGGCTCACATTAAATTTGCTGTTAACCTCTGCACCTTGTTTTTTTCATTAGAATACTCATCGACCTTTGTGCAATATTCCTTTGAGAAGTTTCGAATATTTTATTTGCTTTTTTAACAAGATACACATTCTAAAAGAGTTATTTTACTCATTAGACTTTGCTTCAAAAGAAGTAGTGGACTACGGCGACGGACAGACGCAACTAAAATGCTATAGGGGAAGCCCTTACTCACGGTATAAGATTCTATAAAATCATAATGTCACAATGTGTTCAGAGTTTTAAAAGTAATAACACATTTTAGACTCTCAAAAAGTCTTTTATCGGGACAGTATAATTATTTTTACTAATACGAAACTCTAGTTCCCATTTTAATAATGGGAACGTCTTTGGAACTAAACTATAAATTCAGTTAGGTAATTACTTTGCATAACTCATTTGTTACGCTGAATTATTAAACAATACATGTCATAGTATACTGTTAAACAGCTTTTGACCTGTATTGTAGGATATTCCAAACAAATAAAGCATCCAAATATTCAATCAAATTTAGTTAAATATGAATATATATTCAATAAAATATTTACACATACCCTAAAAATATACACAGCTAACCTATTAAAAAAAAGGAACCAGATACTCTATTTAAAGGAAATTCAAATAAATAGAATATCTGAATGAATAATATATGTAATTATAGAAAAAAAAAAGTTAAATATGAATGTATTGTAGGTTTAAGTTTAGTAGCAAGCGTAAACAGTCAGTAACAATATTATCCAATATGTAGGTACCTGTTGTACGTGCCTGGTCGTTTAGGTAGAGATTAGTTTAGGGCTGCAATAAATATCAGTACCCACGAGAAACACGCCGGAGGGTACAAATAATTATACTCGTAATTATCCTAATATATTTGTTATCCATTCACGCTGTTCCCTGTTTTCCCACATTAATTTATAAAATCGGTATTTTGCAGGTGTTTCTGAGGAAAATTATGAGTTTTTGGGAGTACGATGAAATTAAATTAAGTATAACAATTTTATTATATTCTTATTCGATTTACAAAATAAATAAAATTGAAATGTCTGTTTGCAATATCAAAATCGGTACTTATAACATATCCAAACTCCGAAACAACTGTCTCTGGCGAATACCTAGCAAATAAATAATATAATTCACAGAAAGTAACTTAGGCGCCTTTAGTTTTGGATTTTTTTTAGGTTCGTGATAAAACAAAACAAGCAAACAATGAAATCATCGTGTATACAAAACAATGATAGAATTCGAAATTAATTATGAATGCGAACGAAGTCGTGGGCACAGCTAGTATATAATTTATATTAATATTGTAGGTAGCTCAGACATGTTCAGAGTGATGGAAGGGATGGTAAGTAGGTATTTACATGTGAAGCGAACAGTATAAATATTTATTCAAATTAAATTCGAATCATTATAACCAGTTACTCAGTTGTATTTGATTTACAGTTTGTGTAAATAATAAACGATTGATTAATATTCATTCATTCGAGTATGAAGGGACAGCCCTAATGATAAGGCATAGTCGAAATATACGTACACAATAACAATACGTATCGGCATTGTGATGCTTAGGGTCGTAGCACACACGCCTCTTTACAAGAGCAACGTGACATCTCATAAAATCTTTTTTTTAAATTTATCGCGTTGTTCTTGTAAAGAGGCAAATTATCAACTCGGAAAAGGATCGTCACCGTATCGCATTCTGCACCGAGGCGAGTCGTTTACCTTACGATTCCGACTAGTGTGCTTTGCAGAAGAGAGTTTAATACAAAGAAAACTGAACGGCTCGAGTTGATACGGTTACGATTCGTTTCCGAGTTGATATGTGTGTGACCTTTAGATGGTAACATGCGGTATTCGGTTTAGTTTGTAGATATCTCACCACAATTCAAGTCTTGTCATTGGCCACGCCGCCAACCACATTGTGATGGCACCTCAGGCAAACGAGTTGACTGAAACTTTTAGACGATCATAAAGCGAATTCGAATCGGTGTAGGTACCTTCTAAAAATATGTTCTTTTTGTTCTTACTTCATATTAGGATCAAATAAGCTGTAAGACATTGTTATGGCTATTATTTTTCCTTAACAACGGTTCGTTTTTCTTAGTAAATTTTTTTCGGTGTGTCGGAGTCCAATGTCATTATCGCTTTACGCTACGCTGTTTTATGAAACGGCTGATTGACGTGTAGGCAGATTGCCTTTGTGCTACGTTAACAATCTAGCGGATCAGGTTTAGTTGGATGTAGACAGAGTACATAATAGAGAATGACGGACAGTCAGCCGATAAATAAGATACTGTGCCTGGAAACATGAGAGAGCTTGCAGGCTGCAAACATGTGACATGCAAAATTTTAACGTGATATTTTTAAAGGTACTCAGCGACTTTCATGATTAATATTTCAAAAGTTATTTTGTGGTAATTTAGTTTAATGTAAGTTATTTGGTCACCATACAGTGGCCAGAAGCACGCGAGCCGTTAAATAAAAATAATAGCATTGTTATACAAACTTACCATTAATATTTGAATGAGAGTTAATATACTAGAACTTAAATTCGCCATATATGACGCTAACTTGCTTTTTCGTATTAACATATCATTAGTATGCGCGCCTCGGTGCCGCGTAGTTGCACATTTAGTAAGACGGCGAAAAAGGCACAATCAGGTTGCAATGACACTTGGATGCATTCCGACACTGATTTCCGCCCAACTTAACAGTTACAAGTATACTAAAATTAAATGTAAATTGTATGATTATCCTGGTGATGTTTCTTCCAGAACATTCATCAACATATATTTGATTTTATATGTGTGTAGCAACCGTGATTGAAAAATGTAATACCATTTATGCTAAACGTGGGAATCGAACCCGTCTCTTTCCAGCTATCGTATATCTACACTTTCCGATGAGCCACCGAGGCTGTTCTACAACAAGCTTCATGTAGTGACAATGTTATGGCTATTTTAAACGCGCTCATTTTCGTTGTTCGAAAGGTCAAAGGTTTCGTGTCAATCAAACATCGATCACTGCTTGTACGAATGTAATTTTATTCTAACTTAAGAGCGTATTTACAAACAGAGTGGCAATTTAGTGTCATATTTTATGGTTTTAAATTTTTATTATACTTTGATGGAACTATATTTAAAAATATGTTTGTACATATATACAATACACTTTTTATAATAACGTGATTTTTTTAAAAATAAGTATCCGTAATGATTACAGTTATTTTACTATAAAAATAACGCCCTGCAAGTTTCCAATGTGTTATTTGCATATAAATAGAACTGTAAACGCAATGAATTTTTAACATATACACACTTTTCACGTTATTCTAAAAAGCAAACAAATTTTTAAATATAAACTCCGGATTAATAAATATGACTCTAAATTGCGAAGTTGTCATTCGGTTTGTGAATACGCTCTTAATCTGTTTCTTTCGAAAACCTAACATTTCAGTTTTTTTAATTATAACTGAATCATATCCTAACGAGGCAAGTTAATAAAATTAGGAATAATTGTTAATTCTTCTCAAATTGTGTATAATTAAAGTTTTAGAGAGAGAATAAAAAAATCCGTAGAAAAAGAATGGGCTTCTTTCGTATAGAATTTAATTTCTTTATGAAAACATGTCCGAGACTACAATGTTATTGTTTATCTTTTATTCATAGACTCAAACAGTAACTACCTACCGATCTAATAATCACAACTGCAGTGGTTAAGATCCTGGAGAAGATATCATTGTATTACTTTGATTACTTATCATCTATTCACTATATTTATAATATCAATATTGAATGCCTCACTGATGGGCACGAACCTGCGGTTGTCATATAACATATCTGGGGAGCATTGGGATTAATTAGGCTGTATTCAAGAACGCTTGGTCTAAAGCGATTTGGTGGAACAAGCTTGCTCTACGAAATCGCAAAATGTTTTTGTTTAGAGGTTTTTATTAACCCTTTGAACGCCAGAGACGTCTATACACGTAAATGAAAATGAAAATGTGCTCACCACGCCAATGACGGCATGACACGTCAAAAATGTACTGTATTTTAAAAGCTTGGCGCTCAAGGCACAGCGATACCGATTTGACGTGGCGGTCAAAAGGTTAATTCTTCTTCTAAATGAAAATCAAAATAAACCACAGTTAATAATATCTAATTGTAATTTTAAGTGTAGCATGGCAGCATTCCAAGAATCGGATTTGATCACTTAATGGTTCCATATCACTGCGGCCAGATGCATTGACATATTATGTACCTATTTGGCAAATATCTATGTACAGAAGCTATTCACACTAATTTAGTATTCGTATATAAAAATATTCGTTCCTCTTTAATCATTAATTAGGTATTTATAATTACACTTACTGCGCAAACTACGCATTTAATTTTTTTAACTATCTGCCGCACTCAGAGACTTCAATTTGCAGTAATCTGTCATTAAACACAATTTTTTTCATTGAATAATCGTCTTTAGGCGTATCGACTTAAGTATTACAAGTTTTTACTAAATACACTTTAAAGTTAAGTAATCCCTCTGAGTACGGCAGTATGTCATGAAATACAAAACTAAAAGTCAATCCATACTATCTGGGTATTATGTAGTTGTATGTGGTCATCGTTAGTGCAGGACTGCATTGCTAGCTCTCCGTAATTGCCAATTACGGTAACGTTCTCTTCTTTGTCGGAACAAAATAAAAATAATAACAGAAACTAAAAAGCTTTATTTTGTTCAGTTTTCACGATCTAATATATACACCCTTAGGGCATAATTGTCTTGTTAATTATCCGATAAATAAATAGGCCCATGCTGTTTGAAGCAATATTTTTCATTATCCTTCGTGTCGAATTTCCGTTATAAACGTCTGTCTATAGCTATGCGTAGCTCTTTAGTTGAGTGTTGTCTTCGTTTATTAAGTTATAAAAATTGTTTTATTTTATACATAAATATTTATATTGTTAGAAGGATCTTTAATCACTTTTATTTTCTGGTATTCGTGATAATATAAGTGACGTCTATACAATTAAGATTCACGGAACGCACGAAATGTTATTAAATGGCTCGTTGATAAATGAGGCACCGCTTTGGCAATTTTCCACTTTTGCCACGTCCACTATCTACTTGATTTACTTTAATCTTTAAAGAATTATGTGAAAAAACGTGACACCAATTCATCTGTTCGAAAATGGACGATCATTATAAAAAGTTTACGAGTCTAGGCTGTAAGAAGATACAATATATCCAACAAGTATTTTTAATATTATCTGATCATTCAATTTATCCGCATGAATGAACTGGCGTTATGACAATACTACTACTATACTTTTAGACATTTTATTAAATCCTTCGAAGTGTCAATTTGTCTTATAATAAACGTTTCAAGCTGATTCTAGTGAAGCACCCGGCTTTTGTGGCACCGCACCGTCGTGAATAGTGAGAAATAAAGTTCTTTTCAGATGTTCCAAGCGACGAAGTTTTAATAAGCACAGTCAGCTATTTCTTTACTTCTACTACTTAGATATGACGGTATCTTTCCGTTAGATTAGCAATACGTACTCGTACATAATTTGCCCTCCTTAGCCGCTCGACTAGTTTAGAGTAACATATTATGTAATGAGGAAAATAGTAAATCAAATATAAAGTGCCCATTCATGTATGTTGTTATCAGTTCCGTGTATGCTTTTAATTCATGACAGGTTGGCACGAACTGGGTGTGCTTATATGTTGTACGAATCTTTATCTATACCGAAGCATACAAGCAACAATATAAACTGATTTATGGACTGTTATTAATACTCATCATCGAATAAAACACCCGAATACCATACAGGGTGCACATTTATAAACATATTCGTAAGTTTTATACTTTCTTAATCTTATTCACGTGAAATAAAGGTACATGGAAAATTAATTTGTTTTCGTTTTATTAAAAATTAACGCTCGAACTAGGGCTATAGGACAAAACGTGCACCCATACTTGAAAAAAAAACAGTCAAGTGCGAGTCGGACTCGCGCACCGAGGGTTCCGGATGGATATTTTTTTTGTGATTAAAATGTAAGAAGTGGGTGGGTAACGAGATAGGTCAAGGTACCAAAGGGGGTGCAATAAAAATAATACATATTCATTTCTCAAAATAACGAAAAATATAGGTTTAAAAAATATTTAAAAAAAAGATTGACGAAAAAACAAAAACAACTTTTTTTATAGGTCGCCTACTTCTGGTTGGTTTGAAAAAAAAAAGAATAACCCTAACCTAACCAGTCCGAGTCGGATTGCTCTGAATCGGGGGGTGTTAAGTTTAGCAATCGCACACAGGTAGCCGGAGGCCGACCACCCTCGCCGTTAGCACAGATTTCCACCTATTAATAGCTCGTATCTTGAAAACGCTATCGCAAAAATAATGAAAATTTGGCATCACTCTGTATCATAATTTGTAATATCCATACATATTATAAAAGGCTTTGTCCTGACTGACTGATTGACTGACAGACAACGCACAGCCCAAACCACTGGTCGTAGCGACTTGAAATTTGGAGGATGTGTTTGTCCTAATGTCTAGAGGTGTATTCTATCCCTATATATCCCATGACGCTGATTACGAAAATGTTATCTATATTGTTGTGTATCGTAAAATGAAATTCAACTCCTGTAGTGGGGTGTTCTGGAATTCATGAATTGCACTTAAAGCAAAGAATTATGTAATATCGAAATCTACGCGGACGAAGTCGCGGGCAAAAGTTAGTAGTGTATACTTATATCCGTGTAGTGACAGATTAAGAATACATCCGCGTAGTGACGGATGAAGAATACGCCCTTAAACCAGTGGGTGTCATATTAGGCGATTAAGGGAAAACCCTTAGGTAGACAAGAGCACTGAGAGAAAAGGAGAATTCGAAATAAACCCTACAGGGTTTAGGCCATAATCCACACACACTGGACTAATGCGGGTTGGTGAATCAGACATACACTTACAATTTCTTCTAGGGTAGATATGTGGGTTTTGCTCACAAAGTTATGGTTTACCGTTAGAAGTATATGGTAAGTAATGAGCTCTCATGCCACAGAAAGACAGACAGACGTCTCTATCTGTCTGTGTGTATACACTCATAGCACGTCTGTCTGTGTGTATACACACATAGCAATCAAACTCATTATACCTCTCTTTTCGGGTAGTAGGGTAGGTACTTAAAAAGCAAACTTTAAGATGCGACCTCGTTTTCTGTCACGTCTGTTTATTTTATCAGATAATAGGTGAGTCGCAGTTTAGTCAGGCGCAAATGATTTTAATTGGAAGCGCGAGGGCGTTCACATTGAGCAGTAATAACACAGTAAAACATTTATAGACTAACATTTTAGGAAGTTAATAAATTATTACCTTCTCTATTTACCAGACTGACAAGACGGGAATTGTTTTGTATTTTTGTAAATTTATTTATTCCCACTAATTTTTCAAACGGCTAGATGGATTTTGACAATTAGGGTATCGTTAGATTCGTCTAGAAAACCCAAGTGTCTTTAGATAGGTTTTAAGAATAAAAAGACTTAAACGGCGGGCTTTTGACGCCAAGTTATAAGAAATTCAATTTTTTTTTTAACCAAACCTATCGAGTTGGGTATTAAAATAAAGAGAATCAAAAGGAGATTACATATATTCAAAAATAGATTATACATAATTGAATGGTTCCAAATTGTAGGTAGTTCTATTTTTTTTTTAACCAAACCTATCGAGTAGAGTATCAAAATAAAGGGAATCAAATGGAGATTACAAATATATACATATGTTATGTATTTAAGTTTAATCAGGTAATAATATAACAATATTTTACGGTGTTTTTAGTGCGTTGCTCTCTGTTGATTTTTTCCAGTCGGGTTATTAAATATTTTTAATTATATTTTACTTGTTATTAGAGGATCATCTTTATTCAATAGGTACTAGCTGACCCGGCAGACTTTGTACTGCCTCAATCGTTTTTTTTTATTTTGCAATTTTTCTCACCTTTTAAACCTTTTAGACCTCCACGAACATTTCAAGACCAAGATAAGATAAATCCGTTCAGCTGTTCTCGAGTTTTAGCGAGACTAACGAAGAGCAATTGATGTATATATATATAGATTATCTTTATATTATTACATAGCTGGCGAAATGTGGCTGTGAAATACCTCTGCCTACCCCTTCAGGGAAAAAGGCGTGATGCTATGTTATGTTATGTTATATTATTCGGGATCATCGTCTCATATCTATTCAGAATACATATACTTTATTATAATATAATATTTTAATGAGGAAAGATTTGTATTTTTGTAGGTAACTAATAAACTAAAAAACTATTGGACCGATTTCAACTTTCACCGTTAGAAAGCTACATTATCACTGAGTAATATCACGCTATGGCGAATAGGAGCTGAGCAGTGGCCAAATAAAGAACGACGGGAGCGAAGCCCCGCGTGACTTCTAGTTAGTTTATAAGTTTAGATGAGTTTGCAGCACTTCACGATCGATTACCGAGTTAACATATTTATAAAATTGCCATTAAAATTGAAACTGTCAGCGCAAAAGCGGCCTAACCCTCAATTTTTCATATCCTGACTTATCTAGTACTACAAATTATTTAAACGTGATAAAAATTAATGCATAACCGGCATATCTCTTGTTTCACCAACCGTCATCAGACGGCGTTGCAAAAGTTCTTTTAGCATTATTATTTATGAATATGAAAGCCCCATTTTTCATATTGCCTATCTCAAGCTTAGGCCACTTCTGACACTGACGGCCTCAATTACAATTAAGTAGAATTAAGAACCGTTCATAGGGTTATTATTTATTTAGATAAAAGTAGTTTCGTTTGCGAAGTACTTTAATTATTTAATATAAACGTAATTTGAAATAATTTTTAACTTCTATTATTCGGCTGTAGATAGCCAACCCTCATAATTGTCCGATAACTTCCATTATCAGGTTGTTTTTCCCAGATAATTAATTTCAATTCTTAAACTAAGTGATCAATTATGGTTGAGCTAATTGACGAAACAACCATTAATACCTTTAGTAAAATTACTTTTGTAATTAACCAATTACTGTGTCGGTAGTACCTACATTTATGTCATATACCTTTATTCTAAACTAACATTCACGCGGGGCTTCGCTTCCTCAGATCTTTGTTTAGCCACTACTCAGTTTCTTTTAGTCATAGCGTGATATTATATAGCCTTCCTCGATAAATAGGATATCCAACACAAAAGATTTTATGAAGTTGATTCAGTAGTTCCTGTGATTAGCGCATTTAATCAAACAAACACACTCTTCAGCTTTATAATATTAAGTACAGATTTGTGAGTTTTGCATGTAGTGGTAATTTTTGAAAATACTTAATTGATCTTAGGACATAGGCAGCTATTTTACCAAGATAACATGTAGACGAAGCCGCGGGTGGAAGCTAGTATTAAATATGTTTTTTGCCACAAGCGTGTTTGTGGTTAACATTCCTTCTGTTTTATAAATAGAACGTTAAGTGGGCTCGTAGCCATCCGTAGCGAACGATGCTACGAACTACACAGTTTAACACTATAACTCGTCTACGCTGAATGAATACAATTAATAGATGCACTTTGTATAGCGATTTTAAAAGTGGATATACATATTATACATATTTATCAAACTGTATGATTTTCTCTTTCTGAGCAGCATGTAAATATTTTTTAAGAGGGCAAAACATATATTATTATTTTACTGCCAAACCTACTAGCCATACAAGACACTTATTCTAAAAAATTCATCAATATACGTTGAGTAATTTTCTAGTAAAATGCCTGTGATATACGGACGGACATGCCGAAACTATAAGGGTTCCGTTTTTGCCATTTTGGCTACGGAACCCTAAAAATTTACTTCATAAACCAATAATATTGTATTATTTTTTAGATTGACCATCCTTTTTAAGGTTCCTTAGCTCAAAAAGAAAACCGAAATCCTTATAGGATCACTTTGTTGTTCGTCTGTCTGACTGTAGTAGTAGTTTTTATAACATTATTTCAACAAGCGTCAAGAAGGAAAATTGGTAATATGCTTAAATAACCATCAATAGTCTGTTTCAGACAAAAGAGAATCAAAGTTACGGTTAGATGTGTAGACGTATAAAATAAACAAAAGATATCGTCTAGAGCAATAGAAACTTTGAAGATCGTGTTTCGTGAATTGACAGAATATTATATAGGTGAAATTATGTTGTAAGCAAACTTTGACGTTTGATGATTTTGAAACAGATATATAGCTCCATAATTGCTGTAATACAAACAAAATATAACTCAAAACTTCCTAGCTTTAAGGTAGTAAAACGGACTATTTGTCTTTCTGTTATGACATCTACGATTACGTTAAGTTGAATGTCTACTAGTTTTATTCCAACCAAGATTTTCATGTAATCATAACAAGGGTCGGCTTGTGGCGGCCAAACAACGAGCAAAAATACAAATAACGTACATACCAGCAGTACAGAATGATAGTTTCACACAAAGTTAGACTCAAAAGTGAGGTAACGAAACAATTCATGTGTCTGTAGGTGGCAACATTATGTGTACTTAAGCGGTAACATTAATGTTCGCGTAAGCGGGATAATTACACGCACCGACAACTTACATTTACCAGTATGTATACACACTAAATAGTTATTCGTATTTATGACTTCTTCACATAATCCTTAGTTCAATTCCACGAGTAATCAACAAGTCGCCAGTTCAGAACAGCAAAGGTGGTCGACTCGCCACTATGATCCTAGTGCCAAGAGATGTGAGCTCAATTCCACTATGAGACAAATTTATGTGTGTTTCATAGATACCTACATTTACTTTTAAACTTTCGCGTTGCATGATATTATTTTATATATATTATTATTAAACGGGAATTCACGCGGTTTTGTTTTAGATACCTATTGCTAAACGTTTACGGTTACGTGTACTGTTATTATAGCACAGATGTACGGCTTAATAAATTGAATTCAACTTTCAAAACTATAAATAAAGAGTACTTGAACTACCTACAGTATTGTGTATTAATAATAAGCCTACCTACTAGACGCTGTAGTACTAAATTATTCCACCCAAAATTATGTTTGTTTTACTCATTCCTATTTCTACAGTAAATTAAAATGATTGGTCTTGTTTACGAAACAGGAATTGGACGTTCAACTGTTTTTGTTTGGAAAAGTCTACTTCAGATACCTTGCTTTCATTTTCGGGGGCAATTACTTCCTACTCAGTACGTAGAGATTTTTCGTAGAAAAAATGTTTTTCCTTGATATAATTAGGCAACGGCTTACCAAAACCTGTTGACTAATTGATAATAGAAAATATTTTATACCGTCTACGACTCAAAGCTCTAATTTAAACGCCTAATCTGGCATCAGTTGTTATGTTTTAATGTGTGCTCTTTTTTATCCCGTGGAATAAGTGGAGTAAATACTTCAACTGTTGCTATTCTGGTGTAGTACTCATTTCATCGGTATACAAAGTTTAAACAGGATATTTCCTTTGGTCTATCAAACATTTTTGTTGGGTCTGGTAGGTTACCATCAGTGAACAGTAAAAGTAATGCGGGGCCTACCTCGAATGGCGACTGCCGCTGCTGGTGGTGCCCCCTAGGACTAGTTTATTACAAAAAGCGCCTGTGACGCGAACATTGCATAATATATACTATACTCAACTTCGTTGCTAAGCAAAATGATTTGTTTGCGTGCTCCTTGAATGGCTTTACACCACTATGAGCATTATAGAATATAGATAGTGTAAATGTCATGTAATAGTAATGATTACATAATAAGCTCGATCCTATAAAGATATTTGAAGTTTATGCGGCAATAAAAAGATTAATAAAAATACATAGAATTTTTCTTAAATTCGTTTACCCGATTCGATTTATAAAAATCGGTTTAGCAGTTTCTTTTTACTTGTAATTATTTAGCTGACTATGTAGTCACATAGTCAGCTAAATAATTACAAGTAAAAAGAAACTGCTAGGCAGTCGCCTAGGTGGGGCAGCGGGAGCGTGTATGAGAGCTACGCAAGAGATGCTAGGGTCGATCTTCAGGTCGGGAAAAACAAAATTGAAATTTTCTGTATCTGTATTCTGTATGTATATCACACCAACAGTACAAATACATTCACAAAAAAAAACAATAATCAAGAGTGTCATTATATAGTAAGTGCACAGATTAGTGGCGTGGCATGCATAGCATTGAAGAACTGTAAACTCAAGTTAATACTCGAGATAACAAAGTTAGGTAGGTACTAATAAATTATTACAACATCTTAATTACATATGTATGTATTATTAGTATGTGTAATTTTTAGCACGATCTCTGATATTGTCGATGTATAGAACTACAAACGTAGTGATTTCATACGTACTTTTCACCTGATTCTAAAAAGTGTATTGCAGTTATTTCAAAAATATAGCTCCGAGTAAATAATCGAAAACCACGAAATTGAATACCCTCTTAATTTCCTTTACATAATATACACATGTATGCATATTCATTCACTAATGCTTAATACATAATAATGTATTATTGTGTAGGAAGCAACTCAAAAGGAACAAGTTTCAACGCTTGCTAAACCAAGAACAAAGATAAACCAAGAATTCATAAGTTCTTATACAAGTAATTACTTTTATATAAATGATATTAATTATCCACTCGGAACTTAGTTTTCAACTGTTTGACTTATTAAACTTGTTAAGACTATCGACGGAGTTGTGTGGTTCTTGACTTAAAGAACTTAGTAAGCTGGTTTCGTTGCACTGTTAATTAATTGAAGGGACCCTCTTAAAGTACCCTATAAATTTTAATATTTTACAAAATGCCTTTATGTTGTAGAACAGAAAATTAAAATCGGGAATTGCGAAGCGTGAACAGTACTTATTATCAACGTATTATATCAACTGACGTGCATGCGATAATTTATACGAACATGAGAGGCACTTTTTGCGATGGCGAATCAGTGAAATTTGATTCTAATTAAAGCCATATTTACTTACATTTTGCTACGATACTGTTTTATATGAAGAGTGTAACATGGGCGTAAATTTTACATCGGTAGAACTGAGTGGTGTTCAGACATTATCCTGAGTGGATAAGGCATAAAATATAAAATACTTACTGGGTAGGTGTAGATTAACGGGTTGACAAGAATTTGGAGATGGGTTCGGGTTTACATAAACATAACAGATTAAGGATTATAAATCTTTAAGGAGGTATTGTCAGTAGCACCGGTTTGCTATTCTGTGGTTTGTAGTTAACGTGGTCTTGCTAAGTGGTTAGTAGAACGTTGTATACTTTATTTAAGAGGGGTTGGGTAAACCGATTTATCGCCCTTTGAGCAGCTTCGAAGTATAACGGTATCTAGATAGTAGGGTATACTAAAGTTTATTGTTGTTGCATGATTGTGTGAGTTTAGAGATGTCACTGATATTATTGAATTATTTTAACTTTACTTTAAAAAGTGGCAAGATGTATGTGACTCAGTCATAGCTTGTTTATCAGGTAGCAATGTCTGAATTCTATAGAATACTAGCTAGCCCTAAGTGCTAGCCCAGCCTAGAATCTATCTGTCGCCAAATTTCATACAAATCCTGCAACATACGTCCATCCTCTTTTGAATTTATAATATTAGTCGGATATTATACACATATATATAAATATAATAATATGTATAATACATAATTATGTTTATTAATGTATATATTCTATACACTAAATGTATAATGTATAGGTATATAATGCTCACTTCTATCCTGGAACAAATTCCGAAGTTATCCCTGACATAACGGATAGTTTACTAGGTGGCCTTCGGTAGCGATTTTTACAGAAATGTGTTTTATAGGACGAACCGTTTAAATATTTATCCGAAATACAGGCATTGTGTTTTGTGGTATGTTTAGTCTCGGGTTCAAAATTATATAGCTACTCTGATACAGGAATACTACTTACTTGCGATCTTGACAATCGATTTTTATTTCGTTGTCAAAATAAATGTCAATTTGATATCGATCATGTTTTTGACTGGCCTGTTGGTCTAGTGGTTAGTGACCCTGGCTGCTAAGCCAGAGGTCGTGGGTTCGATCCCCACCCAGGACAAATCTTTGTGTGATGAGCGTAAAGGTTTGTTCTGTGTATGGGTGTAATTAATCTATAATATGTATGTATTTACAAAAAAAAAATGTATTTAAGAAGTATATCAGTTGTTTAGTACTCATAACACAAGCAAATATAATTGCTTACTTTGGGACTAGATGGCGCTGTGTGAATGCTGTAGAATATTATTATTATTATGTTTAAATTTTCAACATTTGACAATGATATTGATCAATGTCAAGTTGAATAAGCGGTAAGGTAATCGGTAAAAGCTATTTCGGCAACAGCAAGCACTTGTTTCCGATGTTGTCGGCTATTGAAGATTTTTTTAAGTGACAGTCGTTAGTTATCAAGTGTTCGTCGTTCGTTAATAATTTAAGAAAAACTAGAATTAAACGGAAAATTATATTGATTAAACGTAGGTACTTTTTTGTCACGAAAACATCTTAAAATACACGGTCATACTCGTACCTCTCACATATTATACACTACTACCACCTTTTAATTGTTAACATTTTGAATAGCATCACGAACAAACTATTGGGCTGATGTTATCTAGTTTTCAATGTACAACTTTTAGGTCCTTTTTGTGTGTAAATTCCCAAAATTAATTGGATACGTAGTGAATTAGCGTTTGTAAGCTTATAAAGATATTTGTACAGTTAAATGGGTTGTTGGTGTATCAATTAGTGTTTATTAACATTAATCTGTTGCCATAATATACATTAACATTTTACGTGCCACTAAAACTGAAATATATTTTGGGTATTTTTTATTACTATTGAATGACAGTAAGTAGTATTCACCGCTTATGAAAATCGGTAATAATAGGGACTCAACAACTACTGGATGGTTGAACAAAGTTTGAAATAAATTGATCACAAGATCTTTCAAAATAACTAAAAATATTAGATTTTTCTTCTTAATCAGGTGCCGCTTTAAGAGAGCACTCACTCTTAAAGAGGCACCCGATTAAGAAGAAGCCATCAGTGTGCCATCAGCGTAGCATACATAGGTATAATGCTCACTTCTATCCTGGAACAAATTCCGAAGTTATCCATGACATAACGGATAGTTTCAACTAGGTGGCCTTCGGTAGCCTATCCTTTAAGTCTTAAAACAAATGGTTCGGCACAATCAATTTCACCTTAATCAGATGTTCGTTTGTTATTCTATAATAGTCGTTATGCCTCTGACAAAGTATTGTAAAGCGTAATTAATTCACAAAAACGTTATCATCAATTCCCGCGGGCCTGGGATAAGAGACATGTTCATTGAACATGCCAAATCACCCATGAAACTAGTGGTCTATTGTGGTGGTAAAATCATTCATTAAAAGTCCATGTCTCGCATAAAATATAGAGGAAGTAATGATACAGTTGCGCGGGTTTTTGTTAGTTTGTTTAAGTTATACATGTACTCTCATAAAAATCTTGACATTAAGCAAGTAGGGCACTGATAAAGGAAACGCTTCTAACAATCATATGCACGGGCATTCCAAGCTTTCAAAGAAGTTGTAGATTTCGTATCGATGCTGAATATCTCCTCTTAAAAATTAAAAAACTTTTCATGTACACAAACCTGGGACCTTCACAAAGAAAATATTATATATGATTACATTATCTTAAGTACTTTCATTGCCATTTAATATAATTTTGTTATGATTTTTAATGTAACGTAGGCACGTGTATTTTATAATTTACTTTTTAAAAACACTCCATCTTTCGTTCCATCGCTACAAGATTGAAGCAGGGTTAAACGTTCATTTTGTAACTCGTCGGAAGTTGGGTAATCTAAGAGGTCTCAAATATTCTCATGGGGTACAACTTGATTTAAGTATTATCAAGAATTTGTTCTCCAAGATTAAGACATTGTTTGTCTCTACAGAGGAGTGATGACGTTCAGGAAATATCTAATAACCGGGAGCTTTTCGCACAAAAGAGCGTTTGATTGAAGGAAAAACATAACGACAAATGGCTACTGCGTTGATTATTTTTGTAACGCACTACTTCCGTTGATAGGTTATCTCACGTAAAGATTAATGCTCGTCTTAGTTCTACGATATATACGGAGGACCTTTTATGTTTGTCTCCTTGTACGTTAATTTGATATCAAAGTACCTATTGGTTTGCTTTCCCAAAATTTTTTTGTTCATAAATGTATTTTTAATGACATAATCCTTACTAATTTAATTATATTTTCTTGCTATCGCTTTTCCTCTTTACACTTTCACATAATTTAACTATTTATTTATTTGAAGAAAATAAAACATAGTGAAGATTTATTTTTCGTTAAAAGTATAGTGTCCAGCGGGATGTAATGGCTTTGAACGAGCGTCCGCTGGAAGAGGTTAGGCTCAGCGCGAGGGTGCGAGGAGTGCGAGGGGTTAGGGGTGTGCGGGACGAGGGATACCAACAGCCACCCTATCCAACAAGCCCGCCACCGACGGTATAGCCCTCAGTCACGAACGCGACCGCCGCGCCTCAGCCACGCTTTGTTAACGCTGCTCCGTCACTACGAACCGAGCTGGCCATGTGTTCGGACAAAGTTTATTCAGACTCTAAATAAAATAACAGTGCAAAATGAAAGAAAGTTGGCGTAGAGGGCAGTTTGAGAGGCGATTATCAAGGTACGTAACTACTAATTTAACTAACTTTTTTACTTTCAGGAAAATAGTTTTTCGACATTTCCATAAGTCGGTATTAGTTCCGGCTTTACACAGACAATTTACTGCTCGCGATTCTTATTAAATTGGCCGCGGCGACACTTTCTGTTTTATTTGCGCCACGCGTTTAGGCATTTATGCATATATTATATGCTTTTCAGTTGGTGATAATTATTGTAAGTATTTTATTTGTTTTATTCCCAAGGGAACGGATAAACTATTGGTGATTTAGTCAATGAAGGCAGGAAGCATTATCGGAAGCTAAATGGAATAAAAGAATAGGCGCAAGCAGCAAAGAAAAAACAAAACTTTTTTACGACTTAGGCTTCTACTTATTTTTATAGGGGCTGTCTTAGTTAGTGGCATGTCATAACACACTTGTAGGGATATTAGTGTGGGGGCTCGTTCTACTAGGTACATCGATTTTCCGACTTGTGTTTTTCTTTTGTTTCGTGCTTTTATATAAATCTTCGTCAATAGCTTTGGGTTGAAAGGCATCGGCGGGAAATTTGGAGTTCCAATTGGAAAATAAATTAGATCCGGATACGTGGTAAAATCCAATCAATCGAATGGATGTGAATATTTATTTATGCGTATATTTTATTATATGATTTAATAATGCGTTTAGGTACTGTACGAGAAAGTGTGTATATAATTTATTACTTACTTTATTAAGTTCCCCCTAAAGTTATAAATTAATAGATAGGTATCTAAACTATCTTAGTGACCAAGTTTTTGTACGACTCATCTAGAAGACCGGAACAAAGCCCGGGAACTCTGAAGTTACTAAACTTTGTTATATTTTACCAGATTATTATTTTTAAGAAATTGATGTCGAAATTGTCTTTTTTTTGTCGCTCATCTATTGTTTCTGGTTTCTTCCATATCGAGATAACTTTTTATTACCCGACTGTCAGGACGGGTATCGTTTTTCGCTTTTCGCGCGTATCTTGTATGTTTGTAAATTTCTTTATTCCCACGAATTTTCCAAACGGCTGGATGGATTTTGACAATTAGGGTATCGTTAGATTCGTCTAGAAAACCCAAGTGTCCTTAGATAGGTTTTAAGAATAAAAAGACTTAAACGGCGGGCTTTTGACGTCAAATTGTAAGAAGTTCAATTTTTTTTTAACCAAACCTGTCGAGTTGGCTATCAAAAAGAAAGAGAATCAAAAGAAGATTACATGTATTTAAAAAGATATTATACATAATTGAATGGTTCCAAATTGTAAGTAGTTCTATTACTTTTTTTTAACCAAACCTATCGAGTAGAGGATCAAAATAAAGGAAATCAAATGGAGATTACAAACATATACATATTATGTTATGTATTTAAATTTAATCAGGTATAATAATATTATTACAATAATTTTACGGTCTTTTTAGTGCGTTGCTCTCTGTTGATTTCATGCAGTCGGGTTATTATTTTTTTTTAATTATATTTACTTATGATTGTAGTTTTTATAAGTTATTCCAAAGGAGTTTACAAGTCCGTCGGTTAAAGGCGTGTAGCGTATTAATTAACCATACGAAAGCAAGGTATTCTTCCGCTCTTGTGCTTGCTTAGTAGCTAAGTACAGCTACGTTTCCATGTCTTAAACATTTAACTAGAGCCGAAACAAGGAGCTCTTTAAAATAAACAATTTGGTTCTGTTCCTTTCTTTGTTTTATTTTAATTCAAAATATTCTACGTCTTATTTAACGTTTTCATACGATCTTGAAGCCTGGGGTATAATGTGCTCAAGTGACGATGAATATATTTACCAGATCGCTGAGCACCAAGTAACGGGGTATATAATTTCGTCGGCCACCTCTAAGTTTATTACTATGCCAGTTTAAGCATAGTCAGCTCAAGACAAGCTTAGGTGCAACAGGGTTCCCGTAATAAACTATTGCAGATGAAGTTTATGAATTATGGAACATTTATTAAAATTATTTATGTAGAACATTAATTCATACATATTATAAAAGGCTTTGTCCTGACTGACTGACTGACAGACAACGCACAGCCTAAACCGCTGGTCGTAGTGACTTGAAATTTGAAGGGTGTGTTTGTCCTAATGTCTAGAGGTGTACTAAGAAAGGTTTTTTAAAATTCAACCCCTAAGTGGGTAAAAAGGGATAAAAACGATTGTACTAAACTTCTTTGTTTTATAACTTATAGATTTGAAAATTTATATACTATCAAAATAAAAAAATACCCTCATCAATATTTTGACAAGGGTGGCTTTGGAAGGTTGAAATTAGGGATGAAACGTTGTATGAAAAGATCTTTGTTTTGTAGTTAACGTTTTGCATATTAGTATTGGGATAGTAACTTAAAATGTTGTTTTAGCTCTGCCCTGCCTTACTACCTAACTATAAAACTATATCTACGCGAGCGAAGCCGCGGGCAAAAGTTAGTAATTTTAATAAATGTCACACTTGACGGTTGGGTAAATGATCATTCGTCGCATGTATTCAACTAGCATTTTTCATGGTAGAGATCTATGACGAATATAAACATATTCGTGGCAATTAGCTACATTAAAACTATACCGATGCACTTAATGTACTAGTTGAATTTGCAGTGTGCAGCAGAGTCACTACTATGTACTTAACGTTGAGTACTAGTACAAAGACGTTGAGTTTTCTGTGGATAGTGCACTAAAACTCGTTTGCTTCATTTTGTCTAAAAGAATCCTGTTGACATTGTTGCTGTCTTTGGTAGTAGTGAAGAAGATTTATAAGTTTCAGTTGATCGATTCAGCAATGCATCACCATTGACAGTGTGATAATTGCGTTATTTAATTTATTTGATAATAATATTAAATCACAATTAATTTTTGACCAGTTCAATTAATGAGAATTGTAGTTGGTGAATTTTGTAGAAGAATTTTGATTGGAAAACAAAAATACCGTTGTGCCGCATACGCATTTATTTTGGCAGAACTTTCAATTCAAGGTAGTATTCGATAGCGCGGTAGGTGTTCGATATCGATTCTAATTAAACGATATGAGTAAACAAAATACAAAAATAAGCATTCCGATTCCGTTAATGTGTGACGCACCTGCTAGCCATATCTTCGGTCAGAAGTTCACACTGTTATACGTCATACCTATTCACTTATACAAAACAGTGCGTCACGTTCGCTAGTACCTATTGTAGGTATCTATAGAGTGAATATTTTTATTTATTAGTAAGAGTCTTTTGTTCAACAAATCTACGCCGCGCCACGAACGGCATACGACGGCGCGCGCTCGGCGCGGCGGCGGCGGGCGGCGCGGTTGCTTCTCGATTTCGGAAATAATATCTTCAGCTCAAATCTGCCTTGTTGGTACTTACGTTTATAACAATGGAAGTTCTTTGAAAATATCTCGTCGTTTTTACAAAAGATACGCATACCTATAGACAAATATTGCGTTGTTCTTAGACACACACAAAAGTTTACTTCGTGAGTTCTTGTTCTTTAAGTAAATGAGATATAGGATATGATGATGTTATTAAAATACAAGTTACAAATACACGGTTTGATACAACTTTAGGGCAATGAAGTTCGCCAAGCTCTGTGTCTATCTAAAATTATTGGTAAGAATGGTATTTTTTTAGGCTTTCATATTTTATAACTATTTTGGCCGACTTAAATATTATCTAGTAGTCCTATACTGTGGCGAGGCGTTAAAGAGACAGTAAAAACCAATCCCCTCCAATATTGATTTACATTTGAAAGCGTAAACCTTCCAATATATTGTTAAAAATATATTGAAGCAAAAATATATATTGCTCATCAATATGTTTTACAAATATTGGGATTGCATAATTTAGTACATTTTTAGGGTACCGTAAACAAAAGAATGTCAATAGAAAGAACGCTTATAATTTCATCCTGTTCAACCGGCGACGCCGACGCTTCCGCGGTTCGCATGACACAGATAGGTATTTTACTCAAACAGTCTTTGAGTAAAATATATAAGGCAACTATTGGACTTCCTATAGTCTTAAAATATTTGTCTTTGTCACAAGCTTTTTCAGTATGAGGCGGAAAATAGACCAAAAATGTAACTTAGTATTTAAAGAAATTTAGTTTCATAGTATTTACGCTGGTTGTCGAGAAATAATTCGCAATTATTTTCCTATAGACTAAATAAATGTAATTCGTATGCGTTTTTGAATGTTTTTCTTACGGAACCGTACCTATTGAACTTTAAGAGTGATATCAAACATATTTGGTCGGATTTAAATTCTCGAAATGGAGTGAAAAATTTTTTAAAGAGTATAACTATTATAAATGTTGGTCCTATTCTTTTATACTATATAGATAGTATACTACCAATACTTTGTACACAATTATAGAGATTAGGTAAACGTACACTCTTTAGGGTTTATTTACTCAAGTAACCGGCAATCAGCAACGAATATTCAATTTAATTATTCATACTGTCCACCTTTACCTCAGTCGTGAGACTGTTTTGTATCCATAATGGTCGGTCTTAGGCTAGTTGCATCTATTTCCACCTTGCCATTTTCTCACAGTTAGTTAACATAAACAAAGATGCACCGAGCGACGGTAGTTCTTGATCCTTCCACTTGTTACAAATTGAACTCTGCTTATGAAACTCTCCCTTGTTAGCAACTAGATACAGAATAATATCTTGTTCCAGTAGAGAAAAGCAACTTTAATAAGTTTACAAATTGTATCAGTAGGAAAACTTGTTCAGGCATTGCTTGTCTGAGTCACGCATATTATGATACCAGGGCCCTGATTCGGCACCGTAGGAATGCTCCCGCATCGTTAATTTGTTCAAATATTAGAATAATGTGTACATACTACTTACTAAATACTTATTAATATTCGATTTTTATTCAGATATTTCTTTTTCTACAACCCAAAAATTTTTGTCATTATGTATTTTTCACTTTAAATAAACTGAGGTTTTCGAAGGAAACTTTTCGGCAGTTCAGAACTAGGGCCCTGGCAAATTTAAGCGTTCGGAAATTGAGTCCTTTTAGTGTACGAGTATAATGCAAAAATCACTAATGAGAGGATTAAAACAAGTAAATATAATTAAAAAATTAAAATAACCCGACTGCAAAAAATCAACAGATAAGCAACGCACTAAAATGACCGAAAAATTGTTGTAATTATTACTCCTGATTAAATTTAAATATATAACATATGTATATATCTGTAATCTCCATTTGATTACCTTTATTTTGATACACTACTCGATAGGGTTGGTTAAAAAAATAAAATTAACTACTTACAATTTGACACCATTAAATTATGTATAATACATTTTTAAATATAAGTAATCTTCTTTTGATTTCCTTTATTTTGATACCCTACTCGATACGTTTGGTTAAAAAAAATTCTGACTTCTTACAATTTGGCGCCAATAGTCCGCCGTTTTGTCTTTTTTTTTTATAATAGCTATCTAAGGACACTTGGGTTTTTGACAAGAATCTAACGATACCTTAATTGTCCAAATCCATCCAGCCGTTTGGAAGAAGCGTGGGAATAAAAATAAAAAAAAATAAGAAATTTACAAACATACAAGATACGCGCGAAAAACAATACCCGTTCTGTCAGTCGGGTAATAAATCGTTTTATTTATTTTACAAACGTACAATATTCAATGTAAAAAAGCTGAACAATTAGTTATAATAAACAAAATTTAAATTATTAAAATAATAACCGCTTACCATCAGGCGGACCGTACGTCTGTTTGCCACCGTCGTGGTATAAAAAAAAATGTAAAGTTACATATTTAAATTACCTACATAACATAGGGCGAGCTTATTATTTTCGAAAAAACATAAATTCTATGGCATTTTGTACGATCGGTTTGATGCATGTGGAATAAAAAACTTGACAAATAATTAATTAATTTGTTAAAGTTTTTTGGCATTTGTGAAATATGTACGTTCAGCTCTAGTCAGGCTTTGGAAGAAAGCACGCATTCTACAATGCAACTTACATAGGGTACGTTAAGTAAGTTGCTCATAGCAGAATTTTAGGAAACAGTTCATTAAATACTTGATAAAATGTTTCCTAAAGAGCTGAAGTGAAAAACCAAAATCGATACAAAGTGTCGTAGACATAATTATGAGCATTGTGCTCATATTATGTCTACGACTTTTGACAATCAATCATGACGAAAGTCGGGCCTAAAAATGAAAACTCTTCTATTTTCAAAGCTTTGCACGAAAATAATTATGAATTGACACAGTCGCTTCAGGAACAGGAAAAAAAGTACATTTATAGTGTTTAAATTGACCTATGAATTGTTTCATTTACTAAATTATTATATATTGGTGTGTGGGTGTGTTTGACCTTCAACTAACTCGCTGCATATATAGCGCGTGTGGGTGGTTCTAAGTCCCGTTAACCTTTTGCCTTTATCTAATGTTAAACATGTTATTATTACTTCAGCTCTTCAACTTATTCAGGAATTTTTAGAATTATTTACTTATTTAAGGGCTTGTAGCACCACCAAAATTAACAAACCGCGTACAGGGTTTTCAACTTGTACCAACCAGTGTGATAAATGGCAGCCCTGACCAACGACTTATAATCCCTTCCGGAGCATGAAGATGGGAATGAAAATGTTACAAAAGTCACCCAGCTATATATCCGCCGAGTAGAACTTAGCTTTACATCAGTGATTATTGTACGGCATATGACTACGTAAAACGTAAAGTATATTATTATGAAATGTCGTTATAGCATGATCCCACGGCGTCTGATTGCTACCAATTGGCATCGTGCAACGCGTGGACAGTCCGAGCACGTATGCACATTACTATACAATGTTGAATAATGCTGGTGGTTGACTGGACTTTATCGTGCACTAAACATTGTTATTACCAACAAAATCCACAACAAACATGAAACACAGTTTAGTCCTTTGTATATTTATCGTAACAAAGTTTGGTAAAGAAACATTTTATACAATTCTGAAACAATTTATAATAAGGACGAAAGAATTATACAAGTCATTATAATGTTTGGAGTTTCATTGCCGGGCTTCGCGTCGCATCTCTAATTCTGAAAAATAAAGTATGAGCAAGATTGCTCGGCGACCATTATAGGTATGTACTTAAAAAATAATAACTGAGTTATTTAAAAAGTAGGAAGAGGAAAAGTTGGTTTATTATTTTTGTATTATATAACATACCTTGTTTATAAAACATTATTTAAAACCTCACATCTAGAACTTGCATAACTTTACCTGAACACTGCGAGTAAAATTAAATGCAAAATAACTGCAGATAAAGTTTGAAATTTTAAATATTCCCTATGCACATTGCATTCTCGACTAAAAAGTCGACTCTAGACTCGATTAAAAATATGAAGTTTGAGTGCATAAATGATACTAACCAAAACAGTTAATTAAGTCGACTGCGAGGTTCCGCGGAGCAAGTTTAAACGGTATCTGATGGACACAGTTTGTAGATACTTTAGTATTTAACTCAAATACAAATTGTGACAGGCTAGTTTGTACACACGAAATGAGAAGGCTTCTGGTGGCTATCGATTAGGTTTGGGTTGGATGCGCTCATTAAATTTTCTAGTGTCGATTGCCCTCACATGAAATAATAGGTACAAGTATTAAGCTGGCCACTTACGAACACATATAAACCTGATTTGACACCTGTAATTATAAAAGTTGTTAATGTAATTACAATGTAATTGAACTAGCAGTAGCCAGCAGCTAAGTTGTATTTTCCTCGCATAGTTTACTCAAAACTAAGAGAACACAGTCATATTGTGGGTCGTGGACAATACTAACCATTAGGTAGGTCGTTGGCTCGTTTGCCACTTAAGTCAAAAAAAAAGTACATAATTGAAACGGTAATTATAAACGTTACATTGATTCTTCATCATCATCATCATCATCACCAACCCATTAATGTCCCACTGCTGGGCTCGGGTCTCCTCTCCTTTATCTAGAAAGCTGAGAGGGTTTAGGCCATAATCCACACAGGCTGCGGCCTAATGCGGGTTGGTGGATTAGACATACCCTTGGAATTTCTTCTTGGGTATGTGTGTATCCTTACGATGTTTTTTTCACTGCTAGCAGATGGTAAGTCACTAGTACATGTAAATTCCACAATATGAAATCCACATTGGTATTGCCGGCTGGGATCGAACTTGTACCGCATGATTTGCATACGGGTCACTTATCCATTCAGCCACCATCGCTTTTTTGATTGATTTTTTTTTCAAACAATTCAACTTCTGCAATTGTCAATAAAAGGGCATCAGATAAACCTGAATCCAAAAAAGTTGCCTCCCGATATACTAAAATAAATCAGTTTCTTATCAGTGCCATTATACGGAAGAAACTGAAATTTACATATAATAAAACTAAAAGAGTTTTATTCCGGTCTTGGCTTCCGCAAATGTCACAACCATCATGATACCACTTATCGTTACCCTGCTTTACTTGTATCCTTTTCGAATTGTCTTGATCGCTTCAACACTCCACAGTTTACCGACCGGGACCGTAACTGCCAATCGACCTTCATACATAAATTTTGGTGTTTCTCCTGGCACTCAGTTTCAATCTGCATACTTCCATGTGACGGTTGTGCGTTATTGATGACCGAACGGAACGGCAGGCGGCTGAATAGAACACTATGCATTTTTTTATACCAATTTCAACCGTTTAGTTCCAGCCGCAATATAGTTAAGTGGCACAGGTACATAGTTTCTCCTTAGCTTTAGTTCTGGAATTTATTATGTAACCACAGTATAAGTTACACCACAAGTGTAGGAGGTACGCTGTGAACTCCTTTCAGTTTGCTAGAATTACCTATCTACTTGGTTTATTGCAAGCCGAATTGATACCTATATGCAGAAATTCAGTTTTATTCTAACGTTTACATTAACTGTCACTTACGCTATTGTATTCTGTAGACGGAACTTGTACTACGAATTATGTAGACCGCGGGTGTGATACTTGTAAGACGATAGTAAATCCTACGTTATCGTAACTTAATGAGCCTCGGTTCCTAATATTGTAAAATGTTACCTAGGAGCTAGGTAGCCATGATTTTACTACTGAATAGATTTACATTAATTTTGATATAGAATTAAGAACTACGAAAGCTGGAGCAAATAAATAATTCAGCAGGTTGATCACTCACTAGTAGGTATCCAAACGAATAAGGAGTCTCTGCCTCTGTATTATTTAGGCAAACAGTGTGTCAGCATTTATAAATTTAGTTATTACCTCGTAGAGCAGAAAACGGTTAAATAAATACAGTATTTTATCATTTAATAGCTGACCTGGCGAATTTCGTACCGCCATATTTTATTTATTGTGAATATTTTCGAAAATCCGGGAAGAAGTGTTTAACTGTTTACAATACGCCCATGAACGGTAATCGAATATAATGTCAATCGGTCCATATCAAAGATAATAATAAATATAGATTTATAGAATATAGATATGGAAGAAGAATATAAATCTCAACATTGCAATGGTAATAAAAATATAGTGTTGATGTTTTAATACAGAGAAATACATATTCCAATTTGAATATGAAGTACATCGTGACAATCATTGTTGATATTTGATGCGCGAATCTGATGTAAAAATATCGATTACTTTGGTGTCGAATCATAGCGGGGGTATTAAATACGAGCGGTGGCATCGCTCCCCTTTACTGAACCCTCTTGTGTTAGCACCCTTCCAGAGTGGTGCGAGTGCCTACTGGTGGGACGTGGGACGTGGGACGCGGGAAACGCGAGCTATATAGTTATAGACTACGTCGCGTCGCGTCGCTGCGTCGCACAAGAGGGGCGACGATCGGCTGCATTTATGACGATTGCATTAATTGTACGCCTTATGTATTTACTAATATTAGAAAAAAGAATTAATACAATTTTTTTTTAATGGATAATCTCAAAAAGTATTAGATCTATTATTATATTTAAAATTCTTTCACAAATAGAATGCTACATTAACACTGAGTAACAAAGGCTATATTGCATCGAATTCAACACGGGCGAAGCCACGAAAAACAGCTAAGTCTTTATATCAGTTATTATTATTACAAATTGGTTTTATACCTACAAGTTTGTATGATAATATCAAAATATTTCTGTGGTTCCATGTATAGATAAGTTGTCAAAGATCTTTTTAGACTTTAGGCCTTCATGTCACAATGTTATCCGATTCGACATTTCTACTTATTGAATTCTTTATCATATTGGACGTGTTTTGGGAAACTTCTTTGAAGTTTTTATTGAATATTATTTTCCATGAAATGTGTAAGTCTTTTCAGCTATAGCGTTTGAACTCACTAAATTCTAAGGTTACCAAAGTAATAGGTACTTATTATATTTTTATACTACAGAAATACAATTTTCATTATTAACAGTTGAATAGCGCTAAGAGTCTCTTCTTGATCAACACAATTAAATAGTTAAGTATTAAGCTAGTTTAAGTTCTATAAAAATATTTTTGTAACGTACCTATTTAATAACTTTAAAATAAAATTTAAAATTTAGATTACTGATAGTTAAAGAACAAAAATTAAGAAGGTAATTACGTGATAAGTTGGAACGTCAAAAGATATTTATACGTTCTGCGACGCGACTGACTATTAAATTTGTTGCGTGACACAAAAACGAAGGTATTAAAGTCTCATCACGTAGCAGTCCATTGACTCCCATGGCCCTTCAAACAAACAGCCAGCGCTTCTTTGGTGGTCTCAAGGTCTATAGCTTCCAACACGATCAAGTTAAGATGCCGTCACAGTGTTTAATATTCACGATGTTGTTACATTATGGGAATAGAAAAGCATTGAGCTGCAGAACTAAAAAAGTATCTGCACTAAACGACTACTCTTCTTTGTCAATAGGTAGTGGTTTTAAAAGCTATTTGGGCATTCACTGAAATTAGAAGAGTATATTACCTGCAGAGAGCTAATCATGCAGGGCTTAGTTACAGTTGGTAATATTACTTGTAGTCTTTTGATAGTCTATTTTCAACATCGAACACAATGCTACTAAACAAGTAATTAATTTGGTAATTTTCAAAATCTTGTGTAAATTAACTTGTCCTAATCTAGTCTTTTTACGACTAAAAAAAGGAGGTTGTTTGTTCGACTGTATGTATTTTTTTTTTATGTATGTTCAACGATTTCTCGGAGATGCCTTAGCGGATTTAAAAAAATCTTTTTTTGTTTGAAAGGGTATACTTCCGAATTGGTCCCCTATTCACCAGGTAAAGTTCTGATGATGGAATCTCAGGGAAATCGAAGGCAACCCTCAAATTTTATAGGCACATGTTACGTGTTACATATATTTTTTAAAGTTATTCAAGTATTTATGTCTGATAGTCATCATCTCATGTTGATGAGCTGGTGATGGAAGGTATAACTTCTTAACTGTTAGGAGTTGGAGGATAATTCTTTCAACATTATAGGTTCTTATAAACCAATAGTTGTATTCTTGTAGGTTATTCAGGTGAGCTGTCACTGGAAGGTATAACTCCTTAACTATTAGAAGTTGGAGGATAATTCTTTCAACATTATCATCATATCAGCCTATCGACGTCCACTGCTGAACAACATTATAGGTACTTTATAGGTACTTATAAACCTATAGTTGTATTCTTGTAGGTTATTTACGTGAACTGTCACTAGAAGGTAAACTTCTTAACGTTTAGAAGTAAGAAGATAATTTCTTTAAATATCACATAAACCTTAAGTTGTATTATTTCAAGTGTCTGTCAGCTATATACCATTGATAATAATTATTGACCATATAAATAAATATGTATGTATCTATCGCCACTGTTGACTGAACAGCGTCATGGAATATAATAATGTTATTCAATAACCATTTCAGACTGCGCTTATCGAACAACTTCTATAACCCTTTTCAAACACTTAACGAGTATAGCTTAAATTGTAACCCTTCTGTTTTAGCGGTATTCGGAAAATATTGGCATTTAACACATGTGCTCTAAGCCTTGAACACCATGATGCATTACCGCACTCTGCCGCCTGAAACAGAAAAAGTGTTCATATGAAACGTGAGTCGTAAATTGAGGACAGTAAATTTATTTCCATCTATTTAAATATTTTGTGCCAGTTTCTTTACTTTTACAATTACATTTAAAATCTTTAAAGTAATGTTGGTATCAATTATCTTTTAAAAATGTGTTCCTATTTTATGAAATGTATCACAATAATAAGCCTTTTATATACACCAATGGAAGAGAAATATAATATCTTCATTCATTTGAATGGGTATCCTAGGACCCAGGATTACTATTCTATTTTTTCTGTTTCTCAATATTTGCATTATTTTGATTGCTGCATTTATAAAAATAACATGGGTACTCATTTTGTTAGGCATGTGTAGAATGAGGCACAGTCATCAGTAACAGTGAGATAAACGTAATTCATTCTCAATGCATTGTTCGTAACAAAAGTGCGCTGAGAGCAATTCTTCGTGCGTCGTGTCATATCCTCTTTGTCCTAGTCGACAACTTTGTTATCTTCATCAGTTACATAGAGTTTAATCTTAAATGTCCGACGTGATTATAGCGTACGACAAAATCGTATGTTGAGCTGAACAACAAAGGACTAAAAGCCGCGCTTTGCTGAACACAGCCAGTAATTACAAGGGTTTATATTCGACAATAATGCTTCTTAAGCTGCGTTACAACGTATCGACTTTGCGAAGCGTGTCTCGCGATGCAGACTTGTATTTGTATTTTTCTTGAGGTAAGGTTTATTTGATTTTTGAAATATCAAAAGGTTATCTGGTCATTATCTGGTTCACTGAGAGTAGTGTATTATAATACCTACCTTCCGAATTGACATTATATTAATTGTGGTGCGAATACTGACGCCGACGTGCTTCTTGCACCTTATAATGGACGAGGCCTTTTGGCCGAAAGGTGTTGTGTTCCGCCGCTTCCGGGGCCAAGTACCACCTGACCGCACAACGAAGTGCATTGTGAAGTAGATTTATAATTTTATGTATATTATTTTGTAAGGTATTTATCTATGGGAAATTGTTATCCTGATAATAAAATTATTATTATTATGTCTCTTTTTTCACGGCTATACTTCTCTCTAAGGTGAGAAGTATACCTGGTCCTTTTGGAAGGCTTACGCGGGGACACAGGTCCAACACGCAGAGACCCTTAAAGAATTTTAATTTAGAATGGGATGAGACACTTACCGCTGCCATATCATAGCTGAACTATTGTAGTACAGCTATAATTTACTACTGGTAAGTGTAAAGCTATTGTATGATATTATGGAGTCAAATAAAGTTGGGCTATGGGTTTGGGTGTTTGGTGGAATGGTGATATTTTGCATACGGGAACAACGCCACCTGCTTGCCTCCTCCAGCGGTGAATATATGATGTTAAATGAGGATTTGGGCAGAGGGTGACTCGCCTTACACTAGATGGGCCCCTTCCACAACCGACATGGGCCGAAGTCCACGGGTCTCAAGGCAACACCGTAGTGCGCGGCTAGGAGTGTCGAGCGGTGCTACGCCGATTTCGTCATCACGGGTCCCAAGTGGAGACCCGGAGTTGGTTTCCTCGCAATTATGCCATTGAAAAATGACAGTTCCACTCCCGAGCATATAGCTTTGGCGACCCCTCTTTGGTCACGGTGGCAGCGGTGAGCGGTGCGGCAGCGGCGCGGTGCCAATCATCGGGTAATTTCGTGTTGCTGACTGCGTCGGGGTGGTTTAATAGAAAGATCCGTTGCTGCGCCAGCTCAGAGTAATTGTACGACGACCTCTTTTAATACCACAGAGGACACAGTATATAAAACGTTAGTGTTCTACTATTAGGTCTGTGGTATATAACCACTACGTTTTAACAGAGGAAGTACAAGACATCAGCTGTCAGACCACAGAGTACATTATCCTATACTGAAATGTCAGACGTTACCATTTCAAACCTCAGAGTACATTTTATATATGGAGATTTCAAAACTCTCGTGGACCTATAGTGAATTATCTTCGACTTGCGTACATAAACGTGGTGGTCGATAAGTATGACAAGGAGCCCGATACGCAGTGTGTTCCCCGCCAGAGCCTGAACCGCCGCCGCCGTGTGTGCGAACAAGACCCTTCTGCTGATCTCGGTGCTGATGGCGGCCTTCGTCATAGTCACCATCGGCACAGCCATCATCCAGATCTTAGCCATCAAAGAAGAGAGTGATGAATTTAAAGATGAGACGAAGTAAATTGTTTTTGTAATTGCATATAAAAAAATATAAAATTGCATGTGATATATTATATAATTCCCAATTTGCATATTAACTAACTTTGGGCTAAATAGAATAGACGAGTTTCGTACTGATTTTTTCAGCTGTTTTGGCTTGACTGATTAACAAACTTACATCCTAACTTTCTCAGTTACAATATTAGTAAGATTTATTGTTATTTATACTCATATAATATAATCATAATATTTATACTTCGTATAGTGACGGATTAACGATACATAATGTCACTACCCCATGTCAACCCGTAGGTGTCGCAAATTGCGACTAAGGGAGTAACCTTATGCAGACAAAAGCATAAACAAACCTTATACCAACCCGTCTGGCCAGCGTGGCATAGTAGGCTAAATTTCCTCCATATTCTTTGGAAGAGACCTGTGCCCAGCAGTGCTACGTTTATGGGTTGAAAAGTTGATAATGATCATTGTTATTTATTGATTTGTTTGTCAGGAATTTCTCAATAATAGTGTAGATAGTTTATCCTAATCAATCATATTATTTATTATCTACGACTTCATATTCCTACCAGTCGTCCGACATATCGCCCGACTGGTGTTGCAATCTGTCAGGGTAGTGATTTATAGAAAATATTGAGAACCGAAGAGGAAGAAATGATTGGTCACCGTTAGAAGATCAAGGTTTGAATAGTTCACACAGTTTTTTTTTCAATTCTATTGATCTTATATTGCGACTTCGTATCAATTTTCGGATAAGCTTGACGTGTGTGTGATTGATGTGCTACGAAAGAGCTTACTAACAGTAAAATGCTTTAGATCCAGTAAAATAAAAAATCAAACGTGATTTCTGGACAAATACTAAAGCATTGTTATAAGTTAAAAATCGTCGTTTTGTTAACTAATGAAGGCCAGAAATGTTAGTATAATGTCTTTCTACGGTAGACGTCAGATATTAAGTCACTGAAAAGAAAACTTGTGTAAATCGCGTAGCACCTTAATAGCCATGAGATCGAACTTTGTTTAGTAGCAAGCGCTAACATTTTTGCGTTTCGTGAGTAACACAAAATTTAGCCAACCTAAAAATCTATTTATTTCTGCATTTTTAAGGAAAACGAATTTATATTTACCAGCCTTTTTAACGCACAAAGGTTTAGTACAATTTGCTAGTTCAGAGAAATGAAGTGTTTAAGTTTGTTGTTGATAAAATACGTATAAGTTTTCCTTTAGAAAAATCCAGAGTGTTCTATATAATATTTATTTTATATAAAATAGAGATATTATTATATAAATGTATATTAGCACTTTGTATATCTATACTAAGATTATAAAAAGCTAAAGAGTTTGTTTGTTTGAACGCTAGGATCTCAGGAACTACCAACTGATCCAATTTGAAAAATTATTTTAGTGTCAGATAGGAAGGTTATAGCCTATATAAGATCACGCTACGGCCAATAGGAGCTGAGCAGTGGCCAAACAAAAGCAACGGAAGCGAAAAGTAAATAAAGCATCAGTTTCATACAATAAGTACAATCTACAGACCCGTTTGTATTCGATAGTAGGTAAAATTTTTTCTTCATTTTTTTATTTCACGTCTAAAGAAAAATGAAGTTTACGGAAATTTTACATTGTACAGTCGAGTTCATTAATATATTGGCACCATCAAGGATTCAAAATATTGTGAGCGTTGAAAAGCTCAATAAATACTATAGAACCTATGGATCAAATATATGTCCTCATGTGAATGGTTCAATAAAATATGCTGTACATTATGTAATAAGTTGTAGTCACCCTTTTCAACAAAAATATCTAATGATGGTGCCAATATATTAATGAACTCGACTGTACCTGTGATGGTATTAAAATTTTACAATGAAATTAGTACCTACCAATATTAATTAGTGAGTAGCAGTGACTCATAATGGTTATATAATAATATTTTAACAAGCAAGTTTGAAACCCAGCACGGCACATATTAAATATTTTTGTCCTATAGAGGGCACGTTATGGAAGTGCCATGTCACGTATCCTTTGAGAAGCGGACCATTCAGACATTTCTAACGATACCTCATTTGTCAAACGCTGATCGCTAGTTTAGAAGATATGTGAGAAAAGATGGACATACATTATATATAATTATATATATATATATAACGGCCCTGATGGATCGCACCGGTAGGTTTATACCACTGCTGCGCAAGCGGTCGCGGATTCGATGACCAAATTTGACCAAAATGGTATTGGGTTGCTCTATCATGAAATTTTCAGTATAAGCCCGGAGCTTGGAAAACAAATGTGTCCCGTTGATGGCAAAAGGCTTGACCCTAATTATATTATATACCCCTAGGTATATCAACATAGTTATGGACAGGGCAGACAGACATAAACAGTAATAAAGCTGGATGTGGCTGTGATGCACCTCTGCTTACCCGTTCGGGAAAAAGTGTGACCCCTAGTGAGTACATACATGAAATTATATTATTATATACCATCCTTCGGGCGTCGCTGTACTCGGTGATAGGAAATTAGTTGAAGCACATAATTTAGTTTATAGTAGGTACGAATAAGTATCGACCCATCATAGTATATAAAAAGCCGTGCTGTATTTCTTAAAGTGAACTTTGAATGAAGTAAAAAAAGTACTTAAAACTAATTTATTTTTGGTTAGGTTGTCCAATACACTTAAATGTTAGTCAAGTTACTATCGAATTGTTACTTTAATTAAGTTCATGGAACGTTGCCCCAAGGTCGGTATCATTTATAGCTATTTCAATCTATTATAAGTATCTTTTAATTGTATTTTGGTGTTTGCGTCGACAAACAACATTTAACCACCACTAATTGCATTGTTTTCACAAGTACATGCTAAAGTCTACTAAAAATATCTCACAAAGCCGTCTGTATGTGGCAATAAAAGCTTGATACAATTGCGCCTTCCTCACCGTACCACGAAAGTAATTAATTAATGCTTTCTTAGAGGTTAAAGCTTGCATTTAGTACGATATATTTTTCTTTCAATGTTACCTATAGCGAACCATACAAGTATACACTCATGACAAATACGGATGTCAGTCATTTGTCAGTTCGCACACGGTGTGGCAGACGGAACGAGAATCTACTTAAGGCATTTCGCTGAGGTCGTAAGCGACGAGTTAGCACCTCGATAAGTAGGTGCTACTAATGCATATTTGCATTTTGCGTAGCTCTATGCTAACTAACTTTGTAAAAGATTTCAAGCAAAACTGAGTTTCTAGATCCTCCGTAATTCATACGTAGGTATGTATATTCATGTACACCTACGAATCTTCCGGGTGATGTAATCCGGGTACAGAATGTAGATTGGATTCAATCTAACTAATCACCAGAATAGTATCACAGACAGGCATAATATATTCAAGCCTCTCGGGCCGGCTCCCTCAAACATCTTATACGAGTACATATTTGAATCATTAATACATCTGAATAAACTGAACAATTACATGGATAAGTTAAATGATATACTTTTATTTTTTAGTATTCATATATTATTTATTCATGTTAACATTGTAAATTAAGTCAGATATCTAATGTTATGTTATATAATGAGCCAACCTAGTCTTGTCTCATTAATATCAATGTTTATTACCTATCCACAAAAATAGTAGTTTAGAAATTATTAAAATATAAATTTAATATAATATAATGCGTTGCTGATGATAATGAAATTTTATTTAACGCACAGCAACAATAAAGACCTATTAAGGTGACTTTAAGGTTAGAGGAGAGGAGACCCGAGCCTAGCAGTGGGACTTAATAGGTTGCTGATGAAGGTATTATCCCGAACAAATATAACTCTCTAACATAACACAAATACTGTGTAATAGGGGTTAGTAGTACTAATGTTTCGAGTTATAGGCTCGGACAGTGACGTGTCCATTTGCGCACTATGCTAAGATCTTAGTTACCCACCTACGTGAAAACATCTTTGACTAACCTCTCTCTTAGTAGGACGCGGTTGGACAATCGGACAGGGTAACAAATTAACTCTGTCTCTTCTTTGAAGTAGATGTAGGTCAATTGTAATACAACACGGAGTTTTACTGTAAGTACAAGTTCGGCCAAGCTTACTTTTGAGCTACAATTCGGTAATTAGTGGTCCGACCGGGAGTTGCAGCAACTTGTATTTATTAATAACTTTCGACTGTGAATAAATCGAGAGGTGGTAATCAAACGGGCTAATTTTAATATCCAGGATTATAGGTATTGAGTGGTTAGTAGCTACGTTTGAGGCGGAGGTTTATTAACGTCGAAAAAGTTTTTGTTAATACTTTCTTGGCGCGCGCGGCGCACTGCCTCCGTTTCCGGGGGAAAGAAAAAAGTACTTAAACATTAAACCGCATGCCTCAGGAGTTTTGCTCTCAGGTACATACCTAAACAGTGAAAAGGGAGGACTTATATCGCCTTAATTGTGAAATGGATGAACCTGGTTGCTCCCGCCAGTTAACGAGCATTTTGATGCTCAATATTGTTCAGTTTGTTCATATTTTTCAGTAAAATATTCTATCAGTCTCGCCTCGCCGTAATTATAGACAAGCCAAGTTACGATTATGAGTTCTGTTAAATAACACAAGTTTCTACACTCATACTTACAGTTAAAAGCTTTTTAATTTAATTTATGCATTTTTTTACAAAACCGTACTTTTAAAAGAGATATTTAAAGAACTCACAAAGAATTAAGTACTAAGAATTTAAATTAATTACCTTTAAAAACATCTCTCATAAAATGTGCTCAATGGTTGAATATAAGACTGCAGTAACATAGCTGACTGACAAAAAAAAATGGATCCTAAAGCAAGAGCAAGATTCTAAAACCATGCCTACCAATATACCTTATTTTCTCTTTAAGCGTGAGAAGTAAGTAAGTAATTATATGCTTTGTTAGTTTAGTAAATCTTACACAGAAGTTGTTTTACATTAAGAAAATTGTAAGAAATTTTTGGTATATCTACGCGACGGACATGTAATAATGTGGGTCCGATTTCCCATTTGTAAAGAAAAAGGGGAATAAAACAACCGTTTCGTATCCCGTGCGGTGTTAATGTCGGTCGCGGCGAGAACTACTCGAGGAACTGCGGAACACTACAGTTACGATATGTTAAGTAAAGTTTCTGAAATAACGTTGCTGTAGTTTGGAAAATCACTTTTACTCGGTGTTTAAGTGGTTTATTTCATGTGGAAATGTGCGGATAATCGAGTAGCGTTAAATTGCTTTCAAAACCCCGATGACATTGTCTCTTCTCGCGTTATTGAACACGTTTATTAGGGTTCCGTAGTCAACTAGGAACCCTTATAGTTTCGCCATGTCTGTCTGTCTGTCTGTCTGTCTGTCCGTCCTCGCTTAATCTCTGTGACCGTTAGCACTAGAAAGCTGAAATTTGGGACCAATATGTGTATCAATCACGCCGACAAAGTGCTAAAATAAAAATTGGAAAAAAATGTTTTATTAGGGTAGCCCCCCTATATGTAAAGTGGGAAGTGTTTTTTTTTTTAATTTTAACCCTAATGTGTGATATATTGTTGGAAAGGTATTTAAAAATGAATAGGGGTTTACTAAAATCATTTTTTGATAATGTCAATAATTTCGGAAATAATCGCTCCAAAAGTAAAAAACAAAGCGTCCCCCCCCCTCTAACTTTTGAACCATAAGTTTAGAAAATACGAAAAAAATCTGAAAAGTAGAACTTTATAAGGACTTTCTAGGAAAATTATTTTGAACTTGGATGGAAACAACAGATGGAAACTGCAGTTAACCAATATAATTTGGTCCCTGAATCGTATGAGCGCCTATACAATCCAGAGGTCAAGTTTCATTTGCCCGTATTTTTTTTGCTTTGAACACTTATTGTGACGGACGGGAAACTACGGAACCCTACACTGAGCGTGGCCCGACACGCTCTTGGCCGGTTTTTTTATTATATGTCGATGTGCTAAAAAACGAAATACAGGATGCTTCGTCATCTATTAAATATTAGAAATATTTATGAAGTCCACCAAGGTGGGCTAAGCCATGGTCGGCAACGCGCTCGTGATGCCCCTGGTGTTGCAGGCGCCCATAGGCTACGGTAACCGCTTACCATCAGGCGGACCGTACGTCTGTTTGCCACCGTCGTGGTATAAAAAAAAAGTACACCATATTCGCATGCGTACCGGCTGTACGAGCAAGGTACTTAATATGTAGATATTATTACTTCCGATACTACTTGCCTACTAAACTTGGTACATACCCTAAAAAAAATCTATAATATAATTTAATTAATATAATTTGCACGTATGTCTTCAGATTAATTTTCTACTGTCTTATCTTATTTCTTTCATGACATATAATTCAGAAAATTTATTTTCACTGGCTTGTACTAATCCCTAGACAAAAAAGTATCCTCAATAAGTATAAGACATCATCTAAAGATGTCGACAAAGCTGTTCCGTACCGGTGTAAAAATAATATTGTTTGTGAAATGATCCGAAGATAGATTGCGACATTCATGGGAAATATATTTTTGGAGGAAACACATGTTTCATTACTTGTTACAAACTTGTATAATATATCTGCAGAAACTCCCTCTAACATATGTATTATCGAGGAAATTAATACGATATTATCTGATACATTGGCACAGACTGTTATACAGGTCTCTTATATTTGTCGCCTCACAATATAATTGAGTTGTTAAAATATGCTCTAGTGCTATGATGACATATTTCGTTCGTATAAAACATGTTACAATTATAATCTAACCGGTTGTTTTCTTAAACTCATAAATTAACAGCAAGGGAGAGTGGCCTTTTCAGATCACCAGGTTAAATTGTTAGTGGTTGGCTGCCCAGCCTTGTCCCTACGGCTGTTACAGAAGGATTAAGTTAAAAGCTGAGATTCTTCGCCAGAGATCCATTCATTTGGACTATAACAGAGAGGATTTAGAGCTCTTTGTTAGTTATCGCCGCTAGTCTCTTCGTCTGTCGTGACAAATACCTTCCGACTTTATAAATGGCTTATAGGATTAAACGTACTACTTATATTAATACATGCTTATGTGTTGTTTCAATTCGCTTTCTATAAGGAAATAAATGCGTTTTATTAATACAAAGATGTGTTATACCTAACATAAATAAATAAGTGAAGTCATATTATTTTATCATGTTACTAAATTAAGGGTCCTGGAACAATCTCCAAAACTTAATTTTTTATTTACACCGGTAATGTTTTCGGTTGAGGAATATTCAATATCAGAGTAAGTTACACTTTCAGGATTAGCTTAAATATTTATTTGGTTTTCATGCAAATAAATCATTTCTGAATCACAGGGGAATTTACACACAACTCACGAGTACATATACATATATGCTAGAATGCAGTGATAATTTAATAAGAGGCATAAATAATATTGCTAATTGAATTTTGTTTATCATATCGTAGTAGCAGCTATTATAGAATTCACATATTCATAATACAATTTTTGTAACAGTTTAAATTAAAATGTATAGCAACAATTGTATCCGTTTCTTTAAAAGTATTTCATAAAAAAGGGTTATACGTTATTCTATAGCAGTGGAATAAAGTAGTTCACTAACAAAAGGGTAAGAGACATCTTTTACAACACCGCGTTTGAATAAGAGCAGTAAATAGAAGCCGAGGTATGAATTATACTCTCTTTTATAAATTACGAGTTTTACAACGTTAAGAATAATTATGTGGGACACCTGGACGGGACGCTGGGCAATGCCTTGTATCCACCCCAATCATTTGATCTTCGCACACGTGCACACACAAAAGCAAAGTTTTTAAGTACGTACTTATGTGCAGAAATCAGCATATAATTTCAAAAATTATAAAAAGATAAGTAACAGCTGTCTACCACAGGGCTCTTTTGCGTAACGAATTTGTAATATTCAATAAAAAACAGATTAGGTTGGTTTTGTCCGTTAACCTTGGAGGCTCTAGGAATATTAAAATAAAGATAGCAACTTCTTTTTGCCTTCCGAAGTTACTATATAAGCCAATTTTTATTGTATTACCTACCGATAAATTATTTATGTATAGACAATTGCCGCGATTATCTCGCTGTTTACTATCAATCAATTAATACAAATTCTTTATTTTTTTTCAAGAATTTGCTCTCATTTGTGAACATCTTATGGGATGACACGCAGAGCCCTACTCTAATCAACTATTCCGATACGATAGTACGTTGTTATCCTTATCACTAGCATCTTTCTTACGCATCATTGAAGAGAGATAGCAATATGTAGTCGTATCGAAATGTTGATCAGAGAACGGTCACGGTCTCAAGTTCAATGATTTTTCAAATACAAATTGTTTCTTTTTAGTGGTTATTTATGATACATAGTTCGACAGGTAAATACTACTTGTGTAGGTACAAATATTCATATTATGTGTTGATCGAACTAAGTTAAATATATGTAAATTAGACCACAAAGCCAGCAAACAAAGCTAAAGCTTTTGGACATTAATTCCCTAAATGATTTCGTCAAAACAAAACGCAGCAAAGTAAGCGATTTTAAAGCTTATTATAAACGCGCGCTTAGTAATGGTTCGTTTTAAATCCTTTGTAAAATACGGAATTATACCCCGTAGCCGCAACCTGACCACAACACGTAAGCAACTGGATCCAGTGGACGTAACTTTTCTATTTCTGTATCACTTGATACCTTGACATCATGACCGAGGCGCCGCGCCGCGTCCAGACCACTTGAACCATCACTATTTCAATATATATCAATACCCTATTTAAAGATCAAAGGCCGAAGCTTAATTTATCTCAATTTAGTATCAAGCCCTATAAATGTACCAATTACAAATAGACAATACAAATTTTTAAGAAGACCACTTAAATTTTTATATTACCGTCTTGACAGCTGGTTAAATAAAATTCTCATGTATTTTTTGACCGGTCATGGTACGAATACCGAGCTATTATTATAATATGAAGGCGAGTTTATTTTGTCAAGAGCCGCCGGAATGTACCTAGTTTCGAGGGAAAGGATGGGCATTATAACGTAACTTGTGAGTAAATCTTTTATACCGGTAGTTGTTTTTGTCATATTTATATGATATACGGTAGGGTAAACTGACGATAAAACCTTCTACAGCTTTTCGGTGGCTTTGAAGATATCAAAAGCCATAACGCACATAACGTTACATAGCATCACGCCTTTCTCATTGAAGGGTAGGTAGGGGTGTATTACACCCCTGTCTCGGCTTAGAAGATATATTTGGACCCATGTAATTGACGCACAGTATCTCATACCATTTACACGCGCGGCTGTTTATAGAGCATTTCTCCACGGAAAATACCTATATTTCTACCCAATCTAGGGATCGAATTTGAGACATTAGGTACTGTTTGTCGTATATCCCTATCTATTACTGGTCTGGCATAGCTAGTAGAGTGATCGAATCATTCAATAATAACCGAAACAGTATTGAAACAAGCCAGAACTTGCAGTAATCTGATGTTTGTGACGAGAAATTTGCAATATGTCCTGCAGTTATTAGTTTGGCTCAACCCTTTGAGGGCCGTTTTATTATTAAACATCCCCAGAAAGGATAAAATTCATCAACATACTTCGAATATTTAACTAAGGTACCTTAACTTACCAAATTAAAACTTACTTATTAAAAAGTATGAAGTATACAGGCTAAAATTAAAATAACTTCTAATATTTTATGGGGTGGAAGTAATTATGGATATAAACGACCTTATTATGAGATCAGCGAGGAAATATTCGTTTTAAATTTTGTTTCTTAAGATAATAACGTTGGCAATGATAACTTTCTCATGTTTTGATCACAATTAAGGGTACAGTCCTTTTAATACCTCGTTAAGGACAATATTGGAACTATTTTAACTAAGCATCACGAGAAATCACGATCGAGTAATAAATGGATGTCTGTTAAACGTAGTCTAGCATTTAATTAGTTGAGTTATGAGATGTACTGTGTAATTTCGGCCTCAAGGGGATGTTGTGGTAGACATTGATTACCTTCATGCAAACACATTCAGGAACAGTAGCGTCAGCACGCCTATATTTACCACATTAATAACAAAGCAAAGTCGTTTCTTCTATTAATGCTTGTTTTAGACATCGTTGCTTATTTATCTATTGTTCATTCAAGGTATAGCGCACCTACGTTAATCCGATCTATTGGATATTACTGCACGACTGCGCGCCTGATACGATCGGAATTGTCGTGCATTCAAATATATTGTCACTAATCCGTTGTGTTCGGGTCTGTTTAGACAGGGGTTTTCTTCTTGATTATTTTAGATGAAAAATTACATACCTACCTATGTCGACATTGTTTCTGCTATAATAAGTATATTGGACGCTCTAATTCATAACAGATGAATCAAATTGAAAGTTTTTCAATATTTTGATGTAGGCGGTTAAGCCTTACCGTGTAACCTCAAACCTATATCAGCTTATCAGTGTAATATAAATATACGTTTTATTTCGAAGTATTATACTGAAGATTCCTTTGATAAGAAGGATATGCGTTTCATAATTGCATTGTGAGGGTATAAGTTGTATATTTGCTCTTTCAATCTAAAATATGTGTACCTATGTATATACATATATAAATACATTTAAGATACTTTAGCAATAGTGAGGACACAGTTATTGTACCTAAAAATATACCTCATATAATATGAATAGGCTCAGATTAGAGAAATTTCTCTATTTTAGTTAGTGTCACAGCGTTATTAAATTATGACGGAATTAACTTCTTTTTACTTAGTGGACTCTATGTCACCTTGTTCATCATCGCTGTAAATAAATAGTTACAAGTACGTAATGAAAAAACTTGAAATCAAAACCGCTCTCTAATAAAACTTGCATAAAAACACCTATTGAAGTACGTTGACTCATGTCGTAATTACTGTCTCGGGTTACAAGAGCTCCTAGACTTTTAACAAAGAAACAGCATCTTTAGAGCCTTTTAACTATACTAAAAAACACACTATTGTTTATATATTGTGTGAGTCATGACGCGGGTTAATTAAGGCTTGTGTTTACAGTTCTATTGTTATCATTAAGTACGTGGGTGCGTTCTCTATGCACCTGTAAAATTACTTCAGGACTAAGAATAAACAAAAGAGAGCAGACGTGTCTTTAACAACGAAAAGACGTACAGAGATCCTATTTAATAACACGTAATAAATAATACAATGGAGTCCCGGTTTTACGAAGGTACAATTACCCGACTGAAATTTCTTCATTTAGCAGTTCCTGGGCTTCCTTTAGCATATTCAAAAGCGGTTAAGTGGGTGTCGTGCCACGCGATCTAAGGGCTACCTAGTTTCGTTTTTAGAACCTAACAATGCTATAATGTGCTTCGTTATAATGTATTTGGTATCAATAAGTCACAAAATAATTGGCTTGGGTGGGTTCGCAACCATTACTAGGTACCATAATCACTACATAGCACGTATAATTTTGACATAAAGGATGTGGGCATTTCGCTTTTTCTGAACAGCTGCTAGCTGTTGCCCGGGGCTTCCTAGTTTGGCCACTACTCAGCTCCTATTGGTCGTAGCTTGATGTTATATAGCCTAGAGCCGTCCTCGATAAATGGGCTATCGAACAAAAAAATATTTTTTCAATTCGGTTCAGAGTTCCTGAGATTAGCGCGTTCAACCAAACGAACAAAGTACCAACCAAACAAAAAATAATAAATCATATCTATAAAATCATCGCACATAGCTATTTTATAATATTTGTTGTTCATTTAAATATACACTGCAAAATATGACAGTTAATAACAGTTATTATACAGTATTTTAACTGACACGTACCTTTCTGTGCGGAGGGAATTGGAAAGTTATTCATTCCTAAAGATTGAAATTGACATTTATTCACAGTAGGTAGTTTAAAGCAATCGATATCAATAAATTTATATTGTTATGGGGGTCAGTGGTCTTTTTATAAAATAATTGATTAAATTGGTGACATTCTTTGATGTTGAGAACTTGTGTGGGTGATATTATTTAGTGGCATTGATTCATCGTGTAGGTCAGTCCCTAGAGTCGGACTACCCTAACAGATAATGTACACAGCCACATACAGCTACATAATCTATGCGCCTTCGGGCTTAGATACAACACAGAACAATGGCCCTTATTTGCACGTAAAATCCATTAAAGTATCAAGTGAATTATTAGTTTGGTGCTATTTAATAATTCTTGTTATATTTTTACATTTATTATTCTTCTTATCTTCTGTCACGAAATCAGATAAGATTTATTAGTAAAGTAAATGTTTATACATGAAAGTTCGCTACCCATTGTAATATTACTGTGGTAATATTATGTTACTGAAGATGGGACAAAACGATGAATGTTTACTTACAAACGTAACGAAGTCAATGTAGATTTAGAATTCAGTAGAAATCAAATCAAAGACGTTATCTTGATTTCACATTCGACGCTAGAGCATGAAATGTGAAAAAGTATGTAATTAAGTATTGTCTTGCCATAGTTTTAAAAGTGAAGCAGTCTGGTACCATCTTAAAAACCAAATGTCTCTTTTAAACTTTATAGTACTTTATAGTCTTCTGATTATAGTACGGTACTTCTGAAGACGAGGTTATAGATCTAATAGAACCAATATTTGTGTGTACAACACAAATAATAATTGTTTGTATCTGAGTTAGTATCAAAACTCACAGGTACAGTAGCTCCTTCCTCTAATAAAAGGGGTTGAACACTTCGAGGTAATTTTTTTTTTACAATACAAACAAAAAGTGCACGCAAAAAGTACAAAGGCGAGCTTAACTCATAATTGAGCTCTTTTACAGAAAACCTTATAGTGGGTACTTAAAAGTGCATACTAGGCCGTACACCTGTTTGTCATTGTCGTATAAAAACATACTATTTGAGTTAACCTCTTATATATATTCTGTGGGTTAACTTAAATAGATGTAGTAATAACAGTTAAAAAAAAAATCAATAAATTATACTCGTAAATGATTAATAGCTATTGAGTCTATTTAAATTGGAAGCCATCGGCAGCAGTACGACTGAAATCGTTTTATATCGTTTCAGCCGGCAGAATAAAGGCGCCTTGTTCAAAACAATTAGTACTTGTACTATGTTACTATTATTTTGATGGATACTTATTATTATTTTGTTTGGTAGAGTATCACAATTTCAAAGTCAAGGTTTTTCGTTATTGAACTAAAATATGTCAGCTTTATTCCCTGGCTTTGGTGTCTTGTTTGTATTGTTTGAATCGTATTTTAAGAGAATTGTTAGAAAGCAGTGTGACTGTATTCACAAATAACACAGTGGTTACTGAAAAGGTCTCTGGCGGGTGCGTAATCTTTTCTCCATGTACCAAATCCTACCCTATTACCCTTAACGGTATTCTTATTAGGGGGAGCTTCGTTCAACCGCTTACCGTCGCGACCGCGCTTTCGACCACCCCGCTGAGCCGCGCTCCGCTTCCATCTTGCTAAATTTCACCAAACGCGACACAAACTTATAATAAAAGTATTTACTCTATTTAAAATGCCTACTGAAAATCATTACTGCGCAGATATCATTATTTGTCCAATTATTCTTTCAATACATGTAGGTACTTCGCCGTTTGACACCAGGACTTATTGACACCACGGCATCAATCGCACAAGGACTTTTTTTGTATTGGCTGTATGGAATCAGTATAAAATATAAACGTAGCCGAGTTGCTTTTAATAAAAAATACAGCTTTGAATCAAAATATAAAAAATAACATGTAATTGCCTTTCTTGGAATCACAGCTGTGGTATATGATTCATTAGATATACCTGGTACTTCCATAATTCTGCTAAATTGCGTCCGTTAACAAAAGTCATGGTAGCCTCAATAAAATACGCACACAATTATGTAATTTTCACAAATATTCTGGTCGACCACAAAACTTTTTAATGGCTATAACTCTTTATGAGAAAAGAAAATATTACCACCTAAAGCTCATACATGTATGTCATCCTTTACAACATTATTCTATACATGAATGAATGCGAAAGTATTCCCATTACATTTTATTCGAAATTTTATTAAATTTATTGTCAAAGCCCTAATGTTAGTGTAAAAAGGTGTTACAAAAAAATAATTTGCTTTGTGTTTGTAATTCTTATTGAAATTGTTTGCCGTTGCGAGAGTGCGTAGCTAAATTGCGTGTGTCCAAACGTATGAGACATATAGATACGCTTATATATGTGTTTTTGGCTACGACGCAAATTGTAGTGATCTCGAACCCTCTGGGCAGCTGCTGTGCTGTACAAATTGTTTTTTTTAGCAGCATTGAAGCAAACTGGATATCTTATTAGGGCGTGAGCGTACACAAAAGATATACACAGTGTATTCAGTCTCACAATAACGTGCTTTGTATAATAAAAAAAAACTAAAAGCCGTAGCAGTAATTGATGTCAACTCGTACTGAAAGCGTGTATTCAAATTCGCTGCCATCTCTGTTTTAATACTTAACAAAGGACTGCTTGAACTGAGTTAACAAAAATGTGGCGGGTTTTTTTTACTAGTATTTGGATTGGCATAAAAGAACGCAACCTAGGCTTTTTATGAACACTTATTGTATTTTTTGAATGTAAATTTATACACTCAATTTATAAGTAAATTTAATGTTCACCACTGGATAGGTGTCAGGGTGTTCCTTAAAACCAAGCCTTAAGTGGCAGAAGAGCAGGCGGCCCACCTGATGGTAAGCAGTTACCACCACTCATAGGCGTTGGCAATGTTAGGGGCACAGCCAAACCGCTGCCTACCAAAGCTAGAAAAAGTGAAAACACTACCGCGGAAAGTTCACCCCAGAGCCGACACGTATGTGGAAACGTCGCTAGAACCTTACCGTGCTAGACGAATCGGAATATGGGTAAAGGCTACAGGGGTGACGAGTGATACGGTGATAGAAAGGTGACGACGCGACGGTACTAAATCAATCGTAGAATTGTGAGGTAATTAGAATTTGTAGGAACTAGATAACAAGGACAAGGGGTGGACAAGCATGAATGTATATAACATATGTGTCCATTGTCCACCCCTATTTCATTTACATGTATTAAATTTGTGTCTCAATCATCATATTAAGTTGTAACCTTGTACAGATGTGATCAGCGGCTGTGAGTGATGAACCTAGTGTTACAACTGTCGCTAACAGATAATTTATTCCGTTACTTAATATATAATTGCGATGCCACGCCGAATTAACAAAATTGTATCAATAATATACGATTTAGCACAATGGGCTCATCAAATAAAAATGATTTCCAAAAACAAGTACCTATTAGAAGCAATGAAGACGCAAATAATATTAGGTCAATGCAAATACGTCTATAATGGAGAAGGACAGTAAGATGTAAAGACAATATCATTAGGGCATGACTATGTGTTTTCCATCGAGTCCATATCCAGAGGGACTGCTGAGAAATCAATTTGTGCCGCGTCGTCGTCATGTAAAATAAAGGGATATAAAGAGAAACTCCTACAAATGTGTTTCGGAGATAAATAATAACGATAAAGTCCCTCGATTTGACCCACGGAGAAGATTCTTTATTTAGCGCCTTATCTCATTCTACTCGAGCCGCACACAAAAAAGACCATTGGAAGCCTTTGTTATTCGTAGAACCGAACTTATACCTTAGTCCCGATGATAGCCACTTACATAAATAATAATCCTATTTAATCCTTTAATTTTATCCTTTCGGGTAATAATCGTACCTAAGCCTATTTATATATGACTTCGATTTGTGTTAAACTAGGTACCTACTTCATTGAATTTGGTAAAACAATAATAGAGAATTAAGATAGGCTAATAATATAATAATTTATTGCGGCATTTTGCAGTTTGAGCCAAAATTAACACGTGAGATAAAATGCAAGAATAAACAATTTAAGACTCTAACTTTATTGATGGCTGGTGTTATATTATTATAATGGTATAAACTTTTATAGGCAAGATATATTTGTACATTATGCATAATGTCAACCAAATCAAAAATATATTAGGGACACATTAGGTGACAAGGTTTTTTTTTTACCGTCTCTGAACAATTTATTAATTATTATCTTTATTTATAACTTTATATTATGAAATTTTGTCCTGTGAAGGAATTAAACTCAAGCATATCAACAAAATCGCTTGCTGTGGCGGAAATTAGGTGCATGTTCAACAGTGGACGTTATTGGGCTGGTATGATGATGATGATATCAACAAATAATAATAATAATCATCTTTATTGACTTATAGGTGGTACAAATTATAAAAGGATTCCCTGGTACCTACGATAATATACAAGTATACTGAGGTGTAGGCACCAGTGCTTCTTATATCAAATTATAATTAATACAACAAAATAAAATAAATATTAATTCGAAATTAGGACAAATAATAAAATTAATTAAAAATTAGAAAACTTTGGCGTACTTGCATGCATGAATAAGAGATGTGTGTGTGTGTGTGTGTTTGTGTATAGTTCATGTCACTTTTAAAAGAATATCTACTGCATCGTAGTCCATCGCTTTTAGCCAATTGTATACAATTAATTTGAATTCATTATTATTAATGCTTCGAATTTTATGATTTTTGTTACATTTATTACATTTATTGTATATGAAAGGAGCTAGAAAGTAGAAGTGTCTTTGAGCCAATGATGATTTTAAACGAGGTGTAAATATGAAATGCTTTATTATACACTTATACATAACGAAGCATCAGGTAATCAGGCAGGTTATTACTCACTCTAAAATATTACTTAGATCAAATTGAAATCGCGTGAATTGTTTCCTACTGTAAGATTTCTGCCGTGTCCGCTTTAATAATCGCGTCCCATCTCCTGTGATGAGATGAAACTCGCCAAAGTGTAAATTAAACAAGCCTTGTAAATTTACATACTTTATAAAAATGAAATGAGTTTTCCAATATCACGATAAATGTTACGACGTTCAGCTTAATAGCACTCGGACGCTTATATGTGGGGATAATGGATTATATACTCGATATATTATGTACTTTTTATTTCAATCCTTCCCGCGTTTCGCTTTTCAAAGACGAATGGCCTGACAAATTACATTTTTGTTGGGGTGTCCCGGAATCTGAGCATAAAACACTCGTAAATCTTGCAATGCATTTTTCATGCTTGGTCATGCTCGTAAAAAGATGACCTAAGTTGGAATTACGGATGTTATAATATTTCATAATTTTTGGTGGTCGTATATACCTATGTTAATAATTAATTATGTTATATTATGTTGTTAGGATTGTTTTAAAATTCTGTATTATGTACGTATTTGATCGTTTGAGAGGCAAACGATATTTTTATCAGTCTGTTGGCAAGCGAGCACTGGCTTTTGTACACCGAGAGACTATTTAATCTTCCTTAAAGAATCTCATATTCTCTGTCTCTAGAAAAAAGCTACAAATTAAAATGTATAATTCCTTTGCTAAACTATTAAGTTTAAATAGTTACCTATGCTTGATAAGTTTTAAATTCCATCAAGCGATTTTGTTTCGAATTAATTATTCCTGTAACGTCCGTTGCTGCTAGAAGAATATGGAATATTATAATTAATATAACTGTACTGTCTATGATATAAATATGCATCGCGACGCTTTTCTAAAGGCTACCCTTCGACCTTTCCTTCAAACATTAATTTAATTAACCAACTTCATGATTGGAAATAAGTTTATATTTGTGTTTATTTGATCTTGAAACTCACATCGTCTGGTTAATTAACTTCTCTATAGATGTCTTAGTAATATGAGAATGATAGATTCCTTCTAATAACTTCATTTAATTAATGTGTATCAATTCTAGATACTTAAAAGATAAGTAATATTTTCTATTATGATAATTAAAACATGTCGTTACCCTGCTCTAAAAAATTTGAAATAAGTCTTTATTTCTAGCAAATGTTACAAGTAAGAACGTATTACGTATTATATAAGAAGTGAAGTGAAATTCAAAGCCAATGTGAGAAGAACTTTAGCGGGTTTCAGCTATTGTCGGAGTCGTTCTGTCCTTTGTTGCGCGTCTGATAATACGTGGAGGAGTAATGATCTGTTCCACAGCTGTCCCCCACATAAGCTCCTAGATCAGTCGCTTGTTCACATACCTATAATAATATATATTATGTTCTTGTCTTCAGGAAATACTTATTTTTAAACGTTGTCATGGCTATTGCTTATAGTTGTAGATTGAGTCATAGATAACATTTAATTAAACCGACTCACGTGCGTTGGTGATCAAATGAAGCAAATTAAGATTTGTTCACCAATTGTCAGTAAAATAAATTTACGTGTATAATTACGTATCCTGTTCCCGTTATCCATAAAAGTGACGACAATGGCCGTGGCTTGGGCAGCGATTTCCCGACTTTATGGGCGCTGGGTACGGAGCTAGTACGTGACAGTAGGATGGCACGGAACGCTCTGTCTGACTACGTGACCCTTCACGGTAAAAATACACATACGTAATGTGATAATTTGTTTCCATAATTTAATTTACATTACCATAGTCTGATGGCTGTCATACCATTATATCCTACAGGCAGTGTACCTTTTTCACTAGGTCTAGTGCGGTGTGTGTAGATTTAAAAATATAGTTTTGAATTACCGATTTTAACTCGAGCGCCACGTCGTTATGATTTTAGATGTGGAATATAATGAAAAGCTTTTAATAGCTCGCTTTTAGTTCAAATCATTGAGTTTTATGTTAATGGTTTTATGAAAACGTATGCAATAAACTTTGTATGAAATAATTTTAAGCTCGTAGATACATGGTTAATAAAAATTTAGTCGCACGTTTATTATAAGTGAGCACTGAAATTTCTATAATAACAAAAGTTCAGAGAATGTTAATCATAGTTTTAAGGTGTCTCATGAAACAGTTATTAAAATATCATAACAACAAGATCTGTTAGGCTTAGTAATGAGAAAAGTTGGAGTTGAGTTAATAAATTAATCGAAGTTTTTAGGGTTCTCGGGGTCAGATGTAGGATCACCAAGAGTCAAATTAATCACACTTTTCCATTCAAACGGGTCACAGATATTTAAAAATGATATCTTGTTTAATTAATAAAGCTTGAATGAAACCACAAAGTCAAATTCTGCTTAGTGCAGTGTGCACGTGCTTAGTGTAGTGTGCTAGTTATCTGCAAAGTAAGCAGTATTTGTATTATTAGATTATGTACAGATACAGACATAGGTAGGTTCCTGTACACACCAACACTTTTGTTCTCGTCATTTTAAGCTAAATGATAGTATATTTTATATGAATTCACAGCGCACCGGCGAAAGCTTCCAGATTAGTTCAGTAATTGGCCACGTCATTGCCATAAAATCGAAGTTACTTACATAAAGTAATGTAGTTGTATGTGTTTGTTGACAGAACGGAATTCATTAATTTATTAGCTGCAAATACGGAAGTGCGATCGATGCTAAATGGTCTGTTAATGTACATATACATATGTATGTGTATATAGTTCGACACATTACTCACTCTCATCCTGACATAGCCACCTGAGATATGTTCTGTGTATAATATACGCACGCAACTGCTATTCCAATCAGCCAATAATGCTCTGTCAGCGTGTACCTGGCTGAATACTAATTATTTATTACAGTTACTGGTACCAAATACTTTTGTAGATATTTTAAAGCATAAACCTTTAAAAATATCTACAAAAGATTTTGGTGTTTTTGGGTGATGGAGCAGAAAAGTTGTCGAATGTAGACCGCATATCGGCAAGCGCAGCGTAGGACGTACACGAACAAGGCGGACAGATGATCTGATCCGATCTGCGGGTCTTTCCCCTTTGGGACCACGATACTTTGGGACTACGGTGTCAATCGCGGAACGGCCTTTTTTGAATTGGCTGTTTCACACTAAGACCAAACGGACCACGGTTTGGTCTTGGTCCGGACCGTAGTCCCAAAGTATCGTGGTCCCAAAGGGGAAAGACCCGATCTGCAGGATCGCTCGGGCTCAGGCCGCTTAAAATCCTATTGGAAACCGTTTGAGGAGGCCTCTGTCTAGCAGTGGACATCCTACGGCTGATCCATCTAAAATACATTGACGATCTAATTAAATGCTATAGTCGACGTTTGTAATAAATATTATGATCATCTCTTCATTGTGATGGTTCTGTAAAATTGTAACAAAACATTATTTTGTTGTTAAGCTTTGTTGACATCGGATAAGTACCTAGTAAAATTTAAACTGTCAATGATTACTTTAGCATTTAATAAAGTGTACCGCAACTGTAGAAAGATGACTAAAAAGAAAAATTTCAGATACGGTTACAACACTATTGGAATAACGATATATTTTTTATTTCTTAGGAAAATTTAATTTCGCTATCAGGAATATTCACTCGCTTTTGTTTAACTTTGCTGCGGTTATAACTAAGTTGTAGTGTTTCTCAAACTAATTAATTACTTACTTAGTATTGAAAAATAATTGAAATAGTAAATTTCAGATATACATATGTACGATAAATTCACATTTATTTTATTCAAAAAGTTTTACGATTCATACAGCCAAGTCTTTTAAGTCGGATTTGCTTGTCAAACCTAACTGAAAAGTTGAGATTTAACATAATCTTTCTATTAAACAAGCTGTACAAATGCTGAAGCTGGCTTAAGATTATTCAGAACGAAATCATTCAAATATATATATTTCTTATTGCTATTACAATATAAGATTTGGTTTTAGAATTTAGATTTGAATAAGGAGTAGAAAACCTTTTTAACTTAAAAAAGAAAACCTTGTTAGACTAGACTTATATAATATGATGACAATGAATAAAATTATTTTAAAAGAATTATGGACATCGTAAAATTATGAACAATTTTCGAACGCATCTATACTAATATTAAAAAACTAAAGAGTTTGTTAGTTTGGTTGAAAGCGCTAATCTCAGGAACTGGCTCGATTTGAAAAATTCTTTTAGTGTTGAATAGTCTTTTTATCGAGGCATTAGGCTACGGCTACTATAAAAAATTACGCTACTGACAATAGGAGCTGAGCAGTAGCCAAACAAAAATCGACAGGTTTGAAGCCCCGAGCAACAGTTACAATAATATTATTATGTCATTAGGTATAACATGTTCATCATCATCATTTCAACCCATAAACGTCCCACTACCGGGCACGGGTCTCCTCCAAAGAATGTGGAGGGAATTTAGCCTACTATACCACGCTAGTCAGTGACCTAAAAATATTTTCCTAAAATGAAAATCTAAAATATTATATAATAACACATCGCACATAAAATTAAATATCAACTAAAAGTTAACATAAACCGCGATACGAGAAAACTAAAAATAAATACATTATATACCTACTATTTTCCTGTAAACCTTCGAACACCGATAAAATACATCGCCATACAATATTAGGTTAGGAAGTTAAAATCACATTTTCCGACGAGGTTAATAACAGAGCCGGCAATATGAAGAGTGTTGGCACGTTGGAGCCTCGTGTGTAACAAGGATTTAGAGGTGTCAGTAACGTATGAGTCACGCGATAACAAGACCGGATTGCCCATCCAGCCTCGTTTCTGTTACACCCCGATGCCATCAGTCGGAACATGCCGAGCATAATAAGATCCCACACCCTATTTTTTGACTCTATTAGCATAAAATAAAGTTCTCAGAAAAGCATTACGTATTTAATAAGACGACGACGAGTGTGAAAGGTATTAGAATTCGGTTGTGATTTTTAAGATATGTGATGTTAGAATTAGACTAAGCCGTTGTTGAAGGTGACAGACGCAACGCGCACGTAGTGACGACGCGACGCGACGAGACGTAATCACGTGACATCTCTTATTTCTTTTTATCTAAAAAAAATATTTGGCTCTCTCTCTCTACGAACACTTCCTAAAAAAGAAGGAATACAATTTAAAAATATCATAATAATATATTCAGAAAAAAGAAAAAATGTCTTCAATAGGTACCTATGTCATTTCACACTGCGTCATGTCTCGTTGCGCAAAAAGAAGACTGCACTTCGTCGCGTTTAGTCGCACGCTCGTAGGCCATAAGTACAGTATCTAGGTACAAAGAACAATAAAAACCTATTTCTGCTCTGTGAGTCGCGTCATATCGCATAACGTGAGTTATTATTAAAATAATAACAGCATGCTATTACCTGCCTCGGTGGCGCATGGCGCAGCGGGAAGTGTTTACGACTGCTGTGCAAGAGGTCCCGGGTTTTTCTATCGAATTCTTATGAAATTCCAGTATTAAGATTTTCCCGGAGTTTGGTAAACAAATGTTCCCGGTTGATGACAATAGGCTCGCCCCCTATTTCATGGGACCAAACATAGCTGGCGAAATGTCGGTGTGAAACACATCTGCCTATCCCTTCGGGGAAAAAGGCGTGTTGCTATGTATGTATGTATGTATGGTATTACCTATAATGTGATTTTGTCTCGTTAATAATAATTGTTTTAAACAATTTGGTGGGACGAATTCATGAACATTTAATAAATAGATACTCGTATTACGTACCCACAATAAATGAAAAGGACTTACTCTCATAAAAGCACAATTATTTCATTATTTTTATCATAATTTCAATAATAATAATGTTGGTAATAATTCAATAATGTACTTTAATTTATGAAACTATGTACGTTTATTATGTTCCATGTAAATGAAATAAACAAGTAAAGTTCTATTAAGTATGCCGAAGGGTATCAAATACAATACCTACTTGTCTAAATTACATTTACATCATCATCATCATATCAGCCCAACGACGTCCACTGCTGAACATAGGCCTCACCTAATTTACCAGATGGACCGACATTTACATACCTACATAATATTTTGATATTTACAAATGTAACCAACGCAATGTATATTATTTATTTAACATATTTTTAAAAATTAAAATAACCTAAGTTATGCGCCATTCGAAACACACTGGATGCCAATAGGTTGGTAACTACATACATATTATGCCGAAATGCGAAAAGTAGTTTAGAAGTTTTGTAAAAGGGAACACATGAGCATTATGTAGGCTGCTTTTAAATCAATTCATAGCTCGTAGCGAGATAAAAAGAAACGACTGAGTAATAACAATAAGCCCCTAACTTTATTCATGGTGCCGACTGCCGAGGCTTAAACAGGATAACTATTTAAGCCTCTCGAACGTCGGCTTCATTCAATTGTTTAACAGCATAGTGCCAATACCAGTGCTCTTTTAAATACCTGATGCATATTCACGAAACAAGTACATACTTACCTACCCGGATAACCTGCGCGCCGCCGCGCCGGCCAGGAAGTTCTTTAGATTGAGTCACTTTATTCTTGAAATAGTCTATCATAATAGCCGAAATGCTTTACCGGTTCGTCCGGACAACTACTTTTTAAAAGAATAGTCATAATAATTTAAACGTTAAAATTTATATAAATTCGAAACTTGATGAAAAATATCTTGTTGAAATAGTATAATTCAGATCTTTCTTCATAACAAATCTGTGCATTTGAATTGAAGGTTAAAAATAAAAAGTATCATAATCATTATTTTGTTATATAAAAATACACAAAAACTGGGAATAAGTTGGTTGTAAAACTAAGAAAAATTATCTTTTTCATTAAGGTGGGAATAAATATTTCGGAATTCGCGTAATGGATGGCGCTTAGTCGGCGCGTCAAAAAGCCTTTTGTTATCTGCGCGTTATTTTTCAGGGGTTTGGATTCCGCGGACAAAGCGAGCCACATATTTCACAAGACTGTAATCTCGTTCCTAGTTCCCAGGATTCAAATACTTTTTTGCACTTTAGGTACTTGTTAATGGGTGGATTAACCATACATTTACCCTGTTACGACCTTAACATAGTTTTAGTATCGATAATTTATTGCGGCGGGTAATTAAGGGCATTCCGAGCCTTTGACGCTCAACGAGCTTTTAGAAAGGAAAACGTTAGTTAAATTTGCTAAAGTAAAAAATTAAATATAATATGACGCAATTGCCTTCTAAATTAAGAAATCGTTAAAAACACAAACAATTATTAATTAAGCGCTCCAATTGTATTGTTGAGCTATTTCAGTAAATGTTATTTTAACGGTAGATTTAAAAAAAGTTGATACAAATGAAAATTGGCAATGAAAATTTTAACAGAACAAATTATTATTATCATCAATGAAAAGGCCTAATTTCACAATCTTGAAGCTTTATGGAAAAAAATAAAAATAATTCCATAACGCTTCAAGATTCTGAAATTATTTACCGCTTTTATTTAATTGCCTTCGTGCAAGGCTGGCGAGTTTCACTAAGACTTGTTTGTAGAAGACTTCTTAGTATTATGGAAAATATTCCTATCAGAACAAACTTATTCAAATTGTTTCCCAGAACTTTAGCTCAATTAATTTGTTTGTTTCAGAAATTCAAGATGTCAACTAATACTGCTGATATGGTCTACGAGTGCGATGATGATGGGCACATCGGGCGCGGAGATCACGTGTCCGGATGAATGCTCATGTCGGAGTACATTCGACCCCGAGGAAGGTACAGCGCTGCAGGTGGCATGCACAACTGGCAATATGCACTCCATACCCGTCGACTTTTTCGATAGAAATGCCCATGTGGTCATCATATCAGCTCCACATGATCGTCCCAACTCACTTACCATCGGTCCGATCTTCACACAGCCCGCACCTTTCGCAAATCTTAGAGAGCTACACATAGTCAACTCTAATGTTCCTTCTATTGGCCAATATTCATTTTGGGGTCTTCAAAATCTAAGATTGATTAATTTGACTTATAATAACCTCACAAGCATTGGAGCAGACAATTTCCGAGGCCTCATCAATCTGACTGATCTTTATTTGGATCACAATAATATAGAACAAATGCCAAGTGAAACGTTCAGACACCTCACTTCTTTAAAAACGTTAAATCTCGCTAATAATCAAATTTCGACTTTGGTACCGAGACTTTTCAGGATGTTGGCTAAACTATTATATTTGGATTTAAGTGACAACCCACTCACTGATTTGAATCCAGAAGTCTTCAAAGATATTCAACATTTGCGAGTTTTTAAATGTCGAGGATGTCTCCTGAGACGAGTGAATACACAAATTTATCACTTGGTTTCCAATTTGGAAGAATTAGATTTAGGGGAAAATTTGTTCAAATATTTAACTTCTGATGAATTTATAAGTCTAAAGAAACTGAAAAAATTAAAACTCGATGGCAACCAGTTGTCGGTAATTGTAGACAATATGTTTGGGCGAAACCGAGAGCTTCGTGTGTTGTCTCTAGCATGCAACCGTCTCGCCCTGCTGGCGCCTGCGGCCCTGGCTAACCTAACTTCCCTCCTGCATTTGGATATAAGCCACAATAAAATTGACAGATTTCATTTACAAACTTTTGCACCTGTTGTGGATTCCTTGAAAACTATTAATTTCAGCGGTAATAACTTACCGCTAAATGAGATTGCTATCGTGCTCCAGATTTTACCCGAAATTCATGGCGTTGGTCTCGCAAACCTGTCACTTCCAGAGATACCGACGAATTTTTTCACTTATAACGAACACCTCGTGGCGTTAGATATATCTTGGAATAAATTAACCAACTTTCCATACAAACTTCTGACAAAGACAAAGTTTTTACAAAGATTAGATATATCACATAACAAGTTACAAACACTGAGCGAACTAGATTTGCAAAGATTAGAAGCCATAGCCCAAGTAAATTTAGTGAAGAACTCTTGGCGCTGCGATCAGTGCTCAGCAGGGACCATGCTAGTGTATATGACTACAACTGTACTAAACGGAACATTGAGATATTTGAAGTGTTATTCTCCGATGAGACTAAGAGGAGTTGTTTTTTCTGAAATGACATTCGATCGATTAGACCCATGTCCTAGTACTCATGAAGCACAAATGAGTGTGATCGCTGGGTTAATGTTACTATGTGTGGCCGTTTTAGCGGCAGTAGCGGGTGCATTGTGCTGCACGCGTCGTCGCGCCGCTCACTATTACACCAATGAAGAAAAGCGTCGTGAGCACGAACACGAGCACCCTGAGGAGCTGCTAGGGCACACGGAACTGGGCAGCGTGGCTACCATCCACGCGCCTTACCATCTGGTGTCGAAGGGCAGCTAACGTCGTGCCCGCTCGCCGCCGCCGGCGCACCACCACGTTCTATCGTGTGTGGCCTTCGACCTCCCGCCACCATTGGCTTCCGTCTCGACCTCTGCACGTGATACCGCAACGCATCGATATTTCTCACATCCTAGAGTACCCCCGCCACTTTTCGACTCAAAGGATATGTGATACGAATACGAAGACGATCTAGTGTAAAACCAAAGAAACTGAACCATAAAGTGTTAATTTATTAATTATAACTATATACTTCAAAGGTGAAATTTGATATTTCGATTAGTTAGGCGATGTCTATAAAATTCAAAAATAATATTTTTCTATAAACTAAAATTTTATATATATAAGTTTATCATCACTTGAAACAGGATTAGTTTAGGTAATTAATTATAAATTAATTAAGCATAAGTATAATTTAAGTTATCCTTGTAGGGTTTTAATAGATATAAATATTATGAGTGCGCTAATTGGACACGAATAATAATGTGTAACAGTCATTTAAATAAAGAACATAATTTTATAATAAAATCATCTAAATATAAAAACAATTACAATTTATTTAATTTTTTTTCAATGGTAATACATTAATATGTCTTCGATTTTATTACAACAACAAAATTCTTAACTTCATCATAAAAAACCACGTTAAAACAAACCAGATGTTTAGTTCATCATCATCATCATATCAGCCGTAAGACGTCCACTGCTGGACACAGACCTCCTCAAGAGATTTCTTCTAATAGGGCCGGATTTATCCAGCGCAATACGATACGCGATTTGTATTACTTGCTGCTGGTTAAAGCACTCAGAAACAATATCCTAAGGGAAAATGAGACAAAAACCAAAAAGTAAACAGATACTCGCCATATCTTAATGCTATCTATCTAGAAGGAAAACTTTTAATTGTGGAGTCAACCTCATCAAGCCAGGCCACCAAGCCATTCAAACGTGAATGAACAAAACAAAACGACAACGGGTTTTTAAAATGTTACCCTTTTTTAATTAAAGCGAATAAATGAACATTATGACTATGAAACGATTATTTAACTTGGCGATTAACACACACGATTCATGAGTAAGTAATTTTTATAATATTTATTTACCGTGTAGTGACGGATTAAGAATACATATTGTCACTACCCCATCTCAACCCGTGGGTGTCGTATAAGGCGACTAAGGGAAGTAATTATGCAGACAAGAGCACTGCAAGAAAAGGAAAATTCGAAACAAACCCTATACCAACCCATCTGGCCAGCGTGGTATAGTAGACTAAATTCCCTCCTTAATCTTTGGAGGAGAATCGTGCCCAGCAGTAGGACAGTTTTGAGTTGTAATCATTATATTTCAGTTTAAGATTAAAGTCAAAGCTTCTTTTAAGATTGCTCATTCAGATAGTTTTAGTAAAAAATATAAACAATGTTATGTATATAAACAATTTTGGAGTAAATAAAATCAATGAGCATTAGATCCTCGAAACCTCATATATGAGGTAATTTGTGTTGTTTGAAAACCAAGCGTGAATAATAATTTTATTGATGTGTTATTGGCATAAATTGGCCTATTCTATTCCAAAAGACTTGAGATTTATTTGAAAGATTTTCTGTATATAAAATTGTAAAATCATTTACGTACTAAGTACTGCATGTATGTTTATCGAGAAAAATTAAAGATTCTGTTGTATATAATTATATAATAATAGATAACTTACAAAGTAATCACCAATCATTAAAATTAAGCCGGTAAACACCAAAGCAAGTAAAATTAAGTATCTCTTAAACCTGATATTATAACAAGGTAAAATATTTAGGTTAACGAATAGACGGTATTATAGAAATAATATTAGTAGGCTGGGTGTGTGTAAATAAGCATAATTTACTCGACGTAGTGTCGAGTCGCTGCCGTGTTCGCGCCCTATAAACAAATTTGTAACTTTTATCTTTTACATTATAAACACAACCCACCACCCTAAATAGTCTTATAGAAATGGTTCATAATATGCCATGATAATTATATTGTCTATACACACACCGTACCTATATTCCTTAACTTTATTTAGTTAAGTCTTCGTTCATTTAGCACCTCTACACAAGATCAGCCCCTGATCTGCATAGTTGGAAAATTATGCGGTAAGCTTTTCACACGGCACCTTGACGCGGTTAGCTCGGCACCACCTGTGTGGCTGTGTCTACAGTTAGCTGCACTTTATGTTTAACTTGATCAGCGAGACCAGGCGACGAATCTTCTGGTCTTTTGATATTCAATAGTTGCTCAAGAAACTGGTCCTGTACAAATTGCGGGTGAAATGCTAATAAAAAACATTTGGCAATGTTACAAATTTTATTAATATAAGCCATTAAAATCTGACCTCTTACATAATATTATGCTATAGTCGGATTCTTATTTGGCGATTTTTTAACAAAATTGTTTATATTAGTCTTAGGACACATATAATAATAATTAAATATTCATAAGTATATTAGGTTTAGGAGAATAGGATAAGCAAAATAATAATTGTGTTTTAGATTTAACTTCATTTACAAAACTTGTCCTACGTAGACCTTTTTTCAATAGACAAAATTACGAAGTATAGTCTGCACGATTATGTTTTTCAGTTGGAAGGGTCTCTTCGGATTTGTCGTGTCCTATTTTGAAAGCGTCCAGGGACATGTAAGTGGATTTAGAGAATTGCTATATCGTACAGAGTTACACAATGGTTGGTATATTGGTCATTGCTGACATCTTTATTACAAAAAGTTGGAGGAATCAGGAATCAATTTGAGTGTCAGAAATTTTGCAAGTTTATGTTACGCAAATTTCCAAGTCGTTTTATTTCGGAAGATGTCTTTTTGAATAGCAATGATGATTCGAATATCAACTGCTTGACATAAGTATAACAATATGTTTTATTTAATCAGGATTTGTTGTTTGTTGTGATTTTGCCTTTATTTGTATTTTGATGAATGAATAGATTACTTAAATTTAAGAACTTTCAATCTCAATTTACGTAAAATAAATTAACTTCGACTTACAATCGTAACACAGTTGATTAATAGATTGTGTACAACGTGCGATGATGCAAGACAGTCGTAGAAAAATGCAAACATGAAATTGCCAATCGATCACCATCGATTATTAACGGTATTACAAAGTTGAAAAGCTTAGATTTATTATGCTACAATCTTGCGTCATTTCCCATAGTGAATCCTTTTGTAAGATACTAAATAACCTCTCAGTACCATGATTTAATTCCAATATTATTCTATAAAACGATGCAATTTGAGATTAAACGAGAGTCACAACGATGAATTATTGAACTTAATAACAAAACTGACAACGTTGGAAGCTTTACAGCTTTAGTTACAATATCTAACGATTGCCCGGCTGCTACAATAGGTTGGAAGAATATAGTGTATTGGTATTGTGGATAGTTATATCAACAATAGCTGGATATAATCAAAACCGGCTATTGTGTTCACTAGCACCTGTTGTTGATACTTATTTTATGTGTCGATAGCGTGATTGCAATACCCAAAAAATATTATATTAATTTAGCATGTTCCGTTATCATTAGCGTCTATGAATTCTATATCAAGTTAACCATGGTTTGTTACACAAAGGTGCGGTCTAAAAAAACAATCAATGTGCGTTTATAATATAAAAAAAATAAGACTGCTCGTAACTTGCTACGGTACAGATCTGTAATTTGTTTTAGTATTTCTTTCATTGTAATTTTTTTGCATTTCTTAAAAAGGAAGAGAAAATGACATAAAACATTACTGGGCTAATTGAGGAACATGTAGGAGTGTCACTGCTTAATATAATCTAAAGATCCGTTCAAGCTTTTTAAGTCTGTTTTCCACGAGCATTGAGATTCTCTATAAATGAATTACTTTGTTTGGAAACAACGCCAGCTCATTTTGTTTTTTTCTTTCGTCTTAGTTGGTCAAGGACGAGTATTTGGTTACTTCATATCCACTACATCTTTCTATTCTATTGCTTACTCAGTTTATTACCTTACCAGTTTAATAGTGCTACATTTGCAACACAAATTCGTAATTTGATTATGGTCGTCCCCGATAAGACGTTAAACTGTCGTGCACCTAGACTCCACCACTAGGTGTAAATACAGCAATTAGAGTTAAAGTACTCGTGGCTAATATTGGTTTAGTTAAATTGGTTGTTATTGGAGCGTAATATCTCGGTTAGTAGACTGTTTCTGACGGTTTGATACTCGTTACTGGTGTTCAATACTCCAACTAAGAATACACTTATTATTGGTAACGCATTGATACATATAAAATATATTTTTAATTCCAGCAATAATAACTCAATTCATGCTTTGGTATTTAATTAGATGCGACTCCTATAACTCACGGATTGATAACAAATACCCCTATTACACAAGCCACGCGTTATCTATTTAATACCATAATTATGTAAACGTTAAATCCATCATCTAAATTACGTAATATATTGGCTGCGAAGAACTTACTCGAATTGCTCTACAAGAGATGCTTTCAAAATAAATTGTTAATTCTGATATTATATTCAATATTTTTACATAATAATTGGTAAATATGGTGCTACATGATGGATCTAAAGCATCTCTTGTATTTTATTTTTTAACTCAATACCGTCTGTAACAAAAATAAAATCCGTATTTTGTGTGTCTACGTAACAAGATTTTTATATATGATTTGTTAAATTGACGGGTTCATTTTTTATTTGAAGTATTTGTTGGTTATTGGAGTTTAATTATTCATCTTAAATAATTATTCATCTTAAATAAATGAAAATATAAATAGTTCGTTCAAGTAATCTGCCAATAAATTGAAATAAAAAATTAGTATATAGAATTGAATAATATAATAACAAAGCTGTACAAAATATTCAACTTACTGTATTTTAAATTAATCGATGTTTTAATATAAGGACTTTTATTTATTTGAAAATTTTAACTTACTGTATTTTAAATTAATTGATGTTTTAATATAAGGACTTTAATTTATTTTTAGTGGCCATTGAATAAATGGTCGCACAAGGATTAACACCAAAATGAGTAGTTGTAAATAAAATAGAATCATAATATGTGTTTAGTGTACATAAGATATTTATTGTGTACATACATGAACGAATGTATCCCAAAAGCAATAATTAAATAGCCGCATAATAAAGTTAGCATACCAAATGCAAACACTATATGCTAAGCTGTAAAATTAAAGATAATGTTATTCGCAGATTACTTGATCAAATGTTGATCTAGTAGACCTGTTGGATTAGCATATATGTATACATAAATGCTTATCCGACATGACTAATAAAATGGTCTTTATTAGTATATAAGAAAATACCATAGTTTGTAAAAATAGTTTAGTGCCGACTATAGCATTATGTTAAGAGGATGCGCATAGGCAAGTGATGATAAAAGTTCTCACTGTTTGACAAGCTCGAGTAATTAAGCAGTACCTGAGTTACATAAAATTAAATATTTTCTTAAATTAATTGCTTCATTCATGAAATTGTTAATGCTAAGTTGAGTTATATTTCCGTTTGCGTACGTTAACCCCAGGAACTGTCCCTCAGACGCACAGCAGGAGGTTCATGGCTCAATACTATTTTGTACTTGACAGCTATTTAGGTATATGACAACTAAAGTTAAAGGAACAAGAACGCCACTCTAAATTAGTTATGATACAAATCCTTTATCTCCTGTCATCTAACAGAAGTAAATATAAATGTCTTTAAACTAACAGACAGCAACCCACGCCGATTTATAAATAAGTTGATGAGGAGTTATGAATTAACTACGACATGAATTTTGCTTTATCCTATTAGATATTGATTTTCATTAAATATCAAGGAAAATATTCAATCTGGATTCCACAAGCATTATTTATTAAAGATATTATCAAATTATTCAATTCGTATAATAATTGGAAATATTAAAAATATTTACCGGCTCCAACAGTTTAGCATTTCACCCGCAATAATAAAAGGATTAGGCTAATAGGTTTCCATTAATATTTAATCACCGTTTCAATGTTATTATAAATAACTACCAATAGAATAGTCCGACTAGGTTAAGTATTTAGGTTTAACGCAGAATATTATATAGTTATTATTAACATTCGATTAGGTATTATTATAAATAAGTAACTCATAATGTATTATTAAACGTATATTTGAGTTTTGTAGAATTTACTTTTGCGTACTTCTTATAAGTTTTTCTTAAATGAATTAAACATAAGGTAGATTATAAGTATTTCATTTATTTGTCATTAAGCTATTTGAAGCCTTTCCTTGCACTCGTAGTCGCAAACCCTATCATTATGTAAAGTATACAATCTCGCCCTCTCCCTTCGATCGGCACACAAAACATGCAATAAAGCAATTAACTAAAAGCCCTCTAACAGCGATGCTCCAAAACACATAACTCACTTTATTGAACTAATATTTTCTTTCCTCCAAACTCAATTCATAGAGGTAGGTAGTTTGTTTTGCTATTATAAATTCTGATTGCTACTAGAAATTCCAAGATTGTGTTGCAATTGTTCATAACAATATATGTACTTAAATAAATGATACTACAAAATAAGCAAATTTTATGACACATATTCGGCAAGCAATATAATTATGTTAAGAAAACAATATAATATAAATATAGCATACAACGTTTTAGTTTTAAAATCAATGTTAATTATAAGGATTTTTATTTTTTTCAAGTAGACCACCTCCGATGTGGCTGCTTATGTAAGGACAAAACACCAAATAATAATAGTTTGTACATAAAAGATAATATATGTTGTGCAAAGTAAGAAGAAAATATATCAAATCTATATAACCTAAAATAAAAGTAAAAACATAGTGTACATACATAAACAGAAATAAATCACTGGCACAAGTTTGAGTCAAGCACCATCTGGTGTGATTCCGTTGTACGATTAAAAGGAATACATAGGACAAGACTTGGCAATTTGTTGACATAGAAAACATATACAACACGTGGGGTGTAACGATACATGGATTGTGTTGACTGGCACGCAATGGTTGTGCAGGATTGTGTAAAAGGTCGAATGTATTTATAACAAATAAATTATCATAGAAACAAAAAGACAATTTGTGTGAATAATACAGTACATATTCGTAATGTATATTTGTGTCTCAATGTTACTTTAATTAAGCAGTATAAATTCATATAATATTTGAATGTTTGACAGAGGCCGTAAAGTTTGTAAGTAATTTGTGTTAGAAGCAAACCTCTGTGTTGTAAAATAGTACTTCGTAATAATCGTAATACATATTTACCGTATCAGCCGTGTAGCATTGGATGTTAGAATATTATGTATCATTTCAGTGTTTCAATAAACAGTGTAAAACATGTAATCTTTAGTGTGTAGATTCGAGTATAACATTGGTTGAAAAGTTCGGAATAGAAGTTGACATGGATATAAATAAAAGGATCGTTGAAAAGCTGAAAAATCGTTAAAAAATGTGTATTTGTGTTTAATGTCTTTTCTATGTGTAAAGCTTATTATCTTCAGTGTTTAAATTTATTTATAAAAGTATCAATATAGGCCTATCTTGTGATAAATCTACATATCTGTTTGCTTATGGAAATTAAGATCTGGAAATCGAGGGCATAATATATATTGAATTCAAAAGTATTTAGATTTAGCACAATGTAACTAAAATTTGTGAGTTTAAAGGTGCAAACAAACTGGGCTTATATGATGGCCCGTATGTGATGTTACATTCGTCAAAAGACATCAGTTTTCATACTAAATATGATAAATAATTATTTAGAACTACGTTTATCTTATGTTACGTTGCTGACGCGATCAAATCCCATTGGTGGTCCGAACGTGGCATGACATCACATAGGCCGAGTTAGTTTGCACCTTAAGAATTCATATTTAGCATGTAAGTACTTATTAAATATTCCATGTAAGTAATCGTATCAAAAATAATTTATAGAATGGAATTCAAAAAGGTCGATTCACATTATGCGATAAACTTATTTATATCAGAACAAACTCATTAAAATTGTTTCGTCGTATAATAAGATCCAAACAAATTATAAACTCACATTAACACCATTGATAGTATTTAAATTATCTGATGAATTTCAAACTTTAAGTTTGGTCTTTGAAAATTGCATATTCAGCAGTTCACAGTTAGACGCCAATAATTTCAGGGAATCGACCTTTACATCGTATAATAAATTTGATGTATAACTAACACAACACAAATATAGCTGTACAACTATTAACAATATAATTGTCTTACAATTTGTATTACATTCTGCTAATGGTCCACAACGCATTTTTTTTTCTATTCACTATGTATAATGATTTACTATTAGAAACGGTAATTTACATTTATTACCTGTACAGTTTATTTTAAATTTGTTTTTGGTCGCTTCCGCTGGAAGCCTCAATTACCTAATGGTTTAAGCAAACACTTTCTACACAGTTGACTCTCAAAATTACGCGATATTAAAAATTGTTGTCAAAATACGCCATCAAAGAGGACAAGTTGCGCGCGCCATCGAATATTATTATCGCAGAAAACAGGCAGCGGAGATTTATAATGGAGATTTTATATGGTTTAGTTTTTATCTGCCGTTATTTATTCAGTTATATAATTGTAGGTTCTTTAAATCGTATACTCTAACATGTTCGTTAGAAGGTCCACAGTTACAGAGTGGAAGGTAAAGTTTTTGTTTATTCTATTATTATACTTGTTGTGGGTGTTTATTGAGAAAATATTTAACGTTGATTGAATGATAAAGCACCTCATATTGGAATGTGTCGACTTCTATTTAATGTACTCAAAATTATGTCACTTGCTATCAGTCTTAAAAGCTTGTTATTGTTTCTTTTTGTACAAAATTTATGAGTCGAATTGACGGCATTTAAAAGATGTAAAGATTAATCGAGAGAATGATAGTAGAGAGTGCCTTGCGATGTTGGAAGTAGGTTATGTAAATTCTTGAAGTGCACGACGACAGAATGTCATATAATTTATTGAATAGGCACGTCGTGGCCCTGATCCATCGTGTGTCGGTGCTTGTATTGAACCCGAGGAGATTTTCATCAATTTCATTGCGTCTGCGACGGTCGGATGTTTCTGATTGGTAGGTCAACAACTCCAGCCTATATTGCCATTTTACGTCATTGCAAATGATTTTTCTAGGCATATAGTGACATCATACGAATATATTTGTAGTATCAGGAAAAATAAAATTGGGAATACTTCTTCATTTTATTTTATTTATAAGCAATCAATTTATAGTAGTTAGGGCACTTTGTTTGAATATAGAAATTATGTTACTTACTCTTGTGAATTGTGAAGCGATAAATAGAAAACAATATAAGTATTTGATGGCATTGATATGTATATAATAAAAGCAGTGAGGTAGCCCATTAGGTGTGATAAAATGATTAAAATGTAAATGTTGGAGCTATTTCTGTTCATCGTGTTTAAGCAAGGTGGAACATTAGCAGAATATTTTTGTATACCAGATATTGGGCATTAGAGTAGGTATTCCGAGTTGTCTATATATAAATGTTTTAACTAGTGATTATGAAATTATGTCCACTTTTAGGTCAGAGTAGTCCTATCTTTAGGTAACTTTAGGATTGAGTGTCAATCATGTAACCACACTCTGTTAATCTTGATGTATATTACTTAAATTATTTTCGGACAGACTTAACGTTTCTGGCTGTAATACTCCAGCGTTTCTTATAATCTGAGCCCTGTCTGCTATACGAATAGATCAATTGAATCGTAATTGTATCTCAATAGCAGTTTTAAATGTTTTTGTTATTCTGCTACTAATTTAAGACCTATAAATGAATGAAATATGAAAATATATGACGAAATGAAAACTGCTATTGAGATACAATTACGATTAAATTAGGGTCTTTAGTCGTTTCAAGAACTTTTTGTAATGGGTTGATTCGGACCACAGTTTATGCAACATTTCTCATTTTCGGTAAGTGAAGTCGGACAGAAAATATATGTAGTTTTTATTATACATTTAGTACAACCAGGCACAAAATAATAGGAAAAACAAAATATGTTTAAGTTACATTTGTTATAAGCCGATTACGTGAAGTATTGGTGCTGCACTGTAAAATTATTATTATTTTTCTTACTAAATATATTGATTAGCTAAAAATATAGTAAAAATATGATAAATAGATGCAGAAAGGTACACGAATAAGTAAATACATTCTAAGATTCTCAGGTAAAATTAATCGCTCGTTAAAAAGTTCTGCTTTAATTTGCTTAAGTCAAGTTAAATGTATGTTAATCAACTATTAAGATTTTTTCATTGCATTTTTTTATTGTTTTCCACTTACCACTTTTCTCATTATCAGTACCAATAAATAAATAATCAGAAATATTTTTTTGAATTTTTGTTTAAATCAGGATGTACGTACAATGATACGAGTATTGAGTACTTTCACTCAGTGGGCCGAATCGAGAACCCAAGACCTTCAATTGATCCATTCTTAAATTAGCAGACTTGGTGCTCTGTATCTCTGAATCCTTGATTGTATTGATATATATTGCACTAAATTGGATGTCTACGCTGAATGTAATCTTTAGATGAACTAATAAAGTAAACTCATTGGCATTCGTTATTTTATTGTCACATCTTAACCCCTAGACCTAACCAACAGAGATAAGATCGAAGGTCAGTACATTGTAGGTAATATATTTACAAGTAGAGCTCATTTACTAGCGCTCTAGTACTCGTAGCGGACAAGAAGATTACCCACTACATGTCAGATTGAGGGATTTATTTACAACGTATTTGTCTTAGTATCTCATGCAATAGGAACAAAATAGAAAAAAGAAACAACTTCTGTATTGTAAAATTTGGCGCGCTAATCTCAGGAACTACTGAGCCCAATTTAAACATTATTTTGTTGTTGGATAAGCTGAGTAGAGCTCAAAAACAGATCCACGGGAGCGGAGTCCTCGGTAACACCTAGTTAAATTATAAAGCTGAAGTGTTTGGTTGTTTGTTTGGTTGAAAGCGCATTAGCGCGCGCATTATAAATCTCAGCTTCTAATGAACTGAATTGAAAAAGTCTTTGTTTGTTGTATGTATCAGTATCTGTATCAGTGAAGGCTTTAAGCTATACATTAGAGATAAGAACTGAGTAGCAGCCAAACAAAAATCCATGGGAGCCAAGCCCCGGAAAACAGCTAGTAGAAATTTAAAGAGAGTGCTTTGTTGGCGGAGCGGGATTATGTACGACTGCTGAGTCCTGGGTTCGATCCCTGGGTCGGTAAAAATGATATTGGACTTTTCTATCTTGAAATTTCCAGTAACAGTCCTGTAAATGTAACTTGATTCGCTCCCTAACACATCTGACAGCTAAAAGCCATGATGACCGAATGGATAATTGACGGGTATAAAAATAGTGCGGTCTGAGTTCGATTCCGACCGGCAGTACCAACGTAGATTTTATTTTGTGGTATTAGTCAAGTTACTTAGGTACCATCTGCTGATGGTGAAGGAAAACATCTCGAGGAAACTCTCATACCCAAGAAATAATGCCTCATACCCAAGTGTAAGTGTGGGCGCTGCAGTAGATCAGTGGTCGATGTAGCAAAGAAGCCTTTCGTGACATCTAACCCATCTAAAACGAAATAATAATAACAAACGGGACTAAACATAGCTGTTAAAATGAGGCTGTGATGTGAGTTAGCCTACCACTTCGGGGAAAATGCGGGCGCGATGTGAGGCTAAGTATAAAATGTATCCAATACCTAGTATAAATTAAAACTTAAAATGTAAACTAAATTACTCCTTCATCGTCATTATCAGCCCACAGCGAGTGACTTGGAAAGCGCATCGTAGGACGGCTCTCCACCAGATGGGGCGACGACCTGGGTGGTGGTCGCCTTGGTTTGTTTGGTAGAGGTTATTAAAATCTGAAATCTAGTTTGGGCTATTCTTGCGGTCCTGTGATAGTTTCAAATAAAACTACTGTACCATATTTTTAAATAGGCATCCTTCTTAGTGAAGAGATGATTTATCTCTTTATGGCAATAATAATAATAATAATATTCTACTTCTACTAGGGGTCTTTCCCCTTTTGGACCACGAAACTTTGGGACTACGGTGTCAATCGCGGAACGGCCTTTTTTGAATTGGCTGTTTCACCCCAAGACCAAACGGACCACGGTTTGGTCTTGGGTAGAAATAGCCAATTCAAAAAAGGCCATTCCGCGATTGACACCGTAGTCCCAAAGGGGAAAGACCCCTAGTCCCAAAGTAAGCAATTATATTTGCTTGTGTTATGGGTACTAAACAACTGATATACTACTTATATATTTTTTTTTTTCATACATAGGTACATATATTATAGATAAATTACACCCAGACACAGAACAAACTTTATAATTATCACACAAAGATTTGTCCTGGGTGGGGATCGAACCCACGACCTCCGGCTTAGCAGTCAGGGTCACTAACCACTAGACCAACAGGCCAGTCAAGTCAATTATAGCTAATTCTAACAACGTGTATTTTTGCCATGGTTTTTGAGCTACTAAGTCTCTCTAACTCATTGTAGAATTAAATACGATTGAGCCATAGAATGTATTGTCTTTCTATTGCTAGATTTAAGCTAGCGTTTCTTCACAACTATTTTTTAACATGATCCCACCAGTCACTAACTGCCAACTTTATACGATTTTCTTAAAATATTAAGTACAGGGGACTTTGACCAACAGTAACCTCTTTCTTAGTCTTAGTGAACCTCTTTACACTCGTGCTGTCTATTCTAATAATATTTATTCGAATGGAAGTTGCAGAAAACAATCGGTCTTTGAGATTTGGAACATTCCAGAAAGAATTCGAGTGTGAATTTGAGAGGACAAGTACCCTTCAGGTTGCTGGTCCTGTTCTATAACTCCGCGATATATTAAACAAAATAAAGTCAAATAAAGAAGTATCTTTAAACCGAAGTTTGTTTTAAAGTAGTTTATTGGAACTAGCGCTCAATAAGCCTGTGTGCTACGATCCCCTACGTTAATGTACCTACCACTATATTAGTGCAAATAGAATTTATACTGAATAGGTTATATTGTTGCCTACTTTAGCCTACTCATACAAAATCCAAAAGCACAATGTATGTTGCCATTTGTGTTAAATCCTCTGGCTTGCCACTAAATAATTTAAAAGACCTTTGGATCTCGCCAGGTAACGAATAAAATTTAGTCTAAGTTAAACTGATTTTCATATCTGTTGTGTAACCGAAGACCGTGTTTTATTTTGAATCAATCGTCCAGGGTTTCTATGTAATCCCAATTATTTCATCTTTATGAATTTATGTATTTTTGAGATAATCTCAGAACATAATCTAAATATCACACTATTTATTCGGTTTTGATCCCTGGGTTGGAACAAATATTTATTTAATCTGCAAATGTTTGTTTCAGTGTTTGGGTGTTTTTCTATGTACAATATGTATGTATTTAAATATAAGTACCTATGTTTATTTGTCTCATCATTACAACAAATAAACGTCCCATTGGGCTCGGGTCTCTATATCTCTATACCACGTTGGCCAGACGGGCTGGTATTTCCTTGTCTCACAGTGCTCTTGTCTGCAACTCCCTTAGTCTCCTTATACGACACCCATGGGTTGAAATGGGATAGTGATATTAAGTATTCCGTCACTAGACGGACAATTTATTTGTTTATCTGTCTAGATGTCATTATACAATCATAATATATTAGCTTCCTTTGGGCTAGATCTAGCTGTGTAAAAAATATTGTTAAAAATATAAAGGGCCTATATACGTCTTCATTTGTCGACATAAATGCAGTCAGTAGCTCTAAGTTAATGCATCAGGCACACGAACCATTGGTGGTTGTAGGTCTTTGTAGTAAAATAATAATTTATTGAAAGGTTAAATAATTTTAAGCATTAGTAATAACCAGCAGAAACCATCATCATTACAACCTATAAATATCCCACTGCTGGGCATGAGTCTCCTGCAATTTTTTTTGAGAAGACCCCTGCCGAACGTTTTCAGAAAACATACTAAAAATATATTTTTAAATAATCTGCAAAAGATGTTTATGTTTCACTTCTCAATAGATCAAAAAATGGCTTCGATAATTCTGGGCGCGTAAGGGTACATTGGTATAGGACATTTGTATAAATGCAGGTAAGTGAAAAGTTTCCACTTAGAACGGGTACTAGAATGGTTATGTGTGTGGCTTATTTTCTCTGTTAAGTTTAAGCTTAGTTATAAAGCGACGTAAGATAAAACAATTTGTGTTGCGACGAAGCGATCGCGACGAGGGAGGCTCGTGACAGGGCTATTAGCATAACGACCAGCTAACGACGATGACAACGCTCTGCACGTGATCAAACTTACTTCAATACTATAGGTTCAGTTAGTTTCACGAAGAGATCACGATAACGTTCTAATCATTTCCACAGACGAATATAATATTACATTCCGACGATGAACCATGAACCGGATATTAAAGGAGCACACATTTATACTCGTAGATACGTTGACAAAATAAGTGCAATTTATGAAGTATAAATAAGTGGATATGAAATCAATAACTAGATTGTAAAGGTACTACATGAGGTTATTTTATTATTTGAAATCTCTATATACCTACGTTGTAGTAAGAAAATATACTTTGTAAAATCTTATCTATACCTAACTTCTAACCGATGAAATCTTTTAAATATATTTTTTGAATTCAAAATCTCATTTCCTTAACAAACTTGGTTTTGAGAGATCCATCTTATATTGAAGGCATCTAGTCTTATCTTTTTATTATATCTACAGTTCGAAATGTAGAGAGTAGTCGACAAGTGGAAATTAAATATTCATCATGTCAACGCCATTCAGATTATTAATTTGACCTATAACTTTGTTATTTGACACATAATTGTAAAAACACTTTTCCTATTTCATGATTGTGAATCAAACAAACTCACGTTCATACACGTATGCATTTGCAGCGAAGTATCAAGAATATTTTTTATACCACTTCAGGTAACAGAATTCCCACATGATCGTATAATACACAGAACAGGGATAGGTTGTGTTCTGTGGTATAAAAGAAAGAAGAAAAAGCATTAATTTAGAATTTTATTATTATTTTAGAAAGGAATGGTGATATCGATGATCACTGCAAGGCAGTGCACCTTTCTCGATCGATCGATCTATCACTACTGTACCAGGCTTATAAATATATCATTACATAAAATAAGAAATTTTATACATTATTAATCACTAAATTATTAGCAATTTTATCTAATAATAAGTTTGTCAGTTTATTTTAGTTTATTTAGCAACTGTCCCGATATAATAATGTATTTCATGCCATTTTGCGCCCTTCGTTGAAACTACTAAACGAATTGATGCATAAACATAAAATGACCAGAACAAAATAGTAAGAGTTATTTTAGCCAGGAGACCTCTTACACGACTTGAAACTTGAGTACACATCAAGATGTTAAGAAGTATTGAGGGTATTGGGTATTCATGAAATTCGGGCTTAACGTGCTTTTCGAGGCACGTTGGGGATGTTGTTGATCCTTTCGATTCCAAGCTCTACGTTGCTAGAGAACATACTCCGACCGAGAACAATCAAACATTTTTCCGTTCTGAGCATCGAACTCGAAAGCTCGTGATCGACTGTTATATATACTAAGTACATGATATTGAACAAGTCTGATGAATAGTTAACTTGTTCACGAGAAAAAATACTACAATTTCATCTTTTTTATTAAATTATATTATATTAATATAATTAGGCTACGGTAACCGTTTACCATCAGGCGGACCGTACGTCTGTTTGACACCGTCGTGGGTATAAAAAAAAATTAAATGAAATCTCGTTTATTCATCTAGGTAACAGAGTAACTCTTTTGAAAGTCACAATTTAAGAATTGAACAGGTTATCCGAGAAATAGTGTCAGCAAATTTGCCTACGACCAAAAAAGCCAAAGCTATTATAATGCTGGTGGTCTCGCTTAAATTGGACTGCTTCCCTGTACAATATATACTACCGTACTAACGTATTTTACTAATTTTATAATACCAGGCAAGCCGTATCCAGGCGCTTGCTAATTTTCAAAACACAAGGCAAAATGTAAGATATTTCATTGGCATAACAATCTTAGGATTATTAGGATATTATATATACTTATATGGTCAACAATAAAATAGATCAGATAGAAATAGATAATTCATTCAGGTTAATAACTTGTTGATCAATATCGAGTGAGCATTTTGATAAAAATAAATGATAATTAGGTCGTTTGTCATCACAATAGATGGTACATGTTTACTGAAAAATATACGACACGGATCTTGAATTAAAAAAGGGTATTTATTGTGTTGTGTAGCGAACCCAAGTAAAATATAGTCCAGTGCACCCCAGGGACACTAATCAATACTACGTAAACTCAATTTTCGCCAGTCCGCAAGCTTTATCTGTTCAATCACACGCAAAAATGTTTTTAGAGGTATTGCTTGTATTTTTACTGTTAGTTTATTTCAATATAAGATTATTAATTTATAAAATAACAAAGATAAAAAAATATAAATTTATTCATAATTTGCACAGCATTTTATTTTATTTTAGTTAAATTTAAATATCGTATAAATATATATAATTATTAATATAGGTAAATAAAATTAGTCTTATCATCGTGTTTTTAATTTATTGTAGTCATTGCTAATTACCCGACTGCCAAAAAGGAGGGTAATGTTTTATATTTCATTACGTATTGTAAACGGAAAATTTTGTCTCCTTTTTCTGTCATTATAAATATGTAACGTGTGAAACCGAGGCGGGCATAAATAGTAAAACATGTCTTTCAAGTTTTTTGAAAATATTCACGATAAATAAAACATGGCGGTACAAAGTTCGTCGTGTCAATTAGTTTCGTTATAATTTTATTTAGCTGGTCAAAGTTGTAAAGACGAATAAATTTTAAAAAAAATTGTTATAAGTAAATTAAAATTGTACAGCTAAACATTATTACGCTGTTCTGCATACCCTACACAGAAAAATCATAGTAGACGCACATTGTGAAAACAAAAGGCTTCTCGTCGGGTGTATAGTGATTTGAAACTTATATTCCTAATATTTTCTTGCAAAATATTATAATGTTAATATATTTCTTGTTGTTAAATAGTTAAAGATGTTTATTTTAAAATGTTATGTCAAACTAAAAGCAAATAATGGCTGGTCTCTTACACACTATCCAGTATAAACCAGTTACAAGTAATATGCTGTTAAATTCAAGCATAGACAGAACACAGAATATTAATATCTATTAGTATCATATTTTGTATGCAATTTTTTTAAATTCTAACAGTGCTTTGGCTACGATATAAGATCCGTTATATACATATATATCTCTTCTAAGAGAAGCAATAGCAGCATAATAATGAAATACCTATACTAGCAACGAAAGAAAACATCAATAATTCGGAATCTCAACAATATAATCTATTGATCGATATTGTTAACATTGTCAAAAGTTTAAAATATTACATGTATAATATTAGTGTTTATAATATTTTAGACTTTGTCCCTTTCTAACACAATAATCAAACGATTCCAAGTGTATCAATAAAGAAACTTCCAATTGTATTTTAATCGATATTTTTCTACACACTGCATTGTCGCACGACATTGTCAGAATTGTCAACATCCGCACCATTGCCATATGAAAAATACAATAGAATAGTACTTTAGTTAATGTAATCGGCCAATCGAATGTCGAGAATCCGTGTCCTTGATCTATCAAACAGCTTTGAATCGACGTGAGTAGTTTAGTCTGTGTCCTGTGTCAGTTCTGTTGATAGAATAAGAACCTCATCCGTTAGTATGTTTCTGTTACTTTAAAATATCCGACAAGGTCAACGACACAATACTCAAAAAATAAAAGCCAAATCGAATTACATTTTAATGTTTTTTTAATAGTAAGACCAGTAAAGGCAGAAACTAAACGTGAATGTTCCATAATTGAACAAAACTGTCCCAAACTTCGGGAGACCATAAGCGTGCGGAGTTTAACTGCAAACTGCAATCCTGTGAACAACCGTTTACACGATTTCCTAATTTGGCTAACTGTTTGTATTCTATACATATCTACGATCAGCGGGCTATTCACAAGTGTCGGGCAATTAAATGTTAATCAAGGTTTTTAGACGTAGTTGAATAGATATTTACTGTTGATAACGCTACTGAATTTAGTAGCGCTGGTGATTCCTGATAAATAAAAACTCATATGTTTTCTTTTTATTGTCTGAAGTGGCAGACGAGTAGACGGTCCATCTGATAGTAAGTAGTTAGCGCCACCAATTGACGTATTAAAAAACTACACTCAAATGTTGAATCATAAAGAACTCAATGAGTCTAGAATTAGCCTTATTCAACGATTATTGCGTGCAGTTATAACAGTTTCCCTGACAGACAAAATACTGAATAGCTATCGTATAATTCAAAGATTGTGCTTTAGGGTATAAATAAAAAGGTTAAACAAATATAACTGAATTCATCCGTTGTCGCTATGAAGCTATCAAATGTGAATTTCAATTTAATAATTGAAAACAATTAAAAAACTTTGCATAAATGTGGCATCTTTAACCTTTAACTGTGGAAGTAATTCTTTTATATCACTTCCATGGACGTGGGGTCACAGAGACCTCTGTATCTCAAGATTTAAAATTACTCGTTATTTTGGGATAAGGGAATAAAAATGTGGTTAAACTTAAACGCACCGACTTATAAATTAGTATTAATGATACGGGGACGAGTCGGGATATGTTTTTTATTGATGACGAGCCGGGCCTGACTCTGAATGAGTTTGAATATGAGTTAATATGGAGTTAGGCCTCACCTAATTTCCATTATTTATTCATTTCCTAATTTCACGATAAAATTATTTCCTAATTAGAAGATCGATATTTTAATTATAAACGGCAGATTTCAATTTCGAATTATAAAAATATCTAATTTATGTCATATCAGCCCAACGACTTAATTTGTGCCACAGAGATTAGAATAGGACTGAATAAAAAATAAATAAATAGACATAGTGAAGGCACCTGTCGTATACAGTGTTTGTCCAAACAATAGCAGCCAGTAATCCTAAAATCCGATTTACTCGGTTAGCTTGTTTCAACAGAAACGTAGAAAAAGCCATTTTCCAAATCATATCTTTTTTTTCCATATTTGGAAGTGAATTTGGCTCGGGACTTTGTCATCGTGTCGTATAGGTAGTACGAATAATCTTTTTAGATCTAATAGGTATTAAGAATATGTTCGCGTCAGAAATATTAGTTAATATTGCTTAGAGAGCGCTCTTGTAGCGAAAATTAGAATAAAAGTAAATAATACGAAAATATCGAGACCCAGGCGCCGTTTCGTAAATTGACATTGTGTCAAAGTTGTCAATTTAAACCTGCCTTAATGCTTAGTCCGTATTTTGTAATAGGGAGAAATGAACAGAACTAGTTAAAACGAATCCAATGAGCACAAACTTGATGGGTTTTCTGATTGATCCTACCTTCGAGCTCCATCATCAGAGCAGCTCAGTGGTACCAGCATAGATGGGTGCACAAATATTAGGTCATACAATGTTTGAAAATTTTGAAAAAAAAATTTGAAATGTTTGAAAGTAAAATAAACACCCAGTATGCGACTAAGATCCTTACAGCAAACAAAAGGTGCTGATGACCTTGAAATGCCTGAACAAATCTTCATAATTTATGGTACGAGTAAGAACCATTTCGATCACGTCAGCTTTGAAAATTGCATCAAAATCGGCCCATTCGTTTAAGAGCTACGATGCCATAGACACACCAACCCGTCAAACTTATACCACCCCTCTTTTTAAGTCGGAGGTTAAAAATAATATTAAGCGCCCTTTTTAGTAGCATTCCTATGCAGGCCGTTTTTTTTTGCTTTTGACGCTTTAATTTCTTATTTATTATGGTTTGTCACACGTAAGTCAAAATAAACCAGAATATATTATTAAATAACGTAGTGGTTATTTTCTCTTATTATAAAATGTTTGCATTAAAACGAAGTGGTTCAAATCTTTTATATTGCAAAAGAAGCAAAGTTGTTATAGAGTGTGTAAGATCTTGCGAATGGCCCGAGCGAGGCGCACAGCCTTGTCCTCCATTGCCATCGGACCCGCCCAGCCAACCTTCCCAAAAACCAGGTCTACCCTGCCGTCCTGATCCATGTATTGTTACTCCTTATGTTCAACAATTCCCTCCTTTCTACTATTGTCCAAGAAATAAATACTCTGTGAATTGGGTCTACATCAACGATAAACCTCCAAATACATCAGCTAAAGACATGGTTGATAGAGCTTCGCAAATCATGTTCTGGACAGAACTAATTCGTGGTATGTACTTTAGTTTTTAAAAATAAATTATGAAAATAAATTTGTATTAAATAATATAATTTCTGCACTGTATACTATTGAAACGTTAACAAGAGCCGCTATCACAAGTGAGCAAACACTATGTTGTATGCTATCAATTAATTAATAGAGTTTCACATTATTTCAATAATGCGGGTTAATTGAATAATATTCAAATATGACAAGGGATCGTATATTTAAAATTTATTGAAATTAGTCGGTGGTGTATGGACATTAAACTTTAGTAAATTATGCAAATCAAAAACTGCAAATTCGACAAAAACACCGTTTTGAAATAGATTTTCCAGTACCTACTTATATGACAAAACGATAAATGTGTAGTATGTCTAACCATTTTAATCTTGCTTTTTACGATTACTTTGTTTATTACGGTAATAGTGCCTAGCTGGTATGCATTTAATGCATGCCAGTATGCATTGCACGTCCGGGAAAGTACTACCTTCCTACAGAATATAGACTCTAAGAAGCAGTATAGGTATGTTATGTTGTTGCGTTTCATCCGCTGGGTGTGGAGCGCCTGATGCCCTATTTTTACTCTCAATAGGTTCGTTTTCCTTTGTCTTTCCTCCCTATTCCTCTTTTCCGTTTCGGTAGGCGGCGGTTTGGTTGTGTTATCTTCACAATCAATGCTAAAAACGTAGCCAGGTCCGTGTTCCATGCTACAAAAACCGACAGTACCGACGGATTATTGTTGGCGGACGCATGTTCTGACGTCCGCAGATGATCGTATTAGGCCATCTAGACGTCCGCGAACGCATCTGTCGATATTATAGAGAAGGCATTAGGAATATTCAAACGAAATACACTTGTGTAATAAATCAATTTATGGTTTCAGGGTTTGCTGTGACATTGGCACACATTTTTAAAGAGCCAGCTACCATCAACTACCCTTTTGAGAAAGGCCCATTGTCTCCACGGTTCAGAGGCCAGCATGCACTGCGACGATATCCCTCTGGTGAGGAACGTTGCATTGCCTGTAAATTATGTGAAGCGATATGTCCTGCTCAAGCCATCACAATAGACGCAGTGTCGCGTGAAGATGGCTCGCGCCGTGCGGTTCGCTATGATATTGACCTGACGAAATGTATTTTCTGCGGCTATTGCCAAGAAGCCTGTCCTGTCGATGCCATTGTCGAAGGGCCAAATTTTGAGTACAGTACCGAAACGCACGAAGAGCTTCTTTACAACAAAGAAAAATTGCTTAGTGTTGGGGATCGCTGGGAACCTGAGATAAAGTCAAATTTACGGGATAATCATTTATATCGCTAGATGTTCAATTAGTTTCAATGTAATTACTGGTTTATTTTATAATTATTATATTAAACTTTAGATGTCAAATTTTACATAATCATTTAGATTATTCAATAATAGTAATAAAAACGTTTATTTCTCTCGTTAAGGAGTAGGTGTACATTGGTTTGTTAGTATACACAGTAGATAGTACTTCGTAAACCTTAGCGAGAGCTGGAGTTTGTACTAGGTTCGAAACCTGTAACTTCTTATTTGATTCAAAGACGTGTCGGGCACTCTTTTAGACTGTGCCGCATTTTTATAGCTATGATAACTTAGGTCATGTCACAATATCCGCTTTTTTATTTCATCGTCTCAATTGAAGGTGCACAGTAGTTCAGCCTGATAGAGGTCTACGTCCAAATGACACGCAGTGGGCTGACGATGATGATGATGATGTATGAAGTGAAATGAATGTTGGAAATGAGCGATTGTCATTTGCGTGTCGACAGTGATTTGTATATTGTTACCATCGTGTTTCTGTTGCAAGTGTGTAAAAAAGAATAGTCTGAGGACTATAATAAATGTATCTAGACTGGTATACCTATCTATTATCGGCGTGTATAAAGGTTCATAAAAATAATAAGTAATAAGACGTTACTGAAAAATCATGTCTAAAGGTAATCATTTCATGAAACATTAAAACGAGTTTTGTTTTTAGGAAAATATATCAGAAAGACATAATGATTTATGTACTTTTTGTATAAAAAAATTGTAATTTGCTTTGTGTAATTCTAAATAATGGTTCTAATATTTACCGTTATTTTATGTAAAAAAATATACTTAATTATGCTCAATTTTTGTTGCATATCTTGACGATCAAAGAAGTCAAAACCTATAGGGTACTTCCTGTTGCCCTAGAATCATGTCATGCAAAATACTCGTGTAATTATATCTCTGAATATTTAGTACTGTATTGAAAGGGGTATACGTAATAAGCCTAAAACATTTGAGTAAAAGTTCGAGTTTATTTCGGACTGACGTTTCATAAAGATTACATCTACCTACATTTACGTAAAAAAATATTTTAAATTCGTGTATGATTTTTATTTCAAGAATAGCTGTTACCCGCGGTTTCACTTAGATAGCCTATAAGTAGCCGTCCTCGATAAAGGGCTTTCTACATAAAAATAATTTTTGAATTCCAATCAGTAGTTCCTGAGATTAGCGCGTTCAACCAGAGAAACAATCAAACAATACATACATACATACACATAGATCACGCCTCTTTCCCAACAGAGGGGTAGGCAGAGACCATTTCCTTCCACTTGCTACGATTCTGACATACATCTTTGGCTTCTTCAACATTCATCAGTCTTTTCATGCATTCGTTCACAATCAAACAAATTCTTGTAAAATATGTGGTTTTAATATATTACTTACTTATTTGATATAAGTTTGGCTCCAATAGTCATTTGATCTTTCTGGTTTGTCTATGTCGCAGCAATATACATAAATTCGTAATATAAATATATGCCTAGGGATATAAATAGGAATCTAGTATTATATTTATCTGACTAAACTAGTCTGGTTGTTAAATACATAGTTATAAATCTACCAAAGAATCAAATAAACCAATTTGTTGGTTATGATTATTTTTATTACAAAATAAACATATTGTAATCTTTAATTAATTACAATACTTTTTAGCAACATACGTATTAAAGCAATTATAAATTAATGAAAACAATCGTATTTTGTGCCTCAGTATTTGTAGCTAATAATTTATCTTACTGCGACATATTTAATATAACATTTCTCAAAATATTTTCTATTTGGTCTTTCAAGTGAAGTAAGCAGATTATGGTTTCACGTGAAACTAGAATAATAGGACCATGCATTTAGTTTACCTTTGATGTTTATCCGTCTGTCCTTTTAAATCCTCCTTAGTCCTTGTGAAGTCAATCTTTCAGAATGATACTTATGTTTCTAAGACGATAAGTATCCGCTTTTACTTATGTTTGTAAAAAGAAAATCTTTTGTAGATTTTTTTCTTCTTCTTATCTTCTTATCGTCTCGACAGCAAATCGTTTAAATTGTGTCAGCCCAAAATTTGGCCACGGCTACTGCACCGTCAGTTGCTCATCAAATCTTTCTGTTTTTTTCATTTATTTATAAAATGCTTAGTGTAAATTAATAACACCAACCCGTTAATATCCCATTACTGGGCAGGGACCTTCTCATCTTTATCAAGAGAGCTGAGAGGGTTGAATAATAGACAATAGGTAAATTCTTTATTTCATATAGATCAAATAGATGATACTTATAAACATCATATAAGAAATTTAAAAAAGGTGTCAACAAATTTGCCTATGGTCAGTTCAATGACAAGGTTGAGCTCTGAGAAGAACTTGGGAAGAAACTCAGACCACTCTTTTTAATCGCCAAAGTAATTACAATTTCAATTGGTTAAAGTTTGAAATATAACAGAATGGTTCAGAACGTAAACATCTTACTAAATTAATTTCAATAAAATTTGGAATTAAAAATAAAAGGTAGTTATTATTCTACGAGTATAAAACTTTAATTTGTTTTCGTCGTTTAATATGGTTTATCGGATCATCATTTGGTACCAACTGAGTATTTAAAAGGGGTAAAGCTGGGTAAAGGCATTTTGTGAACACATTGTTTAGCAATATAAGCTAAAAAAGAATAATATATATAGAATAATATTAAATACTCTAGGAGCGCTAAAGCAACGCATGCGACGACTGACCTGACCAATCACCCCAAGTTAGTTATGACCATATTAGTTTAGGCCATAATACACACACGCCTTATGTAGGTCGGTGAATTTATTTATTTATTTATTAATAGGACAACTTACAAAACATACACTGGAAAGAATCACACAATGTTCTAAGTGGCTCAAGCAATAGTGCTGTTTCAATTACAAGTTGCCACGACATGCATTAAAGTTAACAAGGTATAGGTGGGAGCAAACAATGTTATTGAAATATTTTTAAGAAACAACTAATTTTATATTATCACTTAAAACTAAGTTGGACATACCCTTAGAATTTCTTCTATGGTACATAAGTTTCCTCGCATACCTTTCCCTCCAGCTGATGGTTAGTCACATGAATAGTACATAAAAGTTCCACAAAGCGAAATTCACATTGGTTCCGAAGGTCGGCATCGAACTCGGACCGCATGTTTTGCATGCCGGTCACTCATGGCTTGGCATGGCCATTCGGCCACCATTATATTGTTCTTAATGTGATTAAAACTAATTTTAGTGTTCCAAAAATATGTGCCACACAACATAGCGCATAACCCCTGATATTTGAGTAGATCCTCTTTCTGTCCCTATTGCGTTGTGTTAGTAACTTAGGTAAAAGGATTAAGAGCAAAGGCTATTTTGTAGCCGGACCCTGCATGGAGTGACGGGATAGTATTAGTAAAAGTACCTTTGTGTACACTAACAATGTAAATTGTGTTGACATATCACACGGAAAAGCTATTTGGATTGGTTAAAGCCGTCGGATCAAGCTCAGTTTTGTATCTATTGTGACTAACTAAAAAGTACATATAAAATCACTGTCTTTGTTTACGTTCTATCATCGGTAGGTACAATATCAATATGAGTATATGTATCGCCTAACATGATGTATGTAATATGACCGGCTAACAGGAAAAAACTACTTGTAGAAATAAAAAAACACAAACACAAAATAGATAATAAAATGTCACAAAATATGTCGTTTCTTTGCCCACACACTACTGTGGAGCCGTGGGAGATATTTCTTTCCATTGATTTACTATTCTTATTGGCGAGTTAGACTGGTATTTGTAAGGTAGGACACAGCGAGTAACGTTTGCTAAAACTGAGTTGCCCGTCGTAAGTGCCTCCACCCAACAGAAGACCGCATTTAATAGTGTAGTAGTGATATCCAGCGCTTATTGGAGAGAGGTTTTGAAGGGTCGGCAACTCGCACGGGATGTCTCTGGTGTAGCAGGTGTTCATAGGCTTAAGCGCTTACCGTAGTCTATGAAATTAGCCTATGGTTTAAAAAAATATCTCTTTAATATTCTCACTTTAATAAATTATAATTATTTTACTTCAGCTAAAATGCAGTTACGCTGTTTACCAATTTGTCACAAAAAGCCAAACGATCTGCTTGAACGTTAATTAGGCTTTTTGCATAATTGCGGTGTTTGGTGACGTTAAGAGGCTGATAAATATGGCTGCAACGTATCCACTTAAAATATTTTAATTTGGAGTATAATATTGATCCCACATTTAAATTGCGGGTAATTTAGTCAGCTCTGTCCAAAGTCGCTGAAGAATTTTAAATAAGACTATAATATTTGATTACTAACTACACACTACAGCAGCTATGTTTGGTCTCATAAAATAGGGGGCAAGCCTATTGTCATCTACTGGGAACATTTGTTTACCAAACTCCGGGAAAATCTCAATACTGGAATTTCTTGTTAGAAAAGTCCAATACCGCTTTCACCCGACTCGGGAATCGAACCAAGGACCTCTTGCACAACAGTCGTATACACTTCCCGCTGCGCCACCGAGGCAGCAAAAGTAAATTTTAATATTTCCAAGCGACACATAAAGGAGAATTTTATAATATTATATTATCTAATAAGCCAGCTAGATCACACTAGTAGGTATTAAATATATATAATACTAGCGGACCCGACAGACGTTGTCCTGCATGATATATCAATCGATTGCATTTTTTAAATTATTATTTGTGAATCTAAACCATCCTCTAATCCACTTGAACACATACACAAAAATTCATTCAAATCGGTTCAGCCGTGTAGGAGGAGTTCACTGTCAACACACGTACAGAAGAATTATTATATATAAAGCTTATCATGGGAGTTTTGAACTTTTTAGAAAAGGCATCCAAAAGTTGAATTGAATTTCCAAGTTGAACTACCTACTTGCTTCCATAATAATTAGACCAAAAGTATTTTCACGTAAACTTCATCTCCCAAGTTGATCTAATTTTTGGAATAGTAGCATTTTGAAGTCAATTGACTTGCTCTACTTAGTCATTTATATTCAATTTAACTTGGACTGGGAAAGTTGTATGCATGCTGTCCATATTAAGTGACTAAATTAATTAGCTCAATAATCGACTGAGCTAATTCATTTTATTGCTGTAAAGCCACTGTTATTAAAGCTTATTATTATTATTTAGGAAGTCGAATTCAACCATTTATGTATAAACATTGTTTATTTTTTAAACAATGACAGTGGCAAACGGGCGTGTAGCCCGTCTGATGGAGTCCTAGATACAACTACTTACCAGCAGAAACACAAGAAAGTTATTATGGCTGTGATATTCTGTAGGATAGGGTAGCTCAATTTGAGCGGGGATGGAGCCCTACCACTCGAAACTACTCGAACCTACTATTCTTCCTGATAAATTTGCATAAACACATGAACCCCCAAGGGGACAAGCGTAAAAAATATTAGATACTTAAAGATGATGCACCTAACTTTACGTGATTAAGTATTCTAACTCCTTTATTCTTCCCTCTTACAGCTTTCTCCTTGCCTATTAATATCTTACATTTCAATAAAAAAGAAAATATTGGAAAATCGTACGGGTACCCTCGGTGCGCGAGTCTGACTGGATTCCATAGAACCCAAAAACAGAAAAAAGTTTCATTATTAAACCATGTTAGTATAAAATATAAAGCTCGGTTTTTCAAAGAGAGTGGTACAGCATTTATTTCTGTCCAATATTTTTAAGTACAGACAGACAGCGGCAGCGTAGCAAGTACTATGCTGTCATTGTGAAACCGAAAAATACATTTGGAATGTGTGGCTAAAACTTTTGTGCTATGAAATTTTGCAAAACAATTTTATTTGAACTGGTTTCTATCATCGAGAAGATGTTACTACAAGTATATTTTGTGAGGTGATTACACTATAATGTGTGACTACATTATATAAAAACCGGCCAAGTGTGAGTCGGTCTCGCAATGTAAGATATTATTAGGTGACGGGATAACTATAATTTTTTTTAAGATATTAAAATCGACGGCCGAATTTTAAGATACCGTGTATGCCACCTAGGGTCTACTTGATAGATAACGACAGCCGTCTCTTGACATCGTCATCAGCAATCCATTAAGTCCCACTGCTGGGCTCGGGTCTCCCTCTCTCTCTCTAGAAAGCTGAGAGGGTTTAGGCCATAATCTACTCAGGCTGGCCTAATGTGTTGGTGGATCAGACATAATCATAGAATTTCTTCTACGGTATATGGGTTTCCTCACGATATTTTCCTTCACCGTTAGCAGATGGTAAGTTACTTGACTAGTACATATAAATTGCACAAAATGGAATCCACATTGGTACTGCCGGTCGGGATCGAACTCGGACCGCGTGATTTGCACGCCGCGCCGCGCCGGTTCCTTATCCATTCAGCCACCATCGCTTAAGACATCAATAATGCTCAAAAAAAAAACAAGCATTTTTTTTCCTTGAAGAAAGTTTAAAACCTTCTTCTTTCCGTGAGCCAAATTTCAAAAATCATCCATCCATCATAACTTTTACATTTCCAATAGGTATTAATAGAATAAACCCTCATTTATTATTGTGATCAACAAAAAGCTTTCTTAAATCAACGAAATAACGTTTATAAATTATTTAGTAGATATCTCTCGGTAAAATCAAGTCTTAAAATAGAGATTTCCATTTTACTGACATTTTGTTTAGTAAAAAGACTTATGAAATACAGTCTGTTTTTGTTTGTAACGAAATGACGCTCTCGGAACTCGTTTATTGGATTTTAAATATAGTCAACGTGCTGATGCAGTCTAATAGAATGCGCTTGCCTGCAGCCGCCTGCCACCTAGGTCATTCGTTAGGTAATGCGTTGGTAAAAGGCTATTAAGGCCAACGATGGTAGCTCTGTGATACCGCCATTTAATGTCCTTGGCTAACAGAATTAAGCTTACATTACTTTCCTCTCAATCGTGTTAAACAAGTCTTCCACAGATTTCGGCTATTTTAATGCAACATTGGGATTTTAGCTAGGTACTCAATTGTCAATATTTCACAGTTGTTTTCAAATCGAAGACAAAATTAAGACTAATCCTATACCAAATATTTGCAGCGTTCACGCACAATTGATATCACCATTCGCAAGCTCAACAATATTACGTTTCGTTCTTTCTCGAAGGTAAAGGAACAACACGTTTTGATAAACAAATATTTGTTTTATTACCCAATAAAACATACTACGCTGTAACATTACCTATTTACAGTATGCTTTTATTGCTGAATCTAATTACAATGTTTTAGCACAAATGCTAATTCTGCGATTATTTTAACTTTAATGTGACTTCGGGGCTGCTGTAAAATACTTTCGAGCTGAAATAAAATTTTATACAATGTATATTCAGATTGCTTTTATTGGAAAGTGGTAGGAAAAGTTTACGTTTGCGGATTCCGTGCAGTAACAAGATAGTCGGATCGTTTCCCACGTCAGCCTAATAGAATTCCAAAATGCAGCATATAGCCGCAGGCAGAAATAGTTAGTAATTGGCAGTTGGCATCGAAATGTCTGAACACACGAGTAGAAGGACGTCAATACGTTGACAGTATGGTTGCATATTTAGTTTTGTAGGTTATATACGGCTCCGTTAAAATAAATGCCAGACATCAAGTTTCCTACCAAGCCAAGCCATGACTTCTTTTGGGTGCAATTGAATGTGCTCTTACGTAAATAATCATGAAACTAGAATTTGTTGAATTTCATTAACACTATAAATTGAATGTTTTATTTATGAGATTTTATTTATACCAGTCGTTTTAAAAGTGAATATCGCAAAGAGAGACTCAGTATTTTATTTTAAAAACAAAGTACTAAAGCTCAGGTAATTTGTGTTAGAATTATAACTCTTCGGTGGATTGTTTCTTTGACACTCAAGAGTAAAATAGTAAAATTTGCAATGTTCTTATGGACGAATTTACGAACACCAAATAACCTGACATACCTACTTGCATTTTTTCACAACAGTTTGCATTCTGAATTTTTACGTAAAGCACAGAAACAATTTCTACTTTAATAGGTCAAAGCCTATAAAAAACGTCAACGTGTCACCAGGTTAGTAGAATACTTAAAAGTTTTGTTCTAAATGTATGTACTTGCTGTTTTGAAATATTTTATTGTTAAAATAACATCCATATAAATTAAAAAGTAGGTTTCCAAACTTATAAGTAACTAGAAGTCGCGTGGGACTCCGCTCCCGTCTCTTTTGTTTGGCCACTGCTCAGCTCCTATTGGCCATAGCATGATGTTATATAGCCTATAACCTTCCTCAATAAATTGGCTATCTGCCACTAAAATAATTTTTCAAATCGGATCAGTAGTTCCTGAGATCCTAGAGTTCAAACAAACAAACATACTCTTTAGCTGTATAATATTAGTATAAATAGTATAGATTAAAGCCAATACCTAATTATTAAGCAATTGTTCTAAGTAATTTTTCTTTCATACCGTTTTGCAGATGCTATAACCAAGCTCTTAACATGTATGTAATACAACCAGTATATCTAAGTATTAACGTAATTGTTAGAGCAGCAAATCGATTGAAGTTTACATACACGTCCTTCATATGCTGTTCGGTTAGTTATGTATCGCGAAAGCCGTAGTTCCAGAGACAGAACACGTTTTGTAGACACCGGCGTTAGCACCGTGTGTACTGACCTATACAAACATATAACTCAGCTATTGTCTGGCTGAGGCACCGTCTCCACTTATCAAGTCATCGCCACAAGATAATCCAATTTATCGGAACCTCCTTTGACTGGTAAACAAACTGTGAAGAAGATTCGAGTGATCGCACTGAATTGAGCACTGATACTTAACTTACGCTGTATTTAATGGGTGTCCTTCTGTCTAGCTTTTCTTTTGTGTTTAGTTCGCCATGTTCATAGTTCTTTAATAAGCCAGTAATGTATTTAATATTCACGTAATTTTTGATTGTTGTTCACAAAGAGCATATTTGGTAGCGCATGTGATTTTCTTAGTAAATGTCCCAAGGTATTTATTTAACAAGCAGGTTATATGGCCGTAAGTTACGCGTATAACTTTCCTCATCTATCGGCTGACAATATAATTATGCAAACTATTGACCAACTTTCATCTAAGTTTGTGCATCGAATACTGTTGTACCAGAGTTTATGCAAATAGAAATTAATGCTTCTATGATTGAACTTGAAACAATAAAAAAGACTGGCCTGTTGGTCTAGTGGTTAGTGACCCTGACTGCTAAGCCGGAGGCCGTGGGTTCGATCCCCACCCAGGACAAATCTTTGTGTGATGAGCATAAAGGTTTGTTCTGTGTCTGGGTGTAATTTATCTATAATATGTATGTATTTACAAAAAAAAATGTATTTAAGTAGTATATCAGTTGTTTAGTACCCATAACACAAGCAAATATAATTGCTTACTTTGGGACTAGATGGCGCTGTGTGAATGTGGTAGAATATTATTATTATATTATAATAGGGAACGTGCGTTTCGATGGTGCTGCCACTGACAACCCCTGGTGCCGAAAAGCCGAAACTTGTACTGTGTTAGTTATGTATTATCTGCCTTGTATTACATAGGTTAGGTGCTCGTAGGTATTACTGCATTAAATCCAGTAAACAGATTTTTTTTTATAATATTGAACCTAATTTCTATTGTCCTAATTGTTGCAATTTTGGATGAACTAGTACATCAAAAAACAGTGCGACATAAAAGAGTAGAAATTAATTATTCGGGAATTGGGAATGCTTTAGTATTTTCATTTCCTGGCAGCAGCCCCGTAGCTGATATGATACTAGGGGCACTGATCCAATTATCAGCACTTTAAGAGTAAGTCCTAATTTAAGCCCGTTTATCACATTGAAAAATACTGTTCCACCCGTTATGACGAGTTTTCTAGTTTCAATATTAAATCAGTAAGATGATTATTTTAAAAAACATGTTTATCTTTATCCAATTTCTTTTTTAGATAGGCAAGAGTAAAAAATGACCATCTCACCATTTACTAGCACCAATTAACAGCACTGTGAGGGTGGTATTGAAATTATATGAAATAAAAAATTGTTATTAGGTTATTATCTCTTTTATTAACTAGGGGTAGGTAATATGTGACTGAGGATAGAAAAAATATTTTACTTATAATCTAATAGTATTTATAAACTTAACAAAGTTCATCTTTATACTGGGTGGCGCAAAAGTAGTGGCACTAAAGAAAATGCTTTTTTTTTTTTTATTATACATTTTCTGTCATTCTGTTGTTGAAAATTGTGTAGTGAACAAATGTAAAATACACTGAAAATAAACATGGACCGTTTTACTCCCCAAGAACGTGGAATATCAGTGATAAGAACACAACGTGAATTTCGTCGACGATTTCCCCACCGTCCGGCACCGATTGGTCGCACAATTCGACGCTTTGCCACACACCCACTAAAAGTTACTGTATGGTGTGGCATCTGTGTTGACAGAGTGATCGGACCCTATTTTTTCGAAGACGCTGGAGGCAATGCGATAACTGTCACTGGAGAACGCTACAGAACCATGTTACGTGAGTTTTTGATACCCAGTTTGGACGAATTGGGGCTGGAGCACATCTGGTTTCAACAAGACGGCGCTACGGCACACACAGCGCGCGACACTATGGACTTAGTGAGGGACGCTTTTCCAGGCCGAGTTATCTCTCGTTTTGGCGATTTGCCTTGGCCTGCAAGATCACCCGATCTGACCAGTCCAGACTTTTTTCTTTGGGGTTTTTTGAAATCTCGGGTGTATGTGAACAAGCCACAGACTCTCGCAGCTCTAAAAGAAAACATTCGTCAAGAAATAACGAACATATCGCAGGAAGTGTTACGGCAAGTTATGCAAAATGTCATAAATAGGGCTCAAATGTGTATCAACTCTGGAGGTCACCATTTAAAAGACATCATCTTTAAATCCTAATGGTACGAAATTTAATGGCACAAATATACATTTAAAAAAATCTAAATCTAGTTTTCTAATTTAGAAAAAATGTTATAGCTGAACCAAATAGGGTCTTTACTTTTGCGCCACCCGTTAGTTATGTAGGTACCTAATTTAGTTCAATCTCATTAGAAACTGTCTTACTTAATAATATAGTAGGTAGGTATTACTAGTACCTAGATAGGTAAGTACAAACATTTCATCATCATCATCATATCAGCCCAATGACGTCCACTGTTGAACATAGGCCTCACCTAATTTCCGCCACAACGAGCGAATTTGTGAAAAATTAAAAAAATATTTAGCAGTATGAAAATTTAATAAAAAAACTAGTTAATAAAGATAATGATATAAAGAGAAGACTTTAGTTGTCATTTCTTTGACCAACTTGCAAAGTTCTGAATTTATTTTATATCGGAAAGAATTTTGTTTTTTTTAGGAGAGGATGGCATTATCAGCACTATGCTGACAAATGGCTAATTTAATTTCAGCACCATACTAAAATTTGGATTCTGAAGGTATAAACTTATACTTTTACGAAAAAAAATTGAATTCTATGAATCAAATAAACACGGTTTACAATTAAAAATATGGAATAAGTATTTACGTACTATTTTCCATTTATCAACACCAGTGCTGATAATTTGGAATTTGCAAAATATTCGATCCATATATCAGCACCACATTTTTTAACAATATTTCACTATAATCTCAAATTTTTCTTTTCAAACTATCCTCATAAACTATCTAAGAAATCAGAAAAATCTAAAGTTTCTGTATAAAATATCTAAAACATCTAATATAGTATAAATTGTAAACATGTGAACTTACCTTCGATCACTAAGAGCAGGCAAAAATAGGACGAACTGCAGGACACAAACGTTTGTTTACAAAATTTTCGCCATTGTGAAGTCGGAAAGTATAGAGTTTCCAGTAGTAGGATTCCAAAAACATCCATTTATTTATTTTTTAAAGTAGTAACCCAAATTAATTAGTGAAAACCTTATAATTTTACTATTTATTCGGAGTGCTGATTATTTGGTGCAGTGCTAGCATTTGGATCAGTTACCCTATCAACTTTTTGTTTTTTAGCCTCAGACCAACAAAAATAAAATCTTCTTTTGTTGGTCTGAGAGTGTAATCGCTTAGATTTTATAACAACAAATATTGTAGAACACTTTTCTTTCACGACTACGAATAGTTTTCGTCATAATATTACTTTAATACACAATTAGTACCATTAATTTACCGTAACATGGCATCAGAAAATATTTTACCATTATGTTCAGTTAAAAAACATTTGATATTTTTGTATGTGCGACAATTCGTCCAGGTATCGCAGCGTCAATAATATGATTTATCTTCTCTTCCACCTCCAATACATGGCTGGCCTCGAAGAGCTTTTGGCCTTTAGATATATTTTGGCCACCCTGAAAATCGTTATTTATATGAAAATTATTAAATAATTATAATATTTAAAATTACAGATCTGTATATGATTCCGTTTCTATCCGCTGGTGGCGCTGTTGTCGTTTAGTGCTGCCACCTATTTGTGCACGCTTCCTTCAAATCGTATCCTCCTTGCAACTCTTTTTATGCCTAACGGAGAGAAAATGATTGAGCTATATTTATAAACAAATGCTAATTTAATTTCAGTTAAAAAAAAAATTGTTGATCTTTAAATATATGCATACTTTAAAAAACCGGCCAATTGTGATTTAGATCGTGCACCAAGGGTTCCGTACGGTTATGCATTTATTTTATATTTTTTTGTGATTATAAGGGTAGAAATTAGTAGGTAACGGGGCGGCTATAAGTTAATACTCAAAATTTTTTGGCTTTTCATCGTATATTCCTTCCAATATATAGTCCTAATATTCAGTAATATAACTACATGGGTACGGTTTTTGGATATTTAAAGATATTTTCAATCAACAGGAACCCTATAGGTTTAATTTTTTTGATCGTCAAGTTATGCAACAAAAATGGAGCATAAATGACTATCTCTTTTAATTGCGTTAACTTAGAACTCTGATTTTTTGCGCCAAGGAATTGACAGGACAACGATTCTCTAAGGGTTCCATTTTTTCCTTTTGAGGTACGGAACCCTATAAATATACTAGTTGTATCCATTAAAATGCTACTTGAAATCTACAAGCACAGTTCGTGCTTTTGAATAATAAAAATTGAAAAAATAAACCTGTAGGAGATTTTCTTGTAATAACAAGATAAGGTTCGACTCGAACATAAAACTGCTTCCTGTTTGAAGAAGGCTGTTACTTACATTAAATGAATTTTACCAAGAAATAATTAATAACTTCTATAACGTCGGACTTTACTCGCGAATTATACTACTTTTGCCGTGTAGTGACGGATAAGGAATACATAATGTCACTACCCCGTTTCAACCCGTGGGCGTCGTACAACGTGACTAAAGGAGTAACCTTAAGCAGACACAATCACTGTGAGAAAAGGAAAATTCGATACAAAAGCCTATACCAACCCGTCTGGCCAGCGTAGTATAGTAGGTTAAATTCCCTCCAAAATGTTTGGAGGAGACCCGTGCCCAGCAGTGGGACATTTATGGGTTGTAGTGAGGGTAGGTAACACAAATTGAGGGAAAAATACTATATTAAAAGATGACGTTGTCATTGTGACAAATAACTGATAATAAACCTAATAATCTAGAGACAACTTGTCAGAAATTATTTATGTTGCTAACGAAATTTTAGTATTTTTATAATACATTCAAAGATAATAAATTATAATGCACCTATATAAGTTTAGCCTAGAGGCTAATGTTTATTTGTAAACTTAATATTTTAATTATTAAACACTTCATTTTTTATGCTAGACGAATGCATTTGGGCTACGTTAATAATTTTTTATTTCTCCAATTTTTTCGTGTATATATGGATGAATACGTCTCTTCTTATGATAGGCGTTTTCCTATCCTTGAATATACTTGAGATTTTGGTTTATGTGGACACACAAATCCAATACGCAGAGTCTCATAGAAGTTTAATGCAAACTGTTGTGAAGTGCATTATATAGAGAAAATACTTATGAAACAGAGAAATGTAAGGTTATACAGGGAAGTATGCGAGTGCTCGTTAGATATGTAGATGAACGAGGTGTGTTCCAACAAAACGTGAACATTCTGACGGTGAGGTGTAGCCGGACTGCGCCGTATCCCACTCACAAACTGTTGTTTTCCAAAACTTCCACATATATTATGCTAACTAGTTCAAAAATTTAATTCCATTTACGTAGTGTCTATGGAAGCGGCCGCCTATTATGTTTTATATTATTACGGTTATCTTCATAGATTTAATATTAAATTACAGTAGTTATCTTTGAAAGTTTAGATTAAAACTAAGGATGCTGCATCTTAACAAGGGCTCCATGGCTTCAATAAAAATGAGTCGTGCCTTTTTATTATTATTTCAGAGTTTTCTATACCGTTGCTTTCATTATTATTTTTATTAACATGTTCTTTTTATAAGAATGCAGTGTAGGTACTTATAACAATAATTTTCTTGACACATAGCGAGTTTAATACTAGGTCCACTCCCAAGTAAGGTAAAAATGGTATAAACATAACATAACATAGCATCACGCCTTTTTCCCCGAAGGGGTAGGCAGAGGTGTTTCACACCCACATTTCGCCAGTTATGTTTGGTCCCATGAAATAGGGGGCGAGCCTGTCATCAACCGGGAACATTTGTTTATTTAAAAAAATTATTAGGCTATCAAAATAATCGCATTTAATGAAAGTCTGAGGCATGCTTAAGGCAATTGGCATTTCCCTGTTATAGGCCCATGTGAACGTATCTAACTAATTATATTATTAGCTGCGTCACGATTCACTTGACAGCTTACATTGCAATCTAGTGATTTTCTACAAAACTAGTTACAGAAAATTTTGCGTCCCACGTCGCGCGTCGCGGTTTGAGTCCATAAATGTGCAACGCGAAGTAGAACGCTGAAGTAAGTGCGGACGAAGTTTCTGTATAAATACAGTACTTTGTTCCGTTTCATAGAGTTATCAACAGAACTAAGGATTTCTCTAAATCCTATAAATAATCTTATGATCAAAGCAAGTTTTAGTTTACATTACTACTTCCCAATTCAGAGATGAAGTTTAATAGAGAGAGAAACCTTATATATTAGCAAAGTTTCTAAACTCTAGTTTCGTTGATGAAAAGTATCGTACAGTTTCAATTTGTGAGCGTTATTTTTAAGAAAGGAAAAAATTAAACTCTTATAATTTCGTCATGTCTCTCCTTCCATCCGTCTATAAATATGTCACAGGCATTTTACTAAGCTAAGTTTGGTAGTAAAAATAACATTTTTTTTTTTAATTAAATGGTCACACGTAACAGATGCTGATTTTTTTTTTCTTCAGATCAATTATTATTCTTCCAACTTCTACGACTGGCACATAGGTACATCAAAGACGCTTTAATTGATCTTTAAAACGTTTTTACCCGACTGCCAAAAAGGAGGGTAATGTTTTTCTCACGTATGTATGTATGTATGTGGGCATGTTTATTCACTTGTGACCTTCTGTAACCCGACAACAAAAAAACAATATGGCGGACGTAAACTGTAAAAACAGACGTTATTTTAGTGCTATTGCAATATGGGTATCAGATGAAATCTAATTAACTAATTAATAGCCTAATTCAATTATATATGCACTAACTATTGCCCGCGGCTCCTCTTGTCTCTTGTAACCTAAACCACAAAATAACGCTCAATAACCGGTTTTTCGTTAATACTAATTGCAATCTCAAATCAAAATTGACTGTCACCGTGGCGCAGTGGTTAAGGTGGTCGCCTCGCCACTACATCGCCGTGCTGGGTGACGTGGGTTCGATTCCCACACGAGACAAATATTTGTGTGATTCATAGATATTTGTTTCTAGTCTGGGTGTACTTTGTGTCCGTTAGTTTCATGTTTGTAAAGCTCCCCGCGACACAGGGCTTGTTCCCTAGAGCGGGCGTTGTCTTTTAAAAAAAAAAAAAAAGAAAAAAAAAAAAGAAAGAATCCAAAGAAACTATCGTTCGTTTAACATTATTTATTCTGATGCCTTGGTAAAGTCACTGTTTGATCAAGTTTGGTTTGGGTGAGTAGGTACTTATCCGCAAGTTTTCAAGATTTGTTTGTAAACACAAATAATTTAGTAATCTATTAATCCAAAGACTAATAAATTATATTATTAGTATTTTCTGTTACATTATTTATTTCACTTTTTAATATTGCATTAATCTGAGTAGAATAAACTTTACTTCAAGTCAAATGATGTCTGTAATGTTTCTAATAATTATTTACTTCAGGGTTCTATTATTTGTGTTTATTGAAAGGGCAAGCCAAGGATAACAGCAGCTCTAATGGTTTTGTATTTAAACAAGAGTATTTAATGCGTAACATAATACTATTGATCACTCTTCACTAAAAACTTTGTAAGTAAAGCCAAGCAGTCTGTACGACATCCATTTAGGTTTCATCGTAATAATATTATAAGGCGAAAGTTTGGGTGAATGGATTACGCCATAACGCCTGAAGGGGCTTGAATATTTTAGGATAAAATGCTTTGCGTCCTGGATTAGCACATAGGACACTTTTGATCCCGTAAAAGGCATATATTACAGTAGTAATTGAGAAGAGATCAAACACACTTGCTTTTTTGTACTTACCTTGTAATTACGGGTATTTTTTATTTTGTGAATGAAGATTATATTATTATGCTGCTATACTGTAGCTCAAAAACTGTCCAAACCAGATATGATATTGGGCCTATACAAATCCTTTAATAGATGGGAAGACCTCAAAATAAATACCTAATTGATTTTTTTTCAATATCTACTTATTATATTTCAATGTATTAATACCTACTTAGTAATAGTGCTTGTCTACAAACAAATAATTTCATTAATTTAATTGGGATATAATAAAAACAAATTATATAAGATGTACCAAACAATTTTATAGTAGATCAAATCAAGCTATGTCCCTCGTGCCGTGGTTTGCACAGCTATGCATGGCCTAACAGCAACTACCTAGGTGCACATAGCTTGGAAGTAATTACGGCGAAAGACAGCTACGTAGTGACTACTACGCCGACGACGCACGTACTAGCTACGAGTCATGTGCTGATCAAGGTTTTCAACACGCCATGCGCCAGTGAGTTATTGATATTCCTAGCACTTGGAATTTTATCGCACGTACATAGTTTGAGAAAGATATCTATCGGTATTTGGCACTCAGATGTTGAAAGGTTGAACGTCTAAGCTAATTTATCTATCCTGAAGGGAATATTTTTAGATGTAGTTTGGCTTCTGATGTGACACAGAGACCACACTACACGTCTATTGGAAAAAAACACAGCCACAAAGTTTCGCTTTGGCCGTCTCTTCTATAAAGTGGAGATATATTATTGATGTATAAATGTATATACTTATAGTATGCTAAATTTCCCTCTTAATTTTTTGGTAAGGGACATTTATGTGTTGACTATGCCAATAGTAAAGATTAACATTATTGTTTCAACATACAGATAATTTTAATCATACTCTTGAATTATTTATTCGCCGTGATTTGACCATGATCTGTTTTACAACCCTTGTGTAGACGTGAGTCGATTTCAAATTGTAAGATACAGACAACAAAGTAGGTAAATAGTGTATGAACACGAGAGTCTCTAGAGTGGAAATTTACTTTTTTTCACAAATCTTTTATGCCGTTCCTACAACGTTCTGCGTTTTTGTACACACTTTTACAACAGTGAATCGAAAGTTAATATTTGTAATTACGTAGTTTTAAGAATTAAAAAAATAATTAAGTTAAAGTTAAAAAAAAAGTTGAAGAGTAAAAATAAAATATTTTTTTTATACAGTTTATTAAAAAAAAATATTCTACTTATAATATTTAAATGCTTAAAATGTTAATTGTTATTTCTTTTTACCTTTTTAATTACTCGTCAACATCATCATCATCATCATCTCAGCCTATTGCAGTCCACTGCTGGACATAGCTCTCGCCCAACACGCGCCATAACACTCGATCCTCCGCCTTCCGCATCCAAATGAGCCCAAACTCGATGGGGTTGCGTCAACATCAGATCTACTCTAATTTATTAAAATATTGCAATGCATCCGATTTATATATGCATCCCAAATTTAATCTCAAATCGGACATCACTAAGTCAGTTAAATTTATATTGCAAGATTGATGACATACAGCCACCGGGACAGGTGGATCCAAACAAAAATTAATAAAATGTTATTAATTATAATAAATCAATCAATAAACAATGCAAATTATTAATAAACATGGATTTATTATGATTTAATAACTATTTAGGATGGTTTATTTACCGAGGTACAAGGTTCGTGCTCTGTGCGCCATATCTCAAAAACGATAGGGAATTTGGGAAAGTGTACAGCACTAAGTTGTAGACAATTTGATAAGCTTTCGTTAAGTACAAGGATTTTTTCATCTAGAACGTACCGTTTTCGAGTTATAAGCCAAAAAGTCAAAAATGGTACCCCCTCCCCCCACTCCGGCTCACCTCCGAAACGTCAGGACTTTTAGTATGTTCATTTTCTAAGCATCCTTAACAAGTTTTTGAAGAAATTGCTGGTTAGGTTCCTTTTCACGCACTCTACATCCCCTTTTAGAGCTTTCGTTGACCGGACTATAAAGTTTTAACCAATTCTACATTCTCTAAAACATTGGGTAATAAAGCATGGCAATGTTGTTTATGTGTGGTTACTGTGTACTCTTTAATAAATTTATATGGGACGTTAAAAAAAATCAATTTGTACCACGTGGTATTGATGGTAAAAGTGCAAGTGGAATGACGAAGTGTCGCTCCGCTGCGTCCACCTTCCCTCCGCGCCAACCTCCCGTCTTTATTTTCGCCAGCAATTACAAATATGGTAAAGCGTTTGTTTTATTAAATAGCACAAAACTTAAATATTACTACTTACTAACTATGAGCTCATAAAGAGCTATTAAATATAATTAATATTTATTGAACTCGAAAGATTCAATTAGATATCTTGTAAACATTTATTCGTGTTCAACGTCTACTAACGTTTTGTATATAATACGCCAATTTGCTTTGTTCGTGTGCAGAACTTGTTAAGGCTTGTTTGTTTCGAATTAATGACTAAGGAACAAGGTAATATTCCGGAGGTTAAGCGATACGGAACCGGAACTTGTATCGGTCAACCAAACAACTCCTTCCTAACTTGTATCTACATACATTTACAAAATAGATAAAGAACATAATAGAACATGGCGATCAATTCAAAAGTTTTGTATTCATACAGGTCACATGCATGAACGTGATCATCATTATCAACAACCCATTAATGTCCCACTGCTGGGCTCGGATTTCCTCTCCCCTATCTAGAGAACTGAGCTTGTCTTCTGTGGCTTGGTGGATCAGACAATGTCTGATCCACCAAGCCTGACAGACATACACTTAGTAAACTTCTTCTGAAGTATGTGGGTTTCCTCACGATGTTTTCCTTCACCGTTAACAGACGGTAAGTCACTCAAATATCATCATCATCATATCAGCCTAACGACGTCCCCTGCTGAACATAGACCTCACCTAATTTACGTGACTTCACTTGAATAGTATATATAAATTCCACAAAATGAAATCCACATTAGTACTGCCGTACTTATCCATTCGGTCACCATCACTTCTAAGTTAGGTCCCATGTAATAAGTCCACGCCTATTATTATGGCTGCGACTGGCCTGTTGGTCTAGTCTAGTGGTTAATGACCCTGACTGCCAAGCCGGAGGTCGTGGGTTCGATCCCCACCCAGGAACAATCTTTGTGTGATGAGCATAAACTTTTGTTCTGTGTCTGGGTGTAATTTATCTATAACATGTATGTATTTCCAAAAAAAAATGTATTTAAGTAGTATATCAGTTGTTTAGTACCCATAACACAAGCAAATATATTATAATTGTTTACTTTGGGACTAGATGGCGCTGTGTGAATGTGCTAGAATATTATTATTATTATTATGGAACTCATAAAGCTATCATACAGCTAGGATGCTCCAAGTTATACTTTTCTGTTTCAATACATCGACCGGTGACCGTGTCATTAACAGGGCGTTGATCTATCGATAATCTGTTTGAGTTTTGCTCCGATAGCTTCTAATGTCGTTACTTGTCGCACTAGCAACACTGCGACTGCGGTAATTCATTTAACTGTGAATATCACCTGGAAATATTCAGTTTATTATGCTGGTACGGTATGCAGAATAAGATTAATTTATTTTTCAATAGAAAAGTAACAGCAAAAGAGTAATACACGCATAAGGTACTAATAGTCTAAGATCACATTAAGAAATATATACCCTCATCTGTTATTTATTAGTGATATGAAAGAAATGATAGATAATATTCACATTGACTTATTGCAAATAGGTTGCCTAGTTAAATCGCGCCCGGATAATATTTTATTCTTAATTTCCCTGGGTTCCCCATACTTAGAAATGAAACCCAAAAATTTTTTTTTGTCAAACCGTGTGGTGTATCTATAGGTCTAGGTCTTCAAAAATGATATTGAGGTTTCTAATCCAACAAAAAATTTTGCACACGATATTAATATTATCCAGGCGCGATTTAACTAGTCAACCTATTTGCAATAAGTCAATGTGAATCTTGTCTATCATTTATTTCTTATCACTTATAAATAACAGATGAGGGTATATATTTCTTAATGAGATCTTGTACTATAAGTTATTGTGGTAAAATAAAAACATATTATAAAAATTAAATATGAAAGGACTCTACCTTGAAAAAAATCTTGGTCAATAATAGACTAATGCAAACTGACCGACATACTAGTCGTACCAGGAATGTGATTCTTCATTGGATATCTTATAAACTACTACCTACCTAAGAAAATAAAGATAAGTACAAGTAAAGATTGTATGCTATCAAGTTTACACTTTATAAATAGTAGTAATAAGTAGGTATATCAATAAATCAGGCTTACATAATTTTTATGGCTTTAGATAGTTTGAGTGTAAATTGTGTCAATGAGAGAGAACATTATACCAACAAGATTTTTTTAAGATAACGGTCTCACTCTGTATGGAGAGTGACTTAAAAAACATAAAACGCTACGGTAACAAAGTAAACCAAAGTCAGAAATACTATTTCTGTGTGAAGTATTCATAGGTATCCTTCGACCACGACGCAGACGAAAATTTTAAAACGTTTAAATTTTTAAACCGTTTAAACTTAAAAGCTTTCACCACAAGGTATTGCGCTTTAATGCCGCAAGCTTTCTCTGATTTGTATTTATTGGAAATGTTATTTAATTGAATTTTGTAAAATAAATCTAGAAATTTCTACTCGAGCGAATAAAGATGCCGATATTTCCAGTAATAGACGGTGCCAACTTTATACAACGAGTGGTAATAGAATGTTTATTACTTCCGGCACACTGTGCTCTTTCTGTATTTTATCGATAAACAAGACCTTCGTTTGTAATTTATTCAGGTTATTAACAGTCGGGTGGTGGCGCGTATGAGGCTTGCATCCTATTCCATGAACAAAATTGATTTGCTTCATTACGATTCTCGCGTCACGTATTCTTTACTTACTTTTATTTTATCATCGGCCACATCCATACATCGCATTCTATCATGTTTTATGTATATAGTACCCAGTACATTGAACTATGTTTGTATATGTACATTATGTACCGTAAAATTGTACTATTTCCAAGCAAGTGGATATAAAATATCTAGCTTACGCGCCAGTTTCTTGTATTTACCTATTCAGTTTATCAAATATCGTCTCAATGAATAAATCTTCACGGCTACTGAACTGTGTTACATTTCAAGAGTGGTTGACGACGAAGTCGAAACACAACTAACTGGGTCAAACTTATAAGTTCTCTTTATTCACAGGCAAGTACAGTTGAAACGGAGTGGACGTATGGTATTTTTATGAATGAAATAGATCAATGATTATATTTATATGTAAAATGTCTATAAACGTTCTAATTGGCACAAACATAAACCTTTTCAGACTATAATGTATCTAAACATAAATCTAGGAATATGTGTGTAGTATTGTATAACAATTTCGAGTTTCAATGTTATCGACAGAATTTATGTTATGTCTCGAGTCGAGGTATTACGCGAAGAGTACCAACTTTGAACCTTACCAAATGAAGTGCACCAAAATATTGCTAAAAACACATCATTTTGTGGATAGTTTTCTATTGTAGCTAGCTTCATATTATAAAAAAATATAAACAACGCATCACTGGCCATGTTACTCTATGTATTGAAAGCAATACCAATTATAACAAAAACTACGAACAGATTTTGATAAAAATATTGTACAAAACTGTGGCTGAAGGAGCACACGTAAAACTTTTCACCCCCGATATTTGATGGGTCTCGAGGTGAACACACACGTGAAATAAAGTTATTTTGCAACCCAATAAATCACACTTTTGAATTAGATTTTTTAACCGTTAGTTATGATCTTTAAACTAACAACATGAAATGTGAAATAGTTTAATTTAAATTACGTAAACACAACACTGCCTCGGTAGTGTTGTGTACCTGTTGGTGAATAATGATGTGCCAGAGTGCATTGGGAAGGAAAGTGCCGGCAACGCGAATGCGATGCTATTGGAGTTGCAAGTGTCCATAGGCTTACGGTAACCACTTACCATCAAGTGGGAAGTTAGATCGTCTGCCACTTAGTGAAAAAAACATATTATTTTGTCTCAAACGGTACGTTCCGTGTCTGTTGATATGAACGCAGAATTTCGTACACATTCACTATTTAAAATAGAATTTAAATATCCATAAACTGAACAGTTTCTTTTTTGTTGCTTGTTCACTTGCACATTTCGTTGTTGCACAAAAAAACATAAGACGCGCGTCTGAGGAGGCTGGCATTCGGGTTCACCCAGTTCTCCTCAAAATTCCTGAGATTGATGGTGTTCGTGCTTGAGCGCGCTTTGTATCTAGCTTGCCTTCTGTACATCTTTATTCTGTGATTAAACCCTCTTCCTAGTCCCTACTATTGTGCAGCTACGGAACCCTACATAGCGCGTGGTCTGACATCGATTTATTTTAATTTTAGAATTGCCATATAAATACCTTTACTATTAGCAAGTACAATCATTATAATATTACAAAGTCCTATTTTGATCTGCTAGTTTGTTTATTTAAAATAATATATCAATATAAACTTTACAAACGGCTATCCATACAACACATATTTATGTGCGAAAGTTCGAAAGTCACATTAGTATGCTGCAGTGTGGCTATTGTGATCGTTCCGGTAAAAGTTTTTGTCGCAACACGGCACAATATGTTAGAGTAAAATATAACAGCATCACTATCACCGCTTCGTTTAAGCAATCATAATGGATATATTTACAATCATTTATAATTCAATTACTATTTGAAATATTTGCCTTATTGGCAGGAGGGGCGCATAACGTTAATACCAGGCACGAAGGGGTCACCAACATATATTATACCTACTAGTGCCTGAAAGCACTACACGTGTGTTGTTTCGCTAAAAGGCCGCCATTTTGCATCAGTGACTAGCGACTAGACCGCTCGCATTTGTTTTATACAACAAAAAACTTGTTTTCAAAGTCAGTCATAACGAAAACAAAAAAGATGATTTAATTAGGTAATTCTATTGTTTTTTCTAATTATATTCCGGATTGATATGGTTTGAACAAAACTGTAACCATTGATTCCTTATTTTATTAATCACTAGCTTTTGCCCGCGATCTCGTCCGCGTAGATTTCGAAATTACATAAATCTTTGTTTTAAGTGCAATTCATGAATTCCACAACACCCCACTACAGAAGTTGAATTTCATTTCACGTCAAAATAGATAACATTTTCGTAATCAGCGTCCCACTTGAAAACGACATCCATATCAATTTCTAATAATTTTCACACCTGTTTCATCCCTTAGGGTAAGTTTTTCAAACACCAAAAACAACCCATCAACTTACTTCTTAACTGAAGTTCACATATAACTTGCAAAACAAAGAATGTCTGTCTATTTAATATTTCACCCCCTGAACCCATTCCTATCAAAAATATTATAAACAACATTTTAAATTCCTATCCCAGTACTAATTTGCAAAACGTTAACTTCAAAACAAACATATTTTCATACAACGTTTCATCCCCAATTACACCCTTCCAAAGCCACCCTTGTCAAAGATATTGACGAAGGTATTTTTTATTTTGATAGTAGTACCCTAAAACAAATTTTCAAATCTATAAGTTATAAAACAAAGAAGTTTCATACAATCGTTTTTATCCCTTTTCACCCCCTTAGGGGTTGAATTTTAAAAAACCCTTTCTTAGTACACCTCTAGACATTAGGACAAACACACCCTCCAAATTTCAAGTCACAACGACCAGCGGTTTAGGCTGTGCGTTGTCTGTCAGTCAGTCAGTCAGGACAAAGCCTTTTATAATATGTATGGATTATTTAAAACATTGTGTCGTAAAGGGGACGTTGCTATTGGGGATGCTATGTTAGTAGTGTAAACTCTAAGCAGTGGTTTATTCATTAGAAAATATAAATTATGTTATTTTAGTAAACATGACTCATTATATGAATGTCACCACGTCGCCGCGTCGCGACGTCACCACGCCACGTTTGATCCCCTAATTTTATTCCAAAACGAATTAATTCAGATCCGGGTATTGCATTCCATACTACACATTATATTTATTACTAAAATATACTATCATGATCAATTAGTATACCAGTTAAATTCATGCAGGGAAGTTAGGTAGATAAGATTTTTTACTTCTAAAATTTGGCATCCATCCAAAAAAGCTTTATGCTAATTATGAGGCGTTTCACAAAGAAGCTACACCTACAGTAGGTATTATACTGCGACTGTGAGTCTTTAAGTGTGTCAACAGAATCTGCGTTAGTTTCTACAAAATAAACTGTACTGGTAATCCGGAACCAATCCGTCAGTTCACCAGTCACAGCAGTGCATTGGTAAACACATTACACGCATTTCCGTGAGCAAAAATCTTGCTACGGCTTATATTTGCGTATGATACTTGCTGAACTAACGGACCTTGACCAGCAAGCCAACAATTAATAATGGTTATATTAATTATTTCATTCCTAGTAGCTAAGATCTAATGTAAATATTAACAACATAGACAAATAAATATCTCTTTTTCTGTTTTCATCATAACTTTCGCACTTATAATACTTAATACAATAAATGTGTTGTAAGTAGGTATTATAGGCATGTTTTGATTGTAGTTGGCGGTTATGAACAGCGGCATGGCTTGACTTAACCACGCTAACAAATTTATATTTGTGACTACCTTAAGTGGGTACTACAAGTTGAACAAGCTTTTAGCGAATCATAATTGAATTACGTCGAGGAAATCGACATTACTCCTCTTAATTAATAAGCGTTCTCAACCGTTAACCTCGTATTTCACATTAAACAGTTTCTATTTTTTTCAGGATCGTCCAAAATTTTATTGACTGAAAACAATTCGTGTTTGAAGTTCATTGGTTTTATTGAGTAATTCAAAAAAGCACGAACCTATTAATGGTAATGTTTGTAAGTATCAGTAACGAAATTGCCAAACTTCGAGTTAATAAAGATAGTACAGAAGGTAAGGTTTGTATATTAAAGACCCTCTAATAGTATTATTTATTAGTACGTAGGTTTTATGTTATTACTTACCTAATTAATTAAACATAAGTTAATTATGACAATTTTGCAACCATTTGTTATGGTAGTAATGTACCGATCTATTATATTAACTGTTGTAGTAATGTAATAATCTTCTACATTCTGACAAATAAACTAATTGAATTGAAATGTGGTAGTAGGTAGGTAAGCCAACGGCTCCGTAATATCCGTAATACTAGCCTCCGCTCACTGTAGCGCCCGCTTTGTATGTAGGTATTTTATACCTTAAATAGGTATAAATAATATACCTTCCTCTTATATCACTCTATCTGTTGGTGGAAACCGCATCAAAATCCGTTACGAAGTTTAGATCAAGATCTAATCGAACAGACAGCGGAAGCAACTTTATTTTATACTATGTAAGGAAAAGAATAAGGATAATCGTAGTACTTACTTACTTACTTAGGTATAAACTGTGTAAGTAAGCAAGGCTTTACCTACTTCGTACCTACGCGTCCAGTAATTCTCGAAACTAGAGTTTTTTGTAGTTTACGGTTATAAATCCCTATAATATACCTACCTATCGGGGTGTTGGCATTGACACAGATCACTATCTGGTGGTGTCACGACTAAGTGGTCTCTTTAAGAAATGGCGACACAGAGCAGTCGAAAATACCACCCAAGTAGAACGTGTGAAAGTAGAGAATTTGCAAGAACATAAAGTGAGAGAAGAATTTGTTAGTAAGTTAAAAGATAGATTTGCATGTCTAGATGAAGTATGTGACATAGAAGAAATGTGGAAGATGTTTAAAGAAGGAGTAGTGAATGTTGCTGTGGATGTATGTGGCGTGTCTAAAAGGAGAAAAGGAAGAAAGAGAAAAACTTTTTGGATGGATGAAGAGGTGCAAAAGGCGGTAAGCGTAAAGAAAAAAGCATGGTTGGATTGGTTAGCAGCTAAAGCTAACGAAAGAATACAAAAAGCGACGAATGAGGATGTAAGTGAAGCAAGAAAGAACTACAAAAGAATGAAAGTGTTAGTGAAAAAGACTGTCAGTATAAAGAAAGCAGAGCGCAAGGATGAATTTGACAGGAGGCTTTCTGATGATTTCCAATCAAACATCAAAGAATTTTGGAAATTTATTAAACTAGCTCGAGGAAAAACAGCTACCTCAGAACCATCTAATATCAGAAGTCAGAACGGAAGTATTATAAAAGGAGAAGAATGTGTGTTAAAGAGATGGAAAGAATATTTTGAAAGCTTGTTTGAAAAGGAAGAGACACCAACACAAATGCAGGTGCCTTATGAAGAAATTAATGAAAGTGATTCTGAAAGAGATATAAGCATGGATGAGATTGTGAAAGCATTAAAAAGGATGAAATCGGGTAAGGCTGCAGGGTATGATAGAGTATCAGTCGAAATGCTAAAGGCTGGACAGGGAGCGGTAGCATGTCAGTTGTACCGCCTTTTCAATTTGTGTTGGAGGACAGGCCGAGTACCGGGAGACTGGTGCAAAGCTGTGATCGTACCGTTATACAAGGGAAAAGGGTCGCAACAAGACTGTAAAAACTACCGCGGAATTAGCCTTCTTAGTGTTGTCGGCAAACTGTATGCTAAAGTGTTGATTGAAAGAGTCATGAAAGAGACGGATGATAAGATATGGGATGTGCAAGCGGGATTTAGAAAAGGAATGGGATGTACAGACCAGGTCTTTTCCTTACGGTGCATAGCTGAAAAGTATTTGGCAAAAAACCAAAAAGTCTATTGCGCATTCGTAGATTTGGAGAAGGCCTATGACAGAGTGGTGAGGAATGAACTGTGGTCGGCGTTATCTGTGAATGGAGTGAGTAGTGATCTGATACGGGCACTGAAATCTCTTTACGAGGTTTCCAGTGCCTGTGTGAGAATAAACGGTGCCTATACGGATTGGTTTGACATCCAAAAAGGGGTCAGACAGGGATGTGTAGCGTCGCCATGGCTGTTCAACCTATTCATGGATAATTGTTTGACAGATTTAAAAGAGAGTGACTGTGGACTAAGAATGCATGAGTTACTAGTCAAATGTCTCCTCTATGCTGATGATCAAGTTTTACTTGCATCGTCACCTAATGAGTTGCAGACAATGACAAATATTATGAATGTTGCGTTGGAAAGGAAACGAAATGAAAGTCAATGTAAATAAGACGAAAGTTATGGTGTTTGAAAGAGAAGAAATTATGACAGAAGTTTGTGTGCGGATAGGAAGTGAGATATTAGAGCAAGTGAAGGAATTTGTATATTTGGGGACTTTGTTTACAAGAGATGGGAAGTGTGATAGTGATATTGAAAGGAGAGCGAATGCTGGTAATATGGTGAATGGAGCGCTGCACGCCTTTATGAACAGCCAGAAGATCTCGCAGAAGGCTCGCCTGGCGGTTCAAAAGGGGGTGTTGGTACCAACACTGATGTACGGAAGTGAAAGCTGGGTATGGCAGAAGAAGCATGAAAGTAGAATAAATGCTGTGGAAATGAGAGCTTTGAGAAGTATGATTGGGGTAAATTTGAGTGATAGAATAAGAAATAGTGTAATAAGGGAACGTTGTGGTTTAAAAATAGATGTTGTAACTCGAATAGAGAAAGGAATGTTAAGCTGGTTCGGACCTATATGTATGTATGTATGTATATACCTACCTAAATATTATTATAAAAAAAGTCCTCCACCGCGTCTAAAACACAAGCAAATAACTAGATCTGATTCAACTAGTAGGCTAAAAAACGAAAATTCATTATTATAACTAGAATTTAAATATAATATAATATAATATAATATAATATAATATAATATAATATAATATAATATAATATAATATAATATAATATAATATAATATAATATAATATAATATAATATAATATAATATAATATAATATAATATAATATAATATAATATAATATAATATAATATAATATAATATAATATAATATAATATAATAGGACAGTAATTACCACCTCTTTTTTTGCTCCATCGTGCATCGTGGAAATAATTAAGACGCGCGTTTGAAGCGGATGGCAAACATATTTAGTAATTATTGGTTGTGGCTTACAGCTTAAGCAGTGTATATGTAACGTTGTTGTACGGTAACTGTCCACAAAACACGATTCGTTACCATATTATAATTGAAAAGTGCTTTCAGGCAGCACTGCGTAGCACAAGGCGGGTGGTTGGCTACACGAGTGAGCTAGTAAATATTTTGAATGTAGAAGAGCGCTCTCGTGAGCATTGTTACTATAACGCCTTCATCTCGGCTTTCGTGTGTGCCGAAGATAATTTTCTAAGATCGTGTTGGCGTGTTATTTCCCTAGAGACGCGAATTGAAAGCCACTTCCTGTCCAACCACAGACAGTATTTTTTTCTCAAATATTTAACATTCAAACCACGTGTGTGATCACTTTTAAGGGCTCTGTTTCAGCAATCTCGGACCCCTGATCCTGCAATAATTTCATGTCAAAAAGTGCCGGCTACAGGGTGCGAGATATTTACACATTTATTTTTCATACATTTTCACGGTTGTATACCTAAATATTACGTGGTATGACAAAAATAAATTCATATAAAGCCTTCGTAGTATGTGCGTATTAATATTCGATATTACTAGCGCAAATGTATTTAGATTAAATTGTTTGTAAATCATAAAGTAAATTTCCATATAATTGCCCACAGACGACTACATGAAAAGAGTTTGTGGAAGTAGGTATTGTAGACTTTTATTTTGGTACCTATTTAAATAGTTACATATATTAAATGTTATGGGCATGGGCATGCTGATTAAAATTTGCTCTACAGTTAGGTCTTTTCCTTTAGAAATAGATAAATGGTTAGGGTAGTAATGGATATAGCGTAGTGTCCGCGAATAGCCTGCCATATTATATCATTGGCTCGCTTACATACATACCAAACTCCGGAAATGCACACCGACAACTGATGCTTGTATTTATCTATGACTGACGTCTCTGTCATCTGTCATGTCATTACCCAACCAGCCTGTATGCGTGAGACAACGCACTGTATCTACTAAATAGGTGCATACACTACACATAATGTATAATTATATAATACTGCTGCCCGTATAATGTTATTTTAAACCTTATTTCTACGTTATATTAAAATTTATGAGGTGTATAAGGTGTGACCGTAACTACTTGCCGTCGCTGACGGTAGTCGGCATTCTTAGAAGCAAGGCGAGGCTCAGCGGTATATTGTTTCTAAGGAAAACGCTTAACACGGTTTCAAGTATTATGAGATTTAACAAGTACGCGAACCATTTTAATTACAATAAAAACACCCTTATTCTATGTATAGCTGTGTAAAGGATCAGCGAGGATTAAAATGCTTCTATTAAACAGTAAAAAAACATTACAATCATTGCATTAATTGTATGATATTTCTTACGTACATTCATACGTACGTGCATTCATCATCATAATGATTTCAACCCATAAATGGAACACTGCTGGGCACTGGTCTCCTCCAATGAATGTGAAGGTAATTTAGCTTACTATACCGCGTTGGCCAGAAGGGTTGGTATAGGGTTTGTTTCGAATTTTCCTTTTATAACAGTGCTGTTGTCTGCACATGGTTAATCTCTTAGTCGCCTTGTACGACACTCACGGGTTGACATGGGGTAGTAACAGTATGTTTTCTTAATCCATCAATACACAGAATATAATTTAATATTGCATTATTGGAACGCATTTAAAGGCGGGTCCAGATATGTATTACTTACCCGATCCGATCACCGTATCCGTATCGCTGATGCGTCTCATGATACGCAGTCTTTTTATACGCCACCGACGCCGCCGCGCCACTCTGATATAACGATATGCGATACGGCTCCACCCATGCCGAGTCGGTTCTAATATTATATAGGGAGTAAAATTAAGGCATCCCCAATTAGATACGAAGATGATATAATGATGAATAATGATACGGTGATACAGATATGGAGTCATATATATCTGATTATGCCTTTAGGTATCCATACGTTGCGAGTCTTGGCCTAAAAACATAAGAACATCACACTTTTTATTACCATAAGTGCACATACACATACTCAATACCTATAGCATCGACGCTCTCAAACTGATTCTCACATAATATATTTTGATGTACCTAACACTTTATAACACCGATTTATATTATCGGCAAAGAACGATGTATTAGAAGAGTGAGTGCCTATAGTGATCTGTGATACAGGTACTACCACATCTACTTTAGACACCGGTCCAGTAGCATGTCAGAGGCTTATATTTAAATGACAAAAGACTTAAAGTTCGACTAATTACCGTCGACAACTCTAAAATTATTTGTGTAATAATTCAGTCAGTTGTTTATGCAGTTTTCAGTGCAGTTTTCAGTTATTTATGCTTTGCCCTAAGTTTAGCTATAGGTAAACCTACTCGTATGTATATGTATAAAACTACTCGAGTTGAATAATATCATTATTTTGCAGGCATCCGCATTAAACTAACACTACCTATGTAGTGTTTTGGTAAGTACAGTTCTTAATTCATTTCATCTCATAACAAATAAAATATTATTTAAAAATGTATGGTAATAATATTGAAGGTGCTACCCCTAAAAACCTATCCCTATTCTGAGTGACTAACTGAATCTATATAAATAAAATAAAAAAGAACCTTCAATTTGTCACAGTAATACATTTACATACAGTACAAGTACAGCCGTTTATATGTTAGGTATTATCGATTACGATACTGGGGGCTTACTCTGAATCTCGACATTCGAATGTTAGGTTCTGATGTCGCTGTCAAATGTTTAAAAGTGACAGCGACCATATCTAAATTTCTCTTAATTTAAATTCTCTCTGTCCCCAAGCTAAGCCTGTATAATGGGAGACAGTCTTCTATCTAAAAATAGCACAACAAGGTGACTGAATATCTGAAGACATTTGAAATATACTAAAGACGTTATACGTATACTCATATCCTTAATAATTCTATTTTGGCAACATGTAAATGTGGTATTTACCTGAAGATTTCATAAAAATGTGCTCTCAGTTATGAGCCTAATGACACCTATTTGAGTTACGTTACCTACCTAATGGCAGGTAGCGTAACTCAAAATATAAGTAAATGTATTATTTTAAATCAGACTATATCGTTCCATCGCCCATCGCTAAAGAAAGGTCTGACCCATCCACCAGGGTTTCCTCAGCCCGAGGACTTACTTTGTCCGAAATGTTTTTAATAAACATATTCGAGGTTCATATTTTACAATATACTCTTAAATATTAGGCAACTACACTGAATTGATTTTTAGCACTAAAATTATTTATACCCAAATAGATATTGGGGTGCCATTTTGCGGGGCAATATTTTTAATTCAATTACAATTTAAATTGACAGGATAGATAGATACGGAATGTTATTGAATTATGTTCACAAAATATAAATGCCTGCCTGAGATACCTATGTGTGTATGTACATATTAAACATGTATGTGCCTACATGTAAGTAGAAATTCAAAATACATTTATATGTAAATATAGATAATGATTTTCTTACTTCTGCGCTTTGTATTTGCTTTTATAGTTTAGAACAAACTTGCCAAAACACGAGAGGAAGCTTACTTGATGTCTGTTCATCTCCTTGCATGTCCATCAATGTCGTCGGTCATATAAGCTCTTACGACGCAATGTACAGTGAAATTCACAGGATCATTTGAATATGTACCTACATAACATAATATTATACTTATTACTATAAGGTGTATGAACCTTGCCACTGACACTGTAGGCATACCGTTTGAGGTTGCACAATGCACATCCCTAAAGGATAAATTAGTTGTTTGCGTGATCTATACATAAATTAATTCAGTCATGGTGTACTTTGCTGCATCTAGGCTTGGTGTTAAATTAGGTTTATAAAGTAAAGGAGTTCTTTAAAGATTCTCAGGTATACGGCAATCCTCAAATTAATCACAATATAAAGTTATCTAGAACCAGTATATACTCTTAATGCTAATAATACTCTCAGTTACGGATTAAGGGTTTGATGGAGCTATGTTGAGTTATTTATTCAACACTTAACACGTCACTTTCACTTACTTTGAAGGTTAAAATGTCTTATTTCTGTGTTGAAAGGTTTCAGAACGACTCACGAGGGAATAAGGCAAGTGAAAGAAATGTTACATTTAAAAAACTTGAGCGGGAATATATTTACTGAAGCTATGCGTTTATTCATAAAACGTTCGAGCTCTCCTTGCCCAAGAGGCAGAGTCACCAAGATATGTATAAAGCTTTTCGTGCCAAATTGCTTCTAAAACAAGAAACCAGAAAAGTTTATTAGAAAATTGCCTTTAAATATATCGAGTTTCTGAGTATTACTTTCAATTCGCCGCTTTATACTAACATTTGTGGTTCGCGCCCCAGTTTAATTGGATTTCTTTATAAAAATATCCGTATAGTGAAGAGTTCGATAGCACCAACTGGATAGTATTAAAACATTAAATAAAATAAACATTTGAAAGTGTTTAACCGTCGAATCTACTTACAATATTGTGCGAATGTATATATAGTACTTTGGCAATTGTCAGGGCACCAACCTCCACCCATTTTGAATGCCACATCTAATTAAGAAGCTCTCAAATTTAGATTACTACTTTAACCGTGTTTTAATTATTAAAGTTGGACTATATTATCACAGTAATATATTACAGAGGCAAAAAAATCTCGAACATGATCTGAGTGTTAACTAGTTTCATCCAAAACATTTATTTCATTAGAACATGGGTTTATTTCAAAACATTATCCACTTTAAAGACATAATAATATCTGGAAACTTGTACCAGGTTTTCAGTGCAATGGTTCAAAGCTAGCATGAAATAGGTAAAGCTAATTTTACGGACTCGTAATAAGTACTGTAACGCTCAGAAAAAGATGATTGGCAATTTTAAAACAGTATAAAAATGTTGGCGTAAGTCTTAGAAAATATTACATGTTTGAAAATTCTACTAGTACCTAACTCTGTTGAGGATTGCTACGTGTTGTGTGCCAACGTACAATACATACCACATATTATACACTATAACTTAGCATTAAAATATCATAATATTGGATTGAAATATTTTATTCTTTGTATGAAAAATAACACGGTTCTTTTTAGGGTTCCGTAGTTCTGACTAGGAACCCTTATAGTTTCGTTATGTCCGTCTGTCTGTCTGTCTGTCCGAGGTTTTGCTAAGAGACCGTTAGTACTAGAAATCTGTTATTTTGTAGGAGTGTGTATATCAATTACGTCGACAAAGTGGTAAAATAAAATTTTGGAAAATATTTTTTTTAGGGTAGCTCCCATACATGTGAAGTGGCGATGAATATTTTTTTGTTGTCTACCCCATTGTGTGGGGTATCGTTAAATAGGTCTTCTAAAATGACTTGGGGGTTACTTACATTATTTTTCGATTTAATGGTCCATTTACGAAATATTAAACTTAAAAGAGCAAATTTTTGTTCCAGTAGGGCGTCCCCCCCCCCTTTAAAAGCTAAACTGCTGGCTTGAAAAATCTGGAAAAATTCATGATGATAGTGCATTTTATGAACTTTAAATGAAAACTAGAGCGGTTAAGATAACTTTATTAGTTTAGCAGTAATAGTCGTTGAACTTGGGTGTTGGATAATTTTGTACCAAATACAAAATCCTTAGCATTAATCCTTTATAGTGACTAAGATAAAGTAGTTGCTTGTTTATAACGGGTAAAGACTTGCATTTAAAAACAAAATATCAAGTAAATAATACATCCATACATATTATAAAAGGCTTTGTCCTGCCTGACTGACTGACTGACTGACAGACAACGCACAGCCTAAACCGCTGGTCGCAGCGACTTGAAATTGGAGGGTGTATTTGTCCTAATGTCTAGAGGTGTACTCTTTCTCTTTCTTTTTTTTTCTCTTTTTTTAAAGACAACGCCCGCACTAGGGAACGAGCCCTGTGTCGCGGGGAGCTTTACAAACATGAAACTAACGGACACAAAGTACACCCAGACTAGAAACAAATATCTATGAATCACACAAATATTTATCTCGTGTGGGAATCGAACCCACGTCACCCAGCACGGCGATGTAGTGGCGAGGCGACCACCTTAACCACTGCGCCACGGTGACAGTCAACGTACTAAGAAAGGGTTTTTTAAAATTCAACCCCTAAGGGGGTGAAAAGGGATAAAAACGATTGTATGAAACTTCTTTGTTTTTTAACTTAAAGATTTGAAACATTGTTATGGGGTACTACTATCAAAATAAAAAATACCCTCATCAATATTTTTGACAACATTTTGGCTTTGGAAGGGTGAAATTGGGGATGAAACGTTGCATGAAAAGATCTTTGTTTTGAAGTTAACGTTTGGCAAATTAGTTTTGGGATAGGAACTTAAAATGTTTTTTTAATGTTTTTGATAGGGGGTGAAATATTAAATAGACAGTTCTTTGTTTTTCAAGTTATATGTTTGGTAATACGCAATTAGAACTTCAGTTAAGATGTGAGTTAATGGGTTGTTTTTGGTGTTTGAAAAACTTACCCTAAGGGATGAAATAGGTGTGAAAATTATTAGAAATTGATATGGATGTCGTTTTCAAGGTTTTCAGGGACGCTGATTACGAAAATGTTACGTATATTGACGTAAAAATGTAATTCAACTCCTGTAGTGGGGTGTTGTAGAATTCATGAATTGCACTTAAAACAAAGATCTATGTAATATCGAAATCTACGTGGACGAAGTCGCGGGCAAAAGCTAGTGATATATAAATTTGCTTACTAAGCAATTGAAAAACTTACTTATCTAAAATTTTAAAAAAATAACGCCCTGTACTTTTATGGCATAGATCTATAGGTTCAACCATAAGTATTGAATTATCTAACAAATGTGTTAAAATAAATAAGAATAAAACCAAAATTCTACTCTGTATGTGGTCGTTATCCTACCAACAGCGCCACCTATCTCTCTCGAAATGATCCAATCTTTCAAGCTGAAACAATTTAACAGACTCATGAAATTTCATTAAAATCGGTTGGATTATTTTCAAATACTAGTGTATATATGATGAACATCGTAGCTCTTTTGCTGCGGAACCCTACATTGAGCATGATCCGACATGCTCTTAACCGGTTTTTTAATTAAAAATAACGGCTCTAACTTCACTATGCGTATAATATAATTATGATTTTTGTACCTATGCATTTCTGGATTTTGATCTAAAGTATTTTCTTGTTTCGTCTTTTAAGACCTATTTTTAAACGACTTCAAAAAAGGAGGAGGTTATATGTTCGACTGTATGTATTTTTTTTTTTTTTTATGTATGTTCATCGAATACTCGGAGATGCCTGAACCGATTTAAAAAATTCTTTTTTTGTTTGAAAGGGTATACTTCCGAATTGGTCCCCTATTCATCACGTCAAGTTCTGATGATGGAATCTCAGGGAAATCGAAGGCAACCCTCAAATTTTATAGGCACATGTTACGTGTTTCATATATTTTTTAAAGTTATTCAAGTATTTACGTCTGATAGTCAACATCTCATGTTGATGAGCTGGTGATGGAAGGTATAACTCCTTAACTGTTAGGAGTTGGAGGATAATTCTTTCGACATTATAGGTTCTTATAAACCAATAGTTGTATTCTTGTAGGTTATTTAGGTGAGCTGATACTGGAAGGTATAACTCCTTAACTATTAGGAGTTGGAGGATAATTCTTTCGACATTATAGGTACTTATAAACCTATAGTTGTATTCTTGTAGGTTATTCAGGTGAGCTGTCACTGGAAGGTATAACTCCTTAAGTTTTAGGAGTTGGAGGATAATTCTTTCAACATTCTAGGTACTTATAAACCTATAGTTGTATTCTTGTAGGTTATTCAGGTGAGCTGTCACTGGAAGGTATAACTCCTTAACTTTTAGGAGTTGGAGGATAATTCTTTCAACATTCTAGGTACTTATAAACCCATAGTTGTATTCTGGTAGGTTATTTAGGTGAGCTGTCACTGGAAGGGAAACTTCTTAATGTTTAGGAGTAAGAAGATGAGTTCTTTAAATATCACATCCATGTATAAACCTTAAGTTGTGTTATTTCAAGTGTCTGAGGTGAGAGCTCTTGATGGACGATAAAGTTGTATAATTCAAAGGAATTCTTAGATGACATTTTAAGTTTTCGATATAGTATCTAACCTGCATTGTATACCTATACTTGTTACCTGTCGCATTTTATAGGAAAAAAGAAAGACATAAAAAGCTGAGAGTTTTGAGATTCCTCTATTCTACAATCAGGTTGTGTTGTTAGAATATTTGAATAGACGTTCCCTTCTATCGAAGATTCTTTATTTCGGCTTTCCGTCTTAGTTTGCCAGCCAGTATTATTAAATCTGCTAGATAAAAAGTACACTAAAAATGGAAAAATAAACTATTTTTAACAAAAAAATATTAAAACGACTTCAAATTAGTACTAAAAAGCGAAAAATAAACTGAATTAGATATTTAATTCCAAGCTAAAAAGTACCTACCTACCTGTTTAAAGTATAATACCCTATTACTAATCTGTTTGAAGTCGGTGCCAGCCTAATGAGGTTGTATCACTCAGTTTGAGCCGTCCACTAGGTACGATCACACGCAAGTGCGAGGTGGTGTGAAGTAGCGAGCGGTAACAGATGTACGTACTAAGTAGTACGTAGCTTAACAAACTCCTTAGGCTTGGCGCCGACTTCAAACAGATTAGTAATAGGGTATTATACTTTAAACAGGTAGGTAGGTACTTTTTAGCTTGGAATTAAATATCTAATTCAGTTTATTTTTCGCTTTTTAGTACTGATTTGAAGTCGTTTTAATATTTTTTTGTTAAAAATAGTTTATTAAGTAGTCGGGTTATAGCTTTTTTAACTTTTTTATTTTATTTAATACTTTTCCTACCGGATATATACTTACACTAGCCGTGCAATATCAACATTCTAGTTGCATTCTAGTAAGGGCCGCGGCACCAATAAACTGAAACGACTGGACCGCGCGAACTGTACGACCCAATTTTTAACATATATTTTGACATAAATAATATGATATATATACATATATTTATGTATATATTTCTAATGTGCTTGCCAAGACCTTTCTTTTGATACTAAACACGATGATTATCTCAGTTAAATTTAAACTGAGGTTTTTATTCCGTCTTATAAAGATTTGATAAAATTTATTTAGCTTATGTCACTCGGACTATTATTACAAATCTATTGACACCTCATGTATTAAAATCGGTTCTGTAATTTAGGCGCTATGGTGGTATTTAGAAACATACATACATAGACTGCCAAAATCATTACCATTACTTTTGGCTTCGTCGTAGTCAGGTAAAAATAAATTACTTAAATTAAACGAGGAATCGAATTACGTACATAGGTACATTTTATCGGTATAAATACTTTTGACCAAATTCATTATCGCTAAGTGCTATTAATTACTCTCAATTGTTATAGTTACTCATTGACTGTCACCTGAAAACTACATATATTATAAAACATTTAAAGGCATGCATAATGAAACTTGGCAGAGAGCTAGATTATGGAAAGTTATAAAAGTGAAGTCACGGATAAGAACTGGTTATAAATATTTACTAGCGAGCTACTTTTCTTACATATTACATTTATTTTTACAGTTTGAAATAAATCTATTGGATCAATGCGTCTCAAGGAGGTCTTTTGTCAGATTTGCATGTGCTCGAGTCCTCGGTCTCGTTCTCCGTTCCATAAGGAGAATGATTATAATACGCATCCTTTTATCCTTTAACATAGATTTCCGATAGCGAAATACAATAAGAAATACCGTTCTTTTATTTATAATATTTATTATCTAGATCCTATAAATGTAGTTTTCTTTATACTCGTTTTAAAAACAAGAATACGCGTTTACAGGATGAATAAAAGTATGTATTCTAAGAACCTATTCTATCTTTTTCGCCTACCAATGTCTATCACCCTATAAAATTATTGAAATGGTCGCTGTCGTTTCAAGTTTGACAACGATAAAATTGATTGGGTTGAATGTCGAGATGTCGAATAGTACCTCGAATTTGAATCTCGACATTGACTTAGTCAGATTGATTTGATTAGATATCGCTGTCCAATATTGACGGCGAATTTATATAGATTTTCAAACATTTTACCACGATATTGACTGTGACTAAATCAATGTCGATTTAAGTAGGTCCTCTGGACAAAATAAATAACCTTTCCATTTGCACCACCGCACTAGATTTTAATTTATATCATCCACGTTCTGATTATATATGAATAGAATAGAATAACTTTATTTTAATACGAGACAATAACATAATAATACAGAAAAAAAGAAACATTTAGCAATGTATCACATGTCTCTGTGATTAAAAAGGGTTTCCAGCTTAGCTTGTGTCAAACTACTGTAAAGCAGTCTATTGCTGGTATACTGCTGGAGCCTCGATATGATACACCATTGTTATTTTGTAGCAAAGTTTTCTAACAGCGTAATGCATATATAGCACTGTGATATTATAATGTAGGTATAATATAATAAAAAATGCGTTTGTTAGTACCAAACAACCAGTACCAATCATATTGTTTAAAGTTCAACAGTGCCACTTTTACGTTAATATGTCCGATCATTCAGACCAAGGAACTTTATGTTTTGTTTGTCCTTTATTTTACAACAAAAAGAAGCAACGGTTTGACAAAAGGTGGATGGAAAATAGGTTACTGTCTATCGACATGCCACAAGCGAAGCCGTGTGGTGAGAGTTTATTATGTTTATTCCAAGTATTCGTGTTTTAGTACCTAATAATATCACATTTTACAACTAGTATTATTGATGGATTTACAACGTAATGATGAAGGAATAGTGTTAAATTAGCATTCATAGATGCGTGTGACAAAAATATGCTTGATTGCAACATAATAAATAAATATTTTTTTATCTTGTTTGAACCACCTCTTATTTTAGTTTAATTTTGTCCCAAACACTAGAATTAACAACAGTTTTAGTTTCCGTGGGTGTTCGCGTTCCATTTAGTGTAACTTTGGTCGATATAAAAAGTCTAAAAAGTCTGTGAACTTGTGAATAAATACAGGCTAACTAACGAGGCCGGCCAACGTAAATATTTGACTTACTTTAAATGTCCCTTCACGTGTGATTAAAGTGAAATAAGTAATTATACACAAATAACATTTAAATTGCATTTTTGGATATACTTTTAACCTGACTGCCAGGACGCGGCTATCTTGTATGTTTGTAAATTTCTTTATTTCCTCGTCTCTTCTAATCGGCTGGATGGAATTCGACAATTAAGGTATCGTTACATTTGTCTCAAAAACCCAAGTGTCCTTAGATGGGTATTAAAAAATACAAAAATAAAACGGCGGAGTTTTGGCGCCAAATTGTAAGTAGTTAAATTATTTTTTTAGCCAGACTTATCTAATAGATAGGTCTGAGTATCAAAATAAAGGGAATCAAATGGAGATTACAAATATATTTCATATGTTATATGTTTAAATTTAGTCAGGAATGATAATTACAACCATTTCTCGGTCTTTTTAGTCCGTTGCTTATCTGTTGATTTTTGCAGTCGGGTTATAATAAGTTTTTAATTATTTACTTGTTACCCAATATTTATCTAAATTACATTGAATACTAGCTTCACCCGTGTGGTAAAAAATAGTCTTTGTCATACAGTAATATTAAATTTAACGTTGCGTTCTACTTATTGATGAAAGGATTTTTTACGTGAAAATATTTTGTATGGAAATATGTAGGTACCTATTATGTTACTCTGAAAACGTATTGACTGATTCCGATTCCGACAGATTTTTTTTGTTCGTCCCCAGTCTTCTAGGAAGTTTGCACTTAAACAAGAAAATAAATAAAAAAGTACCTATAATAGGAAACAACGCGGACAAAATAAAATACATAATGTTGAACTTAATAAATTTTAAGTATAATATGTAATCCTATTAAAAACTGAATATACTCGTAATACAGCTAACAAACTAACACAAAATTTGTTCATTTTGACCAGACACGAAGTTAACTGGGTCTTGGGTCTGACCAGTATAACAAATAATATTGCGTTGTATTTTCCGCAAATGCAAAGGGAAACACACGAAAATTATCTTGCCATGAAATTAGAACATATTCCTAATACGAACAACAAAATAAAAAATTTTTCATCGTACTGATTTCGTTGATCAAAATAACGCCACAGTTACAAGGCTCGTAGAACTGATGGCCGATGGGGGAAGAAGGTTCTCAAGTGGCGGCTATGTATTGGAAGGCGCAGCGTAGGACGGCCCCCACCAGATGGACCAAAGACCTGGTCAAGGTTGCGGGCGGCCGTTGCCGTTGGTTGCAGGCCGCACAGGATCGCTCGCGGTGGCGTAAATTAGATGAGGCCTATGTCCAGCAGTGAACGTCGTTGATGATGATGATGATAAATTATGCCACAATACTAAAGTATGTTTTTTTTTATATAAATGCTAAACAAGTAAATGAAAAATTCAAACCCACGACGGGACTTGAACCTGCGACCCTGCCATTCCGTGTGCAGTGCTCTTCCATCTAAGCTACGCGGGTGGACGTCCTTGAGATCGAATTTATCCAATACCTGTTAACATGATGACGTCATCACAGAAGTCCCGTCGTGGGTTTGAATTTTTCCATTACTTGTTTAGCATTTATATAAAAATGTTAAACCAAAGCGATGGAAATTGCTTAATATTTAAAATAAAGTATGTTTGCCAAATATATTTTACTAGCTTCTGACCGCGGCTTCAGTAGTATGTCGGTGAAAAATTGCCATATTTTCTATTCCAGGGGAACTTTAAAACAAATCTAAATTTGTACCGGGTTAGCTTTTCTAATTAGAACTTGCCAAATTTGAAGTTTTTAGTAACAATAGTTACGGTTTCTGTCACATCAAAGGCAATAAAAATCTGTGTAAGAAAGTTCAAGCTTCTAGACTCAGTGGTTTGGGCTGTGCGTTGATATAGGTATCAGTCAGTCAATCTCCTTTTATATATAATATATGTGTATAGAAGATACGTATAACTTGTAATATAATGCAAATTATATGCAAGTCACATGCCATTGACCTGTTTGTGTGCCTGAAATCTTATTAGTCATGGTGAGCTATTTGGAATATTAATTATTTCTATAATTGACTAATTGAAACATACCTACTACTATAGAACCATAAACGTGTCAGGACCTGGCATATGAGTATTATGTTTAGCCTTATAAATTAATACCAAGGAGGTAAACAAATATGAAAATTTCAATAAGCTTATATATTCTGTTTCACAAGAATTCGTATTCAATTCCACGACATTCCATTATCATTTTCTAAAAACACTTCAAAGCATCGTTTCATTGAATATAACAGATTATTTAACTTTTATTTGCGCCCGTATATTGAAACGTTACTTTGAGGTGCCGTGTTTCGAAAATGGTGATTAATACTTTGAAAGGCGTGAGGGAAGCCATCATTTATTTTTCCAATACCAATCGTATAATACCCCACCCGATGGTGTGAACAATATTGATGTCGATGTGATGTGTTCGTAATATTCACAATGTACCTATGTATTTTTCAACGGACTTTTCTAAAATAATTAAAAATAAACATTTTCGTACATTGAACATGGACTATGTCGGTGCCCATTAAACAATGACAGTAGGTATACACCGTGTACTTTTAGCTGTCTCACAGAACTTGTCTAGGTTATACTGATACGTACTGATTACTATTATATACTATATAGAATACATTTAGCCTTATTAATAAAAAAAAACAAAATTGTATCAAATATTATTAATTGAATAAATAATATATTATTCGATGTTATTGATTATAGAGAGAGCCTTGAAAACTGGTATTTAGCCAATTGATCAGAAATAAATAGATGCCTATTTCGGTTATTACATAATTATTCCGAAGTTAGAAGGCCAATCACGAATAATATTGGATAATATTATCAACTTATTTACTTATAATTAGCAATTATTTAATTTTATCCATTCGTGTGTAATTGTGATGCAAGTTTTATAAGTATTTTGTTATATTGAGATTTTACTGGTGATACAATATCATAATAGTTATTATTTATTTACAAACTTATACCTACACAAGTTAAATATTTTAATATTTTTCATCTAATCTATTTCGCTCGATCAACTCTTGTGATTGATCAATATTGGTTTAATTGAGTGCCTGAACTCTGCTCCCAACTACAAACACTCCCGGAAAACAAAAGTTAGTCTTGAAGTCGCTATTAACTTTTGATAGAACGAGTATTACTTCTAAAATATAACAAACTGACCTGATATAGGTATGTTCCGTACTTTTACTTTCTTTTCTACAATATTATGAATGTGAGCACAAATAATTCCCTTTTTCAAAATTCTCTTTTTTGAAATAATCTATGGACTGTATAGACCATAATCCGCACGCACGCAACTATGACAGCGACAGTGCTGCCATCCTCATCCTAAAAGAAGGACTTGCTCAAATATGGCGCCTCGCCGCGTACGCGCTTATTAATACGGTGCTGTGAATAATACATATTACATATTGGACTGAAACATTCGATGTGTTAGTGCATTCCCGAGGAATCCTGACTACCATAACCTATGGAGATCACCGCTGGGGTACCCCTGAAGATCATCAGTTGCGGATTCCGGTGAGTGGTTGAATACAGTCCACCCTTTCGCTCCAAAATCAATTTCCCCAACATATTTTTGGTCCTACGACCCATATCTCATCAGTTCTTAGGGATTTGTGCTAACATATTTACCAAAAAAGCTATTTTTCGATAGTTTTCTTTGTGAAAAAGGCGTGACATACCGCCCGCCAACCTACTTCAGATTAAGTTTTTATGTATTTTGCGTATTGTTCTTCGACAATACCATTGTGTACTGTCTTTACGAGTCGTACATTATTCATTTCTAAATATATCTTTAAGTAGATTATTCGATTTACTTAATTTTTCAATTTTTTATTTTCGTAAAAAGTTGAGGGTATATGCCATCAGCGTGCAAACGCGCCACGCTAGCTGTTACGTTCACAAGCGCCCTAAGGCCGTACACACATTAGCGTTGTCTTTGTATTTCGTACAAGACACAAATATAATATTTTGCATTACGTGCTAATATTATATCGCTACTCAACTGGTACTTACGTATAGCGTACTAAGTACTGGGATAATATTCTGGCATTACTGCTAAATATTATACGAATTCGTGTTTGTCGTTCATGTATTACGTACTGAACAAATAAAATTTCGTTTTATTTTCGCACAAACATACATACATTTTCTATATATATTTACACACATTTTCTATATACATATTTTCATACACATTATTTACATATTAAATTACATTATAATTATAAACGTAGTAAATATTTCTTTAAAAATGGAACTTGAACAATTAACTTTTGAAAGAGATATTTGTATTAATAGCTTAGAAAGAATGGTCGCTTGTTCAGATAATGAAGCAGAGTTTCGGGTTCGTGTAAAAGAGCTCAATAATACGAAAAAGCAATTTTTTTCGGTTCAAACTAAAATTGAAAAACTTTTAGCAAAAAGTGGTGAGTTCAAAACAGCTGAACAATTGCTCATACGCGATTCATTCGATTCCTTATATTATAAAATTCAGGTTACACTTGACAATATAAAAATAATACAACGTAAACAAAGTATCGCCGACGCGGCTCGTGTGACCACAGCCTGCGCTCACTCGCATCCTACCATACAAGCAAAAATTAAATTGCCTACTCTTTCGTTGCCTACTTTCAATGGTAGCATAACCGAATGGAATGCGTTCTTTGATTTATTTAAGTCTTTGGTTCACGATAATGAACAGTTATCGGATGTTCAACGTTTTCGTTATTTGTTGTTATCCCTTAAGGACGAACCTTATAATCTTATAAAATCAATACCAATTACGGATTCTAATTACGAAAATGCGTTTCAGATATTAATCAATCGTTACGAAAACAAACGCATTATTGCAACAAAACATTTAGATAAAATTATTGATGTTGAGTCGGTTAGTGATAAAAACTTAGAATACAGTTTACGTAACCTTTTGAATATTTATCGTGAAAACTTAACCGCTTTAGAAACGTTAGGCTTGCCAGTTAAATACTGGAGTTTTATTCTTTTAAACATTTTGCTACGCAAGATTACTCCAAACGTTAGAAGACGTTTTGAACTTTCGTTGACGTCACATAGTGATATTCCACTGGTTAGTGAACTTCTCGATTTCCTTGAGAAGGAGCTATCGGCTTCGGAAATTATGTCGTCCTCGATGATCGCGCGCTTGCCGCATGGTCCCGCCAGCGGTACCGCATCGCCGTCGTCGCGCCTGCTCGCCGCTGCTGGCGGCTCGGTCGCACCGGCTAGTTCCTCGCGTCATGCTATCGTCGCTCGCTCTGCGCTTTCTCGCTCGCACTCGCACGCGCATTGCGCTCCAACACAAGCGAATGACACGAGTGCTAAAGGTCGCGCTTCCCGCGCTTTGAGTGTTCATACTACAACCTCAACTAATAACTCCACTAAAATGAAATGTTGTTATTGTAAAATCAATTCTCATTATTTAAATAAATGTGACTTATTTAATAAATTAACGTTACCCGAACGCTATACTTTTATAAATGAAAATAAAGTATGTTCTAATTGTTTAAGCAGCGGGCATGATTTAAAAGATTGTCAGTCAAAATATAACTGTCGTATTTGTTCTAAGCGCCACCACTCTTCATTACATGAAGATGAGTCGGTCTGCAATCTCAACGTTACTCTTACGAGTGAATGCTTGAATTCTTCTTCCCCTGAATACTATTCGGTTGCGGAAAATATTAATCTATCCCCTGAGTTAAGCTCGGTTGCGGATATTTCCAAATCGTCCCCTGAGTTACGCTCGGTTGCGGATATTTCCAAATCGTCCCCTGAGTTACGCTCGGTTGCGGATATTTCCCATTTTTCCCCTGAGTTTCGCTCAGTTGCGGAAACTTCTTCGTCTACGCCATTACGTGGTGTCGATGGACAGAAGAACTGTACGGTTCTGCTTACTACCGCGATAGTGGACTTGCGTCCTATGAACGCAGTGTCCTATGCTCCCCAGCCAGTGCGAGCATTGATAGATCAGGGCTCCCAAGCTACACTCATCTCTGAGTCGTGCGTCCAACGTCTTGGTTTACCACGTTATCATGTTAATACTAGCATGACGGTCACGGGTATCGGTGATAAGACCGAGCAACCACGTGGTTACGTGTTGTGCCAGGTTACGCCTCACAACAAATCAGAACCTAAACTATTTATCGAAGCACTCATATTGCCTAAGATAACTAGTTACATACCTCACATTCCAAGCTCTTTCGAGCAAATTCCTCATATACAAAACATTCCCTTAGCGGATCCGGAACTACGTTCTGCGCGTCCCGTTGAACTATTGCTAGGTTCAGATTATAGTGATAGTATATTACTTCAAGATAACATTATAGGCCCACTAGGCACTCCTGTGGCTATAAATAGCATATTCGGTTACTTACTAAACGGTAAAATTTCTCATTCGTTTTCTTCACAAGTTTGTACAAATTTGAGTACATATCAACTTGATATGCAACTTCAAAAGCTCTGGGAGCTGGAATCAGTTTCTGAAGACAAGCCTCTCACTCCGGAAGAAGCTCTGTGTGAATCGATCTTCGTCGATACTCACACACGAGACAAAGACGGACAATACATAGTGTCCCTTGCTTTTAAGGATGAATCACCTCCTGAAGGTATTTGTAACTTATGGTTTACGTTCATATCTGAGCTGCCTTACTTACAAAATATTTCGTTACCACGTCATGTGCTTCCAACTGGAAATTCCATACAAATTCACGGATTTTCGGACGCATCCGAAAAGGCCTACGCTGCCTGCGTATACCTTCGTGTTATCGATTCAAAAGGTAATATACACGTGAATTTACTTCTTGCCAAAACAAAGGTAGCACCTTTGAAACGTGTTTCACTTCCACGCTTAGAGCTGTGTGGAGCACTTCTTTTGTCTAAATTAATTCGGAAAATTCTTATCACTTACGGTGATATCTTGTCTATCGACAATGTTTACGCATGGAGTGATTCTTCGATCATACTTGCCTGGATTCGTTCCCCCTCATACGAATGGCGCACCTTTGTGTCGAATCGTATTAATGAAATCACCAGCCGCGTACCCGCCTCACACTGGCGTCACGTGCGTTCGGCAGACAACCCGGCAGACCCAGCGTCACGTGGTGTCCTACCGTCTCAGCTGGACCAACAGTTGTGGTTCACAGGGCCCTCCTGGCTTAAACAGGCCCAAACCGAATGGCCTATTTCGAATATTGACGTTTCAACCAACGAAGAGCGACGTACTAACGTTTTCACAAATACGTCCAAGTCTGTACCACCAGACTTACAAATACTTGAACGATTTTCATCACTACCGAAAATGCTCCGCGTAGTTTCTTTAATTTTTAGATTTTTTCATAAATGTCGCAAGACAAAGACATTTACTTCTCCGCAGATTACGGTTTCTGAAACAAAATTTGCTCATAACAGAATTATTCTTTTAATTCAACAAAACGAGTTTGCCGATGATATATCGCGACTTAAAAGTGATGAAAATTGCTCAAACCGTTTACAGAAACTCAAACCCTTTTTTGATGACGTCGGACTACTCAGGGTCGGCGGCAGAATTCAACGTGCTCACGTTTCTTATGATGCGAAGCATCAGATTATCTTACCGAAAAAACATTTTGTCACTAATTTGTTAATCGATTATTATCATAAACTTCATTTACATGTAGGTCCCCAAACTTTACAGTTTATTCTATCCCAAACCTATTGGATATTATCGGCTCGTGATGCCGTTCGTATGCGCACACGACGCTGCGTGCCATGCTTCCGCATTCACCCTTCGGCCCCTCAGCCACCTATGGCTCCGCTACCGGCAGCCAGAGTTAGGTCATTACGCCCTTTCTTACATGTAGCTGTAGATTTTGCTGGACATTTCTTTCTGAAGTCAAGTCCATTCAGAAATGCCAAAATCTTCAAATCCTATGTTTGTGTTTTCGTATGCATGTCCACGAAAGCCCTACACTTGGAACTTGTTCCTGATTTATCTACATCATCGTTCCTTAACGCTTTACGACGTTTCATTTCGCGACGTGGATTATGTACCGATATTTACTCCGATAATGGACGTAACTTCGTAGGATGTGATAAATATTTAAAGGATCTTTTCGCGTTTCTTAAAACCGAAACAAATCAAGTTGAGCTAAACGACAAACTTATCAATTTAGGCATAACTTGGCATTTCAACCCGCCTTATGCTAGTCACTTTGGCGGCATTTTCGAAGCTGCAGTAAAGAGTATGAAAACTCACCTGTATCGCGTTATAGGTCAAGTAACTCTAACTTATGACGAGTTCAATACACTACTGTGTCAAATAGAATCAGTACTCAATTCTCGACCTCTCTATACACAAAGTAATGATCCTACTGATCCATTACCACTTACACCCGCTCACTTTCTTATCGGTGAACCATTGACTTCCATACCCGAATTCGATTTCACAAATGATCAACCCAGTCATCTCGTTCGATGGCAAATCATTCAACAAGCAGTACAGCATTTTTGGAAACGCTGGAGCGTTGAATACCTCAATCAGCTTCAGCAAAGAAGTAAATGGTTCCGCGATACTCACACACCCCTCACCGAGGGTACAGTAGTTGTGCTGATAGATAACAATCTACCACCACTACAGTGGTGCCTGGCTCGTATACACGCTTTACACCCAGGCGCCGATGGCGTTACTCGTGTTGTTACAGTACGCATTGGTAACACTCTTACTAAAAGACCTGTTGTTAAGGTCTGTCCTTTACCTATCGAATAGGTAATTCATTATCCTTTCTTTAGCTTTAAGTTAGGATAGTTTCGTTAAAATAAGTTGGTTATTTTAAGGTCGGCGGCATGTTCCGTACTTTTACTTTCTTTTCTACAATATTATGAATGTGAGCACAAATAATTCCCTTTTTCAAAATTCTCTTTTTTGAAATAATCTATGGACTGTATAGACCATAATCCGCACGCACGCAACTATGACAGCGACAGTGCTGCCATCCTCATCCTAAAAGAAGGACTTGCTCAAATATGGCGCCTCGCCGCGTACGCGCTTATTAATACGGTGCTGTGAATAATACATATTACATATTGGACTGAAACATTCGATGTGTTAGTGCATTCCCGAGGAATCCTGACTACCATAACCTATGGAGATCACCGCTGGGGTACCCCTGAATATCATCAGTTGCGGATTCCGGTGAGTGGTTGAATACAGTCCACCCCTTTCGCTCAAAATCAATTTCCCCAACAAGGTATTTTATTAAAAATAGAAAATTGAAATAGCATAGAAGTTACCTGCCTTATATTGTAGCCAAAAGTTGCTTATTTACAGAATCTATATTTAATATTGTGTGTTTTTTGGTTGAACGATACGCTAATCTCAGATACTAATGGTTCGAATTTAAAGTTCTTTAAATTTTGGATAGCCTATTTATCGAGGAAAGCTATAGTCACGGGAGCAAAGCACTGGGCAACAGCTAGCAATAAATAAATACAAATGACATAAGAGCCGAGCCGCGGGAGACATTTAGTAATCACTAGAAAATTATTGAAATTCAATAAGTTTTCTTTCTAAAAAACACATGTACAAATTTTTGTATTGCGGGGAATTTTACGAACGTACACTTTAACGAAACAACGTCCAAACTCGCAGGAAATGTATTTTGTTGAGTAAAGATTGAACTCACAATATAGCGAGCTTTTATTGAGGAGGCAAATACAGCACTGCGTGTACAGTGAACCAAATACACCCACAGTGTTAAGTACTATATTTTATGCCTTCCTATACCTATTTGTATTGCTAATAATAATGCAACGCGAAAGTTTAAAAGTATAAATAAAAAATGGTTTATTTTATGAAGGGTTTTGAACCCATTGGACAAAAAAAAATGGTGGGTAAATAAAGTAAAAGGTTTTTTGCATCGTTTCGTTACTAAAAAAACAAATTATCTCAAATAATATCGATGATGATTTGTTTCGAAAGGATTGTTTCACCCATAAATTTAACAAGCACAAATAAATCATTATCTATTTAGTTTTAATATTTTCTTCTTATATACTTATATTATTTTTATATGTAGAAAATGAATCGCCGATGTGATTGAAATTTAAGATATTAGGAGGTAACGAGATTAGAGGTAGCAGGATAGCTATAAGTTAAAATACCCAAATATTCACATATAGGTAGGTAGATATTAGGTATTTAGGTTACAAAATAACTTAAAATAGTGACAGTATGGATTGATTGATATTAGTTCATTTTCAGTTACCATTCCTTTCAACACAGCTGACATTAATTCATATTCAATCACCGTTCCATTCTTTATAATTTTATGTTGAAATGTCATTTATAAGTAATTCCTTTTTGAAATTTATTTTATTTATGGAGTCTCACCCTGTTTGTCAGGTTGGAACAGTTTTTATGGGAAAATAATATAGTTGTTTTTACTACTTGCCTTGCAATTTATATTTTCTCTTTACTAATTTGTAATTGTAATCTTTATCTTTACTTTGCAGATTGCACTTGAAAGTCTGTATTAAAACGTAGTCACATTGATGACATTTTTTCATATTGGTCTTACTTTTTATAGTCTTGCATAAACAATTGCAAAACTTATTTAATAAATTAACCTTTTGAGTGCTAACGGATGGCTGCGATCATATCGATGGGGTGGCGCGGCCGTGCTCTCTACGAGGGGCCGTTCATAATGCTCCAATTATCTTTATTTCATGTCCTAATGGTAGTATTTTGTCACGTATTTATGACGATGCTACTGGATGTGGTATGAGTTATAACTCGTTTTGTTAGTGATGATCAGGAGTTTAATATTCTCGAAAAAGTGGTTATATATATAAGTAATGACTCAAAAAGATAAGTTAATGAATATTGTTTTGGAATCAGAGTGGTCTGTTTGTATCGGACTTAGTTTGCCTTTACTTGGATAAATTAAGAGCTCAATGGATATTAAAAGCTAAGGAATCTTTGATATTATTTAAACCTTTGTATCTCAGGCGAGTATACAAGAACACATCCATAATCGACGACATTAAGTATTTGATTTACCTATGGATCACATACATTTTATTTGTCTCATACTCTCATGTGGAGACACTCACAGTGCCTGGCAATGTACCTTAAGAGGGGACGCGGTCTGCGAGAAATTTGAAAAGTAGGTATTTGAAGTAGCTATTGCTGTCACGTTGAGCCTGAGATTTAAATGTGTGAGTGGATGGTCCACATGCGTAGTAGCCCCCCCCCTCCTCCCCACTAGCATCTTCCCCGCGCCCGTGTACCGGCGAGTCGGCGAATCTCTACATTTTGCATTTATTTGGTTTTTGAAATTTGGACCGATTTAAGCAAAAATGATCCAATCAACACAAACCTCATTTTGAGATATTTGACTTTAAAATTCATTGCAGTATTTCTCTGGCTGTCAAAATGGGGTTTATGTTGATTGGATCATTTTTGCTTAAATCGGTCCATTTGATGTCATCGTGTTACTTAGTTACCTACACGTTGTTATTATTGTTTTTACGTGTATGTAAATAATGGAAAAAATCGTAGTACTTACCTTACCTCTATTTAAGATTTATAAAATATTTTATCGCTAACCTACATATGAATAAAATGTCCTGAGGGTTCTGTCCGAATTATAATATAATTTTAGTTTTTATTAATATCGTTGTAATGGTAATTAAGATCATTGTTGTATTCGTAAATCAAAGGCACTCCTAATACAGCAAGAGAATAATTATAAGAGAACAATTTTCAGAAGAAACTAGATTGTCCGTCAACTTGGTCATTCGTCAACAACAATAAAAGTTTATAAGCTGCAAGTCTTGATGAACTTGTAAAATATTATGGCTCAATAAATATACAAATAAAATATCGGTACAAAATTTCTGAAAAACTCCAGAAAATGGAATAGAAACTAAAAAAATATGTCATATTTTGGCAAAATATCGAACCGAGACCAGCAGTGGGACTTAATGGGTTGCTGATGATGATCGAACTTATCTAAACTAGATATTTCTTTTCACGAATGGCCTTTGCTTGAAATAATTGACGGGATCACACAATTTACCCGTAAGCGAAAAGACGGAAATGACGATAGAATAAATGTCCTATTTATTGTTTTAAATTCTTTTTAGGGTTCCATAATCTATACTTCAAAAGGAAAAAAAACGAATCATTTTTTTCTCGCGAAACATTATAGGATCGCTCCGTTGTCCGTCTGTCTGTCAAGAATATTTTTCTCAAGAATGCGTAGAGGTATCAATCAATTTTGGGACGAAACCCTAAAAATACTCGGGTCTGCAATCCCTTGGAATATAATAAAAGATCAGAGTTGTAAGTAAATGCAAGATATGAAAAGATACAGCCGTTTATGCTCCATTTTTGCTGCATATCTTGACGATCAAAAAAGTCAAAACCTATAGGGTACTTCCCCTTGACCTCACGAAATTTGGCAAAAAGCAATATTAAGTTGCACAAGTAAAGCAAAAAGTCCGAAAACCGTAATCGTGTAGTTATATTATTATCACTGAATATATTAAAACTTTATTAGAACGGATATAAGATGATACTCGTAAAAAAAATTAATAAGAAAGAGAGTTTATTCTGGACTGATGTGAACTTTACGTGAATGTTTATTGTAACTTATAGCTATCCCGTTACCTTCTAATATCTTATATTTTAATCACAAATAATAATAAAAATGTATAATTGTACGGAACCCTCGGTGCGCAAATCCAACTCGCATTTTGCCAGCTATTTTAAATAAAATACCCACAACCTACACCTCTCTTGCATCCATTATAATGCGTGTATATGAATATACTTGATAAAACTAGTCTTACTTTTAGAGCAGCTAAATCAAATCGTTGCGACCTGATCTGATAATCTTATTAACTTAATAAAAAAGTCGGAAATTAACCTTACAGTTTCACAATTTAATAAATAAAAACAGTAAATCGTCAACATCGACATTGATGGACATCACTACAGTATCGATAAAAAAAATATCGACCGATACCACTTCCCCAGTCATATACATGTAAGTGACCCCCATACCTCAAGTCACCCCCGAAGAGTGCGATAAAGACAGCTACAGCTCAGACAGATTTTAAGACAAAATTTTTGATGAAATGGACGTTTCGTATTCCCCTGTTTTCTTCTCGAAAACTGAGCGGATTCAATCCTTTTTTACATGAAAAATTCCAGAAAGAGTATGACTAGGTTCCTATCATTTTTTTTTATGGAAATAACTAATAGAATTCCTCTGGTAGTCCACTAATTACGACATTAAAAATACGGCAATTTTAGCAATATTTGGAGGCTCATATTTTCTTTATTAATAAGTTTTTGAAAAAAAGGATGATAGGGACATGCCTATAGCTGAACTTGAATTTTTGAGCTAAAAAAAATTGCCTTTTAGACATTATTCAGGGAGAAAACAGGGGAATACGTTTGTATGAAGAATCGTGCGCCGCGTTCCCTCTTAACAAAACAACATTCAAACCGCAACATCACTCATAATCAGAAAACATGTAAACAGAAACGTTTTCGAAATTTCTGCAAATGAAACAGTACATAAAGTGGATGGAATATTATGAAAACGACAATAAAACGCACCTCAACGAGCGTTCTCTTCAATTGAAAGTCGTACACAATCGCAGTCCCCGCAGGGCCCACTTGGGAATATAAAGTGAGCGAGTAAGAAAAGGAACTAAAAACTTTAAACAATTTTCTTACATATTGAGCAAAACTGATTGTACTCGTGCGGATCTTGGGTTAGTACGGAACAAGAATATAACATTTGTTCAACACAACCACAAAATTGTAACGCGTATGTTATTTGTTCGCCCGTTACGTGTGTGTGTGTGTATTGACAGATGTATAAATTCGTTTAATATCATTTCAATTTTGCTAGAGACGCAGACATCGCAAGCAGATGTTCTTAAAACTTGCTTACATTCATGCCCGGCGAGAAATATAGATTTAGTATACGTGACTGGATTGCGAGATGCGTCGGCAACGAAGAAACGTCTGATAAGTATGGCAATGTGCCAGTTACCACCATCTCTAACAATAATATTGAACCCGAGTGCAGTTTGTGCGAAACGAAAAACTCTCTGCATAATTTGATAGGGAATTATGCTAAACGCCTACTTCTATTAAAATGTTTAATCAATACATTACGGCAGTCTGTTTATGACGACACAGACTCAAAAGTTATTATATAAAATTGTTGATTGTTAACTACTGTAAAAACTAGTTCAGCGAAGTGCTAACAAAATAAAATAATAAAATGAAGGTTATAAATTTTATCTCATATCCAGCCAGAGAAGAACTCGGTAAAGTACCTTACATTCGGCAGTAAGGATACATTTTTATGACACAAAGTTAGTCTGACAATAAAATAATAGTAACATATTTTTTTAATAATGTTGGTGTTACTAGATAGTGCGTAGTACAAAGCTAGATCAAACAAACAGTAAAAAGTAATGTTTAAAAAGTTTTTCAGTTGTGAGTTTTCCTAGAAACAATAACGGATGCATTGTCGGATCTGAGGATTAACCTATCCATTTTACTCGATAAAACCTTTCTACCAGGCACAAAACAAACAATCGTGCTCATCACACAAAGATTTGTCCTGGGTGGGAATCGAACCCACGACCTACGGCTTAGCAGTCAGGGTCACAAACCATTAGGCCAACATGCCAGTCAATGAACACATACTTTCATAGAGAAAGAAACTAATAAATTAAGTAAGCGAATATTGAATTTAATTAGGGTATTTATAAAGCGTTTTTCAAACTGTGTATTGCAAATAATTTAGTCAATTTTATATATTATAGACTATATTATGTTTGATCCATTTAATTATTACAAATAGAAAGGTGATAGGTGTTTATTTCAGAACATTTATTAAGTGTAGATACGTTCATTTTATTCAACAATAAAGAAACAGGTTCACTATTTGCAAGCGTTTGTACAAATTTCTTTTTAATAGAAACACCGTGCAAAGCTTTTAGTCTTTTAGTTTTGCAAAAACTGAAAGCTTCAAAGCTTTTGTTTGACTGTGTGTCCTACGGCTAGTACCTATTTAGTTTCCCGTACGAAGGAGTTAACTTCATTTTTTTATTTGCATTGAAATGGCTGCCTCTTCTATTTATGGCACTCTACTCGTATCATAATTTATTTTTGGAATGCCACTTTGACTGCGTATATTATTATATAATAGTGTTATACAGCAATGGAATGATAATTATGATTATGGAACAGAGCTTGAGCCCGCTCCTCAAGTATTACATTTCGGCGGTTTCCTAACTGAGCTAGCCTATAACTTGCTACATAAATCGATTTCTTTACTACATGTTTTATAACTTGCTGAAGTTTTGTAGTAGAAAAACTAAGTAAAATGTTTGTTGTACGATTACAGAATTAAGGAAAGGAGAAATTCAACATAACTGCTAGTAATTCATGCCTTCATGCACTCTAAACTGTGATCAGTATAATGGAACTAGCCTGAACCACACAGAGATGCACACTATTTGCGCATTACAGCGTAGAAACAATCCATACGTGCTGCGAACAAATTCGACTGAATAGTTGAAATGCTCACTATCGGCGCAAATGATCCCGATACCTAGAATTGTGTTCGAAATGGCAATAGGCTCGTCCCTTATTACACGATGCTTGATATTGCAGGCCTGTCCCTTTTGGGAAAATGCTTTATGATACTTATCTTCATACTAAGTTTAAGAAGAACGGTACCAACAACTGGTGATAGTCAGTACTTATAAGAAATTCAATAGAAAAAATATATATATTTCTCCCGTATATTAGACTCTGTGTGACTCTGTGAAATTGTATGAAAATCAGTTGAATAATTTTGGAGATTACTCCTACATACGTCTCAAAAACATAACCTATAAATAAATCGATATACTTACCTATTAAAAAATTACAAAACTCCTGATTAAATTATATATTACCCAATAATGTCATTCTAATAAGGGATACTAAATTTCAGGTGTACTGTGTTGTAATAATAACGAGTGGGTTATTCTGTACATAGCTGAGTACTATGGCAGCATTGACTAGATCCTTGGCTTATGTTATCCTACATGTTGAAGTTCTCAAACAATTCAGTTTGATTCGGCTATAAGCTATTTCATACTCTTGAAAACCAAACAAGGCTTCGAGTAGCGGTTCAATAAATTTCTTGTTGTGTTTCTGAGATAATCAAGCCACTCTATTATCCGTAAAATATAACTGTGTTAGATAGCTGTATATTTACAAAATTCATAAAGTATAAGTTAGGTTTCAATTAGACATATCTGATTGATTGATGACGGCATAGTTCCGTGCTTCTGCCGTTGTCAATATACCTAGGTAAACAGCTACCTAAAGTAAAGCAGTAAGATTAATACTTCAAACTTGGCTTTAGTTTATTTTGTTAATGATTGGCCAGTAGTTCTATTTCATTTTTATCTACTTGCACATCTTAATAGTATATTTATAGAAGGGAACAAATATTTTATTCACTTAAATAAGTTTTATCTACATAGCTTTGAACTTTACCTAAAAAAATACAAACTTAAAAAAATAAAAACAGTATATCAAAAGGCGTACCAAAAACTGAATGTCTCAAACAGTAATCCGTATATCAAATAAATAAGTATGTGTTTCTGAAGGCCGCCCCTAAATTTTTTACGACATCGGAGTACCTATGTAAACAAAATGATGTCATCATCATCATCATCACATAATAATAATACCTATATAATAATAATAATATGGGAGCTGGGAGCGATCCTGTGCCACCTGCAACCATCGACAACAAAATGATGTAATTATTACGAATACACACCTTCATGTTAAGTACAATAACTGGGAAACACCCAAATACTCCGAAATATTTCATTCCGAATTTCGATGTTCCGATTTCAAAAGTCCGAATTTCATAATACCTAAGAATTATATTTTACACGAAATTTATTTTACCGAAAGTCGTAAATACGATTTGTTAGTTTTCCGATTTTCATACGTTCGAAGAATCAAATGCTCGAAGCGTTCTCGGTCCGAAAAATGACATTCCGATCTTCAATACTAGGTCTAACGTTTAATATATATAAAAAACGTCATTATGGTTAACACCCCGACTCAGAGTACTCCGACTCGGATAGGTTAAGTTAGAAGGCTAAGGCGGGAGCGAAGCAGGGCTCCGTCGACCTATCGTTATATCGTTTCCATCATATCAGACCAAATAATAAGTGTTAATCGGTATTTTAATAATCAGAATTCGTATTGTTGATGTTTCGAAATATCATTAAGTCGGACTTTTTGTTATTCGATCTATTGAACTTCGGTATTTTGAGAATAGTAATTATAAACGTTAGGAATATTGAAATTTAAGAATTATAAAAATAGGAGTAATGATAAATCGGTATTGTTATATTCGGAATTTTGAACCATTCGGAATTCTGAAATTCGTATTTGTGACTGTCGGAATAAAGTTTTTCGTATTTATGTAGTGTACCCCAATAACTGAATAATATATGATACGTCGTTTATTTTCAAAGTTCCAATGTGTTTTATAGTTATGAAATGGAGTCAAATTAGGTTAAACTCTGAAACTCGAGGGTTTTGAAGATATCGATGTGAAACTTCATTCAATATTTGTCATGTGCGAATTTTTAAAACGTTTACGTTATCTTAAACGGATGTGAAATGCGCGATGTTTAATTTCTAGCGCTTTGCAGTCTATTATATTTATTATTTTAAAACCTTGGTAAGGATTCACAGCAATGTACGATTATTATTTAAACCGAATCGAAAAATCAAATGTTTAAATTACCGACTTCTGGGATCAATATGTGTCTATAATAATAGTTTTTTTAGAGTTTGATTGTGTATGTAGTGATTTCAATTTTCAATTGTTACTTTTATATAATGAGAGAACCCTTAAAAACATACCTTTATTAACACAAATTTATTAAAAATATCCCAGTGTAAAGTACACATCTTATATGTAAAAAATTTAAAGAGCATTTAATGCACAATGTAAAAAAATTTACATTCTGCCGTCTGCTACTGTTTCTTTATACTATAGAAAATGAAGCAGTGCTACTAGATTCCATATCAAATCAAGCGTAAGGTTATAATTGGTTTAATAACTAATTACTAACTTGAAAATTCTAGTGTTGTAAGAATATTAAATAAATTACCCTGGAGCACTGTTTTTTTAATGGAAAATTGTATGTAGAAACAAACGTACAATCTCTGCTTCAATCAACGATAACTCGAAGAGAGCGGGTGTAAGACCAATGGCTTTACATGTTTTCTTAATTAAATTGTCCTGTAGAAAATCCCTACTTACTATCTTTGGTGAACTGGGGAATAAACTCTAACACCATGTCATTGCCATGAAATCGAATTTAATATTTATCATTAGAAATATAATTTACAATATTTTATATGAGTTGGTTCCGTAATATTGGATATAACAAATGGTCTGAGCCAAGGCCCCTAAGTATTTCTATGCGGGCTGATTAATAATGTACGTGGAAGCGTTAAAACTTTTAAAGTTTCGTTATTCGGACATATGGAAATAAATCATCTCGAAAGTTGAGCGGAGATATAGCGTTCTGGGACATCGTCGGTATCCGTAATAAATAATTGTTTGCGAACTGACATACTCAAAGTGTACTCGTATTAAACAAATTTATGAAAAAGATTAAAGCTAGTAACAATTTCACAGGAATTTTAACTGAGCAAAAATAAAGTCGTATAACTTTACCATGTCGAAAGGTAAAAATTCCGAGGAACTTTGGCTTGCAACTCTTTGATATTTTTACTTTGAGAGCTGCAATATGGGAATGGAATTATACTATGGACCGGAACTCTTTTTTTATTTATTTTGCATATAATTTATGCTCATCATCCTTGCATTTAATGGAAGAGAAGATAAATACGGAAAGTAGCATGGGATGAAATAAGCTCTAGCTAAATTGAAGAGTCCGCTTTTATTGCGAAGTAATTATTTACGAAGCAGCCGTTCTATAAGACTGGCTATTATGAATCTTTGTATTTTCCGGCTACAGCAATTTTGTTTCTTAGCCGCAGAATTTTGATTGTAGCGTAATGACGACCGACGACGGTACGCTGCGCGCTGGTGCAATGGCAATAAAGTTGAACCCAGAAAAATTAATCGACCTTGTTTTGTTTTCTAACAAATTTATTTTAAACTAGCTCTCACCCGGGGCTTCGCTACCGTGGATCTTTGTTTGGCTCAACTCCTATTAGTCATAGCGTGATGTTATATAGCATATAGCCTTCTCGATAAATAAGCTATCCAACACAAACATTTTTTTTTGTTCCAGAACCAAATAAACAAACTTTTCATCTTTATAATATTAAGTATAGATTAGTAGTTGGAATTCGTGAGGCATTCTTGATAGTGTACACAAAATTCTATCTCTGTTCTGTGTGTACACAGTAAATTAAACTGAATAACAAATTCGTACCATGACATATTATTTTCAGCCCGCCAGCAGTCCATACAAACCTGGTTTCTACCTTCGGGCACTTTGGTCGGCAGTATCGTATTATGTTACCTTAATATAATGTAGCATTGTCATGTCACTCATGTAGCATTGGTATAGCTCGCACTCACAGAACAGAGATAGGTTTTTTTAGAGCTCGCACTATAATGAATTTAAATAGTATTTTTTTAATTCTCGTCTTTGATTGTAAAAATTGATTGGTTTGGGCAAAGGAGATTGTATGTGAATCATATTAAAATTATTGGAATGCCATTACACCTATGTCTTCAGGCTAAATGATATTACTAGGAACATGATGATGTTGTATAGTTAAAAATGTTGGTATAAGCTTTTTGAACGCCAATAATAAATAAATTTATAAGCTTTGTGGGTCCTATCGTGGGGTATTTGTACTGTACAAACACCCCACGATAGGACCCAGTGATCTAAACATTGGATTATAAAAGACGTCACATGAAAGTAGATCAATGAAACATGTCATGAATAAATATGATGAGACTGTTCAAAGAGTGAAAAGTTGACAATACTTTTGTGTATTTTTACTAGAAATGACATGTGCCGTGTGGAGACAATTTGTTGTGCGTGGGTATAGTGAGGGCGCGTGGCGACATCGTTCGTCCTTCGCTACACCGCGATTATTTACTTTGTCACCGCATTGTTAGACTAGAAGCGAGGTTATAACTCGCTCCCCATGAACAATGATATACGACACAAACAACACGGCAAACAACTCACCGCACGTCTTCTTAGAACAGACATATTACTAAACTGTCGTTTGCCGTAACGAAAGTTGCAGTAATCGTTTGTTATACTTTACAATACTTATCATGTTTCATTTAGTCATGTAATTACATAAGTACATAAGTAATATATAATATCTGACTGACTAAATGACTATATAAACTAAATTAGTTGAATAAAAGTAAAAATAAAATATTAAAGGATCAGGGACGAAATATTATTTCATAATATTTTTGACTGGCCTGTTGGTTTAGTGGTTAGTGAACCTGACTGCTAAGCCGGAGTTTGTGGGTTCGATCCCCACCCAGGACAAAACTTTGTGTGATGAGCATAAAGGTTTATTCTGTGTCTGGGTGTAATTTATCTATAACATGGTATTTAAATAGTATATCAGTTGTTTAGTACCCATAACACAAACAAATATAATTGTTTACTTTGGGACTAGATGGCGCTGCGTGAATGTGGTAGAATATTATTATTATTATTTATGTGTACTTACACGTAATGATTACTATATATGTTTATTTATATTTATTATATATTCACATACAACAGTTACACTGATTTTTTATGCAACTTAGTTTATAAGCGAAACACGCCAATAAAAATAACACTACTCAACGATAAAAATGATAATTATTATATACATACAGCGCATAACAAATGTAAAGCCACATGGAATGTCATTAATAATTCTAAGAAAAACACTCCTCCCGAGGAAATAGGAGAAATAAAAGTCAGTAATACTTTGGTCAATGATCCATTAACACTAGCCGAGTCGTTTAATAACTTTTTCATTGATGATATAAAGACAAACCATTCACAAGTTTCACAAGTTACACCAAAAAGCCTAAACATATTACCAAATTCTTTATTTATGTACCCTATAATGCCCAATGAAGTATATAAAATAATACTGGGACTAAAAAATACTAATAGTACTGGGTATGATGACATAAGCACAAAAATATTAAAACAAGTAGCTATGATGATTTCACCTGTTCTGAGTCATCTCATCAATATGTCTTTCACCCATGGTATATTTCCAGAAAAACTAAAAGTTACTTTAATAAAACCCCTTTTTAAAAAGAACGACAGATTGTCTCTTTCTTGTTATCGTCCTATTGCTCTTATACCAGTTTTGTCAAAGGTGTATGAAAAAGCTATACATAATAGAATTTATAATTTTTTTGATAAGAACGGAATATTTGCCGAAGAACAAACCGGATTTAGAAAAAATAAGTCAGTTGACATGGCGATTTATAGTTTTCTGAATGAAATTATGTGTAATTTAAACAACAAGCTTCATGTTTGCGCATTACTTATGGACCTTAGCAAGGCATTCGACTATGTTAATCATAAAATACTTTTAGCGAAATTATTTGCCTATGGTATTCGAGGAAGTTCTCAAGATTTAATTAAATCTTATCTAGATAACAGGAAGCAATCTACTCAAATAGTAAGAGTTTGTCCCAAAAGTAGAAAAGTAACGATTTACTCTTCAGAATACAGGGAAATAAATACAGGTGTGCCGCAGGGCAGTGTTTTAGGACCTCTTCTATTTATCATATATATTAATGACTTGCCCCGCATAACAAATCATCGTACAATCCTGTTTGCTGATGATAGCACTGTGGTCTTTACAAATAAAGATTTCTCTAAATTAGAAGATGACGTTAATTGTACATTGACTAATATTATAAACTGGCTGACATGTAATAATTTAAAAATCAATCTCAATAAAACAAAACTCATGACATTTAGAAATAAAAATTGTGAAAGTATGTACATAAATATTAATTATCAAGGACAAAAAATTGAACAAGTTGACACTATAAAATTCTTAGGCTTAAATATAGACTGTAAACTTAACTGGAAAACACACATGGAAACACTCTGTCTCAAACTAAGTCAGCAGTCTTATGCACTGTACATGTTAGCAAAAACAGTTGATACATCCGCTGTATTAGCAGCATATCATGGATATGTGGGTTCCTTATTGAGGTATGGTGTTATGTTTTGGGGCTATAGTACCGACAAAGAGTCCCTATTCAAAGCGCAAAAGAGGTGTGTCAGGGCCATTTCTCACCTTAAACAAACGGACAGTTGTAGACTCTATTTTCAAAAATTTAAATTACTAACACTGCCATGTCTATACATCTTTGAAGTGGTTGTTTTTGTAAAACATAACCTACATTTGTTCAAGGCGTATAAAAGTCAACGTTACAAAAAAAAAGTACTTTTTCCTGAAACAAACAGAACCACGCTATTTAACAACAGTGTATTTTGTATGGCACCGCGCCTCTATAACCATTTACCTAAATACATATTAGAAATAGACAATAGTGATGCATTTAAATTTAGTGTTAAAAAATTATTATTATCAAAATCATATTATAGTGTACAAGAATATTTGGATGACAAATTTTAATAAGAAATTTTAGTTTTAATATTAGGTATTATTAGGTATCGACTATTCTGTGACATTTTTATTAATTAATTTTATCTGTTAATGGCTATAAAATGGTGTATGTGTTATTTCTTATTAATATTTTGACATTGAAATTTTGACATTTTATTATTATTTATTTTTATGACATTCTATATTACTAATCACTAATGAAAATGATAAATAATGTGTATAATAAAAAAATGAATTTGTAATAATTAATTATAATTGATAAATAATATATTGCAAGCTTAAATGCAGAATATGGCGCCCTGAAAAAACTGTATTACAACTACATAATTATGTTACCTATATTCGCAATAAATATATTTTGATTGATTGATTGATTGATTGAAAAAAATATCTGGTTCGGCTTGTACTATTTCATAATCAGGATGCCTAATAAAAAATATCACCCTTTATAAAAACTTTCTGTCACATCACATACAATTATAATTGTATATATAACTATTTTAAAACTGTAAGCTATTTGAGCACGAATGATTTTCTATATTTCGTATAGAGGTTCTGTTTTAACTTTATTTAAATTGTTGTTTATCTTTATATCTGTTGCTTCCTCATTTTGTCAAGCTTATTAAAACTTAAAGTAGAAATGTTGCGGTGGTTCCACAGGATAACTTGTAGACGGTTACTGATGTTAATTAGTAACTCGACTGCTCACTGCAACATCTTAGAGTGGAAACTTTAAGGCAATTCGATTAAGTTCAGATTCGACCATCAAATTTTGGTATGACTTCATATACTTTGGTTAGAAATTGGGTTCTGATTCCTTTGCGGCAGCAAAGTTTATTTATTGAATGTTGGTCAGTTAGCATAATTCCTAATGTGATGAATAGTTTATATTGTATTTTTTTCTTCTTCCTTTAATGTGGAACAAAACCACGTGTTATGAGATACAACTTGATACGTTACTTCAATAAATCAATGATGAAACTAAGCTACGAACGCGTGAATTAATATGATGTAAAATATATTTTTATATTAAGTAGTTTTCACCAATTTTTGTATTCTGGGTAGACGCAGATTACTCTTGCTACCAATATCTAAAACTATACCACTAAAATGCAGATTTGTATCTCATTCGTCCCACTGCATTTAGTCCCATACAAAATTTCTCCAACGTCCCACATTCGTTCTCCGTTCGTCCCAAAATATATATTTCTTTATTGATTCTCGGTTTGCCCCAATCCCAATTTCGTTTCACTCTTTTTGGTGTATACATTATATTTTTGGTAGAGTCAGCCTCAACAAGTTGATTTTTTAGTAATGATAAAACACTAAATACTAATACTATATCACGCAATATAATTTATTTCTTAGAAAAAAAAAACATAAACCGACTTTTACACTATAATCTAAATGTACAAAATTATAACAAAACTTTAACTAATGACATATTTCAAAGACAAACTCCACTACGACTATGTTATAAGTAGATCCCACATACATAGATTGAATAAATTATAAAACATGTATTCACAAATATAGAATCTCCTCGTTCGAAACTAGTTATAAAGTATGAATAAGCGACATATCAAAGGTTTCGTGAAAACGTGATGTTCTTTTCAAATTCGAAATTGACGTCGTTCAAAGGGTTTCCCCATGCAAAAGTTTAGAAATATGAATATTATTGGAGTGAATTTGAATTTATATTTTCTATTCCTTCAGCGTACCTAATGTACCAACATATTTATAACGTCTGATGTCAACTTGCTCACTTGCATATATTTGTTACAAATTGTGTTGTGTGTGTATGTATGTTGTGTGATAGGTATATAAGATAAAGTATATATAAGTGTTATTTATCATAGCTACTCAATAATTACCTGTGGCATTAAGTTCGCCATTGTACATATGTGCATTAAGTTTTGAATAAATAAATAAATTATGTCCCACTGCTGGGCACGGGTCTCCTTTTCTCTATATAGAGCGCTGAGAGAGTTTTTAGGCCATAATCCACATAGGCTGGCCATAATGCATAATGCGGCTAGTTATAATTGCTTCTAGGGTATGTGGGTTTTCTCACGATGTTTTCTTTCACCGTTAGCAATATGGTAAGTCCAAGTGACTTACCTTACTAGTACATCCACAAAGTAAAATCCATATCCGTGTAGTGACAGATAAAGAATACCTAATGTCACTACCCCATCTTAACGCGTGGGTGTCTGAAAAGGACCTTAAGCAGACAAGAGCACTGCTAGAAAAGGAAAATTCGAAACAAACCCTAAACCAACCAGCCAGCGTGGTATAGTAGGCTAAATTCCTTCCAAAATGTTAGGAGACCCATGCCCAGCAGTGGGACATATGGGTGTAATGATGAAAATCCATATTGGTACTGCCGCAAGGAATCGAATTCGGACCGTTTGTTTAGCTCAGCAGGTCACTTATCTATTCGGCCACCATCGTAGATTTATTCCTCACCATCCTACATCCATTTAATATTATTATTAAATTCAATCTACGACATTCTTTATAATATATTATCATCATCATCTCAGCCTATTGCAGTCCACTATCCACTAATATATTATGTTTCTATCATAATATATTTAGGAAAAAGAAATCCAATTAATTTTTCTTGCGGGTTTAATAATAAATTTTTATATGTAGCAACGGTATTACAGAAAACTACATATTAAAAAATAACTGTGATGCAATAAAATAAATTATGAATTATACGTAATGTGCATTCACAGTCGCGAAACGCTTTCTTTGAGGTCCTTGAGGACTATTGTTATGCAGATATTATGGCTCTCACGGTATCGTTAATAGCGTAGCAAGCTTTGGTCGATAGTATTGGTTTACAGAAGTGTTTGGCAAGATAAAAATATTTATTTTAAGTTTCAAATAGATGCAAATGTAGACGCGTATTTCAAAAAAGACAACTACGATTGGATCCCGTCCAAAACCTTGTCTTTTGAGTGAAAATATTTACGATACAAAGCCCAAGTGTTTTAGCTATTGTAATATCTATAGATTGGAGTATTTTGGTAAAAATTCACTGGTTAATAATATTATTAATTTTTTCGTGTGAAGCACTCTTGGCTGAAATAAGTATACTTATATGACTGAGGTTTGCCCTTTGTGAAATTTTCACGATTTTATAACGGAGAAAGAAAATTTTATAATAAATCTTATCAGCCTTAACTGTAATGGATTCAAGTAATCGGTGCTGTCTGGGGTCCAGTTCATTGCTTTAATTTTGTAGAACCTTACTCATAGCAGCTCGAAATGCAAGAAAGCTAGAAAGGCCGTAAGTCAGTTAAAAGCAGCACATTCATTACTTATGAAAGTCACCCTTTTTTATCGCGTGATATTTTGATGAGTCCCGAGGAGCTTGTTGGTGAATACAATAAAATAAGCTTATTATAAAGGCATTTATGTGTCAGAACGCCAACATAAATGAGGAAATTACAGCTAAATTGCTTGAAAACCTTCAAAACTGTAAAACGACCTCGACACGCTTGGTAAAAGGAGATATCCTTTACCGTGATAACGGTGATGATAACAATGAAAGAATATTAAATTCTCATAGAATATTTAATAATAATAATATTCTACCACATTTACACAGCGCCATCTAGTCCCAAATTAAGCAATTATATTTGCTTGTGTTATGGGTACTAAACAACTGATATACTACTTAAATACATTTTTTTTTGTAAATACATACATATTATAGATAAATTACACCCAGACACAGAACAAACCTCTATGCTCATCACACAAAGATTTGTCCTGGGTGGGGATCGAACCCACGACCTCCGGTTTAGTAGTCAGGGTCACTAACCACTAGACCAACAGGCCAGTCAAATATGAAAGCTAAGAAAACACTTTACAATACAAACTACAAATTAGTTAAATATTTTAAACAAAAAAGGAAAGGTTAAAAAGGTAGTAGGTACATATGTCTTGAAACAAATCTGTTAATATATAAAAGTTTAAACTTAAAATAAGCACGTTTTCTTTAAACTGACTGATAAGGACAGTTAAAGCTGTTCTAATAAATAGATTTGTTTATTTTTGTTTGTTTACATACATATATATAGTTTTGACCGAAGCGTGAAATATAAACAGTCAGAAATATTTTTGACTGATATTTTCAGTCAAAAGCACTATTGACTAGTTTTGATTGTAACACAAATATGTTAATCATAGCTAATTAAAATGATATGCCTAATTAAAATTGAATTATTTTGTTGGCCGAGTTCAGTGAGCCTCATATGCCTTTGTATGAATTGAAAAACGCATGAACGGCGATACTGATGAATTTCGTTATAGGCTCAGTTAAACAATATCAAACAATATCATATTTTCGCAATGCTGTACACAGAATGCACGGTTCGGCTGATTTATCAGTTCCACTGTGAAATTACATGAAACAGGTCGTAACGTTATATACGCATCCTCTCAACCAAATAGTGCTACAGCTGCGTTCTGTACTTGTGCAACCAATATAATTATGTAGGTATGATACGAGTATGAGAGTGGAACTTTGTAATGCCACATGTAAGGAAAGTACTCTAAATACTGAAGATAGATAATTTTACTTAAAGAAAATATTCCTTTATTTTTAAAAAGAAACAAAATTGAATTCACTTTCGGAAATTTGGATTTTATTGTTTTGTTTTTATTTAATTTACCACGTCTAACAAATGTGGATTCGATCGATGTCATAAAAGTACACTAGGTTTTAGTTTTTTGGATTTTAGCTGGTTTGATTTCCGAGTGTTATAAGCGAATTTCCGAACAAATGTAATCCAGTATTGTTTCTTTTTAAAATAAATGAATATTTCCTTTGAGTAAAACTAACTATCTTCAGTATTTAGAATACTTTCTCTCCAGGTGGCATTACAAAATTCCACCCTGTATAATAATATAGCCTAGCCATAGCCTGTATATAATGTTCTTCCCGTTAGATGACAAACCACTTTATCCTGGATGCTGAAATTTATCACATGATGTCTACCGCCATTTGTCAAGTGAAAAATCAAAAGCTTTACTTCAGACATTCCTGTGTGTATTGAAGTACAAAGCGGTTTTTTTTAAGACAATTGTAGCTTGAAGAAACATAGTTACGAGGGACTTTATTAAACGTATATGAACTTTCGTGTGTTTATTTTCATTGTGCGAATTTTTGAAATATGACTATTCAAAGAGAAACATCTACTTCCGACTTCCGATAACAGAACAAAAATATGAGTTAAATTTTTTTTTTTTTACAACGGCCGCACTTGGGAACAAGCCCTGTGTCGCGGGGAGCTTTACAAACATGAAACTAACGGACACAAAGTACACCCAGACTAGAAACAAATATCTATGAATCACACAAATATTTGTGTCGTGTGGGAATCGAACCCACGTCACCCAGCACGGCGATGTAGTGAGGAGGCGACCACCTTAACCACTGCGCCACGGTGACAGTCAATTCAAAAGTCAAAAATTGTATACCAAATTCACAGTAAATATTTTGTTTTCATTGAAGAAAGATTCCTTTCAAACGTAAACTATTATACATAGGTAAAAGAAATAAACAGAATTAAAAAATGAATATTATTGCCAGCTCTCGTCAAGGTAATTTACGAGTATGTTAAGAGATATGCTTTGAAGAGATATGCTTGCTTGCACATTAGTTACATTATAGTATGTATGTATATTTATAATTTATATATTAATATTTATATGTTCATATTTATATATTTAATTTATTTTAATGTATATACTATTATATTATGTACCTATTTGTAATTGTTTATTGTTATTAGAATATTTATTCTCATATTGATGTTGTTGACTGAAAGCACCACAAACACACAACACAGTTTTGTCTCTACATCACCCTAAAGTTGACTGGTAGATAATGCCTCAGGCATTAAGTCCGCTTTTGTACTTGTTTTGTGCAGAAAGTTTAAAAAATAAATAAATAAAATGCTTTACTGCTACAATACTTAATTCCGTTTTAACTCCTCCATTTACTTTTGATTAATTTCGTTGCGGGTTCCAAGACAGTAGATTAGGCATTCCCTGGGACTCCCGTGTGTCAAAACTCGGTGTTCGCAAGGGCCATCGCTCTTAATCCTGGCTCACAGGAGTTGCAGCGCATGAGGGTGGGATTGTCCCGTTGGTCACAGAATATTGCAAAACTTGCTTTACACCGACCGTGGTCACGGGCTGACTAAATTTATATAGACAGCACTTATATCAAATAAAGTCTACTAGAATGCTTAGCAATAATTCGTCTGCCAGTCCGCTATATTTTATAGAATTGCTGTGGACGTGCAATCACAGTAGATAAATAAGTAAAACAATAGGGGTCTAGTCTCACTTTCCAACTTGTTTGAAATGTCTAACAATTTTAACACAACCTATATGTTTATTTTTTACAGATGAAGCTGAAGAGTATTGGACAAATATCTAACTACAGCAGCGAAAAGAGCAAAATAGGCTGTGATGGAAGTACTGACAGATTATAATAGTTTCAGGCAGTGTAGACATAATAATGGTTTAGGACTGATTAAATTAAAAGGCTGTTTCGAATTGACTTACTTGTTGGTTTTTATTTCCCATATTAACTTGAAAAATATAAACTGTCTAGAAGCTGGGGTTTCAGTAAACATAATTTAATTACCAAAGTTATTTCTATGTGTTAAGGCTTGGGTGACTTGTTCAATGTAAACACATCACGTTTCATTTTGTGTGATGAGTGATTTGCAACTCCAACTGGCCTTTGATATGATCCAGTTGCAAAAAAATAATGCTATGAACACCTGAAATTAAAAATAAGAATATTATTAGCTATAAGTAATCAGCTTTTTTTGTTTATCTATTGAGAAAAACATAGATAGCAACTAGTATTTGATACATACCATAAGTTCTAAGGAAACGCGTTGAGATGGTTTTGGATTAGTTTTGTCAATCGCCTTTGCTCCTTGCACAAATGCACAACAATTTGAACACTTTCTTGGAAAAGCGGTATCTGTCTATATCTAAATTGTCTCTTTGTGATATCTACCAGTGGATCAAAAGATGCTGTAGGTGTTGCTTCAACATTGGCGTTATAATTAAAATTCTCTTGTGCCTTGGCGGCTTTGTACATTCTCCAAGCGAAAAAAATACCGTCCTGCAATACTTATAATATTTTTTGCCTTCCGTATAGTGTATAATCTATGATTTTTTGCACTCAAAATATGACACAACCTCTTAAAATTAATTCCTATGTCACTTTTCTGCCACAGACCTAATAATAGAACACTAGCGTTCTTTTCTGCGGTAGCGCGCGGATCCTAAGTCTATGCTTTTCACTATAAAAATTTAGATGAAAACTTTTCGGTCGCGTGTTTCTCAAGATTGCTTACTTTACTTCATAAACTGTCAAAATACGGTTTGGAGTTAACCTGTCACGTGGACCAACGCTAAACGTCCAAAAACAGTTTTGGTACCTACGTAAAAAATACACAACATAGAGGAAAATTCGGTCGCATGCGGTTCAGTGACGGTTGTGCGATTCCGTGCGACCTTTAGAGGCGTGAAACTAAAGGTGCCATACATATCAAAGATGTTATTTGTAATCGCTGGTTTTTATTATGCATATATGCCTCTAGTGCATATACTTAGTGTTTAAAAATGAGGAATGATATGTCAGGATTCATAATAAAGATATCATCCTCATTTCAACCCATAAACGTCCCACTGCTGGGCACGGGTCTCCTTCAAAGATTTTGGAGGAAGTTTGGCCTACTATACAACTTACGCTGGCCAGACGGGTTGGTTTAAGGTTTTGTTTCGAATTTTCCTTTTGTCGCAGCAAGAGCACTGCGTCACATCTGCTTAAAGTTAGGTCCCTTAGCCGCCTTTTACGACACACACGAGTTGAAATGTGACATGACATTTTGTATTCTAAATCCGTCACTACACGGACTATAAATAATATTAAATAAACTTATGTCTGTTCTGTGAATATGAAGGTAAAGGCAGGCGGTGCCGGCGGCATTGCTGCGCAGCAGTGCTGCTTTCCGCGGTGATTCCAAACTAGGCAGCAGTGCTGCGCGGCTCGTAGTGTTGCGCTATTGCATATTTATTCAGTGGCTATAGAAATGACAAGACGTTGATTGATGCACGCTATGTGTTATCCTATGAAAGGATTACTAATCACATAAATTAATAAAACATTTTAATTTAAGTTATTTGTACAAAAAAATAAAATTTAACAGTCTGTTTTTAATATCAAAACAACAGCTTTTCAGACAAAATAACGAAGTTGCGAACACATAAATATCCGAAAACTATTTTGGATTATCATGTGACACTTAACTAAGATAAACAAATAGTTGCTTTCCAACTTGCGTATAAATTGGGTATGCGAGACCTATCTAAATAAAAATAATAGTCGTAGATCATATTAAATATAATAATTGATAAAAATTACATTTTTATTAGACGGCAATGTAAAGTCAATTTGACTGACGAGTAGCCCATTACTAGTGACGATCAACGCATGCACGACGCGACACCACTTTTGCGGCAGCACTGCTGCCTGCCTGCTGCATTACAAACCCATAGAGAATGTATGGGGACCGGTGGTGCTGCGCAGCACTGCTGCGTGCCGCTTAGATCGGAATGGTACCTTTAAGATATAACTTTATTAGCCAAATACTTATTTAGCTACGTTGATAACATCTGACTATATTTTGTTTGGCAGAAGTATGCTAGTATTTAGACAGCTTTATACAGACTTTAATAATTCCTTGACATTCGCCAAAATTCTATTATATTTCACTTAAACCAAATTGCTGGTTAAAATATAAAAATATTAATAGTTATATAAAGTTGACAAGTTTCTCATTTTATTTTATCACAGATGAGAAGTGCAGGCTAAGTTAGGGCTAACATCACAACAAAGGATTCTGTATTTTTCCAGTTATGTGGGCTGGCGACACAGAATTCTCGATATTATGATGAACCGACCCTCTTATAGTTTGTTCAACTAATATCCGGTTTCTATGAAAGTGGGGGCGAGTGGTCAGATCAGATTTCATAATGTTTGTCTTTGTTTCATTAGAAAACAAAAGCTTTTCCATTACTAAATTGTCTTACTAACACGTGCAAAATACTTTTACGGGCTCAACCTATTTCCACTTCCATCATTCGTTTCTGAGAATTCTGTTGAAATCACCGTTTTTCCATGTATTTGTAACATTAGTCTAATAAGGTCAGACATCAGCACATGACCACACCATACATACACAATATACACTATACATAATATACCCTATCTCACGGGGGACTTTATAAACATCATACAATTAATTCACAAACTACACACAGACTCTAAACAAATATCTATGAATCACACAAATAATTGTTTAGCGTGGGAATCTGACCAACGTGTCTAGACACGGCGTTAGTGGTGAGGGGACCACCTTATCATATATTATGACAGTCACAGGTTTTTCAATTTAGTAAATTTTTAATTTATTTTGCTACCGTTTACCGTAAAAGTAAGACGTTTCATAATAAAGATATGAATGTTACAACGCAGAGGTATCTCATTGTATTCTCATTTACTACGAAATGAAATTAGTAGATCAGTATTTCACTGATCCATTGACTTATTGATGATTTAGTGAGATGAGTTTGAAGATAAAACTTCAAACTCCCAATGATAGTCCTAAAAACATTTCTGTGTACCTATCAATTATAATAATAATTTCCACATATGACGCCTCTGAATCATAATGACGACTGACATGTGCTCTTTGCATTAACGTTTCTCCTCTTTAAATGAATGAATTTTCCTTTATACATAATGTACTTTTATATGTCACAGACACACACTCACAACGCGCTGGTTCATTGATTCCGATAGTTTGGTACTTAGTAGTCAGCACATTATTGAACTGGAGTGATAGCTCACTTCGTTCGAATGTTGCAACGCTAACATGAGCAGAATAGTAATGGAGGGCGGATGAATCACGTTTTGAGTTTAGAAAGCCCCATTTAATATCTAAAGGCTGTGGTTTAATTGCTTACCAAATTTAGTAAAATTGATACCCAAAAAAACACTTTTGCAACCCAAAATTGATAAAGGATCAACAAAATTAGTCATTAGAGAGTGGTGAAAACATCTAAAAAAAAAAATAACCACCAAAAACAAAAAGCCGTTCCGTTTACATTTTAAAGCTCACTTAGGTATTTAGGTATTTATTTGATATTCGAATATACTAATTTTATATATTTGGTTTTTGGCACTAGTTTCTTTTTTTTTATGTAATATATTTGTTGAACTTTTTCGAGTATTAAATTGGTAGTAATAACTTTTTTTAAGAACAAAGAATCTATTTGCTTTTGGATAAACACTTTTAGATTTTTTGAGAGCTCTTTATAAACAGATGTTTGGGTATTACCCATACATGTACCCTACACTGTTTTTGCTTGGATGTCTCGGGTACAACTCACTCGAAGTAAGAAGAGCTCATGACCAATTGATAATTGCTTGCAAGGTTCTCCGAGGTAGTATCGATGCACCTGATGTGCATAATGAGCTGTGTCGATTCTACATGCCAGATAATTACCTCCGAAATAGGAAGCACGATCTGTACGCTGTTCCTCCCAGTCGCACAGTAGCGCGTGCTCAGTCACCCATACCTCGCACACTTAGTGCACTCAACAGGCTCTTGGATTCTAACCCAGAGTTTGACTTGTTTGTGAACGGATGGTCGAAGATATTATCTGTATGTCTGTCGTATTGCGAGATTGAAGTATGAATATGGTGCCCTTGAATCTTGCTATTTTATTGTTCTATTTTTGTTGTGTGTAATTTGTGTTTTAAGATTTTTTTTTTAATTCTTTTCACTATCGTTAATTAAATTAATTGGTACCTTATACCTTTGTAATTAAAGTAAATAAATAAATAAATGGTTCTATGTTTACGTTCGAACTAGATGCGAGGGTGAAGCGCGTAGTAGGTTGTACGGTCGTTAACATACGATTGGCGAATAGCCATTTGAACAGACTGATATGATCATCATAAATTGATGTAATCAAAGCAAAATGGATCGTGTGGAATGGCGCAGGTACGTGCCATCGCCGTAATGGCGCCAATACGTCCATTGTTGTTTTAATTACACTTTATACCCAATTACACGTCTGATAATGAAATGGTGATTAATTATATTCGAAATATGATAAGTATGCAATTTTGGGTTATTTCATTATGGCAAGTAAATATAATACCACAATTTTGTTTATAAATTTTATTAATATAGCATATCAGTATCGCATTTTCAGCGAAAACAACTTACTCTTGGTTCGTCGGCTATACTTTTTTGTACTAATTAGCATAGGGTTTATCATCACTATATTATTTTTCGGTAACCATTACTGTTTAATACATACATACATATAGATCATATATATAGATCACACCTCTTTTCCAACAGAGGGGTAGGCAGAGACCATTTCCTTCCACTTGCTACGATTCTGACATACATCTTTGGCTTCTTCAACATTACTGTTCAGTTTAACCTATTAAAAAAATATTTTTATAATTTTCTTTATCAGTTGCGACGCCAACGCAGCCCAATCCAACCGTAATCACAAGCCATTAATCGTATCTGGTTATGCTTAACGCGTTTTACACAATGCACAATTGATGGGCGTCATTAAAAATGTACCCAAATGATCTATCTACCGGCTGTCTAATACGAGCTATAATGGCTAACTCAAACAGTAATTGGTATCTGTGTACTTATGTGAAACCTTCATAAGGTAGGTATACACAAAACCTATATTAGAAAAGTAATATAAATGCATGCTGTGGCAACCTATAATTAAGTCTACACTAAGTTTGTATCCTTCTTTGCATGTAAGATATTACTTGTATTGGTGTAAGATTTGTTGAGTTGTCCTAAATAAATAAATAAATATTTTTATGACAAATATAAAAAAAGACATTAAAACATTCTCACAGCAACAGGCATGCACTCGAGTAATTGTATCAAGGTTTCGTTTTTTCTTTCGAGGTGCCTACATACGGAAGCCTGAAAAATGTAGGTATGTGCAAGGCCCAAATAAAGGACATACGATGACACATTAGCGAGTAATAGTTTACTGACATGATCGTAGCCATAGAATAGAGATAGGAGTAGCGGTCGCATTCATTGACACTTACTACGTGCCTTTTGGTATATGAATTTATTTATGTCACAAATTACATACAATAAAATTTTGCAAGTAGGTATGTCATCCAAATTCGTTTTATTTATGGCTACATATAAATACCAATGCGATTTAATACTAAGTAGATACACAATTAATAGAAACGAGCTATAGAGATTGCAATGATCAAAGTCTCTCTGCATTACCGAATCAGGAATAAGGAAGAAGAACTAAAGTCACCGCAATTGCCCAACGGATTAGCAAGATGAAGTAGCACTAGGCAGGCCATAATTAAGTAGAACTTATGATCGATTAGAATGGAAAGTTCTCGAATGGAGAGCACGCATCGGCAAGCACAGCGTAAGACCTCCACGCATATGGTGGACCGATGATCTGTTCCCAACTGCATGATCGCGCCGAATGCAAGCCACAAACAACCGGTCCATTGAAAGTCTCTTGAGGACGCCTATATCCAACAATGGACGTCCTAACAATATGTTCATGGATTTAACATACGTATATATGCAAGCTACTAGCATGTGTATTCATACCTTTATATCTCGTGAAACAGTTATCTTACACGATTCACACGTATTAAATTAAATTCAAGGACCGAAGTACGAGCAGGTTGTGTTTTATCTCCCCTTTGCTTGTCACGAATACCAATCAGATTATCAAATAGGCTTTGGCTTCTCTACCATCCTTAATGTACCATGAAATGGTAAACTTCATAATGCTACTTTTCATTTTTATATATTTTTTAACATGTTAATTCACAGAGAAGTTATATGTTTACAGTCATTTCATATCTAATACCCATTTTAAGTTTATTTTGATAAATTTTATTTGAAATCAAAGTAGTTTGCAAAATATATAATGGATACATAATTCACCACAGGAATGACTCAATTAATATATGTTTTGTTATATTTACGCTTAATACCTACTTAAGTTTCTTCAACTAAATGCCGTATGACAAGAAAATTATGTTTATTTCATACCGGTCAGTGAATACTTATGCATAGCGAGGGAGTAAAATATCGGCCAAACAAAGCCTAGAAGCTGTTTCTCTTTTTGTCAAAAAGTTTGTGATGTGAGCCCTGGGCTGGGAAGGTCATACACATTTTGTAAGAATATAATCATTGCGTTAGAGTCTCACAGGATTACAAAATGTACGAATAAAAGCGATTCTTGTAGCTAGTTTCTGAAAGTGCTCGTTAATATTCATATGTGCCTAGAGGTTGAAGAAAACAATTTCATTGAGAACTTTGTAATGGCATTAAGCCTTGACTTAATATTCGCTGTTAATTAAGCGTCCGCAAGTTAAATGCAGACAGACCATTATGTCGACGACGTCCGAAAACTTCGACTAGATGAGAGCCTAGACTAAATTTATTACTTAATGGCTGATACCCAGTTCGTATTTCAACTTATCTAGGCAATAAATCGAAGGCGTTTTAGTGAATAATGAACGTTATTGCCGGTGTATAAAACTTGTATCAAAGTTTATAGAATGGAACAAATTGTTGCAAATAAAATGATAAATCTTAGTTCAAGTAAAGACAAGGTTGAAGTTGAAGTGCTCTTAGATATGATTTACACACAAAGATGTATCTAATGTAAAGCGACAGTCACACGTCGTATGTTAGAGATAATACGCTCACGTGAAAGACAAATGTTCTCAACGTGGACTTGACACGAGGCTGTAAAAATAAATAAAGGGACCACACGATGCCGCAACGCCTTAAGCTTTACACACACGAACACACTTTATGAAATAGGATTACGGGGAGCACAAGGTGGAAAGTAAACAACTGGCTGCGCTAACAGTCCTCTTCAGACAGGACTCTTCAAATAATCTTGTCACACTTTGTAACTGTTACAATTATTATAAAAATCTTTGAAGTAATTCGATTAGTGTCGAATTACACATTAAGAACTAATAAATAACATCTCAGCCCGAAGCCAAGAGAAGGTTCATTTAAACTTTGGCAGGCTTCCATCGAGTTAGATTCAATTTCAAAAATATTGACGGTTTATTTTGGATTACGATCGGTTAGTAAGTTAAGAAGTGCCCGAAATAAAGCGAAATCGATTAAAGCTGCAGTTCGATTTATATATAACTTTAACCATAAAAGAAATATTAGAGTTTTCGTTGCATTTTCATGATACGTATTAGAAAACGAATATACGAACGTAGGCAACCGATAGCTCGTAGGTACTGGTAGGGGCTTGTAAGATATGATATAACTACACATTATAATTATTGATGTTACGTATCTAAACCGCTCCAAGTGCTCTAAAAGATCAGTGATCCATTGAATATCAAAGAAAATCGTTCGTCTTTTGTACGATCAACGGCTGTCATAATGGCTAACAAATTGAAAAGAAATCTCAAGGAAAGGTTTACTCTAATACCGTTTTTTATATGATTGTCGACCATTGTGAATTGGTTTTGTTACACAACAGTTTTGTTTTAACTCGTCACTATCCAAATCATTTTTTTGAACTTATTTTTAAGATATGCTATTTTTTTAGGAAATATTCAGAACAAATTTATTCCGAATTATACTATGCCGAATTTTATAATTTCGAATTTCATAATTCCATTTAATCAAAATCCTGAATTATCAAAATCATGAATTTTCCTAAGACAAAAGTCATAAGGACGACTTGTTGCTCTTAACCGTTTTTTTTAGGATTCCGTACCTCAAAAGGAAAAAAAACGGAGCCCTAAAAGAATCACTCCGTTGTCCGCCTGTCTGTCTGTCTGCTGCCCGTCTCTCAAGAATATTTTCTTAAGAACGTGTAAAGGTATCAAACTGAAATTAATATCAAATACTCGGGTCTGCAATTCTTTGGCGCAAAAAATCTGATAGTTGATTAGTTAGTCAGAAATGCTTTAATAGTCAGCATGCTAAGCTCTCAAAATACTCATTAGAATAAAATAATTAGAAACTGTAGATTTTGGCAAAGTGAGAAGAGTAATAGGTTGGCCTCTTGCAAAATGGCGTGATAGACGCTGGAACCAAACTAGAATTTCAACCAACGCGTAATAATTAACCACACTCAAGTCATGAATCGTTTGCGGTGTACTCGAACGGTTTCTGCAACTTTTCATCACTTCAGCAGATCAAAATTGAATCGAACGGCATTTTCATCTTTGCTGATATAGCATGTTAAGTATTGAGTGCCAATGCTGAACCATGAGGTTAAAGTAATGGACAAAATACTATTTCTTGTATATTAGTTATTAAAAACTGACCAAGCTCGCCTCAAGCCACGCACAGTTAAGGGTTCCGTAGTTAGGATAACCGTTTGCGTACTTTTGTTCAATTTGAATAATTAATAATTTTGCTGAGCGCAAAATTTCATTTGTTTTCCATAGCAATTTTTCAGTAATATTGTTAGAGAGTTGTTACGTGCACTTTTCAAATTTGATTTTCCCAATTTTCAAAAGTTACATATAAATATTGAGCTAATTTCGCTTCTACCACCCTACTCATGTGAGTAGAGTGGTAGAAGCGAATATCTCAAACTATAATATTGCCACAATAGGAACGTAAATCCGTTAATTATTATTTAAAAAAAATATCTATCGCTAGATATGCCATACGCCTATGTATACTCGATTTTTCTCAATCTCCAATTAGTACAGAGTGCCACACGATTTTTTTTAAAATTTTTGTACCTCAGTATAAAGTCTTTGTTTTTATTACTCACTAACAAATATTTTGTATAACATCTATCGAGTTAGCTTTAGAAGTGCAAAGGCTACACGTCCGACGTCAAAGAAGCTTTGGCCGCGGTGGGAAGTCTCAGCTGCCTGCAATTCCACAAGGGTTACAGGCTAGATCCCATTGTAACGGGCTATTCCACAAAACATTCCGAGTTTGAAGGCCTCGTAATCCCGCTAATACCCAGCCAACCGCACGTACACAACTTCTAAATCTGATCTGACCCCTACAATAACGACCCGTATTTGTACTCAATGAGCAATACAGCTGTGTTACGAGAAAACATCGATTGCTATATTTACATAATTATAATTTTTGATTTATATAAATTATAACAACTTTTTTGTCTGCAATAAAATATACTTTGGTCTTTATGTCATGCTAAATACATACTCACTGACGATTATATGAAAATACATTCATTCTTGAACATTTCACTTATTATTGCTTTTATAGGGAACCATAAACGAAGTAGAAATACGATTGATTGCGATTTTATAAGTAATAGGTCAAGTTTATAATTTGTTAGATATATAGGTAAAAAAAATTATGAACATTCGAATAGATATAAAAGCAAATGGATGTAGTTCATTACTAAAACTTTTCAGAAAACTCAGTCGTCAGACAGTTTCTAACTACCTAAATGGTGCAGAACTAAACACTGAAACACGCCCCAGGCTAATGTGTATTAATAGCTTAATAACTATCGTTAAGTTAATAGCTCTATATTAGTCACCATCGCGATCGACGTTACACTAATGTAAATGATTATATTGTTATGTAACCTGTCATAGGCTGGCATTCATTACGAATAGGCTTCTCATAGAAGGTTTGTAGTAACATTACACTTGACAAGGGACTTTAATACAGGACATTTGGAAATTCAATTTTGAGATATTTTGTTTTAATTATCATTACAAATAATTCTAATGCTAACCACGTACAACGTAGGAAATTATCAAAAAGTTTTCGCTTGCGGATTGTTTATTCATTATCTCTGGTAATAACCTCTGAGGCACGTAAAAAGAGGGGTGGCAGCATATATGTTTAGATGTAGTATAATTGATATGAATTGGCTATTGGCAAATACTTCGTTTTTATAGTTAAAATATAAAATTTTTGCTAAAATGTTCTTTGTATAAAAAAAGTCCGTGGGTTCTATACAGATAATTATACTTAAATGAAAATCATGGTCCAATTACATAATGTATGTTTAACAGCACACATTTTTTCTGCAGATTTTGTTATTATTTTGATGCTTCAATGCAACTTCAACTATTAAATGCATACACAAAGCAACTATTACATGATCATAAAGGATAATATGCTCAACACTGACTACAAGTTATTAGGTGATTAGGTGCCTCAGTGGCGCAGCGGAAGTGTCTCAACTCAATCCGCAAGAGGCGGGTACGATCCTCGGGTTGGACAAAAAAAACATTATTGAGCTTTTTTGTCTTGAAATTCTCAGTCAGCCTGGAGTCCGGAAATGTGCCCGGTTAATGATAAATAAGCTTTTCCGTAAATAACAAAGGACCAATTAGATACACAGCTGGTGAAAATGTTGGGAGTATGAGACACCCCTGCTTACATGTTCGGGGACAAGCAGTGATACTTTGTTTTAAATGTTTTCAAAAAATCCTTTTGCTTCACTTGAACATTAGTGCAGTACTGTCCTAAAAGGCGCGCAGGATGATAAAGTACCGAAAGAAAGTGCAAATTAAATCTATTCCTTTACTACCTTTCAAGCGTTTATTTTCTTTCATTTTAATAAAGAATTGTTTACACGGATTTTTAGTCTGTATTGTTGAAGTGTGACAGGTAGGTACAATAGTAGTAAGTTTATTACAATAAACACAAAAACAACCGAAAAATGGTTGTGATTATTATTCTTGATTAAATTTAAATACGTAACATAATTATGTATATTATAATCTATATTTGATACCTACTCGATACGTTTGGTTAAACAAAAAATTGTAACTACTTACAATTTGGCGCCAAAAGTTTTGTTTTTTTTTAATCATGCCTATCTAAGGACACTCGGGTTTTTCTCACGAAGAATCTAATGATACCTTAATTGTCGAAATCCATCCAGCTATTTGAAAGAAACGTGGGAATAATATATTTATAAACATACAAGATACGCGCGAAAGACAATACCCTTCCTGGCAGTCGGGTAAAAAAATAGAAACATGACAGTTCAAATTAACAAAGAAATTAATTTCTCCAAGGTATAATAAACAATTAATGCATTGACATTATTCATATACCTACCTAAGTATAAAGTTCCTAAAGTGTATTTGGTGAAACGTTTGCCCGAGCACAAAAACACTTAATCGAATTCTGCCTATCTAGCTAACAAGGGTCAAAAGTAAATTTAATATTGTTTAAATACAAGGATCAAATTGAAAACGATTACAAAATTAGTTAAGCATTCAATTTTGGGATGGGTTTCAAAGTGGTTTATTTGGCAATCAATCTTATTAATCTCGCGAAAGGACCAACAGTCGTTAAAGGCGACGAGTACGAGTACCTTACACGTTATTTGGCGCACATAATCTAGGATACTGAACGGATGATATTTGGGCATTCCCTATGTACAGCCAGCATAGCAAGAACGCAAGAAGTAAACGTATTAGTCAAACCAGAGATATAAAAAAAACTTAATTTGAGATAATTCATTTCAGCCCCCACACACAATCTTGTTAAGTTTTAGAAAATTAGAGCGACCATAGTTAAATTTTCAAATATTTGACACCGATATTGAATTCGATCAAGTCGATGTTAAGAGTCAGGGTAGACCATCTGTACGCTATATTCTAATTTCAATGAAAAACGGAATAAAAAATTGGAATTCCAAGTTTGGCCAGTATTAGAACTTAGGTAAATAAACTAATTTATGACGTTACCAAATTTATCATTTGTTAAGTAGAGGTAAACATACCCGTAGAATCTAAATGGTAAAATAAGATATCTTAGTCAGGCAGTAAAATCAGCATCTCTCTCTGTTTCCTTGCTCATCTTCTTTTATGCTGACTGTACCAAATGGTGAAGTGCCAAAGTTTTACAACTCTCGCAATACATCTAAACGGATTACGGAAGGTTACGAATTGTGTAAAGTAATATTGACACGATGCAAATTTTGCGCATTACATCTTCAGGATCGGGCATCATAATCGTAACTCGTGCTATTTATTTATTTTTACCATCATACAATACAATTCTTTTTTATTTCATTATTATAATTTGACTATAATAATTTAGATAATTTTAATAAATTACTTATATCAATTATTATCACAATAGTAATGTTTAGAAAGTGGAGGTCATTAAAAATCAAAAATGGTAAAAAAAATATTCTTAACTTTATCACAGTATAATTTTAATGAAAAAATACGGATGAATTGATATATAAATTTTGTTACATCGATTAAAACAAATTTAAATTAATTCTGTATCGAAAAAGGCCTAGCCTATTTGAAACTTAAAGTGGCAGATTTGTTAGTTTGTGACATATTTTTATTATACAATCTGATACTTTAGTTTCCGATCATTTTTCAGACACATAACAGTCAGTATGAATGAATGAATTAATGAATGAATATTTATTTGAAAAAACAAAAATAAAAGTGATACATTGCGTGTTATATTTCTGTAGCTTTACATAATATTTTAATTTTTGTGCACAATTTTATGAAATACTAGCTTTTATGCCCGCGACTTCGTTCGCGTAGATTTTGATATTGACATGGACCTTTATAAAAACTTTGTTTAAAGTGAAGATCTTAAAATTTCAGATGTCCCGCACTACAGGGGTTGACTTAGCATCCCTTAGGAAGCCCTAAGGAAAGCAAAATTAGAGTCATTTTCGTACTAATCATCCATGAAAATCTATAAAATAACGACCACATAGTTTTGTAACATTTTTATCACAATTTCATCATCATCTTGAGGGTTGAACATAGATAGCCAGTTTATGTCTAAGAACGAATCTCCTAAGTATTCCCGTTGCTAGAATCCCGTAAGTACTTATCTTTCTGGTCATCATCAGACCCTCCCCTGATTCTAAGCTGTCGGAAAATTTTCGGCCGGAAATGTCAGTTCAATTAAAAGTACCGAAAGTCAAAGCCGTACGTTATATTAAACTATTGTAGTTCAAGAACTAATCTCCTAAGTGTTTTCGTTGCTAGGATCCCAAGCCTATTTTTCGGGTAATCAAACTGCGGTAAAAAATATAGAGCTATATTTTAATTTAGATTTCTTGTGTGTGTATTTTAATTGATGAAAACTGCATTCAATTCCATCCATTCGTTTTTGCGTAATGCGCGTTCAAACAAACAGACAGACCAAAAGGAAAGAAGCCTCTCAGCTCTCTAGATAGAGGAGAGGAGACCCGAGCCTAGCAGTGGGACATTAATGGGTTGCTGATGATAATGATGATGACTTGTGCGACTCTAAAAAATCGGGCGGTCTTTTTTATTTTCTTCAATATCTATAATGCACAGACATCCCATTACAATTTCTTTATATTTATCAAGTGATACGGCTGTATAGATTTATTTTTAATTTAGTAGTTCTAGTTAAATATACATACACAAAGTGAAGATGGATGTCCGTTTGGGTGTTTGATAACCTTTGACGAAAAAAACACTGGATTGATGTTTTATACATCATCATAAATACCATCCTACTTATCTAAGTAGGATGGTATTTATTACAATCAATTACGTATTCATGGTTATATTTTAAACTGAAGTAATCAATATCTATGCTTAGAAAGCATTGGTGAAAATTTCTCCTTTTATGTGAAAAGTTGCTGTGGTCACAGGAACCAAATAACATACAAAGCGAAGCCGCGGGCGATAGACATTATTATTATAAGATAATTACAACAACTTAACATACCTACATTAATATCATAATAACGGCTTAGATATAATATGGACATATATTATACTGTCGCGGACGTTTTTATGTGCCGTAACTATAAAGTTACATTAAAACCTATTCAGTAGTTTTTTCATGAAAGAGTATCATTAAACATCCGAACATCCTCACCAACTTTTGCATTTGGAATATTAGTAGGTTTAAAAGATTCATGAAATATTGGCCCCGATACTAGGAAAATCCTGTGTTCTTGGGGCCAGTATAAACATTTACTTAGCGAACCATTCATGTTGCAGTTGCTGAAAAACTTTTGTGTTCATATTTTACGAGTCACCCCAGTGGTGTTCAAAATATATGTAGGTACTTAATAGTTTTAGTAAGGTTGGTTTCAAATACTTTATTAGTAAGTAGCTTATTAAGTTAGCTTTCTTGTTTTGGAGTCATTTCGCAAATAGTTTAACTCGTCTACTGACTAAGCGCTTTGGCCTTGTTTGATTGTCAGAAATTGTTCTTTTGTTTACTCTTGTTACTTAAAAATATGATACTTAGTTCATATTTCAAAATAAAGCTGCATACAAAAAAGAATGCTCGAGCGCGAGCCTCGTCCTATCAAAGTTGGCTTCGATAGTATGTAAAAAATTAGTTAAATCTTTCAAAGCATTTTTTTTTAACTTTCGTTTTAATTTATTCACAAATGTTTGTTATTGATTCAATAGGCCTTTCACTGATTTGCTTTAAAAGTCCTCGCTAATAATACCTATAGGTACTTATATGTTTGGCCGGGTAAATAATTTAAAAGGACCCTTATTTTAATGAAATTAATAATATTACTTTCCCATTAGAAAGCCTTTAAGAAAAAAGCGAAAGTGTTAAAAGAACTAAGGTAGGTTATACTCGTGAATGAAAATGTAAGTTCTTTACAATCAAAAATGTATACTGAAAAACGAATAAAGCATTGGAATCGAGCCATGAACTGAGTTGTCACCTCGATTAATTCGAAACATGACATCGAGAGACAGTTGCCCATAGTTTCATAAACGATTCATTTCTACTGATAACGACGCGGTATTTACACGTGTGAATGAATTGGTAAAACTAGCTTTTCTGCTTTATTTTCTTGCCGCAAGCATATCTTTTGGTCCAAGAAACTTATTGTGGGTTCGTCTTGATCCTTGATTTCCCTCGAGACAGACTGAGATTCAGTGCTGAGAGTCAATTGTGGTCAGTGCAGTAGAATACGGGTCGGTAGTCCGCAAAGTGTGGCAATAAAGTAGAAAAAGTCAATTATTTATTCAAACGCAATTAATTGTACTAGAAATTAAATCGCAGTTGAAATTATTTTCTCAATGAAAGCCTTTCTTGTTCAAATACTTGAAGAGATCATGGTTAAAACGTGATTATTTGTCGAACGATTGAGGTACTCGTAGCTTTATACCGTCACCCCCTCCCAGTGTTTGAGGCAAGGGCCACCTCCTTAAGTTACAAGAAATTTCTCGACATCAACTAAGACATCAATCTATAACACAGATGTACAAGTATTGTGCCTGCTTAAACATTATAAATCTGAGTGCGAAGATAATTAATGAACATAGCAATTACAGAAATAAGAGTAAAATTGATTCTACTAATGATTGTGTAGTTGTTAGGTTGTTTATCAGTTATATTAATGTTCATAACAATATACATTTTGATGACATTTGATAATTATTACGTACTAATCATAGTTATATAGCCTATCCGTGGGTCATTTAGACAAAACAGGGTATAAAATAAACAGAAAAACAATAACAGCCGTCACGTCCGCCAGAATTTAGGACAGGTACTGAAATTATTATTTTTTTATTGACTGTTATTTGCTAGTGTTGTCTGAGCTGAATAAAGCCTCGAAATTTTAAGCCTTGATGATGGATCTGTACATCTTATAGTGACTGAACAATGTTATTATTATAGCTCAAATATATTCAATTGCAAACTTATCATATTTTCGCGTAATTATAGACTTAATCTTAAATTACTATTGTTATTAATTCATTTAAGTGGAGTTCCCCGTTTACCTCACTCCAGCCAAATTGAAAAGGGCATATTATTTTTGGTTGGTATTTTAAATATAATTAAATGCATTATCATATAAAATAATTTATGATACAATTGTTCATAGACAAAGGCATAACAGTCACCATAGAACCAATAACTACTAATAAAGGTTCTAAGCCAACTTTGCCAAAAACAATTACATTCCAGTCCCTAGCATACATTAAAAGTACACTATGAAATATCAAAGTTGTAGAATAGTAATTATGTACTTGTAGTTAGAGCAGTATGAAATTTACGAACAAGAAACCAGCTGCCGATAATGGTGTTGTAACATAAACATCTGTTTAGGCTACAATAACGCACCACGAGGCGACATTATTGCGAAACGTTGCCGACGCAATCTTTCTCCTATTTATCCCAGACTTGTATGCGTTTAGACAGAACACTTATTTTAGCTTTGAGCTGTGCATACTTACATACGCGAACTAACGAGAATATATGAGTTCTTTAGATGACATTTTTATCTCATATTATTTTTGCATTATGAGTTCCCAAGAGAGCCACATGAGTATGAAAGTACAATAAAGTAAAATGCATAAAACGGTATTCAAACTCTTATATTACCATGCCCTGCCACGATAAACAATTTTCCACTAGAATCGTTTTACAAGCATCCGTGATGCGATACATTTGATCTCCCATAATTATATTCGTTTCAATACTGAAAATAACTATTATTGTTCCAGGTTTAAAAATTATTCAACCACGCACACAAAATTATGGAAAGAAAAACATATTGTTTGAGGGAGCACAACTATATAATAAATTGACAAACGAACTCAGGAAATGTAATAATATTAATGTATTTAAAAATAAGTTAAAAAAACACATTTTACAAAACATTAATTTGAATGATAACTTCACACCAAGTCCCGGTGTCTGATTCAGCGAATCGCTACTGGACTATAATTTTCATTTTCATTCAAAGATTTGTAATACCTATCTACTTACACAGTTATGTATTGTTAGTAACTAAGTTAATAGTACATTATGATACAAGTGCGGTAAGTTGATAATTACAGCCGAGGCGATATTGCTAGCCCGACTCGCAGGCGAGGGCTACAAGAAAGCAGAGGCTGTAATTATCAAACCGCACGTGTGTCATACGACGTTTTATAACATATTTGCGAGGAAATAAATAAAATTCGGACTTTCTTAAAAAAAAAACAAATACAGCGAAAAGAAATAGCGCGCGGTATTATTTTTACTTGTCACAAATTATCGATGCGCGCGCATCAGCGCTTTTTTTTTAAGGCAAAAACACAAATATAGCCAGTATTACTAATAAAGTAAATTAATATTTTTGTGTTTTAGTACAGATAAATGGTTGTAATTTATGGTCTTAATTAATTAAATTAAAGAATTAAACGTTTATTTTATATAATTATATCATAATTATTTTATCTACCAAAGTTAATTATTTTTATTCATAAAATGTTGACCACTTTTCTGACATAAAAACTCTTTGCTAAGATTTTAAAAAATAGGTACCGTTGTTCGTTACGTACGGAGCCCCTTGATTATTAGTATGTGAGCATGAGAAGCCGTGCAATTTACTTTACATTACCGCACTAGTGCGTAATGAGATACATTACAACACTGAAATTGGTGAAATAAGAGACCCTTTACGAGCAAATATGTTATAAATACCTTTACATATATGTAATGCATGCCAAAATTTGTTAAATTTACTTAAGTAAATATCATGTAAATCTCATCTAAGCGAACTGTAGTTCTTTTGAGAAATAAAGTATATTTAAACCTATTTTTATTTTATGTACAAATTATTTTTAATCTTTAACAATAAACGCAATACTTTCGTGTTCCAGGAATGTAGGAGAGAGTATGCGGTGTTTTGCGACGACTATACCTGGATAATTTTGTCAAAAGAATAAGAAAAACGTTGAATTTTTCTGTCTTACAAATATTTTCACTCAAACAGAATATATTTTCATGCTAGTACGATCTTATGTTAAAATACTTAGACCTAAATCTCACGAACTAACATTTTCTTCGGTTTACGAGCGTCGGTCTTGTTCAGTAATAAGTCACTAAGAGATCTTACAACGAGTAAAAGCCCAGTACCGCAGTGGGTGAGTCTTATGCGTATTCTTCTACCGGCTGCCCTTTCTGAATTGTGCCTGCATATCAAGCATTGCCCAAAAGAGTACTTACTCGTATTTGATTTATATAAATAAAACATTGCCAAATTCTATTCTATATTTTATTATAACGAGAAAGTTACTTGCGAAATTTTATAGGTTCATTCTATTCTCGGATTCAATTTACCCGGTTTTGTTTTTACTCGATAGCCAACAAATAGCAGGGTAATATTTTTAGTGTATGTAGGTATCTATGTTTGTCTTTGTTATAAATAACGATGGTCCGACATGCTCTTACCCGATTTTTTCAAGTATTATAATTTTGAGGAAAACATTATTTTATTTTGTCTGTAAATTATGTGTATATTACTGCCGTGATAGGTTAAAACATAATAGGTACCTATCTTATGTTATAAAAATATAAATGTTTGCATACATGTTTTATACACAATCACGCAACAATGATCGAAAGGCTGTTTGCACACAGATTGCCTATAGTCTGGAATAGCCCATAGTTTTTACCGACATTCCACGCGGCCGAAACCGCGAGCAGAAGCTAGTAAATGTCATTAAGTAAAATCCACGTCACTAGTGATGTGGATTTTACTTTATACACACACAGATTTTACTTTATACAGTCTCCTGCTGGTCGGAAGAACTCGGACATATCAGTCAGTTTCCCATCTAGCCACCTGCCATTTTTGCCAACGTTTTGTTTTGAATTAAAAACACGCCATTATTAGAATAATGACCTCAAAATAACACAATGGCGTCGGCGGTAAAATTAAATCCAGGACAACGAAATTACTACTTTGTAACATCCAAATTAATACAACAAGGAAGCTAATGAAAGCCGTATATAAGCGAAACCTACGTTCAACGGGGCAAAGCTATGTCTACAATTTTTAGTTCTAATATGATATTCTCACTTGACGTCCCGCACCATCGAACGCGATTTGTACGAAAATAAAGATAGAATTTCATTTTCCTTTTCCTTGTGAAGGATAAAATCTTTTCATACATTTTACAAACGAAAATATCTGAAATCACCAATTTTTTGATTTTTATATAGCCAAGAATAATAAAACTTAAACACGTATTTTTAAACAAAATTATTCTGTAAAATTTTGAAAGACGAGTTCTACGATTAAAGTATTGGTGAGGGCTGCAACGAAACCTAATCTGAATAATGAGTTTCAGGTCTGAAACTTCTTGCTGGTTTGTGCCTCTTATATTACACCGACATCGTATTTGTAGGTAACTAATACTGGATTGAAGAATTCTTAAAATAACCAACTCGGTACGAGTACTGAACCGAATTGGGTATTCCATACTCCTGGGGCACAATCGGGGTATTGATTAGGCATTCGTAAAATTAAAATAATAACATTATATGATTAGATAATGTACCTAATGAAAAAAAATGATTAACATGAAATTGTAAATGGTAATTTTATATTATGCAAAATATTGTAGCTAGTTTTAATTAATAAAAATATATACTTTGTTAATTTTTAATTGTTAAATTCCCTCAACCACTATTCAAGAAAATAATAGATTTTTTTAGTATTGTACAATGTAATGACTTCAGTTATTCCCAAGGCTCTCTCAACGAAATGTATACAGAATAGATTCTTGGACTGAGCACTAAGCTAGGGACATTTTGTATGACAAGTTTATGTGAGGCAGATAAACCAATGGACACACATTTATTTTATAATTTGGATACAATACATGCTTCCAATAAAGGCGTTCGATAAATTTATCATATTAGTACATGCTAGCGTGTATAATATATGTTCTTGTACGAGTAGGTATTTCTTAATTTGTTAATATCACCGTCATGAACTGTCATAGAATTAATTAGGCGTCAAAGTCTCCGTCAGTGTTCTTATTTTTTTATTCACACAAGGCGTGTGCTAATAGGGCCTTGTTAACAAACAAAAACCTTGAAAACGACATCCATATCAATTTCTAATAATTTTCATACCTAATTCATACCTTAGGGTAAGTTTTTCAAACATCAAAAACTACCCATCAACTCACTTCTTAACTGAAGTTCTAATTGCGTAGGACGGATAACCTAAAAAATAACGACTAAGTACTCAGTTTTCAAACGTCTTTCACAATCCTTTGGGATATTGTCTTCACAATTTCATCCCTTTGGGATAGAATTTTAAAAAAAGCAAGGAACACGTATTAATTGTGTTTTTGATCACATGTATAAAGTTCCGAACTGCCTTGGTGGCGCAGTGGGAAGTGTATACGACTGCTGTGCAAGAGGTCCCGGGTTCGATTCCCAGGTCGGGTGAAAATTGGGCTTTTCCATCTAGAAATTCCCGGAGTTTGGTAAGCAAATGTGAATGACAATAGGCTCGCTCCCTATTCATGGGGCCAAACATATAACTTGAAAAACTGTCTATTTAATATTTCGCCCCCTGAAACCATCCCTATCCAAAATATTAAAAAAAAAAACATTTTAAGTACCTATCCCAATACTAATTTGCAGAACGTTAATTTCAAAACAAAGATCTTTTCATACAACGTTTCATCCCCAATTTCACCCTTCCAAAGCCACCCTTGTCAAAAATATTGATGAGGGTATTTCTTATTTTGATAGTAGTACCCCAAAACAAATTTACAAATCTATAAGTTAAAAAACAAAGAAGTTTCATACAATCGTTTTTAACCCTTTTCACCCCCTTAGGGGTTGAATTTAAAAAAACCCTTTTGACAAGAATAATGTCCTAATGTCTAGAGGTGTACCTTCTAGACATTAGGACAAACACACTCTCCAAATTTCAAGTCGCTACGACCAGCGGTTTAGGCTGTGCGTTGTCTGTCAGTCAATCAGGACAAAGCCTTTTATAATATTGTATGGATTTAGAAGTTTAATTAGTACCTAATTCCCATTGTGCAATTGAATCTTAAATTACACCTGGAAGTTTTGTAATGATAATATAATTAGTACTATATTGGAAGGGTTGTAAAGTGGTAATACCAAAAAATTAGGGTAAGAGTTAGAGTTTATTCCGGACTGACGTTACATAAAGGTGGTGTACCTTTAACGTGAATATTTATTCTAACTAAAAGCTGTCTTGTTACTTACATTACATATTACATCTTACATTTTAACCACGATGTTTTCATCTAATCTAAAGAAGAAAAAAGAAACAACGGCATAATCTAAAATTGGCTTTGATTTATTTATTTCCTTCTCCAAACCCTGCTTTATTTTGAGATCCTTTACAGGATAAATTAAATATTAAATCATCATCTTATAATTTCCTTTCGATTAACGGAACAGATATTAAGTATATAGAAGTAAATTTACAACTACATCCTTTAATATTTCAAGTTGTATAACGTTAATGTAATTATGTGTGCTTACATACATTGGTGTATCATAGCTTCATATAGATATGCATTATGCACGCTTCCGGCGGGCGGCGCTCGGTTCTCTGATGGCATTACTGTACTACCACGTATATACTCAGAGAATGTTCAACGGAAAATGAAATTGTAGTTAGACAGTGACCTACGAACCACACGAGAGGTTTCTTTTTGCCTCATCCCCAAACAACTATTTAATTAAAGCGGGGCTATTCTAACCTTTAACCGTAAACGTTCTATATTATTAAACTTATTTAGGTGTTTATTTTTACCTTTGTAAGCACTGTTCTTGTTATTTAGCTTATAATGTTCTATGTTTTATAAACATTGTTTTAGTGTACATAATTGATTGCAGATATAGATCTACTTGGTAATATCATCATTGAAACTGAACTGAACTGAACTGAGAGTAGTGTGGATTGGATTGCGAGATAAGAGAAAAAGCTCTGTTCGGTTGAATTCGAGTGTATAGTGTGAATTTATGATGGAATTAATAATTGGTATCAAATTATTGATTTTTAGTGTAGAAAGTATAAGGTAGCCCATGCTCCGAGGAGCTAGGCAATCTTATTGTTGGTATTTGGATCAGAAAAGCCGATCAGTGCCGATATAGTGACGCATTGTAAAAAAATATTACGTTTGATAGGTACGAGTAGGTACCTACCATGCGTCCGATACTTACTATGCCGAAATGTGGACGCTTAATTTAAGTTAATTAAAACGTCGTTATTTTTATGCTTTAAAGATGGTAATCCACATTGATGTTTATAATGAGTTATATTTATATATTACATTTTCAGGCCCTGTTGCCATGTGACTAACACGGCTTATTTATTTTTAGTACCTATTTAATTTAGTGACATTTTATGTTACCAGTTAGATATAAAATGTCTGTATCTCTGCATGGAATCGCTGCTAGTAATATGTAAGTATAAGCAAATCGTAGAAATGCGGTTTTATTGGAAAATGTATCCACTACGTTTCTATTACTAGCACAAACTATTTCATATTGAAATCGCTAACAGCTAGGTACAGCTAACATCAAATTTAATATAGCTATACATTTGACATTCTTACAATAAATTCCAGGAAAACAAGGTTACCGCAAAGATATTATGACATCAATTCAAATTACCATGATTTAATAATTTTAGAGTTTTTACACAAACTCATGTTCCGTAAAGGAAAAATATTTAGGTAACAAAATGAAAGGTAAAAAGTATTTTCTTTTGTTTGTCATTTTATCTTATATAAAACGTTACTGTATTCTATATAAAGCTCAATTTAATATATTCCCTCTTTTAAGATGGATAATAATAATAATATATAACCTTCATAAAATCAAGTTAGAATAATTATTATTTTTGCTTTAACGCCTCATTTACGTAACAAACTATTTTTGCGATGGTCTCAAAATAATGTATGGGTTTACTAGCAGCGGCTCCCGACCCGTTGGCTGTCAAACGTAAAGTTATTTTTTTCAATTCCGACAAGTAGTTCCTAAGATTAGAGTGTTGAAACAAATAAACTTTATAGTTTCATTATAATAGTATATTTTTTTTATTTTTATTTCATTACAGTATTATAGCAGTATTTAAAGTTAAACACGTATGTTAAACGAGAGTTGTTGGAAAATCTAGATGTTAGTGCGCATAATGGAGTTGTTCTAACGTTTGCCAGCTGTCGTCGACCGCTGCCCCATTGTTTTTGTGTTTAGTGTACCAAGCTCCTCGGCCGACGCTGTACGATGCCCCGTCACGCCCCGTCTTGTATTATGCTTGTACTGCATCATGCCGTATTGTACAATTTTCATCTAATCCTATTCTTATTTATAGCACCCATTCGAACATTTCCGAAACATTCAACACATAAGATAAACAACAACGTAAGTAATTACACTCGTCTGACTTCATCTATCACAATATTTGCCAGTTTGCTATGATTGCAGATAAAATAAATAGAATATGAATTGCCATTCCTTATATCTCAGAAGTTGAATGGTTAAATTTGTGTAGGAACTCCGTAATACAAAAATCCAATAGTTCTTGACTTATACTTTACAACTCAGGCACTTAGGGGGCAGGACTGGAACTTCCCGAACGCCCGATATTGAAATCAGATAAACTTATTTTTATTGTTCCTCTACGGCTTTGGTGGCAAGATATTGTTTTGCTATCTAAAAACTTATGACATTTCGACAAAATGTTTCCTACATGCCTCTGAGTTTGGTAAACTACATACTTCTACCATTCTACTAGTTAAACTATAATCTATCTACCGGTAAAGTATAAACAAAAGCAGTCATAGAAAAGTCAAGTCCCCGGTATCATTGTCACTGTTAAAGTATACTTTACTCTGCCATAATTTAAGGATTACCTGGATAGCACACTGTTAATGTATACGGCTACAGTCCCAAGGGTTCGACCCCCGGGCCGGGTATAGTGGTTTTTACGCCGGGAAATTATTTAATAAACACAAACCTAAGTTGGCTGGCAAAACATTGGCGTAGTTCTTCCTTGACTACCCAATTGGTATTACACAAACGTGCTTAAAAATACTTTTTAAAAACATTTAGTAGAATAGGGAAGATGTCGTTCTATAATTAATAAGTAAAACTAGAACCAACACGTTTACCTACTCGTTCTATACTGGTATATTAGTCTACAATATAAATAATTCTGAACAAAATCTCAATTTCAAGAACTTTAGTTATCAATAGTTGAGACACTTGAACGTAACTGCGTTAGTTGTACCAAGTTGGCCCTTGCTGGGAGAATGCCAACAACCAAATCTGTATACTACTCGACACTGTGAAAATTCTAAGAATCTATAAATCCAAAAGGAATATTATTTAAAAGAGAGAGTTTATTTTTTAAAGAAGTGCCCAGCAATATTTCGGGTGCTGTATGGCCACGCCCGATGTAAAAGTCTTGTCTTATTATTTGTGGAATTTTCCTACTGCGTAAACAATGTCTTGTGAGTTTCCTTTAATACGTAAGCATATACCTAGAATCTACTTATGTCTATTGACATTTGGCCTCCTACGATAATTCTATTTGGGGAAATCTTACAGCGACTACCACCTACATACATGTTTATTTTTGTTATTCTCTGAAGAATAAAACAACAGATATCTTTTTCACGTGTAGGCTTTTAAATATAATTGTTCATAAATACACTAGTATCTGAATACAAATAGAAAAACCTTTTTGATGTTTCTTTAAGTATATTTTATTAAACTGTTCTATTTTAAACGGAATCTGTCTACTTACTGTCTAACATGATATTATAAAAGAAATATGTACCTAATGATACACCGATATTCGATAGCGATATACAATCATCCACGATTGGCCTGTTGGCGTAGTGGTTAGTGACCTTGACTGCAAAGCTTCGATCTTCGATTTCCACCCAGGACAAATATTTGCGTCATGAGCATGATTGTTTGTTCTGTGTCTTGGTGTATGAATTTACGAAAAAAAAATTATTTAAGTAGTATATCAGTGGTTTAGTACCCATAACAGAAGCAAATAATTATAATTGCTTAATTTGGAACTGTGTGAATGTGTGAACATATTATTATGACGTACAACAATGATTACTCAGTATACTTTACTTGAATAATAAGGTTGAAGCTTCACTAAGGTACGTCATACTGTTACTGACGTCACTGCATTAATACAGTACTAATATTCATATAAAGGTATATTTGTAATTGGATGTAGGGAGTAATCTTCGAAACTACTTATCCGATCTATAAGAAATTACACATAGATATAGTCTAAGAGTTGGAGAAGGACATGGGTTACTTTTTACCAACATATCACGTAGAAGAAGCCACGGCGGCGGAAGCTAGTATCAAACAAAAGGTATATTGTGAATATACTTCCGACTACATTTTTCCATCTTTCAATGCCTCTTTTTTGTTTCAGTCAAAACCAAAATATAGCACTTTACTCAAGTCAAGAATCAAAATCAGAATTCCGAATAGGGCGTCGCGTGACGCCTTGTTTTCTATCAACAATGTTTCACAAGATTAGTGAAATTAATTAGGTATGTAATCTACTTGTTTAATAACCAATATATTAATTCTTGCGGTTTGTTCTGTATCAAATAGGTAACAATATCACGAGTTCAGTATTGCGTAGTTACGAGTATACTTAATTCTTTTAAAACCGCTCTTCGTGAGGTATACAATATTTTATGGATTAATGTATGCTTATTCGAGCTATTCGATCGTGACCGCAATCGGCTTTATTCTATATTCATCCTTGAAATGTTTATTTATAACATCTACCAACTAAACACAGATTTTACATTAAATACGATTACACATTTTACTGTGTGGGTATAATTGGGTCAATTACTTTCCTAGGTATTGTTTTATTTTGTTTTTTGTATCTTAACATAGTCTTATTACAAGCTTTCTATTAACTTGCAATGTACGGATGTAACTTTCAAATTTTGCAAATCATTTTTTGACCACTTGTAGGTATCTGATGGTGCTGTAATTTGGCAAAAAGTATACCTTTAGTTCCGGTGACAATACACTATTCAAAAGTTAAAATTCCAATATGGCCGTAGTTCCAAAACGGCAGATCCCCTTTTTTTGTTCGATCCACATAATATGGGTAACAAATGAAAGGGCTTGAAGAGTAGTCTATACTTCTATCTATATCTGTACTCATATTATAAAGAAGAAAGATTTGTTTGATTGTTTCTCAGTTTGTTTCGATTTAAATTCTTTCACCATTTGAAAGATACATCTTCACCGAGTAACATAGGCTATATTTATTTTTAAAAATATTATGGGATCCCTACTAAAATAATAAAATAATAATGTATCCAAAATTGGTGTTAGAATAATTGTCATAAAAAGTCGCATGCGCTGGGAAAACTATTGATGTTAGAACAAAACCATGTAGAAAATATTAAAGAACATATCAATGTCTATAAAAAAGTGCGCGATAGTATATGCCTGTCTCCAACGGATAACTTACAATAACTGCTTTAAACATTAAAATGTTAGATTCAAAAGATTGAATTTTTGAGAAGCTTATTTAACCTAAGTATATGGTATATAAATAAATTTGTTTGTTAGAACTGTAATAAAGTATAGTGTATGAATAAAGTTTAAACAAATATCTTAGAAGATATCGCAATATAAAAATATTCGCGTGACAAAATAACTAATCTGGGCCGTAGCGTCGCGTCGCAATGTGTACCTACGCAGCTACGTGGGGATTCTGGCTAGAAGAATAGAAAACATTAAAAGTAGTGCATCACACTTTACATAAGACCATCAAATCAAAAAAAAGCGCACTCTGCTCAGTATTTATATGCTTGACCGGCCAAGAAGAGTTTTGGTCCTAAATATTCGATGTTAAATATAAAAAAATGTTTGGACTTTTTAGGTTTAGGTTTAACCCTTAACCCTTAAGCCTATAAAACCCTTTAAGACTAAATAGTATAAAATAATAAAAGATTTTAAAAACGAGAACGTAAAAAATAAATTGTAATAAATTTAAATGTAAAAAAATGTAAAAAAATAATTTAAGGGTATATAAACATAGCTCTTTTCAAAATGTAAAATATATTTATATTTCGAAAGCTTGGCGACGACCGTAATTAAGATTTTCTTTTGTTTAGATATATGTTACGAGTATCATGTAAGTGACAATTTGTCTTAGTGTTAATAAAGATCTTAAACCTAAACCTAGACCCATATTAAAACAATTAATTAAGGGGTACTAGTCGTGAATTGTTAAATAGTGTGCTTAGCTAAGTATAATACAAATTAATATTGCGATAAGGTCTTACCTTTAGCCGGTCGTATATTTTGTTATAATTTTTAATAGAATCAAAAAATACTAATGCTTATAATTTTGTAACATAACGACACGCCTTTTTCCCCGAAGGTTTAGGACGGGGGCGCGCCTATAGCCATCAACCAGCCATATTAGTTTTGAAACTCCGGGTCGATGCAGAGAATTTCGAGACAAAAAACCTCAATGCTGTTTTTGCCTGGTCCAGAAATCGAACCCGAGACCACTTGCGTAGCAGCCGCGTTTAATGCCGTTCCTCCAAGACCAAACCTAGGCAAGAAAATAAAAACTCTAATGTTAATATGTGAATACTTTTGACTGGCCTGTTGGTCTAGTGGTTAGTGACCTTGACTGCTAAGCCGGAGGTCGTGGGTTCGATCCCCACCCAGTACAAATCTTTGTGTGATGAGCATAAAAGGTTTGTTCTGTGTCTGGGTGTAATTTATCTATAATATGTATGTATTTACAAAAAAAAAATGTATTTAAGTAGTATATCAGTTGTTTAGTACCCATAACACAAGCAAATATAATTTCTTACTTTGGGACTAGATGGCGCTGTGTGAATGTGGTAGAATATTATTATTATTATTATTACTTTGTATATTGACACAAAATATTCCATTGTAACTTGTTGATCATTCTATTTTAGTCGCAACTCGCGTCACAGCGAGAATCTTCCATTCCGTGACGCAACTTAGCTCGAGGGGCTTAGCCAAAGATAATGAACTCTGTCTCACAAACACTCCATCGGGCAAATATATAATAGATTGTTCCAAGATAATTATGTTTTCATTAGTCATGTATAATAACGTTAAATAGAAACAGTATAATTGTATCTGAGGCAAAGTAAATAAGACTAATTAAACGACAGCGTATTTTTCAAACGGGAATTCTTGTATATCTTGAGTCTTAATAAAATTACACACATTGTTATGATTTTCCACAGCTTCTCTTGAAATTTTCTTTTAGTTGAGATTCTGAAATCTATTATACTTAGCTGAGGTATAAGTTTCAGTAAGAATGACAATTTACGGCTGAAGATATTCGAGTAGATTTATGCAAAGACACTTGCGGACGGTTAGAATGTTCCAGCCTTATTTATTACGCATAAGGTCAAATATTTTGGACGTACCCATTACGTAGCTTATGTTCAATAATGTTCTTTCAAGTTTATAATAATCCTGAGCTTCGTATTGAAGCGGACAATATACAATGGAAGGATCATTTTTTTAGACGCGACCGAAAATATAACAAAATGTACCCATTACTCGCTTGTCCGGATTGAATGCTGACGCGAGCGTAAAACGGCCGCAGTTGTTATCCTTGATTATGTACCGACCTCTCCCCACAGCCATATATATATATATACCTATACCGCTATACGTATGTAATATCACGCTTTCTTCATATAATTTATCTGCCGTGAGTTCTTCTTCTAACGAGTAGGACTACATGTAGTTTGTAAGTTCTATTTCCTACCTTGTTGTGAGGTAATGACAACAGGCAGTGTTTTTTTAAGGTTCAAAATGGCAAAAACAGAACACTTAGAGTTTCGTCATCGTCCGTCCGTATATTACAGGCATTTTACTCAGAAACTACTCAATGTATACTATATTAATAAAATTTGGAGAATAGGTGTATTGTGTGGGCCGCTACTAGGTTTGGTAGTCAAAAAATAAAAATAAATAGTTTTAAGGAGCGCATTACAGCCAAGCTGGATACAAATATCTTTCAAATATTCAAATCATCACAAATCACACAAATATTTGTCGGTCTGGGAATCGAACCCACATCAATATCATCATGCCGAGTGGGTGCGGCACTATTAGTGGCGAATCACATTCAATCTGATTTGCCAAAAACGGAATGCAAGGCTGTCGTGTGCTTTTCGGTATCGTTTTTTTTAGTAAATTGCAATCTGTTGCGCGGGGCTTTTCTCCCGTGAATCTTTGTATGTTCACTACTCAGTCGTAGCATAATGTTATATAGCTTATTCTTCCTCAATAAATGGGCTATCCAACACTAAAAGAATTATTCAATTCGATCCAGTAGTTTCTGGGATAAGCGCGTTCAACCAAACAAATAAACTTTTTTATTTTTTTTACCACATTCACACAGCGCCATCTAGCCCCAAAGTAAGCAATTATAATTGCTTGTGTTATAGGTACTAAACAACTGATATACTACTTAAATATATTTTTTTTTGTAAATACCAACATACGTATTATAGATAAATTAACAGACACAGAACAAACCTTTATGCTCATCACACAAAGATTTGTCCTAGGTGGGGATCGAACCCACGACCTCCGGCTTAGCAGTCAGGGTCACTAACCACTAGACCAACAGGCCAGTAAAAAAATATGTATATAGATGTCATACTAAGTTAGTTAAGTTCTTGAGTTGCGGCCACGTATTGGAAAGCGCAGCGTGGGCCGGCCGCGGCCCGCCGCCAGGTGGACCGACGACCTGGTAAAGGTTGCGGGTGGCCGTTGGATGCGGGTGGCACAAAATCGCTCGCTGTGGCGGAAATTAGGTGAGGTCTATGTTCAGCAGTGAACGTCATTGGGCTCATATGATGATGATGATGATAGATGTCATGTGAAGCTCTAACAGTCTAAATTCTGTTACTGCTGATTGAATCTAGGTAAGTATAATATATATTTATACCCAAATAATTTGACGCTTTTGGCGAAAAAAATATGTACCAGTTCGCATGTATCATTTATTAATTGAGTTATTTATTTTATATTCGTAATACATAAAAAATATCACGATTTTTTTTTTTCAATACAATTTTCTCGGCACAGAAATGTCTCTCATTAAACTGTACCAATTTTATCAATTAATTGGGAACGCAAACTTATTGTAAAGTATAAAATAAATTCTCATATAAATCAGTATATTATTATATTTGGAAACATAATATACAGGGTGGAATTTTGTAATGCCACCTGAAGGAGAGTACTTTAAATACTGGAGACAGATCATTTTACTCAAAAGAAACATTCCTTTATTTTTAAAAAGAAACAGAACTGCATTTAACCATTTCCGGAAATTCACTTGCCATTACCAGGAATCGAACCAGCTAAAGTTCCAAAAAATAACACCTTGTTCTTTTATGGCGTTCTCCGATGGGGTCCATCCTAAGGATCGAATCTCTATAACAAACGAGGTAAATTAAATAAAAACAAAACCATAAAATCTTAACTTATAAATTTAATAAGACTAGATAAAGCACTTTTACTAAATGGTCCGTATTTTACTTAATTAATTATTATCTGTGCTGTCATTTATTCATTAAAATAGGAATAAGAACTCTTTAGATAAGAAGATTGCGATATGCACGTATGTTATGCAGGTCAAATGAAAAAAAAGATGCAACTTACTTACTTGTGAGGCACTAGAATTACCTACGTGGTAATTCTAGTAATAGTAACGTAAGTTAGAATGTTATGGTTTTGTTCTTATTTAATTAGCCATGTTTGTTAGTAAGATCCGATCCTTATGGTTAACCCTATCGATCCATGCGATAATAGTACAGGATGTTATTTTTTTGGATTTTAGCTTGTTCGATTCCCAGGTGTGGCAAGCAAATTTTCGAAAAAATTTTAATGTAGTTTTGTTTCTTTTAAAAAACAAAGGAAATCCTTGGAGTAAAACTGTCTATCTCTGGAATTAAGAGTACTTTCCCTCCAGGTGGCATTACAACATTCCACCCTGTATATATAATAAGCTCCATAAAGTGATGCCGCCGTCCGCCTGACTGTTCGTTTATTATTACCCGACTGACAAAAAGGAGGGTAATGTTTTTCGCGCGTATGTATGGGTGTATGTATGTATGTGGGCATGTCTGTTCCATCAAGACCTTCTGTAGCCTAAACGGCTTGGCTGATTCTAAGGTGTGCGGTGTCATTAGATTTGTATTTCCCCCCCGAGTGTCATAGGCTATGTGACGTCAATAAAAACCAATATGGCGTACGTAAACTGTCAAAATAAAGGTTTTTTAGTGCTATTGCAATATGGGTATCAGATGAAAGCTAATTAATAGCCTAATTCAATTATATACGCACTAACTATTGCCCGCGACTCTACTTATCTCTTGTAACCTAAATAGCTATAAAGTGCAAGGTGTTGTTATAATCGTTTTCATCACCGAGTCCCTACATCTAAGCCTATAGACCTTTTACCAGTGTATTTTTCGAATTCATTGCTTTAAATTGAGTGTCGAAGGCTGCTTTTAGGCAGTCTGGTTTTTGGTTTTTTAATTAAATTAATACTTGTTTTAGTTTGTAAACATTAAGTTTAACTCATTAATCTAACCGTGTGGTGCTCTGCTGCGTCACTTTACACGCTACCCAAATTGTAAACTATAAAAGATTGTAACTATCCATTTTTTTAAAAGAGTGGCCTGAGTTTCTTGCCAGTTCTTCTCATAGCTCTACCCTGTCAGCGAACTGGTCGTAGGCAAATATGCTGACACTACTTTTCGGATAACCTGTTACATTCTTAACTTGTGACTTTCATAATTGTTACTTTCTTACCTAGATGAATAAACGAGATTTCATTTCATTTTAATCATCAGCAGATAAAGTTGCATATACATTTTTTACAGATATATTCGGAGCCACATCATGAAAATTGAAAAGAAAACTAAGAGCTACAATAATAATCAAAGTTTCGCTGTACAAACTGGCTAAGTATAAATTAAGCCACTTACGTAGAGCCAATGTCTAAGGAAAGCTTCATCAAAACTTGTGCATAATCTCATTTGCTGCTCGATTGCTTCTTACAGTTCTACAATGTAATTGTATGGCTCTTACATCTTGAGAACTCGCGTCGTTTTAATTTTGTATTAAAGCGGTTTTGTACTACATAAGATTCAAGTTCGTGAAAATATAAATATAGAAAAGAGTTTTGTTAAAAGAGTGTCGTGTGTTTCTTGCCAGTTTTTCTTATAGCTCCACCTTGTCAGGAAACTGGTCGTACGCAAATTTGCCAACACAATTTTTTTGATAACCTGTTACATTGTTAACTTGTGACTTTCATAAGAGATACTTTGTAACCTAGATGAATTAATGAGATTTCATTTCTAATCCAAATCCAAGCAATTAATTGATCACCTTTCGGCAAACTTCAAACGCAGAGCCACAACAGAGTGTTTACACCGACGACGCCGCGACGTTAGTTCACACTCCCTTAGCCTCTCCAACCACTCCATTGCCACTCTGCACAGAAACAGCTCGGACCGGACGTAGTGTGCGAGTGTTCATACAAATAATACTATTGCTACTTCGGTACTCAATAATCGTCTGCAGAAATAGAATCTAATGCGTAAAACCTCGAGCTCTGCTATACATATATCTTTTACGACTACTTCGGCACGTATTTTGCTAGACTCGGATCGGGTGCAGTGCGAAACTGCCCTTAGATCTATCGTGTTTTTAAGAAATTATATGCTTGATTTTATTCTCTTTAGTTTCATTTACAATTTTTATTATAAATGAATCTATACTTAGCTTCATTTGTATTTATTAATAATAATAATTTTACAAGGTTTGAATTAAAAAAAACTTACCTATTAATTAAGGTAACAAAGTCAAAATAATGTACATCCAAACTTATGTTAATAACATGCAGTACTAAAAAAGAAATCACATGAAAATCAGGCACTATTTTTCAGAGCGGGTCGTTAATCATTTTCTTTTACATCGGTCGGCGAGAAAATACAAACCAATCTTGAATATAAATAATTAACGCATATAAACTCAAAATACTTTACAGACGGTATAGAATGTACATAGTAATAATGAAGTGGTTGCGGGCCGGTCACATCTGCCGAGCAACCGATAACCATTGGAGTAAACGAGGTCTAGAATGGAGAACGTTGAACGTGGTGTAGAATGGCCGACCAGGTGAAGTGTGTAACTACGGACGCGTTTCATTGGTGAGTCAAAGCTTTGACAAGGTATAAATCAGTGGGCAGGCTGATGATGATAATAAATGGATGTAATTGAATTTGCCAGGTTTAAATTGGATTATCAGGGCAGTAATTAGATTATTTCAAACTTAAACAAGATTCTCGGAGCGTTGTGCAGCTCATGTAGTTTTTTTACGGTTATGTAGATCTATATAACAGTTCTCCTATAAAAAATGTATAAGTAATATATTAATTTGTAAACCGTACACAGCTCGGTAGGATTTGACTAAACAAACATCCAGACACAACAAACAAAGTTCCTAAGTCAAAGTTTCTGCTTTCGACATTTCCCTCCTCAATCGTTCATTGACTGGCCTTTACAGGGTGGAATTTTGTAATGCCACCTGGAGGGAAAGTACTTTAAATACTAAAGATAGATAATTTTACTCAAAGGAAACATTCCTTTATTTTTACCCAGGAATCGAACCAGCTAAAATTCCAAAAAATAACTCGCGTTTACCGAAAGGATCAATCATAAAGATCGAATCTCTCTATCATACGTGAACGATTAAATAAAAACAAAACCATAAAATCTTAACTTATAAATTCCATGAGAGTGGCTAAAGCACTTTTACTGTTATAATAATTATCTTTGACGTCTTTTATTAACTTAAATAAGGAATAACTATTTAGTTTAGAAGGTTGTGATATGCATGTAAGTTTGTTATGCAGGTCAAAAGAAAAAAAAAGATGCGACTTAACTGCATGAGGCACTAGAAGTACCACGTAAACTTTAAATTTAGTCATCGTAAGTATTGTAAGTAACGTAAGTTATATTTTTATGGTTTTATTCTTATTTAATTAATCATATGTTTGTTAGTAAGATTCGATCTTTATGGTTAACCCTATCGATCAATGCCATAAAAGTAAGGATATAATTTTTTTTGGATTTGAACTGGTTCAATCCCGGGAGTGACAAGCGAATTTCCGAAAAGTTTTGAATGCAGTTATGTTTCTTTCTAAAAACAAAAGAATGTTTCCTTTGAGTAAAATTGTCTATCTCTAGTATTAAGAGTACTTTCCCTCAAGGTGGCATTACAAAATTCCACCCTGTATACATGTAATAAGATAACAGAATCTTTAAATATTAATAGGTAGGTACATTGTGAAGTACTACTTACCTATTCGGTGAAGATATAAAGCAAACCGAGATTTCTCGCTCTGATTGAGTAGCTGCGTACTGCCTCCACCCTACAGAAAACCGCAGCCCATAATATCACGACTGAACTTATTTAGCATTTCATATAAGTGTGGAGAATGCGAAGCCAGATGGGGGATAATGCTTCTGACTCGTCTGCCATGTCTGATGCCTGTGTCTCAGATGGTAGATGAAATTAAGATATATCTATGTACATATTAGAAATATAAAAACTAGTTCGAATTACCGCGATCTCGCATTAGGTGTTTGCCTATTTGTGCCTATACCTATTTTGCTCAAAGCTTCGATAAATACTTATTGAAATGAAGCCTTGACTGGAACTTGATTGACTCTGGAAATGTGACAGGCTAAATGACCATGCCCCCCCCCCTATGCATAAGAAAAAACAGCTGGCGAAATATACGTGTAATGCACCTCTGCCTGTCCCTTCGGACAAAAAGCAATGGTGTTATGATAAGTAAGTAAGCTTAGACTATGGTTATCATCGTCATCATATCAGCCTAATGAGGCCCACTGCTGGACGTAGGCCTCACCTAATTTCCACAACTGCGAGCGATTTAATGGCAGCTATAACCAACAATAATGTCGTTATCATTCCAACCCATAAACGTCCCACTGCTGGGCACGGGTGTTATATATGTGGTTATAATGTTATTAATTTTAAAGCCAACCATTATAGTTAATTTTCTATAAAGCAGGTAGTAGGTTCCGCCCGCAGATCCAGCCGAATGCAGTTTCACTCAAAATAGGCTGTCAGCTATTCCAGACTAAGAATCTATTGGTATAATCTACTTACATAATGTATCTATCCATCAACCCTAACTTTCGTATTTATAATATTAGTAGTAGGTATTACTTGATATCTGTTATTATTAATCACCCGCTGCCCATAAAACAAATAGCTCATCTTTAATCCTGTTTAGCCATTTAGTCTCTACTATTTATGTGGGAAAACTGAACACCAGTTTTATGAAATAGGACCCGCTACGTATGTACACAGCCAAGTATAAATGTTGCCTATTAATTATATAATATGCGAGCTGCGTGGTTCAGGACCAAATGTTTTTATGATCAAAAGTTTAATCTCACGAGAACAGGATAAATATGGTTTATATTCACTAATAGTCTGTTTACGCAATACTTTTTACGTCACAACTGTGTTAGAAAGCCATCGATCGCTTATACGATCCGTGTCACCATTGGTTGGTTTGTTTTTCTTATGTAAGTCAAATAAGTGAAACTAGGAACATAAACAGTACGCGTTGGACCCGACAGTATCCACTTCCGAGATGAGCGCCACTGAGGACCACAAATATTTTCCTTTTCCTCTTACAATTTGTTCGCACTTTGTAGTAATAGTTATTTTCAAGGAAGGTACAACTATTAAATTGGCTCTCTCCTAGGTTACAAAAGTTTCAGGAGCCCTTTTTAGTTCGCTGACAAAATCTTTTATTATGTTTATTAGTGTGTGGTAATGTTGGTAGGTGTAGTGGTGCCCAAAATAAAAGATTACTTACAGTTTATACATATATTGCTTGACACACACGGTAAACATACACGAAAACACACATTACACTTATAGAAGGAATAGTTTATAGTGACAGAATGTTTATAGTATTGAAGTAGAAAGAATACAAACACAAGCACAATAGTCCAGAGTGTGAAATAAAGACGGTAACAGTTTATAGATAATAAAAACAATATTTAAATCACTTACTACACTTGTGATAGTAATTTACTATCGGGCATTGACCGCGCGCGCGAGTATCTAAGGCAGACTGGCTGTTTCTATGCGTCAGCGCGTGTCCTTCAACACCTTGAAGATTAAAACGGGAAAAAACACGTGCCGCGCTAAGACAAAAGAATCCGGTACGCACTGGATCAAACGGTGCGTTTCCACTACATCGCCACCCGATATTTTAGATCATAAATATTACTTCATCATCTCAACCCATAAAATTAAATATCCCACTGTTGGGCACGGGTCTGCTCCAAATATTACTTATTATAATTAAATACATTAACATAAATATATGTTGTGCTGTGTATACGATATAAATAAATGTAAATAAATATATATAAATATTATTTAAATAAATTTAATATGTAAATTATGTGCCTACATCACTCCCCTCCGTCGATAATATTCAGGAAACCTGACCCGACGACCAGAACGGGTCTCATATTGACCCTGATTTGCTGATTCAGGGGCATCTTGGACTGACAGTATGAAAGCCGGCTTAAGGCGGTTTCTCGACACAGTCATCTCTTTGTTTTTTAAGAGAATTTTAAAAACTTTATCACCTCTGACGAGAACCTTATGGGGCCCAGAGTATGCAGGTTGCAGAGAACTTCGAGATGCGTCTTTACGAAGGAAGACGTAGTCACAGGTTTCTAATTCCTTTTAAATAAATACTCTGGGCTTACCATGTCGGGAAGCTGGTACAGGCCGCAACTTATCAACAAAATTTCTGATTCTAACAGAAAAATCAGATAAGTCAGTGCTACCTGTAACTGAAGGTTCAAAGAACTCGCCAGGAAGTCTGAGGGGCTCGCCATACACTAACTCCACAGATGAGGCTTGTAGGTCCTCTTTGAAAGAGGTTCTGATGCCTAGTAAAATCCACGGCAACGACTCTGACCACCTATCATTCGCATGGCAGACTATGGCGGCCTTAAGTTGACGGTGAAATCGCTCGACAAGACCGTTGCAGGCAGGGTGATAGGCTGTCGTCCTTTTGTGTTCAAAACCAGTCAGTTTAGACAGACACTGAAATAAGGCTGATTCAAATTGACGCCCACGGTCTGTCGTTATATCTGCTGGACAACCGAACCGGGCAAACCAAATGGACAGCAAAGCCTTCGCAACGGTTTCGGCAATTATGTCTTCGATCGGTACTGCTTCTGGCTACGTAGTGAAGCGATCTACTGCAGTCAGACAGTACCGAAATCCGTTTGACAAGGGAAGAGGTCCTACCAAATCAATATGGACCTGTTTAAAACGAGCACGAGGTAAAGCAAAGTGCCAAGGGGAGCATTCACATGGCGGTGAACCTTTGCCCTTTGACATGGTAAACAAGCGCGTGCCCACTCCCTACAATCCTTCCGTACACCTGGCCAGACGTATCGCTCGGCTACTAACTTGGCTGAAGCATTAGCGCCAGGGTGGCTAAGTGAATGCAAACTTTCAAAAAATTGCTTCCGAAGTGTCTTAGGAACATATGGCCTGGAAGTCGAGTTGCTGACATCACAGTACAAAGACGCTGAACTTCCTGGAACATTGAGTTTTTGTAGACGCAGGGATGAACCCTCTTCCAATAACTTGTTCAACTCGGAATCCACAACTTGTCTTGTCTCGATACTTACGGGAGCACCTAGTTCTTCTATACGCGAAAGTGCGTCAGCCACAACATTATTCTTACCAGAAATATGCCGAATATCAGTTGTGAACTGGGAAATAAAATCTAAATGCCTATACAGCCTTGGCGAACAATTATTTTTCCGTTCGTGGAAAGCAAAACTGATCGGTTTATGGTCAGTATAGACAATGAAATGCCTGGCTTCGAGCATATGCCTGAAATATTTGATTTCCTCATAAATGGCAAGAAGCTCCCTATCATAAGGAGAGTATTTAGACTGGGATGGGCTCAGCTTTCGTGAAAAGAAACTCAATGGTTCCCATGCCCCGTCCTTAAACTACTGCAGAACAGCACCAAGTGTCTTATCAGAGGCATCTGTAACAACTGCCAGCTTAGCAGAACAATCTGGATGAGCCAAAAGAGCTGCGTTAGACAAACTCTCCTTACAAGCTTGAAATGCTGCTAAAGTATCCCCCGACAACTTGATCGGGTGTGATCCTTTCACCGAACCTGTTAACAAGGCATGCAATGGAGCTTGAATTTGGGCTGCTGATGGAAGAAATCTCCTATAAAAATTGAGCATGCCCAAGAATGCTCTCAGCTACCGCACATTTGTTGGAGTGGGAAAATCTTTCACCGCTTGCACCTTTGAATCAAGGGGCTTGCATCCACGCTCTGAAATGTTGTACCCTAGAAAAGTAACTTCTTCCTTACCAAAGACACACTTTGACGTGTTAACCAACATGCCGTGCTTCTTCAGCCTGGTGAAAACTTCGCGTAGATGGCGCTCGTGATCTATAGGGTTGGCCGAATAGATAACAAAATCGTCCAAGAAACAGTAGACGTTGTCAAGCCCCCGGGTCATTTCATCTACAAAACGTTGAAAAGTTTGGCCTGCATTAAGCAAACCAAACGTCATGTATGGAAACTCGTATAACCCGAAGGGTGTTGTGATGGCGGTCTTCGGAATATCCTCGGGGCTGACAGGTATCTGATTATACGCTTTTTTAAGGTCTAATGTAGAAAAAACTTTACAGCCTGAAAGACTATGCGTGAAATCATGAATGTGCTTAATCGGATACCTATCAGGCACGGTACGGGTGTTTTATTTGCGATAATCACCGCATGGACGCCAACCATTATTCTTCTTCGCAGCTAAATGGAGCGGCGACGACCACGGACGCTGAAAGGTCTAGCTGTGCCATTAGACAACATAGCCTGGAATTCCTTCTGGGCTATTTTAAATTTATCGGGAGCCAACCGGCGAGGAGGTGAAGCAACTGAAGGGCCTGGCGTCGTGTGAATGTGGTGTACTATGTTATGTGGTGTGATATGGTGTATACCGGATGGTCGTGTGATCTCAGGAAACTCATCGAGAATATTATGGTACCGTGACTCACCTGCTACCACTTTGACAGAAGAAACACCGTTACAGTTAGCTAATTTAGCAATGGTACAGACAGATGTCAGATTGTCAATCAGCCGCTTATTACGACAGTCTACAACTATGTTATAATAATTTACAAAATCAACACCTATAATTGGCTTTGTAACATCGGCAACAAAAAAAAAAACGCCATACAAAATTCCTACGTAGGCCAAAATCTAATTGTAAGTTTAAATAACCATATGTAGCTATAGAAGAACCGTTAGCAGCAGACAAAATATATTCCGTCTTGTGACGACGCTCGCGCAGGGGCGACCTTGGGAAGACACAGAGATCGCTACCAGTGTCGATCAGGAATTGCGTCTTCGAAGATCGATCTATGACGTACAGGCGACCAGATGTTGAAGGGCAATCGTCAGCCGCCATTACCGACCGCCCTTGGAGTTTTCCGGCTTTTAATCACATGGCTTCACACATGAATTAGCTTGGGATCCGAATTTGCTATGGTACCAGCATATGGGAAACTTCTTGTAACTGGCGTTCGAACGAGAACGACTGCGGCATCGACTCCCGCTATGCTGGCGGTGCCTGGGCCGACTATCGCGACGCGTTGACCGGCCTGCCTTAAGCTGCGTGGTGAGATCTTGTATAGCACGCTTCAGCTCAGTAATCTCACATGCCAGCTCGTTGACCGTTGGGCCGGTGGTTGAAGCAGCAGCTACGTGGGCGTGCAGCGTAGCAATATCCTGAATACGGTCTGCCAATTCAGCTTGCGCCTCGAGTGTTGCCGTCTGCTGCGATGCTAAAAGTGGCTGGATGTTGGCTGGAAGTCTGCTACTCCAGATGGTACGTAGAAACTGATCAGGGATGTTAGGACCAGCTAGGCTCTGCAGATGTCGCAAAAACTGAGAAGGTTTTCTGTCCCCCAGCTCCTCGTGCATCAATAGCTGTTTTACTTTACGCTCCTGCGATGCTGATAAACGCTTCACCAGTTCCGTCTTTAATTTCTCGTACCGATTTTCCGTGGGAGGAGACATAATGACGTCTTTCACCTCTTTAGACACACATGGGTCTAGATGTCCGACCACGTAATTAAATCTCGTGACGTCGCTACTAACACCAGCGTTTGCGAATTGGGCCTCAATTTGAGCGAACCATAGTTCTGGTTCATCAGGCCAAAACGGAGGTAACTTCACGGACACGCGGAGAACTTCGCGAGAGCACTCCTTATCCGAAGCGGTACAACTCGATTCGTTATCACTCATTGTCACTGTTTGTTCACTTTTGACAATGGGGTCACCAGTGTGGTAATGTTGGTAGGTGTAGTGGTGCCCAAAATAAAAGAGTACTTACAGTTTATACATATATTGCTTGACACACACGATAAACATACACGAAAACACACATTACACTTATAGAAGGAATAGTTTATAGTGACAGAATGTTTATAGTATTGAAGTAGAAAGAATACAAACACAAGCACAATAGTCCAGAGTGTGAAATAAAGACGGTAACAGTTTATAGATAATAGAAACAATATTTAAATCACTCGGAAATACGGAAGTGACAAATTACTATCGGGCATTGACCGCGCGCGCGAGTATCTAAGGCAGACTGGCTGTTTCTATGCGTCGGCGCGTGTCCTTCAACGCCTTGAAGGTTAAAACGGGAAGTTACACGCGCCGCGCTAAGACAAAAGAATCCGGTACGCACTGGATGAAACTGTGCGTTTCCACTACATCGCCACCCGATATTTCAGATCATAAATATTACTTATTATAATTAAATACATTAACATAAATATATGTTGTGCTGTGTATACGATATAAATAAATGTAAATAAATATATATAAATATTATTTTAATAAATTTAATATGTAAATTATGTGCCTACAAGTGGTTTACGTTACACCTCGCGTTCTAAATAATACTTTGTTTTCCGTGATTTTGTACGGTGTAAAAGAAGTTTACTTTGCAACAAAGTTTTGTCAGTTTTGAAAGATACTGCATCAAGTTATCACTAACTAAGCTTCACCCTACTTTAGTTTGGTTTACCAGGCTGCAGCGTTAAATAAAAGAAATAAAAGCGAGTAAATACCCAGTGAAAAACACAACCATTCTCGTGTTTATTGTTTATTTAAGTCTGGGAATAAACTTTAATAAAAGCACATTTTCTGACGATCACGTGAAGCGCAGTAAGCACAATATTATTTTAGATGTTCTCGTTGCGTTCAGGTAGATAAACGATATTTTTTATTTGGTTCAAAATGCTATTCTATAAAAAATTTACATTATAATATTGCATAGTGCATGACACGAGCATTAATTTTAACAAAAACACATATGTCAACTTTTACGTTGCTTTTTTGGTTATGTCAAGTGGAATGTAGTAGATTATATAATTATGTTGATCGCCACATAAAACAGATGATTAAGTCTGCACTAAAACACCCTTAAAGCGATGGTGGCTGAATGGATAAGGGACCGGTCCGAGTTCTTTCCCGACTGGCAGTACCACTGTGGATTCCACTTTGTGGAATTCATATGTACTAGTCAAGTGACTTACCATCTGCTAACGGTGAAGGAAAACATCGTGAGGAAACCCACATACCCTAGAAGAAATTCTATGAGTATGTCTGATCCACCAACCCGCACTAGGCCAGCGTTTGTGGATTATGGCCTAAAACCCTCTCAGCTCTCTAGTTAGAGGAGAGGAGACCCGATCCCAGCAGTGGGACTTAATGGGTTGGTAATGATGATGAAAACCCCCTTATTACGAAATACGGACTAAGCATTAAACCAGGTTTAATTGACAAATTTGACACTAAAAGAATGGCTTATGTCAATTTAAACCTGGTTTAATATTTAGTCCATATTCTGTAATAAAGAGGTAAATGTTTTGACTAATTCTGTTTCTACTAGTACATAATCATAAATTAAATCTATGTTTCAGGTAAGTATACCATAACATTCACAAATTTTTAAAGCTTTGTAAGTTGCTAATAGGTATTCAATCATCGACCATTATGTTTACTTCTTTGAAATCTTAATTCTTTTTTGCGTCTTAATTTAAGAACATGGGTATTATAATAAATAAACATTCCCTTTGTTGTCAAACACCCTATTGTCAAATTAATCGTATTTGAGCTCGTTGTTGTTGTCGTCGCCGGGCGGTGTTGAGAATAAGAGAATTGCACACCAGTAATTTCATTTTATATTAGAGATAAGTTTACGGCTATTCTGTTTTTAACCTTTGTTAGATGTTTTTATTTTCATTATATACATTTTCATTATGTACATATTATAAAGGTTATTAGCCCCTATTACTAATTCAAAAATAAGAGCACGTGTTCGTGAAATACACTTGAATGGGATTTATTAAACAGTATGATTCAATTTACGATCAAGAAGTTGAATTCTTAAATCAAAATAGTGTTATAGAGACTAAGATCTATGGTTTAATATGCTGAAATCGAAATTGATAGGTATTCACCATATATTGCTGAAATTAGTAAAACCAGATTAATTTATCAATAGCGAGGAAATATATAAAAACGGAACATTTACGTAAAGTATTACAACGGTACAGCTGTAAAAAAACGTTGATAAAATTACTGAACAAAGCGTAACAAATCGCACAGATTTATACAGCTTTGGAGTGGGTGCGTCGCATCGTGACGTCACTAGCAAAGATTAACAATTACGGGCAGCAGCGTCCCGTTAACTGACGTCGTGAACAACATTGCCACGATCATGTCATTGTCTAGAATTATTCAAAAATAACACGACATACCTACATATGTCAGATATATAAAAATGGTCAGGGTGTACAAATTAAATTAAGAATGTTTTAACTTCGAACAAGAATTACATTTTCAGAAGTTTATCCCATTACCATTACAATTTAGTAAGACAGTTTATAGCTATCCAAACATCAAATTCAAGATGTAGAATAGGAAAGAGGTTGAAAATATAAATAGCGTACAGAACGGAACTTATCTCTTCATCGTCATTTGCCATAAACGTCCCATTGCTGGGCATGGGTCTCCTCCAAAGAATGTGGAAGGAGTTTAGCCTACTATACCACGCTGGCCAGACGGGTTAGTACAGACTATAGGGTTTAATATAATATTCTACCACATTCACACAGCGCCATCTAGTCCCAAATTAAGCAATTATATTTGCTTGTGTTATGGGTACTAAACAACTGATATACTACTTAAATACATATTTTTTTTGTAAATACATATATATTATAAGTATAATCCATCTACATTTATTCAATAAAATATTTACACATAACTTATACACAGCTAATCTATTTAAAAAAAAAGAACCAGATACTCTATTTACAGGAAATTCCTATAAATAGAATATCTGATTGAGATTAGATTCCTGAGGAAACGTACCCAAAAGGCTAGCCACATTACCGCGTTGGATAGCAAGGCTAATGCGTTGCCCGAGGTAGAGCCCAGCCCTTGGGTCATGTGATACCTCAGAAATACGATTACAAATTTCACGATAAAATTTGTGAGCGTTTGGCCCCCAATGTCCAAGAGTTTCAACCCCAAAAGGCTCAAAATGTAAGTCTTACCAAGACTTTCATATTTAATTATTTGTATTATTTTTGTATTTATTATCCTAAGTATAATATAATATATAAAATTATAAAATATAAGTTTTTAAGTTTTCAACGAATAGGTTTAGTAAATTTATTTTATTTACATAACGCATATCGCGTTAATGAAAATCTATGCCACGCAAAGAGATGGTTCAATTACATTGGCTGAAATTATTAATGATACTTATAAAAAGAATCCAACTCACTTAGAACATTAACCGTTGGGGCTCAAGTAAGTTATTTCTTTGATTCTAGCTGTTTGATTGAGGTTTGTTCGTTTACTTAGAGTTACGAGTTTAAATGTAAGTTTTTTATCTTCAGCACTATTCAATCTTGGCTCTACCCAAGATTGAACGTTTCAAAAGTCTATGAGATGTATATACCTGTAACTTGGCTCAACGAATACCACATTGAGTGGCATTCAAGCCTAAGCTTTTCGAAGCAAAACATGCTTGGAAATATTAGACGATCACCTATCTGTAAAGCGGCAGTGCTAGAGTCTGCTTTACTTTGCTGACGTAATATTTCAGAAGGTTTTATACTACGAACGCCTTAATGTTTGAGAACTAAGTGAAAATAATGCAAATCACATATGAATTTCTCCTGTTGATAAGTAGTTGATTTTATTTTATATAGATATAAAATAGCAACCAATTAGGTAATGTCTCCGCTGGGCACGGGTCTCTTCTCCTCAATCTTAAAAGCTGAGAGGGTTTAGGTCATAATCTAGCGCTGGTCTAATGTGGTTTAAGGGATCAGTCATACCTACAGGACAGTTCATTTTTCTGTGGAAGAAATAACCCATAGAATTTCTTCTAGGGTTTGTTTCATCGTTAGCGGATGGTAAGTCACGAACTTGGACCACATGCTTTTCATGCTAGTCAGTTATCCATTGGGCACCACCGTTTATTTTAGGCTAGCATTAACTCTTAGCTTATGTTTATTATAATCTTCAACAACACGTTATTAATAAGACGTAAAACGAAGGGTTTTATCTCTTTCTTACCATAAAATATATTTCTCTGGTATTAGGGTTGAACCCACAAACTCGACGTGATTTGAATAGCAAGGTGACCACCAAATATGTGGTTCCTAAACAATGCTTCGTCACCACAAACCTATCTCTGTTCTGTGTTCATCACGGCCGGAAGTACCACGCTTGGCGCAGTGTACAAACCTTTACCAATACGCTATAGCAACGTTAATTGAAAACTATTCTTGTACCAAATTTAATCAAGACACACTGCTGTGGTTTCAATAATAATAATCAATAATATTGATAATTTTCAATACCTGTACCGTCGTAGACCCATTTTGCTAGATTAAATGTCAAATCGGATTGGTAAATATAATATGTGACATGTTTTATAAGATTATGATAAGTCAGACTATTACGTAAGCAAAACACACGTAGGAACGAGTTGTATTGTAATCACGGAATACATTGTCGTTTGTCAAACCTTAGCATGGCTCTTATAATTATTTTCTTACTAACTTTATATAACGACTTAGGTAAGTAGTTTGTGTTGCTCCTAAATAATATGAATGTAATATAATTATGTGAGATTAGGGTTTGACCGAAACTTTGAATTCGGCTTCGGCCAAAAAAGCTATCTTCGACAAATTTACGTTTAAATTTACAACATTATTTTCTTGGAGCTTTAAAGCCTTTGACTTCAGACGTAGATTGTGGTCGAGCACTAATTATTTCATATTCCATCGCAATATGGACTATTTCAATATTAGAATTAGGATTCTACGATCCTATTATCCTAAAATCCTCGCGTTTGGTTTTATAGTACCTAAAAGACGTCCATTGTTGAGAAAACTTGTTGGATGCGTCCAAGAACTTTATCATATTATCGTACCTCTTAAATTATTCTTTCAAGCTACTAGACCCTAGTGAAATCAAAGATTTCAAATGTAAGGTAAGAACTACAAAAATATTCACCACCTCTTGATTAAAATTATACAATGTATCAAAATCAATATAACTTTATTTTATAATGTACCGTAAAAGTTAATAAATCATCATCAAAGTACCGTTAAAGTTAATAAAATGTTTCCTTCTTAAATCCTTTTTTGTTGTCGTCCCAAGAGGCACTATAACTATAACACTATGAAAAACTTGGTCCTCAAGTTTAGAATTCTTTGAAACTCTTTGTATTTTTAATTGAAATTTCAAAACTTAAGTTTCTAACTTACAGTGTCTTACAAAAAAGAAACTCTTTAGAAGTATTCTTCCGAGTGAAAATAGTTTAACAGCGGGAAGCGCTGCTTTAAGTGGTTTACTGATAAACGGCACCTGTGAAGCGGGAAGGCTTTTATCTCTCGGCGAGCCCGGCCCCTGCATTGCCGAGCCACGGAATGCACTCAGCAAACCGGCGTCACTTTAAACATATACACACGAATGTACAACTAAATTTAAATGCTTTATTCAAATGTAATAATTTTAATGCACTCCTAAAATATTTTGAGTATTCTACCACTTTCAGTTGATTTAAACTAACGAAAGAACCACTCAAGCTTACATAAAACAATCTATGAGAGCAAAGAGAAGAGTCATCTCCCAAAAATTTTGCGATTGATCGAATCACGTAGGTATGTGGGTTAGGCAATTATGCTTTGGCATCTGCAGTATAAACTCAATCAAATTTGACTGTCTTCCAATTTCTAAGCTCGTTACCTCGTTATTAAATGAGGTATCGTTGCGTCTTGTTGACTTTGGTGAGCATTATCGTCTGAGAGCGTGTATTCTCCCCATTTTTCAGTAATGGCAAAACGACTCCGGTCGTGCTCTGCGTGGGCTCCCTGCTCCTCAACCCTCTTAGTCGATAGTCATCGATGATTGATTACGACGCTTTCGCACGGCTATTACCGTAACCAGTCTCTCGGTAAATCTTAAAAGGAGCACCTTAAAATTAAGGGGGAATGACAAAATTCTACTCAAATTTTATTTTATTCACATTAATATGAGTAAACTTCGGCCGGGAATACACGTAAGTACATAATCTGCAAATGTGACAACTGTTGAATATATCCTGTTGATTTATGCATAGAATATATTAAAACTAACGGCATTACGGAAAAATCTTTGCTTAAGTATCATACATATTTTATTGAACTTTTAAACCTAAATATATTTCAATAATATAAGAATATAATTAATAAATGATGGGCTGAAAGAAATAATTATAATATAAATAAATTTAAAGCCTATCAAAGGTTTATTAGCAGGCAGTTAGAAAATTTTCTATTTTCTTTTTCAAGTGCATCAGAAGTCCTACTTACAGGATTTGTTCCCAGTAATGTCTCTGAAAAACTCAATACCGTTTTAAAACAACACACTCGACTTAATTGTGGGGATGACTCGTATATAACGCACCTGCACACATGAGTGCCTACAGCTACACCCAATCTGAAAATCTCGTGAAATATTCAATACCCTGTTAATCCGTTTGGAAAAGTTACTTTTATATTCAGTGAGTGTTAAATTATTATGAAAGCTGTAGTGACGTAGCAATCTAACTTATAATAACAACTTAATACTTACTTCTTACTCAAAGATGTCTAGATTCTAGGTTCAATTTCAAAGTTAGGTAGTAATTATAAATTTTCTGTGGGAATATGCTCACTGTCAACTTTAAATACTTTTATACGGGAAATGGACTGGCTCGAAGAAACAAATGATTTAAAACTGAATTTTTCACATGTTTCTATTTGAAATATTATTTTCGGTTATTCTAGCTATTAATTTTCCGAATAAAATAGATAAAAACAATATGAAAATTATAAAAATATTTAAGAAAAACTTAGCCATCATTTTTACCAACAATTTGAATAACAGAATTCACTGAAGTGGCGCTATTTCAGGCATTACAAAACCACAAAAACTGTAGTATAACATTAAGGTACTCTGATTCAGTAGCGGTGTTCAGCAGTCACAAATAAGGCATAAAGTACGCTCATATTTTAATTACTTTTACATAATGCAAAACAAACAAGCAAACATTATTTTTTTAAATAAATGAGAACCGACGGGCGTCGTCTTTTGTAATATGGAACAAGCAGTGTCGCGAGGGACTTTACAAACATACAATTAACCAACACAAAGTACACCCAGACTCAAAACCAATATCTATGAATCACAAATATTTGTCTCGTGTTCGTATCGAACCCACGTCACTCGGTTAGTGGCGAAGCGACCACCTTAATAAATTAATGTAACTCCGGAGTGACAGTTATACCGAATACGCCTGCATAGATAAAAAGACGAGCGTATTTAACGCTGAATGTGTAAATGCTCTTATAAGTTTCGTTCTTCTACATTAATTAACTTCTTAGCAAATTAACAACAATTCCGGCTATTTATTTTTGGTCTGTTAGCACATCACGTTTCTAAGTGAGTTTGACTAAGGCGATCCCAACTTTAACAAAAAACTATTTAAATAATTGATTAAGCCATTCCTTTGTGAGATTAAGTGGACACTTCGCTCTGTATTAATTAGTAGCCGAATACAGATAGACGTTGTTAATTACTGTTATCCAATCTAGTTGGTGAACAGAGACGTGTGTATCATCATCATCATCATCATCAAGTCAAGTGACTTCCAATAGGACCGGTTGTATGCGGCCTGTATTCAGTGCGATCCTGCTGTTTGGATCAGGTCATCTGTCGTCATCGTCCTAATGTATATTTGAGCTTCTAGACGTGTGTATTCTAGAGTATAATATGAAGCAAAACATAAGTTACTACACTAGCATATCCATTTTGATTATATGCCTGAAACCTGAGGATTTTTCAATAGAAACAGTACACTGGTTAAAGCATAGCTCTAGTATAATCCATTGAACAACACTATATTCTGCCCTACCAAAAAAGAACGGCATAACTGCTTGTCAAGTGCAAGGTAAATTGTATCTAAAGCCAGTTACTTTGTATGTGTTTTCGAGTAGGTTCTGTAATGAAATTGTGTCTTTTTTTCTTAGCGAGGCAGTATTGATTAATAACGACTTTAAAATTCTCGAAAATTAAGAACAGCTCGCCTGTAGCTTTATTAAATCTAAATAATAGAGCATCATACAGCGAAAGTGATTTATATGGAAAAAAATTATTATTATTATTGTATTGTGCTGGCTGAAGCTCTGTATGTCAAACGCTACCGTATTCCCTGTTTTATGCTGAAGAACGCATAATAAATAAATAGGTATCTACACAATTTGGCACCAGGTAAAAAAATATTATCAGGATTTCGTAATTTAAAATGTAAAAATTGCAACGAAATGCAGGGTAATTTTCTTGGACAATAAAAATCAATACTAATTTTTAAATCAATATCCAATAAAATTGATCCAATACGAGTAACGTAGTCCGCAAAATAACTAGGTCGCATCTAAATTGATTGGCTCGTTGGTGGATTTAACCTGTGCATTCGGGAGAATTAACTGTGGTTACCGGCAGCTCCAACTATCAAATCCAGCCCGTCCCGCCAGTGGACGGGCTGGATTTGATGATAGTGGATTATATAATTTGACCTGAGTTATTGTGACAACAAAATTTAAATAAATAGTTCAACGATTTAATTAGTTATAAAATATAATTCTTGTTGTATTAGAAAAACTTATATTTTAAAGGTAGTTTTTTATTGATCAAACACTAACCTTGGCAGTTTTTCATTTGTATCTAAATACATTACATACTTAGGTATATTGTATAGATATTCTAATTTAATATCTAAATTGAAACCTCGGAAAAATTTGTCCAGAAATGTCTGCGTCCCAATGGTAAGCGGAAAAAGTAATGTTAGGCGTTCAAATACGTACAAAACCAGAAAAATAAAAAAAATAGTTGACCCAGAAATATTCCTTTCAAGTTTACAGAAATTTTACTATCATTCAATAGTTATCGCATTAACCGAAGCGAAATAGTACAGAATTTACACACTAATAATAAGTGGTATAAATTCTGTAAGGCGACAGGCATTTTACCTGATGAAGCGCGGCTGCCCGCGGTAACAGCTATCACACAACTGGAATATTTGTGTATATCGACTAAAACTATAATTTTGGACACTTTAGAGTGAAATATCATAATTTTACGAGTAACTTCATCATTATGTATAATTCAGTCTGTAACCTTCTGCGGCTGTTATTAAGTTTTCTCATAGCGTGCAGCGCTGTGCCGCCTGTAACCAACGGCCCCCTGCAACCTTCACCAGGTCATGTGGCGGGGGCTGTTCCTCGCTGCACTTTCTCCTACGTACGAGTAACTTACTACTATTAAATTAACACTGGACGTAACTACAACATAATTAAACTAGGCTATTGTTGGTTTTCGTTAGAACTCACATCATAAAACTGAAGACGATGCAATTCTCTCTGGAATTGCGGCGCCTGGATAGATAGCGGCGGGTGTTACAGGCCAACGGGCTAATATGTTCGAATACCACTACTCAGCTGAACGTAATCGACTGCGGTGAACGATGACTAACTGCACGAGACGAATAGAGCGAACCTGTCTCTATAGTTTGTGAGTAACACTTTGCTTAGATCCTATTGGAACTTAAACACGTGTATTACTTTAACGTATCTAGAATGCACACAGTAGACATCTTGATAACATACGGTTTAGTAAAATAATATTTGACAGTTTAGGTCGCGAACATTTCATGACATTTTAATCTGGCTAATAAGATTTGTGCAAATAATAATATAGGTAGGTAGGTATTTTAATGAGTTTTCGCCGAGGAACAACACAATTTTATATTAATTATTTTTTTATGACATCCGTAACACACGAAGCGGTGAGGAAGCCACCGCGCCGCAGCGGTGCCGGTCGCCATTGAATAGAGGACCTACTCGATATTTATATCGCTGTCAAATGTTGTGTGTCAAAGGTCAAACATTGACTTATGTGTCAAATGAAAATGACAGCGATAATATTATTTTCTAATAAGTTTATATTAATTGGTTATTATGACCCGACTGTCAGGAAGGGTATTGTTTATCGCGCGTATCTTGTATGTTTGTAAATTTCTTTATTCCCACGAATCTTCCAAACGGCTAAATAATAATATAATAATAATAATATTCTACCACATTCACACAGCGTCATCTAGCCCCAAAGTAAGCAATTATATTTGCTTGTGTTATGGGTACTAAACAAATGATATACTACTTAAATACATTTTTTTTTTGTAAATACATACATATTATAAATAAATTACACCCAGACACAGAACAAACAATCATGCTCATCACACAAAGATTTGTCCTGGGTGGGGATCGAACCCACGACCTCCGGCTTAGCAGTCAGGGTCACTAACCACTAGACCAACAGGCCAGTCAAAATAAATGGATTTCGACAATTAATGGTATCGTTAGATTATTTTCAAAAACCCAAGTTGTTTATGTAAGGTAAAAAATTGTAAGTAGTTAAATTTTTTTTTTAACCAAACCTATCGATTAGGTTCTCAAAATAAAGGGAATAAAATGGAGATTACAATTATATACATATTATGTTATGTATTTAAATTTAATCAGGAATAATAATTACAACCATTTTCGGTCTTTTTAGTGCGTTGCTTATCTGTTAACTTTTCGCAGTCGGGTTATTTATTTTTTAATTATTTACTTGTTTTCGTATTATGTACAATAGATTTAAATGTATTAGATTCAGATGGATAATTTGTGGTATGGCACGAAAAGTCGAATAGTTCTACAAGTTTTTAGTTGTCGCTAGTATTCGAGGGTTAAAGTGCTTCCTTTACGTATATTCTGTTTAGAATATAAAAATATTCTACTTTTACCTAATTGCTTTCCTTAACTGTGATAATTTTATAATTGGAACAGGTAAATACCAGTTTACTGTCTCAAACATTTACTCCAACTTCATCACGATGCACTGCACCGCAATACTAAAACCGTAATGGCGTAGTTTCGAAACTTTATCTACGTGAATTAATTCTCATTTATCAACTTAAAAACTTATGCATGGTATTTGTTATTGCTACTCTGAGCCTTAAAAATATTCTAGTAAGGATTTATATCACTTGTTGGCTGATTAATATGCAATATATTACTGGTGTCTAAATACGAATGACTTGTAATATTGAACGATATCATCCTTCATACCTTACCTAAGTATCTTTACTAGATATTCTGTAAGTATGTATATTATGGAGTTAGAAATTTAAGTCATTACATTTCACGAAGCCCAAACTAGAGTACGTAAATGTTTTGTCGATGGATCTTTACGACAGTAAACTTTTCAAGCTTGTCTCGTGTCTATTGTTTCAGTTTTGTATTTTTCGTTCTTTCCGCAAATATAAAGCTACTAGCTGACTTCTCAAACTTTGGTCTGCCATATATATTTTTTTTTTTTGGATGAAAATACTTTAATACCTATTCTCAACTCTCTCTCTCAATCAAAATTTCATTAAAATTAATCGAACTGTTTTTGAGCACTACCACAAACATCGTGATATGAGATTGTTATATTTATAATTATATTTTTATAAGATAGATAAATATAAGATTGCATAGTCCGCTTTTATGTTAATATATTAACATAAGCTAACTACCAACTATAAACATAAACTCGGAATATAACATATTTTACTAAAGTTCAACCTTAAAAACACTTATATTTAAATGGTTGTCTCGATTTAACATAATTATGAAGTGGCTACTGCCATTTATTGCGTTATAATTAAGCAATACCTATATTCGACCAATGTCTCATCTATTCCCATTACTTATACCAAACACATCTCAACGTTCTCACCTCATCCTGTATTGTATCCTTATTGTGTGGGAACCAAGCAGAACAAATTATGCTATAATTCATTGTGGAGCGGCCACGGAAAACTCAACCAAAGTGCTGGCAGGTTTATGTGGCTAGACCAACACTTTTTCTACACATCAAAAGTATACGCACCCTGAATTCGGAATTAGTTTGTGGTCTCGAAGACGGAACTGGTGCCGCGATATACGACTCTAAGCATTGGCACCGTTCTATTTAAGGTAACGTATTACCGTCGTAGCTTCCTGTGCAGTACTCTGACGTGATGTTAATATTTGAAATATTCCCAGTAGCTAGGTAAACATCATATTTGACTAAAATTCTTACGATCTAAATAATCACTTAGAAATAATAAAAAGGCGCACTCAAATCCGTAATATGCATGCAGGTCCTGCTTGTTCAAAACTTATTTGAATATTTTAAAGACTACTTTACGCTCATAAAAGTTTATCACCTTTTTATGAAGACATTGGAGGCTTTTATACAGAGACTACTTTTTTTCATGTTGGGAATATTGCACTCACTTGAGAATTAATTCTGTTTTAGTAGGTTACCGTATAAACAGAACGTTTGGACGTAGCTTGTCAGTTAGATTCGGAGGCCATATGCACCTTTGTACAAGTAGTCGCATTGTTCGCTAGTTCAGGTCGTACTAATTGGACAGCATACCTGAACATAGTAGCTATAAATTGACCCATGAAACAAAACACTATCAGCCTGGATTTTATTTGTAACACATGCGTATGGCGTATATTAGATGAGGTCTATGTTCAGCAGTGGACATCGTTAGGCTGATATGATGATGATGATGACATGCGTATATGCTGTTGTTCTAGAACGTATATAGGTACGCATATACTTATATTGTTTAGGTAATAGTTTGGGTTTTGTGGCCTTTTAACTGGAAGAAGTCTTTGATGCTATTTGTGTGATAGACTGAAGAATCAGATAACGACCTAAACAAGTTAAAAGTGAATAGCCGAGGAAGGTTCTTGCAAAAAATATAAAAATTTAAATATGTGCTACTTTAAAATAAAAAAAAAATAAACAAATATGTATACGGTATATACTTACATTTGAAGTGGGGAAATCGAAAATATTTACATAAAATAATACAGTAGAATGAGAATTAAAATATCTTCAGTTGTGTGTGAGATTTTCAGTCGTTCTTCTAACGCTTAAATTTCAACGTCCATAAAAATATAGAACTGCTTTTACTTTGCGGTAGTTCCATAAAAACACTGTATTACTATCCTACAAAGAGTATAGAACCCTTATAGTAAAGGTGGACATGTAAGGAGGTACAGTATTTTGGAGACCCAATCACCGGCAGCACTTACGTCCTTATTGTCAGATAAACATCTATTTTTCAGTCAAGACTGTGTATAAATATGAAAAAGACATTAAATAAATAAATAGAATAATATTATATGTAGAATACTGTTTATTTACTGCATAATAATAACTAAGCCGGCTTAACTATTATTATGCAGTATGTAAGTCTTCTATGCAGTATGACCTACAAGCGCCTCGTAAAAATGAAAAGCTACTTACTTTTAGTTTTCTATATTTTATGCTTTGGAGGAAATCTTGTGACAAAATTTTATTTTCTTTTAAGTAGTAGTAAGTACTTAGCAGTAAGCTCTCTGTCACAGAAAACCTTATAAATATACAATTGTATATTGTATTCAATTGTATTCACAGACTATTATATTTTACACTGTTGAGTATTTCTTTTGTCATGAGAGGAAACTTGAGGCCGCAAACAACCAGCCCTATTGGAAATCTCTTGAGGCCTATGTTCAGCAGTGGACTTCCTGCGGCTGATATGATGATGATGATGATAATGATGAGAGGAAACTGAATGAGTCATACAAGCTATGCTAATATTATAAAGCTGAAGAATTTGTTTGTTTGGTTGGTTGAATGGCAATATTGATAGATATTTGTTTCAAGTGTGGGTATATGCACATTGTACGCTAATTGTGCTTGTACCCCCAGAGTGCAGGCATATTTTGTAATTAATTTAACGCAACGTAGCAAGGCATTGCGTAGTTTGGGGAAAAATGAATAGGTACTGTATTTTATGTATGCAATAAATAAATAAATAAAATAAAAATAACAAAAATAAATGCACGTTGATATCGCGCAAATGCCCCTCTTCAGGCCTGACTTTTACTTCTATATTATATCGTCAGCTTGGTCTTTAGAGTTGATTAAGCGAAAGATAAATGCTACCTTGGCAATGCGGGAAAATATTTACTTTTATGTTTAATATGGCAAGAGCAGACTCGTACAGGTGGGCTGCTAGCTCGTTTAATATTATGAGATTCTATACTAATTTTTGGCCTTAAAACAGGGAAAGTAAAGAAAGCACGTAGCCCGAGAGATTTTAATGTCACTACCCCATCGCAACCCATGGGTGTCATAAAAGGAGACTAAGGGAGTAACCTTATGCAGACAAGAGCATTGCGAGAAAAGGAAAATTATAAACAAACCCTATACCAACCCGTCTGGCCAGCGTTGTATAGTAGGCTAAATTCCCTCCACATTCTTTGGAGGAGACCTGTGCCCGGTAATGGGACGTTTATGGGTTGACATGATGATGATGAATCCTTCACTACACGTATAAACTTATTATTACTGTTAAAAAATCAGATTTATCCTTCGGACAAAGTTATCTGTCGATGGAAATGGCCCTTAGAGTACTAAATATTAGCAAGACATCTATTAATGCTATTTGAAATATACCCCTTATAGATTTTTCGCGCGGTAAATGATGCGGTCCTGTGCGAAATCTAGATAAAGGTGATAAATGGTCAGCCATCTTATGGTAGCCATTCGTTTTCACTTTTGATGGACGCCTGCGAAATTCCAACTTTATTATGGCAATCAATTTTGTGAACCTGAGTTAAACCAGTAATTTCCCACCTATAGCCTCCACACTATTAATGATTTACGAGTGTACTAATAATATAATTCGGCCGACAGCTTGATTAGAAGAGTCGCACTCAATACTGCTATTATAATTAGGTACTGTCTAGCTGTTCACGTGATGTTAATTACGTGGAAAGTTCAAAGTTTATTATCTCTGTTTAATTAAAAAATTATATGTAATATGCTAAATTTACCTCAAGTTATTTCATATTTTTTGTCTTAATAATAGTATTCTTTACGTCAATGTGCCTCAAGTAATATTTGATTTCCGTTTAGTGATAGTCTATTTATGGATAAGTAATAGTAACTCCCCCTAGACTAGTTGGAGTGACTATCTTCATAGGCTGGCTGGTAGTGCCGCAGCAGTCGCGTGCAATTGGAGATAATTATATCCAGCAGTGGACTAATACAGGCAGATCATGAAGTAATATTTTGTTTAGGTAAGAAGTAAGTAGTGGTACATAGTAGTACATTTCTTAGATAGTATATATTAGGAGGCACATTCCAAATTCCGGGCGGTTACTGAGAAAACAGAAAACCTAAAAGGTACCGTTCTTGCCCGACCTGGAATCGAAGATCAAGATGTTTCGATTCCTGGGAATCGAATCTAGAACTCGAAACATCTTGCTCAGCAATCGTATAAACCGTCGTATAAACTGCTCTACCGAGGCAGTACGGTCCCAAATCATTGGGATACAAAAAATATTCAAGTAAATATTTTATTATTTGATTATTTCTAAATTGTAGTCATCCTAGAGGAAGCGATGCGGGTTGAATGGCAGGCGCCGCGATGAATAGTCCGATACTGATTATCACCTTTGCCAGAATCTCGCCTTTTTACCCTTCCGCGAGTGAAAATATGGTAACAACGGGCTGACACGTAGGTATTCAAAGATGATATTTCATCATCGCTCGATATTGATGAAATGCCTACGTGACAAGGACTACCAAACACAATAAAACGAATTGATAAAAATTGGTCGATAATAGAAAGGGTATAAGACAAAATTTGAGTCAAGTCATCTTATAACACATGTATTACTATTTACGTAAAAGTACAAAACCTTCTAAGCCTTAAAGCTTCAATTATTGATTTTGACCAAATATGAAATATCTGTTTGGTGTATCCTCATTCATCAATGTAAATAATACATAAGCACCTAGAATGAAATCCCGAAGGATTAAGAGAATTCAGGTGTCCTAAAATAAATCAATATTACAAGATAAGGTATCTTTTACCTTGATTACAACACTCACTTTATACGAACAACGAAATCCAGTACAATCGTTTAACCATTGCAAAATGTGCTGGGGTTAAGCTTAGAACGACGTTTTAAAATGGCTTCTTGTCGTTGAATAATTTAGCACCGTCGTGGGATTAACACGATGATGAAACGGCCGCGATACCGTTGTATCATTTCAAAAATAATCAGTACAATAAATGTTTTATTCACTAACATATATTTGAAATGTAAAGCTGGTTATCTATACAGGGAATTATTAATTTTAATCGCGCAATACACATGTTTGTAATATTTAATCCTGTGAAATCTGTCCTGCTTTAATATTTGGTTGAGGTGCTCAAAGCATTGTGCTACTGAGATTTTGTTTACTTAGCAGTTCATTCAAAAAGGTCGGTCCATGATGGGTGACAGTGTGTGGCAATGTGCAATGTAATTATCGAGCGATACTTTGGAAGGCACGTAAAGCCGGTGGTCCCGGTTAACACATAATGTGATAGTCGCGTCCCCTGTTATGTTAAGTTGGAAGCCTTCTAGGCGACTTGATAAATTCCAAGACTATGGTGTGCCTCAAGGCCATTCGATAATGAAGAAATAATATTTGATTGCTTCGGAGCACGCAGCTGAAGTGTGTACGACTGCTTCACACAAGGTCCTGGGTTCAAACTCCGGTCTGGCAGAAATAGTATTAGGTTTTTCTGTCTTAAAATTTTCAGTAGGTATCTGTCTAAAGTCTTGCAATTGGCAATGTACCCGGTAAATGGCAATAAGCCCATCGCCCCTTGCCTTCCGTTTCAATGGCAAAATTATACGCACCGTGAATCGGTTTATCGAAGAAATTTTAATGTTTACAGAGATGCTATGCAAACTTCATTGCTAGTACGGCTAAGTTTTAAAATATGATGAGTATTTTTTTTAAAGTGCTATCTGTAACTAATATAAAATTAAGTATATATTTTTACGTTTAACAAAAAACAAGTAAATGTATTTTATAGGAACCATTCCTCACTGTAAAAGTCTGAATACATAAATATACTCTATTCTATGCATTACATAGTATAGTCCAAAGAAAATTATTCTCTATAAAAAGCTAAAAATATTGCAGAATCATTATGGAATTTCAACAATATATTAGTTGTCTAAGAATGTGACGATCAAACTTGCGTATTAAATTAAGATATCGTTTATTAAGCCCGTCATCAAGTGTTTAATTAGTTCATTATAAACCAAATTAAGTAGATTAGTTTCGAACTGTCGAAACTGATAAACTTGTTTCGGGCCAAGAAATTTCATTATATAAGGAAAAATCTAGAATTCTAGAGAAAGATTGATGTGAGTTCAATTTTATACGAATTTAATTGCGTGAATGTAATATTTATATTCATTTTTTCTGTTGTCGGCTCACTTATTGTTCGTTTTAGATCGTAAAGTATGACTGTTGTTCTTGCTATTAGCACCTCAATTTCGGAATATTCAATCAGATTAAATTTTTGAATGATTAGGAGGGAGGAAACTCCCAGAATTTTCAAAATTTTAATCTGATTAAATATCATCATATAGCGCACATAAAAACTAATTTGAGCAGTATTCCTAAAAGAATATGAACGGTTTCCTTCCCATAATTTGTAGTTATAATTTGTAGAGGACAGCAACAAAATACACAAAACAAATAAATTTTACTCAAATTTTAAACCTTTAACGAAATACTGAATAAATTTATAAATTTTCATAACATAAAAATTCCGAGAATTGCTGATTCGGCAAACATTTTCTCTGAATTAATTTAACGACAGATTTTATTTAGTTTGTTACATAAAATAAATGTATAAGTATGTTGATAAAATTCGGCCAATTGTAATTGAATAAATAATTTTAAATTTCAATTTTTTTTTTCTTTAATGTATTGTGCTTTAAGAAAATATTATGCTTAATAAGCATAATATTTTCTTTCCATACCTCAAAACGAAAAAACGGACATTGAAATGATGATCTATGAATCTATGATGAATATTACAAGATGTGGTGTGCCGGACTGACGTTGCATGAGAATGGTATCCACTTTTACACATGAATAATTTTACACATGAAGATTTATTCTAAATCTATAACTATCCCATTAGCTACAATAAAAAAGAATAAGAATGTTTATTTGCGAGAAACATGGTTACATAGTGGTAGTATAGCATTGCATATAGTATTGTACCTCTATAAGTACAGCATGTCTCACCGTACATAGACGGCATACAAAATAAATCATAAAAAATACATTAATTTACATAAATACAAATTACAAATATTACATATTTAATTCATTATTTTACACAGGTCAGGCACAGGTTTCACCGATTTAATAATAAACGAATGTCATCAATATTATCGTTTAAATGTCAAAAATTCCTTTATTGTATAAAACATTTATTAATGATCCATTTTTGAAGGTATATGTGGAGCGATTTAGGGATAGTTGTCTTAACTCTTTCGGTATTTTGTTGTTAGTACGAACCCTCAGTGCGCGAGTCCAGACTAGAGGCTTGTTTTAGTATAATTACTTTATTTTTCGATACCTATTAAGTATTAGATACGTATTACGTATTGTCTTTTTATAGTTAGCACATTTTTTTTGAACTTTATAATAATTAACCGTTATTCTAAAGCCAATTAAAACTAGTTACCTACCACAATACAACTCGAGTTTAAGTAGCTCGTAATTTGAATACAAGTTTCGAAGAATAATTGCCAGGTACAACATAAGATTGGCACAATTTCATTCGTATTTCACTGGAATAAAATCTAATTTGTTTCGTTTATTTTTCTGTTTTATGAAACGTTATCGATGTTACCGACGGTTACGACGCCAACGTTATGGACGGTTAGTTAAAGGTGCCTACTAACTTACTAATTAGCTAAGTTTAAACGCGCTCCACTTTCAGAGTGCATAAAATAAATATATATCTGGCAGTCAAAGCTTCGCTTGGATAAGCAAAAGATGATGTGCTCACGAAAGTAACTCAAAATTCACAATGATAAAGAAATACAAAAAATAAATTGTAGAACATCGTGTTTTCCCAGGAGCAGACTTACATTTTCACAAAAAAAGTTACAATGTATAAATTTTCATCTATATCGTTAGAGCCGTTACCAAGATACCACTAAACATAAACGTAATATGTATATTGTATTGGATTATTGTTTGTTTATCATTTAAAATTATGTTGGTGTACTGCAACGACGGAGAGGTCAGAGCTTTGTGATGGTGGAGGATTAAATTTTACAGATTCAAACACTGTTTACTATACGATATTATATTTTTTTATATTCACTTTTATATTGTATTGCGCACTTGACAAGCTTTTAACTAGAACCATAGAAAACTTGTCCATGCGAAATCTCACACTCGAATCATCTTCTTCTAGAAAGTTCAATTCTCTCAAGAAGATCCCTGTTCTCCACCGATTTAAATTCGAATCAAAAACCAAAAAGTGACACCGTGAGTGTAAGGAGGTTTGCCAAACGATTACGACGTATTTCTTTTAAATTTGTGGCATTTTAAATAAATCTTAAACCACTAAACCCGTAATTTACTGACAAGTAGTCGTAAATTGATACATCCTGCATGAAGCATTTTGAAACTTACCTTATTTATTGTTGCTTATGAATAAGCTTGTCCATCTCTACCTAATGGACGAAGACTTTAGTATCCAAGAACCGGGCTATTCTCAGTCAAATTCTCAATTTTATTCAGATACATGTACATTTTAATATAATAGCCCTACTTGCGAGACTAATATTAAGTAGCAATTTGAATTTCAATCGTTTGGTGTTATCTTATGGCGTTTTTCGTCTTTTGGTTGTTTTTCATTCCCAGTTTTGGCGCACTCTGAAAATGTCTAATTGTACAGGGGAATTAATGTAGTTTATAATAATTTCCCTAAGGACCAACCGTTATGCAAACACATGGTGCCTGTATTTCGCTTGCGTCCAACAATTCGTCAGCAGAATTAAATTATGTTGAATATATTACATTAATTTGGAAATGTTAGTTTAGAATTATTTTTGAGCCAAATTTATTTTGTTTTATCCTAGTTCCTCATCCTAGTTTGGTTTTAAAAACACAATGTAAACTTACTTTTATAGATACATATCACTAATTTTTGGTCAATTGTACCTACTAGGTACGTTGACTAACAATATGATTGGGATATGTTAAGTAAATAAATTATTATTATTAAGTCTATTATCATCACGGGTATACAGGTGAGGTGATATAATCGCCGAGAATAATATTGATACTAATATTGATATATTGCCGGAGGTAAAATGACAAAATAATAACCCAAATTGTTAATTTATACTTGTTCAAATATTATTATATGTTTCATCGATTCATCATAATTATTATGATGCACAGATTCATTCACATCAATTAATAGCTACTCGCATTTAACGGACTACCCGCACAATCAAATTTAAAGGCTTATAATATATGGAGCAGGTAATTGGTAATAGATCAACTGCCGCGATGACACGCTTGCGTCATTTTTGACAATAATTTCGTAGGTAGATAGACACTGCAGCGGAGTAAGTACGATAAATTAGAACAAGCTGTAATAAGGTTTCAAAACTAAAGCCTAACTCCAGGAAACAACTTGCTTACTACTTGCACTACTTGTGCTCTGCCCCAGGTTGCTTACCTACTTGAGAAAGAGAGCGCATACATACGGTTTTCCTGCTTAGATTTCCTGATCATTTGATTATGCAGATTCGGAGACATTAATTATTAGGAAAATTTTCAAACATGTGCTAATAAAACGGAAATTGTACGTGTGTGTCCACACTTAACCATTTAATTTCAGTGATGCATTACCATACAGCGCGTTCAAATGCACATAATGTGCTGTGACATGATGTTATTATCTGAAAATTCATTTAATGGGAAATTTGCTGATGAATGTATTGAAAATCGGAAATTCCACTGTCAACTGTTTTGCGCGATTTTACCAAGATATAAGTTCATAGAGTGGGCGTAGCTATTGATACCTCCGGGTTATTATACTATCGATCGTATTTGAGTAAATAAGGTGTCCTTCGATGAGCTTCTAACTCTCAACATTTCGTGTATAAATAGATTATTTAAACGTCTCGCTAAATTCAATCACGAAAACGACTTATAAAGCTCGAATTGTCCGTTTCTATAAATTATTTTGAATTATAAACTATGTGGTGGATCGGACATACTTATAGAATTAATGGATTATGGCTCTCTAGCTCCCTAGTTAAAGTAAAGGAGACCCGAGCCCAGCAGTGGGACTTAATGGGTTCATCTTCATCATCATCAGCAACTCTTTAAGTCCCACTGCTGGGCTCGGGTCTCCTCTTCTCTAACATAACTTAATGGGTTGCTGATGATAAACTATTTAAAACACTCAATGTTTTAGCAAAATAAGATAAATAAATATAAATTTTATTTGGAAGCTAATGCATTTATATTTATTTTAGATAGGTATTATGTTTCATTGTAACATTTACATTATAAAAATATGACATGATTTTTATTTTTCATTTTTCCCGCACTGAATTACACTTTTTTTATTTAATGCATGAATACAGTTTTTCTTGTCACTAAAATTGATGATCTGGTTCCCAAGGACAGATATCAACCGCAGTTCGCAGAAAAAATACATAAAATAAATAAATAATATTAATTATTATTATAAACGCTAGGTTGGATCAATAACGCTTAAAATAATTATGCTCTAATTCAATCGACCGCTGCCGCATCACTAATATGTACTATTCACTCACTTAATACTTACCTAACATTATTAACCCACTCTACGCCAGAAGGTATCTGTCAAATAAATTGGTATTATGATAATGCAGATTTGAAGGTTGTATAAAGTAATATTAAGTATATTTGATATAATGTAATCAATTTTGGCAGATTTAAGAGGCCATATACATATTTTTGCTGGAAATGAGAAACTTGGAGAAATTTAAAGATTGATTAAATTACTTAAATGCTTGGCTATGTTATCGTGCCTGGTAGGTTAGGTTGTCGGTGGTTGTATATTAGAGATGAAACAGATATTCGGTAACTATCCGGCTTACTTTATTGCAAGAAGAATTTTATATTTATTCAAAGTCTAGGTGTACCTTGCGTCTTCTAGTTGTATATTTAAAGACTAAGTCGGTGATCTTAAAAAAAAAACTCTCAAAAACCCAGCTAAGAAATTAAGTCTATCAATTCTTTATTAAACATAGTAAGTACTTTTAGGATTGTCCCCTAAGCTCATTCATGAATATACTATTAACCTCACCATAATCGCATGCAATTAAAATGAATACAAAATATAAACAATAGCTGCACGAAGCTGAAATAGTAATCTGTGATTTAATGACAAATATACCGCGCAACAAATTAATACGATTGTGACACGCGATGAATGTTTTAAGCGTGTGTCGAAAGTGATCGCAAAGTGAAATTGAATTACAGCTTGCAATTAGTTTCTGCGACGAATATTCTGGTCCCTTTAGAGAACCATATGAGTATAAATACGAAAATGTACGTGTTTCACAGAGTCATACAATTCACTAATACGCTTACTGAGTAGTGACGTGACCAGCATCAAGGGTTTTTCCACTAGAAAGTAACAAACAAATTGAATTTTAGTTTCAATTCAACCGTCGCGTACTGAAATACATATTTAATTTGAAGCAAAACTTGTTTAAGCGTAGCTTGGTAGTTACACTAGACTGTTTGTTACAAATTTATTACAAAAAATAGAGTCCAAAAATAACATAAGTACATATAGAAGATATTGTTGATTATAAAACATTTTTTTTATCCTAGGCTTTAGATTTTAATTCATCATTTCAACCCATAAACGCCTATTATACCACGCTGGCCAGACGGGTTGGTATAAAGTGATTTTTTTTTTCTCGCAGTGCTCTTGTCTGCATTAGTTTACTCTCTTAGTCACCTTTTATGACACCCACGGGTTGAGATGGGGTAGTACATTATGTACTCTTAATCCGTCACTACACGGATAACGGATATTTATCTTAAATCTAAACCGTTTTCATTTGTTTTAAAACAAATTTAAAAAGCAATTAAAAAACAAAGGTTTCCCTTTTTCTCAAACGTATTACTTATATCATTATTTCGTATCATTAGAAATTATAAGAAACGCCTCCAGAAAGCGGTTAATTAGCGACGTTTAATTTAACGATCGCCATTATGAAACATTTCGTAGCAAAAACAAATAGAAATTACATCTTAGGACATTTTCACGTAACGAGATCAATAACGCTACAACTTATCTAACCTAAAATAAAGAATATCCTGATTAAGTAGCTTGTGAATGTTTTATGTCGTTTGTTTTGTTGTAAATAACTATACAATATTTTGTTCTCTATTGTTTTCTAGCCACAACCGCAATAATAACTATAACCGTTAGTTTTACCACTGTTATGATGCAATAGCTCTCATAAAGTGCCTAGAAGGAAACAAATCATCATACCTAGCTTATACCTATATACCAGAATTATTAACCACCATCGTGCAAGTAGCTCTAATAGGTACCTACCGTACCTAAGATTAGCTTATTGCACGTATGCTACATCAATCAGAATATTATAGACATAAATATTATAAACATGAAAATTAAAACATTAATTACCATTACATGTTATTACTCATCTACATTTAATTAAAGTATTCACTTTAAATGCCCTCAAAAGTATGCGGCCATTTTGCGCGTTATTATATTTTAAATATAGCCTTTGTGTTCAATATTGAAATTTTAATTAAATAGTTTTGATAACAGATGATTTTCGAAGCCTATATAATTGGGTAGGGCACATGCCAGTATCGAATATTACACTAATGGATTCGGGTACTTAGTAATGTAGCCGATATTATTACAGGCGGTGGCGTGAGGATAATATTGTATGCACTTTGTAAAGTGTTAAAATATCGACATAACAAAATGAAAGATGTTTGATGACCGTAATGGCGGATGTCGGCCTTTAGGATGCTGCCTTTCCTACTCGCATGTATTCGTAATTAACTAACTTTTCTTTTTTAACTGCGGTATCAAGCGTCTGTTTGTGCTACCTATTGTGTTTATTATTGGGTGAATTTTTTAGCCTCAGCCATCACATTGCAATGGAAAGCAAATGCAACGTAAAAAAGGGACACGCAAAGATTTCAGATTTCATTTTATATTATGATAATAAAAAAATAAAAAACACCTGTTTACATTTATCTACTTAGCACGAGAAAAAAATGTAAAAGGGTACCCATATCGCTGTCGCACTATGTATCATTTGAAGTACATCTAATATGCATATTGCAAGAGAACGTTGCATAAATTTGATGGAACACAAGCTTTGATGACATTGTTTACTAGAATGTTCTGTCTAAGTGGAGTTTAGGATGCCATCTTGCTAATTAAACAAACATTAACTACTTCCCAACCAATTATTTTCCCCGCGAATAATGTAGCTTACGAAAATGTAAATTGATATTTAGTTGAAATCACGAGGGTAGTTAAGAACATTTCAAGGCTCAATATTTACTTCTAGTAAATATTGTGATCCAAAAAGTAGATTATGTAAATGATAGGACGTTAGTATATATGAAACGTAATTTGATGCCTTATTGGAACACAACATAAAACACATAAAACGCAATGAGCTATGAAACGAAACGTTTTATAACATGTACGTACGATGGAACAATATCGATAATTATTATAACTTTATTACATAAATTTGATTATTAGGTTTCTATATACTGTATTGATTTCTCGTTTAATATTAGTAAATCCCGATATTCTATGGCTGCTTGTCCTATAACCCACGGTGAGCTGAAAAAATAGGTCATTCAATGTGAACTTTCTAAAAAGAACAATAATTATTTGCTTTTTTAATTGCTACCCGCCTTTTCTTTGCTCAGATTTTTCACCGAACCTATTTTTTGCCTTTGTGTTCATTTGAAATAGGTAGTACAAGTCTGCCAGCCGTGAAAGGGTTTTTATAATCGTATCGTTTATTTCTGAGGTTTTCTAGTATACTCAAAAGGAAAGCTTATATTTTATTGCGCACTGTAAGCTTTCTTTTGGAATGACCGTTTATGAATAAATACAGTGGCAACTCTGTGGTTTCACCCAGACGTGAATAAATGAAATTCAACATAAGCTTTACTATATAGGATTGAATTTAATTGTTAATAGCCCGTAACAAGCACAATGTTGATAAATAATTAGTATTAAAACTGATTGTAACCACAACAGCGGCGACATTTTGGGAATTATTTGCATGTGTAAAATTGATAGAAGATGTAAAAATATGCGCTAGCTTTGAATATTTTTGCATTTCACAATTTGTTTAATTGGATTGTTGTCGATTGCGTTTATTTTAAACCACAGGATAAAATAAATTAATGACTTTATTCACAAATGTTTTTGACAGTTGTGAATTCTAAACTTGGCAAGCGCGGATAGCTTTATTAAAAAGTGGTTTACCAGTTTTTAGATTAAGTCACTGTAAGTATACATACCTACATACATACATACATAGCATCACGCCTTTTCCCCAAAGGGGTAGACAGAGGTGTTTCCCACCCACATTTCGCCAGCTATGTTTGGTCCCATGAAATAGGGGGCGAGCCTATTGTCATCAACCGGGAACATTTGTTTACCAAACTCCGGGAAAATCTCAATACTGGAATTTCATGTTAGAAAAGACTAATACCATTTTCACCCGATCTGGGAATCGAACCCGGCACCTCTTGCACAACAGTCGTATACACTTCCTGCGCCACCTGCACGAAGGCAGTTAACTCTGTAAGTTAAAGCAGTGTACGTATATTCATTGACAAGTAGTTATCAAATTAAGTTATTCAGTTAAGTAGAATATAGTTTTATATGTACATACATATTCGCTTGTCTTCAAAGGAAAGTTCGTCAAAGGAGCTGAAAACGGAAGCGACTTTACATTTTACTGTAATTCTGCCTTCACCGATGTAATATCATAATTAAGTTTGCTTACTGAAATTTCAAAATTCAATGAATATATTTTCTATTCCATTATTGGATGGAATTTTTTGCCAGCATGACGATTTTAGTTAGTTTAGATAGGTACGGTTACCCGAGCTCGGTGCAAAAGACAGCTTTTTACCAAGATATACTGTATAACTTTGTTCCTCTCAAGATTTATGATCCTCTAACTTCCCTATACGTAATAAGTCAAGGGCGAACTGTCACTTTTTTACCTTCCTGAAAATGAAACCCAGACAATGATAAAATTAGACATAGGCAACTTTACAGTGAGAATTGGTAAATAAAAGCTAAATGTAGGTGACATTTTTCATGTTTGTATTTTCAAATTTTCATTGTAAGCTAATATACATTTCAATGTGTGTATAGTCATGTTATAGTAGCTTACAAACGGTAAAAGGAATTAAATAAAAATTCAAAACTTTTCAAAATCGTATTTTGTAAACTGATAACATATTAAAATGAATAAGAAATAATACATTTCCCTCGTATTATTTGTTACAATGCAGTAATAATGAGAGCTGAATATATATTTCTCATAAGCTATGTTAAAATGCCGTAAGTCTTGGAAACAAATTACCTTGTACGTTTATTACCGCGGACATAAAACGTCTTGTTTCCACTATGGAATTTCAACTTCGGTACTGAAAATAATGTCACATGAAATCTAAGTATTCTCATAATGAGTAACGTACAGCAATAGTTTTGAGAAAAAATAATGTTATCGACTTAAAGTTATGCTTTTTTATTATATATTTTTCAATTCCCCTATCCACAGCGATTACAAGATGTTTCAGCAGATTTATTCCCCGGTTAAGCCAATCCCGAATGGATTGGCTTAACCGGGGAATAAATCTGCGAATATGATACATCGACATCATTCAAGCGAAGTCAATCTTGTCTTCGTCTTTACAAAATCGTAAACCATTATGTTCGCCTCACCTCTTTTATTCACATTGCAAAGATGACATCTGTGTAGGTAGATAGGTACTTATCATTTTTATAGGCCACGAAATGAGAAATATATAAAACGCCTGTATAACATATTGAGCGACAATTAACATTAATTACCTAATAAATTATTTTTTTAATTCTCATGAGTCCTTGTAGTAGGAGGTATGTATGCGTCCTGTTCCTTTATATGATGAGGACAAAATAAGTACTACACCACACGAAAAAAATCAGGATGCATCGTCTAGCATCTAAAGTGCTCACTTCACGACCCTATCTGAAGGGATAAAAGAGATTTCAAAGAAGAAAATAGGCTTACATTAAAAAGTCACGGTCTCATCACAACAAGGCAATTTTGGTAAGTCAACAACGCGTGTAGCAGTCGCGAATGACGCGGCATGACGCGCCGAGTTGACGTGACGTGACAAGAATGACGTCGAGAGATGAAGAGTATTTATTGACGTCACGGGATATGTCATGACTCCACATTTAATGTACGGGACGTGATGCTTTGTACTGTTTTTCATGAACGGAAACAAAATAACATGACATGAATAAAAGTTATATGAAGTATACTTTCATGGGAAAAGAGATACATTGCGAAGAATCTTGAGATTGATTACGTCTATACAGAAAATATCTATCAGATTATTTTGTAAATAGATTACGTTAGGCTGTATAAAGAATTAAAGCTATAGATATATTGTGTATAATTTTATTTTGGTGGTGAAGTTAGTGGTAGTGCTTTTAACTGGTGTGACCTCAAGTTCCATCATCATCACATTCATGAAATTAAAATTATAAAGTAAAACATGGGTAGTTTTTTTTTACCCGACTGATAGAACGGGTATTGTTTTACGCGCGTATCTTGTATGTTTGTAAATTTCTTTATTCCCACGTTTCTTCCAAACGGCTGGATGGATTTCGACAGTTATGGTATCGTTAGATTTGTCTCAAAAACCCATGTGTCTTTAGATAGGTATAAAACACTAACACAACACATGACTGGCCTGTTGGTCTAGTGGTTAGTGACCCTGACTGCTAAGCCGGAGGTCGTGGGTGCGATCCCCACCCAGGACAAATCTTTGTGTGATGAGTATGAAGGTTTGTTCTGTGTCTGGGTGTAATTTATCTATAATATGTATGTATTTACAAAAAAAAAATGTATTTAAGTAGTAGGTATATCAGTTGTTTAGTACTCATAACACAAGCAAATATAATTGCTTATTTTGGGACTAGATGGCGCTGTGTGAATGTGGTAGAATATTATTATATTATTATTATTAAAACAATAAAAAAACAAAACAGCGGACTTTTGGCGCCAAATTGTAAGTAGATAAATCTTTTTTTTAACCAAACGTATCGAATAGGGTGTCAAAATAAAGAGAATCAAAAGTAGATTACACATACATATATGTAATGTATTTAAATTTAATCAGGAATAATAATTACAACCATTTTTAGGTCTCTTTAGTGTGTTGCTTATCTGTTGATTTTTGCAGTCGGGTTATTATATTTTTTTAATTATTTACTTGTTTAAGAATATGGCAATACAATAGCACTTTGTTTCATAGGTGTGGTAAATGTGGCTGATACTCACAATACTTACCGGGCAAATCGACTAAAGAAAAATTTGTAACAAAAAACTAATGAGCACAAGATAGAGATACAAACAATATATCGGTAGCAAACGCGTTGGTCAAACACCTTTATCTTTCCATTTTTAGAAGCAGTCTATGGTAATTCTAAAAGCACAATATAACAAGTAAATATAATTAACAAAAATTAATAACAGAGCAACGCACTAAAAAGACCGTAAAATTATTGTAATATTGATTATATTTAAATACATAACATATGTATATATTTGTAATCTCCATTTGATTCCCTTTATTTTGATACTCTAACACGCGCGAAAAACAATACCCGTCCTGAGAGTCGGGTAAAAAGTATTGTGTAATACGCTCTTAGCGTATTTACAAACAGAGCGGCAACGGCGCAATTTAGTGTCATATTTCGTGGTTTTCAGTTTTTATTATTACCTATTTAATCGGAGCTTTATTTTTTTTAAATATACAACTAAACTTTTTAGAATAACGTGAAAGTGTATTAAACAATAAGTATCCGTAATGCTTACAGTTATTTTACTATGAAAATAACACCCTGCAAGTTTCCAATGAATTATTTCATGTTATATTTGCATATAAATAGGAATATAAACGCAATGATTTCTTACCTTTACTACTACCTACTATTGTAACTTAATCAAACATTGATCATTTAGGTTATTTAAAGCTTATATAGGAACGTATAAAATATCATAATATATTTTATTGTTGCTACATGCTAACACGAGCTACTTCTTTACAGATATTACACTAAAAAATCGTTGTCAATTGTTCACTATTGCGAGCAAAGGACGCATAAAAAATAATATTTTTTGTTGGCTTATCCGAAAGGTTGGCATAACGGTAATTGGATTTAGCCCATTTCGCTCAAGTCCGATGTTACCAATAAAACCTCTCGCTTGCACTGCGCTACTGCCTACTTGTGTAATCGTTATTAAACATAGACAAACATGGGACCCTCTTACACTCTAAGAAGATCCTGTATATGTACTTATTTGTTAAATAAGGGTAGGTAGTTTCTCGGCTCCTCATATTCACAAAAGAGGGTAAGTTACGGATATTTTATGCATATTCTTATATCTTGATACGGTACAAAATGCACAACTTTAATCAAAAGTCAAGCAATATACAAAATGAGAATGAACCCAAAGCTGTTCTTGGCATTAGTCTACGCCAGATAAAACGGAGTTTGTTCGTAGAGCTTTCTGTCAAATGCAATCGTTAATCCCGGTTTCCGAGTTTCAGTGTTGCCCCACAGTAGCAGCGCACAAACAATACCCACTCCAGACATGCAACTGAAAGCCTTTACCGACAATAATTATTATTATTGAAGTCTCCCTCGGCTACGTCTCGCTCGAATATCTTAAAAATACAAATAAATAAAGCACGGATTCAACACTATCACAGATCGCAAACCACTCGCTGAGATTTACTTTGTACTGTGATAAAAGGATTTGAAATTTTAAAAAAAACTGTCTTCGCGCTCCCATAGATATTGATAGGTACATGAAATAACACACAACTCTAACACAGCAACACATAGAAATGCTGAAAGGACAGTAATAGGTTTTTTTGCACTGCCTCCTCTCTCTACGAATATAATAAAAGCTGCTGCGACGTAACAAAATCGTTGGGATTGCCGAGCTCAAAATTAACGACAGTCATTATCTCACTCGCTAAAAACAAATAAACAATGCAGCGTGCTCGCTTGGCGTTGGACTTTTTGAAGTCTGAACTGAACTTAAAATGACAAATACATTTCGAATTAAGCATATTTTGATCTTTTCCATAGTATAAATACAACTTAAAACGGAGCGAGGCAAGAGAATACATAAACATTCTAAATTACAACTAAACACATTTTAGAGCCGTTTACACAAATAATTACGTAAATGTCGACAACTGTTAAGTACAAAGCTTTTAAAGTCTCACACTTTTTATGACAAATGCTCGTCCTGCGGGGCATTCGATATAAAACAAGTGTAATCTTTTTATTTCAAACAAGAAGGTCGTTGTAAAAGCAAATTTCTGAAATTGAAATCCTCTAAACCATCAAGTCGAAGTTCAAAGCTTTAAACAAGAACCTTTTAATGCCGGCTCTTTGAACATAACGTAAACATTAATATATGACTGTGTTGTCCTTCTGGCTACGTATCCTTCCGCCGGGGACGTCAACATTATTCTGCGGTTTATACGATTTATACGATACTAATGTTACTTGTCCTAGAACAGTTCGTTACTGTGTAAATAAATTCATTTTCATATCGTGCCCTTCTTCAAATATGATTATATATAAGGGACTCAAGCTATTTCAAACGTAAATGAATATTCTTAAAGCTAAACACGGCTATCGTTTCTTTAACGTCATTGTAGTTAATTTAGTTATCTACCACAAAATCTCAACCAAACAGTGAGCTAATATTTTAAACAGAAACATTAAGTAATGTTGCGAGTGAGTTAAACAGTATACAAGTGTTAATGTCATAGAGTTAACTTTGTCTTGGGTATAAACTAGAAGCGTATAAGTAATTAATTTGCGTTTGTTAAGAGCTGTTACACAAGTAAATTCAACAACTGCGTTTAGTTTGTATACATATGTACATTTTGTTGTAAAAGTTCACCACTTGCGAGTAACGAGTTGAAACAATGTATTTTATTTTTACATTTTTGTATTCTATATGTTGCTGTTTTATTTTTTGTTAATGACTAGTGTCATGATAGAATTATTTGTGTTAGTTTTACTTAGTGCGTTGCACAAAACAGCAGTGCTGCGCTGTATTTGTGTATGGATATGAGTAAACACTATTTATATTATGTACCCTCGTCATCGGATTGGACGTGATCTTGGGTGAGAGGCAATACAAAATGTCAAAAAATACAGTATTATGATGGTCGTAAACTCACATATTGGAATTTTGGTAAACCCAAAATTAATAAAACCCGTCTGAAAAATGTCACTTGTATTGCGAACCTCCTCCTTTTTTGAAGTCGGTTAAAAATGGTATAAAACACCCAACACTATACTTAATAATTGTAACTTCTAAAAAATATTCATGCAGTTTTAGTGAGTTTTTTAAGCATTAATGCTTATTTTGTTTTTATGAATTAACTAGATGTATAAAGGTGTTTTGGTATGAGCCTTCCTCATGAATCAGTCTATAAATTGGTGTAAACCGCATAAAAATACAATTTGTAATTTAAAAATTTAAGCGTACAGCGGAAGCGAGTTTATTTTATACTGTGTAAGGATAATTAACCAAGTATAGTTTCTACAAACAACTAAAAGTAAAAATATATTTGTTTGCTCCAAACTGCTCAGTTTTTGTAAGGAATAATTATAGCTATTGGCATTCGTCACCTTACGTCATGGGGCAGTAGCGTGAGGAAAACCTTCGCATGCAATGGAACACGAACGCAAGGAACGTTACAAAAATAAACCAATAGATATTTTGAGAATCATGTTTTGTCAAGCGCATTGAATGATGTAAAACGACAGATAGGTAAATAAAGACCGAAACCAAAATATAAAACAAAGAGATGAGAAATAAATGTGAGTTTGACGTCGCTCGACTAGCGACATGTCGACCTTTTGGTGGTGACCGATGATGAAGCGTTTGGCAAAGAAACTGATCAATTTTATTGAATTATGACTACGATGTACAGTTATCATGACGCCCCGTGGGATTTAAAAAAAACACACTTTTTAGCGGCTTAAATGAATCATTTTATTAAACAGACAAAATAGGTTTACACGGAACTTTAGTAGGTAGGTACTGGCGGAGCTAATATGGATAACTAAATAATTTAATTGAGTGACTGAAAATACAATCCAATATATCAATAATACACGATTACGGCCTTTATAGAATCGGTGGCAAATGTGGAAGTGAATGAATTACTGTTCATAATAGTACGTCTGACTCTGACAAAGAATATAGTTGTTCACTAAGGAATTCTTCCTTATAGTTTTTAAAATGTTCGTCAACGTGCATGTGTTCCTGTTGCGTTGCAGGCGTGCATTGCTACACTAACCGTTCACCATTAAGACAGTTTGCCGCCATCGTGTTTTAAAAAAAAGCGACTAAAATCTGTCAAAATGTTTAACAAATATGGGATCTTTTGCGCATTGGCATAACCATTTTGCATTGTATCTTATTAAAATTCATTCTATGTACAATTTTAGTAAAAGAACTATTATATATATTATTATGATGTTGGTATATTTCAATTCTAACCATACCTAATTTGTCATCCCCTTACGGTGCGTTAAGCAAAGATATGAGTATAAGGGGCGCACGTCGCACGTAATATTTGATCCTTACTGTATTATATCATTACCTTTGTAGAATAAGTATCCATGTCCTCGACGGACAGCCCCTGCCTGCCGTGATCAGCGGTTTGCAAAGGGTAAATGATGTGATACGATATTTCCTTCCTATCCTCCAACCGAACCTACGACCTTAATTTAAGCTCAGTAACCTTAGAAGATTTTCTTCTCGTCTATGTATTGTATTAGGTCCTAAGCTAAAACGCTATTTACATCAAAAAATTTTGCACAATACATTTGGAATAAGATATTTTTAGAACATAATTACAATAAAAAAAAAGCCTTTTTGACAATGTACGTCGTCGTTGTGATAGTTTTCAGTGCAAGATAATTTTGTGCCAGCCATAATCTAGCCTCATGATGCTAATGATGTTGGATGCTTTACCATTCACCCTCCGCAGTCTTTCACAGTAAAAATTAAAAACTAGGAGACTATAATCCATATATTGTTATATCTTAACATGTCCATTTTTCCTATCTCACTCACACATTCACATAAACTTTTTTTAGAAGTTAAGTCGAGGTCGAGACATGGCACTACATGTTTCGTTTCATTCAGTTGACATACAGTATAAGTCCCGCTTTATTTGGATGCATTTAGATTTTTATTTCCATTTCTGAGTTCGCCGTATTGCCTCCGGGCCTGCAGTAGTTTGCTAACAAAAAAGAAATAAATGAAATGCTATTACGTAGAATTTTAAATTTGCTGAAGAAGACGCTTTTTATTTAAAAGTTCTAAATTAATTAGTAGTATTTTGATACTGTCTCACAGATTGTTCCCAGACTTCTAGAATTCTATTTCCATCGCCTTCACGGCTTTTTACCCAACAGTGTAACGCAAAGAAGGTTATTGTGTTCATCAACCTTCATAATATATGTAATGTATGTTTGTTCCTTTGTGGCACACTAGAGAAATTTAAACAGAGCGACAATCGCGTGGGTCGTTTGTTTTAATTTTTACGTCAACGCGAGTGTCACTAAAGACATAGCAGTAATCACAATTCAATATGGCGGCAACCGTCTACGCCATTATATGAAATAGAAAAAAAATTAAGTCGGCGAACTATGCCAAGTGGGGTATCGTTGAATAGGTATTTGAAAATCATTATTAGGTTGCTTTCACTATTTTTCAAGTAACTGTTTAGGATTTATACGGTTTATAAAACATCAGTTATCTGCCAGTGGTGCGAACATCACTCGCCCGCGCTTAGTCCCCGCACTATGCGAGTGATATTCGTAGGTGTGCTTCGTGGAATAGGAAATTAATAATTTTAAATTTTTATTTGAAGCCCACCTACGGGTGTGCTAAATGGAATACTTTAGGTGTGCTTCGTCTGGGTGTGCTTGGTTTGGGTGTGCGTCATGGAATACCTCCCTAAGTACCGTCAAGTTTTTTTATAGGACATCCAAGAAATATGCAGTACAGTCAACATAAACCATTTTTTTTATGATTGAGATGATAAACCACAAAGATAAATTTTAATAGATACCTACTAAAACTCGTGTATCGATGCCGTAAGAAAGAAAATAATATTTAAATTGTATTATTTTGTTTGTCACTCGTTCTGGCTTTAATTAGGTGAGGTCTATGTCCAGCAGTGGACTTTGTTGGGCTGACATGATGTTGATGATATTATATTACATTTTTTTTTTCATATTTATTTTAAAATGTTGTGGCGGTCGGTGGAATGTATGAAAGTTTATTTTTCAAGAACAATGTCTGGGAAAAGCCCTTTCTCACACGTCTAATAATAAATTTAATGTAGTACTCGGTAAAGCTTACATTGAATAAAAATCGGTAAACACCTCTTGTCTGTATTTAGACAATTTATCATGATATATAAGGTTGTTTTGGACGAATTTATTGATGAAATAATTTTCTTAGTACTACTAGGTATATTTGCTTGTACAATGTATGAGGCAGACTGAACAAAGATTATTAAGAAAAGCTTTCTGGTATTTCAGTCCGCGACTGTGCCGTAAGCTAGGCTGACATTATTTGTGGCTAGAGTAGCGTCGCTCCGGTAGCGGACATCATTAAACTCGGCGATGAATTCAAACCATCGATCCATTTTTGTTGACGCTTTTTCTTTTGTGAATGTAGGGCTAGGTTTCCGCCTAGATTCCGTTCCGATAGATGTGTGAGATAGCTACTAAATGCGACAATGCGAAACGAGGCTGTTAAACATTGTGAACGTTTCCATCAAAGATGTGCTAGGCCGCTGAGCGGTGCAAGGATTAGTACCGACACTGTGTAACAATGCGCAGCGCGTGTTCACTCACATCCAACCCTAGTACACATCCCTCGCATACATCTCTTGCACAAATCCCTCGCATCTCTTTGTTCGTGTATAAACCTCGCTCCTACGTTTCCATAGGAATTGCACCGTACGTACGACGCAGTAAATTAAGTGAATCTATTGGTTTAAAATAAACACATCTCTCGCTACTCCTCGGGGCACACATCAATTCGTTTGTTGCTTAAGTCGACATGGGTATAGTAAAAAATTCTATCACCGCCTATTGATTACTTTTATATTAAACTGTTCAGTATAGTTCCTTTTCGAATATAACTAAATAAATTATGGTATTAAAAAATATTATATTGATACTTAGTAATATTGGATACTGTATTAAAACACATTTTGTTCGATCTCTTGACGATTAATAATCTGTACTCGCATATTTATCTAATGGATAATTTGTAACTTTAGATAATCATCATCATCATCATCATCTCAGCCTATTGCAGTCCACTGCTGGACGAAGGCCTCTCCCAACACGCGCCATAACACTCGATCCTCCGCCTTCCGCATCCAGTCAGACCCGGCGACCTTTTTCAGGTCATCAGTCCACCTAGCTGGAGGGCGTCCTACTCTACGTTTGCCGAGTCGCGGTCTCCACTCTAGGACACGTTTGCTCCATCGTCCATCGGTCCTTCCTTTAGATAATAATAGTCCCAAATTAAGCTATTAAATTTACTTGTGTTATGGGTCCTAAACAAGTGATATACTACTTAAACACATTTTTTGTTGATGTAAATACAAACATATTATAGACCACATCACCCCACATAACAAACAATCACGCTCATCACACTAAGATTTCCTGGGTGGAAATAAACCCCACGACCTCCAGCCTAGCAGTCAGGGTCTACCAACCACTACGCCAATAGGCCAATAAAATAATTATATTCATTCAAAAAGGTAATTTAAACAGGTGAGATTCAGTGTCCTCATTAACCTCCCTAGGTGGACACCCTCGACCAATTGAAGGTTAGTGTTCCGACTAAACTAAGTTCAGTCGCAACGTCGGTCACGCATACGAAATGTAGTGAATTGATACACGTCGTCGACAGAACGCAACCGATGTCAAAATCGCGACATATGCCCGTCTTGCATAAACGCTTTCCAGAAGGGGTTTAAATTGGAGATTCTTTTGTGAGAGAGTCTTTTGTTTTTTCGGGGTTAGAAGCATGGAATGCTAAGTTTGCATGGAGTGTACAGTTAAAAAAATACTATTGCTATAAAATGATTAGATATTACTCCATCACTAATAAAAACGTCTTATAGAAAAGTGTACCTATATATAACAAATAATGGAGCTGCTTGAGTTTTACGGCTGAGTGGAGTATTGATCAAGTCAACATGCATTGCTTCCAATCTGATTTTATTTGCATTCAATATCCAACTGAAATAGAATAAGTTCAACTTTATTTCGTCCAACATGAGTAAACAGTGAGTTTCGTAATAACTTTTCACTCAAATCTAGCTTCGGGTTTCAGAAACTTTATTCTCATTAAGAATTACATTCACTTACATGAGAACATAATTATAAAACATGTATCGAAAACGGTGTGATTATTAACAAACAGAAACAATAGTTACAGATTTATCTATAAGCTTGATAATATATTATGAAAAAGAAAAATTTTATATCTATGAAAATGTATTGATTTTAAGGTCCTTATATATTATATGGTTTTTTAAGGATCCGTACCCCAAATGGAAAACAACAGAACCCTTATAAAATCACTCCGTTGTCCGTCTGTCTGTCAAGAATATTTTTATCAAGAACGCGAAGTGATATCAAGCTAATATGAATAACTAATACTCGGGTATGCAGTTCCTTGAAGCCGTAAAAAAATCAGAATTCTAGGTAAAAAAGATGCAGCCGTTTATGCTCCATTTTTGTCGCATAAACCTATGGGACACTTTTCGTTGACCTAGAAGCAAGAAATTTGGCAAGAAGCAAAATCAATTTGCAAAACCGTACTCGTGTAGTTATATCACTGAAACATATCGTAGTTATATCATCGTCATTTCAACCCATAAACGTCCCACTGCTAGGCACATTGTATTTATATACAGGGTATAAAATGATACGCGTAACAAGTTTAATTAATTTAAAAAACCAAAAACCTGACATGCGAGTAAACTTTAATTGCGCGATTCAGGTTATTTCAAATTGCTGTACAGATTTGAGTACACAATGACATATCTTAACACTTGGTTATATGGTATATGATTTCCGCCATATTGATTTTTTGTTGACGTCACATAGCCTAAGACACTCGGAGGAAAAATACTAATCTAATGACGTGAGGTGTCAAACTTTAAACTCAGCCAAGCCGTTTGAGCCACAGCAGAAGGTCACAATGGAACAGACATGCCCTTAAACAAACGCACATACGCACGAAAAATATTAACCTCCTTTTTGGCAGTCGGGTAAAAAGAGTTTATCCCTGACTGTCGTTACGTAAAGAAAGACCTACGAGTACTTATGCATGAAGCTTTTTTTAACTTTTAACTCCTATTAGCTTGTGTGCGAGTGTGCGAGTGTGCGAGTCCGACTCATACTTGCACGGTTTTTTTTTAAGTCAACAAGGTGGTGTTTATTTTACTGCATTAATGCAGCCAATGCATAAAATGCAAAAAGGAAGTATGGTTTTAGAAACAAATGTGGACAGGTTTTTAGAAAATTCAGGGCAAATTGTACATCAAAGAAAAAACCCGCGGTTCTATACTACAATGATTCATTAGATGATAAGTATCTAAAATGTTCCATTAAATCCCATTTTACAGGGCACTAAGCTTTAAACATTTACCTAAAATTCACTGAAAGGTGAAGCTTTCAAATCAATATACAGGTGCATCAGATTTTCTTTAGAATTTCTACCTAATAAAGATGCGGTTTGCGGGCTTTATATTCACATTTATAGTACCAAATCATGATCAAACTTACCTTGTGTATTATAAAACATCTGGTACCTAGTTAGTCACTTTAGTCAGTTTAAATTATTCTGTTTTCCGTAGAATTATAAATTAAATAAGAAGTATTTATTAACAGAAAACGCAATAGCACTTGACACGGTACTCTACATCTCTACAGGGCATTTGGATGCACTAACACTGCGAGAATTAAATTAATTAAATAGTAATGAATTGGTTTGACAGCCCGAGTGGTTACATTTCGTGCTAATACGAGTTTTGTTTATTCAATCTCCACTTGGCGGCACTTGGTACAAATATTTGACAAATTATGGTAGTGTGAGTCTGTAATATTGCATTTCCAAAAGTTGTCAAACTTTTTAGGTGTTCTTTAATACTGAGCTAACTTATAATTGCACTTTTTATCATCTTAATCAATTTTAGATATACCTAATATGCATTAAACGATCAGTTAGAATACCCATTCAAGTTTTAACGGTATGTTGTCGTCGTATGTAGTGTAGTCTATCAACTCGATAAACTCAGTTTGTCGCTCGAACTAGATTGAATTATCTTGCAACACACAACAGATGTGATCGTGTTAATATTAGCCTTCTTTCTCGACTCCTTAACGCAAGGAACGAAAAAAGTAAGATTTATTTTGAAGTACTCATAAGTTTCCTTCCCTACCTTGATACCTGACTGTCAATCGAGAACCTTTTCCCCCACCGCACTGGCAATCAGTTGTAAGAACTACGTGGCAACGTATTGGCATCATTGCGCTGATAATATGGTGATGATAAGTTTCTTAGTCATAGCGGCATTTTGTCCGGGTAGGCAGTAGAGTACATTTCGTCAATTATATTATGTCCTATCTGATGAGGAGCAAAAACATTACATCGAAAAAAGCAAAACAATAATAATAATAATAATTGTTTGCTAAACATTATACATAATATATATGATACTTATTATGATTTTTTTTGCCAAAATAATACTTTGCCTTAATTTCTGATATTACGGAACCTCAGCGCGTGAGTCTGTCGCACTTGACATGTTTTTTATCGTTTTTAGCGAACTGACACCTTTTAGCTTTGTGTGACATTCATAAGTATCATGTTGATGTTCTTATTAATAATTAGGTTTGACTTTCACTGCGAATTATGACCAAACATATAGACTGCGTGGAATTATACCAGATATATCCGCACATTTCCTTAATGAAAACGTCATTGATTAGATGGATGAATATTAGTTACTCGATCATGGTGCGATGTGTAACAGCTCAACGCATTTGTTTGTTTAGTAAATGCAGGCCTTAGTTTTATCACTCACTGTGGATACTTTTAGAATCTGGACTTTTTAGTCCGTGCGATAAATTGATTGATTGAGGTTACGAGAGGAACACCTTGGGGTTTTAGTGGGTGCGAGCCCCACATAACCCCTCGGTTCATTCCCCAAGACCGAGGGGTATGCGTGAGGCATGTCCCCAAGTAATAAAAAAAAATAAAAAAAAGGTGCGCGCCTTACGCCAACAACGTTAGCTGCTAGATTAGTTTGAAGAGAATGAAATTAAATGAAATCTCGTTTATTCATCTAGGTTACAAAGTAACACTTATGAAAGTCACAAGTTAAGAATGTAATAGGATAGAAACTCACGCCACAATTTTTTTTTAAATGAGTAGTTACTATCATGGGGAAAGTATAGTAAGAATGGGGAACACATCAAACTAGTTTATTGGCTGCTACCAAATTGTATGTTGTACGTTTACATACATCCTCATAGTTTATTCACTATCTCTCTCTCGCAATAATGACATACAATTTTTCGAGAATGATATTGTTGTGAAATGTTTCCACATGACATCAACCGTCGTCGACGAAATTGTCAAACATTCGCCAACGATAACGACCTCAGCTAATCTAAGATCAAGATTACGAGTACGGTCGAAGATAATAACTAAACTCGAAATATTCAGGAAATAAAAATAAAATCGAAAGCAATAAAATTGAAAGTCTGCAGTCTGCCTCCTACTGAAAAAGAAGACAAGAAAAAGAAAAAAGGTGGAATTTAAGTTAATGCATATAGCCAAGTTGTTTGTCCTACTATGTAATCTTGTAAACATGTGCATATCTTTCTTAACAAACAACAGTATTTCAAAAATATACAGGCATAATATTGTTAATATATTAAACTTAGTAAAATAGGGTTTACGGCTATCTTTGTTTCAAATGGCATATTTATAGCGCTCGGATACCTCTTTTGAGCCACAAATACAACTTTCCTATCTGTTGAGTTTCCCCAGAAATATAATACCGTACCTTAAAAAAGGAGCAACATAACCATGATATGTTGTAAGGACAGTCTTTAAACTAATTGCTTTTTAAGCATATATAGTGCAAGAAAACTTTTTCAATTTAAATTAAAGTCATCTGTTCATAGTGGTCAATTTATTAAGGTTGGTAGATTTTTTATTATGCATTTACGAGTAAATTGCTAGCCGTTGCTCGGAGTTTGGCTCCCATGGATCTTTGTTTGGCCACTCAGCACACACTCAGCTCCTATTGTTCGTAGCATGATGTTATATAGCCTAGTCTTCCTCAATAAATGGTCTATCTAACATTTTTTTTTCAATTCATACTCCTGATATTAACGCATTCAACCAAAAAAACCAACTGTTCAACGTTATAATATTATTATAAGTATTCAGGAAATAATACAAATAAAAAGCAGCCAGCAATCAATATCAACCCACTTGAAATGTATTACTCACAAACAAAACAAAATACAGTATTTTTACTATAAAATTCAAAAGCTATAAACCGCTTAGACCTCTTACTCGAAGCTTTTAATATCACAATAAAACCGTTACATAGAGGTAAGTATTTTTATAATAATTTTTATGCAGGCAAACTGTATAAAAGCTTAAAAATAACGTAGTTGGAAATTATTAAGTACTGGATTTCGTTTTAATAATTTATTGGGATGATGCTGGTTACATTTTTATTTTATGAAAACAATTATTGGCGTTTATAATTTATGATTTACGAGACACAGAAAGGGATGGATAGGAACATAGGAAAATGCATGCATGCATGTGGAGTGCGAGAGATGTGCGAGATGTGGTCAAATGCGACCGTTTAACAATGTGACCATTAACATAACGTAATTACCAACTTTGGTCATATCAAATGAAAACATTTATTTTTGTAAAAGAATACGAATGCATACGTACACACGTACTTCACAATCGTCAACAAGATTTTGACTACTAGGCGTAAGACAAAGACGAGTCGAAGTTAGTAGAGACATGGAAAAGAAATACTCATTAACATACTATGGACAACTTTACCCTTAACTTGCCCAATCGGATAAAACTCGAGTAGCTAAATTCCTTCCAGGTCAGATTAATCTGTCCTTGTATAAAGAGGTAGGAAAGTTTAACTATAAAGGTGTGTCTACATAGAATTAGAAGCAAACTGACAGAAATCACAAACTAGAATGTTATTATTAGAATTGAGAGGTGTATTGCAGTTAGTTTAGTTGGATGTATTGTCACTATCTTCGTTACCGCCATGTTAATGTTCAGTGAACATTTCCTGATTTACTCACCGCTACAGATAAGTTTCAGGTACGTTTTGATTGTTGTCAACTTTTAATGAGACTAAGTAATAACTAGCTCGGTGACTGTGCTAACGAATGTTGATATTTCATTGTATTGAAGTTGCTATTCGAAATTCAAGTTTGCCTCAACTGTGGAGTACTTGGAATAACAACATTCATCTCGATGTTCAGTTGCAAAACTAAATCTTTTACTATAATATTATATATATATTTATATAGGTATAGTATATATTTTTAAAGAGCTTTAAAGCGATTGTCCGACGCTCCCCATAACCGACAGGCTGGCTATGTTCTTGCACACACAATAAGCATCCAGCGTGGCAATGCTGTCAGTCTGTTGAGCAGTTTTCCCACAGACAATGGCAGCGATGCGGAGGAATTTTATGATGCCGAATTTTAAAAAAAAAGTAGTCAGACTCGTACTTGACTGGTTTATTAATTAAAAGAAACTCTTTTTTCAGAGAACTAGACCTATTATTTTCACTATACCTGTGTCCTTGGAAAGTATGCCAGACCGAGAAGACCTATTTGTGAGCTACACATTTTTTTATCACATTATTATGTGGGTATTGAATTCTCAACCTCGTGTTCAACAGAGATCTATGCTACGACAACTAGACCAATTTATTTTTTTATTGAGATGGGAAATGTTTATAAACAAATACTCCCGGGCAGGAAAATGATATTGGGCTAGCGGGGCCAAAGATGATGTGACATGGACCTGAATACCCATTGAAAACCCTCTTGTGCACAATCACTATTCCTTAACGGATGGTCCATCGGAAACTTGATACGACATCAGCGACAAAGTGGCAAACCTGACCTCAACCTTAACCGAAAACATTATTTATGTATCTCCGATAATATGTGATACCGGTATTCGTAATAATATACCTATCCATTTATTATTTCTCAATATCTTTATACAACGGAAATTCAAAATTAAAGCTCAATTCATATATTGTGACGAAGAACGGTAAACAAAATGTTAGTGAATCACGGCATTACATGTAAGTACATACCATAAATACCCATTGACAATTGATTAATCAATTCTATCCACATACCTATATATAATAGTAAATGTAATTGGATAATAATGCCAGTTTCATATATACATACGCTACACGCACACACATGAGGTTAATCTATGAATATTTGATTAAACATTTAGGTACGTCGAACGCAAAGCTTCAAAGACATAATAAATTATAACATATTAAAAATAGACTATGAATTTTAATCAAATAGGTATATCTGAAAACGATATAAAGATGTAATCGAACAACCAACATAAATAAATGTGATAGAGAAAAAAAGTAATTATTTACATGCAGTTAATCATTCGCATAGAGTTTAAATATTGCTTTCGTCAAAATCATAAGATAAATAAACGAAGAAGTAAAATATTCGTGGAAAAAAGATGCCAAGTTTTACTTGAAATAAAAAACCGGCCAAGTGCGAGTGTGACTCGCACACTGAGGGCTCCGTTCGATAAAGCAATTTTATTTTTATTTTTGGGGATTGAACATAGCTATCCTTGCTATAAGTTAGAATAAATATTCACGTAAAGACACAAACGTTATGTAACGTCAGTTCGGAAAAAGCTCTATTTTTAACGCTTATCATTTTATACCTCTTTCAATATAGTACTATCAGTGATAGAACTACATGAGTACGGTTTTCGGATATTTTCCTTTACTTGTGCACCTTGATATTGTTTCTTGTCAAATTTTCTGATTAGGTCACCGGAAAGTGAATTTGACTTATTTAATTGTCAAAATATGCGATAAAACTTGAGCATAAACGACTGTGCCTATATTTTGATTATGGTTTTTTTTATTGCACCAAGGGATTGTAGACCCGAGTATTTGATATTAATTTCAGCTTGATACCTCTACGTGTTCTTGGTAAAAATATTATTGACAGACAGACAGATAGATAGATAGACGGACAACGGAGAGATCCTATAAGGGTTCCGTATATTTCCTTTTGTGGTATAAAAATAAACAATGAAGAATAACGCTTATTTTAAATGTTTTATTTAAATTCTTTTATTAAATGTACAGGTTTTATCGCATTAAAATAATGTTGCGCTCATTCTAATTGAGGCCAATTACGTAAATTAGAGATGAGCTTACCCCAACGTCCTTGGTTACACCGCTTACACCATAAGGAAAAATATTAACAGACAATCGACGAATTAACCAACGTTGCTATCTTCATATAAAATGAGGCACCTTTTACATTTCAGCATCCACCTTGAGGTGCTAGAGGTTACAACCTTTTTATATAAAAATACCACAAAAATTTAATTTAGGTAATGTTCATCTCGCACGGGTTGAGACCAAATCATAAAAGTTTTACTTATATCATTACGTTCATAAAATAAGATAGCCTTATTTTTAAGAACTTTAATAATTTGTGCCAAAGATGAGCGTCTTCAGCCTACAGTATGAAATATTTATGAGCGTGATCTTGTAGGAAAAAGCTAAACGAAGAACTCTGGTTGCGCTGACGACGTGGACGCCTCACACGCTTACACACCCGCATAGCTATGTCTAGGTATGTATGCATTTCTTTTTGTAGCGCCAAAACTTTCTTGACTACTTTTATTTCAAAGACTGCTAGCAAGATGTTCTCATTTCTAGGAAGAGTAAGTTTATCAACGACTAAAGTTTGACTGAATTAGAAAAACTTATTCTCGCTACAAAAATGAGATGCTTTGCTCTGTGTACGATATGTAAGTAAATATAGGTCATGGATATACAATATCATGAAGATGTAAGACTCGAGTAACATTTGTGATATTAAAATCTTTTAAACTTTCGTGACTTGTACACATATTAAATTATTATATAACGGGTCTACTTCACGTATTATATTTAAGGAATATAAAAATACCTTATTTGTTTGCCCCACGTTTCGATCGAATTACACCGACCGTGGTCACGGGCTGACTGCGCTGAGCGTCGTTCCTGATGCGTGCGGGTTTCTGCTACTACCCTCACTTTGGTCATTTATATTTATAGTTTTAGACGGTACTTCGACACATTACACTAATAACGTATTTGTGATATTACCATCATGAGCCTGTGCTCATAATGGTAATATCATGGTCTACAGAGACGTCCACTGCTGAACATTGCAACGTAAGCGTTACAGCATTACGGTGATTGAGAACTTTAATACTCGTAAATAATGCAATAGTTAAATAATAAAGGTAGGTACTCAAATTCAAACTAATTTATTATTTTTGGGACTTAGCGGTTAAGGTGGTCACCTCGCCACTAATATTGCCATGCCGAGTTGACAGTGAGACATGTGGGTTTGATTCCCACATGAGACAAATATTTATGTAATTCCGGCCCGAATCCGCACGCATTGTGTTCTAATAATAAATAAAATTTATATCACCTGAATAATACGTATGACGTATATAATATAGGTATGATAATAGTATGACGCATCTGTGTATCATCCAGGTGATATAAATTTTATTTACATTTACAAAGCTAAAAATTTAGGTATCAGCTCATTCTCCTACGACCAGTTCGCTAACAAAGGTCAGGCTTACTTTTTTTTTAATCACTCAGTAATTAATATTTCTATGAGTTACGATTTGAAATATCCTAGAAACATATATACAACCAAAACACTTTTTTTGTTTCTTTAAAATATAACGCCCGCATCTGGGAACGACCTGTACGAGTATAGCGGGGAATTTTACAAACGTACAATCGGACACAAACACTATACTATAAAGACGTCAAGTTATTTCGTACCTACATGAGGCAAACACTGTTTTTCGTCTAGCAGCATCGTATGTGGGGTCATCCCATTACAAACTATGTATATATTATATAAATGCTTTTAGCATTATGTGAACACGAAGTTTTGCAATATAAAGCTAAAAAGTTACATGTAAGTAGTTCTAATGCAAAAGCCATTATTGACCAGATATTCCAAGACATAGGTAATTCGGTCAACATTTCCGTGGCTATTTTATTTCTAGGTACCTACTGTTGAGTTGGTTTCCACTTCATTGCGTAACTTTTATCTACTACGAGTCAGTGTAAGTACATGTCATTTCCGTCCTTTGTGTGACGATGTCTTACGACTTGGTTCGGAGCTTACTTTGTCATTGTAGTTGTACCCTCAAGTCACAACTAGAACATAGCTGTGTGTCTAACTTTCCCCATTTCAAGTGTTCTAACACTTCTAACAGCTTATCAAAAAAGTCTATGCGTAGTCAGAACTGGATTTATCTAGCTATTTCAATCTGACAAACTGTAGAGGTACTAAAGATATAAGATAAATTTGATCAACATTTTTATTGCAAAAAATGAGAGTTATATTTTATATTCGAAGTCACTTTTAATCTTGTATTTGTCGGTGGTTGGTGTGGCGATGACGAATGAAAAAATAAATCAAAATAATTCTGGGCTACTCGACCCCAGGCGCCGAGTTTTCAAGAGCCTTTATCTCATTTCAATAATAATATAATATATTTTTTAAGTACGTACGAAAAAAAAATACTCAAAAAAATATACGCTGCGAGCGCGAACATAAACAGAAAATTCGTCGGCTAATACTCTTTGAATGAGGGTATTAAGTTATTGTTAAACTTCACATAATACAACAATAAGAAAAACAATAGCAAGCGCTTCGTCGACCTATATTTCCGTGTTGTTATTTATGTGTAGAGGAAGCACTTCCGTGTACCTGGTCCACGCATAACGGAACAGTAACAAGTGCAAGAACTAGGTACCTTGGTGGATTTTACGAAATCTAACTTTTATTATTTCAATCCCCTAGGCACCGTGAGGCGTGAGGCTTTTGTGTGAATTGAAGCCCGGACCGAGACACACGGAGAAAGGTAGTCTCCTAGATCCTCATCATTAAGGGAACGACTTTCACTCTTTCTCTCTCTCTCTCTCTCTCTCTCTCTCTCTCTCTCTCTTAAGTCATAATGGTTCAGACTTGGAAGATAACATTTACAGAATATTATATGTGTATTATTTTGTTGAATGAATTTACCAAGCGTGAGAGCGATACCTCTGAGGTATCGCTCTCACACTTTGTAAAAGCTTCATTGGTTCCTACGAGTATAATAATATATAGGTATTTTATCTTTCCTTGTGTGATCAGCAGTAAGGTAATGTATCGGGTATGCAGATATTTGAATATAACATAGTTTGACGTAATTACATATTTTTTTTACAAAAGCACATTGGCTGCTCAACTAAGACATTCTAAATGGAAGATTTCTTATTTTTTTTTATAATCTTTATTAATTTGATACAAATTAGTCAAATTAATTTCCGAGCAATAAATATTTGACGTTCACACCTCACATCGGCGAAACAATTGCGTGATAACTGGGTTCTATTTGAGCTCTCTTTTGTGCCCTTTTTTGATTGCTGAGTGTGCGTTTTGGGTTTTTAATAAGTCAATGCTGTTTACTCAGATGCTCTCGTGCAGGAGATAATAATGTGCGAAGCAAAGCAAAGCAAAGCTATCAAGCTTACAAAACAAGCCATTCACGTGGTTAATGCGGTACTATACAATAACTTAACAAATTGCACGTCTCTTTATCTCCTTTACGAAGTTTTTCAGTACGTTGTGGCCCAGCTCGTCGCAGTCTGACCCAGCTTTAATGTGCGCAAACCATAACAATACAATTGTCTCGCTGGCTACACCGTTATTTCTCCACTAACAACTCGAGTACCTAGGAATAGAAGGGGATTAGCAACAGGAATTCCAGCGTAATAACAGGCAAATGGCAAGCTAATAATTGAAGCTGGCTGAAACGCTTGATTGCTGAGAGCGTTCTACATTCTACGTCACTACTGGCCGAAACCAGCAACGCATATACTCCTGACCCCCACTAATTAGTACGTCGTAAACTAGCACAGTATAAACACAAATAACTTGAACCCGTCCTAAATCGATAACGTGCTCCTGGTCAAACTTTTAATGTTAAGTCGAAACTACTGCAGTTAGTTGGTTAGCTTAATACATATTGGATTAGAGGACCACTTAAATGGAACCACTTCGTTGCATGCAAACATTTAGAGAAACAGGGTGATTATTTATCTTAGTAAAAGTTCCTGGAAAAAAGAGAAAATTAATGTTTGTACGTTATTATGCTTTAGTCAATTTATCAAAAATGTTATCCTTTGGATATAAAAACCCACTCTCTGTATCTTTACATCGAATCACGTGGGGTTTTATAAAGATTGATATTACAAAATCAAAGTAAACCCAAACTCGAAACAACCGTTTATAATTCAAACAAAGTTTCGCTCCGTGTGGGAGTTGAATCCGAAGTAGTTAGGTTGTACCAGTTCTAGCTCACTATCCAGAATCCGTCTGGCTCACTAGCTCACTATTCTCGAGTCGACAAAAACTAAAAAAAAAAAAAAAAAAAAAAAAAAAAAAAAAAAGGTTTTGCCATGCTCTGATCACGAATCTGCGGTCCGTTTTTGTCTAGGATGTGTGGTTTCAGAGATGTGGAAATCAATTAAGAAGAGTATCTAATCGATATCTAATCCCGCACCCTCATTAACGTTTCTTTTGTTCTCCTATTTCCTATTATCTATTGTTTCTGGTAGACCCTCATTAGCATTCTTATCTATTACTCATTGTAAGCCCTTATTATCACTGCTATTGTTTAAGAACTTCCATGCTATTCTGAATCATCAATAAAACACATTCCTTCATTTCTACATTTTTATTGCTTATTAAAATATGAATTAAACATCTGATCCACTAAAATATCATTGTATACTGTGTTCTCTGTAAATATGTTCGTAAAACTACGCATTGAACACCCCTGAAACTTATATAGCAAATACATTAAGCAATATTCGCCGCAAACTGATGTCCACTCATTCTGAATTCTATCCACATTCCAGTCCCATCTTTTACAATTCCTTCTTAAAAAGTCGAGATGATATCGTGTAGGTGCACGCCCATATGAATCAAAATATTGACCAATACCATTCGTATCGACATGTAAAGCTATCCAATGTGAGCCTGGTTTATCATCCGTATCCAAATTGCATATTGTGTACATAGGTACATGAGTGTAAATGGGTAGTCTATTAGCAGCATACACATTATATTCTAGACTGGGGTGAATCTTTTTCAGATGTTGTTGTACATCTAGTGTATCCATGATATTACCAATCTATTCAATGGCTAACATAGGAATGATCAATTATAGTCACTTGTTACGACTTGTATTAAATGTCATTCGCTTGTGGAGATTTTGTATGATTTATCTGTGCAATGCACTACGCATTACGAAAGAATGCGAGATAAGTTTGTTAGTTCAAATTTACTATCGGTTGCACTGAGGAAATGCTTTAGATAAGATAGAACTATATAAGACCGAGTGGAGGCAGAGCCATCAGTCATTCTATGGTCTCGTTTGACCGCAGTGAATCGATATATCAATACTAAGTGTGTGCTACTTCAACGCAACAATAGTCATGGACGTAAGTGTTATAATATTTTATTGAAAAACTTACTTTTCTTTATGTTGTTGATTCCTTACGTGTGTGTGATTAAGTGTAATTATGTGATTGATATTAACATGATAACTGTGTTGTTGCAGAAAACATTCAGCTTCATAGACAATGAAGAAAATACCTATAAACAGTATTACTACCCGCCACTCTCCCCTAATCACGAAGAAGAGAGTGATGACATCGTTATTAATAACACAGGCGATGGGGGAAAAAGGAAATCGCAGTCGATTGACCATTTTTTTGAAGTGGAACCTAAAATAAAGAGGAAGAAGCTGTTGTCGTCAACCGTGGCACGAGCCGCTAGAGGTGGTGTATCATACATTTCTACTAATTCTGACGACGGAGACCAAGCGACGCATCTCATAAAAATAGAAGTGTACGATGTGAAAAAGCTATGCAAGGTTCCAACTACTGATCATTGGAAACATGCTACCACGAGGATTAAATATTATGTTGGGAATAATAGGGATAGCATCTACGACAACACAAACGCCCTCGTATACAATATTACAAAGACAATAGCAGAAAGTGAAAAAGTGAAAAAATACTTTTTCAACAATGACAGTCATTAGCTGATCATTACTGATAACATAAATTCTTTAAATTCTAACGGACTTTCTAATTTTTTGCTAAACTATAAATATTGAACATTATTTGAAATTGGTCATCACTTCATTTGTCAACACAGGGCTGTTATGTACTCTATTCCCTATTTTATTCTTTACAATGGAAAACTTCAGTGAAGTGTGCACCAGTGCTTTCTTTTCCACACCCATGGAAGAGAATATGGAACTATTCAACAGTGAATTAAATCTTGAGCTGTCTAAAGTTTGCGATGAAGGAGAGAAGCGTGAAATGTTCGATCCATCATATGATGATGAGCTGTATAATCACTGTGCGACGGTTGAAAAACAGTTTAAGTAAGTAAAATAATTATAAATTTAGATTATAATTTGCACATTGTTTTATAAATATAATTTTTTTTATTTTTTTATCGTTTTAACAGTCAACCACTACAACTTGGAAGAGGAAAGAAGCGAACTAGCAGCAAAGAACCCGAAATCATCAAAAAACAACTAAGAATGGAAGAAGAAACGTCTACCTCTGCGGGGGTAGGGACCAGTGTTGATAACAATGATCAAGTGGAATGTCTAACGTGTCATGTATTTATCAAGAAAAGGTATCTAGCTAATCATTTTAAAAGTAATATCCACAAAAATAATCTTTTAAATTCACATAATTCTTTACCAAACGTTAGTGTTATTGAGTCTGCCTTTGGAAATAGAATTTTAACTTATAAAATCAAAAGTAGAGTAGATAGTTCGACACTGATAAATTTTGAAACTCCTGAGCTGTTTTTAAATTCTATTAAAGATGATATTTTATATTTAATACAAGAGAGTATTGCTCAACATATAATTTTTAAAGTAAATTTTATATTACATGCTGATTTTGTTCAACAAACTAAAGATATTCATAATACATTCGATTTTCAAACATTTAACTATATTATTTCTCAAGGAGATAACTTAAATTTATTTTTTTCATCTTTAAATGATACAATTACTAGTAAAATTAGTGCATTTGAAAAAAAAGATAGTGGATGGAGTCTAAAAAACATAAAATCTATAGACATGAATGTTAATAAATTTAACCCCCTACGTGGCACCTCATACATAGATCTACCCCGTGACATAAAATTAAAAAAGGCTGTTATAAATGTAAAAAACAAAGATTATTTTTGTTTTAAATGGGCGTTACTCTCAGCGTTATTTCCCATAAACAAAAACGCAGATCGGGTATCATCGTACGCTATACATGCAAATAAACTTAAATTTGATGGTATTTCCTTTCCGGTAAAAATTTGTGATATCGCAAAAGTAGAGAAATTAAATGATATTAGTATTAATGTATTTGGATTAGAATATAATAAAGAAAAACGATGTAATTCTATTGTAGGTCCATTATTTTTAACAAAATGTCGTAAAGCTAGACACATCAATTTATTATTTTTTTCTAAGGATACGAAAAATCATTATTGTTACATAAAAAATTTATCGCGGTTAGTTAGTAATCAAATTTCAAAAGATGGTCACGCTATGTACATTTGCCAAGCATGTCTACTTCGTTTTCCATCCCAGGAAAGGTTAAATAACCATGAACAATACGATTGTATGCACATTTGTACAGAACTACCAAACGGTGAAACTTCAAAAAAGAATTGGTTTGATCAACCAATTTCAAATGATAAAATTAAATTTGATAATTTTGAAAAAAAGTTAAAGATACCATTCGTAGTTTATGCTGATTTTGAGGCATTTTTAAAACCAATAGAATCATGTTCTAACGATCCATCTAAACCTTTCACACACAATATTCAGAAACATGAAGTGTATAGTTTTGGTTATTATATAAAATGTTCATATGATGATAAATTATCAAAATATGTGACATATTGCGGACCAAACTGTGTACAAGTGTTTATGGAAAGTTTATTTAACCATTTAAAAGAAATAAATCAAAAAACTAATCTTCAAAAATGTCCAGGTCCACTAACAAATGAAGACAAAAATCAAATTTCAGATGCAACCTGTTGTCATATCTGTGAAACAGAGTTAGCAGAACCTTTTTATGATTTTGATTGGTACACTGGTGGTTTTATAGGTGTTGCTCATGAATCATGTAGCTCGAAGTTCAGAACACCACGTCATATTCCAATATTTTTACACAACCTTAGTCACTACGATGCTCATTTTATTGTTCACGCATTAAACTTCTGTAAAGGTGAAATCGAAGTCATCCCTCAAAATAAAGAAAAATATGTATCGTTTTCCAAAAAAATAAAAATAAATAACAATGAAGTTACATTGAGATTCGTAGATTCATTTAAGTTTTTATCTTGTAAATTAGAACAATTAGCCAAAAATCTCAGTAATGATCAATTTCAAGAATTACATAGAAATTTCCCTAATGATGAAGATTTCCTTCGATTAAAACGCAAAGGGGTTTATCCATATGAATTTATGACTAGTTTTGATAGTTTAAACATAACATCGCTCCCTGAACAAAATTTTTTTTATAATTCGCTCACAGATTCCCATATTTCAAATGATGATTACAGTCATGCTAAAGATGTTTGGGAACACTTTGGTTGTTGTAATATGTTAGATTACTCAAACTTGTATTTAAAAACAGATGTTCTACTGTTGACCGATGTGTTTGAAAACTTTAGAAAGCTATGTATTAATACGTATGATTTAGATCCTGCTCATTATTACACAGCTCCCGGTTTAAGTTGGGATGCAATGCTAAAATATACAAAAATAGAATTAGAACTTTTAACAGATTATGAAAAAATCGCATTTATTAGATCAGGCATCAGGGGTGGTGTATCTCAATGTAGTAATCGCTATGCTAGAGCTAATAACAAATACATGGAGGATTATGATGCAGAGAAACCAAATTCATATATCACTTATTTTGATGCCAACAATTTATATGGTTGGGCTATGTCTCAATATCTTCCTACTGGTGGATTTGAATGGATTAATCCGAATTCAGATTTTAATGTGTCTGAGACATCGGACGTAGGTTTCATTTTAGAAGTTGATTTGAAATATCCAGATGAACTTCATGATTTGCATTCGGACTTTCCTTTATGTCCAGAAAACATTTGTGTAGGCAATACTAATGAGAATAAACTAGTTCCAAATTTAAATAATAAAGATAAATATGTTATTCATTACAGAAATTTAAAGCAGTGCATAGAAATGGGGGTTAAATTAACTAAAATTCATAGAATTTTAAAATTTATACAGTCTCCTTGGTTAAAAATGTACATAGATCTAAATACAAAATTAAGAATGTTAGCAAAATCAGACTTTGAAAAAGATTTTTATAAATTAATGAATAATTCAGTCTTCGGAAAGACTATGGAGAATATTGAAAAAAGGGTTAACGTAAAATTAGTTACACACTGGGAGAACCAGGGTAAAGCTTTAGGTGTTCAAGATCTAGTCGCTAAACCACAATTTCATAGTATTTCAATATTTTCGGAAGACCTAGTTGCGGTTCAGTTGCGAAAGACTAAGTTAATATATAACAAACCAATTTATTTAGGGTTTTGTATTTTAGATATTTCAAAAACCTTAATGTATGACTTTCATTATAATTATATGGTTAAAAAATTTAGTAAAATCAAATTATTGTATACAGATACAGACAGTTTAATATATCATATATTTACATATGATTTTTACACTGATATAAAACCTGACCTTTGCTCATACTTTGATACCTCAGATTATGATACAAATAATGTTTTTGAATATCCAAAATTAAATAAAAAGAAATTAGGTTTCTTCAAAGATGAAAATAATGGTAAAATCATGAAAGAATTTGTAGGTTTACGATCTAAAATGTACGCTTTTAACTTAGAAAATAAAACTATAGCCAAGGGAAAAGGGGTAAATAAAAATACCACTAAAAAGATGACAATGAATAGCTATAAGTCTGCTCTATTTAATAAAGAAGTGCAATATTATAGTATGCTAAGATTTAAATCAATTAAACACACAATATTTACACAAAAATTAAATAAGATTGGTTTATCGTATAATGACACAAAGAGACATATTTTAGATAATAATATTGAAACATTAGCTTGGGGGCATTATAAATTGCGCTAGTGGTGATACCAGTGCTTTCTTTTCCACACCCATGGAAGAGAATATTGAACTATTCAACAGTGAATTAAATCTTGAGCTGTCTAAAGTTTGTGATGAAGTAGAGAAGCGGCAATTTATATAAATATAATTTTTTACAACAACACTTTCATTTTTTATTTCATTCCTTTAAACTTTAGACGTGTGTAATGTTTCACTTTATTCATCCGTTTACTGCTATTGTGGCAGGACCAAGTGGATGTGGGAAGTCAAACTTTGTAACAAATTTCATAAAATCAGTTACAGAAATATGTAATTGTAATTTTAATCAGATCACATGGTGCTTTGATGAAATGCAACCTTTATATAATTTGTCAAATGTTAACTATCATCAAGGAATTCCAAATCTTAATATGTTTGATGGTGAAAGCCCACATCTCATCATAATTGATGATCTAATGAGAGAGACTGATGGAAGAATTGTGGATGTATTTACAAAAGGTAGTCATCACAGGAATCTTAGTGTATTTTATTTAACACAAAATTTATTTCATCAGGGTAAAGGTCAAAGAGACATTTCTCTAAACTCAAGTTATATAATATATTTTAAAAACCCTCGAGATAAAACTCAAATAAGATATTTAGCACGGCAAGTGTCACCAGATAATCCGAAATTCATTGAAGATGCATACAAAGATGCAACTTTAGCAGCACATGGATATTTAATGGTAGATTTAAAACAGAATACCAATGATTTTTGTCGTATCAAGACAAATGTCTTTCCATTTAATGGTTACTGTACTGTCTACGTTCCAACAAAAGAGTTTAAATACACCAAGAATCAAACAATTCAAATCATTTGTAAATGATGCATCGTCGACTCACAACGCATAAACATTTGCTAAACGCTCTGCATACGCTTAAACCAAAATATCAGAGAGCATTACTTAAAACGTGTGATGAAGAAGAAATAAATTGCATTTGTGAATGTATTCATAACGTTCTACAAGGAAAGGTAGCTCTTAAAGATCAAGATAAACAAAAATTAAATAAACACAAAAACATACTACGTAAACTGATGCAAAAGTGTAAACATAAACTAAGAAAAAATATAATTATACAAAAAGGAGGAGCTTTCTTACCAATAATATTAGGTGCAATATTGAGTGGATTAGTAAGTGGACTAGCCAGTTAACATGGAAAACGCAAAGAAAATGATACTTATCGAACCTGGATTGATTGAAAAATTAAAACAAGATAATAAAGTTGATAGTAATTTGTCTCGATTAGATATTGAAATGCAAAATATTATGAATAGTAAGACGGAAGATCGAAAGAAGTGGATGTTATATTTACAAACACTACAAAGATACCTTCACTTTACCGAGGAGGGTCGTCAACCACTCAGATTACCAATTTATTCTGATACATCTAATGAAGATTCAAATAAGTCTAAAATTGATTTTAAAAATAAAGATAGAGATCTAAACAGTTCAGTTGATGTTGAATCTTTGTTGGAGGAGAATGATGCAAATCCACTTTACTCACCAACTCAAATCCTCAGTTTAATACCGAAAACTTATAATAAAAAAGGTCAGTTATTATTAAATTTAGTTGGAACAAGTAAAAGTAAAATACATTGGGATAATGAAGGCACAGTCATAATTGATAATGAAAAGATTCCTGGAAGTAATATTGTTGATTTAGTAAATGATTCACTCAGACCCCTAAAAAGAAGTGATCCAATAGGGTGGGATAGATTTGCTAAAGCATTAAAAGATATCAAAGTACCACTTTCTTACATCGGAAATCCAAAGAGATGTGAGTTTATTAGTCAACTCCAAGCAAAAGATCTGAACAAAACCTCTGAGATTGAAGATCAAGAGTTTTCTACGCCAAGAAGTGTAGGTAAAAAATCTATAACGAAAATACATAAAAAGATCGATTGGGAAAAATGGACGCCGTACTAGAAGAAATTAACAGGATTTATTATGATCCATCTAATCCCGCTGGTTTTGGTAGTATTGATAAACTATCAAAAGCCATGAATGGTAAAATGGATAAAAAACAAGTAAAAGAGTGGTTACAATCACAAGAAACATATACACTACATAAACCCATTCAGAAAAAATTCCCACGTAATAGGTACATTCTATCAAATATTAATGAACTGTGGCAAGCTGATTTAAGTGATATGCGAACTTATTCTCAATATAATGATGGTTTCAACTACATACTTTGTGTTATTGATGTATTCAGTAAATATGCTTTTGCAAGACCAATGAAAAAGAAAAACTCAGAAACAACTAAAGAATGTTTCGAAAGTATATTTACTGAAAGTAATACAACACCTACTCACATACAATCTGATAAAGGTACAGAATTCGTTTCAAAAGATGTACAAAAATACTTTAAATCCAAAAAGATTAATTACTATACCACTAACAATCCTGACATTAAGGCCAGTATTGTTGAACGATTTCAAAGAACTCTAAAAATGAAAATGTGGCGTTATTTCACTCATAGTAATACTTATAGATATATAGATGTTTTACAAGATTTAATATACTCTTATAATCACAGCATTCACTCTAGTATTAAGATGTGTCCATGTGATGTAAATTCCAACAATATTATGACAGTTTGGACTAATCTTTATTATGGGAAGTCAAACAAACTTTCTTTAGAGAATCAAAAACCAAATTTCAATGTAGGAGACTATGTTCGAATAACCAAATATAAACACGTTTTCCAAAAAGGATATGAATCAAATTGGAGTGATGAAATATTTATTATATCTTCAATAATTGATAGATCTCCATGGGTTGTTTATACAATAACAGATTTACAAAATGACCCCATAGTAGGTACTTTTTATGAAAGAGAATTACAGAAGGTCACTTACAACCCCACCTCACAATATAAAATAGATAAAATAATTGACAATCGTTATTCGGGTAACAGAAAAGAAGTATTAGTGAAGTGGAAAGGTTATCCAGATAAATTTAACAGTTGGATTTTAGCTTCCAGCTTAAAAGAATTATGAATAAAGAAAGTTTTTATTTAACTTTGCTCAGCAATAGTTCAATGGAGTACTTTCCAGATAACAAGACCACAAATTTTTCAACAAAATTACCAAAACCTATTAAACTAGAAGGTGAATGGTCGGTTGGAGTTGCCGAATTTCAATATCCATGTACCATGTTTACTGTTCAAGATCATGAAAATGTTGTATACATTACAAAAACCATGTTAATACCTAATGAAGGTAAACCATCAACAGTTTACTACAAAAAACATATTCCAGCTACCAACTATGATAACGTTGAGCATATTTTAGGGGCGTTAAATGGTATCAGAGAGAACTTGAAATTTCGCTATGATGAAATAACAAAATTTGTGTCTGTTTCTGTTTTGGATAAAAATATTAAATCCGTAACATTATCACCGAAATTAAGTTTACAACTAGGTTATGAGCCAAATAAAAATCTCCTAGAGAGAAATTTTGGGAAGTGTCCTGCTAATTTACACTTAGGATTACCATCTCAACTACTTGTGTATTGCGACATTATCGATCCTCAGATTGTGGGTGATGTTATGACTCCTTTATTAAGAGTCATTTCATTAGATCCTTCAAAATACATTTATGGTGCAAATAAAATGCACGTTTTCTCTCCACCTCACTACTTACCTGTTATGCGAAGAGAGTTCGATACGCTGGAAATAGATATAAGATCGAACACAGGACACAAAATACCATTCCAGTTTGGAACCGTGTGTATTAAACTACATTTCCGAAAATTATAATAATGAATTCTCTTCGTGATCATCATCATAAATGTCCATATGAAAATTATTATACACACCAAGCTGGATCAGGAGTTGGAGTAATTTATAAGGGTTCATCATATCAACGTGGTCATGGTATTGGGAGCTTCTTAGGGGGGTTATTTAGATCAGTTTTACCTTTACTTTCAAGTGGCGCTCGAGTGATTGGTAAAGAGGCATTAAACGCTGGAGTAGGACTTTTATCGGATATGGTACAAGCGCGTCCTATGGAAAACTCAATAAAAGATCGTCTAAAGCAAGTTAGTACCAACTTAAAACGAAAAGCTGATGATAAAATTGATCGATTTAACATGACAGGATCTGGATATATAACTAAAAGAAAACGATTGGCCTCATTCATTCCACCATTAACTGTTAGAGTGAGAGCTACGAAAAAACCTAGTCTAAAAACAAAAAATATTAAAGATATATTTTCAAACTAGATATATTTTCAAACTAGATATGTCTTTCCTTCATAATCATTCTTGTGAGTGCGCTAAGTCAGAATTGGATTTATTTGCACTACCATCTACACAAACGAGCATTGAAAATGGATTGTGGATTCACTATAAACCAATTTCATCTCTTGCTGATGATGGACCTATTGAGTTTCAAGTTCCTGGGGCAGGCGATGACTACATAGATTTGTCTCATACATTACTCAACATAAAGGCAAAAGTATTAAATCAAGATTCAAGTAACTTGATATCGACCTCAGTAGTAGCACCTGTAAATAATTGGTTGCATTCACTTTTTAGTCAACTTGATGTTTATTTAAACCAAAAACTTGTGTCACCACCGAATAATACCTATGCCTATCGAGCATATATGGAAACCCTTTTAAACTATGCTCCTGCTGCTAAACAATCTCATCTTACTTGTAGCCTTTGGTATGAGGATACAGCAGGAAAAATGGATTCTACAGATGAGAAAAACATAGGATTTGTTAAAAGACAGGAGTTAATTAATGAAAGTAAAGAAATAGAAATGATTGGACATCTCCATGGTGACATTTTCAATCAAGATAAATTTTTAATTAATGGTGTTGAAATGAGTGTAAAGTTAGTTCGATCGAGAGAGAGTTTTAATTTAATTGCTGGATCAAACGATGTAAAGTTTAAAGTTAGCATTACGGATGCAACTCTTATTGTCCGACGAGCACGAATTAATCCAAGTGTATTACTCGCACATCAAAAAGTTTTAGCTTCTACTACTGCTAAATATCCTATTACTCGGGCTGAAGTCAAAGTTTTAACAATTCCATCGGGTGTTCAAGGCAAAACTCTTGATAATATATTCCTAGGACAGATACCAAAAAGATGTATAGTTGGATTTGTAAACAATTCTGCATTTAATGGCTCTATTACTAAAAATCCATTTAACTTTGAAAACTATGGTATTAATTCTTTCTGCTTATATATTGATGGTCAACAAATACCCTCAAAAGCTTTGCAACCCTCTTTTAATAATAGTATATTTACATCAGCATATCATACTCTATTCTCGGGGACTGGTATTCACTTTCTTAATGAAGGAAATGCAATTTCTCGTGAGCAGTATCCCAAAGGTTACTGCCTATTAGCATTTGATTTAACTCCTGATTTATCAGCTAACTCATCAGCTCATTGGAATCTCATAAAGCATGGTAGTGTAAGATTAGAAATACGATTTGAATCCTCACTTATACAAACAATTAACTGTATAGTTTATGCTGAGTTTGATAATATTATTGAAATAGATAAAAACAGAAATATTACTGTAGATTACAGTAGTTAAGGTTATAATGTGTGTTGTGTATTAGATTTATGTGTAATGCATGTTTAAATGTGTACCTATGTAACTATGGGAAAACATTATTAAATTAAATAAAACAAATTGTATCAAATATACTATTTTTTATTTCTTTATACACCTTTCATCTTACACAAAACGCTGTTGAAATTTAAACTTTACATAAGCGCACTGACTAAACCACTGAATATGTTGCTGCCAAGGATCATCATCATCTTCCCAATTTTTTAAACCACCACCACAATGGAAACACTTGGTCCTGTCTCCATGGCCGGTATAAAAGAAACCAGCTTCTGCGAGATCTTCAGGCTTCTGTCGCAAAAGGAGAGGCCAGTGTTCGAAACTGAGCAACCGTCTAGCTTTTGAACTGAAGAATGGATATTCAGCTCTTGGATACTGCATATTCTTCTCTTTTTCTTCTCCACTCAGTGTTGTAGTTTTGCTATTCAATGACAAGTTCTGTTCACGTATACCACACTCATCTCTTCCTTCTGGTCTCGTGTTTCTCCCAGTATCGCAAGATGCAATCCTTGAATCTAATGAGTACACAAAAGTAATTTATGTTATCAGAATCACATTCAGTAATGATCAGCTAATGACTGTCATTGTTGAAAAAGTATTTTTTCACTTTTTCACTTTCTGCTATTGTCTTTGTAATATTGTATACGAGGGCGTTTGTGTTGTCGTAGATGCTATCCCTATTATTCCCAACATAATATTTAATCCTCGTGGTAGCATGTTTCCAATGATCAGTAGTTGGAACCTTGCATAGCTTTTTCACATCGTACACTTCTATTTTTATGAGATGCGTCGCTTGGTCTCCGTCGTCAGAATTAGTAGAAATGTATGATACACCACCTCTAGCGGCTCGTGCCACGGTTGACGACAACAGCTTCTTCCTCTTTATTTTAGGTTCCACTTCAAAAAAATGGTCAATCGACTGCGATTTCCTTTTTCCCCCATCGCCTGTGTTATTAATAACGATGTCATCACTCTCTTCTTCGTGATTAGGGGAGAGTGGCGGGTAGTAATACTGTTTATAGGTATTTTCTTCATTGTCTATGAAGCTGAATGTTTTCTGCAACAACACAGTTATCATGTTAATATCAATCACATAATTACACTTAATCACACACACGTAAGGAATCAACAACATAAAGAAAAGTAAGTTTTTCAATAAAATATTATAACACTTACGTCCATGACTATTGTTGCGTTGAAGTAGCACACACTTAGTATTGATATATCGATTCACTGCGGTCAAACGAGACCATAGAATGACTGATGGCTCTGCCTCCACTCGGTCTTATATAGTTCTATCTTATCTAAAGCATTTCCTCAGTGCAACCGATAGTAAATTTGAACTAACAAACTTATCTCGCATTCTTTCGTAATGCGTAGTGCATTGCACAGATAAATCATACAAAATCTCCACAAGCGAATGACATTTAATACAAGTCGTAACAAGTGACTATAATTGATCATTCCTATGTTAGCCATTGAATAGATTGGTAATATCATGGATACACTAGATGTACAACAACATCTGAAAAAGATTCACCCCAGTCTAGAATATAATGTGTATGCTGCTAATAGACTACCCATTTACACTCATGTACCTATGTACACAATATGCAATTTGGATACGGATGATAAACCAGGCTCACATTGGATAGCTTTACATGTCGATACGAATGGTATTGGTCAATATTTTGATTCATATGGGCGTGCACCTACACGATATCATCTCGACTTTTTAAGAAGGAATTGTAAAAGATGGGACTGGAATGTGGATAGAATTCAGAATGAGTGGACATCAGTTTGCGGCGAATATTGCTTAATGTATTTGCTATATAAGTTTCAGGGGTGTTCAATGCGTAGTTTTACGAACATATTTACAGAGAACACAGTATACAATGATATTTTAGTGGATCAGATGTTTAATTCATATTTTAATAAGCAATAAAAATGTAGAAATGAAGGAATGTGTTTTATTGATGATTCAGAATAGCATGGAAGTTCTTAAACAATAGCAGTGATAATAAGGGCTTACAATGAGTAATAGATAAGAATGCTAATGAGGGTCTACCAGAAACAATAGATAATAGGAAATAGGAGAACAAAAGAAACGTTAATGAGGGTGCGGGATTAGATATCGATTAGATACTCTTCTTAATTGATTTCCACATCTCTGAAACCACACATCCTAGACAAAAACGGACCGCAGATTCGTGATCAGAGCATGGCAAAACCTTTTTTTTTTTTTTTTTTTTTTTTTTTTTTTTTTTTTTTTTTTTTTTTTTTTTTTTTTTTTTTTAGTTTTTGTCGACTCGAGAATAGTGAGCTAGTGAGCCAGACGGATTCTGGATAGTGAGCTAGAACTGGTACAACCTAACTACTATCCGAAATACGTAACATCCCCAACTTTAAGCCACTGCTAGATGAATACAGTAAAAATAAACTACTAGGTATAACATGTGCTGCAAAAATGCTTCTGCCTAGAAAATAAAAGAAAATAGAACTTATAATTTAAGCATTATGGTTTAAAGTTTAAATCTTCAAAACTCCTTTGCTTTGGTTTAACTTTTTGTATAAATATGCTGAACAAGTAATTGAAAAATTCAAACCCACCACGGGACCTAGTTCCACAGACCTGGTTAACCAATAATTCTATTATAATCAGTTGTCACATTAAGCATAACATTGGGTTGCCAATCAACTTAAACAAAACGGATATGTAGGTATACAATAAATTGACAGTTAAAACTTTCATTCGAGAATTAAATTAGGCAGAGCAAAGCGCTGCGATGAACTAATAACAATCGAGTTAAAGCAGTGATTAAATTAAGCTATTTTGGTAGCCAGCAATGTTATTCTGTGTACAACTTAGTAGCTCCCAACTGTGTTTATATTCGTTATTGCGTAGGCCGGCTTGTGACATTTTATACATAGAAGCTTTATGCTCTAACATCATAGTAAAATTCTATACTTACCTAAAATAATATAAAAATTAACGCACCAAAAGAAACCTAACTATAAAAACCTATAATTACAAAACAATATTAATTTTCAAAGACGTGCCATTAGCTAGTATTAGCGCGGACATTAAGATTACATGAAGGAATATGGTCATGACTAAGAAAAGAACTGAAGAAAACTTAGGTAAATGCGCCACTTTTATATAGTCAAAATAGAACGTGGGTATCTTCTTACCGTTCGTAACGTAATCGCCAGATTTTGTACGTGATACAAAAATACAAGCCATAAAAAACTTATTACTTCACGTGTTTACCTAGTTAATTCTTAATAAGCTTTACCCATATGCTTTACATTCCACATACTTTACATAAATGGATCAAATGTATAGTTTACTTTTGAGTATCGAGGTTTTGTATAAACCTTGGGGTGTCGAGGTTTATATACTATAATATATATTGCTTGTAAAGCCGAATAATATAAATTAAACTTTTAATTCAATCAATTCGGGACTTTTGTACCTTTGTATTTAAATTCAATTTATCAAACATTAATAAAGCCGAAATAAATTTGAGTAATCATTAAGGTACAGAAAAGTTATCGACAGGCAATAACTCGAATGCTGAATTGCACTAGAAAAGTTCCCTCATCGGTTTCGTAACAAATGACTCTTCTACAATTGAAGTTCTCTCCAATCAAAATCTGATACTATAGGTACTGTAAGGTATTGATCCCGATATTAATCGAACAATTTTTTTTTTCGAAAGTCCATGACTTCGTTCTCTCGTTTCGTTTTAGGTCAGTTGTAAAGCCTACTTAATTATAGTCGTTAGTTTCGGCACAGATCTGCTTATGATTGTATTGTATGTATATATACAAAGTGAAATCAGGGAAAATGACTGACATTACGTCTGGATTTTAACGTTCTTGTTGCTGATTAAATAAAAATTCCAAATATCTCCATTCCCTCCACCTTCTTTGGAGAACCGTGCCCAGCAGTGGGACGTTTATGAGTTGAAATGATGATGAGGATGATATTGCTGATAGGCCTGAGCATTCACTTGTAACAGAACATCGAGCATTCGTCGTTTTAACGAACGTCGAACTGTACAATGAACAAAGCCTAAAAATCGCTACGAACATTTTCACTAGCATTCTAACGAACACTCAAGTAATATAATAATAATATTCTACCACATTCACACAGCGCCATCTTGTCCCAAAGTAAGCAATTATATTTGCTTGTGTTATGGATACTAAACAACTGATATACTACTTAAATACATTTTTGTTTTTATAAATACATACATTTTATAGATAAATTACACCCAGACACAGAGCAAACCTATATGCTCATCACACAAAGATTTGTCCTGGGTGGAGATCGAACCCACGACCTCCGGCTTAGCAGTCAGAGTCACTAACCACTAGACCAAAAGGCTAGTCGAAGTGACGTTTACTCATAAAAAAAAACAGTCAAGTCCGAGTCAGACTAGCGCTCCGGACGAACGCATTTTCTTTTTGTTATTGTAAGGTAAGACAAGTAGCTAACAGGATAGTTATAAGTTATAATAAATCTTCATATATGTAAGTAGGTAGGTGCACCATCTTAACGTAACGTGAATCCTGAATAAACTCTCACCCTTACTCTATTTTTTATGCGTATCACTTTACACCACCTCCAATTATATTTCAGTGATATAACTACACGAATACGGTTATCGGATTGTTTTCTTTAGGTACTTGTTAAAAAAATAACTTGATATTGTTGTCAAATTTCATGATTCTAGGAAACGGAAAGTACTAAGTGTGACGTGTGTGGGTATGTTTTTGACAGAGTTAAATATTGCATTTTTTCTTTGACATTTGAAGAAACTATTGCGCAGTCAAGTTTACTGATTAATGTGGGGTAAGATTGGAACAATTTATTATGTGCTTTTAAAATTTTGTTGATTTCATATATTTTTATTAAAAATGTAAATGCGTTATATGCCGACTATATTATTATAACTTCCCGACCTATAAACTGCGTTATAGTCATTTTAAATTTGTACGCCATGACAACTGAAGAGCGCATGATTTGAGAGATAGAAAGAATAAAACGCTTAGGATTAAGATTAGATAAAAGGATAAAAGGATTAAGAATATTATATTTACATTAAGATTTTCGTGACATAGGCATAACTTTTAGATATGTCTAAATATTACCTACTTTTGTTTTATGTAAACCCTACCATGATCTACAATTATGCGGATATTTTTATAAGTTATTATCAGAGTCAAAACAAAAAACTAAATGAAGGTTTGACTATGTTCATTTACATTTATGGATGTTTTTTCCGAAACGAGCAATATTTCAAAGTTTTGCTTTATTTTGATTGCCACTAAGTGTCACATTTGACCAACTTTAAATGATAATATATACGTTCCTGGGGATAATAAAAATATTAAACAATGTTTACTGCCTTATTATTACCTCCCTATTTCATGTATGAATAGGCAAAGCAAAATGTTTTGTTGAATTGTATGACACACTAACCAACTTACACTTTATATCATTAATATAATAAATAGCTTCAGATTGCGAAATTTCGTTCTCATAAATCATAAATATATTAAGATGATATATTATGAAGATTTTGGTTATATTTGATATGGAACCCTTAGAAACAGTAAATAAATGTAATAAATTTGATTTAAAAAAAATAATTTAATAAAATCACTGTAAAAATTTTATTACATTATTATGACATTCTAATTATTTAATTTATTATACACTTATTATTTAAACTAAATTTAAAAATAATATTTACAAATAAAAACTAACTAAATGTATCATTAAAATAAAAAAGGGGGAGGAAAATTAGTTAATTAATTACATTTATTTACTGTAAAAAACTTTAATAAGACTCAAGTTCATATAAATGTTTCATTTATATGACTAAATTATTTGTTGGGTAATAACTTTTACATTGAGCATAAACTAATTGGTACTTAAGATACAAATCTTAGGGTACCTACCAATTGGTTTGGGTTTGAATAAGGTAATAGCTTAATAATGGTATCTGTAGTATCAATCTACACGACCATTACTTAATAGACATGCAATATGATGAAGATTGTGGGCCTAGTCATCTACATGATAGTGTTGTTATTCAATATGAAACATTCACATGGTATGAAAAAATACCCTAGATTACATGCTCATGAGAATCCTGTCATAATTGATTAGGTACGCTTTTGTACATAATTATGGAGGGATTATCAAATGGTAATTGTGGGTAATACACGGTTATTTACGAGTTTATGACCTAGTATAGGCAATTGTTGCGGGTGACCGTTGGATGCGGGCGGCACAAAATCGCACGTTGTGGCGGAAATTAGGTGAGGCCTATGTTCAGCAGTGGACGTCATTGGGCTGATATGATGATGATGATGATGATAGGCAATTAAATTATTTGTAGTTATGATTACTAGTACTCGAGGTACTAGTTAACCTCATTAAAACTATTTTCTGCCTTCATGACTAGCTTTTTACTAAATATATTCCATCAACTATTTTTTACTTACCAGTAAAAGTAGTAACACGCAAAGATTAATACATATGACATAGGTAATGAATAAGATCGAGCCTTTCAATCTGAACTTGGTCTATTCAATTAGCAGATGGACATCGGTCAGCAGTCATTTGTATGTAATCAGTTGTTTATTATGTGGACGGGCTCGAATACGTAGTCAGCTAATGATAACCCGTGCGGTGTGTAGCGGCCAACAAGTCGCGGCTACCTCGTTAAAAGGCGCTTCGTTCATCTGACAGTAACGATGATCGATGGCTTCGGGGCTTCCCCTGTAATATCCGACACCCCAGACCCACTAAACAGTCTCCTCACACCCTACTAGCTCCATCGAAACCAAAAATTGTCTTAAACCTAAACATGTACTCTATCAATCAGAACAATGTTCTAGTAATATATTGAGATAACAATAATTATGTTAATAATAATGTACTCAGGCGAAGGGATTTAGGTGATTATCTCTTCACTGTTATTGTAGGTACCTACAATGTGTTGTTGATTTTGTCTTGTGAATGTTATTATCGTCAAATGTTATTAACCAATCCTGCATTCGATGGAAATACTTAATTATTAAACCGAGTCATTGAACAAGCAATTTTATTTTTTATACATTAATCGCTTGCTAGTCATGCTCCTGACATCGCAGCCGTTAATAGATTGCGGTTTCTAACACTTTAATAGCATAAAAGAACTTCACGACGTGCTATTAATATTCAAACACGGTAAACCCTTTCATTGAACAATTCCTACTTATAAAATATTCCATAGCACGAACTTGTATCACGTTGATCGACAAGTGAAGTGATTGCAAATAAATCCGATGCGAGTCGGATCAGTTCTAATCCGATCAATTGAATTTTTAATAGGAACGCTGCACGAGTTTAAGCTTTCCGTTTTACAAATATGATAACACTCACGTGTCTGCAGCTGTTGTAAAGTGCTTATGCGAGGAAGCAATCGCTTTTAGTGCTTTTAAATATCTGTGTAATGTGTAGGTATATCATGATTTCTAAATGTACCTTTCTTTTTTTATAAAACTTTACTGATTTTAATTTTAATTTTTTATTATCGATTTTCAATAAATCCCTTGGTATGCTTCTAAAAGTCTTAAGACTTTAGGCAAGTGTGTAATGAAATGAAATAATTTATTTCGTATAAACATGGTACATAATCAAGTTAGATAATACATAATTTTTACACAATGGTTAAAAAGGTCGGTAGATAGAAAATTTTAGACATATTCATTTTTCTTTTATGTATGCAGTATGAATGTATGAATGAAGCTCACATTTGAACTGATTCAGTGGAAGGTTTCTTACATTTTCAGCGGTTTATTATATATATTCTAATTATCATAGGGTAGGTATTAATCAGATGGTATCGGGTATTTATCTTTGATAATAGAAAATCTATTACGATAACTTGTGTTATTTAATAATGTTCCAATCTATTTCTATAACTTACATGAAAGCAAAGTGAATTTATCATTTTTTTTTTTTGCGACAAAAGAGGTTTCATTATAATAAATGTGTCCTGCGATAATTAACATAGTCACCTAATCCGACGCAACCCTGTTATTCGACCCCACATGGTACGACAGAAATTAATGGGACTGTAAGACAATATTATTCATAGCGTGGTAAAACTTTCTGTATGGTAATTATTAGAGTCCGACCGAAACTTGTTTTCCGGCCGAAACCGAAACCGAAACCGAATGTTCGGCCGTGGCTTCAGTTTCGGCCGAAACCGAAACCGAAACCGAAACTCACGTGAGCAAGTATAAAATTCCTTAAAATACTGAAATTGGTGCATTTTACCCATTATTCTGCATTAATTAGGACATGAAATGGAAACACAGTAAATCTTGAAATAAGTTTACCTATACAACGTAATTTAACAAATAAAACACTTCACATTTTTCATTTACTATCTTTTTTTTACATGTGACTTGATCTGTTAATAACAACAAAACAAAGTTACTGTCTCAATATTTAATTAACTATACAGGGTCTGTCGTAAGTAATGGATAACCCGTTACCTGGTGGTAGCTCTAATGTCAAGGTGCAAGAAAATCACATTTTTATTTCAGGGTTGCCAACGGTGTGAAAATGGTATACACATTTAGATTTTTTTTTAAATTATGCTCCTTTGACCACTCATTCAGTTGCCATTTTAACAAAATTAGATGTTTGTGTAATTTTTTTCATATCGTACTGCTGGAAACTTACATTATAAATTTGATTACATTTTGAGTCCTCATTAACGTAAAACATTATTTAAATTAACATTTCAAGCTAATTTTTCCGATTTTTTTCTTTACTTGTACTTTTAACCCTTGATTGTGAAAAAACAGTACGGTGCTATAGCTGCCCATTATCTTAATAACATGTCTAGTATGTGTAGATTATAAAAAGGTATAAAAGTATGTACTTGACCGAGCAATAAATACTAGTTACAAGAGCAAAAGAACTAAGCAAGGTCGACATTTCGATTTTTCAACAAATGCTGCAATATTGGTGATTTATGTTAAAATACTCCAAGACATGATTTTATTTAATTAAGATTCTAATTTTAAGTTGAATAGTATCTAGTAACATTTTTATTTGCGTTGATAAAAATCTATGCGAAAGCTACCAGGGCACGTCAATAATAAAACGAGGTTATTTTCTACTTACAATATTTATTACTATGCTCAGATTACTACATTTAAGTGCTCAAAGTGACGCGTGCAGCAATGCACTGCGCTTGGGTCCAATTTTATGGCCAACATGATCGGTAGACCTAAACCCGTTGGTTTTTTTTTACTGGGCCTGTAATGTGTACATGTACAGCCATGCATCAAAGAAACTGGCCATGCATGCCAGATCAAAAGATCTGTTATTAGGACTTAGGAGATGTAGAGGGTACATTGCTGCTCGCCCTCGCAGTGGACATTTTGAGCACTTGGTGTAGTAATCTAAGCAATAAATATTGTAAGTAGAAATAAACTCGTTTTACTATTGACATACCCTGGTAGCTTTCGCATAGATTTTTATCAACGCAAATAAAAATGTAATTAGATACTATTCAACTTAAAACTGGTATCTTAATTGAATAAAATCATGTCTTGGAGTATTATAACATAAATCACGAAAATTACAGCATTTGTTGAAAAATCGAAATTTCGACCTTGCTTAGTTCTTTTGCTCTTGTAACTAGTATTGCTTGCTTAAGTACACACTATTATACCTTTTTATAATCTACACATACTAGAGATGTTATTAATATAATGGGCAGCTATAGCACCGTACTTTTTTTTCACAATCAAGGGTTAAAACTACAAATTAAGAAAAAAAATCGGAAAAATTAGCTTGAAATGTTAATTTAAATAATGTTTTACGTTAATGAGGACTCAAAATGTAATTAAATTAAATAATGCAAGTCTCAAGGAGTACGATATAAAACAATTACACAAAAATAACTAAATTTCTTGAATTGGCAACGGATTGAGTGGGCAAAGGAGCATAATTAAAAAATGTGTGTACCATTTTCACACCGTTGGCAGCCCTGAAATAAAAACGTGATTTTCTTGCTTGTAACGAGTTATCCATTACTTACGAGAGACCCTGTATAAATCAATCAAGTACAGAAACGAAACAAAAATTTATATGTAATCAGTTCCATTAAAGCATAACCTCTAAAGAATGTTTGCGTCGGGCAATAACGCACTGACTAAGTTTTGTTGCTACAGAGCTATCCGAACGGCGCACGACAATTCCCGAATAGGGCCGCCAAAGCGTTGCCGCGAGAAACGAAGTTAGTCGAGCGTGCACGACAACTTCCGAAATCAGTTTCGGTTTCGGCAAAAGTTTCGGCCAATTTTGGCCGAAACCGAAACTGTCGCCGAAACTTGATTTTTGGCCGAAACTCGGCCGAAACCGAAACCGAAACCGAAATTTCGGTCGGACACTAGTAATTATACATTATTAAAGTCATCCCAACATAAAGTTCGCGCCCTATAACGGGCACTTCCCTTTTTAAAAAGCTAATTGGTTTGAAATATTCTGAACAAATGTTTTTTTAAAACCTTAAGTAGGTTTGAACCACTACTACCTACTATGACGATCGATAATTACTATTATACTTATTTATTTACATTACTACACTTATAGGTAGGATTCCTATTACACATTGCATGTCGAGAGTAGGAGCAATAAAAGAATTGGAGCTAAAGGTAACAGGGGCTTACTCATGGTAAAATTGGTGTTGAACACAAATATAATCGTGTAAATACAGGCATAATTGCTAACCTACGTATTTTGTGTAAGCATACACATTCAAATCTCAAGACTCCTTGACTCTTCCGTTCCGTTTAATGGAGTTTGTCCTAAAACATCAAACAATGTTTACATACTTTTGCCTTTATAACTCACTGGGAAATTCTTTATATGGTAAAGAAAGAAAGAAAGAAAAATCGTTTATTTCGACTTACATAAATATTTTTAAATATCACAAGTATTACAAAATTGTTTTCAATAAATATTATTATGTACGTTGGTAACATTGCGCAGGCAAATCATTCTAATTAGATGTTTTTCGATTCTTTTTTTTTTCAAAACTGCTTGTACCTTTTCGGTATTTATCTGATTTCCTTGCAAATATTAGATATTATTTTGAAAATAGTTTTTTTTAACTTAGTTTTAAATAAGTAAGTTTATAACATCTATTATTGTTGCTGATTGATTACAATTTTTTTTATTTCGATATTATCACGTAGTATCAAAATATTGATACTCATTGCAGCATTTTCAAAACTATTGAAGTATTCATGATACGAGTACATCACTGATGGCGAAAGCAACTAAAATAGAAAAATCAATAAGTATTGTCGTCCGATTTTGGCTAGACTAAACTTTAATATATTATTTTGTCTGCGCATGTTTTATATACTAGTAGCGCTCTCAATCATCCATTCATTTTAATGTGGATATGGTAACAGATACATGTTCATATGTTTGCGCAACCATTATTACCTAAATCTAGAAAGAAAATTGCATTTTGTGCATTTTAGCTTAAAACATAAAATAAGAGAAATTTAATTTATACTAGGCAAAAGGCTATTCAAATAATTAATATAAAATTAAAAAGCCATATTATGCACTTTTTTACCCGTTGTTTTTGTTTCTTCTTTGCTTTGCCGCTCCTAAAGACTTCAAATAAAAGCCTTGTACAACACAGCTTTCTACCTCACACGGGAATATTATTATGCAACTATATTCTAAACTACAAAATATGTTAATTATGCTTTAGATTGAAACAACTTAATGTGTCAACATGACGCTGTATTAATTATTAACTTAGGTATTCAACTAAAATTAGGGTACCTAGGTAGGCTTTTCTCTGATTAAGTTTTTCTCTTAGTCGTCTTCCCATGGGTTGAAATGGGGTAGTGACTGGATTAGATATTATTATGTACACATACGAAACTGGGACTGACTAGGACTTTGTAAGATAAAAGAGCAAATACTCTAGAATTAGATCTCCTAAACCGTTAAGTTAATACTAGTGGTTGTCCAGGCTTCGCTCATGTCGTTTTCGTTGTCTTTGCTCCTATTGGCTGTAGCGTGATGTCTTAGCCTATAGCATTCCTCGATAAATGGGCTATTTAACACTAAAATAATTTTTCAAATCGGACCAGTAGTTCTTGAGAATAGTGCGTTTAACCAAACAAACTCTTCAGCTCTATATTATTACCATAGATGATATGAAAATAATGAACCTTACACGAAAAAAGACAGAGTGTTTTAATTACCATTTACCGTGAAACTCTTCTGCCTACATCTCTTACACAAGTACCTACTTTACAAATAGAACACTCTTAATATACCTATCCACTAAATAATTCAACAACATAATACAAACAGGCATAAGATGATTCTGTGGGTAAAACATATCCTTTAGTACTAATGTAACAAGTACGTGATTTTGTTTTATCAATCGAAGTGCACTTTGTACAGCGCTTCAGCTGATTTAAAGTTCAAATTACCGCGTCATTACTTGAAAGTGATACAGTTGTGGTTCGGATGCTGTAATCGATCACATCATTACAGTTTGGTAGTCGTGCAAACTTTGAAAACCGATACGTGTGAGATAAGCCAGCCGCCTCACCAGCACACCTAAATCGATTACGCTGACAGACTGACACGAGAAACGTATGACTCTGTCTAAACATTCAACTGATAATTAGACAAAAGATTTCCATCTTTCAGTGCATCAAAGCGACTAATATTTGGCGAAGATTTCATTAAAAACAATAGTAAATAAAGGTACCTATATTTAATTACTTTAGGAAATAGTATACACTAAATTGTTAATATTCTAAAGCTCAAGAGTTTGTTTGTTCTGCTGAAGGCCCTTATCTCAGGAATTACTGAACCGAATTGCAAAATTCCTTTTGTGTTAGATACCCCATTTATCGAGAAAGGTTATAGTCTATATAACATCATGCTATAGAAGCAATGACTAAAAAAAGAGGATGAGAGCGACGCAAGGGCATTAAATGATAAATACGTAACTGTTATTTATGTACATAATGTATCTACATCTATGTTGCCTCGGTGGTGTATTGGGAAGTGTATACGACTGCTGAGGTAGTAGTCTTGGTTTCGATTCTCGGTTCGGACTAAAATGGTATTGGGGTTTCATAATCAGCCTGGAGCTCAGAAACAAAATTATGCTCTTCGGAATTTATTTGAGTAAGCATTCCAGCTAGATAAGATTTTTTTTTTTTTTTTTTTTTTTATTTACAACGGTAATACCAAATACTGTAAATAATTCAATTTAAATATAATAAAATAAAGTTACACATAAAAATAAAAAAGAAACAGGTATTTAAAACATAAATTAAATAATAATAATCATCATACAATTATATTGTTGTTTATTAAAATAATGAAAATAATTAAATTAAACACTTTCTACTTACATATTAAAACTATATATACAATTAAACACATATAAAAAATTCCTCTCACAGAACCCCAAGCATTTTGACAATATCACTTTCCATTCATCCGCAAACAATATTATTATATAAATTCCTTGATTTTAACATATCCCTGACATAAGCTATTGACATGAACAATGTACTAATTTGTCATGTCGTTAGAATAGACAAATGGGTGGAAATTTAATTATTGGCTTGCTTTGCTAGCAATATCGCATCCGAATTATTCGATATCGAGATTCAGAACAGGTTAGTTTGTCCACAGCTCAGCTCTGGGTGTAATTTATCTATAATATGTAGGTATGTATTTACAAAAAAAAAATGTATTTAAGTAGTATATCAGTTGTTTATAGTACCCATGTAGCATAATTTGGGACTAGTCCCAAATTTTGCAATTATATTTGCTTGTGTTATAAATATTATAATATTATTAGTCATACCAACAAAGTATTATGAAAAATCTTGAAATCTATTATTTAAGCTTCTCCCACATGTCAAATGGGGATATTTTTTTTTCTCTCATGTGCATCATAGTGTGGGGTATCGTTAGATAGGTGGCAAACAGATGTACGGTCTGCCTAATGGTAAGCGTTATTAGTTTGCTAACATCATTTTTTTATTTAGGGATCCGTTTGCGAAATCTTAATCCCGAAAGGGGGTTTGAGTGTTATTTTCTAACTTTGAAGCGTCTAGTCTGGCTGAAAAAACCGCCCCTTGGATGTGTCTGGGAGTTTAGTTATTGATTATTAACATTATTTTGTATAACATGTATAAAAATCAGCACTTAGAAAAACATTACCCTCCTTTTTAGGTAGTTACAATTTTACGTAGGTACCTTTAGTACCGGATACCTAAAAATTGGCCGTCGGCACAAGTTAGCAAGTATGCGTACGTTCATGTACACACCAACACTACCTTCTAGTTTACATTTTATTTCTCAGAACATGAGTAACGTCTGGGAGCTCTGGGATGTTGGTCCAATCTATGCATTTCACAATAGATTTTCGTCGACTTTCTATAGAAGTTTACAGGAACTCGTTGAGCAAAGATCTCTCAAAGGCTGAACATATCTATCGCACAAGTATTGCTTACGTCCAACAACGTTGAATTTACGGTAAAATACCGAATTTAGCTTGTAATAATGATGTGGCGGGTGAAGTCAATCAAGTATTTAGTTAAAATGAATTGGAGTGTTATAAGTCCCCAGTTACAATTACCTTTCTAAGTAGTTTTATGTATATAAAATTTTGACGAAGGAAAAGGTTGGGACCCACATAACTCATCATTTGCAATTTTATTGAGAACAATCTAAAATATATGTTGAACTTTGTATGATTTTTAATAACATACCTATAGTAATTTATTAAATTCTACAAACATTTGAAACCCTACTTTTAATATTGAATAAGGAGTGGCGTGCAATTTATACCTACCTACCTATATCTTCCACGGGTCTCCTCCAAAGAATGTGGAGAGAATTTAGCCTACTATACCATACCAATACTATACCAAAATTTGATAAAAGAACTTATAGCTAGCCTAGGTTGGCTATATATTTTCAAATTTTCCTTTTCTCGCAGTGCTCTTGTCTGAATAAAGTTACTCCTATAGTCGCCTATTATACTGTCGCCCATGGGTTGAGATGGGGTAGTGACATTATGTATTCTTAATCCGTCACTACACGGAGTCCTCTCTATACTTTGATATAAAGTAATGGGTTTATATAATTAGGTTCCACATAATCGAAAAATCTTGTAAAAAAATTTTGTATACAATATTTTAACATAGGAAGGTAATTTAATTTATTTAACATCCTTTGAAGTAGGTATCTTGATAAATAGTGAAAAATAACTACCTATCTCCATAATTTGAAATACATTATCTATTTATAATATATGTATTTTTATAATATATTTATTTATTTATTTATTTCCAAACATACAGCCATCATTACAGGTACTTAACCTAATGCAATGGTGTAGAAACTGTAAACAATAAAAAAGAACTATGTATTTATGATATAATAAACCGATATAGATATGAATGAATAAATAAATTATGCATTTATTAGCCTTTTGAATACCAAAATGATAATGACCAACAAATGAAAATGCGACTTATTTTCAACTGTCAACTTTGAAATTTTGGATAAAATAAATTAGCGAAAGAAACGTACCTACTAACCCAAATAATTTTCATTAGATTGATAGATAATAATGGGTAATTAATCATTAAGATCTAATTGCAGTTACAATACAAAATTTAATTACAATCAACAAAGTTGTCGGTCGATTATACATCATAAGTCAAAAATTGCGTGCTCCGCTATTGGACTGGCGGCAACACGCGATGTTCGTCATGGTATTACGGAAATGTTAGTGCACATTCCTCATGCTATAAGCTTGAACGTCCTGTATATAACATACAGAGAGCCTCCAGCTTATATTCAATTACACATACGTTACTAAATCTCTCTGTACGGGGATATTGTATATTCCAGTCAGTAATAGTTACTTAAGTAAACTAAGGCAGGACTGCTAAATGGACAGCCTTGCGAAGCCATGTAACGAGTTCCTTAAGACCCTTGAAATAAGATATCATTTTTATTCAGTTTCACCTGCGTCAAATTTGATTTACCTACGATGAATATTAACCAAATTTATCTCATTACTTGCTACATTCGTGCCAGGTAACTGTTCGGCCCAAATAAATATAGTCCAAAACCCAAAGTGGACAAGAGAATAAGAGACTGGTGGAGACTGGTGTCATCACTTCTACCCACAGATGTCCAACTGCTGGGCACGGGTCTCCTTTTTTTTTTTTTTTGTTATTAAAGTGGCAGACGAGCAGACGGCCCACCTAATGGTAAGTGGTTACCGCCGCTCATGGACGTTGGCAATGCTAGGGGCATAGCCAGGCCGCTGCCTACCTTGAGAGGATAGCTCTCTTTAAACCTCGTTTGAAGAAGGGCATGTCATAGCGCTCAGGAAACACCGCTGTAGGAAGTTTACCCCAGAGCCGGCACGTACGTGGGAGGAATGATCGCTGGAACCTTACCGTTCTAGACGATATCGGCTCCAGGTAGTGCGGGTGAAGCCTACAGCGGCGTCGGGTGGTGCGATGGTAAAAAGGCGACGATGGCACCAAATCAAGGAGTTCGTCGGAGCACTCCCCATGGAACAATCGATAGAGCAACTTCAAAGAATATGGAGAGAATTTAGCCAGTATACTAAATTCGGTAGTTTACATTAAATATTAAGCAATTTCCTTTGATTTGGTTTAACATTTTTATATACTTATTAGGTATAGTAATACCAGGCTGGCCAGACGGGTTAGTATACGTGGGGTTTGTTTCGAATTTTCTAGGAGCTGATACGATAACAAAGATCCACGTGAGCGAAGCCCGGGTAGCTTGCACATTATATTCGTGACCAAATGGATCCCTATTTGCTAAAAAACTGTCCGTCGTTTTTGCAAAACTTTATAAAAAATAAATTAGTTTCGTGGTAGACCCTGGCCTACAAGGGAAAAGAATATGACCAGTTTACTATAATAATAATAATAATTTTAATGTATTTGTTAATAATTAAAAAAATATATTTTCTTGAGTTATGGGTACTAAACAACTGATAGATAGATATACTCTTTATGGTACCTACACTACAAATGTAAATCACAGAAGTTTTTAGTAAATACTTACATATTATAGATAAATTACACCCAGACACAGAACAAACAATCATGCTCATTACACAAATATTTTTTCTAGGTGGGAATCGAATCCACTACGGCTTAGTAGTCAGCGTCACAACAGGCCAGTCAAACTTTCATCAAACAATCAATATCGAACTAACTTTATTAAATAAACGTTGCAGTACTATTACTTATTCTGTGACGTAGAATCAACTGCTTCTGTGTAGCAATGAGTCACTATAAATTGATAATTGTTTGGCAAGCACACTTGACTATTATAAGTGTATATTGTGTACTAACTTGTGAGACAATACAAACACGTGTGATACTGCATTGCATCAGAAATACTGATTTACCGCTAATATTACTGTTCGTTGCAACAATAATATCGGGCGCAGAGCCCGAAGCAAGTCGACAAAGACTCTTTATTATTTTCTAACCAGGTTCCTACCTCTTTGTAGTGACAGCAGTCTATTTCTGTTGGTCCCGTATTTGAGTGCGTTTTGCCATATGCTGGTTGCATAACAAGCTATTGGCTCAATAATTAACCCCCGGTATAGTGTGGTGATGTTCTCAGGGTGTACTCCCCAAGTGGGGCGTACAAACCTGGTGAGTTTATTGACGTTTGCGTGCTTTGGAAGTGATGTAATCAAAGTGTTGTGTATAGTGTAGGATATCATCAAGGTTTTGCCCTAAAAATAATTAAAGGCTTCCGTACCGTTAACATCATAAATGCGATTGCAGGACTCACACCCCTAAACGTGAACGTCAAAGAGTGCGCCTCTGCCGAGCTGGCACGGATTACTGGTTGCACCGATTACCTTCCCGGTATCACACTCGACCGAACTACACACCTGCTACACCCTGCACACCGCACCCCACAACAATACCATACTATAAACATACAAGATGAATTAAATAACCTACCCACGAACAAATTACACGCAAACACGATAGACATATTGGCGCTGCGTTCGTCATACACACCCCACATTACACAATCATCACTAAAAACCATAGATTACACACATCATGCACCGTCTTCCAGGCTGAGCTGGTGGCAATAGATACGACTATCGCTCAGCCCCAGAAGACATCCAAAACCCCAACAGTACACACCAACTCACTACTTATATACACAAAGTTATACACTCAACACAAACACAGATCACATTGGTCTGGGGCAAAGCCCACGCCAACATTCATGGCAATGAGTTGGCAGACATGGCCGCCAAAAACGCTGCGATAGACAACATTCCAAACCTTCACATAATTCCCATTAAGCTACGAAAAACATCAAGCCACTGAGGCTTACAATAAAAACCACACAAATTTAAACAATATTTAAAACATGGTGCCCCACATTATCACACTTACACAAACTTATACACATGATAGGACACACATTCGCACTCACACAATTACTTACCGGACATGGCTATCATAAACAGTATTTAGTTAGTAGAGTAGTAGTAGATGTAGTTTTCACATCACTCACAACGACACATGTCCCTGGGATAACAACACAACACAAACATTCGTTCACCTTTTAACTCAATGCCCAAGATACACCCTCACACGACTACACCATGAACAATTCTGCCACCATAAGGAGCTTATCCCGTACAACTTGGAATCAGTACTCACCGACAACTAACACTGCAATAGACACATTCATGACACATCTCACCAAAATTGTAAATAATTTAAAACAGTTTAATAACATCTAACCTCCAACACCAATGGGGTGCATTGGTGTTGGAGGTTAGATGTTATTAAACTTTACACACATATTTATACTCTCACACACACAACATTTACGCTTTTTTTATTATATAAACAAATATCATAATCTGTATCCAATAGCAGATAATAGCGCATTGCGTCGCAATAAAATCCTTCCCGAGGTGGTTTTAACCCTGGAGAGATATTATTAAAAAAACTAGGTACCTGCGTCTGTTCATTCAGTAACGTCGAGGGTCGTCCGTTCTATCGGGTATTATATGAAAGTATTATTAAGGTTGACGGACAGAGAGGAACCATATGAGTTCCTTTTGTATTCTTCTTCCTCTTTCTACCTCTTTGGTACAGAACCCTAAAGACCATTTTCAATGTGCCTTAGATGGAATATTGTTTTACTTAAAGTTCGAAAACCATTTCCCAGGTGGGTATAATTATTACGCATAATTATTATGGCTTGAAAAACTTATTAATTAATTTAACAATAGGTACCGCTCTCATTAACAATTTCTGCTTCGGAGACTTCCGAAGAATGTGAAGAAAAATGAATTAACATCAGCATTTTTTACATAAAACATAATTTACATTTTTGTTCCAATGTTTTTACTTTCAGATATTATTACATTACCTATCCATGGGGATAAATAGAATTTAACAGCTCAGATTTCATTAATTTGTTATAATTTTTAAGTTAGTTCCTACGTACATTTCGCAGCTGAATTGACTCTGAGTTTAGTAGAGCGTGTATCAGACATTAAGAAGATTAAATGAGGCCTGTCAAGAATGTCAAATCTTCAATCCAAAGTTCGGGGATGATAAATGATGCATGAATAAATCAGTCCTATACTAAAAACTCCATCTTTGGTAAAGTATAAAGTTTACGGAATATGGTTACCGGTTAGTTGGAAATGGTTTAACTTTATGTACCTACTTATATTCAGTTTTAATGTATAGGTACATAGCTTGATGTAAACTCTCAAAAGATTGTAAAATGTTAAGTTTATTTTACGTTATAAATAGATATTAATAAGATTTTAAGTAAATGGAAATAGAATTAATTAAACTGAATTAATTATGGGGAGAAGAAAGTAGATACCTACTATTAGTACTATTTAGGTATCTGAGCTAGGCTATGACTTCTTTTTCTTATTTGTTACCTACACCGGATAATAGTCTGAGAAGTCCGGTTGACCGGACAATTCGTTAAAATATCTTTCGATTGCGCTATTCAAAATGGTGACGTGGAGTAAAGGTGGTCCCTCACCGCGAGTACCTAATCCCCTGTTTAAATGTTACATTAGTTTAGCACCTCTAATATACCTACTGTAACACTGAAACTGTAGTATATAATGCAACATTTATAATTCGATTTTAGAGAGCATTTAATTGATTTCACAATGTTTGACAAAGCAGTCATGGTGCTTAGCGCTGCAATATTAACCATTAATAATTGATGGTACCTACACGTGTGAAAAACATTATAAAATCTAAGAGGACCTTATAGTAGGTAGATTCGTCGTCAAGACCTATTCATTTTTTCCAGTATTAATAGAAGTATAATTCTTCTAGAACTTACTGTACCGTCTGTATCGTAGAAAAGTAATTAATATATCTACCTAAAGACCACGTAATAAAGTTAAAAATATATAAGGACCTAACGAATTAATTAACCAAAAATGGCTATGTGGTTAAATATATGCAGTTGAGGTGACCTCTCGCTCCGAGAGGTATACCAGCGAAATCAACAAAAGCAACAAAAAAAAATTTGGGTAGGTTGAGAGAGGAACACGGATAGTGAAAGAATGAACATAGTGTAAACTGAACGGGATCCCTTATACCTACTCCTGGATTCGCAAGACCCAGGCATACAGGATGCACCCGGCACCTTCACGGTAAATCCATGGAATGCTAAGACATTCGTCTCTAAACTAAACTAACAGCTGCAATAAAACGAGCAACTTTATTCTTCGTCAATTTAAATGTTTTTGCCCGCACTCACTTCACCTAAGAAAGCGGGCGCTCATAAATCATTTATGTAAATCAAAAACAACAATGAAGCAAAATAATATAGAGAGTGCTCTATAGAACGTCACACCGGATGTACTAGCGACTTCCCGCCGGTTTCTGACAGTTTTACCTCCTGTTTCCGTTACGCTATGTAGGTTCCCAACGAATCCGGGCACCGCGTCTCGCCAAGTGCCTAGCGCCATGCATCACTGTGTTGCCACTCTCCTTGTGACCAACGTGTAGGTCTATGCAGCGCACACAGGAGTAGGCACGGGCCAGCATCACTGCAAGGGACCCCCACCAAGGTTAATTGAAATTGTTGACATCTTAATACAAAACAATTTTGGATTTGGTAGGTCTTCCCACGTACGTGCAGGCTCTGGGGTGAGCTTCCTACAGCGGTGTTTCCTGAGCGCTATGACATGTCCTTCTTCAAACGAGGTTTAAAGAGAGCTATCCTCTCAAGGTAGACAGCGGCCTGGCTGTGCCCCTGGCATTGCTAACGTCCATGAGCGGCGGTAACCACTTACCATCAGGTGGGCCGCTTGCTCGTCTGCCACTAAAGGCAAAAAAAAAAAAAAACCAGCGAACCCATATTTCTTTTTAGAATCAGATAAATTTTTGATAACGTAGCAAGTTTATTTTAGATTGGTGTGACCGTTTTCTCACTTAGGAATGCACATTGACATACGGATCGTAGTCGTTTGTTGGTTGCAAACCGTTTTAATGTCCCTCCATTTTAACGGGGTGAAACCAAAGACGTTTCTTGGATCTATGTAAATTTCAAGGAACTTATACTACAGGTAGGTATCCTAAAAAATTTGGATGAGAATCTACATACTAATTAATACAGCTTACGCCATCTAGTGAAAAATATAATACGAAACTTAACATATACTGACCTCTAATATAATAGAATCGACTAAACAGTTTCGCTAATAAACTATCAACACCATACTCCAGCACCATAAACACGTAGACAACTGACAATAGACTGTCACATGATTGTTACTGTCAATTTTGTTATTGTAGGTATGGATATTTCTAAACAATTTTGGTTATATTTCTTATTTGTATTCAAGTTCATGTTATTTATTCTCTACGAACAATTACTAAATTTATCATGTACATACATACATATAGATCACGCCTCTTTCCCAACAGAGGGGTAGGCAGAGACCATTTCCATCTTCTGACATACATCTTTGGCTTCTTCAACATTCATCAGTCTTTTCATGCATTCTCGCCGGTTGAGGGTACTCCTGAGCTGTCCCTTCTTTAGAACGTCACCTATTTGGTCATGGTATGTTCTAGGTCTTCCCCTTCCAACGTTTCCTTTCACATTCGCCTCATATATTTGTTTTGTCACTCTTCCTTCATTCATTCTCTCTACATGTCCAAATCATGTCATGTCCATATCATGTGCCTACTAGTAAAAATCACATATTTACATTAGACAGAGATAGTTGACATCTGTCATTGTTATAATGAATTTTATATATAGGTACCTGGTTATTCTAATTGCAGTAAAAATTTGATCAACCTTTCACATTCTTTGCTTAATCTAGGTCCCTTTAAATTGAACGCGTGTTGCCACGTTGCCCAAACAGTTTTAAAATCACCACTGCTATTCGTCTAATCAGTACAAAAAAAAAGAAAACAATTACGGTGCCTGGAAACGGTACATATTGAATTAAATAAATTACAAGTTCTAGAGACGAAGTTCCTTTATTGCCATGTATTTATACAACTTAGTCTGAAGTATCACATGAATTCATAACTAAACCGAAGTTAGGTCACTTAAATATGTAGGAAGTATATATTTAAGCTACCTAAACTTTAATAGTGTGTTATATACACTACTCATTGTACGATTCTTATGAGATTATTAAATGCAAAATATTTACAATCAAAAACAAAATACTACCTACAAAAAAGATTGTTCTTAATCATTACGGAGTTGTAAACTTCTTGATATGCAAGGTCTACAATGGGCAGTTGGCAAACATAAATCTAAATGATATACAATCAGCAACTTTTCTGATCAAACATCATTAATTGTAAATTGTCTGTGCTGTGGCACATGACATCTTTATGCAGTTCTAGGTGTTTGATGGTCAACCAGTTAAGTTAGTTTGTTATTGTAACACATTCCATTAACACAGTGTATCCAACTCCATAATATTTATTAGAACAGTATAATTCCAATGATTAATATTACATTTAATTGAGATCTTTGTATGCTAAAAAGACAGTGCAGCAGATGACACATTATGAATAACATTTATTTAATTAGTTTGTAACACTGTGATTATTATCAGTTGGTACATTATACAACTGCACTGTAAAACTACACATTAATAGCCACACTGAATAAAAATTGTAATCTACATAATACTTATTAAATCTGTTGTATCTAGTCTACAGCCACAAGTAAAACTAATGCATTTTAACTTACATACAAAACATACTGTGATATTATTTTGTAGCCAAAAAATGTAAGCCATGAGAATAACAATGGCTAGAATCCAAGCTTATAGTTAGTCATAATCTGATAACAGACACATTGATAAATTTAACTGTAAAGTAAATGAGTAGGTTTTTTTTTTGCTTTTTGGCTTCATTTTAATTTTTTTCGTACTGTTTCAGACACTAAAAATAATTTATGACATCCAGAAACGATTCATTCGATTGTTTTACTAATTTAACACATAAATAAATAAGTCTTAGGTAAAATATAATCTTGGATGAAAATTACTTTTTAAATATGACTTTCAAGTAATTATAGAAGTTATTTACTTGTGGCTACTTATAATCTTCATACTATACATTTTTAGAATCAACTGCCATATATAACGAAGTGTCAATTGATTTGGCCTGTTTCTTATTCTAGCATGTATTTTTAAGAACATAGAAAGATATTTTTTCCTAGGTGATATTTGGAAAATGCATGTTATTATGTATCAAAATCTTCATCATCCGTGCAAAACCAAAGCGGATCACAAATTCAATATAATAAATAAGTAAACGAACATTATTAAGTTTTTGACACAAAAACAATTCCAAAACATTACAATAATTATATTATTAAACAGTACACACTACACTTACATGTAAAACATTATTATAATATATAGGTACAAGGTGCATTATTATACACCATACTTAATTTTATTAAAAATAATATACTTGATATTCTTTACAACAATAAAAACAAAATATTCGAAACAAATTCATTCTTTTTACTGTTAATTTATGAAACCTTTGGGACAAACTAACGTTTACGTAGTACTAACTAAATTGAAATCATTATAAAAATATAAAATCAGAATGGACATTAAAGCTGGAAAACAAAATAAAACCTATACTGATGAGGACAGAAACATTTTATTTTTTCACAATTATAATAATCAAATAGTTATTCAAAAATGTTTTAGCTTTGAATTATCCAAGAGCTTCATATGATATCAATGTATAAAGTAATTAAATTTGTATAGTCGACAATAAAATTGCTTAACCACCCTTAGAGTTAATGTCGTTTGAATATCACAAAACAATAATGTCTATTTTTACTTGCAAGTGAAATCGGTACAGTGACAGTTGTGATCAGTAATAATGAGCCTTATTGAATTTTAATTTTGATCAAAAATTGAATTTTTTTTCAAAAGTGGTAAAGCAAATATATGGTCGACTATACAATCACTATAAGGCTGATGTGATTATATTGAAGGTCTGTACATTCATATTTCAAATACATCTACATTTTTACACTAAGGACCTGTTTCAACATTGGCATATAAGTGTCTGCTTATAGATTAGATAGAAACTTAATTGACGTATCTATACAAATAAACAAAATTGGTGTGTTTGTAATATGACAATGTTTATACAATGTCTGCTTGGTTTCTGAAAATATAATAGTTCGAGGTAAACTCCAAAACGACTGAACCGATTTCGACGGGACTTTTTACTATGACATAAGCTATATCACAAGGAGTAACTTAGGTTACCTTGATATTGGAAAAAATATTAAGGTTCCGTGAAAAAATTATTAGGGTTCAGTGATAATAGAATACGAGATTAATTTTCCACACAAACGAAGTCCTATCCTATTACCTACCTAAGGATTAGACAGTTTATCAGGCATTTTATGTCAGATAAATGTCAAGATTACCATCTGCCTACAAAGTGTAAAACAAAAACTTCATTTCATAACTCAATAACATAATTAATTCCATTATTTTATTGATATGAAAATCGTAATGATTCGTTTAAAAATAGTGCAGTGAAGTTTAGCTCATATATTACAACTTTAGTTTTCATATAATTTTAATGGATTATATGTTCTTTTTAAGTATAGGTACCTATTTATTTAACTAAATTGCCAATCATCTTTGCATTTGTTTTTAATGTCGAATTTGATAGTTTGATACCCAATGGAACTGAATTACAAAATTACACTTGGTATATTCTATCAAGAGATTGATTTTCATACCGCTAGATATTCTGTCTGACGTAGAAAATCGTTTCAACTGGCATTTACTTTAAACTGTAGGTACACTGTCTAATGCTGTACCTACACCAGGATTATTAGTAAGTTTCTCTGTAAGCCTGAACTTTATTCGAATGAACAAGTACAATGTTTAAAAAATTCTTAACTTAGGTACCTAATATTTTAAAATCCGGTATTTCTAAGTAAGTCCACTAAAAATTTTGGTTTTGATGTAGGAATATGAATTTGGAATTTGTTTTGAGTCAGGTTTGAAAATGAAATAGTTATAAAATTTTGCTGTTCTATAAACTGGACTTTAGACTAATTTATATTAATATGTATATAAAATAATGATAATAACCTTCCAAGCAGTAGGTACCGAAGATAGGTGGAGGACATAAATCATAGATCATACATAATCCCCAATCATTTTACATAACCTATCGACACAATTACTTTTAAATACTTATTTTTTTTCATTGTATCTAATTATATAGAATACGACAAGCTCGTTATAATTTGTAATCACTACTTTGTATAAGTCAAAGTCGCTTTCTCAGTCCCTATATCCCTATGTACGCTTAAATCTTTAAAACTACGCAACGAATTTTGATGCGGTTTTTTTTAATAGATAGACTGATTCAAGAGGAAGGTTTATGGGTATAAAATACATACCACGCGGGCGAGGCAGCGGGCGGAAGCTAGTTCTAAATAAAAACAAGTCACTTGTGGAATTTAAATTAACAAATAGGTATTGCCGAAAAAATATTGCCCAAGTTAAACTACTAAGACTTTGAAGGACATATACATCATCATATACATCTACAGGCACGTAAATAAAGGTGTCTTTTAAAAAGCTAACGATAACGTCCGATGAGCCACAACGCGTTTTTCAGCATGGCTTGTTGTGTACAGGCGTTGTAAGAGTGTGATAACACCTGTCAAAATACACTACGAAATAATTCTTTGGACTTTTTGTTATCGTCACTGCCCTATGTATAATAAAATAATAGGCTATTGACAAATCATTCTTTCCAATCAAATTGGAGTTTAAGACCTCGTGTAACAAACTATGTTTCAGTGCAACTAACAAGAGATTATGCAGCTAACAATAATGTGTCCTCCATAAATTGATACAAATTCTGCAACGTGTATATAATAAAATACAAATAGCCTACAAATTATTAATTGTAATAAAATCAGCACATAATCATATTTCTTATAAACGCGTACCTGTTGTTCTACGTACTTTACAGAACCTCACAATATTTTCACCTGGCTTGTTTATTACTTAGATGAATTATTTTTGTAATATAGTACAAACATTTTAACACAATAGATGATTATTGCTTGGTATACAAATAAAACACGGCCATAAAATAATACGCCAAAGAAAAACTATATTCACAGAATAGGAAAACGAGATGGTTAAAGTTAAGATATTTTGTTATGGTTAGGTATATTATTTAGCAAAATAGTTATTCATAATGCACAACGCTAACGTAATGTTTAGAACATTATAATGGAAGCTATCCATAGCCAATTTATTATAAATTTTCATAAATGTAAGATACCTTAATCCCTAGCATTTGTTTTTCTACCATTTTAAACCGTTAGCTATTGTTTTTCATCATTACATTGCTATTGTTTTAAGCTATCCCTCATGCCATACTACCTTTTATCATTCTTATATTGTTCATGTATCGTGGTCGAGATATTTTTAATTTACTTATTTTCTTTATATAGTTACTGCTGTGCTCAGAAACGTTACTGAACTTTAAATTTCATTAAGTAAAAACATGTAATACTTAAGTCTAAACCCATAAAGACGTTTGTTTATTCAATGACAAAATTGTGTTAATGACAGATTACTGATAATTGATGTCTCTGAGTGCAGCAGTTACACAATTAACATTCATTTAAAGAGGCCAAGACTTCTCTTATATAAATATAATTACAACCAATTTAAAGGATATAATATTTCATTACAATTAAACCATGAACTATGTTAGTTACTCTACCATTACTTACCTATTTCCTTATATTAAATATTTATATTAAACTAACACAGAGTATTAAAAATTATTAGCTTTATAATAATATATAGTACACTTTAAAGTGGACTATTATTAAGGAGGAAGTTATGGAATGTATGGTAAGTATTAATAATTATTATGATTATCCTAAATATCAATTATTGTTAAAATTAATTAAGGAAGAACTTTTACATAGTATAGCTACCAATGAAAATTGACTACCTGTTACCAGTAATTTTGTTCATATTAAAAGGTAGACAAATTTCAATAAATATAATAAAATAAATAAATGTATATTACACACAATACTTTTGTCAAATTTATTGTGATCGTGGTTATTTTTACTACAATAGAAGGCAAACAAACTGACAGATGATTTGTATTAATATTATTAATATGTGTCCTTTATTTGTATGTTTTAAAGTCTCCCAGGACATAGGGCTTGTACATTTGCGCAAGGTAGTAAAAACAACAAAAACCTTGTTTGTTATGCAAATGTAATGCATGGTGTTTCCTATGCAGTATATAGATAGGGTCGATGCTACCAACAAATTTATGGGTCCATTTTCGGTGGAAAAATTATGAAATAATTTTTTGTTGAAATTAGAGAAGAATATATTTTATAGGTTCGAAATATCATTTAATTTTGTCGTATTGTTCAGAACTACCCAAATTCTTCTAAAATGCAGCGAATACAACATCCAAACGCTTTTAAAAATATGTAGTTTTGTATTGAAGTAGTAATAGTAAAACGTCATTAATTGAATTAATAGTTGTTCAGTTAAAGGAAATAGAAATGATATTTAAATATACTAGAAAATACAATAAAATAAATTCAAATTAAAGAATATCTTTAGAAACAAATGTTTATGAATTATTTAGGTCAACAATTGATGGAAGAATTAATGTTGAATTTAGGACTGTAAGCAATTGCAAGTACAACGTTTTGAACCAAATGAAATAAGCTATGGGGTGTACTACGACGAATCGAATGTCAAATAATCGAATATCAATTGATCGAATACTATACCTACCGTTGATCAGAAACTTTCGATTTCGATATTTTGTACACTCGATTTATTGATTCTGATGTATTGAGTGTACGATATAATGAATATTCGATTTATGAATCTTTCGATATTATGAACGAACGAGTATTTAGTCTTTCGATGTATAGTGTTCAATCAATTGATATTCGATTATTTGGCATTCGATTCGGCGTAGTACGCCCAAACTATGTACCTAACCCCTAGGTACTCTAAGTCACTAGCCGCTATATCACGAATATATTTATACCCGCAGACAACATAATCAACCATAAATATTTTTTTAACTTTTCTTTCAGCCTGAAAGTAGGTGGATTTTTAACAATATTTTATACTACTCTGCTAAGGCAGGTCGTTTTTGCTTGCAAATATTCATAAGAAAAAAATTTGACGTACATTTCTCTAGTTTTTTCTCGTTATGTGGGTATTTATGTAACTGAAAGTTTCCGTATTCTAATAAGTTAGACTAGATAATTATGGTTTGAGTGATACATTTATTGTTTTTTTAGAGTATGCGACTTCCCCATTTACACACTTTTGCATTCGTTGGAATTATTGTGACAAGCAGTAGGTCCAGTCTAAATAGGCCTTCTCAATAGCTACTTGGAATGCATTCACCGCTACTTCCGGACTTGTAAATCGCAAACCTCTAAATTAATCTATGCATTAAAAAAATAAAATGATGAAACATGGTGCAATACTTGGGTTTTATGGCGAATGGAATTGGTCATCAGCTACACGTTCGAAGCAAAGAAATTAGTATTCGTAACTTAAGCGAAATGTGCGGCCCCGCTGTCATGGTGAAGGACGAATGATTGTAGGTACCTTAAGGCCCCTTTTGTTAACTATTTCTAATTTTATCTGGACAAGCAGGTGTTTAACTACTAATCTGCAGTTACCGCTCTTTTGTTTTTAAGTGACACAGTAGTGCAAAATCGGCAAATGGACAGAAAACAGAAGCGACCATTTTCTTACGAGTGCTCACACTCAATTTTTGTCAGTTTATTTTCAGAAAGCATGACCCATACTGCCGACTGACTGTTTCTTTCCAGTTCAACGCAGTGCACCTATGTTTTGTCATCTGTCACGATATTATATACCTACTGTCAATAATGTACGACATCATTTTTTTATCATTGTATGGCAATACTCAAAATGCTGTCCCGTCAGATCAGCCCGGCAAATTATGTGGTATCCATTGAGTGCAAAGTTTCCTAATCTTCAGATGCACATTAAATTTATTTTACACATGCATCATTCTAATGTCGAATAATCTATAAATCTGTTTGCAAGTAATGTTTTTGTCAGTTTCTATCTTTTGTCATACAGTATGAAAGTTAATTTCGATAACCACACTCGCCGGACGACCTTCACGTTTATCGTCTTATCGATGATCACGTCCACATCTAAACTTATTACATTACATATAAATAGCTACGACATACGACTTTATGATAAGACAGTACTTGAAGTATTTAACTACTCTCCTGCTGACATAGGCGGCAACGAAAATAGAAAAATATCATGCTAATAAAATTTCCTCTACTTTAATTCATTGTAATGGCGACACACAATTTTCAAAACGATGTCATAATTAAAAAAACTAATGAAAATCTCATAATGTAAACGTAAGGCTACTAGTTATTTTTTTAAATTAAGTCATTGTTTTGTCTAAATTTTCTTTTACAAGTGGTGTATTCCGGAAACTTTTGTGTGCCAAATGTACGAATAGTATGTAAATAAACATAAAGAATGGAATAGTTGGACTCAGCTTTCTCGTTTTCTTGGAATATCTACTTGACTTAAATTTATTTACTATGAAATAGCCCTTTCGTATTTAAATTCAATACTCGTCAATTAAAACAAATCATAGGGTGAACCAAAAAAAAATATTACGGTGAATAACAACAACTGTGATTTTTATATATTTAATTGAATGTTTAGACATCAATAAACTGTATCATTATGACTGAATACTCTTACTAGATGTATGCAGCCGACTTAGTACGTGTAGGTATTCATTGTTACTTACGTTTTATACTACTATATTTTATTAATATTTAGTTCGAAACATACGTTCTGTAATCGGTTTTGAACCCACTGTATTTTGTAACTTATGATTTGCTTGCTTGATCTTCTCAAGTGATAATCGAGTAGTCAATCAGTCTATAAAAAGCCGTAGTAAGCGCATCACCATACGTCACCGTTGAAAATCGGTTGCATACATATGCGCTTAGCAATTAACGATGGGTTGGTACATGAGAAATTATGTATATTCTACAAACTGTTGTAAGTGACAATACAATAACCCATCAATACTAATTCTATTTAACGTGATATTTTATTTGATCATTAATACTATTACGTTATAAATAATATAATTAAATGAATAGTACTTATTGGTTGTTAGATACATTAACCGCTAAACTTTACCAATTCTGAGTGGTTTTTAAATAACATCAAATTTCACAACATTTCACATTTATTTAATACTAACCATCTATAGAATAGAATGTTGGAAGATAAGAAACACCCTATAATTAATATGGCAATAAGCATGTGCCACATGGATGTAATCTTGAGTTCCAACAGCAGCGACCTTGGAGAGAGCTTGTGAGCAGATTTTGTTTCGGATACACAGATGAAATCCACACGCCAACTCGCTCGCGAATCAGTTGCAAGTCATCTTTTGGCGTGACATTATTGCGAAATATATAAAAAATTAAAAATAATTTAGACTGCATAGAAATATTATGAAATATCTTCAAAAACGTATTATTCTAAATTATTGAGACAGGTATAAATTTACGCTATAATTTATAGTATTGTGAAAAGGAAAGTTTTGTATTTTATTTGTACATATTTTCTAAAAAAAAATTCACCATTAGAAATCTATTTTATACCTGAGTAACATAGGTCATATAACATCAAGCTGCGACCAATAAAAACGAGAAAGAATTTCACTTATATTTATAGATGGCTTGGGGACGACATTTTGCGCTCGACTGACATGGTCTTCGCAGGATTTAAACCGCTAACTAGACGGATGGAGTCCATGTTCGCCAACGGCGGATAGAAACATGCGCCCGTCCACCAAGAACGTTGAAGGTCATATAAAAATTTAAATTACATCTGCCGGTTAGATGGATGGAATCTCATGATTACATCTTAAGATTACAACCGTGTAGCACTCGCTTAAATCTTATGATTCTATGGCCCTAAATCCTAATGTGGTAAGATAAATGTACTTAAGAGTTCTTCATATTCTGGTCAACAACTATTAGTAAAGTACCTAGCGTAAATAATTGTTAAACGTCTTTAATGTGGCGGCAGATATATATATACTGGATATATAAGTAGATCCCTCTCAGTACCGGAAAAATGGTAATTCTGCCACTGATACCTAATAGATACAATAGCACTAATAAACATGCGATATAATTGTTTTTCCAAAAGTGTTGTCAACACATGAACAAAAGACTATAACGAAAATTATAGCAGTAATATCTTTCATTTAATATTCTGCTTTAGTTTTGCGTTTTTGCGTTAGCATTGAGAGATTTGATGACAAGCAGTTGGTTTGCGAGTCAACCCGTACTTCACGCGCTTGTTACTCTGTAGATATACAATTTTAACCATTGTGTTAAGAATCACTAAAACTATACCCAGTTTTCGGTACCGATAGGTCTATAATATATTATCCTTACTATTAGAGGAAGAGATGGTAGATATTCTAAATATCCTTACTGTTAGAGGAAGAGATGGTAGATATTTTTAATATCCTTACTATTAGAGGAAGAGATGGTAGATATTGTAAAATTAGGAAACTAGTTAAATCCGGGCGCAATGTGTGGACGCGCTAAATAATAACATTTGATAAAGGATAACTGCCCCTCCTTGTTTTGCATAAAATATTAACACAGAAAGACGTCGTTATAGATAGTGGAAAACCAACGAACCGTACAATATTTGTAATTAAAGCTAATTTAAATAAAAGTTAAAATAATTGTACCCTTAGTTAACCGAAGTATATTAATATTATTATATGGTAAAATGCCAAGGTATTAGCAAATATAGGCCCGCCCTGTCATTTTGTTTTAGCTTAGTATTTCAATTACAATAATTATTCCATTATATAGGTATAAGACATATCTACGTTTAACTTTACTTTGGCAATTGGCTTTTTATTTAACAATGTTTTAAACCTTAACCATCATCAGAGTAAGAACTGCTTCACAGTAATATTCTGCCCAGTCTTCTAGAATCACAGATATTCTCTTTCCCGCGTGTCTTTTAGGCCATGCTTAATTTAATTACCAATACGAATGAAAGAAGCTGTACTAATCCTACATAGCAGCCAATATGGCTGTCACTGGAGTGCATTGACTTACATATATCATTATATCTGACTACACACAAACATTTACACGATTAAAGTCAATTATAAATAAAAAGTATACTAAATTTCATTCATTCAACAAATTTAATATTACATTCACTGGCAACTCGATATTTGAAATTATAATAGCGAGACCAAGTCTTATTATTTGAACCAAGTAAAAATAAATTATCAATACTTTCATTAATATTATATTTAATAGATATTACGATACGAAAAATTGCAGAACCTTTTCTTATTAATACTATTTTTATTCACACGACTAGTTAAGATATTTTCATTAGTGTGCCAAACATTAAAGTACAATGCCCAATAATAACAAGAATTAATAATATTTTTACTTTGGTTCAAAAAGTTCTATATAGCCGATTTCCTGTTTATGTGCAAGAATAATTGAAAAATCACACTTTTTTGTTTTTATTCCTAATTCAGGACTAGACTACATTGAATTGAAATATTTGATAAATGTTAAACCATGAAATAATTATAATCACAAAGCCTTAGTACCTATATAAACGTAGATAGACAAAGAAAGAACAACTTGAAATTACACTTTTTTGATTTGTCAGTGTATGTGTCTGTATATCACCGACTGACTGTCTGTCTGACTGTCACCGTGGCGCAGTGGTTAAAGTGGTCGCCTCGCCACTACATCGCCGTGTTGGGTGACGTGGGTTCGATTCCCACACGAGACAAATATTTGTGTGATTCATAGATATTTGTTTCTAGTCTGGGTGTACTTTGTGTCCGTTAGTTTCATGTTTGTAAAGCTCCCCGCGACACAGGGCTTGTTCCCTAGTGCGGGCGTTGTCTTTTAAAGAGAAAAAATATACTTTACATATCAGGAAAGAATGACTCTTTTATATCTTTTTTTTTCTCATTGTATGATTTAGATAATTTTGTCCCATAAGATATTATTTAACCATATAATTCAACTGTCAGTCAGTATAAAAAAAGATCATCCCCTACTTACACAATTTGTTAAATTGATAAAAAATAAGGCTTTCTGACTATAATTTGCAATGTTTGTCTACTCTGCGCTGATATATACCAACTTTATAATCCATCCAACATTAATACTTTTAATTCAAATAAGTAACTTAATTATCAATAATTATTTAATTAAAAAATGATTTGAACATATCCTATACGTTCGATATTTACAAAATTCAGTCCATTCATACTGTATATTATGTACATAAAAAGATAGACACGAGAGGTAATTTATCGATTAAGAGAATTAGAGAGCTCCTAAATTACGACATCAGACTAGTTTACAATGGATAGTCCAAAATCGTGGCCGGCCATGTTGTTTAATTTAATTGTAATAAGGATAAAACAATCAAACTCATGGTCCTACTGCATCTCATTCTCTGTAGACAACTAACTATACTATTGTGACAATTCTATAATAATTGTAACACTACCTTACAAGTGTCCAAGTTCATGAAGCATACACTAGACGTCACACACTTTAATGTAATGTCTTCGAACGTTTAGATCTCTTCAGCGCTTTTGACGTTCTCACCCACGGGAGCATGAAGGTGCTGAAAACCAATAAAATGGATTTGAGTGACAACAGCCGAGTTTAGACTTTACTTAACCCCAAACCTTTACCAAAACTATTTTATTTAATACGGTTAATTATTTGATTCGTATTAAATTTATGGTAAAATCAGCCAATTGGATTTCGGGCCATGCGTACTGTATGGTTCCGTAGATATATGGACGCTTGTTTATCGCTTGTCAGAAAAGCATCGCTAAGCTGTAATGATATACTAACGCAGGCGGTAGTTCAGGCAGATCTTCCCCGAATGCCATTACGGGCAGAGTATCGGTAATTTCAATGACGCGCACATCCCTTTGGGGTTGAGGCCAAATTGTGTATACCGAAGGTTGTTGGTAGGCGGATGATGACAGCCCGCTACACCAAGAGTCTCTTTGCCGCTGTCTAAGTCGCTCGACGTGCCTTTGCTCTCTAATCCGCCTCATATGCCATCTGCAAGTAAATACAAATATATACTAATATTATAAAGCTCAAGAGTATGTTTGTTTCGTTAAACGCGCTAATCTCAGGAATAGACTATATAACATCACGCTTTGTCCAATAGGAACTAAGTAAAGGCCAGGGTAGCGAAACCCCAAGTACCTAATAGCTAGTCTAAGAATATGTGTTTAAATGAGACACTCGAGCTGGAAAGCTAACTATATCTATAGTAAATAAGATTCAATCAAATTTACTAAACGCAATGGACTCAAAACTATTTCGGTTCGTAAAGGCAATTAAATTATTTTAGATATTCGAAGAAACATAGTAATTCACAGGAATATTTATACGAAACTCGTTTCTCTAAAACAAGAAGTTTAAAGTTAATTACCTCAACTGCCTTCGTTCTTCGGCTTCCAGTTTTTGATGTCGCTTTTCAAAAACCTTATCATCTAAATTTTCTGTGCCTTCAAGTGTATAACAACTAGTGTATGGTTTTTCTCTCCATCTCGGTACCTGGAGGTTACGTAGCGCATATTTTATAAGGCTGTATTTAAAGGTACATAATCTATTAAAAAAAACCTAGAAGTAAACTAAAAACAAACACTAAAGCGAAACTCAAAAAATAGACAAACTCAAGTGGGAGTGGGCAAAACATGTTGCCCAGAAACACAACTCATTGGATTAAATGGTGCTGGAGTGGAGACATAAAAGTGGGAGATGGAAGGAGGAAATAATAAAAGTGGCGGCCAGTAATAGAACTCTCACTGCGCAAAACTGGAAAAGATGGAAGGAATTAAAGGAGGCCTTCACCAAGCAATTGGTCAATAAGGTTAAAGAAGAAGAAGTAGTAGTAGTGAAGTGACGTACTCGTATCCGAATACTACTATGTCTCTACTAGTGATGTACCGAATATTAGTATCCGTATATGCGGATATACCGTTACTTTTTGGCGAATCATTTACCGAAACCTTAATTGCTAGTTAAAACATAAGTAGGGATGTTACAGTCAAAACTCTTATTCAGTCAGAACTACTTTTAACCAAAGACATCGGTTAAAAGTACCTTTGACTGAAAAAATCAGTTAAAAGTACTTTTAACCAAAGCAGTTTTGACTGTAACAGTTTGTTGACAGACTGTAACTTTATTAATTGGTTGTTTGGTTTCAATTTTCTTTACATAATCTCACTATTTCCTCATATTGTATCGCTTTAAATAGCCCTTATACGGGGTGAAATCTTTGTAAAAGATTTAAGATTATAATTATATATATAGATTATTTTGCATTTTACTCGTGTATAAAAGGTTTAAAATTTAAATCAATTTGTTCATAAAATAGCATGTACTAACGTTCCACAACATTATATTCAAATATATGTCCCATTCGTTTGGACACCCGGTATTTTGATTACATTAAAATATTTTTTAATTCTATTATAATAGTCGAGTCATTAGTTTAAAGGAAACATAATTAATTCCCATAGGCTATTACATATAATTAGAGCTATCATTGATATTTCAAGACAATAATAAGTAAATTAGATGTTCAAATATAATAGATTCCGTCGTCAATTACTTATGCTAAATGTGCACCCTCACCGCGAGCAATCCCCTGTAATATCATCATCAATCAATATCATCTTAAGATACGAAATATATCTTAACATGGTAAAATATTATCTAAAGATGCGTTATATTATCTTAACATGGTATCAAAATAAATAGCAAGATCCATATACAGAGTGTTGTGTTGAGTGTTGGTGCGGGGCGTATTTGTGTAGCTCCCGCTCGCTCATTAACACATTGAACGACAGGCTTCAGACACAATGGAAATTTAATCGTTTGTCGGACAACGGTGTCCGACATGGCGTTTAAAGAGTTAATTGTATTTTCGTTGCAGAATACGCGGTGCGGGGCGTGCTTATCTCGCTCCCACTCGCTCATTTACTGTATTGTATTGTAGAAATTTACCTCTTTGCACATACTCTTTGTTAAATAAAGGGAGAACGTGTGATCCTTGAAATGGAACAACTTACTGAAAATTTTCGAAAAATCCCTGTTTATAGAATGAGAATAACTGTAAAAGGAAATTGTTAAAATACTTTAAATCATTAGAATAATAGTCTCATATTAAGATTATATAAACTTAAATTGCAAAGTGGTACTCGAGTAATAGTGGCTACCAATACATTATATACATTCAGTGGAGAAATGTACGTGTGGATCCTCCACTAGTCTAGACAAGCAGATATAATAACGTAACTTAACCGTGTGTGATACCTTAAGATGCTATAATATTTTATATCAAGGTATCTTAAGATAAAATATTATAGTATCTTCACCGTGTGTGACTCCCTTTAGTTTCTCCAAAGCCAGTTAGTTCTCTTTAGCCAAGGAAATCGGAGTGAATCTGGAGTCCACAGATACCATATCACGATTCATACTCTAGCCCAGGGATTTCCACAGTGGTCGATATCGACCTCATGGGAAAGTAATTGTTTTCCCAACATAAAGAAAGACCCCTACTAATTAAACGTATATCTACGTTTAACTGTCTGTTAAAATAGCTACTATTACTAGTTCTCAACGCATTTTTACGTTTCAATGAACAAAGATAGATAGGAATAGCTATCCATCATATTGATCTATCTTTCGAAGGGCTTACCGCTTGCCGATGAGTAGGTGCATAGAAAATAAAAATACTGCGTTTCAATTATTGTACTAAGAGTTAAATCAATCAATATATTAAATTCGGCCGATGAACAAAGGATATAATTATATATTTACTGAAAATAATGGAGTCACCATTAAAGTGAAAAAAACAATTAAGTAATATGAAGGTATGTTTATCTCTCGCGTGGTAGTTAGTAAAGTTCAAAGTTTAGGCACTGTTTAAGTCCTTAAACGCCATGTCGGACACCGTTGTCCGACAAACAATTAAATTTCCATTGTGCCTGCAGTCTGGCGTTCAATGTGTTCCAGAAAGTGAATTTTTAAACTTGCCGTTAGATTGTGTGTGAGATAGACTTCGAAGCTATTTTATTATTGGTGGAGTGGAGTGTGAATTTTGATGGAACTTTAGACTACGCTTTGAAATTGGAAATCAGTTTCACGATTGTTTTATTTTTACCCGACTGCCAAAAAGGAGGGTAATACTTTTCATTCAGAAATTGGTACCTTTGCAAATGATTTTTAGGTGTGAAATAGTTGTGTACGTATTTTTATCATTATGTGATGTGTAAATTAAATATATAATGAGCCTTAAATTTTAATTTATTTTTAATAGGTACACAAAACTGGAATTACTCCTAAACACACCAGCCAGGTAACTACGATTATAATAATTGTATTGCGTTAAGCGGTGGGACCGTTAGAAAGCGGAGTAGGTGCTAACGTTATTAAATGCTGCTCTTTCGCAATTCCAAATAGGTTCTAGTTATTGAAGTTCAACAATAAATTTTTCTGTGTCGAAGTCTATGGCTGCAAAACTAAAAAGCGCAAGTGGTTGAAATTTTGTGGCTATTGCATAGGTATTAAAATGGTTTAGTCTCGCGGTTCACCATCCCCGCAGTCTAGCACTAGTGCATATGAAGCCTTATTATATGTTTAGACTATAATAGAATATTTCCTTTAGTCAAGTCTACTGTCTGGTAGCGACCACAGGAGGTAGTATATTACCTGTGTCAGTAACGCGTTGCGTTTTGTTGCTTCGTTTTAGCAAGTCATAAATGTCTAGTTTTGCTAATAGGTAAATTAATTTTATCAAAAAATAAAATATGGCTGCCTTTTTATGTCTTTATTTATTAAATGTAAAAATTAAACGTTTCGGAAGAACACCAAAGATATGTGTTTTATCTAAGTATAACGATACTTGCACACTTTTTGATTTTGAGACGCCAGTAACAGATATTTAAAGTATAAAACTTCAGTAGGTATCAGTTTAAATTATGGTAAGTTATTGAAATCGGCCGTAAGTAGTGTTAGGTGTATCAACTTGTTATAGGAAAGTCTATATAATATATCTATATAAACTCACACAAGGACACTCACCGGTGACTAAATATCTATGGTAGGAAAAGGAAAATAAAAATCATGGGCTATTGGGTCGGGTTGCTAATTGTGTTCGATATATTAATATACTTAGTAAGTAGGTAATATATAATATTATGATAATAATGTTTGGTCATTCACACACAATTATTTTATAGATACAGTTGAAACGGTTAATAGAAGCTGGCAATGTGCAGACATACTTTAGCTTAGTTGCTATACCTACAAAGAATAATAAAGACGATGCAGTTATATTAGCCGTAGCTTGTTTTACAATAAATGGTTGCTTGTAAAGTATTTTTAGTCGTTATAACTTAGTCACCAACTATGAATTTATAAAGATGAAACTGACAAGTTAGAGAATCAGCATTAACTACAACATTTCCTTATTATGTAGTTAATTTTTTTTTAGTTTTTATTATATGTGTTATGATTATGTAATGGGAAACTGGTTTCGTGGGTATAAGGCCTAGTCCACATCTCTTCATTACTACATCATCAAAGTGTCTGGTATACTTTGATGACGTCGTGTCGCTGCGGTACGGTGTTGTGACGTGCTATGCACGACACGGCAACGTAATCACGGAACGATGCGTTGGACGTCTTTGAAAGCGGTGCGCGGCTCAATTTGATAATGTTTTATTAATGTCACTAGATGAGGAATGTTCAGTGCTCTGGGATGAGACAATAGATAATTTCAACGACAAGAAAACGTTTCATAGAGCCACGGTAACGTAAATTAGCTTGTCACGTCACCGTAACTTGCCACAATAATGAACGGAGTGGCCGTTCCATGTTACGACGTCGTGGCGTGGTATTGTGGACAGTCCCTAAACCTGCATTATGGATAAGCAGACTTCCATTCATAAAAGCGGTCGAATACGAAGTCGAATATAGTCTGTGCAAAAAATTTGGTACGTACATAAAATTAGTAAGCTTACAGTTTGTTTTCGTCGGTTTGACATTAAAGCTTTGGGCCCATAGGACACAGGCATAGCAAGTTGTAATGTATGAAATATATCGGAGGTGTCATACAGAGCCGTCGCGCACGACGCACCGCTGGGGTCTGCGTTCAGGTAAGTTCGTCGCGCCGGCGTCACTTAGCCGCCCCGCCCCGTTCGCTGTGTCCCCAAAGCTTTAACTTGGATCATAATTGAGTGAAGAGTACTGATTTAAAATTGCATATAAAATGCAAAGATGACGAATTATTAATAATGAACACTTTCTGTATAGAGTAGCAAAAGAGAAGAGAAAATGATGTTCTCAAAACTGCTCTCTGTGTTCTCTCCAATCATAAAAGTGAAGATTTATAGAAACCGGTCTACACCGAGATGCAGTATATCAGCAGCGATTGATAGAGAAACTATTTTTATAGTGGCATTATTAGCCACACTTCGAAGACTTCTGAACACATACATAAGCTTGCACAAATGTGCAGCTAGTGAAACAGTTGACTTTAATAAATTTTTGTTTTAATTTACATTAATTTATATTATTTATAATATATACGGAAATATTTAATACTGAGATCAAGTCATCAGTTCATAAATAATTAAATAAAGCGGCTTGGTTATTTTATAGTATCAGAATTTAAAAAAAAAAATTGAAATTGCATATAGTAAAATAAGTCCTTAGAAAGTCCATTTTTGGGCTATAATATATCTTTTATAAATACGAGGAAATTAGTGTATTTTAAATCAACCAATCATGACAATGATTAAGATATTAGGTCTATAGGTTACCACAACTACTACAGGTTACTACTACTATAGGTTACTACTACTACAGGTAACTACTACTACAGGTTAACAAAACAACACAATTTAACATGTATATTCGGAAACGAATAACTTTTTTTACTTTACTATACTACTATGTACTTATATTTGTCTTTTTTTTTATTTGTTTATTTTTTCGTAAAAAAACTGTACATGCACAGTTTGACTAGAGGATTATTATATTTTAATTATATTCGTGACTATATTTCACCTCAACAGTGGAAACTTTCTTTGATTCTGGTTGGTCAATATCTTCCATCTTGACTTCAGGGTCGAGGCCATAATACCAAGAAACGTCCGGGTCCCCCATCAAGGTATGGTAAGGTTTACGACACATCATTCCAGGTACCGGACTCTTTTTGCCTCGGCAGGCAGCTAAAATTAATAAATCAATATAATAATGTTCTGTTGTCTAATATGGTACATTTTTATATTATAAATGTGAAGAAACAATGCTTTGCATACCACAACTTCACATCTCGGGTGCTGAAAATAGATATGAATGTATGAGATTATCGAGAACTGACCTGTGTTATTTCTATCTTGTAGAACAAGATAGAAATAAACACAGACATGGAAAATTTAAAAAAATACATATCGGACAGTCATATTTATTAGCATTATAATAATAAATGATATACTTTAGAATGTTATTCGAACTATAAATGCCTGTATTCAAAAGCCTAAATTTATTATTATTACTTCTGACTTATGATGATTTTAATTATTTTATAAAAACATTCATCATCATCATCAGCCTGTACTAGTCCACTGCTGGACATAGGCCTTCCCAACTGACACCACTAAGCACGATTTGCAATTTTAAAAATATTAATGATCAAAAATAATGAAAAATATTATATTATCACTATTATAAAAATATTAGCCACATGCAACTTCCCAAGTTAGTTATTTTCGGAAAGACTACCAGACTGTCAAAATTAACTGTATTAGAAAGTAGTAGAAAGATATGGCAGTGGCTTATTACAAGCATAATAAGTCCCCACCATATCTTAGTGCCCGCTTTACCTTTGCCCCTAGGCTGTTTAGCCTTTGGCGCCGCAGGTGTCTTGGGAATAGTCTGCTTACCGCCCTTTAACAGGCCTGTGGTGGAATGAGCCCGTTTTCTGCCGCGTTTACTTTCTGTTCCACGTTTTTCCGCAGTTTCCTGCTAAAATAAGCAAACCAGAATTAACAAATAAAAATATTTTTAAAATGGTGTTGGTTAAACTTCAATAACATAAAATGACTAACAGGTAGAATCTCAGGTGACATCAAGCTGGTAGTCAGCTCTTCTATCTTCTCAGTTGGGTTATCATTAATAGGTTTTTCGGCTTCTGTAGCGCAAGTGACAATGGCACTTAGATCCATGCTGCTTAATTCGTAAGCAGCCTTTGTAGCGTCTTCGGATGTTTCGTTTTCCAATAACCTTTGAAATTCATCTGGATTAAAACGCGGTAGCATTGGTGAACTATCCGAATCTCCATAGCCAAAATCAAACGTTGATGTGTTTAGGCGCCAATCAATGTCAGATTCCGTCTTTACCATATCAAGGTCTGGCTCAAACATTATAGATGATTCTTCTTTTATAGACGTGCATGGCTCATCCTCAATTTTTTCTTGTTTTATTGTAGCAGTGGTAATTGTACTACTAGGCAAGTTATAGCGATGTTCTAAATTAATTCCGGTTGTTTTACTTGTTTCAGTTGAAGGCGCATCATATATTCGTCTTGAGGTGCCGGGATCTCCCATGAGATTTGAAGAGATCCTCATCCTGCCGTGGTTACTTTTTTGTAACATCAGTTTCGGGATAGGTGATTGTTCTCGCATATCAGCTTCTCCTAGCTGATACGGATCTTCACCAGTAGGCGTGGTATCGATCAGCTGCAATCTATCAGTTAATGACCCTGTATAATGGGTGGTTCGCTTTGGTATGGTAGTACTCTTTGATTTCCCATAAGTGTTAATAGTCTTGGACTTCTTATTAACGCTGAATGAACGTTCGAAAGGTTTTTCATCTCCGTACATAAAATTTACTGTGGATGCAAAAGAAATATCTTATTATTTTGTTTATCAACTCATAGTATTTATGAGGATATTAATTTATTTTAATCTACAAAAGTACTTACATCCAGTCTCCGGAGGCTCTACCTTAACGGCAGGCGTTTTTGGCATTCTACTCAAACTGCCAATACTTGATGTAGTCCGGCGACGGCTTCTTGGTAATTTTGATATTACTGTATTGCCACTAAAATATATAACAATCAGATTTAATAGTGTAATGCAAAGCAACACGAAAACTAAATTCTGCCCAGAAATTACTTAATATAACCAATGCATGTATCCTATTAGTCGGTAAGCTGTCTGAACAGAAATATATAAATAAATAAAATTTTACACAATACATAAAATTACCTATTCGACGTGACCGTGTAGAGTGGTTCTGAACGTGGCTCCGTTTTTATTTCTTTCTTTATAAACGGGGACCTCTTACTTTCAATCATGGTTAAATTATCAACTGGTAAAGTTCTGTCCAAAAATGATGTAGCACCTAAATCGCCCAAGAGCTGGCTGCCTGTAAAAGAATTAAAATATCCCTTTTTATTGAAAACCCGACAATTCACTATTTTGCTTATAATAAGAATAACTTAGATTAATAAACTTTTTTTTAAGTTTATTAATCTAAGTTATAATGTTATTTTGAATCAACCTTTTCAATACTTTCACTCAAATCTTTGTTCATCATTTTGATATTTAAAATTTTATTGTAACAAACTTAAGTTGTAACTATTTATTAACAGGAGTCACCTGACTTTTTTGCCAGCTCTTTAAAGGATCAATGCTGTCAGCAAACTGGCCTTAAAATTGCTGACACCTTTATGGTTTATATGATTTGAGGTGTAAAAGATCAAAATGAATACATTTGACTTTGAAACTTGATTTGATTTGAATATATGTATACAATCAATAAATACTATCTAATGTAATAGATTGGAAAAAATATGTCACCTGTATTTTGATCCCTGTTTAAATTAAAAGGATCCGGGTTGTATGGATTGGGCTTTGTTCCATCATTAAAGATAAATGGGTTAGATCTGTCCTGCAAGAAGAGATCGGGTATGGTGTTGTACATCTGAAAAACAATTTTTATTAATTACATAAGGTTTTGTTATTTGAATACCAACAAACTATTTCTTCAGAAGTATCAAATTGAATAAATAATTGCAATAGCTCATACAACTTCGGGTTTCAATGCTATATTTTATTATTCAAACAAGACTTCTAACAAATGAAGAATATCTAATATATTTTTTTATAACACCCTTACCGCCTGTGGACGCCTGAAATAGCAGGGGCATTGCAACCCTTAAAAACCTGTTGACTTCTTTTTTTAAAGAATCCTATTTTCATCTAAGTTTCAATATAAGGACATACATGTCTACTAATTTCAAAATTTTAATAATACAGTTGATTACCTGGTTAGAAGTGCCTGGTTCTGATTTAATAAATGTTGATGTAGTCGCTGGCGGTGGTGCAAGAACTATTGGTGGAGGTATATTTACAGTTTGTTTCTGATTGATGGATTTCTTGTCCATACGAGTCACTTTACTTTTAAGCTGTAAATGTTAATGTAAGATCTCATTGAAAATCAAGTTATTAGCATCCAAATAATAAAATACTATAAAAGTTGTGTAGTAATAATAATTACAGGTAATATTAATCGAACACCAGTTATTATAGCCTATCCTGGTGATTGGATAGTATTAACAAAATTTTTAACTTGCTAAGACCTGGCGCAAATGGGCCACTGACCACAACCACCGGTGGTCAACCTCAGCCATTTCACAAATATTTCATACACTTTATACAGAATTGCAGTGGACGTGACATGTCACCACCACGCACAACAGTGCTGGGAGTGTATGAGAAATCTAGTCTATCTGTGAATTTGTTAGACCATTTAATTATTTTCATTGTAAAAATACCTATCTACGATTGTTGCAGTTGTTAGTTACCTATATTCCTATATATAAAATTATAAAGCTGCTGTTTGTTTGTTTTGTTGAATGCTAGGATCTCAAGAACTACTGGTCCAATTAAAAAAATTGTAGTGTTGGATAGCTCATTAATCGAGGAAGACTACAGGCTATTTAACATCACGCTATGGCTAATAGGAGATAAGCAGTGGCCAAATAAAGGACGACAGGAGCCAAGTCCCGCGCGACTTCTAGTAAGTAAAATATAGCCTATGGATATTTTACTAAACGTTATGCATAATCGCATATGCAAAATCTTTAGCAGATTATGACTGCAGCCATTTCGCATTGTGTACAAACTTAATTTACTTCGGCACATAACAGAATCTGTGATATATATATTTTAAATGCACAAATCTTGCATATTATATGAGCAATCAAATAAACTAATTTGTAAACAAAATGCTGTTAGTACGAGACCTAAACACAGCTATATACGCAACAGCATATTTACTGAGTGTCAGCTTTATTTAGTAAAAATGGATTTTAAAAATCATCTTTATTTAAGTTTTATAAACAAAATCTGAAACCTTATCAGATCCAAAATTGACCAATTGGTCATCTTATTACTAATCTTTGTAAGATAAACTAAAGAATTGAATATTTTTTTATTTCCCCTAACCACAGACAATGGAAACCCTCACTATGAAACAAGCCCTGTCGTGGTGGCCCTTACAAACATACAATTAGCGGACACAAAGTACACTTAGACTCGAAACAAATATCTGTGACTCACACAAATATTTGTCTGAAAACTGAATCCGTGTCATTTCAATCACAATGTTAGAAGGTGACCACACTAACCATTATGCCACGGCGACAGTCAAAATAGATCTACTCAATTATACATGACACTTGCTCGCCCAGCTTTACACAAACACAGCCACATAAAACACCTAATAGTTAGAAGATTTACATGTTTCATGATCATACTTAATAATGCATAATAATTTATACCTGACTCCCTGTTATTGTGTGTATCTCTGGTTTTGCTTTGTTTTTAAAAAGAGAACTGGACACAATTGGGAGCATGCCCTGTGGCGGGGAACTTTGTGTGATTCATAAATTAAAAAATATCTATGAATCACACAAATATTTGTCTTATGTGGGAATCGAACCCCTGTCACTAAGGACTGCTACGTTAATGATGACCATTGAAACCATCCTATACCATGGTGACCATATGAGATACTTATTGTATAAAGTAGCTACCATCAGACAAATCAACATTTTAAAAAGTCTAGACCCATTATAAAGATATTTATAGTCAACATAAATATACAGAATTACAAATATCTAATTAAATGTATTTGAAAGTGAAATAGGTACATGACGGTATCTACACCAAGTATTCAAATACACTGTTTTCTTGTGTTTTGTTAAATAAAACAAAACTTATTTGACTTTTATTGTATTATTAAAAGACAATTTATGTAGTAAAACTAAAAGCTGAAAAGAACTTATGCTCTAAATATAGGTACTCTAAATAATAAATATAACCTTAGTCAAGATATTAGGTTAATGAGGCCAGATTCAATCCAGATTCAATCAATTTATTATATCTAAAATTAATTATTAAAGTAATATTGAAAGTAATTTTATCAATTAATTTCTAGGAAAACATCTCCTAAGAAACTTTATGACAATTTTATTTCAGTGCTGAATTGTTATATTAAATGAACAGTCACACATATGGTCCAAACATTGCAACAGGAATGTTATTATTCGCACTTATTGTGTTTCACATTTCAGTGAATATGTTGAGAAACAACAATAACTAAACACAAACAATGAAAGGTTCATGAAAAGATATATTTATTATTTAAATATATATTAATACTTTTAATAAACTCCAAGAAATACATACCGTATACATTGTAAAAAAGATAATATTTAACACTACTAAGTGTTCCACAAGATACAAGTTATGCTTCGTTGCTGGATCAATGATAACTGACTGTTTCGTTCGATTAATAAGCATATTTCTATTTCCATTGTACCAACTCTCAAAAGGCAGAATTTAAATGACAAACATAGACATTTAAATTTTTATTGTTTCATAACCTATGAACTATGTTTAATCTAAAATCTTTTTGACGCACAGCAAGAGTATAATAGCAGATACAAACAATAGACACGTGATACCAAAAATCGATGCCAAAAATACTTACCGTGTCATTTTCTTGTTTGAGTGCCTGATAGAGCTTTTCTCGCTTAGTTATAACATCGTTTTGCTGTTGAATTAAGTCCAAGTGATATATAAGTAGATCTTTCAACTTCTTGTTTTGGTTCTCAGCAGCAGTGAGCCGCTCTGACAGTCTATTGATTTCTGAGCTAGTGCTCACTACCAAGTCCTTTTGGTCAGTCACAACACAGTGTGTGGAGATCTCCACATCCTTATCCAATGAAAGAGTTTGCCGGCGTTCCGTACCCTCCGAGTGACAAGCGTATATATGGTCAAACGGGAAGCTCAGTGACAACGAGTCTTTTGTTTCCAAAGGATCTAAAGTCGACAGATTCGCTGAGAGATTCACCAAATTCGATTCATTTACACTACTGCGACTGTTCATTTTTATAGGGAACCAATCGTGTCACCTACGACGAGCCTGCCGGCTGTCAAATACTAACTAACCGACACTACACTTTTGTTCGTTTCATTACAACTGAATTGATCGTCTGTTTTACGACACACATTAACACATATAAAATAAATGTCCTCACTTATTCAACACCTTTACATTGTCAAAACGGCGATAAATATACGTATTCTACCATTCTGACATTTTCACGCACATGCAAAATGATAAAAGACGCATAATAGCTGTATCGAAGATTTTGCCCGACGTATATTATGAAGCCAATATGTTCCAAAGTAAATCATTTGTAAATATAAATAAATAACTTTATTAATAATTTGAATGTAACACTACTTGTACGTTACGATATTTAGGTAAATTGATTAAAAATTGAAAAAAATCATCAACTAGCGTCAAGGCGTCAACCGTAGACATTTTGGTTTTTTTTTTCTGTTCCTACAAAAAAGAGCCTCCATTCGTGATATAGGGCGCGGAACAATCGTTCCGTCGTCGTTCGTGAACAGGTCATTCTCGTCTAGCTTACTGAGGAATCAAAGGTTGTGATTCACGGTTGGTTTTACACCTGACCAAGCTGATCCGTCGGGCGTAATCACTTTTATACGAGAAATGTCAGCGCATTTCCCATACAAAAGTGATAATGCCCGACGGATCTTCCGCCAGGTGTATAAGCAGCCTAACTACTTACATACCACTTGATATCTAAAAAAATACGTATTCAACCCAAATGGTAAATGTTCACTAAAATGCGTCACCCATAAGATTAGGTTACTTATGACGTAGGTAGCCGATTTAAGTTTTGTTAATTCAGCGTTGGCTCGCTGGCCTTCGAGCATATCTACGTCCAATTACATTAAAACTTGATGGTGGAACAAACTATCGTTGGAACCTGATTCCGGCCCGAATTCACAATTTTATCGGGATGACGGCGAAATATCTAAGTTTAAGCCGTCCATACAGGAGACGGGACCGATGAAACCTATTCGTTGGCGTTTGTTGGGCCGGTCGGTGTGTACGCAGCATAAGAGAAATTTCATTTAATGCATGCATTTTGGGGGTTCCGTAGCCAAAATGGCAAAAACGGAACACTTATAGATTCGTTATGTCCGTCCACCCGTATGTCACAGGCATTTTACTGGAAAACTAATCGATGTATATCGATCACATATATATTATATATATTGGAGAATAATAGGTGTCTTGTGTGGGCCGCTAAGTAATATTGAGATTTTACTGCTGAACCCTACATTGAGTATGTTTCGGCATACTCTTAACCGATTATTTTTAAATCACAAACATTCTATTGGGATTCGGACTGGGGGCCCCTTATAATATATCCGAGGGCCTCGGGCTGCAACCCCTATAACCCCTACATAGATCCGCCCCTGGATAAAATACAGACATAAACCGGTAATAGGTATTCAGTCATTTTCACTAAGTGGGTACTGGGTAGGTACCTATATCCACTAAGTTTATCATTTTATATATATAGATTAGAGAATACGTTAGTGTTGTCTATGAGGTTCTCTTAGTTTTTGTGATTTGAATATAAAATGAAAGAAAATTGGTATAAAAATGCAGTTATTTTTGAAACGATTTATTCTAATTTTTTTTTAATTAAAATGTCCTGTAAATTGTAAATGTTACGTTGTAATAAAAGTAAGACAGATTTGAATTAAATTTACAACATTCTAAATCAATTTGACTGAATTTGACAATAATTGACCGGTTACCTATTTAATTTTTTTGACAATAGTGACCAGTTAGATTCGGTCATTTTACATCTCTACGCCTAACAAATCTTTTGCAAGGCTCCTGAAAGCAGCCTAAATTTTCACCAAAATCTGTATAACGTATTTTAGATAGATATTTTAAGTCTTTTGCCTATTTAGGCGTAGACAATTTGTGAAAAAAAGTTGTCTCTTTTAGAGCAAAATCCCAACTTAACTTTTTCCAAAAAGATTATTAATGGAATATTTCGCCATAGCGAAACCGCACCGAAGGAGATTATTAATGTAATAAGGGTATACCTAAGTGTTCTGTGATGTAATACGTCACGTTCATTACTGTCTACATACACAATTTGAACTTAAGTAATCGGTATAAATTACGGAGAGAATGGCTGTGACTGTGACAGATGGACCGACAGTCACTCGATGGCATCCTATCAAAGGAAAAAGAAGTGAAATTTTTTATTAATCATGAATTTACTTTATTAGAAATACTGGATGTTTTTGTGCCTTTGCCTTAAAAAAAAGCGCTGATGCGCGCGCATCGTTAATTTGTGACAAGTAAAAATTATTCCGCGCGCTTTTTCTTTTCGCTGTTTTGTTTTTTTTCTAAGAAAGTCCGAGTTTTATTTATTTCCTCGCAAATATGTTATAAAACGTCGTATGACACACGTGGGCTTTGATAATTACAACCTCTGCTTTCTTGAAGTGTAGCAATATCGCCTCGGCTGTAATTATCAACTTACCTATATCATAATGTACTATTCTAAATTATGTACCTTACAACTCACACAAAATTTATCGGTCTTCTGGCCAGCTTTGCCGCCTAAGTCCATAATAAGAAAGACAATAAAAAGAAAAGGCGAAAGAAACAGAAAAGTCATTAAAAGGCGTCTTAGGTACTGTGATTATGTACTTATCCGGTAGGTATATATCACGGTGATTTTAATAAGTTAACTGGATAAGATTGAAAATAAATAAAAATTCAACTATTCATTTACATTAACCTACCCTGATGATTGTTGTTCAAGAAACTAAATATTAGTAGGTAGGTAGGTACCTAAGCGACAAGAAAGATCTTATGTTCATAAGGAAACACTGTAGGTAGGCTTTTATTGTAAATCAATATACCTAATATTATGAACATTACACATTACAGTAACAATAAAAGCCTAAAAAGCATGTGGCTTTACATATTATTAGGTAGGTACCTAGGTAGGTACCTACCCCATGCTCCATGCTACTTTCACAAAAAGTCAGTAGTAAAAAAATAATTTGTTATCAATCAATATAATATCTAATCCTCATTTATATTTTAATCTTTGACTGAATAGAAATTCCTCTTAACTACTTCATCATGAAAAAAGCAATATTTATATTTCCCCACCCATCGCGGAATCTAAATACTTAGGTATTGTTAGGTAGGTACAACTAGCCCCCGAAACCTAGTTTTATTTAACATTTTTTGTTCTTCTAAAATAAACCAATCACCATGATCATGAAAACACGTAAGTTAATGAAATTCGTCGGCAACGAAAAACCTTTGACTAGAATCCATCTTGTCTTTATCAATCTGCTTCTTTACAAGGTGCTTATATGTGTGTTTGTGTATAAGTCTTCATTTTGGACATGTGTTTTTATTTAAATATATTTAAATTAACTTAACACTATTTTTAATGGACTGCAAAGGTAGCGTTATTCCCATACTTAATTTATGTGTTTGTACAAGCTGCACTCATAAAATTTAATTCGGGTTAAATTTTTAAGGGCGTGTAGGTAGGTGCCGTCTGCACCAATAGTACCTACCTATATTAGCTACAGGTTTTTCAAGCTTCCTATACATTTTTGTTTTCTTCTTTTAATTTAGGTTGACAATTTACGAAGTCAGGGTTTCGTTATTAGCTTTCACAATCTCCTTCACATAGATATAAATATATCTATGTGAAGGAGATTACCTATTGAAGAACTCATGACAAAAAATATCCTAGAAGTTGCTAAATACTTATTAAGAAACCTACCTTTGGTTCTGCCTTTTTCCTTGGCTGTCGCTGTTTTCTCTTGTTGCCTTCCATTTTTATTTAACGCTATTGTATTAATTACGATGATCCGGAACTGAACAGTAGCCCTCGCCGATTCCTAAACTTAAGTAGAGCTTATCACAAAGGTTAGACGGCGTAGTCAAGATCGGATGACAATCGTAAAAGTAACAATTCTAATTGATTCGCGTAAGTTCAAGTCAAACTATGAATTTTAACACTAGATACACTACGCCGTTAAACAATTGCGATAAGCTCAACCAGAAAACAAAACAAAAACTCATATTCAGTTTCACATTATTAGGTACCTAGTTGAAAATGTACATAATTTAAAATGAGAAGTAAATGATAATACCTATTAGTAATTATGTAATAAATACTACCTACGTAGCAATATTTTTTATACCTACCTAACTATTATTATTATTTTGAACCCCTTAGTACTAATTTATGTAGTACCTAGGTAGGTACTTATCATGTGAAAGGATTTTCTTTATTAATTAATAAATACCTAGTGTGTTTTTATCCAATTTAATGATTTATAAAAATTAGGAGCTTGTTTTATTCCCTCAGTCGAATTTTAATTTATTGTCACGAAAACCTGTTAGGTACCTACCGAAACTATTAGTGTAAAGTTAAATTTATGCCAATGAAAATAATGTTTGATGTGACTGTGTAGTCTCAAAACCTAATTTTCATTGCCTGAACACAGATACGAAGCTGTCATTAACAGGCCGCCCCCTAATTCCCCGCTCCCGAAATTGCCGTCTCCACCCTCACACCCTTACAATAACAACGGCTAACAGATTTGGATAATCAAATGCGTAAATCTATAATAAATTGTAACATGGGATTTGTAGGAATTACCTACACTTGTGGTAATAACATCTTTAAACTAATATTAGATATAAAATTAATGCGAAGCTAAGGATTGATGGATAGATGGATGTACCAACATATTATGGATGTATGTTTGTTAATCAAGCACGCCAAAATGGCTGAAAGGATCTGTATGAAATTTGGCACACAGGTAAGAAGATTATAGTCTGGAACAGCACACAGGCTCGGCTCTTTTTATCGACAAATCACGCGGGCGGGCGGAGCGGCGGGCAGAAGTTAGTACCTAATCTATAATTTTGTTCAATTGAAGTCAGATGTAGCGATTAGAAACTTCGGGGTTGGCTGCAAATCACAACAAAAGGCCTTTATTAATATTCATATAAGTCGGTGATACAAATTTACAGATGCTTCACCAATATTATTTTTAACCGACTTCAAAAAAGGAGCCGGTTTTCAATTTGACTGTACCTATGTTTTATTACGTGTACCTACGTATAGGCGCGTGCCTTCAAATAGCCTTGTAACAGGAGCATAAAGGTGCAAGAATTGGGATCAGAAGAAGTAAAGTGGTTCTAGAGTAAATCAGTAATGCAAATTATTCGGCAATGGCATCCCACACCTCTACCTATATATTCTGAATTGTGGTTTGCACCTAACTGTATTGAAAGCGAACTTAAAAGTATCTAAATAAATTAGTGTATACATACCTATAATAATTTTATGTATTTGCGTTGTGTGATGTGCTGGTACCTGCATACAAAGAAGCATGAGAGTGAGTCTAAGATATTTTCTAAAACAGGTTTCTTAAACCGATAAGGTCTCATACATTTGATGACAGATCATAAATTGGAAGTTGAGGTAAATTATTAAATGCCCTATATGGAAATTTGTCCACTAGTTCTGATTTAGTGATGTACTTATATTATTCACCAGTCTGAGTTTGTGATGACCAAAATTTCATAAGAAATATGTAAATAAATAAATTATAAAGTGTCATTTCTTTATTTATGGTAACGAGTAGTATCTAGGGAATTGGCATTGGCAAAACGCGGCGTGGCGTCTTGGCCTCTTGCCAATCGGTTCCGTACAACGTAACTTCACTGTGAATCTACCATGAAAATAAACGTCTATGAATAAATTCTTACAGTTTATACGTGTTTCAGTCTACGTTTGGAGTTCCAAGCCGTAATCGGTTGTTTTAGCCTTGACAGAGTTTAAAATTTTGCTTTTTATAAACGTTTTTGTGAAGCCATAAAGCTGGCTCATCAATTTTGGATTTCATACCATCCACCAACTGGTAGGTACCACTGAATCTAGAGAAAACAGTAGCTTTTATGTATTGTTTTGGGTGAATGTCTTGTAACGCTGGTTGTTTAGGAGCCAAACACACCTCCAGTGGTGATGAAACACCACCCATACCAGAAGAAGAGCTTGAACAACAAAAAATTGAACATGAGCGTCAAGTCCAAAAGGTAACTATTATTATATTAACTATCATCGTAACCTTTGCGTGAATTGTTAATATGTACTAAATATACTAAAGATATAAAATAATAAATGTAGGGTAAGTGAAAATAGAACCTTCGAAACATTAATATTATCTATTAACAACACATTGAACTTCAATCAAATCTGATAGCAAATAATAGAAAAAAAAATTCTGAGGTTGGGTTGAAATATCGACCCTTTTTTTGAAATATAGAAAAAAGTTGAACAAGTTTACAGTTTATTTTTACTAACTTAACTTATCCTCCTACCTCAAGTGTAACTTATGATAATATTACTAGTAAGGTTATATTTTAATTTATTTAAACTAAATTTATAAAATTTTAAGTAGGTACCTATACACTTACAACTTTTATCTAATCTCAAAATATAATAAATTATGTGATGAAAAATATTTTTTAAATGCAAAGTTTGAATTGAAGTTCTTTCTTTGTCATTGATAGAATTTTCACATAAAACACTAAGCAGACATCTTTGTATTTTTTAATTTACATGCATTAACATACATCGCGCATCGAGTCAACAAGTGCATGCGTATAGAAAGTACAGTCACAATACAATTAGCAATCACAAAACATCTACAGCCAGAGACAAGAAACAGACACATTTTAAAGCTAAGAACTCATAACAGTAATCTTTTACCAAAAGAATTTTGTCAAGTTTAAGACAACAGTGTTAAGATGCCGTAACTAAAGGTTCCAACAAAACCATTTTGTCCGTCTGACATTCGTTTAGCTCAAAGTTAAAATGTTTTAACTCGTAAATTTAATTTAATGTGTTTCTTGTTACACTACGTACTTTTATTTTTATACTAATAGTTTGATACTTATACTAAGACGAAGCTAAATTATAATTTAAATATGTATTAAATCATGGTGTGACTGTCACCGTGGCGCAGTGGTTAAGGTGGTCGCCTCGCCACTACATCGCCGTGCTGGGTGACGTGGGTTCGATTCCCACACGAGACAAATATTTGTGTGATTCATAGATATTTGTTTCTAGTCTGGGTGTACTTTGTGTCCGTTAGTTTCATGTTTGTAAAGCTCCCCGCGACACAGGGTTGTTCCCTAGTGCGGGCGTTGTCTTTTTAAAAAGAATAAAAAAAAAAAGAAAGAATGGTGATAATGTATACTAACAAAACATTTTGATGATAGATACTCATGTAAGAGTGGTAACGGTTTTATAATAGTATCTATATTTATTTTATTTCTTAGGAACAAAAACAGTAACACGTTACAATTAATAATACTTAGATATCTTTAAAATTAATCTCAATATGCAACTATCCACCATCATTGACCACAAAGTGTAAAAATAAGTAAAATAGAAAAAGTATTGTATTTACCTAGAGTGGCAAATAAGAATTTAGCTGTCGAAAATTACGTGTTGGTAATCAATGTTATACGCTAGAAATAACTACTTAGATATATATGTTTGGTTACAAGTTAGATTATAGTAGATTTTATTATTATAAAAAAAGTAGTTGACTATGAACAATATTCTGTCTGTACCTTACGAATTATTCTTATACTTCGATCACGTTTTTACATTGAAAGGAAAAAGAATGTCAGGCGCGGGAGGCAGAAGAAATCAGACAGCTTGACATAGAGCTCTTGCATCAACGGGCCATCGAAGCTGAAGAAGAACAGAAGAGGGAGGTAACAACATCAATACATCCATTCCATTACAAAATCATTCCATTATACTTCTGAAATCACAACATCGATAGGATAGTTCATCTGCAATGTGGCTCACCAGGATCTGGGAGTTATCAACTACGACTGCTGATGACACCCTGAAGATTTCACGCGGCCACTGAAATTAAAAATATAACTGTAAATATAGTTAAATTCATAATTAAATCCAACCCAAGGCACAGGTTTCTCCTCAGAAGAGAATGATATTCTGATATCTACCCACTGTTACCACTAGTTGTATCTTTGCTTGAACTTGGTTTGACACGTGTCACCCTAAGGTATAACTAAGCCCTTTAATTCAAATCGGCTTAAACATAGTTATATTCACCCCACACCCGCTATTGTTGTCTAAGCTGACAATAGAAAATTATAGTCATCCTTAACAGCAACTTATCGTTCAAACTGAATATTAAATGCAAAGTAGGTATACCAGGTAGATATAATTCAATAGCCTACTATTGGTTTATAATATCTATTCAAATATAAACTTTTCGTCTCAAACAATTTGTTATTAAATAATGTCACAACAATGTACTAGATACTAACGAAAACATTCAATAATACGTATGACAATAATTCGACAATCCGAAACGACTCATAAAAGTTCTGATATCAAACAATAAGGTTTGTTTGTTATATTTGTGTGAGTTGACATGTCTGGCCGTAACCTGCTGTTAACAGATTGTATGCACAGTTATCTGCAATTCTTTTCATTTATCAAACCCGACTGCTGATTTTATGCACGCTTTCATGACAGATGAATTCATCATGTATCTGTGCTACGCAAAGAACTTATATAAGAACTGAGATATAAGTTCTTTGACTTGGTGCTACGTAATGGCCTCTGACGACAGTTTGACATGTTTAAATGAATCGAGTTTATACTTACATTGTATTAGTATGTGGTGCAAGGGATGTTTATGCTGCAGATCGCGGAGGCAGTACATGCAGTGGAGGAGCTGCGCGGGATGAACACCTCGTGGTCCCACCACAGGCTCTGCGACCTCCAGCGGCAGGCAGCGAGGCTCCGTCACAGTCGACCATCGATACCGGACACTACCAAACACCATCGAGTTAGTTATAATTTTGTCATCATGACAAAGTATACTCGTAATCTATGATTTGAAGGTTCACAAAAATTCGTCACAGAAACAATTATTAACCTCTATTATGATTATGTACCATATGTTGCACGAATTTCTTCTTTAAATGCCGTCTAATATCAAACATAAATTTATAAGCACGGACCACTAATGTTTGCCAATTATGTTCAGAACATATTGGAAGCCAAATGAACAATTAGGGTGAGAAATCAGAACAACTCTGAAAAGTGGGCGCTTACAACCCGGGCACCCAATGATTTACCTTCACCGTTTACCGCCAACAAAATTACCGTGCGCCGCCGTTTGGCGCCATCTAGTTCATATTCGTTATAATATGTCATATAAATATTTTAGAAAAAAAAGGATACTGCTCCCTTTTTTTCTAAAATATTTATATATATTATTTATTTATTTTATAAAAGTAACAAACTAACTCACCTCTAAATAATTATGATATAAATTATTATGTATTTCGGTAAAATATTCACCTTCTTTCATATTCGACATATACCTATATAAAGATATAACATTTGTTTGAAAACACAATTTAACTAAAATAAGATTACATGTGAAGAACATTTCAATAAAATAAAATTGCAGAAACTCACCGTTTGATTTATGGAGTGCACACGAAATGGGATGCGTTTCGCCGTCTAGTCTAGTCTAAGGAGCTCCATTGATTGGGGTGGTGGGACCGCGGCGCGGGGAGGCTTTTTCCCTCTCCGTAGCTCGACGGGCTGGCGCTGATCAATTTATAACACACAGACATAAATATGATGTAAACGAAAACATCTAAGTATAGGGCGTATTAACGGTTACCATATGTTAGGGTGCCGTGCGACCTAATAAGGTTAAATAAGGACTGGAAGACACGAGTTCGATTCCGTTTTGCTTCTTTAAGAAGCGCTAAGTCTTTGAAATACAAAAGTAACTTTCGATAATCATCATCATCATCATCAGCAACCCATTAAGTCCCACTGCTGGGATTAAAGAGTACACTTTCGATAATATGTATATTTAATTATGCTATTTCCAATTTCGGTCATAAATTAAACAAATGACTAGTATTTTATCTTATTATTTCTAAAGAAATAGAGAATTGAGATCGGATTCCTAGAAGATTTTTTTAAAGAAAGATATTTTAGTTATATTTACTTACAGGTTTTTAGGATATTTGAATATTCACTGAAGTTAATGTGACACAAAAATCTAGAGTTAAGAAACACTGGAATACGATAGACACTACTATTCTTGTTGAATTATTAGTATGTAATAGTCCTATCCCCCTTCCCCAATGCACACAGGTACTTCAGCCTGTCAGAATAATCAATACAGAACTGATTCCATCGCGACACTCTAGAGGGATACGCCAATCATTTTTAATATTTTTGCTAAATGATTACAAATAACAGTTCGTAATAAAATTGTGATTCTAAAATGGTGCGGCACATGAAGATTGATGACCGGATTAAGATACAGGAAGCTAGATTATAATCTAGGTTGTCCGGGATTCCTGCGTGGCCATCGATTACATAATAATATTATGTCATATTGTATTGAATCCCGACACATGCGCAAATATATTGACCTATAAAATTGCACTGGAGTAGCAGTTACAGGATTTGTGCAATAGGTGCAACACGTCCTTGACGGCCGTAAATTCAGCATCCCTTGTTGCATTGTATATTGTATAAACTACTAAATATCGCGATTTAAATACGGTTTATTATTGTTATCAACTGAAGTTACTCGTGATTTTGATTACACTATGTCTGCAAGTGAGCATACGCGACCTTCAAGTGCATCTGGACAAAGCAGCCCGGGTCGCGCGCGGCTCGGGCATCATTGATTTGACTATAGGCATAATTCAATTACTTGAATAGGTCTTTTTGTCATATAAAATTTGATTTAGTGGCTTCAAAATGATTTCAAACCTTGTGCAGAGTATGCTGAAAAAAGCGTGCAGTGCTCAACTGACAAAGCCTCACTCGAGCCAAAGCATCCCTGAAAGCGAAGGAATTTACATCAACTTAACTCGTTTGGGGCCATGCCGAGGTATGTATACCAGTCTTTTCTTACTTGAACTTTCTTCTCTATTTCTTACTAGAAGTCACTCGGGGCTTCGCCTCCGTCGTTCTTTATTTGGCCCCTGCTCAGCTCCTTTTGGCCGTAGCGTGGTGTCATGTAGCCTATTTTACCTACTCAGTGATAATATGGCTTTCTAACAGCAAAGAATTTTGGAAATCGGACCAGCAGTTTTTATGTTTATACGTTACATACATAAATACAAATATTTCCTCTTTATAATATTAGTATACTCGTAGATATAGATTTGTCTTAGGTAGCTCTCTTATGTTCGAAAATGGTCAAAAATATTAATACCTACGTAGGTAAGTGTTTGAGAAGTAACAGGTTGGATTCCCGTTCGTTACTCACGCTTTGATACTTTGTTAAGATTGTCTACAGGGGTGATTTTTCTTTCTTATGTGTGCAATTTTTAAATTTCAGGGGAGTCAATGGACAGCGATGGTTGCTGCGAAACATCAGGTTGTGCCTTGAACGAGGATATCCGTCCTTGGCGCGCGTCTGCAAATGACATCAGCCCCCATTCATCAAAAGACTTAGTCCGGGCGCCTTCGTGTCCCGGGTAAGAGGATTTTTATAAGTATGATATTATATACAGATAAGTTCCTGATTTAAAAGTTCTTATAATTATAAAGTTTTAGTAGTACCTAAGTAGGTGCCGGCGGTGTATGTGGGGTGAAACTTCATTCATAACTCAAAACAAACGATTTAAATTATTATGTTCATTGGAGGGATGTGGGATCACTGTGCTGGCAGCGGGAAAGGGGGCGCTGTCACTTAATGTTAGCGCTGAAATAATAATTATGATAGGCGGTGTCTATGCCCGCCACAGGCAATGCTGAAGTCTATAAGATGGTTAACGTTTATTATAAATGGATCGTAAATTCGAATTCTATCTTTGAAAAGACTAAAAAAATCGAGATTAAATCATAATTAAACCCAAACTTTAAAAGATTATAAACGTTAGATCTCTTCTTGTTCCTTTAAATATATATGCAAATCATACCAATTTGTCCTTACCCAAAACGATCTTGTGAGAACTTCATAACATGTAAAATTTGAGACGCACTGTGAGGTTCTCAAGTTTTTCAAAGTAATTACTTTGAGTTGCCCCAAACTTAACTGTCTCAGAAGATATCATAAAGAGCCCGGTGTTGAAGTTGTTGTTCAAGATAAAAAGAAAACCTGATGTATACCTACCTAATATAAAATTTAAGGGTGTAATTTCTTGTATTATCTGCCTACCGACGAAAACTTTTAGTTACTTTCTTCTAGTGTGTTTAATCGCTTCGATCTATCTATTATTTTTAACAACATAAACCTACTTAGTCACTTGGTAGCTTACTAGCTGTAAACAATCTGTAAAAAAAATATATATTTGTCCCATTGTTGTGTTGTCTTGGCTTGCTATGATAAGATCGATCTGGAAGCATAAGTAGTACTTTAAAAGCATCACCATAACCTTGAAATTATTTTCCAACTGGAACAATCGATATCGATACAGTCTGTTTTGCTCATAAATCTCATAAATTATTCAAAGCAAGAGGTATCAAACAAAGCAAAAATTGATGGGTGCCGATAGCTGGGGCTGTGTCTAGAAATAGGTCATGGAAATATGTGGCGCAGGGCGCATGTGCGGGTGACGAGCGCGCCGCGCACCCACCCTGCGCCGACCGGCATCCTATCGCCGGTGTCCCCACACCCGCAATACAGTCTACCAAGTTCGCAGTTATTTCCACGTCGTGTCGCACCACTACACCGCAAATGTTGAGTACGTAGAACATCAGGCCAACCCTGGTGAGTGCGATACTGCTCACGGTTGCGTTGTCTAATCGCGTTCACTAAATGACTGTTTGACGTACTATTTCTTTGGTTTTAAACGTGACTATAGTTCTGCGCTAGATGTAACCACAGCGTGGATCACTTGATTTCGTGTTCCCTTAGCTGACTAGATGTTAGCGTTAGGGCATGCATGCTTCTCTGTGTTAACCTTACTATCCTTGAGTGTTTAACTGAACTAAACCCGCAGTGTCCTATCCCAGTGGGGTGAATTCGTGGGTCGGTGTGCGGAGACGTATGAACGTTTCGTTACAGATAAGATGTTTGTAGGGAGATAAGATGCCGTTGCTAAGCGTAGGAGCAGAATGAAGAGACACGAAATGCAAAGCAAGGGGGTGGAGGTCGGCAGCGGCAAGGAGGGCTCGCAAATGTCGCGCAGCGAGTCCACCATCAGCCGATGCACTCCGCATACTCCCCTCGGGCCCCCGGACAGCGTGAGCGTCGACTCCAACCCCATGCCCACCATCTATCGGTAACCGTATACTCGAACAACGCCATACAGGGAGGAGACGTAAGCATTTATCATTACTAAACCATGTTATTAGTAATGTCATTGTTGTACGAAACGAACTATGGAAACTCTATGTTATGTCTCCTCCCCGAGGCAATTAAAGCTGAGAGCGCACTACGCCGCATCGCGCACCGCGATCGTCGCATGCGAGTAGGTATCACAAGAAGCCCTTATCTTAAACGGGTGTCGCGATAAACTGCCTCTAACAAGAAAACTGTAAATCGTCAACCGACTAAGATACTGGCGGATTTATTGTTTAATGATCGCTTGGCTTGCCTCATGCCGTTCGACGAGAAAGAGTCGGCCGACCCTCGACATACAGGTAATAACAAGTGTTTTTGTGTCACTTTGTCTCTTCACTACCTTCTCTTACACAACCTAATCCCTTGCTTTAAATATGTAGGTATCCTGCTTTTCTAGTTTACTCCAATAACCAATATATGTACTTCTTACCTTCTTATTTATTTAATAAATAAATACATTCAGGATGACGTAAAACTGGAACCGTTTTCTTTATGGTACCTTTTTAAATAAAGCGCTATATTGACACTAGCCGAACATAATATTACATATTTGAGGATTATCTTGCATGTACCTTATATCACAGTAGTTTTGTGAAACATTATGAACTTACAAAATGTTTGATATTGAAAAATCATGTAAAATAATCCATTACATCATATTAATAGAAAATCACGCTAAACTTACCCGTATTTGAACCTGGGCTTATTTAGTTATAGATTATAACCATCCCAAACTAGTTACATACATGCACATCTTACATAGGTACCATTTAGTTCATCTGCAGAAGTTTCAAGTAGAATACTATCATGAATAAGTAGTTCATATATATATTCCTCTTTGAATTTGAAGGTGAACTTCTAGCGATAAACATTCAGAACTGAAAACGATCGACAAACGCTGTTTCTAGCAAAAAAATAACTAAAAATAAATATGAATCATTATAGTAATTCTTTTGTAGACGGTATGAAATCGTTCAAATCCCAAAGTGATTTCCACAAAATATAGTACGGAGACTCCCGCCTAAAAATAATGACGACTCTCAATAATAGTATATACGAACAGTATTGAACATAAAATAACACGAGAAACGTCGACTTATAAATTATTAAAATTTAGAGACATTTGAACTTTCTTGTAACAACGATTTTATTTATAAAACAATGCCACGTATTAAATAAAAAACTAAATTCGTTCTCTTATTTAGTCTCGGCGTGAATATTGGAAGAAAACGACTATGCCGGCTTGAACTTGTCTCATGAATAGAAAACAGTGATTAAATAGTTTTATTGAATAGATTAATATTTATATTAAAATTGTAATAAACTGTGTAAATAAATAACAGAAGCGTAATGTCGAAATGTTTATATTTGCCTAGGTGTCGGGCCCCAATCGCCTCTCTTGATTGTATGGATGACTTCAGTGCAAATTCTCAACAAATGTTAGATCAAGGTAAGTCTCTCAGCTATTCAATTCAATTTATATATTTCGGACAGTATCCATATAGGTAGTGTTATTTAATTTTCTTAGACTAAGGTTAGTATACAAATGTGATCAGCCATAATTCTTATTATAACAAAATAATATATATAAAAAATAATGTATAATATAATAAATTTATTATATTGATTTTGTAAATATTGGTATAATGAGAGACACTTTTTTGACACCATGTTTTTCTAGAAGATACCTATATTTTAACTACTGTGATTGTAAATTTTAGCCTCGGAATAAAGTATAATAGATTGTAATACATTAATCTATTATACTTATTCTTGCTGCTTTTAGAATTTTCTTGAATCTAATTTGATTTAATTTACCGTATTCAGAATCTTTGACCTCGCTCTGAAAGATGCTAGCGATATAATTCAATAGATACAGAGTCGAAGTAGCAATCCTTACCTACTGATGTTCCAAAACTGATTTTTGCAATATATTAAAGATAATTATTATAGATCGATTCTACAGAATATTTATTGCACAATCTAGGTTAGTTGTTGGTAACTTTGTCACCTGCAAGAGAAGTAAGAAAACTAACCCATGGACGTCTCATTTACCTTGAAAAGTATACATAAAATATAGTGACACTCCTAAGATATTACTTTGTATCTATATTGACACTGGCCAAACCATTTTCCTGATTGTAAAATGTAACAATGTAAAAGATATACACGGAATACTCACAAATAAGATTTATGCATGACTCGAGTTCCACTGCAATTTGAATGAACAGGTTTAAAGGGCCAATTTTGTACACAGCAGGAGAAGTTAATATCTCGCGGCACATGTCAACGTATATGGGAAATCACACAGCCATGCCACAGTCAGTAACGCCTGGTCTTCGCTACAAGAATCTCGGCAAATCGGGGCTCAGGGTGCCCAACATAGGTCTTGGAATATGGAACATGCTGAATGAAGAATGCGCTGAAGATGTTATCATGACAGCTATAGAAAACGGCATAAATCTCTTCGATTTATCCGAAGCTCATTGTGGTTAGTTCATTTCTACGTTTTGACGATTACAAGAACTATGTAAGTCAATAAATATTAATTATTTTAGCTAAAGGTGAGGCTGAACTTGGTAAAATCTTAAAAAAGAGGAACGTTAGAAGGACTAGTATAATTATTACAACAAAAATATATTGGAGCACCAAGTGAGTATTTAACAATAATGTGACTTGCTCACACTATGTTCTTACCAACTAGTTAATCTAAATTTATTGCACGAGGTAAATGACTTAGATGGATTTCTCTGTTAGATAGTAGATTATAAATATTACCATGTATCTACAGAAATGTAATGAGTCTTCATGAATAGTGTGTGATGCGTTGTTATTTTTGAAATGTTCTTTAGGTGTTTTTTAGTAAATCAACAAAAATATTAATTATGTACTTACTATATACATGATATTTATTTGAATGTTGTATCGATTTGTGTTGAATGTTTATTTGTTGTCTTGTCTGTAACTGGTAGATGAGTTTCACTAACGTCACCCTGTAGCATTGATGTTACTACTTAATGTGTACTAATAAATCCCATTACATTTTTAGTATAGCAACCACGGATTAATGTCGTAACTTTAACAATGTAAAGTTGAGTGATGAAAGCTTTTTATTAGCTGTTAGGATGAATTTGCTGTTAACACTTGAGTACACTTGCGCTTTTAATTTACGCTTCTTGCTGGCTAGTCGCTAACGTATTTTGAACTGTCCATTCACTAGGTTTGCTCATACTAATAACAGGTCAGATGAAAGAGGCCTCTCTCGTAAACATGTTGTTGAAAGTGTAAAGGCTTCATTGGCCAGGCTCCAAGTTGAATACATCGATGTGGTACTCCTTCACAAGGTCGATCCTGTTTGCCCTATGGAAGGTCAGTGGAAAAGCCTTCATGTTCAAATGAAGAGTAGCTTTCGTATTTAAATTAATGATAATTTATGTACACTTTTGCAGAACTAGTCCGTGCAATGACTTTCGTAATAAATCAGGGATGGGTGATGTATTGGGGTACGGCTCGCTGGTCACCGTCTGAAGTATGTGCAACACGTATTTTGTTTTCTGTCAATTATTAAACAAATGTAATTAAAACCAACACAAATATTCACAGATTATGGACGCATATACTAACTGCAGACAGTTCAACTGCATCACACCAATAGTTGAACAAACAGAGTACCATATGTTTTGTAGGGAAAAGCCAGAGCTTTACATGCCGGAACTATATCATAAAATTGGTGTCGGTAAGTGACACAGTTACTCCAAATTATGTACCTATTGTATATAACTTGCTTGTTTATAAAGACTATTAATGACGGTCCCCACGTTTCCAGGTATGATGGTATGGTCTGCCATAACCACAGGAAAAGGCTTGGGCCGCGAAGAAATAACTGGACTATTTGCAAAGTCACGTTTCAATCGAAAATATAGCACGTTCAGTTGGTGTGAAGAGGATCTTGCAGTCCCTGAAGTAAAATTAATATTATGTCTTAAAAGTATGTCTTTTTTTAACAGAATTGTAGTAAATGTGTTTGTTTTGTTTTAGATGCGTAGCTCTGGTAGCAAGGAACAAGTGACTGGTGAAGAACTTCGAACATATGGTGATAAGCTCCGTGACTTATCTAACTTAGCAAATTCATTAAGTATGTTTTATTCATTAATAAATTTAATGTGATTATAAAAAAATATATTGGAACCAGTAACTTATATTTTACTTCGCAACAGATTGCTCGATGAGTCAACTCGCTGTGGCTTGGTGTTTAAAGAACGAATCAGTAAACTGTCTGCTACTTGGGGCTACAAGTGTTGAACAGTTCAAAGAAAATATTCACGCTTTACAGGTATGGTCAATTTCAAGTAGAGTAAAATAATTATTGTTTTATTATTTCAGAGTCATAACACAAAACTATCATCCTTTGAAAATCTATCTCTGTTCTGTGGCTATTTTTATATTAGATGTGAAAAAGCATTTAACCCCCAATTTATAAGCCTCTGTTTTAATTATTTAGATAGTTCCACAACTGACACCATCGGTGATGGTCGAGATTGAAAGGTTGCTGGCGAATAAACCGCAACGTCCACCGATGGTGTCTACATTAGCGATGCGCAATCAACAAAACAATAACACCGTGCGAGTTGACATGACGTTAGTATACCTACTTATTAACTGATTATACTTATACCAGCGAGTCTTAAGTCTAATCTGTTTTTGTTTTAACTAACAGTGGAGCCACCACGTCAGGAACAGGGTCGCCAAAGCCGGAAGGTGAAGGGGCCGGTGAAGGTGAGGCATCGACCCCTGGTAAGGAGGCCGGGAGAGCCTTTTGTGAGATTCAGTGACCGTGGTGGCGCGGAAGCACTGACTCTGCTTCCAAATCTAGTAAATCAAAGGTAGGCAACTAGTTTTATCGGGCTTAAAAATTAGTTTAATATGTTAGTTCTTATTGCAAAAGATATTTTCCTTTCAGGAATCACTCAAGGAAACTAAGCCAAAATTCTTCTTAAACAACGCTGGAGAAGTAATTAAGCGAACAGGTAAGTCTTTGTCTGTATATTATATGAAATATACCTATTAGTCGATTCTATATAAGTACAAAACTATTTGTTGTGTAGAACAAGATGGAGTGTCCACTGACGTCGTAGTATCGGTATCATCATTGAAGGGTAAGCAGCCAGCGAGCGGAGGTAGCAAAGTGAAGAAGTCTAAGTCGGATACGGATCGTCCGAGATCCGCCTCTTTGCAAAGATCTTCTTCCGGACAGCTATCGATCGCTCGAGACCGTAGGAGGTCAAGACTGGATCTCTCCTCACCAGCTGACTTATAAATTGTGCTGGTCATGGACGTACAAAATGAGTGCGTAGCCCAATTTACTTCGCCAATGGAAAACGTATCGTAATTACGAATGTAGAGTTACTAAAGTGAAATGGCTTGAACCGTGATTTACTAAAAGTTATAAAAAACATTGGACTATTGTATAAAAATGCATTAAATATTTATGCACAATCAATTAACAAGACCCTTAACAATTAACACGTAAATAGCACTAGTAGGCTATTCGACAACTGTACTTCAAATTTGGTCATTTCTATCGTCAAAATGATCAAGGTTATAGATTTCATGTAAACGCACTTTTAGCTTCCAAGATAAACAAATGGTGTGACGTAACTTAAGAAGGACTTTTATGTGATTGAGGCAGTTCTGTGATGGTTAGAAATTTATCGAAAGTTTAACGTGTGTTTGGATAAAATCCAATTTCTGGTTAACATAAACCAGCATAAATGTTATGAACTTCTTTATGGTAAGATATACTAAACTCGAAATTTAGAAATATTCTAAGGATCTTCGAGTATATAATAAAAATGTAGGTAATGTTTGTAATGACATGCCAAGTAGTGTTAGATACGGAAGTTAGAATAATGGTCTTGTCTTAATTATGGTAGTGACAGCACTCTTGATACATAAATATCAAAGTAGAACCTTAGCAAACTTATATGAAATGTAAGTATTATCTTAAACATAGCAAATTGTAAAGTAAAAACTTGTAAAATCAACGTCTCTCAATTGTTAGACAGCAAAGTTAAGATTCGGGGTAGCTCTACTTAGTATTCGGTTTTGCTCTCAAGTTTTCTATGAAGAATTACTTCCCTAAATTCAGACCCTTGTATATATTTCCAATACAGTATAGATTGAAATGATTCCTTTGAATTCTGATTAGAAGTTGAATATTATAAATAAAAATTTTAATGTTTTTTTAATCTGAATTTGCTTACACTGGTACGCGTTTGTCTTAATAAATGACTTTAACTGGCTTAAACATAGTATTGCCTTGTTTTCTGCTATCACACATATAATAAATTTTAACAATTCGATTGACTTCGTTATTAATTATTCTCATCGAAACAATGTTCATATTCCCAAGTAAATACTTAGGTAATTAAATAAAATTAATTGTAATGTAAAGCTCTCGAACACTACAACTGGTTGTAGACGTATGCTCGTAATCGATAGTAGACTGAGGTGACTTTAGGAAAAAATGGAGCTACTTTGATAATACAATTTCTGTAATATAAGTAAGTATATTAATTATATTCACATAATCAGTTAGAAAACGGCAAAACTGTGAACTACTAAAAGTACTGCAAAAGTAACGGTTGTCTAGTGTAAAAACTGCATTACTAAAGTCACCCCAGTTCACCGCATCCTTTGTAATCCTTCTAACGGCAAATGATATCGCTTATTAATATATTGATCACTGCTTAGTAGGTTGTTGTAACCATAAAAAAATAATATCATCAATTCCATATAAATAGGTGGTATGTTTGAAATTACTGCTACCATTGATAATAATTATAACCGATAACATTTAATTACTTACTACTTACCCTTTCATAAAACCTACAATTACAATAAATATCATATTGTCATTAAAATAAGTATCAAACGAGTTAAAATCGGTTTAGTAATTTCTAATAAGTATTTCAATTCTAGCCAAATGGCAATTTGAATACGCCTATAGAACGTTTTGCTGATTTAAAACACATAATCACACATTTCTAAGGAAATCATTTTAGGTTTAGGGTCTATGGGAATATATATTTTTTTCTATTTTTAACCAGTTTTATGTGTATATATTATTTTCATTGAGGGTGTGACGAAAAAGATACAGTTAATAACATCAAGTTTTATTTATCGTTTTCATTGCCACAACAGTTTCAATAGAAATCATTTTAAATCTTTTTATCCTCAAGCTATTTATCTATTCTAATATACCTAATCTTTATTATATTCTCTATCATTTTATTTATCATGAATCGTTTTTTCTACTATCCCTGATTTATCTCATGAGAAGTAGGAGGGGGCAGGGGGATTGGAAGTAGTTAAGGGACGTACTAATTAGATATATCATAATAAATTAATATTATGAGCAAATTTATAGAATTCAACGTGATTATATATACTATAATAATAAGTTATATGTTGTGCAGATGCTATATTATTCGCAGTTAAATTAATTTAAAAACATTATAAGTATGTAAAACATATTTGCAATAACTATATATTTTATATGGTATATAGAATTATAGGTACTTAAACAATTTTGTATATAAATATTATAATATCTTTTGTCCATGTACCGTGCTATTTTGTATAACCAACATCTTTAATGAATAAAATTATCATTACATACATTACATATATTGTTCAGAAACAAATGTTTATAAAAATATGTATATAAATTGTATCAACATTTATTCTCAATGTGTTATATTTAAATACTTGGTAAACATATGTATGCGTACAATATTTATTGATATGCTCTAGTATGTATGTACACCCAATGTTTCAAAATTACGTGTTATAGATATTAATATTATTTGGCCTTACCTTTATTAATGTCGAAAACCTTGTCTCTTGTGAGCACACACTTTGTTGACCACATGAACTTACGAAGTGATAATTCAATAATCATTTTTTTAAATACTAGCTTTCGGCCGTGGCCTCTCCCGCATGTATATGTCATACTCGTATGTCGGTAAAAAGTAGCTTATGTGGTATTCCAGACTATAATCTATCTATATGCCAAATTTTCATACAGATCGCTTCAGCCATTCTGGCGTGATTAAGTAACAAGCATCCATCCATACATCCATCCAACTTTCGCATTACTAATACTAAAATGAATCTTAGATCTTAGATAAGTAAGATAAGTAAAATTGCTAAGTATATTTATTTACTAACCTATTAAACTATCTGAAGCGATTCTTTAATATCTTGATTTTTAAATATTTTTTTTTTATTTTCACATAATCATAGTAACTTTTTCATGAAGACTGGGTGTACCTATATAAATAGATGCCGAGCGGTAACATTCGTAATATATAATAATAATACATTATATTAAATTGTCGTTAAATTATTATTGATTGTTGCAATATTTAGTCATCCAACCAAATTTTGCGAAGTTCTCTTGATTTAATTCTATCAGAGGTGCATACATACGAGTACACAACTGATAGATTTAAAGCAAATAAAAAATGGTTCAATTAAATTAATTGGAAACTAACAGTTGAAAGTACATCTCGGATATGATGGCTTTAGAGATGGGCTTCACATACCTTATGAAACACGTCGCTTACATTTCTCGTCTCGAAAACATGAAATCGTATGGAGATTACTTTATACCTTTATACTTCATAAAATTAATCGACGTTATACCTTAATCTGTGGTCATAGCAATTGGCGGATAGTGCCCGATGCCCGCTACTTCTATTGATGGAATAAACGGCACCGTTTGTCGTGTGTTTCCATTACGATTCTGATTTGTATGTGCAAATTCCTATTATATATTATGTATGTCACCGTTCAAGTAGATTATCCTATTGATGTGCTTGAAATAGACAAACATCAAAACGATGTACTTAGTTCCCTGCATCCCTTTAGGCTAAAATAGATTAAATTAATTTTAGTGTAAAAATTTCATGAGATACACCAGAGATACCTCCAGAGAATGTACATACGGTTGATGTTTAGCATTAATTGTAAAATAAAAAACCAGAATATTGTAAAGATATTATATTAAGTTGTAATATAATATCGTTAAATCATAATCGGATGGGTAATGTTAAATTATAGGAGATGCAAATATTGTAATATTATTAGGTATTATTGATAAAGTTAGTGCTCGACTACTATCAGGTACATACATATATACATCTTCCATAATAGATTTTGGTCCCTATGGTAAATCTTCTCTCATGCAAAATACAGTCACAATATACCAAATATGCACCGAGTTAAGAGGGTCTACACTGATCTGCCCTTCGACTCTTATAAAAATGGAACAGTACACAAAGTAGTCAAGGGCAAATTTTATCGAAATAGATACATAAGCTTTGTAATTCTACAAAATTCAGAGTCTTGTACCTGTTGGATTAATCAAATACCTCTATGTAATAACCAATAATTGTGTCGTAAAACAGTATGTTATTATATAAAGGGAATGTTATGGGGATTTCTATCATTCAAAGCAACGGGAGACATAGGTACTCATTATCTAAACCGATAGGCATAATGTGTATAGTATATAATCAATATACATAATTTAGATTACCCGTAATTAATTAATTGAATAATAATTAAAATGTTTATCAGAAAGGTGGATTAATATTTACGATTTAAATTATTCGTATGCGAATTAAATACTCGCCCCGGCTTCACATGAGTGGATAAAGACTTATAAACAAAGATTCAATGTAAATTACTAATTTGTCTATTTATTTATCTATTATATTAATGTACTGTAAACCTTGTAGCTATGCTGGTGAGAAATAAACTTTATTATTAATTATCTGTCTTCTTTCATATAAGTCTTGTTCAGTATCCAGGTATGACGAACTTAGATAAAATGAACTATAAGTCATGTCAGTTGAGTCATTTCAAGTAATCAATCAAATCAGATTATTTATTTCAGAATTGCTTAAATGCCATAAAGATCTTAGAAAAAGTAAAGCCCTGGCATGCATTTTACAGATTTTAAATTAACATAAACAGCAGTGACACTTTCCCTAAACGTTATATATTAATTCACCTATCAGACGTATAGCGATTAAACATATGGTAATTGTAATGAATGTAATAGAAAATGCTCTTACATTTGAGATTACGTAATTATTATTATGTATAACGTATAAATAGATGTTTATAAATATTTTGTGTATTATTGTGCCAGCGTTTTAATGTAATTTGTAAAATTTAGATTCCAGCTGCAGTTATTCATCAACTATCCCTACATATACGGCCTATTTAGGACTACTTGCAGATAATCAAATTGTTTTCATTGTGCAACTCGTCCTTGTATCCTCGTAACTTGTATTACCGGCTGTACAAAACGTTGATTAAGTGCCACACAAAATAAAAAAGTGAGTCGAGTTGCAGAATGAAAATATTATTTATTTTGTGTTTCTTCAAATCGTTATAAATGGGTCACATACATGCCTACGTAGGACGAGTTAATGAATTACTCACCAACTATTATCATAAATTAATAGGTACCTATATTTATTTACATTATAAATATTGTACTTAAATTAAGAAATGTACTAAGGTTAAAATAATTCTGTATTTAACCATGTGCTATATCGCAGTCACTATTACATCTATGTAAGAGTATAAATGTATTTTATGTAGAAATTCAGAAATAATATCAGTACGATACCTAGATACTAAGCACATTCAAATAATATTATAATATTAAAGCAGAACAAACCTTGATTAATATCAACGTAGTACTAAAAAAAATAATAATAAAACAATGTCATAGCTATTATATTATATTCATTAATCTACTAAATTTATTGGCTTTGAACGCATTCAGCAAGGTTGTACAACCAAATTAACATATTTTACTTATTTTAGATGTTTAAGCCAGGAACACATATTAACACAAAACATATTACATATATGCAAATAAAATGTGAATAAAATGTATATTGCTTTTTAATTACAACCCTCTACATTATTCACAAAAAAAATTAAAAGTAGATCCAGTCACAACATTTAATATGTTCCAATATCAATTGTTTGCTTAAATTAGCATTTCATAATTATGTGAAATACTTAACTGTACTATTAAATTTTATAAATACGCACATTCAATGTAGTAGTGGGTCTACTTAATTGTCGTTACTCATATTTCTAATGCACTTGGTGGTACTAGGCATATCGTGGTACGGGGGTACAAAACTGTGACAACTGTCACAAAAGGATTACTTGTCAAATTTACGGCTACTGCGCTTGCGCATTGCTGGCAATTAAAATTTTGTTAGAAAGTTAATAAAGTGTGAATTTTAGTTCATTAATTAAGTTAAGGTCATGGTTAAGTAAAAAACCATGATACTCTACCTTCTTTTAAAAAAGCCCACGTGCCGATAACAGACTGTATAAAGTGACATAGCTCACGCCTCTTTTCCAATGGAGCGCTACGCGAAGATCAATTTTCATAAATCTTTTTATACATTACATAACTATTGATCTTTTCGAATTTTGGTACTATAATACTTCTATATTGTATCTCGTCGTCATCATCATCATATAACCCCAATGACGTCCACTGCTACTACTGGACATAGGCCTCACCTAATTTACGCAACAGCGAGCGACAATATTTATACTAAAAATTAATCCACAACACCTTGTGGCTTACAACACAGGAGTATTATAATAATGTTGAGGTTATTTAACATAATACATAACGAAACGACTTGTGGATGAAGACGCGGACTCACAATGGCTGTGGTAACCAAATTAGTTCCTTAAAAGAAACATCATTACTTAATTCATTGAATAGATGAAGTAAATTAAACATAAGTTATATAAAAACGGCAGAAAGATATCACAAATACAGACAATAAAGCTTCCTATTATAAGTAAACTCGCAATTGTGTTTCATTTTACAAGTAATTTGCGTTTGTTGTTTATACTTACCATGTAAACTCATTTTTAACCTCCTGAAGACAAACTAAAAGTCACTTCTGTGTTCCAAGATAATCTTGAATATAAATTCTCCTAGAATCTACCCATTCTCTGTCGTGTATTACCTTACATTGAATGTAACATGAACGCTTATCCAAACGGACGTTTGATTAGCCAACTGTGTGGGACAGCCGTAAGTCTGTGAGACTGCGACATGCAACTACACCGGTAACTGTTCAATTAACAATCCTCATCCCTCCAACGGGTCTGCCCGAGATCCTTCCAAGGATAAATATAGCAACGATCCTGCTACATAATCCGCTCAGTAAATGCCTATTGTATCCCGAGATGGAGTTTAAGTGTCATAGTGAACGGACGCGCGACCTGACTCGGTGTACGACACGCAAACAACATGACGGTCATATACTTCGACTGGCTGGACTACCTCGTCTTCGGGGCGATGCTTCTCCTCTCTGCCCTCATAGGGGTATACTTCGCATTCTTCGCAAGCAAAAAGCAGAACACTACCTCTGAGTATCTTATGGGCGGAAAGACGATGGGAATGTTTCCTATATCGATGTCGCTGATAGCCAGGTAGATAATCATTATGTCAGTTAAATTAGTCTGCATTGAAATTAAGCTCTGCATAGATAATATTAATTGATTCTTGTGAATGCTATTTAAACCAAATTTGTTGTTTACTATAATTAGGATTATAATTTTGCAGTTACGTGTCAGGTATATCGTTACTGGGTCTACCAGCTGAAATGTACACGTATGGAACACAACTGTGGGCGATAGTGGTTTCGGAGTGGGCAGTCTCACTAACTATTGCTCTTATTTATTTGCCCGTTTTTTATAATTTACAAATCACATCTACTTACGAGGTAACTACTTTACATATTTCAGTAATTGCGAAGGTCGTAAAGAGTATACACTTGTTAGCTTTGATGTGTCAGTGCCGGTTCCTAAGAACATTGAGGCAAAATTGTAATATATTTCGTTTGAATTTTTATTTATTTTATTTCAGTATTTGCGTTTAAGATTCAATCAAAAGGTACGACTATTGGGTTCCATTATATTCATCATCAAAATGATGTTGTACATACCTATAGTCATATATGTGCCAGCATTAGCTTTCAGCCAAGGTACAATACAATACTAATTAACTTGTGTCATAATTATACCTTCAAACCCTTTAGCATGTTCTAATTATATATTCATTTGGTTTTAGTGACGGGTATAAACTTACACTTAATCACGCCGATAGTATGCATCGTTTGTATCTTCTACACAACTCTCGTAAGTATGTCTATGGGTCATTCCAATTTCTTTACTGACCCTATTCTATCCCTCTCTATTACAAGTAAATTGCTATAGTCTAGAGCCGTCTGGGATCGAGGTCGACTAAAGTAGTCATAGGTAGTTCTATTAAAGAAGTAGATAATTTGTTTTAAACTAGTTAATAATAGTTTTATTGTTACTACACTTGTATAATGTGTATATTCGCAGGGGGGACTCAAAGCTGTGGTTTGGACGGATACACTGCAAACTGTACTTATGTATTTTGGTGTAATATTCGTACTTGTTTATGGTACATGGCTCCTCGGGGGTATTTCTAATGTATTTGCTATAAATAAACAAGGAGATAGACTCGAATTTTTCAAGTAAGTATATTATTATTATATACCTCTTATTAGGTTAAATTAGGTGAGGCCTATGTTCAACAGTGGACGTCATTAGGCTGATATGATGATGATGATGATACCTCTTTACATTTTAAGTATTTATTAACGTGGCTAATAATATAATACAAATTGAATTAATTACCTAGTTATCTAAAGTTTGGTTCGTAATCATTGTTATTTAAAAATAATTGAGTAAGTACCTACCAAAGTATAATATTTTTTATTAACAAATTTTCTATAATTTACTTAAATAATAATATTTACATCTACACTCAATATAAATCTAAAAAAAAATAATAGGTTGACATAAGACAAAAACTTTTAGCACGGCTAGGCACACAGATAACAACAAACATAAATATTCGATATTATTACTTTTTTCAGCATGGACCCCGACCCTACTATCCGGCATACATTCTGGTCGACTGTGTTTGGAAATTATTTCAGTTGGCTGGCGTCCTGTTCAGTCAATCAAGCCATGGTTCAAAGGTGCCTCGCATTATCCTCCCTAAAACGAGCTAGAATGTGAGTATATGTATAACTAAAATCTTGGGTTAAATTAAATAAAAAATCAATATTATGAAAGTATCATAATTTATTATTTTAATAGGTTGTTTAAAATTACGAGAAGCATACATAGCCTGTATGCTTCTCGTAATTTTAACAAAATTAATCATAAATTTAATTAGAATCAAAGTTTATAAACAATCTCCGTATTTCTTGATTTTATAAAAAACGTCAAAAACTGAATCTCTAGAGATAAAATTCTTTTCAGCAGAGTTGGATAAAGAAATAAAGCCAGCTTAAAACAAATTCACTTGGATAAACACAAATCAGTCACGTTTTTGTCAAAAATGCTAATTGTCACATTTGGCCTCCCATATCTTCCTAAATAATCGAGGCCAAGATATACTTTTATTCTATTGTTACAGATAAACACGTCAAAAATAATTAATCTTATTCTTTAAAAAAATCGAGTTCGTCACCTTATTTTATCTGCTCATAATAAGCCTAATTGAATAATCTGAACCTTTTTTACATTACAATATGTTGTTTACAAATGTTTTATTTTTAGAACTATATTCATAATGGCGGCTGGTATATACATCATCGTGTCTCTTTGTTGCTACACCGGGCTCGTAATCTATGCGACGTTCGCCACTTGCGATCCCCTTACGACAGGTGCAATCAAAAAGAGTGATCAATTGTTGCCGTACTTTGTGATGACTATAACTGGTTCGATACCGGCCTTGCCTGGGATTTTTATGAGCGGAGTCTTTAGTGCCGCATTAAGGTACAGTACCTGTGAGAAATACCATAAATAATAAGTATTATAAAATTATACTTGCATATGTGAATTCAAGCTACTTATGTGAAGAAACCGGACTCACGCACTGAGGGCCCCGTACGAAAATGTTTTTTTTATTTTTTTTATTGTATGGTAAGATAAGTAGCTAACAGAATAGTATAATTAAAATAAATCTTCATGAATAGGCTCTTTATGTTACATCAGTCCGGCATAAACCGAAACGAGACAACTCGTATCATTATATCGCACATCCGGTCACAGTCACAACTCAAAAAAAAATTAAAACTCTTTTTTACCCGACTGTCAGGACGGGTATTGTTTTTAATATACTATTCGTGTCAGAATATTATTACGTATTTTTATCTCAAGTAGTCATAAAATATCTTTTAACTATTCGACCCTAGATGGCGCTAATGACGTTTTTATCGAGCAGCTCAAGTAAAGGAAAAAATCCGAAAACCGTAACCGTGTAGTTCATATAATAATATTATGTACATGCATACATATAGATCACGCCTCTTTCCCAACAGACGGGTAGGCAGAGACTATTTCCTTTCACTTGCTACGATTCTGACATACATCTTTGGCTTATTCAACATTCGTCAGTCCTTCTTTAGATCGTCACCTATATGGTCATGGTACGTTCTTCTAGGTCTTTCCGTTCCCAACGTTTCCATTCACATTCGCCTCAATTTGTTTTGTCACTCTTCCTTCATTCATTCTCTCATCATACATCATTTCAGCCTATTGCAGTCCACTGCCCGCGTAGGCCTCTTCTAACACGCGCCATAATACTCTTATGATATATCTTATGAGCTATACTGCTGGTACACTACTACTTGGTAGCAGGTTTATCATAAATTGCCAGCTTAGCGTTTCACAAGATCTACGTGCCCATATGGTTCAACAACTGAATTCAATACATGCATTGAAATCTATCTATACTTAAAAAATTCAAAGTCCTGGCTCACTGACCAATATATATGCATCAACGCACACATGAAAATGGGAGAGTGTGTTTTTATCCACGAAGAAGGGATTTTTTTAAATTGACCCATAAAGGCGTGAAACGGGGATCAAAGTTTGTATGGAGAAACTGTATTGAAGTGTCTTTTTATTTCGAAACTTGGTACATTGTATGTGCTCAAAAATACAAATAAACAAACACGTATTTCTTGCCTAAAAATACAATAAAAGGCAATCCCCCAAGGGAATTAAATTGTGATAAAGATAATTGAAAACTAAGAACTCGTTATTTTATAGGTTTTTATGGACGGTTAAGAAACTAGTAAAGGGGTATCGTGGTGTTTGAAAGCCAACCCTGAAGGATGTGATAGGGGCATAAAATAATACAAAATGTAATTTTTGTTATTTTAGGAACGTTGATTACGAAAATGTTATCTATTTTGAAATTCAAGACATTTCAATCCCTGTAGTGGGGTAAAAAGAACGCGGGAAAAAGAGTTACGTTGTAACCTAGATGAATAAATGAGATTTCATTTCATTTCAAAAAGGGAAGAAAACTAAAGCAACTTAGTAATCTCAACTCTTGAAAACTCATTAATCTAAATCTTTAAAACATTACGCTGTTTAAATAAATATTCTTTTAATCTATGCAATAAATATATTCTATTCTATACGTCATAATATCACCATGTTACCATACATGTCTCTCCAATGTGTGTGCCATGTATTTTATTTTCTGTGCCCTATGCTTGTACCATTGTAAAGTGGATCACAAAATTGCTTTACAACTTTTAACAAAAAAATCCATTTAAATTAAAATTCAATAAGACTCGCATTGATGACAACTGTTACTGTACTGATGTCACTTGCAAGCAAATATAGACATTATTGTTTTGTGATATACAAACGATATTTACTCTAAGGGTGGTTTAGCAATTTTATTGTTGACTAAACAAGCAAAGGACAGAAAATAAAATAGAATGACAGCTTTAGGAGACAACGTTATATTGAATTTATGAAAGCAATTTTCTTCACAGTAGGGAACAATAAGAACCTGTCAAGCGCACAACCCAGTTTACGTTCTTTGAGTTTCAGATTGCTAGTACTAGACAAATATTAAATCTTTTTCTGGTTATTTATTTTAGCTCCATGTCTACCGGTTTGAATTCAATGTGTGGAGTCATATTTGAAGATCTTATTAGACCAGCCTACAATAAACCAATATCTGAGAAAACAGCAAGTTTAATTATGAAGATTATTGTTGTTGTTGTGGGTGAGTATTAGTAATACAAGCATAAGACCGTGGTTTCATTTGCATGGTATGGTATAGTTTTAGGTATGGTAAGAGATGCCAGAATTGAATTTATGACGGTAATTCAATTCTGGCACTTATGTATGCTACAGTATATCATCGTTGTGAAATTATGAATATGCTCAGCTACTTTTGTTGCTAACTGTTCGTCTATAATTGTCCATAATCTTGATAACACGACGGATTTTATAAACTTTAGTTATGTCGTCAAAAATGTTATAGTTGTTTTCAGGCTCCAATACCACCAAATGAAAAATATAATGAAGATATAGTTAGTTAGGATTATATATACTTAGATTATTTTGGTTAAATTTTATTATACTGTACAATCTAGCCAAGGTGTTAATCTTGGGAGGTTTAGAAAGGAATACGACATGTTTGTTATAAAATATGATTTTATACAGTTCAAATTGGATACCATAGTTTAATATGTAATAATAAAATATAAATATGTGTATAGCATTGTACCATGTTACATGCTATACCTACATGATTTACAATATGTTAACATCAGAAAAAAAACAAATAAGAATAATAACAATTGAGACCCGTCGGGAACATCGAACCAAATAGAAAATTAAGTCTTAATACTATTATGTATATTGGTTTAGAAGCCGTCAGTGGCTTCTTTGCTATCTCGACCATGATTGATCGGTTGTGGTGCCCTTGTTATTTATTTATAGCTCTGTGTTTAGTCCTAGTAGTAGAAACTGTGACAGATCCCACAGCGAAATTAATCAGTACCTATTCAAAAGGTTTTAATCAGTACTACTAATGAACTTATAACTGTTATATTTTTGACTATCTGTAGATAAATATAAATATACTAAAATATAAAACTAAATTATCGTTTAAAAGCCTAAATCTTCCAGGTAATAGACTAAATCTTGTTAAACTTCTTAACGTTCGGAGAAAAATAACTAACAAACTGACCAACACACTTTCGCTGCTATAATATTAGCAGGGATTATTATAAGTATTCTAAATGGTGGCAATAATCTCGCAACAATATAAGTAATATGCTAAACAATAAAATGATTGGAAAATACAAAAATATAACACGCGGATGTGTACTTACCGTCTCTATCTTGATCGACACGTCGTGATTTTAATTACCCTGCGCTTGTGAATTACCAGATTTCCTATTCCGGTAGACATGTTATTATCATCGTCATTACGGCTTGATAAACAGCGTAAACTAGTTACACTTATTGTTTCAATTTTACTTTTACCGCATGCCTCGTTTTCACTTGCTTTGGTTGTTAGTTCTTTTCACAAGCTTTTCTTTTTACCTGTTAGCATGTTCAAGTCTTATCAATTTTGTGCCTACGTTGTCATATAATAATGATTCGACGAATAAATTATCACCAATAATAAAATTGCTAATAAACACCTCTATGATGCGTTTTTCTTTTTTGTTATGGTTAAAAAAGAGGTTTATCAAAAACAGGTTAATGTTAGGTTTATATAATTATCCTTTTTTTGCAACGACAAAATAAAAATACGTATTATATTTTTATATCTGAATCTGAAATAATATCATACTTATAATTATATCTCACGTTAGTTTTAATATTACACGAATTATCTAATAATATCATATCCTCAATGATAAAATCATAGGGTAATGATTCAGTTTCCTTTTACCAGAGTAAGATATGTTCATTTCAAATCGACATTTTATGTTTCGAAATTGATAGTAACTCCTCAGGTATATTTTGTTCTGCAACCTTTATTTCGAAAAATTAAGTGCGTGATCCAGATCATATATATAGATATTATATTATAGATCCATACAAAACTTTACCTTGCCATAGTTTTTCAAAAGGATTTTATTATCTCTATAATATAATATAATTATAATTTAATTAATTTCAAAAGTGTAAATCTATACAAATATTATAAAGCTGAAGAGTTTGTTTGGTTGAACGCTATGATCTCAGGATCAGATCTCAGATCTCAGGTCCTAGTTGAAAAATTATTTTAGTGTTGGATAGCCTATTTGTCGAGGAAAGTTATAGGCTATATAACATCAGGCTACGGCCAATAGGAGCTGAGCAGTGGCTGAATAAAGAACGACGGGAGCGAAGCCCTTCGTGACTTCTAGTATCTAATAAAAATAAAACAAACCATAATTGTATACTTATTTTATTCATATAACAGGTGCAATGTGCGTAGCACTGGTATTCTTAGTGGAGCATATGGGTGCCCTGATACAAGCCGGGAAGAGTCTTGCTGGTATCACTGCTGGCAGTCTGCTCGGCCTGTTTTCAATGGGCTTGTTTTTACCCTGGATCAACGCCACTGTGAGTCACAACTTACAATATTTTCCATGTTTCTATAGTTGGGATTGTTTCCCATATACCTTTCTTTAGTGCACATCGTAGAAACCCAATGGAAGCATCACTTTACTATAATTTCTTTGTAATGCACATTTCTATCAAAGGGTCTTCCACGCCATCATACTTTACATTATTTTAATCTGTGTTTTATTTATTTTTTGTCTGCAAACACCAGCCTGGAGAACCTAGTACTACAGCAATAAAAATAGTATCTATTGTACCTATTTTATTTTTATGCTGGACTATGTCCCAATCAAATTACGATAATACGAATGATTTGGATCCTTCTTGATGTTATCCTTTTGTAGTGTACCCTCTCTAGTTACGTCGAATTCAGACGCCTATTGGCCGAACTAGGTAATTGGGATCAGTGACGCGTGACGACAATACTAGACTACAATACAAAAGTTATTGGTGAACGTCACATTCCGCTCGTTCGGATAGACATCGATTTCGTAAGGGCACCTTATTACATGTGATAGTTCAAGTAGGTATATATATTAAGACATTTTGGATGTTTAATGCGTTAGGAGAAAAAGGCGTTTTTATTAACATAACTAATCGTGTACCTACTGTACCTAGGTAATAGATTGTAAAGATATTCAGATTATCTGCTATCTTGAGTTTACAAATATTAGAACATAATGAATAAATAAAAATCTAAATCAAATACTATATCATCATCGTACCAGCCCAATGACTATAGATAGGTTGATATATATTTTATGAAATTTCAACGTAATAAGATATTTTTACTTGAAGACAGCTGTGTACAATTTTGACGGACTCAAAGGAAACCTAGGCTCAGAAAACTATTTGCGGTCTGCACAAACACATTTCTAGTGTCTGTGTGGGAATCAAACCCAACACCTCGTAAGTAGCAGTTGCAACCACAGACCAAAGAGGTCATTAGGAATATTAGAATAACTTCTTAACGTAATTCAGAAACTTGTCTTCACTAAACTTTTATTCGTGTCACACAGGGTGCTCTGACAGGAGGACTGGTATCAACTTTGCTCGTCGGGTGGATATCACTAGGTACTCAAGCAGCCATGATACGAGGTGATATAGTAGTGATTCCCAAGCCAGTATCAGTGGAAGGTTGTCCGGGGAATGTTACGCTGCCTACAGCATCAACGTCGCACCATACTGTAGAATTTGACAGGTAACTACTTTCGAGTATACAGCTTCACGACCTGTTTTATGATGGGCTAACATTGGGAAAAATACCTAAAGAATCGAGGAGTTGCTAAAAATAGCCCGATAAGTTATCACTTATTTTTAACTAAAATAATATAGACCAAATTTTTATTTCGTAGGTAGGTATAGCTATCTGGAAACTGAAGTTAACAGAACTTTTAACTTTTCAACAAAACAAGTTTGTTTGAAAACATTTCAAATAAAAACCTTAAAATGCACACGCAATGGCCTTAATTGCGACGTAGTTCACTCCTTTTAAACGACTTCAAAAAAAAGTAGTAGGTTAATATGGGCGACTGTAATGTATTTTTTTTTATGTAAGTATGTTCAACGATATTTCGGAGATGCCTGAGCGGATTTGAAATTTTTTTTTTTTTGTTTGTATGGGTATATATACTTCCGAATTGGTCCCATATTCACCAAATTAAGTTGTCATGATGGAATCTTAGAGAAATCGAAGGCAACCCTCAAATTTTATAACTCCTTAACTGTTTGGGGTCGGAGGATAATTCTTTCAACATTATAAGTACTTATAAACCATTAGTTGTATTCTTGTAAGTTATGGTTGGGAGTAAGATGATGATTTCTTTGAATATCCCATTCACGTATAAACCATAAGTTGTATTCTTTCAAGTGACTGAGGTGACTCTTGATGGAAGGTAAAGTTACATAGTCCATTTGATTCCACCAAACTCTTTAGGCTTGGCACCGACTTCAAACAGATTAGTAGTAGGGTATTTTACTTTAAACAGGTAAGTAGGTATTTTTCTCTTTGAATTAAATATCTAATTCAGTTTATTTTTCGCTTTTTAGTACTGTTTTGAAGGTGACTTTATTTTTGTTAAAAATAGTTTATTAAAGAACTTTTTTCAAAGAGAAAATAAAAATTGTCGTTAATAAACGTATCACTGTAGTACCTATTATGACCGTTTATGTTTTTAATCTGTTTTCCAGAGTTAGACCTATTATTACCTATATGTACAAAGAAGTCGTAATTGGCTAAATGAGAAATGAATGGGAAAATTATACTTACTTACGTATGTAACAGTATGGATGTCTAGGTAAATTTGTAATACAAGTCAGGTAATACTTATTAAAGATGAAATTGAAAATAATAATTTACTGCCAGTCATTCTGTCAATAAAAATGTGAATAAATTCAAGTCCAAAGAGAAGTTCTCGAATCAAAAATCAATACCTAATATTTATTTTTATCCAAACTTCACAAGGAACAAGCTGATTTAGTAGTTAGTTTATATAATTTTATATAATAATTTATATAATAATTATATCGGATAGTCGAATTATTATTATTTATAATATTATTATTTATCCGATATAATAGACTCCTAACAAACGTGTAAAACTTACATTTCGTCTAAAAAGTTTGTCTGACGGCTTACTCGGAATGTAGACATTAGACTTTGTCGATTTCGTGTCATTTTCTCACGATATCAAGATCGAACAAGTAGAATGGCGAGATTACGAGTAGGCACTCTGCATACTACAAAAGATAGGTATTAAAACAACAAGTGACTTATATGAGTATCTACATCACCGGTTTATTTTTAGTGTTGGAACATTAACTAGCGGTATCATTACAGGTCAGGCACGTTCTTCCTGTACAGGCTGAGCTACTTGTATTACACACTCGTTGGAATGATAGTGTGTATCATAGTCGGCTCTATCGTCTCATATTTCACGCAACCCAATGATCCTGCTATGGTAAGATTTGTTAAACATTGAAATAAATCTTGGACTAAAATGACTTGAGTAGAAAATGTTTGTTAGCAGTTAATTGCAGTCGATTGTATATTTGGTGACACGTGGACAATCACTAATACAGAATTTTAAAACCAGCTTCACATATTGGGCCATCTGATAGCAATATAGGCAACAATTTCGATAGATACTTTTCCCTATATTGCAAAAACGAACGTGAAGCCCAATGGAATTGTAAAACTTGAACGTAGATTTAGGTGAGATCTGAAAAGGCATTTACATAATTTATAGACTTCTTTCAAACTTACTGAAAGCCTGTAATTAAGTTGCTAATGGAAAAAATCGATCAGTCTGCACTGGCCGACTACAAAGTCCTAAGGCTGGTTCAACGTAGAAGAACAGCTTCCAGACGAATAATATATTACTTTACACTTAGTACAAGTACGATTTTGGCTCACTTCAAAACTAGTGTCGACATTTATGGAAGAGTTGCATGGACTAAATGTTTAATGAAGAGAAAATCGAAAGTGTTTTTAAAATTCAATACTTCGAAAATGTTAAGATTTAACCTAAAATCAATCTACTAACTTATTTTCCTACTACTTTTTATTGTATTCAATTTATAATAACGTTACTCCTTTAACTTGTCAGTGTCCAACGGAATTCCACTCGTAGAAAGCCGATGTTTTGCACTCTCTATTTTTAAAATAATAGAAACGTTAAATATATATTTTCTTCAACAGTACATTCTAAATGGATATCTTAATATATTATTATCTGAGTATTTCTCAGAGATGCGTTCTAGGTCTGATTCATAATAATATGGCCTCAAATTATTTTCACTTTTGGGTTTATAAAACACACTTTTGTTATTATATTCTTATTTCATTGTTTCATAAAAGTGTGTTTTATAAACCTAAAATTGAAAATAATTTGAGGCCATATGAACCAAGAACACATCTCTGAGAAATACTCATCTATAACTAACATTCATAATATTTACTTTAAATTTCACACAGATATTTTGGAATAAATTTTCTCGCCTCATTCATACTAGAAGTGCTAGTCCATTAATGATTTTAGTTGTAGTATAAGTTTGTGCTACAATCTAAACAGTGAATGACCAACCTCCGCTCGCGATAGGTTCATTCTTTATTCATTGACACAGTGTGACCGGACAAAGCGTTACGGCAAAGGTGTGTAACATTCATCACACATGACCTACCGTCCTTATATAAAAGTTATATCTATTGCATGTTCCATTCAACGTGTTAACTGTGCCTATAGATCTTGCGTGATTGCTATCTGGTCCCTTAATAGACGATTAGCCAAATTGGTGGTCAAGGTGTGTGAATAAATTTATAAATTGTTAGTGTAAGGCACAAAACAAACTGCTACAGAAAACGTGCATACTGTAATTTGAAGCCTATTCAGTATATTGACGTATAAACAAAAATCCAAGATGCAACTCAGCGATAAAAAAAGGCGCTTAAAACAGAAAAATAATAATAAAGTGGTCTCCCCTTTAATGCATATCGTGTATCTAGGGGGAAGACGCAGAAACTTTGGATTTTAAAAAAAATCGGATATTTCAAAAGTTTATGCAAAATCAAATCCCCATTTTCTACTGTCAGGTACACCGGGATCTATTAACTCCAATAATCCATCGGTGGTTGCCGGCACAGCACCCCCATTGTCGTCGTCCGCGTCTCACGCAACATGACATCGAGCTACACGCGAGGGAACTCGACCAATTGAGGGCACACGCTTCTTACAATGTACGTATATATCTGCAGTTCCTTTAGGCACATCAGGTACCTACATCCTCTAATCAACGCCAATACATCTTAATATAGGGTCAAGGCTTTTCAGAGAGTAAGATAAACCATAATTGCGAGTTTAAGCTCAATAGATGTCTTACTAACTATAATTCTGTCGATATAGTACACGAAGAAAACAGTAGATATAGGTGAATGAGTATTTTGTTCTAATGTAAGCAACTGTTGAAAAAGCTAGTCATTCATAAAACTTCGTGCGTTCTTAGTGAATCATAATATATTTCTTCAATTTTATTTCATTAAAATCCGTCAAAGCAAAATGTTGTCTGCATATTTCCAATTAAATTATGTTGATAGCAAGTAGCTGCATTTCCATGAAATTGCTTTTCCCTCTTCTTATTTACTTTTCTAGCGGTCTCCCCTGTCCCCTCCAGTGGGCGTTAGCCAAGAGTAGTAATTTAAAGTAAGTCTGGCTTGAGTGGGGAAGGAAGTGGGGCCCGTAAAAGAAAAACACAGAGAACTCAATTCCAGTTATATTAATGTAACTTGTATAACTTAACTTGTTATAATATTTAATATATATTTAAATTATATTGAATTTAGGCATAATGGCCAAGAGAATAACGTGCACTGCACTAGAAATTATAAATGTAATGAGCCTTTCGGTGGACGCTCCGACGAAGGCTCGGTTCGAATTTAGGAATTTATATTAATTTAGGATTTTGAATTTTAAATTATTAAAAGAAATCAAAAGAGATCCAATAGGTGGTAAAACGAGGTCCATTCGTGCAGGACATAGCCTGCAACGAGTGCAACTGTTACACTATCGTAACTTTAAAGGTATCTTCGCCGTCGTCCTAGCTAATTATGCGTTTTACCAGCCACTTTGGCTTGACGACTCGAGACCTGACCTCTGTATTAAATATTCTATCGTCTGAATTTGCACTCCTCAAATTATTTATTATGTAGATTTATAAGATAGATAAACAGTAGAAATTAATTTACATTCAATACTTAATCTTAGGATGTTGTTACAGGATATCAGACAGTTTAACAATTGTTTTGTTTTTCAGAAGATGGTCGGTGGTGAAGGTGCTGGTAGAAAGAATAATGTTGATATTAACTGTAATTGAGTACCTGCACATATTTAATATTAATGTCCAATAAATGTTTAGTAAGTAATAAATAAAAGGTTTTGTTGTTAATTAAAATTTGTATCATTTTCATTAATTGCCCTTTTAAGTCTATTCTGTGACTGCTGATGCTATGACATCGTTATTGCGTACTACCAAATATACTGTAATAGTTTACATTACATACATGTTACACAAAAATGATTTCTGGTAAAATATAGATATACTAGAGTTTCAGTAAACCTTTATTTCTTCTATCGAGCCAAAAAATATCTCGCTTGTTAATTCTTTGAAGGGTAGGTGTATATAATTTTCATGAAAAAATCCTCGGTAAAAGTAATAAAAGAAATAAAAATCTATAGATATATTTAATTACTCTTAAAGACAGTTACAATACGTAGTATATTATGTATTTACATCAACTTATTTGTATCGAGATTACTGGTTGTGACAAAGTAAAGGTGTTTATGTTGCTCTTGAAGTTATTAGATCTATTGCCGGTCGACGAGAGTCGTACTTAATAAAAATAGTTACTCGGCAAAGCGGGGAATTAACGTCAATCATTCAACATACATTTGGAAAACTCGTTTTGAATAAATTTGTAATGTCATGTTTATTTTCCTTTAGATTAAATGTAAAAAACATAAATTTATAAAGCAAATAATAAAATTAGAAAGTACTCTTTACAAATTGCCATTATCATTATTGTTATCATTAGCAACTTAGATATTCTCTCAAGTACTATACGGCATGTCAGGTGAATCTACTTACTCAACACTATCTTACATTTATTCTACGCTGAATGTTAACGGGACTAATTACACTATGTGAACTAACATCAAATACAACCCAATGGAATAATAGTTTGCATCAAAACTACCCCTGCTAAGATAAAATCTAATTTTGGAATGTATTGAGAAATGATAAAATAGATTGCTAATATAAAACAAAATACTTATAAAGTACACGCATAAGTTTCAGCACACATACACGTGACATGAAACAGTCTGCAAGAAGCAACACGATGACCATTTTTACACTTGTTCTTGTCATTATGTCCAAAACACTAGGCGAGCCTAAGATTTTAGTTCACTTCTCTTGCACGTGCGAACATTGACAGGGAAGAATACATTAAGTTCGATAAGTGTGGCGAGCACCAAGAACATGGCGTACATAGCGAGACAAGCGCGTCCCACTGCCGCATCCAGCTTGAACTTATTGAACCAGAATGTTAGATACAGCAGTAGCAGTGTAGACAGTAGGGAGATCGCAGAGTACTCCAATCCCATCGAGTTAATCTTCACCTGTTGAAATCATTTTTATTACATTTACGCGAAACGGTCAGATGTGCTAGCGAAAAATACTTAGCCGCTGAGCTAATTACATTTAAATGTCGCAATTTCGCAATGTTCGGCAGGTTAATTTAGAAGAAATTTAATATTTTTCATTCGCAATGTAAGTTTGTAAGGTTGTACTAAAGTAAAATTCTAACCCAGTAGTGACCCGGCTCGGCTGGAGTAAGTGATGCTTTGATGAGCCACGGAAGCCCGAGGCATAACAGAATATCGAAGGTGTTAGATCCAATTGAATTGCTGATACCCATTGATCCGTGACCTGTTTCAAAAAACAACATCTGAGCTGTTGTATATGATATTTACTTTAAAATAATACAACTCCAAGATTATGAACGGTATACAATACATCACCTTGTTTTGCTACTATTACACTTGACACAGCTTCTGGAACTGACGTGCCTGCCGCTAAGAAAGTTATTCCCATCACTGAATCCGGTATCATCAATGTATCACCTAAAACATAGAATTGTGAGTTTCTAGCCCATATTTTCAAAACTTTGTATTTCGGCACCGATCTTACCAATAATAGTGATCATCCAAGCTACAATATAAGACAGTGATCCTATCCACACTATACACATCATAAATGTTAACGGGAACCAGTTTTTAAATCTTGGTTTCTCACAGTCGGGTATTGTAAACAAGAACACGAGGTGTATTGGCCATGTAACTATCCATGCAGTCTGAAAATATACCAAAACAATATTAAAGTTATTATATCACCTAGAACAATATAATTAATTAACATAGCGGAACCAACCTTGGTGAAACAGCTTCTTCCAGAAGGCCACTTCCAAAGCGAGTGTTCGTATTTATCTACCACAACGGTATTCTCTTCTGTGTTTGCTTGTTGTACGATGTGTTCCTCAGTCGTCGCAATTTCAATGTCATTGACTTTAGGCTCGACGTCAATAGAGATATTATGAGCTTTTTCACAAACAGCTACTGGTAACTTCACAGAATGTGATGATTCAATCTCACTATTCTTTTCATTTTTATCTGGGTAAAGAGATAACGCACTTTTTATATTCCCATTGTGTTGATGATGATCCAAAGCTAAGTCATTTTTGTTTATAGATGAAACTTGTTTAGCATCTTTAAGTTCTGGAAATTTAAACAACAATACGAGAGAAGTCTTATTGTCCACTAATATATTATTTGAATACCCTAAAACAATAGTTATACCCACCGTTTTCCGCAGTAATTGCGTTATCTTGCTTTTCGCCATTCTTCTTCAACATATCAGACACACATTTCCAACTTCCTGCGAAGTAAGACCTTTCTATAACAACGTAATACAGTGTACTGCACCTAACCCTACCACTGATGTTAACACTCACCTTTAGCAAAGTTTTGGATAGCTTTATCGTAATACATGATGCAAATGTAGACTCCGTATAGCATGACGAGAAGTAAGGCTTCATACCACTGTACATACTCGTCGTGCATTATACATATAAGTATTGATACCGTAATACCATAAGCAAGACAATCTCTAGTCAGCGGCCACCAATCGAGCGGCACGACCTACAATCACATTAGTTGTTGTTAAGTATGTGATAAATATTTAAAACAAAAAAGAATTGATGATAATATGTACCATTCCGGCGCCTATACCACAGCAGGCCGCAACAGCAAGGATGTTAAACACCGCAGAGCCGACGATAGTGCCGACTCCAATGTCTCCCTCAGTGATGAAAGTACCAATGACGTTGACAAACAGCTCAGGTGCTGAAGTTGCCGCCGCCATGAACGTGGCACCGGCCACGTCGTTCGTCATGTTTAAAGCTGTAACAGCGTAAAATAAATATTAATAAAATCAAATTTAGTGCACTTACTTACTAACACTAAGTCATCTTACTTCATCATCATCATAATATTAGCCCAACAATGTCCACTGCTGGACATAGGCCTCACCTAATTTACGCCACCGCAAGCGATGCTGTGCTGCCTACAACTAACGACCGCCCGTTACCTTGACCAGGTCGTCGGTTCATCTGTAGGGGGCCCGTCCTACGGTGCTCCTTCCTATACATTCCCATCATTTCTATATATAGTCACTCGAGAACCTTTTTCCCCCATCAGCCATCAGTTCTACGAGCTATGTTCCCTGCCCGTTGTAATTTTAGCGATGCGATTCGGTGAGCTATGTCAACAACTTTAATTCTCCTGTGGATCTCCTACTTATAAATAGGAATTCAACATTTGATCCAAAATCATGACTCGTACATATAGTAAACCTATGATATAGGTGTGACGCTCTTCCTTACCATGACATATTCTTTCAACAGCAGGCACGAAAAACTTGTCGCAGACAACTGCGAGTGCGATGAATAGATAAATAGATATAAGAGCATGTAGCACGATGGCACCATGTTGCCGCTCTAGTTCAGTGAAGATACCCGCCGGGAAGTCGTCGATGGCCGGTGGCGTGCAGTTGCGCAAGTGACTTTCTGAAATAAAAAGGTATTATAAACATGTGACCACAATTTAAAATGTTTTGGTCTAGCTTCTAAGAACGTTCCAATACATAAAATAAGAATAAAATAAGCCGTGAATAATTTTCTGAAAATAAATATAGAGTAAACATGTGTGCAAGTTGATGATTTTAAAGATTTCAAGTATCTGGTAAATAAATAAAGAATACTTAATAACAGTTACAGGACATTTTTTTTACAACTGTAATAAAAGCTAAATTGTATGTAAACTTGTGATACAATTTAAGTTGAAAATCATATCCAACAGCCTCAGGTCTAATGAAAATATAAATAGCAGTGGGTGTCATTAGGCTGATATGATGATTTTGAATAGATACGTTTTATAAATGTAACCATATTTTTATTTCTTTAGCTTATTATAATAAAAAAAATCTGAACATAACTCAGCATATACACAACGCTAAACTATTTACAAATGAAAACTAAATAGGCTATGCATAGGAATTACCTTTAAATAGAACATTCGATTAAGATCTGATTCCTGAGAAAATCGGAACTCAAGAAAATAATAAATATAATTTAAAAAATTTAATAACCCGACTGCAAAAAATCAACAGAGAGCAACGCACTAAAAAGACCGTAAAATTATTGTAATATTCCTGATTAATTTTAAATACATAACATGTGTATATATTTGTAATCTCCATTTGATTCTCTTTATTTTGATACTCTACTCGATATGTTTGGTTTAAAAAAACATAGAACTACTTAAAATTTGGAACCATTCAATTATGTATAATCTATTTTTGAATATATGTAATCTCCTTTTGATTCTCTTTATTTTGATACCCAACTCGTTAGGTTTGGTTAAAAAAAAAATTAACTTCTTACAATTTGGTGTCAAAAGCCCGCCGTTTAAGTATTTTTATTCTTAAAACCTATCTCGACACTTGGGGTTTCTAGACGAATTTAATGATACCCTAATTGTCAAAATCCATTCAGCCGTTTGGAAGATTCGTGGGAATAAAGAAATTTACAAACGTACCTACAAGATACGCGCGAAAAACAATACCCGTCCTGACAGTCTGGTAAAAATAATCATACATAGCTTCTATTATTATGGATTAACAAATTCTCTTGGATATAATACCTATTTAACTGTATTTAAGAAAGAAAAATGGAACCATTTATAATTGGTTCCGTTTTTAACCGACTTCCAAACCAAAAGGAAGAAAGTTCTCAATTCGACACGTATGTTTTTGTATATATGTTACTCGATTTCTCAGCCGATAATGAACTATTTTTGATTATTCTTTTTTTGTTCGGTAGATTCTATTTCAGTATTGGTCCCATATAAATTTTATTGAAATTGATTCAGCGATATTTGAGAATAACAAAAAATACAATTTTTTCCAGTCAATTTGATAACATGACATTGTGTTAAGGGTCACCACGGCTGTATATAAAATAATATAAATTTCGTAGATTTTCTATTACAACAAATTGTTTATTTTGTTTTAATTAAAATCTAACTAATTGTAAGAAAAAGGTCTAATTGACCAAATAGTCACGAGCGAAAATACGCCCAACGCATCTTACGTTAGATATGTGGTGAACCTAGACAGACCTTAGTGCCAATTCATTAGTGATGGGAGTAAGGTAGAAAAATTATATAAAATGAGGTCAGAACACTTATGAACATTAAAAATGAATGGGAACAAATACGTTGTTTACCAAAAGATTTTGTCTACCAATTAATGTTACCCAAAAATATTGTATACCAAAATAGGAAACCTGTACCAAAAACAGTATGCCTAAATTAATAAATTCGCATATCAATTAAATAAGTTTGTGTACCTGATTTAGTAGATGAGTTAGTCAATGTGCGCCAAATTGCAACAAATGCTGGAGAAATTTAGATTTTTCTTAGAATTACAAACTTCTTGAAGCTATAAAACTCCAGACTTAATAGTACATTATGATATAAGTGCGGTAAGTTGATAATTACAGCCGAGGCGATATTGCTACAAGAAAGCAGAGGCTGTAATTATCAAAGCGCACGAATGTCATACGACGTTTTATAACATATTTGCGAGGAAATAAATAAAATTCGGACTTTCTTAGAAAAAAACAAATACAGCGAAAAGAAATAGCGCGCGGAATTATTTTTACTTGTCACAAATTATCAAAGCGCGCGCATCAGCGCTTTTTTTTAAGGTAAAAACACAAAAACAGCCAGTATTACTAATAAAGTAAATTAATATTTTTGTGTTTTAGTTTTAACAGATAAATGGTTGTAACTTATGGTCTAAATTAATTAAATTAAAGAATTAAATGTTTATTTTATATAATTATATCATACTTATTTTATCTACCAAAGTTAATTAATTTTATTCATAAATTGTTGACCTCTTTTCTGACATAGAAACTCTTTGCTAAGATTAAAAAAGTACCGTTAGTTTTAGACGGAGCCCCTTGATTATTAGTATATGAGCATGAGAAGCCGTGCAATTTACTTTACATTACCGCACTAGTGCGTAATGAGATACATTACAACACTGAAATTGGTGAAATAAGAGACCCTTTACGAGCAAATATGTTATAAAAATTATTAAGTGACCCAAAAGGGTACAACAAAAACATGACTTAAGCGACGCTGAATTTTGTTTTGTTACGGCACGGACAAAATTACGTAAGATATGCTAGTTTTTTTTATTTATTATTAAAAAAATCGAAACGACAAAAATTAATATAACTATAAATTATTAAATAAAATAATTTACAATAAGTATAGTAGGTACAACATTAACTATAGAGTAGAAAATAAATAATTGTCATCTTGACGTTTAATCTCAAACACAAAAATAATTCTTACTGTTTTTTCTTCTAATTGTCTCGTTTTGATTATTTATTGAATTTAAAAATACTTCTGAAGGGAATTTATGTACCGTAATCGATGGTGGCTGAATGGATAAAGGGCCGGGCGTGCAAATCACGCGGTCCGAGTTCGATCCCGACTGGCAGTACCAATGTGGATTCCACTTTGTGGAATTTAAATGTACTAGTGAAGTGACTTACCATTTGCTAACAGTGAATGAAAACATCGTGAGGAAACCCACATACCCTAGAAGAAATTCTATGAGTATGTCTTATCTACCAACCCGCACTCGGCCAGCGTGAGTGGATTATGTATATTATTCTATTTAGAGGAGAGGAGACCCTGATGATGATGATGATGATGAATGTATGTACCTACAACACTATTTCATCGGTAATATTGTAAACACCATATAATGTTTCACAAGATACAAGCTACGCTTAGATTGTAGAGATAGAACTAATCACTATGACATGTATACTGATTGTTTCTTTTGATGAAGAAATGTATGTGTGTTAATCTATATTTTATAATTAATCTTATAAAATTATCAAAAATCTCAATAACCATAAAAAACAACTGTTATTCTATTTATTAGTTTATCAGGGAATTGGAGCAGTAAATATTTTATTTTAAAATAATCAGATATTATAGGTTATCAAAAATTTCAGTAATTTATTTCGGACTGACGTTACATAAAGATTGTGCACTTACTTTAATGGTTACTTTCCAACAAAAATATAAAAATAGTCTTTTTTAAAAAATAAAAACCGACTTCAAGTTCATATTCAGGTACATGTACAAATTTAAACTAAAAGAGTAGAACATAATATTTAATTACGTCAAAGCATGAGCATTAATGTACAATAAAGGAAATTAACACATACCTATTTACAATTTGTAAGCACTTATTTTTGGAGTTGGTGCCAGCTAAAGCAAAAATAACCTGAATAGATACCTAATACATGAATGCGCAATCGAAAGAAGGCTGATAATGCAAAGAAGTGTAACATAATTGTTAAGCATAAAGACACAACCGTCAACGACGACTGCCCCCAAGTGTCTGCCCTCGTTTGCATAGTTCACTCAGGCACATCACAGCTGACCGCCACTGTGTGCGCCACCGCGTGGTCACTCCGTACCATTTGAAAGTTTGTTGAGCAAAGGCAGGATTAAATTGTATTTCTTGGCTGGCACATGTATAAACGTATTTTCCTTTATTGTGCATTAATGCTCATGCTTTGACGTAATTAAATATTATTTTCTACTCTTTTAGTTTACATTTGTACATGTACCTAAATTTATGAACTTGAAGAGGGTTTTTTTTTTAAAGACTTTATTTCATTATTTGTACAAACAAAATCTTAAGTAATACATACAATTCATTGAGATATTGTTTCAAAATCACAAAAATAAAAGCTGCTAATAAGTATATACCAAGTACCTAGATAAGAAATAACTTAAATATAAGTAATAAAATGTAAAAAAGGTATCACAAAATATTTTCTAAATTCTTTAACTAAACCCTGGTCTGAGCGATGCCACGATTCAATCATGCAAATAAATTCAAAAGCGTAGTCAGGAAGACGTAAGTGGTGTACTAACAAGCTACGGTCACGCAAATAACTCGAGCTGACGAAGGGAAATTCTATCTGAATGAAATGCATTCAAACTAATGAGGTTACGATCAATACGAAAGGCATGCAGTTATTGTAGACGGTTAAAATTATAACTTATTTCACATGCAGCGGTTCATTTATTATTTAAGTACATAGTACACGTAAAGGGCTATTCATCTTTTGTATTTTATAAAAATAATTACTCATTCGATCGATATACTTATAATAATGATGTGTACTTTGTCAGTAAATTGTTGTGTAAAGTTTTTAAAAGTTCCCCGCGACAAACCTTGGGCTATGTAGATATGTGCAACTTGCTAGAAATCTTTGTATACCAACTCACTTTCATTAATTATCATTAATATTTACAGTTAAAAATGAATATTTACATACAATATTATAACAAAATATTAAAAAGGAAAACAAAATTGTTAAGTATCATAAAATTCTTGCACATCACGTATTATTATTAATACTAAATTTGCCCGCGGCTTTGCTCGCGTGGATATAGTTTTATAATTAGACGCTATTGGCGGAGCAGAGCTGTTCGCAGCACTTCTTTGTAAACGATGTATTTTAAGTTCCTATCCCAATACCAGAGATGTACAAAATGGTTTTAAAAAGGCATTTAAATACAAAATGCAAAATACTTTTCAGATTTACTATTTCAAATGCAAAATACCAAAAAGTTTTGCGTTTTGTATTTCAAATGCTAAATGCAAAATACTTAGGTATTTTATAAATACTTTTTCAAAATAAAATACCTTTTGGCCAAATCTCAGATATTTTTGTTTATTTTAGGTATTTATCATGAGATAAATACCTGAAATAAATCAAATAGAGACACAATGCCGAGTCGAACAAAAACGTTTAATAATATGACATGACACCTTATGCATGACATTTTGGTCATATTTATCAGTACGCATATCAATAAATTCTGTTATGTTATTAATAATAATAATACCTACTCACTTAAAATAATGTAAAAGACTAATGAAAAGAGAGCTATGGCTCCATTTTGTGAATTGTGTGGCCATTTATTTCGGTTGATTGTGCATGTCATTCTTATTTTATTATTAAGTATTACACTTTTCTTTTATTAATAACTACTGGACTGGTATTGTTAAAAAGTGAAATAATAAACATCAGAAAAAAAGGGGCGCGCATGGTTAGCGCAGGAGCCTCTATCGGTCAAATTCGGCAATACAAGCGTCATTCGTTCATTTCATTTTGTTTGACTGGTAATGTTGGCTAAACTTAATCACAAAGTATTTTGCATTTTGAAATGAATATGAAAAATGCTAAATACATCTCGATAGGTATTTCAAATAAAATACAAAATGGTTTTTACTAAAAGGCATTTAAATGCAAAATACAAAATAGGTATTTTGCATTTTGTATTTGCATTTGAAATAGAAGTATTTCAAATAAATCGCATCTCTGCCCAATACTAATTTGCAAAACGTTAACTTCAAAACAAAGATCTTTTCATACAACGTTTCATCCCCAATTTCACCCTTCCAAAGCCACCCGTGTTAAAAATATTGATGAGGGTATTGTTTATTTTAATAGTAGTACCCCAAAACAAATTTTCAAATTTATAAGTTAAAAAAGAAAAAAGTTTCATAGAATCGTTTTTATCCCTTTTCACCCCCTTAGGGGTTCAATTTTAAAAAACCCTTTCTTAGTCCACCTCTAGACATTAGGACAAACACACCCTCCAAATTTCAAGTCGCTCTGTCAGTCAGTCAGTCAGGACAAAGCCTTTTATTATAAGTATGGATGGATAATCTAATAACATTATTTCTAATAACTATAACATACACACACATATTTGTTACATTTTTATGCCTATTTCGCTGAAAACTTACTTTTTCCTATAAATAACACAAATTAAATAAAAACATACTGTGATTTTACTATATTTTTGTTTATGATCTTTAATAACTTTTTACGGCTTATGTTACTTGATCCGGCTCGATCGTTAACACCTTTTTCAAAATAATAATACAATTAATAACGTGGGATAATCCCACGTCAGTTACTCGTATGTGAAAACAAAATCACCGAGAGGAATTAAAAAAACCGGCCAAGAGCGTGTCGGGCCACGCTCAGTGTAGGGTTCCGTAGTTTCCCGTCCGTTAGACGTGCCAGAAGTTTTCGATGGTAATTTTGAATTGCGAGAACCTATTTTAATAATTATTTTTTTGTTTGAAAAAAGATACGTTCAGGATAATAAAATATTATGTAAACGAAGTTAAAAAAAAAATACGGGCAAATGAAACTTGACCTCTGGATTGTATAGGCGCTCATACGATTCAGGGACCAAATTATATTGGTTAACTGCAGTTTCCATCTGTTGTTTCCATCCAAGTTCAAAATAATTTTCCTAGAAAGTCCTTATAAAGTTCTACTTTTCAGATTTTTTTCGTATTTTCTAAACTTATGGTTCAAAAGTTAGAGGGGGGGGGACGCTTTGTTTTTTACTTTTGGAGCGATTATTTCCGAAATTATTGACATTATCAAAAAATGATTTTAGTAAACCCCTATTCATTTTTAAATACCTTTCCAACAATATATCACACATTAGGGTTAAAATTAAAAAAAAAAACACTTCCCACTTTACATATAGGGGGGCTACCCTAATAAAACATTTTTTTCCAATTTTTATTTTAGCACTTTGTCGGCGTGATTGATACACATATTGGTCCCAAATTTCAGCTTTCTAGTGCTAACGGTCACAGAGATTAAGCGAGGACGGACAGACGGACAGACAGACAGACAGACAGACAGACAGACAGACATGGCGAAACTATAAGGGTTCCTAGTTGACTACGGAACCCTAAAAGTGACAAAAACAAGTATATACCACAGTAAGATAAAGCTATTACTTATATTTTCTATAATAAAGTGACGTCAATTAGTTTCATTTTGTTGCTTAATATAATTTCATCATCTCTCATCTCTTAGCCTATGGCAGTCCACTGCTGGACATAATTTGTTGGTTCATATTATGAACCTAGTGACATAATATTACTGCAGCGTTATTTCAATCTTCACCATTGAATTCTATGAAGACACTATAAAAGTTTTTAACACAACATTTTTTTTAAACTTAAGAGTGCAGGCTGAACTTATAAATTACTAATTGGGGGCGACTTGCGGTATCGATATTCGAAATTACATAGATCTTTGTTTTAAGTGCAATTCATGAATTCCACAACACCCGACTATAGGAGTTGAATTTCATATAACGTCAATATAGATAACATTTTCGTAATCAGCGTCCCTGAAAACCTTGAAAACGACATCCATATTATCAATTTCTAATAATTTTCACACTTATTTCATCCCTTAGGGTAAGTTTTTCAAACACCAAAAACAACCCATCAACTCACTTCTTAAATGAAGTTCTAATTGCGTATTATCCCTCCATAAAAACCTAAAAGATAACGACTAAGTACTTAGTTTTTAAACGTCTTTATCACAATTTCATCCTCTTTGGGATAGAATTTTCCAGTATTGAGATTTTCCCGGAGTTTGGTAAGCAAATGTGACTGACAATAGGCTCGCCCCCTATTTCATGAGACCAAACATATAACTTGAAAAATAAAGAACTGTCTATTTAATATTTCACCCCCTGAACCCATCTCTATCAAAAATATTAAAAACAACATTTTAAGCTCCTATCCCAATACTAATTTGCAAAACGTTAACTTCAAAACAAAGATCTTTTCATACAACTTTTCATATCCAATGTCACCGTTCCAAAGCCACCCTTGTGAAAATTATGGATAAGGGTATTTCTTATTTTAGTTAAAAAACAAGGAAGTTTCATACAATCTTTTTTATCCCGTTTCACCCCCTTAGGGATTGAATTTTAAAAAAACCCTTTCTTAGTACACCGTCCAAATTTCAAGTCGCTACGACCAGCGGTTTAGTCTGTGCGTTGTCTGTCAGTCAGTCAGTCAGGACAAAGCCTTTTATAATATGTATGGATGGATGGATATATATCAAATACATATATATATATCACCATCGCTTATATATAATATAATATTTTCTTATATAGAATAAGTAATAGTACTAACGAAAACATCTGAAATTTGGCACTCGATTGAAAGTTGCTGTAGTTACCCAATTCCTTGGAGCACAATTCCTTGCGGGCTCGCGGGCAATAGCAAATACCTAATACCAATAGCCGTTGAACTTATAATCGATACTCTGATAGAAAAATAGAGACAATGGGGGATACTTATGAGAATGGGTGTGCAAGTGGCACAAGAATATAAAAATATGTTTCATATCACAGTAAGTTTATTATTTTCCTGCCCTATTTATAATTAGTTTAATAAATAACAGTAAGATTATAAACAACATAATAATACATAATTTATTTATATTATTATGTACTATTAGTCAAAAAACATAACCGGCCTCACTGGTGCTTGTGCACAACTACAGAAATATTATATCATCTATTTCTATGTGCACAACCCTCATAATACTGTCCACAGGGTGTCGTAACAGGAATTGCATTACATGAACTATCTACAACTACATTACTGTCTATATTGGAATCTTTCAAAAGAAATATAAAATGAAATAGATTTTTTTGGTACAATTTTATTGAAAGTATACTTTTCCAAATTAGAACGCTAATTCAGGTCCTCTGAAGCATCGTACCACTAGGAAATAAGGAAACCCACATACACTAGAAGAAATCCACCACCACCCCGCACTAGGCCAGCGTGAGTGGATTATGGCCTAAAACCTTCTCAGCTCTCTAGATAGATGAGAGGAGACCCGAGCCCCATGGGTTGCTGATGTGTGTTATGTGAAGTATCATAGGTAAACTGATGAACAAAGAAACTGTCCCCGGATTGTCGGTATTTGACTATTTACATAAAATGTTAATATTTTAATGTTGCTATTTGACTAATCAGATACTATTTAGGTAATTTAAGTCTTCTGTATAGTTTTGATTTGAGTGAGAAATTTCGCCTTGCTAACAATCTGGAATACTTACAAATATTTCAATAGAAATTTTTGATAAACGTATCTATAAAAATTATTTTAGACTAAAGTAGGTCTAGGTCATAAATAACATTCCTTACTCTAGATTTAGGTAGGTTTTTATTACTATATCTACTGAGATAGCAGATATATTTTGCGTCGTAGAATAAATTTGTAGTTTTTTATCGATACTATTGATCCCCTGTGGCGAAGATGTCCTTGCTACGTATTATCTATAAGAAATATAACCGGTAATATAATATGAATGTTTCTAACATGTTCCAGTTAATTGACAAATCAAAATATTGATAATTTGTATTTTTATTCATCTGCACACTTTCTGGAAGTGTATAACTGCAGTGCATGATTACCGGGTCGGGTGAAAGCATTGAGTTTTTGTATCAAAATTTCAGTACTGAGTTTTTCACGAGGTTTGGAAAACAAATGTTCCCGGTTGATGACAAGACAATAGACTCGCCCCCTATATCATGGGACCAAAAATATCTGGCGATATATGGGTCCGACGCGACTCTGCCTACCCCTTCAAAGAAAAAGACGTGATGCTATGTATGTATACATACAATTATATAATTATGTTTATTAATGGCACACCATGTCAATCCGTGGGAGTCGTCAAAGGAAACTAAAGGTAATCTTATGCACTCAAAAGCATTGCGAGAAAAGGAAAATTCAAAACAAACGCTGTACCAACCCGTCTGGCCAGCTTGGTATAGTAGGCTAAATTCCCGCCGCGATTTAAGGAAGTGACCCGTGCCCCGTGTGACGTTTATGACTTGAAAAAAAAAGATGATACATATACTCGTACCTACGGCTACATACTGATAGTGCATATAGGCTACACCGACAAGGAAATAAGTAGTCTTCCATTCACACCCTACTGCTAAAATATATTTATTACACTTAAATTTTGATAAATAATACCATCCTATATACTTTTTTTTTGTTGGTGGAAATATATAATATGCAAAGAACTGGTATTAAAGATCGGCAGCATCTATCATCTTTCAACATACAGGCTACGCTATGCGCCCCATCTTGTTGATCAGCATGCGAAGCCTCGGGGCTGGAAGACTCTTTGTGAAGATGTCTGCTTCTAAGTTTTCTGATTCCAAGTACTTGATATCTATTGTGCCTACCAGTACATTTTGCCTATTTTGCATTTTGCCATGAACAAAATGTACAACTTGTAATGTGTTTTGATCTAAGTACCACTTGTAATTTGGTTCTTGCATAAACCTTGGGCAGCTTGATTATCATTGTAAATAGAAACACATTATAATATATATTATTATTTTATTGCCGAAATCAAGTAACAATGTTTGTAAGTGTGTACTTCTTTTGTGGTTCTTTTCGAGCTATATACTCTGCTTCGGCTGTTGATAATGCTGAACATTTTTGTTTTTTAGACTTCCAGCTGATGCATGCATTTGTATATTTGAAACAAAATCCAGAGTATGACTTTCAGTCAATTGTACAGCCAGACCAATCTGCATCAGCCATTCCATATAAATCCTTTTCTGATTTTTTGTATAATATTCCCTTATCTTGTATAGCCTTTAGGTATCTGAGAACTTGTTTAACACATTTGTAGTGGGCTGCTATATGGCAGGTATTAAATTACGATAAATAGCTAACAGCACACCTATGTCAGGTCTTGTAGCCACTGACAGATACATTAGTGCGCCAATTAGGTTTTGATATAGTATGTTTTCATCACATTTTTCACCTTTTTCTAACTTTAGGTATGGTTCAATTGGCGTGTTAACAGGTTTGCAATTTCCATGTTAAATTTACTCAGAATCTTTTGTTTATATTTTCTTTGAGAGATTTTTAAACCCTCTTTTTCTTCTGATGTTTCTATACCGATACAGACGCTACAGTACTTCAGTTTTCTCATGTCATTTATTTCAAAATGTTGATTTCACTGTTTCTTGAATTTTTCTGCAAGTTTTTCACTAGAATAAGCTAGGATTATATCATCAACGTAGACAACGAGAAAGACTGTATCTTCTTTGTATTTGTATGTAAAGATACATGAGTCTGCCAGAAATGATTTGAAACTCAGGTCTTTTAATTTTTCACCTAATTTCTTTAACCTCTCTTCAATATTTCATTAACGTATTATTACTAGATATTCCGCCTTTTTCATTATGATCTTTTCTTGTAGATCTACATTTAGGTAAGCAGTAATAATGTCTAACTGTCCTAATTTTAAGTTTTTTTCAACGGCCATGGCCGATAATAGTCGTATAGAACTCAGCTTTGCAACTGGTGCAGAAGTTTCATTGAAATCAATTCCAGGTCTCTGGGTAAAACCTGAGGCCACTAATCTGGCCTTCTTGGTGATATTATTGTCTAGGCCAATCTTTTCTTTCAATATCATTTTATAATCCACTGGATTTCTGAAATTCTCCTCCTTAATTATTATTTCCCAGGTCCTATTCTGGATATGGCCTCTTATTTTAGCTTTTATTGCTTTATGCCACTCTTAATAATTTATATTTTCATCTGTTTCAATAATAATATAAGCATATTCGCAACGTTCATTAAGTTCATAGTCCTTTGACCAGACAAGGGGCTTAACATTCCTTTGGGGTCGCCCACTAGGATACTGTGTAGCTTGATTTACAGTATTTTGCTTTTCAGGGCTTATTTCATCAGAGATTTTTTGATTTATATCCACTGGTACAAGGCTTGAGATGTATTAATTGTCTTCAAATTCTGTGAATGATTTTTCATCATCGCTGTTATCTTCATTATTATTGTCAACTTGAGACTGGAGAGGTAAGTAAGTACATAATGAATTTTCTTGGTTTTCTTTCTCTATAATGATGCATTCTTTTATTAGAGGCGCTGGTGCCTGCTGTGTAATTTGTATTATTTTTTTTTTCTTGATAATACATCTTGTCGTCTAGAACTCACTATGATTGTATTTTTTTAGGGAAATATATTCTATAGGCTTTGTTGTATGGAGCATATCCCATAAACACACCCTCATATGCCTTTGGTTGGAATTTTCCTCTAAATTTTGGTTTCTTTAGGATAAATTTTAATGCCTTTGAACCAAAAACATGTAGATGATTTGCAGATGGAGTTAGATCGACCCACTTAATGTATGGTGATCCTCCTTTCAAAGATTTTGCGTATATTATGTAATTTGCAGTGTATATTGATTCGGCCCATAATATTTCAGGCACATCGGCTTCAACAATCATACGTCTTGCCTTTTCTACAAAGTTCTGTTTTTTCATCATCATGTCACTCACTCTCTTGTTGTGCACTGTTAGCCCGTTCACTGCTTTTGCTTTTCACATAATATAGACCATTTAGTCAATGCGAAAGTTTTCGTATTTTGCAGAAAGACTGTAGTGGAGCATAATACTGAGTAATTCCTCATTTATGACAACAACGTCCATATTTTGTCATTTGTCGACCTTGTCAAACATGGCGTCATGGTTTTTCATTATCTTGAACTTTCTTGAAAATCAATTCTTTTAATAATGTGGCTTTCCTTGCTTGCCATGAGTTGATTTTCATCGTGTACTTTTATTTCCTTTGAATCGGTAGGTGTCGCAGATTCACCGGTAACATACTTCCACAGGTGATAATTGATGAATACGGCTTGCGCTTGGAGCTACCATGTGTAGTAGTTCATCTTGCTTAGCAATACGATGCGATATGTGGAAGATGCCATATTTGCGTATATGCACGTACCTATGTTTTGAAAACACTAACCACGCTCCACCCAACCAGTATAAACCAATATAAACCACCAGTATAAACCAAACCAACCAGTATAAGAAAAATACCAGTTCTTTAACTGGTATTTTTCTACAACTATACAACTTTCTATACAACAAGTGAAGTGAAAAAATGCGGTCATAGACCATAGACATTTTAGTGATGTGATGTCGAGCCAGTGCTGTACCAAGATATTTAAATATTTTTAATTAATGTAATAAACATAATTTTTAGGGTTCCGCACCTCAAAAGGAAAAATGGAACCCTTATAGGATCACTCCGTTTTTCGTCTGTCAAGAATATTTTACTACTATATACTATATACTACATTTTGTAGATCCTAACTAAAGTGAATTAGGACCATCACCTTGTCAACCCTAAAATGACTATTGTCATATAAATTTGTAAGAGGAAGGCGCCAGTGTCTGTAACACAGTTTATACTAGCATAGACACTGACGTTCACTCTATCTCAAAGAAGTACTTACTTAGCATTGTCTCTCATTATGTACATATTGTATTGAGATGGATAAATTGTATGTGGCTTTTTGAAATAAAGAATTATTATTATTATTATTTTTCTCAAGAACGCGTTGAGGTATAAAGCTGAAATTAATATCATATACTAGGGTCGGCAAACGCTCAGCGTAAAAAAAAATATTAATATTATTATTAAAGTCAAAACCTATAGGGTAAGTTCATAATTCTAGAATTATAAACTTTGGCAAGAAGCAATATCAAGTTGCACAAGTAAAGGAAAGAATCCGAAAACAGTACTTATGTAGTTATATCACTGAATATTAGTACTGGGGTATACAATGATAAGCCTAAAAATATAGGCATAGCGTCCCCTTCGGTATAAGTTTTGCAAGCTAAAGAAATTTAGTGCTACTGTTCGACACTAGATAGATTTACATGTATTTTAACTTAGAACAATTAATATATTTTCAATATTGAGACTAAATTACATAAAAAATTAATGGAACTATATTTCCAACGATTTGCTACTACATACAATATCTATAGATCTTGATAACGCCTGTATTTCCGTACTGAAGATCAGCTTCGTTCTATAAAAGCAAAAACAATATTAAAAAAATAAGTTTAATTAACTAATCAATACTAACTATTGTTACCAAAAATGATAACTTTATTTTAAATACAATTTTAAACACAAAATGCCAACCAGTAGTGTTTATTTCAATAAATTAAAAACAAAAGTGTTTTGTCCAATCGCCGACAGATGACACTAATTGATTAGAATTCGCGATATGGTTTCGTTCACAGTGAGAGTACAAATACTGGGAAAATTATCATTGTAGTTAGCTTTAAAAATGAAACCAAGTGCCTTATCAAAGCAATAATTTAGCTCTAAGGTAGATAATAAGACCCAGCCTTCTTGTATTTTTGACACAGTATATTCAATATACTGTTATAATTACTTATCAGTAGATCTTCTATCTTATGAATGTATGTGTATATATCACATACATAATATTATATTGACTCAGCCCCGCGACTTAAGTACCTATTCATCACTTCAACCCATAAACGACTCAGTGCTGGGCACGGGTCTCCTCCAAAGAATGTAGAGGGAATTTAGCCTACTGCCACGCTGGCCAGACAGGTTGGTATAGGGTTTGAAGAAAAAAAAAGACCAATCCAAGTAGGGCATTTTTAGCTAGATTTCGGCCAGATAAGCAAAAATATGTTGTCACTTTTTTGGGCACTTTCATTAATTAATTTATAAAATAACGAAAAGTGGTGATTACGCCGATTGTTTGCCGATCAATTTAGTTTACGGCCGGTAATTTAACTAGTTTTTGGCCATTATTTTACTCTTATTATAAATTAAAAAAATAATTATAAAGACTCTTATTCGTTCAACTATAATAGTAGATTATCTTTTTGAATAAATACAAAACCAATATAAATCAAATTATATTTAGGTAAAAGATTTGTAAAAATTGCCATCGCTTTAAAGTCGGACGTTAACTAAAATCTCTCTCTCGGTTCTCTGTCGAATAATCTCGTTACGGATTCGATCCTTCAGAGAAACTCCGAGCATAGCCATTTCCATAGCTCTCTGAGCGACCTTCAGAATCAGGCTAACTTTGAGTGTCCAAGGCTTTGGCACCTTATGTCATCACTGGTAAGACGCACTGGTTATATACCTTCGTCTTTAGGCTTTGTGGAATCGGTAAGATAAAGACCCGACGCAATATCCCAAACGCTGCTCAGCGCAGCTGTAAACTTCTGTTGATCAAAGTTGTTTCTACCCAACTGCATAACTTGCCCGAGGTAACGTATTTCTGAACAACTTCGAAAAAGGTGATATTTACTGCTACACATGATACATGATTTTGGTTTTGTCCAAGTTCATTCGGAGACCAATGCGTTGGAAAGAATCAGCTAGGCCGTGCAGCATAAATGTTGTAAATTCTGCAACGATTCGACCATAATCACAATGTCTTCCACAAATCACAAGTGTGAGATGTACTCGCTGTTGATGTTGATGCCACGTCGGTTCCAGTCCAGCGACTTAAACATATCCTCTAATGCGTTCGTAAACAGTTTCGGGGATATTACATCCCCTTGTCCCACGCCTCTGTGTAAGGAGATATGTGTAGTTTGCTACTGTAGAGACTCCTCAATACATGAGTATATCCCCAATCAACTTGGCATCGTTGCAAGGATTCCAAAACAGCCCAAGTTTCGATAGAGTCAAAGGCTTCTCGTAGTCCACAAATGCTAAGCACAGGGGCTGATATATTCTTCTGTCTTTTGAATAATCTGCCGTACTTTGAAAATGTGGTCTACGATGTCGTATCCTCCTCAAAACCCGGCCTGTTCCGGTGGTTAAAATTCGTCGTGTCTACGTCCAAGGCGGTTTGTGATGACTGTTGAAAAGAGTTTGTAAATGTGGCTCAAGAGCGAGATTGATTAGTTATTCTTCAATAAAGTCTTATTGCCTTTTTTGAAGAACAACATGACAATGCTCCTACCCCACGCCTCCGTAGTTCTCCCTTTAAAGAGACAGGCACAGGTTTCCCCCCTGCTTTCAGGAGGTCAGTGGTACGAGTATAACGTCCTCACCAGGGGCTTCTTTTAGGCTTTTAATTTCGTATAGGCGGATGAAGATGAATGCGAACGTATAGCTGGCTATAGACATTTTCAACTTCCGAAATTACTGGCTTTGAAGTGACAACCTCTCTATTGGATGTGGTCAGCATCGTCAAGTAACTTCTACCAAGAAATTGGACCCCCGATTTTGTTCGATGGCTCGTTCGATTACTCGTGTATTGTGGTGGGCAATAGAACGGACCCTTGTGGGACGCCGGCATTCACTGACATAAACTTTTAGACGCATCCGTGTACTACGACACGAATTTTACGTTCATGTACCGTATTTTGGTATATGTACCGTATATACATGTATGTAGTAAAAAGTGGTTATTTTAATATTACAAACAGACACTCCAATTTTATTTATTTGTATGGATGAAATGAATATGAATATTTTATGAATTATAATTATAAAAGTATATAGTGTTTATAAGCCCAAAAGTGAAAATAATTTGAGGCCATATGAATAAGGCCAAGAACGCATCTCTGAGAAATACCCACAAACACGTGCATGTTGAAGTCTTATTATTTAATAAATACTTCTTCGTTATTTTAGTGAATAAATGACGCCAAAAATAATTATTGATTTGTATGTAGTAACATAATTAAAGTAATTTATTTATTTATTTATTTATTTATAGGACAACTTACAAAACATACACTATGGAAAGAATCACACAATGTTCTAAGTGGCTCAAGCAATAGTGCTGTTTCAATTACAAGTTGCCACGACATGCATTAAAGTTAACAAGGTATAGATATGAGCAAACAATGTTATTGAAATATTTTTAAGATAAACTAATTTTATATTATCACTTAAAACTAAGTTGGTACCAAATAACTTATTAATTGGAGCAAAAACAATATATATTCTATGTCAAATCTATTACTTCGGCTGTTTAGACAGTTATTAAGTATTAGCGGTAACAAAGTAATCGAACGGACCATTGAGTAAAAGTGCTTTAAGTTGTGTTGTTTTCAATAATCATGCATGCTGACGATTGTCAGATGTATTGTAATTAGATAGAAGTATAAACTGTTATACCTACTCGTACTACCTTTACATTGTTCGCACACTGCCAAGGTTGCCTCGGATTAACAAAAGCGTCAAGGTACTCGATTAAAATGGTAGGTAGCGCATTTCCCACTTCAATATTATTATAAAATCTAGTGTTTTTATTTCTTTTGTATGAGTATCGAACCAAATATTTAAACAGCAATCCTTTTAAAAATCGTGAGTGAAAATCCCGATTGTTCGTCAGTATCATAAATACTATGGATTCTTTAAACTATATCCAAAAATATATAAATTCCCTCCACAATCTTGGAGGAGATCCGTGCCCAGCAGTTGGACATTTATGCGTTGTAAATGATGATAATGATACTATCTATATTATAAAGCTGAAGAGGTTGTTTGTTTAAACGCTCTAATCTCAGGAACTACTGGTTCGATTTGAAAAAATATTTTAGGGTTAGATAGCCCATTTATTGAGGAAGGTTATAAATTATATAACATCACGCTACGGCTAATAAGAGCTGAGCAGTGGAGGGAAGAACGACGGGGGATTTTTCAGGATTATGTAGGCCAGTAGGTACAGAACTTGGCACCCATTTCGATATCAATTGTTTTGTCGGTAATATCGATAACCATACATATTGAACTTGGCTGATTTGTACATTTATTATTTATCAGGATTATATACACAAAGATAATAACAAGTTGAAGTGGAAACAATACTGTATCAATGTAGGAAACCCTTCATGGCAACGGCAAACAAGAAATCTCTTTTAAAGCTTTTAATAACTTCACTAGTCCCGTTGTCTGTCTGTAATCAAATTTTGCAAGTTGAATTTAAAGTTGCCCAATGCAGTTTTTTTAAGAAATTTATTATTAAAATAAACTATTTTCTAAATTTAACACACTTCATGGTTCCGATTGAGCTGAAATTTTGCACGCATAATTATGTATATGGCGCGCAATGCAATATTATGATAATATGGCGTTGATCTGATGATGGAGCTGGAATGTGTCCATACGAACTTTGTAATAAAAAGAGGTAACCCCCATCAAATTTGGACTCGTTTGATTAGTCTTGACAAGTACTTTGTCTAAACTTTCTTTTTACATTGTATCCAGAGTCAGATAATGAAGCTAGAAAGTGACCATTTATATATTAGACCATTATACTGTACCGAATGTTGTATTGTATTGCACGCACACACTCACTCAAACAAACACACACACATACACACACACACACACACTCAAAATTATTAGTATATAAAAACAGTGGCACACAGTATTATTCACTATTTAATTTTATTGGTTAAAATAATACGATTGTCAGCTGAGTGCTATCTTCTAAGATACAGGCCTAGCCTACTTCAGAAGATAGAGTCAAAAATGTTGTAAATCTTTACTTACCACCACAAATGCTGCTGGTCCATAAATTATAGTATACTAATCTTCTAAGTTTTAACTTCTAAGTTTAAGTAATTGTACCTACTGTAAACCTTGTAGCTATGTTGGTGAGAAAAAAACTATCTTATTATTATTTTATTACCATATGAACTCTTTTATAAACGACATAACCCCATCGAATTTGGGTTCGTATGATTCGTCTTGACGGGTACTTTATCTCAAGATGTTATCGACTGACAGGACGGGTATTGTTTTTCGCGCGTATCTTGTTATATATCTGTAAATTTCTTTATTCCCACGTTCCTTTCAAACGGCTGGATGGATTTGGACAATTAAGGTATCGTTAGATTCTTCTCAAAAACCCAAATGTCCTTAGATAGGTATTATTTTATTTTATTTTATTTGGAGAACCAACAAGGTACACATTGTTACATTTCAGCTTAGAATCTAGTGAACATAGCATATAACATACATTGTGTAGTGCTACCTTAATTAAAAGCTGCCACGACATGTATGAAGAAAAAACGATTTAACGATTGTTAACTTAAATAGAAAGATTAAACTAAGTACATACAATTTTGAAAACTATATTATTATAAAAAAAGACTAAAATTTTGGCGCCAAATTGTAAGAAGTTAGATTTTTTTTAACCAAACTTATCGAGTAGGATATCAAAATAAAGGGAATCAAAAGGAGATTACATATATTCAAAAAGAGATTATACATAATTTAATGGTGTCAAATTGTAAGTAGGTATCGAGTAGTTTATCAAAATAAAAGGAATCAAATGGAGTTTACAAATATACACATTTGTTATATATTTAAATTTAATCAGAAATAATAATTACAGCAATTTTTCTAAAAGCACCGAAAAATTGCTGTAATTATTATTTCTGCGTGCGTTACTTATCTGTTGATTTTTTGCAGTCGGGTTATTTTATTTTTTTAATTATATTTACTTGTTTGCTCCCAATGTTTTTATAGAGATTGCTATAGAACAAACAATGTAATTTAAAAAAGTTTTACCATTCCAGTTTACTTAATTACTTATAAAAAAAAACAAATAATTATATTCACAAGTCAACAATAAACTAGCGTCTTGCTCTACTATCTCAAAACCTAACAAAATAGTCTAGAATGTATACCTTAACCTAGAACTAGATGATCCCTGTATCAACAATTTGCCAGAACGGGGACGCCAATTTTGCCTGACATCGACATTGATATCCAAGTGCACTAGGTCCCCTTTGTCCGTATCATTGGCTAAAATATATTATGCTCCTATTGCCCCTACCTTTTGCATTTATATTCATCAATTCATTTTAAAATGTTTAATGAGGCAATGTGGTAGTTTAAACTTCTTATTCTTCTTCTTATTCTTATTTCTAGCGGAAACTTTTGCTTAATAAAGTTATTAGTTTCAGTCTTGCTAATTTAAACTTCTGCATGTAACGAAATTAACAAAATTTTATGTAGGTATAACTAACAAACCTCATTACAGTTCTTTACGAATAAAATGTTAACCGTTTGACAGCTCATCAGAAGTAAGCAATGCCTCTATAAGAAATTAAATTATTTTAATTAGTCCTTTGGTATATATTTAAAATAACCTAAAAATGCCTCTTTGGCGCCCAAAAAAAATTGGTAAATAGAGTTTCAGAATAAATCTATTCTTAATAGCAGGCCGAAAATGAAAACTCGTGCATAATATGCAAATATGTAGGTAAAATAAAACAAACAACTTGGGCTATATGCATTGTTTTACTGTCGGACTAACTAGAAGTAGAATTAAAATAATTAAGTTTGTGTTAATAATTTGTTTGTGGTCACACTTGTGTACCACAAAATGTCCCGATCACAGACAGATAGGTATTATGTAATCTTCGTAAATATTACCAGTCGTTACCAATTTCGGTAGAGCATGGCACTTTTATAAAAAGGAAACCATTGTTTTAATACGTATATCATTACAAGAAATAGGTACCTCAAATTACCTCTTTATAAGCTCGAGACATTTACCGCAGGAACTAAGTTATTTACAAATTGAGGTTCAAACAACCAATAAATTTAAAACAAAACAAACAAAGAAACTTCATTGTGAATTTGCTGTATGTCCATATTATGTGTGTCTATGGTCCATATTTACTAGGTGTAAAAACACGATTTTTCACGATTAATTCATTATGATATTTTATTCGGTCATATTACAAATAGATTTGTCTCGCCAGAAATTTAAAAAAATCTCAAAAATACCCCAAAGAAATGACTAAAAGAGAATTTGTGGTTGTTTTTCTATAAGCAACCTCTATATCTCTGTACTGGTAGTAGGATATTCTTTTTGGTAACGTAATATAAATGAAAATAAACGTAGTTACGTAACTGTGATTGTACAATAAAAGCAGACCAACTTAATAGAACAGCCAACCGAGAAATATTTGAGAAATGGCCAGTGAGCTGACACATACAAGTAGGTTTAGCAAAATTGCTATGGCGTGCTTGATTATAAAACGCACATCCTGCGCTACTCTAAAAACGGTTCCTTCAAATAGCAAAGTCAACAAGCCAATCTTGGACAAATTGTCTCAAATTACTGCTGCACTAACTTGTTTAACCGAATTAACTGATTTTAGAAAATACGTGTCATTTGGTCGGCGCGTTGTCGTGCCAGGGTCGCGTTAATATACATCCGTGCCAAATTGTGCATGTCATGTCTCGTTACATTAGACACTCGCACATCACCGAGTGCACTATGAAGGAAATTGACAGATCAAAGATGGCAGGAAGTCCGCATTAGCGTCGTATAATTCGTCTTTCGATTCATTGCTCTTACTATTGCTCAACTTCTCAACTGACTGTGCGCCAGTAGATCAAATTAGATTACCGAATAAACAGCGTAAGCATTTTATAAATATAATACTTTACATTGAAGGAATACTTGTTTTTAGTTATTTAATCAAAATTATTATTAATCCGTTAAAGGAAGATGTTAATATGATGATGATAGTTTCATTTTTTATACAAACTATTTAAAAAAATATTATGTAGTTATTGTTGGTATGATTTTGGAACATGGCAGTGAAGTGATCACGTGAAGACTATCGCTGCTCAACCTTGCTCGTTGACAGCCCTGAGTGGACGGCGGCCAATTGACAATTTGCGCGAGGACCGACCGGATGAGGCGCCGAGTCGGAGCTCATGCCTCCCCCTTCTAACTTTAAGAATGACGGCCTAACTGACAAATGGCTATAATATCGAATTTACCTAATCAAACCTTAGCGCACACGACTTTACACACAAGATATATCGCACATATCTATAAAGAAGTAACAGTTTTGGTTACCAGATAAACAATATAGTCAATTAGACACACTTACGTCTAACGTGTGATGCCAAGTAGTTAACATCTGCCACAATTATAGGTAACCTAGAAACGACTTCTATGGCCAAACAGGTACTAAAAATAGATTCTGATGTCAATCAATTTAGATCAGAACCAATCATTATCAGTCGACCAATCATTAATCCTCATAACTTCCTACAGTTTCTGATCAAATGCATAAACGTAAGCAAATATTCTTTCAGTGCTTGTTTAGTATATCGGGTAGTACTCAAACTGCATGAACTGTACTGCATTTTGTTAATGTGTTGTTGAGGCAGGTCAGCCTGCATTTGGTTATACCGATACCGTGACAATGGATGTATCCAAGTAGAATAACAAGGTGCAGTTGCTAGGTACACTAATGTTATTGAGCTATAATCAACACTAATTCATTTACAGAAAGGCCAATGGCCATCGGGTGAGCATCGAGCCACGCCCGTGTTTCGACAATTTCGTCAATAGGAACCGTCACATGTTTAGCTAAACAATCAAACTGGCAGTTTTATTACCAGCTTTTTTATTATTTCCGAGTAGACTCTACTATACAATACAAGTAAATACGACATGCTCAATGATGCTATACAGTACGTTTGTTTTTATTTACACTGGTACTCCTACGCATACAAATAGCGGTCAGGCGAATGGAATAATGACTAATATTAGACAATATTTTTTACATTTACAGACCAGAATAAGGGTAATTCGTACCTGGTGAAGCAGTAGCCATGGCTGCGTCTAATACTCTTCCATACTTACGTAGAGTAGAACTGACACCGGCGCCCGACGTGCGCCCGCGCTGCTTCGGCTGCGACGGACACTACATTCACTTTCAACACTTGAATTGCTGATGTAATCTTCTTCGCTTCTCCATTCGATTCACATCGCAGTAGAGACTGACCTAGCCGTTCAACGAGAATTGTACGCACTTCCGACCTCCTTCTACATAACCTTCTCGTGTTGGTAAGCGCACTTCACCAGGATCTGCAGCCCGTAGACAGACTCTCCAAAACGCTAGAAATGTACCGAATTCTTCGAGGACCCTCGATAAATAGTAAGACATGGACTCGTACCTCGATCGGAGGTATTCATATTGATGTAGTGTTGTGTAGAGCGCGACGCAAGCGACCGAGGACGTCGCCACTGGCGTCCGAATGCCGCCGCTCACGCTCAAACGGACATAATGGACCCGCCGGAGAGCTCGTCAAAAGAAGAATACGGGGGCCAATTATTTATTTCCATACAATACACGTACGTCGACCGGCGCTCGGGCGCAGTGCGGGAGTGACTCCCGGTGCGAGCTCGTCCTTCTACGTCGTTGCCTCGTTACTTCATCTCGTACACATGACCCAAAACTATTTTTATGGCTTCCTTACTATTTCACAGACTTAAACTTTAAATTTAATTTTATTATACATAATATAAATCTTAAAGATCCAAGATGATACGTACTGAGTCTAACTATTGAAATACCTGCTTACTAACATATCTTATTTACACTCTTGGCTTATTATCATTTGTAATGCAAATTCATTTGAATCACCTTCCAAGACAAAGATGTTAAGCAATTTTTGCCATGGCGGCATTTACAATAGTTTTGGGTAGTCGAGCGCAGTGAGCTCTGATTTTAATAATCCGTGGGGTCAGACGTCAATTTATTAAAAGCCCTTCTGGCGTCATGCCGCTGTGCCACGGAGCCGGCACGCGCCTTTTACAATTAGACTTAATTAAGAGATTTGAGCACCGCCATTCGTAGTAAACCAACTATCATACCTATGACTCACACGACAATACTGTAGCTACATATCCCTTCATCTGTGGCGGCCATTTTGACAGAATTGGCGCATCTGTGTCGCTATATCCAGGTGAAATCGCGCGTAATCGGCGTGCTTGATTAAAATGAAGATTTCTCTAAAGTTTTATATGGGGCCTATATAAACAACTTATGTTGTAGGTATCGTTATGAAATAAGCTTTCATTTGAGTATTGATTAGTCCAGACTTGTTTTGTATTGTATTATTAATTTTAATTTCAAATCAGGATGAGCGATGCTTTTCCAGTTTTTTGTAAAAAAATCGTTATAAATAAAAAAATAGTCAATAATACAAAAAGTTTTTATTTTATTTATATTAATATACATTTTGTTCATTAAACTAAATAAAAAAAAATATACCTCTCCAAACATTTTTTCACCCCAGAAGCTTAACAAAAACATGCCTCATTATGGCGACCCGAACGCCCGAACAAAAAATAGGGTTACTTTATACATCAATTCTGAGAACACTGTAGGTCAAGTGGCTTAGAATTTTAACGCATACTTAAGTATTATCCACGTACTTAGCACAAACAAAGTTTTAGCCGTTGAAAGTATTTAGTTTATTAAAAACTGAACAATAAACCGAGTACTTGAAAATAAGCGCCAAAAATGTCCTCTGAAACTTTGAATCGCGGGGCAAAATCTAATGCGAATATTATTGATGTAAAGTATTATTCTAAAATTAAAGGATATTTCTAATCGATAAATTAAATATAAAGGCATGCTGCAATAGAAATATATTTCAGAAATCAACAACAAAAGTTAACAATTTCGTAACAAAACCGATCTCCTAGAGATCGATCCACAGACGAGGAATAAAGTACAGGCTATCATAGTATGGATATGACCAAGTCACAAATTCTTTATTCTATGAAATTATTTACATAATTATTTAGAATCGTTAAATTTACATTTAAAGAAGAATTTGGCAAGAAACTCACGGCCACTCTTTTAAATCGCCAAAATAATTACAAGTTAATGAATCTTATAGTAAAATTGATTCTATAATAAAAATTATACTATTACATGCTGGAAAAATATTTACTGATGGGCTAGGCATATTATTACTAACAGTAGTAACACAATACTATTACTATACCTATATGAAAAGGAGGAGGTTCGCAACCTTATGTCAAAGTCAAATTAACAAAAATGTTTTAAAAACCATCACCAAAAATCCACGGAAGCCTTATCCATACCTATTGATCATCGGAGCCAAATTCACAAAATGTCAAAATGCTCCGTCTGTGGATCGAGTTCCTAGAGACGCTTTGGGTTAGGTATCTTTTTATTTCAATTCCACGCAAAATCCTTGAGATATATTTATAAATTAATGCTTATTTCTGATAAAAAGATATATAACAATATACGTAATAGCCACAATTTGTAATTATTAGTGAATTTATTATACGTAAACAAGTAAAAATGTATCGGTATGACGCCGGAATGGCGCGCAATGTCTCAAGAATTACTGATTTTGTTTGAAATTGTTTATCAAATACACAATCGATGAATTAAAACTATATCTTTACTTACCCATTCATAATATAAAATGGTTTTTATATGATTTCTATTATTACACAACTTAAAAACACACTCAACAAAATACACCACAACAGCGCGAAAACGAAACTGAGACATGACATTTCAACATTCCATTATTCGTTGTAGGTGTATTTGTAACATTTAATGCGCATCTATATCCGATCTCTGTTCTTTCCTCTACACTTTGTGCGAGTTAAAGCAGGAAAGAAATAGTTAATCACGCGCGACGAGTAAAAGAAACAACGCTAGTAAAACAATCTCCTGGATTGTGACACACAGATCCGCGCATATTGACATCGCGCTCCAAGAGCGTTGTCCACAGCTGAAGGGCTAAGTAGGTGTGCAGAAAATAAAGATGGTTAAAAATTAGATCAAAGTTGTGTAACAATTTACGTTTAATTCTTCTTCTTATCGATAGGGCTTTAGACAGCCGCTAGTACTGGAATTCACCCAAAAGGCTACCATCTTGACTTGATGACGACTGCTACATTAAACGGCAACCATGCCATCTAAGGTACGAAGGCGTTCAAGTGTGAAAATGGTACAAACAGTCACCCATCTCTGAAATATTTATTCTGGAAGATCTACCTAAAGTCAGAGCTTGCGATATATTATACGTATATGTCAGGGTACCTCGAATGGTGTAAATATTTTTTTAGTTGAAAGTCATGGACAAAAAGGACCAAGTACAAAAAAAGGATGTATGGTGCCATCCAGTTCGTGTCTTATGAAATCTTAGGTCCGATTTGAAATTTTTTTTTAGTGTTGGAAAGCTTATTTATCGATGAAGGCTATATAATATCACGCTACGGCCAATAGGCGCTGAGCAGTGGCCAAACAAAGAACAATGGGAGCAAAGCCCTGGGCTACAGCAAGTAATGATAATACAATAGCTCTTAATACGCATATAATTTAAAAATTGTTTCATTATAATATTTTTTTAACTACATCCTATATTTAAAAAAAAATCCTACTATATTCTCGAAATATTGTAGAAATCTTATAAACTACTAGCTTTGGCCTGCGTAGATTTCGATATTACATAGATCTTTGTTTTAAGTGCTATTCATGAATTCCACAACACCCCACTACAGAAGTTGAATTTCATTTTACGTCAATATAGATAACAATTTCAAAATCAGCGTCCCTGAAAACCTTGAAAGCGACATCCATATCAATTTCTAATAATTTTCACTCCTATTTCATCCCTTAGGGTAAGTTTTTCAAACACCAAAAACAACCCATCAACTCACTGAAGTCCACATATAACTTGAAAAACAAAGAACTGCCTATTTAATATTTCACTACCTGAACAAAACCTATCTCTGTTCCGTGCCCTGAACCCATCGCTATCAAAAATATTAAAAACAACATTTTAAATTCCTATCCCAATACTAATTTGCAAAACGTTAACTTCATAACAAAGATCTTTTCATACAACGTTTAATCCCCAATTTCTTATTTTATTTTCAATCTACGAAGAAGTTTCATATATTATTTTACATAATTTACAGGAGATAAGATTTTTTTGCTTACTAACTTTTTTCTTAAACGCCAACTATCTTGCGATAGAGTAAAGTTAGGTACCTGATTTATATTTGATAATTTTGATAATATTTTCAACATATTATTCTTCAAAGAAACCAACAACTTCCAAACAATAATAACAAGTTATGATATTTTTTCGAAAAGAAAAAAACTTTAAACCTCATTTTCCACACATTGCCATTTGGCGCTTTAGAAGTTTTTGCTATCCACCGTCGATAATATACTTCGTATAAGACTAAAGTATACTCTAAGTTTATAGAAACATACAAAGTTTTGACTGTTTATTATTAAAGGAAATATTTATATGAGGAAGATAACATTTCCCAAAATGTAAGCCTATGCAGACTAATAGATTTTCAATGCTACTTTGTACGTGGGCATAGATCCCATTGATCTCCAACTGCCACGGGATCAATTACAGAGGGTCAGGGGCCCCTCGATGTTCAATAAAAAAATAAATCAATAATCGTAACCAGGACCGAGTACCACGTCGTTATAATTATAAACAACTATGACCCTCTCAGCTCTCTAGATAGAAGAGAGGGCACGGATCTTCTCTAATGAGCACGGGCCCAGAAGTGGGACATTAATGGATTGCTATTATTATTATTTATGACAAGACAATGAGAGGAATGAAAAAAGGAAAAGCATTTTCTAAAGTAAATTATTTTCTAAAATTTGTCCATGGAAGATGTTACATATTATCCAGATTCGGATTCCGTTTGTTCACGTCCCTAAGAGGGAACGTGGTCTGCGAGGATATAAAAAAATAGGTATTTGGAGAAACTATTGCCGTCGCTCTGCCCCTTTACCTCAAGTCTGCAACCGTAGAGTGCGATAGAGACACCTGTAGCTCAGATATTTACAGATTATAAGACCAAAAATGTTGACAAGATTGACGTTTCGTATTCCCTATTTTTTCTCCTCGGAAACTGAGCCGAGTCAATCAGTTTTTACATTAACATTTTCAGAAAGACCTTGTTTCCATATTTTTTTTGTTATTAATTCTTCGAATTTGTTTGGTAGTCCTCTAATTACGGCAGTAAAAATGGGGCAATGTTTTGCAATATTTGTAGGGTATACGACCTTTAAAACTATGATTTTACGAAAAAGGAAATATTGCTCTATACCTAGACATTATAGTTTGGAAGAAACCAGGGGAATAGTTTTGTATGAAAAACCACGTGCCGTATTCCGCTCTTAATTAATTATTACGAATTGCGTAGATATATAGAATTACGTCCAACAATGGACTGCAATAGGCTGAAATAATGATGATGATAGAATTAGTACCTACTTAGTATCTTATCTAAGAGCAATAATCTACTAAAATGGAATTAAATAACTAGCTATAAAATTTGTCTGGAGATCATTTACAAATAAACTATTGCCCCCGGTTCCACCCATGTGGATGTCGGTTACCGTGATCACAGAAACTTAGTCACACGAGTAGGCAATGAATCTCCAAACCTTCTTTACTCTCACTTTAAAGGGACCTACAAGCTACTTCACCCATAGTCGGCTCAGTGTCGGCCGTTGATAATAATCAACAATCAATCAGTGAGTCAGCCAGATAAATTCTGTTCTGGATTTTTTGGGTTGAGTACTATGTCGAAAGCACTTAAAAAACAGCCGTTAAACGGTCCGATAGGTACGGCAGATAGTTCTAACTTCGAGAAAAAGGTTAACCGCTTGGGCAGCGTTCGGGAAGCTACGGACTATTTTCTCGTCCGCAATACCCCAATGTTTAAAGACAAAGTCTGTATAAGTATGTATTGCCAGTGATGACTTATGGTATTGAGACGTGGCCGCTAACTATGGAGCTCATTAGAAAGCTTACTGTTGCTTAGCGAGTCATGAAAAGAGCAATTGATTGCAAGATTTCCTCAGGCTCTTAATTTGTAAAAATTGATATTGATATATTAATTAGGTACCTACATAAATACTCATACGAAGCAAACTACAAGTAACTATTTATTTGTTCTTTCTTCGAACATGCTATCATATTATCGGTATTATTTGTTATTGATAATCGTATAGCACACGATTTACCTGTGTACAACACAGCAAACAGTGGAAAGTTTCTTTCGTACCTCGAGTGCTCTAATCTACAGATTAATAACTCAATGGAATATTTTTATAAAACATCTGTTACATCAATTCAGTTTAATATTTTATAACCTTCATAGATAATAATCATAATATAATTAATTAGAAAATATCTAGGACGAAAAAAGAAAAACATGTTGTGAGCCCACTTTTGGATTTTATATTATCTATTTTTTCATTGATTATTATTTTACACTTTAAACAGATACTACATATCTGTTTAAAGTGTAGTATTTACTTCTGTGTTTCAATTATTTATATTTCTTCACTCAGAAACCAAGTTTATTTACCCAATGCCAGTTTGTTTTTCTAAAATACGGTTTTGAGATGCGGCAATCCAAGTGTTCTTCTTGGAAAAATGTCGGCACTCAGCACACTACCTGGTTGAACACACTGTTGCCCCTTCAATTTCGAAAGTGTATTTCCATCTAAGTACATATAAGATCTGTTGGATAAACTTTATAAAACAAGACTTTAGTAAGTTATAAATTAACAACTATTGTACAGTGGGTGCATATTATGATGTAGTAACTAAATAGATATACTTGTCAATAAACTAACTGATATAATTGTAATTTGTACACCAATCTATCTATTTAAGTAAATACGAACAATATCAGTGGTAATAAATTAATAAAGCGACTACTAACAAACATTCTTACAAGATTTGTTTATCTTGCAGATACTTATCAGGCGGTAAATAAATGCGTACTATGTTTAACCAATACTTTATTCATATAACACTTACATTCTGTATGTATTTTTTAAAGTTTTCAACTATTTTTAGGGTTCCGTACCTCAAAACGAAAAAACGGATCCCTTTTAGGATCACTCCGTTGTCCGTCTGTCTGTCGTCTGTCAGTCAGTCAAGAATATTTTTCTCAAGAACGCGTAGAGGTATCAAGCTGAAATATATATCAAATACCTGGGTCTGCAACCCCTTGAAAAAATAAAAAACTCAGACTTCTAAGTAAACGCAATCAATAGATACAGCTATTTATACTTACTCCGTTTATTATCAAGTTGCACAGGTACCTAAAGGAAAATCTCCGATAACCGTACTCGTGTAGTTTTATCACTGAAATATATTGGAGGTAATGGATGGTAAATGGTAATGGTATAAAATGATAATTGTAAAAAAATTGAGTTAGAGTGAGAGTTTATTCCGGACTCACGCTAAGTAATGGTTGGATGGTTTTGGATGGTTCACCTACCAACCTATATCTGAAGATTATTATTACTTGTAACTATCCTGTTAGCTGCTTGTCTTACCATAAAATAAAAAAATAAAAATGCAAAAATGTACGAAACCCTCAGTGCACGAGCCCGACTCGCACTTGAACGGTTTTTACCTAAAGTTTTAAAAAAGGTAGGGCAGCAGTGAGTGATCCTCGTTCAAACAGCATACAAACATAATAACACTAGTACCTACTGTGTTCCTGCTGGTGAGTTGTGGTATCCAAGGGTCTTGAGGGGCGAAGGGTTTGAGCCTTTGAGGAGTCGGTAAACCGGTCGTGGTGTCTCTGGTGTTGCAGGTACCCATAGGCTATGGTAACACGTCGATTCACCCCATAAGCTGTTCCTACCGCTACGCCATCGTGGCATATAAAACAAGTATTAAGTGATACCAGTTTTATTTGACTAATATCGAACGTATATCTCTCTATTCTATAATAACTTAGGGAACCTAGTAAAAAATTGCATCCTAAATCAATCTTTACCTAATAAAATAAGTATCGCAATAGTATTTCAATCTAAATTAAATGGTCCTAGACGAAATAAAATTAATTACAATTAAATCGTTTAATCTTTTTATATTTCTAACAATTTAAATGATATCAGTCGAAATGCGGCCTACCTCTTTGTCAATAAACAAGATATCAGTAAATTTGGTTCTGCAGCCAAAACAAGGTAGGTACATTGACTTGGGCTGCACACGATAGGGTGATAATTAAAAATAAAATGTGCCTAATTTGATTGTGGCATTAAGTCGAAAATTTTCCGAACAATTTATGGGTGATGGTAATTTTTTCTGTTATTTGGAAATATGAAGTATCTATGTTTATATATCCGTCTCAACCACTCGCGTTCGTGTATTTTAGTTCGTATTTAAATTCAGGGGTCTAGTAATATACACTTCGTAGATCGTACTTTCTGAAATTTTAATAGCATAACGTAATATCACGCTTTGTTCCCGAAGGAGTAGGACACCACATTTCACCAGCTTCCAATGTAATGGTGACTTTAAAATATTCAATTATAATGTTAATTCATAATTTATTAAATTTGCTTTACACGTGAAATTACAAACTCAAATTACATAATAAGTGATTTTAGATTACTTACATAATTGATTGATTTTACAATTACAACTAAATACATTAGAACGTATTTATGTATATCTACACTAATATTATAAAGAGGAAACATTTGATTGTTTTTTTGTTTGTTTGTATTTAATAGGCTCCGAAACTACTTGACCGATTTGAAAAATTCTTTCACTGTTGGGAAGCTACACTATCTCCGGTGAATATAGGCTACATAACATCATGCTACGGCCAATAGGAGCTGAGCAGTGGCCAAATAAAGAACGACGGGAGCGAAGCCCCGCGCGACTTCTAGTCGTATATATTTCTAAAGCTAATCATTGACTTTATCAAGATTATCGCTAGTCTTTATATTCTAAATCTTATTATATAGATATACATCTAACGTGTTAATAATCATCTAATATCTGTACCACGTGTTGATACACATTACATAGATATAACATCATATTAGTTTTAAAGAAAAACAATAATAGAGAAATCAATTGTAAGTACTTACCTTACTTAAAATCAATGTAATCAAATTAAACATTGTAAATGTATCCAACATATTCTCATTTTGTGCGCGATACTTTGGAATCGGAGACTATTTCTCAACAGATAAACCTTTTACTCACTTATTATAATGAGCCCCTCGTAGATTTATACCATGATCTGTTTGCCTACGGCTACAGTATGAATCGGGAAGGTTTCTTTTTGAAGTCATCGTTTCATAGCGTTTTCCAATGTTCATTGGAATGAAACGACCACTTCAAAAAGGATCTTTATGTCCCCAAGCGCTTGAGGTAATGGACTCCTATCCTCGAGATATACCTCGAGCGATAGGTAACTAGGAAGTAGTAAGCGATAGGGTAAAGATATCCAGTATAATATAAAGACGCTTCCTTCGGTATATACCTACATACATAATTATGCCTAGATCTTCTAAACAACGCAACGGATATTGATGTGGTTTTCACCAATGGATAGATTCATATAGCAGAAATCTAGTGACTGATAATTATCATGTACATTGCCTAGGTATTGTATAGAATACCGGATTATAAAGATTGCCGGTAACATATACAACATATACCTACTTACATAAATAAATATATTAACATAACATAGCATCACGCCTTTTTCCTCGAAGGGGTAGGCAGAGGTGTTTCACACCCACATTTCACCAGCTATATAAACAAAAAAAAAATTAACAAAATTGTTAATTGATATCTTTGTGGCACATAATTATATCATGCAATATGGAGTGGTGTAGCGGTTAAGGTGACTTGACTACCTTAACCACTAGCCACTAACATTATCGTGGAATCGAACCCACGACACTAGCGTATGTTCGATTCCCACACACACAATTCAATTAATGATGTGATTCATAAATATTTGTTCTGAGACTGGGGGTTATTTGTATGTTTGTAAAGTAGGAGTTGCAAAGTAAAGTAAAGTAGGGAAGCTCTAAATCGGGAGGCGATTTAGGGCTTAATCCTTATAGCGAGAGTAGCTTTTAAAAAAAAAGATTTAATAAGTTGCTATTCGACAACTTACAAAAATTAACACTGATCACCAATGAGGCAGGTTCTTCGATCCCGTTAATACTTATAATTTGTTCATAAATGCGTCCTGACCGGCAGCATGCTCTGACAAACACACAAATGATATTTATGTATAATAATGTTATCGGAAATGTTTATAATTTTCCTTATTTGCCTATATTTCCTATTTACTTATATGTAAACTAGCTTTTGCCCGCAACTTCGTCCGCGTAGATTTCTATATTAGTTACATAGATCTTTGTTTTAAGTATAATTCATGAATTCCACAACACCCCACTACAGGAGTTGAATTTCATTTTACGTCAATATAGATAACATTTTCGCAATCAGCGTCCCTGAAAACCTTGAAAATGACATCCATATAAATTTCTAATAATTTTCACACCTATTTTATCCCTTAGGGTAAGTTTTACAAACACAAAGTACCCATTAACTCACTTCTTAACTGAAGTTCTAATTGCGTATTATCCGTCCATAAAAGCCTTAATAATAACGACTAGGTACTTAGTTTTCAAACGACTGTATCACAATATCATCCCGTTTGGGATAGAATTAAAAAAAGCAAGGAACACGCACTTGTGTTTTTGATCACATGTATCATAATAACTATATTCCGAAGTATAAAGACACTCAATACAATTTCTCCATACAAACTTTGGTCTTTCACCCCATTAAGGGTTGTTATCTAAAAAGCATTATAATTTTAGTCATTTCCGTCCATCCATCAGTCCGTCTGTTTTTGTTTTTTTTACTATATGAATATTCTGATTAAGAGATGTTTAATCTTACCTCATGCCATAAGAGGTCTTATTAGAACGCAGAGGCGACAATCACAGAGATACGTCCACTTAGTTTTAGTGACAATCTCGGTGCGAGTAGCAAGTTTTATTTTTCAAGAATCAGGTAACGTTTTTAAAAGCTACCGTTGCACTCTAATTATATTGACATGGAAGAATATGAAAAACAGATGTCAACGTATTTTGTGCTATAGCTATTCTTAATATTCGTATTTAAAATACATAGTGCCAAATACTTACTGATGAAATGCCAACAATAGTATAGTTTGCCTGCCCTATTTCAAAATTGAACATGCCAAATTTTAAGTTATTAATAACCATAGTTACGAAAATTGTACTACGTAAAATAAAAATACTGTTTTTTCTCTATCCTGAGGGATTTTTGAATGAATTTCAATAAAATACGAAACAAGTCTTTCATCAATTCTGTTAAAGAATTTTTATGCAAAATTTGAAGTAGATTGGACCTAGGAATCACGTTGTCTCATACAAACTTTGCCCCCCATTTTCACCGCCTTAGTTGTAGAATTTTGGAAAATCATTTATTATCAGATGCCTACGTCAAACAAAGAACACACCCTCCAAGTTTCAGATTTCTATGATCAGCGGTTTAGGCTGTGCGTTGATCCGTCATTCAGTCAGTCAGTCATTCAGGACAAAGCACTTTATATGTATAGATTAAGAAGGAATTGTATACGACTGCCGAATACTATACTGATGTACAGTTACATAATATATAATTTAAAAAAAAAGAAAATAATTAATATAAAAAAACTACTACATATTTTAGCTTGAAGTACATAAGACTTGTTTAATTAAATGACCTGCTAATAATATATAATCAAATATTTTATGCAATACAGAGATAAATTATTTTTAGAGATTAAAAAAACAGTGTACCTATACAATGAATAAAATTGCGCGGGATATAGTTTTTAACTGAACCACACTCACTATACGCTCATTAATTGAAAAAATGCAATTTCAAAGTAAAGCCAATTTTGTAACATAAAGAGGCGTATAAATTATTAAGATTAATAATAAGATAGCCGGTAAAACCCGAATACACTAAGTGTGTAAGTAGGTACTTTTATAAAAAAATCACGAAATCCAACCTAATTTTTTACTGTACTAGGTAATTTTAGAATTAAGTGAAAAAAGTGTTCTGACATAAACTGTTTCATTAAAGAGATTCTCATATTTCTCATATTAATAATATTATTGTCTGCACACGATAGGTACCCAGGTAACAAATAAAAAATATTTAATTACGACTGAAATCGATCTCTCACACACAAGCAAAGAAAATAAAATAATCTAGCGATAGATTAGCTGCCGTGATCAAAAGAGCCTATTTTTATTTACATTACCAAGATAAGAGTGATACGAATGTGTACATTAATAGAAGTAATCATATTTTATTGATAATTCATTTATTTTCATCAAGGAGCGAAAGAAAATAACGTATGCAGTGACTCTGTGACTAGGGGTGCAAGTACACGTCTATGTTTACGTATGTGCACATAGTTAGGTCGTCCGTGCTAATGTTATTGAGCTGTGTCAACAGCAAAATATTCGAATTTTTCATTTGATATTTGCTCAACACCTAAAACAAACTATTTAAGTGTTAAATTATATCTTAGTTCATTATAATATTTTTTTCTAAATGGCAAACATGTTAATAAGGACTAGTCGGTTAAAGTGTTATAGATTTGCCACGGTTATTAGAATATTATTGTTTCTTGCAATACCCTCCTATTACTTATTTTTTGGCTCAGATCGAACTGAAAGAAAAGGAAGTTATACGGCCGCTGCATCTCCTCTGGGTAAGTCAAATCTTAAAACTCATTTTATATTGCACCAAATTTTATAATATTCATGTGTTTTTTTTTAATCTTTGTTTATATTCAGGTGGTGGTGCAGCGGTCGTATCATCACGAAAGCTATTGGGAGTATTAGATAATCCACATATTAATTGCACCCACGCGGCCATTCTGGAATTTCCACCTGACGGCTTAACTCGGCAGCAAAGACAACATGTAAGGCTTTATTGTACTTAATTTGTGCTCGCCTACTTAAATAAACAGAAATATCGTCATTAAAATCGAAATTCCAACTTAGACAGTGCACGTGGAGCCTTTCTTTTTTTTACTTTCTTAGTCAATAATTGAACTATGTTTTTAATATTTAACTATTGAATGAATTAGATTCTAAATTTCAATTAAACTTACAGCCATTAAAAAAGTAAGAACAAATTTCTGGTTCATTTTACAGTTGTTTTAAGTTTTTTTTTATTTCTAGGGATTCATATTCATACACTGCGTACTGGCAATATACTGTTTTCTATTGCTAGGAACTGTATGTGAGCAGTACTTTGTGCCTGCCATCGAGATGATTTGCAGCCGTGAGTACCACTTTTCTTTTATTAAATTAAGTGAATTAGTAACCACACCAAGCTACTAGTTATTATTTTTGTTTAAATACACGTAGGAATTCTTTTTTTGAACTATTTCTCAAAGCATGATGTGATTGTGCTATTAAAATATTATAAAGAAGCACGTGGCATTGATCACCATCAATAATCAGTGTCGGTTCTTTTTTTTTCTACTCTTTAGGTATCTTTCTAGAAGCCTGCCGCGTTATTCATGCAATCATAGTTTAATTCAACGATTCCATTTTGTAAAAACTAGTTTTTAAATCGTCTTAATCAGTATTTTTTTACTAATTTATTTGTACTATTGTGTTTTACCATACCTTTCTTTAATTTTTACACTGATTTCATTCTTCAGCTTTATATCGACGTACTTAATTGCGGTAGCCATGTTGCCTTTGCGAGTGTCGCTTTCCCATTATGGATGCACAGCAAAAGTTAATATATTATCATAATTTGGTGGTAAAGTAAATACTGTAGGTAAATTAATAACTCATTAATAGTTACACTATCGAATATAAACAGTTCGTAACGTACGACAAAAGATTACGAGTAAGTAAACAAATAAATGACACATAATAATTGTAGTTATGGAAGTTTCCCTTGATAAATCAGGGATATTTAATTGAATCATATCGACTCCTTAGTAGCTCCCATTTATTTTGTGAATCTTTACCTTGGTCCTGATTCTGACTCGTCGGATTGCTGCCGGATCGTAAATTTTCCGAATCTTAGATAGATGTATTTTTATTTAATGTATGAATATAATTTACCGTATAAAAAATGAAACTGAAAATACTTATAAGTTTTTTTACAACCATACAACATACAACATCTATTTCTTTATTATTACATTTTTTAACTTTTATTACGGATAAAAATGTAAATTTTCTGACAGCTCAGAATCAGGGGCTTTAATTTGACGATTTAAGAAATATTTGGTCTTCGTTTAAATAATCAGCTGCGGCAGTAAATCTCATAATGACGGTGTTAATAAAATTGTATGTAGTGTTGCCTGCGATTTACCCTCTTGCTCTGCAAAATTATTTCAATATCCAATGCATTGGGCCTCAAATTGTATTACTACTTACTTATATATATTTTGAGAATTAAATTGCATTAACTTAATTTCTTACTTACATTAGATATTGAAATTGTTTACTGGATGACAGCTGGACTAGTGTGGAATCTTCTTGTGAAAATTCTTTGTTTGTCAAAACTGTGAGTTTATCAATTAATAATTAGATTCATAAACAATTTGGTAATTCACAGCACTAAAACAGGTATTTATATTGCAATTGATTGTTCTTTGATAAAGTGTAGCATTTGAGCAGTTTTTTCTCTATCTATTGGCTACAGGTAGAATGGGCGGTTAGGTATCCATTTACTTATATAAATATGATCCTATATTGATTCAATTTTTTTTAAATTTTACACCCTCAACATTGCCTTGGTAGAAATATAAAACAAGTTTTGTTGATACGAAATACGTTCAATATAAAACATTAAGAAAATGTTTTTCGTTAATTAAGTATATAAGTTTAAGAGCATTAGGTATTAGTTCATATATTCCCCTAAATTGTTTTCAAAAACCAACCTGTCTTCGAAATGACAGTCTCCATAAATTTATTAAATTGCCAAAGAAATTACAATACATGTCTTAATTCATTCACTTTTAATATTAACTGCTCACCCATGTATTATTGTGCGCATTAGGTGAAGAGTATAAAAAGATAATAATCACCTATCACCTATAAGTGCTAAATTATAACCTGTCAGTTAGAACAATTAGAAGACGAAGAAATACTCATGAGTTTAAGTCCAATTATATAATATTTGCTTTATAATATTGTCTGTGTATACCAATAGGAGTAAATTAACAAACAAAGATACGGTACCTATTTATTTACGCTGAGTGATAATAATATAGGTAGGTACCTAGCTAGGTATTGGACGTACACCAACAGTTGATGTAATAATGTTGCAGATTTTGCTAACTTATACTCTGTGGACTTTTAATAATAATAATAAATCATTAATTGCAATCAAACACTCATATTTTATGCAATATGTTTGCATAAACAGATTAAAAATTCATAAAAAATACAATGAATAGAATAATGTCAAACACTGAACAGAAATTTGTCAAATTTACATAAAACCACTAGCGGACCCGACAGACGTTGTCCTGCATGATATACCAATCGATGGCATTTATTTTTTATGTTTTATTTGTAAATCTAAATCATTCTCGAATCCATTTGAACACATACACAAATATTCATTCAAATCGGTTCAGCCGTTTAGAAGGAGTTCACTGTCAACACACGTACAGAAGAATTATATATATATAAAGATAATACACAGACTTGTTTTGTTAGTGATTACTGTGATCTAGAAAAAATACTTTGTATCATCACCTTAAAAAAGGAGAAGTTCTTGTCATAGACCTAGGATCCGCGCGCTACCGCAGAAGACAAACATAGCGCGGAAACGAGAGGTCAAATTGATATGCACGCTGTAAAAGAGTGAAAGAGATGAAAGATAAAATGGGATGTGACAATATTTTTTCAATTAGCGGGCCATAGCGGCTCGCGTGTTTTACTGTCAACTCATATTTTGCTAAAATATTTACAAATCGTGCAATTAATTGCTTAAAAGGTGTGCCAGTATCATGGTGGTCTGTTCCGTAACCAATTGTGACGTGACAAGAAGGAATAACGCAGAGAAATTTCACGTTTCTCAGGTAAATACAAAAATCTAATGAATTTTTGCAAACCTTATTTTGTAAAATTGGTGCTTTTAACTGAGCAAAAACCTATTTTGTTGGACGCATTTAGGCTTCTTCTTCGTTATGTTGATAATATTTTATGTATATACGATATATTAAAAGCTTTTTTCGTGTAAAATAGGAAAATGTTTGTTGACGATAGGGCTTGACGAAATGATGACGTCATGGGTATCGATAAAAGTCGATAGTATTTTTAAAACTATAATTATTCCGTCAATTCTTTAAATCGTCGTAATATGTGCGTTATCGCCTTAAGGTAACCACTATTGTAATTGAGTGAAGCACACTAATTTATTTACATCTCTCTATGTTTTTTAATACCTATTTTTAAAGTAGTTGTTTCTCACAAATTCAGTAGGTAGTACTTAAAATATAAGCTTAGTGAGTCAGGTGAGCCATTAAGTTAGTGATAGATATTTTTGTCTTTTATTTTAGGTTTCCAACAAAAAACAGCGTCACGTGACAAATGGATACGTATTATAAATAGACCAGACTGGACCTCAAAAAAATATTCAACTACTTACATATATATAAAACATTAGTTAAAGCTTTCCTCGATAAATGGGCTAACCAACCCAAAGATTTTAATATTTTTCATTTTGAAAATTGTTTTGCTGTATTTTCACAATTATTTGTTATGTAAATGTTTTCCGAATATAAAGAATAAAAAAAAATATTATGTTATACAACGTGTTTAAATATCCTGTGATTTTAAACCATCCAATAAATTTTCTATCATTAAGTACAGCTATATAGAATATAATCGATCAGATATATTGTTCTAGTTCATCATGACATTGACCATAAAAAACTTTGGCAGTAAGGTTTATGGCCTGCTTTCTTACTCATCAGCAGCCCATTAAGCCCCAATGCTGGGCTCGGGTCTCATGTCGAGAGCTGAGAGGGTTTAGGCCATAATCCACTCACGCTGGCCTAGTGCGGGTTGGTGGATCAGACATACACATAGAATTGCTTCTAGGGTAGATATGTGGGTTTCCTCACGATGTTTCCCTTCACCGTCAGCAGATGGTAAGTCACTTGACTAGTACATATAAATTCCACAAAGTGGAATGCACATTGGTACTGCCGCCGCGTTGGGTTCGAACTAGGACCGCGTAATTTGCACGCAGGTTCCTTATTCATTCAGCTACCATTGTTTCTTTTTTGCTTTCTTACTATGGCTATATATATATGGTAGGTATCCTAGTCTTAAAACTAAAAGATAGCGGTTTGGAAAAAAAAAATGCCTAACAGCACAATTTTACCCGATAGCATGAAAAGTTAACTTGTTGTAAATGCTTCTTAAAACAAATTGTTGCGACATTATTCAAGAGTTCAAGACGCTCTTTACACACCGAATTCATAAGCTCGATAATCCCAAGTACAGAATATCGATAGTGCACAACAGTCCGTTGCAATCACTATTTTTAACTCACACATTGACAGTCACTCAATTGTGTTTTGGTCTCGCCTATAATCTGACATTGTTTATCTTGTACATACTAAATCTATGGTTCTTGTGGATTCTTGGTCTATACCATAGATTTAGTATGTACAACATAAACAATGTCAGATTATAGGCGAGACCAAAACACAATTGAGTGATTGTCAATGTGTGAGTTAAAAATAGTGATTGCAACGGACTGTTGTGCACTATCGATATTCTGCACTTGGGATTATCGAGCTTATGAATTCGGTGTAATTGAGCGTCTTGAACTCTTGAATAATGTCGCAACAATTTGTTTTAAGAAGCATTTACAACAAGTTAACTTTTCATGCTATCGGGTAAAATTGTGCTGTTAGGCAATTTTTTTTTTCCAAACCGCTATCTTTTAGTTTTAAGACTAGGATACCTACCATATATATATAGCCATAGTAAGAAAGCAAAAAAGAAACGATGGTAGCTGAATGAATAAGGAACCTGCGTGCAAATTACGCGGTCCTAGTTCGAACCCAACGCGGCGGCAGTACCAATGTGCATTCCACTTTGTGGAATTTATATGTACTAGCCAAGTGACTTACCATCTGCTGATGGTGAAGGGAAACATCGTGAGGAAACCCACATATCTACCCTAGAAGCAATTCTATGTGTATGTCTGATCCACCAACCCGCACTAGGCCAGCGTGAGTGGATTATGGGCTAAACCCTCTCAGCTCTCGAGATGAGACCCGAGCCCAGCATTGGGGCTTAATGGGCTGCTGATGAGTAAGAAAGCAGGCCATAAACCTTACTGCCTAAGTTTTTTATGGTCAATGTCATGATGAACTAGAACAATATATCTGATCGATTATATTCTATATAGCTGTACTTAATGATAGAAAATTTATTGGATGGTTTACAATCACAGGATATTTAAACACGTTGTATAACATAATATTTTTTTTTATTCTTTATATTCGGAAAACATTTATATAACAAATAATTGTGAAAATACAGCAAAACTATTTTCAAAATGAAAAATATTATTAAAATCTTTGGGTTGGTTAGCCCATTTATCGAGGAAAGCTTTAACTAATGTTTTATATATATGTAAGTAGTTGAATATTTTTTTGAGGCCCAGTCTGGTCTATTTATAATACGTATCCATTTGTCACGTGACGCTGTTTTCGTTGGAAACCTAAAATAAAAGACAAAAATATCACTAACTTAATGGCTCACCTGACTCACTAAGCTTATATTTTAAGTACTACCTACTGAATTTGTGAGAAACAACTACTTTAAAAATAGGTATTAAAAAACATAGAGAGATGTAAATAAGTTAGTGTGCTTCACTCAATTACAATAGTGGTTACCTTAAGGCGTTAACGCACATATTACGATGATTTAAAGAATTGACGGAATAATTACAGTTTTAAAAATACTATCGACTTTTATCGATACCCATGACGTCATCATTTCGTCAAGCCCTATCGTCAACAAACATTTTCCTATTTTACACGAAAAAAGCTTTAATATATCGTATATACATAAAATATTATCAACATAACGAAGAAGAAGCCTAAATACGTCCAACAAAATAGGTTTTTGCTCAGTTAAAAGCACCAATTTTACAAAATAAGGTTTGCAAAAATTCATTAGATTTTTGTATTTACCTGAGAAACGTGAAATTTCTCTGGGTTATTCCTTCTTGTCACGTCACAATTGGTTACGAAACAGACCACCATGATACTGGCACACCTTTTAAGCAATTTATTGCACGATTTGTAAATATTTTAGCAAAATAAGAGTTGACAGTAAAACACGCGAGCCGCTATGGCCCCCTAATTGAAAAAATATTGGCACATCCCATTTTATCTTTCATCTCTTTCACTCTTTTACAGCGTGCATATCAATTTGACCTCTCGTTTCCGCGCTATGTTTGTCTTCTGCGGTAGCGCGCGGATCCTAGGTCTATGGTCTATACACTGTCTCTCATGAATATTGCTGCGTATTACCTCATTGCGATGCACTTGCGAAATATTTGTGATCAAAGTAACTTTATGTACAAAAGACTTGATCGCCGTGACTACGAGTACTTTAAGAATCGATAGACAGGGACAGTAATAGAATTATTTTCTCGCAAAATCTATCTGGAATATAATAATGGCATTGTTACAGGCCTAGATATGGGGATGGACATAGCGGGTGCGACATTCATGGCAGCCGCCAGCTCGAGCCCAGAACTGTTCATCAATTGCGTAGGCACGTTCGTGACAGAAGGAGACCTCGGGGTAGGCGCTGTGGTAGGCTCAGCAGTATTCAATGTGCTGGCAGTGCCTGCCTGCTGCGCCCTCGTCGCTGGCAAGGTTCGTATTACATTACACATACATAATAACATATTATCATCACTAGGAGTCACCTCACTCAAGCAATTTCTTGCTTATAAAACGATTTTCAAATGGACACCTAAATAAAGTACGTAATAAATCATCTACTGCTGGACGTAGGTCTCTCCAATTGCACGGCACTTTTACATACCTACTACAACTTTTTACATCGATAAAAAACTTTTTTTTTTGCTGATTTTATAAATTCTGAATTAACTTTAATGGGTCATACATAATGCATTCCGTGCTAGGAGACACCTTGACTTTGATGACATTCTTATATGTATTACCGTACATACCTAGGTAAGATAAAATAATATAGCGACGGTAAACTTTTAAAATGTAACAAAACCTCTTATCATAAAATCACGTCCTGAAGTGAAATAATGATACCTACTTCAAGTGTTCTTAATCTTAAATAATATAATCAGTAGATAACTAAATAAATACTTCAGTAGCTCTTCTGTTCATTCAATTATTCAATTCACATCATCGGCTTCCGTGAATGGAGCATGATTTATAGCTATGTTTATTAGCTATTGACTAATTAATTAAAAAATAAAAGGTAATTGAAGGTCTTTTAGCACGGTTTTGAACTTACTAACTGTAAAGTATTTTATTTGAATACTCAATTTATCAATTGATGCCGTGAGGTCGAAACAATGATTTACCGGCTGAGCATCAATCTAGCGGGAGCAGATAAATTGCTTCATGTACCTAGATTACGTAATTATGTACTTACTGTTAGTAATTATTTAAAAAATATGGTTTTCCTAATATTGTAAAGAGGCAAAGCAGGTTCTCTTACTCAGTTTGTCAACCGATTTCCTTTTTTTGTGTTGTCACCATTTAGAGGGCTTAGTTTTAAATAAAACACTTTTTTATATTTTTTAAATGTTATGTTTAGAGGACTATTATCAGCTTCGGTTTTTCGTTTTTCCATGTAGTGACAGATTAAGAACACATAATGTCATTACCTCATCTCAACCCGTGGGTATCGTAAAAAGCGACTAAGTGAGTAACCATAAGTGTTTTTACACTACAAGAAAATGAAATTTCAAAACAAACCCTATACCAATTACAGACATTCAACTATAAATAAGTTAACGTATCCATACAATATTAAATTTCACCGCCAATTAGGTAAATTGAGTGATACCTGCACTTTTTTTCAATTAGTTTCAGTCGAATTCAGAACAGGAGTTAAATATTTGCAATAATTTAATTATGAATTATGAGCACTATTGTTATGTAGGTTAAAATTGCTATTTGTTTGTAGGTGGTCGATCTGGATTGGTGGTCGGTATCGAGAGATTGCGTGATGTATGCTATAGCGGTAGTGGCACTAATACTCACGCTACTCGACGACGTGATATACTGGCACGAAGCACTGCTACTTGTCCTCATGTACACTCTCTACATATTAGGTAATTACCTTTACTGACTAATACTCGTTAATTGATATACATACACCCGTAAACAATGAATAAATATGTCTACGATGTTAATCAGTGCACTTTAATTATTAAACGTTATGTAAATTGTACATAATTTTTTCATAGTTTATTGCTATACTAACGTATAGATGCAGTTTTATTTCCTGTAATAGACCCATTAATGCACCAAACCCTAGACTTAGTTATGTATAATAATTGCAATTAATTGTTCCACTGGAACTGCAAGGAGTCTTCGTTTCTGCCTCTTTACAGAAGTCGGAATTGATGTACCTACCTACTTTTAAATTGAGCTCATTATAGAATGGTACTCATTCCACGAAGTCTAATTACCTAAAAATAGTTTCGAAAACTATTTAGACCCACAAAGTCCATAACAGGTACTGTGAAGAAATATTACAGACAGAAACGTACTTATTTAAATTAGATACAAAACAGGTTTGTGCTTCCTTTTCAGCAATGGTATTCAATGGCCGCTTGGGGTCATTCTTCAAAAGCGGTTGTTGTTCTGTTAAGAAGCCGAAGCCATACACCGAAGTTACACCGCTACTTGGAAATGGTTATTTATTTTATTTTATAAAAAATCAAAAATGTAACTTGTAACCTCAATACTATTAGATATTTAAAATAATATTTAGTCAGTTTCTTTGATTTTTAGCGTTTTATACTCTATGCCATTTACGTAGGTATCTACTTTTATTGTTTTGTGTAGGTACCTACCAATAGGATTATCTACTAATAAAGTAGATAATCATCAAAATATTAACAGATTAATATTTGGATTAAAAAAAAACATCTTTCTTGCAGTTTACTTGCTCAGCAATGTCAGTTTAATAAGTACTTAAACTTCTAACAGGGTTATTGAAAAAATAACTTATTTAATTTGTTCAGGCACTACTAGAGATAAAGCCCATCCACTGGACGCTACGCGGCTTTTGAAACATACTGTACAAGGCAACGACATTGAGCGAGGGACGACTGTGATATCACGTCACAATTCAATAGATTCAGGTAACTACCAAGTATATTGTACCTATTTCTTGCAATGGTAGAGAAACTCCTACCATTACATGCTGCGCTCTTTTATTTTATCGAGCTCACTCTTTATCGTGATATAATGTGGGTAAAGGATTATTTTCATTAGAAACAATAGAAAAGAGAGCCAATTTCAAAATGTGCAACTATACCCCTTATATCCTACGCACTAGGCTTAACGTTACATTTCAGTTATTGCGCTTTTTTATTAAGTAGGACCAGCGACAAATTTTTAAGTTGTGGCCGTACTCATAGTTATGGTTATAGAATGGGTCACCACAAACAAGACCGAATTACGGTTGGCAGTGGCTAAATAAGACTTATTCAAAAACGGCAACTACGACCTAATGTAGTTAGTTAAGCGTGGCATCAATTTGCAAACCTACATCAGAGCTATTACAATCAACGAAGTTAATAGCTTGTTCGTCTGTGAATACTCTGTAAATTATATAATAACCTAGCTTAAATTCCAGACCAATCGATGTTAATAGGCTAAATTATCTCGTAGCAAAATATATAGATAGGTATATGTAGATATTACTCTTACTCAGACTCTTAACCAGTCAAAAGTAGTTTTGACTGGCTAAATCAGTAAATACCTACTCTTAAAAAAGTTAAGAGGATGGTACTAAACGAGTTTTCAAAGCTGGTTGTGTTAGGTTAGGGTTAGTTTTCATAATTATTATAAAAACTATCTTTACCTAAATAGCTAGTTCCGACCTCCTTACTTTCTTAAGAGTTTTGACTGGTTAAAAGTTTTAACTTTAACATTTATATAAATAAACTATCCGTTTTAAAACCCAGTAAGATTTATTGTTGTAGAACTCAAATCTGGTTTCTCTACAATAAACTAGCCAAGCAAAAATAAAAAAAAATTATTGAAAAATATGAAGAACAACAAACAATGAAGTTCTTTATAAGCCTGGTAATAAGCAACCTTCAAGTTTCAAATGTCCTTCTTCAGGTCTTAGAAGAACTTTATGTGAAATTTCAGGAAGATTGATTAAGTTTTTAAGGCGTGATAGCGTGAGGATATTGCTAAGGCTTTATTATCCTTCATTCCAGATACCAGCAGCGTCTCCGTGTGGTCTTGGCCTGATGAGAAGACCACAACTTGGAAGAAGTTGCTGTGGGTGTTGGCGTGGCCCATCAGTTTAATGTTGTGGCTGACTATACCTGACTGCCGCCGGCACCCCCGTCTGTACCCGCTTACCTTCGCCATGTGTATCACGTGGATAGGAGGAGTCTCATATGTCGTAGCTTGGATGATAACTGTACTGGGTAAGCGAGCAACAACAAAATATTTCTTGTTCACATAACTGCATTTATATGATGGAATATCTTTGGATATAGGACTGTTGTACATAACATATCCGGTCTTATTGGAAATCCTATTCCTATTTCCAATAGGGCCGCTTGTTTGCGCTTTACATCCAGCACGATCATGCAGTATTAATCCATCTATCCTGGTTAGGCACTGGCCTCTGGTCCGCTGCCCACATTAATCTCTTGAAAATTTACGTATATATGGTGGTAGTTTATTTTTTCTCCACGTTACTCCACTCTGCTTCTATAAATTGTTTTGCTTATGATTGAATCTGATCTCTTGTTTAGGCGATACACTGAACGTGCCGGACAGTATAACGGGGCTTACGATCCTCGCAGCCGGCACCAGTCTACCTGAGGCCGTATCCAGTGTGTTGGTTACTATACAAGGTAAGTGCATGAAGTCTTCACCTAAAGCATAAAACTTTTATGGACATTAATTGCTAGGTACTCGTTCGCCGCGTTTTATAATTGACATTGATATTTTTTTCCAGTCGCACAGTTTTCTATCTATGTGAGACTGTCGTGGAGCCATTTTTGATTGGTAGTACATTATGATCGATGCTAATAGAGATAACATGAATAGATTATAATTATGTTGCACCTACATAATTAAGTAACTTTTTGGTCAAAAACGATCAGTAATTCAAACCAGGTTTCAGTTCTATAAGTTCAATTCAATCCATTATAAAAAGGAAGTGTTCCGTGATATTGAAAAAAATTCAATGAATTATGAAGTTTCTTACATAATTGTTTTTATAACATATTTGCTCGTAAAGGGTCTCTTATTTCACCAATTTCAGTGTCGTAATGTATCTCATTACGGACTAGTGCGGTAATGTAAAGTAAAATGCACGGCTTCTCACGATCACAGACTAGTAATCAAAATGCTCCGTCTAAAACGAACGGTACTTTTTAAATCTTAGCAAAGAGTTTTTATGTCAGAAAAGTGGACAACATTTTATGAATAAAATTAACTTTGGGAGATAAAATAATTATGATATAATTATATAAAATATACATTTAATTCTTTAATTTAATTAATTTAGACCATAAATTACAACCATTTATCTGTACTAAAACACAAAAATATTAATTTACTTTATTAGTAATACTAGATGTTTTTGTGTTATTGCCTTAAAAAAGACACAAGTAAAAATTATTCCGTGCGCTATTTCTTTACGCTGTATTTTTTGTAAAAAAAAAAAAAATATAGCAATATCGCCTCGGCTGTAATTATTAACTTACCGCACTTATATCATAATGTACTATTACAGGTCATGGTACGATGGGAATCAGTAATTCTATTGGCTCAAACACTTTCGACATACTGCTGTGCTTGGGTCTTCCTTGGCTGATTAAGTCCTTAGCCTATCCTTCAGTACCCGGAAATCATTGGGTAAGCCTTGTCAACATATTATAACAATAATTATAATAAGTATTACTTACAGTAAAGTTAATGTTTTCTTTTTAATCGAGTTTGCACTTTATTAACGGATCTAATTAGATTTCTGTGAGATAAACAGATTTAATATTTCAGACAGACACACACACACAGATTTTAGATTTCGATGCAGTCTTAAATAGGCTTTATATGAGAATTTCGTAAAATTAGGTAATGTTTTTGTAAACACCAAAACATTATCTTCCAGGTTTTAGCAAAAATAGCTCCATACTCTCGACCGACGTCTGTTTAGGCAGGTTTCGGGCAGTTAAACACTAAGAAATAGTAGTATTATCAACAAATCATAACTCTGCTGCATCTATTGGGTATCCTTATATTTTTTAAATAATGCACAAATTTTCACTACAAGATGTGGACTAATTGTGTTGTTTGTTTTCTTCTCTCTTTTATAAATTTAGCTTTTTATACTCTTTTTACGTCTCTGACTCTTCAAGGGGCGTACCGTGGGAATTGTTGCTATTGTGTCATCATCAGGCTGTAACGTAGTTATAACTTATGCTATCTCAACTTCACGTATTATATACCTACTTGTACAATTCGTTATATAATCTATACGGTTCTTTACCAATGGTTTATGGTTTTATATTGGCAAATTTAAGACGTGGGTAACGCGTCTTCAAAGAGATTATTATAGTATGTATTACGTTCTATTGTAGGTGGCTGAATGATATTATATTATTAATATTTCAGGTAACAATAAATTCAAGCGGATTGTCCTATAGTGCGATATCCTTGCTGTCGACCCTTTTTGCGTTGTACGGCTCACTATGGTTGAATAAGTTCCAGCTGGACTGGCGCATCGGCATCACCTGTGCTCTCATATACTTAGGCTACTTGATTTTGGCTGCTCTGATCGAACTGAATGTATTTTTCGTCGTTAATTTACCAATTTGTCCGCATTAATATCATACTTTAAGGCAAATAAATATATCTAGTATACTCCTGGCAGACTAACGAAACAATCAAACCGATTTGATTTTGCTTGTCAAATGTACTTCAATACAATTAGCTGATTATAAATAGACACTCCTTTGAATAGATTGCATTAAGATAATTGTTTCAATTAGATTTATTAATATAGATAATACTAATGGTAATTATAGTTATTATATTATAGTGATATGTAGTCATTAAAAACTACTTCATCTTCGGTTCAGTTTAGGTTTCACTTAGCGGGTAAACACTCGGCTAGGGATTACAATCCGGCGTCATTTTCAATCCGGCCGGATCCAGTCGGATCCGGCCGGATCGATGAGATTGATCAAATCATAATTATTAAAATATTTGAGAATGCTAACAAACAAGTCTAACACTTGTGTATGATAACCATCATGATTTGATGAATCTGTCTAATGAATGACACAATTATCACAATAATGAGTTTGCATGCATCGCGCCAAGCGATACTGGCGCAGCGTAGTGGAGCGACTCGGTGTCGAATGAACACCACGCGCAACGCATTTAAAGTACCTATTCATGCAACAGCTCTATTATTTTGTCAAAAATTGCTAGCATCGGATCCGATCGCCGGATCCGGTAATATTTGTTTTATAATTTTCTTTAACAAGTTTAAATCATTATTTCAGTTAGATAATTAGGCTCGTAAATTATAAATTATTATCGTTATTCGTTAGGCATGCTATGTATTTTTGTTTGTATGTATCGTATGATTTACGTTTTGTCACACAACTCGCTGGCAATGCACTCAAGCTACTCGAAATAGCATTTTGTTTTCGTTTCCATAAATATTATTATAATATAGGTAATTTTAGCACATTATATTGCATAAAAATAAAGATTTTCTACTGTCGCGCACACCAAGAATCCAAGAACGAATACTGAAGCTGTGCTTTATGTAAATCTAAGTACGATTTACTATATTTAAATTATGGATCATGGCCATAGGTGTACTTGACGTTGTCCTCAGTCCTGAGAGATTGTACCAGGATAGAAATTAACCCTATTCTGGAAAGAACTACGTGCAGTACGTATTGAAAAAAGAAACCTCAGGAGCTCATGGCAGCAGTGAAAAAAAACAATGAATGATTATTGTAATTAATGTGTAACAAAATATTTTTTAAATAGTTAAATATTAGTGTTTTCAGCATGTTAGTTACATAAAGAAGAAAATATTTGAATGCTTAAAATGGTCAATTTTCAATTTGTAGGTTGCAAAAATATAAATCAATGTAAAACTGAATTAGTTTAAGTGTATAAATAGCTAATATATAGGTGCATGTAACATAATTCTTAATAAACAATGTTAAATGTTAGATAGATATTGGATAGGTACCTACATGAGACAAGAGCTGTGGATAAACTCACAATTTATTGTCATGAATTATTAACATTTACCTGCTTGATTATTTCATAAGTTAAACATTTATTAATATCAAATAATATTATAATCTGCATGTATTCTTTGCAAATTAACAAAAAAAAACTAAACGTTTCTCCTAACATAACATTGCATCAAGTCTTATGTTACTGAGTCTAGATCTAATTAATATTACCAATACGAATAATTATTATAATAAGTAAGTACTAGTCTCGCTAAACCTCGCGTGTTAGTGATCTATCTAGTATTAATAGTATATATTTTGTGTCTCATCATTGTTATGCATAGTAATAAGAGCATTAATAATAATATGTGTTTATATAGGGGTTATTTATACTTATATAAATAATAGCCAATTAAATCGAATGTATATTTGTGAAATTTAATCCAGATTTACGAAAACAATTAGATTGCATTTTTAAATAGTGTGCGAAGATTGTATGAATTAACAACACAAAAAGCTACTTTCTCTTAAGGTGTGTGGAACGGTGAACCATGGTTCATAATATGTTATTGTTCACCTCTGCTCGCGGATTTTATGTTACCCTTTAATATGAATTTCATTATACTAGCATGGATTATAAAACAAAAAATATCTGCATATTGTTTCCCTTGAATGTATTATCAATTATTTCTTGCATAATGATTTTTTTACTTCAAATATTTGTCTGCTAGGTATTACTATAACTTCAGCTTCGGTTTTAGCTTTAGAACTTACATAATATCATAACTGATTGTTTTTGTTTTTTAATCATTTAGTTTTTAGAGTTTGCATTCGATCGTTTAGTTTAATAATTAGCCTTTATTTCCGTTAATCTTGTTATTTTTAATTTTGTTGTTTGTTACAATATTAAGTTTTGTTATACTTACCTGTGTTATGTGTAGGTTATTAAGGTGGTTAATATTATTATTAAGGCGTTTGTTTGTTCATGCTCTGCCACATTTCACTAGCACGTGCACTCATGTTTCTCGATATAGCATTCCAAAGGCCACTCGCAAAAACACGCGCTAGGCTCCCTAGCCTTTTTTTCACTCATTTATATAAAAAAATAGTGGACTGTTGTTATATAACTATACCACATCCACATCGGCCTGAGTGTTATGATAACTTAATTATTAGATACATATTTCTATTAATGCATGTGTCATAAAATGAAATAAAAATATAACTTGTAAATTTGCTTTTTCATTCTTCGTCCTGTATTCCTCTTTTCCAATATAATTAATTGAGTCATTACGGCGCAGCCTCAGCCACACACCCATTATTGTGATTTCTGTAAGCCAGGATTATCAACAATGAACTATTGAGAACAGAGTTATAACACTTGGGAGTCCCAAGGAAGAGAAGGAACCTAGTTCTGACTTTAACCGCAGCTAGGATCGTTGCTTTGGGCTGTCTTGCTTTTGGCTTGTGTAGTATACGTCAGTATTATAAGTAAGTATAACATTTTACTTTACGAAGATACGATCACGGTCGTATGCCATGATAGTCCATGTGTTTCCACACGAGAAGACCATTGTACGAACTAGGTCCTTCTTGGTGTTTGTAGAAATCTTTCTGTCTTTCCATATTTTTTACCCACGACGGAACGGAGACGGTATATGCGTTTGGGGTGAGAGGCTGTGTGTTTGTGAGTTTGTGTGTTTGTGTGTTTGTGTGTTCCAACATAATGCCTTATATCACGGAAACGGTTTGACCGATTTAGATGCGGTTTTCTGTAAAGTGTGTGCGGCTCTTGGGGACAGGTTATAAGATAGGTGTTATGTTAATAGCTCGCCAGGGGGCGCTACAATACACTGATTTCGTTGAATCCTTTGTGCCCTCCTATCTTTAAAACGATTAGACTGATTTCGATACGGTTTTCTGTAATGTATTTGTGATATATCGAGGATTGTTTTTGGATTCAAGATTTTGTATTTTTTTGCCAGGGGGCGCTGCAATAGACTAGGCAAACCTATGTTGATTTCGTTGAAACCTTTGTGCCCTCCTATCTTTAAAACGATTAAACCGATTTCGATACGGTTTTCTGTAATATATTTGTGATTTATCGAGGATGACTTTTGGATACACGATATTGTATTTTTTCGCCAGGGGGCGCTGCAATAGACTAAGCAAACTTATATTTACAGTTATCTGTAAAATAATTAGACCTGTTACTGTATAGGGACATGTAGCATTGTAGTACTGAGATATTGATTACACTCATGAGGTTAAGCAACTTCGGATAAGGTCAGTTCATAGATGGGTGACCGTTTATGCAATTTTAGGGTTCTGTACCTCAAAAGAAAAAAACGGAACCCTTATAGGATCACTCCGTTGTATGTCTGTCTGTCTGTCTGTCTGTCCGTCTGTCTAGAATATTTTTCTCAAGAACGCATAGAGGTATAAAGCTGAAATTAATATAATTTACTTGGGTCTGCAAACCCTCGGCGTAAAATCAAAATCAAAATTCTAAGTTAACACAATCAAAAGATACAGCTGTTTATGCTCCATTTTTGACGATTTATCTTGACGATCATAATATATAGGGGACTCACCGTTGACCTAGAATCATGAAATTTGGCCAGAAGCAATAACAAGTTGCACAAGTAAAGGAAAAAATCCGAAAACCGATCTTGTGTTGTTATATCACTGAATATTAGTACTGAGGTATACAATGATAAGCCTAAAAAAAAATAGTAAGAGTGAGAGTTTATTCCAGACTGACGTTATATAAACACCTACCTACCTTATTTATTCTAACTTATAGGTATCCCGTGCCCGGGGTGTAACCAAATTTTCATCATTTTTGCGATAGCACGCACCGTTTTCGAGATACAAACTATTATAGGTGGAAATCTGCGCTAACGCCGAAGGCAGTCCGGCTACGGCAATCAATGTGCGATAGCTAAACTTAACACCCCCCGATTCAGAGCAATCCGAATCGGACTGATTAGGTTAGGGTTTTTTTTTTTTTCAAACCACCCAGAGGTAGGAGCCCCGCGAAGCGGGGCTCCGGCGACCTTTGTGCGACGGATGAGCACACAAGTCAACAAAAAATAAAATATATATAATATTATAGTCGAAGCTCCATGCAAATTCCATTCATTCTAGAGCTTACGGATGATATGCTTACTTATAAGGCGCTCCTTAAAAAGTTTAAAATAAGAAAATTAAAATGATAATTTCAAGTTATAAGACTTACTGCAACAGTAAATTTAAAAAAATGTGTTTGTTCTATAACTTAGTATAAAACTTTTATTTATCTGTCAAGGTTCTTAAAATTTTATACGAGTTACTTACAGTTAGTAAGATAGGGCGCTCTTTGAAAATAATTAAAATAAAAAACAAAATTAAAAATTTTGAAAAAACCCACGACGATAACATCTATACAAAATAAGAAACTTAACATATAAAAAGGTTTAAATAACTTTATTTTAAATCCCCGACGAAAAGATAATAAGTAGCGTAAAAACAATCCCAAGAAAATTCGTCGGGGGCTGCCAATATCATTACTGTTTCTAGTATTAAATATATATTGTAAACTAAATATTGTTAATAATTAGGTAGGTATCAAATACATAAAACTGCAATACTTTCGTTAATTTCAAGTCAGGGTATGGCAGCCCCCGACGGATTTTCTTGGGATTGTTTTTACGCTACTTATTATCTTTTCGTCGGGGATTTAAAATAAAGTTATTTAAACCTTTTTATATGTTAAGTTTCTTATTTTGTATAGATGTTATCGTCGTGGGTTTTTTCAAAATTTTTAATTTTGTTTTTTATTCTAGCTGCGACGACTGAACATGCGTGCTGGGATGACACGTTTGGCTATTTCAATCATTCTGCAGATTTCAGTTTCCTAGGAACCATTGTTACTGATGCTAGAGCCCTAAGCTGGTTTACAACAGTAACACCGCCACTCCAACTGGCACATCGTGTTTTATTATTGTATTGTATCATTTATTTCAAGTTTTTAACACTCATATTTTGTTAGTAAATACATTTCCTTAAAAATTATGTGTTAGTACTTACATGTAGCCTACAACTATTGTTTATATAGGTACAATCTACCCGGTCAGCGATCATTTTCAGGAGGGAGTTGGAGCTTTCCCTGACTCTGTGCACGAGGGAGGCGGCGCGCTTTCGCATTGTGGCATAAAAACAGTCAATACTGGAACGTGTTAAGCAGCTCCTTAGGAATACCTATGGTCTCAAGCTTTTTCCAAAGTATTTCATAGGAAACCAGGTCAAAAGCCTTGGACATGTCGAGAAAACACGCAAAAACGGGTGTCTTCAGACGTGTGTAGTACTTAACGGTATGCTTGAGACACAGAATTGCACTTTCAGTTGATAAACCAGGCCTAAAACCAAATTGGTTATCATGCAGTTTTTAAACGACTTCAAAAAAGGAGGAGGTTATATGTTCGACTGTATGTATTTTTTTTTTTTTTTATGTATGTTCATCGATTACTCGGAGATGCCTGAACCGATTTAAAAAAATCTTTTTTTGTTTGAAAGGGTATACTTCCGAATTGGTCCCCTATTCATCACGTCAAGTTCTGATGATGGAATCTCAGGGAAATCGAAGGCAACCCTCAAATTTTATAGGCACATGTTACGTGTTTCATATATTTTTTAAAGTGATTCAAGTATTTACGTCTGATAGTCAACATTTCATGTTGATGAGCTGCTGATGGAAGGTATAACTCCTTAACTGTTAGGAGTTGGAGGATAATTCTTTCGACATTATAGGTTCTTATAAACCAATAGTTGTATTCTTGTAGGTTATTTAGGTGAGCTGATACTGGAAGGTATAACTCCTTAACTATTAGGAGTTGGAGGATAATTCTTTCAATATTATAGGTACTTATAAACCTATAGTTGTATTCTTGTAGGTTATTCAGGAGAGCTGTCAGTGGAAGGTATAACTCCTTGACTTTTAGGAGTTGCAGGATAATTCTTTCAATATTATAGGTACTTATAAACCTATATTTGTATGCTTGTAGGTTATTCAGGTGAGCTGTCAGTGGAAGGTATAACTCCTCGACTCTTAGGAGTTGGAGGATAATTCTTTCGACATTATAGGTACTTATAAACCTATAGTTGTATTCTTGTAGGTTATTTAGGTGAGCTGTCACTGGAAGGGAAACTTCTTAATGTTTAGGAGTAAGAAGATGATTTCTTTAAATATCACATCCATGTATAAACCTTAAGTTGTGTTATTTCAAGTGTCTGAGGTGAGAGCTCTTGATGGAAGATAAAGTTGTATAATTTAAAGGAATTCTTAGATGATATTTTAAGTTTTCGATATAGTATCTAACCTGCATTGTATACCTATACTTGTTACCTGTCGCATTTTATAGGAAAAAAGAAAGACATAAAAAGCTGAGAGCTTTGAGATTCCTCTATTCCACAATCAGGTTGTGTTGTTAGAATATTTAAATAGACGTTCCCTTCTATCGAAGATTCTTTATTTCGGTTTTCCGTCTTAGTTTGCCAGCCAGCATTATTAAATCTGCTAAATAAAAAGTACACTAAAAATTGAAAAATAAACTATTTTTAACAAAAAAATATTAAAACGACTTCAAATCAGTACTAAAAAGCTAAAAATAAACTGAATTAGATATTTAATTCCAAGCTAAAAAATATCTACCTACCTATTTAAAGTATAATACCCTATTACTAATCTGTTTGAAGTCGGTGCCAGCCTAATGAGGTTGTATCACTCAGTTTGAGCCGTCCACTAGGTACGATCACACGCAAGTGCGAGGTGGTGTGAAGTAGCGAGCGGTAAGAGATATACGTACTAAGTAGTACGTAGCTTAACAAACTCTTTAGGCTTGGCACCGACTTCAAACAGATTAGTAATAGGGTATTATACTTTAAATAGGTAGGTAGATATTTTTTAGCTTGGAATTAAATATCTAATTCAGTTTATTTTTAGCTTTTTAGTACTGATTTGAAGTCGTTTTAATATTTTTTTGTTAAAAATAGTTTATATATAGTTATTTAGCTGTGTCTCAAGCAGCCCATCAAGCACTTTAGCAAACACAGTGGCCAGAGAAATTGGTCTATAATTTCCTACGTCAGATAGGTCTCCCGTCTTATTTTTTACAACAGGGACAACGAGTGTCCTTATCATGTCCGATGGTAAATATGAATGACTGATGCATAGATTAAATAAAAGAGCTAGAACCCTAGGTAAATGAGGTCCAGCGTACAGTAAGTGCTCAATACTGAGCCCATCGTGTCCTGGTGACTTACCACGAGATGAACAAGTAATTAATTTACGTATTTCGTTTGCAGTAAATCTGGTATTCACCAAGCCACGTCCGTTTGCCGTATCCTTCACCAACTGAGACCTTCCTAGCTGTGATTTCACAAAAAAGTGGTTTCTAAAACGATCAGCTATTTGCTTCGCGTCATTCATACCATCTACGCTCACGGGCAAGCCAGGCCGAGTATTTAATTTATTTGTACTCTTCCAAAAACCGCGGAAGTCACGCTTTGAGTGATGAGAAGCAAGGTTATCCATTTTGATCTGTTCTTGCTGATCTTGGCACCATTTCAATTGAGCTTTGAATTTTTTCCTACTCTCTGCCATTTCATCAAAAATATCCCCCGTTCTCGGTTTTCCATTTGATTGCCATATCTGAAACTTAAGTCTGGCTTCCTTGTGCGCGCGTCGGACATACTGATTCCATCCCACCACTCGCGTACCTTTCTTTCGAATAGTATTGTGATTACTACAGACTGAAGCCTCACTAAGAGCACATACAATATTTTTGTGTAAATAATCAATTACATGTCTATGAGAAATGTCATTACAATAACCGTCACAACATAATTTTAATTCTGGTGGAAAATCAATTAATCGCAGTCTATTATTACATTCATTATTGTACAAGTCAATTTCTTCCTTAGATCGTTCCCCCCATATTATATTATTATTATTATTAACTGAATAATTAATTAATGTACATGATAAAGATGTCAATAAATTAAAATTACATTCAAAAGTCATAGGAAAGTGATCGGACCACATTACGTCATTATTTATCGATACGTTTACAATCGAGTCAAATGCTGAGTGAGTAACAATGCAATGGTCGAGCCACCGCCTTGTACCATGTATATTATGCACGACGGATGCTCCGACGAAGACTCGGTTCGAATTTGAATTTGTATTAATTTAGGATTTTGAATATTAAATTATTAAAAGTAAATTAAAAAGAAATCAAAGAGATCTAAAAGGTGGTCAAAAGAGGTGCATTCGTGCAGGACGTAGCCTGCAGCAAACCAAACGGACCACGGTTTGGTCTTGGTGTGAAACAGCCAATTCAAAAAAGGCCGTTCCGCGATTGACTCCGTAGTCCCAAAGTGTCGTGGTCCCAAAGGGGAAAGACCCAGCCTGCAACGGGTGCAACCGTTACAGGTTGAATGTTTTTTTATTATATTTGTTTGTTATGACGTTGTTACGCAACCCAGAAACTATTACACTACATTTATACATTTTCTAATCCGCCGACTACCTCCTTGTGAAACAGTAGCTACGGTCCTCAGAACAGAGATAGGTTTTGAACGGCCATATGATAAAATGGAAAACAACCTTTACGCTTCACTTATCCACAAATAGGTATTAGGTATTATATTTGATTGATGAATAATTTACATTAAATATTAAGCAATTTCCTTTGCTTTAACATTTTATATAATTGCTAAACAAGTAAAGGAAAAATTCAAACCCTCGACGGGACTTGAACCCGCGACCCTGCCATTCCGTGTGCAGTGCCCTGCCTACTGAGCTAAGCGGGCTTAGTTAAAATAATTAATCAATAATGCTCTCAATAATCACTCACAATGGACATAGGTACGTATTATTAGACATACATTCGAAACTCTCTGTAAAATAACCATACCTAATTAATTAAAAATAAAATAACATAAATATAAAAACAATAATTTATTAAATATCTTAACCAAATATTGTACAGGTAGGTATTTGGTTGGTAACAGAAAATATTAAGATAAGTGCCCATTTATGTTGCTGTTTCACTTTTAAATAAAAATAATAGTTTTCATTATAATAATATGTTTAAAAGATTTTAATAAAAATAATGTTAGTCACACTTTTAGTCGTCTTACAAACATTTTCAGAATCATAGTAATTTACCTAATCAGATATACATTTAGCCACGTGAAGCAAAAAAAAACTTATCACAAAGTACAGACTAAACAATAAACCTGGTTTAAATTGACAGCTAAAACAATGGCTTATGTCAATTTAAACCTGGTTTAATACTTGGTCCATATTTTGTAATAAGGGGGAATAAGTTTCCTTTATATGGCTCGAATTTTTATTGGAATTCCTAATACAATATTGATTTTTTTTATTATGTAAGTACTTTTTTGTTCATTATGGCTTGATGAATTCAGTATCTGATTATTGTAATCACTAACATTGTCTACTTATAGTAGACCTAGACAAAGTTTGTAAGACCATTAGAAGAGCCCGGTGTAGAAATCTGTAACATGAGTTTTTAACAGTGAACACAAACATGTAATTAGTGGATGTAGTCATGAGCTAAATAAAACAATGTAACGCTAAGCTCATTGTGACACAATCAAAGAACAAAAGTTCTCACAAACAATCTGATAGAACAGCAAGAAGTGATGACATAAGGCACATTGGAAAATAATTATTTTGTCATAACACATAAGACGTTCAACTTTTCCATTCCGACGCGTAAACGTGTAAAAAAGAAGACAATACATAATCGGCATTTGTAATTAAAGAGTACACGCGAATGTCGGCAGGCGGTACTCGTCGCAACAACACGCATGTTGTCTACGCCGGCATTGCGCGCGGTACTTTAATAACCGATATGTCGTCTAACTAACTAGTATCATATACATTGTACACTTACACGTAATACTGCTAATAAACCTATCTTCCGTATACCTAACTAGGGTTGCCAAGCTTACTATAGGTACTTATAACTTAAATAAATATTTTACATTACATTACATACAATCAATTAATTTTCTTATTACTAAAGCTTTATTACGCTGTTCAAGCGTACCCTAAAATAATTTAAATTCAAAATGTATACATTTTTTTAATAATATACCTATTACCTATGTACGATCTAAGCTGTACAAATATTACTAAAATGTTAGACTTTATATTAAATTTTTTAGTTACTGAATTTAAAATTTTAAGATTAGGTACTTTAACGTGAAGAAGATGCCAATTTAGATCATGGCTGGCCAATGCGCAACGCGCATGCTGCATACGGCCTACCACCCGATCGTTTACGTCTGGGCCGCGGAACTTGCTCTTATTGCGAACAAAAATAAACTTATATATACATAGAACCACCATAACAATAATCCATCATAGATACATAGTTCCTATAACATTTCATATTTTGATTTTAGATATTGAATTGTCTTTACAAAATTGACCCTCCAGTTAAAAAGGTTGGGCATCCCTAATTTAGACACACAGTACCTACACAGAGTGAAACATTGCATGCTTGCTAAATGGCAGAATATAGCTGCACGAAATGTTTTCACAAATTTATGTAACCACCTGTAAGTATTACCACCCACCATATACATAGTTAATTAATTTAATATGATTTGGTGTTTTAACATCCTGCTAGAAGTAAAAAAGTTCCGAAAACTAGTGATACTGCTACGGATACGTGATTCAATACCACGCAAAAAAGCAATAAAAAATTTAGGTATACAAAATATTTTTTAAGTATTGCCTCATCTCACATGTAGGTAAACATCAGAAAAAAATACAAATTGTGATAGTTACATCATAATGTAATTTATTTCATATTCTTAATATTAATCTGAAGAAAATCAGCTGGTTTGCAAGTAAGTCATTAAGCCGAACTTGCCGCGCTTGAAGATCTGTAGATATGCACTTCTAAGGTCGGTGAGCTTGGCCATTGTGTTCAGAGTTACGAATATTAGACCCCGATTTCGGTTCCGATAGATATATCGCCCTACCCGTAATATTACAAACAAAATCTAATTTTACAACTAGTTGAGGACTTGGGTACTGCAAATATGTATTTAACGAAAACGAGATTTATCGACAATTTTAATTGCAGTACAGAGTATGCTTTTTAAAATTGAAACATGTTATTTAAAGATCAAAGTAGGTACCACAAATAATAGAATATGTTTAATATATATTTTTAACAAGAGTTAATATATATTTTTAACATGAGCTGTACATGAGTCTATTGTTTTATATATTATATTTAACATCCACTTGTAAATTACAAGTTGACAACCCTCTTTAATCTATTCTACCTAGGTAAGTACTTAAATTATACAGTAATGTAAAATAGGCAATATTTAATTTATACATTTCTAAACAATATAATTGAAACCTACATATTACTTTAATATCACTACATAACAGAAAATGATAAAAATTATGTTTTGAGGATATCTAAATGTATAATAGAAAACCCCTATCTAACTAAGCGACGCCGGGGAATGAAATAATCTAGTAGTCTTTCCCATAGTGTTTTTGTTGGTGGATGCGTCGCTGGCATTGGTGGTAATTGGGTCACACAAATTTTGACAGGTTTCCGATGCACTACGAAAGGATAGGGGTGTTTATTCACCGGAGATATAGTTGTTCCAACAAGACTGACAGTCGGCTTAGCAAAATTTATGGGTTGACTCTTAACCAACTGCCGTTGACTTGCCCCACCAAGCAGAATTATTGGTATCGAGCTACCTTTCGTAGAAGTACTAATCGTTTTTGTAGTACTAACGAAAGGTCTGGGAGACGATGAAACAGGTGTTGATAATAATGTTGAAGTCTCAATAATTTCATGAAAGATAGAATCATCATAATCTCTGTTCTCTTCTGCTAAAGGTTTAATAAAGGCCACTTGGCGCAGGCTGTTTATATCATGCACTAATTTCGCGTGTTCTTTTACTAAATAATCGCCTCTGGGTATCAAATTATCAATGATAGCTAAAGGGTCCATACGTCTTGATGTCTGTAGCATATTGAGTGTGAACTGAGCAGGGTAAACTGGAGATGAACGTTTACTAATCATTTTTCTGTAGACAGGTTTATGGGACCGCCAACCTAAACAAAATCACATTAAAAGGGTTAGCACAAAATATTGCTCTGTAGTCTGCGCAAGATTTATATTAAATTAGAATTATGAAAAAATAATAAGCCGGTCATGGATTCGAATCCCACCCAGGACAAATCTTTGTGTGATTAGCATGATTGTTTGTTCTGACTGGGTGTAATTTTCTATAATATGTATGTATTTACAAAAAAAAAATGTATTTAAATAGTACCTATATCAGTTGTTTAGAATCCATAACACAAGCAAATAGAATTGCTTAATTTGGGAATGTGTGAATGTGATAACATTATATTTTATATAAATAAAGTAAACTTATATCTGCCACTTTCATGCGTCTTATTAATCTGACTATTCATCTGGGCAATCAATGTTTGTCTGATAAATAAATATTCGCGAATAGTCAGATTAGATAGGTATAGTCGACAATAAAATGCATTACCACCCTGAAAATGTCGTTTACTTATCACAAAAGAATAAATAATGTCTCTTTTTGCCTTTTTGCTCGCAAGTGACTTTAGTTGTGACAGGTCATCAATGCACGACGTCAACATTAAGGAATGAGTCATTGAATTTTAATTTTGATGGATTTTTTTGTTTATAAGTGGTAAAGAAATTATATAGTCGAGTGTACCTAAACCTAAATGATGAAATGCTTGATCCGTCACTATTTCTCCTAATAAATTGATAATTTATATATTAAACAAACAATAACCTAATAAATTTGGTTATCATAACTACAATACTTATGTTTTTGGACACCAATTGTGAACAAATTTATATTATATATCAATCTCCATGCAAACATGTTTCAAGTCATGCATAAATGAATATCGATTTTTATTAAACTTTAACTTGATTTACACTAAAGAATATGAATTATAAGATTTATCATAAAATAAAACCAATTTCTTTTTCTCGGCCAATTTAGTTTTTACCTACAAATCTACGGCAATTATTTTTACAAAAATATTATGCGTTAGGTTATGGATTTCATCAAATTTAATGTCACCGGAATCGAACAATCTTGCGCAGACTATTTAATTTTCTATTTATTAGTTTGTTGGGTACATACAGATTAATTTTTTCGCTCACCTTCTTTTAATAATCGGGCAAACCTTTCACTGGAAAAGTCGATGCAATTTACCTGTAAAAGAATTGACATTTGTTATATAAATATTACAAGAAATTTGTAGTTTCACATCTGACAAATAACATGGGATCATCGGCACTACAATTAGCAATACAATTGAAGTTAATTATTTCGCTAAAGGCGTGTAAAATTACGCATTTTCGCTAGAAGTATAGCTATTTACACAATTAAAGTTCGCTTAAACTGCTAAAGCGCTAAAAGTTTAAAAAATGTCTTACATAATCATAAATAAATTAAATAATTTTTATAAGTCGGTAATTATTTATTTATTTATTCACTTAAAATACACAAATTTGTATTAAGGCGGACTTAGGGACCTAGGGTGGTACAGAGATGTTAAAAAGTAGGTGCATATGGTCAAGAGAAAGGTGATGGAATTTCATTACTAATACATAAACAATACATATAGGTATATATATATAAATATATATATATATATATATATATATATATATATATATATATATATATATAGACATGTATTAAATACATACATACAAACATAAGCTATACATACATATATAATATACTTTATCATATCAGTGAAGAGATGATTCAGCCAGTTATCTACTCATTAAAATACTTAATTTCAATGTTTTGTTTAAGTGACATGTATTATATAAGCAGTACCTATAAGCAGGTCCTCGCAAGAGTCTTTGGTATGACATGTAGATCATTGTTAGACCCTCTACTCTTAGGCTGCGCGCCCATATCAGGTTTTCTCATCGGGTTCCCCGATCAGAGAACACACGTCCGATTCTACCCGCGTGCGGTTAAAAAACCTAACATCCGGTCTGATTCCACGGGTCGTACATCCGGATAACGGGCTCATTTGATCGGACAATCCGAGAATAGAATCAACTAACTTCTTTGTGCGCCCAGCCTTAGGGAATGTTAAAACAAATATTACAGTTTGTAACTCCTTAATACTTAACTTTGTAAGAGAACCTTGGTTAGGGACCAAGGTTGCTTTACGAAGTGTTTGCGTTAGACAACATATTTACACTATTGTACAGAAAAACAAAAAGTAGATAACAGTAAACTATACCCTCAATCTAATGACGTACGTAACTCAGGATAATTTTCATTGTTATTTCGGAGTAGGTAAGTGAATTAGGTATTTTTATTACGAATTTCACCTTTTTACTTATTTATTTATTAAGGATTAGCAACAAGAGATACGTGGGAAGTTGTCGTTTCGAACCTAAAGGCGCATACCTAACAAATAAATATCAAAAAAGCGTGCCTGATGCTCTCTCAATTATAGGCAACTACAACTAACTACTTACATTATATATTGTGAATTTCACCTGTCTAATGGAGCTATTATTAAATTATCTGTATAATTAATAACTTGCCGGTACACTCCTGTCTAATCATGCATAACTTTTTTTTCTATAATCGGTGACACTCACATTACATTGTAAATGTTATTATGAAGTGAATTTAAAATGTGTTTTAAGTGTTTTTAATAAACATGCATTACGTATTGATCCCATGAACACTGTGTTGACGTACGGTAGGTACGTATATAAAATAAACATAAAATTCTAGGGTCCGTTTTAGACTTAAAGCCATCCAACAGATAAACTAAACCAAAAAAATAGGTAGATTTGGTCACGAGCTGTGAGCAACAGCTAGTAAAAATATATTAATAGTAAATAACTAACATTCTTTGGAGGAGACCCGTGTCTAGCAGTGGGACGTTTATGGGTTGAAATGATGAATGATGATGAAATAAGTAACACCCTAATTTAAACATTTGGGAATTTGTTTGAAGTGGAAAAATTAGACATGATTTAAAAATATACCTTAGGACTACCGAATATTATAATATTCAGTAATAATATAATTTGTAACAATATACGCAAAATAGGCATAATATGTTTAGTAAGTAGTCATTTAATAACTTTAGCAGTGGTAGATAATTCAACTTATTAACATTTTATACTAAAAAATAAATATCAGACTTACCGCATCTGAACCTCCAAATGAAGGATCCGGCATGATTTGCGCACACCCTAAGCAGAGCAAGCACATCACCTGGTACACCACCTGCCACCACATGATTGTAATAACAACTACTTAGCACCAACCTCATCGCTCATGCTTGGCCCCTCTCTACTCACAACTCACATTGCTGGGGAAACAATGCCGTAAATAAATCGCTTTTTCCTCACGCTACGAGGAATCTAGCGCCAAAATACGATGTCATAATGGATTTTATGAGAGAAAATACTACTATGATACAAGTATAAAGCTTTTTGTTAGCTGCGAGTTGGTGTATTTCATTATATAACTACGTTCATGACCAATATGACCATATAAGGAGCTAGATAAGCACACCATTACAAATTAATGGTCCTCGGAATAAATAAGTAGTGGCAACGGTGGGCATCTCAAAATAAATCAAATTTTCTAAATGTCTGAGCTTTGGTGACTTCAGCTTTATAGGTAGCCTAGGACAAAATCTTTTAATTTAGCCTACTTATACCACGCTGGCAAGACGGGTTGGTAATTTGGTATAGGGTGTGTTTCTAATTTTCCTTTTCTTTACTTACCTACGTTACTCCCTTAGTCGCCTTTATGACAAAAATCTAGATATTATGTCAATGATCATGGTAAGCAGTGGTCATTGGTAAGCAACAATAATTATAGTCGCCGTCCATTGTCAACGGTATTGGCAATGACACAGCAGAGCTACTTCATTCAGTAGATATATAAAAGCTGAAAGGATCTATATGTAAATTGGCTTACAGATATTTTATAGCCTGGAATAGCACCTACGTTTACCAACATACTTACCACGCGGCCGGAGCTACGGTCAGATGCTAACTTTAAGAAATTATATTCAAATGTCTCGGTGGCGCTGCAGGAGTGTGTAAGAAGTTCCGGGTTCGATCCCCGGGTTAGGTAAAAATGGTACTGGGTCTTCCTGTCTTGAAATTCACAGTATCATCTTGAAGTCTGTAAATGTACCCGTTTGTAGGTATGGCAATAGACTCACCCTCTATTGCGTGGGACCAAAACATAGCTGATGAAATGTAGATGTCATCTACCTATCCTTTCGAAGAAAAGGTATTTTGCTATGCTATGTGCAAATTTTATAGAGTTAAATCGAGGTTCCGCGGTAGCTGATTCACCTGAAGGCACTCCCTCTTCGATAGGACTAGTACTAGGAAAAATAAGTTCGCCGTTCTAAATACCAGCCATCAAACAGAAGACTTTTGAAAAGTATTAGGGATTTTTTTATACCAAATGCCATGCTCTGAATATCAATACCGAGTTAGTAAGGAGTCGACTTTACGAACTGCATTAGTTTTCTGAGAAAAAAGAAAATGTATTTATTTATTCACCCCACATGCGAGAACGTTCTTGTATATCTTCTATCAAATAAAATAAAATTACTAATAAAATGATGAAATTTAAATTATAAGTAGTAGGTAGCTGTATATTTTAATAAATCGTTATTCAATCAATATTGCATCAAATGTCTACTGCATTAGTATAATATAATTATTAGATGTCGCGCGGAGCTTCGCTCCCGTCTTTCTTCACTTGGCCACTGCTCAGCTCCTATTGGCCGTAGCGTGATGTTATATAGCCTATAACTTGCCCCGATCAATGAGCTATCCAACACTAAAAGAATGGGTCTGTGTTAAGTTACCGTTTTTCTTAACTCTCAAAGGATCACCTTGCGCGTTTTCTTTTCGCCTTGACTGCAATACCAAAACTCTTAGATCAATGCGTCCTACCTGTTATGAGTATGACATACGGTGCCGAGACGTGGACAGTCACTGCAGGACTAGTCCACATACATAAAGAAGGTATGCTCGTCGTATTTTTGAAGGGCCTTTACCTAAACCTTTTCCTTCTCCAGACCCTCCTCCCTGTATTTACCACTTTTCCGTTCTTTTTAGGGTTCCGTACCTCAAAAGGAAAAAATGGAAACCTTATAGGATAGTGATCCTACGTTGTCCATCTATCTGTATGTCAGAAATATTTTTCTCAAGAACGTGTAGAGATATCAAGCTGAAATTAATATCAAATCCTCGGGTCTGCAAACCCTTACCGGGTTTTTTTTAGATATAGCACGTATTCTATGAAACACGACGTTATACCATAACGTAGTTTATAATTACCCCAACAAGTACGGTTATGTAAACTTTGTTCAAACCAGACGCAGGTATAATGTGAGTATAAATTAAAACATCCATAATATGGTAAGGTATCTTTATTAATCATATTTCAATGATACCTGTTATTTACAAAATAACAAAAAATGATACAAAACTTCTGGATCGTGTTCCTATATTATGATCTTCAAAACCCATAATGGTTTTGCTTAATCGCAATCACGCAAGTTTGAATCACACGTTGCCAAAAAAACACAATAGCAGGAAAATAAAATCTTTTAAGTTATTATTTTTACTTTCAATTTAATTAGAACCTAATTAAAGAACATAAGTTTAAATAATAAATATTTACCACGCACCTCCGATATTACTACAACGAAAGAATTCTTAATTCAGTAGGAATGTGCCATCCTACACAATCATGTAGTATTTCGCCGCACTCGTATCAGACACAACAAATAAGCCCATTCACATTATAAAACCAGCCATTCGTATATATTAATTACGCTATGTTTCTAAACTTAAACGTATAACACAGCAGCTATTGCTATACAAATTATGACGATATAATAAAATTCGAAACCTTTTTAAATAATCACACAGCTCGACAAAAACACACGTTCCCTTAAATAAAACGTACACATTTAAAACCACAGCTATTTTGTAAATAAATTAGGAAAATAATGGAAAATTGGGACTCATAATTTCTATATTCCCTGTTAAGGCCTATCACAATGACAATTTTTAGAATCGGCGTCGATATTTTTTGTCGTAATATTGGAAACAATGTTAATAAGGATTTAATTAACAATACTTATATAATAAATATAGTTATTATGAGGACAATGTGACTGTTGAAACCAAAATTGTTAATGTATAGTGAGATAATATTATAATAATAGAATACTAGCTTAATATAATGAAAAAAAAAACCTGGTCGGTATCGAAAATAAATGTGAAATTTGGATATTTACACTGTTAAATCAATTATCAATAAAACATTTAATCAAAATAATAGAACAGAGACGTTTAGAGATTCATGTTTAATATTCTTTTTTCAGCAGGACACTTTCGAAATTATTTTGAACTCAGTTAACTACTATCAATTAATTATCAATTTAACAAATAAACCATGTGGTAAAGTGATTCGTCAGAAAAGTATTTTATGTAGAAAGAACTATTTAACAAACGAATAAAAGTCAAGCCAACACCATAAATCAAAATTTGCCATAGAAAATATTTAAAATTACAAAATCGACAAATGTTTTATGTTTTGGATGTGACTACCGTATCGCAACAGAATGAAATGATAACCAAGAAAATCTTGGTTTTTTTTAATCAATATATAGATAAAAATATCAATAAATTGATGTATTATACGTAACATCCCTAGGGATTTTATTAAAAGTAAGAAATAAGTACAAATACTATACGGGAATATTACATTTTAAGATGCATCGATCGACTCTGGGCAGTCACCACAACACAGCGAATCGATATCATTATGGCTGACAGAAAAAAAGGTTTAATACAAATATTTACGAAATCGCAGATACTAAAAATCACTATTGCGGGCCTTATTTTGTTTTGTTCCCAGTGCTTACAATGTTACAAGTGTGCCTTAGACTGCACATGTATACGTAGCGACACCTACGTACTTTATTGCAACTTAAAGACACGCTCTCTACATGTTATTAATCACGGCAAATAGCACGCAAGCTGGTGGGGTCATGCACATACGATAACGGAAATGAGTTGTACATAAATATTTCAGACGTGTGGTTCGTAACAAGCACAGTCCAAAACACACCTTAACACAGCTTGTTTCACAGATTTTTTAAGATATAATTAAATAATCATAATCACTCAGTCAGTAGAAAGATTCTTACATAAATCTGATAATATATTCAACACTATTTGAAAATATTCTATACCTAAGTCCTTATACAAAGTATACCAGAAAAGTGAGTTCGTATTTTAAGCTACAAGTACTTGAGTGTAATGAAATAAATATCCTCGATTTCTTTAAGTAATTTAGCAAATCTTAAGGAACAATCTGATAACATAAAGAGAAAACAAAATATTTATATATATTTGCGCGAAATACAGAATAATTATTTTTGTAACGAAAAATACAAACATAATTTTTAATGAGACTTAAACCAGGTACAAATGATGACCCTTCAAGCTTCACGTATAGAGATACCGAAGACACAGGGCAATACATCGGCGTTATTATGTATGAAATGAAACGAAATGAAATATATGTAAAAATGATATGTAGAACTAGACACTGTGTCTACATCGTAAAGTAAATCATTAAGATTCGTATGTAAACATAAATCTTATATATTCAACATATAGTTCAGAAATAGTTTTCTAATGCTCGGTAACGGTGGCAGCGGTGAGCGGCGCGGCAGCGGCAGCGGCGTGGTGCCACTCCAATCTGGTAACTTCGATATTATTAGAGATTATATTTATAGAGCTGCCATTACAAATTTTTTCGTTGTACAAAAGAGTGTGCTGCTGCGCGCCACTGCCGCTCCCGCATCGCTCACCGCTTTCACCGTGACCGAGGCCTTAAGGATCGGCAACGCGCTCTTGATGCCCCTGGTGTTAGGTGTGGTTTACGGTTTACCATCGCCATTTGCCACCATCGCGTCGTAGTATAATAATAAGCAGTCTCAATTTATCCTTATAAATTGGAGGGCTAAGATCGATACTATAACTCACTAAAACTCCTGCGTCACCTGCATGTCAAAATACACTTAGCTTAAATATGGCCTCTCTTCTCTGTTACACGTTGTAAAATAGTTATACATAGCGACAATACAAATAGTTTGGTATCAATTGGTATCAAATTCACGAATCGTAATGATATAAATATTATTATAGACTATAATTACTATTATTTGAATGCCGATGTGGCAAAATACGTACTGTGTATTCTGTCCCATTATTCGCATACAATTTTTTTTCAAATGCTTTGTTTCATGCAAAATAACAACATTATTTAGTTGAGTATTTTATATAAAATAGTCGGATTTCTTGCTTATGTTAGTGTTTGTACAATGGTCCTGGTTTATAAAAAAAATCCAAATTTTGAACTGTATTATTGATTAACAGTTCAACTGCCCGTTAGGCAATTTTAAAATCTACAAATATATCTGGTATTTTATACATGACAACGGAATACATGTTTATTAATTTGCTTCTGTCTATGTACTGAATAATGTTAATAGGCACTTTCAACAAAATATTTCTTATATTGACCACGAGGTTAGTGTGAGAAATTCATTGAAAAATCTCGTTGTCCAATTTATATTACTAAAGCACTATGTGTAAAATGACTTCAAAAACGGACATGCCCTTAATACGACGACTGTGCTCTGAAGCGGACGTGTCCTACGCAGTTTAGTTATTTTATTTGTTTAGCGCGGCGAAAGCCGTCGCACGTATTCTAAGCGCCATGAGTAATACACTTGTGCAGATGCTATACAGGACACTCAACAAGCTCGACCAGATGGTGTCCCGCCGGCGTGACGGGACAAAAAAGAGTCTTCAAGACATAATTACGCTGCTGAAGGTGACAGATCCCGACGACGTGCCTACGTTTGTGGCGAAGGGCTGAAACAAGCTCCCTCCCGTCACTTTCGACCACGTCGACGTCACGAGCCTTCTAAAGGACATCGTCTTTTTGAAGACAAGTCTAGCGGATGTTACTAAGCAGCTAGAAACATCCCAGAATGCCGTCATAGATTTGTCAAAGAGTTGCGCAACACAGTGACCATAACTGGGTCACCGGCACGTGTAACAAACATCAACACGCGCCGAGGCGCCTGCTGTCTCGACACATCAGCGGCAAGTTATGCGTCGGCAGTTTTGTCGCCGCAGAATGCTGAGACTGCTGTGTGTGCAGTAAGTACACACGGCAGCTCCGCCGCCCCTGTCCCCGCGGCCCCTCCTCGTACCGCCGCACGTAACACGCTAATAGCTGTTGCACGGAGTATCCCTGTTGCTGCCCCTGTGAAGCCGAAGCCTACAAAGGAAACGAAACCGGCTGAAGAAGATGGTTTCGTGACGGAGCAAAGGAGGAAGCGCCGCCCACGTACCAACAAGAACTGTTGTGGTACGGCTCCTGCGGAACCTGGCGTCAAGCTGCGTGCCGCGGCCCCAAACACTCCAGTATACGTATCCCACCTGCACTACACAGTGAAGGCGGAAGATATTGAAGAATACGTGCAGCAAAAGATCACGTACAGGCCGAAAGTGCAGCTGTTGGAGTCGCGCCGCAACGTCAACTTTAAGGCGTTTGTGGTGCGTGTACAAACATGCTACCTGGACCTCGTCCTAAAGGGGAACTTTTGGCCGAACGGTGTCGAGTTCCGTCGCTTCCGCGGGCCGGTGCCAAACGAACGCACAGTGACGTAGTGGCAAATGCAAAAAACTTTTGCATTTGCCTTAAAAAAAGTATTTAAGGCAAATGCAAAAGTAGAACTCACGATTTTCAAATTTTAGAACTGGAATTATGGCGATTTTAAATATTTTTAGGTACCTATTTTCATAAATCTCCAAATAATAACGGTATATTTCAGTCAGTTCATATCATCATCAGCCCACATCCACCCACTGCTTTGTATAGGCCTCTTCTCCACAGCGCCACTACTCACGGCCCTGTGCCAGCCGCGTACAATGAGATGTTTTTTTTTTCTATTATTACTATAGTTGCAAATAATACGGCTTATTAATATTGAATCCAAATACGTATGGAATATGAAATAAAAAAATAAAAAATAATTGTACAATTATTCCTAAAATCTTTTTCCCCATTGGAGTAAAAATTATATTGTTATATCTATTAAATGCCTGAAACATACCGTTACGTGGTTAAACAAAAAACTTTATAAAATATGTGTTTTATATATATCTTAATATCTAAAAATATTTAAAATCCCCATAACTCCATTTCTATGGTGATTTGAAAATCGGGAGTGTTACTCTTTCATTTGGCATTATTTTAATTAGTTAATAGATCAATGTAAAGGGTATGTCCGTTTTTGAAGTCCTCTTACACGCAGTGTTAACGGAATTAACTAAAGTTGTAATTTGATATGATTTTTATGGTGAAAACCTGCCTAAACATCTGCTTTGTTTGAAATCTTAATTTCGAAAATTGGCGAATAAAAGTTAAACATTCAACTTGGTCGTATATGCAAGTGAATGTTTTATTATATAAATATATAGTTAATATAAGGGCCTATTTCACCACCTTCAAATAACTGTCTAATAAACTACCTCACACTTTTTGACAGATTTTATATCAAAAATACGTCAAAAATCTGTCAAGTAAGTTTCATAATTAGGCTATCTAGCACTTATTTGCCAGTGATGAAACAGGCGCTAAGTCAAGTAATATTAAACAGTAAACATCGAGTTTGCTGTTCACAGCATAATTATATATGTAAACACGACATAGACTTACTTCGCTAATGTAATAAATATATTAGTAGACATTTACTCCTCACAAGTTATACTCCCTGTCATTAAGAAAAGAGGCTCTTTAAGCGATTGTGCCCTTTATTCAAATTGTAGTAGATGTCGAAATACTCAATTGTGGGTTAATATTTACGTTGCTTCATAAAGCCATTCCTATAGTCATTGTTGGCAAAGCACTATGTGTATATAGTTCAGTCAATAAAGAAGTTGTAGAGTGCGCGAAAAGGAACCTAAGTGATTTCTTCGAAAACTTGATAAGAGTGCTTAGGAAGTGAACATACCAAAAATCCTGAAGTCTCGGGGGTGAGCCGGAGTAGGGGAGGGGGGTAAAGGTAGGATTTTTGAGTTTTTAGGTAATCAATCAATCAATAAACAATGCAAATTATTTATAATCATGGTTTTATTGTTTTATTAACTTTTTAGGATGGATTATTTACCGAGCGCAAGATTCGTGCTCTGTACGCCATATCTGAAAAACGGTTGAAAATTTGGAAAATGTGTACAGCACTAAAGTTGTAGACCATTTAAAGAACGCAAAAATGGTACCTTTACCCCTTCCCCCAACTCCGGCTCACCTCCGAGACGTCAGTACTTTTAGTATGCTCACTTCAACAAGTTTTCAAAGAAATCGTTTAGGTACCTTCTCACGCACTCTACAGTCTACACCCCTTTAAGAGCATTCGTTGACTGGACTAATAAGTAACTTATCGTTTGTCACTCGCGTACATGGTATAGTTATTCAACTTTGCATACAAAACTAATATACTAAACACCTTATTACGATATACTAATTCAATATCTCGCACTCAACCAGACTTGATTCGTCTACTTACATAGTATGTAGATCATAAATTTGACAATATCAATGTTACCAGTAGAAAATTAAGCTGTGCTTACGTAAAGTATAAAGCGTCGACCCAACGATAGTGGTAACAATTCCTACAATTGTGTGGCTTGTTATTAGCATTACCATGACTAATATTTAATAGTACTATTCAATATAAATAGTATTTAATCGAACTCAAAGTCCCTTTGGGTAATCATTAGACGGATACACAAAACCAACGCAATAACGCAGTTTTGCACATTTGTTTACTACATAAATCAGATTGGTTCTAATTCCACTCAATTCTTATCGGAACATGACATTACAATATCTTAATTTAAAAAATTACAATACATCTCAAAACTAAGATTCGCTGAGGTATATTAAGCATTTACGTGAGTCGTAATACTCCCAAACGATCAGTATACATTCCAATTGATGAATAAAGATTAAGTTAATTATCACTTAACAGTATATCCACAAAGAAATACAAAAGACTATGACGAGCATTATTGCTTTTGTTTAACTATGAGGTAATCCTTAAAATCCAAAGTAGAATCATGAGCATATACTGGCTTTTAGAAGCCTGGGCAGTGTTTAACATTCCTTTGGAAGATTAATATCTAATAAACACCTAGGTCACCGTAACAACGGATTGTAGCTACTAAAATCGATCAATATTATTTTTGACTTAATGTTTACGTAAACATTTTATGTCTAACGTTTTAAAGTGCCGTTTGATAAATCTAGCTCTGGATTGGAATGTACACTAATATTGGAGTGTAGACGAAGGGCCTCCAAGACGCCTCGCAATTTTAAATTTCTCATGACCTCTTAAGAATGTAACGGCAAGCTCGCAGCCAGGAGATGTAGCTCTCCATCACGCCCACATTATATTCTGTAACAAATTATCAATCGTGTATAACATTTACTATTTCAATTTATTGATCTGCATAATACTGTACATACTTGTATTTTAATTATATAGAATTATGTTACAATTATAAGCCTCAAGAAACATTACGAAAGTTTCGCAAGCATCTATTCATTAATTCCTGGCAAGACAGAAAATTTAAATTGTCTTAAAAAAGTTAATGCAAATAATAAATGAAATTCAGAACCAGCACATAATATGAATGCAAATGGTTAAAAGTTTAGACGAAAACAAAAAGTAGGTACATCACATTATGCATTCTTTTATAATAAAAAAATAAGTTAAAAGTCCATTTGGATAAAGATGTGTTTTTATACACTAGCTTCCGCCCGCTACTTCGCCCACGTGATAAGTCGGTAAAAAGTTATTATATTTCTACCCCAGGGAAATTTAAAAAAAAATCTGATATTCCAAGGTTTCAGTCTAGCATTTCAAACTCCAACATGCCAAATTTGAAGTTTTTAGTAATGATGATGATAGTTATAGCGACTACACCCAAATATATAGTAATTTAACAAGGTTATGACTTTCAATCGCTGACACATGCTTTAGTTTAGATAGGCGTACTAATTTTACTAAACGATCATGGTTACTCTGACTTGAGGTGCTCAAATCGTCAAATTATTGAAATGGACACTGTTTAACTAGTAATTAACCCAATGTACCATAATCTGTCGCGCTCGAGTAAATCCTCATTTAGCATCGTTGCCTCCCCAACTATTACGGCAATAGAGCCAACTGTAAAGTAAAAATATATTCTGTTTATGCTATTCCGTGGAAATTTCAAGTTTCAAAGCCCAGCGGTTTGGGCTGTGAGTTGATATATCAGTCCTTTTAATATCTATAAATAAGCTGATTTTCATAATTTATCATATTTTATATAATCTTGTGGGTATCATATGAATATCAATCAAGCAAGACTGACATTATAAGAAATTATAAGTTACATTATTTATTTTCCCAACTACATCAAGCTTCGAGTTAAGTCTTATAATAAATATTTATATTTAATAAAATATAATGTAAGTCCTAGTAAGCTACTTTATCTGGGCTTTGGATTAAACTTAAGAAACTGGGCGATGCTCCAAGTTACAAAGCACAGATAGGGCTCTATCTGTGCTTTGTTACTTAGGGCTGTGCGGCTGCACAGCGATTCTACCCAGCTAACTCTTTATCCCTGAAGGGATAGGCAGATTTGCATCATAACTACATTTCGCCAGCTATGTTTGGTCCTACATAGGTCTACATAGACGGGGGCGAGGCGAGCCTATCGTTATCAACCGGGCACATTTCTAGACTCTGCGCTGACTGACAATTTCCTCCAAAATCCAATATTTTGAGTCCGACCCAAGGATCGAACTCGGGACCTCCCTCTTACGCAGCAGTCGTAGATAGATAAATCGTTTATTGCCAAATATAAGATATGTACACAACAAAAATAACACAGTAACAAAAATCAATAAGACAAAGAATTACACATACATTTAGCAATTAAAAACAGGTCACAGTGAGAAGCAAAAACAGAAAGCAATAGTACAAAATATATAATAGCAATATGTCCCTACGCAGATGTGGCAGTGAGGTTAGCACTCAGCATGGAACTGACATTAGCCACGACGCAGCGCTGGTTTTCACTGATAACCTCGAGTGACGTAATGAACGTCACAAACATGCTAATCTATACTCTATACTAATAGATACGAAACAAAAGTTGTGTTTATGGATTGAATCGTACATCCGATGACACAGTAAAATTTCGCTGGATTTATTTAAGTTACATATTTGCACCATCATCATCATCATCATCATCATTTTAACCCATAAACGTCCCAATAATGGGCACCATATTGTTTGTCAATTATAATTTAGCAATGTCGGACAAAGCCAGAGCTAAACGTAGCCAAATGTATGAATGTGTATTTCTAACTACCATTTTGTCATCGGGCCATTATAAAAGGGGCAATAAGGTGACGCCAGTTACGCATAAGAGACTCCTGTGTGGTCTGTTCATCTAACATCCATGGTGTTTTATGACCGTAAAGAATGTGCTGACGTGGATGTCTTAGGAACGCCAGACAAAAGAATAATAGCAAGCCTACATAACTATTCCTATATCCCATTATGAGATCTATGTAGCATGCATAATGCAAATAGCATCACAATGGAGAATTTCACTCGCTTGTTTGTACAGCCGGCTGGCTGCGTGCTGTATTTTAAGAAATTAAGTTACGTAAAATATTTCTATTTGTGAGCTTTAATCATAAAATACATGAACGCTAGCCCGATCTTAAGATGCATGTAACACAATATGCGTTTCATTGAGCTTTTATTTTTGGCTGGCTGGCTGTGGATGGCTGTTTTATCCATTGCAACAAAAAGAAATCGCAAATCTTGCATAATGAGTAGGTACCCAAGGCTCATCAATTTAGACCAACAAGTATGCATATTTCGCTCGCATTCTGTAGCTAATTGATCATACAGAAATTATTTATGTATCGCTTGTTTAGGATATCATAAATTTTAATTTTACGCCTAACAATGACATTGACATGTATGCATTGACTACATTTTAATCTTAAATTCATTGACACCATAATATTCAATCAAGGCAGATAGTCACACTAGCCAAAAATAACTATTTATATGACTCGCTAGGAAGATAAATAATATATTTATTTTTGCCTGAGATGAGTTAGGGACCCACCTGATGGTCAGGCCTAACCGCCGCCCATGGACATGATTGTGTTTTATTAGCATTGACTAAACAATGCGAACAAAACACAATCAAGCCGCTACCTACTATGCTACTGCATGGGAAGGAAAAGATAAAAGAAATCGATTGAGAGGAGGAATTGGGACTCCAGCGCTACGTACACGTATTTCATATTATTATAATTTGCATCAAGCAAAAGACCAGTTCTATTTTAGTTGTCAATTATAGCCGTAATGGAGAAATTAAAAAGACGCATGTAAATTTGTCGTTAAAAGCCTTTTAGAAATACGAAACACAATGATAGTAATTCGAGGCTGTTAACTAACTTTACAAATTCTGCAGTAAATCAATCTTCATCATCATCATATCAGCTGGAAGACATCCATGGTTGACTCCTCAAGAGATTTTTAATGGTACCAGTTGTATGAAAATAAATAATAAAATATGACTATTACCTTATTCATCTTTAGACACAGCTGGTGTTTTGATTGGCTGTGGTATAATGGTAATCTCATCATTAATTTTCAGTGGTTTAAGAAGTGAATCATTGTTGGCATTGGCCTTAGCAGCAGACGTGCTGGACTTCCCCTTGTCCATCACACGTTTGGCCACTACACTATGGGCTGAGTATACATGGTTCTCAAACTGCTTGTACATGCCGAAAGTGGCAGTGCAAACTGTGCACTTGTACGACAGGTGAGCTGGCTTTAACGTCAAATTGTGGTCCCTAGCCACATGGTTCAACAGCTTCCATTGGTACACCTGAAACCATAGTTATTTGTTTACTGTAACTGAGAAAAGCAAAAACTAAACAGGTATTAATATTATTTAACACAAATCATCATCATCACATGCTGATTACAAGAATTTATAAATTAAATTTATTTCCTCATAGGTTTGATAATTCAATCTAAGATACAGACATTTGTTTGTCTAATTATCCGTGTTATCGCAAAATCCCTAGGAATTTTGAAAAAAAACCAATTATCGAATCATCCTGAGATTTATATAATTGAATCGATAAATTTGAATGTAAATTTGTACTTTTAACCATGAATAAACTTTAAATATTTTGTGCTTTTGTAGTTTTGGCAAAGCTCCATCAACCTGATATCAATATTTAAAATCCTAAAACAATACATGCAGCTAAATAAACAATATTAAAATCTTAAAGATACTCACCCTTCCGCATACTGGACACCTGCCAGCATCTTTGCCCTTGTTTGCAGCTTCTTGCATTGAGCTGGTGACCAGACCATGTGATCCCAATAAATGCCTTTCAAGCCCTTGGTCAGTGAAAAACCTGTTCATAAATAAAACAAATAGTTATGAACAAATTCCTATTTTCTTGCAGTACTAAATTTTGTCTTGGTTTTTTGCCACCTTATAAACTATCTCTGTTTCAAATTGCACCAAATTCGGTTCAGTAGTTTAGCCATGAAACAGACAAACAAGAGTTACATTTGCATTGAATAGGGAACTATTATTTCCAAAATATTCCACAAATAGATCACAATCAATGAATGTTCCCATTCCACTTCACATAAGTTTCATAGCAAAACTTCCCTTAATGGCACACCTACAAGACAATATTAGAAAATCTATAATTGACACCTACGCTGTGGTCGACCGTGCACTTCTGCTGGCAGCTGCTTTACTCGTTTTTTATTTTAATCAATAGCTAAGAAATAGGCAGAAGACACGAAGATACTACAATATTAGATACATCAAAAATCGTGTATTGAGAATGATATTTCTGAGATTAACATATTTTGCAGTAAATTCTTTATTTCTAATACTAAAAAACAGATTTTTATTATGCATTTTTATTACCTAAATTGACACTTTTGACAGTTAAGTGGAGGCCTGTTGTATATCATCTTAGGGTGAATCTTTACTTTGTGTATCCACTGCATATGGTTTCGTAGTTGTTCAAGGTCCTTTATGTAACCGTCGCAGATCTCACAAATAACAAATGTACTTTTTGAGTTATGTGACGGCTGCGGTTGCACTGGCTGCACTGGCTGCCGTGGTAATGGTGTAATAGAAATCGATGGTTGATGAGCCGCTTTTTTGACGTTATTCTAAAACCGATGACAATTTTTTAAGGCAGGTAGTAGAAAATAGTAATTATCTACATTTAGCAATTGAAATAGATGCATTTTGACAATCAATTTGTTCATTTGAAAGAAAATTTAACCATTTTTTAACAAATTGACGTTTGAATGACTTGTAAAAGAGAAACTCACAGCCACTGGGTAGTTGGACATGAGCACGGGTGCGTTGTGCCGCACCATGACGCCTCCACGAATGATCGGCGCGCCATGCACGGGAGCGGCACGGGGCGGCACCGCCATAGGCGAGCGTCCACGTGGCCTGTACGATGAGCACACCCCCGGCATCATGCTTGCCACACTCATTGACGGCCGCCCTAAATTATTACCCACTTGACTTCGATTGAATGAACTTTGGTATGAACCCACCATATTGTTACGCGCTCTCGGTATCTGCAATCAACACAAATGTATTACATGTGTGTATGTAATTGTCAATAAATCTATGAATGAAACAAAACAATACTAAACACCTCACCTTTGGTATTTTTGCAGGAGGTTCCCATTCAAGTGGTGGTACTAAGTTCGAATCAGGTTTAAACTTCTTGGCACAAGGTATTAAATGGCGAGCTAATTTACCTTTGCCATTGTCTTCAAACGGACAATTGGCGCATTGGTGGTATGCTGGGGCCCGCTCCAGTTTACCCCTAATATTATGTTCAGCTTCCATGTGGTACAAAATATCATGTGGACTTCGAATTTCAAATGGACAGAAGTTACATTTGTAAACATTATTTTTCATATGTGGTGTCTCCAAGTGATGAGCCATCACCAACTTGGACTCTGTCTTAAAACTACAAAATTCACATTTTAACTGAGTAAACGAATAAGGTGCATTATTTTCTTTGCTAAATTCTATATTCTTCATAAGGGATGCAATTGATGTCTCTGTACTTTTAGTATTATGCCCTTGCTTCTTTTCTCTATGTAGCTTTCGATTTTGTTGTTTCAATAAATCACTTTGTACATATTCTTGCACTAGACTTAAACCAATATTAATAAAAAACTTTCCAAGAGAACAGTCAAAGTAATTATCTGATTTGTTTGAGCATACTTTTTCTGCAGTTAAGTCAGTGACATTTTTAATCTCCTCAATAGCGTCAACTTTGTCCTTAATAATAATAGTCTTATGTTCTTCATCACTCAAATTTTCATCATCAGAATCTGTGGTGCTTTCTCCATCCCAAGAAACATCATCATCTTCTCCTCCACGCCTTCGCTTTTCTAAAATAGACAGCCATATCCATCACAAAAATATAAACTACTACACCGAAATACAATAAGACTAATATGAAACAGCACACTTTGTATAAACTTAGAAATTACTTATAAAGTTTTTAATATTAGATCAATGACAAAAGAGAAAAGACATACCTTTTTTTTTCTTTTTCTTTTCTTCTGTATCTGCTGCTGAAGTAGCTTCTGCCTTGTTTTTTGTAGTTGTTCCTGCCGACCTTACTGAGGAACCATCTTCTGACTCAGCTTCATCTTCACCTTTCACTTTCTTTTCAGGTTTGTCAGTTTCTGTTTTTTGCGATTCTTTTTCCTCAGACTCATCATCCTCCATTTCTTTTTTCTCACTTTTCTTATGATCAGTTTCTTTCTTCTCTTTGTCTTTCCGTTCTTTCTCTTCTTTGGCTTTCTGTTCATCCAGTTCTTTACCCAGTGTGTCAACAAATTCTCTAAAAGGCTTTAAAGAGGGTTTTTCATACACATAAGGTACTATAAAAGATGGTGCTTCTACAACAAACATGTCATCCGTCAGAGAAGGCAAAATTAAAGGTTGGGCTGTCTGCGAAGTGTTAGTACTCTGAGTGGATGCATTAGACTTGCTACTTATAGGAGTAACAGTAGTACCACGAGCAACAATGCTTTGATACAGGTTTTGCACACTCAAACTGTTTGAAGATACACTAGGCTTATGTGTTATTATTGGCTTCTCAGAAATGGTTGAGTTAGAGTTTGTATCAATGATAACCACTGTTGGTTCTTTCTTTTGATTATTACTTGAACCAGCCTTAATTTGTCTTGCAGCCATTTCAACTAAAGTTTTAGTGTCATTAATAACAATTGGTTTACTTTTACGATAAAAGGGAGCAGGTATGGCTACTTCTTCAACATCAGATCCATTGTCACCATTTCCATCATTATACCTTTTACGCTTGATTGCCCTACTACTACGGCGCAGAGGTACTGTGGTTTCATTATTTTTTAAAATCACTTTTTTTTCTTCTTCAGCCACTACACAATCATCATTATCACTAATAATTTCATGAACTTCTGGACTTGGAGAAGGATGAGAATTCCCATTTTGGCTGTGAGGCCTTTCATTTTCTAATAAAATGATATCACTACTTTTGTCTTTAATTTGGCTTTCCTCCATTGAATCCTCACCATCTTGTTCACTGTCTGAATGGATACTAACAGTATCTTCAGCCTTGTGTTCAATCTCAAAGCCTTCCTCTTCTTCAGAATCTTCTTCAGAATCAAGTTCATTCTCAGAATTCTGAAAGACAAACATGAAAAAAGTAAAAGATCAACTTACTGGTTACTGTCTTATCTCTCTATGTACGGGGTTAGAGGGTCTATTAAAACTGTTTAAAGATACACTAGGCTTATGTGTTATTATTGGCTTCTCAGAAATGGTTGAGTTAGAGTTTGTATCAATGATAACCACTGTTGGTTCTTCTTTCTTTAACAAAACAAAAATTAATGCATGTAGGTTTAACTTTAAAATTTACGGGTGACTTTTTGTTCATGTTCAAAAAAATTTTTGTTGAAAGTATTCATTAAACTTATCTTTGTGATTTTTTATATGTTTCTATGGTTTAGAAGATATTGGACGGGGGGACACAATTGATGCTACTTTCCGAGCGTGTTTGGTTGATTGCCGAAAATATTGACATAATCAAATAACTTTTTTAGAAACCTTTAAATGTCTTTGAAAGATGTGCCAGTCATGTATAAAATATTTATTTTTATAATGTAGTTACCAAACTAGGTAGTGGCCCACATAAGACATATTCAATACATCAAGTAGTTTTAGAGTAAAATGCCTGTGGCATACATACGGACGGATGGACATGAGGAAACTATAACGGTTCCATTTTTGCTATTTTGTAATATATTTGCAGGAGGGAAAATTTAATTTTGTTGGCATGAATATAATTGTTTCCATGCTTAATAACATCTTTCTGGAACTAAGAGTCTTTGAGCTAAGCTGCGGACAGTAAGACAGACATGGCGAAACTATAAGGATATCTTGTTGACTATATGAACCCTAAAAGAGATTTAGGGTTTATTATTAATTTATACAATATTAGTAACTAGATGTTTTAATATCATAATAAAATAAAAACATTTTTCATGACTTTTCTTTATAAATATTACTACAACCTACTAACAGATCTTAGCCTGCCAAGAACTTCGGCAAGTTCATTACTAGAAAAAATTTAAATCAAAAGACAAAATTATAGGTCAGACAGGAACAGATAGTGAAACGTGAGCTTATTGTACACGGAAAGTGTTCCCTTAAACCTGTTCCTCGCCTTGCTCCTGGCCTCGTAATTTCTAGAAACCACTCATATTCCTTCCTACACGATAGACCCAGCACCCACAGGGTGAACCCATGGAATGCTAAGATATTTGTCTCAAATAAAACAGACATCCATAAAATATCATCATCAAACTGGGTCGCAATATTGTAAAACTTATCATTTCAGACTTCAATAAAACTTTCTCACATAGCATACAGTCAATAATTAAATGTAAGTTGCTATACATCTCTGGCAATATTCACTACATTATGTAACTACTTATTTTAACATATCAATATTTTTGTGCCCAATTGAGAGTACTAATATACAGTTCTAATAAGTCATGTAGGTATGTTTAATGTATAATAGTGGAAATATTAAAACTGTGTTATGTTTAAATGCTTATTGTATGAACTATCACCATTACAGATATTATTTTGAAATAGTATAATGTCAACATTGTAATATGATGTGTATATGTACTGTGATACTGTAAACAATGTTTAAATTCAACACAATATTAGCAGAAACATTATATTATGTAACTTACCCCATCGTTAGTTTCTGGCTCATGGTTGATGTTTTTATCAAATTCTTTTTCGGATTCCCCATCCTTACTCTGCTCATCTAAATTATGTATTTGCTGGTCTCCTGCCTCGGACTTAGCCTGAGAACTAGTCAAAGACTCAGCATAAGATTCATTACTGTTTCCACAGTGATTTTCAGTAAAAATATTATTGATATCAACATTTTCAGGCACATCTGCAGACTCTGGTAACAGTTGGTTTTCACTTTCACTGCCATTACTGTTCTCATTTTCCAATGGATCAGTCCCACTATTCTCAGTCACACTGTTGTGGCTCTGTATAGGGTCTAAGTTATTATAGTCCTCAGTTTCATTGCAAATATCGCTGGGTTCTGGTTCGGTTGAATTTTCACAGCCCTCAGTAACAATATCTATTTTATTATGCAAATTGTCGGGTGAGTCTGAGGCATTCATATCCATGGGTGTTTCCATAGTGCCATTTACTTCACCATTCATGATGGTATGTAACTACATTCCATGTAAAAACACCTGTGAAATCAAAACATTGAGAGGTTATATGTTTTCTCTTGGACTTGAGGGAAGAATCAACAAGTTGGGAATAATCAGACTAAGTGAGGTTAGTATTCATCAATCCTCAAGAGTAGTTCTGTGATGGTCTCATGAGTGAAACACAGAGTGTCAGAGCGTCACATTTTTTATAGTAAGCACTGCCCCTCCTCCCCGCCCTTCTCCCCCCTGGCAAGGCGCTAGCAATCAAAATGGCGGTTCCATGGTATAGATGTCTAAAGATACGTGTACATGCACTAAGACTTCAAAGGTCATATCATATAATCACAGAAAGAATAATAAACACCCGTTAATTTAATGCCGTACGATAGTGTTGTTGTACACAAAACATTATTTGAGTGAAGTTGTCAACGCATAAACATAATAAGTTTCGTCACAAAATACGGCAAAATTAAATTAATACTTAATTTAAACGCATTGTGTACCAAATTCTGTTAGAAAACCGATAAAAAATCATATAATTTGTAAAAAAAGATGTAATTTCACATTAGTACACTATTTTTTGTAAACAACTGATGCCGGTTAATCAATTAAACCACAACAATAACACGCATTTAATTAACTAGATGGCATAGTAACTGAAAAGAATTAATTCATCAATAACTAGTCCAGACTGCAAAACGCCGTGGCTGAACCTTTTCTGGTACTCGGTCACTCACTACTTACTTGGTTATTTCAATGATGGAACCTAGGCCAATTTTTATGAATTTAATAGACACAGCACTTATTAAATTACTTGAAACTAAACTGGAAACAAAAAACAGACTTTAGAACGTATAAACACTAAAAATCTGAGCACTAAAATATTTTAGGCATTTAAAATACAAATTGTGCGAAAGTATACGATTCCTCGCCACCGTAGAAATGCAATATGGCGGCGACGAGTCAGTCACGTGACTACGATACTAGTGTAGTCTGGTTGAATCTTTCGGTACTAAATCGACATTCGACAGATGTAAAAAAATTAGTCTTAGGTACCTATGTCAATGTCTAGTGAGATGGCAAAAATGGCATAGACTGGACTGTATAGGAATAGTGGATAGTCGATCGATTGCGTGTCAGCTATGAATGAAAATAGTAGAGATGTTATATTAGGGTCAATTTCGCATAATCCTAATATAGGATATATTAGTTTCGTCATATTCTAATACCATACCTATTACTCGATATTAGTCAGATAATAGGGTAAGGAGTGAACGTTTTAGTATTATGCTCTATAACTAGTATTCGTTCGCGTAGTCTCTGGCTAATACTTGACTAATATCGAGTAACCTAATAGATGACATTCCTATAACCTAATATGAATACGGGTCGCTCGTATTATAATATGCATACCTAATATGAGTATATTCGTTTCATCTCTAGAAAATAGTGTCAGTTTTCTCAGCTTACAGGAGTGGTTAGGTATTTGGGTAATAAATTATTCTCACTCGTGGCCTTGATGTCGTGACCTACCCCCTGATTCTGTCTGAGCTGTCGGAATATTTTCGGCTGGAAATGTCAATTTTATTAAAGATATAAAACATAATGATAAAGAAATAAATGATTGTAGTAAATATCTTGTATTAGGTAATTGGTTTTTAATTTTCTATAGGTATGTTAAACTATTTTCTAATATTAATTAACATAATCCTCCGTCATGTCGTTAGGTCGTCGGTCCATCTGGCGGGGGGCCGGCCCACGTTGCGCTTTCCAATACGTGGTCGCCACTCAAAAACTTTTTTCAATCAATCAAATTATTTATTTCAGGATTGCCCACTGCCACTTCAGCGATGCGATTCGGTGAGCTATGTCAGCAACTTTAGTTCTCCTGTGGATCTCCTCATTTCTTATTCGATCACGCAGGTAATCTCCAAGTATAGCCCTGTCCATGGCTCGCTGAGTGACAGTGAGCTTTCTAACGAGCCACGTCTCAGTACAGTCATCATCACTCATTGGTTGAAGACTTTTGTCTTTAATTAAACATTGGGACGAGAAAATAGTCCCAAACGCTGCCCAACCGAGTTGGATTTGGCGGTTAACCACTTTCTCGAACTTGGGCTTTGCTCAGACTTCACTCCAACAAAACTTTGCTCAGCCTAATCTGAGCCAAACAATATCATTGGAGCCAAAGCATTGATTTGGAATTTATAGACAATATCATTGCTTAGCCCGAGCCCATTAGGGAATATATACCCCCATCTGTTATTTATTAGTGATATGAAATAAATGATAGATAATATTCACATTGTCTTATTGCAAATAGGTTGCCTAGTTAAATCGCGCCCGGATAATATTTTATTCTTAATTTCCCTGGGTTCCCATACTTACCCAACATTTTTTTTTCATCAAACTCATACGTGTGGGGTTATCTATGGATAGGTCTTCAAAAATGATATTGAGGTTTCTAAGTTAATTTTTTTTAAACAGAATAGTTTGCGCAGGAGACACTTCCAAAGTGGTAAAATGTATGTCCCCCCCCCCTGTAAATAGGCTTTCATTTGATATTTTTTTCGACTAAATAATTGATGAGAGCACTTTATTCTTAAATTTTGTTGTCTAATATTGGTTTAATGTAATAAATATTATGAAAAAAATTCCATCCTGCATATATGTTATGCGGTCGGATTGAAAACCTCCTCTGTTTTTTGTCGGTTAAAAATAGGAACTAATTTTGACTAAACTAGTGTTGCTGAAGGAAGGAACTTATTATAATATTATTATTATAAGTTGTACTTGGGTTGAAGTCACCTTTGAAATTACCATAAATAATCGAAATACCTACATCAGTATTTAGGACTTGCTAAATATTATAATTTCACCATAAGTATAGTAACATCTTCTGCACCATCCATCCATCCATCTAACACCATTTTTATTAGAGAAAAAATTAAGTAAGTACATCATTATTTTTTAGTAAGTACTACTTAAATTTAGGAGATTTATGTTCCTTGATCTATACATAAAGCGCGCAACAGACTGTGCTTTAATATATATTAATATAGAAAATATATATATTACGGAGTTAAATTAATATACAGGGTGTATACGACGATACGACATTAAATGAAACCACTTTTAGCATGTGATGTTAGGCTTTATCAACAAAATTAAATAGAAATTTGCAACAGTTTAGACGCAAATGTACTTTCCTAATGTCACAGTTTTTCACAGTTTTAAACAACCTGTAGGTATTTGATTTACGTTGATCGTATGTTGTCATTACGTCATTCAATTAATTTAAATATCTCTGACTCTCATATTATCTTATCTCTTACACTGTTCCGCACTTTTGTCATCGTCATGATAGAAAAATAATCTATGCGATTAGAATAAGTATGGGCCTGTCAAATCAAGACGCCATTTTGTTTTCCAGTTGAAGACAACTTCATACCTTACAAGTAGGGTGTACAAAGAAAAAAGGAAAAAACGAAACAAATTACAATTAGGTACATACCTACATAGTTCACTAAACTCATTTTACATGAACATAGTAGGTAACTGGCATAGCTAAATAGGTATGCATGTTTTTATTAATAGTATTTAAATAAATTATGTGTGAGTATTGAATATGAAATTAGTGTTTGTTGGTTGTTGTGTATTTTTTATCTAGAAGGCACGCGTTGCTTCACTCCCGTCGTTTTTTTATTTGGCTACTGCTCTGCTCCTATTGGCCGTAGCGTGATGTTATATAGCCTATAACACTAAAATATTTTTTTAAATTTAACCAGTACCTAGTTCCTAGATCCTAGCATTCAATCAAACAAAAAACAAACTTAAATTTTATAACAAATAGGCAAATATAATGCAAATCTAGTCAGGTCCTAATTCTTCCAACCTAATTCTTCCTAATGCGTCAAACGTGCAAGAAAAATGTACATAATCAAAATAGAATAGAATAGAACATAAATTAATTAATTTACAAGTTATAATTTTTTTGCCTATTTTGTTTCTGCTAGCTGTACAAAAATGTACACATTCGACTGAAGTTAGCGGCAAATAGTACCACGTGCCCATACTTATTCTAATCGCACAGTAGTTATAAATGTTTAAATTTTTCGACTTTAAATAATGTGTGGTTTATTTTTCTTTTTTTCATATATTTTTTATTAGAATATGTTAATAAGGGTTAACACCTGCCGCCTTATCATTTAATGTCGTATCGTCGTATACACTATATTATAGCGCCGTCTGTTGTGCCCTTTATATGACAGTATCTACAATAAACTACCGTACTATTTAATAATGTAACTATCATAAACTAGATTACCTACGTGGTCGATCGAAGTCACAGAACACCTATACTCTGACGGGTTCGAAGTAGTTATGTCGCGTTCCACAGTCGCTAACTAAACTAACTAAAATAATTTATGCGCAACAATAATATTTCTGTAATTCGTCAATATAATATTGATTGAACTCAATCCAGTTAATTGGTAAATTATAAGACTCAAACGACAAATTCTCTGTTTCGTAAAATTCTAAAAACTTAAAATAGTTTTTTCAATGTAGACTAATAATTCACATTACTTAACGTAAAAAATGTAACACTTCTGTCTGATATGTAAATGGACCGCGCTTTGCTGACATTTGTAACTGTCATGGAGGCCTGTTTAATAAAGTGTCGTAAAGTTTTTAGGTAGCAGCAGCTCCTTACAGGAAGACTATTTTGTTTCGTTTTATATTTTTTTAAATCTAAACCTAATGACTATTTTCTACTGTTGTTTTTCAAATATTTTAATTTTATTTACGCTCTTGTAGATATTGATAAGAGTACTAGTCATTTGAAAATATTGTGATTATGGTGATAATGGCATATCGAGTTTTATTAGTTTTTATTTTAGTAATTATATCCGTAAAAACTGAAGAAGAAGCTGTATCACGTATGTCTAAGGCGGAACGATTAAGCTTAAGGTAAGTAATTGTATCAATTGTTAAGTTAATAGCACGAAGAAACTCGTTTATGCATTAGTAAAAATTGATAATGCAATTTATTTTTCTCCTACATAAAACAGCGTTTTTCGACTAAATTCTGACTCAAACCTTACAATACCTATTTTTATATTAAACTGCTGTATTGTTGGATGCAGTATCATTTAATTATGTATTGTTTATAATAACTGAAAGAAATAATAATTGATCAAAAATTTGGTCATGTTTTTCCATTCATCATTGTCAGTCACACGTTGCTCAATTGGGGCTTTCTAAGCTCATTATTACTTCCTCAATGTCAATTTAGACAATTAATAGCCTCAAAGGACAGCAAAGATACAAATGACAATTTTAGTATTTGTGGCAACATTTTCCTATTAGTAATTTATGTAGGGCATGTGGACCTTGTATGGTATCCCATATCTAGCTATAGTTGAATACTACTTGGGGTTTGAAGAAGAATGTTCAGTCTTTATTGAATGATTGCAGTTGCAGGCCGCAATCATCAAACATAATCCAATGTAGGTAGTAGTTAATATAGTTTAGAGTTCTTTGTTTCGTATTACAAAGATTCCTATTGGAATGAAACACCCAGTACTAATGGTATAATCTTCTGTACCTTTGTATGGTAACTTCTTAGTATAGTAAATACAATTTATATACAGTCCCTGGCCATTTGTTTTTTACACTGCAGGTTTTTATGTTTTGCAATAGATTAAAGGACAAAGAAATAATAATTACTTTCAAAATTACATAATACTGATTTTTATTAGGAAATTTATTGTAGAGTTAAATTTTATACTTATATATTTCGTGTTGTTGTTTGTGTTAACAAATTGTTACTAGAGCATAAACAAGTACAGTGTCAGTCGTGTTCTAGAATGGTTCAAGTACAGACGTGTACGGTTTATGTGGTTTTATACTTTATTTATTTGTTGCCTCAATATACAATAGTTTATTTTAATTGTGTATGCAGTCTTAATAACCCAAATTAGCATATTGCACCATTTTAAATATGGGTCAAAAAGGCGATCTTTCACCATGTAAGAAAGCTGAAGTTAAGGCTCTCATTAATACTAAAAAGTTTTCCAACCACGAAATAGCAGCTGAATGGAGGTGTCTGAAGACCTAGCGATCGACATATAAAGAATTAAGTAGAATTGGGGCAATAACTGAGCCCGAAACAAAAGAAAGCATGTGGCAGAGGGCCAATTTTCATTCAAAGGTCAGAAAGGTGTCTAAAGAAAATGCGCCAGGAAAACAGATTTGCTACCACAAAACTGACACAAACTAAACTGAAAGATGCTCATGTGAATCCTCTGAGCGCACTGATGTAGAAAAATAAAAATATTTCGATTTTAAAACCTGTCGCCCTGCTAAGAAGCCCAAGTTAACGCCTGTAATTAAAGCAAAGCTTTTGAAGTGAGTCAAGCAGATGGAGGACAAATGGTCAAAGTCAGCGTCTAATAATGTGGCCAGGGACTGTATATTGTACATTTATATAAATAGCAAAGTTGTTAATTAAACAGATAAACAGAAATAAAAAAAAGTTGTTTAAGTTTTTAATTTAAATAAAGCTATCTAAGACAGATTGGACAGGTCAAATTAAAACTGGCCAACAGTATACAGACTGAGTTACTAATGTATAATAGGTATATTTATATGCTGCACATGTATATTGACTGACAAATTTGTGGCACACTGAGATAAATATTTATATATATATATACCAATTTTCGTATAAATATGATAGTGCAAGTAATTATCTCTCACTTAGGGAGGAGGCCCGGAAAATGTTCTATCATGCATATAATGCATACATGGAAAATGCATATCCAGCTGATGAACTGATGCCTCTTAGTTGCAAAGGGAGGTGGAAAGGTATCACACCAAGTCGAGGTGATATGGACGACGCTTTGGGCAAGTAAGTTCATAAACTGCATAATGTAAATTTACTGACTAATCATTTCAAACTATAATGTTAATCCACAAAATACATACACTAATTACATAATTTTAGTTAAACCTGCTTTATGTCTTCTTATAATTCTTGAATTCTTGCTTCTTGCTTACTAAAATGCAAAACCTAAAATATGTAGTTGAGTGCTTCTCCTTCCATGGACTGTCAAAGAAATACTTCATGCATTACATTTAAGTTTTTGATTAGGATAACAAGAACAGTTAGTGCAAAAAAATACAAACTTACTTATAGCTTTTTAAATTAAGGTCTTCATTAGTATTTCACTAAAGTTATTAATGGCTATTTGTAAATAAAATCGTCGTTCTTTATTTGGCCACTGCTCAGCTCCTATTGGCCGTAGCGTGATGTTATATAGCCTATAACCTTCATCAATAAATGGGCTATGGGCTATCCAACAATAAAAGTTTTTTTTTCAAATCCGACCGGAACTACTGTTCCTGAGCTCCTAGCGTTCAACCAACCAAACAAACAATCTCTTCATCAGATTTATAATATTAGTATAGATGTTTCACACATCAAACATGTATGCATTTTTAGGGTTCCGTACCTCAAAAGGAAAAAACGGAGCCTTTATAGGATAACTCTGTTATCCGTCTGTCTGTCTGTCCGTCTCTCAAGAATATTTTTCTCAAGAAGGTGTAGAGGTATCAAGCTGAAGTTAATATCACATACTCGGGTCTGCAATCCCTTAGCGCAGTGCACAAGATACAGCTGTTTATGCTCTATTTTTGTCGATTATCATGAGAAACAAAAAAGTCAAAACCTATAGGGAACTTCTCGATGACCTAGAATCATGAAATTTGGCAAGAAGCAATATCAAGTTGTTATTGATTTTTCTGCTGTCTGAGTTTCACAAACACTATTTAAATGCTTACATTAAATAGCGTTCGACAAAAATATATTTTGTTTGTCTTAAAACTTCTGAACACCTGAGGATAATAAAATATAAAATAAAATTAATTTATTTCAGACTATTTCGTCCATATGTTGTTAGTAACATTGTCTTAAAAACCTATGTTAGTAAAATCAAGTCATTATGTCAAATTAAAATTAAAAATTAAAATTCCAAATAAAAAATACAAAAATGATATATATACATAAATTTAAGTTTAATAAAAAAACTTTATGGTGAGCCCGAGGGGGAGAGCACAAAGAATGGTCCCGTTAACGACGAAACTATAAGGGTTCCGTTTTTGTCATTTGGGCTACGGAACACTGAAAACGAAACTATTTCCCCTATCTTATACATAATAATTTTATAAAATTAATATATTAATTATAATTATTCGAATGCAGAGTTATCTGATAAAACATACATACCTACGTAGTTGTAATATTTGAGATAAGAATGAGTTATGTGCGCCTTATATTATGTTAGTGTAAGTCATTGAAGACCACAAAGCATGTCGTTTTTAATTTGAAGCATTAATAAGGGAAATGTAATATATGTATGAATATGTTAATTCAATTTCATTTCGTAAAAGAAAATCTGTTTGAAATAACTTCAAAGTTATTTTGGTAATAATATTTCATTTCTTAGTAAATAACTTAAATTGTTAACATAAATAACTTAAATTGTATCAAGATCTGTTTCATAAAATGGTAGGCTAAAATGTCGTATTAAGTTGATCGTATGCGCTTTTGTTGTATTGATACCAAGTTTATCGTCTCGATAAGCTTAACAACATATTTACTAGTTAACCGCAGCAATAGCTATTGCTCCACCGCGGCAGTACCTATCATACCAGATTTCAACTTGATACAGAATATTTGTAATTTAATATACTTATCAATATTATCTTACATTATTCATAAGCCAAATTATTTATCTATAAAATACAATGTAATTATTTCCAACGAAAAAATATTATTTTACTTCCTTTACTTCCAGTTTCCTTGAGATAGTAGTCACAAGAACGGGCAATCTTATTCTATTTATATTACGAAAACGTTATATCCGCCACACATCTTGACGTAGACTTGCAAAAACTCAGACTTCCTCAAGTCTACAAACTTGCAAGTGTCTTCTGAAGCGGTATAACTATTGGGATCTTGTGTCGACCCGGAAGATTTTTGATGCATTTCTGCCAAACATATTACTGGAGTCAGACTTTGTTCGCATAGATCCCGAAAATATTAATGAAATATGTCCGTATTGCTTTCTTTCTCATAGGTTAAGGACCTATTCAGACAAATTTTGCCCGCTTTGCTATGAAGGGAAGTGGAGACTTTCTTTATTACTCCTCCATATTACTTCTGATTAAATTCGATGCGGATTCCAAGAGGTTAGGCTTTCCCTGGAACTTCGGAGTAAAACAATATTCAAGAAAAACTGTTCAGTTTATACCTAAATGCATGTTTCATATTGGTTATTTTCAGCTTTTCCTTGACGTTGGTAGACAGCCTGGACACATTGGCTATCATGGGGGACTTCTCAGAGTTTAGCAATGCAATGAAACTGATCATAAAAGATGTTACATTTGACCATGACATTGTCGTATCCGTATTCGAGACAAATATAAGGATGCTTGGGTAAGTATCTGGTTTATAATTATGCTATTATTATCTTCTATTAAAATATTTCTAATTTTCTAAGGTATATTCTTCTTTTAGAATTTAGTGCTCAAATGGCCGACCTGTTCAATGACGGGCTCCTATCACTATGTTATCATTATGTGCAAACTACCAAAAAAAGAAGAACCGGTTCCAGTATTAATTTTAGTTATACGAGATGGTTGGTGTTGAGTTTTGGCTTAATGTTCAGTGAAATTGCATACCAATCGACAGTTCGCGGACTCCTAGTGGCCTGAGAACCCCAGGTAGACTAAACGGGGATTAGATAATACTCTGCCTTAATAAAATTGGAAAGAATGCAAATATTGAAACTCGAACGGCATAACGGAATTTTTTGTTGTTAACTTTCAAATTCTCAAGAATGACACAAACTAGGTGCTTATAACATTGTTATAGCGAAACATAACAGTGTAAATTGAGTACATTGGTACACAGTTCAGTAATATTATAATGTTCGGGTAGTTACCATGCCCTTTATTTATATTTTTGAGTTTCTGATATTTCGGCGCTGTATTTAGGGGGGGGGGGGGGGGCAAACGAAACTCTATCCGCTATTCTTATTCTTACTGGTGTCTTAATTAATATAATAGGAAAACAGATTTTAGTCTTCCCACAAATAGCTTTAAAATCAGGGTGATCAATGGTTTTGATATGATCAGACATGTCCTTCTCCTCTTAGAACTTTTAAATAGTGTGTAAGAAATAAGTAGGCCGTGGCTAAGTCCGAATAAATCCATAGAAGGCCCCTGGTGGTAAAACCAATTGACCTAGCTTCGCAGCATGACCGCCCAGTTTATTTTAGTATCTGTTGTCGGTGATAACTAGCTGTCTGTTATAGGTGTATGAAACAAGAAGGTGGCATGTTGCTTAGCGAGTATGGAACTTACAAAAAGGTTTGAAGTGTTAACGAGATTAGGATTCGTATATTTGTATTACATGTAAAATGTTAGAGAGTATAAAAAATATTATTTTCTAATCTTTTTCATGCGCTAAAAAAGTTTGCATAAACATGAGACGATGATGTACATTTTATATAACTTTGTCGTTTTAACGTCACAATGTGTCACTCCTCAAAAAGGTTTATTCTAAAACGAATATTACTTAATTTAGGTACGTGCAGTATATGTTGAACCAATAACTAGACGGCACGACGTGATCGAATTTATCGACACATAATGAGGAATAAAATAGCATTGGCATATCACACCGTAAATAATGTAACAATTTACATATGTTTGCTCACACCACCTTTATTGGCAATTGATTTACAAAATTCAAGCTTAATACATTCTGCCAGCAGCTGTCCCGATAATAATGATAAATTACATTTTTTCACATAAAATAATAACTAATAGGACACCTTTTTAAATGGGAGAACATGATACTCTTTAGATATAAAACATTTTTTTAATACTTATCCGTTCACCAATTTATTTTGATAAATTTACATCTTATGCCTGTGATAATAAAAGATTCACTATGGAAATCAATAAAGTCTTTCTTTTAAAATCTTTTACTTTAGGCTTAGGAATTAGGAAGTACCTACTCACGTTACACTAAGGTATGCTACTCAAATATGTTCCCCATTTGTCTCGATATAGATTCAGGCTTTTTATTTTACAGCAATTGTTAATAACTGCGAATGTTTTTTATCTGAAATGTTTATATTCTTCTTTAGATCCTCGTTTAGTAGTTACCCTTTGTTAATTTCGTATAATACTTTTCTGGATTATGAAGTTATTACGTTAATTTATAGGGGCTTGTTGTCGGCTCATGTTCTGGCGAGTACATTGAAGCACGAGGTACCGGTATTGCATTGGTACAATGGGGAACTGCTAGCGATGGCTGAAGACTTGGGCAGGAGGCTTCTGCCTTCCTTCAATACCTCCACAGGAATACCACACGGCAAAGTAAGTGTTGAATTCAATTGTTTGCCATAATAATAACACTTTTTGCGCCAACTAGCAACATCACAGGATCAAATTTTTGAGATAATTATGTAAAAGTCTAGAACTGGCTGTACAAATAATTCAGGTTTTTTTCTATCCTTATAAATAAAAATGAATAATTGATAAAAATATCAATTATTCATTTTTATTTATAAGGATAATCGTTGAAGTCTGAGTTAGTTTTTATTAAAAATGAATAATTGAAAAAAGTTCGTTGAAGTCCGAGATACTTTGTATAATAATGAATAATTGAAAAAATTTCGTTGACGACCGAGATAGTTTTTATGAGGATAAAAAAATGGATTGATTAACATAAAAACAGAGGAAATGTTCTGTGGTTACCGAACTACACGCGCGCAAAGCCGCGGGCACGTAAATACATTTTTCAATGCATTGAAACCTTAATTCACTCTTATTTATACCATTCATCTGATTGTCATGAGATTAGATTTGTGTGACTGTGTGTGTGTGCGACGAAACTAATAACCTGAGGGTGTCATAAAAGTACCTACTACTTTAAGTATATAAAACAGGAGCCTTAAAGTGTTGCATTTTTTATAGTCATAGAGTAAACGATTAATCTTCTTGTAGTCATTCAGTTACTGAAATATAGATGTTGTTGATAACAAAAGTTGAGAAAAGCGTGCCGTCCTCTTGACCGTGACAGTTTGACCTTAGCCATGCAGACGGCTACTGCATTACTATGTGCATGATTTGTGGGTTGCCAACCACTATGAATTGAAATCACTTGTTGACGCCAATGAGAATATGATTATAATTATCTTTACTTATATTACAAAGAGGTACAGTTTGTGACTTTATGACTATGTATGTTGCCTAAGATCTCAGAAACTAATACCGGAATACTAAAGTATTTTTTAATAAGAGAGGAACTCTGTGTGATGTATTAATAAAATTAAAATTAAAAAGTAAGAAATCATTGCGCTTACACTACAGTTCTATTCATATGCAAATAACACATGGGAAACTTGCAGGGCGTTATTTTAATAGTAAAATAACTGTAAGCATTACGGTTACTTATTTTTCAACACACTTTCATATAGTTCTAAAAAGTTATATTATTAAATAATAAAAATTGAAAACCACGAAATACACACTTTTCAAATTCTTATACTTAAAACAAACAGTTTAATAAAAATGCCTGAAACAAATCTTCATAAATTCTAGTTAAGAATCATCTCAATTGCATCGAGTCAGAATAGAAGCGGTGCATTTGTCACTTGTCTAGAGGGGCTACTGAGTCAACGTAGTCTATTTTTTGCACTTATTTATTTTGTCTCGCAGGTTAATTTACGTCACGGTATTCGAGGTATGTCGGAGTCGCGTGAGACCTGCACGGCATGTGCTGGTACTATGATACTAGAAATGGCTGCACTGTCACGTCTAGCTGGCAATCCCGTCTACGAGCAGAAGGCACATAAGGCTATGGACAGGCTGTGGAAAATTAGGCATAGGTAATAACATAATTAGTTGAAGTAGCGGGTTAACAACTCGTGATTTAGAAAGGTTTAAAGTGTTTCTTCTTTAATACTTCATAAGCTGTTGAATTAAAATATTTAACATGATCTATCTAATGATGGATGAACCTACACGGCAATGTAAGTGGTGCTTGAATCGTATGTCATATAACATCGTATCTTTATATCATAACGTTTTGTGAGACCGCACCTAGTAAATAGCACTTTTTGCGTATACTTGCATCATCATAGGTCCAACAGTATTGAATGTCATGATCAAATGAATAGACTTCATAAAACGTCAAAATCTTTCCAAAATGCGATGTTGTCAACCCACATTATATCTTAATATAAATTATTATTTTTTCAAGAGTATCCTGTGTAAGACAATAACAAAATGAAACTTGAGTCGAAAGAATTGCCTTTCATATTTTGCATGAGTCTCAAGGCATTTTTAAAACAACTTCACCTTAACTGCAGTGAATAAATATTTTTGTGTATATTTTTTTAAACGACTAGTGAAGCCACGTTCTGGTCAATATAATAACAATATACAAAAACTACAATGATACGTTTCGTGAAGGTGTTGATTAAAAACTTGTTTCTTTATTTTAGAACATCAGATCTCATGGGAACAGTGATAAACATACATTCGGGTGACTGGGTACGCAAGGACTCGGGTATCGGCGCCGGCATAGACTCTTACTACGAATATTGTCTCAAGGCTTACATCCTGCTAGGCGACGAGAAGTACCTGGCCAGGTTCAATAGGCACTACAACGCAGTCATGAAGTATATCAGCAGAGGTCCAGTTATGCTAGCTGTTCATATGCATAGGTGAGTTTTTATAAATACTCTTATAAGATAACTGATTAGTACAACATATCCAATACAATTTTTTAATCTCACTCTGGATTCCAACCCAGGACTTTTACTTGAAAAAGGCACACACTCCCGCTTCGCTACCGAGACAGTATATAGAAACAACAACGTAGTTATTCCTTTTTTTTAAACCTAATGCCCATGTGACGCTATTCAATTAGCTATAATCTCTGGTAACTAAAAATAAAAACATTGATTATTTTTATTTCCTATCGGAAATTAAGTTTTCATATATCGTGGATTAGATACACTCGTCTTGCAATTAATATTGTATGGTTTTCACACTCACATACACAGGTTTTTTCGATAAGGCGGCGGTCATCGATACGCTTCGTGTTACAAAAGTTGATTTCTCAATAATGAACGGTTATGTGTAAAAAGAATAGGTATGTTCTAGACTGCTTCAAGGTTGTTCCAACAACTATTTAGAGAAAATACGGTCTACAATTAAGATAAGAGTTTAGACAATTTTCTTGTGTAGTCTTATACCCCTTGTTACAGAATATGGACTAAGTATTAAACCAGGTTTAAATTGACATAAGCCATTGTTTTAGTGTCAAAGTTGTCAATTTATACCTGGTTTTATGCTTAGTCCGTATTTTGTAATAAGGGGGTTTGTGTTTGTCACACTATATTTTGTTGATGTTTCATATAAAGGATATATAACCTTTGCTAGACAGTTCTTTGAAGTGTTGCGTTTTTCGATCTTCACGAATTATAAATATCATGTTACTTTTGTTAATTTCCACAATAATAATAATAAATATTTATTATCCATGCTATCAAAAACGTGTGTATTCTTTGCCCAAATTGTTTTGTCCAATATAAAAAATTACGTTATAGTTCACTTGTTTTTTAATTAATCAGGGCCCCAAATCTGCTAATTTACGAATTGAATCGATAATTGGATCGCAATAGCAGTTTTCGTTTATTTATTTTATTTTTATATTTTAGTAGCATACCAAAAAAAATTAAAACTACTATTGAGATCCAATTACGATTCAATTGATCCATTCGTAAATTAGCAGACTTGGTGCCCTGTTAACGAGTCATGTAAACAGACATTGTTTGTAGGCTTAACATTTGGAAAAGCAGCTGAGCTATATAGTATTTCTTTTTTGCTTTGAACAAAGCATTGTAAATTATACAACTTTTATCACTTCTCTGTTCACTCAAGGATAAAGATTAAACTATTGGTATAAAACCGAACAGAAAATGCGTCAACATAGTTTTTCTTGTACACATAGGTACGTGCGATACTCGAATGCACTTATATTAAACTGCTACTTGTATTGAGTACCTGTAATATTATTCTATTAATACGTGAACCATAAACTTAATACTAGTAATTAATTTGAAGTTCAATAGACAAGTTTTACTTTTTAACCGGCCTGTGTTTTTTCGTTTTGCCTTTTTGCCCGAAGGGCTCTCCCCTTCGGGCAAAGGGGCGTCAGACCCATTTCACTAGCTATGTATGGTCTCATGTCAGACAAAATGACGGCTAAAATCTAGTTAGACTTATACATATGATGCTTGTTTCGTAGGCCTCATTTACAATCTCGCAACTTTATGGATGCGTTGTTGGCATTCTGGCCGGGCTTGCAAGTGTTGTTGGGTGACGTGCGACCCGCTGTGGAGACTCACGAAATGTTGTACCAGGTCATGCAGAGGCACACGTTCATACCTGAAGCATTCACCTCCGATTTTCAAGTTAGTATACCTAGTTTTGTAGAAGTGGGACGTTTATGGGTTGAAATAATGATTATGATACCTAGTTAGTTGTGGTGAGTATGTATTATGAATGGGTAAACGCTGCGACTAACATAAGTATTTGTACGATGGGAATTTTCCACCGAGAATTTGTTCTGTTTGCAAATTATTAAAAAAAATATGTATTCGAAAAAAAAACTGTTTTTAGGGTTCCGTAGTCAACTAGGAACCCTTATAGTTTCGCCATGTTTACAGGTGCATTGGGGTCAACACCCACTGCGGCCAGAGTTCCTAGAATCCACATACTTTTTACACCGCGCGACAGAAGACGATCATTATTTACAAGTGGGAAAAACCGTACTAAAAGCATTACAGCAATATACGAGGGTGTCGTGTGGCTATGCGGCTGTGAATGATGTCAGAACGCGCAACCACGAAGACAGAATGGACTCGTTTGTACTCGCAGAGACATTCAAGTACCTTTACATGTTGTTTGGAGAAGATAAAGACCTTCCTGTAAAGCTGGAAGATTATGTGTTGACCACCGAAGCGCATTTTCTACCTCTATCATTAGCTACAGACGGTAAAAATACTTCGTATTTCACTCTCAAGATCGATGATGGGGATGAAGATAAGTACAGAAAGTAAGAATATTTATATTGAATTCACACTTGCATTGACCTGAAATAATGACGTTATTGTAGTCAGGAAAACGCGATCCTCCCACGTTGTATAAAGTATCTTATATGCTATCCAGAATTTAATTTATCTGTATGCCAAATTTCATACAGGTCCATTCAGTCGTTCTGGCGTGATTGAGTAACAAATATAGCATTTATAATATTAGTTGGATTTTTCTGTAATTTCATGGCATAAACCAACAAATAAATGGAATGAAGTTATTTGTTGGAATGCAAGTTGTCTTAAAACTTTTAATACTTCATTCATTTAATGACTGGCCTGTTGGTCTAGTGGTTAGTGACCCTGACTGCTAAGCCGGAGGTCGTGGGTTCGATCCCCACCCAGGACAAATCTTTGTGTGATGAGCATAAAGGTTTGTTCTGTGTCTGGGTGTAATTTATCTATAATATGTATGTATTTACAAAAAAAAAATGTATTTATGTAGTATATCAGTTGTTTAGTACCCATAACACAAGCAAATATAATTGCTTACTTTGGGACTAGATGGCGCTGTGTGAATGTGGTAGAATATTATTATATTATTATTATTATTTATATGCAATGATATGCAAAAATTCGAGCTCTCCTCCCTAGATACACAACCACCTACTAAAGTTACTGTACTAAAGTTATCAAAATTAATTAATATAATACTTATTAAAATTACATGTATCTTCGGTGTTTTTTTGGATATCAATGTCTTTATTAGCTATTTTCATTGTGTTGTAGGACATGTCCAAATACGGCTTCACTAGTAGCAGAGAAGGTGAGACAGCCAATGCGTCAATTGCTCGGCACAACGGCCGCGCGGCCCCCTGCTCGCCTGCGCCCGCTCAACGACCCGCGGCAAATACATGCGCTCTCAAACATGGGCATCTCTGTGCTTACCCTCCCCGACGGCAGGGTCCAGCTGCTATACACTACATCTACGGTGAGTTGTTGCTTATAAAATAATAATTATTTATTTGCAAAATAAAAAGGTAACGATGTACGAAAGTGAAGGCTGGGTTTGGCAGAAAAAGCATGAATGTAGAATGAATTCTGTGGAAATAAGACCTTTGAGATGTATGATGGGGATAAATTTGAATGTGGGATAAGGAACAGTGTGATAAGGGAATGTTGTGGCATAAAAATGTTAAGCTGGTTTGGACATGTCGAGAGAATGAATGAAAGAATAAATTATAATAAATAATTAATTTATAATAAAATTCCCAGTGAAATCAGGGGCGATAAAGGCAATAAACAAGTTTTTAATCGAAAAATGATTTTATTCACTATTTGAATTTTTTGATTTAAATAGTTAAACCTGTTTGTTATTTGTTTGTTGTCTAGTTTTTCATTTTTTTAAATCTTAAAGTAATATTGTATGCCTATGGGTACAATGTAGCGCTTACTTATTTAATAACGCAAGATCTGTAAATTAAACCTACCTACATTGACAAATAAATATCTGTTTCTGTTTCAAAAAGAAGGGTGAAGACCTAGAAGAACGTACCATGACCAAATAGGGCAGTTCTAAAGAAAGGTCAGATCAGGAGTACCCTAAACCGGCGAGAATGTATGAAACGATTGATGAATGTTGAAGAAGCGAAAGATGTGTCAGAATCGTAGCAGGTGGAAGGAAATAGTCTCTGCCTACCCCTCTATTGGGTAAGAGGCGTGATCTATATATAATACTCAGATTTAACATAGTAAAAAAAATAGATAATATAACAAAGATAACAGTTTGTAAGTACTTAAAATATTAGATTATACTCGGGCCGAAATTGATGTAGAACCAGGGGGTGTCACTCCGCAGCTTAGGTACATACGTTCGGCCAGAGATCCCCCAAGTAGGAATATCGTAGTCGGTTGTCGCTCGGTCAGAGAGCGCTCGGCCTTCGGCTCGCGAGCACGTGCCGCGTCGCACTTATTTAAGATATTTTTACGAATGAACAATCACTTCTATATGATCCTATGCTGCTTATGTTTGTAATTTTCTAGTGATAAAATTCTTTAATAGGATTGTCAGAAAAATAATTTGCTTCAGATATCCAAATTTTGGCAATAAAGAATCTGTGCTATGTACAAAAGTAGGTTATCATGTATACAAAGAGGTTTTATTACCACACTTACTTACTTATTATAGGTAGTTGACTTAATACACAATTGGACACTTTTCTTTTGTTTATTTTAATAGGTACCTGTATAACATAGATATTATATGCTTATAAAGATACGCCTTCATCCTGAGATATCACAAAAATATATAAATTAACAAAATAAATAATTTTTATTTTATATTTATTTATATCAGTGAGTAGGAACCCTTTGCTCTAGCCGCTAAACCCGTTCGACTTATTGGCGTCCAACGGAATATGAATTATTTCGCAAAGCAATTTTGTTTGTTTTAATTAATTTCTATTTTCAAGCAGCAGTACTGTAGGCAAATTTTTGTAGCTAAACAAGACTTTTGTTCGAGAGTGATCCTTTTGTACGTAGTACTATTATTTATTCTGTGGTAGAACAAAGAATAACAACACTTAACTATCTTTTAATGCCTGTCTTTGTCAAACCAATCAATAAAAACAATGTGTTGTACAAGAAAGTATTAAAGAAGTACAAGTTTTCTTCATTATAAATATGTATACCCAATATCGTCAATAAAGAAATCGTCCCGCTTTCAGGCTAAATCGGCGAAAGATGCCGCGGAGGGTCTCACGTTCATGCGTGAAATGTCCAAATGGAATTCGCTCAGTGATATGGAAAATGGAGTAGTGCCGGCCGCTATCAAGGTAAACAATAAGCTGTTCCCGGCTGGGCCTGGGCACTTTGGTAAAGAGATTAATTCTCATGATGTCTACACGAATACTGTGGCCTTCGTCACTCCGATTGACGCTTGTACACCAATAGAAAATAAACACGAAGTGGGAGGTAAATTTGCCATCGCGAAACGTGGCCAGTGTACATTTGCACAAAAAGTACGTAATATGCAAAACGCTGACGTCAGCTTAGCCATCATTCTCGACAACGTACCCGAATCTACCCATGAAAGCACCGCTTTGTTTGCGATGTCTGGAGACGGAAAAGATAATATTGAAATACCAGCTATCTTTTTGTTTTCACAAGAAGGTGACTATCTAATAGAATCGCTCTTAGCAAATCCAGAACTCGAAGTGACTGTCGGTGAACTGAAATATTTGAAGAGAGAGTTTGAAAACGGGTGCGATGATGGCAAATGTGAAGCGGTTATAGAAACACAGGGTGTTCCAGCCGACAAAGAATCGTTCGACCATCTAAAGAAAGTACTCAGTCAGCTAGTAGCGCAGTTCGAATTGTCCTTTTCTAATGACGACATTGGGTCTTCTAGAACTTGTGGCGAGGAATCAGAGAACGTAAGTAATATAAAAGAGAAACAGAATGAAGAGAGTCAAGTACAAGGCCCTCCTGAAATATGTGAGTTCAATACTGAGCACGAGGAAGCTGAGGAGAGTTCTATAATAGAAGTATCGGCGACGATGACCCCTGACCCTGACACCGGAGACGTGCGCGACGGTTTCTGACCGTTGCATATTCGACAACAATTGTGAGCCTCGAGTAAGCCACAAGTGAACTATTTATGATCCCTGGTGAGGTAGGCTCAAGTGCCGTGCTTGTGGTTGACTGTCTCAGGCGCCCGATTAGTGTAATTTGGTAAACATTATGTAAATATTCACAGGAACAAATGTAAGACTTAAAACAAGCAACTTTTATCAATTTAGTGCTTGTACAATTGTAAATAAATATTAGAACACAATCTTGTACATTAAATACATAAAGTTATAGTTGCTGTTGTATAAGTTATAATATTGTATTATATTGCGTTTGAAGGTTTATGGAAATAGTAAATGTGAAAAAAGTTTATGAAAGGAATTCGGTTTGGAAAACATATCGTATAATAGTGTAATGAGCAATAAAAGTTATATCGCCAGTTAAATCTAAAATAAATAACTCGAGTGACTTAAAATGTGACCGTTCATTATGAATTCAATAATTCGAAATTAAAGTATACTATGGTTAGACGGCAAAACTTACAACTTTAGGAAGTGAAGGGACCAAGATTGTTCGATAACCTGTCTCTCCGCTTCTTATACCCATATTAACCTTCTGACCGCCACACCTTAACGGCATCTCCGTGCCCTGTACGCCAAGCCATGAAATTAAGTTTTCAAGTTGTAATTAGTAATAAAACTAAAAATATTTATTTTGTATTTTTATGTGACCTGTTTCTGTCGGCGATAGTCGTCATCGTTGCACACGGCGCGCTTGTTCTTGTTGCCGATGTTGCCGTTATAAACTTTATACCCCGACGAGCTAACTGTGTTATATTAAACTTATTTCAATACTGTGCAGAGATATTTTAGCGAATAAAATGTTTGAAAGACTAATTTTATGTCGGCATGTTATTTGTGCTGGTTAGTTTCTCAGATTCTTATTCATCTAAGAATCCGAAGGAACTAGAAGGGTACGCTTTGTAAACATATCTTAACGGAATATTTAAACATTAAAAGCTTTAGCAATAAGAGTTTTATTATTTCGTGGGTACAAACAAGGATAATACTCCTCGGAATAGTTAAAATGTAATCTTAATTATCGGATTACTGAATTCGTTGTTCAATAATCCGAAAATAGTATCAAAGTATAGTTTAGACGGCTCTCCTCTCTTCAGCCAAACTTGATACTTTAGGAAGTGGATGGACCAAGAATGTTTGTCTATCCGATTCTTAGAGTCGTCTTAGTCCTATAACGACTGCCCGTGATAAAGGAAACTTATTCTAATGCTGTGTAAAGATACATCGGTGACTATTAATGTTGTTCCAAATGTATATGTTACAGTCAAAATTCATATCCGGTCAAATCAGCCAAAAATACTTTTGTCTGATCTTTGCAAGTCAAAGTATTTTGACCGATTATGAGTTTTGACTGTAACATATATATAAAGACTGAAGTTGTGTTGGCATGTCAGAGTTATGTACATATTATTCGTAAGTTGTTTAATAACACTGAAATTTTTGTGCCTTTTCAATCTGCCACAAATATTAATTTATCAATATGTGTTAAGTCTTTGTGTTATTTCTCAATTATACCAACTTTACCTACTATTTTATATTTATATTTTACCGTCAGAGTTAAATTAATTACTGTTTGTTAAGCAATAATAAAAGTATACATTTTAATATACACATTAAATGAATGTATAAATATATTTAAATTTAATGGATATATATATATATTATTGTATATTATACATTTTAATAAGAGTGTAAATAAATTAATATGTTACTTAAACTGTCTTATAATTTCCTCTGTTACCCGTGGTACCTTGTTGGTCTCGATTTTAGATTAGCACTGATTAAAACTTTATTATAAAAAATAAATAAAAAATTGTCTCATAATGATACATGCAACAAACTATAGTTACATTCTAACAATATAGCAATACAAAAACACATACAGATTATCGGTAGTATATATAGTACCTACCATATTTTAAACTATAGAAGTCAAGATAAACATTTAAGCTTACAATAATGCCCAGTAAATGGGCCCTCAGATTAAAGTTAGTCATCGATTAAAGTATATATTATCCTGACTGAATATAAAAGTACAACATTAGAACTAGCTAGTTTATGCATACAACGGTCATTTAGAAACCACGTGAACAACATTAGATACATTATCTGTAGTAAATATGTGTCTCGTGGCTGCAACTAAAAGGTGTCCAGTTTACCATTGAAGCCAAGTCAAGTTAAAGGTTACTCGAAGAGCCGACTTGAAAATACTTTTTAACGTTAAAAATGTATACTTGCCTAATAATCCCATTGTCATCAGGTCAGGATCTGATGGGATTCTGGATAAATCGAGGGCAATACTCAAATTTTATAGACGCAGTTTTTAATTTGTTTTCTGAAATTAATCAGACATTTGTATCTAGTAGCCACCATCATTTTGCTAGAGTAATGATGGAAGGTACAACTTCTTGGCGGTTATATCAACTCGGAATCGGATCGTAACTGTCTGTCACCGGACGTAGCGATTATGGTTGTCGCCTCGCCACCAACATCGCTCGGCGAGGCGAAAGGTGATACGGTGACAATCCCTCTCCGAGTTGATATAGGTATACTTATAGGTATGCTACGACTTCAAAAGAGACAAAATGTTTTCGAGTAGATACGTTCATCATAGTAGCACAGAAAGACATCCTTTATGTGATCCCTAACAGATGATTATTATAAGTATGACCTTGTGGACACATAAGGGGAGGACCAGGATAAGCAGTCGTCCAGAAACCGAGGTATCATCGAATAAAGGAAAGGGTGTCTCTTTTATTATACTTAACTTATAAAATAAATACATAATCTTTATATTTCCTTACAAATTATTTTCCAGTTCAGGATTCAGATTGCACCATTACTGTTTGACTAAAAAATATGAAGCAGACTTTCTGTCATAGAATAATCTAATTCTTATAATTATGGATTTGATTTGAGAGAATAGATCGAGAGAACACGATTGAGCTTGTTATATACCTAGGAGTGATCCCTGGTAACAAAAGAAACGCTAGCTAGTATCAAATTCCTGAATACCAGAAATATATCATTCTACGTTTAGAACCAACCTTTTTAGGATCATAGTCTATGTCAGAATGTTGTTTGATACCCCGTATGCAAGATAAAGAGATGACGAACTGTAAGTACTTCGTAAATATAAACCAGTGGTAGGATGATAGAAAGGTAAGAATGAGCTAACTTTTACCTTTTTTGTGGTCTCTCTGCTTTGATAAGGTGACTTACATGCTCCACCTCACGAAGTAATACAGTAAGTAATAATAATATGCGACTAACAAAGCGAGAGGTAAACATATTTGATCACTCGCTCCTTAACTGCCACGTATCTCAAGTTCTTGAAAATGAAGTTAGGTACTAAGCTTACGTACTCTTAGTTAAAACTTTAATATGCTTTCGAAACTTCACCTTATTTGTTTTGTTCAGACTTGGATAGGTACAGTTATTAATCTGGATTCAAATATGAGAGTAAATTTATGTTATGAGAGCAAATCTGTGCCCGGTGTTTTTATCGAGAAGGTTTTTCTACATCTAAGGTTAATAGGTACGTTGTTATGTAACCATCTGTTAAGCCACACTGAGTATATGTATAGACTTGAACCTAGTCATCTCCTCAGAAAAGTAAAACTGTCATCTGCTGAAGTAATAATTGGACCTCCTCGCTAGTGTAGCTGTCAATTTTTACCCGAATGCCAAAAAGGAGGGTAATGTTTTAACTACTTGTGTTCGGTTAGTGAGATAGTCTTTAAATAGATCCACTATATAAACACAAAATAATAGATGTCTTACATATTAATACAAAATCTATCAATCATGATGAGACGTATTAAGTTAGTACACAAATAGCTGTGTAGAGAGTGAACAGAGTGGAACTAAATGTTGTCCTATTCTATCTGTCATATTTGAAGTAAAGTGTCGCCCTCCTTTTTACGTCATTACTGTTCAGGAAGCTGTGTAAGTGCAGTTTAACAGTCCTTTGACATTTTAAAACATTGCCATAATAATCTTTTAAAAATACTTTGTGCAGCGACTAACTGGGGGCCAAGTCTGCCAACACAATCGTAAGCCAATGGTCTCATTCAACAGCTGTGTTTGGCTTACTAAGTCAATAGCGCCATATTACCGGTCTGTGATTGGTCCATCTATATACTATCGAGCTATCGACGTGTGTAAATTTTTCAGATGCAGATTCGACCACCTAGTCAGACTATACGTTTAAACCGAAAGTTATACTTTCAAGTTATTGAAACACAGTTATTATATTTTATTTTAACACTTAATAGATAGGTAAGTTTATAAATTTTGATATCCTGAGTTCATTTATATAAAACATATCGGTATCCTGAATCTTGGGGTTGCACGATAAATTTGCCTAGAAGGCTAGTTTGGTTAGTCATTAAGTCATCATTAACTAACATCATCATCGTAATTTTACAGTAACCCGAGTTGCCGTAAAATTAAACGTAACATTATAATACAATGTGTTCAAATGAGGGAATGGTCAAATGGTGCAAATGCAATACGAGTATAAACTACAAAACTTGTAATAAAATATATTTAATTAGAAATAAATAAAAAATGTATATATATTTATCACTTACGCTAAATCCTTCAGAACAAGCTCAACTAACGAACGAACTCATAAAGCATGTGCTAAAGCTAAGCCAGGAATAATTAGTTACATGCTAAAGTGATAGCAATATTTGCTAGCTCAGCTTTATGCGACATGCAGAGTCAAATATCTGGCGTAGGTTTTAAGAACATAGTTACTAAGTAAGTTTAAATAATATTTTTATTTAAAATCTGGTTGTAAGATTGCATGACATTAACAAAATTTAAAACTATAAGTAACTGTCTTTAATCTACATATATGCCGGTTTAAGAGCAGATTTAAGTTTGCGAGGTTGGTCTGGACTATAGTCTGGCGCGGGCACTGGTGGGCCTGGCTGTGACCACATGTCTCGGCGCCAAGGGGAATCTGGCACGGGTCTGTCAGGTGAAACTTGTGGCTTCAGTTGCACCGGTCGCTTTATATCCTCCAAATATGAGAAGGGACGCGCACTAAGCTGCGATGGACTATTCTGTGTGTGATGCCACGATTCCGACCGGTCAAACGAACGACTGTAAATACATGAAGTTATTAATTTATTAGACGGCTGGCACAGATTAATTGTTTTATAATACCATTAGCCGTTGCACGTATAGACGTAGCTAATGGTATTATAAAACACAATTTAGTAATAGACTCAGCCATTGGGCTGAGTCTATTACTAAATAATTAAAACTATTACTAAATTAATAAATAAAAATTACACTTTTGGATTAGGCACACCATAACAAATACATACATACATACATATAGATCACGCCTCTTTCCCAACAGAGGGGTAGGCAGAGACTATTTCCTTCCACCTGCTACGATTCTGACATACATTTTTCATACATTCTCGCCGGGTTAGGGTAGGTACTCCTGATAAGTACTATCTTTAGAACGTTCTTTACTTGGTTATTCTAGGTCTCCCATTCGAACGTTTGCCTTCACATTCGCCTCATACATTTGTTTTGTCACCCTTCATTCATTCTCTCGAGATATCCAAGCCTGCTTAACAGTCCTTTCTCTATTCGCGTCACAACATCTATTTTTACAACGTTACCTTATCATATTATTCCTTATTCTACGCTCAATTTACCCCTAATCATACTTCTGAAAGCTCTCATTTTCACAACATTTATTCTACTTTCATGCTCGTAAACGCGTGCAGCGCTCCAAACACCATATTACCATCATTCACTTTCCTTTCAATATCACTATCACTCTTTCCATGTGCTGTAAATAAAGTCCCCAAATGTACAAATTCCTTCACCTGCTCTAATTCCTCACTGTCTATCCGCAAGCAAACTTTTGTAAAAAAATCTTCTCTGTCTAACACCATAACTTTCGTCTTACATTGACTTTCATTCCTTTCCTTTCTAAAGCCACATTGTTATTATTTCCACCAACCCTCTCAGCTCTCTTGATAGAGGAAAGGAGACCTGAGCCCAGCAGTGGGACATTAATGGGTTGCTGATGATGATGATGATTCAAAATATTTATCATTGTCTGCAACTCTTTAGCCGACGACGCAAGTAATACTTGAACCTTAGCAGAGAGGAGACATTTGACTAGTAACTAACACATTTTTAGTCTACAGTCACTCTCTTTTAAATCTGTCAAACAATTATCCATGAATAGATTGAACAGCCATGGCGACTCTACACATTCCTGTCTGAATCCTTTTTGAATATCAAACCAATCCGTATAGGCACCGTTAATACACCTGTGAATAAAAAACATATTGAAAACGTATAAAGTTTCCAAGGCAGTCAATGCAGAGTAGAAAAATAACCTTACCGATTTTTGATAGGAACAGGATATGGCATTTGAGACTAGCTAATGATATCTTTATAAATTATAGCCTAAAGTTACTTAGGCTATATATATATGTGTTATACGGAGTATCAATAGCTCACATAAGGAGCATAACATTATATGGATCTAAAACGTGGACATTAAATAAAAGGGAGAGAGAAAGGTTAGAGGCATTTGAAATGGGGTATATTATTGGAGGAGGATGGAAAAAAAAAGTTGGACAGAAAAAAATTAAAAAGTATTAGACAGCGTTATAATCAGACACGACTTTACATGCAGAATAAAAACCAAGAGAATATAATCACTACGTTTTATAAAAAAGAAACTAATTTTGAAACGTTTCTGACAATTTCGCTAGAGTTCGTTAGAGGAGAGGAGAGGCGCCCAACAGTGGGACAGTAATGGGTTGCTGATGATAATGATGAATAATTCCAGAAAAAAAAATGTGCTAAATATTATAGTATCACCTTAAGTACCACCTAAAGCACGAGGCCCAGGATCCATCCGTCTAACAAGAGCCGATGGTTTTAAGGTGTTAAGAAAATACAGTGGGTGGCCAAATTATTAGGGACAGTCCTCTTATTTATGTAATTTGTAATGAATAACATGTTTTTTGAACAATTTCATTTCATTCATCATTTTAGTTCATATTGCTACTAGGATCCTTAAATCTTGCTTCTGTCAAGTGGCCACACATAATATTATAATTATGGGACCTTTCTTCTTATTCGAATGAAAAGTGCATTTTTTTGAATTGTAGTTTTCACTAATAACTTTTAGTTTTTCACTAGTTTTTGACTGATACTTGTTTCTAAAATGATCAAAAGGTAAGTAACATTTTGTTTCACATTTTCACATTAAATTGTATTCAACGCTCAACGTTATTTTTTTAATATTTTTTTAACACAAGTTAGCCGTCAACTGAATTAAAATTAAAATCGGCACTATAACTTCTCTCTCTTCTCGTTCCAATCGCAAAATCAGAGAAATCTGCATCGAAAGTCATACTAAGATCATTACTCGGATGACTGCGATATTTAACCACGAGTGTGAGAAGATTTGATTTTTGAAAAGAGGCGGTTGCCTCTGCTGTACCTTACTGAAATCTTTTAGGCCAAAAGAATCTGATAGGTCGGTGGTCTGCAAAAAAAAAAGAAAGGACTGCATGGTCTAGGCATCACTGAAATATGATTGTTTTATTATCTATATCTATACAAATAAATAAAATTGGTGTGTCTGTTTGTAATAATAAAATAACCGCTTTTTACTACATGCATTTGAATGTGTATAGGTACGGTACATATACCAAAATATTTTTTTTTTCAATTTTTGTCTGTCTGTTTGTTTGTCTGTTTGTTCCAGCTAATCTTTGGAACGGCTGGACCGATTTTGACGGGACTTTCACTGGCGGATAGCTAATGTCTCAAGGAGTAACTACTACTACTTTGGTTTTGAAAAAATATCAGGGTTGCGTAATAGTACATTATGATACAAGTGCGGTAAGTTGATAATTACAGCCGAGGCGATATTGCTAGCCCGAGCCGCAGGCGAGGGCTACAAGAAAGCAGAGGCTGTAATTATCAAACCGCACGTGTGTCATACGACGTTTTATAACATATTTGCGAGGAAATAAATAAAATTCGGACTTTCTTAGAAAAAAACAAATACAGCGAAAAGAAATAGCGCGCGGAATTATTTTTACTTGTCACAAATATCGATGCGCGTCAGCGCTTTTTTTTAAGGCAAAAACACAAAAACAGCCAGTATTACTAATATAGAAAATAATATTTTTGTGTTTTAGTACAGATAAATGGTTGTAATTTATGGTTTAAATTAATTAAATTAAAGAGTTAAATGTATAATAATTATGATATAATTATATTTTATATAATTATATCATAATTATTTTATCTACCAAAGTTAATTAATTTTATTCATAAAATGTTGACCACTTTTCTGACATAAAAACTCTTTGCTAAGATTTTAAAAAATAGGTACCGTTCGTTACGTACGGAGCCCCTTGATTATTAGTATGTGAGCATGAGAAGCCGTGCAATTTACTTTACATTACCGCACTAGTGCGTAATGAGATACGACACTGAAAGTGGTGAAATAAGAGACCCTTTACGAGCAAATATGTTATAAAAAAAATAAAACTCTATAAATGCGGGATAAATTATCCACGCGAACGAAGTCGCGGGCACAGCTAGTAATTAATTAATTAAACACCCAGTAAGTGTCTTTGGGTGATCTGTGATCTCAGCCAAGGGCGTGGGGTGCCTATACATTGTACAAACAAAGGACAATGTAACAAGACCAATACAAGCGAGTATTGGAAATCCAGTTACTGCCGCAGGACAATGAATTATTCCCTGATGAAGACGACTACATTTCTATGCATGACTCTGCATCTTGCCACAAGACTAGAAGTATAACTGCATTCTTAGTGAACAAATATCACTGATTTGCCTTGACCAGAAAATTTTAACACGGACGCCATTGAAAACATGTGGACATTCAAAAAGGGAGATTGCGGAGGAAGAGATCACTGGTAAATAATTAAGACCCTTATCATTGAATAGAATTACAAATTTGAATTCCATTCAATGATAATATATCCAAAAAATGCAAAAGTATGTCATTGTCTTGAGAGCATACACCGCGAAACATAGCATAGACATAGAGAGCATACACAACAAACAAGCTCTTATACTGAAAAAAGTGAAATCACTAAATATTGATATTCATATTATAGTCATACACTTATTTTCGCGAAATATTAAAATTAGTAATCGTTTTTTTTTCTATTTTTATGATCTCAATAGAATAATACAACTAAAAAAAACATAGAACACAACTAAGTAATCATTTTGTTGAAAAAATCCGAATAAAATAGCAACATTGAAATTTTAAGTAGTAGAGGGTCAAACTAAAAGTTCTTAGAAAAATAAAAACTGATTAAACTAGCAAGTAATAACTTACTAGTTTTATCTAATATATCTTTTCAAAATAGTGTCGTCTATTCACGACATTGCATCGCTGCATCCGATGGAACCACTGAGAAAAGCACTTCGGCCACTCAACTTTAGGGGTGTCTTCGACGGTCTTTTAAAACGCAGCCACAGCTTCCTCGGCGTCCATAAAATGTTTTCCTCGAAGTTTTTCTTTTATTTTTGGGAGTAAATAAAAATCGCAAGGTTCAAGGTCGGGGCTATACGGCGCGGCGGTGACCCAGTAATTCCACGTCTGTCGCCAAATAATCGATCGTTCACCTGGCGGTGTGGGACGAGGCGTTGTCGTGGTGAGGGAGGATCCTACTGCGAGGTCGTTTCTCCTGAACTTTTTTCAAGTGGCAAACAATTACTAACGACGAAGATGACGCTACCTACTTTTTCCCTTTCGCTTCGACCTCTCTTCACTTTGGTTGGCAACTCCTTGGAAGGAAACACCCATTGAGCAGACTGTCTTTTGGGTTCGAGATCATAACAGTAAATCCAGCTTTCGTCACCCGTATGTCGAACACAGCATTTGTTATCTCCTCCGTTAAAATTTTCAACCATTTCACGGCACCAATTAACACGACGGAGTTTTTAGGCCTCGGTCAAATTATGAGGCATCCTCCGGGCACAATGCTTCCTAACCGCTAAATGTTCATGGAGGATTTTATGCACTTGACTCATATCGATGCCTTAGTTTGTCGTCGTAAAATAAATGACAAATGAATGAAATTTATACTCCATAATATTGGCAGAGTTATATTTTCAAGATATACCTAAACAAATTTTTCATTATATTGTTTACATGTAGGTAGCCAGTTCTAAAAACCTAGTTTATCTTTAGTCTATTGTTAACTTGACGTGACTTGACGACGACGTTGACATATTGGCTGTTCAGAACAAAAAATTGGCTGTTGTAAGCCCATTCCGTTACTCACAAAAGTTTTATCAGTAATATTGTTAATAACCCGTTGTACTAGGTGAGCGATGAACGCGATAAAGAGACGCGACGCGATATTTGCCGTCTGTACTTATGTCCTACGGACTACGTGATCGCGTATGACGTAACACGACAAAAGCGATCTAGACGTAGCGCGCGGATCCTAGGTCTATGATCTTGACAGATCTTGACTTTTACGCGACGAGATGCGATGCGATGCGACGAGTGACTGCTTGAAGATACAGTTTTGACAAGGAGGGCGTTACTGTGTTGCAAGTGTTATCAGCTACAAACTTCTCTATAAAGAAACTTTCTAAAAAGAAGTATACCAATACTAATATTGGGAACAACTTTCTCCTAATCATAAAATTCAACCATAATAATCTCCAAATAAGATATTACTTCCCTACTAGGAATAAAGATCCCACTTGTTGAACGAAGACAAATTAAAGTTTAATAGAATTATAGGTATTAATATTAGTATTATTATATAGTATATACCTACATGTTTTTAGGGTTCCGTACCTCAAAAGAAAAAAAACTGAACCTGTAGTTATCCTTTGAAGATGACTCTGTTGTCCGTCTGTCTGCCTGTTTGTCTATCTATCCGTCTGTCAAGAATATTTTACACAAGAACGAAAAAATCCGAAAACCGTACTCACTCTAGTTATATTACTGAATAATTTGTAATTTATTGGAAAGGGTATACCTACAGTGATAAGCCTAAAAAAATTGAGTAAGAGTGAAATTAACACATTTTTTTTGTATACTGGAGTTATTATTCATAAAATATTTCCAGTAAGTATATAGATAGGGAGTTTTAAATGGGCCTTACCATACTGAAGAAATGTCCAAAGAGATATTTTAAAATATGGAGGCGTCAGTTTCTGGTTTCCTACTCGTCATGACATTACAAGCCATGTCAGACTACATATTCAGGGTGGCATTTTGTAACATCTGAAGGGAAAGTATTCTATTCTAAATACAGAAGGCAGAAAATTTTACTCAAAGGAACAGTCCTTTTTTTTTAAGAAAAAATAATTATTTACCTGAGGTACATAATTATATTTTCTAACCATCTCCTCAGTAAGAATAGGTTTTTGGAAATTGGTTATTGTGACATGATTATTGGGTTTAACAAGCAAGCAACAATATAATCGAAAGTGCTTGGTAATAAGCCACAATACTCTTTAAACAAACTTGTATTATGTCTTAGTTTTGGATATAAATGATGAAACTCTCCAAACTTATTCCCTGCTAAATAAATAACGTTCGTTGCTTTTGAAGTTTTTGTACGCAGAGTACTTTCCCATGGTTAAAACAATAATGAACTCGTCGCGTTTGTCGCTTATAAAATAGGACACCCTGCCTCGTCGCGTGAATATGTCACGCATCGCATCGCGTCGCTTGTCACATTTCGTCACGTAGGACACACGTCGCGTGAAGTATTGGTTGCTTTACGTCGCATCGCGTCGCTCACCTAGGACAACGGGTAAGCTATTTTGTTCATCGTTTTAAAGACTAAATACTCGAATATACAAACCGTGCTTGATAGTAACCATAGAAACGGATCTTGGTAATCGAACGATAAAGGGCGTCACACTCGGCGAAGTTATTATAAGATTTTATTGTAAGATACAATATCGCTCACCATACATTTTGTATGAACCATCACACACGGTTAAAGATCCATATACAGAGTATACACCGAATGCGGGGTGAGAGGAGTGTTTGTGTTGCTCCCACTCGCTCATTTAAGTATTGTATTGTAACCTGAACATTTCCGAAAAAAAAAATCTCTTTGCACTCTTGTTTATTAAAGGGAGAACGCGTGACCGTTAAAAATGGAATAACTTGTTACAATTGCTCGACATTTAGAATGTGTGGCAAAGTTTTTTCATAAAGGAAGTCATATTATGATCCGATGGGCTTTCTAATAAAACTAATAGTACCGGCCGTTCATATTAGATCACCATGTATATAGATTCAGTGGAGAAATGTCCATGTGACTCCTCCACTAGTCAAGAGAGAATGATCTGAGCGGATATATTATTATCGTAACTTAACCCTGTGTGATACCTTATGATACTAAAATATTTTATATCCAGGTATCTTAAGATAAATTAATAATAATATAGTATCTTTGCCGTGTGTGACGCCCTTAACAGCCCTTAACCTTTGTGTTAAAATTTCATAAACTAGAGACTAATTTGTGTACTAGCAAGTATTCTGTCATTTTATTATTTGTAATAAGACGTTGGTTTAATACTAGTTTTTCTAAAGTACCGTAACAAACCTAGACTTACTAGTATTGGTACTAAACCGAGTTTTATGTCGTTTTTTGTAATAAGACTGTCAGTGTCGCCCTCGTACAGTACTGTCCATAATATTTAAGGCTACCTATGTATATAATGAGAAAAATTACATCATATTTTTTTACTAATTACTACATATTTGGCGATTATGTCTAGTTAGTAATAAAAAAGATATTAATATGGCTAAAATTGTTCTCATTGTTAAATTTTTATCTCTTATGTATAATTAGGGAGAAGTTCGTTGCAGCACAGTCTCGCTCTCCTTGTCACGTCATTACTGCACAGAAAGCTTTGTCAGACTATAACGAGTGGAGGCAGTTGTTGAGAACTTTATACAAGGAAAAGAGAAAGGGTATGACCAAGAAGAGGTTTTATACAGCAAGGCAAGGAAATTGTGGAGGCCAGTCGTATGAAGAGGTGAAGAGGAGGGCAGAGAACAGAGAACAGTAGCCATTGCTCCACCGACAAGAGTTTAACTTTAAAATAAAAAAAAGAAGCCTCATACTGATGTAATTATAAGCTATATCGCTGTACAGTTTGATCAAAAACCATTCAATGGTTTTATCGTGAAATTAATAAACATTCAATCATCCATTCTCATAACTTCATAACTTTCGCGTTTATAATACAAGCTGCGTCCGCGTGGAATCTGTCCCACGGTAATCATGAATTTTCCGGGATAAGAGTAGCTTATGGGCTATTCAAGTAACTTATATCTCCTAACTAACTGGAATGCTTACGGGACGATATTAGAAAAATTAAAAGCTACTCTGTGACTTACGAAATAAGGTTGAAATTAGTTCATTACAATAATGAGAGGAAAAAAATCCTATAAGAGCGAGATATGGATGGAATCTGTCCCTTTCTCGCAAATGACAGTAATTATAAAAAGCGGGGCAATGATATGCAGTAGAGAGAGACAATATCCCTAGATTGGTTCAATTATTTCGGAACGCTTTTGAGGTGTAGGTAAGCATTCCAGCTAGTTAAAGATATAAGTTCCTTGGTGCTATTACACTATATAATCTGTGTCAAATTTCATACAGAACCATTCAGCCAGTAACAAATATCCGTAATCAAAAAGTTTCACGTTTATAATAACATACTTATTAGTAGGATTAGTAAGAAGTAGGTATACGAATAAGTATCTATACGATTATTTGAAGCTCTCCATTACCAGCGAACAAAGGAAGAGTTTTTTAGTCATTTCTTTATAAGCCTTAAAATCATTAATCGCTACAAGCAATGTGAAAGGCGGGTATGCGTAGTAGAATACTAAGGGTACCTATGTTATATCGAAATGATGCTAGAACCAATTTCTTCTTCCCTTCATATTATTCCATTGGATAAATAAGTATATTAAGCAGGCTATTATTATCATCGGCCTAATAATCTCCAATACTGGAAATAGGCTGCCTGTATATCAGTGCGCCATCAAGCCCCGTGCTTAGATTAAAACCTCTGTCTGCCCACAGTCTTTCGGCGATATCCAATGTTGTGCGATGACTATGTGAAAAAACATTCCTTATGTTTGGGATTAAAGACTGGACATGGGCAAATTGGTTTCTTGTTCTAAAAATCAGGCAATATTAGTTGGGTTTGATACGCACTCACACTTATCATTCTACACCTGATTCAACTGTATAGATATGTAGGTTGTATTAGGTATTATAAGTAGGTTTTGTAGAAACATTACAGTCTGGGTATCGAGTACGAAAGTTATACTATAATTATAAATAAAAGATATCTTTAGTGCAAACTACTTATATAGCATATTGAAGAAGCCTCCGTGACTCAGTGGTTAGTAACCCTGACTGCTGAGACAGAGGTCTTGGGTTCGATTCCAACCCAGAACAAATCTTTGTTTGATGAGCACAATTATTTGTTCTGTTTCTTGTTGTAATGTATCTATAATTATGTACCTATGTATTTACGAAAAAAAAGTAATTTAAGTATTAGGTATATCAGTTGTCTAGTATCCATATTACAAACATTAGCTTAGTTTAGGACTAGATGGCGCTGTGTGTGTATGTCCAAACTTCCATATTATATTCAACATCATCATTTTAACCCATAAACGTCCCACTGCTGGGTACGGGTCTCCTCCAAAGAATGTGGAGGGTATTTAGCCTACTATACCACGCTGGCCAGACGGGTACGGTATAGGGTTTGTTTCGAATTTTCCTTTTCTCCCTTTAAGGTTACTCCCTTAGTCGCTTTTTACGACACCCACGGGTTGAGATAGGATAGTGACATTATGTATTCTTACTCCGTCACTACACACGGCCAAACGATATTGTATTTCGTTTAATGGGTAGGTACATAGCTGATTAGAAGAAATTAGGTAATTAGAACGAACGCTGCGAAAATATTATGGTATCACTTGCATCGTTTGCCAAATTGAATTGGCTGAAAGGAGGGGTCACTTGCTATCTATTTAGCACCCGTATCACAGTTTTGACGCCAACTTTTAAAAAGGTATTTTAACTATTTTTTATAAGTTATCCAGATATTTAGCATTAAAAACTAATTATAATAAAGTTGATGTATGTTTCTGTTATCGTATGGAGGCAATAGGTACTTACTCAGGGGCTTGGTCAAATCTTTGAGGCTCTGGGCGCCTAGGAGTGTGGGGAGGCGTATCTTCAACAAAGGCTCTGTTCGTTTGCGGTCTGTAGCAGAAAATAGATTGTATTGTAGGTATACCTAGATAGTAAGTTTAAAAAAACTTGCAAATGAATGAAACATTCCGTTGTAAAGTCTAGTATCTAAAAATATATTTTTATAATATAGTATAATAGTATAATTTTTACCCGACTGCCATAAAGGAGGAAAAAATTAATTATGCTAGGGATTAGATTAGAGGGTTTTTCAGGCGTATGTATGTATGGGACATTCCATGTAGTAATGGGTTGCTTTTACAGTAGTAAAGAGTACTTTAATACGAAATTGATCATGTTGAAATCAAAATAGGTAACTAAATAAAAATAAAGAATACGTGCTATATTTTATTCCCAAATTACCATAAAGAACTATAACATTTTTGCAAACTTGATGAAATAATTCTGTGTGCATAGCTGAAAAGTGTTTGGCAAAAACCAAAAATTCTATTGCGCTTTCGTAGATTTGGGGAAGGCCTATGACAGAGTGGTGAGGAATGAACTATGGTCGGCGTTATCTGTGAATGGAGTGAGCAGTCATCTGGTACGGACGCTGAAATCGGTTTACGAGGGTTCCAGAGCCTGTGTCAGAATAAACGGTGTCTTTATGGATCGGTTCGACATTTAAAAAAGGGGTCAGACAGGATTTGTAGAGTCGCCATGGCTGGTCAATCTGTTCATGGATAATTTGATAATTGCTTGAAGATTTAAAAGAGAGTGACTGTGGATTAATAATGAATGGGTTACTAGTCAAATGTCTCCTCATTCTGTATTACTTGCATCGTCTGCTAAAGAGTTGCAGACAATGACAAATATTATGAATGTTGCGTTATAAAGAAAATGAATGAGTGATAGACGAAAGTTATGATGAATGAGAGAGAAGAAATTATGATAGAAGTTTGTATGCGAATAGGAAGTGAGGTATTAGGGCAAGTGAAGGAATTTGTATAGTTGGAGACTTTATTTACAAGAGATGGAAAGAGTGATAGTGATATTGATAGGAGAGGCATTAGCAACCCATTAATGTCCCACTACTGGGCTCGGGTCTCCTCTCCTCTATCTAGTGAGCTGAGAGGGTTTAGGCCATAATCCACACACGCTGGCCTAGTGCGGGTTGGTGGATCAGACATACTCATAGAATTTCTTCTAGAGTATGTGGGTTTCCTCACGATATTTTCCTTCACTGTTAGCAGATGGTAAATCACATGACTAGTATATATAAATTCCACAAAGTGAAATCCACATTGGTACAGCTGGTCGGAATCGAACTCGGACCCCGGTAACACGCCGGTCTCTTATCCATTCAGCCACCATCGCTTGATAGGAGAGTGAATGCTGCTAATATAGTAAATGGAGCTCTGCACGTCTTTATGAACAGCCAGAAGATCTGATCTGAAGAGGCTGGTCTGTCGGTTGATAGGGGGTGCTGGTATCAACATTGTTGTACCGAAGTGAGAGCTGGGTATGGCAGAAGAAGCATGAAAGTAGAATAAATGCTTATAAATAAGAGCTTTGAGATGTATGATTGGGGTAAATTGAAGTGATAGGATAAGGAATAGTGTGATAAGGGAACGTTGTGGCGTTGTGTTAAAATACACTTCTGGACACATCTATTGGCCCACCTAAGAGTTTAGGTTTCGATGGCCCCTACCGAAATATGATTGCTAGATTGAACAAAAACTGTTGATGCAGTTTTAAACCTGATACATTTTACCATCTTTTTCGATCGTATTGTTTTAAATTTGAATTCAGAATACCATACGACATGGAGCTACGCCTAACAAGTCGGATATGCGCCTTGTTAAAGGCAATTGATTTTTGAATAAAAAACATGTTTTATCAAATAAAGGTTTAATTTAATAACGCGTGTTGCCTCCATGGGCATCTACCACAGCTCTCATACGATTAGGCATAGAGTTTATCAACCGCTCTATGAAATTTTGAGGGATCATCTCCCATTCCTCTTCTATGGCAGTTTTCAACTCCTGCATCGTCTGGGCAACTGGCTGACGAGCCCTAACACGTCTTTTTAGCTCGTTCCACATGTGCTCAATGGGGTTCATGTCTGGGCTTCTGGCTGGCCAGTCCATAACTGTGATGTTCACATCCCGAAGATATTCCCTGACGATGCCGGCCGCATGGGCTCTTGCATTATCATGCATAAAAAGGAAATTTGGGCCCACATAGTCCGCGTATGGTATCACGTGAGGTTCTAAGCACTCACGAATGTACCTTTCAGCATTTAATGTTGGCAGCCGTGGTCCTGTAACAACCTCAAGTTGAGTTTTGCCGCTCGCGGATATACCGCCCCAGACAGTCCATGAGCCACTGCCATAAGCAACCCTCTCTTCAAAGCAGCATTGTGCGAAACGCTCTCCCTTACGTCGGTAGACCTTCTTCCTTCCATCATTGCCATGTAACACAATTTTAGACTCATCAGAAAAGAGTACACGGCTCCAATCTTGCTGTGTCCAATTTAAATGACTGCGTGCGAAATGAAGGCGCGCTGTTCGGTGGGCTCGCGTTAGTTTGGGCCCATTAGCTGGCTTGTGTGGTACCATATCGCGTTCTTTTAACCTTCTCCGAACAGTTCGAGAGCTCACAGATACTCCGTGGAAGTCGCGAAGTTGGTTTTGTATCTCAATGGAGGTAAGGTGACGATTTCTCAAGCTGGTCGTCACGATGAATCGATCCTGCCTTTCAGTTGTGACCCGAGATCGTGGCCTTCCTTGGCGACGAACAAAGCCGCCAGTCTCTAGGTACCTCCGATAAACATTTCGGACCGCAGATCGACTTAAATTAAGTTGAGCACTCACGTTTCTTTGGCTGTGTCCGGCCTGAATAAGTGCCACAGCTTGGGCGGCGACTTCAGGTGAAGTATCCATAGATTATTGATAGAACCTCACCTTAATGTTAAGAATAAGTAATGTTTGTTGCAAAACCAAAAATATCAATCACTTTTTCAAGAATTAAATCCAAGTAAACCAATAAAACCAAGTTTTCTTAGTATTCGATTGTTTGATATCAACAAACAGGCTCCAAATTGTCTTTTGTTTCTTTAAATTCTGTGTTCGAAATTCAAAAAAAGACTATTGAATGAAATTGTGAATGTGCCAGGTTCAAAACTGCATAAAAACTTTTTGCTCGACCTAATATAAAATTTTAGCTAGGACCAAACGAAACTGAAAATACAAGGTGGGCCAATAGATGTGTCCAGAAGTGTAGATGTTGTGACGCGAATAGAGAAAGGAATATTAAGCTGGTTAGAACATGTCGAGTGAATGAATTAAGGAAGAGTGACAGAACAAGTATATGAAGCGAATGTGAAGGGAAACGTTGGATGCTTATAAGTAAGAACATACCATGACCTGAAATATTAAACTAGGGGCGTTGTAAAGAAAGGACAAATCAGGAGAAAAAATTGAAAAGATTGATGAATCGTATCAGGTGGAAGGAAATAGTCTCGGCCTACCCCACTCTTGGGAAAGAGGCGTGATCTGATGATGTATTCTTTTCTGTAGCTAGCGGGTTGGTTATGTTTTCTTAGCAACCAATGCTAAAAGAACAGAACTATGTCCAGGGACGGTGGTTACCAATTCTCATCAGCCACGTCGAGCAATAAAAAAAATGTTTCGAAATAATAAGTAAAATACACTTACCCTCTCATAAACAATGGATTATTATACACATCAGATTGCGTCCAACTATTTTCTTCGGGTTTCCTTCGCTGGCTGTAAAATATAAAGTATTAATGTAATGTGCGACCGAGAATAGACCTGCGTTCGCCCCTAGCTTAGCAAAATACAAAAAAGTTGTACTTACTCAAATGCGCTCAGCGCTCCTAATTTGTGAATGGCATGCTGAAAAAAATTAGTTGTTTTTTAAGAGCACAAAGATATATAAGTAATCTATTTTTGTCATTATCTATCAACATACCTCACTGAAAACTGTGTCCCGTATATCAACGACGTATACTGCTATTAATATAACAAATACTCCATTAATGAAATGAGCAACATAACCTTTTAACGAAATTGTCATAAGCCAGAACACTCCTTGACGAATAACTTCTACTTTATAATTAGTTGGAGAGCCTGCAGATAGATCTCTCTGAAACAAAAATTATTGGTGTAGGTACTCAGGGCCCTGCTGGAATCAAATCATGGAATGGATCTATTCGCGATGAAGTTGCTTTTGTCGGAATCTATGAGGTATTTATTGTGAAAAGACAGAGTGAAAGGTTGTTATTGGGTTTTCATTGGGTGATCAGTATAATTGACATTTCTCGATCTGATTATAATAGGTTTAATTAATAAATATCGTACCAATAGTGACGTTAAATAGGAGTAGTCGACACCGAGGAAGGAAGCGGTTGTCAGGTCAACTATTAATGATGCGATAAAACAGCCAATGTACACGTAGGCCACATAGGCGGCATATTTTGATAGACCATTGTCCTGTGTAACTGAAAAACAAACAAAATATAAAGAAAAAAGTATATTGACTAAGTAAGTACGTTATTTTAATTACTAGAATTTTTTTTTTTTTTTAGAACTGGGAAAGGCTTTTGTAGGGCGAAAAAAATTAAGAAAAGCCCCACAGCCCATACTTCTGCCTTATGGCTGTCTATATGGTACTTATTTCAATTAAATATTAAGCAGTTTCCTTTGCTTTAGTTCAATTTTTTTTATATATATGCTGAACAAGTATTGGAAAAATTCAAACCTACGACGGGACGAACGTCATCATGTTAACACGTAATGGATAAATTCGATCTCAGGGACGGACGTCCACCCGCGTAGCTCAATTCGCAGAGCACTGCACACGGAATGGCAGGATCGCGTTTTCAAGTCCCGTTGTGGGTTTGAATTTTTCCATTACTTATATAGCATTTATATTTATAAAAAAAGTAGTGGTGCTTATGCTTTTCTGGTGTTTTGTTATTATACCTACCACTCACCCAAATTTTAGTGAAAAACGTAAAAACACTAATGTACAGGTAAAAAGTTTTTGTGGCTATGGGAATCGAGTCCCACGCAGACGGAACCGCGAGCAACTGCTAGTATTTAGAAAAATATTTATTAGTTCTAAATCGGGCTCAATCGGGCAGGCTTTTATTTAAAAGTTTGAAGAAAAACCACGATACTTGCTATAGCGATAGTCACTATCTTTGACCTATAAATCAAGATCAAAGATAGTTTGCCTCGCTATAGTAAGTGGCGTGTTTTTTCTTCAAACTTTATAGTTATAGTTTGTTTTTTCTTCCTCTTGCAGTTTATCCCGCAGTAATATCAAAGCGTTCACACTTCACCCATTATTGCAATTCCAAACTAGCAGAGAAAAAAAAATCATATGTATCTATGCTGCCCTGTGTTGTGTGCACACAAAAAAAATGAGGGTCATACGGGACACATTATACGTTTTGTAGAACTTATTTTACTAATTGGGACTGTCCCGCAGAAAGCCACAAGGAACAAGGACTATAGGACCTTATGTGCACAATGATACTCTGGAGTCTGATGTGATTGATTATATAAAAATGCAAACACAGGCAAAGGTTTTTTAGAAAAGATTATCATGAAAAGAGTTTCAGGTCATTAAGATATACAAGTTCTTTGTTTCTGAGTGAAAAGTGTCTGTTTTTAGATGAAAATGGCCTGAAGGGATTAGACGTTTTGTGCACTATAAAAATCATAAGGTGGACAGAGAGTCTGCGGCCGGCGAACAAGCTTCAAATCGTGGATAGTAACACTTATAAAGCGAGTTACAATTGGAAAAACGTGAAAAGCGCTATGGGTGATATACAACGACTATGAGACGAGTGTGTACTGACTGCATTCCAGGTTCTTGGTTTCTTCAAGAAGAGTTGGCATATCCAAATATCGACAGTATATTAAGTTGCACGGGCACATCAGCTGTAGACACCACGGCGGGCCTAATTGCGCGGGAGTCATACGGCGCTTATGTGAAATGCCAGTGTTTCCTAGTGTCACAGTGATCAATTGCAATAATACGCAAGTAAGTGGGGTAGCCCTTTTACAGTGTTGTGTGTTTAAGTATATGCCGACAGACAAACTGGAAAACCTGTTGACGGACTGCATCGGACCTGTAAGTGCTATTATTAGGCGATTTTATCGCTCATCCTGGTGAAATATTTTTCCGAGAATTAAATTATTTTGTGTGATGAGTTAAAATGGCTAATTAAAGATATTATTATAAATAAATTAGGATTGATCTCTGCGACATACACATACATAATCAAGCCTGTGGATCAAAACGTTGGCTGGATCATTGTGTTGTGTCGGTATCAGCTGCTATATCCGTGTGCAATGTATGTTTATATTAAGTATGATTAATTGTGGTCTGATCATTCAAATTGTAATCTATAACGCCTGTAAAAATTACACGCATACTTATAGATAAAAATTTGTGGGTAGACTGTAATGTAAGTCCAATTCAATAACGCATTCAAAATGTTGGGGCTTCCTCGCTTTTGCAGAATATCGATAATGCGTAGTTTGTTTCTATATCTACAATAATGCGCAAGAAAGCATACATCCCTGGTGCGGCAAGTGCGGGGGAGCGCAAACATCATGCTGGCTACGCTTGCGAAGAGGCTAGGTAGCATTTATTTGACACTTTGCACAGGAAAAATGGCATTTTATTTTATTTTATTATTTTTATGTTACTCATATTAATTTATTTTTCTATGATTATTGCTATTTTTGACGGTGTGTGTAAATTTTAAATAAGATTAATTTTAATGGTATAATTATTTTATTTTAATGTAATTATTTTTCTAATGATTTAATATAATGGAATTGTTTTATCGTAAAATGTTTTACTTACAATATTTATTTCAATTTATTTGTTTTATGTCAAGTTATGAAATGAGTCTATGTTACTTGAATAAATAAATGAATTAATATTACTATAGGTACCTTACCATCGACTGCTAAAAGTAGACTCAAAATAAACTTGTTAGTTTTTAGAACATTTTCAATTCGATATAGATGTGCATGTATATGCCAACAAAATTTGAAAGAAACCAAATTACTTTTACAGGGAATTGAACCTAAACCTAATGAGGCTTCAACTTAATTTCAAACTAATAATTTTTCTACGCTTGTATTTATTTTATTACGCATGCGCGTTACGTTGAAAGGTTGCGCTTGAATAAGGTCATAAGTAAGTATGCCAAACAAATAAAGTGTACAACATCGAGAGTGTGAAATCGTTGATAGACAATAACGTTCTTATTGGGTAAACATTAATTAATGACAGTGGAAAAAAGAGTTACTTATGACAAGACCAATGGCTACAACTCCAAATATAATAGCCAAAGCAAACGCGATTGATACCAAGATCTCAATAGTGCTTTCATCCGTCAACTTCGCAATCATTATCCGTTCGTCAGTGCATGAGCTACCTGAAATATAAAGAATAGATGATTAAATTGAATACTGAAATATGTATGTTATGAACTACAGTCGAAACATGTACCTATTACATTAAACAAATGTATTGTTTAGCTTTATTAATACTGGACGAAACTAGAATGCTCCATAAAATAAAAAAAATGTCTTCGAGCTCGAGACAAATACTATTGTCTAAGGCAGTAGTAGAAATGTAAGAATATGTTTGCATTCTTCATGCATTCTCAACACACAATTCATCATCATCATCATATCAGACCATTGACTTCCACCAATGGACGTCTATGGGCAATTAAGGTTACGCCTATGACACACAATTAGTGGTGTACAAATTACACATTTAGAAGCCCTGGATAAATTAATTCGTAGGGGCTAGTACCTACTATACCGGGTGGCCAAATAAATGTGACACATTTTTTAATTGTTACAAGAATCAAATTTCTGACTACTAATAAACTACTAATAAAACAGGATGAATATCCAAGAAATTCCAAAAAGACACTACCGTTAGTTACTTAAACACGCAACAGCTGTCAAACCACTTCAAAAAAAATATTTTTTTTAGTTTTATGATACTTAGAACTTTAGGGTCAATAATTCTGAAATTAATATTTAGGATATTAGTTACTTAAAATATTGACAGTATAGATAGATTGTGATATACATTCATATTCAATTATGTTTGGTGTGTTTTGATTAGTGTTTAGAGACTTATCGTCGGAAGTACACGGCATTACAACAGATATGGTCGAATTATTTAATCGTAAGTAATTTAATAAAGTATATATACCTAATATAATAAAGTAATTAAGAAATGATTTTTAAAAATTCAATCTTAATATCAAAAGAAAATTCCAGTGGTCACGACATGTGAATCAAAATACACGCGTTTGCAGCCGCGGGTGACAGCTTAGCTAGCTCAGCAAGCATGCTCATACTTACATATTTATGGGTAGAACAAATAATGTTTGTAACACCTCTGAACCATTATATTTTTGCAAATATAGAATCATCTTTTACAGTATGTCATAAATGGTAGATAACTCTTAATCTTATTCTCTTGTTTGTGGCTATTGGGTCGTTTTTGTACCCCAAAAAGAAAAAGAATTATGTTGACTGTCTGTCAAGATCCTTGTTCTCAAGGTCGCGAGAATGTATAAAGTTGATATTATTAATATATCCAGACAGACCTACAGCCCTTCGGAGCAACCTCAAAGTGAGCGTGCCGTGGGCTGGGGAAAATTCACGAGTCTTCATTTAAGGCACAAAATATAGTAATGAGGCAGCTGGCATCTGCCCGAGATACGGTTTCAGTTTCGCGTCTAACGTCCTAGTTTTTAGAACGTCCTAATCTCGGCAATTATTTTTCAAGCATTTTATTTTAATTCTTTGTTATAAGGTGTGGCTTTCGTATAACTATTAGTACATGTACAACCACCTCTACTGAACACGGCTCACACCGCGCATATGGGAGCACGCTGACTAGACGGGTTGGTATCCTAACCCGTTTGGCTTTGTTTCGAATTTTCCTTTTCTCGTAGTGCTCTTCTCTGCTTAAGGGTACTATTGCTTTAGTCGCCTTACGACATCCACAGGTAGAAACGGGGTAGTACATAATGTTTTCTTAATCACTACACGGACAAATAATTATATCATCATAAGAAAAACAAATAAAAAGTTACATTACAGCTAACATTTACGGGAGATTGTTTTGAGCAAACATGACAGATGGATATAATATTGTACAGTTTAAATCGCACGTGGTTGTTTGTGTTTTAATCGCAAGTTGTTTCTTTTATTTCTAGTTCCATCCAGTATAATGTATAGTAAGTATTTCAAGCTAAGGAATTGAATATTATTTAATTTCAATACACAAATAAAAACTTTGCGCCGTTGTTCCACCACGTGCACCAACTTTAAACCAGTAAACTGAAACGCGTTCCACGCAGATGTAATCATGAGATGCCATCCAACTAGTTGACAGATTTGCGGATGGAATCCAAATTTCCTCAAGGTCACCTCAATTGGAACGCAAGATTACATCCGTGTGGCATACGCATAGAGGCATAGACTGCATGATTGTAACTATGTATAATAATAATAAAAAATATATTTACTTAGAATATATACTCTGTATATGGTGTGCCAGAAATATTTCGCTCCGTTGTTTGTTTCTGCTGCTGCAGCATTACAGTTATACCGAAATACATAATAGGTGATACTCAGAAGAACGTAAATTAATGACAAGCACTGAAAATAAAACACATCGCCATCGTTAAAATATTGAACAAGTTGAATAAAAATTACCACAAGCGTTTTATCCATTTTACAGTTATTGATAATGTACAAATCCATGCATGTTTATCAACCTAATGCGTTATATCCGCAGTACCTACGATTTATGTAAATACATAGTATTATCTAAGTACGTTTGTCAATAAATTCCATCGCTCGGGCTATAACATGTACTTCCCTTACGGCTTATCTTAGCAAAGAGTGCTGATTACCTAACTATGTTTAATTGTATTTATAAAACATAACTTTATAAGTAAGTATTTACTAGATGTCGCGGCGATTCTTTATTTGACCACTGCTCAGCTCCTATTGATCATTGATTCGACTGGCCTGTTGGTCTAGTGGTTAGTGACCCTGACTGCTAAGCCGGAGGTCGTGGGTTCGATCCCCACCCAGGACAAATCTTTGTGTGATGAGCATAAAGGTTTGTTCTGTGTCTAGGTGTAATTTATCTATAATATGTATGTATTTACAAAAAAAATGTATTTAAGTAGTATATCAGTTGTTTAATACCCATAACACAAGCAAATATAATTGCTTACTTTGGGACTAGATGGCGCTGTGTGAATGTGGTAGAATATTATTATTGATGATTGATGTGATGTCATATTATAGCCTTTAGCCATCCTCGATATCTATCCACCACTAAAAGAATTTTACAAATCAGGCCAGTAAGTAGTTACTGAGATTATCGCGTACAACCAAACAAACAAACTCTATACTCTCTATACGATATTTTCTTATATAAAACAACATTCTGAACTTGATGTACTTCATGATTGTTTTATCAAGTTTGTTACAACTCTGGAAATACTTCAGGAGAATTAAATATTCTGTCAAATCAAATGCCAGCCTCCCTGGCTGACATTTTGTATTCAGTCTATTTTCGGGAATCTAATTTCAGCCCTGCTAATTTACCCTAATAGAACATAAATATTGCGTTAATTTATCAAAGAACTCATGCAATATTTATTATCATAATAACGCCAATCACACAGCATAAAGACAAAATAACCGAACAAAAATCCTTAATTCTGTAGGACCAAAACTTCGGACAAAAATAGGAAAAAGGGTTTCAATTCTCTCTTCACACTGCGCTGATACATTCAATCCAGTGTGCAGTGGCGTAAATTTTAGAATGTTGGTCCCTCTCGCTGTTAAATATATTTTAACGAATCTCTTGGACAGATTAGCTCAATAGAAATTTAACATTGTCAAAGAAGAAAGACTAAAAGGCTGGTATAAGAGGCGGGCTTGGTATTCGGGGCAGCCACCTTACCTATTGCCATTTTTACTTACGCACCATATTTGCATTTCTTCATACAATCCTATCATTCGATTTGAGTATCATGTGTATGATGGTTTAGTTTAAATGATTTCTTTACAGTTTATAATTAATGCAATGAAGGAAAAGCTACCAGTTTTCAATAACACGAGTACATAAAATGTAACAACATAAAAATGGCTGACATAACCTAAATATATAATTTCGCCTAAAATTTCAAAGAACAATGTCGCAGTCTCAGTAACGAGAAATATATTTTTATTGTGTAGGTACATATAATTACGAAAATAATTGTCTATCTAATCATCAGATTTTATGAAATGATTCATAAGCCAATATCGTTATGAGTGCTCTAAATATGACGTCACGTCAATAGTGACTCAATCCATCAGACATAAGCTGGTGGATTTTAAGACTAAGTCACCCGAAATATTATTTTATAGATCAGTGCCCCTGATTCTGAGCTGTTGGAAAGTTTTCGACTGATTTCGGTATACCAGTTTAATTAGGGTTAAAAATATATAATGTCAAAAAAATCTAATATGAATCTTATTTTAACTATCTATACAACCATTTTTAATAAGTTAAACCGTAAATAAATTTCGATCTATGTTTATTACAATAAGTAGGTATGTAAATCAAATCTCATTATAAGCTTTCTATTAACTTGCAATGTGCGTATGTAACTTTCAAATTTTATAAATCATTTTTTGGCTCCATATTGGCTCACCTAAAATTCTTTACCTGAAATTTTTCTTCCTAATGATTTGTAATCCGAATGATGACTCTTCCTAAAATTTATCATCCTAAAGTTTTCATTCATACTATATTTTGTAGTGCTACCAGCGATGTTCATAACACTCATGTTTCCGAAAATTGTAATCAATAATATCATTAATGTAAATATATTTAAAATCCTACTGTTTTTTTGTCATAACGCTTTTATCCCTAAACATAATTACCATAATATTTTCACTCATACTCAAGTAATTAAAGGTCGTTTCACATTTAATGATTAACCCTTTAACCGCCTACGTCGGATAAATCCGACACATATTTTCGTGTACATTTCTCCACGGACAATATTTACGACCAAATACTTCCGTTCGTTCAATCGGATTTTGCTATTTATTTACGCTAGATTCTATCAAAATACGTATTGTTCATATATGTACGTATGGAAAATATTTAATGTAATCATTAAATACACTTCTACAGATGATAGTCTAGACTCTAGCAGTTAAAAGGTTAAAGGTCGTTTCACTGATTTTTGTCTTAAATGAATGAAATTCATAAAACACGACTCATATAGGGTTATGTTTATGGCCTGGGAGTTTATACCGCCATTTTAACCGTACCTAAAACAAAAACTATGGGACCGATTCGGTTCTGGCATCTCGCCGAAAATTTAGGTGAACTTTGGCGCACCCCATTTTTTGACCACTAGTAGGTATCTGATTGAGCTGTGGCATACACCTTTAGTTACACAATATACTATTCAAAAGTCAAAATTCTAATAATTTCAATATGGCCGCCGTTCCAAAATGGTGAATCACTTTTTTTTCTTCGAACCATAAGTAATATGGGTATCAAATGAAAGGGCTTGAAGAGTGGTCAATACTTCTATCTATATCTGTACTCATATTTTAAAGAGGAAAGATTTATTTGTTTGTTTGTTTATTTCGATTTAACTCAAAACTACTAAACCGATTTTAAAAATTCTTTCACAGTTTGAAAGATACATCTTCACCGAGTAACGTGGGCTATATTTATTTCTAAAAATATTTAGAGATCCCTACTAAACTTGCATAATATAACCAAAGGTGTAACAAAAATTGTCATAAAAAGTCTTTCTTCGCATGCGCTGCGAAAACTATTGATGTGAGAACAAAACCATGTACAACAATATTAAAGAACATATCAATGTCTATAAAAAAGTCCATGATAGCATATGCCTATCTCCAACGGATAACTCACAATAACTGCTTTAACTAGTAAAATGTTAGATCAAAAACATTGAATTTTTGAGAAGCTTATTTAATCTATATGGTATTAATCTATACCTATCTAAATAAATGTGTTAAAATGGTAATTTAATTTAAAATATTGCATTTTTTTTATTAATAACCATTATTTATTAATAAACAAAAACGTGAACTAAAAGGTAAAAAATAAATTTAAGGGCCGTATATAAACATAGATCTTTTCAAAATGTAAGATCTATATAAATTTCGAAAGTTTGAGGCACTGAAATGTGTTAGTAAACATGCATAACAGATGGCATACCTATATAATATCAGTGCCTCAAGCATTTAAAATTTATATAGATTTTACATTTTGAAAAGATTTATGTTTATATACGGCCCTTAAATTTATTTTTTACCTATCTCGTTTTTGTTTATTGAAAGCTTGTCTTTAAAATATCTTTTTTTTATTTTTTTTTATTAATAGATCGCTATTATTTAAATAAGTTTACCATGTCTATAAGTACACAAAGATTCTTTAAACCAACAAATAATATGACACTAAATACGAGTATCTTACTTAACTAGATGTACCCTTAAGAGAATAAATAGCCGATTATGACTGGGATAAGCTCATCAACGTTCTAATGCCATCAAACTGTGGGTTGTGTGTGACACGTGCTGATATGAAATATTTTCAAGTATACCTAGCGGTTTATATGTTGCGTACCTACGAGCTTGACAAAGTTATTAGAAAGATAGGATAATAGGCTGATATCATTGATTCTAACATTTATTACAATGAAAACACTAGTAACAGGTGCAAGTTAACGTTCAAAATAATATAGATATATATATAAATTAAGAAACAAGACCGTAGAGCAGAGCAGTGTCTAATTACACAAGTAGAACTTGCAATATATACCTATACTTAGTAAAAAATATTTATTGTGGTGGTATCCATTTGTATTCAAACGTAATAAGACGTAGGTAAATTGTATTATATTTTCTAATATTTCAAACATATAAACTAAACAGCTTAAATACACAGTAAGTATTACAAAAAATGGTCTATAAAGTTTCAATGGCAGGACATCAAAATTGAAGACCACGTGATGGATTTTTTTTCTAGAAAAGGTTTTTATGAAATTCTATTCACTTGTTATACATTTTGTATAATTTGCTAACTTTAGCTTAAAGTTGAGCAACATTCCACAATGCAATAACTACCCACTTAGTTATGCGAAAGTTAATAGTTTTCAAAGACTTGCAGCACGGTAATGAGCAACTATAATAATATCTATACGTTGCCAAGTCAACGAATAGGCATACCTACCTAGATAATTAATCTGTTTTTTCCTGATCTTAATTTTAGACACATTAAAGAGTAAAAGAACAGTCGCAAAGCGCATATGCATTAGATATTCCTGCGCATTATAATGCGCATTTATGTTACTGAGTTATTTCTGAGGAGTCACGTATACAATTAAAAATAATATCTACAGTAATATAAAAATTACTTACAATCGTTAATCCTCCTGACAAGCGTGATACTAATATGAACTTCGGCGGTAACTTTGTAACTGTCTTCGGATTATTCATCATGTGTGGCTATTTTCAATTTACCTTTATTCATAAAAAATTAACAAACGTCATGTCGTGTCAGTGTTCGTTTATGAAGGAACCAAACCAGATATCAGGTCGTTAATCGCGTCATGATAATTGTTATCGATATTAATGCTCGCTATCTATAGGTGGAAGTACTTAATTTTAGCGATCACTACAATACCCGTGGCGCGTTTTACAAAGGTACCTCCACAACACACGTACCTTTCCGCGAATGCAGAAACGGACTGAGATATCAATATTATTTTCGAACGTAAACAAAAGCATTCCTTGACAATAGAAATCGAAGTACAATACTGATTTGTAAATTAATAACAAAATATTGAATACATAAGTCCTATGAGCAGTGTCTACTTACTTAACAAAAACTAAATTTTACGAATGTAACCTAATAAGAATACAAATATGATATAATTAGTTTAGCAAAACATTGAAATCTCGTCATTGTCCCAGGTTTTGTTCTTGTCGTTATTTGTTTATAAAAATAATAGCTCAATATAGCAGATAAGTAGGTGTTTGACAAATCGTTTTTAGGATTTCAGTCAATATTTCAACATGCTGCGTAGGCCCCCCAGACCAGAGACCTGATTCTGATCTGTCGGAAAGTTTTCGGCCGGAAATGTCAGTTTGTTTAAAATAAAAAATATTTAATGTTAAAAAATAGAAAGTTGTAGAAAAAAAATTCATATTAATCAATTTTTAATTTAAACGTAATCTAAATAATATTATTTTTTATCAATCAACGTAAAACACACACTCAGAACAGCTAAAAGCTACTGTTTTATATGAAAACTGATGTACGTATACGTTTGTTCTATGTTTATAGTGTAGGGGAAGCCCGGGCAAAGCTTATAAGCTTAGGAAAATAGAAAAATAAACACAGAAATAATCAACTTAGGAACATCGTTTATTTTTCGTGTATGGCGCATATTAAGGCGCTGTCCAAACGGAAACACCGAAAAACTCTCAATTTTTCGTCGCGCAGTTTGCCGTATCGGTATATACTACAAACCAGAAAATTTACTTGGATAAAGTCGAGAATCTAAAGAAAAGACTTACCTAAAAATATTTCATGTAATTATAATAGTTTCGTAGAAAAAAGGTCACAAAGATGACCCTTAGAAAATGTTTTCGTCGCGCAGTTTGCTATATTTAGATCGTAAAGTAATATATTTTTTGCTATGATAATAAAGGAAATTTAATAAGCTAGAGAATTACCTAAAAATTATTTCACTAAGACACGTAGTTTTTTTTTTATTAAGAGAAATTCGCGAAATCACGTCTAATTCGACGCTTGATAGATTTGACTAAAGTCAAACATCTCAGCAATTTGAACCTTATGCGTTCACATGAGGTACTAGTGTAGGTTGTTTATTGTGCCCCCTCCCAGTCGGCGACGAGCCGTTAGGAAGGAAGGTCACGTCACTCTGATTAAATTTTTGGTTCACGCTATTTTCGTATTTTTTAAATAAACATTTTATTTATTTAGAAGAAAACTTCTTGGATACAAGAATCAATTATCATGACATTAATATCTTGCAACTATTCTCAATATCGGAGATAATATTTGCATTGGTTTTATTCTTATCACGTCACCGGCGGCCGGTGTTGCTAAGATGTCGCTGAGGCTAACAACCAGCGAGCGCTAAGACGGCACTGTTACATACGTCACATGAACGTGGTGGCTACTTTATAATAACGTACAAAATACCAAATAATAATGATACCAAAGTTGTTGTCATTTTTTATGGACTGGCTATTACCCGAAATTTACTCTCGTCAAGCTCGAGGCATGCCATTGAGAGAAAACAATTCATATCGTTAAGAACAATTTATTGGGGATTTTTCATAAATCAAAAAAATATACTGGGTGGTAAGAGAAGTTTCGATTCTGAAGGTTATCCAACTCTACCATATCGTAAGAGACAACAGTTAACTTTTGAAGGATCGCTACAATGCTTTTCTATTTTTGAAGATAATAAAGAAAATGTGCCCTGTTGTAGTAGACTTTTGATGAGATATAAGAATTTCGTTAAAGTCAAAGTCAAAAATTCTTCATTCATGTAAAACAAATGTGTATATACTTATGAACGTCAAAAACAGTTGTAACATATCAGCTAGTTTATTTCCTGCTTTAGTACCTAATTATAAAATTATTTATTACTTATTATATTTACATAAATTATTTTTTATTTTTGTTTGGTTTTTAGAAAAGGACTGTTCATGTCATCATCACCCTATCATTATCTCGGTTAAATCCTGCTTAGTTGGCTAGTATCTGCTGTTCTCGGTGTACCTTGATTTAGCTAAATATTAGTTTTAAAAGTCGAAAGAAATATTCACTTAGGCCCTTTGAAAGTTATTAGATGTCATTGTCATTTTGATTGTAAAGAAATGCTTTATTTTTTCCCACGTAAAAATAGGATCGTTCTCTTTTTAAAAAAGTTGCCATCCGAAATTACATTATCCATAGTATCCTACTCTTGTAACTATCTCAAGTAACATGGTCCATCTATCACTTAAATATAAAATGCATATTATTTTTATTTGTTTATATCGCACGTGTAATCTATACTAATTTTATAAAGAAGAAGAGTTTGTTTGTTTAAACGCGCTAATCTCAGGAACTACTGGTCGGATTTCAAAAATTATTTTAGTGTTGGATAGTCCATTTGTCGAGAAAGGTTTTAAGCTATATAACATTACGCTAAGACCAATAGAAGCGAAGCATCAGTGAAAAAGTTGCAAAAACGTGAAAAATCTATTCTAATATTATAAGGCTGAAGAGTTTGTTTGTTTGAACGCGCTAATCTCAGGAACTACTGGTCGGATTTCAAAAATTCTTTTAGTGTTGGATAGTCCATTTGTCGAGAAAGGTTTTAAGCTATATAACATTACGCTAAGACCAATAGGAGCGAAGCATCAGTGTAAAGTTGCAAAAACGTGAAAAATCTATACTAATATTATAAGGCTAAAGAGTTTGTTTGTTTGAACGCTAGGATCTAAAGAACTACTGGTCCAACTGGCAATTTTCTTTTAGTGTTGGATAGCCCATTTATCGAGGAAGGTTATAGGCTATATAAAATCACACTACAGCTAATAGGGGCTGAGCAGTGGCCAAATAAAGAACGACGGGAGCGAAGCCCTGCCCGACTTCTAGTGTTTAATACGATGCTAGACGATTATAATACTTGGTACAAACTATAATTCCTTGTATATCACTTCATTTAAAGTGCACGTTTTGCGTATGTTCAGTTCAGATATCGTCTATTGAACAAGAGTTAATTTAAAAAACCAAAAAACCCTAAAAGAGTTTTTGTTTGTAGGCTATATAACATCATGATACGGGTAATAGGAACTGAGCAGTGGCTTCATTTCATTTCATTTGATATCTATATTGCGATAGCACTAAAAAAAATTCTGTTTAGACAGTTTCCGTCCGCCATATTAATTTTTTTGTTGACGTCACATAGCCTATGACACTTAAGGAAAAAATACGAACCTCATGACACCTCACACTTTAAAATCAGCCAAGCCGTTTAGGCTAGAGAAGGTCACAACAGACATGCCCAAAAACATACATACATACGCGCGAAAAACATTACCCTCCCATTCCTTCTTGACAGTCGGGTAAAGAAAGAAACTAAGTACTTTTGGTTTAAAAATAGAAAACATTAGAAATATTTTACCGTACCTAATAATTATTTGGTTCGACCAGAATACGGACGGCGCGAGAATAAGGCCGCCGCTGGTTGACGTGAATGCGAGTTTGTTCTTTGGGATGAATTGTTGAAAGGCGCGGGGGGCTCGTGCTTCAGCTTCCCTGCTTCACCCCCTGGATTAGCTCAACATTGGCTTAGTACAGGGCCTTAATTATAATCTTCTTTGAAAATATAATATTATTGAATCCAGTCCTTTATTGGGGGTCCAGATACTCTTCCATGCAGACCAAGCATGAACATTTTTAGGGTTCCGTAAAAGAAAAAAAGGAATCAGTAACACGTAGAGGTATCTATCTGAAATTAATATCAAATACTCGGGTTTGCAATCCTTTGGAACAATACAAAAAATCAGAGTTGCAAGTAAACGCATTCAAAGGACAGCCATTTATGCACCAATTATGTCGCTTTTTTCTTTTTCAATATGTTTCATCTGAAACGTGTAAAGTGAAACATTTTAAATGGAAAATTATTGATTCAATTTAAAATATTTTATTTTTACACGCACAAGATATAAGCAAAATAAGCAAGCTGCTTATTTTTGGATGTTATTCAATGAGAACAATGTCGTCAATAATTTGGCAGTGAAAAATTTAATAGTAAGTACCATTTAAATGAAGAGCAATTGTGAACCTACAATGTTAATACCTACAATAAACAAAAAAAAAATGCTCTGCGCTGCTCTTCACTATCTTTACGTGTGCTGGTCCTTAGTGGTGACGAAATCCAGTATTACGCTTGTGTTTGTTTTTTGCAATTAAAGTTAACAATGCGTACCTACTGGTATCGATATCGATTGTAAAACGTTATTTATGTCATACAAACAATATTTGTAAATATACTGAAAGACAAATGCTATCTACTATACTCGGGCCAAATTTGATGTAGAATAAACAATAACACCGTTTGACTACCATATAATTCTATTATTTATTTTAATAAAACCAATTAAATTAATAATGGTGATTACAAAACGAGTGAATCGATACATCGTGAATCACGTCTCATACGGGAATTGAGAGCGACCTACATAGGAAGAGAAAGATGTGCGGCTACCAGATGCTTCAGCTACAAACGAATTTTGGAGTAGCATCTGCATCGGTCAGTGCATGCGCATCATTCCGAATGCGAATGGATATGGGATGTCGAAAGAGCATGTGAACGTAGTCGTCAAACAGAGAGCGTAGTCATCTCGGCCTATAGCTAGTACATTCGTCCAATTGGAAATCTCCAGAGGAGCTAGACAAGTGGCAATCTATTCGATCAATATATTCAATGTCATGTCAAATTAGTACATTGATCACATAACATATTGATAGTTTATGTCAGATGTGTTCAAATGTATTGAAGTGACAAGTCGTTTACAATAGACAAATTGAAGTGATTGGCACTTGTCCAGAGGGGCTGGACCGGATAGAAAGCACAATTTCTGGCTGAGATGGCTACGTAGTTCACATGGTCGTCTGGCATCTCAATTTCAGTCTGCTCTAGATTTTGTCGCTACCAGAATTTCTGAGTACTGGATCTACCCACCTGCTCCATAAGACTGGTAGTGTAACGGAACCCAGCAGTTATAGACCGATCACTTGTCTACCATCGGTCTATAAGCTCCTTACATCCGTTCTGAGAGTTAAAATAACTAAACATATTGAGGACAACGCAATTATGTCAATCTCTTAGATTGGATGTATGAGAGTGTCCCCTGGCACTAAGGAGCTCCTCCTTTTTGACATGGCTATTAGCCAGTAAGTTCGCCGCAGCCGGAAAGATTTGGCGACATGCTGCTGGATAGACCATAAGAAGGCGTTTGATTCCGTATCGCATTCATGGCGCCTTAGGGTGCTGGAGTTATATAAAATAATACAGCTATAACTTTACGCACCTTCTTAGAGTCATGTACCTATGTAGCAATGGGGAACCGATAAGGATTAAGCGAGACATATTCCAGGGTGACAGTTTGCGACCTCTGTGGTTTTACTTAGCAGTGAATCCTCGTGAAGTGTTGTTGGAGGTTTTAGGGTTAGGTTAGCTGAGTGGACAAGGTGGACGACTTGCATTAAACCGCGCCGCGTTTGGTCTTTCACAAAGTAAATCAATAGGCTGTCTCACAGATATAATGATTCAAGTGAAAAAAGCAGAATCTACTCGTACATCCAATTTTTCTGAAATAAAAGCCGGTGTGCCTCAGGGTTCAATTTGGGCCATTTTGTACACTCAATACAATTAATTATGTAATCAATAATGCTTCTGGTTTTAATATATAAAAAATAAAAGTATCTGTCCTCGACGGAGGACGCACTTCGCCTGAAGAATCAGAGCTCACCCATCTGCTTATACTGTATATACTTTACTGATTGCAGATCAGCACAGAAAAAAAGTAATAAGGTGTCTCGGTCAGTAGGTATGTACGATGAGTTGTTAAAACAAGTGGTATTCATCAGTTGTTACTTATGAAAAATAAACGACAATGACATGTTGATAAATGAGAGCTGCCAGTAAAAATGTCCTAGGCGTTTGAAAAAAAACGCATAACAGAATGATAGTCATATATCCATTGTCATCATATATCCAAAACCCAAGATACACACTAACTAAGTGACTAGAAAACGCCACCAAATATAGCACTATACTTCAAAATGTTTTGCTAAATGCTATTTTAAGTCATATTACTATTTATCTATTTATAAATATGGGACCAAATCTAAAGTACGATCAACCGAAAGAATAAGAATTATCAAAATCAGCTCATGATCGGCGGAGAAATCGCTAAACATACAAACAAAAACATACAGTCGAATTGAGAACCTCCTCCTTTTCTTTTTGAAGTTGGTTAAAAAAATATAAGACAGTATATCAATCAATCAATCAATCAAATAATTTATTTACTATAACATGATACAACAGGTTTTACAAAAAATTATGTTTTCGCATATTCTGCCACATACGGCGTGCAAATGTTTCAGGTACTTAATTATACAATTTAATTATATTATTTATTATATATCCGAAATATATTACGTATATCATGATAATTATTATTCACTTACATGTCAACAGTATTTTTATATTATTCAGTTATTGTATATTTTATCTTCTAAGTATTGTTTAATGCTATAATATTCCTTGTTTAACAGAAGTTTAAATAAGTCCTTTTTAAATATTGTAATCGGCAATTCGCTTAAATAGTAGGTAGATGATTATATATTATGATACATATACAATATACATTTCGTTTATATATGTCTAATTTTATGTGGTAAACGTAGTCTATTTTTATATCTGGAGCGGCTATTTACGTTACCACATAATCTTTCAAAGAGACAGGGATATTGATTATTACGAAATTTGTTTGTTTGTTAGAACAAACAAACAAATTTCGTATATATATAAACACGGTAACGTTAGTATTCTTAGTTTTTTAAATACCGGCAATATTAAAAGAAACTTTAGTACGTGATTGTGTATCTTGGGAGCAGAGGCTGAAATTATGAAATTATAATAAGTAGGTATATAGAAATGCATTTAACATTAAAAAAATAAGTCGCTTCTGAATGATGGAAATATAACAGGTGGACTAAGACAAAACATGAAACTTCTTTATAAACGGCTTCAATCTCGTGAAAAGAAAAAAATAAAAGTCTTATATTATAAAACAAAAACTATTTATATTTATAAAACAAAATTTATTATCATAATAAAATACTACCAAACATGCATTCAACATTCAATTCAACATGTTTGTGCTTATAAATGTATAGCATAAATAAATAAAACATAAGTCAAAAAGCCCAATGACGTCCATTGCTGAACATAGGCCTCTCCTAATTTCCACCACAGCATGCTGATATGATGATGATGAAGTCACTAAGATAAAGATGTTTTTACAATCAGATGAAGATGTACCTATGAACCGTGTAATGAAAAATCAACTGTAATAGTACATTATATGAATAAAAACAATACAGCGAAACGAAAAAGCGCGCGGAATTATTTTTACCTACTTGTCACAAATTAGCGATGCGCGCGCATCGGCGCTTTTTTTAAAGGCAAAGGCACATATGTGATACATTACGATATTGAAATTGGTGAAATAAGAGACTGTTTACGAGCAAATGTGTTATAAAAATATTCATGAATAAGATTTTGTGTAACATGAGCAGGTGGTTGTTGGATGCAGGCGGCACAAAGTCGCTCGCTATGGCGGAAGTTAGGTGAGGCATGTCTAGCAGTGGACGTCGGCGTCGTTGATATGATGATGATGATTACAGTAGGTAGGTATTATTCGCATGATATATTTTCTTTGATAGTAACTCACTTAAATCATCTCATCGTAAAATTGAGGTGATAAAGCATTCATATCATAGTGGTAATGGTAGCGATAATAAACTCATTTTAAATAAAAAAAAATGAGTTAATATATCAAGTAACTACACAATAATTAACCTATTGTTATCAACAGACATCAAAAGTTTTAAAGGTGCTCGTGAAGGCTTTAGTTCTGAAAGATTATAATCGGTAATAATATAAAGTACACTAGGTACATAATATTATATTACGAACTCACAATTTTGGTTCATATTATATCGTATCTGTAAGTGTTTTACGTAATAGAAATTTAAATAAAAAAATCTAGTTGATAAAAATAATATGTACCTATTTCTTAATTTTGTTGAAACTTAAGGGGGTCATGAAAATATTATTTTGGGTTCGGGCAGGCTCAGCGAAGTAAAGGTGGGCCGCTGATGTCATATCAAGTTCCGGGGGCCTACCCGCTACAGCGAAGAGTCGGTGCACAGAGGGGTTTAGTGGGTATTCCGGCCTCGGCCGGTGAGTCCCACATAACCGTCCCGTGTCCCCGCACGGGTAGTATGCGTAAATGCATTCCCCTCTTAAAAAAAAGGCTCAGCGAAGTAAACGGTGGGAAACCCTGATCTATTCTAACGACATGTCAGATCACGTGACATGTCGAATCTTACAAATGTCAAGGACGTGTTCAAAGCTAGATATATATGTTTATTGTTTCAAATTAATGTAGGTATTGAAGTGACATTTAAATATTTCGAATAGGATCAGCGATTTTGCCACTCGTCTAGGGTTTTCCGGTCTGTTGTTATTGTTAAGAATCACTAACACCAGTTCTCGGTAGGTATCGAAAGGTGCCTTCCATCCAGTATAAATAAAATTAAGTCTAAAATATGTGAATATTTTTAAAATTTCAGATTTTGTATGCAATTTCAAAGTTATTCATCAATTGTAATTTATGTTGTAAACATAATAGTAACATAGCAATTACTTATAATTATATCTTAGATTACATTATATGTACAGACAGGTACGCTAAACCTACATTTAGTGTTTAAATCTAGTTAGTATAGGTGGTATTTATCTACCATAAACTACAATTAATTTCGGTAGACTGTTATATAAAAACTAAAATAAAATACTTATTAATAATAATACTTATTGGAATAAAGAAACTGTATGTAATCTACTTTTTGTGTATTTTTTAAACGACTTCAAAAAAGGAGGAGGTTATAAACCCACAGAACAGAGATAGGTTTGAACTTTCATTGTTCTGTGTTTATAAACCCAACTCTAGACACTAAATAGCAATGATATTGTATGTTAAAATATCATTGCTAAATAGCTTGTATTCTAAACTACTAAGTGCACGTGGCCGCGTCGCCGTCGCGTCGTTACTAGTTTATATATTTTGTTAGACGTATAAATAAACATAGGCGCACTGAAAGAAGGCAAAGGAGGCAAAGGAGGAGAGAAATCAATAAATATTAATACAGGGAGAGCCCTTTATTAATATTTATTGATTTCTCTCAAAAAGCAACAAACATAACGTGTAAAACGTTGTTTATTGCTTTTTTATTTACCCTTATTTAAATGAGAGTATGATGTCGTCATGAAAATGATGATGATGTGTGAAATCTTGCATTACTTTTATTACATTACATTGATTACATCGCTCAACCAAAAGCTGTCCTCTTCTATGATAAGATAATATTAATAAGTCATGTAATAATGATAAAGTTTTACATCTCTTAAATCCTCTATTTCAATATAGAACGTCGGACTGATTCAATGGCCCTGGAAAAAATAGAACATTATTAAAAAAATGTTAAAGTATGTAGTAATAACATAAGAAGTAATCGCAGAACGTAACTAGTCATTTGTGAGTAAAGACTGAACTGAGTTCTGATACCAAGGTTTACGAGTGAGCAAACTATCAATAGCGACAATGTAAACTGAAAAAAAAACCAGCTGAATGCGAGTTGGATTTAGCCGGTTTTTTTTAATAATAAGCCATTTGTTTATATTTTTTTTTGTGATTGTAACGTATAACTATATAATTAGAATATAAATATTTACGTAAAGGTAGGTAGTACGTGCACCATCTTTATGTAACGTCAGTTCGGAATAAACTCTCACTCTTACTCTAATCTTATCGTATGGGCTTGAGGCAGACTATAATTTTTAAAGCTTATCATAATATACTCCTGCCTCCTACGGTTTTCGGATTGCTTCCTTAACTTGTGCAACTTGATGTTGCTTCATGCCAAATATCATGATTAGACGATCAAAAAAGTCAAACCTTCCCGTTGACCTAGGTCAACGGGAAGGTTTGACTTTTTTGATCGTCTCTGTTTTTTTATTGCGCCCGGGGATTGTAGGCTCGAGTATTTGATATTACTTTCAGTTTAATACCTCTATTATTAACAGATGGACGGACAGACAGACAGCCGTAGGCTTCTTTTTTAACTTTTGAGGTACGGCATCCTAAAAACAACGTTGTCAGGACCGAAGGCGTTTGACCACTCGCAAGAATTGGCACGTGGTGTGTTTTTGGGAACATAATAAGTGGCGTGATCTGCATTGTCAGCATAACTTTGTCTGGCTACATAATGATTATGTGTACATAATGATAATGGTACACAATTAGAAGTAGAATTAACATCCGTACGAAATATCATCAATAAATTTTAATGGTGCGATTTTATAATACTAAAATATTAAAAAAGCCTAAGTAACAAAGACATCATGAAACATTAATTAGAATAAAGGTTCCAAAAAAATAAAGGTTTAAAAATAGCGTCAACCTAAAAGTGTGCAAAAAATAAAGTACCGTCAACTTAAATATGAAGTAGATAGAACTATGTTAGATACGAATAACATGGCAGAATCGCGGCCTACTTGCTAAATATATTATAACGGTATAGTATCATTATCAGATGACCTAAATGACGCAGTAACAGAGCACGCACTTTCTGGGCTACGAGCCTGATCGGATAACTCTGGATACTCGCTTGACACACAAAACGTGATTAAGATATTGTTACAAGTAACTGATGATAATAATACGGATGTATGTTTAATAAATAAGGCTAAAAACTAGGGTTGATAAAAAAAAAGTTTTGGAATTTTAAAGGAAAGTTTATGGTTTTTGCACGTTTTAAAGGGAAGTCAACAGTTATGAAATAGGTAAAGGTATTAAAATATTATTACTACGATAATAGAAAACGTTTTTATTATGGGGATGCTATTCAGTAGTTTTTCAAACAAGAACTATGGTCAACGAGGTCTAACTATAATACTTAATAGACGACTACGACTTATACTAAATTGAGAAGATAAATAGTTTTATTTCTAACATGGACGTCAAGTTTAAAACATATTTTCCCTTATTTTTCTACATAGGAATAATGACTATTAGGGAATGTAAAGTATTATATATTGAGATACGGCGCTTACCTCCCATTACTTAGATAAATGCTGGTGATGAAACTAAATCTACTTGTATGTGTAATACTCACAACGCAAGGACTGCGATGTCGCATAATCTTTCCTTTGATTTAACGAACTTAAACTGGAGGCCGCTCTGTGGACGGCTGAAAGAGAAGAAATGAGGATACTTGAATATATGAGCTTGTACACAAAATTGGGGCATCGCATAGACCAAAAACTACGAGCTCACACGAAGCATCTCAAGAATTTGCGTAAATGGTGACCCGAACAGTAGAGGAGAGTTGCCTTGCCGCACGAAATCGCATCATTTCGCTTTGAACTTTTCTATGTTGCGAATTCGCATAGCGCTGATTTGCAGTTTTGTGTACACGCCCTAAAGCAATTGTCAATAGTACTAAGATATCAGTAAGTACATGTATACACTCAAATATACATACAAAGTGACAAACGCTGATATGACCCATTAAATATCAGTTGCAATAAAATAAATGGTTGTCTGGTAAAGAAAATTATATGCTGCAGGATGGCAGAATACTCTGTACCATCACAACGATCGCTGAAGATTCAGCTGGAGCTGTCCTATAAGTCAAAAATATTTCTCCAGGTGCAGTTAAATCATTTCACTCTTTATAACGCTAAAGAATTCGGTGAAGCCTTCTAATCTCAATGGACGGGCTTAATTACTTCTAGAAAATCTTTTTGCACTGATTGACTGCACCATAATATATAATGATATATAAAATGCGACACTGCGAGCTTTTTTAAATAAATAGTAAACTTACATGCTTTTCTAACAGACTGGAGGGCGGTGTAGTCAGGGAGCGGTACGGGGGGGAGGTCCTCGTCCGGAGGGAGTTGATCCCGCATGCGGTGCGCGGACGCTGGTATATACGCCCAGGGAAGCTGCCCCTGGAGCTCGGCCGTTGTTCCACGCCCTCTGCACAACGGTATTATAAGCTCAGTCCCATAATTGTATAATCTTTTCCTTTGAAAAACCTCAACCACAGATATCAGGGCATATCGGAAAAGTAAGCACACTTAATTTTGTTTAGAATGAAAAATGAGGCAATTTACATATTATTACTGCTGTATTTTTAATTTGTACCTGATAAAAAATACTACAATGATTTGTCATGAATGACAGCAAACAGAGAAGTGGCGAAACATTACTTGTCCTGGCATTACCCCTACAATCTGTGGTTTCATCAGTTTGCAATTGTCATGGACACCGAGTCCATGTATTCAATCAATTAAAGAAATTATATAGATTATGACGGATGCAATAACATTTGAATGCATAGAAGAAAAAGAGCAAAAAACCGCAGTTTTAAATGTAAGAATGTTCGGCATTTGCTGGTGAGTATAACATTGTGTTTGGTAAGAGCCTTGTCGTAGGAACAATTTGAAGGGTACATCTAATTCATCAAATCTTTATTGGCCTAGTGTGAGTGCATTATGGCTTGAATAATTTTGGTAGATATGTAAGGATCCACATACAACGGAGCTAATAATGATGAAGATATGAACAGATCTGCTTTATGAGCATCAAGAAGCAATTGGAAAAGAGGAAGTAGTCTAGATAAATTAATTTTGTTGTTAAATACTTAATATTCTTACCAAAAAAGTCTCGAACTGAGACAGAAGACTCATTGAGACTGAAACCATAATGATATAATTATATTTATAATATTAACCCATTTCTGCACTTTGTTTAATTTGATTAAAAATTCCACTCTTAAGCCATTTAAATCTTGAAAGCCCTGTTATTAAAACATAAGAACAGTTTTTAATTGGTCGGTTACCTGGTACAAACAACATAAAAAAATATTTTGTAGATACCTATAAAAGTCTATTCTTCATCAAATAACTTGACTTCTTGTCTTGTGACAGTGCAGATGACTAGTGCTAAGACTCACCCTCGTCCATCGGGCTGCGTGGAGGTGGTGGCCAGTTGCGGCATGGATTGCGAAGCTCGCGGAGGACTATTACGACCTGATGTGTCGATCACAGACTTGTCCAGCCGTCGCTGCTGTTCCGCTATTATGTTTTCCAATCGCTGCGGTAGCGAAAGTAAACTTTCTGGGAAATTTACCGTCTTTTTGTCCAAGTAAATGTGTTGTACCTTCGGCGATCTGCATCAAATTGTCTAAAATTAGATTGAAAATCTACCTAAAATTTTGGGTTTTATGAATTATTACCGTTAATTGAATTTTTTTTTTTGCTTTTTTTGTAGCAATACAACATTCTAATCACGATCTTGCCATGATATGTATTTATATATATAAAAGATAAACTTTTGAATTCTAAAATAAAAACATAATGTGTGTAGTGTATTCTGTGCATTTATAGGTATAATTATAATAACTTACATATCTGGCGACACCTCCAAAGAATCAGGATTAAACCTGCGCCGGTGGACTTCAGGCGAAGGCGGCTTTCTAAACAAGAAATTCTTCATACGTCGAAAGGACCTGCTTAGTCCCGCGCGAGGGATGATTCTTGTTGGTAGAGTCTCGCTCGGCATACTGCCTGCCTCTTCGTCCCTTTCACTAGACCCTTGTGTCGCGATGTTGGGAGGGGGAGGTGGTGGGGTGGGTATGGGTGAAGATTGAACTGCCGTAGACACTTGTACGGGCGCTGGGGTCTGAGGGACAGCTTGTACTGGCTCCGGTACTTCGACATGCTGCAAGTGATGAATCAGTTCAGTGGTGGAAGTGATGACAACAGTATATCTGTGTCAAGTAATTATGACATGAAAGCGATTTAAGGAGAACTAACACCCTAAAATGTGCCTTTACTGGTACAAGCAATTATGTATGTTTAATTAAAGAGAAAAATAAATAAAATAATTTGTTTGGAGTTAAGTATTGTTCGTTATACCTTTACTTTAGAAGGGACTTTGATACAATATAATAAATCAAGGTAATATGTTGAAGCACGAACACTCAGGGGCTACACGAAAAAAATACTTACAGCAACATCTGTTTTAGGTTCAGGTTTCATGTTGAGGCTGACGATGACCATAATAAGAAGGAGTACGTTGACCAAGAACAAAACGACGAACCGTGAGTACAGCAGCACCATGATCCACGATGCCCACGATGTGTTCAGTTCGACTCCTGAGACGCCACTTGCCACAGCGCCGATAAAGTCCATTATGTCATTTAACGTCTGTCAAAATGAACCTGTTCTTACTAGAATATCTTATTAAGTACCACTAAGGAAGTAAACACTTTACTAGCTTTTAGAATTATCGAAGGCTATACACGGCTATACTTCTTACATACCTATATGACATGCAGGCCATTGCAGATTCCTTGTGTGATATTTGCGGCTTTAAGTGCGTTTATACTTCGAAGTAGCAACGTCGCAATTTAGTGTCATAATCGGTTTTGCTATATTTTAAAATATGTTAAATACATAATATTTTAGAATTATGTAACTGAAAGTGTATGAAAAAAGGAAGTAACCGTTAGTATCCGTCCTGCTTACAGTTGTTTTACTATGAAAATAACGCCCTGCAAGTTCCAATGTTTTATTTGCATATAAATAGAACTGTAAACGCCTTAAGAACTGTCAAAATGATATCGGCCCCCTGATTCTGAGCTGTCGGAAAATTTTCGGCCCAAAATGTCAGTGTAATTAAAGTTAAAAAACATATTGTTAGGGAAATAAATGATTGAAGGAAAAAAAATTAAATTAATCAGTTTTTAATTTTCTATACGTTGGACTATTTTACAACATTAAATAACATAAGCCGTAAAAATACGTCGTACATAATTCGTAAAAGTTTACGATCCGGGAGCATTCCGACGGCTCAGAATCAAGGCCCTGAACTTTTCACCTAACCGTAAAAATTGTATTGAACATATTTTTCAAATAAAGCGCGGATTAAATTATAAAAATTGAAAACCGAATATGACACTAAATTGCGACGTTGCCATTCATACGTATAAACGCTCTTAAAAAGCGCAAATTAGGAGACGCAACCGACATAATATACTATCCAGGTAGACATCATACATATTTAGTTTTATTATTGCAGACGTACCTCTGTCGTCGGGTTGTACATTTTAATCTATACGTAATATATCACTATGTCTGACTTCCAGATTTGTTATTCGGTTTTAAATTCACCATTGCAGATTGTAAGCGACGTAGTCTCTTTCCCTTCCCGGCTACTGCGGATTGCAGTGAATTGAGTATCTCCCGTTTCCCCATTTGTTTTTGTAATTTAATTATAATAAAATTTACCCTTGTGTGGAACGAATCGTTGGCGTAAATGACAGAGGCAACAAGGTCTAGCGCACATATAGCTGTAGTTATTATGATCCAGGGCCAACGCATACTTTTCGACTGCTTATTTCTCGCACCACCCACTGCAAATACAATTTTATATTGAACTATAAGTAGCGCGTTGGCAGTAGCCAACAACACGCTACGACCAAGAAAAGCTGAGTAGTAACTCAGCATTTCTTGGTCGTAGCGTGTTGTTATATAGCCTTTTGCGAGAATTAGGCTATTCAACACTAAAAACTAAACAAACTTCAGTTTACTAATATTAGTAGGTTACATTATAGATAGGACTACCTATAAAAATCATTTAGTAAATTATCTCAATCTGAGGCTAAATAATTTTTAGTTTTAATTTATATATATTTTGTATAAAACGATGAATAATTCATATTATTTATTTATGAATTAAATCTTTGTGCACATAATAATGGACAAAGGTAGACTTAATGCCTGAGGCATTATCTATCAGTCAACCTTAGGGTGATGCAGAGAACAATCAAATATCAAACCATTATTGACTGGCCTGTTGGCCTAGTGGTTAGTGACCCTGACTGCTAAACTGGAGGTCGTGGGTTCAATCTCCACCCAGGACAAATCTTTGTGTGATGAGCAAAAAGGTTTGTTCTGTGTCTGGGTGTAATTTATCTATATTATGTATGTATTTACAAAAAAAAAATGGATTTAAGTAGTATACCAGTTGTTTAGTACCCATAACAAGCAAATATAATTACTTAATTTGGGACTAGATGGCGCTGTGTAAATGTGGTAGAATATTATTATATTATTATTATTCGGTATGTATTAAAATGATTTATTTTATTTATCTCCTCGCAATCTTACATTTCTCTTTACAGATTCGAGCCTATTGTGATAATATCACAATAAACCTAATTACATCACTATAAAATTAATATTAAATTGATGAATCTTACTTGTAATAACTACGCTTGTTATTATCCATAGTACACTGAGACCGAGGCTCGTGCAGTTAATTAGGAATGTTCTGAACGCAGGCATCGGTAAGTTGGTTATTAACACAAACGCTTGGTTGGTGATACCGTCAATTGACTCACCAATGTTGACTCGCCCATCACAACTACCAGTGTCTGTAAAAAGCAACCTAAAATAATAGATATCTCATCATAAAAACGGTATCAATTTTTTTAACAGCTCACTCAAAAGATGAAGCCAAAAATTCATCGAAATCGCCGAAACAATACTTGTGGATAATAGGAACTATCCATGTCCATAATACATGCATGGCAATGATACCATTGTAAGCATCCAAATTATTCGATAAGTTATAATTGGAATATAAAAAACTTATCTAAAATATCATTGATAGATAAAAGAAGTATACTTACTATGAAAATAAAGAATTCTAATGTAAATAAGAAGCGGCAACCCTCTTAGAAAATCTATGACGCAGAAGTACTGTGCTATTGCCAGCCCTGTATAAAACATTTGTCCTGCCGCCTGCAGCTGCATTGAATAAAAAAAACATTTTGAGAAAACAAGTCCGTCATTCATATAGCTTATTTAAAAGTGTTCAAACTCTGTATTAAAACTTCCTAAACTGCCTATGCTGCATGTTTTCTATCGTGACATAAGGGGCCATATACTGGGTGGCGCAAAAGTAGTGGCACTAAAGAAAATGCTTTTTTTTTTTTTATTATACATTTTCTGTCATTCTGTTGTTGAAAATTGTGTAGTGAACAAATGTAAAATACACTGAAAATAAACATGGACCGTTTTACTCCCCAAGAACGTGGAATATCAGTGATAAGAACACAACGTGAATTTCGTCGACGATTTCCCCACCGTCCGGCACCGATTGGTCGCACAATTCGACGCTTTGCCACACACCCACTAAAAGTTACTGTATGGTGTGGCATCTGTGTTGACAGAGTGATCGGACCCTATTTTTTCGAAGACGCTGGAGGCAATGCGATAACTGTCACTGGAGAACGCTACAGAACCATGTTACGTGAGTTTTTGATACCCAGTTTGGACGAATTGGGGCTGGAGCACATCTGGTTTCAACAAGACGGCGCTACGGCACACACAGCGCGCGACACTATGGACTTAGTGAGGGACGCTTTTCCAGGCCGAGTTATCTCTCGTTTTGGCGATTTGCCTTGGCCTGCAAGATCACCCGATCTGACCAGTCCAGACTTTTTTCTTTGGGGTTTTTTGAAATCTCGGGTGTATGTGAACAAGCCACAGACTCTCGCAGCTCTAAAAGAAAACATTCGTCAAGAAATAACGAACATATCGCAGGAAGTGTTACGGCAAGTTATGCAAAATGTCATAAATAGGGCTCAAATGTGTATCAACTCTGGAGGTCACCATTTAAAAGACATCATCTTTAAATCCTAATGGTACGAAATTTAATGGCACAAATATACATTTAAAAAAATCTAAATCTAGTTTTCTAATTTAGAAAAAATGTTATAGCTGAACCAAATAGGGTCTTTACTTTTGCGCCACCCGTTATAAATTACGTCACACGAATTTCATGATTTTTTGCCCTTCCCCCCGTCCTTTTCACTGCTGGTCACATTTGTGAGACTCCCTCCCTCCCTAGTGTGACGTCACATGTTTTGCAAATTTACATTTAGAAATTAAGTTCGTGTTTTTGAAATGTCACGAAATTTAGGACCCCTCCCATCCCCTTGTCACACAATGTCACATTTCGTCGACCCTCCCCTTAACGTGTGAAGTAATTTATGGATGGTCCCTAAACAAAAAAAAATATTTATATATTATATTTGCGTCGTCATGGCTATCGTAGTCCAAAGATTGGGGTAGGTGCCATTTAAAAAATATGTATTGACATTAACAAATATCTATAGTTAGATAGGCATTTACTTGTGTTAATAGGTAAAAACATTTCAGTCGATTGAGGATAGGACAACTTGTAATAGTAGGTAAGCACATGTGTATTTGTGGACACTCGTGTTAGTTATTGATAAAATTCAACATTCCAGAGTAAAACATAATGTTTGTTTAACACGTCTTCTATTGATACGAGTATGTCTAAAATTTCGTAAAACGATCAGAGTATTAGTGTAGATATTATTACGTAGAGAAATTCCGTGTCACATTATGACAAGAACATGCTATTGATAAGATAAAGGTGTCTAAGTACCTATATAATACTTTTATAGTAATAGGTACTTTGATATTGTTAGTCACTGGTTTGTACCAAAAGGTTAAATACAATGTAGGTACTGTGTACTTATTCATCAAACAAATATTTATTTCCGATGAATAAGACACACGCATAAAATCAACCTACTTAATTACATAATATTTACTTAAACTAGCTCCTGCCCGCTGCTTCCCCGTGTGGCATTTGGGTAATTATTTATTAATGAAACCTATATACTTTTGAAGCGCTTAGAATATAATTTATGTAAAATTTCATGGAAAAGCGGTTGAGTGGTTGCGGCATAAAATTTACTAAATTAGCAATAAAAATGCAATTTTATTTATCTAAATCAGGAAGGAAGAATCAAGAAGGAAATAAGAAAGGAATTATGAAAAAGGCAGAATATGAAGAAGAATGTATTAATAAATTATCACGAGGCGGTTTGACCTGTGCGCTGATATAATTTTGACAAGGGCAAGTTGTTAAGAAGACTTATTGGAAAGGGTGTTTTTATCTTTAGCGGGTCATTCATTAGCACAATATTACCTATCGCTTTCATGTTGAATTATTTTGCAGCACGAATCAATTGATAAACTAATTTTGTTAGACAATGTAGGTCTAAGTACCTGCTTTTAAATTAGGTTAATATTAAAACTTTCTGTCTAACCAAATGCCCCAAAAGGAAGCTATAAAATACCTAAATAAGTTTTCCATAATGATGTAATTATCTTTGTGTTTTTATGAATTATCTTTACGTCCGGTAGTTATTTATGACGTTGGCAATTGGCATACAGCTTGAAAATTAAATAAAAATATTAACAAGACCAAGACACATATTTCTATATGTTAAGAAAATTCAGTTAGAATGAGTTCAGTCACTAAAATATTAGTAAACACTGAACAATGCTCATTTAATTAATTTAATTCGTAAGTAGTAAAATTTGACTACCAAATGATTTGACAAGTTCTCACTTATTCCCTAGTCTTGAATAATATTGACATCGTTCTTTGGTTACGGTTACCTACAATAATAGTGGTAAGTGTTTCATGAAAACAGTATGTTACAGACACACAAACGTTTGGACTCTAGTATTGTTGTCTGGCATTTGGGAGTTTAATTATATGTATGTATATTCACGACATACTTTTCTGGATGCGCCGCCGATGAACGGCGCCGGCGGCCTATTAATCAATTTATTGTCTGTTTAGTTGATGGTTCAGACTTTAAATTTTCTTTTGTACCACGATGCACGGTTGCAAACAGGTGTACAGCCCGCTTAGGCGGCTTGTGGCAAACGGTTACCGTAGCGTTTGGGCGCATAACAAGCACGTTGCCGACCCTTAGAAAACTTGTTCACTCCTTTATTTAGAAAAAAGCGTTATATTGGTGCTATATCTTTGGTGTAAAGCCCATATCTTTTTCACAGGGTCTCTAGTACAGAATGTTTACACTGTGAGATTATCAGTGACATAAAGGCATAACTGATAAAGTGCCAATATTCTTTACTATCGTCTCACATTTCACTATCGATAGCATCGATAAAGTTATTGCTAGGCGTCCTACTTCCTATAGCAAAGAAAGTTTTTTTACAACTAGTTACATTGAAACTATTTACCCTACTGCGCGACGCAAAAGAGGGTTATGTGTTTATCAGACAGAATATTATGTATATATTTTCGTTAGGTACTTCGTGGCGCACTGGAGGCCAAACACGTGGGCCGATTTTATTGATTTTTACGTCAATCTTTGGTGATTATTCTTTGAGGCGCGAGTAACACTAAAGACATGAGAGTAATCACCAGACGCCATATTGTGAAAAAGGAAAAATTGAAGTCGACAAACTATGCCAAGTGGGGTATCGTTGAATACTATTTAAGTATAATAAAAAACTGTAATATTCCTAATGAAAATCATGATTAGGGTTCTTTCACCATTTTTCATTTCAAAATGATAAATAACAATTTTAATAGACCAGCTATCTACTGTAAGTCCCGTCAAAATAAAAGAGTCCGAAATAAAATAAATTATTAATAGAACCAAAATCCCGCCTACTTATTTAAAACTTAAGTGTAATAAATCAGCCTAGAAGTTAAAATATAATTTAACATAGCGACGACAACAGGCGGGACCAATCCTAATTCTAAATGGCCCTTTATGGTCGCTATGTAGAATTATATTTTAGACTTCTTTGTTTCTTTCACGTATTTTTATAGCTTAGATGAAATAGTATTATGTTAGTTAAGTACGGTACCTACTATCTAGTAATTATCTAGATACATAGTAACGTCATTATAATATAATCATATCGCAATCGAATTTCATACACGGATTACAATGTAGATAATTTATAGATTATAACAATATTCTACGTTGATATAAATAACATTATGTATCTTATTATCATAAACATTAGTTAAGTAGGCATTGAAAAACTTAGTAATCAAACAGTCATTTCTCAATTTGTCTTATATTTTTTTTATCTTAATAAGAGCTGTTGTTACGTTCAACGTACCTAAGTCACAATATCATTTATCCGAGCACTCTTTTTAAGAATAAATTTATATGAGAAGCATCAAAAACTGGTAGGTAAGTAGGTATGCACTTAGTCTAAAATAAATGTGATTCAACATTTTAGACACAGCGTTAAACATTGGAAAACATCAATAAAACACAGTCGCGTAGCAAACAATATCCACCCAACGTAAACCATCGCAAGCTCAATACAGGATCAAGGTAACAAAAATGTATTTTTTTACACTGTTCCATTTAAGCAAAATGTGTATTTATGAAAATAGCACTTACCAGGGTGATGACGCCAGCTGATACCATAATTCTATTCAGTGCCATGTTGAAAACCTGTTGGTGGCTGTAGTTCACTAAGAAAAAGAAGAATGTCAACGTTTCCGTTATTGGCCGGCAGCAACAGACGTCGCGTCATGAATTTCGTTCCCCGGCGCGTTCCAGCATCACACTGATAGCTGGCCTAAGTTGAGTATTTCTCAAAGATAACACATCACCTATCAAATATAAGATACCGACATTGCATCGACGTGAGCGAGCAATCACGTCGATGTATCTCGAGATCGCCGGTCGCAACCTTCTTTGTATATCTATACTAATATTAAAAAGCTGAAGAGTTTGTTTTTGTTTGTTTGGCTGAACGCTAGGATCTTAAGAATTACTGATCCGATTTGAAAAATCTTTTAGTGTTCGATAGCCCATTTATCGAGGAAAGTTATAACCTCCCTATTGGCCGTACACTCTACGGCTAATAGGAGCTGAGCAGTGGCCAAATAAATAACGACGGGAGCGAATCCCCGCGCGACTTCTAGTAATAAAAAAACAGGTGTATTCTTAAGTCCGTAAAACATTTCATTATATTACATAGTATCCCGAATTATCAGTAAAATATTTATTTTTGTACTGTAATCCAAGTGAGGTTCTTATAAATAAAATGTATTAAAACATAAACAATGGATGTAGATGAAGAGGCTGTAAAAATATTTTGTTTAAATAGACAGGTATATTGGTGAGCGATGTTCAACCGATAGTCCCGTAGCAAATACATAGGTACGAGGTGTTGCTGTAAATGAGCTTTAAAATTTAGGATACAAACATAAATTGACAAGGGTACCGTTAATTACTTAAACTGTTGCGGCCCATCTCACACTGTTATTATTATGAAGTGCTGGTTTTCCTAGTGTAATAGGTGTTCTATACGGTTATAAACTTGCGTTCCAACAGAGTGATCCGGGTGGGAGCTTGGTTGCCAACCGCGTTATTTGTATGAAATTTGGTTTACTACAGCCGGCCGACGGCGACAGTTGGAATCCACCAAGGGCACCTCTGTGGAAGGCAAGTTTATAACCATGTGGCACGGCTTTAAGTCTTAATCCTGGAAAAATAATAATTAGTAAAGAGTACTTTATATTAAAAAGAAACACAAGTTAGTGAATGAATAATAAGTATCATGGCATTGTTAATAATAGTTATCGTAATTAGTGCCTATGTTCTTAACATTTACGAGCTAATTTCTAGAGGCTATATAAACGATTTTCCAGAGCAGAGAATATCAGTGTGTGGCACATCAAACATTATGGGTAAACTGGTTAGTAAATTGCTTTCATTCTTAAAATAATATGCTTATTAGTCGCAGCGCCCAATATTTGAAATTTCTCGTTACACTCGTTAACTACACAGACAACATCATACACCAAAATTTTAAAAGTCCGTTTGTGTTGTATCGTGGCTCCAGTTTTGTTGTTGATCTATTTATTAGTAATGTTTTTGGATTTCCCATGCCTCTCAGCGTTTCTATTAAAACTCTCAAAATGCATCACGCCAAATAAGACCACAAAATATGAAAACACTGGGAAACTTTGTCACCTTTCTGTTGTGGAGATCTATTATCATTATGATTTGCCATAGAGATTATAGTTGATGCGTTAATTATTACATTTCTTATTCGATCATCAGGTTTTATTATTATACGTGGCACCATTGCTAATAGTTGTTAAATCTACGGAGGTGGTCAACGTCACGGATCCACTAGCCAACTCTTCAGATCCAAACAAAGATATGTAAGTTGTTAATCGACTTTTTCGCTAACATCAAAGTAACTCTCTAATAATGTGTATATGTGTATTATCTAATCCTTAATATGTTTCAGGTATGTCATCCACGCCATGGTGTATCAAGTTGGCATTCTGACAAATAAAACAGATAATGAGACGGAAAATTTTAACACTACGTGAGTTATTCTGATATCACTGTTTTTACTCCCACCTATGAATAAGTTAATTCTACACTTATAATGGCTAAAGGATTAACACTTCAAATCAGCAACGATCTATAATTCGTATAATTAAAATTTTTTCAAAGAATTTGCCAAAAGGTTTGACTATTTTGTGTTATAGAGGCATTCAAGAAGCTCTAACGTTTTACCATAACAATGGTACGCAAGTGGACTTGAGTAAGATCCCAGAACCTTTACTTACAAATGTTAATGCACAAAGTCTCGTTGGGTTGGCGCCGGTGGTCAGTTCAGAGGAGAACCCCGCTACCGAATTGCCATGGAACACTCTAAGCCAATTGACAAAAACAGCGCCGCCATCGAACCCTGGAAAAGGTAAGTGAATCACAATCGTGACCTAATACTATAATTATTATATGATTATTAGTCTCATCACACCACAGCCTAATATACAAAATTTGCTACAGAAAATAATACAATTTGCAGACATTATAATTATTTGTACATAACTACTTATAATCTACTTATAGTACCTACCTACTATCAGAAATATCACTGGTTATACGTTATTTCCAGATACGAATACGTTGCAAGTTTCTAAATCAGCCAGAGACGCGACTTCAACCTTAGATAGGACGGAGAGAACTTTCGATAACTTATATCAGCGTTTGTTCAAGCGACAGACAGGTGGTGAAGATACACCAGTGGCTATAAGCAAGGGAGCCGCTGTGATACCTCAGGAAGCAGCTGTCCATTCGATCGCTTTACCACCGCTTCTCACACTGAATAACAATTTATCTCAAATTCCCGTACCTATACCTAACACGTCTATCGTGCATTACGCCAAGATTAACACATTAGTGACAAACCCTTAACATGAGTTTTTAGATTATTATCTTACATAATAGAATTTGTGGTAGATGCGTAGCTAATTATTTAATAAATCCTTACAGAATAAATATTTAAAGATTTGCAAACGTGCAAGCTAATTTTATTCAATGTACCTAATGTAATTCTCGGTTCTTCGTTCCTCTCAATCAGTACCTGCTCATGCTGTAAGGAGGAGGCCTTTAATTAAACTCTTTCTCTTCTTTATTTAGCCTATGGTCACACTTTGAACTTGTGACGTAAATTACCTCACTTAAATTTTAAATATAATGTATCAGATCCATTATTTCGCTTCTTAATTATTAATGCTCAAAAAATGCAAATTGACTGAAGTTGTTCATATACTAGACTAAATAATAAATTAATCAGATACCATATTATCATTAAAGATACCGCAAAGGAATTTGTCACACTAATATAAAGATTATTTTTATTGGTTACTCATTGTATTCAGGGACGCCTATAAATTCGTGCGGAAATAAAAGTGGTTCGAAGTAGGCATATGGAATTGTGACAAACCGGAATCAACATCATCATATCAGCTATAGGAAGCCCACTGCTGGCCATTGCCTCCTTAAGAGGTTTCCTATAGAACCGGTTGAATGCTGCCTACATTCAGCGATCCTGCTGTTCGGATCAGATCATCTGTCCCCTTATGGGTGGACGTCAACGTCAACCAGAAATAAATTATCAAAAATATACTATGGGACGAACGGGGTATACGAATTGGGTCCTTGGAGGCATTTTTTTATCGGGTCTCTAACTAAACTCAGTGGGATGAACGAGGCACAATTCGATAGTACACAAAGATATTAACTGTCTGATAGCTACTAGGTAAATCTCAGTTTTTTCGTCTTTTCATTGTGGGAGGCATAAACAAATACTACAGAAATATTTTTAAACCGGCTACTTTTTATATAGATTTATCTAATGACGTTATAAACTGCGCGAAAAGGTACCTATAAGACGCGCGATCTAAGTTGGCCGGCCTAAACTGTCGCGAATGGCTGCGTGGTCGGTTTTTGGAGCTAAATGGAGACAGAACATGCGCATTAGCCACAACGACGTTCAATCATCATAAAATGTCAAAATTAACGATTCTCATAACTTTAACTTTAACTAGGTACGGACCTATACCTAATACCACATTTTTATTTTATATTAGCAACCGGGTGTGTATGTTTGTGTATCAGCAGATCGTATATCTATATAAATAACTTCTTAAAATACAATAGCTTTTCGCCTGTAGCGTCATTTCAGGTAGATATTTATATAAGAAAAAATATAAACAGTTTATAATTTATAACATTACTTATTCAATGGCGTAGGTTCCCGTAGTAGTTACGAGGTAGTACGTAGTACCCGTAGTAGGTACTATTCATTTATACATTTATAATTTTCATTATCAACTACATCGATTAGGTACCTAACATGATGTAAAATATAAAAGTATCTTCATGAAATTCATAGGATAGATAGGTACACTTATAACTGCATCCAAAACATCACCCGTCACGCTCACAAATTATTAGGTACCTACTACTCTTCACTATTCACGCCGCGCGCAACTTCTAAATTATTCCATCATTTAACATAATGTAAAAGACAAAAAATATCAACATTAAATTTTCTTTTTAGGGTTCCGTACATTAAAAAAAGCGGAACCCTTATAGGATAATATCGTTTTTCGTCTGTCTGTCGCCTGTTACGACACCCACGGAGGTTAAGATAGGGTAGTGACATTATGTGTAATCCGTCACTAAACGCAAAACATAACTTTATCAAAATAAAACTAGCCTATGTTACTCGGAAATAATGTGGCTTTCTATTAGTGAAAGATTTTTTTGAATTGGTTACAGATATCCTAGATAACATACAAACTCACAAACTTTACCTCTTTATAATATTATTATTTTATTATACCTACAGTTAGCGACATTCATAGTACACACCAACACTCTCTCGTCTACATTTTGTTTCTCAGAACATGAGTAACGTCTGGGAGCTCTGGGATCTCGGTCCATTAATTAATGAATTAGATTTCAGACTTTATTATCTTTCTAATATTTTTTATTATTGGCAGCAAATGCAGCAATGTACAGCACAGTAAATAAATTAATTGACAAGTAACCATTTTGTGACAGTTGTCACTGTTTTGTACCCCTGTACCACGACATGCGTAGAACCAAGTGCATTAGCAATATGAGTACCTAACGACAATTACGTAGTACACCCACTACATTGCATGTGCGAATTTAGGAAAATTAATTGTTCAGTTATTGCACATACAGTTGTACGCATGCGTTAAATTCAGACATGCGCCGCGTATTAATGATTTGTCGCTCCTCGTGTAGTGGTAGGTAGTGGCCGTTCTAAAGAAAAGAACAATAACCAAGAAACTCACAATGGCATATAAACTATATAGACGATTGTTTTTATAACAATCATTTCGTAACGCCACAATGAGGTAATCCTGAAACGACATGAGCTCGCCTAAGTTGAACGAACGCTGTCCTAGCAATATGAGCAATGGAAAGAAACTGCTCAGCAATGATTCAAAGGAAGATTCACTGGACAATTCTGTGAGTATATTTTGATTTTAATTATATTATGTACTAATATTTTATATATCACAGTTTAACTGCTTAATTAATTATTCTCAAAGTATTATAAAACATAAATAGTGAATTCGTGTTTTAGCGTAGAGGTTAGAGCGAAACGTGACAAAGAATACAAAGGATTTTGTGTTGTAAATTACATTGTAAATTATTTAGTACTAAGTAGGTATGTGAGATTTTAGAGAGTATATTTTTTATATGAGAATGTTCTTAGTACAACAGAGCGTATGATGGGTTCTACGAATAAATTAATTAGACTTTTTAAATTAATAAATATTCTGCATCTGTCTAGAGCTACAGACTCTGACGCTAAAGTAATAAATTAGAAATATAGCATAAATAAAGCATTTGTTAGAAAAACTGAATTAGAGTTACCTCTACTCTCTATCCTTCGTGAATAACTGATTAATAATTGGTTATTTTATTACAGATAAGAGAATCAATTAAGTCAGAAAGGCCAGGAGGGAAAGGCGAGGAGGACTGGCGAAGGCGCACCATTATTGTCGAGAAAAAGAACGGCAGCTATGGCTTTACACTACAGAGCTACGGCATTCACTACAAAAGGGTAAGAGTAAATAATACCAGTTATTTATTTACCAGGCCTTTTGGCGTAGTGGTTAGAGACCCTGACTGCTAAGCCAGAGGTCGTGGGTTCGATTCCCACCCAGGACAAATATTTGTATAATGAGCATGATTCTTTGTTCTGTGTTTGGGTGTAATTTATATGTAATATGTATGTTTTTACCAAAAAAAAATCAGTTTAGTACCAAACAGAAGTAAATATAATTGCCTAATTTGGGACTAGAACTAGACAGCGCTGTGTGACTGTGTGGCAATATTATATCCTTACTCGCATATTATTGTAATCAAGATAGACTACAATTATGTAGTCTAGTCTAGATAGACTACAATTAGTAATCATTAGATTTGAGAATAATGCTGCTCTCGATTAGTGAAAAATGTAATAGGTATTTAGTACTAGCCTATGATTGTAGCGTGCAACTGCACTTATTCTTCAGTATTAGGTATGTTATGCAAACACATCTAGTCTATGAAAATAAAAAATAGTAAGTAATTGTGTTGCTAAGCGTAAAACTCGAGAACAGTTGATCCGATTCGGATATTTATATCTTTCAAAAATTCGCAAGTCCGAAGAAATTCGCAATATTTATTTTTTAACTTTCAAGTTGCATTTTCAAAATTTCTTAGAATCTATATTATATTTAATTATAACTTTAAATAAATATAAAGATGGGAATTAACGCGATAATGCATTAGGTATTTACATACCGACGACAAAGATATTTACATACCAGCAAAAATATTTATATACCGCGTGGTCACAAGCCTGTCGGTATGTAAATAAGTACCTAATGCATGATCACATTAATTCTTGTCTTTTTTTGTTTCTAATGTCCGGAAAAGAGTGCAATGAGAAGGAAAATTGCTAAAATTGCACTGAAAAACGTAAAAGCATTAATGTACACGAGAAATGTTTCCGTGATCATGAGAAACGAATACAACGCAGGCGATGCCACAGGCAACAGCTATTAAATAAATAGATATACCGACCGCAGCCATTGCGAAAAATATAATGCTGAATGACTCTCTAAGGCGACTCATTAGTTATTTTTAGCAATAAGCACCGATTCATCATTATCTAGCCGTAGTTCATCCAATGTTGCATGTTGGACATAGGAAGAGATTTTCAGTAGGTAGAAGCACACCAATTAGCTTCTTTTTGAAATACAATTTTCATGATGTTAATTAAATAATACTTTTTCAGGAACAAGAGATCGAAGTTATCACTTATGTGGACCACGTGGAGGGCGAAGGGCCGGCGGCTGCGGCTGGAATGCGCGAGGGTGACGTCATCCTATCCATCAACGGAATCGACGTGGAGCGCGCTGACCACGTTGCTATCGTCGATGCTATTAACCATTGCGACTCTAGAATGCGAATGGTGGTCATATTCGAAGATTGCGTTCGTAAAGTGGAATTACATCTGAAATATATAAATTTACAACGCGTTTTGCAGTCAAAAATGAGAGAACTAGAACAGTTAGCCGTTCGAGAAAGACAACTTTTCGATTCCAACTGGAAAACACATAGCTTACCTTCGCAAAAAAAGAAAACTTCCCCTTCAGATGTGATATCAGACTCCGAGGAGAATAATGTCGGTGATAATATGAACAATACATACTGTCGACCAACACTCTCCAGCGAGAACGTGACAGCAGCTAAGCCTCCGCCACCCAACGTGTTCATGTACCAGTATCTAGACCCTCGCTACGGTGCTTGTCTTATACAGCCTAACTTGCGTACGGGAAGCTTTGTTATTACAGTGGGTTCTCCAAGGAACAGGCGAGACTGTCACCACTATGTAGTGAAAACATCTAGTGAATGCCACAGGGCTTCTGAAAATTACAAAACGAGTAGTGCAAAACATAAAGCGCATCGCAGCAGTCACAGTCACGGATGTGCTCCTTGTATGCCAGCTTACAACAATCAAGATGCTAACAGTCTCGAAGCCTATGATCTCGCTAGCCCGTGTTGTGATCCGCACTGTGTTCCGAATACTAGAAAGAAAATGCGGAGGAAGAGAGATTGCTCAAAAGAACACAAAAGAAAAGAAAAGTGTCAGCAAGTTGATAAATCTACACAGAAACCTGATAGTGGTCCTCATGCACGTACTAAGAAAGTGTGCCAGTCAGGACATTGCTCTAATCGCTATCGATATCTAACAACAGAATCCACACAAACGAGTCAGTGCAGTCTTCAGTCGTATGCTACGAGTAATGCGACCGTGCCGTGTGATAATTCAGCTTCCAGTTACAGCACGTCTCTGAGCAGCGACACTTTATTTTGGGACAATGATCGGTCTGAACCTAAGTCGTCACCAAAAATACAGTACCAAAGTAGTCACCAACATGTAAAACCAAAGTCCTGGGATAACTTAACAACCAAGGCATTTGGCGGCTACGGCTTTGGCTACGGATATTTGGATACGACTACAAAGCAATCTAGCCGGTCCAAGAGTCACGGACGGAACCATAGCAGTCGTAGTACGCAGAGCCATCATGAATACCAGCATCATTCTCAAGAGAAACATTCGCATCGACAGAGTGCACCTCATCATTATTCTGTATATGCGAGAAGTCACAGTCACTGTGCACCAACGAAATCTACGGAGAGCCTTATCATGGTGCCCAAATACCAATTAGAGAGTAGCGGTTCGGAGAGCAGACTGGCTTGCGACTGTGTTGAATCTATAGAATACTACCGCAGAGTCAACACTAGCAAAAGTCCAGGGGACGCACATTCTGCTGCGTACTACACGCAGCATTTTATATACCCCACACATTCGTATAAGAAAAAGGATTCAAACGTGAGCTCGGAAATAACGAGACTATAAAAGTGAGAATAAAGCAATAATCGAAATCATCACTGCTCAACAATAGGCCTAAAAGAAAATGACATCTTACTTGTCTTTTTCCCGTAGAATAGATGCTATTTGTAATTTTACTAAATCGCCATTAATCGCTTTTTACGTACGATTCATAGTTTTAATAATAAATAAAAAGCTTGAAAACGTTTTTTATTACTAAAATAATCTCTAATTTCTAAAATGTTTCCAAGATAATCCCTTGAGGAGAGATGATCCCTTTCGGTTACCCGGCAATTATTAACGATATAGCCCAGTAAAATTAAAGTCCTTGTCCGATTAAAGTGCAGGTCACACCGCCAGCTAGCGAGCGAGCGAGGGAAACCATAATAAATTAAACGAATCTATCGTACCACTAATTCAATCATATCCGCATTGATAATATAATTATTAATTATACTTTGATTGTAGATTTAGAATGAATTCAAATAACCAACTGCGGCAAGACAACAAATATACGAGTACTTAGAGTATGATAATTTACGTCACTGTTACGTTAAACCAAAAAAAAACGCATGCGATGCCTTATTAGTAAGTAGGTACCTATATCGTTATCAAATAATATTAATATATCGAAATATCTGACACCTGTAATAGTTTTAATGAGACCTTTTTTGTAGAATCGGGATCGGGGACATGTTTCTGTCCAGGTAGGGATATTAGTCATAAGAGTACCTGCCCATGAGCTAATGATGTAAGTATTTAATTTATCTAAGTACCAATTGTTCCTGATCTCTTTCTTAACCTAATCAAATAATTCGTGTTATAAAGTGTAAGCGATACTTAAAAAAAATAAAGATTATAAGTAGGTAACTTACGCAAGTTATTTGTAAATTAAATAACTGTTAACTCTTGCGTATACGTTTTTAATCTACTACTTTACCAATTCATCATTCATTCACTAAGTACTTTATCAATAATTGGGTTGTATTTACTTATCTTCGTAAAAAAAAATATACTTCCTCAAATTATAGCTAAATTGTGGCAAATTCGTTTGCTATCGCCGAAATTAGGTGGGTGAACTTATATCTAATGCGGGTTCTGAGTTAGGCCAAGGGTCAGATGGCGGACAGTGCGCCTACGAAGCTCACAGAGCGGCAGAGCGTCGGCGCGCATCACCGCATCGGCATGCGTCCAGTCGCGCTGCTCACCCCGCGGCCCACAGCGGTTGCTACACTCAAAATCACTTTTATTCTTCTATCACTCTTCAAATTGACGATTGCATTAAATCCGCAACAAGTAAGAAAGTTGATATATTTTTATACTTGCGTAACTATGTAATTTTATATATCTACATATTCAGGATCTCTGTGTTAAAATCTTTGAATAAGTATATTATTTAGATATGCGTGAAATTGTAAATGCAACACTTTACCAAAATTATTTTCAGCATTATGTTGTGTGCAAAGAATCGACTACCCATCAGTGCTTTTTATGGTCGATCAGTTCCGAAGATGAAGTGTTTAGTGCGAGAGACGTGCGATGGAGCACTGACAAACCTCTTACATGCTTCATTACCGACTTGAGACCTTATTCGGACAATCAGAAGCTTGTTACGGTAAATTTGCATTATTTTTCTATGAAAGTGTAACCTATATCTGAAAAAAAAAACAAATACTATAAAGAGTTTGTTTGGTTGAACGCTAGGATCTCAGGAACTATTGGTCCGATTTGAAAAATTCTTCTCTTTAGTGTTGGATAGCCCATTTACCAAGAAAGATTATAGGCTATATAACATCACGCTAAGGCCAATAGAAGCTGAGCTGTGGCCTAATAAAGAATGACGGGAGCGAAGCCCCGCGCGACTTCTAATAATAATATTATTATACGTATAAGTACAAATTGCTATGCGAGTTACTAATCTAGAGCTAAGGACAGTCAATAGGCAATTTGGGCAATATAAGCATTGCGATATTTTCGATTCTTATAGCGATACTTAGTTTTAATAATAATAATTTGAGTATGTCATATTAGTAACGAGACAAACAGACCCAATTAAAATTAGTCGTAAATCTAAAGTATCAGTTAGATGAGATTTCTTGGACATTCGTCGAATATGATATATGCGACTTGTGACCTAGTTAAACTTTATATTGTGTGAGTCAAGTCGAAGCTATCTCTGTTCAGTTAAATAGGTATGCCAATACAAGTCTTCATTAGCGAACTCAATTGTGTATCGAGACCTAATGTCTATATCTATTGTTTAAATATTTTGTCTGTAGTTGGATTGCAATATAATACGTTTTTGAACCAATATTGCTTATTGCCTTTCTTAAGTTCAGTTTTTATTTAACAGTAGGTAAGCAACACAATTCTACGATTTTACCCCAGATTGTTAAAAAGTTTTAAATCTTGGTTCATATTGCACCAGAACTGAGGAAGGAGTGTGGACTGAATCATAAGTTTATGCTCAAGACTTACTTCTGTTGCTTGGCAGATATGGGTACCTATAGGTATATGTCCTAGGATGATTTGATAATTCGAATATTCACGCAAAATTCCTAGGAATTTAGCAAAAAACATGGATGATTAGACAATGTTAAAAACGTCTCAAGAAACATGTTTTCACCATTATCTAATAACTAACTATCGCCCGGGGCTTCTTCCTATGGATCTTTGTTCGGCTATTACTCCGCTCCTATAGGTCAAACTGTGATGTTATATAGAATACCTATAGCTTTCCTTGATAAATATCCAACACAAAAATAGTTTCTCAATACGGTTCAGGTAGTTCCGAGATTAGTGCGTCCAACCAAACAACCTGTCCTCCTGCCGTTATATGTCTTAAAAGATTGTTTATTAATAAATTAGTTATGCATTCAAATCAAAATCAAAATCAGCTATAAAGTGCTATGTAGGTAATTATTAGTTATCAGTATTAATTGGCTGTAAAACATATGTTTTAAGATTATTAGACTAACTAACATTTATTTATTTATTTCAAACTTACAACTATTTTTAGAGATACTTAAACCTAATACCATAAGTGTAGAACCCAGTAAACCTTAAACATATATACTTATACACCTTTATTCCTACTTAATGCGAATCCTGAAAGCAGTCTGTTCAGAATCAGTAGCAGAATTGATTCGAATAGTTTTTATACCATGTTATATTTTTATTCTTTGGAAAAGACCCGTGCCCAACAGTGGGACGTTTATGGGTTGAAAATCCTGAAAGACGAGTTTTTCTATTCTTCTTCTTATCGTATGGGCTTGAGGCAGACCCTAGTGTTGGAATTTATCAAGTCGCCTAGAAGGCTTCCAACTTGACTTAACGACCACCACGTTAAGTGATAAAAACTTTGTGAAGTTTTTCTAATTATATCCGCCTCGGTTTCACACAAAATGTCCCGTTTACAATACGCCCATGAACGGTAATCGAATATAATGTCAATCTATCCATATAAAAAAATAGTATAACCACTAGGTTTTAATCCAAACCAGTGATGTTACGGATGCATATTTTTTACATCCGTGGATTCAGATACGGGGTCGGATATTTGAAGGCTGCGGATGCGTATCTTAACATATTTTATAAGAACCGCTTGCGCCAACAACTTTGCTCCCTACTGTCAATTATATTATTTGAGTAATTTCCGAATTATTGTTCTCTTATTTCTGATATCGGACCTACATGCATGCATGTCAAACCATTTTAATCCATCCTTACAAAAAAAAAGATTCGACTGACAGCAATTATTTTATTTGTATCATTTTAATTTTTATATATAATGTGTTGTTCCATTTTGAAACTTTATATGAAGATTTTAAAACACAAAATTTTTGTTTTTTCTTTTGGGCGAGCCGTTCTCACCTGAATCACTTGCAGTTTTCGGAAAAAAAAAATTAGGGTTCATAATTTAATAAAAATAAATATTTTTAAGGAGGGCAATCCTTACATGTAACAGAAATTAAAAAAAAAATTCAGCTTGCATTTTCGATTGGTGTAATTACTTACTTACAGATCTTTTAAAAACACTTTTAGGTTTCTAAGATTTTTTGATTATATATATTTTTTTGGGTTATGCTCTGAAAATGGCATAAATGGTGCCCTCCTGTCTATTTCATAAACGGTAAAACCTAAAAAAATTGTGAAAAAAGGCACTTCACATCAAAAGGACGTACCTAAACGTTATGAAGATACGCTCTGTTGCTGCAAAACCCTAAACTGAGCTTGCTCCGACATGTTATTAACCGTTTTTTTATTAATATATATAGATAGAAGATGAAGTAGGCATATGACTTAACCTAAATTCGATTAGGTACTTATTTTCTGAGAAGGTACTTTTTATCATAAATTGCAAAATATTTGAAGCTTTGACAAGATTTAAATATGTGCAATCTTCATCATTTTTAATTTAATTTGCATATACTGTTAGTATTCATTTTTGTTAATGTATATAAAAAAATAATATAAGTTCTATAATAATAAGTTGATAATAACTATACTTTATGAATTATTATCAACAATATTTATAAAATCGTTAGTTAGTGACCATCTAATTGTAGTTAGTTTATTTTATCACTTATGTATTAGAAGATAACTTATTTTTTGTCAAGGTTGGTCGAGTTTCCTTGGCCCGTTTCACAATACAATTATCGTAAAAAAAACAAAGAAAACGACTAAATATGTCAAGGTAGCATAATGTTCATTAAATAATATATTTCATTCCTATTCTGTTGTTTTTTAAACAGGTCAATCAATTTGACAATGGAATGAAAAAACGACTTTATTGCAAAAGCATAAATATAATGGCAAGTGACACATTTAGAATGTCATCACTAGAAAAATCGCTACGAGAACCGAACAGAGTACGGCGAGCAACCAGCTATCCTCTCCGAGGGCGCTATAGAGGACAAACGCAATCGCAATACTTAGCAATAGAACGAGGCAACAACAAGGATGAAGGCAAGGCGGAAGCCCATTCCGCTGCAGACTCATCCAGGGCGACCGTTAGTAAGTGTTAAAAAAATATATAATATATCGTAGCAGTCGCCTGATAGCCGATATACCTACACCCATATTGCATATCTCCTGTGGCATAAAGTTAAAATAGAATCCCACAGAAACCGTATTTTTTTCTGAAATGATAAGTAGTCTACGTAGGTACTATGCCAGACATCATCATCATCATCATCATCATCATCAGCCTGTACTAGTCCACTGCTGGACAATATAGTATAGGTACCCAATTTCATAAAGATCCTTTTGGCCATTCTGGCGTGATTGAGTACAAACATCTATCCATAGATCCCTACTTTCAGATTTGTAATATAAGTAGAATAATATATGGTATCTTAGGTACATAATATCGTGAAATATGTAAATCTTTTGATTAAGACAAACGACCGTCTGGCGTCTACCTACTTTCATAGAATAACTTGTTGTTGATCTACCTATATTTAGATGTTCTGGAAGCTTACAAAATATGTAAATTTAAACACCCCAATGAATAAATTTATGTATAGGGTGTTTCAAAAATAACGCAATAAATAAAGTTTTTAGAAAACATAGTATTTTCCATAGGTGTATATTAATATTTTTTTATTGAATCTTATAAGAATACTATAGTAAGTATTCATATAATATAGGTTGATGTATGGAAAGTATAGTCGACAATAAAATTGCTTTACCACCCTTAAATTTTAATGTCGTTTGTATATCACAAAACAATAAAGTCTATTTTGCCTGCAAGCGACATTAGTACAGTGACAGTTGTCATCAATGCCGCGACGTCAACAGGGTCTTATTGAATTATAATTTCGATGAAATTTATGTTAAAAGTGGTAGAGCAATGTGGGTCGACTATTACACCGTGCAAACGGTCTATATCAAATAAGCATGTGTTATTATATAAACTCTCTCGCTTTAGTAGATTCGTCCCAAGATCTTGTAAATTAATACTATTTTAATATAGGATTTTTTACTACTACTACCCATGCCTTAAAGGAGATAATTCGAAACTACACCATTCAAATTATCACATTAATGCAAAATGGAAGTAAATGTTTCTACGAAATAGCGAGTAAACCCTTCGAGGCGAGTTGTCGGATATGCTTTTTACCCGACTGACAGGACGAGTATTGTTTTTCGAGCGTATCTTGTATGTTTGTAAATTTCTTTATTCCTACGTTTCTTCCAAACGGCTGTGTGGATTTCGACAACTAAGGTATCGTTAAATTCTTCTCAAAAGCCCAAGTATCCTTAGATAAGTATTATAAAAAAAAGACGACTTTTGGCGCCAAATTGTATGAAGTTAATTTTTTTTATCCAATCCTATCGTTATCAAAATAATGCAAATCCAATCGAGATTACAAATATATACATATGTTATGTATTTAAATTTAATCAGGAATAATAAATTAAGTACAACAATTTTTCGGTCTTTGTGCCTTGTTTATATGTTGATTTTTTGCAGTCGGGTTATTTTAATTTTTAATTATATTTACTTGTACATACATAAGCCTGTCATTTATACTCTATTTTATCTAAAAAATAAAAAATTACAAGATAAGGAAAAAAAAATCTATTATTTTTAAATCTTGCGATATTTTTGGGACAGTCTGTATGTTTCATATCAAGGGGTGAATATATTATGCCACCATGTTAATCGGGTGAGATCGAATCGTATCTTTGTGAAGAACACACGTCTCGAATTAATATTATTTGGATAAAACAATGCCAGTGCTAAATAATATTGCAGGTGGTAACAGCGGTATGGGTCAAGCACAAAGTCAATCTATGTATGATCCGAGCTGTGAGGATTGCTTCGGTAGAACTGATATAGAAGCTGAGAGCTTGAAACGTGGACCTGGCGCGTGAGTATACAACTTGATATCTACAAACCTATTTGCAGAAAACAGTTTTTGTTAATGCATTTTTTTTTGTTTTTAGGGTTAAGTACGTTAAAAGTATAAAACGGAACCCCTATAGAATCACTCCGTTGTCTGTCTATGTGTCTATCCGTCTGACAAGAATATTTTTCTCAAGAACGCGTACGAGTAATTAGGCTGAAATTAGTCTCGAGTAGCCAAATCAATAATAAATAGATATAATATTGAAAACGCCCGTTATTTGTTTGCTATGGAAAGATATAAATTAGCTGTTGAGATGGTGATATAAATGTATAAAATATGTGATCTATTACATTTCTGTAATATTTAATTATTTATTACAGAACGGGTAACGGTGGCCCAGCTGGGAGTGGAAGTTATGGGAGTGGACCTAGCGGAAGTTGGGGTAATCAAGGTGGTAGACCCGGTATAGATTACAATAGATACAGACCTCCTAATGGTAACCGTGGACCTGAAACCGGTCAAACAGGCCTTGTGACTAACCCTGATGGCTCTAATGAAATGCGGCCCCCATTTGCAATAAATAAACCTGGTGGTGATTCAGGACCAGGATATGGTCCTGAAGGACAATATGCCCCTGGCGGTTCAGCTGGTAAAGGCTCACTTGGCTCTGGTGGACAATATGGCCCAGGATCTAGTCAAGGACCAACCGGGCAGTACAGTCCTGGTGGCAAAGCGCCTGGTGGACAGTATGGTCCGGGAGGACAAGTCCTAGGTGGCACAGGTGGTCAAGGGTCTAGTGGACAATATGGTCCAGGCGGAGCAGGCGGACAGTATGGCCCCGGAAGTGCAGGAGGACCTGTTAGTCAAGGCACTGGTGGGCAATATGCCCCTGGAAGCACAGGAAGATCTGGCAATCAAGGGACCGGTGGACAATTTGGGCCTGGAAGCACAGGAGGACAAGGTAATCAAGGAGCTGGTGGGCAATATGGCCCCGGGGGGACAAATGGACAATATGGTCCTGGAGGCACAGGAGTACTAGGACCTGCTAGTATAGGCGGTCCGGTAAGTGGTGGCCAATATGGTCCTGGTGGGACTGGACAATTTGGCCCTGGTGGTACTGGAGGATTAGGCCCTAATGGCATAGGTGGTCCAGGAAGTGGCGGGCAATATGGTCCTGGAGGAACGAACGGACGGTATGGCCCTAGTGGCACGAGCGGTCAGGGGTCTGGTGGCCAATATGGTCCTGGAGGGACAGGTGGACAATATGGCTCTAGCGGTACAGGAGGTCAAGGTCCTGGAGGTATAGGTGGTCAAGTTACTGGTGGGCAATTTGGTCCCGGAGCGGGAGGTGGACAGTACGGCCCTAGCAGTGGTAGTGGGCCTGTTGGCATAGGTGGTCAAGGAGCTGGCGGACAATATGGCCCTGGTAACGCAGGAGGACAAGGGCCCGTGGGCGTCGGAAGTCTGGGTACTGGTGGCCAATATGGTCCTAGTGGCACAGGAGGACAAGCACCCGGTGGCATAGGTAGTCAAGGAACTGGCGGAAAATATGGTCCCAGTGGCACAGGTGGACAATACGGACCTACTGGTATCGGAGGACCAGGCCCTGCTGGCTCAGGTGGTCCTAATGGACAGTATGGCCTTGGAGGAGGAGTAGGAGGCCAAGGAGCTGGTGTTCAAGTTGGTTTATATCCCGTACAGCCAGGAAATTTGGGTCAAATAGGAAATCCCGTAGGAACTAAATGGCCTTTAGGAGTAGGATCATTTGTTGGTCCCGATGGGTTAAACTATGTATGCTGTATAGCTAATAATGGACAATATGCTTCAAGTAGCCCAGGAAACGGAGGCCAGTATGGATCTGGGGGCCAGTACGGTCCTGGAAGTTTAGGTGGTCAATACAGTCCAGGAGCAATTGGGAGACAATTCGGCCCAGGCTCTATAGTTGGTCCAGGCTCTAGTGGACAATATGGACCTGGAGGTACAGCTATTCCGGGAGCTGGAGGACAATACGGCCCAGGATTAACTTTGGGACAAGGACCCGGCGGTCAATATGGAACTGGAGGTATAAGAGGTCCGGGAACTGGAGGTATAAGAGGTTCGGGAACTGGAGGACAATATGGCACAGGCACTACAGGAGTACAAGGACCCGGTGGGCAATATGGGGCTACAGGTGGCCCAGGAATTGGTTCAGGCACGTTAGGTGGACAAGGTCCAGGAGGACAGTATACACCTGGGGTTATAAGTGGTCCAGGCACTGGTGGACAATACGGTCCAGGTGGATCAGGGGGACAAGGATCCGGTGGACAGTATGGTCCGGGCAGTACAAGTGGTCCTGGAATTGGAGGACAATACGCCCCGACTGGTCAAGCACCGGGTGGACAATATGGCCCAGGTGTGCCAGGTGGACAAGGATCGGGTGGACAAGGACCGGGTGGTCAATATGGGCCTGGAGGCGTAAATGTTCCGGGATCTGGAGGCCAATATGGTCCAGGTGCAACAGGTGGGCAGTACGGGCCTGGAGGTACAAATGTTCCAGGAAGTGGGGGACAGTACGCCCCGGGTACATCAGGTGGTCAAGGAGCCGGTGGACCATATGGCCCAGGTGGACAAGTATCTGGAGGACAGTATGGCACTGGAAGTACAAATGCTCCTGGATCAGGAGGGCAATATGGTCCAAGTAGACAAGTACCTGGAGGTCAATATGGTCCTGGTGGTATTAATGGCCCGGGAACAGGGGTACAATACGGCCCAGGCACATCAGGAGGACAAAGACCCGGTGGACAGTATGGATCCGGAGGTACAAGTGGCCCTGGCTCTGAGGGACAATATGGACCAGGCACATCAGGTGGGCAAGGGCCTGGTGGACCATATGGATCTGGAGGTGGAAGTGGCCCAGGAACTGGTGGTCAATATGGCCCAGGTGGACAGTATGGACCAGGAGGCACGAGTGGCCCGGGAACTGGAGGACAATATGGCCTTAGTTCACCAGGGGGACAAGGGCCTGGCGGACAATTTGTAAATGGAGGTGTACGTGGTCCGGGAACTGGAGGACAATACGGCCAAGGTTCAACCGGTGGCCAGTATGGTCCTGGAGGAGCCATTGGTCCAGGGAATGGAGGACAATTTGGTGGAGCATCAGGAGCACAGGGTGGCCCTGGGGGAAGTAGCGGACCCGGATCTGGTGGTCAGTTTGGTCAAGGGTCTGGAGGACAATATGGTCCCGGCTCATCAGGTGGACAAGGACCTGGTGGCGCAGGCGGGGGTCCTGGATCTGGACAGTATGGATCTAACGGATCTAATAATCAAGTTGTAAGTAAACATCTCTATACTTTTACAAAACTGTATTCAGTCTTTTTAAAATTTTTATGAAGCACAATATGGTGTTATAATATTATACACGTATTTACAATAACATACTGAAAATAAAAATCTTATAGTAATCTTTTTTTTTTCAGAGCGGTGACAACAATCTGGGTAAGTCGTACCGTCCGTCGTCGTTTAAATATTATTTTTGTCTGCAATTTAATTAGATTAAACAATTATTAAAAATTATTTGAAAAAGAAATTATTCATTTCATATGTTGTTATATAATTATATGAAACAGAATGGAATAATTATCCATTTAATATTTATATTATTTATTACATAACTTCCCCGTATTATTATAAAACTAAAGAACGTTTGGAATTTATAAGCAAAATAATTAAATAAGCTGTTTTAATTGCAGTACCGCCACAAAACGTGATTGATCCGAATACGAACGCCGATGGGGATGACTCAGAAGCTGAAGCAAGTGTTTCTCAAGCTGCAAATGGCACTGTAGCTTCTGCTGCCTCTAAAGGTGGAAATGATAAAGGCCGTGCTCAAACCCATGTAATTGGTACGTATGCAGGCACCGGATCATTTTCAGCACAGGCAGCAATAACTGGTGAGAACAAGGCAGCTAATAGTGAAGTTAGTGGTGATAAAAAAGGTGCTTCAAGTACAGCTCAAGGGAGTGGCCGAAATAATAAGTCCCAAGCTAATGTTAAATTAGGTTCAGAAACTGGTTCCGTGTTAACTGGTTCACAAAGTGAGGGCGTGTTACATTCATCTAATTCTCAAGTTCAAGGTAGTGTCAAAGGAGGAATGGCAGACGCACAGGCACGTGGTCCTGGTAGCACTTCTTCTCAAGCTCAAATAGGATTTACGCCTTACAAGGAAGGGGACAAATCACATGAATTACAAAAGACACCTTTTGTAGGAGGTGGAGTAGCGTCAGCTCAGTCTAATGGTCGTACAGGCATGTCACAGTCACAACTGCATGGTACATTTAAATACGGTATTACTTATAATGGGGCAGCCCAATCTGGTGCTAGTTTAGATAAAGATGCAGTATTTCCTAACAGATTACCTTTCGAAAAGATAGATGTTTATGACGAAAATAATAAAAATATTAATGTTAATGAAGATAATGTTGGCAATGCCGAAAAAACGGAAGACATACCAGCTCAACCAGATCTTGTAGCAATCAGTGAAGCTCCACTCGACTCTGATGCTGTAACAGAACTTAATAAAGACGACACAATCAACAATTCTGATGATACATACGGCCCTCATAGCCACTCTGATCATCACTTACCGAGTGAACCAGAGCTTACTTTAGAAAGCACCAGAGCACCTCCTGTTGAAAGTAGGCGTTCTTTCCAGCCACAATACAACACTAATAATGGTGATTACGAGTATCCAACAGATAAAGAGGATAATCCTCCAGAAGACTACGATGTTGAAGACGGTTACGGCACTGAAGGAAATGATCCCGCAGAAGGTGAACAGAGTTATATTAATACAAGTTACAACGAATTTAATAAAGCTGTGGGTTCCGTACCCACACATCAATCTCTGCAAGGTCCAAAAAGAAAAGGTCTAGATGTTAAACAGACAACAGGCGGTAATACACAACATATATTATTAGGTGCGCTGGCCGACCATGATGCTGAAATTACTCAAAAGAACTCAGAAAGACCGGATGAAAGTAAAGTTTATCTGCCCGGTGAGCGCATTCCAGGCACTGGAGGTTATACCATACCAATAGGGTTTACAGGAAGCGTACAATCTGTTGCATCAAAAGATAAAACATACGTTGTTGGTTCAAAAGAATCTCCGTCACAAGCGCAAACGGTGTCTCTTTCTCCAGGAAACGGCAAAATAAAATATAAATACCCACCTCACGCTAGGAATATTAATCCTAAAAATTTAAGGTCTCTATATAGTCCAAGGTCAGAAGATGATAACAACAGATACGTGTCTGTATCTAAGTCGGTTACGCGCGCTCTCGATGAAGAGAATAACGTGCGCAAACAATACTCACACACCTATTACACTAAATCTTCATCTTGCGGCTATTTCACCTTCACATGCACTATGGTGAGTAGTGCTGAAGGCAAAAAGAGGGTATGCAAACCCAAAATACCGCAGAATCCTGACGGAACTCCAATAAGATGTTAGCTTAGTTTGATATTATGTATATTCTCCAGTTTGATATCCTAATCAAAATTTTAAAGGAATTTATTAAAACCCTGTAACAGTTTAAAACCTAAATGGTGATTAATAAGGTACCTATTAGATATAAGACTTGGAAAATTTTATTGTAAAATTGTATTCAGATAACGATAAAAAAATAGAAACGAATATCAATTAATAATCTTTAGTCGTTTCGCACCACAAGCGGCTCGAACTGTGGTGTAAATAGCCTAAGAGCCCTTTTTGAATGGGTCCACGGTGTGAATGAATAATTGGAATCCCTTAATATCTGATATGGATATTTCATACGTGGTCTGAATCGACCCATTCTAAAAGATGCCTTGAGCCATTTACATCGCTCCAACCACTGCTGTGCAAATAGCCCGGAGTTCGAATTGCTCATGGTCCAAAACGACTAAAGACCCAATTAATATCGCTCTCACACCCCTAAATTGTAGTTAAAGATTGTTTTTAGATTTATTTAGGACGAACCATTTACCATTATGGGTCAAAATAATTAATATATTTTGTTATAAATTGTTTATTCAATATTATGACACTTATTTTGTTTTCATACCATTTTTATTACAGGTATTCTTATTAAATATTAATGGTATTAAAACAAAAAATATGGCTGTATAAAACTTAATTCATTTAATAATAAATTGTATAACAATGATTGTGATCATGTGTGATAAATTAAAAATTACAACCTATTTAGACTGTGTTTAATATCTATAATATTGCTTACACTATCAAGGTAGGGTTTACGCAAAAAAAAAAAACAATTATTACAATGAGACGTCTTTATTTTTCAAATATTTTATCTTATAATTAAATTTATAATGTTAGAATTTCTGACACTTATGACTTGTTTTACCAACATCAAGTAGTTGTTTCAACAAACTAGTGTCCTGATGATTTTATAAAGGGTCCAAAGCTGATAATAAACATATTATGGAGTTTTAATACTTTCATTTGACAATGGTAAAACAGGCACTAAGATATATAATTTACGATAGTAACAAGTAATTTTTAAACAGATAACTTGAAAACTACATACATTTTCTATTATTATTAAGTATTATTCATAATATAACCTACCCATACATTAATGTAAATTTGTATGAGAAGATTATAAGTTGTGGTTATAAATTAAAGGAATGTATGTATAGGTATGATAAAACATATTATATCACAGAGTAAATTTAATGGGTTTAATTAGCCTTCAATCCAAATATATCAAATGGAAGGTATCAAGGCGAGGGTTGGGAGTCAGGTATACACGTATTAACATTCAAATAACTAGACCGAAAAGTTGCTTAAATGATATTTTTTTAATATGTATTATGATTTCATATTTTAAAATTCAATTATTTCTCACTAGCTGGAGTAGCGGGCCTCGCTCAGGGATTTGTATGAGATTGTGTGCTAAAGAGATTATAAACGGATAAACTGTAAAATATAAGAAATACACGCATTTTATTTCATTCTTTCTTTATACAATTTTTTTTGAAAATATATTTTAACTACAATATTTCTATCCACGACGGATCATGCTTTAAATACCCTTCCGAATAATTAGTTCACCCAAACAAAAAAAGCATCGAATATTCCACAACATTCGAATATTCTGGAATGTTCTACAATGATCTGGGATGTTAGCAAATACTCTCGAATGTTAAGAACTCTTCTATAAACTTCTAGAAGGCGAATCTTCCGCCCTTATAACTTCAAAATTACGCCCTTCTGTTAAAATGGGTTGAGGCAGGCACATTGTACACAATGTAGACCTTCTTTTATAATATAATATTGTTTATGTATTAGGTGCTTGTCGCAATTTTAGGTATTGTAAACATATTATCTCTTAAATTTAATTTATATAGACGGGATTTTTTAATTGAAAAATTGGGAACAGTCGTCTTATAAAATACTATGTTGAGGTAATAAAAATGTTTAGTAAAATAGTACTTATTGATTTAACAAGGAAGAAATAAGTTGGTAGGCAAGTGTTGTTTTGTGAACAATAACAGGTGGGATTAAATGTTCATTTAACTTATATTTTTTGCATTTTGAAAGAGTTATATGCTATATTATTTTCCCAAAAGAATTCAATAAATGACGATTTTATGCACAATTATATTCTGAGTTACGTTGGACATCAACCAAGTATTATAGATATCAGGTAGTCTCTTGGAAGGCGTAGGTACATTACTTATGGATAAACTGGGATAGTCTAGTTAATAAAATAATTAAAGCTTAAGCCAATACTGATAATTAGTTTAGTGAAATTCAGTCTACAAATGGAATGTATTAAGACAAATAAGATGGGTTTAAAACAAAGTTATGTTGTTAGCAAGCAACTAAAATAGTACTATTTTATACATACATTTGTGATAAATGCTGACGTATACACTTGGAATCTATTACGTATCTAATGGGTCCAATATAAACCGAGTTCATGCTTAAGTTATGATAAAATTAAGTAGGTACCTAAGCAATAAGTACATAAATAATAAAACAGTGCGGTACTTATTGCGCAAAATAATGCTAATACTACCATGGCAATTAAAGTTTGTACATACATATATAAAACGCTTAAGCATGCTTATAGTGCAAGCTTATTAAACAATTATGCATAATAATTATACTTTTTGTACAGTTTAAGTAAAATAAAGAACATACTTAAATGTAACATGAACACATTGTTTTAAATAAATTAAAGTAGTTTATCGTGCCACAGATTCTAGTTTTAAGTGAAATGACACCAAAATCTTAAATAGGTACAAAGTTACGACATACATAATATAAAAAGGCATATCTTTTTTGCCTTAAATATTATAAGACTTACAAGCATCTCATATTATGTTCGACAAACTAAAAAATAGTTCACTGATTGGAAACTTATAAGATAATTATACGTAAAACACATACATTTATTTGTAATAGTACGGTCCCACTCAATATATCGCAAATCTATCGAATAGTAATCACGAAAGGACCTCAAAGAACGCGAGCTATGACATCTGCACAATAATGCATAATACTACATCGTAATTATTCATAATTAACATCATATCCGTCACACATATACACAATTGAATACACGTTAAATATTTGAACACAAATTACCCAAACAAACTATAATTCAATCATAAATGAGATCAATTTTTAGAATGCAAATAGCAAAATAAATAGTATGTACTTACATTACATTATGAGATTCATTATAATGGCGAAATTTTAATAGGTAGCTAAATACTGATGTTTAAGGAACTTGGATTAATGGCCTCCATCATAAAGTTCAAATAAGTTATGGAAATCACACGTATTTGTTTATATAAAGTAGATATAGTAAATTCTATAGTTACATCAATAATAATACATCTAAAGAATATCATCCACGAGTCTGGTACTCCGTCTAACTATACACAAATGCAATACCATGAATGTTAACGAGTACTCCAATTTTTATAGTCAAGAATAAATATTAAACGGTCACCAGATACTCTACTGTATAGCACACCATAAAAACAAATTGCTTTTAAAATATTGAGCAGTTTGATATGATAATTGTTGGTCGGTTACTTAATAAATAAAGATACAACATCTAATACAAAATATGAAAAAAACTATAGTAAACTCATTTTTACTTAAATAAAGTTCATGATCGAGCTGCTCTTACATTTTAATAGTAAATTCACTGAGTACATAATGTTATATTGACTATTATGTAACAAAAACTATAAAAATAAAATACTTATATCATATTAATTTGTTTTTAAAATCTTAAGTACATTTAAATGAACTAGTTTTCCTTGTAGAACTACTAGTCATTTTGTTGAAAATTATCATTTATTTTTGCAGCTCACGAGTGCATTCTCTATTTATAAATTAAGGGGAGCTATGTGTCTTAGAAAGTCATACTTAAAAATTAAATGCGTTATTGTTCGAATTTATAAGTACGGTGAAAAAAGAATTAATTAGTCCTTTAAAAAAAAATTAAGTATTATTTACTATTTAGAAACTATTTAAGTGTCGGTTAGAATGTAGAAACTAATTTTGACACATGTCACATAATCATTACATACTATTTGAGATTACGAATCAATGTTATTGTATGTTAAAAAAGGTGTAGATAGGTTATAAGCGCTCAAAAAGTGGCACACTAAAAATAGGTTTATTAGCAAACCTCATCTCAATGATGATAAAAGAGTGACATTAATAATAATAAGTGCTCCAAAACATCTAAAAATGCCCCCGTGTGTTATAAGATATTGCACAAACTATACCAGCAAAAGGTCTAAAAGTCAAGGAATTACATACCATTGTATGAAGGATGTATTAAATAGACGAACTAAATTGAAATCATAATATGCTCAGTATGTCGTATAGAATTTTGGATTGTGTATATTCATTGTTTCAAGGTTTCCTTCAAATGAACTGAGGCGCATCCAGTGGGTGGACATTGTCCGCCAACAACGAAACGAAGATTTCTGGCAGCCAAATAAATCCAGTAAATTTTATTTTATGTTCAACTCATTTTAAAGACGCAGATATATCTCCCAAAGGACATATGACATGCTTCATGCAAATACAGGCTCAGCGTCAATCGCCCCGAATTTTATTAACCGATTTTTATTTGTTTACAAGTTATACCCATTGTATATTTTGTCATGCAACGCGATAGTTTGAAAATTAATAAATTCATCAGTGAATCTATTTTTAGGCATAAAACTTGGTAGGTCAAAATGTCACGTCTGTTTAATTACATATTTTATTCTATATAATTTCTACTGCATGTGACGACGCATTGTAGTAAATTTTGTTGTCTCTATTTAGATCGTGATAATTAAATCATGCTATCTTACTTTCACGACTCATTTAAGGTATTTTGACATTGCATTATTACGATATCTATGTGTGCGTTTGTGTGCCATTTCCAAAGATCGAACGCTATGTACGTCAATCGCCCCGAATTTTATTAACCGATTTTTATTTGTTTACAAGTTATACCCATTGTATATTTTGTCATGCAACGCGATAGTTTGAAAATTAATAAATTCATCAGTGAATCTATTTTTAGGCATAAAACTTGGTAGGTCAAAATGTCACGTCTGTTTAATTACATATTTTATTCTATATAATTTCTACTGCATGTGACGACGCATTGTAGTAAATTTTGTTGTCTCTATTTAGATCGTGATAATTAAATCATGCTATCTTACTTTCACGACTCATTTAAGGTATTTTGACATTGCATTATTACGATATCTATGTGTGCGTTTGTGTGCCATTTCCAAAGATCGAACGCTATGTAGGTAACCTATCTACACCTTTTTTAACATACAATATCATTGTTACGAATGCTATTTTTGTATACATTTCATTGTTCAAACAGATTTTTGTACAATAGGATATAAAATTTTATGTATTGCTTACCTAAAACGAAGTAATGTCAGTATTCGGTGGGTAAATTTAGTTATTAAGTGTATGCTAAGTAGATATATTGTTGCTGAACATAAAATTTAATTGATTTCCTTTAAATTTGTGCACCAATTTAATAACTTGTTACGTATTTTTGGGATTTGTATATCTATAATAATAGATGGAGAGCTAATAAGGCCCAATGGGACAGTTATTCATTCATTGATCGTCTAAAACCTATAAGAATTTACATATAATACAATATTTCTTATTCATAGCATAAGTAAATGTGCGAGTGCAATGAGTTTAACACACAGAAATATTGAGTAAGTTTTAACATACTCTACATTAATTAACATCAAGTAGATTCAAATACATGGGCGCATGTACTAAATTGTAACAGGTATGGCACACCACTTTTTCCTTCATTTGCTCATATAAAGATCAAAAATCGTGCTTTTATAAATACTAAAATCTATCAAAGTATTTAATGTCGTGCGTATTGTGATTGCGAACCATATTCATCGATAACCGTGGCGAACCAAAAATGAATTGAGTAGAGGGCAATGACCAGACGTTCTATGGCCAATTTTGTTTTTATACTAGTACGCGGTCGGCGATTTCGTGTATTGTATCAGGAATTGAGAGACTATTTCGTGACTAGAAGTAAGCTTGTTATTGTATATGAGTTGCGCCGATCAACTGTTTCATTTGACTCTCTGCACTCGTGAATTGCAATAAATGTAAAAGATATTCCGTCCATAAGCGTAATATTTATGTATAATAATTTGTTGAGTTGAGTTTCAATTCTAGAACACATAGTAATGCCACGTTGGCGTTCCCCGTTTCGGGTAGAGAGCGTCAGTTAGACTATAAAAACAAACTTACTTTTAAATAAATAATTTAGCTTGATCCACGTAAACGCTTCAGACGTTCCTTTTCCTGATGGTCAACGGGCGGTTCACGTTCAAAGGATATTATTTCCAAAGCTACAAAGAAAAATTGCACTATTATTATCATAAGTATATTAATAATAAATATATATGTATATGATAGGGGGCATAACTAAAAAGAGTTACATTCGTGTATTTTACGAAAAGTCCTTGGGCTTGGGCTGAGCTTTACAGGTTTTTATAATTAATTTTATATGATCAGTTAATCTTACCGATTTCAGTGAGTGTTGGCCTTTCGTTTAGGAACCGCCATACTGGCAGATGTGGTGCTTGATGCGACGAGGCGGGACTCTCATCACTGATGAGACGTCGGCCTGCAAGCTGAGTGCTAACGTGTCGACTAAGTAACGCACATTTCTCAAAATTCACGCGGTTGCCCGCCAACCTGAAAGAGTACGAAGTAGAATTCACTTTAGACAAACTCATTACTATACTTACAATTAACTATGACCGAGATGTTACTAGGTGTGTGTGTAATATAAGTAAGTACTTACTTTGAAGGTGAACCTTGATTAGCAAAGTGTAAGTCTCTGCAAGTAACGGACAGAAGTGGCACGGCTGTCTCGGTAGGTGCAGCGGCCAGCGCGGCGCGGTACCTAAAACACATAAACAAATTTACCCCTACTCCACAAATTGGGCCAACTTGAGCCAATATATGCCACAGCATAGATATAACATGTTTATTTAATTGAACTACTGACAATTTGTGTTAATATAACATTGAAATCTGGATACACTGTCAACGATATTGCGTTTGGCTCATTTTGGGACACTACATAGCTTTTAGTTTACTGCTTTTGAGTAAATATTAGTTAAGTTACTCAATAAATACTACTAACCGTGCGTGATTTCCACTGGGCTCGACACAAAGTTCTAACTGTCGTAACTGTTGACCACAGACGGCTGATGTTCGGGTCCACTGGAATTCAAAAAACATCCGTTTGTATAAAGCATCACATCAACATCTAATATTATTAATAATTGCTAATTAGCAATGTTAATTTTATAGTATGAGTTTTTATTATGTGCGAGGCGTTAATGATCGCAACCTTTATTCAAAACTCGGCATCAAATCGTAATGCTGCAAATCTGAAGTAAAAAAACCAGCAATGCGCGAGACGGGGTTCACGCACCAAAGGTTCCGTAAGATTGTGCAATTTTTTTTTTATTTCTGATTGAAATATAAGTAATTAGTAGGTAATGGGATAGCTATAAGTTACAATAAAAATTTACGTCTAATATTAGATAAAATAACCTATGTAATGGCCTATGTTCAACAGTGGACGTCATTGGGCTGATATGATGATGATGATGATGATGATTAGATAAAGAGATGGCGCACCTTCCGATCTTAGGTAGGTGCACCATGTCTTTATCTACTGACTGATACGACGAATAAACGAAGACGAATAAACTCTTACTAAATTTTTTTTGGGATATTATTGTATACACCGAAATGAAATCTCTTTTATTCATCTAGGTTACAAGGTAACACTTATGAAAGCCACAAGTTAAGAATGTAACAGGTTATCCGAAAAGCAGTGTCAGCAAATTTGCCTATCCCTTCCAATATAGTACTAATATTCAGTAATATAACTATTCGAGTACGGTTTTCGAATTTTCTCTTTTAGTTGTGCAACTTGATATTGCTTCTTGCCAAATTTCATGATTCTAGATCAACAGGAAGTACCCTATAGGCTTTAATTTTTTTGATCGTCAAGATAATATATGTGACAAAAGTGGAACATAAACGGCTGTAACTTTTGATTGCGTTAACTTAGAAATCTGATTTTCTTTTGCACCAAGGAACTGCAGACTCGAGTATTTAATATTAATTTTAGCTTGATACCTCGTGTTCTTGAGAAAAATATTCTTGACTAACTGACAGACGGGCAACAAAGTGATCATAAAAGGGTTCCGATTTTGCCTTTTGAGGCACGTAACCCTAAAAATTATATAATTTCAACCGTTAAAAACATACACTTGCATTAAATTTTGCTAACACATACTAACTTTTATGATGTCTCGTGTAATGTCAATAAAAGAGTTGACCTAATCACACCCCACCTGTTACCATAAAACAAAAAAAAATTACTTACCGTTTTCTTTAGTCTTGTCACTGGTGACATGTTGAGTGCACTTATGATAGCCATAAGTGAATTAAAATTGCCAAGATTAAAACATTCTCTTGCCGTCATAACCCATTGTTCTATAACACGTGCCCGGTATTTGCTCTTACCGGCCTGAAAATATAGAAATTCTAATTAATCTTATTCAGGAAAACAAACAGTTACACATTTTTCTTAAACTAGGATCTTAATATTAAGGTATATTATATTATTGCGTAACTCACAGTGTTATCTACATCTTAAATTCTTTAACAATGTCATTTATCTTTTGTGTGACTTCCAAATAGACAAGACGAGATGTCTCTGTCGAGGCATTTTAACAACCAAGATAGTGGTTCATAAAATGCTTCAGGAACACACCAAAAATCTCTTACTTGTCACAATTATTATCTTGAATTAATTTAAAATAGCTGAGTAAGGTACCTTAAGTATATCAGTTGCCACTAAATAACTGAGTCTGTTAAACCAATCAGCATATGCTTCCAAATTCCTAGTACTTTTCGTTTCTATATGTTGTAGGTTGATGGAGCCTTTGCCACAAGACGAAGTTGGTTGCGGTGGTTGCGTTGGCGCAAAAGTTTGCACAAACTCTTCAGGGCCAACAAATGATAACCGGTGCAGTTCTACGATAGTCAACTGGTTTGCCAGTTCGACAGGGGTTAGACCCAGCGTCAATATATCTCCCTAAAAAAAGGAGGAACAACTAAATTTTTTGTTGCAATGTTAAATGGAATGTTAGATAATTGCAATAATTCATCTAATAGACCAATTAGTACCTTTTAAAACATTTTTATTATTTTCTATCTCTTTATCTATATACTAACATTTCAAACGAGAAAATAACTCCTACTGTTAGTAATTATGCTTTCACAGATAAATCAAGCGTGGCAGTGGTCAGAAGCTAGCATTAAAAATTAGAAATGACGAGCAGTACCTGTGCAAGTTGGTCAATAGAAACAACCTGTGGTGTCTCTACTAAAGTTGCCTCATATTGTTCTAGGGCTGTTAACTTGTCGAGTAGTTTTTCTAGAGTAGTGGACATTTCCACCCTTACTGATGCCATGTGATCAGCTGCACACCTATAAAATATAAGAACTTGTACTACCTAATTTAAGAAATATTCAAGGTTTTTGTTTAATTGTACAATGATCTTAACAATTTCTTCCCAGAAAGATCTATTGAAGACCAGCAGACATGTCTGGGAAGAAATTGTTGAAAATTGACTACTTTTATAAGTTGGTAGTACCTTTGAGTTATACTTCGAACAAGAGCCATTACTCTGTCATCACGGAAATCATAAGGAAACATGCTGGTCCATTGACTTAAAATTCTCACAAGTGAAATCATATCATTCAATTCTTTTTCTATCAAATCCTTGACTTCAGCTTTTCCCTAGTAACACAAGCAAAGAATAATAAAAACATATGGATATTGGCAACTTATTATCAAAAACATACAATAATAGGAGGAACTTACAATTTTTTCATAATTCTTAAAATAACGTTTGCATAGTTTGTTCAGCAGTTCATGCGGTTTGACAAACAATCGTGAACATAATATGAATGTGAATGTAAAGGCTTTGCTGGCTCCAGGCCTTAGCATGTCAACCAAAGCCTCTAATGTAGCACTCACTATCTGACCATCTCTATATTCAATTTCTGCTTTGTCACAGCTCACATATGGTAGCGTAGCTATTGTCTTCACTCCAGGGGCAAGTACTGTTGACAACTAAAATAACACAATATTAGGAACATAGCCAAAAGATACATAATTATAATAATATGTTAATTAGCCACTAAAGCTATGTACCTGAGGGCCATCCACTTTTTGAGTGGCAACAAAGTTAATACCACCATTCATTACAATGTGCTTGCATGTGGTTTCAGACATAAATTTGTTTCCCCTTACCATTGAGTAATAATCATCATTCTGAAAACATAACTGTATTAATAATAAGATATGGGTTAGCACTGAAATATGTATCAATGACGAAAGTAATATTAAAAACAATTGTTTTATAAAAATGCATTTGGATTTAATATGCATCTGTTATTTGAATATCTTACACATAAGTACATTGTTGAAAGGCAGACTAAAACCCAATAATTAATCATAAAATCTTCTATATGAATACAATGATAGGTCATCTGGGAAATTAAACAAATGCTGCCATTTTATATATGAATAATTATTTGTTGGAACTACATTTGACTGGCCTGTTGGTCTAGAGGTCAGTGACCTTGACTGCTAAGCCGGAGGTCATGGGTTCGATCCCCACCCAGGACAAATCTTTATGTGATGAGCATAAAGGTTTGTTCTGTGTCTGGGTGTAATTTATAATTGTATATGTATTTACAAAAAAAAATGTATTTTAACAGTTGTTACCCATAACACAAGCAAATATAATTGCTTACTTTGGGACTAGATGGCGCTGTGCGAATGTGGTAGAATTATTATTATTAATGATTACATAATTATATTGATAACACTGTTGTGACCTAGTATCATTGTATGTACAAGCTCCATTTGTTGATCTACTGATTACTATAATTTATTAAGATACTTTATTTCGAATTCAATTAAAAATTATAGCAAATGCAACTCACATCATAATAAGAAAGTCCAGTGCCATGCAGAAGAGCCGGGTCAGGAGGTAATGGAGCTAGATCAGTGGGTGGTGGTGGTACTGGTGCTGGTTCCGTAGGTGCAGGGGGCACTTTCATGTTACAGCCACTACATGAGGCTTCATTTAATTTACTTGCGTAATAATACATAGCCATTCAATTCCTTAATAACGACTTACACTAAGGGCTTCTATTGAAGCTGTCTGGCAGGTTTTATGTCAAGGAACCCATTGAAATTCTGGAAAAGTATCGAATTATATAGCTATGTGTTTACTTTGTATCCATTAATTGTATATTTATAAAGTCACCAGCAACACAAGGATTTGTTTCTTAAATTTTGTGTTTAATTGACACAGTATTCTTTATCTTTATTTTAAATGCCTTTTTTATTATAAAATATATAGTATTTTTAATTATATGAATACTTGATAAAATGTTCCACACAAATAAATACCTACAAACATGCATATTGTCATATCTGTCTCCTATTTAGGTAGGCGAATTGTTGTACATCTATGATTAACTTTTTAACCACCAGACTTATTGTCAGTTGAAGTGTATTTAATTATAAAGGATTACTAAAGTAATTATTTTATCTAGTGTAATTAAATAACAAAAACAGATTATACCTATAGTACCTAACTGCCTCAGTGGCGCAGCGGGAAGTGTATACGACTGCTGTGCAAGAGGTCCCGGGTTCAATTCCCGGGCGGGTGAAAATGCTATTGGACTTTTCTAACATGAAATTCCAGTATTGAGATTTTCCCGGAGTTTGGTAAACAAATGATCCCGGTAGATGACAATAGGCTCGCCCCCTATTTCATGGGAACAAAAACATAGCTGGTGAAATGTGGGTGTGAAACTGCTCTGCCTACCCTTTCGGGGAAAAAGGCGTGAGCAATGTTATGTTACAAGTACCTATAGGTATTTGGTCGTAAATATACAACTCTGGCAAAATGGACACAAATATTTTTGTTAGATTTATGCGACATAGGTGGTAAAAGGGTTAATATTACATCTTACACAACATAACATTACTTGTTTAATGTAAAAAAAGTCTTATTTCAAGCAACGAAAACTTTTACTCTGTAACTGGTCTAGGCTGAAAGATAGGGATAAAATTAATTTAAAGCTTTGAAAACTCTCGACATACAAAAATTTTTTTACTATATTTTTCCATTAATAAGTACCTATGTCCTTGTTTTCTTAATTAAATATTAAAAGTGACAGAGTTGTTCAATGTTTTCAATGGTGTTTATAGTTTACAAACTCAAACTAGATCAGTTTGAATATTTAATGATTAAATATTAAATTTTCCCCTTCATTCTCTCTGTTCTTTATTTTCTCCTAAGCTTACATTAGCAACCTAAGTATTCGCTACTGCTCAGGGGAGGCAATAATAAATAAGTAATTCAGACTTAAAAAAAATGTGATGCCATTTAAAACCAATAATATAACATTATAACAATTAAATACTATGTGTATCAATAAATTAATAGCAAACTAAAATAATCATAAGACATGAAATTTAAAAATAAATTTAATAAATCTAAAACTAAGCCGATCGGAAAGCTGGTCGTAGTTAAGTAGCTATGCTCGTAGAAATATTATTATGTACTATTTGGAGCCAGGTACACATCGTAAGATTACAAAACAAAAGTGTTAATAAAAATAGTAAGTAAGGATGTTTATGTTTCACATTGTTTAATTTCAAATACTTTTTAAATAAATTAAAGATTTTAATGATTCAGTAATTTAATGTAGTTGTTGAGGTTTCTTTCTGTCCTTTCCAAAACGAAAGGATCTTGACACAATCGAAAGGTGAAAGTTGCTATCTTGATGAATTTAGTTTAATAAATACCTTAAATAGAAGCTTTTTCAAGTCCAATCACGCATAAGAAACTGTAACTAAACAAAACAACACAATACAATTTAATGTATTAATTTTATTTATATTTATAATTCTAAAAATGAAACGCAAAATAGCGCCAATCACACAATCACAATCAAAGCATAGACTAATTTTTTTTTTACCTTAGAGCATTAAACCAAGGTGTTACCATAGAAATTTATTATACGGAGTGTTGGTGTTGCAGTTTGCTGCGGAATTATCTAGGGATTATAAGATTATAATCGTCCGGGTCGGGTAGAATAATTTTTAAATTTATTGAACAGCATAAACTTATAGAACTAAAAAAATATTTATGTTTTATAATAGGTACTTCTCGGTTATATCTTAAAGGTATAGTCTATGGCAGGTGGTCTTTCTTGATTAATTATACATTAATTTGGGCCAGGGGATGTATGTAGGGGCTCTAGGGGCTGCAGCCCGAGGCCTTCGGATATAAGTGGCCCCAGCCAATAGAAGACATTCTGAATTAAAAACATCGGTTAAGACCATTTCGGACCATACTCATTAATGTAGAGTTCCGCAGCAAAATCTCAATATTAATTAACGGCCCACACAAGATACCTATTCTCCAAATGTCATTGATATGTTGCGGCCAACTAGTTAAATCAGCCATTTAATTAACTGCCCAGCCCTTTATCTAAACGGCGGCGTTCAACTAATTGCCTAAATGAAATTCAGCCGGATGGTTAAATGCAACATTGAAAGAACTGGCTGGCTAATGCTTAGGCAATTAATTTAACAGAGTGAAGAGTGTTTACCCTGGTCTTCCTACATATCCTATCCATGTCCGATTTGCACTAAAAGGCACCTAAGTATATCAAGCCTAAAAAACATAACACATATCACATACTATCATCTTAGCCTTCTAACCTAACTTTTCCATTTCGGATCCGCTCAAAACATTGTTTGGTGACAGATCTATCATTTTGGTGATAAATCTACTATTTTGGGTACGAATCTATTTATTAAGATACACATTTACAATAATTTACCTAATAACATTTTATTGACTAGGCTAGGCAAGTGGTTAAACGTTGTCATTATTTAATTGAATGGAGAATATCGTTCATGCAGTTAGTTGAACGCCGCCATTTAATGAAACGGCTATGCAGTTAATTTTATGGCTGATTTAACCAGTTGGCGGCGACAGATATACATCGAGTAGTTTTCGAGTAAAATGCCTGTACGGATACGGACATAACGAAACTATAAGGGTTCCGTTTTTGCCATTTTGGCTATGGAACCCTAATAGGGTTAGGGTTCCATAGCCAAAATGGCCTAATAGACCAATTATTATTATCTGAAATATCCAAGTTAATATTATGTCCAACCTATTTTTTTTTTAACCTGTGGATGCATATGAACTTAGCATCCATGCCCCGCGCAAACTCAAGAATCCAGCGAGTCATGAAATTTCTTCTGTGAGTTCAACCAATGTTTTATCTCTTCATGCTCAACGATTACTTAGAAAACTCTAAGATAAAAAGCAGCTTCAGCGAGCTTATAACCACAGAGAGGGAGAGAGAAGAGAGAATGGCTGAATATCACAGTCTTTGACGAATTCAATGCGTCCTTCCCGTTAAGACATACAGTCCCGAGATGTTAATACTCACTTTAGTTAGAGCCCACTAGTTTAATGTCACTAAACGAGCTATAGAACGAGCTATGCTCGGCTTCTCTTTGAACGATAGAATTCTTCTAGTAGGTACTACTAACAACAACTCGTAGAATAAGTAAGCTAAAGTAAGTTGGCTACATTTACAGAAGAACCGATGTATGTTGGAGCAAGTATGTTTGGAGTGGAGACCGCATCCGGCAAGCAGTAGGTAGAGTAGAACGGCTTCCAGCTAGGTGGACCGATGAACTAAAAAAGTTCGCTCGATCGCCGGTCTGAATGCGCAGGTGGGACTGAGGACAATGATATGTGTTAGGAGAGCCCTATATCCAGCAGTGGATTGCAATAGACTGAATTGTTTAATTTATTAACCTGTGTAATGTCTCATGAATAAAAAGTAACACAGGTTAAACCTGTGTTACTTTTTTTTCAAAAGGCTGTATTTCACAATCAAATTCATGAATCTCGTTCCCTTTTAATAATTCTAGATAAGAGGAATACGTACCTACTACAGAATTAGTAATAAAAAAAAAATTCACTAAATTGATTTTATAACCTAAAGTGCCACTTGTTTGAGAATGATCATACTTATATTTAAATGAGGATTTACTCGAACGCGACAGATTAAGATATGGTGGATTAAATAAAATTACAAGGTGAAAAGTGTCGATTTCAATCTCAGTCGTTTTAGCGTAAAGATATAGGGAGGGTCACAGACTTGCAAAAGAAAGAACGTTGCCTGAACTTTATCAAGGGCATGCTAGGCAAGTATGCTATTTCAGGACAATAACGATACTTACCTACTATACATTATTTCCCTTTTAGGTAATAGGTACAGTCGAGTTCATTAACATATTGGCACCATCAAGGATTCAAAATATTGTGAGCGTTGAAAAGCTCAATAAATACTATAGAAGCTATGGATCAATATCTCCTCATGAGAATGGTTCAATAAAATAAGCTGTACATTATGCAATAAGTTGCAGCCTTTTCAACGAAAATATCTAATGATGGTGCCAATATATTAATGAACTCGACTGTACCTACCTATTATTTATTTTGAAAGTAAAAAATCCCTCACAAAAAGTTATAATAATGACCAAACCAATTAAATCAAAGGCCAAATTTATCCCGCTGTCTAATGTCTGTACAATGTGGAGCAAATGATAACTTGATAAAGCGACCGACTTGTTTGTAGCCAATATGACTGTAAGTAACTACCTACCCGTTAATAAAAATTAATAAAACCTCATTGTAAAATTAATGATTTTTAGATACTGTCGTCGGTTTCTATGGAAATGAGTAAACAATTCTCAATTATTTCTTGAGTTGTGATTGTCATTTGATTGGTTTGTGTGGAGTTCTTTAAAATGCTTTTTTATCAATTATAATATATTTTATAATTGAGATAAATCATGTTACACAGAAATTTTGGAAAGCGTAAGACGCCATCTAGCATCTTACCAGCTTTAACAACTATGCAGAGAAATGTTAAACCGGCACCGATATATTATGAGAGGTCAGTTCGATTAATGGGCTATCCAACACTAAAAGAATTTTTAGAAATTGGTTCTGTAGATCCCGATATTATCCCCTACACATCCCAACTTTATCTCTTTATAATATTAGTATAGATGGAGTATAGATATACTTATCTAGAAAATCAGAATTCTACGCTGATTCTAAATCAACTTAGAATAAAATTCTATGATAATTCTACGTTATTCAACTTATTCTAGGCTGACACAATTTTGAATTGCACTACTTGCAAATATTTTAACCAGCTTACATTTTTTAGAAAATCTGAAGAAGTTCCCTTCCACTGGCCTCATAAGAAATTATTGGAAAAAATCGAATTCGTGAAGGAGGAAGCTGAACCTTTGGTAATAAAAATTGAAAATGAATACCTAAATATAGTATATAGGTATCTTAGTCATCACGACTAACAAATATAAATACCTATTTACATCCTCTTTTGAAAGCAATAGAAAGCATTGTTTTATTTAGTTATGTAGTTCCACGATGCATAAAATTTGAAATAATTAGGTAGGTACTTACTAGACCAGTGCCAATGCTGTTGAAAATGGTAAAAAGAGGAATTAAATCCGAACAGCATAAAACCCATTTCAAAAGTACCTATGTAAATATTCATTAACAAAAAGAGGAAAAATAAAGTACGGGCGATTTGTGGTCGGGAAGGGTATTTCATTTCATTTATTCATTCAAAAAAATAATGTAGGTATGGTATGGGGGTGGCCTCTGAAAATCGGTTTATCGCAATTCCCGGGAAATTACAACTCCTATCGAAAAAGTTCAAATGGCAAAGTTGTAGGCAATCAAGAGATCTAGGTACAAATTTTGTTACATAACCTAAAAATATCTGCGAAAAGTAAAAAAACCGACGTTTTGGTTTTTTATTTTTCTCTCCCACAAGCATTTTTGTTATTGAATGATATTTATTCTAGGCTTACATCTTAATGTCCCAAACATGCTCAATTTATTTCGATTCACAATATTTAGTTTTTCTAGTATGTATCTGGATACTCGTAGTATGTACCTACCATAGGTACATGGCATGCCGTTCTTTTCTATTGATTTACAACGCTTCTTAACTGTTGACTAGATTTCATAATTACCTTTTAAATAAAACTTTTTTTCTAGACTGGATTTGCACAAGCTCAAGCGGATCGGTTTAGAAAAGAAAAAAGAGGAATCCAAATATTAGAGCCTATTGGAGAAGATGAAGGCAAGTAGAAGGAAATTTTTCTCAAAAAATGCAAAAAAAAAATGAAAATGTACTATTTCCAAAAAATAATTCAACATCGGTAACAATTTTGATCTATTTACTTTAATTACTTAGCTACTTTAAAAACTTATGAGTCCATGCTACATTGATAAACTAAGAAATTGAAAATCGATAGATAGATTTGATATAATTAACAACCAGAGATCAGTTAATAATTAAAAGATATATATATATATATATATATATATATATATATTTCGAGAAATTAGGAGGTTTTTTTAAATTATTCTAAATAAATAATTTGTTTTTAAATTTTAAGCGTAGTTAAAGTGCTCATTTATTACCATTACTAGGTGTTGCCCATGCTCAGTTCCTATTAGCCGTCGCGTGATGTTCCCTGATAAATGGGCTATCTAATGACCCGTGGTTCCTGAAATTAGCGCGTGTAACCTAACAAACAAAGAAACTTTATGCTGTGCATTGTCTGTGAATCTGTCATGCCCGGTTTCTGTGCCGCCTGATGGGGGTTATTTCATCATTCAACCCTTAAACGTCCCACTGCTACGGCACTGGCGTTATTGATAGGATTTAATATAACATAAATTAAAAATTACAGTTGTATGAATAAACTAGTCCTGTTGTTTTTCTTTACATCCAGTCAGTTTAAACTTTTAATCGATAAATATATTTTATTTGATAGTTCAGAAACCGGGCATCAGTCAGTTAGTCACTCAGTCAACTACGAGTATTTTATACCTATATAATATAGACTAGTTGTTGGCGGGGACTTCGCTTCCGTAGTTCTTTGTTTGGTTACTACTCTCCTACTTACTGCTCCTACTGCTATCGATCGTAGCGTGGTGTTCTTATAGACTTCCTCAGAAAGTGAACTATCCAATACTAAAATAATTTTATTCAATTCAAATCAGTAGTTCCTGAGATAAGTGCGTTCAAACAAACAAACTCAGCTTTAATCTTTTAGTATGGATTTATTTTCACTTTTTTGAGGAATAAACCGCATTTATAAAGCCTTTAATTTTTAAAGTGATATTAATTTTTAATTTGTAGGTCTTCCAAAAAAGAAAAAAAAGCTTCAAATACACGAAGGCGGGGACGATGACGAAGAAAGGGAATATGTAACAACAGACCCTTTAAAAGTAAAACCTGTTGTAGCATCTCAAAAAGAAGTTATAGCTCATGTTAGAAATCATCCTAGTTGCGGTTTCCTTTACATGATATACGCTGTCCACCCACAGAATGTTTATTTCACTCCATACTACCTCAAGTAAGTTTTTTTTTTAGGTTCCTTTAAACAAAAAAAGCAAATCTTTCACAGAATCACTTCGTTGTCCACCTGTCCGTCTGTCAATATCAATTTCGTGTGGATATCATGCTGAAATTATGTTATTTAAATATCAAATACTCGGATCTGCAATCCCTTGGAACAGTGAGAAAAAGATCACACTCGATCAGAGTTCTATATCAAAAGATACAGCCGTTTATTCTCCGTTCATGCCGCATATTTGGACATTCTCATGGGGATCAGAACCAGTAGGGTACTTTCCGTTGACTTAGGATTATTAAATTTGGCAAAAATAATTGAAAAAAAAATCAAGTTCGTACGGAAACCTCGGTACCTGCGTCGGACTCGCACTTGACTGGTTTTGTGTTTTATTTGTGCCATAGTCAATGTAGTGTGAATTTTGGGTCTTAACAGATAGTAGAGGTACCCAGGAAGAGATTTTGGGATTTACTTAAGCACGGCCAGAAATGCTGGATTAATTACAATGAGTCCATTTAAATTATTTATAGATTTGAGCTTAACGTAGTGGAAGAGTCACAAACTTGCAAAAATACAAATTCCCTTGACTTTGTCTAGCGCGGTTTATATGTTAAAATTTAAGTAATTAATTCAAGAGTAAGGGAATAACTTAAATTTCTGATTATCTATCTATCTAAACTATACTGTAAGTACTGTTCAATGTTATGTTATGTATTTATTTTAATTCTATTTTGTGCAGGGTGGTGCCATACGAAGATATTGACAAAAAGAATTATTTTACAATTAGTCCATGCGGTGTCACCCATTACTCAAATGAAATGGTGTTCACACGATTACCAGCTTGGGAACAGGAATACACCATTTTTGTTAAACTGACTGATGTAAGTTGTGTCTGCTTACACTTAAAGATTCACAGGTTATAGGTAGTTAATTTTTTTATATTATTATGTAAAGGCAGTTAACACGGGCGCAGCCAGGTTTTAGTTTCGTTAGTTGGGGTTATCTTGTGGGAGGGGGACGAGGTGGGTAGGGGTTCCAGAAAATAAGTTTTAGTTTCGTGGGGTGAGGTTGAACCCCTAAAACACAGTATGGAGTCACATCAAAATTATAAGGCTAAATTCCCTCCACAATGTTTGGAGGAGACCCGTGCCCAGCAGTTGGACGTTTATAGGTTGAAATAATGATGATCATGATGAAGTGACTAGTAAGACAGTATCACGTATGTGTATGAAATATATTCGTATTACATAATATGTGACCATAAAATAAATTAATGCGAAACGATTTTGGTTAGATTTTTTGTAACACGATGGTGGCAAACTATCTTATGGTTATGGCTCGCCTGAGTGTAAGCGGTTACTGTAGCCTATGGACCCCAATACCAGGGGCATGACATGCGCTTTGCCAACCCTTTAAAATCCCGTTCCCTCCTCAATGAGCTCTGGATACTCGCCAGCAGTTTGTGCGGGGAATACCTCACTGCAGGTATATCAAATCAGTCTAAAAAAATTCTGTTTCAGATAAAATTTTTTAAACTCTATAGATATTGGAAAGCATTCTATGTTTGGAAAAAATCAATAGTTTATCGGAAATATACCAAATTAAGGAACAAACTCGCAAAGAACCTTTTTATTTTATCACCAATTTTAGGAAAGGCTCTGCTCAGTATCCAGTCAATGTGTTGTGAAATGTATATGAAATCATTTGCCGACTTATCCAGAGATATGGACACATCGTTTTTCTATTTCTATGAAAATCAGGTAATATAATGTTTATATATTCACTGAGGTGATAATCTATATTATATAATATTATATTAACACAATGGATTTTTTGTCTCTTGATGTCACCTCAGTATCAGACCACACATAATTATAGGTATGTGTTGATTTTGAAATTGCAGATTATTCCACCACATTTAGTGGTGGAATAATCTGCTAACGATGAAGAAAAACAACTTGAGGAAAACCACATACACATACACATATTAGAGAAATTTTAAGTGTATGTCTGATTCACCAACGCGCTCTTGATCAGCGTGTGTGAATTATGGCCTAAACCCACTCACCTCTCTAGATAGAGGAGAGGAGACCCGAGCCCAGCAGTAGGACATTAATGGGTTGGTGATGATGATGAATCTTGTATTTATTCTTTAATGCAATTATTACCTTATACGGGCCAAGAGCCTCTTACGCCAGAATGATAAGTTGGATCACTTAAAACAGATTTTTTTGTTAGACTCAGTTCTTTCTCTTTGAATGTAATCACTGCTTCAGTGGCGCAGCGGCATTTTGTACGACTGGTGCGCAAGAGGTTTGGGTTCGATCCTTAGGTCATGCAAATAAGATATTTATTGGATTTTTCTATCTTGAAATTCTCAGTATCAGCCTGGGATGTAGTAAAATGTGCCCGGTCTATGGCAATAGGCTCGCCAGCGCCACCTTACAATCTAGCAAACATCCTTATCTTCTTTCATCACATACTTATTCCTTCGGGAAAAAGACTTTTTTTATTTAACAAAATTATCCCTCTGCCCTGCAAAAAATATGTAATGTTACAGATAAAAAGATTAGAATATGTTAGAGGGAAATTGCTGGAATATCGAGTGGTAGTCATGGATGTGATCACTCAAGCGTGTCACGGAGCTCTCTATCAGCAAGGGTTCGTGTATGACGACAGAAACATACCACCGTTTCAGATGATTAGAGGCAAACCAACGGGTGGTATGTCTTACACGGAAAAAGCGAACAAGAGGAAATATTGCGAAAGACTGGCTTGGTATCATCTTTTAATTATTTTAGTTATTTAATACGGTGTGTGCTTATCTATTTGACATTACCCTACTAAGGAAATATAAAGAAACTACTTCTATTTTAAACTCCTTCCCTTTTGAATTTAGCACTTTTAGCAAAATTGCAATATGAAGTAAGGAGTGTTACATAATTTTTTGCCTCTCAAAATTTGCATTCAACAGTAAAAAAGGATCTAAAAGTAAAGTATCCCTTTACCGCACCTTTATCATTAGGAACTCTAATATCACAACCAATCAGCATAATGATTTACTTTCCAGTTTCATAAAGTTGACTGATTACATGACTAATTATATGCTATATCGACTAACAAAAAAGTCCAATTTCATGATGGCAGACATGTTTAGAATACATGTTAGTTTTACTCCTCCTGAAGAAACGCTGCTGCGGCCTGAAGTTGATGAAGTGCTTGAAACATATCCTCGACCTGTCGACAGATGCAAGGTTTGGTCAAAATTATAGTTTGTGAATTACATTTTTATTTTTGTTAAAGGCTCAAAAAAGTCATTAGATAAAATCTGTTTTTAGATTTTAATTCTTACGTGTATTTTGGTTGCTTTGTAGTGGGCGTTATTCCAAGTAGATGCCTTCATTAGACCTAGTGGAGAGGTGGACCTAGTTCCTAGTGAAAAAGTAATTTCATACTACATGGATCTGGTAACTGGTTACTGGGACGAATGTGTGCGCACTTTTCATAATTACTTGAATGATGACTCTTTACAAATATTTGTACAACCGACTATAATGGGCAAACAAGTGGATTGGTCAGCGGGTCAATCACCAAACCTCTACTTTTTGATGAATCAAGACCAGAAAATGCTTGATGACATTCAGTTTATACCATCATCTCTTAAACATGCTTACGAACGTGTATGGATGTTTCTGCGAAGGATGCAAGGCTTTATGGACAATTTCCGTGATGCTTGTGCAATGGATATAGATTTAATTAAGGCAGAAAGAAACACGAATGAGTTTAAAAAAATGTGCGATCATTTTATTCAACAAATGGAAACTATCGAAGAAGTTGTGAGCTATCAGCCCTTGGGTCTTCTGTTCTTGTGTGTGCTACCATTCCAGGAACTATTTAGACCTCAGCCTAGAAAACTTTTTGATGTTGTAGCTACAACTACACCTGAGTAAGTGTGGTTTTGTTTTTGTTTATTGATTTAGTTACAGCATATCGAGTCTTATCTTTCACATTGATTGAGGTCATTGTGCAACCGAAATGGAGAAATAGGTAAACATTTTAAGTAACCCCCGACACAACCATAACTCCAATAAAATATTTTTATAAACAAAAACCCACTTCAAGTCAAGTCCATATTTAGGTACATGTACAAATTTAAACTAAAAGAGTAGAAAATAAGATTTTAATTAGGTCAAAGCATGAGCATTAATGTACCTACAATAAATGAAATTATGCTTACAGATGGCAGACCTATTAACAATTTATAAACAGTTCTTTTCCGAGAGTCCGAGTCAAAATTCCATTGACAATATTTACTTATAATATAATGTTGTCAGATGGATATAAGAAGTAGCAAATATAAGTTTATGAGTGCTGTAATAGTACATTATGATACAAGTGCGGTAAGTTGATAATTACAGCCGAGGCGATATTGCTAGCCCGAGCTGCAGGCGAGGGCTACAAGAAAGCAGAGGCTGTAATTATCAAACCGTGTCATACGACGTTTTATAACACATATTTGCGAGGAAAAAAATAAAATTCGGACTTTCTTAGAAAAAAACAAATACAGCGAAAAGAAATAGCGCGCGGAATTATTGTTACTTGTCACAATTTATCGATGCGCGCGCATCAGCGCTTTTTTTTTAAGGCAAAAACACAAATACTACCAGTATTACTAATAAAGTAAATTAATATTTTTGTGTTTTAGTACAGATAAATGGTTGTAATTTATGGTCTAAATTAATTAACTTAAAGAATTAAATGTTTATTTTATATAATTATATCATAATTATTTTATCTACCAAAGTTAATTAATTTTATTCATAAAATGTTGACCACTTTTTTGACATAAAAACTCTTTGCTAAGATTTAAAAAAATTACCGTTCGTTACGTACGGAGCCCCTTGATTATTAGTATGTGAGCATGAGAAGCCGTGCAATTTACTTTACATTACCGCACTAGTGCGTAATGAGATACATTACAACACTGAAATTGGTGAAATAAGAGACCCTTTACGAGCAAATATGTTATAAAAATATAAAAGAGTTAAATCAGATTATTTTGTAAATTACTTTAGATGTAATGTATAATATTTACTTTAGATTTGCCAAGTCTGTAAGTTTTAACACAGCTTAGCTCAAATACTTTAAGTACCATAGAGCTTTAATTGGACGTGGATATATTAATTAGTCATACCAACAAAGTACCTATTATGAAAAAATCTCGAAAAAAATATTATTTAAAAATCCCCATTTGGCTTTTAGGAAAAGTAGGCTTAACTTCTCCTAAAAGCCAAATGGGGATTTTTTAAAAAATATAGATAGGTCTTTAAAAAATATTATTAGTTTGCTAACATCGTTTTTTTATTGAGGGATCCGTTTGCGAAATCTTAAGCCCTAAAGAGGGTTTGAGTGTCTTTAGGGAACTCGACTGAAGCGACTCGTCTGGCCGAAAAAACCGCCCCTTGGATGTGTCTGGGAATTTCTTTTTCTGGAAGTCGGTTAAAAAGAAAATTTACCACGTTTTTATAACTTTTTTATTAGATAACTGTTTTTATAAATTACTCGTGGGTTCCTAATCCAATTTTTTAATTATATACCCAGTATGCGTTTAAGATCCCTAACACAGAAAAAGCGCTGATGATATTGAAATACCTAAATAAATCTTCATAAATTGTAGCTAAGAAACATCTCGGTTACGTTAAGAGTCCGTTCCAAAATAAGTGACGTTCAAATTTAGGTAAGTATTTTGACAGCCAACCGGCCGCATCGTAACAGTGCAATAAATATTTTCCGCGGATTGGTATGGACGGCACGGTATTAGTAATAACAATAAGAAACGAAGTTGATACTTTTCTTGAGTTAATTACAGTAATGTAAATATTTTTAAATTTTAGTACTATTTGTTTAGTTAAATAGTTTTATAGGTAAGTATATTTCAATGCGACCTTCTTCATTTTCAAATTAACCCTTAACTAGGCGCATTGAAAAAATCACCCAATTAGGCGCATGGGGTCTTGAGTGACCCCAAAAAAACATTAGGAAAGGAGTTTCAAAAATAAATAAAACTTTATGTATTTTATACAAATTAGTAAAGTTCTTTAATATATCGTATCGTTTACCGTTTCGTCGTCAGAATCCGAACCAGCTACATCTTGCTCTTCATCGGACACTTCCTCCAGCCATTGGAATATTTGTATTTCGTTTGACTGACTAAAAAACTGAAAAAAAAAGGAAAAAGTTCAACCCAAATTTGAACGTAACTTATTTTGGAACGGACTCTTAAGTTAAATAAGAAAAACCACACCAAAATCGGTCCATTCGTTTAGGGGCTGCAATGCCACAGACAGATACACAGACACGTCAAACTTAATACTACACCCTCATTTTGGTTTGGGGGTTAAAAATAACGATTTCCTTTTACCTATCTGTTTTTCGTAGAGGGTGTAATTGTTATTTTCTATAATAATATGTAACTCTATCTTTATATAAAAATAATTATGATATATTTTTCAGTATTGGTCATGACTGTATACAGGAAATTATTGAAGGAATAGAACTGATAACAGATGATATAAGTAAGGCGCCTGAGTCGGCCCCTGAACTGGTTGAATTTAATTTTATGTTGGATGGTTTGGAACCTCGCATGGCTGTCTTAGAAGAGAGGCTTGAATATTTACGAGAACTTTACGATGTCATGGGAGAGTTCAACATTGTTATACCACCTGACGATATGAATGATTACTTAGGTTTGTGTATATGGTGCATATTTAAAGGTAGATAATAATAGTATATCAGTGTAGTGACGGATTAAGAATGCGTAATATTAATACCCTATGTCAACCCATGGGTGTCGTTACAGGCGACTAAGGAAGTAACCTTATGCAGACAAGAGCACTGTGAGAAAAGGAATATTCGAGCCAGCGTGGTATAGAAGACTAAATTCCCTCCACATTCTTAGGAGGAGATCCGTACTCAGCAGTGAGACGATTATGGGTTGAAATGATGATGATGAATAATGTATAGAGTTTTACTTTGTGATTAATATAATAATATAATTTTTTTTCACACATTCACACACCGCCATCTAGTCCCAAATTAAGCAATTATATTTGCTTGTGTTATGGGTACTAAACAACTGATATATTTACTACTTAGATACATTTTTTTTGTAAATATATATGTCGCCGCCATTGAATTAACTGCCTAGCCGTTTCATTACATGGCGGCGTGCAACTAACTGCATGAGCGATATTAGCCATTAATTAAATGGCTAGGCAACTGACTTCAAACGACAACGTTTAACCACTTGCCTAGCCTAGTCATTAAAATGTTATTAAATTAATGTAAATGTGTATCTTAATAAATAGATTCGTACGCAAAATAGTAGATTTATCACCAAAATGATACTCGTAGATCCGTCACTAACCAATGTTTTGGGCCTTTAGTCTTCGTGGTAATTTTTTTTTAACCTTGAAATACCTTTTAGCGCAAATCGGACACGAATTGGATAAGTTGGAAGGCTAGGGTAAACACTCTTCACTCTGTTAAATTAATGGCCTAAGCATTAGCCAGTCAGTTCATTAAATGTTGCATTTAACCAACCGGCTGAATTTCATTTAGGCAGTTAGTTGAACGCCCCCGTTTAGTTAAACGGCTAGGCAATTAATTGAATGGCTGATTTAACCCGTTTGCTGCGACATATACATATTATAGATAAATTAAATTTCGTACCTTTTATACACTTTTCACCTAATTCTAAAAAGTGTATTGAAACCATTTTAAAAAATAGCTCCGATTGTTTAATTGGAGCTATTCTTTCTATTTTTTTTTTAAATTTAAATAATCAATTCGACAGCCACGAAATATGACACTAAATTGCGACGTTGCCGTTCCTCTGTATGAACCCTCTTAAGTAATTTAGGCCAATTACAAATTTAACATTTCGAAACTAGACGTTTACTTTCTGTTTCTAACGTTCTCCAGGTTTGAGTGTAGCCCTAACGACCCTACGAACTACCGTAGATGGAAAGATTGAGGAAAGAAATAAACTTGCCGGATTGTTCGCTAGCCAAATTGGCAAGGACATAATGGAACTCATGATGGATGTTAACAAACTAAGGGATCAAGTCGCTGTACGTAATGTTGATGCTATATTATGTAAGGTCCTCACATAAATATGAAGTTGCCGTTTTTTTTAGTCGAAATGGCCACTTTGATCTGCAGTATCTGGTGTTTGGTAGGGAATTCCCAATTCAAATGTATTTCAAATTTAGGCTTGTGTATTTATATTTCGAATTTAGTGATTGATTAATTATTGTTTCCGCGCCATTTGTTTTTAAGTATTTGGCATCAGTCTGTTTCATAAATGGAAATCTTGAAATATCGCGTTTTTTATGAATATGTGTTACACCGTGACGCTGCAGAAATAGCTCGAAAGAGCAATGATGTTTAAGGTAAAGTTACTATAAAAGAAAACACGGTAGGTACTTTTTTGGTTGCAACATTTTCTGTGTGGCAATTTTGACCAAACAAAATTTTGTAATATAAATAATAATATAATATAAAAATTTTGTACAAACCTCATGGACAGCGGGTAACCCTAATTGACAATGACGAATTAAAGGTGATAGTGAAACGGATCTATCGCACACCATGTCAAAGATAGCATCAGACTTTGATGTGAGTGACAAAACAATTTAAATACTAGAAACAAATTTAAATGCCGCATGAATTATGTACGAGAAGCACATCAACAAACACACATTGAGTGAGTAGAAAGCTTACTGTTGTTCAGTGAGCCACACATCTACGCACTGCCGCGCACTCACGAGAAAAAAATCAACAAATTATCGATACACAAATAAAACACCCTCAGAGCGATTAGACGGATCCTTACTCGCTATAGACTTCTTTGGGCTAAAATGATGATGAAGATGATTAAAAAAATTATACCGATTAGATCGTCCAAATCGCTTTCAAAGATTTTATTAAGTCTCACCGAAATTGTTTTCAGAAATCAATGAACTACCTACAAAGGAAAGGGCATAATTAGTAATGGCTTCGAATAACTAAATATATCTATACTACTTAATATTATAAAGCTAAACAGTTTGTTTGTTTGGTTGAACGCTAGGAACTGAGAAACTACTGGTCCGATTTGAAAAATTCTTTTAGTGTTGGATAAGCCCTATTATCGAGGAAGGCTATATTATATCCAACGGTGACTACGAGCTAAACAGTGGCCAATTAAAGAACAACAGGAGCGAAGCTTCACACGACTTCTAGTGATTTCGAAAAATAATATGTTGTACTTTTTCCTTACAAAACGCTCTTTTCATAATTATTATGGCGCGTGTTGGGAGAGGCCTATGTCCAGCAGTGGACTGCAATAGGCTGAGATGATGATGATAATGATGATAATTATGTATGTTCCTTTGTTTCCCCCTTTAGAACCTTCAGCAAATATTAAAAGAAAACGATTGGTTTTGATTACCAATGTAATGCAGGTAGCTCAATTGTATGTGTATATTAGTTTATTACGCAATAAATTCCATGAAATTATTATATTTTTTAGCAACCTTGGCTGTACGATGAGAAGTCCGACATGGAGCAAGTTCTAGAAACATTGGCAGACTTGCAAGAAAAACTTTCCGAGTGTTCCGTTAGAGAGAAACAGATAAAAGATTGGCAGAAGATATTTAAGGTAACAATAAACTATACTCCTTACATACATAAATTCACAATAAAAAATAAATTAATTATAACGAAAAAATATGTTTTTAGATGCCACCAGTAAGATTAGAGACGCTGGATGAAGCAATTCAAGATGTAAAACTCCGGCAAATGCTTTGGAAAGCGTCACAAGAGTGGAACGACTTGTACAATAACTGGTAATTATTGTTCTGTTTTACTTTTATAAAATGAGTTGAATACAAAAAGATAATAATTGGGCCTTTGCAAGGGTTATAGGAGGATATGAAGCCAACTTTCGAGATCTTCGTTTATACACACATAAGTTATTCATGTCTCTGAAAACAAATCTTACTTTTACTAAACTTTGGCTAGGCTGGAATAACCCGATCGACATAAGCCAAATGATGCCAATCAAACCGATCAAGTGCAGTAATTGCTTCGGGTCGACTTTGTTCTTTGACAAATACTGCCGAATTTACAATGCTGGCCCGAATATGTGTGTAGCAACCCTAACTCAAAATCGGGCGACATCTGGTGTGTTTGTCTGATTTACGCTAATGATTTAAAATTTGCATTGTTGTAGGTTTGACGCACCATTCCATACTTTAGACGTAGAAGATATACAGAACACCACTCTTATTTATGGCAAGATATTCAATCAACTGGAAAAAGGTTTGCCATCAAACAAGATAGTCCCACAATGCAAAGCTAGCATTGACGTCATAAAAGATAAGGTAAACCCAATGTCGTACGAGAATATAACATAGGTACCTACGTAACACGAGTTGTGTTTTAAGGGTTCGGTCACCTAGACAAGTGGCAAACGCTGATTCTATTCGAAATATTTAAATGTCACTTTAATACAATTTGAACACATCTCTGACATAAGCTATCGACATGTCACGTGATCAATGTACTAATTTAACATATCGTTTGAATAGATAGATTGAAGCGTTTCGATTGCCGCTTGCCTAGAGGGGCTGACCTAAATACGTAACAAAACAAAAACGCCTTTGACTTCGAACTCACAATTAGTGAATTTTATTTCAAAACAATGTCACAACATTGTTTTGAAATAAAATTCACTAATTGTGACTAACATAATAAAAAAAGTAAAAAATAAATTCTATAGCTTTGCATCAAAATAATATAATAACGATTTCGTTTTAGTTACCCGTGTTGTCATATCTGCGAAGCCCAGCATTAAAACCGCGACATTGGGTTAAAATTGAAGAAATTTTGCATACTCGTATTACTCCTGACATGACATTAAATATACACGTTTTTGAAGAATTACATGCCTTCCAACACGCTGAAGAGCTAATGGAAGTAGCAGGCCAAGCGAGTTCGGAAGCGGGTCTTGAAGGTTTACTGAGAAAGGCAAGTCTTTAATATCAGTTTAGTAAATAAAAACTAAATCTATTTCAGAAACTTAAATTGATATTGTCTTGGCTTAACGTGGTAATACGTAAATTATTTCAGAAGGAATTCATATTAATTAGCATTTTCACGTTTCAAAAAATAAATAATTCAATTGAATGATTACTCTTATTACTATTTATCCGTGTAGTGACGGATTAAGAATACTTAATGTCACTACTCCATCTCAACCCGTGGGTGTCGTGAAAGGCGACTAAGGGAACCATAAGCAGATAAGAGCACCGCTAGAAAAAGAAAATTCGAAACAAACCCTATACCAACCCGTCTGGCCAGTGACCACGCATACCAATAGGTAGTAGGCTAAACGCCCTCCACATTCTCTGGAGACCCGTGCCCAACAGTAGGACGTTTATGGTTTGAAATGATTACTTACGTGACTAATAGTAGATTGCATCAGTGGTGCAGTGGGACTGTGTACACTTGGTGCGCAATAGATTCCAACAAAAACGGTATTGCGTTTTCCTGTGTTGGGTCTCAGTATCAGCGCGGAATATGGTTATGTGTCCGGTTAATGGTGAAATGTAGGTATGATTTACCTCTGTCTACCCTTGACACTACCTAACTACGCCTCTGGAAGAATTATTATTATTATGTCTCTTTGTTCACGGCTATACTTCTCTCTAAGCTGAGAAGGCTTACGCGGGGACACAAGTCCAACACACAGAGGCCCTTGAAGAATTTTAATTTAGAATGAGATGAGACACTTCCCGCCGCCATATCACAGCTGCACTATTGTAGTACAGTTATGATTTGTCACTGGTAAATATGTAAAGCTATTGTATGATGTCATGGAGTCAAAGTTGGGCTATGGGTTTGGGTGTTCGGTGGAATGGTGATATCTGGTATACAGGAACAACGTCGCCTGCTTGCCTTCTATTATTATCATCTATTGGGCTTGGAGCTGTCAGCCCCTTTTACTACCTCGACCAGGACTGATCTTTTGTAGAAACTAGGAACTTCCAAATTTTCTAAGCAGAGGAGAGAGACTGGGTGAGTAACTATGTGTTTACACTGTATTTAAGAAATTTGTAATTTTTAAGGTGGAGGAAATTTGGGCTGCTCTAGAATTTCCAGTTATATTACACAAAGATGCCAAAGATGTGTATGTGCTTGGTGGTTTAGACGAAATCCAAACATTTTTCGACGAGAGTAACATTCACGTCAGCACTATCCTCAGCTCTAGGAATTGTGGGCCAATCAAAGGCAGAGTGGAGGAGTGGGCGAAAAATTTGGAACTTTTCTCAAGAACTTTGGTAATGTTATTCTACCTTGTTGTATGTATCACTTTTTTATGTACATAATGTACATATATAAAAATAAAATGCTTTGTCCTGAATGTCGTAGAGACCTGAAACTCGGCGGTAAAAAAAATATCCCCATTACACTTATAGGAGACTTAGGCTTAAATAATATTTTTTTCAAGATTTTTTCATAATACTTTGTTGGTATGACTAATAAATATATCCACGCCCAATTACAGCACTATGGTACTAAAAGTGTTTGAGCTAAGCTGTGGACAAACTTACTTTATAAAAATCAGCACTCAGAAGATAATTAATAAAGTTAATAACAATTTTACGTACCTTTAGTAGGTACCGGATACCTAAAAATTGGCCGTCGGTACAAGTTAGCGAGTATGCGTACGTTCATAGTTAGTACACACAACATTTTGTTTCTCAGAACATGAGTCACGTCTGGGACCTCTGGGATGTTGGTCCATTACTATTTCTGTGACAATATATACATATAAGTTGGAACAGTAGGTGCAAATTTCTGTGCTGGGAGTAATTTATCCTCACAGTGCCAATTTCTTGTTAGGGTAGAGTAAAGTAGACAATGCTTGGCTGTTCAACTGCCAACGCTGAGGTTCATGCTTATGCTGGTAGATACCACTTCCCAGAAGAAGCTGCTACATGATCACTAAGTCTCACTATTAAAAATGTAATTACAAGATGTATATTAATAACACATTTATTTTCGGATTCTCAGGAGGAATGGTCCGCTTGTCAACAAACCTGGATATACCTAGAGGTTATATTTAGCGCTCCTGATATACAGAGACAACTGCCAAATGAAACTAGGCTGTTCACACTTGTAGATAAATCATGGAAGGACATTATGCGTAAAGTAGCGAAGGTAATTTATCAATTAGGTGTATGAATCACTTAATTTAAAAAAAGCCTTTATTTTAAAGTCATAATTCATAAGAGTATTGATAACTTGATTGGAGTCTGACTAGTTTTTATGATGTCATTTAGAGAAGAAAACAAACAAACTGATCAACAGGTTATTATTAGGTACATACAGATTTCATGCTGAGAATTCTTGCCTTTCTTCTATGACGAGAAATAATTCCTACTACAACAGTAGAAATTATTTCTCATCATACCTACATAACCCACCTAATTGATATAATTTTAAAGCAAAATATAAATAAGTAAGTATTATACCTAATAAAATTATTAGGTCCCTCTGGCGATGCCGGCTGCAACGCAACCAAAGTTATATGAGGAATTTGTTAAAAACAACGAAATGTTAGACCAAATTATGAAGTGTCTTGAAGCGTACTTAGAAACAAAACGTGTTGCATTTCCGAGGTTCTTCTTCTTATCTAATGACGAACTGTTGGAAATACTGGCGCAGGTACATTTTTTCAAAATTTATATTTATACTAAAATGTGTGTTACGCTGTGGCGTAAATTAGGTGAGGCTTATGTCCAGCAGTGGACTTCTTTGAGCTGATATGATGTGAATGTTATGTCACATACTTAAGAGGGAACGCGGCGCACGATTCTTCATACAAACGTATTCCCCTGTTTTCTCCCTGAATAATGTCTAAAAGGCATTTTTTTTTAACTCAAAAATTCAAGTTCAGCTATAGGCATGTCCCTATCGTTTCCTTTTTTTCAAAAACTTATTAATAAAGAAAATATGAGCCTCCAAATATTGCTAAAATTGCCGTATTTTTAATGTCGTAATTAGAGGACTACCAGAGGAATTCTATTAGTTATTTCCATAAAAAAAAAAAATAGGAACCTAGTCATACTCTTTCTGGAATTTTTCATGTAAAAAAGTATTGAATCCGCTCAGTTTTCGAGGAGAAAACAGGGGAATACGAAACGTCCATTTCGTAAAAATTTTTGTCTTAAAATCTGTCTGAGCTGTAGCTGTCTTTATCGCACTCTTCGGGGGTGACTTGAGGTATGGTTTCTTACATGTATATGACTAGGGAAGTGGTATCTGTCGATATTTTTTTTATCGATACTGTAGTGATGTCCATCTATGTCGATGTTGACGATTTACTGTTTTTATTTATTAAATTGTGAAACTGTTTTATTTAAGTTAATTTCCGACTTTTTTATTAAGTTAATAAGATTATCAGATCAGGTCGCAACGATTTGATTTAGCTGCTCTAAAAGTAAGACTAGTCTTATCAAGTATATTTATATACACGCATTATAATGGATGCAAGAGAGGTGTAGGTTGTGGGTATTTTATTTAAAATAGCTGGCAAAATGCGAGTTGGATTCGCGCACCGAGGGTTCCGTACGATTATACATTTTTTTTTATTATTTGTGATTAAATTGTAAGATATTAGAAGGTAACGGGATAGCTATAAGTTACAATAAACATTCACGTAAAGTTCACATCAGTCCGGAATAAACTCTCTTTCTTCTTCAATTTATTTACGAGTATCATCTTATACCCGTTCCAATAAAATTTTAATATATTCAGTGATAATAATATAACTACACGATTACGGTTATCGGACTTTTTGCTTTACTTGTGCAACTTAATATTGCTTTTTGCCAAATTTCGTGATTCTAGGTCAAGGGGAAGTACCCTATAGGTTTTGACTTTTTTGATCGTCAAGATATGCAGCAAAAATGGAGCATAAACGGCTGTATCTTTTCATATCTTGCATTTACTTAGAACTCTGATCTTTCATTATATTCCAAGGGATTGCAGACCCGAGTATTTTTAGGGTTTCGTCCCAAAATTGATTGATACCTCTACGCATTCTTGAGAAAAATATTCTTGATAGACAGACGGACAACGGAGCGATCCTATAATGATTCGTTTTTTTTCCTTTTGAAGTATAGATTATGGAACCCTAAAAAGAATTTAAAACAATAAATAGGACATTTATTCTATCGTCATTTCCGTCTTTTCGCTTACGGGTAAATTGTGTGATCCCGTAAATTATTTCAAGCAAAGGCCATTCGTGAAAAGAAATATCTAGTTTAGATAAGTTCGATCATCATCAGCAACCCATTAAGTCCCACTGCTGGTCTCGGTTCGATATTTTGCCAAAATAAGACATATTTTTTTAGTTTCTATTCCATTTTCGGGAGTTTTTCAGAAATTTTATACCGATATTTTATTTGTATATTTATTGAGCCATAATATTTTACAAGTTCATCAAGACTTGCAGCTTATAAACTTTTATTGTTGTTGACGAATAACCAAGTTGACGGACAATCTAGTTTCTTCTGAAAATTGTTTTCATGCTGCCTCTTCTTTTACCATAATTATTCTCTTGCTGTATTAGGAGTGCCTTTGATTTACGAATACCACAATGATCTTAATTACCATTACAATGATATTAATAAAAACTAAAATTATATTAAAATTCGAACAGAACCCTCAGGACATTTTAGTTAGCGATAAAATATTTTATAAATCTTAAATAGAGATAAGGTAAGTACTACGATTTTTTCCATTATTTACATACACGTAAAAACAATAATAACAACGTGTAGGTAACTAAGTAACACGATGACATCAAATAGACCGATTTAAGCAAAAATGATCCAATCAACATAAACCTCATTTTGACAGCCAGAGAAATACTGCAATGAATTTTAAAGTCAAATATCTCAAAATGAGGTTTGTGTTGATTGGATCACTTTTGCTTAAATCGGTCCAAATTTCAAAAACCAAATAAATGCAAAATGTAGATTCGCCGACTCGCCGGTACACGGGCGCGGGGAAGATGCTAGTGGGGAGGAGGGGGGGAGAGAGCTACTACGCATGTGGACCATCCACTCACACATTTAAATCTCAGGCTCAACGCAACAGCAATAGCTACTTCAAATACCTACTTTTCAAATTTCTCGCAGACCGCGTTCCCTCTTAAGCTTACTTGCTGATAGTAGAAATTAAAAAGAGCAAATATTGGGTTGGCCCAGGCCCATCTAAAATAGTCGTATTTGCATGGACCAATTTACATTGCTGTAATTATTTTGACATAAAATGTTTAATCAGAGGTTAACAAAGCCTTTCTATTTAGACACGAAATCCACACGCCGTACAACCACATCTACGCAAATGTTTTGACGCAATTGCAAAGTTAGAATTCGGAGTAAAATTGCCTGAAACTGAAATGGAAGTTACCGAAGACGGCACTGTGATTGAAAGAGAAATGTCTTTCTTTACGAGAGATGCACTGCAAGCAAAATTGGCAAAGACTGCAAAACCTGAAGACCTTACTACAGATATTATAGCGATGTTGTCTCCCGAAGCAGAAAGAGTTAATTTGGGCAAGGTAAGTTAATATATTATATGAAGTATGTGTACAGTGTACACTGATAGTATTCTATTACCGCAATAAAAATCGGAAAGTGATGCGCTTTGTGGGCATGAAAGAAAACAGTACATAGCACAGATGAAAATGCTAAACTAATAATAATGAAAATGCTAAATCAACTAAATAATTAAAATCTGTGAAATAAAATTCTGTGTAAGTTAGTGCTAATTCATTTTGCTATTAATATTGTGGAACAAAACAGGGCTTAAAAGCACGTGGAAACGTTGAAGATTGGCTGGGCAAAGTTGAAGAGGCGATGTTTGCATCTGTTAAAAGGTGTATGAAATTTTCTCTCAAAGATTTTATGGCGCGACCCAGAGTGGACTGGGTTCAACTGCATGCAAACCAGGTACTCAAATAAGGTTATTTTCATGTTGCATGGTATTCAAATGTTTTATGTTAGGGATACATTTCGAAAACAACAAAACATTATAATGAAAACCTTATCATTTCATTAAACAGGTAATTCTAACCGTTTCCCAAATAATGTGGGCCAAAGGAGTCCATAACATATTTGACTTGGGTATACCTCTTCGAATTGATACCGGTCTAATGGAATATGAAAAGAAATGCGTATCTGATTTGAACGAATTAGCCGCACTTACTAGACGGGATCTGAGTAATTTATTTAGAAAAGTTCTATGCGCTCTAATTACGATTGATGTACATGCAAGAGACACTATTTCATCAATGGTTGATAAACATGTGCAAAAAGAGTAAGTATTAATTATCAAAACTTTATTCTTATAACACTGCTGATACATAATAAATTTAGTTATAGTTACTTTGAATATATTAAGTTGAACTGAAACGCCATGTCACAATTTCAAACTACGGTGTGGGCTTTCCGACGCAACTGGTAGGTACTTATTTGCTACTGTAATGGCATTCAAGTAAAATGTCAATACAGATATCCTTGAAATCATAACACACTCACAAACTCTTCTACGAGTACCCATGTCATTTTCTACGTCAAGTATTCAATGACAAAGCGATATTCTCGTCTCGTACGTACGATATATGTTTGGTTTACATGATGACGTTTTTTTATTCTCACATACGTATAATCGTACGTTCGAGGCGAGAAAGTCACCTCGTGAAAAGTTTTTATAAAACGGTAGTTCCTACCAGCGTTCAGTCATAGAAGCACTCTTTTGGATACCCAATTACCCATACCTCTCATTTCCTTACAGTATCGATTTTGAATGGTTGAAAATGATCCGTTACTACTGGGATACCGCGGTCGACAACTGTGTGGCAAAAATGTCTAGTGCATACTACGTTTACGGTCATGAATATTTGGGAGCTGGCGGTAAGCGTTATTTTATTTATTGCCTTAAGTGCAGACTAGCTACTGGCCCACCCGATGGTAAGTTCTAACCGCCGCCCATGGACAGGACATGACTGTATTTAGCACTAAACAATACGAAGAAAACACAAGCTGCTGCCTACTAAAGAGGAATAAGGGAAATAGCAAAAAGGAAAAAGCATAAAAATTTGTCACGTAGTTAAATTGTTTTTTTTTTCTAAGGTGTGCTTGTGATAACGCCGCTAACTGATCGTTGTTACCTTTGCTTGATGGGAGCTCTACAGCTAGATCTTGGAGGAGCACCAGCTGGACCTGCAGGAACAGGAAAAACTGAAACGACGAAAGATTTAGCAAAAGCGTTAGCTATACAGTGCGTCGTCTTCAACTGTTCTGAAGGTATTTTGATTTATAAGTCTTTATTGAACATGCAATGTTTGTATTTAATACCGGATGTCCGCACTCTCTTTTTTTTAAATACCTTTTTGTTTTTAAGTTAAGTACTGTACTATCTAAAATTCCAAACTTTATCAACAAGATTTATCAACCTAATTATACAATATAATAAATACAATTTACATAGATTTTATATGAAAATCAATAAAATCTTCCATTTGATAAATTTTACCTTGTACATTTATATATACACTTAAAAGTATAACATATATACAGGGTGTCCCCAAAACTCAACGTCAAGCGGCTACCGGGCGATGGTATAGGTGGTATAACTGTTCTGAGAAAAAATATTTAAAAAAATCCAAGTCATATGGTTGTCAAAAGAAATATTTTTTTGAAAATGATGAAAATCGACAACTCTGTAGACATTTTTATGCCACTCTCTCCAAAAATATAATGTTAATCTGTCTCACTTTTATTCATATCTTGTGCTCTATCTCACGCTTTCACATTCGTTCTATCTCACTTGCACTACGGTAAAACCAAAATTTATCTACCTTATTTTAAGAACAGGAAAACGAACGATGAGGGTTCACCCAACGTAGGCGGTCTAAATAAACCAAATAATGGATAGTTGCCCGTTCAGACTTGCCACTTTTAACTGTAAAAATATAAAACGATTAGTAGAAGATGTTCGAGGGCTTTGCCTTTCGTGTGAAGTGGTGTGTCTGCAGGAAACCTGGTTAATGTCGCACGACATACCTTATTTGGGCACCATTGACAGCAACTTTGGATACACAGCGACGTCGGCGATGGATACGTCTGCGGGCGTCTAAGAGGACGTCCCTATGGAGGAACTGCAGTGTTGTGGCGGTACAATGCGTTTCAGCAGGTGTCAGTGTTACAATGCAATAATAGTCGTATTTGTGGTATAAAAATTATAACATGTGATAGGCCTGTGATCGTAATGAGTGTTTATATGCCAACAAATTCCGTAGATAATTTACCAGAGTTTATAGACTGTTTAAGTGCTGTGAGTGCGATTGTGGACGAATACGGAATTGATGCTGTATTTATCTTGGGTGACTTGAATGCGGACCCGGGTGAGTTGTTTTACAGTGAGCTTATTAATATTTGTAACGACCAACTCTGGTCATGTATAGACACAGATATATTAGGGCTACACTCAGGCACTTTTACTTTTATTAGTGATGTTTTCGGGACCTGTAGCTGGCTAGATCACTGTATAACTACTCAAGCGGCAAAGCAGTCGGTGATTGATATTAACGTAATATATGACACTCAATGGTCGGACCACTTCCCGCTTGTTATACATTGTGACATAAAATTACTAACCCCGAAAATACTGCCTAAAATTATAAATGCAAATAAAGATGTTTTATGGGGTGAACGAAGTGTGGAACAAATCACTATATATACCAGTGAGTGTCATAGGAGGTTAAGATTGATTGATTTTCCTACTGATTTTATAAATTGTGCGGATCGTGTTTGTAATGATCGTGGTCACTGGCATACTCTAGACACACTTTACGCCGATATTGTAACTGCCCTACGGGACGCGGCCGTGATGAGTCGGGGAGGTACGAGTGTGGGGGGGTGGCTCGCGCATAGTAGGATGGAATAAACATGTTAGAACGGCTCATGGGGAGGCTAGGTCCAAGTTTCATGAATGGGTGAGTTGCGGTAAGCCCAAGGTGGGTCCTGTGTACCGAGAAATGTGTGAAAGTAGACGAGTTTTCAAGTCCAGATTAAAGTGGTGCCAGGACCACCAAGAACAAATAAAAATGGACTCTCTTGCGGATAAGCACTCAAAGGGAGACTTTAGAGGCTTCTGGAAAAACACAAATAAAGTTAATGTACGACCTGGCCTTCCTGTGAGTGTTGATGGAGTAAATGACCCTAAAGACATTGCAAATGTATTCAGGGATCATTTTTCTGTGAGCTCGCCATTGGGTCCCGACGGGGAAATGCTCAATAATAACATGAACAGTCATGCAGTAACTACCGCGTTTTGTGCGAAAGATGGGGTAAAAATCATACGAAGTATATCTAGAGGTAAGTCACCGGGTCATGACGGTCTCAGTATTGAGCACCTGCAGTACGCCGGACCACATATCGCGAGGGTGTTGGCTATGTTCTATTCGCTGTGCGTGGGCCACTCTTACTTACCAGCCGATTTTATGATGACGGTGGTAGTGCCTGTAGTGAAAAATAAAACCGGTGATCTCACTGATAAAAGTAACTACAGGCCCATCTCCCTTGCCACTATCATAGCAAAGGTGTTTGACGGGTTGCTTAACGCGCAGTTAAATGAATACGTGACATTAAACGATCGCCAACTTCAAGGCAGAGGTCAATCGCCGAATCCAACTCGGCTGGGCAGCGTTCGGAAAATTACGAAACATCTTCTCGTCCGACATACCTCAGTGCCTCAAATCGAAAGTATTCGATCAATGTGTGTTACCAGTGATGACTTATGGCACTGAAACGTGGTCTTTGAATATGGGCCTCATTAAAAAGCTCAAAATAGCCCAGCGAGCTATGGAGAGGGCAATGCTCGGCGTCTCTCTGCGTGATCGAATCAAGAACGAGGAAATCCGCAGAAGAACCAAAGTTACCGACATTGCCCACCGGATTAGCAAGCTGAAGTGGCAGTGGGCAGGGCACATATCACGCAGAACTGATGGCCGATGGGGCCGAAAAGTTCTTGAATGGAGACCACGCACCGGCAAGCGCAGCGTAGGACGCCCACCCACGAGGTGGACAGACGATCTGATCCGAATAGCGGGATCGCGCTGGATGCGGGCCGCATGTGACCGGCCCTATTGGAAATCTCTTGAGGAGGCCTATGTCCTGCAGTGGACTCTCTGCGGCTGATATGATGAAACGATCGCCAGTTCGGGTTCCGACCACGGCTGTCAACGGAAAGTGCAATATTGTGCTTTAAGCATACCGTTAAATACTATACAAACCGTAAAACGCCCGTATACGCTTGCTTCCTCGACTTATCCAGGGCTTTTGATTTGGTTAGATACGACCGTTTATGGGACAAGCTGAGAAGCATTAAGCTACCTGAGCAACTAATTAACGTGTTCCAGTACTGGTATTCACACCAATCTAACAGTGTACGATGGGCGGGAGCAATGTCGGATCCGTATCGGCTCGAAAGCGGAGTCAGGCAAGGCGGATTAACATCACCGACACTTTTCAACGTGTATATTAACGATCTGATCGAGGCTCTCGGAGGCCAGCGCGTCGGTTGCCATATTGATGGCGTATGTATTAACAATATAAGTTACGCTGACGATATGGTTTTGCTGAGTGCTTCGATCTGTGGTCTGAGGAAACTGATACGCATCTGTGAGGAGTATGCGAGTGGACACGGTCTAAAATACAATGTAAATAAAAGTAAATGCATGGTCTTTGGCTTGGGTAAAATGTGTCCCCAGGATTTACCTCCGGTATTGTTGAACGGTGTGCCCCTAGAGGTTGTCCATCAATTTAAGTACCTGGGACACATAATTACAAACGACCTCAAGGACAATGCGGATATTGAGCGGGAGCGGAGAGCGTTGTCCATTAGAGCTAACATGATAGCCCGCAGATTTGCGCGATGCTCACAGGCGGTAAAAATTACACTATTTAGAGCATATTGTACGTCACTCTACACATCCAGCCTGTGGGCAGATTATAACAAACGTAGTTACAACGCTCTTCGCATCCTGTTCACTTTCAGGGTGGTTTTGGGGCTGCCCCGCTTTTGCAGTGCCTCTGGCATGTTTGCGGAGGCGCGCACTGACTGCTTTCATGCGACCATGCGTAAACGATGCGCGTCACTGGTACGCAGAGTGCGGGATAGTTCCAATGTTATCCTGAAGATGATAGGGGCACGATTTGATTGTCCTTTCCTCCGGCACTGTTGTGACAGACATGTTGCAGTAGTTGTCGGAGAGAGATTGTTTTAATGTAAGGTATGTAGGTATTTAGTAATTATATAAATTGACATTTGATTTTACTATTATATATTTTATTGTAAATTATTTTAAATTAATGTATTATTATTATTGAATTCCAAATTTTAATGTATTTATTTTTGTTGTGTGTGTTTTATATGGGTGTACAACCTGAAATAAATGATTATTATTATTATTATTATTTACTAAAAGACGTAACCGCCGTGAAGATTTTGCTGCAGCACTCTATATTGAGCATAGTCCGACGTGCTCTTAACTGTTTTTTTTTGTACTAGGTTTGGACTACAAGATGATGGGACGATTTTTCTCTGGTTTGGCAACATCTGGCGCTTGGTGTTGCTTCGATGAGTTCAATCGAATCGACATTGAAGTATTGTCTGTAATAGCGCAGCAACTAATCACCATTAGAAATGCTAAAGTGGCGAGGCAGAACAGGTATTTTTCAATATTTCAATAATAACACGTTTTTTTTGATGAGCTTATAAATTAATCGGACTAAGTCTTCTGTAATTTTTAGTAACTAGTTTAGGAGTGACAGCTACGTAGATACTTTTGTATATTTTAACCTATAGAAAATACAACCAAAGCAGGAAATTCGACCTCACCGTTACACGTATCGGTTTTAATTTCAGATTCATGTTCGAAGGTCGTGAAATTAAACTAGTAAGGTCATGTGCTGCATTCATCACTATGAACCCCGGTTATGCCGGAAGAACTGAATTACCTGATAACTTGAAAGCATTGTTTCGACCTATATCCATGATGGTACCAGATTACGGTACGTATAAGAACTATTGCTGTGGATATATAATAATATATATTTCTGACGTAACCCATGTTTTAAATAATAATAATGTTTATTTATTCACCAGAAATTACAGATAATTTTTAAAACAAATAGGAGTCTTATTTTGTGTATTTGTTACCAAAATAGTACCTAATGAACACTTTTTGTTCACATAAAAGCTCTCATTGCGGAAGTCATATTATATTCCGAAGGATTTGAATCATCCAGAGGTTTAGCAAAGAAAATGGTGCAAATGTACAAATTATCCAGCGAACAGCTGTCCAAACAGGATCACTACGATTTCGGTATGAGGGCTGTAAAGAGTGTGCTGGTAAGATCCGAGATCTTCTTATTTTGTAGTTATTTTAAAACAGCATGCAATACCTACATTTTTATAACTATTAAAAAATATGCACTCTCTCTCTGTCTCTCTCTCTCTCTCCCAGGACCTACGCTGGGACTCTAAGAATACTACCTAATCTATAAATAGATTTTTTATTAATCAGATCATATTAACATTAATCCAAACTTACACCAATACGTCTTTGTAAAACCTTGTTAGTTTGTTATCTAATCCCTATTTACCCTCACGCGATAATTTGAAAGGAACGGGACCAAATCGGGTGTTTTTTTAAATATTTGTTCGTGCCCGACGAAGATTCTTAAGAGGAAAAAAATTTGAAATGAATTCTGGTCAAGGAAATAGAAACCCACGCGGGCGAGCCGCGGGCAACAGCTAGTGTCAATATGATTTATACTGACAGGTGATGGCTGGTGCACTAAAACGTGCTAGCCCGGATCAACATGAAGAAATGACATTACTTTGTGCACTCAACGACAGCAATCTGCCAAAATTCTTAGCAGCTGACGCGATACTCTTTGCTGGAATATTATCAGATTTATTCCCCGGCGTCGATTTACCTGAAAGGGACTACGGCGTTATGGAAGATGTTATCAGTAAGTTTAGTGTCTGTTTTATTTGAACTTTACTATGAATTTGGTTGAAATTCCGTTTCTGTCAAACAGTTTAGGCACACAACCACTTACTGCTGTGCTAGTGTGTCTTAAACTTTCACGCTCATTTAAATCTATTTACCTTATGTTTTATCATTGAATTATTAATGAACATTAATTCTCTACAGCAACAATAATTTTGGAAAAGAAGCTTCAGGTCGAACCATGTCAGATTCGCAAAGTAATACAGCTTCATGAAACAATGATTGTGCGATGGGGCGTTATGTTGGTCGGGCCTACGGGCGGGGGTAAAACGGTTGTGTTACACGTAAGTATTTCAACGGTCCCTACGTATATAAAGACATGTCAAAACCATGGTTTACAGGAGAACGATTTATAGTTTCAAATAAATCTACAAAATCTATCTTGAATTAATGTAATTTTTGTTGTTGTATTGTTATGTCAAGTTTAGAAAGATACTAATGATATTAAAGCATGATGTTATATAGCCTTATGGCCTTCCTCGATAAATAAGGTATCCAACCCAAAACAAATTCAAATCGGACCAGTAGTTCCAGAGATTAGCGCGTTCAACCAAACGTCATTAAATGTCGTAAAAGAAAAAATATTTTTGTACCATTTTCAAAGGCTTCGGCACTGGCATAATATACCTATTCAAACATACCAATGAATGATATAGAACTAAATATATAATTGTCAGTCATAAATATACATAGAGCAATCGCTTCGCTTCTCATTACAAGAAAACAAAACAATACAATAATCATGAGTATGACATTAGGGTTTACGCACAAGACAAATATTGATTTTGAAAAGTTGTTATAATTTATTTATCAGTCGCAGGAAGTGTGGACACAGCTTGGTTATCCTAATAAATTAAAAAATTATAATACTAATTAGGTTGGTAAAAATAGCCTATGTATTTCAGACTAAAATACCTGTATGCCAACAGATTCTTACTGCTGTTCTGATATGATTGAGTAACAACCATTTATTTTTGCATTGCAACTTTTTGCATTTATAACATTGATAGAATGAAATGATAGTTATCATGATTTATAAGATGACTTTCAACTTGTGTACTTAGGTTTTAGCAGGTACATACACAAGATTATGTGAGAATGGAGTCCCAGGGTCGCAGAATCAACTTGTGCGTAAATATATTATGAATCCAAAAAGTCTCACAATCGGCGAACTGTATGGCGAAGTTAACTTACAAACTCTCGAATGGCACGATGGAATTCTACCTCTTAGCTTACGTACTGCTGTCCAAGTAAGTAATTAAGTAGTTGATTAAAATAGGTGTGGCATCGGAGGTAGCTTTATTATTGTATTTTGATGTGAGGAAGAGTCAACAAGTAGTTTATTAAAGCCGCGTCCACATAGGCCACTCGGCCTATGTGGACGCGGCTAGGCTACTCAGCCTACGACGTAAATAATGGCGCGAAGCGGTTTCGGTCTGTTTGGAAGTGCCTCGCTCAGGGCAACCGGACACACTGCTTTCTTGTTGATCTTCCGCTTTGTTCAAAGGGGCCTTTGTCGATTACCGAACGCAGTCTAGCCTAGCACGAACTGAACGAAATGGCTCTATTTTGCTGAGCTAGGCAGCCTTGCAATATGACCGAGGCTTCCTCGGTAGCTCGGAGACACTTTCCTCGGGCTATTGCCCCGTGAGTCTGCTGGATCTACATAGTAATATAATTTTATTATAGGATAATTTCGGAAATTAATTAGATGTTTAGTGATACGAAGTATATTGCTTTGCGTTTCTTTTAATAAATATACGATACATCCATTTTCAATGAAAAAAAAATTAAACCCATTAAGTGACCAATAAAAAAAAACATTATGGTTATTCATAATGATTTTTTTAACTTCCCGCTAATATAAATAAAAAGACTACCTACTTGGTATGGCGTGTTCGAGTTAAATTATAAATATCGTAGAAAGGAACAGATCTGTTTCTTTGAGTTCTCATTCAGTACAATTTAGTTCATATGCTTGTTCATACACTCAACTTTCTTAACCAATACAATTATTATATCTCTTTAATTATGTTCTTAGTGTGAAGACCCAGACCATCAGTGGTTAATATGTGACGGGCCTGTGGACGCTGTGTGGATAGAGAACATGAACACTGTGCTCGATGACAACAAAATGTTATGTCTATCGAACTCAGAGAGAATTAAACTTACACCATACGTCCACATGGTGTTTGAGGTACGTTAGACTAAGTTGGCGTTAGATATCGCTAAGTTGTTTCGGATATTTTGCACTCTGGGGTTAAGGGTGTAGCGAGGTACGTGCAGAGGGAGACACAGTTCCCCCCCCCCCCTCACCCGTCGTCCTCATCCGGGGTACGTGTTCGGAGATGCGTAGATTCATAAGATTATATATCCCGAGTAGACATTTCTGTGAAACCGATGAAGTTACGCTTTCATCTATTAGGGTACGTAGATACAGGTGGAAGGGTAGCCCTCTCGGTTCTGAAAATCCCTTCGGCCGTCTACAGAACCCGTGTTTCAGAATTGGTTCCATACAAAGCTTTTAAATTACTTGTACGGAACTGGTTCCGATCGAGACTATTTATAAAATTGGGGATAGAACGGAATCTCACTGAACAGTACAAGTACGTGAAAGTTCGGGTCATTGACCTTCCAACTCGCGATCAGCTGATATTCTTTGGTTATTTAATTTTTATGAAAGTAAAGAGTACTTTCATAAAGAATTTTCAGCAAAAATTTAAATTTTGTTCTCATTTCAAATACATATTATTATTATACCCATAGACCTAGGATCCGCGCGCTACCGCAGAAGACAAACATAGCGCGGAAACGAGAGGTCAAATTGATATGCACGCTGTAAAAGAGTGAAAGAGATGAAAGATAAAATGGGATGTGCCAATATTTTTTTAATTAGAGGGCCATAGCGGCTCGCGTGTTTTACTGTCAACTCTTATTTTGCTAAAATATTTACAAATCGTGCAATAAATTGCTTAAAAGGTGTGCCAGTATCATGGTGGTCTGTTCCGTAACCAATTGTGACGTGACAAGAAGGAATAACCCAGAGAAATTTCACGTTTCTCAGGTAAATACAAAAATCTAATGATTTTTTGCAAACCTTATTTTGTAAAATTGGTGCTTTTAACTGAGCAAAAACCTATTTTGTTGGACGTATTTAGGCTTCTTCTTCGTTATGTTGATAATATTTTATGTATATACGATATATTAAAGCTTTTTTCGTGTAAAATAGGAAAATGTTTGTTGACGATAGGGCTTGACGAAATGATGACGTCATGGGTATCGATAAAAGTCGATAGTATTTTTAAAACTGTAATTATTCCGTCAATTCTTTAAATCATCGTAATATGTGCGTTAACGCCTTAAGGTAACCACTATTGTAATTGAGTGAAGCACACTAACTTATTTACATCTCTCTATGTTTTTTAATACCTATTTTCAAAGTAGTTGTTTCTCACAAATTCAGTAGGTAGTACTTAAAATATAAGCTTAGTGAGTCAGGTGAGCCATTAATGTAGTGATATTTTTGTCTTTTATTTTAGGTTTCCAACGAAAACAGCGTCACGTGACAAATGGATACGTATTATAAATAGACCAGACTGGACCTAAAAAAAATATTCAACTACTTACATATATATAAAACATTAGTTAAAGCTTTCCTCGATAAATGGGCTAACCAACCCAAAGATTTTAATAATATTTTTCATTTTGAAAATAGTTTTGCTGTATTTTCACAATTATTTGTTATATAAATGTTTTCCGAATATAAATAATAAAAAAAAATATTATGTTATACAACGTATTTAAATATCCTGTGATTGTAAACCATCCAATAAATTTTCTATCATTAAGTACAGCTATATAGAATATAATCGATCAGATATATTGTTCTAATTCATCATGACATTGACCATAAAAAACTTAGGCAGTAAGGTTTATGGCCTGCTTTCTTACTCATCAGCAGCCCATTAAGCCCCAATGCTGGGCTCGGGTCTCATCTCGAGAGCTCAGAGGGTTTAGGCCATAATCCACTCACGCTGGCCTAGTGCGGGTTGGTGGATCAGACATACACATAGAATTGCTTCTAGGGTAGATATGTGGGTTTCCTCACGATGTTTCCCTTCACCATCAGCAGATGGTAAGTCACTTGACTAGTACATGTCATGTAAATTCCACAAAGTGGAATGCACATTGGTACTGCCGCCGCGTTGGGTTCGAACTAGGACCGCGTAATTTGCACGCAGGTTCCTTATTCATTCAGCTACCATCGTTTCTTTTTTGCTTTCTTACTATGGCTATATATATATGGTAGGTATCCTAGTCTTAAAACTAAAAGATAGAGGTTTGGAAAAAAGAAATTGCTTAACAGCACAATTTTACCCGATAGCATGAAAAGTTAACTTTTTGTAAATGCTTCTTAAAACAAATTGTTGCGACATTACTCAAGAGTTCAAGACGCTCAATTACACACCGAATTCATAAGCTCGATAATCCCAAGTGCAGAATATCGATAGTGCACAACAGTCCGTTGCAATCACTATTTTTAACTCACACATTGACAATCACTTAATTGTGTTTTGGTCTCGCCTATAATCTGACATTGTTTATCTTGTACATACTAAATCTATGATTATACCTATTACATTTAGTATAAGGTTTCATTATATTATTATCAGGTAACCATAGTATTCCCATAGTACAAAATTAAATAGAGTATTACCACTAGTTTACGGTATCAAGAGAAAATATCTATCTACTATCCAGTACCTTAATTATTGCTTATTTTGTTAAGATGAAATGATTAAGTATACCCTTCATAATAGAACGGCAATCTTTATTATCGACATAATATTGAGATTTATAAGTGAGTTAAAGAGAGGTAGGGCACAGTGGGTAACCCCGCTCAAATTGAGCCACTAGCTTAACGAACTTCCGGTCTATAGAAAACAGCAGCCATAATAACATTGTTGAGTTCCTAAAGGTGAGTAGCAATGAGTGGTATCTAGAGCTCATTGGGAAGGGAACGAGTTTTAAAGAGTCGGCAACGCGCATGGGATGCCATTCGTGTTGCAGACATCCTACGCACACCTCTTAAGGTGCGGTTCCACTGAGGCGGAGTGGAGCAGGGCTGAGCTGTGTAAAGAGGCAGGTGTTTCCACTGAAGCGTAGCGGGGCGGAGCGGAGTGGGGTAGGTAGAGCTGGGTGGAGTGGAGCGGAGCTGATTTGATTACGAAGATTGTGGGGCATGACGCTATCGTGTGAGTGAGGCGCCCCGCTCCACCCTGCCCCTTCTCGCCCTTCTCCGCTCCGCCCCGCTCCTCTGTCGGGGCACAGCACGTCTCCGCTCTGCTCCGCTCCACCTCACTAGCCTGTTTTCCCGTTATTTTAAACAATTCCGCTCCTCTCCGCCAATGCTGTTTCCTTTGAAGCGGAGTGGAGAAGAGATGTGGATTTCAAACCATGTGATTGGTGAATCGCGGCAAAACTCGTCTCCGCCTCAGTGGAACCGCACCCTTACCATCGGGCGGGCCGTAACCTTGTCCACCGCCTCGTGATATAAAACTAAAAGAAAGAGAATAGTTCCTATTTTGTACTCTCATGTTTGTCCATGAGCAAATATAGGCACTTATTACGACGACGAGTTGGTATATTATAATATTAAACCACATTAGTACTATGTATAGTATATAAACCCATTTAACGGTTCAACGTTTTCTGTACGTTTTCAATCAATCTAATCGTAGTGGTAAGTCTTTTAATTTTTTTATGAATATGAACTTTATAAAGTAGTAATTCCAGGTGGCAGACTTGGCGCAAGCGTCACCTGCTACAGTCTCCCGTTGTGGTATGGTTTACATAGATCCGAATGAACTAGGAATATTACCATACATAAGGACCTGGTTAGATGAAGGAGTCGAAAAGAATCTTTTTACCCAAGAAAACTCATTATTTATCTACGATTTATTCCAATTGATGCAAGTTGGACTTACATTTACTAACAAGTTCTGCAAGGTTGGAATTCATCAGGTAACTATTAAAAAAACCTATAGATATAGGTATTTTGGCTTCAGAAGTAGAATTTAAAAAATATAACAAATTGAGGTTTTATTTGTAAAATAATAACTGTAACGTAAACGAATTAATTATTATAGAAATTAACGAAATACGAAATGTAAAGACAGACAAAAATAGACCTTTCACAGTGTTTATCTTTGACGGTCCCACGTGCTCTTTTAATAAGCTTAATTAACAATTTATTATATATCTACTACGTTATACTTAGGTGAACATAAGCAAAATAGCTGCTGCTTGTTCTCTTCTTGGTGCACTACTATCTGAGCCTGGTGAAAGATTCCCGGAAAAATCCGCTGTGAAAACATACATCGCACATTGCTTCATCTTTTGTTATGTTTGGTGCATCGGTGGTAATATTTTGGAAGAAAATAGAAAACCATACGAAGAAGTCATAAAACGGCAGTTTGAAGAATTCGAAGAGGCTGAATAGTAAGTGTTTATGATTCCAACAATGTTTTAAAACGATTTCAACAATTATTAAAAAAAATCGGTTAAAAGCAATTCGGACCTTGCTTAATTAATGTAGGGTTCCGCAGAAAAAAGCCATATCTTGATGGCGCCTACGTCCTTTTATGGAGAAGCGAAGTTTTAGGCCAATAATTCAAAACAGTAGCCATCCGATCATGTTCAAAATAATTTTCGTTGAAAGTATTTCATGTGATTTTTTTTTCATATTTTTGGTTAAGTATAAGGTTTAGATAGAAGATAGAAAAGGGGGAAAAGATACAATTGCTACTTTCAGAACAGTTATTTCCGAAAATATTAACACTTGCCTAGAAATCATACCTAAGTTTCTTGGAAAGATTTGCCGAAGTATGTACCACTAGTAGTAGGTATGCTACAAAAAGTTGTTTCTGCTACAAGAATTGAGCGTTCCTCAGTAAAATATCTAATCAGAGTTACAATATCAAAAGACAACCATGTATGCTCAGTTTTTGTTGCACAAAAGAATAAATCCGAAAACATTAAATTTGTTAGTTATATAACTAGAATATATTTCAGGGGTTATCTAATGATGATACGGCCGATCTCAATAACTTATGCCATACTTTAAAACTTTGATACCAACTGGAGTTCGTACGGAGCCCTCAGTGCGCGAGTCCAACTCGCGCTTGACCGGTTTTCAGGGTTCCGTAACCAGAATGGCAAAAACGAAACTCATTATAGTTTCGTTCTGTCGGTCCGTCCGACGGTCTCTAATCTAAATCTACTCTAATAATCTAATCAATCTATCATATTTAATTACTTTACAAAATACAAAAATTACAAAATATGTAGGTAAGATAAAAATATGTCAGACACACAAACGAACATAAAAATTATACAGCCATGTTACTTTGACAATCGCTAGCATAAACGATACATCATAAACCCGGCTGGCCTTGAAAAGAGGCCGGAACCCAGGTTGTAACCAGAATGGCAAAAACGGAACGCATTATAGTTTCGTTCTGTCGATCCATCCGTCCGTCTGTCACAGGCATTGTACTCGAAAACTACTTGATGTTTATCGATGAAATTTGGAGAATAGCTGTCTTGTGATTGCCGCTACTGAGTTTAGTAGTTAAATAATAAAAATAAATATTTTTTGGCACTCCATACATGTAATGATGATACTGATTATATTAAGGGAGAAAATAAGTTATCGTAGGTATTGAAAATTAAAAAATGATTAAGTAATATTAGATTATTTTCTACTACGGTAGTAGAAAATAATCTAATATTAATCATTTTTTTCGATTTGGATATCGCTGTGTAATGTTTGAATTCAGATGTTGTCGCTTTCATTTTCAAACATTTGATAACAATATCAAAATTAATTTTGAGATTTCGAGCATTCCGTTTAATAACATTTAAAAAATAAATTGTCTGAAGTTTCCGGACGGAAACTTTCCGACAGATTAGAATCATAGCTCTGTTTCTGTTTGCAGTAACCCGCAAGGCTTCAATTATTATGACATGTTCATGGACACAAAACAAAGGAAACTGAAAGTATGGGCTGAGATTATTCCAGAATTCGTTTATGATTGTAACAGACCATTCTTCGAGACCCTAGTCCCAACTATTGATACAGTACGATATGGATATTTGTGTGAGAAGCTCTTAGGTTGTGGCAAACCTGTCATGTTTACAGGCAATACAGGTAACTCTGTTTTTTTTATATTCAAATTTTAAAGAGAATTTCTCTGTTATCATCACAAGTATTGTTAGTGAAATTAACTATTAATGCCAATAAAAAAACATTTGTAACCCAAAACTTAATTAATTAGAAAATTGTGAAAACATCTTAAAAAATATATCCACCAAGACTAAGGCGAGATCTTCGCTTCGCTTTTTAACCTAACCTATCCATATCGGATCCGCCGAAAAAGGACCAAACTATCAGCCGAGAGATATATTTTGGTTTCCCGAAACTCAAATTCAAGCGGCTACCGGGCGAATGGTAGGTATAGGCTGTACCTGTTCTGAGAAAAATATAAAAAAAATCCAAGTCATATGGTTCAGTCATAAAAATTGTTTGTTTTGAAAATGATGAAAATCGACGACTCTGTATATATTTTTAGGTACTGCTATGACATAGTGCCAGATTTTGCCAATTTTTTTTTTCTACATAATCCTTATTATTTATTAGTATACTTTGTAGTTTGCTGTTACAAATTCAAAAGTTATTTGTGTAAATTTTGAAGAAAAAAAAATGATTTCTTATAGTCGTGATAAAAAAAGTGTAGTATTCAAACATTTGAGCCCTATTTTCTTTAAAAAAATAGCCCATTTAATCAAGAATTTATAATGGTATGCAACTTGGTACTTATCTTACAAGAAAAAGTAGTAATAATTCGTTGTTTGAAAAAGGGTCATGTGTAAAAACAAGTTTCCCTGCATAATTCCACTATTAAAAGAACATACATTTTGGTTTTGGCGTAGTACAAGATAGAACGAATGTGAAAAAGTGAGATAGAGCACAAGATAGGAATAAAAGTGAGACAGATTAACATAATATTTTTGGAAAAAGTGATGCGGCTAATGATTTTTATGTAGGTAAGATAAAAATATGTCAGACACACAAACGAACATAAAAATTATACAGTCATGTTACTTTGACAATCGCTAGCATAAACGATACATCATAAACATTTGTATAACATTGTATTATAATCAATGTATTATAATCAATTTGTTACATTAAATAGTAAATCTTTGAAAAGGTCTATAGAAAATATTAGAGACATGTGTAAATACGCAGATGTGATTGCGCTTCAGGAGACATGGCTACTCCCACACGACGTACATCTACTCGGTACCATACATCCCGAATTTGAATATACCGGTAAGTCTGCGGTGGACACTACCACTGGTATATTAGTTGGGCGTCCGTATGGAGGAGTAGCCATATTATGGCGCAAAGGCTTGTTCAAAACGGTTAATGTGATCGAATGCAATAGCAGTAGAACAGTGGCTATAAGGGGCACATTAGACGACAATAAATCTATTTTGTTATTTAGTATTTACATTCCAACGGACAGCTCAGAAAATTTATGTGAATTTACGAATTGTTAAGGTGAAACTGCTGCTGTCATTGAAAATAATGACACGGAAACAATATTTATGCTGGGTGATTATAATTCACATCCGCGTCAGCCGTTTAGGAGCGAATTATGTAATTATTGTGTAGGTAATAAGTGAATATGTGCAGACGTTGCAAGACTGGGCATAGACTCAGATGTTTTCACTTACTTGAGCGACATAAATGATAGCCAGCGTTGGTTGGATCACTGTCTTGTAACAGCGTCGGCATGGTCCACAGTGACTAATGTTAGGGTTGGTCTCGACGCCTATTGGTCAGATCACCTATCTCTGATTATAGAGTGCGATTTAAACATAATTGTGCCCAAGCTATTAAGCGAAAATAAAACTCAAAATAGAATTTTATGGCAAGTTCGGAATGAGGTAGAAATAGATAGGTATCGAGAGTTATGTAATAATGAATTTAAAAACATTCAATATCCTGAGATGTTCCAGAAATGTGGCGATAAAATGTGTAACAATTTAGAACATAAACAAGAGTTCTGTTTGTATCAAAGTATTGTTAATATATTGACCGTTTCTGCCGAACAAGCGTGGGTGATGAAATTTGGAGAATAGCTGTCTTGATTGCCGCTACTAAGTTTAGTAGTTAAATAATAAAAATAAATATTTTTTGGCACTCCATACATGTAATGATGATACTGATTATTTTAAGGGAGAAAATACGGCGTAAAAAAAACAAAATTCTAAGTTAACGCAATCAAAATATGCAGCCGATTATGCTCCATTTTTATCGAATTATCTTGACGATCAAAAACGTCAAAACCTATAGGGTACTTCCCGTTGACCTAGAATCATGAAATTTGGCAAGAAGCAATAATATCAAGTTGCACAAGTAAAGGAGAGAATCCGATAACTGATCTCGTGTAGTTATATCACTGAATATTAATTAGTACTTGGGTATACAATGATAAGTCTACAAAAATTGAGTAATAGCGAGAGTTTATTCCGGACTAACGTTATATAAACACCTACCTACTTTATTTATTCTACCTTTTAGCTATCCCGTGGTCAGGGTGTAGCCAAATTTTCATTATTTTTGTGATAGCACGCACCGTTTTCGAGATACGAGCTATTATAGCTGGAAATCTGCGCTAACGGCGAGGGTAGTCATTCTCCGGCAACCAATGTGCGATAACTAAACTTAACACCCCCCGAATCAGAGCAATCCGACTCGAACTGGTTAAGTTAGGGTTATTTTTTTTTAAACCACCCAGAAATAGGAGCCCAGCAAAGCTGGGCTTCGCGACCTAGGTGCAAAAAAAAATATTTGTTTTAAACCGTCAGTAACAATTAATAACGAAAAATAAGCCCAAATTTTCGTTATTTATTGTTATAGAGAATATAAACACGTATTTTTTTTATTGCAGCCCCTTTGGTACATCTAGACTTATCCCGTTACCTACTCATTTCTTACAATTTAATCACAAAAAAGAAATATCCATCCGAAACCTCGGTGCGCGAGTCGGACTCGCACTTGACCGGTTTTTATAAAAGTAGTAAATTTAGGGACTCGTGTAGAACTCCTTCTGGAATGAATACCATAACGAGTAGATCACTCGCAAAAAATATTGAAAAGAAACAATAGTTAAATTTTATTGTAAGTTTATTTACTCTTATGTCCATTACACATTTACTATCTTTTAGGTGTTGGCAAAACAGTCGTTGCAGTAGGAGTGTTAAACAAAATGGCCCTTGGTGGCTATTATGTGCCATTTGTAATGAATTTTTCGGCACAAACCAGCAGCGGCCGAACTCAGGTATACTTTTTATTACCGTAAAAATAAGTGTTTGTGGATCTAATTAAAAACATTCCTAACTTTATGTCACCTTTAAATTTATTTAAAATATCAGTCTTATTACATGGAATATTAAAAAGTAAATGTCATAATATTTCTTTCTAAAATTTAGCTACCACTCAACATTAATGTATAGTCGACCCTAGATTTACTTTACCATTTTTAACAAAAAATTCCATCAAAATTAAAATTGACTATCGGCCGCACTTATAGACGTCAATTAGCAGTAATCTGTCATTAACACAATATTTCATTGAATAATCGTCTATAGGTGTATCGACTTAATTAACGTGTAATTAAGTTTTACTAAATAAACATTAAAGTTAAGTAACGTCTCTGAGTACGGAAGTATGTATGACTCATTAAATGTTGAGGTCGCGCATTGATAACAACTGTCACTGTACTGATGTCATTTGCAAGCAAAAATAGACATTATTGTTTTGTGATATGCAAACGACATTTTACTCTAAGGGTGGTACAGCAATTTCATTGCCGACTATACACATTTATTTGAGATTACATGTTTTTTAAAACTAATAACTAATAATAAACATAATATATTTTAGGAGGTGATAGAAGGCCGTTTAGATAAAAGGCCACGAAAGGCAATAGGAGCACCTTTAGGAAAGAAAGTTATAATATTCATAGATGACGTGAATATGCCACGCTTGGACATTTATGGAGCCCAACCCACCATTGAACTGCTTCGGTAAAAATTAATATATTTTTTCAGATAATACGCTACAATCCATTAGGTATCGTGCGGAAAATAAACGAGCAGATTAAAGAAATCTGCCAAAGAAAAAAAAATATCAGACATTATAAAAACAAATTCTATTCTAAATATCCAATCTACTGTTGGTGATAGGGCTCACCTAGCGCAGCCACTCGGAAGTATCCGCAGTTTTGTCCTGATTTTGTCATCGTATATAATATGTAGGGCATAATGGGTGACCCCCGCTCAAACCCAGGCGCCCGTCTGGGGAAGTACCTCCTCCACTCTACATAAGATCGCAGCCATAATAATAACATTAGTGTTTTGATGCATGTGATGCTTCTTATGCTCAATCGCCTACCATGAAGTAGTGTATATTAAATGAATAATAGAGATAATAATAAAAAAATTGTCAATAGGCAATTTTTAGACTTCGGCGGTTTATACGACCGCGATAAACTCTATTGGAAGGATATTCTAGACGTGGTGCTGTCCTGTGCTTGTGCACCACCTGGCGGCGGACGCAATCCTCTTACTGGCCGCTTTGTCCGGCACTTCGCAATGTTCTTCATAACGGCACCCAGCCCGGACGCTATGAGGGTTATATTCAAGGTGAGAAAAGTTCATTTGTAAGTTTTGTGCTGTAAGCAATTTTTGTATGACATGCTAACGAAAACACAATGATCTCAGGCAATATTGAATGGACACATGGAAGATTTCGTAACCGAAGTATCAGTACTAGGTGATAAAATAGTTTACGCAGCAGTGGAGGTGTATCTAAAGATATGTGCAGAATTACTCCCAACACCTGCGAAGTCTCATTACGTGTTCAACTTAAGAGATTTGTCCAAATGTATGCAAGGAGTACTACAAGCAAACGCTGCTTTTATGAAATTCCCGAATGCAATGCTCAGGTAAAATAATGGAATATCCACACAAATTATTCTATTGGTGTAAATATGATTTTTTAACTTAAATAATAAATTATATTTTCAGATTATTTTACCACGAATGTCTGCGTGTCTTTCATGATCGTCTCATCAATGTCGAAGATAAAACCTATTTCTACCGCCTGATGAGCAGTGTCTGTGTGAAGCATTTTCATGATTGCATTTTAGAAATACCCGACGACCCTGTCATTCGCAATCCACCTCTTTTACTGTGGGGTGACTTTCTGTATTCGGCAGTTCCTAAGGAAAACAGAAAATATGAAGAACTGAGTGACATGACAAAACTTTTGACAGTATTAAAGGTAAGGGTGTCAATTCATGAAATAAATCCTCTCGGTGCGTAACGACACATTTGCGGAATGTCCAGCTTGAAAGTTACAGTCGCTCTATGTATCTATTTCAATACCATTACAATTGATACCTTACCACCTTGCACATGCCACTTGGTAGGACAATATTTAATTAATTCATGGCTAAAATATTTAATGTGGGTTTATTCACAGGAATATTTAGAGGAGTACAACTCAACGGCTCGCGCGGAGATGCACCTGGTGTTGTTCCAGGATGCAGTGGAGCATGTGGTGCGATTGGCACGAGTATTTCGTGCTGAACGCGGTCATTGTCTCCTCGTGGGGCCGGGTGGCTCAGGCAGAAGGAGTGTGGCGACCCTCGCAGGATATGTTAATGAATGCAAGTAAGAAACAATGGGCACATTACAATTTAGTCTTTCGTTCCTTCTGACTGACTCTGCGTCTTCTGAAAATATTTTGTCCTACAACATTTTGTTATATTTTAGATGCATGGGAATGGAATTAAAAAGAACCTACGAAAAACCAGAATTCCACGATGATTTACGTAAGATGTACATGCGTGCAGGAGTACACAACGAAGATATTGTCTTCCTGTTCACTGACACACAGATCACTAAGGAGGAATTTCTGGAAGACATCAACAATATGCTTAACTCCGGTAAGCAAACTGTTACAAAATGTTCACTGTAATTAGGCACTATAACTGAAAAAAACACCGGTCAAGTGGGAGTCGGACTCTCGCATTGAGGGTTCCGTACGAACATGAATTTTTTATGTTTTTATTGAAGATTAAATCTTCATGTACAGTAGGTAGGTGCAACATCTTTACTTAAAGTCAGTATAAACTGGAATAAACTCTCATTCTTAGTCTAGTTTTTTACGCGTATCATTTCATACCCCCTCCAATATATTTCACTGATTTATTTACGGTTATAGGAATTTTTCCTTTATTTGTGCAACTTTATATTGCTTTTTGTATAATGTATCTATGATACAGTTAATATTTTTAGACTATGCGTCTCCACTATTTACACACTTTTGCTTTTGTTGGAACCATTGTAACAGGCAATCAAGTGTTTAGCAGAAACATCAATGGCGCTGTGGAACGCATTCATCTGCGCTTCCAGCCTTGTAAATCGTAAACTTGTTACTGAATTATTGAATTTTGGAAATAAATCGATTCTCCCCAGGTTTATTTTTTTAACTTGCAAGGCCACTTGCATTAACTTTCGTTTAATATTTTTGTTTTACATTTTATTTCTTAATTTCAAACCGTTTAGGCCTTAGGCTGTACACGCTGATATTTCACTTGATAACATCGTTTATTTCTGACTTCAATGACATATACCTACCGTGATTTCTTACTGAAAACATAACTTTATAAATAATAAAATAAAATAATAAAAAAAAGCCTATGTTACCCAGGGATAATGTAGCTTTCGATTAATGAAAACATTTTTTAAATCCGAGCATTAGTTTCGGAGATCTTAGGTAACATAAAAACTAACAAACTTAACCTCTTTATAATATTAGTATAAAAGAATAGTTATGTCGTTTGCTTCCAGGTGAGGTACCGAATTTATTTGAAGGCGATAACTACGAGAACGTTCAAACTGGTTGTCGTAATGAAGCAGGCAAAAACGGGGTCAACCCTGCGGACCGGGACGGCGTTTATTATTTCTTCATAAATCGAGTTCGCTCCAAACTGCACCTTTGTTTTTGTATGAGTCCTGTAGGAGAAGCTTTTAGGTATTTATAAAGAAACTGCATCATATAAAGTCCATAGTTACTAATACCCAAAAATACCTTTATTTAATTCTGTCCTTACAATTATCAAAATCAATTAGTTAAAACAGTTTTGACTGATTTTTAAATAAAACCGACCAAGTGCTAGTCGGACTCGTGCACTGAGGTTTTCGTACAACCGATTAAGCAATATTTTTTTTGTGATTTAAACATAAGATATTCTTGGGATAGCTATAAGTTATAATAAATATTCACGGATAAGTTATAATTGGAAAAAAAGTAGAAAAAATAAACGATTAAACGATTACGTAAAGGTACATCATCTATAAGTAACGTCAGTCCGGAATAAACTCTCACTCTTACTCATTTTTTTAGGCTTTATCACTTTACACCCCTTCTAATATAGTAGGTAGGTACCAACTAATATTCAGTAATATAACTACAAGATCAGTTTTCGGACTTTTTCTTTACTTCAACTTCAACTTGATAGTGCTTCTTGCCAAATTTCATGATTCTAGGTCAACGGGAATGTTAGAATTAATAATAGAACATCGTCATCATCATGATCATCACCACAACCCATAAATGTCCCACTGCTGGGCACGGGTCTCCTTTGTAGGGCTCTTTATTTAAACTTGTGGTACATAATGTGGTGGCATTATAGTTTTTATTATTATCATGTTTTGGCAAATATTTACTATCCAAATTGCTGGCTAGCTTGAATCTTACTTTAAGAGGAGCCGATAAATTAATTATATACACACTAACGACAAGGTCTGTCTACATTGAAACCTGAACTATGAAGTTCAACGGATCGATCGAGCTAGAAACGAGTCAGCCCGGGATGCGGCGTCGCTACTGCGCTGATGCAGTTTTGTATATACACGTACTTACTACTATAATTATGTATGCTGATGACCCCTTAGCATGACGCACGCTTTTCAAGCCCTACTTTCAGCTTTAGGGATTGCAATCTGGCGTGATTTTCAATCCGGATTGATCAAGTCAGGATTATTTTCGTTTTTCAGTTCAAAATGAACTGTTAATAAGTTACTCAAGTGTTTTTTTTATTGTACTTAAGATAGACAGCTGTTCTGTTCATAAAAAAGTCAACTTTATTTCCAATTATATCTAAGTAAGACAACGAGTAAGCAATTAAAATAAAATTTTAAGAGTCCGTTCCAAAATAAGTGACGTTCTAATTTAGGTATTTTGACAGCCAGCCGGCCGCATCGTAACAGTGCAATGAGTATTTGCCGCGGATTGGTATTGGTAATGAATTTTAGAGAACAATAGATTTGGAGCGCGTGGGAATATGGCTGGGAATGGGAATTTTTAAATTTTTAGTACTATTTGTTTAGATATATAGTTTTATAGGTAGTAAGTATATTTCTATACGACGTTCTTCATTTTATAATCACTAAATTTCATATTAAGTATAAGTACTTACCTGCTGCCAGTTAGTTGAAATAAATAATTTATATAATTTATAGTATAAAAATTACTTAATTTTTTGCCTGTATTTTCGTGAAAATATGACATTATATCAAAGGTTACATTTTGTGAAAATCGTGTTGGTTTCATGATTTTTTTACCTATAAATTATAAATATTTTTTGAAATTTTGTCTTACCACTCTATTTTTAAGTATATGTTTGTGCTAATAGTATTTTTTTTTTATAGAACTTGAACGTTGTTTTCATAATGAAAAAGTATGCACAAACATTACGCTAAAGTCAGATATTTGACGAAAGACTGGTTGCAAAAACATGAATTTCAGTGACATAACTAATTAAAATTTAAGATTTTCTCTGACCACTCTATTTTTAAAGACCTAAATTAACGTAAAAGCTCCTATTAACGACCCCCTAAAATGTGACTCTATTAACGATCCAATTTTTAAATCACTCATATTGGACATAAAATAGAGTTTCAGAAATGTCATACCTTAAAAATTAGTTACGTATTTTTGTTGGCCACCAAAAAGAGTAAAGTTTGTGTGTTTAAATAGCCAGTGAAAGAAATTATTTGAATGTTAATGGGACGCGCCCGAAGCGGACGCACATTTCATAGTGTCGCGTCTCCAGCCACGTAAGTACACCTAAATATTACTTAAGGAAAATAACACACTAAAAATGGATTTGTCTTCTTGTTATCACATTACAACTGTAACGTATATATTCTTTTTCTAAACTAACTCTTAATATAATACTTTTTATTGGTTTTTGTGTTATAAAATCATGTTTTAATTTAAGGCGGTAATACAATCCAAATTTCAAAACTTGATTCTAATAACGACCCATGGCGTTGTTAAAAATTTTGAGAACATTTAGTATTTTAAAATAATATCAATTATAAACTACCTCATTTGATTTTATTGTTTTCTTGTTCAGTTCTTAAAATTATTTTACATCGTTAGATCTATTAACGACAAAGCTATTTCTTAAAGATTTTGTGTAAAACGCGATTCAACGTTAGACAATATCCCTATTATTATAATGGGTCGCTAATAGACCTTCATACTTGATTCTATTACCGACTCACAACTGTGACGATATTTTTGGTGATATAGTACACAAAAATAAAATGTATATTTTTGAACAATTTGGCTTATTTCTTGCATACGTGACGTTTTGAGAGATTTTGTCACAGGACATATTATTAATGTAAAATAATATTTGCTATCCAGTTTCAGTCATGCTTCATGGCATTGGCTATATTTCATAATAATATGTTTTCAAATCAAATAAAAATGGCGGGACGGAATACGGGCCATGTAACTTATATCTCTATCTATATGTCTTTAAAGATTGTGTTCTTTTATAGAATCATGGAGCCGTAGAAGCGCAAGCAGTACGCCTCTGCTCAACTAGAAGCTGCGCTTCTAGCTATAAATGAAGGGACCAGCATATACGAAGCTTCAAAACCCTATGGCATACCGAGGACAACTCTGCGTGACAAGAGAAAAAATAAATATATATATAATTAAAATAACAAAAAATAAGTGCTCTAAGCTTTGCAATAAATAATTATGTTCATATTGTAATAATGTTGATCTCATAACTATTGTTATTATAAATGCCTTAAAATCGATTTTTTATTTTATTTAATAGTATAGAAGAAGTGACAACTTTGTACCGGTCGGTAAAAGAAGTTGAAAAATCGGTAATAGAATCTTGCCGCATACTATGGGTCGGTAATAGAATCAACTACTCTTTAGGATTAAATAATTATTTAGTAACTATTGTGTTATTGAATATTGAATTTAAGTACTGAATTGCAAAGAATACTTCGTTGTGATTAATTATAAATTATAACATCTTTCCTAACATAACAGCTTATATCTATTTTTTTAAAGTGAATCCTAAGACAGCTAAAACTGGCGGTAATAGGAGCATTTACGTTATCATGTTTTGTTTTAGTTAGACCTTAACTTTTCGTTCAACAATCTTCATCAATAATCTCTCAAAAATCGATAAAACTTGGAACGCTTCTTAACGAAATTTAAATTGTTAATGGGAATTGCAACGGGAAATTGCAGTCTTCCTAGATTTCACTTTCACAGGTAGATCAATAAAATTATTTTATTTATTTATTTCCATACATACAGCCATCATTACACTAACCTAATGCATTGGTGTAGAAATTATAAACAATGAAAAAGAACTTATCCTACTAATTAATATAATAAAAATAATATTACTTAAATGTAATAAAAATAATATAACTTTTGTAAATGCTTGACTTTTAAAATCTAATATTAAACTTACGTAATTTACTGAGATGCAGGTGAAATCACAATACTGATTTACTGAGAAAAAAAGGCGCAGTTCTATTACACAAGCAACGGGAAAAACGCCTGTAAAGTAATCAGTTTTACCTACAACTTTCCTCGTGCTGGACCTACAGTTATGCCGTTTTTTAGTAGAATAATAATTATTAAAGCATTTGAGAATGCTAACAAACAAGTCTTATATTTATGACAGACACCATCATGATTAGGTGAATCTGTCTAATGAATGGCACAATTATCACAATAATGAGTTAGAATCCGGCTTAGAAACTGGGCATTAGATTTTTTTTTTTTTTATACTACGGCGGTGGCAAACAGACGGTCCGCCTGATGATAAGCGGTTACCGTAGCCTATGGGCGCCTGCAACACCAGGGGCATCACGAGCGCGTTGCTGACCCTTAAGAAACCTATGTACCTAATGTACCTACGTCTAGTTTGCTAACTGATCAGGTTATCCTACCAATGAAACAAAAAATAATCGGGTAAAGTTTGTGCAAGTCGTACCCCCTAAAGTCGTATCACCCAAAATATTGTACGCAGACGGCTTCTGTATTTAATTAGCTATTATTTAATAGTCATAAATAAACAAAAATCTCTTATAGATTATCTTATAGATCCCAGAGCTGTCCACAGCTTAGCTCAAGTACTATTAGTAGGTACCATAGAGTTGTAATTGGACGTGGATATATTTGTCATTACCAACAAAGTATTTTGAAAAAATCTCCTACATGTCAAATGGGGATATTTTTTTCTCTCTCATGTGCACTATAGCGTAATGTATCTTTAGATAGGTCTTTAAAAAATAACTATTATTAGTTTGCTAACATCATTTTTTTATTTAGGGATCCGTTTGCGAACCCGAAGCGGGCATATAAATAGTAAAACACATCTTTCAGGTTTTTCGAAAATATTCACGAAAAATAGTTTTAAGTACTAGCTAGTTACTAAAAAATAATGATTTGATTTTTGGGGTTCTGTACCTCAAAAGGAAAAAAAACGGAACCGTTATAGGGTCACTCCGTTGTCCGTCTGTCTGTCTATCTTTCTGCAATTCCTTGGCGCAATAATAAAATCAGACTTCTAAGTAAACACAATCAAAAGATACTTTTTTGTTGCATATCTTGACGATCAAAAAAGTCAAAACCTATGTTATTTCTGGCTACTTGCTGTTCCTGTTGACATAGAATCATAAATTTTGACAAGAAGCAGTATCAAGTTGCACAACACAACAGAAAAAACAAATTAAAATATCAATGAATATTAGTACTATATTATAAGGGGTAGATAGGTAAGTGATAAGCCTAAAAAACTTAGTAAGAATAATTAGTAAGAGTTTATTCCGGACTCACGTTACTTGGAAATGGATGCCTACTTTTATGTTAATATTTATTCTAACTTATAACTATCCTGTTACTTACTAATGTGTGAGACATTAGTTAGTAACGGGATAGTTATTATTATTTCAATCACAAAAAAATATATAAAAAATACTTTTTTTAGAACCCTTGGTGCGCGAGTCCGACTCGTACTTGGCCGATTTTTAACCGTAGTATAAGATGATCTGAATTTGAATGTTGAAAACATTATATTTTGTTTGAAACGGAATGTAAATTACGAGAGTGCGTTGATAAAACCCGAGTGACTGCTCTACAGTTATTCATCATAATCATTGGCAGTCGAGAGTCCTAGCAAACAATCTTCTTATCTTTTAATTGGCGTTGCTAGGGATTATTTCAAAAGGTAGCCAGTCAACAGAGATTATAACTGAGTAGTAACAACGCTGTCGATTTTCTTTCTTCATTCATTCTCTCTCTCCTATGTTGAAATATAATAATTTGTTATAGGCGTCGTTGCCGAATGTTCCCGTCTTTAGTCAATTGCTGCACAATTGATTGGTTTACAAAATGGCCCCCTGATGCGTTGCTTTCGGTGGCAAAACAATGTCTACAACCGCTCGGAGACAAAACAATTATTAAAAAGATTTCCATTATTTGTGTGACCATGCACCAGGTAATGACAAATAAATATAATACATGCATACACCTATGAAAATCACAATTGTTTAGAAGCCATACCTCTAAACTATACCTACCTACATACATAATACGAATTTTATACAATTTCATAATTGCCGCTAATCGGAATACATTATACAGGCTACATAGATATAATTTTGGAATGAAATTCAAATTTAATTAATGAAATACCGTATAAATAATTATTTTAAAGTAAGTATTTCGTATCTATGTAGGTAGGAAATATACCCAAAATAAGTGTAGGTAGTTGAAATGCGCCTCTACAGAACTTACTTAAATTGTGATGATATGTTTAAACTTTTATATAGGTCTCTAATTAAACCTTAAACATGTTAGGACGTGGACTTAATGACGGACCGGCTATACAATGAGATGAGGCGTTACTTTTACACAACCCCCAGCAGCTATTTGGACCTTTTAAAGCTGTATTTGATGCTTCTTGATAAGAAACAACAGCAAATTATAAGAGGAAGAGACAGAATATCTTGTGGATTACAGGTGAGAATAATGTCAAAATTGTATTTTTATAAAAAAAATTACGTTGTGTTGATGACTGAATGGATGACCGGCGTGCTTTTTTTAGTAGCTAACGAGATGGCTATATTTAAAATATTCACGTAAAAGTAGAAGACAATCCACAATCCACAGATATATACGGAACCCTCAGTGCGTGAGTCCGACTCGAACTTGGCCGTTTTTTTTAGAGGCAGTTGTTTTGAATCCGATGCCTTTTCATTTTGTATTAATTTGTTGAACGAAAAAGATAAACTAGACAAACTAACAGCACCAAAACTTTCCGAATATGTAATTAAGTATTTCTAGGTTGGACCTATGTATTTATTTATATTCCAGTCTCTCTAATTAAGCCGTCCATGTTATTTACATGTAATTTTTCGATTATTCCCGGTGTCCACCACCAATTTGTCCACCACTGGTGGACAGAGAGACAAATTATGATATTAAGTTGCTCTGTCCACCACTGGTGGACAGAGCAACTTATTTTGAAAAGTTCTGACATTGTCCACCAGTGGTGGACATAGGAACATATTTTGAAAGTTCTTTATTTATTAATACGAAAACATTATCTTTGTCCACTCCTGGCGTACGGGCTATTTTGAAATATAATTTGAACTAGACTGTTCTATAATAAACAATAATATGAGGAAAATATTAATCAATAAATATATATAATTATTGTAGGTATAACAATTGTTAATAACAATTGTTTATTTATTGTTCAGCTTTTCAAAATAGGTAAGATATTGATTAAAATAGCCCGTACGCCAGGAGTGGACAAAGATAATGTTTGACTGGTGGACAGAGCAACTTAATTTCATGATGTGTCTCGTTGTCCACCAGGTGGACAAATTGGTGGTGGACACCGGGAATAATCCTAATTTTTTCTATGCTTTTTTATAATACCTATATACCTGTTAGACGATCATGAACTGAATAAGGCGTTTAATTTATTCTAGAAACTATACGAAACGTACGAAGTGGTTGGTGTAATGGAACAACAAGTTCGAGAGATGGAACCTATTCTTGCAAGAAAAGCAGAAGAGGGCTTTAATCTTGTGAACAGATTGAGAGTGGAACAGAGGGCTGCCGATGTAGTCAAAACAAACGTAATGAAAGATGAGGCCGAGGCAAAGGTAACTATCATTAATGAGCACAGATTTTGCTCCAATATATTCAGGTTACATACACACTCCTGTAAGTGACTCAAAACTGTCGCCGATATACTGTCGTTTTCATTATTAGATAAAAGCGGAAGAAGTGAAACAAATAGCGGATGAAGCCAAAGCTGACTTAGCTCTAGCTATGCCCGCGATGGAAGCCGCGCAAGCTGCACTCAAGTCTCTCAACAAATCAGATATCAATGAGTTGAAGGCTTTCCAGAAGCCACCCGTTCTTGTAAGGTTCGTTATGGAACCCGTCTGCATATTACTTGGGGTCAAGTGAGTAAAACCTTTATTAAAAATTGTTACTTAAGATCAGAAATTATTTCTCCTTATCAATAGAAGTGCTGATTTGTAAAAAGGCTCATTTAACTACAAGTTTCATGAGTCAAGCTAATAATAATATAAATGAAAATTATTGAGTACTTAGCATCCATTTTTTTATAATAAAGTTAAATAAATTGTTTAATAATGTTTAATAAATGTCTGTAACTATCATATTGTTACGTACTAGGGTTCTAACTGGAGACAGTGAAACACCAATGACGTGACAATTAATTTTCACGAACGGGACCAAACCCTGATCCAATGATCAGGTTCTGGTCCCAAATACACTGTTTACACACAAAGCCACTATCACTAAGTCCAATCGTAATCCATTATTCAAAGCGCAGGTCGTAGTTGAAGTCACTCGTAGGTTGGTTTCTTCGCTGAGAAGTTACCGCTCCGAAAGCTCAAACTGAACTGCCTTGTTCGGCGAGATGGGCCGTATTTATATCCCAAATTCAAATTTCTTGAGCATTAGCGAACGACGTGTGTAAAAAGAAATCATTCTAGATAAGGGAACAATAACTTGTTTAGAACATTCAAGTTGCGCGCAAAATTATATATTAATATCTTTTGAAACTCTCGTCTACTCTTTTTCATCTCGCAGTTTTTGTATAACCCATACACAAAACTGCGAATCGGCGCAATGCGAATTCTCAACGCTGAAAACTACGATGCAAATATCTGCGATATGAACACAGAACCAGACACGGGCCCGGGAAAAAATAGTTATCGCTCTGTAGTAATTAGGCTAAAAAAGTTCTTCTTTTCTCTATTCTGTTTTACAACAAAACAAACTGTGCCTTTATAAACAGACCTGATTGGGATTCTACCAAAAAAGTACTGGCGGACGTGAACTTTCTGGGTAGGCTGCAGGACTATGACAAGGATCATATCCCAGAAGCGACACTTAAGAAATTAAAAGTATATCTCACCCACAAAGATTTCAATCCTGACACTGTCGTCAAAGTATCCAAGGTAAGCAGATAGTGGGCAAATACGAGTATATACCTAACTAATACCTATTTGTAGAATATTAGATGATCTGTTTAGTCGAGTGCAATTAGGTTTACACCTCGGAACCCAGTTATGGTTAATGGATTTGAATGAGTCCGGATTTTCTGAATTGCATATATACAAAAGAGTAAAAAGATAAGCCATTGAAACTTTCCGCTAATGTGTATTTATTTCTTAAGGAAACTTCCATAAAAATAACTCTAGTTAAGGGCAGTATGCTTAGGGGCAGTATGCCTCTAACTAGCGTAAAGTTTATTTATTCTTATAAGTTAGACCAGATAATGTATTTGTGATACATGTATTGTTATTGTGTCTGCACTATTTACACAATTTTCCATTCGTTTGAGCCATTCCGACAAGCAGCAGGTCCAGTGTTAAGTAGGGATCTTTTCAATTTCGTTAACCGCACTCGCCGAATAACTTTCACGTACATCATCATGACGATGATCATGACCATATCTAAACCTATAAAAGTAATATATATAGAACTACGATATATCATATAAACTTCCATGATAAAATACTTAATTGAAGTCTCTATCTTAACTTTACTTAGTCTTAAAATTGCATCTAAAATCGGAAAAACAAAAATAAAATTTTGAACATAAATTTCTTCGATTGAAATTCGAAACGATAATGTCACAAATACAAAACAATCTCACAAACTAAATATTAATCTACTCCCAGCTAGTTAGTTTTTAAAATTTTTGTTTTATTTTTATTTATAAGTAGTCCATTTCAAAATCTTTTAGCATCCAATGGGTAAACTTGATACTTTATAGTTTAAGCAATTCAAAAAACCCGAGATAATTCAAATCCATTCACTAAGTATAACTTATCAGTTATAAAGTCGAATTGCATTGGACTAGTTGCTCCACTCTAAATTCAACATGGACAAGTAAACATTTCCAATTAATAATAAATACAAAACATTTTATAAAACAAGGTAGAAATTAGGAGAAAATGAAACAAAGAGATCAACACAGCGTAAAAATAATATATTTTTGCAATAAAATTCATTTGCACAAATTCTCCCTTTACAAGATGAAACATGATTCGTGGAAAAAGACATCTGTAGTCATACGAGCGCGCGCATCAGCGCTTTTTTTTTAAGGCAAAGGCACAAAAGCAGCCGGTATTACTAATAAAGTAAATTAATATTGTGTTTTATTACAGATATGGTTGTAATTTATGGTCTAAATTAATTAAGTTAAAGATTTAAATGTTTGTTTTATATATAATATAATAATTATTTTATCTTCCAAAGTTAATTTTATTCATAAAATGTTGACCACTTTTCTGACATAAAAACTCTTTGCTAAGATTTAAAAAAGTACTGTTCGTTTTACACGGAGCATCTTGATTATTAGTCTGTGATCTTGATAAACCGTGCGTTTTACATTACATTACCGCACAAGTGCGTAATGAGATACATTACGACACTGAAATTGGTGAAATAAGAGACCCTTTACGAGAAAATGTGTTATAAAATAATATTATCTGATTTTTTTAGGTGTGCCGTTCTATGGTCTTATGGGTGCAAGCTATCGATACTTATGCAAAAGTTTTCAAAGTGGTTGAACCTAAAATAATTGCGTAAGTCTTCTTAAATCTTAATTATATTTTAGGAATGCAGCAAGAAGATATTTCTAATTCAAATGAAATACTAGCTAGCCTACCTACCTAGACAGTTTTGTGTGTCTTTGGGAAATAACCCTTTTGCCATTGTTATTATATCATAGGCAAGATTTATAATTATCATATCAGCTGTGGGGGATATCCACCGTTGGACATTCGCAAGTTTCGCTGTGGCAAACTTCTGATAATAATCATTTAGCCTTAAAATGAAAAGCCTTATGATTTTTCATAATACAAATACCTAGGTAGCTAAGTATCGAAAGAAAATTATCCTAAGTCCTCAAAATTAAACTCACAAATGTTATTTTTACCAGGGACAGATTTCTTATTGACCTGAAGAAATACTACCTTCAAGACATGAGCATATCTCTTTTTAAAAGGCCGGTAACGTATCTGTGACCCACCGGTGTTACGATGACCATGGGCAGCGGAGATCACTTAACATCAGTGACACAGTTGTTTGTTTGCCACCTCTATTATAAAAAAATGTATATTAATAATTTTCTTTTGTTGTACAGTCATAAAGATGCAGCCGCTATACTGCGGCAGGTAATGGCTGTGCTCAGAGCCAAGCAGAAAGAAGTGGAAGCGATTGAAGCGCAATTAGCCAAAATGTTAGATGAACTTAGAGTACGTATCAATTTATTTACGTCACATTTGGGTGATTTTCAACAATGATTATTTTTGTGTCATTTCGGTGAGATTTTTATAACAATGCTTTTTACATATATTTCATAACAAAACGAAATTTTAACCTTATTTGTAACATATGCGTGAGTGGACATCTAGTAACATCAAAACTTACTGAAATATTTAAGGTTGAATTTTTAGGAGCCCACTGAAATGAAAAATTTTTAAATTAAGAAAAATTTCGCCTCGTGTTTATAATACAATTTTGATTGCCACCGAAATGAAATTATTTTTGTCCCCATATCACTGAAATGATATATATTTACTTTTTGGCGGGAATCCACGGTTATTGTGGTTGGGTTTTATGGCAGGCATTCATAATGCTCTGATAAGAAACAAACACGTATCGATCCATACAGTTACGTCGTGATGATTGATCTGATATCACTTGTAATGTTTTTAGGGTTCCGTGCCTCACAAGAAAAAAATGGAACCCTTATAGGATTACTCCGTCGTCCGTCTGTCTGTTTGTCTGTCCGTCTGTCAAGAATTTTTTCTCAAGAACACGTAGGGGTATAAAGCTGAAATTAATGTCATATACTCGGGTCTGCAAACCCTCGTCGTAAAAATAAATCAAAATTCTAAGTTAACGCTATCAAAAGATACAGCCGATTTTGCTCCATTTTTGTCGATTATCTTGACGATCAAAAAAGTCAACACCTATAAGGTACGCACTTCCCGTTAAGTATGACGATCTTAGAGTAAGGACGACCTTCCGGTTCATCGTCATAGCGAGGATCACAACCACATCTAAACTTATTAAATTACATATAAATGGGGTTACGACATGGGATATTGTGGATAAAACAATGCCGCTACAAAAATGGAAAAAATCATGTTTAGAAAATTTCCTCAATTATGACAGCATTTTGGAATTTGGAAACAAATGACACTCACAAAGTAAAACGTAATATATTCCCAGATAGCAAATTTTTCAAATGAAGTAATTGTTTTGTCTAATTTTCATTTATAAGTGCTCATTTTGGAAACTTTCAGTACGCCCTATGTATCACTGAATATTAGGACTATGTTGGAAGGAGTATATATATATATATGACAAGCTTAAAACGGTTAGAGAAAGTGTGAGTGTTTATTTCGGACTGACGCAGGACGTTACATAAAGAAGGTATACCACCTACTCGTACCTTTATGTGAATATTTATTCTAACTTATAGCTATCCCGTTACCAACTAAAATAAAAAATATATTAAAAAAAACTCATAATCGTACGGAACCCTTGGTGCCCGAGTCCGACTCGCACTTGGCTCAATTTTTTTGTTATTGTACGTAAATGCCTATATTTGTGATAGACGTAGGTATATAAATACAATTTTGTAACATAATCACCAACATATATGATGCACTCTCGAAAAACGAACCCACACAATGTATTCCACTGAGCCGAAAATTAAGCTGCGGTTCCACTGAGGCAGAGCGGAGCAGAGCGGAGACAAGTTGTGCCGCGATTCACCAATCACATGGTTTGAAATCCACATCTCTTCTCCTTCACTCCGCTTTAAAGGAAACAGCATTGATGGAGAGGAGCGAAATTGTTTAAAATATCGGGAAAACAGGCTAGATTAGACTAGCTCTACTAGCCGAGAGAGGGGCGACGCGGAACTGAGAGGGGCGCTGCGGGGCAGTGCGGAGCGGGGCGGCTCACTCACGCGCATATTTATTCATTTTAGTTAGCGTCTTGACGTCATCAACAAAGCAAAGGCAAAGCAGCTCCGCTCTACCCAGCTCCGCTCCGCTCCACCCAGCTCCACCCCGCTCCAACCAGCTCCACCCCGCTCCACTTCAGTGGAAACACCTACCTCTTTTCACAGCTCAGCCCCGCTCCGCACCGCTCCACTCCGCCTCAGTGGAACCGCAGCCTAAATATCACCCACGGCCACGCTTTTATCGCTATAAATGGATTAACTGACAGCCTAGTAACTTTACATCTGGGCCGCCATAAATTGATTAAAATAGTATAAGAGTAAAATATTTAAAATGACATCATATACTCGTATCAGGTACTAGCAACTAGTACTGCTAGTAATTGTCAAGATTATTTTAAAGTAACACTTGTCTTTCCACTAAAAATCGAATTTTGAGTCGAGCCGAATATTTAATCATTATGAAAAAAGTTATTAAGACAATAATTATGATCATCATCAGCCTCAGCATCAGCATTAGATTAGCCGTAAGACGCCTCTATTAGACATTGATTGATTTGATAGAGATTTCCAATATGACCGGCTATATGCGACTTACCAGCTCGATCCTGCAGTGATCAAATCATCAGTCCACCCACTTTCATATTTGATATGTATGAAACAAAACATGTATCTTAGTTTCAATAATCATTTCACCAATATTATTTTGTCATCAGGTTGTGGAAGAAGAACGTAAAAAGTTACAAGCTGACGTAGACTTAGCTGGGGCGCGACTTTCGCGCGCAGGACGCCTTACGCAAGCTCTCGCTGACGAAAAAACGAGATGGGAAGATTCTGTTGCGGTAAAGTATTAATAAAACTGGATTTAATTTATATCCTGACTGTACCTGTTCACCAAACTCGACATAACGGTAATAGAAAGCGTAAAATATCAATACTTTGGAGAACAATAGACTCCCAGACTCGACATAACGTGACTCGACATAAAGGGAGTAAATCTTTAAGAATTGGACAACTATTTAAATTAGTTACCTTACTGTCGTACTCAGAGACGTTACTTAACTTTAAAGTTTATTTAGTAAAAACGTAATACCTACTTAAGTCTATACGCCTAAAGACGAATTTATAAATCAATGAAAAAAATGTCAGATTAAGTACTGCTAATTGACATCTCTGAGTGCGGCAGTAAATGCAGTACCTAATTGATGTTTATTTTTAAACTAGCAGTAAATAAACTAGCAAACAGACACTTAAATTGTATTTATTTGTATAGATAAATCAATTTGAACGACTCGGAGATTTTTTTTATTTAAAGAATTCTAGGATATTAAACCAAATATGCTGTGTAATCTTTAATCTCGTCGTCATCGCTTCGAAATATATATCGAATTCTTTACCCGATATATATCTATTGTTATCATCGAACTGTTGAATAATGTAGCTACCTATATAAAATACCAAACATAGGAAAAATCATTGTTATCTGAAATGTTTTTTTTTCTCTGATTTCTAAATAAATCAGCCTAATATGTAAAACTCATGTTTTCCATAAAGAAGAACTAAGAATTTAAAACAATAATACTAATAAAGAGTCAAAAAGTTTACTGAATTATCTAAGACCAAAGAGGTTAATATTTAATTATACATAGAGAGAACATATTGAGCCTAAACAAAAAACATAGACTAGGTATTCACCCTACATGTAAAAAACGGTTTAAATCATTTATTTCTCTAAGATTATAAAAATCATTTGTCGTGAAACAAAGTAGGTAAAAATAATTTAAAATAAGTACAGACAGAGTAGCATAGCCCACGTTGCGCGTTGTCTATTTAGAGCTTCTGTTTCGAGGGTCCAAAATTCTATATCACCATGATGGTCGTCAACCTTCGATAAAAGATGGCACCCTAAGAAGAAGACTTAATTATCCAAAACAGTTATTCCATGTTTACATTAAAATGTAGGTAGAATAATAAAAGTAATTCACAAGCGTCTATCGCTCGCTCTGTTGATTATAACTGATTACTATTATCCCGAAAAAGTTTGTATATAAGTATAACCGTGTCAAAGTAACTTTGTTTTGCAAGAAGTTTTGCTTACAATGTACTGATGGAAGTAGAACGCTCACGGAAACGAAACTACTGTGGCTGTAGATACAAATATAATAAAGCATCACAAAAATCAATGGAAATATCAAACAACACGCGGAAGAAATTGGTGGTTTTATACAAGATCGATTATATAATTTTGTAGAATTATTTCCTTAAACCCCATCCCTTAAACTAAAACCTTGGTAACACCCACCCCACCCCCTGTATTTTCACATCGTATTTTTCAATACGGACGTCCCACGCTTGTAATGTTATCGTATTATACTCAGTTCGACGACCCGCAATTATTCTGAGAAACATATTGGAGAAGCTTTTATATAAAATGTTTTATACATTAGAAATGTTTTGCTTTTATTTATTAGCTTCTGGTGACCTTATTAAAGAGTCTATAAACCTACTCTATATAGATGCTTTTTATTAGAAATTCTATGCATTACCTGGCAGGGTTCTGCTTTCATTTTTGTTATTTATTTGTATACAGGGTGGAATTCTGTAATGCCACCTGTAGCCTGTTTCTCTGTTTCCTCTTCTACAAGCCTTGTAATACATGTGTGTCACCATAGTAACACTTGTAAAATGACAAACTTACAAGCGTAGCGTTTCACGAAACTGCATTTCACACGTATGTAGATTAATTGTCAAACAAATTGTCTACCTCACAAGTAAATATCTACAGGTGTAGCAATAATTCTGTTTCTCAAAAAATTGCGTTGACACTTGTAACTTGTGACTTTCAGAAATTTTGCTAGCAGTAACGGGAGACAATTTTTATGTACCGCAAATTTTATATTATTAGTACTGAAACGGAATTAACGGGTCAAAGTCTTATACCTTTGGTCAAACATTGGCCATATTGAAATTATAAATTAATATCCATTATATAAAATAAATAGGGAATCTCAGCCAGAGGATTACCTTTCTGTGCCCTGTCCGGTCGCAGAATAGTTGATTCGGGTACGCGACCCCGGCTTCTCCAGCCATCAGCACCGCACCCCCTTCTTGTCCCCAGCGGTACTGATGTCCTATCTCTACCCCTCCTTTCCCACTGGTGGTAGGGTTTACGGACCCGAACGGGTAGGTACCACCGCTCTGTCCATTTTGGCCGTGAAGCCATCAGGCGTTTCGGCTAAAGGGCAGGGAAAGCCGTCCCTTCTCTCCAACCTCCTTTCCCAGGTGTTGAGTGGGGTTCCTGTGATGCTGGAGGCATGTGGTGGTGAGGTCTGGGCTGGTGTGTTGAGCGTGATGGGTTGACGCGAAGTCCAGGGAGACCCGGTGGGAATGGTTCCGCCGGCCACCTGCCGGTCAGTAGGGGACCCGAACCCGGATCTAACATTTATCCCACCCGGGAGGCTGTCCTACCAACCGGCGAAAATCCCGTCATGTAGTCGCCGGGCCGGATTGGGATACCGGTGTGGAACCCGGTGACTGCATGCGGGGGGGCACCGGGGGCCCTTCCGTGCTTCGCGTCAGCCCCTCACACAACTCGGGCGTCGGCCCTGACTATGCCCCGCCTCTATTCCTTAGGGGTCACAGGGACCTTACACTACACTTAAATCATCCCCACCCCCTTAATACCTCTTTAAAAATATGGTTCGGAAAAATAAAAAGAGCATGTACCATACGGCGGACCCCCTTTCCACACTCCAAGTGGACTTTTGCAATGTTAGGGGGCTTCACAGTAACCTCGACGCTGTCCATCACCACCTTGAGACAGCGCGGCCTGCCCTGCTCTTTTTAACGGAGACACAAATATGTGCCCCTGACGATATTTCGTACCTTAAATACCCCGGATACGAACTGGAGCACCTGTTCCTACGTAAAGCCGGGGTGTGCGTTTTCGTCAGGGGCGATATATGTTGTCGCCGCCTTCGGGGCCTCGAACAAGGGGACCTGTCACTTCTATGGCTGCGCGTAGACCATGGGGGTCTCACCCGAATCTATGCGTGCCTATACAGGTCCCCGAGCAGTGATTTGGGGTCTACTCAGCTTTTTGAGAGCGTCCAAGAGGGGATTGACAAAATATTGGAACAGTACCCGTCCGCGGAGGTGGTGGTCCTTGGTGACTTTAACGCTCATCACAATGAGTGGTTGAAGTCCCGGACCACTGACCTCCCAGGACGAACTGTATACAATATGGCGACGGCCTATGGTCTCTCACAATTGGTTATGCAGCCCACCCGCATACCAGATATCGAGAGCCATAACCCTTCTTTGCTGGACCTTCTGCTGACCACTCATCCGGACGGTTACAGGGTGGTGGTCGATGCCCCATTGGGGTCTTCTGACCACTGCCTTGTCCGTACTAGAGCCCCTGTTGTGAAACCCGATCGCTCACCAGCGAAAGGGTTTCGCAGAGTCTGGCGTTATGAGTCGGCAGATTGGGATGGGCTTCGCGAATTCTTCGCATCCTATCCATGGGGGCCGCTTTGCTTCTCCTCTAGCGATCCCGACGTTTGTGCGGACTGCATCACGGAAACGGTGCTTCAGGGGATGGAACTATTCATCCCCAACGCCAAGTTGCCCGTTGGCGGCCGCAGTCGGCCCTGGTATAACAATACCTGTAGGGAGGCTGCGAGCCTCAAGCAGTCCGCATACCTGGCCTGGAACAGCGCCAGAGAGCGTCGGGATCCAAACGTCAAAGACGTAAGGAAGGAGTACAATGCGGCCTCCAGGTTCAGCAAAAAGGCTATTGCCGAAGCCAAGGCAGAGCATGTTGCCAGAATTGGCGAGCGACTTCAGAGCCATCTCACCGGGAGTCGAGCCTTTTGGTCGCTCGCCAAGGCTGCCTAAGGCAACTTCTGCCAGTCCAATCTCCCACCACTGCGGAAATCTGATGACAGTTTGGCCCATAGTGCAAGAGAGAAGGCTGATCTCCTGGCCGATCTCTTTGCCTCAAACTCGACTCTGGACGACGGAGGAGCCACACCACCTACCATCCCGCGGTGTGAGAGTTCTCTGCCTGAGATTCGCATCACACAGCGTGCGGTCAGGCGGGAACTCCGACTCTTAGACGTCCACAAGTCGAGTGGGCCGGACGGCATCCCCGCGGTGGTGCTTAAGACGTGCGCCCCTGAGTTGACCCCCGTATTAACGCGCCTTTACCGTCTCTCCTATTCGACCAACAGGGTTCCATCTTCGTGGAAGGTTGCTCATGTCCACCCGATCCCTAAAAAGGGTGACCGGTCGGACCCGTCAAATTACAGGCCTATCGCGATAACGTCCCTGCTATCTAAGGTGATGGAGCGAGTCGTCAACACACGGCTCCTACAGTACCTCGAGGAGCACCAGCTGATTAGCGACCGACAGTACGGTTTCCGTCACGGTCGCTCAGCTGGTGATCTTCTTGTGTACTTGACACACCGATGGGCAGAAGCCTTAGATAGCGGGGGAGAGGCTCTAGCTGTGAGCCTCGATATCGCGAAGGCGTTTGATAGGGTCTGGCATAGAGCCCTTCTATCGAAGCTACCATCATATGGAATCCCCGAGGGACTCTGCGAGTGGATCGCCAGTTTTTTAGATGGGAGGAGCATCAAAGTCGTCGTCGACGGTGCATGCTCCCAGGGAAGGCCCATCAATGCTGGTGTTCCACAAGGCTCGGTGCTCTCCCCAACGCTGTTCATTCTGCATATCAATGACATGTTGTCTATAGATAGCATGCATTGCTATGCAGATGACAGCACGGGTGATGCGCGGTATACCGGCCACCAGAACATCCCTCGGGTCACTGTACAGGAGAAACGGTCAATACTTGTGTCTGAAGTCGAGGCATCTCTAGGGCGAGCCTCCGAATGGGGTGTGAAGAACTTAGTTCAATTCAACCCCTCGAAGACACAAGTATGCGCGTTCACTGCGAAGAAGGACGCATTTGTTATGGCGCCTCAGTTTGAAGGAGTATCTCTCCCGTTGTCCGAAAGTATTGGGATCCTCGGCGTTAATATCTCGAGCAAAGTCCAGTTTGGGAGTCATTTGGAGGACAAAGCCAAATTGGCGAGCAAAAAACTGGGTGTCCTGAACAGGGCGAAGCAGTACTTCAAACCTAAACAGCGGCTTGTGCTGTACAAAGCACAGGTTCGGCCGCATTTGGAGTACTGCTCTCACCTCTGGGCGGGAGCTCCCAAGTACCAGCTCGACCCACTTGACTCCCTCCAAAGGCGGGCTGTTCGAATCGTCGATGATCCCAATCTGACGGACAACTTGGAATCGTTAGGGCAACGGAGAGACTTTGGGTCACTCTGCGTGCTCTATCGATTGTTCCATGGGGAGTGCTCCGACGAACTTCTTGATTTGGTGCCATCGTCGCCTTTTTATCATCGCACCACTCGACGCCGCTGTAGGCTTCACCCGCACTACCTGGAGCCGTTATCGTCTAGAACGGTAAGGTTTCAGCGGTCATTCATCCCACGTACGTGCCGGCTCTGGGGTGAACTTCCTACAGCGGTGTTTCCTGAGCGCTATGACATGTCCTTCTTCAAACGAGGTTTAAAGAGAGCTATCCTATCAAGGTAGGCAGCGGCCTGGCTGTGCCCCTAGCATTGCCAACGTCCATGAGCGGCGGTAACCACTTACCATCAGGTGGGCCGTCTGCTCGTCTGCCACTTTAGGCAATAAAAAAAAAAAAAAAAAAAAAAAATAAGAAAATCGTGCCTGTAAGTTGTAGGCACACTACTAATACACTCTTAATGTTTTATTTTAAATTATGTTTCAAACTTTCAACGATTTCAATCAACTATGTGAAAATTTCTCATTGATCAGTTTTTCAGAGAGATCATTCCAAATAATTCCAATCGAACTTGTAAATTGTCATAGTTATTTTACAAGGCTTGTAATATTTTTGTGAAACACATTTTACAAGCACTTGTATTTTTTCTCTTATAGAATATCAGAATCAGAAAAAGTAGGCCGCCATTTTAGTGCCTTCATAGTTATCAATTAGTGTCTAAACACACTATGCCGAAGGTACGCGACCGAAGTTCCGCGGCTGATTTTACTTTACGACTCGTAGTTACGTATTCGGCTGATATGACATACTATAAGTGCCGAACTTACGCGGCAGAAATTCAGTTGTCCAACTTTGTGTGTGTATTCAGTGTCTGGAGCGCTGTCGTGTCGTATGTTATCTAAACACTTGGAGAGAAAGACGCAAAACAAAGTGGTTCTATTAGGATTCCGTTATTATTACTTTTAAGGTGCGAAACCCGAAAAATGGATGAATCGAACTGAACTTCGGTGGCGTATAATGTTTGCTCTATAGAATAAGTTGCCGCTGAACGCCAGACCGAAGTTAGGCTGTACCTACGCTATAACGCAACGTAATTTCGGCATATTGTGTCGTCAGTAATTCAAATAGCATAGCGGGCGTAATCATGCTGAAGTTCGGTCGCGTTCGTTCGGCAAAGTGTGTTTAGACACTTATTATTGCGGTCTAAATGACAGACCATCAAAAATTTTAATTAAAATGTCAGTGACATTGATATTATGAGAAAAGTACGTATCAGCCAGTGCGTTTATGTCATTAATGCAACAAAAACTCTATTTTTTTACCTGAAAAATAAAACACTTGTAATTTTCTTCGTGAAACAGAATTCACAAGTCCTTGTTACATAATGACGCTAGTGAACTTGTGAACTTGTAAGTTTCGAGAAACAGGGCACTGGAGGGAAAGTACGTACGTACGTAGTACAAAGAAAACATTCCTTTATTTTTAAGAAGAAACAAAACTGCATTTATTGCTTTTCGGAAATTCGCTTGCCACACACGGGAATTGAACTAGCTAAAATCCAAAAAAATAACATCTTGTACTTTTATGGCATCGATCGATAGGATCAACCATAAGGATTGAATCTCTCTAACACACGTTAGCTAATATTAGATGATCGCGATGTGAATCTTTACATGCCGACACAGTAAAGTAGATTTGCACTTTACTCACGGCACCACCGTTACGTCGTGCGATGTTACGACAGCCTCGTCGTTATGTGGAGTTGTGGACAGTCCCCTACACCTAAATCGTTTAAAAATATAAAATCTGTTGCAAGGCTGTTAAAAAATTACTTAGTGGTATAAATTAACTAACAAAAACCAAAGCCGAGTAATGTATTAATTAAATAACAGACAACCATATAGCAATAGTAATAAACCACAAATAGTATAAAACAACAGAACTAAAGCCGGGCTTATTATGTGTAGTTTTGATTATAATTTCTATTATATCCACAGTTTAGTCCTTGTCGGATCATGCAGTAACTTTAAATTATTGGCTCGTAAAATAAACGCTATTTAATTCCACAGTCGGCAACTGAGCAGCTCCATTGTACCACGGGGGATATCATAATAGCATCTGGATGCATAGCTTACTTCGGTGCCTTCCCCGGTAACTATCGACGAGAACTTGAAACTAAGTGGATCAATGAATGCACAGCATTAGAGATACCGGCCTCGGATACCTTTGAGTATGTTCATTTATGATAAATTATGTCTCTTTGTAGCATTTTATGACATTCATTCTGCACATTGAACAATAGCATTTTTGAACACCGTAAACTTAATAATATATATATATATATATATATAACGGGTGGCGCAAAAGTAAAGACCCTATTTGGTTCAGCTATAACATTTTTTCTAAATTAGAAAACTAGATTTAGATTTTTTTAAATGTATATTTGTGCCATTAAATTTCGTACCATTAGGATTTAAAGATGATGTCTTTTAAATGGTGACCTCCAGAGTTGATACACATTTGAGCCCTATTTATGACATTTTGCATAACTTGCCGTAACACTTCCTGCGATATGTTCGTTATTTCTTGACGAATGTTTTCTTTTAGAGCTGCGAGAGTCTGTGGCTTGTTCACATACACCCGAGATTTCAAAAAACCCCAAAGAAAAAAGTCTGGACTGGTCAGATCGGGTGATCTTGCAGGCCAAGGCAAATCGCCAAAACGAGAGATAACTCGGCCTGGAAAAGCGTCCCTCACTAAGTCCATATTGAGTCCCAGTATTTTTTTATTTCTTTGATCGGGTTAAAATGATCGGTTACAAAAATAATAATAATAAAATACACTTTACTTTATATAAGGAATATAAATCATATATTTTTTCCACTTAAGCCCCAAGAGTGGAAAGTAGCACTTAAGTAAAAGGTAGAAAGCGATTAATGTTGCAATGACACCGAGACTTGGAAGCACGGCCAACTGGCTGTTCCACCACGTATGTCTCTTAAGAGGGTTCATACAGAAATCGATGAAATCAAGAGATTTCCACGTTCGCTACAGAATATGTCTTTATATGTAGCGAAGTAATTTTTAGCATACATAGACAACAGTTTTCTTGTCTAAAAAGTGTATTAAGAAAAACAGACTATTTATTATTAGTATTTTAGTTAGAACAGTTCTTTCGCACAGCGGTTTAAGAAATTCTACGAAACAAGCCTTCTTTCTGATTCGCCAGGGACTAAAGTAATTGAAATTTATAGAAAAAAAAGCTTGTGTTAAGGTCTACATATAGTCCTTTAGTTAGTGTATTGAAAAAATATTAGAAATATTCATTTTTTTATAACTAAAACTTAAAAACTAAAATTCTCAAAAACGTTGAACTTTGATCAAGTTTGATGAGAATTTTGGTACACTATATGTGTTTAAAAAGTCGATTTTTTTACATTTAATTATTAAGCAAGATGTTGTCATTAATAAATGTCCATAATATTTTCGAAATCCCTTTAGAAATATTTTAAAATGATTTTTGAAAAGAGCCTAAAAACGCCTTATATTTCGGCGCACAGGCCGTGAGAAATCAGTACCGGCTGAGGCCTTCTAGAGAGAGGACGTAACGCTTTGCTTCCCGCGCTCCCGGTCCGATGTTTACGTAATATTTGTATATTTCAAGAGAGTTCAATACCAGTTGATACTTTGTTATGGAATTTTTTTTTAATTGTAGATCAAATTATTAACTTTGCTGCTTTTGGGCTGATGGGCTCGAAAATCGATATCTGATGATCCCATTAGTCACTTGGCATAGTTCTGAAGTCAAAATTGTAAAAATGCCCGCCATCTTGAACTTTGTTGTTTTTGGGCTGAGTGATACCAAAATCGATATCTGACTATCCCATTGCCCATTGGGCATAGTTCTGAAGTCAAAATTGTAAAAATGCCCGCCATCTTGAACTTTGTTGTTTTTGGGCTGAGTGATACCAAAATCGATATTTGACGATCCCATTGGTCACTGGGCATAGTTCTGAAGTCAAAATAGTAAAAACGCCCACCATCTTGAACTTTGTTGTTTTTGGGCTGAGTGATACCAAAATCGATATCTGACTATCCCATTGCCCATTGGGCATAGTTCTGAAGTCAAAATTGTAAAAATGCCCGCCATCTTGAACTTTGTTGTTTTTGGGCTGAGTGATACCGAAATCGATATCTGACTATCCCATTGCTCATTGGGCATAGTTCTGAAGTCAAAATAGTAAAAACGCCCACCATCTTGAACTTTGTTGTTTTTGGGCTGAGTGATACCGAAATCGATATCTGACTATCCCATTGCCCATTGGGCATAGTTCTGAAGTCAAAATAGTAAAAACGCCCACCAACTTGAACTTTGTTGTTTTTGGGCTGAGTGATACCAAAATCGATATTTGACGATCCCATTGGTCACTGGGCATAGTTCTGAAGTCAAAATAGTAAAAACGCCCGCCATCTTGAACTTTGTTGTTTTTGAAATCAAAATTTTAAAAATGCCCGCCATCTTGAACCTTGTTGTTTTTGGGCTGAGTGATTCCAAAATTTTGTGATAACAATTTTGACTTCAGAACTATGCCTAGTGACCATTGGGATCGTCAAATATCGATTTTGGTATCACTCAGCCCAAAAACAACAAAGTTCAAGATGGCGGGCATTTTTACAATTTTGATTTCAGAACTATGCCCAATGAGCAATGGGATAGTCAGATATCGATTTCGGTATCACTCCGCTCAAAAACAACAAAGTTGAAGATGGCGGGCATTTTTACAATTTTGACATCAGAACTATGCCCAGTGACCAATGGGATCGTCAAATATCGATTTTGGTATCACTCAGCCCAAAAACAACAAAGTTAAAGATGGCGGGCATTTTTACAATTTTGACTTCAGAACTATGCCCAATGAGCAATGGGATAGTCAGATATCGATTTCGGTATCACTCAGCCCAAAAACAACAAAGTTGAAGGTGGCGGACATATTCACCACTTTGACCTCAAATAGTCATATTCATCATCATCATCATCATTATATCAGCCGCAGTTATTATTGAGAAATTAATTGTTAGTCTAATATAAAATTAATTGTATTTTTCTTTCTTTCTAATAAAATTGTATTTTAATTGTTTATAGAATACAATACGATTAATTACAATTAATTATTGATTAATATAATTCGAAATTTTATCCTATCCCACTTTAACAAAATACGAGGTTTAAAAATACCAAACTCACTAGTACGCGCTATATTGTTGTACCACACAGCATTAGAGAAGTGTGCATGTTTCGGCTCTGTGTGCGTGATTTAAAAACCTATTTGCGAGCAACTTGAAAATGTATGAACCCTCTTAAGGCCTTTTTGAAGATTATTGAATAATAATAAGTTTCTCATTACAAAAACTGCATTGGAGATGTCCTTTTAAGCTTTGCTTATATTAGGATATTATGTAGGATTAATAAAATCTGGGTAGCGGGTGGCTCTTCAAGAGGCCCAAAATTAATGTCTCGCCTTATGACTCCTAATTATTAAACAAATTCAGAACTTTTACTTGTTCATCTACAACCTAAATAAATGTACCAGAAACAATCAAAACCATTTTGTGATTAAATTGAAGAAGAACAAACTATTAGAAAAAGTCCTCCGAAAACAGCAATATTTCATATGTCGCCTTTGCTAGATTTTACATATTTTATGGCATAAAATAAATATTTTTTTAGTAATGTAGACCCGTCTCTATTTATTGCTTATTACTAAATACGCAGGTATTTCATACAAAATATATTTAAAAATTAAGTCGCAAGTTAATTAAAAATTAAATCAAACAATGTTCTAAAAAATTCCGTCATTAGCGGCAACACGATTGTTTTTCAATATTTTAAGAAATCGGAATACACCCGACCTAAGCCTCACATCTGGCTAAAGGGACCCACCCCCCTTGTACCGCTGTCGATCGCCACTTATTACAGTGAACGGACGCCTTTTTCTCCAGCGGTAAGTTGTTGAATATCATTCTCCAAAGTTTGTCATTCCAAACGTCATTCGTACATAAAGCTTTATCTTAATTATGTATGCATGGTAAACTCTTATTTATTAACGATGACGAAGTATTCTGGAAACAAATGACGTGCAATGTTTGTTTTTTGTTATAACTTACCTATTTCGCTTGTTGCGCGCGAACTTTTCAGAATTCGTCATTGTTGGTAACATCATTATTAGCAACATTACAAGAGACGACAATGACGTTTACTATATACATTTTCTAAAATATTAAAATATTCAGCGTACCTTTACTATAACATAGCATATATTTGATGTATTTATAGGTTTAGCTTAAAATAAAAGCTATTCTCGCAATATTATGTGAAAATATTTTTTCTATGAGGAGAATAATCTTGAGTAGATTCACCTTAGCCAATTTAATCCTTTTGTATTGTCCACAGTTTGATAACAGTTATGGCAGACGCTTTTACGGTCCGTACTTGGAACTCTCAGGGGCTGCCACGTGATTCCATATCAACAGAAAATGGTATTTTGGTTACACGAGCCGGCCGATGGCCGTTGATGATCGATCCGCAGGAGCAGGTGAGTTCTACCTTAACCTTTCACAAACACGTCTAGACTGCAAGCCCATCCTTCGCCCATTCTCTAAGAGACAGGATTCATATTGATTAGGAAAATGTAACTTAAAATATATTAAAAATCGTGTCTATTAGATACATTAGCCAGACTGTTTGTCTATCTAGCAAGTATTTTAGTAAATTTAAAGAGTTTTCTACTAAGATCAATCTACTTATAGGCTAACAGATGGATAAAGAACATGGAAAAAGAAGAGGGTATGATGATCACAAAACTTACAGACGGTAATTATCTTCGAACACTTGAGAACTGTATCAGACTCGGTTGGCCTATGCTTATTGAAGATCTAGGCGAAACTATTGAAGCTACATTGGCACCAGTCTTACTTAAACAGACTTTCCTACAGGTAAGGAAACATAACTAATACCTCAAGTTTAGAACGAGGAGAAAATTACTTAGACAGAACTTTGCTGCAGATTTTTCAATGTTCAACACTGCAATTTCTTTGATATAATTATAACAGAATTGTTATTTTGTATTATATGTTATTTTATTGTATAAATATACCCGGTATTGTGCAGGCTGGCAGACTCCTTATCCGATTGGGCGACTCCGACATAGAATACGACACAAATTTCCGGCTCTACTTGACGACGAAGCTCGCCAACCCACACTATTTACCAGAAATATGTATTCAAGTGACACTCGTCAACTTTACTGTCACACTTTCTGGACTTGAGGATCAACTACTAGCGTAAGAATTACCATTCATTTTATTTTTTTTCTGTTGAGGGTTGTCCTAGAAATGGTATTATTTATTAACATTAATTTGCTAACGCGGTTTCTCGACGATGTAGATTGATAAAAAAATGACCAATGAGAAAAAATGTGATTATGCATATGTACATTTCATATTTAGTTTGTAGAGCCCTTCCTGTATATTGGACTATCTAAACATATTTCACATAAATACATAATACAATTATTATACACATTTCGACAGTGCTTAGAGAGATCATAACTGATATCTTAACATAAAAATTATTTTGGTACAGCTTACAAAAGCAAAATATAAATCTATTTTTTTAAATCGGCTCAGGCATCTCCGAGAAATTGTTGAATAATAGTACATTATGATATAAGTGCGGTCAGTTGATAATTACAGCCGAGGCGATATTGCTACAAGAAAGCAGAGGCTGTAATTATCAAAGCGCACGAATGTCATACGACGTTTTATAACATATTTGCGAGGAAATAAATAAAATTCGGACTTTCTTAGAAAAAAACAAATACAGCGAAAAGAAAAAACGCGCGGAATAATTTTTACTTGTCACAAATTATCGATGCGCGCGCATCAGCGCTTTTTTTGGCAAAAACACAAAAACAGCCAGTATTACTAATAAAGTAAATTTATATTTTTGTGTTTTATTACAGATAAATGGTTGTAATTTATGGTCTAAATTAATGAAGTTAAAGAATTAAATGTTTATTTTATAATCATAATTATTTTATCTCCCAAAGTTAATTTTATTCATAAAACGTTGACCCCTTTTCTGACATAAAAACTCTTTGCTAAGATTTAAAAAAGTACCGTTCGTTTTAGACAGAGCATCTTGATTACTAGTCTGTGATCATGAGAAGCCGTGCATTTTACTTTACATTACCACAATAGTGCGTAATGAGATACATTGCGACACTGAAATTGGTGAAATAAGAGACCCTTTACGAGCAAATCCTACTAATATTATAAATGCGAAAGTTTGTAAGAATGTTTGGATGTTTGGATGTTAGTTACTAGTAAACGAAAAAACCACTGAATAGATTTCAATGAAACTTTGCAGTAATTTACCTTATACATCAGAATAACATATAGGCTATATTTTATCTAGATATCGCGTAAATTGACTAAACCATGAGAACAAATGTAAAGTAAGTCGGAGAAAATTCTGCCATCTTATAGCTATTTCTGATTTCTCTACGTAAACCGTTAGTTTTACATAAGGAAAATGTATGGAGGAATTGTTACTCTTAAATAGTTATAAAAAAAAGTCCGCGACAGCATATGCCTATCTTTTATGTGGAAGTCGATATAGAGAGAATAGTGAGCCAGAAATACATTTAAATCGGATACTGCATTTAAAGTGAAAAATTTCATGGTATTAAACTAATTCCTAGGAATGTAAATACCTGTATCACTTTTGTCATTTAATGTAGATAATTTTTGTCGTTTACACGCAGAATACAAATACCATAGACCTAGGATCCGCGCGCTTTTTTTTTTATATTTTTTATTTATGGCGGTACGAAGTACGCCGGGTGAGCTAGTATGTTATAAAAATAAAAATACATGCAGTCGAACATATAACCTCCTCCTTTTTTGAAGTCGTTTAAAAGAGGTAAAGTTTGTGAGTTTGTATGTTACGAAATTCACCGTGGTCGCTTTTCAAGACCAAACGTAACACAAATTAGAAATACAAACTTGAGCGAACTGGCTTCAGTGCTATTTACGTTTTGAATACTCTTTGTATTTCGAAACAATGTGCCAAAGTTAAAAAATATACACTCATTTTTATGTATTCACTCGTATTTCAATTTCAAAGACTTAAAACAATAAGTGTTTATTTTATCTTTATTTTTATCAAAAAAGACAAAGCTCGCTGTAGGGAACAAGCCTCTTGTCACAGCCTTGCCTTTTACAAACATACAATTAATGGACACAAAGAACACCTAGTCTAACCACGCTAAATAAAATCTAACACTTTAAATATCCATGAATCACACAAGTATTTGTCTCGTGTGGGAATCAAATATCGAACCCACGATACTATGCATTGAGTAACAAACATCCATCCTAACATTCACATTTACAATATTAGAGTAGATAAGTACACATTGTAGGTATACAAGTCACAAAAGACAACTTGTACACCTAATGTTAATTTAATCTACGCTACTCTCAGGAACTAATGGCCCACTCTGAAAAATATTTTAGTGTTGCATAGCCCGATTATCGAGTAAGACTATAGGGTATACATATACTAACATCACGTTACAACCAATAGGAGCCGTGCAGTCGCCAAACAAAGAACTACGGGTGTGAAGCCCTGGGTAACAGCTTGTTGCACAATATAATAATACCTTTTGTGGGACACTCGATATATTCTACACATCAGTATTTATCTTTCCCATACAAGTTGCGATTAAATTACAAACAACAATGTTTGAATTATGATATAAAATTGGCTGTATACTTCTTTATTAAATTTATGGTCAAGTCAAGTCAACCTATTTTTTTTTATTGCCTATAGTGGCAAACGAGCAAGCGGCCCACCTGAACCTATCTTTACAAATATAATATAACATTTAGCCGATATCTAAGAAATTCAATTCACGCCCGAACAAGACGTAGATAGGAGCGTCTATTTCAAAAAAGAATATGAAAAATTATGACGGAGATTAATGGACATAACACGATTTGAATTAATGGAAAACTATTATTCTAAAATCTAAATTCAGTCTATTTTTATACTATTTTACTAATATACTAGAAAATTATTTGAATTTTATACATAGCCCATGTTTTAGTCCAGTGTTTCAAAACTAAAACTGGTGCAGCCTTTTAAGCGTAAAAGAGTACTAAAGAACACACACTCACAAACTTTCTCCTTTTTGTGATATAATATTAATAAATATTTAATTACTCTCCGTCAATAGCGATGTTGTAAGGTTGGAACGTCCAGATTTGGAAGTTTTGCGGACTGAACTTATTATTCGCATTAATACTGACAAAGCGACGCTACTTGAAATTGAAGATAAGATTTTGAGACTGTTGTACGCTTCTACTGGCAACATTTTGGATGACGAAGAATTAATAGAAACGTTGAATGAAAGTAAGGTAAGAATACTAAGTACTTATTACAACGTTTACGTCTCTTGCTAATTCTTTCTTCGTTCGTCTAGAGGAGAACCAAAGTAACACAGACGTTTTTAATTTCAAATTTAATTTACTTGACTATATACCTAAAGTAAGATCCAGAATCTTACTTATGTTCTGACATACCAAATGTAGACGGAAGAGGAGTGTTAGTATGTTCTATGAAAGTACGCAATTACGCATACTCGCTAACTTGTGCCAACTAAAGGAACTTAACATTATTACTTACTTATCTTATTTTCGTAGTGCTGATCTTTCATGTTAAACAGAATAATGTTAATAATCAATAGCTACTATTTCCAAACTCGTCCCGTGGGTTATTTTATGTTATTTTAGCCAGATACAAAAAAACACTCCCACTTTCTTGTCTAAGATTATAATGCATGCAAGTATACAAATATAATAGGATGCATTAGTAGAAAAATAAAAACTAGAGCACTAATTTATTATAAATCATCAAAATATACATTTTGCCCATTGTCCTTGCAGTTATATCTTTATACATGGTTTGCGAGTTGGAAGGTCATTGACCAGAACCTCAACCAACCGCGCGTGCGTGTCGTGCGGGAGTATTCCAATAAGTCCCGTTGATGTTGTCGTGCAGGTCTGTAGGGCATTTTGGGGTTGGTGACCTTGACTATTGTGTTACTAATCACCAACACTATTCCTAGTTCTCGGTACCGAGAAGCCGAGAAGCCTATCCTTACACACTTTATGCACGCAAAAGATGGCCGCCGCCCAGTGAGATGCCTAGAGCACTGTTAATATTATAATCCACCTAGTAATTGTATGGAGGTGTAATAAATATTGAATTTGACAGGAAACATCTGAAATAATAAATGCACGTCTTGAAGAAACGGAAGCCACTGAGAAGAGCATATCATTGGCCCGAGAAAAATACCGTCCTGTGGCAACGAGAGGCGCCGTCTTGTACTTTGCCGTGGCACAACTAGCAGACATAGATCCCATGTACCAGTTCTCACTAAAATATTTTAATCAGGCTAGTATAATGTAAATTGTTAACAAAAATAACTTTAAATTGTAAAAATGGAGGGTCCGCCATGTCATATAACGTTATCTATCACTATTCGATTAATAATCTTAGTACGGTAGGTACCTACATAAAGGTACCTGCGTCTTGGCCGGTTTTGCTATAAAATTTATTAATAAGAATTTTAGGGAAATACTTAGCAAAGATTTTTTATGGTTTAGGTACCTACCTTATATGTAACGCTCTTCAGAAGAGTAATATTAAAAAGGACAAAAAAAATAATTCATCAATCATATTTTGAACACAGATATTTAACCAAGTCATAGAGAAAGCGGAAAAATGTGATGTACTGGAGACTCGATTAGAAATACTGCGTCGAGAGATCACTATAGCTGTATACCAGAACGTATCCAGGGGACTGTTTGAGCGACACAAGCTAGTGTTTAGCTTTCTTCTAAACATTGCCATATATTTAGACGCTAAATATATAGACCCGGATCAGTTTAACTTCGTATTGCGCGGCGCTGCCGGCACCTCTGTGGTTAGTACCTAACCTTACTGTTGCTACTTACACACTGTAGGCACTGAAAATCTCATCATGTAACTCTCTATATTTATCGCGATTATTTCAAACCTCATCCAGTTTTGAAATAATCGCAATAAATATAGAGAGATATTATTTTGATGACCATAGAAAATACTTACTTAGGTAGTTTTATATGAAGCACAAAACCCGAAAGTTCTATTAGATCTGTACCATAAACACTACCTGTATGTATGTTTATGTTATATACAAATTATCATCATCTAATCACATTTATAAAAAGGAATGAATAGCTGTTTCTTAAGGGTCGGCAACGCGCTCGTGATGCCCCTGGTGTTGCAGGCGCCCATAGGCTACGGTAACCGCTTACCATCAGGCGGACCGTACGTCTGTTTGCCACCGTCGTCGTGGTATAAAAAAATTAAAAATAAATATCACGTCATAATTTTCAGCATAATATAGTTATTATGTATTCAAATCATAATTTCCCCAAAGGGGTACGCCGAGTTGCCCCACATTTCGTCAGCTATGTAAAGTCGTAGGGGGCGAGCCTATATGATCATCAACCGGGCTGATAATGAGAATTTCATTAGAAAAGCGCCCAGGGCATCAAAATTGGGATCTCTTGCGCTGCAGTCGGTTGCACTTCCCACTGCGACACCGTGGCAGTTCCTAATCTGATATATAAATTAAATCTATAATTTCTCTTCCTATAAATCTATAAATTCTAAAATATGTTTTGGTTTCTATATATTACCACGACGGAACGGAGACGGTATTATGTGTTTCCGCCGTTACCGTTTGGGGTGAGAGGCTGTGTGTTTGTGTGTTCCCACATAATGCCATTTATCACGGAAACGGTTTGACCGATTTGGATGCGGTTTTCTGTAAAGTGTGTGTGATTCTTGGAGAAAGGTTATTAGATAGGTGTTATGTTAATAGCTCGCAATGGGGCGCTACAATACACTGATTTCGTTGAAACCTTTGTGCCCTATCTTTAAAACGATTAGACCGATTTCGATACAGTTTTCTGTAATGTATTTGTGATATATCGAGGATGGTTTTTGGATACACGATATTGTATTTTTTCGCCAGGGGGCGCTGCAACAGACTAAGCAAACCTATGTTGATTTCGTTGAAACCTTTGTGCCCTCTCCTATCTTTAAAACGATTAGACCGATTTTGATACGGTTCTCTGTAATGTATTTGTGATTTATCGAGGATGGTTTTTGGATACACGATATTGTATTATTTCGCCAGGGGGCGTTGCAATGACTAAGCAAACCTATGTTTACAGTTATCTGTAAAATAATTAGACCTGTTCCTGTATATAGGGACACGTAGCATTGTAGTACTGAGATATTGATTACACTCATGAGGTTAAGCAACTTCGGATAAGGTCAGTTCGTAGAATATATACCGTTTATACAATTTTAGGGTTCTTTAAAAAGGAAAAAAGGGAACCCTTATAGGATCACTCCGTTGTCCGTCTGTCTGTCTGTCCGTCTGTCTAGAATATTTTTCCCAAGAACGCGTAGAGGTATAAAGCTAGAATAAAATATATATATAATATATGTAGTCGAAGCTGCATGAAAATTCCATTCAAAAAAGTTTTTTTAAACATCCTTTTTTTAAACCTACATTATTCGTATTTTGAGAAAAAAAATGTGTCATTTTAGTGTTCCCCCTTAGGTACACCTTGACCGATACCCTCGGGGCGCGGGTCCGACTCGCACTTGACCGTTTTTTTATTCTAGAGCGTCTACGTGCTCCGAAAGGTAAAAATCCCCGACGAAAATAAAATAAGTAGCGTAAAACAATCTCAAGAAAATTCGTGGGGGGCTTTTTTTATAAACTGTCACAAACATTTCTCAGGTACCTCCGCTAAAACCGGACATTGAAGCATTGACTGATCAAATATGGCTATGTGCTAATCATTTGGATCAAGAAGATCCAAGCTTCGAAGGTCTAAAGGATGACACAACGAAGAAAATAACTATCAGTCTCGGAACGTTCTCTGTGGTATGTACCTACACATATTATTATCTATGGTGCAAGTCTTCAGTTTTATTTCACATTGTTATCTGTATGTAACCTGCTACTAAATATCTACTTTCGCAAGCCGCTACAAAATATTACTGAATTTTTTGGCTACTTGCGCAATAAGTTCGAGGGGAATAAGGGGAGAGAGGCCACCTTTTAGGGACCACAGAATGGTCTAATCACCAGTCTGTGGTCCCTAAAAGGTGGCCCGCAGCACCCTGGGGTTCCGTAACACAGTAGTGAAAATGAAACATTATTGTAGATCATTAACAAGTCTTGTTTGTAACATAGCTTTAACGCTTATCCGTTTTTGGGATGTAGCGCGGCAAACACGATCTGTGAGCCCCGGTTAAATCAGTCGTATAAAAATACAAATCCCTAAAAAACCCATGATAATTAATTATGTTCATTTATTTAATAAGTATGTTCAGCAGTGGACGTCATTGGTCTGATATGATGATGATGATGATTAAATATTGTCATTGTATAACTTATTTAATGACATTTTAAAAGCTTTTGTTTAGTTTCATTATGATCAGGTGTCCGTTTGTAATTGTAATCCAATCTTGCAAGATAAATTTAACTTAAATATTTTTTTATTTTTATTTAGGTGCTACCTACTTTACTTTGAATCTCAAATGAACAAAATATTTTAGGTACCTACTTTAAAGTTGATTAAATACATTATCATTTAGGTTATTTGTATTTATTTCTATCTTGTTTCTTTCTAACACATGATACATCCTTGGTCTGTCCGCATTGTAAGAGAATGTCCGGGCAGAATAAAGTAACAAAGTAGGCAGAATAAAATAAAGTAAAAATATCATTGATTATTTCATTTCAGGATATTCATATAGACAAAGAGGATAAGAGACCACCAAATAAAGACTGGAACAAAATATTGACGAATTTCGAAAAACTTATGATATTAAAGGCTCTCAAAGAAGAAAAATTAGTGTTCATAATATCACAGTATGTCTCCATAAGTTTGGGCAAGATATTTACAGAGAGTCCCACGGTGCAACTGAATACTCTGTACGTATACCAATAGTATATTAATAATATTAATAGGTACTTATAAAATATGATTAGGTACCACTGAAAAGTTCTGCAATGGACGAATAAACTTACTTACTAAAACTACTACGTCCGTATGACCAAGTAAAGTACCTACTCTAGGTAAAGATGATCTTTACGAAGTGCTTTACTTACCTACTGATCTTCACTCTGAAGATCACTTAGATACATACCTACTACAAGCAATAATCACAATAGGTACGTTAATATTATGTAAGTAGGTACTGTGCCAAGCAAATATTGACACAACTAAGTACATACCAACCTAAGTTCTTTAGTCTTCTTTTATCTTTAAGTACAATATAATACCTAATATAAAGCTGAAGAGTTTGTTTGTTTGGTTGGTTATCGCGCTAATCTCAAAAGCTACAGGGCCGATTTGAAATATTATTTTCGTGTTGGATAGTCCATTTATTGACTAAGGCCATAGGCTATATTACACCACGACAAATAGGAGCTGAGCATTGGCCAAAAAAGGCCCACGGGAGGGAAGCTCCGGGAAACAGCTAGTAGGTAATAAATAATATAATCAGAAGAGTCACCAGAACCACAGAAGAAAAAGGTACAGAAGTCAAGCTCATGTATCTATTTCACTTTTCATACCAACGTTCGGTGATCGCGCTAGCTAGGGCACAGAATAAAAGGGTACAGAAGTCAAGCTCATGTAGGTATCTACATCACTTTTCATACCAACGTTCGGTGATCGCGCTAGCTAGGGCACAGAATAAAAGGGTACAGAAGTCAAGCTCATGTATCTACATACATCACTTTTCATACCAACGTTCGGTGATCGCGCTAGCTAGGGCACAGAATAAAAGGGTACAGAAGTCAAGCTCATGTAGGTATCTACATCACTTTTCATACCAACGTTCGGTGATCGCGCTAGCTAGGGCACAGAATAAAAGGGTACAGAAGTCAAGCTCATGTATCTACATCACTTTTCATACCAACGTTCGGTGATCGCGCTAGCTAGGGCACAGAATAAAAGGGTACAGAAGTCAAGCTCATGTATCTACATCACTTTTCATACCAACGTTCGGTGATCGCGCTAGCTAGGGCACAGAATAAAAGGGTACAGAAGTCAAGCTCATGTATCTACATCACTTTTCATATCTACGCTCGGCAGTCACGCTAGCTAGGATTGAGCCGGCGCCGGGAGGCGACGGCGGCGGCGCTTTCCTACCTATTCTGGAAAAGATTTTTGCAATTGGACGGTGTTACACAAAAAGGATCCAACCCACAAAATGTGACTTTTGAGATATTGAAGTTTGAAGTTTAATTTGTAATTGCACATTGATGTACTATTATACCGTCTTTGTTTGTTTGGGTAATATGTGTATATATTTATATTAATTTTATAGTCTGAAGAATTTATTATTTTTTGAAATATTTCAATAAACAGAGGGTTGGATCCTTTTTGCTAAATGTAATTTTTAATTAATGTTTGTTCATTTTTCATTTCACAAAAACGATCCAATATAGTATATTGATGTGAGATAATTGATTTAATTAATTATATATACATATATATAACATAGGTGAGGCCTATGCTCAACAGTGGACGTCATTGGGCTGATATTATGATGATGATGATGATAATATATATTATACAGCTGCGTTGGAAGATGTTTTTAAGCTTCTGGACTGGGATGGATTTGGCATCAACATAAATGGCGAGTACATCACCCACTTTCGGTATGCTGACGATATCGTGGTCATGGCAGAATCACTGGAGGACCTAAGCACAATATGCTCGATAGTCTCAATAGAGCTTCTCAACGGGTGGGCCTTAAAAAATGAACATGGATAAGACGAAAGTTATGTCTAATCGCCATGTAGTGCACGCCCATATCGCATGCATAAATGGCGAGTACATCACCCACTTTCGGTATGCTGACGATATCGTGGTTATGGCAGAATCACTGGAGGACTTAAGCATAATATGCTCGATAGCATCAATAGAGCTTCTCAACGGGTGGACATTAAAATGACCATGGATAAGACGAAAGTTATATCTAATCGCCATGTAGTGGACGCCCATATCGCATGCATAAGCAATATCTCAGCTTTAATCTCGAAGTTATTGACGAATAGGACCTAGGACAAACGGTCCGGTTAGGTAGGTCCAACTTCGAAAAAGAGGTTAATCGGCGAATCCAAAACTCGGTTGGGCAGCGTTCGGTAAACTACGTACTGTATTCTCGTCCACAATACCCCAGTGATTCAAGACGAAGGTTTTCAACCAATGAGTGTTCCCATTTGCCAGTGATGACTTATAATATGGCACTGAGACGTGGCCGTTAACTATGGGGCTCATTAGAAAGCTCACTGTCACCCAGCGAGCCATGGAAAGAGCTGTGCTCGGAGTTTCCCTGTGGGATCGAATCCAAAATGAGGAGATCCGCAGGAGAATTAAAGTTGTCGACACGAATTGCATCGCTGAAGTGGCAGTGGGCAGGACATATAGTTTGAAGAACCGATGGCCGATGGGGGAAAAAGGTTCTCGAATATGGACCATAAGATCATAAGATGGACCAACGATCTGGTCAGGGTTGCTGGGGGTCGTTGGATGCAGGCGGCGCAAAGCCGCTTAATGTGGCGGAAGTTGGGTGAAGCATATGTCCAGCAGTGGACATCGATAGGATGATATGATGATGATGATGATATATATATATATATATATATATATATATATATATGTATATATATATATATATATATATATATATATATATATATATATATATATATATATATAGGTACTAAAAAGTAGTAAGTAGCAGGCACTAAAAAGTTCGTGTTGAATTTTAACTGCGTATTAAAAATCGCTCGTTGTGGCGGAAATTAGGTGAGGCCTATGTTCAGCAGTGGACGTCATTGGGCTGATATGATGATGGTTAAAAAAAATGTTAAAAAAATATTTTGGACTAGGTACTTAAAAAAAAGAATCTATTAAAAAAATATATTGGGTTACTTAAAAAAAAAGAATATATTTTATTATTTTAAAACGTTGACATAAAATAACTTCTAAATTTAACAAAACCTACTCATGTGGTTAGGATTATTTTTGTTATTTTAATTAGAACCTTAGCATAACAAAATCATTTAGCAAAAACGATCCAAACCGCTTGAAACCTTTTTGTGATTTTGCAAATGCATTCTTTTTCATTTAAATATAATTTAACAAATACAATCCAAGTAAATTGGATCCTTATTAACATTTTCATTGTAGACTAGTTTCTTTATTTGATAATTTCACTTCAATGATCCAAGGAGGTTGAATCGTTTTTGTGAAAACAAAACCGAAACCCGTCATAGATGTGGGTTGGTACCCCATGTCGATTAAAACGTTAATATTCGTATTTTGATCTGGTTGTTTTTGCTATATGAAAATATAGACTATAAAGACCACTTTGGCGTACTTAACTCATTTTCGACCATCATGTGGGTTGGATCCTTTTTGTGTAACACCGTCCAATTAATATTTTGATTGTATATGCTGTGTAATACCCGGTTTTTGAGGACAAATAAATATTTTTAAGGAAGGCACTCCATATATTAGGTATGTAACAGAAATTGTTTTTTTTTTTTATCAAACATACAACATGTAAAGGTTCGTAAGATTTTTTTTTGAATATTTTCGGAAATAAACGCTCCGAAAGTAACATAAATTGTGTCACCCCCTTTATTTTCGTCGTCGTAAAAGTCGTAAAACCTAAAAATCTGAAAAAATCACAAAGTTAAACAAAGTTTTACTATAGGTAAATACTTCCAAAATAATTTTGAACATGACCTGAGGATGAGGATAAATACTGTTTTTACGTTAATGCAGAAAAACTGCGCTTTTCAACAAAATGACGTAAGCGCTATGAAGATACGCTCTTTTGCTGCGAAACCCTACATTAAGCACATAGTCAGACATGCTCTTAACCGGATTCACACAAACAACTGTGGTGCAGTAGTCCGGTCAACAAAGGCTCTAAAAGGGGGTGTACAGTGCGTGAAAAGGAACCTAAGCGATTTTTTCGGAAACTTGTTATAGTCCAGTCATTATAGTAAGTTCACTACGGAATTCGAGATACCCAGCTGTAAGTCTGTAAATACTTGTATATTGACACCCTAAAAGTTGTCTCAAAACCTACATATGGTAGGGTGTGCGCAACTATTAAATTTCAAAGTCAAAGTTCACAAAAATCGCTTTTTTTGTAAATATCTCATTTCCTATGGGTTTTTTGCTATTTGTATTTTTATCAATATTGTAGAATACAAAATTCTCTACAAATTTTGTTTACAACTTTTTTTTATACGGTGAACCGTTTTCGATGTAGAGGGCGGAGAGCGCGCGGTCACAGGATCAATTCAGGTCTACCGGTGCCTCCGGTCGAAAACGCGCCATTAGTTGATGAACTATCTATAGGTTAACAAAAGCTTATCAAAATGTCTACAACTTAGAGCTGTATACTTTTCCAAATTCCTCACCGTTTTTGTGATCGACTTTTAGTATGTGCACTTTCTAAGCATCCTTAACAAGTTTTCGAAGAAATCGCTTAAGTTTCACGCACTCTACAACCCCTTTGTTGACTGAACTCAGCGAGCAAGGTTAGGTGCTCGTAGACTGAACTACATGTTGTTTTGCGAGTAGCCATTTCGCGTATTTTTTTTATTTACGCAAATGTGTAGTTAAACGGGGATTTTTTTTTCTCTCATTTGCCCCATAGTGTGGAGTATCGTTAGATAGGTCTTTAAAAAATATTATTAGTTTTCTAACATCATTTTTTCATTTAGGGATCCGCTTCCGAAATCTTAAGCCCGAAAGGGGATTTGAGTGTTTTTTTCGAACTTTGAAGCGTCTGGCAGAAAAAACCGACCCTTGGATTTGTCTGGGAGTTTGGTTATTGATTATTAACATTATTCTGTATAACATAATATAAAAATCAGCACTCAGAAAATAAGTAAAGTTCGTAACAATTTTACGTACCTTTAGTACCGGATAACCAAAAATCGGCCGTCGGCACAGGTTAGCGAAGTATGCGTACGTTCATAGTACATACTAACACTACCTTCTCGTCTACACTTGGTTTCTCAGAACATAAGTAACGTCTGAGAGCTCTGGGATCTCACTCTATTAGGGGGAGTGGTGGAGCGCGCGCTGTAGTTTTTAACCAAAGAAAAATAAAAATAAATGGTTTTGTGAGACAGTAATTTATTGAAATATACATTATACAACATTTACACAACTACTTAGATATACCTATATGATAATATATATGTTCGAGGATCACAAAAAATATATCAATTTCGTTAGCAACACTAATCGTTTACAACAATAGTGCTGCGTTAACACAAACGTTTTAATTACCTACCTTCTTCATTTAGTTTTAGAGCTCGTGCTGCCGTTGCACAGTGTTTGATATGACCCAAAAAATTTCCCTCTGCTGTTTATGGTAGTAATCGATTTAGGGATACCGAGTAATTTAATTTTTTCAGATTTTCGTTTTTATTTTTTTTCTCCCAAAAAACTCAAAAGTGTAATTTGTGACTAGCACAGAAAGATTGCTCTTAATAAGGCCTATCGCTGATAAAATAACCACGTTCCACTATCGAGGCCTTTAGGAGATATAAACCATTTTGTTCTAGGGTCAAGTGATACAACATAGGGTTGCCACGAGTTTTTTGGGAGAAAAATAAATAAAACGAAAATCTGAAAAAATTAAATAAATCGGTATCCAGAAGCGATTAAAAAAAAATTAAAACTGGAAAATATGCGCCCTAAGATGCTTTATTAGACTACATTTATCTAACATAAATATCTTGGACAGTTACGTTTTCAGAATTTATTTTATTTTTTTTACGACAAGGTCACATAAAGTTCATAATTTTTTATAAAAAAAGTTATTTGAATTAGACACGTCGGTGTTTTACTCTTGCATTTTATATGCATCCCTAGATCGATTACTACCATAAACAGCAGAGGGAAATTTTTTGGGTCACTGTGTCACTGTGCGTTGGCAATATGCCGCTCGTGTGTATGAACACGAGCGGCATATTGCCAACGGCAGGGGTAACTGCATCCGACGACATGCGTCGGCGGCAGCCGTGGACGCGTCAGGGCAGCCGTTGACGCGTGTCGACTGCAGCCGTTGACGCGTCGACGAACTCGAAGACAGTATGGCTGCCGCTGATATTTGAAGTTCGAATTTCGACGGCTGTCGTCGAGTTCGTCGACTCTTAACATTCTATAAAATATTGACCGATAGACGGTTTTAGGTGCTCACGTATATGAACTATTTTTATTGTAATTTTGAATAAACTCGTCAAACGATATAAATATTACATTAAGTATTTCCAAATGTTTTTATTGAAGCTCTGCAAAATCAATAGCATACTTTCTATGGTTCATTTAAGTATGTAACTCAATAAACCTAATTATTATACACATGACACCAATTACAATGATCTACCAATCTCTTTATCATTACTAACTATTACGAGACATCCCAGACAGGCCAAAGAAATTTGTAACTACCCATTACCGTAATATTCATCGATTCGATTTGAACTGTGACACATTCACATCACGTAGCTTTGATTTTCACAAGAGGCACCTACCGAAATATTATTTTATCCAAAGTATAAAATAAATATATCCAACCAAAACAAAGATTGTTATATAGACCGCCAAAAAAATATTATATTGTCTATAATTTGTTAAGTCTCAGGCCAGTACTTCAGTTATAAATACGCAACAAGAGAAATTAAATGAAATGCCTACATCTTTTAAGCTCGCTTGTGGTCCACTCTCGTAAGTTTAGTACACATGCTATTTACCGACATATCGCTAATTTCCACCCTAAAACTACAACATCACATTAATGAAACATGTAAAGCTACTTACAAAATACATCTTTTAATTTGGGTATACTATGACTACTTCCTAACTGATATCATCCACTGAGTGGTAAAAAGCGAGATTGAACATAAAATTACACTTAAGTTTTATTGAGTATTCATTCTGTCAATTAAGTAAATACAAGTGTTTTTTAGCGATCGATGGTGGCTGAATGGATAAGGGACCGGCGTGCAAATCACGCGGTCCGAGTTCGATCCTGACCGGCAGTACCAATGTGAATTCCACTTTGTGGAATTTATATGTACTAATCAAGTGACTTACCATCTGCTAACGGTGAAGGAAAACATCGTGAGGAAACCCACATACTCTAGAAGAAATTCTATGAGTATGTCTGATCCACCAACCCGCACTAGGCCAGCGTGAGTGGATTATGGCCTAAAACCCTCTCAGCTCTCTAGTTAGAGGAGAGGAGACCCGAGCTAGCAGTGAGACTTAATGGGTTGTTGATGATGTGTGTTTAACATTGAGACCAGACTAGATTGAATACATCAAATTCATCACCTTTAATATAACACACATGTCATCCTTAAGTATTTGACTAATTGTATACACATATAAGTTGTCATATTCATATCTACTACAAATGAAAATAATTACTTAATTACTAAGTACTTGAAAGATGCAAATTAACTGTTAGAAAACATTTCTACTAGGAATATAGCAATATATATATATAACACATAGAACTCATCGGTTTGAATAATCAAAAGTGTTATTTTATTTTAGCCTTCCATGCGCACAGTACTTCTGCAAATCACTTTTTATTTTTTTTCGAGCTATGTTTACGTGAACGCCTGGCGCTGGATTCATATTGTTAGACAACCCCAGTAGGATCCCATGCATACTTAATCTTGTACAAACCAACATTGTTCAGTATGTGCATTTCTTCATCAGGAATTCTAAAATTAAGAGCAATATTTTGCCTTATGCGATCTGGATGAGTAGACTTGGGGATAACTGCGACATCTTGTTGCAAAGCCCAAGCTAAGAGTAATTGAGCATTGCTCACTTTGAGTTGTTTTGCAATTTTTAATACCATTGGGTGATTCATCAGACTATCATTATTTGCTGAAGCGCCACCAAGTGAGCTATAAGCTTGCAGCACTATATCATTTTGTTTGCAAAAATCTAATAAATCAGGTTGATAGTAAAATGGGTGCCATTCCACCTGTGAACCAAGAATAACAGTGATTAGCAAATTATATTGATAGGTAGTTCAATATATTGAAATAAACTAAATATTACCTGATTAACAGCAGGAATCACTCCATGACTACTTTTTATTACGTGCTCTAGGTGCTTGGTTGTAAAATTAGATACCCCAATGGCATTTACTACCCCATTTTCATATAATTCTGCAAGGCTTGCCCAGGTTGCACTTCTCAGATTTGTGTTCCTTTTATCATCAATAGCTAATTTGGCTGTACCAGGAAAATGAATTAAATACAAATCAACATAATCCAGCCCCAAATTGTCTAGGGAGCGTTGATATGCTTTCTTAACTATATCAATGTTTCCATGATCTGATGGAGCTGCAAATGAAATTGTAATATAGACAAAACATCTTACAAGAAAACCGTAACAACATTATTTTATAATAGCTGCATCAACTTACCAAGTTTTGTAGTAATGAAGATATCCTCTCGCTCCAATCCATATTTAGGGAGCAAAGTTTTGAAAGCCTCTCCTAAATGCACTTCATTATGGTAAACGGACGCGGAATCTGTATATAAAATAATTACATAACAGATATATACTATAATAAGTCTTGATTAAGAAATTGTAAATACAATAATTTTGAGTTTCAATGTTGTTGCCAACAAATTTTTTGAATATACACATACCAAATAAACGATATCCAGCAGCAAGAGCTTCATCTACAACTGTCATAATGATGTCACTATTTCTTATTCTATAAGTACCCACTGCAAAAAAAAATTGAATACTTAGATATGTAATACAAAATTTAAGCTCATAAAAATTAAGTATGAAGTTACAAACCATTTAATTAGAAACTTAAATATAATAATATGGTGAAAATGTTACATTATGGGCCCACCAAGCGTAGACACTCTGGTTTGCTCATACTTAATTAACAATTATTAGTGAACATCAGGATGACAGGTGTACGTCCATAAACAGTGATTCTATATGCATGAAAGCAATGTTCTAGCAATGTGAGGAATGTGCATAAAATTTGAAGCAATGTGCTTTTAAAAAACCAAAGTTATTTCAGAAAGTTAGTGAGCCGCCAGAATGACATGTGAATTTTCAATAAGAGCAAATTGCTTACTATCTAAAGATGAAAACAGTACCGTAGCAATGTTCCGGCAATGTGCTATCGAATATACCAAAAACAGAATCAGATGTGGTGAAAGGTTTAAAAGTAATTTTGAAAATAAAAATTATAAATTTTCATGCCTGCTGATGTCATACACGCAATCCGACGAATAGTGTAAAGGAACGTTTAAACTACAAGGGTTTCATGTCATCATTCATTTATTTTCATTTCATTATACTTATGGTATGGTATGGTTTGGCGGGCTGTTGTCCGCAACTCCACGTCAAGGCGCGGTTTTTGCGTGAGGGTGGATAGCTCACTCGATCCACCGTAGCTCGCTACATTATACTTAATAAACACATCTTTTTGATCACTTAATTCAACCACACTCTGTTTACCACCTCTTCTCTTCATTTTGATTTATTTAACACAGTGTACTTATGAGAACAGTATAAAAAATAGTGTAACAAATATCACAAAGTATTTTACAAGTACCCACATTTCACAAAAGAGAAATTTAAAAATCACATCAGCAGTATTTAGGTATGCATTTTTATTTTAGTTCTATGATATATCAAATACGTTTTATGATTCATCTTATTATACGTACACAGTATTTAATAATAAAAGGAAAATGAGGAAATTGTTATCTCATTTGAATTGCACTGCAGGAAACTCCTGTGGCATAAATGTTCCTTTACACAATTTCTCGGATTGCCTGTATGAAATCAGCATGCATTAAAATAATAATTTTTACTTTCATAATTACTTTTTCAAAAACCTTTCACCGCATGTTTTTGTTGTTTTTGTGTTTTTGGTACGTTCGAGAGCACATTGCCGGAACATTGCTACGTTAATGTTTTCATCTTTAGTTAGGAAGCAATTTGCTTGTATTAAAAATTCACCCATCATTCTGATATCAGGCTAGCGGCTCACTCTAACTTTATGAAATAACTCTGGTTTTTTAAAAGCACATTGCTTCAAATTTTACGCACATTCCTCACATTGCTTTCATGTGTATAGAATCACTGTTTATTGACGTACACCCGTCATCCTGATGTTCACCAATTATTAAAATTACCTAAAAACAAAAATGGGCTATGGCCGTAATATGTATGTAGGGTACTTGAAAAAACTTAAGTAATTAGATTCGCCTACGCATTACAGTGTTCGCACTTCAAAGTAGAAACAAGTTAAGTTATAGTCGGATTCGCGATAGTATCGCTAGCAAAAAAATAAATACCAACTGCTGTTAACATATTCATTAAAATTAAGCCCTAAAAGTTAATTAATAATTGTTTAAAAAAGAATTAACTCACGTCCCACGGCTGGCATAGTAGTTCGATTATTCAAAGTAAATATTTTTGTTGTAACATCTAAATCTATGGCGGCCGCCATGCTTGATTCACATCACCTGAAGTTTGTTCTTCTTCGTAAGATACCTTTAACCAGTCCACCTCACTTCTGTAGACCTCATCGACTAAGCGCCGCAAAACAACTGCTGACACTGACTGTAGTGACTGCAACTTGCTTCGCTTGTTGCTTCCACCCTTCCGCCGCCGAAAGTGACTGGCTGTCAGCTGTCACCGACCTAGTGACAGTTGACACTAATGACAGATAGTAAAGTACCTCGAAAAGGAATCGATAATCGATTCCTTCATGTTACTGATATTTTTGCTATCGTAATTCCAAATAAAGATAAATTGAAATCGATGTAAATTTTATTTACACCTACAAAAATAATTTTAATTTGGTTTAGAATCTCATTAAGAGGGAACACGGCATGCGGATTTTTCTACGAAAGTATTCCTCTGTTTTCTTCCTGATTAATGCCTCTAAAGCAATATTTATTTTTTCAAAAATTAAGGTCAGCTTTAGACATGTCCCTGTAAATTTCTTTTTTTTTTCAAAAACTCTTAGGTACACTTAATATGACGCACGTAATATTGCAAAAATTGCCCTATTTTTACTGCCGTAAGAGGACTTCTAGCCAAATAGGCTACTAATAAGCTCAGTAGGTACATACTAGATACTTCAATATTGCTGTTGCTGGGCAAGTTAGTGGAAAGGCGTTGGATGAAGATATTCCAGGATTGGTTGCTGTGAAAGATCTTTGAGGAGGCCCAAAGTTCTTATTGTTTTTTGAAGTGCCTATCTGCATTATTTTATTGGCATCAATTTATAAAACGTGACTTAGGAGACTATAGTACAGGTGAGGCATGTTTGCCTATAGCATGAACGAGATTGCACGTCTGGGGAAGTACTACCCACACAGAATATAGTTCTAATAAAATTATTGCGTTTTGTCTGGTGAGTAGCGCCTGCGCGTGGTGGCCCAATTGGTCCTCCCTATCCCCTTTCAAGTTCACATCGTCTTCTTTTCCCTCCTACGTCCCTTTTCGTCCCTATTTATCTTTTCCTCCCTATGTCCTTTTTCAGTGTCGGTAGGCAAATGTAATAAAATTTATTAAAAAGGGCTTGGTTTAGAATAAAGCCTTGTTCATAGGCGGCGGTTACCATTTACCATCAGGTGGTCCAGGAAAGGGTGGACTTTGACAACCTGTAATTCTTATATACAGTGGTTTAAAAGATACACAATGGTAAGGTTTTATCTGTTCCGTGGTTTAAGCGGACAAAATTGTAACATGGTCAAGAAGAGGTTTTGGTTTTGGACGAGACGTTGTGATGACTGTTATTATTTAGCTGCGTGCTTATTTAATGAAAATAACGACGAACTAAAGTACCTTCGTACAGTGGCGGATTTATAGTCTTAGCCGCCCTAGACCCTAGGCCATGTATGTAGTATGTACCAGCCGCCCCTTTCTCAATTTTTTGACACGATTTGCCGGGCTACGTATAAGTTTTTATTCAACTATTAAAATTGTAAGGCTACCTAGAAGTGCCTAGAACCTATTGCATCCATTGAAAATGCAGGATCGTCGGAGCTTGTATTATGCTGATAAGCTAACTTGTTGTGAAAACTTTGATATCGGTATTCAGTCAGTCGACATAGAACTGCGAAATGGCTCTAAACTACGAGAAGACTCTCGTACTTTGTATGAACCATCATTGTATACCACGTTCGGCCTGGTATGCGCATCCTCAGATGTGTGCGAATATCCTACAGAGGCCAGATATTAATGAGTCGCTATGACTTGATTACTGGTCTTTTGCGTAAGAATGAAAGAGTACTTAAGGAAAATATTGCTGCTGCTCCAGATTTGCTTCGTGATGGTCTGTTAATGATCGTGTCAGGTGGTGAAGATCAGTTAGGGTACTGATTACCAACGTCAAAACGTACAATATAATTTACATGAGATATTCATTTAAATAATTAAATTGTTTAAGTACCTAAATCGCGTCTCCAAATCGATTTTCACGGGCAATCGAGACGATCCGATGCGATGCTAGCTTCACCATTACAGCAGCGGGCTTTTACGACACTATAGGTACTTAAATCAATTTCCTAGACAAGAGCTGACTGTTAACCAAAGTCGTGATTTTGTTTATTAATTACTGTTAACAGGATTGTTTTAGTCGGCGCGGCGGCCTACTACAACTAGCGGGTTTTTTTTTATTTGAATCAGTTTGAATCTAACCAAAATATACCTAATTACTGCAAAAATGTATGGCAAAATTTATGCTATTCCTAATAAAACAAGGGCCAATTTAAAGTTAAATAAAAACTTTTTTATAACTTTCTATTTAGGTACCTACTTAGGTACTAATCTACTATTAAGTTTTCATACAGACACAGAAAAGACCAATCGATATCATGTTTCATTTTGCACGTAAGATGTCTAAAAGCGGAATAATCAGCCTATAGAAAACAGTCTAAAACCATAAGAAACAACTATCTAATACAAATTCAAAAAAGCGGCCAAATGCATGTCGGTAGCAGCAACCTAGTTCGTTGTAACTTTGATCGATGTTTTAATAATAGTTTATTTAGGTATTTTAAATAAATTGCGGTTTACGATTTATCACGTATTAACAAAAACTACTTACTAGATCTCGTTCAAACCAATTTTCGGTAGGTAGGTACATCTTTTTTTTTTAATTTATTTATTGAATATACATACAGTTTTATAGCTAACTTAATATTAACAGTATAACATAAACCATTGTAGGTTTTACCGTATACTGGTAGGTATTCGTCGTCGGAATCCTACTTTACACTTTAGATAATAATATTAACATTATGTGTAATAAGTAATAACATACAAATTTGATTCCACCTTACTTTCTTCATTTTTATTTTTTTTTCCTTTAAGATCGAAATGAAATGTAAGGTAGAAATCAAAAAGTTATTCTATGTACGACAATCACTATATATATAATATAGGTCTACTTTTTTTTAGTTTTATCATTATCTTATTACCTCAGTATCATTTTTGAAGACCTATCGATAGATGGTAACACGTATGGGTTTGATGAAAAAAATTGAGTTTCAGTTCTAAGTATGAGGAACCCTGAAAATGATTGTTTTTTTTTTCTATTTTTGTGTGAGTCTTAATGCGGTTCACAGAATACATCTACTTACCAAGTTTTAACAGTGCCTATAGTTCTTATAGTTTCGGAAAAAAATGGCTATGGCTCACGGACGGACAGACAGACATGACGAATCCATAAGGGTTCCGTTTCATTTAGCTACAGAACCCTAAGTTTAACAGTCAGTCCTGTCTATGAAATTCTCAGTACATAAACTAAAACGCTCGAAAGCGAATTAAAATAACTCTTACTTACCTCCCTAGCATTGCAGTACAAATTCGATTGCAAGAGTGTAGCGCACGGAGCCTTTGTTTTAAAATCTTTGGCGGGAAAACAGATTTGCCTTGTAATTTGGAGCATAATGCTCCAATTTTGCTTTAAATTTTGAGATATAGTTAGTACATAATCGTAGCATATATAATTACATATATACAGATGTGCGAGCCAGGGACCCGGGTTTCCAGCTCGCACACAGTTTTATGATCGTAGCTTCAAAACTATTCGAGTGTGATGGCTAGTAGTGTCCGACCGAAATTTCGGTTTCGGTTTCGGCCGAGTTTCGGCCAAAAATCAAGTTTCGGCGGCAGTTTCGGTTTCGGCCAAAATTGGCCGAAACTTTTGCCGAAACCGAAACTGATTTCGGAAGTTGTCGTGCACGCTCGCCTAACTTCGTTTCTCGCGGCAACGCTTTGGCTGCCCGGGAAATGTCATCCGCCGTTCGGATAGTTCTGTAGCAAAAAAAAATTAGTCAGTGCGTTATCGCCCGTCGCAAACATTCTTTAGAGGTTATGCTTTGATAGAACTGATTACATGTAAGTTTTTGTTTCATTTCTGTACTTGAATGATTTATATAGTTAATTAAATATTGAGTCAGTAACTTTGTTTTGTTGTTATTAACAAATCAAGTCCCATGTAAAAAAAAGATTGTAGATAAATATAAATAAAATAAAAATCTTTATTTGTCACAAAAAATACATTTACATACAGTACTAGTGTACAGCAGAATAATGTGTTTGGTACTAACAATACTGATACTGTCTTCCAAGTAAGCCAGAGCCTGTATTATGGGAGACAGTGTTCAGTTTGCGAGACATGTTTACAATAGAAATAGTCGCTATTATTATATTTATGTGTGCTGTGAAAAATATTTACGCGTGGTTATTTTTCAATTTTAGTGAAGTAAAAAAAAGATATAATTAATAAAAACAATGAGAAAAGATTATATGTATTTGTGTCTGTGTGTGCGTGAGTGTGTGTGTGTTGAGTGTGATTTAGTTTTATGTGATGTATGTTAGAAGATCTTCGGTCGCTTGATAGTCGTTTAATTGAAGCCAATCTGAAACCTTAATCTTTACCTCTCGTGTGTTGAGTCCTAAAATGTTAACTTTGTTATTTATAATATTGTATAGTTTGCAGCTTATTATTGTATACTGCCTTCTTGCGAAGGTAGTCTTGTAAGGGATGGTGGGACAGACGTAGAATTTATTCCGTTTTGTCTGGTTGGGTCATGGGACTTGAGAATGTTTTCTTAGGATAACCTTAAAGACAAAGAGCTGGCGCACTGTTAGGACCTTGCAGTCAGAGTACAATTGAGTGGTACCTGAAGTGTTTTTTAGTCATAACTTTTAACACAGCCCTTTGTGCCCTCTCCAGGCTTAGTAAGTGCGTTTTGGCTGCCCCACCCCACACGGATATACAATATTGCATTACTGACTGACACAACGCTAGATAGACAAGTCTTATCTTATTTATATCTGCAGACTTTCTTAGGGATTTGAAAATGTGTATCAACCGTCTAGCTCTATGTGTCACTGCTTCGATCTGTTTGTCCCATCTCAGCCCGCTGTCTATTTGGACACCTAAGTATTTGTCAGTTTCTGCACGGGTAATGTTCTGACAAGAGCAGCGGCTCAGGGAGTTGCAGGTATAGGCTAGTATAGAGAAGTCATGAGGAGCATTACTAATTTTGGATAAGCTGAAGGGAATGTAAAGAGTTTTAGAAAGGTTAAGAGTTAGTAGGTTGTCTGTTAGCCAGTGCATGACTTTGGACAAGGAGTATTCTGATCTCTCTTTCAGAATCTGCCAGCTAGACCCCCATACCAGAATCGTAATGTCATCTGCATAACTAAAAATACTTGTATAGGGCAGCGACATATTACAGCAGTCATTGACATAGAGTTGAAAGAGTGTAGGGGCGAGGACGCTGCATTGTGGGACGCCGTAGAAGGCGATTACTTCCTCACTCTCACAGCCCCCAATGGCCAATACTTACTTTTTGCTTTCTGTTAGAAAGGTAGTCCTTGAAGACACTATATGCACTACCCTGGATACCCAATCTTGTGTGTCAAATGAAAAATGTGAAGTGTTTTATTTGTTAAATTACGTTGTATAGGTAAACTTATTTCAAGATTTACTGTGTTTCCATTTCATGTCCTAATTAATGCAGAATAATGGGTAAAATGCACCAAATTTCAGTATTTTAAGGAATTTTATACTTGCCCACGTGAGTTTCGGTTTCGGTTTCGGCCGAAACTGAAGCCACAGCCGAACATTCAGTTTCGGTTTCGGTTTCGGCCGGAAAACCAGTTTCGGTCGGACTCTAATGGCTAGTTCTTTTAGCTTGAATTGCTCCAATTTTGCTTTCATTTATTTAGTATAGTCACCCTAATAGCAGTGGTTTGCCTTAACGGCCATGTGCCAGACAGGGACACGTTTCTCCAGCTTATATCGGTCCTCTTCTTTTTAATATTTACATCAATAATGTTATTAAATATATCCATAACTCTGATACACTCTTATATGCGGACGACACAAAAATTTTGAAAATAATTGAATCTAGCTCTGATTGTGTTCTATTACAGGACGATTTAGTTAATTTAAGTGAATATTGTACAAGGAATAACCTGTATCTAAATATTGATAAATGCTGTGTAATAACATTTTCTCGTAAAAAGAAAATAATTTCGTATAACTATAATATACATGACAAACCCTTAAAACGAGTAACCGAAGTGAGAGACCTGGGTGTACAGCTGGATTCTAAGTTTTTATTTGATAAGCATGTTGAAAAAATTACAGACAAAGCATATAAAATGCTTGGCTTTATCATTCGTCAAGGGTCAGAATTTACTCATGAAAAAACCCTCGTGTTGCTTTACAATTCATTAGTTAGATCTCAGCTTGAGTATGCCTCGACGATCTGGAATCCTCAATATGAAATTTATAATAATGCCATAGAAAATATACAATGCAAATTTATTAAAAGACTAACATATAAATTAGGTTCCCTTAAGTCAAGAATCGTATCCTTAGAAAAACGCAGAGCTCATAGAGACCAGATATTTCTTTTTAAAATTATAAATAACATAGTAGACTCGCCGTATTTATTGAGCAACATCTTTTTCAATTGTCCTCGTAGTGGTGCTCGTTATAAGCCCACTTTTTACACTCCATACTGTAGAACAAATTATTGTAAAAACCGTTTTATTGCAAGAACATGTTATAATCATAATGAAGTGTATAACCACATTGATATATTTAGTAATTACCAGGCATTCATTAAATCTATAAAAACTGTCACAGACTCACTTTCAAATATTTCTTAGTTGTCTTTTTTTGCATTTTTAGGTATCAAATATTTTCTATTAACTAGTTATTATTTATTATAATAAGTTATCTTAACTAGTTTACTTGTTTTGCAATCTTAAATAATTAAAAAAAATATTAAATAAGGTTATAGGCTTAAGTTCACTCTTACATTAAAAAAAAATATTGCTACAGTGAAAACTTTATTGGCCATATGTATAAAAAAATATGTTATTGCATAATGTATTACAAGTGCTGTATGTTTTCTTTAAATCAAATAAATAAATAAATACACAAAAAACAACACATAGCAACGAAATTGTGATTGCTCCAATTTTGCTCTAAAATTATTTATTTATTTATTTAAGAACTTTATTGCACAAAATTAAGTGTACAAATAAAAGCATTCTCTACGAGCCAACCTTTGGGTCATGCAGAGAGTGGGTGGGTTTGCAGAGATGAGAACAAGTAGGTGCAAAGTAAGAAAACATGTAAGAATGAAAATAATAAAAGTATACTTATATGGTACACTTACTTAGAATTTCGATTAAACCAATGAGGAAGCTAGGGACCACACATACATGTAAATAACACATGTACCTAAAACGAAAAATACCAAAAATACCGTTGGTTATGTGATAATTCCGTTTAATACGATATTTTTCGTATTAAACCAAAAAGTACAAGTGGTATAATACTCTTTTATATGTTATGCTATCCCTGATAAATAATTAAAATATTATCCACCTAATTATTTAAATTTTATTGATTGTAGTTACCAGGATACAACACCAACAACTCCACTGGTGTTTGTTTTAAGCACTGGTTCAGATCCTTTTGCTGCTTTTCTAAAGTTTGCTATAGAGATGAATATGCGCGAACGAATAAATTCTATTTCATTGGGTCAGGGCCAAGGTCCAGTCGCTGACAAGCTGATTTCCAATGCGAGACCTAAGGGCGATTGGGTTTTTTTACAGGTAGGTACTTCTTAATGTATTAACCCATAATATATTAGGTACGTAGCTATGTTTAAGATATCATCTCAACCCATAAACGTCCCACTGCTGGGCACGGGTCTCCTCCAAAGAATGTGGAGAGAATTAGATATGCTTTCATAATTTTATAACACATTAATAAAATAATTTTCAGAACTGCCATTTGGCCGCTTCTTGGATGTCAAGCTTGGAATTAATTGTGGCTAACTTTAGCGCCGAAGGCACTGTTATGCATGACTCTTTTCGTTTATTTCTGAGTTCAATGCCAACGCCTAAATTTCCAGTATCTGTCCTGCAGAATTCAGTTAAAGTTACAAACGAACCCCCGAAGGGTATAAAAGCTAATATAAAAAGAGCTATGATAGAAATGGAACCCGACTTCTTTGAGAATCATGGTATGCACATGTAAAATGAAATATATTTTAATTTAATTTTTATTGTTATTTACAGTTTTATTAAACCTACAAGGAAAGATTCGAAAAAAAAACGATCTCTAATACTTACAAAGAGTTTTTTGAACCATTTCCTGGGCCCTGATTCTGAGCTGTCGGAAGTTTTCGGCCAGAAATGTCAGTTTATTTTTCAAGGTCAAAATTCCTAATTAAAAAAAAAACGCTGTGGAAAAAATCTAATATTATCAGTCTTTTTTTTTTGTTCACATTTTTGTAACAAAAAATATTTCATTCTTCGATTCGAAAAAGTTTACGATCAGGGAGCAATCCAGGGCATCCAAATCAGGGCCCTGGACAAAAAAGTATTGATTGGCGGTCCATTCTGTACCTAGTATTTGTAAAATTGTGGTCTAAAAAAAGCAGCCCGCTAAGTCCTCTCAGCTCGATTAACTATCTCACCTTTTTTATTTTAAATAAGCATATTCTGCTATTTTACGTGCGTATTCAGGGAAACATTAGTATTTAGTATACCTACTTAATAATACGAGTACCTAAATCATTGTGACTTGCAGTGTTGGGTCAAGATTGGCGCACGATGTTATTTGGTATTTGTTTATTTCACGCAATATTACAAGAGAGAAAGAAGTTCGGGCCTCTTGGATGGAACATCACCTATGAATTTAATAACAGCGACAGAGAGTGTGCTATGCTTAACTTGCAAATGTTTTGTGAAGGGGGTCACATACCCTGGGACGCCTTGGAATATATCACGAGTAAGACTTACTATTTAATTGTTACATTTCACTCGCCATTCAATGTGTTCAAGTCTTAACAATTATTTGATCTGTATGTTATTCGTATATAAATAGTCTTTAGTTAATACCTTACTAAAATTGAGAATGATATTGTTACGCCACTAAAAATATAATCAGTGTGGTGTACACTGTTAAATTTTTAGTACCTAATGCTTTTCATACTTTATAGGTCTAATTACGTATGGTGGTCGTGTGACTGACATGTGGGACCAACGGTGCTTGACTACTATATTAAAGTTATTTTTTTCACCGCCCACTCTTGAAGAGGGATACAAATACTCAAAATCCGGTACCTATTATTGTCCAAGGACTGAAAAGCTTGAGGAAGTTCGTGATTATATTGATACATTACCAGGCATTGAAGATCCAGAAGTTTTCGGGATGCATGAGAACGCTAATATAGCTTTCGAGGTATTTATTAGTTTAACAGTGCCTACTTTTAAAACTGTTCTGTTTTTGTATTCTATTAATTAATATGGTGTAATTTTATGTATCTAGAACAAAGAAACGAATACTCTAATTCAAACAATAGTAGACGTACAACCGCGAATGGCAGGTTCAGGAGTTCTTGAAACGCCTGATCAAATTGTGTGGCGCATGTGTGATCAAACACGACACAGAGCACCGAAAAAGATCGACAGGGATCTTATGAATCCGAATCTCATGATACCCGATGACATGGGTCAATTACACTCACTTACTACCGTCTTAATACATGAAACTGATAGATTTAATACTCTTCTGTCTATAATACATAACTCGCTGAATGAGCTTCAAAAAGCCATCAAAGTAAGTACCACTACCAACCTACCTACATAAACCATTTTTCATTTATTGTGCTTATTAATAAGTCTTAAGTTTCGTCACCGCTCAGGCGCTAACATCGGGCGCTCTACCTATACGCTACCTGCATTACTAAAACCAACACATTCTTCACAATCCTCGGCAAGGATCAAGCTAGCTATATTCTACAAAAATAAAACACAACAGAACACGAACTTGAAAAAAGGCATAATTCACCACGTTCTTCCCTATGTTCCCCTATTCCGTTTCCCTCCTATCCCTACGAAATTAAGAAAATAAAAAGTGAGTTAAAAACAGACAGTGCACCAGGCAATGATGGCATCCCAAGTAGAATCATTAACCTAGCCAAGGATCATCTTATCTACCCAATCACTCACATTTGTAACCAAAGTCTCGGGCAGGGGATATTCCCAGACATTTTTAAAACTGCAAGTCTCAAATCGTTTCTCACATCATCGGTTCGGAATCAGTCTCAAGCGTCATCAGTCTCTCGAAGCGGTTTTGAAGCTCAAGCTGATAGCTTTCGAGGTTTTGGATGTGGATGGCAGAAGCGTGGACTTCAGCAGTTAACGCGTCTTTCTAATTGGAGGTCAAAGTTCAATGTGCCTCTACCATACGGTGATCACTACCGGTTTTGTCTGTGTGGATCACAGAGACATCTTCGAATACTTGCCTCCTTGTCGACATGATGAAGTCAATTTCATTTTTTGTACAACCATCCGGACTCGGCTTAGGCGACATCTCGCCCTCTTGAAAACTGGACCGCAGGCGAGTTGTACCCTCTTGCCAGATGCTAAGACCACACTCGCCCCAATACAATTTTACAAGTGGGCCAGTTATACCTCTGAATATCTACTAGGAGTCAAGTGGCCCATTGAAGTAGTTGTCGAAAATTTCACTATTCAAAATCGTCAAGGGTCCAAATTACTTAGTTTTTTATTCACAGATTTGAACAAAAACATATGTATGATATACTATTCCCAATATACTAGACATATCTAAGTAAATAAATTCGATTTACCTACGAATAATATGAAGGATTATGATTACAAGTATATAATATGATACGAATGTTGTGTATATAATTATTTAATAAAGGTATAAATGAAAAAGTCAGGTATTTGCTATTTTTTCAACACAATGACCTACAGTGATTTTGTTATCAGTCAATTACGATTCCTCTTGAAGATGATCCTCTTGATTTTTTCAAATTGCCAACTTTCAAGTGGAATCTATTGAAGATGACAAAATATTACTTTTCAATGCTTATTTTGAAAAAACATGGCTCTTAAAAAAGGGGTATCTTCATGATAAGTGGCATTTTTTTGATATGACATGAATCTTGGAATGGAAGGTTACTAGGGGTAGTAGGTAAGTTACTAGGGCCACTTTGGGTTACATAAGAAAAAAGGATTGATTAGTGCAAAAACAAAAGACAGTATGTGGTCTCAGAAAAGAATAAGAAGTATCGTAATTGACTGATAACAAAATCACTGTAGGTCATTGTGTTGAAAAAATAGCAAATACCTGACTTTTTCATTTATACCTTTATTAAATAATTATATACACAACATTCGTATCATATTATATACTTGTAATCATAATCCTTCATATTATTCGTAGGTAAATCGAATTTATTTACTTAGATATGTCTAGTATATTGGGAATAGTATATCATACATATGTTTTTGTTCAAATCTGTGAATAAAAAACTAAGTTATTTGGACCCTTGACGATTTTGAACAGTGAAATTTTTGACAACTACTTCAATGGGCCACTTGACTCCTAGTAGATATTCAGAGGTATAACTGGCCCACTTGTAAAATTGTATTGGGGCGAGTGTGGTCTTAGCATCTGGCAAGAGGGTACAACTCGCCTGCGGTCCAGTTTTCAAGAGGGCGAGATGTCGCCTAAGCCCCGGACTCATCCAGGTCCACTTTCTGTCCGTTGTTCAGGCCGCTTCTTGAACAAGGAATTCATCATAAAGAGGCCTTCCTTCACCATGAACTCTGACTTACTCCAAATTGCCCCACACTCAGCTCGTCACCGCATCGTGTACCCAATTTAGCGTTGAAGTCCCACATCACCGCAAAGTGCATTTTGGAGGAGTATATGGCCTTCGATATGTCCTCATACATCCTTTCGTCCTCATATCCCTTTCGTCGTCTTAGTGTGTCAAAGTCGGGTCGTAGATCTAGATGATCTTCAACGAACATCTTTTAGTCATTCTGAGTATCAGGTTCGCAACCCTGATCGACTCACTGACAATCTCGACAATGTTATTGACGAGGGACTTGTGGACGATAAACCCGATACCACCCTGGGATAGCTGGTAATCCCCCCAGTAGTACAGCAATGTACCCGAGTTCAGGGTTAACGTGTCCTGTCTCTTTCTTCGGACCTCAAATAACCATATTAGGTCCCCGTATAACTTTCTTTTAACTTCTTCCAGCTCCACTGTTTTCTCTTCAGCTTGCAGCGTTCTAACGTTGTAATCATGCTGGGAATTCTTAGCACCCCCTTCCCTGCCATTTCCTACGCCGCTACTTTGGCCGGGGCTGGCGGGGCTGCCGGGTACTGGGGGCCGTTGTTTTTTTTGTGTCGTTCCTGTAGGTGATGATTGGCCTTCTGTTACCAATTACCATGCTGGCCAGACGGATTGTTACAGGGTTTTGTTTCGAGTTTTCCTTCTCTAGCGCTATTGTTATGGCGCGATTTTAATATAAAATTAATCACCTCCTACTACATCCCGGGAACGACAGGGAGTGGTGACAAACAATTTTTTGTCTCATGGAGTTTAACGTCAGAATATTTGATAATGACGTTAAATATACTGTACCTAATTTTATGATTAAAGAAGCCTTTACAGTTTACAACCTACTACAAGAGTCATAGGAAATTGTAAAAGACTTATTGTATTTATCTATACTAATATTATAAAGCTGTAGAGTTTGTTTGTTTGTTTGAACGCTAGGATCTCAGGAACTACTGATCCAATTTGAAAAATTCTTTTAGCGTTGGATAACACATTTATCTGGGCAGGTTATAGGGAAATAACATCACGCCACGGACAATAGGTGCTAAGCAGTGGCTCAATAAAGAAAGACAGGAGCGCAGCCTCGCGGGTCTTCTAGTTACTAATAATTACTAAAAAAATTGACTATTATATATTATTGTGATAAATCGTAACTTTTACTCACTGCTTCGGTAGCATGCGCCACCCCACCCCCCCCCCCCCCACGTCTTATTAAAAATAAATTGTAAAGGAAAGTTATATATTTATTAAATGGCCGATAAACTTGCCCACTCCAATGGAAGACACCTACGTTATAACCTTGCCTCTACATAGCGCATCTAATTTCAGGGACTCGTAGTCATGTCAGAAGACTACGAAGCTGTGTTCACAGCTTTCTTGAACAACAGAGTCCCACAGATGTGGCATAAGAAAGGATATAATTCATTGAAATCACTCGGCAGCTGGATCCTTGATCTTACATACCGGGTAGATTATATTGAGGTAAGTAAATAACCATTTAAGTTAGGCTCGTGCAACTAAGATTACGTAGGTAATTACGTTTTTCTGATGTTTTCAGAAATGGCTCGTGGATGGTTTGCAGCCAAGTAATTGGGTGTCAGGGTTATTTTTCCCCCAAGGGTTGCTGACAGGCTCGCTACAGTCGTACGCACGACGCTATCGAGTCCCAATTGATGCTTTAGTTTTTGACTTTCACCCCAAAAAAATTTTCATAGCACAAGAGGATGTTTATGAATCTAATAAAGGAAAAAGAAAGGTTTGTAATTCCTCCCCTCTGTACCTGCATTCGTTATAGGTATTTAAATGAGTAGTTAGGTTGTACCAGTTCTAGCTCACTATCCAGAATCCGTCTGGCTCACTAGCTCACTATTCTCGAGTCGACAAAAACTAAAAAAAAAAAAAAAAAAAAAAAAAAAAAAAAAAAAAAAAAAAAAAAAAAGGTTTTGCCATGCTCTGATCACGAATCTGCGGTCCGTTTTTGTCTAGGATGTGTGGTTTCAGAGATGTGGAAATCAATTAAGAAGAGTATCTAATCGATATCTAATCCCGCACCCTCATTAACGTTTCTTTTGTTCTCCTATTTCCTATTATCTATTGTTTCTGGTAGACCCTCATTAGCATTCTTATCTATTACTCATTGTAAGCTCTTATTATCACTGCTATTGTTTAAGAACTTCCATGCTATTCTGAATCATCAATAAAACACATTCCTTCATTTCTACATTTTTATTGCTTATTAAAATATGAATGAAACATCTGATTCACTAAAATATCATTGTATACTGTGTTCTCTGTAAATATGTTCGTAAAACTAGGATGTGTGGTTTCAGAGATGTGGAAATCAATTAAGAAGAGTATCTAATCGATATCTAATCCCGCACCCTCATTAACGTTTCTTTTGTTCTCCTATTTCCTATTATCTATTGTTTCTGGTAGACCCTCATTAGCATTCTTATCTATTACTCATTGTAAGCCCTTATTATCACTGCTATTGTTTAAGAACTTCCATGCTATTCTGAATCATCAATAAAACACATTCCTTCATTTCTACATTTTTATTGCTTATTAAAATATGAATGAAACATCTGATCCACTAAAATATCATTGTATACTGTGTTCTCTGTAAATATGTTCGTAAAACTACGCATTGAACACCCCTGAAACTTATATAGCAAATACATTAAGCAATATTCGCCGCAAACTGATGTCCACTCATTCTGAATTCTATCCACATTCCAGTCCCATCTTTTACAATTCCTTCTTAAAAAGTCGAGATGATATCGTGTAGGTGCACGCCCATATGAATCAAAATATTGACCAATACCATTCGTATCGACATGTAAAGCTATCCAATGTGAGCCTGGTTTATCATCCGTATCCAAATTGCATATTGTGTACATAGGTACATGAGTGTAAATGGGTAGTCTATTAGCAGCATACACATTATATTCTAGACTGGGGTGAATCTTTTTCAGATGTTGTTGTACATCTAGTGTATCCATGATATTACCAATCTATTCAATGGCTAACATAGGAATGATCAATTATAGTCACTTGTTACGACTTGTATTAAATGTCATTCGCTTGTGGAGATTTTGTATGATTTATCTGTGCAATGCACTACGCATTACGAAAGAATGCGAGATAAGTTTGTTAGTTCAAATTTACTATCGGTTGCACTGAGGAAATGCTTTAGATAAGATAGAACTATATAAGACCGAGTGGAGGCAGAGCCATCAGTCATTCTATGGTCTCGTTTGACCGCAGTGAATCGATATATCAATACTAAGTGTGTGCTACTTCAACGCAACAATAGTCATGGACGTAAGTGTTATAATATTTTATTGAAAAACTTACTTTTCTTTATGTTGTTGATTCCTTACGTGTGTGTGATTAAGTGTAATTATGTGATTGATATTAACATGATAACTGTGTTGCAGAAAACATTCAGCTTCATAGACAATGAAGAAAATACCTATAAACAGTATTACTACCCGCCACTCTCCCCTAATCGCGAAGAAGAGAGTGATGACATCGTTATTAATAACACAGGCGATGGGGGAAAAAGGAAATCGCAGTCGATTGACCATTTTTTTGAAGTGGAACCTAAAATAAAGAGGAAGAAGTGGTTGTCGTCAACCGTGGCACGAGCCGCTAGAGGTGGTGTATCATACATTTCTACTAATTCTGACGACGGAGACCAAGCGACGCATCTCATAAAAATAGAAGTGTACGATGTGAAAAAGCTATGCAAGGTTCCAACTACTGATCATTGGAAACATGCTACCACGAGGATTAAATATTATGTTGGGAATAATAGGGATAGCATCTACGACAACACAAACGCCCTCGTATACAATATTACAAAGACAATAGCAGAAAGTGAAAAAGTGAAAAAATACTTTTTCAACAATGACAGTCATTAGCTGATCATTACTGAATGTGATTCTGATAACATAAATTACTTTTGTGTACTCATTAGATTCAAGGATTGCGTCTTGCGATACTGGGAGAAACACGAGAGCAGAAGGAAGAGATGAGTGTGGTATACGTGAACAGAACTTGTCATTGAATAGCAAAACTACAACACTGAGTGGAGAAGAAAAAGAGAAGAATATGCAGTATCCAAGAGCTGAATATCCATTCTTCAGTTCAAAAGCTAGACGGTTGCTCAGTTTCGAACACTGGCCTCTCCTTTTGCGACAGAAGCCTGAAGATCTCGCAGAAGCTGGTTTCTTTTATACCGGCCATGGAGACAGGACCAAATGTTTCCATTGTGGTGGTGGTTTAAAAAATTGGGAAGATGATGATGATCCTTGGCAGCAACATATTCAGTGGTTTAGTCAGTGCGCTTATGTAAAGTTTAAATTTCAACAGCGTTTTGTGTAAGATGAAAGGTGTATAAAGAAATAAAAAATAGTATATTTGATACAATTTGTTTTATTTAATTTAATAATGTTTTCCCATAGTTACATAGGTACACATTTAAACATGCATTACACATAAATCTAATACACAACACACATTATAACCTTAACTACTGTAATCTACAGTAATATTTCTGTTTTTATCTATTTCAAATTTTGCTCGAAGAAATGTTGTGATGAAAGATATAGATGATCTCTGGCAAGCAGATTTAATTGACATGCAGTCTGTTTCTCAAGAAAATAAGAAAATGGTAATATATTCTTACAATTATTGACACATTTTCAATATATGGATGGGCTTTTCCTATCAAGAATAAAAGTCAAGATTTTATATGTGACACTTTCAAAACCTTGTTTGTTAAGGGACGTATACCTAAAAATTTACAAACTGATAATGGTACAGAGTTTTACAACAATAAATTCAAAAAGCTAATGAAATTTTATAATATCAACCATTATTCGACATTTTCGATAAAAAAAGCTTCAATAGTTGAACGATTTATCAGAACATTAAAATCAAATTTATATAAAACATTTAGTTTAAAAGGCAACTACAAGTGGATAGATAATACCCTCAATGATATTATTAATAAATATAATCATACACACCACTGAGCCATTAATGAAATGCCAGCAAAAGTAAATAATAACAATAAAACAAACATATTAGAAAGATATAATAATATTAAATCAGAAAATAAGGGTACTCTTACAAGAAAGTTTAATGTTGGTGATTTTGTCCGTATTAGTAAATATAAAGGAACATTTGAAAAAGGATACACCCCTAACTGGTCAACCGAAATATTCAAAATCAGTAAAATACAAAATACAATACCTGTAACTTATTTAATACAAGATACAATCAGAGGCCAGCCTATTTTAGGAGCATTTTATGTGCAAGAACTTCAAAAGACTAAACATCCTAACGTTTATCTTTACCTTATTCATACTGAATGTTAAAAAAAAAATTAAAAAAATTTGTGTCAATACGCAGCGCAGACATAAAACTCAAAAAGAGTAATAAAAATAATCAACATGAGTAAAGCGGATGTGGTAAATGAAATTCATAAAAATGTTAGAGTCAATTTTCCTCGAAGAAGTGTTGTGATGAAAGATATAGATGATCTCTGGCAAGCAGATTTAATTGACATGCAGTCTGTTTCTCAAGAAAATAAGAAAATGAAATATATTCTTACAATTATTGACACATTTTCAAAATATGGATGGGCTTTTCCTATCAAGAATAAAAGTCAAGATTTTATATGTGACACTTTCAAAACCTTCTTTGTTAAGGGACGTATACCTAAAAATTTACAAACTGATAATGGTACAGAGTTTTACAACAATAAATTCAAAAAGCTAATGAAATTTTATAATATCAACCATTATTCGACATTTTCGATAAAAAAAGCTTCAATAGTTGAACGATTTATCAGAACATTAAAATCAAATTTATATAAAACATTTAGTTTAAAAGGCAACTACAAGTGGATAGATAATACCCTCAATGATATTATTAATAAATATAATCATACATACCACCGAACCATTAATGAAATGCCAGCAAAAGTAAATAATAACAATAAAACAAACATATTAGAAAGATATAATAATATTAAATCAGAAAATAAGGGTACTCTTACAAGAAAGTTTAATGTTGGTGATTTTGTCCGTATTAGTAAATATAAAGGAACATTTGAAAAAGGATACACCCCTAACTGGTCAACCAAAATATTCAAAATCAGTAAAATACAAAATACAATACCTGTAACTTATTTAATACAAGATACAATCAGAGGCCAGCCTATTTTAGGAGCATTTTATGTGCAAGAACTTCAAAAGACTAAACATCCTAACGTTTATCTCGTTGAAAAGATCCTAAGAAGAAAAGGAAATATGATTTTAGTAAAATGGTTAGGTTTACCTTCCAATGAAAACAGCTGGATACATAAATCAAATATATTATAAGAAACAAACTATTTGTCACTGTTTTACATATATGCATATTAGAACAATGTTTATCGAGACCCTTGTTGTCTGGAAGAAATCACTATTAGCGATACGACCGCTCATTGACACTGTTCTTGTATTTTGTAAGAAATCTATGTTACTATGGAGCACACAAAATAATATTCTATCTATCATAAAATACCTTGGTTCTAAAGTACACTATAATTATGATAATATACAACTATCTGTGCAATGCACTACGCATTACGAAAGAATGTGAGATAAGTTTGTTAGTTCAAATTTACTATCGGTTGCACTGAGGAAATGCTTTAGATAAGATAGAACTATATAAGACCGAGTGGAGGCAGAGCCATCAGTCATGTATTAGTTTTCAAGTGCACTCGTTATTGCTTTATAATTAATGATCGACTTGTGGAATATAAACCTTTGAGTAATATAGTACGAAGATTATCATGACTTCCATCGTAGATGTCCAAGGATTTAAAACAGAAGAAAATGAGTTCATAGTAAAAGAAATAGCTATCCTATATGAAAATAAATTGCAGATATTTTTGATAAAACCACCATTTCCATTTCATGAATTGACTGAACGGGAAAAGAAACAGGTGAACTGGATTGAACGTAATAGAAAGATATATTGGAGTGAAGGATTTATAACATATTCAAAGTGTCAGTGTTTGATAACAGATATATTAAAAGATAAATGTATATATGCTAAAGGTTTAGAAAAAGTGTCGTGGATGAAATGTATTTTGAAAAATAATAATATAATTAATATAGAAGACAAAGGTTGTCCAAGTTTGTTAAGTCTGTATAATGAGTATAAATATTCTAAAGATGTGTATAATTGTATTTATCATGATTCTGTTTGTGCTTTGAAAAATATTTTATGTTTAAATAAATGGTTCTTAAATTACAATAAACAATTTTATCAGTATAAGTTGTTTTATTCTTAACAAAATAAAAATATTATTTCCCCTCCCAAACACCTACTATTCTACTAAACGTTTATATGTAACTAACAACACTTATTACTCTTCATTACACTTTCATAAATATTTGCATCTAGTACCTTGGAAACAAGCTTCAAACATTGAAAATGCATCAAAACAAATACGAACCTCATTATGAAATGTATCATACCAATAAGATGCGTTTATTTTCATTTAACTTTTATTGGGTTACCGCTAATTCACATAAAATATTAATAACAGAAATGGCTGACGCTGGATTTTTTTATTGTGGAAATGGAATAAATGATGAAACTGCATGTTTTTCTTGTGGAGGAATTATTAAAGATTGGGAGATTTATAACGATCCTTGGATGCAACATGCTATTCATTATCCCAAATGTATTTTTTTGAATGCCGTAAAAGGAACGAATTACGTGTTGAATGTCTCTATGAAAACTAAAAATTTAAAAATCTGTTGACAGCTGTAGTCTAACCAGTGTTATTTGTGTTAGACAGAATCACCCCGCTTAAACAGATCCTAGCAGTATTGGGGCGCCTGCATTGCGAACCGAGCGAAGCGAGGTGAATGATGCAGGCGCCTCCCAATCTTTAATAATTCCTCCACAAGAAAAACATGCAGTTTCATCATTTATTCCATTTCCACAATAAAAAAATCCAGCGTCAGCCATTTCTGTTATTAATATTTTATGTGAATTAGCGGTAACCCAATAAAAGTTAAATGAAAATAAACGCATCTTATTGGTATGATACATTTCATAATGAGGTTCGTATTTGTTTTGATGCATTTTCAATGTTTGAAGCTTGTTTCCAAGGTACTAGATGCAAATATTTATGAAAGTGTAATGAAGAGTAATAAGTGTTGTTAGTTACATATAAACGTTTAGTAGAATAGTAGGTGTTTGGGAGGGGAAATAATATTTTTATTTTGTTAAGAATAAAACAACTTATACTGATAAAATTGTTTATTGTAATTTAAGAACCATTTATTTAAACATAAAATATTTTTCAAAGCACAAACAGAATCATGATAAATACAATTATACACATCTTTAGAATATTTATACTCATTATACAGACTTAACAAACTTGGACAACCTTTGTCTTCTATATTAATTATATTATTATTTTTCAAAATACATTTCATCCACGACACTTTTTCTAAACCTTTAGCATATATACATTTATCTTTTAATATATCTGTTATCAAACACTGACACTTTGAATATGTTATAAATCCTTCACTCCAATATATCTTTCTATTACGTTCAATCCAGTTCACCTGTTTCTTTTCCCGTTCAGTCAATTCATGAAATGGAAATGGTGGTTTTATCAAAAATATCTGCAATTTATTTTCATATAGGATAGCTATTTCTTTTACTATGAACTCATTTTCTTCTGTTTTAAATCCTTGGACATCTACGATGGAAGTCATGATAATCTTCGTACTATATTACTCAAAGGTTTATATTCCACAAGTCGATCATTAATTATAAAGCAATAACGAGTGCACTTGAAAACTAATACATGACTGATGGCTCTGCCTCCACTCGGTCTTATATAGTTCTATCTTATCTAAAGCATTTCCTCAGTGCAACCGATAGTAAATTTGAACTAACAAACTTATCTCACATTCTTTCGTAATGCGTAGTGCATTGCACAGATAGTTGTATATTATCATAATTATAGTGTACTTTAGAACCAAGGTATTTTATGATAGATAGAATATTATTTTGTGTGCTCCATAGTAACATAGATTTCTTACAAAATACAAGAACAGTGTCAATGAGCGGTCGTATCGCTAATAGTGATTTCTTCCAGACAACAAGGGTCTCGATAAACATTGTTCTAATATGCATATATGTAAAACAGTGACAAATAGTTTGTTTCTTATAATATATTTGATTTATGTATCCAGCTGTTTTCATTGGAAGGTAAACCTAACCATTTTACTAAAATCATATTTCCTTTTCTTCTTAGGATCTTTTCAACGAGATAAACGTTAGGATGTTTAGTCTTTTGAAGTTCTTGCACATAAAATGCTCCTAAAATAGGCTGGCCTCTGATTGTATCTTGTATTAAATAAGTTACAGGTATTGTATTTTGTATTTTACTGATTTTGAATATTTCGGTTGACCAGTTAGGGGTGTATCCTTTTTCAAATGTTCCTTTATATTTACTAATACGGACAAAATCACCAACATTAAACTTTCTTGTAAGAGTACCCTTATTTTCTGATTTAATATTATTATATCTTTCTAATATGTTTGTTTTATTGTTATTATTTACTTTTGCTGGCATTTCATTAATGGCTCGGTGGTGTGTATGATTATATTTATTAATAATATCATTGAGGGTATTATCTATCCACTTGTAGTTGCCTTTTAAACTAAATGTTTTATATAAATTTGATTTTAATGTTCTGATAAATCGTTCAACTATTGAAGCTTTTTTTATCGAAAATGTCGAATAATGGTTGATATTATAAAATTTCATTAGCTTTTTGAATTTATTGTTGTAAAACTCTGTACCATTATCAGTTTGTAAATTTTTAGGTATACGTCCCTTAACAAAGAAGGTTTTGAAAGTGTCACATATAAAATCTTGACTTTTATTCTTGATAGGAAAAGCCCATCCATATTTTGAAAATGTGTCAATAATTGTAAGAATATATTTCATTTTCTTATTTTCTTGAGAAACAGACTGCATGTCAATTAAATCTGCTTGCCAGAGATCATCTATATCTTTCATCACAACACTTCTTCGAGGAAAATTGACTCTAACATTTTTATGAATTTCATTTACCACATCCGCTTTACTCATGTTGATTATTTTTATTACTCTTTTTGAGTTTTATGTCTGCGCTGCGTATTGACACAAATTTTTTTAATTTTTTTTTTAACATTCAGTATGAATAAGGTAAAGATAAACGTTAGGATGTTTAGTCTTTTGAAGTTCTTGCACATAAAATGCTCCTAAAATAGGCTGGCCTCTGATTGTATCTTGTATTAAATAAGTTACAGGTATTGTATTTTGTATTTTACTGATTTTGAATATTTCGGTTGACCAGTTAGGGGTGTATCCTTTTTCAAATGTTCCTTTATATTTACTAATACGGACAAAATCACCAACATTAAACTTTCTTGTAAGAGTACCCTTATTTTCTGATTTAATATTATTATATCTTTCTAATATGTTTGTTTTATTGTTATTATTTACTTTTGCTGGCATTTCATTAATGGCTCGGTGGTGTGTATGATTATATTTATTAATAATATCATTGAGGGTATTATCTATCCACTTGTAGTTGCCTTTTAAACTAAATGTTTTATATAAATTTGATTTTAATGTTCTGATAAATCGTTCAACTATTGAAGCTTTTTTTATCGAAAATGTCGAATAATGGTTGATATTATAAAATTTCATTAGCTTTTTGAATTTATTGTTGTAAAACTCTGTACCATTATCAGTTTGTAAATTTTTAGGTATACGTCCCTTAACAAACAAGGTTTTGAAAGTGTCACATATAAAATCTTGACTTTTATTCTTGATAGGAAAAGCCCATCCATATTTTGAAAATGTGTCAATAATTGTAAGAATATATTACCATTTTCTTATTTTCTTGAGAAACAGACTGCATGTCAATTAAATCTGCTTGCCAGAGATCATCTATATCTTTCATCACAACATTTCTTCGAGCAAAATTTGAAATAGATAAAAACAGAAATATTACTGTAGATTACAGTAGTTAAGGTTATAATGTGTGTTGTGTATTAGATTTATGTGTAATGCATGTTTAAATGTGTACCTATGTAACTATGGGAAAACATTATTAAATTAAATAAAACAAATTGTATCAAATATACTATTTTTTATTTCTTTATACACCTTTCATCTTACACAAAACGCTGTTGAAATTTAAACTTTACATAAGCGCACTGACTAAACCACTGAATATGTTGCTGCCAAGGATCATCATCATCTTCCCAATTTTTTAAACCACCACCACAATGGAAACATTTGGTCCTGTCTCCATGGCCGGTATAAAAGAAACCAGCTTCTGCGAGATCTTCAGGCTTCTGTCGCAAAAGGAGAGGCCAGTGTTCGAAACTGAGCAACCGTCTAGCTTTTGAACTGAAGAATGGATATTCAGCTCTTGGATACTGCATATTCTTCTCTTTTTCTTCTCCACTCAGTGTTGTAGTTTTGCTATTCAATGACAAGTTCTGTTCACGTATACCACACTCATCTCTTCCTTCTGGTCTCGTGTTTCTCCCAGTATCGCAAGATGCAATCCTTGAATCTAATGAGTACACAAAAGTAATTTATGTTATCAGAATCACATTCAGTAATGATCAGCTAATGACTGTCATTGTTGAAAAAGTATTTTTTCACTTTTTCACTTTCTGCTATTGTCTTTGTAATATTGTATACGAGGGCGTTTGTGTTGTCGTAGATGCTATCCCTATTATTCCCAACATAATATTTAATCCTCGTGGTAGCATGTTTCCAATGATCAGTAGTTGGAACCTTGCATAGCTTTTTCACATCGTACACTTCTATTTTTATGAGATGCGTCGCTTGGTCTCCGTCGTCAGAATTAGTAGAAATGTATGATACACCACCTCTAGCGGCTCGTGCCACGGTTGACGACAACAGCTTCTTCCTCTTTATTTTAGGTTCCACTTCAAAAAAATGGTCAATCGACTGCGATTTCCTTTTTCCCCCATCGCCTGTGTTATTAATAACGATGTCATCACTCTCTTCTTCGTGATTAGGGGAGAGTGGCGGGTAGTAATACTGTTTATAGGTATTTTCTTCATTGTCTATGAAGCTGAATGTTTTCTGCAACAACACAGTTATCATGTTAATATCAATCACATAATTACACTTAATCACACACACGTAAGGAATCAACAACATAAAGAAAAGTAAGTTTTTCAATAAAATATTATAACACTTACGTCCATGACTATTGTTGCGTTGAAGTAGCACACACTTAGTATTGATATATCGATTCACTGCGGTCAAACGAGACCATAGAATGACTGATGGCTCTGCCTCCACTCGGTCTTATATAGTTCTATCTTATCTAAAGCATTTCCTCAGTGCAACCGATAGTAAATTTGAACTAACAAACTTATCTCGCATTCTTTCGTAATGCGTAGTGCATTGCACAGATAAATCATACAAAATCTCCACAAGCGAATGACATTTAATACAAGTCGTAACAAGTGACTATAATTGATCATTCCTATGTTAGCCATTGAATAGATTGGTAATATCATGGATACACTAGATGTACAACAACATCTGAAAAAGATTCACCCCAGTCTAGAATATAATGTGTATGCTGCTAATAGACTACCCATTTACACTCATGTACCTATGTACACAATATGCAATTTGGATACGGATGATAAACCAGGCTCACATTGGATAGCTTTACATGTCGATACGAATGGTATTGGTCAATATTTTGATTCATATGGGCGTGCACCTACACGATATCATCTCGACTTTTTAAGAAGGAATTGTAAAAGATGGGACTGGAATGTGGATAGAATTCAGAATGAGTGGACATCAGTTTGCGGCGAATATTGCTTAATGTATTTGCTATATAAGTTTCAGGGGTGTTCAATGCGTAGTTTTACGAACATATTTACAGAGAACACAGTATACAATGATATTTTAGTGGATCAGATGTTTCATTCATATTTTAATAAGCAATAAAAATGTAGAAATGAAGGAATGTGTTTTATTGATGATTCAGAATAGCATGGAAGTTCTTAAACAATAGCAGTGATAATAAGGGCTTACAATGAGTAATAGATAAGAATGCTAATGAGGGTCTACCAGAAACAATAGATAATAGGAAATAGGAGAACAAAAGAAACGTTAATGAGGGTGCGGGATTAGATATCGATTAGATACTCTTCTTAATTGATTTCCACATCTCTGAAACCACACATCCTAGTTTTACGAACATATTTACAGAGAACACAGTATACAATGATATTTTAGTGAATCAGATGTTTCATTCATATTTTAATAAGCAATAAAAATGTAGAAATGAAGGAATGTGTTTTATTGATGATTCAGAATAGCATGGAAGTTCTTAAACAATAGCAGTGATAATAAGAGCTTACAATGAGTAATAGATAAGAATGCTAATGAGGGTCTACCAGAAACAATAGATAATAGGAAATAGGAGAACAAAAGAAACGTTAATGAGGGTGCGGGATTAGATATCGATTAGATACTCTTCTTAATTGATTTCCACATCTCTGAAACCACACATCCTAGACAAAAACGGACCGCAGATTCGTGATCAGAGCATGGCAAAACCTTTTTTTTTTTTTTTTTTTTTTTTTTTTTTTTTTTTTTTTTTTTTTTTTTAGTTTTTGTCGACTCGAGAATAGTGAGCTAGTGAGCCAGACGGATTCTGGATAGTGAGCTAGAACTGGTACAACCTAACTACTTAAATGTCCTTTAGCGTATTATTATTAAGTTAGTTTTTAGGTTTCCGTACATTAACAGGAAAAACTGAACCCTTATAGGATCATTCCGTTATCCATGTGTCGGTCTGTATATCCGTATTTCAAGAGGTGTTACCTACTATGCGTATGCATATGCATTGGCTTATTAGCTATGGAGAAATACTATAGTCTCTATGGGGTAATAGATGTTCCATCACTCTTTACGTCTCAAAAAGACCTAAACTTATGTTATTGAAAATAATAAAGTTATTATTTAATAGAAATTATTATAGACTGGCCTGTTGGTCTAGTGGTTAGTGACCCTGGCTGCTAAGCCGGAGGTCGATCCCCACCCAGGACAAATGTTTGTGTGATGAGCATAAAGGTTTGTTCTGTGTCCGGGTGTAATTTATCTATAATATAGGCTTAAAAACTCTCTCGGCTCGAGTTAGAGTAGAGGAGACCCGAGCCCAGCAGAGGGACTTAATGAGTTGCTGATGATGATGATGATGATATCCTGCTCTCTCATACTTTGCTGTACTCGGTAGAATCCACAATGATCTAAATACTGCAATTTCACTATCTTAGTCTACATTTTGTGAAAATCAAATAAATATTGAGTAGATAATAGAATAAAACAAATGAAAGACTCGCGCAATGCGACTGTCAAACAAACCCTTCTCAGTGCGCAAATCCTACTAACACTTGACCGGTTTTTTCTTATTTAGGAAGAAACCAGCGTGTATGGTGATTTACAATTACCTGAAGATGGTGTCAATATTCACGGCTTATTTATTGATGCCGGCCGATGGGATGTAGATAAAAGCATACTAGTAGATGCGTTTCCGGGTAAGTACACAATAATTCTTTATGTAAAGAAAAAAACAACGCCGGCACAAGGTATCTATTATAATATATTAACTAACCATTATCCCGCCTGAACAGGTCAAATGAACCCACCGGTGCCCGTAATATGGTTTCAACCAGTATTAACGCTGCCGAAGCCAGATCCTCGCTACGAGTCGCCATTATACAAGACTTCGGAACGAGCGGGCATATTATCGACCACTGGACACAGTACCAACTTCGTATTGCTAGTGCTTCTGCCATCAGATCACCACTCCAGCTTTTGGATCATTCGAGGCACCGCTCTGCTCACACAAATTACTGATTGAACTATCTTACCAAAAATGTTCTCACGTAGGTAATTATGTCTACTCAGCTAGGATAATATATTATTTTTATTTTGATGTGACCTGTCACGATTGCATTTAGTATAGAACTTTTAAAACATATTAGAAAATCCCAAAATAGGTACTAAGGAACTGGCGTGTATGACTTCGTGGTGCTACCTTTTATTTACGTTAATTATTGTCAATCCCGGTATGCTTTGAATGTAAACCTCGCACGATAGGACGATACAAAAATAGTCAATTAATAACTTACATTTATTTTATACAACTCGATTCATACTTAGGTAATTACTTATCCTTTAGTGCATTTTATTTTTGTCACTTAATGTTGTACCTATCAAGCTTTAATTAAACTAATTACTAATTTAATAAAAATAAAATCTTATAACATTCTCATCTGTGAACACTATGTGATTTGCAGTGTTGCCATAATGGCAAAAAGCCAAATATAAAGAACGGGCTTTGCTATTTTTGCTCTCGATCTTCTATTACGAGTTTAACAGAGAATTAGACTACCATCCACTGGGAAGCAATTAGCAACTTTAGCAAGGGTGTTGCTTAGTTCTCCTTTTAGTTTCACAATAAATTTGAGCGCGCTAAACAATTACACACGTATAACTACCAGTTTACTGATTTAGTCAGTTATTCTGTGCTGTAGGTACCTACGTAGGTACCAAACTGAAGGAGGTCGCGAAGAACTAAAATGATTACATACCTACTCACATAAGTATTTAGTAAGTAGGTACCTAAAAGTTGATGTTTATCTTGTTAACACGCAACACCAATAATGTACGTTTTTTACAGTTTTATTGTGGGACATAATATATCCATCTATAATTAAATTACCTAATTAATAAAAAAGGTTAGGTGGCCACCACAAAGCATATGGTTTTTAAATACGATTTTAGATGTACCCACGAATATATTATATACTTTTTTGCAATATCTTATTATGTGAAAACATTGAAAAATGAGCGTTAATAGTTTTTTTACGTCCTGTGACTACTCGATATGGAAATAGTTATTTGTGCAACAAGAGAGCAAAGTAGTTTTTTGCTGCGAGTGCTGATTTTGAATCCTGAGCAAGCGAAGGACTCAATGATTGAATCACGAGCGTAGCGAGTGATTCTAAAGTTAAATCCTGAGTGTGGCGAGGGATTCAAAGGCACGAGATGCAAAAAACTTTGCTCTCGTGTAACACACAAGACTTTTCACTTCAGCAGCGAGAACACTTTAGGAGAAAAATAATAAACAGGAATAGATTGAAATAATAATCTAATAATATATTAAATAACTATTTATTGTGAATCAAAATAATTAAACTTGTAGGTAGAGGTTCAATAAAATGGAACAGTTTAAAAGTTAAAAGTAAAATTTTATTTAAATTACCTAACGCGTGTTCGGAAATAGCACTCATGATATTTTATTATTCAAAATATATTACGTAACATTTACTTTATATAAATATTTACAGGTTAAATATCAGTTTTATTTGCAGTAAATACTTATTTTCGTTGAAATACAATAAGTTAAAAAATCAATAAATTACATTAGACATAATTAATTATCTTTTTGCAAAATTTCTTTACTTAGTACCAAATTCCGAACGTGTTTTGTCTTTGAGGTCGAATTCAATATCGGAACTTCGAAAGGGCTTGTCTTTGTCTCTCTCTCTTTCTAATGGCGGGAAAGAGATAGTGTGAATGTTTCGAATTGTATGATTAACCCCAGGGCTGAATAAGATATTCGCGGCTTTCTGAAGAAAAAAATTAAAAAGTTACTTTGTCTCACTCAGTGAGCAAAATCGCATTTTGCTCACTGATTTCAGGCAGCAAAACCTACATGTTTGAGCTACTGAAGTGAAAAAGTAATTTAATTCATTCCTCATATTTTGAAATTATTGCGTTTGGCTTTATATTGAAATCGATGAAACTGAATGTGAACCTAATATGTTTAGTTACGTTTATTCTATGCATCATATATTATTACCTATTATCTAGGCAGGAACGGGAAACAAAACTGCGCAATTATAAAACAAATAAACATATTATGACGCGACTCGCGAATAGGTAGATAAATAATTTTTTGATGTTACAATATTAATATAACAAGCAACAACAAACGCAAAAGAATATTTTTCTGTACACTTTATGACTAAATAAATCTAAATCACAAGCATTCGAGCGTATGAGGCAGTGAAAATGTTTTTCGAAACAGCGTCTTCGAGTCCATGAACTTTCGAACCTGTGAGGCAGTGGATAAAAAATTCGCAACAGCGTGTGTCGTAATAGCGGCGTTCGAAACAGCATACGACACCCATGTTACTTAGGTTGCCTTGTTTCTAATGTAGATTTTTTTAACTTTGGATATTATTTTTTATTTTTCTTGATTTGCCGTAGGTATTCATGTGACACTAATATGAGCGTATCAGTAATTATTACTATTACACTCTGCGCTGTAGCATGGTGCGGGTGACAGTTTCACTAACATTTCGTTTCACTCATGAAAGTAGCCGCGATTTACAAATTATGACTTAGTATTTCAGCTGTACCACATTCGTAATATATTAAATCATTAATAAACTGTAGTAAATTAATTTTAACCCAACCAGAATGTTCTAGTCTAGTCATACAGACAACTGTCACCCACACCATGCTACAGCGCAGAGTGTAGATATCGACTTATTCTGTAACTCGGTAAGCCCAAAACGGTGCCAGCAATCTAGGTAATTTTGAGTTATCGTAATATTGTAGTAGCTACAAATTATAGTTAGGTAGTAGGTAGGTATGTTGCTGTGTAACTTTTGCCTTCCTTTTACGTTTGACCGTATGGCCCATGACTGTATTTAATGGAATGCACAACATGTTTTAGTGATTTCATAATCCCTACGTTATTGTGTCACAAGACTGAGTAGTAGTAATATGCTTTGAGCCAAAAGCCTCGCCAAATGTGGCCAATCTGGGGAAACTCACCCCAGATCAGCCAACTAAAAACGCTTATAACTTTTGAATTATTCACCGTCTAATATTTGACGACTAACATTGAATTATTTTGTGCCGCAATGATATTGTTAATTAAATTTACCTACCTACTCGTAACGTTTATTTCCAAGGTTACTGAAAAATTTTCATGGGCCTACGTGTACCTACGGACAGTAGTACAATTTGGAATATAATGTGTATACTTTTAATTGCTTAGGTAAATATACCCCTACATCATGTTTTATGACTATTCCTGAATATAATGCTAATTTTGCTACAATCATTAAATATTATTTGAACTAAAAAAATGTTTTAATTTGGTTACATAGGTACCTATTAATAAATTGCATTCGGTGTAGAAATGAATTAGCTAATACCTAAATATTTGGTATGCGCATAGATATGTTTTAAACGAGGACATTCTGAATGCGTAACAAAATATTACTGGCGTGCATATTTAGTACCTACATTAAATATAAGTGCGGTAAGTTGATAATAACAGCCGAGGCGATATTGCTAGGCTGTAATTATCAAAGCGCACGTATGTCATACGACGTTTTATAACATATTTGCGAGGAAATAAATAAAACTCGTACTTTCTTAGAAAAAACAATACAGCGAAAAGAAAAAGCGCGCGGAATAATTTTTATAACATATTTGCTCGTAAAGGGTCTCTTATTCCACCAATTTCAGTGTCGTAATGTATCTCATTACGCACTAGTGCGGTAATGGAAAGTAAATTGCACGGCTTCTCATGCTCACATACTTTATTAATAATCAAGGGGCTCCATCTAAAACGAACGGTACCTACTTTTTAAAATCTTAGCAAAGAGTTTTTATGTCAGAAAAGTGGTCAACATTTTATAAATAAAATTAACTTTGGGAGATAAAATAATTATTATTATTATATATTTATTATATATATTATATATATATAACGATTATATAAAATAAACATATGTTTATTTTATATAATCGTTAATAATAATATTTATAAGTTATAACTTATAAATATTATTATTAACGAATTATTTAACTTAATTAATTTAGAGTCTAAATTAATTAAGTTAAAGAATTAAATTTAAGAAAGTCCGAATTTTATTTATTTCCTCGCAAATATGTTATAAAACGTCGTATGACATTCGTGCACTTTGATAATTACAGCCTCTGCTTTCTTGTAATATCGCCTCGGCTGTAATTATCAACTTACCGCACTTATATCAAAATGTACTATTACTTGTCACAAATTATCGATGCGCGCGCGTCAGCGCTTTGTCACAAAAACATTACTAATAAAGTAAATTAATCTTTTGTGTTTTATAATTGACGGTCTAAAATTTGGTGCTCCAGTGAATGAACAAAAGTGAATTTATTTGAATAAAATAAATAACGGTTGGACTATGAGGAATTACGTTCTCCATGTATAAATGTTAAGTTAAAAAAGTGTACAGTCAATCAATAGTGCTTGTTCATAAGCTTAAAATCATTACCCTCCTTTTTGGCAGTCAGGTAAAAAGGCTGCACTCTCCCAAAGTGTTTAACATTATTGTGTGTGAACAAAGTACTAGGCTAGCATAAGCTTGTAGGTTATAATAAAAGTATATGCATAAAAATGTTTGTCTTGTGTGGGAGTCGTACCCACGTCGCTTAGCACAGCGATGTTGTTAGTAGATGGAGGGATAGTTAAATAAAGGGGGATAAAACTAAGTAATACACATGATTATCAGAAACTGATTTATTTAATCCGGTTAAATTGTCATATTTCAGTGTAACATTCATTATTACAGTATTTGGAAAGTAAATGTTGAAACGGGCAAGTCCTGCGTGGAGGCGACACCTATCAGTCGCGTAATATGTTAACTTCAAATATTACTATCCTAAAGTTTACGGCGGGCGATTCGACAGGTCCCCAGTAACACTAAAATACAATAGAAAGGGGTTGCCATTGGGCTTCTCTACCGGTTCCATGAGAATTTTCAAGACCTGTATTTTGAGGCCCTAAATTATATAAATTATGTGATTTATAAACAGCGTGCACACCTAATTACATCTCCACACAGGCCTATATACATAATAATTTATCGACTATTGTTTCATGTGAAAGTGAATGAATATCACAGTATTTCCGTTAATTTGTTTTATGTTACATAGCTTGGTGTCATTTTAGCAGTTCAATTAATATATTAGCCCTATATTATTAGAAAAATAAAAAGACCTAGACCGGTGTTTGTTTTACCTAACTAATGATTCACTATGTAAATGAACAAATTGATTTTCTCTGTTCACTGTGTTGCACTTTAATACAAAGCTAGAAATGTATAACCAACAACATTGTCTACGCTTCAAAGTCCCAATCAAGTCTACTGCGGCTTGAATTTTAGTTTATTATATTAACTATACTTGGTTCTTTACACATTTTTACATAGATTGGTCAAAAATAAAAATAGGCAGCGACAAGCACTCCACCGCTGTTATCGTGTAGGTACATAATATAGCTAATTGGCTACTAACTGCAATGTTTTATGTAACAACTTGCATATCAACTATAGAAATCATTTGCTACTAAAGACATATTCAATAATTTATTTTTTTACAGTAAAACATATTACAAAACACTGTCGTACCTTTATATTGACAAATAATTATTATAATCTAAGATTGAGTCAACAGACAACAAAATTAACAGTTTGTTTAGGTCTGGGCTAATATAAACGAAAGTACGCCACACTGAGTAAGCTCTAATGCATGTAATGTCGATGTTGCAACACAAATAAATAATCTACTTGTATTCCGACGGCATCTGAACCATACCCAGCGACTCTTTCATTAGAACTAGCCCAAACCTAAGGGCTTAAAATAAAATCATTTTAAAGATATTATATGGTCAATTTCAAATAGAAAGGGTAAAAGTTAGCAACTCTCCGCTAATCATCATACGGGCAAATCACCGACATCCTACGTTTGAGTGCCTTCAGTCACTCTCTTGTCGAATGTGTGTCATTTTCATCCCTAAGGGGGACCATTATAGGAATATAGTCTAGTAAACACTAACACATATATTTAAAAATGACGAATATAATCTCAATTAAGCAGGTATGGCGATATAGTAACGCGAATAAAATTGAAATATTCTTAAAATTTGATTGCCTATAATATAATATATATTTACCTATATTTTAATCGATTATCTAATTTAAAAGGCAAAACTATTTGTAAATTATTTCTAATGACAAATGCACAATAATTAAACCTATTTACAAGGTCTGAATATCAGTTGCTGCTAAAATCCCTTTTAGTTTTTTAATTTCGATAATAACAGCACAATATAATTCTAGTCATCCGTGTAGTGACGGATTGAGAAAACATAATGTCACTACCGCATCTCAACCCGTGGGTGTCGTTGACTAAGGGAGAAACCTTACACAGACAAGAGCATTATAAGAAAAGGTAAATTCAATAAAAACCCTATACCAACCCGTCTGGCCAGCTTGGTATAGTAGGCTAAATTTTATCCACATTGTTTGGAGGAGACCCATGTCCAGCAGTGGGACATTCATGGGTTGAAATGATGATGATTGCATTAGCAGTTTTGTCAAGCATTTCTCATGCCTTCCCTATATTTCTCTAAGAGTAAGACAAATGCAAAACTTTGAAATTTCGCAGTAATAACTTTGTTTAAAATTACCCATGGTAAAATTAATCTCTGGTACACTTGCGTACGTTTGGTTAAAGTTCTAACCTAACCTAATCCAAGCCCCCAGGTCTTTATAGTACAAAATTTATGAATCTAAAATGTTGACAATTATTATTGAGCATATCAACCCAACGCCACAAGCGGCATAATTTAGAACTAAAATCTACAATCCGACATTTAATTCTACGGTGTTTAATATAATAAAGGCCTAGACGAATACACACACTATAATAATGCATTTTGATTGAGCAAGCATACATGGTACTATTCGAATGCAGCTCGAAACTTGCACGCAAGATTCGTACAACGTTAACGCGACTTAGAATTATATCATTAGTATTTATATATAGTACGGTAGTGTAAGGGAAGATGTTTACAACAAGTAAAAGTCCCTCTAATGTAGCGGAACCCTTCCTATTTGAAATAAACTTATAATAATAGCTGTAAAATAACACTGGCCAATCAAAAAAAATCATTACAGTATTACTTAAATTGAGAATTTCTACTATCTAATAAATTCATAACAATTCTTATTAATACTCATAATGTTAATAGCCCTTATCCAGAAGAGATTAAAAACATACCTATTAGGTTTGTTCCATTAGGGTCGCCATACATCGACGGAAGATGCGCCGGGCGTATCATTATTGTATGCACGACGCACTAACGCATCATCGGTTAAGTGTCCAAGGTTCAATGTTTTTGTCATAATATGTCTCTATTCTGACATTATGCGACCGATAGTCCGTCAGATGTATGGCGACACTTAGGCTGCGATTTCACCAGAGATGTGCCAGGATGCGTAAACGTAAGCGAGGGATATTTTTGTTAAGAACCAATAGAATCGTTAAATTTACATCGCTCTGATGAAGTGATTCTATTGGTTCTTAACACATCGCTAGCTACGTATCCTCACCACATCCCTGGTGGAAATGCAACCTTAAACAGGAACCTAAGACGAGCTCAAATGTAAATTGCAAGACTGCACACTCAAATTCTATTACAATTTTGAATTGCAACAATGATGCCAACATTAAAATATATACAATACATTAAATTTGTTTTACTTTACAAAGCATTTTTCCACCTCTCAATACATACCTGAGGATTGTCATTAATACTAAAAACTTAAATTTACATTAAATTGTGGTAAAGAAAATCCAATTCTTATAATCAGTGTTTCATTAGACGTATGACGTATACCTATAGGGTTATTCTTTAATTATGTGTAACAAGTATATGTACAATAATGTGATGACATGATTTCATCGTTCATTAATCTACTTCTAAACAAGAGCTAATTGTAGTTGTGATAATAACAATAAAATATAACAATAACAGTCAAGAAGGCAAAAGCAGTTAAGTTACTAAAAAGGTCATTAATTATTCATTATTTATTATGTAAGAGAAGTTATAAAAACAAATGTTGACCAGTGTCATTTTGATATAGTTTGGGTGTTGAATGTATCAAAAGGAAGAAGTGTAATCAAAACGGGATATCAGTAAGTGACGCGCGCTGCGCCGTTTTTCCAGTCGTACCTACTTAACCTACCTACATAAACAATAATCATCAAAACATACTTCCATTTGTATTACAATTACTTAATTATATTGATTCCACGTTTTGATAGAAATAAATTGAAGCCGAAGACATTTGAACCTCGATTAAAAATCTCCAATTTACATGTAATATTTCAAATTGACCAATTCTGGCTAAATCTCACGACATTGCTTAAATTTTAACATCAAATCACACAACACAAGAGTTATCATTCGATCTAAAATTACAATATAGAAAATGAACGGAATGAACAATGTTTAGCATTGACATGTGAAAGTCCCCTGGAGGGAGCGGGAAATGCAGCGCGCGGCGGCGACATGGGGGACTGGGGTATCGTGGGGGCAGCGGGGACGAACGTCTGCCCCCACCACGACTCCTAGTCCTCCGACATAAATGAATTCTGCGACTTGAGCTCCTCTAGCCGTGAGATCTGCTGTCGCAGGTACATTATTCTGTAAACATACACACAATTCTACTAACAGCCGCCTCAATAAGTATTAAGACTTAATTCTCTACTGTCACCATTAACTAATATAATAACTAATAATTACAGGCCTTAAAATGTTTGCTAAAGTACTTGAAAAAAAGTAATGCAATAAACTTACTTTTGTTCCTGTAACGTGGCCCGTATTTCTGTATGCCGAACTAGAGATCGAGAACATTTCAACTCGGCGGATACTCGCGTACATTGTAGACACCCCAGTTGATATGCTTCTTCCGTGAACTTGTTAGACTGTGGGACGAAAAAGTTACAAATTATCCGCAATAATCTGCTTATTCGAGATAATTTAAATATTTCATACAAATAATCAAGTGTGATAAATAGTCACCTGTTTTTCTAGAATGTCAGCAGGCCAACCATTTACATGTGAAGTGAGGTCTCCCCGCATATAGTTGACAAGTGAAGGCGTCATCATTGGAGGCGCGTGATGAAGATTACCGCCGACTACTGATGAGTAACTTCCCAGGCACTCCACTGGCAAATACATAACATTTACAATATATATATAATTCAAATAAATAATTTGACTTAACTGGGGCTGAAAAGAATGTAGAATAGAATGTTTATACACAAAACACTATCAAATTGTATTTTAAGATTTAATTTATAAATACACTAGAAGACGCGCGGGGCTTCGCTCCCGTCGCTTTTGTTTGGCCACTACTCAGCTCCTATTGGCCGTAGCGTGATGTTATATAGCCTATAACCTTCCTCGATAAATAGGCTATCTGACGCTAAAAGAATTTTTCAAATCGGATCAGTAGTGCCCACATAATATATTTGTAGGTTTAGATGTCTCGAGACAAGGGCAAGTCCACTACGACCTCCAGGATTCTATGAAGGCTTCCCTGTAACTACTACTACCTGTCTGAACGTGTAAAATATAAGAATGACTAACTTTTCCTAGGTAAAGCTGTTTCTAGGTGTAAGGGCGGTGCATGTGGGTCGGTATTCTCCGAGTGCGTAGGTGTCGGCGGTCCGGCATCGCGCTGCGGCGTGTCGGACCGGCTGCCGGTGTCACAGGCCGGCGACGCCGTGCCATTGTTCGCCGGCATCGTCACTGATGGCGCTCCCACAATACGTGGCAAGGCCGCCGCAAGTAACGAACCACTCTGAAATATCAACATTCGACATGTCATTCATATTTTTGAAAATTCCACTCTATAATAGAAAATAGAGGCCACTCAACTCTGTACAGAACTTACAATATAAAAAAAATACAAAATGTGATAGGTCTTGACGCAGAACATGTTTTCGCAAAACGTCATCCTGAAAGCTTTAGCCATTTTCGCATAGTGTTACTTTCGCCGAACGTCATTTTCTCAAAACGTAATTTCCAAGTTTCACAGAATGTCATTCAAGCCCAGGAGAGACCTAATACTGCTGTTTATTTTTATTATTAATTTATTTACCCAATTTTGCAGTATTATGTCTCTCCTGGAGAAAAGGCTTGAATGACATTCTGCGAAAATGACGTTCTGCGAAAGTGATGTTCGGCGAAGCTGAAATTATGCAAAAGTGACCAAATTTTTCGGGGTGACGTTTTGCGAAAATGGCGTTCTGCGTCAAGACCAATTGGGTCAATTGGTATTCTTGTACTTGATTAGACTATTGCAATATTATCAAACATACCGGTTGATTTGAATTGTCAAGTACGACAACAGGCGGAACTGCTTTGTCTGAATTATTCCGAACCGTCGAATTAGCTTCTCTGGCTCCATAGGAATTCTCAGAAAGTGGTGTACTCCTATCAGGCGAGATGTCCATATCCTGTAATGATTGTCCATCTATCGATAGGGAGAAAGACACATTATTACATTGGTATACTTGTTACGAATATATTGAATACATTAAAATAAACGATATACCTCACCTTTACCGTCGTGTTGAGGCGCTGAATGTTTTGGTCTAGTTCTTTCGTGTACTTCTTCATCTCTCCCGCTGCTATTCCAATATCTTTCAGTTGCACTATTGGTTCTTTTACTAGGTTTTTCTGATTCTCTTCTTCCTGATCTTGAACTTGATCTCTTATCTCGATCTAAACAAGATTTAATGAACAATTTATTGCTTGCTTGAAAATAAACCTCTATATTGCGAAAACCGGAAAAGGACCAAAAAACAAAGAGCTAAGCGGTAAATTCCGTTTGGTCCTTGGCAAATGTAAGACTTTATGCTAGTAGTTTTGTTATAGTGTTACACATTTCAACATTTACAACTCAGCAAACACAAAATTTGACTTAAAAAACAAAGTTATTGCCATTTTAAGAGTTTCGTGGTCAACAAGGAAACCTTTATTTCACCATGTCTTTGTCTACCCGCGAATTAGCCAGTAACTCTAGATAATACGTAGCTGCAATTTAGCACGGGAAAATATATGTATTATGTTATACTAGAAGTGTGGCGGAAATTAGATGAGGCCTATGTTCAACAGTAAACGTTGTTGGGCTGATACGAAGATGATGATACTAGGAGTCGCGCGGGGCTTCCCTCTTTCTTTATTTGGCCACTGCTCAGATTCTAATGGCCGTAGCGTGATGTTATTTGATGATCTATGCTATTATAACCTTCCTCGATAAATGGGCTTACCAACATTAAAATATTTTTTGGGACCAGTATTTCCTGAGATCCTATGGTAGACTGAAATTGTAAAATTGAAAATGGCCCTGCAACCTTGTTTTAAATCTGATAAATTTTAATATTTCAACAAATCAAAATTTTTGGAATACTACTCTGCCAATTATACAAGTAAATATAATTAAAAAAATGTAATAACCCAACTGCAAAAAATCAACAGAGAGCAACGCACTAAAAAGACCGTAACATTATTGTAGTATTATTATACCTAATTAAATTTAAATACATCCATCCATCCTCCATTTGATTCCCTTTATTTTGATACTCTACTCAATAGGTTTGGTTAAAAAAAATAATAGAACTACTTACAATTTGGAACCATTCAATTATGTATAATCTCTTTTTAAATATATGTAATCTCCTTTTGATTCTCTTTATTTTGATACCCAAATCGAAAGTATTGGTTAAAAATAAATTTAACTTCTTACAATTTGGCGTCAAAAGCCCGCCGTTTAAGTATTTTTATTCTTAAAACCTATCAAAATACAATTGGGTTTTCTAGACGAATCTAACGATACCCTAATTGTCAAAATCCATCCAGCTGTTTGGAATATTCGTGGGAATAAAGAAATTTACAAACATACAATAGATACGCGCGAAACACAATACCCGTCCTGACAGTCGGGTAAAAAACGTTGTCTTGAATTTTTTTTTGAAACTTAAATTTATTATTGAATCATACAAATATTAAAGGTTTTAGTACAGTTTCATATTTAGTTCGGTTGTATGTTATTGCTGTTTCAACGCCTAGTTTTGATGTACGTACTACTAGAAGGTCAATATTTTGCCTATTTGTGAACTCATATCTGTCTCGTCCTGTATAAATTTAAAAAAAATCTTACTCAATCCGAACCTGATTCGAAATCCTAACGTTTTAGTGTATATTTTGTTCGATGACTATAAATATTAGAACATTTCAGTACATTGGTGGAAAGAAAATAAACTTTTAATTTACATTAGTACCTTGGCACCTTTATTGTCGCTAGTATCTTCACAAGTTATTCCTATTATCTTGGCACCATTATTGTCGCCAGTATCTTCACAAGATATTACATGTACCTAAGTAATATTTTGGTTTCGTGCAAGCCATTAGACGTGTAGGCAAAAATGACCATTTAGTGTACCTATAATGTATATAATTGATTTTGATTATGTTAAATATATTTTTATTTAAAATTAAAGAAAATACTCCAATTTGCTTAACTATTAATAAATCAGATCATGAATATCATTTATTACCAACTTTTTTAAGCAATCGACTATGAAGCCATATTTTATGAATGCTCTATGCTGTCCGTGTATGGCAGCCGTAAGTCTCTGCTGCAAGCATAGACAAGTCTGCGAGATTGGGGCATTGACACCACGACGGACAATGCACAAATATGTCATTGGAGGGAGTCAATTGGATAAGTTGATATTTACGGCTGCCTGCTGTGATGCGAGTAGTACTTTATAATATGCGGGCGGATTTGAGCACTAAGCTGGCGTGAAGTACCTCGCAGCTTTATTCAGCACCTTTTTGATAGCTTACTTGATCTTTGTTTCCAAGTTTATTATGCCCAGTTTGGAATTATATTATTCTAGTTTGTATATTTTGTAGCTGTGCCAATAGGTATCCAGTTCCATACCGTAGTCCACAAAAAAATAAACAATAAATAATATACGTAGTTTATGTATGTTATTGTATGCTCAACACAACTTTTACATAGAACATTAAAAGTATCATATATAATATAATTTTCCGCCCGCGGCTTTGCCCGCGTGGTATTTCGGTAAAAAGTATAAGCCTAGGTCTTCATTTCGCTCAATGTAGGGAAGTCCCTACAGTTTCCAAATAAAGAACGACGGGGAGCAAAGCTCTGCGCGACTTGTATTATTTCTATAAGTACCTACATTTTAGAGACACTTATAAAAATATCTAATATCTATATTCTAACTAACAAGATAATGATGAACACTGCCATCGTTGAAATCCATTTTTTATCCTATGTGCGATATATCTACATTGTACTTATACAACATGTAATTGACTGATTCATAAAGATAACAAGAATTATAGAGCAGTGACAGTCGTGGCAGACCCAATACTGGATATACTGCCTATGACAAAACGACATTATACCCATAAACACAACATGTACAAGACATGTGCCTCAGATATGTGCTCAACCCATTGTGTGAATTGTCTCTACAATTCGCAGTGAATGTCTGTGAGCAATCTGCATTCTTCTTTGTGATCAGACCGACCGGCGGACGCTTGTAATTCAATTTAGCAACCTAGTCGTCAGTTCAGATGAATTAATTTTAGACTTCCGTAGTGAAATAAGTAAGAAGCTATATAAAACCGTCTCAGATTGTTTGGCAATCACTTTATTTAGACATACATTTTGAGTTAATAAAGAGATCTATTTCTGAAATGTTTGTTCCTTTACGGGCTTTGAAACCGACTTATATTATAAATACGAAAATAACTGTTTGTTTAATTCACATTCACGTCCTAACTACTAAACAATTATTAATGGAATTTCACAAAGACATAGGCTAAGAACAACAACAACAACCGGCCCTATTGGAAATCTCTTGAGGAGGCCTATGTTCAGCAGTGGACTTCCTGCGGTCATATCAGCCGCAGAGTGATGATAGGCTAAGACCTGGAGATGAACATGGGCTTATACTTTTTACGGATTTATTACGCTAAGTTGCAGACAGAAGCTAGCATAAACAAACAACATAGAATTGGCAAGTTGTCAAGGGTACCTACTATAATAATACTAAGCCGGCTGTCCGGCGAGTGCCGGCGACATAGTATACGGGTAGAGTTCTCGTCAAACTTCTAGTTCGCTCTTAAGTTGCAGCCGCTGGTGTTTAACATAGTAAATGAAGTTCGTTGGGGTGTGTGCGGGGGTTGGGAGCGGTGCTTCGTGTTCGGAAACGCTCGGGCTGCCATCCCATGATACAAACGCGACGGACCCTTTGATCCCTACTTGGTTTTTACGGCTACAAAACCTCCTCGATACAACACATATAGTTTAAATGAAAGATTTAACTGCATCGTATGAATACAGGGTTGCATGCTATATTGGTTTCGGTGTAGATCGTTTAAAGAAATGGTTAATGAAAACGAAGCTAATCTCAATACCTGTTTACTGTTACTAATTTAACGATATCAACCGACACTAAATAAAGTAAATGCAGCCAATAAACACATACTTTATTCTATATAAATATGTACTTGCGTTACAATACCACTTCAAGTACATATCATAAAATAATATATCATCAGCAACCCATTAAGTCCCACTGCTGGGCTCAGGTCTCCTCTCCTCTAACTAGAGAGCTGAGAGGGTTTTGGCCATAATCCACTCACGCAGGCCTAGTGCGGGTTGGTGGATCAGACATACTCATAGAATTTCTTTTATGTGGGTATGTGGGTTTCCTCACGATGTTTTCCTTCACCGTTAGCAGCATATAAATTTCACAAAGTGGAATTCACATTGGTACTGTTGGTCGGGATCGAACTCGGACCGCGTGATTTGCACGCCGGTCCCTTATCCATTCAGCCACCATCGCTTCAATAATATATACTTTATAATATAATATATCATCATCATATCAGCCCAATGACGTCCACTGCTGAACATAAGCCTCACCTAATTTCCGCCACAGCGAGCGATTTAGCAAGTATATAATATATACTTTACTAAAATTGAAGTACCTACATATTTACCTATTCGTTATAGTGTTTCATCTTGAAAACAATAAAAGGCTACACAAAGGATACATAAATTTATTAAAATAATGCAAGAACAACGTAGTGAAATGAAATGAAATTTATAAACATAACAAAGTGAGAGTTGTATTAAGAGCGTATTTACAAACAGAGTGGCAACGTTGCAATTTAGTGGCATATATCGTGGCTTTCAATTTTTATCAGTTTATCGAAGCTGTATTTAAAAATATGTTTGCTAAACTATTTAGAATTGGGTGAAAAGTGTGTAAAAAGTAAGAAATCATTTTACAGTTCTATTTATATGATATAATAACTCCTTGGAAACTTGAAGGGCGTTATTTTCATAGTAATAGTACATTATGATACAAGTGCGGTAAGTTGATAATTACAGCCGAGGCGATATTGCTAGAGGCTGTAATTATCAAACCGCACGTGTGTCATACGACGTTTTATAACATATTTGCGAGGAAATAAATAAAATTCGGACGTGGAAAAAAACAAATACAGCGAAAAGAAATAGCGCGCGGAATTATTTTTACTTGTCACAATTTATCGATGCGCGCGCATCAGCTCTTTTTTTTTTAAGGCAAAAACACAAAAACAGCCAGTATTACTAATAAAGTAAATTAATATTTTTGTGTTATAATACAGATAAATGGTTGTAATTTATGATCTAAATTAATTAAATTAAAGAATTAAATTTTTCTTTTATATAATTATATCATAATTATTTTATCTACCAAAGTTAATTAATTTTATTCATAAAATGTTGACCACTTTTTTGACATAAAAACTCTTTGCTAAGATTTAAAAAAATTACCGTTCGTTACGTACGGAGCCCCTTGATTATTAGTATGTGAGCATGAGAAGCCGTGCAATTTACTTTACATTACCGCACTAGTGCGTAATGAGATACATTACAACACTGAAATTGGTGAAATAAGAGACCCTTTACGAGCAAATATGTTATAAAATATATAATATAATACAATGCACTTTCCCGTAGGTGATTTTAAAAAGTGTAGCAAACATTTTTTTTAAATATAGCTAAAAAGTTAGCTAAAAGTTAGTTAGTAAAGTTTGTGCACTCAATATTGTTATTTAAAACCATTATATTATTATGTATTCTTATAGGTTTTATTTACCTTTAACTTATATATAAATAACATTGTTTTATCACTAACATAATAACAAATTTCAAGTCTATTAAGTTGACCTACCTAGACTGCGATAGAAGTTAGGTTCATTTTATAATCGGAACCCTAAAAGTAAACGACAGTTTTTTTACGAGAATAGGTAACAGCCGAACAGTAGAGACAGCATGTTCTTATCAAAGGTCAAAAAACACCATATCTCAGAGTTTTAAACTGACGAGTCTCGATTTTTTGGTTTGTCAAACATAATTATAAATTAGTATCGTTAACTTTAAGTTTATAAAATGACGTCGTCGTACGTTTATAATAATATAATATGTCCGCGGCTCAGCCCGCGTTTAATTTGGTTCTCGTAATCAAAGAAACTATTGCCTATATAGGTAATATTTGTGTTTTTACGCTTTTCTATGAAATTTTTCAGATGTTTTTCACCTAAGGAGCTTCCTTGGACTTCAACGAATATTAAACAAATATTTGCCAAATGAGCAAATAGTTTTGGGCTCAGCAACATAATTTAGTCGTTCATATTTATTTGATTTTTTTGTTCAAAATTATCAAAATATTCTGATTATGAAAATATACTCCATCCGTTTGCACATTGATAATTGATAAAACAATAAAATATGTAGGCATACAATACATACGAATATTACATACGCCAAACTTTGTTTGATACGATTTTACACATAAATCACTGAACGGATCTTCACGCAATTTGACCTTGGCGAAAGACCGCTTATAATCTTCGACATATCTACTATGTACGCGGCCAAGCTGTGATCGGGAGCTAGCGTAATACAACACAACCTGACAATTATAATAAGTATTGTCATGATTTAATACGTATTTCATAATAATTGTTTCCCCAGTAACACAAGGTTGTTGCACTAAGATTATAGTAGATCATCCTTGATCTGCTTACATAATAATGTATGCCACGAATGTGTACAGTAAGTATCTAGTATAGCTCATGGTTCTCAATTCCAACGAATATTAACATACTAGCTGACGCTCGCGGCTCCACCCGCGCCCGTGTGGTATTTCATACAGATCCAGATTGAGTAAGTAATAAACATCCATCTATCCATCCATTATATTATAACTTCTCTCTCGCATTAACATATACATACAAATAAATAAAATTCACTTGTCTGTATGTAATGTCAAAATATTATGCTTAACATAATAATTGTTTTTGTTTTATTTGTACGACAGCTATGCCTAAAATCTGCTTTTAAAATTTTGCCTTCTGTTTGTCCTGGCTAATCTTCGAAACGGCTGGACCGATTTCACTGGCGGATAGCTAACGTCACAAGGAGAAACTAAGACTAATTTAATTTTCGAAAAGATATTAGGCTTCCAAGCAAAAAAATTAATCCCTTATTCCCTTGGTCACGCCATAAGCTGAGAATGGCTGGACCAATGCCGAAGAAGGTTGTATAGAATAGAAAAATTGGAAACAACGAATGGGAATCGAATTCCACGTGGGCGAAGCCGCGGGCAACAGCTAGTTATTCATATTAGTAGAATCCTTAATGCATAAAAAATTCCTCCAAGTAGCATCGGTCAGACTGTTGAGTCTGGTGATCGGACTCTTTACACTTTTTATTTATATCAGTAGTATAAAGTTATAGACAATTGTATTTCTGTGCCTAATATAATGACAATCTACTAAATCTGTAATTGAAACCTCAACATTGGCATGAAAATAACACCAACTAAACGAATACTGTACAAATTATATCAGAACGAAAACAGACTAATGATGTATTTTGATGGCAGTGTCTACCAAAGGTCAGCTGCTACGATAGTTTATAGATACTTCCATTTGATTTATGCTAACTAAAACAAAAATTTACTACTACAACACACAATTACAAACTAAATAAAGGTAGCTAAGTAGCGAAGGTAACCAGCTCTGTGAAAACTGATGCATCAAGTGCAAGCCCTTAAAAACACTTTCAACTAGCGAATTAGCTAATTTTTAATTGCTGCTTTCATAGCTACCAAATATACAAAAATAAAAAAAACTGCAGCTGGAAGGGTGCGACCACAAATACCGTGACAAGAGATTTTTTATATTAGGAATTTGTCAAAAATTGCGTAACCACTCTATTTTTATTTTTCCTCAACAAGGCCAAGCGTATAAAAATCAATATTCATTTAGTTAGAGTGTAAGATCACAATAATTTGTATGTGTCCATAAGCAAAACGTTTCGAGAAGTTAGAAATAGAAACTCACATGATATGGATAGTATGCTTATAAGAAGAGTTTTTGATGGGATTTCCATTACAGCATTCATAAATAGGTACCTATTCTTTTACATTAAATATTATCCAATTTCCTTTGCTTTGGCCTAACATTTTATATAAATACTAAACATTTTGTATGAATGTGTAGAATATTATTATTATTATTTTATATAAATGCTAAACAATTAAAGGAAAAATTCAAACCCACAATGGGACTTGAACCCGCGACCCTGGCACTCCCTGATCAGTGCTCTTCCAACTGAGCTATGCCTAGTTCAATTGGAAGAGCACTAGATTTGAATTTTTTCATTACTTATTAAGCATTTATATAAAAAAAACCTATTCTTTGGTTTGCAATTTTATGAGTATTTATTTTTTGTTTGCCACAAACAGTTAATAGTAAAGATAATAAGTACTTTCACATAGAGATGAGTTAAGTGCATAACAAGTGCAGGCTCAAAGTCTCTTGAGGTTCATTGGCCTTAGCAATATAATAATGGCTATAAACTGCATTACACTTTTCGTTTGGTAAACAAGCATAGCTTTGGACTGCAAACGGTTGGTAATTCAGTAATTGTTATATAGTTAACCCTCATTGATTATCAATTGCACAAATTGATTTATATGTCAGTCATCAGTGAAATAATAAGTACCTATTTGTAACATTTTTTTAAACACTTAATTTTAATTCAAAATAATAGTCAATAAAATGGATTTTCTTTGTAAAACCAATTTACTATTACCATTTACTATGTCTGTAAGTCATTTACGCTTTCTTTGCAGCCTATTTATTGTAAAAATACTAGTTAGTTGTACAAAATAAATATCAATTAAGAGAACGTAGGTATGTTATATTGACTGATTGACTTAATATGAAAGAAAGAAAAACAATATGGTAAAATTTTTACTTTTTTTATTCATTTCCATTGATATAAAATTCAGCTCTCTCTACTATGTCCCACCGGCGTTGCCGAAATATCGCTTTTTCATTTGAATACCTACTAAATAAACAGCTAGATAACCCCTGACCTTCTCTGTATGCTTAGAGTTGACAATATGAAAAGTGAAGTGTTACTATGTAATGACTTATTTATACAAAATGTCCCTATATGATATACATCTGAGGCTATCACTGATGTCATCTGACTAAAGACTGTATACAATACAATCAAAACAAAGTATGGCATATTGTTATTGAGGACAGATCTATTTTAGGATATCATATTTCATATTTAAGTGAAGGGGATGCAATTTAAGTATTGCAGGAATTAAGTGCTACTAGTGGGTCATATCTATATAAAAGTTATCTGTAAAGATAGATCTCAGCAGAAGTCTAAATTTGGTCTAAATGGATGGTGTTTCCACATATTATTTCAATAATTTTATTGGCCCGCAGTGAAAAATCAGCTTAAAGACAGTCAGGTATATGTAACTGATCACTGAAAGATGTGGAATGTTTCAAGTTGTTAACTAGAATTCATTTCAAATTCGAACTGTATGTGTTTTATTGAAAATGTATGCCATTTTGGAATTGTATACAATCCCTGTGAAATTACAAAGAAATTTAGGAAATAGAATGGATAAAATTATTCAATTGTTGTTTTTCCTGAAAAATGTATGTTCTCTAATATGTTTTTATTGGTCATGTGTCCGATTCCCACCCTGGACAAATCTTTGTGTAATGTGATGAGCATGATTGTTTGTTGTTGTTAATTTATCTACGGTATGGAAATATAGAAATAAAATGTATTTAAGTAGTATATCAGATGTTTTGTACATATAACACAAGCAAATATAATTGCTTAATTTGGGAATAGATGGTGCTGTGTATATGTGGTAAAAATATAAACTATTCAATTCAGTCAAAGATCCTTTTACATTATTTGTAAACAAATCATCATATATGTTTGTTAAAGTGTTTCAAAGCACATTACTATGTTGTAGAAGGATAAGTTGACTGAAATTAAGAAGTTTGTAAACTAAATTTCGAGATGTAGATATAGATGTAAAATAAATATAAGTTACTCACTGCTTCTGGATGAATATGTTGAATCTTTGGATGATGTTCTTCTAGGGTCCCATTCTCTAGGCTTTTCCCACTGTGACACTTCACTGATACAGTTATAATAATACTTCTTCCCAGATGAACTAATATGTTCTGACCACTCGCGGCCAGAGGAAACGCTTGCTGAAGGCGCACTTCTCTTGTCATATTTATTACCCCTACTAACACTAATGTTCATGCCACTAGTCCTACTTTTTTTATCCAGTTCATTCCGCTCATGATTACTCCTTTCTCTTTCACAATCTTTGCTACGTTCCTTCGGTGATCTGACACTATCTGGAATTGTATTTAACTGTTATTAATTAATGTTCACTCTTTTCCTTGGACAAGAAATTATATAAGTTTAGTATGAAGATTCGCAATGTGCTTTAAATTAGTCAAGTTGTATAATAATTCGCAGTGGCATCATTGCTGACAAAAATAAATTATTATTAGTACTTCAGATAATTTTCTCATTACTTATTGATAGAAATAATGTTACTTTAAATTATTAGTTTATGTCAGTAATTTATTTGGTCAATATAATCAACGAAAATTTCTTATTGTAGTGATAAATATGAATACATTTCACCATTATAAACAATGCTGCCAATACCAAATCATACATTTATTTACTTTACTTGAACACTACTATTTTCCAAATAATAAAAAGAAAGATATACCTACTTCTTAAAAATCAATAACTAAGTAAATGACTTGAATAATCCTTAATTATCCATTATACCTACAGTTCTATATTGTGGCTGTTTTATTAATCATAGTTTTTAAGGATACTTGAAAATCATTGCTCTAATTGTTATGAACATGTTACTATAGCCATAAAGCAGTTAACAATCAACAATCATTTATACAATGCAAACTGATTACATAAAATTACAATCATTAAACAGTTGGCTATATAACTATTACAAGGTATAGCTGTGGTTTATATCACATTTCTTCTGTTATTTTGCTTGTTAGCTGAAAAGTGCCTGTCAATACTGAACTACAAACTAAAGAACATGAAAAAAAAATCAAGCTTTGTTTTATCAAACAATCAAGTGTAATGTCCAATAATACCATATATAATTTCAGTCTATCCTTGAGCATTTGAACTGAACTATGTAATTTAATAACAATGTTATTGAACTTATGATAAACATTTATTTACTGAAAAATTTAATGATTACAACAAAAGTTCTCTATATTAAGAGATATATTATAAAATAATTAAAGGATCATACCTGTATACTTATTTCTAGAGGATTTGTAGTCTCTATCTCTCTCCTTTTCAGAACCCTTCTGTATGTAGGCATTTCTGGGGGTTGGATATCCTCTATTATCGGCCACATGACTGTAGTGGTGGTGCCCATGACCAGGTTGACTTGAATGAGTAGCATGGCCATGTGATACATTACCATTTGGGGATCGGAGAGGAGTGTATCGGTTTTCAGAAGAGACATAATCATTTGCTGCTCTTCTTTCACTCTTTGGATTGTATTTCTGTTCACAGAAAAATAATTTAAACATGTATATAAATTTATGTGATATGTAATTCATATAGTTGACATAATGTAAACAAGACATAAATATATTATAATTAATAAATCAACAGAGATTACCAGTTAAATTATGGTCAAACACTACAATGTGAGGTATGGCAAAGTTAACAATATTGTTACTGTTTGCATGCCAACACAATCAACATTCTATTGGAAATCTCTTCAGAATAGTTTATTGTGATACCTGTGGGTCTAATATTTCTAATGAAGTATTTCACAATACAAGTACATACATACCTTCTCGCCAGTTCACATAATTGAATTAGTTGATTAGAATTAAATAAATTAGTTTTTATAGACAACATTTAACACTATGAAGCTAATACTAAATTGTTAAATTTGTTTTACTGCTAATGTGCTGTCGATAGAAACAGGAAAAGAGTAGTCGGGAACAGTTATTACGTAGAGGAGTACCTAGGTACCTAAGGAAGGTTTAGCCTTAATCATTGGAAATGTTCGAAGAATACTTTACCTCGAAAGGGAACTGATGATTTGATCTTACCTGATACGGATGGGACTGATGCTTCTCAAAGTACCTGAAAATAGATAAAAACATTTATTACATTCCCCTAAATTACAGGAAAACTTAAATCGGCGACCGCCATCTAGACTTAAGCCGAAGCATTCAAAACCATATCATACCCATCACTTATTCGCTGAGGTTTCCTCGCATGCATTACCATCAATGCAAATGTACGATTTATTACGGCCTCAGTAATAAAATTCAAACTGAATGCACTGTCATTAAAAACAGTTTTACAGAAGGCCGTGATATATCTTGATGGACGCCATGTCACATTCAAGACACTCAAGCAAGAAAGAGCCAATAGAGAAACGAGCGAGAGAAAAGATATATATCGATGATCGACGCTTTGATGATGATAGAATTTTTTTGTCTATGGGTGAGTCCAAAAGAAAATAAATATTCAATTTTATTTTAAAACTTATTAAACAGAAGTAAAAACAATTTATGTTATGATAAATTCAAGTGACTGAGATTAGCTGATTTTTAGTAAGACTGCATAAGAATTAATCCTGCAAGGATCATCATGCATCAAGATGCAAAAGTCATCATAAACCTATAAAAACAATCAGTGTAGTGAGGATTAAGAATACATAATGGCACTACTCCACCCATGGGTGTCGTAAAAGTCGACTAAGGGATTAACCTTATGCAGCAAGGAGCACTGCGAGAAAAGGAAAATTCGAAACAAACCCTATACCAGACAATCCGACAGCGCATTTTATGGTTCGCCATAAAACGCGCTGTCGGACTGTCAAAATCATTAATGGCTATGTTAATGATCACGAGATCTTTAATGCCGCGGCTCCCATGCCTAAATCATTGACGTGGTCTACAATTTTTTATCTCAAATAGATGTAAGACGTTCATAGACCATAGGTAAACATGTTAACGGTCTATACGTCTCACAGTCCACGACGCGTCTTTCAATTCTGTAAAAGTCCAGAACACAAATTAGTGAAACTAATTACGTATAGATTGGAAATAACTTTTTTACTAAACTTCTTCAATCAATACAAGATCAGACGCAAATAGACGCGTATACTTCTTAGTGACCTAATCAACAAGGTTGTTCAAAAATAAACAGCACCAGTATGCATAATTATGGACTAATTGTAACAAATGTAGATTCCAATTTCTTTATACACGAGCAGTTTCCTGCACCATTTTGATTTATGGATCTATCTTTTTATTTAAATATTAATAATATATATATAAATATTCTTCTTATATAAATTGGAAAGATACTTATGCAACTCTACCAGATTTGTAAAAGAGATTGGTAATTAGAACTGTAGTTAGACCGTATCCGTAGGGTCAACCCTGATTCTAAACACATCTTTAAACCAAATGCCAAGCGAGCTTATGAGCTAGCATTTTGCTAACTCATGCCAACGAAGGCTATTCGGCGTTGGTTACCGGACGCTCGCTGGCCTTCGAGCGTACGTCCAAATACATTTGATGGTCGAGCAAACGATCGTTGGAACCCGATTCCGGTTTGAATTCACGTTTTGATCATGGACGACGACGAAATAATTTTAACTAGTTTTACACAACTTTGCTGGTTATCAAGGATATGAAAAATTAAACGAAAGCGGATTTGGTGGAAAACCACATATTTTAAGAATAGATAATTCAAATACTGTATGTAAAATGATTAATTGCTCAGCATTCGTTTGTTGACATTCGGCAACCGTCCAAACTGAATTTGTTCTAATGACACGCCAACAAACGATTGTTGGTATTCGCTAAACCATTCACACAACGAAACCTATTCGTTGGCGTTTGTTGGCCCGCTGTGTACGCGGCATAAGAAAAACGTACCAAAAACCGTACGTCGTTATCAAATATAAATAAGTAATATATGATTAATTGATGCGTATACTAATATAAATGGAAGCCAAATTTAGTAAATGTGCACCAAATTAGGTAAATTTTTACCAATTAAAAATAAAATTAAATACGAATGCTCGCGGTTATACTTGCGGGTGGACATGGATAAGTTAGGTTAGAAGGCGGGAGTGAAGCAAAATTCTCACCTAAATCTTCGTGGTTATTTTTTATAAAAGATGTTTTTACCTTTTTCTAATTTACCAATATTGGTGAATATTTACCAATTTTACGTCGCAAATGTATTTTTTGATATTAACATACTTACTCTTAGTAAAATAAAATAAGTTAACAGATTTTGGAGCCTTTTTTTGCAAATGTATTTGTTTGGGTATCAATTTTACAAAATTGGTAAGCAATTAGACCACAACCAGAAAATTTCATCACTTCACTAGTTTTATGTAACTGGACCACAGCAATTATCGTAATCAAGCAAATCGTAGCACAGAGTAAAAAAAGAACAAACTTCCGTTAAAATTACGAACGTTTTACTTCTATTTACTTAGATATTAAAGTAAAAATGCAAAATAAATACGAGTAAATGCTAAAAAATGGAAGGTAAATAAATATAATTATTTAAATACTATAAAATTTTTAATTTATGTCCAAATCATGAAATATATTAGTGATTCACTTGTACTAGTTGTAAACTGTTATGGCGTTTGTGTCTCGATATACACAACGCATATTCGCATCTCTTAGCAATAGTTTAATTTGAAGTATTGTTTTGATAAGTAACCGTTTTGAAAATACACTAAGAACATGAAAATGAAGTTTTTGTAAAAATAAAGAGACAAATAGTGAAAGAGTAGCGTTTATAGGTTATGTTTCCATCTTTTATTGGTATTTTAGGTGGGTTCAGTGAGACAGGAGATCAGTTGCATGTTTTTCTTGAAGACGGTATCCATAAAAGTGATGTCTGAATGAATTTCTCACGGTTTCTAGATATTCAGTCATGGTGGGAAGTGCCCAGCATCGCGTACTTTTGTTCTTTATTCAGAACTGCATTCAACCTTCTGGATTTTGACATTGAAGTGAGTAGTTTGTTTGAAGAATATGGTTGCTACTTAATGAAATATCCTTTGTAATTTAATACTTCCTTTATAGGAACTAGAGGAAGCTCTCCTAACCGATGGCACGGAAGAGTCCGCCAGTTCTCTCCTGACTGAACTAATAGTGCGGCTTTTAAATGGTTGTTTGGGTAACAATGACATCTCTGCCTTTAATTATCAGGTACTTACTTAATTTGCAGGTGACATAATGCGATCTCTTTGAGGCATTTTGTTTGTACAGTAGAGTTAGTAATGTAATCATTCATTCCAGATGTACTTGAGGAGGTTGTTTAGAAGAAAATGTCAAGAAACAAGCCGATATAATCCCTTCAACACTGATATAGATTTTCAGTTCTTACCTCTTCGCACCAAGGTTGAGATTTTGTATGCACTATGTGATTTTCGACTTGATGCCGATGATGTTTTTGATTTGTTTAAAAATCTTGAAGCTGAAAGCTTAAGAGTTGAACCACTTGGGTAAGCACAATATTAAATTGGAAGATAACTAAAAATTAGCATGGTTTATAAAATCTTTTATGTTGAATTTTAGCTGGGATGACAATTACTCTGCATACTGGTACTTCTATGGGACAAGATTATATCGTGAGGACATAATAAAAAAGACGAAAGGCAAAAATAAAAAGAAAAAGATCAAAGAGAGTAAGAAGCGAGGGTGGTTCTACGGTGATGATTGGCTTGATGATGAGGATACTGAACGTGTTTGGCAAGTGGTTTGCTTTACTGAAGAAGATTGGACCCACCTGACAGAGAAGTTCAGTAAAGCTACTAGTAAAGTTGAGAAGGAGTTGTTTCGTTCCCTTTCACAAAACTTCTTGCCTGAAATACCTAGACTCTTTCAAGAAAAGGAACGGCTACAACGGAAGAGGTTAGTTATTAATGAATTTTTTAGATATTTATTAGTAGTTTAAAACATCTAGGGTTGCCGCCGTCTGGGTTTCCCAAGATTTGCCCTAGTTTAAAGGGCATTTGGGGAGTGTCCTGGCAGGGCTTTATTTGTAGTCTGGGTTTAAAAATCTTATAATCTTGGGCCGCACGCGACACACGCACGCCACGATGAACCAACAAACCGACTCGCTAAATTCAAAACTATACTAATTATGTAACTCAATTATATTAATAGGTTCTAATTGCTATGTTACATATTATTATAAAATGACTTATTGCTCTTTACTTAAATTTCTACAACTCCATTATTTTTAAAAATATAACATTTATAGTTATTATGTAAGGGCTAATGGACTAAGTTTATTATATAGGTACTATTAATTTGATAAATATATCATGTGTCTGAATTAGGCAATCATTTCATTTTATATATGACACTTCAATCAGTCTCAGTTTTGTGTATTCGAAATCTATACATATTAAAATAGTAATGGTTGATGTCTATACAATATAGATATTGAGGAAAAATAATATGAAGGTTCTTTTTGACAGCCACAGAAGCCAAAACAATAATTTTTGTTTGTTGTCTGTATGGTTGTATGTGCATCACTAAAAACGATTGCATAGAATTGATTTTATTGATTGCAGTTTTCACTAATGTATTTATTGCTGGAGGTCTAACTTAAATATAGGCACCATTTTAAATTTTACTGCAGGAAAATGTTAGCCAAGCTCAATCTTACTTGTGAATATGTTTGAAGCTGTGCTATGGAGATATACTACAGATTGAGACTTCTTGCTTTAGAATTGAGTATATCATCTCTACAACATGAAATGGGCCTACAGAATATTTTACATGTATTTCATGCTAAATGCGACTAAATTGATGGCTGGTATTTTTTGTTTTTGTGTATACCACACACATTATTAAATTTTATTGTGTGCTGCTCTACCAATTGCTTTGGGTGTGGTTCCCATTATGGTACAAAATAAAAATATTATTGTTCTAAATTTGGTGGTATTTTCGGTTTTAGTTGAGTTTTAGTTGACCCCGGGCGAAAGTTTAGTCTATACATACTTGTATACCTCTTTTTTTAAGTGAGTTTGTTTGTGACTGATGTTATAGATTGAACAGATTTTGATGAACTTTTTGGTATGAATCAAGGAAGTAACTCCATTACTCCCTTGATAGTTTAGTGTTACATTTAGAACAGATTGCTGGTGTTGCTAGCTAAAGTTCGAGTAGTATGACGTCTATTGCTCTGTTAGTCTATCCATTAAATTAATTAACCTTACACTGAAGTTAGCTGCTCAAACGCGGCCAATTGCGGTGGTTCCATAATATTTTATGAAATATATTTTGCTGCATAATACGCAAAAGTCATGACACAATATAAGCCAAAGTACTGCTGGCTATCTTTAAATGCCAGTAAACAAGCCTAGTAATATAACAAGCCTTTGCGATAGTAGCGAAGTATAATATATTTATGTTATGCTCAACCCTATACAAGTATAATACATATTTGGGTTGGTACAAGATGAGATGAACTTAAATTCTTCTATAAAAAGCGCAACATACTTAAATTGTTGTATACTGACAACATACAAATAAAATTAAATAAATTAATATCTTTAGGAAACCTAGGGAATTCTACTCTATTTCGGAAGCACATTAAAAAATAGTTTAGACTAAATGGATTTCAATGTCGGCTGGCGATGCAAATAGCGACCTATAAATGCACGAATTTTAAAATAAAAGCGACCGTTTCCGTTGCATTTAAGCTTTTAATGTCTGTACATAATGTACTTAATGTTATGTATAGGTTTATGATAATGTATAAGGTTAAGAGTGTTTGTTATTAAAAAAAGTATTACATTATGAATTTGTATTTTAAGGTTATTAGAATTAGCGCCTCGACGTACGTCGAGTCGTGTTTTGCAGAAGATTAAACAGAAGGAAGAAGAGACCAAACATACTACGCATGACGGCAAAGAAGAGGTGGAAAGGAAGGAAACACCCGACCTTGCGAGGGAGAATAGAGCTAAGCGAAGGAATTTACTGAGGTAGGTGTTTAATTTACCTACCATCAACGTCATGTAACGTCATTGACGACGTCCATTGCTGGCCATAGGCCTCACCTGATTTCCGCCACTGCAAGCTATTTTGTGCCACCTGCAATCAATTTGGATTTCAGTTGTATATGTAACACAGCCTTTTTTTATTCAAATATTATTTTCGTGCCACAGATTTTTTTTAATAACAATTCTATCTAAATATTACATTTATATACCGACATTATTCAACCGCTTCCATTAATAACATAATTAAATTTAAATTAAATTATTTTTTACCTTTTTGTCACGCGAATATTTTTATCTTGCTATATCTTCTAAGATATTTGTTTAAACAATAAAGAGTAAAGGGCACAAAATTTATATGTTAAATTACCGTTCTAACAAACATATTTATTTAGATATATAGACTAATACCATATAGGTCAAATAGGCTTCGGAAAATTTCAATTTCTTTAATCAAAATTTTAATTGTTAAAACATTTATTGTGAGTTATCCATTGCAGATAGGCATATGCTATCGCGGACTTTTTTACAAATATTGATATGTTCTTTAATAATGTAGTACATTGTTTTGTTATAATATCAATAGTTTTCGCAGCGCATACGATGAAAAACTTTTTATGTCAATTTTTGGTTACATTATTCAAGTTGTAGTAGGGATCTCTACTTATTTCTGATGAAAATAAATATAGCCCATATTACTCGGTGAAAATGTATCTTTCTAACGGTGAAACAATTTTTAGATTTGTACTAGTAGTTTTGAGTTAAATCAAAACAAACACAAATCTTTCCTCTTTATAATATTAGTACAGATAAAGATAGAAGTATATACTAGTCTTCAAGCCCTTTCATTTGATACCCATATTATGTGAATCGAAGAAAAAAAGGGGGTCCGCCGGCCATATTTAAATTATTAGAATTTTGACATTTGAATAGTGTATTGTCACCAGAACTAAATGAAAGGTGTATGCCAAATTACAGCTCAATCGGATACTTATAAGTGGTCAAAAATAGATTTGCCAGATTTCAAAGTTACATACATACACTGCAAGTTAATAGAAAGCTTGTAAAAATTGTGTTCAGCGAAAATTTTAATTTTAATTGAATAAGTAAATTCATGTTTTTCAACAGTCTTTCGTCAAAAATCTGACTTTAGCGTAATGTTTGTGCATACTTTTTTATAATGAAAACCTTTCAAAATCTATAAAAAAAATAAATACTATCAGCACAAACATATACTCAAAAATAGAGTGGTCAGATAAAATATTAAAAAATGTTTGAAATTTATTAATAAAAAAATCATGAAACCTTTGAAATATGTTATATTTTTACCAAAATACAGGTACATATTCAGTAATTTTACTACTACTTAAAAATTCACGCATATCTTATCTTAACTATTTTCGAAAACATCATATCATCATCATCATCATCATCATATCAGCCCAACGACGTCCACTGCTGAACATACATAAACAAAACATCATATAGGTACTAAGATAAAAATGTTACTTTTATAGTTATTCTTTCTCATCTGTACTATTTTTATACGTACCTTAACTTGAACGTCACTCTTATTTTGGAAGAATAAGTGGCGTTCCAAAATATTTTGTATGAAGAAAAAAATCATCACAAACATTTTACTCGAAAACTACTCCATGTGTATCAATGTAATTTGGGGAATAGGTGTCTTATGATGGTCGCTACTAGGTTTGGCAGTTAAATAATAAAAATAAATATGTAATCCCTTAAATACAAATAAATCTTTAAATCCCTTTAATAGTTACATGTAACAGATACGACTGATCTTTTAATACACTTTAAGGTTTCAATGAAAGTTTTTTGATTGTGTGAATATTTTTGGAAATATACGCTCCCAAAGTAGCATAAAGTCCCCCCTTTATTTTCTAAACCGAAATCTGAAAAAATCACAAAAATAAAGCTCAATAAATACTTCCAATTAAAATTATTTTGAACATAATCGTATGTACCGTTTTTGAGTAATTGCCGAAAACTGCGCTTCTCAACAAAAAGATGTAATCACTATGCATGAAGATACGCTTTTTTGCTGCGGAACCCTACATTTTATTTCCGCATTTTAATATAATAAGAATTGGATAATCGTCCGGAAACCTCGGTGCGCGAGTCCGACTCTTTTGACCGGTTTTTTTTTATTACCGGACTGCCAAAAAAGGAGGGTAGGTATTGCTTTTCGCGCGTATGGGTATGCTGTTCCATTGTGACCCTCTGTAGCCTAAACGGCTTGGCTGATTTTAAAGTATGAGGTGTCATTAGATTTGAATTTTTCTCCTGAGTGTCATAGGCTATGTGACGTCAAGAAAAAGCCAATATGGCGGACATAAACTGTCAGAACAGACGTTTTATTAGTGCTATCGTAATATGGGTATCAGATGAAAGCTAATTAATAGCCTAATTCAATTATATATGCACTAACTATTGTTAGCGGCTCCACTTGTCTCTTGTAACCTAAATAGCTTTACCCATTTTGAAGTGCAATGTGTTGTTATATTCGTATTCATCCCCGAATCTCTCTATCTATACTAATACTAATATTATAAAGCTGAAGAGTGTATTTGTTTGTAGACTATATAACATCATACTACGGCGTGCGGGGTTTCGCTCCCATCGTTATTTATTAAGCCACTGCCCAGTTCCTATTAGCCGTAGCATGATGTTATATAGCCTACAAACAAACACTCTTCAGCCTTATAATATTAGTAAAGAGAGATATGACGTCAGCACAAAACCCTTAATTAAATTCAATTTTTTTTTTTTAATAAATGAGGAGAGTCTGTACTAACCTCCAAGACTCACATCGATTTCTCTTGATATACAATACAACCACTCCTATTGACTCATAATATAAATAGCTATAGATGTTTGTCTAAGATCCCTACGCCAGCTAACAAAAGAGTTGATGACCTTGAAACAGTTAAAAGATTTTGATAATTAAAATATGTAAATATAAGAACGACCGATAGAAAACTTGCTTTCTAATCAAATAAAATAAATAAAATAGTTAATTAAAAAAAAACCAAACTTCCTATAACAACTTTTTACTCTCATTCATAATTACTACTTTTAGGCAGACGGATTTTTTGGTTTTTTAAATTAATTCTTGTTACACGTATCATTTTATCAGGTTTAACGGTTTAGAAAATAGAGGGGGGAGGGACACAAGCTACACAATTTATACTACGTATAAATCGTCCATCATGTGATAATGTCGGATCATGCTCAATTTAAGGTTCCGTAGCAAAAGAGCGTATCTTCATAGTGCTTGCGTCCTTTTGTTGAGAAGCGCAGTTTTTCGGCAATTACTCAAAAACGGTACATCATGTTCAAAATTATTTTACTGGGAAGTATTTATTAGGCAGAGGGGGGGGGGGGAATTTATTTATGCTACTTTCGGAGCGTTTATTTCCGAATATATTCACATAATCAAAATAATTTCTTAGAAACCTTGGTGTTTTTATAAGATCTGTAGAAGTATGTGCCACTCGTAAATGGAGCCCTACCTAACCTATGGAGCCCTTAAAATTATTTATTTTTATATATTTTTATTATTTAACTACCTTGAACCTATTAGCGTCTCATACAAGACACCTATTCATCAAATTTCATCAATCCACATCGAATAGTTTTTGAGTAAAATGCCTATGACATACGGATATAACAGTTCCGTTTTTCCATTTTGGCTACGGACCTCTAAAAATGCAACACGAGAGATGCCATTAATCGTTCTAACATTGTTATTACGTATCTTGTTAAGAGGGTTCATACATAGGAATGGCAACGTCGCAATTTAGTGTCATATTTCGTGGATTTCGATTTTTAAACGACTTCAAAAAAGGAGGAGGTTATATGTTCGACTGTATGTATTTTTTTTTTTTTTATGTATGTTCATCGATTACTCGGAGATGCCTGAACCGATTTAAAAAATTCTTTTTTTGTTTGAAAGGGTATACTTCCGAATTGGTCCCCTATTCATCACGTCAAGTTCTGATGATGGAATCTCAGGGAAATCGAAGGCAACCCTCAAATTTTATAGGCACATGTTACGTGTTTCATATATTTTTTAAAGTTATTCAAGTATTTACGTCTGATAGTTAACATCTCATGTTGATGAGTTGGTGATGGAAGGTATAACTCCTTAACTGTTAGGAGTTGGAGGATAATTCTTTCGACATTATAGGTTCTTATAAACCAATAGTTGTATTCTTGTAGGTTATTCAGGTGAGCTGTCAGTGGAAGGTATAACTCCTTGACTCTTAGGAGTTGGAGGATAATTCTTTCGACATTATAGGTACTTATAAACCTATAGTTGTATTCTTGTAGGTTATTCAGGTGAGCTGTCACTGGAAGGTATAACTCCTTAACTTTTAGGAGTTGGAGGATAATTTTTTCAACATTATAGGTACTTATAAACCTATAGTTGTATTCTTGTAGGTTATTTAGGGGAGCTGTCACTGGAAGAGAAACTTCTTAATGTTTAGGAGTAAGGAGATGATTTCTTTAAATATCACATCCATGTTTACACTTTAAGTTGTGTTATTTCAAGTGTCTGAGGTGAGAGCTCTTGATGGAAGATAAAGTTGTATAATTCAAAGGAATTCTTAGATGATATTTTAAGTTTTCGATATAGTATCTTACCTGCATTGTATACCTATACTTGTTACCTGTCGCATTTTATAGGAAAAAAGAAAGACATAAAAAGCTGAGAGTTTTGAGATTCCTCTATTCTACAATCAGGTTGTGTTGTTAGAATATTTAAACAGACGTTCCCTTCTATCGAAGATTCTTTATTTCGGTTTTCCGTCTTAGTTTGCCACCCAGTATTATTAAATCTGCTAGATAAAAAGTACACTAAAAATGGAAAAATAAACTATTTTTAACAAAAAAATATTTAAACGACTTCAAATCAGTACTAAAAAGCGAAAAATAAACTGAATTAGATATTTAATTCCAAGCTAAAAAATACCTACCTACCTGTTTAAAGTATAATACCCTATTACTAATCTGTTTGAAGTCGGTGCCAGCCTAATGAGGTTGTATCACTCAGTTTGAGCCGTCCACTAGGTATGATCACACGCAAGTGCGAGGTGGTGTGAAGTAACGAGCGGTAACAGATGTACGTACTAAGTAGTACGTAGCTTAACAAACTCTTTAGTCTTGGCACCGACTTCAAACAGATTAGTAATAGGGTATTATACTTTAAACAGGTAGGTAGGTATTTTTTAGCTTGGAATTAAATATCTAATTCAGTTTATTTTTCGCTTTTTAGTACTGATTTGAAGTCGTTTAAATATTTTTTTGTTAAAAATAGTTTATTATTATTTAAGTGTCCTTAGATAGGTATTACAAAATAAACAATACCCGTCCTGTCAGTCGGGTAAAAACAAAACAGCGGACTTTTGGCGCCAAATTGTAAGAAGAGAAATTTTTTTTTAACCAAACTTTTCGAGTCGGTTATCAAAATAAAGAGAATCAAATGGAGATTACAAATATATACATATGTTAGGTATTTAAATTTAATCAAGATTAATAATTAACCATTTTTAGGTTTTTTTAGGGCGTTGCTTATCTGTTGATTTTTTGCAGTCGGATAATTATATTTTTTTAATTATTTACTTATTAGAATAATGTGAAAGGTGTGTAAAAGGTACGAAATCATTGCGTTAACAGTTCTATTTATATGCAAATAACACATTGGAACTTGTTGAACTTGTTTCTCAGAACATGAGTAAGGTCTGGGAGCTCTGGGATCTTGGTCCATGAGTATAACTATACGGTTTTTAAATGAAACATGGCACGTACGAAAACTGCCGTTTAAAAACACTGCAGGGTCTTTTCACATATTTACCTACAAAAATATTAGACACATACATACGTTTTACATACAACAAGATAATTATACAACTTTATGACTTAGAACTCTGGAATACCTACCAATATTTATAGAGTACTGATTGTGTTTCGCACAACTAAACAGGCGCCAAAATCCAATGTAAACAACATTGGTTGGCTTCACGAGAAGAAAAGCTTAAAACAGCCTTTGTTTTTAACATTGGACCAATTTTCTTTACATTTCTGTGATACTCTATTTTTCGCAATCTTTTCATTCATTCCATTGTATCCACCCTCATAATAAAAAAGTGTCCAAAACAAAGACGGTTTTATTATGAGTATATACCTAAAGTTAACATAACATGGATGGAATAAATCTAATAAAAAAATGCCGGAATTCTGGCAATAGTAAATTCGTGTAATATATAAATATACATACGTACATACTATATATAAATTTTAATTTGGTTGGATAAACATACCTGTTTGGTTTAACTCAAAAAACAAATGCATCTGTAATATCCCAAACATAAACACCTTATAAGCTGACATACAAAAGAAAACCAGTTTTCGTTAGTATAAAAAATCTAAAGAGTATGTTAGAAACACATCCTTACCACGAACACTAGGCCACTGTGCATTCTTGTGGTCACATGTTGCGGCCAGAAGTCTTCCTTCATGACCACACCATGATGTACGTGACGTTGTGACGTGTGTCAAAAAAGCATTGATAAACAACAGTCCATTTTTTATACTCATTTTGTAATCCCGGTATACCGGGATTTAATTAGATCAAATAAATTTATTAAAAATGAAAGTCTTATCCATACTATTTTTATGTGGGAAAATAAAAGTTTACGTAAATACAATCTTTTATTTCCGACCCCTGTTCATAAAGTACACGTGTTCGCTACAGTATAAGTACGTCTGCACTATTTATGCCAGCTCATTCTTGATCGAGGTACCATAATGTGCGCGTCTGACAATACTTTTCATCTCAAAATTTATTGTAGCCTGCCTATGAGAGTGTTCATAAATAGGTAATTGTAACGAATTGACGCTGCGTCCTACGTGGGCGACTCCAAGCGAACGCGATTGCGACGCGATCCGATGACGGTGACACGCGATGACGTGCGATACGGCAGATGTGTCCTACGTACGCTTGGTTCGTCGCGCGGCACCGTGCTGTGCCTTTCTAAAAACGCACCATCACGCATCGCGTTCCGATCGCGAGGAAATTTCAAACAAACTGTTGTCAGTCACATCGCATCGCGCCGCATTAAAGCAAACGCGATTCGATGATGGTGACACGCGATGCATTACGACGAGGCAGTTGTGTCCAACGTACACGTGATTGGTCGCGCGGCACCGCACCACGTGTCTTTAAAAACAACGGCATCGCATAGAAATCGCGAGAAAATATTAAATATACCTACTTATCGCGGTTGTGTCGTATCGCGACGCCCATTACCGGACTGTTTGGTGCACTTGGTCAGGCCACTTCAGTAGGTACAATACAAACACGGCCTTGGTGACACGTGATTGATTTGCGCGGCTAGACAAGTGGCAATCTGTTCAATTTATCTATTCTAACGATATGTCAGATTAGTACATTACGTATGTGACATGTCGATAGCTTATAGTAAACATCTGTTTCAAAATTCAAATGTATTGAAGTACCATGAAAATATTTATACACTAAGATCCAAGGGCCCCCAGACCTTACTTGTTTCTGAGAAATGAAATTTGTGGTAATGGGTAGTTCTAGTACATACTTTGAGCATAAGCATACCAGGTAGGTTGGGCCGACTCCGTCCTAAAATTGTTCGGAGTTGTCCAGATGATATAGAGAAGCGCAATGCATTGCTGCACGCGGTGGACATTTTAAGTAATAGTAATCTAAGCAATAAATATTGTAAGTAGAAATAAACTCGTTTGATTATTGACATGCCCTGATAGCTTTCGCATAGATATTTTATCAACGCAAATAAAAATGTTATTATAAGTTACTATTCAACTTAAAACTGGAATCTTAATTGAATAAAATACTGTCTTGGAGTATTATAACATAAATCACGAAAATTGCAACATGTGTTGAAAAATCAAAATATCGACCTTCCGCTCTTTTACTCTTGTAACTAGTATTGCTTGCTTAAGTACACACTATTATACCTTTTTATAATCTACACATACTAGACATGTTTTTAAGATAATGGGCAGCTATAGCACCGTACTTTTTTTTTCACAATCAAGGGTTAAAACTACAACTAAAGAAAAAAATCAGAAAAAATTGCTTGAAATGTTAATTTAAATAATGTTTTACGTTAATGAGTACTCAAAATGTAATTAAATTAAATAACGCAAGTCTCCCCGAGGACGATATCAAAAAAATTACACGACAATATCTAAATTTCTTGAAATGGCAACGCATTGAGTGGGCAAAGGAGCATAATTAAAAAAAAATCTAAATGTGTATACTATTTTCACACCATTGGCAACCCTGAAATAAAAATATGATTTTCTTGCAGCCTGATATCAAGAGCTACCTTCAGGTCCATTACTTACGACAGACCCTGTATATGTATAACTTAATTTAATATATTTTTTTGCGAAATGGACACTAGGATAATAGAGACATTAAAAATTAATATACCTTTGAATAATCTAATTCTAGAACAAAACCGTCCAAGTGCGAGTCGGATCCGCGCACCGAGGTTTCCATACGATAAAGCAATTTTTTATGTAATTTTTGCAATGTGTGATATTAGTAGGTCCCAGAATAACTATAAGTTAATATATTATAATAAATATTCACGTAAAGGTTGTCCGCCACCTTTTGTAACGTCAGCTCGGAATGAACTCTCACTCTTACTCGATTTTTTTAGGGGTATCATTTTATATGCCCTCCAATATAGTACTAAGTGATATAACTACATGAGTACGGTTTTCAGACTTTTTCCTTTACATGTGCAACTTGATATAAACTTGTGCAACTTGATATTGCTTCTTGCCAAATTTCATGATTCTAGGTCAATGGGAAGTACCCAGGTTATGACTTTTTTTATCGTCAAGATATGCGACAACAATGGCATATACGGCTGTATCTTTTGATTACGTTTACTTATAATTTAGATTTTGTAAGAATTCTTATCAGGCCTATGTCCAGCAATGGACGTACCCAGCTGAAATGATGAATATTTAACTATGTATATAAAAAAGTATTTGATATTTTAAGTACATATTTGTTCATTACTCTTGGTTTCAATTTGATTTTTTCAGATTAATTGCAAATAAAACTATTTGTAGATTATAATCAAATTGTTGACTTTTGAATAATTACAGTGCTGTGAAAACATTCTATATTTTCATTATATACGATAGAACGTAACTGTATTTAATAAGTATAAACATAGTAATAATTTATTGTTGACAATAATACTACATATATTATGTTATACATTATATAAAATATCGACAAACGTTTAAAAATAATTTAATTAATTGAATGTTTTATTCAATTTACAAACATAAAGCCATACCATAGTCATGTTTAGGGGTAGTTATCAAATTTAGAAAAATGTCAGGGGGCCGTAATAGGTACGTTTACATTACCGAAAACATTTATATCGTATCTGTAGGTATTGTACATAACTAATTGAAATACAAAATATAGTTGTTATAAAAACATATGTGTTTGTGTTTCTTAATTTTGTTGAAACTTAAGGGATTATGAAAATATTATTTTGGGTTCGGGGAGGCTCAGCGAAGTAAAGGTTACACTATTATATATAACCCCCTGTTATATATAATAGTGTAAGTATATAATCTTCATCAACAATTCTGTATCCAACACTCAAAAACTTTTTTTTTTCAATTTGAACCTGTAGTTCCCGAGCTTAGCGCGTTTAACCAAACAATCAAACCCTTTAGCCTTATAATATTACTATATTTCTGTTTTTATTACAGGTCTAAATCAGAGTCATCTGATTCATCAGACAGTTCATCATCAAGTTTAAAAGAAGAGGAAAAAGAAGTAATGCCTCAGAAACCGACGAAACAATCAAAGAGCCAAGACAAACGGTCAAAAAATTCGTCGGCTACCCAAAAAGGTGAACCACCTCCCGAACCGCAAGTAAAAACTGGTCGAAAAACAAATAACTCTCTAGCCTCTGCAACTGGACAAATCCTGATTCCTGATAATGATGAACCAGTCAGCAGCACTCGAAAGAAACTCAAGACTTCACAAATGTACGTATTCTTTATATTATACTCTAGAATTCTACAGTATTCATAACTTTCATACAATAATTGTATTAATATCTTAAAATTGTGATTTTATTGGGCATTTATTACATATTTTTTACTTTGTGATTAAACTATTACCCGACAAGTAGTGGAAATCAGCCTATCATTGTATGAACGTAAATTAAAATAAATTATTATATTTTACTTCTTTATGTAAAAATAGTCAAAATATATTATGATTTTGTAGATTCAGTCAAACAGATGAAGACATTCAAACTGATATGTACAAGTTATTAAAGCAACTGACAGCTCATGATGATGCGTGGCCTTTTATGGATCCCGTGGAAGAGGAATATGCGCCAAATTATTATGCCGTTATTAGACGACCTATGGACTTACGTAAGATGGAAGAACGTCTTGACAGTGGTTACTACTCAGATTTTTCGATGTTCAAAGCGGATTTTAAACTTATTGTCAACAATTGTCGATTATACAATGGACAGGATAACGGTACGTTAATATATGATAAACATATCTACCATCATATCTGTGTCCCTTTGAATTGGCTCGAATACATTGCACCAATTATTTCGAGTCAAACATACCTCGTGCGCTTCTATTATGTTTACTTATATAACTTTCCCGACCAAGTTCTTTTTAACTTGGCCCTTTTTAGTCAACAATAAGTTTCCATCCAGATTTTTTTGGAAGAGACCCGTGCCCAGCAGTGGGACGTTTATGGGCATAAAATGAAAAAATATTTGAAAGAAAGCAGCTGCCCCTAAAGATCGATTCTTTTCTCCATATACTGTACTTTATATCTATTTTATAATATCCTCTTTTTAATAATGTACTTTATACATCTTTCATTCTATGGTTTACTGTCATAACGTAATTTACTTACAAATAAGATTTATGAAAAATTTCTTGTATTATATATTAGTTTTTAAATATTTTCAGAATACACTGTGATGGTAGATAATTTACAAGCAGCCTTTGATCGATTAACTGAAAAATATATACACCGACTTTCGTCTTCTGATGAAGAAATCGCAGTTGAGTACCAGTTACCAACACCTTCAAGGAAACATAAACTGAAACCTACTGAATCTCCGAGTCATCACAAAAGGAAAAAACGAAAATCTCATTCTGACGCAGGTATGTAGTAGATAGGACTCAAAATGTTGTACGCGGTATTCAATAATTATAACTATTTCAAACTTAACCACTAGTTGTCTAACCAACCTTAAAAAATCGGTTAAGAGGCTGTCGGACCATGCTCAATGTAGGGTTACTACAAAAAAAGGAGTCCCGAATTGTAATAAAAATACGGTGTTTCTAATAGCCACTAAATAATAGAAAATAACTTTCGTTGGAAGTATTTATTCAGTGTTATCTTTGTGATATTTTTTACGTTTAAGTTCTGCGGTTTAGTACACTGACTGCCAAAAAAATCGACCCACTCAGTCATTCGGAAATAGCTGGTTTACAGGAGAGCGTTTTTAGGGAAAAAAGTTAAAATTTTCGTCATTATTCGAGCTATTTTAATTATATTTGCAGAACGTCCATTTCATTTATTTTTGTTTTAACCTTCATTAGTAACAGTGTATTAACGAATACATATCAATAAAAAATCCTCTTATTTCTAAATTTAAACAAAATAATTAGCGTTTAGTAAACGGATGATGATCTGACTGGATGCGGAAGGCGGAGGATCGAGTGTTATGGCGCGTGTTGGGAGAGGCCTATGTCCAGCAGTGGACTGCAATAGGTTGAGATGATGATGATGAAATGGAAAACAGTAATACAGTACAGTACAGTAAACGAGTTATGTGCTTATGTGGAGATAACAAATACACAGCATAGTATAACTTAAGGTTTTTTTTTATACCACGACGGTGGCAAACAGACAGTGGCCTGATGGTAAGCGGTTACCGTAGGCTTAGTTTTGTTTGTTAATTGATAACTATAAAATCGTTAATTTTACTAACATACCCTAACTTGTAAGAAATTATTATTGAAACTATGCCTTTTAGTAGCTGGTTAATAATGTAAATATAGCATTGATTCAAATTTGAAATTTATTGTAATAATAAATCAACATCTTACGACTGGCCTGTTGGTCTAGTGGTTAGTGACAGATCTTTGTGTGATGAGCATGAAGGTTTGTTCTGTGTCTGGGTGTAATTTATCTATAATACGTAGTATGTATTTACAAAAAAAAATGTTTTTAAGTAATATATCAGATGTTTAGTACCCATAACACAAGCAAATATAATTGCTTAATTTGGGACTAGATGTGTGAATGTGGTAGAATATATTATATTAATAGATATCTTGTAAAAATATAAAGAAAAGTAACATTACGTAGTACTATTATTATATTACTATGTACTTAGTTGGGTCATAAATTCTGTCACAACCTTATTATTTTAATGTTTGAATACAGGTCAGACATGCTTCGTATAAACTTTTATTTCTCCCTTTTCAAAATAAATAATTCAATTAAGTTGGTTTAATTTTTTTAAATGTTACAATAGTTAACAGTATCTTTAATAATATTATACTTATTACTTTCAGGTGAACCAAAATCCAGTTCATCAGATGTTATACAAGAAGAGAAAGAAGAAAAAGAGGATGTAGAATCACCTGAACCAGAAATTAAAAAGAGTAAAGAATCTCATAAGAATAAACAAAGTAAGGGAAAGAAAAAACGCAAAGGCCATCATCGTCATGGTAAACATTCCAAGAATCACAAAAAGAATTCTCGTAAATCTGAATCCAAATCAAAACACAGCAAAAGGCAAAAACACAGTAAGAATAAAGACAAAGAGGGAAAGAAGTCGAAACAAAAAAAGAAGAAAACCAAACACCATGAACCTGAGGTTACTGAAGTTATCAAGCGAAGTGTTTCACAAGAATCTTTGGAGAGTTCCAATCGAAGTAGGAGCGCTAGCCCATTGCCTTCGATTCACACCCCGACGCCGTCGCCCACTGAGCTTGATCACGTAGACCGACAGACAGATTCACCTGACCAACTTAACGATCCTGACTTTGTTAAGGACAAATATGATAAAATTAAAGAACGAAGGCGACATGCTGCGAAAGACGCCTGGGAATCGCTCTTCGATTACAAGCAAAAGTCTGTGGACAAGCAAAAACAAAACCTCTATTTACCTGAAAAAGACAAAAACCAGAAACTCACAGAAACTATTGAAAAACTGAAAGCTAAAAGTGGAGAAAAGTACAAAGACGGCTCGCTGTTTAATTCTTTATTTTCAGGAAATCACAGCAATGCTGATATGTCCGAGTCAAGTAATACCAACGATTTTACAATTAGAGATGACTCTGAAGGTGATCCATCAGACAGTCAAACTACTGTTAGATTACCTCCTAGAAGGGGCTACAAGAAGACCTCAGCCAAGAATGAATCTGCTTCAGAAGCTCTAGAACAAGCCGTCAAAGATATAAGTAAATGGCTTGATGATGCTCCTAAAGGGTCTGCCGTTAGCTCTCCTTGCGATAGTCCAGCTCAAACTATTTCTACTGAAGAGCATGAAAACAGTCGTTTCGATGATGACCTTTCTCAGGGAGAAAAGCCTCTTGCCAGGAAAGAGCTGTCGCGTAAACGACCTTCGTCACGAGAGCCCAAACTTGTTAAAAGAAGAGAAATACAAAGAACTATTGATCGTTTGCAACCGGGCAAAAGTAAGGGTAACCTACTCACTAATATTCCTAATAAAAATACAGAAAAGACAGAAGATGTCACCCCTCTTGGACCACAAAATAAAGTGCGTGATTCTCAAAAACCAGAAGAATCTAGCCCAAAACTTAGTCTTGGGTCTGTATTGCCCACTGTCGAGTTCACATTGGGTAGTGACCATAATTTTGTTAATAACGATGAAGGTAAAACTGAAGATAAAAAAGATGCCAGCAAAACGGTAGAAATTGAAAAGAAGGTTGAAAGTAAGGTCGAAGATCTACCTACAGAGAAAAAAACTGAGGAAGTAGCTGTTCAGGCAAGCAAAAAAGATGCGGAAGTAGAAACTGAACTACAAATACCTACTAAACCTAATCAAGAAAAAGCTACTCCAAATCTAAGCGCTTGGTTTAAAGCCTTTGGAGCACCAAAGACTTCTACTACTACTACTACTACAACACCTGTAACTGTCGTTAAAAAGAAAGTTGACGAGCCTGGTACTGAGGAGAAGGTATCCGAAAATGTTAACAATGATGTTAATAAACCTAGCAGTCCGAAAAATCCTGTCAAATATGATTCTCCGCCAGGTCCAGAAACACCAAATCCGGATGGAGGCGACAGTCCTTTGCCAAATGTAGGCACGACTCCGAGACAAAGACGAACTAGCACTGGGAGTTCAATTTCTGAGAGATCGTCCTTTAGTCAAGACCTTGATTCACCAAGACATCAGATATCGCATACTTCGCCACTTTTACGATCACCGGCATCACCACGAACGGAAGATTTCCAAAAGATTACATATCCTATCATTAACGGTACAGTGAGAGCAGGCTTTTATCAAGACACAACATCGATCAAAAGCAGTCCAGAAAAAAGCTGTAGTCCAAGAGAAGCACCGCAATCCCCATATTCTCCTTATTCGCAACATGTTTACGCATCAAATAACATCACGGGATCTTCTACTCCTAATTATTTCGTAGACCACAATAAGAGCCCGCTACCAACGTATAATCAAAATCCACCTCCATACTACGATAGTTCAAAAGCGCAAGCCGTTACTAAGACCACACGAAATCATGAAGAGTACACATCAATAGCGCCAGAACAATACCAACAAACTCAGTATACTGGTCCTTATTCACCCGCTTATTCGCCATATACACAAACAACAGCTTCGAATTATTCTCAAGTACAACACTCACCACAAACATCTACATCAAGTAACGTAACATCATCTAATGCTACACCATTAACTGCAGATTCCAAAAATCAGCTTTTCCCAGTTAAAAAGCGAACTTATAATGAGCCAGAACCGGCATCAATGCCCACACATAAAACTCCAGAAAGTAAAGATATAACAGGGATTACATCTAATAAAAATGAATACCCGAAGTTGCCTACGACTATGTCACATTCTATGTCGTCTATGCCTTCAACATCTGTCGATGACATAGCATTAGCTTTGAGTGAAAAGTCCGAAATGGCTAAATTAAATAGCCTACGCGAAAAAGCCGCTGCGGAGTATACCTCAGATAATAGAGACAGCATAAAGTACGAAAACGATGAACTGAAAAGAAACTCTGTACAAGACCAAAAGAAAACCGTTATTATTGATGCTAAGCCAACAGATATGATCAACATGGGCTATTTAAATTCAGAAAATGACAGAAGGAGTAGTAGTGATGCTCATGTACAAGAAGTAGATTACTTATCGCGTGAAATTCCAAAATCAACTGCAAACTCACACCATAAAGGATATGATGTTGATGCCATCGCTATTAATTTAGGATTGAACAGCCAAGCTCTGCAAAAAACAATTGCAAAAACGATGAATTCACCTAATATACCTCCAGCACACAGCCATGATAGATCACATAATGAAATGAATCTAAATCAAAACTTAGTTCACGCGCATCACAGCCAATATGAATCCATTGCTAGTGGACAAAACTTAAGCAACTTTTCAATAAGTGATATAGATATGGCAAATAAGAAATTGTATTCTTGTAATACAGCTCCTTCAAATGCTGCAATCGATTACGGTAATTGGAAAATGACAAACCAAATACGTAAACAAGATCTAATGCCCTCTGATTACTCAACAAGTTATACTACAAATACTGCGGAAAAATTGAAAAACGAAATCAATGCTGCGAATTCTACAGCCCATTCCACTTACAACAAAAATTTACAACATCAACAGTATAATTCATACAACGTAACAAGACCCAATTTGCAAAGACCTCAGGATATGCAACAAAATTTGCCGGGAGAATTACGAATACCTAACCCCAGAGGTCTCCTCAAGAGTGATCATATGTCAGCTTCCTCATCAATAACCGACACTGACGTTATATCCAAAAATATAGATACACATGCCAAATCACAGAAAACTGAAAAGCTCGTACAGAATCATCCATTAGTAAGTTCTAATCCATATAAAACTCCATACAGTAATCCTCCTTCGCTCCCACTTGACAGTTTGAGAAATTTACCTAATATTCCTCAAATGTTAGAAAGATACACTAATGATGAAAGGTATTTATCTTCATTTGCTGGTAGCGGTTCTTCCATGTATCACGACAAATCCTTCCAAATGTCGCAAATGTATCAAAAGAGTATGTCTTCTGATGTACATCCCGTTAGCAGTTCTGTCGGTATATACTCTCAGCCCGCAGTATCGATGGCCAAGGATAACAGTATTTACAAAACATCCAGTGTTCCAACATCACAAATCGACACCAAGGCAAAGAACAAAAGGAAAAGGACGTCGGATACTAAACAATCGGCACAGATTGTTGGTAGCCAAGCCTACCACCAGAGTGCGTGTAATACAGATGTATTGTCGTCTGTCAAGTCAAGCATGATGCCTGGGAATGCTTTTAATTTTGGGACTTCAACAAATATGGCTTTAAGTAGTGGATTGTATGGTGATAATGGCAGCTTTTCTATTGAAGATTTTCGCAACAAAACGCAACAACAACTTATGGCAGCAAACTATATGGTTGCTGCGGTGGCTCATCAACAGCGGACCAATGCTGAGTCAAACGCAGAGAAGTTAGTTAAGCCCGCTCATCAGAATTCGGCGCATGCCGCCAGTTCTTTTCCTTTCATGGGGCATTCTCAGGTTCGAGCCGGCTACCCGTTTGTTGGGACAGACGCGACGTCACCACTTTACCAACAGTATTTACAGCGTCACCAAGAAGAGCTGTTGCGGCAAACTGGTGCGCAGATTATGAGCTTGTATCCTACAGGTTATCCTGCCAGTCTTGGTGTTCGGCAGCCTTATGACATCAATCGACCTGCGTGGCTGTAGAAACTTCACAGTAGAGTAACTTTATAAAGTGAAATAAATACTTCATAAATAATCATAAATGTGACAATTGTTATAGTAAAATGTAATTTATATTGTTTGTAGTGTTACGAGTAAAGTAGCATTTTTGTGGAAATACTTTATGATCATTTCTTATATTATAGTGGCAATGTTAATTTTCTATCATGACAAGTTTATCTTTGATAGACTATTATATTATACTTATTATTTTATGATGATAGTATTTACGCAACCTGTGATTATTGGATAAGAGACTGCTTCTTGAAATGTAAACATAATTTTAAGTTATATAGGGCTATTCGCCTGATATATTTGTTATATAATAATTGAAAGATTTAAGTCAACTAGTTGCATAGGCCACGCCGTCACAATAGGGAATATATATGATCCTTGTGTGAAATAGTGGCGTTTCTATAGTACACTTTCTATTGTGCATTCCAGATTCATTACTGCATTATATTCAGTGTATTGAGTAATAACATGAAGAGGAAGGAGTGAATGGCACAATATGTTCTATATGATGATAGTGGTATTTACTAATCGATGTATAAGAAGCAGTCTTGTATACTATCACTAGGTATTTTATACTCATATAAATACTTTAATGTTAACATTATTTAATTATCTTCTAAAACACGTTGCATAAAAGCTTTTTAGCTTTAATTTACAGAACATTATTACCATTTGATAAGGTCACATCAAGTAATATTTGTTATTAAATAAATTTAAATTTTATGTTATACTACTTAATTTAGATTGTTGTGTAAATATTTCACTATTTTATTTACGATTTTATTTACGACGACAACGTTTACAGCGTTTTAAGTTTTTTCGTTAAGGATTAATTCAGTTAATATTATATTTCGTGAACATAGTATTAAGAAATTCATATAAGAATTATTGAAAACAATTCATCTTATGTAAAAATGAAATAAAGATTTTGAAACTAATTGACGTGTTGATGAAGACTACCAAAGTATTCTTTATTTAAACCACCTTATTTATATCTGACATTCAGGTACAGAAAATTTGTATTTATTAGGTATATTAGTTTAACGCTTTGTGAAATGAATATACTAGGTGGTAGTAGATCCCTCTCGGTAACAATTACTGGTGACTAATGTTGACAATGCTACCAATACCTGACCTGGGGTAGGTGCTATTTGTACTATGGAACATAATGTCATCGGAGAAAACGACGTAATTTGTTCCTTATCTACATAGGTACTTGGCCGTTTTAGATTGCTGCAAATAATGTATTTTATAAACTACTTGGGTCAGGTAAATTTAATTAACCTATATATCAAAAGCTGAAGAGATTGTTTAGTTTGGTGGGATGCGCTAATCTCAGGAACTACTGCTCCGATTTGAAAAATTCTATAGTGTTGGGTAGCCATCGGAGCTCATCGGAGGAAGGTTAAAGGCTTTATAACATCTACGACCTATATAATAGATACTGAGTGTTGGCTTATCGCCCTCAGATATGTCGAAAGGTTAAAAAGGTTATTTTTTTTAACATAATGTTTAAAAAAAAATATTACGGAATAGCCAGTGACACTCTAGAGGCGTCATTCTTTAAATAGACGCGATTGGTGCGTCATCGTCCACAGTACGGGGTCTGGCTAAAGTACCTGTATAAAAAATTATGGTGGCAATGAATCGGTTAAATAAACTGACTGGCCGAAATTTTGCCGACAGCTCAGAATCAGGGGGAATGTCTAGAAAATTATGAAATATCGCGACGTGATATTTTATAGAAGTGAATGATATTGAACGTCGTTGGGCTGATATGATGATGAATGATATTGGCTGTTGCTGTAAACGATAAGCTGTGAAGGGTAATGACGCAAATGGTTTGTTGTATATCTATCTTTGTCACTCAGAGATGTTACCTACTTATCTTAGTAGTTAGTAAAAACATGTAGGTAATACTTAGGTCTATACGCCTAAAGATTATTATTCAATGAAAAAAATGTGTGAATGACATTACTGTTAATTGACATCTCTGAGTGCGGCAATGAGACATCAGAAATTTGAAGATGTAACTATCTAAGTATATATGCCGCGCCACGAGTTATGAGGATTTATTCCCGGTGTCCACCACTGGTGGACAGAGACAAATTATGTTCCGCTGTCATCCAGTGGTGGAGCAACATATTTTGAAAAGTTCTGACACTGTCGACCAGGGGTGGACATAGGAACAACTGTTTATAAACATTTACTTTAGGCTATTTTAATCCATATCTTACCTATTTTGGAAGAACAACATATTGTTTTCGGTTCAATTTGCCAATTCAATGTCTATCATTTTTGGACTATTATATTATATTATGATATTCGTTATAATCTAAATCAGTACAAAAGTAATCACACAATCTTGTTGGCACAGTGGATAAAGTGTGCGCCTTTAGCTCCTAAAGTTCCGGACTGCTGAGTTCGATTCCCGGTAGGGTTAATTTAGGCAAGAACAATTTCTAAATTTTTGTATGATAATAGACAGTTTGATAGGTAATTTTAACTAGACTATTCTATAATACACAATAATATGAGGAAAATATTAATCAAAAAAATATATACATATTGAAGGAATAACATAATATTTTTAACTTGCTTATCATTAGAATTTTTATTTTTGTTATTAAGTTTTTGTTTCATAAATTCATAATTACTGAATAATTATTGCAAAATTTGACACCGAAAATTGTTGTTCAGCTTTTCAAAATAGGTAAGATATTGATTAAAATAGCCCCTGTGCCAGGGGTGGTCAAAGTAAATGCGTGCTTTCTTACCTCTCCCTGTTACAAAACGGACTTAAAATGCATTCTGTGCAGGAATGGCAACGCTCATAATAATGCAACATTAACGCTCGTTAATGTTGCTCATATCAATGCCCGCAATGTATTCAAGCTCATTCAACATTCCCGTATATATTGCCTGCCCTCAACTGTAAGAACATACTACAGTTCTTATTTCTAACTGTTGATTACTCGACGCCTACGCAAGAATTTTTTGATGCGATGGTTTCTGACACATCAAAATGTTCAATAACTTCAGATGTTTAGACTTGGCTAGAACCATGTCTCTCTTCCTGGGTTCTAACTCAAAAGAAATGATCATAGGGCTGGTGCTAGCGTTGGTGTTGCCATATTTAAATTAATGTATATCTCTTGTTGGTCTCTAATACTTACGCATATATTGTTAATAACTCACTCCAACCGCCACCGTTAAAATCACCATCATAAACACAATCAACCCTATTGATTTATGCAATTATGTAAAATTCCCATAAATTATTTAAAAGAATTTGACACAATACTCATTACAGAGACAAGGACCGGCCAGTATCACTACACTACAGTGGCCGGTCCTGGTCTCACACAGCTGCATGAATATGCAGCCTGCAACATGGTTTAGAGCAGTACCTATTTGGCAATATGTTGACATCATTCCACTTTATAAATATTAGACACAATGCTATTTACACACTTCTAAAGTGTAATCTTGTGAGATAAACAGTAAAAGTTTGTTTATACACTTTTCTTCTTCTCATAAGGTTTAAAAAGACACATTGGCAGAATTTATTCTAATTTAGATAATTGAAATTACATGTTACAGAAAAGTTTTTATTAGCTTAGCTAAACAATGAATCGTAAAGCATGTTAGTCATAATAAAATTATCATCATTGTAGTAAGGTTTATGATTAATACCCAGTAGTGGCAGTAGTAAAAATAGTAGAAGTTTGTTTATTAGTTGGATTTCGGATCATTTTGGTTCTTCCTCTGTCGTACCATTTCTCTTATGGGTTCTTCGCTCTCTTTTAGATTTTTCTCCAAATATTGTTTGTTGTTAGTTAATTCAGTTGTTCGAGCTATCACTTGAGCTTCTCTATTCTTAAGGTTGGTTTTGACTTCTTCTAAATCTGTAAGTAGGAACATTCTGCCCACGGATTCGTAAGTTTTTGTACCAGGTGGTAGTGTACTAATCTCTCGCTGAGTAACATCTACATGTTGCAAGTGCCGTTTGAACATATCTAATTGGGCGTCAATTATTTGAATTTTTTCACTGGTTTCAACCATTTTGAGATGCAATTCCATGAATGCTTTTCTCAATTCCATATCAACTGGTTTAGCCATGTTTGGAAGAATATTGGTTTCCACTGAGAGATGGGATAAATCAGATAAATGGTGATTGATTGAAGTAAGGTTAGAATGGTAATCCGACGCAGAAACTATCATGTCAAAAGTGACAACTGCCTTTAGTTACATATGTCCTCAGTCTACTTGTCTATACCGATGTTACGACTTTGAAAAGGAGTGTTTTAAGGGCGTCACAGACGGTGAAGATGCTATAATATTTCAATTTAAGATACAATATCGCTCACTATACCTTTTCTGTGAATCATCACACACTAAGATGATATATATTTTCATATTACAGTATCTTAAGATATCGAGCGATATACATTTATTCAATAAAATATATAATAAATATTTAAAAAAAAAGAACCAGATACTCTATTTACAGGAAATTCCTATAAATTGAAAGATCTGACGTAGCGCGCGGATCCTAGGTCTATGGATCTGACAGATCATCAGATACCCAAATGGCTAGCCACATTACCGCGTTGCATAGCAAGGCTAATGCGTTGCCCCAGGTAGAGGCCAGCCCTTGGGTCATGTGATACCTCAGAAACACGCTTACAGTTACAAATTTCACGATACAATTTATGAGCGTTTGACCCCCAAGGTCCAAGAGTTTCAACTCCAAAAGGCTCAAAAATGTAAGCCTCACCAAGACCTTCATTTTTACGCCGCTTGAGGCACTCTGCAGAATTGGCAGCAGAACCCACTTTAATATCAGTCCGCGAAAGATGGGATGCCGCTGGTGTGTCAACGCAAGTAGCATCCCACACCAAGAGCAATTCAATTTTTCGAGCGATATTGAAATATCATCTTAAGATACGAAATATAGCTTAACATGGTAAAATATTATATTAAGATCCAAAATAGATCCATATACAGATCGAGTGTGCACAGATCGTGGAGTGTGAACTTCGTAGCCATCCTTTGATACATAATGTACTTACTAAAAACAGTTATCGCAATAACGTTTCTCAACCGATAACAACGCGCTTATATGTGATAGTCTTTATTTTATCATTAAAGGATTTCTCAAGCAATACCTGTCCTGTCACTCAATGCAATGTTTACCTGCCACGCACCCTATTAATCCATTTGATAGTTTAGCACTAGAGTGAGATCCCAGAGCTCCCAGACTTTACTCATGTTCTGAGAAACAAAATGTAGACGAGAAGGTAGTGTATATAATAATATACTCGTACCATGAACGTACGCATACTCGCTAACTTGTGCCGACGGCCAATAAAAATAATAAGCGTTAACATTATTCGACAGGCAATATAATTTTCCAATTGATCCTGACTGTTCAGTTGTTATGTTAATAATAGAATATATTTTATTTTCTTCAAAAGTATTCATTCAATAATATATTATACAAAGAATTCTAGACAACCGGACATATAAGTGTTTGTTTTTTTCTTTTCATTTTTTTTATTATGTACGTAGTTTGGTTCACTTTTTAGGCAGTCGGGGTTTTTGATTTTTTAAATTTTTCGTCTTAACTGTATCATCATATCAGCTCACCGATGTCCACTGCAGGACATAAGCATCACCTAAATTCTCTTTTCATCTTAATCTTGCCGTAAGTATAAATATCTCGTCTCTCCGAGACACCCGTCAATTAAAGGTCATTGTCGATAAAAATATCGATAAACATCTAAGCCGCACTCTGATGATCCGCCATTTGGCGCGTGGATTACAACTGTGTAGCCGAAACACATTCCACCGATGCAGAACAAGCTTCCACCAAGGGCACCTCTGTGGAAAGCAAGTTTATAAGCCGCACGGCCTCCCACGACGTGCCAAGGAACTTACTAGGAGATATAAGTTCCTTAGCCGTGCTACATGGTCATAAATTTGACTGGCCTGTTGGTCTAGTGGTTAGTGACCCTGACTGCTAAGCCGGAGGTCGTGGGTTCGATCCCCACCCAGGACAAATCTTTGTGTGATGAGCATAAAGGTTTGTTCTGTGTCTGGGTTTAATTTATCTATAATATGTATGTATTTACAAAAAAAAAGATGTATTTAAGTAGTATATCAGTTGTTTAGTACCCATAACACAAGCAAATATAATTGCTTAATTTGGGACTAGATGGCGCTGTGTGAATGTGGTAGAATATTAAAAAAAAAATTACCTTTCACAGAGGTGCCCTTGGTGGATTCCAACCGTGTGGCCGGCTGTTGTAAACCAAATTTCATACAAACTACACGGTTTACAAAATAAATTATTTGTATTTGTGTTTGTATTTGGATGGCAACCAAGGTCACTGGTGATGACTGATGTTGGAACGCAAGTTTAAAACCGTGTAGAACGGCTATTAAGTCAATTGGATATTCTCACTTTTTGATACCTACCATATTCAATAATAGGTACTGACAGCATGGTTTTACCATGAGATAACTATTTCTCAAGAAAGGAACTTAAAAACGTAGTAATATCTTACATTAAATTTTATATTATTTTTAATCTTTGATTTTTAAACTAAATTAAAAAGTAACTATTTTTCGGCCTTGCAACCAAAGACATTTAATTCATGCTTGCAACCCTCACTTGCTCCGTACAAATTTGCAAAATCTTTTATTTTTACGTTCAAAACGTGAGTGTTTAGTTATTTCACTCTTCATCCAATGGAAATAACAACAAATGCCATGGTAAGCATGTAGCTAAATCTGTACTAAGTTCAAATTCGTAACAAGAGGAAACAAGAGTGAATAAAGGTCAAACTTATGTTCAGTCTAAGGAGCGCTAATTATATGTGTTAGATTAAAGTTGTTGTTATTTAAGTAATTACGTCCAAATCAATGTTAAAAGAAAGTACTATCACACATAGAGCACTTGTTAAAGAGAACAATAACTATTTAGAATCTTTGTAATTAATGATATCACTACTATTTGTTGTCTTATTTGCTGACAATTTACATTACTTTAGTAGGTAGGTATAATACATATTTTGCTAAGTGCTAATCAACGTTAATTTCATTCTGCTGATTGTACAGTTTATTATACTCTTGCAGTGTCCCTACAAGTGTATCATTGTGACTACATATTTGTTACATTTAATTTCATGAATATTTTTTATCACAGTAGGTACATGCAGTAGGAAGGCCAACATGCCGCGGGATATTTTGAGTGATAGTTTAGCTGTCTTGAGGATAGTTGAGGTACATTTTCACTATATTACTTTATTTTCAGGTTCATCTAAAATATACCATAGTATTCCGATTACATTTTCACATGATTCTTTTCAAACATATGGTTCTTATGTTTTCATATATATCAACTGTTCTTTTTCAAAAACAACAAGATAAGAAAACACAAAAAGAACAGTAGATATATATGAAAACATAAGAACCATATGTTTGAAGAAAAATAGTTAAGCAATAATATAATATTTTAATAATTTTTGACTAATCATCTTATCACAAATTGGAATTCATTATATTTCTTTGATAGTGCATTATTGACAGTTCTGGTGTATATTTCTTTAGATATATGTACATATAAATATAATAATATACGTATTTAAAAAAGTAACTTAATGAATATGAGATTTAACACATTTTATGAAACAAAATATGCCACTCCCAGAATGGTCAGAGAATATTAGATAACTGGGTTATTTTTATGATATGATATATGATATGTTAAGGTCTATCTTACCTGGGTGAGTACATAAGTATTACCTACTGTGGACATAGTACTAAGTAAACTAAACTGCTAGCATACCCTATTTATTTTAAGACAGACGGCAGCTAGTCTATGTTTCGGACATTTCAAAATAATAATATATTATATCCATTTAACGTTTACCACAAACAATCAGATGGGCCACTATAATTAGCCTATTCAACATTCAACAATTTAAAATGTCTGTATTAATTTAATGAATACAGGAATTGACAACTAGATATAATAACAAAATTATTCTTAGCTTGTTGATATCAGCAACAAGCTAAGAATAATTTGAAATCTTTTAAGTGTTTCATGTTTCAAACTGAGTTTGTCTTGTAGGTGTTCTTGATGGATTTTGTTGTATTCTGAATTCAAGGAATAAGAATAAGTCCTTAAAGTCACATTTTTTATATAATATACTTAACTAGTATTCCGGCATTTCATTGTAGTGGCAGAGGGTTGATCTTTGTGTCGCCCAGTTTATCACTGGGCATGACAACTTTAAGAGCAAATTAGTTAAGAACAATCTGCCCATTATACAAAATACATGTAACATCATGTTAGATAGTTTTCATGTATCGTCAGGAGTAGTGTACTATGGAGATCTAGTGTCGACCCTGGTGAATTTTAATAGGTCCCCAATGTTTTTTACATTGCTATGTTAAGAAAGATTTGTAAATTAAATATGACATCAGTAATACTGCTATAAATCAAGATTCACTTCTCGACTAACTAATGTATCTTAAATTAAAGAAAATCAATAGACATGGTGATGGTGCAATGTTTTTATTTGATTTTATAAGTTTGGCAAAGTAATTTTTTTTGGATTACTTTGCCAAACTTATTCAGTATTCAGATGCTCAAATACATTTTTCTAGTTTGTGGTATGTAAACATTAGGTAGGTAGGTACAACATGTAAGTAATGAGATCTACAATAACATGAAACTTGATAAAGGTAAACATTAGATGGATCATATTATGTATACTTACATGTACTATAAAGTCAACTCAAATTAATAATAACTGCCAATATTGTACAAATTTTAATATTCATTCTTTTTGCAAATATCTTGTTGCATTAATGGTGGCTGAATAGATAACTTACCGGCATGCTAAAACACGCAAACTGAGTTTGATTCCAAGTAGCAATAACAATGTGAATTTCAATTTTTCTTACTAACTTTACTCTTTTTATGAGACTTACCAACTGCTAACGGTGAAGGAAAACATCGTGAGAAAACCCACATACCCTAGAAGCAATTCTAAGGGTGTGTGTACCAACCCGTATTAGGCCAGCGTGTGTGGATTATGGCCTAATACCCTCTCAGCTCTCTAGATAGAAAATAGGAGACCTGTACCCAGCAGTGGGACATTAATAGGTTGCTATAATGATAAATATAATTGTTAAAACTTGTATTGAAGTCTTTAAATTAGAAATTATATAACATGTGAAATTTAAATTATTTATTTCCTAGTACTGGCTTGTGTCTATTTATATTATTTATCTAGAAATAATTTTTCAGCATGAAGATGAAGAGAACTGGCCACTTGAAAATAAGCCTCCATGTAAACAGAGCAATAAAAAAACATCTGACATTCCTCTGAACAGTCAAAAGAGCTTAACTAAAGACGACTGTGCATGTTATTATAACTATGGGTATGATTTAAATTATATTACTTTGTGAACTGTTGCATACACACATGAGTATTGCTTAATGTGAACATTAATTAGTACATTGTGATCTCGCCATTCATGTTGCTCAATTAGCTATACTGTCATGCCAAATATTTAATTTCTAAAATACTCGCATCAAGTGAATATTCATGTTAGTTGCCACGTTTAGGTCTTAGATTTTTATTTAAGATAAAAAAATATAATAGCACTGATAATTTTCATAAAAATGGATCAGTCCAAGACTAATGTCAGGATAATAACTTCAACGGAGAAAATGTATTTCCTACATTTTTTCAATATTTTTGTATTTTTATCTTTTTGTATGTAATATAGCTAGTTTTTATATAAATAAATAGACCGAACAACTTATTGTCTACTATAAAGAATTTTAAAAATGTAAATGCAGTGATAAATTGATAAGAAACAATTCGTACAGACATGGAGATAATGGTGGTGCAAGACAACACGACCCTGTATACCAATACAAGACGAGTAGCTTGCCGCCTGCGTCTTCTATGACCCAGTCATGGGACGAAATAGTTTGCTCAGCACTCCGCATCACTCCTGAAGACATTGCAAACCAACTTACCCTTCTGGATCTACCTTGTTTTAAATCTATAAAACCTGAAGAACTAACAACGTGTGGATGGAATAAATTGAACAAATTGACAGTTGCACCTAATGTTGTGGCATTTACAAAAAGGTTCAACAGGGTAAGTAGGATTCCCGAACGATAGTAGGTATCTTTGTTCGCTTCCAAGTAAAGCTTTTGAATTATAAATTTTTAAATGCGTAGCAAGTTTACAACCTATCAAAATAGTAGTTAAATTCTTATTTCCATTTAAGAAGAACTTAATTCATTAGAAAGTCTACGTAGAATAGATTATAAGTGCCTCGATTATTATGGATGCTCTGTTCCCCATAAAAAATGTATGCAATTCTACTACAATAAACTGGATAAAGTGCTGATTACGTAACATACAGGCCTATTTATTATTTATATATATTTATAATTAATTAATTGTTAACAGGTTAGTTTTTGGACAGTACAAGAAATATTAAACGGGCAGTCGCCGAAAGCTCGAGCTGAAATATTGGCACATTTTATCAAAGTAGGAAAAAAACTACATGAACTGAACAATTTGCATTCTTTATTTGCTGTTATCTCTGCTTTGCACAGTGCTAGTATATATAGGTAAGTATACTTTGAACCTTCGAGCATAATGTGTTTAAATACATTATCTTATAACAGTTACTTGTTTATTCAATACAGACTGACAAAAACATGGGCATGCTTATCGAAAAAGGATAAACAGCAGTTTGATAAGCTTGCGGAACTGTTTGGTGAGAAGGATAATTGGACCGCGCTGAGGGAATATTTAAAATGTATTCCTTTACCATGTATACCTTATCTTGGTGAGTTTTTAGTTTGATAACTAGTGGAAAGTATTATAACTTATTTAATATTCGATTTAATCTAATAACATTCATAAATACAGAATAAAACATACGAATGTCTATATCACCCAAAACAAGTTAAACGAGTTCTATAGACAAATTCTCAAAACAGAATGTTTGTTTAATCTCTCGGCTTCCGTCTGTCACTAACGGTTTTACCAGAACGTGTACTCGACGCATACAATTGTATAGCGCAGATTATTGCGTTGGTTTTGTGACGAAGTCTAAAATCATAGATTTATTATTCGGTTTCATCATAACTGGCCATATTTACTGAGCTAGGGATCGAATAATTTGATTTTGGTAAAAAGGAAGTATTCCACTAAACAATTTACACTAATAAAAGTGTTACACTAATAACAATTTCAAAATTCTACTTTTAAGTTGCACGGGGATTAATTCACTTACGTACATTTTTTTAAATAATAAAAGGATGTCCTTTAGTTTAGTTGAAAGATGCCGACATCAATATATGTCCTTCAGTACATAGCCAAGTTAAATGCTTTTGTCTAGATCGGATACTGTTACTTGTTCTGGGAAGAATCCAACATTGCTTATAGAAGATCTTGCTACATTAGCAATTTCCTGTATCTTGGAGGCACTTCTTGACATTTACATTGTTTATTATGAAATGAGTCACGTCAAGAATGTGTAAAATATATCAAAGTGAGTGTAGTGGCAGATACCGGCACGTATCGAAGACGACACTCGGTGGTCGCCCCAGTCAGCCTGTGATCATGATCGTACCTTTGTTGCCCGTGGTCCTACTACCTGATTCTACTGGTAGGATTACAGGCAATTTTTTTTTGTCCGTAGTTGTACTGTAACAAAAACATCATTATTTCGTATGGGCAATGGTCCTACTAAACTGTGGTAGGACCACGAGTAATTTTTCATTGTCCGTAGTTCTAATAAAAACATTTTATAATGTCGCCCAAATGAATTAAGTATTAAATACTTCATAATACATGATGTAGACCAATTTCAAAATAATTAAAGATATGAACTAGAAAATTTAAATCTTTTTATTAATATTGTATATTTTTTCAACAGGTATCTTTTTAACAGATTTGGTTTATATAGACATCGCACATCCCGCGGGGTCGCCCCACCGTATTGCAAAAATGGCTGTAGTATTGAAAGCTCTGGAAAAGTATCAAACCTCAGAATACGACATAGTTCCGCTGCCTCATGTCGCCAACTACTTGAACAGTGTGAGGTACATCGAGGAGTTACAGAAATTTCTCGAGGATGATCAGTATAAGTAAGTACTTAATTGTTATATTCGGTATATCAAAGTATTGGTATATTATCAATAATTTCGAAAGCACTCGCCTGCGGTTCACTTGATGCAATTGTAAGGGTTGTACCACATATAGCAGCACTGAATCGCACTTTCCTTTGTTTCTCTCCTTTTCTGTCATTTAGAACCGCCATTTACTAGAGCGAGATAGCTTGCGTTTAAATGTCGTCGAACCCTAAATGTATTTGTACTTGTGCGCCTGAGCCAGCTAGTGATTTACTAGGTAGAAGTGTCAGGAATATCACATTTACAGTAAAGAGACATTGTAATATCACTCGCTACTTAATAAAAACAGAACGTCTTTTTATTAATAAATCATACTTTGTCATAATAATCTGTACAAGAGTAACTTATCAGATATTTTCAAGTATATTTTTACTTTGTAATAAACATTGGGATGTATAAATGTGAGGCCTATGTACTATACTGGACGTCTGTGGACTGAAATGATATGATAACGATAGGTACCTACTATTATAAGTAGTAGTTTTATACAAGTACGCATATGGTTATGACGTAATCGTCGCTTGATATCGCTGTCTATTAACGGTTGCCACGGGTTGAAACGCATTCGAAGGAATCGTTTAAAGTAATTACTTGCCTTAGTATGGGTTGAGTGTACAACTGTACATACTATGAAAGGAATTTGACATTGCGTGCAACATATTTATATTATAAGTAACATATTATATTCATTTTGCAGGGCCACTTTCGCGTATTCTTTGTCATAGGTGCTTTTTTTATACCACGATATGCAGACGAACTACTCACTGAGAAATAAAAATTCGCATATATGTAACTCAAGCGATTATAATAATTATTTTTGAGACATACCTTTTGAATTGTATTGTTTTGTTCTAGATGCATAAAAAAGTTTAAATAACAAATTGTAAATCTTTAATTTTAAATAATTATAGAAATAATTAAGAGCCGTGGATTTTGTGAATAAATATACATGTTTCGACGAAAATGTATATATTGAAACATCTCACAAGAACTTTACTTTTTTATTTAGCCTCGATTTCATACAATACTATATTTCAGATTATCCCTGAAATTAGAACCTCCATCACCGGTAGGCAGTTGCGCTGGTTCCAAGGAGTCCGTGAAAGAAGTAATAGCCCAAGGAGTAATGAGTACTGCAAGCATTTCACCATCTCACAAGATTGGCTCCGGTTCCCTCCGCCTTCAAGGAACATGTCACCAAGGCAAATTTATCCCTAGTCATCGAAAATGCCGTTCACTCGGCTCCAAGTAAGTAGAACACTTTGTATTTACACTATGTTTGTGTCGTCTAATCTAATATTTCATAATTATTACCGCCCAACTAACACTCATGCTACCAAGTAGAGTCCTATTTTTAACTTGGCAATACTGGAAAATTAATTTGAATACGTAAATGATAACGTCTAAGATGCATTTATGGATACAATGCTTTAATAAGAAAATATACATAGGTTTGAACTTAAGATTAATTATCCAGTATTTCGTTTCATTTCTAATAATTACTTTCTACACTTTCAATTCATTATTTCTGATTTACCTACATGTTTTCAACAAATCTCCCGGAACAATTTGATTGGCACTATATTAAGCAATGACATCTAAATAAGGCGACAGATAACATAATCCCTGAGACATAATCATGTTTTTCAATGAAACTTTAATTATGTACAGTGTATTTTTCCTCTTACAATTGGTACATAGGTTTCGTAGTGCGAGCTTGCCAAGAAATTTTCACAAGGTCAATTTTGGTATGGGGTGAGTCTTTTCTAGTTAATGGACACGAAGGCTTGCGTTGTAATGTTATGTAGACAACGGTTGTATATGATATGTATATTTTATTACAATGAGTGTAGAAATAACAGTAATTTAAGAGCATGTTTTCTGTTCGTATATTTTTGTGTTTGTATAGCTCAAAGTCCGAAATTGAGGACAAAATAGAATTAAAAAAATAAATGAAAATATTGTCGCCACATACTTGCATGCGGCAGGTTTAATTGATACAACGATACTTGGAATTGTTAGCGAGTATATGTTCATACTACGACGAATTGAAAATTACTAACAACATTCAACTTTGTGCGAAAAGGCATTTGTTTAGTCGGTACAACACATAATGGTATTCCGACTGTTTGTTTAAATAACATGCTTATATGTTGCATAGAATTAGCTAGTTTATAATTAGCTTTTTGAATTCGAAATATCGACATAAGTTACAAATAAGGGGATTGTGTAATAACACTAATAACATGGCGATGTAGAAACATGGGTGTTGGGGAACAGTAAAAGGGGAATTAGCACCTCTCTTTCTTAAAAAAAAAAGACAAAAGATATACCTATATATTCGTACATAGTGATACCGTAAAATAAACATGTTGCTCCACAGCTATAATCTGTTGGGGTTTCACCTATTGTATTGAGGAGTTAACACAGGTCTTGCCGTACCAGATTTAAACTACCTATATAATAATCACACAGTTAATAAGGCCTCAAGAGTGAATAAGTACGAAATAATAACAATAAAAACTAAATCAAGAGCCTTTAGCAAGATTATTAATTACGATTTATTTTACTAGAAAATCACATAGGGATATTTATTCACTTTCAAGGCCCTATTCACTGTCTTTTTTATATATTTTTTTTATAATAGCCAAGCATACAGTATCTATCCAATTATAAAACGAATGCCTGTATAAAACGATAGCAAGCAAACTGATACACTACCAAACCGCACCAAGTTCATATTATTTCAATTAAACCTGAAGCAACAACAGATGTTTTTCTTCCTAAATTTAAGGTACTATTTTGTATGTTTTTCGGTGTTTGAGTCTAACATATACACAAGAAGGCATCTTGGATATTACTGCGCTAATTGAATTTAAAATGAATGAATTGAGCAAAACTTGCAACGCATATGACTTTTATATTATATTCCTGTAGCTAGATAAACACGTAATAACTATTTAATCTTATAACAACTTCAATGTGCCTTCTTAACATGTGTTCATAAGGTTTAAGAGATAAATATAAAAGCAAGTTGTAATAATAATATCTTACACATTATACGTTCGAAATTATTGCTCGATACATTGACAGCTAGATGTGTATTTGGTGGCGTAATGTACGTAGTTGAAACGTTGCATTATGTGTATTGAAATTCTATTGTTACTATCGGAGTCTACCAATCAATATCTTTTAAATGACCGCACCCATTCCTCGGAACAAGCCCTGTATCGCGCGGGACTTTACAAACATACAATTAACGAACACAAAAAGCCAATCAAAGAAAAATACGAATTTTATTGTTACTAACAAATTATTAATTAGATAAGTAACAAAATGGTACAGAGGCTAAGTTTCATACAACCACGCTGAAACAAGTGCACTGTCTACTGCTAGTCTGAGGTGCATGTGAGCATGAGCACTAGCGGTTTGTTTGCGTACTGAGAGAATCCAGTTTATACCGGCTCGGCCAGTGCTCATGTGAAGGATTGGCACGAGTAGTGCATCCTGTTTATTTTTGAGGTTTGAATTTATTGATAGTACATAATTAAATAATAAACATAGGTGTATATATGGTAGTTACTGTGTGCATGAACGATAGTAGTAAAAATAATAAAGAGAAACCGTTTTTAGCATAAATATTTATAGTACGTAATGAGTAAAAAAATATTTGCTTTATTAAATTCTAAATATTAATGATTAGCGTGCATAATTTCGCAAATAAATATTTATTTAGCGTAGGTTATTTGTAAAATTTAATGTTTTTAATAACTTAATAGTTTGTAGAATGTATTTCTTTTAAAGAAGTAGAGTAAGTAATTTGTTGAAACAGTATTTATAAGAATCTGATATATGTTTTGTTTAGTCACCTGTGCCAACCCTGACAATATACGAAATAATTTTGCAGCTCTCTGTAAGGTTTTGTGACTTATGTGCTATTTATTAACAGGATGATTATTGTTTTCTTATAATAAAAATATCTGGTATATTTATTGAAGTATCTCCGTGAAGTGAATTTCGATTTTTTTTTATAATAATAATACTTATACCATGTAGTGTTACGTTCTCTACCAATCTCACTGCTGGTAAAATTAGAATAAAAAAATGCTATTGTAATAAGTAATAATAATAATAAGTAGCACTATCACTAGTTTTTACTACGTTTAGGGATATATATACACCCATTATAATGTACCCACACTACCATAGCCCATTACAGACAATCACGCCTGTGTGTGTGGAGTTTGAGACTTTGAGAGAGAGGTAAACTTAATCGAAAGTGAACTTAAGCTTCTAGCTAGTTACGTACTACAATTTTGGTATCACGCACTACGCTTCATTTTGCGTGTATAATACAAACTAAAACATTGTAAAGCGTGCAATTATGTACATTTTTATTACTAACTGCAATAATAATATCGACTCTAAATACCCCGCTGAGGGAAACAACTGCGTATTTTGTTATATAGTACAATGATTTATATAATCATAAGCAGTTTTTCATTATTACAAGTAAAACCAAAAGCAACTTTGATTTTATTGATTGTAGGATGACGTAACACCAACCAACATTTTATAATTTTCTAAAATAGTTTCTAATTAATCAAGAAATACATATAACATAAAAATATACTAAATTTTTCGCATATACGCATCAAGAAAATTTACCAACAAAAAAACACAGGTTAATGAGTAGAATAATTAAATAGTTATTATAGTTTTATAGTTAATATTATAGATTATTATTACTGTATGACAATGTTTATACTTTGTTGTTATTTAATAAAATATACATATTTATAATCTAGCGGTTAAAGTCTAGCGCTGAACCGTCAAATGATAAGATGTGTTGTGATTGAACATTGAAATGGTGCCCTCATGAGCGCTATGTCTAAAAGCCGATACTCGTATTATTATCTCAAAATTCTCATTTACTCTTTTGTTTCGTAAATATTCGTTTCACCTATTTTAACCATAACTAGGTGCTTCCGGTCTGCCCCATCAAGCATTCCCAACAGTGGGCCAAAGTGCAAAGTAACAAAATTATATATCCACCTTTTCCTCCAGGTTCGTGTTTTGGTTCACTCGTCACTCCCTTGTAGGGACGAGCGAACCAAGACTTTATACGAGTATAATACATACATATAGATCACGCCTCATTCGCAACAGAGGGGTAGACAAAGACCATTTCCTTCCACTTGCTACGATTCTGACATACATCTTAATTTTGTCCCACAAAATTGAATTCGTGAGGCAAAGTGGACATATAATTTTTTAACATTTCACTTTGGCCCACTAGTGGGGCAGAGCGGCAGTACCCAACTTAATAGCTGCAGTACAGTAATACGATACAGTAACACTTTGTTCTACACCCAATTACAATATTTTTATTTAAGGTAGGATGACGTTTCTACTTATGACCTGATGACTCAGTATGCCGACAGCGGCTTCGCCCGCGTGTTCACTCGGTAAAAAGTGCATATGTTCTTTTTCTACCTTCTACATCGAAACTCACAATTTTTCAATTGCCACAGAATAACATTACCTCTTTATTATACATATTAGTATAGATATGTAGGTGGGTACTTACGCTAGTAGCTTTTATACTCGAGAGGTTGCCGTAGTCGGTATATAACTGATCACAAATATAGAAATAAATGACTCATTTACACGTAAATTATATTAAAGATGATTATGTCTGTTGGATGCCGGCAGAAAATATTCTCAAAATTTTATTTTGGGCTTGCATGTCATAGCTTCCTTCGTTGTTTGACATTTCTCACTTGCTATTAGTCCTGTTTTAGCTTTATGTAAAACTTATACAACAATACTGCTATACAATATTATTTCGTTATCGTGCTATACAATATTGTTTGTGTAATCTATCCAATTTTTTAAGTATTTAAATATAAAATTCGTTTAAAAAAATATTATCTAGAAACAAGAATCAGAATTGTTGACGATTTTCAATTCAAAATAGCATTAAATAATACATTTATTGTGTTTATTCTTACATAATAATTATACTAAAATTTTACGTAAATTTACTTACAAGAACGGGCAACTACTGAAGTCTTGATTAGACTAAAATGGCAACCACTACGAACAAGATGTTGAAGTTCGTTAATATTTTATTTCACAAAATAATGATTTCTGATTTGTGAAATAAACCATTCGAAATCGATCGTAGGTTTGGGATACCTGTATGTTCACAATCTCGGTGGTTAAAGATAGTCCGCGTGGCTGAACTGTAAATATTTACCAGGCAATTACATCCTTGGGCCTTTATATTCCCTTAAGAGTGGTCTCAATTACTGTCAAATAATGTTATGAGCTTAAAGGCAAGTTAGAAGTTTTCTAGGCGAGTTCGTTGATATCGACCACAGTGTAACGATAAGAGGCGTCTTTTACGGTCGTTATTCATGTCACAGAACTAAGATAAACTGTACTTCAGTATACGTGTGACCGATGTAATTATTGATTTTATATTAACCTTATTTGAACCAATACATTCCTACTACTACTGCATTAATTCATCATTATACAACTTGTACAGTAGACATCGATGTCATGATGTGGTCGTATCATGTTGAAGGGATTTCTTGTTGGAGAGCAAACGACGCGGCGACGTACCTACAATATAATTTTTCTCCTACCTGCAGAACTTGTTGGTAGGCAAAAGTTTGTTAGTTGTATCTCTGCATCACATCAATCTTGTGGTTGACTGGCAGAGTATCATTATTGCTTTGACAGCAATACAAATATAGGTTATTGAATTTGACAAATGGGCTCACGAAATAAATATTTAAATAAACTAAAATAAACGTTTTAAATAAGCAAGTTGAAGTGGCAGCGTGCTGTTCACACATCTGCAGAAGGACCGACGCACGATGGAGCTAGCGTGTCCTGGAGTGAAGACCGCGACTCGGCAAACGTAGAGTAGGACGCCCTCCAGCTAGGTTGACCGACGACCCGAAAAAGGTCGCCGGGTCTGTCTGTATGCGGAAGGCCCGAGTGTTATTACGCATGTTAGGAGAGATCTAGCAGTGGTTTGCTATAGGCTGAGATTATGATGATTGTGCTTGCAAATACGTAATTTTGGGACATAAACCTAGAATCTGAAATTTTAAAACTTTTCAAATTTATATTTGAAGATGACAATAAGATATGCTATTAGCTGTAGTGAACTTTGCATTGTTGCCCATTCTCTTTAATATTAAAATTTGTTCTAGGTATTAATGTAACTGAATACATTATGTAGGCGTTTGTTCCTAGGTATTAATTAACTGCGTAGGCGTAGTTATGTGGTCAGCGCTACACCGTCTATGTCCACGTCATCCAGATAAATACGTTTAATCTGAATGCGTTGGTCGGCAGTTCATTATCTTCTACTTCCATTCTATGAATGAGCAAAACAATGCTCAATACTGACCAGATAATAATGACTAATTTTATAAATATAATTATGAACCTAAATACAATGCAATCGATTTTTAGTGTTCTAATTAAGCTATAATGTAGGTACTGAGTTTCAATTGATATTCTTCATAATTACAATAGGATAGTGTTATATATTATGTAGGTATGTATATACATATCGCATTCTTTATGTGAAAGACAAAATACAAGCGATACCTACAGTGCAATTTGTGGCTTATTAAATTGACAACAAGGCGTAAATTGCCAAATCGCGTATGTCGTACGCCTATTTAACACTGACGTGACGGTGCGATGTATTAGTACACGTTTTAAATTTTAATATTGCTTGTGAATTAGTTGCATTAAGTTTTTTTTTCTAAATGCAGCTTTTGGTGTGTAAGCTTTAGACGTCAATATATTGTATATTTTCCAGTATATTCGGCAAAAGTCATACAGACGACAAAATGGAAGAGAAGACACCTGCAGGCTCGGTTAATCTACTCGACGATACGTTGCTGGAGTCACCTTGTTCGGTGTCAGGAAGTAAGATGTCACGGTCATTGCCGCACAGGTATATTGGAAACATATTGTATTCATTTATCAGGCATATTGTTTTGCCTTAGCTGAACATTGCATTGTTAATTGCAAGAAGTAAGACACTGATGTGTTACGAATTTTGATGCCTTTCACACTATTTAAGATATTTAAATCTGCTTTGAGAAGAATGCATTCGTATTCGTCTGTACGGATAGAACGGAGTTATTCAGTCCAGAACTATTCTTTACGAGCGTATTGAATATGAATACGCACTGTCACAGCTAAGGGACCTTTTAAAATTAAGTTTTCAACTTTTCTAACAGTATTGCTGTATAATAGTACTACAAGATTTCTTTTCAGTTTATACTGTGTTGTTAATTAAATAGTTGAAGTTCGTCGTATTCAATTCGCTACTACAGTATGGGGTTCTTCAAAAAAGGAGTGAATAGGTTTCTTAAGGGTCGGCAACGCGCTCGTGATGCCCCTGGTGTTGCAGGCGCCCATAGACTACGGTAACCGCTTACCATCAGGCGGACCGTACGTCTGTTTGCCACCGTCGTGGTATAAAAAAAAAAAAAAAAATTCATAAAGACAATCATGGTTACGTAAAAACAATTCTATGCATAGTTATCAATGATGACTTAGCAAACGTTTGTAGCACCTCGATTCGGGAAAACAGCATTCGGTTTTAGGTTTTGATGCTAGTTCATACATATATCCTGGCAAATATTAATGTAAATGCTTTTTCAGTGACCTCTCCAAAACTGAAGTTATTCATTGCGATTTCCAAGGCTTCGTACGAAGAAAGACAATATTAAAAGAAGGCAGAAAAATATCTTTAACGTCGTGGCAGCGATACTGGTTGCAAATATCAGGCAATATCCTCATATTTTATGCTGCAAAGTCGTTTAAAGGGTAAGTTACAACTTCGTGTTTTAACAATGGTCATTGAAACGCGATGAAATCAAGCTAATTAAATTGGCGATTTATTCCGTTTTAGTTCTTTTGTAGTAAATTGATGTATGTAAAATAATGTAGGTAATTGGATATTTTATAAGAATACAGCCCGACTGATGACAAGCCTAGCTCATGGACGCCTACGTCACCGGGAGCGTCACATGCGCGTTGGCTTCCTTTCGCTCCACATTGAGCACGACTTAGCTATACAAATAAATTAATTTTTTGTCTGTATGTTTGTTTGAGATAAACTCCAAAACAAGTGAACCGATTTCCAGGAGACTTTTTTTGGCGGATACTTAATGTCACAAGGAGTTTAACTTAGGCTACTTTGATTTTAGAAAAAATAAAAGGAGGAAGGGGGAATAAAAGGATTCCGTAATTTTTTAAAATAAAATCTATGAAGTCGCAAGCGTACTCGTCGCGGGCATTGCTACACACTAACCTCCTTATTACAAAATACGGACTAAGCATTGAACAGAGTTTAAATTGTCAACTTTGACACTAAAACAATGGTTTATGTCAATTTAAACTTGGTTTAATACTTAGTCCATATTTTGTAATAAGGGGGACACAGTTTACAATATAATAACTATAATATGCAATTCAACTTTGGTATTATGCTGCAACTAACAGAATGTAGTATTTGTCGTAGGACAAGTCGGAGTGATTTCCGTGAAGAGAGATGCAAAGTACTGTCCCTCGATGGTTGGATCGCGAAGATAGTTGACGGTGACAGCGCTGATGCCTTCCAGTTGATCAATCATCAGAGCGGGACTCTATACAAGTTCAAGTAAGGATTGTATTATTTGTATGAACTAATAATAAGAAGCAATGAATGAATTAATAATAAGAAACAAGCATGTCATTGTACAATAAATTGTATATAGGCGAGCTTATCTCAATTATCAGTTTAGTTATTTAGTATTTTTTACGATTGACCAAAATAAAAAGTGTTTTCAAGATTCATGTATGTGCGTTTCCTTATTTCACCGTAAATTCTAAACGGTTGAACCGATTTGGACGTATGAGGTATTACAAATCCTTGCATTATTCCGAGTAACAGGCTAGTGAAAAATGAAAACAGATGCAAATTAAAACTTATTAGATAAGAAAGTATACCACTGAGCGGACGTCCCCCGTATGCGATGAAATTTTAGTTTAGCATAATAAATATTATGTGCAGACAAATAAACACATTTTGTTTTATGCCTTTTAGTCTTTTTTGTCAAGGCAGTCGCGTTTTTTATCTCAAGATTATATATAAGACTGACTTAATGGCGCAGCGGGTACGAGTGTTGAGCAAGTGGTCCCGAGTTAGATCCTTGGGTCGGGCAAAAGTGGTTTTGGGTTTTTTCTATTAAAAATCGACATCTGTCTGCACTTTACTAGATTCACTTTTTAGGTTCATAATAATTTTGTGGCTTTGTAATTAGTAGACAAATCTAAAGGATATTGCTGATCGTTGCCTCGAGAGAAACATGAAAGCCCATATCACCCAAGATTTTTAGCGTTCGTCAATTAAACAAGTCAAAGCTTTCTAAAAAGTATTATAATCGACTGAAGCTGTTATGGTACTTGAGAACCTGAATGACGTTTCTGCACTCTTCCCAATAATAGTGCGAAATCGATTTTTGTGTATCTAAATGTCTAGGGACACAAGCACATTTACATAAAACTTCATCAATAACTACCTTAAGTACAATATTAGCTACTGGATATGAAAATGTATCTATAGCAGGTACGACAGAATATTGTGCCGAATGGTATTCAGGTCAACATTCCGCACCGACGAACCTATTTCAATAGCAACTCTTTTTGTTTTATTCAGGCAAAAATTTAATATATTTTCAAATTAATAAATGTGCTTTCGACATAATATTATTATAATTGTGGCGGATACAATACTGTTATATCAGAAAATAATTGTAGATAGTCATAATATTAATACATGTCTCATGTTTTATTCAATACTCACAATGTATCTATATACTAATAATATTAGAGAATTTTTAGTCGATAAAATCCAATAACAATGTACAGAAAATTTTAAACATTGTCAATATTTTTAACGGAATGTTTGCGTAGCGATACGAGGCATTTTTTTCCATATGCAAATAACGCATTGGAATTATAAACGCAATGATTTCTTACTTTTTACACACTTTTTACCGTGTAAATTTTATCCACCAGGCACCCCTAGGGTTAATTAAGGCGAGCTTTTCCCAAACACGGGTGTTTTATATCCGGTTTTATTTGTACATAGCATTTTTCACTCTATGGTTGAGATGGCTTTCGGCTCCGATTTTCGATTTATGACATTTAACTTAATAAAAAAAATGTTGGATAGCCCATTTATTAAGGAAAGTTATATGCTATATAACATCACGCTATGACCAATAGGAGCTGAGCAGTGGCTAAACAGAGGACGACGGGAGTGCAGCCCGCGCGATTTTTGTTATTTATATTATAAAATGCTAGGGTAGGTACATTGGACATTCTATCAAGTGATCAATAAATTTGATGGTTCGCGAGTTATTTCAGACAGATATAAAAAGTATGTATACTTAATATACATAAAATGTACCGTTATCTTACTGCATACCTTACTGCTTTAATAAAATAAGAATATACAGTAATTTACAAAAAAAATATAAATAAATTACAGTTGTATCTTATCTTTACTAAGATTATAAAGCTGAAGAGTTTGTTTGTTCGTTTGAACGCGCTTATCACAGGAACTACTGGTCTGATTTGAAAAATTCTTCAATTAGTGTTGGATAACACATTTATCGAGGAGGGTTATAGGCTATATAATATTACGCTACAACCAATAAGAGCTAAGCAATGGCCAAATAAAAAACGAAGGAAGCGAAGCCCCGCGCGTCTTCTAGTTTTTAATATTTTGGTTCGTGTATATTTGCATGGGTTAGCATAACATCGTCACAGTATAATTTCATTACAAAACAAAACGGTGAAATATGGTCACACTTTTATGCATGGACTAAAAAGAATGTAGTGAAATATCGTCACAGATACAATTTTTATAAGCAAGTATAAAAAGTACGATCATCACAATTAAATTCATTTATTCATTACAAAAATATTTAATAATAGTAGGTATAGAATATAATAAGTTATTATTAAATAAAACAATATAAACTGAATATATAAAATTAACAAAGAACTGAATTAAAATAAGACAGTAATAATCAGTACGTATCTTGAATTTTATAATATTTGAATTGAAATGATAACATGAACTTGGTTCACTATAGCATGCCGCATAGATTTATCGCGCTGAGGTCGTTCACACGTCCGTCGTTGGCGTGGCGTCGTCAGTCGGCTCGACAGCTGCAGCGCCCGGTAGCACATCGGAAACAAATACGACCGGCCCGCGCGGGGGCTGAGGTAGCGGATTGAAGCCTACCTCCGTGGGAAAAGAGCGCCTTAATTGAACGCCTAATTAAACCAGTTACCTGCGACATATACAAACATGAATATAAAATCCATCTTTTTTGGAAAGGACAAAATATTGGGACAAATGAGACATGTCAAATCAAACCGTGATTTCGTTTATTACCCCGTACGATAATCTTATTGCGCTGCGACATGATTGTGCTATTTTAATTTGAAATTAACACTAATGTAGTACCAGAGGCTTCTCGTAGTTATATTGTCGATTAGTCTCATCATAATGCTACGTGTGGGGGCGGCGACGCGTGCGCCCACTAGACTGTTTAATTTTGTGACCGTTGTATTTATTTAAATGGAGCATTAGCCTTTAAGGTTCATAAAATTTAACCCTAAAAATGTAGAGCATGTGATGACGATTATTATTAATTGTCTTATTTTTGTTGTAGGGGTTCATCGGAATCAACAGCAAGGATGTGGGTGAAAGTGATAGAAGAAGTCACAAATAAAATAGTGAAGCCTTTACCGGCTAATCTGATGTCGTTCGAATAATCTGTGCAGTGCAGTGCAGTGTTCTTACGTACCGTTGACACGCGTGTTTTGTGACCAGATGACGTCTCTTTATTGTACTATGTAAGTAAATACGCCATTATTGAACAAATATTATAATTAGCAGATTTATGAAAATTGGTCCATATTATTAAATAAGCATTCGTTGTACTACTCATCTCAATGTGTCTATCTGCTTCATCAAAGTGTATTAATGTTACTATTTGATTGATACTTAACCGTTATGTGTTAGATGTTAGAGTTTATAGTGTAATGTGTTGCTTTATATCTCGTGCGCATTACACTTGTTGGTTTTAAGTTAACTTATCATATTGTACTCAATAGTTATATAAAGAGATTGTGTCTATGTATTCAAACGTTTACTTAATAGTTTAGACAGCAACTGTCGAAATTTCTGCAAGCTGTTTTTAACCCAATGTTGTGGGACTTAAAGTTTTTATAAGTATCCGTTATATTTTATTTACGTTAATTTAGACAAAGTTAAACCATTTTTGTCGGTACGCTTTGGTATACTTTACGTGTTTAATAAACATTTTGTATTATTCCAATGAATCCGATCCATGAAGACTATAGATGTTGGAAAATACAATGAATAACATTATACGGATGATTCACATTGTAATATCAGTCGGCGTTCTAGTTGAATTTTATCAGAATTTTAAATTTAAAATAATGGCTTTTACTGATTGCCAAGTGTTCGATCATTACAAATTTGCGTTAACATTGAATGAATCTATAAACTTACGTCAAATACAACGTATATATTGTTAAAAATAAACACTTAATTATGTTTTATAAAAACCGGTCACGGACTCACCGTTTCGATAAAAACACGTCAAGATTATATGTGTGAAATTATTTATATTAATTTATTGATTGACGCAGTCTTTGATAGATAGATAGCTTAAGCAGTCTCGCCTTTAAATTTTGTACTCGAATAATACTTGAATATTGACAATTTTACTTATACTAAATTATAATTAGTGTGGATTATATAAGTTCGAGGCTTTCCACTTGCCACTTATTGGTCTCTAAATTTTCTTGCCAAAATGAATGCTCTTATAGTCTAAAGTAATCGTTTTATTGTTTTGCTGATGGAAAGCTAATCACACGAAGCGACTAGACTGCCGTCGCCGATCTGAATAGCGGCTTTCGAGAATATGCATCTGTTAGTTAGTGCTTACAAAGCGGGACACCAGTGTTTAATCACGTAACTTGCTATACGTTCCACCAAGTAACCACATTTCGTTGTGTCTCTAGTTCGTGTTGCTCAAATTTCTTTTGATGCCATTTATTTGTCCAGTTTTAAGTACATTCGGCCACGATTACATCGATTTATAAAAAACTTGTTATACTTTATACAAATAATAAGCATTGTAAATGTTCGAATCAAGTGGACGGCAATATAGCAGAAGAGTTAAAGAGTGTGCTGAATTCGTCTAATTTATGCGTTCACAATAATATGTTATTTTTTGCTTGGTGCTATAAATGTAGTGAATAGGTCTATAATGTTTGCTACTCGCGATAAAGGCATACCTAGTGGTTGACTGTATAGTTAAGTGTATATTAGTAACGAGTATCTGTAATATCGAATATGATCTATGTTCATATTTATGTTAAGAAGACTCTATTAACGCTTTCAATATGCACTTGTGCAGGTCTTCGCATAAATTACGAAATTCCCGATACGTATACATATTCTAGAGCAATGGTTAAAAACTCATTTTTAATATAAAATTCAAACGTATATAGTGAATAGTTATTAGGTACATAGGAAATGTGCCATTATTATCGAATAAAATATAATATTATATCGTATGCATCACTTTAAATAAACATACTATTATTTATACGTAATATGTATATTATTATTCTTAATAATTCCAACAAAATATTTAATACCTGACTGATTCAACGCGTCTTTATCTACAACTGTTTAATATATTATATATAATAAGTTATGATTTTCAAATTAAAATGATGACGAAATAAACCAACCTACTATGAACATATTTTTATTGATTTGTTTTTTAATTTTCTGCGTGTTTGAAAGAGGTTATCTCTGTTAATTTACGTAGTTAAAAGCTTTGTACTTTTGTGCTAGATAGGTAGGTAGTTAACTATTACAAAGCGCAAAGTGCGCACTATTTCAAACTGTCGAGTTCGTTCATTGTCGTTCGAACAAAGTTGGTGTAACTTAGTTCATGGACGTGTTTCCGTGTTAGACTAAGCGCGCAATACGAATTTATTCGCTGCGATTTTTAAAGTGCGAATTAAAATCGCAAATGCCTCGACGACAAATTGCTTCATAGGCTATCTACACAATATACGTAGGATTTCGCTATATTTCCGCAGTGCACATATTTATGATATTATTTCGTAACGATTTTTTATCGTAATGCGCGCTTAGCCTTATATTCACAGCTTTCGCATCCTTTGTATTAGATTACGTATCTATCTGGGTTGATTTTGCGAAGTTATCTTTCTACGACTTAATGCTTCCTTACCACCAAATGTGCATACGTAATCGTAAAGACGCTAATGTGTAAAGCACATTAATTGTCCTATTATAGATGGACAATACGGACGTGGTTGTATTTTTAACCCGAATCTCATTTGCTTTTTTTAACGCAAATACCAATATCTTTCTAAAATACTTGGACAAATATAATTAAACTATTTGTTTTTAAGAATTCGAACCAATATAGTAGGCTACAGTAGGTTGTAGTCTTTCAAACGCAGTCGCATTGTAGACTTTGTACTGAAAATTGGGGAGAGTGTTAATAATTCTCAACGCAATGGTCAACGTCATCCACCCCAGTAGTGCATTCTTAAGGAGTATATACTATAAACGTACTGAGTACTTAGGATGGTTCCATTTTTCGCAAGGGCCTATAATAGCCATTTGTGTGATGGTCCAAAAAACCCTTATTTTAGCTCTCTATTAAATGAATGTTGGACTCGAATTAGTATATTTAATAATTCAATCTAAGGAGTTAATCTCAAATACTTAACTCAATTATCAAACTCAAATATAGCCAAGTATTGAATTTCGTTAAGTTCTATACTCACGCTTTCAATGAATCTCGCACTAGTTCATATTTACGTTCCTATTACGATAAATATTATTATTCTATTATTCGTCAACCATGCTCAGTCGATGTATTGGGCATTTATCGCCTAAGCCGCCATACCCACCATACGTAAATTTAATTGCGTCTTATTGTCCTGGCAACAAGATCGAAATTTTGATAAAGCCACGTACATGTTTTACCGCCTCGTATGTCTCGTATGTCAGGACACACCGTGTGGCACACAACGATTTAAGAGGATTGCAGTTTTGTAGACTATCTGAATAATAAACAGCAGGGTCGTACTTATCGTAAATTATAAACCGTGTCGTGGTATAAAAAAATATAACCTGACTTAGGTATACCTACGGAGAGGAAGGGGCCAAACAATACTACTTGCGAAAACAAAAACTGGTATGCAGGGCAACTGACTGTACCTACTTGTCTGTAGATAAGTATGTTGCCATGGTACAAAAAAAGAAATAAAATTTGTATTAGAGTCTGTGGAAACATTAATTTAAATACATGCATGTTATTTCTTTTTAGTGGCATTAAATTTAGAATCGCCGGCACTGCTACAAGTATTATAATTCGAAACCTCTTCACTTAACCTTTTAAGAAACCAGGTCATGGAATCTTAAGAGAATCGCTATTGTTAAATATTGTTAAGTTTATATGTAGAATAAATTACGTTTGGATATTGCTCGGAGGTGCTGAATAGTCATATAAATAACTACATTGTAGTATGGAAAAGGGTCGTCGTGCGTCCCCTTCCAGTACGCCGGCTATTATATATGCAATAGCTAACTGTAGCCAACGTTGCCACACTTAAACCACCTGTCTATGTATATATATATATGTGTATTTAGAACTAGCCGTCATTATACTCTTAACTCTAGTAGTAATATGGTTATTATTATATTCGCCACTCAAATATTAAATTATTCTAAGTATAACTTGTGTATCATTGTAATTGAGCACTGAACTTACGTATGTGATTTTGTTTTGAGCACAGTGCTAATTTGATAACGATTTGGCTCAAGATATTTAAAATTTCTCACTTTTACCAAAGCTATGTAAAGTTATCTTTTGTATTGTATGTTTAGTATAAGAGGGCTATGATGTTTGACTGATTCTGAAATAAAGACTTTTTACTAAAAAGTCTTATCTATATCTTGTCAAGTTAGGTAGAGATTATATTATTATTGTTAAAATTAGTATCAATACAAAATTGAATTGTATTCGAAAGAAGAGTTAATTTCTCTCTACCGACTTAGAGTGTTGGAAGTTTGTTTAGAATATCTACCAGTAAATTAAGTTGTGTAACTGTATACTTGTACTATTTGTGTATTTATAAATGGTATGTATTTCCATCTTACTGTTTAACGCGTGAACAAATATCAATATATTAAAGCTTAGTACTACATTCTTAGTTGTATTTGACAGCACGCGTGTGCTCTTGTGTTCAATAAAATTTCTGTGAAACCGATTTCGTGGGTATTAATTGACAACATTCCCGACTTCCTCCTTTATTAATTAAGTCTAAGGTACGACAGATTGACTGACATGTTGATGTACACACTATATCCAACACTACCACCAATGCCTTAGCTTTTCGATAATTATTTTATCAGATAGACGATGAGTGCAACCAAAAACTACATTATAGATTTTTTGACAGGCTATTGTTCTGTTTAACTCCAGCATTTAATAAGTGTAATAAGTGACAATAGTGGGTAAAATGGCGATTATGCACTCACTACTGTAAGATTCAATAACGAAAACATTTAGAATATGTATATCTACATAATAAACTACATATTGCATTGATATTTCAACATAAAGTTACATTTTTTTATAACAATTTGAACTGTTTGCCGCAAAATACTTACAAATACTATCTATACTCGCTTTGGCTTCTATACCGCAAAGCGGAGCAACTGATAATAAGTTGAGAATTCTCAGAAATGTATCTCCGAGATTTATAGTAGTTTTATCGAACTTTTCTGCTCCAAGGTTTAACTTGTACTAAAGTGGGAATATATTAGATTTTCTCAACGTTTATAAAAATCATGGTGTACAGGCTCTTTTGGCTATCATGAAAATGTATAACGTGAAGTTGTAAGTATTTTATTGTTTCATTTTTTACCTCATACATCCAATTTGTCCCAAATAAAACTCCGTCAGAACTACAATTACAACTATCGAAAAAAGTGGGCATGCACCTTACTCCAATAACGTGCCTTACACGGGCACGACGGCCGAGTTATTTGGAGGATTCCCACAAGTTTTGAAACTTTTCAGCTCTGCGTGTATGGTAAGTGACCCAATTCGTCTACGAAGCTTTGGTTTTGGCGATAAAAACGAAAGTATGAATCGATGGTGTAGAGGTTGGTTAGGGTAGGTATGCGACGTGTCGAGCGAGAGGGATGCGCGCGCCGTCGTCTCTTACGATTTGCTACAGTCGTGTTAGAGTTGCCGCGCTTGTCACAGGCCTACGAGGAGAGACTGAAGTTCCCCACGAATGTACGTTCGTACTTCGTACTCGTAAACCGTTCGTGACCCCACCGAGAAACAGACGCGCGACGCGCCCTGTTTACGGCTGGTACAACACAAGCCACGCCTACATGCAGCACACTGGATCCTCTCAATGACACCGTAAAGTAAGTTTTAACTATTAAAAAAGTTTTCAAATTTTTTAAACGCTTTTCTTATGACTGAAACTAAATTTAGATTAACAAAAAATCTTAGATAGGTACTTAATATGTTTGTTAACCGGTTTTATATAAAATTACATTTTGCAGATTTGTGACGTTAATAGTGATACTCTGACTAATTAAGTAGGTATATATTTTTGATTATACATGCGTAGGTACTTTGTGGATAAATGTCATATAGATCTCATTGAAATTATCCTTTGATGCTGCGATAAGGCGAAGACGGATTAAGGCGTATCCAACAAATATTAGTTAAGAATGCTAGTTCGGCTTAAAGAATTTATTTATCTTATAAAAACTACACAAGTTCACTTATAATAAGATAAAATTACAATTTTCTCTTAAATTATCCACTGGTACTTAAACAAAAAACAGTAAAATAATAATTTAATTCATTAAAACATTGACATTAATAACTAACTAATTAATACATATTTCATTCTATAAATTATTATATTACAATTATTAAGCATTCGATTATATAAATTATGTTTAAAATAAAATCAAATCAATCTCATTTAATAGCTTCAATAAAAAAAAACAAATATAATAACAATAGTTACGTGTTTTGTTCGGTATCTTCTATTAAATAAACTAGGTAGATATATACCTATACATTTTTTTAATGTACGGTTTATTTAGTTAGTCTAGTATCTGTGTCTGTTTGATATTACGGATTGGCCAACAAACGGCTGGCTGACACTAATTAGCTACAAACAATAGTAAAGTTAATCTATGAATTCTGTTAGGAAATCATCCCAAACTTTAATGACTAACGATAGCACAAAACTATAATATAATTTCTTATCATCATCATCATTCCAACCCATAAAGGTCCCACTGCAGGGCATATATCTCCTCGAAAGAATGTGGAGGGAATTTAGCCTACAATACCACGCTGGCCAGACGGGTTGGTATAGGGTTTGTTTCAAATTTTCCTTTTCTCGCAGTGCTCTTGTCTGCATAAGGTTACTTCCTTAGTTCAATATAATAATATAATTTATACTATTAATAATAGTAACCAACAACCAATTAACATCACACGGCTGGGCTAAGTGTCTACACTCGTCTATCGAGCGAGTCCTCTTTATAACCTAATATACCTGCTTAAATAATTTTAAATTATTTTGGTATTTATCTTAGATACATACAGGATATAGATAAATTCATAAATATCAGCACATTTTGACGATCGCAAGGAAATCAAATCTCCGCCGGTGACGGAGTTAAAGAAAGAATACATTATGTCGCCATTCACTCTCGTTCTAGGGATGTCGTCCAGTATTGGACGTATTTGGGCTGATAATATGATGATGATGATGAATGGAATCAATTTTATATATAAAACGGATTTTATATATTTCACTTAAAATATAAAGATTATGCACCCACTTATCACCTACCTATACGAGAACATTTAATTTTATCCTAACTTATGTCTATACCATTATCTACTAATATAATAAGAAACGTATGTTAGGTATGTAGTTCATTACATTAAAAAAAATTAAATTGCATATTCGTACAGAGCCCTCTGTGTGTGAATCCGATTCCAACTTGACCGGTTGATTTGTCTTGCCAGGAATCACCAATCGATTATTAAAGTAATATTTAAACCTCAATTGATGCCATTTTACTAAACAAAATAATAATGAACCCACTGCGCGCCTCAGAAAGATGAATGAATGAATGAATGGCATTTATTTCTCAGTATATGGTACATGAGGTATTAAATAAACACAATAATGAAGCGCATACACTACCATTGCTGGTGTAGAAATATAAAAAAATACACATGCAAATTATAATAATTATTAAAGAAAAATAAGAAGAATTATTACATTAAATTAAATTTAGGCTCAAAATTATTATGATTACAATGTCAATTTCTATCTCATTATAATGTCAAGTTAAATTAATTACAATGTCAAAATATTAAATTTAAAATGTCACATTATTATAGATATAATTTAAAATGTCACATAAAATCATATTCGAAGTCTAAGTCAGAAGATTATTAACAATTAATAGAAGCTATCGCATTATCAAAATTTATTAAAATCGTTAACAGAATAAAAACACATGTCTAACAGCCAAGAATTTTGTTTTGATTTGAACTATAACTTTGATGAAAGACCCTACACTACATAATATGCAAAGGAAAAAAATAACTAACAAAGTCAACTAACTTGTTATGCTATTTGCCATCTGTGGTATACAGGCCAATTGTTCGCCATTCCTGCTCCGTGATTCTAAGTTGTCGGAAAATTTTCGGACGGAAATGTCAGTTTAATTAAAGGTAAAAACATAATGTTTAAACTAATTATGGTTGTAGGATCAAATCTTAAATTAAATACATATTTTTAAATTTTCTATATGGTACACTATTTTGTAACATTAAATAACTTAAGCCGTAAAAATACGTCGTAATAAGATTCGAAAAAGTTTACCATCCGAGAGCAATCCGACAAGTTAGAATCAGGGGGCTGGACTAGTCTATACCGAGCAAGTGTTGCATGTTGTAAGAACGAGCAGATAACGTTATAAATTATTTTATTATTATTAATATTGGCAAGCAATGAACTTCATGCAAATAAGTTATTTAATATGAATGTGACGTAAAAATAGAATACATATTAACAAAACTGTTTTTGTGTGTGTAACCAGTTTTGTTGTCATAAATCTAAGCAATAAAAATAAATACCTAACATTCGTGCTTACGTAATTGCCACGGCTTGTAGTTTATCCAAGCTTTTACCTAACATTGCATTTTATTCATATTAATATAAAGACATCAGAAATTATGCTTATGGTACATACATAAAACTAGTTTAAACACCTAGCGACAAAGTCTGACATTTACATTTTCCCTATAAAACTGGTTTTCGTCAAGGCTGTTTGTAACCAAACGTAGTCAAATTCCTATATCCTCGACGTTCTATTCGTCAATTTTGTATGATTTGTGTTATTTTGCATAATTATTAGCTATCATAGTATAAAAAAAATGTGTTACATTATTCTTACACGTAACGAACCGGTCAAATACCACGTAGGTACACGGTGGTAATCTTGCATTCCAACCTCCAAAAAAAGATAGACGACTCACCACAAACAGTACCTACCAGTGAAGTCAACTAAACCAAGCCGGTGCAAATAAACACACAAGCTCGCGCACATGGTATCCTTCCGTTTGGCAAAATATTTTTCGTCAAATTTTACTTCCTAAAAAACTTATCGCACTAGTTTCATTCCCAAACGAATCTTTAGCAAATTTATAATTCGCATTTTAATCACTTGGTCAAATATTAATTTGTCAACTTACTTGCTCAATTTTTATTTTCAAATATACATTATTATTGACATTATTCACCGATTTGAAGTGCATGGTGTTGTTATATTCGTATTCATCACTGAATCATAGCATTTATTCCTTTAAATTATTGACTATCGAAGGTTACTTTTAGGCAGTCGCGTTTATTGTTTTTTTTTAAAATTAATACTTGTTTGTTCGATCCCCAAAATATGGGTATCAAATGAAAGGGCTTGAAGAGTAGTCTATACTTCTATCTATATCTGTATTCATATTTTAAAGAGGAAATATTTGTTTGTTTGTTTTATTTAACTCAAAACTCCTAGACCGGTTTTAAAAATTCTTTCACCGTTTGAAAGATATATTTTCACCGAGTAACATATCTGTATCGTATCTGCTACGAATAGCTCACAATAACTGGTTTAACTATTAAAATGATAGATTAAAAAGTTTGAATTTTTGAGAAGCTTATTTAACTATGGTATTAATCTATATCTAAATAAATGTGACTGTTAGAACGTAGCGCGCGGATCCTAGGTCTATGGTTAGAACGGTAATTTAATATAGAACATTTGTGCCGTTACCTCTATATATTTTAAACAAATATCTTAAAAGATGTCGCAATATAAAAATATTTGCGTGACAAAATAATAATTAATCTGGGCCGTTTAGCGTCGCGTCGCAATGTGTACTCGTAAATGTCTTGGGAATAATGTTATTATTGATTTGATATAATATCTTGTTTGTGTAGAATGATACTTGTGACGTGGGGGCACGTTGCACGTTGTGAATATTTATGTCAGTTTTCTCGTGCATTTCCCCTTATTTTTTTAATAACAGCTTTTTTTATTTATACCCGTCTGCCAAAAAGGAGGGTAATGTTTTTATTATGTTTTTACAAAATGAAAACTATATTTATTCACAGACTCCCCTAACGGCTGCATAGCAATGTGTAAAGTGATGCAACCACAGAGCCTGACTTTTTACTTTTGTTTATTATTTATTTTGTAAACATTCATTTTTTAACTCTGTGGTGAATCTGTGGTGCTCTGCTGCATCACTTTACACGCTACCCAAATTGTAAATTACAAAAGATTGTAACTAATGTAACCATCCATTTTTTAAAAAAGAGTGGCTTGAGTTTCTTTCCAGTTCTTCTCATAGCTCCACCCCGTCAGCGAACTGGTTGTAGGCAAATTTGCTGACACTACTTTTCAGATAACCTGTTACATTCTTGTGACTTTCATAAGTGTTACCTTGTAACCTAGATGAATATACGAGATTTCATTTCATTTAATTACCTACGTGAGGTTTCTGGTCAGAAGAGTAGAAAACATTATAGTCTTTTTTAAAAAAAAAAAAACAGACTTCATGTTCATATTTAGGTACATGTACAAATTTAAACTAAAAGAGTAGAAAATGATATTTAATTACGTCAAAGCATGAGCATTAATGTACAATAAAGGAAATTATGTTTATACATACCTATTTACAATTTATAAGCACTTAATTTTCGAGTCGGTGCCAGCTAAAGCAAAAATTACCTGAATACCGTCCCAAAACTATTGATTCCTTAAAAAAAAATTTAAACGTCATTTGTTTTTGAATCCCATATTTTTCGTTATTTTGAAAAAAAATATTAGTGCCATTTTTAGTACACCTTGACATATCCCGTTACCAAATGATTTCTTACATTTTAATCACAAAAAAAATGGCATAATCGTCCGGAAACCACCGTGCGCGAGTCCGATTCGCACTTGCCCGGTTTTTTTCCTAAATACCAGGCCCATTCACGGTTATTAAAAATCACATGAGGAACACCAACAATTTTTATTTTTGCCGTTGTTATCATGACAAAGTACATTAAAACCACGCTTAATTTAAATTCCCCCAAATTTCAAACATATCCCATTCAAACTTTACCACCGTATTTCATCCCCTCATAGGTTTAATTTTTCAAGCGGAAGTAACTTACTACAAATCGAATAATAAAATAATTGCAAATAGAATCATCATTTCAGCCCATTGCAGTCCACTGCTGGACATAGGCCTCTCCTAACACGCACCATAGCACTCTGTCCTTCGCCTTCCGCATCCAGTCAGACCCAGCGACCTTTTTTAGATCGTCGGACCATCTAGCTGGAGGGCGTCCTACTCTACGCTTGCCGAGTCACACACTCTGGGACACGCTTGCTCCACCGTTTGTGGGCTAGTCCTACAGTGAGTGTCCACGTCTCGGCACCGTAAGTCATGACAGGTAGAACGCATTGGTCGAAGACTTTGGTCTTCAGGCATTGCGGTAAAGGCGAAGAGAAAACCCGACGTAGTTTGCCAAACGCTGCCCAACCCAGTTGGATCCTGCGGTCGATTTCTTTCTCGAAGTTGTTTCTACCGAGCTGGATAACTTGTCCAAGGTAGACGTACTCTTGAACAACTTCGAGAACCGATCCGTCCACATAAATCGGCCCCGGCATGACATGTCCTTTGAACATAATCTTGGTTTTATCCAAGTTCATGCCAAGACCAACACGTCGAGAGGCTCCATCTGCACCAGGCTGCGCAGCATTTCACTCAACTGTTCCAGTGACTCTGCCACGATGACGATATCGTCGGCAAACCGAAGGTGTGAGATGTACTCGCCATTGATGTTAATACCCCGTCCAGTCCAGTCCAGCGTCTTGAAGACGTCTTCGAGCGTGTTGGTGAAGAGCTTGGGGGATGTAACATCCCCCTGTCTCACCCCTCGACGCAACTCGATAGGGTTGTCTTTTGGTCCTGGAGCTGGAAGGTCATGGTGGCGGTTTCATAGAGACATCTCAACACCTCGATATAGCGCCAATCGATACGACGTCGCTGCAGAGCATCCAGATCCGCCCAGGTTTCGATGGAGTCGAAGGCTTTCTCGTAGTCCACAAAAGCCATACACAGCGGCTGATTGTACTTTTCTGTTTTCTGCACAATCTGCCGAACAGTATGGATGTGGTCTACGGTTCTGTAGCCTTTTCGAAACCCGGCTTGTTGTGGTGGCTGGAACTCGTCGAGTTTTCTGGCGAGACGGTTGGTGAGCACTCTCGAGAACAACTTGTAGATGTGGCTCAGGAGTGAGATGGGTCTGTAGTTCTTCAGCAAGGTTTTATCACCTTAGAACCACCGCACTCCCGCTCCAAGCCTGAGGTGTTAAGCCCTGGTTAATGACGGAATTAAAGAGGCTCGCAAATAGAATACTATCATATTTTTTAGTAAAACAATTAATATATAGTAGCTGGTCGGTAAATGAAAATTAATTCATAAATTGGTTTCTGCGAAACCAGCTTTCACCGAAATAAGTTATTGAAAACGCGGCGCTGTATATTATATATATTATAATTATCAAAACGAATTTTCATGGAAAGAAATTTCGACATGTATTGGTATTTTATATTTATAATTATTACAGCTTTTGAATAAAGTTTATGGTACGCTCGTTCATTCAGTTAAATTATTAAAGTATACTTGATTACAAATTTAAAATCCTATCTAGGTATATTCTAGAATTGAAAAGCCGTCAGGTTTTATGACATAGTGTTTTACGTGTGTAAACTGATAGTGGAACGTACCTACTCATTTACACATAAAGGTATCGATTGTACGAGAGGCAAGGGGCGGCGGGGTACTAGGCGACCTTGGTGAGCCCGGCCGCTAGCGAAGCTCCCACGAGGCGACCTTGACTTCTGAATGTCATGTGCGCCTGGCGAATGCCGCTTCCCTCCCGAACAATAATACCGCCCTTAGTCGTTGCTCCCGATCGTTGCAGCGCACGTCGCTGTTACTAACTCTCAAAATACAAAACAGTGTTAAAATTATCCATTTTAGGTGCATGTTTGTGTTTTACTGTGAATTTATTGAGAAATATGTTTATTGGATTGTGGATTAGACACTTTGATCATCAAATTACGTAAGTGCATACATTATTACATAAGTGAGATAAATGAAAAACTATATGATTGTGCTAAAAAGCTCCAGGGTCAATTTTCTTTCGATATAAAATGATCTTAGTACCCGAGTAATAGGTATTTATCCTCTCGAAATCCGATTACATTACACGATTTAACATTACAGAAGGGGCCTGTAATGTTACGTATGTATTGTGAATATTTCTATTATTCATGGACTAGGTACATCTCTGAGTCCGCATTGCGCATTAGATTTTCTATTGTGTAAAAATGAGATCTAACTAATAAAATATTATATTGTGTTGTATTTGTGAAAATGCCACCCACAAAATATTATTGCGAACTTATGAAACTTGTATTTTTTTTTTTCAAATAAATAGATACGATATTTGTTGGAGTTCTATAGTTTCGTAATAAAATTATGGTTTCGTGTGTATGTATAAGTTGAGGGATAGGAAAACCGAGCGTTTCGCAGAAATTGAACTTTTTTATGCGTAGTAGCGCCATGCGCCAGCCAGCTTCCATGACCTTGCCTTTGATGCACCCGGGTTTTACTCTGTAGCTGTGTGCAACGCCTTAGTACAAGCGAATTGCTATTAATATTGCTTCACCGATCACGCTGGCGTTTCGTAGCGAGTTTCGTAGTGCATTTGAAACATTGGCTACGAAATCTTTTAGACGAAATAACTTGAGTTGTGTTTAGCCTGAAAGTGAATTAATTGTTTCGCCAAAGGAAGTTTCTGTGGTACAAACATGTTGATGATGTGATGTTCACTAATAATGTAGATAGTAACAAGGTATTTCAAAGGAATGTTTTCACAGCTACTTTTCATAGGTAAAAGCAGACCCTACAATTATTTATTCTTTCACGTGATGTAGAATATGCAATATTCATACTCATATTAAAACACATCACGACCCGACAATTTAATAAGTTTGTGAGATTGTAAATTTACGAATTTATAATAATATAAATTTTTGATTTATGTGACAATAAAACATTATTCTACTAATAAAATGGGACGAGTGATTCTCTCGATATTAATCCTTATCATTATTTCGACCCGTAAACGTCCCACAGCTGGGCCAAATTCCCTCCAAAATCGTTGGAGACCATCCAAAGATTTTGGAGGGAATTTGGCCTACTATTATACTACACTAGCCATACGGGTTGGTATAGGGGCTTGTTTCGAATTTTCCTTTTCTCACAATGCTCTTGTCTGCTTAAGGTTAGGTCCTTTAGTCGCCTTTTACGACACCCACGGGTTGAAATAGGGTAGTAACAATATGTATTCTAAATCCATCACTGCACGGATTCGTCATTAATAATAGCTACTAATTACCTAATAATATATTATATCATAATATAATAAGAGAGGAGACCCGAGCCCAGCAGTGGGACTTAATGGGTTGCTGATGATGATATATAATATATCATCTCTGCTGGGCAAGTTGTCTCTCCTCTATCTAGAGACCTGAGGGCTTAGTTCACACACGTTGAGTACGGGTTGGTGTATCAGACATTTCTTCTAGTGTAAGTAGGTTTCCTTAGGATGTTATTCTTCACTGTTAGCAGAGTTGTATACGACGGTACGACATTAAATGAAACCACGTGTAGCATGTGATGTTAGAAGGCTATACCAAAAAAATTAAACAGAAATTTGCAATAGTTTAGACGCAAATGTACTTTCTTTATGTCACAGTTGTTCACAGTTTTAAACAACCTGTAGGTATTTACGTTAATCGTATGTTGTCATTATGTCATTCAATTCATTTAGGTAACTATCTCTGACTCTTTCATATTATTTTATCTCTTACTCTGTTCCGCACTTTTGTCGTCGTCTTGTCGAAAACGTCATGATAGAAAAATAATGTGTAGTTTTATATTCTTAAATTTTTCGACTTTAAATAATGTGTAGTTTTTTATTTTTTTTATTTATTTTTTAATAATTTTTATTAGAATATGTTTATAAGGGTTAACACTGGCTGCCTTTTCATTTAATGTCGTATCGTCGTATACACCCTGTATATAAATTCCACACAGTAAAATCCACATTGATACTGCTTGGCGCAATTATGCGGATTAACATGTCAGTCATTAATCCATTGGGCATCATCACTTTAATATTTAATGAAATATTTGCAACAGCGACCGTATTTGATAGTGATATCGAAATGGGAGTCTTATGAGTTAAGTACTTTGTAATTAACTTTCATGAATAAACAATGAGTTCCCTGGAATCGACTAAGTCGAATATCGACATTCTAGATAGACCCACTGCTAATTTACTACTTTAGTAAAAATAATCTTTTTCAGTAGGTACTTTCCCAAAATATACCCGTGTAGTGACGGATTAAGATAATGTCAGTATCCCATTTCAACCCGTGGGTGTCTAAAGGCGACTCAAGGAGTAATCTAATGTAGACAAGAGCACTGCGGGAAAAGGAAAATTCAAGACAAACACTATATCAAACCGCCTGGCCAGCGTGGTATAGTAGGCTAAAATGCCCTCTATAATATTTGAAAGAAACCCATGCCCAGCGGTGGGATGTTTATGGGTTGAAATGATGATGACTGTCCCAAATAACATGAGCACGTAAGGTATAAAGACGACTGTGGATATATTATGTTTCTTATTTAAGCCAACGTTTCTCAATCTGAAGGGACGAGGACTTGTGACACTACAGCAACAATAAATATTCGCAGGTACTATCAGAAAACTGACTGCTCGATCAGTTTTCAGAGATGTTTCTATGTTTTTGTTTATGATGATGAAAATTCAAATCCATTTAATACGCACGAGCGTTCAATAATTTGAATAACACAGCAAAGCACCCTAATTCTGACTCGTCCGATTGCTCCCGGATCGTAAACTTTTTCGAATCTTAGTAGGACGTATTTTTACGGCTTCAGTTATTTAATGTTACAAAATAGTGTACCTACCGTATAGAAAATTAAAAACTGATCAATTTAAGATTTGTTCCTACAACCATCTATTTTTTTTAACATTACGTTTTTTAAATTTAATTAAACTGACATTTCCATCCAAAAATTTTCCGACAGCTTAGAATCAGAGGGCAAGTCTATACAGAAGTCCAGTAATACACAGCAAATGTTTGGAAACTGGACGAGTAAGAAGTTGTCTGATTGTATCATACTCATATCATTAATTTTTTTTTTAATAATTGACTTGCATAGAATTGATTTTCTTTAGAAGTCAAACCTAAGCGAGACACACGGTTATACCATTTATTTTTGTATAACCTTCGTTCAACTTTTTATAGTAAAATACTCGTATACAAAAGCAGAATATTTTATTAACAAAGACTTGTAATAACAGATCCAAAGCAAAAACTAGAAAATATTGGAAATATAAATCAAATAACTGCTGTTTTCATCAGCTATTTCAATTTGTAAACTTTTTGCACTAGAGTATTTGTTTGTAATTACGTTTCTACTGCATTCCAATATTTATAAAATGTTTGCTAAAAATTTATTTTGATGGGTTTCATTCGGTTTCATTGAGCGTTGAATTCTTCGTACAGCTAATATTGGTAGTTTAATGTAGGTATGGCTTGTTGAATCCGTGTAGTGACGAATTAAGAATACATAATGTCACTATCCCATTTCAACCCGCGGGTGTCGTGAAAGGCGACTAAGGAGTAACCTTATGCAGAGAAGCGCACTGCGAGAAAAGGAAAATTCGAAACTAAACCCTATACCAACCCGTCTGGCCAGCGTGGTATAGTAGGCTTAATGCCCTCCATATTATTATTTGGAGGAGACCTATGCTCAGCACGACGTTTATGGGTTGAAATGAATGGTTTATTGAAACTTGAACCTATTCCAGGCAGAATAATAAAATTGCAAAATGAATAAAATTTACTTTTAGCTCAAAATTGCATATCTTCAGAATAATAAGCGCCGAATTCGGGTCAGTGGTCTTCCAACTCGTAAACCAGCTGATTTTCTTCATGATTTTAGATTGATTTTTTTATTGGCATAATCTTTATTTCATTAGGACCAATGACACATACAAAAAAAATTATGGGTTGAAATGATGATAATGATGATGGCTCATTGAAACCTGAACCTGTTCAAGGCAGAATAATTGCTAAATGAAAAATATTTACTTTTAGCTCCATTGTAAAAAATATAGGAATTAAATATAGGAATTAGCTTACCAACATCTAAAATATCGATACTGTGTTTTGTGGTTGACCAAAATGCCGATACTTTAGTTTCACGGTAGACCTGCTGAAAGTAATTTAGTTAACAACAAAGTGGGTCAATGAGAGTCAAAATTAAACATTTGCATCACAAATAGTGTACTGCCAATGAACCCGCGGGTAAATAAATTGTATTAATTTTCCTCGCATTTAAATATTAACATTAATAATAATATATTTATAAACCTATCTAAGTACATAAGGCTGACCCCGCAAACGAACTGATAAATATAGGTAATTAATTTTTAATCGCAATGAATAATAAATACTTTACGACAAATTCTCATACTTTCCAAAATACAAAAAAATACCATTAAAATCGGTGGAGCTGTTTCGGGGGAGTGCGACGACCATAGATTTAAGTAGCGGCCGGATCCTAGGTCTATGGCGACGACAAACACTTTGACACGAAATGTTTATATATTAGGATATATGAATTACTAATGTGTTGCTAAGCGCAAAAAGAATAGCGGACTCGATTCGGCTAATTAATTTTTTCCTTCGTTAAATTTCGAGGCGTTTTTTTTAATCGTGTAAATTGCACTGAAAACAGTCGGTACACTAATAAAGGAGGAAAAGTTTTTATATAATTCATATAATTAATTCATGTGTATTCCTGTTAGTATTAAGTGCTTCGAAAATGAGAACTATAATTTCAGTTATACGAGAGAACGTCAAGGGACTTCCAATAAAAGCTCAATTTTCTATATCGCTCATGTCAAAACCTAAAGTCCGTAAATGCAACATTAATTAAAATGCAGTGCAGGGAAGAGTGTGCTGCAGAAATGAACCTTATAAGAATATTCATAGGGCTTGAATTTGATGGAATGAATGTGTTATCAACTCCAAAGCTGGCAGCTTTACAAGTAAAAGAATGCTAATCAATGATATTAAAATCGAGCTGTGAAACCGTGGTTTATATATAGGTTAATTTAATATTGATAATGGATGGAATGAATAGATATTTGTGGAATCATTACTGGATGTGAATGAAATAATAGCATAGCATCACACCTGTTTCACCGAACGGGTAGGCAGAAATCTATCACACCCACATTTCGACAGCTAAGTTTTTGGTCCCATGAAATAGGACGCGAGCCTATGATCATCAACCGGGAACATTCGTTTAATAATAATATTTTTATCACATTTACACACAGCACCATCTAGTCCCAAATTAAGCAATTGTATTTGTGTTACTAAACAACTGATACCTACTACTTATTATTATACTTTTTATTAATGTAAATATTAATGTACTCTATACTAATATTATAAAGCTAAACCCCCTTATTACAAAATACGGACTAAGCATTAAACCAGGTTTAAATTGACAAATTTGACACTAAAACAATGGCTTATGTCAATTTAAACCTGGTTTAATATTTAGTCCATATTTTGTAATAAGGGGGATAGAGTTTGTTTGTTTGTTTGAATCTTGGGAACTACTGGTCCGATTTGAAAAAATTTAATGTTGGATAACCTATTTATCGAGGAAGGTTATATTTATATAGGAAGGCTAATTAACATCACGCTACGGCTTATAGGAGCTGAGCAGTGAGCAGCGAACCACGCGACTTCTAGTATGAAATAATGCTGCATTAATTTAATCAATTTTGTGACTACGGTGCACAGAAGAGTAATGGTCTCGTCTTCTCTAACAAGAGTGGTGAGCAGGCTTAGGACGATTGCCACAGTATGATACTGGCTCAACCCGGGTATAAAAGTGTCTTTAAAAGTTGTAAAATACGTTAAATTTACGACGTTTTTCTTTTCATTAGGTACTTTTTTGTTCTTAATAAAAAGAATCGAAAGTTTAAAAATCTCCAGATCTAATTGGTAGTACATACCTAGTACCTACATATTTCGTTGTCCTATATAAAATTATTAAATTTTGTCAAGCGCAGAAGTTTAGTAACATATACAAAATACTGTGGTTTTCATGCTAGACTAGCCTGTATTCACGATACAGGCTAGTCTAGCATGAAAACCACAGTATTTTTTAGTAGGAGTAGGACCCAAAAATTTCTCAATCTAATAATTCCACAGTTTATCAAGGTAGGCGGTATGCTGATTTTAATAAAATTAATATCATGTACCTATTGTATGACAGGTACTGTCTTAGTCCGCTATTGTTCTTGTTGTTTTAGATAAAGTTGTACTTCGAAAGATAATGACAGAAAACAAGCAGCGTAGCAACGTAGCTGGATGTAGCAATGGTGTTCACTTAAGCTATAAGCTACGTCGTAGAATGTGGGTTACATCGTCACCGTAGCGTGAACGATGCAATATTGAGATTAACATTGTAGTGGATTACATGGTAAATCTATTTGACTTTGCACATTGATAATTTGGTTGAAAATTATAATCGGTGGTGTGGAAACGGCCTCAGTTTTTTTTAATTATAGCTCAGCTTAGCTCATCTTCGAAAGATGGAAAGCCAAAAGAAGAAGTAAAAGTAATAGTGTTGCTGGTAATAGAGCCACAAAAATGTGTGGTTTTTTGCACCAACTTCATTAAAATAACGGGTATTTCAACAAGAACTTTGTTTTCTAAAACAAATTAAAACAAAGAATTTAGATGAAGATGATTCAAATTTTTATTGTAATACGAAGAGAGAAGTTTGGCAATTATGAATGAAAAATGATATCTGGCAAATGTCCACCACGACCACGCTGACAGATGTCAATTATTTCATCAAAGTTTTTAATCACTTTTAAGATGGTGGGTCTATTTCGTTAATAACATCACGGATTTTGAGCTTTAAGGCTGCAATCGATTCGATTGGCTTCGTCTCTGACCTTAAAATAGCCCCACAAAAAATAATCCAGTGGTGTTAAATCACACGATCTGGCTGGCCACTTAACAGCTGAATTTCGTGAAATTATGCGACCGGGAAATTTGGTTTGCAATAAATTATAAGATCAATAAGAATTGACATCTGACAGCGTAGTCGTGGTGGACATTTACCAGATATCATTTTTCATTCATAATTGCCAAACTTCTGTCTTCGTAATACAAAAAAATTTTAATCATTTTCATCTATTTTTTTTTAATTTTAGAAAATAACATTCTTGTTAAATACGTTATACTCGTATATGGCAAACAAATGATAAAATACGTTTGATAGTTGAGGCTATTTGTAATTCATTCCTGGTCCATATTTTTGTAAAAGAACTTGACTCCACGCAAAAGTATATTGTTGAATCAAAGACTTTCTACTTACCAAGGTACTTATAGTAGGTAGGTTGATATCAAAGATTTGCAGGTTCTAGTAAGGAATGAAATTTCGTCAGAAATCTTGAATCACTGTATTATTAGGTTAAGTGAGAAGTTGTACGGCACATTCATTTCATTAACACTGTAATGTACAACAATAGGCAAAGTTTTCTCGTGTGCGTATTACCTTTGAAAAGATTCTTTTGAAAGGTACCTACTGTTTATTTATTTCTCGTATTCACTACGAACAAAACAAAAGGAAGACAAACAAATATTTAATTCTTGCTGAACTGTCGTGGTCTATTGACTGTTTTGATGTGTTAAACCTAGTCATAGTCATTATATTCTCTTGGTAACGTGTTTTAGTTTGGGTGTACTTTGTGTCCGTTAATTGTATGTTTGTAAGTCCCCTGCGACACAGGGTTTGATATATAATGGGGCGTGGTCTTTAAAAAAAAGGATTCATTTAGTTTGGGTATGTGGACACCAAATAAGTCATAAGTGTTTCATGTATAAATGAGTAATCAAACACAGTACCACATATGCATAGCTGTTAAAGTACGAGGAATAGACAAACCCAAACAGACAAAAATACAGACACAACTCCGATGAATGACCTTAGTTATAAAAAATCCTAGAATTTAAATTCAGTTAGTAAGCTTCAATCGACATTCGTAGTCACAGTGAAAGTGTTCCATTTTTAAAAATAAAGTCGATGTCGAGCCAGTGCAAAGGTGAAGTCGATCACTGACCCGAGAATATAGGTCATTTCTTTAAAGAAATATATGTAGATGAAACCAAATGCAGCCGAACTCTAAGTTGTAAATATTTAATGGAATAATCTATACAAATATAAAGCTGAAAAGCGTTTGTTTGTTTAGTTGAACGCTAGGATCTCAAGAACTGCTGGTCCGATTTGAAAAAATATTTTAGTGTTGGATAGCACCGAGATAGATTATATGCTATATAACATCACGCTACAGCCAATAGGAGCTGAGCAGTGGCCAAATAAAGAACGACGGAAGCAACATAATATAACATAGACTTTCATATTAAGTCTACTTTAAAACGACGTTATTAAGTACAATCAGATACTTTTATTTGGATAGATGTTGTAATACTAAACAACTCATATACTACTTAAATACATTTTTTTTTGTAAATACATACATATTACAAATAAATTACCCAGACACAGAACAAACCTTTATGCTCATCACACAAAGATTTGTCCTTGTTGGGGATCGAACCCACGACCTTTGGCTTAGCTGTTAGGGTCACTAACCACTAGATGACTAGACCAACAGTCCAGTCAAATATAATTGCTTACTTTGGGACCAGATGGCGCTGTGTGAATGTGGTAGAATTGTAACACATTGATACACCTACATCATCATCATCATCATCTCAGCATATTGCAGTCCACTGCTGGACATAGGCCTCTCCCAATACGCGCCATAACCCCTACATAATTTATTGAAATTCAAATATTTTCTGGTATTTCTAATCTGGTAAGTTTAATTGGAAATCTGTTATCTCATAATAATCTATATTGTAAAGCGCCGTATCGGTTTCCTATAATAGTTTTCGTTTATACGGTAGGATGCCTCGAGCTATAAGCTTTATAGTGGATGGACCGAATATTTTGAATATGATGTAATTAATAGAGCACTGGGTGCCTCTATTGGCCTATAGATAGAAAGGAACAATCAATTAATGCTGATAAATTTTTCACTTTTGAAAGACACACTACGTAATACGTACCGTAAATGGCTGAAAATTATTTTTTTTGTTATTAAGTTTATTACAACCAATTATAAATTGAATGTTTTTATTGAAAACTGCCTCGGTGCACTGCGACTGAAAGATGCTCTATGTTCGGTCTCCGGGTGGAGCAAAAATTGTATGGGGTTATTCTGTCATATAATTCTCGGTATCAGTGGACCCACATTGCTGGCGAAATGTTGACGTGTTGACGACCTTATTCTCCAGAAGAACACACAACACCCTTCAGAGAAAAAGGTTCACGATGCTATACCGTAATGTTATATTATGATTTTTTTGTCTACAGATGTTCCAGTTATAAAAACTTCGGCCATTAGCGCCTTTCTTGATTGTCAATCAACTTGATCGTCTGCGACATTAACGGTAAGTCTAAAAGAAAATTTCTTCTCTGTCACTATTATATTTACATGGATCTTTGTTTTAAGTGCAATTCATGAATTTTCATGAACCTATCACCCCACTACAGGGATACAGATAAAATAGATTATTTTAGTCAGAAAATAGGTCTCGTTTAATATGAAATTGGATTGCCACGATAACCTTTCTAGGTCTCTTAGGAATACGAACTGGCCTCGACATATTTAAAATCAGAGAACTCAAAAGAGGAAATAGATCGCACATTTCTAGTTTTAGATCACAACTGGGTCTTTGAATAGACTGACATACTTTTCTGGAGTTGAATAGCCGACTTGCTGGATGGAAAATGGACTCAGATATCTATCTTATATAAACAAGTCCGTGTACTCTTAAAAATATGTTTACAAATACATTTCATTTAGTATTTTATATCATCATCATCAGCAACCCATTAAGTCCCACTGCTGGACTCGGGTCTCCTCTCCTCTAACTAGAGAGCTGAGAGGGTTTAGGCCATAATCCACTCACGCTGGCCTATTGCGGGTTGGTGGATCGGACATACTCATAGAATTTCTTCTAAATTTTTATAATTAATTTATATAAATTACTGTTACTTCTTATACTGGTATCACGAAACAACTACAATAATTTGGATAAAAAAAATAAAATAATATATATTGTTTTATGGTCAAGTTTGAGTCGGACTTGCACGCTTAGGGTTCTGTACGAACATGCATATTGTTTGTAATTGTAATGTAAGATAAGAATATAACGGGATAGTTATAAAAAGAATAAATCTTAATGAATATGTACTATATGTAGGTAGGTGTCAATCTTTATAAAACGTTAGTCCGGAATAATCTCTTGCTAAGAGTCTACACGCATCATTTTATAACCCGTTAAATGTATTCCAGTGATGTAACTACAAATTTACGGTTTTTGGATTGTTCCTTTAATTGTGCTACTTGACATTGCTTCTTGCCAAGTTTCATGATTCTTCATCAACGGAAAATACTCTATAGGTTTTTATTCCCTTGCAATCATCAAAATATAGGGTAAAACTAGAGCATAAACGGCTGTATCTTTGATTGCGTTTACTTAGAACTTTGATTTTTTCGCTATTCCAAGGGATTGCAGACTCAAATATTTGAAATAAATTTAAGCTCAAGCATGTTTGTGGTGACGTGTTACTGAGAAAATGGGTCTTGAGAGACGGACAGACACGGAGTGATCCTATAAGAGCTCCGTTTTTTCCTTTTAGCGTGAGGAACCCTAAAAAGTAATCATCATCATCATCATCATCATCATATCATCCATAAGACGTCCACTGTTGGACATAGGCCTCTCCAGGAGATTGCCATTAATATTATTATGACTACTCTTTTGTATTTGAAATAAGTAATTAATATGTGTATATCTATATATCAGAGCGAATGTCTTGTGTTATAGAATGCCTGCCAAAATGATGAGTGCTCGGGGCGCAGCGGTGGGAGCTGGAGATGTGAGCGTAACGGATAGTTCGCTGGCCTCGTTAGAGAACCTGACGCAGGCCACTATCATTGCCGTCATGGGCGTAGCCATCGTCGTATCTAACCTTCTCATCATTGCAGCGTTCCTCAATTTCAAAGGTATGTGTACATTTTAAGAGAGGGAGACGCGGGCTACCTGCTCAAACTCAGCTGTCTAGCTGGGGAAGTACCTTCACCCTACATAACAAAAATTATAAACTGATTAATATTAGACTTTTTTCTACAACAATATATTTTGTAACATTAAGTATTTTAACTTTAAATTCACTGACATTTCCTGCCGAAAACTTTCCGACAGCTCAGAATGAAGGCCCAGGCGACCTGTAAGCTTTAAAAGTATACCTACTCCTTGCTAGCGTTTTACTAATATTGCCATTTTTCCCCATTAGACCTTGTTGCTGGTCAGGCTAAAACTACGGTAACGTTTTCGTAATCGCTTTTAATACTTATCCGTTGGAAATTTTATCCATGCTGATGTGGATAAGCTAGTGAACTATTTAGGTTTCTTTCAAACGTAGGTAGAATATATCATTGAATACAAGATTATTGATTGCTAAACCGCTTTTAGGTTTCACTGAATTCATCAACAGCCCATTAAGTCCTACTGCTGGGCTCGCGTCTCCTCTCCTCTAACTAGAGAGCTGAGAGGGTTTAGGCCATAATCCACTCACGCTGGCCTAGTGCGGGTTGGTGGATCAGACATACTCCTAGAATTTCTTCTAGGGTATGTGGGTTTCCTCTCGATGTTTTCCTTCACCGTTAGTACATATAAATTCCACAAAGTGGAATCCACATTGGTACTGCTGGTCGGGATCGAACTCGGACCGCGTGATTTGCACGCCGGTCCGTTATCCATTCAGACACAATTTTTTTTTTAAATAATTTTACTCACAATTTCTTTTTTTAGTTCGTGTTCCTTTCATCATACTTGTATAACGTACCTCTCGCACATACACGTTGAATGTAATTTGTTGTTGGTATATATTATAGCGTTATGCTTTATGTTCTTCAGGGCTATCGAACGAAGTGATCAACTACTACTTGCTGTCACTGGCTGTAGCCGACCTGCTGTGCGGAGTGTTAGTGGTGCCTCTGTCAGTGTACCCGGCGATCACAGGCCGCTGGATGTTCGGAGACTTGACGTGTCGGCTGGCAGGCTACGTGGAAGTGACGCTTTGGTCCGTTTCAGTCTACACCTTCATGTGGATATCTGTTGACCGTTATCTCGCTGTACGGAAACCTCTCCGTTATGAGACGGTTAGTGCGACGGTACTTATCTTTTTCAATATTTTTTCTTAGCAGCTTGCATCATATAAATACGCATTTGCATATAGAGATTGTTCATTGCCAAATAATAAAGCTACTTTAACTGTTTAAAATAGAACCGATTATCTTCTTGATTCTCTCTTCTACATTTCTATGCAGATTTTGATTTTATTAATTTTCTCTCTACTCATGTAAATACAATCTCCTTTGACTTCTTTGAGCATGTACCTAATTCTTTCTAGAAATAGTTAATTTGTAACTCTTCTAAATTAATTAAGTAGCTCTGAGAATGAAGGTATTTAATAAAAATAAATTGTCTCTAAAATGCAATGTGGATTATGTTAGGGGTAGGCAAAACAGTCTAATATTTGTTATTAATAACGAGGTTGGACCCAGGTACAAACGCGCACCAGAAGTCAATGTTGGATGGTTTTCACCTGGGTGTCCGCTGCAATGCTCTGCTGTCCCCCTCTGCTCGGATATAAAAAGGATGCGTATTTTGACAAGGAGACGTTCATCTGTATGCTGGACTGGGGAACAACTTACGCTTACACGGCGACACTCGGCATCCTCGTGCTCGGACCCAGCGTCATTTCTATCGTATACAACTACTTCTACATATTCTCAATGAAGCGAAAACTGAACAGTGGAGTTCCCATACACGATAAGGAGTACGCAACGGCGCTTGCAGAGAATCTAGCCAACCCAAGCCACTGGATGAGCTTCTTGCTCGTTACCGCATTCTGGCTCAGCTGGACACCTTACGTCTTTGTAAAGCTTTATGAATTCTTCGCAGATCAAGAGATCAAAGTTCCCATGCTACATTTCATAGTTGTTTGGATGGGCATCTTAAACTCGTTTTGGAAGATAGTTATTATGGTCTCATTGAGTCCACAATTTCGGCTTGCGCTTAGAATCCTGTGTTTGACGGCCTGTTGCCGATCCAAGGGACGTTTGCAAGCCGAGCTCATTGGTTTGGATAATGACGACTGAGTTCACCTTCTGGCGGGTATGTAAATCCTTTGCGAATTATTTATTAGTCCGTTTGAGCTGTAGAGGATGGACAGCCGTTTTATTGGATTTAGATACCTGGCCCGACGGTTCGCTCATCCTATTGTGTGTAAAGTACCTTTGTAGAACAAAAATACCGTGGTACATTACCTGAATTAGACTTCTTATTGCCGCAAATTGATATGAATTTAGAATGTCATAATATTTATTAGATGTAAGTGTAACAAAAATATAACTAGGGACCTACTAAAGTCATTCCTGCAACTTAACCTTCATATGATCGTAAATGTAATACACTTTAAGTTATTACGAAACGTATTGTTTGTTTGCGAAAAAAGAACGGTATAACAAATTTCTTAATTTTTTTTATTTAATCATCACTTACAATTATTTTTAGAGTAAAATGATGATAATAAAAAAAAGCCTTTTTACTATAGACAGTGGAATAGATAAATTACTAAATAATTTTGACAATAATGTGTTTAAGTTGAAACTAAACACTGCTCTGTGCAATAACGTTCATATCATTCATATCATAGTAGGTATATTTATATCGTATATAATTATTAGACTAGACTAGAAGTCGCGCGGGTCTTCGCTTCCGTAGTTCTTTATTTGGCCACTACTCCGCTCCAATTAGCCGTAGCTTGATGTTATTTAGCCGTAGCGTAATGTTATTTAGCCCATAGCCTTCCTCGATAAATGGGCTATCTAACACTACAAGAATTTTGCAAATCGAACTAGGAGTTCCTGAGATTATCGCGTTCAACCAACAAAACAAACAAATTCTTCTCTAAAAAAATGATATGCCACAAATATGGTTAATAAAATTGATTTAATTGTTGCGGCTTTCATACAAGAATACTGATATCAGTATCAGATTAATTGTCAATATGCCAAATAGGCCACTGAATTAGTGCGGCAGAGGCATCTTTTCTGCTCTGAAATCACTCAATCAATCAATTCAGCCCATTGCAGTCTATTGTGTGTGTGGATACAGGCCTCTCTTAACACTAACTTGCTCGCTTTATAAATACTAGTACATATATACAATATTTACAAAAATCTGGTACTGACTGATGTAACTGTTCTTGACTACAAAATAAGATAAAATACTTGATATTTGTCTATTACTTAATTAGTATTTATTTATTTAATTATAATTGTTATATTCCATTTTCAAACAGAATAAATTGATTCATCATATTAAAAATGTAATACTTACTTACCTTATGTTTAATTTTAATAACAAAAGACATAAATATATACAATAGAGTAAATTTAATATTGTTATTTTACAATTTTTTAATTAATTAAGCGTTAGTCTCTGTAAATTGCATTGTGTTGTTCAACATAATGAATTGTTGAATTATTTATAGATCATATTATTACTTAAATGTATACCCGCATATAAAATTCTTTCACACACGAACATAGAACGCACACTGATTTTGCGATGTTTACATTAACAAAACCAAACTAGGTTTGTTTATTTTACAGGGTGGAATTTTGTAATGCCACCTGGAGGGAAAGTACTTGAAATACTGGAGATAGATCATTTTATTCAAAAGAAACTATTATTTATTTTTTTAAACTAACAGAACTGCATTTAACGATTTACGGAAATTTGCTTGCCATACCCAGGAATCGAACCAGCTAAAATTCCAATAAAATACATTCTGTACTTTTATGGCGTTCACCGATAGGGTCAATCATAAGGATCAAATCTCTCTAAAAAACTTGGTAAATTAAATAAAAACAAAACCATAAAATCTTAATTTATAAATTCAATGAGACTAGATAAATCATTTTTACTTAATGGTCCGTAATTTTTAACAATTATTTTAAAAAAATATCTTTGGCGTCATTTTTTACTAAATTACGTCATTTTTTATTAATTTTAATTAAATCACTATTTAGATAAGAAGATTGCGGTGCATATCGCAATGTTTGTTAAGCAGGTCAAATGAAAAAAGGTATGACTTACTTACTTTTGATGCACTAGAATTACCACGTAAGTAACGTAAGTTAGAATTTTATTGTTTTTTTCTTATTTAATTAAATAATCAATGCCATAGATTTTAGCTGGTTCAATTTCCAAATGCAGTTTTGTTTTTTTTTAAATAAAGGAATGTTTCCTTTGAGTAAAATTGTCTATCTCTAGTATTGAGAGTACTTTCCCTCCAGGTGGCATTACAAAATTCCACCCTGTATAAGCTGTTGATTAATAAATTCAATAATAATGTTAATGTGCCTACGTCTGTGAAAATTGTTTATTAACATAGAATTGAAATAATACCTACCTAAGTTTGCCTGTGTTCATATATGTACTTATTAGGTATACAAAAAATCGGGTCGATAGATTACTTTACAATGGCTTCAGGCGACGCTCATACCAAATTTATAAGGTTATGGCCACACCTAAGCGACTTGAGCGATTGTTACGATTAAAATATTATATCGATCTCAGTTTGTTCATATTTTTAGGAAGAGTAAGAATGCGAAAGAATCTTTTGCACAGTTATGAAAATTAAGACATTTTGATGACTGCGCAATCAATTATTTATACGTTGATATATCTTAAGAAAGAATTACGTTTATCAAATAGTGTTTGATCATTTTTAATTTTTATATTTAACTAGCTGTGTGTGACATTAGCTATCCGCCAGTGAAAGTCCCGTCGAAATTGGTTCGGCCATTTAGGAGTTTTTTAGTTTGTTTAACAAACAGACAGACAGCCAAAAATTAAGAAAAGTGTGTTTATATACTCTAAAAAGTTGTTATTTTAATATTACAAACAGACACTTCAATTTTATTTGAGCAATAAGTCTTAATATAATTTATGGCATAAATAAAATGTATACCTATATAAGTACTTAATGAATCATAATATTAATAGTTAATGAAACTCAAATTGCCGTGAATTGTTTATCTCATATATTATTATGTACATAACAATATTATATTTAATGCCTTACGATAAGATACCAATTTGTCCGTTTCTAAGCTAGGGTAATTGTTATTGTAGTGACGTAAAAAAGCATAGCTGTGTTGTGGTGAGCCTTGATTCTGATTTTGCTAAGCAAGAATGATGCAACCGTGTCACCAAGGTATGGAAAAAAGGCACGTACATTACTTGACATTAGACCTGTTTTTTCGAAATAATGATTGTGCATTGATTGTATCTCTCGCCTTATGATTAATGTTTTATTAATTCTCAAATTAAAGGCTGTGTTTAGAATACTCTTGAGTTTGTAGTTTCAGGAGTGCTTAGTTGTAATGTTTAGATATTATTTTATACTGTTTAAGTGTTGTCAAAGGTCAATATGGTCGATGTAGCAAAGAAGCCGCTGACGGCCTCTATCGAATAAATAATATTAATAATACGTGTTATCACTGCCTCTAATGTATATTCTAAAATCACCTAAGCGTATATTGTGTGTTGATATAAACTTGACTTTCAATGAAGTTATATTTTAGATATGTAGAACATAATACATATATTCCGACCGATTCAATACTAGGCTTCAGTAATCAGCAAATTTGTTTCATTTAAATATCGCTCGTCTTTTTTTAATAAACATTATAGAAGAAGCAAAAGTGATAGTACGGTATAATTACTTAGAATAGTGTTGACCAAGTTTCGGACAACAACAATATTGTTATTATTAGTTTAAACTTTTGACCAATTCATTTACGTACGAGTATGTTATGACTGGGCTCTTTAGAAAACAATTATTTCAATTATTATAATTACTGTTTAAGGCTGGTAGCACCAAGCCATAAAATAAGAATGCAATACTACTCTAGATTAAGTAAATAAAAACTATATGTTTAAACAATATATTCCGATTTTATTCGTGTTTTGTAGTTTTACCAGAAATATAAATGTTATCTTAATACTAGACATATAATGTAGTATAAGGGTTGATTATGTCAAAATGTTAAGTGTTAATATGGAATTAGAATACAACTTTTGTTATAAAAATACTCGGCTTTACTGGCCTGTTATACTTGTAGCAATATTGCGTCTTCTTTATTATCCTTATTATATGTCTAATATCAGTTATTTATCAGTAATACCCCGAGAGTAGCGGCTACAAACTATGTCACTTTGCCTATTTATTGTTAAATTAAATAAATATGCATGTAAAACAAAAGAAGACTTCAATGAATATAATGCAAAGTTTAGAGGTCTAGATCACAGAACAAAGAAATAGGTGGTCTAGATTCACGAGTCTCACAATGCGTGCCTTGTCGAGGAGTAGATATTACCTTCAGTATCAGATAACTGAGTAATCTATCATCTTATGGACTATGTACATTATACTTTCCTAGTTATTCATCCACCGTCGAAATACTGAAATAATGAATGAAATACGTATCACTATTCATCGTGGTTACATATGAATTTGAATGCGGTCACTTAAAAATGTCTATTTTACAGGCGGCTATATCGCTAATTGCCAATTTTGTAAAGTCAAAGTGCATTTTACTGCCATATCAGGCTCGTTGCATTGCCAAGTATAGTCCAGCCCATCATGATGCATCGACTCGTAAATAAAATTAATTTAATGTTGTCTGACTGAATATAGGTAAAACTTATAAAGGAATATATAAATAATTGTTTACAAGATTCAGTAGTCTCATCTCAGTTTAATATATATCCGGTTTTGCATTTAACTACAAGCGAAAATGTATGGTAGGTATAATGAGAAAATCCGCATTGCAGTGTTTTTGGATCGAGTAGTGGAAACACGAAATATTTGATGTGACTTGCACGTAATTATACAGCTTAAAATACAGTGCACAAATATATTTGAGTATAACTGACCTCTTTAAAATATATCTTAAATAAATAGCTTTCATCTTATTTCAGTAAAACTTTATCTGTATCCTGGAAATGAAGTCGTTGTCAGGAGCTAGATATACAACCGTTATCATACTTACATATAATGGGAATACAAATAAAGTTTATTTTAATATATATCTCGCACATATGTTTAATAAGACATCATACAATTTATTTCACAGAATCATAAATAGTTTATTAATTATACTACTGGAAGCCCAAGACATCTAATATAGAGGGTTTCTTAGAATTGCTGGTATTGCTTCATGTATAATAATATTATTAACGCAAAATATGAATAGGTACCTAATGTATTGCTGTGCTGAGTTCATGGATAGCAATCATCATAATATGCTTAAATTCAAATAAACTTTGTAAGGTACTACGGTTGTCACTAGTACCTAATATCATTCTTGTTCTGTATAAAATATTAATAATATTCTACCACATGTTCAGTGTTCTGTATAAAAATATAAGCTTTCGTTTTATAGTAACAGTTAGAACTTGATTTCCTTTGTCAAGTTGTCATTATTATCTAATAATAACCTGATAACAATACTTTATGGCGTAGAATTTACGTAAATATTGATCATAGTAAATTAAAAAGTATATAAATTTATTACAATTCTTGCAATTAAAATGTAAAATATAAATCGTTTTATATTTTTAATTTAATATTTGTTGGATTGTAATGATTGTTATATTATTTTGTAAGTTCTAAACGATAATATCTATTAAGCGTGGCAACCAGAGCACCTATTATGTCATAATGTGTGTTGCAATAGGATGACTCGATGCAAGCTGCATTGCTATCAAAAACAGGGTTGTATAATAAATACGGATCTGTTAACCAACCGCGATTACTTCGAACCGAAAAACTACTTCCTGTTTAAAGTGACGTAATAAAATTAAATAATGGGTTTTGTATTAGTATCGAAGCAGGCAAGGGAACTTATAATTGTGATAGATATGTGTAATCTGAGATTTACATTCTGAATTCGGTGAAATTATGTATAATTTCCAAATACGTTCCAACTCTTTAGCAAAGATTTCGACGTATAGTTCTTATGAGAAGAGTAAATTGTATGTAATTTCATCCTGTACATCTGTATGGCTTCGTGGTAAGCTTACATTGGTCTGGGAGTTCTTTTGGAATCCGAAATTGGGTCATTGTTGGCTTACATAACAGAAACGTCTCAATTGTTCCTTATTTTGGAAGATGTCTTCAAAAGAACATAAGATTGTTTACATTCACAGAATATAAGTAATATCTATTAAAATGTTATATACCTACCTACCATTTTGGGTTAGGTATATATAAATTATAAAATAATGTAATAACGTTTTGCTTTGTTCAAAGTAACTCATGTTGACTCGGTAGGATTCGGACTATCTAAATAATGTAACTATACGGCTCGTTCACTCGACAAATGACTGCGGTATTTGTGCGAACACCAAACTAAACTAGGTTACGGGAAGGCGGGGCGGCGGCTGTGACAGTATTCAATGTTCATTCATAATATCAGACGCCGACCGAGAATAATACGATTATACGATATGACATTATGCGAGTACTTTAGAAACGTTTTTAAATTTATTATTCAATAAGACTTCAATGTAGTATAACTTTTTGTATCTTTGCTTAATTATTGGTATTTGTCTACCTACTAAAGAAGAACATCTTTATGAATGTGAATATTTACTATGCTCGTTGTGTATGGTAATAAATAGTACTGTTAACTTTGAAATTGCTACATTCATAAACTCTAACTAGCGTAGTATTTTCTTGTATTTTCCTGCTACACCTGAAGTAGGTATGTTGGTACAAGAAAACCATGTTTCTACATGGAGCGAAAACGGATAATTAATCTACCTAAGATTTGTAATATTTGTGTAATAATAAGTAAAAAAAAAATTATTTTATATTTAGAATAAAATATTGTGTTGAGATATACTCGCAGGTAATTTTGATGTTAAGATATATATGTTAAGGTATATTCTGGGCGTTTTTGATATTATTATTGTGAAACTATACAACTTCTATTAACTCTTTGTTTTCAAGTTACTGCGGGATTTATGTAATTTCTATTTATTCTATTAGCATAGAATTCTTATATTTTTCTCCAAATGTAATATTTGCAATGTTTAATTTTATTGAGATTCGTAGAAAATGTGCCTTCACGAGATCAGCCGTGATATCACCCAAACGACGAAAGTCCGACTGATGAGAAGTCTATTCTTCCTAATATTTTTAAATATGCATACGTAATATGCATATTACGTATGCATATTTTGCTGCAAACAAAACTGTGTTGAACGGCTCGTTGTCCAATTCAAATGGAAGGCCATATATTTTACCTAATATATTATATACCTACTTAAAGACATCGGAGTCAATTTTAAACAACAACTTGTTTGAAAATTACGTGGGTACAGACTACAGTAAACATGAAGCTTGCAATGCTTTTATAATGAAGGCATTTACTCATTGTTACAAAAAAATCTTGTTTAAGTATTGTATTTTGAACTGGAGGGTAATTCGGACATGCCTGTTATTAAAACATAATTTCTTCTATAAGTTACGACTTACATGATATAATTAAGTTATCTAGTTTATAATTGATTCGTCCAAAAACGCTGCCAACAGTTAATTTATGATCTATTTACATCTATGTAAGGATTACATTCGATGCATAACAGTTTAATTTTATAACAAATCACATAATACATTACTATAAGTATTTGTTATTGCATTCAATCAATAAAGACAGTTCCATCACAGTTGTGAAGAAAGGGCATTTCGTGGACATAGCTTCTAAACGAATGGGCTGATTTTGATGCAATTGTCTTGTTTGAAAGCTGATATGATGGTGATATGATAGTGTAATTCTTATACATGTTTTAACAAATCGGTGAAGCCGTTTCAACATCAGCAGCTCATGTTGGGGGCTTCTTAAAAAAAACAATTTTAGATGACTTTAATGTATCGTCATATATGAACATATTTGTAATTGTCAAGAGGTTACTATAGTCAACCCGTTATGAACTGAGTCGTGAGGCTATAGATCATTTTCCTATGTCTATCTCGCTCGCACTTACGGGCGTTACGGAGCCGCTTAGTGAAGGGCGTAACAATTAAATAAATTTAATAATATCGATGAGTAACGTTTATCATATCTTGTAATTGTTAATGACAATTGCCGATCGCGTAGAGCCAATAAGCACAAGCTTGAAAATGGTCTAGTACTATTTATTACTTCCACCGATGGCCGTAAAAAGTGTGCCTTAAATAAAGAACCTCGAACCATATTGTTAGAAATCTAATTCAATCTCAGATATTATTAAAATACACAACATTGTTTCTAGTAAACATAGAAGCGTTCGGTGAATTCATTCACGTTGGAAACTGCACCACTCCGTCTATTTATATTGGTTTGTTTTAATAACTGTAGTGTATTGACATTGAACTTGTAATAGTGACGTCATTGTACTGAACGCCCCACTGTGTGCAATGTAACAGACAGGTTGGATTACTCTCTATTAACGTCATAGCATTGAGAGCTGTTGAGGGCTTACTGTCTATTAGTCAAGCAGAATATTGACTTAAATAATATTCGTAAGACATTGCATGTTATTAAAATGTTATCTTAATTACCTATTTGAAATATATTAATGTCTCGAATCGTCAACAAGCCCGCTTTTTGATATTCACGTCATAGCATTTACGATGAGTAGGTATACATAATGCGATGTGGCTGAATGGATAAGGGACCGGCGTGCAAATCACGCGGTCCGGGTTCGATCCCGACCAGCAGTACCAATGTTGATACCACTTTGTGGATTTTATATCTACTAATCAAGTGACGTACCATCTGCTAATGGTGAAGGGAAATATCGTGAGGAAACCCACGTACCCTAGGAGAAATTCTATGAGTATATCTGATCCACCAACCCGCACTAGGCCCGCGTGAGTGGATGATTATGGCCTAAACCCTCTCTGCTCTCTAGATAGAGGAGAGGAAACCCTGAGCCCAGCAGTGGGACTAATTGGTTTGCTGATGAAAGATTTGCGTGGTTATAGTAGTCTCGTTAATAAATCAAGGGTGCTACATAACATCTGTTCTGGGGCAGATAGGTAGGTATATATACAATTGAAATAACATAATTTTTCATCACTGTCGTTTCGTCAAATCGATATTTCAAATTTTAAAGAAATTTTGCTGTAGTTCTCTCCGTAGGAAATCAGTTTCAATTATTGGAATACTTCACGAACAGTTTCGCAGAATTACGAACACGATTTTAGCTTTTGTTTTCCATTTATTGAAAAATATCTCGTGAATTAAAACGGCTTCACGGAATCATTGATTCCAATCATAGGGGCAGACAATAAAGAAACTTTACGGATAAAACAATAAGGTACAAAATAGGTTAGCTAACCAGCTTACCGTTAACAGGAAACGTAATAGGTATGTAAATTAACTGTTTTGTTTGCAGCAGGCATTTTCTTTTAATAGCTGTGAAAGTGTGAAATTAAGTGCTGCTTTGATCTCGGCACTCTGCATACCTATATTTGTTTTTACTAGAAAATATTATCAGTATTAGGTAAGCATTTAAATACCTGTGTTTTTAAATGATATTGACTGACCATTTCTCGTGAACCTAGGTATTACACGTAATACATTATTTATTTCATGTTGCAAATATTTTACGAAATGTTTGATTTTAATTTATCTCCTTTATATTATCTTTTTTTTTATAATGGTGTTTTATAATGCAAAGATGAGTATCTTGTCAATATCAAGTTGCAACTTTTTAATCCTTAGATAATTAACGTTATTTAGTTAACTGAAGCACAAGTAAAGTGTAAATTTAGTAATATAATTTCTACATACCTAATATTTCATTTTATTATAAATTATAACAATAGGTGTGATGTACAATATATATATATATATATATGGTATCGTCCGAATTATCTCCGGTTGTCAGCCCTAGTCAATTTTTGCTCGCTAAATATGAAATAATAGTTAAGTGTAGCATTTATTTTAGTATCATAAAATGTTTAAACTACTTAAATGTGCAAAAATAAGAGGTAAATAAAATGTAATTTTATTAGATAAATTATTTTTTGTACCAGTTTTTAGTGGTGATTACACGTGTTAAAGCGCTTTATCATAAGTAAATTATTTCGATCTTATTATTAGGGTTTATACATAGGAATGGCACCGTCGCAATTTAATATTATATTTCGTGGTTTTCGATGTTTATTATTTAATCAGAGAATATTGTTTTAAAAGGGTTCCGTAACCAAAATAACAAAACGAAATCCTTTTAAAACAATAGCTCCGAAATATGACACTAAATTGCGACATTGCCATTCCTACGTATAAACCCTCTTCACTAATTATTCAGTAGTAGTAAACTAAATGTTGTTAATTATTGGTGTTGGCAAGACATCTTAAATAACTTGAAAACGGTCTCAAGTTCGACAGCAACGTCTTCAACTTAGGTCAACGTTAATTAATTCTCTCAATAAATTGTGATGCAATTTTGTAAGTCGTTTGGCAAGTTATTTGGAGAATTTTAAAGGTGGCACAGCAGCAGTTTCAATTCAATTATTAAGCCTTTATATCCCAAATTATATTTAAACAAACATCTCAATGTGGATTGATTCGTAGAAATAAAAGATAATAACAGTACCTATCTATTATACATCGCAGCAGCAGTCTAAAGGTTTCCAATGTGAATAGGAAAGCAAAATGAAGTGGAAAATAAAATATTGTATAACCCGGTAAAAAAATAAAATTAATTAAAATTAAGCTAAAAATGATATAATTAACAGAAAGCTATTTAAATTCTGTGTAATAATATACAGATAATAAAAAAGTCGAATATGAGCTCAACATTGTTAAAGTCGCGCCCTGAATCTGACTCATCGGATTTCTCCTTGATTGTAAGCTTTTAAGAATCTTAGAACGACGTATTTTTACGACTTAAGTTCTTTAATGTTAGAAAATAGTTCACTGTACGTACCTATAGAAAATTAAAAACTCTTTAATTTTTTTTTCTACAACCATCTGATTCAATTTTTTAACTTTAAACAAAGCCCGGCGAAATCCGACCGAAATTTTACCGACAGCTCAGAATCAGGGGGCTGATGTCTTTTCAGCACCTATGGTGTATTTGAAGATATATACTACAACATATACCCAAATTCTGTTAAAATACTTACTAAAGCTGTTAATGTTTTATGAAATACAGAAGAATAAAATTGTCGTAATAGTTTACTCTCAGAATTCTCGTTCTTGTTCGTCACTATTAAATTTTTTAGCTCAAACTGTCTTTTATTTACTTCCTGTAGTAACACCACTACGAAATAATAGTTAGTTATGGTAAGATCTCAAGTCATGACAGAGAAACACAATTACGCTTTTCCCGATTCTACTGTACAACTGAGACTGACATAGGTATAGATAGATGAACCCGTTCAAATAGTTAATGAACAAAGTTATAAAAAATGTCGGTAGGTATTAAAACAAATATCAGTCGAGGAATTATATCTCCATATTAGTAAAGTCATTTCATCTGTCAGCTGTCTCGGTGGCTCAGCGGTTATTGGTACGGTATACAGTTGCGGTTACTGAGGTCTCGGGTTCGATCCCCGGGTCTATAAATGTTTGATTTGGAGTTTGGGTGCTTCTGTATTTTTTGGATTTTGCGTTCCAATAGAGTGACCTTGGTGGGAGATTGGTTGGCATCCGCGTAGTTTGTATGAAATTTGGTTTACAACAGCCGGCCTCACGGTTGGAATCCACCAAGGGCACCTCTGTGGAAGGCAAGTTTATAACCATGTAGCACAGCTTTAAAGCTGAAACACCCCAAAAGTCTTTTTATTTGCAGAATCAGAATAAAAATTCTAAATTAAAAATGTATTAAACCTCCTGAAGTTATAAGCATTTTTCCTGCTTATTTCTGCCGCGCGCCGGCCGAATATTACCGAATATTAGTTGTTTATACACTAAGTATATATATACACTAAGTAGATCTATAGTATATCTACTATTTAGATTTGTTACCGACTATAGTACTGAGAGAGATAACTGTTTTCTATGAAATCGGGTAAGTAATATATTAATATATTTTCTTGTACGAAACCAATAATTTGGATCACACAAGTTGGTTTCGACAAAGTCTGTACCTAGATGGCTGAAAGATAGTACCCATTTTTATTTTTAGACATAACGAAATATATCACTTTTGCCCCTAAAATAAATCTACTTCCCATAACAACCCTTTCCATTACTGCGCACACTTTTGTTAATTCGGCGAACTTGCAATGCCTTTGTCCACCCCTTCTGAGACTATAATTGTGTAGTATTGTGACTGTTAACGAGTTAGGGCTGCTTAAAGTTGTAGGTAATACTTAAATCTAACATGAATTTAGTAGTTGAGCACATCCGTACCAACATCCAAAAGGTTTAGATCCATCTGTTGTGCGATATTGAAAAAGTAAAATTATACATATCTTCTTTTAAAGTTCGTGTTGTCATGAGCGGCGAAACAAGCTCAATTAAATTAGAAATTAACCAAAAACTGATAGATTAAGAGATAATATAAAAATAATAATTGAATGATGATGATGCTCCTCGACCGATTTCGGTCACGGCGACTACTTCAACTCCGTTCGTGTGCTCGCATGTGGCAAAATGAAAAATAATAATTATTATTAGTCCAAAGGGACTCAATGACTATTTTAATGAAAGGGAGTAAAGACTTAATGATCTTTTGATCTGGTATAAAACAATACAACCTAATCTAAAGTATGATCTGAAGGCTGAACCTAAGAATCTAAGAACCCTGGTTTGATGGATCCGGTATATCCTGATCTATATATTGACAGTAATGAGACTTCGTGCTAGATGTCATTTAATAGTTTTGCTCATTTAATGGGTAAAATAAATTCTGATGTATTTGAGGTTTCGTATCGCCGAATTAAGCCTAAACACAGTCGTATTCCGGGTTAAAAATGGTGAACTTTAGTAAACATATTGATTTACAGTCCTTGATGGCTGACACTCCAAAAAAGCCACACTGAAGTCGGATTCAGATAATGTTTACGTTGAACACTACTGACTAATTAATAAGCTTATCTTGAGCTTTTTAATTAGTACCCAGTCTTTAAAACCCTATCACTCTGTTTGCGAAAATAATGCTCAATAGTAAAAAAAAATTATAATGTAATAATACGTTGCCGGTTTTATTTAATTCCAACTTTATTGTCTTCTTCTTAAAAATAAATATAGCTATTAATTTTACCACAGAACATAGATAGGCTTTAATTTTACATTCAAACTTATTCAATAGATTTATAAACAGGCGATTCCAGGACTTTGGCTGCTGAGTTTATTGTAAGGTTTAATTAATTTAAAAGAGCACTTTTTACTACCACTACCTTTTAACAGTCGAAACTATATATTAACGCTGCAGATCAACCTAGAATTAAAAAAAAAACTTGACTATATTCTGTATGAAACTCCTGATCTACTATTATTATTATTATTAATAATAATAATTGTTTATTCAATTTATATGAGAAGAAGAACAGGTACAATTTAATGAGAGTCTTAAAAATAATAATATATAAGTGCTTAAGTTTGAAATGCCTGTACTAGGAGCAATCCTGTACCACAGGCGTTAAAAGTGCAAATATATAGTTAAAACAGGTACCTATACATATATATTACATTAAAAATGAAAACAAATTGATAATAAGTATTACTACTAATCTATTATGCAGAACCTAAATTATTTATTGCATTAAGTAACACTTGGCAGAAAATAAATTAAACAATACTTATTGTGAAATTGGTACGTTACGATTAGGTGTGCAGTTTATTAATTACACAAAATATTATGTACGAAAAAAAAATTATATGTATAGGTACAAAAAAAAATTATACATAATTGTTTATTTTTGTAGGTATTATGTAAATATTTTGCATATTCAATAAATCTGTTACATATATACTGTTACACTAAATATATAATGTACGAAAAATTCAAGAATCAGCAGTAAGTACCTAGTAGTATTATTCCACTATTAAAGGGCGTTCCAAAATAAATACATATTAATGTAAAAATTTACCCACCCGTATATTGTTTTTTATAGCATTAATATAGTATACAAGATAGGGTTATGTACGGAAAGCACTACGAACAAATTTAATATAGTCTCCAAGCTTTGCTAGCACATACGCAATATTGCATTTACTGCATAAGATATTTTCTGATCGTAAACCCTATTGTTTTGGTGGATTGGCGCCTAGATAATAATAGAGGTAATGAATGTTTCGACAAAAGAGCGCGTATCCCAGCAAAGTCTGGACATAATTTGCCCTATATATGCTATTCCGTACATAACCCTATACTATATCCCTTCGTAAACTTAATTCACCTCATATTACCACAGTATCATACTTGAAAAGTAGCTACATATTGAGAGATTAGGGAGAGCATTTGGTGCTTTTACCTGTCCGTTCAGGTTGAAAGCCCCAAACACACTGGCTGTGTTCCCGACTAGCAGAGAGGTGAAAGAGTACGTGGGATGAGATGTTTACATAGCGACAGTTTATTGATTTATATCTTCGTTAATAATGACGTCACATTGTCACTGGCGGGGCCAACGGTTCAAGCGACAACGCGACCACAGATTACGATCTTTTGAATATTGATATAAAGCTATTATGTATGACAGATAGAAAAATGCTCAGATTTGACCTGTCCTCTAATTTGACAAATGATATATAGACTTGTAATATTCTTGTAATTGTAATGTTCTTGTATATCCTGTTCTTTTTTTCTTATTAGTAGCAGTATCAAGGTAGTACGTATAGTAGCAGAATATAAATACCATAGACCTAGGATTCGCGCGCCATTTGTTTTCAGTCTATCATTTGACAATTGACAGTGAATTATCATTATATATATTTATGGTCGCTAAAATCATAAACTAATAAAAATAAAACAATTGTGGATATTGTAAAATATGAAATAAAGTAAAATATGAAATAAAATATTTTTCGTGGAAAAGTAATACAAATAAATATAAATACATTGCAGTGTCAAGGTAGTATAGTAGCAGAATACAAATCCATAGACCTAGGATCCACGTGCTTTTTTTTTTTATTATCATGTTTTTTTTTATATATGGTGGTACGAAGTTCGCCGGGTCAGCTAGTCCAAAATATACACCTAATCAAAAAAACTTGCTTAGAAACCTTGCAGGTGTCAAAAGATCTGTCGAAGTATGTGCCACTCTTAAATGTTTGCTGAAGGATTCAAAAATTCAGCTTCTGCTAAATGTATGGAGTGCCCCCCTTAAAAATATTTGGGGAGGAGGGGGAGAGAACCCCCCCCGGGTTAGAGCAGCGAGTAACAATCATCCTACCTCGATAAGCGCTGCGCGTTGTCTGTTTGGCAAATCTTGTCACAAGACAGTTTCGCGTTTCGAGAAACTGTTTCTCGAAACGCGAAACTAGGGGTAGGAAATTATAAAATTTAGTGATGCTTACTTTGACTTAATAATATAAACAACTGTTCAACCCTTATATTTTAAGTTGCATAAAAATGACTTACATCATATTTTCTTTATTTCAAGTAACTGGCAGCAGGTAAGTATAATATGAAATTTAGTGATTATTACTTTGAAAATAAAGAACGTCCCAATTCGCATAGAAATATACTTACCTATAAAACTATATACTTATCTCAACAAATAGTACTACAAATTTAAAAATATTTACACTATTGTAATTGACTCAAGAAAGGTATCAACTTCGTTTCTTATTGATATGACACTATACCATACAAATCCGCGGAAAATATTCATAGCACAGTTACGATGCGACAGGCTGGCTGTCAAAATACCTAAATTTGAACGTCACTTATTTTGGAACGGACTCTTAATACAAAAGATTTTTAAATAAAAAGACCACAGAGACAAACTGAATATTTTTTTAAGAAAGTCGATACTTCGACAGAAGAAGGCAATATTTTGAATCACTTTTTGAATGAAAACGTAAAAACAAGTAGTTAAATATAATTTAAAAAATTTAATAACCCGACTGCAAAAAACAACAGAGAGCAACGCACTAAAAAGACCGTAAAATTATTGTCATATTATTATACCTGATTAAATTTGAATACATAACAAATGGAGATTATTACAAATTTTGTAATCTCCATTTGATTCCCTTTATTTTGATACTCTACTCGATAGGTTTGGTTAAAAAATAATAGAACTACTTACAATTTGGAACCATTCAATTATGTATAATCTCTTTTTGAATATATGTAATCTCCTTTTGATTCTCTTTATTTTGATACCCAACACGATAGGTTTGGTTAAAAAAAAAATTGAACTTCTTACAATTTGGCGTCAAAAGCCCGCCGTTAAAGTCTTTTTATTCTTAAACCTATCTAAGGACACTTGGGTTTTCTAGACGAATCTAACGATACCCTAATTGTCAAAATCTATCCAGCCGTTTGGAAGATTCGTGGGAATAAAGAAATTTACAAACATACAAGATACGCGCGAAAAACAATACCCGTCCTGACAGTCGGGTAATAAAGAAAACGTAAAAAAAACTCGCCTACTACGGCTCGTTTTTTTAACTCACGCTCGTGTTTTAATTTATGCTTCAGTTTCATAAACTACTGTTAGTGCTGGATAGCCCTTTTATTGAGGAAGGCTATAGGCTATATGTATACCATCACGCTGCTGCCAATAAGAGCTGAGCAGTGGCCATAACGGACAAAACGATCTGTATGAAGTTTTACACAGATAGATTTTAAAATAATATTTAATTTAATATATTAGGTAATAGTTCAAAATAGGATAGCTAGCTGTGAAGTTACTTTTTAAGTTTTTACAGATATACAACGCAGGCGGCGCCGCGGGCGTAAGTCAGCAACTAATACAATGCTTGTGCTATTTATGTCGTCCATCTCATTTAAATATCATCATCATCATCATTTCAACCATAAATGTCTCACTGCGGGGCACAGGTCTCCTCCTAAGAATGTGGAGGGATTTAAGCCTACTATACCATGCTAGCCAGACAGATTGGTATAGGATTTGTTTCGAAGTTTCCTTTTCTCGCAACGCTCTTGTCTGCATAAAGTTACTCCCTTAGCACATTATGTATTCTTAATCAGTCACACTACACGATGATTGGGATCAATTTAATATTTTGACATTCGACTAATTACTGCAAATACGATAGTTGACTAGTTAAGTACCTATATCATAGACACGTCATTTGAGATGCCTATCACAAGTGTCTATGCCTGTATAGATAATATCTATTTCTGTCGCACGAGTATTCGAAGCATGTGACATGGCTACCCAGATTAAACACGATACATGCTACACAAGCTTTGATTGACAATTTGCATGCTGTTATCTCAGGGAATTAATAGTTGATATAGGAGATTTCAGTGACATATATATGGGAATTAATCGAATTAACGTGGCACTGCGATGCTCGTTACGATCATCGAGGTTAAGCAATGTTCAGCAAGGTCAGTCCATGATGGGTGACCGTTTGTGGTATATTTATTCTCGAGCATCTCCGTGCTTATGCTTAAGCGATGGTGGCTGAATGGATAAGAGACCGGCGTGTTAAACACGCGGTCCGAGTTCGATTCCGACCAGCAGTACCAATGTGGATTTCACTTTGTGGAATTTATTTGTACTAGTCATGTGACTTACCATCTGCTAACGGTGAAGGAAAACATCGTGAGGAAACCCACATACTCTAGAAGAAATTCTATGGGTATGTCTGATCCACCAACCCGCACTAGGCCAGCGTATGTGGATTATGGCCTAAACCCTCTCAGCTCTCTAGATAGAGGAGAGGAGACCCGATTACTTCGGCGGGTTGAGTCAGCGGAATGTGTCGGCGGGTTGTGTCGGCGCGTTCTCTCGACGGGTTGTGTCGGCGGGTTGTGTCGCCGAGTTGTATCGGCAGGTTGTGTCAGCGGGATGTGTTGACAGCTTGGTGGCTTTGTTGTGTATGCCAGCATTTATGACAAATTTAAAGCTACTCGTTTCTTTAATTTGGATACGCTGAGAGTAGTGCGCCAGTAAGTCTGAATCAAACAGATTTCCTTCATATCCTAAATATTAATTTTCTTCTTTATCATCATCATATCCGCCCCATGATGTCCACTGCTGGACACAGGCCTCACCTAATTACCGCCACTGCGAATGATTTTCTGCCCCCTGCAACCAGTCTGTTTAGTATGGCGGCCACCACGCTGCGCTTTCCAACGTACATGGCCGCCACTCTAGGGCTTTTTTCCCATTGGCCATTAGTTCTAAGAACTATGTGGCCTACCCATTGCCACTTTAACTTCTTCATACAACGTCGAAACTATTTAGCTATAAATAATGTACATACAAGTACCTATAGTTACTTACTCTTACAAAGCAGTCATTTAAACACTCACCGCGTTAGTTAATCCACTCGATAATGAATACTTATCAATAATATGTTGCTATATCTTGGTGTCTTTATGTGTTGACAAAGTTAAGAATACAATGCATTGAATCAACTCTTTTTACTTTTTTAGAGAATAAATCATAATACATGCATCTGTGTATATATCTCTCTAATTAGTATAAAAGAAAGCTGTGACTCGATCCGCTAACTCGTAAAACAATCAACGAATTTTGATGTAAGTAGTTTTCACCCTCAGTAAGATAATTTTTCAAAGAATTTTGTTTAAATGTAGAATAAAATCAAATTGAATGCCTTTTACCGCCATACCTTGCGGGCGGAAGTTAGTGAGAAACTAACTACTAAACAAAGGTAACTATAGTTCCTAATAGACTTAACTTCAACACTCTGCATCGGTTAACTAATATTCTCTATCGAGGACGCTGCACCAATTTCCGTCACTAACGAGCATAGCAGCAACGGCACTTTGACGATATTGGTTATTTGGTTACAGTATAGGTATAGTCTGACACTAATAGCTTTGCACTATGTTGTCCTATTGTATAATTTATTATATTTATATATGTATTTGAAAGATAGTAATTCATTCCCTCATTGTTATGTCATTACTGCACAGAAAGCTGTGTAAGATTATAATAGTGATGTGATTATTTTTTGAAAAACCCCATACTGTATAATGGACCCTTAGGAAAACCATGTTAGGGAGTTCATTCTACATCCAAATAGGGTGTACAGTAATGTAGGGGTTCGTAGCGCACAGGCTTCGTAAGCGGTAGTTCCAATAAACTACTCTAAACCAAACTTCGTTTTAAAGATACTTCTTTATATTTTCAAAATCGCGTACAAGACATTTATACTTGGAATCGCAGAAAAGAACTAGCAACCTGAAGGGCTGCTTGTCCTCCCAAATCCACACTCGAATTCCTTCTTGAAAGATCCAACTCTCTAGATAAAAACAAAAAAAAAATCAAATAAATTAATGAACTGTACCTGCCTTATCGCGATACTGGATCATTTTTATTATTCAGTGCATAATATAATTCTGCCCTACCAAAAAAGAACGGTATAACTGCATGTCAAGCCCAGGGGAAATTGGATCTAAAGTAAGTTAATTTACATGCGTTTTTCCCGTAGCTACTAATGCAACTGCGCCTTATTCTGTTAACAAGGCAGTATTCCAAGCCAATGGTTCCAATATCAATTAAAATGTTCTTGTATTTTCATAATAGGTATTTCATTTTACATCACATTCACATATTTGCGTCGTAATTTATTTTGTTCAATACATTTTATTGACTATCTTTAGCAATACATTTATAAGTGACGTTTCGAAGAATATTATATGGAGATTTATGATACTTTATTTCATGTTTGTAATTAAAATATTTTGCTTGATTTATAATTACAGTTCCATTTGGTGAATTTACTCAGTGTATTTTCATTCGTTTCGTTTCATTAGTTGCACTCTCGAAGTTGTTGTGCTTTTCGTTTATTTATACGCATGAATGGCAACGTCCTAATTTAGGGCCGGTATTTCAATGTCACCTTATCTCGAATTGATCTAGGCTTGAACATAAGTAGGACTTATGTGTATTTCAATATAGGATTAAAGTTAAGCGGCACCTAAAGTCCATCCTAACTAGCCTTAATCTAAGCGGAGGATTTTTGCCACTTAAGTTCCGATCTGAGATTTGCGTGTGGCTAAAGAAAAAAGTTGCTTCATGATAATTTATTTTTGTACGCGAATTCATAGGAGCCAAGCCTAAATAGTATTTTTTTTTATTATTATGTGCCAATTTGTTTTTCTTGTTTTCTTGAATAGCACCAATTTTGTAGTAAGGCTAAAAATTGCTAAAACCAGAGTATATTGATAAGCTAATGGCTAACAGGTAGTGCCGTAAAACACTATAAAAAAATGCCAATATTAGTGCACCAACTTTAGTGCAATGGAGATAAATCTGCTGAAAGATATAGTTTTAAAAAAAGCATTATATAATAGAAAATAAAAAAGCGATGCTAGTACGTGGAAGGCGAAAAAAATTTTATCAGAAATGTCGTAAACTTGATTTTAAAACTCAATAATTTATAACTATAATAATAAATAAAAAAATTAAAAAAAAAGATTTGTCCTGGGTGGGGATCGAACCCACGACCTGCGGTTTAGCAGTCAGGGTTACTAACCACTAGACCAACAGGCCAGTCAACAAACATCAATGTCAACCAAATGACAACAAAAATCATAAACAAATGACATATTCTTTTTATTATGTTGCAATATTGCGATTTATCTCAGATTAGTTAAGGAGAAGAAGATCCAGATTGAAATACACTTCCATCTTTCAAAAGTGACACTTAGATTAAATGTAGGACTTAACTTAAGCAATAAGATAAGGTAACATTGAAATACCGGCCCTTAGTGTAATTTTTCGTGGTTTACAAGTTTTATTACCTATTTGTGTTGTTACGGATTAAGAGTACATAATGTTACTTCCCCATCTCAACCCGCGGATATCGTAAAAGTGACTGCGTACCCATTGGACCCTCGAAATTCGACTTCATTTATAAACCTTTTAAACTTTCGCGACTTGTACACATATTAAATTATTATATAACATATCACAGCCGTCAAGAACCGTCAAACTAACAAGTCGGCGATAGCTGAACACTTGCTGGAGTCAGGGTCCAACCACTGGATTGAGTTGCACAGGCCTCAGGTACTCTCCACCGATCGTCACTATTACTCCAGAATAGCACGAGAAGCGGTTGAAATTAAGAAACATAAAAATTTTAACCGGGAGGATGGGTACCGCTTATCAACATCTTGGAATCCAGTCATCAGCAAGTGTAAACATCGCCGATATGACAAAGTAGGCCCGTGTGTAGACGTTATTAGTGTAGTGTGTCGAAGTACCGACAGTTCAAAAACTATAAATATAAATGACCAAAGTGAGGGTAGTAGCAGAAACCCGCACGCATCAGGAATGACGCTCGGCCGCCGCTCCAGTCAGCCCGTGACCACGGTCGGTGTAATTCGATCGAAACGTCGGGCAAACAAATAAGGTATTTTCATATTCCTTAAATATAATACGTGACGTAGACCCGTTATATAATAATTTAATATTCATCTAAAAATATGACCCATTAGACCTTCATGTTAGGATTAGACCCTCGTGGCTTCGTGTTTCTGTGTACTTTTTACCCGACTGTCGGGTATTGTTTTTCGCGCGTATCTTGTATGTTTGTAAATTTCTTTATTCCCACGAATCTTCCAAACGGCTGGATGGATTTTGACAATTAGGGTATCGTTAGATTCGTCTAGAAAACCCAAGTGTCCTTAGATAGGTTTTATGATTATAAAGACTTAAACGGCGGGCTTTTGACGCCAAATTGTAAGAAGTTAATTTTTTTTTTTAAACCTAACCTATCGAGTTGGGTATCAAAATAAAGAGAATCAAAAGGAGATTACATATATCGACGGTTAAGAATCAATTGTGTCTATCTCAATAAAGTTAACTTTACAGGAGATAAAAAAAACATTTCTCTGCCTTGAATAGAAGGATACTTGAAATTTTTTTATCTTTAAATATTGAAAAAATATGCTGAAATACGATAGATATCCTAGCATTAGCCTTAAATTGGCCTATTTACAATTAACGTGAGTTAGGTGGTATTGGTTTTATTATAGTAAATATTCTTTAAGTAAGTAGTAAGATAGCCGTTTTTGAAATAAAATAACACAATGAAAAATCTCATTTTTTAATAATTGGCACAATGGAACAAGAAATATTATCTCCAATATAACTAGGTAAAGAAACAAATTAACTAAGAGACTTTAAAATAACTGAAAAAGACCTCAAAATAACTAAAAAACACTATTAAATTGGCTTTTTCTGCAAAAGTCAGAATTGCATGTTTCACCCATTGCCGCATTTTCTCGTTTCGAGGCTTTGAATACCCTATAAATTCTTCACCGCGCATTCTTTTTCTTTGGGCTTTCAGTTTTTTCCATTCATCTTTTTTCGCTATAGTATCATCTTCACTTGTTTCACTGTCTGGTGTACTTTCATTTTTATTTTGCACCTGTAGTTCTTCATTAACTTGTGGGTAATCGTTAAAATAACAGCCAACAGCTATTAAAGGGCTTACACAGGAATTGTCTAACATTCTGTCTGCCGGAGGCGCAGACAATGGTCTATTGGTATACTGTTTCTGGTCATCTTGAGTTAAATCACTTAATGATAAAGATTTCGGATTTTATAAACAGATTTTGAATACAATAAGCTGTCTCTTTCTAATCTATCACTGTGGCATCCTCCAACCGCACGCACATCAGTCAGTGTAACGCTGGATGCGGCGAGGTATAGAAGCAAAAGAGAGGAGATAAACGCTATTGGCAGAAAAATACATGCGCTCCCAACTTAGATGGAATTTCTATAGCGAATAACAACAACAATTTTGCAAATTTTGAGATAAGTGCCTAAACAGGCCACGCCAAATTTAAATTTAAATCTACCTGCATTAAAAAGTAAAAAACGTAAAAAACTGAGATAGACACTATTGATTCTTAACCGTCGATATTCAAAAAGAGATTATACATAATTGAATAGTTCCAAATTGTAAGTAGGTCTATTTTTTTTTTTAACCAAACCTATCGAGTAGAGTATCAAAATAAAGGGAATCAAATGGAGATTACAAAATTTGTAATCTCCATTTGTTATGTATTCAAATTTAATCAGGTATAATAATAGTACAATAATTTTACGGTATTTTTAGTGCGTTGCTCTCTGTTGATTTTTTGCAGTCGGGTTATTAATTTTTTTTTAATTATATTTACTTGTTATGTGTTAATTTATTGTAGGTAGTTATGTGTGTAAATGTGAAATCTACTATATTAAATACTAGAAGTCGCGGAGGGCTTCGCTGCACTCGTTCTTTATTTGGCCAGTGTTCAGCTTATATTAGCCGTAGCGTGATGATATAATATAGCCTATAACCTTCCGCGATAAATGGGCTATCCAACACTAAAAGATTTTTTCACTAGTAGTTCCTGAGATTAGCGCGTTCCAACAAACAAACAAACAAACTCTCTATAATATTAGTAGAATATTAAAAAAAAAAGATAATAATAACTAGAAGACGCGCGGGGCTTCGCTCCCGTCGCTTTTGATTGGCTGTAGCGTGATGTTATATAGCCTATAACCTTTCTCGATAAATGGGCTATAGGTAAAACACTAAAATAATTTTTCAAATCGGACCAGTAGTTCCTGAGATTAGCGCATTCAAATAAACAAACAAACTCTTCAGCTTTATAATATAAGTATAGATTATGCCCGCATGAACCCATGATCGAGTAAATTACTACTACTCTCCAGTCCTAGAACTATTCCTGACGCAAAAATCACATTGATCCATAGCCATAATACTTCTAATACATAGTTAATCGTATTAAAAGCATAAACTAAGTACCTATAAAAACCCTTACTTTGCTAACATACCTACCTGTGCAAATTCGCAATAATCTTCGAATACCTATATAATGACAAATACTTGGATCGTTTTTGTTTGCGCATACTCGATTTTGTAAATTTACAAATTGATACTATTTACAATTTAATTAAAATATATACCTACAAATGAATTAAAATTAACTTTACAACTATATACACTAATAGTAAAAATATATATAAGTATGAACGGATAAATTATTAATTGATTAATGTAAATACATCGGAATATGGTGCCATTTTTAGAACCCCTCGGAAATAGGTGCCCTTACTTCAACTTAAAATTGGAATGTTAATTGAATAAAATCATATCTTGGAGTATTTTAACATAAAGTATTTTAAAATTTTGACCTTGCTTAGTTCTTTTGCTCTTGTAACTAGTATTGCTAGCTTAAGTACACACTATTATACCTTCTTATAATTTACACATACTAGACATGTTATTAAGATAATGGGCAGCTATAGCACCATACTTTTTATTTTCACAATCAAGGGTTAAAACTACAAGTAAAGAAAATAGATCAGAAAAAAATCTTGAAATGTTAATTTAAATAATGTTTCACGTTAATGAGGACTCAAAATGTAATTAAATCAAATAATGCAAGTCTCCAGCAGTACAATATCAAAAAAATTACACAAAAATACCTAATTTTGTTGAAATGGCAACTGAATGAGTGGGCAAAGGAGCATAATTTAAAAATAAATCTAAATGTGTATACCATTTTCACGCGGTGGCAACCCTGAAATAGAAATATTCACCTGAAATAGAAATAGAAATTTTCTTGCAGCCTGACATCAGAGCTACCTCCAATCCAATCCAATCCAGGTAACGGGTTATCCATTACTTACGACAGACCCTGTATATATGGCTATACGACACTTTCGACGTGTATTTGAAGGACGTGAATTAATCGTATACACCGATCACAGACCGTTGACTCAAGCGTTAACGTCCCACAGTAACGCCGAAACACCGAGGCAAACAAGATATTTAGAATATATCGGACAGTTTACGTCTAATATTCAACACATAGCCGGGAAAGAAAACCAAGTCGCCAACGCGCTGTCCTGGGTGAAAACTATAACCTGCCCAAATCCAATCGACTATGAAAAGCTAGAGTAAAAATAAAATGAAGACGAAGAATTGAAAAGATAATTGAACACAGGCAAATACGGTTTTATATATTATAAAAAATACCTGTAAGTTAAACAGCGCGACCATACTTACCACCTTCGTTTAGAAAGGATGTATTTCACACGATACACGATCTTAGCCACCCGGAAATAAGAGCTACAAGGAAATCAATCACCGCACGCTACTTTTGGTCGTCAATGAAGAACAGTGACATAAACGAATGGACTAGAACCTAATATTACTTACTACATAATATTTTTTTGAGAGTAAGAAAACGTTTATTTGTTATAATTGTATACAATATTTACAATTAAAAAAACTTAAATTAAAGAAAAAAAATTAAAAGTTAAAATAACTTAGAACGCATCGTAGAATTCCTCCGCATCACTGTCTGGAAACGTCCCCAGAAGGCTGGCAGCATTGCCACGTTGGATAGCAATGCTTATTCGCTGTGCTAAATATAAGCGAGCCCTCTGATCACGTGAGGCGTCGATTAAACGCTTTGATATAATTCTTCCCCAACGGTCCAATGATTGTTTGTAATATTGTCCAATTGTTGTATTTTGAAGACATCATTGTGGTTTGCTGTAAGTACTCGTAAAAGCTTTATTTTGAGGTACATACCTAAAAATAACGCTTACATAATTATACCTACATAGGAATTATAATAATGAACCAAACATTTTCCCGCTACACTTTTATATGTTATCAAAGACTGATTTTGTTTTATATTAATTAAAACCACATTGAAAGCATTTTTATTACTGACTGTATCCTGATACCATTTAACTTGTTTTGGGATTCGTTTGTGAGTGGTATTCGTTAGGAATATAAAATTTTATACGAGTGTAAACAAATACCATTGGTATTAGTTTTTGGTATTAGAATGGAATAAATCAAAAGTTATGACTAAAATGGAAAGGTGAATAAAAATACCCGTGACGAAATATATATATATATATATTTTTAAACTAAAATTCACCGTTGGCTGCGTAAAGGTGAAATTCAACGTATACATAAAAAATAAAGCTATTTGAAATAGAATTAAGTGTTATGCTGAAATATCATTTTTTGAAGAAAATAAAAATCGAAAGCGGCAAAATATTTTTGGTAAACTTTGCAAGTTATAGTATTTAAAAAAAAATTACACCACAAACACAAAAATTCATTTATTGTAACGATTTTTCTAGGTTAAAATCCCCAGGCGCTCCACTAATAGGGTACTTCCCGTTGACCTAGAATCATGAAATTTGGCAAGAAGTAATATCAAGTTGCACAAGTAAAGGAAAAAATCCGATAACCGATCTCGTTTAGTTATATCACTGAATATTAGTACTGCGGTATTATAAATAATATATAATAATAAATTGTTTATTCAGCATAAATAGTACACCATTAAATAAGGTACAATAATGTTTGGTGCCTGCACTAGGAAAATTCCTGTGTTGCAGGCAGTTTATTAAGGGAGCATTAATTTTATATTATTGTACAAATGTACAAATATATCATAATAGCGGGTCTCCTGATGATATAGACATCAGCAATTCCAGAGACAGCATGCATTATCTAATTTGGACGATGGACGATGGATAAAAAAGTTTCTAGAGTGGCAGCAGCGTACCGAAAAAGGGTCGACTTCGTAGATGAATGGAAAATCCTAAAAAAGTTGCGGAGAGTCGTTGGCTACAGGTGGCCCAGAACTGCACGCTGTGGAATAGATTAATTGAGATCTACGTCCAGTATTGGACAGAAAAAGTTTAATGATCATGATGATATTATTGGAATAAAATTAGTATGCTGCTACTGTCCTACTCCTTGATGAACTCACTCATGAACTCTGGAAAAAAATACACTTTCAACGGTTTTGTAATTGTCAATTTCACTCATTTCAGTTTAAATGAGTACAACAGTTTGTTTTACTTGTTAACAAATTGTTTTAAAATCATTTATACGGCAATGTCGCATTACCACCAATCTCTAGTGACTGGCAAAATAGCTACGTTAAATGGCCATGCTCTAACACTGTACCAGAAATCTACAGCTACTAAATACCTATACTAGCTACGTGAATGTGATGAACGTGTCGATACTGTAATTAATATTCCAATTTCCGTATGTGGTACGTACCGACAACATCTGGCATAGCCTGGAAGCAATTGCTGCCGTGCATAATATTCATTAATTAGTCGGAGCGGCTCATTCAACCTATTACACAAAGCACTGGACGTTATTTAATTAGGTAGAAATTAAATTCAAAGTGACATAATTGTTCTGATACAGTTTATAATATAATTACACATTTAGCCAAGCATGGATAGGACAGTTAGTATAAAACCCATACATATTTCCCTATTTTACGTAATTATATTAAATTACGTAACGTACGTATTATACCTATTCTAAACAATAGTTCTAATATTCTAAACACAGTTATCTGTCAATAATCTTTAATATTGATTGATTGATAAATTTAATTCGCACAATTTTGTACCTTATTACTTGACCATTAATTTATACGACTAATGTAAGAAATCTTAGTAATGAGAAATAAACATTTTTTTATTTTATTTCAATAAACAAAGGTCTATTAGACTCACGTTTGGACACGGTAGGTGGCACTGCAGTCGACAGGTACCTAAGTCTGCTGAGTCAGTGGGTCTTCTATTAAATATTAGTGCAACGCAAATTAAATTAAATATCATCATCATCATCATTTCAACCCATAAACGTCCCACTGCTGGGCACGGGTCTCCTCCAAAGAATGTGGAGGGAATTTAGCCTACTAAACCACGCTGGCCAGACGGGTTGGTATAGGGTTTGTTTCGAATTAAATATAATAAAATATAATTAATTCAAATAGCATAATATAATATTATTAATGATCCAGGTGCATGTGTATATTGAACTGTTTGCAACGTTATAACACAAATATAAATTAATAACAAGTACAATGTTATTTGTACTTATTTTTTAATAGAAATCTCGCGGGGCTTCGCTGTCATCGTTCGAGCTGAGCAGTGGTCTTTTGGCCACTCCTATTGGCTCCTATTGGCCGTAGCGTGATGATATATAGCCTATAACCTCCCTCGACAAATGGAATATCCAACATTAAAATAATTTTGAAAATCGGTTTAGTAGATCCCGAGATTACCCCCTAAAACGTTACAAACTCACAAACTTAACCTCTTTATAATAGATTAAGTGTAAACCAAATATTGTTTTCGTACTCAGTTTAATTGTATACACAGCTATCACATATAAATTTCTAACCTGCAGCAAACTTGCATTTAATTTAAGTTTAAATTTAGCATCTGTGATTGCAACGCAACGTATTGGTATTGAAGGAAACTTCAATTACTTGGTATAACTTCAGAGAAGTGATTCAAATCCATATCACTCGGGACGGTGCGGTGCAGCGGTGTGGTAATGTGTGGTGTCTATTTACAATCTCGGTGCAGCTGTAGAGTTTGTTTGGTTGAACGCTAGGATCTCAGGAACTACTGGTCCAATTTGAAAAATTCTCTTAGTGTAGGATAGCCCATTTGTCGATGAAGGCTATATGCCTATTATTTTCAACATTTTTGATTGAAACCTTTGTAAGATTTCTATGTTTGTGTGAGCAGCACCCCATAGTTGTATTCCATAGCTCCATACTGGTTTTATTATACACTTGTATAATAAAAGTTTATTTTCTATTGAGAGACGACTGTTTCTTTTCATTAGCCAGTACATTTTGCGTAGCTGTTGGCCCAGTGCATAAGACTAACGGTATATTTTAATGTGTATGTAATAATTTTATTTTAAAAATGGTTAACCTTTAATTTCGAGACCAAAGTTACTGCATTCTTCTTATTTACAATTTATCAAGTCCAACGTGACCTAGTGACAATCACGTCAGAGAGAAACTGGGACCAATGCTATTATCTAATCTGTACCAACGGCCATAGAATTGTAATCTCTATTGCACATTGTAGCATGATATATACATTATGTTTTTGCACTAAATTGTCTGTCATTCATGAAAGTCATAACTGAAAGTAGTAGCCAACGGATACTAAATTATTTTATGCTAGCATGAATGAGCCGGCATGTAATTAAAGACGTTTACGTTATTGTACACACAGCTTCAAGGAAACCTCACCTCCTAGAAATGCATAAAAGCGCGCCATATCTGTGAAATCGCTAGCTATTCACCGCCAACAGTTCATTTCGTTATTATATTTGTATTGTATTGACATTTTTAAACTTACAAATGTGATCTTAAGTTATTTCTGTGTATACTACGAGCAAATTATATATTTATTAGAAATCTCTAATTTTATTGACATATATTTTTATTTGAAATTTCTTTATTTATAAAACATTTTGCATAATATTTATTGTAACCTAGATTTTAAGCTATGAAATGTCAACGTAATTTTTTTGTTATGAAATAAATGACATGACGTCAGGGAAGTACTAACCTGCCGCAGAATATCAACGCTAAGTGGAAGTACATTGTTGCGTTTCGTCTGGTGGGTGGAGGGCGCCACCCAATTCCTCATCCCAATCCCCTTTGTTTTCCTTTTCTTGCCTATTTCCCTTTCCCGTTTCGTTAGCCAGCGGCTTGGTTGTGTTTTTTTTGCTATCATTGCTAATGAACATAGCCATGTCCAAATGTCCATGAGCAGCGTGTGAGCATTGTCAACCGCAGAGCAGTAGACAATGCTCATGCACGCCGACAATAAAAAAATATGTGGTTTATGTCAGGTGACTGTGCGATTATGTGGCCAGTTACTCGTCACTAGTCTCAGAAAAAATACAAAACAGGAGCGATGGATATGACGAGGAGTATAGTGTGCCGCAAGACCGATATTGTATTTATAATATTTCTGAATAGTTACATGCTAATTTATATTATTATATGTAGCATGTAAGAACTTCTCGCCTGAGGCACAGGTTTTACCTAGTTCAGGCAATTATGTATGTATGTTGCATTACTATTCTATAATTTATGAATTTGTTAACTTATTTGTACTTTTTACATAAATAAACAATTTATTTATTTATTTATTGTTGCCACACTTGCTAATAGGAAGTGGCAAGTGCATTCTAGGGACGTGTAACAAGTACTGTATGGGATTTTATGTTCTCTAACACACCGAGACGATCGAGATTGATACCATCACTAATGGTCACGTATCTATCAACTTGATCTTGCCGAATGTTTAATAACCCTGATTCATTATACACGGGCATGTAGAAGCAATTACTCGTAATTATACTCTTTAACTAAGCGGTCACCCAACGAGGCGACGCTCATCATGTAAATATGAACTATTCATATTCTTTTAATGGAGATAATAGGCCGAGAAGAAAATTTTATATTTTCACTTTTTTTTAAATATTTTTTCAATTTATTATGTATCTACCTATAGGTAGAAAGAGGTTCTCGTATAGGAAATTAAAAACTGATTAATATTAGATTTTTTTGTAAAACTATCTATTATCTATTTTTTATAATGAGGTATATATATATTTTAATTGTACTTATATAAACAGACGTTTTTCGCCCAAAACTTTTCGACAGCGCCGAATCAGGACCCTATAGTGGAATAATAATTAATAATTTTTATTAAAAATTTCTACTAAAACAAACATCGGTAAGTATGAATTAATGGATATCGACTGATTGAGGAAAATTTTAGGTAGGTTATCTATGCATGAATGAAAGTAATGCAAGACTGCAGTAATTATAAGGTAGTATTATCTAACCTAATCATCTAAACTTATCCTAACATAACACAGCAACATGCCAACACGCTTTTTTTCTCGAAAGGGTAGGCAGAGGTGAACCGCACCCACATTTCGCAGGCTATATATAATTTTTAGACTGCGGGCTGATATTGAGAATCTCGAGACGAAAAAACCAATCTTAGAGAACGAGACCGTACCAGTCATATTTACACAATACCTCTGCGCCACCGATACAGTCATTTATACTATCCTATTATCGAGGAAGGACTATATAACATCACGCTACAGCCAATAGGAGCTGAGGAGTGGCCAAATAAAGAACGATACGAACGAAGTCTTAATTTTATTTAATTAAACTGTAATTTTTTTTTTATACCACGACGGTGGCAAACAGACGTACGGTCCGCCTGATGGTAAGCGTAAAAAAAAAAGCGTACCTTTCTAATAACAAATTCCTATTACTGTTTTCTCAAGTCCCAAGACAATAATTTTATTAATCGTAAGAGTTACAAGTTCATAATTATCATCATGCTGTTATCCCATTGGAGTTAGGCTTACCATAGAATGACAATTAATCCGTTCCAAACACATTTCTTTCGTTTCCTGTACATTCATTAATCTATTCATGCATGACCGCCGGTTTCGTGTACTCTTGACCCTTTTCAGCTCATCACCTATTTGATTGGAGTATGTTACGATGACCCCTACTGATCTGTCAATTCATTTCCGCTTGATATAGGTACTTAGTTAAATAATTGAAAATTATATATACTGTTAGATTTTAGCAATGAAAGAAATAATAATATACTAATCTATACTAATATTATAAAGCTGAAGAGTTGCCTTGGTTACAATGCTAAGAAAATAAAACACTACGGCTAATAGGAGCTGAGCAGTGGCGAAATAAAGAACGACGAGAGCGAAGCCCCGCGCGACGTAAATTATGAAATATTAGAAGTCGCCGTAGAATTTGGCTGTAGCATGACGTTATAACGTAAACCTTCCTCGATAAATGGACTATCCAAAACTAACACATTTTTTTAAATCGGACCAGTAGTTCCTGAGATAAAAGCGTTCAACAAAAAAAAACAAACTAACAAATAAGTAAATATATATTAAATAAAATATTTACACATAACTTAAAAACATACACAGCTAACCTATTAAAAGAAAAAAGAACCAGATACTCTATTTACAGGGAATTCCTATAAATAGAATATCTGATTAAGATCAGATTCCTGAGGAAACGTACCCAAAAGGCTAGCCACATTACCGCGTTGGATAGCAAGGCTAATGCGTTGCCCCAGGTAGAGGCCAGCCCTTGGATCATGTGATACCTCAGAAACACGCTTTACTTTATACTTATTTATATTTATAAATAAGTATAAATAATGTATTAGTTAAATGAGTACAAAATATCAATAGAAAGATTTTCCTGAATCATAGCTAACTTTGTCGAGAGCGCTTTTTCTCTTGACAAAGTTCTCTTTCAAACAAAAAGGCAACTAAAAGCCGCTGCCGCTTCAGCTATTGGGTATGGTAATTTCTGCCACAGACCAGGCACATACGAGTACATGTACAAGTTAAACTTTACAATCGGCTGGCTATGTTTGCGTCACTTTGCCGTCGTCGGTCGCCCCGCCCGCAACATTGCACTCGGGCGGGAATTAAAAAAAGGCTAACTACCGAGCGTTCCATTTTACGAGGTTTTGTGGTTTGATGACACAGTGAATATGTACATATATTGTCTGACATCTATACCGCGATCGAAACAGTGTGTATGAATGACGCTAATTTAAAAAAAACGACTGTGGTTTTTGCTTATTAGATTATTGTAAATAAATTTAGCTCAACCTGAGGCAACGTGTTGACTTTGTTTTTCGTAACAGGAGTGTGTGATAAAGCTAGTAGGGTAAGATTGCGCAAGTCATACACACTAAAAAACTATTTATATACCTAATTTTTGATGCAATTACAATCAAACGAATTAAGTATTCATGGACATGAGGCGCTCGTAGCATTCAAGTACTGAGATGTTGGTAGTCAAGTTGGAAGCCTTCTGGGCGACTTGCTAAATTCCAACACTAAGGACACCCGAATCGAACGGGCTTGGCGTACGCCCATTCAATAAAAAAAAATCTTTTAATTCTCTCATAATAGTTAATTTAATGTTTTTCAAAAAGGTACTTCCGTAACCATTAAGGCTCCTATTCGCTTAACTCGTACCACTATAGCCACCGTACTTAAAGCAAGATTTATTATGTATTATATTATATTATGGCAATTAGGGGCCAGTATATTGGACTTGGACGTAGGCCTCTCGTAACACGCGCCATAGCACTCTGTCCTCCGCCTTCCGCATCCAGTTAGGAGAGGCCTACGTCCAGCAGTGGACTGCAATAGGCTGAATTGATGATGATGATGATGATGATGATGATATTGGACCTGTTTATTGTAGAAATTTAAAAACTTATAAGACGTACCCGATTACTATGGTAACTATAGATATAATATATCTATAGTTATAAATAATATAATTATATATTATATTATTTACACCAATGTCATTTTATTTTTGGAAATATAATAATTATAACAAAGAATTTGGCTACTACATTTTAACACTTAATAAAATTAATATGTTACGTTCCTATATACAAATACGAGTAAGTAAATACTTAATCAATCTCATTATTATTATTGCACGAAAATTGCGCTGAAATTCCAGAAAATCTAGGAACGACGTGCACTTCAAATATGTTTATTTAATTTATTTATGTCTGCTAAATTAAAATGCCGTGCAGAAAATCATTATGAGAACAATATAAAGAATATATAAAAGTCTTTGTCTCTGTTTGTGTGTTAATCAGTGTTATTTAAATAAAAATAATAAAAGCTTATATAATAATACATTATTTTATTTTGTAAAATTATAAGAGGGTAGAGCATCGTGAACAGTGATTGCTTTGCTCTACTAATAAGAGACACTCCTAAATAAAGTCCTCTTAAATAATTACCGATGAAATAGTGTTGTAGGTACATACATTCATCATCATCATCATCAGGGTCTCCTCTCCTCTAATTAGAAAGCTGAGGGGGTTTAGGCCATAATCCACTCATGCTGGCCGAGTGAGGGTTGGTAGATACTCATAGAATTTCTTCTAATTTCTTTCCTTCACCGTTAGCGGATGGTAAGTCACTTGACTAGTAAATATAAATTCCACAAAGTGGAATCCACATTGGTACTGCCTCGGACCGCGTGATTTGCACGCCCGGTCCTTTATCCATTCAGCCACCATCGCTTACGGTACATACATTCCCTTCACTTTATTGTTTATCTTCGGATTTATTTTTAAATTCAATAAATAATCAAAACGAGACAATTAGAAGAAAAAAACAGTAAGAATTATTTTTGTGTTTGAGATGAAACGTCAAGATGACAATTTTTTTATTTTCTACTCTATGATCGACGACGAGAATGCATTTTTTTTACAATTGAAATGTAAGATAAGTAAGTAACGGGACAGCTGTAGGTAAGTTGGAATAAATATTTACGTATAGTACGTTGTTACGTAGGTACGTAGTTACGTTTACGTATAATAAAGGAAATTTAATAAGCTAGAGAACTACCTAAAAATTATTTCACTAAGACACGTTTTTTTTTATATATTACAATAAATTCACGAAATTTTAATTTGGCGTTTGATAGATTTGACTAACATTAAACATAATATGTTTGATGTTAGTCAAATCTATCAAACGTCAAATATCAGCAATTTGAACCTTATGTGTCATCATATGATGCACTAGTGTAGGTTGTTTATGGCGTCCCCTCCCAGTCGGCGACGAGCCGTTAGGAAGAAAGGTCACGTTACTCTGATTAAACTTTTGCTTTACGCAATTTACGTATTTTCAAATAAACATTTTATTCGTTTAGAAGGAAACTTCTTGGATACAAGAATCATAATCAAGGAACGCAGCCGCTTTCCTGAAAAGTTGAACAGACAGACGCAGTCTTGTGTAGTATTACGCGAACCATTTGGAGCGACTTTTGACACATCGAGTACCCAACTTCTGTTTAACGTAAACGCATAAAATTTGGTATATGATTAAAGTCTATTAGACTAACTAGAATCTCAAATTTCGTAAATGCAGCTTAAGTGGTTAGAGAGATATTGACGCTCAAAAATCGCTATTTTTCTACTGACTGACTTACCTTATATTTAAAGGTCTATAACCTTAAATAACACCCACTTGTAGATGACCTAGAAAGTTGAAATGTGGCGTCCAGTTGTGTAATTGTGTGTATATAAATAAAACAACCAGAAAACAATAAATTATAACGTTTAAAAAAAAATAGCACTTTGCTAAATTATAATAGCAATTCTTTCGCAGGAGAATTATTTCATAACGTAAGAGAATTCTGTTATTAAGAACGTTTAATAAACACTTTGAAAATGGACCTTATAACTTCAAAGTAGTTAGTTATTTATATGTGAGGAAGAATTCATCATCATAACAGCCCAATGACGTCCACTGCTTAACATATGCCTCAAAATCTTGAGCTTCAATTTCTCCTAAGTTATCTACTACTACACTACTACTACAAACACGCGTACTTATTCATATTGAAGTTGTCTACCATTTTTAAATTTATTTTTTGCTGGGATTTATCATAACATAACAATAATATGTTGCAACAATTCTCAATATCGGAGATAATAATTGTATTGGTTTTATTCTTATCTCGTCACCGCCGGCCGGTGAGCGCTAAGATGTCGCTGTTACACACGTCACACGAACGATAACTATTATTATTAGTGGTCACTTTATAATAACGTACAAAACTTAGAGTACTGGAAATAAACTGTAATCATACAAAAGTTGTTGTCATTTTATATGGACTGGCTATTACCCGAAATTGTTGCTCTCGTCAAGCTCGAGGCATGCCATTAAGAGAAAACAATTGGTGAGAAGAAAGAACAATTGGTTATTTTTCTTCACAAAACCATGATCAACAACGTCAAGAAAATGTACTGGGTCATAAGAGCATTTTCGATTCTGAGGGTTCTCCAACTCTACCATCTCGTAAGAGACAATACAAGAGATTTTGGGGTTTTTGAAACATTTTCTTGGAGTAATAATGTCAATTAGAGCAGCTATTCTCACTCTGTTTCTTTATTTTGTCATTAAAGTATTGTCTTCATTACATAAAACTCCCTAATCTACTTTTAAGGGGTCACTCCAGTGCTAACAAATACATAGGTATAGGTATAATTTCCAGTAGATACAATTAGCAAGTTTGGAACAAATTGCGACATATCCAATGTAGGGTTGTAAAGAAAAATTGTTTTAGGTACACTGTGGTTTATAAGAGCTCGGTTTCAATGGCAAGGTTTTTGTGAGAAGCGAATGGCAGTTTACGTATCCCGCCCCAGGCGAGACGATGATGTAGGATTCGCTGGCCCAAGATCATAAAGGAATTGAATCCACTAAGACTTCTGTGCAATATCACATTTACTGTATTCCGGCCGCTGGAACCTATCTAACCTAAGATACCAGTGACGCGTCGACCCCGGACGGGGCATTAACACCAGGTGACATCTTCAGGGTGCACCGGGGATGCTGTCCCTATGAAGGTGGAGGAATAAGCCTTGATCCCTCGTCTGCAGCCCCACTATGGCGGTATCAGACCCAATGAGAGAAGACTTTACTACTTGAGTGATTCTGCCGCCTCCTCCTGCGAGATGACGTTAATGGCCAGGCTAAACTAACCTTAACCCTAAGGAACTTAGGCCAAATGTTCTCGTAATCTACTTCTATAAATCTACTATTATAACCCGATTTTTTTTGTTAATGGTTTCTCTTTATTATTTTCTTCGAATAGCTTGTAATATGTAATTTCTACTACATATTAGAAACTTGTGAACTCTACTTATGTACTTCTTTATTCATAACGACAATCAATTTAATCGCACGATAACTGCAGGTTTGTCCGTCTTGTGGGGTACTTATTTGATGCATTTTACATTCGACTTAGTCTTTAAGCAATTGCCATAACATAATTATTGTCTATTTCTGTTGAGGGTCGACCCTCAACGGAAATATTAAATGCATACGCCGTATTGCATGATTTATCGTCAAATACGGCGCAGACGTTTTTTTTGATTCCCTTGGCGCATGTTTTTTGGTACCCGTGCCGGACGTTTATGGGTTGAAATGATGAATTTTTTATAAGTTTTTTTTAAATTATAAAATGTTATAGATTTTACCCAATTATAAACTTATTTTTCACTTATATGCATTATTTTTGTCCGAGTCGTTTAAAAGTTATATCAGTTTAAATCTTTCGACTTCCCTATGGTCCATAGTGAAGTCAACAGATAGTGAAGTCAACAGTTTTAATCAATTTTTTGTTGTTTAAACAGTTCAACATATCCTAAAAAAAATTAAATTAGATTGATGACAACCATGTAGTAACATAAAACCAGGGGAATCAATTTTAACGCTACGGGTAGTTTTTGCGGACATCATAAATTTGGGCTTCTCAGATTCACCCTTGACAGTTTAATATTAAATATATGCCTTGTTTCACTAAGATCACCTAGTTACTACGATTACAGTTACAGTGGCCACTCTTTTGATAATTTGAATTTTTAAGCTGTTGTCTTTCCTAAAACAGGCTCACCAATATCAATCAAATTAAACAACGTAAAGTTCTGAAGTATTAATTTTATCAACTTCGGCAAATTCTAATCTGTTAGAGGATAAAGGGGTTGTGTGAACTGAATTAATAACAAGTCGTGCTTTGTATACATATATGTAATGTAATATATCACATCAAATCCATTTATGACTAAATATATTTTCAGAAATAATTTAACAACTTGTAATTTAAATACACCAATGTATTTTCTGTAATTTTTCGATAAGTTTTCTACTTTAATTTGATGATCATTAAGCACTTAGGCCTACTTAGTTAGGGTTGTTTACTAATAGATAACATTTCACCAAGTTGCAGGATATATATATATAACTATAAGGTACAATTTCGATCTTCCAATTTATTTGTATTAAATTTGTAACTTCAAGTGCGAAAAATTACTAAATCAAAAGTAAGCTTTGTCTCTTTATATAATAATAATACAATGTTTAAGTAACTTTAAATGTCTAAATATATATTAAAATAATTGTAAGTTGTCGTACTGTTAACTTCATGTGCAATTACTGAAACAAATTGCATGAGTGCAATTCCTACTTGACGTCACATTTCATACTACATGTGTTTAATATTTGTTTGGACAACTTTAAACCATCTGAAAGCCGTACTCCCACTTCGAAATATTTTAACACCATACGATCTCATTAGATTTAATCAATCTTTCTGCCAAACCACTTTGTGCTAGGTTTAAAGGCAGGCACTGTAGTAATTGATGTGGGTGCCGACAAGTTATCATAGAAAAGCAAAAACACATTCAAAATGTGAGATTTAAGTATAACTAGGGTACATGGCACGGTAAGACCTCAGTCAATATCAATTGACAAAAAGATGATAGGTTTACAGGCTGAGTCGTGGTGACAAACAGGTAGAAATAGCAAGATCACGCTAAGAATGTGAACTAAAGTGCCTTACAATTCTTTCAAGAGATCTTAACTTTGCTTGAAGACTCATACCCGCATCTAGGTATATCAGTACATAAAATACTCGAAAAATAATTCGATACATTCAGGTTAAACCTTTCAGTATATTCTTTATAGACAAATTCATCATGCTTCGTAATTAGAGTTGTTATACCTTCAATTCATTCAACATCAATTTACATAATATAATAATTATATACGTTACATTTATTTACTATTCTTATATATTTAGGTCTTGATAATGAAGATAAACCTACAAAAACAGATAGTTTTAGAATTTAGATATGAAATTTGTAACTCATACGTTACTATAGTAGTTAAATGAGAATTTAATAGAATTGATATTTTAAAATCCACAAATTACGGCCAATTGATTTCCTATCTAATTGATTTTACATGCTCCCAATTAGTTCATTGGATTATACCTTCAATACATCTAATTAAATACATATCCCGTAATTACATATCAATATCGAGTGCTGCGCAATCAAGTAGGTATTAAAGGAACTTTAAGTTTCACAAACTTGGAACTTTGCTTTTAAAACTTTGCCGTGTTGTTCATAGATGTAAAGGTGTATTTCAGTATGTATTCTCTGAAGGTTACACATTATATGACATCATATATTATAATAGACTATAGATATAAGACATCTACTTAATATGACTAAATATATATATTTCTTTTTTACTTTTAGTAGATAGTCGAGAATACTTAGGAACAATGAATCAATTACTACCATGAGGTTCGTGTGTTGTGTCGCTATGAAATATACATGTCATGTTTTATATTATAATAATTAGTAAATACTTTTAACATACTGCACTAATAAACATTTAGGAAATTGTAGGTACAAAGGTAAATATTAGAAGATATGTAGGGATGTTAAATTGTACAGGTATAATCAAATAATGCATATAATTTCAAAAATTGCTCTCATTGCATTACTAATTGCATTGCACAAAAATAACTATATATATATTATAAAATCAAATACAAAAGGGGTATTATAAATATTTTAAACAAGCTTAGACTTGTTGAAATATAATTGTATTTTATGTTTAATTCGAATAGCATCGAAATTGACGATATTTATAATGCAAGGGTAGTAGGTAGTAATTAACTTTATTCAATACCTGTATCAGTTTTCAACCGTAGTTTTGAACAGTAATAAAATACCTCAGTTGGTAGATTTTAGAAAGGATATGATAAATAGGTATAATGCTGGACCACTCGTATTCGTTAAAACATGAACAATGGTTATTATAATTTATACAGTCTAAGCTCCAATACTTTAAAGGTAATAGACATCGATGTTATTCCATAATGAACTAGATATCTTTAAAATTGTTCTTTTCTAAATTACCTATATACGTAAATCTAAGTTGGCAGGCCTAACTTTAGTTGTTTCGTATGTAGTAAATGGGGGTTTGCTTTATATTTCCGTTCTTCTTTGCCATTTATTCCAATCAAGTTTTCGCTGCGTCGTTTCTCCCTCCACTACTTATCCAGCCAACTTTTATTGTACGCATTCAATGGATAATTTTGCAAGTTCATTAAAAGTTAATAATATTTAGGCCGAAACAATTTCACAATTAATTTGAGATAATTTTTTACAATAGAATAATCATGATATTTATCATTTAGGCGGGGGCTTGGCTTAGGTACATAATTAAGGACAATGGCGCAGGTATAGATTACAAAGTAAACAATAACTTGTGTATAATAGATACATTATTAGTAATTAAACGTTTGATTATGATTTTATTAAACTAGGTGTAGTTTACATTGAAGTGTTACAAATAGTACTGAACACTTGCCGTAAAGAAACTGTTTATTGCCCTGCTATGAATAAAAATACGACGAAATATTTAATTTCTTCTCACACAATGACAGAAAAAGACACCGGCGCGGGCGCCGACAGAATTGCTATCTTTGGGGTTGTAAAGTTGGTTCGTGACATACTTTCCAGTGTTTTAGTATATTCATAACCCTTCAATGGTAATTCATAAACATTTATATGTGCGAACTATAACATTTAAGAGATATATGCATCTGTTAATTCTATAACATCTGATGGATACCTATATATACTCACAATACTAAGTATTACATATATTTTGAATGCGGAAAGTAAATTAATCTGTACTTAATTACTTTTATCTAGGTGCATAACTTACTATTCTCATTAGTTATAAGTTGAGAGCCCACGTCGTGTATCGAAGACTATTTTGACATCATCCAGGCTACAACGGTTTGTGTAGGAGCGGTCTTCGGTGGTAATTACGTCGTATGTGCACACAATTACTTAAACTACGTATACATTTGATTGACTACAAACTATGCTGGTTAAACTACGACTTTGTGAAACATATCTGTTTTACAATTGTAGAATGTTTAAACAGACAAAAGATAAATGCAAACAGTTGCAATAAGACAATAAATATCGGTTGCCAGAAATGTATTAGGCGTGTGCCAGGTTCGGCGGGTTTCATCGATTAATCCTTTGGTTGAGGTTTCACCAGTTCACATTTGCCAGGGGTCGCGGGGGTCGGGTCCTCAGAGAATAAGGGGTTCTTCACTTCTATCTCGCCGGTCTGTGGACCCATTATCAAGTTTGTTTTAATAAAACAAAATGTAACTTATTGTGCCAACATTTTGGGGACTAAAAAAAATAATTATACAAAATAGGATCGATTACTTTTACAAACTCAACTCAGACAACAATCGATATAAGTACTCGTATTAAAAATAAATTTTAGACTTGTACCACAAGTCATACAAGGGTCACGTTCCGTACATGATAGTTACCTATTTTCTGTGCACACATTACGTTAAAAAGACGGACAACATTAATTACTGTGTACATTGACCTGTGACATGCACATGTATTGGTGTATAATGCCTTTAATAGACTAGCTTTTCGAATTGATCCTCTTTTTAATCTCCTTGTAGACTTCACTACTGTAGTCGCGTAATACCAGCTGTAGTTAAGTCTACAAGAAAGTACATAGCCCTTGTTTCTTAGTAATACTTTTATACTTTTTATTTCTTAATACTAACCCAATGGTGAGCAAAGGTGGTGCCGTTCGTTCCCACATTTTTTACTCATCTGTTCTTTTTAGCCTTTTAAGTCTTTTCATCATATTATAGGCCTAGGGTAAAATACAATCTATGTGTCATCTATCTATAGCATCCTACAAATATGTATGTCTTACCCACTCCCCTCATTTTAGTTTAGGTAAATAGTGCCTCACATTTGCCTTACATCTACTGTTCCCGCGTTATTTTAAGTACCGGTTCTCGACGCTCCACTTCTTCTCGAACTTGAATTATTGTGACTTCATCACTGAAACGCTTTTCAGATACCTATTTGAAAGAGTTTTCAAGTTCATATTCTCTATTGATGTAAAAAGTAACGGTTGTACTTGACGCTTACCCATTAAAACATCAGGTCACAAATTATTTTCTACCTAATATTAAAATCTTTGATTGCACGTACAATCGTACAACGAGCATTTCAGTATTCGGACTACTATTCATAAACAAATCACAAATGGTCACACTCATAGCAAGTGTCTCATACTCAAATGTTTTCGGTATTGTTACAGTAAAAGTTCGAACGGTAATCGTCGCTAATTTTCATAATATAATAATATAGAGCTAAAAATAACTTAACTTGATGACGAAGTTTTCCCAGACCTTTTGAAACTCTGACATTCTGGGATAAATTCAATACTAGGTAGAGATGAAAGTAAAAACGCACTTTAAAATTAGAGTTGCTAAAGAGGTTCGAGCTTTTCTGTGACATTTGAAAAATGATGACAGTGCGTAATAATAAAATCTACTGTGGTGATGGACGAATCAAATGAAACAAATTAAGTGAGTGATTGTTCAATGCATTCGAATCAAATGAACTCGTGTGATTTTCACTCACGTCTACGGTGTGGAACTGTAAGGACAACGACTGAAGAATAATAAATAGAATAGTACATCTGGTTACTTTGTTGAGGGTTAAACAACGAACACATTATTTCGTCTAAAATACAAGTTTGTAGGAACTCCTGACACTCGATGTCGTCGAGTTCGTCGCAAACGGGACAATAATTGATCTCCATTGTAGTTGACCGAGCCTAAAATTGAAATTTTTAACTAATATTATATTAATGTTACTTATGCCGTATTGAATCTGTATAACTCATTCCAATTCTGATGATTAATAATAAACCTGAAAAGATTCAAACACTTAAACACACCAACAAACGTTAAACATTTTGTTTCCAGAATTTTTTCTTAAATAATACCTGAATAAGGTTATTATAATGTTTGTTTAAAAACATTGTGTAAATACCCTTGTACATTTAGAATTGCTTCTAGCTACTATCCACTGAAATCGTCCAAATGTGCTGGCAAATGTCGATTATATCTTATATATATAAATCATTTATAAGTGTTATATTCACACATGTAGATAAAGAGTAAAGAAAAGTGCACATTTTGCTTTGAGGAAAACGTTGAAATTAAAGGCGCAGTATAGTAATGAGGAGGGAAAAGACAAGACAAGCAATAAGTAAAAGGAGCTATAATACGAGGGATAGTTACCGTAGCGAAGCCGGGGCACTCGTACACAGTGTAGTCACCCTCCTCATTCTCTTCTTCAGACTCAGGATCTGACACTGAACCGTTACGTTGCTCCAAACCATTCCTGTGAAATATATTTCAATTTAATTTTATACTACACAACGTTCTATTGAAAAAGCCCTAGTCTGTGCCATAAAATATGAATATATTTATTAAACTTTTTTCAAAATATATATCCGATGTACTATTTTATGATGATGGCATCTACTATTGTCGTAAAACAATAATAAAATTGCCTGGAAGAATACTATTATTATTTATTTACTGCATCACAATATGATACCACGACATAATATTACTTTTCTAACGCTAACCCAATTCACAGTTGAGGTACGATTTTTAAATTCGAATCTAAACCGAATGCAAACTATAAAACTAAAGCCGCTTGGCATATTTTTAGAAAGCTAGTTCGATTAAAAGTGTCCACTAAAAGAAGTGATAATCCAAAACGCTTTAATTCAACCGTGTCGCGTCTATATTGGATATTTGCATTATTCACGGAGGCAAACAATAGGATGTTTGCAGATTTCAGTCGTTGTTCGCAATTACATCAATTTTGTTACGAAAAGAATAGTTTTTATTGCGTCTGTATTTTTAGATACCTTTCCATGGCTATTATTTGTTGTTTCTGGTGCTGATAGTGGTACATGTGAGCGGAATGGGCTAGTTTTCTGTCACCCGATGGATCTATAGAAGGTCCAGTTACACCGTAGGCTGGATAATCCACGTCTGCAGCAGCTTTAGCTTTTCTCGAAAGTCTGTGGATTTGGCAGTCACATTTATTTTGGTTAAAATCATTACAGTGTAAGAAAGAAAAATAACTGAGCTCTTCACTTCAGTACAGGAAATTACTCAGTGACCTATATTTGTTGTACTTCAGCGTTTTTAAAGTGTCTAAATATAAAAAAACAAGCGTAAACATCATACTTACGTGTACCATCCAAATGCCAAACCCACTAAAGTCATAGAGAGTCCGGCGCCAACAGCAGCGATGAGGGCTATGCCGTAAATGGAGTCTGCAGGGTCATTTGTGGCTTCCAACGCGTGATTGTGCCCCGGCTTGTCCGTGGAGTCAGGAGCTTCGTGCGTGCTAGATATCATCACATATAGGTTACTACCTCATCTATAAACATCATTGCTACAATACATGCTGCGACTGCCACATCTTTATATCACAGTGAACAGTGTATAGTGCGTAATATAATGCATTGCTACCAAATTAAAATCTACTCTAAATAGGGTTGTCAGCTGCCGCTATCTGCTTTAAAATTGACTAAAAATGTGTAGCAGGCTATAAATGTGCATGCACTAACGTTGTTCATTAAATTCCATTTAATGAAAGCTTTTGCTGGTTATTGCCAAGGTGGATCTAAGAAATTACCTAAAGTTTACTTTAAATTTAACAACACTCAAAATGGTAGGTATTATATTCGGACTATGGATAATATTAATATTTAAAAAAAAAAATCATATGTCACGTTTGATATGAAAATTACGGTAATCTTCGTACTCATAATTTTATCAAGAATTTACAGTTTCTGTCTGAATACACGGTGATCTGTCTCTTAAAAGGCGACCGACAACCCTATCTATAATTACCAACGTTATTACATAATTAAACTTTGACTTTGATATACATATAAATACTTGTTTAAAATGATGAATACCTAGTACTTTATATAAGCTATGACAGGGTAGACATGCTATAAAGCAAATTTGAGTCAGCCAAAATAAGTATTAAGGTGTGAAAGTCCATGCTCGGTGAGTGGAAATATTTCGGTTATAATTTAGGTGCGTAACGCCTCAGTATATTACGATTATATGCGGAGCGTATTGTGTAAATAAACAGTAGAAATATTTACTCATTCAAAGAGGAAAGCTGAAAAATAACCGGTGAAAATGATAATTACTCGAAATTATTGCGGGATGTACGAAAATGGAAAATGTATTGCGGCTATGATGTTTATCATGTATTACTCATAAACATTGCCAAACATTTAACATATTACTCTATCATTTAAAGCAATTAATGCCGGATCTAATTGACTTTCAGATTGTATATTGACTATAGTTTGTAGTCCAAATATTAATTGTTAAATAAATTAAATACCTATATATTTGTTGAGGTATTACTGGGTGAATAATTAATTATTGTTTGTTATAATTACTGATCGGATATTCCAGTGCATATTTACCTAAACTACGCTGAAGTAAGTAAGATAGAGTGGATAATACCACCTTTAAAATACCGGTATACCGGTTTTATTTTATTATTGGTTTCTATAGATTTAATATAATGTTACAAATTATTAATTTGAAGAATATTATTCCAATTTTTTACTAACATTGTGTCAAATTAAAATGTTTTGCTTTAATTACGTAAAATAAAAATAAGTTGGATTTGTTTAAGTGAATAATAGCAGAGATCGCACTCTTAAAAATAATTTGATCGATTATGTATGGAGATTTCAAGGAAAATCATCAAAACATCGACTTTTTGCATTTTATATCTTTGTAATTGGTGGTGAATGAAGAGTGAAGAGCGATGGTGGCTGAATGGATAAGGGACCGGTGTGCAAATCACGCGGTCCGAGTTCGATCCCGACCGGCAGTACCAATGTGGATTCCACTTTGTGGAATTTATATGTACTAGTCAAGTGACTTACCATCTGCTAACGGTGAAGGAAAACATCGTGAGGAAACCCACATACCCTAGAAAGTAATTCTATGAGTATGTCTGATCCACCAACCCGCACTAGACCAGCGTGAGTGGATTATGGCCTAAACCCTCTCAGCTCTCTAGTTAGAGGAGAGGAGACCCGAGCCCAGCAGTGGGACTTAATAGGTTGCTGATGATGATGATGAATTGGTGGTGAATGGGGTGTTTAGGGGCGGCAGAGGGGGACGAAAAAAACGCGAGATATAAAGGTTTTATAATTATTATTTTTGATTCAGATTTTTGAGCACAAAACGAAAATAGCGGGTGAAGCTGGGCCCGGAAGCTAGTATTTCTACAAAATCTAATATTGATTTATGATTTTTTAATCCCGGTATTAAAATCGATATACCGGTACTTTAGAGGTGGTATTATCCACTCCATGTTACTTACTTCGTCGCAGTTTAGGTAAATATGCACTGGAATATCCGATCTCTAGTTATCTCGTTATTAAAATGCAATTAAATTAAATAATACGCTCTGCATATATATTGAACTGACAAGCGACATCTTTATGTAAGTAAGCCAATTAGAAAAATAAATAAATAAATAAAACTAAATTAGTTTAAATAGAATTTTGAAAACCTGATGTCTGTTTGGAATTGAATTTTGTCGATCGTTTCCCCTAGTGACGGATTCTAACTGCCAATTCATAAACACGATCCTGAGCTCTGTGATTAATTTGGAAGTGTAAAAGATGATATTTGCACCGGTGTACACATTACTATGGATTTGTTGTTTAGGATGGACATTACAAGTGGATGTTTGGATGCGTTTTCAACAAAAGTGTTATTCCAATAATTTATTAAAAATTTAATTTCCATGCTTAACTAAGAACTTTCAGGAGTGGAGGCTAAGGTTTGGTCTAAGTGTTAACAGATAGTTATTTTCACCTCGTCTGATTCTTCGGGTGATTTATTTTCAACCAGCGCAGGTTGGTTGGCAGTAACGAGACAGGTATTCGGTATTCCTTATTAGCCCTGCAATTAATACTATATTGTCTACTATATAACATATACTGCTTCTATCAACCTCTGTACTCTATTGCTGGTCGTATTCAAGTGGTATTATGCGTACTTACGATAGTTCTACTTCGCTGTCATCACTAAAATGCGATAATTGCCCTCCAAGAATAAATGCACATCGAGATAAAAACAAACTACTTTGAATTAGCGGTGAAATATATTGCAATGTTTGTTAGATATATTATTATGTATGTAGGTCATATATACATATATATATATATATGTTGTAAATATCAATACATAGTTTAATCATATAATGATATAATGTGTATAAAGAACATCGGTATTGACTAGAGTCCTACTCAATCTATATTATACACGTACCATATAAACACTTTGTATAATAAATATAGAAACGATTTGATAAAATCTTGATAAAGTTGAGGTAATATTAAAAATAAACCTTTCCTCCTTATTAAAAAATACGGACAAAGCATTAAACCAGGTTTAAATTGACAACTTTGACACTAAAACAATGGCTTATGTCAATTTAAACCTGGAACATTATTTTATTTTTAAAACAATAGAACAGTTGTTAATAATGTATAGTCCACCATATAATTATTTGCTTTACCACTTTTGACAAAAAATCCATCAAAATTATTATTCAATAAGGCTCATTACTAATGACAACTGTCACTGTACCGATGTCACTTCGCAAAAATATACATTATTGTTTTGTGATATTTATGCAAACGACATTTACTCGAAGGGTGGTAAAGCAATTTTATTGTCGACTATGCAATTACACAAAAACATTAAATATTTTGTCCTTCATTTTCTGAATAAAAATTTCAGAGAAAGCTTTTCACAATATTATTGATTGGTCTGGTGGCTTTGAAATTAAGACGTGTTGTGAGAAGACCAAAGAACTTATATATTAGGAGATAATAGAGTTCCTTGGAGTAGACGCGTTTGTTATGAGTCTAGATGTCATTTGTTCTTCTGTAAAGTAACACAAGTACAGTAGCCATTGTTTTAATTACAAGAACATCGTTGTAGTCTGGTTTGATCTCTTTATCGAAATACAGAATTGTAATACAATTATTCGTGTTATGCTGTACTTAACAAATTTAAATAACTATCCTTGACATAGCGGTTTATTAACGAATACTATTTATATTAGCCTTCAGTAAAGGGTCATTACATTTGTAACAATGAGGTGCTCGTAGCATATAATAATATGATACTGCGATGTTTACGATCATCGATGTTAAGTAACATTCGTAAAGGTCAGTCCAGATATGGGTGTCCGTTTGTGGAATTTTCACTATCGAGCGTCACCGTGCTTCAAGGAAAAAAAGCCGTTGCAGCGTGGGATTTGATAAATGAAATCCCGCAGAAGGTATTGATATTGAAATTTATTCTAAAACCAGAGTCCTCAAACCCATACGTTAATACGTAATGATTATAATAAGCAACAGTGAGGCAAATTAAAGAGTACACCAAACATTATGGTGTACTGTAGGTACAATGCACTTGTTGATTTGTTCACTTTCTAGTTCAATATTCTGTCTTGCGAAATGTGTATGTCTGGGGCATAGACGTGACCTGAAAGGGCGCAAAGTCTGTGTACCTCTAGAGACGGGTCGTAACCTCATTTGTCTCAAGTACGTAGTCACTAGCAAATTGTTTGATCGATGTTGAATTTTTTCTATTGTAATGCAGATTTGCGAGGTTAAGTTTTAATAGCGCCGCGCCTATTTTCCTCGAAGGAATATGCAGAAGTGCATCACTCGCCAGCTATGAAAGGTTCCAGGTAATAGGAAGCTCGCCTGTTGTTTAACCGGGTGCATTTCCAACCTCGGAACTGACATTTAGAATAATGTGTGGTTAAACCCCAAAACCGTTGTTGTATGGCCCGGGTATAACCCACGACCTCATGCGTAACAGTCATATACTCGCTCGCCACTGAGGCAGTAAATTATTCAAAGTAATTATTGAAAAGAAACGAATCATACCTAAGATAAATAATGAAAAATATGAGTTAACCCTAGAGTGCTCGCGCTGTGAACATTTAGCCGCCCGCGGCAAAAAAATTGTGATTACTTGAACACTGAACATTTAATTTTGTCAATTGTCAAGGGTTCTAGTAGCTGCCACCCCATCCTTCATCTATTTGTGTTCGAAATTTGAAGTAATTTAGTGCGTTGATGACGTAGGAAACAAAGATTGTTGTAGTTGAGGACCAAAAATGGGTACAATAAATGTGCAAAGGTACTGTGTAATGAACATTGTATGTACATGTGGCAGGGCTGTATTTGCTTAAATGCGTGTTGTAGATAATGAAAAAAAATATATACTTTTCTTTTCTTATGTAAGTTAGGACTGAGAACGTGTTAAAATTAAAAAAATATATTTGAGTCTAAACTTTCTTAACTGGAATTATTTCACATTTTTCTCATCACTAAGTACGGAGATAAAGAAAGGAGGGAATTGTACTTTTTTGATAAATTTAATACATACTAACTCAAAAACAGTGAGGCGTAAAAATACAATATTTTCTCAATTTTTAATTATATTAGAAACTAAATTCTTTTTATAAATTTCATTTTGATGGTAATAGTAAATTACGAGATATAAACACTGTGACAGACAGATGGACGGACCATGAGACCAATAAGATAATTGTAGTTAAGTAATACGACTAATGAAAACCATAAAAGCTTAAGCAATAAATAAAGTGGAGCATTTTATTATCATCCTGAAACCTATCTTTGCAAGTTGCAACGTAGCTCTGGATGGCTGGAACTAATTTATATCGTCTCCCGCAGTTCACAATAAAGTGCTATTACGTGTTGGTCCATTACGGAACCAACGTTAGTCTACTAGAAAATTGAAAATTCCCTGTTAAGGTTTCAATTGATAAGCTAAATTTATAAATGGTAAGTGAGTAATTAGGAACTACTTCAAACCAATTATTCAGTTAAGTTTATAAACTCATTTCTTAAAAATTATAATTTTTTTTTTTTAGTTATTATATTATTTAGTTATACATACAGTTTTATAGTTAACTTAATATTTACAGTATAACATAAACCATTGTAGGTTTTACCGCAAACTGGTATTCGTCGTAGGAATACTTTACACTTTAGATAATAATTTAACATTATGTGTAGTAAGTAATAACATACAAATTTGATTCCACCTTACTTTCTTCATTTGTTTTTCCGTTAAGATCAAAATGAAATGTAAGGTAGAAATCAAAAAGTTATTCTATGTACGACAATCACTAATCCTGCCGTACGCCGCCGAGATTAGAGAGGTAAGATAACGGAGACACACGGGTACATTTTCTGCAGAAAATAATTAAATAACATTATTATTTTTTTGTTTGGTTTTTTTTTATTATTTTATTTAAATGAAACTTAGTGTAGATAAAAAATAATATTTTCTTAATTTAAACTTAATCGCGGCAATTATTGAGAAAGCGAGTTTCCGATTGAGGATATAAAAAGAAACAAATTACCAACCAAGTTATCAATCGACCAATGGATGTTATACACATAGATAATATTATTAATTTTACTTAAAGCTTTTTTATTTATACCAAGTATTTAAATCACTAATGATACACATAAGTTAAATCGATAGATGTCATTTGGTTAATTTCGTCGGAATCCGATTTATCGTTAAGTAAATAATTTCAACTAGGTAGCCAACTGAAGCGTACCACCGGAATTTCTCAACCATCAAATTGCAATGCCATCTAATATATTAATTTATCGAGACTTAGGTACTCGTACTAGCTAGAATTTCGTATTGACGTCACAGGCCAAGTAACATTGGATTTGCTGGTTTCATCCCCTTGGAAATTCATGTACTTACATAAAACAGTCAAATATATTTTCCGGCTTTATTCATATTTATTTTTGCCCTACATCTACAGGCAAGCTTTATGTATAATAGGGTAAGGTTGCCTATATTGAACCAGTTAACGAACTTTGCAAGCTGTCACAAAAACTGTATAACTTAAGAGGATTATATGACTATAAATAAAAAGGTTGTTCTATTGGTGTTCATTTTTTATTACAAGGAAATGAGGAAATTTAAAAAGAAACACGAAAAATAAAGTTTAAAAAAAAGACAGAAAAAGTACAATTTAGAAAACCGGTTTCCTTAATTGTACCGTAGGTATCCTAAATTGTACTTCATGGTCGAAATGAGATTCAGGTGCCTCTTATAAACTGAAATCAGTCTTACATCTTTATAAAAATTATTATCCATAAAGGTTTGAATATTTAGTAATTTAATAGTTTGTTTTTTTTGTGTTTGGAATGACATTTTTTTCCGCAATGACATAATCCAGTTTTCTAACATCCTTTTTTGTGAGTCTAAACATAAGCTTTTCCATGTTTAACAAATGCGCCACAAGCTCATGTTCAACTTCAGAGTGAAAAACCGTTGGCCTGCACTTGGAAATATTATGTTCATTCACATACTTGTTGGAAATTAATAAACGTCTCTAAAGTGGATTTAGGTACATTAAACATGCGTGAACACTCGTAAATTCACATGGATTTCTTTTTCAAACAATCTAAGGCTATTTCTAAGTCATTTGTCGTCAATATAACATACTCTTTATCCTCTCTAAGCATCTGAAAACATTTTAATCTAGTTAACAAACGAGTTGAAGAACCTATACCTTAAATTGTACCGGTACATTTTAGAAGTACCCTACCTGGTACAACTTAGGCAACACTAAGTTTTATTTTTATGTGAGCCGGCATCATAACCTCTAAATGCTAAATATAAAAGTATATTCTCAAAAACGGACACTAATATACCTACTTTCCAAAAACATATACAATAGCTGCGGTGTACTTACCGTTGCCACAAGAAATCCTTAGGCAAACATCCATAAAATAAGATCAGAACGCCCAAATAATTATTTTTGTTTCCTACACTTTACTCTGTTGTGTCATTGAATTCAAAATGGCAGTGATTGCGTCATGTTGGTAGCACTATTTTTTTGTGTTACCAATTCAAAACTAAACATTACGGTTTGGTAGATTTTGAAGCGGTACAAATTACGAACTGGTCCAATTTGTGCAACTCGACCCTAAGTACCTATTCCTGGTATCTCACGTGCTTAAAAGCTTTAAAATAAAATCACGTTTCAATATCTATACTTACTTAATATTACAAAGCTAAAGTGTTTGTTTGTTTGAACGCTAGGATCTCAAAATCAGTAGATCCAATTTGAAAAATTATTTTAGTGTCAGATAGCCCATTTATCGAAGAAGGTTATAGGCTAACATCACGCTACGGCCAATAGGAGCTGAGCAGTGGCCAAACAAAATCGACGGGAGCGAAGCCCCGCGCGACTGCTAGTTACTTATATTGGATGTATGCATGGAAGCCAGAGCGGCTGAAATTATGTTTCAAATTTCGCACACTGATAGATATAGTATCAAACAATATCATTGTATAGTATGGATTAACCACATACCTACTTATTAACTTGGAAAATTATATGCAGGCTTTCTGTTGAATAGCACTACAAGTGCACTACAGAAACTGTGTATTATGCGTATACCTATATTGAATTTTTAAGCGCAAGTGAAGCTGCGATCTTCCCTTATAAATTAAAATAAAATCGATCATTTTATGGACACGCTATGCAATTGATAGATGTAGAATTACTTTGGTCTTTGGTTGAACTAATACCATCATGGCTTGATATTTATTTTCTTGAAAAATCATTAATCAAACTGAATAGCAGTGGCGGTACGTTCATACAAGCCCAAAAGCCCGGCTTGCCCTACTAAAATGCTCGATCAAAAATATCTAATTCAAACCATTATCTATTTTAAAATTCGCGCGCTTATTTCCAAGCGCGAGCGAGAGCAGTGACTCGGTGCACAGAGTACATGTCATTTGACTCGGTGACTGATGAAGCATCAAGCGAGAACGAGAGTTAGAGAGGCGCGCGCTGAGCGCAACAACTTTTTTTTCTATCTCGCTCACCCGCACTGGCTTGTTATGAGGCTTTTGACCACCGTCGGATCTCTCTTTCTAACCTATAGAGAAACTGTCGATTATTGAAATATAACTAGGTTAATTTATATATCAATCAGTATGAAATTATAAGCCGGGCTTTATGTATGAAGTTGTCGACTATGGAAGTGAAATGCCGCGGCCGCGCATGCGTACTCGCGTCTACTAACTTCACTCAGTTCATTTGTTTGACAGGACGAAAAGTTTTGGTTTTAATGTTTACTTACTTTAAAAATTGTTAATTGTAAGATTTTAAAGTGATTCTTTTGTATTTAGTGACATACAACAATGCAAGTAATAATTATTGTTCCTTGTGAGGATTAAAATGTGTTCAACTTTTGATGGGCGAAGAAAAGGTAAAATTTTTGAACTTTGTTCTTTGTTTATATTTGATTTTATTAATGAGAATAACCTCGAAGTTGCCTTGCCCGAGTTTATAAAGTTAACATATCTTGTTGTAACTATTACGGCTATGTAGTTCTTCGCTGAACGCGCATTTTTATCTCTTTAAACGTACCTATTCATACTTATCTAAGAAATAATATCAATGATAGCTATTGAAAAGCAGTTGTTGGCAGAATTAAAACGTTTACCAACATTTTATTCTTACGTAATTAAGTCATTTCTCAAGAAAGACAGACGAGTCAATTTAGAATATAAATAATAGGTAGTCTTATAGGTCTTCGTATAGTCAGGCAAGGGTCAACTACCTACTTACTTAGCTATCTTCGTTTACTCAAGGAAACCAAAGGGCTTTTTTCAAAGCCACCGAAGGTATGCATGTATGCAATGCTGATTGTTTATTAGGTATATTCAATCAAGCACTAGCATAGGTACCTTCAATGAGCTTTGGCGGGGCGGCGCGGCGCGCGGCGCGACCCTCTATCAACATGTAAGAGAAATTGAACAAAATCCATAAAAAAACATTACACCCATCGCCTTTCCAGCGCAGTCAGGTTTGTTTACTTTTCATTTTATTATATTTAAGTACAAAAATAGCCTTCTGCCTATTCTGGAGTAGTCGGTTAAAAAGCATAGGTAGGTAGGTATAACGGGCTTGCCTTATCCTTAAACCCTAGGCACGCCACTGCTGAATAGATTCCAAATACAAAGAGTACATTACTAACTCTTTATATATTACTTCTACGCCTATCATTTGAAAAATTTATCTCTTTTCTATGGCTGCTACAACCATGTAATCCGATACTAATTGAAATTAACACAGGTGCAATTCACCTCTAAAAAAAAAGGTGCATTAACATATTAATACTCAATTAAGAATAACTTCGGGTTAAAATTCATGCTCAAATTCAGTTACTAAGTATGTAGTTCAATTTGATATAATTACACCCTGTTATAATACTTTATTAATAACCATTTTAAATTTTAATAACCAGGATCTTCCAATCTAAATAAAAGCCTCGTAAAACGTAAATTTAATTTTTAATGTAGGTTTTATATATTCACAAATGTTTTACAATTGTTTGTGAATTTAAACTCATTAATGGGATAATAATTTCAACGGGTTTCTTACTCGTAAAGAAGGAACATTTTCGATTGCAGCCGTTTTGACCCATTTAAAAAGAACCCTCTGTTCGCGTGTCCCTCTATAGCGACGACTGTTGCGTTACATCTAGTCTTTGATAATAATCTTTAATGCGATCTTTAATATATAAATTATTAACTAAACAATTATAACAAGTACCTATTTGATGAATCCGTTTAATGAACTGTTTCAACTGCTAAAGAAACAACTTACTGTTAACATTAGTCGAAGTGTGTCGGTATATTTGCGACATTTGCTTTCAATATACAAGTAGTATACCTACTGTTTGCGTATTGGCCATATATGGGCCATTAATTAGTCCAATATTTCATAAATTATTATCAAAGTAAAAACTTTTATGTATTTAATTTTCTTGACAATAGATTGGATTTTGCAACTTCAGTCAACTTTCTTCATAATACCAAACCGTCGTGTACGTAATACTATAATAATACAATGATTACTCAAATATGGTTTCCAAAGTTACAGAACAAGCTCGTTGAATAATTGTGATTTGTAATTGCAAACTTGATATTTTTTTAAACCATTCGACATATTAATATGTTGAATGGTTTTAAAAATATCAAGTTATGTAATTAAAGATAATAAAGATTTTATCAGTTGGTACATTATTATCTACAGTACTAATAAAAAAAAAAAGAAAGATTTTTTAAGGACAAGCTTTCCATAAACAAAAACGTGAACTAAAAGGTAAAAAAAAAAATTTAATGGCCGTATATAAACGTATCTTTTCAAAATGTAAAATCTATATAAATTTTAAAAGCTAAATACTGAGCAGAGTGCGCTGATTAGATGGTCTTATGTAAAGTGTGATGCACTATACAATTTTAAGATTTTCTACTCTTCTGGCCAGAATCCCCACGTACACATTGCGACGCGATGCTACGGCCGAGATTAATTATTTTGTCACGCAAATATTTTTATATTGCGATATCTTCTTAGATATTTGTTTAAACTATATAGAGTAAAGGGCACAAATATTCTATATTAAATTACCAATCTAACAAACACATTTATTTAGATATAGATTAATACCATATAGGTTAAATAAACTTCCCAAAAATTCAATTTTATTAGTCTAATATTTTAATTGTTAATGCAGTTATTGTGAGTTATCCGTTGAAGATAAGCATATGCTGTCGCGGACTTTTTTACAGATATTGATATGTTCTTTAATAATGTAATACATTTTTTTTCCTATTATCAATAGTTTTCGCAGCGCATGCGATGAAAGACTTTTTATGACAATTTTTGGTGACATTATTCCAGTTTTAGTAAGGATCTCTATTTATTTCGGGAAATAAATATAGCTATATTACTCGGTGCAGATGAATATTTCAAACGGTGAAAGAATTTTTTAAATCGGACTATTAAATCGCAACAAACAAAGAACCAAACAAACAAATCTTTCCTCTTAATTAAATCAGTATAATTAAAGATAGTATAGACTACTCTTCAAGCCCTTTCATTGGATACCCATATTATGTAGATCGAAGAAAAAAAAGGGGGTCCGCCATTTTGGAACGGTGGCCATATTGAATTTATAAGAATTTTGATTTTGGAATAGTGTATTGTCACCGGAACTAAAGGTGTATGCCAAATTACAGCTCCATCGGATACCTACAAGGAGTCATAAAATGATTTGCCAGATTTGAAAGTTACATACGTACAGTGCAAGTTAATAGAAAGCCTGTAAAAATAATACTTATTATCAAGTTGAATCTATCATTTCAAAGATATGTTGTACAAGCAGAACGCTGTGTGCAATTTAATGTAGCTAGAAAAAGTGATTGGAATTATGAATAAAGAAGAATATAAATATAATTATTTGATTTATCTCAAAGGTACTTAATCCTGTAAATAAAATAAGCAGTCCAGATAGGTACAGTTATATTATAGCTAGAATTTCTTCATAAAATAAAATCCTGTAAATAAAATAAGCAGTCCAGATAGGTACAGTTATATTATAGCTAGAATTTCTTCATAAAATAAATTTCTCAATTAATGTTACGAGTATAATTAGTCGATGTGTGGGCGCTCTGTCGTTCATAAGCATTGTTTACTTCAGGATTTATCTACTTATATTGTTTACTGTTATGTTCCCACACGCTTACACCCAGCTCCGCGTATTAAGTTCTACTTAATTCTATCATCTTTATCGAATAATAAATATCACCACACAAGAGAGAGAGCGAATACATTCAAAGGATAATAAAATAGGTACTCACAATCCAATTCTGAGCCGGTCCAAATTTTCAGCAATCAGGTTCTTCGTTCTTCCCAAGTTAGGATTTTGTCTTGTTTTACGCGGCGGGGTTATTTCTATAGATTGGCCACCTTCATGTTGACCCTCAGCATCTGCAACAACTTATCTGTTTAAGGAACAGACTAGATATTTAAAAGATAAATGAATCGTATGTAAAATGTACTTACGCTGTGGTATTATTTTGTCTTCAGGTTCGAAAAAGCCTTTATCAAGAGGTGTCAAAGCAAAAGACTGCTTCTTAGCCTCTGAGTCAACAGGTAGTTTAATCTTCATTGGTTGGTTTGATAATGGTTCAGAAGGAATATTTTGTGGAAGAGGCTGGTTGGGGACGTCATCTGCTCCAGGGGAGTCTGGAATATAGTTTGAGGGCTCTCGAGGCTCTATAGGTCCTTCGTACGTTCGTGGCATGTAAGGATTTTCGGACATCCATCTTGCTAATTCTATATTAAAAGGTATCAAGGCCTCTTCTTCTTCTTCTTCCATTTGATTTAAACGATCAATTTCCTGTGTTAAAATTTATTATATCAATTTCAGAATTTTTCTCCAATATTTAGTAAACTTGATGACATTTTATTTACTTGGTATAAGTTATCATAAGTATATTATTCAACAACATATTGTGTATCAACTAAGCCCAGTAGATCAACGTGAAAGAAAGTCCTAAGCATTTAAACAACTCGGTGTATAATAAATTTGTAGTGCTTCAGCCTTGTTCTGTCGTCCGTTCATTATTATTATACATATCCAATGACATACATTAAAGAAGTAAACTTTATACGACTTCTTTAAAACTAAATTTAAAACGTTTGTATGTCGTAGTAATTTAATTGTGCAAATATCCGTAAATAATAATATAATGTTTGTACTTGATGCTTGCAAAAGAAGTTGACAAGAGAATGAACTAGCACTAAGAAAATGAAAAAGTACCTACTGAAAACTATTAAAACCTGACTGTATATTGTAATGTAAATCACCACTATTATGTTTATTCGCTGAAGTAATAGTGAGTGCCACGTTTTCGAGTATGAATCTGTCAGAACATGCCATAAACGGAGTGCAACATTTACCAAAAATTTGTCATTCATTTATGCAAGCACACTGCGGGGCGCGCGGCAATATTGAGCGTATCAATTTTGAGAGGTTATATGACGTCATACGTGCTTGCATTTACTTAACTTCGCTTTTGGTTTGATGCATGTAGGTAGATGTCTATAATTATTAATATTATAAAGCTGTAGAGTCATACAGTATATGGAATAAAAACTAAAATCCAATTCCAGCAAAACACACAGAGGAAATGCAAACAAAAAAGTGAGTTACTTGTAACTAAACTATGTATATTATTTATTGTATAACTATACATAAATTTGAAATATGTGGACAACGTCCTTTCATTTGGATATCAAATAATGGTGTATTTCAATTATTATTTTATTTCTTTATTTTACCTGCATAATTACATATTCTACTAAAACTAAAACATAATATGTTTCTTTATTTAGTTTATATTTAAACACAAAATCTCACATATTTAAATTAGAAACGGACTGAGTACACTAAACTTACCACCTCTATTGTATCCTGGGAAAAAATTCCAATAATCCTTACTTTCTGATTGCCATACCTAGTATAGGGCGAGTCAATACATCTGACAGACAGTCAGTAAGAACAAGTAATAAGAATTAGATTTAAAATATCTTGAGATATTTTCAACGATTGTTCGTTACACTGAGAGGTAAAAGCTGTATTTATTGGTTCAATCCTTCAATATCATCTATGAAGCTAACACAATATATATACGTATCTACTAAACATGAATAACAGCGTCTGTAACAGACAGCTATTGGACGGCTTCCTGCCAAGTCAATAATATCACGTAAAATCTACCTATAAGATTAGGTTACTCCGGGGTATTAATCGAAACCTGATTGACATTGATATCTGACTTAGTACATTTCAATATCTTTATATAAATGCTTAATTTGGGACTAGATGGCGCCGTGTGAATATGGTATAATATTATATTATTATTAAATTACGGAAGTTAAAAGTGAATATAGCACAATAGTTCAGTCAACAAAAGGGTTGTAGAGTGCGTGAAAAGAAACCTAAACGATATTTTCGAAAACTTGTTAAAGATACTTAGAAAGTGAACATACTAAAAGTCCTGACGTTTCAGAGGTGAGCCGGAGTGGGGGTAGGGTAGTAAAGGTACCATTTTTGACTTTTTGGCTTATAACTCAAAAACAGTAGGTTCTAGGAGAAAAAATCCTTCTACTTAATGAAAGCTTATCAAATTGTCTACAGTTTAGTGCTGTACACTTTGCTAAATCCCCAAACGTTTTTGAGATTGATGAGCACGAACCTTGTACCTCGGTAAATAATAATATATAATATAATATAATATAATATAATATAATATAATATAATATAATATAATATAATATAATATAATATAATATAATATAATATAATATAATATAATATAATATAATATAATATAATATAATATAATATAATATAATATAATATAATATAATATAATATAATATAATATAATATAATATAATATAATATAATATAATATAATATAATATAATATAATATAATAATATTCTACCACATTCACACAGCGCCATCTAGTCCCGAAGTAAGCAATTATATTTGCTTGTGTTATGGGTACTAAACAACTGATATACTACTTAAATACATTTTTTTTTTTGTAAATACCACCTACCATCCCGCGGTGTGAGAGTTCTCTGCCTGAGATTCGCATCACACAGCGTGCGGTCAGGCGGGAACTCCGACTCTTAGACGTCCACAAGTCGAGTGGGCCGGACGGCATCCCCGCGGTGGTGCTTAAGACGTGCGCCCCTGAGTTGACCCCCGTATTAACGCGCCTTTACCGTCTCTCCTATTCGACCAACAGGGTTCCATCTTCGTGGAAGGTTGTTCATGTCCACCCGATCCCTAAAAAGGGTGACCGGTCGGACCCGTCAAATTACAGGCCTATCGCGATAACGTCCCTGCTATCTAAGGTGATGGAGCGAGTCGTCAACACACGGCTCCTACAGTACCTCGAGGAGCACCAGCTGATTAGCGACCGACAGTACGGTTTCCGTCACGGTCGCTCAGCTGGTGATCTTCTTGTGTACTTGACACACCGATGGGCAGAAGCCTTAGATAGCGGGGGAGAGGCTCTAGCTGTGAGCCTCATATCGCGAAGGCGTTTGATAGGGTCTGGCATAGAGCCCTTCTATCGAAGCTACCATCATATGGAATCCCCGAGGGACTCTGCGAGTGGATCGCCAGTTTTTTAGATGGGAGGAGCATCAAAGTCGTCGTCGACGGTGCATGCTCCCAGGGAAGGCCCATCAATGCTGGTGTTCCACAAGGCTCGGTGCTCTCCCCAACGCTGTTCATTCTGCATATCAATGACATGTTGTCTATAGATAGCATGCATTGCTATGCAGATGACAGCACGGGTGATGCGCGGTATACCGGCCACCAGAACATCCCTCGGGTCACTGTACAGGAGAAACGGTCAATACTTGTGTCTGAAGTCGAGGCATCTCTAGGGCGAGCCTCCGAATGGGGTGTGAAGAACTTAGTTCAATTCAACCCCTCGAAGACACAAGTATGCGCGTTCACTGCGAAGAAGGACGCATTTGTTATGGCGCCTCAGTTTGAAGGAGTATCTCTCCCGTTGTCCGAAAGTATTGGGATCCTCGGCGTTAATATCTCGAGCAAAGTCCAGTTTGGGAGTCATTTGGAGGACAAAGCCAAATTGGCGAGCAAAAAACTGGGTGTCCTGAACAGGGCGAAGCAGTACTTCAAACCTAAACAGCGGCTTGTGCTGTACAAAGCACAGGTTCGGCCGCATTTGGAGTACTGCTCTCACCTCTGGGCGGGAGCTCCCAAGTACCAGCTCGACCCACTTGACTCCCTCCAAAGGCGGGCTGTTCGAATCGTCGATGATCCCAATCTGACGGACAACTTGGAATCGTTAGGGCAACGGAGAGACTTTGGGTCACTCTGCGTGCTCTATCGATTGTTCCATGGGGAGTGCTCCGACGAACTTCTTGATTTGGTGCCATCGTCGCCTTTTTATCATCGCACCACTCGACGCCGCTGTAGGCTTCACCCGCACTACCTGGAGCCGTTATCGTCTAGAACGGTAAGGTTTCAGCGGTCATTCATCCCACGTACGTGCCGGCTCTGGGGTGAACTTCCTACAGCGGTGTTTCCTGAGCGCTATGACATGTCCTTCTTCAAACGAGGTTTAAAGAGAGCTATCCTATCAAGGTAGGCAGCGGCCTGGCTGTGCCCCTAGCATTGCCAACGTCCATGAGCGGCGGTAACCACTTACCATCAGGTGGGCCGTCTGCTCGTCTGCCACTTTAGGCAATAAAAAAAAAAAAAAAAAAAAAAATATATACACATTATAGATAAATGACACCCAGACACAGAACAAACCTTTATGCTCATCACACAAAGATTTGTCCTGGGTGGGGATCGAACCCACGACCTCCGGCTTAGCAGTCAGGGTCACTAACCACTAGACCAACAGGCCCGTCAATAATCCATCCTAAAATCTTATTAAAACATACTTAGTAAATCCATGTTTATAAATAATTTGCATTGTACATCCGATTTATATAGGCATCCCAAATTTAATCTGAAATCGGACATCAGTAAGTAAATTAAATTTATATTGCAAGATTGATGACATACAGCCACCGGGAAATTATTCCGCGCGCTTTTTCTTTTCGCTGTTTTGTTTTTTTCTAACTGCTTTAATAAGTGATTAAAAAGTCCGAGCTTTATTTATTTCCTTCCAAATATGTTATAAAACGTCGTATAACATACGTGCGCTTTGATTATTACAGCCTCTGCTTTTTTGTAGCAATATCGCCTCGCCTGTAATTATCAATTTACCGCACTTATATCATAATTTACTTTTATTTAGCATTTTTTATTTAGGTTGTAGGAAAAAATCTTAAATTAATCACTTTTTAATTTTCTATACGGTAGACTATTTTCTAACATTAATAACTTAAGCCGTAAAAATACGTCGTACTAAGATTCGTAAAAGTTTACGATCCGGGATTCCGGGAGCATTCCGACGAGTCAGAATCAGGAAGTGGTTACAGTGAAAACTGCTGTCTATATTTCGAATTTCATATTTAAAGAAAGAAACCTAGTTTAGGAGAAGCACGAAGTGATGTATAATAATATAATATAATATAATATTCTACCACATTCACACAGCGCCATCTAGTCCCAAAGTAAGCAATTATATTTGCTTGTGTTATGGGTACTAAACAACGGATATACTACTTAAATACATTTTTTTTTTGTAAATACATACATATTATAGATAAATTACACCCAGACACAGAACAAACCTTTATGCTCATCACACAAAGATTTGTCCTGGGTGGGGATCGAACCCACGACCTCCGGCTTAGCAGTCAGGGTCACTAACCACTAGACCAACAGGCCAGTCGATGTCGAACATTATACCTAATCAATAAAATGTGCAGTCGGGTGAATAAATGTACCTCCCGTGCGTGTAAATTCTGTAATAGTAAGATTAAGATATGAGAGACTAGTTCTTTTTGCATAGATATATCTAATGGCTAAATGTATGAGTTATAATAACATAATAAAATCAACCTAATATTATTCCAACTGCGGGGCAATGTTTTCCTCTCCCTTATTTAGCAAGCTTATTCAAAGAGCTGAGAGGGTTTAGTCCATAATCCGAACACGCTGGCCATGTGTGTGGGTGGATCAAACATATCTATCCTAAGAATTGCTTCTAGGGCATGTCTGCAGATTGTAGGTCACAAGACTATAGTCTATTCGCGTTAAGAAAATAGTAAGTCACTAGAAACTAATCGTTGTCATTCAGCTTAGCCACGCCCCTTGACCAATTCGATCTTAGTAAATTAGTAAGCCGTGTTCACATTGACTTATTGCTTAGCTTTTCGAATATAAATCATACATTAACCAAATAATACGCCTTTACTTTGCTGGCGCACTGGTCAGTTAGTATTTTCTAAACGCGAACAGTGTATGGTCCATTCTTGGATGTAAGGAGTAGATACGTAAAGCCTGGAGAGTACCAATAAAAATTAACATATGAAATAGGACACAGAACAATGAAAAACCCTATCTCTGTTCGGTGAATTAGGATTTAATGTAAACGGAGAATTCGTATTCATTGTGAATAAAATTAAGGCAGAGATAGATTAGCAATAGCGATTTGCCATTTATCAATTCAATCTAATTATGATGGATTTTCCTTTATTCTATTTTCCATATTTTGAACAAATGACATTTTTTTTCAGTCTGTTCATAGTGTGTTTAGTTTAAAAATTTGTTAACATAATAATAATATGATACATTTGTCTAATATTTTAATATTATTTTAAGTCAAAACTAAAAACAAAGATCATTCACAAAAATAATTAGCTAAAATCAGGATAAGCTTGAAATTGAAATATTGTTTGACTATTTGCTTATAAAAAAACACCTATTATTATGGATAGATAGATTGTCATGCCTTTCTCATTGAAAATCGTTGTTATTTTCAAATGTACTCGCGCTCTTACCCACACCACCGACAAATTTGCATTTATTTCCTATTTATATGTCAGTACACATTCGTCCTAAGTATTAATGACACTTACTTTTACAAATATATCAGGCGAATGTGAAAGGAAACGTTGGAAGGGGAAGACCTAGAAGAACGTACCATGACCAAATAAGTGACGTTCTAAAGAAGGGACAGATCAGGAGTACCCTCAACCGGCGAGAATGCATGAAAAGACTGATGAATGTTGAAGAAGCCAAAGATGTATGTCAGAATCGTAGCAAGTGGAAGGAAATGGTCTCTGCCTACCCCTCTGTTGGGAAAGAGGCGTGATCTATATATATGTAGGTATGTATGTACTTTTACTCCAAAGGTGTTTTAAAGTTAATTTGACACTCAATATGCTTTCAGTGTTAGAACGAAACACGAAAATCTATACAAGCAAACCACGAAATCTGGTTGTATTTATTGCTAAACTTAAAATTATAAAATATTTCAGAAGGCAATGTGTTGGCCGTTATAAATGTCCACAAGTATATTGTGTGGAGGTGTTTGTATTGTTCTAGTCATAAAGGGAGCCGCTACTCAGTACCTTCGAGTAGTGTAATTTGTCATAAGAACAATTGCATACTCCAGTCTCATAGTCCGTTTTACTGCGGATCTACTAAGACAACTTTAATGCGTTACCATTTGTCATTCCACTTTCTTTGTACTTGTAAATGCATGTGAATTCGTTATTTGTAGGAAATACCACAACGTTTTATTGTTAAAAAAATTACGAAAAAGAATACCGACTAACTAATTGGTCATTTTCGTATATATACAATGTTCCATGGAATTTTCATCAATCTCCTAATTTTTAAGTTATAAATATTAAATTAAATTTGTTTTACACATTTCTTGACGATTTAAGGCAAAATATTGACTAAGAATTGTGTAAAATTACGGATTCCATACATTTCTGTTGAAATTGATGTTCTTAGTATAATTATATATAAGTAGTAGCTTTGCATATATTATATCTGTTTCTTTAACGGCTACGTCCATTAAAATACATGATTAAGATATTGAATCATTATTACTAAGTGTTTTATTTCTACATCTTAAAAACCAAATTTTCTGCTTGGCGTAGGTACAAGGCACGAAGATTTTTTCTCATAGTATAGATAGACATTGCTAATTAAATAGCATTCGAGCCCGGACAAAATTCTTCCCTATAGGAAAGATTTTTTTTTAATATTGGGTTGGTATATTTCTTCAAAATTATATGGATCCAAATGGAAAGCATGCCATGCATAAGGAAACAAGGATTTTCCAAATCGGTTCATATATAAAATCGATTTTATTTATTTATCTTTATTTCCAAAATCCTTTGTATGTTTACATTTACATATAATGCCACACACTAAAACCTGATTGAAGACCCTCATCCTGTTTTGAAGCCGGTTAAAAATAGTTGCTATAAAAACTTGCTCAAAAAGGATTTTTTGGTAATCTACAAATTCTTATCAACTTTAATGATTTCTTCTCCCCCACAGAATAGAGATAGACTTTCAAAGTTCACCCCTTTGGTTCCCTGTTGAGATATATTCCGAAATCAGACAACATGGATTGTGAAAAACCGAACCTCTTTATTTCATAATTCCGCACTGAATACAAGAGTGGCTCATTCGAAGAAAGAATACACCCTGCCATTTCATTTTTATTTGAAATAATGAGGTAGTCATTTAGTTGTCTGGGAATGGAAATGAGTACTTGCAGCTGAATTCCCATTCTATATCATTACCTACTGCTTAAAATTACAGCCTGTCAAATATCAGCGTTGAGTCATAAAAGAAATTTCTTTATTTGTCTTTAATAAATAATAAATCAAAGAGAATATACTGTAGTAGTAAAAAAAATAAATTTCAGCCTTTCGTTTGGACAAAACGTATCTACCTATAGTCAACTGGCCGTCTGTATATAATATGTTTTTTGAAGACGCTGTGAATTGGTGCATATTTTGATTGGAAGATTTCGAGCTCTTGGTGTCACTGGTTTCAGGCGTTTATAACCTACCCATGTAAAGTTATGAAAAGAACTGTTAAATTAAGAGTACTTCAATTAACAAAATTTTCTAAGTTGGTTTTGAGAGAGATAAATACGTACGTCGCGTCGGTCGGTTCCGTCCATAATATGTGTTATACTCGTAATGAGCGTCACGTTTCCTTTTAGAACCAAGTCACTTATTTTCTTTTGCATCCCTGACTTAAGTTAAACCCGTCCAGATAAAATTACCTTTCAGATATAAAGAATGAAACAATTTTTATCTAGGTTTAAATTCCGGAAACTCAGCCAAGAATACGTTTAAAAATGTAAAATGTATGCAAATGGCATGAAAGTGATCGGGCCTTTGAGCCGCTTTTGCATCGGCAGCGCTGATATTCAGCATAGAAATGTGAACTTTATCGGATTTATTGTATGTACAAAATGCACTTGGAAAAAGGTCACGTTCGATACGGTATTTGTAGATAAAATCTTAGAAGCATCTCGACTGGATTGTATCTGACTACGAGTGCTACTTATATTGTTTGCTTATATTGGCATTTACACATACCGATATAACTTTTAGTAACTTTTTTTTTTAATATATTAATTATGTTTTTACAAAACTAAAACAATATTTATTCACAGACTGCCCCTAACGGTTGCATAGCAATGTCTAAAGTGATGCAATATCAAAGCCTGACTGTTTGTTTATTATTTAGTTTATAAACTTTAATTATAAATCATTAATATAACGGTGTGGTGCTCTGCTGCGTCACTTTACACGCTATTCAAATTGTAAATTACAAAAGATTCTAACTATAATTTTTTTTAAAAGAGTGGCATGAATTTCTTGCCAGTTCTTCTCATAGCTCCACCCCGTCAGCGAACTGGTTGTAGGCAAATTTGCTGACACTACTTTTTGGATAACCTGTTACATTCTTAACTTGTGATAAACGAAATTTCATTTAATTTCATTTGAGAGATGAAATTATAGTAATTTTATAAATCACACTTCCACATAGTTACATTACAAAGTCAGTTATGGTAAGCAGAGTAAAGTTTGCATTGTTTGTTTGTACGTTGGTTGCAACAATGGTAAGCAAGCCTTATTTTTTTCCGCTTGCAACCAACGGCCACCAGCAACCTTTACCAGGTTGTTGTGCCATTTGGTGGGGGGCCGTCCCATGCCGCGGTTTATAATAAATGGCCATTAAAATTTATTGTGGCTGATAAAAAGTAAAAGAATAGAACAACTGCGGGTGTGGTTCAATTTACTGCGAACTTTAGAAAACTAATTAACTTATTATACAAAAATTAACCTATGTATATGGTAAAAAAATATTTGTTCCTTCATGATACTCTGCAGGTTTTTACCATACCAATTATATTACTATTCCATTTCTGTACATTGGAATGATTGGATAAGGTGTGCAGATATTTATTCGTCAAATCAAATATTTATTTATTTCTATTAAATTCATATAATCACAACACTACATAATATTAATTCTCGTTTCAATTTAGACAACACACGGCAAGGGATTACGAATGCCATGAAATATTATTGAGAAAAACATATAACTTTATGTTTCAATGAAAGAACAAGAAAATTCAAAAAATAAATTAAAGTTAGTTATACCGATAAATCTATATTAATATTAACAAGTAAATATAATTAAAAAAAATTAATAACCCGACTGCAAAAAATCAACAGAGAGCAACGCACTAAAAAGACCGTAATATTATTGTAATATTATTATACCTGATTAGATTTAAATATATAACATATGTATATATTTGTAATCTCCGTTTGATTCCCTTTATTTTGATACTCTACTAGATAGGTTTGGTTAAAAAAAAATAGAACTACTTACAATTTGGAACCATTCAATTATGTATAATCTCTTTTTGAATATATGTAATCTTTTTTCTCTTTGTTTTCTTCTTTGATTTTGATTCTTTTTTTTCTTTTGATTCTCTTTGTTTTGATAACCATCTCGATTGATTTGGTTAAAAAAAATTTAACTTCTTACAATTTGGCGTCAAAAGCCCGCCGTTTAAGTCTTTTTATTCTTAAAACCTATCTAAGGATACTTGGGTTTTCTAGACGAATCTAACGATACCTTAATTGTCAAAATCCATCCAGCCATTTGGAAGATTCGTGGGAATAAAGAAATTTACAAACATACAAGATACGCGCGAAAAACAATACCCGTCCTTACAGTCGGGTAAAAAGCTAAAGAGTTTTTGTTTGGTTTGTTTGAACGCGCTAATCTCTGAAACTGCTGAACAAAATTTTTAAAATATTTCAGTGTTGGATAGCCCGTTTAGCGAGGAAGACTGTATGCTAATTAACATTAGCATAGGGCATAGCATAGGGCTGAGTAGTAGTCAAACAAAGATCGAAGTCCTGGTAAACAACTGGTCGTAAAATAAAAAGACTTTATTAAAAAAAACACAAAAGTTCTATTCTCGTAAAAGGCTAAGAGTGCCACTTCACGTCTAGAGAGACTGCATAAAATTAATCTGCCAGCCTTCAGGGACCAAGAGGCTCTCAAAGAAAAGCGAGCAATTGTTATGTACTTGCAACATTGACATCTTTACAGTTGTTTCCAGGTAAATTGAATGTGAAAATATTACTGAAACTATTTTTAGACACCAAACATAGACTAAGGTATCTTTGTTGGCATTTTCTATTTCTTGGTACTTGTAGAATAGCAACTTCTTTTAATACTTGCTTATATTAAGACAACTTCAAGAATAGTTTTCCGGTAAATTGATACTGAAAATATTTTTAACTTGTGATTCTAGAGAAAACCTTAAAGTGTTCAATATTTTTCATTTCTTGGTAGAAAGGTGAGCAGCTTCTATTACTTATACTTAGAAATTTCATCTAATACTTTCCTTATTATTATATTGAAAAGGTTTGATTAAAACCGTTTTTGACAACCGGCCTTCCCCGAATCATTAAGTTTATGATCCATGTAAATCGTGTTTTAAAAATTATGAGTAAGTAAACGTTAAAAAATTAAAAACAGTATAGTAACAGTTAAGTCAGAACAAAACAGAGAATTTTATGAAACAATTTATTATTTATTGCCGTAGAATATGAGATCAAGTTTAGTACAATAACCAAATAACAAAGTTATCTACTAAGTTGGTCTCCAAGGGGTATTATAAGACGTAACTAAGTAAATTATATCTGCCATGTTCAATTACACTTTTATTCATATATCGTCTCTTAGATTTTCATCTGTTGTTCTATTAAATTATAATACCTACTGGCAGTGGAAATTACCATATAAAAATATGTACCTATATTTAATTTTATTCGTTAATTGGTTATTGCACGACAGTGAGCAATTTATATAATATAATTTAAATATAATATAGACTTACAAGAATATAAACAGAAGACGATAGATTGCCCTTCCACCCTATCAAGCAATAAATTGAGTTACTAAACACCCTACATGCGACACGTGCCGCGTTAATCCGCAGGAGAGCCTGTCATTGACTTCGCTAAATAAAAATACTAAGTTTTAAAAATTCCAAGACGAGTTGATTTTCATCTGCATGCATCCGTCTTTCTGAAAAACCTGTAAAATAAATACGTACCTTGTTAAGCCATTCGTGATCATCTCGAGGCGGTTCAGGTCGAATGTTGTCATCATAGGCAAAGAAGTTAGGCATTAACAGTCTAGGCATCAGGTATTCCCTAAATAACTTTGGTGGTTGTGCAGGTACGCGTTGCGGTAATTGCGATAGCGCCGGTACCGGTGTTGGGCCTGAAATCACCAATCCATATTAATATTCGAGGCAACTACAAGTTTGTCGCAGTAAAACTTATATGTGGCAAACAACAGTTATTTTAGTCTACATAGGTTCGCGAGCTTGTTTAAGGAATATTACTGAGAAACCTACGCACGTGAGCTATAAGTACGAATGTCTGAGGGTCGAAAACGTACTCATACGAGGCATTGCGAGCGTCCATAATGTTCCTGTAATTGATTACTATTATGCGGGCCGTATGTTTGTTTAACAACTTTATTGGTGTGCAAACTAGTTCATTCCTGATTTGTGGCGTCCTTGTTAGATTTCTGTTTCGTAGAATTTTTACGGAGTAGCACAACCACTGATATAATTATACTATATATACCCATAGCGTATATTATATTTTCATATTCTGAATAATGGCGAATTGGCTCTCCATAATAATCCGACAAATTGCCAATGATTGTGCTTATAATTGTAAGGTAGTCGTAATTGCCTCCCCCTAGTTAAATTCGTCAAAAGCAAAAATATATACAAATATTATTCTTTACAAGTTACCGCCCTATTATCAGGAAAGGCTATATAATACGAGCATAATGTAATGTTAACTTGCTGTACACATTTCATAATATTTAATTTATCATGTAAACTGCTAAAGCATAAAGTGTTAATTAAGAATGTCAACGTGTTGGAAATGAAAACCAGACGGCTTGTATGAAAAGAGCACTTTTGGGGAATTTCAGTCGAGTATATTAAAAGCTACTATTTTACATAGTTTTGTGTCACTGCAGATTATTTAATAAACAACCTATTCGTCGAATTCTCATGAAACGTTATTTATGATTAATTTTATTAACCATTAGGTAAAACTATTACCCAGTTAGTGTCAATTGTGAAAAAGTTTGAATAAAACGCAGATAAAAAAGAGACAATATTGATTATAGATAATAATTTATATGGTTTGGCCTTACTTTTCTCATCTGTGGGTATGATTAACATCATTTTCTAAGCAACGCCCGCCGTGTAAAAAGTAAGATAAGGTCTATATTACAGTACCTATGTATCGCGCAATGGTGATGTTGACAAAGCAAACATATTAATAAAATATGCAGTTCTATTATAATTTAATGAAGGTAGTTAGTAATCAATACAATAGTTTTATTATTCATGATTTTCTATTCCATTTTGTAACTTCATTTCATTTATTACCACGAAGTTCTCTTTACCTCGTCCGACAATTACTAGGTTCAGACATGAGGCGTCAGCAATGAAGACTAGTTAGTGGTAACTGTTTGAGTGCATTAATTAATTATTTACCTACTTGGCATTGGTGGACATAATTAATTTAAACCAAACAATCAATAATAAAGCTAAAGAGTTTGTTTAATTGTCAACAAACTCGTTTGAACGACTGGATTGAATTGAAAAAATATTTTAATATTGGATAGCCCATTTACCTATCTAGGAAGGAGCTGAATAGTGGCCAAAACAAAGATTTCTGAATATTAGGGCGATCGTTTTTGAATAATATTAATAATACAGTTTAATGAAACGAAATATTTTTTCTTATTATTAACTGTCGCCGTGATGATCGCCTTGCCACTTGATTTAAGTGGCAAATCCGTGCCGAGTGATGTTTATTCGATTCCCTCTCGAAAATAATATTTTTGTGACTCATAGATATTTGCAAGTCAATTATATGTTTGTAAAAATGGAATATCTGATTTCTGGATAAATAGGTGACTAAATAAGTTAACTTTGTTATTTAAATTTATTGAACACAGACCAACGGTATACTGACAATTTACGACGAACGAAAGTTAAATTTACAAGGCATATTATTATGTATTTTAAATCTTTTATCAACGTGTCCTTTACTACTTAGTATTTTTATCGAATATGTGTTGTAATGTTTGTAGTAGTTTATCGGTGTATCTTTTAGACATATTACTAATTTTCGAGAATTAAAACTTTAAATAGCGGAAATGGGTGATGATGTAGACAAGATTGTTTTAGCGCTTTTCGCCAGCAAATAATGAAGCATACTAACATTAATAGCATAATTATCAATGGGAATTGGGCATGACAAAAAATAAATTAAATAATTAAGTAAAACAGGGGTTATTGAGAAAATCTTTGGCTGAATAAGATTAATGAATGATTGAAGCTACATTATCAAGAAAAATTGGGTGATAGTGATAGTGACGTGCCGAGAGAATTTTTTTTTATTTGTCGTAATCTATTCTAAGAATTGGGTTAAATTGCCGCCTTCTGTTTTATTCAGCAGGTAGGAAACAAAAGTCTATTTTAGTAATAAAGTCATGTCACGTCTCACACTTTATCTAAAGAACATTGTTTGTTTAAAGAAAACGTAACGTTATTCTCGTTTTACTTAATATGGTTGAAAATGTTTGATCTTATTTAGTGAATGATTTTTTGTGTCTCCGTTCAAAGTATATCAACAAGATTTTGAGCTTTGCGATGTGTACCAATAATTAACTAAACGTGTGTGAGAAATTTATAGTTTACATTCTGCCTGCTTATTTCCGTAATTTCCTATTTAAATGATTTTAATTTTAGCTTTCATTAAATAGTTACTCATAATTACTAGTTTTATTTTTGTTTGATGCCGATAATTTTAAAGGGAAATTTAACTTCAAATTTATCGGTTATTGCAATAAATCAAATACCTAACTTCTTAAATAAATGTATGTATTTATTAAGAGTTTATTATATAATTTTGATGATCTAGCATCACTCACGCATCAAATAATATTTGCAATAAAGATTACGTATTTAAGGCTTGTTTGATGTGTGATTATATATTATGTGGATACAGCCGCGCCAATAAAAGTGAGCGACACCAAACGCCCAATATTTGGACAGTGTATTAGTATCAACAAGATAATTAAATCTATCACTTGAAGACAAAGGTAAGTAGAACCTGCAAGGTTTTAAGGGAAGCTGGAACAGTCTCAGACCGTAATATCATTTATGCGAGGTAAATCAACGCAGCCGAGCGTAAACCACTTTATACGTAAAAGCATCTCTCGCCGAGTACAAATCGTATTTGCCATTGATTTTTACATCTCTGGGGTGTTAAGTACTTTTATTTGCGTCAATCAAGAAAGTGGCACACTATTTTTGCTAATAATTATAGTTAATACAGCTATTTGAAGGTGATGGACAGCGTACATATGATTCAATAATGATGGAACGTTTATGTAAATGGTTTTAGCTTATGAAACATTTTGCTTTTTTGTGTATAGTATTAAACTATACTGAATTAAATGAAAGCATAATATATTTCATTCAAGCCGATCTCATTGGATGTGGATGTGTGACAGCTGTTATGATGATGATCATGATGATATTCTTTTTGTGATGTAGTTGACGATAAATTTGGTTTTGGCATTTGTTCTAAGTTAGTTTGTATTGGAAATATTTTAAACATCTTTGATAGTTATTTAATGTATTTAAGCAATGATGTTCAAGAACATCAAAACGACAATAAGTATTTTACTAGCAATGTAGAATTATGATTAAAAAAATATTCCGGCCAATTATAAAACAATATATTATATGTAGATACGGAGATTCGATAGCATGTTTGGAGGCAGGTAGAGGCACAGGAACATAAAATATTTTATAATATGAGACATAAAAAAATACCACCTTATTTTTAAACATGTTGTACCTATGTTATTCCTATTTATTTGAATTTATAAGTATAATAGGTATGTAGTAATGTGATAAATATGTTAATATTTAAAATTGATAAACATTTGATATTGTGAGTGTGAGTAAATCAACCCAATTCGTCGACTATTAAATATATTGAACACTGTTATTTACTTTGCCTGAAATATATGTCCCACTTAACTTTTATTTTATACCTTGTAAAACTAATTTTCGCGTCAAAGTTTACTGAAAATGGTCGATTTGTTTTTTGTATTGCTTTGACACTTCTTTAATAATAATAAACAGTTGCAATATTGCCCATAAAGTGAACGATAGTACGAACGCAACATGTAACAGGTGTCAGTAAGCGCTAAGTTTAGAAAAAGTTTTACCATTTTCAAATACGATGTGAGTAAATAAAATTATTTAAGATAATTTTATTATTAATTATGCACATTTAGAGCCAGGCAAATATAAATAATAATTCGCTATCACATGGCTGGACACGGGAAACTCATATCAGCGTAGATAAAAAATATGACGAGTAAATTTTATGGAATGAAAAATGATTTGAATTTTTTTTTACTCACCAGAAGGCCGCGCGATGGCGCACGCCGCGGCCGCGGCCACCAGCGCGATCAGCGTATGCATCCCGAGTGACCACCGCTACTGTGGACGTGCTGTGTGTTTATGGCAGAAGCCGTAAGCGCGCACTCACTTGGCGCCGATCGATAACCCGCCCACATCAAAAACTTCTTATCGTCACCAACAAAATGCCGTAACTTCAGCGTCCACCGCGACACTTGTTCCCTTTTATATCAAACAATTTTTGGGACCGTGTACCCATCTCGTCCTATGCTTTAAATAGCGTTCGTGTGTAGGAAGGAATAAAGTCTATTCTAAGATTTTGCACCTGTCAATTCGAATCTCTTTACTTATACTGAGTTTAATTAGAAATGATCTATCGCGTACGTATAACGTTCGCATTAAACACGTCTGCTTCAATAACATCTCTTTAACGTTCAAATGAACATTACCTATTCAGTAAAATAATCTGTCAATATGATTTAATATACACTTTGATTTTTATTTAAGTAGGTACCCACCTTTTAATATACCATTGAGTTAAGAATTATTACAAAAGTTGAACTTGTAAAAACAAAATTCATGAAGCTAAATGTTGTTAAATGTAAACAGTAAAATATAATAAATATGAAACATTTCACATCTAACAAAGTTAATCATCTTAGAGAAGCGCGTGGGCGCCACGATGCCACCAACAAACGGGCGAAGGCTTCAAACATAAACATGTCTTCATTTTATTCTTTGTTGTCACGATCGCAGGAAATTATAACTTGTAGTTGCGGCACTGTTAAAATCTGAAATAAATTTATTATGTGTTACGTCCGTTTTCATTTATATCAGCATACAAGTCCTTGGGGATTGTCTGATGGCAAGGCTTATAATAGAGAGGATATAGCCTTTTAATAATTTACTCTGAACGGGATACCAAAAACCAAAATTAAGTAGGTAAGGTAGGTACTGTTGATGTAGTGTAGACTAGTTACCTAAAGGGAATAAGCGGTGGAATTGTAGCTACTCCACCTGGCAAAGATAACAGCTGTTGCAGCAGTTGTTTACTCTGGTGAGTAATGGAATTTGGTGAATCGCTTTGTTAACAGAAGGGGACTTATCTCTCCAGCTGCTACAACATCGATTGTATTTTTTTTTAATCTCATGGGGTGGAAAAGTCCAGTAAAGCCGTCCAGTAAGGACGGAGAACAATTTAATATAGCACTTAACAAAGGTACATTATTGAAATATGTATATCGTAGTTAATTGTAATATACCTACTTAAATTCATACAACCATCCGTTCTTACAAAAATACCTTAGTTTTTTTTTATATGCACCTAAATACAATTACACAATTTTTAAGATTTAATAAAAACTTAAGAATAACCTTATGAGTAAATACATTATAGTTTTTATTAAATTTTATATGGTATACATCCTTATAATTTATATAAACAAATTAAAGGGATGCATATAATTTAATAATTAATATGGATTAATAAGAGGAGAAACGAGCTCCGCAGTGGGACATTAATGGGTTGCTGATGATGATGAATAAAAAGAGATTACAAACATGCCAAAAAGAATTCTCTAAAAAATAAATAAATTTACAATTAATTCATTATGTATGTAATGACTATAAAGACTTATTACGCTATATTGTATGTAATAAAAAGTTCATGTAACTTTTCAGGTGCATAATAATGTTCTAGTGTAACAGTCATTCCATACTTGTTGTTTGTTTTAAGAGGGGACGCGGTCTGCGAGAAATTTGAAAAGTAGGTATTTGAAGTAGCTATTGCTGTTGCGTTGAGCCTGAGATTTAAATGTGTGAGTGGATGGTCCACATGCGTAATAGCTCCCTCCCCCCCTCCTCCCCACTAGCATCTTCCCCGCGCCCGTGTACCGGCGAGTCGGCGAACCTACATTTTGCATTTATTTGGTTTTTGAAATTTGGACCGATTTAAGCAAAAGTGATCCAATCAACACAAACCTCATTTTGAGATATTTGACTTTAAAATTCATTGCAGTATTTCTCTGGCTGTCAAAATGAGGTTTATGTTGATTGGATCATTTTTGCTTAAATCGGTCCATTTGATGTCATCGTGTTACTTAGTTACCTACACGTTGTTATTATTGTTTTTACCCGACTGTCAGGACGGGTATTGTTTTACGTGTATGTAAATAATGGAAAAAATCGTAGTACTTACCTTATCTCTATTTAAGATTTATAAAATATTTTATCGCTAACTAAAATGTCCTGAGGGTTCTGTTCGAATTTTAATATAATTTTAGTTTTTATTAATATCATTGTAATGGTAATTAAGATCATTGTGGTATTCGTAAATCAAAGGCACTCCTAATACAGCAAGAGAATAATTATGGTAAAAGAAGAGGTAGCATGAAAACAATTTTCAGAAGAAACTAGATTGTCCGTCAACTTGGTTATTCGTCAACAACAATAAAAGTTTATAAGCTGCAAGTCTTGATGAACTTGTAAAATATTATGGCTCAATAAATATACAAATAAAATATCGGTATAAAATTTCTGAAAAACTCCCGAAAATGGAAATAGAAACTAAAAAAATATGTCTTATTTTGGCAAAATATCGAACCGAGACCAGCAGTGGGACTTAATGGGTTGCTGATGATGATCGAACTTATCTAAACTAGATATTTCTTTTCACGAATGGCCTTTGCTTGAAATAATTTACGGGATCACACAATTTACCCGTAAGCGAAAAGACGGAAATGACGATAGAATAAATGTCCTATTTATTGTTTTAAATTCTTTTTAGGGTTCCATAATCTATACTTCAAAAGGAAAAAAAAACGAATCATTATAGGATCGCTCCGTTGTCCGTCTGTCTATCAAGAATATTTTTCTCAAGAATGCGTAGTCAATCAATTTTGGGACGAAACCCTAAAAATACTCGGGTCTGCAATCCCTTGGAATATAATGAAAGATCAGAGTTCTAAGTAAATGCAAGATATGAAAAGATACAGCCGTTTATGCTCCATTTTTGCTGCATATCTTGACGATCAAAAAAGTCAAAACCTATAGGGTACTTCCCCTTGACCTAGAATCACGAAATTTGGCAAAAAGCAATATTAAGTTGCACAAGTAAAGCAAAAAGTCCGAAAACCGTAATCGTGTAGTTATATTATTATCAGTAAATATATTAAAATTTTATTGGAACGGGTATAAGATGATACTCGTAAATAAATTGAATAAGAAAGAGAGTTTATTCCGGACTGATGTGAACTTTACGTGAATGTTTATTGTAACTTATAGCTATCCCGTTACCTTCTAATATCTTACAATTTAATCGCAAATAATAAAAAAAATGTATAATCGTACGGAACCCTCGGTGCGCGAATCCAACTCGCATTTTGCCAGCTATTTTAAATAAAATACCCACAACCTACACCTCTCTTGCATCCATTATAATGCGTGTATATAAATATACTTGATAAGACTAGTCTTACTTTTAGAGCAGCTAAATCAAATCGTTGCGACCTGATCTGATAATCTTATTAACTTAATAAAAAAGTCGGAAATTAACCTTACAGTTTCACAATTTAATAAATAAAAACAGTAAATCGTCAACATCGACATTGATGGACATCACTACAGTATCGATAAAAAAAATATCGACAGATACCACTTCCCTAGTCATATACATGTAAGTAACCCCCCATACCTCAAGTCACCCCCGAAGAGTGCGATAAAGACAGCTACAGCTTAGACAGATTTTAAGACAAAAATTTTTACGAAATGGACGTTTCGTATTCCCCTGTTTTCTCCTCGAAAACTGAGCGGATTCAATACTTTTTTACATGAAAAATTCCAGAAAGAGTATGACTAGGTTCCTATCATTTTTTTATGGAAATAACTAATAGAATTCCTCTGGTAGTCCTCTAATTACGACATTAAAAATACGGCAATTTTAGCAATATTTGGACAGTGGCGGTACGTTCATACAAGCCCAAAAGCCCGGCTTGCCCTACTAAAATGCTCGATCAAAAATATCTAATTCAAACCATTATCTATTTTAAAATTCGCGCGCTTATTTCCAAGCGCGAGCGAGAGCAGTGACTCGGTGCACAGAGTACATGTCATTTGACTCGGTGACTGATGAAGCATCAAGCGAGAACGAGAGTTAGAGAGGCGCGCGCTGAGCGCAACAACTTTTTTTTCTATCTCGCTCACCCGCACTGGCTTGTTATGAGGCTTTTGACCACCGTCGGATCTCTCTTTCTAACCTATAGAGAAACTGTCGATTATTGAAATATAACTAGGTTAATTTATATATCAATCAGTATGAAATTATAAGCCGGGCTTTATGTATGAAGTTGTCGACTATGGAAGTGAAATGCCGCGGCCGCGCATGCGTACTCGCGTCTACTAACTTCACTCAGTTCATTTGTTTGACAGGACGAAAAGTTTTGGTTTTAATGTTTACTTACTTTAAAAATTGTTAATTGTAAGATTTTAAAGTGATTCTTTTGTATTTAGTGACATACAACAATGCAAGTAATAATTATTGTTCCTTGTGAGGATTAAAATGTGTTCAACTTTTGATGGGCGAAGAAAAGGTAAAATTTTTGAACTTTGTTCTTTGTTTATATTTGATTTTATTAATGAGAATAACCTCGAAGTTGCCTTGCCCGAGTTTATAAAGTTAACATATCTTGTTGTAACTATTACGGCTATGTAGTTCTTCGCTGAACGCGCATTTTTATCTCTTTAAACGTACCTATTCATACTTATCTAAGAAATAATATCAATGATAGCTATTGAAAAGCAGTTGTTGGCAGAATTAAAACGTTTACCAACATTTTATTCTTACGTAATTAAGTCATTTCTCAAGAAAGACAGACGAGTCAATTTAGAATATAAATAATAGGTAGTCTTATAGGTCTTCGTATAGTCAGGCAAGGGTCAACTACCTACTTACTTAGCTATCTTCGTTTACTCAAGGAAACCAAAGGGCTTTTTTCAAAGCCACCGAAGGTATGCATGTATGCAATGCTGATTGTTTATTAGGTATATTCAATCAAGCACTAGCATAGGTACCTTCAATGAGCTTTGGCGGGGCGGCGCGGCGCGCGGCGCGACCCTCTATCAACATGTAAGAGAAATTGAACAAAATCCATAAAAAAACATTACACCCATCGCCTTTCCAGCGCAGTCAGGTTTGTTTACTTTTCATTTTATTATATTTAAGTACAAAAATAGCCTTCTGCCTATTCTGGAGTAGTCGGTTAAAAAGCATAGGTAGGTAGGTATAACGGGCTTGCCTTATCCTTAAACCCTAGGCACGCCACTGTATTTGGAGGCTCATATTTTCTTTATTAATAAGTTTTTGAAAAAAAGGAAATGATAGGGACATGCCTAGAGCTGAACTTGAATTTTTGAGCTAAAAAAAATTACCTTTTAGACATTATTCAGGGAGAAAACAGGGGAATACGTTTGTATGAAGAATCGTGCGCCGCGTTCCCTCTTAACTACCGTTGATAGTTAAACCGCGCTGCCTGCCTAGTTGGTAACATTCTGAATAAACTTTATTAGTTCCATATACGTTACAGTTTCCCGATCAAGTTTCAAATAGTGGCTAACCTATATAATCCAATATGAGCGCTCTCTGTAATCTAGAAGATGTAGTGTAGACTATTTTATAGTTTAGGTAAGCTTTTACACAGGCTTGTGAATTTATTAATGTTTGATTACTGTGTGTCTCTTTTGCAATGGATCTTTAGGGCGATTTCGGGCAGCCGTCTTCGACTAATTAGACATCGTGAATCACTGAGCTGAAACGCACAGTAAGTAGTCTCACTTTTTCACGGAATGCTGAGTATCGCAAAAATACATATAGTAAGTAGGTTGACCCACTTGACTCCCTCCAAAGACGGGCTGTTCGAATCGTCGGTGATCCCAATCTGACGGACAACTTGGACTCGTTAGGGCAACGGAGAGTTTGGGTCACTCTGTGTGCTCTATCGACTGTTCCATGGGGAGTGCTCTGACGAACTCCTGGATTTGGTGCTATCGTCGCCTTTTTATCATCGCACCACTCGACGCCGCTGTAGGCTTCACCCGTACTACCTGGAGCCGATATTGTCTGACACGGTAAGGTTTCAGCGATCATTCCTCCCACGTACGTGCGGGATAAAGAGATGTACGGGTATGGATGGATGTTTGATGTTGTACTCAATCACGCTAGAACGGCTGAAAGAAAGAAAAAATATTTATTTTGTTCTATCTAATATTTATTTTGAAAAAATGTTATTAACAATGCAGTGAAACTTAATATAATATATAATCTCTACTAATACATAGCTGCATTAAATTTGGTATACAGATATATAATAGATTATAGTTTGCAATAGCACATAGGATACTTAGTACAGATATATCAAGCGAGTAAAGTCGCTGGTCGAAGCTATAGGTACATTTAAATAACTCTTAAAACATTTTTAGTATTTTTTTTTTATGGAGATGATTAATGTAAGAAATGAAGATATCTGCTTTTTTTTATTCTTCTAGCTGTAACTCGACTGTTACGGTTACATGTCGGTGACCATTTGTTTCATGTGCATCTTTTATAACATCCTGGGAATGAAGACACACTCTTTTCTCCAGTCAGTCACAGTCTTGTGCCAGTCGCGTCCAGTGAGATCCTGTCATTTTATTGTCATCGTCAAACCATCGTGCCGTTTGTCTGCCCACTACTCTTTTAGCGTAACTTAGACACCTCTCAGTGGCTGCCTTGGTCAAATTAACAAGCAAATCTTTCAACCACGTTAGTAACCAGGAACAACGACTCAAGGCAATTAAAACCAATGTGAGACAACAAAGTGCACGAGCTTACTATTGTGAACGTCATACATCATACATGTGTAATACAAGACGCGTCATGAGTCACGAAGGTTAAATGGCCGACTGCAGTTTACATGCAATTAGCTTGAACGACGCGACGGGAGCTATTAGTTTTGCAAATTTATTGTAATATATTCATAATATTATCATGCGCCTGAGTGACTCGGTGGCGCAGCGGATATGTTTACGAATTCCGAGCAAGAAGTCCTGGGTTTGAGTCATGGGTCGGGAAAACGGTAAGTATCGATTTTTTTTTTCATTACTTTTGCAGTTCCATCCTGGAGCCAGCAATGTGCTCCTATAATGGCAATAGACTCGCCTCCCATTACAAAACCAAACAGCAAAAATGTAGGTTTGATGCAACTCTGGCTACCCCTTTGAGGAAAAAAGGCGTGATTTTATGTTATGATATATGAATGGTGAACCACAATTGTATGAGAATAGGCAAGAATGTGATTTGTCGACATGGGACTTATGTAAGCTTGAAGATAAATCAGCAACTAGCCAATTTTGTAAATTTGGCTTTACGAAAGACGTGACTATCTTACCCATCGCTCTTTATCTTCTACACGTACCAAGACGTATTATTCGCTCGCGATGCCGTATTATGGAACATTAAGCGTTTTTGGCTTCTGATAAAACAGCAAAAAGATTCTTTATACCTACGTTTGTAAGCAGTTACCGTAGCCTAGACAGTCTAGATAGTCTAGACACTAGATTAAGTGCTTGCCTTCAGAAACACCGTACCCTTATATGTTATTTTAATAATACACAAACTAAATATTATTGGATATGCTATCGTGTTACCAACCGACAACTACAGATTAATTTGCCATAAAATCCATACATTAATTACATTTCTCTCAATATCTCCACGTACCAATATTTAATCCTTGACAAGCTCCCGTATTCAGTAACGGTATAATATTACGAGCAAATGTTAATTAATATATTGAAACTTAACTCATTTTTTAATAGAGCATTATTAATGATTCAACAAGTGGGCGGTGTTGGGGACTGTTACTGCGGTTTCAAAAAACATTTTTTTCTAGTTAAAGTTGAAACTAGTCCCTATGAACAAGGGGCTTATCTACTAAAAGATCATAAGAGAATATGTAGATAACATTTACTTATGGACAACCTCTTGGCCTATAGGTATTGTCTACATCTTTCCTTGGTATAATGTATGAATTGGTATACACGTCAGCTTCTATTGTAGAAAGATCCATTGTTTGGCGAGCTAACAAAGAGTGTTCCATAATTTCTTTGTAAGACGTGATACATAGATTATTACAAATAATTTGGGTATGATTTCTTGACGTAGCCATTCAGCCACTCTTTTATGTGACGTTAAAAGCCAGTCGGCTTCTGGCAAGAAATTCAAGTCTATGGGAAGCCCGAAAATGAAGTTTTATAGACGGTTATTGTTTAGAGTTTTATTGAATATCCTATTGTTGAAAAGAAATTTTATATTTTATTATTCAGCAGAATAAAATTTCTTTTCACAATATTATATTACAAAACAAAGTTACCTCCACCGCGTTTTTCTTTCTGACGCGGTAAACTCATAAACTGATTTTTCTTCAGTTTTCTCTAATGAACACAAATATGTGGCGCCAATTGGCTGAGCTATTTATCGATGAAGTCAGAGAAAAATGTGTTACTTCAGAGCTTTTCTAGCGTGTGCTGCTTAAACCATTCAAGATATGGGACTTTTAAGTATGTCGTTAAGAATTGTTGAGAATAAACAGATCTAAAAAATTCCTTACTGAGATATTTTTTATCACATATTATTTATGCTTGACTTGTGGTAAACATACCAGGGCCGTGATTCTGACTCGTCGGGTTGCCCTCGGATCGTAAACTTTTTGGAATCTTAAAACAACGTATTTTTACGGCAGTTATTTATATTACAAAATAGTAAATTAAAAACTGATTAATATTTTTTTTTCTGCCACCATGTGTTTCTTTAGCATTATGTTTTTTTGACTTTAATTGCACTGATATTTCCGGTCGAAAATTTTCCGACAGCTCACAATCAGGGGACTAGTCTGCCTTACTAACCATTTATATATTCAATTTTCTCCTATTTATTATAATAATATTCTTATTAGCTTCCGCCCGCGGCTTTACCCACGTGTTATGTCGGTAAAACGTTACGGTTTTAGGATTTTTTCCTTTACTTGTGCAACTTGATAGCGCTTCTTACTAAATTTCATAATTCTAAGTCAACGGGAAGAACCCTATAGGTTTTGACTTTTTTGATCGTCAAGATAAGTGACAAAAATGGAGTAAGCCTGTATCTATTGATTGTGTTAACTTAGAAAGCAGTTTTTTATTGCGTCAAAGTATTGCAGACTCGAGTACCTATTTGATATTAATTTTCTTGACAGACAGACGAACAACAAAGTGATCCTATAATGGTACCATTTTTTGCTTTTGAGGTACGGAACCCTAATAAACTACCAGACAGACGAACGATTTATACTAAAGCAAAATCAATGAAAAAGTGCTTTAAACATAAAATTGAAGTTATTTTCCACCAGAGTGGCTAGGCGAGGCGAGGCGAGGAGAGAATTGAAATTTGAATGGCAAATTTACAATCCTCTCCCAGTGCATCTTTGGTGAAAACAGTGTGAATTGACGAGAATATGCGAGGCGTGAATTGAAATATTTGTTTATGTAAAAATTAACCGTATTGCTTCCGACATAGAGTTAAAAATTAACTTTGCAACAGAAACACGCTTCTCGCGAGAGGCTTATTGTTGTTCGTTGCTACTTATTACTGTGTTATTACCTGAGAATACCGTCATGATAGTACAAACCTTTTCTACTAGAGGTTGCTGTTAACACGAAGTACACACTTGCAACTATCCTTATCATACCTGCTTAATATATTTGTGCGTGACCTAGATGGTTGCACGGCTCTTTTGTTTTCATGGAGTACATTTTAATATGATGTTACATTTTTACGCGGAACGTTTATATACATCATATTTATCATATTTTATAATACTATTTTCCGGGACATAATACAGAAATTGCGTGTGTATTGCAAGACGAACTCAAACAGCACTGTACCTATATCTTTATCTAATGAAGCCTACGGGCGGCGCGGCGGTCACGCGCGATCTCGCGATGGCTATTTTTAGTGGAAAAGGGTCAGTGCGATTTCAATTCTCTTCTCGCCTCGTCTCGTCTCGCCACTCTGGTGGAAAATCACCTTTACACCTAAATTTCATCCGTGCAAAACCGGGCGGTTCATTAGTATCTTGTGTATTTTGCTTAGTTCATCAATCAGGCCATTGCTGGATAAAGGTTAAAGGTACCAAAGAGCGTGCTCGCTCCTCACTTTAACTGGGTCAGGCAATGTTTAAATAAAGTTAGAAAATCGCAGCCCGAGTTTTTACTTCGAAAAATAAAAATCTGAACCGACTAAGGTTCTGATTCCATCAATTAATTTCAAAGGTTTACTTTTATTTTAAGCTATTACATAGCTTTTATCGCGGGCTTTGAGCGCAGCGACCGAATCAAGAAATTCCGTAACGAAAATAAACCTAACACTCCACACTCCTACCGGCAGAGGCAGCGGTGCGGCGTTGAAAGCCGTGCATCGTCTAACGTCGTTTCAGTTCGGCAGACTTCGGTACGGTGTTATGTGCGTGCGACTAGACGTACATACGTGTAGACTGTATGAAGCTCGCACGGATCGGACGAATGCGTAAGCAGCTGTTTGTGAGAAAGTATATTATAGGTGTATAGTGTACAGTGTACAGTGAATAGCACGCGTGTAAGCTTAAAATTTGTGTATAAAGTGTTTTAAATATGAATAAACAAAGTGCATTTATTAATGAAAAAAAATATTTGAATATTGAAGTTGATAAAAAACACTATGCAATAGCTTTACCGCGGCAGTCTCCGAGTGCCACATTTTTTTTATTGCAGTTGGTATCTCCATAGTGCAATACATTTTAATTATATTTATTCTTTTGTAAAGTATTAGCACGAAGGCGATCTGGCTGTCACTTTCAAACATTCGACATTGACGCACTAAGTCGATATCGAAATTCATAGTACCTACGGTCTCAGATTTCATTTTATTCATAAGTTGCCAGTGCCAACGTAGAGCTTCCAAGATACAAAAGACAGGATTGATTTGGTTAACAAACATTTTTTTTCTAGTCTCTCCATTGAAATATTAACATTCGGGACAGCAATCGAAATTAATTATTGACCCTTGACATCCATTCTATGAATCTAAATGAAAAACTGTTATGTACCCTTACCCTTAGTGGAAAAAGGCGTAACATATATAATGTTACTCGGCAAATTTTAAGCTAAAAGCTCGTATGCTTTAAATAAAATGAACATAATATAATAGGTATGCCGTCTGTTTCTCCGCATCATCAATGCTGCTGTGGTGAAGCTGTCGATAGCCTTGGACATCATGGCCTCTCCTGCAGCAGAAGTGCTGGCCGCATATCATGACACGCAAAGCTGAATGACATACTTCGTCGCGCTCTTGTCACCGCCGGTGTACCAGCTGTACTGGAACCTAATGGATTGGTATGCGACGATGATAAGAGACCGGACGGTATGGCTTTACTGCCATGGAAAATGGGTAGGCCTTTGGTGTGGGACGCAATGTGCGTCGATACCCTTGCACCATCTCATCTTCCATGCACAGCAGGTGCTGCTGGCGCTGCTGATGCTTTAGCCGAGACTTTCAAACGGCGCAAATACAGCAATTTAATCGGTAATTACGTATTTGAGCCGTTTGGAGTCGAAACGTTTGGACCATGGGGTCCATGTGCTCGGGCTCTTTATAAAGAGCTCTCTAAACGCTTGACAGAAACGTCACGTGACCAGCGGGCTGGCTTTTTGTTGGCGCAAAGAATAAGCATTGCCATCCAACGTGGCAATGCTGCCAGTCTGCTGGGCACGTTTCCGGCGGACAGCGGCATTGAAGCTGAGGAATTCTTTGACGCATTTTAATTTAAGTTATTTTCGTATTTTTATTTTTGTTTTGTTTAGTACTTAGTTTTACTTTTTTATTTATTATTTTGTAAGGGTTCAGCTCTTCCTATTGAGGTACGGCACCCTATGATATGAAATAATATGAAAATGCAAGTACAGTTTGTCTTAAATTATATGATGAAATTGATGAAGGATTGGTAAGCTGAATGAATTCTGAGTAATTTACCTACAGAACTTATAAACCATACCTACCTTATAAAGCTTGTAGTATTCTATTAAATATATTAATATTTAATATTTTAAATGTTAATTACATAATATTTTCAAGATTTAAATATGTAAAGAGGAAATTAGCAATTAAATACATATATAGACAAGCGGCATGATGAATGACTTGTCTTTTGATTTTGATACTAAACGTGACAAAGTGAGGAAAACCGTGTGCCAACGTTCCAGATTTTATTTGTATTTTATGTTTACTCCTGCTATAAACTTGATACTGTAAGTATCAATATTGCCGTATAGCCCACAGCAACGTTTAAGTATAGAAAGTGTTAGGTGTGTTTATTGCTAGAGTAAAAACTAATATAACTACAATGTAAGGAAGATATATATATTCACCAACAGTACATAATCTGGGTGATAAACTTACCTAATTGTTTATTCTTTGTCTTTTAACATCATAATTTTAAAGGCTTTATTCCTACATAATGCGAAATCTGAAAGTAGTTTGTTCAGAATCAGTAGTAGAGTCGATTCCAATAATTTTATACCATGATACATTTTATATCAAAAATGCATTAACATTTTGAAAGCTGGATACTGTTGTTTGATGTGTATCAATGACCACCTAACGCCTTGTGCCGCACCGTCTACTCGCAGCGATAAGTAAATAATACTAATATAATAATAATATTCTACCCCATTCACACAGCGCCATCTAGTCCCAAAGTAAGCAATTATATTTCCTTGTGTTATGGATACAAAACAACTGATATACTACTTAAAAACCTACATTTTTTTTGTAAATACATACATATTATAGATAAATTACACCCAGACACAGAACAAACCTTTATGCTCATCACACAAAGATTTGTCCTGGGTGGGGATCGAACCCACGACCTGCGGCTTACCAGTCAGGGTCACTAACACACTAGACCAACAGGCCAATCGTAGATACATAAACTACTGATATTCGACAATATTAGACCAGCACGCGGCAGCAATAAACATAAAAAATGTTAATAATTTGTGAGGTTTAATTCTTTTTAAATTGAGGATTTTATTTTATTGTGATTCTGCAAACAAAAAGACGTTTGGAGTGTCTCAGCTTTGGTATTAACAAGGAATAACGTTGTATGCATATAGCGGCACGCGCCTCAAGTGTCAAACATGGGTACCTACCTACAGTCAGCCAGCAGCAAGTTCCTGCTCGACAAGTTTCCTAAGATTTTTCTATGTTTTTGTTCATGATGACTAAAGTTCAAGGCCATTTAACATGCACAAATCGAAAGTAAAGCGTGCACATTTCTATACAAGAAAATTCAGGAACTTGGCTGAAAATTTCGTCAGAAGAAAGGAATTTTTTATAGCTCGGACTCATTGACAGATGAAATCATGAAGAAATTAAAACAAGATATTATTTAGGCAGACCAAATAAAATAGAAATACATACGGTATTTTGTCAGTTATATATACCCATTTTAAGTACCTCGTAGAAGGGTGTGATAATTAAAAAATATAAGGTGGGTACCTAAGTATGTCGTTTGTATATGGATGCAGATATCACGCGATATGAGAATAAGGTTAATTAAGCTTTAATTTTAACCAAGCTAATGATTAAATTTGCTTACAATATAAAGGAAACATAATAAACTGCCAACTACTTAGCCACTGTTTTTAATATACTTTTGCATTCAAAGGAGCTACGTTTTTCAATTGAGAGAAAAGATGTTGTAATAATAAAATAAACCCAGCTTACTTCCAAGAATAAATAACTTCAGCAATGTGAACTATATATATAATGGATGCTAAGAAAATTGCGTTTGTTCGAGAAATTCCATTCGCATTAAGTTGAATGGTAATTTTCAATGCGCGAAATTACTTCCAAAGCCTTTTGAAAAGACGCTTGCAATATAGAGAAATCATTATAGGTTTCCCAAGAAAATTGTATTGCAAGGGAAATAGAAATTTAAATTACTTTTCAATTTTATATAAGCCTATTCAAACTTGGTCCATCTTTTAACTCTGTTATGACATTATTACATACGTAAGCGGCGCTGTTTTCTTTATCAATAGGGTTTTCTCACTCCGTAGCCTTTAGGCTCATTTGTATGACACAATAAAACTTTACCTTGCCCATAAGAAAAACAGAGATGATAATGGTTATGCTTTTGCATGTTATGTAATCATTAAAAGCATTTCTGCTTTCAAAGATATACGAGTGCAACCACATGTCGCTTAATATAAATAGACGGTAGATAAGAAATGTAGTAACGAATTGGTACAGTAGAGTTTTGCCAGGTATATAATCTTTCCTTTTGGTTTGACAAACCTCTTCACGCTCACGCTGTCACATTTGTTTTTAGATCGGTAGAAAAAATAAGAAAGTTTCCAGAGGAAATGGAACTCTCCAGAAGGAAAGAGTTGAGTGTGGGATTTAATGTGGGCAAGTGGCCCTTGAGATTATTTATGATTATTTTTACTACTGATCTTGTTTGTCACTCGCGCAAACACAACTGATAAAAAAGGAATAAAAAAGAATATAAAGATTTAAACGAGTTTAAATTCAGTATATTGAAAAACCTCCACCTTCCCAATCCTGGCCTACGACCCCCGTCGTTACAGTACGGCAGCGTCTTTTTTTAAGCCACTAAATGCCAGTTTCAATATGTTAACCGATTTGGGAGAACAAAAATGTATTTACCGCCCCATACGATCAATTAATAAAAATAATGCCGTCTTGCTGTCCCTAATTCCCACTCAACACTCCTGCAATAACCCTATGAAACCGGCTGTCCTGATATAGATAAAATTGACGAAACAAAATACATTGGAGTGACAGTTAATCAGTGGTTCTCCTGGAACCCACATTTGATCAAATTACAGCCAGAGTAAGGAGACTGATTTGGATTACAAAATCTTAAGACATGTGCTGCCTGGGGAACCGGAGTGTTTTTAACTCTTCTACAAATATTCTTAAAGAAATACAGCTTTGCGCAGACAGACAGATATAACGGAGTGATCCTACAAGGATTCTAGTTTTTTCCTTTTGAGGTACGGAACCCTAACTCAGAATACATCTCCCAATATTTTTCAGATGGTATATAATATTATGACTATGTAGGTTAAGCATCTGTGAGTGAAAATAGCCCTGTCACTGCTATCCACAGACTTCTCAGAAGTTAGTCGGTGCGATGTGGATGCCGCTTCAAACTTTATTATTGTGTAGCATAGTTTGAAGCTGTACCTTGTCATTTCCAATGTTTTGTAACACCACTGAATAGTTCCAAAGTTCCAGTTATTGCTGAATGACGTTATTCAACATTTTTAAGGTTCCGTTGTCAAAATGGCAAAAACGGATCCCTTATAGTTTCGTCATGTCCACAGGCAATGATATTGTATGTTTTTTAACATACAATATCATTGGTCACAGCCATTTGACTCAAGATGTAGGTATACTTATTGATGATATTTAGAGAATAGGTTTGTGTAAGCAGGGGTGGACCGTGAGTTTGTAGGGCCCTAGGCTGACAATACACAGGGGCCCCTAAGGGGTCTGCCTAAATTATCAATTAACTGCCATTACAAAAAAATCCGGCTAAGAGTCAGGGTTCCGTACGATAATGCATTTTTTACGGTTCATAAGTATCAATGAAATAAAAAGATTTGACTTTGAAATGTCATTGCCCGTACATAGATCCGCGCCTGTGTGTAAGCCGCTACTTATTTTGGTGGTTATATAATAAAACATTTAAAGAAATAAAGGGTGCACTCCTTACATGTAACATATACTAGTAGAATAAACTTCGACAGATCTTTTAAAGACACTTTAAGGTTTCTAAGGAAGTTTCTTGATTGAGTTTAGGGATTGTTATCTGACTCACAATTTGGATTTCGAGCTAAAAAATCAACTGCGGATGCTGTACATGTCCTTACAAATTCTATTGTTACAAATTTGGATAATAAATTAAAGGTAATAGCAGTATTTCTAGACCTGGCCAAAGCTTTTGACACAGTCTCTGTCCCATTACTGTTGAAAAAACTGGAAAAATACGGAATCAGGGGTACTCAATTAAATTTGTTCAGAGATTACCTCAGCAATCGAACGCAAAGAGTCAAAATTGACAACTTCACAAGTGATGAGGCCTCTATTTGTTATGGAATTCCGCAGGGCAGTATATTGGGACCGACTCTTTTCCTAACCTATGTAAATGATTTGTGTCAGCTGAAACTTCCAAATAATAAAATAGTCACATTTGCAGATGACACAGCTTTACTCTTTTGGGGTGACAATTGGACCGAAACCTTCTCCTTAGCTCAAAATGGCTTTGATGCGGTAAATCGATGGTTGCGGAATAACATGCTTACTTTGAATGTTGATAAAACTAAGTATGTTACGTTTTCTATGAGACCTCATAGCATAGAAAATCATTCGTTCAACATTTACTCGCATTCTTGTTCAAATATTGTTGATACTGGCGGTTCTTGCCCTAGTCTACAGCAAGTAAAATCTATCAAGTACTTAGGGGTAGTCATTGTTAACAGATTGTGCTTCAATGAGCACATAGAATTATTGGCAAACAGGGTGCGTAAACTAATCTATATATTTAAATACTTAAGGCATGTGGCGGACAAGGGGCTGATCAAATCCATATATTTCGCACTTTGTCAATCGCTAATTACTTACTGTATTACTTCATGGGGAGGGACTTCGAAAACCCATCTTCTTAAAATTGAAAGAGCGCAAAGGGTTATCCTAAAAGTAAGTTATTTTTTACCATTCTTCCACCCCACAACTGATGTTTACGTACAAAGTGATGTACTCACGGTTCGTCAGCTATTTGTCCTTCATACGGTAATTAAGCAACATTCTTTAATAGTTTTTGAGCCGGATAAACAACTCTCTAAGCGTAGAAAGGATAAAGTCTGTAGTGTAAATAAATATAACACTAGTTTCTCGCATAATTTCTTTTGCTATCAACGTGCTAATCTTTATAACAAACTAAATCGTGTTCTCTCCATATATACCCTCACCAAAGCTGCATGTAAACCAAAAATAGTGAAATGGCTTAAAGAATTGAATTACACAAACACAGAAGGTTTACTTCATCATAATCTATAAGATCGGTTGTTATTTGTCAATCCACACTCACACACACGCACGCACGCACGCACTCACACACACACACACACACACACACACACACGCACACACACACACACACACACACACACACATCAAAATTGTTGAGGCATTTGATAAATATGTTAATTTTATTATTAAAATAGGATAAGTTGTAATGGTATATATTAAAATAGGATAAGATTGTATTATTTTGGTACCATACTAACTGGTAAATAAAGTTGGGTGGGTGCCTGGTGATCTGTAGTGCAGGCTCACGCCTATTTCAGACACCAGTCCTCACAATTGTATTGTAAACTAAAAATGGTAAGACAGATACTATGTAACAACCTACTTATAATTTGTGAGGAAATAAAGTATTATTATTATTATTATTATTATTATTGAGTGAATATTTTGGGATATAATCGCTACGAAAGTAGCATAAATTGTGCCTTATCTTCGGAACCGTAAATCCTAAAAATGCGACAATAATTCACAAAAATAATACTAAATAAATACTTCCAGCAAAAAATATTATTTTCAAAGTACCATTTTCGCGCTTCTTAACAGATGGACGTAAGCACCATAAAGATAGGCTCTTTTGCTGCGAAACCCTACATTGAGCATGGTCCTCCACCATTTTTTTTTGTTTATATTCTTTTGGTTAAAAACGAATCAAACCATACAATAAACGGCCACAATGTACACCCAGATTCGGAACAAATATCTATAAACACAATAATAGTTTCATGTGGAATTGAACCAACGATACTCGGTACGTCATCGAGGCGAACACACTGATACCTAAAGACTGTCCCTCTCATAGACACAGGCACGCGGATTTTTATACTGAAGTACCTATTCTCCTGTTTTCTTCCTGACTAATGCCTCTAGAGATATTTTTCTTTTTTTTTTAACTAATACGTAAGCAAAGATAAAATTGTATAAATATAATTTTGCAAAAATACCTAATTTTTACTGCTGTAACTAGAGAAGTACCAGACGAACTCAAAATAGGGATCAAGCCCATACTCTTTCTAAAAATGTCGATATAAAAAATAATTGAAGCGGCTTAGTTTTAAAAAGAAAAAAAAAGGAATATGAAGCGTTATCTCACAATTTTTTTTATAATCTATCTTAGCTACAGTTGTCTCCATCACACTCACACACTACGGTTGCACACTTGAGGTAAGTACGAAGCGCGACAGCAATAGTTCAACCAACGAACGCACTACAGACAGAATTAATATAAAATACTTTTTTGCTAATGATTTTGCAATGCTCTCATAAGACTCAAGGCGATTCTTTTGTAATAAACAATGTTCTTTATAACTGCTACCCACGTACCTACTAAGCAGGAGATAAGCGATCAGTCTTTTAGAAATACTCACAAAATCCTTTTCATAACACAAGTCATTTCTCATATGCATAATAAAAAATTAAATCAAAATACTTTCAGAGCTGTCAAGCTATTCTTACAGTAACAATGATGGGTAATTGTAGTATAAATCATGTTTACATATCTAACTATGCATGTAAGCAAAACCCAATGTTTAAATTTTGGGGATCACGGGGTTATGCCGCTTATCGGGGCCGGAGCTATTCTTCAGAATACAATAATGAAAATAACATAACAATGATTGCAAGTACCCAAAATAGTGTTTATATTCAGGACCGAGGAATTACCTAAGTCAGTAGCCTCTCGGCTTTGCTACAGAGTACACTTTTCAGTCGCTAAATTAGAACCTAACTTTCTCTCAAAAAAAATTTTAGCGACGTGAATTTAGTGACGTCGCGATGTGTACCTACGTTTGTTGCGATTTACAACACACTGACGGCCCAATCCGTTGTGTCTGTAAGAACCGATATGACTTCGAATATGTTGGGAACACTGAATCTGGTTACATGAGGCGAAGTGAAAAAAAGAAATTCTCCTGGCTTTGCGCTAAGTGGAAGTTGAGTCTATCGTCTTCTTCCCAATGCTGGGTTAGCTAGATACAATGCAAGAAGCAGCTGACCCAGATTTCTTCAATTAGCTCCACACACACATAGGTAAGTTTGGCTGAGACTGAAGATTGGGTTCGGCAATATTAAAGCACAAAGTGGTAACGTACCTGTGGGATCTACGGCGTCGCTCACATAGTGATCTTCACTGCTGACGCAAACTGCGACAGGAGTAGAAACCATTCAAGACGTTTTTTTATACGATTATGATCTGACACCGTTTACTGCATACCACTGCGTTGCGTTGACGTTGCCAACCAAATCTTACTAAAATCTTAATCTAAATATGTAATTTGGTCGCGCATTTTGCGTTGTGTAATGTATGTAGTTTTAATCGGAAAACACATTTGGCGTTATTATACTATTATGAAGTTCTTTCGAACTTCTCCGCCTCCCTCCTGATTAGTTAATTTCTGGATTCCAAATTCCAAGACAGTAGGTTAAATCTCTGTTAATCCTGGCTAACAAGAGTGTCATGTCATTGGTGAGTGTAAAGGTGGGAGTGGGAACCGAAAATTACTCAAAGCGGTAAAATCCGCTAGCATATATTTGACATTAAAACATTTTTTATTATTGCATTGTTATTGGTACAATAAGCTGACAAATTTTCGTCGGAACTTCCACCTGAAGATCCCAATTCACTTCTACCGAACTTAAAGTGGAATGTCATCATGAAGGTCATTTGATTCTGTGGCATTGGTCAACTCTACTTCGACGAGCAAGAGGAAAATATAGAGTAGATGACTGTGTTCTAAAGAAAGAGCGGCGAGTGAGTACAGAATTACGAAAAGTAACAAACATCCTCACTTTTTTATTTATACCTAATAGTAAGCAGTGATCGTCATCATATCAGCGGATTTAGGCCTATTCAAGAGATTTCCAATAGCACCGGTTGTATGCGGTCTGCATCCAGCGCGATCCTGCTGTTCGAGTAATAATAAGCAGTACCTATATAAAAACATGGAAAACATTTTCAGTAAGACCCAACCAGATACTGAATAAGTCTAGTCGTCATCCTCATATCAGCCCAATGACGTCCACTGCTGGACATAGACCTCACTTAATTCCCGCCACAGCGAGCGAGTCAGTGTAGTAATATCAATCATTGTAATTGTAAATATTAAAACTAATACAAGAAGTATAAGTTCTTTATCTTAATAGTCTGCACTTTATTCTGGTCCACAAGTTAACTTACAGGTTATTCAATCAAATTTCTTCTACTACCACACCTCCCTTTTTATTATTCAGAATAGAATAAAGAAACAGCCTCAAATCTGTTCATGCAGGAAGCTTCTTCATCGACAGTATTGCCAGCAAACAATGTCATGAACTTACTCCTGTATGAACGGATGATGGCTCAACATTGAAGAACAGAGACGGAAAAAAGAAGAAAGAAGAGATTCTCTTCTTTCTTCATCTTCTTTTGTTTATTTTATTTATTGTCAACCTAGAACAAGCCATATGCCGATGGATCTTTTAAGACACCTCAAGGTTTCTAAGAAAATTTCTTGATTAAGTGAATATTTTCGAATATACTTGATCGCTCCGAAAGTAACATAAGTCGTGCCCCCTCCCTCAATCACTTTATTGGAGTTCAGAAGATTAACTAACAGCATATTCAGTCAAAATTCTTCAACGACGACATCACCCCCTTTATTTTTAAGAAGAGAAGAAAGATGAAGTAAAGAAGAAAGAAGCAACCTATAATCTGTCTATAAAGGAAACTTGACTGTTGATAATATTACCATTAAAATTATCACAGCCTTGATTCCTTTATGAACGGATGACGGCTCACCATTCATTGCAGAATAGAGAAGAAGAAGAAACAAGAGCTATGAATATCTTTTTTGTTTGTTTTTTTTATAGACAACCTAGAATAAGCAATGTGTCGCAAAAAAAAACGACGACATCACCCCCTTTATTTTTAAGAAGAGAAGAAAGAAGAAGTAAAGAAGAAAGAAGCAAACTTTAGTCTGTCTATGAGGGAAACTTGACTGTTGATAATATTGCCATTAAAATTACCACAGCCTTGCTTCCTTTATGAACGGATGACGGCTCACCATTACAGAATAGAGAAGAAGAAGAAACAAGAGCTACGAATATCTTTTTTGTTTGTTTTTTTTTTATAGACAACCTAGAATAAGCAATGTGTCGCAAAAAAAAAACGACGACATCACCCCCTTTATTTTTAAGAAGAGAAGAAAGAAGAAGTAAAGAAGAAAGAAGCAACCTATAATCTGTATATAAGGGAAACTTGACTGTTGATAATATTGCCATTAAAATTATCACAGCCTTACTTCCTTTATGAACGGATGACGGCTCACCATTGCAGAATAGAGAAGAAGAAGAAAGAAGAGCTACGAATATCTTTTTTGTTTGTTTTTTTTAAAGACATCCCAGAATAAGCCATGTGTCGCAAAAAAAAATGTGTTTGTGTATGTATAATGTAGCCTAAAAGCTTTTCAGTTCATTTAATAGAGAAGACTGTCTTTTTTAGGGTTCCTATGCCAAAGTGGCAAAAACCTAACCCTTAATGGTTTTGAACATATCCGTCCATATCTCACAGACATTTTACTCAAAAACTAATTTTAATGGCAAAAACGAAACCCTTATAGTTTCGTTATGACCATAAAAACGGACGAAGGGACCTTCGTCCGTTTTTTATTTAATTATGTAAATATTATCAGAAATTTATAAACGCTCCAAAAGTTGCATCTATTGACATGGAAGAATATGAATAACAAATGTCAACGTAATTTGTGCTATTCTTAATATTTGTGTTTTTTAAATACCTACATAATGCCAAAGACCGATGAGATGCCAACAATAGTACGAGTATTTATAGTTTACCCTATTTCAAAATTGAACATGTCAAATATTGAAGTTTATGGAAACTTCTAAGGCTTTATCCGTGCAGAGCCAAGAACAAGAAAAAAAAATTAAAGTTGTAGAAACCATAGTTACGAAAACTGTACTACGTCAAATGAATATCCTGCTTTTTCCCTATCCTGCAGGAATTTTATAAAGTCCTTTCTTAGTGTGTCCCTATGCTATAAAAGGTATCTGTGTGCGAAATTTGAAGCTTCTATATTTAGTGGTTTGTACTGTGCGTTGATATATATGTAACTCAGTTTCGCCTTTTATGGGATGAATTTCAATAAAATACGATACGTCTTCCATAAATTCTTTTATAGAATGATTATGCAAAATTTGAAGTAGATTGGACCAAGGAATCACGTTGTCCCATACAAAGTTTGCCCCCCTTTTTCACCCCCTTAGGGGTAGAATTTCGGAAAATCCTTTCTTATCGGATGCCTACGTCATACAAAGAACACACCCTCCAAGTTTCAGGTCTCTACGATCAGCGGTTTAAGCTGTTCGTTGATCCGTCAGTCAGTCAGTCATTCAGGACCTACGAGCACTAGGACAAAGCATTTTATATGTATGGAAGATTATCTAAGTTAGTAGGTATATAGTAGGTAGGTATATATATTTATAGGTATATATTCTTTTTTTAATCAACCTGTGTTGACCCCATGCTGAGCAAAGGTCTCCCCCAAGCTCTCCCATTCTTTTCTATTGGATGTTTTGATCCTCCAGTCCTTGTCAAATGAGTCCAGATCGTCTCGGGACATGTTTGCAGGATACATCCAGATAGGTGGGCCCAGATTATTGTAATCTCCTTTTAATTTCCTTTATTTTGAAGCTCCACTCGATAGATTTTTTATATCTTTCTAAGGACAATTGGGTTTTTGGGCTACTTCCCATTTGGTAAACTTCCCATTTCGTAAACCTCAAACTGTACCTACTAAAAAGTTGCGTTTGGTAAACATTATACATTTCATACATTTAGTCCCATTTCGAAAACATTTCAATATTTTTTTGTGTTATATCCCATTTGGTAAACTTTCAGATGAAATGGGTACAGTCAAGTAAAAAAAGAAAAACGAAACTAATGATAACATTGTCATTTATTTTGTTAAATATTTTTAATCACAGGTACAATAGTCGGATTATGTGTACGTATGCCATTTACACATATTGATATTTAAAAACAGAAATAAAAAGTGGGGTGTACAAATAACTTTCAAAAAATTTAAGAAAAATCACAGTTCGATTTGACCTTAATTGTCGATATTGATACCTTAATTGTCGAACCATTCAGCCGTTTGGAAGAGACGTGGCAATAAAGAAATTCACAAACGAACACAAGATACGCGCGAAAAACAATAACCTACTTGGCAGTCAGGTAAAAAACAATACCCTTCCTTGGCAAACGGATAAAAATGATGCCATAATATGTATTTTCCACCTTTAGCATGTAAATGGGTCACAAATTCACAATTCAGAACGACCTTGTGTCTTTACGAAGACGAAGCTGCCTTATTTAGGTCATTGTCAGTGAAAACTGAGTATCACGATGATACAAGATTTTCATATTTAAATTTCGCATTTTCATAATATATTTAAAAAATAAATAAAGTAAGTGAAATAAAGTAAAATTTATTAAAGTAATATGTTAAATAGGTATAAACTCTTAAAAATAACTTAGTGTAGGGAACAAAATTGAAGATAAGCCTGTAGTAGCTAGTAGGTAGGTGCTACAGGCGGTCGAAGGTCATACAAAGCACTCCTGTACTCCTTACAATGTAGAGACAACAAGAATTGTGAAAAACTATTTAAAAAAATCATAATAAAACTAAACAAACAATTAAACTACAATTCAATTATAAATAATTACAATTAACATACTTTCGGTTTGGTCATAGGAAAAACTGTAAATAATTATAAATAAGTGATTTACATCTAAAATAATTACAATCAAATATAGATAACGCCCCAGAAAAGGTCCTAAAAGGGATAATAATTTATTCGTAAAAATATATCTAGATTATAAAATTGTAGTGCAAACATCTTGGTGTTAGTGATGTTAGGGTCGTAGTAAGCACAGTGTGATGTTTTAGTACAGTACAAATAAAATTAAAGTGTCTGTTTGTAATATAAAACAGCTTTAAAAAAAAAAAAATTATACGTCTGTATGTCAATTAGTTAACCGACTTCAAAAATGATCTCATTTCGATTGTATTTTTTAAATATTTGTTACCTCAGAAAGATGAAACGATTTGAAAAAAAATGTTTTGATTGGAAGGGCATGCTTCCCGTTTTGTCCCATTTAGGTAAATTTGAAGAAAAAATACCAACCCTAAAGATGCAAAAACAGAGGAAGAAACTTTTACAGGCTCGAATTTTATTTATTTGCAATTTACATTTCTATGAGAAAACATACAATGAATAAATACATTTAAAGAAACATATTATTATGTATATACGAGTAACTAGCTATATTAACTGTATCAATTTAAAAAAAAATACGATTCGATTTCGAAATTCCGATTTCGAAATTTTTTGTTTTGTTAGAAAAGGTTTGCTCCCTTAGAATAAGTAAGTACCAACCCCGCGACAGCGACCGGCGAGTGCGTTATAGATATATTTACATAATATAATGAAATTTTTAAACTCATTTTCATTGCATTATTTGTCATGGGTCATGCATAACAATGTAAGTGCAAATTATTAATAAATTACAAATATTTTCTTAGAAATAAAATGCTGAGTCTAAAATATTACATAATATTAAAATACCTATGTACTTTACTAAGCTGTGCCAGCTTTACTGATGAGGGAACGTATATAGATGGTTTCTTTACTTGACTCAGAAAGTGATTCAGAAGTAGACGAGAGGGCAACAGTTTTCTATTTGCGAGCGTCCCATAAAGTTGGTGCGCCACTCATCAAAAAAGTATAACCCGTGTATAAGCGTCTGTCAATAAAGCTACCACCGTAATCGGCATCGGCCTTAGAGCAGGTTTAATGCTCTAATAGGTGTTCTACACGGTTATAAACTTGCGTTCCAACAGAGTGACCTTGGTGGGAGTTTGGTTGTCATCCGCGTAGTTTGTATGAAATTTGGTTTACAACAGCCGGCTACACGGTTGGAATCCACCAAGGGCACCTCTGTGGAAGGCAAGTTTATAACCATGTGGCACGGCTTTAAGGCATCGGCATAATCAATAGGTACATTTTTTGTTGTCTTTAAGTACCTAAGTACTCGTCTTGCAGCTTTCCAGTGAGCCAAAAAACGTTATTTCAATGACTAGGGAAACACGTTATTTCATTCCGTATTTATATTTTATACATATAGGTAATATAAATATATGTATAATATTACAAAGAATACACAGAAGTTTACGACATAGACCAGAATAATATTGAAACTTAAGTCAGATATACAAGGAAAAGTACGGTGTACAAATTAACAACACAAAGAAGGTGCATGTCGTTAATTTGAAGGAGTGTCAGGCGACATTCTACAATGCTTGATAAAACAAAATTAAAGTTAATTAGGAAATAAAGCTAGGTGAAATGGTATTTTACCTGTAGTCTACAAGACGTTATAGAGGTTAACATAGCTGACCTCCATGATGGTTCATATTCAAATTCAAAATATTTGTATTTCTCTTTTTTTGGGTTATTTTATTATACATAATATTAATACACTGTTGCATATGTATACGTAATCTACACTTACATAACGAACTTAAAGTTGAACAAAATCAATAACAATAGGTAATACTTACATATGAATAGCTAAACACGAGCGCAGAGGGAGTAAATAGTTAATTCAACTAGGCAGATCGCGAGCTAATTAACGTCATAGCCGGGAGTGATGTGAACGCCAGCGTTTCTATTCAGATTGTAAATAGCAATTAACCTTGTGATGTGATAATTATGTATATTTTTTATTGTATTAATGTTGTTCCTCATTTACCAACCTGTTCGCTGACAGGGTAGAGTTATGAGAAAAATTGGTAAGATACTCACGCAACTCTTTTTAAGTGTGACAAAAGCTCATTAAAATAGGTATGGGCAATGATATTGTATGTTAAAAAAGGTGTAAATAGGTTACCTACATAGCGTTCGATCTTTGGAAATGGCACACAAAAGCACACATAGATATCGTAATAATGCAATGTCAAAATACCTTCGCCGTCAACGGAACATTGAGATGAAGTTTGCTAATAAGACTATTTTTAGTGTGCCACTTTTCGAGCGCTTATAACCTATCTACACCTATTTTAACATACAATATCATTGGGTATGGGTATATTTTTTGCGGCTTAGCATGGCCCACACAGTACACTTAAAAAGTCATCTTACAAACTTTTCAGGGTGATAGTAATCAGTTACTACAAACTTTAAACATTTATTTGCAACTAGGTCTTAGATAATAAGTTAGTTAAATTTCCCCTCAATCCCCCTCAATCAATAGTCATCATCATCATCATATCAGCCCAACGACATCCACAGCTGAACATAGGCCTCACCTAATTTACGCCACTGCGAACGGTCCTGTGCCGCCTGCAACCCACGGGCGCCCGCCAACCTGACCAGGTCGTCGGTCCATCTGGTGTCGCCTTCCAATACGTGGCCGCCACTCGAGAACCTTTTTCCCCCATCGGCCATCAGTTCTACGAGCTATGTGCCCTGCCCACTGCCACTTTAGCGATGCGATTCGGTGAGCTATGTCGACAACTTTAACTATGGCGATTGAAAAGAGTGGCCTGAGTTTCTTGCCAAGTTCTTCTCAGAGCTCAACCTTGTCAGTGAACTGGCCGTAGGCAAATTTACTGACACTTTTTCTGGCTTTGTATGACGTTCATAAGTATCATGTATGTGATCCAAATGAAATAAAAAGATTTGACTTTGACTTTGACTACGTATTCTTAATCTCTCACTACACGACATAATAGAAAAAACTAATGCAAAATAGAGAAAATTATTCATTCTCTTTTGTTAGCTTTGTTTTTCTCTTCAGAGAAACGAAAGCTTATAAAATTCCCAACCTCACCTCTTATTTATATTGAAAAATAAAATTCTTGGATTGTAATGTAAGCCTTTTCAACTAAGAAAGGCGAGTTACGTTTTTCTCCAAGAAAAGCTAATATTCGTTATGAAAAACGTATTTCTAGTTCCATCGCTGCATCGTAATAATTTTTAATGCAGTCTTTCCGTGTATAAAATATATTGAATGTCTATTAAAAGTATTAAATAGTAATTATTACGTCTAGTACTTATCCTTTCTTAGACTAAGATGTTTGGCGAAATGTACTTTTAGCTGTATGAATTACATAGAGAGCTAAGTGGAACTAATAAAACTATTATGAAAAAATCTAACCTGCTGAAAGATAGCTTATCGTTTAATTTTACTCCACTTTTGAAAATCACAACAATCTTCCCTGATTGACATAGTTTGACCTCACATATAAATTGCACTGCAGTGAAAATTAGGTGAATTCCCAAGTTAATTACACTCGACGGTAGGTGGAGGTTCAGGTAGGAATTTCTCATCATGTAAAACAATGTTAAAAATTAGGACATTAATTTATTTTCGTATTACCCGATAAGGCGAAGCCACAGTGCACAGGGAGGTTTTAGTGGGCATTACGGTCCATTGAGATTCCTTGGTTATCCTTGGGTTTCTTTGGGCTGACGAGTCCAACATAACCATCTCGTGTCACCGCACGGGGTGGTATAAGTAACGCATTTCCTCTCTTAAAAAAAAAGGAGGATAAAACTAAACAAAGAAAACTTTAGCACGTTTTTATTATGTACCTTTGTTAGAATGTAATTAATATATTTTACAAAATTACTAACCTTAAATACTATTTATCATCATCATCATCCAGCAGTCGACTTCGTTGGGCTAATCCAACGAAGTCCACTGCTGGATATTTTTCACCGCACGCCGTCGCCGGCGCCGCCCGCCCGGGGCCATAGCCTTCGCTACTCCCCCACGGGCCCCGCTATGTCACTGATACAGACACATTATCATCACTCACATTCATATACGGCTGACGGTATATTTTATATCCAACACTAAATTTACCTACACCCGGTTTTATTAAACTACACCTAACAATCGTATTTTACTCTGTTTTTCTTTCACAATGTAGGTTCGTCTTTGTAAATCTACCTACCATATTAGATCATTTTTTATATTCCAAATGTACTCGTATACAATTACTTATATTATGATACTGCAAAGCGAGAGATAATTGTTAATAATACATTGATAAGTGGTGTTTTGTAGGAGTGTGTAAGGTGAAGGAAGTACGTTGTTGGATTAATTAAAGTTAATTTTTTTCAGTGTGTATACAATGCGGGTGAGGTGTGTCATGAAGGTGTTAATAGAGGAGTCGTGTGTGGTTACGTATTCAAAACTGTTAGCCCTACGGTTTGTTTCATGTTTTTTGCGGTTGCGTATGTAGTGTATACATTGTGTCAAGAGGAGTATGAAAGTTTGTTGTGTAGTGTCGTCGCACATGTATTGTTTGTAATGTGGAATCGGTGTTGGTAGTGTTTCTGATAGGCGTAGTCTGTAAGTAATTGTGTTAGTGTGAAGTTGTGTCCTGTGGTATTTATGAGTTTGTGCCCCACACTCATACACATAATACGAGTGTGGAGCTATTTTGGGGTTATTAAAGTACCTTTCAGCTGATGCCGAGGCGCTGTCAGGTTTGGCATGTTTTTTTAACATAACTTATAGGGAAGTATTTGAATGTCGGTGATTTACTGACGGCATCTTTGGCGGCGATAGTCGGTGTGAGCCTTGATCAAGACGAACTTGATGGGTGTGTTCATATTGTATAAAATGTTTTATGGGTGTTGGTGGTGACGCGGAGTGAGCTGTGGGTCTTATAAATGTCTTCCACAGCTGATCTGGAGTCCGACATTATGTGGCCTTCTAACAAATTTCGTTACCGCAAAGTGATTAGCTTTAATGAATTAAATTTTGAAATGTAAATACAATTTTAATAAAATTTTATGCGTAAATAAAAAAATAAGAAAATCTGATTTAAAAATGAATGTCGCCCTCCTTTCGATATCAAAAGGAAACACCCTTTCATTAAAATATGCAGCACCATCTGCCTGGTTTAGAATGCATTTATCTATGGCGCTGACACCATAGATTATACACTAATACGGGGCTGACACCATCAATAACTGACACGCTCGTTAAGTCTAATATTACTTTATTTTTTTTATTAGGTTTCCCCGTTTTTTTTATTTTTTTCTTTTCTATCGTTCTTATTATAAAGTTTCAAAACTCCACGACGCTTGTGTAAATCCATATTTAGTATCGTGGACTCCTACTAAAATATTAAAGTAGGTACATATCGATTCAAACGTAATATTTTCGAAGCTGCATCATATTCCCCGCGGCGCCGGCATTTGCATTATTCTGATTTGAATAATACATACCCACCTAAATATGCCATTCAGAACTCACCAGGGAAAAATAAAATGAACTAAATACAGCCAGGAGGCTGTAGTTCATTTTATATTTACAGTGTAGTTAAGTAGGTACTTCATTCAATTTCAATTCACACTTACGAGTAAAACATTTTGTTTCTATTGAAACACAACGGGACTCGTATAAAAACGACTTTAACAGGGCTTCCCAAACTTATTTGCACTGTGACTGTGTTAAAGGATCACTCCGTTGTCTGTCTATATGACCCTCTTTTTTGTTATTATTACACTTTTTGGCTAATATGACTGGGTTAATAGGCTTCCTGTTGATCTAGGATATCTATCATGCAGCACAACGTCTGTCAGCTTCGCTAGTTATATATATAATATTTCCAAATATACGAGTAACGCTTAATTAAGGTCGTCCATTTGCAACCGTTGACACGTACCTTGTGGTCTGTTCACCTTAAAAAGACGGCCGTTTATGACTTATGTATGTATGTGTGTATGTAACAAATATATAAACTATTGTATATTTATATAAATATTTAATAAATATAAATATATGGCATAAATAAATAAATATGGAATTATTCGGACTATATTTTAATATCATTTGAAGATATAAAAGAATTAAAGTATATTAAAATTTTACAGGTTCTTGGAGTAAACAGGATATATTAATAGGAAGCGGAACTTTTAACTCAATGAAGGATTGCCAAAAGGAAGAGTAGAGGTAGTCGTAAAGTGTGCAAGAAAAGAAAATGTGATCTAGGTCCTGAATATCATAACCACAATCACAATTCTTAGTAGTAACAATATTAAATCTGACTAAATGTGCACAAGTACAACCCAACTAGCACAATTACAATACATTAGGGTTTTGGAGCGTATCCGATTTTATCACTTATGGTAATTGGCGTAGGCTGTAGAGCTTCTACTACAGAAACAATGCAGCCACTTTAGCCGCCATTTGGGCGCAGTTTTATGTAGCCCTAAGTTCCATTCCACCTGTCCAACGGTTGCATAGAGGTTCTTCAAGAGATATAACGACTAACGCTGTAATAAAGCTCTTGTGGTGCATCTTTTGAATGATTTTGAACGAATGATTTGATTGTGAAGTTTTATTGTAGGTATGTCATTTGTTACGTTTTATTAGTGAAGTAATAAGATATCTTCGTCGCCATCATTAAAATAAAACAAAAGTAAGTATAGTTTTGTGTTCTGTGTTAGCAAGTGATATAAAGTAGTTTTAAACGCTGTCCAGTTTACTGTGGATATATTAGATAATTTTCGGCTAATTATGACGCGCTTTTAGGATTTCATTAAAAAAATCAAAAGTTATGTGATATTCTTTAGTGTTTAGACGGAACAAATTTAATTTTCTTATTTTTTTGGTGTCGACGACTTACTAATTGACAGTGGCTGCTATCGGAAATTTTAACGTGCATTTAACGGAAAAACATTACATTAGTCTCATTTTTTTTTCGTTTTCATGGCGGCATTGTACTGAAGTCATAACCTGCAGATTTAACTCTACTAATTCCCTTGTGAGAATTTGAGTTCTAATTTTCATCTTTTTAAAGTTTCGAGTGATTTTTGATCCTCTAGTGCACTAGACTAACTGTGAATTGCAATTCACAGTTACAAAACAACTGCTGTTTTTTCCTCCTTTCCTTGCAGCAATGGCCTGTTGGTCTAGTGGTTAGTGACCCTGACTGCTAAGCCGGAGGTCGTGGGTTCGATCCCCACCCAGGATAAATCTTTGTGTGATGAGCATAAAGGTTTGTTCTGTGTCTGGGTGTAATTTATTTATAATTTGTATGTATTTACAAAAAAAAAAGTATTTAAGTAGTATATCAGTTGTTTAGTACCCATAACACAAGCAAATATAATTGCTTACTTTGGGACTAGAAGGCGCTGTGTGAATGTAGTAGAATATTATTATTATTATTTTATCTAATAGATCTGGTATACCAATTTTAGTAACTTTTGTGTGAGAATCGATATTATCACATTATCATATTATATTATGTAGATTTCAAATCAAGAAAAGAACTATGCTTATACTATCTAAAATAGATCTAGTCTTCCTAAAGCCGAACTGATTGTCTGATACAACCTTTTTGTTTTCCACATACCATTCAATTCGATTTTTGACAAGGTGTTCGGCAGTTTTGACTAAGATAAATGAGAGAGCTATAATAATAGGTTGATATGATAAAGGATCTAAGGGAGGCTTATCAGGTTTAAGAATCGGGGTCACAACTTGTGACCTCCAAGCGGGAGGGATATTACCAGGTACTAGAATTGAATTTAAAATTTTTAAAAAGTAAATTATGGTCTCGTCAGTGAGGTTAGATAAAAACAAATAAGGGATGCCATCGGCACCCGGAGCAGAATTATTAACATGGGAAAGAATATCTCATAATTCAGTTAGTTTAAAAGGTGAACTTAAGAAAGAATTATTTGTGTTGGAGAAGTTACAGAAAAACTCTTCAGAAACTGTTGGTGGATTGATTGATGGATGGATTCGTCTTATAGAATCAGCATTGTAAGCCATCCTGAAGCATTTAATGTTATTCCAAACCACTGAAGCACTTGAATCAGGACACAAGGAAGCACAAAAAGATTTCCATCCGTCACATTTTTTATTTTTAAAAGCATCCTTGCAAAATTATCTTCGGTCATCATTCAATCATCGAATCTTTACAGAGTTTTCAGCTTCTTTTCTTCTCTTAACTGCTTCAGTACCTACATTCCCTATCAGACCAAGGCGGGGTGGGAATCCTACCTACCTGTAGCACTAGGTATTGTTTTTGGGAAAGATTTGGGCCCTGATTCTGACTCATCGGATTGCTCCCGGATCGTAAACATTTTAGAATCTTAGAACGCCGTATTTTTACAGCTTAAGTTATTAAGTGTTAGAAATTAGTTTACCGTATAGAAAATTAAAAACTGATTAATATAGAATTTTTTTCTACATCCATCTATTTTTTTAACTTTCTGTTTTTTAACTTTAAATAAACTGACAGTTCTGGCTGAAAATATTCCGACAGCTCAGAATCAAGGGGTTGCCGGTTGGTCAGCAACATCTAACACACATATTGCCAATGCCTCAGAACATTCAATTTCCGAACCTTGAGAGACGGAAGAAGAACCTTAAACAGTTTACAGAATGGGGTTCTTTCATTCTGCATACTCAACTCCCTTTGACGCCTGCACTAATAAATAGCTAAGCTCCTTCAGTTCCTTGTTCAGTACGCCATGCTAAAGTCTGGCTACCGGTTCTCTGCACTGGACTGTTTTTTAAAATCTATACATGGCAATATTTTTGAACTGTCATGTCACTGTCTTTTTAGTGTTTTTCAATCAATATTCTTTTGAAATTATTGAAAAATAATGCCGAAAGCTATCAAAGGCGTAGTTAGAAAGTTGATATTTACTTAAGTTGAGATAATAGTATCAAACGCATTTTTTCAGTCTATAGTCGGTGTTGTCACCCCTTGTTTTTTTGAATTTACCGCTCTTTTCTTGTGCAAAGAACGGATGGCCAGACTATAGTGACATCTATTAGCTATTGGCGTAAACTTAATGGCAGCCATGCAAGTGACATCTATTAGCTATTGGCGTAAACTTGAAATGTCATACCATTAAGTTTAATCAGAAAAAAATAGAGGTCTCTGTAAATAAATTTTTGACATTAAATTTAAAATTTAAAAATAAACATTTTAAAAATAAAAAAAAGGGAAATTTTATTTAATAAAATGTGTAAAACGTAAATGTTACAAGCAGTATGTAAGTAATGAATCTAAAAAAAAAATTTGTAACTTTCTTTTTAATTTCAATCAAAGTTGCCATTTTGGCTAGTTTTGATATTACATGTTGCATGTTAATATAGGTACCTATTATTATATTTATTTGATAAATCGAAATTATAAAATGGTAACACTATTCCGTTCAAAGTGAAAATCGATGAAGTACCTAAATGAAGTTTCATTTCCATTGTGTTGTTTTTTACACATTTTAAATACCATCTATTTAACACATATCTAACAATAATAATGAGTGAACAAAAATATATTATGTTTAATTTAATACTTACTTTAATTCATAGATCGTCGATTAGTGCGTGTAAATAAATGGTCGTCGAACTATCTCTTATTTTAATTGTTACGTTTTTTTCATAATTTGGTGTAAATAATGTGAAGTAAAAGTACGAAAGCGTCGGATTTAAAAAATGTTAATATGTAAAGAATGAACGTATATTAAATTGAGGATGTGCGTTTAATTTTAATGGATATTATATGAAAACAATGAGGTTTCATAGAAGGTGCGGCGATCGGGTCACATTGTTAAATGAAAACTCTACTGCTGTGAGAAATTTTGTAGAGTTCAATCATGGCTTGATATTAAGCTGTGAACCCTTGAAGGATGATGTTATGTTTGAAGTGTGCATTGATAGGAAGGTAAGGCACAAAACAAAGAATCTAATTTACTAATTATTACAAATGTATTTAAAGTGCTCTAGATAATAAAACAAATTAAATTACAAATCTATGCACTGAAATGAGTCCCAGGAGTGGAAGATATTATTACAGTTTATCAAATTATTTATCAACTTATTGTATAGGTCAATGTTTGGAACGGCAGTCTTGAAATAGGTGTAACAACTTTAGACCCAGAATTTGTGGAACTGCCAGCAACAGCTACTAAACTAAGAAATACAGCATGGGTAAGTGAATGCTTATAAATTCACATGAATTTCTATACAAACCAATTCTTCATCATCATCATCACAGACATCGTAGGGCACAGCGAATAACCCTTATTTAGACTGAGCTGCCTCCCTGACGAAATACCTCCCTATAGAAAGCTGAAGCCATACTTTGCCTTGGTAATGTCGTGTTCCTGCTGATGAATAGCATTGTTGAGAGCTCACTGGATAGAGAAGTTGTTTAAAAATGTCTGCAACATGCAAGTGTTACTATTCGTCTGGTTTTCATTCATGTTTCTTGGTGACATTGCTATCTCTGTCAAACTGACATCACATCAAAATTTCGCAAATACCGGAGTATTATAGTATACAACTTTAGTATACAACTTTGCTTCTTCGAAAAACAGTTTTTTGTTAAAACAAAAAAACCTCACCAATATCGCCTCATCTGGCAGCTTGTGACCATGGCAGCTGGTGTAGCTTTGTTGAAACGTGACTGTTTCATCATCCATAAACACCCTAATTACTATATTATATCTATTCATACCCATCTCTATAGCAATACAGTTAAGTTTACCAATGTTATAACTTTAACTGGTATAAAATTAATATCAGCCCAATGACATTCACTGCTGGACATAGGCCTCTCCTAATTCCCGCCAGCGCCGCGCGTGAGTGATTTTGCTATAAATTAATATAGCCAATATAAATTTTAGATTATGTCAGGCAGTTCGATAGTGAGGGACGGTGTCACTTTGGTCAATTCATATGGACCAGAGTTGGACACTCTACGAGAAGGAGACTGTGTTGGAGTGATGAGAACAAGCAAGGTAAAGTATACTTCTTTCATATTATTAATATGAAAGTTCGGATAGCATTAATTGATGTTTGTTACTTAATGGATGAATATATTTTTCTTATCCAACTACTTTAGAATGGCTGAATGATTCGTATGAAATTTGGCACACAGATAGATTAAACTCTGGAATAGCACATAGGCTTTTTTCCCGTTACAACATGCAGCAGAGCCCCGGACAAAAGATAGTCTTTGAAGATAAAACCTAGTATCACTAATGATAATCTGACTACTTGAGACATAATAATACCTATTTATATGTTTAATATAATTCTTATTGGAAATGCTACAAAAAGCTACAGCAGGCGGCATATGTCCACATTGTGGTCAGAGTTGGTGTTTTACTTGATGAGTAGATATAGATACTATAATATGTAGAATTAAAAACTGAAAGCAAATATTTTTATGAATAGTGTTTCCCTTCAAACTTCCTGGAATTTTGTTCAAATAATTGTTATTACAAGTTCCTGTGAATTGAGTCCCAATATTATCAAAGAAAGTTGTTGTAGCTGACTAGTTTTCGCTTAAATTAAGTCATGCCGCTACCATAATCTTTACATAGTGTAAAATAAAGACTGCTGTCTTGTCTAGTCCGCTGCTGTATGTACGCTTAGATCATCTAAACTATGTAACCGATTTTGATGCGGTTTTATTTAACTATAATACATAGATGTCAAATACGAAACAAAGAATCTAAAGAAATAATGGTCAATTATTTATTTTTTTAGGCCAATGTTTGTTATCTTATAGGGTAGATTATTAAGGCTATAAATAGAAGAAGTAACTACGTATTTTCATTAGTGTGATTCTAGAATTATTACTGGCTGAATATAGGCGTGTTTGCAATAAGTTTACCAAGTAAATCTAGTAGGTACTCAATAAAAAATATTGCAGTGGGTTGCCATCAAACAGTTGCATAAAGATTGCAAAGTCCACGCGGCAGCTCACGAGTCTAATAAAATTTCCGCATAACATTCAGGGCAGTAAATTTATGTAAGTTTATTTTTAGGGTTCCGTACCAAAAAGGTATAAAAGCAACTCTTATGGTCGCGTCTCTGTCCGTCCGACTGTCACAGTATTATATCTCGGAATCAACTTATGATATAGATATGAAAATTGGAATAGTTTTTAAAACTATTCCAATTTTCATATCTATATATATACTTTTTTTTTTTTTTTTTTTTTTTATGTATAAAAGACAACGCCCGCACTAGGGAACAAGCCCTGTGTCGCGAGGAGCTTTACAAACATGAAACTAACGGACACAAAGTACACCCAGACTAGAAACAAATATCTATGAATCACACAAATATTTGTCTCGTGTGGGAATCGAACCCACGTCACCCAGCACGGCGATGTAGTGGCGAAGCGACCACCTTAACCACTGCGCCACGGTGACAGTCTAATACTGCTGATTCAACACTAATAAGATTTCAAAAAGTTCTCTAAAGCGGCCAAATGGGATTTGAAATTTTAGATTGAGACTATTACATCAAGTGGGGTATCAAATGAAAGGGCGTTGTTTCCAAATTATTAATTTTATGCTTCACAGTTTTTGAGTTAGGATAAAATAGTACTATTTTTTTATGTTTTTAACATCAAAAAGTACTATTTCCCCCCTTAACCCCGAAGTTTGTGATGAGAAAAATGTGGAATAATTCCAGCTGATACATGTTTATGTAAATATTACAGGAACAAGTGATTATTTACCCCGCACGCCGTAGCATGATGTTATATAGCCTACAAACAAGTACACTCTTCAGCTTTATAATATTAGTATAGATATAGAGATTCGGGGATGAATATCCACCTTTTTGGCAGTCGGGTAAAAATAAAAATATTGTTTGTAACTCGCCCACTTTTTTGTAATCCACAAAAAGTGTGACTTTCACTTGACCGGTTTTTTTTATTTGTTTTATTATTTTTAACAGGGAGAATTAATGTTCTATGTAAACAGTCGATGTCTCGGAGTTGCAGCAAGAGATATTCCTCAAAGATTATTCGCAGTCATTGACTTGTATGGACAATGTGTACAGGTTTCTATAATACGTGCAACTGAAATGAGGCCTATTATGGAGACAAGCATAGATCAGGTAAGACTCCTTATTCTTGAGTTTTATTCTGAGTCATCCTGTTTATACTTTTTTGTATCTTAACAATGTTTGATAGCAATTTAAACACGACTTAGTAAAGCTACAGAAAGGTTTTATCTTATACCCACTTATCTAACACATCAAGCGTAATGGTCGCCATCTAGTAAAATAAAATTTAAATGAAGGTTTTGACTTCACAGGCGTTTAAACCGTCAGGCAAAAACTGGACAGTACTGATTCCATGTTCATGCAACCACGCAATATCAAAATTAATATTTTTTGCCACTCGATTATGTTTGCACACGTGTATAACCTAGAGGCGTCCGGCCAGCTTACATGATCATAAACAGTTCTCAGTTTTCGCCATGGCGCAGCGGTTAATGTGTGTGTAACCACTAACATCGCCGTGCCGAGTGACCCGGGATCCATGCATGAAAGGTTAAAACTGTCATGCAAACCCTAACGTGTATGTGCACTATGGAACTTGGTTGCCTACGTGTATGCCCACTATAAGAGTAAGGAAGGCCCAGTCTTTAAATACAATTGTTGCTAAGTGGTAATATTACTTTTTTTTAGATTGAGGAAGATCCTAATAACGATGAAACATTAACATCAAGTGAAATAGAGGGAGCTGGTCTGCCACCAGAACCTTATCCTAAGGAGTGTAGAAATGTGTATATTCCAATGACTTCTGAAGGTGCTTGTGCCCTAGGTATTTATTTATTTATAAGCACACCAACAGTACAATTTGAATAGAGATAGAATTAAAGGAAAAAAAAATACATTATGGGTATCTATTGACCTTACATATATTGTCTATCATCTATTTGTATTGTGTCTATCTCCAAATATGAAATCATATAAAGACTTTTCTTTACAGTAGCACAAGACCGTCTACGTTTTCATTCGAGATGTGGTATATTAGTGAAGTTATCTGCCAATAACAAGTAAGTCATTGAAAGTGTATTTTTCTAAATTAAAGCAACCAATTAATGTCAAACTGAGATCTCCTCATATACTGCCCCCATGAACGTAGTTGTGTTGTCACCTCTATCTAGAGAGCTGAGAGTTTTTTAAGATTTATCAATTTTTATTTGTGACTGTTCACTAGTTCATTATAGATATTACAAAGTTAAATTTACATTAACTTCTACCACTTTACCAATATAATCCTAAATTTAATACAAAACAAATAATAATATAATAAAATAATAATATTCTACCACATTCACACAGCGCAATATAGTCCCAAAGTAAGCAATTGTATTTGTTTGTGTTATGGGTACTAAACAACTGATATACTACTTATATAATTATATTTTTTGTAAATACATACATATTATAGATAAATTACACCCAGACACAACAAACCTTAACGCTCATCACACAAAGATTTGTCCTGGGCCCCACCCCACGACCTCCGGCTTAGCAGTCAGGGTCACTAACCACTAGACCAACAGGCTAGTCTTAGTCTAGATATGGGTTTTAACAAATAGTTCGAAATTGAGTCTGTTGCATTGTGTATGTATTGTTGCAGATCTGCAGAAAGAGCGCGGCCCCTCGATGATTATAATAATGGCGTTGTGATGACCCACCGGCCATTGTACGATAACGAGCTATTTGAAATACGTATCGACAGACTCGTTGACAAATGGAGCGGTAGTATAGAGGTGACGTCCTACTATTATTGTATACAAAAGTTTGCGAGGATTTTTATTTGGATGTAGATACCTGATACATTCATAGAAACTTGTGAACTACTGCTACTGAATGGATTTTGTTGAAACTGTACACTGAAATCATGTCTTGGGTTAATATAATTATATACTGTAGATGTTTGTACAACCCATAAACGACCCACTGCTGGGCATGGGTATCCTCCAAGCATTTTGGAGGGAATTTATCCTATGTACGCTGTGTAAACAACTCATTGTCAAATTGAATTTTAAAATGTAATAGAGAAATATATTGCAGTATGCAGATATGATAGTCAAATGTTGTTATTGTTTACTAGACAACATTTTGATTATATTTTATTGTAATGTAATCAATGTAGACATTGATTTGGGCCCGAGTATAGAATTTGCCTCTGAACGCGACCCATTGCTACGTCCCCCATGACCATCAAACATTACCATTGTGTCTGAAAACTTGGCGTTCAAATTGTTAATTAGAATGTTGGATGGAAAAGACCTGGAAAAACGTTCCATGACCAAATATAAAGAAAGGATATTTCAGGCATACCTTTAACTGGAGAGTATGAATTTTTCAAAAATCATAGCAGATGGAAGGAAAAGGTCCTGCCGCTCTGTTGGGCAAGAGACATGATCTATTATGTATTCTTTTCATCTTTACTTTAGTATGATTATTTTAGGTGGGAGTATCATCACACAATCCAGCGACCATTAGATTTCCTTCAACTATGACTAATATGGACTCTGGTACAATCATGATGTCTGGTTGTAAAGTGCTGGTAAATGGCCACGGTACTTGTATGGAGTACGGCAACTTTAACCTGGACGAGCTCAGGGTAAGTTCGCTACAACTTTATATTTACAGACGCGAGACGTACATGCAGCCATGTACTCCTTGTCACTTAAAGTATTGGAATGGCGATAATGGCGGTAACACACGCCGTAGGAACGGCTCGGCGCGTGGCGCGAATGTAAGCACAAGCCTTGGCGCGGACAGTGCTTTCGACAGGCCGTGGGAACCGAGCATAAAACTGACTAATTAAATTCACAGTTTCAAATAAAAATGTACCTTAATTTATTGAATATATGCTTCTTTTTAGGAGGGAGATACGGTTGGCATGGTGAGGAAAAGCAATGGCAAATTACATTACTTCATCAACGGTGTTGACCAGGGTGTTGCAACGGATAAGGTGGACCAACAAGTATGGGGTGTCGTCGACCTGTACGGGATGACTGTCAAAGTTAGTAATTTATTTAGTATTGGACAGCTTCTTTATTGAATAGTGCTTTGTGGGCTATTTCAATAGGCTACAGGATTCAGGCGGGTGCTTTTGAAACTACTTCGGTATAAATAAATAAAATTTGTGATGTAATTGTTCACAGGTGTCTATAGTAGATCCATGTGAAGACATCGACAGTAATATCAACAATCCACCAATGTTGGTTGCTTCACCTGAAGATATGCCTGCACCTAGTAAGTATATTTAGAAACATATTCTTGTGTGGAACGATGTAACTATAGTTAGATTCTCTACCAAACACCTTTAGAATAAGACATTTTGATGAGTGTATGTAGAAATCACATCTACCAACCCGCACTAGGCCAGCGTGAGTGGATTATGGCCTAAACCCTCTCAGCTAGATAGAGGAGAGGAGACCCGAGCCCAGCAGTGGGATTTAATGGGTTGCTGATAATGATATAATAAATATAATAATAATGTAGAAAGACCAATGAAATGAACACTGCATACAGCAAAAACAAAATCTTAGAAAAACTATCTTCTACTTCTGTTCCCGTATACTGTAGTGTATGAGTCACAGCCACACACTGCGACTGGAGGTCAAAATCAAAATGATACATGCTGGGGGGTCTGCGGGTAAATTGTCTACAAACTTTTTTTCTTGTTCTATTTTTTTATATTTATTGATCAGGTTCACAACAGCCACTTATAATTATAATAGTATATTTACACAATGTTATTTTACAAATACACGCAATTATAGTTAACCACGAAATTCTACAAATAAGTTGTACTGTTTTTAGGTAATATGTGTAGGCCAAATATAGACGAAGATAGCCTTTTATTTCATACGCTGCGTGATTCGAATGTTATTATTATTAACGATGGTAAGACTGCTCATAGGCCTAAGTAAGTATCCATTATATTTGTACAATGTTTTGTAAATAGATGCATTTCCCGTGAGCCATTCACTTTAGATCCTTTTAGTCATCCATTCAAACAACCAACAACTCTTATTTAGACCAGTTAATTATACGTATTAACCATTTCTTAAATATGATTTAGAACCATTTTGTTTGCTATGTTGAATTATAAAGCATTTATAGATAGAATATCATAGACTTTATTTAACTTTTGATCATATTTAATTGCTTTATAAAGTTTTAACACCTCGATTTTAACCGTTGTAGTGCTTTCAAATACTTCAACAACGGGGTCGTAATGACCAACCGCACACTAAGGACTAACGAATTGTTTCAAGTACGACTTGATCTAGTTATTCTGAAGTGGGCTGGAAGCATTGAAATTGGGGTCACGCAGCATTCTTCTAATGATATACCAATACCATTCAAAATGAGCAATGAAAAGTTAGTATGCAATAATATTTAATTAAGTCTAATAAATTACATTGTACTTAATTGGTAAAAAAATATTTAAAGGTCCGGCACCTGGGCAGTGACCGGAGAGGACGTTATACGGGATGGGACCATCCTCATCCCGCAATATGTTAGGAACCTTAGTAAACTTGTGGTAAGTGTATTATCAATAATAATCCGTATTTTAAGCCTCATACGGCACTTGTTTGTTTGCAAAATACTATGGTTCACCACAAATATACATATGTGTAATAATTATTTCTTTAAAATATGTCATAGGAAGGGGACACAATAGGTGTGATGCGGAAAGATATGGGAATACTGCATTTTTTCGTCAATGGCGCTGATCAGGGTCCTGCTGCGTTCAATGTTCCTGAGCACGTGTTCGGGATTATTGGTAAGAGATTTAAATATAGAATTATTTCGATTATACTTATTTAGCAAATAAATAGAGGTTAGGAATTTCACTATGATAGTGTGACAAGAGTTTAAAAAGCTTGACTGTCAAAGTGTGTAGGTACTTTTTTTTATTAAATTAAACAGAATATTTATTTACATTACATATTACACTATCAATGTACAACACATAGTAGATGTCATTCGTCTAGGGCAAATTAAACCTTACCCTTATAAGTTTTAAAATTGCCTAGAGGAATTTTTCGCCTTTTTCACTGTTATTGCTATACATGCATAGAATAAGAATATGTTTATTACCATAAATATTATCATACAACATTATGTTTAAACAAAGTGAATATAAATAAACAAATGGGTACACCTTAGTCATACATACATATAGATCACGCCTCTTTCCCAACACAGGGGTAGGCAAAGACCATGTTGTACAATATATTAAACATTAACTTTCTTTCCAAACTTTAACAGACTTGTACGGACGAGCGGCACAAGTAACGATAGTGGACACATACACGCCACCGCCGCTATATTCACCTGAATCGCCACTTTCCACCGAATCTAATGCTACGATATTCCCGTAAGTCTATCTTTTAATTTGTTACATCTACATATACATAAATAGACAAAAAAGTAGTGCCGTTTATTGTTATTGTAAATTTTATTTATGTTTAGGGTACCGTACCAAAAAGGTACAAAATTAACCCTTATGGTCTCGTTATGTCCGTCCGTCTGTCATAGTGTTATATCTCTGAATCTTTTAGGCTATTGACATGAAATTTGAAATAGATTTAAAGACTGCTCATCCAACACTAATTAGATTAATAAAATTGAGATTTTTTTGTTCTCTACAAAAGCGGCTAAAATACAGAGTTGAAATTTTAAATTGAGATTATTACATAAAGTGGGGTATCAAATGAAAGGAACTTGTTTTCCCATTGTAAAATCAATTTTTATTAGTTTTTCGTCGTTTTTGAGTTAGGATTAAAAACATCATCAAAAGTGCCCATGCGCCTGGCCTCTTCATTGTGGAAAAAAAATTGAAAGTATATATCTTTTTCTTTCAGTGAGATGTGTTTCCATCGCGTGCACGGTCGCAACGCGCGTCTCAGCCGCAACAGACTAACAGCTTGGCGAGCTACCGTGTACTCTGAGTTCAACGACGCCGTACTATTCAGCTCTAGACCGCTACGAGAGTGCGACATGTTTGAACTACGAATAGACAAAATGGTTGACTGTTGGATAGGCAGCCTTGAAATCGGTAATAAGTTTATTTATTGTTGGTCTATCAAGCGATGGTGACTGATTGGATAAGGGACCGGCGTGCAAATCACGCGGTTCGAGTTCTATCCCGACAAGCAGTAACAATGTGGAATTTATATGTACTAGTCAAGTGACTTACCATCTGCTAACGGTGAAGGAAAACATCGTGAGGAAACCCACGTACCCTAGAAGAAATTCTATGAGTATGTCTGATCCACCAACCCGCACTAGGCCAGCGTGCGTGGATTATGACCTAAAGCCTCTTAGCTCTCCTCTAGTTAGAGGAGAGGAGACCCGAGCCCAGCAGTGGGACTTATTATATATTTTTTTACTATATTATATGTATACTAGAAGCCGCACGAGACTTCGCCCCATCGTTCTTTATTTTGCCACTGCTCATCTCCTATTGGCCGTAGCATGATGTTATATAACCTATAACCTTTCTCGATAAATGGGCTATACAACACGAATATAAAAAGTTTTTCAAATCGGTTCAGTAGATCCTGAGATTACCCCTTACAACACAAACTCACAAACTTTACCTTTTCATAATATTAGTAGAGACTAGGAAATCTGAAACGAAGTATATTAACATTGTATATCATCAGCCTTGTTAATAATAGGTCTGCCTGGTCTGCAACTGCCTCGGTGGCGCAGCGGGAAGTGTATACGACTGCTGTGCAAGAGGTCCCGGGTTCGATTCCCGGGTCTGGTGAAAATGGTATTGCGCTTTTCTATCACGAAATTCCAGTATTAAGATTTTCCCGGAGTTTGGAATACAAATTTTCCCGGTTGATGACAATAGGCTCGCCCCCTATTTCATGGGACCAAACATAGTTGGCGTAATGTGGGTGTGAAACACCTCTGCCTACCCCTTCGGAGTAAAAGGCGTGATGCTATGTTATTAATAATAGGTGTGACCGCAATACGTCCCGATGACTTGGAAGCTAGCGGGGGAGTTGGTGCAATAGCCGGAACAGCAACTGATTTAAATTGGGACACTTACATATTGAGCGGTGCCGCTATGATGAAAGATGGCGAGTGCGTAAGAAGTGGGTACCCTTTGGACTTGGACACTCTCACCGTAGGGAGCCGTGTTGGTAAGTGCTTAAACATCTAGCGTCTCCACCGTCCCCTCCAGTGGGCGCTAGGCAATAGTAGGGTTTTAAATGGTCCGGCTGTATGGGGAAGGGCGTGGGGCCCGTAAAATGAAACACATAACTGAACTTCGGTAGTATTATTGAGTGATAGATAAACTGTTATAAACTTATATTTTAATAATTTTAATAACCAGAAGGGCGTGCACTGCACAAGAAATTAAAAGGTAATGAGCCCCGAGCCTTCGGCGGATGCTCCGACGAAGACTCGGTTGGAATTTAGGAATTAGGATTTTGAATTTTAAATAGGTAATTAAAAGTAAATTAAAAAGAAATCAAAAGAGATCCAAAAGGTAGTAAAAGGAGGTGCATCCGTGAAAGACGTAGCCTGCAACGGGTGCAACAGTTACAAACAAAACTATCACAAAAGATTTTTGATCGAAATAATGTTAGATATGAATAAAGTTCTGTTTCTGATGACTACGTCGGGCGACGACGGCGACCGCCGCTGCTGGTTGTTCCAGCCGCTCGTACTAACTTGCTACAAAAAGCGCCTGTGACGCGGGCATTACATAATAATTATATTGAACGTAGTAGCTGAAGAAGTAGATTTGTTTGCGTGCTCATTGAATGACTTCACAATAAGCACTTATAATATTGTAGGATATAAGATTCAATAAAGAAGATGTACAGTCGAGTGCATTAATATATTGGCACCATCAAGGATTCAAAATATTGTAAGCGTTGAAAAGCTCAATAAATACTATAGAACCTATGGATTAAATATATGTCCTCTTGTGAATGGTTCAATAAAAATATATGCACATTATGCAATAAGTTATAGTCACCCTTTTCAACAAAAATATCTAATGATGGTGCCAATATATTAATGAACTCGACTGTACATACATTTAATATTAGGTATGCTAAGTATTAGAATTGAATAATGTTAACTTCACTGTCGCAATAGTCTAAAACCTGTAATAATAGAATGTAAGATTATGTGGAAAGAAATAAATAAATATTAAAAATCTGTGTGGTGAGATACGCTGCTCTGTTGAAAACTGCTCTTAATATTAAAGTATGGTAGATGTGGATTCTATCACGTATTAACGACATCCTTACTGGACAGGGTAATAGTCTCTTAGATATAACAATTGTTTGTAAGTTAAAAAATATAACTAAAGCTAATGAGAATCATTCTTTGTAAAAGGTGCGCCTAGTTCCGAGAAAAAAATGGTTATAATCTTCTTGCAGTGCACTGCTCCTATACGCCAAGCATGCCAAGCAGGAATATCAGTTTTTAGATGAAGCAATAAACACACATAAAAGTAATATTTTTCTATTTTTATCTTGTATTTTAATGGATCTGAGTTCTGTCGGCTAACGCCATCGTCGGCGCACAGGGCACGTCTGTTCTTGTCGAGCAATGATATTGTATATTAAAAAAGGTGTAGATAGGTTACCTACATAGCGTTCGATCTTTGGAAATGGCACACATAGATATCGTAATAATGCAATGTCAAAATATCTTCGCCGTCAACGGGACATTGAGATGAAGTTTGCTAATAAGACTATTTTTAGTGTGCCACTTTTCGAGCGCTTATGACCTATCTACACCTTTTTTAACATACAATATCATTCTTGTTGAGTATAGCCGACGTTAACGATCAAAAGGCAAACTTGCAACAATACTCCGATAACACGAGTGGTTTGGTCAACAGGCATGATGTGGCATGCAGACCGTAGTCTCCACTATTACTTAGACGGCATGGACATGGGGAAGGCGTGGTATGTGCCCCATCTGAATATATATGCAGTCGTCGATCTTTATGGACAATGTACACAGGTATAAGACTTCTGTCATTTTCACTGATCTATCTTGAGAGCCTATTTTGGTCTGCGATTACATTATGACTATATTATATTTATTGCTCGCACGATGCGTATAAAGGTATCAAAATAGTGACCCCCAAAAATCCTAAATCCAAATTGTGCTATATGCCCTTACAAAATCTAATGTAGACTTAACTAAACACTAGACGTCGCGTGGCGCTTCGCTGACGGGGCGTCGTTCTTTATTTGGCCACTGTTCAGCTCGTCATGTTATATAGCCTATAACCTTCCTCGATAAATGGGCTATCCTATCCTGAAAATCAGTTCAGTAGATCCCGAGATTACCCCTACAACGTCACAAACTTACAAACTTGATAATATTGGTATAGATTACATTTTGTAAGAGCATTGAATTAGAAACACATTCAAACATTTTTCTTTTGATTTTAAATCCCCTTTTTTATATTAAATCGAATATTTTTATAAATTATGTCAGTCGTCTTCCTAATTTGACATTTACTTGTTTGTAACTTAGGTAACAATTCTACAGAACGAAGAAAGGGCATTCAACTATAATGGCTGTACAAACTCTGATAATTCTATGTTGAGCAACTCACGAGCCATGTCGTCACCGCCGCCACCTTATTGGTAATCAATTACAAATATATGTTTTGTAATAACAAAAGCTTGTTTTGTTTATACTCGTTGTAATAACTAGTATATTATAACTTATTAATTTTGCAGGAGCTTCTCAGAATATTGCGGTGACAACATTTGTTTGTTGCATGATTATTCTATCGCTAAACGCTTGACACCAGATCCTATGGCCGCATTAGTATTTAGTTCTGCGCACCTCGCGATCGGAGAGATATTTGAGGTAAAAATATGCTTCTGTTATTCATTAAGATTTTAATGGTGTTTCTTGTTTCAATACATTGTCACAATCGTTTCAACTTCAAAATGTATTTAAGTAGTATATCAGTTGTTTAGTACCCATAACACAAGCAAATATAATTGTTTAATTTGGGACTAGTTGGCGCTGTGTGTATGTGGTAAAATATGATATTATTATATTATATTAACTACTATAAGTACGGGGTTAATACTTCATATTCGCAATAATATGCTGCTTTATACTTACATCGAAAAATGCTTTAATATATAAAAATAATGTTCTTTTTACAGATAAAGATAGCAGAATGTAAATCGGGCTATGCGGGTAGTTTTCGTATGGGAGTTACAGATATTAATATATTAAATGCTCATGTAAACAGAAGCCTCCCTCCTTCAATATCCTGCCTTCCGCATTATACAGCGTACATTGACGGTAAAGTATTGTAATTATAAATCATCGTATTGTACCCTAGCCCTCAGAAGAAATCCATTATAGATGCTGACTTCACAATTATCAACTTTAACGCTATCAATTTAAGACGGAAATTGTTTAATTAAGTGGTTCTATTTCTTGCAACAGATGAGGTGTAATAATAGGCCTTAATAACTATAGCTTTTTTAATTAATTTTTCAGGAAGATTCATGAAATACTCACAAGCTGGCAAACGTGAACAAGAGATATTATCATTTGTACCTTCGTTTGAATGGCTAAGGCCCGGGGACCGAGTTGGTTTAAAGAAAATAAGTGATTCAAGAGTCTCAGTTTATTACAATTCAGAAGAGTTGGATTTAGCGTTTGAGAATGTGCCCGATGTGAGTTATTTTAGTAATACTCTACCACTAGTGGTCATACAGATCCTCAGACATCCATTTTGAATATTGTTAAATAAATTTATTATAAATAATAAAACAAATACATTTAATTTTCAAATACTTTAATTCAAATTACATATAATGCAATTAAAACTGAAGACTAAGAGACATAGTTTATATATAGAGCAATACGTAATTAAAAATATCACTTGTGTTAGTTAATTTTGTCTTATATTGCAGAAAGTGTACGTAGTTATAGAAATATTTGGTCATGTGACAAAGATTCAAGCTGTGAATTTGGGTAATGCTGTTGTCACTGCTGGAATGTTGCAACAGACATGTGAGTATTATATTATGTATGTTTTAACCTTTACAAAAAGATAAAATAAAATTTTAAAAAAATGTCATCTAATCGCAGTCATTCATACAATTCTGTTGTATGTAAATTCGCGAGATATTTTATTCATTTTCTGCCAATATTGATACACGTATATCTAAAGTGGTTCTATTTTGTAGTCTAAAATAAGACTTATTCAATGTTATTGTTCAGTACCCAACGGTGAATATGCCAAGATGAACATAAATCAACCGGACAATGCTTATACAGAAAATATGGATGGATTGTTTGAAGCGAATTTGGCGAATTTGTGCGTAGTGAGTGGGGAATCTGCTGACGGTAGTATAGAGGGCTTGGACGCAGAACGTTCCATCGAACCGAGTGCAGAGTCTAGTGGCGAGCGAAGCGATGAGCCCAGCGCAGACCCTTCAGCGGAACGTAGTGTGGCGCCTAGCACGTCCCCCAGTCCGGCGCCTAGTCCCACACCCAGCGCTGAACCCAGCGCTCCGCCTAGTGCGCCCCCGAGTGCGCCGCCTAGCGCGCCCCCTAGCGCCCCTCCTAGCGCACCACCTAGCGCAGAACCTCCGATGGAATCTAACGAGGAAAATAAACAGTCTGGTGAGAACGCTGAGGTTAAGACGAATACAACAGAAACCGCTGGCGACACCGCGACAACTAATGGAGAGACTTCAGAGAGTGGCGACGCAGTCGTGGAGATACGCCGCCGTCGACATAACCTGCCCTATACATTTTATTACATTCATGGCGATAACATCCGCTTGTGCAGCTCCGGTGAGATTATACTATACTTCTCTCGTTTGATTACATTTTTTTATCATTTCCTTACTTGATATAATGCTGTTATCCTCTTTCAGATACGGTGGCTGTTCGCTTCAAGGGATACCAAGATGGCATAGCTGTAGTAAGTCAGCCTTTACGTCGCGGACATAATTTTCGGGTAAGTGAGGCTTAAATTAACTATCGGTTAGTAATTGTCGTATTGTGTGTTTTTATGTATTAGATGGGTAGGATAAGATACGCTAGCGATATGCTATGGGTAGGTTAGGATACGCTAGCGGTATTTAACAAATATTTATGCAACGCGATATCAAATGCCGTTTTGTCTTATAATATTGGAGGCTCGCGTTAGGTGGATGAGTCGTGGGTCAGATACAGGAGGCGGTACTTCAAGACACGGCACGCATCGTGAGCAGGTTCCTGTCTCTGGAGCCCTAACCACCGATAGCTTAGTCCGCGTACCCGATATCGGTGGGTCTCCAAATTTTATATATATATATATTTTAATGTATTTTTATATATTACTAACTGCCCGGCGAACTTCGTACTGCATCAGCAGTCAATGGAAAAACGTGGTAAAATAAATTAGAACAAAACCATATTGTATGGTTTTGTTCTCATTTATTTTACCACGTTTATTTTTTATTTTATTACCTTACGTGGTAATTACTAGTGGCTTACGTAGTTACGTCGCATCTATTGCATTACAAACACGTGTATATTGCAATTCTAAATCTTATCTAAATAGTTCCTCGTTATTTTAGTGAATTAATGACGTCAAAGATAATTATAATTATTAATTACTAACATAATTAAAGTAATCTGACGGACTATTGAGTAAATGTGCTTTATTTTGTCCCATTTAATTTATAAGTTAAGATTTTATCCATTTGTTTTTATTTAATTTACCACGTTTGATAAAGAGATTCAATCCTTATGATTGACACATCGATCGATTACCATAAAAGTACAGCGTGTTATTTTTTTCGATTTCCGGGTGTGGCAACCAAATTTTCGAAAATATATGATTGCGGTTTTATTTCTATTTAAAACAAGTAAATTGAAATTGATTTACTTGCGAAAATGGGTAGGATAAAAATTTGTGATACAATGGCGCATATAAAGTTTCTTCATATTCTATCCGAAGGCTTATTAGAATAGTTATTTATATAGATAAAATACATTTATTCAATAAAATATTTACACATAACTTAAAAACATACACAGCTAACCTATTTAAAGAAAAAAGAAGCAGATACTCTATTTACAGGGAATTCCTATAAATAGAATATCTGATTAAGATCAGATTCCTGAGGAAACGTACCCTAAAGTATTTTTTAAAGTAAATTGAATTCTGAAAAGTATATTGAAATAATTAAAAAAAATAGCTCCAATTAAATAAAAAAATTGAAAATACCAAATATGACACTTAATTGCGAGGTTGCTATACCCCTGTATGTTCATAATTCTATAGTTTATTCGGTAAAATGTCAGCATGAATATCAGAGAAATCGAAATGTCAAAAATAAATACTGATGCGTGCTTTCTATTCACTGTATTGTACTATATATTCACCTTGAATTCGTTTCATATACAAGGTATCCAGGAAAACGGAACGGATTTTTTAAGGGTATAATAAAAAAAAAAACAAAAGTTTAAAAATAAATTACCTTTCTAAGATGGTATAACTTGATATCGACCAAAGTGGCGCATGAGTCAATACGCCATTTACCAAGAATAAAGGTCATAGCTTAGCAGAACCACATGGCACCCAACTGACAGGATAACGCGCGATTCCTGTCGTGTCTGAACAAGCAGTAAGTTCCGGCAAGTTTAGGCCTACCTTAGACTATAATACATATCTGCTAATTTATATCCTATTAATAAATGGTTTAAATAGCAAACAAAAATCTTCTATTAACGGATTTAAAAAAAATAAAAATACTATAATTGAAAAAGTTACTCACACCGTGTTATATTTAAATGTGTCCCGTTTTTCTGGATATTCAGTATTTTCCGATGTCCGACAATTACATAACCGCAATAGTTGACTTGAGTCAGCTTCGGGGCAATGGCGTAGCTGGAAAAATGGCGGGGGCACTAAATGTCACCCTTTTCGAGATGACACCCGGTGCGAGTCGCGAGACAAAAGAAATAATCAGATTATTTGAAATCAATTAATGCATTTTAAAAGTTTTGATCTTTCGAATGACACCACAACACCCTACCGGGTGTCACCCTAAATAGCTACGTCCTTGCTCAGCGAAGTGCTTCTTTGTTACAGTTCCGGGTGGATAAGTTGGACTATGAATGGCAAGGTACAGCAGCAATCGGAGCGGTGGGAGTACTACCTTCCGAGATGCCAATGAGCGCCATACACTTTGATCCCCCTTGTTGGATCCTCACTAGCGACCTACTTAACGACCACGGCGTCTTGGTAAGTATTTAACTATGTACTGACTTATCTCTTGAACTGAAAATAGTTGACGTGTTTTCTACTAATTTACATGATTTTGTCTGTGTGATCTTGTCTTATCTAACTCTAGATTTATTCTTATTACTGGAAACGAATGAGTTTACGTTGATAAATTGAAAGTCTTGCTTAACGTTTTTAATGACCAACATAAAATCTTACGATCCCATAATGAAAAGTTACCACCTAAGATCATTTAAGAAACTATCTGTACCTCACAGATGTTTGTCTCGCATAAAATATTGCAACTGTTTTCAATGCTGAGTTTTTGTCCATTCAGATGAAGGTACTCGATATTAAAAAAAATGACTTTATTATTTTCAGACAATAACATTGATGGGCATGGCTCTTGAAAATCTTGCCGAACAATCCGTGCTGACTATTCACTTTCGATTCAATAGTGAATTGGTCCTAGAGATTGATGGCAAAATAATCGGGGCCATTGCGGTTGTGCCGCGTAGATATAGTCACATTTTCCCCACTATTGACCTATACGGCAGGATTTCACAGGTATATTATATTATATCCATACATAAATATGCGTTTCCATATACATGAAATAAGATTGGGCTGCTGATGAAGCTTTTTGGACTTGTCTTTCGATTAGTATAATATATTGTATAAGTTTTTTTTAAATAGCTCGAATGATGTTAAGTACTATCATTTCAAATTTATGAACTGTTACCAAGTCAAGAATAAGGCCGTAGAGACCAAGTTAGTGATAGATAAAAACATAATTCATATAGGTTACATTCATCATCATATCAGTCGTAGGACGTCCATGATGGATATAGGCCTCAAGAGACCAATATGATCGGTATATAGGTACCGATCCTATTGTTAATATATACTGGTTGTATGTGGCCTGCATTGTTACATTCGGTTACTTACAATTCAGCCCTTCTTTAATACATACCCTAGATAATACTTTTGTTTAGTATTTCTATTTGTTTTTTCAGGTGTCAGTGCTTCTCCACCCATATGTCGTAACTAGTGGAACATCACTTGACCTACCAATTATTACAGAAAATGTCTGTGAAGACGAAATTGGAGATGAATCTATAGACGGGGAAAACAATGTTGGTACTAATGCTGTCGAGGAAACTATTCTGCCTTTGGAATTATCGCGTCCTAAGAAAAAGCCCAAAGCGTTCAGCCAAGATAATCTTTTTGAAGAACGCATGCCGCCTATTGTCGGTGCACCCGGTCCTAGCACTGAGCTGGACCCCGTTCCAGGAACCAGCGGCTCCATTACAAACGATGATAAAAATAAGGAAATTAAATGCCGCAAAATATATCCTGCACGAATATCTCTACATCATAGTTTGATATTGTCAGAAAACACACTGCCGGCAAATAATAATGAGATGGTGAACCGCTGTATCCAAAAAAGTCACTCAACACACAGTTTCTGTCAGGTATCAGATGAGAACGAAGGAATGGTCTTACGTCATACATTCAGTGTAGGCTCACACGTGGGGGACACCACAGACGGAGCCATCCACGAAAAATTTTGTGACACTAACATTCGTCACAATGACCGTTACCCCGAAGCCAATGATGTAGATAATCTTGATAACGAGCTCATGGACGGCTTGACTATAGAGCCTGGTAATTTGCCAGATTTGACTGAGGAGCAGTCCTCTTCTATAGATGAATCGACTCGTCGGGATGACTATTGGTCTGATTCTTTATCAGTTGAAAATTTAAATTACTTGAATCGTATATTATGCTTAGATCAAGAAGGAATCGAAGGGCAAAGTCTTGAATCGGAATGGGAAGCTTCAGGGGAGGGTTGCGAACACTTGCATTTGGTTCTCAAATATTGGAATTTTTTAGTATTGCCATATCCAGAATTAAGACAAGCGGTATCTTGGGGTCAAGTGCGCTGTTATTGTGTTAATTGTCAGCCTGATGCGGTGCCGCCACTTGCTGGTAAGTAGAACTTGCCACTTTCTACATCCAAAACTATAAAATTAATACTTTCATGAAAGTAACATAAAAGTTTAGTGTCACTATGTTGTGTAGTAAAACAGTATTAAATCCATAAAGAATCTATTAAAATTATTCTTATCATAGGTATGTATAACATAAGTAATATGTTATTATAGGTTGGGTGCGCATCGAACGTATTGACGGCGTCGGCGCCGCACAACGTGCGTTCTGGCATGTAGTGCGTTCTACGCTAGGCTCGGCGCAAGTTGCAGGGGGTGAACGGGGCGCCGTGCGTCGCCCGCACTCCCTCACGAGTGCACCGTGCACGTCGCCCACTCTTGCTGACATGTACGTATATGTTATTAGTTTCTGCACGTGGCTTTGTTCAATATAAAATAGCCTAAGTTAAATGGCTATTATTAGCAGTATTGAAAAACAGCACTATCCATTACTTTACTTGATGGACAATATTATAAATTAACAGCTGAAAGTACTACAAAGTATATGTGACTGTTTCAGATGGTTCGATGAGGAAGGCAAGCCGCACCATACCGTGCTAGCTATTGAAATTGATGTTGAGTAAGTATGCCTATATCATAAAGCATCACAAACACATTATCCATATTACATGATATTCTCTCCTATCAAACATACCGTTTCTACTATCTATAATATTCGTACACAACTTTTAGATCAAAATCACAATCAATTTAAAACATTGTAGATTCCTTACAGTCGTGTTGCATTCACTAAAGGACTTAAGTAAGTTGGACGCAACTGGGTTACGAAGCTCTTTTTTCGTAGACGGCCGAAGGGACCTTGTTACAATCAAGTATTTCAAATCTTTTAACAATATATAATAATAATTATAAGGTATAATTACTTTTTTTTTTATGTCTTCATAATACTAATTATATATTTACACAACGTCATCTAGTCCCAAATTAAGCAATTATATTAGATGTTGATAACATTAATGTATTCTCCTCCCAGGGGATGTGAGGCAGAGAATGATCGTCTGCTCGCATTCCTGATCTACTTGAAGCCACACGCACCGATCGCTGATGAGGATCACCCACCGAGTCTCGACGAATGAGAGACCACGCAACACCATTATAACATAATTATGTATTGTTTTCAAATACCGCGCTCTTCAATACACTGCAATATTTTTTTTATAATATAGTATAGTTTGGACCAAGCGTATTTTCTAAAACAGGGGTTCCAGATCTTTTTCACTCTGCGACGCACTTATATGTTTATTATTTCGTGTCGGCGCCCTAGTCTAACTTAGTAAGTGAAAGTTACTAAAACAGTAAAGAGAATGGCATCACTGCGCATAGTTTGGGAACCCCTGTTCTAAAGAACTAACGAGGTGTTGTTAAATAGACGCCTTTCATATCAAATAGCTCACGATTAAAGAGAACGTCCTTCTTTACAAGTATTTTATACTCATTCTTAACAATAATGAATTAAGTACCAATATCTAATCTATATTGATGAATGTTGTCAAAATGTAGATGTACCTGGAGATGTAACAACTCCATTTATAACGTGTATTATAAGACAGGTCGGTTGTCTTAAGTATTAATGTTAGTAATTAATTACTTAGTAATGAGCAGTAAGTTAGTTCTTGTTGCAGTGTCTTTTGATCTCAAAGTCCAGTATTTATCCATTTGTATAATTTTTTATACACAAAATGGAATATTAGATAATTTGAATGATGTAAATGTTTTAATGATTTAAGATATAACCGTGGTGCTTTTTTGTGGTGTCTAGTACACCGACTCTTTAGTGTAGTTGCGAACCACACGCTTAATGTTTGTGTTGTGGTACCGACGTTTGTGTCGAACACAATTAAATATCAAATTAATTATCAATATCATGCTTATTCTAAATTAATTGTAAGGACAAAGATCTTTATTGGAAGTTTTGACAATAAATCAATTTATAAAGTAAGTTGTGGTGATTCGAGATTCTTGTCTTCAATACCTGCGACTGATTATGATTCCATTACTATCAAGTAATTATAGTGAATTGCAAACGCAGTTCGTGTAAAATATAAGTGGAAAACAGTTTAATATACAATGCAAATAATATTATGTTAGAATTACTGATTTTAGTAGATCGGTAAATATTTACCAGATTTTGGTATGCGAATTAGTAAGCAGTGATATATTTTAGCACTTTAAGGTCAAAACACACTGCACGATATACCACTAGTCACTATATACTTATTTAATGCGTCATAAAACTTTCTAATGCTGTATAATTTACACACAATAATTCTTGATCTCAGTATTGCTTTTTTTATACACTTTGCAATCTGTAGCGTTTTATATTTATTAGCTGTATCGGCGTTAGTGTGGATGGATTCACAGTAGAATTGCGCATTGTCGGGTACAGTGTAGCTTCCAGGTGCTGTATGATTAATTATTATGTAAGTTGAGATGGAAGATGATGAGAGATAGAAAGAGAAAGGGAGAGCACACACAAACTGGGAATGGGACCTTGTGTCTACAAAGAACTTATCATGACGTATGTTCCTTCAAAATTTCTTCCACACGAAAATACTTCCATTATTTTGTGCTATATTTAAGCTCGTTTCTCATTTATTTATTTAGCTGATTTGGTTTAGCTTTGTAAGCAGCTGAATTATTATAATAATTATTAATAATAAGTAGCACAACATAATTGTGATAGTGGAGTAAAGTCAATGTTTACTTGTAATGTTGTCAAGATGCTTAATCAATACTATTAGTAGCTAATCTCAGTCCGTAATCGCTTTTCCTACATGTCAAATAAAGATGTTTTCTAGAAATATATACTATAATATACATATTCATGTTTTTAGTTCCAATGTGGTAAGAAGTGGTGCATGTGTAGATTCAGTTTGTGCGTATTGATGACTTTTTGAGCCAATAAACATATATAATAATACTATGTTTTAATTCTCGTCCTAATTTTCCACTAGCCTACTTTTGGAATGATAGATGAAATACAAATAGACAACAAATAGTCGCCCAAGACTTAAACAATTCACGGGCAAAGCAAGGGTGGGGTCCTAGATGTAAGGATCCCTCCACTCCCACCCTCATCAAAAAATTACTGGATTTTGGCAAAAATAAGTATCATCATCTTAACAGCCAAATGTGTGGGTGGGTATTATTATTTTTGACTTTTCATCAGCAACCCATTAAGTCCCACTGCTGGGCTCGGGTCTCCTCTCCTCTAACCAGAGAGCTGAGAGGGTTTATGCCGGTTAGACCATAATCCACTCACGCTGGCCTAGTGCGGGTTGGTGGATCGCTCATAGAATTTGGGTATGTGGGTTTCCTCACGATGTTTTCCTTCACCGTTAGCAGATGGTAAGTCAATTGACTAATACATATAAATTCCACAAAGTGGAATCCACATTGGTACTACCGGTCGGGATCGCACTCGGACCGCGTGATTTCTCACGCCGCGCCGGTCCCTTATCCATTCAGCCACCATCGCTTGTGGTACCTATATGTTTTGGGTTTTAGCTAGTTCGAACCACTCAGAACTACGTTTAAATGAAAAACAATATTTGTTAAAAATGATCTTTTATTTGTGTTTCAATGATTTACAACAATACGATTGTATCCAAAATGTTACTAACTAGTGCTTACATTTAAATTAAATTATCACTGTTCGTTTCATAGTCACGTTTTGTGAGATTCGATACAGTAGTACGAGTACATTAAGTACACTAGCAGCCGCAGTGACAGCGCCTACTAATATAATATAATAATAATACAATCATTTAATTATCTTACTAATAATAAAAGTCGCGTGGTTTCGGATAGGCATATTAAGACCGCGGCTTTGAATAAATATTATGAAAGCCTAAAGTGTAACAATTTAATCCATTAGTTACTTGCAGACTTTGTGAGTAGATTAAAAATTGTATCTGTTCATCTATTTAACATTATAAACAACTAAAACATATATACCCGTCAAATAACATTTTTTTTTGCGTGCTCAGTCTAAAATCTCACCAAATAAACATATTATATTTGAGTATATAGTGTGATTGAAGAGAGAAATATAAAATTGCCTATAAACATAATTCAGCTATTCTATTTACAAGTTTAACAACATCAATTGATCAGGTGACATCTAAACATTCAACTTAACACCCACAGCGATGCCCAAACCGCAGCTACGTCGTCAGCGCCTGGCGAGCTACAGAGTGTCGTGAGTCAAATAGGTAAGAGAAATAGTGACAGAATACTTGTGAAAAGTAGTAAGTACAAAAGTGTTATTTTATTCAGCGAGAAAGTGAGAGCTCGTCAGGTAAGAAGTCGAGTCGGCGTGGCGTGCTTGCACCGACGGTAACATCGTCTCAGCGTTCGGGAAAGAGGCAGAAGAGTAAGTGGCACTACCACACTTTGCACTTCTTGACGCGGTTCATAGGTGAGCCGACAGGGCACTTGAAGTCCTTCGCGAACTCCTCCATATTGGACATGGGGCCGACGACGCGGAAACGACCTGGCGCGTGGAAACCGGTGGTGATGCGCAGTTTAATCGCTTCATTACGGTACACTGAACACCAAGTGTTCGCCGCGCTCAGCCAGAACAACTGTAAACCAATCATGTATTATTAGATAAATGCGAATAATTATGCAATCGATACCATCCTAACTTCCTTTATGTAATGTTAGCTAACAACTTACTTACGAACATAACGTTTAGGTATAAGGTTACCGGAACTTTGTAATTTGGTTATGAACTACTAATAAGTACCATAACACGCCATCCAGTTTTCTACTGAATTGGTAACAGGTTTATTACTAATGAGAAGCTAAGAAGATACTGATAATTCAATTCTCATTCTATCATTGTGCTTTAGGTAGGTACATTAATCATTTAAAAATCAAGTTATCATTTCGTTCTTCCTAGGCACATTTAATTTATACAGATAAAGCTTACCTGCTTGGGTGAATACTTTTCAAGACCAGGTAGCCTAGGTTCTTCGCCATGTCGATTTGTCCAAGCCTGATAGGCATAGTATGCCTCCTTGATACCCCCGTTGTCAGCAATATTCTCACCCTGGGTGTTGACTCCGTTCAACTAGAACAACGAAAATGAATTTAGAAATTCATGATATAAATTAAGTTTCCTATCCAGAAAAAAGGTAGAAAATGTATCGACACTTTTGTAAGGTGTAAAGCTAACGTATGTATAATGTATGTCATGTGTATGTATCTCGAAATCAACTAATATTTATCGCAGTCATGACAAACATATATATTTATATCCAATGGATTTCTCGAAGAGTTGTTGTGAGATAGTATATCAATAGTACCAACCTTCAAATCGACTTCGGCGACGGTGTAGTTAGAGTACTGGTCGATGATACATTTGGCCTTTTCGAGGTACTTCTGTTTGGTCACCTCCTGCCACCAGTCAACTAAGTTTCCGTTCTTGTCAAATTGGCGACCCTGGGAATTCAAATGAAATTATGTATTTATAAATTAGTAGATTTATTGAGCCCTAAAGACGTCGTTCGGCAAACAGCACCCCTAACCCTGTTCAGGGTCCAAAACGTCTAAATTGTCGCTCTCAAGTTGAGTCTAGTCAAACGTACATATTATGATGAAATTGTTTTCTATTTTAGGAGATTATACCATGTACGAACAGATAGATGAGAGTGACAGGGGATTTATACATATATATACCTAAGTTTTTAATAAAATTTTGTATGGAGTTGAATTTACTGAAAGAAGAAAAACTAAGAATACAATAAGTGTAGGTAGTTATAATGGCATAGGTAAACCAGTCACATTGAATCAACCGCTCCTCTTCACTGAATCACTTGGGTAAGGTTGCAAAAGGTATAATACTGTTAATGTTACCTGATCATCAAATCCGTGTGTGATTTCGTGGCCAATGACAAAACCGATAGCTCCGTAGTTCATGTACGCGGGACGTTTAGCTGAGAAGAAGGCACCTTGCAGAATACCGGCTGGGAACTCTGTTAAATATAATAGAAAATAGAAATCAATAAATTATTTAGTTACTAAAGAGTTAAGTTTTAAAGAACTTCCAAAGCGATTGTCCGATGCTTCCTGTGACCGACAGGCTGGCTATTTTCTTGCACAAAGAATAAGTAAGCATTGCCATCCAGCGTGGCAATGCTGCTAGTCTTTTGGGCACTTTTCCCACAGACAACAGCAGCGATGCGGAGGAATTTTATGATGCCGTATTTTAATTTGTAATTTCCTCCCTTTTTTTTTAATGATACATTAAGTTAGTTTTTATTTGTAAATATTATTGTTTAAATTTAGTTCAAAATATTGTATATTATTATCAAGAATTAAAAATATTTAGAAGATTTAGTTAGGTACTACTTCTCTAATACTATTTTGCAAGTTGAAATATGATTACATGAGAAATAGATTGCCTCGGTGGCACAGCAGGAGTTTGTACAGCCTCTGTGCAGAGGGCCTTGGTATCGAACCAACAATATTATTGGGATTTTAGTCTTGAAATTCTAAGTATTAGCCTAAAGATTGATAATGTACCCAGATAATGGTAATAGGCTCGCCCCCTGTTACATGAGACCAAACGTAGCTGGTGGATTGTGGGCGTGATGTACCTCTGCCTACCCCCTCGCGGAAAAAAGCGGGATGGTATATAATAGTATATGTAAGTAGAAACACAAGGAACACCTCATCGAACGTTGCTATCATGTTTTATAACTTAGTTCCACATCTTTCATTTATGGCATGTGAATTTGTAACGTGATTTCATAATTTACACTTGATTACGCACAAGCCGGCATGAAATCCATCTCTATAAGTGAATAACGTAGGTAACTATGTTACTTTATGCCACACATTACATAACAATTTGTTCCGTAGTTTTCAGGGAAATAAACGAGTTTACTACCTAATATCTACGTCAGAACTACGTTCAGTTAATATTAGATAAGGGCTACATAATTAGTACATAATTGTTCACAAATAAGGGAACAGGTAGATAGGCACTTATCTAATTTATGATATTAAAAAAATTATACAAAAAATATCCAAATTTTTGTATTAATGTAAATAGGACTTTGTAATTGTATCCAGAACTGCAGCCGGTTCTGAGTACAATAGATACGCTCAAAAGGCGCACCTAGCTCCAAATAATATAGTAAAATAACCTTTTGAAACATTTTTTTCAGATAGGTGCCTATCTACGGTCTGAATGAAGACGCAATATTCAGCAACATTCCATTTTAACTTACGGATACTGTTTTCAATAGAAGAATAAAACGCATTGACGATAGCAGGACGGCCGTGAGTCACCCAATCAGTCTTGTTTACTGGCTCCCTAAGCTTGCTGAATAAGTATTCTGTACCGAACAGCGTCAGGTTAAGCACAGATTCCATCAGCTTGTCTGGTGACATCTCCAACTGAAAATACATTCTTTATTTAGTGAAAAACGTAGCTTCTTTGCCTGTAATCTTTTTCATTTACCCGACCGCCGTATTTTGGGTGTATGTATGTGTATGTATTCCCGGGTTCGATTCCCGGGTCGGGTGAAAATGGTATTGGGTTTTTCTATCATGAAATTCCAGTATTAAGATTGTCCCGGAGTTTGGTAAACAAATGCTCCCGGTTGATGACAATAGGCTCGCCCCCAATACATGGGAAGATAGCTGGTGAAATGTGGGTGTGAAACACCTCTGCCTACCCCTTCGGGGAAAAAGGCGTGATGCTATGTATGTATGTATGTATGTTATATCTTTTGTGATGCTTCTTTTAATGCTCTAAGTTCTTAGCGTACCTAAATATACGCCAGCACAAGCCCAGCGATATCATTTTTAAAGGGAAAGAAGATGTGTTCCTGTGATTACACGGTGGTGTGGTAACTGTTTAATTGTATGTCTGTCAGTCAATCTGTTTGTTTGTAAAGGTTCTTTATAAGGTGGATATAAAAACATTAAAATAAAACTTACTCCAGAGTAGAAGCTAGTCAGTTTTTCGTTATCTAACATCTCGTTGGGATACGCAATATGTGAAGCCATGGAGTCCGCCTTCTCAAGAGCTTCAGTACGAGTCTTCTCGTCCATCCAGTCCACTTCGTTCAAAGTCTTGCGAAACTGTTGTCTATATTACAAACAAACACGTTTAATTTACAATGTCATACAATATCATTTCCCTTAACGTCTTATTGCAATTCATTGGACGTATTGATTCTTTAAAAATGAATTATAAGTGGTTTTCATACAGTCGATTTCTCTTTGTCTAAGCGACGTTAACATGTGTACAAAATGTGCGATGTGGAAATGCAATAAATTTCAATACGAACGCTTCACAGTCAACAAGTTTGATTCAATCGAATGCGTCGCAGGAAAAATGAGAAAATATGAATTTCACAAAGTTTCTGATGCTTTTTTTTCCTGAAGATGGAAAATTAAATAACATTGGTTGTTCCGGAAAAAATTAGAGTACCTATTTGCGAATTCTGATGTTGGGTACCTATGTACTTACGGCTATCACAAATAAGATAGATATCTAAGCAATGTTCGAGCAGTCACATATAAATACACAATAACATATTGGAACAAGGAATAATAACAATAATTTGATATTCATTTATTTCATATAGCAACTTATTAACTGATATTGAAACTAAGTACATTAAACTACTAACCAGAGAGTTTAATAAAGTTAAACAATTACTGGGAGAAGAGAACGTGACTCCATACCTAATGTATTTAACGTTTACATATTTATTTTATCCTTGCAAACTATTCGCGACATTTCAATGTGTATTTGTGATTGTTAACAAGTACTAACCGTATCGTAAAAGCAATAAGGTTTTGTTAGGGAGTACCTACGACATTGTTTAGTAGTAAATATCGCAATCCTGTTTATTTTTTCACCCTACCTGATATCGTTAACCATTTCCAAGGCATTGGCCTTTGACTTCTCGTTGAAATATTTCCTGATGTAGAGAGCTCCCACAGCAATCGACATACTGGAAAAAAGACGTATTTTAATATCACTGGCCGCAGCTTGTGGCTTCGCTTCTGTGGACCTTTGTTTGGCCACTATATACATAGATATGATATCGATAAATGGGCTATTAAACACTAAAATATTTTTTTAATTTGAATCAGTAGTGAGCTAACCGGTTTCAACCAAACAAATAAACGTTTTAGCTTTATAATATTGGTAGGTATAGATAGAAAATTAATACATACTACTATCAATATAATAAAATAGAAAACTTATATAAGTATAGATAATATATACGGATATTAGCATAGATTAAGAATTCTTGGCGAAAGTGGTGGTATAGTGAGACTCCTGGTGAGAGTATTAACTCAAATTGTATCAGGTTTTACTTCGTAGGTATCAGCTACAACTGATTTACAGTGTACAGCATAATACCTACTTCGCCTATAGCATTAGACAGAACGAAGCGTCTCTATCAAACCAAATTAGTATTGACAATACATAATTTTACCGCTGAAGTTTTAAATATAACTAAGTAGTTTCAGGAAGCCAAAGTATGGTGTAACAAAATAGCAAATTAATAAATTTATCTACGGGAATTGTACTGAAATGATGATGATGATGATTAATTACCTGACGCTAGTGGTATCCGCGCATTCCTTCCACCTGCTCTCTCGTTCAGTCTTGCCAGAGAGTGCGGTGACATAGGCGAGCTGTCTGCGACGAAGGTTGTCAGTAAGGTAGGAAACTGAGGCACCAGCGACACGCCACATCACATAGTTAGCTTGCACACGCTTAGGGGTCATTTCCAGGAGGTTCTTTACAGAAAAAAAAACATTTTCAGTCATCTAAGTGATAAAATCTGGACAAAATACAAATACGGATTATTTTGGATTGATATAGAATACATCAGTGGCTAAAAACTCATAAAACAATAAAAATATCATAATTACTTCAATAACATTATAGGTCAATTCACCAACTTAATTCGTGTGTTGTATTTCGTACTTACAAAAACGATTGTAAACTACAATTCTGGAAAACTATTCGAAGACTAATGATGAAAAATAAATTTAAATAAAATGGCGACAGGTGACTTCGCTACCTATAATGTTCTTAATGCTCATGTGTCTTTGTTCATAATCCAATGATTTTAAAGTTAAAGCTTTGAAATAGTTGACTAAAACAGTCCTACGACCTTAAAAAGTTTTACTATAGCTAGTCTTAGGTATATATATACATAATATCTATATATAATATGTATATATATATATATATATATATACCTTAGACCATATATATATACGTACCTCAAGATCAGTGATGTATTTCGGTACGCTGACGATAGCCACTTCATCGTGACCAATTTTGATGTGAGGAGCCAACAGGCGGTTGATGTACTCCAGCCATGGAATCCTAACAGAACGTCATGGAACAATATTATAACACAACAGACTCAATAAACGATTTTTTTTTAATTGTTTAGGTATACATAAAACCATTTAATTCCCCACTTTACTATTACGATACTTAAATAACTAAAACATAATTCTTTTACAATTTACAAAGTTACGTGAACATATTATTATCAGTTTAGTATTAAATAAAGCAAACAGTCCATTGGCATCATAACATAGAACCTTTGGTGTGTAACACTCACTTGGGGAACTTCTCTTGTAGTTCAGCAATAGTCATCGGATTGTACAAACTAGTGGCATTGCGACGTTTCTCAAGTGGCAAGGAAATCTGTCAAAGCAATATACGAGTAGTCTTCAATTAATTATGATCATTCCAATTTGCAATCATGATGACTCATTAATTTTATACATTAGAATACGCTCCGCGAATAAGTTGACTCAAACGAGCGCAATGCCTTTCGATTGACATGTTCGGCCACGGCGCCAATTCAATTAGGTCAAATACGACAAATATCTGGACCTTGGATGATAGTCCGTCATGGTCAACGGGACAATCTACATAAAATTCATAATTGGTTTTTTATAACAAAGTAGATGAAGCTCATAAAATTCTCTTCTATCGGGCTCATAAAGCTCCCATTGTTTTGTCATTCGTCCTTTATAAATGGTTTTCATTGTGAAGGCAAATCAATAGAATTGTAATTGAATGGTTTCATATACTTACGTTGGCAAGTTTCATTTCAAATTGCAAAGAATCTTTGAGGTCAACTTCAGCGCGGGTACGGTCGGCTCCCAGCAGAGTCGCGATATCAACCATGTATTCATAATAGGCTTGAACGAGCTTATCGCTAAATCCACGGTTCAGGTACTCTCGGCTCAAACCTAATGACGCCTGGTCCAGCTGTTAGAAAACAATTACTTAGCGCATTGTCTCATTTGATTCCAATTAATTTTACATTCGCATTCAAAGTAAAACATTCGCTAATAGAGCTATCAAGCCGTTCGCAACATCAATTATAATTATCAAATTTAGGTAATTTTAATCGTTAGTGCGGTCTTAGGGCATATATTACAAGAATGAACAAAAATGTGTTTGTTGTTGTTACAAGGTCGGCCGACCGAATCAATTCTCAAAGAACCTAAAAGCGTTTACGCAGTGACAAACGGTTATTGTAATGATCTTACATCGATGATTCGTTTGGTGGAGTTTTTGACATCAACACTGATGGAGAAATCGAGGAAGTAATCGACGGAGTACCCGGCGTCACGGAACTTGTACACGGATTGTTCCCAGGAGAAGGAGTGTTCGTCCCACATGTCACCGTCAAGAACTGGCCACCCACCCAAGCGTCGCAGCATCTCCAGCAGGGGCTGCACTCCACGGGCTTCTATAGCGGCTGTTGAAACAATACTGGTCACAACAGGTCTTATATAAACAAATACCGCTATATTTCGAAATTTTGATTGTGTACCAAGTAGATATACTCGTACTTTTGTTTAAAGATGTCATAATTTGTTAATTTAAATCACGGAACCTTTGCAAAACAAATTGATTGAACTTGTCCAATACAACAGATAGTAAACCTTTTTAAACAAAAAAAATTATACAATTTTTTTTATGTTTAATAAATAATAATATACAAAATGCGGAAACTAAGAAATAAAGTCGTTATTCCCGTGCGCCCCGAATATATTGTTCTCCAAAATTCATTTTTCTATATATTCCATCGATTTTTATATTAAAATAAGACTCTGCTGCTTAGCTTACATATCAAATTTAGTAAAATGTTATACCCAAAAAATATATTTGCAACCCAAAATTGGTAAATGTTTACTTAAAATAAGAAATAAAGGTCTAGGGAGCGAATTTGCAAAACAATTGTAATTATTACTACTTATTTTTTTTTTTTTTTTTTTTTTTTTTATTTAATTATTGCATCACAAATATATTTCTGTAATAGGTATCAGTGGAGCGGAGTCGCCTAACACAAGCAACCCCTTGCTTAAAAGGCGATTTCCAAATTGTAAATCTAGATGTTATTTTGTGAAATTGCAATAAACATTTTTATTTATTTATTTATTTAAGCATTTTTTTAAGCACATGAGAGCAAAATCGTTGTGCAGGCAGGAATAGGTAGGTAAGCCATTAGAACTTGAATTATATCAAACCTATCATTAAACCAACAAATAAAATATTAAAAGCTTTTTGCAAGATTTAAGTCTTAACTTGATTATGAATGCGTAATTCGATTGGATCTTAATAATAGTCAGACCTATTCCCCAGAGAGGTAGGTATGCAGAAACAGTAAATCTCGCGCCGAGCAAACACTGGATGGAGTTTCCATACTCATATTTTTATATTATCTCCATCGTCAGCAATTGGATAGGTATCACGGAGGACCAGAATTCTTACTAAGAGAAATCAAACGTATTGAGATTCCGACGTTTTATTATGTCCCCACCATCAGATCAGCTGCATTTCATATTAGAATGCTTGTGGTCACTAAATATGCCAGCCGCAACACCCTGGCCTCAATTAGTTCGCGGAGTAACGATTTCTTTTACCTATGTTTCTTTGTCAAGCGCAACAACAATACAAATCACATTTTAAGTGTAAAAAACCGTGCTTTAATTCCACGATTTTTGTTTTATAACTTGTAAACAACATCAATTTCAATAAGATCTTAAATTATAAAATCCTATACTCTTCGCGTGGGTTGGCCATGCTTGGCGGCGGCGGCGCACAAGCTTTGCACGAGGTGGCAACGCCGGCTCCGACGTTTCTATTAGGTACATTGTCATCCGATTTACAGAAACATGCAAAATATCAACCCAATTTGAAACCAAGAAGTGTGTCAAAATTAACATGCAACATTTTATTATAGATAGGCAACGGAACAAGTGCAACTAAATAGAAATTAAAAATATTTATTACGAGAGGGGCCAAAAGTGGCAATCGTCTACTAACTATGAATGAATGTTACCTCTATTTAATTGCTTTCATATATAGAAGTACTCAAGTAGGACCTAACTAATAAGGTAATTATGTAGATCTTATCTGTGCTTGTGCTTTATTAAGAACGAATGCAACTAAATAAATAGGTAATTATTTTTGGTGTCTGTGTTAGGTATATTTTGAACACACAACATCCAAATATTAATTATTATTGACCAACTAAACCACGCAATTATCATTTTATATGCAGATACGTAATGCCTATATAAAATAAATATGAATGTGTTATCCCGTCTGGTAATTTCGTGTCAAAATTTAAACTTCTTCAGTTCGTTAATAAATTTTACTTACGTCAGAAGATTGTGGAAATAACGGATGTTAATAGTTAGGTTCGCTTTCACTCACACAGATTAGCGTCATAACTGGTTTCAACAACACTTAAATACCTATGTAATAATTGTTGTAATTATACTTCTTATCCTGTATTAAGTTGCGTTTGTATGCCATTTTGTAATATATTTCTGTTTAGCTAAAACATTTCTAAAGTGTCCAGCTACTCATTACATACATAACCAACAGTAACTACTTCATAAACAAAGATTCGTTTGCTTCGGTTATTATAAATTAATTGAGTACTACTACATTTTGTTTTCACTTACTATAATATGCAAAATGCTCATCATACAAATGCTCATGTGATATTTTTCTAAAAGGCATATTGCTCTGTCGTACAATAAACCAGTCTCCAAAGGTTTTGCATATTTTTAAAACACAAGCCGTTATTTAGGAAGCTATCTTTTAAGTCATTAGCATAACACGAATACAAAAAACCAACAACATTAAAAGAACCGTAGGCTTTTTTAACAAACAATCTAAATACCGCGTTAAAGTAATTAGATTCAAAATGAAATATATAACGTCTAACTTGCCAACTTGTTAACTGAGAGTGAATTATTATTTAGGTTGTTTATTTTGCCTCCCAATTTGCGGCTATCTCTTTGAGACATAGCCATCGTCCGTTGTTTTTAAGAAGTTTGGGCAAGTACACAATTTATTTTGAAATTATTTTGCTCAATTTAAAATGAAACGATATTAACTATGCACACTGAATAATTAATTGGGGAATATAAACTCAGCTTCATATGATGATAGATCTACACCGGCGCGTCGGCAAATAATATCATTAAAACTTTATTGCAACATTGTCAGTCGCCTATAACTTCGTGTATTCTGACACGTGTCCTACACACACAGGCATGCATAGATGTGCTATATTTTAACGTAGGAACAAATAATAAATCGATACATGCTTTGAAGGGGGACTTAGAAAGAACAGCTAAGAACAATCTAAATAAAAGCAGATACCAGATCTTAATGATAAAACGAACCTGAAAAAAACCATAAATCGATCTAGTAACATATATATTTTCAGTATAACTTAAACGTCTATAGTGTAGTAGGTAAATAAGCGTAGCAAGTTCTATGGATGTATCTAGACGTTTGTACTTACTTCGGTTCATGCAGGCTTGATACAAAGTTTTAGCGAGAACAAAAGGTCTCGGCTCATTTTCCACGACGGGTTCGTCCAACAAAGCTCGGATCTGCTCCTGAAGTTGGTCAGTGATGATGGAAAACGTGTTCACCGATGTCTTGTCATCAGGTATACGCGTGTTCTTAACAAATGTACCGCAGGCGAAATCGTAGAAGTCGTCACATGGGTCTACCTTTTCGTCCATGTTCAACAGGAGTTTCGATGCTATAATTATTACAGAATTCTATGAAACAAACTGTTTTTAAATAAGGCACTGTTTCACCACTGGCAGATAAGAGTAAAACAATAACTAAAAAAACCTATCTCTGTTCTGTGGTGTCTAATAAACTATCTAAGACTTAGGTGGCAGGTTTTATATGAAAATATGTCAACCAACTTTTTGATAAGGTTAAATCAGACATTCATCTTCCAGTAGTGATACAGAGCATTAATATCTTAGCAACATATACTTAAACTAATACACTAAGTTACTATGCTAATACAACATGTAGGTATATGACACGGAAAAACACAAATAATTATGATGCTTTCAAAACAAAAAACATATAAGTATAATACAATATTCAATCAGACTAAAATTATAAACTTTTTGCAATACCTATGTATTTATTAGCCATGACGTGAAATGATAAAAAGTATTCATTAGAACATAATTTTTAGAACGTTTGCGGTTTTTTTAGAGAATTGTAAATGCGTAAACTGTACGAATGCACTACTAGGTTCAGTTCTAATAATTTTACAAGTACGATGATATTTAATAATTATCAATCATCATCAGCAGCAACCCATTAAGTCCCACTGCTGGGCTCGGGTCTCCTCTCCTCTAACTAGAGAGCGCTGAGAGGGTTTGCTATAGGGATTATTATCAAACGTCAGGCAAATTAAAAAGGTTACTAAAATGCCATGCACAACATAAATATGTGTAATAAACACGTACATATTACATAGTAGGTACATTCTTTTTATTTACGGAGCTGTATAAATTATAAAAAAGAGTAATTACCTGTGTGAATACACCCTGGTGAGTTACATATATCCACATCGGCGTCTCCTCCATGTCCTTTGACGACCACTATCGGCGGCATGGATGAAGAAAGTCTCAATTCACTAGTCTGTGGCATGTCTAAAATGCAGATACAACACATGCTGAATGAATGGATGATTATGTCGTGGACAAGCAAATAAAACAGAAAATATTTTAAATTGGTACGAAAAAAAACTACTACGAGGAAGAGGATGGGTTGTATGTACCTATGTTTGTTGTACGTTTCAGACTCATATACTATTGCAAATGCAATCATTTTCAAATTAGACCGTCCAGCTGTGGCACGGGTCTCCTCCCGAGAATGTGGATTGTGGAGAGAGTTTAGCTTACTATTACTAGACGGGTTGGTATAGCATTTGTTTCGAATTTTCCATTTCTTTCTGTGCTCTTGTCTATAAGGTTACTCCCTTAGTCGCCTGTTACGACACCCACGGGTTGAGAAGGGGTCATGACATTATGTATTCATAATCCGTAACTCCACGAATAACTCTTTAATTGCTTCTAGAAAATGCTATCCTAATAAATATAAACGGTCTTACGTGAGCAAAAACGATATTGTATCACTCGTCCTACAAAATCATACACAACTAGTTACAAAGTTAAGCAACATAATGAGGAAGAACTACAATAACTTTTCAGTGCGAACGCGTGGACTTCGTACACGTGAAAGTCTTAATACTTGGGTACATAACAATTAAGCCCCTTTTCACCCCTCCCCTACCAAAAGATGTATTCTTGAAAATATTAAGATATAATTTTGAAGCTGTAATTCTATGTAAAACTGTCCTATATATGCAACTTATTTTTATGATTTCCAAGAATGTGGCTACTTTTGTAGTCAATAATAAGTTCCAACGTTAGTAGGTATCTCTATAATACCTCAGCAATTTCTATTTTGATTCTTTGACCGAGAGCGCGCGGCACCATTTTCTTTGAATTTTATAATGAGTGTTCAAGAATATTTTTATAATACTCGGTATCAGTACCTTCAGTAGTAATATTATTTAATAATTTCCAACGTAAGTATCGCTTTAATGCCTTAACAATTTCCAGTATGATTCTCTAGAAATAGAGCGCGCCTACAATTTCTTTTAAATAATTCAACATTCACCTGTTGTATCCCATGATTGCAAGTATTCGATAAAAAATATTTTTATATTCGCGATGCAAAATTTTATCTACACTAATATTATAAAGAGGAAAGATTTGTATATTTGTATGTAACGAATTAACTTAAAAACTAGTAGACCGATTTCAAAAATTCTTTTGCCGTCAGAAAGCTTCATTATGACTGAGTAACATAGGCTATATAACACCACGCTACGGCCAATAGGAGCTGAGCAGTGGCCAAATAAAGCAAAGCCCCGCGCGACCTCTAGTTAATTGTTTGTGAGTATACTCATCTCAAGAATTACGCGTCAGGGGGGCTTACTCTGAATTTCGACATTCGTATGGAAATTTAGATATGGTCGCTGTCATTTTCAAACATTTGACAGCGACATTAAAACCGAACATTCGAATGTCGAAATTCAGAGTAAGCCAGTTGATTTAAAGAAACCTTCAGTAAGTTATACTCCTATATTTGTTAACTTGATTAACCATCCGCTAACAGTGAATGAAAACATCGTGAGGAATTCTAAGTGTATGTCTGATCCACAATCCCGCATTAGGTCAGCATGTGTAGATAATGGCCTAAACCCTCTCGACTCTTTGGATAGAGGAGAGGAGACCCGAGCCCAACAGTGGGACATTAGTGGGTTGCTGATGATGAGAGCCACACTATTACATAGTCCAGCTTTTGTTAAGACTTTTTTGCCTTTGTACTCATAGTAGAACGCTTAGTTAACTGAGTCTCAAGAAATCTGATAAAGGGCCTTTAGACAGTTATTGTTTTGTTAAACAAGTAGTACAAAATGGCATTGTTTGCAACTGATGGTACGATTGTTGATATCTGTCACAAAAAGTTTAAAGTCGCATCGTGTTATCGCATTTCAACTGAAAGTTTTGACATTAAGATACGAACTCTCAAGATAGAATTATATGTTCTCTCCAGTTTAAAATGACACAGCTTGACTTGTACCGCATTTGAATTTCTTATTTATTAATGTTTATTTAGAGTAATTATCGTTTAGAATTCTATCACGAAGATTCAGTATTTACCTTTTGTTTCATTAGGGTTGTAACTTGTAAGTAACTTTTAGCTGTTTTACTTTTGGTATCACTGTCTAATTTATTACTACCAAATCAAGCGCGAAGGTACGTAGTATAACGTTGAATTTTTGTATACCAATGAGTATAAATTAATTATCTATCAATAGACGAAAGACAAACATTGTTATGTGTGGAATGCATGAAGTATTCTTGTGAGTTCTCTATATGAATGTATACCTAACTATTATACGTATAATATAAAATACGTGCCTCACTCAATATTACTTATTATTGATCGCGTTATTGATTGAACCTAAATAACTTCTGTACTTATTTAAACATTTAGTCTGACTAGGTATTAACTGTTTGGAAAATGTTGAAATTGAATTTACAACAAAAGGTATACAATGTTACGGTGCGGCGGCGAAAACTGTAGTGTTACACGTGTAGTTAAAATAAGTTTAAGATACACAAAAGCTTCACGTGCAGTCGGCCCACCACAAAAAACAATTCGTGTGCATAAACTTTCATACAATTCGTCGAATAGCAAAAATTCGTTCCGAAATCAATTGCGAAGGTGACAATGTATTTAGAAACTGTATTTATTTGCGAAAATCCGGTATTTCATGGTGGACCTAATGATTATAAATGAGGTGTGTGAGGTGCTTAGACAGCTGGAACTTGTTCGCAAGTACCGTTTCTAGTATTACTTACACACTTAAAGGCTATAAAAGTGGCCCGGAGATGATAAATTATTATCAGATGTCGTGCCGATAAATGTACGGTTGGGCACCCTTATATATATTTTATTGTTGAGTTAAATTGCTATAATATATAGACACGCAAGTATGTTTTGCCGTTTTCGTGAACATTAATGGATTCAATTGGTTGTTGGTATTGACCCAGTTGTAACATTTTGAACTTGGCCTGTTCTTTCGAATTTTCCTGTTTCATAAGAACACCTTTGTTTATATTGTTTCACCAATTTCTTGGAACATTTTTTGTGATTCTACCTTTGTAACCCAAATTGAAGTATTAATATAATGTACGAACCTAAAACTTTACTACAAATAATATCGTCTTGTGCATATAGAGAAAAAAAATGTATTTAAGGGTTTAGGCGCATTAGGGCTAATTCTCATTATGGCAACCGACTCGCTAATGGACTACTTCTCATTATGGCCACTTCTCATTTTGGCTACTTCTGATTAGGGCTACTTCTCCCTTGAACTACTTCTCATTTGAGCTACTTCTCATTAGGGCTACTTCTCATCAGGGCTACTTCTCAATATTTGGGAATGCTTATTGAAATAAGTACTGTCTTTATGTATATAAACATGTTTATTCATTCAAATGAGATCAATGACATTATTTTAAGAATAAATCGACATTTAAGTTAATATCGAAAAAAAATCGGTTGATAAACATCAGATAGTCAGGTTTGCTCGTCCGTGAACGTTGATCTAATACACTTATATCTTATCTTATCAATTCCACTGAATTGACGGTCCCCTTGATGCTTTATGCACCTATCTCAACTAACTCTCTGCATCACCCAAATGGTTGACCACCACCCAAATGCATTAAGTCCGCCTGTACATATTTTGTATGAAGTATTAAATAAATAAATAACGAAGTAGGAGCTCTCTAAGATCGAAAATAATTAAAAATTACAAGAAACGACGATTAGAATTTTATTTACATTGGAGTTATCAATTTTTTTTTTAGTTTTTTTTCCTTTGCATTGGATTAAGATTCTGGATAAAAGAATACATTAAAAACATAGGTAGTCTAAGTACAATTTTTTTTAAATTCAACCGTCAAAGGGTCATCCCTTAAAAATTATGATAAAATCGCTAAAAAACTCGGTCGTTACTTAATTGGTTTGATAAACGTTTAATATGAAAATGATCTCGATAGTAAATGGGTTCTTCTTGGTGTTTGAAAAACCAACCCTAACGAATAGAAATAACGAATAGAAAAGTCGCGGGTATAAGCTAGTTCAAACTAGACTAAAGTAAAAATTACACCAACTTATAATATTGTATACTTACCTATTACATTGGTTCAGTTAATGTTGATTTATTCTTAAAATAATATCATTGATCTCATTTGAATGAATAAACATGTTTATATACATAAAGACAGTACTTATTTCAATAAGCATTCCCAAATATTGAAAAGTAGCCCTGATGAGAAGTAGCCCTAATGAGAATTAGCCCAAGTGAGAAGTAGTCCAAGGGAGAAGTAGCCCTAATCAGAAGTAGCCAAAATGAGAAGTGGCCATAATGAGAAGTAGTCCATTAGCGAGTCGGTTGCCATAATGAGAATTAGCCCTAATGCGCCTAAACCAAAATTATGATAAAATCGCTAAAAAACTCGGTCGTTACTTAATTGGTTTGATAAACGTTTAATATGAAAATGATCTCGATAGTAAATGGGTTCTTCTTGGTGTTTGAAAAACCAACCCTAACGAATAGAAATAACGAATAGAAAAGTCGCGGGTATAAGCTAGTTCAAACTAGACTAAAGTAAAAATTACACCAACTTATAATATTGTATACTTACCTATTACATTGGTTCAGTTAATGTTGATTTATTCTTAAAATAATATCATTGATCTCATTTGAATGAATAAACATGTTTATATACATAAAGACAGTACTTATTTCAATAAGCATTCCCAAATATTGAAAAGTAGCCCTGATGAGAAGTAGCCCTAATGAGAATTAGCCCAAGTGAGAAGTAGTCCAAGGGAGAAGTAGCCCTAATCAGAAGTAGCCAAAATGAGAAGTGGCCATAATGAGAAGTAGTCCATTAGCGAGTCGGTTGCCATAATGAGAATTAGCCCTAATGCGCCTAAACCTATTTAAGGAGTATTTAAGTAGTATATCAGTTGTCTAGTGTGTTATACAAGCAAATATAATTGCTTACTTTGGGACTAGATGGCGCTGTGTGAATGGGGTAGAATATTATTATTATATCTATACGGAAGATAGTATTGTATTTGTATTGTAATCTAATTGGGTTGACAACAGTGAAATATCAATCATTCAATAAAATTATTTATTTCAGGATAGCCATAAAAAAAACCTAAAAAAATATCCTTTGTTACGGTATAAAATGTCATACTTTTATAAAATTATTTAGGTCTCTTCTTGTTAAAATGACAAACAAGCAGTCCATCTGACAATTAGGGAGAATTATATGTCAACATTTAGGAATTAAGTGATCAGTATCACTGTGACGACCCTACTACGTGACAAGAGAATCATCTTGCATTTCTGGAGTGGTGTCCAGGGTAAATAAGTCAGGAGAAATTATCGTATATATATCTCAGGAGAAATTCCAAATTACCAGTTTGTGTTACTATGTTCGTGTTCATCTGTGCGATGGATGTACATTCAGTAATTCTGTTACATTTTTATGATCGAAATAAAATGCCTGTTAATCTATTGTTTTTGTTATCTATATCATTGTTGGCCTGTTCACATTGTTTCCTCGACAAATATCTACGTGCTTTGATTGCAATTTGTATTTTTATGAAGTAGTTTTCGTAGTCTTTTTTCCCGTGTGCACCTAATGTATCCGTGAATCATGAGGTTTCTGGTACATGCTACGTTGCTAAGTTAGGGAAGTGATTTAAACCTTCCGATAAGACAGTATAATATTCTCATAGCGTGGTTTAGTTTAGCTCTTGCGCGAAGGAGTTCAATTTAGTTTTTACTCGTTGATCGATGTAGCTGTAGCATAACTTACCGCCTTGCATCAACTTTAAAGGAAATAGACAATCCTATCATTTACATCTTTGGTCAAGTCAGCTACATAATATATTATTAAATATACATATTTATAATATACTAGCGGACCCGACACATATTGTCCTGCATGATATACTAATCGATTGCATTTTTTTTTATTTTATTTGTGTATCTAAGCCATCCTCGACTCCATCATCTCCGTCATCTAAGACATCCACTTGAACACATATACCAAAAATCATTCAAATCGGTTCAGCCGTTTAGGAGGATTTCACTGTCAACACACGTACAGAAGAATTATATATATATAAAGATAAAAACAATCCGTACCTACTTATGTTATTTGGCAAGATATTATACAACTACTTAGACACTTTTCCTATTATGCTAGTTGATTTATACGACTGCTGTGAAAAGAGATCCCGGGTTCGATTCCCGGGTCGGGTTAAAAAGGTATTGGGCTTTTCTATCATGAAATTCCAGTCTTGAGATTTTCCCGGAGTTTAGATTCGGAGAAAAAGGCGTATTTTTATGTTATGTTATATTTAATAGAAATCGAACGAAAAAATCGAAAATGACTGTCACCGTGGCGCAGTGGTTAAGGTGGTCGCCTCCCCACTACATCGCCGTGCTGGGTGAAGTGGGTTCGATTCCCAGACAAATATTTGTGTGATTCATAGATATTTGTTTCTAGTCTGGGTGTACTTTGTGTCCGTTAGTTTTATGTTTGTAAAGCTCCCCGCGACACAGGGCTTGTGCCCTAGAAAGGGCGTTGTCTTTAAAAAAAAAAATTCAACCCTTATTAAACGGCATATTACTGTCAAAAAAAAACAGATAGGTGGTCATCTTCATTCAAATTACGCACATAATAAGAGGAATCCGAGGAATTCTAAATGTCTTTATATTCACTTTATTTAGACTTGGAATACATAGTCCATTATCATGGTATGCTTATTTGCAAACAAACAATAAATTGAGTTACGTTATTTTCACATGAAGAACGAAACAAATTTGCGAACAAGCATCATATTTTCGCGACGATGTGTTCACCTGTAGGTACAGATCTAACTATAGGTACAGACACATGAATGATCTAACAAGAAATTAAAAACTTATGAATGACATCTAGAACCTACAGTATAAATGCCTGTCACAAAGTCCAACTACGACATACCAGATAGTATTTTTATATTCACATATTTTCAGACTCGTATATTTAATAATTACATATTTTAATGATCGAAAAAAACACATGTTGATTTTACTACTCAAACAAAACAATTAGGACGTGACAGAAATACGGTTACGGCGCCGCCGCGCCGCCTACACCCTGGCTTCTACCCTTTCGCTTTCCCTAGTGACATGACAATAGTCGTGTACCTACTCGCTATCGACAGTGATCCCTTCAGCGCACTTATATTTTTAGTTATAAAATAAAAATATCTAGCTCTCATGTGCCTAAATTATTTGGGTCGAGTAGGTAATACAATAGCGAATGATTTGATTTAAGGAACAAAAGTTCCATAGACAAAATGTGTTTTATATTAATCCCTTCTAGATTTCTATATTCAAATTTCTATAATATGTAAGTATATTTATAACATATTTGCTCGTAAAGGGTCTCTTATTTCACCAATTTCAGTGTTGTAATGTATCTCATTACGCACTAGTGCGGTAATGTAAAGTAAATTGCACGGCTTCTCATGCTCACATACTAATAATCAAGGGGCTCCGTACGTAACGAACGGTACCTATTTTTTTTAATCTTAGCAAAGAGTTTTTATGTCAGAAAAGTGGTCAACATTTTATGAATAAAATTAATTAACTTTGGTAGATAAAATAATTATCATTTATTTATATAAAATAAACATTTAATTCTTTAATTTAATTAATATAGACCATAAATTACAACCATTTATCTGTACTAAAACACAAAAATATTAATTTACTTTATTAGTAATACTGGCTGTTTTTGTGTTTTTGCCTTTAAAAAAAAGCGCTGATGCGCGATCGATAATTTGTGAAAAGTAAAAATAATTCCGCGCGCTATTTCTTTTCGCTGTATTTGTTTTTTTCTAAGAAAGTCCGAATTTTATTTATTTCCTCGCAAATATGTTATAAAACGTCGTATGACACACGTGCGGTCTGATAATTACAGCCTCTGCTTTCTTATAACCCTCGCCTGCGGCTCGGGCTAGCAATATCGACTCGGCTGTAATTATCAACTTACCGCACTTGTATCATAATGTACTATTTGAAACCAAAGAACTTATATAAATATCTTATACCTATTTAAACCTATAGGCTAACAGAAAGTACCTATGCTTGTTCATCATTTAAAATATTTAGTAAGTAATAAAAAAACATTATATAAGTATAAAAGTAAGATATTTGTTCACTGTAAGGCTTCTATTGTTACCCTTACCCAATAAGTTACTCAATTATTGTGAAAACTGACCTCTGTTAGTGCGATTTTTTACTAACATATAATTGTAATAATGTAATTTGATGTAATGTCAAGCAGTGTGCGTGCGCGTTGGAGCGTAACGCGTGGCCCGTCGGTCGCCGCGTCGTCGCGTCGAACCGTTTTGATTTGTCCGCTCATATTTCAACACACGACGACGGCGACGTGATCCAATGCTTGGAAAAGGGTAGCCAACTTTTAAAATTGAATTTGTGTTAAGAAATTAATCAGTTTCTAACATAACTAGAACGCTGGTTAGTTACCTTTGATTTCTCAATATCAGCGTCGGACTTTTGTCAGTGTAGTCACCAGGTAAGGGTCCAATAGAATTCTAATAGTATTTGGTATGGCAAGCACAATATTGCTCAGCACATTACAAGGAATTTTACTTAAAAATAAACCAATAAAAACTACTCTCAAATGGGGAATAATTCAGTGGGTGTCTATTTTTTTTGTAAAGTGATAATTAATTGCAATTCCTCGTGTTAGTCGAAGTGATTCCCTTAAAATATGTTGTATTTTTTTCATAGATTTCTCAGCAGAGATATCAAGTCACTACCATAGATAGGAATCATCAGAAGAATATTACGGCGCTTTATGGGAACTATATCGATGGTCTAGTGACAATACATGTCATCGGAATGTATCATAACGCCTAGACGATTTGCAATGTATTTTACATAACAATAACTTATTAAAAGGCATGCCATTATCGTAAAAATGCGTATTCAGTAGTGACGCTCTTTTTATTGGCGTGCAAGCTGCTGATTTATGCCATAGGCAACAGATACGGAATTATTGTACAATATTTAAAAGTATATTGTCCTAAATAAACATTGAACGACAATGTTAAATATTTTTTTTTATAATATTAGACAATTCAAAGCAACTATTAATTGACATAATTTGAAAGCCCTACTTGTTTTGCACCTTTACAAATGTTTATGAATAACCCTGTCTACTTTTCTTTTGTCTAAGAACTTATAATGAATGTGCATTGTACATAATAATATAATATCTAATATTATTATATCTCTCAATTTGTTCAACAGTGGTCTGGAATAGCTGATCGGCTTCATTTTATTGGATACCACGCAGGTGTAGCCGCGCTCGGAAGCCTGTACCAATATACAATTCAAACGACGCTAGTTTATTATGGAGTACACAATGTACTAGTGAATATAATCAATCAATAGTAAAGGCGGGCTGAGCGGAGACATGAAGTAAGTTAATAAAAGCGGTGGCAGCCAGCGACGATGCAACAAGGCGGAACTTGTTCGGCGGCGCTGCGTCGCGCCTGTTCCGGTTCATCTAATGCCGGATATTTGAGTGAATCGACCGAGAAATAACATAGTCCCTATAAACCAACGTGCAAATAAAAATATAGGCTAAGTGCGTAGTGAGATTTGAGATTGACCTAAATGTCACTAGGATAGTAACATAATTCTAAAACGGTCGATAAAAAATATTACCTATTATTATTTATGAGACAATGTTTGGGGAGTGATTTTCATTTTTACAAAGACAACGCCCGCACTAGGGCCCTGTGTCGCGGGGAGCTTTACAAACATGAAACTAACGGACACAAAGTACACCCAGACTAGAAACAAATATCTATGAATCACACAAATATTTGTCTCGTGTGGGAATCGAACCCACGTCACCCAACACGGCGATGTAGTGGCGAGGCGACCACTTAACCACTGCGCCACGGTGACAGTCTATTCCATTCCTGATCAGTTAGACGAGGTATTAGTCGTTGGCATCAAAACAATGACTTTATTTGTGCCTGTGTGTAAGGTTGCGTGTACACAACACACGCACTTTGACTTCCACCTACTTTTATAAGGAACAAAGGCCGTGAATCAATACTTAAATTTTCTCTAATTACATATTCCATCGACATCGTCACTTGAATTGCGAATGTAAACGTTTATTTCGTTTATATTGCCCCACCAATGATTGCTTCACATCAACTTGTTTTCTATCTAACGTTAGGTATCAATTGTGTACCTTTGCTATTCCCAAGTTATAAGATTATTTTTTAGGAACATCGTTGAAAAAATTTAAGTTCTATTAAATTTGTTTCATTGTGTTAAAACAGATCTAGTAAAGACAAGTCACAAAAATCGTCTCAGTAAGTAAATCCCTCGTCCTAAATTGTACTACGTGTCCTGAATGCCGTTGTGTGACCTCCTTAAACCCTTAAAAATAGGACACCTGACGACAATAGAAACTTCAGAATACGTGCATAATTAACTAAGACTTAAGCTTTACTTTTCTGTTACCCTTGCTATTATATTTGCTATTATGCTATTATATCGATATGTTGTGCTAACTCACTACTAAACTGATGCTTTATTTGTCTCGGGGACTCATTGAATGGTATTCGATATAATGTAGAAAGTTTGTTTTCAAATACTAGGTTTTTCTGTGCAGTTGTAGTTGCAGTTGTACAGTTGTACTTGATAAAGGTATACATACAGTCAGTACAGTCATTGCAAGGAACCTAGCATAATTAACGTGATGTACCACTGGCTACCCTTTCGAAGAAAAACGCGTGCTACTTTTTTATTTTAAGAATCTTTAACTCGTAGCGTTTGAGATCGATACACAATACTACATTTGCAATATATATGAGCTGAGTATAGCGATAGGTAGAAAAGTGAAATGCTTGACGTTGAAGATGATTCAAGGTTTGCATAGTAAAGTTGTTTGTTTACCGGTGATGTCGCTGGAAGCCTTCAGCAGTAGTGTGGCGACGAAGGCGGCTAGGAAAGCGATGGCCAGCACCGTGGCCACGCCGGCCGCTAGCATCAATCGTTTCTCCAACTTCGTCCGCTGCCCCCAAAACGTAGGCCTGCAATATTGTTCTAATTAGAAAATACTCATACTTATTTATTACAATGCTATGGCTGAAATTTGTTGACTTGGTTGTTAGTGTCCAACAGCAGGGTCTATACCGGAGCATCCAACGTGATCTGATTGGCGATTCAAGCGTACGAGTTTAATCCATGACACGTGCATCTGTATCCGGGATTATGTATCACGAAACGCTGATTTAAAACGATTCGCCCGGTATGGACCCGACTAATTGGCATCAATTTGGACTCCAACTCTAGTTAAGTCGGTTATTTTCTCACTCACACCCCTTTTCATGTTTAATTCTCAAAATCTCGGCGCAAATAAAACACTAATGTTTGCGAAACTACTGAAACGTAACCTTAACCTTTCCATTGTATTTTTCTAACCACTTTATTTATATAGCTATACTTAGTTATTTGTAATAGCATTATTTAATGCTGCACAGTTAATTTATATTGCAGTATGCAATTGTAATAAGACAAGAAAAAGGTAATTGTAGTTGCGAACAATACGACATTCGTTTTATTTGTTCATCATCGGCAACCCATTTAGTCCCACTGCTGGGCTCGGGACTCCTCTCCTCAAACTATAGAGCTGAGAAGATTTTAGGCCATAATCCACTCACGCTGGCCTAGTGCGGGTTGGTGGATCAGACATACTCATAGAATTTCTTCTAGGGTGTGTGGGTTTCCTCACGATGTTTTCCTTCACCGTTTGCAGATGGTAATTCACTTGACTAGTACCTACATATAAATTCCACAAAGTGGAATCCACATTGGTACCGCCGGTCGGGATCGAACTCGGACCGCGTGATTTGCAAGCCGGTCCCTTATCCATATAGCCACCATCGCTTCTCGTTTTATTTGTTACTGTATTTTTATTATATTATGGTGTACCTACATAAACGTATTTATTTCATCTTCCCTTTGGTACAAGTAAATGTTTATAGTGTATTGTTCTGCTAACTGTTGCTTCAAAATACATAATATTATTACCTCTTTTGTACAATTCTATAAATACTAATGTTAAATTAAACATAATTATAATACTTATGTTTTATTTTATTCTCGTGATATCGTATTAACATTAAACACACTATTGTCTGATTTTGACAGTGTATGTGTGTTATATTCTGTAATGTTTGAATATTACGAATACTTACTTAATACAAAAACAAAATTGACCTCTTTAAATTATGATTGTATAACATGCGTGTATTGTATGTTATGAATGTGTTATATACTAAAGGAGGACGATTTTATGGAAAAGGAGGTCTGAATATAACTGCTGTAATGTATTTGTTATACTGAATAGATTAACTTAACGACATGGTTTTAAATAAGTGTTGTATGTTGTTGGCACATTAGACACGATGTTTTTCTTTCTAAGAAAAGCTTCGCTATCTTAGATAAATACTAAAAAGTGTTCCAATTTGTCACCATAAATTTTTATGTTTTTAATTTTTTTTTATTGACAAATCGCCCGCCACATGGTAACTAATTAGTTATTGTGATGTCATATAAATCATAACATAGCTATCCGAATCTTAATCTACCTATCATATTCTGAAAATTATTTCTCCCTCATATTGTAGACCATGGAATGAATAAAAGTGCAAAATATTTTATATTACTTAAATTAACTAGAGCTATGTCAAAAATGACAATAAAAAATGAGAGTGGTTGTTCTTTGAGGTAGAAAATTGCCTCCAAATTTTCAATTTGTTTTGGTAACCCAATTTTCTTGTAACCGTAATTTTCCTTGGTGCTAAACGAAAAGAAGTCGCGAGTCGCAAGGGACCCTACTTGATTCTTTCTTGTGATCTTATGGGGATTTAAAGAAAACTCTTTCTAACTTTGTCCGTAATGCGACTTAAAATTGTTTAGGAGAAAGACGTCTTTTTGTAACAAGTTTAGTTTTTGCTGCTGTTTCAGGAATGATACACTAGAGAAACAAGGCGACAGTTACGAGTTTTTTTACCTACAGGCATAAGCATAAAGTTCTTAATCTGTCACAATTTATTCAATTTATGAATGTGCCATTTGTGGGAAAGCGTTTCTTTACTACATATTAAGGGAGCTAACATTGTGCTTAGATTTTTTTTCCATAGGGATGCCTTCACTGTTCACACGTCGGTGATATTTTGGTCAATTAACTCCCTTCCCTTTATTACATAAGCACGTAAGTAATGTAAGGTAATTTATTAAGTATATATATCTATCTATACTTATATTATTATGAAGCTGAAGAGTTTGGTTGAAAGCGCTAAGCTCAGGAACTACCGAATCGAATTGAAAAATTCTTTTATTGGATAGCCTATTTATCGAAGGAGGCTATGTAATATCTCGCTATGAGCTGAGTAATGACCAAACATAATAAATAAGCGATGGTGACCGAATGGTTAAAGTGACCGGCATGCTAATCATGCGATCCGAGTTCGATATCGACCGGCAGTACCAATGTGGATTTCACTTGATGGAATTTATATATACCTACTAGTCAAGTGACTTACCATCTACTACGGTGAAGGAAAACATCGTACGGAAACTCACATACCCTAGAGGAAATTCAACGGGTATGTTTGATCCACAAACCCGCGTTAGGCCAGCGTGTGTGGCCTAAACTCTCTCAGCTCTCTAGATAGAGGAGAGGAGACTCGAGCTCAGTAGTGGGACATTAATGGGTTCCTGATGATGATGAAAGGCCAAACAAAGATACACGGGAGCGAAACCCCGGATAACATCTAGTATGGTTAAGTAATCAACAAATTATGCAATTAAAAATCAAAACGCTGTTACGAACATATTTATATCGTCACGAGAAACTATTATGTTGTATTATCGTACAGTCAATCAAATGTTTATTGCTTCCACAGCACAGTGTATTAGCGTCGACCAAATAGCTGTGATAGAGGTGTGCTATGTATTGTATCTACTACGTATGTGTGTAGTTAGCAAAGAAGCGTGTAGCACAATCCAATTCAGTTGTCAATTACGCAACAAGAAGTGTCAATTACTACTTGCTAGTAGTTAATGCTTGTCGGTTGTCGCTATCGTTAATAGGTATTAAGCGTAACTGTGAAACCTACGAATGCGATTCCTATAAAATCCTTTATGAAGAATAGTTAACACGTGACTATTAATAGGTATCGATATATCGGCCAGGCTACGATGTATATATACAACCGATGGAGGTACCTACAGAACATGCGAACTTAGGCCAAAATGTTCCGTCAGAACATGACCAATTTTCATTAAGATGTATAAACTTAAATATGCCATTAATTTTTTTTATAAAATAACAATAAGTTTAGGAAACTCAGGCTTAAGAAAGATGGCGTACAAACATAAAACACCACTTTTTTACGTCATAGTCATAGTCATATTCTTTATTTTATATAGATCAAATACAATACAAGATACTTATAAATGGCAAAGCCAAAAAAAAGGTGTCAGAAAATTTGCCTGAGGTCTAAGGCATCGGGGGTTAAAAATAACGGTTATTATTGGAAAAACCTATTTTCGTTTACCGATGACTTTAAGGAACCTTCTTCAAAGATTCCTTATGTCGTTGAATTAAAACTTCAAGGGTATTAAACTTATACCAATTTCTTGAATTTTTCAGCAAATTTTAATGGCTAAAATTTGAGCCATAGTTGCGTAGCGTCTCACAGCAACCGCCGAACTTTGGTAAAGCTGTAGTCAACTTCGATTTAGCCGAATGTTCACCGACTTTCGGCAAATCCATATTAATAAACTTATATCCTAAGTTCAGTGTGTGCTTGCACCTGTTACCATTGTGATACTGTGATCCTTAATAGGGCCGCCGAATATTGGATTATTTGTGCCGGGTATCTAAATAGCCATAAGAAACGAAACGAGGTACCTATTAGTATAACGTAACTATTATAGGTACCTATTAAATACATTTATAAACTCATGATTGCTTTGTGGGAAAATGTATTTTTCTCAATATGCAGTTGCGTCATGTTTCGTTAGGAAGGGAGTACCTATAATAGTCCAATGTAAATAAACCACATACCACATAATTGTATTTAATTATGGACGCGTCACCAAAAAGAACAAATGACGTTCAAGGCCTCCTGTTTACCAATTGGTTTGGTTATCAATAATGTATCTATCGAATAGGTTGTAAATATGTCGATACTTTGTTATACCAACAGTCAGATTTTCAAAACTTTAAATTAAATAACGTTAGACCTTATTAAGAAATTTTAAGACGTGGTGATAACATCGTCTAACATGCCTGCATGCCGTGAAGATACGCTTCAATACCTTTAAAGATTGAGATTAAGAACAATGAGTTATCTGGATATCATTAATGAGTGTTTTTAATTACTAAAGAAGAATGTACACGTGTTTAGTAATTAGAGTAAGATTACATACAGCTAATGTGAGTACAGGTTATAAGTCATAAGACTATGAAAAATGAAGAGTTCATAATAATTATATTCGCAGTCTAACGATGGACACAGGTGCATACCAAATTTTAATGGCACTCGGATTCACGCAATTATCTGAACCTATCTACTTCAGGAAGGTCGTTGCGTCTTTTTTAATGTAAAATATTATCTCTTACTACTTACTTATTTTTTTTTTTTTACTTATCTCTTGTAGGTTTTTTGCAAGATGTATGTACATATATATATATATATACCCTTATCTAATCCAAATGTATGTAAAAACAAAATTTAGGCAACAAAGTTTAGGCCACTGCAAGAGGCTGCAGTGCAAAAGAATTGTCTTATGCAATATTTTAGTCTCATAATTGTTTTATATGCAATGTTGACGTACCTACATAATATAGTTTTCACAAGCGAATGATTTTGTAAATGGTAACCAAACTTTTTGATTTACTGACAGTTTTCTTATTTTCTTGTATCAAGTAAAAAGTTAATAGATAATGTCGACAGCACTTAAGCAACTTTGTTCAGGCTGTGCTATAACAGATTATTAAGACTTGAGTTGCAAAAAGGTTGCTGTTTGCAATTTCCTTTGCAGGTTCGCAGCAGACTAATAATTTTATAACAGAATCTTATTACGGCGCCAAGTGCCGTGCAGAATAAAAGGGAAATAATATTTTATACGTAGTAGCATTTTGTTTACTTTTACTATTAACAAAATGGGATATTTCTTTTAAATCTTGACAATAACATCATATCATAAACATAACATCGTAGCTAATGAAGTTAAATTGTCAAGAGTTAAAAGCAAAAACTTCAAGTTGCATTAGATAAAGTGGAAAAATTATCAAAAAAAAAATTTGTGCGCAGCGTACCCATTATGCAACCTATTATATCTAGAAATAAAGTTCATTTGACACATCAAATACGAGTATAGTATTCAACCTCGTTTGTTTATTGTTTAAAATACTAAAAATAAAACTTCTGGTTACAGTAATTCACCTTGACAATGAAAAGTAGACATTATGAATTCGTAAATATTCAACTAAATAAATTGTTCTAAGATTGTTTTTGTACGGTCTATACCACGAAAAAATATTTTTGGATAACTTCCAAATGTTAGTGGCAATAATCCGTAAGTAAAAAAAACAAGAATTTAAAATACTACACATTTTTGTCTAGTTGTTAAACTGTATGTTGTTTATCGATATTTTCAATCTTTGGCCCAAATATGCGCTCAAAACCAACGGTTTTATCAAGGTCGATTAAAGAAACGTTAATTAATACTACCTATAAATAACCTTAAAATGTCGGGGAAAACAGTTAGTAGCTTATTTCATTAGCCAGTAGAGTGAATTATACCATTCGGTGTTTCTGGGCTATCCTCTGATGCCTCTTTTAGATTCAATTACCTGAGTTAAGCCAGTATAATCTGCATCAAGCTGCTTAATTATGAATCATTCATTGGTGCCTTGGTCAGGGTTGCTACATGACCTTTTAAAGCCCTAAGTTAAATAAACTATATTTGACCAATTCCTAACTATATCTTGATATCCTCACCATAATAATGTAATTAATTACGCTATCAAGCAGCCTAACTGAATATGTACAAACAGTAATCACTAGGTACCTTTAGCGGATGAAAAGCCATAAATATAGAACGCCGTTCAACGTGACCAAGTATTGAACTTACCAGTATAAAATAATTAAATAATAATCCATCCATACATATTATAAAAGGCTTTGTCCTGACTGACTGACTGACAGACAACGCACAGCCTAAACCGCTGGTCGTAGCGACTTGAAACAGCTACTTTTAGATCTTAATATACCTTTAAGTTACACCTTATAGATTCGTTATTGCCGTAAGAAGTGTATTATAACTACATAGTATAAAACAAAGTCGCTGTCGCTGTCTGTCTGTCCCTATGTATGCTTAAATCTTTAAAACTAGGCAACGGATTTTGATGCGCTTTTTTTTAATAGATCGACTGATTCAAGAGGAAGGAAAGCAGCGATATAGCGATATAGCAGTATATAATATCATTCTAAGAATTTTATATAATCTGGTTTTCTTAAGTTAGGTCTGATAACCCTAGTCTCACTGGTTTCGAGTTTCTAAACGATACTACTTATACCGTAATTCGAAGTTATATGGTGCCGTGTTTAAGCTTCCAGCTGTGAGCAACGTACGATAAAGGTAACTGTTATTGTAGGTATAAATGTATAGAATTATGTTAATTGTGTAACTGTGAATCTTTTCTTGTTTATTGAAAAGCCGGTCTGTTTATTACCGACCAAACACCCTAAGCATAGAAAATTGTATGTCGGCGTCAATTAATTATGAAATTTCGTTTAAAGTTATTATTGTTGGAAAATGCCCTCTTTTGTATTATTGTATAGTTGGCAAGACTTTAAAAACAATGCCGTCTTGGTCATTTGTATAAAAATGCGGATAGAAAACAATGGGTATAAGGCTGTATAATTTATAATAAAATTATACTACCTATGTATAAGCCCGAATATAGTTATCAATATAATTATAACCTCACTGTCATGCGTAAAACGCACTCGGGCACCGAGGGTTCCGTACGATTATGCATTATTTTTAAAAAAGTGATTAAAATATACGAAATGAGTAGATAACGGGATATCTATAAGTTATAATAAATATTTACGTAAAGTTAGGCAGGTGCACCAACTTTATAAAACGTCTGTCCGGAATAAACTCACACTATTACTCAATTTTTTTTAGGCTTATGATTATAATATACCCCTTCCAATATAGTACTAATATTCAGTGTTATAACTACATGAGAACAGTCATCGGATTTTTGCTTCTTGCCAAATTTCATGATTCTAGGTCAACGGGACAGACTGAAAACGGAGTGATCCTATAAGGGTTCCGTTTTTTCCTTTTGAGGTACGGAACCCTAAAAAAGGGACCTTATCATATACGCTAACGACTATCGATATACCACAACAAAGCTGAAGGTAGCTTTTCTTGTTCATTAGTTTATAATAACATAATAATATCTTTATACCTAATACTAATATTATATAGTTGAAGAGTTTGTTTGTTTATTTGGTTGAACGCGCTATTCTCAGGAACTACTACACCGATTTGCAAAAATATTGTAGTGTTCGTTAACCCATTTGTCGATAAAGGCTAAAGGCTATATATCATCACGTTGCGACTAATAGGAGCTGAGTAGTCGTAAAATAAAGATCAATGGGTGCCCCGACTACGGCTAGTATAATAAAAGTTCTGGCAGTCGATATCTGAATAATCATTATTGATCGAAAGAGGTACTTGCATTTGTAATCAAATCAAATCTCATTTAATCATCTAGATTGCAAAGTAACTCTTGCGAGAGGCATAAATTAAGAATGTAACAGGTTATCTGAAAAATTGTGTCAACAAATTTGGCTGCGACCCGTTCGAGACAGGATAGTGTCATAGAACTGGCAAGAAACTCAAGCCAAGTCAAACCAATAGGAACACAACATTCTTCCCACAAATGGTTATTATATTGACGCAAAAGTATTAATCGATGTCCGTTATATTATGAATATGCAAATATTATAATCAAAATGGGTACCGAGAATTTGCATAAATTCATTATTTCCATTTCACTTCATTATTAGGTTATTCATAATAATAATTTAAACTGTTGTAGACCACAGTCTGTTATTGATAACATTATTATATAATACCTACCTAGTTATGCATTTTATTTAAATTATAATCGTCGCAACCGGAGACATGTGATATTCGCTTTTCCATCACGTCGCACCGTGGCGCGTTCCAAGTCGTATGTACCGCGCACTCTCCTATGTGCCAATTTGAACTGTGATATGTTTGCGAATTGCGAGTGCACGGCCGAAAACATTGTTTGAGTGCATGCGGTTGCATGAATTTTTCCATGAATGTGTTTATTTTTGCGAACTCGTAGCTCGTGCGATTGCATCGTTTTTTGGGGAATCTCTGCGTTCTATCACAATATTAAAATCGCGTCACAAATTCACATTAAGAAAATTATAATGGGATTAGGAGAATAACCACTAATAAATTAGATATGATACCTACGTATTGCTGGAAATACGAATCGTAAACTTTAAGCTAATAGTTTTTTCTTTTTGGTAAAATGGCGTCTTTCAGCAAGAAAGTGTAGAATAAAGGAGTGGAGCTGAGGCAATAAGGCTACAACTTCCCACTTTAAAGAAGTTTGTATGTTTTGATGAATTGAAAGGGGAATAAGGTTGAGAAAGGTTTGCATATACCTAAGTCAAAGTTGGACGTTGCTGCATTTAGCTTCTAAAACACGGCTGTATAGCCGATCTCCGATGCTAAAAGTAACATGTGTGCCATATATGCCCATAATGCTGAATAGAACAAGCTCATCACTGAGCATTTTATTAGCCAAAATTAACAGTGATAAACCCCTGTAGCAAACACCAAGTTAAGATACTCGAGAAAGCCTAAGAATATTGAATATTACCCTCCTGTTATAGACGACGGCGAAAAATCAAAAGTATGACACAAAGTATGACAAAGAACTTGTAAGGAAATGATACTGTTCCCCACTATGGCAAAACAGGAGGCATAATCAATCTTTATAGATAGCTATGAACTGACTAGATCGGCGTTTCATAATTTATCATCTAGGTATGTACTCTATTTAAAAAAGGTTTAATATCCTGCTAAGCGCAAAACTCGAAAACTGCTTGAATAATTTGTCTATTTTTTAATATTCCCGGTAGTCCGTTCTTACGAGGAGCAATATTAGGAAAACTAACACTGAAGAACATAAAAAATACATTTTTAATTTTCCAGTTGTAACTGTTTCTAACTGTCAATGGCTTTTGTAGTTTTCTTAAAAAGAAAAACTTATATAAAAGCCCGTAAAAAGAAATGTTATAAATATAATTATAGTATATTATAATATGAGGCAAAAAGGTCAACAGGTTATAATGATACCTTTCGCAAATAACGTAAAAAGATACACGTAACATTACGCCCGGGGGGTTGGCTATGCCAAGAGGTGTAATCACAACATCATTTTACCGGTGTTGTTTAGAACTTTATAGTCATCATTAAAAAGTAAGCCTCAGTGAGATATAAGAGAAAATAGAACCACTATTCGATCAAATTCACATGTTGGTACCCTTAAAAAACAATGGCATTTATGCCAGCAATATCCGATCTCAATTTCTCGTGGTCCACTCCAGCGTTCGAATGCAATTGAATTAATTTTAACTGGCACTGGAATTGGTTGCCGACACGATTGTAATTGCATCACAGATTTGCATAGAAGTGAGCGCACAGGATAGGCAATGTGAACGAGCTACTAGACAATATTAAAAAATAATTTTCTGTAGAGTTAATTTTGTAGATTTTTAAAACCGCCTAATTGCATAGATTCTAGTCTAGTTTAGCTTATTTTCACTGCTGCCTCACTATTAGCAGTACCTTACAACAAAACTAACCCTGCGTGAGTTGCTCGTAGGTAATGCAGTGTTTATTATAAACGTTAAACACGTAATGTTGTGTACGTTAGTCATAATGATTGAAGGCTGGATCGTTTATTACTATAATTGACTTGGGAAAATAGCCTCATGGAAAAGTATGTTTCATTGTTTTACATCCCAACAATCATAACCATACATTTATTCATTATCTACAAAACATGCTTTTTCCCACCATTTTTGTAATAGAATAAATAAAAGATGTTAGTGACAACAATATAATTGTAATAGGTAATGATAGGTATAATACTTTACTGTAATTGAGCTTGAAGTGCTTAGAGTATGAAGTGTAGTAATTACCTACGTATGTGTTTTTCGGTAAAGAGCTATTTTATATGGATAATATGTTTAATTAATAAATTTAGTAGATAGGTACCTACATCCCACTGCTGGGTACGGGTCTCCTCGTCGTCGTATACCTATTCCATTTTCACCCGACCCGGGAATCGAAACCGGGTCCTCTTGCACAGCAGTCGTATACACTTCCCACTGCGCCACCAAGGCAGTTCGGAACCTTACACATGTGATCAAAAACACAAATACGAATTCCTTGCTTTTTTTAAAATTCTATCCCAAAGGGGATGAAATTGTGATAAAGACGTTTGAAAACTAAGTAGGTACTTAGTCGTTATTTTTCAGGTTTTTATGGACGGATAATACGCAATTAGAACTTCAGTTAAGAAGTGAGTTGAAGGGAAGCTAAGGGATGAAATAGGTGTGCAAATTATTAGAAATTGATATGGATGTCGTTTTCAAGGTTTTCAGGGACGCTGATTACGAAAATGTTATCTATATTGACGTAAAATGAAATTCAACTCCTGTAGTGGGGAGTTGTGGAATTCATGAATTGCACTAAAAACAAAAATCTATGTAATATCGAAATCTACGCGAACAAAGTCGCGGGCAAAAGCTAGTATTCACTTAAACAAAATAAATTCTTAGAAACCTTAAAGGACTTTTAAAAGATCTGTCGCAGTATGTGCCACTCGTAAATGTATGCTGACAAAAAAAATCAGCTTCTATTACATTTATGGAATCAAATCAAATCCTTTATTTGCGAAATATGGGTTTACAGGGATCTTAAATTAATATTAGTATCACCATATTCAGCTTTTATGAAGTGCCACGCTTAAAATATTTTTTATTAATGAAATGAAATGTCGTTTATTCATCTAGGTTACAAGGTAACACTTATGAAAGTCAAGATAAGAATGTAACAGGTTATCCGAAAAATAGTGTCAGCAAATTTGCCTTAAGTTTCGAGAAACAGCCGCTGATTTAACTATTTAACTACTAAACCTAGTAACAACCCACACAAGACACCTATTACCCAAATTTCGTCAATATAGTATTATATTTACATTGAGAAGCAAAATTCCTGTGACACGGACGGACATGACATAAAATTTTTATTTCTTTCTTTTCATGATGAACTTGTTTCATCATCATCATCATTTCAACCCATAAATGTCCCACTGCTGGGCACAGGTCTCCTCGAAAGAATGTGGAGGGATTTTAGCCTACTATAATACCACGCTGGCCAGACGGGTTGGTATAGGGTTTGTTTCGAATTTTCCTTTTCTCACAGTGCTCTTATCTGCACAAGGTTACTCCCTTAGTCGCCTTGTACGACACCCACGGGTTGAGATGGGGTAGTGACATTTTGTATTCTTATTCCGTCACTACACGGATTAAACTTGTTTACTTAGAAGAAACTAATTTGTTTTATGTCAAGGTAAAAGCATGCCGTTGGGAATGTATCACCAATACGTATACCTACTTATTAGATGTCAGTTGTTGCGCCTACTTATCTCAAATATATTATTATTTTATTCTACGATGGGAGTAATGAACCTGTATTGCAGGTCTCATCCGCAATACTTGTTATGCAACTAAGAGCGTTCGATGTCATTGGATACTATTGAATTTTTTTATGCTGCTCGTAGACCGGTTTGACAAGTTCATTGTCTTCGTATAGTTCAATAAACCTTTTTGACCTCTTAATGGCAATGAAACTAGGCTTCTGTCAAGGTAAATTAAACGATCACTCTTACTTTTGTTTATAGAGGCAATATGTGTTTGGTCTAAGCAAGATTGTATAGTCGACCACATAATTGCTTTACCACTTTTCACAAGAATTTCCATCAAAATTAAAATTCAATAAGACTCGCGTTGATGACAACTTTCACTGTACTGATGTCACTTGCAAGCAAAAATGTTATTGTTTGGTAATATGCAAACGACATTTTACTAAGGGTAGTAAAACAATTACGTCGACTATACAATGACGTTCAAAGTGCTGAAATCTACTCGACTGCAATCCAAATGAGTGATAAATATCGTATAAGTCACGTGACGAACAGTGAAACAGCTTTCTCGATCGCAGACAATGTTTGGAACTAATCCAAACTCGAAACACAATGGCTTTAAGTGAAAGGACCAAACGAAATATCAAATGTGTCTAGATACAGTTGGTACGTACATAAGCGATCGGGCAGGCATATATTAGGTAACGGTACAGACCAGGATTACCTCGCCGAGGCCGAGGCCGGCACAGGACGATTGTATGGAGATCAACCGTTAGTTATTGATGCATGAGTTCATCAGTTGAATGAACTATGGGATGGATAGGTGCTCACGAGACTCGAGCTTGAACTGTAATTGATTTCACCATTATAAGCAAATACTTACCTATAAATTATTAATGGCAGAATAGGTGACGATTTTGGAAGATACATGGCGGCTGATACTACATATATACATTGCAAAGAATATAATTTATACACGAATGAACATCGAAAAGAACAACCTTAAATCATTTGATGGAATGGCTGCAAGCTTTTTATCAAAATATTGATTCAGTGTCTACGGCCTCTCAATTCAGTCAAGTGAGATCACTTAACTTAAAGTGCCTTGTCTAATAGCCATATTAGCTTTTAATATTTTTTTAAAAGAAATCTAATATTATACGCTCTAAGCGCCGTATTCTGATACAAAATGTAGTGAGAGGTGAGAAACGAGTATCAATATACCGGCGTATGTACATATTATATAGTGACTAGTGCAATTCATATTTTTATTATGGTGTACGCGACCTGGGTAAGTATGTATATTAATGTCTACGGAGATATCTAGTATGCTCACATGAAAGCATCGAGTAGGTACCTCACAACCAACAAATCTAGGACTTGCTGATAAGCAGTTACCTCAATTAAAAAGTCTGCAATTACCAAACGCATGACTATAATAAAAAAACCTATCTCTGACTATAATAGTATTTATATATATAATATATTATATTTATATAATAAATAATAAAAAAATAACTAATAAGTCAACAAACCATTAGCAAAGGCCAAGGTTCAGAAGTGGACGTCTAACGCTTGATACGATAAAGATGATAATCACGGTGGCAAACATTTCAGTATGCGGCTCGCTTGAACGTAAACAATTTCCGTAGTCTATGCATCCTTGCAACAATTGGTATCAAGTACGCGTTACTGAACATTCAAAAACGTATTCAAAACCTTTTCTTTAAGAACCATTATTACAGTCACCATGCCTTAATCATATCACATATTATTTATTTTAAGTTTCTTGTATGTAAGTATCAATTGCAAGTTACACTATAGGTACTGTTTGATTAAATGTTAATAATGTCTTAATGTTTGAAATAATTATACATGTTTGTGTTTAATTTTACTTTTTTCTTCGGTTTCTGAGCCGTCAATTGCTGTTTATTGATAGGATAAAATATAATAGAAACAAGTTAAAAATGACTATATACTATGAATAAACTAGTTCTATTGGTTTACTTGTATTCAGTCAGGTATATTGTTTTGTTTCTGTGCCTCTCTATACAGTAATTTTAAACTAATTGAAAAACTATTTGGGGAATAAAAAGAGTGGCTCGAGTTTCTCGGCTCGAGAAACTCTACTCTAGACTCAACCTTTTATATTCAAATATATATATCAAATATATAGTTCCAGGTAAAATGACTAAATATTTTTTGATTTGATTTGGTTTTTATTTGTTAAATGGTATTCATCAGCCTCGTCTATCTATGTCATTTAATATTTTTGGTATTATTATACTGTATGCTATAATTTCTTCTGCTCTCCATTTGTAAGCGCCAAACTAATGTGGGTCAACTATTCAGTTATAAATATACTAAATAAAATTAATTCCTAACAATCCGGCCGCAACTTGTGTTGATCGATATTGAAACTATAACGTCTGGCTCATAAGCAGCTTGTTGGGGGACTCGAGCCTCTAAAAAATTGATGGTAACGACCACCTGCTTACCTCTGAAATTATGAGTATGTTTTTATTATTACGAGAGTTATATTGCCTTTATTATCGTAAAATATCTCAACACGAATTTTATTCAAAATCATAATATCACAAGGGCCCAAAAAGCGGGCACAGTTGAACAACATATAGGATTGTTTTCGACTACTTAATCTTAAAAATCCATATTATCATTAAATTCTAAATAAATCAATAAGTACGTATCTGCCATTTATGCTGATATTGCTCTAAGATTTATCTTGATTAAACCACAAATATAGTATGAATTTAAGTAATATATTATCGTCAATTCACAAATACCCAAATACCTAACACGAGTGTAATAACCTGCTAAATTGATGATTACGTGACATCGAAGGTAAGGCGTATGTACGTCTAATGATCAAATCCTGCATTCACATTGTGTTATTCTCAGTACCGAAGCATCTCTGGGCGTAATCTTTTCTTTTAAGATATATTTATATTGCAAATGCAGCATACCATGATTTGACCGTAATTCTTATTGCTTTATGATAAAAACAAGTAATAAAATCTGTGTGACGATTGTAAACATTAAAGTATAAATAAATTTTATAAAAAATTATTGAAAACTTCCTTGTTTTTCACGTGTTTACAGTACATGCACTACACACATAGTACCTACTGTAAATACGTGCGAGAAAAGACAGACTATAGATACAGAATAATAACCTAGAGAAATAAGAATAATAACCCTAATCATAAATTGGTTTCAATAAAAATTTGGTAAGTACCTACAAGTATTAGATATTATTTACACAATTTCCGTTGTATTTCATAATTTTGTTTTTTCAAGAACCGGTTTTAACGAAATGCTTTAAGTTTATTTCCCACATACCTTTCACATGAGTACACATGTATGAGAGCTATTATTTTCATAAGCTTGGAAGGAAAACTACAGTTGATTGGGATCGTGACGTTACAATAATGTTTAGTTTTCTCATTTTGTCTATTAACATTGGACTCATCACACTCGAGATCCTCATGCTGGTTCGCGACCGGCTGTGTTTATACACACAAGGTCGTAATGCTACACCAACTATTTGAGATTCCTTTTTACTGTTTTAACAAATAATAATGGACTGCAATCGAAACAATGTTCTTTTTTCTTTACTTCAATACAAATAAAATAAACTTATTTCAAATAACACTGAGAAGATCTAAACAAAGATTCTCTTATTAAAGGACTCCGTCATTGATCGCCTAATATAGAACTTTACCAACGTTATTTTTTAATTTATAGCAGACGGGTGCTGAAACGAATTTACAACCCCTAATGGGTTGTAAATTCGTTTTAGCACCCGATTACAAAATAGAGGAATATTAAAATAAAACAACACAAAATAATGCAGCAAAAATCACGGACAAAATCCAGTTAAAAACATAAAACGTAGCTGACATATCGAAATTGAAAAATCCGAAGCAGGGCAAACCTGAACCTGTGTGTGAATGAAAGCAAAAAATCCCACTTTAGCGAGAGAAAATATTTTCACGCAGCACAAAATTAATTTCATCTGAGCCAACGTGAATTATTTATAATGTATTAAATTTTGGTGCCGAAATGGCGGTAAGTAAATGACAAAAACAATGACGTAAATATGCTCTATTCTGTTAACACTTGGAATAAATAGGTGCTAACAATTTTGTCATGAAACGTACAAATCACTAGTGCTTATGCAAATTGGGACGAATAAGGAAAGTTGAAAATGGTAACTGATTTCTGACACCTTATTGTTACATCTGTATTGTATTTATGCTGAATATTTAGGTAGATAAAAACATTGTATTTGCCATATATTTTTGGGTAATTTAAATTATGACCCCAAAGAATCGTTTTTATGTATGTACAAGCCTGCAGTTTTAGTTAATTATATTACCTTAGTAAGTAAACCAAAACTTAGATCATTATGAAGGTTAATGGATTAGGTTATAATCATCTCTTTAACAGTCAAAACTAATTAATCTTGTTCGTTCATAAACAAAAACATAACTTCAGTGTTACCAAAATTTAAACTTTTGTAATAAAATAACCGGCCAAATTTATATTGTTTACCAGGCGTTTTTGTATGATGAGCATACGAACCTACATACAGACAAACAAAAATTCTAAAAATATTGTTTTGGCTTCTATGGCTCTAAAAAGACCCACCATATATTTTATTCTTTAATTAATATTATGTACAGACATCGATCTCTTAACATTTTACAAATTTAAGGGATCGATTTTTATTTTTTTGCATGTTTTGTTTTCAATAAAATATTTTTATACATTAAGTAATATCAGGTCCACTTTTGTTGATTAGATTAATTATTAAACCACTGAATTATATATGTGTAAATATGATCATTGATTTAATGATTTTTAATGGGCAACGAAATTAATTCATTTGTTTAAAAAAATAATTACTTAGTAACTATAGCTAGTAAAGAGTATGATGATAAATAAATAAAGAGAACTGTAATTCTACTTATAGAAATTAATTATTTATTTTGATGCCTTGGTCGTCTCAATTTATCAGAATTGATAGCGATTAAATAAAAACTAACGAACATGATAACAAAAAATATGTTTCTACTGAAAAAGTCTGTATAGGAAGTTGTTAAATTAATTATATTAGATAATTACTAGAAGTCGCACAGGGCTTTGCTCCCGTTGTTCTTTTTTTTGGCCAATGCTCAGCTCCTATTAGCCGTAGCGTGGTGTTATAGGTAAAGCCTATGTTACTCAGTGATAATGTAGCTTTAGAATTTTTGAAATAGGTAATTTTTGAAATAGAAATAGGATAAAACTTATTCATTACATACAAAAATACAAACCATTCCTATTTTTAATATTAGTATAGAATATGTGTTTATTTATAAAATTCATATACCATATTTCTATACACACGACAGAATTACGATTCGGGCCGATTATTTGTAATATTATAATGCATTTAATTTGGTTTGTAATTTCAAAGTCAAATCTTTTTATTTCATTTAGATCACATCCATGATACATATGAACGTCATACAAAGCAAAAAAAAAGGTGTCAGCAAATTTGCCTACGGCCAGTTCACTGACAAAGTTGAGCTCTAAGACGAACTTGGCAAGAAAATTCGAATCTTAATTAAAATTATAATATAAGTTGTGCCCAGTCGTTATTGAATTATCAATTGTCCAATTATTTGAACACTTACTTTTAATAATAATAATAATATTCTACCACATTTACACAGCGCCATCTAGTCCCAAATTGAGCAATTATATTTGCTTGTGTTATGGGTACTAAACAACTGATATACTACTTAAATACATTTTTTTTTGTAAATACATACATATATTATAGATAAATTACACCCAGACATAGAACAAACCTTTATGCTCATCACACAAAGATTTGTTCTGGGTGGGGATCGAACCCACGAGCTCCGGTTTAGCAGTTAGGGTCACTAACCACTAGACCAACAGGGCAGTCAAACATTAAGACCTTTTAACATTAAGGTAGTAACAAGAAGAGATGGTAGCCGAATGGCACAGTTAATTTTACTTTGAGGAATTTATATGCACTAGTCATGTGAATTACCATCTGCCTACGGTAAAGGAAATAACAATAAAATTTTGCAAAAGCGATAACTCAGAATTAAATATCTGTAAATAAACTACTACCTATTGAACTTCATTGGGTTAGCACTAGCGTGGGATTGTAATTATTGCGAAGTAATAGACAGAATCAATGGTGTATCAGAGCAAAAGATTTAATAAATCAATAAAAATTAAATAACACTTTAAATGCCAAGCTTTGAAAAATCTATTATTTTGATATAAAATCGTACACATATCTGCTATATGTAGATAGTATAACAAGAAATATTTTAAGAGTTTAATAATTGTAGTTTAAGAGTACAGATTTTCGTGAAAATCCTACAAACTGAGCGGCGCCGCGGGCCTATTAAATTTATAAATTGTGGGAACTTTAAATAAGTGGGTAATTTCTCGAAAGAGAGCAATATTTAATAGCTAGTTTACATATTATTATCTTGTTGTGTCGTGTTCACTTAGTTTATAATGTGGCACCGAGACGTGCTTCTACGAGTAATACGAAAAATAATAAATATTTTACGCACTCTTGACTACTTAATAACTGATAAAAGAAACTAAACAGACCGATATAATATGATCTCTACGTGCTTCTTTGGTAAACTTTTCTACTAGAACTCAACTATACTATTTCTACGTTATTCCAATACCAGTTCTCCCAGCGTCGATGCCGTGTAGCGAAGGCATTAACTTTACCGTTGTTTCATACCAACATTTAATGATCATTGCGTTAGAAGAGTGTGTGAGGAGATAAAACTTATAATTTATTGACGCCGGTGCGGTGTTGTTCCGTTTTATTACGCAATACAAATCTTGTATCGTGCTACAACTGATTAAAATAATTATATCCACAGCTTTCAAACAGTTTTATAAAAAATAATACATAAAAAACTCACTTGACGTTGTTCCTCATGTCGTAGTTTGTTGTGATGTATCCTGCGTCCCCACTGAAAAAGAAAACGTCTCTGTTTATCTTGCACACAACTAACATTTGTATCTAACACTGATAAGCACGATAATAATCTGTAATGGTTTATAAACTGTCATTTAAAATAACAATTGAAGTGTGAAAGTGTTGTCATCTAAATGTAAAGTAGGTACGAACTGTCCGTCCTTGATGGATTCATGTTTGTCGGTCATTGTTGGTAGTAATCAGGGTGCGATATCCACGAATTATTTAATATAAGACAATAGTCGCGCGGGACACGTTAGCCACGCCGCAGCGACACTCTCACTACTGTCGCTTGGCGCTATTAATGTTATTCTGAAACAGGTGCTCTTAACCTTCGCCATTGGTTCATTTCGGCAACGTATAATATAGGTAATTTCCTATAGCGCTTCTCCAAGTCAGAGATGTCCTAGGAGACGGGGGTTCCAAGCGAATGAGTTTAGTGAATTGTTTCCTACGACTCAAACAAGAAACTATAGATGTCAAATTAACTATGTTCTACAAGTTATAAAAGTAATGAAGTTGCAGTTTTGATGCACAAAAAAACACATAGGCACTTATTAGATTTGTTCTAACAAAGAAGGTATACTTGTTGGCAGTAAGATTAGCTAAAATCAGTGAGATTGTGAATCTAAATGAGATGTTTCCTACTTTACTTGAAACACGGTGTGGCGTGCTGAGACATGAACATTAATCATGGACATATTGTAGATGTCTAGCGACTGAACAAGGTGCATTTGTACCGATCTCATTTCCCGCACGCGAACATCTTGTTACCTGCACTTACTTCTATAATTCTATAATTGCGTCTGTTTAAATCACCAACCTTATGTGTTCAGCAGATATATTGAAATATGTCTTAGCATAGGTACTATATCTATTTAAAGTAATAGAAGTTAATTGACTCTTTGTCTGATATTTCATCAGCACAAATACAAACTTGAATCTTGAAGGCAAAGAAAATACATTAAGAAATTTACATACATAAATTTACATTAAAAACATTAAGAAAATAAAGACGCCTACAAGACCATCAGTTCTTAGGAAATTCATAATTATTTAGAATTTTAAAAACAGAGTTTTAATGTTTAACAATTTCAATACAAAGTACATGTACCTAAAGACAATCGTTATTTAATAATGTCCTGTTAGTCATCATTACAACCCATAAATTAATGTCCTCCTGCGGGGCACGGGTCTCCTCCAAACATTTTGGAGGGAATTTAGCCTCCTATACCACGTTGGCTAGACGTTTAGTTTCCAATTTTTATTTTCTCGCAGTGGTCTTGTTGCTTACGGTTAGTCCCTTAGTGGCCTTATACGACACCCACAGGTTGAAGTTGACATTATGTATTTTTAATTCATCACTACACGGCCGGTTCTGGTAATACTGCACTTTATTTCTTGTCACTTGTCGACAATGTTTTATCTTTTTATAAGGATGTAACAATAATCATGCAGACGGCAATTCACTTTAGGTTTCTTAAAGTGTTACCTCTCGTAAGCCCCGCATTAGTAATGTAGCCGGTTCCTATATGCTATATCTGGTCACGACACCGCTGGATTCTGCGAGGTTACGCGTTCATACGGGGAAGGTTTCTGATGTTATTTAATTAAAATTAAAAAAAACACTTCTTAACCAAAGGTAAACGAATTAACGACATAATCGCGATACCGATTAAATTATTATATTTATGAATAGTTTTTAGAAAATTTAAAAATTGAAAAGGAATTTTCAATTGAGCCGAAATATAAATTTAGGTACTCGGTCAGTCAAAATAATAGGAGAAAAATGACGCGTTTATTGTTGAAGTCTTTCCAAAAATATGCACAAGACAACAAGGTATAGTATAGACATACTTAGTAGTTTATTGGAGCGCGATGATGGAATATTTATTTGTAAGGTAAAATAACCTTTGAGTTTCCATAATATAGCGATAGTGAACCCTTGACCGCAGTCGTGCTCGAATCAATTATGCCGGAATTTCAGAAAATCGGACAATTTCCAGCTATTATTAATCCAGAATAAAACCCCCCGTTTTAATCTTTGCCATATACAAATGAGTGGTGTGTAAAATGATTTGTATGACGACTAGCTTGACTTAGAGAAGAATTTTCGGCGTGTAACTAATATAATTTAAATGTCATCATTTAAATGATATACACTTTTTGCCAATGATATTGTATGTTCATACAATATCATTGCTTTTTGCTAACACAGACATTAATAGAAGTTAGAACCTTATTGTTGGCCTAATGTTTCATCTATATATTGGTACCTATTTACAACCTACTTTTTTATTTTTTTCTACAAGATTCAAGAAGATACCCGCTCTATGATAATATAAATAGTGAACATATTGCTATCTGTTTATATTAATTACCTAATCCTCATTATGACAACAATTTCTCTTTAAACATCGTTACTAATCGGTTCATAATGTATTATAATTTTTTCTGCAACAATATGCCACTCACATGAAACGCGACGTTAATTTTACGTGACGATGTATATAATATCGGCCACTAAGCGTTGTGTCAATGTAAATTCAGTTTCTTAACCTAGATAATCAGTAGGTTAGAACCTACCGGGAGAATACAATGGTACTCACTGTATCATCTCATCCGCAATATAACCAGAAACACATTAATTTCACCGTCTAATAAGTAAGATGCTCACAGTTCTTAATGAAACAGCGCGTAGTCGGCGCAGAATCACACCTCTTGAATTAGGGCAGATCAAGGAGTTTCATCAAATCAAAACTTGCTAACTAACAACATAAGTTATTAAGGCGGATGTACTTTTACTAAGCGTATACTTGTTATTGAACCTCTTACAGCTAACATTTGTAGATATGTGTATACTTCACAATCTACAATATTTGTGTGAACGCTTATAACAAATAACGTGTATCATGTTTTTGTAGAAAAGTAACGCTATTGATGTTAACTGACCGAGACTTGTAGGATATCGATGGGTAATTACTCTAGAATCACGCTGCCTATCGTGTTGTAAAAACGTTACAGAATCATAATTATTAATTTAGCTACGGTTTTGTACAAATAAGTCACTCAGACAATGCTCCTTGGTTAGAAAGACAATAAACTTGAGGTTTTTTTAAACAGTCACATTAACTATTCTTTTGTGGTTTTCATAGTAGACATAACGCTTTTATGAGACTTTGTATCTCGAATTTATTATTATAAATAGCTTCGAAACTTACGCAATAAACTGGAAACCCATCTCTGTTCTGTGGGAAACGAATACGCAAAAAAAAAAAAATGCAAAGTTTTAATTATAATTATAGTTTTTTTTTTATTTTGGTAGGAAAATGTTTATTTAAGTCATAACTAAGACTTTATTACATCATAATTATGAATAAATAACTGATTCAAATAACAATTTGACAGAATAGATGAAAGTAGATGCACATTTGGGCCGGCTTTGTCGGTTCGGCAGTATTTGCCGAACAATAAAGCGGTCGGCTTTGCAATTACTGCACTTGTTTCGGTTTTAATCATTTTGAGCCGATCGGGTAAGTCATTCGGTTCGGTACATCTTTCGATTCGGCAGTATTTGTTGAACGTTAAAGCCGACCCGTAGCAACTCTACTACATTACGTTCGGCATCATTCGGCTTGTGCCTATCGGTTCCGTGTTTTCACTACTGAACTCATATTTATCGCTAAAGGCCTATCGGCACAAGTCGGCAGTTGCCGAGACGAATAATTCTGCCGAGTCGTTTGTAATTCCCGAAAATTCATCTACATATTATATTCAGTTTTACCGCCTGACTTTGCCTAATAATGCTATCTCGGTGTTGCCCAGCCTAGCTAAAGCCGAGCGGCATTTTTCCCGAACATTCATCCACATAATATATTCACTTTTACCGAACGGCAGTGCACCATTTCCGTTAAAATAGATAGAAGTTGTCAACTGTCTAGTTTTCTATAGTCCGATATGATGGCGATTTCCCAGCATCTAGTTCTCTAACTAGTATTATAAACTGGTGTTAATAAACAACTAACTTTCTACTAGCTCGATGCCAACGTTTGTAGAGAAGTTTGACCGTGAAAACTTTTGCATAAATAGAAAAGTTTTCAACCATCTATTTACTATACATAATAGCATCACGGTTATTTCCCGAATGGGTGGGCAGAGGCACTCTCACACCCAGCAACGAATTTATCAAACTAAAATGAAGGAGTTACGGAAAATTCTCCATTGGTAGGAAGGTGCGGAAACTAGTCAATATATATATTTCACGGATCCAATGGATAGAACACATAACTAAATGTCTTTGTATTCCTAAAGAAAAGTAGATTTAATACATGTATTCAATAAAATATTTACATCATCTATGGAACTAACCTATTTACAAAAAAAAAACAGATACTCTATTCACAGGAATTTCCTATAAATAGAATATCTGATTGAGGTCAGGTGTCTGAGGAAAATTTACCCAAAAGGCTAGCCATATTACCACGTTGGATGGCAAGGACGTAGATGAAGGTTTTCATAAACATTGAAAAAATATATTTTGTTCAGCCTGACTTGCATGTTTTTAGTGAGAATAGATTTAGGGCGGCGTTATTAGTATACGAGAAATTAAAAAACAAAGATATTCCACTCTCAGATGTTGAAAACGCAAACAATTTGACTGGCCTGTTGGTCTAGTGGTTAGTGACCCTGACTACTAAGCCGGAGGTCGTGGGTTCGATCCCCACCCAGGACAAATCTTTGTGTGATGAGCATAAAGGTTTGTTTTGTGTCTGGGTGTAATTTATCTATAATATGTATGTATTTACAAAAAAAAAATGTATTTAAGTAGTATATCAGTTGTTTAGTACCCATAACACAAGCAAATATAATTGCTTACTTTGGGACTAGATGGCGCTGTGTGAATGTGGTAGAATATTATTATTATTATTAATTCAAAATAACTACACAATCAGCTAAATATTTTGAAACAATTACCTACAATGCGTTACCAAGTTTAAAAACAAATCTCCACAGAGCATAGGTAACGAGATCAGTACTTACTATTAATGTAAAGTAATGCTACAAGAGCCTCAATGCTTGCTCATAACCTATGCATCCAAAATTGTTTGATAAGGTATTGACTTCTACATTCATTATCAAACTGCAAATCTCGATGGAGCTTTAAATGTTTTCAATCAGAAGCGTGTAAATCAATAGAATATGTATATTATGTACCTAATATCGCTCAATTGATCCAGATGGCCGCCATTCGAATTATGAGTGACGTCTTTGAACAATCGAATAACTACACCAACCTTTTGGTAATGCTATAAAATTGAAGTCTATCATATTATATTACGTATATTAAAGGCGAGAGGAACACAATATTTTGCATTGAAACCTCTCGCTTTGAATTATTCGGGTACCATATTTTTTATTTGATTTCCAAATTCTGGCAATTGTTTTTATTCCTAGTAAGTAGGTACAGGTACAAGTAACCTGAGAATAATAAAATATATTAAGATGAATGTTCTCAATATTTTGTGTTTGTTGCGATGTTGTAAAGTTAACAAAATAAATATCGAAGTTTGAAATAAGTAACTATATTTGAAATTACTAAATAACAATGTAGTTATTTTTATTTTCTATTGGAGCCGTTTTCCAGGAAACCCTCGCCTTTGAAGGCTTAACGTACGTTGATGACCGTGAGCATACTGAATTCTAATAAATAGGAAAAGTTAACAAATGTAAGTTGTATTTTTTTAAATTTCCTGCCTTTGGTATTGTTTTCTTAACCTTTTCTTGTCATCGCAATATAACGGGTGAGAACCCCCAAATAGACGTTACAAAAACACTGTTTAGTGTGATGAACAAGACAGCAAACAAAATTACACTTTATGCGGTGTACATTTAGATTATTTTTATATTTTCAGTCGAGAACTGATTTGGTCTAAAGCGTCTACGCAGTGCAGTTATGAATGGAAGTGAGATTTTTTCAGCTCGAGATAAGTAATCGTTTAGTTAACACGTGTAAACCGGTGTGTCCAATTGTTAGTACATTAACTTTATTACATCACACAGTTTCTCTTTACTCAAGCCTAAATCATTACAAACTCTCACTGCTCCTATTTTCCTCTATCACGCGATTAGGTAATAATAATAATATGATACCTGTTCTCACGTTTTGCCGTTGGCTTCGGTTGGTAAATGCGTAGCTTTAATGCCTTTAGTAGGTGGTTACTGGTTAGTAATGCGCATCAATGCTTGCTCTAATAACACGACATGTGGCATAAATAGTATAATTATAAGAAGCATGGTTTAAATTTAAATGAATAACACATTAATGCATAAACTCATTCATAGTCATAAAGATAGATTACAGAGTTAATTAGAAGATACTACGTACCATTGAGACAGCAAGCAATTACTTCTATATAATTATTCAAAAGACCTCACAAACAAAAGTAAACAAGAAAAGCATTACGACTCATATTTCGACAGTAGCAATGTAATCATGTTCTAAAAACTATAACAGTGAGTATGCGTACTAAGTGCGTGATTAGAATGTGAATAGTGGACATAATTAAGGACGCGTTTGCAAATCTGACAAAATGTAACAAAAATATGCAGTTTTTCGGTGCATTTTGCGGCAAAATGAAACTAAATCTAATGTAACTTATAATTACCACAGATAGATTACTCCTTCATCTTCAAATGGTAGCAAGTTTTTGTTCGAAAATTTTCGTTTATAATATAAAAAAAATCTATTTTCGTAGCCTCTTCACATAAAATTGACGATATCGTATTGAGTTTAGGAACATTTTTCTTCCATTTATTAACACAAACTTATTAATTTAAAAGTATTTTATGTAAGCAGACATGTTTAACTCAAAATGGTATAAAAAAAAACTTTAAAAATGTTACAAATAGTCCCAGAAAAATAATAAAATTAGAGATTATTTTTTTCACATTTTAGCTTTAACGCGTGAACCTTATGTCATTTAATTAAAGGTCATTTTTACTGTCTTGATTTATTGCACAAAAAGTAAAGAAATATTAGTCTGCGCTCGGGCGCCGTCGTGAGTGGACACTGTGTCGCTTGTAATCAGCAGCTCGTGTTGAAAAAGATCGCTGTACGAATACAAAATATTTGACAACCTAAACTTGATACTTCACGCATTCTTCAGTGGCACGTACCTAAGGATAAGCAAGGAAGATTTTATTCACAGTTTATATTTTTTGTTTGAAGTAGGGATTATATTGAAAAGATCGTTTCTGACTTGGAGTGACCTGAAGTTACACTTTGAAGACTGCTACTGGAACTTATTAACGAGCAGAGCTAGGTGTGCCGAGTTTGATCTAGTTTTGTTGAGATCTTACCTCCGGACTAGATGGAGTGAGTTGAAGGTGTATTTGAAAGATTGCTACTGGAACTAATGAATGAATAGAGCTAGGTGTGCCGAGTTTGGGCTCGTTTTGTTAGTTATGTTGAGATCTTACCTCCGGACTAGATGGAGTGAGCTGAAGGTATACTTCAAAGATTGCTACTGGAAGTAATGAATGAATAGGGCTAGGTATGCCGAGTTTGGGCTTGTTTTGTTAGTTATGTTGAGATCTTACCTCCGGACTAGATGGAGTGAGCTGAAGGTATACTTCAAAGATTGCTACTGGAACTAATGAATGAATAGGGCTAGGTATGCCGAGTTTGGGCTTGTTTTGTTAGTTATGTTGAGATCTTACCTCCGGACTTGATGGAGTGAACTGAAGGTATACTTCAAAGATTGCTACTGGAACTAATGAATGAATAGGGCTAGGTATGCCGAGTTTGGGCTTGTTTTGTTAGTTATGTTGAGATCTTACCTCCGGACTAGATGGAGTGAGCTGAAGGTATACTTCAAAGATTGCTACTTACTGGAACTAATGAATGAATAGAGCTAGGTGTGCCGAGTATGGTAGTATATATATTTTTTTTTGAAGTATACCTTCAGTTCACTCCATCAAGTCCGGAGGTAAGATCTCAACATAACTAACAAAACAAGTACCTAGCCCTATTCATTAATAGGGAAGATCTCAACATAACTAACAAAATAAGCCCAAACTCGGCACACCTAGCTCTATTTATTCATTACTTCCAGTAGCACTCTTTCGTTTATACTTATAAACGCTACATAAATCAAAAAAATATTTTTTTAAATTTTTGTCTATCTGTTGATCTGTTTGTTCCGGCTTATCTCTCGAACAGCTGGACCGATTTTGACTGGACTTCAATGGCAGATAGCTGATCTTATAAGGAGTAACTTAAGCTTACTTTTATTTTAGAAAAAAATAGGGCTTCTCTAAAAAAATAAAACCAGTAAAATTTTGATAAATTCCACGCGGACGAAGTCGCCAGTAACAGCTAGTATATATATATATTCTTCTATCTCCTTCGTCCATCTGTGTATTTGTTTTACTTTCCCCGACAATGTTCAGGATTTATGTATAGGTAGGTACAATCATACTGAATACAACGTATAGTAAGTAATAAAAAAGTCAAGGCGTATTTATTAAATTATGAAACTGTCTCCAATAGTCCGTCGCACTCGACTCACTGCAGTGTATTGTGTGTGAGTAAATGTAAAGTGTACGGATAAATTTATACATAGGTAAGTAATGCGTTTACATCGCTGGAACCAAACAGGTTCTGATTCGCCATCTATGTAATAGTGACTATTATTATTTATTTATTGATCCAGTCTGTTGATCTTGGGCGACCGTTGCGATTACTTTCTTTTCACACGTATAAATATTGTAAATACATAGGTACTACCTTGGCAAGTACTTGCTTATCAACCAAACACTGTAAATAAGTAAATGGTATCTACTTTTATAAGCATTTCACATTACAAACTTTTTGAAAACAAATCAACGTTAGCTGAAAAAAATACATTGCTAAAAATTAAATTAAAGACGGCTAAAGTATCAAGTCATGTCAGTTAACTCATAATTTCGCCGCTTCGCGCTTGTCGCTGGGTGTGTGAGCCGTGCACGTGTAGTAGTAAGACTCAATACCTAGACTTGAAGCGCGTCAAATCGTAAATGCGTCCTTAACTTGTAAGTAGCTTACGTCGAACATATTTACGAAATAAAACTTAAGAACAAAGGCTGTTCAAAATCAGGATAAGGTCGTATTCGTAACCTAATAATGAATGTAAATTGAATCAGTGTTTTTATCGGAATATTTCCCAGCTATTGAGGCGAAATGTACAAAAGTTTAAAAAGTATTTCGGGGTCAAATAAAAACAGAAATGGAAAATTTGAAATTTATTTCACAAGTTTAGCGGTTGTTTCAACTTTATAAAAGAAGCCGGGGAAGGAAAAGTTGCCATTTAACTGTGGGTGACAATAACCTATGTAGGGCTGCCAGATATACAGGCAGCATTTCTGAAGAAATATTTAGAAGTTAGAGATACTATTAGAAGTGGAAATTACTATTAAATTACAGGCAAAAGAATATAATTTTGTCTTCATAATTAGTTAGTAGGTACCTTAACGGGATAAAAATAACACTACTTTGGGGACTTTGGTTTAGTTGACTAGTTCCTATGCGAATAACACAATGGTCTCTGTCTCTAAAAAAGCTACTACTAGAGACGTTATGTACCATTTCTTGATTCTCCTAGATTGCTAGTCTATCTAGCAACCCTGCTCACGCGCCGATCAAATGTCCCCGACGATCACAGGTTAGGTTGATACGTGTACATCTAATAAATGTTAAAAAGCGTAACAGTGTATAATGCATTCCGAAGGCGATGTTATATGACACAGAAGCTTTTACTACCGACGACGTCAAATTTACGATGATGGGATGGATTACTCTTTGAAAATATAGACATTTTTACGAGAGGTATTAGTCTGTATTAGTGATGACGCAGATGATCCAGGAGATGTTATACACACAAGGACGTGTTTCACTCTTCTCAAGTGGTGAAATAAAAATAAACATCTATAATATTTTATGTCCATTTATCGCTAGCCTCATCGCATATGTTGCCTTGAGATTAATATTATTCGATGTTTTTGATCTCTACTACCGATACTATTGCTTTTAATAAGTTTTTTTCCGGTTCTCAAAGAGAGCCGTTGAGTGTCTTAACCTAAAAACCTATCTCTGTTCTGTAGTTTAACCGTTTTATGAAAAAAGCTGGTTTGAAACTAACATTTACAACTGGGTGTTGACAGAGAGATACTATCGTGAAATTAACACCAGTCATGTTTGAAATAGACTATTATGACGAAGATGAAGATAATTTTTTTCTTGTTCAAAGGATGCTTGATATGACCTTGATAATATTGACTTCTTATAAAATATTATTGATGTAGTGGTTCAAGAGTTGATACAATGCAGCATTCAAGCGTTGAGAATGTCGATCTATTGATATCATTTGATACATACTTAAGTAGGTACATAACTTAAACAAATATATCTAAGTTTATTATACATATTATCTATTCACATGCTATGCTAAACAAAAGATCTAACTACACTATTATTTATTATTGATCTGTGTTTATAAAACTCTGTCGATGTAGACACTATTGCAATATTGTAACGAAGAGTGATACGCGAGATACACTTAAATTATAATAATATCCGTTTACCGCAAAACCTCACATCTTAAGACCACCTATGAAGCATTGCTTTGAAAGCTATGATAATTATTAGGTACAGTCAGCAACAAAAATAACTGAACATATCTATAATTCGAATGATTAAAATATTCACTGATCTAAGCAGGGATTTTTATATAATACAAACATTAAACAACATACAAAGCGAAATAACACTACAGTCTTTTTTAGATTATTCCTGGTTTTACTTTAAATTTAAAGCGCAATGTAGGGTAGAAATAAAAGAAATGTGTTACTAGTTCCTAGGTATAAGATAATGTTAAAGTAATTAGAACAGTTTTTTCTCAATAATTATAACGTTCCACGTCATGATTTGCAACGCTATACTCCCAGTGGTATTGGAGCACATGATCATGATTAGAAACGCCTGAGTTGTCATCTACCATCATATTGCTGCATATTTTTTCCACAAACTATATATTTTATTTTTTAGTCGGTTATGTTTTGTATCAAGTCAATGTAGGTAATAATAATACCATGAACTTTGCACATTAGCTTAAATGTGAATGGTCTTCAGTTGTAAGGGCATACAGTACTCAATCCACACACATGACTAACTCGATGTTGAAATATGATTTCAAAACTCACTTCGCTCATGGTAATCATTAGATACGTGGTCGTAGAAAAACTCAAATATAAATTAATATATTCTTAATTTTCCTTACACATTATAAGTAGGTAACAAATAAATTACCTACCAGATGGATAGAAGACACGAAACAATTATAAATAACCACAAATGAGGAAGGATATATCTGTTTCTATAGTCTCTTGGCCTTTCTTATTATACTACAAATAACAACCAGTATAATAACAGAACAACGTATACAATTTCCTTCTTTTATTTTATTGAGACATTATTAATTAATTAGGCGAATGTGATATGATTAAGTAACAATATTAAAAACATTAAACTTTTTAGTTTTTTAAGTGTTATGGCGCATATTATGAGAGGCCTATGTCCAACAGTGGACTGCAGTGGGCTGAGATGATGATGTTGAAAACTTTTTTTTGCTTCAAACTTCTTTTTATCTTAGCTAGACCCGTGCGTATTTCGGCGGAAAGTAAGTTTGCGAATACAGTATCATTGGAAAAAATATATACCTACTACCTACTATCCCGAATTAAACAAACAACTTTATTATTTATAGTGAGAACCTTAGCGAGACGATATTGATCTTGTGGATGGTCAAGTGCCAAATTTAGCGATAGTGCATAATCAATACAGTTTTAAAATAGGTTGGCAAAGGTTTAGTTCACCTACATACACATAAATTGGAATTAAAAAAAAAAACAAATAATAAATATAGAAATTTTGTTAAAACATTCCTGAACTTTAAAAATCTATTCATTATTAAATCCTCGATGGCTTTTTTAGATTTTGTTAGAATGGTCATATCTAATCAACCCTGCGATGCAAATTGTGATTCGAGATATGGGTTTGTGGAGCCTCTAATCATAGTCAATGTGATTTGATAATATAGGAATACACTCTTTTATTAAAAATAACAGATAATCCCATTGTTTGTTTCCCATATCACGTGACATACACTTGTAGTACGACCTACTACGAACAAATAAGTCAATAACATCAAGCGTACAAAAAGTAATCGTAAATCAGTAATAAATACGTACTTTTCATTACATTTTCAAGTATACACCATTTCTATTTCTAAAGTTAATTGAGTTAGAAAAGAATTATTAGTTTTTCTAGATATGTACCAAGTACACAATTAATTTTTTTCCAAACACTCTGTGATCCATGACTAAAGAATTACTACGGACAAATTAATTATATTTTTTATATTGTTTGTTGCCTTAACCATAAATTGACTTTAACTGGTTTAAGAATAACGTGATTACGAGTATAAGCCAGTTATGTTCTTCCAGCTAGACTGACAAGAATGATTAAAATATGTACGATGCTAAATATTAACTTGATGTACCTACATTTAAACACAAGTGACATATTGTTACCCTATTTCATTGAAATCTAACATCAAAAATAAAGGTTAAATCGAACTATCGCAAATAAAAGAGCAGACAGGAGGTAACTAACACTTTAAGTGTATAATAAAAAAATCATCAATGTAAAATCTATTGTTTATGTAGTAAATAATATGTTTCTCACGTCTCGGTCGCGAATTTATATCGTAAACACATCACGACTGGATTGTGGGTGACTACCAACTTTAATATTTAATTTGTATTTATCACTACGACAATTTTTTAAGTAACTAACTACGAAGCACTTGTTGCAGAACAAAGACATAAACGGTTACTAGCTATTCCTCATCACAAATGCTCATAACTAAATTTAATGTATGTTCCCATATTTCCTATAATCTACCATTTTACCGACAACTTATCTGCATTTTCGAATTTACTTGTCACTATTAGTTGATTAAAACACAGGTGCGAGTTAAGAACACAACAATTAATAAAGATTAAATTTATGCTTATGACAGAAAAGAAAAAAAACACGCAGCTCGCAAAGCACAAACACAACACAAGTGTTATAAATAAGTAAGGTATTTAGAGATGGACTCACCTCATTGAACCGGGTTTATTTGTTGTGTTGTGGTTGCAAAAACTTACGCGGGCTGCATGCGGCAGCGGAGCCGACTTGCTGAGCTACGAGAGTGTCAGCGGAGAGCGTAGCGAGGGCGCGGGCGCGGCTGTCGCGGGCGACAGTCAGGCGAGAAGTCGCGGCCGGCGGCGTTACCGTGTGCTCTGTGTTGTGAGTGCGCGGCCAGCCAGAAGCACCACCGCTAATTAGGAAGGCGAGATAGGCGCACTTGTGCTCACTGGTCGTGCAGGGCGGCAATGGCTCACCTGAGTTGTGTTGAGATAAGTGCCGTCGCCGCTGTTGCGCTGTAGATCGCGGTGCGACTGAGTCGCACGCCCACCACACATTCACTTTATATATTTCCCCTTCTTACTCGGTAAAATTTTTCTTTTCTGTGAAAGACCTACGGTTCCTGGATACCGTTGACCCGTGAAACTACGCCATGCGGAGCGCCATCCGGGCGTTAAAACATTGTCTCGAAACCTCAGGTCAAGAACGCTCATTGCCCGTGCTACATTACCCTCAAATATTTAATTCTAAATATGCCTTATTTACAAAGTATGGTAAAGAACTTAATCAAAGCAATTAATATCTCAACCGCAAACTTTAAACGTAGGCACCGAGTCCTTCTAAGTTATTTAAGCTGGCTACGTAACTCTTCACCAAGGTCAACATTTTATGCATAATTGAGATGTGATCTGTCGAAGGTTTGGCGTAGAACTGCTATTTACTTATAAATCCTCAATTCGCTTACCATATTCAAATTTAGCTCTTGATCCGAATATGCACGTTTCTTGAAAATAACACATCAATCAGTAACAATAATTATACTCCCTATTATTCAATGCACTCATTCGAAAAAACAATTACTCTGTAATTGTGCTTACGATATTATTATATTACTGTATTGACACACTCATAAAAATAATATAGTTAAAGATATTAACTTTCCTAGATATTTTTTTTTCTATCTAGCTAACAAGAGTGACTGCTGGTGATGGCCGTTGCAACACAATGTTATGAGCTGGACTTAAGTTTTCACAACAGAAGATGAGGTATGTAAGTACGAAAAAAAATATTCTGACAATCAAAATAGACACGATTATAATGCATTATAAGGGCATTAATTTACCCCATAATGTTTGTGTACGTGAATATACAAATTGTACACAAAAGATAAGTAAAAATTTAAAGAGGTATAGTGTTGCCTGCGGTTTTGCCCGCATGTTATTTGGTTCTCATTACTTCTCATGACCACATTGCTGTAGTATTACCATTTTTTATTACCATTTAGAGGCTGTCCAAACCAGATACAGTCTTATGTTGATAATTTTTTTTTAATTACATTAGTGAGCCTTTGCGGTTCAAATCAATCTTAGTTACAGCTACAAGATTAACTTCAAGATTTATTTGAGATTGCTCTAAGACCAAAAGACCAAATGTACTTTATTTTATTGTCTAATTTTACGTTTTAGTTTCTTTTTTTTGTTTGTAATTAATTGTATACTTAGATAGTTTTAATACTTTAGTAGGTTTTTAATTTAATTAATTTAATTATTACGACGAAGTTCATGAAAATAATGGAAATCAATAAACTTTTTAAAACATTTTAGAGATAAATAAAGTAATTATTTATTTATTTATTATAATTGTAATGTTTATTTTTTACTATGCGATTTAAATAAGTAAGGGACTGTTAAATCAAGACGCCATTTTGTTTTCCATTCGAAGACTTCATACCTTACAAGTAGGGTGTACAAAAAACGAAACACATTACAAGTACATACATACTTTTTTGGTTTTAAGATCTTTATTTTCTGAATAAGTAGTGGTAGTAAGTAATAATGATCTATTCCATTCTAATACCAAAAACTAATACCAATGGTATTTGTTTACACTCGTTAAAACCATAACAAGAAGAACAATAACAAAAAAAAACCAATAACAATTAAACTAACACTTGTAACAAAATAACATTACGAAACGAGATACTTTTTTTGCCTATTTTATTTCTGCTAGCTGTACAAAAATGTGCACATTCGACTGAAGTTTGCTGCAAATACTGTCAAGTACGATCCCATACTTATTTAAATCGCAATACTAATATGTACTAATTGTAAAAAAAATTAAAAAATAAAACTAGTACTAATTTATTTATTATCTTCTGGACTCGGCCATAAGGACAGGATTCTCATGATCGAGATGGGGAATAAGCCAAAACTGGCTGTCAAACTAACAAATTAGTTCTTCAATTAATTTCTGACATTTTCGGACAGCAAGAAAGGATTGTTGGAAATTCATCCTCTAAAGCAGTTAGAGAAATTTCCATCAATCCGTTCTTAGTGCAAATATTACTCCAGATTTCAACTGTGAACGCAAAGTAACATAAAATTTATCTCAAGAGGTTTATAACTGCGATGCAACTCCAAACACAGAACTATGTGACAATATAGATTAGCCCGAGCTTCTTGCCAGTACTTGGATCTATCTTGCACACCCCGGCACTGGACCGATCGAAGACACCGACCTTTTAACCTTTTATTTCGGATTACCTGTTGCAATCTGAACTTATTGACCTTCATAAAGTTCTTGAATAAATGAGCTTTGATTTGATACATACACTCCAAATTAGAGTGATTATTATCGCACACAAAAAGATTCATATTATCATAACTTCTAACTTCTAACTAGCGCGAGAGTTAATGAGGAAACAAAAGTTTTTATGTCAATAAATCATTTAATAATATTATATTTATGCTTATGACTTGACTGCCTCGATGTTATGTATGCCTGGTGCGTATGGGTCCCGGTTCCACCAAGCTAATACCGTTTCTGCCCGTGGAAAAAGATTCCGAAACGGTATTGGGTTTTTCTTATCTTCAAATTCTCAGTAGGTGTTAGCCCGGTGTCTTGAAAATGTGTACTTGGGACCACACTTAAATAGCGAATTGTGGGTATACACCTCTACCAACCCATTAGGGGAAGAGGGCGTGATTCTATGTTATCTATTTTTTAATTTATTATTTATATATAGGTACATATATATATGATGTTGTTAGCTACAAACCCTTCACCAACTGTCTGGCCACGCAGCGTGGTAAAGTTGGCCAATTTCCCTTTCACAACTTTTGATGGAGACTTGTGCCCAGCAATGGGACATTTGCAGTTTGAAATGGTGATCATATATTTATAAATAAATATATAAATGTTAAGTACTTATGTTATTTAATAAATTAAATCTTGAGTTAATAAGGTGGTTTTATCCCCGCAATAAGTTTATTATGAGCCAAGAACTCATTCATGATCATCATTATCACATTAGCCCAACGACGACCACGGCTGAACATAGGCCTCATCTAATTTTATTGCTTGTAAAATTCTGCGATAGAGAAATTATTTGCTTGAAATATGAAATAAGTTCTTTAAAAACTGTTGTCGTGAGGTAGTTGGGATAGGTTGAATACAGTAGGTATGGTCGATAGTTATACGGAAGTAAGCAAGTACCCGATTACATTTGAATTATCTAAGTTTCTTTACGTACGAAAACGAAAATGTTTCTGAGTGTGTATACTCCTTCACGCGTAGGAACAATTTTGATAAAATTTGGTATGGAGGTATTGACACTCTGGAATATAACAAAAGGCTATTTTTTGGGGTTAACAACGCAGCTTAAATTTAAATTATGCATTATATACAAAAAAAAAGTAAATTTCTTTTGTATATAACGCATATATTTTCGTCAACATTCGCTTCGGTGACATACAGGTCTATGACAAGCGTGTCATAATTTACAAAAGTATTTAAATGATAAACAAAATAACCGTGACCAATGAATAATTTTCGCACTCATTGTAACATACTTTACTTAAATGTTACCAATCTGTCGTCTCTTAACGTCTACCTATTACATGTACTGGCAGTCTCTCGTACGTTACGGAAAATCAGCATTTAGCTAAGCTTTAATAATGTCTTCATTTCCATATAAGCAATTTTGCGAGACAAGGCCACTTGTGGAAGTTTTGCAGGCATCATTCTCATTTCTTCTTTCTAAGCTGTTTACAAATCACAAATATTATTTTGAAAGTTAGTACCTACCCTAATATTTCAATCAAAATTAGATGCTCACGGTTAATATCATCGCTGGAATCATTCTCGATTCTCGAAAGAGCGCGATGAATTCTACTATTCATAGCCAGAACATTGGTAGTGAATTAAAAAACTTAGACTCAGTAACTATTCATTTAATTTTTCAAATAAATAAAAAGAAGGCACTTTTGTAAATAGAACGCTCACGAACTTAAAAACTCTAATTCATTAATTCAATAACAAATGTGTGCCCTACGACTCTTTTTTTAAAACGTGATTTCTCTCAAACGTATAAATAAATAAATTATACGACCATTTCGCATAATATCCTTATTCGATTCGGAAATATGCACGGGCGCGAACTTATAAATATAAAATATTTACTGTGGTATATTTACCCTGTACTGCCTCGGTGGCGCAGCGGAAAGTGTATACCACTGCTGTGTAAGAGGTCCCGGGTAAAATTGTATCGGGCTTTTCTATCATGAAATTCTAGTATTGAGATTTTCCCGAAGTTTGGTAAACTACTGTTCCCTGTTGATGACAATAAGTTCGCCCCCTATTTCATGGGACCAAACATAGCTGGCAAAATGTGGGTGTGAAACACCTCTGCCAACCCCTTCGGGGAAAAGACGTGATGCTATGTACCATGCTATAGAGCCTGTACTACAAAAGTACAGCATTGGTAGGTACACCACATAGGGTACTGCCGCATGGCACATGCAGGTCGAAGAGGAACTTATAGCGGTCCAATTGTGTCTTTAACTCTTTATATTCTTACTTTGCCCCTACCTGGTCTCATCTCTGTATCACCCAAAGATTGGCTGGTAAAGAATGCTTTTAGCATAAAGCCCGCCTTTGTACACAAATGTTGTGCAAGAGAGATTTTATAAATAAATAAATAAACTCGACGCCCCTATCCAGTTTCTGCCCTGCCTGTAGGTCTTAGCAGAATATTCCAATCGTATGTAAAATAGAAAGATAGAAAATATATTCGTATGGTTTCCCTGGAAGGTTGATTTTAACAAAAAATAGACATAGAAATAGTCTAAAAATTAAAGTTCATGGGTTGTTCCGTATTCATACTGTGATGTCTCCTCCTCCACATTATATTTTCCTTACTCAACCTAATTATGATCCGGATGATCCCTAATGAAACCACAACAATAATTTCATTAAAAAATCCTTATTCATCAAATCAGTATTCCTTATCTTTTTAAGAGTGGAATGCATTAACTCATACCGCCCTGTGCCACGCACCGGTCGGAACCGGAATACCCACTACCCACATACACCCTCGGTGCACTGTCTCTTCGCTGTGACGGGTGAGCCGCGGGAATCAGTATTCCTAGCTCAATCTATTGTAAAACTACCTAACAAAATGTAAGATTTGTGTGTACTTATGTGATTTTTGAATATTATTTGCTTCGGGACAAGTAAGTAATGCATTTGTAAAGAAATGGGATGAGACGTCATAGGATGAATAAGGAACCACCCAAATTCGTTTCAAAATCTCAGAAAACTCAGCTGTAGACTGCCTCAGTATTTTATATTTTATCTCAAGTACAAACATGTGACACAGCTGGTACAATTATGTAATGGTGTGTCTCAAATTTTACATTAAATTAACAATTAGTTCCAAATTCTGTCGCCTGTCAACGTAACTTCAATGCGTAAACGAGCTCGTTATACTTACATTGTTAGAGGTTCTTGGTACGACCAGCTACTAAACCTCTAGAAACTATCTTGAACAATATGTAGACAGTGAAAACACACGCTGCAGGAGGCCAATTATTTGGTAATACACACAATTCCGATTCCTAGTTAGTATAACATTTCCGATAATATGTAGTTTATACAGGTACTGAATAAATAAGTTAATGATCCCACGAAAAATTGTTTCTATTTTTGTTGTCCTTATACTGAAACCCAAAGCCGAAACTATTTAGCGTAGAGAGTTGAAAATTCAAAATATCAATACGTTAATTATAATATAAACTTAGCTAAACATTAACAAAAGATTTTTGGAAATTTCAACTTCAAGGGGAAAATGGGCTGAGAGTTTAAAAACAGGGCCACGGGCTGCGGGGTTCAAATATTATACAAGACAAGATATTTGATATTAATTTCAGCTTGATACCTCTAAGCGTTCTTGAGAGTGGGACAACACGGAGTGATCCTATAAGGGTTCCGTTTTTTTCCCATTTGAGATACGGAAACCTAAAAAAAATAAAGAATGGTTTAAATATCCCAGGTGAATTAAGTCTACGACAGGTTTATTATATGGCATAGAAACATTTTTTTTTAAGTTTGACATTTGAAACTCGCATCTTCCGAGGTTTTAACCTAAGGAACTATTTATTTATTATATTATAAAAATTACACGCAAAATAATAAACAAATCCATATATTCAATACACTATTGTAGCATAGTACCTATAATACACAATAATATACTAACAATAATAACATTTGGAGTGGCTGTGGCAGTGTGGCTACATGGCCATCTATATTGACAAATGGATTTGTGTGGCGACATTCCAATTAAACCTTTCCTGCAGCGGTCTGATAACAAAACTACAACTTTGTTGTTTGACTGTTTCATAAAATTGAGTTGTGGCGAGTTCATTTGATGTGTAAATAAATACCAACTTCTAACTCCCTCGACGTTAGATGAATGATTAGTTTCCAGTGTATATGTACGTATAATTATATATAGATACCTACTGAAGAAAATTATGTGCCACCAAATTAGGACTACTTAATTACGACGACACGCAAAATTTGGGTTAAGCGACAATATCTTTTACTTGTGAAATTGGGTTCGTTTGCGAACCACCAAATAATAATAATATTAATAATATATAATTGACAAAGCATTGATAGCTTTTCTCTCGAATTTTAAATACTTATTACAGCATACAGAACTATGGAATGGTCTTGCATTACCTTTATTACAAAGATATTTTGCATTTATAAAATATTGAGTTTGAAATTTATAATCATCATTTCAACCCATAAATGTCCCACTGCTGGGCACGGGTCTCCTGCAATTAATGTGTATCCCTCCACATTCTTTGGAGGACACCCGTCCCCCTTAACTTACTATACCACGCTGGCCAGACGGGCTGGTATAGGGTTTGTTTCGATTATTTCTTCTCTCGCAGTGCTCTTGTCTGCATAAGGTTATTCCACTAATTCCTTTTACGACACCCACGGGTTGAGATGGGTTGATTGTGTATTCTTAATCCTTCACTACACGGAAAATTTAGTTTTATTTAATCTTACTCCATTTTATATTAGCAACCTATTCTAATAGTGTGTTTATATCATTTCTAGCCTTTAGCATTCAAGTCATTTATGACATTACCCACGATGGAACGGAGACGGTATTACGTTTGGGGTGAGAGGCTGTGTGTTTGTGTTTGTGTGTTCGCACATAATATCATTTATCTCGGAAACGTTTTGACCGATTTAGATGCGGTTTTCTGTAAATGTGTGCGATTCTTGGGGAAAGGTTATTAGATAGATGTTATGTTAATAGCTCGCCAGGGGGCGCTACAATACACTGATTTTGTTAAAACCTTTGTGCCCAAGTATCTCTAAAACGATTTGACCGATTTCGATACGGTTTTCAGTAATGTATTTGTGATTCATCGAGGATGGTTTTTAGATAGACGATATTGTTTATGTAATTTAAGGTAACACACTGTACATTCTTGCACTTTACAAACTATTGTTACAAAGTTAATGCAACTGTTATTGTGATGTATGTCAGAACATGACGTATTTAGATATAATTTAACTGTTATACTTTTAATATGTATTATGTGGCAGTACTTTAATAAATAAATAAGTCTTCTGAAGATAATTAATTGTAAACGTGTGAATTCCTTTATTGATTTAACTGTATTATAGTTCTTTATTACTGTACTTATGAAAAGACAAGATAATATTTTTTATGACACAAGCAAAACAAAGAATAGTTTATGCATTATTGGCACTTCACGTCAAAATTTATTGTGATTTGCATCGTTTATGCACCGTGCACTTTTATAGTGGTCATACACGTAACGTTTTGCTTGAACTGGGCTTGACATGCTGACGCGTGTCTTAATCAGACCAAAATTTATTGTGATTTGCTACTATACAAGTGCACGGTGCATACGTTTATACACCGTACACTAACTGGTCATACACGTAAGGTTATATCAGACCAAAATTTATTGATATTTGCATCGTTTAGGCACCGTGCACTTTTATGACGGTTGTGCCTGTTAGGTCAAAACCTTCAGGCATAACCTTACGTGTATGCTAGGGCATCGGAACCGGTTTTTCCCGGAACCGAAAGAACCGGGAATTCCCGGTTCTAGGGGCTACAAAAAGAACCGGTTCTCAAAATATGAAGAACCGGGTTTTTCGGTTCTTTCGGTTCTTCTACAAATTAGTGATTAACGCCGATCAACTTCGATCAAATAAGCCCTAGATACACGCTCGCATACAAAACCAACGCCAAATAATGGCACTCGACAGTACCACATACTTATTAGATGTATGTATTTATTATATAACAATTCTGTAAATGTTATTAAATAAAATATTCAATTTTTTTCATTCAAAATATATCGTAATAGATTATAGATTTGATCAAAAGGGTTTATTCACATTCAGTCACACCCAAACCTGTAAGTTGTAACACTGTTACTTGTTGGGAAAAAATTCTCATCATGTTACACTGTTACTTGATGCAACTGCTTGCAATTTTTTTCTTCCAACCAGTAACACTGCCAAATATTGGTGTTACTGGATGGGATAAAAAGTTACATCGAGTCACACTGTGTCTTGTTGGGAAAAGTAAACATTTTATATTCCCATCGAGTCACACTTTTTTTTCTATATTAGTGATTGATATTTTTATTATATAGAGAGTTTCTACTAATCGTTAGACAGTTGCTACCCCCGACATTTTTTTAAAATAAACTACTTTCTGAGGTGATGAATCATTCCATCAGGTTGCTGGTCACCTATCCAGTGAGAACAAACTGCGTAAATGAAAGCGATCATGCCATTCATCGACTTAAAATGTCGCTTTTCCAGAATGTCCCCATTCATAGGTTTATTAACAAAAATGTCGATGTCGATGAATGGCAACTGTCTAACGATTAGTAACAACTAGCAACTCTATATAATAAAAATATCAATCACTAATATAATAATAAGATAATAAAAAGTGTGACTCCATGAGAATATAAAATGTTTACTTTTCCTAACAAGACACAGTGTGACTCGATGCAACTTTTTTCCCATCCAATAACACCAATATTTGGCAGTGTTACTGGTTGGGAGAAAAAACTGCAAGCAGTTGCATCGAGTAACAGTGTGACATGACGGGAATTTTTTTCTCAACAAGTAACAGTGTTATAGGTTTGGGTGTGGACTTTACGAACAAAATTCTAATAAATTAGCAAAAGAACCGAAAAGAACCGAAAGAACCGGGTACCCGGTTCTGTGTTGTCACTGGAACCGAAAGAACCGGTTCTTAAAATATGGCCGGTTCTCGATGCCCTAGTGTATGCCCACCATTACTCATCTTACAAACTTTATCTAGCTCATAGTGTTATTATAATACATCAAACCATAATAAACAAACATCTAATTAAAACAAATCAAAATGTTATCAAAATAGAAACTTGCGCCGTGTAAAGGAATTATGTTTTTGTTTAATACGGCTAGAATAGAAAACATTATAATGCATCTAGCCGTTAGATGTATTTTATTGTATCTGTTCGCTATAACCTAGACAATGGTACAGTAAAAATAAAAATTAAATATTTTTAATGAACTGTTCTCTGTATTTTAGATATATATAAAAGATTGTGGTTTATTCATTGGTTTTAAAATATTTGTTTTATGACCGTCAATCGAATATATTTCCAATTTAGAAAGATCCAAAATATAAACTAAATCAGAATTGTAGGTTAACGACAATATTTATTCGAAAAATCGAATGAAGCAAATAAAATAAAATATCATAAATAGAATATCTACTTAGTCAAGTGATAAAATACTACACAAGTGGTCAATTCCCAACCGATAGCAAAAAAATATGATAAGATCGATTTGCCGGAAATTGTGTAAGTTCACTTTCATGGTACCTAAAGTAATAGTACATTATGATATAAGTGCGGTAAGTTGAAAACAAATGACAGCCGAGGCGATATTGCTACAAGAAAGCAGAGGCTGTAATTATCAAAGCGCACGTATGTCATACGATGTTTTATAACATATTTGCGAGGAAATAAATAAAACTCGGACTTTTTTAGAAAAAAAACAATACAGCAAAAAGAAAAAGTGCGCGGAATAATTTTTACTTGTCACAAATAATCGATGCGCGCGCATCAGCGCTTTTTTTAGGCAAAGGCACAAAAACAGCCAGTATAAAGTAAATTAATATTTTTGTGTTTTATTATAGATAAATGGTTGTAATTTATGGTCTAAATTAATTAAGTTAAAGAATCAAATGTTTATTTTATAAATATAATAATTATTTTATCTCCCAAAGTTAATTTTATTCATAAAATGTTGACCACTTTTCTGACATAAAAACTCTTTGCTAAGATTTAAAAAAGTACCGTTCGTTTTAGACGGAGCATCTTGATTATTATACTGTGATCTTGACAAACCGTGCATTTTAGATGACATTACCGCACAAGTGCGTAATGAGATACGTTACGACACTGAAATTGGTGAAATAAGAGACCCTTTACGAGCAAATATATTATAAATAATGTTACAAGATAGCTCTCAGCTAGTTCAATTTTAGAATGGTCCCGATAATACAATATATTCGGACAAAATCCATCCAACCACTAACCAAGCTCCATACTTTTAGAAACAGGGTAAGGTTGTTGTTGGCAGGTAGGTAATTTTAGAATTGTACCAAATCCTTCCATTTTTTTCTATTACTTATTTTTTTTCTATCGATTTGTAAATACGAAATAACGAAATGCCCAAAAAAAATGTACAAAAAGTCATTCAGAGCATAAATTTTGTTGTAATACTTACTTATAATAATAGGAATAGTAGCGTTTTGGTTTATACGCCAAATGAACCAAGAGGTTTCGTTACCTGCCTTCCTATTGGCAGAAATGTGTTTGTTTATCGTTAACTTCACGTTGCAACCGTAATCGGTTCTTTAGTCTCCAACAATGCACGTCATAGAGACTGAAAAGTAACACTATTATTTATTGACCCACGGGTAACACGAAGCCACAGCCTAGTAGTATTCGTCGAAGCGTATCAACTTTGAAAGTCTTAGGATTACTTAATGGGAAAACTGGGGACGACAGTGTTAGTGTTTCTTGTTCACAATGCACAGGGTCACTGACCACTGAAGTGCATGCCCACACAGCTACAGATGCGGAATTGCAGGCCGTTGACTGAGCTGATTGTCTTCGGCTTCTCGATGCTAATATAGAGAAGAAATTGCAAGTATATTTCGTCCCATTAGAAGAATAATGTTTTATCTTCACATAAAACAAAAATGAAATGATGAAAAAATTCGGCATTAAAAACCGTAAACTATCGATTGATAAATTTTTATTTTATTCTTTAGTCAGTATTTTACAAAATACAAATTTGATCAATTGATAGTTTACGGTTTTTAATGCCAAATTTATAATAATTTCATTTTTGTTTTATCTCAAGATAAGACATTATTCTTCTAAGGGGACGATTTATCACCAGTATTCTCAATGAGTATATTTGTTATCAATATGCCTACACGTACCTACACATAATGTTATTTCAAAAATAACTTAGCCAATATACAGGTTATCGAACGGTTTTCTTACTGGAGGTCAAAAAACTTGTCCATCAAAAGCTGCTCTACTGGTTTATAGATCTTAATTGAATATTACTCTAACCGTTACATCTTAAATGTTCAAATAACATTAGCAAATCGAGTAAACATATAGATGGGACGGATATTATCGGTGCTAGCTATCTACTTAAATTGTTTACCATCTAATCACTTTGTTTAGTCACTTTCGAAAATGTTGGTTAAATCATGGCCCGTCGCTATATCTTTCACAAGAGGGAAGTCCGAGGGTTCAAAAATTACAAAGATAAAAAAAAACCGGTTAAGAGCATGTCGGATCATGCTCAATGTAGGGTTCCGCAGCAAAAGAGCTACGATGTTCATCATCCTATATACACTAGTATTTGAAAATAATCCAACCGATTTTAATGAAATTTCATGAGTCTGTTAAATTGTTTCAGCTTGAAAGATTGGATCATTTCGAGAGAGATAGGTGGCGCTGTTGGTAGGATAACGACCACATACAGAGTGGAATTTTGGTTTTATTCTTATTTATTTTAACAAATTTGTTAGATAATTCAATACTTATGGTTGAACCTATAGATCTATGCCATAAAAGTACAGGGTGTTATTTTTTTAAAATTTTAGATAAGTAAGTTTTTCAATTGCTTAGTAAGCAAATTTATATATCACTAGCTTTTGCCCGTGACTTCGTCCCCTTAGATTTCGATATTACATAGATCTTTGTTTTAAATGCAATTCATAAAATCTATAACACCCTACTACAGGAGTTGAATTTCGTTTTACGTCAATATAGATAACATTTTCGTAATCAGCGTCCCTGAAAACCTTGAAAACGACATCCATATTAATATCTAATAATTTTCACACCTATTTCATCCCTTAGGGTAAGTTTTTCAAACACCAAAAACAACCCATTAACTCACATCTTAACTGAAGTTCTAATTGCGTATTACCAAACATATAACTTGAAAAACAAAGAACTGTCTATTTAATATTTCACCCCCTATCCAAAACATTAAAAACAACATTTTAAGTTCCTATCCCAATACTAATTTGCAAAACGTTAACTTCAAAACAAAGATCTTTTCATAAAACGTTTCATCCCCAATTTCACCCTTCCAAAGCCACCCTTGTCAAAAATATTGATGAGGGTATTTTTTATTTTGATAGTAATACCCCATAACAAATTTTCAAATCTTTAAGTTAAAAAACAAAGAAGTTTCATACAATCGTTTTTATCCCTTTTCACCCCCTTAGGGGTTGAATTTTAAAAAACCCTTTCTTAGTACACCTCTAGACATTAGGACAAATACACCCTCCAAATTTCAAGTCGCTACGACCAGCGGTTTAGTCTGTGCGTTGTCTGTCAGTCAGGCAGGACAAAGCCTTTTATAATATGTATGGATGTATTATTTACTTGATATTTTGTTTTTAAATGCAAGCCTTTACCTGTTATAAACAAGCAAGTACTTTATCTTAGTCACTATAAAGGATTAATGCTAAGGATTTTGGATTTGGTACAAAATTATCCAACACCCAAGTTCAACAACTATTACTGCTAAACTAATAAAGTTATCTTAACCGCTATAGTTTTCATTTAAAGTTCATAAAATGCACTATCATTATGAATTTTTCCAGATTTTTCAAGCCAGCAGTTTAGCTTTTAGAGGGGGAGGACGCCCTACTGGAACAAAAATTTGCTCTTTAAGTTTAATATTTCGTAAATGGACCATTAAATCGAAAAATAATGTTAGTAACCCCCAAGTCATTTTAGAAGACCTATTCAACGATACCCCACACAATGGGGTAGACAACAAAAAAATATTCATCGCCACTTCACATGTATGGGAGCTACCCTAAAAAAAAATATTTTCCAAAATTTTATTTTACCACTTTGTCGACGTAATTGATATACACACTCCTACAATACAATTACAGATTTCTAGTACTAACGGTCTCTTAGCAAAACCTCGGACAGACAGACAGACAGACGGACATAACGAAACTATAAGGTTTCCTAGTCAGAACTACGGAACCCTAAAAATGAGTATATTTTTACCCGGGTTTCAGTTATTTAATTGCATAATTATACCTTTACGCAATAACTTATTGAAAATATTAATATATTCTGGGGTACGGATCACTCACCCTATCCAAAATTGCTCCTCCTTATATATCATTATTTGCATCATATGTTAAGAGGTTTGCAAGTATATGATAAATTATTAAGACAACTTCCTATATGACCGCACGTGCTCGAAAATCCGGAGAATATAATTTCATCAAGGTCACGGCAATCATAAGATTCGCAAGTTCGCGACTTGTACTGAATATTTCTATACGTTAGAAATAACATATCTAATAAAAAAAAGCTCCTACGCGTTTGTAAGTTCACAAGAGTTTCCTTTCATTAATATGTATATAAATTAGGTAGCATGTTTAAAATTTTAACTAAATTTCGCAGCTGCATTAAATTTAACGATCCTTGATTTATTGTTAATTTCGAGTTAATGTCTGATCTACCCATAAACACAGTTCAGTTCTGGTTTGAGAAAGTGCTTTATTTATGTAAGTATTAAAAACGGCCACCGGCCTTGTTTTGGAGCTTGTTTGTGTATATACATTTGTTATTTATAACACTGAACTTATTTGCAACAAGAATTAAATAAAAATATCAAAAAATCCGACTGTCTAAAAGTAGCCCTCGACAGTCAATTTAAAGCAATGAATTCGAAGAATACACTGTTAAAAGGTCTAAGGATATAGAGATTCGGTGAGGAATACGAATATAGAAACACCTTGCACTTCAAAATCGGTCAAGCTATTTAAGTTACAAGAAACAAGAGGAGCTGCGGGCAATATTTAGTGCATATATAATTGATTAGCTTCCATGTGATACCCATATTGCGATAGCACTAAAAAAACGTCTGTTTTGACAGTTTACGCCTGCGATATTGGTTTTTTGTTGATGACACAGTCTATGACACTCAGGGGAAAAATACAAATCTACAGACACCTTGCACTTTAAAGTCAGCCAAGCCGTTTAGGCTACAGATGGTCACAATGGAACAGACATGCCCACATACATAGATATATGATACATGCGCGCGAAAAACATTACCCTCCTTTTTGGCTGTCGGGTACAACGGCAACGTACGGGTCGGCTAGAGGACAATATAGAGCCTTTGGGGTCAAAATCGGTTTCTCAGGTGTTTTAAAACTGATTTTGGGGGTCGACGAGGTCTAAAATCGACTCCTACTTATTAACACAAGTTATTTATTTGAAACTTTCAAGATACTGTATAATTATGTTATGTTAGATGTACCAACTTGTTATAAGAATGACTATTATTTTTGTAAGAAGTATTATTGTTGTACTTTTGTAAAACAAAAACAACAAAAGGTCGATAAGCGTACACAAGTTGGCTATGGCGGTCTGGGTGCAGTAGGTTGGCATTTCGGAAAAGGAGTCTATTGCTTGTTTAAAATAATTTGGGAATCCCTGCTCTAGTGAATGTTCCCCAAAGAAAGATTCTTCACGAAGATATAAAACTTGACGGTTGAGTGTGCTGCAGGCGGGGCCGGCAAAAAGCTCAAAGCAAATTTAATGTCTTTGGAATGCTTGCTAGAATACTTTTTTTCCTTGTGTTACAAGCGAGAATGCATATTAGAAGAAACAAAAAAGTGAGTCACGGTGACGACTGTGTGAGATTATCGCGTCTAATACATTTTTCTTGCCTCATCATAAAATTATTCTCAACTAACCAAAGAACAATAAAACATACAAAGACATTCAGTATAACGACAGTCGACAAAGTTTGCAACTAAATGGTTCGATAATTATAATGACCTATTTCATTTATTTATTCAGGGAACGTTAAGAAAAGTTTTATTTTATAATTTGAATTGCAAGAGAGTTTTTTCAGAAAACACTGATAATTTAATCTTTTATATTTTTTATTAATATCATTTTGATAAAGAATTTTGATCTGTGATATTAAATGAAGATATATAGATAGTTACTATGCCAGGCTAAATAATTACAATGGGATTGGAAAGATATTTAAATTATAAATTGGCGAAAATATTCAGAATTGTTATTTAGATTTCTGTATGAGATATTGGGTCAAGTTTTACGAATACGATTTCCTTATTGTTGGGTTTTCCTCTCATTACATCATAATTATGAACGGAGTCTTATTCACATCACCGTATATCTAATATCTATACCTACTAGTATTATTATGCTGAGCTTGCTTGATTGAACGCGATAATCTCCGAAACAAAATTTTGTAAAAAAATTTTTTGTAAATATTTTCATCAGAAGTGCTTATTTTGTTAAAATTTATTGTCATTAACCAAGGCACTAGCAAGGACCTGAGATACTCAAATTATATTCTATACAAATTTAAGCAACTAGACGCGTGGCGGGCCACGTTTTAGCAGCCCGACTTTTAACCAAGTTCTAATGTTTTAAGTAAATATAATTCAACAAGTTTAGCATCTTAGTCCTTCTTTCATGCTGTCCATTTTTTGTTGGCTATAAAAGCGTTATAATTTATCCTTTGATGTTATTATATTGAGACATATTTTTGAATACGTATATAATATTATATGACGTCACAAATTTGTCAGAAACAATAATGAAAGGACGCAGACGAAAAGTGAATTTGGTCAAAACTAATTGATTATGTAATTCCCTTCTCTTCAAGAACCGGAACTCATTTGGGACTGGATTTTGCTACGGACAACCATTTTTTAATTCTTTTCATAATACTACTACTACTTTCGCGAAATTCAATATCTACACTTAAATTTTGTTAGTCAAATGCCTAAGTACTATTACTAGAAAATGTAGTAATTTTTTTTCGAGGTTAGAATCTGAGGATTAAATTCCGTTATATAACATTATGAAAAAAATTATATAGCCTATGTCACCTGAACTATTATTACGAATCTATTGACACCTCATTTATTAAAATCAGTTCATTAGTTTAGGCGCTACGGTGAAACATAGAAACAAACATACATACAAATATGCATAGACTGCCAAAAACATTAACCTTCCTTTTGGCTTCGCCGTAGTTGGATAAAAAGTGTTAAGCCCAAATTGTAGAGAAATTTATCAGCTTTCATAATGTAATACAATGAAATATCGTACGACGCACTGTTTTCGAGATGTAAGCAGAAAATAAAAAATGGTACCTGTGCTAGAGAATTTAAAAAATTTTTGAAAATTGACCATTTTTCGAAGCTCATAGCTAGGCAACGATTGGAGATAGATAAAAAATGTCTAGCCAAAGTTGTAGATTAAAATTTTGTACGACGTACTGTTTTCGAGATGTAAGCAAAAAACCAAAAAACGGGACCTTCTTTGGGCTCCCCCCCCCCTCCCCTCGGGCTCACCTCGGGGGGGGGTACGGACTTTTAGGTACGATTCAGACCAACCGGCTCGCGTCGCGCCGCATCGGAACGGAGCCGACCGCGTGCCGCGGCAGCCGATCGGCTGCCGCGGCATGCGTACGGCTGCCGCGGTAGCCGTACGGGTGCCGCGGCAGCTGACAGCGTCCGCTGGAATCCGTACGCACTGCAAGCGCCCAGAAGTGCCGCTCTCTTTGCGCCGCGTAGACGTAAAGTGAAATATTATTTAAAATATCGCTTGAAGAACATAACTTGAATGATTCGCTAGCTGTTGCTGCACCGTAATCTCCGTACGACACACGGCCGACCGGCTCCGAGCGGACCCGACGGCAGCCGGTCGGAGCCGGTCGGAGCCGGTCGGAGCCGGTCGGCCGTCGCGCGTCGCGGGGTGCCGACGGAGGTAACTATGCGTAAGTTGCATGCAAATATGAACTGTAATTACTGTTGATACATTTCAATGTTCTTTAACGCATTGTAAAACGCGGCCCGGCGCGGGCCGATGCGAGCCGGTTGGTCTGAATCGTACCTTAGTATGTTTATCTCCTAAGGTAACCTAACCTAACTAGTCCAAACAAAGTTCCTAAGTCAAAGTTTCTGCTTTCGACATTTCCCTCCAAAATCATTCATTGACTGGCCTATAGGTAGGTCGGTAGAGGATGTGATATAAAAATTAAGACTGTGGCTGAAGCCAAGTAAGGTAAGTATTTTAAATAAATGGTTAAAAACTATTGATTATAAAATGATAGAAGATCTTCTAAAAATTTAAAACTTACTTTCACTAATTAATGGAGGTTTAAAGTTTGTATTGACTGTCTTTTTTCTTTGAAACTTTGCACAGTTGCTGTATAGAAACACAAATAAAATCGAACACTTGTTTTTTGCTTTCTCACTTACTTACTCGCTTAGTTTTTCAACTCCCAAGGGAATAAAACTGTGATAAACAAATTTGAAAACGAAGTGGTCGATATTTTGGAGGATTTATGGACGCGTAATCGAAATCAACGCGGACGAAGTCGCTGGCATAACCTAGTGCTAGTATAAAATAATGTGGTGCTTATAACCCGGACACTGAACTGAGGTTTTTACTATATAATAAAATAAAAATGAAAGTATGAAATTTAAAAATTTTAAATATCGAACTAGAATTATAATTTAAATCCCTGAGATACTTCTAAAAACTAGGTAAACCCATACTGACCGTAATGGCAACACTTTATACTACGTACAATAAACTAACCAGGCAATCAAAGAATACGAACTCAAATATTCCTAAACTCCGTAAAATTACGTTCACATGCAATTTTTAATAGTAAATATGCCAAGTGACTACTAGTTTTATTTCCAAAACGTTAATGCTGTTATGCTAATGTTACCTAACACTTCCTCCACGGGCGCCAGTCAAACGGTATTCTTTAAACTTCCTCCATAGACACATAAACACAACAATGCTGATAATTACTGCTAACCTATTCGAAACCTAAAAATAAGTAACTGAACTAGAAATGGCTGGCTGAACTTTTGCAACTTTAACTAAAAAAAAACATTGATATGCGCACAGAACAAAGATTGTTTTTTTTTTCATTGTTCTCCGGATATACGGCATCGCGACTTATATACTCGTAGGTAAGAGTATTTATTTTCAACCACACGATCATTCTAATATGATTAAATTATATTAAACAATAGATTTGTCTCAAAGAACTCGCTACGTTTACATAATTCTTTTACGACTTTATCTTTGTTAGAATGTCATAAAACACTTTATTGAATTTCCGTAATCAATCAGAAAAACCGTAAATATATCTACAATGTAAGAAGCGCAAACTGTTTTTGTTTAGTAGCTAGACAACAGTTTTTGTTTAGTACTTAAAAAAGGTAGAGGGGGTTTTCGGCACTGAGAAGGATTCTCTTCTGCCCAGTTTTTTACAACCTAAGACTCCAAAAAGGACTAAATTTCCAAACACATAAATTAGGCGATATCGACTGATGTCAAAATACATAGTCACAGAATAAGTAATGGTACTACGGTTCTCTAAATAATAAGTGGAAAAAATTGCAATCTGCATTTTTACATCATAAGGTCAAAACGCCTTAAGGCGCGATTCCATTAGATAAGTCTTGCATGCAGGTATAACGTCACTTTAGCGTATAAGTTGCTTGCATTGGTAACATATTATTATATTTTCGGAAGTGTACAAATCGCATGCATGTTTAATTTGCATTGTTTGCTCAAGTTGTATACAATTTGCAACTTACATAGACGTTACTTGTCTAATGGACTTGCGCCTTTATTGGGAATGCCCAACATGTTCGAGTATAATAACAGTGAAACCCGGCACAGAGCCATTTTATTCTATTCTCTTCATTGTTATTCTCTCTTCATTTAAGCAATTTGTGACTTCTGAATTTTGCAAACACCGATCTTCTCTTGCTTCCGTCAATTCTTTTTACTCCTCGTAGGACACCTCACGTACTCCTCCTTGATCTGTTCCAAATTATCCTTCTCCGTCAACCTCCTTCTCCTTTCCAATTTCTATTGATATAGTAGCTTCCATACGGTTTGGTATGAGTTTTTAATCACAAGACATGTGCTATTGCAAAATTTTGGCTTCATCTTTCGATTAAAAAAGTAAGAAATTGAATTTTAACTATGTAGATATAATAAATTTATTTACGTGGCGTTTTATGGCTATCCGAGAAACGGACATTAAAAGGACAAACTACTTGTACCTAATCATTTTCTATTAGACGATGGGTAGAAGTCATCCTTGTCGCCAACAGCATAGTAAACTCAAGTAAAGGTCATTGTTCATCACATCTTGTGCATGACAATGAACATTTATATTTCCGCAACACACTTCCACCAACTATGATACTACGGTGTGTAGTCAACCTATTGTTTTGCTAAGACTACGTAATGTTTTTTTAATAGTAAACACGAGCGCCATGTAACTAGGCGCTCTGTGTGCACTTTACGAACGTTCAAATAAAGGGGACAAAGTACGCTCACACTCTAAACGATTCTGCGAATCTTACAAAAATTTTATTTGGAATGACCACAACACTACCACCATGGTGACAAAGGTATTTCCCCAGGTGGCTTGGATTCAACGGGTGTTACCTGCTGTCGTACCTCTCTTAGTAATGTGCATCATTCTAATTACCTATTGTTAACTCGCACTGTACGCCATATCTTACATTATTTATGTTATTTTGTTATTTACGTACACATGCACATGCCGGACACTAATGTAGGAAATAAAATGCCTGTACGTACCTTTAATCTGCGCTAGATAGCTTTAACTAAGTGACGTTTTGTATTTAAAGTCTCTGATATAGTTATTGGAAGTCGGGATAAAAACATTTGAATCTAAACATAAACGATACAATTTCCGTTGTAGAAAGTATTTATTCTAGAATGTAATTTTAATCTAGCTCTCATTCATTCAGTTCAGAACCTACTGTGCTAGTGTTTGAAATGAAATGAAATTATTTATTGACTTTTTTGCAGTGCAATGATTTGAATCCCTGACATCTGACTTCTAAAATTACTGTATTATAGGAGGCAATACATTCCCCTTAAAGATAGATACATCATTTTCAACATTAAAATGCGCAACACAGTTAGGTGACATAGTTATAAAAAAAAGAAATAAATTAAAACTAGATTCGGTAAATGAGTGTGTGCCTATGTGTGTATGTGGTGTGTGTGTTTGGTTCTGTGTTATGTTATAAAGTCATGTGCTGATTGAGATGGGTCACAGTATCTCAGAGAATGACACGACATACGTGCCGTAGCATGCCGCTATACGTCACATCATCACGCGAGATTCGTGATAAAATAAAACGATGTCAGTGCTAAAGTCATTGAAATAAGGTCGAAAATCATTTGTCCGAAAAAAATTCAATATCACACCGTGCCGTGCTGTGCATGCCGGCACTGTGTGCAGGCCTTAAGGTATGACGAATCTGAAAAACATATAGATAGGCAATGTATTATTTGAGTATAGCCGTAAATTTATACCTATGTAAATACACTGGACCCATAAAGTTCCTAAATAACCTAATCTTATTTTAGTTAATAATATTTGACATGACCCATTGAAAACTGTTAAGACATATATGAAATACCTCGGTGAGAGGTCCCGCATTCGTTCCCGAAGTCGCGCAATCATAGGTATTTGGTTTTACGGACCTGCCCCCTGATTCTAAGCCGTCCGAAAGTTTTACGATCGGAAACTGATAGCTTGACACAAGGCAAGAACTCGATCTGACGGAAACAAAAATGCTATTCATAGATCCGAACGGATACTCCTCGGAAGGGATGTGTTTAAAGATAACGTTACAAAATGGTAGAAAATTTACTAAAGTAGTAGAAAGCTATTAGTATTAATAAATAAAAAATATGTATTTATTTCTTTTTACAAATAAATGTAATGGCTATGACCTAATAAGAGCAAAACGTTAATTAGTATTTACTATTGTTTTAATATAAAACATTTCTTTTTCTTAGACTAATAGTTTGATAGTAGGTTACTTTGTAAACGCTGCTTCGCAAGCGTAAAAAAAGTAAATATTTGGTGCTTACTTTGTTTTGAAATTAAAAACAAAAATCAAAGTTAGAAATTTGTTTGAAAAGTGACTTTTACTTATTGAAAAACCTTTTATTAATTCAAAAGAATAATTATGACTGTAAGTACTGTAACATATTTCTTTTTTAAATGTTTCATGTTGTTTTTATCGGGATTGATTGTGTAAATTTTAATATTACTATTTAGTTTCAAGCTGGTTCATGAAGACCTTGCACGAGGGCGACTCATAAGCCCTTTATTTCAATATAATGTTCCTCGGAAGTTGTATCTGGCGCAATATTGTTGGCTGGAACTTTTGCCACAATTAATGTAATCTATATGTCAAAAGTTTCTCATGTCGGATTTCTGCATTGCATTTAGGCTCCCGCTTCGTAAACCTTGCCACTCGGATACGGAGAGGGCAGTTTCCGACGGCTTAGAATCACCCCCCTGAGCCTGTAATAATATCCGGTTAATGGCAATAAACTCAGCCCCTGTTACATGGGATCAAAAGTAATTGGTGAAACATATGGTATGATACACCTCTGCCTACCTTTTGGCGAAAAAGGCGAGAAGCTATGTTAATATTTTTGTAAATTAAACGTTTACTTTAGTTGAACGAACCAAAGTAAACGTTTAATTTACAGAATATTAACAACTTTGAACTTCAAAGCCCCTGATCAAAGGGCGAACAAAAGCGTAGTTTTTGGTTTTATGGCTTGACAGGAAAGCACGCCTGTGTAATCACAAGTCTCGACAGTACCGCGGCTTTAAAATCTGATAAGTCTAGTTCGCGGCGCAATTTACTTCCCTCCGCCGCGTTTATCACCACTATATCACAGAATAGATAATATATATATTTATACTGTGGCTATATTGTGACTCAAGAAGTAACCAAATGGATTTTTTCTTAGATGCACAATACGGTAGTGCTACTACTAATTCTGTGATACATAATACCTACCTACCTATTTCATCTTCCAAACATCTACAATATTCCTTGAAACTTGCAAAGATTAAGATAGTTTTTTTTTTATTTAAATCTATTTACTGCAGAAATTTGATAAATAAGTAGGTAAGTATAAATATTAATATTGTAAAATCTTGTGGTATAGTAGGCTAAATTTCCTCCACAATGTTTGGAGGAGACCCGTGCCCAGCAGTGGGACGTTTTATGACGTTTATGGGTTGAAATTGAAATGATGATGATGATGCGCAATATCATATGAGATATTTGCTCATATAACATCATCATCATCATTATGATTGACTGTTATAAAATATGATTGCAGGGCAGGCAGGCGTTGGCCCCGGGGCCTCCACAAGAGGGGCCTCCATAAAGAGAAAAAAAATTGACAGCATTTAACGTGTTTTTTAATAGATTTTTTCGCATTATAATTGATAAAGACTTAAACAAATAGTATATTGTGCCAGATGGTAGAAATTGAAGATCGTTTAACATGACGATTTTTTTATTGTCCAAGTGCATTGTCCTCAAATGATACCACAAAATAACACCTACGCCTTATTGTGAATTGTTATTCCATAACTGGGAAGCCTATTGTCCTCGACATCAATGACCTAAACATCTCGTCGTCCATTCTCTTTGCCTAAAACTCATTGTGACCAAATCCTTTAAGATGCTTAACATATGAAACAGTTATTACATAGAAGTAACCGTTTGTTACAGCTGTAAATATGAAAACTTCATCATCTGTCGTCCACCTACAAACCTAAAAACAAGTAAAATTAAAACCGTGAATTTGTTTTGTTGTGGCGAATGTTCCAGATTTCAAAAAAAAAATTCGTAACAGCGTTTCACATTCGAAGTTAACAAAAATATTCGGTGTAATGTTGCAAAATAATTTAGTGTGTCAATTGTTCCGCTTTTAAGGCCTACCTATTCGTCTACATAGTTAGTCATACGGATAGCGAAAATGAGCTGATAAATCTATAATATTTTTCGTGGTTTAATAATAACTAGCGTCCGCCCGCTGCTTCGCCCGCGTGGTATGTATTTTATACCTATAAACCTTCCTCTTGAATCAGTCTGTCTATTAAAAACACATCAAAATCCGTTGCGTAGGTAGTTTTAAAGATTTAAGTATAGATAGGGACGGACAGACAGCGTCAGCGACTTTGTTTTATACTATGTTTTCCCCGATAAAACAAATTTTGTTTATAATAAAATTTGTTTTATCGGAAAAAATGTGAAGTTAATAATTTAAAAAAATAGTTTTATCGTGGAATATAATGAGGGGTGTTTTTATTAAACCGGGTACTCTACTACCTACCACTATAAGGCGATTTATTCTCTGTCGTAGAAAAACGTTACACTGTCGTTTGCCTATTCTGTGCCAATAGTTTGAAAGTTTCAGAGCTTGACATGTGACATAGGTATTTAATTTGGCGAAGTTGCAAGGGAGGGATTCTTCTTCATACCTTGAGTGAGTGTGTGTGTGTGTGTAGAAAATTAGGGGACAACTTAAGGGTAGGAAGTTGGAAACAACGTGTCAAAAGTTTTTAATGAAATTTTAACTAAACCACGTCTATTAAATCAGCTAACTATCGCATAGGTTACCTTAAATTATACTTTTATAATTTCATTCTCATCAGCATCCCATCAATGTCCCACTGCTGGGCTCGGGTCTCCTCTCCTATATCTAGAGAGCTGAGAGGGTTTTGGCCATAATACGCACACGCTGGCCTAGTGCGGGTTGATAGATCAGACAAACCTACCCATACAATTTCTTTTAGGTTGATGTGGCTTTCCCCCGATGTTTTCATTCACCGTTAGCAAATACGTCTAACGTCACTTGAAAAGTGACTATATTATAATATTAATTTAAAGATAAGAATATATACCTACTTACTCATGTCAATCCAGCTGGAGGTAGATAGGTACTCGTAAAAGACAGGGAGCACTCCCGTATACAGAAGGCAGCACCCTTCTGCCCAGGATAGATAGATCCTACTCTTGTGTAGTGTATAATATGTGCCCTAGATATACCATTAGGAACCTTTTTACCTTTTTAGGCAGTCTATTCATTGACGCGGAGCGAGCTGGCGGAGCGGAGAAACGGAGAAATATTAACCAATAGGATTACATAAAATCTCGGCGTTGAGATTTTATGCATTTCTATTAGTTAATTTTCTTTCCTTTTATTAATCGCTCGCAGTGGCAGAAATTAGGTGAGACCTATATTCAGTAGTGGCCGTCATTGGGCTGATAATAATATGATGATGACATTAATATTTCTCCGTTTCTCCGCTCCACTTTTGCATCAATGGACAGCTGAAAAATAGCCGTTATTATTAACATAGGGATGAACTGAATACCAGCCTTAATTGGCTTTAGCCTTAGTACCAGTCTTTTTATCATTTTATATGTATACCTAATAAGATTTATATTGTTCTTATTGATAGGTAAGTTAATTTTTTAACACCCAATCAAACCTATAGGTATGCCAAAATATACACCAGGGGCGGACCGTGAGTTTGTGGGGCCCCTTGGCTAATACTACTAGGGGCCCCTAGAGGGCCTGACTAAATTATCAATTATCTGCCATTTAAAAAACCGGCTAAGAGTGAGGGTTCCGTACGTTAATGCATTTTTTAGGGTTCCGTAACCAAAAACAGAACCCTTATAGTTTCGTTATGTCTGTCCCTCGACCCAGTTTGACCCAGTGAAATGCCTGTGTCAGGCATTTTACTAGAAAACTACTCGATGTGGCCGCTAAGAAATATTGAGATTTTGCTGCGGAACTTTACATTGAGTATAGTCCGAGATGCTCTTAACCGATTTTTTTAATTCACAATGTCTTCTATTCTTGGGGGCCTCGGGCTGCAGCCCCTACATAGATCCGCACCTGATATACACCACTACTGACTGCGCACTGGTGTGAACTTATAATGTGAGGAAATCAGCTATTTTCCTATTTTTTGACCGATGGACAAAGGATCCCCCTAGAAAAATAGTGAAGTACTTACTTTACTTTTATAAATTTATAAAGACGTGTTTCTCTTCCATTACTTAGTGGAAATTAACGGGGCTGGAATTAGATTCACCAAAATGTACTGGTAGGTATGTTTTAATGTCAGCCTGGTTGCCTGGTATTTGATTTAACGAAGTAGGTACTTATTTCCAGCCTCGAATTTATAAATTAATATAGGTAAAACCTTTATTAGAAAACTATCATTAAATTGCTATAGCAAAAGTATACCTGAGTACCTATTCAGGGCATCCTTGTTACATTAAAAGCGAAAAGGACCCCTTTTTAGTATATCATAAAGTACCTAGTTAAATTGGTACCTAGTACCTACTACTACTTCTATGTGGTACATAGAATCAGAAACAGACATCTAGCTACATTAAAAAATTCAAGAACCAAAGGCCACAAGCGCCATCTGTTGGTCACTAAAGTTATTTTCAAGTCGCTGACTGGACTGAGACTGACCTAAGATTGCAGCAGAAAAGTTTCATTTCGCTTACATGCACGTAATCACAAATTTTTAACAGATGGCGCTGTAAACAACATTTTGTAATGAACTCCGTAGTCCGTACAGCTTTAACTAATTTTGTATTATTTCGACAGATGGCTCTATAACGTTTTCTAATGCGCAGATTATGGTATCGTACAAAATGCGTGGACTGCGTGGTACAAGCTCACGCTTCCGCCTACACTCGGTGAGTGGGTTTAGGTATCGTTCTGGTATGATACCGGCGGCGGACTCACGGTGCGGACGTTTACACGCTAGCTGGACGAACTACTCTCCGTGTTGAGTTATCGACGGAATGTGCACGCTGTGCTGTCAGGCATCAGACACATCGTGATCATCTTGATAGTGAAAATTTAATTAATAAAATAAGACAATATTGTTACTGTAATCAATGATGAATTTCCATTTGTGCTGAACTTGTTTTGAACTACATATTTTGGAGCATTTTAGTGCATCATTGGTAAGTGTTTTATTTGTTATTGTGTTATTTTTTATATCTACTTTTATGTAGGTACTTATTTGTTGTAAATACTGACTGAAATAATGCTATTCCTGGTGGTACTTTCGTAAAAGTTTGTAAACTATAGGTAACATGCAACTAGTAGGTACCTAGCTGAGTTGCGCTTGTTAAATTTAAGTGCATGCCCAAAAGTTCATCCTGGATCTAGATAGATACTTACGTTCTTAACTAATTATTATTTCCTTATCATAAATTATAGGTGTCTACATTATCAACCACTTGTATTATTTTTGATTTAATAAACTTTTAAAGATCGTACAAATAAATAAGCATCTACATACTTAATTGATTTTGGTAAGTAGGTACATTAAGTTAATAATTACCGACTAACTACATCATGTAGTAAACTCCATACGCGGACGGCGTGGTAGTACAGCTACTTAGGTAGGTACATACTATTTAGTTCCTAACTTAATAAAATGGTTTGTGAAGTAGGTATCCTAAGTCGGTCCAATTCTATACTTAGCGACATAAAAGCTTATTAGGTCAATAAAGGTAACTAAGTACATAAGTATAAGCAAGTTTGCATACATACGTACTTACTTATCTACCCTAAACTAATAGATAAAATCGCTAACACTAATAACAATCTCATTAGAATTCGTTATCGTGATATTAAAAGGTAGAGCAGCTATCGGTATGTAATGCCTAAATTCTTTCTACTTGCCATGCATCGGACTCAGACACATCATTAAATGAGCCCGATGATAGCAAATGCTAGGAAACCTGCTCCTGAGCTCTTCATGTTAGAAAAGTGCTGATGGACTGTTCTCGGTGTCAGTCTTTTACACTGATAATAAAAAATCATTACCGTTCCTTCGCCTTAGTCGGGTCAAAATAGGATATGATTTTATTGATCACCAAATACTTACCTAATTATGTTTTCAATGATCGAATAAATAATATCTGTGCCTAAAATAGTAGAACTGTCACCAAAATTGAATCAACAAATATAGTAGGTACCTACTTAAGAAATTAACTGAAAAATGATATTGATTACCTACCTAACAAATATTATTATACCTACCTAGTTCCATTTCGGATCCGACCTCTAAACATTGTTTGGTCATAGATCGATATTTTGGATACAAATCATTTTTTTAAGATTCCTACACATAACTACTTTGAGACTTTTGATTATTAGAGTGACAAATAAAATTCTTGGGAATAGGTAGGTAGATAAATTAATAGGGTATTGCAGATTAGTGACAAATCTATATTTTGTTGACAGAAAATATGGTTGTCTTAAAAATAACACCTATCCGTGGCCTTTGTCACAAGTCTTCATGTAAAAAGAAAAAGAAAAGGTAGAAAGAGAAAACACCTAGATAATCGATTTCGAGAAAAGTCACTCGTTGACTAGGCAAATTCATTTTTTAATCATTTATAATCCAGACCTCCTTTAGCTGTGCTGGTCGGACTTTGTAATAGAATAGCTATGCCACTACCCGAACAAAGCTGCCGGCCCTATTACTTATTCTATGCCAGCACGGCGATTACATAACCCAATACGATCATGCAGGAAGTTCTATCCAAACCCGTTGCAACAACAATATCCTACCTACGGTACCTAATTACCACCAAAAGAATCAGACTTCTTATATCCTTAGGTGTGTTACTTAGGTACCTACTCAATTTATATTCTCGCTGTTCTCTGTGTTGGTGTACCAGGGCGGGGGAAGGTGGGCCGATACTTAACTACTAGTTACAAAATCAATGACACGAAATTTAACGAGTTTCGCATAAGTTCTACACAGGATGCGGGAGTGCCTGACGGAATATTTGTAAATAGATTCATAGAAAACTGCGTAAAAGACGTCAACACAATAAATATAGGTAGTATGTATTTAGAACACTTTGCATCTTCATAAAACATGGGTAACATACAATAAGTACATCTATCCCGCATTTTATATCTTGCGCTAAATAAAATAAAGTTTATATTACGTGATGGCTTATTCATGATAGTTCTTTCTGAGACTGAGAACGCGATTTGGTCGGTTATGAATAAAACAGCTGTTATAACTAAGATGACGCAATATTCTTCTTACACAGTTCATGTACCTAGTTAGGCCGCGTGACCGATTGACAAGCACGCCACATGGTTCAAGTATTATAAATGTAGACTACATAATAAAAGACACTTCTCTGTGCTTCAAAGTTACAACACATCATCAATTTATGTTGATTGCATAAATATTGTCATGAACAATTTGCTGCAAGGGATAGACTCACTAGTTCTAGTTCGAAAAGAGTAGTTAAGCTAAAAGTAGCTGTGGATGAAAAAGATAAAAACATTTTGGGTGTTGATAATAATTTAGGTACTGTTTTGGTAGCACATAGTAAGTAATAGGGAGGAGTGGAGTGTACGATTGCTGCCCAAGAGGCATCGTAAAGAACGACAAAGAGAGAAACCTTAAACAGACAAGAGCACTGCGAAAAAAGGAAAATTCGAAACAAAACCCTATATCATGCCGTCTAGCCAGCTTGATAGTATTATATAGTAGGCTAAAATCCCTACAAAATGTTTGGAGGCGACCCGTGACCAGCAGTGGGGCATTAATTTATGGGTTGTAATGATGAGTAATGGTCTCTAGTTCTTATTGGGAAATATCGAATGAAATAAAAGCTTTGAAGCCTTTAACATTCCATTTAATTGAAGAAGTAAGCCAGTAAGCTCATCTGCACTCTTCCATAAATAAAAATAAACATTTATCTAAATGTCACAAACAGAGACTCATCTTACATTGTAACAATCGAATACTTATCTTTTTCCATCTAATACTTTCTTGTCTAGTGAGTCAGTTGCCCATCTGTAAGATTTCAGGTTTAATTCTACACAATTATATTTAGGTTATGTATATTGCCTACTTACATTAGTCATTAGTTTATTTAGGCACATACACACCATATTATAACTTATACCATTAACTCTGACGAAAATTACATGAACTTCTTTTTGTAACTTCACTGTGTCTAAAGCTAAAAAATTCTGCAGTCCCTGTATAAAACTTTTTCCCTTGTTATCTTTCACATGTTATACGAGATAAATTGAAGTCATTATTTTTATTTCTCTAAAATGCAAAGGTTTTATGTTATTACATCATAGTTAATAATCAATTTTCTGGACAATCGATTAGTTACACGTTGTTTCCACGGTTACAATTTGACTGTACAGTATGGAAACTTACAATTCCGCAAAAAGAATTGCGTAAGTTTATAACAATATTGTTTGTAACGTTGTTGAGGGTTTTTTCAATGTAGTTACCGGGTTTCAATATCTTGAAAACACTTTTCTATTCGCTATTTTAACAGACCACGTTTTCTTTTTTATAAGACGGCAATGTGCAAATCGGTCTACAATACAGACGTCTGCAATTTGAGAAGCTTACGTACAAAGGTCACGATCTTTTTTCTATTGTAATTTAAGACGTAGGTATTCCACAATAATACAAATAGGTATATGGACGACTTTTATATCTAGGAACGGGGTGTTTTTGAAAAGTTAATGTTTTTATCCTAATCATAAAATAACATAAAGTTTATATTTTATGACATAGATACCAATAATATGTGTAATTCGTATCAAAAAGTAATTAGGTATAGTGGTTATGTAAGTTATTATTAAATAATAACTGGTACTTTACATTAATTCTTAAAATAATATAATATTTATGTCCTTGTCCAGTTTGTTTTAGTAAGAGAGAGAGAGAAAGATAGAGCTTAGATAAACGTCAGCGGATGCCTTAGGGAGTCGCGTACTGGGCATTTTATCCTATATCTTATATTACTGTGACTCTGACTAATAGTACCTATTCCACCCGCTACAGAATAACGAACCGCCCATCCCCCCCTTTAGAATGACCAACTATATTAGTTTATTCCTGTGGTTGATTCCCTTCGGGGCTATCCTTGTATCTTTTAACTGGCATAGGAAATTGCTGAATTCTAACCATAACGTATATTAGATTAAAATCTGTGTTCTACTGTCATAACAGGATCTTCTTACAATTTCGACATTCGATTGGTCGACTTCGATATCATAATTTAGATAAACATTCTGAAAAAACACTAACAAATACAATTGCTCACACTGTGAGATTTTACGAAATTTTATGCAAATTTTAATTATTTATTTATTTACGAGTATTAACTAGAAGTTGGGCGGGGCTTCGCTCCCGTCGCTATTTGGCCACTTCTCGGCTTCTATTGGCCGTAGCGTGAAGTTATATTATAGCCTTATAGCCTTCTTCGATAAATGGGCTATTCAACACTAAAATTATTATACCTATTTGAAAAATCTCTAATTAGTTGGATAGCCCATTTATCAAGGAAGGTTCACTATCACTATGTACTGTACTGTACTGTACTCGCTTTCTCTGTCCCTATATCCCTATGTATGCTTAAATCTTTAAAACTACGCAACGGATTTTGATGCGGTTTTTTTTTAATAGACAGACTGATTCAAGAGGAAAGTTTATAGGTATAAAATACATACCACGCGGGCAGCGGAAGCAGCGGGCGGAAGCTAGTCTAGTAATAAAATATACTTTGAAAATACATGACTGCATACAAACTTATTGCAAAATATAAACACACTTAGCTCTTAAGATGATGTCTATAAAATTATATTGACGACCACAATCAACAATGGAACATTCGAACTGATTCAAACCAATAACTCTTGCTGCGGTTTACCTACCTACTAAGTATTATATTCGCACCTATCAGTCATTTACCGCAAATTTATATCTAGCGAGTCGACACATAATTTAACATTGACATTGGTGATCGATCCAGTCGTTCTTTATTTGGCCTTTGGTCAGCTTTTATTGGCCGTAGCGTGATGTTATATAGCCTATAGATTACCTCGATAAAGGGGCTATCCAAGACTTAAAGAATTCAAATCGGTCCAGCAGTTACTGAGACCCTAGCGTTCAACCAAAGAAACAAACAAACTCTTTAGCTTTCTAATTTATAATTAGACGTCGGCGTCGCCGTCGCCGTCGTCGCGTGGGGCTTTGCACCCATCGTTCTTCATTTGGCCACTGCTCAGCTCCTGTTGGGTGCAGCGTAATGTTATATAGCCTAGAACCTTCCTAGACAAATGGGCTATCCAACACTAAAAATAAAAAATATAAAAATCGGTTCAGTAGATCCCGAGTTTACCCCTACAACGTCATTAACGCACAAACTTTACCTCTAGCTAAAAGTATAGAATTAGATTAGATAATATCTATCATCATCATCATATCAGCCCAACGACGCCCACTGCTGAACATAGGCCCCATGCACCTAATTTACGCCACTGCGAACGGTCATATCTATCATCATCATCATTGCAACCCATAAACGTCCCACTGCTGGGAACGGGTCTCCTCCAAACAATGTGAAGGGAATTCAGCCTACTATACCACGCTGGCGAGACGGGTTGGTATAGGGTTTGTTTCGAATTTTCCTTTTCTTGCAGTGCTCTTGTCTGCATAAGGTTACTTACTCCCTTAGTCGCCTTTTACGACACGGGTTGAGATGGAGTAGTGACATTATGTATTCTTAATCCGTCACTACATATACATATCTATAGTAGGTTTTTATTCGATAGCGACTATAACAGGTCGGTTCAAACAAAATTCTAGATTGGTGCTTTGGTCCCACGGATCCCTACGTAGGTATGTAGAATTGTTTGTTATTGTTGACTTTTTTGCTTGTTTCTTACATCAGGCGGGTTTTAGTTACCATCTCAGCTCTCTAGTCAGAGGAGAGGAGACCCGAGCCCAGCTGTGAGACTTAATGAGTTGCTGATGATGGGTTTTAGTTCTTTTACTTAATTATTTATTTTATAAAGTTCTTATAACTTCCTCATAACAGTTGGAGCCACAACACAAGGTCGATTTCAGTGTCAATTTTTGCTTTTATACATTACCTACATCTTATAGGTACCTACTCTGATATTAATAATAATAATAATATTCTACCACATTCACACAGCGCCATCTAGTCCCAAAGTAAGCAATTATATTTGCTTGTGTTATGGGTACTAAACAACTGATATACTGCTTAAATATTTTTTTTTTTGTAAATACATACATATTATAGATAAATTACACCCAGACACAGAACAAACCTTTATGCTCATCACACAAAGATTTGTCCTGGGTGGGGATCGAACCCACGACCTTCGGCTTAGCAGTCAGGGTCACTAACCACTAGACCAACAGGCCAGTAAATATATTATAAATGATTATCCTTGTCCTATCTATATGCAATGTATTGATTTACCCATTTGTTATGTAATTTAATCCAATCATTCAGATTGCGGTCGCTCATCTGTTCCGTCATTCATCGGCAGGCCATTGGGAAATACCTAGCTATCGTCAGTATTCCTTTCCTACCGATATAGGTAGGTACCAAGACAAAGTAAAGAATTACCTAGTTACTTCAAACACCATAGTTATTCAAAACACCAAGCCAATGTAGGTAATTACTTTTCATAATATTTTAAATTGAGTAGGTATATATTTATTAGGTAGGTAGTTAATAATTCTATTGTTCTTCAAAACCAATATACCTAACCCAAGTTTCTATTGTAGTTGTCTATAACATGAAAACAATGAAATCCTTTTTAAGTTTTAGCCAAATTCCATTTGTGGTTTACTTACCTACACGTACCTAGGTACCTAATTCAATAATAACATCAAAACTTCAGACTGCTACAGCCTAGACTTGTAATTAAGGTTGTCACCTATATTATATAGTATCGTGCTATTTATCAGTCCATTGTACTGTATGTTATGTATACAAAAATAATATAGTACGAATAATACTATATTTTTATCGGTAATTCAGTTTTCGCGCTTTTTTTATTTAACTATGACGGGAAGGGGAACGCACCCGCAACGCAGCATTAGGAACTTTAAAACGAAGCGCATTCAATTGCTGAAATTCCAATAATTATTTTTAAAATAATAAAGTTTTGTTAACCAAAGCTAAGACTAAAATAACAAAATATAAAAATAACAAAAAATAAATAAAATAAATATGTAAATGCCTTTTTTTTTTCTTGAATTGCCGAATAGTTCTATATTTTTTGCAATGTCTTGAATGAAAAAATACTATTTACTTACCTTCAAAAAAAGGTGGCAACCCAACGTAAATCATTCAGTATTCATATGTGCTGCAGCAATAATAACATGCAATAGGAAAATTTCAAGATTCAGTTATGCTTAATTTTAGTTAGTGGTGGAACTAACTGTATCTAGATGTCATATCAACATAAACAGAACAGAAGCCGCTAGGTAGTTACATTTAATTCGATATGTTTGAACATAATAATAATATGCCATTCTACGAAATAACAACGTACCTAAAACAACGTGTTGTGTGGTGTTAAAACGGGGCTGGATTGTCAAAATACAATTTGATTACAGCTGACTGCCGGATGAGTCAGCGCCCTGCCCTCAGCGGCGAGGAGGCGCGTGAAGCGGGCCCGGGCCGCTAGTCGAGGGTGCGCCGCATCATGAGCACGCTCACACACCACATGCTGTTGTTTCTCAGTGTACGTTCAAAATAAATAACTGCCACCTACTTAACTTATTTTTACAAATATTCGTAATCGGTATTATACAAGTAAATATAATTAAAACATTAAAATAACCCAACTGCAAAAATCAACAGATAAGCGGATTAAAAAGACCGAAAAATTGTTGTAATTATTATTCCTGATTAAATTTAAATATGTAACATATGTATATATTTGTAATCTCCAGTTGATTTCCTCTATTTTGATACTCTACTCGATAGGTTTTGTTAAAAAAATAAAATTAACTACTTACAATTTGACACCATTAAATTATGTATAATCTCTTTTTGAATATATGTAGTCTCCTTTTGATTCCTTTATTTTGAAACCCTACTCGATACGTTTGGTTAAAAAAAAATTCTAACTTCTTACAATACGGCGCCAAAAGTCCGCCGTTTTGTCTTTTTTTTTATAATACTTATCTAAGGACACTTGGGTTTTTGAGAAGAATCTAACGATACCTTAATTGTTTAAATCCATCCAGCCATTTGGAAGAAACGTGGGAATAAAGAAATTTACAAACATACAAGATACGCGCGAAAAACAATACCCGTCCTGTCAGTCGGGTAAAAATGAACTTTACTAACTTACTAATTAAAACAAGTGGCATACCTAGACAGGTAGGAACTCTGAAACTGATAAAATCGCTGTAAAAAATTACAATCCACATTCAAGCATTTGACACCGATAACGAATCCACCACTGACACACACCAATGACCACTTGTAGGTATCAGGGCCTGATTCTGACTCATCCGATTGCTCCCGGATCGTAAACTTTTTCGAATCTTAGTCAAAATTCTAATAATTTCATCAAAGATCTCCATGTAATTAAAACTAACAAAGGATAATTATTTACATTATAGTTTGTAAAAAACATAACTGGTGAACAAGATAATATTTTTACTTAATTATGAGTGAGCTACAGCCTACATTTGTTAGGCATACTAATATACATAATAGAAATCCGCTGTAAGACGTTCATTCACCTCGAGGGAGATGTCGAGTGCGGCGGGGTGGAGGGGTGGCGGGGTGAGGCCCGAGGGGACATGGCTCGGCACATGCATCTGAACCACGCGACAAGCTTCCGCCTGCGATTCCACGCAGCCCTCTGTACCAGCAACTCTGGATTAGAATGAAGTACCTAGATCCATGTCCGTAGAAATTTTCGTCCCCATCATATGTCACATAAGGAAAGACACAATAAGTCCCATAACGAACGTCAGATGTTTTATGGAATGGAAATAGCGTTACTGAAGTTTAAGAAGTACTTTTATTCTTTAATTAAGTTTTGATTTCATGACAGGATGCGAGGAAATTACTTTAAAGCTAAAGGGCTGCAGTAGTCTGTTTGAGCGTGACTTAGGCCTAGTGAATGGGTAGTAACTGGAGTTAGTAAGCTAAGATATAGGTACATAATGTTAGTGGGTAAAAATAATATGTAAAAATTCAAACTTAGTTATAACTGGCTGTAACACCGAAGTTAAAGTTTGTAATGTGTGGCCAAAGACTAAATAAGAACATCTAAAATTTCATAGTTTTTTTTAAATTTTTTAATTCGTGAATAGTTTGTTTTGCAACTTGCCACTTTCGTCCCGAGAGTGCTTTCGATCGTTATTAGCTTTAGCAGTACATTAGTGATGAGACATGACAGCGGCGCCTCGCTTATCGATAGCCGAACAATAAAAGGTCAACCCTTGACCTGAGTGTCGACAATCGGAGCAATGCGTCCGCGCACTGTTTGCCGGAAATGTTCCATTAAACGAGAGTTAAAACGACAGCCCCGATGATGTATCACTAACTTTGCCATCGTACCGAACACGAGCAACTAATTTCCGTTGTCATTATTGTGTTACCATGCAAATAAATATGCTTTGGTGCCTATGTATTATTATATTCTATGATAAGCGCAGGACTGAGTGAATGCGTCCGTCGCGACCGCCAGTAGGCATGCGACGATTCATCATTGTGATTTAGGTAAGCCAGTTACTAGTCATATTTATAATTCTCTTTAATAAAACAACAAGCTATACATACAATACTCAAACAGTGCAAGTCATGTTACTTACTATATTTCAATTTGTTTGACAAAACTGACAAGATCCTCTTGTTTTTATGTTTTTAACACAAATCCATGCTTCGGTTTTGAAACATTTTATTTGGAAGATCTTTATTAATTTCCATCCGTTTTCGCACAATTGCAGTATTGGTAACTATAGAAACTATTAGTTACGTAAAGTGTAATAGGTACGCCTATAGATCTTGTTAGATAAATATGTGATCAAAATGTAGTAAGTATTAAAGGAAATAAGGGAAATTGAGGAAATCAAGGGCATTGCGGAACTGTTCACCGCTTTTAACGTTCCGTCTCGTGCCTCAGAGGCCGGGCAGTTGTGTGCAATGCACTTATACTGAGGTAGGCGAGAGCGGAGCGGGCGCAGTGCAGGCAGGGCCGACTGCCGTCTGCCGAGTACGTGTGCCGTCGTGTGGTACAACCGTACAACAACGACACAACACGTTGCCTTATCGTCTCCGTGAGCCATGTTCGTTGCCGGAAGCGACTTCCGTCGCCGTGCAAACCTCGTGAGCCCATGACTCACGCGTTGCTAGCGACTAATCGCATTCGAACACAATATTAAACTTAAACCCGAGCTTTGAACTCTATAAATAAACTCATTAATATAGAAAAAAAAACAATTTTTCTTATCAATTTTCTGAAATTGCAAATTTAAACGCAAAATGCGACGTAAATTATCGAAGACTTTTTTGCCTTACTTACAGTTTTACGAACATCTTTCTAAGGAAGTACCTACATATAATATTATATTAATATATACTTACTGGACTTTAGTCACCATTCGCCAATAAATTTTTCACACTGTTTTCTATTTCTACGAAGTACGAAAAACTTAATTTTATCTATCCTTGTTTCATCAGTGCAAACTCATAGAAAAGCAGGAACTCGTTTGAAATGTTAATGTAATAAAGACTTAGGATTACAAAAAAAACAATAAAATGTAGTGAGCCCCTATCTTTATGCGGAAGTTCTGAGAAGAAGTTGTATTTTTATAGGGAACTATTTATAGAGCGGCGACGGCGGCGCGCTCTCGCTATACGGCTCATGTGCCGAGAATGTATGGCGTTCGCTTTGTCACTCGCTTATTTTGTCCTTTTTTGAACTACACTAAAACTCAATTCGCTTTATTGTAATATGAACTTAAATTTCTAATTACTTTAGGTAGCATCTTATAAGTATACATATATTATTATAACATTGATTATGTACCAACTTATTACTATTACGGTGGCAAACAGACGTACGGTCCACCTGATGATGATAAGCGGTTATCATAGCGTAGGTACTTACTTACTTTGTACAGTTTTACTTTTAAACAAATTTAATAATAGATAAAAAAAAAACCAGCCAATTGCGAGACGGACTCGCGCACGAAGAGTTTCGTACCATTATCTATAAAAACTGCAAAAAAATCACGTTTGTTATATGGGAGTTTTTATTCGGTTTTTAGTAGGTACCTATTTGTTGTTATAGCGATAACAGAAATACACCATTTGTGAAAACTTTAACTGTCTAACTATCACGGTTCATGAGATACAGCCTGGTGACAAACGCACAGACAGACAGACGGACGGACAGCGGAGTCTTAGTAATAGGGTCCCGTATTACCCTTTGGGTACAGAACCCTAAAAATATACATAGGTATTTATAACTACTAATGAAAAAAGTTATTGAACCTTTATGATGTTAACTCGTCCATAATAATAAGTTTTATCAAGGGTTATTAATGTTATTATGTTATTATACAGCTGATCGATCAAGCTAATAAAGCTCGACAACACACACGCCTGTTACAATATATTTTTATCAAGGTAGGGCTTTCGCATGCGAACCCTTTTATTTATATAATCAAAAATTATTACGATACCAAGCCTTCTTCTTCTTTGTCTAGTTGTTATTAGGTTAGTCCAAGAAAGTTTTCGTTAGTACATACTTAGTACTTACAATCTAGGCAAATGGAAAGTTTTTCCAATTACCTACCGCTAAGTTGTAATTGGTAATGATTATACCTAATGCAAATTGACTATGAATTATTATTTACTCTAGTTGGCTTTATTTAATTTCTAGATTTCTAAGCAGTAGGTAGGCGAGTTTTAATGAGTGCACTCATGTTGTAAGGCCCAAGGGCGTCGACCGTGGAACGAGGCCAGCCAGATATTCCTCGTGAAAGATAACACTGTCTATTTGATGCCTATTTACATAAACTGTTAACGTTCACGCTGGTAGAAGCTGCACTAATAAGTGCATTTGATAAAAATATTATTAAGAAATTAGGTAGGTACGTGCATATTTGCGTACCAGTCTTAGGTCTAGATTATAAGTATTATAACATTACTAGTGCAAAATCAAATTATATGCAATTCATTTGTCCCCATTCGGCTTTATTTAATAGACAGTTAACAATATTTTTATTACCTCTAAAATGCAGAAAAAATCTCATATACCTACTTGCTGCAGAAACATGATGCATCTTTTTAACTGCTTTACACATTCAAATAAACAAACATATCTAATTTTTGTGTACATATAGGTACCTACATAATTATGTATTGCAATACTTTACTTAAGTTCACCCTATTTCGTTTAGCCTAGATTAAAAGATTAGAATGATAGCGACGATGCGACTACGACCACTTTAGAGTTAATAAACCTAACATACCATCTAGACGTGAGAAGCATCTTCTAAATAATATATTATTCGGTAGATCACAGCGACATAATAATATATATATACTCATTAAAATCGTCAAATAGGTATCGCCGTGCCTTGAGCGCCAAGCTTTTAAAATACAGTACATTTTTGTCGTGCCATGCCGTCATTGGCGTGGTGAGCACATTTTCATTTTACGTGTATTGACGTCTCTGGAGTTCAAAGGGTTAAGTAATACAAAATCTAAATACCTTTGCTTGGGATTTATCACCTAGAAATGATTTTGTCTAGTCTAGATACGATAGATAATAACGATGACACATTTAGATTTAGATACTCATTATGTACGTAATCAAAATGTTTATTGGTACAAAGTCTAAATACATTTTTAAGGATCGGATTATATAACAGCTGGAGGTCGCAGTAGAGGGAATGTAAGTTGATAAGCAAAGACTTCCTTTCTAAACATTCAAACGGCGTGAACCATTATGTGTTTAGTTGTTATCGTGTCAAACGTAGATTTTGAACACAATGTGAACAGTACTATTGTTTAGTAAATTGTATAGTTTTGATTTAGTACGTAGCGTCATAATATCTCCTAATAAATAAATTAATAAGTAGGTATTATACTGATGGTCCGTGTTCGGTGTCCGGATTAAGAATACATAATGTCACTATCCTATCTCAAACCGTGAGTGTCGTAAAAGGCGGCTAAGGGAGTAACTTTATGGAGACAAATAGCACTGCGAGAAAAGGAAAATTCGAAACAAACCTTGTAGCAACCCGTCTGGCCAGGGTGGTATAGTAGGCTAGATTTCCTCCACATTCTTTGGAGGAGACCCGTGCCCAGTAATGGGGCGTATATTGGTTTAAATGATGATGATGAGCTGTACTGGGCTCCGCAAATTCATTTGTTCGGCACAGTTGCTAAATGGAAATAGAGCATGTTGTTATTGCAATACCATCAATTTCCAAACTTTATTCGGACTTATATTATCTTTCTTCATCAATCAATCAATTCAGCCAATTGTAGTCCACTTCTAAACATTGCCTCTCCTAACACGTGCCATAACATTAGGTCCTACTTCTTCCGCATCCAGTCCAACCCAGCCACCTTTTTCAATTCGTCGGTCCGCCTAGCTGGGGGCCATACTTATTCTACGCTTGTCGAGTCAAGGTCTCCACTCCAGGACACAGTTGCTCTATCGTGCATTGGTCCTACAGATATGACCAGGCCCACTGCCACTTCAGCTTACTTATTCTACGAACTATGTTGGTGACTTTGGTTCTTTGTCGGATTCATCATCATCATCATATCAGCCCAATGACGTCTACTGTTGAACATAGGCCTCACCTAATTTCCGCCACTGCGAGCGATTTTGTCAGATTATTTCTTTACAAATATTATCCTTCAAAGTGACGCTGAGCATAGCTAGTTAAATTAGCATGTTAATTTAAAATATACATTTAGGTACACAATTATATATGCAATGATAATTTTTTTTATTCTAATATAATGTACAACTATCCTTAACACGTTTAGAATACGAACTCCTTTCCACGTAATTGTAACTCGATTAAATCAATTAGCTATCATTATGACATGTTTGGACGCAATATTATTTGTCATTAAAGATTACATTAAATACCAGTAAACGATAATTATCGGTAGAACGGAACAAATATGTACACAGATAGGCCATTGGAATAGATAAATTTTAAGTACGCACAGACACCGCACTTCCGATTTTATACAACATAGCTACCTAATAATTTCTATAAACGATATAAAAAAATAACATAAGAAAGGCCAGAAGAAATAGGTATTTCATAAAATTTAAAATTATAAAATTCTAATTTACACACTGCACACAGGGTAAGTTATCATTTGTCATACATATGACAGAAGCTTTCAAGAGGTTATGTAGAAAGTGAAAGTCTTAGTTTAGTTATCTAAACACTAGTTTAGTAACAATATTTTAGTCATTATTTTACATAGTGCAACCGGTGGTTTGTTTTTAAAAACAACATTACAAAGCCAAATTTTTTATAACTATGATGGCGTACGGGCCCGCCTGATGGGTGGTGAGGTGGACGGTGGTTAAGCCCATATAGACAGCTGCAACACCAGGGGGATCATGTACGCGTTGCCGAAAAAGCTTTAAGAACCTATTCACATTTTTTTTTTTAAACCCAAGCTAAAACAAAAAAGGAAGTGCCGGCCACCTTTAGTAGAAATGATTGGCAAGGGTCTCCTCTCCTCCATCTAGAGAGCTGAGAGTCTCATCATTAGTTGGTTGCAGGCGGCACATGATCATAATGATAGTAAATTAATTAATTTTCACTACACTACCTACACCAACACTGCGCTTGTCAATACGTTCACACTATATAAATTAAATACAATTTACTCAGTTTTTTATACCTGATTCGGTACCGGATGTTATAATAATACATATAATAGATCAAACTGATATAATTTTGATTGAATCAGTGTCTATATTGTTTGTATAAAACTGGTTACAAGTTAAAATGAAATGGGTCGACTATTGGCTAGCAAGTGAGCGTTACTTTCGCAATACTGCACGGACTGTTGTCGGAAGTACCAACTGACAGGCAATAATGAAAGTTACTTATTAAACCAAGAGCCTTATTACCTAACTCATAACAAGGGTGCGGCATTTATCGTGATATATTTGTGGGTATATACTGCGGCAGTGACCTAAATTATTTGGGGACGAGGGTCCACTTGTCCCCAATAGCCACCTAATTTCCGTGTTTCGGTTTCTGTAATATTCCGTGTTCGCACTGTTTAATCGTATGGGATTTGTATTATTTTCTATTACTTATTCTGTAATTTCAGTAACATTAATAAATAATCACTTAACGTTTTCTTAATTGGTTTTTCTTTTTAGCCTTGGAGAAAAGGTTTATAGTCGTAGTAATTTCATCATCATTACAAACCCTTAAATGTGGGCCAAAAAAAAATACAAACCCACTGCTGGGCACGGGTCTCTTCCAAACATTTTGGAGGGAATTTAGCATACTTTACCACGTTGGCCAGACGGGTTAGTATAATATAATATTCTACCACATTCACACAGCGCCATCTAGTCCCAAATTAAGCAATTATATTTGCTTGTATTATGGGTACTAAACAACTGATACACTACTTAAATGCATTTTTTTTTTTTGGAAATACATACATATTATAGAAAAATTACACCCAGACACAGAACAAACCTTTATACTCATCACACAAAGATTTTTTCTGGGTGGGGATCGAACCCACGACCTCCGGCTTAGCAGTCAGGGTCGCTAACCACTAGACCAACAGGCCAGTCAAAGGGTTTTGTACCGAATTTTCCTTTTCTCGCAGTGCTCTTGTCTGCTTAAGGTTATTCGCCTTGTACGACACCCACGGGTTGAAATGGGTAGTGAAATTGTTTATTCTTAATTTAGATACATAAGTAAGTTATGTGTTGAGGATAAGATACTTTAACATTATTTTGTCTGGTGTATCGCAATAGGCTCGTGCCCTATTAATGGGACCAAACTTAACTGGCCTTAAACCCCAAAGGGGTAGACACAACGAAATTTTAAACTGCGAAATGTGTTTGATATGAGGTCCATCACAAAAACATTTCGCCTATGTCAACTCCTTCGGAGATAAACTATATTTTTATGTCAACAAGATAATATAATCTCAGGTTATAATGTCATCAGAAACATAATATTTACTTCTGTACAAAGAATGATTAATATTTTGATTCTTAACGACCGTCTGCTTATTATTCGTATTCGAATAAAAAACTAGGTATTAAACGCTATTATAACCGTACAAAGTGTTCTATTGGTTAAATGATAATATTCTATTGTTTAACCACCATGTACGTTCAAAATAATTTGCTACAGCTGTCTTTGCCAATGTTACGGCCCAGTATAATAATGTCACTTGCAATTAATCACGATGCCGATGACTTATTTAAGCCAGTAGGTACCTTCAATACCTCCCAAGTAGTATTTACTTTGTAAATTTTTTAGGGTTCCGTAGCTGAATTTTTTTTCAGCAATTTTTTTTAAAGCTGAAGACTGTTTGGTTCCCTAAGATCTCAGGAACTAATGGACCAATTTGAAAAAAAAATTTAGTGTTGGATAGACCAGCCAACCTGTCGCCCTACGCGACTTCTAGTCATTAAAATAAGTCTCACAGAATGCAAAGTGACAGGAGCAGAGCAGGTTTATGTTCGTATATTGATTAACGCCCTCTATCTATTCGATTATAAACTACACCCACGTGAAATAGAACACGCCAATATATTTTAGCATATAGTTGGCACTTGGCAAGCCTATCTGAGTACTCGACACCAAGTCCTTGCTTAATACCGTAAGGATTTCCTTGATTTTCTATAATAAAGATAGCACAGTTTATTTCATCTTTCGTTGACTGACTGGTATCTAATAAAGCCAGTTCCGCTGTCGATTCTGCAGAGTGCCTCAAGCGACGTTAATATGAAAGTCTTAGTAAGACTTACATCTGTGAGCCGTTTAGGATAGCTTTTGTCATGGAGACCAAGTACCCACAAACTTTATCGCCCAATTTGAAACTGATTTTACTGAGACTAGGGCTGCCAACTATACTGTTAAAAGCAGTAATATACTGTTTTTCACTACGTTATCCTTTTTAATGTTGAACAAAAATAAACTATACAAAATACTGTTTTCAGCATCAAAATGCTTAACACTATTATTTATAAGTGTTATTATAAATAATAGTGTTAAGCATATATTTTTCTCATTTCATTATATTATATATAAGTGTTAGACGCTCACACAATTTTGTTTTATTTAGTCAGAAGGCGCTCAGTGCAGCGCGTCCACAAACAAATAATAAAAAAATAATTTTGTTGTGCGAGAAGCTCTAAAATATGTTAAAAACATTAAATAAATAAAATACTTTTTATTTTTCTTCTCAGACTTAAATACAAGAACTAAAATTTTTGTAAAAAAAAATGCCAACCCTAACTGAGACTTCGCATAATCTGAAGACTGGCTTTATCCTCGCCATCTAGCGTGGTAATGTAGTCTTTTTGACATCATTCCTCAGGAATCAGACTTGAATTAGATATTCTATTTATAGGAAAATCCTATGAATAGATAATGCTACTTTTTTATGCTACTTTCGGAATGCTTATTTCCGAAAATATTCACATAATTAAAAATAATAATTTAGAAACTTTAGTGTTTTTAGAAGATCTGTCGAAGAGAGAAGTAAGAGCCACACGTAAATGTTTGCTGAAAAAATAAAATTTCCGCTTCTGTTACATGTCGCTTGCTCGGAAGAATACTGTATTATGTCATAAACTATTTTTAACAAAAAAATATTAAAACGACTTCCAATCAGTACTAAAAAGCGAAAAATAAACTGAATTAGATATTTAATTCCAAGCTAAAAAATACCTACCTACCTGTTTAAAGTATAATACCCTATTACTAATCTGTTTGAAGTCGGTGCCAGCCTAATGAGGTTGTATCACTCAGTTTGAGCAGTCCACTAGGTACGATCACACGCAAGTGCGAGGTGGTGTGAAGTAGCGAGCGGTAACAGATGTACGTACTAAGTAGTACGTAGCTTAACAAACTCTTTAGGCTTGGCACCGACTTCAAACAGATTAGTAATAGGGTATTATACTTTAAACAGGTAGGTAGGTATTTTTTAGCTTGGAATTAAATATCTAATTCAGTTTATTTTTCGCTTTTTAGTACTGATTGGAAGTCGTTTTAATATTTTTTTGTTAAAAATAGTTTATTTTTCCATTTTTAGTGTACTTTTTATCTAGCAGATTTAATAATACTGACTGGCAAACTAAGACGGAAAACCAAAATAAAGAATCTTCGATAGAAGGGAACGTCTATTTAAATATTTTAACAACACAACCTGATTGTAGAATAGAGGAATCTCAAAACTCTCAGCTTTTTATGTCTTTCTTTAACAAGTATAGGTATACAATGCAGGTTAGATACTATATCGAGAACTTAAAATATCATCTAAGAATTCCTTTGAATTATACAACTTTATCTTCCATCAAGAGCTCTCACCTCAGACACTGGAAATAACACAACTTAACTTATAAACTGAAAGTTTATACATGGATGTGATATTTAAAGAAATCATCTTCTTACTCCTAAACATTAAGAAGTTTCCCTTCCACTGACAGCTCACCTAAATAACCTACAAGAATACAACTATAGGTTTATAAGTACCTATAATGTTGAAGGAATTATCCTCCAACTCCTAAAAGTTAAGGAGTTATACCTTCCAGTGACAGCTCACCTGAATAACCTACAAGAATACAACTATAGGTTTATAAGTACCTATAATGTCGAAAGAATTATCCTCCAACTCCTAAGAGTCCAGGAATTATACCTGCCACTGACAGCTCACCTGAATAACCTACAAGAATACAACTATAGGTTTATAAGTACCTATAATATTGAAAGAATTATCCTCCAACTCCTAATAGTTAAGGAGTTATACCTTCCAGTATCAGCTCACCTAAATAACCTACAAGAATACAACTATTGGTTTATAAGAACCTATAATGTCGAAAGAATTATCCTCCAACTCCTAACAGTCAAGGAGTTATACCTTCCATCACCAGCTCATCAACATGAGATGTTGACTATCAGACGTAAATACTTGAATAACTTTAAAAAATATATGAAAAACGTAACATGTGCCTATAAAATTTGAGAGTTGCCTTCGATTTCCCTGAGATTCCATCATCAGAACTTGACGTGATGAATAGGGGACCAATCCGGAAGTATACCCTTTCGAACAAAAAAAGAATTTTTTAAATCGGTTCAGGCATCTCCGAGTAATCGTTGAACATACATAAAAAAAAAAAAAAATACATACTGTCGAACATATAACCTCCTCCTTTTTTGAAGTCGTTTAAAAATTAATACAAGAATACAGTCACAAGTGGGGTACCACTTGTGACTGTATTCTTTCATTAAAAAGGTATAAATAACTTTAAAAAAAAAGATAAATGAACTGTGTCTTTATGATAAATGATAGAGTATAGACTAATCCATGCTATTATAAAAAAAAATAGTTTATAATATAAAAATATCACAATATTTGTAATTAAAAGCTTTAATCGCTTCTCCTGAAAAGTATAGTTTTTGAGTTAATAGGTACAGTAGGTATTCTTGCGGGCAAGTGATATATGGAGTGCGCCTAAAAATATTTATTTTTATTATTTAACTACCAAACCTAATAGCGGCCTACAAGACACCTATTCTCCAATCATTATACATGGAGTATTTTTTGAGTAAAATAATAATAATACTTGTAGCATAAATGGCTACCTGGTTACATAATTTTTGAATAGGAAAACGAAAAATATTTGAGAAATATTACATGGTACCGACCAAGATTATAAATCTAGTCATTTTTATTTATTGTGAAATTTAACATTGGATTTGCCTTTGTTATATTATTGCCTTATAAAATAAGTAATTATATACATATTTGTTTAGGTATTTACAATTATGCAATAAAAAACTTTGTTGAATAAAAATAAATTATCAGAACTAGAATATAATAAAAGACTAAACAGAGTAAATTGAAACGTTACGAATAACCTAAATTAAATAGTTATAACCTTTACAAACTTCTGCTTCAAATTCCAGATTGCTTCTTTTGCAGATCGTTACAGATTTACACGCACGTTACTAATAAAAATATACATATCTATTATAGTGATTAGTTTTCATTGTTGATGGCTGCTAAACCCATCTAGCCAAGTATTTTAAAGTTACCATACAGCATGAACTAAATACTGTACGTATGTGTGAATATGTGCGGTTTTTCGCTTCGCCAGACATAGAAGCTCTTACCATAATTATCCATGAATCTGTAAATATCCTAGTATATGTAAATATAACAAACATTGTATTACACCTACTCATACATTACTTTTCTTAGAAAACATGATTAGAGCGTTCGATCGTGATATATTTGTGAACAGTGTGGGTAGATAGTGTAGAGGTTTGAGAGTCGCGTGGGAGGACCTGCTTATCTCCGAAGGGTGACTGAGGCGCCAGCTATTCCACTATTATTCCATATAAAGTTGAATGATTAACACAATAGCTAATGAAAAAAAATGTAACTAATTAATGAAAAATAATCTAAAACTATTAAACACCTCAATGCTTTCTTTTATGTAAAAGGTTTTATATGATATTTCTCTGCCTGAGCCTATAAATAAACAAGTGAGTACTGGATACTCTAGGATAGGTAATCGATTTGTTGTTTGTGTCACTGCTAATACAAATTGCATAAAAATACAAGCTACGGATCATCACTGATTGCCGTAGATGTCATAAATCAATTATTCATCTTAGGGACATGTATATCTACATAACATTTAATAAACAATATAATCTAAAGACAGCGCATAAAATATTTCATCATTCAAAAAGATTAACGCCTAATTATTCTTTATTGAAAGATTTTTCGGCTAGCAGCAGTAGCAGTAAATATTTTAATGTAAGTAAATAAAAATAATAAAATACTAAGTACATTTTACAAAAATGGTTCATTTTTCGTTTCACAACACGAGCTATCCGCTCCACAATATGAATCGGGAAGGATACCTTTTTCAATCGTTCAATTAAATTAAATTTATTACTAGCATTTAAGAGCGTATTTACAAACAGAGTGGCAACGTCGCAATTTAGTGTTATTGTGTAAATTATTATTTAATATTAAATTTGCTGCGGGCGGCCATTGGTTACAGGCGGCACTGCGACGGCGTACTTAAATTAGGTGAATGTCCAGCAATGGACATCGTGGGACTGATATGATGTTGATAATATAAATTAATTTCTACTAACCTCATACTTATCGCGTGAATTCACACTTGAAACATGCCATTTTAGTAATATTTTTATGTTGAGAACTTTGTCACTAAAATTTAAACACGTGAAAGATCATTCGTGAATATTGTCATCAGTCATCAAGACATTGTGTTGTTTTCTTTATAAACTCGTTTATTAATTTTATTAAATTTCTTCTACAAATATCTAGTAAATACCTAAATATTATTAAACGATTTTGCAAAACAAACGAACAGGAATGGAAGATTACCTAGTTTACAAAAATATTCTTCAGATAAGTAAAGTACTGACTCTTATCAGTATGTCAACTGTGACAAAATGAATTCATGCATCAATAAACAACGAATGCCAGTCATTTGTTGTCAATTAAATTGAATGAATTATATTTTTTTAGCAAACATCACATTAATACCTTCATTCAACCTTACTTCTTTCCAATTTGCATGAGTCACGAAATTTAAATCAAGCTTTGACAACTATTCGCAATACGATAGCATGCAGATCTTAGATAAAAGATATTATCAATTTACCAACGCACACCCGACGTCTTCGTCAACAGAAATACATCACACAGCTGATGGGTCGTGAAGATTGGAGGAGGTAAATTTCCGTGATCATGCCCTCATCAGTATCATCAGCAACCCATTAAGTCCCACTGCTGGGCTCGGGTCTCCTCTCCTCTAACTAGAGAGCTGAGAAAATTTAGGCCATAATCCACTCACGCTGGCCTAGTGCGGGTTGGTGGATCAGACATACTCATAGAATTTCTTCTAGGGTATGTGGGTTTCCTCACGATGTTTTCCTTCACCGTTAGCAGATGGTAAGTCACTTGACTAGTACATATCAATTCCACAAAGTGGAACCCACATTGGTACTGCCGGTCAGGATCGAACTCGGATCGCGTGATTTGCACGCCGCGCCGGTCACGTATCCATTCAGCCACCATCGCATCACAGATCATGCCCTACTAGTAAGTACCTATAAGAATGCCGCAACCGCTGCGTGGTATAATCGTAATATAATGCGTAGAATTTAAGAGAAACCCATCATTTTATTATTGTGTTTTTCCGCGAACATTTGCATCGTTTGGTTATCTGTTCATTTACCAGGAAGACGCCATTTTATCGTTTTTTTTTGTTTATAACTATACCTAACTGATAAGCGCCAATTACACTTTGAACTGTAAGACATTGTGGATGATTATCATTATTAGTACACAACTTATTGAAGATGAAATGTATGAAGTGAGTACCGACGTATTATTAATTTCTATTTATAGATACCGTTTAGAGTATGGTACGCAAACTAATTTAAAATATCGGTCATGCTCAGATGAACAGAATACGCATATAATTATATCTATGAAGATACACATGTGCATAATCATCAAACATGAATTAAAACAATATCTACTGTATTTTTTAATTATTTATTTTCATTATACCACAGACCTTTATATGACCAGATAATTATTTATCCTTTTTTAAGAAGATCCTCGGGACGATCAGCGCTACACTATATAATTATTATGATCATCCTCTCGTTATCACAGCATCGCGCTTTTATTCAGAATGAAAACGTAACAGTTGTAATATAAGTTGAGAAAAAACGCATGTAATTTCAAATGCAAAAAAAAAACAATTTAATGTAATTACAGCGTTCTTCCCAGCAAGGCAGAAATGTGATGTGTGTGCGTTTTAAATCAGTAGCGTATCTACAGTGTGCATACATGCTTTATCATCTTCCCATCATTCTCCATGCTAGTTTTTACGTGACCTACTCACCTACTAGATATGTATACAATATAGGTAGATAAAATCTGTAGATTGTAGGAAAAGTTACAATGATACGTTGTCGATACGTACCTATAAAGTTGAAAAATGATAATTATAATTATTGACTTTTTATTCCCAATGATGACTTTATTTGAAAACTATTTCATGGTATTTTTAATATAGGTAACGAAAATAAAACTTGTTATCAAAATAATTTGATAATTGCAATGAAATAATTTTGTGTTGAATAAATCGTCATGGGTCGATTATGGGGCAGCTGCTTACGACATTATCACGGCACGTTGCTCGGTGTATTGGCTCGTGAAATAGGTTCAATGTTCACGGGTCGAGCTCCGATCGGTTTCTTTCACACAGATTGCAAATCTTGGGATTTCAAAATCCATCAGTCCATTGTTTCGAAAGTGTATGTCTGATTAGGAGAAAACTAGACAAGGATGTTTCTAGAAATATAAGTAGAAGCACACTGAGATATCTCCTCGCTTTGAGTAGCCTGATAGGGAAAGCATTATAACTAAGTATCTGTGAATTCCATCATCATAACATGTGTGATCAGCATAACTATCTTTACTTATTCTGTGTCACTTCTAAGTGGATAGCGTAGTGTTTATTTTATATTTTAACCATACAGATTCAAACGGCGTGGTTTCAGTGGCAATGGCCACTTCTTCTAAATCAAACATACGGTCAATCAATTCCTTGGGTAATAGCAATAAATATAATCCCACCAAAAACATAAATGTGAAAATGGGAGCCTAGTTCAAGAGTACTAGTGGTTGCTAATTTCGCAGACAAAAGAATTGAGATATAAGTGAATGCCAAGTTCTGAACTAGTCGAATTATTTACAGAAAGCAGATAACTTGCTTAAAAATTTAAGCTCAAGATTTAACTTGGTTAGTTTTCACACATAGTTTTATTATATTTGGATAATCAACTTTTATGTTAAACAGCAAATTAAATCAGGTTTAAATTGACAACTTTGACACTAAAACAATGGCTTATGTCAATTTAAACCTGGTTTAATACTAAGTCTATATTTTGTTATAATCAATATCTCGCTAACCACCTTAGCATTCACCTAAGCTGTATTAACGAAATTTACGAGATTCTGGTTAGTCTAGAAGACTTTAATTCATATACCAAATTTCATGCGTTTATATTAAATAGATTTTGAGTTATCGGTGTGTTAAAAGTGGCTCCAACTGGTTCGTGTAATACTACATACGACTGCGTGTCACCCGCTTTGCTTGATACTTGATATATTTAGGTATATACTGGAACTCATAGATGTCACTTGTTCTTCTATGTTTATTTATTCTTTAAGACTCTCTATTGCGTCATTGTCATACGTCGATAAAGTTGCAAATGTCAACTCCAGATATTAAACGAGCCTCTTTCAATTCATACGGCCGCGATCTCCTTACATGGTTGGGTTTTATGACGATTCAAATGATAACCTCGATATTATAATAACATTATACTGTAAACGTAGGACAACATAGGTACTACGGTTTTGTTTATATATTACGTGTGTACAAGTCTAATGAGGAGACTTCCCACTGATTCATCATCATCATCATCATGATATCAGCCCAACGACGTCCGCTGTTGAACATAGAACTCACCTAATTTCCGCTACAGCGATTTTGTGCCGCCCTGCGTAATTGATATATGTATTAGAGTGGCCTGTAAGTTGGTCTAGTGATTAGTGACGATCCCCGATTCGATCACCACCCAGGACAAATCTTTGCGTAATGAGCATGATTGTTTGTCTGTATCTGGGTGTAAATTATCTATAATATGTATGTATTTACAAAAAAAATGTATTTAAGTAGTATATCAGTTGTTTAGTACCCATAACACAAGCAAATATAATTGCTTAATTCGGTACTAGATGGCGCTGCGTGAATGTGGTAGACTATTATAATATTGTACCACATTCACACAAATGCAATAAAAATTGCTTGTACACATAAGAATTGCTTAATTCGGGGCTATAATTGCTTAAGTCCCAAAGTAAGCAATTATATTTGCTTGGGTTATGGGTACTAAACAACTTATATACCTACTACTTAAATACTTTTTTTTTGTAAATACATACATACTCGTATTATAGATAAATACATCCAGACACAGAACAAACCTTTATGGTCATCACACAAAGATTTGTCCTGAGTGGAGATCGAACCCACGACCTCCGGCTTAGCAGTTATAGCATTATATGTAAATGATATAAATATAGTAAGCACGCCGGTACTTCTATTACGGACTCAGCGCCATTTTTTCACGGTACTTTAACAGGAACCCACCGAAGTAGAAGCTTGTTTATATGTTTACCTAAGTTTGGAATGTACTTCAAAGAACCAATGAAACGATGTGATTTTATAAAGATACCTGAAGGATCACTCAACGGCTACTTTTAAACACACTTAAAATAGCCTCGCCTGGAACTCTTCAACTGTTATGATTTTCACCTACATTTTATAAATTTAACCTTTGCTTATTGGTTTAAAAAAGGAGTGAATAATTATAAAATACTAGATGTTGCCCGGGGCTTCGCTCCCATCGTTCTATTTTTGGGCCACTGATCAGCTCTTATTGGCCGTAGCGTGATGTTATATATAGCCTATAGTCTTCCTCAATAAATGAACTATCCAACACTAAAATATTTTTTCAAATCGGACCAGTAGTTTCAGTACCTACTTCAGATTAGCTCATTCAACTAAACACACAAACTGTTTAGCTACACATAGTCAATATTTTTATTTCATTTGGATCACAAACATGATAGATACTACATAGCTACATAACAACGTCATATTTTATATTAGTACCTATACTTATAGGCACAGAACAGATATAGGTTTTTTTCATTGTTCTGTTCTTATAGGTAATACTTATAACTTATAGGTTGAAATTCATATAATTTTAATAACATTATTATAAGCAGATTTAGTATCATGATAATGTTGGGAAATTTCTATATATTCCATGGATTAATTTCTAAAATAAATGTATTGAATTGAATTTCTGATATCGCGTTTTGTGTTTGTGATTGAAAGGGAAATTGATTTAATAAAAACTTGAATAGTGAAATAAACGAGAGCTTTCAATCGTGACAGGTTACACGAGTGAAGCCATTCATCTATTGCACTCACGACTACTCAGTATCGATAAAAGTTCAGCTGTTCCGCATCAAAAGACTAAACGAAAAAACCTCATTGTTAGCGACTACTATGTCGACTCAATGTGCCCATAGTATCTAGGTAAAAAAATACGTGGATGATGGGGATAAATAAAAAAAAATATTTTAGGTATAGTTTATTCAAACCACTAAAATAAATCTAATTTAAAAATCTACTGCAATCTATTACAATATGTAATTCAATCCCAAAATTTGACTGCAATACTTACCTGGAATTGGAATTGTAAGCCTGTGCTTACAATTCCAATTCCAGGTAAGTATTTTGTACATTAGTAGGCGTGTGATTTTGCTTGTTTCAAAAGCTAGGCCTTATTGTCGTGTACAGGATTTGGATTATCACATTATCGCGTCTCTATAAAACTTATTTTCGCCGTGTGTAAGAAGGAATTATAATAATTTCTTCATACAAAAAACACCTACCCGCATATTATAAACTAAGTATTAATCGAAACATTGTTTTAAGACCTGCCGATGTCATCTTAACCCTGCAACGGTTGCAGCTCTGCTATAAAAGAACTGCATCTGCATTCACTATTACTCATCCATTTTTACTAAAACTTACATGAATTATTGATTTGAATAACAAGCTTTCATAAGGAAATTATGTTTCACTGATGTTTTTAGTATGTTTTACGACCAACATTATACTATCTTCCTTTTTCCGGAGCGGCCGGTGTATAAATATGCAGTGTCAGGGCTCGAGGCTATCAGGGAGCGTCACGCGTGACGCGTGATCGCATATAACAGCAAACTAATGTTATAACGACGTCGCATTGTATTCTACACACGTCCATCCCTCCTGGGACATCCTTCCGGCGGTTTCGGCGCCTAACAATCACTCAAAACGTGCCTAGACTAGTACTAATCCCATCGATCTATAACAATCACACTGTTACTTATTATATCCGACTCCTAACTTGTATGAAAGACAGAAACAAATACTTTTACAATGTAGGTGTGGAATGTCAGGTACTATAAACTTAACAAAAGAGCTCGACTGATTTGTGATGTAATGAATGCTGAGATGAAGTGCGATCTGATGAGAGATATAGCACAGTAACCCTCGCTCAAATTAAGCCAATTCCACCTTACCGAAGCCCTTTATAATATTGCCTCTGTAGTGTTGTGTTCCTGCTGGAGAAGTGGTGTCCAGACTTATTGTGGAGGTTACGGGTTTTAAAGGGTCGTATGATGCAGTTTATAATGGTTGTTACAACCGTCGTGATATCCAAAAGCACTTATGTTCGCATTATGCCAGTCCGCTCTAAGTTTATAACCGTACTTTGAAAGAAACATCATGCCCAGTAGTAGGACATTTAAAAAGATAGCAGAATTATGCAAAAGACCGTGTACATATTATAATGCGTTGGCGCAATGGCGCCTGTGCGTGTGTCATACTCATGGCGACATCAGTTTTTACTTTATGTTAATAATTGCGAACGGCCGCTCTCAATTGAATCAGCGAGCTAGTATTCGTTACAAGGACGACGTACACGAAATAATCGTACGACTACTTTAATTAAGTACTTGGAGGTTCATCTGCGTCTGTACGCCAAGCGCCATAATGCCACATAATGGATACGACTTGTGCCTGTGATAATAACTCTGAGCGTCATATATATCTGAATGTTTACAAATAGATACATTGTAATGTATTGATGCTAAAACATCAAATAAAGATTAGTTATTCTATTCTCTTCTATTCTATTCTCAGGAAGTATCCTGAGAAGATATTCTATCATTTTTAAATTTATTATATGATTACGTAAGATTTTGACGTTAGTATCATCGTTTTCGTCGAGACCAAATTTTCGAGATTGACGTTTCGTATTCCCCTTTTTCCTCCTTGAAAACGGAGCCGATTTATATTTGGCAGGTCATAATATTTTCTGTACTTATTCGTTTTTGAAAAAAAAGGAAATAATAGAGACGTATTTACAACTGGCCTTGATTTTACGTAAACAAAAATATTTTAAAACGTGTTCCAAATTATTTAAAAAACACTTGTAATGAAATTGTGCAAAGAAAAATAGTAGTATTCAAGCGTTCATCTTACGAGAAGAAAATCCCATATTTTTCGCAAATATTGTCGGAGGTGCCTCAATACCTCGAAGTAATATTATATTATGTTATACAACAAAAATTGCAGACAGCGCCAATCGTGTATTTCATAATTTTCACTTTTATAAGAGCGAACTATGTACGTATGTATCGCTTACTAACTTTTAAAATTGTGCAGGTTATATTAAATTGAAGGGACTAAAATAAATGATGATTCTGTGTAGCTGTTTTTTTGATAATGATAATTTTTTATGAGATATTCACATTTGGGCCGAAACAGAAAAGTGGGAATCTGCGCGGGCGCTAAATATAGACTATACCTAACGGTACACAAAATAGGTTTCTAGAATTTACATTTAATGTCAATTTTTATAATTGAAAAGCAGTTTAAACCTAATAATATAGGTTTTTTACAGTTCTTGAACTGGCTATAGAGATTCTTGAGTACTTGATGGACTTTTGTGCCCAACATTTACATGCTCTAAATCGATTTAAAGTTGGTTGATATGATAAATAACCATCAGCAGCATCGGGCAGTCAATTGTTAGTAATGATCTTCCGACGCAAAACGGTAATGATAACAAATAAATTGGTTGCGGTCGACATGAGCGCTGCCAACATTAAATAATAAGATCGAACAGGTAAGAACCAAAACAAACCCGATACTTGGCCGACTGATATTACTTACGTCACTATAGTTTTCAACTCAATGAAATAAAGTAAACAAAATATAAACTGTTATATTTCTTAGAACAATCGTCGTCGAGGTAACAAATTATGTCATATTAGGTACTTCATATTTACTAGGTAATATGTAATAATAGTCGTGTGCATATTCGAATGACATGCGCCGCTAAATTGAGTAGATACATAACTAGTTATTTTTTTATCGCTTTGCTAAGCCATCTTGACGTTAGAGGTCGAGCAATAGAATAGGTATTTTCCTTAGGTATTTTCCTATTTTGACATCAAAAATCTGTTTAAGAAACTTCAGACAAAATTTCGTTTAAATTGTGTAGTGAATTAAGAATACGTAATTTTTTTTCAATTTCAACCCGTGGTTGTCGTAGAGGGCGAACGAGAAACCTTACTTATATTACAGACAAGAGCACTGCGAGAAAAGGAGGAGCCCGTGCCCAGCATTGGGACATTTATGGGTTGTAATGATGATATATCCTGCCTTTAGGATACTGGAGATCCTACTTATCCTCAATCACCCTGCACCATTGACGTCAGCCTCTTGCGAATGATGGCATGAAACCCATCAATTCTTGATGACGCAAAGATGCCAGAGGCACTCCAAAATCGAGGCAGTCCCAATAAGATCCTGAATCCATAAATGTATTGGACGAGCAGGAGTATATTTGAACCACCGTTTTTTTTAAGAAACTTTAGCTTATTAAACATGATATTGTAATGAAATGATAAACATACATAATAATATCGTGCGACACCGCCCTCCTAATATACGCGAGTATAAAATGGCAGTTGTACGCTCAACAAGGCTAGTCCTGGTTATCATTTCTAAGAATTATTATCGTGAGAGTCTATGTCCTTTATAAACAGAGCACACATTTAGCTTTACAAACTAAGAAACGCGACGGGGATTTATTAAGTACACTTTATTTCATTTAAGTAGTGCGTTTTGAATAAAAATTCTGTCCGTGGCAGTAAATTTATTGCTGTATAATTTAATAGGATAGTATCACGACATGCGACATAACGAATCTAGCTGCATACCGCTATAAACTAAGCGTTACATTTAATTTTATGTTCAAGCACAAAACCATATTTATTATGTTAAACTACCGGTGGCGTAATCTTAATGGACCCTTTGTATGATATCGATATCTAAGATATGGCGAATCATTGGGTAGCAGCATTTAAAATATTTTTTTATGAAAGGACAGCAGCCGTAACTACTTCAAGGTATAGTATTGTAACTGTACGCTATCTCAGAGATTGAAAAAAGTTATCAGAAGTATAATCTAGGTGATATTGGTACTACTGATGCAAATAAAGGTGTGAACAGAATTTTATATTCCGATTTATGCCATGACTCGCTGGCCGTGTTTTATTATTACATTTCATTATATCATAACCAAGGGTTATGGCGGATTTTATCGCGAAATTCTAACCTTATCGGTGTTTTCAAGCGTGTTATAACATTAGGGAAGAAGTAGGGCGTTCCGTGGGTTTAATATAAAAAATATGATAAGGAGACAGGTATCCATAAGTTTATATAACTATCTGATAAAAGACATGTAAGTATTTCTGCAAAAATAAAATTAGAATGTCGATCGATCATTATGATCAAATTAAAAATTTATAGTCGTGGGTTTGCCGATGCTGAAGAACTTAAAAGGAAGGTAATTAAATATATGTACATTAGTCGGTACCTAAATAAATTTGCCCTACTTTGTCTTGTTGCTGTTAGAAATTAATAAACAAAGACTTATCTAAAACCAATCATAAAATAAACCGATTAAGTACATAATTACACAACGCAAAGTAAATTCAAACAAACCTACTAATAGCTACTAAATATTATAATATCAACCAGTAAATTTCCTTACCAATAATTATTACTACTAATATCAAATTTAACTAACAACTATAAAGCTAATTTACATTATTACCACAATTTAAATGTAAATCAGTCGTGTAGACACACAATTATTGTATTATTTTAAAAGTTACCTTTGACTCTATAAATTTAATTACAATATGTTTCGAAAAAGCGACCAAGTGGTGCCTGTTCTGCAGTGTTCGGCCCACACACAGTATTGGATTCCGTACTATTTAAAATTAAAAGAAATACTATTATATGTACCTATTATTAAACAAAAATCAGACAAGTATTTGAAAACTAGGTACCAAATGTTCTAATGATAACGTTAACGAATACCCATTAATTAGTAGACCCAGTAAACATTACTCATGTAGTCTAAATATTAACTCCTAATAACTAAGGTTTAAGTTCTTTAGACAGACAAATAATTATGATTTTCCGAGTAACCGAATACCTAACATACCTACGTAAACAAAAAATATATAATTATATTGTAACGAATTAAAAATCTCCTGCTATTTTTAAGTTGGTTATTGAGTACTCGCACGTGAATTTATAAATCAGTTCTGAAATAAGTAATTTATTACTATAATTTTTTTCTAATACTAGGTACATATTTTACCAAAAATCAAGAAATAAGATCGGCACATTTTGAAGGAAGAAGGATAACCAATGATATTTAATGCAGTGCTTAATAAAATAATGTTATGACTTATTAGTAATACATATTCATTTATGGCTGGTTTTTACAATTTGTTACGGTACTCTAAAAAGGTCATGCATTTCGTAAGAGGGTGGGCGGTGATGTAGGTAGCCTACGCATTTCCCGATTACGAGGTATCTCCATAAAACATAATGCCTAAGCGACTATTTATAGGTAGATCAAATTATGTAGAAAGTGTTATAAAAGAACTGTCTATGGACAGAGGTGTCGATACCCGATAACGTATTATCTCAGACTACGACGGCTGAATATAGTTAACTGTCCTCAATTCATATTGTGTCCGAACTGATGTCGTAGTATAGTAATTTTAGTTTTAAGTTCCCATAATATATGTAGCCTTTAAGTTATGTATCTTTGAGACTTGGTTTCTTGAAAATAAATGAAATATATATATATATATATATATAGCAGTGGGACGTTTATAGGTTGAGATGAAATATATAAATATATTATAGTAGTTATTATTTTATTAATTTTTCTTTCTTTTTGGCTGGCTAATGACAGAAAGGCCTAATTTTCTATTTGCAATGTTTGGATAAACTTATATTGTAGACTAGTCTATTCTATTTTTGTCGTAATACCTTATTATTATTGGCTTAACTCTCATTGTAAATTATTACAATGACAGTTAAGCCAATTATTAGCTCAATAAAATGTTTTTATTAATAGGATGTAGGTATCTAACTGCAGCAATGTTATTACCTGACGACAAGTGAGAAAGCCATAAATTATATTAAATTTAAAATAAGATACTAAGTTGTTGTAACAACACTTGTTAAAAGATTTTCATTTTAAATACTCATTACAATAAAAATAGTCCTTGTTCTAAAATTCATTTCAATAAAATAATGTAATCATTTTCCCGGTAAAGGCTTCTTCGTTGAAAAATTTTAATGTTTAACAGTTACCTAAAGCAATCAGATTCCACGATGTACTTCCATTCGTACATACCGAAGTTTTGTTGTATAACGAAGTTAAAACATCTTTGTTGTTTATTTAATGAATCGGTCAGAGGATTTGTTGGATGTACGGAATTTAAATTACCCAGAAAAACGTAGCTATGAATATTAAATAGCATTGAGAAAACTTTTGTTAACTTTTTAGTCTGAACATTATGTAGGTCATGTGCCTTACCATTGACACGTAACTAGTTTATTTCGTTGTTTATGTCTCGTGGGTTCTGCCGAAATGTCCTCTGCGTCCACGTCCGTGACACACCGTCTCTATTGTCAGATATCTCTCACTAACGACCGCGACCGCGACCCACGCTCACGATCACGAATATCGTTAACATTACATAGTTTGGGTATACAGTGGGCGACTGGGCGCACTCACTCATATTTGGTAACTTTAACAATTTCTATATATGCTTTCTAAAAATAAGATTCATAATTCAACATCACAACGAAAGGTAACTTGTTATTGTCTTCCTTTAGACTTAAAAGTGAAATCTATTACTTACTTCTTATGTAACCAAGATCCTAGGAAACAAATTTCTTCTTTTAAGGGTAGATGAGACCTCACAAGTCAACCCTTTTTATTTCTCTTCTCGCAAAAGAGGTCAAGTGATTTGCGAAGTGAAGATTTAATTATCTGCACTCTTGCGTATTTGAAGTGTTAACGACTGATTTCGAATCTCGATCAGATTAAAATGTAATTATATTATGTCAGAATCACAGCAAGTGGAAGTAAACAGTCTCTGCCTCTCTGCTCAGAAAGAGAAGCAGCTCAGCTCTCTGTTGAGAAAGACACGTGATAACCTGATGTACTAATATATATTTTATCTTTTCTTTCTTTTCTACAGTTACATGCTTAATGATAAATAACAGTAGGTATTTTTCTTAGTAAGCCAATATTATAACCAACAGCATTGTCCACCTAATATTATGTATTCTCTTCATTACTATCAATCTTTGTATTTTCCTTTTAATATGGATTGGAATCGATTAATAACATAGCGAATCAAATCCACAGTTTATAAGTAGTTATGTCAAGTAGGCAGAGAATTTATGTAGAGTGTATCAGCGCGGGCGCAGGTTGTGTAGGTCTGGCATTTCCGTTTGGCAAAGCCGACCTCGCCTATATTGTTGGCACACGAATATCGTAACACAGGATACAAGTATTTTTGTTTAAATGTGGTTAATAGGTATTATTTAATCAAACGGATATCCAATTATGTTCATATCGCATGCTATTACGCAATAACAGTTTTGGCTTTTAGGCGACATTTGCTGATAACTTCTAGACCTACGAATAATGTCTAGACTGAATTTATCTCTTATGTAGATATTATTATTATAGTAAGTACTGCTTGGTTTTATCAACTAAGTACCAAAGTTTCGTGTTTTTGTAAGTAGGCTGATTGATATTATTCAATAACTTTATATACTTACTATAATGTGGGTACTTAAATGTTCAACGTTATCTTTTGCATAGAAATATGTAGTTGACGGAAAACTACCTCCCGGACATCTGATTTGATCAGTTTTATTTTGCTGTTATATGTTATTAAATAATATTTGAAGACTTGTTGGTTTCATTTTAAATTAATTAACCATAATTATTAAGATTAATTTTGCTGTCGGAACTAAATCTTTTAAAATAAGAGCGTGTGACGATTAACGTGAGAATATTAGGTTTATTAAGTGATATATGGTCACATATTATACAAAATGTATTGAGCATGAAAAGTGTAACCAAATCAACACTGTGACGATATTTCACCAACCCAGTGAAATGATTTGGAGTGACACAACAAGAACATGACAAGCTGTTTTCTAACTAAATCTATCATTAATAAATAAATACATGTTTCTGAAACAGTAAATAAACAATATTCTTACATAAAAATGATGGATGACCTTACCGTTGTGCAAGAAAAATTGTCAGTTGTGTAAAGATGATGATGACAATATACACAATAATAACCACGTGTTTACCAAGTGGGATGCTCTGGTGTTGCTGGCGTCCATAGGCTGCGGTAGCCGCTTGCCATCAGGCGGGCCGTACGCCTATTTGCCGCCATCGCTCCTCCTGGTCTCAAAAATAGGTAGACCAGAAATCAAATGTACTCAATTTTTTTTATAATTAAAAAGTATTCAAGAAATACACTAAAAACTTGACTGTAAAAATTGAGAATAAATAAATAATTAATAGTTTCTTTAAATATTTCAAATTGTTCAAATAATAAAAGTCATCAGAATACATAAGTTATATTTGTGTTTGTGCAGTCCACCTTGATGTTTCCTGCACCAGACAAAAAAGTGGTCAGACGTTCGGGATGTTTGTGCAGCTTCCCTTAATGGTCATCTCCACTCGTCTTACCATGATAGCGGGCGCGACACATCGTCGCCGGTTCTTCTGTTATTGGGACTTTATTTTAGTACCTACTAGTCTGTAATAATAACTACAACTTTGTGATACTATCAGTGCCCCCGTGAACCTTCATGTTGCAATTCTTGATAACAAACTTTTGAACAAAATATATTTACACGGAATATTTTTAAGCAGATTAGTTATCTACTCTTTCTATAGGTACCTACCAGTTTACAAAAATATAAATTACGTAACATTTAGGTATAAAAAAATAAAAATAATTATGTAAATAAAGCAATTCATTTAAACTAGCCAGCAGTCAGTTTGGCACACTGACTATGGATTGATTATTATTAGTATTGTCTCTTTCTACATGGCTATACTTCTCTGTAAGGTGAGAAGTAGAATGCCCGGTACTTTTGGAAGGCTTACCCGGGGACACAGGTCCAACATGCAGGCCCTTTAGATTTTTAATTTAGAATGGGATGAGACTTCATGAGACACTTAACGCTGCACTATTATATTAAAGTTGGGCTATGGCTTTGGGTGTTCGGTGGAATGATAGTTTAGAGATAAATAATAAGTATCCATACATATTATAAAAGGCTTTGTCCTGACTGACTGACTGACAGACAACGCACAGCCTAAACCGCTGGTCGTAGCGACTTCAAATTTGGAGTAAGTAGTAACTATTATCTAATCTGTGGTACTACTATCAAAATAAAAAATACCCTCATCAATATTTTTGACAAGGGTGGCTTTAGAAGGGTGAAATTGGGGATGAAACGTTGTATGAAAAGTCTTTGTTTTAAAGTTAACGTTTTGCAAATTAGTATTGGGATAGGAACTTAAATAACAACATAACATAACATTCTACCACATTCACACAACGCCAGCTAGTCCCATAGTAAGCAATTATATTTGCTTGTGGGATGGGTACTAAACAACTGATATTCTACTTAAATACATTTTTTTTGTAAATACATACATATTATAGATAAATTACACCCAGACACAGAACAAACCTTTATGCTCATCACACAAAGATTTGTCCTGGGTGGGGATCGAAATCACGACCTCCGGCTTAGCAGTCAGGGTCACTAACCACTAGACCAACAGGCCAGTCCAAATGACAGTTCTTTGTTTTCAAGTTATACCTAGTTAAGAAAAGTTATATTTTGATGCCTTAACCAAAATGAAACATTCTGTATTAAAAGAGCTGTGAACAGCTCTGCCCTGCCAATAGCGTCTAACTATAAAACTATATCCACGCGAGCAAAGCTGCGGGCAAAAGCTAGTATTAATACATTATTATTAAGCTTTAAATTTTAGGCCCACCGATTTTACTTTTAATGTATATAATTTTTCTTTTTCCAGGTCTGTCACTTTTTTAAAAGATGCGACTACGTTGATCATCTAAAAGGAGCGGGTGAGTCTGAATTATATTTTAATTTATATATCATACGGTATACATTTCATACATCAGTATCTAGGACTTGACTTGAATTGGTTTTGGCTTGCCGATATAATTATAGCCCTACAAAGAATCGAAATTAATATCTGATCATACTTATTATTATACCGTAATTATAATAGGTACTCGAACTTCAATCAAAGAAGATAGAAACTATACACTAGGAAAAATGATAGATTACGTCTATAAATAAAGGTACCAGTTTGTACACATGATGCACGTGCAACAAACAGGTAACGGATGTTTCCTCATTCGTAATTAATATTCATCAAATAAAGTCGAGAAAGTCCTGTTAGTAATGTGGTATTTAAAAGTCCAATTACGACATACACTACAGCGCTTTTAGTGTTGCAATGGGAATAGGGGATGAGTACAAACCTATTATGATGCATCGAGGTGTGTAGTGGTGACCACTCGCCGGGAGGTACGACGCGTTCAAAAACTCCCCTCAAAGGGATGTCTGATTACTCAATTTAACTCTGAGTGCGCACAAATTGTATGCAAACCATTGATGCAAACTAACGAAACATTGTGATGAATTGACACGGTAAAGCGACTGCCATTTTTTCATTAGTATTTTTGCAACTTGATATTTGCTTTCGTGGCTTCATATGTGCTAGTCACGTGGTACTGTTATACACGTACGCCGAGAAATTCTACGAATGAACTTAGGTTAAGATTGAATTACACTAAACATTTCTCTAATTTAAACCTTCTGATGGGTAGTTTCTAACACCTATAAATTAACCCGATTTTGCAGTATTAGGTTAGGTTAAAAAAAAAATGTTGAGAGAAAATGGCTTGAATGACATTCTGCGAAAATGAGGTTCTATGAAAGTGACGTTTTCCGAAAGTGACCATATTTTTCGGGATGACATTTTGCGAAAATGACGTAAGCGAATAGATCAAGTTCTCGGAACTCGTGCAACTAGAGTATCTAGATACCTAGTTGTGATAATAAACTGTTTATGCATTTCATGTTAAGTTCAAGTGATCACGAGTTTGTCATAACTATATACTCGTCAACAATAATATGGCAATGATGTCAACATACTCTTTAGTACTTAAATAGCAATGAATAAACAAATTCGCCTTGACTACACTTATGCGGCTTGTGATACAACAGTACCTACCTACTCATAATAATTGTTGTTTTGTAAAACATAATAATTTTCTTCTTTTCACAACATTATACATTTATTCAATAAAATATTTACACATTACTTAAAAATTGTAAAATTCCTCTGGAAATTCCTATAAATAGAAATATCTGATTGAGATCAGATTCCCAAACGTACCCAAAAGGCTAACCACATTACCGCGTTGGATAGCAAGCCTAATGAGTTGCCCCAGGTAGAGGCCAGCCCTACCCTACCTCAGTAATACGATTACAAATTTCAAGATGAAATTTGTGAGCGTTTGGCTCCCAAGGTCCAAGAGTTTCAACCCCAAAAGGCTCAAAGATGTAAGTCTCACCAAGACTCATATTTACGTCGCTTGAGGCACTCTGCAGAATTGGCAGCAGAACTCGCTTTAATCCCAGTCTGTGAAAGATGAGATGCCGCTAATGTGTCAACGCAAGTAGCATCCCACATCAAGGACTTACCCATCTTCCACGGAATGAGAGTCATGCCGTGTCGGGTAGCTTACCATCGCTACGCACTAGGCCGTTTGGCTCCAAAACGGACGGTATACGCGCACTGACAAGCGCCCGGCGAATGATATCGTTTAAACTGGCATGCCGCTAAATTCTACCAGCACTTCTGAAACACGACAGACCGTGGTGGCCAAGCTGATCAACGACCTTAACCATTTTCATAACTCAATCGCAAAAGACATAAAAAAGAACCGTTCAGGTGTGAGTTAGATTCGCGCACTAAGGGTCGCGAACGCGCTAGTCTCTAAGAAGAAAGGATAAAACATCCAGTAACTAAGCACTAGATTTGTATCCGGAGTCTAGAATACTCTAATACGAATCTCTTCAGAAAAAATAGTATTCATGAGATGAAACCTACAAGTAAGAACGTGCATTTTTTTAAATTTATTTTTGTTTTTGAGATGAGAACAAGAAGATGTCGGTAACGGTATATAGCTATAGGTTAGAATAAATCTAGACGCGGCGGCCAAAAGCACTTAAGTCAAATTTTGGTCAAAATTTGATAAAGTCACAGCGGTCGTGTTTTTGTATGATCTATCGACGGGAATAAGCACGTAAGTCAATGAGGCATAATTCAACCGCGATAGTCACCTGTACCTTATAACTTATGTTTAAACTGTACATCAAGCGGCGACAATAAATACTTAAGTAGACTTAAGTGATTATTGCCGCTTCTACGATGTTCTGCTTTGCACCTCGTAAATCTGACTTAAGTGGTTATGTGTAAAAATGTCAAGTACCTACCCTCTTTTTATATCATTTTTTTGTTTAGTAGATAGCGAACATTTTGAATGCTAGTTGAAGAAATGCGTATTTCTTCATTAGTCGTTATTTGTGTTTCTGTGTAACGGTGGTGTTGTACTGAATTGTGTCGAAATGGATTCAAGAGCAAGAAAATTATTGAAACTCGCTCTAAATAATGATAATACAGGTATGTTTTAAACGTTTTCTTCTTATTGTATAGAATAATATATAATATGTATAGAATAAGTATTAGATGCGGTTACAATTTTATAATTATACATTTTATTTACAAAGTTACTAATTCATAGTTTTTTTATTTTTTTTGTTTTAGATGACGAAGATCCATATAATAATCCGCAACCAAGTACATCAGGAGTTCAAAATCAAATTACTCGTACTTTCGAAGAAACTAAAAAACTATCTGACTTTTCGAGTGACGATTCTGTTGCCGATCCCACCTACTCTCCAGACAGTCTCAGTTTGCTTACACAATATGAAGACCTGGATATCGCTAATCCTGATACATCGATAGATATACAGATATCGGCAGAAAATGAAACCCAACAAAATATCGAAGACGCCTTATTGCAAGAACAGGTTCAAACAATGCACAGTAGGAAAAGGAAGCGTGAAAACAAAAAAAAAAGAAATTTGGGTTTGGCTTATGTTACTGCTTCTGGAAAAAATATTGAAAAGCGCCAAATTAAAGAATTACCCGACTGTCGAAACAAGTGTCGGGAGAAAATAACTGACGAGCAGCGTGCTGTAATCCATAAAGAGGTTTGGGATCTCGGATCTTACGATTCAAGGGCAGCATTTATTTCATCTTTGATGACTATTCAAGAAAAAAAAACAGTACGACATAGAGCCCTAGATGTTGAAAAGCAGAAATCCAGACAGTATACGTACAAGTATCATTTTAACATAAATTGTGAAAAAATACCCGTATGTCAAGGTTGTTTCATAAAAACCCTATCAGTTACTGATAATTTTATAAAATTAATTGGGTTGAAAAAACGTAACAGTGTGAGTGGAATTATAAAAACTGACGAACGTGGAAAGACAACACCGTCTAGCAAACATACCGAAGAAAAAATTGAAGAGGTGATTAATCACATTAACTCTTTTCCATTGTATGAAAGCCACTACACCAGACGCAAAAGCAGCCGGAAATATTTACCATCTCATTTAACCATATCAAAAATGTATTCACTGTATTTAACGTCACATCAAAACCCTGTAAGTGATAAAATATACCGCAGAGAATTCCACCGACTAAATTTAAGTTTCAAAAAACCGAAAGTCGACACTTGTCACAATTGCGACCTTTTTAAAATGAAAATAAACATAGCTACTGACGAAGCATCAAAATTAATAATAGAAACAGAACGCGACTCACATCTCCTGGCAGCAGATATGGCGTACACAGAGAAGCAGCTAGATAAAAACAATGCAATAACTAATAATAAAATGAAGTGCTTGTCTTTTGACCTTCAGCAATGTTTGCCAACCCCAGCCTTACAATCATCTGTAGCTTTTTATAAAAGACAACTATGGACTTTTAATCTAACCATACACGACAACGCAACTGGAAACTCGACGCACCACATGTGGCATGAGGGCATTTCAGGTCGAGGTGCTAATCAAGTAGCGTCTTGTTTATTTAATTATTTACGAGATTTACCTGAGGACATTTCTGAAGTAATTTTGTACTCAGACACTTGTGGAGGACAGAATAAGAATACTCATGTAGCCGCAATGTTTACTTATTTATTGACATTAAAGCCCTCAATAAAGTATATACACCACAAGTTTATGGTACCAGGTCATACACATATGGAGGTAGACTTGGACCATGCAATTATTGAAAAAAAAAAGAAAAAGACGGAAATACAAATTTATCACCCACATGATTGGTTACAATTAGTAAGATCAAGCAGCAAAAAATTTACAGTTAAAGAAATGAGTCAGACCGATTTTTTTGATTTTGCCAGTCTATTGAAAGGCCCGTTGATTGCTCGAAAAAAGGATAGTGAAGCAAATATTTTTAAGTGGCATGATGTGAAGTGGTTGTGTTATGACGCTGACTACGGTGTTATAAAATACAAAACATCTCTTTCCAGAGATGAGAATTTTAAATCCATAAATTTTAAACGAATCACCCGTCAAGAAAAATTTTTTACTTTGTTGCCTATTACTACCCTGCCTGTACCGATAAGCATCGAAAAAAAACGTGATATATTATCACTTTTACCTTTAATACCGGAGTGTTTCCACAATTTTTACCAAAACTTAGTTACTACCGCCGATACATTGGACGTTGATCCAGATTTACAAAATTCCGAAGATAGTGAGTGAATTAAAATTTTTCCTAGCTGTTCGGTAATTAGCAATTTAGAATTTAAAATCTACTGTGCCATATTCTGTGCTGCATATACTGTGCTATATTCAAATTAAGTATTCATTTCTTTTTTGTAAGCTAGATTAAGATAAGGTTTATAATGTATAAGTAACACGATAAAAACCACTTAAGTCTCATTTTGTTTGTGCTCAAAGGAACTTAAGTCCGATACTTCCGGTAATAATAATAATAAGCTTGAAATATATAATTGTATATCTGAGTAGTCCGTAATTATGTAATAAATAATAATAAAAACAATTACTATAGTTATTTTTTTTTACACCAATCAATTAAAACCTCTCCCTGTAAACTTTTTGTTTGCAAAAAGACATGACTTAAGTGCTTTTCCCTTCCGAGTCTAGAAATATTCACGTATAGGTGTAGGTGCACAATCTTTATGTAACGTCAGCGTCAGTCAGGAATGAACTCTTACTCTAATGTTTTTGTGCGTATCATTTGACCCCTCATATATTTTACGGTGATATCGGAATTTTTCCTTGATACTGCTTCTTACCAAATATTATGATACTAGACCAACTCTTAGGTAGTGACTTTTATATAGCGATCGTTAAAATTTGCGACAAAATTGACGCCTAAACGGCTGTATCTTTTGATTGCGTTTAAATATCTGATGTTTTCACTGCTCCAAGGCATTGCAGACCTATTTGATTTTAATTTCAGATACCTCTATCGTTCCGTTCAGTTCCGATTTTTCCTTTTGAGGTCCGGAACCCAACAAATTAAAAAGTGTAATCAATGCCACTAGCTTGATGCTATAATTATACGAATTTTATGAGTAACAAAGATTTTGTTAGCGAAAAGAAGCCAGGTATGAATGTAACATACCTGACTTCTTTTTCTTCAGGTTAGGACAGCGCAAGATGGCATAATTTATTTTTTTACGCGTAGCTATGCACGACTACACACTATGACAGCGAGTGAGATTTTTTACCATATGAGCATTCGCTCATATCTGCGGCTCACATGCCACACCCGCAAGGCCATTTGATACACACTGTTATTTATTACCGGAAGAATTCAAAATAATATATCTACACGAAATACCGGTACCTCTACGTATCTATTAGTGTTTAAATGTTTACTGAGCAATGTTTGATTTTTCTCTTCTGTTTTTTTAAGTATCGCTTAAACCGACTAACGCACATGAAAAGCAAAATTAACATATCATTAATGTCGAGGCGTATTTACTTTCTATATCGTGGTCGAGCGGCGACGAGTGAGTAGATAGGTAGGTATGCCATGTCATGCGTTGTGTGTGCTTAACTGTGCGCTGAGGACGGCCAGCGAGGCGGCGCGGCGCGACGCGCGCACCACTCTTTTGCATCTTACTGCATTAGTCGCTAACGGTGCATTGCCCTTTTTGGGATCGATCGCTCATTTGATTTACTATCTTATTTACGTTTACGTACAACCATGTGTTGTAATGTACCATTAACCCGACGACCCATTCAGAATACCAGATTTGGTATTGTACAACTTCGTCAATTTCTATTCACGACCTGTGAATAGTGTCTAATTAAACAATCGGATTTAATTTCGCTTAATATATGCAAACGAATAAACCGCGCCGGGGCCCAGAGTGAGCACGACCCGGACGTGCTGGCCATCATTGTCTTGCAATAAAGGAATCACTCCGTCAAACAATTTGGTGCGTTATGCAAACAGAGGGGAGAAACTGTTTCAGTGAGAGCTCTGCCATCCGGTCTAAATATAACCGGGCGGAGACAGCTGGCGTTGCAGGGCGCGGGGCGCGACGCAGGACGTCGACCCGGCCAACCCAGACCTTGTGCGCATTGCCGGAAGGAACGATGCCACCGAATTTGCACCATTGTCCTGCACCGAACATTGTCTTTGTGCTCATTCAATCCAACCTTTGCTCTACACTCGGCAACGTAGCAACTCCTTATCTAAACGACTTCGTCTGGAATGGAAACTGTTCGTTCGGTGACCTCATTACACCAATATACTTATATAACACGAAATTGACAGGATTCGTACAACGTGCAGCGCGAAGGAAGTGATTTCGCACACATCTTCACACATCTGACCAGGATAGAGCAATTTAAAACAATATGCGCAAATACTGAGTGGTCCACGCTCCGGTCAACGCTCAATAGAACGTGTTGAACGAGGTGCCGCTCCCTGTTACGGCCCGTGACATATTGTGCACTCGAGTGCTTACCTACTCGCCAAAAACGTTTCAACACGAACGCGTTGACACTCGATTACGTATATGTGACGTTACAAAATCCATTTGCAGGTCAATAGCACCGTTAGTTGAAGGTCTTGGCCGCTAGCCGCCGAGCGCCTTCTCTTCCCACTCTTTCATCGACACCCACCCTCCACCTCTCTCCTTTAGCCGCGTGAATACTAACGCATACATTCACATCATAGTTAAGCCCTTCTATGACCTCCAATAACTTGGAATTATTCGATTGTTCGTTTCTTGTAACCTGTTTAGGTGTATGCCATGCCACAGCATGCAGACTTTTTAAGCTAAGTAAAAATATAGGCTCCTAAACAATGACCTATTAAATAGTATAAAATAATAAAGGTACATATCTAATTATTTATTCATTATTTAACAAAAATGTAATTACCTAACCATTTGCTATCACAATAATAATTATATGAGACACTTACCTGGTCAAGAATGTGACCTCAGCTGTTTCATAAATAAAACCGTTACAGCCCATGACATATAATAATAACGATTCAATACACATAATCTATTTTTTTAAACGATGAAACAGTGTCATATTTATTAATTGGCATTGTTATAAAATCAAGAAGCTCCGTACTTAAACAGAAAAAAAAAACTGTTGTCTTTAATCTCGTGTAGTTTTTAATCTCGATATACAATAATATACATACGAAATGTTTATTGAGCAATAAATATTTATTACGAAGAGATATATTGTACAATTTACCATGCAGGCGACTCTGGTAGTCAGTAGTCACGTGTTGGTTCAATCTCCAGTCCCACAGTTATTACGAGTATCAGATACGTACGTCTTGTAGTCACGTTGTTCTCACTTCTCATCGTATTGATTTAGAATGCATTACATAGAGACGCTATGTAGTAGGTACATGAATATGCATTATATGTCATAGCTCTTGAATGTCGCTTATTAAGTAGTACCATGTGGCGCATAGTACGGTATGTATTTACTTTACTGTGAGTGTTATGCAAGGGGAATGTTAAACGTTTCCTTTTATCAAATGCGCGTAAATTATCTCCTTTTGGATCAACATTGTTAAAAAAAAAACAAACGGTACTGCGACGAACATCCTTCCTATTCCTGTGGTGATAGTCAGACACAGGCACTGCTTGCAAGTATATCTTCTCGTACTCAGAATCTTTTCTACCACAAGTCACCAGCAGAAACATGAAATAATAAGTTACCTGCTTGTTATATTCAATAGTAGGGTAAGATAATATATAGGGTCTCCCATCGAGTTAATTAATTTGAACGTGAATTATCTCTAACGCAGCTGTTCATATTACCTGATATATATCTAAATCTAAACCTCAATAAAGTCTTTTAATTGTGCAAAATTGGCAATGAATTAATTTCCATTTTTGCTTCCACACGAAATAGCAAATTCGTGTCTGCGCTGAATAGGCATTACAGTCAGAGAAAAATCGATTCTGGCATAGTGTCCAGTTAACTGTTACTAACAAACTTGGTAATTTGGTATTACTTCGCCATACTCTAACGAGTTTGCTTGTAATGTTGGTTGTAGTTTACTGATAAACAGTGCTGTGTGTAATGTAATGAGACTAATGAGTAACGACTGAGTATATATTACTATAGGTCCTATACGTAGCTTGATCGGAACTAACAGGTATTTTAACTTTGTAAGCTATCTATGAGGATACATTGGTTTAACTTTAAGTTTGATTGCAATCGCATATTATGCCGTTCAGGTAGGTGTCGAGTCGCCTACGAGCGGGAAACGACACCGACGACGTAAGAAACGAGTTTCTTTATCTTTACATGCAAAAGTAAAACAGAGGTAAACTCTATATTTTTGGATATCTGAACTGCATAAGGTATCAATTTTAATTTCTATACCTAGGGACATTAAAAGTTTCAATTAATCATAATTGTAATACATGAATCATAAATTGTGAGAGTTAATTAAATCCTGTGTCCATTTTAGTTTCAGCATGTAACTTTATCTTTCCAACTCAAAAGTAACACATGTTTTGGTTTGGTAGAAAGCATTCCAAATTTATTTGTTTAGGTCATTAGACCTGAAAAACAAAAGTACCCACGCTCCCAATCGTGCAAAAATATCAGTAAATACGTACTAGATAGGTTGGTACCCAAAGTGTGGTTTTATTTCACAATATTGTCTGCAACCCAATTCTTTAAATCTGATCGTGAAGCACAACTTAATTGTGCAGTGTTTTGGGAGAAAAGTGAGTTTTCCGAATTGCAGTGGCAGGTGGTGCAGCCGGCGGTACCGATCAATACCCCACCGAACCCCTGCCGCCTCTTCCCTCCCTCCCCCACACCCGCACCTCACCCCCACTGCCGTCCGACCGAACCTCTCCCGCTAGCCGTTGCACCACCACCTACGATAACAGGGGGACATAAAAATAAATATCACTCAACTTTAGCACGTGTCTTTTGACACTCATACTAAATAATTATTGAAAGGTAAACATCGCACTCATGCACTTCCGAGTTAAACTCAGAGATTTTTGTAATGAAATCATTAATATGTTTAATATTTCATATAAAAACATTATATCTATATCCAAATATACAAAATTTCAATATTAATTGAAATCATTATGGTAATCAGATCAGTGTCATCATTTTTTACATAATTTGACTCTATAATTACAGAGATAGGTTTTTCATTGTTCTGTGGTTAAGAAGGTTATTGAAATAAAAATAGGTAAGCCGATTACTTCTAAAACAGATAAAATTTTTAGAATTTTTAAAATATGTTAAAGTACTTGTATATTTAAAATTTGTGAAAATTTTTCTTCGCTTCACTAGCCAACAGGGGGTTGATTATACTATCAATACATATGTAGAATCAGGATAGAGTGGATGATCAGGATGGTGAGAATAAATAAAATAAGATGAGAACATAAAATCAGACATCTCTCTTTAGTGGGCGTTAAATAATAATAAAAATGGATTTCTAAATTGGAACTTATATTGACAAACAACAATTTTATTGATAAATAGTGGCTTAATACAAACAATAGAGACAAAGGAACCTGTGCGTACAATATTAATAATAATTAATTTATCAGCATTAATAGAGGTCAGGCATAAAATGTAGTACAAACTATGTTACTAACATTAGAGGTCAATTATTGGTATACAAACTATTTTAAGTTACAAATAATGGAAGTCAGTATCTTGGCCGACATTATATTCTCTTTGGCCGACACCTCCGATACACAGATGATAATTATGTTAAAACAATTAGAAGTTAGAGTACCGTCAGACAGCCTATATGGGCGTCACATACCGTACTGTGGTGAAATACATTACCCATGCCAAAGCGATCGCAGAGCAATCTAGCTAAGGCAAATATACAGACCATGGGTTAGAGACAAGTTAGAGTCTGTACCGAATAGTCCCTAACGAACACAAACAGACGAGCCGTTTATAGTTCGTACAGTGGCATACACCACCCAAAAGCTAAGTGATCGCAGAGCAAGCCAGTTAAGGCGAATATACAGAATATAGGTTAGAGTCTGTACCGAATAATCCCTAACAAACATAAACAGACGAGCCGTTCAGTTCGTACAATGGCGAAAGCCATCCAATCATCCGAACCTTCACTGAACCAACCGGCAAGGCAGGGTAGCCCTTGAACCGTAGATAAGAACAGCTGTAGTAGGAGAGTAAACCGACAGTTCTGTCGGGAGCGGGGAACTAAAGCTTAATTTAATTTATTCTCACCATCCTGACCATGCACACTATTCTGATTCTACATCAGAAGTGGGATCAGAGCTGATCTGATCCAGTCTGACACAGACTGTGATGACCCATAGCGAGCATTATTAAATTTTCAGAACCGGAATAATAAGGCACTGTTTTTCAAAGTTATGAGAATATCTTAAACTTATGTGTCTGTGTTACTCTTGTCACAATACTGATATATTATATCTGAGTCTAGCACACATTCGTGGATTGTCTCTTTTAACGTTTGTTTGATGGATTAAACTTATTATTGCAATTAGTCATTGCTTTAGTGGTACATGGCTTGCTCAAGTATCGTACGCGGATGTTACTTGGATAGATTTCAAAGTGTTTTACGTTTCTGAAACTGTAACTTTATAATAAGGAACCAAGAGACAAAGTTTCCTTAGCTGTTCATACTAATAGAATCGGTACTTCCTTAAAGTCCAAATGGAAACACCGAGAGTTCGATTTATTGCACTTTCAACTGTTTTTAAATTCGATTCATTATTAATTTGCATTTACTACTGAATTGTTAACTGGGTCTATGGTACAACAAGAATGAGTGTCTTGTCTTGAAGCAAATCTCAGTCTTCATCTGACTCGCACAATTATTTTTATAAACATACCAGACCAAGTACTTTAATCTGTGTTTTCTGTCATAAGGTTTGATATTGTTGAAGTAAGATTGTTATCATTAACACACATTCTGCATCGACAAGTTCTTCATAAAGGCCAGCCCATAAGAACTGCTATTGCTTCGGGGAGTTGTGCCACATCACTCCACGGTGTAAAGCGTCCAGGAGATACGAGTGGTGGACCTCGAGACCTTTGTAGGTCTAAGGCTCTTGTGAGCACCAGCTAGTAATCAGTTGCCGAGCAGTAAACCTACGGCTAAACAAGTGAATCTTGTGGCGTACGAACTGTCTCCGACATTTTGTGATGATCCGGTGATGTACTTTTATTTCGTTATTATTTTGAGGCTGAATGTTCCTTAAATTATTGATGTTTTAATGAACGAATTACCAATGTCAATATTGACTGGCCTGTTGGTCTAGTGGTTCGATCCCCACCCAGGACAAGTCATTGTGTGATGAGCATAAAGGTTTGCTCTGTGTCTGGGTGTAATTTATCTATAATATGTATGTATTACAAAAAAAAAAAAGTATTTAAGTAGTATATCAGTTGTTTAGTACCCATAACATAAGCAAATATAATTGCTTAATTTGGGACTAGATGGCGCTGTGTAAATGTGGTAGAATATTATATTATTATAATAATATTGCATAACCGCAAAAATTTACATTATTGCTCAAATAATTTATTTTGCGTAGCAAAGTAATTTTTATAAATACCTCATCATCACTCATCAGCAACCCATTAAATCCCGCTGCTGATATAAGTTTCATTCGTGGATAAAAATGTTGTGGTGTGTTATTAATGAAGCAATAGAAGCTTACGTTGCATTTTTGTTGTGATAAATAACGATTATCAATTATCCTCCCACTAAGTCCATCTGAAGTCTTCCAACCTATATGAACTAACAAAGTTAAATAATTACATTTACAGTAAGTTAGATAATATTGAGATTTTTAGATAAAGTATAATAATGTAACTAGTCCTTAATATCATTTAACTAAGGCGACGTGACGGCTGTTCGTTTTGAATTTTCTCGGTGTGCCTGGGAATTTCAGGAAATCCTTATTAAGCTAGCGCGGCACTCGCATTACAATAAGGCCTATACAAAAATGCCGACACGACATTTAGATTCAGCTGTGCCAAGATAATTATGTAAGTTAGTCGCCTCTTTCATTTAAAAAGATTTATATAGAAGACTTCTAAAAATATGTCTCTCACAAAATAGTTATACAAGTAAAATTTTTTAAGGATTTAACACTAAAACCTGGAGGCTAATGAATGGTGTATCTAAGTATTTGGATTTCAATATTCATTTCGCCATAGTGACAGATTAGGAATACATATAGTCCTTCCTCATTTCAACCTGTGGGTATCGTAAAAGGCGACTAAGGGAGTAACGGAAACGGAGAAAAAGAAAATTCGATACAAACCCTATACCAACCCGTCTGGCCAACGTGATTATAGTAGGCTAAATTCCCTCCTCATTCTTTAGAGGAGATCCGATGCCCAACAGTGGGATCTTTATGGATTCAGATGATGATGATGATTAAGATTAATTAAAAACCAAATGGAGAAGATATACGTATATTGTATATTAGCGTCTGCCTGCGCCTTCACCCGCGTATTATATCGATCTAAAGTCGCCATATTATTCTCTCTCTATCCCAGGAAAATTCCAAAACAAATCTGAATTTGTAGGGGCTAGGAACGTGTCAAATTTGAAGCTTTTAGTAACGAGTTACGGCAATACGGCTATAGAACAACCTTAAAGCAAAATATAAATCCAGTTTATTTCATATCCCGTGGGAATTTCAAAAATCCTTTCTTAGTGCGCACCTATATATGCTAAGGAATGTGTATAGGTACTAAATTTCAAGTTTCTAGGCTCAGTGGCTTAGGCTATGCGTTGATTTAACAGTCAGTCAATCTGCTTCTCATTTTTATATAAATATAGATTAGGTAAAAGGTTTTAGAATCCTAGTAATGAAACTTTGGAGAGGCTCTGCTATAATATATAATGCGAGATTGAACCCAGAACTCGTATATTCGGAATTTTTCATCAGCTCTGCTTATGCCTGGTATATTCAACAATAATAAGTTATATTATTGGGATATATAAGTGTATCCGCAGGGTTTACGAGTCCCTTAAGCCCAAAAGTAATAAACACAAAATCAACCCCTGAAATTACGAAACATTTTTTCTGAGATTACTAAATAACTAGGGTTGTCAATAAAAATTTCTTGTGCCAAAGTATATTATGTTTGTATTGAACAAGGAAAATAAATATTATTTATAAACAATTCAAAATACAATCTGGACTTGCATAAATATATTATTGCAAAATGTTTTTAATGTGCTTTGTTATTTAAGCTAAGCGCAAGTTGACAACATTTTTCATTACACAGCGCCATCTAGCCCGGAGTAAACTAAAAGCTTGTGTTATGGAATCTAGACTACTGATAAACATAATTATATAATTCCGAAACAAACATTTGCAGATAATACTTACATAAGTAATTATATTTGTTACGACCCTGAGACTTCAAAAACCGCAACTTAACGGTATACACTATAATACTATTCTACCACATTCACACAGCGCCATCTATTCCCAAAGTAAGCAATTATATTTGCTTGTGTTATGGGTACTAAACAACTGATATACTACTTAAATATTCTTTTTTTTTTGTAAGTACATACATATTATAGATATATGTAGAACAAACCTTTATGCTCATCACACAAAGATTTGTCCTGGGTGGGGATCGAACCCACGACCTCCGGCTTAGCAGTCAATGTCACTAACCACTAGACCAACAGGCTAGTACACTACATATATTCACATTACCGCTGCGCCACCGTGGAATTAGTTAGTATTATGTATTATATAATACTAAGTAGTTACTTATCTTTTTCGCATAACGTATTACACATTTAACATAAAAATTCATAAATGCGGTTTAATAAACTGTAAACAGTAGTTATTATATACCAAAATAAAACATACATTATTCATACTATCTTTAACGGACTTCATGAACAGTATCTCCGACAACCCTAAAAACAACTGTTTTACATTGTTGAGGCTCACGCAAGAAGTTAAATCATGTTATGACTTTTGTTTACCCAGATATACATACATATTAATAATTTAGAGCTCCATTTAATGCCACCATAACATATTAAAAATGTTTTAATAATAGGAAATACCTAGTGTACAAAGTCACGAGCTAGATTTTCGCCCTTGCCTCACTTAACTGAAGGAAATCATTGGAAACAGTTTTAAAGACTTGCAATCTGTTTGCCAACTCGGGTATGAAGTCCTTTCCTAACAATAAGGCACTTGCTTTTGCTCACGTATTTGCTAAGTACTTACATAAATACAAGTGGTTTCATACTGGATGCCTTGAGGGCTTTGTTGAAATTATAGGTCTGAAACTTGTCGTGCAAGCGACTGTAAAAGGGGAAGCGAAATCGATAATTTAAATTACACGCTATAATATAGTAGAATTGCCAAGTTTTCAGGCAGCTTATTTTACTTAGTATTGGGAACATAGGTTTTTACAAAAACAGGGTATTGTAGGTAGCTCCCCCTGGCGAGCTATTAACATAACATCCATCTAGTAACCACAGAACAGTTAATAACCATCACCAAAGAATCACACACACTTTACAGAAAATCGCATCTAAATCAGCCAAACTGTTTCAGAGATAAAAGGGAACACACAAACACACAACCTCAGACCCCAAACGCGTATATCGTCTCCGTTCCGTCGTACTTACGTGGGTAACGGCAAAAATATTTTTTGAAATAAGTCCAGTTGTTCTTAAGTTTACTCATTACATAAAAAAATACAAATCTAACCTCTTTATAATAAGTACGTAGTAGTTTATAATAAGTATAGAAAATATCCTTAGCATTGAAGCATCTCGTGACTGTTTAACCTTTTAACCGCCTGACTTATATTTCAACTGAAGTGCATTATATTATACCTAAATAATTTATTTTCATAATTAAAAATAATTTTGATAAATTGAAGCATAGTTAAATAACAAAAGCAGATTAAACGAGTCGGAGTATTTGGTCATAAATATACTTACTACTCTGACGAAATTGACACGAAAATCACGAAAATCCGACATAGGCGGTTAAAGGGTTAATCAAGTTTGTCACAACCTCGGAAATCATTCGAGGTTGGAATTAAGTACTCTGTTAAATCAAGCACTAGCCCCCGGCTGACATTTTGTACTATGGACCAGTACAGGAACCTAATTCTGCCGTGCTAAACAAGAACGAAATAATTCCATTGCAAAAGTCTAGCAAATACGGTATCTAAGTTAGGCACATTTTTCGCTAAACTTGTACATGCAGCAGAACTGTTCTTCATTAGTAGGGCAGAATTGCCATTGTGACCTTCTGTAGCCTTAACGTTTTGGCTGATTTTTAACTGTGAGGTGTCATTAGATGTGTATTTTTCCCCCGAGTGTGACGTCAACAAAAAACCAAAATATGGCGGATGTAAACTGTCAAAACAGACGTTTTTTTAGCGCTATCGCAATATGGATATCAGTTGTAAGCTAATTAATAGCCTAATTCTATTATTATTATGTATACTAACTATTGCCCGCAGCTCCACTTGTCTCTTGTAACCTAAATAGCTTGACCGATTTTGAAGTGCAATGTGTTGTTATATTCGTATATATCACCGAATCTCTATATCTAAGCCTTTCTATCTAAGCCTATACCTTTTACTAGGGTATTCTTCGAATTCATTGCTTTAAATTGACTGTCGAAGGCTACCTTTAGGCAGTCGGGTTTTTTGTTTTTTTAACTAAATACTTGTTAATTGCATACACAACACGAATCTGCGAAATACACTTTACCACTATTAGAATTTCTTAGTCAACAAGGTTTTTAGCTATTGGTCGAAGCTTTCTATTTCGATAGGTACTATATGTAGCAAAAGTGTGAGGCTATTGTAGAGCAGGTTTGTAAGGTCACATCAAAAGTACTGAACGTTTCCATGAATTTAATCATCATCATCATCATAATATCAGCCGCATTGAGTTGAATTTACGATGTTGATTTCGATATTTTTTTTAATTTTACGATGAAAATTGAGTTACTTTTCATACTGACTGTACATTTCAATAATTTATGAACGCTGCATACCTAAAGCTGAGCATGGACCTATCGGGAGAGGGAGGGCCTTATCCTACCCCCCAACATTGGGGAGCCAACTGGCTTCGTTGATCTCGTAATTATGATAAACTGGCCAGCTAAATGAGTTGAAATGATTCATCTATAATTGCAATTTGCTTGATTTGAAATTATTTTTTTTAAACCTACATAATTATTAATTATATTTCTAAAACTCGCGTAGGACAGGGGGCTTACTCTGAATTTCGACATTCGACTTAGTCGGTTTTGATATCGCTGTCAAATGTAAGAAAATTTCATAGACCTAGGATCCACGTGCAATGGGAAATTTAGATATGTATATGGTCGCAGTCACTTTCAACATTTGACAGGGACATCAAATTTCAAATCCGACTATGTCGAATGTCGAAATTCAGAATAAGTCCCCTGGATTCGATAACTCCTTTACAGCTGCTCGCTTATCTCAACTTATCATCATCTGCAGGTTTAAAGCCGTGCTACATGGTTATAAACTTGCCTTGGTGGATTCCAACTGTGTAGTCGGCTGTTGTAAACCAAATATCATACAAACTACGCGGATGGCAACCAAGGTCACTCTGTTGGACCGCAAGTTTATAACCGTGTAGTATGGCTATTACCTCCAAAATAATTAATTTCCGAATTGGTAGGGTAGGTATTGTGTTTGTTTCGTATTGATTATATTAGCGACATATTTTCAACGTCGCCGCATCGCTTTCAACACAACGGAGTCCAGTAAGCTTAAAGAAACATACATTTGAATGGGAATATATCCGTGAAATAAATCAACGAGATATGTTCAATATAATCTCTACTGATACAGGATCTACGTATCACGGAAATAGACGTTGCAGCGAACGCCATTGTAGAACAGGAAGTAATGGCGGATGGTCTTAGTATTCCGAATTTACACACAAATAGATTAAAAAAGTACACAGATTAAGCGTCATGAAAAAGAGAATTATTTAAACTAGATGTGTTGCTTGATTTTGTAATAGGCTCGATAGACTACTATCAAAACTGTGTGAAAATCTCTCGCTTCACTTTGGAGGGGGGAATATGTAGGCAAACTAGATAATACCTATTGTATTTGGATTGAATGTATGTAACGAATTTCGTTCTGCTTTTGTCTGGCGGACGACTTGCGGCGCCAACATGGCGACTGGTGCTGAAGCAAGCTAACTCGCGTGCTCGTACGAATTGTTCAGTGCTAATAGCCTCAAATGGCTCGTTACGCGCGCAACTCGCTCCTCAGAGGAATTCATTTTAATTAAGACCCCACTCTCCTCGAGTTATGAAATTCCTTGTACATACTAGTCAGTTCTCCAACGTTACCAAACACGACAGTACAAGTTCGATAAATACTCGCTTGCGTATTAGTAAACATCGTTATACGCGTAGATTTTCCGATCTGAATTGATTAAATGAATGAATATTGGTTCATTGATAGAACACAGACGGTGTCACAATAAGCGATTAACAATTTATAACTGCACTTTCTAGATATTTACCATCTGTGGCATGAGGATATAACACAGTTAACGGAGAATTACTACGATATATCAATGCTCTCATCCGGACGTGCCTTACATTAGTATTGCACTCTTAACTTCGTAGCGTTCCGTTCAGATGTCGGCCTAAGCCCCAAATCTCCTCTTCGCAGTTGGGTTGACGCAATACCAGTGTTTACATCAAAGTAGGCGTCTGTTGTACACTACACATATGTCGACCGACGTCCGCGGGCGCGGTAAGGGCAGAGGCGTTGTTGAAGTGTCTAAAATATGCGTCGTCACGCGCCCAACACGGGTAAAAGCTTTTGCATGAACATACCACTATAAACATGGGCTCCATTGTCTCGACATATTAATGACTAGTAAACTACATGCTATATTCAAATAAAATGTTGCGATAATACATACTTACAAGTACGCCTTTATTCCTAAACATACGACGCTTGTAGTTTCTACTGAGCGTCGTTATCGAGGGGTGACGCAACGACTCGATTAATTTCTCAGTGTGCATTTCGCTTTCAATACTTAAGGCCTATTTGAAGTATAATGTATAAGCGTGATCGTCGTTTACGGGAATATTGTGTTTAACTAAGAGCACAGCTGAGAGTGTAGCTGAGGCCAACGTCCTGACGCTGACGGTGACGGCAGAGCGGCGCCGTAGTGGGATGCGGGTAGCGCCACGCGTTAGCTCAGCGCCAGAGAGGAGGGGAGGGGAGATGATGTTAATAGTGGCGATAGTGGCCTCAACAGACTGGAATTTGCTCTATATTTGGGCAGGCCGAGCTACCGAGCCCTGCAACTACCGACCGTATTGCACCTCTCTTCTCTACCTGTGTAAATGTACAGCTTAGTTAGTGTAACCGATCTATTGTATGTATCGATCGATTGGATTTACAATTCATTGAATGCTAGTTGTACTCAAACAAAGCGGGAAACTATACTATTTTGGAGGCAGTAAAACGTAGCATTACGCTAAAGCATGACGAGGTATGCAGCCATACGCGATGCTGTTTACATTCTATGCAGTATACGGGCGAAACCTTTTTACGAGTTAAACATACATTTTATTGGGAAAGAGTCAGAGGCGAGTAGTGCCATATTTAGCACAGATTTATGGCGCGACTATAGGAACTTACACTAAACGTTGTTTCATTACTTACTCATAAAGGTGCTTTCTTAATTTATTTATTGCATAAAGATTCCTTTTATTGACATGGATTACTTACCATTGATAAGACTGGGTGAGGTAATATATTAAAATAATTTACAACCTGTGAGGGTTGTAAGTCATTTGAATTCTCAGTAATATTCACCGAAAATAAACAGTTGCCTATGTAGACACTTGTCTTCGATAATTATTGCAATCGAACTGAACAATCTGAACATTATATGCCTGCAGGCATACTACACTAAACAAGTCCAATCGATAATATCTTTGTATACAGTTACTACCTCCCGCATATGGCTTCCGTACAATGCAATATACTTAATTGAAAATTGCTGAAAAACCGATTAGATTTTTTTAATAGTAATTAATAGTACTTATAAGTACTTTATCAGTACACGGTTACACAAGTACTGTAAATAATTCAATTAAAAAAAAGAATAAAACTATTAAAAAAAAAAGTTTCAAAAAAAAACAGATACTCTATACATGTACAATAAAATATGTACAACTCAGAATTGTAAATCATTTTAATACTAAATACACATATACATTCCCCTCACAGTGTATCAAGCATTCTGACAAAATCCCCTTAGGAATTAGCTCGAGCTACTACTACTACTACTACTACTGCCTAGCCTTCGTTCTCTTCATTATTTATTTTTTTAAGTTGGACCTCTAGCAGTACATCGGCGAAAACTACATTTAATTTTATGCAGTAGTTTTGGCGTGATGTGCGTAAACCTACGGAGAGACAAAAATTTTAGAAAATTGTTGTAGCTCTATGGCTCTAAAAGAGACCCCTATATTATTATATCTTCAATATGTCTAATGTACATAGATTTGTTACCTACAATTTTATTACATGTATAGAATATAATTTAACATCAATTTGCGTAGGTACCTACAACAGTCAGTCAACTTTCTGCTCGATAGATTCGAAACATTTTTCTATGTTTTTGTTAATGATGATGAAAGTTCAAGTCCTTTTAACATTCACAAGCCGACAATAAAGCGTTCAATAGTCCACATAAAACAGCCACAGCACAGGTCTATCTATAAAAGAAGATTCAGCATTCCAGCAATACACAATAAATGTTTGGAAACTGGTCGAGCGGGAACTTTGCTGATTGTAACTATACACTATGATACTTTTTCTAGGTAATAGATAGTAATCAGACAACTCATCTACAACAATTAAAAACATCGCGCGCCGCCGCGCGCCCTTTAAAAAACCTACTAGTTTTACCAGAAATCATAGCTACTCTACGAGTATTGCTTATATTTATATTAGGACTATTCGACGAATAAAAAAACGATAAGCCTATTATTTTTTTTAAATATGGATAGATGTGATATGTTTTATAACTGATTACTACTACCTAGACAGAGTTTCCGAAGTACCTTTTAAATTGTTTTGTTTCTAGATGCATAAAAAAATTAAAATAGCAAATTGTAGATCCATAATTGGCTGTAAGAATTAAATAAATAAACCACTATAGTTTCAAGGTGTATGTTTCATGGCTACGTGACTTAGGTAAGTACTTACATTACATCGCATTGTTAATTTAATACGAGCATAATATGTACATTAACTAAACAATATTATTTAACAATAACATTACACTTACCTACCGTAGTCAGCTTACTAAAATTTCACTGCAGTTGCAATTTAAACAAAGGCAATCCTTTGTATCTGGCCGCTAGCAAATATGTATGTACATTTAATATTAAACAATAATTCTGCTTAACTTAACATTCCCCGTGAGCTACGTAAGATGCATATCATATTATAATAAGCTAGTGATCTTATATTTCCCTAGGTACCTACTCACTTTGATGCATTTTACCGACAATACGATGTAAATAAGTTGGTAGGTTTTTTATTTATTTATTTTAAAAATAGAACGCCCGCAATAGTTTACCTTACCTAGGTATAAGCCCTGTGACCTGGAGGGACTTTACAAACATAATTATATAATTCCCGGACACACAGAACTTACATCCAAACTCGCAAATATCTAGGAATCACACAAATATTTATCTCGCGTGGGAATCGAACCCACGGCACTGGGTACGGTCTCCCGGTGATAATTATTATGTATTTTATACGTAAATATGACAAAAAGTAATCATAAACGGCTGTATCTTTTTAATTGCGTTTACTTAGAACTCTGTTTTTTTTATTTCGCCAAGGAATTGCAGACCCGAGTATGTGACATTAATTTCAGCTTGATACCTCTACGCGTTCTTGAGAAATATATCCTTGACAGAGAAAGAGACAGACGGACAACGGAGTAATCCTATAAAGGTTCCGTTTTTTCTTTCAAGATAGTGAGAGTGGTACCTGTTATCACAGTGATTATCTCTTATCAGTTTAGGGTTCTTGTTAACTTTAAATACATACTGTCTCTTATTTAAGTATACATAGCTTCATCAAAGCACGCGATATAATTACATACGTCATACTTATCATACTAGCACCGTTAGAAAATGGTAGTTACAGCATTTTCATTCAATTCCCGCATCAATGATAGTAACCTCTTTGTGTGAACGAAGTAGTAGCAGGTGGTAATTGTGGACACCGATCATCGAGAACAATAACTGCATGAGTAGCGTAGCGTATTGTAGTATCACCTATCGTATACTGTACTATATTAGGTGGTAATACACTTACATCGTTCTGTTACAGAGTTTACGCAGATATCTTGACCGTTTAAAGTCATTGGTTGAATTTTGTGTCGTAAATTTTCGCTAAGTTTGTTTACATGACGTTATACGTATACCTGCTAATCCGGTTCTACAAACAATGATTTGAATGAGATATGATTCACTCGGTATGAACCAGCTATTCGAATGAAGAACAGTCATCGGCTTATTCGGCTTGAAGCTGTTGGTGTAAATAAGGTGTGATAGATACAAGATTTAGCCATCGCTATTTATAAAAACTAACAACAACATTACCGGACTTATGGTAACCAAACTTCTAACTATCAAATTATATTAGTTCCTCTATTTTAAATCTAGTTATAATAATATAACAAACAATATTATATATATTATTTCCCTATGACACATCTTTGCAATTTTGGCGGCGTGATGATTAATTTACGTTATAATAAAATTAGATAGGTACATATTTTCCTCTATAAAAATAACACTGCGAGTATGTGCAAAATGAAAGCAGTAGGTAATTGAAAAAGTACATAAGGAAAATAAGGTAGGTAGGTACCTACATTACCTATTTACAATTATAGACTCCATAACTTAAATGGCGTAATTGTCTTTTACTCATATAATACAACTTATAACTAAGCCATGTATTCATTCTTTATGAGTTTTGCAATCATTTTGACTGTTATACCTCAACTCTATACTTTCCTGTACAAGTATAATAGAAGTGTATTCATACAGTCTTATGATAAACTGATAAGACGTGACCGAGAACTTGTTTCTACGAAGAATTACTTTACTTACTTTTCCATATAACGTTTTGTATGTGAATCGAGTGACGTAACGCACGTTTATAAGTATAATGATGATGCTCAGTGCCGTAAGCGACGCAAATTTTACGTATTCAGTCATTCAGTAACTAGTGGCCGGCCGATACATGCCAGCTATAATGCAATATCGTTTGAGTATCGCACTTTGCACTGTGAGGCTATTTGCACGAGCGATTGTGAGCGAAACGAATTACAGTACGGAACGCGTTATTGTTCGAGATATTATTGTGCAGAGAGTGGGCAAAGTTGGCGGTGCACTGGACAAGAAATTGGATTGTATTGTTAGGTAGTACTGCATTTTATAACTTTTGCCGCTTTCTTATTAAGAACATATTAAGGACTTTTTAACAACTCTATTGTGGACATTGACAATCTCTATTGTCATTATGACAACGTGAATCGAATTTGTTTGAGAAACTTTTAGTGAGTTCCTTTACCGTAAGTAAAACAAATCTTATTTTGCATGAATTATTTGTTGTTTTTTGAAAATGTTACGAACATTATTAGCAAGAGGGTCTACGATTTGCTGCTGGGTATGCAGAGATAATTAACTAGGTAAACATTAGTTATCGTAATCTATCCATTTATTTGTCAGACAGCTATAGAAATAATTATTTATATTTATCAACTTACTAATAATGTAACTGTTTACTGTACTTGCTCACACAAATTTCATAGTGGCTACTTGCCTAGGTACTAAGTACAAGAATAATCTATTTATTATAAAAGGTTTTAAGTGATCAGTCCCACTGTTTGTTCATCACTGGGGGACAGTGGCACTTTATTGAAAAGCTTGAGCAGTTAGTTATCCACCATTGGCACGAATTGAACACACGACTTAATAATTTATATTTGCATTTGATTTAGATTTTTTGTCGCCGTGCAAGAAGGATAACTTCGTTCTTAAAATGGTGGCTTAGATATAAAACAAAGACGTATTACACCATTTATGTCTCATGAACGGCTGGACCGATTTTAATGATTTTTGGTTAGTCAGATTCTTGTTGCATTACAGTCACATTCTGCCAGCTATGTTAAAACTTCTAGTTTTCAAATATGTAATTGTCACTAAAACCAATTGTTAATAAAACCAAAAAAATAATGTAAAATTTTTAACGTAGTTATTATTTATGGGTGTAATGTAATTACTTCGTACATTCCATTCAATACCAAAGTTCGCTGCCCGCATGTCGGTTATTGACGAGCGAGCACTCCAAATTGACGCACTTAATTTATCTTAACAACAACTGTTACACTTTCCCCTAACTATATGGAACTATATATTTAGGAGAAAGTTTGCTCAATAAATACATTCTGTTTGTGATCGTACCGCCGCAAATTGTATGGCAAACACGAATCAATGATTCGCCATTAGAAGTGGTTTATATGTTATATCATAATTGCTATTTGATAGCAATCATCAGTGATTATGTTACTGTAAAAGCTTGAATAACGGTAAATTTTAAAAGTGACAAAAGAATTATAAAATAATCATAACTACTTATTAGTACAATTATTACATTGTTTCCTGCGCATAATAACTTGACGCCGCGCCGTGATGGATAAACGCGTAGTATTTTTTCATATATCGAAAGTAGTAAATATAAAATGTTAAGTATCGAATTGCCAATTACTTAAAGCCATGGATCAGATCAATGTCAGCGTACACTTGGTTAGGTGTCAAATATCCAGTAAAATGTGCGTACCTATAAAATCTCGCTATTAGGGACTGTTTTTTTTTATACCACGGTAACGTTGGCACCCAGGCGGTCTCATAGACCGAGCCGCCCCATCGTTTGTTCTAGGCTTAATAAATATGGTCCAACAAGCTTCCGCTCGCGTGGTATGTCTGTAAAAAGTAGCCTATGTGCTATTCCAAACTATAATCTATCTTTATGTCAGATCTCATACAGATCTGATCTCTCATCCCTACAGCTTTTTTGGCGTGGTGTGTGATTGAGTAACAAATATCCAATTTATCCATCCATCCTAACTTTCGTTTTTAAACAACTTCAAAAAGGAGGAGGTTATCTGACTGTATGTATTTTTTTTTATGTATGTTCAACGATTTCTCGAATTTGCCTGCCGATTTGAAATTTTTTTTTTTTTTGAAAGGGTACCTATACTTTCGAGTTGGTCCCATATTCACTACGTTAAGTTCTGATGATGGAATCTCAGGGAAATCGAAGCCAACCCTCAAATTTTATAGGCACATATTACGTGTTTCATATATTTTCTAAAGTAATTCAAGTATTCGTTAGTCTGATAGTAATCATCTCATGTTGATGAGCTGGTGATGGAAGGTAATAAGGTATAACTCCTTTACTGTTAGGAGTTGGAGGATAATTGTTTCCAAATTTATAAGTATTATAAACCAATAGTTGAATTCTTGTAGTGATGAGCTGTCACTGGAAGGTAAACTCCTTGACGGTTAGAAGTAAGAAGATGATTTCTTTAACCTTTTAACCGCCAGACTATCATCTGTAGAAGTGTATTTAATTATAAATGATTACATTAACTATTTTCCTAATATGAACAATACATATTTTGATAGAATCTAGCGTAAATAAATAGCAAAATCCGATTGAACGAGCGAGAGAGAGAGATATTTGGTCGTAAACATTAAATAAGTATAAATATATATAATATAAGTAAAAATATGTGTCGGATTTATCCGACGTAGGCGGTTAAAGGGTTAAATAATACTTATTTAACCATAAGTTGAATTCTTTTAAGTGACTGAGGTGGGAACTCTTGATGGAAGGTAAAGTTGCCTTCCTCCTTTAAACAATGGAATTGTTGGATGATATTTAAATTTTCCGATATAGTAACCTACATTCTATACCTGTATAATTGTATAACTGTCGCATTCTATAGGAAAAAAAGACGTAGAAAGCATAGAGTTGGATTCCTCTTCTACAATCAGGTTGTGCGGGGGTGACCAAAGTTAGTCTTTGGATGGGTGACTATCGACTAAATTTTTATATGACCATAATTAATTTGGATAAAACCTTTTAAACTTACGCGACTTGTACACGTATTTAATTATTAGATATGTAAAGGGTTAACGTCACGTACTACTATATTTTAAGGAATGTCAAATAATAGGTGTTCTACACGGTTATAAACTTGCGTTCCAACAGAGTGACCTTGGTGGTAGCTTGGTTGCCATCCGCGTAGTTTGTATGAAATTTGGTTGACAACAGCCGGCTACACGGTTGGAATCCACCAAGGGCACCTCTGTGGAAGGCAAGTTTATAACCATGTGACACGGCTTTAAATAATCCTAAGATGATACGTGATATAGATATCCGTTTAGAATTTTTGAATGAACGTTTCTTTCTATCGGGGATTCTTTATTTCGGTTTTCCGTCATGCGAGCGGCACCTTTTTCTTTTGGATTAACCATGGTGCAGTGCGTACCTACTTAAGATGATACAATTAAATTAAATACTATTTTTCTTAATATGGGCGTTGTTTTTTATAAAACTTGGAACAGTTTTCTAGAAAGCTTTGAAATTAGTGATCATTTAGTTAGCCAGCCAGTATAAAAAGTACACTAAAAAGCGAAAATAAACTAAATTAAATATTTATCTCAAAGAAAAAATACAAGTCGGTAAAAATAGTTTACTATAGATAATTAGTAAAATTAGATTGAGTCATAGTTCAAACTTTTACAGCAACATATTGCTGTATGTTGAAGTGGCAATTTATATTTACACATGTTGATAGGGTATAGTTACTAAAAGCAATTTAATACATTACAGAACGATAGCCGTTTAGCTATGTAACGTGTAGCTAGCAGGTACATAATAAATAATAACATACTATATACTTACTAGTTAATTACTTGATGATTTGCACTGATTGATATTGCCGGATATTGCCAATCACACATACATACCTAAGTACGTTTCACGTACCTTTAGGTAGCTAGATTGTACCATGCCACTTGCCTGTTCTGTCACAATATAACATTCCACAGCTAGGCACCTAGGTATATATAACATGCAGTGGAATTCTTCACATAGATGTCCCGTGGCATTATTAATTTTGGGTGGTGCATAGAAAGGAACCAAAGTAGAAATATATCACTATATTAAAAGAGGGTTCATACAGAAATACATGAAATCACGAGATTTCAACGTTCGCTACATGATATGTCTTTTTTACATAATATGTAGCTAAGTAATTCTTGGTATGCCTACATGAACAACAGTTTTCTTGTCTAAAAAGTGTATTAAGAAAAACAGACTATTTACTATTAGTATGTGAGTTAGAACAGTTCTTGCGCATGTTAGATTTATAATAAAACAGTATATATATATAGATAAAACCAGTATATTTATATAGCGATAATAGATGTATTTATACTTAGGGTTAGTTCGGCAATACATAAACTTTATCAAGTTGCCTTATATAACTGTTGTTATACTACGTTAAAAATAAAACTAGAGTAGATAGCTGATAATAAGTAGTAGTATATTTATTAACTTTTATATTCATAATAAACTAAACAGCAATATTGTTTTTATACCAACTATTATATTACCATAGTATAGCACATAATAAAACCAACTGAATACTTGTTAAATAATTATAATTATTTAAATTTAGAATTATAATATATCATCATTATCATATAGCGTATAAATAATACTTAAAATAGTACTTAACTCCTAAACAGTTGTCAGGTCTGCTCCAGTCAACGGTACAATCGAGAATGGCCCTGTTCCAAGCGTTTCTGTCGTATTTATTTGTCACCGCCCCACCACTAGTAACAGATGTTCTTATCTCTCAAAGAACACCTGCTGTTGTGACGTACAAACAACACGTGTTTGCCAATCAAATCAACAATAGATGTTTTGTAAGATAAATTATTGAATTAATTTTAATTATAATGTAATGAAATTAATTATTATTGCATAATAAAATCAAAATTATTATTATTTTATAACACGGCCATTCTGAAATGTACTACGTTCTCGGAGTACAATATAAATACCTTGGATTTTTGGAAATATATATACATACATCCATATCCAATACGTTTAGGCATTACAGAACTTACAATATAATTGATGTTTGTTTATTTTATTTAATACATGTGGCGACAGATAATTATTGGTTGCCTATAAACACAGGCACAGCCATATGATCAATGGGACCGGCATTGGTAGAACCACTAGCACAACCGAAACCACAGGCACAGCCGAAACCATAGGCACATCCACAAGTGAAACCACAGACACAGCAACAGGTGAAACCACAGGCACAGTCACAGGTGAAACCACAGGCACAGCCATAGGTGAAACCATAGGCACAGCCACAGGTGAAACCACAGGCACAGCCACCGGTAAAACCACAGGCACAGCCACAGGTGAAACCACAGGCACAGCCACAGGTAAAACCACAGGCACAGCCACAGGTAAAACCATAGGCACAGCCACAGGTGAAACCACAGGCACAGCCACAGGTGAAACCACAGGCACAGCCACAGGTAAAACCACAGGCACAGCCACAGGTGAAACCATAGGCACGGCCAAACAAGTAGTGTTCGAACACTCACTGTGTTTGTCTTTTATACCTTAAATTGTACTGACATAAGTCAAACGATTGATTAATTACAAACTTAGTAACAGGAAACAATACTTCTATTCTAAAAATATTTAAAGTATTAGTAGTTAAATTAACAATACAATAATATAGAATTTCTAAAATAATCAATCAGAAATTCTAATGACAGTTATAAAACGAAGACTTTAAAAGAAGACTTTAAGACTTTTTGAAGATTTCAATTTGTTGACAACAATTAAATACTATTTATTTCAGTAATTGCCATTTATAGTAATTAGCTATACAATAATTGATATTTAAATTTAACCTATAAATTATCAATGATTTAGAATCTAGCCAGATGCATAACACAGGTAAATAGACTTACTACAGGAATAAATAGGTACTTACAAATGACACACACACATTTAAACGTTTCTGTTTCTCTTATTTGAATATTTGTTTCAATATTTAGACAAAATATTTCGAATAATTAACACGGCCAGACTGACAAGTACTTCGCTCTCGAAGTACCTACCTTTTATACTAGTCTGTATTTTTGTTTGTTACCTGCTGCATTAACGTTTAGTTAACCAGCAGTATTACCTGCTGCATTAATTTTTAATTAACCAGCAGTATTTTTTTTTAATTGTTACCTGCTGCATTAACGTTTAGTTAACCAGCAGTATTACCTGCTGCATTAATCTTTAATTAACCAGCAGTATATATATTTTTTGATCTTTGGCCTTGGCATACAAGCACCTATCACCCGCTGCAGTGTGAATTTCAGTGAAGTATCAGGGCAAAGATCGACCAGCGGTATTTTTTGTGACTTCTGACCATGACATATTAACCCTATCACCCGCCGCAGTATGATATTCAGGTTAATATCTGATCAGAAGCCGACCAGCGGTAAAACCATTAAATATGTGTGTGTGTCTTTTGTAAATACAACCCCTAATATACCTAATATACCAAAAAAATAGATAGTATATAGCATATTTGTAACATATTTTATTTTATCCTAATACAAAAATAACAATCAATTGACAAAATTGGAGCTTGTACGGAAGGAATATTAGTATTACAACCAATAAGTAAACGAATTGGTGTAAAACCCGTAGAGCTCTGTATAGTTGTGTTAATTGACTGTTGTACTTTCCACAATCCTTTCGGCCAATCTGACACATCTGTTATTATAATCTATCGAAATTCAATACAAATTATTGGAAGACCAAAAAAATTCTGAATTAATAATAGGTCACCTATTGAATTTTATTTCGTAATCAAATTATTTATTTAGGAACAAATATTATTGATTATGTAATTTAAAACACAAGTTTTAGGTCAAATAACTAATTAAACTGGTTGTGAGGCAACTTCAGAATTACTATAACTTACAAAAATTAACATAGCCCTATAATTATATTTATTTCTATTACGAGCAGACTGACAAGTAATTTGCTCCCGGAGTACAATAAATTATTATAAGGTGATAAAAAAATAATTATAAAAGCATTGTCACGTAAATAAGTATTTTGAATATCAACCGATTAAAATTTAAAATGTTTCTTAGTTTTGTTTTGCCAGGTGTCTATACATGATAACCCTCTCCACCCGTTGCTGGTGAGACAGACTAGCACCAAGTAGACTGAGGACTAGCGGTTTTTACTTTAAATTCTAATTTTTGCAATCACAATTTATACAAATGAAACATTAGTTTATTCTTAATACAATATCAATGACAATATTTTTCTATTTATCTATCATTTTTGACAATCCCGTTTTCATCAAATAATTCACAAAGCCGATATGTTTACCTTGTATTTTTTTTTTCAATTACCTATTTCTCGTATTGCAAAACGATTACTAGACAGAATAGACGAATTTAATATGTTTCTTTAAATAAATTTCTTTACGTTTGGTTTTGTGAAACGTTAATAAGACAGTCTAATATTTATTGGTCAGCTTCTATGTTTAGTAAATCTACTGAGATTAATTCCCATAATGGGAATTATTACGAAATAAGAATCGAGTAACGTAATGGCATTTCTTAGTATTTTCTTCTGTATTAGGAGTTTAGTGATTTGAACAACGATTAGTATATAATATAACCTTCACTGAACTCAGTAAACAACACTATGTATATAGTCCAGATGAAATATGAAAAATCTATTAAGTACAGTTTTTGTATAGGTTAAAGAGAAAAGGAAAAAGAAAGTTATAAGTATACGTTTAAATTTTGGTTCCCCAAATAAATTACCCTCATTTTAACATGTCTTGATTTGACAATCAATAACATTATCTTTCGTCAGAATTCTAGGTTTGTACAGACGTATTTACTAATGTCAGTTTTGCTCTGTTTTATATAATTTAAGATTTAAGAATACATAATAAACATATGGTTTATGTTATACTGTAAATATTAAGTTAACTATAAAACTGTATGTATATTCAATAAATAAATAAAATAATAAATATTGATGGAGGCCATTCTAATATTTGCAGCAGTAACAATTTAGTTAAGTTACATTCCGTATACAAAACATTTTTATTATAAAATATCTAAGATTTAAGACTAAGCAAATTAAAGCAGAGCCCCTTAGGGCCTTACCATTTTTTGCTACAGTTTTGAAGCTGCTCCATCTGTATTCTCTGGACAGCTCCTCGATGTTGAGACACCAGCCGTTCGTGCTGAAGTCGATTGACGCCGGACCAAAGACCGAAGTGTCACGTTGTCATCAAAACAATGATGGCTCCCCTCGCGGATCGCCTCAGGAAAATCTTCGAAGATTGTTTTTTCCCACCCATTCTAAAACTTTCAATTCAATGTATTAGTTTATGGACATAGTGTATCCCACTTCTGATGTTAGATTTATAATAAAACAGTATATATATATAGATAAAACCAGTATATTTATATAGCGATAATAGATGTATTTATACTTAGGGTTAGTTCGGCAATACATAAACTTTATCAAGTTGCCTTATATAACTGTTGTTATACTACGTTAAAAATAAAACTAGAGTAGATAGCTGATAATAAGTAGTAGTATATTTATTAACTTTTATATTCATAATAAACTAAACAGCAATATTGTTTTTATACCAACTATTATATTACCATAGTATAGCACATAATAAAACCAACTGAATACTTGTTAAATAATTATAATTATTTAAATTTAGAATTATAATATATCATCATTATCATATAGCGTATAAATAATACTTAAAATAGTACTTAACTCCTAAACAGTTGTCAGGTCTGCTCCAGTCAACGGTACAATCGAGAATGGCCCTGTTCCAAGCGTTTCTGTCGTATTTATTTGTCACCGCCCCACCACTAGTAACAGATGTTCTTATCTCTCAAAGAACACCTGCTGTTGTGACGTACAAACAACACGTGTTTGCCAATCAAATCAACAATAGATGTTTTGTAAGATAAATTATTGAATTAATTTTAATTATAATGTAATGAAATTAATTATTATTGCATAATAAAATCAAAATTATTATTATTTTATAACACGGCCATTCTGAAATGTACTACGTTCTCGGAGTACAATATAAATACCTTGGATTTTTGGAAATATATATACATACATCCATATCCAATACGTTTAGGCATTACAGAACTTACAATATAATTGATGTTTGTTTATTTTATTTAATACATGTGGCGACAGATAATTATTGGTTGCCTATAAACACAGGCACAGCCATATGATCAATGGGACCGGCATTGGTAGAACCACTAGCACAACCGAAACCACAGGCACAGCCGAAACCATAGGCACATCCACAAGTGAAACCACAGACACAGCAACAGGTGAAACCACAGGCACAGTCACAGGTGAAACCACAGGCACAGCCATAGGTGAAACCATAGGCACAGCCACAGGTGAAACCACAGGCACAGCCACCGGTAAAACCACAGGCACAGCCACAGGTGAAACCACAGGCACAGCCACAGGTAAAACCACAGGCACAGCCACAGGTAAAACCATAGGCACAGCCACAGGTGAAACCACAGGCACAGCCACAGGTGAAACCACAGGCACAGCCACAGGTAAAACCACAGGCACAGCCACAGGTGAAACCATAGGCACGGCCAAACAAGTAGTGTTCGAACACTCACTGTGTTTGTCTTTTATACCTTAAATTGTACTGACATAAGTCAAACGATTGATTAATTACAAACTTAGTAACAGGAAACAATACTTCTATTCTAAAAATATTTAAAGTATTAGTAGTTAAATTAACAATACAATAATATAGAATTTCTAAAATAATCAATCAGAAATTCTAATGACAGTTATAAAACGAAGACTTTAAAAGAAGACTTTAAGACTTTTTGAAGATTTCAATTTGTTGACAACAATTAAATACTATTTATTTCAGTAATTGCCATTTATAGTAATTAGCTATACAATAATTGATATTTAAATTTAACCTATAAATTATCAATGATTTAGAATCTAGCCAGATGCATAACACAGGTAAATAGACTTACTACAGGAATAAATAGGTACTTACAAATGACACACACACATTTAAACGTTTCTGTTTCTCTTATTTGAATATTTGTTTCAATATTTAGACAAAATATTTCGAATAATTAACACGCACATCGTTTTAAGCCAAAAAAAGTGCCAGAATACGATCAGTTTGGATGCGTTTTTGGTGATTTGGGCCGTAATAACTTGAAAAGTGTTGCTATGATTCTAAGGGTTTTTTGTGCTTTTCTCCAAAGTTTAACTAGCAACATTCAAAAAGCTATTTATAGATTAGTAACGAATACAAAAGTAAATTGAACTACCTATTACGAATGGCCATAACATTGCACTTGCAGCACTTGTGCATAATTATAAATTTATTTAATTTTGAACAGTTAAATAAATCGACGTATGAAGTATATTTCCACATTCAGCCTTCTGGATATATCAAGCACTAATACCTAAGGCGCCTTTGTATTATAGTAGCAACATATTAACTTTTATGATTTATTATGGTCGGTATCATTACATAAATATTGCAGCAGTCCACTTTCCTTTCTGGTCGGAAGTTTGATAGCAAAAAACACAATGCTGCAAATGCCACGGAGTCACTACTCTTGTACTCTCGAGGCCCTTACGTAGCAGCATTGTATCTAAAATACCGATATTTGGTATCGGTATAGTCTCATAGTGACAATATAAAAGTAACATAAATATATTATAATAATAATATAATATTATTATAATATTCTACCACATTTACACAGCGCCATCTAGTCCCGAAATAAGCAATTATATTTGCTTGTGTTATGGGTAGGTACTAAACAACTGATATACTACCTACTTAAATACATTTTTTTTTGTAAATACATATTATAGATAAATTACACCCAGATACAGAACAAATCTTTATGCTCATCACACAAAGACTTGTCCTGGGTGGGGATCGAACCGAAGACCTCCGGCTAACCACTAGAACAACAGGCCAGGCTATATAAAAGTAATATAAACATACTTAGTATAAAAGTAAAAAGGTTCTTACAACTTTTTGTTGAATTAATTTAAAGTAGTCATTACCATTTACAAAATAATTTAAAAAAAGATAAAGTTAAAAATACTTATGAATAAGAAACTGAAACTTGATATAACGGTTTACGAAGTGGCCCCATACCATGTATCTGAAATTCTGAATACAGATCAGTGCACGAGCCTCAACCCTCAAATTGTTTAGACATGGTGCAAACCATGTAAATCAATCCAATTGGGCGTTAAGAAATTAAACACATAATACTTAATTAACGAGATTTTCTCATGGGACTATATACTATAGTAATATAGTTCTTAAAGAGTGAACTGATTTTTAAAGGGCGGCAACACGCTGAGGTGGCTCTGGTGTTGCAGGCGCCTCCAAAGGCTACGGAAGGAACGTACATCTGCCCCCTGATTGCGCGGGCGCCGGATTTGGGCGGAAATGTCAGTTTATAATTAAACTGACATTACTCCCCGAAAATTTTTACGTTACGTTTTTTAAGTTTAATAACTTAAAAAACGTAATATTAACAAAATAGATGGTTGTAGGAACAAATCTTAAATTAATCAGTTTTTAATTTTCTATACGGTAGACTATTTTGTAACATTAAATAACTTAAGCCATAAAAATATGTCGTACTAAGATTGGAAAAAGTTTACGATCCGGGAGCAATCCGATCCGACGAGTCAGAATCAGGGGCTGTTTGCTACCGTCGCCGTCGTCATAGTAAAAAAGGCATACGCGTCTAATTGATGAATATCTGCTACAAAGCTAGATTAAACATAGGGAGCTAAGTATCTCACACGTGCCCACATCGGCATCGTGCACTTCACGCGTCTGTTACTCTGCTTAGGCAGACTCTCGGTTTTGATTTTCATGTTCCTAAAATAGGTCCTGCCTCTATCTACCTACCTACATCGATCTTTTTGGAACTTTGCGTCTTGCGCTAATTAGCATAAGGTTAAAAACTGCTAAACAGAATCAGTTGTCCCTGTCTTAGGTAGGTTAAAATTATCTTACAGCTTTTATAAGCAAGTAAATTTATTGTATTAGTATAATGTTTTATGTCTGGCAGCATTTGTTAAGATCTTTTACATTAAATCAAGATTACGACCGATTGCGCAACTTATAACATAATTACTTAATGATTCTCTTTATTAGATAAACGCTCAACAAGGACATACGACATATTACTATAAAAACTTGTACAAAGATGTGTTGTCTGTCAATATCAAAGTATCGATTCAATATGCTAATATACTGCCTATTCCTTCAGGGTTAAAAGGCATGAAGATATGAGATTGCCTTATCGCTACTTTAATCTTCAGAGCCAAGCTTTCATATTTCTTAATACTACCATCGAGTAGGTAGGTATAAATTTTTTTTCAAAAAGCCTTTATCACCAGCTACTTAGTAACTTACACAGCTTGTTATAGCTTACATTTCGAGTTAAACTTTAATCTGTTAGTTGTATGCTGTTCATTGTCGGTACCTTGCTGTTAGGCTGTTACCTAGAGTTCCCACACAGAAGCAAAACTCCCGAGGACAATACAAAACGGCTACGGCGATGTATTGTTTCCAAAACTAACAAATAGCACAGTCCGTCTTTGTTTGAAGGTAACTACTGGGCACTGGGACCGTGAGACTAGATATAGAAATAAGTTAAGAGTACCAGTATAGTAGGTAGCTTACACTTTAAATAGTGAACTAAACCTGATAACTAGATATACAAATGATAGCGATTTCTAAGTACGTCTGTAGTATGAAATCTACGACAAATATCGCTTAATTACCATTGCCAAGAGTAAACACAACTTCTAGAATCTGAATCATCATCATCAGCAATCAGCAACCCATTAATGTCCCATTGCTGGGCTCCGATCTCCTCTCTTCTATCTAGAATCTGAATATTTGCAACAGATTTGCTCGTGACAAACTACAACATAAACAGTCAAACAGATATAATTACTCTATAACGATTTACTATAGAGTCAATGAATTCAGCCTATTGCAGTTCACTGCTGGGCATAGGTCACTCCTAAAGTCCTAACACGCACCATCACACTCGGCCATAACTCCTTTCGCATCCAGTCCAACACAGCGATATTTTTCAAGTCGTCGGTCCACCTAGCTTGGTAGCCATCCTACTGTACGCTTGTGCTGAGTCGCTCAATAGCATATGGCAACTGTTTTTTAGAATACATTGTGTTGTTTCAGATGGCGCTGGTAGAGGAAGCAGGCGCGGGCGCCGCCGCCGACGACCCCGAGGCCTTACTTAACGAGTGGCTCGGCGAACTCACCGTGCTCACAGCGGTAAGCACTGTTTAGATCCTCTCTTTACTCCTTAAGAACCATAGTAGCCGCAGCTGAAGTATATCATTAACGCTCTTTCAAAAACCCCACGTTGCTCAACACTTTAAGCCTGCTAATCTCCACTACAAGGCATAAATAGAGGCATCTGGAAAACGAATCTTATACTTGGCCGATAATTCCTTCATTAATTAAATAAATAAAAAAGTAAAGGCTGTTTATAGAGGGATGATTGATGCTGGATTACAAATGGAACACGTGTGTTGTGCAGCCGGCGTGCGGCGCGGCGCTCGGCCGCTCTGTGGGACAGGTGTGCGGATCGAACACATGTCATGCGCTTTTACCAATATTTTGCATTGGCCAACAAGCTCCTCACAATAACTTATTATAATATTTCGAAAATAACCCGTAATTTTAACAGGTTCTTTTATTAGAGTAACCAAATGTTAAAGTGAACAATTACAAAAAGTACTTAGCGTCATAGTAATATACTAGACTTATAAACATAGATCCCACTGCTATATCTACTGGGATATAATTGTAGCTATTAGCTTACGCGTGAAATAGGTAAATTAGTTTATTATGTCATATTCGTACAAAATCATTTATTTTTAAAATATCTCTGTTTATGATTCAAAGACTGGACGACAAATTATATGATGAAAGTAACAGAAAATTCAGTCTTCTTGAAAAAAAGTGATAAGAAACAATAAAAAAAAACTACCTAAAATTCTATTGATTATGTGGAACCTAGCGACAGTTAGGACCGAATGGGAAGAATGAAGGCGGCCAATATTTGTCTGCAGAGCGCACCAAAAAAATAGAAATACTTAAATGCTATACCCTCGAAAAACAGTAACCTCCTTTAAAGCTGTGCTACATGGATATAAACTGGCCGTGGAAGGCCAGAGGTGCCCTTGGTGGATTCCAACCATGTAGCCGGCTGTTGTAAACCAAATTTCATACAAACTACGCGGATGGCAACCAAGCTCCCACCAAGGTCACTCTGTTGGAACGCAAGTTTATAACCATTTATAACCGTGTAGAACACCTATTACTTCAGCATTCGGGTAAAATACCTGAACTGTTAGCACATATTCATCATATTGGTAACCCTAGTCAATACAACAAGCACGCGATAACTTGATTTTCAACAGACCTTTAGCTGTTTCTTTATTAACCTTTTCTTGACATGATTACTGTTTCTTTTTGCCACATAATATTGGTATTGCATCCCTCCTGAACACTTCTTTCGTCATTCAAAAAATAATTTCGTACAAGTGACGATATGATTTTGTTTATTTAAAATTCAAATACGTGCATAAATATTACGATATGAAACAAGGGAGACTTTGGCAGCTTATTTTTTATTTGTAAGTATCATACTATTAAATAATCTATGTACAATAAGTACTTATATTTTTCGAACGGTTCTTAATGGTGATTTAATTCTGACTGCGTGTTTTTTGACTATTTTTCTGCTTTTCAATTTACCGAGAGTTGTCCGTTTTCAGTTTCAATAAATGAGGAATAAATATGAGATTATTAATCCAAAATCTACAATGCAATTGTATATATTAGTTGTAAGTTTTATTGTTTATATAACTTATGTAATAAATTAACTAAGACTTAAGGGAAACATAGTTAAAATTATTCTTATTTTAATAAACGAAGGTAATGAAATTAAAAATATTCTCATCTTACTATTATGCGAAAGGTACGGGGGTGTATGGATGGATAGATGGATGGATGTTTGTTTGTTATTTTAATCACACTAGAAGATCTGAAAGAATCTGTTTGAAATTTGGCACATAGATAGATTAAAGTCTGGAATAGATTTTTACCGACATACCACGCGGGCAGAGCCGCGGCCGCAAGATAGGAATTGTAGTAAGTAACAGTAAACATTATTTATTTTATTTATTCAGAGTTAATAAAAAATTATTAAAAAATTAAAAAAACCCGACTGCAAAAAATCAACAGATAAGCAACGCACTAAAAAGACCGAAAAATGGTTGTAAGTATTATTCCTGATTTAATTTAAATATATATTTGTAATCTCCATTTGATTCTCTTTATTTTGATACACTACTCGATACGTTTGGTTAAAAAAAAAATGTTAACTACTTACAATTTGGCGCCAAAAGTCCGCCATTTTTTTTTTTAATACCTATCTAAGGACACTTGGGTTTTTGAGAAGAATCTAACGATACCTAAATTGTCAAAATCCATCCAGCCGTTTGGAAGAAACATGGGAATAAAGAAATTTACAAACATACAAGATACGCGCGAAAAACAATATCCTTCTTGGCAGTCGGGTAAAAAGAACTAAGTCAGATCGCTAGTTGCGGATTTTAAGTATTACTTCAATAACTTGATTATAACAAGTAAAAGAAACAATTATTTTGAATTCAGTTATAGTAAGTAACCACTGCTTATGGTAGGTAATTATTATTCGCATATTTCTTATGATTATCAGCACTGGTAAATGGAAGATCGATAAAATGTGTATCTCGAACATCTGTCGGGTAGATTGATACGTACTCGGCACAGGCAGGTGTTCTCCACGAGACACCTGTTTCCCATTTTTTGTTCGTCTTTTTTTCTCATGATTCCTGGTACAGTCCCGTATTGTAAAAAAAACACTGCTGGTGCTTATTCAACAACTAAAGATGTAATTATAGAATCAGTGTTGGCCAAAATATAGCACAGCAATTTATTTAAATTATCCATCATTATGTGGTAAATATTGTCAACGTAATCAATTCAAGACAATGCGGCCAAAATTTGCCAAAAAATAACAGATGGTAAATTTAAAATAATTACGGTCATATATCTGTAATATAGGTAGTATTTTATGGAAAAAGTAGGGGGTGCGGCAGAAAAGTAGGACACGTATAACTAGGTCATTCGATTTCGTCTTTCATTGTCACGTGTTGGATAATGTTCTATATAAGTATGTAGGTACCTATTTAAAAACCAGTCAAGTGCGAGTCAGACTCACAATATTTTTTAAAATATATTACAGAGATGTAAGTACACATTTACGGGTTTTGGATTTTTCCTTTACTTGTGCAACTTGGTATTGCTTCTTGCCAAATTTCAAATTTCATCTAGATCAACGGAATTACCTTATAAATACAGGTTTTCGATGCGATCGTCAAATTAAGAGCCAAAATGAAGCACAAACGGCTGGAGTAGAATCTTCAGAACGACGCGACGTATGTTGGGTCAGAATCAGAAATCATTTAATTTATTCTTCACAAACAACGATTAATATGATATACAGTGTGGAATTTTGTATTGCCACCTGGAGGGAAAGTACTTTAAATATTAGATATAGATAATTTCACTCAAAGGAAACATTCCTTTATTTTTAAAAAGAAACAGAACTGCATTTAACGATTTCCAAAAATTCGCTTATCAAACCCAGGAATCGAACCAGCTAAAATTCCAAAAAATAACACCTTGTACTTTTATGGCGTTCACCGATAGCGTCAATCATAAGGATCGAATCTCTCTAACAAACGTAAATAATTAATTATCTTTGCTGTTATTTATTCACTAAAATAGGAAGAAGAACTATTTGGATAAAAATATTGCGATATGCACGTATGTTTGTGCAGGTCAAATGAAAAAAAAATTGCGACTTACTTTTGAGGCAATAGAATTACCACGTAAGTAATGTAAGTTACAATTTTATAGTTTTGTTCTCATTTAAATAACCATGTTTCTTTTTTTATTAACTTCTTTATTATGACATTCTAATTATTTAGTTTATTATACACTTATTATTTAAACTAAATTTAAAAATAATATTTATAAATAAAAACTAACTAAATGTACCATTAAAATAAAAAATGGGGGGGAAATTACAAATGAAAATGTTTCTTAGTAAGATTCGATCCTCATGGTTAACCCTATCGATCCATGCCATAAAAGTACAGGATGTTATTTTTTGGGATTTTAGCTGGTTCAGTTCCCGGGTGTGGCAAGCGGAATTCCGAAAAAATTTGTATGTAGTTTTGTTTCTTTTTAAAAACAAAGGAATGTTTCCTTTGAGTAAAATTGTCTATCTCTGATATTAAGAGTACTTTCCATCCAGGTGGCATTACAACATTCCACCTGTATAACATCTAAATTTAGGGAACTAGGCATATTACATAGGTAGTAAATTGATGGTACCTACGTAGTGCTTCAAAATAGTTTTTTATATTTATGTAGGATAATTGGGTAATATTATGATGGATAATTAGATAGTTCGTAAGTGCGGGAAACAAAATTGCTTCGCGTCTGTCGGGTGTCTCGTGTTGGTCACCCGGTCGGCGCGGCGGGTGGCAGCGGCAAGTGACAGCATGGCGAGTGGCGCGTGGGTGCGTGCGCTTGACGCGCGGAGCCAGTGAGGAGCTCTGTGGGTACAAACCTCGAGCCGCGGCGCGGCCCGCTCGCTCGGGGGGTTAGAACTAAGGGGACCCGCACGCACACTATCGCACCGCGCCGCGCTCTCTTGTCCCGTCATTCTGGAATCAAACAACAACGTAGCGTACCGGCCGCGCACACGTGCGCAAGTCACAAAACTCGGTTGCCGCTTGTCTACTTGCCTCCCCCCTGCGCTGTTGCCTGCCTCTACGACCGGCCGCTGTCGACTCAGCATTCATGCTTCATTTTATAAAACTACTCACTTCACTCTGGTTTACGCTGGTCGCTGCCTAGTTGTGGTCGTGCTTGCGTACGAATAACGCGTTTCTTGAGTTAACCGCGCAAGTGTCCTTTGTTCAGTGATTTCTTAAAAATACAGACTGATGTCTGGCGCGAAAAGTTTGTTTTCGGCAAAGTGAATGGGCGAGGTCACTACACCGTGTGGTATATTTTATCTAACTGTAGTGCGGTTTAGTTGTGGTGCAGTTCCGCGCACGCTCTGTACAATGGAATAACAAATTCGTTTGCGTACACACTATTCTAAGTGCAAGTGTATTACAATCATAGTATAGATTGTAATACAATTATTTGTTTTAATAGAAAAGTGCTTTGACGTTTTTATTTTATAATTCAGTACTAGATGGTCGATTACGAACATATTGACTGTGTTTGTAGTGCAGTAAGCAGAGTGGAGCAAGTGACGAAGCGTCGGCGTTTTGGCACGCTTTGCTAATAGTGAGAAGTGGTGTACTGTATAAACTGTGAGTCATTCCGCGTTGCGATGTTACCAAAATGATGGATGTGCAACTAAATGAATCGAGTAAGTGGCAGCGCGGAAGGTTTCTGTCAACTCTCAATAGAAGTTTTCGATTAGCGAGCTCGAAAACAAGAAGTGTTCATAACTCACCCACAGAGATTAAAAGCATGGAGCAAAGTTTAGATATGTCAACGGTACGTAATGAATAATAAGTGCAATAACTTGCGATAATAGTCGCGTGGAATGTTTACTATTATTACTTACCTACATTGGTATTCAGTTTTCAATATCAACCACAAGTTGATTTACGGGGGATGATTCTAAGCTGTCGGAAAATTTTCAGACGTAAATGTCAGTTTAATTAAATTTAAAAAACATAATGTTTAAAAAATTTATGGTTGTAGGAACAATTCTTAAATTAATCAGTTTTTAATTTTCTATACGGTAGACTATTTTGTAACATTAAATAACTTACGTAAAAATACGTAGTACTAAGATTCGAAAAAGTTTACTATCCGAGAGCAATCCGACTGGTCAGAATCAGGGGGCTTGTTTGGCAATTAAACTGTAAACTCTACAACAACAACCGTTCCAGCAGAATATATAGTATAATTAATAATAATATTAAAGAAACCTAATAATAGAAATTATTTTAAAACATAAAGGCCTATGTAGCTAGTATAAAATTCGGTGAGAAAATAATTTGCTCTTGAAAATAAACGTAATAATATACGTATCTACTTTTTAACAATACGCTAAATATATAAATATAAAACATTGAAGTATTAAAATCGTAATTGAAAAGTATTTTTCATTAGCACAATACAGTGTAATATACTACATACGACTGTTCATTGTTTCAAGACAATGCATTCCCAACTTTGTTTTAAGATGTCAACTAGGTAGGTACCCACGTGAATATTAATAACAGAACTTTGTAAAGGTACCTTTAAGAAGCTTAATTTGTATTCATAGTGTCCTTCTACATTAAAGGGTTTGGATTAGTTGAAGTCTCCAAATAAGTAAGTTCTTGAATTATATTATTGTCAATAGAAATTCAAGAACCATCATCAATAGATTTCTTATTGTATGAAAACTACATAATATTATTACACCGTGGGATACTCGAGGGAAGGCCTAAGCTGAAAGCCAAGACAAAACAAGAAAAAAAAATTGTAAAAGATCCATTTTAATCTTATGTAAAATTTTGAAATACTTAAATGCTCTTATTATTATTAAATTATATTAGCCATCAACCATCTATCCCTTAGAGCATTCTAGCATTCATCTTAGATCTATCCTAACTTTCGCATTCATAATATTAGCTGGATTGACATTAAAACTCATTTGCAAAATTTACTTATTTCCAGGGCCTGAACACTTCAAATGATGGCTCATCAGTGTTAAGACCGCTGGAGATAGTTGCGCCGCGTATAGACACTTACCGTTTTTCGATGGCCAATCTAGAGGAGACCCAGGATGCAGACCTGGACGCCATACTCGGGGAGCTATGCGCTCTTGACTCCGAATACGATGAAGAAATATCTAGAGTTTCGTCTGGTAAGACACACGTTAATATAAAAGGAAAATAGAATTAGAAACAAGAAATGGTTAAGTTTAGTGACATATAACATGTTTCAGCTTTATCAACGACATCGAAAACAAGATCAAATGGCGAGGTCCCTCAGAGACAAGAGAAGGAGTGCAACGACGGTGCTTCCAGCATCGCTCGCACTGATTCTCCAGATAATGACTCGGCATTTAGTGATACTGTGAGTTCGGTAACCTTTATTATTACCTTGGAGATGAAGTTTAATTATCATAATTTATTATTCTGACTGTAAGAGTTTAATATCTAATTACCACGTTATGTTATTGTTCAGGTGTCCATGCTATCCAGCGAGTCGTCTGCATCGAGCAGTACAAGCATGAAGTGCAAAACTATGAAGCTTAACCTTCATGAAACTCAAAAAGTAAATATTTATTTAGTCAACATCTTTAAATTTTTGTAATTTGTCCAAATAAGTTCATTATTAGATCTATCTTCGATCGATCTTGATATAATTTAAAGATGGCAGCACTGCAGGTCTAAATCCACCCATCGTGGTTATGCGATGAACTCTAATTTTAAAGGTTCTATACAGTTCAGTTCTATCAAACCTTAAAATGATATCAAAAGTGCTTTTGTACTTAAACAGTTTCACAAAATTTGAATGTAAGGAAAGTATTAAATAATCTTATTGATGTATTACAGGATGCAAGTTTTCAACAAAAGGCTGATAAAATAAAACTAGCATTGGAGAGAATGCGCGAAGCGAACATAAAGAAACTCTTCATCAAAGCGTTTTCCATGGATGGCTCATCCAAAAGTCTACTGGTGGACGAAAAGATGACATGTGGATATGTCGCAAGGCTTCTAGCAGACAAGAACCATGTCATTATGGAGCCGAAATGGGCCATAGTGGAACATTTACCTGATCTACATATGGGTAAGATAAAAACCTACCTTCAAATGTCGCCGTGCCTTTGACTGGGTTCGATCCCCACCCAGGACAAATCTTTGTGTGATGAGCATAAAGGTTTGTTCTGTGTCTGGGTGTAATTATTTATCTATAATATATATGAATTTACAAAAAAAAAATGAATTTAAGCAAATATAATTGCTTACTTTGGGACTAGATAGACTAGAGACAGTGAATGTGGTAGAATATTGTTATTATTATTATCCACTACATGTCAAACATAAATATTTGGCCTGAGCTTTGTGTCCAAACAGGAATTGCTGTTGAGTGCAAGAATCAGTTTTTTGTCACACAACTACTAAATATTGTTAATACTCTTTACATTTCGTTCACAGAACGCGTGTACGAGGACCACGAGATGCTCGTAGACAATCTGATGCTATGGACGAGAGAGTCAAAAAATAAGATCTTATTTTCCGAACGACCGGATAAAATCTCTTTATTTCAAACACCTGAAAAGTTTTTATTAACCGAAGATGATAGAGGTGAGTTTTTTATATTCTAGGAAATTTGATTAATTTAAGTTTAAAACTACATTGAAAAGTAATAAGTATAAACTTACCTTTTTTCAGTTCCGATAATTATGCTAGTGTGTGTACTTGTGTGTTTAGAAATGTCGTTGGTTCTTTTTTTTCGCTAAAATCTTTTTATGCCTATTTCAATTTGAAATATTTAGGTTGGTCCAGCGAACAAGACGACCACTCAAGACAAGTAATCATAGAAGAGTTCTTCGGGCAGAGCGGCGGCACAATCAGCACCCTCCCATCAGTGTCCGGACACCCAGTACCACCCATGGAGGGACCGCTATATCTAAAAAATGATGCCAAAAAAGGATGGAAGAAAATATATTGCGTCTTAAGACCATCTGGTTAGTACTAAATAAATTAAATGCTGTGTGATGTGTGGCCACACCTTTTTGTTCGGCATAAGCGACTTGGCTAATGCGAATTCGTTCTATTGTAAGTAATGCGTGACATGTAACTTATTACAATTTGATTGTCAATATATAGGGCTGTACTACTCACCGAAGGACAAAGTGAAAACATTGAAGGAGCTGGTCTGTTTGGCGACATTTGACACTAACGAAGTTTATATAGGGTTAAACTGGAAAAAGAAATACAAGTCTCCAACTGACTATTGCTTCGCTATCAAGCATCCGAGGCTACAACAACCAAAGAGCGTTAAGTTTATTAAGTTTCTCTGCGCTGAAGACCAGCGCACACTTGAAAGATGGGTCATAGCGATGCGTATAGCCAAGGTACGTATATTAAATAATACTATACTGTCATTGGTAAAAGGTTTCCACTGACGGATTGTAATTATGAAGCCACTTATTTATTATGATTCGTAGTCATCTATCCTATACTATATAGGATATCTATAGATAACATACCATTGCAAAGAATTAGATAGTCAGGCAGAGGGTATGGCAACTAAGCATAATTATTTATGATGTGCTCTTTTCTGAAGCACAAGGCGCTCTGTCTTGGTGCCTCTGTCGCACCAACTTTTTACAACTGAATTTAATGAGGTCGAGTCTAATTTCAAAATTGATCGACGATGTAGAATGTTTGTAAACGCAATTTTATTTAAATTTATATACCAATCGAAATTATATACCAATATTATAAAACAGTTAGAACTAGATATCACCTGTAACACAGGATTTTTCCTAGTACAGGCATTTTAGATTATAGACTTTATGTATAATTTTATAAGACTATTGACAATATGTACTATTTTAAATTCTGAATAAAATTATTATTATTAGTTATTATGAAACTTATCACTGTCAAATTGTATTTTATTATATTATATAATATATATTTATTCATTCAATTTTTCATATTATTATGTCGATATCAGTGGCATAAAGCTGTAACTTATTAGTAAAAACTTTAGAAAATAATCCATAAGTTTTTTTATTAATTTAAGTGGTTTTACAAAGACAGACATTATATTGTTTATTCTACATTCAATTCGGCCCGAGTACAGTTAAATTCTTAGTAAGTATATTGATATCTAATTTATATACATTTTAATAGCATGGAAGACAATTACTGGAGAATTATCGGTCGCTGGTGGAAGAGTTGACTCAAGAGGATTTGGACCATCTCGCTCACGCGCGCTCGTGTTCTGTAAGTTTGCTGACGGTACTTTATAAGCTATATAATTAGGTACTTACATAACGCACCCTCAGAGCCAATGCCATCTCATTTTTATTATCAACCATAATACTTTTGCCACAAGATGTAAATTGCTGAGTGGACTCATTTTCACTAAACGCCTTTTTTATAATTAACTATTGGACGACATAGATAAGTTTTAAATCGGCATTTATATATCGTATGTTTAAGAGATTTGGTTTTACGCTTTTCGACAAAACCACTGATCAATATAAAAAGACATAGATTGTACTATTCTTAATTGATATACCAAGCGAGTCCAAACCGCAGGCAACAGTTTAGCTCGGCCCCCTAATTCTGAGCCTTCGGAATGCTCTCGTATCGTAAACTTTTTCAAATCATAGAACGAAGTTTATTTACGTTCAAAGTTATTTATTGGTAGAAAATAGGTTGACGTATAGGAAATTAAACACTGATTCGATTTCTTTCTACAACTATCTATTTTGTAACAATAAGTATGACATTTCCGGCCGAAAACTTTCCGATAGCTCAGAATCGTCGCCCTGATTCTGAAACTGAAAGTTTAAAAAACAAAACAAGCAAGCGTAAAAAACAAACAGTATTTATTTATATAGTCAGGTTATGGATTTTTTTTTTAATAATAACTTGTATAATGCAGATTACTTCAATCCCGACCAAGACAAATGGTACTGCTGTGGTTGGAATCAGCAGCCCGGCACAGTCTACCTCGAGCAACCTTAGTGTTGCCAACTCTGATATAAGCAGTGGAAGGTTGGTATCACATAATATATTTATTAAAACTGTGTTTTTAATAAATTTGGTGTTTTATTTTTTATTATGTTTATGAATTCGGCAAATGCTTTTCTATAAATTGTGTCTATAATAATATGTGTAAACTTAAATATAATGCTTGCGTATGTAATTATTTAAGTATAATTTTTATGGTTTACGTTGCGAATTTTATTATTTTAACATAGCATAGAAAAAGCAATGTACTATTGTGATTCCATTTATCCAGAAACACGAAATCCAGAAATTCATGACTAGACAACTCTTTATTATAATATTTCCCTCCATACTAGCCAGATATTTCTAATTCTGTTTTTATACACAGGCCTAAATTCTGCTCTTTTTCCATCGAGCAAATCTGTAAAAACCTGATAAAATATCTAAATATTACAAAATAATTAAGTAGGTACACGTATTTAAAAATGTCCCACATAATAAGTATATAGCTTTTATACAGTCTGGAGAAATAGTTAATAAAATAATAATTTATTGTCAGTGTCACTTCGAACATTAAAGCACTGTTTCACCACTAGTACTCGTAGATTTATGTCTGGTAACGTATCAGAAACTAGGCTGACAGATTTTTATATATAAAATTTGTCACCTAAGACCCGATTGTTTATCAGATATTTATCTGCGAGTAGTGAAATAGGGCCTAAGTACAGAAAAGATGGGTGTATAAAGTTTAAAATAATAAACGATGGTGATCATCTACAGACATTCGCGAGCGTCTTCATCAAGTTCCAGCGGATGTCTCTCCGACGGCGGCACAGCCTCCGAAAGTGCCTTCGACTGCGAGTTCCCTATGGGTAATTAATATTATTAATATTATCAGCAACCCAATAAGTCCCACTGCTGGGGTCGGGTCTCCTCTCCTTTAACTAGAGAGCTGAGAGGGTTTAGGCCATAATCCACTCACGCTAGCCCAGTGCGGGTTGGTGGATCAGACATACTCATAGAATTTCTTCTAGGGTAACTATGTGGGTTTCCTCACGATGTTTTCCTTCACGGTTAGCAGATGGTAAGTCACTTGATTAGTACATATAAATTCCACAAAGTGGAATCCACATTGGTACTGCCGTTGGGGATCGAACTCGGACCGCGTGATTGGCACGCGCGCCGGTTCCTTATCCATTCAGCCACAATTGCTTTTTTATTATTATAATATAGCAATGCACTAATGCTCCACCGCTGGGTAGGTTCTCCTCTCCTCTATCTAGAGACTGAGAGATAATCCATACATGCTGGTCTATTGCGCGTTGGTGGTACATACTCTAGAACAAATTCTCGGTTTCGTCACGCTGTTTTTTCACTTGTTCGTGTATTTTGGTACTCGCATTAGAATTCCACAGAAAAACGTACTAAAAGCGGCTGCTAAAACAGGTAACTAAACAATATTGAAATACATTTCAGGTACGATAAAACGCAAGCCATCGATGAAACCAAATATACCGTTAACATGGATGACGCGACAGCTAAAGGAGATGGCGGAGAATGGTGCCGACTGTGGCATTGAAGACGAGGGTGGTGGTGACTCCAGCACGCTAACCCGACGTCCCCACCCTACCAGAACAGATGATTCGACGCTCAAGCGACATCATCCTGTTGGTAAGTTAGCTCTCTATATAAAAAAATCTTTACTTTCCTCACAGTTTACTTATCCACTATTGCCGCCGCATGGGGAAGTGCCTCCTCCCTACAGAAGATCGGAACCATAATAATGTTGTGTTCCTGCTGGTGAGCAGTGGTGTCCAGAGCTCACTGATCACGCGCATGTGAGCAGCACCTGATGTTACAGTAGTACATAGGTTCGGTAAGCGCTTACTATCACGCTAATTATAGGCCGTAAGCTTGATGAAACAAACTTGGCATTTTAATAAAAACTAAAATGTGATTCAGTCAGTGACTCTTTAATCTATGGTATTTATTTCAGATTCTTCCGAAACTGTAGTATACAATAGTACTACAAACTCGCGCCTGAGTGCCACTGGCAGTCCCGTGAGCCACGACCCACCCTCTCCAACATATGGCCACTATGAGAGCATTCCCCGCGACAGCATGTACCGCAACAGCACTGACAGTGGCTCAGCGCTCTACGGGTACACCACCATCTACGACCAAGTGCAGAGACCATTGAACGTGGCAACCGTAGAAGATTTACCTCCACCACCGCCCCCTAACGAGGATGTGCCTGACGGTATGTTTAGTTCTACCCTCAGTCTAGATTCTTTGCCCCCACCACCACCGCCGCTCGAACCCATCGATGATCTCACCGGCTCGCAACTAAGTTTACCTCCACCGCCACCAGAACATACCATGGAGGCTCACGCCGCTGCGGGCCGTGTTCATGATATAATTAATCAACTTACGGCTCAGCAAATAGAGCAAGCAACACGCGCTAGCCAGTCGAGAGGAACCGCCCGCACATTCCCGCGACAGCCCTCACTCGATAGTGTACACTCAGAAGCATCGCGGACATCTTCTTTACATTCTGACAAAAGTGTATATGGTCAACAAAATGTTGCATACGGTGCTTGTCTGGCTGAATTCCAAACTAAAAAATTAAGTAACGGAAGTCCCTCCATTCAGAAGAAATTATTAACCAATGAACCTGGTAAAGAGCGCACGGGTTCTATTAAGAAAGTTAATTTTGCTGATGACTTACCAACATGTGCCGACAAAAAGAATAAGAAAATATCGTTCAACCTTAAAGAACAACCACCATTGTCTCCACGGAAGCCACCGCCGCCAAAACGTAACGAAAGTACGCGATTATCGTCACCAAAGAAATTAGCCGATTCCAATAGTAATCCCCCAAAGGAGTTTCTAAGAGATTTGCAAAGGGTGATGCGAAAAAAGTGGCAGGTGGCTCAGAAATGTAAACTAGAACCAGATACTACTCCACACGAGGTCCTCGGGTTTCGGGAATATCCTTTATCGGAAGACTATAAAGAGGCGAGCGTATCGATGTGGGTCCAAGAACACTATGGTGGAGGTGTAGAAGATCCTTTCTATGAGAACGTGTTTGGTCGCGAGCCACAGCCGCGACGCGAAGAGCCGAAGCCAATCAAGAAGAGGCCGCCGCCTGCACCGCCGCGCCGCAGCGAGTCCACGCACCTCACAACACACTCGCATGCGTCGGCCGCGCAACCAACTATGTGACTCGAGTGCTTCAGTGGACATAAATATCAAAAGCATTTATATTGGAGCTGTCATATCTATAAATGCTAACTCGGCGTCTCATGTTTGGCTAAACGTTTATTGGGATTAAATATAATATATATTATTATATCAATGTAGTCGGTAACTTTGAACCTGCCCATATAAAATTAAGCTCTCTGCAGTTGATGAAAGTGACATATTTAGTTAGAAACATAGTAACGTTATTAAAATATGTTTAAAGACAACTGCGTGTAAATAAAATGCAAAATGTTTGCATTGATATATTTGCAATGACCAAATTGTTATCATTTTGAAGGCAGTATAAAAAATTATAGTAATCAGAATGGGGTGCTATTTTGAAAAGGTATACTAAGGTATGTAGGTTGGCTTTTTTGCAAGTTCACTCTCAATATAAAATTTTTATTTAAAGTACCAGATAAAGAGACATATTATGAAAAGAACGTCGCGTATCTTTGTATGGGAACCATTCACTTATTGTTAGTGAATTTGTAAAATATAATTATTGCATGAGTTGGAGTTTTGTCAATTTTATATTATGTTCCTAGCTAATTATTGTATTTGAATGAACCTCAGGACAGGCAGCAGTCTACGTTTAGTAAAAATATAACTTAGCCAATAGCAATAAATATTGTTCAGTTGAACGGCGAGTTGTTATTTGAGGCTTCTGACGCTTCAACTCAAATTTAAATATCAAATTTAATGATGATAGCCGATTATAATAATATGAAGATATACGTGAACTGCTACGTAAAAAAAAACATTTATAATTAGATGCATTGTAGTTTTTTTACCATGCAATCTATAACATGAAAATTGAGAGTCAACAATGTTATGTATAAAAAATAATCCATAAATTAAAATATTCCTTGTTTGTGCCATAGGTAGTTTTTATTTTACTGTGTTAAATAATATCTGTTATTATTAGTAGTGTAATATTATTCACTAACAGCTACTTTTATGGGTTTACACGTTTTGTTTACGTGGTAAACTATTTCTTTTGATTTTCCCTTTTTGTCTAAATTCATTAAAAATAATTCGTTTAATCTTGAAGTTGAAACAAATTTTCTTTCACAGACATACCAATTAAATGCAAATTGTTAGGTAATAACGGCAGAAGGTTGCAAAATAACTAAGCGATATTAGTTAATTGTTAAACTAAATATTTATCAGCCGCGAGTGCTGCAACATGTCAGAACCGCTGATGTAATGGATAGATATTTACCGTGTAAAGAGTATGAGCGTGGAAAAAGGCGCGTGGGAGGGGACAAAATGAAAAATAAACAGAACTCCAATGTGTCTGATCTCACTGAACCATCAGTAAGCGTTATTAATATGTTTAGGCTGTGATTTATTATCGTGTCTGGTTTATTTCTGAACACAACACATACAACGGAGGTAAAATAATTGAGAACACTAACACTATGATTATTATTCACCTCTTTAACGCCAACACAAGAACATGGAAATAGTAAATCACCATAGACTACCTATCCGTTTATTATTCCTTTGTATCTCGGCGAAGAAAGTAAGCATGTAATTATAAACATAGTTTTACTATCTTAATTATAATATTTCCACCCTTGTATGTTTACATTTGATAATATTCTTTGTAAATTGTTTTTTTTTTACCTATATATTTTTTAATGGAGCACTACAGTAATAGACCTTGATCCTAGTGTAGCTAATTAGCTAAATTTAGCTTTGAATACCTGACTAGATTTAATATTTTATACATAAATTTCGTACGAATCTTTTTTATTTCTTTTATTACTTCAAGTAACTAAGTAACTTAGATCTACAGTTGAGCAAGAGGCAGTGTTATGATAAATTTCTTCTTAGTTATTATTGAAGTCTCAATTCTCGACTTCAGTTCTTTACAACAGTCAGGTCATGTCTTTTCTTATGAGACAAGATAAAATACCAACAAAACTTGTTTTGCAAATCTTCTTTCTCCTTTAGTCAGCATTATGAGGCCTTAATATTTAAGTTAAGCACCTAAACGTTATAGCGGTAGGTACCTTACAAGTAAAGGTACACACGCTATGAATCAGCTACAAATAAACGGAATAAGCATTAATAAATAACCTAAGATTATTATATAACGTGTATAGAATAAAAGAAAAATCGTGTCTTCGACACACGTACAATCGAATGATGCCATCGTCATAGTGGTGAAATTGGTGTGATTTTGAACTCTAAATACCTACATAGTTGTAATTTGTCACTCACAACGGGTGTAAGCGATTTCCACCATAAATAGGTAATATTATTGGCTGCTGTTACTCTAGGAATGCTAGATTTCGCTATTATAAGCGAATAAGGAAAATAATATTTCCTTTTTCTCTCTTATTCAACCGAATTAGATAGGTACAACATATTGTTTGCTTACGATTTTGATATTTTCATTATTTTGGCACACGCTTAACAAGTCCACTAAATTTTTAAATTATTATGTATGGTATATATGGTCTTTATATTACGCACAAAACAGGACAATTAAGTTAAAATGTTTAAAAGATTATAATTAATGTTACAGATAGGTCTGTTCACCTTTTCGAGCATTTCGGACGATGCATTGTATATTGGCGGTTTGGCATGCCTACCTGATACCTGATGATATTCAAAAATACTTAGCACAAAATAGCCATTTATAATTTGTGCTGGGTATTTTTGAAGCTTTTATTTAAAAAAATGTAGGTATATTAACAATGAAGCTGCCTCGTGTTTTTATCTTATACAGATCATAAATTCATAATTTAATTATTGATTGGTGAGAATGTGTGTTACGGACTGGCGTACACAAGCAGTTTTTTACTATATATTAAATATTTGATTATATAATTAGTTTATAAAATAAGAAAGCCATGACTGTTTTAGTGGATTTTGTTATGTATGTCACTAAATAGACTCCATCCAATACACATTCGGATTGCAAAGACTGAGAATAAAACATCCGATATTGACAATAAGCTTACGTCCATGGAACCGATATCCTCTATGATAATCGGCAAGACTAAACTCAACTGCCTTAAATAATTGTGCCACAACGTCTACGTGTAACTTATAATCAGACATTTTACCTCAACTTATGCAGGGTTTAGAAGGAAGCATGGCACAACGCAATGACATAATTATTTATATTTTCGATGCAACCGTTTCAAACTTGGAATATGGAAAACTGTGATTATGAGAAAGTCAAATAGTTAGAATAACAGGCTGTAGTAGGCAGTAGTGTTGGTACGTATCAAGGAACAGGTAAGTTCCTTGGTACGTATAGATTTATATGATCAAAGAAGGATCTAAGTTGTCGGGCCGGAGTCATTAATTGTCGGCAACAAAGAGAGTTCGGTGCATTTGATGAGCACAGTGCAACCCTTGAGATTGACATGTGTCTGAATTAATTTTTGTATACCGGCTAGCCTATGTGAAATATCAACTACCGCAGTTAAGTGTTATAAATACAAATATCCACAGAACAGAGATAGTTTCTTTGTTCTGTGCATATATCTAAGCACGTGACATATTTTGCCATACTCATTATGAAGCTGATTAGGCTTAGGTACGACATTTGGAGAGTGGTAACTTTGGCTTTCTCATAACATAATTTATAAGAAACAACATAAATGTCACCTAAGTGGTATTACCCATATTTTTTTTCTATCTGATCGGTATTATAGCAAGAGAAAGCAACATGACCACACAATATAATTCACGAGTAGGTATTTCGTAAGTAAGACTGCCGGTTTGAATAGTAAATGTTTAGTTGTTAAAATATCGATTAGATAGAGTTTAAAATTATATAGATGGTAACTTCATATTGAACATGCATTTTTTTGACCTCACGGTAGCTATGTACCTAATCTGACGCTGGATAAGTCAGATGAATCTAAAACATTGACTATATTAAGTCTGCTACTGACATGGAAGATTGTAAAGGATATTTTAAGTATCGTATGGAATAGATGTAATATGAAATATTCACTATGTAATAGCCATAATAAGTTTTATACAACAATATGATAAACCTCTTTTTTTGTGTAATGTGGTCGATTTTACTAAAGTAATATACCATAATGTTTTGAAATAAGTGTCTAATGTGTTTATCGCTCTTATGTGCTGCAAGTCTCATAACGGGACTTTAAATTTTTTTTTAAATTAATTCGTTTATGTGTATATATAAATCTGATTAGGTATATATCCTAGTACTAAATTGAAATCGTTTACAGCAAACTAAAAGTTAGATACGGGTTGAATTTTCAACATTTCTCTACACATAATAATAATGTATTAGAAACCGGTTTAGTAATCACTTTGTGTAACGCATTTATTAGTATTCATAATTATTATATATGTTTAAATTGTACAGAAAAAAATATTGTATCATTAATTCTTTGTATATTTTTTCAAGTATAACGAAATTCCAAGAAATGATGTGATTTTTATTTTTTGTCCTTACCTAGATACCAAGAGAAGAAGTAATATCCGTGTAGTGATGAATTAAAAATACATAATGTCACTACCCTATCTCAACCCGTGAATGCCGTAAAAGACATAATAAAGGAATATTACTTTATGCAGACAAGAGTACTGCGAAAAAAGGAAAATCTGAAACAAACCCTATACCAACCCGTCTAGCCAACGTGGTATAGTAGGCTAAATTCCCTCAATATTCTCTGTAGGAGATCCGTGCCCAGCAGTGGGACATTTATGGGTTAAAACGATGATACATAAATATATACAACCAAAGTCCGAAACAAACATATTTTGCAGATCATGCAAATATTTTGTTCCGACCCGGCGATCGCACACTACCGCTACGTAGGCGCCCCGTCGCCGTCGGCAGTCATTATATGATACGCTACAAACCTTAGAACTTTGATACTGGAATGAGTCCAGTAATACAATTAAATACTTTTGATCAAATTAAATTTCTGTGTATTGACGGAATTAGAATACGTAAACTACCCCATTTCAACCCGTGGGTGTCGTAAAAGGCGATTAAGGGAGTAAGAGCACTGAGAAAAGAAAAATTTCGATACAAAACCCTATACCAACCCGTCTGCGCTGCGTGGTATACTCACTTAAGTAGACTAAATTCCCTCCACAATGTTAGGAGGAGGCCTGTGCCCAGCTGTGGGACGTTTATGGGTTGTAGTGATGATGATTATGAATCAAATTAAATGCAGTCAATACTTTAATTCCATTTAGATCTCTGATAGGTAGGTACATCATAAATTAATATTCTACATCTGCCTGTCGCTACTTTGTGACCCAACAACTCGCTGTCAGTGCAAGTGCAGTGTAATAATCTACTTCGTAATTTTTTCTCTGAAAAACGTTTCATCATAATATTTCAAATAGGCATAAAACATTAGGTAAATTAATATTACCTATCAAATAATTTGATTATTATTGTTTTATCTATTAAATCTGAATAAGCTTTTAAATAAAAATTATGATAATTTGAATTTTAATATGAATTTGAAATCTAATTGATTTCAAATTCCACAAAATTTTAGCATGTTTTCAAAAATGCTTGTCACAGTTTACCAGTTTTTGGTTCATCAGCTCAGCAATCATAGATTTATATTTAGTCAAATAGTCACACATTTGTTTACTCGTGACAAAAGAAAAACAAATGTTAAAAGAACGCGACATAATATAAAAGGTGGTATCATTAGGTTCTATAGGTTCCATTTCATTTCCATATTTAATATCTATAGGTTCCATTGGCTTTATCCAATGTTAATTTAATTGTTTACTTTATAAAATATGTAATTGAAACTATTTAACGTTATTTCCTTGTATTACAGATTTTTACTCAGTGGTCATTTTTAATCTATATAAAAATGACAGTGTCATTCTGAGATAATTACAATGCCTGTATTGAAAATTTTACAATAGTTATTTTGGAACCATTTATTTTAATTTCTAATTTTGTATTACCTAATTGAATTATTACCTACTATATTCACTAACACAAAATGTTTGACCCAGGTCTCTAAACTAATGTTAATATTGTAGCTAGTTAACCTACCTATTAGGACCTCAAGTTAAATAAAAATGAAATAATTAATTCGCTATCAATGAAACCTGACACCTTTGTCTATAATGTTAGGACTATGTTAAGCGCATCCCTCACTGCCCATGAAAAATAAATTTGTGAAGGCAGTTTACTTAATTTTTCACAATACATAGTTAAAAAATTAAATCTCGTTCGAAATCTAGCTACCTTTACGAACCTATACCTTTAAGTACATTATATCAATGAGTTTTTGTAAGTATATAGGTTCTTAGACGACTTAATAGGTAGGTACATATAGGGATAATGTCAAAACTTTACACTTTTATGTTTAAAGACGATAACTGCAAATGTATCAAAATTATCGGCCATCTGGAATATATAAAATCGATTATGCCCTTGAGGAAATACAAATCGACTCCAGGGCACTTGGCTTTGGCTGACTGGTTTGAAAACCCTTACATTTGGCTCAACTACGTAGAAAGCTGTGATGGTATATTGCCTGATGATGACGTGTTGATGTAAGTATTTCATGGTTCTATTTGTTTTTCTTATACCACGACGGTGGCAAACATACTTACGGTCTACCTGATGGTATTCGATTACCGTAGCCTATGGACGCCCGCAACACCTACAGGAGTATCCCGTCATATAGTAGTATTATTACAGTCAGGGCAGTGCAAATTGATTTTATTACTGTTTTATTGAGTGCTTCTATAGGATCACTTTGTCCTATAAAGATCTAGTATAAACGCACTGAATCAATCAGAGTGATTAATCCTGTAACGATCTACCGTATGCGGGTACTGGTGTAACTAAGACCATTCCTTTTTACTTAGTGTCAAGTTTGATTTTGGTTGAAAATAAAATATTTGCAAAGGAGTTAATGAAATTAACTTGCGAAATAAATTTTATTGGTAAAGTATTCGATACTAATAAACATTTTTGTATGCGCCTTCAAAAGGAAACGTAATCATTATTTATTTATTCATTAATTAATTATTAAAACATGCTAAGCCGTCATCAGATCGGATTCCGTCCATATTGTAATGCTTCTGTACAGTAGTGCTCCTGTGAATATCTCTACAAGCATTTTAGTCTAAGTTAATGTTATTATAGGAACATAGTCATGGGCACCACATTGTTTATCGCTTTTAGAGTTCCATAACAGAAACATAACAAGAGTAAACGATACGAATAGGTGCATGCAGCTATAATAACGTTGTAGTAGGTACTACAACGTTATTATAGCTGCAGCCTTCTGTAGAGTGGAGGTATTTCTCCAGGCGGGTGGCACAGACTGAATTCATCATCGTCGTTAGCAAACCATTAACATTATTGGTTTCGGGGGCTAGGATTGGGTCTCCTCTCCACTATTTAGAGAGCTGAAAGGGGGTCATAATCCACTCACGCTGGCCTACTGCGGATTGGTGGATCAGACATACTCATAGAATTTCTTCTAGAGTATGTAGGTTTCCTCACGATGTTTTCCTTCACCGTTAGCAGATGGTAAGTCACTTGACTACTAGGTACCTACCTACATAATAATAATACTAATTCCACAAAGTGAAATCCACATTGGTACTGCCGCCGGTCGGTATTGAACTCGGACTGCATGATTTGCATGCCGATCACTTATCCATTCGGCCACCATCGCTTTTGAATGGGGTTTTTTCCCTCAATGATGAAAAATTCCTCATGGGGTAAGTATATTAAATTTATGATCTTTTTATTAAAACATTTTCGTTGTCACGAAGGAGCACAGACACACGTTATTGGGACATCCATGATGTACAACGTTACCTCCTGGCGGATGAACACTGCAATAAAGTTCTTTACTCCTGCCAGTATCCCTGCTTGCGTATGTCTACCGGCTATGGCGATACTCTGTGGAGAGCAAACACTGCAATGAAGATACCGTCTAAAACCTACGTGAAGGAATTCAAAACAGATATGGAAATCACACTTAAGGTTGAATTGTAATTGATATTTAAGTAGGTACTAAATAGAAATAGTTGCGGACCTAACTAGGCACTTCTGACCATAGTACCTGGATTATGACAGCCCGTTTGTGTTACGATAGATTTAGGTAAGTACTTAGATTTTTTAATACATAATACTTAATATCTACTGTTGTTTGTAACAGAAAATGGTTGCAGCTCAAGATCGAATTGACCGATTGATAATATCAGACCAAGTAGTGAATATTGATCGCCTCGATTACTTCAAGAGGAAGACATTTTTCAGACTCTTGTCAGAAATCTTAAGGTTGGATACCTTGTGTTCTTACTTAGCTGTAATTTTAGTTAATAATCAAATGAGGGGTTTAAAAGGTGGGTATCCTGATACCCCAATTTAAATACTAAAGGCTACCTATTAAATACTAGTTGTTTCCAGATATTTCCACACGATCTAGACGCGGTGGTGCCGTTGATTGTTAGGCGAGACATAGCCCCCGAAGGTTTTTTTTATAGTGTCAAAGCCGCCGTGCGCTATATCTTAACGCAAATCATCGTCTCGCATTCACGTTCGGTTTAAATCGCCTACAATACCCGCGATCTAAGTTGGACGGCCTGAACTGTCACGAGTAGCAGAAGTTGTTTATTGGGACTAAATGGTGACAAGACATGTGCAAATGTTTCGCAGCGGCAACTTCAGGCCGGCCAATTTAGATCGCGCGTATTGTACAGACGGACGGACATGACGAAACAATAAGTGCCCATGTAATAAATATACAATTTCAAAAAATAAAATCAGACAATTTCTTATAAAGTTTCCAGGAAAATCTTCAACTGGTATCCTTCGAGAATTTGCACTGTAAAAGACTGGAAGGAGTTCGTTTACTTCAGCAACTGGCTTGTTTTAACGCGAAATCTCTTAAATATTTATTTTTGTGGGAGTTTGTTTTGCCTAATGAAAATCCTATACTAATCAACTACAGTTACTTGACTGGTAAGCACATTCAATTAACTTACTTGTTAAAACCATGCGATGATGCGATAACCCGAATATTCGGTGAGCCGAAGACAATCGCGATGTGTGTAGCCTGTTGTAGTATATTTTCGCGTAAACGTCGGCTCACGGGCGAAGCATCAAGCACATCTGTTGACTCACGATGATTTTGACAAGTTGAGCTACTCTCGCGTGGTTAAGAGCTTATTTACAAACAGAGTGGCAACGTCGCAATTTAGTGTCATATTTTGTGGTTTTTAATTTTTATTATTTAAACGGTGCTATATTTTAAACCGCTGTGGTGACCGGGTTAAGATTAAATAATTATGTCACCACTCCCTTTCATTCCCGGGATGTCGTAAGAATCGACAAAGGGATGAAGCGCGCCATCTTAACTAACCAGTAACGACATAATAACCTGATTATCGGTGTGCTGGCGAGTCGATGAACCGTACTTACATAAATATATATATATATATATATACATATATATATATATATACACACATACGAGTATAATGTACTTATAGTATGTAATTATTTTCTAATAATACTTACAGTCTACAATACTTTACGGTAGAACACTCGAATAATTTTGTTTAGTTAATATGGGCTCTATAGTATGGAGCATAATACTTTTATCCGTCGTCGTGCCACCAGGAGGGGTACAAACCAGGGGTACTGCGGAGCGACACCCGTTTTATAGCATCATATAATAATTTATAATTTAATTTATATTCTCTTAATTTATATGGTAGTATTAAATTAAGATGTCGTCGTTGACTGCTGTACTACAAATAGTTAAGACTGTGTCACTGCAGCCAGCCTCTTCCACCCTGTTTTGGCACATTATCATTTTAACGTGTAGGTAGTCAGTACAATACAACAAACTTTATGGAAAACAAAAGAAAAGAACTAAATAATGTAGAAAATAAAAAAAGTAAAAACAAGCAAGCGAGTGTGTGATGTTTGTGTGTGTGTTTCTAAATATGGGTTTATTAATAATTGTGATAGGTGAGTAAAATTTCCGTATCATTGTAATTCAAATTCTGAAGCCATGTTCGTATTTTTATTTTGTATTTCTGTGTAGTCATGGGATAATATATGATTTACTTTATTTGCTATCCATACATATTATAAAAGGCTTTGTTCTGACTGACTGACTGACTGACTAGCGACTTGAAATTTGGAGGGTGTGTTTGTCCTAATGTCTGGAGGTGTACTAAGAAAGGGTTTTTTAAAAATCAAACCCTAAGGGGGTAAAAACGATTGTATGAAACTAATTTGTTTTTAGACTTATAGATTTGCAAATTTGTTCTGGGGTACTAGATCAAAATAAAAAATACCCTCATCAATATTTTTGACAAGGGTGGCTTTGGAAGGGTGAAATTGGGGATGAAACATTGTATGAAAAGATCTTTGTTTTGAAGTTAACGTTTTGCAAGTTAGTATTGAGATAGAAACTTAAAATTTTGTTTTTAATGTTTTTGATAGGGATGGGTTCAGGGGGTGAAATATTAAATAGACAGTTCTTTGTTTTTCAAGTTATATGTTTAGGTTATATTTTAGGTTTTTATGGATGGATAATACGCAATTAGAACTTCATTAAGAAGTGAGTTGATGGGTTGTTTTTGGTGTATGAAAAACTTACCCTAAGGGATGAAATAGGTGTGAAAAATTATTAGAAATTGACATGGATGTCGTTTTCAAGGTTTTCAGGGACGCTGATTACGAAAATGTTATCTATATTGATGTAAAATGAAATTAAACTCCTGTAGTATGATGTTGTGGAATTCATGAATTGCACTTAAAACAAAGATCTATGTAATATTGAAATCTACGAGGTGAAGTCGCGGGCAAAAGCTAGTATTGTATAATTGCTTACATCTCGAAAACAGTGCGTCGTACGAAATTATATTGTACTACACAGTGAAAGCTGTCTCTACAACTTTGGCACTTTTAACACACTAACACTTTTTATCTACCTCCAACCGTTGTCTAGCTATGAGCTTCGAAAAATGGTCGATTTTCAAATAATTATCTATGCTCTCTCTTCTTCCAACTCCCTGTACGGTGAACATTACATGTGTAAAGTATTATTAATTAAATTGATAATCTCAGTCTAAATAAGATATTTTCATTTAATAACAATACTGTGTATGTAGCCGCTTACACACGCGGGTTTATTTTAAAAATTAATAACACATCATTCATATTTTCTACTTGTTTCTTAGGATCGCGATAAATTTATTCTATCTTCGACGACTTATTAATTTTTTTTAGCACTGACATCATGAGCTTCTGCCATAATTGTAGTTGCAGTAGTGTTATCAACTTTCTTATATTGAAAATTAGATAAATTCTTCTTAGCTGCTTCGACAGTATCTCTCAGTCGATTTAAAGTGACTGGAGGAGCAACACGTGTTTCTTCTTGACATTCCTTTACAAGATTTTTCATCTCATCATCTGATAATGGAACTATCACCTGCGAGGTATTCTCCATACGTTTTAGTTCGCTGTCTATACGAAGTAACTTCTCTCTATTCGTATTTGTTCTCCAAGGCCGTTTGGGATCTTGATCCTTCAACAATGAGTTTTCAGACTCTTGCTTTTTAATTCTGAAAATAAATAGATTCAATAAAGAAATGACTTGGTCATTTAATTAATGGTATCTATAGGTACACTTTCATGCTTTGTTCAGAGATGACCTCATGACCTCATTGTCATTATTAAGTTTATTCTTCAAAGAAACCGCAAAGAAATAAATTTAATGGTTTAGGTACTGCAAGCCGCGCGCGGCTTCGCTCCTTTCGTTCCTTATTTGGCCACTGCTCAGCTCCTATTGGCCGTCACGTGATGTTGTTATGGCTTATAACCTTTCTCGATTGATGGGCTATATAACACTAAAATAATTTTGAAAATTGGTTCATTAGATCCCGAGATTACCCCCTAAAACGTCACAAACTTTACCTTTTATAATATTTCTTTTTTTGTCGGTCTGAGGTAAGTATATACATATTATACATAGTTATCAACCATATTTTTAAAGTACCTATCTTAAATAACAAACATTACTAACCTTTTATTTTCAGATAGTAATTGTTTCAATTTCCTTTCATTTTCCTCAAGTAAACGAGGATCGGGTTTGTAAGGATTTTCATAAACTTCATTTTGATCTTCCTCTCGTTGTGCTTCTTCTTCTACTACTTTGTCAAACCGTTTGTGGATCTCGTTGACTATGTCGGAGCAACGTTCCGTGAGCTTTACTTCAGGAACCTCTATTCCATGCAATAATTTATTTATTTTAGATTTCTCTTCGTCGGTAGTCATCTTAATTTTATATATTTCAAAACTGTTGCTACGTTAATACAAGTAACAAATTATTCAGATAATTAATCAATCGTGGTTACCTTGGTGACTGGTGACTGCATACAAAATAGATTATACACTAATACAAGTTGACGTCTAAACTTTTTGGTAACCTACTGTACCTACCTAATTTAAAAAAACCGGTCATGAGCATGTCGGACTATGTTCAATGTAGGGTTCCGCAGCAAGAGAGCGTATCTTAGAGCTTACGTCCTTTTGTTTAGAAGCGTAGTTTTTCGACAATTAATCAAAAACGGTATATCCTGGGAGAAAACAGATCTTCGTTAGGTTCCCTACTCTTGTTTGAAGCCTAATTCGTGATAAAATTTGGCTCTGCTTCTAAGTTCGTGAATTCGTAGCCTCTGTTTCGGGTTATAGTTTTTTACAGTGAGTTGTGATAATTCAATAGTAAAGAAACATAAATATTTAAAAGGTTTAATAATTAAGATCAAAGAAAGCAACAAAGAAAATTAAATTATTTTGGTCTCACTTAAACATAATATGGTGAAGACGAAATTACTTTTACTATTTTTGAGAAACAAAAATGGTCCTAACTCAGAAATAGCTACCTTGAAATATGATAAAGAAAAGAAAAGAATAGAAAATAAAGAAGAAGATTAGGATAAGGCTTTTTTAGATAGCTCTTTTAGATGAAAAAGTTCAATTGATCCATTAACATTTGGTACAGCAATTTATGCACCTTTGAAGCCTTGTAAGCCGTCATTTCGCTATTCCTAATTGATACCAAAGCCTGGTAAAAATGTTCGGTAGACCGGTACTTTAACTTTTATAGACAAAAATTAATAAAATAAATGGAATAACAAACAAAATTATGTTGAAAGTATCTATGCGAATTTGCGAATGTAACCCAAATTTACATTTTTATGCCTTAAAAATGTAAATTCGGGTCACATTTAAACACTTATTATAAGAATTTTAGTGTACTAGACACATACCGAATTGAACTCTTAAGAAACTTAATTACTTAAATATATTAGGCATTTGTTTATTTAAATTATCTTAATTATAGTATAAATACCTAAGCAACAAAAATATATCTAGAATATCCGATATTCGGTAACACACAAACTACACATGAAAAATAAAATGACCCCTTTTGCGTGAGCCGGTTTAATGCATTTTAAAGGAAATCTCTGCTTGCCTATCACTTTTTTCTGAGTCAAATCGATTGTTAAGGAACACGAGAAATCATTATTGAATTTTTTTAAATGGGCTTATATTTGCTTTGCTGTAAGCTTAAGAAGTACGAGTGTTAACCTTATTATATGAATATTTTCACATTGTACTGCAGTTTGTAGCCGGCTGAGAGTTTTGAGCATCGCATTGCTCTCAATTGAGTCGCCAAAATGTTGGTATTTGATTTTTAGACAGTTTAAATGATAGAGATTTGGTACCTACTAATGTATAATTTAGATAAATAATATTTACATTGCTTATTATTTGGGTCAGAAACAGAATTCACGAAATAACGTACTAGGACTGACCAGGGCCCTTTACCGTACTGTGCAAGTGCGCATGTGTGTCGGTCGCGCGGTTTACTAGTAATGAGACACGGCAATGAAACACGGCAATGAGATACGGAAATGAGACACGGAAATGAGACACGGAAATGAGACACGGTAACGAGACGACGGTAATGAGTCAAAAATACCTACCATTTATGAAGAGGCGATGAATAGTCTAAATTGTCAACAATGGAAGAAAGCTGTAGCTGAAGAGCTTCAGTCACATGAAAACTAAAACTTGGAAATTGACTGAACGAACACTTTGACATCATTAAAATATCCAACAAATACACAATTTTCAGATGGACACGGTTTAGGGCATGTAATACGGGACACGGAAACAAGGACGGTGACAAGGAATATTTTCACATTATACTGCAATTTGTAGCCGACTGAGAGTTTTGAGCATCGCATTGCTCTCAATTTAGTGGCCAAAATGTTGGTATTTGATTTTTGGACAGTTTAAATGATAGACATTTGGTACCTACTAATGTATAATTTAGATAAATAATATTTACATTGCTTATTGTTTGGGTCAAAAACAGATCTCACGAAATAACGTACTAGGACTGACCAGGGGCCCTTTACCGTATTGTGCAAGTGTGCATGTGTGTCGGTCGCGCGGTTTACTAGTAATGAGATACGGCAATAAGACACAGTAATGAGATAAGTGAGACACGGTAATGAGACACGACAATGAGAGATGGAAATGAGACACGGTAACGAGACGACGGTATTGAGTCAAAAATACCTACCATTTATGAAGAGGCGATGAATAGTCTAAATTGTCAACAATGAAAGAAATTAACCAGAAACGAATTTATGCAATTTATGAATAAAATTTGCAATTTCTAAAGTTATAACGAAATTCCGATATCGACCGATTTCGATATTGGATCACTCAGTATCGGAATTGTAATATCGAAACTTGCGTTCCGAGATTCCGATATTGCTATATTCCGAGATTCATGCCCTAACATGGTTTTTTAAATCCAAAAGTCATTAAAAATGAACTAAACTTTTCATTCCAACATCTCTAGATGTTGATTTTTGCCATATACAGGGTGGAATTTTGTAATGCCACCTGGAGGGAAAGTTCTTAATACTAGAGATAGATAATTTTACTCATATTTTTAAAAAGAAGATAAAGTAGTAAAAGAAGACAAATCGAACCGAACTTCGGTCGTGTATTGTGTGTTTTCTACAGAATAAGCTTGCAGGCGTAATCATGCCGAACTTCGGTCGCGTAAGTTCGGCATAGTGTGTTTAGACACAAAGTTGGCCGGCCTGAATTGTTGCGTGTGGCTGCGCAAAAGTCGTTTTTTGGAACTAAACGATGACAGAACATGCGCAAATGTTTCGCAGCGGCAACTTCAGCCCGGCCAACTTAGATCGTGCCGCGCGATTTAAATAGGCAATTTGGCACATCTACTCTCTTCTAATTTCGTCTCCACCTTGATGGAGTAATCAATTCGTCACAGATAACGTAATTGTTACCTTTTAGGTTCAGGTCAATACATACCGAGGCCCGAAACACATAAATGTTTCCTCCGAAGTTTAGGGGAACTTAGAAACCTACGCCTTCTAGCTCTTGAATACTCTCACATTGCCGATGGGACTGGAGCAGCACTGATGTCGCTTTTACCGGTCATTAAAAGACCTCATTTCCGATTACAGGTAAGTTACCTATAGTCTCTAAAAGGGGGTGTAGAGTGCGTGAAAAGGAACCCAAGCGATTTCTTCGAAAAGTTGTTAAGGGTGCTAAGAAAGTGAACATACTAAAAGTCCTGACGTTTTGGAGGTGAGCCGGAGTGGGGGGAGGGGGTAAAGGTATCATTTTTGACTTTTTTGCTTAAAATTCAAAAACGTTACGTTCTAGGAGAAAAAGTCCATCTAATTAACAAAAGCTAATCAAATTGTCTACAACTTAATGCTATACACTCATCCAAATTCTCAACAGTTTTTGAGATATGGTGCACAGAGCACTAACCTTGTACCTCGGTAAATAATCCATCCTAAAAGTTATTAAAATATAATACATCCATACTTATAAATAATTCGCATTCTTTCTTTTTTTTGTTTATTTATTATTATGCATTGTTTATTGATTGATTTATAATAATTAATAACATTTTATAAATTTTTGTTTGGATCCACCTGTCCCGGTGGCTGTATGTCATCAATCTTGCAATATAAATTTAACCTACTTAGTGATGTCCGATTTGAGTTTAAATTTGGGATGCCTATATAAATTGGATGATATCATTGCCATCGGTCTCATTACCTTCGGTGCCATTACCGTCGGTCTCATTACCGTTGGACTAATTACCGTCGGTCTCATTGCCATCGTTCTCATTATACAATTTCCAAACTTAATGATATAATAAATTATGTTTTAATAACTTTTAGGATAGATTATTTACCGAGGTACAAGGTTCGTGCTCCGTGCGCCATATCTCAAAAACCGTTGGAAATTTGGATGAGTGTACAGCATTAAGTTGTAGACAATTTGATAAGCATTTGTTATGTAGAAGGATTTTTTCTCCTAGAACGTACCATTTTTGAGTTATAAGCAAAAAAGTAAAAAATGCTACCTTTACCCCCCTCCCCCCACTCCGGCTCACCTCCGAAACGTCAGGACTTTTAGTATGTTCACTTTCTAAGCATCCTTAAAAAAATTTCGAAGAAATCGCTTAGGTTCCTTTTCACGCACTCTACAACCCCTTTGTTGACTGAACTACTACTACCTGTATCATTAGTTTAATAATCACATTATCATAAAATATGTTGCTAATGATTAAGCTTTATTAGATTAGATTATAGATAGATTAAGATCTTCCACCAGAGATGAGCTGCATTGCTTAGCTATGGATTTTGAATCACATACAATACCTACACAACTCATATATAATATGTGCACCTAGATTTATAATCTACACATTTTCTATATTAGCATTTATTTATTGTAGTTGATTTGTCGAGAGACTCATATCCCGGGCCGCACGGACGCAGCGCTCGGAGCAGGCGGGTACGGTATAGCCGACACCGCTTGGAAGCGTGTCGTTGTCCTCTGTCCTGATCTCTACTTAATGATGGTCTTCTGTTAGTAGTTTTCAAATTTCATTTAATTATGTACATAATGTATGTGTTACGGTACTTACCTAATTATTTTTCAATAACAAAACTTACCTATATTTATACTGGGTAAATATGTCACATGTGGGATAATTTGCATTACATGAAAAAACCCGGCCAAGTGCGAACCTGACTCACTCACCGAGGGTTCCGTACGATTGCAATACCTACATAGGTAGGTACCTACCTATTTTATTTTTTGAGATTGAAATTATTATGTTAGAATTACATAACTTACTTTAATTTTTAAGCTTATCATTATAGTACTCCTTCCAATTTTGTAGGTACTATGTATCTAATATTCAGTGATATAACTACACAAGTACGGTTTTCGAATTTATTCATTTAGGTAGGTACCTACTATTTCTACTTGATATTGCTTCTTAATTCTTGCCAAATTTCATGTTTCTAGGTTAATGGGGAGTAGGTAGCCTAGGTAGGTACCCTATAGGTTTTGACTTTTATGATCGTCAAGATATATGCGACAAAAATAGAGCTTAAACGGCTGTATCTTTTGATTGCGTTTACTTAGAATCAGATTTTATTACTGCGCCAAGGGATTGCAGACCCAAGTATTTATTATTAATTTCAGCTTGATACCTCTACGCGTTCTTGAGAAAAAATGCGGACAGACAGACACACGGACAACGGAGTGATCCTATAGAGGTTTCGTTTTATACTTTTGAGGTAAACTACCCTAAAAAGCCAGTGACGGCACTTTGAGGGGTCCATACGATGATTATGATAACTACCATGCATTTCAATTCTAGGTATCTCCAGAACAGACCTTAAACCTTGTTTTTAAGATTTTTACGAGTCCTTATATGTTTGTAACTCGAAAATCGTTTCTTAAATAGACAGAATACGGGACTACGACAACTTGAGGCGGTTCCTGACGCCAAGCATGAGTTTACGGGAAGTTCACTGGCAGCTGGGGATTGATTTGAAGATGCGACAGCGACAGGACTCTGATATTAGTTGTTTCATTCGTCATATGGCCTTTCGTTATGCTAACACTTTAGGTGAGTTATCCCAATGGAAAATATTGTGTCCGTCAGGCGTCAGGTTGATTGGACCAAACGAGATATTAATATGATTAGTAGGTAGGTACATGAGAACATGTGCACTGTTTATTACCTGTTTGCTAGGTACCTACTATTCATTACCTTTATAGACATTTTTGCTACTTTATCAAGGAAATAAAGTCGTCAGTAATTCTGACATCAGGTTGACTGACCACTTCTAAGTTCTCATCGTTTTAGCTATGTATTGTGTATGTGGAAAGAAAAGTATTATTATTATTACATACTAGGCGGCGTGATTCTTCTGCTCTGCTACTGACCCAATTTTTTAGTACATAGGTACAGTTCTACTAAGGTCCATCACTGAATGGTTTATAATAATGTGGTATAATTCAGTTTGTGTGAAAAAAATTCTCAAGTCTGAAATTGAGTTTTGTAGGGTCTATTGCAAACTGTTTCGCTTTATGAGAAATACAACATGGGATACAACAGGTGGCAGAAGGTGATGCTTTTTATTAGAACTTAGGTACCTATCAACTTAGGTAGGTATATTATAGATGAATATAAATTTACCTATAATTTGGCCAGATAAACCGACGACCTGGTTAAGGTTGCGGGCGGCCGTTGGATGCGGGCGGCACAAATACGCTCGCTGTGGCGGAAATTAGGTGAGGCCTATGTTCAGCAGTGGACGTCATTGGGCTGATATGATGATGATGATAATAATTTATTTGAGTCATAACATTTTCCACTTCTAGCAATATTAAGCATCCACCAGTGGCGTTTCGCCACATTCCCACTTCGTGCCATTATTGAAATGATGCCACGACTGGTGTGTTTCTTCTATGTTGGTCGCGTAGAAGACGAGGTTGACCTACAAAGGTTACTCCAAATAATTGCTTGTGGAGTTTGTGAAAGTTAGTATTTCTTTTATTCACTTATGAGTAAAAATTTAAAATGATTCGCTATTATTCACTATCCCGGATGTACCTATCATCGCATAGTGTTATCTAAAGGTAGGTAGTGGACTATTAGGGAAAGAAGACCGAATGGGAAACCGAGTACCTAGACATTTTAGGAAAATGGACCAGGAAAGTAGACAATTTGGATTTAGTTTTCCGGATCCGTATATAATATGATACGGAACACGGAGCAGCCTGGGCCTGGCTACAAGGAGTAAATCCCAGTCGCCAACCCCAGCATGCTAATTTGCCAAAAAAAATATCTTTTGCTGTTGCCACTGTGGGTGGTGAAATTGGGACATTGTTACGTAGAAATGTCCTGTCATTGCTGGGAGTCAATAGTCATTTTTTCATAATATTCTAAAGGGTTTTTTTCGGTGGTGTTTCATTTCTGATAACATACCAATGTTAGAGCTAACTTGACCATCAGGATATTTGTCTTGTCTTATTTGTTACAGAATTAAAGCAAGTGAAAATTCAAATTCAAGACGAACTTATAAAAAGATCTTATTGGGAAGGCGTAGTGCGCTCTTTGACAGAAAAATATTCCGAAATCATGGAATTTTATGAAATTAGTTTTTGTGTCAGCGTTTATAAAAACTAAAAATGTATACTTAGTAAAGGAAAAGCGTTTGATTACCTACTTATTATATATTTTTAATTAAATGCTCCAGAGGTTGAGCAATCCCTAAAGCGAACTAGGCACGTGCCTAGGGGCGCAAGGTTACAAAGGGGCGCGCACGGTAGTTTTTAACAAAAGAAAATAATGTAAACTTCAAATCTTTTATTTCTAGATCACATAAGTACATGAATGGACGTCATACAAAGCAGAAAAAAGGTGGCAAAAATTTGCGTAGGTACGGCTAGTTCACTGGCACAAGGTTGAGCTCTGAAAATCAATCAATCAAGTTAGATCAAAATACACACATAACACACAATATGTGTAGGTACCGCCCGCCATCCGGGTGTATCTATCACATAATTTTCTATTCGGTAGGTAAAATAATTAAAAAATTAAAATAACCCGACTGCAAAAAATCAACAGTAAGGGTCCGTTCACACCGACCGGCTCGGAGAGCATCGGCCGGCGCTCTTCTTTTCACACAGACCGGCGGATGACAGCCGCCGGATGGAAGAGCACTGTTTTTGAGCGGATGAATTCGGAGTAGGACGGATGCGCTCGGAGCCGAACCGGTGCTCTATAAGGGCGGTATACCTCTAGTCCACGCAGTCAAAAGCAAAGAGCATGCAATCGGAGCCGGTCGGCTGCGCGAGCACGGATGAATACGTTATCAGAGGCAGCCGGTCGGATCCTCTTATTATTTCACACTAAGCGCATTAGGCATTAGGTTTGTTTTCAAGCATTGTCAATAAAAAATGAAGTGACAAGTGAAAATAAACCTTAATACAATGCTTCAAAACTCTGTTTTAAGTGTCATAAAAATCTGCTCTCCTCTGCGAGCCGGTCTGTGTGAACGAACGCACTAAAAAGATCGAAAAATGTATATTTTATTCCTGATTAAATTTAAATACATAACTTAAGTATAGGTATATTTGAAATCTCCATTTGATTCCCTTTATTTTGATACCCTAATCGATAGATTTGGTGAAAAAAATAATTAACAAGGTACCTATATACCTACAATTTGGCGCCAAAAGTCCGCCGTTTTGTTTTTATTTTTATCACTTAATACCTATCTAAGAACACTTGGGTTTTGAGAAGAATCTAACGATACCTACCTTAATTGTCAAAATCTATCCAGCCGAGCCGTTTGGAAGAAACGTGGGAATAAAGAAATTTACAAACATACAAGATACGCGCGAAAAACAATACCCTTCCTGGCAGTCGGGTAATTAATTTATAAAAGACATATTGGGACTACATAATAATACCAAAAAATATTACCTACTGTTTAAAGAATTATTCACACTGTTTCCATGAATGTACCTAACACTTTTATATTTTAAAAACATCTGCAAGAAGGGATCGGGCGATGGATGTCTCGAACGCTAGTTTCCGGAGTTATTATAATAACTAATACTGCTTACGTCCATTTCTCACTATGTTATATACCTAGGCATTTAATTTAAGGAGTTAAATTTTTAAGGTAGACTAGGAACGTTATAATTTGGTAAAAACTCTTTGATGTAGGTCCTAGACTATACTTACCTTAAAATTTAAACTCAAATCTTTTAAACTAAGACCCGACCAAATCTGATACCTATTTGGTGACTAATTTCGACCGTTTAGTCGCATAATGCCTAATTCGCGAAATAGCACCCGAGTCTGGAAAGGACTAATTCGCGAATGGACTAATTCTTAAACAGACTAATTCGCGAAATGGCTAATTCTGAAAAGGACTAATTCGTGAAATGGCTAATTCTTTTAATTTGCTAAATGGCTAATTCTGCAAAGGACTAATTCGTCAAAGGGCTAATTCTAAAAAAGACTAATTCGCGAAATGGCCAACTCTTAACAACGTATTTAAAAAAAAAAGCATATTTTACACACCATAGACGGCATCCAGTACGTAGGGTAAAGTCGCCTAATATCGGCCATTTACACTCTTTTTGAAATGATTATTAAAATCTGTACTTTATTAGCCTAAATTTCGTGCGAAATGATACCTTATTTCATTGAGCAAAAGACTATTAAATATGGCTGCTGTCAAGTGAGAACTGTGAGAAAATGTTTGTAGTCCTGTACGAAAACCTGAATTTCGAGACATTTCGTTGTCAGATTCACGGAATCAGTTATGGGTGCGAAGTAAGTTTTATACATATTTTTGTTATTTCAATATCTAATGAATATATTTTATATCAAGGGGTATGGAGCAAGGATCACAGGTAGACGTTATCTACACCGACTACGCGAAATGTTTTGATCGAATTGACCACCAAATACTGTTACGGAAACTGCTGGCGGCCGGAATACATGGTAGTCTGTACCATTTGTTCTGTTCATATATAGACAATCGTACGCAGGCTGTTGCTCTGCAAGGTTATACGTTTAGTTGGTGTACTATTCCATCGGGTGTTCCCCAAGGATCACTATTAGGACCATTGTTATTCACTTTATTTGTCACAGATATAAAACTATGTTTCAAAAATTCTTATATACTACTATATGCAGACGATATGAAGATCCTTAAACAGATACGTAGCCACTCAGACACTGAACAACTACAATGCGACCTAAACAACTTTGTAGACTATTGCACGCAGAACAAACTTAACCTTAACATATCAAAATGTTCACACATATCATTTACGCGACAATAATCTGTTATAGACTCTAGATATCACTTAAATAATCAAATTATTAAGAAAGTCAGTCATATTAGAGACCTGGGAGTTATTTTTGACAACAAACTTCTATTAGATAAGCACATTGATTACATCACAAAGAGAGCCTCTAAATCACTTGGTTTTGTCCTAAGAGAATCTGCGTCGTTTAAATCATTAAAAACTGGCAAAATATTGTACTGTTCTTATGTACGCAGCCACCTGGAGTACGCAAGCCAAGTCTGGAATCCGCAATACCAAATTTATATATCTAGAGTCGAGGGTATACAACGTAAGTTTATGCGTTATTTAGACTATAGGGCTTGTCAACTATCTGTAGACTATATTGCTCGGTGCAAACGGTATCATTTCTTGCCGTTAGAATACAGGCGGATTATCAGTGACATCAGTTACTTGATTAGCGTCGCTAATGGCGTTGTAGATTGTCCAGAACTATTATCGAATATTTTACTTCGTGCCAACCCATTAGGACTTAGGCAGCGTCCTCTGTTGGACGTACCATCAACCACAACAAGATATAGAGATAATTCGTTCTTTTTACGCTGTGCAACAAGTTTTAATCAATTTTCCAAGAAACTTAGTTTGGATCTATTTTGTACCACTTCTACTGAGCTACTTTTAAGTAAGGAATTTTTCACATCGAATCAACAAATTTAGGCTGAACTTTGGCAAATATTAATTATCATTAGTACTTCCATGCTACATAAACTTTCTACTTATTGTAAAAAAAAAAAGAATTTACATTACTGGTGCAAGAATATTTATATAGGTACACGAACTCAATATGTGAAAGCTTGTTATTGGCAATTTAAGTTACTTATTTATAACCACACATGTATCCTATTAGTCTGTAAGCTTTTTGAACATAAATAAATAAATATAAACAATGCAAATTTTTTAAGCATGAATTTATTATTATTAGTAACTATTTAGGATGGATTATTTACTGAGGTACAAAGCCCGTGCTCTGTGCGCCATATCTCTAAAACAGTTGTGAATTTGGAAAAGTGTACAGCACTGAGTTGTAGACAAGTAGTAAGTAGAAGGAATTTTTCGCCTAGAACGTACCGTTTTTTGAGTTATAAGCCTAAAACTTAAAAATAGTGCCTTTACCCCCCCCCCCCCCACACTCCAGCTCACTTCCAAAACTTCAGGACTTTTCATATGTTCACTTTCTAAGCATCCTTAACAAGTTTTCAAAGAAATCGCTTAGGTTCCTTTTCACGCACTCTACAACCCCTTTGATGACTGCACTATAAATTAAATTTATTTTTTATTTGAAAGACATAATTTTAGTTGACGAGAAGTTAATTTTTCAAGGCTGTATTAATTCATCCAAGAGATGACATTGTCGATTGTGTTGAAAACTGTGTTCGTTAAGTTTACTATTAAATTGGACATGCAGTGAGAAGTGAAATATCATCTGCAAATATAACACACAGTCCATCTATGTTTTTTGGAAGATCATTTATTTATATTAATGAGAAAAAGAAAAAAAGACATGTAATTATTGTACACTAACACTAGATCGTAGAAAACCACTTACTCGTGTTGTGCAATTCAAACGTCTCACTAGGTACGTCAGTAACAGCAGTATAACAAAAGAATGACTAAAAAAGCAATTTACCCATATAGTGCCGGTGGACTCGCGCTGCGGGTGCACTTGAGTGAGAATCTGGTAAACTGCTTCTGAGGGCTTATATCAGCTTCTCAGGCCGGCAACCTGCCTAGCGGGAGCAATGTCAATTGTTTGGCAGCATCGTAAAGAGCAACGCGAGGAATTTGACGGCAGCAAAAGTACAATACTGAAAGAGGGAAACTGGCAACGATATTGTATGTTAAAAAAGGTGTAGATGGGTTACCTACATAGCGTTCAATCTTTGGAAATGGCACATAAACGCACTCATAGATAACGTAATAATACAATGTCAAAATACCTTAACCCTTTCCTAACGGATTTTCGAAGATTTTTTAAAATTTTTGTACAGAATATTAATAGGGTCGGTAAAATAGAACATATAGAATTTTTTCAGATTTTTATTATACCTAAAAGTACATATTCTAAGACCTAGACTTATAAGTACCGTCAGTCATTACGTGTATCACATTACTAGGAACTCTGGCAAAATAGTGCCTGTTCTGTAGGAGATGCCGATCGTAATTTTTATTGCCTGGTGATACGGGGTGAGTTTCTTCTAAAATCCTTTCCAGAGTACTTTCAAATATTTCATCAAACCCACACGGTGTGGGTAGTTGAATATTGTTCTCAGCTTCACCATCCGAATAATCGACTTCAGACACACTCTGGCAGATCTTCCATCAATTGGGCCTTAATAAGTGCGTAATTTTTTTTTAAATATCCATTGCGATAACAACTACTGAAACACAACAAATAAAATAACAATTTTATAGTATATTTCAAAGTAACTAAGTACAATTCTACCCACAAACAGAGTAGATTCACTACTACATGCATAACATTTTGATACAAATAGCTACTGACGGTACTTTCTAGTCCTCAATGGTTTTACTAAATTTTTAGCAAATAATTATATAAAAATAAACAATACAACTATCGATTTATCAAATTTATTGCATAAAGTTGCTAAATAAACAAAAACAATAACACTTACCTTTGTTATTCTATTTTTAAAACTTTTTTGAACATTCTTCATTTACGAACGCGCGAACAGCTGACAGGTTGTGACTTGTAGTTCAAATTGATTGGCTGTTTATCAAGTACCGCCGATTTGAGCGCGCTGATTGGCTTACGAAACTAATACTTAAAAGGATCACCAGTGAATCTAATAGCTGAGTGTATCCCGATGAAATATATTTAACAAAAAAGCAACCGGTACTTAGAAGTACCCTCAGAGTGGAAAGGGTTAAAAAAGTTGTGATACAAATCATGCTATCCTTACTTTCACAAATTGTGAAAGTAAGATAGCATGATTTAATTATCACGATCTAAATAGAGACAACAATAATTTGCTACAATGCGTCGTCACATGCAGTAGAAATTATATAGAATAAAATATGTAATTAAACATACGTGACATTTTGACCTATCAAGTTTTATGCCTAAAAATAGATTCACTGATGAATTTATCTAGGATTACGATTTAAAATGGATTTATTAATTTTCAAACTATCGCGTTGCATGACAAAATATACAATGGTATAGCTTGTAAACAAAAAAAAAATCGGTTAATAAAATTCGGGGCGATTGACGCTGAGCCTGTATTTGCATGAAGCATTCCAAAGATTTAAAAAATATATCAGTCAGTAACCTCTCATATGCCATCCAGTATTCAACGAGATGGCTAATCGCAAAAAACTATTTCACAAAAAACCGAGTGCTATAAATTTTGAAGCTGGCCCTCAAGAAGGTAGAACATAATATTTTGATTTCAATTTAGTTCGTCTATTTAATTCATCCTTCATAATATAAAAAAATATTTTATTTAACGTCAAGAAAATGGTCAATCTTTTATACCTATTTTTAAGTAGCCGACATGTCTGTTACAAAATTTATTTTTTGACCGACAATGACATCTATCTCCATTGCACTTGTTCATGCGGATATCTTTTATTTCACTCTTTCTTTTTAACGTCATATTTTACGGACGACAATTTTGATGTGTTAAATATGAAATAAATAACGGAAATAGTAATACTTACGAATGGTATGTAATTCCTTGACTTTTAGACATTTCGCTGGTATAGTTTGTGCAATATCTTATAACACACGACGGCATTTTTGGATGTTTTGGAGCACTTTTATTTTTAATGTCATTCTGCCATCCGTTGACGACTGAGAGCCTACTTTTAGTGTGCCACTTTTCGAGCGCTCATACTTATCTACACCTTTTTTAACATACAATATCATTGGAAACTGGTAATATATATGTACCTTATTACCTAACTTTACCGCTTATCAATGTATAAAATATTTAATATATTTATACCACACATTTTGTAAAAGTAAAATCTCAATTTATGCTGTAATTTCGCAGGTGCCAGTGTGCCACCATCAAACCTGTAGGTACCTACATAAGTTCTAAGTTTACGACCTACACATGTAACTACCCAATTAAGTAGGGGCTTTTCTACATAACTCTAAACTGTTCATAATTGTATAAATAAATTAGCCATCCACATAATATGTACCTATTTAATTTTCTATATCTACACAGGGCTGGAGGACACAAAATGGTAGGTATTTGGATATAAAAAATAGGCTATAAAGTAAATGAAAACTGTGCACATGGGTCGGAATTTGGAATATAACAAAACAAGAACAAGTCCAAAGAATAGAAATAATGATCACCCAAAACCATTTTAGGTGATCAGTTTATTAGGAAAATCCAAATAGAACTTTTACATGGCAAAACAAATGGACAGTTTCAAAAAAATATGAAAATGAATGAGTGATCATCTTATATGTACAAGATATAATAACCAGCAAATCTGGAGTTTCTCCGGCGCGCCGGAGAAATTAGGTATTAAGTCTTCACGCCGCGGCGTGAAGACTTAATACCTAATTATAGTGCGGCGAATAAGGTCATTAACACTTCGGAATAATTAAGGGAAAGCAGGACATTTGCATGTACCTTCCTATTTAGTTCTTAACAAAATCCTAAGTCCCCATAGATGCGTGTGACGTTATTGATAATGTAACACGGTGTCATCAGGCACATTTCCGGTTAAAAAGAGTACTTTCGACTGATTATGGAATATTTAGATTATAAGACAGTTCCTGCCCAGAATAAGTCATTTAATAATAATTATAAATACAGTATAAGACATAATATATAGACACAATAGAATAATTTTCATAAGACATCAATTTTAGAAATAATTTGAACTAACTTTTGGATTCAGTTTAGAATAGAAAGAGAAAAAAGGTTCATTCAAATATTTTACGGTACTGTAATTAGTCCGAAGTTTGTTTGTATGGCTTTATTCCCGACTAATAAATAAGAATTCGACTTTTTAAAATCATAATGATTATATACCTTTAACAATCAGCAAAATAAGTAATACACCGAAAATCAACATACAGAATCAACCCTAAATAAGCAGATGAAATAAACATTTTTACATTACTATAGTTATTGCTTTTGGTACGAGTATACTTTGTATTATATTTGCCATGTACTTTAAAACCAATATTTTATAATTCTTAGTCAGTTTTAAGTTTATCAAAAACTACACATTTTCCAACAAATGTCAGTTTCTGATTTAATAAAGCCCAGACTATATAACCTCTTAACCATATTACTATAGTAAAATTGACAACAATATCATTCAATAATGGTATCGTTACATCTGATTTCAAGATCGGATAATATCATCGAAATTTTTACATCAAATATTTTCAATAACATGTTTAGACATAATATCGTTGTTTTATTTTTCAAATAATTTACTTGCTAAGAAAATATATCTATAGGTACACCAATAACAAAAATTCCTATAACATATTATTATAACCCAAAGATGGACAATATCAAAAGATTAGTTTGTCCAAAAATGGTAACCAACTGTGATTTATCTTGACACAAATTTCTAATATAAACTACTCTGTTTTATTCGCTGCAATGTTAACAAATATGTATATAATTATAATCTATGTATATTATTATAAAAGTCTACACGCTTTACATACATAATAATATAATATTACGAAACATGAAAAAATATTCGTTTATATTGTAACCGATATCCCTGTGATTTAGAGTGCATTGGTGTTCTTTTAGCTGTCGGCAACAAATCTAATTTTAAATTAGTAGCAATTAGCTTAATGTGTATAACCTAGATTTCTAGTTCTTTTTATATTGTATATAATATAATATTTATCTACCTTAAATTACTTCAATCTTATTATGTATTGCTGAAGATTCCAATGCAAATTGCATTTGAGGTACCTATGTTTCTTTAAAATCGCAATATATAAACTAAGTTCTATAGCTAATGGAATACGTCCTTGCACCTAAACGTTATCTAAAAATTAAAACAACGATTATGTACAAAAATCTCAAACTGAGATTTATTTAATTTTTTTTATATATAAAATTTATTAATAAATAACGTGAGTTTAACTAAATTTGTTGTTGAATATACATTTCAATTGAATATTAAGTTCTATTCTTGACTATTATAATAATGCAGGCAGTATGTAATTTTTCTACTTTTTAATTATCACCGGGCAGATTACAATGTTTAGTGTTCATTAATAGGAATACTCAGTAAAGATTAGCTTTTTTTAAAAGTTTATTTACATAACATACATAGTAACTGACAAGATAAGTAATAAAACTCAGTAGCGGAGACAGTAAAGATTAAATGAACGTAACATGAAAAGGGCGGAGTGTTAAGAGTGAGCTCAGCCACGGGAAGCCCGCCATTGCTGCTGACACCACACCTCGTGTCCATCCAAACTGAATTCACCAAGGATTTGAGACAAATATCACTGCTAACTGAGTCACTGCTAACTAATTAAATTAAAACTAAATAAAAAATATCTATTAAATCAAAAGACACAATTGTATATTATGAAGTATAGTGTAACTTGAAGCTTTTGATAAATTATAACGAAGAAATTAAAACTTATTGAATATTAAAAAAGGAGACTAAAATAAATGGGATCAAATTTAATTGTAGTTTAACTTTCAAGATTTTTGTTTTTTATACGTATTTTTTTTAAAGGAATATATCGGATATTGCCTTGTTATTTCTATAAAACATCTGTATTGTAAACGATGGTTGAATTACGTTTCAGTGTAAATAACAACGTATTTGCGGTTCACTTATATTGTGTGTACATATTAATAAGGATAACCGTTTTGAACGCCAATCTGACTATGTACTCTCTAAACTAATACAGATTTGCGTAATCATAAATACATACAATTATTTTCATAGTATAGATATCAATCTTATCCATGGCGGTTTCTTTATGAACACAGATTTGATTAGACTATCTATACATTGAACATCTTCGGCAACCAAATGCGTCGAAAAGGTTGATCACATTCCACATAATAAGAAATTGTAAAATAATAATAACATTATTTAATTCCCATGTCAAATCTAAAATATGCTCATGTACATAATAAGTATCAAAAGCTCTTAAAATGAGTGACAAACATATTTGCCATGAATCTATTTAATTATCTGTGCCTACGGATCACATACATAGAATTCTCTGTTAACGAGATTGGCTCATCTGATCTTTATATATCAAAAGTAAACTTTCTAAAACCATTTACTTGACAAAAATATTCGAATTATCGAATGTATTCATGAAATGGTCTTATAAAATGTCTACCTTGATATGACAGATGCATATAAGTAAATATTATTTTAAAAATAACCTTGGTGTCGGAACAAAACATTTTACGTCCCCATTAAAAATCAAATTTGAAACCATGTATATCTAACATTAAAATTAAAAACAGTAAAAAACATTAAAACAAAATACCATACGTATTAAAACGAATATCTTTTTGCAAATCTTGAGAACAGAGAATTATGTAATTATTTTTAAAATATTTTTCATAATAATATTTCTAGGGAGATGAATACAGAAAACATTACTTAATTCTGTGATTTCATAATAATAAAATTATTTTAAACATAAAATAAGAATTAAAATGTATCTGAAAATAACATTGAATTCATTTTGGTACGATACCAATTCACGCATGCCAATTTTGAAGTCAATTTAATTTAAAACTTTGATAAATAATTATTATAGCATTAAAAAATATGATATAACTTTTTTCTAGCTTCTGTTAGGTTAAGCATTATCATAATAATAATAATATAATCTATGAGTTCCATTTAGGATGATTCTAATATATAAAAATATAGAGGACATTGGATGCAGGTGTTGTCTCAGGAGATGTTGACGGCCCGGGCACGATCACCGACGCGAGCGGCGGCGGCGTCGCGACCGCGGCGAAGGGCCCGCGTCAGTCCTCGCTGCACGAGTCTTCGTTGTCGGCCTCCTTGATGTTCGTGAAGAACGAGGTCAACGCCTTCATCATTACACCTTGAAAAAAATCACTCATTCTTAAATCAATCGACTACAAAAACAGTTAAGTAAACATAATAATATAATATTATTTTGATATTACCTTTGCCTTCTGGCTCCTTTTCGGATTCTTCCCATGCAAGAAAACCATCCAATGAAATAATATATTGTTCATGTAGATATTGGAATATCTCTAATGTTAAGCCTGCAACAAAAATAAATATAGTATTAGTTTCAAAGCTTCAACTTGACATCCAAACATCTTGTGGGTAACATACTAACCTTGTGGGTGTTCTAGCCTATGTATTAGTTGCTGTATGCCGAACAAACAGCTCGCTTCCCTCGACTGTTTCGACTCGCCGAAGTCGTTTATGAGACTCGCATATTTATTCATACGGTCTTGATTGAAACGTGGCACATCGCGTCCTTCAGGACCAAATAGTGCGTGTTCGCATATCGCTTGGATCAGTGCTCGCATAAACCAATCCTCATTCGCAGATTTACCAAATTTATCCTGTACAAATTTTATTTAATAAAAAAAATATATAGTTAAAAATCGTATCAAGAGATTTCAGCATTAGAGGCATAAAATGAAATGAAAATTTTAATACTATCAACAATTTTGACAACTTTGTGTTATTCCGTTTAGTGAAAAGTAATATCAACAACATTAACAGTGTAATCAATATAAATGGCAATCATTTGTAAAATATTCTCAGACAATTTACCTGAACCCATCCCTTTATACATTCACAGCTCTCATCAGCATTCATAAGCTGAATTAATTTGTTTTGAGTTTGAGCAGGCGACAAAATTTTCTTTGCCTCTTCACAAGTCTTAGAATCTCCTTCCAAGAATTCAAATTTATTATCCTCTAACCACTTTTCAACCTGTAAATAAGAATTAATTAGTATGTAACTAAAAATAGAAAAAAAACTTAATAAGATAAATACATAGTAGGAATGTAATCAATATAAAATTTCGGATCTGGATACAGATATGGATATATAAAAAATATTATATCGGTTTCGGTTATGGACATTATATACGGAACACAAATGTTGTAAATGTTCACCAAATTAAGTCAATATTTACCAAATAAATGCGAATGCGACCCAAATATGGTTATACTTGCGGCTAATTATGTCCTTTGCTACTTTTAGGGCAAATCCGACATGGATTAGTTAGGTTAAAAGGCTAGGGTAAAATAATTTTTAATTGATATTATTCGTCAGTGATATTAATAGATCGAAGTAAATATATGTATCATCATCATCAGCAACCCATTAAGTCCATTCCCATTAAGTACTGCTGGGCTCGGGTCTCCTCTCCTCTAACTAGAGCTCAGAGGGTTTAGGACATAATCCACTCACACTGGCCTAGTGGGGGTTGGTGGATCAGACATACTCATAGAATTTCTTCTAGGGTATGTGGGTTTCCTCACGATGTACATATATATATATTTGTTGAAGTTTGCCGAAGCTTGAAGGGAAAATTCTGGTCTGGTCATGGGAATCCAAACTCACACCAGCCGCAGGCAACAGCATGTTTATAATAAGAAGTGCAAATAAATATTTTAACCTGTTTTTCATCCATCCATTGGCTGAGCTGAAGCCCAGACTCTTGCCATTTGCTTTTAACAAAAGAAGGTCCCATGCTTTCCTTTAGTTCTTTTAGAACAGATTTTAAGAACAGATGCCCTTGATTGGCAGATATAATGCTTTCACAAAGAGTAAACATCTGTACAATCGTGATATGCTGAAAAATTAAATATTCAACAATCAACAAACATCTTATATATTGGAAAAACACAGAGAAGAACTGTCTGAATATTTCATATTGTCACTTATTATACTGACCATTCTTGTCGATTTACATATATCACAATAACAAATGTAAAGGACAACACAATTTCAAGAACACTTTCAATTCAACAGTTTTGTTTTGTTTATAGAATAATAAGGGTTGTAACTGGTGCTGAAGTTATATTAGTTACCTTCTTTTCAATTTGTGGTGCAATGAGCTTGCTTAAATTATCATATAACATGGGAATATCGATGAAGAGATCAGGCGCACATTCAAATATATCCTTCAATCCCGCTACAAAATTATCAACAGAGATCGTATTTGTAGATACTAAGTGAAGTAATGATTTTGCAATCGTGCCAAAGTCCTTTGCTGATCTGAAAACAAGAATTGTTTAATAATGGTTCCTTAGTGTTAATAAATATCTTGGATTCCAGTCAATAACATAATAATATGATAAGCTCTGTCAGTTAATGTTATGTCTAATTGACAAGCTCATCAATACATATCAAGTTACATGCAATGCATGGATTGCACACATGCACACATAAAATATCGTATTTGGTATCCTAAATATTATATGACAATGTGGTTTTAAGTTAAAAAGCATTTATAGTTAATGTGATCCTTACTTTTCCATGGCAACTTCGAGTATTTCACTAATCACAGCAGCATGGTACTGAGGTGGGAACAACTGCTTCACATCAGCTACCATTTCTTCATCATCATGGTTAATGAGATTGAGATCTATCATTGATTTAACGGACTTCTTCTTGGCGTCCGGCAATGATTCCTGTGGAACTGGAGCAGGCGCCGGAGTAGGCGCCACTGTCTCATTAGCAATAGGTGGCGTTGGTGGTGCGGCGCTTGTGCTTCGGGTTCCAGAGTTGGAGCGAGCAACGCCCACTGATCCGGAACGACTGCCACCACCACTTGCTAAAACATCATTTTATTTTAGTATCAACATTTAGACACAACAGCATTAAATTAAATATGAATAATATATATTAATCAAACAACACTTACAGAAGTCACCTCTAGAATTAAATGTAGATCTTTCTATTGAAGCACCCTTAGAATGATAGTTAGGAGTCATATCCTTTGTTCCTAAAACGTGTATAAAGTGTTTAATATTATGTGTAAAAGTAATATTTGTAGCATGCAAGTTTATGTTAGTTATAATTTTTTTGTTTTTGATAAATAGCACTTACCTCTAAGCGATGAAGGATCAACTTGAACATTTTCAAGAACACTGTACATGTTTTTACTGAGACTGCCCATAGAATTGCTACTCACTTGAGCAGTGGTCTTAGTGCCAGAACCATGGTTCCATGCAGAGTTATGAGGAGCCAGTTTGATATTAGTAAGATTCTAAAACAATACATAATATTGTGTTATTTTTTGTAGTTCACCATAAATAAAGGAACGAAAACAATATAATTGGCGACATTATCATTCATATTGTAAAAATACCAAATAAATATGTACGAGTTAGTTTAGTATTGATATTTATATTTTGTCCACTGTGAATTAATAAAATATTCAGAATTATGTGTTTACTTAGATGACCTATGATATGATATAGTTTCGGTACAGAACTCTAATTATTTTTCTAAAGTAAATAGTAATTGTAATTGGTCCAGGATGTTATGGTAGCTTTGTTGAATTATTTAACTTTAAGGCTTGTTTCTTACTTTTAAGTTTTTAATAAGCAGGCGAGTTTTTTGTTTTAATAATGATTTATTTTATTATTGACATGATTTTAGTACTAAAAGAATGCATTGTAAGTCGTGAAGTTGGTAGGTTAAGTCTATTTCTATGACTCAGGGTTATTTTTGTTTGAATGTCTGCCATTTTTGTATAAGAATCATGTTTGCGTGCAAATTTGCAGAATTCCATTCTGCTTATTAATCTTAAATAAAAAAAATAGCTTTGTGTATCGTTATTGAATACATTCTACTATTATAATAATTATGTCATGTTTTGCAAAAAAAGTAATATGTCCCAGCAATATTTCCTTTGTTAGTTACATTCTTACATCTTGTGTACAATCGACGATAATACATTTACACGATTTAATACAAAATGTCTTTGTTCATATAGCTTGCCCAATATGTAGATGAGCAAATATTTATGAGCAATATTTACAATTTTAGAATTGCGACGTGTCCGCTTAGAGAGATAACCTTCGAGTCAGAGGGTCATGCTTATAGACGACACGTGTTCAATGATGGACTTGATTTGAATTTGCTATCTAATAATACGAGTACGCTCCTAAAATTACGAAAATTTATGATGTCATCGTCAAGACAAAAACTCTTATGGAGGTGGGGAAGTGATGAGAGAGAAATGTGATAAATGGACAAAAGACATAACAGAATGGTCTCCTGGATTCCATACAAAAAGAAAAAGAAGACAAAACATTGGTTCGATGAGATCAAGAGATTGGTGGGCTAATATGACACAGAACAACTCAAAGTAAAGCAGACTGGAAAGAGCTGGAAGAGTCTTTGTGTCGCAAAGACACGCCAACACCCAATAACCTACTCAAGACAATTAATAAATTTGTTTAGTGCGAACATTCATACTTTTAAATCCGTCATTGTAAATTATTTATTTAATTTTAATTATATTGCCAATAAATAATAATAAATAATATAAATTCTTATAATAGCTGCAGTTATTTCAGTATTTTTAAAACTTTTCAGATAAGACAGGTCCTCTTTTATGTGTCAGTGGTTATATTATATTTCTAGAACATATTAAGGGCTCCGTGGGTGAATTTTTGGTGCAGATCCCTAAATACGACTCACCAACCTGTTCTATACTGAGCTTGTGGCAATTGTGTCGAAAAGATATTAGGATCTTTTTAGATGTTAATTATTATCATAGTATTAACTAGTAATCTTATCACAACCAAATAAATATTGATAGATTCAGATATTTGGATTTATGTAAATATGTTTAATTATGGCTGCAGTTTCTATAATATTTAAATGATGGTGACTCTTTTAGGTATATTCTCGATTTCTGCTCAAGTAATGTTTCTGTTCAATTGAACATGTTTTTTATCTAGTTATATTATTTTTGGATAATTTATAAATTCCCTATAAGTAACGATAAGAATTATTATGAAGAAAATATCAAAATAGTATGCTTTTTACTTGTTTATACAGATAACAAACCTTATGTTAAATTTGTATTATGTAAATTGTTATAACTGAATAAGAAGCAAATAAATAATAACTTAAAACTACAGCAGTTTTTCTAGTTAAAACTTACTTTCTGTGTCACAGCTTTAAGTTTCAATGTATCCACTGGATAGTTAGCCCTGGTTGATTTCCAAGTGTTATCCGTAAATGCATTATTAGAATTTTGTCTACGGCCGTCACCACGCTTGCCTCGGCCGCCTTCATCGCGGCCACGGAAGCCTCCCATCGGGCATGCATTCATGAGCTAAAATAAACCACAAATTTAATTGGTTCTCATCAATATCATACAATTCACTTTCAATTATATAATTACCTCAATGTGGCGTTGCTGTTGTTCAGCTTCCTTTTGAATTTGATCCATCATTTTAGGTTGTGAATCAATAACAGTCTTAGCTACCCATTTTCGTTTCCTGAGTTCAATAACGTCTTGAAGCATGAACCTGTTAAAAATAATAATATATTTGCAATCTACAATTACAATTACTAAATGGACAACAGTTTCTAGTCATACATACCTCACACGACTGCTTATTTTATTGGATTTACGATCTTGGACTATATCGTGCATTTTCTTGAAGATGGCATCCAGTTGGCCATGGACCTCATTTTCTACTTGCTCACCAATCGTAGTAAGTAATTTGCACAAACACTCAAGCTTTTCTTCTTCTAATTTTTCTATTAGATACCTCATACAATAGTCCATGATTTTAGAAGTTAACATTTTCAACTTATACAGCTCACCTGTAACAAGCATAAATATGTATGAAGATTTTTCATGCCTACAGGCAAAAACAAAATATATCTTATTTAAAAAATGACACTAATCACTAGAAAATTAAAGCACTCAGCAAAATTAAAGAAAATTAAACTACTCTAGAGTAACATTTAAAATCGCAATGGCCACAAGCAATATTAGTTTCAATATTTAGTTCGTTAAAATACAGTACATAGGCACGACTGATTTTATTCAATATCACCCAGCACGAATCCAATAGTCTGAATGAATACTGTTCATAGAAATAGACAGACACTACTCCGAAGATAATTTAGATAAACATATCGCACCATAGATATGCACAGCAAAAGTTTTCGCTTTTGTTGTTTGGATAATATGGTAAAAGTTAATATTTCGCGTAAGCATTTGCTTGGGCGACAATTTCGATTGCTACATAGACATCCAGATATTTAAAGCATAAAATATTAAACCAATTGAATACATAACTGTGCACATAGAAACCATAAAAAAAAACAAGAGATATATCAGTAATAATATTAAAAAAAAAAAATTACTTACCAATAAATCTAACATTGCCAACAGATCTCATCCTTACTCTTCTATTTTCTTCCTCTAACATCACTAATAACTCTTTCTTTTTAGCCTGAAAATGAATTAAAGTTAAATTCATCGTCATGACGACTGTATGGTGCTACAAGATATTAACGCCGCTAAAACTATAACAATAAAGTAAACTAATTTATCATCTTACAGGATCAGTGCACTCTGCAAGTTCCTTTTCTAACTTGAGTACTTGTTCATCAGTTTTATGAGCCTCGAATTGATTTTGACATTTATTAATAATAAGGGCTCTAAAATTTACGCATTTGTCAGGAGAAGTTGGGTTGTCGGCAGGTACCTTAAAATAAGAAATATATTATAGATAATTATGTGTCAAGACAAAATTATAAAACTTAAATAGTCCTTGGTGTGAAAAGTACCTTGAGCACCGACAACTTGTTGCACATGGCAGCGTAGGCTTCAGAGAAATTAGGCTCATCAATAGCCTTCTCAAAAACTAAGTCGATGACACCTTCAAGCCGCTTTTGGTTATTGATTTCAAGGGTCCTAACCCTATCCAGCAAGGTATCGAATTTTTGTGGAGTTAACTTGTTCAATATACCCCTGAACTTCTTGTACAATTCCTAAAAACAGAAAATTTTTTCACTCAAGTACAAAGACTATAGTATATTAAATTTAGATAGCTAATAATAAACACATGCCTGTGTTTTATGTTCTTCTTCATTTATAGTATCTTTACGGAATCTTGTTGGTTTCCATGCAGAATCAACCTCATTCAATTTAACTTCTTCTCTTAATGATAGAGATACGTGGATAACTGGCTTATGTTGGCTGTTACCACCTGAGCTTGGAGTTAGTTTAACACTTCCCTTGCCTGCAAATAAAAAAGAGATTGTTTTGCCTATGACGAAAAAGAATCCATGTATCAAATCAAATTTAATAATTAATTGTAGCTTTACCACTTGGTGTCATATTCCTAGAATCTTTCTTAGCTTCCCTGGGTGTGTTATTCCTTGAACCCATTCCAGAATTCTTTGCAAATTGAGGAAATAGTGAGTCATTCATAGGCCTAGAGATGGGAGTAAATGGCTGCAGCTCTTGCATTGGTGTTGTCTAAAAAAAAATATATGTTAGTACACCATGATAACTTTAAAAATATGTACCAATCGCTGGAGATTACTTACTCGAATGACATTCCATGCTTCCAGCAATGGTACATTAGGCTTATTTTTAGAAAGAGGATCATCTTTTATTTGCTTGAGCAAATCAATATCATAGCACTTCTTGCCAGCAGTATTGAGTGGAGACCATTGATCTGAAACGGAGTTTAAGGTATGAGTCCAGTAATAATAAATTTGTAATTATGTGATATTAAAGCTAAAGTTGACCATGACATACCTTCACCATATTTGTATTTAGGCACAAACACAGCAGGTGCAGTTTCTTTCGCGCCTTTGTCTTCTTCTGTCACGGATATACTAGGCATTGCCATTTCTTCTGAAGGTTGAGTTTTATCTTTTTCAGCATTAACTACTTTATCAGTCTCATTTTTACCATTTTCATATGACTCAGTTTTTTCCACATTTATCTCATTATTGGCCATCTTGTTTGCTGATTTCTTATTGGTATTCTTAGAATTCTTTAGAACTTTTTCATTTTTATTGATATCTACCTTAACAGTCTCAGTTTTAGTCACCTCGGTTGAGTTTCCATTGGCAGTATCTGGATCTAATTCAAACATTATGCTAGTTAGTTAAAATAAGATTAACAATTGATTAGTTCATTGAAATGAATGTAATTTGCCAATAATTCCTATGAAGTCTGTTAACCTTATACTAGATTCAGAAAGTATTAACATAAAGCAACTTGTGTACATGATGATTCATATTAAAATATTTCTTAGTAAAGCAGGGCATTGTGAGATGTCTCTCAATGCCTCCTATCTTACAGATACACTATACCATAATATTTTAAACAACACTACATAACTATAAGGAACATTGTTTTGCTAAAAGGTACTGTACCGGTATAGGTATTTTTTTAAGCTTGCACAATACAATTAATTCAGTTTTGGAAATTACCAAATAACTACATGTTTGATTGGCAGAACTTGTTTGATTGCTAACAGTATTAAAAATATGCCCAAACTAAAAAAAATAATCTCTACAACTAATTGCACATAGATACAAATAAAAACCAACCTGTAGTCTTATTATTAAGATTAATATCTTTCATTTTAGAATCAGACTGATTAGTGCGCAGTACACTGGATATACTCTGAGTTAATTTTGCTTGGGCTTCAATAGCACTTGATGCTTCCTTCACTTCAGGTTCTTTAGCATAAGCAGAATGCTGTTCCTTGGCAACCTTTTCAATACTAGCAGATAAAAGTTGCGTGGCAGTGGGAGGAGTTTCAATGACCGGCCCACTCTTGACAACTATTTCAACATTTGTTTCTAGAGCAGCTAGAGGTTTTGTTTCGGGACCAGGGGAAGATTGTTTTATTGATATATGTTTCTTTGTTGGTTCAACACCTACTACTTGATTAATTTGACTAGTTGATGGGTTAATAGCTTCTGACAAGCTATCAACTGAACTAATCGCTGCAAAAAACATGTTAAGTAAGTAATGGTCACTTGTCGATGCAACTAAATGAACTGAAATAGCAATTATAGAAGACAAGAATAGTAAAATGTGCTAATACATCAATTCAGATGGTATGGCATTACAATATTTGTTTCAAAACCTTTCGGCATAATAATATAAAATGAAGTAAAAATGGAGTTCTAAGAAGTACATGTACAAAGAACTACATTTCCTCAACTACATTATATTTCCTATAAAAGTGGTTATGTACAACTCAATAATACCAAGGCCATTATTCAGAAACGAACTATCTATGTAGATATTATGGATATATAAATGTACAACATCGCTAAAATATGGAGTGACAGTCCAATTCAACCGGACACTATAAAATGTCGGTATAATTAAAAATTCATGATGTTATTTTTATACCATGTGGCAAGTAGATTATGAAACAGCTGTAAGAATTAAATAAAATGTCTTGCAATTGATTTTTAATCTAGCCTATCACTTTTTATGAACCAAGTTCGTAAATCTATAAATAGAGACGTGAGATATTTCCACGTGGGAGTTCTTGCACGGTACCTGAATATCAGACTGTATGTGGCACTGATACCTAAATTATATCACAGTTTATTATTCCATAAAACTATACAATAAATCTTCACGCACCTAAAATAAGATACGATAATGTAACAATATGGTAAAAGAAAGTCAATTCAAAAGGTCACTCAAGGATCTAGAATATTGTCCGACTTTTAACACTCTTTGCACATGAAACACATTACTTATTTTTAAAACTTAAATAAATATTTTATACTAAAACGCTAATTTATTGAATGTTAAAAAGATATTAATAAAAAAAGTTAAAATGTTTAAAACGCAGCCATGCTCAAAGTGACTGTAAGGTAAAAGCCGCCATCTTGGACCGTTCCATGCGGACAAGAGGCCCGACCTGCTAGTGTTGTGCGCAAGTACACAATCAATCGATTTTTCTTACTAACGTAATTTATAATAAGTAGTCAGCTTCTATTGCGTTAATAATATGTATTAATGCGTGTATACTATTAAGTGCGTTTTAAATAATTTAATTCTGTATACATATAAAACTATAGTAAACATTTTTTTTCCTTCATAAATGCCACGTGACGCGCATAGACGACATTAACATCGACACTTGGTTAGGTACTTCGCCATGATGTACATGTGATAATCGATTCTGACGTATGTATTATGCCAACTCTACGTATTATATGACTTAGACATCGTACTTTTTGGTGTGACCTTTGGACATGGTCATGATTTTTTTTAATAACTTGCAGTTCTTAGAATTACCTGTCGTACCTACCTATATATATTTCGAATTGTTAAATAATTATTATTTTGTTATGAAACCTTAATTCAGTTGTTTTGCATTTTTTTATGATTTTTTTATCCGGGTAGATAGGTACCTACAGTATAATTTCTTCGCGCGTGTATTGATAAGATTGTGACGTCATAATATTATTTATGTTCGTGAAACAAAGCAGACAGCGGTAGTCAGATTATTAGTCACAATACATATTTTATGCATTCTCTTCATACGGATATACTTCTCATTTGTTCTTACCTTACAGAGAAGTATAACCGATACTTCTCTGTAGGGTGAAAAGTATACCCGGGCTTTTTGAGAAGCATAAGCAGGGACACAGGTCCAACACGCAGAGGCCCTTAGAGAATTTTTATTTAAAATGGGGTGAGACACTACCGCACAGTATGTTATTTTCCTTAAAACATTTAATTGCGGAAATATCGTTTTTATCATCTTTTTGGAAAGATAGCCAGAGAAAATTTCAAAAAACAATCCCAAAATTCTATCTTTCATAGTTTAGGAGATATTTAGAAAATCGAGAAAAGTCCATAGAAACCATAGAAACGCTTTATCTCCTTTATCAATCGTTCTTTTCATTGGATTTTTTTTTTCATGATTCTGTAATACTTTAGGCACCAATTTATTAAAAAAAAGTAGAATAATCTCGTATATTTAGCGTGAAAAATTTTTTTTCTCAGTATTTACTTTTTATTTTTTTACAGCAGCATCCCTTAACGGTCGCATTTTTTTTTAATTGCCAAATTGTTACTACTAGTGCTACCACAAAAAAAATCAGACACTTCAAGCGCAGGACTTCGGAGATACAGAATTTTAAAATTTTGAGTTAGGGTTGACTCTAGTCTGTGATTTTACTTCAGTTGTAATCATCATAATTTTTATATAATATTGTATTATGAATGCAACTAGTGTCTTCATTTATATTAATTACCTACATACTAGAGTCAGACCAGCGAGTCGTTGCATAAAAAATGGTAAGATTTTTATTTTAAATTATTTAGTTGATTTTTTTATTGAAAAATCCCTTAACGGTTGCATTTTTTTAAATTGCCAAATTGTTAGTACTAGTAATTATTACTACCACAAAAAAAAGTAGACGCTTCAAACCTAGGACTTTGGTGATACAGAATTTTAAATTTTTGTTTTAATTTATTTAGTTTTTATTTTTTTACAGAAAAAATCCTGAACGGTCGCATTTTTTAAATTACTATATTGATAGTACCAGTAATTATTACTACCACAAGAAAATGGAGACCCTTCAAACCCAGGACTTTCGAGATAATGAATTTTTGTTTTAAATTATTAAGTTTAGTTTTTTACTGAAAAATCCCTTAACGGTCGCATTTTTTTTAATTGCCAAATTGTTAGTACTAGTAATTATTACTACCACAAAAAAAAGTAGACGCTTCAAACCTAGGACTTTGGTGATACAGAATTTAAAATTTTTGTTTTAATTTATTTCGTTTTTATTTTTTTACAGAAAAAATCCTGAACGGTCGCATTTTTTAAATTACTATATTGATAGTACCAGTAATTATTACTACCACAAAAAAATGGAGACCCTTCAAACCCAGGACTTTCGAGATAATGAATTTTTGTTTTAAATTATTAAGTTTAGTTTTTTACTGAAAAATCCCATTTTTTTTAATTGCCAAATTGTTAGTACTAGTAATTATTACTACCACAAAAAAAATTAGACGCTTCAAACCCAGGACTTTGGAGATACAGAATTTTAAATTTTTGTTTTAATTTATTTAGTTTTTATTTTTTTACAGAAAAATTCCTGAACGGTTGCATTTTTTAAATTACCATATTGATAGTACCAGTAATTATTACTACCACAAAAAAAAAGGAGACGCTTCACACCCAGGACTTTCGAGATAATGAATTTTAAATTTTTGTTTTAAATTATTTAGTTTTTATTTTTTTACAGAAAAATCCCTTAACGGTCGCATTTTTTTAAATTGCCAAATTGATAGTATCAGTAATTATTACTACCACAAAAAAAAGCAGACGCTTCGAGCACAGGACTTTGGAGATATAGAATTTTAAAACTTGTGGTAGCGTTGTCTCTCTAGTCTATGATTCAATTTCGAGAAAGTTTCTATCACTCTCTGAGGTATTTCGATAAAATAGATACCATAAATCTCGCGTAGTCCTCTATTGACTAACTCGGTAAATAATTATGATATGTCTAATTAATTATTCACAAACTTTTTGTGACAACCCTATTTCCATAGAAATTCAGAAAGAACTTAGAAATGCTATATCTCTGAAGTCCTGCGTGATACATATTCAAAATTTTCTATATAGGAAGACACATTATTGAAGTGTATTTTGCTGGTAAAAGAAAATGCGACCGTCATATAGAAATTTTTTTATGATTTTTTTTCTGAAATTCATAAAATATTTTTTTCTCACTTGCCAGAGCACAGAGATTTATAATTTATACACTCAATTAAATATTTATTCTTCAATTAGTTGGTAATTTTAAATTAGATTAGTGATGGTTAATTTGGGGTAAATATTACAAAAATCTTTATTACAAAGTTCAATGACCTTTCAAAAAAAAATTCGTATCTTGAAAATTAAGTAATATTTTCAACTAGTTGTTTCATATTTAGCTGTATTACGATTATATCCATCGTTATGGACTATAAAAAGAGGGAGTCCGCTACTGACTTGTTCTGACACACTGTGTACCGCCACCATATTTATCACAGTTGTACTATAATTGTAGTACGGCTATGATTTGTCAACGGTGCGCGTAGAGCTACAGTATTATGCAGGGTGTCGTAAGTAATGGATAACCCATTTTTCTAGGTAGCTCTGATGTCAGACTGCAAGAAAATCATATTCAGGGTTGCCAACGGAGTGAAAATGATGTACACATTTAGATTATTTTTTAAATTATGCTCCTTTGCCCTATCATTCAGTAGCCATTTCAACAAAATTAGGTATTTTTGTGTATTTTTTTGACATCGTACCCCTGAAGACTTGCATTATTTAATGTAATTACATTTGAGTCCTTATTAACGTAAAACATTATTGAAATTAACATTTCAAGCAAAAAATCAGAAAAAAGTGTACACCATTTTCACACCGTTGGCAACCCTGAAATACAAATATGATTTTCTTGCAGCCTGACCAAGGAGGTTGAGGCTACCTCCTCCAGGTAACGGGTTATCCATTACTTACGACAAAGCCTGTATAAAGAGTCAAACAAAAATTAAGTAAAAAAAAATTACACAAATAACTTTTGAATTTGTAACAGCAAACTTATTAAACTTAAAAATGATAATGTAAAAAAAAAATCTTAGCAAAATCTGGCACTATGTCATAGCAGTACCCAAAAATGTCTACAGATTTGTCGATTTTCATCATTTTCTAAAAACAGATTTTTATGACTGCACCATATGACTTAGATTTTTTAAATATTTTTCTCCGAACAGGTGCAGCCTATACCATTCATAGTCGCTTGACGTTGAGTTTCGGGACACCCTGTATAGGTTAGATGTACTTAATTTACGCAAGTTAGAAAGCAACTATGTGTTTACCTTAGCTAAGTATAATAATTATGATGCTTCGAAATAGCTTTCGGATTATTCGCTTCTAGCTTTGTGCAAATGAAAATTCATCAAATTATAACCTATTTAACTATATTACTATCTAGCTGTCTTTCACGGTTCCGCCCGCACGTAATTCGGTTCACGTAAAATATCATCGCTTTTAAACAGTAGAAATTATATATTTTCATGTGTAATATATGTAGGCTCTATATTTTAAATTAGTCCTCTAGCTATACACTGGTGAAAATTGCATGCAATTTCATGAAATAGATTTTGCGTGATACGTGTTCAAACTTATTATAAACAAAAATAAAATAAAAAACTTTCTGTGACTCTAAAAAAGCCCTCATATTATTTGTATCACTAAAATCAAATTGACTGTATATGACTGTATATTATGACCGTTACAATTCTTGACCGTTTTTTACCAATGTGAACGTAAGTGACAGCCAGTCAAATTAACTTTGGTAATTTTGAACACTAATCTTGGCACAACTGACAACCAAAAACCAATTTTGGTACGGCCGATTTTCCTATACTCTATTTGTGAAGTGCGTGGCCAGATACAGTCAAACGATCGAAACGCCGCGCCCCATGACAAAAATAGGCAATAAATCAGAAAAAAGTTGACAAAAATAGGCAATAAATCAGAAATAAGCCTGACATCGGAGCTACCTCCAAAAATGGGTTATCCATTACTTACGACAGACCCTGTATAATGCAGTAGCTCTACGCTCACCGTTGACACATCATAGCCGTACTAAAATAGTGCAGCTGTGCTAAATATGGTGGCAGTAAATATCTCATCCCATTTTAAATAAAAAATCTCTAAGGGCCTCTGCATGTTGGACCTGTGTCCCTCCGTAAGCCTCTCAAAAAGACCAGGTATACTTCTCACCCTACAGAGAAGTATCGGGTATACTTCTCTGTAAGGTGAGACTAATGATAAGTATACCCGAATGAAGAGAAGACATAAAATATGAATACTCCCAATGACGCAGTTTGTATGTCCTATTTTTATTTAAATTTATACTATGTTATGCTTATGTATTATGCACTACATAAAGGGTGTGAGAATAAACCTCTTGGTACTTGGGGATAGTGTTAATAATTTTGAACGCGGGGCTATAAGCAGGTAGTTTGTGTCTTTCAGATTTCCCAATGGTAATGTAAATCAGAATAATGAATAAAAGATATTTCCGAAAAAAAAATACTCAACAATTGAATTTGCTGGTTATTTAGGTAACTGTCAGTTATTTGATAGCATATTTCAAAAAAAAAAAATCATTCCTTCTCACATGAAACTGTGTCATCTACACATGATTTGACAGCACTTTTGGAAGAAGTTATAAATACATACATTTTCTACCATCATCATTACAATCCATAAACATCCCAAATGTGCTGGGCAGGGGTCTCCTCCAAGCATTTTGGAAGGAATTTACTTCATTTTCTATAGCATTTTTTTTATACCATTGTATTTGTATAATAGTAGCACTATTATCAGTTTTCTAATTTCACATTTACGTGGTACATATAATAATGCTCCTAAATAGTTATCAGAAAAATCACTGCCACATTGACATAACATTGAAAAGTACATAAAGCATAGGTATGTATTTAAAATAATATATACTGAAAAATTCTATGATTTAGCCTTGAATATAAATGATCAATTATTTTTTGCAACTACCAGGTTTTTCTCTGCATCTGGATAGCTGGTAAAAAAGTCTTTGGCATTAAGTCCATCCTTGTAAAATTGTGCATAAAGTCTTAAAATTAAAATAAATAAATATGAATGACATCTGACACTGCTGATCATGTTTACCCGGGTATAATGTTTTTTTTTTATGGTGACAGAAATGCATAGCTACATAAACCAAAAAGTTATTTTAAAATAATGTCTATATCCAGAATGTTGTGTGATAACTATTCTGAAAGGTTGAAATTCGGCCAAAATGCATTTTCGTATCTTAATAGAATCTGGCTGGGATATCAAAGTTTTATTTTTATTATCACTTATACACTTTCACTTATATTTACAATTGTACACACTTGGAATTGGTGACGGAAGTATGTACATAAATTAATGCAATACCTACCCATTATAATTATCTAATGCTATTACTGTATTATTATTTATTTATTTATATACTAAACAAACTTAACGAATAATGTGACATAGTTACGAATTAAGATGAAATAAAAAACAATCACTTACCTACAGATGGTGTAGGACCATTAGGTTTATTCGACACAGCACGAGTATTTTCTTTTGCTTCAGTCTCTTTTGCTCTTTCTTTGTCTTCTGACTTAACTCTTTCTCTGGGTTCTCGTATTCTTTGGGGCTGAGGAGCAGGTGTTAGGATAGGAACGGGTGTTGGAGTTACAATAGTGGCAGTAGTTTGTGTGGGTGCAGGCACTGAAGTGGTTGCTACAGTAGGCGTCGTGATCACCGGCGCTACTGTGGCTATTGCTACTGATGCGACATTTACATTAACTGATAGCTTTTCTACTTCTTCAACTTGAGGCACATTTTTGCTTTGTTTAAATTGCTTATTAGGTGGTATATTCTTATTTGTATCTAGGACTAAAGACTGAACAGTCGGCTCACTATTCTTTTGGAGTTGCTTAATGTTCATAGGCATTTTAGGCACTATAACAGGACTGTCTGATATTGCTGATACTATAGGCGTGTCGCTAGATTCTACAGCAATATCGGGTCCTAAATTTTTATTTTCGTTTAGAGTTAATATTTCAGACTTTACTACGTTATTATTTATAGAACTTATTGCATTTGGTTGAGTTTGGACAGAGCTTGTTGTGGATGTCACAGGAACATCCAGGAGGTTCTTTGATAAGTAATTCGATTTAATAGAGTTATCACATGAAGGTTGATTTGCTACTTCGTTGACCATTCTGTTAAATTGTTCGGCGATACTATGTGTTGGCTGCTCCTGTTTGAAAAATAAAGATATTTTGAAGCTTATTCTATTATTAAATCAGAATAAATATTATTATTTATAATATCTGTATAATTATCGCCTCTCACTATAACGTTTATTTTTAGTGTTGCCTTAATGGGCTAAACGTTGACCGTAATTTTGCCTAAAATAATGAAAAGGATTTCTCTCCACCCAGTACGAAGTACAAACATATTAATTACATAATTTGAACATTTAAATCATTTTATAAGACAGTGTACTTACGGGCTGTGGTGTTTGTCGATCGTTAGCTTCGCTGCTTAAAAAATTATTATCGTTGGTGTATAATTCTGAGAATATATCTTGTTCTGGAACAAAATGAGACGGTAATAACAAATGTTTTTGAACATCCAAGAGTGATGAGCGTCGTCATATTGCACGACAAATATAATAGTAAAATTTAAATTCTGTCCCCTGATTCTAAGCCGTCCGAAAGTTTTACGATCGGAAACTGATAGCTTGACACAAGGCAGGAACTCGATTAGACGGAAACAAAAATGATATTCATAGATCCGAACGGATACTCCTCGGAAGGGTATTAGAATCCGCAAACTGGATGTGTTTAAAGATAACGTTACAAAATGGTAGAAAATTTACTAAAGTAGTAGAAAGCTATTAGTATCAAATAAAAAATATGTATTTATTTCTTTTATTTGTAATTAATTTGTAATTATTATATTTATTTGTAAAATGTAATGGCTATGACCTAATAAGAGCAAAACATTAATTAACATGAAACATTTTCACATTGAAACATTATTTCATAAAAGTTAGAAATTTGCTTGAAAAGTGACTTTTACTTATTGAAAAACCTTTTATTAATTCAAAAGAATAATTTATTATGACTGTAAGTACTGTAACATATTTCTTTTTTTTTAATGTTTCATGTTGTTTTTATCGGGATTAATTGTGTAAATTTTAATTTTATAGAAACGAGTACCTATCGTATGAGCAGCGTCAAGAACTATTTAATTTAATGCTGGTTCATGAAGACCTTGTACGAGGGCGACTCATAAGCCCTTTATTTCAATACTGCCCGCGACTTTGTCCTCGTAGATAACGATATTACATAGGTCTTTGTTTTAAGTGCAATTCATTAATTTCACAACACCCCATAATAAAGGTAACATTTATATAATCAGCGTCCCTGAAAACCTCGAAAATGACATCCATATCAATTTCTAATAATCTTCACAACTATTTCATCCCCCTATTTCATGGGACCAAACATAGCGAAATATGGGTGCGAAACACCTCTGCAAAGGGGTAGGCTTCGGGAAAAAGGCGTGATGCTATGTATGTATGTATTTCATCCCTTAGGGTAAGTTTTTATTATTATATTTTATCCCCTGAACCCATCCCTATCAAAAATATTAAAAACAACATTTTAAATTCCTATCCCAATACTAATTTGCAAAACGTTAACTTCAAAACAAAGATCTTTTCATACAACGTTTCATCCCCAATTTCACCCTTCCAAAGCCACCCTTGTCAAAAATATTGATGAGGGTATTTTTTATTTTGATAGTAGTACCACAAAACAAATTTTCAAATCTATAAGTAAATAACAAAGAAGTTTCATACAATCGTTTTTATCACTCTTCACCCCCTTAGGGGTTGAATTTAAAAAAATCCTTTCTTAGTACACCTCTAGACATTAGGACAAATATTTCAAGTCGCTACGACCAGCGGTTTAGGCTGTGCGTTGTCTGTCAGTCAGTCAGTCAATCAGGACAAAGCCTTTTATAATATGTATGGATAATGTTCCTCGGAAGTTGTATCCAGCGCAAAATTGTTGGCTGGAACTTTTGCCACAATTAATGTCATCTATATGTCAAAAGTTTCCTATGTCGGATTTCTGAATTGCATCCCGGTTCGTAAACCTTGCCACTCGGATACGGAAAGGGCAGTCTCCGACGGCTGAGAATCACCCCCCTGTTTGACTTTTGTTTAGCAAACCCAGTTAGTTCGATTTGTCTTTCAATAAAATCGTTTAACAACATTTTTTTTTTAATTTCAGAAATGAGTTACTTCGGTCTGATATCGATATAAAGGTACTGACTTACAGTCACGATTCTGAGGTTTGCTAAAATTTATTCCGGTTCTAAACGCTAAAGCCAACATTGTGCAAACGGCTTATTTTATTTATCTAGGGTTGACAGAAAGTTACAAATAGGTACATTTTAAATGACAGAATGTTGTGTAATGTAGCCAGCTATGGAATTTTACTTATCATCGTTAATGGTTTAGGTTTGTACTCTCAATATTGTTTGAAGATTCGATGTTTACCAAAAAAGTACATGTCAATGGTGGTGCCAAATACAATTGTCATAGATTTTGTATTTGGTGTCTCCAAATACAAAATGTATGATATGATATTGTTTACGCCATTTAATAGTGTTATTCGTGTTAAGGTACTTACGCGTTTTTGGGTCAATAATAGGTACTCTGTGACTTCTTTTCTGTGGTGGTGGGCGTATACCTGAAAACCAACTTATTGTATAATATCATAATCAATTAATAAATGGATACATGCGTTTGTATCTATTTAGAATTTATTATTTGTGTAAATATTATAAAACCCAGGACCCATTCCTGGGTTATCAATATTTTATTAATGTATGGCTAGCACTCCATGTTAAGTATAACAATGAATAAATAGGCAAATCTCGAAGCTATATGAATAATTAATTGGAGATATAATAAAGATAGCAATATATAATCTTTTGTGGTCGATCATCTCATGGCGTACGCGTTAATCTGATTTTATTAGTTTCTTTTTAAATTAAGAAAAAAATACGTTGCTTTATACATATACGAGTACTACTCTTTTTTATGGCTTTAAGACACGACACTTTAAATGCAGGAGAAAATTGACTTGCTTCTATGCTGTGTATTGAATGTGCTTGATCAGTCAATCAGTCTGTTTTTAATTGTCAATAATTTTCAAAACGCGCCTTTTGGACGAAGCATAAAATGTCTAAAACTTACCAGCGCTCTATCTTATAGCGTTGCTAGATTGCATAAGACAAGAGTAAATCTGGTCCTCAGATCTCGTTTGATTAATTGAAAATAATTCTGTTCCCTTTTGATAATTCGGTCATTTTGTTATACTGTAAACTATTATATTGTTATCCGATTTTACAAAGAAAAATGTCTTCCCTTAAATTATGCGAAAAATAAATAAATTAAAGTAGTTTTAACATGTAGTTTCAATACTCAGAAATGGAAGATCAATAAATCGGAAATAAATATTTAGAATAAAAAATCTTAAAATATTGACAGTGGATAGATTGTGACATTAATTCATATTCAATTACCGTTTCTTTCGCAACAGCAAAACGGTGTTTCGTGTTACTTATTGTTATTTGTACATTACAATAGTTATGGTCGTATTATTTAATTGTGATTTGATTTCATTACATAGACGTATTGTAAACGGAAGATTTTATCACCTATTTCTATTAAAATTTAAAACGTGTGAAGCAGAGGCATAAATAGTAAAACACTTTTATTCAGACTTATCGAAAAGTAAAATATTATGACGATACGATGTTCGCCGGGCCAACTGTTTAATATAAATGTTTTTGTGCTAGATAAAATAATATTTTATTATTTAGTTGTTGACTGGCGAACTTGTTGCATTTATCTTTGCTGCTATAGCAAACGGTCTTAAATATTAAGAGCGTTAATACCACCAGAGTGGCAACGTCGCAATTTAGTGTCATATTTCGCCAGTTTTTATTATTTAATCGGAGCTATATTTTAAAAATATGTTTAATATACTTTTTAGAATTACGTGCAAGTGTATTAAAAAGTAAATTTTCCTAATGCTTGCCATAATTTAACTATGAAAATAACGCCCTGCATGTTTCCAATGTGTTATTTGTATATAAATAGAACTGTAAACGCAATGACTTCTTACCTTTTACACACTTGAAAACGCACGAAGTATGACACTAAATTGCGACGTTGCCACTCTGTTGGTATGAATGCTCTTAAAAGTCTTACAATATTAAAAAACCAAACAAAATAAGTGATAGGTTACATTCTCAACCTATCTGATAGTTTTTTACTTGTTAACAATTGTAATATTATATATTTACAACGTGCTTAGGCTGAAATAGTTACGATTATCTTTATTAAGCTTTATTTTGGTGAAGACTAACTTTTTTTGACCGCCACGTCAAATCGGCATATCCGTGCTCTGAGCGCCAAGCCAAGAAATTCAGTTTATAAGATTTAGTAATAAAACATAAAAGTAATGATTTAAGATCTTTATCTTGTATTTTTATGGACCTGAGATTTGTCAACTATAGCTGACATCGGCGGTCAGGGCACGATAGCGCTTGTCAAGTATAGATGACATTGGCGTTCAAAAGGTTAATCGCATTTGGTCCAATTTGATATTTTATTAAATAGAACGACTTATAAGTACTTGTATGTAAACTATATCGGACCATATATTCATAATAATATTCTCAGTACCATATATTCAGCAGTGGATGTCGTTGGGTTAATATGATGATGATAATTTATATATTATGTGGGTTATGTTATAACAGATACCGGGCAAAAGTGTGCCTTCCTAACACATGGCCGCTGCCATCACTATCTATTCGGTCATGGTATGGTTCAGTGTTAAAGGATGACGATATCAATATTGTTTAGATTTCGATATGGCTACGTCATCGCGCACGTTGCAGTGGGTAAAATACTTTACAAAAACTATGAAATGGATTATCCTAACACGTATATGTATATTATTTTAATAGTTTGATATAATAAAATCAAGTTAACATTAAGGATTCTCGCCATCACATGAAACAAACAGAATGATTATACTTAAAATGGACTTTATCAATAAATCAATTATATTATGTATAATATCAAAAGCTAGATGGAATGATATTCTTCGGTGTTATCGAATCTTGTTTATTATTTTTAAATATGTCATTGATGAAGCCATAATAGGTTATCTTAAGAATAAAAGTAGTCAATGATTACCAGACATAGATTGGTGCATAAGTGTAGAAGCTTGTGGGTGAGTAAGCGTGGCAGTGGGCGCAGTGGGGGTGGCAGGTGTACCCTGTGGTCCCACCATTGTAGTGGGATTACTCCTACCGCCGGGGGGGTTCGTTGGTAAGTTTGGTGTAGGCAGCTGAGGACTATTCGAAGTGTAGTAATCTGTGGGATCAAAGTTAAAAAAATAAATTACATTAATCGACATCTGTTTATTTGGTCGATATATTAAAATTATAAGTTTTTAAATAGGAACTCGATATGAATACTATTCTTGTTAGCTTAGCATGAAAAAATAATATTGTATAGGTATACATATTTTACGACATCATCTCAATTTTATTAAGACTGTTAAACGAAAATATTATTCCATTCTGGAGACTTTTTATGATAAGTTAGATAACTATAAGTATATTTCGTTAAGATTGATCGTTTGATCACCGTTCCACGGTTACCGTTACATATTTTTACCGGTAAAACTACCAAAACCTTACCGCTACCATACCGTTAACTAGTTATCGTTAAATATATCGATAACGGATCGATAGTTAACGTTAACAAACTTATACTACTGTCTGTGGGATGCTACGTTGCCAACTCGCCAACACGCCGCGCGCCGCACTGTGTTTCGAAGTTTGGATCGTAAGGCGGGTCCAGATATGATCATTTTCCCGATCCGATCACCGTATCCGCATCGCCAACGCGTATTAAAGCCCCGTGTCAAGTTATGGACTATTGTGAAGAGACGGATACGGAGTATCCGTCTCTTCACAATAGTCCATAACTAACTAATAACTGTGAAGAGACGGATACTCCGTATCCGTCTCTTCACAATAGTCATGATCGCGTATCAAATTGCCCAGTTCTGTGTCAACTCTCGATCAAACATGTTGTCGCCGTTCACGTATAACCTTTGATGATCGGACAAAAACCGACACGACATGGGTCGGGCTATATCATAACGGCATATCGAGATCGCGTATCATCACCCGTCCATATATGCGATCATGATAGGTACGCGTCGGCGATACGGATACGGTGATCGGCTCGGGCAAATGATACATATCTGGACCCGCCTGTAGGTTCCTAGGAGTGTAGCGGCAACGTCTATCGCCAAGCAGACTGGTCGCGAACTCGCGACTCGTTTGCACAAAACAATCAGCTTGGTATTTGCGTACGTCGAACGAATATTGCAATATTACGAATTTTGTTGTTGTCTAAATATAATTTGTCGAAAAAGCAAAAATCCAACACAAAAAAAATAAGGTTAATTTTAATACTAAAATAATAAATATAAAATTATATTGCTACGATTTAGAAAATTTATAATCATTTTAAAACAAAATATTTCTAAGCAAAAACACAAATATATAATTATATTTCCGATTTCCTTTCCTGATCTTTTTTCATTGAATAAATTTTTGTGAAAGTTCATGACGATGGGCATTGTAGGGACACACACACATGCAAAAGTGCTGACATGCATGTGTCATCATATACGGACTGCATAATGTAGGCAGTCCGGTCGGCACGTAGGTTAACAACAAACGTATGTAACGATTATTGCAATATATAGTGTAATTTTATTCGCAATGGTGCGGTGGGCTATTGTACAAGGCAAATACAGCAAGCATTTGCCTTTATTCTGAGTTCATATTTTTGTGAGATTTCAATATTTGTTTAAACTATATATACTGTAATTTTACTGTGTCAGTATATTTGCTTTACGATCGATACGTCCAATTCTTAACTATACTCGAACTACACCTTACACCTATTTAGTTAATCGTCTAGATAAAATATATACGGTTTTTGTTATTTGAATCAATATTAAGCTTATCTATAAGTACTAATATTTTATAGCTAAAGAGTTCGTTTGGTTTTTTGGTTGAACGCGCTAATCTCAGGAACTATTGAACCGAATTGAAAAATTAGTTTAGTTCTCATTTATCGGGGAAGGCTATTAACATCACGCTACGATCAATAGGAGCTGAGTAGTAGCTAAATAAAGAGCCCCGGGAGTAAAGCCCCACACGACAGTAACGTATGTTTCTATGCGAGTTAACAAAATGTTTAAGGCTCCGTGTACAGGCTAAGAAAATAACATAAAACCCATAGGAAACAAGATATTTGCAATAAATCGATATTTTACCTTTGACCTTGGAATATCTGTAGTCACCCTACGATACGTAGGTTTTGAGACAAGGTTTAGGGTGCCAAAATAAAGGTTTATACAAGTTTATAGTTGACTAAGAGATGTGTCATGAACAGTTTTTTGGTTAATGTAATTTAACAGTTAACTATCACCGATTAACAGGTTGAAAATAGCTGTTAATTTATTAACAGGTTTTCAGCATTAACGTCAAAATACGTTGATAATCAACCGATATTTTGGAAAACCCCTAATTTTCTTGGACTATTTATGTCCGCCCCGGCTTCACACAAAATCTTCCGTTTACAATACTCCCATAAATAGTAATCCATACTGAAGTTAATATAACCACTTTGTGTTAATCCATCCATACTGTCTGTTGTTGATGATATTTTTTTATCCTACTAACTTCTGAAATATTGACTTTAAATTTCTGATATTGGAACTACATGCTACATGCATGTAGTTCTGGTATTATATAAGTACCTACCTATAAACCTTTTTTTTAATCAATCCTTATAGGTGTTCTACACGGTTATAAACTTGCGTTCCAATAGAGTGATCTTGGTGGGAGCTTGGTTGCCATCCGCGTAGTTTGTATGAAATTTGGTTTACAACAGCCGGCTACACGGTTGAAATTTACCAAGGGCACCTCTGTGGAGGCAAGTCTCCAACCAAGTGGCAGGGCTTTTAGAAAAAATCTATATTTTTTAAGGGATTCGACTGACAGTCTTGCATAATAACATACTTTTCGGCGATCCATTTTTATTTATATAGATAGATATAATAGTTTTAGATTTATATTATATAATATGCAATATTACAAAAATAATTGAAATTTTTGGACTATTTTCGTATGAAAATCGTCACATTGACAAGGTGCTGAGTTCTATGGAAAATATTATAAGACATCAAGATACTAAAATGCGAGAAAGTATTCCTCCATTGATTGGCGTTGGATTGATTAACGTTGAGGTAAATAAATATATTTTTACATTTAAGAGGGAACGCGGCACACGATTCTTCATACAAACGTATTCCCCTGGTTTCTCCTTGAATAATGCCTATAAAGCAATTTTTTTAGCTCAAAAATTTAAGGTCAGCTGTAGACATGTCGCTATCATTTCCTTTTTTTTTTAAACTTATTTGTAAATAAATATGACTCTCCAAATACTGCTAAATTGCCGTATTTTTACTGTCGTAATTAGAGGACTACCAGAGAAATTCTATTGGTTATTAACATAAAAAATCATAGGAACCTAGCCATACTCTTTCTGGAATTTTTCATGTAAAAAAGAATTGAATCGGCTGATTTTTAGAGGAGAAAACAGGGGAATACGAAACGTCAATCTCGTAATTTTTTTTCTATCGTATTATCTGTCTGAGCTACAGTTGTTTCTATCACGCTTTACGGTTGCAGATTTGAGTTAAGGGCGAAGCGCGACGGCAATAGTTTCTCTGAATACCTTATCTTTCAAATTCCTTGCAGACCGCGTTCCCTCTTAAGAGGCCGACGCGTCGCCGTCATCTACACTCCTCTCCCTATTGCGAAACAAGTCATCAAGCGCGCCTCGTCAAGCGCAGACAAGTTTAATTTAACAATAATGTTAAGGCTTATCTAGTCGCCAATAACCTTGAGAGTATGGGCGGAGCTTGGCTATTTCACTGCGTATCCCCGCTCCTTTACCAACTCGTGCACACTATAATATAACGGTCACAGAATATGCGTAAACGCAGACATGCGCTTCTAGCTCGGCATTTTTACCTACGATTCCGGAATAACAGTTTTAAAACTGGTATTTTATTTTATATAGAGAGTTTAAAGGACTCGTGTACACTATTATTTATTTGCCAATATTTTTATGGCATGAGATTTTTTTAATTTCAATGTTTTGCTTTCGGTATTTATGTAAGTACTTATATAGTTTTATTGGTACTTATTTATTATTAGTATCGAAGATAATTATTTTGTCTTGTAAATTATAATTAAATAAATAACTATTTTAACTTACTTTTGTATTAAAAAAAATAATTACCTATTTCCATTGATGAATTTAATGTTTTGTTTACAACACTTACTTTCTAATTACTTTATAAACTACTATTATAAATTGAAAACAATTTTATTGGATCATTTGAAATATTTTGTTTGAAGTTACGCACTGTTTTCTCGTCCACAAAATCCCAGAGTTTGAAGACGAAAATCTTCAACCAATGTGTGTTGACTTATGGTACTGAGACGTGGCCGTTAACTATGGGGCACATTACAATCGCTCAGCGAGCCATGGAAAAGACTATGCTCGGAGTTTCCCTGCGTGATTAAATTTGACGACATAAGTCACCGAATTGCATCGCTGAAGTGGCAGTGGGCGGGCCACATAGATCGCAGAACTGATGGCCGATGGGACAAAAAGGTTCTCGAGTGGCGGAAATCAGGCGAGGCCTATGTCCAGTAGTGGATATCATTGGGCTAATATGATGATGATGATGATTTGAAATATTGAATTTAAGTAACTCAATAAATTTATTTAATATACCTATATTTTATGAAAGGTGTTTTTAATAAATTATATTATAATTATACCTAATATTTACATTATATACCTATATAATAATATTGCTTTTTAGTAAAAAAATATGTGGTCGGTACCCGCGCCCACAGAGCACCTCTGCGCCCTGATTCTGACTCGTCGGATAGCTCTCGGATCGTAAACTTTTTCGAATCTATACCTAAACGACGTATTTTTACGGCTTAAGTTATTTAATGTTCGAAAATAGTCTACCGTATAGAAAATTAAAAACTGATTAATATAAGATTTTTTTCTGCAATCATCTATTTCTTTAACATTATGTTTTTTAATTTTAATTAAACTGACATTTCCGGCCGAAAATTTTCCGGCAGCTCAGAATCAGGGGGCAGAACTTCTAACGTACAGAAATCGTAATATTGCCTATTTTCTTAACAAAATATTTATCAACTTAAGCATGCTATGTTGAATTTATAGTAGCTCTAACCACCTATCACCATCATCAGCAACCCATTAAGTCCCACTGCTGGGCTCGGGTCTCCTCTCCTCTAACTAGAGAGTATCAGTGTAAAAATATTGTCAAACTATAAAGCCGTTTTGAAGTTTTAGTAATTTAAGATAAAATCTATCGCATTTTGAAATATATTTTAAGACAAAAGTGTTAGTCGTACGACAATTTTATATGCCTGTTGAAAATTTAGTTGATAGACCAATTATTAATTTTATTTTTTTTCAAATCTTTCAATCAAACTAGAGACTACTCCTCCAAATTAAAAAAAGTTCATAAATATTTGCACTAAAGGTTGCGGCACACAGCGAGAAAGACGTGACGGCTCTGTGTGACCTTCAGGCTCAGAATGTCCCTTTCCCAGAATGTCCCTTTCCCGAAACGTCCATTTCCCAAAATGCTCCCTTCCCGAAATGTCCCTTTCCCAAAATGTCCCTTTCTTACTTCAGCTATGCGGTTAACCGGGAATATTTAAATAACATAAGCCAAGTAGTCAATCAACTTTTTAATCACATATATTATATATATATTATTTTTTATTAATATATTAATATTATGATGTATTTATGTTTTTTGCTTTCGACATTTTGATATTTTATATCCTTTAATTATTATATGTGATTAAAAAGTTAATTGACTACTTGGCTTATGTTATTTAAATATTCCCGGTTAACCGCATAGCTGAAGTAAGAAAGGGACATTTCGGCAAGGGAGCATTTTGGGAAAAGGACGTTTCGGGAAAGGGACATTCTGGGAAAGGGACATTATGGGAAAGGGACAATTTGGGAAAGTGACTATTTGAAACCTAGGGACATTTTGGGAAAGGGACATTCTGAGCCTGAACCCTGTGTGACACCTTTGATTTATTTACTCGTCCCGCCGCGCTCGCTGTTTGTTTGTATATTATACCTGTAGTCACTATATTCAATCGATAGTGAAAATGGAGCAACGAGCGACACAGCCTTCCCGTCTGAAGGCTAATGCCTGTCTGCAGCCCGCGCCCGCGCAGAGCACCTCTGAATTTCTAACGTACAGAAATCGTATTATGGCCTATTTTCTTAAGAAAATATTGATCGATTTATAATATGCTATGTTTAGATTAAAGTAAATTTAACCACCAATTTATCAGTGTAAAAATAATTTAAAACTATAAAGCCGTTTTAAGTTTTAAGCATTTTAAGATAAAATATATCGCAATTTGAAATATTTTTTGAGGCAAAAGTATTAGTTGTACGAAAATGTTATATGTTGAAAATGTAGTAGATAGATCAATTATCAAAACATATATTTTTTTAATTTTTCGTACAAGCCGTTTATGAGGAGTAGGCTTCAGAAAATAGCCGTTTTCGGTGCAAAACGGAGGGAAGGGCCTTAAGTACATTACAACACAAGTATATTGTACAAGTTCGTATATTGTAGTAACGACACGAATTTTTACGTAGTCCCGGCTAGTTTTCTTATCGTGTACACGGAGCCTTAATGTATGTTTGTGCTTTTTTATAGCTCTTTGGCTCTTGATAGAGAAATCAGAAATAACAATAACCATCTCAATTTCACGCAGCTACTTACTGAAACACAGCTAAAACTGTAAAGCCTACAAAGCTGAAATGTGGAATATAGCCTAAGAGTTGGAGTTTTGAGGTCCACACGTTGATTTTTACTCGTTTTGGAGAACAACTATCGAGTAATATCGAATGTGAGTACTGAGCTTAAGATTATAAAATGGTTATAACGTTATTACCCTCAACCGGCGAGAATGCATGAAAAGACTGATGAATGTTGAAGAAGCCAAAGATGTATGTCAGAATCGTAGCAAGTGGAAGGAAATGGTCTCTGCCTACCCCTCTGTTGGGAAAGAGGCGTGATATATATGTATGTATGTATATAACGTTATGACGAGTTACCTGAGCGGGGAAAACGTATCGTAAAATTTACAGTTTTCACGCTTGCAATCGTCGATCTCATGGGGCGTTTGAAATATTGTTTATTTAAGAGTCATTGACGGAATCTTATATATTATATTTTTTATAACCCAAACACGAGAACGAAGGGTCTAAAGGTATTGTTTCCAAATTTTTACGCATGTTTTCGAATCGCAAAAAACACAAATATGTATATGCGGCCTAACAGCTGTTCAACTAGCGGCCTGAATGATATTTGTCATTCAATGAAACAGCTAGGCAACTGAAACGAATGGATAACGTTTAACTACCTGCCTAGTAATTTAAATTTAGATCCTTCCATCCACCTGGCGCTGAAACCTAGTCACTGCCAAATTTACCGAGTCAAAATGGCGTCGGTAAGCAACAATTTCAATATTACGCGACCTATGGCTTTTTTAACAATAATAGCTACTAATTGTTTCACTTACAAATTTATAAAACATTTAAATTAAAAATAAACTTTAACTGAATTTAATAAAAAAAGGAGTCGAGTATTTTGTCTAAAGAATAAACCAGAATTTGATTTATTTTATAGCCAAATCAAACCTTACACGATTGTCTATTAAAATGAAAGAGCGTGGGAAAATGGCATATATAAGCGTCTAGGTCTGTAATTCTGTATTATCAGAAAAAAATATTGCGTAAAAAACTTACAAGCCTACATAAAGTTAAAAATATACTGAATTACGTACACGGTGAGGTGTGGCTCGGAGGTGTGTTGTAACCTATGTAGTGTCCCATGTATGGATAAAACCTGCGAAATAAGAAAAAATATATAAATATAATTCTTTGATAGTAATATAATTGATGCTACTTTGGGTTAAAAATTAAAAGTAGCTTGTATATGTAGCCTGTATACACATACAAATACATATTTGTATTCATGCGCATAATATTGTAGGCGTACCAATTTTCCTTTATCTCAGGATTTGGGTAAACTGATTATATTAGTTCACTGAAATACCTCTCAGGTGCTTCATTAGTATAAAACATATAGTCAACTCGCTCATAAGGGGGTTAAAGTATACAGCATTTTTTTGATACTCCTAACCGGTTTTTAGATAGGTTCGTAACGCGTTAATTTTCCATTTTTTCATTAAACACAATATTAGTAGCGTGGAAACATACTCGCACATCCCTGATGAGCTGCCTTTATGTTAATTAGGGCAAATATAACAAACGATTGCACCGATTATAATACTATTTGCACCAATAGATTCAAGACTTCTCTGGGAATATTATAAAAGGTTATATTTTATAAATCTTTTGCTAAAATATGCCACCATTATGATGGTACTCGCGAATGAATACCGATAAAACACACAGTTTCCGATAGTTAAAGAAACATAAAAATAATGGAATTGTTAAATGTCTCGTCGACGTCAGATTTACCTACATCCTTCTTTTAAGATTCATTGATAGTAAACTTTTTATCTTTATAATAGTAATTTTAACTATGCAATAGGTTCTTAGCCAAGGTTTTGTTTTTTTTTATTTATTCGAACCCTTCCTTAAATTTATATCATTTAATTAACGTTAGATTTCACAATTACTGTTGTACAGTTAATTCTTGTGGTGGACCTTTCTATTGCGCATATGTGTACGTACCTACATGTTTTATTTTTAAATAATTTAAGTCAATGACTATAACTCCAATTAATCGATAAAATAGTGCTTCTATAACATAAATGACACAATAAATAAATTGCACTCATTGCGGTTAGGATCGCAGGTACAATAAATTACAGCACGTAATCATTACGTACAAGTCACAATTTTTTTATAACTTTTTGTTTAACAAATACAAAACAAATAACAAATTGAATTAACAAAAGAAAACTTGAGACTTTCTATATTAAGAAAACGTGTGACGTTCTTTATAAAATTTATGAGGAGTTCATTAAATCATTAGGTTTCCAGAAATAAATCTGAAACAATTCTGATAGAAGTCCCTAATTCGCCCCCTCTTGTCGTTGACCTTTTGCTAACAATAACTTTGTAAACAATACGTTTTGCGTTTTGCCGCGAGTCTCTCAGAAATTTCACAATTGTAAATGGGCTTTTTAATCATTCATGACAACTTCTAAAAATACTGAGATTAACTTTTGAACTTCCTTGAAGTTTGTTTTCTTTGCATATTGAGATACATGCTTTGATATTGTAAAGCTGAAGTGTTTGTTTGATTGAACGCTATGATCTAAAGAACTACTTGTCATTTATCCATGAATTTTACAGGCTAACATAACATCATAGACTGAGATCCTAAAGCTTGTGTCGACTAAAAGTTGGCCGTCGGCACAAGCTAGCGAGTATGCGTACCTACATAGTACATACTAACACAGGTAGTGTTAGTGTCTCGTCTACATTTTGTTTCTCAGAACATAAGTAACGTATGGGAGCTCTGGGATCTTGGTCCATCACGCTACGGTCAATAAGAGCTGAGCAGTGGAAAATATATAAAGAATGACGGGAGCGAAACCTCGCGCGATTTCTATTGCTTATAAGGTATAACGGGAACACATGCAAACATGCATTGAAATTTACATGCGTTATTCTGTTGATACAGTCACAAGCTGACTCAACATACAAAATAAGACATGTAAATAGCTAATGCATCACATATGCATGCATTTCCGTTCCATTTTTCAAGTCCCTACAGGATGTTTTTCAGTTGAAATCGTATTTACAAGTCAATTGTCACTGTGTTTATCTTAACTCGTGATAAAACAGAATATCAAAATCTTCTGTGGTAATAAATCAATGTTGTTCTAGCTGCTACAAATACTCTGGTACAAGTTAAATACTGGTGAAAGGTTAATATAATACAAACAATATAAGGTTCCTAGGATACATACATAGGCGTCTGAACACTCATGAAATAATTATTGTAGGAAACACAATAGACTTTTCAAATATAATAGACCAATTTAGTTTTCCTTTTTTTGGTCTAAACCCTTTATGAGCGAAAATGGCATAGATAATACTAGTTATCGTTAATGTTTTCTTTCTTTTACTAAATTGAGATTTTATTGAAAATTACGACCGTCACCACTAATTTAAACAGCAAACTATGTTCGCGATGTTCATGTACATATAACACAATATGAAAATGCCATACATAGAACCTCATTTAAACTTACGAAGACTGTTGTAAAAAATATAAATAAGGTCAAAGTACTACTTATCTAAAGAAATCTTTATTTTTTGTTTTTTTTTTAATTTAGTCATGTCGATCGATTGACATATTATAAATAATATTTTTGACTATTTAGTTCATCAGATTGAAATCTGTAGCTGATTATGTGATCATTTACTTAAAAGTGTCTGCTTTACACTAAACTAAAACCTATGGAATGTTTACTACTAACTTTACGTGTTCGCGATGGACATTTTAGTAAGCGTTTACGTAGATACAACAATACAGGTAGACTAGAAAAGAAATACAATATCCACATTTAAAAAACTAGAGAATTTATTCAAAGGTTTACATCTCTATCATCAGGTCTATCTATCAAAATGTATTAAAAAGTATAACTTACCCTGCTGGTGTATTGGAACGTGGCTGCTGGTAAGTTTGCATGCCCATTGGTGTTGGTTGAAAAACTAACGTTGGATACATGACGGGGCCAGTCGCGGTAGCAGCTGCATTTGGCATGAACGATTGTTGTTGTCTGTAGTAACAATCACAATCCTCGTCATCATAATCCTTGTCATCACAACCCTCGTCATCACAGAAATATGCTTCTGAATCGTTACCTTGCCAGTAATGACCACTAGTCATTTTGACACAAGTTTTATCAGAAAAAAGAAAATACTCAAGAACCACTTAGCGAATAATTTGTGTTAAAGTTTATAGCGACGGAACTGTACTGGCCGAATATTGAAAACCAACTGTAAGGGCTTAAGGTACAAGATTGACGGGCAGGGGTGGCAAGGGGGTGCGGGGTGAACCGGTGAAGGCTAGACGTCTGAAGCAGCCTCACTGTTACTTTGCAATTTTTCTGTGTGGTAGAATAGTTGTATCATATTATTATATAGTCTGACAGGGCTTGTAATTCACTATGAAAATAGCAACTAATTTTTAAATATCTCTGACAATTTCGCTTGTGTGGTTGAGGCCACTTTTGAAATGACCCTAAATATTATCCAACTGATGACCAATCAAGAAAAATGGGTTCTATTTTTCTCGAAGCCTAGAATCATCCAATTTAAACTAGCCGATGACATAAAGATGTTTGAGTTATTTTAAGAGAATAAATTACATCAATAGGTATTTAGTAGTTACTTACTACTTACTTATTTAATTAGTAAGTGATGTAAAAAATTAGATGATTATTATGGTTGAAATCGTTCGTTGAAATTGTTCATATTCTTTTCCATATAACTGATAGAATTAGCAGCACAGTGCCGCCCACAGATATATATGGAATAGATCACGCAAGTGTATGTACTTCGCGTGTAAAATGTGTGTCCAATGGACATAGTTCATCGTCATTTAATTCATTCCGCACTAGAACGTTCTCGATGCCTTACGTCGAACTAAAACTCAAAAATGCCTACTTGTGCCGTACTGAGCTGCAAAAACAGCACAAAAAAATTGGGATGAGGTAATGGAGACGTTTCCTTTCATCGGTAAGTCATTTTATTATTAAATTGTGTGTTTTTAATTGCAAATTCAATTATTTTACGTTTATTGTGGTTTTACACTGAAAACTAGGCGACTGAGAGCGTATAGCATAATTCGTAATTCATTGCCGCATTTATTTACAAAGCTGTATTGTGTGGCATGTCTGTTAAACACGTAATGAATATTAAAATTATCGATATTTTCACCTGTCGCTGAGTTTCGTGGTACGGTCGCTTCTCTCATTTTTCAAATATAGCAAATAGTGTTGTATTTTACAGCGAGTTTTCGATTCTGAATTCTGATTGATTTTCAAAACAGAGGAATGAGAAAATGTTCGCGTTGGGTATTTTGTAACATGTAAATATTTTTTTTACTGCATGTTTCTATTTGTATAGTGATTTTGTTCATGTATGTATATGTTTATGTGTGTTTGTTTATACTTTGTTATTCATTTGCTTTTTTTTTCAATAATTATTAAAAATCTTTTTTAATTGTACAGAATATAGAACAAAATCTTACAGTACACGAACGTTTACCACGTAGTGCGCCAAAAAGAAAATAAGATTAATCTTGCAAAAATCGATTACGCGATCGATTGGGACGAGGCTAAACGACGACTTTTTGAATCGTTTACTCGCGGATGGAGAGTTCCCATCACTAAATCGCTCATGTGACGTCATAGTTGGTGGAAAAATAATGGCACGCTTGTTTTCTATACAGACGATGAGACTTGCGTGATCTATTCCATATATATCTGTGGTGCCGCCCTCCTTGCTACGTCATTACCGCACAGAAAGCCGTGTCAGACTATACTATCGAATTTGACATAATCAGCCCTGAAGGCATAATTACCAATAAAAGACCAATTATGCTAAGTATAAACAATCTGGATCGCATTTCATTAATACCATAATCAATAATCCAAAGATAGACATGAACATAGGGAAAATGTATTTATATGACTCTCCTATAAAGAGAACGTGGGAAGACAAGGAATTCGTCCGTGCCCGTTTCAAGGAATCTTACAACAAAAGAACATATTTATATACAAACATGACAACTATTATGTCGCTTGTTATGATCGAAATAGGTAGCTACGAACCGACAACATCGATGTATCTATGGATAACATTTTTCCATTATAATCTTCTGAGGAAGATTTCTAAAAGGTAACTAGCAGATGTTAGAGAACTTTCGATCAAAATTATAGCTAAAGTGAATAAGGTGTGCAATAAAACTAATAATAAAAGTACTCATTGTGACAGTTGATAATAATAACCCTCAGTCTCAATAACTGATTGTTCAAAAAGAATTAACGGTGTAAATATTATTATTAACGGTGAAATAAAATATCCCTGTGTCGACCACTCGGTGTGAAGCTTCGGTGTATTACATTGACTCGTCGCGTAGCTCCGTTGCAAACCATCACTTTAGTAATCATAATATTTGTGAGGATAATGTCTTAGTCTGTTTTTTATCAGTTAAGACAAAGATAGGACATAAATTGAATTGCAATATTTGCACAGTATGAAAGAGTTATTATTTTTGATAACATTTAAAAACAAGATATTAGAAGAGAATTCACCGACTATGCGCTCGGCAACGAACTTTTCTCTTAAAATATAGGTACACTAACAAAACTTTAGGGCACGACATTACGATTCAGGTAACCTTTCCATTGCAAGATTTAATTGTAATACAACTTAGTTACTGACTATGGTCGGTATAATATGGCATGACCGTCAAGCGATCTAACGATAAGTGGGTTAATATTGTTTTTACATTTGTTGGTCAAGTCTCTTCTAATGTCTTTGCTTGAAACGTAGTTTTACCTTGGATGAGTGTTGGGCCTTGTTCCGTGCTGTGCCGCTCTGTACTGGTAGTTCGTGTACTGTGGTCGAGGCTGCGGCGTCTGGTTCTGCGATACATAACTATGGCCAGCCTGAAATATAACAATGATTACTTCTTAAAAAAAATAGATATACTTCTTTTTTACATTTTGTGTTTTTTTTTTATAGTACCACAGTGGCTCTTATTCGCCTAATGGAAGTTCTTGTTATTTGGAGTATAACTTCATATGTTATTTTATGAGCCAAACTCCACAAGATGTAAAACATGGCGTACAGAGTTATGGATGCTTAAAACTTCAGCTCATTCCGAAGAATTTACAGAAACGTACCATGGTAGTTTTTGAAATGTCCTGTTGAGGTGCCGGCGGTGCCGACGGCTGAGGTGTAGGTTGAACCCTCAGAGTAGCTTGCGCCGCAGGTTGTGCGCCACCGGCTGTACTTGGCATGTATGCGGACCCGGCGGCGCCCGAAGGGTGGTAACATTCCAACGGTCCTGAAAATACGACCAGATTAATTATTCACAAAAGAAAACCTTCGCACAATGTCTACTTGATCTTTATATAGTTGATCACTTTTTCTTTCTTTTATTTCTAATCGTAACTCACTGTGTGGTGTTGACGCCCGTGGATAACTGAACAGTGCTAAGGAAAATAATGTACCAGCAATAAATTAAAATTCGTATTTATATGCCATTTGTAAAAGAAAGCATGTTGCAAAAGTATAAGCATGCGAATACTACATTACTAACAACAATAGAACATAAAACAATATGATTCTTATAATAAAAACAATAACAACGGTATTGGAGTTAACAGAAATAGATAGGACGCAAGTTTAGTGATTTTTGCCAGAACTTAATTAGGTATGACGATAGATAGATAGATACGATCAGATTTTTCACTTACTAGGTTGAGTTAACACTCGATAATGATGCGAAGGTAGCATGCAATTAGAGTTTGAGTACCGAGAAGACGATTGTTCATGTTTGATAGAGTTAGAATTAGTGTGCTGCGGTATGAACTGCAGTGAAACATTATTCAAGGGTTGTAAATTGATTTGATTCGCATTGATATGCTGTGCCACTGCCGATTGTGGCATATTCAATGATGTTTGTAAACTTTGCGCCACATCAATCGCACTCTGTTGTGACTGATTTCCATGGTTGACACACGTATGTGACAATGTATTCAGAGAACTATTTGTTCCTCTTATTGCCACCATTTTAATTTCATGATACAAATCTTTTAAAAATTGAGTAAGCCAAATATTGAACCATTCCCAAAACAATGGAGACACGATCATCGGCATAAGGTAATTTAAATTGTATCAGCTCATAATCGAAGGACACGAGGTGTGTAAATTTATAACGAATATTACAGCATTTGAGTGCCGCTTCCGTCGTTTTATATATTTAAGTAACGCCAGCTGAACCACGTTGATATTATTCACAGCACTATTATAGAGGTTCGATATTTTAACATATTTGCACAACTCATGTTGTTAAAATATTACTCAATGCAGTCCGCATTCACCATTTAAATAGTAATATAATGCAGTATTGAGAAAATCGATAAGCAAACGGCGCGCTACATGCTACACCGTTCTACACTCGCACTCCAATATAATATGCCAAACGAGACACTTTCACGTCAATATACACGGTTTACGCAAGTTTGTACAAACTTTACTAGGAATTTACTTATTAATAAGTTTTTTTTTAAATAACAGTGGTGATCAATGTCGAGATATTGTCTGACGAGATATCCCACCAATGAACTTCGTTAATATGTATAACATGACAGAAAGATAGAAAGAGACAAGGGTATGTTGAATAGCACAATTTTGGGGCGTTCCCAAACGCCCCTTAGTTACCCCTGAATTTTTGTTCGAAGTTAAGTTAGCAACGGGTCGAATTAGACCGCGTCCATAGTCGTTTCTATGAAATAACATAGTAGGCTATGCTTGGTAACGAACAGCAATGTACATCAGCCAAAAATTTTCTAGCTAGTACTGGATACCGGGTACAAGGCCGTCAAAATAGTAGGGTGCTGCTTTTCTGAGGGTTGTTAGGGTTGCTATTTTAAAATATATTGCACTAGAGTGCGCCAGGTATGAATCGATTTATGTTTTAGTATAATAATCGAGAATATTTTTTTGTGTCTTTGGTATCGACAATTTTCATATTTATGTTATTTTTATTATTAATATTTTTGTTAAAAATAACGGTCAAGTGCGAGAATTCGTGCTTTGTGATTGTAATGTAAGGTAAAACGGAAGAGGAATAAAAATCTTTGTAGGTAGGTGGTTAATTTTTATGTAGCGTCAGTCCGAATTGTCCGAAATAAACTCTTACTACGAGACTACGCGTATCATAGCGCTTAGCACTAGCACCACCCTATGTCGTGGAGGACTTTACTAAGGTACACAAAGTACACCCAGAACAATTTTTATATGAATCACATAAATATGTGTTTCGGGAATCGAACCTACATTACAGGGCAAAGCGTTGTTAGTGGCGAGGCGACCACTTAAACCGCTACCGCTGCCGTCAAATATAAATAATATATTTAATTTTGCACATGTTTTATTAGTATATTTGATAATCCCTCATATACAGGGTGGAATTTTGTAACGCCACCAAAAGTAGGTACTCTAAATATTGGAGATAGATCTCTTTTACAAAAATAATTAAGAATAATAAATTTATTTTCTCTTCACTATATAATAATCTTTTACATACACAGTAATTAAACGACTTCAAAAAAGGAGGAGGTTATATGTTCGACTGTATGTATTTTTTTTATGTATGTTCAACGATTACTCGGAGATGCCTGAACCGATTTAAAAAATTTTTTTTTTGTTTGAAAGGGTATACTTCCGAATTGGTCCCCTATTCATCACGTCAAGTTCTGATGATGGAATCTCAGGGAAATCTAAGGCAACCCTTAAATTTTATAGGCGTGTGTATATGTTACGTGTTTCATATATTTTTTAAAGTTATTCAAGTATTTACGTTTGATAGTCAACATCTCATGTTGATGAGCTGGTGATGGAAGGTATAACTCCTTAACTATTAGGAGTTGGAGGATAATTCTTTCAATATTATAGGTACTTATAAACCTATAGTTGTATTCTTGTAGGTTATTCAGGTAAGCTGTCAGTGGAAGGTATAACTCCTTGACTCTTAGGAGTTGGAGGATAATTCTTTCGACAATATATATAGGTACTTATAAACCTATAGTTGTATTCTTGTTGGTTATTCAGGTGAGCTGTCACTGGAAGATATAACTCCTTAACTTTTAGGAGTTGGAGGATAATCCTTTCAACATAGGAGGATAATTCTATAAACCTATAGTTGTATTCTTGTAGGTTATTTAGGTGAGCTGTCACTGGAAGGGAAACTTCTTAATGTTTAGGAGTAAGAAGATGATTTCTTTAAATATCACATCCATGTATAAACCTTAAGTTGTGTTATTTCAAGTGTCTGAGGTGAGAGCTCTTGATGGAAAATAAAGTTATATAATTCAAGGGAATTCTTAGATGATATTTTAAGTTTTCGATATAGTCTAACTTGCACTGTATACCTATACTTGTTACCTGTCGCATTTTATAGGAAAAAAGAAAGACATGAAAAGCTGAGAGTTTTGAGATTCCTCTATTCTACAATCAGGTTGTGTTGTTAGAATATTTAAATAGACGTTCCCTTCTATCGAAGATTCTTTATTTCGGTTTTCCGTCTTAGTTTGCCAGCCAGTATTATTAAATCTGCTAGATAAACCGGCACCGACTTCAAACAGTTTAGTAATAAGGTATTATACTTTAAACAGGTAGGTAGGTATTTTTTAGCTTGGAATTAAATATCTAATTTAGTTTATTTTTCGCTTTTTAGTACTGATTTGAAGTCGTTTTAATATTTTTTTGTTCAAAATAGTTTATTTACATAATTATAAATATGAGCAAATATATTGTGGGAAACTAGGCTCAATGAATGACCTGTTTCAGGACACCTGATGCCTGACTCCTTCAAGGGAGATTGCAGACCCGAGTATTTGATTTTAATTTCAGCTCACGCGTGAATGAAAATGAGTCTTGAGTCTTGACAGATGGCCAGACAGACAGAGGGACAACAAAGTGATCCTATAAGACCTCCTTTTTTTTCATATACGGAACCCTAAAAGTAGGTACTTTAAACGTTTGTAAAGATTTAGGGGTATGTGGTTTTTTTACACTGCGTGTTTAAAGTGTTTATCAGCTTATGTAGGTATGTATCATACAACATAAGTACATAGGCTGGTAAACATTTTAACCTTTTATGTTTGTTCCTTTGTCGCGCTCTAGAGACCAAACTCGTGGCCCATTTTGATGATTCATACGTCAATCAATTTGTCTTTATATTGGTTACTTTTGAGAATAAGAATGTTCGACACGATGTATATATAGTACCTACTGTTTTCAGTAAAAAACATAACGCATATTCGGTTATTTCATGAGCTAATATGACTAAATTACACATTTCGAACGAAAAGAAATAACTTACTGGTTTTAGAATACTACAAATCGTTTTATGCGAATATGAGTAAGTAAATTAATTAACTGAACTATGAAAATCATTAGCTATTTCATGCTTACATACATTAGCAAATGTCAAATTTCGTGCGGTTTAGAATATTTCGATCGCAAACTAACGGGTAATCTATTACACACCAAAGTTTAAACACAGATACGTTTAATACACGTCACACAATCAAACTAAAGTTTAAACTATTTTTGTTGACGTCTTAATAACAAAAAAATATGCAAGCGTCAAATCTTTGTCAATGATGCGTTGCATTATGTTGCTCCGTTTTTGCAAATCAAAATTGATTGTAACACTTTTATGGTTCCGTATCTCGGAAAGGTACAACGCAAGGAAACAACGGAACCCTTACAGGATTACTCCCTTGTCCGTCTGTCTGCAATTTCTTGGCGCAATAAAAAAAACTAGTAAGTTAAACACAACCAAGAAGTATGGTTTATGCTCCATTTTTGTTCCAAATTTCGCAAGAAGCAGAATCAAGTTGCATAAGTACCTACCTAAAGGAAAAAATCCGATTACCGTACTCGTATAGTTATATCATTGAATATTAGTAAGTAAGTAATGGAAGGGGTAGCTCTGGGGTAGGTATAAAATGATAAACGTAAAAAAATTGGGTAAGAGTGAGAGTCTATCGGCGGACTGGCGTTACATAAAACCTATGGCGTTAAATTAACCTTTACGTGAATATTTATTCTAACTTATAGCTAGCTATACATTACATTTAAATCACAAAACAACAAAAATTAATTTAAAAATCAAAAATCCCGACTGCCTTAATGTAGCCTTCGACAGTCAATTTAGAGCAATGAAGAATACACTGGTAAAAGGTCTATAAGCTAATACGAATAGTTATATAATAATATATATAGGTAAATATAACAACACGAAACACACACACACGAACACGAATAAGTTAATACGAATATAACAACACTTTGCACTTCAAAATCGGTCAAGCTACTTAGGTTACAAGAGACAAGTGGAGCCGCGGGTAATAGTTAGTGCATATATAATTGAATTAAAGGCTATTAATTAGCTATCATCTGATATCCATATTGCGATACCACTAAAAAAACGTCTGTTTTGACAGTTTACATCCGGCATATTGGTTTTTTTGTTGACGTCACATATCCTATGACACTCGGGGGAAAATTACAAATCTAATGACACCTAACACTTTAAAATCAGCAAAGCCGTTTAGGCTACAGAAGGTCGTAATGGAACACACATGCCCACATACATACCTACATACGCGCGAAAAACATTACCCTCCCTTTGGCAGTCGGGTAAAACTACAAATATAATGCATAATCGTAAGGAACCCTCAGTGCGGGAGTCCGACTCGAACTTGGCCGATTCTTTTTTAAATGTAACTCAAATATTTAAAATAGTGTATAATTATTAAACCAGTTGCTATTAAGTAAATTAATTTTATCAAAATGTAAAATTATGACACCTTTACTTATTATTAAATATAAAAAATCACGATAAACCAAAGATAAGGGTTTTTATCTCTCGATAACATGTACACTATTTTGTTATTGAGACGTCAGTAAAGCGCCATTTACCTATATGGAGCGACTTTCTTACCTGATACGATTTTCGTATGCGAGAAAAAATAACATGATCATATAAACTAAACATACGATATCGTACATGACAGGGCGATAATCGCCTTGTCATTGAATATTGGACGTCACCGTGTAAACCCTGCAAGCGAGAATCGTCCTTCGAGGTCAAACTAATTAAACTCAGGATAGCTCGACAAAAGTCGCATTCAAATCGGTTCAAACTGATTTGTACGATATTCGAATGAACTTGACAGAATGTCATGCGAGATTGAGTTGAGACAAGGCGAGAAAATCGTAGGCGAATATCTCCTGTCAATTATAATTATTATGTCGTCGTGTAAACAAAATGCTATTCGATAATCACCTTACGAGTATCGTATGACATACCTACTAGGCAAGTTTTTGTTTTTTGGTTCCGTGTAAACATGTGAAGTCGATGATCGTCTTTCGATTAACGGCTCCGATACTAGCATGCGAGTTGCTACGTGTAAATGAACCTTAACAGATATTTTAAACTTTACTGTTACTTTATGTTAAACTCCAACTGAGATCCGCCGCTAATGACTAAAACTAAATGTCACTAAGTTAGCCGGCTAGATGTCAACATGATGATGATCTTTATCGTAATAAGACTACATGGAAATTATTCTCATATGGTGTTTTGTGATGATATCTATGTATTTATCACCACAAAGGTCGGCGTTAACTGAATACCAAATTTAATAATTTAAAAAGTTTGCCATCGATTAAAGTACGAGTATAACCTAACTGTATTATATAAAAGCAAAACACGAGAACTAGATTATTCATATTACTTTCATTTTTAATTTGTTTTAGATAAATTTTATTCTATCAGTAACTTTAATTTCATGGTTCAGAAACCGACACATACTTATTTATTTGATAAACGAATTTACTTTGAAACATATTACACGGTTTTTGGTACATGTTTCTTATTTTGAAGAACAAAGTATTTGTTCACCAAAAAATCTAATCGAGGCAAATCAATGTTGGTTTAGCCTGCTATCTATATAGAAGAAAAAAATGAAGAAGCCAGAGGTTGTTATAATTTTTTAGCAAAACAATGTATCTTAGATATACTTATTATATTATTCCATAATTTTTAGATAGATCTTAGATAGCTTACGCCACGGAATAGGTACGCGAGTTCCGTGAGCTAAGAACATCTAAGCAGATAAGTAAGAGATTGAACAACCGCACATTAACCTGATCTGGCACAATCAGGTTTCTATGTTTTCTTTGAAATACATAGTAGTTAGTTACATAGTAGTCGGAAGATATTTACTTCCTAAAGGATAGGAGTCAAAGCTCGTGAACGGATCGATCAATAATAAAACTGGTAGTATTCAACGGGACTGATTTTATTGAAATGTACCTATAATTATGATGGTTGTGTTTCAAATTACGGTCAATAATATCTAACAATTTCAGAACCGAACAAAATTACAAAATATTTTTGCGGTGTTTGTTAACAATTCACCTACAATAATGTTCCAAAACAAGTACACTACAAAACAGATGTTCTACCTGGGTACTGGGAAATGACTCACTGTTTAATCAGTACTACTATACATCTAGATGATATGTATTGTATTTATCGGCTCATCGTTAGTCGTCAATTTAATATCAATATCTTTACTTTTCTCATATAAACTATACTGTAATAAGCAACAATATTAATCAAGAAAGGCATCATTATATCTGTACATTAATTGCGCTCACTGTGTGAACATACAAGCATGCAAATTGATTTGTTTTAAGGACTTCGGTAACATGTTAACAGTAATAACTACGTAACCATAAAGTAATTCAATTTGATTATATAATAATATAAATATTCCATCATTAATAGTATTGGATATAACCGGAAAAGTGTATTATACTCGATGGAAACATTAAGCTGACTCCCAGGTGAAAAATAAAGATGATAATTAGATAGATACTAAAACTGCACATGAGTGAGTCAGTTTAAACTTAGAATAGAATTTGTTGAAGGAAGTATTATTGTATTGATTCTATTTTTACACAGTTGCGGTGAAGAGGTACAGGCAACAGCCTGTCCACACAGACGAGGTGCGGTGGGTTGGCACCGCGAAATTTCGCGATGACAGTGCTTACACCCCTCTCCTGATTCGTCTTGCACGTTGGATGCGCGGTGTGCGTGCGGTGCGGCAGCGAGCGATACCGCGCGGCGCGGCGCGGCATCTCCGCGTGGACAGGCCGTTGTATCAAAAGCGTAGTAATTTCGACAACATAACGTACGAATTATTTACATAGGATCACATCACAATCAGAGAATAATTTATATAATTCCTATTATAACCCGTTTTACGTACTTCCAAACTTTTACAGAAATTGTAAAGAAAAGTTTATTTTTATCCAGAAGTTGATGTGTTTTTGTTTTAAAAACCAAGGATATTTTTATTTATATAAATTTTCCTCCCCTATTTTATGCAGATCGCATTTTAGTAAGATGTCTTCTAGTTTAGCTTTGAAAGCGTAATATTTTTGTTCACATTGAATTTTATAATACATGTGCCGTGCATTGTGTACCTACTCTATAGGGCCATATATAGACGACTTTCCCAGGGTGCGGCGCTGTTTTCTGGACCAATTTTCGTATAAAATCGCATGTTATGTGATTGCATTTTAATCTAAATTGTATCAAATCCAACACCATTACTAAAGTGTTTGTACGTTTGTGGAAATTACATGCTGCTATTAAAGTATATAACTATTGGTTTACCGAAAAACATTACATTTTTGGTTTGCAAATTTACTTTAGTCAACCAGTTTTCATTTAAGGCAAAAGGACAATCTCATGTGCACGCTAGGAAAAGTTGCCGGGTCTACTTTGTACATTGCTCTGTCGCTGATCAAGAAATAAATCTTGTCTGCGCTATTTACAAAAAAAAATCTTGACTAGATTTTTTAGAGGCGCGCTATATCCTAAAAAATCTTGTCGTGTACAAGATGAAATTGGCTTAATGAAGAGAATAATTGTAGAAACGACACGAAATCTAAAATCGATCAGGTTATGTTTCTAAGCGTGTAACATAACAAGAGCGCTAAAGGTGCAAAAAAAACCCCGCTAGGTACTTTCAATTTCAATAATAGCTGTTCGTTAAAGTAGGCCTTGAAATAAAAGTAATATATTATTTGATTCGCTCTAACAAATTTTTATGTTAGGTATTACAATGTTTGCGTACCATAACATTTTTCAGTAAATTTAAAATTGATAATTTGGGCATGACTTTTAGAATAACAAAGACATGTGAATACCGAAGCCCTACATATGCAACGCTCGTTAAATGAGGTATTATAGAAAATAAAGAGATTTATTTTCAACTTCAGAATAAGGCAAAGTTAACTTTATGCCCAAGATGTCCTTATATTATTAGGTGTATTACGTGCACTATTTGTACACGTAATACACCTAATAATTTATTTTACTTTGTTGTGTGAAATGTGTGATGTGAAGGGTTTAGCAGCTGTATCACAGGTTTTTTAACCTAGCACGGCTGCTAAAGATATATGTTTTCATGTATGTATATATGTTCTACCTTGTACCTTATTGTAATAACTGTCATTGGTGCTAATAAATATTATTATTATTTACTGTTGCGGTGCCATGTAACCACCAAAAATATTTCATGTAAAATTGGTGGCCAAGACACGAAACCTCAAAACGCTTTCGCCTTAAAAAGTTATCAGAACACAGGAAAACCCTGCCCTTGGTTTAAAAAGTATGGTTGATGGTTTCATAGATCTATTACCATTAATTGCTTAAGGCGCCGTGAGTACAGCGAACGTGAAAATCGTGAGCGTTTAAACATTTATTATAAGTAACCTATTTACAATATGGTTTCCAGAAAAATATATAGAAATCTTGAGACCTTAAAAAAGGGAGATCATCAATTAAAAACGCGACTAAACATATTTGGCTCGATAGAAAAAAATCACAAACATACCACTAACTTGCACAATTTTTTGAATGTTACTAATGAACTACTAAACCACCGTTTTATATAAAAACTATACCAAAAAAGCGTAATTTTATTTACCACGGAAATCATCGATTACTTTTTTAAATAAAACACAATATAAAAAAAATACATTAAATGACCAAAAATCCTGCGCGGACAGCCCGCCATGTCAGTCGCTCAGCTCAGTGCTTTGACAGCTCTCAGAGCAGGCAGCGTTCGAGGACGGACCTGTGTTTCCCGTTTTGTGAAATTTTATCGTGTTTTGTTGTAAGGGGTAGTACAAAAAACCCGGTCAAGTGCGAGTCGGACTCGCGCACCGAAGGTTCCAGACGATCATAAAATTTATTTATACAGGGTCTTTGTCGTAATAAGTAATGGATAACCCGTTACCTGGAGGTAGCTCTGATGTCAGGCTGCAAGAAAATCATATTTTTATATCAGGGTTGCCAACGGTGTGAAAATGGTATACACATTTAGATTTTTTTTTAATTATGCTCCTTTGCCCATTCATTCAGTTGCCATTTCAACAAAATTTGGTATTTTTGTGTATTTTTTTTGATATCGTACTGCTAGAGACTTGCATTATTTAATTTAATTACATTTTGAGTCCTCATTAACGTAAAACATTATTTAAATTAACATTTCAAGCAATTTTTTTTTTTTCTTTACTTAGAGTTTTAACTTTTTTTTTACAATCAAGGTTGTAAAAAAAAAGTACGGTGCTATAGCTGCCCATTATCTTAAAAACATGTTTAGTATGTGTAGATTATAAAAAGGTTTGATAATGTGTACTTAATCAAGAAATACTAGTTACAAGAGCAAAAGAACAAAGCAAGGTCGACATTTCGATTTTTCAACAAATGCTGCAATTTTGGTGATTTATTAAAATACTCCAAGACATGATTTTACTCAATTTAGATTCCAATTTTAAGTTGAATACTATCTAATAACAGTTTTATTTAAGTTGATAAAAAATCTATGCAAAAGCTATCAGGGTATGTCAATAATAAAACCAGGTTATTTCTACTTACCGTTGGCAACCCTGAAATAAAAATATGATTTTCTTGCAGCCTGACATCAGAGCTACCTCCAGGTAACGGGTTATCCATTACTTACGACAGACCCTGTAAATTTTTTGTGATTAAAATGTAAGAAATGAGTTAATTTTTTGTATGCTCAGCTGTCGCACATAAGTCGCCGGAGCCCCGGTTCGCGGGGCTCCTACTTCTGTGTGATTTGAAAAACCCTAACCAAACTACCTTATTTTTCTTAATCCCCGACGTGGCAGTGACGTAACCGCTGCACATGGACATGGCTGTGTTCTTTTAGCATTGGTTGCGAAGCAAACACAACCAACCCGCTGCCTATCGGAAAGAAAGAGGGAAATAGGGGGTTAAGGAAAATATGAATACCATAACCCCGTAAGGAAAATATGGGGCAAAAGGAAAATAGCGAGGCAAAGAGAAATAGGAAGGAAAATGAAAAGGATGGGGATCGGGGGGGGGGGGGGGGACTGGGAGGAGGAATGCCTACGTTATATTATACTGCTACTTGGCTTTGATATTCTGTGGGACGGTACACACCCATTCGTGCTGCATGCAAGCCAAATTTATACCAAAATGCAGCTTTCTAGGACATTGGGCAGTACCACTACTGTTTTTTTTTTTTACTAGTTTTGTATACATGCTTACACCCCACTTTATTAGGTTCCCATTTTTTTATTTTCCTATTCTTTGTATATAAATAAAGATAGGTTTCTAGGGTATACGGCAGTACCCTAGAGGTTTTGATGTGTGAGTGGCCAAATTGTCGTATTTTCGGTATCAACGAATCTAAAACTATAAAAGCTAGATCAATGTAACTTAGCATTTTTTATATGTTCCCTAACAACATCTTATCCTGTAAATTTAGGCTCTCTGGTGTTATCTGGAACTAAGTTCTGGAGGATTGAAATGACGCGAAACAGTTCAAGAAAAGGTAGGTAGTGACCGCCTTCTTTATTGTTCGTCTTGGCGGAGGCACTGCCGTGTGTGCCCGAAGATGGTCTATTTAGACTGTGCTAATATTGGCTACCCACTACCTAGCTATCAACCAATCGTTTTGTACCTTTAGTACTGTTACTAATACCATTCATTAGATCGAGAAACGATCGTTATCGAACTGGATTTAATGGTGCAATACAAACGCAGTAGACGCGACGCCTCTATCAGTTTCTTAAATACTTCAACGAATCCTTTGATAATGGCAAGTTTGTAATTAATTCAATTATCATTTTTAAACGACTTCAAAAAAGAGGAGGTTATATGTTCGACTGTATATATATTTTTTTTATGTATGTTCAACGATTAGTCGGAGATGCCTGAACCGGTTTAAAAAATTATTTTATTGTTTGAAAGGGTAATTGGTCCCCTGTGTCTATCACCGACTTCAAACATATTAGTAATAGGGTATTATACTTTAAACAGGTAGGTAGGTATTTTTTAGCTTGGAATTAAATATCTAATTCAGTTTATTTTTCGCTTGTTAGTACTGATTTGAAGTCGTTTTAATATTTTTTTGTTAAAAATAGTTTATTACGTAAAGATTATCTGGAAATAACATTTGTAATCACTAGACAATTTGAAACTTCAGAGTCTGAGACGTAGAGAACAACTTTGTTCGACATATATATATTATGTTACGGCTATTAGCCGAAGTGCGGCTACACCTAGTTACAATAAAAAGTTACAAAAAAGTATATAATTACAAAAAAATGAGAGAAGAGTTATGACAATTTGAATCGCACCCGGGATGCGTCTAGGATTTTTAAATGCTTGTTCTACGGAGTGATTCAGACATAAAAATGTATCCCTATTTCCTAGGTTACACCAAATTCATCTCAAAAAATAGCGTGTATCACGGGAACCTACTTCTGGGCAAGCGAAGCCGCTGATATTAATTATTTCACAATAACTGCGATGCCGATAACTAAACAAAATCGACAAAATGAGTTTGAATATTCATAGAAAACACTATCATATCTATTCTGAGAGTTCTTTTATTTAATATTTACACATCAACACTGCCATTCACAAATTAAATATCATACGCTCTACTGACTATCAGTTCGCCGGACGATGACGGCCTAAGAAAAAAGTCACATCAGCAGAATATTGCGAATAGGATATGTAACACCTGTAGACAATGGGGTTCGGTCCCTTATCCAATTAAAAAAACCGGTCCAGTGCAAGTCAAACTCACGCACCGAGTGGTCTACTGTACTATCAGGGATTATAGCAAAAAAAAATTCCTGTGTAAAAAGGAAAACTGTTTGATATTATCTTTGCAATAGTTGGGGTGGGTAATCCGTCAATGCGTGGGCGTGTGGTGGATTTTCCTTTTATTATGGTTGTAAAAGTTAATATTAATTTATTTTATCGGTTTTAAAATACAGAGCCTGTTATATTAATATGATTGAATTATTACCAGCTAAAAGCTTAGGTGCCATTGCAACAGCTTTTACTTTATAAAATATCTAAATGTATTTTATTAAATCGAAATCTAAGTACAAATATATTATATCTGAATAAACAATATATTCCATAACAAGATACTACAATATATTAACTATACTAACACTTGATATTTCAGTTATTATTATCTGTTTTATAAGGTATTTTGTGGCAACTTATTTTTTGAAATCCCTCAAGCATTGGCTATATAAAAGATCTAAACCTACAATGACATGTAAATGTATCATATTTTCATTTATTATTGATATGAATTTGGTTTTTATTTACTGATAGAAACATGATTTTTCATAAATTTTGCAAAATTTCATGTATGCAGGGTCTCAGACAGTATTATAATACGGGATCCCTAAGTATAATGTTTTGTTTTAATTGATTAAACCTAACTATCATAATATTAAACAAAAATCGCAATTATGTAATATCGCATTAAACGCAACATTAGCACAATACTAATTGAAAGGCACAAAATTAGCAATTCAAAAGTGTCAAATAAAGAAATGTTGCGGGCAAAACAACATACTAACTCAAAAGTAATGAATTCCTAAAAATCTTATATACCATTATTTAATATCAACATACAAAAAAAGTTCTGGTGAATAATTAGATAATTAATGATTAACATGACTTTTGTTATCCCTAAACTTTTAAGATTATAGATGACAGAAATTTATGCTATTAAAAAGTATCATAACAATCATCCAGTGCTGTAAAACAATTTCTTTTGGGGGTTATCCCAAAAGAAATAATTTTACATAATTATATATATTAATTATTTAATATATAATAAATACCATAGCTCATTACTTCCACCTGTTTAGTTTGGAGTGGCTGATAATCTGCCATACAAGTCTCCTAGTACAGACACCAGTCTCCCACACCGATTATACAGGGGTTTGTAACAGTGACTAAATATTGTATTTATGTGAATCTGTGTGAGATAAATAAACTGATTTTGGATTGTATTGTATTTATAACTGACAAGTTACTCTACTCAACCATACAATCTAATTTGTTGAAAGCAGAGGTGATTTATTCTTAATTGTAAATAAATTCTAAATTTACATAATTGTTAAAAATAAATCATTAGTTAAAAATTGGGTATAATATAGTTTAACTCTGTAACAGTTGCACTCGTTGCAGGCTAAGTTCTGCACGAATGCACATCATTTTATCATTTTAAAATAATGAAATTTTTGATAGGTACCTCTGAAATATTGAAATGAATGAAGCTAAACAACTAATGAGAAATAAGCAAAATATATAACGCAATAGTCTGTTATTTAGTTAAAATTTGTTATTTGTAACATAACTGAAAATCAAGCTGTACTACAAAACAAGCCATTTTAACACAAACATACAAATAAGATTTTATGAGGAGGTAGACTATTGTTTTTGTATAAATAAATTACATAAAAACAAAGTCTACCTTATAATTTTTGATGAATATGAACATTCTTTAGATAATATAGCATCCAGACTTTCTGTTTTATTATAAACTTACAAAGTTATAATTGAAAAGACAGAAAATGAAGAATTTCTATAGGATCTAAATCAAGCTGCTATTTGGGTACATTATTATGTTTAATAAGATAAACATAGTTTGCAATCATAATAAATTCTGAAAGGTTAACTCTTCTTGAACAGTATACTGATAAATAAATTGTCAGTGCCCCAAACAACAGCACAAGCATTGTTTATATAAACTCATTAAGACAATGTAGAGCAAAGTGACTACACATACACAACAATAAATATACACATTACAGTACACTTCGCACAAAATAATAGTAGAAGTATATTATAGTAAAACATTCGCTTTGCTCTACACTAAAGTCACTAATTGAATCATATAAGAAATGTAGTGTCAAAACAAAAAATGTTTCAAACTATTATCTAGACCACATGGCTTGGTTGTTATTTATTATGCTTACAAAATGTATTTACAAAAGAACATTATGAGGAACTTTTTCTCTTTCAACTTGAGGATAATTGTGCAAATTATATCAATCATCAATAATAACCAAATTATGTTGTAGCAAAACAAATAACGACTCAACCAAATATGAAGATAAATATGATGTAAACTTTTCAAGTAAGTATATTAATTATCAGTAAGTACCTACAAAGACAAAATTACATACATAGTAATTTACTGATAAACTCACGAAGTTCTAGCAGGCACTGAGGGGTTAATAACTTCTATAATATTCGCAATTGCGGCACAACTAAGTGCTGAAGTGGCATATATATTACGTAAATATAATGATACAAACTTTAATAAACACATTATTTGAAAAAGGATACGGTCCGGGCCCTCGCTGACTCGGCGCCAGCGGCACCTGATTCCCGTTGCTACTCATATTCTTGGCAGCATAGGTATCGGGACACGTACACCACTCAAGGTGGCACGTAAAATCGCCCTAACCAATTGTAGGACACATCCGGCACATAGGTAGAGATATACCGACGTCAGTTGACAAGTCACACGTTTTAATTTATACCCTTTGAAAGCAACGTTTCTAGCAAAACCATTGTACACCACTTGTGAAATCACAATATATATTTCCTGGATAATGATAATAGCATCACTAGGATAGAGACCCAGTCACTAAACAAACGACAGTACAAAATGGCGGATGTTAACCAATAAACAAACGTGACTGTCACTGATATAGTTGAAAATTATTACTAATAACTTAATTTTACTGTTGGTGCCGAAGTAATAATTCGTTTAAATGAAGATAAAGAATGTAAAAAATATTTGTCTTCAATATGAATGTTAACACGTATTTTTTGAAATCTCAAAACTGTCATTCGATCGTTCACGTCTACTCACGTCACGCATGCAATGCTCCGCTAGCATGTCATTTTTTATCTAGTGATAGAGCAAAGCATAGCCATGACTGCAATGAGATAGAGGGGTACCTACATTCAAAGTTAGTAGAATTTGTATTTTGTAATAATAATTTCAATCAATGTGACATTGTTAATTTTAGAAATTGTTAAAATGTATAGTATAGTTTAATTTGTACATTATTCTACAATCCAGTAAGAATTATGTTATGGGCAAAGTTAATAAGTAGAGTCTAATTTATTTACAGACAGCAGAAAAGCAGGTTTTATTGATACGCAGTATTAACTTTGATATATTATTATAAAATCATTTTTATAATTTTTGATGATTATAATTTTATTTTTATAATGTTACCTATATATTATATTTAAAGTTAACATTTAATTTTAAAAAGATTTTGGAGTTGGATATTTACTACTATATTCGTGATCGTTTAATTTTTGCTAAACATAATAAGATGCAGTAAAACATGATCTCTTTACAACTATATAATCTAGTAACCATGTTTTTAACAAAAGATATATTCTTATTCGTATTAAAAATAGCGATTGAATAATCAACTCGATATAGCTTGAAGTAAAGAATCGATTGTGGAATCGATTTCTATTTAAAAACTATTTTATGATTATCGATTTAAACGATTTCATTGAGACAATCTCTACAACACTGTGACACGTTCCAGTCCATGCAACATTCACAAAAAGATATTTAAATTTTTCGATAATTACATAAATTTAAGTTTAATTAAATTAAAAAGTTCACTAATTTTCGAAATCAGTTTCACTATGGTAATAAAAAAATCGTCAACTTAAAAAAGCACTATCAAGGTACCTTTATTTAATTTATTTTTCTTCAAACCATTTCTGAGAAAGATAACATTGAGTTATATTATGTACTACGTAGTACATAATAACTCTATGAAAGATAAGAAAAAAATTAGAACTATTAAATTTGTACAAATTAATTTTATTTATTACAGATATGTATTTTTTATTATTTAATTGAATGAGCTACCTGTTCGCCACCTGTTGATTCGTACTGGCTCACTAGGTACCTTTGATGTGCGTCCGAAAAACCGAGACCGACGCCATGCCATCTCAAGCAAGACCATCGCATGCGCGCCATCTGACACCACTACACCCTCTACACGCTGGGTCATCATAGTGCCACTCTTACATAGTGGCCCATCGTGAAGGGGGGCTATTACGATTTGTATCAAGGAGATTGTAGTTGATTGAGGCCGAGCTATGGGCTTTAAGGACGCGTTTTGGCCTTCATGGCTTTCCAATTGAACCAGATGTTAGCTCAGTAAAATTAAAATTTCACCTCGGCATTTTAGTTATAAAGCTGAAAACTTGTACTATTTGGCATTCTAAAAGCTGCCTCAAAAGTCGACAACGATATTGTGTCCCCGTTATAAATGGTCAAATGACACAAAAAAAAAGGTTGCTTATATCTCGCTTCCTATCGTTCCAATGTGTGTAATAACTAATAATAACATTCATGAAAGTGGAAACCATACAATTCTCTACAAGTTTTATTTATAATATTTTTTAGCTTTGTCGTTTTTGAGATTTATGGCGCACAGAGTGCGAACTTTGTGCCTCGGTAAAAATATAATCAATCGTTACTAAAAAGCAATAAATCCATGATTATGAATAATTTGCATTGTTTCTAAATTGATTCTTCTTGATAATTGATTGATTTATCATAATTAATATTTTATTAATTTATAACGCTGGCCTAATGCGGGTTGGTGGATCAGACATACACTTAGAATTTCTTCTAGTCTATGTAGTGTAGTGGGTTTCCTCACGGTGTTTTCCTTCCCCGTTAGCAGATGGTAAGTCACAATATATGACTGTCACCGTGGCGCAGTGGTTAAGGTGGTCGCCTCGCCACTACATCGCCGTGCTGGGTGACGTGGGTTCGATTCCCACACGAGACAAATATTTGTGTGATTCATAGATATTTGTTTCTAGTCTGGGTGTACTTTGTGTCCGTTAGTTTCATGTTTGTAAAGCTCCCCACGACACAGGGCTTGTTCCCTAGAGCGGGCGTTGTCTTTAAAAAAAAAAAAAAGAATATGACTAGTAGGGGAGACCGAGGGGAGTTGAAATAATTTTCTCATTTTGTTTCATACATGAAATACCAGTGAAAATGAACGATTGTGGAGGGAAATGTCGAAACCAGAAACTTTGAGTTAGGAACTTTGTTTCGACTAGTTAGGAGATAAACATACTAAAAGTCCTTACCCCCCCCCCCCCCCCCCCCCCCGAGGTGGGCCACACGAGGGGGGAGCACTAAGAAAGTCCCATTTTTTGTTTTTTTGCTTACATCTCTCAGTGCGTGCGTCGTGCGACATTTTATTGTAGTACACATTGAAAGCTGATAAAATTGTCTACAACTTGGGCTTAACACCTTTTACTCAACTACGGCGAAGCCAAAAGGAAAGGTACTGTTTTTGGCAGTCTATGCATATTTGTAGGTGTGTATGTATGTATGTTTCTATGTTTCACCGTAGCGCCTAAACTAATGAACCGATTTTAATAACTGAGGTGTCAATAGATTTGTAATAATAGCCCGGGTGACCTAGGCTATACAATTTTTTTCATAATATTATATGACAGAATTTAAACCTCGGATTCAACCTGATATTAACTGCCGCTCATGAACTAGAAAAAGAATTATGACATTATCTTATTTTTCTAGTCCATATTTTGGCAACACCACAACGGTAATTAACTTCATTCTGCTGAGTCTGTGACCTGAGTCAGCATGCATGCAAGAATAGACGCGAGCTATGGACGATAAAAAGTCTGCTTGCTATCAATAGGGCCACTACATACCGGAATTGCAGCGGCCGGCAGTGACGCGGCGAGCACGTTCAGTATGAAATAATTTGGAACTTTATCTACATAATAAAAAAGGCCAGTATCGCTTGAAAAGCTCGAAAAGGTCTTTACACGCGCGCCTTGACGGCGGATCTGCTCGCGATGACACGAGGCCGTTCGCGGCGCTCACGGATAGCCGTGCGGTATGTATGAACTAAGCTGCTCAAGAAAATACTACGCGCTTGGGATCGGAAAGCAGCGTGAGGTGATGCCGCCAGTGGCCGCCCGCCGGCGGTGGTCGCTGCCGGCCGCTGCCATTCCGGTATGAAGCGGCCCTAATTCTTTAACCAAGAAAGAAAACTAGCTCAAGCTTTATAAAAGGAGGTTAAGTTTTTGGAATTTTATTTTTAATTAGGGCTGTACTTACCAAATTTCAAAGTCCGTGTAATGACGGATTAAGAATACATAATGTCACTAGCCCATTTCAACCCGTGGATGTCGCTAAGGCGACTAAGGGTATAATAAACCTAAGCAGACAAGAGCTCTGCGAGAAAAGGAAAATTCGAAACAAAACCCTATACCAACCCGTCTGGCCAGCGTGGTATAGAAGGCTATAAAATTCCCTCCACAATGCAATCTTTGGAGGAGAGTGAGGAGACCAGTGCCCAACTGTGGGATGTTTATTGGTTGTAATGATGATGATGATGATTACCAAAGACGACGAGCTCAAGTCCACAGAACAGGATAGGATAGGTAGGATAGGTTTTTACTTTCATTGTTCTGTGGATAAGTCAATGGGCGAACTTCGTACCGCCATTATCATTTATTTTTCGTTAATATTTTCTAAAATCCTGAAAGACGTGCTTTACTATTTATCGCATTGACTTCACACGCTACATTAAAGTAGGTAGTTATTTTTTAATTTAATTAATGTCGATATATTTATACTTTCAATAGTAGTATTTCTATTTTTATCATGTTCTAATAACGTCCGAATTAGTGACCTTTGATTTCCGAGGATTGGAACTACATGTCAAACCTTTTTTAATATAACCACACATTGTAGAGCATTAAACTAACCCATACACATACATACACACACATCAAAACACACGAAATACAGTTTTGGTATTGCGAAAGAAACCGTAATTAAATTTGAAAATCGTCGGTAATGTTATTATTCTATCGATACAACGCTGTCAATATTTTTGAAGTAATTTTTTCATCCTTTTCCGAATCATTGATTTCAATTTTTATTATTTTTAAGCAACGGAACTGTAATATAATTATGTCAATCCTAACTTTTATTTTTTAGGAGATTCAGTTTTATTTTTAATTTTGCATGACTGTATTCTGCGGTAGCGCGCGGATTCTAGGTCTATGGTATTCTTTTTAATCCTACTAATATTATAAATGCGAAAGTTTGTAAGAATGTTTGGATGTTTGTTATCAGTAAACGAAAAAACCACTGAATAGATTACAATGAAACTTTGCAGTAATGTACCTTACTTATACATCCTACTAATATTATAAATGCGAAAGTTTGTAAGAATGTTTGGATGTTTGTTATCAGTACAGATATCGCGTAAATTGGCTAAACCATGAGAACAAATGTAAAGTAAGTCGGAGAAAAATCTACCATCTTATAGCTATTTCTGCTTCCTCTACCTAAACAGTTAGTTTTACATTAGGACAAGGTATGGAGGAATTGTGAAGTCGATATAGAGAGAATAGTGAGCCAGAAATACATTTAAATCGAATTTCATGGTATTAAACTAATTCCTAGGAATGTCACTTTTGTCATTTAATGTAGATAAATTTTGTCGTTTACACTAAGTTATTTCGACAAATAGTTTAAAAGTTTTTACGATATTAAATGAAATGTACCTATATAATCCCAAAAATCTTATAATAATACTGTATGTCACCTGTGACTTCGCTTACCTGTTATTTTGTTCCTGTGACCACAGCAACTTTTCACTTTTAGAGGGGAAATTTCGGCCAATGTTTTCTAAGCACAGATATTACTTCAGATTAAACATAACCAATATTACGTTATTGATTAGAATAGTACTTATCTGTGTGAAACATCCATCCCGTGTCTTTTTGGTTAAAATTATCAAACATCCAAACAAACATTCATCCTTTCAACTTTGTGTGTGTATATTACTATATTTATCAACGTCAGCCCTAATGACAATTCAGTACCTATGTCAGATTAAAAAGAAATCAAAGATCTCTATTTTCTTTTTGCTTACTATACAACCTCAACACTTGAATATATTACTAATAATTCACCAGTAAATTCAAAGAATAAGTATATTATGACAATTGTGTAATATAAAAATGAATCGCTAAATGTGTTGGTAAGCGCAATAACTCAACAAAGCCTGGACTAATTTGGCCAATTCTTTTTTTTAAATGTTCGTTGAAGTTCAAGGATGGTTTTTACGTTTTTTTTTATTACGATGTTTTTTTTTATATATGGCGGTACGAAGTTCGCCGGGTCAGCTAGTTATATTATATTTGTTTTTATAAGATGTGATTGTCATGTTCCATTTTGTGATGTATGTAGATACATACATGTAAATTTAAAACTCAAAAATTCTAATTATTGTCCTTGCAATTTATTGTATATTTTCTTGCATACAAACCTTGTTCCAACAATAGCAAATACAACAAAAACAAGAATTAGCCAAATCTGTCGAGCCGCTCTCACGTGAATCTCTTGACTTATAGTTTTAGGCGATCCATTATTAGTGTTCCGTACCTCAAAAGAAAAAAACGAACCCTTAAAGGATCACTCCGTTGTCTGCCTGTCTGTCCGTCTGTCAAGAATATTTTTCTTAAGAACGCGTAGACGTATCAAGCTGAAATTAATATCAAATACTCGGGTTTGCAATCCTTTGTCGCAATAAAAAGTTTTAAGTAAACGCTATATAAAAGATACAGGCGTTTATGCGTTTTTGGCGTTCACCTTAAGATCAAAAATATTAAAATCTATAGGGTAGGTAGGTTAGGTCGCTGTGGTCGCGGACGAATGTTCCTGCGCTCCCGATAACCCCTCGGTTATTTCCCCAAGACCGAGTACCAAGACCAAGTAAAAAAAAAAAGGTTACTTCACGTTGATCTAGAATCATGTAATTTGACAAGAAGCAATATCAAGTTGCACAAGTAGCTATCTACTTATAGGCATAAATCTGAACACCGTAGCACACATTAGATAATAGTTACTACGTAACAGATACATCACTCCTATGCAAAAGCGAAAATACCTACGTTATATTAGCCTACAAAAACGAACGAACAACGCTGCAAGAAGAAACGTAATCTATGCGCGTCGAGAGTCGAGATTCCCGCGTACACCGCGTGAGTCCGTTTTCGAGCAAAATCATTAGGGTTGTACAAGATAGGTTGTACACCTAGAAAGAGTTGGGCAGCAGGTAGATGAATAATTTTTTTTTTCTATATTTTTAGGGTTAAGTTAGGTAAAAGTAAAAATCGGAACCCTTATAGACTCACTCCGTTGCTAGTCCATCTGTCTGTCTGTCGGTCTGTACATCTGTCAACACCCATGTTGAAATTAATATCAAAGATTCAGGTCTGCAATCCCTTGAAGAAGTGATAAAATTAGAGTTTTATGTAAATACAATAAGGTTATATCCACCAGCCCGCATTAAGCCAGCGTGTGTAGATTATGGCCTTAACCCTCTCAGCTCCCTTCAGTAATCTAATACTTTTTAGTGTTCCGTACCAAAAAGGTACAAAAGGAACCCTTTATGGTATCGCTCTGTCCGTCCGTCTGTCCGTTTGTCATACGCTTCATATCTAGGAATCTACTTTAATTATCGACATGAAATTTGGAATGGTTGTAAACATTGTTAATTCAACTCTATTACAATTTAAAAACTTGAGAAAATGCTTTTATTTTCTCAGCGAAACGGCCCGAATGAAAAATTGAAATTTTATATTGACACATTTATTAGATCAACCACCATCACAGAACAGACTTTGTTCTGTGACCACCATCCACCAACAATAAATAATAAGTAAGTATGACTTACCACAACCCCATTGCACGTTAGGAATAGATGTGTCGGTATCACTAGAATAAGCATAATCGTAATATGCTGGACCAGGCAGGTAGTAGTAAGCCGTTTCAGACTCGCTTAATTCTCCTGACGAACTTGAAGGGTCTATAAACACGATAGGAGATAACCTCATCACATCACTTTCTTGTGAAATCGTTTGTACATAACTCATTTCATCGTTACTGTATAAATATTGATATTGATTCAAATTAGACCTGATTTTAGAACTTACGGAAAAGTCATCAGCTGTAACTTTATTATGACAACTATTATTCAAATCCATAATTAATTATAATAATTTGATATAAATAATATTATTATTTGGTATAAAATAATGAAATTATCACAGTTCCAGACGGGTTCACTTATCTAGGTACTATGTATAACGTATTCTCACTCTTGTAGACAAGTTCTAAGAAATAGCAAATACCCACAATTTGAAATATTAGTCAAAGGCACTTTGATTTAAATTAATTCTGAATTTAAAATTTACAGAAAAGTTATTAGTTCTAACTTTATTATGACCACTATTATTCAAATCACCAATAAAATCCATGATTAATCACATATTTTCATATATTAGTAAATTCACAATAAATTAATTTAATTAATATTCATTATATAAAACACCGTTCCGTTTGCTGGTTCACCTAACTATACCGAGGCAAGTCTATAACAACACCCGCTTTTGTGGGTGGGTTCTTAGAAATAGCAAATACCCGCAATTTGTAATACATATTAGTCAAAGGCACTTTATCTACTAAAGCCAATTATGATACTTATCATGAGTTGAGATGAAGTCATAATCGTGATCATCTTAACCCATAAACGTCCCACTGCTGGGTACGGGTCTCTTCCAAAGAATGTGGAGGGCATTTATAAGGCAAAATGGCGACTGAAGCCAATTCCTCATTATAATATACAGGATGGAATTTTGTAATGCCACCTGGAGGGAAAGTACTTTAAATACTGGAGATAGATCATTTTATTCAAAGGAAACATTCCTTTATTTTAAAAAAGAAACATAACTGCATTTAACGATTTTCGGAAATTCGTAGCCACTAGCCAGGTTTTTGTATCTGAAGGGGTTTTAGCCAGGTTTAAGTTTCTGGGGGGTGCGGGACACAATTATTATAATATTATTATACCATCTTGTATTAATGTAATACTTTAAACATTTCGACGGGGGTTTGAACCCCCAAAACCCTCCCCCTGGCTACGCCCTTGGAACCACTGATATTATATACCTATATTATTACTACTTATTTTCTAATAGTAGAACTGAGTAAAGGACACGACAGACGTCACTTTTATATTATTAAGTACTTAATATAACTCATAATAAGGTATATTTTCTATACAAATCGGCGAGTGTCCAACTGTCCACAGACGCAGCTATAACACCAAAATATGCCGACTAATATTGCACGATAAATTATGCCACTAAGCTAATGAGTGCAAATAAAAAGTATAGCCACCGTGTGTGACAGCTTGCTATATCGTAATATATATTTTTCTATATATTAATATGAATTATTGCGCCGTCTGTTGCGCGGCGGGTATAAATAATACCAAAAATATGTACTTAGAAACAAATATTTATTTTATGTAATTTCTCAAGCCACTTATAAGAATGACACTTACAATAATATAGGAAGGTATGGCGATATAACATTATTCTATTTTATAAAACATTAAATTATTAAATACAATATTTACATACCTACAAGTTTTTTATAGAATTCAAATGAACATAAATTTACAACGTTTTCATTATATAATACATAGATTTTCCTAAAATTTAAAAGTAGGAAAATATTTTTACCTATTATCCATCACAGACTTAATTTTTTTGTAATCATCAGACTTAAATCGGTTGAATAGTTTCTATAAATATCCCTATCTGCCTATTTTCCTCATCAACTTTTTAAGGTAATTATATTATATGGGTCGGTACGCATATTATTATCTCGAATATTTGCTTGCTTATCATGTTTACTATGTTACCTGTTGCTGATTGCTACTTCCCTATTTCCTTTGTATGTATGTCGGTAAAAAGAAGCCTATGTATATCCTAGAAGATTTACGTGAAATTTCATGAAGACCGGTTAAGTGGTTATGGGATGAAAGAATTAAAAGCAGCAAACAAAACTTTCGAATTTATAATATAAGTTTATGGATAATACTTAGGAAATAAATACTCGGGCCCAATTGCATACCTATAGAATGTTTGTACCGTGAAAATGCTGTCAAATTGTATTTATCTCTTCATTTATAATATATTTTCTTATGCCGATTTCAAGAGGGAACACGGTATGTGGATTTTCAAAAGTATTCGCCTCTTCCTGACGAATCTACTGTGCTGGTGTAAAAGAAAAAAAAACTAAACCAGTTGTAGTACCTACCGATAGCGACCTACTTCCTCAAAGTTCACAGGCAACTAGGTATTGAAAAAATTTCAATTCATAATGAAATTAAATTGAATTAAGGATTATATTGAAAATTTGAAACGACCACACATTGCAGATTGTGCTATTTTCTGGTCGGTAGTTATGTGAACGTATGCCAACACATTACGGTTACCAAGCTTCGTTGCAGATAAATATTAATAAGTTGCTTTGCATCGGCATCCTTCTGAATGACATTAATTGGTAAACATTACCATATATCAAAAGAAAACGACGAAATATCACGATAGGTAACTTTACTATAGATGTTATAACTTCGAACTGTCACTGTTTCCTTCAAATGCAGGATTGTGGACCCCTGCCAGTTCATACATTCTTGACATGTCAATGTTAGGTATCTTCTGTAAACAAGAAATTAATAAATATTTAGTAAATTAAGGAAGAATCACTAATTCTATTCGAAATAATATGTTTAAATGTCACTTCAATACGTTTAAAAACATCCCTGGCATAAGCAACCGACATATTGTCACGTGATGTCGATAGAATAGATAAATCTCCAATCAATTGCTAGTTGTCTTGGTTTCCTACCATACTTACTACGAGTAGAATTATAATTTCGTGGCTGTATACTAATATGCCTACTGTTGAAGAAATATAATTATTTTAAAATACTCTCAGTAGTAGTTAGCAGTAGCCAAACGCACGCTTTCCCCCACCTTTCCCCTCTGCCCAAAGTACATGAACAATCGGTTTTTTATTGAAACGTGGCGTTTTTTATGAGTGTGCGTAAATATTGTGATGTACTAACGTATAATATACCAGACCTCACCACCCCACAAAATGGCAGAAATATTTAAATACGTACCTTAGACCGATAGACTTGATTGGTCAATTTTTTTCTGCCAGCGAAATGGTTTTCTATATCATTTAATTTTTTCCCTTCTGTTTCCGGTAAAATGAAGTAGAATACTATACAGCCTCCAATGCTGCAAAAAATATCCTGTATTAACAAAAATTATGGAGTTGTTGGTGCAATTTTTATATATTGCAGGTGACAGACGAGCTCGGGGTCTGGTTAGTAGTAAGTGGTTGGAATTGCCAATGTGTATCGTTATAATAATCATGTACCTAATGTAACTCTTTAGGGTCTGGTCGCCGTAGGTATTCGAGGGAATAAAAGGTTAATAGGTCTTCCGCGATGCAAAGCTTGGTTTCTAGATCAGGTCTAGATCGTTAATCTTTTTGAATCTAAAAACGAGATGTCATCATCATCATCTCAGCCTATTGCAGTCCACTGCTGGACATAGGCCTCTCACAACACGCGCCATAACACAAACGAGATGTATTACGATTTAAATAATATTTATTAATGGTAGTTATTAGGTAGGTACCTAACTATATAGAAAGCGTCTACAACCATCTATTTTGAACATTATGAATTTTTAACTTTAAATAAACTGACATTTCCGGCTGAAAACTTTGCAACAGCTCAGAATCTTGCTCCGATTCTGAGCTGTTGCAAAGTTTCCCTGACCCTAATCCTGAACCTTCGGAAAATTCTGGTATCTAAGGAAGTGGTGTATTTACTAAAAATAGATAATTGTATAGAAACAAGAACAACTAATAATTATGAGATTTTTGAAACAACCAATTTTCGATGGTTCAGAATTGGGGCCCTGGTGTTGTTTAATAATAATGTTATTGTCTTACCCCACAATACCATAAAGGCCGTAGGTTCCCCATATAGATAGGGTGTCCACCATGCTAATGAACATTTTATTCGTCAGAAAACCAAATATGTATCCAATTCCACTGGCGAAACCTGCGCCAGCCGCCCTTGTTTTTGCACTGAACACCTAAAACATATACATACTTTTAGGTATTCGTATATAAAGCCTGCAATGTAAAATCGCATTATGAAAGAACCACTTTCAAAAACAACTCCTAAAAGTATTTCGGTTCTTTGTAAAAACTTTATTCAAAATAAAAAAAATGTATCTGAAGCTAGCTTTGTAACCTAATTTAAAATACTTAATACGTGAGTGTTGTTTATGCAACACTCACAAGTACACAAGTACCTACAAAACTTTGTATTTGCTAAGTACAATGTTTTATAAGGTGAAGAATGTGAAGATACTTCCCAATATCATTTAATTACAATTGTATATTTACCTCTCCGATCAAAATCCATGGCAGTAATCTTAGGCCAGTGTGTGAGACTAGAGCTAATAACATGAGTAGAGTCATCGGTATCCACGGATATGGGTTGCGCTAAAAATTATCAACATAAATTGTAAAACACAGTCGTTGGTGTAGGTTGATACCCTTTGGTACAGAAAACCGGTGATAGGTCTCAATGCCTGACACAATGGCACTATAATGCAAAGTTCCCGCTCGACCAGTTTCCAAACATTTGCTGTATATTACTGGACTGCTGATCTTCTTGTATAGACCTGTGCTGTGTTAATCCGACTATTGAACATTTGAACGCTTCATTGTCGACTCATGCATGGATTTGAACATTCATCATCAGGAACAAAAACATTATAGAACTATATTTGGAAACTGGTCGTCTAGGAGGTTGTCTGACTGTACGTAGCGTCAAATAGCGCAATTAAACTATCTTTACTTTGTGCAAATAATCAAATTATGTGTAAACATTTATTAATTTCCACATAAACTTACATACCGACCTATCCGTAGAACAGAGTCCGATGTGATCATAGAGCAAAATCAATATTAATAGCTTGACGAGATAAGGAATACAATTTGTAATACAAACTGTTAACTGTACAAACTGCTGACCCTACTGCCAAAAAGGAGGGTAATGTTTTTCGCGCGTATGTATGTATGTATGTTGTGGGCATGTCTGTTCCATTGCGACCTTCTGCAGCCTAAATGGCTTGTCTGATTTTAAACTGTGAGGTGTCATTAGATTTGTATTTTTCCCCCGAGTGTCATAGGCTACGTGACGTCAACAAAAAACCAATATGGCGGACGTAAACTGTCAAACAAAACAAACGATTTTTAGTGCTATCGCAATATGGGTATCGGATTAAAGCTACTTCTACAAATAGCCTAATGCAATTATATATGCACTTACTATTGCCCGCGGCTCCGTTTCTTTCTTGTGACCTAAATAGCTTGACCCATTTAAGAGTGCAATGTGTTGTTATATTGGTATTCATCACCGAATCTCTAGCCTATAGACCTTTTACCAATGTATTCTTCGATTCATTGCTTTAAATTGTCGAAGGCTACTTATAGGCAGTCGGGTTTTTTGTTTTTTTTTAAATTAATACCTGTTAGAATTTTCGTATGTCAATTAGTTTCGGAAATATAGAATCGACAGACTGCGCGCGACGGGGAGCAGGCGCCCCGTGATCCTTTCATCAGATCGGCCGTTGTTTTACTTTGTTCTACGGATGAGTCGGTACTATCATTACAGGTTTAGCCTATTGCGACACTGAAGTTAAAATATTTAAATTATAATACTTAGCAACATATCAACCAATGAATTTAATTATTGGTCAATAGAATTATTAATTACAACGATATAAACTATATTAAACTAAGGTTATCAACTAACTCAAATTAAAAAGAAAAATAAACAATATTTACAACCTAACACAATAAAAAAACAAAATATTAAAAAGTGGTGAAATAATTAAAACATTATTATTTATTACTTAGCATAATATTAAATGTATGTTCATCTCCTTTAATAAATCTTATAGCCTATAATGTAAGTGTGTAAGTGGTTATTGTAAATATTGTTATTATAATATTAAGTAGTATGTAACTCTATGTACTATGGCATGCAAATTTTATGCAAATTTTGACAAAAGCCTGCGTATCGTTTCTGACTTTTGGTGGGTCAAATGTTCATTGTTAAAAAAATGCGATGGTGGCTGAATGGATAAGTGACCGGCGTGCTAATCACGCGGTCCGAGTTCGATCCCGACCAGCAGTACCAATGTGGATTTCACTTTATGGAATTTATATGTACTAGTAAATGACTTACCATCTGCTAACGGTGAAGAAGAACATCGTGAGGAAACCCACATACACTAGAAGAAATTCTAATTGTATGTCTGATCCACCAACCCGCATTAGGCCAAGATGTATGGATTATGGCCTAAACCCTCTCAACTCTAGATAGAGGAGAGGAGACCCGACCCCAGCTGCAGTGGGACTTAATGGGTTGCTGATCAAATGTTAATTGACAATTCAAAGTGAACAAATATACTGTTCTTATACTAAAATGCACGTACCTAATACCAAATAATACTCACTCAAGGTGACCCCATCTTAAAATAGACTTACAGAATATACTAATTATTTAATACATCGGTAAATAACTCCTTACCACCTCATGGACGTCTGGTGATGTGACATTGGTACCTATAGAGGTGGAATTTGTGTCTGGTGTCTCGAAGCCATTCTGTGAACAAAAGATAATATAATATCATTTGTAAAAGATTTCTTGTGTAGCCAAGACGGCGCCGCGGTGTGGCGTCGCGACAACATGTCACCCCAATGACGGTAGGTACGGTGACCTAGTCCGGTATGACAGAATAAGGACTGAAGTAGGTAAACAAGCCCTCCATTTCTACTTCACTATAACTACATAGTATTATTATAAAACATAGTCCTCTGCCGCATCTGTCTGTTTGCAATATACTCAAAAACTTCTTATTCTTGAGGAAGGTTATAATTTAATTATATACCACGCAGGCAGAGCCTGCCGGCTGGAAGATAGTTTTACAATAATTGTTTTTCGACTGTCATATTGCATTGGTGGTACCTAGGCTGGTCGCGTCACCACTAGCATCGCCGTGTCGTGTGACGTGCGTACTATTTCCACATTCAAAGTTAGCCTGTATCATCCCACTGCCGCCGGCCTACTTTTCCGAGGTTTGTCGCGACACGAGACAAATATTTGTGAGATTCATAGATTTTAGCTAGACTAGATGGCGCTGTGTGTGAATGTCAAAAAACATTTTTTTTTTATGCTTCGATTGTGGGTGTACCTACGTAGGTACTTAGTCCCTAGTGCGAACGTTGAATAAAAATAAAATAAAGTTTTATCAAAACTGGTTAAACCGTTTCAAGATCGTCAGCTCTTATCGGGAATGACTTTCCTACCTACTTAAAATTTTCAATTTTGCTTTTATTATCGTTGCCTAACCATTATTATTCACTTTGTCAAGATCGTTTGTCATGTCATGTTATAATATTATTGGTCACTACCCAAGGCAATTAAATAATGCCAGAGTGTATAATATAGAACACTTTATTGGGCCAGCCATGTTTATGAAGTGCAGGAAACAGAAAATACTCTTAGGTACGAATAACGATGCAGTTGGACTGAGTGTATAAGGTACGATTCAGACCAACCGGCTCGCGTCGCGCCGCATCGGAACGGAGCCGTACGCGTGCTGGTAGCCGTACGGGTGCCGCGGCAGCCGACAGCGTCCGCTGGAATCCGTACGCACTGCAAGCGCCCAGAAGTGCCGCTCTCTTTGCGCCGCGTAGACGTAAAGTGAAATATTATTTAAAATATCGCTTGAAGAACACAACTTGAATGATTCGCTAGCTGTTGCTGCATCGTAATCTCCGTACGACACACGGCCGACCGGCTCCGAGCGGACCCGACGGCAGCCGGTCGGAGCCGGTCGGAGCCGGTCGAAGCCGGTCGGAGCCGGTCGGAGCCGGTCGGCCGTCGCGCGTCGCGGGGTGCCGACGGAGGTAACTATGCGTAAGTTGCATGCAAATATGAACTGTAATTACTGTTGATACATTTCAATGTTCTTTAACGCATTGTAAAATGCCGCCCGGCGCGGGCCGATGCGAGCCGGTTGGTCTGAATCGTACCTAACTCGGGCATCGCATAACACCCGTTACTATAATAGTGTTAGGAATGACACACACCACTTTAATATTTTATTACAGGTAGATATACCTACACGTTCCAAATTAACTATTTCTTAATTCTGTATTTTATAACAATTATGAAATACTAGCTGACCCGGCGTACTTCGTACCGCCATAAATAAAAAAAAGCGCGCGGATCCTAGGTCTATGGTATTTTTGTATTCTGCTACTATACTACCTTGATACTGCAATGTATTTACTTTTCTACGAAAAATATTTTTCTTCATATTTTACAATATCCATTTATTTTCATTAGTTTATGACTTTAGCGACCATAAATACATACAATGATAATTCACTGTCAAATATCAAATTTTAGACCGAAAATAAATGGCGCGAATACATAAAAATGGCGCGCGGATCCTAGGTCTATGGTATTTGTATTCTGCTACTATACTACCTTGATACTGCAATATATGTATTTACTTTTCTACAAAAAATATTTTATTTCATATTTTACTTTATTTGATAATTTTACTACACAATTGTCATAATATATTCTTTGAATTTACTGGTGAATATTAGTAATATATTCAAGTAATGAGGTTGTATAGTGAGCAAAAAGAAAAAAGAGATCTTTGATTTCTTTTTAATCTGTCATACTGAATTGTCATTAGGGCTGACGTTGATAAATATAGTAATATACATACACAAAGTTGAAAGGATGAATGTTTGTTTGTATATTTGATAATTTTAACCAAAAAGACACGGGATGGATGTTTACAAAGATAAGTACTATTCTAATCAATCACGTAATATTGGTTATGTTTAATCTGAAGTAATTATCTGTACTTAGAAAATATTGGCTGAAATTTCCCCTCTAAAAGTGAAAAGTTGCTGTGGTCACAGGAACAAAATAACAGGTAAGCGAAGTCACGGGTGACATACAGTATTATTATAAGATTTTTGGGATTATATACAATTCATTTAATATCGTAATAACTTTTAAACTATTTGTCGAAATAACTTAGTGTAAACGGCAAAAATTATCTACATTAAATGACAAAAGTGATAAAGGTATTTACATTCCTAGGAATTAGTTTAATACCATGAAATTTTTCACTTTAAATGCAGTATCCGATTTAAATGTATTTCTTGCTCACTATTCTCTCTATATCGACTTCCACATAAAAGATAGGCATATGCTGTCGCGGACTTTTTTTTATAACTATTTAAGAGTAACAATTCCTCCATACATTGTCCTTATGTAAAACTAACGGTTTACGTAGAGAAATCAGAAATAGCTATAAGATGGCAGATTTTTCTCCGACTTACTTTACATTTGTTCTCATGGTTTAGCCAATTTACGCGATATCTAGATAAAATATAGCCTATATGTTATTCTGATGTATAAGGTAAATTATTGCAAAGTTTCATTGAAATCTATTCAGTGGTTTTTTCGTTTACTGGTAACAAACATCCAAACATCCAAACATCTAAACATCCAAACATCCAAACATTCTTACAAACTTTCGCATTTATAATATTAGTAGGATAAACATAACTGAACTGGATTTAGTAGAAGTTGCACAAAAAGTACCTATTTAGCAAGTTGTATTTGCCGAATGTTTATGAGACACTCTAGTTTCAGCAAATGATCATAATTTATTGAGTTTCAATACAAAACAAACATAGCTTTGCGCTGCCCTGAAGGGATAGGTAGAAATGCATCATGTCCACATTCCGACATTGCTTGTAAAAGGGCGAGCCATAACTGGACAATTTTAAGACTCCGCTAATACTGAGAATTTGATTTGAGATTTTGCAATCTAAGAAGATTTATTTTAAGAATTAAATAGGTGATCTTGATGTTGGTTACATTCTGTACCTATCAGGTAAAAGTGGGATAGTTACACAGGTTACGCCGAAATCTATATTGAGATACATAAACATAACACGATCGCAGTTATCTTAAGTGGTATTTTCAAAGTTTTGCTCCCCCGCCCCCCTTACCCTCTGACACCCGCGCGCGCGCGAGCCACAGCTCCATGGCGGGCGCGTAGTGTGTAAATAAATAACGTTTGCTGTTCACTCAAGACTACGTCAATTAGGTATTATTATAAGTTCTACTATTTTTTTGGAAGTGTGCCACTTTTCAATTTACCTACAGGTAAGTAGGTTTATATATTATTTTATTGCAAGTTTCAAGGTCATATCAGCCCAACGACGTCCATTGCTGGACATAAGCCTCAACTAATTTACGCCACCTCGAGCGGTCAAGCAAGTTTAATATTTAGTTAAATTTAATTGGTTTTTGAATATCATTAGAATATTTTGATATTCTAATATTACCTATTTAGGTAGTAGGTAGGTCTCTACCGTTTTTTATAATGGGGTCATCTATTCTAGTATACAGTAGACATTTTATTAACAACAAGATAAAAAAAAGACCAACTGTTGCAAAATCCAATATGAGTGCAGCTAGCACTTCTGCCCTTCTTCGGGGAAAACAGGCGTGATTATTATGTAGGATAAAAAGTGATAACTAGAGATCAGATTCCAGTGCATATTTACCTAAACTTCGCTGAAGTAAGTTATATAGAGTGGATAATACCACCTCTACAGTACCGATATACCGATTTTAATACCGGGATTAAAAAGTCATAAATTGTTATTAGAATTTGTAGAAATACAAGCTTTCCGGCCCCAGCCCTGCCCGCGATTTTCGCATTGTGCTAAAAAATCCGCATCAATAATAATAATTATAAAACCTTTTTCCGTCCCCCTCTGCTACCCATAAACCACCAATTACAAAGTTATAAAATGCAAAAAGTCGATGTTTAGATGACTTTCCTTGAAAAGTCCAGTTTCCATACAAAATCGACCAAAATATTTTTAGTGTGCGGCCTCTGCTAATATTCACTTAAATAAATCCAACTTATTATAATTTTACTTAATTAGAACAAAACATTTTAACTTAACACAATTTTAGTAACAATTGGAATAGGTAACATTCTTCAAATCAATAATTTGTACCTAACAATATATTAATTCTATAAAATCCAATAATAGAATAAAACCGGTATACTGATAATACCGGTAAAATACCGTAGTACCGAGTATCTAGTGATAACTCTAAAACGCTCCCTTTTATTATTATAATATACAAGTTTTAAGTTTCGGTACAGTCCGTGTTTTATATACCTAGGTACCTATATTATATAATTATGTATTTACTGTGATTATGGTCATATAACATGTTAAGCATGGAAATTAGGTGAGAGCTATGTCCAGCAGTGGACGTCAATGGGCTAATATGATGACGATGATGGTCATGATCACGGATATATATATATGCTCGAAAAATAAAATAAAAAAATGTTGCTTTGTGTCTAAAACTATTAATTTTCGAATATACATGACTCATAATTATAATCCACTTCATTCAGTGGCTGGAGCCCCATCTACTTCCTACTTTACCTATACACTTATCATTTTCAGCGTTTGCTTTTCCACCAAATTTATTTATATATAGGTACCAAGTGTAATAAGTAATTACGTACTTATTTAATTTGACTTTTGAACCCTCTAGCACTCTGCTCTTGCCAATTACCAATTGGCATAAAATAATATACCTATGCTTATATTTGGAATAGTCCCAATATACAACATTACAGTGACTAGTACCGTTATTTACACTATGTATAATAGTACGATTACACAATAGGTTTAAAATGGTACGATTACAAATTTAAAGGTATATAATGCATTTCGTCAAATAGATTTAAACGTATTCCACACGGATGCATTAGATTCTATCCATCTAGCCGGCACACAATCATGTACCTAATCCAAATTGCATACAAAATACGCGGATGGGATCCAAGCACCCACCAAGTTCACCTCTGATAGAACGCAAGGTTACATCGGGGTGGCTCACGCATTATAAAGCAACGTCAATTTATCAAACGAAAGGTAATATTAATTATAAAATAGTAGAATAGTTATAAAATATTTTTTTATGGATGTTTAAATTTTTCCTTCATATAGTAGTAGTGTAAATCATAGATTTGTACGTGACATTAACTAGGTATCCGCCAGAAAAAGTCCCGTCGGAATCGGTTCTGTCGTTTCGAAGTTTACCTCAAACAAACAGACGGACAAAAAATTTTAAATGTGTGTTTTTGAAGTAATTTAGGTGCATACTTTCATATGTGTACTATACATAAAGCTATTATTTTGATATTACAAACAGACACTTCAATTTTATTTATTTAATTTTAGAATTTTTAATTTCACATAATATTTAGTTATAAACTTTTCATGCAAAGTATTGTACGGCTGCAGTTGCCCGTAATTTTAATTGTTTCTGAAGCAATCAAATCAAATGCTAAATAAGCTTTCAAAGTATTTTTATTGACTTTGAGAATAGTTATCGTTGTTAATTGTTTATCAAGTACCTATATAACTGAAGGCCATCAGAGATAAAGGTGAAAGTGACTTGTCACATATTTTGTGCTAAGTCGTTCACGACAACAAGGCCAACAAGTGCTACGTTCTGTAAAATGATAAAAGTAGGTATTCTGAATCTACTTCGACTTATCTTCTTGATAACTAGATATTAATTAAGAAATCCTCCGAAACATTATCCACGAGGTCAAATTATATAGGTAATAAAAAACAAAATTAAAAATTTTGAAAACACCCACGACGATAACATCTATACAAAATAAGAAACGTAACATATAAAAAGGTTTAAATAACTTTATTTTAAATCCCCGACGAAAAGATAATAAGTAGCGTAAAAACAATCCCAAGAAAATCCGTCGGGGGCTGCCATACCCTGACTTGAAATGAACGAAAGTATTGCAGTTTTATGTATTTGATACCTACCTAATTATTAACAATATTTAGTTTACAATATATATTTAATACTAGAAACAGTAATGATATTGGCAGCCCCCGACGAATTTTCTTGGGATTGTTTTTACGCTACTTATTATCTTTTCGTCGGGGATTTAAAATAAAGTTATTTAAACCTTTTTATATGTTACGTTTCTTATTTTGTATAGATGTTATCGTCGTGGGTGTTTTCAAAATTTTTAATTTTGTTTTTTATTTTAAATATTTTCAAAGAGCGCCCTATCTTACTAACTGTAAGTAACTCGTATAAAATTTTAAGAACCTTGACAGATAAATAGAAGTTTTATACTAAGTTATAGAACAAACACATTTTTTTTTAATTTACTGTTGCAGTAAGTCTTATAACTTGAAATTATCATTTTAATTTTCTTATTTTAAACTTTTTAAGGAGCGCCTTATAAGTAAGCATATCATCCGTAAGCTCTAGAATGAATGGAATTTGCATGGAGCTTCGACTATATTATATATATTTTATTTTTTGTTGACTTGTATGCTCATCCGTCGCACAAAGGTCGCCGGAGCCCCGCTTTGCGGGGCTCCTACTTCTGGGTGGTTTGAAAAAAAAAAATAACCCTAACCTAACCAGTCCGATTCGGATTGCTCTGAATCGGGGGGTGTTAAGTTTAGCTATCACACATTAATTGCCGTAGCCGGACTGCCGGCGTTAGCGCAGATTTCCACTTATAATAGCTTGTATCTCGAAAACGGTGAGTGCTATCGCAAAAATGATGAAAATTTGGTTACACCCCGGGGACGGGATACCTGTAAGTTAGAATAAATAAGGTAGGTAGGTGTTTATATAACGTCAGTCTGGAATAAACTCTCACTCTTACTAATTTTTTTTAGGCTTATCATTGTATACCTCAGTACTAATATTCAGTGATATAACAACACAAGATCGGTTTTCGGATTTTTTCCTTTACTTGTGCAACTTGTTATTGCTTCTGGCCAAATTTCATGATTCTAGGTCAACGGTAAGTTCCCTATATATTATGATCGTCAAGATAAATCGTCAAAAATGGAGCATAAACAGCTGTATCTTTTGATTGCGTTAACTTAGAATTTTGATTTTTATTTTACGCCGAGGGTTTGCAGACCCAAGTAAATGATATTAATTTCAGCTTTATACCTCTATCCGTTCTTGAGAAAAATATTCTAGACAGACGGACAGACAGACATACAACGGAGTGATCCTATAAGGGTTCCGTTTTTTTCTTTTGAGGTACAGAACCCTAAAATTGCATAAACGGTCACCCATCTATGAACTGACCTTATCCGAAGTTGCTTAACCTCATGAGTGTAATCAATATCTCAGTACTATAATGCTACGTGCCCCTATACAGTAACAGGTCTAATTATTTTACAGATAACTGTAAATATAAGTTTGCTTAGTCTATTGCAGCGCCCCCTGGCGAAAAAATACAATATCGTGTATCCAAAAGTCATCCTGGATAAATCACAAATACATTACAGAAAACCGTATCGAAATCGGTTTAATCGTTTTAAAGATAGGAGGGCACAAAGGTTTCAACGAAATCAACATAGGTTTGCCTAGTCTATTGCAGCGCCCCCTGGCGAAAAAATACAAAATCTTGAATCCAAAAACAATCCTCGATAAATCACAAATACATTACAGAAAACCGTATCGAAATCAGTCTAATCGTTTTAAAGATAGGAGGGCACAAAGGATTCAACGAAATCAGTGTATTGTAGCGCCCCCTGGCGAGCTATTAACATAACACCTATCTAATAACCTGTCCCCAAGAGCCGCACACACTTTACAGAAAACCGCATCTAAATCGGTCAAACCGTTTCCGTGCTATAAGGCATTATGTTGGAACACACAAACACACAAACACACAAACACACAAACACACAAACACACAGCCTCTCACCCCAAACGCATATACCGTCTCCGTTCCGTCGTGGGTAAAAAGATTCCTACCGTTTTGATGTAAATATCAAACGCTGCAATTAGTAAGCAAAAAATGCCTGCTCCTCCAGTGGAGAAGAAGGTCAGCGGTCTCTTTCCAGTGTAATGGACCAGGCCCACGCATGACGCCGAGCCGATGATGAGGAGAACTCCCAAGATTAGGGTTGCGTAGTACTTGTCTATAGGAGTTTGTAGCATTTGGAATATCGACACTGCATACGTCTGTAAAATATGAATAAACATTGTTTTCAGTTCGAGTCTGACCTGCCTGGTCAGAAACGAACTCGGACAGCCAATGTGAATTTCACTTTGTGTAATTTATATATACTAGTCAAGTGAAAACATTGAGGACACAACAGTGAGGATCGCAGAAGTAATTCCAGTGTATGTGTGGGCGCTACAATATATCAGTAACTGGTCCACGCGAACTTAGCAAAGAATCCTCTCATGACATCTCTTCCAAAAATAATAATGGGATGTCACGTGCGTCAGCACTGTTGCCGCCAGCCACCTGAGTCGCACCACCCGCTTTCGGTCGGCGGCTGCGGAAAACGCCGCTTCCAAGAAGAGGCTTAAGTATGCTGCCCTGGAGCCAATGTACGATTTTGTGCCCATTGCAGTAGAGACCATGGGCAGTTGGGGCAAAGACGCCAGGAATTTTATCCAAACATTAGGGCGCCGACTAAATAATATAAGTATGTGGGACTCCCGCTGCGGGTCTTTCCTGGTGCAAAGGTTGGCCATTGCCATACAACACGGGAACGCGGCAAGCGTTGTGGGCACCTTTGCGCCAGGGGCAACCGGGGGCGGGTTATTTGACAAACGATGTTTATTTTAGATTTAAGTTTTAATTTAATTTGATTGTTCTTATGTTTTATTGTAATGTGTATTTTAAGAGTAATAAAAATAATAATAAATATTAGGTCGGCAAGTTAATCTCAGATCTTAGCTTAATACTGTTGGAAGACAAAAAAAAACATTTTTTATACTAACCTGTAAAGTTGTCATACCACTAAAATGACCCACGAAAAAACTAAAGCTAACTAGGAAAAATGGCTGTAGAAAACTTTTATTTAGGTAGTTGGACAGTTTTTCGGACAGTGTTTCTTCTGTGTCATCTGAAACTGAATATCAATTAACATCAGTATTTGACTATTTGTAGAATAAATATGTATATTATGTTCTAATCTTCTAATTTAATAGAATAATATCATCATCATCATATCAGCCTTAGGACGTCCACTGTTGGACATAGGCTAGACAAGAGACTTCCAAATAATATATAATATACGTATAAAAATCTTGTGTCACGGTGTTTGTGGTCAGACTCTTGCGAAAGGAATTAATTTTAATGTTTTTTTTTGTATACTTGGAAGGTACGAGAATAGGTCATTTTACTCAAAGGAAACATTCCTTTGTTTTTAAAAAGAAACAAAACTGCATTCAAAATTTTTCGGAAATTCACTTGCCACAACTGGGAATTGCACCTGCTAAAATCCAAAAACGTAACATTCTGTACTTTTATGGCATTGCTCAATAGGATCAACCATGAAGATCGAATCTTACTAACAAACATGGTTAATTAAATAAGAACAATATACCATAAAATTCTAACTTACGTTACTTACGTGGTAATTCTAGTGCCTTACACTCGATTCCTGGATATGGCAAGCGAATTTCCGGAAATCATTATATAATTATTTATTTGTCGGGTCAGCTAGTAGATATGTGAGTAGCTACATCTACACGACACAATATCACTTTTTCATATATTCTGTGGTTTTTAGAGAATATTTAATTTACGTTTCGGATTGAGCTCTCTAACGAAGTTTTTCGACAACTATATGCGTGGAGAACAAAAATTTTGAGAACTTATATTTTTATGGTTTAGTGACTAAGCATTTAGCGTGTAACCTTCAAAATGATCGACAGTAATATACGGGTAATTTCATTGTCATTCGTTACGTATATCAAAATCTTGTTTGCAACAATTACCTACGTAGCAAATTCAAAAACCATTCCTGAGACATTCTAAGCTCCTCCTGTTATACTTAGTATTTCCGCGGGTAAATTTAATTAATATCTACATAATATGGCTGTAGTGAGAATCTAAAATACCTTTTTCTTTTTTAAATAAAGCTTGAATATCTTTAAGTTCTTCTTCTACAGCACCCGGGGTAGTCCAACCTCGCAGCCATTGCAAACTCTGAAATTTAATCGCAACATTAGTCTCAGTTTTTTGCTTTTTCATAAATAATTCAATAAATTATACATGAGCCATGGATAGGGCTATGCTTGGAGTTTGCCTGCGTGATCGAATCAGAAATGAGGAGATCCGCAGGAGAACTAAAGTTGCCGACATAGCTCACCGAATCGCATCGCTGAAGTGGCAGTGGGCAGGCCACATAGCTCGAAGAACTGATGGCCGATGGGGCAAAAAAAAACGGCCCCGTATTGGAAAGCGCAGCATGGGGTGGCCCCCTGCCAGATGGACTGACGCGGCGACAACCTAGTAAAGGTTGCGGGTGGCCGTTGGATGCGGGTGGCACAAAATTACAGGCCTATGTTCAACAGTGGACGTCATTGGGCTGATATGATGATGACTTTTGGTCACGAAATGGTGATCGTTTATTATAACGAAATCGAAGTAGATAAGTACATAAGTTTCATTAAACTACATAGGTAGGTACCTTCCTTGCATCATCGTAGCGCTTCTTGGATACCAACCAATGAGGAGACTCGGGCACAAAGCAGAGAGCAATGATTGCCAATACCTGGAAATAAAAACAATAATGTTTTAAAGATAACTTCAAAAACTTATTATAATTAAATAATATAGAAGCTATAGACAAAACTTGGTAGCTTCTAGTGATGTGCCGGGTATCCGTATTCGTATCCGTTGTTACTTTTTAGGCGGATCAACCAATTTTCAAAACATAGATGAAATTCTATATAGGTGACTAGGTAGCAATGAAAAAGTATTTAATTCCATTCAAATTATTTATTATTCCTTAAACAGAGAAAGGCCCGCGCTGTGCGAGTCATTTAATGTCCTATCACACAAAGCTTGTGTTTTAGGTATTTCGCTGGCTGATAAAACACATCATCATCATCATCATCAGTAACCCATTAAGTCCCACTGCTGATAAAACACGTTTTGCCATAATTTTTCTTTAAAAGTTTGCTGTAAAAGTAAGACAGACCATTTATTGCAGAAGCTAGGCCTTGTAACACTTGTGATTAGCCATAAGTAGTGGACCATAAAACGGAGTGCGAGTCCCTAACGATAAAATACTAGAAAACTTTAAAAAAATCATTACATCTCCTCTGATTCTTAAAATACATAGGCAGAGGTATATCACACCCATATTGAGAGTGCTATCTCAGGTCAGGTCAGACAGACTCTGGGCAGGTAGGCAGGTACTGAGAATTTGAAGACAGAAAATTCCAATACAGTTGTTGCACGACCCTATCAAACCGGGATATCCTCCCGCTGCTCCATCGAGGCGAGACAGTCAGTGAATTAGTTGTATAGGAAGTCCACAATGAAATTGCTTTACCACCCTTAGTGTTTTAGTGTTTTTTTTTTTTTTTTAAAGTCAACGCCCGCACTAGGGAACAAGCCCTGTGTCGCGGGGAGCTTTTTACAAACATGAAACTAACGGACACAAAGTACACCCAGACTAGAAACAAATATCTATGAATCATACAAATATTTGTCTCGTGTGGGAATCGAACTCACGTCACCCAGCAAGGCGATGTAGTGGCGAGGCGACCACCTTAACCACTGCGCCACGGTGACTGTCGTTGTTTGCATAACACAAAACAATAATGTCTATTTTTGCTTGCAAGTGACATCAGTACAGTGAAAGTTGTTTTCAAGGCAATGCTAACATAATGAGTCCATTGAATTTTAATTTCGATGGCAGTTTTTGTTAAAAGTGGTAAAGTAAATATGTGGTCGACTATACATGTTATTTCTAATTCTTACCGTAAATGTAATGTTGACAAGCGCTACCACCCTCCAATACAGTAAGAGACCGAAGAGGAATTGTGTGAACACACCAAGGATGATGCACAAAGAACTCGTGGCAGCGAGAGCTCCTCTGATGTGAGGCTGTGTGATTTCCGCTACATACGTCAGTACCTGAAATTAGAGAAATAATTTGTTTTTAAATTCATCTATTTGTGGCCTTCATTGATTCATTTACTGCAGTTAGTTGTGCATCGTAAATTGACAGTGTTGTGATGCTTTCTATACGCTCACAGAAATATACCTATCAGGATATATTTCTGTGGGTACGCTAAAGTCTTTGAAAAAAAGTCACGATTTACTATACTCATTGTATTGACAACAGATCGTGACTTTTTTTCAGTTTAGTAGTTACTACTTGTACTTATAGTTTGTCATCACTAAATATTTTAACATTATCTATATACCTAAGAATGCGGCAAAACCACAAACAAAGTCAATCATAATTATCTAATCTGACCCGCAAACAAGTGACAAGTGCGAGCAGTTTTAACTGTCCTATTTCTGCTAGTCACATCAATATATTGATGACTTGGCATTGTGATAGCTTATTTTCATGCGTTGGATTAACGGATTCTTTTATTATCTTTTATACACCACTTGTCTACATCCGTTGTGCGTTAGATCCGCGCGCGTTTTTGGACACATTACGCCAAAACAAAACCATACTGTAACGTACGACAGCACAAACAATGGACTCTCAATAAAAGAATAACTACTATTATAATTGGCAAATAACTTTACAGTGTGGAATCATTCTATTGTAGAGATGTTATATTAGGGTCAATTTCGCATAATCCTAATATAGGATATATTAGTTTCGTCATATTCTAATACCATACCTATTACTCGATATTAGTCAGATAATAGGATAAGGACTAAGGAGTGAACGTTTTAGTATTATGCTCACAGATATATATGGAATAGATCACGCAAGTGTATGTACTTCGCGTGTAAAATGTGTGTCCAATGGACATAGTTTATCGTCATTTAATTCATTCCGCACTGGAACGTTCTCGATGCCTTACGTCGAACTAAAACTCAAAAATGCCTACTTGTGCCGTACTGAGCTGCAAAAACAGCACAAAAAAATTGGGACGAGGTAATGGAGACGTTTCCTTTCATCGGTAAGTCATTTTATTATTAAATTGTGTGTTTTTAATTGCAAATTCAATTATTTTACGTTTATTGTGGTTTTACACTGAAAACTAGGCGACTGAGAGCGTATAGCATAATTCGTAATTCATTGCCGCATTTATTTACAAAGCTGTATTGTGTGGCATGTCTGTTAAACACGTAATGAATATTAAAATTATCGATATTTTCACCTGTCGCTGAGCTTCGTGGTACGGTCGCTTCTCTCATTTTTCTATCAAATATAGCAAATAGTGTTGTATTGTACAGCGAGTTTTCGATTCTGAATTCTGATTGATTTTCAAAACAGAGGAATGAGAAAATGTTCGCTTGGGTATTTTGTAACATGTAAATATTTTTTTTACTGCATGTTTCTATTTGTATAGTGATTTTGTTCATGTATGTTTATGTATGTATATGTTTATGTGTGTTTTTTTATACTTTGTTATTGATTTCCCTTTTTTTCAATAATTATTAGAAATCTTTTTGATTTCTTTTTTATTTACAAACAAAATCTTACAGTACACGAACGTTTACCACGTAGTGCGCCAAACAGAAAATTAGTTTAATCTTGCAAAAATCGATTACGCGATCGATTGGGACGAGGCTAAACGACGACTTTTTGAATCGTTTACGCGCGGATGGAGAGTTCCCATCACTAAATCGCTCATGTGACGTCATAGTAGGTGGTAAAATAATGGCACGCTTGGTTTCTATACAGACGATGAGACTTGCGTGATCTATTCCATATATATCTGTGATTATGCTCTATATCTAGTATTCGTTCGCGTAGTCTCTGGCTAATACTTGACTAATATCGAGTAACCTAATAGATGACATTCCTATAACCTAATATGAATACGGGTCGCTCGTATTATAATATGCATACCTAATATGAATATATTCGTTTCATCTCTATTCTATTGTTTCTCGTGTCAAGTATAACACAAACGTATAGCACGCGTTATTACTGTATATGTTAATGACAGACAGAAAAATCAACTAAAAGTTATTATTTATGAGTGCAGCTAACTGTTCAGTTGTACTGTAAAAGCTGTGATGCATGAGATTATGCGCATTATCGTCCTAGATGTTTTTGTTGGGATATATTCATATGTGAGGTTACTTACAGGTGCTTCTAGCAGTCCACCCGCCAAGCCAGTTAAAAATAGAGCTGCATAAAGATGCCCCGTCGTCGTAGAAAAGTGGAATAACAGCCACGCTATACAAAACGGTATGTTGACCATCTGCATCGCCTTTTTTCGACCAAGCGGTGACGTAACTACCCCGGATAGGGCACATCCTATTGGTACTATGATTAAGTTGATAGAACCTGGAAATAAAACAATTTAAAATGTATTCAATGTGAAATCTCTATTCATAAAAGAAAACATCAGTAGCATAACAATTTCAGCGTTCTTTCAAGCATGATTACAATAAGCATGAAATTGGCATTTTCTACGGAAGCATGAAAATGAAACGGCGCTTAGTGTGGCTTATGTTATGTAAAACACATCTAAGTTTTTTTTTTTAGGCTTGCAATATTTCGTACACGTGATTTTTTCCCGTATAATTTATTTTTGCTTTAGCTCAAGAACAGTAAACATTGTACCTATGTAGTGTGTATGTAACGACTTTGTCAGTATCATTTCATGATCACATCAAACCGCACCAAAAGCCCGCCACACACGTAGTGTTAATTACTGTAGAGCATTGGGTGGCACATCGTGCAAAATTCCATGGGCCCTCAAGCCCCAAGACAAGCGGGACCCATGCCGAGAGACTGAGAAGTCTGAGAACACAAGAGTACCTAATCTATCATTAACTAGAAGTCGAGCGGGGCTTCGCTCCCGTCATTCTTTATTTGGCTACTGCTCAGCTCCTATTAGCCGTAGCGTGATGTTATATAGCCTTCCTTGATAAATGGGCTATCCAACACAAAAATAATATTTGTCTTAGCTGATATTATGAAATAATAAGTAGGTACTTACTTATCCAAGATATTTCGACTTTGTCCAAATGTAATATTTCACCATCTTTTGGCTTTTGTACTGCTGGCATGAGTATCGTCGAAAATCCAAGTGTCATTCCATAACCTGAAACAATATCCATTATCTATATGTAGATATAACAACAAGGATTTTATCTTGAAACGGAAATGAATACCTACAAAATAATCCTTTCGATCACCAGAAACAAAGTTAACTTCGGTACAAGTTATATGTCAAATCATATATTATACATGATTGATACGAGATTTCATAATATATAATAGGTATATATTTTTACATAATATTATGTTTGTTTACAGCCAGCATATACATTCTAATATACTAGATATACCTACTTGTCTTTATTATATTGATATAATAGGTTACTAACCCTGTTACTAACACCACCTAGTTCTATCACTTACATAAGTATTCGTTTAACGTGCACTTATACCTAGTTATCAAATAAACTATTAATCCCTGTTATCTGAAACTGACTAATAAATCAGAAGATACAATATTTAACTAGCACTTACCGGTTTTAAACAGCAATTTAATTTATCATAATAAAATAATTAATCAGATTGCGTGTGTCAAATGTCAATAGTATGGTTACGTGCACCGAGTGATATTGATAACGATGAAATACCGACTTGTTTGTGCCAAGATAGTCAACGGTGATTGTCGATGTCGACCTATCCATCGGAGGTGGTCGGAGGTCAGTGATTGTGGATAAATAACGAAACCTAAGGGATGCGGACGACCGCTGAACGACTGTGGCTTTCACAATAAGTTCCTAATTGTTCACAATCTATAACAAACATGGGCATTTGCATAAGTAGTATCTTTTGGTCCAGGAGAGAAGGGGTGGAGGTGGAGGCAAATCATATAAAAATATTCTGTGAATGTAAAATATCTTTTATGGAAAACTGCAGGTTGATATAAAATCCTATACCTAATAGAAAATATAAACTTCATATACTTTATTGCGTCGTATTTTTCAATGCCTCTCGTGCATCATATCAATGTGGTATCATATCAAAAGATGTTTTACTTTTAACTGAAATATAGGCATTTTAATGTGGTACAAAAATAGTCATACGTACCCAATAGCAGCAAGTTCTTAGCGCTCACAGCTAAAAATTGAGGCAGTGCAGTTCGCCAATCTTTTTTGTATTTATAGTCATTCTGATAAGTATTATGTTCTCCCTCCGCATACGCTACGTCCTTTTCTTGGGTCATCTGAAATAATTATTAAAAAAAATAAGTCATTCAATTTATTTTCAAACTCGCCCAAAAAGACCCGTCACCTACACGACCTGTCATTTACCAGATAATTTAAAAATCAAAACTTTATCAATGTAGAAATTTTCATCTGAATCGTCAGAGCCTTTATCGGTAGGCGCAGATTACGCTTCTACGTGTGCATTCTCCTTTCGTACTAAAATCACTGAATTATACGAACGAGGCGAACACAGAAATTTTATATTTCAATCTAAAGACAAAACCTTTTAACCAGTATAGTAATTTTTAATTCGATTTATTTTCTACTAATTTTACTGTCAAATAAAAAACCAAATTTTATTGCTATAGCTATACCCGGAGTTTCGCTCCCGTGGATCTTTGTTTGACCACTCTATAGCTCCCATTGGTCATAGCGTGATGTTATATAGCCTATAGACTGCGACGATAAATGGGCTATGCAACACTAAGAGCCAAATTCACAGTCGTGAGTCGTGACTTTACTTTGCTAAGTAGGCTATCCAAAGTAAACTTAAAATGCCGAAATTTCCTTTACATTTTTAAATTTTACAGACAGTGCCTGGTTTTGTAAAGTAAAGTAAGAGTTTGATAGGATTATGAAACTTCATATTAGCTAAAAGTTAATCTTTTCCTCAAAGTCTTTAAGATTTTTTTAATTCGACCCTGTAGTTCCTGAGATTAGCATGTAACCGAACAAACAAAAAAGAATCAAGATTTGCTGCTTGTTTATTAGTATATATTATAAAGATCAAGTATGTGTGCTCACCTAGTAGGTACCTTGGCATCCCAATCCCTTGTACAATTCAGCATCACAAACCGGAAATTGTTAGCTCGTTAATGTTTACGTATATACAAACGCAATTATGTCATTATTTACGTATCCCCATAATATAATAATGTCTTTGCCATCAACATCTTATCTTTGCCTTGTTATTCAGGGTAAAGATTTACCAGATTACCGGTTAACAGACGTACCTACATATATTATTTCATTAAATAACGGACCATGGTAACATAGGTTTAATAATACAAATTACGTTGATACAATAATATCAAAACATTTGCAATGTTCGACTGGCCTGTTGGTTTAGTGGTTAGTGACTCTGACTGCGAAGCCGGAGGTTGTGGGTTCGATTCCCACCCAGGACAAATCTTTGTGTGATGATCATAAAGGTTTGTTCTGTGTTTGGATGTAATTTTTCTATAATTTGTATGTAGGCATTTACAAAAAAAAATTAATATAAGTAACATAACACAAGCAAATATAATTGCTTACTTTGGGACTAGATGGCGCTGTGTGAATGTGGTAGAATATTATTATTAGATTATATTAATGTTAAATGTGCTGAAATGGAAGCAGCTGTTAAATTAAAGAAAATTTTAATACACCTAGCCATGAGTCATGCAACACATTATATTCTACATATACTGGTTGAAAGGAGAGCTCACGTTATCGAAAACTGAAGGTTTTGTTAATAATTCTTAACACAACGCCCAAGGTCACTCAACTCATAAGTGCATACGTACAAAGCTACATTCATCATACGTCATTGACCTTTAACTCTTTAACCAGCTGATGTACTTCAAATTTCTCAATATAAAGAAGGAAATTAAGAGGGTTTATACAGAGGAATGGCAACGTCGCAATTAAGTGTCGTATTTGGTGGTTTTCGATTTTTATATATTTCTTGCTTTTGCCCGCGACTTCGTTCGCGTAGATTTCGATATACATAGGTCTTTGTTTTAAGTGCAATTCATTAATTCCACAACACCCCACTACAGGAGTTGAATTTCATTTTACGTCATTAAAGATAACATTTACCAGCGTACCTAAAATCCTTGAAAATGACATCCATATCAATTTCTAATAATTTACACATCTATTTCATCCCCCTATTTCATGGGACCAAAACTAGCTGGCGAAATGTGGGTGCGAAACACCTCTGCAAAGGGGTAGCCTTCGGGAAAAAAGGCGTGATGCTATGTATGTAGGTATTTCATCCCTTAGGGTAAGTTTTTATTATTATATTTTACCCCCTGAACCCATCCCTATCAAAAATATTAATAACAACATTTTAAGTTCCTATCCCAATACTAATTTGCAAAACTTTAACTTAAAAACAAAGATCTTTTCATACAACGTTTCATCCCCAATTTCACCCTTCCAAAGCCACCCTTGTCAAAAATATTGATGAGGCAATTTTTTATTTTGATAGTAGTACCCCACAACAAATTTTCAAATCTATAAGTTATAAAACAAAGAAGTTTCAGTTTTTATCCCTTTTCATCCCCTTAGGGGTTGAATTTAAAAAAAAAAACCTTTAAAATTCAACCCCTAAGGGTACTTAGTACACCTCTAGACATTAGGACAAACACACCCTCCAAATTTCAAGTCGCTACGACCAGCGGTTTAGGCTGTGCGTTGTCTGTCAGTCAGTCAGTCAATCAGGACAAAGCCTTTTATAATATGTATGGATTAAATCGGAGCTATTTTTTTGAAATGTGTGTTTCAGTACACTTTTCTTCGCGCGAAATCATTGCGTTTACAGTTCTATTTATAACTATGCAAATAATACATTGGAACTTGCCAGGCGTTATTTTTATAGGAAAATAACTGTGATCATTACGGATATTTACTTTTTAATACACGTCCACGTACCTAGGTAATTCTAAAAAGTGAAGTAAATGTAGCTCCGATAAATAATAAAAATTGAAAACCATCAAATATGACACTAAATTTTATTGCGACGGTGCCGTTCTTATGTATAAACGCTCTTATTTTCGCATAATAAAATAATATAATAAACGCTTTATAAATAATCAATCATGAGAATCCAATATTAAATTGGATTCTCATGAGAACTATTTAAAAAAATCGTAAAGTAAGTATATCTTTAGACATAGATTGTATAAATTGACCCCAAATAGCACCGTCTGCGCCGATCATTGATAATAACATAATATTAAATGCGAATGTTAAGATGGTTGGATAGATAGTAGGATGCACTTATGGGTGGATGTTTGGTTCCCAATCACGCGATGTAATTGAAATTTGGCAGGCTGATAGATTATAATCTAAAATAGCACATAGGCTTTTTAGCGCCAAACCACGCGGACCTAGCCGCGGTCGGAAGCTAGTCTGATACAAACGTCATTGAGCTCGACCGCATGGGTGTCTTGATTTAAAACTTTGTAATGAAATATATCACAATGTCAAATTAATCGAATATGTATACAGCATTTACAATTTCTAGTATTTTAAGTTGTTATTTAGTTTTAGTATATGGCGCTGCGAAGAATGGATTGCTTTTGCTATATCGTCCTTTGGATGTTAGTAACGAATGCGCATTTTCGGGACGATTGAGATATGACTTGTCCTTCGGCATGGGAATGTCAGACACGATCACAATGGTTCGTACACATTATTACTTAGTAATTTGTATTAATTATACAACAGCAATTATGTATGTTGTGTATACTACATCGTCATAGACACATGCCGCACATGTGTAACCTAAAATGGTTGTACGCACCAAAAAATTAAGATATTATGGATAAATAGACACAGTGGACCAACAAACTACATGCAAAAACTATATTATTTAATAAATAATAAAATCAAATAAAATTGCTATTTCAATTATCTATAACTCAGCTTATGCACATTTTTTATTGTTATTTTATGCTTGATCCAACTTAGTAATTTATGTTCATACATGTATTAATAATATATTTATATAGGTATTCTTGTTTTCAAGAACTAGTCTGGTAGGTAGGTACACAATAAATGAAGGGCAATTAATTTTATAATTAACTAGCTGTCCCGGCGAACTTCGTACCACCTACTTAATTTATGATTTTATGAAAGTATACCTACCTATACGTGGCCGCCACTCGAGAACCTTTTTCCCCCATCGGCCATCAGTTCTACGAGCTATGTGCCCTGCCCACTGCCACACGTGCCTACGTGGCGGCCACGTATTGGAAGGCGCAGCGTGGGACGGCCCCCCACCAGATGGACCGACGACCTGGTCAGGGTGGCGGGCGGCCGTTGGTTGCAGGCGGCACAGGACCGTTCGCAGTGGCGTAAATTAGGTGAGGCCTATGTTCAGCAGTGGACGTCGTTGGGCTGATATGATGATGATGATGATACCTACCTACCCTGCCTACTTACATACCTACCCTACCTACCTACATACCTACCCTACCTACCTACCTACCCTACCTACCTACCTACCTACCTACTTACCTACCTACCTACATACCTACCCTACCTACCTACATACCTACCCTACCTACCTACCTACCTACCTACCCTCTACATACCTACCTACCCTATTTTTTTTTTTAGTTGAGTACACTTTTGTGTACTCCGCGTGTTGATCCCCGGACATAATCCAGGTCCTTGTTAGCTGCTTTTTATTTATGACGTAATATTTTAAGTGTAGGGATTTACCATTTTTTCTTTCTGTATTATTTGTCTTCTTTCAATTTCTTTTTATTTATTTACTATTATTTTTATTTTTATTTTTAACTTGTCCGAACTCTGCACCGGCGTGCAGGATAGAATGCCATACCTACCTACCTACCCTACCTACATAAAAACTAAAAAGAAAAAAAAAACGTAAAAACCTATGTACGAGTGTTATACCTTATGTAGCCTATGAGGATTGGCCGATTTTGAAATGTGAGGTGCCAAAGGATATCAAGGTTTTCTTTTCTGGTTCATGAAAAATACAGACATTTTTGGTTTTTTTTGTGTCATCATCATCGTCATTTCAGCCTATTGCAGTCCACTGCTGGACGTAGGCTTCTCCTAACATTGATTGATTGATAAAACACATTGGATCATTACTGGAATCAGGACCAGGTGATGTGAGATTATTCTAGACTTTAAAAAAGAAAACAAGGCTATTCAAAATACTATATCTACTGCCTATAAAATAATATGATTTTGATTGGTCGCGTAAGGTATCATACCTACATTTTCAAAGTATTTTAATACATTTCACTCTAGGTAGGTAGGTAGGTACTTTTTTTTGTAGAATATCGGCTAATTACCTCACAGACTAAACTAGAGATATCGAGATTTTCGAGACAACATTCGAATGCTAAACTGGTTTTATGTAGGTAGGTATATATTTATAGATTAGGAAGTAGTCATAAATATGGAGATTATTGTGTAACACGAGACTTTCTGTACCTATTAAATATCTATTTATATAAGTCGGTGATTTATTGTTTTTTTTAGTTTTCACAAGAAGTGGGTAGAGTTAATTTCTAAGTTTTTATTATTATTATTTAATTGAATTTTTATTATTTAAATTATTATTATCGGAGCTATTTTTCAATAATATGACCAATACTTTTTTAGAACTAGTTGAAAAGTGTGTGGTAAGCAATCATTGCGTTTACAGTTCTATTTATATTTATGCATGGGAATTGCAGGGTGTTATTTTCATAGTAACTGTAGGCAACCTAAGAACGCCATCAAAGTGAAAATATTATAAAAAAATTTATTGAAAAGTACCTACCTACATCAACTATTTACAGTATAGTTATAAAAACATGTAGCGACTTCTGATTAAATCTCAGAAATAACATTGTTGCACATAATGTATGTAGGTGTACCTGACACGACAGTCCTACATGTACATGACACGAATACATACATGTTGGTGTGTATGTGTTTTGTTTATATGACTAGCTCAAAACCCATACTGATATAAGAAACACGTATAAATGTACATTTAGTTACCTATTAACATATTGTATTCTATCTTCATGACCAAAAAAAATTACCTTTTCGGTAAGTAGGTATAGAAGTTTATTTACGACAAAGCTGGAGCACAGATTCATCATCATCATATCAGCCCCTGCGTGATCGAATCAGAAATGAGGAGATCCGTAGGAGAACACAAGTTGTCGACATAGTTCACCGAATCGCATCGCTGAAATGGCAGTGTGCAGGCCATATAGCATATAGCTCGCAGAACGGCAAAAAAGTTATTAATTAATAGTAACTACGGCTGGAGATCGTAAAGATTTTTTTGACAACGAGATCTGGTGATACCTACCTACTAAGATTTACTCTGAATAATCTGCTTCTGCAAAAACCTGTAGTAGTAATTAACTTTGAAATAACACTGTCTTGCAGGATATACAAAGTTAGGTACATATTTTATAAAATATTTCCTCAGCATCCAACTTTCACTCACCTTGTATAGCCGTAATAATTATATATTAATTATAATGTTAAGGTTGTTTATGGTTAGCTACCTAAGGTAATAATTGATGCATTAAACCAGTTTATCATTCGAATGTTGTCGCGATGATTCTAGCCTAGTCTGTGAGGTAAGTAGGTAGGTTATAATGAACTAATATGACGTAATGTATAAAAAACACTTTAAAATTCTATGATAACGTTTCTGTTTATAATCCGCTTGTTTCCTCTTGGAAAAAGGTTTTAAACTGATGGTAGTTCCATCAGTTTAAAACCTTTTTCCAAAACTAAAACTACTAAACTAAAAACTAAAGAAGTATCACAAATTAGTATACTCGAATTAAGAAAGGAATACACTTCCTCCAGGATTTCAATATCCTTGGAAATGTTTAAGTTTCGATATATAGTTATTCAGAATTGTATTATATTATTAATCATTGGTACTCAATAGTAGCGGAGACCCGAGCCCAGCAGTGGGACTTAATGGATTGCTGATGATGATGATGACTCACTTTGTTTGCAGGTATTTAGAACATTAAACGGTATAGACTACGAATGCAACATCGAGATAGCGGCTCAAACCGATGACGTATATTTAGTCGTAGTTATAAAATTTCCTACGAATTTACTTCAAAATTGCTACGCCAATGAAGATGCATTTATGGTAATGAAGAAAAACAAATGTCTCAGGCTCTGTGAGCTACTGGGCGACAGAAATGTATATTCATCGTACTTTGTGATAACCGTCAAAGGAAGGCTGCGGTTCAGATTTCTGAGTAACAGCAGCATTAACTCGGATATAAATGTATGTATGCAAATACACTTATTCCTTCTCCACAATTTAACCAACTATTATAAATATGTATTCCAAAACGTCCACAAACAAGGTGGGCAGATGCGAACATCTGCCGTGAACCTGCAGTTCGTATCAGATGATCCGAATTGCAGGTTCACACTTAATACAAGGCGCATGCAACCGGTCCTACTGACCATCTCTCGAGAAGTGCTATGGCTATGTGCAACAATGCACGTCCTACGAGAGAAATACCTAATATACCTATATAAAGTAAGTAAGCGGAAATCAGGTGAGGTCTATGTTCAGCAGTGGACGTCACTGGGTTGATATTATGATGATTAATAATAAAGTGCTTGCATTCTATCTGGTTATAGCTACTTATGAAACCTTCGTCAATAAATTTTGGCGATCTAATCCTTCAGAAATTTATTGACGAAGATTTATGGGTCAGGCAACTCCGATTAGTTACCTTATTGAAAGGTACGAGTACATTGATTCATAAATATGTTACAGTCAACTCATAACCGGTCAAAACCACTTTTGACTACAAAAGCAGACATAAACAACATAACTTAGTGCATATACTTATTTTAATTTTATTTAATGTTGGATGATCACTGCTAAAAGTCCCCATCAATTAACTTATTTTTAATACAGCTATTAGGTAAGTACTTATAAGTACCTTATATTTCAACGCAAATTAAAAACAATGGAACGTTGATCAAACACTTAAAACGCACAAAATCATGCGACGACGCCCAAAAATACACAAAATTGGACAAATATTTAAAATTTGTCCAATTATTTGATCGTTTATCGACCTTGAAACACCTAGGTAGGTACCTACTAGGCAGCACACCGTATCGACCTCGTGCATGCCACCATTGTGTCCGCACGAGCCCTATTGTACCGCAATTGTACTGATCATACCACCTATATGATACCTACTATAACGCAAGACAAATTACTTGCAATATGTTAGACATTTTTAGACTTCATCATATTACTCATACCTACATGCAAATGTGACAATATTACGGTCTACGAGAGTTACGATTATTGACATTCAAATCAGTTCCAGTCTTAATAATATTCGAAATAAGGATTCAATGGCCTCGATAAACTACTCGTCGATATAATGAAGAGTTTCGTAACGTCTACTTGCTGGTAAATTCTGCTGCATGACTGACTTGCTTGTGTTCTATAAACTTAACTCTAAAATATTTATAAATTTTAAAGACTATTCCTTTTACGCCAGAATATGTATCAAAGAGATATAAATTGTCAGAATAAAATCAACGGAGCTAAATAATAATTGGTTGCAGGCAGAGATGTATCAAGTCACAGCTACTTCCGCCAGGATTAAACCAGCTCCGCAGAAGTGTCACTTCAGAAACGAAACATTGTGTGTGATTGACCGACAGGAATTCTGCTTCACAAGCGGTGTGGTTTGTGATGGAATTAAAAACTGCGGTGTTAGAGACTGGTATGAATCATTTTTTAATTTTTTTAGCTGATTAGTCGATGTACCCTAGTATAAATTATTCGGTACTAGGCAAGTTCCTCCCAAAAACAATTTACCGTGGGGGATCGTTCGCACGACCGACAACCTGAAATAGGTCACTGGGTCTGACTGGATGCGGAAGGAGGAGGACCGAGTGTTATGGCGCGTGTTAGGGGAGCCCTATGTCCAGCAGTGGACTGCAATAGGCTGAAATGATGGTGATAATGATCGTAACATCGCGTATCGCCGCGAGGAGGGCGAGGGAACCGAGGTAGCCGCGCCTTAAAGTATATAGGTATTTACCATTTTAAGTGGTCCCTCTGCTTATTTTTCCTGCCCTAATTGCAGGTTCTTGATTATTTTATATCACAAATTACAAATTGAGGCACGAAGCTCGAAGCTCATAATACAATGCTCATGCTCGCTTGCATTACATCTATTTTCTCGCCATAATATAATTTGACACTATTTGCGAATTTCACTTTACATCTGGAATTCCTTTAGCGGCGAATGATTATTTTAAACTTTTATCTCAATTTATTTTCGATGATTGCAGAGAAGTTTATGCATTAATAATAATGGGCTTTGTTTTTCAGGTTCGATGAACGCCAATCCGAATGTAGCTTACCCGTAGAATATCTTGGATACGCACCAGTGATTGCCGTAGTGGGCGCTCTCGCATGTGCTATATTAGCAGCGGGGCATATACTAGTGCGATGCCTTCCACCCCTAGCCAGCTCCTTCTTCATATTCAACGCCAATGAAGACAACAGGCTTTGCATAGATCCCATATTATATCCTCCAGGCCATGTATTATGTACTATAGAAAAAGCCAAAAGGATTTCACTGATACCGGTAATGTTCAGAATAAAAACCATTTTTTATCATACCGTCGTTGTCTTACATAGGTCAATGATGGCGGACTAATGGGCCTTTTATGACATGTGACAAGATAATTTGAACACGACAGTAATTATGGGACAAGGTATTTAGTAAATCGAAACAATTTGATTTTTTCTACATCTTAGCTCATTACTTGAAACATCTTAATTTATTTTAAACGGGTAGGTATGTCAAATTAGTGCGAGTCATCTAATTCCTTAAATTTATTGTGTAGGTGGTTTCCAGTTCATCTGGAATGTCATCAGATAATGATATTAAGCCAGTAGCCACTTCTAGCAAACCAGAACAAGGACAGCAGTGTGCAGTGCAGTGTTCAGCTTTGTCTATACAAGTAAGAAAATGCGTGCAATTAATTATCAAACGAATAAAATGCAGCATTATCTATCATCAGCATATATTGAAAAATAACATTATAATATAGACTAGGTCACTTACCCTGGGTTATATAGACCCAACAAGATAGTCGGGTCCTTGTCTATACCTCGAGATATTGGCAAAATACAAAAATGTCAGTAGAATATTTTCAGAATCATCATTTAATTTGTATTATATTTCGAATTGCTTTTCGCCTTTACAACGATAAATTTAAAAATAATGCCAAAGCCTGAATCCCGTAGAGTCATCTACCTATATTCATTAAATACTGAATTATTTCATTTGTATTTTAGGAGCCCATTGTTACAAAGAAACGAGTGACAACAGTTAAAATAATTACTGCAAAATTCCACCAGAAACTTCGTTCTGTGACTGGCCGAGGGAAACTAGTGCAAGCATCGGCGGTGGATCTTCGATTGGATCAAATTTAGACGAGACGAACTGATTAAAAACACAATTACATCAAATTGGTGTTGTACATTAATCCCCTCTAAACGCAGGGCGCAGGGCTGGCAAAATGACACGGGCCTCCGACCCAAGAGGGCCCGAGCCTAAGAAGTTTATTTTTAACAATGTAGCTAAGTAACCCTAAAAAAAAAAAATTAAAAATTTATTTTTTAATTGCTTTACTTTGAAAATATTTTTTTTTCCTTTTTTTTAACCATCTATTAAAGCGAGACCCTAATTTCATAAGTAGATTATTAAAATTAAACTAATTAGGTACAACGTACAATATATAGGATATTGCAAAAAAAAGTTTTTAAAATTTAACTTTGCTAAATTTTCATGTAAACAGGCACACTGACGTCATACTAATTCATGTTATTCCAAGTGAAGGGAGCTTTGCACATAACATCATGATATTTTGACCTCAACTTTCCATGGTCGTAACTAATATTTTGAAATAGATGACTCATTAATGCTACATATTTATTATTATTATATCGTAGTATTCACGTTTTCCCAGCTTTGATAAATCCCAACTTATAGGCTTGTTTTGTTTTTATTCGCCCGGTGCGAGATTCAATCCAACGCCCTTGAAACTAACACGTTAAACATGTCTGGTAATCCCATCCTTTAAGGTATATGCCCTGTGCACCTACTACCTGACCCTGACGCAAATACAGAACTCTGCAACAGAGACAATATTATGCAAGTAGTAAAGTAGCAAACAATGTCTGCAATACATTAGGTAGTTATCTGTGGACTTTCTAATTGATTAAGCGTGTGCCACACGGTTGTAATCCTGCGTTCCAACAGAGGTGGAGGAACCTTGGTGAGAGCTTGGAACTCATCCACGTATTTCGTAAGAAATTTGGATTAACATCTTAAGATTACAACCGTATGGCACACGCTTACTGGACTGACCCATATAACTACTTACATCACTTTTTCCAAGAATATTCCTAATTTGCAATTGTTACTTACAATAATAACGGCTCAAGTAATTTTGAGTTTAATATTATTGTAAATCATACGACATTTTCCATATCCCCCCCCCCCATCCAGAATGGTAGTTACCTACATGCAAAAACACACATACGATCCACCTGAAGTGAAATTGGCAATGGCGATTTGCTATATTATGCCTAAACATACGAAGTATCGGAATGGTTTAATCGTCTCAATGGATGTGTGTAAACGTACCTATAATTAGGTATGTCTCCGTCACACTTATAATACTTTTTGGAATGTGACCGTGCATAGTGTAGGTATTACTTATAACAATCTAACTACGGCAACAGAACAAAAATCTTGATAATAATCAAGATTTTTGTGATATTATGGATAAAACTAGGTACGTATGTAGAAAAAAGAAAATAATGATTTTTATAATTACTAGCGGGACTAACATACTCGTAGGTATGCTTAAATTATTTACCTATTTAGTACCTACAGAATTTTTAAATTATAGTATCGAACCCACGACACGTAGATAAGTGGCCATTTACCACAGCCATCCAGTAGCCATTAGTGTTACTGCTGGAATTAAGTGGTTATATAGCGTCAATTTGGAACACAAATTACCTTTAGCTTTTGAGACCGTTTATATCTGAATTACCTTAAATATTTGTCAACCCTGACAGTTATAAATGGCACTACTTATTAGAGATGTCACAAACAGTGATTTAGCCAAATACCGAATTTTCGAATATTCAGTATAAGACTGGTGTTGTGTGGATTTCGCGCGTGACAACCCTCCGTCCGAGGACTCACTTTTCACTCATCGGTCGATCGGAATATTTTTCTTTCTTTATGATCAACAGATGGATTATAAAATACTTTTGTATCATCTTCAATCAACAGGTGGATTCTAATACTTATATTTCCTTACTACTTTTGTTTCCTCTTCGATCAACAGGTGGATTTTATCTCTATACTTCCTCTTCTATGCACACATATGATTTTGACGCGAAAGATCACAAAGAGTACCTACATAGTAATAGCAGCTTTTCTAGATCTTCAGTAAATTATTTTATATTGTTTTTTAGAAACATCTTTCTCCTCTTTAAAAGACATAAAAAAAGGAGGAGGTTATATGTTCGACTGTTTTTATTTTTTTTATGTAAGTATGTTCAACGATTTCTTGAAGATGCCCGAGCCGATTTGAAAAAATATTTTTTTGTTTAAAGGGTATACTTCCGAATTGGTCCCATATTCACCAAGTTAAGTTCTGATGATGGAATCTCAGGGAAATCGAAGGGAGCCCTCAAATTTTATAGGCACATGTTACGTGTTTCATATATTTTCTAAAGTTATTCAAGTATTTACGCCTGAAAGTCATCATCTCATGTTGGTGAGCTGGTATTGGAAGGTATAACTCCATAACTGTTAGGAGTTGGAGGATAATTCTTTCAACATTTCAACACCGACTCCAAAAATAAGTGCTTATAAATTGTAAATAGGTAAGTATGTGTAAACATAATTTCCTTTATTGTACATTAATGCTCATGCTTTGACGTAATTAAAATATTATTTACTACTCTTTTAGTTTAAATTTGTACATGTACCTAAATATGAACTTGAAATCGGTTTTTATATTTTAAAAAAATATTTTATTTTAAATTTTTCATTGGAAAGTAACCATTAAAGGAAGTGCACAATCTTTATGTACCGTCAGTCCGGAATAAATTGCTGTAACTTTTGATAACCTGTAATCAATACATATTATAAAAGGCTTTGTCCTGACTGACTGGCTGACCTATAGACAACGCACAGCCTAAACCGCTGGTCGTAGCGACTTAAAATTTGGAGGGTGTGTTTGTCCTAATGTCTAGAGGTGTACTAAGAAAGGGTTTTTTAAAATTCAACCCCTAAAGGGGTGAAAAGGGATAAAAACGATTGTATGAAACTTCTTTGTTTTATAACTTATAGATTTGAAAATTTGTTTTGGGGTACTACTATCAAAATAAAAAATACCCTTGTCAATATTTTTGACAAGGGTGGCTTTGGAAGGGTGAAATTCGGGATGAATCGTTGTATGAAAAGATCTTTGTTTTGAAGTTAACGTTTTGCAAATTAGTATTGAGATAGGAACTTAAAATGTTTTTTTAAATATTTTTGATAGGGATGAGTTCAGGGGGTGAAATATTAAATAGATAGTTCTTTGTTTTTCAAGTTATATGTTTGGTCTTACTTAGTCGTTATTTTTTAGGTTTTTATGGACGGATAGGTAATACGCAATTAGAACTTCAGTTAAGAAGTGAGTTGATGGGTTGTTTTTGGTGTTTGAAAATCACCCAATTCTAGGTCAACTGTAAGTTCCCTATAGGTTATGATCGTCAAGATAAATCGACAAAAATGTAGCATAAACGGCTGTATCTTTTGATTGCGTTAACTTAGAAGTTTGATTTATTTTTTACGCCGAAGATTTGCAAACCCAAGTTTATGATATTAATTTCAGCTTTATACCTCTCCTCTACGCGTTCTTGAGAAAAATATTCTAAACAGACGGACAGATAGACAGACAGACAGACAGACAACGGAGTGATCCTATAAGGGTTCCGTTTTTTTTTTAAGGTACAGAACCCTAAAATTGCATAAACGGTCACCCATCTATGAACTGACCTTATCCGAAGTTGCTTAACGCAACTGCACTCAGTAGTGTAGAGTGTAATCAATATCTCATTACTACAATGCTACGTGTCCCTATACAGTAACAGGTCTAATTATTTTACAGATAACTGTAAACATAAGTTTGCTTAGTCTATTGCAGCGCCCCCTGGCGAAAAAATACAATATCGTGTATCCAAAAGCCATCCTCGATAAATCACAAATACATTACAGAAAACCGCATCGAAATCGGTCTAATCGTTTTAAAGATAGGAGGGGCACAAAGGTTTCAACGAAATCAACATAGGTTTGCCTAGTCTATTGCAGGGCCCCCTGGCGAAAAAATACAAAATGGCTCTTTTGCTGTGAAACATATGAACTTTCTCGTAAAGAGCGATTAAACTAATTAACTTAATTTATCTCTTAGAACATATTTTATTTTACGATAGGTAGGTTTATCGATCTAACAGTTACATTACAAATGTGCATATTAGGTATTTATATAATTTTATCTTTATTGGTCTTCCATGTCAGGCCCTGTCATTCATTATACTTAATACCTAATCTATATATTAATTGCTACATAATAATTAAATATTAATATCTAATTAAGTAGGTATTTATGTTGAGAATAGCTATTTATCTAATTGCAACTATAGTCTAGTAAATGAGTGCTCGAAATGGTACTGTGGAGGGAAATGTTAGGAGATAAACATACTAAAAGTCCTTACCCCCCGAGGTGAGCCCGAGGGGGGAAGCCCAAAGAAGGTCCCGTTTTTTGTTTTTCTGCTTACATCTCGAAAACAGTGCGTCGTACGAAATTTCATTGTATTACATAATGAAAGCTGATAAAATTCTCTACAACTTTGGCTTAAAAACTTTTACATAATATATCCAATCGTTGCCTATGAGCTTCGAAAAATGGTCGATTTTCAAAAATGTGTTAAATTCTCTAAAACAGGTACCATTTTCTGTTTTCTGCTTACATCTCGAAAACAGTGTGTCCTCGTCGTACGAAATTCCATTGTATTACATAATGAAAGCCGATAAAATTTTACCTAACTACGGCGAAGCCAAAAGGAAGGGTAATGTTTTTGGTAGTCTATGCATATTTGTATGTTCGACATTTCCCTCCAAAATCATTCATTGCCTGGCCTACTAGTCATGCGCTAAAATGAAGTGCTTTTCATAAAAAATCTTTTGATTGCTACTACTTATCTGCCTCTTTGCAGTTCTCCTTTTGACAATTAAATGCAGGACAACATGATAAATAGATCAGCGATTCTCAAAGTAGGACCTCGGAACCGGTTTCGTAGAAAACTCACCAGGGTTCCGCTTAATTATTTTCCGCTTAGTTATTAAGTAGAAGTTTTTGTTCTTAATTAAATAACAGGATCTTTGATTTGTAATCATTTGATATATATATACAGGGTGGAATTTTGTAATACGTCCTGAAGGGAAATCCAAAAAAATTACACTCCTTTTTTTATGGCATCAAGCGATAGGGTCAATCATGTGAATCAAATCTCTCTAACAAACGTGATAAATTTAATAAAAACTAAAGCCTAAAATCTTAACTTATAAATTCAGTGGGACAATTTTAAAGCACTTTTACTCAATTATTGAGTAAAAGTGCTTTAAACAATTATTGTTCCTAGGATTACTTTAATTAATATATTATTATGTTAGTAATTAATAATTATTTTTGACGTCATTTATTACCTACCTACCAGAACCAAAGATATTGCACTTTTTTTTTTGGTGTGTTTGGGGTACGGTGACGGGACGTTTGAAGGTGAACGAATCAAGGTTATAAGTAAGTAGGTACCTACTACCTTCTACCAAAGATAAATTGAGGAGTTATAATTCTGAAGGTCGACCACAGATATATATGGAATAGATCACGCAAGTCTCATCGTCTGTATAGAAACCAAGCGTGCCATTATTTTTCCACCTACTGTGACGTCACATGAGCGATTTAGTGATGGGAACTCTCCATCCGCGCGTAAACGATTCAAAAAGTCGTCGTTTAGCCTCGTCCCAATCGATCCCGTACTCGATTTTTGCAAGATTAATCTAATTTTCTTTTTGACGCACTACGTGGTAAACGTTCGTGTACTGCTAGATTTTGTTCTATATTCTGTACAAATAAAAAAGAAATAAAAAAGATTTTTAATAATTATATTATAAAAAAAGCAAATGAATAACAAAGTATAAACAAACACACATAAACATATACATACCTACATCAACATACATGAACAAAATCCCTATACAAATAGAAACATGCAGTAAAAAAAATATTTACTTGTTACAAAATACCCAACGCGAACATTTTCTCATTCCTCTGTTTTGAAAATCAATCAGAATTCAGAATCGAAAACTCGCTGTAAAATACAACACTATTTGCTATATTTGACAGAAAAATGAGAGAAGCGACCGTACCACGAAACTCAGCGACAGGTGAAAATATCGATAATTTTAATATTCATTACGTGTTTAACAGACATGCCACACAATACAGCTTTGTATATAAGTAAATGCGGCAATGAATTACGAATTACGCTCTCAGTCGCCTAGTTTTCAGTGTAAAACCACAATAAACGTAAAATAATTGAATTTGCAATTAAAAACACACAATTTAATAATAAAATGACTTACCGATGAAAGGAAACGTCTCCATTACCTCGTCCCAATTTTTTTGTGCTGTTTTTGCAGCTCAGTACGGCACAAGTAGGCATTTTTGAGTTTTAGTTCGACGTAAGGCATCGAGAACGTTCCAGTGCGGAATGAATTAGGTAAATGACGATGAACTATGTCCATTGGACACACATTTTACACGCGAAGTACATACACTTGCGTGATCTATTCCATATATATCTGTGAGGTCGACGTTTTTCAAATATTTTTTAATTTAATTTCTGTCTTATTGGTTTTATTAGGTAAAAAACTTTGTTTTCATCTTATTAAGTCTCGATTGTGAGGCTGGTATAACTAGTTTTGAGTATATATTCTGTAACTAAAAATAGTCACAACAATGTATTTATAGTAATGTTCTAATAATATAATAATTACTTATTATTAAGTATTTATTTATTTCAAGTGATATGACTCATGTGTTACTAACAGTATTTCTTACTCCTACGTTAGTTCCTATTCTAATAACAAATAATGATAATTTAATTGGTCTAGTGGTTAGTGACCCTGACTGCTAAGCCGGAGGTCGTGGGTTCGAACCCCACCCAGGACAAATCTTTGCGTGATGAACATAAAGGTTTGTTCTGTGTCTGGGTGTAATTTATCTATAATATGTACCTATGTATTTACAAAAAAAAAATGTATATAAGTAGTATATCAGTTGATTAGTACCCATAACACAAGCAAATATAATTTCTTACTTTGGGACTAGATGGCGCTGTGTGAATGTGGTAGAATATTATTATTAATTTGTATGTGAACCACTGCCACTTGCTCGGCACCTAGGTGTGCAGCTTACAGCAGTGACTCACTTACAAACAGTCGAGTCTGCTCGCTATACAGCTCAGAATAATGTTGGGGCTAGTCCCTGGTCCTAGTCCTTGTGCCTATCCATGGCTTCGCTCGCATTTTGCGTAGGTACTTAGTCACCTGTCGCATAGGCCGGCATACACCCATATCACTCGTAAAAATCGTAGTTTATTTTCATCAAACATACAAACAACAGTAGATAGTCATAATAGTGTATTAGTGGTACCTAGTAAGGTACAAGTAGTTATTGCAATATTTTATAGTTGCCGCAGTGTCAACATAACTATCCCCAACTATATATCTACTAAGTACTACTAACATAAAATTGGTATTGGCAGACCAAACAAAACATTGCGGGCACTTATTTTACGAGCATAAAATTGAATTGCATTTCAAAGTTGGATTAGATTAAAAAGCGTAGTAGTTACCGTGTGTATTAGATTGTATTTACACACCTATCGATTAAAACCTGTCGTTCAAGACACACATTGGGATCCTTTCAGCTCGTTTGCAGAAAAAAAGAAAAAGACATACGGAATTTAGGTGACGTAGCAGGTATAGATACCCTCAAACTGTATACCACGCCTTATGTCAGTCCTTATACTGTATCACATGTTGAGGTAACACTGCTAAAACCTATATGATTGAGGCTGAAAGGGTCCAGCGTTCGGTTCTTAAGGTGATGCTTTTTAGCATACGAATACAACTTTATAGGGATGTCGCCCGCCGCCCGGGGAACAGCGATTCGGTAAGTTTATAAGCGCACGCAGTCTACTGTCTACAACAGTATCTCCAGGAAATGTGTTTTAAAGAATAAAACTGCAGCTGAGGCAAAAAATATTATTAATAAATGGTTATAACTTATAAACCCTTGAACTATGACACTACCGAATGCATCTTGAGAATAAATTGTTAGTGTTAGGTTTAACTTGTTAGTTTTAAAGTAGGTATTTTTTCTTTTCTAATTCTTTTAAACTTATTCTTACCATATGTTTTAAGTTATTAAATCTGTGGTTATTAAATATAATTAAGGCGTGAGCAGATATATTTTAAGAAACCAAGTTTCCCCGATTTTGGCTTTGTCTAGTGAGAAAACCAACAGAAAACCTAGTTCTTAGTCATAAGCGCTGCCTGTAAAATGTGTTACACTAAGCTTAAGTTATTGTTTGCTAATTTTTAACCTTACCATGTAACGTTTTGCAATAAATGGTTTATTTATTTTTTATTTAGACTGAGTAGATAGTAGGATCTACATTTTGTAAAAAAATAATTAAATTTCCTCTGAGTAACAAAAGTAATAACATATTTTTTTACATTCTGCCTTTCGTTTACTTTCGTTAAAAGGTCGCTAAGCCTTAGGGATTTAATGAAAATGGTGAGGAAATACCTACCTAGTTTACGGGCAAAAGACACGGATAATTATTTCTGGAGATAAACCTTTGAGATACTTATATTGTTATCCTTCGACGTACCTAAGCAGTTGAAAAAAGGGGCCGGGGCCCTTAACTGGATGTCCCTTTTTTATGAATTTAAGAATACTGCACATTAAAATGTTTTTAATAAAAAATCTACATTCATGTGAACTAATTAAATATTTTTTCAAAAAAGGCGGTACCTATTTCTATACACATTAAATATGACATTAACGGATACCTATCCAAAAAAAGTCCCCAAATAGATGAGGCAATAGGGAAATAGGTAGTTAGTTTTAAATAAACAGATAATATTATTTTCGAACATTTTCTATTCTCTACATAGGTACTCGTAATGATAGATATTCAAATCATTATTCTCATTTAAAACAAATTAAGCAAAGGAAAACTAATTAAAAGAACCATGTTTGCTATCAAAACTAATGTTACGCAAAGCATTCAAATTCACTTATTCCGAAATATTATTTTAGAAATTCTAGTCACAATAATAAATAAACAACAATCACTTACTTGAATGACGGTGGTTTCTGATATTTGAAGTTGAACAAATAAACGCGGCTTGCTGCACGCACCTCTCTCCGCTACTTACTGACACTATACTGAGTCTGTATCAAAACTCGAAGCCAAGAAGTGTTAGCTAACCTTCTCATGTCAAGGTAGTGGCTCTCAGTAGCTGCTTATGTTCCGTTCGAGAAGTATCCTCAACAGGTAGACTTTATATCAAACTTACTGTTTTGTTTACATTGAAGGTAGATCCTTTTTTTATTAATTATGTACTTAGGTACATAAACCTATTTTAAATTTAGGTACTTATTATATTTTCTTTATATACCTATATTATCTTTACACTATTCGAGTTGTAATGTTGGTCGGTAATAGTTGGTTTAAAGGTTCCAAGTTACACCTACCTCCACAAGACAATAATACATATACCTAATGCAATAATGCAACTTTAACAACCCCCTTATTACACAATATTTTAGTGTCAAAACCTTTGTTTTAGTGTCAAAATTGTCAATTTAAACCTGGTTTAATGCTTAGTCCGTATTTTGTAATATAAGTAAGGTACAAGTTTATGGTACAGAAAACAGAAAATCCCTAGAAACACCCTAATAAATATGCAATACCAATATAAATATCAACCTATCTTTCTAATTATATAAATACACTAGAAATCGCACGGGGCTTCGCTCTCTATAACTTTACTCGATAAATGGGCTATCCAATACTAAAATAATCTTTCAAATCGGACTTGTAATTTCTGAGATCGTAGCGTTCAAACAAACAAACTCTACAGCTTTATAATATTAGTATAGATTAAGGTAATCAAACATGAAGTAGGCATATTTTTATTATTTTCCTATTAAAAAGAACACTGTACCATGAAGCCAGAAAACGCCGTATTATAATGAACCTTTATTAAATTTATCTTGAGTAGTAGGTACCTATATACACTTACTATACTGCCATTGTGTTACTCAAAGTACCAACCTAGGTACCACGGTACGCAATCTTGTGGTCACATCAAGATTGCGTTCAGGGATAGGCTGATATAGCGGGACTGCTCCTGACATCGTCGTTTTGACGTTTTAACTATTATTCTAACGGAGACTTCACATATGCATCATTTATCGGAAGCCCACGTTTAAAAATGATAATAAGGGGGGTAGGAATGGTAGGACATAGCGCCAGTGGATAAACACCCAAGTAGCAAAATTCTCCTATAATTGTTGACTTATTAGACTAAACGTCTTATAGCACATTAATATCTTATAACAGCATCACACGGGACGATTTGCGCTAGAAGCACATTCACTCCTATTACATAATCTTATACCTAAACGTTTACAGGATTACATTATATGATTAATATAGGAACTGGCAGTCTATAAGTGCATTTATAATGCAGTTATAAAAACAATTAGTATTGATCCTACAAATGCATTTACCTAGTAGGTACCTAAGACTATTTATTCTAGTAAACATTTTGTTTTATTCTTCTATAAGTTATCCCATAAACGTTATGGGTAGGTATAGCTATTATAAGCCGAAGATATTATAAGATCAATTTGTCTTTTTCGTGACTTCTATTGGATTGCTAGCATCAAACTTGCACATCGTGCTACTATTATAGGTAAGATTCTACTTGTAACTGTCCTGCATTTGTTATTACTAGAATGATCAGATCTCCATAACCATTTTGTTCTCATTTGCCTTCTTTTAAACAAAACAAACAACCTAAAAATGTATTTTTAAATATATGGAAAAATAAAATAATTAAGACCCGAGCCCAGTCGTGGGACATTAATGGGTACTGATACTGTACACTGATAATGATGATGATATGGGAAAATTATATATCATTGATAAACACATCAAATTTATCAAAAATTTAAATTATCTTCAAAGAGAAATGATAAAAATGTTTCAAAGTAATTTATAAATAGATGAAATTATTAATAAATACTATACACCTATTCGTACCTATTCGTTTACTGTTGTTATATTTTTCATATGGAACTCTAAAAACAATAAACAGTATGGTGCCCATGACTATGTTCCTATAATAACATTAACTAAAACTAAACAGCACTAGCATTTCAATATGGACGAAATCGCCTTGATTTGATATTCCCATACTTATTTTAATCGCATAGTAGGTATATTTCTATGCGACGTTCTTCATTTTCAAAGTAATAATCACTAAATTTATTATTATACTTACTTGCTGCTGTACTTAGTTGAACAGAAGAATTTTAAAAATAAGTATTTGTCATTTTTATGCAACTTAAAATATAAGGGTTGAACAGTTGATTAATATATTTAAGTTAAAGTAAGAATCACTAAATTTTATAATTCTCTTACCCCTCCTACCACCCTTATTTTTACCCTTATTTTAAAAACCCAGAAAACGATATCCGTATTAAATTTATCAAGAAGTCGTCGTATCTGCCAACTTGGATTTCAAAATAAATATCATTTTCGTAATCGGGGTCCATAAATCTAGAATCAGACTAATACCTATTAGTAGAGATGGGTAGAGGGTTAAAACCCAATCCACCCACCTGGGTTAAAACCCGGGTGATTAGGTTTTACCCGGTTTTAACCCATAACCACCCATTTCAAAAAATGAAAATTTCATTTAATTTGCTTAATTATATATTAGTAGATTATTGTATCGAGCAAAAAGTAATCCATTACCTCAACGACCATTTATTTGGAGCCTGAGCATCAGCGAGGACACGATCAAAAAGCACGAGGATAAAATGAATCATTAAATGCAAGCTGCATAATGTGCTTTTCTTTCAACTATGGCAAGGAAAGTAGGTGAACAATTATAGAAAAATCTAACTAGGTTCCCGCCATCTTTTGCAAAGATGCCCGCCATCTTGAAACTTGTTGTTTTTGGGCCGATTGCCTCCAAAATCGATATTTGACGATCGCGTTGACCACTTAGTATAGTTCTGATGTCAAAATTGCAAAGATGCCCGCCATCTTGAAATTTGCTGTTTTTGGGCCGATTGCCTCGAAAATCGATATATTTTGACGATCTCGTTGACACTTAGCAAAGTTCTGATGTCAAAATTGCAAAGATGCCCGCCTTCTTGAAATTTACTGTTTTTGGGCCGATTGCTTCGAAAATCGATATTTGACGATCTCGTTGACCACTTAGCATAGTTCTGATGTCAAAATTGCAAAGATGCCCACCATATTAAACTTTACTGTTTTTGAGATATTGGCATTACTGTAAAATTCGTGGCCGTGGCAATTGCGAAAAATTTACATAATTTTATTTTAAAATTGGTTAGTTTTTGAGATACAAATGTGGCCGAGCTGGGGAGACTCTCCCCAGATCGGCCAAATAAAAACGCTTATAACTTTTGAATCATTAAAGGTCCAATTCTGATATTTAATGACCAATTAGAGACTAATTCTGGGTGAAAACAGATCTTCGCTAGGTGTCCTAGTTTTTGAGATACAAATGTGGCCAAGCTGGGGAGACTCCCCAGATCGGCCAAATAAAAACCCTTATAACTTTTGAACCATTGAAGGTCCAATTCTGGATATTTGATGACCAATTTGGTCCAATTATCGACTAATTTTTTGCATCATCAAATCAAAATCCACGATGGTGTCCAAGCCAGTGTCAGCCACACCAGGGATCTTGGTCCATAAGCTTGTGGGTTCCCTAAGGGTTTAACTGTTGCAGTACAGAATGACAGCACAGAATTAAAATAAAATTATTTTCACACAGGTAAAAAGAAGTTTATTTAATGAGTGTTTGTTTTACAGTAGGTAGGTACTAAAAATTTTAATACAAATAAAATACTTTTTAAGTTAAAACATGCATCCATATAAATTTATAATAAAATAATCATACTTTAGTACATTACTTTTCTTGGGGCTTCGGAACCTGCATATCATTAATTTACATTGCATAGCTTAATCTTGGTCTATTTCCAAAATTTGTATAAACTTCTTCAGTTTAAAAAAAAAGGTACGTACACAATCAAGGTGTAACCAAAAGTCAAAACAAATACATTTTAGAAAAATTAAAATATCACATTTTTAATCTATGATACTTTGCAGTTCCAATCAATTTCTTCCCCTTACTTCCTAATCAAAGGTGATAATTTTTTGCAGAATATCTTAGATGTATACAAATAGCTTCTGCAACAACAATAAAACGAAACACTTCAGTTGTACACAAGACAAATTTGTGGTTCATGATTATGTGGCACAGCTAGAATTAACATGCACTACATAAGTGTGCCACACTGTGCAGCTGCCGGGTGTTTAGGCCTGGCTTTCATTAGTGGTGGTTTCAATGGTGGTGCCAGCAGGCTTGTTATTGACTTTTGGTTTAGCCTGTTGTTGCTGTGGTGAAGAACTGATGGCTGGGGCCTCTCCCTCCTGTCCATTTTGACGCGGGGCCTGGCTCGGTTGACCAGCCTGCGGCTGCTGACCCTGGCCCTGCTGATAACGTGGGCGAACGCGACGGTATCCACCGCGATTCATGGGGCCGGGACCGCCACCGCGGCGTCCACCACGAAAATTACGGCGGAAGTAGCTGCGCTGTTGTGGTGGCGCTCCGCCTCCCTCCTGACCTTCATCCCCCTGTGCACCCCCCTGGTTGGGCAGGTGCCCACGACGTCCCATGCCCCCTCTACGTGGAGCGCCTTCACCGCCACGTCCGCCTCCTTGACGGGGATAATACCTATAAAAAAAGAAATTTTCTATTGTAATTCCATGCTACAAGGAAATGAGTATAACCAGTAACAATTACACTCTACCCATCCGTTTTTCTTTTTGACAGATTGTCATTATCCCAATAAGAAACGCCCTAACCCATTACGTATTTAATTCAAAATAATAATCAATTTATAAATCCTGAAAGACATGTTTTACTATTTATTCCCGCCTTGGCTTCACACAAAAACTTTCGTTTACAATACGCCCTTGAAATAAAGTAAGAAATAATTCGACTATTACCTGAGCCGATGTTCGAATGCATAGTTTCTATGCATTTAATATTTAATTTTTATCTATATTAATAATATTAAGAGGTAAAGTTTGTGACTTAGTGAATTTCTGTAACATACCCAAGATCTCAGAAATAACTGACCCGATTTAAAAAAATCCTTACACTTAGTTTATCCTTGAGTATGCCTATCTTAATTAGATATATATTTTCAATAAGAAATCAAGATATTTATGTCATCGAACTCGGAAAAAACGACGTTATTAAGTGAAATATCGGCGCATACTGCCTAACACCCTAAACGGTTTAAAATACTAATATTATAAAGAGGTAAAGTTTGTGTGGGGGTTAATCCTAACTCAAAAACAGTGGGGCGTTAAAATAAATAACAGTAAATATTAGAGCTTATAAAAGCCCTTTCATTTGATACCCAACTTGATGTATAATAGTCTCAATTTAAAACTTCACCCCCATTTCAAAATAACATTTTCTTAATTTTTTTTATCTTATTAGTGTTGACTCAGCAGTTTTCAAACTTAAATGGATATTTGGTATATGGATGGCATAAGTAGATACCGAGGAACACTGTGACAGACAGAGCGATACCATAGTTCCTTCTATACCTTTTTACAATATTTATACCTTATGGATAGAATAACATTAATTCAAATTCAATTACAGTTTCTTTCGCAACAGCAAAAAGTGTATATAAAATAGGTTTGACAAGTTCCGGTTTCAGAAATTTATAGGTCGACAATTCTGAAGTCTATACTAATTGGTATTGGATAACCCATTTATCGAGGAAAGTTATAGGCAATATAACATCATCCACGGCCAGTAGGAGGCTTATAGTAAAAGATTTTGTGTGAAGCAGAGGACATAAATACTAAACAAGTCTTTCAAGATATTAGAAAAAAATCACGTAAAATAAAATACGAAGTGTGAAGTTCGCCAGGATAGCTAGCAATAGATATGTAGTACAACACAGTTAAATATATAAAATTAAGAAGACAATTTAAATGACAATACGTACTGGCGATGGAAACCGCGGCGCTTGTCAGCTGCATAGGGCGAGCCCTTTACTGGCTCACCACCGGGACCAGTCACTCCGGCTGCTTCATAGCCTTTCTCCCCGGCAACCACGGCAAACTCCACCGCCTCCCCGTCGCCGACCGAGCGCACAGCCTTGCGAGGGTTGTTCCGGGCGATAGCAGTTTGATGCACAAACACATCCTCCTTGGTGTCATTCCTATTAATAAAACAATTTACCAATTAAAAACTAATCAATTAATAATTTCAAACATACAAAATTATTGGTGTTTTCTAAACTTAACCATACCTGTTGATGAAACCATATCCACTCTTCACATTAAACCATTTGACGGTTCCCGAAACTTTCTCCGCTGAAAATTCAAAACAAAAGCTTTTTAATCTAGATCCTAGAGCTTACGTCATTATAGGAAGAACCTTAACCTTATCCGTTGCAGCCCAAACTTTACAAAAATGCATAATTTACTTATTTAAAACCATTGTATCAGTGCAGTATTTTATGTTATTAGGAGGGTTCTATATAAGATTATAGTTGGCACCGACAGTGGCTATCCTCGATTAGCGCGCAAGCACCATAAGATATGGACGTGTATTGAATGCACGGGCTCTCAAAGACCCCACGTGAAGGAAGTAAAAAGGTAATTTTTTTTAATTTGTGTTAAGTTCCTGATAAACCCATAGGAAGTGCCACTGATGAGGATAACTAAATATTTAAGGAAATAATTTGAAATGATGGATTTGGATATGTAAAAGGTTGTTTTTTTTTGTACAATATAAAATATATTATATTTAAGTTATTAAGTTGATTGTCCCTATTAGATACCGTAAAAGTTTAAAATAAATGATTACATACATTATGTTTCTTATTATTTTGTCCAAGAAATCTCAGATAGAAAATTATTATGTACCTACCTATGTTTAGACTATAAGTTTAATTAGTAAATATATTATTTTGTAAAATAAAATTTATCCATGTTGTGTGTTATGTTAACATAATGACAATGTTGTGCAACTTGTCAGTGTGGCTCACGCAAACAAATGTCTTTAACCTTTTGAATACCAACGGCTATACTCAACAAGCACAATCATGCCCTGAGCGAGCTATGTCGGCTCTAGTAGACAAAACCCAGCTCCAATAAAAATACAAGATAAAATGCTAAATCTTAAAAACTGAATTTAATGGCTTGGCACTCAGAGCACAGATTTGACGTGGCGGTCAAAAGCTTTAACTAAATTGGCGCAATGGATGGAAGGTTTAGTACAACAGTAGAAGTTTATTTGACAATAACTTTACTATAATTAGTATTGGACTGTCACTAAGATGCAGGACAGGTACAAAACTCAAAATTTTGTTTAGATTATTTTAATTTGTATTTACTTTTGATCTATTACAATTTAAATATTATAATTTTAAAATATCCCCACAGTTGCATTACTTATAAAGTTATGATAATTTCATGTTTTTGTTTGTAGACTGACTGTATTATAATCGCAATCCTCACTGTAGTAACTTTTAGTGATGAGTATGTAATGGCGCATGTTTTGATTTATCTTATTTCTTTTTTGATATATTTTTTGTTTTATTACCTACTTGATTTTTAATTGGTGGAATTGCTCCCCATGCCTTCACTATGTTTTATTAATGAGTTAAAATGTATGGATTATAAAAATAATCGCAGAGCTAATTTTACTGCATGGCAAAGTTAACATAGATATTGTAACTTAACCATGCAATAGGCAATCTTTAAACAAATACCTAAGTAATTATTTCATTAGGTGAGCAAAGGCATGGTGAAGCAACTTAGTGAATTTTTATATACTTACCCAGTTCATAAATACCGAAGAATCTAACTAAATCATTAAATAAATAGAAATAACATACAAAAATATATACATAAAAATAACATGGACCATACACTAATCATGAAGTACCTACGATCTAAATTTGATAAAAATGAGAGATTTCTCATTCGCAAGCAGGGATTGTACTTAATTCACCTAGGGTTTGCGTGAATCGTTCCACCTATCTGGTGATAACATCGTAATAGTAAATAGGAATACTGAGAGAACAATGTGCAGTACTTATTTCAAAATGGCTTCAGGACGCAACGCCGATGCTCTAATATTGATTTGTTCCGCGTGACTCATGGTACATCGGCATATACCTAGCTCTGGCGGGGTCAACATACGATCAATAGCGCCGCCAATTAGGACGCTTCCATAAACTCAAGATGTAATCGAATTATTTTCGTACTTTTATTAAGTATTTTAACGTTTATATCAAATAAAACGCTCTTATAAATGAGATTTCGTAATTTTACGAACATGTGCTTTTCATAATTTGACGCCGGGACACGCAAAAACTAAGATGGCGGAGCGGCACTCACCAATGACCTGCTTTTGTTTAGCCGCTTTAGCTTGTTGCGGTTGCTGTTGGGGTTGTTGCTCTTGTTGCTGCTGCTGTTGGGGCTGCGGCTGCGGCGCCTTTTCGGTATCAGCCATGGTGTAATTGGCGAACGGCGATGGTGGCTAGATGGTAAATTCCTCCACGACCTCTCTCTCCTCGATGTTCACTGGTCTTCGTCGTCGTTACAATTAGCAATTTGACTATAGCGACAGGGCTACCATAACAAAAAAAGAAATTGCCCTGATTTTATTTTATTGCCCTATAAGAATAAAACTTAAATAAACATAAAAATTGTCTTGAGCCCAACAGCTTTTATCATACATACAATAATAATAATCTTAGATTATTACATTATAATACAATTTCTTAACATTTAATTATCATTCGAATATGCTCCAATTTTTATGAAACATGGAATAGAAGAATAGTAAATATAATAGCTGATTAATCGACTAAGATGGAAATTTAATCGAATTCGCTTTTTAGTTCTTTTTTCCCCAAGATTTTGAGATAGAGAGGCAGGACATTTATTTTGGATTATTTGTTTTTTGAAGTAGTAGTAGGTATTTAATATAATTTAACAAAGGTATTCAAACAGAAATTATTTATCTCACATTTTGTTTGAAATTAAATAATTTTGTGGGTTGATTGTCCAAATCATATTTTTATCGTTATAATTTTGTAACAAAAATTAAAAATGGAACTGCATGGCTCAAAGCTATTTCTAATGCCGGGTCCGCACGCTTGCCAAACCAAGCCATCACAAACTCAAAGGCGTGGACAGAGTGTTTGACTTGATTTGTGTAAGTTTGCAAGCGCTTGCTGCCGATCCGTCAAGTGTCAGTTTTTTTTGTCAAAAGTCAAACTAGGGATTTGCCACAAGCGCTTGCGACTCGTTCACACGTTTGCGTGCACTCAATCTCATTTGTGTACAGGCGGCGAACAGAAGAATGTGTCTTGAGTAAAAAAAATGGAATATAAAAAACTGGTCATGTGAAGACTTGTTGAACTGCCTAGAATGTTACCAGGCAGAACCATGCATTTGGGATCCGGGAACTGCAACATACACCATCTTCTTTGCCGTATTTTTCGATTCCTTTCACTTATTTTTTTGTATTTATAATAAAAATAACTTAAGCCAGATGATATTGCCACTATCTCAATGTTCGTCATGCATGCTTCTTCAGAGCCCTGAATTTGATTCATCGGATTGCTTCCGGATCGTAAACTTTTTCGAATCTTAGAACGACGTATTTTTACAGCTTAAGTTATTAAGAGATAGAAATTAGTTTACCGTATAGAAAATTGAAAACTGATTAATATAGGATTTTTTTCTACAGCCATAAGTTTTTTTAACATTCTGTTTTTTAAGTTTAAATAAACTGACAGTTCTGGCCGAAAGTATTCCGACAGCTCAGAATCAGGGGGCTGAACACACTAACTTACTCTCAAGCGTGTGGATGGCGATGTTTGATTCCCAAAATAAAGCCAAACGTTTGTAGAGGTTTGGAGTTTGCGGTAAGTGGCAAGCGTGCGGACGCGGCATTCAAGAAATATAAGTTCCACAGAGTACATTAATAATACTGATAATAAATTCCTTGGTTGCACGATACTCTATGGTTGCGCGTTAGCAAAAAGGACATATAATTTATAAATTATGTCCTTTTTTCTAACGTGCAACCATAGATATAGTATTTATAATAATAATATTCATTTATTTCGGACAACATCCATATGCTTAGTTTATATATCCATATCCGCTAAATATTTTTAAGTCTATTTTTTTTATCTAGAAAAGTCTGATCGTATGTATAGGAAAATAAAATCATAATTTATTTTTCTACAACTATTTAATTTCTAGAATTAATTTAGTTGAATTTAATTTTCATTAATTAAAAATATCTTCTTAAAATCCTTTTAATCCAACTACCACGCAATACTATACAGGTATGTATTAAAATAAACTTCTACTCGAGTTCGAAAATCTAGACAACTTTAAAAAAACAATTTTTAAATTAATTTTATTTATGGCTTTCCACAGATTTGAAATTGTTTTGTAAGTTTTCATTTAATGTAAATATTTAAACAAAAAAATACTGATAATCGCTACATTTTTGTTTAGATCACAATGTTTTGCTACAAATTCATAAAAAATTATTGCTCTGTCATTACCACTTTACAGGTCAGTCATTACGGATTATTAAAAAAAATCTATTATTAAATCAAATATTTTTAGACACAGCAACATTGATAAATGCTTGTTTATAAATTGTTTTGTCTATCATCGTTAGATGGCGCTCGCTAAATATTTCCTTTCAAATACAATTCTGCCCTACCAAAAAAGAACGGCATAACTGCATGTCAAGCAAACGAAAATTTGTATCTAAAATAGTAACTTTACAAGCGTTTTTCCCGTTGCTTATGTAATGCAAATGCGGCTTTTCTTCTTAGCAAGGCAGAATTACAATACATACATTTTGTTATAAATACGATAACCCTAGATCCTTGTACACCTTCATTCCAAGAGATTGCTTACGGTTTTACAAAAACCTCAAAGGAAATGTTAACGTCCTGAATGATGTAGATGGATTAGGCACAACTCCTGATTTTGAAATTGAAAATTCGGAAGAAGAGTGAATTTTATGTTAGATGCATGGCACTATCATATTTTTTTACTTTTTTTTTTCTCGTTTATTTTTGCTTATGTAACCATAATATTATTATTAACTACAGTATTATGTCTGATTATGATTGTTTTCATTTATTTTGCCTCTAATCTTTATCCATGATATTAAAATACGTAACAATATGCATTATTGTTACGTATTTTAATATCATGGATTCACCTCTTGTATCTTTTAAATTGCTCAGTCGATTTAAACAGAGTTTTCACTACTAGAAAGAGGATGAAATGGTGAAAGGTGAGGATGGAGTAAGTATATAATTTTTTGTAAAACATTCATGTTAAATGACCAGGCAAATCATTTATTTTTGCTATTCAAACATTCATGTAGGTGGTTGGTTGCAGGCGGCACAGGACCGTTCGCAGTGGCGTAAATTAGGTGAGGCCTATGTTCAGCAGTGAACGTCGTTGGGCTGATATGATGATGATGATGATTCAAACATTTGGAACATTTTTGAGAAAAATATTTTGCCTTAAGCAAATCACAATTAATTAAAAACGTTCCATGGCTTATTTTTTCGATTATCTGATGATGTGATATAAATAAGTAAATTTTTAATTACTTAAAAAAAAAAAAAACCGTAGGTATAACGACTCCCATTACCAGATTTGCAATATATTGGTCTGTTACTGAACATTACTCTGTTTAACTTAAAATTAAGATTAGGTACTCCATTTGAATGTCGTGTGGGTTGGAACGTTTTCAATATAATACATCCAAACAGCAGAGGGAATTTTTTTGGGTCATAGGTATCAAACACTGTGCACCATACGAAACATGTTATTATTTTTCGGTGATTAATTAGCTATTTGTTTCGAGTCTGGGTGTACTTTGTGTCCGTTATATGTACCTTCGTGACGCAGGACTTGTTCCCTAGTGTCAGTGTTGTGTTTTCTATACTGCGAGTATTTAATAGACGCCTAAAGTTGGTCGCTGACCTATTATTTCAGAAGTATCTACCTAAGTTTGAAGACGAGAATGACACAATTAAAGATGCTGCATTAATCAGCGGTATCAAAAAGTGAGATTATTGAGAAATATTCTCAGTTTTTAATACCTACTGTTGTATAGGATACCATTCCTTCACTGACCTGTATTATGGCATTTCTTCCACCCAGTATGATTTGTGCTTTACATCTATTTCTCATTAAACTCATGCATTGTGTTACGCGCGGTTTAAAAAGAATTTGCCTATCTGTTAATCCTGGGTGTCAGCTATCAGCTATCACAATTTATTGGTGCGGCCGTCTGACCGTGAAGGAGTAACAAACATACACACACACAAACTTTCGCTTTTTAGCGTGATGATGTTGTATCAGTTTTTAATAATTATGACGAAAAATGTTTTTGAAACTGCATTTTTATGTGGTTGGTTACAAAATGTTATTTTAATCTATTTACTACAATGTTAAGCGATTGAGCTGACTTACATTATGAAAAAATTAATCATGTACCCCTAATGCAATGTATGAAAATATTATGGACAGACTTGACCAATTTGTGCGGCAAGCATTGCCCTCACCGTGGAAAATAGGTAGTAATGAAGAATTACGAAAGAAATTATGGAGATGTTTACCGCCGTTGGGTTGTTTAGAACCTTAAACAATTAAAAACAGAATATAGAAATTGCTGAAAACAAATCAAGATATTTGCCTTCATCCAGCAGATTCGCAATGATTGATTTGGCCTGCATCCAGCGCGTTCATGCTGTTCGGATCAGATCATCTGTCCACCTTGTGGGTGGACGTGCGGGGTCTCCATTCGAGAACTTTTCAGCCCCATCGGGCAGCAGTTCTGCGTGATAATTATGTCTCTGCCCACTGAACGCTTATGCTATACGTTGAGTGAAATTCACAAAACGAAACGTAGCTGCCCCCTGATTCTGAGCTGTCGGAATATTTTCGGCCAGAACTGTCAGTTTATTTAAAGTTAAAAAACAGAATGTTAAGAAAATAGATGGATGTAGAAAAAATCCTATATTAATCAGTTTTTAATTTTCTATACGGTAAACTAATTTCTAACACTTAATAACATAAGCTGTAAAAATACATCGATTCGAAAAAGTTTACGATCCGAGAGCAATCCGATGAGTCAGAATCAGGGCAGGCCTCCGTCACTCGCTCAAGGTCACGCGCTATGTGCCTACCGCTGTGTAGCTCACAACTGAGCCAAATCGCCAGAGGGCTGCCTGGTCTGAACTGGACTGAAACTGGTCAAGCGCGAGTCGGAATCAGACATTAACTGTTTGATTGTGTGTACATTGAATATATTTAACAAAACTAATACATAAGTAAAAATAGTAACAGAATACAATACGACGATATTCAAATGTTTTGTCTGCTTGGATGTTTGTACACGCTAATCTCTGAAGGTACTTGACGGGTTTAAATAAAAAAGTTGTCACGCATTGTCTAGCGGCTAATCTTAACTAAAGTCTGATTTCGATGTGAAATTAGAAGTTTTAAGTTAACTGCTTACCTCGCATTCACTTCATTGCATTCATTGTACATAAACTAAAAATAAATAAGAAAACTTAAGTTTCACTTCAGCCATGTTGTTTTCATTAATGTTCTTTGCGCAGGTTGGCGCTTGGCTCATTATTGTGTAACTATGAAACCCTACATTGCGTGTGGCCTGACACGCACTTAGTCGATTTATTATACATTATAAATTTTCTTTCAAGTCGCTTTCAAAGGATTGATTAAAAATACAATAAATAAAGAAACTCAACGAGAACAGTTGTGAAATTTAATGCAATTACACAACACGTTCATGAATTTAAGTTTATTTTCTTGGTGTTCGATCACTTGGTCACATAATCTGAATCCATCGACGGCTAAATGCATTTCACCCTCAGCATTTTGAATAAACCGAGCTGGGACTTGATCATTACCATATAAAAAATATAGGTCTCCTTTAATATCTTGTATGATACCTGATTGGTTACGACTACCAATATAATTTATATTTGACAAATCTGATTGTATTGGTGCTAATGCCATAACCTCGTCTGAATTAACATCACCGTCATGGGCCGTTTCGTCAATAAAATCTAGATTTGGCATTCTTTCGTAACCATCAACAATACTAACTATAGTGTTATTTGCTAATTCTTTCGTTACAATCTTAGGAATAAGCATATCTTGTTCCGCGTATCCCTTGCGATTTACACCTAATAATTTTCTTGAATCTATTTCAGCCAGTGGTAATGTATTTAGTTTATTTAGATGATCATCTTCGTCCGAGACAAATTGATGGGATGATGTATAAAATAGGTAGCTTTCAGTAGTATTCCTATAATTATTCGCCTTTTCTACTATATTCATAGAAGTTGGTGCTTGTGGTAAATCATTGTTAACAATTTCCGACGTTACGTGATACAAGTCGCTGTACTTTAATGTTTTAGGTAAATCATGGGATATATCAATAGTTTTGTTTTCTTCGTCATAATTACCTCTATTTTCGGTGGAAGTACGATTGTTTTGAGGTAAATCTAATGCATGATTCCGTTGTCTAATTTCATAAATGCTTTCATGTATAATGGTTACTGGCTGATCACATTTATTTTGTATCTCTGTTAAAACCTCAGAATTGGATAAGTTATCATGATTGTTGTGGTGACCCCAATTTGTATTTGTTTTGTTAATGTTATCAATGTTTTTGGAAAATATATAGATATGTAAATTAACGCATTCAGTTATATTCCTTTCCAACGCACGGATTCTTTTAAATATATTTTTCAAGTTTTCTTTAAGATTTGAAGTGTCACCACTTGGTTGTGCATGCAAATCTATATCTAAATATAAAGGAAATTCAATAATATTATTGCTAACATTTCCGTAACGTCTTTGATACTTTTGGAGGTTACTGTCAAGACTATTTTCATCTTCGATAGCGGTTCGTCCTATCTCACTAGCATTAATAGTCATATCGTGTTCAATCGATTTTGTTTTGGTATTAAATGAATGTGGTAGTTTTTCCTCATGTGGTAAACTTGGTGTAAAGTTTAATTTCATCATTTCGTTATCAATTCCACTAGTTGCAGTCTTTGGTATACTAGAGCGATGAGTAATTTGTTGATTCACATCATTACAATTACATTCTGGTCGTATGCTTTTAAGTTGATTTGGTAAACTGGAACAGAATAGATTATTACACTGTGAGTAAATTAGTCATCATCGTCATAACAGCCCACCGACGTCCATTTATGTCCACTGCTGGACATAGGCCTCACCTAAATAAGTGGTTATTTGGCCTACTGTTGCCACGCTGGTAGTGGGTTGGTAGGTACCTACATCTTACTTTAATTTTTAAACATATAATTTTATATGCCCTCCAATATATTTTAGAGATATAACTAAACGACTACGGTTTTTAGAATATTTTCTTTTCTTGTGCAAAATAAGAAACTAATAGCTTCTTGCCAAATTTCACGATTCTCGGTCAATGGGAAGTAGGTAGGTAGTGCCCAATTGGTTTTGACTTTTGCGATCGTCAATATAATGCGACACAATTGAGAAATAAACGGCTGTATCTTTTGATTGCGACTTCTTACTTAGAACTTTTTACGGCTTCAACTGTCTCCAAGGGATTACAGACCCGAGTATAAAGATGCTTGCTAAGATTTCAGCTTGATACCTACACGTACTCGTACGTGTTTTTGAGAAATGTATTCTTGTCTTGACAGCCGTATCTAGAATCATGAAATTTGGCAAGAAGCGATATAAAGTTGCACAAGTATGTACCTAAAGTAAAAAACCGGTCAAGTGCGAGTCGGGCTCGAGCACCGAGAGTTCCGGACGATTATGCAATTTTTTTATAAGTATATTTTTTTTATGGAGCTTGTACTATACATTTCGCATTTCTGGGTGGTTTGAAAAAAAACCGGTCAAGTGCGAGTCGGACTCGCGCACCGAGGGTTCCGTTCCGGACTGATTTTTTTTTGTGATAAAATGTAAGAATGATTAGGTAACGGGATAGGTCAAGGTGTGCAATAAAAATTAACATATTTTTACCTCTGGGTGGTTTAAAAAAAAACCCTAACCTAACCAGTCCGAGTCGGATTGCTCTGAATCGGGGGATGTGAAGTTTAGCTATCGCACAGAGGTCGCCGGAGCCCCGCTTCGCGGGTCTCCTACTTCTGGGTGGTTTGAAAAAAAAAATAACCCTAACCTAACCAGTCCGAGTCGTATTGCTCTGAATCGGGGGGTGTTAAGTTTCGCTATCGCACAAAGGTCGCCGGAGCCCCGCTTCACGGGTCTCCTACTTCTAGATGGTTTGAGAAAAAAAAAATAACCCTAACCTAACCAGTCCGAGTCATATTGCTCTGAATCAGGGTGTGTTAAGTTTGGCTATCGCACAAAGGTCGCCGGAGCCCCGCTTCGCGGGTCTCCTACTTCTGGGTGGTTTCAAAAAAAAATAACCCTAACTTAACCAGTCCGAGTCGGATTGGTCGGGTGTTAAGTTAAGCTATCGCACATTGATCGTCGTAACCCGACTGTCCTCGTCGTTAGTGTAGATTTCCACCTATAATAGCTCGTATCCCGAAAACGGTGCGTGCTATCGCACAAATAATGATAATTTGGCTACAACCTGTCCACGGTACACACAGGTAGGTGTTTATATAACGTCAGTCCGGAATAAACTCTCACTTTTGCTTATTTTTTTAGGCTTATCATTGTATACTCCAGTACTAATATTCAGTGATATAAGGACACGAGATCGGTTTTCGGATTTTTTCCTTTACTTGTGCAACTTGATATTACATCTGGCCAAATTTCATGATTCTAGGTCAACGGGAAGTACCCTATAGGTTTTGACTTTTTTGATCGATCTGGACGGCAAAAATGGAGCAAAAACGGCTGTATCTTTTGATTGCGTTAACTTAGAATTTTGATTTATTATTTACACCGAGTGTTTATTTATAGACCCGAGTATATGATATTAATTTCAGCTTTATACCTCTACGCGTTCTTGAGAAAAAAAGTCTTGACAGACGGACAGACAGACAGACAGACAGACGGACAACCGAGTGATCCTATAAAGGTTCCGTTTTTTCCTTTTGAGGTACGGAACCCTAAAAAAATAACAAATGTACTTATCTTTTGATTGCGGTAACTTAGAATTTTGATTATTTTTTACGCCGAAGGTTTGTAGACCCGAGTATACGATATTAATTTCATCTTTATACCCCAACGCGTTCTTGAGAAAAGTATTCTTGATTGACGAACAGTCATACACAGACAGACAGACAGACGGACAACATCCTGTATGGGTTCCGTTTTTTCCTTCTGAGGTACGGAACCCTAAAAATATCGAAAACAGTACTCGCGTAGATAGGTATTACATACCTGTCACTGACATATATTTGAGCGGTTATCTAATGATAGGCCTAGTCTCGTAGCAAAAGTTTATTCCGGACTGACGTTACATAAAGATGGGTGTACCTATCTATATAATAAGAAGATTTATTCTAACTTACAACTATCCTGTTAGCTACATAATGTACCTTATAATAAAAATCAATACGGACGAAGCTATAAGTGCGTGAGTTTTTTAAATTAAAGTAATGACTGGGTCTAAAGTGCGCTGATTAAAAAGTCTATTACCTAACCTTTGTTAATTGTAGTACTTAAAGAACTAGGCTGAATCCATGTTGTCACCGTATTTTTACTTTTGTAGACTCTCGTATTCACACAAAATTAACTTACTGTCTGCAGTAATTAAAACAGGTTTGATGAAGTCCTTGTGCGGTTGTCAACATTGTTATTATGATGATCATGTATATTTCCACTGCATACATGATTAAAAGGAACATTCCACATGTATCGTTATGTCCCGACAAACTCATTAAGTGTCAGTAGTTTTAATCACCATAGTGGTTGCCGAAGCGTGCCGATACCATTACGCGATCCGTCACAACGCTAATAAGCTAATTCTTTTAATTTAGTGCATTCAACATGCATTAGTCGATTGTTGTCGTCTTGCATTCAACATTGTGTATCGGTAACTGCTGACTGACTCTGATATCTAATTTCTACATCTTTTTGTACCTAGATCATAGATATTAATTTACCTAAGTAAGTTTTCAACAAGGGAAAATCTAAAAAAAATTTTGCTCCCAAGCGATTGCAAAAGGCTGTGACCCTCCCCCTACCCCTTGTGAAAGCTATAGTTACATTACAGCCGTGCTTATCCATAACTTATATTAATTGCCACTTGAGACTCCTACACGTTGGAGTACGTGCACACGCATTCTGAAGGACTGCCTGTCTCCAAATCCCATGATATTCGAATTTGTATTTTATTTTTGGCAATTTGAAATAATACTTCTTTAAAATGAATACATATTGCAATGTGTAATTGCTCTTGCATAGTGTAATTTCTACATATGCGCACATTAAATCCCGTAAAGTTTATTAGTTCATAGGCCTTCTACACGATGGGAAACTGACCACCTATCACGGTGCCCTTGGTCCGGTCGGAGAAAAAATCGACCGTGTGGACGTCGGGTTTTGGTCGGACAACCAAATGACCTTCGTGGTGTGTGCATCCTTCCCGACCAATGTCAAATAAAGGTCATTGAGTTGACTTCCGACTAGCTTTCGTCCGTGTGGAAGCTGGTTGACGGTCGGACGCGGTCATAGTGAGACATAGTGTGACCAGATTAATATGTGTTAGCAAGATAAGGCGATATATATTGTATAGGCGAGATAATTTATTTAGGTACTTTTATTTCGAATTCGTTCACAAAACTAATTGTTAGTGTTACTAAATTTGAATAAATTCAACTATTTTTAAAAGTTTATTAAAATAATTTAGCACCTCTTGATCCACGCACTATCTATAATTTTGTTAATTTAGATTCCAAACTAACAAAATCATCAATTTATATCTGGTCACACTGAGACACAAGTATTTTTTTAAAATTTAATTAACGGAATCAAATTGTATTGTTGTGTATATAATTATCGTGCAATAATTATATTTTACCAACAGTACACATTTATATCATAATAAAATTAAAGGAAAGATTCCTCGTCAGTTGCAACTTTGCAAGTTGTTTTGACAGCGTCAGCGACACAGACTAGCAGCCATCTTTCGAGACGTATTAATTATCTGTATTCTTCTCAATATTTACCTACCTGAGAAGTTGACTTTCCCGATCATGGCACCTTGATTGGTGGTCGGAACCGATCGTGTATGAAAGAAAGTACCTACCCCGTCCAAGTGCCTCGACTCAATGCACGTATACAGGGTGGAATTTTGTAATGCCACCTGGAGGGAAAGTACTATGCGATTAGAATAAGTATGGGCCTGTCAAATCAAGACGCCATTTTGTTTTCCATTTGAAGACAACTTCATACCTTACAAGTAGGGTGTACAAAGAAAAAAGGAAAAAACCGAAACACATTGCAATTAGGTACATACATACTTTTTTTGGTTGTAAGATCTTTATGATCTGAAAGAACATTTAGGTACATAGTTCACTAAACTCATTTTACATGAACGTAGTAGGTAACTGGCAAAGCTAAATATACATGTTTTTATTAATAGGATTGAAATAAATTGTGTGAGTATTGAATATGAAATTAGTGTTTGTTGGTTGTTGTGTATTTTTTATTTGGCTACTGCTCTGCTCCTATTGGCCGTAGCGTGATGTTATATAGCCTATAACACTAAAATATTTTTTAAAATTGAACAAGTACCTAGTTCCTGAGATCCTAGCATTCAACCAAACAAAAAACAAACTTCAATTTTATAACAAATAGGCAAATATAATGCAAATCTAGTCAGGTTCTAATTCTTCCAACCTAATTCGTCAAACGTGCAAGGAAAATGTACATAATTAAAATAATATTAATTAATTAATTTACAAGTTATAATTTTTTTGCCTATTTTGTTTCTGCTACCTGTACAAAAATGTGCACATTCGACTGAAGTTAGCGGCAAATACTACCACGTGCAATCCCATACTTATTCTAATCGCATAGTACTTTAAATACTAGAGATATATAATTTTACTCAAAGGAAACATTCCTTTATTTTTAAAAAGAAACATAACTGCATTTAACGATTTCCATGATCCATGATCCTTATGATTGACCCTATCGGTGAACACCATAAAAGTACGGGATGTTAATTTTTTGGATTTTAACTGGTTCAATTCCCGGGTGTGGCAAGCGAATTTCCGAAAAATCTTGAATGCAGTTTTGTTTCTTTTGAAAAACAAAGGAATGTTTCCTTTGAGTAAAATGATCTATCTCATTCTAAGGCATTTCAAAATTCCACCCTGTAGGTATATACAGTTCCGTACCTATCTAATTAAAATATCTCAACTTTTACATAACAATATTAATAAACCGTTACATAGGTAGGTATATCTGTTTAGTCAGATAGGATATCAGTCAATGTTTTATGTAAGTATTGTATAATTTAATCGATTTTCTTAATACAAAGCGCAAAGGAATGTTATTGATATTGATTACAAAGAATACTTACACTACGCCCCGCCCGCCCCGCCCAACAGCCGGGTCGTTGTACCACAGAATAAATTTAATTAATATATATATTTTATACTGTGGTTGTAGGCTTGTACCTAGTATTTAATTTACGTACCAACCTACTTAGTAGGTAGCTAACGGATCAGTGGAGCTGTGGAGAGATTAGATAGAATTCGTATCATCTATTAATTTATCTGTAAATATGTAGGTACCCACCGTACCTAGCTAATTGTCGACCGTGAAAAGTATACTTTCTTAACGCGCTAAGATATGATAAGTAAGTAGGTACCTAGCAAACTAAAATTTAAAAAATTAAAAATTGAAATCAACGAAATATGACAGAAAATTGCGACGTTGTCACTCTGTTTGTAAATACAAATAGGGTAAAAGCGCTAAATATCGGCCATGTCAACATTTTTCGGCATATAACTGCATGTTTCTTTGATATTCCTGGCCTTTGATACATACTTGGGGTATTTTTATGCTATGTGTTAGTTAATTATTCATTATTTCGTCTTAATTTGTTCAATTTATTCCCAGTTATTTTTTTTATGCAGAGTTGTCAAAAACCCCTTAAATCGGCCTTTCATGCCAAAAATCGTCCGTTTGGTTGCCTTATATCGGCATATCGTTACTTAGGAGGAAACCAAGCAGATTTTTTTTCAAAATACTTAGTTAAAACATGTTAAAAAACTATCAGCTATTAAATAACAGATTTTTTCTTTTACTAATTGAATATATAAATCTGGTAATAAAATAAATCCATATAGCAATTCTAAAGAAACTATTTTAATTATTGCCGAAAATTTAGTTAAATTCTAAATACTGGCTGATGCACGAGTAAGAAACACATCTCTCATAAATTGACCGCCATTTGCCAAATGGCCAGAACAATAGTTTGAACCTTTTATCCACCACTGCTGGTGAATGTTGGAGTAACGAAGAGGCCGAATTTAGGCAAGGTTCGATTAAAAATGTACCGGCCACCAGGCCGGTTTAACGTTTTTTAGTTCATTTTAATCCCTAACCTCGGCCGGGCTTATATTTAATAAAATAAATAAAATAACAATATTATTTCTTTCTCACACGTTAGTAAATTAATAAAATTAACAATATAAATATTCATTAGATATTGAAATAACAAAAATATGTATAAAACTTACTTCCCACCCATAGCTGATTCCGTGAATCTGACTACGAAATGTCTCGAAATTCGGATTTTCGTACAGGACTACAAACATTTTCTCACTGAGCGTCCAAGCGACGTTTGACAGCAGCCATATTTAATAGGGCATCGAGAACTGGCCATATTTTAAGAACCGGTTCTTTCGGTTCCAGTGACAACACAGAACCGGGTACCCGGTTCTTTCGATCATGCCATTCATAGACTTAAAATGTCGCTTTTCCAGAATGTCCCCATTCATAGGTTTATTTAAAAAAATATCGATGTCGATGAATGGCAACTGTCTAACGATTAGTAGCAACTAGCAACTCTCTCTATATAATAAAAATATCAATCACTAATATAATAATAAGAAAATAAAAAGTGTGACTCCATGAGAATATAAAATGTTTACTTTTCCTAACAAGACTCAGTGTGACTCGATGCAACTTTTTTCCCATCCAGTAACACCAATATTTGTCAGTGTTACTGGTTGCGAGAAAAAATTGCAAGCAGTTGCATCGAGTAACAGTGTGACATGATGGGAATTTTTTTCTCAACAAGTCACAGTGTTACAGGTTTGGGTATGGACTTTACGAACAAAATTCTAATAAATTAGCAAAAGAACCGAAAGAACCGGGTACCCGGTTCTGTGTTGTCACTGGAACCGAAAGAACCGGTTCTTAAAATATGGCCGGTTCTCGATGCCCTAGTTGCTAGTTGCTACTAATCGTTAGACAGTTGCCATTCATCGACATCGACATTTTTTTAAATAAACCTATGAATTGGGACATTCTGGAAAAGCGACATTTTAAGTCGACGAATGGCATGATCGTTTTCATTTACGCAGTTTGTTCTCACTAGATAGGTGACCAGCCAACCTGATGGAATGATTCATCACCTCAGAAAGTAGTTTATTTTAAAAAATTTTGGGTATAGCAACTGTCTAACGATTAGTAGCAACTCTCTATATAATAAAAACATCAATCACTAATATAATTAAAAAAAGTGTGACTCGATGGGAATCAATGAAATAAGGTACCATTTCGCACGAAAATTAGGCTAATAAAGTACAGATTTTAATAATCTTTTGAAAAAGAGTGTAAATGGCCGATATTAGGCAGTGGCCGATATTAGGCGACTTTACCCTACGCTCTTAGTAATTTATGAAAATTGAATCGGTTACTTGTGTGTTAGGTACATGTCAGTCGATATGACCCTACTCAAGGTCAAAAATAATTTACACACGGTCACGGTGCGGTAGAGATGTTATATTAGGGTCAATTTCGCATAATCCTAATATAGGATATATTAGTTTCGTCATATTCTAATACCATACCTATTACTCGATATTAGTCAGATAATAGGGTAAGGAGTGAACGTTTTAGTATTATGCTCTATATCTAGTATTCGTTCGCGTAGTCTCTGGCTAATACTTGACTAATATCGAGTAACCTAATAGATGACATTCCTATAACCTATTATGCAGTTACGATGATAATATAATATGTACCTGTTTCAATAATAGTAATATTGCCAATATTCGTAAATACAAATATGCTCGTTCTCCATTGCTCTTTTATTCAGTAATCATTTATGTAACTTTCATACAAAGCCCGCCACGTATATAAAATACATCCATCGTAAGAGTAAACGCACACATAAACAAATTGGATGGTACGTGGCGACAAGCAATGAATGTGTTTGAGAGCGCAAAGTGATCTCGCTCCCGCATATCGACGATTACAGAGAGTGAGCAAGACGATACGGCGACCGACGACGATTAACGAAACGACGCACGGCGCGCTTCGTATCGTAATGATAAGTACCTACCTAATACTATTGTATTCGCCTCGTCGCGTTGTTTCTGGCTAATACTTGACTAATATCGAGTAACCTAATATATGACATTCCTTTATCCTAATATGAATACGGTCGCTCGTATTATAATATGCATACCTAATATGAATATATTCGTTTCATCTCTACGGTGCGGTATATATATACCTATACGTACTTACTTACCTACCTGTAGTTGCCACTGTACTTAATTATTTAATTTCATATGTAGGTACCCTTGTGAACGCTAAATGTGACGTAACACGCTACAAGGTTCCACAATAAACAAAATCAATAACTACAGATATCAATAGGTATTATCCGCTTACGGTGATAATGGTTTTAATGCTTATCACCTATTGTATTTACGTAGATAGGTACAGGCAAGTATGAAGTTAACAAATGCCAATAATGTTCAGACATCATTACAGGGGGGCGAAGAAACAAAACAAATACCTAGGTAACTACTTATGCAACTAGAATCTAGATATTTCTCAGTTTTGTCATGTCGCTTAACACTAGAAAGAGTACCTAGGTACCTATAAATTAGAAAATATTTTAAAATTAAACTTAAAAAAGTAGTTCAGAACGACACTTAGGTACCTACCTACAAGATTTTTGAATTTAAAAGTTTTCATAAAGTTGCACATTTGTTTGTAACTTTTTGGAAGCTCAGAGATAACTAGTTGTAACCCAATGTACCTATAAAAAATGATTAATTACGATCGATCAATTATTGCATAGGTACCTAATAATAAAACAACCCTCTTGAGGTCCGTTATAATATAATACATGAACTTTTTCTGCATAAATAGATTGGCAGTTTAATCTTCAAAAATCTTCTCACCTCTATTTTTATTATTTATATAGTATTTATATACATATATATTATATAATATATTATCTGCCAAACAAAGCTGGCGAAATGTGGGTGTGAAACACTTCTGCCTAACCCTTGGGGGAAAAAGGCGTGATGCTATATATGTATGTATTATCTGTAATATGTATACTTAGGTATTTATAATATTTATATTTATTATTGTGATTTTTTATTAGTTGAACTCTCCTGTTACTTTTATTTATGCATCGACTTATCTAGGTACTTCTACAATTTCTCTGCATCCTGTGGCATCACCCAATCGTTGGCTGGAAGAAAATGCCTAAGGCAAGTCCGCCTGTACAAATTCTTTGTATGAAGTTAAATAAATAAATAAAACTGACTAAAAACCATAAAAGTTATGATGATGATTTATAGGGGAAATATTGGGTATTTTATAAAATATTTAAAAAAATATCTAAGTATTTGGACAACCCTTACCGACTACCTATGAGAATCATAGCTAAAGAGCCCCCAATTAGACAAAAAGATGTGTTGGTCCATGCACCAAACACAGTGTATATTGCTACAAATAACTAATGATTGCATCACGTATTATCAAATAAGTAGGTACCTACATGCTAATGCAAAAATCTCGATGACAACAGAATCATCAATCATGTGTACAGAATCATCTTACCGGTAGGTAGATTCCCTAGGTACCTAAGACATAACATAAAAATATCACAGTTTAAAATTGCTATTATTTGATATCGATGTCAAAGCTAGGTCGCATAGGTCTAAAAAATATTTATAATGATGACTTTATGAACCATAATTACACATTTAGCACAAACAACAATGTATTACTTTATTGGATAACTAAGTGACCTTAGTTATCTAGAAGACTGAATAACGGACGACACGACGAGGCGTGAAAAATTTGTTGGCAGGCAGTGCCCTGGAGAACAATTCCATTAATATTGCCTTGTGGAGTGAGTTAAACAGTGATCTGTGGAACCGGATTATACTTTGTTATTTCTTATTCAAAACACTTTGGTGTCACTTACATAAGAAATAATAACAGTATAAGTATACAAAATTAAGTTAGTGTCCATTACCAACGTTGAAAGATAATTTTACATTGACGGTACTTTCATAATAGTTTTTGTAGTTTACAAAGGACAATGTGACAAGAATAAGACCAATGTAAGCGGGTAGTGGAAACTGTCGCAGGACAGGACTATAGATGTAAAGCCGGTTGTAAACGATTTCAACCAAGCGGATAACAACGTTTGTATTCGTTTTTAACCATTGTTATCCATTTTCGGCAGCTTGAAATGGATAAAAACATATTTGGATGATTTTTCCCATTATTGGATAGACTAGAAGACCAATATTATGCACATTATTAGGCATAAGTACTAGAATCTTACGGCCGCCACCAGGTGGAGAGTTATTTTTACATGTACAAACGCACCAAAATGTAATGAAATATAAAGCATTCTATGTCTAGTTTCCAAAAGTACCTGCCAAAATTTTGTATACCTACCTAGTCGTCATACGTCATATCGAGTAATAAATTTGAACTCATAAACTGGAAAAAAGCAACCACTTTGTAGCTTACAATCGGATAAAACAACCGATTTTCAACCGTTTAGGTTGTTATCGGCTACTTTGGATAAATCGACCTATCCGTAGAATAAAGTCCTATCTGCAAGATTGATAGTTTTCAGTAGCGCTTAGAGAAGTTGTTGTCCTATGCAACTTTTAAATGGTGAGACTTGACGTTTCGAATTTTTGGTATATTGTTACAACGTCCCGGCCTAGTCAAATGCTCTGCAGTGTATATTTCTTATACTTTGTTTATTGATTGATTTATTTACATTTAAGTATTCAATAAATTATTTACACATAACTTAAAAAAACGGACGGTATAAGGACAAGCGCCCGGCGAATATCTTATAGGTACTTTAATTTCACAAAATAGTGAGTTTTATAGCGGAAAAGCGCGGGATATTTTGTTTACGGAGACGTCTGAATGAAATCACGTTCTATATTAACATTCATCGTTTTTTATTGGAATCACCCATCGCTAATGGGTCCATCATGGACCCATTAGCGATGGGTGATTCCAATAAAAATAAAACTGTCATATTATGGGAGGTTAATCATAATATGGCTAACATTATGTTTAATTAACCTATGGTGTTTATTCACATGGGACTCCCATGCCATATTATGATTAATCTCCCATAATATGACAGTTTTATTTTTTAAAAGCCGCAAGCGGCCTCTGCTACCTTATAGTTCTCTGCTTAGACCTATAGAATCAAGAACTTCCAGATAGGTATTCTGATCAGAAAGAGACTGTAGCTCATCGGGTTGCACGTTGTCCTGTCCTAAGTGGATATTTCTTTTGTTCATGAGTGGCCCACTTGAGCAGAGGACAGGCATTGTAATCTCCTCTGACTCTTGGCAGAATCTACACATTTCAGACCGGCTTAGGTTGAGTTTAAACAATATGGTGGTTAAGTTTACAGTGGCAGCATAGCAGCTACTTCCTGAGAAATTTCTTCTGTACAGAAGGCAAAGGTGACAATGAAATTTGTTGTGTCATGCTATTACCATCAACTTTAATTAATTTAAAACAAGTAATTAATTAAAAAATTAAAGTAACCCGACTGCAAAAAAATCAACACATAAGCACCGCACTAAAAAGACCGAAAAATGGTTGTACTTAATTATTATTCCGGATTAAATTTAAATACATAACTAACATATATTTGTAATCTCCATTTGATTCCCTTTATTTTGATACTCTACTCGATAGGTTTGGTTAAAAAAATAATAGAACTACCTACTTACAATTTGGAACCATACAATTATGTATAATCTCTTTTTGAATAATATATATTATCTCCTTTTGATTCTTTTTATTTTGATACCCAACACGATAGGTAATAGGTATGGTAAAAAAAAAATTGAACTTCTTTCAATTTTTCGTTAAAAGCCCGCCGCTGAAGTCTTTTTATTCGAAAAAGTTCGTTTTCTAGACGAATCTAACGATACCCTAATTGTCAAAATCCATCCAGCCGTTTGTAAGATTCGTGGGAATAAAGAAATTTATAAACATACAAGATACGCGCGAAAAACAATACCCGTCCTGACAGTCGGGTAAAGAAAGCAAATTAAAGTATTCATAGGTATGTATATTGCAAGACATTGGTCCCAGGAGTGAGTTCAATATTTTTTTTATAAAAAAACTGAATATATAACTATATTTTAAAATGAACAACGTCCTCTCTGATTTCATCTTAATTATGATTACCCTGTGAATACATATTATGCGAATCGTATAGCTAGCTATTTATCTCAATTTTGCTCTATGATCACATCGGACTCTGTTCTACGGATAGGTCGAAATAACCTTTGTTATCGTTGTTTTACGTCAGTACGCAGGATAACATAAATGGCTCGGCACCCTGCCACAAGACTAGAAGTGTAACTGTTTCTTGACTGGAAAAATATCACTGATTTGCTTTTTTTGTTGGTCTCGCTGAGCCCGTCACTACTCACTACACGAAATTTTAGTACTTTTCCTAAAAATATGGCCACCTATATGGTAGGTAATAGGTTAAAAATTTTAAGTAGGTAGGTAATTGTTTATATAAACAGATACCAGTCATGACTTTACGATTTACATTATTTATCCAAATAATGATTGCGACATAATTTAAAAGATGATGCAATGTGAAATAGCGTCGAGACGGGTAACCGAAATTCATTGCAGAATAATGATAAGTTAGTATATAATGTACAAACGAAGAATATTGCATGATGGTTGACAACCGGAGGTTTATAAGGCGTTCCTCAGTAAGGGTAATATCTGATGACGTCAGAATAGTTAAATCTATACTAATATTATAAAGCTAAAGAGTTTGTTTGTTTGAACGCTAAGATCTCAGGAACTACTAGAACTCAGGAATTCTTTTAGTGTTGGATAGCCCATTTATCGAGGATGGATATAGGGTATATAACATCACGCTTCGGGCAATAGGAGCTAAGCAGTGACTGACTGACCCGCGCGACTTCAAGTCCATAAGGAGCTTATAGATATACATAGGTACATTTCATATATATATATGAAAATTAAAATATATTTTATTTTATTCAAAAACCATATGTGACGCGGGGCTTCGCTCCCGTTATTCTTAATTTGGCCACTGCTGAGCTCCTATTGGCCATAGCGTGATGTTATATGGCCTTAACCTTCCTCGATAAATGGACTATTCAACCCTAAAAGAATATTTAAATCGGACCAGTAGGTAGTTCCTGAGATTCTAGCGTTCAACAAAACAAACAAAATCTTTAGCTTTATAATATTAGTATAGATATAAATAGTAAAAATTAAGTAGCGTTTCCAAATTAGGTGTCGGTTAAATAGAAATCACTAGGTTCATTCAAAATATTTGGTCAAGTAAAAATCACTTGCAATAACACAAAAAAAAGATATGGACTAACAGGCGTTATTGGCAACGTTTAAGTCAGGTGATCTAAAAAACGTCAAAGGAAATCTAGAATGTTTATAAACGCAATTTTGTTTTGAACGTTTATTGTGAACGCCAAACTTGTAATACCGGTTTAAACGAGCGCGAGGGCTTGTCTGTTTGACTTTGAGACTGACTTTAAAATTATAAAACGGTATCGCAATCATTATTTTTATATATCTAGCGAAAAGTATCTGAAGCTAATCCAGTGTTTTTAATAAAAAATCTTTTAGTCGGGGCACAGTAATAGTCGGGGGAGCACAAAGAAGGTCCCGTTTTTTGGTTTTTTGCTTACCTACATCTCGAAAACAGTGCATCGTACGAAATTTCATTGTATTACATAATGAAAGCTGTTAAAATTGTCTACAACTTTCGCTTAACACTTTTTACCCAACTACGGCGAAGCCAAAAGGAAGGGTAATGTTTTTGACAGTTTATGCATGTTTGTATGTTTCTATGTTCCACCGTAGTGCCTAAACTAATAAACCGATTTTATAGAATGAGGTGTCAATAGATTCGTAATAATAGCCTGGGTGACATAGGCTATATATGTTTTTTCATAATATTAGACGACGGAATTTAAACCTCAGATTATAACCTCGAAAAAAATGCACCGGCCTTGGGCATAGAAAAAAAAACATAAACCATGGGCATAGTCATCATCACACATACATACATATTGTTTAACTGAAATCTCACGATTTTTTTAATATGAACCATTATAATATTATATAGCCTATGCTACAAGTTTCGATTTTACGCCGTCTGCAATCTAATGACCTTCACAATGACATCGATCAACCTGATAAGGCGCGGGGTACACTCTAGCCCCTAGGCACCGCTTGAGAACCATGTAGCGGTGTAGCTCACTCTGCTATAGATTTATATTTAAGCTTTTCGCCCTAAGCTAAGCTATTAGTGTTATCGGCTCTTGGACAACTCTCCACATTCACTTCTTCAGATTACACTTGGAATTCACATTTGATTGCGTAGAGAAATTCGGAATATTCCGGTCTGTCCCACCGATCTGTCCCCCGGTGGGACAGATCGGAAAAAAAAGTTTGGTCTGTCCCACCGTTGCTCATGGTGGGACAGATCAAACTTTTGTCACTGCTAAAAAGTTCGATCTGTCCCACCGTTACTCACAGTGGGACAGATCAAACTTTTTTTTCTTGTTTGTCCCCCTATAGAATTTAATTTAATTCTTAAAGGTAAATCTACACATTATTTTTATGGATTCAGTAAATGACTACATTAAATAAAAGAAAATAATAAAAATAAATAAAACCCATTATATTAAAACATGATTACCTACATAATTAGCATGTTACTAAATACTCATATCTCATAATAATTATAATTTTTTTATCGTCAGCAAAAGCAAAAGCTAAGCCGTCAATTTGTAATGGCCGCCGATGGCAAACATGAAATCGACGAGTTAATAATAATACGTATTCTTACCAGAATTTAAAGCGATTCACGACAATATGTTAAAATCTTTTATTATTATTAAATATTATCAGGCTGGCAGTTGCGTGCACGTGCAACTGATGATGCCTGTATCCTGCTTTCTCTTGTAGTTTTCCGTTGATTCTTAAGATATTTATCCAGTCTGTTCTTAAATTGGTTATATTGTTCTAGGGGTTTTAATCATTTACATTTTTTGACTGGCCTGTTGGTCTAGTGGTTGGTGACCCTTACCGTTAAGCCGGAGGTCGTGCGTTCGATTCCCATGCAGGATAAATCTTTGTGTGATGAGCATGATTGTTTGTTCTGTGTCTGAGTGTAATTTATCTATAAGATGTATTATATTTAAAAAAAAATGTGTTTAAGTAGTTTATCATTTGTTTAGTACCTATAACACAAGCAATTATAATTCCTTAATTTGGGACTAGATGGCGTTGTGTGAATGTGGTAAAATAAATATAAAAAAAAACATTAAGACTAGCTAACAATTTCAAACATCGCGGCGTTTGAAATTGTTAACTTTGTGTGTACCTTACACACAAAGTACATATAATATGAATTTACCCATCTGTGATTTCATCCCAGTTTATTGATAATTTTTACCCACGACGGAACGGAGACGGTATATGCGTTTGGGGTGAGAGGCTGTGTGTTTGTGTGTTTGTGTGTTCCAACATGATTGAGCATGATTGTTTGTTCTGTGTCCGAGTGTAATTTATCTATAAGATGTATTATATTTAAAAAAAAATGTGTTTAAGTAGTTTATCATTTGTTTAGTACCTATAACACAAGCAATTATAATTCCTTAATTTGGGACTAGATGGCGTTGTGTGAATGTGGTAAAATAAATATAAAAAAAAACATTAAGACTAGCTAACAATTTCAAACATCGCGGCGTTTGAAATTGTTAACTTTGTGTGTACCTTACACACAAAGTACATATAATATGAATTTACCCATCTGTGATTTCATCCCAGTTTATTGATATTTTTTACCCACGACGGAACGGAGACGGTATATGCGTTTGGGGTGAGAGGCTGTGTGTTTGTGTGTTTGTGTGTTCCAACATAATGCCTTATATCACGGAAACGGTTTGACCGATTTAGATGCGGTTTTCTGTAAAGTGTGTGCGGCTCTTGGGGACAGGTTATTAGATAGGTGTTATGTTAATAGCTCGCCAGGGGGCGCTACAATACACTGATTTCGTTGAATCCTTTGTGCCCTCCTATCTTTAAAACGATTAGACTGATTTCGATAGGGTTTTCTGTAATATAATTGTGATTTATCGAGGATTGTTTTTGGATTCAAGATTTTGTATTTTTTCGCCAGGGGGCGCTGCAATAGACTAGGCAAACCTATGTTGATTTCGTTGAAACCTTTGTGCCCTCCTATCTTTAAAACGATTAAACCGATTTCAATACGGTTTTCTGTAATGTATTTGTGATTTATCGAGGATGACTTTTGGATACACAATATTGTATTTTTTCGCCAGGGGGCGCTGCAATAGACTAAGCAAACTTATATTTACAGTTATCTGTAAAATAATTAGACCTGTTACTGTATAGGGACACGTAGCATTGTAGTACTGAGATATTGATTACACTCATGAGGTTAAGCAACTTCGGATAAGGTCAGTTCATAGATGGGTGACCGTTTATGCAATTTTAGGGTTCTGTACCTCAAAAGAAAAAAACGGAACCCTTATAGGATCACTCCGTTGTATATGTCTGTCTGTCTGTGTGTCCGTCTGTCTAGAATATTTTTCTCAAGAACGCATAGAGGTATAAAGCTGAAATTAATATCATTTACTTGGGTCTGCAAACCCTCGGCGTAAAATCAAAATCAAAATTCTAAGTTAACGCAATCAAAAGATACAGCTGTTTATGCTCCATTTTTGACGATTTATCTTGACGATCATAATCTATAGGGAACTTACTGTTGACCTAGAATCATGAAATTTGGCCAGAAGCAATAACAAGTTGCACAAGTAAAGGAAAAAATCCGAAAACCAATCTCGTGTTGTTATATCACTGAATATTAGTACTGAGGTATACAATGATAAGCCTAAAAAAAATTTGTAAGAGTGAGAGTTTATTCCAGACTGACGTTATATAAACACCTACCTACCTTATTTATTCTAACTTATAGGTATCCCGTGCTCGGGGTGTAACCAAATTCTCATCATTTTTGCGATAGCACGCACCGTTTTCGAGATACAAGCTATTATAGGTGGAAATCTGCGCTAACGCCGAAGGCAGTCCGGCTACGGCAGTCAATGTGCGATAGCTGCTTAACTTAACACCCCCCGATTCAGAGCAATCCGAATCGGACTGGTTAGGTTAGGGTTATTTTTTTTTTCAAACCACCCAGAAGTAGGAGCCCCGCCGAGCGGGGCTCCGGCGATCTTTGTGCGACGGATGAGCACACAAGTCAACAAAAAATAAAATATATATAATATAGTCGAAGCTCCATGCAAATTCCATTCATTCTAGAGCTTACATGGTAAGATAAGGCGCTCCTTAAAAAGTTTAAAATAAGAAAATTAAAATGATAATAATTGGTAAATGTTTATTTATTGAATCACGTACATAATTTGTATACAATTAAATATAAGATTATTATCTTATATAAATTACTAGCTTTCACCCCCACTAGCTCCGCTGTATCTATGTTCGTCGGTGTGGTCAAATCGCCCTTTATATGTGCAAAGTTTCATATCAATTGGGCTAACGGTCTCGAGTTTTAGGTTTTATAAATAACATTTATTTTCATTTTTGTAGTTTATCATATTTTTAGATTTTAGATTTTCGGCAAAAGTACTAAGGTTAGTATTTGCCTAAAAATTATTCATGATGCTTTATTATAAAAAAATATTATGTATAATGAACTATATTTGATAAAAATGTACAGCTTGGCCAAAAAGAATAGAAAAATCTGATAATTTATAGGGCAACTTGTGTAGTAGCACAGAATGAATAATAGAGACTAATATGTACAACATCAGTGTCAAGTGCAGTTTGTGCCTGGGGAAATTACTATCAGTCATTTATTAGATAAGTTACGATAGATATTAAATTTAATTAACTACTTTTATTTATTGGACTGTGACTAATTTATACAGAAAAGAAAGAAATTCTCTTATTGTTAGTATTTTATTATTATCGCTAAGTTGAAGTAAGTTAAATCAGATGACTAATAAGTAGTTAAAGTAGTAACACCTACTGTGGTTTATTAAACTATGAAAAAGAAAATAAATATTTATAATTTCTTGAAATAAAAATGATTATAAACCCATGCCACTAATCTTATAATTTAATATAGTCAATTATTTAATTCTTAAAAGAATTATATTAAATGATATGAGGGGACAAACAGGAAAAAAAAGTTTGATTTGTCCCACCGTTGCTCACGGTGGGACAAAACGAACTTTTTGTTACTGAAAAAAGTTCGATCTGTCCCACCGTTGCTCACGGTGGGACAGAACGAACTTTTTTTTCCGTTCTGTCCCACCGGGGGACAGATCGGTGGGACAGACCGGAATATTCCAGAAATTCCGAGCGTGAACTTAGGTATATTATGTTCAATCAAATCAGAGCACAGACGCCCTCTTATCGACCTTGAGATAATGCACAGTGCACTCACACGTTCTAGGCTTAATCAGTATGCTATGTAGCCTCTCCAAAACATACGAGCTGTTAACTAATAAAATTAAGGTCAATGACTTCGAATTCAATAAAACAGGTTCTCCCATACTCACGCTCAGAACAACTTCTTTGATATCGTCTATTGCGTTTTGAGACATTGTATGCTTTAGTTCTCTAAATAAAAACCGGCCAATTGCGAGTCGGAATCGCGCACCGAGGGTTCCGGTCGATTATTCAATTTTTTAAATATTTTTTAATTAATTAAATTAGGATTAAAATGTAAGAAATGAGTAAGTAACGGGATAGGTCAAGTTGTGCCAAAGGGGGTACACTAAAATGACACTTTTTATTCTAAATTCTGATGTGAATGATTGAATGAATTCAAAGATTTAAAAAAAAAACTAACATTTAAAAAGTTGAACTTTGACTATATATATTTTTTGTTGATTTGTGGATTCAGCTATCGTACATAGAACGCCGGAGCCCCGCCCTGCTTCGCTGGGTTTCTACTTCTGGGTGGTTTGCAAAAATAAAATAAATCTAACCTAACCAATCCGAATCGGATTACTCTGAATGGGGGGTGTTAAGTTCAGCTATTATATATTGGTCGCCGTAGCCCGACTGCCCTCGCCGTTAGCGCATATTTCTACCTATAATATCTCGTATCTCGAAAACGGTGCGTGTTATCGCAAAAAAAAAGATAATTTGGCTACACCCTGAGCACGGGATAGCTATAAGTCAGAATAAATAAGGTAGGTAGGTGTTATAAAACATCAGTCCGGAATAAACTCTCACTTTCTCAAATTTTTTAGGCTTATCATTGTATACCCGAGTACTAATATTCAGTGATATAACTATACGAGATCGGTTTTCGGATTTTTTCCTTTACTTGTGTAACTTGATATTGCTTCTTGCCAAATTTCTTGATTCTAGGTCGACGGAAATTAGGTACCCTATTGGTTTTGACTTTTTTGATCGTCAAGATAATCGACCAAAATGTTTACTTCCAAGCGTTCTTGAGAAAAAAATCTTTACAGACTGAGTGACTGACAGACAGACAGACGGACAACGGAGTTATCCTATAAGGGTTCCGTTTTTCCGGTTCGTGTTTTTAGTGCGAGTCGGACTCGCGCATGACCGTACCTACGACTACGAGCAAAATTTTTTTATATTTTTTTGTGTGTTATATATAGAGGAGAGGAGAGCCGAGCCCAGCAGTGGGACATTAGTGGATTGCTGAGTGATGATAAAGGTAACGGGATAGCAATAAGTTAAAAGAAATAAGAAACCTAGATGTAAAATCTTCATTACGCGTATCATTAACTAGCTGTTCCCCGGGGCTAGACTCCCGGTCGTTCTTTATTTGCTCAGCTCCTATTGGCCGTAGCGTGATGTTATAATATAGCCTATAACCTTCCACGATAAATGGGCTACGGCTATCCACCACTAAAAGAATTTTTAAAATCGGACTAGTTGTTCCTAATATCTGATATTTTCACTACTCCAAGGGATAATAGACCTGAGTACCTATTTGATATTAATTGCAGCTTGATTGACCTTCACGTGTTCATGAGAAAATAGGTCTTGCTTGACAGACGGACCCGACGGACAGACAGGTAGACAGACGGACTGGTCTGAAAAGTGCTATACGTAAGTACTTTATTTAGGTAGTTATAGGATTCTTAAAGGAAGAAATTTGATAGCTTCGCTTCGCCGTATTAAAGTTTGGCCTTTTTGTTATCTATTAGATAACAAAAAAATTAGCTCGTTATAAACTATGCACGCGATAAAAGTATGTAAATACCGATAATAACAAAATTATTGATCGTGAATCTCGTAATCATGCCTTATCAGGTGGGTAAAACTATTTACAAATATTTTAAGTAGGTAGATAATATAATTATATTATAATCAATACTATAACGTGACTTGAAGATTTTGTTTTTTCTTTGCAGATTTATACTTAAAGTCATTTAGATAGGAATTTCCTTTGACCAACCAATGCATCCTCTTACCTGTTTTGTATGAAAAACGGTGCCGAGACGTGAACGAACACTCACTGAAGGTTTAGCCCACAAACTTAAAGTCGCGCAGCGACCCACGGATCGTGGCATGCTCAGCGTCTCTTTAAAAGAAAAAAATCTGAGAAATAAGCAAAGTTAATGTAATATAACGTAAAGGGACCTTGAACATCGTATAGTGCATCGATCGATTGTGTAGTGTAATAACCCCTTTATTCTGTGGTAAGCGCTTAAGCGCGTCTTGGGTTTTTTTTACAAGTTAATGAAAAATACTTAATAATACTTTTTTAATAATATTAAAAAGCTGAAGAAATTGTTGTATATTTGTTTGGCTCAAGTATAAATTTAATTACATATTAGTAATGGTTTAATTAAAATTACTTAATAAGTAATAAAATTATAAATACCGTTTCTGCATTTTAGAACGCGAAATAATAAACAATTTCATTTTTGACATTTTGATTTTTGTCATTTTTTGATGACTACCAAAATGTGTCAATTTTTAAAGAATAAGTAGGTAATCGGGAATCATTTTAAATTTAGCATAATTCACTTAGGCTAAGGCTAACCTTTCTTATTTTAGATATACATACTACATAGGTAGGCCTTTTGAAGTCATTTACATTTAGGGGTATAAAGTAAGTAGCTGAAAAGGTGCATATTATCGTTTTAACTACCCAATATACATTTATCACATATTACGTTCATGTGGGACTTATTTTGCTTTATACGAACAAAGTATATCGGTCACTAGTCGCACTTGTTTGGCATGATAGTTGTTTATCGCTCGAGATTCTATATAAGGGGCTCGCGCGGCGCTCAAGCGGTATTTACGTTCTCGCGCTCAGTGTGTCGCAGAACTAAATAGTTTTCACCGCTCTACGCTAACACACCCTCCATATTCCAACATCAACATGGCATCCAGAGATCCAGCAACCGACCAACTCGTCAACTACAAGAAAGGCGTTGTTGTAAGTTACTATTGTTTTATTTTACAGTGATGTTAATTGTGTAGGTACAAAGTATGATTAATTATTAAAAAATGCAATATTTTTTGGTCTTGTTTGATAGCCATCAGATAATTATAAATGCATATTGTGTTTAATTTTAACTTAAATCATAGATGACTTGGGGTATTTTGACATTGGCCATTTGCTTTTGTACATAATTGTGTTAAAGGTTAAGCTGAGCATTGTATGTTTATTAGTTGTGTAGCTGTATTAAATTCCCACATCATTAAAGTTGATCTTTGTACTTTTTATTTGTTCAATCTTAACTCAATTTTATTGTACCAGTTTATACTGATAAAAGTTTGTACTGTGATAACTTCTATACCAATTATCTGTTTATACTATACAACAAGTCTGAACACAAATGGTATCTTACTAAGTTTGTGATTTGTGTCAATGGCTATAATAATATGTGAAACATGTTATTTTTTGCCAATACTCATTTATACATCTTAATGGTTACCTTGAAGTGCGTTGCGAATTTACATATTACATTCACTATTATATTATGTAGTTAATTATGTGTTCTTATTACAGCACATGTTATAGACAATTTTGCATTCAGTTTTTAATGTAATATGTTTTTTTTATTTCAGGATTCCCCGGGTTTCATTACTACCAAGTCTGGTGCACCAGTCGGAGTCAAAACTGCCATCCAAACTGTAGGAAAGAATGGACCTGCACTCCTCCAAGATGTCAACTTTCTGGATGAGATGTCTGCCTTTGACAGGGAACGCATCCCTGAGCGTGTTGTGCATGCCAAGGGAGCAGGAGCATTTGGTTATTTCGAAGTGACACATGATATCACTAAATACACTGCTGCAAAAATTTTTGAAACTATTGGCAAGAGAACTCCACTAGCTGCGAGATTCTCCACTGTTGGTGGTGAAAGTGGTTCAGCTGACACAGTTCGTGATCCCAGAGGATTTGCTGTGAAGTTCTATACAGATGATGGTAACTGGGATTTAGTTGGCAACAATACACCTATTTTCTTCATCAGGGATCCAACACTCTTCCCCAGTTTTATTCATACTCAGAAGAGGAATCCTGCTACTCACCTAAAGGATCCTGATATGTTTTGGGATTTCATCACATTAAGGCCAGAGACTGCTCACCAAGTGGTGTACCTCTTCGGAGACCGTGGTCTGCCTGATGGTTATAGACACATGAATGGCTATGGGTCGCATACATTTAAGCTGGTAAATGCTCAAGGAGTTGCTCACTGGGTGAAGTTCCATTTTAAGACTAACCAGGGCATTAAAAACTTGCCAGTTGATAAGGCTAATGAACTGGCTTCTTCTGATCCAGACTACTCCATCAGAGATCTATATAATGCTATTGCCAAGGGTGAAAATCCATCCTGGAATTTAAAAATTCAAGTAATGACAATGGCACAAGCAGAGAATTCTAAATTCAATCCATTTGATTTGACCAAGATTTGGCCTCAGTCTGAATATCCATTGATTCCTGTTGGTAAAATGGTTTTGGATAAGAACCCTAAGAACTACTTTGCTGAAGTGGAGCAGATTGCTTTCAGCCCTGCTAATTTGGTGCCAGGAATCGAGCCATCTCCTGACAAGATGCTGCAAGGACGTCTATTTTCATACAGTGACACACATCGTCATCGCCTTGGTGCTAATTACCTACAAATCCCTGTTAATTGCCCATACCGTGTCACTGTATCTAATTACCAACGTGATGGTCCACAAAATATCAGTAACCAAGACGGTTGCCCCAACTACTTCCCCAATTCATTCTCAGGCCCGCAGGAATGCCCACGTGCTCAACGCTTGCAGCCCAGATACAATGTCAGTGGTGATGTGGATAGGTATGATAGTGGCCAGACGGAGGACAACTTCTCACAAGCTACAGTGCTCTACAAGAATGTATTTGATGATGCTGCCAAGGCACGTACTGTTGAGAACATTGTTGGTCATCTCAAGGATGCTGCTGCTTTCATTCAAGAGAGGGCCATTAAGATGTTCACCCAAGTTCACCCTGACCTAGGCAGCAAGATTGCCGCTGGTCTTGCACCCTATACAAAATATCATGCCAATTTGTAAAATGAATAGGAACTGTAGAGGTGCTATTTTATATTAGATACTAAGAAACAAGATTTTATTTGATCTTGTGGAGAATCTTGGGTCTTTTATAGAATGTGAATGGCTATACACCAAAATTGAAGTTATTAATAATATTTATTATATTTAACTGCATTGCATTAGCAACAGCACTCAACCGCACTGCACTTTTATTATATTTTTATATTTATAAATTGTGACTGTCATAATAAAACTATTGTTGTTTATAAAATAAATCATTTTGTACAAATTGTATTTTGTGTTCCATCAATGGATGTATTTATTATATATGTGTATCTATTATTCCTCATGTCTGGCATGACTGGCATTTTAATCAAGGATAGTTAAGCCACAAAACTACATTTTTATAATACTTAAATTACCAGTTGATGTATTATCTCATATAAATTGTTGAACAGTTTTTCAAGTCAAGGTCATTTTTATACTTTTTTTTTGTCTACTATAGCTAAATAAGACAGAATTAAAAGTAGATATTTACCTATTGTAAACTACGTTGTATACTGTTTATCACTGTATGATTATTAGTGTTGGAACGTATAGTCTTGCGTCATTCGCTTTGCATTATTATAATTAGTAATCGAGTGTCATTTAAGTAAATAATGTAATTCAAACATTGAGGAATTATTCTAGTGGATAAAATTGAAGATGTAGGTAGGTACCTACCTAGGTTTTCTTTGTAGACTTACATTTTGTTTTTATTTAAATAATAATAATGTTATTTACCTCATTAATAGTAGGTATCTACAATAATTACCTACGTGTTGTAAAGGACAAATCCATCGTATTTATTGAATATTTTTATCTTGTTAATTTGTCAGCAAAAGTAATACATCCATAATAATAGGTATGTATTGAAATTTCATATGTGTAAGTAGGTGGGTAGTACGTGTCGATTGTTTACACTTTAATTATCATACATTACATTTAAAAAATATAATTTACTAGGTAGGTACCTACTGGATTTTATTGCATAATATTTTAATATAGCGACTTATCTACGTAAATAACACCTTGGTAGGTTGGTAGCTACCTACTGGATTTTATTGCATAATATTTTAAGTGAACTACATAAATATAGGTTGACTAGCTAGTCAACCTAGGTGTTATTTATGTAGGTCATTAAGATTAGGTAGCTAATGAAATAAGTACCTACTTATTTCATTAGCTACTTAGTCTTAATGACCTGTGTATGTACCTACACACTAATTATTTTGATAATAACCTCATTATCAAAATAATTAGGTCTCTTATGCCCGGTTTCTGGGCCGTCAAATGGCCCTTATACATAGGTACAAATCGAAAATAACAGTCATAGATTATACACTATACGGAGGGAAATAACAGTTGTATGAATGAACTAGTTCCATGGTTTTACTTTTATATTCAGTCAGGTAACCAGGCATTATTTGACATTGAAGTCAGCAGGCAACGTCAACAATTAAGTTTCATGTTTCGTGGTTTTCTATTTTTTCCGGACTAGGTACGGCGAAGGGTACTTAATGATTTTGGCAGTCTATGTATGTAAGTAAGTACCTACCTACCTATGTTGTTTCTAACGGGTGGCGCAAAAGTAAAGACCCTATTTGGTTCAGCTATAACATTTTTTCTAAATTAGAAAACTAGATTTAGATTTTTTTAAATGTATATTTGTGCCATTAAATTTCGTACCATTAGGATTTAAAGATGATGTCTTTTAAATGGTGACCTCCAGAGTTGATACACATTTGAGCCCTATTTATGACATTTTGCATAACTTGCCGTAACACTTCCTGCGATATGTTCGTTATTTCTTGACGAATGTTTTCTTTTAGAGCTGCGAGAGTCTGTGGCTTGTTCACATACACCCGAGATTTCAAAAAACCCCAAAGAAAAAAGTCTGGACTGGTCAGATCGGGTGATCTTGCAGGCCAAGGCAAATCGCCAAAACGAGAGATAACTCGGCCTGGAAAAGCGTCCCTCACTAAGTCCATAGTGTCGCGCGCTGTGTGTGCCGTAGCGCCGTCTTGTTGAAACCAGATGTGCTCCAGCCCCAATTCGTCCAAACTGGGTATCAAAAACTCACGTAACATGGTTCTGTAGCGTTCTCCAGTGACAGTTATCGCATTGCCTCCAGCGTCTTCGAAAAAATAGGGTCCGATCACTCTGTCAACACAGATGCCACACCATACAGTAACTTTTAGTGGGTGTGTGGCAAAGCGTCGAATTGTGCGACCAATCGGTGCCGGACGGTGGGGAAATCGTCGACGAAATTCACGTTGTGTTCTTATCACTGATATTCCACGTTCTTGGGGAGTAAAACGGTCCATGTTTATTTTCAGTGTATTTTACATTTGTTCACTACACAATTTTCAACAACAGAATGACAGAAAATGTATAATAAAAAAAAAAAAAGCATTTTCTTTAGTGCCACTACTTTTGCGCCACCCAGTATGTTCCACCGTAGCGCCTTAACTAGGTACTGAACCGATTTTAATGAATGAGATGTCAATAGATTCGTAATAATGGCCGACACAGGCTATGTAGATTTTATCAACGTTTTATATGACGGAAATAAATCCGCAGATCGACCCGCTCGAAAAAAATTAAACTGAGATAATCATCACATATTTGTATCAAATGAAAGGTCTTGGCGAGCACATTACAAATACTTATGTAGGTACCTATTTATATAATATTCACCAGCAACCCATTAAGTCCCACTGCTGCTTAAGACAAAATATGCTTAAAATGTGGTCGTAAGTTCGCGCGGTCTAGTCGTTTCAGTTAATTACTCGTTTATGTAAATTATCAAACCAATATTACGTTAGAATATATTTCCTCATATCAGCCTAACGACGTCCACTGCTGAACATAGGTCTCACCTAATTTGTTTAATACCCATAACACAAGCAAATATAATTGCTTACTTTGGGACTAGATGGCGCTGTGTGAATGTGGTAGAATATTATTATTATTAATTTACGCCACTGCGAACGGTCCTGTGCCGCCTGCAACCAAAGGCCGCCCGCCACCCTGACCAGTGGGGGCCGTCCCACTCTGCGCCTTCGAATACGTGGTCGCTACTCGAGAACCTCTTTCACCCATCGGCCATCAGTTCTACGAGCTATGTGCCCTGCCCACTGCCACTTTAGCGATGCGATTCGGTGAGCTATATGACGATAAAGTTGTCGAACTTTAGTTCTCCTGCGGATCTCCTCATTTCTGATTCGATCACGCAGGGAAACTCCGAGCATAGCTCTTTCCATAGCTCGCTGAGCGACAGTGAGCTTTCTAATGAGGCCCATAGTTATCGGCCACGTCTCAGTACCGTAAGTCATCACTGGCAACACACATTGGTTGAAAACCTTTGTCTTCAAACACTGGGGTATTGTGGACAATATTAAACAGTGCTTAACTTCTCGAACGCTGCTCAGCCGAATTGGATTCGGCGGTTAACCTCTTTCTCGAAGTTGGACTTACCTAACCAGACCGTTCGTCCTAAATATATACCTATACCTATTCGTCAACAATTTCGAGATTAGAGCTCCCCATATTAATAGGGGCGGGGGCTACATGACATAACTTTCGTCTTGTCCATGTTCATTTTAAGCCCCACCCGTTGAGAAGCTCTATTGAGGCTACCGAGCAATGTGCTAAGGTCCTCCAGTGACTCTGCCATGACCACGATATCGTCGGCAAACCGAAGGTGGGTGGTGTACTCGCCATTGATGTTGATGCCGAATCCGTTCCAGTCCAGAACCTTGAATACATCTTCCAATGCAGCTGTGAACAGTTTTGGAGATATGACATCTTCCTGTCTCACACCTCGCTGCAGTTGGATCGGTTTCGAGCTCTGATCCTGGAGACGAACAGACATGATCGCGTTTCTGTGTAATGGGAATCATGTTTCCACCGAATCAAAGGCTTTCTCATAGTCCACAAACGCTAAGCATAGTGGCCGGTTATACTCCTCCTAGAATATATTTAAAGAAGGTACTAATATATTTTTTATTATACAATAAATAAAAAGTATATATACTTATATAATAACTTAAAAAAGTTCTAAATAAAAAATTAAGTTTATAAGACTATAACCCGACTACTTTAAAAAGAGGTCTAAAAAGAACGAAACAAGAAAATGTGTTATTCAGGTAGAAATCCGGAAATGCATAAGTATAAAAATGGTCAAGGTAGAGCCGCGGTCGCTGTTTATAAATTCAACCAGTTTAGTAAATGAGTCATTTATGATAATGATTCTATTTTAGTTAGTAGGTAGTAAAAATGCTCCGATAGATTTACCTAGGTAGGTTTGGCTTGGCAGGTTTGATAACAAAACGATATTCAGTGAAAAAAATCTACTATACTTATTATAATCAAGCCTTGTGTAAGCCAAGCCTAAATGTACATTTAGTCCTTATAAATTAATCGGCCATTTACGTAGTTATTATTAAAAAGATAAAAATAGGTTATTTGTATAATTTTAAGATGTGATGTACAATAAATAAATGTGTATTTATATCTATAATTTATGACGTTGGCATAGCTGCATAGAAATTATTACTCACCTGCTTATTCAGTTAATTTCTCTTTGGAAATGAAAAAAGTTGACATTAACATTAGTGACTTATCTACGCTATGAATAAACTTGTAAATTATTTTTAGTTTTAACATGTTGTAATCATTTTTTGTTATGTTGTTTATTGCTTATGGCGAATCCGTGTTTTGATAGATTTAACTCCAAATGCAATTTGATTGAAAATTATATTACCCAAAGTCTTCACTGCGAATCCTTTGGTCATATTCAACCCCAGCGTATTAAAAGAGGTAGGACAAGTACTATCATTATAATCTTGACTATCGTCCTATTGTACCTTTATTGCTTACATTATTTGATAAGTATAACAAAACTGAAAAACGCTTAATGTATATATATCTCATATTTTATAGGAATATTTGAATAACAGACTTAATAGACAAGAAGTGCGAGTTTGGTCATTTCAAATTAATATATGGCTACGTTGTTTAAGTACTTAGGTAGGTATATACCTACGTGATCAGTGATGTTTCATTTTATTTTAGGATGATATGTAAACGATGTCAACGTTCACTGCGAAGCAATGAAGGTCTTAAATGTGGAATTTGCGAGGCTTGTCTACATATGCGTTGTGGCAGCGACACTGTAAAGGAGCAGAGGGACCATCGAGATAGCGGAGATAGTAGAGGGTACCAATGGAAGTGCAGTCTCTGTCAAAATTTTATAAAAAGTAATCCCAGCAGTGCGTCAGAATTAAGTAGAGACAAGGAAGATAAGCATATCACTTTATTACAAGCTGTTAACGCGATAAACGAAAAGTTTGAACTTGTTAATAAAATTCAGTTGCCAAAATTGAGTAGCGATCTTGTGCAAATAAAATCTGTTGCAGATCATATAGCTCAACAGAACGAAAATATATTAAAAAAATTTACTGTAGTTGAAGAACAAGAGAAAGAGGGACAAGAAGGAGGAAGTTTTGCGAATAGATATCGTAAAAGGAACATAAAATTGACTTCTAAATTTGGTAACGTGCCAGGCAAAACTACAGATGTGGCAGTGCCGATTACAGAGAAGAAGGTTCGGTATAGAAAACGCAGGCGGTCTTACCTTTTACACAGATTATTCAAGATCCTGAATAGAAAAACGCACAAAGCTACAAGAAAGTAAAAGCTATGAAGATGGCTCAATAAAAAAACACAATTAAATTTAATTTGATTTTATTTAGCTACCTACGTTATTAGTAGGTACCTAGTAAGTAGTCTTTGGCTTGCCTGATGTTTTAATTAATTAGCTTTAAGGCCCCTCTCTCAAAAAATGATGAAAATGAGGTGCACTAAATCCAATATTACAAAGGCATTTAAAGACTGCAAAAAAAAATACATTATTAATCTACATCAATGATATTGTATGTTAACATACAATATCATTAAATCTACATTGTATATTAATACTTAATATGTAAAAAAAAATCATCAAATCAGCACTAAATTGTTCAGGAGATCCGATTGTAAAGCTTCAATTTTTATCGAATGATACGAAAAGAAAACATCAACCTCTCAAGAAAGCATTAACTTAGAATCTGGTCTTGTTAGATTTTGAATAAGTATTATTTATAATTGATTATAAAATTAATTTATTATTTTTTAATTAACACGTCCATCCACCTATTTGTATCGCCGCGCTCGCGTGGCCACTTAGTACTGGATGAGTACTCAAGGTCGATGGCGATATCAAGTTTTTCTTGCTTCAACTGCTAACAAATATTTTTTAATACGCCATAACAGGTACCTACAGTAATTTCTACATTGAGTTGAGACCTAGGTACGTACCTACTTATTAGTTATTTACTTTCATTTTTAGACATAGGTATCTAGTTACTGAACACTTATTATTTCCGCCTCTTTGTCAATTTCTTTGCTGGTATGTTGCGTGGCTAAGATGTGTGGATACAATTTACTTTCTAGTACGAAGTCATTGCATATTTCAAATCAAATTATTCCTTGAGGTCACCAATGACGTCCGTTAGTTATTACCATACACACTTATGAACGTCAACATCGAAAAGGTGGTCAATTTTTGCCTTAGGCAAATTGATTGGCAAGAGCAGAGCCATGTAGAACTGGCAAAGAAACGATAAAAGGAACCATAGGTTTCAACTAGTGCTCCAGAATGTTGTATCGTACAAAATACTTTAAAATAGGTAAGTACCTATATAAAACGTACCTATTACAGAAGTACCTATAATGGTATTGTATATAAAAACTGTCATGTTTTACCATGGGTCACGTCAATGATTCAGTAAACTTTACCTACACCTAGCTACCTATAGGCTCTTCATCATCAGCCCAATGACGTCCACTGCTGAAAATAGGCCTCACCTAATTACCTACATGTTTTTTTTTTCTAATATTCCTATAGATATCCCGCTAACTACCTACCAATATCTCGCATTGCAAGGACAAAACAATGAACAAAAAACTTGACCGGTTTTTTATATGAGAATATCCATAAATTTGTTCTTAAATATCATTAATAAATTCATCATTTACCAGAAGACTTCAAAACGCCTGATTTTTGCAGAAACACTTGATATTATCCATCAACGTGTTGCTATGAAAAAGATAAAATTAATCTAAACTAATATTAACATTATAAAGAGGTAAGTTGTGTCGTTGCTGTTGTAGGGGTAATCTCGGGATCTACTGAACCGATTTGAAAAATTCTTTTAGTGTTGGATAGCCCACTTATTGAGGAAAGTTATATGCTTATTAAAGTTATATAAAACCACGTTATGGCCAATAGGAGATGAGCTGTGATGAAATAAAGAACGACGGAAGCGACGCCCAGCCCCACCGCCCGGCCTCTAGTTTATAATAAAAACAAAAATGAAAACATGATTATTTATCAACAGGACACAGTTGCGAATATCAGGGTTTATACTGGGTGGCGCAAAAGTAGTGGCACTAAAGAAAATGCTTTTTTTTTTTTTATTATACATTTTCTGTCATTCTGTTGTTGAAAATTGTGTAGTGAACAAATGTAAAATACACTGAAAATAAACATGGACCGTTTTACTCCCCAAGAACGTGGAATATCAGTGATAAGAACACAACGTGAATTTCGTCGACGATTTCCCCACCGTCCGGCACCGATTGGTCGCACAATTCGACGCTTTGCCACACACCCACTAAAAGTTACTGTATGGTGTGGCATCTGTGTTGACAGAGTGATCGGACCCTATTTTTTCGAAGACGCTGGAGGCAATGCGATAACTGTCACTGGAGAACGCTACAGAACCATGTTACGTGAGTTTTTGATACCCAGTTTGGACGAATTGGGGCTGGAGCACATCTGGTTTCAACAAGACGGCGCTACGGCACACACAGCGCGCGACACTATGGACTTAGTGAGGGACGCTTTTCCAGGCCGAGTTATCTCTCGTTTTGGCGATTTGCCTTGGCCTGCAAGATCACCCGATCTGACCAGTCCAGACTTTTTTCTTTGGGGTTTTTTGAAATCTCGGGTGTATGTGAACAAGCCACAGACTCTCGCAGCTCTAAAAGAAAACATTCGTCAAGAAATAACGAACATATCGCAGGAAGTGTTACGGCAAGTTATGCAAAATGTCATAAATAGGGCTCAAATGTGTATCAACTCTGGAGGTCACCATTTAAAAGACATCATCTTTAAATCCTAATGGTACGAAATTTAATGGCACAAATATACATTTAAAAAAATCTAAATCTAGTTTTCTAATTTAGAAAAAATGTTATAGCTGAACCAAATAGGGTCTTTACTTTTGCGCCACCCGTTAGTATATATAGATGGGAAATCTAGATAGGCAACTATACTTTTTGGCGCACTTACGACACTTTATGTAGGTATTAATATTATACTTGTGTGTAGTGTAATAATAATAATATACCTAATCAGAAACTGTATTGATCCTTAAAGTCGAAAGTTAGAATAGTTGAGAATCCTTGGTCCTAAGAAAACAGTCGATGGTGGGCTGATAAATTTAAGTGAGATAGAGTGCTGTAATTAAACCCAATAACAAACAGCATAAAATCATGTTGTTAGCAATTGTTACAACCGTAATCAGCTACTAACGACATCCTTAACATTAACTTTCAGTGTGATAATGGATGATGATGATGCTGCAAGTACCTAAGAGTCACATGAAAATATATGCTGCAATGCTGAGTATAAGTAGGTATATAACTATATACAAAATCAACTACTGGTCCGATTTGATCATTTATTTTAGTGTTGGGTAGTCTATTTATCGAGGAAAGTTATAGGCTATATAACATCACGCTACAATAGTTACCTACCTAATGTAATATCTGTATCAAATAGCAAATTGATAAATAATAAACTCTCCCTCAAAGTGGATTTAACCTTGAGGGAAAATTCAAAAAAAAAACATCACGCTACAGCTAATCGGAGCTGAGCAGTGGCCAAATAAAGAACGACGGGAGTTCTACTACTTTATATGTCTATAGTATCCAAAGACACAAATCTGAGGAAGCTAACAATTTATTTGAAGCCGGAGCCAGTAAATATAGCATTAACATGTTTAGGTATCTACTTACAATTATTCAATAAATTTTAATAGGTATAGTTTTATGTATCCTTTGAAAGCTTTTTTTTTATAATTTCCTGTGTTATTCACGTTACAGTAAAAATGCTATTATCATTAATTATACCTAGTAGGTAGGTATACCTAGGTACTTACATAGATTTTTTAACCATTGAAAAATATACTTAGGGACCTAGATGGAATTTTTTGTACATAAGTATTTAATTTTACGTAGGTGTTGCTCTTATCTTTTCTATGCAGTACCCTGAGATAAAATAATTGATAAGAACTTAATATATTATAGATTCATGATTTGTAACAGCACTACGGGCGGTGATATCTAAGGGAAAAAATATTACCTACCCAGCGTACCACCAGGGGTAGGTATGGTCGGTGGTACCGTGGGTCAGTGGGGATTCTGAGCCGTCGGAATGCACCCGTTTAGTAAACTCTTTCGAATCTTAGATTAATAAGGTAAATGGTAGAATACGATATTATATAGATAATTAATGTATAAATGAATAGTTATCTATATAAAGCAGTATTTTATATACTATTTATGTATTTTTGACATATTAATATTTACATCTATAGTCATATTAAAAAGCTGAAGAGTTTGTTTGGTTGAACGCTACGATCTCAAAAACTACGGGTCCGATTTAAAAAAATACTTTAGTGTTGGATAGCCTTCGAGGAAGGAACAAGAAACGTTGTGAATCAGTTCCCTAAGATCGCTTACACTCTTACAGTAATAGAATATCGATTTCACGAAACTTGATGAGAATAAAATTCTACCTACCTAAATGTAAATTTTGTTAGTAGGTAATAATAATTTATATAGAATATCGTAAGGAAAATATCAGTATTTAAATTACTTGTGTTTTCCTACTTAACCGGGCGTTTAGGAAAAGCCACGTTACTATGAGACAATGGTAGAAGCCTTCTCGACACACGTAAGTGGTTACATTTGTCTAGAATCAGTCACCGACAATAAAAACCCGAGACCCAAGCGTTTGTTTTCATTTCGTTTTTGCTTTCGTAGCGGCACGTTCATCAGTATTCGATCATGCCAAACAGGTTTCGGTTATTTGACGGCTCAACAACAATGTGGAGGCCTATTATGAAAAATATAATTTATACATTATTGATTACGTTATGCGTTAGTGATGTGAGAACCGAGAAACAGCCCGTGGTACGAACTCCACTAGGCGAAGTAACTGGATACTATATGAACACCAGAGGAGGGAGGCAGATATCTGCTTACACCGCTATCCCTTACGCGGTCCCTCCAGTTGGAGACCTCAGATTTAAGGTACGTAAATAATAAACACTTATGTTTGTAACAACGAGCTGTTAATATGTGTGGTATAATACATAATTATTATTTTTCTTAATTAGGTGTGCTTGATATCATTCGCTATTAACTGCTATCGCACAGATATTTAATTCTGATAAAATTAAAGAAAAATACCTACCTACTTGTAATATTATTCTTTAGATATATGATATTTTCAACGGTTGCCTATTTTCAGTTATGCGATATCATTGTATTAAGTTTTAGAAAATTACAACAGTTTTTTTAAACATTATGGTGCCTTGCAAAATGCTGCGCAATTGTATTTTGATACTTATATAGCTATGCTTATGTCTATATGACTAAAAATTTACGCCTTTTAATTAATGAAATTTCATCAATTCACAGCAACAGCAATTAGGATATGTATTTAATTTTTATATTTTTGTAATGTAAAAAAATACAATTGATGTGTAAAAAATAAAATTGTTACCGTAAAAAATCACGAGTTATTGGAAATTCTTATACTGGGTGTTACTGAGTGCTACCGATACAAATATTGGACATTGGGTACAAGATGATGTTCTAAGACCACAACTAAAACTTTTTTGTGAATACTTATGTCTAATAGAATCATGGTTGTAATAAAAAAAAATCACTTTTACATTTTCTTCAGAGAGAGAAAATAGGTTTTCGTATAGATTCTATAGAAAAGCTAAAATCACACAGTTCGTTCTCAGATTCTTAAATCAGCCAATGTCGGCACTTTCCGACGATTGAAAATAAGGGACCTGGACTGCCAACAAACTGGTGGAGATCGTTTAAAAAAAATAATCAATAATTTCTAGTTCTTTGTGAAAGTCTTTGATGATGTACCTACCTTGAAATGCTAGGTAACAATTTTTCGCCTTTCCCCATTGAAGTCACCATGTGGTGTGAGCACTGTTGATCACGTTTTATTTATTATTTTTGATAATTCCCATTTTCAATGCATGCATAAAATTGATTTTCACAAATTAGGCAATCTTACCAATATGAACTTAACCTAGAACTTCGGTATTCGACTTATTTAAATACTTAGTGACAGTTAGAACTATCTGGGTAATTTTGTAAATACGTATGCCTATCTTATAATTAATCCTTTAAATTATAGGTATTATAAATTGAGTAATGCAATGCTAATAAGTGAGGAAACCCACATACTCTAGAAGAAATTCTATGGGTATGTCTGATCCACCAACTTGCACTAGGCCAGCGTGTGTGGATTATGGCTTAAACCCTTTCAGCTCTCTAGATAGAGGACAGGAGACCCGAGCCCAGCAGTGGGAAATTAATGGGTTGCTGATGATGATGATGCTAATAATTGTGAACATTGCTGGCGCGTATATAGGTGAACGCGATTGATTAAAATATTCTATGAGTATCTATACTAGGTATCTATTTAATTCCTTGAGAGGCAAAAAAGTGCTGTAATGTTTTTCGGATTTTATATTAATGATACTACGGTTTGGTAGACATATGTAAGTACTCGTTCTCTACCTTCCGGTATTTCTGGTTCCTCCTTAATTGTATGTACCTAATAACTACTTAGATAATATATTATATATTACATACAAACGCAATTCGTTGTTTTTGTACTATTAAAGCAATAAAATGATACGGGTTCGAATCGAAGATTAAACTTTATGGATTGGCCTTGAGAACGAATAGATGAATAAACGTACAACATTTTTTTTTAATAGGCTCTAGGTATTCATTTATCGTCTTAGGTTGACGTCATAAATTTAATTTGGCTACAGAACTTAGAAATATATCTAGCTAATTTTATGACTTGGTATCAATATTATACGCGTAGTGACGGATTAAGAATACAAAATGTCACTACCCCATCTCAACCCGTCGGTGTTGTAAAAGGGAACCTTATGCAGACAAGAAAAGAAAAATTCGAAACAAACCCTATACCAACCCGTCTGGCCAGCTTAGTATAGTAGGCTAAATTCCCTCCACATTCTTTGGAGGAGACCCGCGCCCAGCAGTGGGACGTTTATGGATTGAAATGATGATCAATTATATTATATTGGATACAAACAATTACCTATACATAATGTTCGGAACTAGATATAATTGATACCGGCTGATGTCTGTATCGACAAATAGACAAATTTATTATGATTACTTGAAGTACCTACCTAAGTCGCATATTTAATTTTGTATTGGTTTGATATTAGTTCATTTTGTCTGTATTGATGAAACTGTCGAGTTTAAAACATAAATTATGTATTCAAAATTAATGACATTTTAAATATCATAATTTTTATCTGTCATCTGATTTAAATGAAGTAAACATGATCATGTATTTCGTTTCAAGGTTAAATTATTAAAACACATCCATATGCCTTGGCATTGTGGAGATTAACGTAAATAGACAAAAAACCTGTTTACTTTAAAAAAAATATGTGTGTATCTATCATTTATCACCAGTACTCTTCCACTGCTGGATAGACTCTGCTCTTTATGTGTTTATATTATCCTGCAATGTTTAATTTGGCTACAGAACTTAGAAATTTATCTAGCTAATTTTATGACTTGGTATCAATATTATCCGCGTATCCTGCAAAAATTATATTAGAATGCAATAAATTCGAAGAATACTCGTACACTGGTAATAGGTATCTCTATAGGCTTAGATATAGATATTACGAATATAACAACACCTAACACTTCAAAATCGGTCTAGCTATTTAGGTTACAAGAGACAAGTGGAGCCGCGGGCAATAGTTAGTGCATATATATAATTAGGCTATTAATTAGCTTTTATCTAATACCTACATACAAAAGTATGGATGGATGTTTGTTACTCAATCACGTCAGAACGGCTAAAACGTTTCATATAAAATTTGGAGAACACATAGACTAAGTACTTTTTTCCGACGTTTTTTTAAGTGGAGCTAGTATAACCTATCTCTGTTCTGTGATAGGTACCTACCTATTTTTATATAACATTTATTTCAATTAAAATTAAAATAAACCGACTTCAAAATTGTAATTCCATAAAAAAACCTATCATCATCATCAGCAACTGATTAATGTCCCACTGCTGAGAAAAATACCTAAACCTCAAAAAAGGTACGTAGGTAAGATTTTTTAATGATTTTACTTTTAATTCTGGAAAATCAAAAGAAAAATCATTAAACGAAATTAAAACTTGAAAGGGATTTCAAGTTTTTTTTCGTTACTACTTGACTGAATACTTCATATTTAAGATGTCCTGTTTTGTATTTAAATTTTCATGCCACAGCATTATCGTTCTGCTTTTACAGGCTCCAGTTCCGGTAGAACCATGGCAAGGAACATTGGATGCGACTAAGGTTACCCCGGTGTGCGTCCAGAAAAATCCGTATGTTCGCCAAAAAGATATTGTTGGACAAGAGGATTGTCTGTATCTCAATATATACACGCCAGTTACAAACAAAGTAAGTAGACATTATTGTTATTATATATATCTTTGACAGACAGTTTTCCATCAGTGCTTTTAATCCATTTTTACCCACGACGGAACGGAGACGGTATATGCGTTTGGGGTGAGAGGCTGTGTGTTTGTGTGTTTGTGTGTTTGTGTGTTTGTGTGTTCCAACATAATGCCTTATAACACGGAAACGGTTTGACCGATTTAGATGCGGTTTTCTGTAAAGTGTGTGCGGCTCTGGGGGACAGGTTATTAGATAGGTGTTATGTTAATAGCTCGCCAGGGGGCGCTACAATACACTGATTTCGTTGAATCCTTTGTGCCCTCCTATCTTTAAAACGATTAGACTGATTTCGATACGGTTTTCTGTAATGTATTTGTGATTTATCGAGGATTGTTTTTGGATTCAAGATTTTGTATTTTTTTGCCAGGGGGCGCTGCAATAGACTAGGCAAACCTATGTTGATTTCGTTGAAACCTTTGTGCCCTCCTATCTTTAAAACGATTAAAGCGATTTCGATACGGTTTTCTGTAATGTATTTGTGATTTATCGAGGATGACTTTTGGATACACGATATTGTATTTTTTCGCCAGGGGGCGCTGCAATAGACTAAGCAAACTTATGTTTACAGTAATCTGTAAAATAATTAGACCTCTTACTGTATAGGGACACGTAGCATTGTAGTACTGAGATATTGATTACACTCATGAGGTTAAGCAACTTCGGATAAGGTCAGTTCATAGATGGGTGACCGTTTATGCAATTTTAGGGTTCTGTACCTCAAAAGAAAAAAACGGAACCCTTATAGGATCACTCCGTTGTATGTCTCTCTGTCTGTCTGTCTGTCCGTCTGTCTAGAATATTTTTCTCAAGAACGCATAGAGGTATAAAGCTGAAATTAATATCATATACTTGGGTCTGCAAACCCTCGGCGTAAAATAAAAATCAAAATTCAAAGTTAACGCAATCAAAAGATACAGCTGTTTATGCTCCATTTTTGATGATTTATCTTGACGATCATAATCTAATAGGGAACTTACCGTTGACCTAGAATCATGAAATTTGGCCAGAAGCAATAACAAGTTGCACAAGTAAAGGAAAAAATCCGAAAACCGATCTCGTGTTGTTATATCACTGAATATTTGTACTGAGGTATACAATGATAAGCCTTAAAAAATTAGTAAGAGTGAGAGTTTATTCCGGACTGACGTTATATAAACACCTACCTACCTTATTTATTCTAACTTATAGGTATCCCGTGCTCGGGGTATAACCAAATTTTCATCATTTTTGCGATAGCACGCACCGTTTTCGAGATACAAGCTATTATAGGTGGAAATCTGCGCTAACGCCGAAGGCAGTCCGGCTACGGCAATCAATGTGCGATAGCTAAACTTAACACCCCCTGATTCAGAGCAATCCGAATCGGACTGGTTAGGTTAGGGTTATTTTTTTTTTTCAAACCATCCAGAAGTAGGAGCCCCGCGAAGCGGGGCTCCGGCGACCTTTGTGCGACGGATGAGCACACAAGTCAACAAAAAATAAAATACATAATAATATATATAATATAGTCGAAGCTCCATGCAAATTCCATTCATTCTAGAGCTTACATGGTAAGATAAGGCGCTCCTTAAAAAATTTAAAATAAGAAAATCAAAATGATAATTTCAAGTTATAAGACTTACTGCAACAGTAAATTAAAAAAAATTGTGTTTGTTCTATAACTTAGTATAAAACTTTTATTTTTCTGTCAAGGTTCTTAAAATTGTATACGAGTTACTTACAGTTAGTAAGATAGGGCGCTCTTTGAAAATATTTAAAATAAAAGACAAAATTAAAAATTTTGAAAAAACCCACGACGATAACATCTATACAAAATAAGAAACGTAACATATAAAAAGGTTTAAATAACTTTATTTTAAATCCCCGACGAAAAGAAAATAAGTAGCGTAAAAACAATCCCAAGAAAATTCGTCGGGGGCTGCCAATATCATTACTGTTTCTAGTATTAAATATATATTGTAAACTAAATATTGTTAATAATTAGGTAGGTATCAAATACATAAAACTGCAATACTTCGTTCATTTCAAGTCAGGGTATGGCAGCCCCCGACGGATTTTCTTGGGATTGTTTTTACGCTACTTATTTTCTTTTCGTCGGGGATTTAAAATAAAGTTATTTAAACCTTTTTATATGTTACGTTTCTTATTTTGTATAGATGTTATCGTCGTGGGTTTTTTCAAAATTTTTAATTTTGTCTTTTATATGTATAACATGCCGAAAAACAAATGAAAATAATATAAAAAGAATTCATCTTATTTATCCTTATTTATCATTCAAGTTTATACACAAGCCGAAATCAATTTACCTAGAATATTTGTTAACAAATCACTGTCAAATTGGATTTTAAGATTTAATTTAAATCTATCTTAAGCAGATATTATTGGCATCAAGCTGTAACTTCTTATTATGAACATTTCAAACAATACATAGATAGTAGTATAACCTAAGTTATTTTTATTATATTAATTGGTTGTACAACAAGAATTAATTCAAAAAACCAAAAAACCCGACTGCTTAAATGTAGCCTTCAGCAGTCAATTTAATGCAATGAATTCGAAGAATACTCGTACACTGGTAATGGGTATCTATAGGCTTAGACATAGATATTACGAATATAACAAAACCTAACACTTTAAAATCGGTCTAGCTATTTAGGTTACAAGAGACAAGTGGAGCCGCGGGCAATAGTTAGTGCATATATATAATTAGGCTATTAATTAGTTTTCACCTGATACCCATATTGCAATAGTACTAAAAAAAACGTCTGTTTTGACAGTTTACGTCCGCCATGTTGGTTTTTTGTTGACGTCACATAGCCTATGACACTCGGGGGAAAAATGCAAATCTAATGACACCTCACACTTTAAAATCAGCCAAGCCGTTTAGGCTACAGAAGGTCACAATGGAACAGACATGCCCACATACATACATATTATATTATAGTGTGTCAAATGCAAGCAGCGCGACGCAAAATTACATAAAAGTTACAAACTTATTTTTGTTACAGACGTTAGTTAAAGAATACCTATCTAAAGGAAATAGTATTATTACTTTTTAGCGGTTGCGGTTCTCTGTCGTGAAAGTTACTTTTTAAATCAATCACTGTCTTCAACTTTTACTCTTTGTACTTTTAACTTGTGAAGTACCAAATCAAAAAATTATTGATTTTTCGACACATATTCGATTTTTTATTTTTATCATAGATATATTATTGTCATCAATCTTTCACATTCTTATTACATTACCTACTGATAAGTTTAATACATAGGATGTTGGCGAGAAAAAGCTCCTGCCGGTGTTGGTGTTCTTACACGGTGGAGGGTGGATGTGCGGTGACTCCACCACAGATATGTACGGACCTCAGTTCTTACTAGACAGAGACGTTTTGTTAGTTACCACAAACTACAGATTAGGTAAGTTAATTTATGTCCTACTTCATGAAAGAACTCACTACAGGTACAGACGTTTATTAGTACCTATAAAACATAATAAATTATGAAAACATTATTATTATTTTATCATAATTTATTAGGAATTTTATGTCCATTTTTTGGTTAGTTATTATAGAACTATTATTTAATCTGTGGATATAGGCAGTATTACTGCTACGCGTAATGTTTGCACAAACAGATTACGCAAGAAAAATGCTATTCTATATCCACCTCCTCATTTTAGTCCTCATAAGTTTCTTTTGCTGTAATAGCAATCTTCTGTTCTAGGTCCGCTCGGATTCCTATCTACACAAGATGAGCATTGCCCTGGTAATAACGGACTCAAAGATCAGCAAGAAGCGTTGCGGTTCATTCAGAAGAACATAGAAAGTTTTGGTGGTGATAAGAACTCCGTCACAATATTCGGAGAGAGTGCAGGAGGCGCCAGCGTTCATTACCATATGATATCTGAAACTAGTGCTGGTATAGTATGCCTTCCATTTTATTTGATTTCGTTATGTAATGTAGGTATGGCCAGGCCAGTCGTTTCGTTCTCTCGTGGCTGTCCGTACGTCGCCGTCGTAGGACTAGCTCACTCTGGGGAGGGAAGGGGTTTGCAACGTGCCAGTGATGCCTCTGGTGTTGACAGTTGAAGGCATCCATAATTTATTTGCCACCGTCTTGGTGTAAATATAAATTAATACACAGGATTTAAGTATAAAAACCGAATTATCATATTTATACCTAAATAGGTGCCTAGGTATATACTTAAAACGGAAAAACGAGTTTATGAAAAATCTAGTTTCACCAAGACACATAATAAGGCTAATTATTCACTTTATTTTTATACATGAAGATTTATAGGTAAAGTATTAATTAGAATTTAATTAGATAATTCTGTTTGCTTTGTCAATTGGTGGCTACCTACATATATTATTATGCACTTGAAACTGATGACTTTTATGCTTTCTTCGATAAAGACAGACTTGTTCGCTCATCTTCTACGGTGTGTGGCGGGATTGAATTTAGAGATAGAACTTATCAGAATTATTAACATTATTAACGTTATACACTTATCGCCACCTTGCACCAATTTTGTTTCAGGACTTTTTCACAAAGCTATTTCGGAATCAGGTACAGCCTTAGTGCCCTGGGCTGAGGCACCTCCTGGAGAAGCACTGAGGAACGCCTTCCGTTTAGCGAAGTTCCTCGACTGTCCTCAGGCGCCTTCAGAAAAAATGATCGCTTGTCTTCGAAGCAAAGATAGTTATGATATCATCGATACAGAGTTCCGATTCTACGTATGTTTTATTTTTAATACTTATATTATATAAAATTATACCCTAATATATTATATAAGTTATTGTAACCTAAAATCAAATGCATGATGTTTATCTAGGGCTATCTATTACATTTTATTGAAGTATAAATATGTTGATATTAGATTATACTTATCATAAAAAATTATATATAAAAATACAAAATTTCAAATAAATTAACCTAAAATTTTAAAATTGAAAAAATGAAATTTGTCAATTTGTGTTGAGACATAGCGAGCTAACAAAATATGTAACTACGAGTACTTAGTTGGATATTATTCAACGATTTTCTTTTTAACTTTTACTTAGTCAAATAAGCGCATTATATTTTGTTGAGTCCGTTCTCGGACTCAACAAAAGGGGTAGTTGGTTCTCCAACTACCCCTTTAGGTATGTAGTTAAATATGTTTGCGAAGTCTAATTTTTGATGGAATTAAAACCTAATCATTCTCACAGTAAAAATACGTTCGCAAGACCTTAATCGTTTTTTCTCAGTGTCTGATACTTTGTATTGTCGCGGTTTTAGGCGTGGGATTATGAACCCATGACCCCGTTCAAAGCTGTGGTAGAACCCGACCTTACCGGTGCCTTCTTGAAGAAGAGTCCTCGTAAAGTACCTGATGTGTCAGCCGTACCCTGGATGACTGGTCTCACAAAAGATGAAGGCTGCTTGAAATCCGTCTGTAAGTCATGGTCATCGCTAATGGCGCACATTGTATTATTATAGGTACAAAATATACTTTTTATTAGGTACCCTAAAAACTTCAATGCCGCGTTAAAAACTCTTTTGTGATTTCGTGAATGGTGCGTTTATGTTCACATTGTTAGATAGTTGCGTAGTTAACGTTCCTAACAATTAAATTATGCAATAAATATTCTATACACATTACCCGCAAGTATCAAACACCTCCGAATTTGAATCTATGAATTAGATTTCCCTTGGTCTAAAAGCGCTTAGAAATAATAATGCAAGTAGGTAGTACACGCATTTCGAATACAAATTACATACCAGGTACTAAAAATTTTAAAATGTCCGTCTTTAAATTAATCTGCTGTTTTGGCAGCTTTAGAGACAAATAGTGATTCTAAATGGAAGACTGTGCATGGATGTTCCTACATAGCTACTTGGAACACATAACCCATTCTCCTTATAAAAGAAAATATAATCAATAAAAAAACAATCGTATAATTATTGCATTTTCAAGGGATCACTGCGAATGAAAGCCGATATGAAGAGTTTATTTCGGGTTTCGAAACGATAGCTCCGGTTACATTCTATTATGAGAATTCTCCATATGCTGACGATATAACTAAGAAAATACGCCACGAATACTTGAAAGTTAACGATGTAGAGGCAAAGACATCTGGAATTTTAAATGTGAGTACCTCTCTATTACCTGTTGTATTCAAATAACAGGTTGTTTAGATACTATACGGCAATAGCATCTTTTTACAATGCTAGTTGAGAATTTAGATTAAACGGACCTATTCCTTCTGAAAATAAAAATCTTTGGCTTGGACTAATTTCCACCTGAGTGAAAATCGGTCTAGTCATAGACTAAAAGTCCTAAGACTTAATAATATCTAAAAATTACGATACAAATTCTCCATGGACTACTAAACATACATATTTTTATTTACTACTACTCATAAATAGTAAAATACTTTCTCGACACATTTTAGTAAAGTTAATGACGTTGTAAAGAAAGTTATCTAGTCTTGTAGGTTTTTTTGAGAAGTAGAAATAGTTGGTATCTTTTCTAAAAAAAACCTATCTCTGTTCTGTGGTATCTTGTTAAAAACATATTGTTCCAAACAACGTACTTATAATTTGGAAAATAAAGAGATTTATTATAATTAACCCATTTAACATTTACAGCTGTACACCGATTCATACTTTGCGTACCCTGCTGTGGAGGCTGTTGAATTAGTCTTCAATTATACTAAGAATCCAATTTATTTATACGAGCTAGCTTATAGAGCTACGAACAGCTTCTCTCAAATATTCGGAGACACCGAAGGAAATTATGGTGAGACCAATAGTATACTTAAATTATTTTAAAATAATGTACTAAATGGAGAGAAGAATAAAGGAATGGTGACAAAATAAATATATAAGTGGAATGTGAATGGCAATGTTGGTAGGGGAAGACCTAGAAGAGCGTTCCATGACCAAATCTGGGATGTTCTAAGGAAAGAACAGATCAAGATTATTCTAAACCAGCTAGCCGGAGTATGTATGAAAATATTAATGAATGTGAAAGAAGCGAAAGATGTACACCAAACGGTATAATGCTTAATATTGGTAAAGAGACGTGATCTATATCTATGTATATACATATATTATCTTTATATAAATAATTCTTCTGTACGTGTGTTGACAGTGAACTCCTCCAAAACGGCAGAACCGATTTGAATGATTTTTTGTGTATGTGTTCAAGTGGATTGGAGGATGGTTTAAATTTAAAAAAAAAATACAATCGATTGGTATATCATGCAGGACAACGTCTGTCGGGTCCGCTAGTATATTATATATACATGTAAGATTAGTACAATGATGCTTATTGGCGTCCCAAGTTTTCCCTCTTATAAAAACTAATTAATATAAATGTATTTATTTTATAACAGTTATTTTCTTCGTTTACTTATAAATAAGTAGTTATAGGGAAGAGGGCTTTTCCTGCTTGTTTATTATGGAGATGAAAAATAATTCGAAAATTTAACAAACAACAGGTACAAACAATTTAATAATGTCTATTGTGATGACAAATTTAACGAGCTAACATGTCATGTTATTTTGTGAATAAAAATTTGATTATAATTTTTCGCGACTTACAATAATAGTATCAACTTGATATTATTATTGTGAGTCGCTAACGATAGAAGCCATTAAAACATACTAAATAATATTATGGGTTTTATCCCTGCGATACACAGCAAGTGTCTCTTATATAGTCGTGTTCAATCTACTGTAATTTGTATCTGCGATTAAAAGAGATTTTTGTGGAGTCTATCACCACATTTAGGCAAGCGCTTTATAACCAGGCTCTGGGTTGTAATTCGAAAACCTTAGCTTTATGGGCACTCATTCATAGTCTCAGATAGTATGTATGTTTGTAGTTTGTACGTAGGTATAACGTGATTGGAGGTAGGTATTTCTAACCATTCTTGATAATAAATGCTTTGCATAATAATGTAAATCTTTTGAATATGAGTGCATATAAATGTGCTTTACTAAGTTATGATATTATCTCTTTTAGTTTTCCTCTAAACTTAGTTTCCTTTAACTCATTATAAATTAATTAATCATACGCGTATTGTCTGGGCTTCCCCGATTATTGATTGCAATGCATACATTATATGTATTCACTTGAATTAATGTCGTGTCGATTTTTGTATTGACATAGAAAGTATCAATCACGTCAACCTCATTTTTTTTGTTATGTCTCTTCTGTAAAATGTTTCACTTCAGTTCAAGATTATTGTAGCATCTGTTACGTAGCTTCATCTAGATGGGCCCTGTATCAAAATTAGTAAGGTAAATTTACAGTAAAATAGAAACAGATGGTTAAAAATTTTCACAAAAAAGCAAACGTCGCACGTACACACGTCTTCGGGGCCCTTAAGGCATGGGCCCCGTGTCATTGATCCGGCTGATAAGGCGATAGCTTCTTAGCTTAGCTTCTTTATAATATTACAATGAGCATAAGTCTTGACTTCGGGACGTCAATTGTCGTTTATATTAATTTAAATCATTTACAGGTGTCTGCCATGCTGATGATCTGATGCATTTGTTCCCTATTCACTTCCTTGAGAAACCGTTTTCGGCTCAAGACATCAAAACCAGTGAAACTTTGGTCACGCTTTTAACAAATTTCGCTACATCAGGGTAAGTGTAATCATTATAATCAAATAATAATGGTGACTGGTGGGCGGTGTCGCGGTCCAGTTGATACGAGTATTAATGATATAATACTTAAGGTGTTTTTACGATTCAGACCTAGTAGACCTAGTTATGTATAATACTCAGTCATAGGTATATTTAACTACCACTATTGCGATATATATATACCTAATGTAAATCAGGTCAATAATGCACGGTAATAGATACCTATTGATCGAAGAATATAATTATGGTCAAGGATACTTGCCCTGTTACCTACACCATAATTATTATGTTATATAGGTCACAGACAATGGGAAGTACTATAAATCAATGTAGGTACCTACCTATAGAAATATGGCACCATCACCTTTTTCGCGAATTTATATGTGAAATTTGCAGGCAGAACTCTCTCATCTTTCTGTTTACTTTTAATAAAAGTAGTTTTTAGGGTTCCGTAGCCAAAATGGCACCATAACTGTTTTATCGTGTCCATCCGTCCGTCCGTATGTTACTGGCATTTTTCCTACTCAAAACTACTCGATGTATATTGATAAAATTTGTTGAATAGGTGTCTTGTGCTTCTAGGTTTGGTAGTCAAATAATATAAATAAGTATTTTTGAGAGTTTAATCCATACATGTAACAGAATCAGAAAAAGAATTTTTTTTTAGGGTTCCGTACCTCAAAAGGAAAAAACGGAACGCTTATAGAATCACTCGGTTGTCCGTCTGTCTGTCTGTCTGTCCTTCTGTCAAGGATTTTTTTCTCAAGAACGCGTTGAGGTATAAAGCTGAAATTAATATCATATACTCGGGTTTGCAAACCATCGGCGTGAAAAATAAATCAAAATTCTTAGTTAACGCAATCAAAAGATACAGCCGTTTTTGCTCCATTTGTTTTGTCAGACGATCAAAAAAGTCAAAACCTGTAGGGTACTTCCCGTTGACCTAGAATCATGAAATTTGGCAAGAAGTAATATCAAGTTGCACAAGTAAAGGAAAAATCCGAAAACCGATCTCGTGTAGTTATATCACTGAATATTAGTACTGGGGTATACAATGATAAGCCTAAAAAATTAGCAAAAGTGAGAGTTTATTCCGGACTGACGTTATATAAACACCTACCTACCTTATTTATTCTAACTTATAGCTATCCCGTGGTCAGGGTGTAGCCAAATTATCATTATGTGTGCGATAGCACGCACCGTTTTCGGGATACGAGCTATTATAGGTGGAAATCTGCGCTAACGGCGAGGACAGTCGGGCTACGACGATCAATGTGCAATAGCGACTCGGACTGGTTAGGTTAGGGTTATTTTTTTTTTAAACTACCCAGAAGTAGAGGAACCGCGAAGCGGGCTCCGGCAACCACTGTGCGATAGCTAAACTTCACATCCCCCGATTCATAGTAATCCGACTCGGACTGGTTAGGTTAGGGTTATTTTTTTTTTTTCAAACCACCCAGAATTAGAAGCCCCGCGCGGCGTGGCTCCGGCGATCTATGTGTGGCACCCGAAACGTCAGTTTTTTTTTAACCTACATTATTCGTATTTTGATAAAAAATGTGTCATTTGTAGTGCACCCTCTTTGATACACCTTACCTACTAATTTCTTACATTTTAATCACAAAAAAAATATATAAAAAAATGCATAATCGTCCGGAACACTCGGTGCGCGAGTCCGACTCGCACTTGACCGGTTTTTTCACTTAAGAGCATATTTACAAACAGAGTGGCAACGTCAAGTTTTGTGTCATATTTCGTGGCTTTAAATTTTTTTTATTTAATCAGATCTATATTTAATAAAATATGCAAGCTACACTTTTACCCGACTGCCAGGACGGGTATTGTTTTTCGCGCGTATCTTGTAAGTTTGTAAATTTCTTTATTCCCACGTTTCTTTCAAACGGCTGGATGGATTTCGACAATTAAAATATACTTAGTTAGATTCTTCTCTAAAGCCCAAGTGTCCTTAGATACTTAGGTATTAAAAAACAAAACGGCGGACTTTTGGCCCCAAATTGTAAGTAAGTAGTTAATAATTTTTTTAACCAAAACTATGGTTACATACATATATATTACAGTACAAATATATTATATACATATGTTATACCTATATTTAAATTTATTCAGGAATAATAATTACTACCATGTTTCGGTCGTTTTAGTGCATCTGTTGATTTTTCGGCTGTCGGGTTATTATATTTTTTTAATTATATACTTGTTAGTAATACGTGAACATTTTCGGAAAAGAATCGATAAGAAAGTAGCATAAATTGTGTATCATCTGGTAAACCGTAAAAACTAAAAATAAAATAAAAATCACATACAAACACTAGACTAGAGATAACACTAAACACATAACAAATACTTCCATCGAAAATTGTTCTGAACATGATCGGATATACTGTTTTTGTGCTATTGTCCAAAATCAGCGCATCTTACCAAAGGACGGAATTGTTACTGCGGAACCTCTGTTTTTGTAATGGAACAAATTAATAATGTGTCACTATTTTCAGAAATCCTAACAAACCCTTGCCAATATCATCTAAATGGGAGCCGGCAACTGGAGGGCGTAATATGGAATATCTCGAAATAGGAGCACAATTGCAAATGAAAAAGGATCTAGCTTCACGCTCACGTTTCTGGGGTACACTGCCACTGTGGCAAAATGTGCGCAGAAGTCGATATGCCGATGAGCTCTAGTCTAAAATAATAATGAAACCCCTGCTGACCTGTGGTCCATCAGCTTAGTCCAACTGGTTGTACCACGGGTCAGTAAAGTTACCCATATCTGTAATAAATGACAAATATTCGAAGAGTCCATTATTACTATAATTTTACCTCATGTATAATAATAATTGTATAGTACCAATATAAGGCGTCTCCTCTTTTTTTTACACACGTAGAACAAAAGTAGGGTGAATCCTGTTTTCTAAAAAAGCATAAAGATAAAAAACCTTCAAGACACACACACACTTTACACATTCGGTATTTTATCTATACTTATTTAATATTATAAAGCTGTAGTTTGTTTGTTTGTTTGGTTGAATGCTAGGGTCTCAGGAACATTTGGTCTGATTTGAAAAATGCTTTTAGTGTCGTTTAGCCTATTTATTGATAAAGGTATATAGCTATATAACATCACGCTACAGCCAATAGGAGCTGAGCAGTGGCCAACCAAAGAATATACGCGATGCGAAGTCCTAGTGTGACTAGTTTTTTAATATTCAATATTTTTACTCATGTTTATTCGGTATGTTTGTCACCCGAATGAACATGTGTAATTCAAAATACGAGCGCAATTAATGTCGAATGTGTAACCGCTCTTACATATAAAAAAAATGTATGTGTTAAATATTATCTCTCAATAAATAATTAAATAAAATCATGTATTTAATTGTTTTGTTTGTTCATTATTGACATCTGCTTGGACTCTATTAAGAGGGTTCATACAGAAATACATGAAATCACGAGATTTCCACCTTCGCTACATATTAATATGTCTTTATATGTAGCTAAGTAATTCTTGGCATTCATGAACAACAGTTTTCTTGTCTAAAAAGTGTACTTATTAAGAAAAACAGACTATTTATTTATTATTAGTATTTTAGCTAGAACAGTTCTTTCGCACAGCGTTTTAAGCAATTCTACGAAACAAGCCCTCTTTCTGATTCAACAGGCACTAAAGTAATGGAAATTCATAAGAAAAGCTTGTTTTAAGGCCTACTACATAGTCCTTTAGTCGCTCTATTGAGAAAATATTACAAATATTTATTTTTTATCCGGCTGTCAGGACGGGTATTGTTTTTCGCGCGTATCTTGTATGTGTGTACCTAAATTTCTTTATTCCCACGTTTCTTCCAAACGGCTAGAGGGATTTAGACAATTAAGGTATCGTTAGATTCCTTTCATAAACCCAAGTGTCCTTAGATAGGTATTAATTAAAAAAAAAAACAAAATGGTGGACTTTTGACGCCAAATTGTAAGTACCTAATTAACATTTTTTTTTTAACCAAACGTATCGAGTAGGGTATCAAATTAAAGATAATCAAATGGAGATTACAAATATATACATATGTTACGTACCTATTTAAATTTAATCAGGGGTAACAATTACAAACATTTTTTGGTCTTTTTAGTGCGTTGCTTATCTGTTGATTTTTTGCAGACGGGTCATTATAATTTTTTAATTACTTTAATTTTTTACTTGTTTATAATTAAAACGTAAAAACTAAAATTCTCAAAAACTTTGAACTTTGATCAAGTTTGATGAGAATTTTGGTACACTATTATTATATGTGTTTAAAAAGTCGATTTTTTTACATTTAATTTAAGCAAGTTGTTGTCATTTATAAACGTCCATCATATTTTCGAAATCCCTTTAAAAATATTTTAAAATGATTTTTGAAAAGAGCCCTAAAACGCCTTATATTTCGGCGCACACACAGGCCGTAAGAAATCATTAAATCAGTACCGGCTGAGGCCTTCTAGAGAGAGGATGTATCGCTTTGCTTCCCGCGCTCCCGGTCCGATGTTTACGTAATATTTGTATATTTCAAGAGAGTTCAATACCTGTTGATTCTTTGTTATGGATTTTTTTTAAATTATAAATTGTTTATTTTGAGCTGATGGGCTCCAAAATCGATATCTGATGATCCCATTGATCACTGGGCATAGTTCTGTAGTCAAAGGTGTAAAAAGGCCCGCCATCTTAAACTTTGTTGTTTTTGGGCTGATTGATACCATAATCGATATCTGACTATCCCATTGGTACTGGGCATAGTTCTGAAGTCAAAATTGTAAAAATGCCCACCATCTTGAACTTTGTTGTTTTTGGGCTAAGTGATATCAAAATCGATATCTGACGATCCCATTGGTCATTGGGCATAGTTCTGAAGAACTTTGGCCATGTCAAATGGTCTGTGGAAATTTTTAGACTAAATGAAAAAAAAAAATTATTGTAAGTAATTATACCTAATTATTTTGTCCTATTCAACTTTAACAAAATACGAGATTATAAAATATCAAACTCATTAATACGCGCTATATGGTGGTATTCACACAGCATTAGAGAAGTGTGCGTGACTTAAAAACCTATTTGCGAGCAACTTGAAATTGTATGAACACTCTTAATTTATTATAGTAACTATTAAGTGTTATCACCTTTATCTACTCTGTATAAATAATGCATTACGTGATTTGATTTTATTTCGTGATTACTTTTTACAGCCGCTTTTTACTTATTTACGGAAGCGTCTTAACTGTTTATAGTCTATTCATCAATAATAATGGCTTTAGATGACTTACTATGTTTTAATTCAAATTCTGAAACTGAATTATATGAAATGGCCGCGAAAATTGCTCTGCAAAATTTTTACTATCGGTACGCGACACTTTTGTTCTTCAATTCAACTTTGTATTACGATGTAGAATTTTTCTTACGCGTTTTCAGCTACAATATTATCATTAACAGAGGAACTGTTAACTCTAAAGTTGTGAAAATAAGTCAACAGTATGTGATATTTGGAAGTGACGCAACGCATTTAGAGCAAATATTGGGGACATTAAGAGATATAGAAATTAAGTCTAATGGAAAATATATAATTGTTTGTCAGTCAACAAATTCAAAAGATTGTGAAGAGAAGGAAATCATTACCCTGTTTTGGAAGCACAGGATAGTCGACGTAGTGATAATTACATCTAAGAAAGAGCAAGCTCTTGGTTATACATATTTTCCTATTTCTAATGGTAAATGTGATAACCTTGAACCAGTCAAATTGACTTTGCCAAATAACAAGAGTCCGTACATGAACATAACAAATGGAAAAGCAACTGGTATTGATGCTGAATTACTGTCTGCCATAGCGTACGCTTTCAATACAAGTATCAAGATAATGCTGCCACATCGCGGTCATGGTTGGGGATTTCGCGAAAAGAACGGCACCTGGATGGGATCTCTTGCAGACCTTAGTGAAGATTTTGCGAATATTTCTATGACTTCAGCGGCACTTACCCTCACAAGAATTTCTGAGTATCACATAACTCATAGTTATTATTCTCATGGAGTAGTGTGGATTTCTCACCCAGCAGCGCTGCAAAACGAAGCTCTGAAATTACTGCATCCTTTTGAATATTCTACTAGAATAGCCTTAATATGTAGCTATTTGTTGGTCTTATTGTGTGGTTTTGTTGTTAGAACTGAGAAATTTTCTGCCATATGGCGAAGAGCTGAAGAGGACCGGCCGTTGAAGAGTGTTGTCTTATATTCGTGGATGATATGTATGGGACAAGGCTTGATAAGGTTGCCTACAAAGTCTACCTTATTGCATATTACTTTTCTTTGGATTAATTACTGTTTTATTGTTAGAACTTTGTATCAAGTGTATCTTATAAGTTCTTTGAAAGGAAAATTCTATACAGATCCGATAAATACTATAGAAGATGCAATACAAGCTAACTATTCATTTGGTTCAGGAGCTGCACTTCGAGATTATTATATTGAATATCCTGAAATTTATAATAAGTGGGTAAACGTAAACGCACCTGATATGTTGCCTACCCTATTAAGTGTATCAAAAGGGCAAAAATTCCTCCTTGGAATGACCAAGGATACAGCAATATTAGCAATGAAAAAATATAATATAGATGCGCATATATTGCCTCAAGAAGTAATCGTTAGACCTACAGTTATATTTTTGAAAAAGTTCTCTCCGTTCATAGATCCCCTCAATCTTATCTTAGGCAGGTTGGTCGCCTCAGGATTACCTGAAATGTTACATCAGAAATATACCAGGCATAATCCTGGCGACAAAAACAATGAAAACGAACAAGACACCTTGAAGTTAGTTGATTGTACCGCCTGCTACATTGTATTATTAATCGGATGGGTATTGTCTGCTGTATTTTTCCTATTAGAATTGTGTTTTGGTAAAATAAACAAACACCCTGTTAATTAGTGGTGTTGAAATAAATACTTTGAAATAATGATACAAGGGCTAGCAGTCCTCACCATTGTTCGTGTCGTTCTTCAGATATCAACAACTCGAACTAGTAAAACATATAAGTCAGAATATATTATAATGCAAGTAGGTATATCTTCTTAGTTCTCATACGCTAGTAGTAGATCGGATGGGTATTGTCTATCGTTTCTTTCGTAATAGAAGTTTGTTTTTGGAAAATGTACTAAAACTCTGTTATTTTGCGTTATTGAGGCAGGCACCTTAAAGCATGGAGGCGGAGGTGCTCGCCGAAGTGTATCGGCGGGTGGCGGCAGTTCGGGCGGACGGGCAGTCCCCTCTGCCCGAACAGGTGCGCGAGTGGCGCGAGGTCGCCCGCAGAGCCACCGTGGTTAAGTGGCAGGGTCGGCTGGGGGCTCCGCGGGCCGGTTTCTGGACCGTGGAGGCGCTCCGGCCGATCCTTCTGGAGTGGATGGGGCGGCAGCACGGGACCCATTCCTTCCGACTGGTGCAGGTTTTGTCCGGGCATGGGTGCTTCGGGCATTACCTGTACAGGGTCGCTAGGAGGGAATCGAGTCCCGTCTGCCACCACTGCGACTGCGACGACGACACGGCGCAGCACACGCTGGAGTCTTGTCCGGCGTGGGAAGGGCTGCGCCGTGGCCTCGTCGCAGTCGTTGGAGAGGACCTCTCGCTGCCGGCCGTCATGAGCTCGATGGCCGGCAGCGACAGGAGTTGGGAAGCGGTCGCATCCTTCTGCGAGGAAGTCATCTCGCAGAAGGAGGCGGCGGAGCGGCTCCGCAAGGAAAGATTCCTCCCGGAGCCGCTCCGCCGCCGGCGAACTGGGCGGCGTCAGCGAGCGCATATGCGCCTGATGCCGCCATAGTAAAGGCTGCGGGTGGGGGATCGGGGTTCACTTCCTCACCCGCTCCTTTCCGCGAAGGTCGACAGCGTCCCCGGTGCACCCGGACGCTGTCGTTCGGTGTTAGGGCCCGAAAGGGCCCGGTGTCGGTGCCCCGTAAGGGGCTGTCGCTGGGTGGGCTGCTGATGTTGTAACAAGTTCCAGGGCCCACCCATTACGGCGAAGCGACGGTGCACAGAGGGGTTTTAGTGGGTATTCCGGTCCTCTTAAGACTGGCGAGTCCCACATAACTGTCCCGTGTCCCCGCACGGGGCGGTATGCGTAATGCATTTCCCCTCTTAAAAAAAAAAAAAAAAAAAGGCACCTTAAAGCAAATCTTTCCTACTTAATAAATATACCGGTTTAGAACCAACAGCCCTTATCATTATCCGCATACGGTTGTCATGGTAGTCAGAAGTCAACAACTCTAAACTAATAAAATTATATAATACTAGAAGTTGAGCGGGGCTTCGCTCCTGTCGTTCTTTATTTGGCCACTGCTCAGCTCTTATTGGCCGTAGCGTAGATATAATTTAACATCATAATATTCACGGCTGGAGGAGGCAAGCAGGCGACGTTATTTATATAGCCTATTAAAATTATGGAATACATGCGGTTATAAAAAATGTTAATGTAATGATTTCCTATTCTTTTTTATCTTTATTATCTTCTATTCTTACTGTTCTTCTGTTGTCACTACATATTATATTTTTTTTTTTTATAAATTGTATTTATTATTTTGTTGTAATAGTCATGTCAACAACAAATTTTATATAAATTTCCTACTTTTGCACTGTTACCGCTAACTGATAAGATTTATTTCTAGACTTATTCTTATAATAAAACAAACAAATGTTATTTTTAAGATAGCTGTGGTTGCCTATCATTGAGAGAGAATCAGGCACGCTTTATGTTTTTGATATTTCTTTCTTGAGTATGTGTTCTTGTTGGTAATCCTTAATAAATAAATAAAAATAAAATAGCCTATGTTACTCAGTGATAAAGTACGAGTAGATTTCTAACGGCGAAAGAATTTTTGAAATTGGTGGAATAGTTTTTAAGTTTAATACCCGGTCCTTTTGGAAGGCTTACGCGGGGACACACGTCCAACACGCAGAGGCCCTTAAAGAATTTTAATTTAGAATGGGATGAGACATTTACCGCTGCCATATCACAGCTGCACTATTACAATACTGTACTACAGTACAGCTATGATTTGTCACTGGTAAGTATAAAGCTATTGCATGATATTATGGAGTTAAATAAAGTTGGGCTATGGGTTTGGGTATTTGGTGGAATGGTGATATCTGGCATACGGGATTAACGTCGCCTGCTTGCCTCCTCCAGCGATGAATATATGATGTTAAATGAGGATTTGGGCAGACGGTGACTCGCCTTACACTAGATGGGCCCCTTCCACAACCGACATGGGCCGAAGTCCACGGGTCTCAGGGCATTATTATTATTATTATACAAATCTTTCCTCTTTATAATATGAGTATAGATTAGTTAAATACATATAAATTATAGTTATAAGTTAAGATTAGATAAATTGGGTACATGTTCCAATACTACTAGTGTTAGTCTAAGGTCTAATCATAGGTAAGTATATTTTGATTTTGATTATCGTCTACATTTGGTAGGTATACTCGTATATACGTTCAATAAAGACGATATAAAATCGTTGCTATCTAAAAATAATGAAACGGTATCGATGCACACGACACGTGACACGGGTGGCATCATGATAAGTCAGCACAATTTATAGGCTAACCTCATCTTAATACATCAGTAAAGATATTATTCAGTTTCCTTGTTATTTTTGCTTATTATATAATAAAATGATCAAAGCCTACTTTAGGTACACAGTAAACATATATTTTTTTATTTTTTAAAAGTACGCTACAAAAGCCTTAAGATTACCTATGTAGTTAAGTGTGAAAATAAAAAATCTGGAATAGCTTCTAGTAAAAATCTTGTTTTATTATTTAACAACAAAGTTCAAGATGGCGGCCATTTTTACAATTTTGATTTCAGAACTATGCCCATTCACCAATGGGATAGACAGATATCGATTTTGGTAACAATCTGCCTAAAAACAACAAAGTTCAAGATGGCGGGCATTTTTTCAATTTTGACTTCAGAACTATGCCCAGTGACCAATGGGATCGTCAGTAATCGATTATGGTATCACTCAGCCCAAAAAAAAACAAAGTTCAAGATAGCGGGCATTTTTACAATTTTGAGTTCAGAACTATGCCCAGTACCAATGGGATAGTCAGATATCGATTATGGTATCAATCAGCCCAAAAACAACAAAGTTCCAGATGGCGGGCATTTTTACAATTTCAACTTCAGAACTATGCCCATTGACCAATAGGATAGTTAGATATCGATTTTGGTATCAATCAGCCCAAAAACAACAAAGTTCAAGATGCCGGGCATTTTTACAATTTTGACTTCAGAACTATGCCCAGTGACCAATGGGATCGTCTGATATCGATTTTGGTGTCAATCAGCCCAAAAACAACAAAGTTCAAGATGGCGGGCATTTTTACAACTTTGGCCATGTCAATAGTCTGTGGAAATTTTTAGTCTAAATGAAAAAAAAAATATTGTAAGTAATTACCTAATTATTTTGTCCTATCCAACTTTAACAAAATACGAGGTTAAAAATATCAAACTCATTAATACGCGCTATATAGTAATACCACACAGCATAAGAGAAGTGTGCATGTTCCGGCTCTGTGTGCGTGACTTAAAAACCTATTTCCGAGCAACTTGAAATTGTATGAATACTCTTAAATAGGTAATTAAAGAAATAAAAGAAATACATAATTAAATAATAAAATTTTATTTAAAAGGGAATTCGGTCGCGTATTGGTATAAATGCCAGAAAGCAGCGATTTGGTGTGGTTACAAGGTAATTAATATGCAGGAATCTATGGCAGCAGTTCAGCCCCAAACCTTAACGCTTTGGTCCCAGGAACAGCTAGCCATGGCTACCCCGTTAGGCGACACCGAGATAGAAGTCACACGATTTTCATGAGCATTCAGCGTACCTGAAATGATATAAATATCTGTGTTTTTTGTTGGATAAACCATAGAAGCCATCGCCAACTAGCCTAAGTCTAAATAGTAATAAATTGAGTGCCTATAGAAGTGAATAACCTAGATGGCGGTGTATAATTTCCTTCAATAAATTGACCATTCAGATAATTTAAATGTATGAATAATAAGATTCCAGGTCCTTCCAGTCATAATTATACCAAATACTTATTTAGTTCTTTGTAAGTTTGATTTAACCCTACTTACTAATATGTATTTAAACACAATATACAAGGTACCAGTGGTGCCTTAGAGTACCTTAGACCTTAGAGTACCTGTCTTAGAGTCATACAAACTGCATGGGGGTGGATGTGCTTGAAATTATTTTCGATTCCCATATGACCCTACGTGGGGACAGAGTCATGGGTCTATTGGGAAAAATTTGAGTTTAAAGAGTGTTTACTAGCGTTTCGATGTAATGATCATTATTAAAGGATGATGATGGTGCATAGCAGATCTAGTTAATCATACCGATACTTACCTAGATGCTATTTACGATATAACAACTTTTTTAACCACTTTTATGTGACGAGGTCTATAAATTTGCATCAGACAGGTGATATGGCTGTTCAGAATTTATTAAAAAGTCAGCCGAAATGGAGGAAGGGAGTGTGGTAAACTTCAACCTCTGCTTTTAGGGCTATCTAATAAAAATGTTCATGATATGTATGTAGATACTATCAAGATAATTCTTTTGCTGATTGTACATTAGTCCCAATAATAGTGTCAATGACTTCTATCTATGGAATTGATCATTGTTAAGTGGTGAGAATTGAAAACATTGAATTGAATTTATGTTGATGAAAGACTGTAGCTAAAAAATACCTACAAGTTACGGGTTGGTTTGTTGATTACATAATATAAACTTCAGTCATTTCGTTCATTTATCTAATAAACGTTTTGGCTGCGTTGTGTTCATTAGAAATTAAATCTTTATATATCTACCTATTAGTGCACTCTTATCTGGAAGATATTGCGAACGTGAAATATATTACCAGTGTGTTTAACTTTAAGTGTGTCCCAGGAATGTACGGCGTTGTCATCCGAGCCAGCTAGTAAATATCTTCCACTTAGCGAGAGACCTGGCCAAAAAATTAAAAGGTTAGAACGATAGTTCAGACGATGCCCGAAGATATTAAATCAGTATATACTAGACCATGCTTTATAATTGAGATAAAAAAAAAATTAAGTAACGAGAAAACCGCTGTCAATTTTGAAAACTCAATCTTTCGAGCTTACACATGCGACTAGGTGAACTGGCAAACCCAACTACCTACATATCGCATAACACGTGGCAAGTACTGGTTTTCCAAGGTATTAATGTGTGTGTCTAATTATATCAATGTCATTTTAATATTCATACACAAACAAGTCCTTTAGACGTTAATATTATCGTATGTGTCATGCAGGGCGGAAGGAAAACAGCCGGGGTTCTCATGGAACTAAGTAGGTAACTAAAAAAAAAAGATACAGAAATTGTAGAGAAGGTAAATGGTATATCACCCTTTTTTAAATTATCTTAGCTTTAAATAAGAGCTTATGTCGTTAGGAGGTGTTAGGTTTGTATAATATTATTTGCATTTCAAAAAAATTTGACAGAAACTGCACTCATATGATGTTGAAATTAATAATTAGACGAAACACAGCAAACCGACAATCAAATATATACAAATACAAATTATTTTTCATTTTTAGTTCCAACTCGCTTTAGTCCAGTTTTTAGGATTCCGTAGCCAAATTGGTAAAAACGGAATCATTATAGTTACGTGGTGTCCGTCCATCCGTATGTCACAGGCATTTTACCCAAAAACAACTTGATGTCAGTATTTATATTGAAGAATAGGTGTGCGGGCCGCTATTAGGTTCGATAATTAAATAATAAAAAAATGCGACTGGCCTGTTGGTCTAGTGGTTAGTGACCCTGACTACTAAGCCGGAGGTCGTGGGTTCGATCCCCACGCACGACAAAATCTTTGTGTCATGAGCATAAAGGTTTGTTCTGTGTCTGGGTGTAATTTATCTATAAGTAATATGTATGTATTTACAAAAAAAAAGATGTATTTAAGTAGTATATTAGTTGGTTAGTACCCATAACACAAGCAAATATAATTGCTTAATTTGGGACTAGATGACGCGGCTGTGTGAATGTGGTAGAATATTATATTATTATTAATTATTTTTAACGCATTAGCCTTGCTATCCAACGCGGTAATGTGGTAGCCTTTTGGGTACGTTTCCTCAGGAATCTGATCTCAATCAGTTATTCTATTTATAGCAATTTCCTGTAAATAGAGTATCTGGTTCTTTTTTTTTAAATTTATTTTTAAGTTATGTGTAAATATTTTAATAAATACTGCCAACCAAAATTATTTTGAGCATGATCGGATAAACCGTTCTTGAGTTATTGGTGAAAAACTGCTGTTGTCGTCAATAGGATGTGAGTGCTATGAAGATACGCTCTTTTGCTGAATTATTGTAATTATTTCAATTACATAAAAAGTTCATCACCTTTCCCCTGAAGATTAGCTGTTTATCAAAAAATATGTTATGTTATCTACGCTATTTTGTTATAACAATTACATAATGCTTTGGTGGGATGAGGCAGTTGCCTCCAAAACCACCAAACTTACACACACCTCTGTAACTACGGAGGTGTGTGTAAGTCATACGAGAAATTACAATGTTATTTAAAGATGTTTACAAATTACTGCCTCTGTAGCGTAGAGGGAGTGTCATACCATTACTGCGCAATATGCTTCAATTCTTTATTGAGTTATACTTCTGAGTCTGTAATTATGATCGGCCTATTGCCATTTACTGATTGTAAATGGCAATAGGTTCAACTTCCCTTAGTTATATAAGACCCAACAGAGCTGGCCAAAAATGGATAAAGTGCAAGTTACTAAGTAAGTGACGTAGGATTTGTTGCACGGGCTACTTCGTAAGTAAATCACAAAAACAGTAAAATTAAATGACATCAATTCATCGTACATGGAGACTTGATGGAGTGGATGATTATAGGTATAACTACTTGTGATATGGTTCGTATCGTACGTACCGCAGCTGGTGAAGCCGCCTGCGCCTGGTGGGGTGTAGTGACCCAGTTGTTGATCACTACGGATATCGAAGAGTCGTGCAGTCTTGTCTTCAGACGCCGTCGCAAAAGCCTGGCCGCTGTTGTGAAACTGCACATAATGTTCATAATTAGCAAAAATGAAATAGGTTATCAATGCAAGTTAAAATGGCCTGGAGACAAACACAACCCTATAAACTTAATATTTAATGCGAGATATAAAACTACTAAAGCTAAATGGTTAATGGACACATAGGTACACCATGATAGATATACATTTAATAATTAATTAGTCCTACGGTAGCGTAAAATTAGTAACTCACACAAACACTGTTTACGTCAGCTTCGTGTCCGAAGAAAGTTTGCTTTGCTTTTTCATCGCGAACGTCCCATAACTTGCAAGTCTTGTCCACAGATCCAGTCACGTACGACTTCATGTCTGCAAAATGTCTTATACCTAAGTACTTTTAACTATTCGTATTTTTTTCTTAAACGAAGGTTTTCATAAAAGTTTGTTTAGGTCTATACTTCTTTTCTAATAAGGTTGATTGATGGAGGTAAGTAGTTAATAAAAGTGTATATTGATACGTACCGGGGGACAAAGAAATGCTGACTACATCACCAGCGTGGGCATCGAATTCCATTTCACGTTTCCCTGCCTCTAAGTCCCAGACGCATCTGTAACAGTTGTAAATATTTAAGTAAAGTAATTTTATTACCAAATCATCTAAGGGGCTAATAGCAAACTGGATATTTGATTGATCGATTTTGATATCATTGTCAAATTATTTTTAGAGTTCCATACTTCAAAAGGAAATCTCTAAAGTTAATTTTATAATAATAGTTTCTTTGTACTCATCATTGCCATGCTAAAATTCATTCCGATGTAAGTATTTTTTTAATTATAATTATTTTGAAAAGAACCTAATAAGCGCAACGGTACCTATTGGATTTAAAAAACTTTTGTTTTAGTCATCGAATGTTTGTATACTTATCAATAGTTTTCGCTATCGAAAAATTTCTTTGTCTTGGGACTTCAGACATATTTCAGTACAAACAGATATATTGTGAGTACAGATAAGTCACTCTGAATAACATCTAAACGTGGGTCGCTGTATTGTTTTGAAAATATCGATGTAATGGTTTTATAAACAGATCACAGATACACTCATACTCGTACCTATTTAAAAACAAATGATTGCTGTAAGTGTGCTGTGAGTTGTAATATTATATTGTAGTATGACTAACATATACTTACTACAACAGGTATGTTTTAGGTCATGTTAAAATGACTATATTTTATTACTTACTTACATTTTCTGACCGTTGGATTTTTAAACCAATCGACTTACACTTACCAGTTTTAGACACATTAAAAGGAAAATCAAAATCGGTAGATCAAAATTTAATAATAGAAAAGTTATATTTATACTTAAAATCAATTAATTCCTGTTTAATACTAACATTTTCATATCTCCAGAGCCTGTGAGAATGTGTGTGTCGTCGAGGAAGCGGCAGCTGCTAAGGAATCCTTCATAGCCAGCCAGCTCACGCACCATTTTAGCAGCACCAGTTGAGTCACGGTTATTCACATCATAGATGGTACACATGTTGTCCATACCACCGCAAGCTATATTACAATATAGATACGCAACATAAACAGAAAATTAACTTATAGACGCATAATGTCTATAAGTTAATTTTCTGTTTATGTTGCGTGGTGTGTTATTACCTTTCGACAATTTAGTTAGGTAATATTTTTTTTTTATTATCCATTTAGTCGAATAAGTATTTTTGGTTCGATCGCCACACGAGACTAGCATTTGTTTGATTCACTCAATAATTTAGAAATCACAAGTTCTGTGGCACATAGGATTATCCGAACATACAATGAGATAATACGCATACCTATGAAGTATATGCAGACATGGAAAATAATATATTTCCTCTAGCTTTTGCCCGCGACTTAGTCCGCGTAGATTTCGATATGAATTTACATTGAATTTTCATGTACCTATCACCAATCTACAGGGGTTGAATTTCATTTTACGATTTTTGCGTAAATATTGACGTAAAAATCGAAAAACAATTACTTTTTTGTAATCAGCATCCCTGAAAACATTGAAAATTACATCCATATCAATTTATGATAATTTTCACACCTATTTCATCCCTTAGGCTAAGTTTTTCAGACACCAAATAAAAATACGCCTAATAGTTTTCAAACAACTTCAAATTTCATTCCCTTTGGGACTGAATTAACCACAAATATTATGTATTATGTAGATGTGATCCTAAACATAAATATTATGTAAAATCTTTTTAAAATCTGATCGGCTGCCAACGTCATATCAAGAACATACCCTCCAAGTTTCAGGTCTCTACTAAGATCAGCGGTGTAGGCTGTGCGTTGATCCGTCAGTCAGGCAGTCAGTCGTTCAGGACAAAGCATTTTATATGTATAGAATAATCTATAGATATGTAAAGAAGAAGCATTTTATATGTATAGATTATTCTATACATACTCGTAGCATTTTTGCTTTGTCCTTTGTAATAGAATTGTAATAGAATCCACAAGGATTACAGTCAATTAATTTCATGTTGAAGAAATAAAATAAAAAACATGTTTACCAACAAAGTTTCCAGAAGGAGCGAAAGCGACGCTCATGACCCAAGCAGATCTGAGAGGTATCACTTGCACTTTGTTTCCGCTCCAAGTGTCCCATATAATAAGTTTTCCGTCGAGTGAACCGGTGACGCAATGCCTGAGGATGACGTGCGGTTGTTATTGTTAGCCATCAAGAAAAGGTATTAAAAATATTATTAGGTATTTATATTTTTCTTTGTATTGAATTAGTGAATTAGAGATCTAGAATGTAGAATGCTTGATTTTTGTTCCAATCTATATAATACTAATATTATAAAGCTGAAGTATTTCTTTGTTTGGTTGGTTGAACGCGCTAATCTCAGAAACAACTGAACCGAATTAAAATTTAGTGTTGGATAGATCATTTATCGAGGAAGGCTGTAGGCTATAAAACATCACGCTTCGACCAATTGGATTTGAGTGCCAGAGAGAACTGAACAAAGATCAACGGTAGCGAAGCCCCTGGCAACCGCTAGTTATAAATTTATGGTAAGCGTAATAAATTAAACTGGGTTATGTATATATTATTATATACATACTGTTATATATTATTCTGGATAATGGCCTAAACCCTCTCAGTTCTCTAGTTAGAGGAGAGGAGACCCGAGCCATTAAATTAATTAATTATTTAATTTACAACAAAGTTTTTATACTTTTTTTAATAAAAACCCAAGTAGGTACTTATATTTTCTAAGTACAAGTGACATAAATGTATAACCATATGTATAACGCACACCGCGTGCGCAGCGAGTAGCCGCGAGCCGCCGTGAAGTGCGGCAGTACCGCAGTAATAAACTAGTGTTCCCTAACTACGGTCGTTTCATTCCACAGTTATTTACCTACATATCATTGGCGACGAGGATTTTATTGCATTTATCATTTTAATTATGCGCAGTTTTTTAGCAGCATTTTATAAAGCTTTTTTTTTCTTTTACAAATAAAGGAAGTAAGTATACGAATAGCATTACATATAAAAAAGCACATCTCAGCAGTCGCATCTCATTATCAAAATCAAAATAATATTCGCTAACACTACACCATTTCTGCAATGAGGCCCAACGCAGTGCAAAGCTTTTATGAAGTGAAGGGGATCAATAAGTATTCTCCTACTTCTTGTTCTCTGCTTCATGAGTCATATCAAGAAATCATAGATTTTTTGAAAATATCTTTCAAACCAGTGTTTTTAGCAACGGTTGTATTGAAGGAAATAAAACCTTTTACTGCGTTGGGCCTCATTGCAGAAATGGAACAAAAACATTTCTTGAAGAAATTTGAAAATTATAAGCTCATTAGAAACTTGCCTTTGCAACTTGCAAAGGCAAATTTCTAATGAGCAATATAATTATTATTTATTAAAAAATAAAAGTTAATTATAAATTTTCGCTTAGCTCAAACTGACAGATGACTCACGTCACGCTAGCTACCCATCATGACGATAAAAACTTATTCTGTTATATGAGGAATGGATTAATTATAGGATTTAACTTAAACTGCAGTATCCTATAGTTTCTGTAGTAGTATTCTGTTTTCTTTTCTTTCTTTCTAATATTACTACAATTATAATTTAGTTACCTATAGAATCTATACGCAATTTAAGTTAAGTATACATATTAGGTAAATATTATGAGACAAACTTAGGTACCTACCTCTACTTTCTCCCATAGCAAAATTAATATTTAATAAAATATCTCATCATTTCAACCCATAAATAAATATCTCACTGCTGGGCACGGGTCTCCTCAAAAGAATGTCGAAGGAATTTAGCCTACTACTTATACCACGCTGGCCAGACGAGTTGGTATAAGGGTTTGTTTTGTATTTTCCTTTTCTCGCAGTGCTCTTGTCTGCATAATGGTCTCTTAGTCGCCTTTAACGACTCCCACGGGTTGAAATGGGTTAGTGACATTATGTAATCTTAATCCGTCACTACACGTATATTTGTTATATGCAATATCTAATAGATTGGATAAGTTTTAGGTACTTAAGAAGAGCTTTACGTAATGAGTAACCAAGTACACTGTAGACTCACCTGGAATCTCCACTGTAATGAACAGAATTCACCTTGTTAATGTGCCCTTTCAGAGTTTTCTTTATCATAAATCTGATTTTGGGCACATCTCCTACGTCTCCACATTTCTCTGCTAGCTTCGCATCAGCTACCTTCTCTTGTTCGGCCTGTTCAAACAAAACACATAATTATAAATAACTTATCTTTTGAACTAATATCAGCAGTTTTGTTATTAGATGTGTACTTTTGCTTTGGCGATTAAATCAGTGAGTTCTTTTTGAAGCGCAGTCTGCTCTGGATCCTCTTTAGGCATGACTCCAGTCCTGCTGTTCAGATAATTGAGTAGAAGTTGCACAGTGCACTTCTGCGACTATTATGAGCCTCGCGCAACCAACTCACCGTCTCTAATCTCATTTGTTTAAATTGGATTTAAATATACTGGTCAACTGAAGCTTTATATGTGCTAAGAATGTATCGCTTACTACAGTTTATTGTGTTAGTTGTGGATGTAGGTAATACGATTTTATGATTCAGTAATATAATTGGACGTAGTGAGGCGAAAAGAGTACCCAGCACAGTTACTCATAAATAATACATTTATTATATTATGTAAAAGTAACTGTCTCATTCTTAATTATCTATACATATTTATAATAAAATACAGATATTGAAGAAAAAATACAATAAGTAGGGGTCTTTTTGGGAGTTACAGAACAACAATCTGTCTACACGCGTCACGCAAAAACTGCTGCATGTAATTCCATGCAGTTTTTACCAATGTGTGCTATCATCATCATCATATCAGCCTAATGACGTCCACTGATGGACGTAGGCCTCATCTAATTTCCGCCTCATCGAGCGATTTTATGCCGCTAGCAACTAACCAAGCAATGTAAAGTATGCTATAGGTACTCGGGCCGAAATCAATATACTTATAGTTAGAGTAAACAATAACAAAATTTGACTATCTTTTATTGTAAGTAATAAAAACATTCTTCATTGATTTCGGCACGAGTACCTACCTACCTATCTATAGAGTTCGACCTACGCCCCGTTACTGCAGGAATTTCAGGAAAATTCAAATTACACGTGGGTGGATTTGCAGGCAACAGCTAGTAGGTATATAGTTATTATAAAGATGAGATAGTAACTTTGAACATTTATTGAAAAGACTCAAGAGTTCTGAATTGTTTAAATTTTACTTAGATGAAAGCGTATTTTATCAAAAAGGGCTTAAGCACAATGGACATTTTTTGTTGTTTTGATCAGTGAAGGTAATAAACAAATTGGAATTACAAAAATAAATACAGAATTTCAATACTCAATACTCAAAATGCACACAATAAGGTAACAAAGACATTATTATATTTACAACACATTAGCTCGTAAAGGGTCTTTCACCAATTTCAGTGTCGTAATGTATCTCATTACGCACTAGTGCGGTAATGTAATGTAAAATGCACGGTTTATCAAGACCACAGACTAATAATCAAGATGCTCCGTATAAGACGAACGGTACTTTTTAAAATCTTAGCAAAGAGTTTTTATGTCATCAAAATGGTCAACATTTTATGAAATAAATTAACTTTGGGAGATAAAATAATTATTACATAATAATATATAAAATAAACATTTACTTCTTTTATTTTTTTATTAATTTAGACCATAAATTACAATCTGTAATAAAACCGGATCCTAGGTTTATGAATAAAACACAAAAATAAGAATTTACTTTATTAGTAATAGTTACTAGATGTTTTTGTGCCTTTTCCTTAAAAAAAATGCGCTGATGCGCGCGCATCGATAATTTGTAACAAGTAAAAAAAATATTCCGCGCGCTTTTTCTTTTTGCTGTTTTGTTTTTTTCTAAAAAAGTCCGAGTTTTATTTATTTCCTCGCAAATATGTTATAAAACGTCGTATTACATACGTGCGCTTTGATAATTACAGCCTCTGCTTTCTTGTAGCCCTCGCCTGCAGCTCGAGCTAGCAATACCGCCTCGGCTAAATTACCAACTTACCGCACTTACATCATAATGTACTATTAAAAAAAATAGTAAAAATTAATTGACGTTGTTAGACCTACTAGAACTCGAAAACGGCTGAATCTATTTGGCTAATTTTGGTTTTTGACTATTTATAGATATTAATATACTAGATGTTTTAAAAGGTGAGAAAAATAAAGAAATTGCTAGGAAAGTAGTAAAAACAACTATTTTATTTACAATACAAGTTAATGTTAGTACCTATCAGTCAAACGGGATGGATCTTCAATATAAGAATTCCAAAAAGTTCTACTTTCAATGACATTTCAATAAAAAAGCTCTAAATAGTAATTTTCACCCCTATCTCATCCCTCAAGTTGGCTATACAGACTATACAAACACCACCCATTTACACATTTCTTAAGCGTGGTCATTTTAATATTAATCGTCATTTAATTGTATATACTTAGACATAATAAATAGTTTGTATTTTCAAAGATTAAGAAACACGTGTTTGTTTATTTGTGTTTTTGAACATAAATACAATTACAGTTTGATATGGGATAAATTATGAATGAAGAGGAGGAGGAAGGAAAGGTGGGAGGAAATAGTCTCTGCTTACCCCTTTGTTGGGAAAGAGAGAAATTTATATATGTATGTAATCGTATCTACATATGGCATAAATCGACAATAATTTTATTATTTTAGTCCGTGGCATTTCTGCCGACAGTGTGATTTGGCTGTTGTAATTTTTTGGGTAGGTAAGTACCTACCTAATTATAATGGTTCAAATATCATCATTAGCATATTGATGAGTTTTTTGCTGGCCAAGTCAGTAGGAATACCTATAATACAAAGTAAGATTTATTTGAATACTTACTTAACTTATTATTGTAACAACTGATACAAAAGTAATCAAGCGCAACCATCGCCCTAGAAACGATGACTTTCTCTGATCGTTTCACTTCATTTTCGACAGTAAACTAACTGTTATCCACGAAAAACCGTAGAGGCATTGCAGCAGTCTAACTGTTTATAAATAGAAGAAAAATAGTCTAGTAGACTGTACAGAATTAAATTAGGTAGGTATACCTGATTGCAATCTACAATCAACTTGTTATCAGAGGCTTATGTGATGTTAATTTTTCTTTTTATTTATATCACGATGGTGGCAAACAGACGTACGGCCCGCCTAATGGTAAGCGGTTACCATAGCCTATGGGTGCCTGCAATAACAGGGGCAGCACGAGCTCGTTGCTGACCCATAAGAAAGTTATCATTATTATTATTTATTCCATATATTGCATCTGAGGCATTGAAAGAAAATAGTGATTTAGCCCTGTGTCACCCGCGACACAAGGCTTAATCAATCGTGTGGCTGTAATTAAAAAAAAAATCAGCCCAGTGACAGTAATTTAATATAAATAAGTAGGTTCCTAACTTATGCCATAGTAGGGTAACTTATCCAGTGAACCGACATCCAGTAGGATATTGGCCAGTAGTAATGCTAGGAGTAAGTTACGATGAATGGATATATGAATGAATGTTTGTTACTCAATAGGCTGAAAGAAACTCTATAAAATTTGGCACATTGGCTTTTTATCAAGAAGCTAATTTTTTTATAAAAATAAGAAAAGTAATTAACTTTTTTTCCATAAATCGATATTATTTTCATGTATTTTGAATTAAGCAGTGGACTGCGATAGGCTGAAATGATGATGATGATGATGATGATCTAGAACAAATACGCATTGTTATTTGCTATACCTGCCTAGTTAAAATGAGCGAATTCACAGTTGAAATTTAAAGACGGAGATAAGTGCGCGCGTGTTGTAGGTATTTACTAGGTTTATTAAAAAAACAGTGAATTGATAATGCATTGTTCTAACGATTAGATCGAAACAGGCTTATGTCATAGTGCTTGAATTAGCTTGAGATTTTTACCTAACTTTTGTATTCCTATTTCGGTGGCCGGTGAATTGGATTTAAAAAAGGCCTATTTCAAGTCTTCGACCTAACGCGGCTAGGTGTAAGGGCTGTTTGATTGTATGAGGTTCGTGTGTGTGACACTGTACCGTAGCTCCATTAATTTCTGGTTAACTACCAACGTCTTCAGTTTAGAGGCTTTAAAACTGCACGGCATAGACGGTTTAGAATTAGTGCCTGGAAATACTGTACCGGCTATTGATCCAGGTATGAACTGGTAGCATTTATTTTAAAACTAGCAGTACCCACGACTTTTCATAGGTTTTAATTTTTTTACGGAACTGATATTTTTCCAAATTTAAAGTATCCTAAGTTGCTCCTTGTGACATTAGCTATCTAGTAGCCAGCCAGTAAAAGTCCTGTCGAAACCGGTTAGGCCCCCTGATTCTGAGCTGTCGGAATACTTTCGGCCAGAACTGTCAGATTATTTAAAGTTAAAAAACAGAATGTTAAAAAAATAGATGGATGTAGAAAATCCTATATTAATCAGTTTTTAATTTTCCATACGGTAAACTAATTTCTAACACTTAATAACTTAAGCTGTAAAAAGACATCGTTCTAAAATTCGAAAAAGTTTACGATCCGGGAGCAATCCGATGAGTCAGAATCAGGGCCCTGTAATATAGGAATTTGCTTTTTTTTTCAAGCAAACTTAGAGACAGACGGACAGACAGAGAGATAAAAATTACAAAGTGGTTTTTTTATTAAGTACCTATAGGTACAGTATCGTACATACTTTCTAAAAAGTTGTTATTTTGATATTACAAACTACAATTTATGTAATTTATTTGTAATAAATGTACCTACCTATTCTTGAATAATAGGTAATATCCCTATAAAATTTATACTCATACGCAAAGTTATTCAAATAGATTGCTTTTAAAAATTAAATAAATAATGTGATGCCACAAAAAGCCTCGTACTGGGCACTTTTCCATAAAAACCTACAAAAAAGTCTAACCAGGTTAGGTTAGACTTTTTACCTACCTAACCTAACATGTTTATCGACTGAGACTGAATATTATTGATGAAAATTTGATGATTTGTACTAAGGTAACCAATACATATCTGATAACAGGTTGTGCGATCCCCAATAGGTATCAAAAATAATACAGGCCAGTACCTATTTAAATTGCAACCTCTTTATTGTGTGGATACAGTTATTCGTACCTAATTTCTTTTTCAACCAAGTCCAACGCTTTCATTTCACGGTATAATAACTTTTTCTGAAAGCAATAAAAACAGAGAATAGCTCTCACCTCCCGATGTAATCAATTTGATAGGTTCTATTGGGACCGTATTGCAGTCGTTCGATGAGAGCTTTGGCGAAAACATGGTTTTCAATCGGCGGTGCTTTGCGCTCAAATGTTGTTGGGTATTGGCAATGCTGATAGCCCTTAAACAGGGTAAATCTCAAGAATTCTGCGAAAAGGATAGCTCTGGAGGAGGTTGTGAGCCACAATTCCTGTATTCTAAAGGTAAGTACCTACCTACCTATTCATATTTCTTATCTAGTTCAACCAATAAATTAAAATGGTAATATTTAAGCGACTTAAACAAGCGATGCGATTTTATTTGATGTGTCGGACGTACCTACTTAAAGATTTTTAAAATAAACATTTTTAAATCATTAAAAGTTTTTTTAGATAGCACATATCTCTTGATAATCTTTAGGTACCTAGGTATATACGCTTACGCCTTGTATACTTATACTTAATTATTTATGGGGTGGTGGGATACTCTACTTCAAAAAACATAACATTAACAATCAAAATAGGTATCAACACCATGGAATATACCTACCTATCATTGTGCTAGGTACTCAGGTAGTGCTCAAGAAACAGTATCTCAAGATATAAACTTGTTAAAGTATTGTACCTATACTTACATAACTTATAAAAAAGTCTATATCATATATTCTACCTACCATGTAGGTATTGTCTCTACTCTTTGTCAAAAGTCAGTGGTCATATTTGTCATTAATTTAATAGTGAAATTCGAGTGAAATTCTCTTGGAATAATTGTATTTCATCGTATCTGGATAATAAGTGGGTATAAATAAGCCCTTTGAATTATAAATGCAAATGTAATAATAAGTAAGTAAGTACCAGGTGATTATATTCTCTAGCAGATGTTAAAAATAAAATAACAAAATTCTTATCTATGCACTTTTTTGAATGCTATTATTTATTTCAAGTTTTGTACTATTGGTTTAAGTTTATAACGTTGTTTTATTTGATAAGAGTTATGTTACCTAGATAGATCTATGGTAACGCATCTACTAGGGAAAAGTCGCCTAGTATCGGCCATTTATACTCTTTTTGAAATGATTATTGAAATCTAGCCTAATCTTCGTGCGAAATGATACCTTATTTCATTGAGCAAGGCTTATCAAAGAAATATGCAGTTATATGCCGAAAAATGTTGATATGGCTGGTATTTGGCGCTTTTACCTCCACCAAAACAATTAGGCGCATGACGATACGAGCGCTAAAGGCCTATGTTCAGCAGTGGACGTCGTTGGGCTGATATGATGATGATGATGAAAGTGATCTCTGTCGAGAGCACAAGAACGAGTAGGTAGGTACACGACTGCTATCATGTCACTAGGCGAAGCGGGGGTAGATAGAAGCTAAGGTGCAGGCGCCGTAAACGCATTTTTGTCATGCCTAATTGTTTTGGTCGAGTACTTAACTAGTACCTCCCTATTTATTTTCGCGGTAAAGGCTTTTCTTCATAAGATCCGTCGATAATACCGGATAATAATTTAAGAATGCGATAATGCGTCCCCATTCCTTTCACACAACTGTTTTTATCGTCGGATAATTCTATTTCGTATTCGTGTTTATGGCTGGTCATCATCCATAGCCACTGTTAATGATTTTTTTTTCTGATGATAAGTAAATGAATAGGTACTTAAAACACTTGGTAATACCAAATTTCGTTATTGATATAGGTACTGACTGAATATCGTAGCAGTGTGTAATACAACCTCGTAGCAGTTGTAGCCGTAGTCACCTAATGCAATATTTTAGGTAGGTACTTACTAAAAAACATATTGTTTCGTAATAATGTATCCGGTAATATCGACCGATACTAACGCGCCTATAAAGGGCGTCACATACGGTGAAGATGCTATAATATTTCATCTTAAGATACCTTGATATAAAATATTATAGCATCTTAAGGTATCACACACGGTTAAGTTACTATAATATATATTTTCGAATCATTCTCTCTTGACTAGTACAGGAGTCACACGTACATTTCGTCACTCTAACTAATATACATGGTGATCCAAATGAATACGGCACTATTAGGTATATTGGACAGCTCGTCGGATGACAATTCGGACTTTGAATTTGACTTGCAAATTTCTGCCGCACATTCTAAAAGCCAAACAATTTGGATAGAAAACCATTTAAAGCTAAGGAAAGAGCGCGGTGAATTTAATTTAAAAAATCAAAAGAGATTTTTGTTAGTATTCACGATTTGATAAAAGATGACATCAAGAAAAACTTCCTTCATATTCATAGAGTCATTCTTCGCCATAGTGTTCTTCACTTCGTGCAACCTTTGAGTACCTACCTATATTGCTTACTCGATGGTTCTTCAGTTTTGTCACAAAACTACATCTTAGTGCACTTCAATGCGTTCAGAACTTTGGTAGGGAATTAAAAAACTAAGATTCAGTAACTATTCATTTAATTTTTCAAAATAATAAAAAAGAAGGCACTTGCAAATAGAACGCTCACGAACGTAATTACTCTAAATAATTAATTCAATCACCAGTCAAATTCACCAGTCCTGACCAGTCACGAAACACACGCACTACACCCCAAATTCTGTGCACACCCTGTATAAGGAGCTTGCTATATATTATGGATCTTAAGATGCCATCTTAAGATGATATTTTCCATGTTAAGATATATTCCGTATCTTAACATGATATTTCGATATCGCTCGACATCTTAAGATGCCATAATATGAAAATATATATTAACTTAACCGTGTGTGATGGTTCATAGAAAATGTATAGTGAGCGATATTGTATCTTAACATGAAATATTATAGCATCTTCACCGTATGTGACGCCCTTTAGGTGTGGGAGAACTTTAAAGCTGTCAGCTACAAGAATAGGTAAAAGTAAGGCTGCTTTTACTTCAGTCCTGACGGAAATACGAAGGGCCGTAGGGCGCCCGAGTGCCCGATGGATCTTCCGCCAGGTGTGGAAGCAGCCTTAGGTTTCGTTTACAGAAATGTAGTTTTAAATAGTGTGTGTTACCCTGAAGTAAAATTATTTAGGCTTTATTTTGTTACCAGCTAAGAAATAATTAAGGTGCACAGTTTTACTGAGCAATCACAATGGCAATGATGACATTGCCTGACTGTACACACAAAATAAAGATAAAGATAGTACAGAAGGTAACCTATAACCAACATACAGGGCGCGCTCAAGCAACACACTCACAGACATCGCTCACGGACAGGATAGGTATCTCAAAGGGTTGAGAGGATCAGTACGAGTCCGAGTGCCAGCCGTTCCAGAGGCGCGTCTTAAATTGTTTATTGCAATGATAGAGCAAAAAAAGAGGTGTCAATCAGGGACTGAATTACCGCTACTTTTAAAGTAGCGTTATGGCTTACCGTTAATATAAAGTTAAGTACCAAAATTTATATCGATAAAAGTAACATTCATTTACCGCTACCAATGAAGAAGCATTAGAAAGAGAGGCATATTGGGAAAGGAGAATCTGCCGATGCGATGTTGTCTGTCAACTTTCCGTACCGTATCGGCTGTACCAATAGCTCATGAATGTTTCTGTGTCAAATATCTATGTCTCTGTGTTGTGATACTTGTGATGAAATTATCTTATTCCTCAATTCGCTGGCAATGTCCGGCCGCAATTATGCAGCTGTATCGTATATACCAGAGTTGGGCGTTATTCGCATAAATTTTTATCTAGATAATTATTCGAGTAATTTTTATTTGCAGTGTAATTATTATTTGAGAATAATAAAATTCATCCACGAATGATTTATTCGAGGATAGCTTACATTTTAAATATTTTTAAGCGTGACTTATTATTAGTGAAAACCGCATTTAAATTGGTTCGGCCGTTTCGCAGATTAGTGAGAACAAACGCACAGATAAACAGACAAAAATTCTAACAATCATTGTTTTGGGTTCTTTAACGTTTATATAACTTCCATGTACAGATTATTGTTATGTATAGATAGATTATGATATGATGATGATATATAGATTAAATAATTTCAAGCTATAATTGTAAAAATGGCCGCCATCTTGAACATTACTGTTTTTGTGCTGATTGACTTCAAAATCGACATGACGATCCCTTTGACTGTTTGAAATAGCAAAAAAATTAAAATTTGAATAAATGGCCGCCATCTTGAACTTTGTTGCTTTTGGGCTGATTGACTCCAAATTCGATATCTGACGACCCATTTGACTAGTTATAGTCTGGCCATCCGTTCTTTGCACAAGAAAAGAGCGGTAAATTCAAAAAAACAAGGGGTGACAACACCGACTATAGACTGAAAAAATGCATTTGATACTATTATCTCAACTTAAGTAAATATCAACTTTCTAACTACGCCTTTGATAGCTTTCGGCATTATTTTTCAATAATTTCAAAAGAATATTGATTGAAAAACACTAAAAAGACAGTGACATGACAGTTCAAAAATATTGCCATGTATAGATTTTAAAAAACAGTCCAGTGCAGAGAACCGGTAGCCAGACTCTAGCATAGTCATGAAGCCAAAATTGCAGAAATGCTTACCGTCTTGAACTTTGACAAAAATGTATTTAATGAAAAAGATCACGAAATGAAATCGGAACAATACTCGTATAATTATTATATTTTGTTTTTACTGAGAAATATTTTATTGTTTTAAAATTATGATCCTTAATTTTTCTAAATCGGAACAACATAATTTCACTTTATTGTTTTTAAATGAAATGTAACCTTAATTTTTTTGTAATGGATTTTGAAGTCAGTTTTTTATTAAAGTTTATTTTAACTGTAAAATTGCAAAGTGCAAAATTTAGTGCTCGGTGCGCAATATCTGAAAAATGGTTGGGAATTAGGAAAAGTGTATAGCTTAGTAAATCGTTTAAGTTCCTTTTCACGCACTCTACAACCCCTTTGTTGACTGAACTATAAGTTACATTACTGGAAAAGCCATTTATCCACGAATAAATCATTCGTGAATGAATTATTCTCAAGTAATAATTACACTGTGAATAATATGTGAATATACATATCTAGATAAAAACATACCCTCCTTTTTGGCAGTCGGGTAAAAATTTATTCGAATAACGCCGACTCTGGTCTATCGATACAGCTGCATTCTTGCGGCCGGACATTGCCAACGAATTGATGAATACGATGATCTTTTTAACGCTACCTCTCGTTTGAGTAGCGTTATTATTTTTGATACTTAACTTATCTTTATCTTAACGGTAAGCCATAACGCTATTACGCTACTTTAAAAGTAGCGGTAATTTAGTCCTCTCTGCCAATAATCAGCCTTGGTTGGTCGGATGATCGGATCCAACCAAATCGGAACGTCTAACAATCTCAGTCACAGAGTCACTGACTTGCACACAGAGTACATTATTTATATACTGAACTGAAACATCATACAAACTCGAACGATGATGTCGATGATACGACGCCGCGCTAGCGTAAATGAAAGACGTGTGTTCGTGTTTGTGATATTATAAGTTTTATCGTTATGTATTTATAACTGCCTACGAGGAACTTATCGGTTCGGAAGCGGGGACTCGTATCTGGAACAAGAGCGACATAAACGAACGTTTCTTTAGCCGAGCTTTGTTTAATGAGCTCTAGTTTTAAGTTCGTGTCGGCGGACAGTACAGTGAACTCAATCATGTACCGATTTGATAAAATAACAATATTTCAAGCCATAGGAGTTTTGCTTATTTTAAATCTAGTTGAAGGAACAGGTAAGTTGAAGAATTGAATAATGTTGCTAGCGTGTGCTGTGCAATATATATGATAAAAAACTTACATTGACAGTTCAATATTCTCATATTAATGTTTTTCAAACTGTTTGCCAATGTATCTTTAAAATAATTTTGTAGATAACTCATTTTAGGTGATAATATTGCTATGCGTTGAGACTGACACTATTCTGGAACTTTCAGTGGTTGATCAAGCTATGCTATTGTATATCTACTATGAAAGATGATACTTTTGCTTTGGTCTCAATTTATACTTACAGTAGGTACCTAGCACACTATGATATAAATCAAGTATTATTATTACTCACATTGAACTATGTTTGCAATATATTTCGAATAATATAACTATTTAGTTACGCTGGCTTCGGACCAGCATTTAGACAGTCATATTTTTTTTCTATAACTAGTTACTAATTTAATACTTAACAAGTGTCTAAAACTTTCATAAGTTTTAAATTTATTTTGCTAAGTTAAAATAAATCCGTAATTGATTAGGAATTGTTACACTATTGAATATTCATGATATAATCAACTTAACTTAGTATATAAAAATAAAACATTAAAAAATAACAATAGCATTCAATAGGTTAACTGGAGAACTTTTGGTGAAAATAAGGTCAAATGTAATAGAACTATTGTAAGTAAATTTTCTAGAGCATCACTATTTAATTTTAAATAATAAGAAAAATATGTTCATCATTTTAGGCAGGTTCCTTTTTACACAGTTTCATAATTATTATTATATAATATCCTACTTCATTAAAAACAATAGGTGACATGAAGTTTGTATGGTTTGTTTCAGAAAACATAAAGGTATTTACGGTTGCCACTGAAGAGAACCATGGTTTTGAAAGGTTCATGAGATCGGCAAAGGTCTATGGGATTGATGTTGAGGTACTAGGTAAAGGTAAAAAATGGACTGGGGGTGACATGAACCACCCAGGAGGCGGACAGAAGATTAACTTGCTTAAAACAGAATTGAATAAGCTAAAGGACCAAAAAAGCAAAGCAGAAACTATTATATTATTTACTGATAGGTATGTACTTAGATGGAAATTAGGTGAGGCCTATGTTCAACAGTGGATTTCATTGAGTTGATATGATGATGATGATGTACCTGATAGACTGTCATCATTTAATTATTTAAAATTGTGTCTCTTACCTCAATCATCATCATCATCATCATATCAGCCCAATGACGTCCACTGCTGAACATAGGCCTCACCTAATTTCCACCACAGCTTACCTCAATACTTGTTGCTAAATAAGTATACCAATTCTGTTTTGTTGGAAATTCTAAAAAAAAGAAAATGTGTTATTTAAATCTTCATCCTACAGCAAACCTCTACTCAATGACATTAACTGTTATGCTTTCCTCTTTCTACTGATGAGACTGAATAAGTTCATCTTATGTATTTTTTTTTACTTTTGGTGAAATTATGCATAATGATTATTCTTATTTCAGTTATGATGTCTTATTCTTAGCAAGTCTAGAGGAAATAGTTCAAAAGTTTAAAAAATTCCCTGATACACGGGTCTTATTTGCTGCAGAACAGTATTGTTGGCCTGAAGCTAAGCTTGCCGGAAAATATCCAAAGATTGAAGTGACTAATCCATACTTAAACTCTGGTGGATTTATTGGTAAGATTAAATTTAGACTAATATAAAGTAAAATATAATTTAAAATGAAATTATTATGTATATCCTACTAAATTCACTTAAATTGTTAAAGTTACTAATGAATTTTGGACTCAGCATTTTTTTTAATTACTTACTTTTTTCCCAAATAAATTGTAATAATAGCAAGATTTCATGCTAAAAAAGCTAAAGCTTATTTGTTTCTAACTCAGCACAAAACTCTTTGTTTATTAATCCTGCATTAACTGAACTTAATTAACATAATAATAATATAATAATAATAATTATTATCTGTTATCTTTTGGAATAATGAGAGTGTAGTATAACTGCTACTATTAGTTATGTATTTAACATAATGTGTTATAAGTTACAATGCATTGTTTAATCATCATCACCCTCAACATAAAACAATGTATTCATATCTACTACAATAATAAATGTCTATGAATGTAACTGACAATAGAAATTATATGTAAGTATGTAGCTGACTTGTTATGTTTAATTTTCATCTTTTCTCTTTAGGGTACTTGACCGAGATTCATGAAATAGTTAATCATCAACATGTTTCTGATAAGGATGATGATCAATTGTATTACACTAAGATCTACTTAAATAAGAAATTAAGGGATACACTAAAAATTTCTTTGGATCATAAGTCTACAATATTCCAAAATCTTAATGGTGCTTTGTGTAAGTATAAAGAAAAGTCATAAAAAAATTTCCTATTGATATTTTATTAGATTCTAAGTAACACAATGGTATTGTGTGATGTATTGTTTTTTAATGATTATGTTACATTTTCTCAGCTGATGTTCAACTCAAGGCAAACACTACAACTGAAACTTACCCATACCTTGAAAATGTGATTACAAAACAGCATCCACTTATAGTACATGGTAACGGGCCATCTAAATTAACTTTAAACCATTTTGGTAACTATTTAGCTAAGGCCTGGTCAGTAAGTGAGGGTTGCACTTTGTGCAATGAGAAGAAGATTACATTAAAGGTAAATTCACAATTGAAATAGTTTTATTTGTTATTATTATTTTTATCTGTATTGTCTTGGAACAGCTCCGGAACGGTACATCCTATAAATTTGATGTTTTACTAGGGTTCTTGCACTCCAATAAGAGGATATGAAGGAGGCTCGCCTGGTATGATATATTATCCTCCCGGGTTATATATAGTCCATAAATCTGATTATCCCTCCGGGTAAAGCATGTTGATGTTCAATTTTAATATTTTTTTTTTTTAATAATATTCTACCACATTCACACAGCGCCATCTAGTCCCAAAGTAAGCAATTATATTTGCTTGTGTTATGGGTACTAAACAACTGATATACTACCTACTTAAATACATTTTTTTTTTTTGTAAATATATACTTACATATTATAGATAAATTTATAATGTATATTTATTTTGTTTTAGGATAATTTACCTAATGTGATGGTAGCTGTGTTTATAGAACAAGCCACACCATTTATAGAAGAATTTTTAGAGCAAATTTTAACCATTGATTATCCAAAAACGAAAATTCATTTATTGTTGAGAAATAATATTGAATACCATGAAACAGAAGTAGATGAGTTCTTTCAGGCTCATTCACAGAAGTATGCAAGTGCAAAGCGTATCAAACCCAGTGACTTTATGGCTGAATCAGAGGCTAGGAACATTGCCAAGTAAGATCTCTTGAATCTTATTTTGATGTTTATTTAATTGAATTTCTATTGTTATTAACTAGATATTGCGTGCGACTTAGTCCCCGAAGATTTCGATATTTACATAGAGCTCTATATAAATAACGATATCTTTAAGTACTTCATCATCATCATCAGCAACCCATTACAGTCCCACTGCTGGGCTCGGGTCTCCTTAAAGTTTTTACTTTGTTTTAATCTAAATAAAAAATAAATATTTAAATTTTTCTTTAAGTTTTTTTTTCCGAAAATATTCACATACTTAAACAAAAAATAAATGGAGTGCCCCCCTTAAAACTAGGTATATATTTTTATTATTTAATTGCCAAACGTAGTACCGGCCCACATTAGACACCAATTTTCCAAATTTCGCTAATATACATGGCTTTTAAAAATTATTACTTACTTAAAAAGCAATAACTCTTTTTACGTTCACATTCACACCTCACGACAGCGAAATAATCATGTGAAAATTGAACTATTTTTTACCTCTATTTTGAGCGCTGTTTTATATCGCTGAGTGTGCGTCTATGGTTTTTTTATTATGTCAATGATTAATACAAACGGCGTGATGTCGTCTTAGCTGTCTGTTTTATGTGTATTTATTTAAGGCTCATTTACACGGTGCAAGTTTTGGCATGCCATTTCTCGTGCTGCCTTTGTCTTACGTAGAGAATAATAGAGAAGGCATGAGAATTTAATGGCAAAACTTACATAATCTGAATGAACCTTTAAGTTTGAATAGTCTTCATTAAATTTTCACCCACATGAAATCCTTGTTATTCGTGATTATTTCTGGTTTACAGGGACCGTTGCCTGAATAGTGCATGCGATTATCTCTTCTCCATAGACAGCTTGTCAAGACTTGAAGCGAGCAGTTTGCGTGAATTACTTTCCTCGGGTTACGATATTGTGGCACCATTGTTAGTGAGGCCAGGGCATGCATGGTCTAACTTCTGGGGCGCTATCAATTCTGCTGGCTTTTATGCTCGCTCTCCAGACTATATGGACATTGTTTACGAAGTTGTCAAGTAAGTGAAATTGATCCATATTTATGTGTCACTCAATCATCTTATATATCGTTTTTGAAAGACTTGTGCAATTATTCCGTTCCTATAAAACGCGGCAGCATTGTACAGTCATCATCATCATCATCATCATCTTAACCCATAAAATTAAATATCCCACTGTTGGGCACGGGTCTCCTCCAAAGAATGTATATATATGCATTGTACAGTATAGTTACTTAATTAATATATAATATATATAGTTATAAAATTTTAACAAAATCAATATGATTAGGGTACTTCACTTCAGACTTTTGAGTTGGTGAAAATATTGGCACGTCTGTACACAAGGGGTTTAATAAAATAAAATTATCAATTTAGAATAACAAAGATATTTATTAAATTATAATCATAAATAAATTGTATAGTATAATTTATTAGATATCCTAATTCTTAGAAATATTACAATAATATGTTCTTGATAATTAAAATTTGATAAGCGACGGCATGTAAGCGTAATCAAATATGGATGTAAGCACTAAGCAATATACTAGTCTTTTAAGTTTAAAATTACCTCAACGAATGTTTAATGCATAACTAGGATCACAGTCATGTAAGATTGCAAGCTCGGAGCTGCTACAACTGTACCAGTATCAAAAGCAATTAAATTATCATTTAAAAGTAAATTTATGTAATAATATTTGATTTTGGCGAGAATTTTTAATGAAACATGATGATAATGATGAACATGCCTACCATTTGTCATAAAGAAAATCATATTCAATTTACTGTCCCTTTGTTTCTCTTATTGTCAAGTTTTAAGTTAACCTCTGTAGAATACTCTGTTACTTGACAAGTTCAGTTGCATAAGGCAGGTACCGAGGTGCCACACCTTGTGTGCCGAGTGCAGTAACAGAACAGAAGTTTGTGTGGTCGGAGAGACTTTGTCCAGATTGTGATTACCTCTAAAGTGCCCTCATAGTTTGACCTGAGTTCCAAAAACGGTGCGAGTTGTAAGAAGTACGTACAGAGGTTGCCGTACGATTAATAATGTGATCCGCCATTTTTGCCATAAAACAAATTTATCAATATTTTCTCATACAACTTAGGTTGCAAATGTAAGTTTTTAATTGGAAATTTATATGTAACAGGAAAATGGTCCATATATTATGTATATTATTATCTATATATATACACATGGACCATTTTAATAATTTATTTTAAAAATTTTTCTTCAAAAAAGGAGTGAATAGGTTTCTTAAGGGTCGGCAACTCGCTCGTGATGCCCCTGGTGTTGCAGGCGCCCATAGTATTAGGCTACGGTAACCGCTTACCATCTGGCGGACCGTAGGTCTGTTTGCCACCGTCGTGGTATAAAATTTTCCGTGTAAATGCTATAAGACTTGTTGTCTAATATCATGATTCTAGGTCAAAAAGGTTTAGGTTTTAATTTACCAACGAGTGTTAAAATTTGACGGACATACGACGTCTAAAGTGCTTTTATCGGTTTGAGGCATGGCACTCTAAAAATGTATAAAACATTTAGTTGCATTGTAACAAATGAAGTTATGTAGGCACATGAATTTATGCGGCTTGTAAATGTAATTGAGGATGTGCGTGAGGTTCGGTACGATGCTAGCTAACGATCAAATCAAACACGTCTGTTAATAACGTTTAACGGTATGCGTCACATGTGTTATTGAAAGAAATTGGTGCAATTTTGATATCTACGTACTATTAAATTATTAAAATTGGGCGGAAAACAACGGATCGAGGCTCTTAGCTTACTTCAAGTAATTCAGTTTGTACAAAAATACGTATGATAGGTATAACTCTTTACTGTGCGGTTTGTTTTCGTCCCGTTAATTGACGTGAGGTCCCTGTTAGATTTTGTGACGAATGAAGGATATATTCAGTCGAAAGCGATGGAGAAGTCGGTCTTGAATGAGCGACGGTCGATGGAATACATATTGTCTGCCGTGCACTCGTAGACGCCTGCGTCCATCTGTGTCGCTGGATCTATCTCTATCTTTGACTTCACTCGGTCGTCGCCAATGGGCCATTCATGAATCTAAACAATGTACACATTCATTAAAATCATACTATATTTTAAAAAAGTTCGTATACCTACTTCCTAATGTTGATAAGAGGATATTATAAATATTATGTACCTTAATAAAATATACCTAAATTCTCAGTTTTGACCACCCAGTAAGGTAAAGAGTTTTCATGCTGTCGTTTTTATTATTTGTAAGTATTAACTTACAACGTCTATTATTTATAATCGTTAAAAAATATTACGAGAGTTATTTCGGCTAGTAGTCGCTCCAGTATTTTAAATAGTCTTGATTAGGCGAACGAGATCTGATGTAATTCGTAGTGCATAGCGACACTCACATTGTTTATTGAATGATATCATGATTACATTTAAATAGGGTAGTAGCCGGAAAAAAACAAGCTTACTGATAAAGTTTTATCAAATTATGTTAAGATACCTACGCTCGTTTTATTTGTTAATTAATATAAGCTACATCCCACACAAGCAGTTATTCGTATTCCGCCCATGAAAGTGGACAATTCCTGTTTATAATTAGGGTCCTATATTAACAAAAGGTAATATTATATGTTATCTAGCATTATTAAATTCATCTGATGACTATTCACTCCTTCTTTTTTTTATTGATAAAGGCAATGAATCATGGGTGCGTTTGTGTCAAAATAAATCTAATTCTTTTATTACAATCAGCCGTATAATTTTTCCATGAATAACGTTTTTAAATTTCTTGTTTCGCATTTTATTCAGTTCTAGCTGTTGCCCGGGGCTTCTCACTCTTCGTTCTTTGTTATCCACTGCTCAGCTCCTATTGTTTTAAGCGTGATTTTATAGATCCTATAACCTTCCTCGTTAAATGGGCTATCCAACACTAAATGAAAAGAAGGAAATAAAAAGAATTTTTCAAATCAGACCAGTAGTGGCTGAGATCCTAGCGTTAAACTAAACAAACAAACTCTACAGCTTTTTAATATTAGCTTTATTAGTATAGATAATTACATATACCTGCAAACGAGTACATATTCCTACATAATACCTATATTATATTGGTAAATTCGCTTTTACTAGAAACTAAATATTACTTATTGTACACGTATCAATTTAAAAGTAACTATGATGTATTTTGCATCCTACCACAGACATAATAATTTGTTATCGTTTTGAAAATTTTAATAAAATTTTATAAACTAGTTGGCATAACAAAATATTTTGACTTTGTAGCCAGGTAATGATAACTTCCATTTATACAGGCTTATAGAAATTTCATATTATCGCATAGCTATTTAATTATAATTTAGTGCTAACACTTACGTGCAAATAGTGATGGGCAAATATTTCCACTCCGTCTTTGAACCAGGTTATATGTGGTCTAGGAGAACCCTTGGCGATGCACAGAAAGGCGATCTTGTGGCCCAACACGTACTCGAGATCAAAATGTGACGCAAGTAAGATTTTAGCTCCCTGTACAACATTAAAATAGTATTGATATTTAATGATTAAATAAATAATAGTGGTGAACCTTTTGCGTTAAATTATTAGGTACTTACATCATTATTGTTGTAGTATTGGTCTGATTCTGGATCTCTATATTTTCCAGTTATAGGTAATCCAATTTGCACCTGTAAAAGTATAAAAAAATACTATAATAAATATATACACGTCACCATACATTATATACGAGTCAAAATATTAACCACAAGTTTTATTTGCAAATTACATTATGGTTTATTTATAAATGTTGAACGTTGTAGCGGCTGATGTAATGTACCGTCTAATTACCGCAGATGCTGTAAAGCTTAACTGCTGTTTGCCTCATTTCGAGATATGTTGCTTTATAGGAATGAGGTATTTGCACGGTATTTGAAACTAAAATTATTTTATTCAGATATAACTACAAAACAGTCTGGAAATTCAAATTGTATGTTTCAAGATATTTATTTAATTGAAAGTTTTACTAAATCTTAATTATTTATAGAGATATTAAACACTAACAAAACAAAATTAAATTTGTACCTTTGATTTAGTCCTGCTCCTTGTCCGCCCACGTCTTGCCTCCACCGTTATTATCATCAATGCATAAAGTAAAAGCAAAGCCCAAAATAAGTTTGCTTTCTTGAGCATCGTTTGTGTATTATTACAATTGATTTATTATATTCCCATATAAAATAGTGCGTTGTATGTTCTTGAGCGGGCTCTGAGTGCAACTGGTAGTGTCGGCGATTCCTGTTGCGCCAATCTTTCAATTGGCTAATGACGAGGTGCTAGCAGGAGGGCCCTTGTCTCCCCTTCGTGATATACGACATTCGTCATTTCCTTTCGCATTTCATACGACACGATGATATTATAAATAGGATATATATTTGAAATTGAACATAGGTCAATGGAGCAGGATATTTGTGACCTCGGTCAATTTATTTTGATGATAGTAAAGTTTCTAGAAGATGATGTGATGATGTTTTGCATAACAATAAAACTCATGAAGTAAGTTTCAGTAAGTTTTTACCTTACTGCTGCAAGAGGTCGACTCTCGCGCAATAGAGATATTATCCTATAGAAATATTAAGCTTTTAATTTTGCGATAATCTTTAGGAAAATTGTACTCGTATCATAATTGCACGAGAATAGTTCTACGTCATGTAGCATGTTGTAACATGCATGTGACATACGCAGAGCATGTTGTCAAAGAATACTAGGTATTCAGTTTTAACAGAAAAATAAGTGCCGCCTTCCGATAATTATCACAACATTTATTCTTGATTACGACGCTCTAATAGCAAGGGTCAATTCAAGTTTATTTTTAGACTATCTAATCTATATAGCTGATGAATCGGGCAAGTAGTTCCTGAGATTAGCGCGTTCAATTTAACAAACAATCTCTTAGTTTAGGTAAGAGGGGTCGTTATTGTACCTTTTAGAAGCCTAGATATTACATTATACATCATCATTTCGGAGCACGATTTGCATAAAACCATACGTTCGAAATTTACCTATATCCTAGAAAAAAGTACAGGGCTTGCAATTAAATAAGTTGGTGTACCTATAACTCGATGATCACAGCAGACAAAATCGAGATCTAGTGACAACGGTCACTGTGTAAGCATACTCACACATCGCCAAAACAAAAAATCACGGCAACACCAGAGATGCACATCGCTTTCGCATTTTAGTGAAAAACAATTTACATTTGCGTCAGAACATACGTACAGAAGCGGGGCAGCCTCACCAGGACCCTACTCTACTGATATTGTACTCGAAAGGCGTCATACGCTTTTCGAGTATATCTAGCCCATAGGCTGCATGTGTAAAAAGAGGTACAGTAAGCACGAAAAAGCTTGATCTTTACGCAAAGAGAGCAGCAACGTGCAAACCCACGAGCTAGCATGCTCGTTCTTACGGACAACGCCCTCCGATCTCGCTCAATATATCGGCATCGTCGTTGAGAGTGTCAATATGTGACATGTGAAGTATTTAAATTTAAATACTAGCTGTATGGATTGCCATTTAGTATTATCCGTGGGATAATGTCTTTAATCTGTCCTCCTCCCTCAAAGATTTATGACATTTTATATTTGTATGTCAGTCAATGTACTGAACACGACGCGCTCAGTAACACAGTACAGTACACTATCTTTTATGACGGATTGTAACTCCAGCTTTCTGCAATAATCTATAGCCCTTATACTTTCCAATTTTCGTGTGACATCCAAGTCAGTTATATACTTATTGCAGGTGTTTTCGCGGACTAGTATATCATCTGCAATTCGTACACTTCTGTGCAAGATAAACGTAGAGATTTTGGACGTACCCTGATATTTTTTCCAAAATCAAAGTAGTCTATGTTACTCTTTGTGAGATTAGCTATCGGCCAGTAAAAGTCTCAATAAATAATTTTAACTTCTACAATATAATACTATTCACATACAGAACTTATTTCGTATAATATACAAAATATTTCATAATGTGTTAAATACATATTTTGTATTGGTTTACAGAGGAATATGGAATGTGCCATTTATCACAAATTGCTATTTGGTTAAGATGTCAGTGCTTAGAACACCTATAGCGAAAGGAATATCTTACTTTAAGGAAGGCATAGACCCTGACATGGCTTTCTGTGCTAATTTGAGAGATCGTGTAAGTATTTTTAATTTTCTTTACGCGTAGTATATCCCAAATTATTTTTTTTAATATATTGTTTAAAAACCTTTGTTTTCAGGGAATATACATGCATGTAAACAATAAATTTGAATTTGGCCATCTTGTCAATCCAGAAACGTATGACATTAGTCGTACTCATCCAGAAATGTATCAGTTATTTGATAACAAAATAGAATGGACGATTCGTTACCTTCACGAAAAATACCATACCAACTTTGAAGAGGACCGTAAACCGTTGATGGTTTGTATTAATGTTGTGTAATATTGTAATGGCTATTAGTTCAAAGCGCGTATCAGGCCACACGCAATGTAGGGTTTCGTAGTTGTACAAAAATGCGGACTAAGAAGATGGCTTTATGTTATTATCACGGAGACGGGGACGTTTGGAACCTGCCAAGCGTCGTGCGCCGCCCATTTCAACGCGTTATTCTGACCGTAAACTATATTATTAATTTATGATTTTTCACAAAGTACTATTCATTAAGAATGATCTGATTTTGTATATTTATACAAAATCAGATCATATGTTTATTTTTACATTGATTACGTATTTGTATATATTTACTACCAGTTTAACAATAAATAAGTAAATTTTCAATGGACTGTGTACGAAATTTTTACTTCTTCAAGTGCATTTGGTAAGTTGGTAGATTTATTACTCGTAAACATGTAAAGCCTACTTAGTTGTGTTAATTTTCCTTTTTTATTTCGTTGTTTACTACTACTGTGTTTTTTTTACTTCCCAAACCAACCATTTAGTTGGTAGAAGGGAGGGAGGGTCACTTGACTGTAACAAAAATAGCACTAACAAAAAAAGATCTTTTCTTTCTTTCTTCACTTCCGGACTTTTTATTCTTCACACTAAATTTGATCCATTGTGCATTGTTTAAGTCAGGGTCAGGCTTGTTAGAAAGAGAAACAAAACCATATTATTGCTATGCTAAAAAGTCATTTTGGTCGGATCCATACATGAGACCTGATGTCGAATCGTTTTGTTGGTTATTGCCAAATATGGCGGTCGAAACTTTTAATTAAGTTTTATTAAGACGCGGCAGATGGACCGACGACCTAGTAAAGGTTGCGGGTGGCCGTTGGAAGCGGGCGGCACAAAATCACTCGTTGTGGCAGAAATTCGGTGAGGCCTATGTTCAACAGTGGACGTCGTTGGGCTGATATGATGATGATGATGATGAGTGGTAGTAGCTCTCTAGATAGAAGAGACCGAATCCAGCAGTGGGACATTTATGTTTTGGTGATAATACTGATAACGATGATGAAGATGTGTCTGGAACCTGGAAATGGGCATTCACGGTTCCAAATATTTTATTAAAATAAATCAAATTTTAGTTGGCATTGTGCTAATGACGTAATTATTTCATGTGTTGGTAATACTAGCTTCCGCCCGTGGCTTTGCCCAGGTGTTATGTCGGTAGCATATTATGTGCTATTCCAGATTATAATCTAAGTGTGTGCCAAACGTAAAGAACCTTTCAAGTGTTCTGGCGTTATTGAGTAACAAATATCCATACAACCATCTATCCATCCTAACTCGGATACTCCCTATATTATAATAGCATATAGACAGACGTAGTTACAGCAATCTAAGTATAATACAAATTATGTTTTAGCCATGTCCCGACGTGTACTGGTTTCCACTCATGTCACCAAGGTTTTGCAAGGAGTGGATCGGTATTATGGAAGCTTATGGCCAGTGGAGCGACGGCTCTAATAACGTATGTTATTAACTTTGATTTGTATTAGTTTATAGAAATACTATTAAAAATATTTACTTGTAATCTTTCGCTTTGCATGATACTGTTAGAAATTATAAAACGGAAATTCACGCGATTATATTTCAGGTATTTACATCCTTATTTTGCTTGACGTTTCGAACAGGTTACACCTGTCGTGGTCACAAGCTGACTGGCGGGGCGATGTCATGGTAAAGTCAAAGTCAAATCTTTTTATTTCATTTTGATCACATACATGATACTTATGAACTTCATACAAAGCCAAAAAAAAAGGTGTCGGCAAATTTTTCTACGGCCAGTTCACTGACAAGGTTGTGCTCTGAGAAGAACTTGGCAAGAAACTCAGGCCACACGTTTTAATCGCCATAGTAGTTACAATTTCAATTGGTTATAGTTCTGTATCTTAATCTACCATCACAATTTTGTTTGTCCTCGCACTATTAGTCTAGGATCCACGGTCTATTTTTGCACTTATTACTATCAAGCTTATTTTCCGTGAGTAGCTTCATTTTGATGAGTCGCCCAACAATTTCCTGTACGAAAACTCGATTGTGGTAGGTAATAACATATATTATCCCAGCTACCCCAGCTGGGATAGTATATGTTGATTTGATGATTCTCAAAATTTTTTTAATAAGAAACTGGTTTTTTCTTGTTATATCTGATGATAATTATCTAAATTATTAGAAAAAATATTTGTCCAACAACATGTATGGTTTGATCAAAGAGTACCCACCTTCCAACTATCGATAACGAGGTCATTAAAAATGGTTACTAACCTAAAAATTTTTTTACTATGTTAATATGCATATTATTTACATAATAATATTATCCTACAAGTTGCATGGTACGTTATCCTGGTCCTACACTCAAAAGTAGTGGTACAGATCCTTGATGTAGTAAGTTGATAATAAGTAAAGCCGAGGCGATATTGCTACAAGAAAGCAGAGGCTGTAATTATCAAAGCGCACGAATGTCATACGACGTTTTATAACATATTTGCGAGGTAATAAATAAAATTCGGAGCGAGGTAATAAATAAAATTCGGACTTTCTTAGAAACCAACAAATACAGCAAATACAGCGAAAAGAAATAGCACGCGGAATTATTTTTACTTGTCACAAATTATCGATGGGCGCGCATCAGCGCTTTTTTTTTAAGGCAAAAACACAAAAACAGCCAGTATTACTAGTAGTAAGTAAGTAAATAAATTAATATTTTTGTGTTTTAGTACAGATAAATGGTTGTAATTTATGGTCTAAATTAATTAAATTAAAGAATTAAATGTTTATTTTATATAATTATATCATAATTATTTTATCTCCCAAAGTTAATTTTATTCATAAAATGTTGACCAGTTTTCTGACATAAAAACTCTGCTAAGATTTAAAAAAGTAGGTACCGTTCGTTTTAAATGGAGCCCCTTGATTATTAGTATGTGAGCATGAGAAGCCGTGCAATTTACTTTACATTACCGCACTAGTGCGTAATGAGATACATTACAACACTGAAATTGATAAAATAAGAGACCCTTTACGAGCAAATATGTTATAAAAATAATTACTATCAAGCTGAATCTTCGTGAATAGCTTCGTTTCGATGAGACCAACAATTTCCTGTGCGTGAATTCTCGATTGTGGTACCTAACAGAGGTAGCAAGGATTAAATATGTCGATTTGATGATTTTCAAAAATTTATTGCTAACTGGGTTTTTTTTTGTTAAATCTCAAGTTGTTTAATCTAATCAAGTGTAAAAATAGACTGTGGATCCTGGATTTTATCACACACTACACTCAGAATATCCTTTCCATGCCGTCCAAGGTATGTGATAAACTGATAACCTAAAACATAACCGCGTGAATTCCCGTTTTATAATTTCAAACTGTTCATAATATTCAGCATTATAATTTTAGATATAACAATTTTAAAACTAATAAGGTCATATCCTTAATTTCCCATTCTAAAACGTGGGATAGGGGAGACTTTATTAAAATTAAAAATGAAGTTGTCACTAGAAATATCAAGTACTTATTAAAATATGAAATTAATTCACATTTATTGACACAATGGGAAACGGTGTGAAGTATCAGGTATTAACATGGTTATGTGGTTCACAGGATAAGCGTTTGGAAAGTGGATACGAGGCAGTTCCCACGAGAGACATCCACATGACTCAAGTTGGGCTCGACCGGCACTGGTTACATATTCTCAAGGATTACGTGCGACCATTACAAGAGATGGTTTTCACAGGATATTACCACAACGTAAGTAATAGATTGAGTTGCACTAAAATATTTTATTCCTCGTTTTCGCTGCTGCTGATGTTTCCATTGTTAATAATAATATGAGAAGTTATCATTGATGATAACTAATAAAAAATAAACTAATAATTAATAATACTCGGACGGAAATCATTGTAGAATGTTTGTAAATAAATCACTGTCAAATTCGATTTTAATAATATTCATATCTTCACACATTCTTCACACCGCGCCATCAAATCCTAAATTAAGTAATTATATTTGCTTGTGTTATGGGTACCTACTAAGCAACTGATACTACTTAAATACTTTTTTTTTTGTAAATATATGTATTTAATTATATAATTATCATATTATAGATAAATTACACCCAGACACAGAAAAAAACGATCATGCTCATCACACAAAGATTGACCTGGGTGGAAATGACCTGCGACTTTACAGTCAGGGTCACTAACCACTACGCTAACGGGGCAATTCGTTTTAACATTTAAATTAAAATATATTTTCATAAGCAAATATAAGTTGTATTAAGCTTTTATTTATTTTTATAAACATATCAAAATAATACATAAGTTGTTTTTCTTATTAATCGAGTTGGTTTTACAAAAACAGACATTAAAAGTTACTCAAATGTTGTTACTGTTTCATCGTTTTATCATTTCAACCCATAAACGTCCCATGTGCCGGGCACGGGTCTCCTTCAAAGAATGTGGGGGGAATTTAGCCTACTATACCACAGGCACTGGCCAGACGGGTTGGTATAGGGTTTGCTTTGAATTTTTTTTTTGGCAGTACTCTTGTCTACATAAGGTTTAGTCGCCTTGTACGACATCCACGGGTTGTGACGGGGCAGTGACATTACCTATTCTTAATCCGTCACTACACGGATATTATTTAGTCTTCGGTACGGTTATTGTTTAGGTACTCTACATGATTTCGGCCCGAGTATGGATTTATTCTAATTATAACAAATTAGTGAATTATCCCATTAATACAAAAATATAAAGATCAACGATTGTAAGATTCCAGTTTCTGGGTGTTTAAGAAATGTCGTTATTGAATTTGTTACTGAAAGACGTGCCGGGTGAGGTTCATTACATAGGATGAGTCCACAGAACGTTTGTGGAAGTGATTTGTGTTCGCAAAATCCAAGCTGTAAAACCAGTTTATTATTGTATATTTTGTTTGTTAGCCGCCAGTTTCCGTCATGAACTTCGTGGTGCGGTACCAGCCGGACGAACAGTCGTTCTTGCGTCCACACCATGACTCTTCCACCTACACTATCAACTTGGCTCTGAATACGCCGCGTAAGTGTTTATAAATCATTGGATTATATATATTGGAATGCATTATTAGCAAACAAGTATAATGATAACATGGCACTCCACTTTTGAGGTAAAGAACCAAGAATATAATTATTGAAAGCTATTATTATAAGAATATGTGAGCTGCCCCCTGATTCTGAGCCATTTTTGTCCAATCATAGAACACAGTTTATTTACGTTTTTTGTTATTTAGTGTAGTAGGTTATTTAAAAACTGATTAATATTAAATTTTTTCTTCAACTATTTATTTTTTAACATTATGTATTTTTATCTCTAAATAAACAGACAGGGTCATTGTTTGTTAGTGGGAAACAAAATTAGAAGCATAACAGTAATTCAAGTAAGAGTTTCCGTGTTTGTTATGGACAGTGAATAGTTTAATCGGTGATGGTTTAATTAAATAAAGCTACATTGTTATAGACGTGGACTACGAGGGCGGTGGATGTCGGTTCATCCGCTACAATTGCTCGGTGCGTGACACTAAGCTGGGCTGGCTACTGATGCACCCAGGCCGTCTGACGCACTACCACGAGGGTCTACATGTCACCAAAGGCACGCGCTATATCATGGTCTCGTTTGTAGATCCGTGAACAACACTTTGTAAAAATATACTGATTCTATGTAAAATATCAACTAACCTTGCTGGTATAAATTTAAGATCGACTATAAGAAATACATTTATTAGATTTATTATCACGTGTATAATTTTGTATGTTTTAAGATTCAAGAGATGCTTTTATAAAATATAATAATTATTTAGGGTAAGTTTCACTGACATGCTGATTTAATATTTAAAACACAGTTTATGAGATTTTTGAAGAAAATAATGTAAACTCAGTTATGCTTCCTATACTTTGCTATTTTCTCGTAATATTTCCAATTCTGATAAAATACCTTGTTGCACTTAATATTTCATTAATCAGCGTAGATTAACGTAGTCCTGCCCTCGCTGTTTAAGATTCTGCCAAAATCGGGCTACGTATTCGTAAGACGGTTTTATGTAATAATATTTTATCTATAAATAATATTTTATCTATAAATAATATTTTTTCCATAATGCCCTAACAACAAAAGTTCGCTAAGTCAATGTGTACTAAAACTCAGTATGGCGTAAAATATATTTTTTTTAACAACAAACCAACTTGTATAATACGGAAATGATAAAGAATCTCATTGACGTCTTTATATTATTAAGTATTACATGATTTATATTATTTTTACAAAAATATTATTTTGAAAAACTAGGAGCCAATTGAGTTTTACACAATTTTTTTACGTTGACGGATAATAGAAGTACGTTTTTTATTCATTGTTCATATTGCTTTTATATCTCGTGTATAACTCAACGACTCCCAATTTTTTTTAAATTGTCGTTTGTAATTAATCTGTTAACCAAAGATTGTTAAGTAACGGAAATTATACAGAAGCAAAATATTTTTTTTTTATTTCTATCTGCCTTAAAACAAAATCCACAGTATCATATTCTCACAACAATGCCTAGGGATATTATAAACTTAAAAATGTAATTTCATAAGACAGGTTTGATACCTGTCTTATTAAGTAATAAAAATAGATCTGCAAAGAATTTTTTATTCTTTTAGTTAACAAAACTTTTACTTGGTACAGAATGGCTCTTATAAAATAATCCAAAATAACATTGAATATAAAACCATCAAATTTAATTGAATTTGACTATCACTGCTACTGCACCCTCTGGCGTTAATCAAGTCTGGTCAACTCTGGTTGTCCAAAGTCTTGCTTCGCTATTAGTTATTATAGTTGCCAAAAAATTACCTCAGGAGCAGTTTACCAGATTCTCAATTCACCAGATTCGCAACTCACCAGATTCTCAACTCACCAGATTCGCAATTAACCAAAAGTATAATCAAAAACAAATTTAAATAGTACCTATACCAGATTCTCAATTCACCAGATTCGCAACTCACCAGATTCGCAATTAAACAAAAGTATAATCAAAAACAAATTTAAATAGTACCTATATATTAATTTAAATTTAATAGTTAAGGACCGGAAGGTTTTGAAACACCATTGGAAGAAAAAAATCTCTATTTCTCGTCTGGTAAAAATTTAAGACCTCAAAGAATCCAGATGTTTAATGCAATCAATTACACAAATGTTTTCATGTAAGCAATCGGTAATAATGCTATTTATTTTTTCATCCTTTTCTAGCATTTTTTAATTTCTTTTGTTTTCTTTATAATGAAATGTTTTTTTTTGAATTTTTATGTCCTGGACCTCTGCTTCTTTTTTTTATATTATAATGCATTTAAGCAAGGCTGGTTTGGAACTTATTTTTGTATTTAGGCGACGGTGCCATCCTTCAATGGCATTTGTGGTTCTGTTCTTCTCACCATAACAGCTGAAAACTTCACTGGTTATTTTTTTAATCCATTGTTCATTAAAATAAGACTTAAATTTATCGAAACAGTCATTATTAGGCGCCATTTCGCAGATAGCAATATAACCTTCAGGTATTAAGATTGGTGGTAATAAAGATAGCAGGGTGTACAAGTGAGTAATTTTTTTGCCCTCTGGCGTGTCGGCAAAACCAATTTTCTTGCTCTTCCTCCATATTGCATTTTGGTAGTGATAATAACACCCCTTTACAACTGCATCGGGAAATACCTCTTTTACTGCTGCAATGACTGCAATTTCGTAATCACACATATATTTTTATATTAACGGCAAATTGATTTTTTAGTACAGAAAAAAAACGTTGGTCTGTATTTTGACTCTTGTCGGGAAGAAACGCATAAACTAGTGGCACAAAATTAATTGCATCGTCGCCGTGTAATATATGTCTGCATGCAGTGTATAAATTTGGTAGAATGGCTTAGGCGCTGCTTTAAAAGTGCCATCTCCGTAATACGTATGAACTTGACTTAACCTGGTTTTTGCTAATGGGCTGCCAAAAAAGATTATTTTGTTATGGGTTCCTTCATCGAACATAAAGAAATCTTGCACAATATGATTTGGTAATCTCACATCTTTGCTTTTTGTAACCAAACCTCTACCTATTGTAAAATATTTTGCTCGTGCTCGGTATAGCGTATCCTTTTTTGACGCGAATGAGGGTATATGTTTTTCAAGCTGATATTGTGAAGAATTATTGCAGAAGTTTTTTTTCATAATTTTTTTGCACTGAGTCTAAATTATTGCAAACTTCGTTTCTACAGTCTGCCATAATTGCGTCAACTGTATTGCGAACTTGGTCTTTACGACAAGAATGCCGTGGTTCTTTTATAATTACATTATTTTTATTTAAGGTAATAGAAGTATTACATTCTTTCTGATGATTACATCTCCAGTTGGTTGTACCAGATTTATTTTTTATAGCAAAATTATATTTATATCCCGCGTGCAGCAATAACGGCTTTCCTCTTTCACTTTTAATAAACTTTAATTCCGTCTCATCCAAGTTAAAATTCTCACAAACGTACTATATTGGTAAATGTATTCCGAAAATAATCTTATCCACTAAGATAAAATATATTTCACAATGTCAGGCTCTACGTCAATAAATAAACAGACAGTTTCAGAATAGAGGTCGGATAACATTCATTATAAATTACTGTTATTCTGAGTCATAGATGCAAAACGTACATATTGTTATCATAATAGTGATACGCATTTTCTGTTTGATAGTACAAAATATGGTTAATTGCGAATCTGGTGAGTTGCGAATCTGGTAAATTGAAAATCTGGTAAACTGCTCCTGAGGGAAAAAATTGTTCTTCATGTAGATTTCTTGCACATTCTCATTTAGCACATTCTCGCTGCGTGTTCTATGTAGTTAATGTCGGGCGATTGAGCTAATTATATTAATTGCCAAAAAAGTTGTTATACAATTTTAAAACAAATTTTTCGTATAGTTTTCTTGTACATTTCATGTTCTATGTGGTCTTTGTGGGGGCATTGATTGAGCAGGTCAGTCCCAACATAAAATTCCCGAAACGCATTTGATACTAACCTTGCAGGTATGTGCGCATTATTTTGCATGACTTGAACCTTTTGAGCCTATGTGGGATATTTACAGGTTCCACTACGGTATTTCTTCTCATTCATGTTCCTTTTTTCCAAATAAGATTGAATCCCGCGCCCGTATGCACCACTTGAGTTGTTTCTGAGGACGTCGCCATGAATATTAAGCAAGGTGATTGATTAAATACCCCTCCCCCATACAAATTCAATTAAAATATAGTAAAGTTCCCTATTATCAACAAAACACTTCACCCAATTTCTTAAAATTAACTAACGGGAGCATTTGTAAAGATCTTATAAGGTAACCTGGATTGATTTGTTATGAATGTTAACGACGCTAATGAAATGCTTGATATTTTTACGATAAAATTTATATTAATATTAAATTACATGCACCATCTAATTCGAATCTTATAAGCCAAAAAAATACCCTCCCTGGTTTAATATAAAACTAATAAAAGTCATAAAGGAGAAGAAAATATTAAAAAACGTAACAAAATAATATATAAAAAACCTGTGAACCTGTGATTATTATTACATATTATAAAAGGCTTTGTCCTGACTGACTGACTGACTGATAGACAACGCACAACCGCTGGTCGTAGCGACTTGAAATTTGGAGGGTGTGTTTGTCCTAATGTCTGGAGGTGTACTAAGAAAGGGTTTTTTAAAATTCGACCCCCTAAGGGGGTGAAAAGGGATAAAAACGATTGTATGAAACTTCTTTGTTTTTTAACTTATAGATTTGAAAATTTGTTTTGGGGTACTACTATCAAAATAAAAAATATCCTTATATTTTTTTTTGACAAGGGTGGCTTTGGAAGGGTGAAATTGGGGATGAAACGTTGTATGAAAAGATCTTTGTTTTGAAGTTAACGTTTTGCAAATTAGTATTGGGAACTTAAAATATTGTTTTTAATATTTTTGATAGGGATGAGTTCAGGGGGTGAAATATTAAATAGATAGTTCTTTGTTTTTCAAGTTATATGTTTGGTCTTACTTAGTCGTTATTTTTTAGGAGGACGGATAATACGCAATTAGAACTTCAGTTAAGAAGTGAGTTTATATGGATGTCGTTTTCAAGGTTTTCAGGGACGCTGATTACGAAAATATTATCTATATTGACGTAAAATGAAATTCAACTCCAGTAGTGGGCTGTTGTGGAATTCATGAATTGCACTTAAAACAAAGACCTATGTAATATAGAAATCTACGCGGACGAAGTCGCGGGCAAAAGCTATATATAAATATATAAATTTGCTTACTCAGCAATTGAAAAACTTACTTATCTAAAATTAAAAAAAAATAACACCCGGTACTTTTATGGCATAGATCTATAGGTTCAATCATAAGGATTGAATTATCTAACAAATGTGTTGAAATAAATAAGAACAAAACCAAAATTCCACTCTGTATGTGGTCGTTATCCTGCCAACAGCCACCTATCTCTCTCGAAATGATCCAATCTTTCAAGCTGAAACAATTTAACAGACTCATGAAATTTCATTAAAATCGGTTGGATTATTTTCAAATACTAGTGTATATGAACGTCGTAGCTCTTTTGCTGCGGAACCCTACATTGAGCGTGATCCGACATGCTCTTAACCGGTTTTTTTTTATAATTGATTCTATCTTTTTCAATAGATGCCTTTGTATCTACTTGTAACTTGACTAAAGAATCCATAATAATCAAGCTTGTTCTTCAATCATCAATAAATACAAAGTACCTTGGTAGTATGACCTCTACGATGTACTTACTTGTATCTGCAATCTCAGTCCACGTATTTAGTCGAAGGGTACTTTAAAGCCCTTGCGACTTGAATGGGTGCCTCTCCTGGGCAATCCTTAGTCGTATTTTACGACTTGTTGGTTACAAAAAAGAGTACCCACACGCATTACCGGGTCAGTATTCACTGCGTAAATGACGCAGTGAATACTGACCCGGTAATGAAGGACCATATAAAAATAACTATTTTGCTATGTAAATATAGCAATAATCTAAATAGAATAGTAGGTATATATTGAACTTGGAATAAAACATACTTATTTTATAATTTCCGTTTGGTAACTTTAGGTACCTACAGCGTTTTTTAAAAGAAAATGACATGTAATCTAATGTTTACCTATATATTTCTCAATGACGCATTTTATCAAATCTGTATGATTTGACGTTGGATATTCACCTGTTTGATGGAAGTATGAAGATGTACTACGTTGCCTTGCTTTAAGAGATAGTACCTGCAAATTGAATTCAGAAAAAAATGCTGTGTAATTGCTACATCACACCAATCGTCGTCGTTATTAATGTCCATAATATCATCATTCAATAGAATACGATTTGTTGTCCGATTTATTTTCTCTACGGCGGAAGAGCAATTCAAAATAGAGATATATTGCTCTAGCACCGTACAGTTGCTCTTACCAAAATCCTTGAGCTCAATGTGTACCTATTAGTAATTTTTTGTAAGCTGCTAACCTAACTCCCCAACATTTCAAATGTTGGGCAGTTGGTTATTATTTGCATCTCCATGTGATCTGATGTTGCCAAAAAGTAGTTAATGGTCCAGACTAATCTTGTAAAAAGGCAAATAAATTAATTTACCACTTTGTATGAGACTTATATAAATTTGTTTAAGCGCTTTAGCATATCCAATTAATCCCAGGAAGCCGACTTTTCAGGGACAATTGATGACATGAACTATCAACCAATGAATTTTCTTCATTTCCATTTTCTTCGCAATTTTTTCCGTTTTCTGACCCCAGTGGCAAATCCAGTGGCATTAAGTGGAATAACTTACGCGATATTTTTACTTTAAATCTTTTATTCTGTAAAGTTACTGACGCTTTGCTCACAGGGCTTTGGCGGCTGACCAATGTCTATTTCGAGATTTGTCCAATTCTGGATCACTTCTAGATATGATTATTTCGTAATACGACGATTTTCTGTATTTGACCACTTCGTTTTTAGTCCACATTCGGTACAGCGTGCAAGAGAAAAAATATTCAAGTTGTGTATTTTAAATGAAAACAAAACATTTATTTGCATAAATTTTAATGTCATAAATATAAATACATAACTAAATATTAGGGGTTATAAAGGCCACCAAACAGTTACCATTACCTTTTTATTGGTAAGCTTTGCTTTAGGACACTGTTGCGGCGTTTGCCCTGGGATCAGCCATTGCATTTTTCACCATCTCTGTCAATTCATTGTTATTCACCTGTGGATGGAAACTTATGGAAACTTTGATTTGAAGAACGAACCACGTGGAAGACCGCCCTTCCACGTGGTTCGTTCTTCAAATCAAAGTTTCCATTACGAAAGCGTCTAAACCAAAATATGTTATATATTAAATAGTTATACTTATCGACAATGTATTAACTAGTTTTAGTATTATGTTAATAGTACACGTTGTCTTACGTTTTATTTAATTAATATTATGGAAAGTACTAACGTCTAAGATACAGGCTCGGCCTAGTTTAGACGTTGGGGCTCATTGTCTACTACGTATATACGAGTACCTACATCCAGATAATATTGTATAGGTTAAGAAATATGTACTATCCTCTCTTATATCACAATAAAACTTATTATATATATATTATTAAAATCGCACGGTGCGTTCAGTAGAAAAAAAAGAAAGAAAGAAAGAAAAATATTTTGTTATGTCCGATAAATACAAACGGCGCACAATACATAGATCTTAGAACATAAAAATACAGATTATAGACAGTAATAATTTTTTACAATTTTTTACAAACTCTGTTTTTCCGAATTTCAATAGCAGTGCCGTTTCCGCGGAACTCGTATTAAAAAATCACTCGAAATCAAGCACTTTCAAAGTATCCATCTTTCTTGTCTAAGCTGAAAACAACAACTGAAAGTCGATAATCGAATGTTGCACATTTTTACCCGACTGCAAAAAAGGAGGGTAATGTTTTTCGCGCGTATGTATGTATGTATCTATGTATGTATGTGGGCATGCAAGTTCCATTGTGACCTCCTGTAGCCTAAACGGCTTGGCTGATTTTAAAGTGTGAGGTGTCATTCGATTTGTATTTCTCCCCCGAGTGTCATAGGCTATGTGACGTCAACAAAAAACCAATATGGCGGACGTAAACAGTCAAAACCGACGTTTTTTTTGTGCTATCGCAATATGGGTATCATATGAAAACTAATTAATAGCCTAATTCAATGATATATGCACTAACTATTGCCCGCGGCTCCACTTGTCTCTTGTAACCTGAATAGCTTGACCGATTTTGAAGTGCAAGGTGATATATTTGTATTCTTCCCCAAATCTCTATATCTATACTAAACTAATATTATAAAGTTGAAGAGTGTATTTGTTTGTAAGCTATATAACATTATTCTACAGCGTGCGGGGTTTCGCTCCCATCGTTCTTTATTTAGCCACTGATCAGTTATGTGAAACAGTTAAACGATTTTGATAAAACATTAAGAACGACCGCTAGAAAACGTGCTTTTTAAAAAACTGACTGCCTAAAAAGTACTAAAAAGATAGAAATAAGTCACATTCATAATTAAATACCTATATAACACTATAGAAATTCATAAGTAATAATATACTTACATAATAATTAATAATATTGTCTGACGAAGACTACTTTTTGGCAAGGCAAGGCAGTCGGGTTATTTGTTTTTTTTTTGTTTAAAAGAAGACTTGTTTAAAAGAAGAACTTTATTGGTACCATCTGAAAAAGTTTCACTCAAAAATCTCAAACAATGAAGGTTCTATGTCAATTCGTACATGTTACAATAAAACGGCAATTTCATATTTTAACCCCTATTATAATGAAACCTAAAATTAAGTCTTCTACTTTTTTATAAAGTATAAAATAATCCAAAATAACATTGAATATAAAACCATCCAATTTAATTGAATTTGACTATCACTGCGACTGCACCTTCTGGCGTTAATCAAGTCTGGTCAACTCTGGTTGTCCAAAGTCTTGCTTCGGTATTAGTTATTATAGTTGCCAAAAAATTGTTCTTCATGTAGATTTCTTGCACATTCTCATTTAGCACATTTCTCGCTGCGTGTTCTATGTAGTTAATGTCGGGCGATTGAGCTAATTATATTAATTGCCAAAAAAGTTGTTATAACATTTTAAGACAAATTTTTCGTGTAGTTTTCTTGTACATTTCATGTTCAATGTGGTCTTTGTGGGGCGATTGAGCAGGTCAGTCCCAACATAAAATTCCCGAAACGCATTTGATACTAACCTTGCAGTATGTGCGCATTATTTTGCATGACTTGAACCTTTTGAGCCTATGTGAGATATTTACAGGTTCAACTACGGTATTTCTTCTCATTCATGTTCCTTTTTTCCAAATAAGATTGAATCCCGCGCCCGTATGCACCACTTGAGTTGTTTCTGAGGACGTCGCTATGAATATTAAGCAAGGTGATTGATTAAATACCCCTCCCCCATACAAATTCAATTAAAATATAGTAAAGTTCCCTATTATCAACAAAACAGTTCACCCAATTTCTTAAAATTAACTAACGGGAGCATTTGTAAAGATCTTATAAGGTAACCTGGATTGATTGGTTATGAATGTTAATGACGCTAATGAAATGCTTAATATTTTTACGATAAAAATTATATTAATATTAAATTACATGCACCATCTAATTCGACTCTTATAAGCCAAAAAACCTTCCGGGGCGTTATGACCATGGTGCGATAATGACCATGGTAATAAAACAACCATAAAGGCAAAAGTGCTATGTAATAATAAAATATAATTGTATTAAAAAATATTTATTTATCCCAATTTCAAACTTACATTTTAACACAAGAAAACGATTCATCATTTTTTATTAATCTAATAAAAAAAATCATTTTTGTTAATAAACTTAATAAAACTAATTATCTTTTCTAAATAACATTATATATATATATGTTACGGCTAAAACTCGAAGTGCGGCAACACCTAGTTTTACCCTGTTAGAACTAGGTGTAGTCGCTTACAGGGATCAGGGAACAGGGATTGTCTGGACCTAGTTCTATCCGGAATGATATCGGATAGACCTAGTTTTATCCAACAGGGAATGGCTGGACCTAGTTGTAGCCGGCATGATGAAGGATAGACCTAGTTTTACCCGAAATCAATCGGCTCGTACTAGATTTAACCAAGAGTTAGTGACTACACCTAGTTCTAACCGGGTAAAACAAGGAGTAGCCGCAATTCGGGTTTCAGCCGTAACATATATAATTGAAATGCCTTCTAGTATTTCAGTTTTATATACACAATTTAAAAAAAAAATTAAATTGCAGAAATTTTATTTCCAACTAAATCTTTTAATAGTTTTTTATATATTTTATCAAAAATTATATTCCTGTTACGCCTATTTTTTTTCTCCGGATTAAACAAAATGCTTTTGATTATGTAGTCATAATGCTTATATTCTTTTATTAAGCATTTAATAAAAGGAACAGGAGAACGAGGAATCCTCGTATTTAATCTTCTGTGAAATCCTTCCACAGGGTTAGTGGTTCTGTGTTTATCGTTAGCACAGCTTATTATGTTTTCTAGCATTGGGTACCACTGATGTACAAAATATTTTTTAAATATGTCCACATCATTACATTCTGGGGCAATATTTTGAATGGATGACCATGCTTCCCTTGTGTATTCCGCAGGTAATAGAGGTAAATGAGAACACAACCTTGTAAAATTTCTACCATCTCTCGTCTTGTTGAGTTTTAGCTCTTTACTCTTTCGCCATATTGCATCATTATAATGATGGTAGCATCCCGATACAGATACCCCTGGATACACCTTGCGCACTGCGTTAATTTGAGCCTGCTCAAAATCGCATTTGAATTTGGTTATAGAAACTGTTAATTTTTCTTTTATTAATTAAAAAAACGTGTGTACGTTTTCTCTGTTTTGTTTGGTAGCAGTCCGTAGATCACAGGAACCACATTCGTTGAATTTACATTCGACATTATACCTATCCAGGTGTAAAGAATACAACTGGTGAAATACCTTAGGGCAGCAACGGAAAGTGCCATCAGCAAGATATGAATTAGTTTTTGAGCTTTTTATGATTTTTTTACTAAACTTTGAACAAAATATTAAATTTTTCTCGTCTTCCCCGTCGTTGCAAATTAGAAAATTGGTCGCAATATCTTCTGGAATAATAACGTCCGTTAAATTTTTGAAATTTAACGATTTTGATTTTAAAAACCTTTTCCTTTCTCTATACAACACTGTTTTAAAAGACTCGAAGAATGGTACTCTGTGTAACTAAGCTTCTTTACTTTTTAGTTGTTCAAAAACTTTTTCATATATTGGTTGGATAGGGCCTAAATTCTCGCAAACCTTTTTTTTGCATTTGGCTATCGCAATAGCCACTTCGTTTCTTATATTATCAGAAAAGCACGTGTGACATTTTTCTTTTAATATTTTAGTTTTTGTAATATCCAGCTTGATAGTCGCTGAACATTTATTACGGTTTACACATCTCCAAAGGGTCGATGTTTTGTTCACAGCACTCAAATTGTAGCGATAACCACGATTTATGACAGATTCTCCCCCTTTTGATTTTTTATAATCGCAAACATTATTACTCAGTACTTGATTATTTAAATTTATATTCTAAATTGTAGTGATCGGCGTTCACTACACTAATTATAATTTTATTTATATTTAAGGAAAATTACCTAGCAATGTCATTTTATGAGTATTGATTGTCAAATTGTCATACCTATTGACAAGAAATAATTACAAGTGGCTATAATAAGATTATTGTTTAAAAATACATACTAATGAGTTTGTAATGCACAACTTTGTAAACTAGTGCCATTCGCCACCACTGGTGGACACTGGCGCATCCCTTATGGCCACCGCTGGTGCAAAAACAAAAGACAGTTGTCAAATCTCAATTCTATGATTTGAAAAAATAAAACAGATGACCATCGTAAAACAAGTGAACTTCCCTCTCGATAATATATTGATACAGGTTGTCGAAAAAGTAGTGCAAGAGATTTTGAACTTTAACGACACTTCTAATTTTCCTGTTTTTTATAAAAAGTCGTGATCAGTACCGCTTACATGATGCAAGAATTACATTTTTATTGAGTTGTCACTAAGGTCAAAAATTGCTTGCACTTTTTTTGATTAGCAAAGCTATAAATAAACCAAAAAAGGGGGTGCAAGCAATTTTCGAACTTATAATAAAATCAGGAAATAAAGTTTGTCGTCCGCCTGATCGAACTATGCGATCGAACCACGTGTCCAGGGGAAATCTATTGGTGCGGGAATGCGGGAACCATCATCAATGCGGGCGACGCCGCAGGCATCGGCTAGTTATTAATAATAATGGTTTCATTTTAGCACCATGGTAATTTTAGCACCTCGGTCATAACGCACCGAAAGGTCATGGACGATTGTACAATTGGTCATTATGATATCGGTCATTTTAGCACCATGGTCATTTCAGCACCATGGTCATTTTAGCACCATGGTCATAACGCCCCGGAAGGCAAAAAAATACCCTCCCTGGTTTAATAAAAAACTAATAAAAGTCATAAAGGAGAAGAAAAGATTAAAAAACGTAACAAAATATATAAAAAACCTGTGATTTTACTAAATCTTTAATTGATAAGCTAAACTGGAGTACAATAATTTTTATATAAAATAGCTTTAGTAATCCGTAAAAGTACCTCGGATATTTATAATGCATCTGCAACGATTATTCATACTCAAAATGAGGTTATCAATGTCACTTTTTGAGTGACACATAAGGTCGCAGGTTCGGTGGAGATACGTGAAAAGTCCTCTGTCTGCCATCTGATTTTTGGGAAAATTGTGTAAAGCCCTACGGTGAAGCATATCACATGCGTGTTCAATCAGATTCAGATCCGAGAACTGTGCAGGATCATCACATCTTGATGTAGCCATTGAGTTACTATTCGAGCCGTATGTGGGCGGGCATGCATAGAATAAAATCTTGACTTCATGCAGTCTTCTCCTCACATTTTGATCGCTAACCAGGACCTGGTGTTGTGACTGTAACTCAAGAACCAATTGCATTTCTTTAATGTTAGCTTGTCTTTTCGCCGTAATTTGTAAAAATTTGTCTTGTCTTGTGCTGGTTACCCCATTGATCCCAGTGTGTCGCTAAGCCACCTCGCCTGTGTCCCGGTAGAGAGACCACAATCATGATATGATATTGACCAGTGCCAAGGTTTTGGCAAGGCAAGGCAGTCGGGTTTTTTGTTTTTTTTTGTTTAAAAGAAGAACTTTATATTTTATCTACATTAAATGACAAAAGTGATAAAGGTATTTGCATTCCTAGGAATTAGTTTAATACCATGAAATTTTTTAATTTAAATGCAGTATCCGATTTAAATGTATTTCTGGCTTACTATTCTCTCTGTATCGACTTCCACATAAAAGATAGGCATATGCTGTCTCGGACTTTTTTTATAACTATTTAGGAGTAACAATTTCTCCATACATTATCCTCATGTAAAACTAACGGTTTAGGTAGAGGAAGCAGAAATAGCTATAAGATGGCAGATTTTTCTCCGACTTACTTTACATTTGTTCTCATGGTTTAGCCAATTTATGCGATATTTGTATAAAATATAGCCTATATGTTATTCTGATGTATAAGGTACATTACTGCAAAGTTTCATTGAAATCTATTCAGTGGTTTTTTCGTTTACTGGTAACAAACATCCAAACATTCTTACAAACTTTCGCATTTATAATATTAGTAGGATATGTTATTCTGATGTATAAGGTACATTACTGCAAAGTTTCATTCAAATCTATTCAGTGGTTTTTTCGTTTACTGGTAACAAACATCCAAACATTCTTACAAACTTTCGCATTTATAATATTAGTAGGATATTTGCGACAGATTACCATAAAGAATACCCAATGGCCAGTGCCCCAGTATAGTAAACTCCAAAAAACTTTAAATAATTATATCTATAATTAGTGTAATCATCAGTTCAAAACCAAATTCAAACTTTTTGTACAAGTGTGGAGCACCGGAAATGTGGGTGTCCAATTCTGTAACTACTATCCCCTTCGTTCCTTTTCCTCCTTATTTCCTTTTCGGTAGGCAGTGTTTATTTAATGCTATAAGAATAGTCATGTTTATGAGCTGTGGCTACCATTTAACATCATATGGGCCGCTTGCTCGTCTGCCACTTCAGGCTATAAAAAAGAAACTTTACCACCCAGTGGCGTTCATAGAGATTGTTGACAAGGAAGGCAAAATACAACTTACGGAGTCACTACGTCGTTTTTGCTAAACAAATTCGGTTTCAATTCAATGCTTTTTGAATTCGTTCAAGCCAAATATTCCATTATGTCAGTTAGTCAGTCTTTTTTATTTAATTATCTATATATTTTCCTATAATTATCTAAATATAACGTATTTTTAATTTTTTTATTAATTTGATGCCGTTAATTTTGCCCTGGTCTAACGACCATTCAATGATTTCAAATGTTTATCAAAATATACTGCGTGTTATGTGAAAATCATAAAGCTTTTTTTCGTTTTTGAAAAGAGTTTTTTCAACACAGGTAGCTTTATTTCGTTGCCTGTAAATTGAAGATTTTTTTTCATGGAAACTTGGTGTTGGTTTACCGGCGAGAAAATACAACGATTTGTCGTGATTTTAACTATTGCCCGTTTAAAAACTTTAGGAGCTAGTTCCTCGCCCTTTACTGCCTCATCACAACATTTGCTAATAGTAGCATCAATACAATTCTGGGCAAGGTCAGGCTGGCACTGTTCATTATGTGGCTTTCTATTTATAACACTATCTCGGTTCTAAAACAAAAAAGGTAGTAAACCTTCATACACACCTCCATACATATGTCAAACTCCTAACAAGTAACAGCATTAGAAGGTTCCAGATATTACAGGATTAGGAAATTTAGGATGCCATTCATAAAATGGACTCAGGTTTGACTCAACTTGCAGCCAATTTTAACAGAAAATGTATAGACTATCTGTCAAAAATTTGGCTACTCAAGATTAAGTTGAACTATCGTCGAACTTGAGCCCTTGAGGTTGCTTTATGAATGCCACTAATGCCACTCTTTAAAACTATGGTGCACTGGGCTGTGACGTTATGTAAGAGTATAAAGAAAATAGTTACCTTCGATAAAGTTACCGATCCTTTACATCTTAAATCCAACTTGTATTGTTTACATCTCCAGATTTCACTTTCATTTTTAAATTGTTTATGAAAGTAATATTGATGCCTTCAAGGGACACTTTCCCACGTCCTTTTTTTAAAATTTTGAGCTCGGTCTCATTCATAATTGCGTAAATAAAATATTTATGTTTTACTAAACAATATGAATTGTGACAAAACACCAATGACAACTTCTAAATTAACGGTTTGTCTGAGGTTTTATGCGGAGTTTGTAAGTGGACAACAAATATCTTCCTGCACTTGAGAAAAATAGACTACTCTACTTCTAATCAATATCATAGGTAGATAACTAGGTAATAAAAGGAAAAGTAAGGTTAGGTAGTACTATTGGGAACAAACAGTCTCACTAGTACCACTAATATTAATTAATATACGTGGTGGTACTATAGAGAACGAAATTTCCCGCTAGTACCACCGGTGGCACAGTTTGGTGGTACTAGAGGGAACAAAGGAATAAAATTATGTTGTTATCTGACAACTTGGGTATAAAATTTGTACAGAATTTTTAGCTGCAATTTCAAAATCCCTTTTAAAATTCATTATTGCTTCAATAATGTTGTGTTATCTTGAAAACTGTATAATTTTAATGGAGTGATTTTTAACTTTCAAAATACAATGGTGGCGAAACAAAGAACTTTTTTATGGTAGTTCCTTAATTTATTTTTAACTTATCAAATAAACTATATGAAAAGTTGTAAAAATCCTGGCAATTTGGAAGTTTATCACGATATTGACCTTTAGATGCGTTTGGTCCAATATGCAGTATTTTACTAATCCATACATATTATAAAAGGCTTTGTCCTGACTGACTGACAGACAATGCACAGCCTAAACCGCTGGTCGTAGCGACTTGACATTTGGAGGATGTGTTTGTCCTAATGTCTAGAGGTTTTTTAAAATTCAACCCCTAAGGGGATGAAAAAGGATAAAAACGTATGTATGAAACTTCTTTGTTTTTTAAATTATAGATTTGAAAATTTGTTTTGGGGTACTACTATCAAAATTAAAAATACCCTCATCGAAACGTTGTATGAAAAGATCTTTGTTTTGAATGGCACGCACTTGATCCGACAATCGTTGAGCCGTGACCTTGGTAGTTGGTTCCAGGTCCTGAAACAGAGCAAGCATTCGACTACAGTACGCAGTGAGGTTAATTCCTCCCTCTGTTGCCGCAAAATATGCGCGCATGACGTTTTCATTGACCGTTGTTGACCATCGCATGCGCTGCACATTACCGCCGGCAGCGGGGGCCCTGTTCACAGCCGGAGGGCCGCGGGGTCCCAAACTAGCCGGTGGCCGGCCTCTCCCTCGCCGAGGCACAGGTGTTGGCGACGACGGCGTGGAGAAATACTCGTCGCTCGATGAACTTGAGCCCGCCTCAGCAGTTAGTGGTGTCGTTGGCACGGGGTCCGATGGCTGCGAGGCGGTGCTGAGCGACGAGTCCGGTGATGTTGTTGGTGCGTTTCGTGTCTGGCTTCTGGTGATCATCTCTGCACCTTTTCCATTATAGTATTTGACTTATATATATGGTGATTTTTTGAAATTTCTTTATGACAGTAAATGTCATAGTGTCAATTTAATATTATATTAAAATGCTTCTTTGATTTTGGTTTTTATATGAATAAAACTTTTTTTCCGGAAATATAATTTGACCTAAACTGTTGGACTCCAAAAAAGATTTATATAACTGTAAAAATAAAATAAAATAATAATTTGGTTGAAAAAGTGAGTTTGATCTGTTGTCAGGGTTTATTATTATGATTAAAATGAACTTAATAAAACACAGATTCTTATGCTAATAAAGTTTATTCAAAATGACCCCGCGATTTTGAATACAGGGCTGGCCGCGTTGAAGGCTCCTGTAACGACCTTTTATTGCCATTTATTCTTAGAACTAAAAAACAAAAAAGCGGTTTTAATATTTTACTATTTTAAATATTTTTGTGTAAATAATAGGTTTCAAAAAATTTATAGGCGTTACTTGCTTTCTATCAAGTTTTTTTAACAATTTGGAATACAAGTTATCAAAATGTATATGTCTTGTTGTCTATTTTTTTTTCAAATGCTGAAAAATACTTTTCTTAAATTTAATATCGCAATGTTTAATTTGTTTGACGATCAGTGCTGTTAACCCTTATTTATGTGTTTATGCTTATGAGGGCCTGGCAATACAGCACAGTGCCATTCTTCTCGTTGTTCTGTCTATAAATACTTGAATCCTCAATTTTAATTTCTATATATTTGTTTACCTACGATCAACGTTCGATAGCTCGTACAAAAGAACACATACAATCTTGTACTGCAGATCACGCACAACAGGAAATCGAATTAACTTTAAATAAATGTTTTGTGACTGCTGCTCAAGGGACAGTATCTGTACCCGAGGCGTTTGATAAAGGGATAGTCGAATTGACAAATAGAGGCATTGACCTAGCCAAACGTCTGCCGAAATATACTTAAAAAAGTCGGCAATGTACCGTTATCGTAACTAAATAGCTGGTGTATCAAAAGTATGTGCGAAAATTCCTGAAGAAGTGGAAATTCCGAAATAATATGAACATTTTCTCTTTGCGGACTATTCTTTTTATGGAATGAGGATTTTAGTGTTTGGGTGCAATTAAGCAAAATACCATCTTGTGTCAGCTGAATACTTTTTTATGGACGGTACATTCAGATCATGCCCAAAGCCATTTATCCAAATGTAAAATTTGGAAATCGGCGTCGGCGTCGTCTCAAAGTGATTCCCTTATATCTTTGGTCATACCGTATGTTGATAATGCAAACGGCGGTACCAATACCAATGCAACTAAACCTTTTTAGGGTTACGTATCAAAAAGGTCAAAAGGAGCTTCTTCACTGCTACAAGGGATTGCAATGGAAAAATACTTGGTATAATTTGATATTAATATCAGTTTGATACCTACACTACAATCCTATATTGGTTCTGTTTTTTCTTTTTAAGGCAACCCTAAAAATAATTCTAGGCAGATTTTAAATTTAATTTTATAACTTACCATTTGAATATTTAGGGAGTGATAGCCCTTTCTATTGAAAAATGTCTCTTCGTTGACATAGGGTTTTATAATGGAGATATGGGTGCAGTCAATACACCCTATTATCCCTGGCAAATTAAATAGCCTTTGGAAACTGTAAAAAGTTAAAATGAAGTTTATCTATACTTCTACACTAATGTTATAAAGAGGTAAACTTTGGACGTTTTGGGGGTAATCTTGGGATTTACTTGGGATTTATTTTATTTACGATTTGAAAAATTCTTTTAGTTTTGGATAGCCCATTTATCGAGTAAGGTTATAGGCTATATAACATATATAACATCGCGCTACAGGCAATAGGAGCTGAGTAGTGGCCAAATAAATAACGACGGGAGCGAAGCTCCGCGCTAGTATCTAATATACTGACTAAGCATTTCAATTGACAAACTACGACAAATAAAAAACAATAATAATAATCATGTACTGCACGTACTGTTGCTTTATTTGAGATCTCTCTTGTGGTATCTTTGGAAAGGTAATCCATTTCTTTACCATAATGTCCTCGTTAAGGGCGTCTACGAATTCCCTTATACATCGGCTTGTTGTGCGTTGGTTCAGATGTTGTGTAATACCGACTATCCTCTGGTATGACCCGGTAGCCAGAAAACTTAAGCCACAAAGCACCTACAGAGATGTACAAATCACATAAAGGGGCTAATATGTAGGACTTTAAAATTTCAAAATTTTACAAATACCTGTTTAAATTATATATAGAAGCATGTTGAGTCAGTGAACTTGAACAGTCCACACACAACATCAAGTAAGGGAATCCCCTTACTTGATGTTGTGTGTGGACTGTATAAATTATAGGCTTCTTTTTATCAGAGTACAAATTTATTGTTGGTTTCAAAAAAGGTATACAATACAATTTTGATTAGCGACTGTTCCGGACGAGGTCTTAAAAATGAGTCAGACGAGATAGCGACGAGACGCGGAGTGACGTCATCGCAACCGACGAGCCCCCGACTCGTCGTCGCGCTGTGTGACGTGGGCCGGATTACGCATATGCCGACCATGGACGGCGCGTTGCTCTTTGTTGGGTTCAAATCCCAACATACTGCCCGCCCGAGTTGAAGTGTGTAGTGGCATACTTCAAAAATCTGGAAGGGGACAAATATTATTAAATGCCCTCCGAATGGTGCCCCGTTTGGTCTTAATTTCAGCCACTCGCGATACTCCATCGCTTCCAGGATCGAGTGTAGTTACTCGTCCTAATGACCACAACAGAGGTGGCAATGCTGTATCCTTAATTAATACCAGACCGCCTAATTTCAGCTCCTTGTTGGATGACGACTGCCATTTGACCTTCTGCTGCTGGAGGAGAGTAACATACACTAAGGAGAATCGTTTCCAAAAATGTTACTTGACAACCTCTATTCTCTTGAACCGCTCAAGGCGGTTAATGCAGTCAAGATTTACATCAGACACCTGTGGATGAGGAATTCCCATTAGACATCGTCCAATTAAAAAATGACTAGGAGTTAGTGGAAAATAATCAGAGGGATCGGTAGAAAGAGGAGTAAGAGGTCGGGAGTTTAACACAGCTATTTGGCAAAGACAGGTAGACATTTCTTCAAATGTAAAATGAATAATCGTTTGAGATGACGCTTCGGTGAGCGAACTGCTGCCTCAGCCAAACCATTGAAGTGACGACTATATGCAGGCATAAATTTAAATTCGATGCCTTCCTCAGCTATTGGACCTTGAAGATCTGAATGCTCTAAAAACTTACAAAGTTCATTATAAATACCGACAAAGTTCGTGCCGTTATCGGACGTTATACTTTGCGGTTTTCCACGTCGTACTACAAATCGGTTTTGTTGTGCTACAAATTGTCTCCAAAATTTTTCTTTCTTCACTGAATCGTTACAAAAATTTGAACTCTGACTGTTCAAAGGCCTCTATGGACCATGTTGAGGATTCCCTTACTTGATGTTTTGTGTGGACTGTATAAATTATAGGATTCTGTTTATCAGCATACAAATTTATTGTTGGTTTCGAAAAAAGTATATAATACAATGTTGATTAGCGACTGTTCGGAACGAGGTTTTAAAAAAAGTGAGACGAGATGGCGAAGTGACGCGAAGTGACGTCATCGCATCCGACGAGCCCCTGGCTCGTCGTCGCGCTGTGTGACGTGGGCCGGATGACACATACGCCGACCATAGACGGCGCGATGCTCTTTGTTGAGTTCATATCCCAACATACTGCCCGCCCGAATTGAAGTGTGTAGTGGCATACTTCAAAAATCTGGAAGGGGACAAATATTATTAAATGCCCTCCGAATGGTGCCCCGTTTGGTCTTAATTTCAGCAACTCGCGATACTCCATCGCTTCCAGGATAGAGTGTAGTTATTCGTTCTAATGACCACAACAGAGGCGGCAATAAATAGGCTCACTGTGGCAGAAATTAGGTGAGGCCTATATTCAACAGTGGACGTCATTGTTGACGAAATCTGAGAGCGTGCATCTTTTATTCAAAAACTAGAAGTCGGCTTCGCTATCGTCGTTCTTTGTTATGCCACTGCTAAGCTCCTATTGGCCGTAGTGTGATAATATATGGCCTATATAGCATTTCTCGATAAATGAGCTATACAATACAAAATAAAAAATTTCAAATCGGACCAGTAAGTAGTTCTTGAGATTACCGTTAAACCAACAAAAAATCTCTTCAGCTTTATAATTTTAGTATAAATATTAAAATACCACTGCATCGGCATAGTGTATTATTTCACTTCAGTTGCGGACATTCGACATCGTCAACAAAGTCGTGTTTCGAAAAAAATAAATTTCGTTCCACCCTAACGATTACGTTTACATTAGAAGTTCGTGATCGGGCCTTAGGAGTCAATGTAGACAGAAACATGTACACTTTCTTTTTGGGTTCGCTTATGTTATTTAGAGGTGAGGCTTATGTTCAGCAGTGGACGTCGTTGGGCTGATATGATGATGATGATGATGATGTTATTTAGAAGGAGAAATACTGACAGTCTTTTAATAAATTTTTTGAAAGATTCCTTTTCTTGAAATGGTAAAAAATTTAATCTAGGGGTAGGGGTTGTCTCGGGATGGCGTAGAAGGAGCATCAGTACAAGGTATGGGGCGTAACCCCTGTAATTTCAATTTTAACTGTAAGATACTTTCTTCTGTTGAGTGTCTTTGTTCAATTTCGTCATCAATATTTTCTGTTTGAGCTTCAATAGTGCCTTGAATGTTATCAAACTTTTTTTGATAATTTTCTAAGATTGATAATCTTTGCACTATTTCAAATTCCGATGTCGGTTGTAATTCTTATAGCTGTGTCTGAACTTTAGCAAGTTGGCCGCGTATCGAAGCCCGTAGGTGCATTAGACGGTTCCATTCTTCCGTTCTCGTCGCTATTTGTTGTGTATTAAAAAAAATACATGATAATTAATTAATAATAGTATACCCTTAATTATTCATATTTTGACAATCTCGTTATTATCTACGTTTCTGATCAACGTGCGTCCGTATGTATAGGTAGGTGACATGTATGCAACACTGAGAATAACGTTATCCAGAGTCTCTTGAGGCAGTCTTTGCCATTTTCGACTAAGGCGATTCGCAGATCACCGATGTTGTCTGGAGCTGGAGTTCTGGATTTAACACGCCTTTTTAGCAAGCTCCAAACATGCTCTATCGGATTTATATCCGGTGATCTTGCCGGCCACTCCATGACCCTGATATTCACATCATTCAGATATGCTCGACTTGATAGAGCTGTGTGTAAGGCTCGACCGAGATGGGTTTTTCGTTCTCGGCCGAGACTGAGACCGAGACCGAAAATAAAATAATATCTCGGCCGCGACCGAGAGCCGAGACCGAAAATAGACAAAGCGTGAAAATTTTTTTTTTAATCCTTTTTAACTTTTTAATACACTACAAATTGTTTAACAAAATTAGCTTTTTTAAATTTCAAAGTTAAATAACATTATATTATAACATAAAAAAAATATTTTTTGGCATTTTCACCCTTCAAAGAGTGTCGCCTCTTGTCATATAATTGTCCAGCTTTGCTAAACAGTTGTTCACTTGCTTGCAAACCAGTGTAATTAATCATCAGATCTAGCGTCAAATCAAAGCAGCCACTGCTTATACTGCCATACTTTCGGGAGATACCCGAAATATGTCCAGCAAAGTTATTATTCAATTACTTACGTTTAACAGAATCCTTATTAAAATCCTTATTTAATTAATCACACCTTTCTTTTCATTTCTACCAAAAAGCCATATCATAAAGTTTCTGCCCAAACCTTAAGCTGGGTCGATAATGGTTTGGGGAGGGGTATGTTTGGCTCGTACGGACTTGGTGGTGGTAGATGGAGGGAATTTCACTGCAGATCACACACTACATAAGATACATTTTAGAAGAAAATGTTGTGCCATTTGCCCCCTATATTGGGGACGATTTTATTTTAATGCAGGATAATGCGCGACCACACACAGCTAAGGCTCCACCGAGATCTCGGGCTCGGTCTCGACATTCTCAACTCCAACCGAGAAATTTGTCTCGGTTCTCGGCTAATTACAGCCGTCATGACCGAGATTGTAACTTTGTTCGGATCGGCATTCAAATTTTACTGCGGGTGGCCACGCGCCGCAGCGCGAAGTCAATTGGTAAGTGCGTGAGAAAGCTGAATTGTGATTGGTTGAAGTCCCGGCTGGCGAACTACGGCAGGCTGTTTTCGCCCCGTTCGAGCAGTACGATTATTAGTTTATGTTTACAATAGTAATGAATGGAAGTTTGTTTAAATACAATAAATTAAAATAAGTTCTTTTAATAAGTGTTGTGTTGCTACTTGCTGTGATTACTTGCCGTCGATACTTGTAAATTGAAAAGAAGAGTTTAATAACAAAATTTATAACATTTTATAACATGTGTTGTTTTATTTTCATTTTAAAAGATATAATTTTACACAAGAAAAGATAAATATATATTTGTTTTTAAAATACAACAATAATTATTAAAAATCTATGCTTTTTTTTTGTTCCGCTAAATATACCGGTGTGTGTATAATTTAATACACAACAAAGGGCTACGAGAACGGAAGAAAGGGAACCGTCTAATGCGCCTACGGGCTTCAATACGCGGCCAACTTACAAAAATTCAGACACAGCTACAAGAATTAAACCCGACATCGGATTTCGAAATACTAAATAGTGAAATCAGTCTTAGAATATTACCAAAAAAGGTTTGATAACATTCAAAGCGCTATATTGAAGCAAGACCAAACAGAAAATATTGACGACGAAATTGAACAAAGATACTCAACATAGGATTCTACAGTTAAAATTGAAGTTACTGGGTAATAATCCCTCATAAGTTACGACAGCAGGTCCTAGATGAACTGCATTTTGGACATTGGAATTTTAAAAAATAAAACTCATTGCTCGAATTTTCGTATACTGGAAACACATCTATAAAGATATTGATGAAAAGGTGAAAACATGTCGAACATGTCGTCTACAACAAAATGAACCCTCCAAAGTTCCTATTCATCACTGGGATCACATCATCAGATGATTAGTAGTACCGATAATTACACACTAGAGGGCGCCCTCAATACTGGGTTCAATTTTTCATTATTTTATAACTGCCTACTTGACGACAGTTCAGCGCCAGTTCCCTTCAATTTGAATCAGAATACCATGTACAAAAAATAATAATATCAAAATGATGGTAACTGACGATGAACTGCCATCATGTCAGCCTGGACGAATAAAAATAAAACAACTCAATGAGTATTAAGATATTATGCATTTATTTAATAAAATATTTACACATACATATTTGTTGTTAATAATATAAAATATATTTTTTTTTAGTTGAGAAATTGTTATCTCCTTTTATTAATACCAATTATTAAATATTATGCATTAGTCATTATCTACTTTTAAAGTTATTCTAAAGTTTATATTTTACTGTTGGTTTGCTTATGAATAAATAAATAACAAAATCATAATAAAAACAATTAAACTCATAATTATGTAATAATGAAGAAGATAGTAAAGAAAAAAATATTGTTCTTAGGATTAAATTTAGATAATAATTGCAACTAAAACAACTCCGCATGAAAATAAAAATAAATAATATGTAAAAGCACTCTTAATTACAAAAATATTCAATAAGATTCTAAACAAAGATCCGAGAATTATCGCCATCTATAATCAAGTCAAGACTGAAGTCTTGGCTGATTTTATAACTCTATAGATAGGTATAAGTTTAGTATGAAAATAACTTTTCCTCAGATTTCACACCACGGGTGTTTTTTTCATTATCAAGATAAACTAAAGAGGAAAGCCAAACGTCTAGCTATTGTTAAAAAAAAGGACAAAAATAATTTAAACAAAATTGTAAGTCTGTGCATGGTCATACCCCTTCTCCCTGAGAATAAAATAGAAGATTCCCAAAAAATATTTCTGGTGTGTTTTTGGTCAGCGGCACCGCACAACGAACGTATGTGAGGGCTGGAACGGACAGTTCAATAAAAGTTTTAAAAAGAGACCCACCCTTCTACATCTGTTGAAATTTCTTAAGGAAGATGCAGCGTTTAATGCTGTAAATGCGATCACATATGAACCGGCAAAAAAACGATCCAAGAATGTTATCGAAAGAAACAACTACATTCAAAATGTTCAAATGCAGCTGATTAATGCAGATATAAATATTCCTTTATTTTTGGAAAAGCTGCGTAAGGAGGTTAAAAATATTAGGTAGTTTTTTGCAGCATGCATTAAAAAAAGTGAATAATATATGTTGGATTTAACTAGTCACAACTAACAACTACTGTACTATGTTCTTGGTGAATAAAACTTTATCTTTATCTTTAAAAAATTATACACAAGTAACCTATTTAAAAAAAAAATCAGGTACTGGAAATTCCTATAAATATCTGATTGAGTTCAGATTCCTGAAGAAACGTAACCAACAGGCTAGCCAAATTACCATGTTGGATAGCAAGGCTAATGCGTTGCCCCAGGTAGAGCCCAGCCTCTGCGTCATGTCAATGTGATACCTCAGAAACACGCTTATAAATTTCACGATCAAATTTGTGAGCTTTGGTCCCAAAGTCCAAGGGATTCAACCCCAAAAGGCTCAAAGATATAAGTCTCACCAAGACTTTCATATTTATTATTATATTATATATAAATATTCTTTATTTATTTTATTACTATAGTATTTAGGTTTTTATTTTCGCAGTAATGGTGTCAAAAACAACAAAAGAAATTTTCCAAAGGGTCCTGGTTAAAATTTCTTGTTAGTAAATTGAACACATTATGTTCTCCATTTATCACTTCCCACATTTCAATAAATGTTTTAATATTATACGCCCATTTTGTTATTGATGGCTATTTTTCGTATTTAAATATTTCAGTACCATCCTTTTTTTAAACCGTTTTAAATCGAATACATTTTAATATTGGCAAAGTTTCTTTCTAAATCCTGACATGGGAGGTACTTTGTTTTAGGCACCCTGTTAGTTCCTTTGTCGCACCCGAGTAAGTATGTCCATTAAAAGAATCGAAGAGTTTGTCAAACATGAGCAAGAATTCGGCTGTGTCTTCAAACTTCAAACATTTATTTTCAACGGGGCGTTGCCAGTTAAACACTTTAATTTTCACTTTTTAAACAGTTTATTAATGCAATAAATTCACTTGGATAAATACACTCATCTCAATAATAACACAACATAATTTATTTAGTAGAATATAATATCATTATTATTAGTATAATGTAATATTTTAAAACTAATACACTTTCACAGTTAAGTTATCACTATCGCTGTCTGAAGCACAATTGACTCGAATGATCATGCGTCAAAGTATTTAAACGTTCGGTCTCTCTACGACTACCGGCGTAATCAAAATAAGTAGGTATTTAATTATTGTGCGCACACATCCGGTGTCAGTTGTGCTAAAACAAAAATACTAACTTTAATATTACATTACTTTTGAAATATAATTGAAAACAATAATTCATAGCATAATTAAATTATTTACAAAAACATATTAAATAAGTTTTATAAAACATAATATTTTGAACAATTAAGTAAACATCTATTTTAACATAATTAATATATTTATAGTTTATATATCTTTCATCTTATTTGTATATAATACATATTTCTAATATTCGACCTTTCCTGACACAAAGTTTGTCCTCAAACTTACAAGCATGCTAAATAATTTATTAATACAATCATTAAAATGTATACAATTATTATGTAACAATTTTCGTATATATATTATAGTGGTTCTATCAACACTATAATAATAATTTTGTACCTAAGTGGATCTATCAACACTTAAGTACCCCTTCAATACCTTAGTAAGTGGATCTGTCAACACTTACAACACTGTCACATCAAAGCCTACCAGTGGATCTGTCAACACTCTCACAGTCATAACAAAACCTTTGAGAGGTTCTATCAACACTCTGCCATACTAAATCAAAGACCGAGATGCGAGAAAGCCCGCCCCACTCACAGAAGTAAGTCTATCAAAAGTCATACTTGCACAATTATCTCTATCTTAAAACAATATGATTATGCGACACATGACATCATTCATACTCGTTAATCACTATTAGATTCATCATTGCTAAGATCACTGTCTGAATCGTCTTTCGTCGATTGTTATCCATGGTTGTATACGATCAACTGCCCAGACATTACAATAGTTTTTCTGGGATATATTGGTACCTTCTATACTTGAAGCCTCGTATCTATCGTTTTCAAGAACTTTTGTTATTTTAAAGAGTCTTGTATATTTCGGGAGTAGTTTCTTACTTTTACCTTCATTATTAGGAGTTGGTTTTAATATTTTTACTAAATCACCTATAGCATAAGTTTTAGCTTTTTTTCTATGTTTATCAAATCTAGATTTTTGTTTTTCCTGGTGTTTATTAATATGTAGACTTATTTGATCTCTTATCTCCTGTAATGAACCGGGCTGACGTATCTCATCTAATATTTCTGAAAAAATATTATCTCCTTTGCTATTTAATTGCGTCCCAAATAGAGCTTCAGATGGAGCTTTTCCTATGCCCTTATTTATAGTGTTGTTTAGTCCCCATTGCAATTTTCCTAAGATTGTATCCCAGAGTCTTTCACCTAATTTGTCTGTATAAGCTGTCAAAGCATCCAATACTGTCCTATTGTATCTTTCTACTTGTCCATTAGACCTAGGAGATGCTACCGCATTCAACACATGGTTAATGTTAGATTCTTTACAGAACCTATCAAATTCCTTAGATGTGAAAGAAGTCCCTCTATCAGATATGATCCCATTAGGATAACCAAAAATGGAAAATAAATCTTCCAGGGCACGTATAGTTGGTCCAGACTTCAGATTCCTCAAAAATTTTAAAAGACAAAATTTTGTAAAACCATCCACCAACACAAGTAAATAACAATTCCCCTTAGAACTTTTTATGAAAGGTCCCAAATGGTCAATATGTACTGTGTCAAATGGCTTATCAACCTTATGTATCGGATGTAAAAATCCTTCTTTAGCACCTGCTGGTTCTTTGCTATAAGCGCACTCTAGACAAGATCTGACATATTTAGTAACAAAACTTTTCATTTTCGGGAACCAGAAATCTTTACTTATTTTATTTAAAGTTTTCTCAATACTGAAATGGCCAATATCGTCATGGTTTAATTTACATAACTGAAAACCCGCACACTTAGGCACAATCCATTTTAATTCATTATTTACAACTCTAAATAATTTATTATTCTTTACTATGTAATTCTTTTTAATATCTGTATATTCCTCATCTTCTAAAATTTTACGAATGCGCTGGGTATTTGAATCATTTAACTGTAAACTTAGAAGCCAGTCTTCTTGCGTAATTCTTAGTACGGATGGTACTATATCCTGACTGTCCTCAAAAGTATTAGGCTGAGGATTTCTACTAAGGGCATCAACATGAGACATTGTATGCCCTGGTTTATATTGGACATCAAAGTTAAATTCTTAAATTGCATTCCACCAATTTGCTATTCTAGGCACCAAATCTCTTTTTGTGAGAGTGGCGCGAATGGCATTGCAATCAGTTATTAATGTAAATTTTAGTCTAATAAGATATACCCGAAATCAACATAGTAATAAGGTTGAATTTGAATTACATTAAATTGTTCAGATATTATTGTATTCATGGTGCATACAAGCATACATAGTTATGAATACTACCTACACTGTTCTTTGGCTGTGGCTGTATACATGTTATTGATAAAAAGCAGTCACATATTAATGAATCTAAATCTTGACCACAACTTATTGTTGCTTATAGTTGTCATAATATTATGAACTTTTTTAACGTTCATATAGTACGAGATCCCATTAAGGAATATATACCCTCATCTGTTATTTATTAGTGATAAGAAATAAATGATAGATAATATTCACATTGACTTATTACAAATAGGTTGCCTAGTTAAATCGTGCCCGGATAATATTAAATAATTAAATTTCTAATTAATTTTATTTAATCTACTTCCCTCATCTGTTATTTTAAAAAATTGTATACTAGTAAAAAGGATACACCCAAAAGAATTGAAAACGTAAAGGTTGCCTACTTTCACAACTGCGCATCTATAGGGTTGCCAGGTATAAACAGGTGAGTGAATGTTATTTATGTACCCTCATCTGTTATTTAGTCGAAACGAATATCAAATGAAAGCTTATTTTATGCTTAATTTAACTGTATTAGGTTGCCTAATTAAAAAGCAGCTCTAGTCATGGTTGCCTAGATTTTGTATGTAAATTTTGAAACGCGTAATATACATAGATTACATACTAAATTTAATGCAGATAAAATATTAACAATAATATTGAATTATTTTCATCTTGTGTAGTTATATAACTGAATATTAGTACTGGGGTATACAATGATAAGCCAAAAAAATTTTTAACACACACAACACCTACTTACCTACCTTGTTTATTCTACTTTAGCAGCTGGGCATATTTTTAACACAATGTCTCAAGTTATATGCCACGTCTTGAAACCTGGAGTCTTCATTTTCTTCCGGAATGACAGATTCATTTGCCAGCCTTGAAACATCCATATCATTGAGATATATAATTTTTTTGTTATGAGGTGCAGTAGATGATTCAATTGTAAGAACATCACCAAAAACTTTTGATATTTTTTTTTCAAGATATTCTCTTCGATAAGATGAAAAATCTTCAGGATGATTCTTGTCCTTTGCAAACTCCAGCAACAAAGCTTTGTGTTTTGTACATGACTAGAGCTACTTTTTAATTAGGCAACCTAATACAGTTAAATTAAGCATAAAATAAGCTTTCATTTGATATTTGTTTCGACTAAATAACAGATGAGGGTACATAAATAACATTCACTCACCTGTTTATACCTGGCAACCCTATAGATGCGCAGTTGTGAAAGTAGGCAACCTTTACGTTTTCAATTCTTTTGAGTGTATCCTTTTTACTAGTATACATTTTTTTTAAATAACAGATGAGGGAAGTAGATTAAATAAAATTAATTAGAAATTTAATTATTTAATATTATCCGGGCACGATTTAACTAGGCAACCTATTTGTAATAAGTCAATGCGAATATTATCTATCATTTATTTTATATCACTAATAAATAACACATGAGGGTATATATTTCTTAATGGGATCTTAGACCAATATGTTTTTGAAGCCTGGAAGTGCCAATATATTAATGAACTCGACTGTACCAGTCAAGTGACTTACCATCTGCTAACGGTGAAGGAAAACATCGTGAGGAAACACACATACCCTAGAAGAAATTCTATGAGTATATCTGATCCACCAACCCGCACTAGGCCAGCGTGAGTGGATTATGGCCTAAACCCTCTCAGCTCTCTAGTTAGAGAAGAGGAGACCCGAGCCCAGCTGTGGGACTTAATGAGTTGCTGATGATAAGTACAGCAATTTGACTTGGAAATTATGATATATAATTTAATTAGACTAATTTTTTTATATTATTACAGCATAATTGTTTCTTTGCAAAAAATAATTAATTATTTGTTAAAAAATTATTCATATCTATCTTTGATCAGAAACTTTTCAGACCACCCACGTACCTAAATAGAGGAACACATTTCTTTGAAAGCCACTATAGCAACAATCATTCGATAGTTTTTGCCGGAAAGTATTCCGAGGGATTTGAAAATAGTTATTTTTAGACGATTGCTATATTGCTACCATTCGATAGGCTATTTCCTATCTTCAGGCCAAATTCGATGTAGAATGTTTGTAAACGCTGTCTAAATGCAGTCATATTGCATTAAAATATATTCTAAGAAACGAATGTTTAAATATTTTTCTATAATACATTTAATTAAATTAATTTTATGTTCAGTACCTGAAATTATGATGTAAATGTAAGTTTTCAATGATTGTGTTATTGCCTAAAAATGATTTTAAAATTTTGTTTACAGTGTACTTCAACTGGTTGTCTTTAAATATGTTAATTTGCTCTTTAATAAAAAATATTACCAGCACTTCACACACCAAACATATTTCATTTACATCTTTCGACGGAAAACATATTAATAACCCTGAGAAACAGGGTGGCCTGTTTCTCAGGATTATTAATTTGTGAAACGTGTATCTGCCTGTAGCTAATAAGCTACTGAGACATGTTTCACATCGAATTAATTTGGAAATGTAATGTGAACTGCAGTTCCTCCTGCTATATATCCTATTATTAGGTTTTTATAATCATCAAACTCTGGGATTTATAGTCGTTTAGCGAGATCCTTGTTATCGTATCGTCTTTAATTTCTTCAAGAAACTCCAAACTCGTTAATTCTTCATCTTCTTCTTCATGCCTATAAGAGGTCGCGGTTGTATTAATGACAGCAGTGGAAGATGAACAGTTTAAAAGGGCAATGCTTTCCAACGGAATAGTTTCCTGTTGTCAAGCATTTTATTTCCAAGTGACAAAGTAATTTTCTGTAGCTCCCTTTAAATTGGCGTACATTTGGGTTGTCGTTGAAACCACATTGCATTCTAATCGATGTAAACATAATTTCCAAGTGGTCTTTACTAATTTTATAGACAGAAATAAATATAAGTGTTTTTAAGGTTTCAATTAATTTGTGATAAAGACTCTTCAAACTCTCAATATTCAAAAATATTCCCAAAAATCCTACGTTACATTAAGCCTCAATTAATGGTTTATACATGCGTGTTATTAAATATCGTCGCTTATACAACAATACCGCGCAAGTCTATTTTGACTGGTTTTCTGAAGAGACAAATAACTATTTATATTTTATTCAATACATCGTTAATCTTTAATGAATGCAAAAATATTTTTTTATCTTTAACAAATAATTTAAATCAATTTTTGCATTCATTAAACATTAATGTATTTAATAAGATATAAACAGTTATTTGTCTCTCCTGAAAACCAGTCAAAATTGACTTGCGCGGTATTGTTGTATAAGCGACGATATGTAGGATATAATGCCCATTTTGAATAACTTTGCGTTTGGTGACTGATTTTACTTTAAGCACTATAATTTATTTTTTAAATTATCTAAAAAAAAGAGAAAATTGAATTTAAAAATTGGTTTTTTAAATTCAATTTTCTCATAGACCGCGTGTTAAATATGTCGTACATGTCGTTAATATATTTTATGAATATTTCTGTCGGTTCGGTACTCATTTTTGCATTATTTATTCTGCCACCAACCCTTAATCTTCCGTCCTTATCAAGATACGGATTAAGCTTGCTTTTTGGGCCTACCTGGCCATGCTTTTTGAGGGTTTTTATTTCTTCCGCTAATTCGTTTATTTGTGTATGCTTGATAATGATATGCTTAGCTCTTCTCAACTCTGCTATTGTAAGAAAAAACGGCTTAGATTGTGATTTTGATAATATGCGCAATAGCCAAACAAGTATACGAGTCGCTTTTGTTAGATTGCTATAATTGTTTAATATAGCGTTAATGACGTCGTATTGTTTTTACGAAGTGCAGTTGACTTTTGCCGACTTTCTGATTTCTTCGCATGTATTATATACAGGTTGTTCCTTTGCTTCCTGATTTATATCTAACGATGACAACCATGTAGGTCCGGTCCACCAAAGAGAATATTGCTTTAGTTGTTCTACGGACATGCCCCGACTAGCACAATCAGCTGGGTTTTCAAGGGATTTAACGTACCGCCAGCTATTGGATGATATAACATCGGTCACCTGCTTGACCCTTTTTTTTTTTTATTGCCTATAGTGGCAGACGAGCAAGCGGCCCACCTGAAGGTAAGTGGTTACCGCCGCTCATGGACGTTAGCAATGCCAGGGGCACAGCCAGACCGCTGCCTACCTTGAGAGGATAGCTCTCTTTAAACCTCGTTTGAAGAAGGACATGTCATAGCGCTCAGGAAACACCGCTGTAGGAAGCTCACCCCAGAGCCTGCACGTACGTGGGAAGAATGATCGCTGGAACCTTACCGTTTTAGACGGTATCGGCTCCAGGTAGTGTGGGTGAAGCCTACAGCGGCGTCGAGTGGTGCGATGATAGAAAGGCGACGATGGCACCAAATCATGGAGTTCATCGGAGCACTCCCCATGGAATAATCGATAGAGCACGCAGAGTGACCCAAAGTCTCTCCGTTGCTCTAACGATTCCAAGTTGTCCGTCAGATTGGGATCACCGACGATTCGAACAGCCCGCCTTTGGAGGGAGTCAAGTGGGTCGAGCTGGTATTTGGGTGCTCCTGCCCAAAGGTGAGAGCAGTACTCCAGATGCGGCCGAACCTGTGCCTTGTATAGCACAAGCCGCTGTTTTGGCTTGAAGTACTGCTTCGCCCTGTTCAGGACACCCAGTTTTTTGCTCGCCAATTTGGCTTTGTCCTCCAAATGACTCCCAAACTGGACTTTGTTCGAGATTTTGACGCCGAGGATCCCAATACTTTCGGACAACGGGAGAGATACTCCTTCAAACTGAGGCGCCATAACAAATGCGTCCTTCTTCGCAGTGAACGCGCATACTTGTGTCTTCGTGGGGTTGAATTGAACCAAGTTCTTCACACCCCATTCGGAGGCTTGCCCTAGAGATGCCTCGAGTTCAGACACAAGTATTGACCGTTTCTCCTGTACAGTGACCCGAGGGACGTTCTGGTGGCCGGTATACCGCGCATCACCCGTGCTGTCATCTGCATAGCAATGCATGCTATCTATAGACAACATGTCATTGATATGCAGAATGAACAGCGTTGGGGAGAGCACCGAGCCTTGTGGAACACCAGCATTGATGGGCCATCCCTGGGAGCATGCACCGTCGACGACGATCTTGATGCTCCTCCCATCTAAAAAGCTGGCGATCCACTTGCAGAGTCCCTCGGGGATTCCGTACGATGGTAGCTTCGATAGAAGGGCTCTATGCCAGACCTTGTCAAACGCCTTTGCGATGTCAAGGCTCACAGCGAGAGCCTCTCCCCCGCTATCTAAGGCTTCTGCCCATCGGTGTGTCAAGTACACAAGAAGATCACCGGCTGAGCGACCGTGACGGAAACCGTACTGTCGGTCGCTAATCAGCCGGTGCTCCTCCAGGTACTGTAGGAGCCGTGAGTTGATGACTCGCTCCATCACCTTAGATAGCAGGGACGTTATCGCTATAGGCCTGTAATTTGACGGGTCCGACCGGTCACCCTTTTTAGGGATCGGGTGGACATGAGCAACCTTCCACGGAGACGGAACCCTGTTGGTCGAGTGGAAGATACGGTAAAGGCGCGTTAATACGGGGGTCAACTCAGGGGGCACGTCTTAAGTACCACCGCGGGGATGCCGTCCGGCCCACTCGACTTGTGGACGTCTAGGAGTCGGAGTTCCCGCCTGACCGCTCGCTGTGTGATGCGAATCTCAGGCAGGGAACTCTCACACCGTGTGATGGTGGGTGGTGTGGCTCCTCCGTCGTCCAAAGTCGAGTTCGAGGCAAAGAGATTGGCCAGAAGATCAGCCTTCTCTTTTGCAACCCTGTTAGCAACGAAGGGTTTCCATCTGTTAGGGTCTCCCTGAAGCCATCCCAGCACTGTTGTTGAGTCGGACCATGCATAGATTTTTATATTATGTCCTTCAAGACACTTTACGACTGTTTTCATTAGCTTTGATAATAGCACTGCAGCGCTTAGTTCCAGCCTTGGTAACGTGATATTCTTGTTTAAAGGAACGAGCCGTGCTTTTCCATTTACTAATGTTATCGCTGTTTGCTGATTCGTATCTGGATTTGTGATTTTACTATAAATCACACAAGCGAAGGCTTTTGTCGACGCGTCACAAAATCCATATAACTCTATGCTTGAATTTTTAGGAATCTGCAGCCATCTTGGCACCTTGAATGCATCAATCATTTGTAAATCTTGTGTCATTAATGTCCACTCTTTTATGATACTTTCAGGATTTTGATCATCCCATCGGAGATTTAACTGCCAGACAGTTTGAAAGAGTAGCTTTAACCTTGTAGTCACTGTAGACAACCACCCTAAAGGATCAAATATCTTTGATATTTTTGATAATAGAGATTTTCGTTACAGGTTTTGATGATGGCGTATTTATTTTACTTTGAAAGGTAAGTTGATCTTCATTTGGATGCCACCTTAAACCAAGAGTCTTTGTCGATTCTTGATGCTTAAAATCAAAGATTTCATCAGATTTGCTCACGTCTTCAAGTAATTTCACCTCATTTGATGACCACTTTCTGAGGTTGAAGCCTCCTGATTTTAGAAGAGTCATCAAGTCTTTCTACAGCTGTTTTGCTTCTAGCATGCAGAATTCTCCTCCTAATAGATCGTCCATATTAAAATCTTCTTCTAAAACCCTGGCTGCTGCCGGAAACTTCTCTCGAACATCATTCGCTAACTGCTTAAGTTTCATAATTGCTAAAAACAGCGCTGCTTTTGTGCCGTATGTTACGGTCATCAGTTCATACTCACGAAGACGTTGATCGGAAGAGTCTCGCCAAAATATTTTCTGATATTTTAGGTCATCTCTAAGGCGGAATATTTGCCTAAACATTTTTTCAAGGTCGGCGGTGAATGCGAATTGATTTTGTCTCCATTTTAATATTAATATAAACAAGTATTTTTGTAAATTAGGGCCACTGTGCATTAAATCGTTCAAACTGAACCCTGACGAAGTTTTTGCTGATGCATTAAAAACTACTCGTAGCGCAGTTGTTGTGGAATCCGATCTAATTATACAATGGTTCGGTAAATAGCAACCCAATTGTTTTTTACTCATTTGTGATTCTTTAATTGTTTTTTACTCATTTGTGCTTCTTTATTACGACGTAATGAAACCGAACCATTTTTGAAGAAGCTGATAACTGTGATGAAAAGTGGATCACGTACAACAAGAACGTGCGAAAAAGGTCGTGGTCAAAGGCCGGTCAGGCTTCACAGGCTGTGGCGAAACCCGGGTTAACTCGCAACAAGATGATGTTTTGTGTGTGGTGGGATTGGAAGGGCATTATTCATTATGAGCTGTTACCACCAGGCAGGACCATCTATTCTGAACTCTACTGCGAACAACTGATGAGATTAAAGCAAGAAGTTGAGAGAAAGCGGCCGGAATTAATCAACAGAAGGGGTGTGGTTTTTCATCATGATGACGGTAGACCTCACACATCTTTAGCCACTCAGCAAAAATTAAGAGAGTTTGGCTGGGAGGTGTTAATGCATCCGCCGTATAGTCCTGACCTGACTTTCAGATTTCCACCAGTTTTGGTCTCTTCAGAATTCTTTAGGCAGTGTCAGGTTAACATCACGAGAGGACTGCCAAAACCACTTGTCCACGGTGATTTGATCAGAAGTCCCAAAATTTCTATAACAATGGGATCATGTCCCTACCCTACGATCGGATCATGTCCTACCTACAAGATGGCAAAAAGTTATCGAACAAAATGGTACCTACAATTACATACTCGTACTTTCGGTTTAAAGAACTTTATTTTTAACTTTTAAGTTAAATGTAAATAAACTAAATAAATAATGTTTTAAATTTTCTTAAAAAATGCGAAGAAACTTTTTCCCCGACCTATAACACAAAATAAGACCTAAGTCATTTTGCTATCTAGACAACCTAAGACCCACCCAATACTTAGTTTCGTCCGATTTTTTAAGATTGTGCAGTCGAACGGAACAATACGAAAATTTCAATTGATTAATCGGAATCGGATGAACTTTGCCCACTTATCGTAGCGTGTATGCGCTCGTTCAGTTTTTTTTGGAAACATCTTTAATATACTTATGAGCGGTATAGGCTGACACTCCATTGTGGGCGTATAGAGGCGGATACGACGGAATAAAACCACTATTACAATCTTCATTACCTTATTATTCCGAGAATTATCAATATACTATGAAATATGGCACATAACACTAGATTCATGCATAAGAGCCAATAGGTTAGCGTGTTCGCTGCGAGCGCCAGCTGTCAGAACATTGACAACCTCTCCGAGCGCCCGACGTAACCGACTACCCTATTCGGGACAGCCCATAGATTTAGTATGTACAAGATAAACAATGTCAGATTATAGGCGAGACCAAAACACAATTGAGTGATTGTCAATGTGTGAGTTAAAAATAGTGATTGCAACGGACTGTTGTGCACTATCGATATTCTGCACTTGGGATTATCGAGCTTATGAATTCGGTGTGTAATTGAGCGTCTTGAACTCTTGAATAATGTCGCAACAATTTGTTTTAAGAAGCATTTACAACAAGTTAACTTTTCATGCTATCGGGTAAAATTGTGCTGTTAGGCAATTTTTTTTTTCCAAACCGCTATCTTTTAGTTTTAAGACTAGGATACCTACCATATATATATAGCCATAGTAACAAAGCAAAAAAGAAACGATGGTAGCTGAATGAATAAGGAACCTGCGTGCAAATTACGCGGTCCTAGTTCGAACCCAACGCGGCGGCAGTACCAATGTGCATTCCACTTTGTGGAATTTATATGTACTAGTCAAGTGACTTACCATCTGCTGACGGTAAAGGGAAACATCGTGAGGAAACCCACATATCTACCACCCATATCTACCCACATATCCCTAGAAGCAATTCTATGTGTATGTCTGATCCACCAACCCGCACTAGGCCAGCGTAAGTGGATTATGGCCTAAACCCTCTCAGCTCTCGAGATGAGACCCGAGCCCAGCATTGGGGCTTAATGGGCTGCTGAAGAGTAAGAAAGCAGGCCATAAACCTTACTGCCTAAGTTTTTTATGGTCAATGTCATGATGAACTAGAACAATATATCTGATCGATTATATTCTATATAGCTGTACTTAATGATAGAAAATTTATTGGATGGTTTACAATCACAGGATATTTAAACACGTTGTATAACATCATTTTTTTTTTATCTTTATATTCGGAAAACATTTATATAACAAATAATTGTGAAAATACAGCAAATCTTTGGGTTGGTTAGCCCATTTATCGAGGAAAGCTTTAACTAATGTTTTATATATATGTAAGTAGTTGAATATTTTTTTGAGGTCCAGTCTGGTCTATTTATAATACGTATCCATTTGTCACGTGACGCTGTTTTCGTTGGAAACCTAAAATAAAAGACAAAAATATCACTAACTTAATGGCTCACCTGACTCACTAAGCTTATATTTTAAGTACTACCTACTGAATTTGTGAGAAACAACTACTTTAAAAATAGGTAATAGAGAGATGTAAATAAGTTAGTGTGCTTCACTCAATTACAATAGTGGTTACCTTAAGGCGTTAACGCACATATTACGATGATTTAAAGAATTGACGGAATAATTAGTTTTAAAAATACTATCGACTTTTATCGATACCCATGACGTCATCATTTCGTCAAGCCCTATCGTAAACAAACATTTTCCTATTTTACACGAAAAAAGCTTTAATATATCGTATATACATAAAATATTATCAACATAACGAAGAAGAAGCCTAAATACGTCCAACAAAATAGGTTTTTGCTCAGTTAAAAGCACCAATTTCACAAAATAAGGTTTGCAAAAATTCATTACATTTTTGTATTTACCTAAGAAACTTGAAATTTCTCTGGGTTATTCCTTCTTGTCACGTCACAATTGGTTACGGAACAGATCACCATGATACTGGCACACCTTTTAAGCAATTTATTGCACGATTTGTAAATATTTTAGCAAAATAAGAGTTGACAGTAAAACACGCGAGCCGCTATGGCCCCCTAATTCAAAAAATATTGGCACATCCCATTTTATCTTTCATCTCTTTCACTCTTTTACAGCGTGCATATCAATTTGACCTCTCGTTTCCGCGCTATGTTTGTCTTCTGCGGTAGCGCGCGGATCCTAGGTCTATGGGACAGCCCGCTCTTACTTTAGCGTACTTCTTTTAAAACAATAAAGTGATCGATTACAGATTATGTAAACTTAATAATCATCAATTTAACCAACTCGCACGCCGCGCCGTCATATATATTATATAGAAAATTCCTAATTCGTCGCGGTGTTTCGTCTGAATCTTTCCCTAATTTAGAAAAAGCAAATGATAACGGTTTGTGATCAGTGTACACAGTAATCGTTCGACCTTCGAACAATTTACGAAAGTGTTTTATTGCCATAAATATAGCCAATAATTCACGATCGTAGGCTGAGTATTTTTGTTGGGCTGTGGTTAACTTTTTGGAGAAGTTACCCAGCGGCTCCCATACACCATTGACCTCCTGTTGAAGTACTGCGCCGACACAATAGTTAGAGGCGTCAGTCATCAACGCAAGCGTCGTATCAGTCCTTGGGTGTGACAACGTAGCGGCCTGTTTAAGACCTAACTGACATTGTTCAAAAGCTTTGATAGTTTCTTTTGACACTGTATCTTAGTTTTATCTTTCTTTTTGCTACTGCCAAGATACTTATTCAACAATGACTGATAATACGCTGCGTTGCGCAAATGAGAACGATAAAAATTAACCATACCTGTAAATCTGCGTAACTGATCTACAGTCTCGGGCCTTGGATAATCTGTTATGGCCTTGACCTTATCCTCTGTAGGGCGAATTCCGTGTAAAGATACATGGTAACCTAAATATTCTAACGAAGTTTGATCGATTTGCTTAATCGTTGAAAGATGATACTGAGATGCACAAGGTGCTCAGATTCGTCTAAACTGGTAATAAAGGCGTGATCTAAGTAGGTATAAACGAAATCTAAACCTTGAAAAACTGTATCCATAAATCTTTGGAATGACTGAGCAGCATTACGCAACCCGAAGGTCACTCTCGGAAATTCAAATGGCTGTTTTTTCTACATCACTAGGTGTGGTTTCAATGACATGGCTCTATTTATATCAATTTTTGAAAAAATCTTTTTTATTCCAGCAAGTAAGTACGTAAAATCTTGTAGGCACGGAATCGGATAACGATCGGGTTTTGTAATATTTAAGCCGATGGTAATCTCCGCACGGGCGAATATCGCCGTTTTTATTTTCAACGATGTGTAAAGGACTTGCCCAAACGCTTTTTGATGGACGACAAATACCTAATTCTAACATTTTCTGGAATTCGGCCTTAACACGTTGGTATCTTGCAGGTGAAAGAGGCCTAGCTCTAGCATAAACCGTCGGTCCGGTAGTCTCTATACAATGTTGCACGGATGTAGGTAGGGTGTCCACAAAAGATATAGGTTTAGATAAAAGATCGTGATAAGGCTGGTCGATGCTTACAGAAAGTACAGAAGGTTCACTACATTTTATAAGCGGAGATATTATATTTAAATCTGTAAACTGACCGATGAGTTTTTTTGCATTTACGTCAACCAGAAGTCAAAAAATCTGCCCCTAAAATTGGCAGACTGACGTCTGCAACAACGAAATCCCGTCGATATGGTTTGCTTAATTTAATTTAATACTAAAGATTTAATACCATACGTTTTAATTTCTGTCCCATTTGCCATACATAATTTATAGTCACTGCACTCACTCACTCACTCCAAATTAAAAAGGGCCTCTGTGTGTTTGACCTGTGCCCCGCGTAAGCCTTCTAAAAGGACCGGGTATACTATACTTCTCACGATAGAGAGAAGTATAGCCGTGAAAAAAAGACAGAATAATAATAATAATGCTTTATTCAAATAATAATATTTTATAAATAAAATACCAATATATAGTTAAAATATCTTAACTTAGGGCGTACAACATTTTAAAATCATGCAACAAGCGGTCATAGTGCAACTAACTATACTTACTCATTGAGAAGCATAATGTAATTGAGAATTAGGACGGTATGGGCCCTTTCGCTATATGTAATATTATAAAACTTCACAAATAATATAATTAGACTAGATTTACAGTAAGTTTTAGATGACCTATTGCAGTATTATCTTACGTAAGGACTTAACTATCCGCAGTTTATTCACCTATTATGATGGAATATCCCGCCAATCGTCAGCAAAGGACAGATCTTTTACTGCTCTTGCCAAACCGACAGATTGTCACGATGTGTGAAGACATTAACATCGTGTTTCTGAGATACGCCGGTACGAGATAATCTGAGTAGACGCGTGATGTACATAGTATTATGATGTATGTGCAATAGAATTTTATTGCATTTGTTGTCGTTTCGTGCACCAATATGAGCGCGCAACTCTACACATAGGCTAGACAAACGTGACAAAACATCTGTGTCGTCATCTGTGCTCCGTTTAAATATTCAGAATTAAAATTATAACTACTACTTAATTAGAACGTGATTAGAACTATATACATTATAAAAATAGAGTACGTATCTGATTCTAGTTTTATACTTCTTTCGGTGAACAACTTAGCTTTCTTCAGGTGGGATCTTCAGGAGGGTTAGCCTTCCCAATCTTCAGGAGGATTAGGTGTCGGGGTAGTAGTAGTAGTAGACGGAGGATTGTTTATGGTTTCATGTATAGACATATCGGAAGAATCTAAATTTTCAATCGTTCCAAGACCTGTGTCTTGAGATTTAAAATTATTAAATACTTTACTCGGATAAAAGTAATGGTTACCGAATGATGGCTCAGCGTATTTCATGAATTGTTTGAACTCTTTTTCTTCTTTCCTCCATTGTTTTTTATCAATAAATAAATTGATTATACTCCTCAGCCAGTGGGGTACAAATTTGTCCATATAAAAGTATCGTTTTCTCCATACCTTGTGTGTGTCTGTGTAATGACCTTTTGCCTTAGTTAGCCATTCCGGAAAACTGAAAAATGAAGGTAATAATTATTTTATATATTATATTTTATATATATATTACTCAAAATCTATATACTATGATATAATATATATGTTACCAGAAATGTATAAATCTAGGAATTGTAAACAAATCCTAGGAAATGTATACAATTCCGAAGCTATTTAGGATGTATTAAAATATTGTTTCAAAAACTATTTAATACATAGATATCCTGAATTGTATATAATTCCAATATCGTATTAGGAAATGTATGAAAATAATGCTTTCTGTAATAAAATTCGTTATTAAAATGAGAATAATAATTTTTATTAAAGCACTCGTAAGATAATCAGGTAACAATCGTACCGTAAAATATAATATCTTTAGTAAAGTAAAGTAAAGTAAAAATTCTGGGTGGTTTGAAAAAAAAAAGTAATCCTAACCTAACTAGTGGGATTGCTCTAAATAGGGGGGTGTTAAGTTTAATACCCTCCCCTCGCCCCGCTATCCCTGCGTAGTCATTGATATCTCAATTTTTTTTCAATTCCGATTGCTATTTAGGATATATATAGATATATGTGTGTGTGATGGGTGTACTTTGTGTCCGTTAGTTTCATGTTTGTAAAGCTCCCCGCGACACAGGGCTTGTTCCCTAGTGCGGGCATTGTTTAAAAAAAAAAAAAAATAAATAAATAAATATATATATATATATTTAGATATATACATCCTAGGAAATGTGTGTAATATAATTTATTTCACACATTTCCGTACGATTTTAGGACTTACATACATTTCCTAGGAATTGTATACAATGACGGATTGTTAACATATACACACATCAAAAAAAGTTTGCGATCACTTTGAAAAATCGAAATCTTTTTTGTTACGTGTAGATTATACTATGTTTTCTTCTTCTTTTTAGATTCTTTATTTAATAATATAGATTTAGAATATAAAACAGTTACATTGTTTTTCCATATAAAAAGGTTTCCTAGCTTAACTCGCTCTAGCTTTAACTCAGAATCAGAAATCGGATTTATTCAATTTTAACGGATTTAAAATAGATTTCGCGGAAAGTTGTGATTGAAAAATGCCTAGAGTATTATCAGAAGTTTTACGACCAAGAATAGTAACTTTGAGGGAAGAAGGATACACCACGAGAGAAATAACACGCAGAGTTGCTATAGCTATCTTGGAGAGCTCTTCTGAATTCCCGGCAACGTCAACGACGGAGATTGCAGTGGGCTAGGCTTCGGCAAAGAAGAAAACATTTGGCAAAACTGTCTCATCGTTGACGCATCGCGAATCAGTACTCATCCAGATAACCGACGTGTCCGTGTCTGGAGAAGACCGGGAAACCGTGAAAGGAAAGAACTGCCACTCGAACAGTTTAGCAAGGCGGCCTTTGATCCCGTATCGAGGCTTCATGACAGCAGACATGTACAGAGCAGTTGCTATTGATGGAATTGTCCGACCATTCCGAGTAAACCATGGTCAACAATTTGTACTGGTCGATGATAATGCGCCCGCCCATCGAGCTCAACGAGTCAATGCTGCTCTCCGAGAATACGACATCACAAGGTTAGACTGGCCTGCTGGCTCGCCTGACTTAAACCCAATAGAGCACGCATGGGATGCTCTTAAGCGAGGTGTTTGGAACCGTCAGCCACGTCCCCAGACAGTGCCAGAGCTCAGAGAAGCTGCTATTCAAGAATGGGACAGGTTACCCCAAGAAATGCTGGATACTTTATTCTCAGCATGCCCAGAAGGATCTTCGCATGTGTTCGAGCCAGGGGGGGGAGGAGAGTTATATTATATTGAATATAAACCTTTTATTAATAAATTGTTGTTTTAGTTTGGTTAAACAGTCTTTTTCTTTCTATCAAATTTCTGTTACAATTACATTATGATTAATTACTCCATTTTTTTTATACAAAATAAGAAATAGTTTTATTTTTTAATTTCAAACTGGGTATTTTTATTCAACTAAAACGCACAAAAAATATTTTTTATTGATAAATTTCAATTTAAAAAATTATAGGGGGGTGATGTTACTCGCGTCCGTAGGATTTACCATCTTCTCCTAGACTCACCCTACACGTGCCCCCTGGGTGGTGCCAAACGAGTAACAACGCCGAGTATCAGGTGGCAGTAACTAACCTGACCTACTAGACCTAACCAGTCTACTCTGTGTTAGTAGGAAATGACTAAAACAACCCGTAACCTCGTGGTCATATTTTACGTGAACGGGGGTCTTGGCTTTACCGCCCGGACCAAGAGAAATAACATCTCTATAAAAATAACCCTAATCCCTCGGTGGGAAACGTGCCAAAGCGATGAATGACTGGTAGGAGTCCAGCCGACAACGCCAACCTCAGTGGACCTGGCAAACACTGTTGTATATGCCTTCTTGCGGGAATAGGCATCACCTAGCAAGCGACTGTTTTATCAACCTAACTCATGGGAACATAATGAACTCTCCTAAACCCCCTTCAAAAGAAAATAAATCAGATGTGAGTAACCCAAAGGTTTTGACCCAACAAATAGTCCACAAAGGAATCTGTATAAATAGACAGAGATCAAATTCTTTTAATGGAACAAATAATGCAGATTCCATCCAAACCTTCAACTTAAATAATATACCACCAGACGACACGTTTACTGAAGTGAGTCGTGGCAAAAGACCTAGAACCAGTCCGGACGTAGGAAATCTTAGTCAGAAACAGATAAACCCAAGCTACTGGCTAGCAGTACCTGCTACACCAACTTCGAACACCTTTAAAGAACTGGATACAGAAACATCTGACACACCAGTATCAGAACCTGCAAGACCACCTCCGCTGTTTATCGACGGAGTTAGTAACATCCAGCCCTTGCTAAAAATGTTATAAGAAGTAGCAAAATAACAATGTGAAATCAAAGTGTTACGGGATGACAGAGTTGAAATACAACCGAAATCAGCCGAATCATACTCCATCATCTACAAAGCTCTAAAAGGTAAAAACACAGAATTTTACACTTATCAGCCAAAGCAAGACCGAAGCTTCAGAGTGCTGCTCAAACATTTAAACCCATTAACTGACAAAGAAGAAATAAAAATAGCACTTGAAGAACTGGATCACAAGGTTACAAATATCTGGATCATACACAACAGAAAAACCAAACAGGCTCTACCAATGTAGAATGTTGACCTGGAACCTAACCTAAAATAATAAAGACATATATAACGTACAATTCTTATTACATTGTCGCATAACGATTCAAGCGTCCAGACCAAACAAAAAAATCCCACAATGCACTAGATGCCAGGAGTATGGCCACACACAAAAGTTCTGTCAAATGCGCAAGATCTCACCACACATCAGAATGTCCACGAAAGGAACGCTCAAACCAGGTCAAATGTGTCTTGTGCGATGGAAATCATCCCGCAAACTATAAAGGTTGCACAGTATACGAGGAGTTAAAGAAAATCAAATACCCAACTCCTTACCCTAAAAAGAAACGTGAGATCGAATACACCAGAGTACAACAAGACACTACAAACAACACAAAAAACCAAAACTCGTCGAAAAAAACGTATTCCGCAGTCGCAAAAGGAGTCGAATATACTATAAATTCAACAATCAACATAGATCCTGATAAACAAAGGATTGATAACGAACTCAAAGCCATCAGGGAAACACTGATAGCCCTAATGCTTATTATGACAAAAACGATGACCGAATTAATGTCAAAAATGCCTAAATCACCAAGGTACACTATAAAAGAAGCAGAATTTAACGACTACTTTCAAACTCTCGGAAGTAGATTCATCGCTGTTGGTGACTAATGCCAAACACACTTTCTGGGGCTCCAGGCTTGTTCTACCTAGAGGGAGAGAACTTCTCAAATGTATCCAAACAAAAAATATGGATGTAATATCTACAGGAAATCCTACCTATTGGCCAACAGACAAAAAGAAAATTCCTGATATCATCGACATTTGTGTAACCAAAGGAATTGCAAAAAATAATATCTCGTGCCGCAGCTGCCTAGATCTGTCTTCCGATCACTCCCCAATCTTGGTTGTTGCCCAAGAACGCGCCACAAAATGTGTACTGCATAACAAAAGGACTAACTGGCATCTGTTTTGTGAGCTTACAGACAAAGCACTCAGAAACCAGTTCGTTTAAAATCAACAGACGACATATCAGAAGCTATTCTACTTTTTGACCACGCATACAAGAAGCAGCCTGGTCTTCAAATCCGCCACTAGCACAAACAGGCAAGGATAATTTTGTAGCCAAGCATATATTGGACAAAGTAAATCTTAAAAGGATCTTACGGAAACAATGGCAACAAACCAGAAGTCCAACAATAAAAAAGCATCACAATCACGTCATCAGACAGCTCAAGCATACCTTAGAACTAGATCGGAATGGAGGCTTTCGGAACTATCTCACCCGCCTGGACACTACCGCTTCCTCTGACTACTCTTTATGGAAAGCCACCAAAAAACTCAATCGGCTTATCAGTATTTCCCCCGAACAGACCTAGAGAACGCTAGAACTTTCTCAGAACACCTCTCGAATGTTTTTACACCTCTTCCATACGAAGGCCATGTGGAAGAGATCACAAAATTTCTTAACTCCTCCAATAACATAGAGGATGAGCTAGTGAAATTCACGAAAAACGAGGTCATCAACCAGATAAAGAAATCAAAATCCAAAAAAAAAATCACCAGGATATGACCTTATAACTAACCGTATATTAAAAGAACTGCCTGAATCTGGAATAATGTTTCTTACATCACTATTAAACGCCATGACAAGACTCCAATTCTTTCCTCCAGAATGGAAGGTGGCACAAATTATAATGCTCTTAAAACCAGATACATCACCTGAGGAAGCAAAATCATATAGGCAAATAAGCTTGCTGCCAATCCCATCAAAATTATACGAATCAGTACTCCTGCAACGTATACTACCGATACTCAAAAATAAAAAATTATCCCTGATCATCAATTTGGTTTCCGGAGTAAACATGCTACTATCGACCAGGTACATAGACTAACAAAAAAGATTATGGAAACTCTCGAGGGAAAAACCTACTGTACTAGCGAATTCTTGGACATATCACAAGCGTTTGATCATGGCACGATGGTCTCCTTTTTAAAATCAGCCAAACAGCTATTTGTACGGAGTTCTAAAATACTTCTTAGATCGCCATCATTTTATTGTAAAGAATGGCGAAGCACTATCTGAATTATGACCCATAAAGGCGGGAGTCCCTCAGGACAGCGTACTGGGACCTATACTTTATTTAATTTTCACTGCAGATCTACCTACATCTCGATTCCTAACTACAGGTACGTTTGCCGATGATACTGCCATCCTGGCCGAACACAACAACGCAACTATGGTTTCAGAAATATTGTAAAGGGGGCTAAACGACATATCCCATTGACTCAGGAAGTGGCGGATAATTTTAATTTTGCGGATTACGCATATATTTTGTGATTGGGCCGAAGCTAAATATGAAATTTAGTAATTATTACTTTGAAAATGAAGAACGTCGGAAAGGAATATACCTACCTATAAAATATATAACTAAACAAATAGTACTAAAAATTTAAAAATATTTACTCTATTGTAATTGACTTACGGCCTATTCACGACTTCGGTCTTAGGCGTCGGCAAGCGGTGCGTTTTGCATGCCACGTACCTTCAGTAGCGGTTAGATGCAGCGGCGGCGGTGGACGTATTTAGGTAGTCAAAATGTGCTTAAAATCATGGCGTTATCAAAATTATCCCTTCTCTGTTTAGAAAGCAGTACATTTTTAAAACAAGATATTCTTAATATGAGAGAATGGCGAATTTCGTGACCTGTACGAAGATTACGGAAAATATGTTCGAAGTTAAAACCTTCTTGTTATAATTTGTACACCCTGGCCACTTTTATATATGAGTACTATCTATGGACGTAATAAAACAGTTTATGTCGCGTTATTTTTCTGAATAGGTTATGGGCAATATTTAACGCTTCATATACATAAAAAAATGGCTACATCAGCTGAAGGCCTACCCCTAGCGGAGGCAACCTACCGACATCCAGTCGTTACCAGCGGTGTCCCACAAATACCCAAGTTGGACGGGCGATCCAATTTTGCTACTTGGAGCTTTGGAATCAAAATGTACCTTATTGACTGTGGGTTGTGGAAGTGCGTCGAGTGCCCAGAAGAATTCGCAAAAGAGCGAAGTGACTTCAATAGAATGGATGAACAGGCAAGGGCAAAAATATGTCTATCTGTAGCGCCAAAAGTTTACTCCGTCGTGAAGTCTGCCAAAACGGCAAAAGAAACATGGAACAAATTAAAAGCACAATATGCCGACAAAGGTTTGGACAGAAGGCTAAATCTACTTAGGCAACTTTTTAACATAAAATTAGCAACATTTGGAGATATTGAGAGCTATATTAATGCCATAAGAGATATACAGGAGAAACTCCATGAAATCGAAGCTGGACTGGAGGATGAATTTATCGGTGTCATAATGCTAGCAGGTTTGACAGAAGAGTTCAAGCCTCTCATCATGGCACTGGAGCATTCAGGTGCAAAAATTACTTCAGACTCAGTAGCCACGAGGCTTCTCAGCGAAGATCACAAGACACCTGAAGAACTCTCCACGAACACTTCTTTTTCGGCCACAACTCCTAAATTACAGTGTAAATTTTGTAAGAAGTTTGGACATGTTATTTTAAATTGTAGAAAAAGGAAACAACACATGAAAACACTTTCTACACATAACAAAACAAATTTTATTACAGATGTTACACTTTTATCTTCTTTTAGTTCTAATCTCTCAGGTCCCCATCTCGAACAAAACTGGATTCTGGATTCCGGAGCAACAGCACACATGTGCAAGGATAAGAATTCCTTTCAGGACTTAAAGTCGTCCAAATCCAGGCCAATATATGTTGCCAACAACGATCTAATCCCTTGCTCAGGATCAGGTACCGTAGTTTTACCTTTACCTAGAGGTAATTCGAGCACACTGGATAATGTGCTATATGTTCCAGACATAGCGTCGAACTTATTATCTATAAGTAGCCTTGTACGTGAAAATCATGTCGTTGTATTTTCCCAAAGTGGTGCTACAATTCTTCGTAGGGAAAACTGCAAAGTTTCCGGCGAAATAGTAGCAACTGCGTCGAATTATAAAAATCTTTATAAACTCGATATGGTACAACAAGTTTATTTGGCAAATGAATGTTCACCAACAGCGTTGCTATGGCATCGACGTCTTGGACATCTCAATGACAAGGCCGTCAATATATTAAAAAATAAACAAATAGGCGTAAGTTTTTCAGACAGACTGCCAGATACTTGTGTGCCATGTATACAAGGTAAATTAGCAAAGAGGCCCTTTAAAATTTCTCAAAGAGAAACTAGTAATAGATTAGAGCTCATACACACAGACCTCTGTGGCCCAATGAGTACGCACTCATTTGGTGGTGCTCTATATTTATTAACATTTACGGACAACTTCTCTCGCAAAACTTTTGGCTATTTATTAAAGTCTAAGAGCGAGGTATATACGAAGTTTGTCGAATTTAAATGTATGGTGGAAAACCAGACAGGCCTTAAAATAAAAACCCTCCGCTCAGACGGCGGTGGTGAGTACGTAAACCGTCAGATGTCTGACTTCTTGAATGCAAATGGAATAGTTCATCAGACTTCTATTCCTTATAATCCACAACAGAATGGACTATCTGAACGCGTCAATCGTACTGTAGTTGAGAAAGCACGGTCAATGCTGCAAGATGCAGGTCTTCACAGAGCCTATTGGGGCGAAGCTGTTAATACAGCAATTTATTTGAAAAATCATTCCCCCACCACAGCTCTGAAGAACGAAATCCCCGAGGAGAAATGGACTGGCAAGAAGGTAAACCTTGCACACCTTCGAGTTTTTGGATGTAATGCTCATGTGCTAATTCCTAAGGAAAAACGTAAGAAGCTGGATCCGAAAACCGAAGTTTGTGTATTCGTTGGCTACTCCGAACAACACAAAGGCTATCGCCTAATCAATCCTCGTAATCCGAGACGTATAATTGTTGCTCGAGATGTTGTGTTCCTAGAGAACAACCCCGCCGCGGTCACCTCTAGTCACTCTACTATTGAAGATTCTCCTGACCCTTCCTCAACACCCAACGAACCCTACGTGATCGACGTACCGCCTTCTATCTCTTCTTCACGCATACAACCGATCCTTTCGAGTCCTTCACCGGTTATGGAACCGTCTTTCACTTCTGAATCATCCGATACACAGCCTGATTCGGATGATGCTGTTCCGGAATCTCCTACTGAACCGGAACTAGAACCCGAGGTATTCAATGACGCTGAGTCAGAACCATCTCCAGAGTCAAGTTTAGAGTACCAAAGACGATATCCGACCAGAGAGCGACAACCTCCAACTCGTTTTCCAGAGAACGACAGGTCTACTCTCTGCTTGATCTCCTGCGACTCTGAACCTGAGACTTATGGAGAAGCTATGACAGACTCGAATAAAGACAAATGGGTGGAAGCTATGAGAGTCGAGTATAACTCTCTTATCAATCATGGTACTTGGACTTTAGTTGACAGACCTGAAAACCGAAAGATTGTTAAAAATAAATGGGTCTATAAAATTAAAAAGGATACTAACGGAGAGATAGTGAAGTTCAAAGCTAGACTTGTAGCCAAAGGTTTTACACAAGTTTACGGCGTTGACTACGGAGAAACATTCTCACCGGTCACTCAGCTATCCACCATAAGACTTTTAATCGCTTTGGCAGCAAAAGATGGACTTTATCTTGAACATTTAGATGTCGAGACTGCATTTCTCAACGGTGATTTAGAAGAAGAAATCTTCATGGAGCAGCCAGAAGGTTTCGCTTTTGAACCTAAGAAAAAGGTATGTCTCCTTAAAAAATCACTGTATGGGCTTAAACAAGCTCCACGTCAATGGAACAAAAAAGTTTGTGAAGCCATGAACAAACTTTCATTGACTCAATGTTCGAAAGAGCACTGTCTTTATTATAAAAAGTCAGGCAAAAAGCTTCTTGTCGTCGCTATCTTTGTGGACGATTTCTTCCTCCTGTCAAATGATGACAGTATGAAAGATTCATTCAAACGAGGACTTAGAGAACTGTTCACTGTAAAAGATCTCGGTATTCTTAAAGATTGTTTGGGAATGAGAGTCACTCATTGTGAAAAAAGTATAACTCTCGACCAAACTAATTATATCGACGAACTGATTAATAAATTTGGCATGGAAGATGCTATTCCAGTATCCACACCAATGGAACTTGGACAAAAATTAATCCGGCCAAAAGATGGTGAGGAACGATTTAATTTGCCTTACCAGCAGCTTATTGGGTCACTAATGTATATTTCCATCGGCACAAGACCTGACATATCCTATGCTGTCTCCTATTTGAGCCAATTCAATACTCATTACGGGGAGGAACACTGGAAAGCTGCAAAACGTGTACTTAGGTACTTAAAGGCAACTAAATATTTGAAACTAAACTACACCTACAATACTGATAGAAGTGTACCTATTGGTTATGCTGATGCTGATTACGGTAGTAGTGTTATTGACAGACGCTCATACACTGGTTACACCTTTTTGATGAGTGGCGCACCAACTTCGTGGGAGGCTCGCAAACAGAAAACAGTTGCCCTCTCGACTACAGAAGCCGAATATATGGCACTTTCTGAATCAAGTAAAGAAGCCATCTATGTACGTTCCCTCATCAAAGAAATATTTTCAATAGACCAACCAATAGTAATATATTCAGATAACCAAAGTTCACTTAAACTCAGCACAAATGACACCTATCACGCTCGCACAAAACATATTGATATTCGTCATCACTTCATACGAGAGGCCTTAACAAATAATCAAATTCATGTTAAGTACATCTCAACCACACATCAGTTAGCAGACATACTAACCAAATCATTACCTAAACTAAGACACAGTAAGCTAACTACATTTAGATGACTGTCAAAATGGCTTTCGTAAAAATCGATCCACAACTCTGGCTGTTTATAAATATATCCAAGAAGCTTTAAACATAATAAATAATAAAAACTACGCCATCGGTATATTATTGGATATGACCAAAGCCTACGACAAGGTACAATTTGACATACTTTTAAATAAATTATACGGTATAGGAATACGAGGGAAAACACATGAATGGTTTACTTCATACCTAAAAAATAGAGAACAACTAGTAGAAATTGAATTTTTCAACAATGACACAAAAGAAATACTAAATATTAGATCAGACAGTAGAAAAGTAAACGCATCAATACCCCAAGGAAGTGTAATAGGATGCTTATTATTTCTTATTTACATAAATGACCTGCCAAAAGCTATAGACGCACCGTGTGTACTGTTTGCAGACGACATATCTTTACTAACCCCATGCTTAAATAACATAAATATAAACGACAAACTAAACTCCCTACTTTCCTCAACAGTGAACTGGATGGAAAATCATAACTTAGAAATTAATTTTACTAAAACAAAAATAATTACTTTTCACCCACATCAAAAAGCACCTCTACAGCTAGATTTCACTTTCAATAACATAAAATTAGAGCAAGTAAATGAATTTAACCTTTTGGGGCTGTCTATAGATACTAATGTCAATTGGAAGTCTCATATCAAAAAAATTAGGTCTAAACTCTCAAAATTCTCATATGCACTACGTGAAATTAAAAAAACAACTAATATCGAAACCTCACTAGTCACCTACTATGCATATGCACAAGCATGGCTTAGCTATGGCATTATATTATGGGGAAACAGCACGGATTCATCGACACTATTTACTTTACAAAAAAAGCTAATCCGAATAATAACTAATATAGAACCAACAGATAGTTGTAAACCAATGTTCCAAAAACATAATATCCTCACCCTTGCCTGTCTATACATATTAGAAATATCTAAATTTGTCAGAAACCATCCAGAATATTATAACACCCGAGAAGAAAAGCAAACAAGATATACTTTAAGACACAAAAATAGATTAAACTTACCAACATCTAATCTTCAAATACATGCATCTAGTCCTATAGTAATGTCTGTAAAAATTTACAATAAATTGCCACAGGAAATTCGAGACGAAAGCAAAACAAATATATTTTTAAATAAATTGAAATGTTTCCTCCAAAACAAATGCTACTACACAATTAAAGAATTTTTGGAGGAAAAATAACTAACCATTGCAGTAACCTACTGCAATGGTTTTACATAATTTTAAATAGAATAGATAAATAAATATAATACAGGTAACAACTTTAATAGTTTTTATGAAATAATTATAATTATATATGTGGTTAAAATAAGAATATTAGACATAAATAGATATTAAGATATAGTTTAAGTACATGTTAGAATAATTAGTATTTAAGTTTGTAATCCCCTCTCTCATGCTGTGCCCGTCGGGGTCCATAGTGCTACAATTTAATTTTAAGCTGACCTGTAAAATACCTATGGAATGGCAATAAAGTATTGAGTATTGAGTATTTAGGTTTACTGTAAAGTTTTTATTTTTATAATGGTTTAATACATATTTGTTTCTATATTAAGTTTGCTATTTGATATTTTTATAAATTAATTCAAATGTTTATAAATTAATTGTCATATTGTGTATTAGTAGTCACTTGTGTTTATTATCAGTTTATATCATGCATTGTACGTACAGGGTGATCTAATTACGGGGAGGTGTTCGAAGTTAAAACCTTCTTGTTATAATTTGTACACTCTGGCCACTTTTATATATGAGTACTATCTATGGACGTAATAAAACAGTTTATGTCGCGTTATTTTTCTGAATAAAATATCTAGATAAATTTTATGAGTACATAAGAATGAGTGTGAAAACTTTTGATTATATTCTGCAGCACATATAAATATATTTAAAACAGCACATCAGATACAAAAGGTGACTGACACCAATCCAGAAATTTTTTTTCTCACTTTGAGGTAAATTTAAATAAAATACAGGTAATTATCATATATAAACATTATTATTATTATTTTTAATTTCGGTGATAAAAGCCTCGTATCCATTACCGCCACAAAATCGAGCCGCTGAGTACGTACGTCCCTTCTACACCGCGGTCCACGCCGCTCTGAGTCGTGGTGTCGCACTCATTAAACGCGCGCCGCTGTAGCGATTCGCTCAGATAAGACCGCGCGCGTTTTCGCTCTGAACGGCGACTCGTGGTGTGCTTCAAACATTTTTATACTTTTAATCATAACGCTCGCGGACCCGCGCTTAGCTGCCGCTCACAGCGGCAAGGTCGTGAATGGGCCATTAAGAAAAGTATCAACTTCGTTTCTTATTGTAAGACACTATACCATACCAATCCGGGGAAAATATTCATTGCCCAGTTGCAATGCGGCCGGCTAGCCTTCAAAATACCTAAACTTGAACGTCACTTATTTTGGAACGGACTCATAAAATAAACTATTAAAATTAACAATTAGGGTGCTCCTTAACAATATTTTTATGAAAAAGCTTCAAAAATATCTTTCTGTTACTCCAGTAAAATCACAATAAATTTAACGTGAAACTAAAAATTCGAAATGAAAGCAAGTAAACAATTCGCAACACATTTGCTCTCGTCTTTTACATACTAATGTAATGGCTGCGCATTCGGTATTGTATAGAATACCTAGGCAAAGTATAAAATAAATAATATTTCATACATTACCTACACGTTTTAGGTATTCTATACATTACCTATACTAGGTATTGTATAGAATACCGGATTATGCAGGGTGGAATTTTGTTATGCCACCTCGAGGGAAAGTACTCTAAATGCTGGAGATAGATAATTTTACTCGAGGAAACATTGCCTTCGAAATTTATTTTCGAAAAGAAACAAACGTGATATATTAAATAAAGGCAAAACCAGCCGCCGCGCCGGTGAAGGCATTAATATATTATTATTTAGTTTGGCTAAACTTACAGATCCAGATATCTTAAAGTCCATCTATATACATCGGTGTAGAAGTAAGAAGACATTGGGTTAAGATGATCGAATTTTTTTGCGGCAGTTATTCCATTAGTAATAGCCATTATTGTCACACCAGCGTGATATCCTTCAAACATTACCAGTTTACCTGCTTGTATATTTTGCAAAGTTGGCTTTTGGACCTCCCTAGCCAAAAGTTCTGGAAACATAATTATATTAATAATTACTAGAAATAGTTATTTGTATTTGGGTCAAAAAAATACAGAAAATAAAATTAAATGGAAATTTCGAAACGTTCGTCTCAATATTGGGCACACAAAAAAAAAAACGATTACGCAATTTTTTTATGTTACTTTCTTATATATTTTTTTGTGATTGAAATGTAAGAAATTAGTAGGCAACAGGATATAATAATGTTATATATAAGTTAGAATACATATTGACGTACAAGTAGGTAGGTGCACCATCTTTATGTAACGTCAGTCAGAAATAAACTCTCATTCATACTAAATTTTTTTAGTCTTATCACTGTATCATCATCATCATCATCTCTGCCTATTGCAGTCCACTGCTGGATAGGTCTCTGCTATCACTGTATACCCCTTCCAATATATTGCTATTTATTCAGTGATATAACTGCACGAGTTCGGTTTTTTACTTGTGCAACTTGATTTTGCTTCTTGCCAAATTTCACAATTCTAGGTCAACAGGAACCCTATTTTTCACTTTTTTTATCGTCTAGATAATGCGACAAAAATGGAGCATAAACGGCTGTATCTTTTGATTGTTAACTTAGAACTTGGGTTTTTTTTACTTCAAGGGATTGCAGAGTTTTTGATATTAATTTCAGCTTGATATCTTTACGCGTTCTTGAGTAAAATATTCTTGACAGACGGACAGACAGACTGACAACGGAGTGATCCTATAAGGGTTCAATTTTTTTCTTTTGAGGTACGGAACCCTTAAAAGAATAATACACTAAGATATTTAGCAACTGATGCAAGTGGTCGTGCTCTACAAATAAACTCAGAAAAATAGTGACCTAATTTTTCGTAGGTACGTGTGTGACTTGTGAATAAATTTCCCTCCGTAAATTTAATTCACCTGTATTGGTTTACCTAGGTGTATTAACTACACTTTTAGAAAACTTTAAACACCTTTACTGCTTATCATAATTTGACACAAAGTGATAATTAAAAGTAAAATTCATACACCCAAACAAAAAACAAAAGGATTTTCAACGCATCATTTCTAGAAAATGACCTATGGAAATATGTCCATGCAACAATTGTATCTGAGCATCACTTATAATGTTATCATTTACTTGAACGTTAGGTATGCGTTGTTTCTGCATGCGTTTGGAGTTCGCGTATTTTTTAAATTTGTTCACATAAGGGCAACTTCTCAGAATGGGAACTTCTCATAAAGGCAAATTCTCATAAGGGCAAAAGTACAGTGTTAACTAAACATAATATAAAATAGAAACTTTAAACAATTAGAAAATCAAATATATTTTACAATTGTTTTAAAAGTAGGTATTAAAAATAATAACCTACACTAGTACCAATCGTTCCAAGCCTTCTAAATTGGAGTATCGCCGTTTATACAACCATGGAATATTTTTTTTATAGTTTTATTTTTTATTATATCTGTGGGTCTGCGTTTTTTGTCACCCTAGTTAAAACTATTTTAGAGTATCTTTGTGTCTTGTATAAACGCTAATGTTATAAGCCTAAAGTATAAGGTTTTAGGTATAGAAGGAATTTTTGTATTTAATATTTTGTGACACCCTTCCAGAGCATTGGTAGTCCTGTGGTCTTCCCCGGAACAGTTAAAAATATTAGTTGTGATTGTCTTGACCCAGTATGTTGTGACATAATATATGTATGAAATTTAGAGAATTCTTCATTATCAGGAGCTATTTCATGAATGACCAAGTAAGCCTCCGGAATCATATTGGCAGGTAGTAATGCTAATTTAGTGACAAGCATAGTTATATGACGACCTTCGCAAGAGTCACAAAGTTGTAACTTCCATTATCATGACATTAATGAGTGCTGTTAAACTATATCATTCAAGTGGCCAGTACTATCTTTAAGAACAAGATTTTGAACAGGTGCTCTTTGCAATATAAAAACAATATCTTCTCTCTGTTACACTTTGGCACCTACATAAAGAAACGCCGCGCCGGGCTCTAGTAAATATAATATAAAATTTGTGCCATCGATTATATCAAAATTGCTCTTATGAGAATTTTATGTAGTATATTATGAAATTTGACACACTATAGAAGTCTAAAATAACTTTCAACACAAGGAAATAATACAGCTCATCAAATTGCTACAACAACATCTGAAGATTCCCAATTGTACAACACATGCAAATGCTTGCAGTGCATTCCACGTTCTCAGGGCTCGTCAATCAGATACAATGTAAGATCTGATATAGGTAGCACTTAAAACTAAAAAGAACCTTCTCCAAGAAACACTTAGCGTCACTTCAAAAACGTGTTCGTTTTCAGTGACTGTGAGACACAATTTTACAACACTTATTATAATAGAAAACATGTAATCATGCACACACAGGCAGTTTTAAATGAAAAGAACTGTAATAAACTTCCACCAAGCTTCAAGAAACAAAAGTTTGTACCGTCCTTACACTTGTAAAGTATGTTAGCGTCCATGCACATAAAAGTTTTTATTTTTTTATTATTATTTCACAAAATCATGCAAACAATCGTTTGTGGGCGTAAATACTATCCCGATTCTGAATTCTGTAAAGCACTTATTGAACTTTAAACTATTTAAATAGTAACACAAAAGAAACGACGCTACCATGGTCCCGCCAAAAGTGAAAAGTCCGAGACAAATCTAGCGTCACCATAGACATCATAGAGACGTGCTACCGGTACTACAGTGATATAGTGTTGCCACCAAATAATCGGTTTTCTTCCGCCTAACAGTACGTATTCTACAAAATCCATAACTACCTACTATTTCTGCACCTACTTTGTCATATCTCTGCATCACCCAAAGGTAGACTGGAGGATAATGCCTTAGGCATTAAGTCCGCCTATACATTGTTATTGTGTATGAAGTTTAAATATCATCATCATCATCATCATATCAGCCCAATGACGTCCACTGCTGAACATAGGCCTCACCTAATTTCCGCCACAACGAGCGATTTTGTGCCGCCCGCATCCAACGAATGATGAATTCAATGAATCCACTTTATGATGTATTCCTTCTTCGAGAAACGGCCCCACAGAAAGTGGACCTGGATGAGTCCGGATGGTTGTACAAAAAATGAGATTGACTTCATCATGTCGACAAGGAGGCAAGTGTTCGATGATGTCTCTGTGATCCACACGGTGAAAACCGGCAGTGATCACCGTATGGTAAGAGGCACATTGAACCTTGACCTCCGATTAGAAAGACGCTGACTGATGAAGTCCACGCTCCGACCTACAACCACCCACATCCAAAACCCCGAAAGCTTTCAGCTCGAGCTTCAAAACCGCTTCGAGTGCCTAAATTTTGCTACAGTGGATGATACCAACGATATGTTTGTGGAAACTGTCCATACGGTTGGGTCCAAATTCTTTAAGACCCGCCGTACAAATAGAACCAAAATAATCTCAGATTCGACCTTAAGGCTCATGGAAAAGCGACGGGACCTTAGGCTGCAGTCTTCGAGTGACGCATTGGCATACCGAGGGCTCAATAGACAGATCTCAAAATCACTAATACGCGACAGACGTTTCTTTAATACTCAGCGTATTAAAGAGACAATAGAGCGGAACCAAGGCTCCAAAGTGTTCGCGAAAGATCTGTCTATTGGGCAGAGCCGGTTGACAAGGCTGAAGACCGAAGACGGTAGCATCGTCTCGTCCAAACCAGAGGTCTTAAGGGAGATAGAGAAGTTCTACGGGCAGTTATACACGTCGACATCGAAACCCGTTGGCAGTCCAGCGAAAGACCCAAGAGCTGGACTGACTCGGCACTATACCGAAGATATCCCGGACGTCAGCCTGTACGAGATTAGTATGGCTCTGAAACAGCTTAAGAACAACAAGGCACCGGGTGAGGACGGTGTTACGACTGAGCTTCTGAGAGCGGGTGGAAAACCGGTACTTAAAGTCCTCCAGAAGCTCTTTAACACCGTCATACTCGAGGGTAACACGCCACAAGCATGGCACAGGGGCGTGGTGGTACTGTTTTTCAAGAAGGGTGATAACACCCTCCTTAAAAATTACAGGCCCATCACGCTGCTGAGCCATGTGTACAAGCTGTTTTCGAGAGTCATTACGAATCGTCTCGAGCGCAGGCTTGACGACTTCCAGCCTCCCGAACAAGCCGGGTTCCGAAGAGGCTATAGTACCATAGACCACATACATACGCTGCGGCAGGTTATACAGAAGACCGAAGAGTATAACCGGCCACTATGCTTAGCGTTTGTGGACTATGAGAAAGCCTTTGATTCGGTGGAAACATGGGCAGTGCTACAGGCACTCCAGAGATGCCGAATTGACCATCGGTATATCGAGGTGCTGAGGTGTTTGTACAGAAACGCCACCATGTCAGTTCGTCTCCAGGATCAGAGCTCGAAACCTATCCAACTGCAGCGAGGTGTGAGACAGGGAGATGTAATATCTCCGAAACTGTTCACAGCTGCGTTGGAAGATGTCTTCAAGCTTCTGGACTGGGACGGATTTGGCATCAACATTAATGGCGAGTACATCACCCACCTTCGGTTTGCCGACGATATCGTGGTCATGGCAGAATCGCTGGAGGACCTAAGCACAATGCTCGGTAACCTCGATAGAGCTTCTCAACGGGTGGGCCTCAAAATGAACATGGACAAGACGAAAATTATGTATGTCTAATAGCCATGTAGCGTCCGCCCCTATTACTGTGGGGAGCTCTAATCTCGAAGTTGTTGACGAATATACAGGGTGTATACGACGATACGACATTAAATGAAACCACGTGTAGTATGTGATGTTAGAAGGCTATACCAAAAAAATTAAACAGAAATTTGCAATAGTTTAGACGCAAATGTACTTTCTTTATGTCACAGTTGTTCACAGTTTTAAACAACCTGTAGGTATTTACGTTGATCGTATGTTGTCATTACGTCATTCAATGCATTTAAATATCTCTGACTCTTTCATATTATCTTATCTCTTACTCTGTTCCGCACTGTTGTCGTCGTCATGTCGAAAACGTCATGATAGAAAAATAATGTGTAGTTTTATATTCTTAAATTTTTCGACTTTAAATAATGTGTAGCTTTGTTTTTTTTTTTTTTTTTTTTTTTTTTTCTTTTTTTTTTTAATAATTTATATTAGAATATGTTTATAAGGGTTAACACTGGCTGCCTTATCATTTAATGTCGTATCGTCGTATACACCCTGTATATACCTAGGACAAACGGTCCGGTTAGTTAGGTCCAACTTCGAGAAAGAGGTTAACCGCCGAATCCAACTCGGATGGGCAGCGTTCGGGAAACTACGCGCTATTTTCTCGTCCACAATACCCCAATGTTTGAAGACAAAAGTCTTCAACCAATGTGTGTTGCCAGTGATGACTTATGGTACTGAGACGTGGCCGCTAACTATGGGGCTCATTAGAAAACTCACTGTCACTCAGCGAGCCATGGAAAGGGCTATGCTTGGAGTTTCCCTGCGCGATCGAATCAGAAATGAGGAGATCCGCAGGAGAATTACTAAAGTTGCCGACATAGCTCACCGAATCGCATCGCTGAAGTTTAAATATAAATAAAATAAATTATTACGTTGCTTTTTTTTTAATCCCGTGAGGGGTATGGTTCCAACTTTTAACATTACCGGGTCTTTCCCCTTTGGGACCACGAAACTTTAGGACTACGGTGTCAATCGCGGAACGGCCTTTTTTTAATTGGCTGTTTCACACCAAGACCAAACCGTGATCCTAATCAGGAATTAAAAATGGGACTTCCGCTATTTACCCCACGCGTTGTGGAACAAGTAGCTTCTATAAAAAAAGTTTGTACGTCTTGTGTACTGTCGCGTTGAGGATTGTTAATGAAACAAATAATTAGATATAACAAAATGTTTAACGATAAAGATAAAGATCATTTATTGCGTAACCGTGTACATAGGTTGTTAACATAATAATTACAGGTTCCAACAGTTTATCCTAATTCAGATATGCAATAATAATAAAACGTAAATACAATAAATATCATCAATCAATTACATTTTTGGTAATTTTAATATTAGGAATCAGCAATCAAAATAATTAATAAGAGGTAATAAATAAGTATAAGTAGATCAATTGGATTACATAATGTCAATGATGTTCTTAGATACCTAATGTCAATAAAATTTATAACTACAACATTGTCAATAACAAGTGTTTATTTAAAAAAAACAAAAAACCCGACTGCCTTGCCTTGCCAAAAAGTAGCTTTCATCAGTCGATATTATTAATTATTATGTAATTATATTTTTACTTTGTGAATTTCTATAGTGCTAGTTAGGTATTTAATTATGAATGTGACTTATTTCCATCTTTTTAATACTTTTTAGGCAGTCGGGTATTTTAAATTAATTTTTTTTATTTATTTTATTTGAAAGCATATATATATTTCTTATATTATCTTTTATCAAAATCGTCTAACTGTTTCACATAACTGATCAGTGGCTAAATAAAGAACGATGGGAGCGAAACCCCGCACGCTGTAGAATGATGTTATATATAGCTTACAAACAAATACACTCTTCAGCTTTATAATATTAGTTTAGTAATAGATATAGAGATTTTGGGATGAATACGAATATTATTTAACCTTAAATTTTAATTTAAGGTTAAATAATATTCGTACCTTAAATTTTAATTTAAGGTTAAATTATTTAAAACTTTACACTTCAAAATCGGTCAAGCTATTTAGGTTACAAGAGCCAAGTGGAGCCGCGGGTAATAGTTAGTGCATATATCATTGAATTAGGCTATTAATTAGCTATCATATGATACCCATATTGCGATAGCACTAAAAAAACGTCTGTTTTGACAGTTTACGTCCGCCATATTGGTTTTTTGTTGACGTCACATGGTTGAATTTCAACAGGTCCATTAAAATATTCATTTCCGTGGATTTTTTTAATCTTTAGTTTTATATAAAAAAAAATTAGCGTTTCTTAAAGTTTTTGATAATGTGTGTATTCTTGCTCACTATCAAGCAGATAACTAAAAAACCTAACGAGATATACAAGTTTAAAAATTACGTGCCATAGCGATGAAACATGCGTGCATGGCAATGAAACAAGCGTAAACGGCAATGAAAAAACTGTGCCACGGGAATGACAGAATCAATCACGGAGATGAAAATCCACATAAAACATTATTTTATATAATTACTACTTACATGAGTGTTATACTTACATACAATAGATACACATTTTGTAGATTAAATAGCTGCAAAAGGAGTAAAATTAAAGAAAAAAATAATGGAATCGAAACGATCATTTATTTTAATTATTAAACATTCTACATAAAAAAATCTTGAAAATCAGCCTTTCAAACTTAACATCAAATAAACATTAACAATATAGCTATAGAGCTATTAATATTATACATATTGCATTATTTGTTGTTTATTTATAAAACGAACAGGGGCAAATGTAAAACAAAATAAATATAAATATCAAAAGAAAAAAATATATATTATATATTTAGGTTTATAAAAATATTTTTGCATACATACACTTGAAACTCAAAGTAACAAGTAAAAATCTTAAAAATACGATATAATATTACTCTCTCTCTCTTTATTTAAGAGCTGGGCTCTTGTCGGTGGAGTAATTTCCAATTCTCTCTTTTTCCTGCCAATTCTCTCACCTCCTGATACGACACCATCCGTACCTTCTCCTTGATCTGATTAATATAATGTTCTCCTTGGTCTACCTCTTCCTCTCTTACCTTCTATCTTTCCTTCTATGATGTTTTTTTATAAACGGATCGTGTCGTATCAGGTGTCCAATCATTTTTCCTATTCTGTTCTCAATGATTTTTATCATAGTTCTTCTCTCTTGTACTCGTTCCAGTACCTTTTCGCTGGTTATCATTTCTGTCCAGCTTATAACCTCCATTCTTCGCCAACACCACATTTCAAAAGCTTCCAATCTTTCTCTGTCTCTTTGTGTCATAATCCAGGTTTCGCTTCCATAGAGTGCAATGCTCCAAATGTATGATTGGAGGAACCTTTTCCTGATTTTTAACGAAATGTGTTTACACTTGAATATTTGTTTTTTTCTGTTAAATACTTATTAGGCTATTGCAATTCTAGCTATTATATCTTGTGTGCAACGAGCAGTTTCATTTAGGATGCTTCCAAGATATTTAAAACTGCTCACTTGTTCTAATGTACAGTTATTCATTTTAATTGGTCTATTGTATGTTGGATGTTTAGAAGTTGTCATTACTTTTGTTTTATTGGTATTAATTTTCAGCTGGAATTTTTGAAATACAATATTCATGGCAATAATAAGATTTTGTAGATCAATTCTATTTTCTGCAAATGCAGCAATGTCATCTGCAAAACGGATGAATTTAATGTTTTCTCCATTTATTTTGATCCCCCCTGTAGATTTCTCTTTAATTTCGTTTATTGCAAACTCTATGAATACATTAAATATCAACGGTGAAAGAAGGCAACCTTGTCTAACTCCCTGTCTAATCTTTGCTCTTTCTTTTTCTTCTCCTATCTCAATTAAAGTTACTTGTTCTTTATATAATTCCATGATAATTTTTCTGTCTCTGTAGTCTACTCCAACATCTTTAAGTGTTTTCATCATTAATTTCTAATCTACCCTGTCAAAGGCCTTCTCTAAATCAATAAATGTTATATGCGTATCCAGCCCTAGATCCACCCTTCTATAAATTATCAATTATCATCCGCAGTGCTAATATACCTTCTCTGGTACCTTTTTGCTGTCTAAACCCATATTGGTCCTCTTCCACCACTTCTTCTACTTTCGGTCTTAATCTATTCTGAATTATTTTTAAAAGTATTTTTGAAGCCTGTGATATAAGGCTTAGTGTTTTGTGCTCTTTACATTTGACGGTGTTCTGTTTCTTAGGTAATGTCACGGTTTTACTCACTTTAAAGTCTTTTGGCACTTTCCCTTCTATATACATAAGTTGAGTAATTTTTAATAGTTCTTCATGCATTCGTGGGCATACGGCATATTTTATGAGTTCAATATAGATACCATCCTCTCCTGCTGCTTTTCCATTCTGAATATTATTTTATATTATTATTGTTTTTTAATAGTTATTAAAAAACAAAAAATAATAATAATTTTGTAAGGTTTAATATGGAAAGAAATATAAAAAATATCTTTTAATAATTGACTGCACAGTAAAAACTCATGAAGTCTTTCATCGGATTACAGAAGGTTAACTTGACGGATCCTGTACTGTCAGTATGCAGTGCTACCTTTATATAACAGATAAAAGTGTTTTCTTTGCCTAATCATACCTTGGCGATGAAAACATAAGTCACGGAAATGAAACACCTGGACACGGAAATTAGAGTTAATTGTTTTACAAGCCATGGCAATGAAACTTTTTTAATTTAAGTGTCTTTTTTTCATTGCCATAGCAAATTTTGGCCACGGAAACCATAGCGATGAAAATCAAGGCAAAAATATAAAATAACAAAAAGTCTATTGATTGTTCGAAGTAAACAAATAAATAAACAAATAACCAAAAGAAATGGCGTTCTATCGAATGTATAATCAAGACGACAAACTTATTCAATAAAATGTTGTATCTATCCATAGCGATGAAGGAAAAAATGTCTAGTAACATAGAAATCGAATACTTACGTTCATGGTGCCAAAAGGCAGGCGCGCCTGGGTTTTGGCACCATAAACATACACACGTCCTTCTGCGTCGAGCACTTAGGCGGCACTCACTAGTATGCAACGTTTAGCGCATAGGAGGGAGGACGCAAGTTGTTGTATAAAACGATATCCTTAAACATGTTTAGAATACGGCAATTAAAGGTCATTCTGGGACAAATGTATTTCTATTAACCATTCCTTGTATTGTTTAAATATTTGAATAAATGTGTTATATAACAATACTTTAACTATCCACGTATCAAATAAAACTTAGATTTTATATAAATAACCACTAGATTTTTATAAATGAGGTATTACAATACAGTAGGTGACGTGTGGACAAACACTGCAATTAATGATTTCAAGGTTTAATTTTTTTTTGTGGATTACTCCTAATCCTATTTAATAAAATGTTTAGTGCTACTTATAGATTACTATGTCAGCTAAACAGAAAAAAATGTTAGAGCACTATTAACTATGATTTTAGTACCGATTTCATCGATGCCACGCAATTTTTGGTCCCGGGAAATTCACCCACATAGCCTATGACACTCGGGGGAAAAATACAAATCTAATGACACCTCACACTTAAAAATCGGCCAAGCCGTTTAGGCTACAGAAGATCACAATGATACAGAAATGCCCACATACATACATACGCGTGAAAAACTTTACCCTCCTTTTTTGCAGTCGGGTAAAAATAACAAGAAAAAGTCAACTAAATCAATATATCATCCGCGTATACATTGTTATTGTGTATGAAGTTTAAATAAATAAATACTATTTTGTACATCTACAGGTAAAAAATATGGCTAGGTTTTATAGTTCCTCTACACGATGGCCAGCGCTGGCCCAGCGAAATGGCCATGCGATAGTTAACGACGCAACTACACGATGGCGACACTCAGTTGTGATCTTAACGTTTTTTTTAGTTTAACGCCGCTGTTTAGTTAAACGGATAGGCAGTTAATTGAATGGCTGATTTGACCAGTTGGCTGCGACATATACATCGCAAGAACTAAGTATGCAAGTCAAATTAATTTTCTTTAAATTATATATGTGTTCTGATTTAATGGAATGGGCCAAGTGTAGATGGGTATCCATCGCTGGTTCACTTTGATGTGCGGCCGAAAAATAGACACCGACTTCATTAACACACGCTCGCGATGGTACACTATGATGGGCCAGCGTGTGGAGGACACGCTGGCCCATCATAGTGTACCATCGCGAGCTATAACAAAGCTGCGATGTTTGCCTTTTTTTAGTCTTAATTAATTCTGTAGTCTAATGAATGTTTCAAATAAGCATAATGACTAAGTTACTGTTGACAAAGATTGGCAAAATGACTAGATTCTTTCATCCAGGGTTTTCAGTTTAATGTACACTAGTATACTGAATTGGAGCTAAATGCAAAATGGTACTTACGGGATGGAGGCAAAAAAAAATCGAGTCGCATGCGAGGTGGCCTATTTGACTTTTCTTGCTCAGCTCTCTGAAAATATATTATATATTATACTATCTATGGTATACGTATTAAATACCTACTAATAAAATACTACATCAGTCTTGTAGAACACCGTTTACCACAAACAATGAAGACAATCATTAATAAAATCCCAGTAGTCCCATAATGAAACTACTGGGATACGGGGGACATGTCATACACATAACTTTATAATGGCCATTACCACACGGTAATGGCCATTATAAAGTTTCATTATGGGACTACTGGGATTTTTTTCTCCCAATAGTTCCATGGAACTAGCATCCTGTTTGGGCAAGAAAAAAATAGTCTCCTAGTTCCATTATTAGCATTATTAACAAAAACGTTGCTTAACTAAGATTCTTCTCTAAGAAGTGTACTACAGTAATTTCTCCACTGAGAAGTGAGAGAAATTACTGTAACTGAACAACATATGCGACAAAAATAGAGCATCCACTTTTGTCCTATATGTTGACGATCAAATAAGTCAAAACCTATAGTGTACTGAGTAAGACCACGAATCCAGAAATTTAGCAAGTAGTAATATCAAGTTGCATAAGTTAACACTGAAGTATATTTTACTGTAACTATGATATATTTAAAACATTCATCATCATACCAGCCTAATGGCGTCCACTGTTGAACATAGATCTAACCTAACTCCAGCCACAGAGAGCGACTTTGTTTGTGCCACCTGCATACAACGACCACCCGCACCTTTTACCAGGTCGTGGATCCATTTTTTGGGTGGTTGCCATACACTGCGCTTTTCAATACGTGGCCGCCACTCGAGAATCTTTTTCCCCCATCGGCCATTAGTTCTACGAGCTAAGTGGCTTGCCCACTGCCCTTTAGCGATGCGATTCGGTGACCTATGTCGGCAACTTTATTTCTCCTATCCGGAATTCAATCACGCAGCGAAACTCCGAGCAATAGCTCTTAACAGGGCTTGCAGAGCGACAGTGAGCCCCATAGTTAGCGGCCACGTCTCAGTATAGTCATCACGCAACTCACATTGGTTTTAATACTTTGGTTGAAAACATTCGTATAATGTTTTATTATAAAAACAAGGAAAGGTGGACCACGACCCAAGAGGGATTTTATCAACATTAATCAAAATACTGTTATCATCACATGCTTAATGATAACAGTATTTTACTGTCCACGAATTATGTAAACGAATGTGTGAAGAAGTAAACAAAATGTATGACATCTAAACAGTTTATAGAGAGTGAGTATAAGTAACCGTATAAGAGTAGTGATTGGAATAAGTTTCTCAAAAAAATTGTAATAATGTGTACTTGTAGTCCAAATAATTATTATGCTTTAAAAAAAAACATAACTTTCCTGTAACTAATTTGTGACCTTAGGATCCTTCAAAGTTTATCGTAGATTGAGATATTTCGGAATTTCTCCCAAATCTAATTGGCGCTTTGAAATCATTTAATTGCAAATTAAATTGAAAAAGAAATTATTTGCGGGTAACGAAGACTGAAACAAGACTAAACAATCTTGGGATATTAACCATAGAATACGAGGCAACCCAGATTATTGATGATGTGATCTCCGAGTTTGAATCTGTTAAAGTAAGACAGATAAGATTTTAAATGTTTTTATAACAAGATTTTATTTAGCTTCACCTGTCTTGCTGTCTATCTGTAATGTATTCTTGTCAAGTTAATTGGACATACCGATTAATCTGAAATTTTACATACACAAAGATCATATAACAATGCAAAATAAAATTAATCCTGGAGTCGAGAGTTAATCCTATAAACTTTGTAATAAAACGACGACGAACTCCATCATTTTTTATAAGTAAATAATACCCACTTACTATAAAACTATATAGTGAACTTATGATTTATAATACTTACAGAAAAGTATTATAAGATTGTTATTCCTCTTAACAATTTTCATTCTTGGAGTGAGACCACGATATTCGCACCGTAAGCCTACCACAGGGCTACGATAACCACTGACAATTCAAGTTAATAAAATGACAATGCCCCCGACACCACATGAAATTTTCATCGCCTGTGAGAAGCGGGTGGGTGCTAGTCATACAAGAAAATAAAATAATCTTACCTTCATAGGTATAAATAGAAGCGTAAAATATACTATTAGTATGTTCATAGTTACGTTCAACTAGCACCGTCTGTCTTCTTCAACGTCTTGTTATTCCACATTCTGGAGTGAACTGTGATTTGACATAAACTTAATACCTCTGTTATGACGGTAGTAAATTACTGACGTCAATTATATCGTTGTAATGCTATCCTATGAGAAAAATTAGGACAGAAGCGACGTTAAGAACGTCTTACATCGTCACAACATAACGCGTTGAATGCGGTGATTTGTATTCAGTAAACTGTAGCGACAGGGCTGTTAGTTCACAAAGATTATATAAAATACGTCCCATAATATATCAGGCGTAACGTGTGTTCGTCGATATTAACATAATTGAAAATTTTCAATAAATAAAATTACTGAACAACTAAGCGAATATGCAATTTCCAGTTCAAAATTTTATAATTAAGTAGACTTAAACATTTATTTCATATCAATGTTTTTATACTTCGATATTGTACATTAACTTGGATGCTAAAATGTACTAACTTTCTGAAAATAGGCATAAAATATGCACGCTGTAAGAAGAGGTATCATCTGTACGTATATAATTACTCTTGCGACTTTATACAATCACCGCCAATTCTAGATACTATGGAAAGATGACAATACCGGATTTATTTATTTCCGTTTATTTGACACAAAGGTGTTTCATTTCTTTTCTTGTTTTTAGGGTTCCGTAGTCAAAGGAACCTTTTTAGTTCCATCATGCCCGTGAGTAAAACGCATGGGACATACGGATGAAGTCACAAGTAGGCGTTTTACTCAGAAACGACTAATTGTATATTGATGAATTTGGAGAATAGGTGTCTTCTGTAAGCTACTTAGTTTAGTAGTTAAATAAAAATAAAAAATTTTAGCGGTTCGGTACATGTAACAGAAGCTGAAAATTTTCTTTTGCAGCAAACATCTTGGTTTGACACGTACTTCGACAGATCTTTTATAGACACTTTCAAGGTTTCTAAGCAAGTTTTTAGATAAACAGATTTTTTTGCGGATATAATCATAAATCCTTCCTCTATCTTCTAAACTTTGTGATATAAATACTTATCATGAAAATTATTTCTAACATGATTGGATTGAGTTATTGCCGAAAAATTCCTTTTTCCAACAAATAGACATAGGCGCTATGAAGATACGTTCTTTTGCTGCGGCACCCTACATTGAGCATGGTCCAACATGCTCTTAACCGTTTTTTTCTGTTGAAGTTAAGATTGAAATATAATTACGTTCCTAATATATTTATTTAAAAGCAGTTTTGTTAAAATAAAAAGCCTACTTCTGTGCATTTATTTATGTATTTTTATAGATGATCATAAAATAGATTTAACAGCATATGTATATATAAAAATAGATACAAGCAAATATAATTGCTGGTAGATTAACATAAAAAAAAAGATTTAATATTATTGTAAGATGAGAAGTAGCAAAAGAAAGACTTGGATTCTTATTACTTCATTTATTAAGGAGCGCACTCAGCGGCGACACACAATGTTGTACAAGAGAATATTCGAGAGTGACAAAACAACTAACATGACAAAGAACAATAATAATAAATAATAATAAAAATGTTTATTCATCTAATATTATCTAATAGACAATACCAATAAGGTAGTATTACACCCCTGTTCCATCTATCCCTACTGGTGGAGATAGTTGGATTTTTATTTCCATTTATCGCTACAAGTAGGGATAATAGGACCGGACATGGAGTGTTCATAAAAGAAGCGCGTCATGAAAACCTTTTTTGAATAAAACCTTTTTTAAATGTGAAATCTTTTTTATGTTTTGTTGACGCAGAAAAATGTAAATTGATTTCCATTTTCATTGTACTTGTATTTATTGTCTTTAGTATTACTAAAGAGAATAAATACAAGGAAATATTAATATTTATTTTCCGCTTGTAGTTACAACTTTGCAGTAATGACTGACATAATATTTTTAAAAAGGGGTCGAGGTATTTGTTTACTTAACGATGGTTATCAATATCACAGAAAAAAAAAACGAAAAAAAATTAATGTATTGGATCTCTCACAATCCAAGTAAGTTTTATGTTAGTTACACTAAAAACAGTAATAGTTTAATATAGGTACTGGGTTATATTATTTTATAACATATTTGCTCGTAAAGGGTCTCTTATTTCACCAATTTCAGTGTTGTAATGTATCTCATTACGCACTAGTGCGGTAGTGCGGTAATGTAAAGTAAATTGCACGGCTTCTCATGCTCACATACTTAATAATCAAGGGGCTCCGTACGTAACGAACGGTATTTTTTTAAAATCTTAGCAAAGAGTTTTTATGTCAAAAAAGTGGTCAACATTTTATGAATAAAATTAATTAAGTAACTTTGGTAGATAAAATAATTATGATATAATTATATAAAATAAACATTTAATTCTTTAATTTAATTAATTTAGACCATAAATTACAACCATTTATCTGTACTAAAACACAAAAATATTAATTTACTTTATTAGTAATACTGGCTGGTTTTGTGTTTTTGCCTTAAAAAAAATCGTTGATGCGCGCGCATCGATAAATTGTGACAAGTAAAACTAATTCCGCGCGCTATTTCTTTTCGCTGTATTTGTTTTTTTTCTAAGAAAGTCCGAATTTTATTTATTTCCTCGCAAATATGTTACAAAACGTCGTATGACACACGTGCAGTTTGATAATTACAGCCTCTGCTTTCTTGTAGCCCTCGCCTGCAGCTCTGGCTAGCAATATCGCCTCGGCTGTAATTATCAACTTACCGCACTTGTATCATAATGTACTATTACAGGATCGGACGACTATTGGAAAAAAGGTTTAAAATCATGTTTACGTAACGTGGCGAAGAACGAAATTGAGGTACGATTAGACAATTGCAAACAGCAGATTATTGCTAACCCTGCACTTCCAATTCCAAGAACTTTTGAAAACATGGTTGAAGGTATTGAAAACCATACTAATACGATATATTACGCAATGTTAAATCGTCTTTATACAACTGTAAGAATAAAGTAGCCGGAACGATAAAAATGTTTTTTAATAGTAATGAAGAGGTGGAAGGACCACCCGTATAAAAAAATATATTTTTGGTTGTTCATTATTATTATAACGGAGATCGCATTTTAATCTTTGGTAGTGCGTGGTCCAATCAGTTGCTGGCCACATCAAAATATATTTTTTTGGATGGCACTTTCGCAGTTTGCCCTAAACCATTCACTCAATTAATAACTATACATTGCGACATTCCAGTATACCAATATTTTCCCCGTACTGTACGTTCTTTTGCCAAAAAAAAAATCTGAAACATGAAACTATGTTTAGACTGATTAAATCTGCACTAAAGATTAATACCGGTACTGAATGGGACCCGGCGTACGTTATGATTGATTTTGAGGCGGCAATTGCGAAGGCCTTGACGTCAGTATTTTCAAAAGTCTAAATTGGGGATGCTACTAGCATTTTCATAAGGCAATATGGAGTAAAGGAAAGGAGTTAAAGTTGACAAAGAATCACGACAAGAGAAGAATATTAACATTAACAGCATCGTTACCTTTAATGCCTATTGAGAAAATAGATGAAGGATGGGCATACATAGAATCTCAAATATTGGAAGAGTTTAAAATGGAAAAATTTATACATTATTTTAAACACTTGGCTGAAAAACAAAAATTTCCGGTAACAATGGTCTCTTGGGCGAAAACACAGAACAAATAATTTTGCTGAAGCATGGCATTTCAAAATTAATGAAAAATGTAATAGACAATTTAATTTATACAGATTGCTGAATATACTACATAAGCACTCTATAGTTCAAAGAAACCACTTCAAATCTATTATACACGACTTGAAAGCACCAAAACTCCGTATACGTACGTACGTTCTACGTGATATTGTTATCCAAAATGCACAACTACAACTTGTTACGGCAGAAATTACTGTAGGTGCTTTCTTAGATATGGTAATATAAACGAATACATTGTATTGTGCAATGCAACGGATCACAAAATTTATGTTTTACGTTGTTTTTTTACTTTTTCTGCGTCTACAAAACATAAAAAAGATTTCACAATTAAAAAAGGTTTTATTCTAAAAAGGTTTTCATGACTCGCGCTTCTTTTATGAACACTCCATACCTGTCCTATTATCCCTACTGGTAGCGATAAATGGAAATAAAAATCCAGCTATCCCCACCAGTGCAAATCGGTGGAGATAGATGGAGAAAACGATTCCCGGTAGCTATAATTGGAAAAGAAATCCAAGTAACCCTTCCAGTAGGGATAAGCTAGTAGGGATAGATGGAGAAAACGATTCCATATATCCCTACCGGTAGCTATAATTGGAAAAAAATCCAAGTATCCCTACCAGTAGGGATAAGCTAGTAGGGATAGATGGAACAGGGGGTATTACATTGTATTCAAACAGCCCATAATACTTATAAAACTCAACATATCTTCTATAACTAGAAAACACGGTTTTTTTCACTTCAAGGAACCTTTTGCGATTACTGTATAGGGCATCTTTTACTGAATTATAAGGTCTGCCATTACAGGTCGAAGAAGAAGGCAGAAGTTGGAGTACTTGTTCATAAACCTTCTTTACTGATAACATAACTTCACATACATTTTGTTTTGCCGTGTCTAGTAAAACATCTTCTTTCATTTTATCATAGTGTTGCTCAAACTCGTGCAGACTCTTCCTGATAATAACAGTCTGAATGAAGATATCATTTAATGTAAGAGAAGCACTACACTCTTGTCTTTAGTAGCAAAGCCAGAACGACTTTCCGCTTGAATTATTGGACACTAAAATAGCCATCATGAAGAAGAGCTTCCTTGTTCTTTTTGTTTTTAATAAAACGAAATTGTTCATTACTCTGAATTTTATTAAACAAATTAAATGCGAGATAATAATTCAAAGGGACAATGACAATAAAATTATTGTTTCTATGTAACAGAATTCCATAGTGTAGATATTCATACTTCAGTATGAGAACTCCATGAAGTACCTATACTAATGCCACTTTTAAATACGATTGTAGGTCATCGATACTAGTCTTTTTGGTAACAGGACGTATTACATACTACCTACTTATAGTCAAACATCTAATTCGTTTTGAAGCTATCAAGTCTTTTCGACATTTGGTCCTATAGCGAATTAGTCATATCTGCTATTTAGTCTTATTGAGAGGTAGTCTTAAGTTTCTAACCCACAAGTAAGTAACTATTTCTCTCACTGTTATTTAAGTGGTCTGGAAAATAAATTTGTTTGATTAACATGTCGTCTGTTTTGAAGTGTTTGAAGAACCCATCCTGTTTATAACAAATACTTACTCATTAGTGCACCGCCACCAAATAAATTTAGTTTTGATGCAAATTAAAGATAGCGGCTACAAAGTGTTGCCGCCGATTTATTTTTAAGTAAATGTAACAGCAACTCTAATTGACGTCACGTTCTGCGGCTGTCAATAAAGAATTACGATTTAAGGCGTAACTAGTCGCCAATAACCTTGAGAGTATGGGGGGAGCTTAGCTTATTTCACTGCGCATCCCCGCTCCTTTACCAACTCGTGCACACTATAATACAACGGTCACAGAAAATGCGTAAACGCAGACATGCGCTTCTAGCTCGGCATTTTTACCTACGATTCCGGAATAACAGTTTTAAAACTGGTATTTTATTTTTTATAGAGAGTTTATAGGACTCGTGTACACAATTATTTGTTTGCCAATATTTGTATGGCATGAGTTTTTTTTAATTTCAATGTTTTGCTTTCGGTATTTATGTAAGTACTTACATAGTTTTATTGGTACTTATTTATTATTAGTATCGAAGATAATTATTTTATCTTGTAAATTATAATTAAATAAATAACTATTTTAACTTACTTTTGTATTAAAAAAAATATTTACCTATTTTCATTGATGAATTTAATGTTTTGTTTACAACACTTACTTTGTAATTACTTTAAAAACTACTCTTATAAATTGAAAACAATTTTATTGGATTATTTGAAATATTTTGTTTGAAAAGTCTCTAAGTTCTCGTCCACAAAATCCCAGAGTTTGAAGACGAAAATTTTCAAGCAATGTGTGTTGACTTATGGTACTGAGACGTGGCCGCTAACTATGGGGCACATTAGAATCGCTTAGCGAGCCATGGAAAAGACTATGCTCGGAGTTTCCCTGCGTGATTAAATTTGACGACATAACTCACCGATTTGCATCGCTGAAGTGGCAGTGGGCAGACCACATAGCTCGCAGAACTGATGGCCGATGGGACAAAAAGGTTCCAGAGTGGCGGAAATTAGGCGAGGCCTATGTCCAGTAGTCAGTAGGACATCATTGGGCTAATATGATGATGATGACGATTTGAAATATTGAATTTAAGTAACTCAATAAATTTATTTAATATACCTATATTTTATTATATATATAATATTGCTTTTTAAGTAATAAAATACATATTTTATTACTTAAAAAGCAATATTATAATATAGGTATATAATGTAAATATTCCGACCACATGGTCGGTGCCCGCGCCCGCACAGAGCACCTCTGCCCCCCGATTCTGACTCGTCGGATCGTAATCTTAGTACGACGTATTTTTACGGCTTAAGTTATTTAATGTTCGAAAATAGTCTACCGTATAGAAAATTAAAAACTTATGGCGCACGCGTACCGCGTGCCGCACCGGAACCCTACATCCATCAAAGTGCGTCCGCTCGTGGCGCGCCGCAGCGCCCGACTGCGGGCCCGGCTCCCGGCGCGAGCTATTTATATTCCGTACCATATTTATGTAGGGGCAAACACGCCCCCTGGTGTCGAGTGGATAAAATAAATATTCTAAAATTAATACTGTCTCTTCTGATTGGTCAATTTGTAAATATTAGCTTGTGTATGACCATGTAGTTGTGTGACCAAAATTGTAAATATTAATAAGCAATTTTTAATATAATTTAAGTTCAATCGTCTTGTGCGTTTCCTTTTTCTCTTCTTCCCTACCTAGTTCAGCTGTACTCTTCCACGGTTCAAGGGCTACCCAGCCTGGCCGGTTGGTACAGTGAACTCTCCTCTCCCTAGTAGATACTCAGCTGTCCGGCTGAGTATTTCCCTTCCAGGCTAATCCTTAAGGTCAACGACCTTACACCTGATCCTAAATTATATTAAAAATTGCTTATTAATATTTACAATTCTACCATTTTACCATCCAACAGTCCTTGGGCTAGTCCTCTACACGTCGTGAAGAAGAAAGATGGTTCACTACCCGTATGCGGCGACTACAGACGACTTAACGCCGTGACTGTACCCGACAGATACCCCATACCTAAAATTCAAGATTTTACATACCAATTACAAGGGAAGACAATTTTTTCTAAACTTGACATGAAAATGGTGTACTATAGTATTCCTATAAAAGAAGACGCCCCGAAGACTGCTATCATCACCCCGTTTGGTCTGTTTGAATTTAACTGCATGACATTCGGTTTACGCAACTCAGGACAAACATTTCAACGTTTCATGCACGAAGTATTACGCGGACTCGACGACATCGTATTTTGTTTCGTCGACGATTTGCTTCTGTTTAGTTTAACTCCAGAAGATCATAAACGCCATCTACATCAAGTTCTTGAACGACTTAACCACTACGGAGTCACCCTCAACATTGATAAGTGCGAATTCGGCAAAGATAAGATACAGTTTCTCGGCTACGAAGTAACAGCGGAAGGAATCAAACCCACTACAACACAGTAAACTACACCCACTACAGTAAACTATCCGAAACCCACCACAGTACAAGAATTAAGAAGATTTTTAGGCATGATAAACTTTTACCGCAGTTGTTTACCACATCAAGCAGAACATCAATACCTATTGAATAAGTACCTACACAACAGTAAGAAAAACGACAAGTCACCTATTATATGGACAACAGAAGCAGAAAAAGCCTACGAACAATGCCGTCAAAGCATACTCGAGGCGACAACATTATCACATCCGATACCTAACGCTCCGTTATGCCTACTCACCGACGCATCTGATACGAGCCTCGGCGCCGTTCTACAACAAAAGTAAACAATGTTTGGAAACCACTCGCATTTTACTCCAAATCGATGAGCGACACACAAAGAAGGTACAGCGTGTACGATCGCGAACTACTTGTTATGTACACCGCTGTCAAAAACTTACGACGACTGATCGAGGGCAACGAACTTACAATATGTACCGATCACAAACCACTAACGTACGCATTAACAAGATCGGCAAGTAGCAGTGACACACCGAGACGAGAGCGACAACTACACTACATAAGTCAATTCTGTACGAACATTAAGTACCTACAAGGAAACCGAAACGAAGCCGCCGACGCATTATCACGTATCGCCGAAGTTGAAATCTTAAACAATACAATCGACTACAACAAATTATCCGCCGAGCAAGAAAACGACATTGAACTACAATCATGTATGAAACAATCCAACCTGAAGTTTACCTGCGTGAATTTACCCGGAGTTCAACGACCCATATGGTGCGGAACATCGACAGCGAACATTCGACCATACCTACCGCCGAATTATCGTCAAGTAGCCTTCAAAGCACAACACGATCTAAGTCATCCCGGAGTACGAACAACAAGAAAAATAATAACTTCAAAATTCTTCTGGCCGTCTATGAATAAAGATATAACTACGTAGGCAAAATTATGCATCGGATGTCAGCGCGCAAAAATTCAAAAACACGTTATCAGTCCTCTCGGCGAGTTTCAACAATCATCGCGCTTCGAACACCTACACGTTGACATAGTAGGACCGCTACCGCCATCGAACGACTATAGGTATTTAGTCACAATGATCGACCGCTGCACTAAATGGCCCGAAGCAATACCTACACGTGATATAACCGCCGACACAATAGCAAAAGCCGTATACGAAGGGTGGATAGCACGATTTGGCTGCCCTCTACGGATTACCACAGATCAAGGTAGACAATTCGAGTCGTCACTTTTTCACTCTCATGAAGAAACTTGGCGTCACTCGTATACGTACAACCGCATTCCACCCGCAATCAAATGGGCAAATAGAACGATGGCACCGTACATTAAAAGCAGCATTGATGGCGAGAACAGCAAGTAACAAATGGAGCGAAGAACTACCTACAGTTTTACTTGGACTACGTACAGCCATATGTCAAGACACTTCAGTCAGCCCTGCCTTGATGACCTACGGATCTACACTACGCATCCCGTCAGATTTCTTCGTGCCTACACAGCCGGACATCAATGACGCAGAGTTCGTACGCCAGCTGATCGAAACAATGTCTCTCAATGTCACTCACCCCGAAGAAAAGATCTCATTCATCAAACCTGCACACATTCGTACATAAAGATCTGGAAACATGTACTCATGTATTTCTACGTAACGACACCGTCCGACGTCCGCTCACACCACCCTACGATGGCCCGTACAAGGTCATTGAACGCAGTACAAATAGCAAGCAATTCACTATACAGCTACCATTTCGTACCACAGTTGTATCCATCGACCGATTGAAACCAGCGCATCTATATAATCACGAGACTTCATCTTCGAATTCACATACGACAGTCCCAGATTCAACTCCAAGTACATCAACAGCCCCGAGTATAACAGTTCCAGTCACTCAGCACAATACCTACGTCACCCGAACCGGCAGAGCAGTCAAACCCAACGTACGCTTCGCTTGAGGGTAGAGATGAAACGAATATACTCATATTAGGTATGCATATTATAATACGAGCGACCCGTATTCATATTAGGTTATAGGAATGTCATCTATTAGGTTACTCTAGAGATGAAACGAATATACTCATATTAGGTATGCATATTATAATACGAGCGACCCGTATTCATATTAGGTTATAGGAATGTCATCTATTAGGTTACTCGATATTAGTCAAGTATTAGCCAGAGACTACGCGAACGAATACTAGTTATAGAGCATAATACTAAATCGTTCACTCCTTACCCTATTATCTGACTAATATCGAGTAATAGGTATGGTATTAGAATATGACGAAACTAATATATCCTATATTAGGATTATGCGAAATTGACCCTAATATAACATCTCTAGGTTACTCGATATTAGTCAAGTATTAGCCAGAGACTACGCGAACGAATACTAGTTATAGAGCATAATACTAAAACGTTCACTCCTTACCCTATTATCTGACTAATATCGAGTAATAGGTATGGTATTAGAATATGACGAAACTAATATATCCTATATTAGGATTATGCGAAATTGACCCTAATATAACATCTCTACTTGAGGGGGAGTAATATGGCGCACGCGTACCGCGTGCCGCACCGGAACCCTACATCCATCAAAGTGCGTCCGCTCGTGGCGCGCCGCAGCGCCCGACTGCGGGCCCGAGCTCCCGGCGCGAGCTATTTATATTCCGTACCATATTTATGTAGGGGCAAACACGCCCCCTGGTGTCGAGTGGATAAAATAAATATTCTAAAATTAATACTGTCACTTCTGATTGGTCAATTTGTAAATTTTAGCTTGTGTATGACCATGTAGTTGTGTGACCAAAATTGAAAATATTAATAAGCAATTTTTAATATAATTTAAGTTCAATCATCTTGTGCGTTTCCTTTTTCTCTTCTTCCCTACCTAGTTCAGCTGTACTCTTCCACGGTTCAAGGGCTACCCAGCCTGGCCGGTGGGTACAGTGAACTCTGCTCTCCCTAGTAGATACTCAGCTGTCCGGCTGAGTATTTCCCTTCCAGGCTAATCCTTAGGGTCAACGACCTTACACCTGATCCTAAAAACTGATTAACATAAGTTTTTTTTCTGCAATAATCTATTTCTTTAACATTGTTTTTTAATTTTAATTAAACTGACATTTTCGGCCGAAAATTTTACGACAGCTCAGAATCAGATGCCCGATCACGAACTTCTAATGTAAACGTAATCGTATCGCCATCGAGAAAAAATGTTTGGCAATTTGTACAGCGCCTCTATCGTACGTAAGATGCACCAAAATTGGTAGCACGAACTTTTGACAACTACTTTCGTCTGGTAATCGTATCGAGCTCGTCTGGTATTTCCATACAAATTAATTTGAATTGCGATCACGAACTCAATTTTGACATACGCTACGTAAAATTCGAAAGCTGGCTAACGTATTCGTCGAAACCTTCCGTCACTTAAAATTTCTCAGTGAGTAAAGTTTTGAAACGTGTTTAAACTAATTTTTCAACATTTATGTACATATAGAATGCATGTATAATCAATATTAATAATATTTAACATATTTTATATTAGTTATTAGAGCAATAAATGGCCTAAATTCATATAACAATATTTTCTCAAGTTTCACATTGTGAACCACCAGGTGGTGTCCTTCCATTTTGTTGTTAAATTATTGTATCAATTTGGTATAAATTATTCCAATATAATATTCTTAACGTAATTAAATAAGTTTCCTATAATTTTTGCAATCCTCTCAACTGGCGCTACCTGCGCGCACCTTTACCTACGTCTGGCAGCCCCCCGCACTGGGCCTCCCGCTGGGTAGCGATAGAAGCATTCTTTCGAAGATTTCTCAATGATTTTATATAAATACCTAATAATATATATATTTATATACATTTCGATATATATATATTTCGATTGAGTGTAAAATTCTTTACAGATGTATATAAATATTCTAAAGTTTAATACATATATGTTGTTAAAACTTCTGGAAATTAAGAGGGATTAAAAAATTGTGATAAATTTGTATAAAATAAGGTATATTTTTGAAATTGAAATAGTTTCAAATACAGTTTTAATTTTTTCTTATAGCTTAATCTTATATTTACAAAATGTAATAATCACAACACTTGTTTACATACATTTTTTTTATACCAGGGCTATTAGAACTAACGGCACAATTTATCACACTCTCGAGCACTCAAAAAAAAACATAAAAGTTTCAAGTGGATTTGATGAAGAACGGCGGGCAATTCCAGTGATTAAAATGTGTTTAGGCACAGTTTGGTTCATTTACTATTTATAGTATAAATATCAGATGCATAGCTTTGTCCATTTATAAATACGGATCAAATAAAGCAACCCATTTAAGATCGGCACTCAAATCACTGACTTCATTACCATACTTCTAAAGCAAAATATGTATATGCCATAATTTTCACAAACTCTTTTTTTTACAAATAGTATGTAATATTTGCTACACAGTAAATAAAAAACTATAAGTACTTCCCATACAAGAATAATTAGAAAAAAGCTTACAAACATCTGGAATTTCGTATGCTTTGCTGCCACTTAAACTTAACTTGAATGCGTCTGGCACGCGGCCCATTTTGGGACGCCTATAAATATGACGTACTGCGTCAACAATAATATGGATATGACTTTTTGATAGTCAGATTATTTTTATGAGAAAATGATATCTGACGTTTTATTAAAACGATTATATTACATTTTATAAGTAAAAACAAAATTAACAGAACATTGTACAATATTCTGGTACTTACATTGTACCAAAATATTTTACAATATTCAAGAATTTAAATTTACAACCGTACCCGTAACCGTAGGCATATTTCGAAATACACATTAAAATGTCCATTAAAGGAATTAACGCAAACATATTTAGGTAAAATATTATTATACCAAGGTATTATTATTTAATGAAATGTAATTTAGAAAAAAAGACGGATACGGATATATACGGACATACGGATGTTTTCATGTGTGGTACTTGACGTAACATGAAGTGGTGTCTGATAAATTAAAACATAGCGCCACATTGCATGCTCGGCATACGAAATGGGTACGCTTCGTTTTACAAACAACGCACTGTCGCCGTTGTTTACCAGTTTTTTCCCCTCCTGGCAGAACAGGGAGTTCAGCAGGTAAGTGGGTGATGACCTCTGCCGAAAATTTCGGGACTCCACGGTGCATTGTCATTGCGATTTCGGGTCGAGATTGCTTGTGTTTTTCCAAAATCTCTGTAACAAGCGCCATACGGAACTCCCTATGGTTTATGTCATGACTATGTTTATATAAGATATATGCATTTAATACGCTCACATTTAATAGACGCCTGAAAAATTTTTTGTACCAGATTTGTGTCTTCTTTCGCTCCATAGGGTAAGAAGACAGCATCTGATCTTTTTTGTCGACACCTCCCATGCAGACATTATAGTCCTTGATGAGAATGGGTTTGTTTTCGGACACGGCGATCCCATGGTACGTTGAGAGCATTGCTACACGGTTTTGATCTCGCCATACCAAGAGATCTACGTCTCCGGATGTGCACCCACAAACTTCACCCACTCTCATGCTGGCCTTTTTTAAATTATTTATTTGTTCTGGTACAAACTGGCGAGTCGTATTAAGAGTACCAACACAGTCACACCCTAAGGACTTAAGGATGCGGGCGAGGGCTGGAGAATTATAATAATTGTCCATCCATACTGTATGACCACGATGTTCAAGTCCTCGCAACAACCTTAAAACGAGATTTGGTATACTTCCCGATATCACTACCTGTTGGACTTCAGTTTGACCACCTACGTGGCACTCAAATCGCCACAAATATCCCGTTTTAGAGTCACAGACTTCATAGGTTTTAATACCTACTGCAGCGGCCTTGTTCGGGATAAATTGTTTTATATCGAGCCACCCCTTCCACTGGGTCAAAGATTCATCCAGAGCAATGTTTTGTCCTAAACCGTATAAACTAGAAAATTTTATATTTAAATGATCGACAATGGGCGCAATTTTATAAAGTTTGGCTTGGGAACGGGATAGGTTATTAAGTGAAATATTTGCATTGTTATTAAAATGGAGGCATCTGGAAAGAAGCTGAAAACGCCTGAGAGACATGTTTACGGAGAAGCCAGGGGTTGAAAAAATATTTTTGTCCGTAGACCAGTAATCCTCTAATTTAGTTTTGACTATAATGCCCATTGTCACCAACAAAGCAAAATAAATATACATCTCGTCTACGGTTTATTAATGTTCATCCTCAAATAATTTCGTCTGTATAAAATAAGTTAATGTAAAAAATAACTAAAAACTTTTTGTTTACTCATCGACTTGGTATAATACTATAAAATTCAACAACTATCTTATTACGACGTGCCATTTTATTTGACACACAATATTACTTGATTGGTTACGAGTAATAGTGATCATCACCAAAACACTGCTCTTTAGTAGTGGCTTCCAAAAATCATTTGCCATCCACGATGCGTTTAATTTCGATATCCACTTTGCATACATATATGCAACATTGGAATGAGCCTGGGCCATCAATTCCCATTAATACACCCACATTATCGCCACTTGTGGACCTTGTCTGAACAAGGTCCACAAATGTTCTAACTCATGCGTTTGTGGAGGCCCAAGTGGAAGGTACGAATCTTTTTATTATTGTTAACTAAACCAACTGTTGTAGATGTGAACTTATAATAGATAAATAAGAAAGTCCACAAAGGGCCCATATTACACTTCAACCATGTGTAAATGTTAAAAAAGAATCTACTAATATTGTTGTTTATTTGTATAGAATATGGTATGCTTTCTCCAACAAGGCCTTCATCGCAAGACCATGTAGTCCAGCTAGAGCCTGCTCTGTCTGGGCAAACTACTCCTCGCCGTGGAAGACCATCAACTTGCCTTCGAGGATCACCTCGTGTTCGTGAATTACCTCGAAGACGAGTCAGACCAGCACACACAGAACGCTGAAACTTTTCTCCAAGCCGAAGAGTATTAGAGAAAATTAAAATCACGACAGCATCGAGACTACATGGACATAAGACGAGAACAGAATAGGCTTCGTGAGGTAGAACTCCAAATTCAAGTGGACTGGCAGACCATTGCATCAAGAGCATTACATTTAATAGATAAATTAGTTGATAAGTACCTTTTGTAAATCAAAATTACTGCTTTTTTAAATTTCTAAATTTTATTTTCATTTGAGATTTAAAAAAAAATATTTCTTACTGGAAGTCGCAAGGGGCTTCGCTCCTATCGTTCTTTATTTGGCTACCGCGCAGCTCTTTTCAGCCGTTGCGTGATGTTATATAGCTTTTATAGCCATAGGCTACGGTAACCGCTTACCACCGTACGTCTGTTTGCCACAGTCGTGGTATAAAAAAAAATAATCTTCCTCGATAAAGTGGCTATACAACACTAAAAGAATTTTTCAAATCGGACCAGTAGTTTCTGAGATCCTAGCGTTCGACCAAACAAACTGTAATGTAGAATATTATGTACTCCTTGGTTAGGACCATAGATTAATATATTATAAACTAGAAAATGCTCATTAAACGATTGATTGCGGCCTACAGTTGTTGTTTGTCTGATTTATTATAGTGGCGACGAGGATCAAAGACTACAATATTATAAAACGAGAATGGTGAAATTCAATGAATTCGATTAAGTACCGGGAGTTGGAAATCTTACTGTGATAGGCTGGATATGTATTTTCTTGTGAATGGAGTGGTAAATGAGCTAAAATTACCGACATTAATTGCATTTATAGGTGAAGCTGCCTATGAATTACTTTTGAATTTGTGCAGCCCTAAGAAACCGGCAGAGATGACCTTTGTCGAGGTCGTGAAGGTAATGCAAGAACATTTGCAGCCAAAGGTTTCTATTCTAGCAGAGCGGTATAAATTCCAACAAAGAAGACTGCAATCTGGTGAAAATATTTTGGAGTATGTAGCGGTTTTAAAAAAGATGATGCGCTATTATGAACTCGCTACAGTATTGGACGATAATTTGAGAGACCAGTTCGTGTGCGGTATAAGAAGTGATATTATCAGACAACGGATGTTCACGGAAGGAAATATAAAATTTAACAGAGCGATGTCAGTGGCTAGCTCTTTGGAAGCAGCAGAGCGAGATTCAGCCGCGGTTGATGGGCGCAGTGGAGACTTCAGCGAACCTGGTACATACGGCCATGCGCGGGAAGCGGCGGTAGAAAGTTCTAGAACTAACGATGTTTCACGGCGAATTTCGGCGACATTTGTCACGATGGATGCGGTGAATCACATGCAGGTTCGAGGTCGCGCCGCGTGCGGAGATTATGGGCATACAAAGATGATGTGCAAGTGTTCAAAATACCAGTGCCTTGTGAGAAAATTTGACACTTACGGCGGATGTGTCAAAAGATCAGCGGGAGCGAGGCTAAGGTTAATCGAGGTACGATCGGTGTCGATAGGAGGTACTAATGGCGAGTACCGGTCCGTCAACCGCGGCTGGGGACGTATTGGTTCGAGCAGAAGATGATCAATGCACGTGATGCTGAGGCTGAGGAGGAAAATGGAGTGGAGAAGTATTTGGAAGAACCCATGTTTCAAATGTCATTGAGCCAATATAAACCAGTAAAGATGAATATACAAATTAATAACGTAGTATTACATATATATGGAAATAGACACAGGTTCTCCGTTGTCATATATTTCGAGAATGACATATAAATTTTTTTTTCAAAAGTACCACTATTGCAGTGTAATTTATCAGTAAAATTTTATAATTGATCTAAAGTTCATCCGATGGGCTACATAGAAGAGTTACTTATCTACACGACAGTTTCGTTAATTAGTCACTTTCGCCAACTACCCCCTGATTCTAAGCCATCCGAGAGTTTTACGATTGGAAACTGTTAGCTTAGCTTAGCAAAACGTTAATTAGTATTTACTATTGTTTTAATATAAAACATTTATTTTTCTTAGACTAATAGATTGATAGTAGGTAACTTTGTAAACGTTGCTTCGCAAACGTCAACAAAGTAAATATTTGGTGCTTACTTAGTTTTGAAATTAAAATTGAAATCAAAGTTAAAAATTTGTTTGAAAAGTGATTTTTACTTATTCAAAAACCTTTTATTAATTTAAAAGAATAATTATGACTGTAAGTACTGTAACATTTTTTTTTATGTTTCATATTGTTATGATCGGGATTAATTGTGTAAATTTAAATATTACTATTTAGTTTGAAGCTGGTTCATGAAGACCTTGCACGAGGGCGACTCATAAGCCCTTTATTTCAATATAATGTTCCTCGGAATTTGTATCCGGCGCAAAATTGTTGGCTGGAACTTATGCCACAATTAATGTCATTAATATGTCAAAAGTTTCCCATGTCGGATTTCTGAATTGCATTTAGGCTGCCGCTTCGTAAACCTTGCTACTCGGATACGGAAAGGGCAGTTTCCGACGGCTTAGAATCACCCCCATGTCAGTTTCTGTAATTGATCTTCTGTTACTGTAACCATTAGACAATAGGAATAATATGATACACTGACTGTTGAAACCAAAGTACATATTTACACTAATGCCATTATGTACACAGTTCTGCAATAAATGGATCTTTATCTTTAAGAAGTTGAGAGAAAGCGGCCGGCCGGCATTATTCTTATCAAGTTAAAAAAAACAGTTTAAAAAAATATTTGCGATGTTGAAATACCGAACCAATACAAACGCTTTTTGATTGCAGACTATTATAACCCAGTCGATGATATTAGAAATTTTATTTTTGGCAAAAAAGACCCTCTGGTACTGAAGTACAACTATGCAACTAGTTGTACAAAAAATAATTGACCTCTAATATTAGTAACATAGTTTGTACTACATTTTATGCCTGACCTCTATTAATGCTGATAAATTAATTATTATTAATATTGTACGCACAGGTTCCTTTGTCTTTATTGTTTGTATTAAGACACTATTTATGAATTGTTGTTTGTCAATATAAGTTTCAATTTAGAAATCCATTTTTATTATTATTTAACGCCCACTAAAGAGAGATGTCTGATTTTATGTTCTCATCTTATTTAATTCAATTTATTCTCACCATCCTGACCATCCACACTATTCTGATACTACATATATATATATGGAACTACTACGAAAACTTTTGTGTTTACGGCATAAGAAGCTCTTTCCAATGCTAACTTAATGAGTCACTGAAAACCTTATTCAGTAGTCATTTGCACGACTATAATTGCTATAAACGTGTGAAGGAATGCAACAGTTTTTTGTTTTGCAAAACATCGAATTACTGATTACTATTTGTAAATTGGTATTGACAAATTGTATCAATTGCGAAGCGTCGGCATAAATTACAAAAGAATTTGGCATCATAACAAAGGTGTATTGTATATATCGCAATTCAGTTCAGAATCGTGGTTCATTTTGTGGAGACTAATTGGGCCAGCGAAGATTAAAATGGAAGTGAAATTCGTGATATTCTTGTATTCTGCTGTTATACATATACCTATAATAAAGGTAACATAATTTAGTCACTATTTAATCAATATATTTTGGTTTCTAAACCCGACTGAAACTAGTTTTTGCGGTCGAACCCGGAACCGAATTTTGGCTCGGTCTTTGTTTCGGCCGATACCGTAAATTCCATATAAGGTCTTATTTTCGTTGGAAATTAAAATAGTTAATCATAGTAATCAGTCAGATAAATACTGATTATTTTCAAATTGTTTATCATATTTGAAATGACTAGTAATAAACCATAAACGTTCCACTGCTGGGCAGGGGTCTCCTCCAAAGATGTGGAGGGAATTTAGCCTACTACGCTGGCCAGACGCGTACGGTATAGGGTATGTTTCTAATTTTCCTTTTCTTGCAGTGCTCTTGTCTCCATGGTTATACTCCCTTAGTCGACTTTTATGATACCCACGGGTTGGATGTGGTAGTGGCATTAGGTATTCTTAATCCGTCATTACACGGAAAATAATAGTTGCATAAAAATGGTTCTTAATATACAAGTGTGTTAAAAAACGAGCCGTAGACTTGTTTTTTTATACAATCACACATTGTCATCAAGTCATAAGACCAAATTATATGCAGTTCCATACACTACTTTATATATTTTCGTAAAATAGATAATATTAGGTATAATATTTTGGATTAGGTTCGTATGATCTGGATTGTAAAACGTCTGTGTAAGCAAAATGTCTGGGTTGGAAAAAGTCGATGTATACAAAACGTCTTGATTGTAAAATGACTGAACTTAATTGTATATAAATGTTAGGGTAGGCAAAACATTGTGCTTGCAAAAGATCTTATTTGAAGAATATCTAAGTTGCAAAATCACTTAGCTTTGTTGTAAAACGTCTAGTAAGCAAAATGGCTGGGAAAACAAAATAAATTTATAAATTTATTAATCTCTATAACTATTATTTGAAAAATAACGGCAAAATAGGAAAAAATCGTAATCGATATTTTAACAATTTTGTTGAAAACTATAAAAAAATTAAAATTCATAACTTAGATAATTTTTTTTCATAACACATTTGCTCGTAAAGGGTCTCTTATTTCACCAATTTCAATATCGTAATGTATCTCATTACGCACTTCTGCGATAATGTAATGTAAAACGCACGGTTTATCAAGATGCTCCGTTTAAAACGAACGGTACTTTTCAAATCTTAGCAAAGAGTTTTTATGTCAGAAAAGTGGTCAACATTTTATGAATAAAATTAACTTTGGGAGATAAAATAATTATTATATAATATAAAATAAATATTTAATTCTGTAACTAAATTAATTTAAACCATAAATTACAACCATTTATCTGTAACAAAACACAAAAATATTAATATACTTTATTAGTAATACTGGCTGTTTTTGTATTGCCTTAAAAAAAAGCGCTGATGCGCGCGCATCACTAATTAGTGACAAGTAAAAATCATTCCGCGCGCTTTTTCTTTTCGCTGTATTGTTTTTACCCACGACGGAACGGAGACGGTATATGCGTTTGGGGTGAGAGGCTGTGTGTTTGTGTGTTTGTGAGTTTGTGTGTTTGTGTGTTTGTGTGTTCCAACATAATGCCTTATATCACGGAAACGGTTTGACCGATTTAGATGCGGTTTTCTGTAAAGTGTGTGCGGCTTTTGGGGACAGGTTACTAGATAGGTGTTATGTTAATAGCTCGCCAGGGGGCGCTACAATACACTGATTTCGTTGAATCCTTTGTGCCCTCCTATCTTTAAAACGATTAGACTGATTTCGATACGGTTTTCTGTAATGTATTTGTGATTTATCGAGGATTGTTTTTGCATTCAAGATTTTGTATTTTTTCGCCAGGGGGCGCTGCAATAGACTAGGCAAACCTATGTTGATTTCGTTGAAACCTTTGTGCCCTCTTATCTTTAAAACGTTTAAACCGATTTCAATACGGTTTTCTGTAATGTATTTGTGGTTTATCGAGGATGACTTTTGGATACACGATATTGTATTTTTTCGCCAGGGGGCGCTGCAATAAACTAAGCAAACTTATATTTACAGTTATCTGTAAAATAATTAGACCTGTTACTGTATAGGGACACGTAGCATTGTAGTACTGAGATATTGATTACACTCATGAGGTTAAGCAACTTCGGATAAGGTCAGTTCATAGATGGGTGACCGTTTATGCAATTTTAGGGTTCTGTACCTCAAAAGAAAAAAACGGAACCCTTATAGGATCACTTCGTTGTATGTCTGTCTGTCTGTCTGTCTGTCTGTCCGTCTGTCTAGAATATTTTTCTCAAGAACGCATAGAGGTCTAAAGCTGAAATTAATATCATATACTTGGGTCTGCAAACCCTCGGCGTAAAATAAAAATCAGAATTCTAAGTTAACGCAATCAAAAGATACAGCTGTTTATGCTCCATTTTTGACGATTTATCTTGACGATCATAATCTATAGGGAACTTACCGTTGACCTAGAATCATGAAATTTGGCCAGAAGCAATAACAAGTTGCACAAGTACCTAAAGGAAAAAATCCGAAAACCGATCTCGTGTTGTTATATCACTGAATATTAGTACTGAGGTATACAATGATAAGCCTAAAAAAAATTAGTAAGAGTGAGAGTTTATTCCAGACTGACGTTATATAAACACCTACCTACCTTATTTATTCTAACTTATAGGTATCCCGTGCTCGGGGTGTAACCCAATTTTCATCATTTTTGCGATAGCACGCACCGTCTTCGAGATACAAGCTATTATAGGTGGAAATCTGCGCTAACGCCGAAGGCAGTTCGGCTACGGCAATCAATGTGCGATAGCTAAACTTAACACCCCCCGATTCAGAGCAATCCGAATCGGACTGGTTAGGTTAGGGTTATTTTTTTTTTCAAATCACCCAGAAGTAGGAGCCCCGCCAAGCGGGGCTCCGGCGATCTTTGTGCTACGGATGAGCACACAAGTCAACAAAAAATAAAATATATATAATATAGTCGAAGCTCTATGCAAATTCCAGTCATTCTAGAGCTTACATGGTAAGATAAGGCGCTCCTTAAAAAGTTTAAAATAAGAAAATTAAAATGATAATTTCAAGTTATAAGACTTACTGCAACAGTAAATTAAAAAAAAATGTGTTTGTTCCATAACTTAGTATAAAACTTTTATTTATCTGTCAAGGTTCTTAAAATTTTATACGAGTTACTTAAAGTTAGTAAGATAGGGGGCGCTCTTTGAAAATATTTAAAATAAAAAACAAAATTAAAAATTTTGAAAAAACCCACGACGATAACATCTATACAAAATAAGAAACGTAACATATAAAAAGGTTTAAATAACTTCATTTTAAATCCCCGACGAAAAGATAATAAGTAGCGTAAAAACAATCCCAAGAAAATTCGTCGGGGGCTGCCAATATCATTACTGTTTCTAGTATTAAATATATATTGTAAAATAAATATTGTTAATAATTAGGTAGGTATCAAATACATAAAACTGCAATACTTTCGTTAATTTCAAGTCAGGGTATGGCAGCCCCCGACGGATTTTCTTGGGATTGTTTTTACGCTACTTATTATCTTTTCGTCGGGGATTTAAAATGAAGTTATTATTTGAAGATGTTGTCAAGTAATGATGAATTTATTAATTCGAGACCACCAGAAGTCTAAGAGGCAGTGAAAAAGCCTCTGTTCGCATGATTCTAACTTTCTCAGGAATTCAACTTTTCAAACAAGTCTTCGCACGAGTCCAGCTTTTTTTTTATGTTTACTTTTATTAGCACTATTCCAACTTTTATATAACTGTACAATTAAAGAGGAAAGTAGTTTATAAAATTAAACAAGGATGTTTATAAAGAAAAGTGGTTTATAAAATTTTAACTACTGACTTCAGAAGACACAATCTTTTTATACAAGGGAGAGCCTCAATCTGTCCATGCACAAAGTCGTCCACTATCTCTCGTATGCGCAAGTCAATGTTAATGTGGTGTCTCGACCTTTTTCTACTTGATGCAGAGTGAAGGTTGGTCTGCTGCAAATTAAAAGCATGTTGTGAAGCTTCCTTTTTCAGCAGACTGATAAATTGAAACAGATTTGGCTTCTTTCCGAATATTTTATTTATTCAAGAGTGCCATCCCTCCAATTTGTTGGTTGTGCGATGTCGCTTGTTGTAACAACTTACAGTCTCAATAATTTTTGGGTTCAGCCACTGATTGCAGAAATAATTATTAAATTTTTCCATATTATCATCGACATCTTCGTAACTGCTGGTCACAGCTAAATAACCTTCAGGCATGTACTGTACTGGCAAATGTGCTAACGCTATTATACGACGTATGTATATACGATTTTCTTTGATGTCAGTTAAATGAAGTGACTTTGCCTTTCTAGCAGCCACTTATCTCCGCTACAGGAAACACAGATTTAATTGCACTCATAGCTGCTACCTCATAATCTGTCTGAAACTCTGTTGGAAAACGTTTTTACTATATTCTGAATAACCACTCATACGTAATTTGCTCTTTATTGGGCAGTAAAGCAAAAAATAAAGGTACTATCAACGTCTTATCTTCAGTACTACCAACGTCTCCGTGTATTGTATAGAGTTGGTAGAAGGGACGCGGCACGACAAAAAAGTTCCATCTGCAAAGTAGTGCTTAATGTTTTGCACACTCTCGAACACCAAAGAATTTGCAAACACTAAAATTTTAGGATCACCGTCTTCTATTATCAAAAAATCCTTGAACATGTCAGGAATAACAACATCCTTTGTTTCATTGAAAGTGGTCTTTTGAACCCTCAGGGCCTTTTTTCTCGAACGATATAATGTATCTTTAACACTATCAAACTTAGGTATGATATCTGCGTAACTTTCATCTGAAGTAAATATTTTCATAGCGTTTTCGTAAATTTGCGGTATAGGGCCCAAATCAGTTTGTACTTTTAATATACATTCCACCAATGCTTCCTCGACCTAGTTGCTCTTCTCATCAGGTTCACATAGGTGTAAACTTTCACGCGAAACAGTATCTTCCTCTTCATATATTGTTACCGTTGCTCTGCAAGCTCTTTTGTGACAAATCCAAAGAGTTGAGCCACTTTTGTTCATTTTTGAATAATAATAACGGTTACCTTTCAATAACAGTATTCTTCGAGACCTCCCGGTATTAATAAACACAAATGTATTCATTATTTTTAATACGAAACAACTGTTGGAAATAAATGACACCAACAATGACGTACCTACATGTCATATTTATTTTTCTAAAAACCATAGTTTCTATACAATGAGTTTCTATCAAATAGTTTGTGCGTCACTGTATCGTCCAGTTGGAATAGTGCTAATAAAAATAAACATAAAAAAAAGACTTGTATGGATGTTTCAAAGTTGGATTCCTGAGAAAGTTAGAATTATGCGAACAGTGGTGAAAAAGGCTACTCTAAGCCTCTTGCCCAAAAAAATTCATCTTATGGAAAACAAGCAAAGATTAACAGAAAGTGTGTTTTAGCCTATTTCATGGAACTTTCTCAAAATTATAACTCAAGCTCATTGTGGTGTTACTATTCAATGCTAAAAAGCACTGTGAAAATCAAACATGGTATTGGTATCAATTCATACTCCAACTTGATGGCATTTCTAAAAAGACATTCAAGTGGCCATGTGAGTAAAAAGTCGAAAGTATTTTCGGCTGACAATGTCAAGAAGTTCCTAAAAGAAGCTCCGGATTGCCGATATTTGGCAACAAAGGTCAGTTGAAAATAAATTAATGTTATTAACTTCTATCACTTACGTATTTCTAATATCTATATATAATAAAGAAATATTTACAATATAGTTTTGCACGCTTCTTTTATCTCTTTTAAGGTTGTATTAATATTCGGCATAAATGGTGCATGTAGACGTCAAGAGTTGGCAAACATCACAACTAATGATGTCGAGAACCATGGGCGGCTTCTTCACGTCCAGGTCAAAAACACAAAAAATAAAATTCCAAAATCGTTCAGAATACAAGGGCCTTTTTACGACATTGCATTGTGAAGAAATACGAAGCGCGACCAGATTTTTCAAAATTACCAAAATGGAAAATGCACTAGCCAACCCATTGGCATAAATAAATTTGGAGCAAAGCCGAAACAAATTGCCACTTTCTTAAATTTGGATGATCCACATGAATACACAGGGCATAGTCTCAGAAGGTACTCGGCTATATTACTCGCCCATTCAGGTACGAACTTATTGACACTAAAACGCCACGGAAGGTGGCGGTCGAACAGTGTAGCCGAGGCGAGGGCTTCATAAATGACTCGATGAGAAACAAAGAAGAAATTAGCTCTCGCGTGTGCGTGTGCTCTGAGGGCCACTCTCACAGAACTCTTTGAAAACATGCTCAGGATTTAGTGAACATTCCCAAAGAATTGTGAAAGTTGGAAACAGTTTTTGTGAAAATCAAATAAGCGAGTTATGGGCTTTAAAGTTGGACCCTCAGTCCACACATAGAGGATTGAGCTTAACCACACTAAAATTGTATACCCAGTAGAGGCGAGTAGGTATGACTGGCGTTGCAACCGTTTGTATGTTAAATTACTGTATATTATCTATTATATGGCGCAATGAAATAAATAAGTCAATGTCATAATAAATTGTCATAAATATGCCGTGGATGATGCCCTGTGTTTACGTATTTGCCTGAGCTTTGTTAGTACTCCAAAGACTTCTTTTTTTGCGAATTTCTGCTTCATTTGTACCATCTCTGCTGCTATACCGGACGTGGGAATCTCGCATGTTCATTTGGATTGATATTTTTACTGAAAATCATAGATCACTTACTTTCACAAAATCTCATTTATCTCTTTTCTCAGATTGACCAAGAGTCCAAAAATTTCAAGAAGCATTTTATAATATGCCACCTAATAATTAACATAATTTTCATCTCTTTACACTTTGGGCCCAAACATGTATGGTAAGGTATCAGTCTCCTTTATAAGTGTTTTCGGTCTTAGACATAGAACCAATAATGTATTGGAAGGTTGAAATGCTAAATTGAATAGGTCCATTAATAAAAATAGAGTAACATTACTACACTTGTTAAATGTATTGAAAAAGATTAATGTAATTGCTGAAGTAAATAAAGTTAAAACACAACCCAAACGGAGGGCCTTAGATGTTATAAATGATGACGTGATAAGAGAGATTCAAATGGAATTAATAACAGATTTGATATCTGTCGGCTATGCTCTAGAGAAATTACGTTAACCCTTACACGGGCCCCATGCATCTGGATGTGCTCTTTCGGTCATGAATAATAAGCCTCTGCCTTTGTAAGGGTTAAACCAATTGTCAATAAACGAAATTTTTTTTCACTTATTTTCTTTTCTCGTCAAATCTGTATTTTGTCAATTTCAATTTTCGTCAATTATACGACTTGTTGATGACTGGCACCACGGTAATTTTTACCTAACTGTGGTACCATTGACTGTGGTTAGTAGTACTACAGTTATAACCTTAGTACAACCAATCCACCGATTGTACCACGGTCATGAATAAGTAACCGTAGTACCATTAGTGGTACTACTGGGTGTACCAGGGTTCAAAAAGGAAAATCAATGCCACTTTTCGTTGCAATTTTATAACTCAAGAACGGGCTCACCTATCCAAACCAAATGTTTAGGCTTTATTCGGACTATTTAGTAGATGGTTTATGTGAAGTTTGTACAAAATCGGTCGAGCGGTTCTTCATTTATCACATTTTTTGTAACAAATGGATTCAATAAATGGCGGATCATTTTGTTAATGGAGATTTTGATGTCAAATTAAAAGTTTTTTCAGATGGGGATTGTGCTGTCAAATTGACACTTTTTTTAGTGTTGACAGTACAAGCATGTTGTTATGTCATTCATTTCTGTCATTTCATTTTGGACGTGCTAATTTGATGTTTCAATAGTTTTTTTATTTCACTTTATACGTAGTGAAGCACGGACCGCTAGCATTTTATGTAGGTATAATAATAACAATAATAATAATAATATTCTACTACATTCACACAGCGCCATCTAGTCCCGAAGTAAGCAATTATATTTGCTTGTGTTATGGGTACTAAACAACTGATATACTACTTACTTTTTTTTTTTGTAAATACATACATATTATAGATAAATTACACCCAGACACAGAACAAACCTTTATGCTCATCACACAAAGATTTGTCCTGGGTGGGGATCGAACCCACGACCTCCGGCTTAGCAGTCAGGGTTACTAACCACTAGACCAACAGGCCAGTCCTATATATATATATACCTACTATATTAAATAAAATAAAAATATTTGTATTATTTGTTTTTTCGGTCCGAATGTACTCCATTGGCGAATCAGGTAAACTGACTAGTTAGGGAAACTAACGAATTAGGGAGACTGACGAGATAGTGAAAATGACCACTTAACGTAATCTAAAAAACTGACGAATAAGGAAACTGACGAGTTAGGGAAAATGACCAATTAGAGAAACTGACGGGTGGCGACCTAACTCAAATAAGGGGGTGAGTTTCCTTTAAAAATCTGAAGTGGCTCCTCAATTCAAACGGACATAATTTATTTACTATAATATAGGATTTCAAAGATTAGCTAAAAGTTAATGGCTTTGTTATTATTAGCGTAATAAACTTTCCACGTGAGGGTCCATTTTGAACGGAGATATAGATATTAATACAAACTTTTACTTATAATATCTTGTTTCCACAATTTTTGTTTCGCATAGTCTTACATTTTGGCGTAAAGAATTTTTCTTTAGTGCCCATAGTTTCTCCGGTACAAGTGGACCCTCAATCCTCTATGTGTGGACTGAGGGTCCAACTTTAAGCCCATAACTCGCTTATTTGATTTTCACAAAAACTGTTTCGAACTTTTACAATTCTTTGGGAATGTTCACTAAATCCTGAGCATGTTTTCAAAGAGTTCTGTGAGAGTGGCCCTCAGAGCACACGCACATCTCTCGCATTACAAGGAATATAAATTTGGAGCCAAGTGTTGACTCTCAACCATCTACGAGCACACACGCGTACTTTCCACCATCGTCGCTTTCCACCGCCGCTGCAGCCGCCTCCGTCGCCGCTACCGATTGCAGAACTCTGTGGTCTGGTTTATCCTACTCTCACTCAAGAGAGTGAGAGAGAGACTGGTGAAATTGTAACTAATAACGCGCTAATAACTTGACAACATTCAAAATGCCAACCGGCTACGTAATAATAAATTTTACAAATTGTTCATATTTTTCTTACTGCTTTAACAAGACAGTGATTAAAGATTTATGCGTTTAAGAAAGTCAAAATAAAGTTAAAGTTAAAGTAATTAACGTTTTATTTATTTCCTCGCAAATATGTTATAAAACGTCGTATGACATAAGTGAGCCTTCGGCGGATGCTCCGACGAAGACTCGGTTGGAATTTAGGAATTAGGATTTTGAATTTTAAATAGGTAATTAAAAGTAAATTAAAAAGAAATCAAAAGAGATCCAAAAGGTAGTAAAAGGAGGTGCATCCGTGAAGGACGTAGCCTGCAACGGGTGCAACCGTTACAGTACTATTACGACTTCCCTTTGTTTTCCTGATTTTCTTTTTTTATATAGCCAGATGATTTGTTACAGATGAATTAATTACGTGTAGGTACCAAGGAAATTTCATTTCTAGAAACCGATTAGGTAGGTATGTCAAAATAATAAAGCTAGTGGCCTACCATATACTTTTATTTTTTGACGATAAGTTTGATTTTTATTCCACCAGTAGTATAAAAAAAAATGCCTGCGTAGTATAAAACTATTTATATCTCAAATTAATTTTAATATTTTCGTTAAAAAAAAACCGCATGTTGTACTCGCTCATCATAGCACTTATGTCCAAAAGGACAAAAGTTTTTCGGCACCTACTCAAACCGATATATCCGATACTGTTCAAAATAATTTTTAACTCTTTGGTCTGAGTAACTATGATAACAGTGTGTTCTAGACATAGACCTAGGATCCGCGCGCTGTTCTAGATATTTATCAAAACAGTATCCGTTTTTTTTCCATAGATTCTAACCTTTTTCAACCAAGACTTATTACATATGCAACAAAAACAATTTACCACTTAAGAGGGAACGCGGCGCACGATTCTTCATACAAACGTATTCCCCTGTTTTCTCCCTGAATAATGTCTAAAAGGCAATTTTTTTTAGCTCAAAAATTCAAGTTCAGCTAAAGGCATGTCCCTATCATTTCCTTTTTTTCCAAAACTTATTAATAAAGAAAAAATGAGCCTCCAAATATTGCTAAAATTGCCGTATTTTTAATGTCGTAATTAGAGGACTACCAGAGGAATTCTATTAGTTATTTCCATAAAAAAAAATGATAGGAACCTAGTCATACTCTTCCTGGAATTTTTCATATAAAAAAGGATTGAATCCGCTCAGTTTTCGAGGAGAAAACAGGGGAATACGAAACGTCCATTTCGTCAAAATTTTTGTCTTAAAATCTGTCTGAGCTGTAGCTGTCTTTATCGCACTCTTCGGGGGTGACTTGAGGTAAGTGGGGTCACTTACATGTATATGACTAGGGAAGTGGTATCTGTCGATATTTTTTTTATCGATACTGTAGTGATGTCCATCAATGTCGATGTTGACGATTTACTGTTTTTATTTATTAAATTGTGAAACTGTAAGGTTAATTTCCGACTTTTGTATTAAGTTAATAAGATTATCAGATCAGGTCGCAACGATTTGATTTAGCTGCTCTAAAAGTAAGACTAGTCTTATCAAGTATATTCATATACACGCATTATAATGGATGCAAGAGAGGTGTAGGTTGTGGGTATTTTATTTAAAATAGCTGGCAAAATGCGAGTTGGATTCGCGCACCGAGGGTTCCGTACAATTATAATTTTTTTTTATTATTTGTGATTAAATTAGAAGATATATAAGATTAATATTAGAAGGTTACGGGATAGCTATAAGTTACAATAAACATTCACGTAAAGTTCACATCAGTCCGGAGTGTATCATCTTATACCCGTTCCAATAAAGTTTTAATATATTCAGTGATAATAATATAACTACACGATTACGGTTTTTGGACTTTTTGCTTTACTTGTGCAAATTAATATTGCTTTTTGCCAAATTTCATGATTCTAGGTCAAGGGGAAGTACCCTATAGGTTTTGACTTTTTTGATCGTCAAGATATGTAGCAAAAATGGAGCATAAACGGCTGTATCTTTTCATATCTTGCATTTACTTAGAACTATATATATATACCCGAGTATTTTTAGGGTTTCGTCCCAAAATTGATTGATACCTCTACGCATTCTTGAGAAAATAATTCTTGACAGACAGACGGACAACGGAGCGATCCCATAATGATTCGTTTTTTTTTCCTTTTGAAGTATAGATTATGGAACCCTAAAAAGAATTTAAAACAATAAATAGGACATTTATTCTATCGTCATTTCCGTCTTTTCGCTTACGGGTAAATTGTGTGATCCCGTCAATTATTTCAAGCAAAGGCCATTCGTGAAAAGAAATATCTAGTTTAGATAAGTTCGATCATCATCAGCAAACCCATTAAGTCCCACAGCTGGTCTCGGCTCGATATTTTGCCAAAATAAGACATATTTTTTTAGTTTCTATTCCATTTTCTGGAGTTTTTCAGAAATTTTATACCGATATTTTATTTGTATATTTATTGAGCCATAATATTTTACAAGTTCATCAAGACTTGCAGCTTATAAACTTTTATTGTTGTTGACGAATAACCAAGTTGACGGACAATCTAGTTTCATCTGAAAATTGTTTTTATGCACCTCTTCTTTTACCATAATTATTCTCTTGCTGTATTAGGAGTGCCTTTGATTTACGAATACAACAATGATCTTAATTACCATTACAATGATATTAATAAAAACAAAAATTATATTATAATTCGAACAATACCCTCAGGACATTTTATTCATATGTAGGTTAGCGATAAAATATTTTATAAATCTTAAATAGAGGTAAGTACTACGATTTTTTCCATTATTTACATACACGTAAAAGCAATAATAACAACGTGTAGGTAACTAAGTAACACGATGACATCAAATGGACCGATTTAAGCAAAAATGATCCAATCAAATAAACCTCATTTTGACAGCCAGAGAAATACTGCAATGAATTTTAAAGTCAAATATCTCAAAATGAGGTTTGTGTTGATTGGATCATTTTTGCTTAAATCGGTCCAAATTTCAAAAACCAAATAAATGCAAAATGTAGATTCGCCGACTCGCCGGTACACGGGCGCGGGGAAGATGCTAGTGGGGAGGAGGGGGGGGGGCTACTACGCATGTGGACCATCCACTCACACATTTAAATCTCAGGCTCAACGCGACAGCTATAGCTACTTCAAATACCTACTTTTCAAATTTCTCGCAGACCGCGTCCCCTCTTAAACCTTTTACAACCTTGGCATTTTAAAAATAAGATCATTTATCACTATATAAATATACTAACTGCCTCGGTGGGCGGTCCCGGGTTCGATTCCTGGGTCGGGTGAAAATGGTATTGGGTTTTTCTATCATGAAATTCCAGTATAGAAATTTTCCCGGAGCTCGGTAAACAAAATTAAATGTTCCCGGTAGATGACAATAAGCTCGCCCCCTATTTCATGGGACCAAATATAGCGGGCGAAATTTGGGTTGTAAAACACCTGTGCCTGAGTTGTAAAACCTTCGGGGAAAAAGGCGTGATGCTTTGTTATGTTATTTATCACTTGGACGTTGTGAATACATCGACTTTTTTCAACCCAGACATTTTGCTTACGCAGACATTTTGTAATCCAGACCATACGAACCTAACCCAATATTTTAAATTAATGAAAAAATTAAATATCTCAATAAGACGAGGTAGCAAAGCGACTAGATAGCAAAATGTTGGTATAATCAATGCCCATTCTCTGTATTATTTTTTTCTTATTTCATTTAATTTCATACCCCTGCTGTACATTGTTAAATTAAACATCAAGCATATTATATCGTAATGTAAGTAACTATTGATTTATTTTATATAATTTTTTTATTAGTATGGATTTTTCATTACAAGATTTCATCTATTTTATAACCTTACTATACGAGTTACGAGTATGATAAATTCAATCGTACTGGCCACTTGAAAAATTATTAAAAAATATGAGTTACAATTAGTGACAGCGAATTGTGAAGTGTGGTTTTCTTATTCATATATTATCAATAATTATTGTGTGGAAATAAACCTAATAACATTTATCAACAGTAACAAAAATAAGCCCGCAGTGTTATATAGAGACTACAATTATGTATTAGATAACCAAAACAGAACCTCTTTTTGGAGTTGTAATAAACGCGAGGAGTGCAGCGCATTCATCGCACTAAATAAGGCGAAGACTGCAGCGCTCCGCAAGAGTCATCATTTGTGTGAGGCAGATCATGAAAATATTGGGATATAATAGTCGACAAAGCAAAGATTAGCGTTTGCAAAAATATGAAATCTAAAAAAAAATCGAAATAGGTGTAATTTCATATTATGTAAATGAAAACGGGATTTCTGAAGATTAATTGCCGTGTTACACGTCTGTAAAATATAAGTTACGTCGAACAAGAAGTAATTTTTTGAATGTGAAAAGAACTGAATTTTTAAAGTTAGAATTACAGAGATGATACAAAGTGACTTTTTAGTGGCAGAATATGAACTGGATAGAGAAAATAAGATCTTTTTGTTTTGTTCTCAAACAAATCCAGACATTTTAAAATGCTACGCTGATCAAGGTAAATATTTTTTCGGTGACGGCTTGTTCAAAAGGTTCTCTCAGCCCTTCTATCAGCTGTTTACCGTAAGTGTAGATACAGAGAGCTGCGAAAACTCGACTAACGTTGTACATATCTTGTTTGCTTTGTTGCCTAACAAATGTGAAAGCACATATCTTGCAATATTTATAATAGGGGTTAAAGTATGAAATTGCCGTTTTATCGTAATAGGTACTTTGAATTGACATAGAACCTTCATGGTCTGAGATTTTTGAGTGTTTTTTTCACATGGTACCTATGAAGTTCTTCTTTTAAAAAATGTGCCACAATTGATTATCGACTTTCGGTTGAATTTTTTATGCAGCTTAGACAAGAAAGATGGATACTTCGAAAATTCAAGTGATTTTTGAATACGAGTTCCGACGCGGAACTAACGCGGCAGAAACAGCTCGCAATATGTTACGTTTGGAGAGCGGACTGCTAATGAACGCACCATGCGATTTTGGTTTAAGCGCTTTCGTGATGGAAACTTTGATTTGAAGAACAAACCTCGTGGAAGACCGCCCACACAGGTGAATAACAATGAATTGACAGAGATGGTGGAAGCCGATCCGAAACCGAACCAAACTACCCAGGAATTAGCGACATGGTTTAACGTTACCAACAATATTAACTCATTTGCGTCAATTCAATAAAAAATATGAATAATGGGTGCCTCATGATTTGCCTGATTTGCAGAAGGAAACGCATGTTGAAACTTGTGTTGCCTTGTTGGATCGATACAGAAATGAAGGAATATTGGATCGAAATGTGACATGTGATGAAAAGTGGATTCTTTACGATAACCGTAAGCAAAAGATGCAATAGCTGACTCCAGAGGCCCAATCACGAACTTCTAATGTAAACGTAATCGTATCGCCATCGAGAAAAAAATTATGGCAATTTGTACAGCGCCTCTATCAACAAAAACAACTACTTTCGTCTGGTAATCGTTTCGAGCTCGTCTGGTATTTCCATACAAATTAATTTGAATTGCGATCACGAACTCTATTTTGACATATATTCGTCGATCGTATTCGTCGAAACCTACTGTAACTTAAAATTTCTCAGTGAATAAAGTTTTGAAACGTGTTTAAACTTATTTTTCAACATTTATGTACATATAATGTAATTGCAGGTCGATGTTTCTTTTTTTCCTGATTTATGACTGAGCTTAACTGAGTTCAAAAAGGATTCCAAGGACATCAATGGGAACCCAATTTTTCGGCTAGGTTTTGCTCAAAGATGCGTCGGTAAACTTCTTGCTCTGTCATTGAATTGGACACTCCCACAACCACAATTCGAGGTTTGCTCTTACGAGGTTCGTCTGCGGTAAGACCAGAAGTAGATAGTTGGACGGCGCGTTTAAGTTTTTCGGCGTCATTTTTGGTTTCGGGGCTGATGATCACACCACCGTTTCGAGTTTTTCGGACTCCACGTACTTGTAGTTTCATTTGCTCCGGTTGTATGATTTTTTGTATTTTTTTGTACGTTTGGTCACTACCAAACGAAAAATCTTGTACAAAAAATCATACAGAAAATCGAGTGCGATTTTGATTTATCGTTCGTGTAAATGACCACGGAGCTTTCTTTATCAGTTCTAATGATGCTTGAGCTCTTTTTAACCATATCAGCAAATGAAGTGTTTTCCACAGCGCACGATTCATGAATTGTTTTCTTTAACTCTGAGATGTGTTCTGTTAGGTTACATTTTTCTTGGGAGGGCTAACCATCGATTGATTGCAAAGTCAATGGAAAGACTTTTGCTTTAAAGACTGATAGAAAACGGCCATTTGAGAGGTTCCATGACTGACTTTGTGGCAGAGATTTGATATTTTCATCTTGTGGTCCTTGAGAAGTTGAGCTTACCCTCAGTGGCAATAGAGCAGACTTCGTTTAAGAGCATCTCAATTATGGTCAGCCATCTCTGGATCTCCGACGTGGATGCGGCTACTATAGAATTATTACACTCTTAGTCTTGATTTTTAGTGGTGGTAGGGCTATTTTCCATGATATTATTCATAGTCTAATGTATCACTTGTTAACTGTTCATTATTTATTAAAATTAGACACAAGGTATGCAATTTGAATGAATGCAAAAAAATGTCCAAAATTTGGATACCATGTTGTTGAATTCCCATTAAGTTGAATACCCATTATGTTGAATTCTCGGAAAATTGGATTCGGTTCACATTACTTTTGAATTCTCTGAATTACCACTGAGCTAATGCCGAGAAGATCGAGAAACTAAAATTGTGCAAAAGTGGCCGCCATATTGAACTTTTTTGCTTTTGAGCGGATTGCTTTTTTTTTAATCTGTATCTACGAATCAAAACAGTCACTAAATATTAATCAAATTTAAACAAGTTTTATTACCGCGATAAATGACAAAAGTGCGGGCGAAGCCGCAGGTGGAAGCTAGTATATTATAAAGCTATTAAAAATAAATAAATAGTTAGGTAGGTACATTACTATACGTAATATGTATGATGTTTAATTTAACATTTATTTTTGTACAGTAGAGGCCGTATGAATTAAAATTAAATGAAATAAGAAAAAAATAAATACAGAGAATGCGCATGATTATACCAACATTTTGCTATTTCATAGTATCGCAGTCGCTATTGGATGCAGTTTTTAAGGAATTAGGAAAATTATTCACACCCGCTAATCACACCTTAACCACGTGCAAAAAAAAATAATTCTCTATTTCCCTTGGTGACGCCATCACTTGAAAACGGCTGGACAATTGGTACAGCAGTTTTCAAGAAGTCCGAGAACGGAGGAGGGAAGGTGATATTTATGAGGAAAAATATTGGAAAATAAACTGGTTTCGGATCGGATTCCACGCGAGCGAAACCGCGGGCATCAGCTAGATAGTAAAATGAAAGGCTTACAATATTTCTCCTTAGCTAGCTTGAAACTTTTATCTATAAATACTCGCAGTACAAAGTGAGACTAGATTTATATTTCAGACATGCTGCAATGGGAACTTTCAAATTCATTATTGTCTAGAATCCACGGTCTATTTTTTCACTTGATTACTATCAAGCTAATTTTCCGTGAGTAGCTTCAGTTTGATGAGACTCCCAACAATTTCCTGTACGAAAACTCTGATTGTGGTAGGTAATAGGGGTGGCAGGGATTAAATATGTTCATTTAATGATTCCCAAAAATTTATTAATAACTGGGTTTTTTATATGTATGATGATAATTATCTAAATTGCTCGAAAAAATATTTGTCCCAAAAAATGTATGGTTTTCAAATGGTTGATCAAAGAGATTCATATTGGAAGGGGTTGTCCCCTTCCAATATGTATTGATAATGAAGTGAGCATAAATGATTTTTTGTACTTAGTTAATATTTATATGATTTAACAATCACATTGTCCTACAAATTGCGTGGTACGGGATCGCGGTCCTCCAATTGAATACATATTTAAAATTCATGAAATTAAAAATGAATTTATTTTCTGTGTGCTACTACACAGCTGCAGCAGACAGCTACAGCTGAGTCCCACCGGTGCGCATGCGCAGAGCATTGCTTACTCCGTATTAGGTATCCCACTTTAGTGTCGACCATAAGCGTGCATACATTTATTCAGTTGGCCACGTGTTTCAGAATAAATATGGAGTGTTTTTGTGTAATTTGCTTTGCGAAAACCCTACTTTTTGAGAGAAAAGTTCTCTTATTTTTTAGAGAAAAATCATTAAAGCCTTATTCTTGCAAAAAAATTCGATCTGCTCGAAAGCATCGAATATTTTTTACTTTATTTTTAAAATAATTGAAATATAGTTTATATTCACGTAATTATGCCCGAAAATTTGGACAATAAATTGATGGCAAATATGAATATTATTAGTTTGATGGTCCCCAAAGTCCATCTTTTGAAGAATTATCTTCTGACATACAAGGTACCCTAATAATACTGTAGTTATTTATTGATTGATTATTCATTAATATACAGGATGTATGCAACGATACGACATTAAATGATAAGGCAGCCAGTATTAACCCTTATCAACATATTCTAATAAAAATTATTAAAAAAAAAGAAAAGAAAAAAAAAAGCTACACATTATTTAAAGTCTAAAAATTTAAGAATATAAAACTACACATTATTTTTCTATCATGACGTTTTCGACATGACGATGACAAAAGTGAGGAACAGAGATAGAGATAAGATAATATGAAAGAGTCAGATATAGATGAAGTTGACAGCGATGTTAGAAGCGAAGATAAAAAATGAAAACAAAAAATGACAATTCTTGTCGGACTAGTGACGACGCAATTTGTAGGACAATATGACTGTTAAATTATATGAATATTAACCAAGTAAAATAATAAAAATCAAGTTCAAGTTCATTTATTTGCAAAAAAAATGTGGTTATTACATAAGATAGTAAGCATACAGTGTTAATAGTCCATGACATATTTTGCCGCATTACTTGTGGCATGCAAATTGTTTGTTTCAATTAAATTAAATTAATGTTAATATTATAAATTATGACATTATTTTCACACACATATAAATAAAATAAAAATAAATAAAATAAAAACGCCTGATTTTACATTATCTTATACTACCTAACCTTATTCATAAAAAAAATATTTACAATAAAGTATCGCTCTACAATGCATTTCTATAATGATAGGGACGTGTACCAAATTTTTTCAGAAAGTCGTTAAGTGAGTAGAATCTTTCTGCTACTAACCATTTATGCAAAGCAGAGCAGAATTTATGGATTGGCAAAGAAATGATGTCCTGAGGCAATGTATTAAAGATCAACGGTGCCATATAAACGCAGCTACGCCTAAATATCTCGAGTTGGGGTATAGGTATTTTTAAATGCATATGGGTCTGTTTGCGTTTGTTTGTATTGTCTTTAGTTTCAAATAGTTGAGGATTTTGCTTCACAAATTTTGCATATGCATATTTGCATTATATGTAGATGCTAGGAACAGTTAGTAAACCATGGGATTTGAAAATCGGTTTACAAGATTCGGTCCATCGTAAGTTGAATATCGCACGTAAACATTTTTTTTGAGCTATAAATACTCTAATTATTTCAGATGTGTACCCCCAAACAACTATACCATATCTAATCACTGAGCAAACATACGCATGATACACCATTAGGGAGGTTTGTAAAGAAGTCGCTTCTTTGACTTTTCTTAGAGCAAATACAAATTTGTTGATTCTACAGTAGATGTTATCAATATCCACGTAAGATGTTCATCGACTATTACTCCTAGAAATTTCGTACTATGAATTTGTTCTATCTGCTCATTATTGTAATGTATATTAAAACATTTTGCCTTATTGTTATGTGGTCTAAAATTTATAATTTTTGTTTTATCTGTTTTTAAATTAAGTTCATTTACGTCTAACCATTCAATTATATCATGTAGCGCTTTATTTATTGTAATTTCGTAGGCTATCTCTGTATCACACCTTTTAAGTATTGAAGTGTCATCTGCAAATAGGACACAGCTGTGGTTGTTTAATATGTTGGGGAGATCATTAATATAAATGAGGAATAGCAGCGGGCCCAAAATACTGCCTTGTGGAACTCCAAAATGATTATATCTTTCTTCAGAATCATAATTATCTAAGCTGTTTGTTCCATCATTCATTTTAGTTATGCGTGTGATTTGTTTTCTTCCATTTAGATAAGACTCGAACCATTGTAGAGCTATGCCTCTAATGCCACATTTGTTTAATTTATCTATTAATAGTGAGTGATTAACGTAATCAAAAGCCTTACTTAAGTCTAAAAAAAGAACACAAGAGGGCAATTTGGCATTAATATTGTTCATAATTGATTTTATTAAATTGAACGTTGCTAGTAATGTAGATCTTTCTTTTCGGAATCCATATTGTTCTTGAGCGAGTATCTCGTACTTGTTCAAGAACTCCAAAGTTCTTTTATGAATTACCTTTTCGAAAACTTTAGAAATGATTGGTGTTAATGCGATTGGTCGGTAGTAATCTTTATTCGTCTTAGGGCCTTTTTTGTATATGGGTTTTATTATTAACAACTTTAGTCTGTCAGGAAAACACCCTTGTTCCAATGACAGATTAATAATATGAGCAAGTGGTTGTGCTATATATCGTGAGATAAGTTTTATTAAATCAGTTGTTATATTGTTATAAAATGATGATTTAGAATTCTTTAAACATTTTATGATATTGAATATTTCCATTGGATTGGTTGGTTCCAAGAATATACTGTGATCATTGTTATTAATATAAAATTTATAATTATTCTTCGATTTGTTTGATATGTTCTTTTCCACTATGTCGACAAAAAAGTTATTAAATATGTCAGCGATATCAGATCCTGATGTAGCTGCGGCATTATCATCACAGATTTTTGTTATATGTTCTCTTGGTGCTTGATTGCCTATATTATATTGCCTATTCATAAAAAAGTTACAAAGGCCCTTGAACCCCTACAGCTACGCAGGGACAATGGTTCTCTGAGTGTCTTTTACCGCTTATACCATGGCGAGTGCTCTGAAGAACTATTCGAGCTCATACCACCTTCCCCTTTCCGTGGGAGAACCACGCGCGCTGGCTTGCGTTGCCATCCCTACACTGTGGAAAACATCTTCACACGTACAAAAAAGTTCGGCAATTCTTATCTTTGCCGAACCATCAAAATGTGGAACGCACTGCCGGCTCATGTCTTTCCTCCTTTCTACAATATGGGATCCTTCAAGCGAAGCGTGAAGAAGCACCTTGCGGGCCAGCATGGCGATGCCGGCTGACAGGACACTTGGGTTTCCTGTCAGCTGGCAAAGCAACTTGGGTTCCTCTTTTAGCTTTCCATCAGGCGAAAAGGAACCAATACGTTTGGCTATTATAAAAAAAAAAAAAAAAATTACAATATCCCAAGCTGCTTTGCATTTGTTATTAGAGTTCTCGATACGTTTTTTATTGAATGAGGATTGAAAATTATTAATAAATTTTTCTTAATATACTTGAATATTTCTTAAATACTGTTTTGTGCTCATATAGTTTATTGTGGTAGTATTTATATCTTAAAATTTTTTTAGTCTTGCAGCATATTTTTAGGCCTTTTGTCATCCATTTCACTTTTGTAGTTTTGAAAGTCTTTTTTATTCTAGTGACAGGAAAACAAAGTTTGTAAAATAATACCAATAGGTCATGAAAAACATCAAACGCACAATTAGCGTCACTAACATCGTAGACATCTGAGAATGATAAACTACTCAAACAACCTACAAATTTTTCGGTATTTTCTTGGCTAAGATCATTTCCAGTAATAAAAAAGTGATTTAAGATGTGTTTTGCTTGATATTGAAAATCCATAATTTGAGCAGTATTGTGATCTGATAGGTAAAGGTTATATGTCTTAGCTGCTGCATTGGGAATATTAATATAGCAATATTGTCTATGCATGTATATGTCTATGCATGCATAATATAGCAATATTGTCTATGCATGTGTTTAGGCGAGTAGGAACTTTAATATGGCATTGTATGCCAAAGTTGGAGACAAGTTCATTAAATAATGTTGTAGAACTATCATTTTTAAGAAAGTTAATATTGAAATCTCCAGCAATAACAATTTTGCATTTTTTACGTTGGAGTTTCAAAAGAGCATTTTCTAAATTTTCAAAAAAAATGTTTAAGTTGGAATTTGGAGTAGTATAAACAAATTATTACAAGTTTTAATTGTTTAATTTATATAGCACATATTTCAAAATGTTTTTCAATTCCCATGTCTTTGATTTCCTTCAGTTCAATGAACTGAAGCTTCTTTTTGCATAGTATACATGTTCCTCCTCGACGTTGACTTACTCTCGAATAATTAGCCCATAATTGAAAATTATTTAGTTTCAACAAATTTTCTTCACCCTTTTTTATAAAATGTTCACTTAAATATACCACATCAACGTCTACATTAATTTCACCTAATTCATGGATAGCAAATTCAAGGTCCTGAGTTTTATGTAGAACTCCAGCTATGTTTTGGTGGAGTATTGAAAAACTATTCAGATTGTTAATCCTATTCATGAAAAAACGTTTGCTTATTTTTGTCTATTGTCTGTGGATCTTTTCCTGTTTTTTTAGTATATTTGAAGTAATAAGGGATCGTACCCTTACGAGAATGTGAAATAGCGACTTTAGTTGCTGTATTTTGGAAATATTGGAAGTTTTTTAACTTCGGTTTAAAATAATATGGTATGGTAACCCTGATGCTATTTGTGTTTTCAACAATCTTTTGCAAGTTTAAAGTATTGTTATTAGTTTGTTTTGTAAATATATTTGGAAGATATGTGTTTTTGTACTGTTTTATGTTTATTTCATGAATAATTTGTTCTACAATATCATAAGATCTGCTTCAATAAATACGCAGTTACTGAAATGTTGCATAAAAAGTTTTAGATTATAGTTCAGTTTTTTTTCATTTAGGTGTGCATTGTAGAGAACATTGACAACATAGACATTACAATTAATCAGTGCCTTAAGGGCTGCAGATAATTCCGTAATAAATTTGCAGGGATTAGATTCATTGCTACCGCTCATAATAATAACGCTGTCCTTATTTGTTAGATTTTTAGATAGAATACTGCAACTGGATAGAACGTCTTCAGTAGTAGCATCAGTTTTCCTTATAGCAAATAGTTTGTAGTGATTTAGGATCAGTTTGTTTTTCTTCTGTATTAGTTTCTGAATAATGCCTTCCCCTTGATTGTCCGATAGTAAAATTATGTTTCCATAACCAATGTTAGAAGTTTTTTCATTTTTTCCATGATTAATTGTTACATTTCGATTTTTTGGCATCTCATTTGAGGTCTGTTTCGGAATTCTAAGTTGTTCAGTACTGGCGGCAGGAACACATACGCCATTACGTCCTGTATCGTGGTTAGTAGCGTCTACGATCTCAAAATTGCAATGTTCGGTAATGCCCCTCGTTGATAACATAGCCGTCAACATTTTGTCAGGAGTAAAAATGGATGTAGCTGATGAGCAGATCAGCTGGTTAGTAATATTTTTTGATGACCTCGTTATCGATACATGTTGGAAGGGGGGGACTCTGTGATCAAACTATACATTTTGTAGGACAAATATTTTCGAATAATTTAGATAATTATCATCAAATATATAAGGAATAATATTATATATATACTATATATATAACCTAAAGTGCCACTTTTTTGAGAATGACTCAAAAAAGTGGCACTTTAGGTTATAAAATCAATTTTAGTGAAAATTGATTGTTTTTTGTTATTAAATCTGTAGTACGTATTCCTCTTATCTGGAATTAGTTAAAGGGAACGAGATTCATGCATTTGTTTGTGAAATACAGCCTTTTGAAAATAAAGTAAAACAGGTTAAAGAGACATACACAGGTTAAAGAAAATAATGGTGTTTATTCCTTCTTTTTAACTAATTCGTATGGTCTTAGAGGAGACCTGAGCCCTGCAGTGGGGACTTAATTAGTTGCTGATGATGATGATGGTCTTATCACATCCGTTTTGTACTAAAGTTTCAGTTTAAGAGTTCCATGACTAATAATGAAGCATTGTCATATCCCAAACCATAACAATATCCTTACAATTCCGAAATAAATAGTCTGGATTCTGAAGATTAATAGGGTCCTTTGGTTCAATTATTTCATGTTTGTCAATTAATCAATCAAACAATTCATTCCACTCCTGGATATAGGGCTCTCCTAGCACGCATCATTGCCTTCAGTCCCCCATCTGCCGCATTAAGTCCGATCCAGCGAACTTTTTTAGGTCATCAGTGAACCTAGCTGGAGGCCGTTCTACTCTACGCTTGCCGGATCGCGGTCTCCACTCCAAACATCCTTGCTCCAACATGCATCGGTTCTTCTGCATATGTAGCCAACTCCATTTAGCTTACTTATTGTACGAGTTGCTGTTCGAAGTAGAAGAATTCTGTCGTTCAAAGAGAAGCAGAGCATAGCTCGTTCCATAGCTCGTTTAGCGACATTAAGCTAGACACACTAGACCTAAGGTGAGTAACCACATCTCGGGACTGTATGTTTTAACAGGGAGGACACATTGAATTCGTCAAAGACTAGTATATTTAGGCATTCTCTCTTCTCTCTTTCTATCTCCCTCTCGTTGTAAGCTCGCTGAAGCTGCTTTTTATCTTAGTTTTCTAAATAATCGTTGAGCATGGGGAGAAAAGCATTGGTTGAACTCACTGAAGAAATTTTTTAACTCGTCTGACTCTTGATGCTATATTTTACACAGTTATCCATCTGTTGTAAATACCAGGCCTTCTAGCTCTTTTCTATAGCCACCATTAATGTTGTCGTTAATAACATTTCCTATATCACTGAAAAGTTGACTGTTGCATTCAATAAAACATCGTACTTTTGCTTTGTTTCTTTTTTTTTGCGTTAATACGCCTTTTTTGCTTCTTCTCTCGATTTATTTCCATTATTTGATCTCGTGATGTTGAAATGAAATGTATATGTAACATTGCCTTCTTTTTTATATTTCTGGTACTTCTCTTAATCTATTTCTATAGAGAAAATAGTAATACTGGGTGGCGCAAAAGTAGTGGCACTAAAGAAAATGCTTTTTTTTTTTTTATTATACATTTTCTGTCATTCTGTTGTTGAAAATTGTGTAGTGAACAAATGTAAAATACACTGAAAATAAACATGGACCGTTTTACTCCCCAAGAACGTGGAATATCAGTGATAAGAACACAACGTGAATTTCGTCGACGATTTCCCCACCGTCCGGCACCGATTGGTCGCACAATTCGACGCTTTGCCACACACCCACTAAAAGTTACTGTATGGTGTGGCATCTGTGTTGACAGAGTGATCGGACCCTATTTTTTCGAAGACGCTGGAGGCAATGCGATAACTGTCACTGGAGAACGCTACAGAACCATGTTACGTGAGTTTTTGATACCCAGTTTGGACGAATTGGGGCTGGAGCACATCTGGTTTCAACAAGACGGCGCTACGGCACACACAGCGCGCGACACTATGGACTTAGTGAGGGACGCTTTTCCAGGCCGAGTTATCTCTCGTTTTGGCGATTTGCCTTGGCCTGCAAGATCACCCGATCTGACCAGTCCAGACTTTTTTCTTTGGGGTTTTTTGAAATCTCGGGTGTATGTGAACAAGCCACAGACTCTCGCAGCTCTAAAAGAAAACATTCGTCAAGAAATAACGAACATATCGCAGGAAGTGTTACGGCAAGTTATGCAAAATGTCATAAATAGGGCTCAAATGTGTATCAACTCTGGAGGTCACCATTTAAAAGACATCATCTTTAAATCCTAATGGTACGAAATTTAATGGCACAAATATACATTTAAAAAAATCTAAATCTAGTTTTCTAATTTAGAAAAAATGTTATAGCTGAACCAAATAGGGTCTTTACTTTTGCGCCACCCGTTATATCATTTTAACCTGTGCATTCTAAACATGTTAAAGAGTCACAGGTTAATGAGAATATGGTAAAAATCATTGAATAACAAGAAAACCGTTGCAACTGTGAAGTTTATATCCACACTATATATAAAAGACGTTATGGGTAATTACTATTACCCAAATATATTCACTGCAAATCAAAATATTATAAACAGAATAAAGAGAACATACCTGTTACAAACTCCGATCATTGCTTTTCGATGCTAATTTTGCAAAATTGGCATAAATTACAACACATATAGTCTTTTCGGCGGTTAGTTAGATAGTTGTAGGTGAGTTTGAGCGGGGTATGGATGCTAAGTTGATAAAAATGTGTGAGTGAGGCTCGTTAATAAAAACGACAGGTTACAGGGTGCCTAGTGCGAGTTTTTTTACGAATTCACGGCGTAAAAGTATACGCAGATTTGTATGGTATTGAAATCACTCCATCTGGTGGTTACTTTAGGAAACATTTGTTCTGAGTGTGAGTCTTTCCTCTATGCTGTGTATTTTTTACGTGCCGAAACAGTTTTTGCACGTTTAGCTTTGGTGCATGTGATTGGTTAACTCCAAACTGCGTCTACAATTGTGCGAGTGCGAGTTACATATTTTGACAGTTTATGAAGTAAAGTAAGCAAACGTGAGAAATACGAGATCGAAAAATTTTCACCTTGATTTTTATAGTGACAAGTGACATATTAACTGGCCTGTTGGTCTAGTGGTTAGTGACCCTGACTGCTAAGCCGGAGGTCGTGGGTTCGATCCCCACCCAGGACAAATCTTTGTGTGATGAGCATAAAGGTTTATTCTGTGTTTGGGTGTAATTTATCTATAATATGTATGTATTTACAAAAAAAAATGTATTTAAGTAGTATAGGTATCAGTTGTTTAGTACCCATAACACAAGCAAATATAATTGCTTACTTTGGGACTAGATGGCGCTGTGTGAAAAGAATATTAATATTATATTATAGAATTAATTTTAAGAGGTTGTTTCATATTTTGAGTGTAAAAGTATTATAAATATGGCAGGACGGTATTTTTTTCGCTTGGAGAATATATAAAGCCGCTAATAAAGCCGCTAGGCACAAGAGGATTTTAATTGGAACGCCAATGTTGAAGCAACAGCTAGAGCATCAGTTGATCCACTGTCAGACATCACAGAGAGACAATTTAGACATAGACAGGAACCGAAAGAAATTGTTCAAATTGTTGTACCTACATTATTTTGTGCAAGGAGCAAAGGCGATTGACAAAATAAATAAAAGCCATCTCAACGCTTTTCGTTAGAACTTATGGTAGGTATCAAATGCTAATAGCTATCTATGTTTTTCTCAGTAGATAAACAAACAAAAGCTAAGTATACCTAATAATGTTGTCTTGTTTTTAATTTCACATTCTCACAGCTTCATTTTTTCAGCAACTGGATCATATCAAAGGCCAGTTGGAGTTGCAAAACACTGATCACAAAAAATGTACAGTGTTTACATTGATAAAGTAATTAAAGTAAGTTTCCTGAAACTCCAGCTGCTAGACAGGCAGTTAGTCAACGGTGTGGACATTGAATTGATTATTAGTTAGACAATTAACAACATTTTTTTCTAATTATAATTTGTTATTCAAATGTAAGTAAATAATATTAATATTGTAATTATTGTCGTAATTATATAAACATTGTATTAGGTGCCTAGGCACATATAAAATAAATCTACCTGATTTTAATATAATATATAAATAATATAATATATTCTACCACATTCACACAGCGCCATCTAGTCCCAAAGTAAGCAATTATATTTGCTTGTGTTATGGGTACTAAACAACTGATATACTACTTAAATGCATTTTTTTTGTAAGTACATACATATTATAGATAAATTACACCCAGACACAGAACAAACCTTGATGCTCATCACACAAAGATTTGTCCTGGGTGGGGATCGAACCCACGACCTCCGGCTTAGCAGTCAGGGTCACTAACCACTAGACCAACAGGCCAGTCTATATTTATTCTTTAAGTTAATATGGGAAATAAAAACCAATAAGGAGCTCATTTTGAACCAGCCTTTTATTTTAATCAGACCTAATACATTATTATGTCTACATTGCTTGAAACTATTATAATCTGTCAGTACTTCCATCATCCACAGCCTATTTTGCTCTCTACCCTGCTGCAGTTAGATATTTCTCCAATAATCTTCAGCTTCATCTGTAACAAATATACATATGGATTGTGTTTAAATTGTTAGACATTTCAAACATGTTGGAAACTGAGACTAGACCCCCATAGATTTACCTTTTTACCCGACTACAAAAAAGGAGGGTAATGTTTTTATCTACTGTGATTGCACGTCTACAACAATTCTATAAAATATTGCTGACTGGCAGACGAATTATTGCTTAGCATTCTAATAGACTTTATTTGATATGAGTAAATGCTGTCCATATTTAATCTGTTTAGCATCATTATCACCCTCTAGACAATGACCTACGATGCATAATTGCATATTTCGGCCAAAAAATGTGAGCAATAAGTATAACATCAATACATACTTTGTCATATTCATTTCGAAGTTCCATCATGATTTTTTCATATATTAAGTGTGGCTCTCTTCACAGTCAATGATGTTGAACCACCTACTATTTGCATTGTAGACTGGTTTATTGATATTTCCATGTGCAAGAAGTAATTTTACAAAATAATATAACTTTCACAAAACAAAAATTCATAAGTAACACTAGTAACTTGTTTACTACAAGTGATCCATAAATTATATTAGGTACTTTTCTTCGTTTCTTATAAGTTTGTATAAATTAAAATAAAATGAAATATAAAGCAAGAGGTTGTTAGGACACGACATTGTGTCAAAATATAAAAAAACACGATATAACTACGATAAATTCGAGTGACAAGTTATTCTATTAAACCGCCTTATAAAATATCATTTTAGATTTGTTTGGGTAATCTCAAGACGTAAATGTCGTACCAACGCTACAAAAATAACACACCGTTGTCACGGTGAATAAACGGGATTCGGAAAGTTAGGTTCGGTAAAACCCACACTCGCTTATTGTCGAAGCTCGAAGCGTTTATTGTTTGCTCGGTTTTCACGATGGTAAAAGTCATTCGATTTATATAATAAAACTCGCACTAGGCACCCAGATAAAATTACGTTGGACATTATATTATCTTGAATATTTCATAAAGTTGTATTATTATGTGCGAATAGATGATAATAAAATACACTTCATTAATATTAAATACAATATTACATAAAAATATCACTTATATCTTTATGTAAATATAATTTAATTTGCCTTAAAGTACGACTACCTGCGTTTGGACATGACAGGTTACGGAGAAAAGCATAGTAAAAATTATATTTCCAGGAAATATATTGTCATAAAATCTATAATATATGCAGGCCTCTGTGTAAAAAGTCTCTTTTAACAAAATAATTAGCAAACATACATAGATCTCTATACAACAAAAAAACTTTTCAATCAAAAACTGGTCGGCAGGTTACAGTGCCACTTTTTTAAGAACGACCTATAAAAATCCCAGTTATTAATAAATTTTTGGGGATCATTAAATGAACATATTTAATCCCTGCCACCTATTACCTACCACAATCAGAGTTTTCGTACAGGAAATTGTTGGGCGTCTCATCAAAAATAAGCTACTCACGGAAAATTAGCTTGATAGTAATCTAGTGAAAAAATAGACCGTGGATTCTGGACTATTAAGTATTATAAACAAAAATGCAATATTTTTAAAATTACTATTTTTATTTTAGTGTTCAGTGCCAGGACATTTCTTTTGGAAGCCACGAATTGGTCTTAGGTTTATTCTTCCTGATCAAGTTAGTAAGTATCAAAATATTAATGAAATATAATGTTGTTATTGACACCAGATTTGTAGCTGAATTTTAGGCTAACCCTTATTTATAGGATCACAGTTTTTTTAGGGTTCGTAACCTCAAAAGGAAAAAACGGAATCCTTATAGGATTATAACAAGTTTTACTATTCAGGTATTTTGTAACTCTAAATCTGGTCTTTAAATCTGGTACCTAATTATGTTGATAGGTTGATACCATTTTTTTTCCCTTTACGTTCTCTATATCTTTCGATGTATATTTTACGTAAGATAATTATTACAGATAATGTTTTATCAGAAGAACACGGTGGGCCTCAGAAGATTTTCATAAATGGGTACGATATAGGAATCACTGTATTAGCTATCAGCACGGCATTCGAAACTGGAAGAAAATTTGATCCACTCAACCCAATGTCTACATATTACTATACTAACTTATACAGATGGACTTTAAGATACTTCAAAAGGTAAGTGAACTTTAATTGTTTAAATCAACACAAAGTATAATCGAAGTGTCTGTTAATGATGATACAATGAGAATAGCTGGACCAGGGGCGGTAGTCTCGACGTACATCAAGACGCGAATCGTGTCGTCTTATGATTCGATTAATCAATATTTAGTGATTTCAATTTTGTATCGATCTCGACGAAATTTTTACATGTCATCGCTATATTATCTATATACTTATGTAAACGGTTGCAATTTCTTGCTAAGCTGTCGAACATAGTGATTCCATAGACAAGAATAATGATCGCCAAGTTACTAATTTCGTCCATGATTACCCCCAAACGACTGTCATTGAATTTTTTTACCTTGGCAACCGACCATAATCAATCTCTAAGGTAAACAATATTGAATTAACGTTACTTGTCGGTATGTCCACAGAACAATGAAAGTAAAGAATCTTAATTTTAGATCTTTAATTTCAGGAACAGGTTCAATAAACCGAATTTAAAAATTATTTTTGTCTGTGATAGCTAGGTTAGTAGAGGAGGCTCTATCACATCACGCTACTAATGTATGGGCAAACCAACGATCCGCGAGAACAAAATCCCGGGTAAAAGCTCGTATTTTATATAAAAACTAGTATGTAGCTTAAGTACTTTAACATAAAATTTTTAATGGTTTAAATAAATTACAGAGGAAAAAAAATATTTTTGAACAAGTATCTTTCTTCTTGATAATGAAACTTAGGGGCCAGTATATTGGACCTGTTTATTGTAGAAATTTAAAAACTTAAAAGACGTACCCGATTACTGTGGTAACTATAGACGGGAAATATAATAATTTTCACAAAGAATTTAGGACGTTTTAACACTTAATAAAATATTTATTTATCCATAACTTAAAAATATACACAGCTAACCTATTAAAAAAAAAAGAACCAGATACTCTATTTACAGGAAATTCCTATAAATAGAATATCTGATTAAGATCAGATTCCTGAGGAAATGTACCCAAAAGGCTAGCCACATTACCGCGTTGGATAGCAAGGCTAATGCGTTGCCCCAGGTAGAGGCCAGCCCTTGGGTCATGTGATACCTCAGAAACACGCTTACAAATTTCACGATAAAATTTGTGAGCGTTTGGCCCCCAAGGTCCAAGAGTTTCAACCCCAAAAGGCTCAAAAATGTAAGTCTCACCAAGACTTTCATATTTACGCCTCTTGAGGCACTCTGCAGAATTGTCAGCAGAACCCGAATAAAATTAATATGTTACATTTATACAAAGAGAAATAATACGAGTAAATAAGCAATCTCATTATTATTATTGCACGAAACTTTCTCCAGATTCAGTTGAGATTCCAGAAAATCTAGGACAATCATTCCAATTATTTAATTAAAGTATTAAAGTACAACTTTTCGGCATTGGCGCACTTAAAATATGGTTAATTAATTTTATGTCTGCTAAATTAAAATGCCGTGCAGAAAATCATTATGAGAACAATATAAAGAATACATAAAATTCTTTGTCTCTGTGTGTGAATCAGTGTTATTTAAATAAAAATAATAAAAGCTTATCAAATAACTTATTATTTTATTTTGTAATATTTTAGAGAACAGTGATTGCTTCCTTTGTTCCCTGCTCTACCAATAAGAGTCACTCTTCAATAAAATGGGAAAAGATCCCTTGACATCATCATCATAATCATTTCAACCCAAAAACGCGCTACTTCTGGCACCCTTGATATATTGGCCGCCTATTTAGACAATTGTGTACCTGTTTGCTTCAATTTTATTTTAGTGGATATGTATGAAAATAAATGTTTAGTAAGTATAGACCTTTAGGTAATACATTATTAGGTACCTTTGCGCGATGTATGTCTAATACGCAGTTCACCTAGCTCGGGTTATGTCTAATGGTCATTTTCAATAGCTTTTAGCCTAAGTGGATGTATACCTATAGCGCTGTTTGCCAATTTCGCATAAAGACTTTTTCGACATATTGCCTAAATCTCAGTTCTAGCTCGCATTATGTCTAAATGTCATTTTCAATAGCTTTTAACCTAAATGGACGTGGACCAATTTCGCATAAGGACTTTTTCGACATATGCCTAAATCTTCCTTAATCTACATCGCTTTATGCCTAACATTATACAGGTCGATATAGGAAGTAAAAACTTTTTAGTGGGTCTTATCTGACCATTTATAAATTTGAAGTATTTTATTCAAATAATAATTATATTTGCATAAGTACTGGCACTTGAAACTGTAATGTAATAATTGATAAATCAACATGACGGGTGTTATTGCGGTTTTATGGAATTTCATTTATTTTCCTTTATTGCATATAGGAGGAGGATGCAGGTCGTGTTTTGCCTAAAATAATAAAATGAACTCTAATGAAGTAGTGTTTGGGAAAAATAAAAAATGTTCTCAAAATTTATTGAAAGATGGCTACGGATATACAAGGAACAAAACTAATAGGGATGAATCTTCACTTTGGCGATTGGTCTAAGATCCCATTAAGGAATAAATCCCCTATCTGTTATTTATTAGTGATATGAAATAAATGATAGATAATATTCACATTGACTTAATGCAAATAGGTTGCCTAGTTAAATCGCGCCCGGATAATATTAATATCGTGCGCAAAGTTTTTTGTTGGATATATTTCCAGCATGGTGGAATGAGATTGGAGTCCATACCTTTTATTTTTTTCATAAAGTGTTCTCATCAATTATTTAGTCGAAAAAAATATCAAATGAAAGCCTATTTACAGGTGGGGGGGGAACATACATTTTACCACTTTGGAAGTGTCTCCTGCGCAAACTATTCAGTTTAAAAAAAATGAACTTAGAAACCTCAATATAATTTTGAAGACCTATCCATAGATACACGTAAGGGTTTGATGAAAAAAATTTTTTGGGTAAGTATGGGAACCCAGGGAAATTAAGAATAAAATATTATCCGGGCGCGATTTACCATCAGGACTTACCATCAGGTGGGCCGCTAGGTCGTCTGCGACTTCAAGCGGAAATTCACCGACACACGTGAGGCCCAACTAATGCGACTCGCTTCGTTCCTCGACCCCCTCACTTCACCTCTATTCAAAGATGTTAGACAGCAAAGGCATAACTACCAGTTGTGACTTTTCTTTTAAATCAAATCTAAGGTACATTATCGATAAAATATTAAAACAAAAGGTACATTTGCCATATAAGCCTTTTCAATTTATTCAATTATAAATTATATGATAAAACAAAAGCCATATCTATTAATTTGTGACCTTTTGACGTAATGCAAGTCAGATGTGCTCTTTTTACATACTAACATAGAAAAAATGGCTCAGTTGTGCCCTTTGAGCTTAAGGCGATTATAGCCCCCAATAACCTTGAGCGTATGGGCGGAGCTAGATTACTGTCCCCGCGCACCACCGCTCCTTTTTTTCTTAATGCCGTTCGTGCAGTGTGAGTAGTGCTACACTATTATAACAGACAGGCGCTCCTAGCTCGGAATTTTATCCTACGGTTTTCGAGAACCGTATGACGGTTGCAAGACAGGTAGATATTTTATTTTGTATAGGGATTTTAGAAGGCCCATAAACACAAATATTTGTTGACGATATTTTTGTGCCGTGAGTTTTTAAATTTTTATACAATTCATTAAAAACCATATTTCTACCGAAAATAAAACATTGTTTTCGTTATTAGGTTTGTAATAATTGTTTAGGATATAGTTTTATTGGTTAATTATTAATTTTTAATTTTAGTAGGTACCTAAGATAATTATTTTATCTTGGAAATATATTATAAGGTACATATACGGTTTTCTCTGACAAAAAAATACAACCAATTTTTAGTGTTATATTTAATTGTATACAGTTTTATTATTTTATTTTAAATATTGAATTTTTGTTACTCAAATAATTAATTGATCTAATAAATCTTACATGCTTTTTTATTGTTATATTGTTTTAGTCTTAGGCGCAGATTATTCTTAAATTTAGTCCCTATGAATAGTAACGTAATTTAAAGAAATATTCTGACGTGAGTGATTATTGTCTCATGGTAGTTTTACTTTAGTGCTATAGATGGTTAGTTTTATAATTTTTCTTATAAAAAGAAGAACATTTCCGAAAAAAACAATCCTATGTCGCCTTGCGTGCGTCACTGTCATGTATAATAAGTAATAGTACTAGTCACAGTAATCAGATATACATCTCTCTAGATGATAGAACTCTTTCTAGACATAATATACAAAAAGTAATTCAAGCTTTCCTTGTTTCTTTTCCACATGTTTCTGTTGAGATTTTTGGTTATTTATTATATTATATTATTTTATTTATTATTAAAAAAATTCTAATTGTGTGTTATGTGTGATGCATGTTGTTGTGCTTTTTACTTCAATAGACTACCTACCTGACTGGTGGCGGCCGAATGTATAAGACAATCCGTGTCTTGTCTCTTGTCCACAAAAAAAAAATTAAGTTCACAAATATTTGCACTAAAGGTTTCGGCACACAGCGAGAAAGGCGTGACGGCTCTGTGTGACACCTTCGATTTATTTCCTCGTCCCGCTGTTTGAGTGCATACTATACCTATAATCACTATAGTCAGTCGATAGCAAAAATGGAGCAACAAGCGACACAGCCTTCCCGTCTGAAGGCTAACGCCTGTCTGCAGCCCGCGCCCGCGCAGACCACCTCTGAATTTCTAACGTACGGAAATCGTATTATTGCCATTTTTCTTAAGAAAATATTGATCGATTTATTTATGGTATGTTGAGATTAAATATAAAGTAAATTTAATCATCAATTTATCAGTATGAAAATATATTCAAACTATAAAGCCGTTTTAAAGTTTTAGGCATTTTAAGATAAAATATATCGCAATTTGAAATATTTTTTTAGGCAAAAGTATTAGTCGTCCGAAAATTTTCTATGTTGAAAATGTAGTAGATAGATCAATTATAAAAATATTTTTTTTTTAATTTTTTCGATCAAGCCGTTTAGGAGGCCGTTCTTCAGAAAATAGTCGTTTTCAGTGCAAAACGGAGGGAAGGGCCTTAATGTGGTGTGCGTAATGGTGATTGTTAAACTATAATAAAAATATTGGCACATAGGCCTTTTTTTCCTGATTCCAAATAATATGTATGTCTCAATTTCGAAAAAAATGTTAGTTCTGCCCTTTTTCCTTCTGACGGCAGTATTGCTCGTATACATTTTTTCTGCTTAATAAAATTATATGCTTTATCTATTTCTGTTGAATTTCCTCATACTAACAAGCCGTTTTTTAAAATAGATCCGACATACCCATGATAGGCTATTAGAGCAGGTTTTTCTTCTGAGAGTATTTTTTAAACGACGTAAGGCAAATATTAACCTGTTTAAATTTTACATACTGTATCTACATGCACAGTTATATAACAAATCACCTAATAATATTAAAGAAATCTAATCGTTTAACTTATAAAAAAAACCACTAAAGTTCCACATCTTAAAAGATTTTTCTACATTCTAACATAATTTCGAATTGCTATCGAGTCATCATGGTCATTGATACGTTATACGAAATAATGCAAATTTTTTCTACTTCTTAAATTATGTTGGATACCGTCCTAGTTATGGTGATCGAATTCCACGCGGATGAATCCGTGAGTTACAGTTTATAATTTTTTAAACTTCAAGAACTAAACCATAACTAAATTTATTTCCCTCCTCAGTTTCCCATTATGGCTTGGAGGGCAAGGTGGTCATTACGCTGACACACACAAAGTATGGTTGAGACGTTACGACGACATGGATGCATTTGTGCCGCATTGGATGAGACCTTTATTATTCTTTGTGAATAAAGATGAATGGGAAAAAGAGGAAGAGGAGTACAAGAGATACGAAAAATACGCAGAACCGTCATTTGGTAGATTTTACACTTATCCCAAAAAATCCAAGGAAGATACCGACTGGAGTTCGGATAAATCTGCTGATCTCGGTTCGGATGCTTTCGGATAATTGGAAAAAAATGGTTAAAAATGTAATTGATAAGTACTCGTAGGGTTTGAGATTCAGAACCTATTTTCTGGAAACTATACTTTTTGTATGTATACTTTTTCAGGTTTATTTATTGTGTACGTTGTTTTACTTTTTATTCTCTTGATTGTGTGTTTCTGTGTGTATATACTAAAGGATCAGATATTTATTACAAAAATAAAACTAAGATTTAAAATTAAAACAATTTTTAATGTTCCCGCTCTTTTCTAATAATCAGTTGCCATCTTTGACGTTATCTACAATAAAAAACCGGTTAAGAACATATCGAACTATGCTCAGTGTAGAGTTCCACAGCAAAAGAGCATATATCTTCATAGCGCTTACGTCTTTTTGTTGAGAAGCGCAGTTTTTCGGCAATTACTCAAAACCGGTATATCCAATCATGTTCAAAATAATTTTTGTTGGAAGTATTTATTATGCGTCAAAATTCAACCCTTTGGGATAAAATGGGAGATCGAAGTTTGTATAAATAAAAAGTATTATAATAATATGTGCTAAGAAACACAAACTTATACCTAAATTAACTGTTTTTTGGTTTATGAAAATTCAACCTCTTAGGAGATGAAATTGTGAAAAAAACGTTTGGAAATAAGTGGTCGTTATTAAATTTTATTTATTTTTACGTACAGTTAACAAACGAGTAAACGGGTACTTTGTGGTATTAGAAAAACCAACCCTGAGGACATTCTTCAGGGTTGGTTGGTTGGTGTTGATAGGTTGGTGTTACCGACTGATAACAATGATGTTTAGCGACTTATGACAAAATTATGTTGATTGACTTATAGCGTAATAATGTATAGTTTTACCTGTAGCCCAATAACAAAATATATTATGCGTAATCGTAACGTTATCGTATCGAGGGCTCGATACGTTGACGTGAGTCGGCATCACGAACTCTTACTATCGACTATCGAGGGCTCGAAACATTTGTCGATACCATTACATTAGGAATTTAGGTAAACATGCCCAGTTGTCGGCGTTACAATATTACAACTGACTTATTATATTTCTAACTAAGCTTCCGAGTAAAAAACAAGTATAAATACAGTGTATTGAAACCGTAATTTTATATATAAAATAGTTATTAATTAATTTAGAATGCTTATTATACCATTTTTTTTATATTTTTGGTTAGGTTAAAGGCATTTGTTGCAGCCGGTACACTGGGCACACTACCCTACTCGATAGTAGTAATGTCATTGAATTAAACGTCAAAAAATTTAAAATGGCGAATTTTTTAATTTTTTATCGGCGTATTATTTGGTTATTTTTTCTCTAAATATTATGCAAAAATTATAGGAAACTTATTTAATTACGTTAAGAATATTATATTGGAATAATTTATACCAAATTGATACAATAATTTAACAACAAAATGGATACAATAATTTAACAACAAAATGGAAGGACGCCACCTGGCGGTTCACAATGTGAAACTTGAGAAAATATTTTTAAGTGAATTTAGGCCATTTATTGCTCTAATAACTAATATAAAACATGTTAAATATTATTAATATTGATTATACATGCATTCTATATGTACATAAATGTTGAAAAATAAGTTTGTTTTGTCACTATAGCAGTTAAATTCAACTATGTATTATATGTACGATGTTACCTACTTAGATTAACATGCCTCGTAATATTGAACTCCTTGCTACATTAATACTGGCCAGATATAATTTCAAGAGCTATCGTATCGTTTTACAATTGTCATTGTTGTCACATAAATGCGGTGTAATTAAGTAATATAATATTTATTTATTTATTTAAGTACCTACGTGAAATATTTTATTAAACAATGGAGGTACGAAACGACAACTGTGTTTTTATTGAAAGTGAAAAAGGAAAGAAGGTTTTGGTAAAAGGTGAATACAAATATTACTATCACAGAAAGTACGATTGGGGTAGTACAAACTGGCGATGCTCAAATTTACCGGAGTGTAATACTAGCAATAGCATTACGCTAGATTCGAATGAGAAAGTTACGCGTGAAGGAAAACATTTGTGTTTACCAGATACGTCGAACAGAGAAGTAGAAAAATGTCTTCATGCATGCAAATTGAAAGTACAAACATCTATGGCCCCAGTACAACATATCTATGAAGATGAAGTTAGTAAACTTAAAGCAGAGGGGTCCTGTTGTAATATAGTAGCAGTACTGGAATTTTCATCCTGCAAAAGTTCCCTTTACAGTGCGAGATATCGCTATTTGGGGATGACTAAAGGTACTTTTCAAAACATAGAAGATGTTGAATTACCAAAATTTTTTACTGACAATTTTTTAATTTATAACAACAAAGAACAGGACATTTTGTACTCCGACGGAACTGTTAAAATAAAGCCATATCCCTTTTATCAAACATACACTCTGCATGCCAATTTAACTGAAAATAGTGACGAGAATAGATTCATTCCGCTTGTATACGCGTTACTTCCAAATAAGACTGAGAAGACCTACAAAAGCCTGTTCACCATTTTGAAGGAAAAAGTCGCCATGAAAATTTCAAATTTTAAGTGTGATTTCGAGATCGCAACTTTAAATGCGATCCAGAAGCAAAAATAACTGACTGTTTTTATCATTACCAAAAAGCTATATTGGCAAAATCAAAAGAACTGGAGCTTCAGAAGTTTGAAGAAGGGTACATGATTACCAAATTATGTTGTGTGATGGCTCACTTGCCTGCTCACGTAATACTTGAAGCATATTTGGCAATTTAAGAAAAAATGCCAAATGAAGAAAATTTCCAGAAATTTCATAATTACTTTTTGAGTTTTTGGTTAGAAAAAATAACTGGTGATATGTTCGGCAAAATGTTCGGACGACGAATTCTATAGAAGGTTGGCATCACAGGATGAACACCAAAATTCCAAAACGCCCGGCACTTTTGCTCTTTATCAGTTTATTAAAAAAAGAGAGCAAATATGAAGACTTTCGGTTTCGGCAAAGTCATCTGCATTGCTCTGGGAAAAAGCGAAACAAGGGGGTTGTGGAAGTAATAAACAAAAAAATGTTGCAATCATTAAAAATATTGTTAATGATTGCAACATGGGAAAAATAGAAGTACTCGAGTGTTTAGATCGTTTAATTATAATTTAATAAAAGTGTAAAATATAATGACAAACTTAGGAAAATATTTAATTTGTTTAAGTTTTAGATACGATAGGATGATAACGTTTTTTTATATAAGTTTAACAGTATTGTGTAAAGACTTGGTTATATTTTTTCTTAAAATATTGAATTTTCTTACTGATAATAAATTTGTACTGTACTCGGCTGTAATTATAAACTTACCGCACTTATATCATAATGTAAGATAAATTTATTTCTAGTATAATATTCTATATTTTTTGTAATTTAAATGTTTATATTCGTTTTTTTTTTGTTTGTAATTAACTGTATAAATAGTTTTAATAGAAATACTGTGATACTAGTTATCACGTACGTATATCACGTAGAACTGATGGCCGATGGGGCCGAAAAGTTCTAAAACTTTTCGTTCTCTGGCCGAAATGGATACCACGCACCGGCAATCGCAGCGTAGGACGCCCACCCACAAGGTGGAGAGACGATCTGATCCGAATAGCAGGATCGCGCTGGATGCAGGCCGCAAACAACCGGCCCTATTGGAAATCTCTTGAGGAGGCCTATGTTCAGCAGTGGACTTCCTGCGGCTGATATGATGATGATGATATGATGATTTTTTTTGACAACGCCCGCACTAGGGAACAAGCCCTGTGTCGCGGGGAGCTTTACAAACATGAAACTAACGGACACAAAGTACACCCACACTAGAAACATATCTATAAATCACACAAATATTTGTCTCGTGTGGGAATCGAACCCACGTCACCCAGATACTAGTTACCTGCAATAAATATGGTGATAAAATTAAAACTTACTATACATTGTATATTGTACCTAACTTAAAAATAACATCAAACCCACCCATGACAAAGTATATTTTCATTATGCCAAAAGAAGCAAATAAAAGAGAAAAATTGTGTAAGAAGAGAAAATAACATAGTTTATGCCAAAAAAAGCAAATAAAAGAGAAAAATTGTGTAAGTAGAGAAAATAACATAGTTCATAATTATTTTATAGTTGTTTGCTGTCTCGGTAATATGAGTCATTTCTACAGAGCTTGTACCAAAAAGCATCCTCATTGCATCGTTGCTTGGTGTAATGTTTTCTGGTAACTACTAGGAACAATTGATATGATTGCAATTAAAACAGAATGTAAATCTTCGTCATTCTAATAATATTTATTATGCACCTTATTGATATAACGATAATATTTTTTTAATAAAAAATTTACATGACCGACGAAGTGGGCCTTGAGCCTCAACATTGAGCCAACGACTTAAAAGAAATTGAATTTGCATATACATTAAATAGATTTAAATTAGATAGACAAGACAGTGTTACCATTAAATGTCTGATATAAAATCTTTAGTTACTCTAAAAGTCACTTTATTAATCTTTATTGTACGAACTGAAATATCTTAGTATCAAAACATTCTAATAGCCCCTCTATACGATGGGCCATCGCAATGGCCCACTATAATGGCCCAGCGTGTAGAGGGGGTAATGGTATCAGATAGCTAATGGCGGGTGCGATGGTCTTGGATTGGCTTGAGATGGCGTCGGTGTCGGTTATTCGGCCCCACATGAAAGGTGGGCCAGTGATGGCGGTACGATATTACACGTGGCCCATTCAATTAAATAAAAAATCGTAAACGTAAAGCATCGCATGACCATCTCGCTGGGTCAGCGCTGGCTCATGGTGTAGAGGGGCTATAATTATTAAAAAAACTGGCCTAGTGCGTGTCGGGCCATGCACAGTGTAGGGTTCCGTAGTAGCCCGTTATTACAATATAGTACAATTCAGAATAAATAACATTTGTATATAGTACGTTATTACAAATGTTATTTATTCTGAATATAAGTAAAAGTAAAGATATTAGAAATTAATGCTAAGGATTTTGTATTTGGTACAAAATTATCCAACACCCAAGTTCAACGACTATTATTGCTAAACTAATAAAGTTATCTTAACCGCTATAGTATTCATTTATTTCTCAAGCCGGCGCAGTTTAGATTTTAGAGGGGGGGGGGGGGGGGGGGGACGCGCGGAACAAGTAAATGGATGGTCCATTTACGAAATATTAAATAATGTTAGTAACCCCCAAGTCAGTTTAGAAGATCTATTCAACGATACCCCACACAATGGGGTAGACGACAAAAAAATATTCATCCCCACTTCACTTGTCCCATACATACATACAGCTACCCTAAAAAAAGTATTTTCTAAAATTTTATTTTACGACTTTCTCCACGTAATTGATATACACACTCGTACAAAATTACAGCTTTCTAGTACTAACGGTCTCTTAGCAAAACCTCGGACAGACCCTTTCGGTTGGTTTGGTCTGAATGTCAAAATGTACTGATCTACATAAAGTACGCATTTCAAAAAAATCTTTTCCCGAAATGACTGATTTTCTATAGGTCTTAACAACAGACGGACATAACGAAACTATAAGGGTTCCTAGCCAGAACGATGGAACCCTAAAAAGTAGCGTGTGTGCTAAGAAGGCAGCAGCGGCGGTCTCTGGAATTGGCGGCAATTGTATGAAGCGAGTAGTGGCTGCATGGATCACGTTTAAGAATGTATTGTCATCATAACAAAGGCATTATGTTAAATCAAGTTGACAGTAGTGCCATATTGCATTTGGTGAAGACAGAGTGTGCTTGGATAATTTGAAAATGGACGTAAAAATAATAATTATATATTTTCAAACTTTATGTATAGCTTTCGTGGAGGTAAGATCATTTAAATTTATAACAATTCTCGTTCGTCATAGTTGTATCGATATTTATTCTTTACCAATATTTGTTTTTTGGTTGAACACGCTTATCTCAGGAATTATGTACTGGTTTGAGTTAAAAAATATTTTAGTATTGGATAGCCTATTTATCGAGGTTGGCTATTATAACATCATGCTACGACCAATAGGAGCTGATGGCTATTTTAATAACGTATTGGCATTTGGTTCTTAATTACAAAATATAATATGCATGCGTTAAAAAATAATTTATAATTAGAAGACTCTTCTCGCATGTCAATTTTGAGCGCAGTAAGATCTCAGTTTAAAAACTTGTATCTTCCTCAATTATAGGTTAATTTTAATGTTAGTTGACTTCCTAACAAATGCATTATGTGTTTGCGTGTCAACCAAATGTTATTTCAGTACATTGGGTATTATTACTTAGCTAAGTAAATGTACTTCATCATCAGAAGCGATCGGCGTGTTATATATAAATAAAATTGAAGTGTCTCTTTGTAGTATCAAATTAACAGCTTTTCAGAGGTGTATGTACGTTACTTAAAACAAAAACACTCTATTAAATTTTTTTGTCTCTCTGTTCATTTGTTTGAGGTAAAGTCCGAAACGACTGAACCGATTTCGATGGAACTTTCACTGGCGGATAGCTAATGCCACAAGGAGTAATTTAAACTACTTTGTTTTCTTTTTATATAAAGATATGGGCCACTTATGTAAAGAAGTCGGGACTGGCAATCTGGACAATGCAGGGTTCAGTGATAATAGAATGCGAGATTAGTTGTCACAACTAGTATTCATTGAATAAATCATAATATGAGCCAACCTATATGTGTATCTTCTAAAACTTATTTCGTTCCCTTTCGAACGGTTGCAAAAGGTTATATATTATGGTAAATTCATTATAGTAACTTTGAAAAGGTGTTTACCTACGTCCAATTGTATTAAAAATAATTAAAGTTTATGCGAATACTAAATCTCTTATTATTATTGTTTTATAATTACGAGCAGGTAATAGGTATACTCCTTTATAGGATGAGAAGAATAACGGTCCTTTTGGTAGGCTTACGCGGTGACACAAGTCCAACAGCAGATGCCCTTAGAAAGTTTGCTCTAAGCCACGTTTTAGACACCTAAGGGTAAATAAATATTTCTATACCTAATGAATTATTTTTTATCATCAATGATCTTCATCGCAAACTTATTGTCAAAACCAAACACTTGGAGAAACCTGTTATCAATATTTTCTTTGAGCTCCCGTTACCATTTCGAAATTCGAGCTGAGCTGTACGAGGGTGAATCAAAAAGTTCCTAGAAGTGCATATGCGCAATACTTTGCAGAAAACGGGCACCTTACAGTCATTGGCTTTTCTATTATCACCATCATCATGTCAGCCCAATGACGTCCACTGTTGAACATAGGCCTCACCTAATTTCTGCCACAGCGAGCTACTTTGTGCCACCCGCATCCAACGATATTACTCCGCCTTTTCTATAGATAATATTAATGTTTTTATTATGACATTAGCTAAGATGACTAGAATTTTTTTATTATCAATGAGAATATAGTTTTTAACACTTAAATCTTGGAATCAGTGTTTATACTATACTACTCTTTGTGTAAACAAGGAGTAGTGTTAAAATGGGCATTTTTATGGGTATAATGAAGTTAAGATTACGAGTATATTTATGGTATTTTAATAAAAAAAGACATTAAAAAATATAAATTAATAACGAGAATGACCTTTTTTTTAATTTTTTTATTTTCAAATATTGACAGCACGGTTATTGCCGTAAGTTTTCAAATTATTCGTATGGTCAGTACGGTTTAAGCAGTTAAATTTCAATGAAATATTTATACAACACATTTTCACTGTCATTCTGTGTAAGGAATGGACAAGCCTACTGTCAAAATGCAATGCGCTAGGCGGGATTGAACCGCGACCGGTATATGACATGTGTGAGTGTGCACACAGATGCAGTACGGCTGTCACCGTAGTGTTTGTATGTAAGTTACTTCGACGCGCGAGTCAGTGCGCATCTTAGCAGTGCGTGTGTTTGTTTAGCGTCCACAATCGAAAGTGAGTATAAAAATACTGTTTTGCTGTACTGTATTCGGTAAATCTTGATTTATTATTGTAATATTATAACAATTGTATTTGTAATAAAATAACTTCAAACTATAAATTGACTTATTATGAATAAATTATCAATATAATTCGGATAAGGTAGTTAGTTCTTTTTGTTTTAGATGTGTAGAAAAAAGCTAACAGATAGTGACCGTATCAGGCATGTTATTGAGGATGTATCTACTCCAGCGTTGAGGCCATAACGTGACCCATACGGTGATGACGGCGAATTTGGATCAGACCAAGAATTTGAACCAAATTATAACGATATGTCGAGCACAGATACTAAGCCTGTAGAATCAACGAAATATGATGAGAACGCAGTTTAGCGGATTTGGTGATAACTGTAGGAATTTCTCATTAATATAATATATTATAATATTGATTCAATAAATATTTTCTACGAATACAGACTTTTATTTTTATTTTCGTCTAACGGTTATACCCGTACTGATCTCAGGATCACATTTTTGTATATTGTGTTTAGACAGTACGGTTATAACAGTGCTTCTAAAATGTATGGAAATTTTTAGTGATTTTCGGTATAGATTTGAGTAAAATTACCGCGCGCGAACGTGTTAAGCTCCCTCCTAATGTTTTGTGGAGGTGGTTGGACAGATCATACTCGCCTTTTTAGAAGGTTCCAGACGTGCTCAAAGGTCGGGGCTCCACGCTGGCCAATCCAAACGACGGATACCGCATCTTGCATAATTATAAGCATCCACGTCGCCAGAACGGTGGGCCCGGGCATTATCGTCCATGTAAATGGCATCTTCACCAATATACAGTCTGTGCAGGTTGTGCATGTTGACAAAGAATGCCTGTCATGTACAGTAGCGTTAAAAGTCCAAAAGCAATCTTACAAAACTATAGCGCGTCAACACTAGTCGTACTTATGACCTTATTTTATGAAGACAATTCACACACACACACACACACACACATATATACATTGTTCACTCGTTGATTAATATGGTTAATTTCAATAATTTACGTAAGCAGCTCCGCAGCGTAGTGGTTTGGGCATAAGCTTATGATAAGACGATGCGACGGTTCGAATCTACTGTAACGGTTGCACCCGTTGCAGGCTACGTCCTTAACGAATGCACCTCTTTTGACCACCTTTTGGATCTCTTTTGATTTCTTTTTAATTTACTTTTAATTATTTTAAAATTCAAAATTCTAATTCCTAAAATCCAACCGAGTCTTCGGCGGAGCATCCGCTGAAGGCTCGGGGCTCATTACTATTTTAATTTCTAGTGCAGTGCACGCTATTCTTGGCATTTAAATTAATACTATAAGTTTATAAGATCAGTACTGTGTTGTATTTTGAGGGCCCCACGCCCTTCCCCATATAGCCGGATCTACTACCATACTCTTGCCTAGCGCCCACTGGTGGGGACAGTGGAGACACTAGACTACAGTGTGACTATTTGGCTTTTTGTATAATTAAATTTATGATATGATTTATGAATATGAATAGAAAAAAGGTTTCTATAGTAGAATAATTTAAACTTTAGCGAAAATATAATAATATGAGGGTGAATTTGAAATAAAATGGATTTATTGCCTTGGAGAAAATAAGTGAGTGACGTTGTTTGTTGGTGAACTCAGTTACGACTGTTTGTGTTTACTACTGTTAGTGCGATTAGATCTCTTATAAATATCAATATGTCAAATATAAGTATTGAAGCAAAAGCTAATATTGTGGCCCTATATTCGAATGGCCTGAATATATCTCAAATTTCTAATGAGACGGGCTTATCTGTAAGTTAATTAATTAATATTGTTGTGGTGCAGTTTTGTTCACTGGTTGCAATTGTGTAATAAGGTTGTTGTTTTTTTAGAGGAATACTGTGAGTCGTTGGGTGAAACGATTTGAGGAAGAAGGTGACTTGCAGAGTCGAAAGAGAAGTGGAAGACCTACTATTATTAACCAGGCTCAGCGACGTTATATGGTAGCGGAGTATGAAACGAATTGTTTTATACCAACCAAACGTTTTTGACCCAAAGGCATAAAGAGGAGCGGTTACGTTTTGCACTAGAGTATTTAGACTTTGACTGGGAAACATCAATATTTTCTGATGAAAAAACGTTTAAATCATCTCAAAAAGGAAGATTACATTTGTGGCGTAAAGATAGCACCCGGTGGTGTGAAAACAACATAGTACCGAATACTGAATCTGGTAGAATAAGTGTAAACATGTGGGGGTGGATTAGTGTGTAAGGGCCGGGTGAACTAGAATTTATATCTACGCGAGCCAATAATGCAAATTATGTGGAAGTATTAGATGCTGTCATGTTGCCCACTGTGCGAAATGTCTATCCAGATATAAATGAAATAAGTTTTGTGCACGATAATTGTACCATCCACCGAGCCGCCATAGTTCGCGAATGGTTTAGTGACCATCCGGGCATTAAAGTTATTCCTTGGCCAGCACGATCCCCTGATTTGAACCCGATTGAGAATATATGTGGTTTAATGGTGCAAAGATGGGCAGCACAAAATGAAAGATGTCCTGAGCGGCTAAAGTCCCACTGCATGCAGTTATGGGATAGTTTACGTGGCACAGATATCTGTGCAAATATTGTGGCCTCCATGCGTAGACGTCTTCTCAGTTGTATTAAGAATAACGAGGGTCACACAAAATATTAATAAAATAAAATTGCAGGTAGGGTTAAGCTCAATTTAAACTGAATGCTGCCGTGATATTGTTATCGCGCAACGCCGTAGTACTCGGCGCTAAGCTATTCTGTTTAAATATTTTTATTCTTTATTTTCAATTGAGCCTATCAAGGGACATGCTAGCCCGTAATTAGTATACTCGTAAGATTGTAAGGTTGAGGTTTAGTTTCAAACCTCTTTTCCTTGAGAAAATTAATAATTTAGCTATAACCTCAATATGCAATATTAATAATAAAAAAATATTTTTTTTGGATGAAAATATTATAACATCACTAGAAATTAAATTTGGATGTTTCTTTTAAATTCGTAATTTAAATAAACATTTTTATCTAAACTTTGGTTTTATTTATAATCTATTTTAAATTAACTATAACATTTTCCTATTTGTAAGTAATTATTTATAATTCAGTAAATTTGTTCCTAAAATTTAATGAAAACAAAACAAAAAGTGTGGACAAGACTAAAGATTCGAACCCATAACACTCACGCTCCAACTAAACTTGGTAGCCCCTTTACCGAGCTTGCTATGCACTGCCGTACGTAGCATTGCAAATTTTTGCATTACTATAGGTTCCGCGCAGTGCAAGAAAAGGCGAGCATAATGTTATCTTTGTCTCGCATCGACCACACATTTATACTTTCTCATATTGATACTATATGACGCATGAATGTTTGCATTGAAACATGACACACATACGCGTTAAACCGAACAGGCCATTATAAACATTACTATGATAACGGACTTTTGAACGTTGACTGTACCTTTGCGCATTTAGTGAGCCATTTTCCCTCCGGCCGCGTACGAAACTGTAGGTTAGTAACCAGTTACGGTAGAAGAAAAAAACATCTTCATACGTAGGAATACGTTTTTTTCCTTACACTATACTGAGTTACGTAGTTACGAATAAAACATAATTCGTCCTTGTACGATACTGCGTGACTTGAACATATTTAATACCTCGTGAGAATATTAGAATTCGGAAGTTGGGTGAGGCCTATATCCAGCAGTGGACGTCGATAGGCTGAAATGATGACGGTATGGTATCGAGTCCAGGTTCTTTGGACGGTTGAACGACTCACGTTTAACCACTGCGAGACATAATGTGCGTTCCCATTGATGGACTATACCTATTTTTGAACTTTTAAATGTATCAACGTTTAGTAAAATTTCTCAAACAATTGTAAATTCAGCCAAAAATTTGTAAAAGCTGTCACTCAAAAGTTACAATGAGTTAAAGGTGGTCCCTTAGTCGTGCATGGCAGGCATCCATATGTCAGAATCTAGATAAAATTTAAAGCTGCTGTAAATGAAAACTGTTAGTAAAAGATTTGTTGAACTAATTTACAAAACATTAATTCTTCCTGTTCACTCAGTAAAAAGAAATAGCATGCAGAAGGTGGTCCCTCAATTGAACACCACTAGTTCACCGTTGGTAGAGACCAAAGTAAAATTCTGATATTTTGAATATGTCTAGCGTTAGTAAAAGTACTAGCACAATTGTAAATTCAATGTAGAGTTTCTAAAAGAAGCCATTCAAAAGTTACAATCAGTTAAAGATGGTCCCTCAATTGAAACGCTTCTCAAAAGGAAAAGTCAATTTACGTAGCATTCGCTAGTTATTTTAATGAAAAGTAAAGCTTAACCTTTAGTTAAAAAAAATTTCTAACGATTAAATCACAATAAAGTAAAAAAAAATTGGGTTTTGTTGTTACTAGTAATCGAATTCCTGCGAAGAAATACTAAGAGCGAGGTGACCACACATCTACAAGTTAAATGGATTAATCTGTAACCTGTAGATAGGCGTTTATATTCGGGTGAAAATAAACATTATTACTATGATTATAGTGTAGTGACGGATTAAGATCGCTGCTTGCTTTTCTTTCTTCGTTTTTTAGGGTTCCGTAGTTAGGGTAGTAGTCTCATTTAATCAAGAATTTATAATGGTACGCAACTTGGTACTTATCTTACAAGAAAAAGTAGTAATAATTCATTGTTTGCAAAAGTGTCATGTGTAAAAAGAAGTTTCCCTGCATAATTTCTCTAAGTACATACATTTTGGTTTTACCTTAGTGCAAGTGAGATAGAACGAATCTGAAAGAGTGAGATAGAGCACAAGGTAGGAATAAAAGTGAGACAGATTAACATTATATTTTTGGAAAGAGTGGGACGGCTAATGATTTTCTATTGTTGATAAATGTTTTTTTTTTATTATAATATTCCCACATATTATATTTCCACCCCGCTGTTATGTAATCCTGTGGCAACAATACAAAGCTTGAACTTAGCGCTAATATTCTTTTTTCCATTTTCGTCTTTGTGACCTAAAGATTTTCCTTTTCGCCATACTTTTCGCAACCAATGAAAGTAACAACCATGAATTTGTATGGTCGGAAAAACTTTATACATAGCATTGATGGTTACAGCTTCATAATCACAGTGTAACTTCAGAGAATTCCAAACATGAATTTCAGACTTTATCAATCTAAATAGAATTTCGTATGTAGAGTCTTTTTTGTCACATAAAAGTGCATAAAACAAAAGGCTTAATTTTAATAGTATCCTCTGAACTGCCGACATCTCCATGTATTGTAAGTATTGTAACTAATTGATGAAATGGTTTTGGACATACATCGAAGGTGCCATCAATGAAATATTCATGAACGTTTGCTATTTGGCCTTTATTTTTTGGAAACAGAAGACAAGTAACTATACGGGTATCTTCAAAACAGTAAACTGCTAAAAGAAAATCTTTGTGGACACTTGTAAAATTCTCTTGTAAAATTGAGGACAACATTAGAATTAACCCTAAGTACTTCTATACATACTTGAAAAATAAACGCAGCAATGCTATCCAAATTCCTCAAACTATGACTCTAAATAATACCGGTGTCTCAGACGGCCCCGGAATATGCAATTTATTTGCATCTTATTTCTGTTCCACGTTCGTTGAATCGTCTAATCAATCTACAACCACCAATATTACTACTGTATACAGCAACAGTATTGGAAGATTTTTCATTACACATAATAGTATCATAAAGCATCTGAAGGGGCTTGACGTACACAAAGGGGCGGGACCAGATGAAAAATCAGTCAGACAGCAATTTACTTCAAAGTGATCTCGATGCTATTAGTATTTGGTGTATCACTAACCAAATGTCTTTAAATACTGATAAATGCTATACTATAACGTTCACAGTTCACACGTTATCACAATATAATTAAAGCTCAGTATCATATAGATAATGTTATACTGCAGGAGATGACAGAAGTAAGGGATTTGGGAGTTATTTTTGACTCGAAACTAACTTTTTTACCGCACATTGATAACCTCATCAACAAGTCCTCCAAGATGTTAGGGTTTATCATACGAAACGGTAAACTGTTTCGGAGACCAAGTACAAAAATTGCTATCTATAATGCTTATGTGAGGAGTCATCTCGAGTATTGCTGTGTCGTTTGGTCACCTCAATATAATGTACATCAGCTCCGTATAGAACGCATTCAGAAACGATTTCTGAGACATCTGGTTATTTCTTGTAAACTCCATAGACAACTTATTTCATATAGAGACAAATTAAGACATTTTGGAATGGATAGCTTGTCAACCCGTAGACAACTGCAAGACTTGACGTTTTTATACAAAGTGTTAAGTAATATATTTTACTGTCCCTCAATCTTAAATTCATTTAGCTTGCGTGTTCCATGCCGCGTTCCTAGACGTGCTCAAGTTAATGCCGGATTGTTATATCCACCTTTTGCCAGAACAAATCTCATGCAATTTTCAACCATATCTCGTCTATCTAAAGCATATAATGAGATTTGTGGGGAGGTGGATGTGTTTTTAGATAAGTTACATATATTTAAAAAAGTTGTTTTGAGACTGTTAAGAGACTTAAATTGCTAATATTTTATTATTGGCTTTTTGTTTTCTACCCTAAACAACAACTTACTACCCCCACAAACTTATAAATATAAACAACAAATAATGAACAACAGTAAATAATAATAACAAATGAATCTATCTAGCTAGTAGGTTGGTAGGAGTAGTGCATCTATTATGGTGGGTAATAGACCACTGACCGGTTTGTATGCAACGGCAACCGTACGTATTGTACACTCTCATTGCACCAATCACGTTACGACACGTCATAACTTGTTGTTGCGCTCACACGCGCTCCCTTATCGCTTGAGTCCCGGAAATAAGTGTCAAAACAAACGTCGTCATGGGTGGTGTAAAATATGGAACACTAGCTGACCCGCTATATATATATATAAAAAAAAACATCGTAATAAAAAAAAAAAGCGCGCTGATCCTAGGTCTATGGTATTTGTATTCTTATACCTTGATACTGCAATGTATTTACTTTTCTACGAAAAATATTTTATTCCATTACTTTATTTCATATTTTACAATATCCATAATTGTTTTATTTTTTATTAGTTTATGACTTTAGCGACCATAAATACATAAAATGATAATTCACTGTCAAATGTCAAATAATAGACCGAAAATAAATGGCGCCAATACATACAATGATAATTCACTGTCAAATGTTAAATGCTAGACCGAAAACAAATGGCGCGCGGATCCTAGGTCTATGGTATTTTGTATTCTGCTACTATTACCTTGATACTGCAATATATTTACTTTTCTACGAAAAATATTTTATTTCATAATTTACTTTATTTCATAATTTTAATACACAATTTTCATAATATATTCTTTGAATTTACTGGTGTATGATTAGTAATATATTCAAGTGATGAGGTTGTATAGTAAGCAAAAAGAAAATAGAGATCTTTGATTTCTTTTTAATCTGTCATTAGGGCTGACGTTGATAAATATAGTAATATACACACACAAAGTTGAAAGGATGAATGTTTGTTTGGATGTTTGATAATTTTAACCAAAAAGACATGGGATGGATGTTTCACAAAGATAAGTACTATTCTAATCAATCACGTAATATTGGTTATGTTTAATCTGAAGTTATATTTGTGCTTAGAAAACATTGGCCGAAATTTCCCCTCTAAAAGTGAAAAGTTGCTGTGGTCACAGGAACAAAATAACAGGTAAGCGAAGTCACGGGTGACATACAGTAATATTATAAGATTTTTGGGATTATATACATTTCATTTAATATCGTAATAACTTTTAAACTATTTGTCGAAATAACTTAGTGTAAACGACAAAATTTATCTACATTAAATGACAAAAGTGATAAAGGCATTTACATTCCTAGGAATTAGTTTAATACCATGAAATATTTCACTTTAAATGCAGTATCCGATTTAAAATATTTCTAGCTCACTATTCTTTCTATATCGACTTCCACGTAAAAGATAGGGATATGCTGTCGCGGACTTTTTTTTATAACTATTTAAGAGTAACAATTCCTCCATACATTGTCCTCATGTAAAACTAACGGTTTAGGTAGAGGAAGCAGAAATAGCTATAAGATGGCAGATTTTTCTCCGACTTACTTTACATTTGTTCTCATGGTTTAGCCAATTTACGCGATATCTGTATAAAATATAGCCTATATGTTATTCTGATGTATAAGGTACATCACTGCAAATTTTCTTTGAAATCTATTCAGTGGTTTTTTCGTTTACTGGTAACAAACATCCAAACATCCAAACATTCTTACAAACTTTCGCATTTATAATATTAGTAGGACTAATTTTATTTTTTATTGAATAGAAGTACTTAAAAATCTATTCTATGATTTAACTGATAAAGTAGATGTAATTACAGATTTATTCCGTCAAAATCAGCCAAATATATATTTTTTTGTTATTGAAATGTTCCAGTCAGTTTTGTACAAGTTATTTTATAATAATATAAAAATAATATAAGTTATTGCCTCAAATATAGGTAGGTGGAGAATTGGAGATGTTACAAAATAAAATTGGTTTCTAAAATATGTACACGAAAGGAGACTGATACCTTACCATACATGTTTGGGCCCAAAGTGTAAAAGGATGAAAATTATGTGAAATAATAGTTAACATATTATAAAACGCTTTTTGAAAATTTTGGACTCTGTCAATCTGAGAAAAAAGATAAATGAGATTTTGTGAAAGTGAGGTTAAGTACTAAAAACAACACCTACAACCCTATTTGTATTATGTAGGTGTCTATGTAGATAAGTAGCCTTAGTATTTGCTCCGGACACTGTCTGACACTACGTGTTACTGCATTGTATAAGGAAAAACCTACTGTGAATAAAATGTTACTCAGGGATATGAATATTAACTCCCCACATAAATTGTTTTTCTGATAAGGACAAACAAAACAATTATAAAAAAACAATACCCGTCCTGACAGTCGGGTAAAAATACCTAATTAATTTAAGTACCTAATTAAAATAATTTTAAATACTCCAAACGTGAATGCACACACCAGCAGCAGGCTTATGGCGAATGATTTGTTGATTTTAGTGGTGTGCTGGATATTCGTATCCGTATCTATATCCGCGAATACGTCCGTTACTTTTGAGGGGGATTGTTAAAACAATGAGAGGCATACCTATTCTATTCTTAAGTTCAAAAATCTATTTAAGGTTGTCATGTTGGTTGCGTCATTTCAGTATTATTAAAACACTCTCAGCTCTTTAATAGAGGAGAGGAGACCCGAGCCCAGCAGTGGGACATTAATGGATTGCTGATTATGATGACATGTAATTCTATATATAGGTGACTAGGTAGCAATGAAAAACTATTAAATTCCATTCAAATTTATTTTTTAATTTCTATACAAATTAAAAGAAAGACCTGTGGTGAAAATTAAAAGAAAGTCGCAAGATTTTCCTATCACACAAAGCGTCAAGTGACGCAATTAACGTATCGAGGTCACGCGCAACGTCAAATGTTAAGATCCGTATCCGCGGATTTTGACACCAAATATCCGTAGCCGCGGATATGCATTTTTGACGATCCGGCACATCACTTATTTATTTTGACGTTTTTCATTGTACGCTGACATTTGTTACCACAGGTTAAAAATACAGAAAAGATAATTTTTGAATTTAGCTTAATTTGATAATCGGTAATTATGTTGTCTATGCAATCGATAAAAAATGGAATATTTTTAATTTTTGATATCTCAGCTTCCAGATTGCCAATTGAGCTCATTTTTAATATGTTAATAAGAAAAAATAACCAATTTTTTAAGCCATATCACATTGTATTACATTTTGGGCCCAGAAGTCCCCGTCTCCTTTCCGTTTGAGTTCATTTGTACACTTTTGCATTCATTTTATTTGGTTTATTAAACTAAAAATGTGAGTATTTTCATACAAAGTTGAAATGGCTATATCTACGAAACTATTAGTTTAATTAAAAAAAGTCAAAGAATAAAAACGTTTTGAATACATGCCCAGATACCAAAAATCGGATCAACGGATAACTTACAATAACTGCTTTAAAATTTTAGATTAAAAGATAGAATTTTTGCGAAGCTAATTTAACCTATACGGTATTAATCTATATCTAAATAAATGTGTTTGTGAGAACGGTAATTTAATAATATTCATAGAATATTTGTGCCTTTTACTCTATATAGTTTAAACAAATATCTAAGAAGATATCGCAATATAAAAATATTCGCGAGACAAAATAAAATAATCTGGGCCATAGCTTCTCTCGCCGCAATGTGTAGCTACAGGCCTGTCAATGAATGATTGTGGAAGGAAACAGTGCGTTGTACGAAATTTTATTGTACTGCACAATGAAAGCTGATAAAAGTTTCTACAACTTTATCTTAAACACTTTTTATCTATCTCCAACCGTTGCCTAGCTATAAGCTTGGAAAACTGGTCCATTTTCTAAAACGTGTTAAATTCTATAGCACAGGTAGTTACCATTTTTTGTTTTCTGCTTACATCTCATCAGCACTCATTTACTAGACTACTACTTGGGGATTCTGGCCAGAAGAGTAAAAAACATTAAAATAAGTGCATCACACTTTACATAAGACCCTCTAATGAGCGCACTCTGCTCAGTATTTATTTATACCTATGCTTGACCGGCCAAAAAGAGTTTTAGTTCTAAATATTCTATGATGAACATAACAATAAGAAATAAATATTTAAATAAAATAAAGTAAAAATTATACCACCGATATGGCTTGATGGTGTGGCAATAAATAGAGTGTCCAAATTTAAATACCTGGGTCATTGGGTCACGGATGATCTCGCTGATGACGTCGACGTTGAGAGGGAACGGAGGGCGTTGGCAGTGCGGGGTAGCATGCTGGTACGTAGGTTCGCGAGGTGTAGCAGTGAGGTGAAGGTTACCCTTTTTAAGGCTTACTGCCAATCATTTTATACTTGCAGCCTATGGGCCAGCTGCACCCGAGGCGCTCTCAACGCTCTCCGGGTACAATATAATAATGTCTTTAGAATGTTGTTGGGACTACCAAGGTTCTGTAGTGCGTCGGGCATGTTCGCGGATGTGCACACTGATGGCTTTCATGCCATCATGCGAAAGCGGGCCGCGTCCATGCTTCATCGACTGAGGACGAGTACCAACAGCATTCTGAAGACATGGGCCGATAGACCGGACTGTCCAATTGTGGCACATTGGATGACACTCCATGTGACACAAAATAATTGATATTTTATTTTATTATTTGAATTTTTCTTTTGTTTTATTATATATTATTTAATTTTATTTATATTTTATTATTTTATTTAATTTTGAATTTTTGTTTACTATAATGTATTTTTGTATTTTATTTAACTATGGATTTAATCTGAAATAAATGAATTATTATTATTATTATAAAAAAATGTTTGGACTTTTTAGGTTCAGGTTTAACCCTTAAGATATTTAACTTGTAAAGCCCTTTAAGACTAAAAAGTATAAAATTATAAAAAAAAGATTTTTTAAGGACAAGCTTTCAATAAACAAAAACGTGTACTTAAAGGTAAAAAAATAAATTTAAAAATTAATGTAAAAGGAGACTGATACCTTACCAGAAATATTTGGGCCCAAAGTGTAAAGAGATGAAAATTATGTTAATTATTAGCTGGCTTATAAAATGCTTCTTGAAATTTTTGGACTCTTGGTTAATTTGAGAAAAGAAATAAATGAGATTTTGTGAAAGTAAGTGATCTATGATTTTCAGTAAAAATATCAATCCAAATGAACATGCGAGATTCCCACGTCCAGTATAGCAGCAGAGATGGTACAAATGAAGCAGATATTCGCAAGAAAAAAAGTCTTTGGAGTACTAACAAAGCTCTGGCAAATATAAACACAGGGCAGATGCATCATCCACGGCATATTTATGATAATTTATTATGACATTGACTTATTTATTTTATTGCGCCACATAATAGATAATATACAGTAATTTAACATACAAACGGTTGGAACGCGAGGACAGATAATATAATAGTTACTACGTAACAGATACATCACTCCTATACAAAAGCGAAAATACCTACGTTATATTAGCCAACAAAAACGAACAAACGACGCTGCAAGAAGAAACGTATTCTACGCATGCGCTCCGAGAGTCGAGTTTCCCACGTACACCGCGTGAGTCCGTCATCGAGCAAAATCATTAGGGTTGTACAAAGAACATTAATGAAAACAACATGGCTGAAGTGAAACTTAAATTTTATTTTATTTTAAAATTTGAATATCGTCGTATTGTGTTCTGTTACTATTTTTACTTATATTAGTTTTGTTAATTATATTCAATGTACACACAATCAAACAGTTAATGTCTGATTCCGACTCGCGCTTGACCGGTTTGTTTTAAGAACTCCACGCCACGCGAACTCGATCGTAATAGATAGATAGACAAACTCGAAAACGACTCGATAATGTAGGTAATGAAATACAAACTGCATTTATTTCTGTAAGACCGCACGTCCGCACTAAACTTTCTCGTAAATTTTAAAGAAAGAGTACCTACACACAAGAAGCATTTTAAAATTACTAGGTACTACTAACTAAAGCCAGCTGAAATACGTATCTACTTTCAAATAACGTAACGTACCTTTCTTCATCTTTCGGCAATGAAAAAAAAGACATCTTTTTTTGTCTATGACATCCAACAACTTCACAATAATTAACCATCGTGTTGTTAGTCAAAACTTAATATACCTACGTAGTGTACGAAAATATCGTATGCGTTTTGAGCGGGAAACGTGCTGTGCGCGCTCTCAGTGTCACGTGCGGCAGCCCTCTGGCGATTTGGCTCGGTTACGAGCTACATAGCGGTAGGCACATAGCGCGTGACCTTGAGCGAGTGATGGAGTCCTGACGCGAATCATACCTACGCGCCTCTACTAGGTATACAATTTCAGTATGGTCGATACAGCCAACATTATTTTATGTTAAATTAAAAAAAAAATGATAAGTGTTAAAGGAGACGGGGATTTCTGGGCCCAAATGTAATACAATGTGATATGGTTTAAAAAATTAGTTATTTTTTCTTATTAACATATTAAAAAATGAGCTCAATTGGCAACCTGGAAGCTGAGATATCTCAAATATAAAATTCTTAGTCCATTTTTATCGATTGCATCGTAAATATTTACCGATTATCAAGTTATACTAAATTCAATAATTATTTTAAAATTATTAAAATAACTATCTACATAACGTAACATTCGTAGGTAAAAGTAATGCAATTAATAGTATTACATTTTTTTAATATCCATATTTACAAAATAAAATAGTATTACACTCAAATGCATAATAAAACAGTAATCGATTCAAGTATCGAATTATCAATTATATATTGTATTTTTAATCTGTGTTAACAGGTGACAGCGCCAAGACAGCGCGCAATCACACTATAAATATAATTACAGTATTCAAACTTCGACCCCCTCCTTGAAATAATTACCTACAGCCGCACGGTATGTAAACTGGCGATGCCTACCTACAGTATTTTTATTTCCTTTATTTACTTGAGTTTCTTTCTTGTGTCAAGTGATTGTAAATTGGAACAAATAATATCCAAGTTGTGTTTTTTGATTAGTAAATGTAAAAACAGAACAATGGAGACTGATACCTTACCATACATATTTGGGCCCAAAGTGTAAAGAGATATATATAGTATATTTTAATAATTTTAAAATAATTATTGAATTTATTATAACTTGATAATCGGTAAATATTGTCGATGTAATCGATAAAAATGGACTAAGAATTTTATATCAGCTTCCAGATTGCCAATTGAGCTCATTTTTTAATAGGTTAAAAAGAAAAAATAACCAATTTTTTAAACCCTATCACATTGTATTACATTTGGGCCCAGAAATCCCCGTCTCCTTTACGTAGTACCTAAGCTTATCTTTAAAAAATCTTTTTTTTTATAATTTTATATTTTATTAATTTTTGATGTAGAAATTGCTTTGATTTTTCCAATTATTCCTTTATTTAAATTAGTAAACTTTATTATATGCACAAAAATTTGTCTTTTTTATTTAATTATTTTTATTATTGGGTCATGAATGAAACCAAAATAATTACTAAATATAAAAAAAATAAAAAAATATATATATATTTTTAAGCTTATGTACGGTTTATAAAACAAATGATGAAAATAGTTGTATTTAAATGAAATGATTTATTTCACATAAAATAGAGTAAATACATTCGGTGTTAGGTTTTATACAATCTCCTTCTATTTTGTCGTTAAGTTACATGTGAAAATAACAATTATAAATAAATCAATAATATAAATGCATTTCATTATAATTATTATACTAACATAATATTAATAAAACAAAATTAAAAACGAAAATGACTGAAAATACCGTTGTATTAACGACCACAAAAGTGCTCGGATTAAACTGTAACCTAGGCCATTCAAAAAAGAAAAACCAGCCGATTACAACGATATACAAAACTCAATATTATTATGAGCAAAGTGGTCGTTAATATAATTTGACTTTCCAACGTCACACCACGCAGAGCAATCATGCTCTGTCTAAACGTGCTCGATGAACGATTGTAATAAAGTAAGAGTACTTGGACTGTGTCAATACTATTCAGTTCATGCTATGAAAAGGAGACTGATACCTTACCATACATGTTTGGGCCCAAAGTGTAAAGAGATGAAAATTATGTTAATTATTAGCTGGCATATTATAAAATGCTTCTTGAAATTTTTGGACTCTTGGTCAATCTGAGAAAAGAGATAAATGAGATTTTGTGAAAGTAAGTGATCTATGATTTTCAGTAAAAATATCAATCCAAATGAACATGCGAGATTCCCACCTCCGGTATAGCAGCAGAGATGGTAGAAATGAAGCAGAAATTCGCAAAAAAGAAGTCTTTGGAGTACTAACAAAGCTCTGGCAAATACGTAAACACAGGGCATCATCCACGGCATATTTATGACAATTTATTATGACATTGACTTATTTATTTCATTGCGCCACATAATAGATAATATACAGTAATTTAACATACAAACGGTTGGAACGCGAGTCATACCTACGTGCCTCTACTGGGTATACAATTTTAGTGTGGTCAATACAGCCAACATTATTTTATGTTAAATTAAAAAAAAATTATGATAAGTGTTAAACTTGTTCTGTTTTTACATTTACTAATCAAAAAACACAACATGGATATTATTTGTTCCAATTTACAATCACTTGACGCAAGAAAGAAACTCAAGTAAATAAAGGAAATAAAAATACTGTAGGTAGGCATCGCCAGTTTATATACCGTGCGGCTGTAGGTAATTATTTCAAGGAGGGGGCGAAGTTTGAGTACTGTAATTATATTTATAGTGTGATTGCGCGCTGTCTTGGCGCTGTCATCTGTTAACACAGATTAAAAATACAATAAATAATTTATAAATCGATACTTGAATCGATTACTGTTTTATTATGCATTTGAGTGTAATACTATTTTATTTTGTTAATATGGATATTAAATAATTTAAATACTTTTAATTGCATTAGTTTTACCTACGAATGTTACGTTATGTAGATAGTTATTTTAATAATTTTAAAATAATTATTGAATTTAGTATAACTTGATAATCGGTAAATCTTGTCGATACAATCGATAAAAATGGACTAAGAATTTTATATTTGAGATATCTCACCTTCCAGATTGCCAATTGGGCTCATTTTTTAATATGTTAATAAGAAAAAAATAACCAATTTTTTAAGCCATATCACATTGTATTACATTTTGGGCCCAGAAGTCCCCGTCTCCTTTAGAGCTAATAAATTTAATTTTTGTTATAGGTTGCAATGCCAGGAACCTTCTTTTGGAAGCCCCGTATTGGTCTAGTTTTTAAAGTTAAGGGTAAGTAAAAATAAGCGAAAAAAGGAAAAGAAAGAAAATAAAAAGAAGCGAAGTCTATCTATATGTATAATATATCTATGCTAGCTGTTGGAGCGGCGCCTACAAAACATGCTGTGCTGCAATTTGCAACTATGCAACTTGAAATCTTTATGCAAATAATATATTGTCGGTACTTGGAAAAACCAAAGATATTTTTTTTACCTACATTTTTATTAATAATTCGTAATGTCACTTCCTTTCTATGCTGTCGACACATATTCGTTCTAGACATCGCTAATATTGTACAGTCGAGTTCATTAATATATTGGCACCATCAAGGATTCAAAATATTGTGAGCGTTGAAAAGCTCAATAAATACTATAGAACCTATGGATCAAATATACATATGTCCTCATGTGAATGGTTTAATAAAATATGCTGTACATTATGCAATAAGTTGTAGTCATCCTTTTCAACAAAAATATCTAACGATGGTGCCAATATATTAATGAACTCGACTGTACATCCATTTTATACATATAATCTAATAAAATAATCAATTCTTTAAACATATTTTAAGTTTTATTTTATTAGAAAGAAAGAAAAAAAAAAACATTTATTTTAAAAATCAGCTACAGGATAACATGTAGATACACAATAAGATTTAAATTATTTTACTAAAAGAAACATACTGGACATCATGCTCCTGTAGATGACCAAAAAAATGGTACCTACCTCAGCTAATGATACCGCAATAAATTAGCCGCATCGCTGATATTCTGGTAAGCCTATTTGATTAGTTAACAAAAAATGACAAAAACAAAAACAAAATATATATAAAAAATACAAGTAAAAATAAAATAAAATAAATAAAATATTAATATAAATCTAAACAATAATAAATAAAAAGATTTACATAAGTAAGGCTGAAGACCCTACTATCCAAAATCCGAAGATTATTTCTTATCATTATAAATACTGTGTGTGAATGTGAAGGGAAAGGTTGGACGGGGAAGATCTAGAAGAACGCACCATTACCAAATAGACGACGTTCTAAAGAAAGGACAGATTAGGTACTCTTGATCTGTCATTCCTATGATTTTTTAAATTAAAACCAGGGTAAAACTGTTTTTTTTTATAACGCTACCATAGATATTTTTTATACAATATAAATGATGTTTTCTCGGCAACAAGAAGATTCTGATTTTAAATAACATTAAAAAACGAAACTTTAAAAACCAGAATCATCAAAATAGAGGATTTCCAAAGCCTGTTTTACGTATTCATTTAAGCGACTATTCTTGTTAGTACGAATGTTTATGGAATCTGTCACACAGAAAGCGTTTTCTGTGTGACAAATCCCTTAAAACCACCGAAAGAAGGAGTGATTTTAAGTTTTTTTGAGAGTTTCAGATCAATAAAAAATCATAATATTATTCCAGGATCATCATCAACCAAGCCAGGGGAGGATAGCGATAAGTATGAACACCTGGTGCTCTTAGAAGGATACAATATCTGCAAATCAATCCTGATAATAATGGAAGGATTGAGCGCTCGCAAACATCCGCATTTAGACCCACGTCGCCCTCATTTTTATACTAACTCGTATCGATGGCTCTTAAGACACTTGGATCGGTAAGTTTAATTTATTAGTTAGAATGGTATATCTGTGACGTATCCATATGTTATTAATTTATTGTTTTCTTAGTCTAGTAAATTGGCTGGCATACCCAGGAGAACACTACATTACAACACATGAAGTATGGGAAAATCGTTATTTATACACGGATTCTTTTATACCCAGCTGGCTCAGACAACCATTAGCTTTATTTATAAATGACGAAGATTGGGCGAAAGAAGAAGACGAATTCAGAAAATTTGAAAAATACGTAGAACCATTGTATAGTAAATATTACGTGTACCCCAATCCAAATTTTGATAATTTTAAATCAGTTAGATCTTCTAGAAAAAGAAGCAATAAATTTGACGATTCAGAGTTCTCCTTTAATAAAGGTAGATAAAAAATACATACATTTAAGAAAAAAAAAAACATCAGACCCTATACACCAGTGCTAGGTAAGAAGTGTAACCACCACTATAAAAATAAAAAGAGTAATATTTTTCAGTTCTAGAATATATTTCTAAATAATTTGGACAAAATTGAACACTTGTTTTACGCCTAACCTATAAGCCTGAATGTAACACACAGTATATATACAGGTGAAAGGCTTTCCCTAAAGACTTAATAAATAACGACTAAGTAGTTTTGGGGTAAAGATTTCAAAAAGCAATAAAAACAATGACATGTTTGTTAACACAAAAAAACAAAGTCTAAGTAAAAACACTTTCATAATTTTTTTCCATACAAATTTTGATTCACTGTTTCACATACACCGTGCACTGTTAGTCGTCTTCAATTTTTTTCTAGGTCATAGTAATCCCTATGATTTAAAATACATCATACATGTCCGTGTCAGTGACGGATTAAGAATAATGTTATTACCCCATCTCAACCCGTGGGTGGCGTACAAGGTGACTAAGAGTAACCTTACGCACACAAAAGCACTGCGATAAAAAGAAAATTCGATACAAATCCCTATACCAACCCCTCTGGACAGCGTGGTATAATAGGCTAAATTTCTCTCCACATTTTTTTGGTAGAAAAGTGGGACATTTATGGGTTGTAGTGATGATGATTTGACGATAAAATACATCTAGCCATAATAAAAAAAACAAGTTAAGAGCATGTCGGTCCATACTCAATGTAGGGTTCTGCAGCAAAAGAACGTATCTTCATAACCTTACGTCCTTTTGTTGAGAAGCGCAGTTTTGGGTAATTACTCAAAAACGATATATATTCGATCATGTTCAAAATCTTTTTTAAATATCAAAGTTTCGTAATATCGGCCTGATGAAAAACGAAAAAAAATATTATTAAAAACACGAAACTATATATACCAGTTTCTATTAATTACATGAATTGTCTGTACACTAACCTACCATTTCACAAATTTCTATTAATTTGCTATGAATGGGACGAACGATACTTTTTGTTTATAGTTTTTCGTTTTTATTATTTTATTCAACTATAACTGTGTCTAAAAAATCTTATGTCAAGTAAGCAAGAAGATAATTTAAATTATTATGGCCAGCTACATTAATATACTTTACTCACATTAAAGCCTAATAAATTCAATGACATTACTACAATCGAAAAGGGTAGTGTGCCCAATGTACGAGCTGCATAACTATAACAAATATATAAAAGTAAATATATATTTACGGTTTTATTAGACTATATTTATAGTTTTTTTACTCGGAGCTTAGATATATGTAGATGTAATAATTCAGTTTTAATCTTGTAACGCCCACAATTGGGCAATGGGCATGTTACCTAAATACCTAATGTAAAGGTATCGACAAAATAAATGTTTCCAGCTCTCGATAGCGATAACGTATCGAGCTCTCGATACGATACTATTATCGCATATATTTCGTGATTGGTCTACAGATTTCAAAATTAATTCATTAGATTTGAATAATCCCAATTGCGTGCTTTAAACCTACGTTATTATTAATAATCATTTTTTGATAAAAATGTATTTTGTATAATATTTAATTCTAATCACATTTCTATTTACATGAAAATAAAATATTTTATTTTATGCTATGTTTCATTTAGAACTAGTTCCCACCCGCAGCTTTGGCCGCGTTGGTTTGTAAATAAAACACCTATGTCCCTCTATCCATACATATTATAAAAGGACATATATAAAAGGCTTTGTCCTGACTGACTGACAGACAACGCACAGCCTAAACCGCTGGTCGTAGCGACTTGAAATTTGGAGGGTGTGTTTGTCCTAATGTCTAGAGGTGTACTAAGAAAGGGTTTTTTTAAAATTCAACCACTAAAGGGGTTGAAAAGGGATAAAAACGATTGTATGAAACTTCTTTGCTTTTTAACTTATAGATTTGAAAGTTTATTTTGGGGTACTACTATCAAAATAAAAAATACCCTCATCAATATTTTTGACAAGAGTGACTTTGGAAGGGTGAAATTGGGAATGAAATGTTGTATGAAAAGATCTTTGTATAGTATATATAGGAATTTAAAATGTTATTTTTTATATTTTAGATAGGGCCCATCCCTATCAAAAATATTAAAAACAGGGGGTGAAATATTAAATATACAGTTCTTTGTTTTTCAAGTTATATGTTTGGTCCTACCAAACTCCGGGAAAATCTCAATACTGGAATTTCATGATAGAAAAGCCCAATTCTATTTTCACCCGACCCGGAAATCGAACCCGGGATCTCTTGCACAGCAGTCGTATACACTTCCCACTGCGTCACCAAGGCAGTTTGGAACCTTATACATGTGATCAAAAACAGAAATACGTGTTCCTTGCTTTTTTTTAATTCTATCCCAAAGGGGACGAAATTGTGACAAAGACGTATGAAAACTAAGTACTTACTTTTTTAGGTTTTTATGGACGGATAATACGAAATTAGAACTTCAATTAAGAAGTGAGTTGATGGGTTGTTTTTGGTGTTTGAAAAACTTACCCTAAGGGATGAAATAGGTGTGAAAATTATAAGAAATTGATATGGATATCGTTTTCAAGGTTTCCAGGGACGCTTATTACGAAAATGTTATCTACTTATATTGACGTAAAATGATTCAACTCCTGTAGTTGTGTTGTGTTGTGGAATTCATGAATTGCACTTAAGAGACAAAGATCTATGTAATATCGAAATCTACGCGGACGAAGTCGCGGGCAAAAGTTAGTCTCTATATAAAATTTCAAAAGATTGATAATGTATAAAAATATCCCATTCAAAAATTACCACTTCATTTTGCCTTTTCAGGGGGTTTATATATGTCACAAATACGAATTTCAAAATACCGATTTTCATAATTCCGAATATAACAATTCCGATTTATCATTACTCCTATTTTTATAATTCCTAAATTTCAATGTTCCTAACGTTTATAATTACTATTCTCAAAATACCGAAGTTCAATAGATCGAATAACAAAAAGTCAGACTTAATGATATATCGAAACATCAACAATCGAATTCTGCGATTATAACGATGGGTACACGGCGCCCCGCGAAGCGGAGCGGAGCTCCCGCCTTAGCCTTCTAACCTAACCTATCCGAGTCGGGGACTACTCTGAGTCCATAATGACGTTTTTTATATATATGTTACGGCTAAAACCCGAAGTGCGGCTACACCTAGTTTTACCCGGTTAGAACGAGGTGTAGTCACTTACTCTTGGTTAAATCTAGTACGAGCCGATTGATTTCGGGTAAAACTAGGTCTATCCTTCATCATGCCGGCTACAACTAGGTCCAGCCATTCCCTGTTGGATAAAACTAGGTCTATCGGATATCATTCCGGCTAGAACTAGGTCCAGACAATCCCTGTTGGATAAAACTAGATGCAAACAAGATATAATATGCAACTATTGTCTGTTGTTATAAAAATGAATTATTCCTTATAGATACACTTTCCTCGTAGGTACACTTTTTAAAAATGCCCGCCTTTGTTCCTCAGAGATACACTTTTTTAAACCCTGAACAGTTGTTCCTTTCAGATACACTTTTCGGTATATTCGTGCACAAAATAGATAATTATCGTACTATAAGGCAAATGTATTTACGAGGAACATTTTACCTATAATTAGGTATTCATAAAAAACCTCTATAGTTATTGCTGTCACAGTCAAAGAGGATAATTATTAAAAATAAGTACGTCATAATTGAACTTGTCATATTGTTCTCGGGTTTGTGCAGTATAAAAAATAATTAAAAATGAACAATTCGGGGTGTTCGGGAAGTGAAACTGCTCCAGAGCTTGATTTTGTGCTTACTAAAAAAGGAAAGCAAGCTATTATTCGAGCGGGACATCGTTATATATTTTAAAAAAAGAACAAAACGAATTCTATCTTGTGGCGTTGCGAAAACAAGGCGTGCAACGCAACGATCACTTTAAATGACGATCAAAAGACTATAATATAAGAGAGAAGCCGCAGCATAGCTGTGAACCAGATTTTCAGAAAATGAAGATAGAATTAGCTCTTCATAATTGTAAGCAACAAGTCTGCCAGAACTTCACCTCCATTCTTTCGTTATATGAAGAATGCATAAAGACAATAAAGAATTTTTGGATGTTATTCCAGATTTCCGAAATGTTAAGACAGGTCTTTATAATCTAGCATTAGCTTAGATTTTTAAATACGAAAAAAAACTGTTTTTAAGAAATTGAGAGATGTCATAATTCCCTCTAAGTTGGCTGAAAATTTTCTTCTATTTGAAGATGGCATAGATGACAAAATTATAGTTTTTATGAGTCAAGAATCAAGAAAAAATATATCGACGATCAAACATGTGTTAGTGGACGGAACTTTTAAAAGTATAGCCAAACCTTTTTATCAACTTTTTACTGTCCACGGTGTTATAAAAAGTAGCGTACACGAAACTGTAATTGTGCCAATAATATTTGCTTTCTCACCGAACAAAGAAGAAGCAACATATATAAGACTATATATTCTCTTTAATCAAGCAATATTTGCCTTTATTTAAGCCTGAAATATTTCAAAGTGACTATGAGAAGGGTGTAATGAATGCCGCAAAAGTTGTTTTACCTGGAATCGATGTAAGAGGTTGTCTATTTCATTATACCCACGCATTATGGAAAAAGGCAAAAAGCTTAAGAATTAAAACTAAGGCACAAAAAAAAATTGTTGCATTATATGCCTCAATACCTTTTATGCCATTAAATTATTTCCCCGAGGCAATAATGACAATAGAAACAATTTCGATCAATGACGAATTGATCGAAATGTTTCATGACTATTTCGTGAAAGAGTGGATGAGGCCAAATATAATGCCTAGCATATGTTTTTATGGGCACAGGCACCGTACGACCAACTCTGTTGAAGGTTGGCATAATCGTTTAAATAAAAAAATCGCAGTAAAACATCCAAATTTGTATCTATTAATTCAAATATTAAAAAAAGAAAGCATGACTCAAGAGTTTCGTATGGTGCAAGCACAGGTGCATATCGAACGTCGCACAAGAAAACAACTGGCATTAATGATGATATACGTGTCAACAAAATGGTCGGAGATTTAATCGACGATAAAATAGATATGGAGCAATGCCTTAGACGTCTTTCATTCATTCAATTTAAAACTAAATCAAATAAATGGTGACGCGTTTATTTTTTGCCCTGTCGACAACACAGCAAAAGGCTATAAAAAATATATAAAAATATGTTTATAACTTAATATTATATTAATACTTGAAAATAAAGTGTAAGTATTTACAAGGAATAAAAAATCAAATTTAAAACACTTTTTTGTTATCCTGTACTAAACGGAAGTGTATCTATGAGGAACAAAGGCGGGGATTTTTAAAAAGTGTACCTACGAGGAAAGTGTATCTATAAGGAATAATTCAAAAAAATGTTCCTGATTGTTCCTATTAGGTTCGGCGTTCTTTGTGCGATAGCCAAACTTAACACCCCCCGATTCAGAGCAATACGACTCGCACTGGTTAGGTTAGGGTTATTTTTTTTTTCAAACCATCCAGAAGTAGGAGACCCGCGAAGCGGGGCTCCGGCGACCTCTGTGCGATAGCTAAACTTTACATCCCCCGATTCAGAGCAATCCGACTCGGACTGGTTAGGTTAGGGTTTTTTTTTTAAACCACCCAGAGGTAAAAATATGTTACATTTTTATTGCACACCTTGACCTATCCCGTTACCGAATCGGATCCTACGGAACCCTCGGTGCGCGAGTCCGACTCGAACTTGACTGGTTTTTTTATACCTAAAAAAGCTCTGCCGATAGCATGCCGGCTACAACTATGTACAGCCAATCAATGTTAGATAAAACTAAGGCACGCGCTGCTGCTGCAGACGCTGTGAGCCACACTCGCTAGTAGACCTGCAGTAGATCAGCAGCACCTGGTGCTCACAACCTGCAGGGGTGCGTGCCTCGCTACGCCCTCCACCCCGCGCCGCTGCTGCAGATGCTGTGAGTCATGAGTGTGACACGGGGCGGAAGGCGTGGCGGGGCACGCATCTAAGTTTTATCCAACAGGGATTGTCTGGACCTAGTTCTAGCCGGAATTATATCGGATAGACCTAGTTTTATCCAACAATGGCAGGACCTAGTTGTAGCCGGCATGATGAAGGATAGACCTAGTTTTACCCGAAATCAATCGGCTCGTACTAGATTTAACCAAGAGTAAGTGACTACACCTAGTTCCAACCGGGTAAAACTAGGTGTAGCCGCACTTCGCGTTTTAGCCGTAACATATATATTAAACGTTAGACCTAATGCTACGAACAATTTGAAGTATTGAAAATCGGAATGTCGTTTTTCGAACCAAGAACCCTTCGAGCATTTGACTCTTCGAACGTATGAAAATCGGAAAACTAACAAATCGTATTTACGACTTTCGGTCGATTACTAAAAATCACGAAATTTATTTCTTACTTACTTACTTAAACACTTCTTATCTATCTCGAATCATTGCCTAGCTATGAGCGTCGAAAATGGTCTATTTTTAAAAATGTGTCCAATTCTCTAGAACAGGTACCTACCATTTTTTGTTTTCTGCTTACATCTCGAAAACAGTGCGTCGTACGAAATTTCATTGTATTACATAACGAAAGCTGATACAGTTCTTTACAAACTTGGGCTTAACACTTTTTACCCAACTACGGCGAAGCCAAAAGGAAGGGTAGCAAAAGGTTTTGGCAGTCTATGCATATTTGTATGTATGTATGTTTCTATGTTTCACCGTAGCGCCTAAACTAATTAACCGATTTTAATGAATGAGGTGTCAATAGATTTGTAATAATAGCCCGGGTGACATAGGGTATATAATTTTTTTCATATTATTATATCACGGAATTTTAAGCTGGATAGCCCATTTATCGAGAAAGTTTATAGGCTATGTAACATAACGCTTTAGCCAATAGGAGCTTAGCAGTGGCCAAACAAGGAACGACGGTAGGGAAGCCCCGGCCAATATTAGAATAAGTCGATCAATGGTTCAAAAGTTATAAGCGTTTTTAGTTGGCCGATCTGGGGAGAGTCTCCCCAGTTTGGCCACATTTATATCTCAAGAACTAGGACACCTAGCGAAGATCTGTTTTTTCCCAGAATTAGTCACTAATTGGTCGAAATTAGTCACCGAATATCAGATAGATTCAGAGTATGGTCTTAGTTTAAAAGATATAAGGAGTTAAATTTTTAAAGTATAGTCTAAGAGCGTTATAAGCGACAAGACGTCAATATCTTCTGAAACTAAACAACTTCCTGTATCAACAATTAATTTATCTGCGTTTATGAATCTATTTTTTTATTAATTCCTGTTATTCTATGTAGTTTAAAAAAATATTTTTTTCTTAAAAACCCACGATGAAAGAAACGAAACATATAAAAAGGTTTAAATAATTTTATTTTAAATCCCCGACTAAAAGAAAATAACAATCCCAACAAAATTCGTCGGGGGCTGCCAATATCATTCCTGTTTCTAGTATAAAATATATATTGTAAACTAAATATTTTTAATAATTAGGTAAGTATCAAATACATGAAACTGCAATATTTTCGTTCATTTCAAGCCAGGGTATGGCACGGATTTTCTTGGGATTGTTTTTACGCTACATATTCTCTTTTCGTCGGGGATTTAAAATAGAATTATTTAAACCTTTTTATACATTGTTTTGTTTCTTACGTAGTGGGTTTTTTCAAAATTTTTAATTTTTCTTTTTATTACATCAAGGATCTGTAATACTACTTTTGAACGTAGGACCGGCATAACTTACCACGCAATTTGTAGAACAATATTTATGACTGTTAATATAAATTATACAAATATTAACTAAGTAAATAAAAAAAAGTCTGCTGGTTACTTAGTAATCATTTTTGATGACCTCGTTATTCATACATGTTGGAAGGATCAAACCATACATTTTGTAGGACATATATTTTTTCAAATAATTTAGATAATTATCATCAGATATAACAAAAAAACCCAGTGAGTAATAAAGTTTTAAAGAATCATTATATCAACATGTTTTATCGTTGCTACCCCTGTTACCTATCACAATCAGAGTTTGCGTACATGTTGGATACAATAGTTGGGCGTCTCATCAAAATGAAGCTTCTCACGGAAAATTAGCTTGATAGTAAAAAAAAACAAAATTGACTATTAGAGATTTGGACTGAGAGCAACGTGGTCAATTAGCGATCCATCCTTTCTGATACTAACCCCCTAGTAAGCCATCTCGTGGCCATGTAATATATTATTTTGGTTCGTTAAACGTCTACGTGTATGTGATGAACAGAAGTAGCATAGCGCCAACGGTTTTTAAAACGACATAAATTTTCATCGCGTTTACGGTGACTAACAGTGGAACTATCTACACCAAACTTACATAGATGGCGCTGACATTACACCTTCTTTACTAAATCGACTGAATAAATTAAAAAAGTTGAGTCATGTTTATTGTAAATATTAAGATTACAAGTGGCACAATATTAAGAGGAACATTGATTTGACGATTGAATAGGACAAACAGAATAAGTTACCCTCGTGACTCAGGTCACGAGGGTAATAACGGTACTCTAATAATATATGCCCTTAAAAACGCAATATGCAGATAGAGCCGCGCTTAAGGCTGGCTGGCTATTATTATTTTCATAATATGTTTATTTTGACAAGGGACACAAAAGTGCTGTGACGGTGCCAATACGAACTAAGAAAACGCGGCGGTCCGTCACACGGCAATGGCGTCAGGCGCGGCGCGGCGAGGTGGGTTCATCGATCCGCCCCACCCACCCGCCTCCAGGGCACACTTCACTCCAATAGCTCCATAACTTGCTCACTTCACGGCTGCCGCCGTATGTATGAAACGTAGTATCTATACGCTTTTATTGTTTAGCCACCCCCATTAACAAACCTGATAGCTTATGCTTGGCGGCACAAAGGTCACTAGTGGAAGAAAGAAGGGAACGTTGGAATTTTAACTTAGCTACGGTTTGACGTTTTTCGCTTACGATTCTTGGATAGTTGAAGTGTTATAAGTGGGACGAATCCAGAACGTAGCAAGTAATTACGAGAATATTAAGAAGTTGATTGTTCTGTGCACCTTTGTTGATTGACGTTGCAATTATTTCAAGACGTTTAGTATCTACCTATTGTGTTACCATACACAATTGAGTAGACGAATTAAATTGTCGCACAACCTAATAAGTTATGAATTTACATAATATATAAAAGTGGTAAATACATAAATGTGAACCAGCAGACGTGGTGTATAGTGAATTAAGGGTCTACGTGTGTTTTCTTTTTTTATAGACAATACAAAGCTTCACCACGTTTCGTCACAGTAAATTACGTTACTCAAACCATTTTCCATCCAGAGGTTCACCATTAAACATAAGGGGACAATCAGTAAAAGCAGCGTCATTGAGTCGAATCGAAGCTTCGCCGAGGCTGGCTGGGGGAGCGGAGTGCGACCGCAACGGGGGCGGCGCGGCCGGCGGCGCCGCCGGTGGCGTCCGCCCTGGCTACGGATATGAAGCGCTCTCCGCGGCTAGCGACGGCAGTGAAGGAGAACCCGACGAAGCGCCAGAATACGCTGCCTTTGAAATGGAGCTGTCAGGGGGTGGGGAGTCTGCAGAAGGACCTTCCTCCCGAGGTTCCACCAAAGTTAACTTTCCTCCTGAAGTAGAATTGGAAAGACGACCTACCGCACCGGCAGTGGCCACTGCAGCTTATCATCGAGGTCGAGGACGGTCCATGAGCGCCTGGAGCGACATTAGCCGATCCAGTATTCGCTTTGAAGAAAGGTTAGTAGACAAATAATATAATTTATGATTAGCTTAGTAACAACTAACCTACTCTAAACGGTTTAATATGGTTAAAAATTGTGTTATCGTATTTTGTGTCAAGTATTTTATTCTTGATTATAATTTTTGATTTAATTGCGGATTAGACTAGTCCAATCCGCAATAAAATTAAATATTTCTACCATAGTGAAATATAATATCATCATATTAGTCTAATCACGTCCACTGCTGGACATAGGCCAAATATAAAAATATACTATTATTTAATCCACATATTTTACTATCAACCACAATGTAAAAAAATGGAAAACAAGCAAATTAATATATTCAACATTCCTATTCTCAACTAAAAAAAGTACGGACATTTGAAAAATATCAGACATCGATAGAAAATATAGGTACCAATTTAATACACCAGTTGTTATTGACCTGTGTTAGGTACTTAAATAGTGTGAAGACAATAGCCTATGTTAAAACGGTACATTTATAAAAACCAATTTAAAACGACCAGGATGATGTGAAGAGACATGATTAGGAAGTGTGCTTGGTGTCCGTGTGCTGGTATCAGAAAAACAACTCATGCTCAAATATAATAGTATTTTAAGTGGATAAAATACCAGGGGATTTCTACCATTCACTCACCAATTTTTAGATAAAATTTAAAGCGTTTTATTTGGACGTCATTCGATCATGAGGATTGCTTGACGCATTACCTGACTCGAGTTCATTTTGGCATGCGCAATCGAGACCACCGCAACTAAATGTTACTTCACGTTCAAAAGGACGTAAGTCCTGTGCAATTTTACGATTTTGGAACTTGGGATCTTACATTATACACTGTTGACATAAAACTACATACACATTATGTTATAAGCATAACTGTAATTATTAGAATACATTCAAGTAATAATTCTCTTGTGCAGTATTTAGTATTATAACAAACAAAAATAACAACAGAACACTCATAATATTTAAATATCTACTGCAATCTCTGTAATACTATGTAATGCTAGAACAGTAATGAAAAAACTATCTATCGTTATAAACATAATAATAAACAAATAAAAATAAAATTAAAAATAAAAAAGCCTTTCATTTCTTGATTAAACAATTAAAATCAAATTAAAAAAAACATGCGATTAAAATTAATAATTAACATATAAATTTCAAATAAAAAACAAAATAAAAAAGGTGGGTAGATTAAATTTGAAATAGAATTTAAAAAATGAATTAAAAATATTTAAAGTTCTTAAATAAAGTAAATTAAAAAATTAAAAACATAAATTAAAATACAAATTTATATCGTATAGCGAGCATCTCAATTATTGAATCTATCATTCTAAAATTTTAAATGCATTAATTTAAAATGTTATAAACATATCGCAAAAATGAGTCAGGCCCGGCTCGTCACGAAAACAAAACATATACCGACTCGACCCGTATCATTTATTTTAAAAAAATCAAGTCCCGGCTCGTCACGGGTACATAATTTTAGTTAAAGTACAGACAGAACGAAAAGGATACTAAAATATTGAAAACTAAAATGATGATGTTAATTTATAGGATTCTATAAAAAAATAGTTTCTAGTTAAGGTGTTTCCACTCCAGCTTGGAAAGCTGTTAAGAATAATGTTATAGGTTAAGCTTTGAATACTATTGTGATTTTTGTAGTTTATAATCAATATTATATACAGTAAAGAAGAGTCTCTGTCTTGAACAAGATTATATGTTATTTTTGCTTTGAAAGGCTTTTATTTGTAAAAGAAAACGAACAATAATTGTGGGTTCCTTTCATAATAATTTTAAACTTAATTAAAAACCGACTTAGATAGAGACTTAGCCCGAGTAACTAATTTAATAGAATTTGACCAACTTAATTATCAGATAGACTAAAATAAGTACGTTACACATGCGGTAAATCATCGTACGTGTGAGATACGTCAGTCTCTGTTTACTCGTATAAACAAGGAGCTTGTATTAGTATAGACCGGACATATTGAGCAAAAACAAAAAAACAAAAATACTTTTTCGCTTACTTCCTTGCATAGCCATGTCTCCATTTCTACTATTGAAACACATTAGTTTCTATGTGTAGCATTTAGTAATAGACATGTTCGATAAAAGGGTTTTAATCTTGACATGTGTTTTCTTAATTTTCGATTAAGCAATGCGAAGAATACACAATCAAGCTGCTGCCTACCGAGAAGAAAAATGGAAATAGTGAGAAAAGGAAGAAAGAAGGGGATTGGGAGGAATTAAATTTCTCTGGCACTCGACATTCGCCGCATGAAATGCGATATTATATATTGCTTCTTAGTCCATTCATTATTTTCTTTTTGACAGCTCCCCTAAAATGTTACTAACTACGTACGTGGAAAAGGAAAATTTAAATATAATATTTTTTGAGCACCTAGACCTCCAGCTGGAGGGAAAAGAAACCGGCTGGTGGCGCGAGACGTTTCAAGACGGCAAAGACCCCTATTGCTATCTCATTTGTTCAATGCGTTAAAGCGTTAGTAAGAACAGCCTATACGTCTCCAGCTCTCACCCAATATACGGTATCTTTGATAATCTCGAAGTCAACGGAACCGATTTGAAAAAATATTTTTGTGTTGGATAGCCCTTTTATAGAGGATGGTTATAGGCTAATAGGAGCTGAGCAGTGGCCAAATAAAGAATGACGGGAGCGAAGGCCCCTCAACAGCTAGTGTAATATAAGTTTAGTAGGTTTTCTTGTAGAACACATTTCCCAAAAAAAGAAACCTTTATATCCAACACATAGAAAATATTAGTATTATGTATGGTATAGGTGATCAAAATGTCAAGATAATAGAATCATATTCAGAATTTTAATTAATAGAAATGTCTCAAGATATTGTTGGCAAGTGAATTAGAACATCTAGCGCCTATTTAATAAATTAGTTGCGTTCAATCTGCAGCGAGTCAAGTTTCAAGGGCATATACGTATATACTTTATTACGTTTTTGACCCCACTAATATTCGTTATTCTTCTTCATAATGTGGCCGTGATAAGAAATAAAATCTATGACTGATATATTAACGCACAGGACAAAACGAAGGGTCTAGAAGCTTGAAATTTGTACACGGGTTCTTGTTATAGCATAGACGCGCACTAAGAAAGAATTTTTCAAAATACATGCACTAGAAAAACAACGTGATTTTCATGTTCTATTTAAAGTGAATATAAAAACTGCCGTAACTATGTTTACTAAATTTTCACATTTTAAAATAGCTGTCAACCAAATTACAAAGTTAGGTTTGACATATTGTAGTTCTGATACTCCGAAGTCTTTTAAAAAAAATAAAAACCGACTTCAAGTTCATATTTAGGTACATGTACAAATTTAAACTAAAAGAGTAGAAAATAATATTTAATTACGACAAAGCATGAGCATTAATGTACAATAAAGGAAATTATGTTTACACATACCTATTTACAGTTTATAAGCACTTATTTTTTGAGTCGGTGCCACACACACTACATTGGTACAGCCAGTCGGGATCGAACTCGGACCACGTGATTTGCACTTTTGGTCCTTTATCCATTCAGCCACCATCGCTTACGGTACATACATTCCCTTCACTTTATTGTTTATCTTCAGAAGTATTTTTAAATTCAATAAATAATCAAAACGAGACAATCAGAAGTAAAAACAGTAAGAATCATTTTTGTGTTTGAGATGAAACGTCAAGATGACATTTTTTTTATTTTCTACTCTATAGTTAATGTTGTACCTACCATACTTATTGGTTTTATGAATAAGTAAATTATTTTATTCAATAATTTATAGTTATATGAATTTTTATCGTTTCGATTTTTTTAATACTAAATAAAAAGAACTAGCATAGCTTACGTCATTTTGTCCGTGCCGTAACAAAACAAAATTTACCGTCGCTTAAAGCATGTTTTTGTTGTACCCTTTTGGGTCACTTAATCATTTTTAAGTCTGGAGTTTTATAGCTTCAAGAAGTTTGTGATTCTAAGAAAAATCGAGACTTCTCCAGCACTTGTTGCAATTTGGCGAACATTGACTAACTCATCTACGAAATCAGATACACAAACTTATTTAATTGATATGCGAATTTATTAATTTCGGCATACTGTTTTTGGTACAGGTTTCCTATTTTGGTATACAATATTTTTGGGTAACATTAATTGGTAGACAAAAACTTTTGGTAAACAAAGTATTTGTTCCCATTCATTTTTAATGTTCATAAGTGTTCTGACCTCATTTTATATATTTTTTCTACCTTACTCCCATCACTAATGAATTAAACAAACCATAAATTGGCACTAAGGTCTGTCTAGGATCACCACACATCTAACTTAAGATGCGTTGGACGTATTTTCGGTCGTGACTATTTGGTCAATTAGAGACCTTTTTCTTATATTTAGATTTTAATTAAAACAAAATAAACTATTTATTTTATTAGAAAATCTACGAAATTTATATTTTCACATTAGATAATACTTCTTTAATCTAGCGTAGACTGCGATAGGCTGAAATGATGATGATGAATCTAGCGTAACACGACTGACGATATGCGACGTATCTTCTGTCAGCCGTGGCGACTATTTGGCGGCGAAAATTGACTGGAAAAAATAGTATTTTTTGTCAAATATCGCTGAATCAATTTCCATAAAATTTATATGGGAACAATACTGAAATAGAATCTACAGAACAAAAAAAGAATAATCAAAAATAACTCATGATCGGCTGAGAAATCGAGTAACACACATACAAAAACATACGTGTCGAATTGAGAACCTACCTTTTGTTTTGGAAGTCGGTTAAAAATAAAATAATTTGGAAGAGGTTTTTTAATAATCAGAAACACGCAGACTATTCGTTTTTGGACTCAAGTAATTAGATTTAACGTGCAACTCCGACACATGAGAATCTGATCGAGTGACTGAAATATTTGTGTACAACCGAGTCTAAGAACGTAAAATTATACATACATACAGTTTTCGCTTATTGGGTAACTAAGAAATGATTTTTGAAAATTCAATCTCTAGGAAAATTCCTGAGGTCACGGGAATCAGAATACGCGCGGCCGGAGTCGCGGGCGAGTGCTAGTATTTTATAGAGTCGTTCCTGCAATATTCTTCTTCTTACCAATATCGCTACACTATGGGCAAAATTCCAGCTGGCATTTAAACCAAGGATATTTATCTTTACCAGGATTTTTATTTAGCATCACATTTGACGTATATATATATATATCCCAAAACGTAACGATAATCCGGCAATGGGGTAAAGCCTCGTTATGACGGTTAAGAAAAAAAAAAGAATCAGCTGGTATAGTCAGTATGTTCTATGGTGCTAAAGATATTACAATTTTAATGGTCATTACAACTAAACACTACCCATAGTGAAAAATTTGGCAAATGTGACTAGAGTTTTTAATTATTTGCCGGTATTTTTATTGTTATGACATCACAAGCAATTGAGTTAACAATTTACAATTTTACAAATGAAAATAAATAGGAAAAATATTCTTTAAACCAAAATGAGATTTTATCTTCAGTCGGGCGTCTTTTGCTGGTAAATAAAATTTAATAATCATATTTCTGATAGGGGACAATAATAAAATAATAAATAATAAAATATTTATTTTATGAACTAAGTGGTACAATATACAATATTAGTAGTAGACACCTTCTATTATTATATGAAGCACATGTGTCAGAAGGTCCCACTCTTTCCATAGCCATACAATACAGTACCCGATAAAAGATCCTCCAGCTAAGAAATTTACATATAGATTACGCTTTCCCAACAGAGGGGTACGTAAAGACCATTTTCTTCCACTTGCTACGATTCTGACATACATCTTTGATAAATTACACCCAGACACAGAACAAACAATCATGCTCATCACACAAAGATTTGTCCTGGGTGGGAATCGAACCCACGACCTCCAGCTTAGCAGTCAGGATCATTAACCACTACATCAACTGGCCAGAAATAAACGGCTGTATCTTTTGATTGCGTTTACTTAGAACTCTTTTTTTAATTGATATTAATTTCAGCTTGATACCTTTACATGTTCTTGAGAAAAATATTCTTGACAAACGGACAGACGGACGGACAACAGAGGGATCAAATAAGAGTTCCCTTTTTTTAGAGGTACGGAAGTCGGAACCCTAAAATTAGATAAAATAAATTATGCAGCCAATGTAACAATCAGAAAGAGATAGGTAGTGCCGGTACTACTCTATATATAGATACTGAAGCCCTTTGGTAAGGTAATTTACTTTTTAGTCAATTTCACCAATACGTCACGTAATTTCATCCTAGTACTGACTGTTTGTTTGTTCTTAATTAAATTACTATTTATTATTATGTGTACCCTAAGAAAACTTATTACAGCGACAATAATTTTTGAAGTGATGCACTGAACTTAATATTAGTTGAAAGACTGAATCTGAACAATGTTACTACCGAATCGGCTGTCATACCTAAATGGATTAACATTTTTGTCAAGGAAGTGATTGATATAACATCGTACCGAGTAAAGGATAAAACAGGAGTAGGTATAGATTGGTGAGGAATGGACGCGGGGGTGCGCGCTGAGAGCGAAGTGGGAGGCAGTCGAGCAGAGGGCGGCGGGCAGTATCTCGTGTGCGACGCCGACTCAAATCACAGTTAGTGTTACAGGCAGTGTGAAACACACAGCTCATGGTCATCACATTACGGCCGCGTATATGTGTATTGCCACGAACACGTGTTTACTATGCGCGGGTTACGTGTTTATACGTTCAAATAGTGCAGACAAGTGATTAAAATGATGTTCAATAGATACAAATCATACGTTTAGCAATAAAAAGTTTAAAAAAAATCTTTGCCCAAATCATTTATAATTAAAAACTATAAATACGTAGTTTGCATTTTAAATGAATTTCTTAAAACTTTTGCTTTCATATTACTTTTTAACTTAATGAAGAGTTATGGAATTAGGAGATGATATATTTTTCATATACGGACGCAGCGGGTTTGTATAATACATGGCCATATAATATATATATAGATACTTTATAAGAAAAAAGTTGTTAGTGACCGCATGTAATACACATATGTATGTAAAAATATCATTACTATAGGCAACAATATTAACATAATATCGCTTTATACAGTTGGAGCTTAACCGGCAAGCGACGTTATATACATATTGAAACATTTTGAGGTCAACTAGAACGGGAAAGCAGCAGTCGGCGAAAATAGACTATTGTGAAGCGACACAACACTCGACACACTAGCACTCATCTTCCTTTCCCTTCCCTTCGCTCCAGTAATATATATACTTATATAGTACAATTTTACACAATGATATTTCTCAAGTAGAGTGCAATTGTAGTTTGTACGCACTTGTATGTAATATGTTATATAAAATAAGGACGTGACTTAGTGATATAATGTACATATTTGACATAACATATTGGTGTTTCTTAAGCGGTGTAACATAATTATAACACCGACTAACCCGTCAATTTTGTTGAAGGACAAACGCGACAATGCGACACGACGCGATGCGATGCGTAAAAATATCAAATACCTACTCGTTGTGTGTACTTGCGTGTTGTGTTCTATGTGGTCGCGTGCGACGTTACGCGATAAATACGAGGTTTTTTTACGAGACGAGACGCGACGTTGTGTGAAGTGGCAGCTTGAATATACAGTCTTGACGTAACAAGGAGGGCGTCACTGTGCTGCAAACAAGGAACTTATATCTCCTAACTAGCTAGAGCTAACTAACTATAAGTTCTTTGGCTGCAAGTGCTATTAGCTATCAAAATCATATTACGTCGCGACTCGTCGCTGGTCGCTCAAGTACACACACACACACGACACACGTTGCGTAAAGTATTGGTCGCATTACGTCGTCTCGCGTCGCGTCGCTCACCTAGGATAACAGGTAATAGCTATGGCAGACTACAATGTCACCGCTACAGCAATACTTGACTATATTAAGACAATATTGGAAAAATATTTACACATAACTTAAATACATACACAGCTAACCTATTAAAAGAAAAAAGAAGCAGATACTCTATTTACAGGAAATTCCTATAAATAGAATATCTGTTTAAGATCAGATTACTGAGGAAACGTACCCAAAAGGCTAGCCACATTGCCGCGTTGGATAGCAAGGCTAATGCGTTGCCCCAGGTAGAGGCCAGCCCTTGGATCATGTAATATCTCAGAAACACGCTTACAAATTTATATAAATATTGGAAAAAACCTTAAATTATTTGAATTGATTTTACTATCCGTTCTTTCTTAGCTATTAAATAGGCAGTATTTGAACTAGTAACATCGGATATTATGAACAAGCAATGTTTAAACTAGTTACAGCCTAGAGCTCGTGCTTTAATCTCATAAATCTCTGGCATCGGGAAGCTAGCCGAAATCAAATATATTATGAAGATGCTGCTTAAAGTTTACCAATCGATGGTCTATATTTTGAAATAATGTAATTCCACAGTATAGTTAAACTAGCAGTATCTCATTACTTACTTTGAGAGAGATGTGTCAGGAAATGTAATTAGATAATAGCATCGATTGTGCTATGTATTCTGTCCCGAACTAGTCGTAAAGGTTTAACTGAGGTGACAAGGAATTAAACACCATCAAAGTTAGTTTTATATCCACGGTTCGGAAGAATTAACAAGGAAAATTCTAGTATCTACACTAGTTAATTCTGAAGTGCCGTGTAAGACTGACGCCTTAAATATTTGGAAAATGACCGTACCCAACGCCGTTTTACCTACTGACCTTTCCTCTCAGAGACAGTGGGACGAGCCGCTATGCAGACAGGTTAGGGACAATCTTCTTGCTTCGTCCCCTAATCCTGCTGATCGTGCTCGTTTGCTGGCTGTGGGGGAATGGGAATCGGGACTGTGGCTTCAGGCGCTTCCATCGTCCACTGTAGGCACTTTTATTGATGATACGAGTTTTCGCCTCGCTACCTGCTTACGCTTAGGAGCACCATCTGTCTCTCCGCACCGTTGCTGCTGTGGAGAAAGTGTCGGGAGCCTTGGACACCATGGCCTCTCATGCAGTAGAAGTGCTGGCCGAATCTCGCGGCATGCTAACCTCAATGACATACTTCGTCGGGCTCTTGCCACCGCTGGAGTGCCAGCCGTTTTAGAACCAAATGGCCTGGCACGTGACGATGGTAAGAGACCTGATGGTATGTCATTATTGCCTTGGAAGATGGGTAGGCCATTGGTGTGGGACGCGACTTGCGTCGATACCCTTGCGCCATCTCATCTTCCAAATACAACAGTTTCCGCCGGCGCTGCTGCTGCATCCGCTAGAACTTCCAAGCGGCGCAAATATACCAACCTCGCTGGAGATTATCTATTTGTGCCGTTTGGAGTCGAAACACTTGGGCCGTGGGGTTCAGGTGCTCGCACTCTATTTAAAGAGCTTTCAAAGCGATTGTCCGACGCTTCCCGTGACCGACAGGCTGGCTATTTTCTTGCACAAAGAATAAGCATTGCCATCCAGCGTGGCAATGCTGCCAGTCTGTTGGGCACTTTTCCCACAGACAATGGCAGCGATGCGGAGGAATTTTATGATGCCGTATTTTAATTTGTAATTTCCTCCCCCTTTTTTATTTTAATGATACATTTAGTTAGTTTTTATTTGTAAATATTATTTTTAAATTTAGTTTTATATTAAATAAAAAAGTTTATAATGATAAGAGATACAATTTTGGTAGAATAAATAACGTACAAAAACATCAAGGTAATAAGGCCAAGTATCGACTCAGCAATACATTTAATAAGATTTAAATACTGATAAATTTTAAATTTAAACATTGTATTTTAGCCCGCGCCCAACAGTGGGACTAAATGGGTTGCTGATGATGATGATGATGATGATGATGATGATGTATTTTAGGTCATATTTTACATAAATATTTAATGTGTCTGGTAACAGCCTGTTCCTACAATTTTCGAATAATGAATAAGTTTCTTCATTTATTTATTTTAAAAACTCACAAAAATTTCCAATTTTTCCAATTTGTCTAATTTCACACCATGCACAGCCATGCATTTTTTATAACCTATGAGTAATAATTTGTACAAAACTAATAATATAATAAAATTCGGCATTCCATACCATACCACTCAAAGATGCAGCTTGTGGAGAGAGCGCGTTAAGCTCCCAGAGTCTTTTTTCAAGGCATCGGAGAGCGTTTTGCCTGGCCTCGATTACCGTGGCTTACATAGAAGAAATAGATTTCGAACTCAGGTCGGCCCAACCAAAGATAAATTTTGCCAGGTGGGGATTTTCTGATGGCTCCGACTTGAAATTTAAGTGTGGTGCCATTCCACAGTTGATGCCCCACCTAATATCGTGCATTGCGTGCCCGAAATACTGCACGCAGGACGACATAATGAACGCTACTGGCAATGCAGTAGCCGTCGCTAAGTTCTGGGCCAATACAGTTTGAACGATTTTCTGTCGACACGATAAATGGTATAAGCGCTAAAAACAATAAGAAAACCAATGTCTTTGCGTAGCTGTAGAGGTTCAAGGGTTTTCGTATCGCGAACAACTCGACACTGCCATCTGTCAAGGCCTCGAGGAGATATTGAGCAGAACCATCCCTGAGGTGCGAACAGTACTCCACGCAGGATAGACCTGAGTCTTAAAGAAGGCACAGCTGATTCGGCGCACTCTGTTCAGGATTCCGAGTTTTTTAGAAGCTATTAGGATGAAGCTCTCGATGTACTTTCCCTGATTTAGGTTGCAGCGAATATAATATATGCCTAGCATGCTAAGGCTTTAATTACGAAATAAGACGTACAAAATGCGAAGACTTTTTCCCGACCTATTAAATTATTTAATGTATTGTGATTGAGGACTTTTATTAAATTAATTTTTAAAAGAAAATTATATTGTGCCCTAACTTAAACAATTTTTGTTTGTAACTTATCCTTGCCAATTATTCTGTATACTTAAAAAAAATAATTAGGGGGGGGAGGATTAGAGGGAGAAGTACGGTGTCGCCCCTTAATTACACATGCATTCATTGTTCAGTAATGCATCTCCTTTTTAGAAAATATCCTATGGTATGTTGTTATGGGGCAAGGCTACTATTATATTGAAATTATTTTGACAGAATATTAATAATTAAAAAACGTTACCCTCCTTTTTAGCAGTCGGGTAAAAACAAGCGATACGCTCTATTCTATCTATGCATCACAATATATATTTGCAAAAATTATGCTAATACTATGCTTTATAAGGCATAATATTCATCTTTACAAAAAAACTATGATCATTATACATTCTGTAAATACAAGAAATAAGCAACTCGTTATGAAATACCATCGCCTGGATAAAGTACACAATGGACTAGGGGTACGATTACGATACGATAGATATAACAAACTACCGATTGAGATGATGAAACTACCCTTACCAAAATTCAAATTTCCGACCTTAGGCAATTTTGCTGACACCTTTTTTTGCCTTTGTATGACGTTCATAAGTATCATTATCATGTATTTGATCTACATGAAATAAAGAATTTATCTAATCTCTATTATCTGTCTTTTTGAGAATCTGTCCTTATGCGAATACAGGGCATGTACACCTACAATAAATCCGCACTAACAAAATGGACTTCTTATTCCAAACCACAGAACAGAGATAGGGTTTTTTCCAAACACACCCTACTAACTCATACATACGGAACACGCATACCTACTAAATAACAAGATAGTTGAATGATGAACTGAGACGGAATAAATTGCAGCATTGCCTCAATGGCAATGCTGGAACATGCTGCATAGGCGGCCGTTGTTGGTTGCAGACGGCACAGGACCGTTCGCAGTGGCGTAAATTAGGTGAGGCCTATGTTCAGCAGTGAACGTCGTTGAGCTGATATGATGATGATGATGAATATTACCTTAATGACAATTTAATGTTTTGTTTTTTGTCAAAATATATAATAATCCCTAATTGTAAGCTTGATATTGAGTAGGAATGCTGAATCAGTTTTTTATTGTTGTTATTTACGTGAACGACTGCCTACATACACAGATACACTATCATTCAGCCGGTAATAACAATAGTCGTTATATTATACCATATAATGTACCATACATTGCTATTTCGTGAGTAAGTTAATTAAAAAGTTTAAACTAATTAGTTTCAAGTTTAAACGCCACACATTCATGCATGCAATGTTTTTGTTCTCAAAATTTCGTTTAATCGAAATTTTTAGTAAATTTCTCTAGCATACAGTGTCTATCTCTGCCAACCAAATCAATTCACGTTTCCGGTTTAATGCCAACACATAATAATAATAATTTGTCGTCGCATGTAATGGCTGACTGTCAGTACGATCGTACGTACATGTAACTAAAATAAAATAGTCGAGAGAATACAGAACATAGCGCAACTTGACGCTAATGAGAGATAAGGTCGAGTGCTGTCACCTACCTGAGTTAGAAATCCGTAAAGCTGCGGCTTGATAGCTTAACTTTTATGACGCAAAGTTCTATCAGTTAAAAATGTAATTGAGATAAAAAGTAAATAGCTGATTATTACGAGTATGTTGTAAATTACCCGTCTGGCCAACGTGGTATAGTAAGCTAAATTCCCTTCACATCTTTGGTGAAGATCCGTACCCAGCAGTGGGACTATTATACTATTATGGCTTGAAATAATGATGATGATGATGATTAGTATAAACAATTAGATATTTGATAAAGCTCTGTATGTCAACATAGTTAAACATTGATTTTTCCATCCTCAGATAAGTCGCTTGATAAATACATAACGAATAACGATATCTATATATCAAGCTTTTAAATATTTTCAGTTTTTCAATCATGCAAAATTGACAGGACAATAAATGTGGGATTCTCGCCAATTTCTCTCTCTTGTGTTCGAAATGCATACAATTTTCTGGATGTTAGAAATATATCTGACCATTGAAACATCCAATATTTCGCTATTTGTCGAATAACTTACTGCCATCTGAGGCTTAGATAATAAGGAATTGAAAAAATCGACCCTAAGTATGATTTGGATATTATGTTTGCTTTACTTTTGTATATTTCGATCTAAAACAGAAGAGGATTTTACAAGTCCAATTTTCATAGCATACATGTCATGTTACATTAAGAAGCAAAAAATTCCACCTTCTATCGATATCTTGTGCGTGAAACATGCTAGTCCCTACTGCTACTGATGTTTCTTTTCTTCAAATATGTTTAATAGTGGCAAAAATTTCATGGTATATATTTTTAAGTAATAATTTCGAGGATGATGATGAATCCTTTGCTATGGTCTTTTCTTCCATTATTTAGGTAATTTAATGAAAAGAATGCCTTTAAAAATAAATTTGAGGATAATAATATTGTTGATAACAAAACACCGACGAGTAATAATAACAAAGGACAGGTTGGTATCTCGGAATAGATCAGGATCATAAATTATGTACCTACGATCTGCCGCTCCGAAATGAAATGTAGGTCATGAAACACGTGAAAACGGCTCGATAGCATATACTCACCACAATAACATCTATCTCATTACGCTTGAGTAAATCTCTTTATATTCAGTTCAATTTTATTTCCAACGTTATAAGTAATAACAGTAAGGATAATATGTTGATACACTTATTTATATATGTATAATTCACTAAGTGCGTAACGTGTAATAACTAAGGAGAACTTCCTAGCTGTTTAACCTCAGAAAAACGTTTACGACGAGAGTTTCTTTGCTGTGTTCTCTCGTAGGTGTCACTAGACTATATTTCGAGTGATCATAAAAAGTGTACAAGTGAACTTTCATAATAAGACTTAAGTGGACACTACACCGCATATATAGTTCGCGTTGAGGAACACTAATGTTCGATTTGAAGTGCACTTTAACAGAATATAATGTCGATGTTTTTCTTCCGATTCCACAATCTACAACGGGCGGAGGAAAAGCGAAAGAAGCACAACAGAAACACGAAAACTAGACGAAATATAAACTCAGACATGTTTACTGCCCCGTCCCGACTGCTTGAGCGACCTCTCAGCGAACCAGTCGACAGCCTCGATGAAATCGCTCTACAGATACCAAGGTTTATTACAATTATTATCACTACGCTTTAGCTTTATGCTACATTCGACTTTGTGTGCTTGCCTTTTTCTGTGACAAATTTTCTGATTTTTAGGATATTTCCTCAACTAGAATACTTCGAAATATAGTGTAAATTCCTATGTTAATTTTTATTAAATATTGAAAGTGCCTTTATAAGAATATAATAAACCATAAAAACAGATTTATTCAAACACATACTTAGACCTTACATTCAATGGCACTATCAACATTTATCAATCGAGAATCCAATTCTGTTATTGAAAATTTTCTTGGTGATTTCTTATATTATATTCAATTTCTGTACCTGGAGGCCTTTGGCGGTATCTATCGCATTGCAAAATAATATCAATGGAAATTGTAAAATCTTAATAGGAATTGGATTCCGAAGTTTTATATTACTGATAGTACATAATGTCTGTTGCATTTCATTGTTTCTTGTCTATTGTTATGATAGTAAATTTTTTGTTATAGTTACTATATACTAAAATTACGAAAGAAAATATAATATAAAATTAATCCTAGGTGGCAGTTGTGAGTGAACCAACAAATATGTTGACGACTGACTAGACTCATTACTCATTGAAGTTGGCTTGTTGAACAAGTACTTACCTATTGTGAAAATGGACATGAGGAGTCGTGGTATTCTGGGATTCTATCGATTTATGACAAATAAAGAACTTAATCTTACCTAAAAACTTAAACAGATCAACTGTATCATAAAAATATATCAATCTTGGCGATGCTTACACCTTATATAAGTTCGCAGTGTATAAATAGTATAGTTTAACATCTACGTGATTCAATATAAGTATAAAATTAAATATAAATACTTTAAGAAATCCTGACAACCTGTATGCTAGTTAATTAGCATCTTACAAAGTTTATCAATTATCTAAATTTGTTGTACTGACTGACAGATTTTAGAAATTTATTACAAGTCTACTCTAGGGTGAGGCTTTTTTTAGACGTATGACTTGAACCTAGAATGTTTTGTGATCCTGATTTTCCTGTAGATGATTACTTATATTAGCAACATTAGTGAGTTAAATATATCAGCATGGAACAAATACACCTACCTAGATTATCGGATAATTAATTTAATTTGATTGATTTGAACCTACACAATAATGCGATGACTAAGACTTGTTATATGTATAATTATTTTATTTTATTTATAATCTGCACAAAAAAGGTGTGAATTATCTTGATTATACTACTTCTGGTATAAATTTGTCTTCTTGTTTCTTTCTTCGGTTCTTCTTTTAAACTTCGGTTCAACTTTAGACGAGATTTTGGTCAAACACGAAAGTTTGCTTTTTAAAGGAACTGTGAAAACATATAATTAAAATATTGCAATTATCTCTACCAGTATATGTAGGTATAAAACGGGTTTGCACTATATTTATAACTAGAAGTCGCATGGGGCTTCGCTCCCGTCGCTTTTGTTTGCTCTTATTGGCCGTAGCGTGATGTTATATAGCCTATAACCTTCCTCGATAAATGAGCTATCTGACACAAAAATAATTTTTCGGATCAAATCGATAGTAACAAAATAAAATTATTTTTATTATAATTGTGATTAGGTATGTATTTAAAAGTTATTTAATAAGCAAAATAAAATTACAAAATTTTCATGGATGTGCTAATATGTGGAATAAACGAGATAATTTAATGACACTATTTCTAGCACGGATATAACATTGAAGTTTCAATAAAAGTTTGGCCCATATAAGAAACCTCTGTCACCAATAAATCTAGTGAGAACTTAATACCAACGAATAAACATAAATTTAACCTAATAGGCTATTCTGTTACTTGACTCGTATCGCCTGGAAATTTTATGTTTAACGAAATAAAACTAAGAATCTGCGAAATGCTTAACTTTAACAAAAGATCTTTCAAAAATACATCTGATAATACGTGGGTATCGTCGACATCCGTGGCAACTAGCGGCCACGGCAACGATACTTACGATAGGATTAAAATAGTAAATCGAACAATAAAATATGGTTTACGGCATATTAATAACGATTTTCAGCGTGGCCAAAATATGTCCAAAGGCCAAATGCTCTTCGAGGCCGGCCATGTTTTGGAGGTGGAAGACGAATGTTTATGAAGTGAACATAATGGTAAAATATTTTCTGATTCAAAGTAAAGCCTGACCAGTAAAATAAAAAACCTCGCCATGTTATGTTACGGTAAATTATATACATATTTATTTTTGGCAGCCTAGGGTGCATGAAGGTAATAAGTAAAACAAATTTGTATTTAGCTGATGGGACATTTCGAAGCGTACCAAAACCTTTCGGACAATTATTTACGATTCATTCACATAGGCAGTACAAGAGCAGTGACTACAATAATACCAATATTTTTTTGATTATTACCTAACAAAAAGAAATCGACATAAACAGAATGTTTCGGGTTTTGAAAGAGAAGTTTCAAGTGACAAAATCTTTTTTCAAAAGTGAATGGGAAACTATACTTATGAATGCAGTCAAAAGGTAAACGTATAAAAGGTTGTTTTTACGATTTTTCGAAGGCGATTTGGAAAAAAAGTAAGCCGAGTTACTCAGCGATTGATTCCTAATTAAAAAACATAACCTCCATGTTTTGATGAGTATTTTATTACATCTACAAAAGGAAACTAGTTTGTATAAAAATTGTTTAAAGAGCGGTGCCCATGTATAAACTGCGTATTCTTAACATCGCAAAATATTATATTCTTTGCATGCTTACATGCTACTAACGTCAAGTTAAGAAGTAAAAGCATAATAACGACTATTGTATCGTTAAAAATCTAGTTACCAACTAATGCAATGATGTATTATTTCGTTTTTCATAGTTAAACATACAACTTACCGGTAAAATCTGCTGTACGTTGTAACAGCGTCCAAATCAGACAACAACTTTCCTGCTTGAAATTCTGCCATTCATCGCAATAAAATTTTATGGACTATTTGACGTCAACCACTGCGAATCACCTTATTCATAATTATATATGTTTTGCTTCATTTACTGTCCAAGGCAAAGAAATATATTCAAAATTTTAACGCTCCAGGAAATGAAAATATTTATTTCAAAATTTCTAATTAATTAATTAATTTCTACTCTTTTATATCGTACTGTCTTTTGATGTACTGGTTCTTCCAAAAATGCAACAATGCGTTATGTTCAATATTATTAAAATTATTTCTGTTTACTCGATATATTGTAGTATTCATGCAAGACATAATTATAATATCGTAATAAACAAGACAGTACAAATATAAAGTTTCGGCTTTTCGGCACCAGTGGCTGTCAGTGGCAGCATCATCGAAGCGCACGTACCCTATACTAGCTATCGACGTTCTTGACATTACATAAATCGATTTTCTAAATAAAAATAAAAGAAAGCTTGAAAGCTGACGTGATCTAGATGGTTCTTAGTTTGTTCAGAGGTTTCAAGGTCGCCAGAGCTTTTTGTAAGCTACTGTAGGAATCTGGCACGCATAATGGATATTTACTTTATGTGCAAGTAGCAAAGTAACATAATTATGTGGTACAAATACCTACTGGTAATTTTACAGAGTCACATATTGTTGGGTACTTATACTAATCTAGTCGTAAATTCTTTAAATAATACAAAAAAAAAATTAAGTAACCCCCAACAAAAACAAAATAAAATTTTCACCTCGGTAACTTCAATGAAAGAACCTATTAATACTTTTAAGATGAACGTCACCTCGTCGGGGAACCGCTACGTAAGTAATCAGAGTGGTGCACTATCAAAACACTGCAGGAACTTAGTTGCCCTTGTAAGGTAGATCGATGTACAAGAGATTACGCTCCGCAGCAGCCTCCCGACGAGGCGACGCTCGTCTAGACAGTATTAATTGGTTTGATGAAGTTAAAAGGCCGAGACGGAAATATATTTTTTTACTTTTTAGAGTTTTCTTTTTATATCGGAGTTACTTACAATTTTTAATTAAATTTTAACGCGAACGGACTATAGTACACCTACCCAAAAATATATTTTTTATACTAGTTAATATTTTTTTAATTTGTCACAAACGCTGTAAAATTTAAAATATAAACTTTTGTATGTTAAATCTTTCGCACTTTGGCAAATAGAAGATACCAACGAAGACCTAGAAGAGAAGATTTTAGCACTTTTTTACCTATTGACATAGCTAATAAATATATGATACTTCACAAAGGTTTGGTCCTTAGTACTGAAAGCCAGTATCAAAATAATGGTGTTGTACTCGTACATAAACATAATTATATCCACAGTATTTTCATATTATTAAGTTTTTCGATCATATGTAGGTACGTTTTTGTGTACGTGCGGAGTTACAGTATTATCATTAAACATTCAAGTGGCTGTATACAAAGTGCCTGTCACAAGATATTACAGAAGAGATTAATCAATAATATATAACTAGGTTATGGCAATTGCTACCGAACATAAAAATTGGTGTTACTGCTCACTATACCATAAGCAGTGTCGATGTGCGCTTTCTGCAGTGCTTTCTTTAGAGATCGTGCGGGGCTTCGGTCCCGTCGTTCTTTGCTTGATGCGCGTACGTGATGTTATATACCTAGATAAATGGGCTATCCAACACTAAAAGAATTTTTGAAATCGGTCCAGTAGTTCCTGAGATCCTAGCGTTCAACCAAACAAACAAACAAGCTCTAATACTATATAATATAATACATATAAATTATACACACACTCTTTATACAGAATACAATATAAAGATATGTACGGAACGCACACTGAAGAAAATGGTCTCAAGTTTTGCTGTTATAATCTGTTACATTCAATCCTACTCTCTCGTTTTCGTGGATAGACGGCTAGATCTTCTGAATTAACACTGTCAAAAATCTTTATAGGGAATTTTTAAAGTCAACGGTGTATTAATTCGATATTGCATTATTTAAATACAGCTACATCCATGCAACATGGTAATGAATATACAACAAAACGAAACAGGGCCGCTGGATTAAAAGAGATGGACCCAAAAATATAAAAATCTACTAAAAGTTCTATTTCGGTAAAGGGTTGATCTTTAAAGTTATCTGGTCTAGTGAATTCTTTGGTAACATGCGAATATGAACAAAAGAATGTGAGCCCTATTAAGCAAAGAAGTAGCTTGATGAGGACAACAACACTAGAGCTAACAAAGTGTGATTTTAGAGACAAATTTATTTTCTTCACTATAATTTGGAACCGAATCATAAAGTACAAAAAAATACACAATCACAATACATAATAGTCATACATTTCCGACAACAGGATCGTAAGAAATAAATTATTTGAATCGAGATATTTAACCCAGTTAAGTTACAGACCCGCCTGCGCAATAAAATACCCTATAGGAAGATTTGACCGACCCAAGGCTTAACAAATTGAATTAGACGTCTTGACGTAAATCCATTGGAAGACAATGATTGGGGAAAGGATAATTCGCCCTCAGCTTTCCAGTCTTGAAAAGCTTGCAATAGTGATTAAATAACAATTTAAAACCATAACTTTAAAAACAGTATTGGGTGTATTAGGGTACTGCTTTCACAAGTGACGATATTATTCGCGTGCCATTTTGGTCTACCGAGAAAGATGAACGATAGTAATAATTGTAGTTAGGAGAATATTTTACTAATCTGCATTGCAGTAGTTGACTATAGGCGTATATGGGTGTTGTAGGACGCGCATCATAACGCGATAACTCGCTATCTACGTGCGCAACTAGTCTTGGCAATCGCATGTGTCATAATGTTCAACCACAAATTAATGATTGTGAGTGTAGGGTTTTTTTTAATTTATTGAATACTAGCTGACCCAAAAACGTGTTTTACTATTTTTGCTAATATCATAGCCAATCTTGACCACGAAAGATCGGTATTTAACACCATTCACTAAGGGAACCCCGTATGCCATTATCATTTAGTTTTTACTCTCAAAACATGCATGCTCCAAGGGAAGGAACATCAATGCTGGTGTTCCACAAGGCTCGGTGCTCTCCCCAACGCTGTTCATTCTGCATATCAATGACATGTTGTCTCTAGATAACATGCATTGCTAAGCAGATGACAGCACGGGTGATGCGCGGTATACCGGCCACCAGAACATCGCTCAATTGAATACTTGTGTTTGAAGTCGAGGCATCTCTAGGGCGAGCCTCCGAATGGGGTACAAAGAACTTGGTTCAGTTCAACCCCTCGAAGACACAAGTATGCGCGTTCACTGCGAAGAAGGTCGCATTTGTTATGGCGCCTCAGTTTGAAGGAGTATCTCTCCCGTAGTCCGAAAGTATTGGGATTAGTCATTTGGAGGACAAAGCTAAATCGGCGAGCAAAAATCTGGGTGTCCTGAACAGGGCGAAGCAGTACTTCAAACCTAAACAGCGGCTTGTGCTATACAAAGCACAGGTTCGGCCGCATTTGGAATACTGCTCTCACCTCTGGGCGGGAGCTCCCAAGTACCAGCTCGACCCACTTGACTCCCTCCAAAGGCGGGCTGTTCGAATCATCGATGATCCCAATCTGACGGACAACTTGGAATCGTTAGGTCAACGGAGAGACTTTGGGTCACTCTGCGTGCTCTATCGATTATTCCATGGGGAGTGCTCCGCCGAACTCCTTGATTTGGTGCCATCGTCGCCTTTTTATCATCGCATCACTCGACGCAGCTGTAGGCTTGACACGCACTACCTGGAGCCGATATCGTCTAGAACGGTAAGTTTTCAGCGATCATTCCTCCCACGTACGTGCCGGCTCTGGGGTTAACTTCCTACAGCGGTGTTTCCTGAGCGCTATGACATGTCCTTCTTCAAACGAGGTTTAAAGAGAGCTATCCTCTCAAGGTAGGCAGCGGCCTTGACTGTCACCGTGGCGCAGTGGTTAAGGTGGTCGCCTCGCCACTACATCGCCGTGCTGGGTGACGTGGGTTCGATTCCCACACGAGACAAATATTTGTGTGATTCATAGATATTTGTTTCTAGTCTGGGTGTACTTTGTGTCCGTTAGTTTTCATGTTTGTAAAGCTCCCCGCGACACAGGGCTTGTTCCCTAGTGCGGGCGTTGTCTTTTTAAAAGAAAAAAAAAAAAAAAAAAACTGTGCCCCTAGCATTGCCAAGGTCCATGAGCGGCGGTAACCACTTACCATCAGGTGGGCCGTCTGCTCGTCTGCCACTTAAGGCAAAAAAAAAACACAACATTTGTACGTTACATTTGGACACTGTATTTGTGATTTCTATTACCAAATTTTCAGCAAAATAGTTTGCTGCGTGATACGTTTTTGTCAGAAGGTATGCTATTTTGGCGATTTTCAACAATGATTTTTTTTGTATCATTTCGGTGAGATTTTTTATAACAATGCTTTTTACATATATTTCGTAACAAAACGAAACTTTAACCTTATTTGTAACTTATGCGTGTGTGGACATCAAGTAACATCAACTCTTACTGAAGTATTTAAGTAATAAATTATTTTTGTCCCCATATCACTGAAATGATATATATTTACTTTTTGGTGGGAATTCACGATTGTTTTGGTGCGTGCGTGCGCTCCGACGAACAGAGGCGGACTGATTCGAAGTGACGAAACACACGGGGGGCGCAAGAATGCAATTTTGACGAAGCTACTCTACTAAAACTTACTGTCCACCAAAATGATAACTTTTTTCAGGACAAAAGTTGACTGCTTATCATATGTATAAGAAATAAGATAAACAAACAATATTAGTTTTTTTTATAGGTTATGTTATAATTTATTGACATAAAAATCGATTTTAGTCCAAATAATAAATGCTACTGCAGGGTAAGATATTTTACGAGCGGAAGTAGATTCAGGACAGGTCACCGTAATGATGAAATGACACTTTGTAATTTTTTTTTTTATGTAATATAGGACATAACTTAATTTTTTTTTTTGCCATGGTAGAGAAAGACCTATTTTACTATGAAAAATTATCAAAATCATAAAACGAACACATTGCACTACCGCTACCGTTCTCAGGACATGTACATGCCGTGTATTTTTTTGCTTGTGCAATTCACCCATTTATTTATTTTATTTATTTAAACTTTATGCACATTGGTACATGGGCGGACTTAATGCCGTAGGCATTTTCTACCAGTCTACCTTGGGTGATGCAGAGTAGAGCAAAGTAGGTGCACAATGGTCATCTTATTAGAAAGTAAAAAATTATAATAGGGAAATACAAAAATAAATATATATAACTACATAGATAGATATTTATTACTGATAAATATCACTACGTAAAACTATAAATACTTATATAGAATGCAATGTATAAACTAAATATATAATATACCTTTTAAATATAAATAAGTGTGAGACGTGATAATACCGATGATTTATCTGTGCGAAGAGCCTTGACTTACTTCTTAAAAACGTACTTACTACTAGCCCTCCTAACATCGATCGAGAGAAAGCACTTTCCAAAGAACTATTGCTTGATCATCGAAAGAGAAATGTATAAATCCAGAGTAATGGGAAGGACACTCAAGAAGGAGATTGTTTGTTGAGAACCAAAATGATACGAGGCAAGTGGAGATAATCCAAATTAAATGCGCCGTGACACCTCAGCCGTTGTCTAGGCGTAAATCCACGAATTACTGTGTGAACTTCTTGCTAAACCACTCACCAGATCTATTTATAAATGATACGGGGACGAGTCGGTATATGTTTTTTATTAGTGATGAGCCGAGCCTGACTCTCAGCTTCAAATATTTTTAAAAGAAACTTTGAATTTGGGTAGATTGATTTTTAATTTAATAATAGTGAAAGACGATAGTGAAAGTTGGTTTTAATTATTATAGTAAAAAAAAATACTTAAAAAATGATTGCTATTTAATACTTAGAAATCTTTACTATCAAGCGGTATTTACGTCTTGTTTGCTATCGGCGTAGTATATAAAAAAATCATAGAACATTTACAGATTCATGTGACGCATTAGAGCAATTAAAGTGATATAACTAAAAGCTGTTCTCGCTGACGTGTATATATGTGCTAATTAGGTAAAGTGCACATGCGAGAAAGCTTTGGTGTTTTCGTCCTACGCATGTCACTTATAACGCCATGAAATTAATAAGTAACTTGTTTTACATATAAAAAATTTTTGGACCATTATTAATAACTAGCTGACCCGGCGAACTTCGCACCGCCATATATAAGAAAAAAACATCGTAATAAAAAAAAAGCGCGCGGATCCTAGGTCTATGGTATTTGTATTTTGCTACTATACTACCTTGATACTGCAATGTATTTACTTTTGTACGAAAAATATTTTATTTCATGTTTTACTTTATTTTATATTTTACAATATCCACAATTGTTTTATTTTTATTAGTTTATGACTTTAGCGACCATAGCGACCATAAATACAGACAATGATATTCACTGTCAAATGTCAAATGATAGACCGAAAATAAATGGCGCGAATACATATACAATGATAATTTCATAGACCTAGGATCCGCGCGCTACCTAAATCTATGGATAATTTACTGTCAAATGTCAAATGATAGACCGAAAACAAATGGCGCGCGGATCATAGGTCTATGGTATTTGTATTCTTCTACTATACTACCTTGATACTGCAATATATTTACTTTTCTACGAAAAATATTTTATTTCATGTATTACTTTATTTCATAATTTTAATACACAATTGTCATAATATATTCTTTGAATTTACTGGTGAACGATTAGTAATATATTCAAGTGATGAGGTTGTATAGTAAGCAAAAAAAAAATAGAGATCTTTGATTTCTTTTTAATCTGTGTCATTAGGGCTGACGTTGATAAATATAGTAATATACACACACAAAGTTGAAAGGATGAGTGTTTGTTTGGATGATTGATAATTTTAACCAAAAAGACACGGGATGGATGTTTCACAAAGATAAGTACTATTCTAAACAATCACGTAATATTGGTTATTTTAAATCTGAAGTAATATCTGTGCTTTTTCAAATACATACAACATTTCAAATAGCGATGTATTTTATCTTAAAATGCCTAAAACTTTAAAACGGCTTTATAGTTTCAAAATACTTTTACACTGATAAATTAGTGGTTAAATTTACTTTAATCTCAACATAGCATATATAAATTTATCAATATTTTCTTAAGAAAATAGGCAATAATACGATTTCTATAAGTTATAAATTCAGAGGTGCGCGGGCGCGTGCGGCAGACAGGCGTTAGCCTTCAGACGGGAAGGCTGTGTCACTCGTTGCTCCATTTTTACTATCGACTGACTATAGGTATATACACTCAAACAGCGAGCGCGGCGGGACGAGGAAATAAATCGAAGATATCACACAGAGCTGTCACGTCTTTCTCGCTGTATGCCGAAACCTTTAGTGCAAATATTTATGAACTTTAATTTTTTTTTCGTTTGAATTTAAGGCCCTTACCACCGTTTTGCACCGAAATTTTCTGAAGACTACTCCTCCTAACCGTTTAGGAGGAGTAGTCATTAGTTTGATAGAAAGATTTGAAAAAAAAATTAATAATTGGTCTATTAACTAAATTTTCAACAGGCATATAAAATTTTCGTACGACTAAAACTTGCCTTAAAAAATATTTCAAAATGCGATATATTTTATCTTAAAATGCCTAAAACTTCAAAACGGCTTTATAGTTTGACAATATTTTTACACTGATACTCTCTAGTTAGAGAGGAGACCCGAGCCCAGCAGTGGGACTTAATGGGTTGCTGATGATGATAGGTGGTTAGGGCTACTATAAAATCAACATAGCATGTTTAAATTGATCAATATATTAGAATATTGAAGAACAAAGTACAACACAGGAAATCAAAAAGTTAAATTATGAAGGGCAAAACAAAAAGCAGAAAACAATTAATGATGAAGGGAAGTTGTAATAGAGCGAAACTACGAGCACAATACACATTATGAAAGAGTAATAAAGTTTACTGAATTTTAAAATGAGAAAATAATTGTTTTATTTGAACACATCTGTAAACATTATTACGAACTAGATAGTCACCGCCATACTGATATGTGTGGTGTATGTATTACGGATACCAACTTTTTCGTCTAGAGATAATATCTAATAATAATAAAAGCGAACTATTTATGGCCTACTGCTGGCCACAGGTTCACACACGCTAGCCTAGTGCGGATTGGTAAGTATGTATTTGAGTATACAAATTCCCCAAAGTGTGATTTCACTTAGCACTTAGCTTTCTCTGCTCATGAAAATCAATTTATTGAGTTAGAGCTTCCTTATAAATGATATTTGTTGTTATAAGAGGTCCTAAAATCAATTTATTTTGTATTGGTGCCACAAAAAATATTGATTTTAGGACCTCCGACCCGCGATAGACCAACATACAGAGGGCCACGAGTAAAACATTCAATTAGGTTAATCCCTACTAATTCGAAAGTTTGGCCTTGGGACTTGTTGATAGTTAGGGCGAAAGATGTTTTCACCGGAAATTGAAGTCGTTTAAATGGGATTGGCAGATCACTCGGGATCATCAGAATCCTCGGTATATGAGCTAGTTGATCAGCTGCTGGGCCGGTGATAATGGTTGCTACAATTAAATTATCCTTGAATTCCTCAATAAGCAACCTCGTCCCGTTGCACATGCTTGGAGGGCTTAAATTCCTCAAAAGCATAATTAATTGGAATTCCAATTATTAAAGTTAATTCATGTGGTGGCAGTCCAGAAGGGTTTAAAGAATTAATAAACTCTTGGGGATAATGGACTGCATTAGTCACTGTGTCAATTGAAATTTTTTATTTGTCCTGTAACTATTTGAATAATTATGTAGTTTGTTTATTTCGTTGACACTATCATTCCTGGGTTTTTATTATTGCCCTAGAACACAACCAATGAAAGTCCTTTTCGTGCAAATTCTCGATGTTAGGGTATACTGCATCTATTAAAATTTCTAAACTATGTACTATTTGGCCTAAAGACTCATCCAGAAAGATGTTACAATTGCCGTCTAACCGAGCGGCGTGAGTGGCGACCATGTGATATTTTTCAAATAACTTACATTTTTGAACTTGTGATATCTTTCGAATGGAATGTCCAAATTCAATAATTCAAAAAGTTATATAATGCTATTGAAGCAAACTTAAACATGAATAATTATTTTGATAAAGATTAATACCAAAGTATAAATAGAAGAGCTTTTATAGCGGTGGAATTTATATATATTTAAAAAAATTAAAAAACACTTATTGTGACGTAACTATAATAGTTAGACATATGCTGTCGTGATATTTTTTGTAGATAATTATATGTTCTGCAAAGACGTAGTACATTATTTTGTTCTATAATCAACAGTTTTCGCAGCGCACGCGATGTAAGAAAGTGTTTAGGTAATTTTTTCACACCTTGGGTTACATTATTGGAGTTTTAGTATGGATCCCAAACTTTTTTGAAAATGTAATATAGCCTATGTTCACCGGAGATAGTGTAGCTTCCCAACAGTGAAAGAATTTTTCAAATCGGTCAAGTAGTTTCGGAGTCTATTCAATGCAAATAAACAAAAAAAAACAATCTAATAATATTACTTCTTTATAATATTAGTGTAGATGAACCAATAAAATTTTATACAATTTATAATAGTAGTTTATAAAGTAATTACAAAGTAAGTGTTGTAAACAAAACATAAAAAAAAATATTTACCTAATTTCATTGAACATGAACATTAAAAATATTATTATTTCATTTTGATCATAAAGTTGATTCATTTTGAATATAAATAGTTTTACAAAAAATATTCACGTTTTATTTATATTGTTCCTATTAGGGAGTCACAATTCACCAAAATTAAGTTATTTATCATCATGGCAGCTAATAAGCGATACAACTGATTTTGTTACCATTTTGCTCCTTTAACATTTTGCTCTTTTAGGTACCATTTTGCCAGTGCTTAGCATTTTGCGCTTGAGTTATATGAAATATAAATTGAAAATACAGCTTATATGAAATATGAAAAAATATGAACAGTAGATCACTTCTTTCTCGATACATTCTATGAATCCACCATCTTCGTGGCCGTATAAGTAAGTATGCTGCACAGGCGAGAGACACTTCGTCCGACATCGTGTGGTTACAAACCAACCACACTAGAACCTCGTTACTGTATCTGTTTGGTTACAGTTACAGCTCGCAAAATGAGTACGCTCGGTGAAAGCGTACCGGCGACGTCATGAGCCTAAACTGTAGCACGCGTACACACTAGAACCTCGTTACTGTATCATGCAAGTTACGGTTACGGCTTGCTGGTGAGTGCGGCTTTACGTGTACATTTAGTCGTCTTATAAACTTTGTCTAGGTCATAGTAGTCAGATATACCTACAACACATCAAGCCATAATAAACAAAAAACCGGTTAAGAGCATGTCGGACCATGCTCAATGTAGCGTTCCGCAGTTTTCTTCATAGAGCTTACGTTTTTTTGTTGAAAAGCATAGTTTTTCGTCAATAACTCTAAATAATTTTAGTTGGACCGTTCGAAATTAATTTTCTAAAGAGAATGATGATACACCATAACAAAAATTATGTGGAGACTAACTCTTACACCTATGTAATTAGTAAATTAAAATTAACAGTTTACATTTTCTTTAAAATAGTATGTTAGTAATGGTTTTCTTGATGGCGTAGGGGACAGTACTTACCCGTGGTACTACCAATGGTACTACTGGTAGTACCACGGGGATTATTTTTTGCCCGTCGTACTACTACTCCGTCTGGTAGTACCACGGGAGATGTTGCATTACCCCTGGTACTACTTATCAATTTAACATATACATATTACAAACGTATTCGAAGTATGCTTCTGTTAGAAAAAACGAGACTGTTCATGCATATTTTTGAATGTCAATTAAGGGCTACACGGGGCGGTGGCGGTGGCAGCGCGGGAGCGGAGCGGGCAACGCAGACCCGTTCTTGAAACCAGCGGGCAGATCGCGCGGCACTATAGCGGTGTAGTGTTGTGTGCTTGGTTGTGTCATTGAGATATTTGTTGTTGAAAAGATGTTGTCGCCGATGTTCAGATATTTCGTTTGCGAATGAAAACAAATATCTCAATGACACAACCAAGCACACAACACTACACCGCTATAGTGCCGCGCGATCTGCCCGCTGGTTTCAAGAACGGGTCTGCGTTGCCCGCTCCGCTCCCGCGCTGCCACCGCCACCGCCCCGTGTAGCCCTTAATTGACATTCAAAAATATGCATGAACAGTCTCGTTTTTTCTAACAGAAGCATACTTCGAATACGTTTGTAATATGTATATGTTAAATTGATAAGTAGTACCAGGGGTAATGCAACATCTCCCGTGGTACTACCAGACGGAGTAGTAGTACGACGGGCAAAAAATAATCCCCGTGGTACTACCAGTAGTACCATTGGTAGTACCACGGGTAAGTACTGGTAGCGAGTATGTACAAATGGTGCGCAAGTGGTCTTATGTTCGAACCTGTCCGGAGTTTGTGCCCAGTTATAGCATACCTCTGATAAAACTACTGCCTGTTCGGTGAGTAAAGGCCACACAGTATAAGTATGTACGTATGTAAATATGTAGTTAGCTAAAATCTAATATTAGAACATAACGAAAACCATTTCATCCCTGGTAGGTACTAATAGTATGCTTGTAGCATAGTACAGAGATGTATAGTAAATGCAATTTCGCATTTTCCATTCAAAGTTAGATCTACTCGGTAATACAATTTTGAGTTTCCGTCTCGGCCGAACGGGTTTGCAAGGTGAGCTCGTTGTCTTAATTAATCAAACCTGGCGCGCCTGTTCTTTTCCATTAAAGTTAACAAGAGTAAATACTACGAACACAGAACTGATACATCATTATATTATTTAAAAAATCCGTTAAGGGCAAGTCAGACGTGTTGTTTTAATGTAGGGTTCCACAACAGAAGAGCATCTTCACGGCGCTTACGTTGTTTTGTTGAGAAGCGCAGTTTTTTTTGGCAATAAATCAAAACCGGTATATTCGATCATGATGAAAATAACTTTTGTTAATATTAGTACTACATCCTTGTGATTTCTTTTATATTTTTGGATTTTTCGGTTTCGAAGAAGGATACAATTAATACTTTCAGAGTGATTATTACCGAAAATATTCACTTAATCAAAAAACTCGCTTAAGAACCTTAAAGGGGTTATTCCCAAAGTACTCCAAAAATGATTCTCAAGCTACTCCATGAATAATTATATATTTTAAATTAGGTTTCATTTTACTCCATGAAAATATTAAGATGTTGTCAAAGTATGTGCCAATAATATATTTGCTGAAAAAACAAATTTTCAGCTTTTGTTACATGGCATGGGCATGAAAAAAAGCTAAAGATTTATTTTGTGTGTGCCATCTTAAAAATATTTTTTATTATTTCACTTCCAAACTAAACAGTGACTTACACAAGACACTTATTCTTCAAATTTTATAGAGTAGTTTTTGTTGGAACAACTTTTGCAGTGGGCCTCTGTGTCGGGAGGAAGAGCAACTTTGCAGATGTTATTCAAATTATTTAACAATATAACTATATTTATTTTATGGAGTAAAAGTTTTTATTCGAAACACTTTTCGTTTACATTATACTTTTGCCTTTTTGCGAGTTTGCCCTTTTGAGAAGTTGGCCTTACGTGAACATAGGGAAAAACCTTAGTAAGTCTTTGTTCAATTTAGTGTTAGAAGGTTATTTTTTAGCTAGCTGATAACTCTGGATAATGAGTGTTTGGCTCGCTGCTTTACAGTTTCCAACTTAGGCCACCAGACAATGATAACAGTATCATCTGCGTAGGTGAAGATTTTAGTATTGGGTAATTGGATTGTGCATAAATCGTTAATATGTATATTGCTGCAAAAGGGTAAAGGCTATACTACCCTGGCGCGCAGCGTAGCTCACATATTTTTCATTACTAGTATAGCTCTCAATTTTAACTCGTTGATTTCTATTTGTGAGGTAGTCTTTAAAAACGTCATGACATTCTGATATCCTTTAATGTTGTTTCTCTACCTTTTTGTTGTAGTATACATGTATACTAAAACAAAAAACCGCTCGTTGTGGCGGAAATTAGGTGAGGCCTATGTTCAGCAGTGGACGTCATTGGGCTGATATGATGATGATGATGATGATACATGTATGTAATTTTCACTTTTTTGCTGGTTGGTTTGGTACAGATTTAAGTTTGTATTTATAAGCAGCAATGTTAATGCGTAAGTTCTACAAAAACTAACAACTGTTACAAACTTTCCTTAGTATGGTGTGGGATTTGATGCATAAGACTAACACAAGGCTGCCTTGGTTAGAGGAACTTATTAATTATTCAAAGGATTAACAACAAATAACGCTTAACGTTTTACCTACAACACAAACATGTATATAGTTCGAATTGTTCAGAATATTATTTTCTCCATTATTCCCTACATACACTACACAATATGTAAAATTACAATCTTATCTTTTTGAAATTAAATCTATCTTTTGGAACATTTTGAAGTAATTATTTTTACCGACATAATATTATTATTTAAAGATTATACTTAGATCAGTAATAACATCATTCGGCTTTCTTCTCTTGCAATCTAGTTATAACCACTTTTTAATTTTCATAAAAGCGCCATAACTATTTGTAGATTAATGTAATTACTATTTGTAGTTTGTTGATTGGGGTTTAAAAGTTTATAATATGTATGGATTGTGACATAGCTTAGCATCACGCCGCTTTCCCTGAAGGGATAGGCAGAAATCGCTTATTCCCAGTCGTCACCACTAGCTTCGTTCCCACTAGGGACAAAGGAGAAAAAAAATAACATTTGTTGCGAGTGGTGACAGACGAATCATTAATACCTCAATTATTGTCAGTGGTGAGATGTGAACTACCAAAATCCCAATTGTTGCCACTGGTGACAGTCAGGACTAAAAAAATCTCAGTTGTTGTCAGTGGTGTAATTTCATGTGTTCAGTTGCATTACTCTTGGAAAAAAAAACCGAAAAACCCGACTGCCTTGCCTTGCCAAAAAGTAGCCTTCGTCAGTCAATATTATTAATTATTATGTATATTATTACTTTGTAAAGTTCGATAGTGCTATCAAAATCGTCTAACTATTTCACTTAACTGAGCAGTGGCTAACACCAACTACTGAGTGGTTTGAAAAAAAAAATAACCTTAACCTAACCAGTCCGAGTCGGATTGCTCTGAATCGGGGGGTGTTAAGTTGATATCTCAAATATTTTACAGATATTTTTTTAAAGATTTCCTAAGAAATGTGTCTAATATAATTTATTTCACACATTTCCGTGCGATTTTAGGAATTACATACATTTCGTAGGAATTGTATACAATAACGGATTACATACATTTCTGTTAACACACATACTCGTGAAAAATATTTTCGTCGTTTTTGGCAGTCAGGTAATAAAATAAAGAGGAGTTTGAGTAATCAAGATTGTCTAATTTGAAAAATAATACTTTAAATTATTCATTAACTTTAATCACGTCGTATTTTGACGAAAGTACCCAGGAGGCCTTTTCATAATAATTATATATAACATACCGATAGCAAAAGCGTTTTTTTAAACTACATCTAATTTTATTAGTTATGTTCGGTCGGAAAGTAGGAAAAGTTATTAAAATCATAAACAATTTTTTGAATATTAAAATTTATTTATTCTACCACTGACAATAATCGGGAATTCATAATCTCAAGCGTCACCACTGGCGACAACTAATATTTCATTTTCCCTTTCGTCACCACTAGCAACAAGTAGTATTTTTTTCTCGTTTGTCCCCAGTGAGAACGAAGTCAGTGGTGACGACTGAGAATAAGCGGCAGAAATGCATCAAACAGATATGTTTGTACCCATGTAATAGAACCTATTTAATTAACTGCGCACAATTTCATACCCCGGTTTAATACTAACAATAATTTGGAAGACAGATAATCCCAATGCCGTTTTTGCTGATCCGTGGATCGAACTCAAGAACTCATACGCAACAGTTGTACACACTCCCGCTATGCCTCTGAAACCGTTATATAATTGTAACGGTGTTCGATTACGAACTGGCAATCGAATTATTACTCATCAGCGACCCATTAATGTCCCGCTGCCGGGCCCGGGTCTCCTCTCCTCTGAGAGAAGAGAGCTGAGAGGGTTTATAGGAGGTAGGCCATAATCCACACACGCTGGCCTAGTGCGGATTGATGGATCAGACATACACTTAGAATTTCTTCTAGGGAATTATTACTAACTTTATTTAATAAATTGCAGTATCTGAATTGAACAGGGAGTGCTATAAACGCATGACTCAATTCCAATCTGTGATCAATTTATACTAGAGAATAGAATCACTGTTATGTTTTTAGAATATGTAAAGCATATCGAACAAAATTATAAGATCTATACATACATTTCTGATGCACCTACAGTCAGAAGAATCGAATTATCATTAGTCTTGTTAAGTTATTCATGTATGGTGCGGCATTTTGAAATTAAGGATATGTTCAGTTACTTTTGTTGCTGACCGTACGTTGTAAATACGTAATGTAATAGAACATTTCAAACAAATTGTCACCAACTTGATAGGTTACATGTGAAGATTATTTTATTTTGGGAAAATTCGTGCATTCATGTAATAATGTTTTATGAGGAATTAGAAAAGAAGTTTTATCTTTGACTAGAGCATGTATCCCCAGGTAACCTAAGTATTAAATAATAAACTGTTAGTAAAGAAGAGGATACTTATAGTATAACCCTTGCAGAGCATTTCTGGTTTGATGTGACAACTACAGGTAGAGCCGAGTGCAGTACATGGCAGTAGTGTGTATTGGTTGTGGTATGGGCGGGAAGGTGACGGCAGCGGCAGCGGCAGCCGCGCGGCGCGTCGGCGGCGACCGGCGCCACAACCCGCGCCGCCCTCCACTCACTGTCGTTCCGTCAGTCGAGTACGGTCCGCGAAGCAGCGCCCGTCACGCCGCTAACGCTGCCCAAACATTAACGCATATATTTACCCAATTCTAAGGAAAAGTCTACTCGCTCACTTACGTACTATTCACTTACGTTTTAATCAATATATAGACACATCAGACTAATTACAGAGACACACCCATTTAAACAAGTTAATCTAGATCAATACATTTAGTTCAGTATCACTAAAACAACTAAATTATCTAGTTTTAAAATAACACAAATTTAGGTCTGTTATTTACTTTGTGCGAAGACGTGATATAAGTGTTGATATTTGTTTTATACGTATTACCTACTATAAGTTCAAAGAAAGAGTACTAATACCGCAACATTTTTTTTTATAATGTATAGTAAGCATACTAATACACAAACATTTCAGAATAATATCTATTTATATGTTATGTTTATAATTATAATTACATAGTAATAGACGCAAAAACAAATATTTGCATAAAGCTATGTAATTTATTTTATGTCAACATGGTATCGCATAAGTTTAGGTTGAAGCTTTTAAGTAAATTAACGTCTAATTGAATTTAAACATTACCTTGTAACAAAACATGCGATCTTATCGAGCGGGTGGATATTATTTAAATGTAATAAATATTATTCACTTTGTGATCTACTTGCATATTTCGCTAACCATCGATTGATGCATAAAATAATACACCCTGGCTCTATGAAATAGAATCACCATAACAAGATAGAACATATTTTGACCTAAATTAACAATATTATATCGATACATAATTTCCTTTGCGGAAAAAGGTTATATTGATAAATATTGTAAACACTTAATAATTTGTGCACTGAACAGTTAACCAAGTGATCGATGAAGAGCTCGCTAACCGTTGTTGCCGCTCCATGATAGATCAAAGTGTTGGCGTCATAGCATATCAGTAATAGCAGATAACTTCTGCTGTCTACCATGGCAGCTGTAAGCAGATATAGCTCGTACAACTGCTTAACAGGCTGGGATAGTTATGACAAAATACCAAGGTAACCATTTTACTAGTCTACTTTAAACTTTTCTTTTTTAAGATTTTTATTGCACTTACTCGAGACTGTTCAAAATAAAAATGCGTTAACATAGAAATTTCAATAAATAATCTTAAGTTTCACCTTTCATTCGTATCCCTTAATTGGTAAACATATACTTTATATCTGTAAAAGATTTGGTTTGTTTATTACCCTACTCTCAAAAAAAGAACGGTAATGTTTTATATTTATTGTACACACAGCTCCAAGGAAACCTCACCCCCTACAAATGCATAAAAGCACATTTGCAAGTTTAAAAATGTCGATACAAAACAAATATAAAAGCAATATAACAGTTCATATCGCTTTTATATTTGTTTCAGACGGTCAATATTTTATTTCTAGTTAGTTTTATTTTAAGAGTTCTATTGATTTATAATATAGGAGTTTTTATGCATTTCTAGGGGGTGAGGTTTCCTTGGAACTGTATGTACAATAATTATTATTCATATATTTTATTGAATACATGTTTATTGTACGTCTTTTTAACTATAGATAGATTTCCATACTACCGTAAATCGACTTTCAGATTTAATGTAGTATTATAAGTTGAGTTTAATTTGGTTTATACATAGCAACCTAGTTATAGAGAATGGATTTGAATGATTCCGGATTTTTTGAATTGCTTATACTAAAGAGTCAAAGTTTAATTCCACTAATGTTTTTTTCTTAAGGAAACTTCCTTTTATATAGCGCTTCTTTGGGGCATACTGAGAGTTACTTGATTCCAATTAGTTAGACCAGATAATGTATCTGTGATCCATGTATTGTGTATGTAATGTATAACGCTTTATTTGTTAGAACCATTACGACAAGCAATAGGTCAATTTTGGTAACACTCACTGGATGACTTTCACGTAACATCATCATGGCGATGATCATGCCCATATCTAAACTTATTAAATTGTATATTTAAATAGAGTTACGATACCAGGTTCCAAGATATAGTACTTAATTGAACTAACTTTACTTTACTTAATCCTAAGCCGCATCGAAAATCGTAAAAACAATAATGCGTCGAAATTTCTTTGACTTAAATTCGATGTCAGAATAAAAGCAAAAATGATAATCTCACCAAGTAAAACCGGTCAAGTGCGAGTCGAACTCGCGCACCGAGGGTTCCAGACGATTATGCATTTTTTTTTGTGATTAAATGTAAGAAATGATTAGGGAACGGGATAGGTCAAGGTGTACTAAAGAGGTGCACTAAAAATGACACCTTTTTTTTAAATAACGAAAAATTTAGGGTTTAAAAAAGAAAAAAAGTTAATAAAAAATTATTATGTAATCATTATTTTTTTGGGGCGGAATTTGTATGGAGCTTCGACTATATAATATGTATTTTTAAATTTTTTGTTGACTTACTCCCAAGTTGTTGGAGATAGGTCGCCAGAGCCTTAGCTTAGCGTGGCTCCTACTTCTGCATGGTTTGAAAAAAAAAATTACCTTAACCTAACCAGTTCGAGTCGGATTGGGCTCCTACTTTTGGATGGTTAGAAAATAAAATAACCCTAATCTAACCAGTCCGAGTCGGATTGCTCTGAAACCCCCCGGTGCAGCGGTGTTAAGTTTAGCTATAGCACATTGGTCGCCGGAGCCCGACTGCCTTGGCCATTAGCATTTCCATTGCAGAATTTCCACCTATAATAGCTCGTATCTCGAAAATGGTGGGTGCTATCGCAAAAACAATACTACACCCTGACCACAAGATAGCTATAAGTTAGAATGAATAAGGTAGGTAAGTGTTTATAAAACGTCAGTCCGGAATAAACTCTCACTCTAACTCAAATTTTTTAGGCTTATATTGTATATCCCGGTACTAATATTCAGTGATATAACTACACGAGATCGGTTTTCGGATTTTTTCTTTGCTTGTGCAACTTGAGATTGCTTCTTGCCAAATTCCATGATTCTAGGTCAACGAGAAGTACCCTATAGGTTTCAGAGAGCGGAAGCATAAACGGCTGCATCTTTCGGTTGCGTTAACTTAGAATTTTGATAATTTTTTTTCACGGAGGTTTTGCATACTTGAGTATATGATAATAATTTCAGCTTGATAACGGGTTCTTGAGAAAAGATTCTTGAGAGACGTTTTTTCTTTTTGAGGTACGGAACCCTAAAAATGACAATCTCACCAAGTAAAAATTAATCTACTTCCAGAGTTTTTTAAACTTAGTCATTGTTTTCCCATTTTATGTGATCCATTTTAAAATCTTTCACTGTGACCTAAGTACTGGAGCTAGCTTTATATTTAAAAAAGTTTCCAGAAAAAAAAACATTAGTGGCAAGCTACAATGAATAAACTTTTTACAATATAGGTAGGATAAGCAATTAAAAAAATCCAAAATCATTTAAATCCACTCATACACACACACATTCACTATAACTGGGTTTCTTAATTTTTCAGTGATAACGTTTAATTGCAAAGGACTATATTCTGTTTTGAACATTCTTAGCCATTCAAAGGATCGACGTATACTAAAATATTATACAAGCGTAATACATGTATAAATAATAGCCAACAGTTGTCCATTTTTAATGTGTCTGTACAATAAATTATTATACATAGGTACATAAATCTTTTACAAAAGGTGAAATTTCAACGTCAGAACAGCAGCTTCTAATGTACATAAAGTTCAGGTCCATAAATTAATAAATAATTGATAAGAAACAGAACCCGGCCTCAAAATTTAAGGTGAACATAATTGTAACTTCGAACAGGTACTTTGTAGCCAGCGTACATCAACTGTGTAGGATGGTAAACATAATATATACATAATAATATACATAATGGTTTCTTGTAGGTTGCTGAAACTGAAAGATATTGTATGTACCACAAAACTATTAAAACAAAGGATTCACAAAGATATGTACAAGGAAAAGCACGGTATAATAGTTTTAACGTGCTTTATGTAGTTTGTTATACTTTAGTACAAATATTAAATATCAAATAAGGATCAGTTAATTTACTGTCACAGTGGAGTAGCAATTAAACTGGTCGCCTCGCCACTAAAATCACCATGCCCAGTTGTTCCTAGATATACTTTATGTTCGTTAATTAAATGTTTGTAAAGTCCCTCTCGACATATGGCTTGAGACGTAGAGCGGGCGTTATCTTTTTAAAAATTAATAATTAGTCAATAAATTGCCTCCTGGCAAGATACTCATAGTTCGTTTAATTAAAAATACTCAATTGAATAGTATGTGACATACGTTTAGACGACACAAAATTCTGTCGGTAAACGCTAATAATCTGAGGGTTTCCGACTCGATAAAGCAAGCAACTTGTCAAAGTGAACACAAATAAAAATACTTGATAAATCAATTATTAAAACCAGTTGGCAAACTCGATATCAAAACGAAATTAAAGTTGTTCGTACAAACAAACCAGATTAGTGGTTTTATTTTCGTCCTGAAGACGCCAAGAGAACTTCTCAGCTTAAATGACAAAATATTGGTTTATATTTACAATAAAGTCTTGGTATATCATACTTTGTTTAATGTAGTTATGAAAATATAAACTACTACTAAGCGGCGTATTTCTATTGTTAAGGTCCAATGAGACATACATACTCGTAGATAACATAATCCAATCATATTTAAATAGCGGAAAAGCTTTTGGTACTTCACACAACCAATGACACACATTTCATGATATATACCATTAATATATTTATTTTTCTTCGTTCCTATTTTATGCAGGAAAACGATATTTTTTTAAGTCTAATTAGATGATAATATTTCATATGAAAACATTAAATATGAAAGACCGTCAAGTTTAAAAGTGACGCATGGGCTCTACAGCGCTCTTCTGGAATATTCTCTCATATCTTTTTTATTTGTGTGTACATTATGTTACTTCAATATATTTAAAATAAATACAATTCATAGTCTCTCCTAGCTTTTGATATCATTTCAACATAATTGTAGATTACATGGCTGAAAATTGCTTCAATGACTCTTGGTCTTTCATTCTATAAAATAAAATTATTCATCATTCAGACCGATTAAATTATTACACTCCAGATTAGCCAGTATAAAATTATATTCAGTTCAAATTACCTTGGTAAACAAATTAATCATCATTGAGATCAATTCCAGAGATGATCATTTATTCTGTTTAGGATTACAGCGAGTAACGTAGCATCAGATTTAAAATTCGCACCATGTTCCATTTGGGACACATTTTGCTAATAAACGAAACAGATTGAATCATATATGTAGGTATATATGTATAGCAGAATATGGATATATAGATAAATACATACTCTTTGGTCAGAGAAATAGCGATATTATAAATAAAGCTTTCTTTTTCGTGTATGATATTATCCTCAATCAATGTAAAGCCAGATCACGACAGACTGTTTACAATATTTTTTAAACATCGTGGTTTTGAATAACCCAACTGAGGCATGGAAACTGTATTTCCATCAAATATATGAATATCGCCCAAATGAATAGCCAACCAAATAAGTAGGGCACGATACGAGTGAATTCTACCAATATAATATACATAGGTGATTGTGTTCAATGGCTGAGTGCGTTAGAAATTAATAACTATGTATTTACGTATGTTCGAGCAACGTTATGTACCTACCTATTTTATCCCTGGGCGTTTCCATTTTAGTATCGGATAATACAATAACCATTTTTCAACAAGTAACGAATGAATAACACTGCCTAAGTTAATCGAAGTATTTTTTTTAGATTTTTCTAATAATGCATTCATTTATTGTATTACAAAAATTTAGAAGATTTAAATCGTTGAAAACAGTGGATTTAATTATTGAGAGTTAAGTCAGTAGAGTAAGGTTTTGTTATTTGGCAATAACAAGAGACCCTTGAGGGTGACAATTACTTAATTAAACAGAAAAGGAAAATTCGAAACAAACCCTATAGGTCACGCTGGCCAAACGGGCTGGTCCGTTAGGCTAAATTCCTTACACATTCTTTGGAGGAGACCTGTGCCCAGCTGTGGGACGTTTGTGGGTTGAGACGATGATGTGATTTATTATATTACAAGATAAGAATTTTTCTGCTTTCTAAATATAAACTATATTAAACTAAGGTTATCAACTAACTTAAATTAAAAAGAAAAATAAACAATATTTACAACCTAACACAACAAAAAAACAAAATATTAAAAAGTGGTGAAATAATTAAAAAATGGCATCATAAAATACTTCCGCATCGCTGCCACTGTCTACCGGAAAAGTATTCCTTGTGCAAGAAAATATCCAGCCTGCTGGTCACGGGAAGCGTCGGACAAACGCTTGCTTTGCTTATATAAGAATAATATTTTATTGCGACGGTGGATTTATCCAAACAAACGCTTGCTTTGCTTAGATAAGAATAATATTTTATTGCGACGGTGGATTTATCCGAGTGTTTAAAAGTCGAAGTAAACAGAAAGTGGTTTATTCGCTGCCCCAGTCCAGATCCCATGTCCACACATGAACTAAATGAGAAATTGTATTTTTAGCTACTAATTATATTTTATTCGATAAAATAGTCCCTTGTTTTAAAGCAAAGTAACAAATAAAGGGTAAATCCTTTATAGTAGAGACACGAATAACAGAATAATTTCTATAGCCATGAGCCGCTATTTTTTAGTTTTGGCTACGCTGGCTCTAATAACCAATACTTTTTTACAGACAATGCGTCATACTCCTAGTTAAGCATTGTTTAGTCGTTCTTATATGATTTTTTTTAAACTTCATATAATATTGTAAATGTACAGTTACGGTAAGAGTAATAATTACCTAAAAGAGGAGGAAGGAATTGAAATTTGAATTGAGTATACATAACATACTTTATTCCACTATTTCTTTCGAAATTACGGCGAAGGTTAGTCTGGGCTCAATACACATACATGACGACGTTGAGTTAATGATTCGTCTTTAGTACTAATTTAATGGGTTTTGGGCGTACTACGTCATTTATAACGCTCCTTATAAATAGAAATTTCCTAAAACTCAAGTTGCCATCATAACATAACGTTTTAATTTGATTGAACCTCTTCAAGTTCATTGGCAGTTGCGGTTCAGAAATAGACAATCTGTTGTAATCTGGTAACTGGATAATGACTCCATCCAAATGTGAACGTACTCGTATTATCTTTGAAATGCATACGTTTACGGCTGAGGTAACATAATATATTTTTTATATAAATAAAGATAAAACATTGCGACTGCTTTGATGCAATCTAGACCACGTGAATATCTTCTTCATTTCTAATCGACATTATAAAGCTATATCTTTAACCATGTACAACAATTGGTCCACTATCTAATCATCTTATTCCAAGAGGTAAACTAGATATGTTGTAAAGGCCGTGGAGCGCTGGCATTTTTACAGATACTGAATCTTTGTATTGGCTGTCGTAAATGTTCATAATAACCAGGACTGACAAGTTTACGTGTTTTCTGAAACATGGAGGGTAGACTTCTTCGTAAATAATTATACTGCGGTTTGTCTAAAAAATAAGAATATATTTAAGCACTCACAAATAAATAAAAGATTCTAACCTTTTGTAAGTACGGTAAAAACAACTACAGTTTGTTCTTTGTACTCCACCAGTAGAAACAATTATTTATGAACATCATGCAAAATAACTTATCACAAATAAATTAAACATACCCCATTATTATACTACTCGACCACAACTAGATATTTTTATTTTTAAAAAACTAACTAAACCAACATTTTAATAGCGCTGAAGTGATCATAGTCGAAAGCGAATACACGACTGCTGTCTGCTGCTTCATGTCACTAAAACAACAAAATTTTCACGAAAAATAAAATATTGCGGTACAAATTTCGTCGGGTCAGCTAGTCACAAATAAATTGAACATACCTCATAATTATGACATATTAAATGTAAAACCCGACCTCATAGTTTTTTGATTGATAAGATATGAATGTGTAGTAGCACCTACCATTTCAATTAAATTTCATGCACGAAAACATCATGTTTTTATCCAACGACTTATAATGCCTCCTCGAATTCCCAAGGGACGGTCTAAAGTGTAGACGATATCTAAGTTTCAAGATGGACATAGAAAATATATAATATATATAGATTTGTGTTCATTATTTGTATGTTCTGTAAAGTCCCCGAGACAGGGCTTGTACCTTAGTGTATACCTAAGAATTTCGCGAAAATTCAAGTTATTGAATTAATAATTCGAATCATCCTACGACAAAATTCAAATAATGCTCTTTGATTTGAGCTTATAATACACTAGACAATGGCATGAAATTATTTTTCCTAATTTAAAAATGGCTCTATGCAAGTTCTTTTATACCATTTGTGTAGAAATATAAATCATTGTATTAACAATAAAATATCATAATGAAAGGTCATTATGTGAGTCCAATAGAGCGGCCTACAATTATGTCTGCTAAGTCTTATGTGAAGAGAATTTTTATTTCTAAGATACATTTGTTATTTGATGGTTATACTTTAATACTGAACTTTTATTTTCATAAGTGCATTTCAATTATAATGTAGGTATATTAAATTAGTTTCAGTACCAACAATAAAATACAGTTTCCCTTCTTTACTTTGTCTAGTGTAGAGCCTTTTTAGGTTAACCTAGAACTTGAATTAAAAATGTAAATAAAAAAAAATAAAAAACTAACTAACAAATATCGAAGTAAACAGGTAATTTGTTTATGGCTTTATTCGTTTTTTTAAGAATGTAGGTATTTCATTAAATTTATATAGTACGAGTAACCTGTGCTTACTCCTGGTACTACCGTTGCTATTACTTGTGGTACCCCGATTTTACACGATTTAATTAAAACCTATACATACATAATAATATAATTTACACATATTTTTTGCTAATAATATATTTTCATATTGTTACAGGGTCCGCGTGGAATATTACGTAAATGAGAATACTTTCAAAGAAAGACTGCAATTATATTTTATAAAAAATCAACGATCGAGTAAGTATCTCTTTAATATATAATTAATAAAACGTTATTTAAGAAATAGTGTAAGTACATAAGCCATTAGACAATTAACTTATTATTGTTATACTTAAATAATCTAGTGCCATTACAATTATATCAAAAGGCATTATGACCGTGAGAGTTACGACTAGATACATAATCGTTAAGTGCTTAGCTTCGATGCTCTATTATGTTAAGATATTAATCGATTTTTCACATTTAACAATCTTTCAGTCAATTTAATGTCATCACTCCATTACGGATGGCTAAGATTTGCCATAATTTTCGTGTTCTGTTTATTTATTGTTAATGTAAAGAAATTTGTCAAAGTTGCTGTCTACTGGTTTATATGTTAAGTTACCGTATTTTTTATTTATGTAGGTACCCGTATTAACCGAATACATAAATTATCGATCGAGAACGAAAATAGAGGTACACTGTAACAAACCATAAAATAAAAATTTATGAATCACCAAAAACTATGAAAGTGCATCACTTGTTAAGTCTCAATCGATTTGGCAAATTCTTTTTTTTTGCTTTTATTAAAATACCACTACGTTGTAAATAGAAAATGACAATGACATCTTTTATTACAAATTAAAAAGAATACAAGGAAAAGCTGTCAGTCGATTCTCTTCAAAAAAATTAGAAAAAAATTGTAAACCTTGGTGTCACCAATTCATAAATTACTAGGTAAAAATAAAATAACTACAAAAATATTGACAGGATGGATAGTTTAACATTAATTCTAATTTCTATATTATTATATTCGTATCGTCGTGCTATATCATTTACTGATATTTAGTACTTTAAAAGGCATTACAATATTTATGGTCAAATTATTTAATTGTATTTTTATTTCATTACATGGGTGTATTGTAAATTGAAGAATTTGTCTAATTTTTGCCACGTGTGAAGTCGCGGCGATAAATAGTAAAATACGTTTATCAGGATTTTCGAAAATAATCACGAAGATTAAAATACAGCGGTACGAAGTTCGCCGGGTCAGCTAGAGATTTTATAAAAGTCATTCATAGTCCATAAATAGCATGACGACACGCATTTATTCACCTTTCGGGTAGGTTGAACTGTATCACAGCCAATTTTCGCTAGCCTTTTATCATTACAACTAGCGTATAGCTAGTTCAATTACTATTAACCTCGCGGGCAGTAACCAGACGCCGGTCAGACCATAGATTTAGTATGTACAAGATAAACAATGTCAGATTATAGGCGAGACCAAAACACAATTGAGTGACTGTCAATGTGTGAGTTAAAAATAGTGATTGCAACGGACTGTTGTGCACTATCGATATTCTGTACTTGGGATTATCGAGCTTATGAATTCGGCGTGTAAAGAGCGTCTTGAACTCTTGAATAATGTCGCAACAATTTGTTTTAAGAAGCATTTACAACAAGTTAACTTTTCATGCTATCGGGTAAAATTGTGCTGTTAGGCAATTTTTTTTTTCCAAACCGCTATCTTTTAGTTTTAAGACTAGGATACCTACCATATATATATAGCCATAGTAAGAAAGCAAAAAAGAAACGATGGTAGCTGAATGAATAAGGAACCTGCGTGCAAATTACGCGGTCCTAGTTCGAACCCAACGCGGCGGCAGTACCAATGTGCATTCCACTTTGTGGAATTTATATGTACTAGTCAAGTGACTTACCATCTGCTGACGGTGAAGTGTGACGATGAGTAAGAAAGCAGGCCATAAACCTTACTGCCTAAGTTTTTTATGGTCAATGTCATGATGAACTAGAACAATATATCTGATCGATTATATTCTATATAGCTGTACTTAATGATAGAAAATTTATTGGATGGTTTAAAATCACAGGATATTTAAACACGTTGTATAACATAATATTTTTTTTTATTCTTTATATTCGGAAAACATTTACATAACAAATAATTGTGAAAATACAGCAAAACAATTTTCAAAATGAAAAATATTATTAAAATCTTTGGGTTGGTTAGCCCATTTATCGAGGAAAGCTTTAACTAATGTTTTATATATATGTAAGTAGTTGAATATTTTTTTGAGGTCCAGTCTGGTCTATTTATAATACGTATCCATTTGTCACGTGACGCTGTTTTCGTTGGAAACCTAAAATAAAAGACAAAAATATCTATCACTAACTTAATGGCTCACCTGACTCACTAAGCTTATATTTTAAGTACTACCTACTGAATTTGTGAGAAACAACTACTTTAAAAATAGGTATTAAAAAACATAGAGAGATGTAAATAAATTAGTGTGCTTCACTCAATTACAATAGTGGTTACCTTAAGGCGATAACGCACATATTACGATGATTTAAAGAATTGACGGAATAATTATAGTTTTAAAAATACTATCGACTTTTATCGATACCCATGACGTCATCATTTCGTCAAGCCCTATCGTCAACAAACATTTTCCTATTTTACACGAAAAAAGCTTTTAATATATCGTATATACATAAAATATTATCAACATAACGAAGAAGAAGCCTAAATGCGTCCAACAAAATAGGTTTTTGCTCAGTTAAAAGCACCAATTTTACAAAATAAGGTTTGCAGTAATTCATTAGATTTTTGTATTTACCTGAGAAACGTGAAATTTCTCTGCGTTATTCCTTCTTGTCACGTCACAATTGGTTACGGAACAGATCACCATGATACTGGCACACCTTTTAAGCAATTAATTGCACGATTTGTAAATATTTTAGCAAAATAAGAGTTGACAGTAAAACACGCGAGCCGCTATGGCCCGCTAATTGAAAAAATATTGTCACATCCCATTTTATCTTTCATCTCTTTCACTCTTTTACAGCGTGCATATCAATTTGACCTCTCGTTTCCGCGCTATGTTTGTCTTCTGCGGTAGCGCGCGGATCCTAGGTCTATGGGTCAGACAGCTACAGAGAATTTCATGAAAGGAAAACCCAGAACGATTTTGTCTAATAAGGGGATCGATCCCTGCACAGCAGACATACACACCCATGCTATACACTACTCAAAATAGTTAGAATAACAGTATTGGTACTCAACTAACAAAAATCGATTGTATAATAATCGAGAAAACGTTTTCGTTACAACCTAAGGTGTGACTTTTATAAAAAAGAGGCAATAATTAAAAACTTTATTCGTTTGGCTGTACTTATTACAGTGACAAAAACTGTTATCATTTTGTATTCTATTTCAATAAAAGACTGATAAATCAATATGATTAAATTCCCAAAGCATTATATAACTGCACTACAATTTTTGCGTTATATTAGCTTAATAACTGGTCAATTACCAGCCCTGTCGCTTTACTAAACGGCGCCGTTCAACTAGCGGCCTAAATGATATTCAGCCGTAGCAGTCTAATACAACATTTAATGAACTGGCTGGCTGATGCTTTGGCCACATTAGAAATTTAATTAACAACTACATTTTTGGAATCCCTGGCCACAGGTTACTTGACTTGCCACAGCCTCTCTGTTTTCGCGAAATCATATTTGCTCGCTTATTAAATACCAATTTCCGGCACCATATTGGTACTGTCAATTTGAGAATGTGTGGTATGAATGTGTTGTAATGATAAAAGGCTAGCGAAACGTCACTGTTCCGCTTCGTCATCAAAAATTTTGCCCATAAAAAAATCCCGACTCCTCACTGTTAAAAAAAATTTTTGTTAAATATTCATGGGCTTCCTTTGGTCACATAATGTCCACTGCATCTTCATGGCCCAAATCGTCACCATTATAAAATTTCTAAACAAACGGTACAGTTTGCAAGAAAAGCTTATAGGTACTAGGTACGTTAAATAAAATAGTGGTTTGATTTTTGTAAGTAATCAATCACTTACATACACACACCGGCATATTTAGCGGAACACAAAAAAAGCAAATTATTGTTGTATTTTAAAAACATTATTAATCTTTTCTTGTGTAAAATTATACCTTTTAAAATGAAATAAAACTACACATGTTATAAATTTTGTTATTAATCTCTTCTTTTGTAAAAATGTACATTTTGAAAGTTTTAACAGCAATAAGGAAAAATGAAAAAGTTAAAAATCAGGATAAAGGATCCCTGGTCCTGGTGGTGGTTTTTTTTTATTACTATCAAGCTAATTTTTCGTGAGTAGCTTCATTTCGATGATTCTTCATTTCCAACAATTTCGTATTCCAAAAGTTTGATTGTGGTATCTAACAGACATAGCAAGGGTATACCGGACCGGGAAGGAAATACCGGAATAACGTACGCAATTTGTAGGACAATATGACTATTTAATTACTATTTACTTTTTATTTATACTATTTATTTAATTAATTAAATAAATGATTATTGAATAATAGTAAATGTCTTTATTTACGACAACTAGGTCCAAAAATTTTTAGTAGACAGTTTTAACTTAAAAATCGAATGTTAGTAAGAATGCATATAGTTTACATAAAAAACAAATAATTATTAAATTCATCAAATCATCAATTAATTAATTTTCAATTATTTAATTTGAAAGTGACCATGTAAAGCTTCACTTTACTAATAATGTGCCTCACACGTCAAATTGCATTTCCAAGATTTATTTTAAAATTATTTTCTCTTTTATTCACATTTATGTAGTATAATTTTGTCTTGTGTACGACCTAGGCTGACGGTAGAAGTGTATAAGTTTGCGCCGCCCAGTACACTGCATCCAGCTCCAGTCTCATTGTAGCGGTCACCACCATTGGGCTCTGTGGGGTTTTGGAAGAGAGAGTGCATCTGTTTTAGTGCAATAGCTTATGCACTAAAATATATCACGCGCATCTGATTGTTACTGCAGTATCACGGTCAATTAAAAATACGCAGTAGCAGTCGCCGTAGCCGAAATCGGCATGGAGGGCATCATCATCATCGATGTGCCTCTTTACGGGTGACTGATACCGCTCAGCTTTAGCTCTTAAAATACTATGTATTAGGGCTGCCGCGAATCCGGTTCAATAACGAGTCGATGATTTTCGTCTGACTGCATAAAACCCATCGTCCCTCTCTTCTGCGAACATGTTGGATGCTCTGCAAAAGTGCATTCTAAAAGCAATCTTATATTGAACACGCAGGGCATTTAAGGGCAGTACCTATGCCATGAATAGTGCAATTCTTTACTTCAGCGTGCAAACCTGCGAGCTAGCATGTCACACCTCAACACCATTGCCCTGCGTTTCTCCCTCCCCTTCCTGGACTTCGGTGACATAATGTCCAAGGCATTTTTTGAGGGTCTGTAAATTTATATTCTATACTTTTTTATTTATATACACACCGGCATATTTAGATCATATTTAGCTGAACACAAAAAAAAGACCGAATATTTTCTTTGTAGGCACTACGTTGCTAACTGGTTTTAACTTTAATAAAATTTAAAAAAGGTATTTACTTTATAAAAACAATTGAATCTCTTCACACATGCAATTGTTTTTGTTTTGTTAGAACTTGCACCAATTTAAGTTAATTTTCTATTGCTGCCATTTTATGCTGTATCTCAAAAAAAATAAAAAAAAAAACATTGTATGATACAGTTGAGATAAGGTATTGTTTATCGACGAGTGCAGAATTCTTTTGAACCAAGTAGATGGAAGGCAAAGAATTCGAGATTCTGATGCTTAAATTGCTACATATTTCAGATAATAGGCGATTTAAATTATTATTTAGATATCGACTCGAATATCGAACTAATAATAATTGAATAATAATATAATCAATTAATATCCAATTTCAAGTTCTTACTGACAGAGACATTATTAATTTATATGATGATAGATTCAAGATTTTCTCACCCTTCTCAAAGTTGACATGCCGAAATATTTTATTAATGCAATTCTAATTTTGATTATGCGTTTGTCAGATCAAGTGGTTTTTGCTTTAATGCTTTTGATTTGTACAGGTTGTTCTGTATAGCCTGACACGGCTATCTGTGCAATAATGACGTAACTAGGAGGGCGATACTGTGCTGCAAGTGTTATCACTTATGAACTTCTCCCTAATCATAAAATATGTAAAAAAATCATTAACAATGTTTGGTAACAAGTTGTTTCAAATGAGACATATATATATTTTCTCATAGGCACCACTAAAAAATCGAATGACCTCTTTACAATCATCATCATCATATCAGCCCAATGATGTCCACTGATGAACATAGTCCTTACCTAATTTCCACCAAAACGAGCGATTTTGTGCCGCCCGCCACCCGCAACCTTTACTAGGTCGTTGGTTCATTTGGTGGGGGGCCGCCCCACACTGCGCTTTCCAATACGTGGCCGTCACTCGAGAACTTTTTTGCCACATCGGCCATCAGTTCTGCGGGCTTTGTATCCTCCTGCCCACTGCCACTTAGCGCTGCGATTCGGTGAGCTATGTCGGCAACTTTAGTTCTCCTGCGGATCTCCTCGTTTCTGAATCGATTACGCAAGGAAACTCCGAGCATAGCCCTTTCCATGACTCGCTGCGGCCACGTCTCAGTACCATAAGTCATAACTGGCAACACACATTGGTTGAAGACTTTTATCTTCAAACACTGGGGTATTGTGGACGAGAAAATAGTGCGTTGCTTCCCAAACGCTGCCCAACGGACTTGGATTTGGCGGATAACCTCTTCCTCAAAGTTGGACATACCTAACCGGACCGTTTGTCCTAGGTATATTTGTCAACAACTTCAAAATTAGAAAGAAAGAAAGAAAGATACATTTATTCGGTGCAAGGTGGCAACAATAACAACATTAAAGAAACAATACAGAAATAATAACAAAAAGATAGGTAATGCAAAAAGAAAAAAAAGAAAAAAATTAGAGCTCCTCACAGTAATAGGGGTGCTACATGGCGATTAGACATAACTTTCGTTTTATCCATGTTCATTATAAGGCCCACGCGTTGAGAAGCTCTATCACCACGGGTAATAGGGGGGCTACCGAGCATTGTGCTTAGGTCCTCCAGTGATTCTGCCATGACCACGATATCGTCGGCAAACCGAAGGTGAGTGATATACTCGCCATTAATGTTAATGCCAAATCCGTCCCAGTCCAGAAGCTTGAAGACCTCTTTCGACGCAGCTGGGAACAGTTTCGGAGATATCACATCTCCCTGTCTGATATCACAACTCCTCGCTGAAGTTGGATAGGTTTCGAGCCCTGATACTGGAGACGAATAGACATGGTGGCGTTTCTGTACAAACACCTTAGCACCTCAATACCACTGCAGAATTAAATTATTACTAAACTAGTACAATGTCATTTTGAATTCAATTTCTACGAAAGTTCATACAATATGCATAGTGCACATGTGCCTACTCACAGTATGTCATGGTTAAATTGATTTATGGAAAAATAGCTCAATGCCACCTGCTATGCTATGCTTATACTCGTAATTTCAACTGGTTCATATAATTATGTTCACAGTATTTCATTTGTCAACAACAAACTACTACTTTCTACTACTTTCCTTCCTTCCACTTGGTACGATATGATTCTCGCCGGTTTAGAGTACTCCTTTCTTTAGAACGTCCCCAATTTGGTCATGGAACGTTCTTCTAGATATTCCTCTACCAGCGTCTTAATTCACATTCATCTTAATATGTATTTGTTTTGTAACTCTTCTTACAATCATTCTCTTCACATGTCCAAATCAGTTTAACATTCGTTTCGTTATTCTCGTTACATTATCTTTTTTATGCCACGACATTCCTTTAACACCTGCTCAAAGCTTCCATTTCCACAGCATTTATTCTACTTTCATGTTTCTTCTGCCAAATTTAGATTTCACTTCCGTACGTTAGTATTCGATTATCAACACCCCCAGTGTCGTCAGAATAACTTTTTGGGACTGATTGTTTATAAAGGCGAGCAGTAATCCATTCACCATTTTCGATTCAATCTCCTTTCAATGTCGCCATCACTTCGATTTCTTGTAATCAAAGTCCCTAAATACTCGTATATCCTTTACTGGCTCTAATAGAATGATATATTAAAGCAAGTATCCTATTTATATACAAAATTCTGTCATAACTTCTTATCCCTCAAACAACATCGCCTTATTTACATTGACTTTCATTCCTTTCCTTCCTAAAGCAACTTTTATTATATTTACCATCGTCTGTAACTTTTTAGCTCCATTACTTGCATCGGCAAGTAATACTTACTAGATCATCAATACCAAGAGCAATTTGACAAAATCAGTGACGGATTAAGAATACATAAAACCCTATACCAATCCATCTGGCCAACGTAGGCTAAATTCTCTCTACACTCTTTGGAGGAGACCTGTGCCCAGCAATGGGACGTTTATGGGTTGAAATGATGACTCATCTCTAACTTTTAAATCTGTCAAACAATTAATTTATTAAACAGCCATAACGACTCTTCAAACGGATCCGTGTAAGCACTGTTTATTCTGACACAAGAGAAATATTGAATGTTATAAACATTATTATTCATAGATTAAAACATTTAAGCATAATTCTGATGATTGTCTAATAAGTTCAAAGAAAATGACATGAAAGTTCTTAAATTACTCAATTTTGTCTGTTTCAGGTTTACGTATTAGAATAGCCAACTTATTTTTCAAACTTTTGACGTGCGTATTGTATATATGCCGAGTTTGTGCTGATGGAGATCCCATTTCCGCTTCTTGGTATGTCATCAACTAAAATATATTTAAAGAAACATTATCGTTAAGAAAAATCTGCCCAAGTGTTTATTGATCTCGCACGTGGGTGGTTTAGTTCGATGTATAATGTTATCCATCGATTACACAAACGCGATTCTACCAATGCGTTATTCTACACAATATGGGTTTAACGCAACCGCAGTCTAAAATTATATATATATATATAATTTAATTATCTAATGTTTGTTTTAGTTATGGCTGTAAGCCTGGGAATAAGACTGAATTTGAATATTCGGCTAACTTGACGGAAGAGGAATTTCAAGAGCACCCGATAATTAATTGGGACGGAATAATATGGGTCAATAGACCCCTATATTTGTGGGTTGTGCAAGTCATATTAGCTATGATATCGTTCACTGAAGCCATACTTCTCGCTTATTTAGGATATAAGGTAAATATATAGTTTTCATAAATAAAAATGTATTTCGTGCAGTTTATATCTTAAATCAGACAAGATAAAAATAATATAATGTCGCACGTTTGACAAATGCAGTGTTAGTTTTCTATCATTATACATATAAATTGCTACAAAAATTTCAGTTTGTTTACGAAGTAAAAGTTACTCATTCATTTCAGTTTTGTTAGATATAGATATTACATGAAAGCAAGTTTACCGGATCTGCTTTAATTTTTTTTATTTACTTAGTGTTTTCATGAAAAAAAAAATTCCCCCTATTTTAGATTTTTTTTTTATATTTTCAGGGCAACATTTGGCAACAAGTTTTATCTTTTCACTTCGTCTTAGAAATGGTGAATACAATACCTTTTGCATTAACGGTAAGTCGATAATAATACGAGGAAGCCTACTCTCTATCATCCATATTTGACGACATTTTAGAAATGAACGACGAACTGTTCGCAACGCCACCTTGATTGAAATAACATTAATTTTATTTAAAATTGGAATATTTCATAAATATAAATAAATAGACAGTGTCTTGAAGGAACTCAAAAGAACGACTGACTCAACTTAAAATTTACTTTTTAAGGCCCTAAAAATATTTTCATTTTAGTCATGCGCATCAGTTTCTCACTCTTCAAAAGAAACTATGTTTATTATTTATATTGATTTCAGTTGCCGTTTCCACCGTTGAGAAATCTTTTTATACCAGTGTTTCTAAATTGTTGGCTGGCCAAAAGATCCTTAGAGAACATGTTCGTAAGTACAATTTTAGTATTTTCTACATCTATAAACACCGTTTGAAGAGTCTGAAGAGTTTTTTGTGCGCTAATCTCAGCTTCTAACTATCTAATCCAGAAAAATCTTTAAGTATTTATTGAGAAAGTCTTGGGTTAACAAACATTACGCTGCGACCGCCGGAGGGTATATGTTGACACACAATACACATACATATATTAATTTATATTTGAAAACTAGCTGACCCGGGGAACCTCGTACCGCTATATTTTATGTTACTTATGTGAATAATTTAGAAAATCCTGAAAGATGTGTTTCACTATTTATGTCCGCCTCCCCTTCACACAAAATCTTCCATTTACAATACACCAAATTATAGTTAAATAATTCGACCATAACTATTGCGATGCCACGTATGTTGGTACAATATAAGAATAACTAGCACGACACGACATCAAAACACACGAAACACCATTTTGCTGTTGGAACAATGGAACGGTATAATTGAATAATTTATAATGTCAATGTATCCATACTGTCATTGTTTTTGAAGTAAATTTTTTAACTAATTAATTTTCTGATATTATGGGCCTTCAATTTCTGACGTTGGAACTACATGTCAAACCTCTTAGTGTCTAAACACACTATGTCGAACTGACGCGACCGAAGTTCCACGGCTGAATTTACGTTCCGACGTAATCGACTGATATGACACACCATTAGTGCCGAACTTACGCGGCCAAAATTCAGTCGCGTAACTATGAGAGTGTATTCAGTGTCGCAAGCGCTGTCGTGGCCTCATGTCGTGTGTTATCTAAACAGTAGGACAGACAGACGGGTTTGGCAGGGTTCCGTTATTGCCATTCTGGCTACAAAACCCTAAAAAGGAGTACTTGAGACTACTACGGTCTGTAACTTTGCTATTTTTGGGCTGATTGGCTCCAAAATCGATATCGACGAGCCCTTTAGTAATAATAATATAATAATATTCTACTACATTCACACAGCTCCATCTAGTCCCAAAGTAAGCAATTATATTTGCTTGTGTTATGGGTACTAAACAACTGATATACTACTTAAATACATTTTTTTTTTGTAAATACATACATATTATAGATAAATTACACCCAGACACAGAACAAACCTTTATGCTCATCACAAAAAGATTTGTCCTGGGTGGGGATCGAATCCACGACCTCCGGCTTAGCAGTCAGGGTCACTAACCACTAGACCAACAGGCCAGTTTGACCATTGGGTATAGTATATAGGGTTGGGTATAGGTATAGTATAACACTATGATTTACCATTAAAAAAATTGCGAGAATTTCTGATCGAAAAATTATTTTGTATGCATTACACAATGTTGTTCTGCATATTTTACGCTATACATTTAATTTTTACGTACGTACGTATAGGATATTGGACAATAGGCGCTCTATCGCTCAGAGCGATCTCTTTACAAGCCAAGTGAGCGATGTGGTACAATACATTGTTCACTTATGGCCTATTTGACTAACAAAATAATGTGTATGCTCCAATAAGCAAATAGGTCTAACAAGACGAATCACCAAAACCAGCAAGTCGTCTAATATCTTATTTTATGAAAGTTTAACAATTAATATTCTTTTTAGAGCTAAATAACTGCCGACAGCTAATAATGTCAATATCAAATGATTGGTCCATTAACGATAAATAACTAGTAACCCAGTTTATTGGTAGATAAAATGAACTATTTCGTTAAATAATCATAATCTAGTCTACCATTCTCGTAATAATAATAAAATTAAATATTTGTGACATTTTTTTTTTATATAAGTAATATAAGCTTGTGTTAAGAGAGCGAGACAACTGATAAACATTAATATATCGTATTTCTAAATATATACATACATACATAGAAAAGCACTCAAACTCTGAAACAAACATTTGCATAACATACAAATATTTGTTCCAACCCGATCGAACCCGAGACCTCAGTAACCCCAACCGTATACATAACAGCTGCGCCATGCGCCATGGCGCCACCATGGCAGTAGTAATGTCAAGAGATGAGAGCGGTATTTTGTCAAACTTCCAAGGCAATGCACTATTGTTAGGATTTTCTACTCGCAATGTGGTTATATAGTAACTAATGGACCCGGCAGAGGTTATGTCAGCAGCAACAATCTAAACCATGACCCCGCACCCAAACTCCTATCTTTTGAGCTGAATCCAACCAGATTCACAAAATTTCATTGAAATTGGTGGACTTTTAGTAAAGGTATTTCATAAGACTATTTGTATCATTTATTTTATATTATTTTGTGTGGTCCGATTTAAACTGTATATTTTTTCACATTACAGAACGATCTTCATAGGGCTATGCAAAAATCCCAATCTGCGTTATCTCAACAGTTGATGATACTTTGTGTTACACTACTATGTCTTGTCTTCACAAGGTATACATATAATATTAATTATTTTAGTTATTAAGTGATGTCGTGTTTGTTTCAAAAGTTTAAGAAACTTAGCGCAGTTCCTTAAGCTACACCAGAAAATTATAATGAAGTCAAACTTATTATATTAAGTATATATATTGGGCATAAAAATACATTAATTTCTTACATCTAAGACATTTCTTACTTTTTCAGTGTTTGTGGCATCCAACATTTTCAACGCGCTGGACACCGACACCTCAATTTATTCCAAGCAACATATTTTGTCGTTGTAACTTTTTCAACAGTAGGCTATGGAGACTTTGTGCCTGATATTTGGCCATCGCAGCTGTTTATGGTAATAATGATAGGAGTGGCACTTGTAGTCTTACCAACCCAGGTAATTATTTCTCAGTAAAACAGGAATAGTAAAAAACTGTATGAAATAATAAAATGTTTTTGTATTAATTCTTCCTTTGAAATCGATGCCTATCGACTAGACTAGTGTTGCATACAAATGGAAGCAGCATTGAATCTGGAAGCATCAACTAAACTTTTTGCTACCACTTTCAGTTTGAACAACTTGCATTCACGTGGATGGAAAGACAAAAGCTAGGAGGTTCATATTCATCACATCGCGCGCAATCTGAAAAACATGTAGTAGTATGCTCCACAACTTTACACGCTGACACAATCATGGATTTTTTAAATGAATTTTATGCACATCCTTTACTTCAAGATTACTACGTCGTTTTATTATCACCCATGGAGCTAGATACTACTATGCGAATGATATTGCAGGTAACATCATATCATTTTCTTGTTTTTTATAAATAAATATTCAGGTAACCCCCTATTGATATAACTGATAATTTGCAGAAATTTTGAACTGTATAATAAATAATAAATATTTTATGTTATTTAATTCCAGGTACCTATTTGGGCTCAAAGAGTTATTTACATTCAAGGATCGTGTTTGAAAGATACAGATTTAATAAGAGCGCGCATGAACGAAGCAGAAGCATGTTTTATTTTAGCAGCCAGAAATTACGCTGATAAAACTGCTGCCGATGAGCACACAATTTTAAGGTATTTTTAAATAATCGTGCCAAATATCATGATCATTATCATGTAGAAAGTACATTGAAATGAGGGTTTGTATGATACTTTTGTCAGATTTTTTAAGTACCCTGACAAAGATCAGACTATTGTATCAGGAGAGACACGAGTCCGGGACAAGTAATGTGAATAAGTGATTAAATTATCCAACTTACACATGATATTAATGAAATCTGTCAAATAAAATAGGATCCTTAACAACAAGAAAAGGCAATATAATATATCGTTGTAATTAATGCTAATTGTAGAATAAATGTAAACAAGAAAAGACAATATTCCCAACGCTACTAGTTATCATTTTTGGCAAGTGCCCATTATGTAAGTTAAGTACACTGGATCATAGATCAGCATAAACATTTCCACTTATAGGTAGGTTTAAGTTTTTTTTCACCAATTAAAATAAATGAAGATGGTCCCCTTGTGGGGCTGAAAGCCAGACGTGACTTGTAATTTTATATTTAAAATATGTCAACATCTCACGTTAGTTTAAAAAATATTTCAAGTGAATGTGTGTTGGAGATATTTTAATCTTTAGTAGATTTATTCGTCGCTTTGCTCGGTCAGAAAAGCAAGGTCCATTTTTATAAAATGTCTCGATTTGTAACAATAATTGAAATAAAATCATTAATCTGTGAATAGAAAAATGTACTAAACATAAAACTGTATAACAGATCTTATGAAGGATAATCTATACATATAAAATGCTTTGTCCTCAATGACTGACTGACGGATCTGAGACCTGAAACTTGAAGGGTATATTCTTCGTATGACGTAGGTATCCGATAAGGATTTTCCGAAATTCTACCCCTAAGGGGGTGAAAATGGGGGGTAAAGTTTGTATAGAACAACGTCTAATCTACTTCGTATTTTGCACAAACATTCTTTAACAGAATTGATGGTAGATCTGTTTCTTATTTTATTGAAATTCATTCAAAATACCACAGGATAGAGAAAAAACAACAAACACATTTTCATTTTACGTACTTAGTACAGTTTTCTTTTTTAATATGGTCTTTTCAAGTTTTCAAGGACGTTGATTACGAAAATGTTATTTATTTTGACATTAAATAAAAAGTGATAAACCCATGCAGTGGGGTGATAGAAAGGTAAAAAAAAATTCATGAATTGCACTTAAAACAAAGATCTATGTCAATATCGAAATTTACGCATACGAAGTCGCGAGCAAATGCTAGTCTGTAATAAAAACACTTCCATCAATAATAGGTTTAAAATTCAGACGCTGGTTACACATATAAAGACTGTACAGACATTGCGTGTGGCAGAAACGTGCCGTGACATACAATATAATATTCTTATTTAGAACTAGCTGACCCGGCGAACTTCGTATCGCTATATTTTGTTTTCCGAAAATTCTGTCAGACGTGTTTCACTATATAAGTAATTCACAGAAAATCTTCCATTTACAACGTGGTCATGATATTTTATAAAATTACAATATAATAATTCGACAATATCTAACAATTGTGATGGTCTTGTAATGTAGGTTTTATGTAGGCACAATATAACAATAATTAGAACGAAGATAAGACTCTAAACCTAAATAACTAGATCGAAACAGACAAAAACTTTTTTTTTGTTAATGAGCAATGGAACGGTAATTTAATATTTTCAAGTTTTTTTATTTTCCAAATTATTGACTTTCAATTTCTGATATCGGCTTAAACTTATTTTAATATAACTGAAATTAAATAACCTATGTATTTGAATATTAAGGATGACGATAAACCTCTAAACACACATTAAACACACAAAATACTTTGGCGGTTGCGAAAGAAATTAAAGAAATTAATGTTATTCTACCATGATATGTTTGTGTGTCAATATGTGTCAATAGTAGTTTAAGTAATTTTGTTTATCCTATATTAATTAACGATATATTAACCTGAGAATTTAAAACCTAAAGTATTTAATTATACAGTAATTTTTTTTATAGAACCGATAACCTGCCGTAAATAATTTATCTTACTTTAATAATTGCAAAAGCCGCTTAGATTAGTTGCTAGGAAACTGCGAGACACAGTATTTTTTTGGCCTTTAGATTACTTCAGGCTAAATATGTAATAATGAATGGGGGAGCTTAATCAGCACCCCCATATCTTTTCTGAAATAACATTTTTTTTTAATTATTGCAATCACATAGATCCTGGGCAGTGAAAGACTTTGCACCATCAGTACCACAGTATGTGCAGATATTTCGACCAGAAAATAAATTGCACGTCAAATTTGCTGAATTCGTCGTTTGTGAAGATGAGTTCAAATATGCACTTTTAGCAAATAACTGCACATGTCCCGGGGCATCTACACTGGTAACTCTCCTTCTACACACAAGTCGAGGACAGTAAGTGGTTCATTTCTATAAAAATCAATTCTAATAAATACCGACAATAATTGATTATATAAAGTTAGACTAACATACCCAAAATTAAAATTTTAGGGAAGGTCAACAATCACCGGAAGAATGGCATCGACTATATGGTAAATGCTCCGGTAATGAAATCTACCATATTGTCTTAGGAGACAGCAGGTTTTTTGGAGAATATGAAGGAAAAAGTTTTACCTATGCTAGTTTTCATTCACATCGAAAGTATGAAAATTACTTACAATCAAATAAATTGTAATAATTTACAGAAACATGTGTTAAAAATCTTTTTTTGTAAAGGTATGGCGTAGCCTTGGTGGGGGTCCGTCCAGCTGAGCTGCCAGAGTTTTACGAAGATACAATTCTCTTAAACCCAGGACCTCGTCATATAATGAAAAGCAGTGATACTTGCTATTATATGAGTATAACAAAAGAAGAAAACTCTGCTTTTGTTGTATCGGAAAAACAAACAGAACAAAAACCAGCGATTCCTAAAGACCAAACTGCTTGTAGTCTACTTTCTAATGAAAAGAAACCAAGTGATGCAGAGGATGGTTCTGGCCTGCAGAAAAAACCTGACGGTAGTAACGTCGCTCAATACGAACTTCCACAAGTGATTCTCCAAGCTCCCGCGAGTTCCACACCAAAAGCATCGCCATCACGCATCAACCAAGCTAATACTGTATCATCCGCTAATTTTACTGTCACTAGCTGTGAGTGTCACAGTTGGTAAAAGCCGAAAGTAGACCGAATGCATACTTATTTTAACCCAATCAGTGCAATCGGCCTACTTTATTTTGAGTTTTGCTTATTGCTAATTGCCTTAGATAAACTTAATAACAAGGATAATTTCTTATAAACTTGTCGAAGGCAAAGAGCAAGATCACTCACACATTATAGTATTTCAAGTATCCAGATAACGAGGAATATTATTTACAGTTAAACGTTTTAAGTATCATTTCACCGTCTTCCTCGTTACCGGGTTCCTTTTCATACTTTTTATAGATCAGGTATCCAAAAACCAATTTGTGGCTTGGGTGTGCTTCATGTAAGGCCATATCAAAATAGTTATCAAATGAATGATAGTCCTCCGGTACCGTATCACTTTCATTTGAAAGTTTCACGCATGTTTTAATTGTATGATAATATTGCCTTTATTAGTTACACCAGCAATTTAAAAGTGTGGATGGAATCAAGTTTGGCATTTATTCTCACCTAACCAAATATCACCAGATGTAAAATTGCTCTATTGCATTTTCATTAATATTACAATAATAGCGTGTCTAAGTTTTAGCAATCTTACGTCTTGTGAGTTTAATAATTAAACTAATCGATGTTCTTTGTGTCCTTTTTTATTGTTTGTCATAAACGTCTGTGATATTTTAAATAACATTTTGTTATATTTTAATATTCAATAACATTTAATAGTTATCACTTTGTCCCCATGTTCACTCGATGTAATGTGGATAAAATATCTTTAATATTTAATTATTTCAGCTGACAATATTTCACAATTTTAAAATCCTTTATAAACAATATTAGTGACTACGATTTGTTGGTTTGTACAGCGAAATTAGGTGAAGGCACTTCCACATCAGATTCAAGAACCTGCCTGAAAGATTCGCCGGGTACGGACAGTGCTACTGATAGTCACTTACTACTACCAAAACCAGATAATAATTTCCTCAGTCCCGATGCTTTAAATTATCGCAGAGGTAATTTCAAAATTGTTAATTATGACTATTAGCAAATCTCGTTTGACAATATGTTATCTAAAACTCATAACAACATAGGAAGCAGACGACCATCGATACTTCCCGTCCCTGACATGGTAACGAGCAGTTTAAACATTGCTTCCGACAATCAGGAAGACGAGGCCGAAGTGGATGAAAGCGAGGATGAACTGGAAGATGATGTACCTTGGCGATCGCCATCTGAAAAAATCGCGTAAGTTCACTTGCGACAAGCAAGAATTCACGATGCATATACACGCACGCATTATTTCTAAAGGAACTCGGTTTGTAAAATTTTCATAAACAGTATTTTTTAAATGCAATTTATTATTATTAGTATTTTATAATTTTTCATTAATAAATAATTTCAAGTTTCCTGTTTTGCTATAATTTACAATAAAATAAAATTTATAGAGTTAGTATTTTAGTTACGTCGTTAACAGAATCGTCTCTAAGCATTTCCAACTGTTGAACGACAGTATGTTTTTGTTTTTCACTGTTTTAGCGTATACATTCACTCCTGTAGATAGCAGTCCAGGATCACACAAGCTGCATGAATATTGCACAGTACGTACGTCATAGTACCATAATAATTGTTAAGCTGAAAACTTTTTCGTTGCCATATTGCTATTTGTTTTATTTACCTATTATATAACAATAGGTGGATGACACAAGTGAGTCCATCCCCTCAATTTTATTGCATTCAACCAACGGATATCAAATAAACCTCTTAAGAGCTAATTTAAGTCATTCACATTCACATAAAATTTCTCAGTTGAGTCATCTAAATATTTAATTCTCTCTAATAAACTGCACACACATTTTTCGCTATAAATAAATAAATAAGCCCTAACTAGTGACAACTATCTTTTTAATACAGATACCTTGTTTTCTTGTTGCAATTGTGTGCATTGTGTATCTGTATAATCCCTTGAGCATAAAACCCAACCGCACGGCCCGTACCCCTGTCTCCAGTGATGACGTCACCACCAGCAGCTTCTCGTCCTTGGCAGGCAGCGAAGTCGCGCACAGCGCCTGGCGAAACGATTTCACAAGGTAAGATATATTAAGAACTCAACTAAGTAGTTTTACCACTGATGGAGCATTGTCTTTCTGGTAGTAGGTATAACGTTTTTGTTCAATTTATTCATTACAATCCAACAAAAAAGTTTCGAAGACGGATCAATAATAGAATAGTATAATAATATGTCATAAGTATTTCAGTTATTTATATGTAATTTCAGACTTAGTGCGAGCAGAAACAGAAACATATTTTCGATGACTAAGTAATATCGATTAATTCTGTTTACAGCACAACACGTTTATAGCTGTTTTCTGCTGGCATTCTAGTACCGTAACCTCTGGTTTGATTTTACTGTCTTACTTTAATACTGTCAATTGATACTGTCAAAATCCTTTAAATTGTAGTATAGGTCATAGCCCATAAGCCATAACAAATCAAGCCAATGAGTGGCGAAACAAAAATTAACACAATTGTCAACACACAAAAATAAGTAATTTTTCTAAAACTAAATTTGTAAAATGAAATAAGTTGCTTATTTACTTATAGTGGAGTGCCTGGGGGTTTTAACCTCGGAAAATCGTTGAGTTAGGTCGCCACCCGTCAGTTTTTCTAATTGGTCATTTTCCCTAACTCGTCAGTTTCCTTATTCGTCAGTTTTTTAGATTACGTTAAGTGGTCAGTTTCGCTATCTCGTCAGTCTCCCTAATTTGTTAGTTTCCCTAACTCGTCAGTTTACTTGATTCGTCACTTTTCTCATATTAGTCAGTAAATGTACAGTCATTTATAAATTTTTATTGTGTAACCAATGAAATCTCTATTCTATTCCATTAAATTCTCATTAACGAGGAAGGTGCTAACAATATGGATATTATTATGTACGACTTCTTTAGGAGGAAAATTTAATATTTTTTTCTGTATGACAGATTTATCCTACGACTTTTGCGTTTGTCGTAGGTACTTTATCCTATTATTCTATAGTATTTAATATTACTCGTATTTAACTGATTACAATGGGTGAAGAGTTAATTTTATATCATCTGAAAGAGGACAAAAAGTATTGTTGCATAACGGTTTTCGGTACAACATGTCACAAAAAAATAAAAATGGATCGTCGTGGTGGAGATGTAAGAACAGAAGAAGGTGTAGAGGTAGTGTTACTCTTATAGCTATCACTATATTATTATATCTATTAGAAGTAGGCAAGCTAAGCAGAGAGAAATGAAAGCAGTATTTACACGAATAACGTTCACTATATTTACACTGACACACATACAGAAGAAAGTTCAAGAGATTGACAGGAGGAAAAACAGTTTAGGCAAGTATAGAACGAAAACACACAGAACTTAGAATACTAATATTACGACGCGAATTAACTTAAACGGGCGGTCGGCGGTCGGCGGTCGGTGTGCGCGCGCGCAGCCTCTCGGCGTCGATTACGGTGCGAGACTGCCGAGGCGGGGAAATCCGAGCTCGCACGAAGTGTGAGTTCGGATATCTTCGGCGCTGCGGATGCGCGCCCGATGCCGACCATTGACATAAGCGAGTACGCCACATCAGCCCCCTCGGAGACCGTTAAGGTCGAAAATAATCTGGAAACCGCACCCGCCGTCCGGATCTTGTTTCCCGTGGGGCATTTAATGTTACAGGGGGTGCAGGTTTGATCGCCTCTTGTGGTGTAGAATCGACGAGTAGGTAAGCTGGCTTAAGTCTGTCAATGGTTACCGTCATCACTTTGCCCTGTACGTCAATTTTGAATGCCTTCTCGTCACGCTTCAGCACCTTGTAAGGCCCTGTATACGGAGGGTCGAGCGGTCGTCGTACTGCGTCCTTTCGTAAGAACACGTAATCTGCAGTGGCCAGTGACCTTGGAACATAGAATATTTTCTGCCCATGATGACTTGCAGGTGTTGGAGACAGGCTCGACATATGGGAACGCAGCTGGGATGAGAAATCGGTGACGTCGACAGTTTGTTTGGATGATGGTTTTATGAACTCTCCGGGCAGCCGTAGGGGTTCGCCGTATACTAGTTCGGCTGTTGACGCCCCTATGTCCTCCTTCCACGCTGCACGTATACCTAGTAGAACCAGTGGAAGGACCTCAGTCCACTTCTCGTTCGCATGGCACATTATAGCTGCCTTTAGTTGCCTGTGAAACCTCTCAACCATTCCGTTTGCGGCTGGATGGTATGCTGTTGTCCTTGAGTGATTAAACCCAATCAGTCTTGATAGTTCTTTAAATAGATGTGCCTCGAACTGTCTCCCTCTATCTGTCGTTATTGTCTCCGGGCAACCAAAGCGTGATATCCAACCAGTAACAAGTGCATTCGCTACCGTGTCAGATTTGATATCTTGGAGCGGTACTACCTCTGGCCAACGCGTAAATCTGTCGACTGCCGTAAGACAGTACTTATATTCGTTCGACGGTGGCAGGGGTCCTACGAGGTCGATATGTACATGGCTGAATCTGTTCGTAGGAGGAACAAAAGCATGTACTGGGGATTTAGTATGCCGGGCAATCTTAGACCGTTGACATGACAAACAGGCTTGCGTCCAGTTCTTGCAGTCCTTCTTGATGTTAGGCCAAACGTATTTCCTAGTCATCAATTTTACTGTAACCTTACTTCCTGGGTGACTCAATCCATGTATGCAGTCGAATGCTTGTCTACGGAAAGGTGGTGTCAGGTAAGGTCGAGGTGATGGACCAGATAGATCACAGTATATCTCCTTACTGGAACCAGAAATTTCTGTTTTCTGCAAGTTCAGTGAAGAGTTACCTTGTAGAAGTTGACGGAGTTCGTTGTCTTCCTGCTGTGAGTTAGCTAGAGACTCAAAATCTAAAGTGCTCGTAATAGCTTCAGTACGAGATAGAGCATCAGCGACTATGTTGTCTTTACCGGAGATGTGTTGAATATTCGTAGTAAATTGCGATACGAAATCGAAGTAACGAAATTGCCTAGGTGAGCAATTCTCTGAAGCGTTTTTGAAAGCTGACACGATTGGCTTGTGGTCCGTAAAAATGGTAAACGTCTTACCTTCGAGCATGTGTCGGAAGTATTTCACAGCTTCATAAATAGCTAGCAGCTCTCTGTCGAATGGACTGTACTTTTTCTGAGCTGGACTGAGCTTCTTTGAAAAGAATCCAAGAGGTTTCCAGCCAGATTCTTCTTGCTGCTGTAGTACGGCGCCGATCACGTTGTCTGACGCGTCGGTACACAGTATAAAATCTGTAGAAGAATTTGGGTGAGCTAAAAGAGTAGCATCGGCAAGGCTATTTTTACAGGCGACGAATGCTTGTTCAAGTTCCGGTGACCATTGTATGGCTGTATTGGGCTTGATATTTGAACCAGACAAAAGTTTATGTAGTGGAGCTTGCATTTTGGCTGCCATAGGTAGAAAACGCCTATAAAAATTGATCATGCCCAGAAATCTACGAAGGTCACGGATAGTCTTTGGTTGTGTGAAGTTCTGGATGGCGCTTACCTTTTCAGGAAGGGGCTCAGTACCAGCTGACGATACAGTGTAGCCTAAGAATTCTACTTGCGATTCGCCCAGCACACACTTAGAAGAGTTTATGATAACTCCGTGATCTTGTAATCGCTTGAAAACTAATTCCAGGTGTTCCAGGTGCTGGCTGCTGGTCCTGGAAGCCACCAATATATCATCTAAATAGGGATAGCAGAATTCCAGGTCTTTAAGAACTTCATCGATAAACCGTTGAAATGTCTGAGCCGCGTTGCGAAGGCCGAAACTCATAAACGGAAACTCAAACAATCCAAACGGAGTGGTTATTGCGGTTTTCGCTACATCCTCTGGATTTACAGCAATTTGATTGTACGCTCTAATAAGGTCTATTTTAGTAAACACAGTACAGCCAAGAAGATTATGAGAAAAATCTCCAATGTGCCGAACCGGGTATCGGTCAGGTATGGTGCGGGCGTTCAATGCACGATAGTCACCACATGGACGCCATTCATTATTTTTCTTTGGAACCAGGTGCAGCGCAGACGACCAGGGGCTGTCAGATCTTCTAGCAATACCTGTTCTTACCATATCTTCGAACTCCTTCATCGCTATACGGAGTCGATCCGGTGCTAATCGTCGTGGGCGGCAAAATACAGGCGGGCCAGGAGTAGTGCGGATGTAATGCAGTGTACTATGCTTCATCTTGCGCGTAGACAAGTCCCCAGCAGGACGAGTGATGTCAGGGAACTGTGAGAGCAAATCGTGATAAAGCGATGAACCAGAGACAGACTTTATTTGGCATATAGCAGCTGATGCAGGCCTAGCAAAAGCACTTAGTGAGGTCAGGCTATCCACTAAACGATGGTGTCTAGCATCGACAAGCAAACTGTAATGCGAGAGAAAGTCAATGCCTATTATAGGTTTAGTGACGTCCGCTATAACGAAACGCCATACAAACGCACGTCTGAGTCCAAAGTCTAGCGATAGATTTATCCAACCGTATGTATCTATCACAGAACCGTTAGCTGCGAATAGTTTATAATCGGTTTTAACGCACTGTTTATCGCGACTAAGTTTATATGGGTAAACACAAAGATCTGAACCTGTATCTACTAAATATTGAATTTTAGTTTTACGATCCGTTATAAAAACACGGCCACTCACTACACTATCGCAGTCGTATGACGCCGTCTTCATTGACTGCTCTGTCCGTTTCCCTGCTTAAACGTACACGGATCGCGGCACTTCGTTGATGCTTTGCCGAAACGTCGATGATACCAGCAGTGCCCCGGGCCAGCATTAGAGCGGCTCCGGGACCGTTGACGCCAACGCGGTGAACGGGCGCGGTCTCTCGACCGCGAACGGGATCGATCAGCTGACAGCGCGGCAACTTGCCGCGTGAGGTCATCTATGCGGCGCGTAAGTTGGTCGATTGCAGCTATAGAACATGTAGCTGCCGAAGTTGACGGCGAGGTGGCCGCAACAGCCACCTGAGCGTTGGGCTGAGCGGCTATCTCGTGGATCTTGTCCACGATCTGCGCCACGGTGTCCAAAGGCAGGTCCACTTGAGCTGCCATTATCGCCTGCATGTGGGCGGGCAAGCGACTTGTCCACAAAGACCGGATGAAATCGTCTGGCACCTCTGATCCAGCCAGGCTGCGCAGGTGTCGTAGAAACTGGGACGGCTTTCGGTCTCCCAGCTCTTCCAACGTTAACAGCTGTCTCACACGTTGTTCTTGCGACGCCGAAAGACGACTAATAAGCTCCGATTTTATTTTATCGTATTTATTTTCCGACGGCGGTTTATTTATAATGTCTTTTACTTCACTCACGTATTTAAAATCCAAGTTCGCGATAACGTGGTAAAATTTTGTTACATCGGCAGTTATATTTGAAAGTACGAACTGGCTTTCTAATTGGGCGAACCATAGCGCAGGTTCATTTGCCCAAAATGGCGGCATTTTTACACTAACGCGGCACACCTCACTCGAACCGTCTTTTACAACCACGGGGTTAGACATTTCTCCCGTTGACATTGTGAAGATCACGTCGGGGTCACCACTATAGCTATCACTATATTATTATATCTATTAGAAGTAGGCAAGCTAAGCAGAGAGAAATGAAAGCAGTATTTACACGAATAACGTTCACTATATTTACACTGACACACATACAGAAGAAAGTTCAAGAGATTGACAGGAGGAAAAACAGTTTAGGCAAGTATAGAACGAAAACACACAGAACTTAGAATACTAATATTACGACGCGAATTAACTTAAACGGGCGGTCGGCGGTCGGCGGTCGGTGTGCGCGCGCGCAGCCTCTCGGCGTCGATTACGGTGCGAGACTGCCGAGGCGGGGAAATCCGAGCTCGCACGAAGTGTGAGTTCGGATATCTTCGGCGCTGCGGATGCGCGCCCGATGCCGACCATTGACATAAGCGAGTACGCCACACTCTAAATATAGATTTAACGGCCATACTGCGACGGTCCACAAATTTATGTGAACCAGACATTGCTTCCAACATTGTGTCTGAAGTATTAGACATATTATGTAAAACCCGGGTGAGTACAGAATATGGTTCGGTGCGAGCGATTTACGAAGAAAGCGTTCATCATTTAAAGGACGTTGAATCTGCATTTCTTGTGACGTTCCAAACTTTACCAGCGTCAAAAATATGCTTTATAACGCAAGGCATAATCATCTTGGCGTTAAAAATACAGTGTTTAAAAATTTACAAGATGTCATCGTACCAGAGGAGTTGAGAAAAGATTTTCTTGTTCGTGAAGATGGTATAAATGACAAAATTTTCTTTTTTATAACACCTCAAGCGCGGCAAATGTTTTCAGAAGTTAAAGAATTTTTCTGCGATGGAATGTTTAGCGTTTCAAAACCATTCAAACAATTATACTCTTTTCACGCTGACATTGGAAGCACATCTGAGGAAACAAATGTTGTGCCATTGATTTATTGTCTTTTTCCAGATAAAAAAGAATCAACATATTTGAGAGTATTTGAGTTCCTTAAAAATAAAATAAATCCCGAAAAATTTCACGTAGATTTTGACCTGGTAGCCATCAATGCAATGAAAACTATTTTAAACACGTAAAAATATAGACGTGCTAATTTGATGTTTCAATATTTTTTATTATTATTTCACTTTATACGTAGCGAAGCACGTACAGGGCCGCTAGTATTTTATGTATATACCTACCTTATTAAATAAATAAAAAATATTTGTATTATTTGTTTTTTCGTTCCGAATGTACTCCATTGGCAAATCAGGTAAACTGACTAGTTAGGGAAACTAACAAATTAGGGAGACTGACGAGATAGCGAAAATGACCACTTAACGTAATCTAAAAAACTGACGAATAAGGAAACTGACGAGTTAGGGAAAATTACCAATTAGAGAAACTGACGGGTGGCGACCTAACTCAAATCGTTACAGTGAATGGATTTTTGTGTTTGAGGTCTCATTTTTTTTAAATGCTATAACTTGCAAAGTTTATCAAAAATGTTTGCCCCTTTCGATTTTATTTTTTGTTTGAAGATGTTGCGAAACTTTCCTCTCTGATAAATTTTCAATTTTTACATTAGCGTGTGTCAAAATTGAGTTTGTATTCGAAGAGTCGATGACAACTTGATACGATTACAAGACGAAAGTAGTTCGTGCTACCAATTGTATTTTGAGCTACGCACGATAAAGTTGCTGCTGTACTAAAAGTTATACATTCTGTTCTCGATAAGGATATGATTACATTTACATTAGAAGTTTGTAAACAGGTCAACAACGTACCAGGATAATCTAGAACCGATATAATAAAATAATAATGTTGAGGAGTACCGATGCTTTAGTCCGAGAACTGATTTAAGGAACAAAAACGTACAAATCATGCAATTGAACACGCGCAATTGAGATTAGAGATTTGAAATTTATTTTCCAATAATCGAATCAGTTTAACAAAAACATCAAAACAAAAGAAGTCATCTTAAAAAGAAAAGTCACCTTAAAAAAGATAAGGGAAAGAGACTTTTCGTATTTTGTACGTCTTATTTTATAGTTAAATCTCTTTGCTTGTACTTTTTCTTTCTGGCTGAATTTGATATACTTAATGAAGGTTACATACAAAAAAAGAAAATCTGTTTCCCACCATTTTTAATTGTTTTTCTTTTGTTAGAAAGTCTTATGATGAAATTCGACAAAAATTTGACACAAGGCCACGAAAAAGAAATTGTGATACGAGTATTATTATATTTTTAATGTAACCTTTTTCGTGGTTTCAAAATCAGCCAGAAAGAAAAAGGACAAGCAATGAGATGTATTTACAAAATAAGACGTACAAAATACGAAAAGACTTTCTCCTCGACCTATTAATAAATATATTAAAACTTTAATTCAGTTACATTTTATCAGTTTAATTTTTTGTATTATTATATATTATTACTAGCGGTCGCCCGCGGCTCCGCCCGCGTGGATGTCGGTTACCGCTGCAAAAAGCCTACCCAGAAAAGACACGGTCAGCAAAATGATTCCCAGGTCAATTCACAGACACCGACACTAACATCGACGACGCAGTCATTATCCGCAGGCTGCATAGATTGTCTTTATGTTAAAGTTGTTAATGATGAAAATATTTAAATATAATTAATACTAAGTTTTCACTTCTGCCGGCAGTCCCGGAGTGCAACCCCTTTATAGGATAGATAACTACTTCGCAACGGAAGGTGCAGCAGAACTCGTAATATTTTAATTTCGCCATAACTTCAAAACCATACATCCAATTTTAATCATTCAGACCAAATATTATCTACATAAACTGCACTTAGTGATGAAATAATTTATTTTGATAAGGATTAATAGCATGAGTAAAATAAATGCGTTTAAATGTAGTAAAAAAAAAATTCAAGGTTTTTAAATAAAAAAATGGTTGTGCCCCACTCGACATAGATAGGTATAGTGTGTCGCGGACTTTTTTGTAGATATTTATAAGATCTACAATTAATTAGAACATTTTATGGTTCTATCTTTTATAGTTTAGGCAGCGTACGCAAAATAAGTAACTTTTCTGGTTGATTTTTTACACCTTGTGTCCGAAAAAATCAAATAACTTACGAAACCCTATATTTTTCCAAAATAAAATTTTGCCTATGTTACTCGTGGATAATGTAGCTATTGAATGGTGAAAGAATTTTTAAAAACGGTCCAGTAGTTTTTGAGTCTATTTATTACAAACAAACAAAGTTTTCCTCTTTATAATATTAGTGTAGATATAATTTAATAAGTATTTTTAACTCTTGGTTTATGTTTTTTTTGAAGTCTTTTCTAAATAATTTAGGTTCTTAGTCATCATAATAAGGATTTCATCTTGCTCAGCCAAAAAGCTGCTAACCTGGTTATACCTTTATTTTGGCAGCTCAGCTCCATTTTATAATAACATAATCATACACGCAAAATTCTAGCTCAAATCGTTCCATCATTTGACCTTGAATATTTTAAGACATGGACACGAGATTTTAGTCAACTTCTGAGACAACGACGCTTAGAAGGCCAAAATGAAGCATTAAAGTTTGCAGTTTTATAGCTCTCTTGCCGAGGTTGACCCTCTACTTGGGCTTAGATGATTGATCTATCTTAACTATCTGTAAGTAAAATTTCATAACGATCCGTTCTGTGCTAGTTGCGAAACCATAAAAACAAAAACGGACAAATCTATGCAATATGTATAACACTTGTCTGGTATCACTATCAGGTTTGTTCAATATCAGTCTATTTTTTTTTTTTTTTTTTTAATAAGGTGGGTAACAACATTATCCTTTATTATAATATAATGATTTATATGAACTGTTGTGATCATACCTCTGTAATTGATTACAGAGATTGGTGGAAACAAAATTACCTTTTGCACAATCCTCTGAACGCCTATGAGCATGTAACTCGTGAACTTGATGTTTATTGTTAGATTGATTTTAAACACCACTAAATATAGAATTCTCACGCCCGATTACATGTTTGTCCTATATATTTTTTTATTAGTTGATTGTGATGTCTGTTAGAAATATTTGTAAGTATTAAAGGTTTTAATTGATGTTTTTTCAGTCACTTTTTCTCTTATTAATAATATTTTTAAATCAAAAAGCTTTGCTTTGCCTGTTATAATGACTAAAAGAATATTATATGTATTATAGTTTCAACTTGATCAAATAATCAATGTAATAAATAATTATATAATCGAGTTTTTTCAGGATTGTAAAGGGTTTTCCACCAGTGTCACCATTTATTGGAGTGAGCCCAACACTGTGTTATTTACTAAAAGAGAAGAAACCGCTTTGTTGTTTACAACTAGCACAAGTCTGCGAACACTGTGCCTATCGGAACGCAAAAGAATATCAGTGGCAAAATAAAACCATAATTTTAGCTGCTGATTACGCCTCTAATGGAATTTATAACTTTATAATACCCCTACGAGCTCACTTTAGATCAAAAACTTCACTAAATCCTATAATCTTACTTTTGGAACGCCGACCAGATATAGCATTTCTCGATGCCATATCCTACTTTCCATTAGTATACTGGATGAAAGGTAGCATTGACTGGTAAGTATTAAGTGAAATATTTTAGCAGAACATTTCAATTTCGTCACAAGATCCATATGAATTAAAAAATATTAATTCACTTTTCAGTTTAGATGACTTATTACGCGCTGGAATCACCCTAGCAGAAAATGTTGTTGTGGTTAACAAAGAGTTATCAAACTCAGCTGAGGAAGATAGTTTGGCTGACTGTAATACCATTGTTGCCGTACAAACAATGTTCAAGTAATTGTTTCATTTTAATTTCATGTTTTATATCATAAACTAAGCGAAAGACTACAGCGAAAGACTGTTAATAATGTATATTAATATAAGTGCAGCGAAAATTATTAGTTTAATACTAAATAATTTGATGCCCAGCGAAAATTAATCTGTTAGGTATGGGTTTACTATCAAGTGCTCAATATACTACTAATCTTTTCAGGTTTTTTCCATCTATCAAATCAATTACCGAATTATCACAATCATCGAACATGCGCTTCATGCAATTTCGTGCACACGATAAGTACGCGTTGCATCTATCTAAGATGGAAAAGGTATTTTTAGTTGTAAGTTTAAACAAATTCCTAAATTAATTAAAGGAAAATTATTTATTACCCTTATTATTGCTATCTTTTCAGAGGGAAAAAGAACGGGGATCACATATATCTTATATGTTTCGACTACCATTTGCAGCCGGCTCTGTTTTCTCAGCTTCTATGTTAGATACACTACTGTACCAAGCATTTGTAAAAGATTATGTAATAACCTTTGTTCGACTGTTACTGGGGGTTGATCAAGCTCCAGGATCTGGATTTCTCACTTCAGTAAGTTTAAGTTAACTAATATTGGCTGAGTTTTACCTTAATATCAGCTTGCGATTACTGTGTATTCAGTCCACCATCATCATATGTTCATGTCCATTATACAAGCGCTCATCTCATTATGAAATTATATTACTGCGAAAGTAATTTAAATTATTGACATTTTATGTGACTGTAATATATATATGTATATTATATATATATTAATAGGTTATACATATTTAAATTGGAATTCTAACAGATGAAAATATCAAGAGAAGACATGTGGATCCGTACGTATGGTAGATTGTACCAAAAGTTGTGTTCAACAACGTGCGAAATTCCCATTGGGATTTATCGCACTCAGGATACAACTTTAGCCGATGCGTCTCACCACGTGAGTATGTCGCCAAGGACCCCATCAAAATGGTTTTGGTCACGCCTCGCGAGAATGCGACCATCGCGGGCATCGGTGAGTCGGTTAACTCCTACTCTCAATTAATTATCTCCTTAAATACAGTCCTTTACTGCAGTTTACGCCTGAACGCTATTGAACCATTACACACCATTTCAAACCAAATAATTAATTAAATTCCAAATTATGATAGTACATCACAAATATTGCATCTTAGTAGTCCGAGTCTATGGACTGTATTTCGGGTATATTTTTATTCTTATCTTTGTCTTTTTCTCGCGTCAATGCAACACTTTTTTTCATTATTGTAACCTGTCTACATATATACATAATGAGCATAACACTTGTGGAGTGTCTGTAATTAGTAGCATATTTTTTAATTTCTTTATGACCTACTCTCACGCGACACTTGGTTTTATCTTAACAAATACACGTGCTTTAATCTTGTAATCTATATGCAAACTGCTACGGCCAGAAGAGTTAGGTAAACTAATATGCTTTAGCGCGGACACCAAAAGTTACATAATAATATAATAAGTTGCTAATAACACCCTGGGTCCACCAAAACTATAATCACTATTGAACTCGATGATCGCAATCCCGCCTATATGTTAAATAAAAATATATGTAGTTTGTGTTTGCATGATACATTATAGACTCTAGAGATAATAACACATGAATAACAAAGAATAGCAACATTATAACAAATGCTCGAATAGAAAAGAATTATTAATATTTTAAGTGACAAACTTTACCCAGTATATCTACTCGAAAGCCCAGGTCACTGCATGGATAAACCTTGAATTATAAACTTCAATTATTTTAAATGTTTCATCGCAAGTGACAAATAATCAGAAATATACACACAAAATTAGCGCAACCGCTTTTGCTTCTTGCATGTCTACTATTAAGAAAAATAGTTTTCATTAAAAAACACAATTCACGATACAAATGCTTAAAAAAGGACACAAACTATTCATTACAAAAGCACAGTCCCATTTACGAATAAACAAAGAGAAATCAAAAGGTTTTATGTGAGTCTTTTGATCTGTTTGAATCAATTGATACTAAATCGAAATTCAAAATTGTGGCCGATATGTCATAAGCTCTACTAGGAAAAGTATTGGAAAACTGTGACACGACAGTTGCAGCAGGAGGAGGGCGAAAGCGGAGGATTTTCGGCATGTGGGCGCCGGGAGGCGGCTAGCTGCCTCAGCGGCTGCTATGGAGAACGCACCCCGGCGGTAAGGTCACTGCCAGAGGCCTTTCACATGGACCTTTTAGTCCGCGGTGAAACATGTTTATCAAACAGTAAACATTCAGAGAATAGCCTGTACTAGCGGCATTTCTTTTTGTTATTACGTAACTGGTTTTGATGAGAAATTCATAATTTAGTTCATTATGAAAAAGCATTTGGTTACAAAACATACAGGTAGAAAGGTTTATTGATCAAGCCTGGATATCCTTAAATCAACCTTTAGGTATACCGACACAAAATCGTAGTTTATTAATTCGATAACATATTTAACGTTTCAAAACTTCAGCTCGTAACTTTTCTAATGACCCGGTGACTTACGGTTGTAGTTCGGACGCCAATGTGATTGGCAACATTGAGTAAGAAACATTAGATTTGAGTGGTTCAACGCATTTTGTCCTAGTCGTACTAAATCATTCAGAGTTACTGTTGGTATTATTTGTAAATGGTTCAATTCAAATCTTGTCCAATTTTCAATTTGTTCTATTCGCAAAAGTAAGTATAACACTTCAATAGCAAAACATAATTTAAATCTTTGAAAAAATATGTTTGAGCAGACTTATAGGTATTATTAAAATAATTAATAGAAATGCTTTGTTTTAATCTTTACATGAGGTGAGAGAATGAAAGAGGTAGTAAACAGGGTTGCGTTGGTGGTCTTTTGTATTTATAGCAATACAGTAATAATAATATTTTTATTTTTATTAATTATGCATCTATATTCTATACTCATAAAAGTCCTGACTGACTATACATCAACGCACGCTATAAATCGACATGGATGTCATTTTCAGTTTTTTCAATGACGTTAATTACGAAAAGTTATCTATTTTGACATTCAAGACATTGGACAGCATATATAAAATAAAATTCAACCCCTGTGATGATGGGTGGTTGATACACGTCATTTCTATTTTTACACTTAAAAAAAAGTACCTAATTATAAAAATTACATAAATATTTAAATCTGCGCGGATGAAGTCGTGGGCAAAAATGTATAGTGCTAGTATTACCAGGAATTTGCTCCGCCAATTACAAATATGCACAGCATTCGTTTTGCACCCCGGTCATGTATCTATTCGGCCAACATCGCTATCACTCTGCACCTAATAGATTATATATTTTTTTTTTTTCGTTTACTTTCCAGAACTTAAAACTGTTTTGCTAGTAAAGTATGACCATATGCGAATAGGACAAGATGCGAATTAGACTAAATGAAACCAACTGCGAATATGACTAATTGCCAATTAGACCATTTGGTTCTTAGACCTTTGGGCGAAAGATATATAAGATGTGGAATATTTACTACATAGGTTTTTTGCTTGTAGGTATCGACAGCCGGACGGCATAGCATAACGACGTCATTTAACGCATTAAAGAAAATAAAATATATTTAAACGACGTATGATTCCTACAAAATAGGATACATTGCAATGTCTAAAAATAAAGAACAAAGTATACTCAGAGGCTTTTGTTTCGTGTAAATAATGACAATCTTATTTAGCTCTGCTGACTGTCGAAACGTATAGTTTATTGACAATCTATATGTTTTACAATAATGGATTCATTATGAATCAAGGAACTATTTACGAAATTTATTACAGAAAATTCAATGTGAAAGGACTCTGCATAGAATTTTTATACATAAAAATTGTAATTTAAAAGTAAGTACCTCACCATCAGTCACTGGCGAGGTACTTTAGGCTGTGGTCATTTGGACGGTGACACTGAGGCTGAGATCTATAGAGCGTACTTACAGTTTGCTCTGTCTTAACTGGAGCCAACTTTGCTTAGTCTGAGCTGAGCCTAGGCATTGATTTGGTCATGTCAAATTTCTGCTTAGCTCGAGCTAAGATAAAGTACGAGTTTCATGCATCATCTTCTGCTGAATTCTTTGTTAAATATAAGGTAAAACGAATGTAATACTTTGTGTAATTATTAAAGTCCAAAATCTCCGTTTCCTTATTAATATTAGATCATTGAAACATTAAATTGTCTAATATTATATAAATTAATTATTGTTACGAAAGAAATCATTGAGTAAAAGATGGGTAATGACGTTGCAAGGTTGTCAGATGAATCTTTCGATTACACAAAAATGTTTATATTAGAGAGAATCAAGATAATTTATTTTGGTCCAAAATATTATAATGGATTAAATTATGTTATGTTATTATGCCGGAGTTGCTTGTCCTCGATGTTGACCAGAATGCTACGATCGCCTATGAGATTTAGTATTTAAAAATACTTCCAACATATTAATTTCTAATATATTTTCCAATGTTTACCGAAATCTAAATGGTAACTGGCATCACTATCGTAACAATGAATAATTGTACACTATTATTTTTCACAGTGTAATAAACCAAAGTTTTTCTTAAGTTGTAATTTTTGTGAACTTTGGATTTAATGAGTTAGAGCACAGACAAAGTAAAAGTATCACTTTACAGAAAAGTTAAGTCTGAGGAAAGTGTAAATACGCTCTATAGATCTCATCCTGAGGGCCTAGTGCGAGTGATCGTGACAATGTTATAATAATAATAAAATGTTTATTTACTCATCACAAAGGTTTCTTACACTATATTTAAACTATTACAGTCAGAACCAACTTTGTGAGAGTCTGGTGCCTGTGGTAGGTTGGTTTAAAAAAAACCACCTGTATTACGGGTCACCATATATATATAGTTATGTTTTTTATATGGAGAAATTACTTTATCTAAATAACACTAGAGGGCGTCATTCTTACATAATGCAAATTGTAGTTTACGTTGTCACGATATAACGCGTTTGGCCTCTCGCAAAAACTTTAGTCGGCCCTCTGTTTCTACAATGGAGCTCCATTCTGCTCCCAATCTGAATAAGAAATTTCACTATCACCTTTTTGATATTTTAATTGGTGTGTGTATAATATTCAGCGTTTAGTATAATATTTATACTTTGTTCAATTTTTGGTTACTACATATTTACAACCAGGAATATCTCTGAAATGATTTTTATGCCCGTAATTAATATTGCAAAATAATAAATCAGATTTTTTTTTTGTTGAGATAATCATAATTTAATAACAATCATTATAGTCATTATCTCTACGTATAATCTAATGAATGCACTAATCAGAATCAATGCATTTAAATAAAACGCATTTTTATGTAGGTGTGTACATACAAGTAGATGCTTTAGAATCACGATGACGCACTCATGCCAAACATTATTACAATTTTAAATAATTTTGTTAACAAGGTAGTAGTAGACAAATATTTTAACCAATATACACATATTTGGTAATAGCGTAAGAGTAGTTTTATTTAGATAGTCACTGCAGTGCGTGTCAGCCTTTTAATTCAAATAATTGGAGGATGTACTATATTATTAGTTCGTAAAACATACTTTAGCAAAAAAGAATGTTATAATATAATGTAGATATAATTACCCGATAAAAAGCGTATCGTAAACAAGCCCACAGTTTTATTAAAATCATGCATGTTTGTCTTTATGCACAGGTACCAACAATAATTTGTATTTCTAATAAAAATATATGTAAAATATTATTTTAAACAATATGTATATAGGCAACACATTATTGTTGATAGCCATACCTTTACGTCAAGTCACAAATATACAAACAATTTCTGCATAAAACAAGATATTTATATCGTGTTATTTGCCCCACAGTATTCTACAAGTCTTGCCGATGAAGCTCGAGACAATCATGCTCAACAAATCGAAAGAGCTGAAATTGCTAATCTAGTGCGTTCAAGAATGGAGTCCCTGAACCTTACTGGTATAGATTATGACGATGTCAGTGAGAAGCGCAACAGCTTGTCTTACGTAATCATAAATCCTAGCTGCGACTTGAATTTGCAAGAGGGTGATATTATGTAAGTATATATAGAATATTAAATTACTTAGTTAACAAAAAAGTGCCATATTGTTTATCACGGGTAAGTAAAATAGGTTTTAAAACAAAAGGCACATGGTTGACCATTACATTTTAATAAAAATTCAATTAATCCATTCGTAAATTAGCAGACTTGGGGCCCAGTGATAAAAATCATATATTAATTATATCATCATAAATATTATAATACAAATATAAATATTGTGCGTACTTAAATATTTATTCTAACTTATAGCTAACCTACTAAATTCTTACATTTCAATTTAAAAAAAAGATTTTTGAGAAGAGATTGCATGTTCGTACGATTCCCATTTGACCGGTATTTGTTTATCTTATTTCAGATATTTGGTTCGGCCATCACCGTTTTCTGCTCAAAAAACATTTGAGCGCCATAACAGTCGCCGAAAGTCGAATATTAGTTTCTGCTCTCAAGCATTAATTCAAGCTCAGGGAGTATCAAGCAGAAGAGGATCCGCTATAGGCGCAAGTTTCACACAACCACGAGCGCCACCATTATCTACAACAAAAGCTAATTCGTTATCTTTGCCTGATAGCCCCACTATTATAACCGACTTTAGAAGTAGATCAAACTCACTACGAGTAGTGGACGACATATTACTGAGACGGTCTAACTCTTTACGACAGGGACTAAGCGGTGTTGGATCTCGACGACGTAAAAGCAGTCTTGAAGAAATTGGCATATCTCACTTTAATTCATTGCTTCAGCATCAACAGCAGCAGCAGCAACAAAATGCATTTAAAATGGCCTTAAATGGAAGCATTGGCTTAGAAGTGACACCTCCAGAAGAAAATCCATCAGATCGTTTGCCTTGTCAGAGTTTACCCATTGACGCGTATCAAGAAGTCGCAGCAGCTCTTCCATCATCGTCTATGGGTCCTACTCTACCGCCCGTCAGTTCGACACCGGATCCGCAACATTTGCAAGGGACAATTGTATGATATCACCTGATGTGGGGACGTCGACTTGGTTCCGTAATTAGAAATAAGTGGACGTAGACTTTAGCTCGGTTAACCTTATAATGAGAATTTTTTCCTGTAGTACCGGCTAAATAGTATTGCCCACTTTTAAGCGGAACTTGATTTGACCTCGTAGCGTCTCTACCTATTATGTAGTGTCACCTAAATACAGTGATGTAGACTGATGGTGAAAGAGCTGTGTATTGTAAGCGGGATCAATTAGTTACTAGGTAAGGGGGACTTAAAGTCAGCACATCGCTGTCTGTATATATCAGAGTTTAACGTGATCTAATTCAATTTGTAAATAAAATAGAAATTTACAAAATGTTAATTGTAAATATACATATATTACATAGGAAAAGTATTTAACTTAAAGAGTCAATAAATTAATCTTTTAGGGTTCATATTCCTAGAGTTACTGACCAAAGAAAATTATATCAACTTCGACGAAGATAGTAGATGCCGTACTATGCAAATATAGATTATTATCTATCCTTAGAATTGAACAATCACGTTCTGATATACATAGGAACCTAACAAATTCAGATTAATAAAGCAAATGTACGTATTCACGAAAACATTTCTTTTATTTCCTAATTTAAAATACACGGATAAGCGGAGCGACAAACGTCGCTTCATTTATTCGTGGCCCTATCCTAGTGTTCCTAAGTTTACACGCAGTGCCGCTCACACAACGACGATATAATTATGTATTGTTATTAACTGAAAATGAGTTACAAGTAATAAAGTTGTCGAAAAATAACTAACATAATAAATAATTAACAGTTTATCATTATACAATCCAGTAGGTAAAAAATAGGAACTTTCTATTCTGATTTGAGAATACTTATAGAAATTTTTTGTTCAAAAGCCAATAGCAGATTTTTTGTATGAGTAGCTTTTTCATACTTGACACTGTGGCTTTGCAGTTAAGTTACCTGCACCTACGAGCACCGCGCTGGTTACCACTAACACTATATGCCTTGGTTTCGAATCCCATACGAAACTAATAAACAAATATATGTGTGTACTTTATGCCCGTTATCTTTTTAATAATTTAACATACATTTTTCAAGGTGCATTTTTAGTCATCTTACTAACTTTGCCTAGGTCATAGTAATCAGATATAAAGGTTGTTTTTTTTAGAGGTTGGGTTTTAAACTGACAGCATTAATTCTAGAGACTGTTAATTTGACGATTGAATGTTGTTGATTTGTGGGCAGTAAGATTTCATTTTTTTTTGCATTAGTCACAGTCATTTGTTTTTGATGAAAAATTATCAGCGAGCAGTTGTGACCAATCAACTTAATTAGTTTCATTTATCATTAACTACATGCCGGTCATATATACGACATTCAACAAGTAAATATCTACTTAAAAAAATGGAATATTGCATCAAGTTTATAACATTATTACTTGGTTATTATACGGTAATGAAAATATTTTCTTTGCTATGAATATTATCGTATTAGTATATTTGTATATTATAACTGAATAAAATTATAGTTGTCCACAATACAAGAAAATTTTAATGTAGCAATTGCCCAAAACGCGGTGAGTAATATTGCATCACTAGAGATTGTTATCATCATCATCATCATAGCATCACACATCAACAGAAGTAGCTAAACATATCCATAATTTCAAAACGCACGTATACCGTAGCATATATAAATTATTTACTACTAGTGCCAGATTGAATTATCATCATAAATTTAATTCTATCACCAGTCTTGTTAAGTAATTTATGTATGCTACGGTAAACATACGTTTTGAAATGTTGTATGTGTTCAAGTACTTTTATAGCTGACCCTACCTACACTAATTGAATCTATAATATTGCATTTTTTTCTTACAATTGAGAGACCCTAATAATAATAATATCTAAGGGAATAAGAAAACACCAATGTTGCCTACATTGGTAAAACCTGCAATAACTAAACCATATTATTATCAAGTTGGTCGTTTCATAATTCTTTACAATACCCGATTAAATACAGTTAAAATTCATCGGATTAACTTAATTGCAACTCACCAAACAAAAAATAAAGTGACATACCTACTTTATAGCGTTTTATATTATAGTTTATAACACATTTGCTCGTAAAGGGACTCTTATTTCACCACTTTCAATATCGTAATGTATCTCATTACGTACTTGTGCGTTATTGTAATCAACACATTGACTTAGTATTAAGTCGTTATTAGTTGAAGGTCCCCAAAATGTTATCCCATATTGCAGGAATGAAGCCGCTAACCCTTTTATCATAAAGTGATAATCCTACAGATTAAATAATTTCATCATATAACACACTAAACATTTGAAAATATATTTTACAGAGCAAGGGCAGTCCAACAACTTGTACTGCAAGGGTAAACTAAACTTTCAGTAATCGTTCAATCATATTTCCCTTTAAAAGTAAGAAGTCAAGTTTCTGAATAAGTCTCGTTTTTCATTACGTTGGATTCCGAGCAGGTAAGTTTTTCAAAAATCTATCAAGCTGCAGTATACTTGTTGACATAATTGTATTCATACCTACATCATTATTTGCCTGCTATGTAGGTAAGTACGTACTGGCCGTTCGTATAAAATTATTATATTAAAATAAAAAGGAATTTTAAGCCATAAAAATTGCTAAGGGCAAGCCCTGCATTTTATATAAAATCTATAAATAATGCTTGCAATTTCAAAACAAAAATTCTGTTAAATTGGTGTAGTGAAAGAAATGAGTTATGGTATGTAATGCCGACTGTAGTCAATTTCCCATCTTTTCTAAAACACCATGTATTAATTCCCACAATGCCGACTTTTTCAATATTTTACTATTTCTTCCTATTATGCCGATTTTTTGATTGTTCGCTCAGATGTTTAGCAACAAGATAAAATTCGAAAATGTGGGTGATCTTACAATGCCGATTTTGGTACACTCGCCAACTATCTGTTTTAGAAATATGCCATATTTATAAAAAAAAAACCGGTTAAGAGCATGTCGGACCATACTCAATGCAGGGTTCTGCAGCAAAAGAGCGTATCTTCATAGCGCTTACGTCTTTTTGTTGAGAAGCGTAGTTTTTCGGTAATATCTCAACTACTAATTAATATAATTAAATGTTTCTGTTACATGTATGGAGTGCCCCCTTAAAATATTATTTTTATTATGTACAATAAAAAAAAATAACTACCAAACCTAGTAGCGGTCCATACAAGACACTTTTTATCCAAATTTCATTAATATAAGTACACCGAGTAGTTTTTGGGTAAAATGCCTGTGACACACGGACGAACGGACATGATGAAAATGTAAGTGTTCCATTTTGCCATTTTGGCTACAGAATCCTAAAAAGAAAAGTAATAGAAAGAAGAAAAAGAAAACCTTTATAAATTTCATCATCATCATATCAGCCCAACGACTTCCACTGCTGAATATAGGCCTCACTAAAATTAGATAACATACAAAACCCAGAGTTCAATAAATTAACTGGCCTAAATCATATGAAATATTTAACTCTCTTTATTTCGATAAATACTGAAAAAAATACGTTTTAAAAATATTCTATAAAAAATACATTTAAAAATATAATAATAATTATTAATAGTATATTAATTATTAAGATAAACAAAGTCCTTTTTACCAAAAACAGGGAAAACAGTTGAAAAAAAATTAACTTAAAAAAATACTATTTGAATTGCATTTTTTAAATATAATGAAAAAGTGCTTAATAATAATAATATAGTTTTGTGGGTTAATTATTAATTTTTAATTTTAGTGGGTACCTAAGATAATTATTTTATCTAGGAAATATAATAATCTTATTAGTCCAGTCATTATAGTAAGTTCACTACGGAATTCGAGATACCCAGCTGTAAGTCTGTAAATACTTGTATATTGACACCCTAAAAGTTGTCTCAAAACCTACATATGGTAGGGTGTGCGCAACTATTAAATTTCAAGGTCAAAGTTCACAAAAATCGCTTTTTTTGTAAATATCTCATTTCCTATGGGTTTTTTGCTATTTGTATTTTTATCAATATTGTAGAATACAAAATTCTCTACAAATTTTGTTTACAACTTTTTTTTATACGGTGAACCGTTTTCGATGTAGAGGGCGGAGAGCGCGCGGTCACAGGATCAATTCAGGTCTACCGGTGCCTCCGGTCGAAAACGCGCCATTAGTTGATGAACTATCGATAAATCAATGATTATACATATTTGTCAATTTTTATTAATTTAATATTAAATTTTATCATTTTCTTCATGCATTACTTACTTACTACTATTAGTACCATATGTAGGTTTTGAGACAACTTTTAGGGTGTCAATATACAAGTATTTACAGACTTACAGCTGGGTTTCTCGAATTCCGAAATTCTTATCTAATTTAACCTTAAATGACTGGACTATATATGCTTCGCACGGTGTGGCCTGTTCTTTTTATTACAAAACCCATGGCAAGTTTTTTTTATTACAAAACCGTATCATGATAATGCACTTTGTCATACTGCACGATTCATGAGGTGGAGATTCAAATTTTACCATGGCCGGCGCGTAGTCCCGATCTCAACTCAATCGAGCACCCTTAAGACAACTTGAAGAGACGGCTTCGAGCAAGAGTACCAGCGCCAACGACCCTAGGAGAGCTTAATGCGGCTATGAAAGAGGATGCGCACAATATGCCACAGCCAGATATTGAAAATGTAATAACCGGAATGCCAAACCGGCTTCAAGAGGTGATAAGAATCTTTGGTGGCAACCCAAGTTACCTACTAAAATTTTAAAATAAATAAATCTATTAAACTTTAGAATAATCCAAATTTTGCACAAGATCGTTTTTTGTTATTAATATTTTTATTGCTATTATTTTAAGAATATTATAATATTATACTTATCACTTCACCCTTAATTGTCATTCTCCAAAACTGACCAGTCAGAATCCAACCTAATAAGAAACAGATTTATACAGCAACACACTTCTGACAAATTCGACCTTCTCCGCCTAAAGGTTCTGTCGCACGGCTTTATAATAGTTAAAAGTGAAATAGAAATCCTCATAAACCTTTACTAAATTTTTTATTAATGTTATTGGAAGTAAATATTGTTACAGTGCAAAGGTCACGATTGTAAAGCATACGTAAGTATAATTATAAAGTTATGGTATTTTAACTATCTCTTTTAATATACAGTCCTTTGCAAAAAAAAAAAAACGGGCACTTTACAATCATTGGCTTTTCTATAGATAATATTAATGTTTTTAGTTAGCTAAGATGACTAGAAATTTCTTATTATCAATGAGAATATATTTTTTAACATTTAAATCTTGGAATCGATATTTTATTCAATGTAAACAGAGAGTAGTGTTAAAATGGTCTTTTTTATGGGTATAATGAAGTTAAGACTACGAGTATTTTTATGGTATTTTAATAAAAAAAATACATTAAAAATAAAAATTAATAACGGGTTTGACCTTCCCTTGCAGCGATTACGGCATGTAATCGTCTTCGCATGCTTTCCACCAGGCTTTTGATGGTATCCTGTAGAATGTGTTCCCACTCAGCTCAGAGATCACACGTTTAAGCTCCCTGATGTTTTGTGGAGGTGGTTGGACAGATAGCATAGCGTTCCACTGGTCTTCGTAACACTCGCCGACATCAAACAAATTTGAGCCTCATCGGAGAAGAGTACGCTACACCAGTTACCTAGTACCAGTCCAAGACAGGCAATTTCTTGCGAACCTTAATCGAGCAATCCGGTGCTCACGGAATAATTTGGGGGCCGCGCTGTTCGTCGACTGCGTATATCAACCCCTAAGCGCCTTCTCCTCAGAGTCCATAGGTTAATTTGTGCTCCTCGTACCTCTTCAAGGTTTCTTTTGAGGTCTATGTAACTACATTTGCGGTTTCTCAGCGCCTGAGTTACTAAAAAGCGGTCGTCTCGTGGTTGTGTGTAACGTTTTCTCCCAGAACCTTGCCTTCTCTGAACGGAACCTGTCTCTTGGTATCGATTCCAGGTTCTTTGGACGGTTGAACGACTCACGTTTAACCGCTGCGAGACGTAACATTGGCTAAACCTCTCTTCCAGCAGCGCTATAATTTTACTAGCTCTTATTGCTTTTTCTGCCATTACAATAAACATGAAGATATCTGATTTAAGTCACAATAGTGCAGGATTACGCGACAAACATAAATTATTCTACTAAAAATAAAGAGAAGTTCGTTTAAGTTGCCTGATAACCTTTTAACCGCAATCCCGCGAAAAGTAAGGAAAAAGTTACAAACTGAAAAAGGGATTGTTATTTTTTTAAACAAAAGTTTCGAATTTCGAATTAAAATTTTTCATAACCAGACTCTTTTATTAAAAGTCGAGTAGTCGTAGTAGTCGAGTGCTAGTAACATAGTATGGCTATTAAAACCTCTTTAGAACTAAAATATTACCAATAATGTAGAAAAATCAAAACCGCCCGTTTTTTTTTACAAAGGAGTGTATTTTATAACTTTTAGTGACTAACTCTTTTATATTACCAGTGTACCGGTAGAATGTCATCTGCTACGGTAAGTATTTTTAGATATATAATTGTAATCACATATCTCGTGACGAATAATTCCGCTCACAAGAATTCCGCTAACAATAAATTTGCCTTCTCCTTTATGGTGGCATTTATGCTGACGTAATATCCAAATCTTTATCATGCACATTAGCAAAAATGCTTATTCGAAATTTAGAATAAATAACTAAGAGCGAAGCCACACGATGTGTTTACAGTGCGTTGCTGCGTCGTCGTCGTTTAAGTAATAAATACTAGGTATATTAGGGAAACGCTGTTTATCTCAGTGCGATGAGTCGCCCTACCGGTGTCCTATCCTTTGACATCATAATTTATAATAACATAATGGAAAGTACAAAAGCTCATTTTATCGAAACATGTTTTTTTACAAATACCTAATTCTTATTTGAAAAAACTTATTTTTATAGTTTTTTAATATTTAACAAACTAAGCAAAAATACTTCAAAACGTAAAAATTCACACCCATTTTATCTTTACAACAATAGAAAATAAATATGTAGTGCGTCAGCAGCAGGGATATTTTCACTTTTTTAGTATATCTTATGTTCCAAATAAATATACTTGAGGAATTGCAGAATAAATTAAGAAAATAATTGCAGACCAATGGATATAATACTACCGCGAAGGTATGTTTTAAAAATACTTTTTCTACTCAAATGAACGTAAGTAGAAATGCCAATTTATTGTAAGAAGATCATATTATATAAGGTCTTTCAATTAAGGACTTCCGAACTTTGACGGTTGGTAGCGATCATATACTTGAAGCGACAACTGTGAAATTTGTTGTCATTTATTCAGTCTGTTATGTCAAATTACCATGCACAATAGCACATTGATAAACAATAAAACACTCCCTCAAGGTGTATTAAATCTTGAGGGATACAAACTGGGAATTCTATTCGGGCAACGTGTCACGCGATTCGCCCCTTTTACGGTCGTCATAGTTTTTATTTACTCTGTTTGTTATCTGCTAACCTTTACAAATGAACAGAGACGGACTGATCTGAATAAAGGATCAAATTTCAGACAAAAGGAGACTTATCTGCGAGTGATGTGAGTTTCGGACCAGTTAATAATAATAACAAAATCTAATTCAACGATTTCAATTCATTGTTTTTGGGTTTTGGTTTTATTCTAGTGCAACGGTGACTTTTGCACTTCATTCGTATGTATTGATTATATACAGCCAAAAGTAATTGGTAGATGAATTTAAAGTTCAACGATTTTATGGTATTTCTTTTTAACCAGTGTTATGCCAACAAAAATGCATGCGGGACGAAGGTAAGGAATATATATATTTTAATAATCATCACGTGAAATTCAATCATCATTGAATACAATGCTATAGGGATAAATATATGTAAAATATAAAATGTATGGATAGTATTACCTTTACTATTATTACTAGACTTGACTGTCTCACTTTACTGTCTGATCGCCAGTCTGGCCATTTGATGCTACTGAAAGTTGTCCAGGTCGTCATGCCTCCTCCGTCGCTGAATACCATATTCTCAAAAATCATATATTATTAATGAAATACCATAATCTCAAAACATCGTATTCAGAATACAACATTGTCTCATATATACCATATTCGCGGAACATCTTATTCGTATTTTGTAACAATTTCTCATAATAAATGTGCGTTTTTACTAACAAATTTCTTAAAAACAGAGTAATTAGTACTACAAAAATCAATTGGAAAAACCAACATGATAAAAACTAATTTTTAGAATTTACACAGTTAATTTACAATTTTTGCAAGCCGTATTTTTCTTCTGAGAATAATTGTAAAATGGATCAACCAGTGTGCAGGCAAAATTATATACAATTTATATTTAAATAGTCTGAAAAATAACGCCTTTATACTACTTGGAGGATACAGGTATAATTTATAGGTATAAGTCCAGAACCACAAATTGGCTCGATAACGTTAGATGCCAATAATAAAATAATAATACTCGCTCAGCACACCTGCGATCGCAGTGTTTTGTGAAGCCCGATTTTCGGACATCCCATTATTATTGAAAAACCTGACAGAAATGATAATTTGAATGCAAGATTTCGTATCCATTTAGCTACCAAGTCTAGTTTCTGAGTTATAATTTTTTGAAAATCGCAATTATTCCATCCGGATATTAAGAAAAAAATTAATTACGCTTAAACTAAGCGTGATACCAAATAATGATGTTAGATACATTGATGGCGCATCTTATGACGAGTATTTCAGTCCATAAATGAACCTCGCACCATTGTTAGATCGAGATTTATACGAGTTTTTCGGTTTTTAGTTTTTCTTAATTTTCTCGAAAATCCCGCCGTTTTGGGAAAAGTTATCTATACAGAAATCTTTCTATTTACTTCCCCAATACACCAAAAAATTATGACATCCCAAATCCATGGGACTCAGAAGTTATTCCAGTTTAACTATTTTTGTTAGGGTTGTCAATTTTTTTAATCCTTATTTTGTGGATTAAATTTTTCGTAAAAGTAAAAGTTCCGTAGTCAGAATGACAAAAAGAACGTGAACCAGTTTATTAGCAGCCTGCCGAAACCTTTCAAAAATATTTATTTATTTATTATTATTTGTTAAAAACTTTATACTTAAGTAAATAATCATTGTACAAAGATGGACTTAATGCCTTACGCATTTTCTACCAGTCGACCTTATGGTAGTCCAGAAACAACATGCAACTTAAAAGATAGATATATTTTTGGCATAGGTATATAAAATCCGGATATAAATAATAATCTGAGATTTTGACAGCCCTAACGACGTAAAATCCGGATTAAAATTAAAATCGTTGTGGTTTCCAAGTCCCATGGAATTGGGTTGTGAAATTTATGTGGTGTGTTGGAGAAGTTATCCAAATAATGTGAGTATAAATAACTTTTCCAAAAATTGGGGGATTTTCGAAAAAATTAAGATAAACTAAAAATCGAAAAACACGTATATATCTGGATCAAGCAAAGTTACGAGGTTCATTTATGCACTAAAATACCCGGCATAATATGCACCATCAATGTACCCTAACATCGTTATTTCTATGATGCTTATTTTAAATGTAATAATTTTTTTTCTGAAAATCGATATAAAATTTGGTCGATTTTCAAAAAATTATAATTCAAAAACTAGACTTGGCAGCTAAATGGGGATACGAAATCTTGCTTTTAAATTATCATTTCTGTCAGGTTTTTCAATAATAATGGGATGTCCGAAAATCGGGCTTCACAAAACACAGTCAGTCAACTGGTTAGACGATAATTCTCCCGTCAATCTGAGCAGACTGATGGACTTAACTGACGCCAGACTGAGCGTGTAACCTTTGACAAATATCCAGATTTTTGTCAATCACCATCATGCAACCATCAATTCCCGCATTCGTCAATCACAGCCGTGGCTGTGTTAAAACTGACAGCAAAACTTACCGTGTAAAGGACGCCTAACGTAAAACAAAGGTTGTCCATAACATATTATTAAACATAACATATTTTCCTTAACCAACTTATATCTTTAGACGATTTAAGGGAACGCTGTCTAAATAATTATATTTAAGAATGTATGCTTATTGGCCGTTTACTGAAATGCTGATATTAGATACTGAAATACCTAGTAATAACTCAAAACCATTTCAGTGCTTTGGAGGTTCGTGTATGTCAACGGTATGTAAATAAAAATACCAATTTTGCATTAGAAGTGTACGGCTTTTAAACTTATAATAGGTACTTATTACTAAAATAGTAAATTTATTTCAGTCTTAATTGCTAGATGGCGTTGTGTGAATGTGTGGAAGAATATTATTATAAAAAAAAATGTATCACACCCACCCTCTCCAAAAATATAATGTTTATCAGTCTCACTTTTATCACATTCGTTCTATCTCACTTGCACTACGGTAAAACCAAAATTTATGTTTTATTTATGTAAAAGCTTTAAGAACATAAATTTTGGTTTCCCTGCATAATTGAGGAATTATGCAGGGAAACTTCTTTTTACACATGACCCTTTTGCAAACACCGCATCAATACTACTTTTTCTTGTGAGATAAGTACCAAGTTGCGTACCATTATAAATTCTTGATTAAATGGGTTATTTTTTTAAATAACTTCCCTAGGTTAGCGTGATACATACTCGTATTTTTAAAGAAAATAGGCCTCAAACTTTTGAAAACTTTACTTTTTTACCATGACTCTATGAAATTGTTTTTTTTCTTCAAAATTTACAAAAATAACTTTTGAATTTGTAAGCGCAAACTATAATATACTTAATAAGGATTATGTAAAAAAAATATCTTGGCAATATCTGGCACTATGTCATAACAGTATCTAAAACTGCCTACAGAGTTGTCGATTTTCAACATTTTCCAAAAACAATTTTTATGACTGAACCATACGACTTGGATTTTTTTTAATATTTTTCTCAGCGCAGGTACAGCCGATACCATTGCCCGGTAGCCGCTTGACGTTGAGTTTCGGGACATCCTGTATATAATTGCTAGACTAGAAGCCGCGCGGGGCTTCGTTCCCGTCGTTCTTTATTTGGCCATTGCTCAGCTCCTATTGGCCGTAGCGTAATGTTATATAGCCTAAAGCCTTCCTTGATAAATCCATATCCATACATATTATAAAAGGCTTTGTCCTGACTGACTGACTGACTGACAGACAACGCACAGCTTAAACCACTGGTCGGAGCAACTTGAAATTTGGAGGGTGTGTTTGTCCTAATGTCTAGAGGTGTGCTAAGAAAGAGTTTTTTAAAATTCAACCCCTAAGGGGGTGAAAAGGGATAAAACGATGTATGAAACTGCTTTGTTTTTTAACTTATAGATTTGAAAATTTATTTTGGAGTAGGTACTACTATCAAAATAAAAAATACCCTCATCAATTACATTATTATTATATATTATTTGTACAAGGGTGGCTTTGGAAGAGTGAAATTGGGGATGAACCGTTGTATGAAAAGATCTTTGTTTTGAAGTTAACGTTTTGCAAATTAGTATTGGGATAGGAACTTAAAATGTTGTTTTGATAGGGATGGGTTCAGGGGTGAAATATAATAATAAAAACTTACCCTAAGGGATGAAATACATACATATATACATAGCATCACGCCTTTTCCCGAAGGCTACCTCTTTGCAGAGGTGTTTCGCACCCACATTTCGCCAGCTATATTTGGCCCATGAAATAGGGGGATGAAATAGTTGTGAAAATTATTATAAATTGATATGGATGTCATTTTCGAGGTTTTCAGGGACGCTGATTATATAAATGTTATCTTTAATGGCGTAAAAAGAAATTCAACTCCTGTAGTGGGGTGTTGTGGAATTAATGAATTGCACTTAAAACAAAGACTTATGTAATATACGCGGACAAAGTCGCGGGCAAAAGCTAGTGAGCTATATAGTGTTGGATACAACACTAAGATATTTTTTTCAAATTGGACCAAGTAGTTCATGAGATCCCAGCGTTCAACCAAGCAAACAAACTCAACAGCTTTATAATATTAATATTATTATAGATTATAATTCATAGCTCGTGTTCTTTTTAGTACATACCTAAGTGTAAATTTATTCGCGTCTTTTATCTATAAAACCTAAACTTCAAACCACCTAAGTCGCGTCCGATACATTAGTTACGTTGGACATTAGTGTCATTCACATGGTAGTAAGTAGCAAATACGCGCAATATTTATTATAATTAATTTAATGTAATGGGCGACTATAATTATTCTTTGGAGGAGACCCATGCCCAGTAGTGGGATGTTTATGGGTTGAAATGATGATGATGATGATGATGAATGCGCGACTATAACCACTGACGCCGACGCCGGGACGAAAGGGGAAAAAATGTATGTCTAAAGCATTTTAATGAAATAAACGCTTCCCAAATTTTTTCTCCGTATTAATTTTAACGGTGTCAAATTTCACATTCCACCGTAAAACTTTAAAAAGGACAATAAGTTTTTACCTAACGTTTTATATTATTAAAATAATATCAAAGCTACAACTTTAATGAAACATCTCATTTATATGAACTTTACCAGCACTAGCCATATTATTCTGACAAGTGTCATTTAAATCAAGTTACATTTTAAGGACTATAGAGATAATTTCGACAAGATCTAGCCGATTTTATGATTCACCTATGTGATTCAGGATTCAATTTATTCACGTAGTAATACTTGTATTCAGGTTAATCTGGTTCGGTTATTATAATAAAAAGAAATGATCCTTCTATGTATCCCATTTCTTGAGTATTATTATTATTATTTTTGTATATGTACTTAATATATCTACTCGTACAATATTATAAACGCGAAAGTTGAGAAACGCTGAGGATGATTGTTCATACTCTATATTGTTCTGTATCTATGTTGTATAGCTTATTTAACATCACGCTACGACCAATAGGAGCTAAGTAGAGGCAAAGTTTATAATATTCCTGGGCATTAATGTGTGTGTTTGAATTTGCAGTGTGAAGCAATCAATTGTTTAAGTTACGTAAGTATAAAATAAATAAGTCGTCTAAGTGCGTGTCAGGCCACGCGTAATAGGAGTGTTCGCAACGGCTATATATTAAAAACGCGTTTTAACTATATGCTATTTTTTTAAAACCTGTTATTTTTACAGCTATAATATATTTATTATATTATATATATTTTATTATATATATTTTAGTTTGAGGCCAACGGTTTTCAACGATACGGTGCTATTCGTTTTAACGTAACGCATACTGTTGTGTTATGGATTTATTTTAACCCTAGAATACTAATCTGAGTCATTTTGACTCGCACCGCACACATTTCTAGCTATATCTCTCTTACGAAAGCGCGGATCGTCGTGATTCTTCATGCCAACTCAGTCGCCAGTGTGACGATTACGAGAGCAACAGCGTTGTGCCGGTAAGTGCTACCATTTTGTAAATACGATGTTGTTCATAGTCAAAGTGACTCATGATTAGTCTTTGTGCAATTTAGAATACTGCAGCATTTTATGTTAAAGCCTATTTTTATTCACTTTTTTAGTCTTTTTTTACATTAAAAATGTCTTCTTCATGTCCAAGCGGTGGTGGAAGCTTCACGAACACAGAATTGGCCAGATATGCGTGATTTGCACATGAAACTTGTGAATCCTTTCCTGGAGAAACGATTTTCTATTCTAACTCTACCGAAAAGACTTAAGAGGTAATATCCAGGATTTAGTGCCGACAAATATAAATAGGGGAGGGCAACAGACAACAAGAAGATGAACCCGATGAAAATAAAAGAAAAAGATGTTCACTTTGCTCGTAAAAAAAGAACCACATGACTAAAGTTAGATATCTGAATTGCAAAAAAACATATGCGGGGAACATAAGGTAGAAAAATGTGTTAACTGTGCCAAATTAGAATAATTTCTCTTTTTTATGGTAGATTAGTTCCTATATTACTGTAATTAAGATTAAAAGAAGAAGATTTTTTATTTTTTGTTACCTATTGTTCTTTTTCTGTCTCAGACTGATATTATGATCTCAAAATATATGTTAAGAGAGAAACATTTTTTTTTATAATAAATGTTTAAAATATATAAACTTTTTTTTATTTCATACCTATGTAAACCATATACATACTTATATATAATAAAAATCTAGACATAATATAGATTGGATGATGAAAATTATTTACATACTTATTTATGAGTCAAAATGACTCATGATTAGTATAAACGTTTGAAAAATAAGATTAGTATTCTAGGGTTAATAACAATTTATTCTAATAATTCGTAAATGATGTATACCTACCGTGAGTTTGTTGTGAGATTTGTAAGTGATTATTAGCGAATATTAGAGATCATTTAAAAGCGATTATGTAAAACGGATCTATAATTTAAATAAACTCAATGAAATTTACTTCTAATATATAATACTTATACACATTTATTTACAGTTTTAACCTATTAAACCTATTACCTAATTAATTATAGACCTATACTGACTAAACTTATTATAACAACGCAAACTAAAAGCTAACTGAAAGCTAAGAAAACGCAAACAAGAAACTCGCTCACGTCTGGCATAAAAATTGCATCCGCACTATTCAAACAATGCGTCCGTACTGATTTCAAATTTCATTAAAATATAACCGAATAAAATATTACTTACCTACCTAAAATTTTGAAAAATAATCGTTCAAGCGTAGGTCGCCGAGTGCCGCAAAGAGGCGCAAGGCGAGCGAAGCTCCCGCCTTAGCCTTCTGACCTAACCTATCCAAGTCGGGATGAACTAAAAAGTAATTTCGTCATATCTCAGAAACGGTGCATCTGAGCGTAAAACTAATCGAAAATTTTACAATTTCAGTTTCCATACAAACTCGATCAAAATTATTCTAAATCTCAACTCCATATAAAAAGTGACGAAAGTGTCGAGACCCTCTTTGAAAAACCCAAACCCAAACGTTTGTTTGATTCGATTAATCAATCTAGTATCCAGTTACCTTACGATAAAGCATAATTTCGCATACCTAAAATGCAAATAACATCCAACAATTTTCGAAACTAATATTTTTAGGTACAGTTGAAATTTTAACCATATGGTCTTTATTTTAGAGCATAACTTAGCATGTAATAAAAATAATTAATTCAATAAAACGTTGCCGAAAAAATATTAGTATTCAATTGAAATCAATATGTTTTTTAATTGGAATAAGCAATGTAGTTCGTATGCAGTCAGGTTAAAGCTTAATTTCGCATAAAAAAAAAATAACGAACAACTTGAATCTAATATTTTTAGGTACAATTGGAATTTTAACCTTATGGTCTTTATTTTAGAGCATAACTTGGCATGTAATAGAAATAATAAATCATTACGATTTGTTTCAATAAAACGTTGCCGAAAAAATATTAGTATTCAATTGAAATGAATATGTTATTTAATTGGATTAAGCAATGTAGTTCGTAGGCAGTCAGATTAAAGCTTAATTTCGCTTAAAAAAAAATAACGAACAACTGGAAACTAATATTTTTAGGTACAATTGGAATTTTAACCTTATTGCTTTAAAAATAGAGCATAATTTGGCTTGTGACTTGAAATATTAAATATCGTTTGTCTTTCATTCATCGGTCGGTCGGTGGGATCAGGATGAGTTCGAAATTTGACCTCGAGTGACCTTAACACGGCGTTCGTTCAGTGTTTGTTCGCAAAAATAATAGGATGACGTAAATAGCTATATTAGTTTTTGTATTTAATAAATAATAGGTAATATGAATATATTTTTTATTAGGTTATTTATTCCGCTTTAAAATATAACGAACACTCTTAACGCGTAATGTACGAGTATATCGTCCCCGTAGAGCGAAAAGTCACTAAGTCGAGAAAGCTTGTTTATAGATATGAGCAATTAAAGTTTTTTTTAATATTAATCGTCATAGCTTTTGCGTTTGACCACGAGGAATTTATATTTCCTTGTAGACAAACTGGTGCGTCACAGGAGGACAAAATAAAATTAGCACATCCTTTGTCTAAGAGTAGGGAAGCATAGGTATTTATATAAGTAGGTTTGATACACAATGTTTAACCTTTTTTTCTGAGAAATCTTATGCAGCCTATGTCAATTTTAAAATAAAATAGAAGTTAGCGACATAAATTTAAAAAAAAAATATACCGATATGAGAATTTCATTTAATTTAAATTACAAGAACAATAATAATGGATTTTGAATTCGTGAAACGCAAACGCAGAAATGTTTTGCTCTACAATGACCGGCAATACCACAAACTCCGCACTTACAAGAATGGAACTACGATTTATAATTGTAGTCGGATAATAAAAGACAATTGCCGAGAAACGATCACATTCGATGTATGTAAACCCTGTTTAAATAATAATATTAATACTAATATAATAATTGAGGCGAAAAAATAAAATTGAAAATTAGCTTAAAATAAAAAAAAATTTTTTTCCTACTTTTAGTCTGGTCAACGAAGGCTCTAAAAGGGGGTGTAGAGTGCGTGGAAAGGAACCTAAGCGGTTTCTTCGAAAACTTGTTAAGGATGCTTAGAAAATGAACATACTAAAAGTCTTGATGTTTTGGAGGTGAGCCGGAGTGGGGGGAGGGGGGTAAGGGGGGTAAAGGTACCATTTTTCAGTTTTTGGCTTATAACTGAGAAACGGTGCGTCGCGTTGTAGCGAAAAATGTTTTGAGATGAGCTTGTCGAATTTTCTACAACTTTGACTAAAACAGTTTTACCATATTCACAAAGGTTTACGAACTACACGCTCTAGAAATTAAAGTTATTCAACATGATAACTATTACCTGATGCGAAAATTATCTAACATACGCTTGGAGTACTTCCAAATGGTCAAAAGTATGTTTTATAACAGTGGATAACTCATCTCACTAATCATGATATTGATGAAGACTGCTTTTCGCTTAATATGTATCTCTTGTAGGAAACGCAACCTTACTTGCTAAAACTAACATTAATATTGTTATTTCGGCCTAATGTTATTATAGGTTTTCATAATTTTATTTTGTTTGGCACGGGTTTTGCTGGAAACACAGCTACAAAATATTGTTACATGACTATTTATCTTTGTCTGTATTATTGTCATCTGTGTCAAATATCAAAGACGACCGCGCTTGTCTTTGCCATGATTTGTTTTCTTTGGAACGATATGAAGTGGTCGGCCATTTTTCTGGATGGCAGTTGGAAGCTGGCTGTGATTTCTAGAACATAAGATCAGTACTGTGAATATTTTAGAGGAAACGTCCTAATTGGGACGTTTTCAATTATAGTAGGTATTTCTTTTACTCACGTGCTTATCCTATCTTTTGTACTAGTCATAATGCTACTTGTCAACAAAACAGTGTGACGAGATTTTAAGTGTCATTTCCTATGAACGTAACATAAATAACGTAACATAAATCTTGGTCATAATATCATTGTCAATTACAATATTCTTTTCAGATATCCATACATGAATATTAGTAACAACCTAAATGAATACTAATAAGCGCCCTGTATGTGACGAGGATGCCGTTATAGGTAATAAAGAAGTCTCTGAGGTGAAAAAAAAGGGAATACTCCGTCTTATTGAAGCTAGTAAGGAAAGGAAAGATGACAAGTATCTAAATTTCCGAAATCTAAAATCTATATTCACACTAGCTGCCGTAAAAATTACACCCGTACTGACACCATTAAAAAAGATGTTAGGCTGAAATATTTTCCTAATGAAGAGGGACGGCCGTCGCAGCTCAGATCTTTTGCTCCACTATCCAAAATACAAATCCAATTAACAGAAGAGGAAAAGTCCACTGACAAAAGAATTTTGTCAAGTTTTCTCGATGAACCTCCTACACTACAGCAAATACCTTACATGCAAACCCCATCATCAAACAATTGGCACAAAAATTTAAACAGCTCAGCTGTGGATCGAGTATTTGAAGATGGTTTATCTAATTCGCAGAAAGATCTGGTGATTGGGCTTCACACCTTGACTGTGTTAAAAAAATGATACCATTCTTTCATGCAACTGACCACTTTCCCTATGCAAAGTCCTGCCAGCGTTATGTTCAGGATATGGAGAATTTATCGTCAAAGATGCCATCTAAAGAATACCGTAAATTTACAACATGTGGATATTTTACAATGCGTCGCACAGATCGCTTTTGGTCAGGCGTTTGGTCGGATATGACCATTGAAACAACATTAATGAGATCATTTAAAAGTCGAGGAGGCATAACTGGAGGCAGAGGTGTTTCACACAGTGTACTCAGCAAATGGTTAGTTGGTATGATAGTAACACTTGATATTTGTACTTCACTGGAAGAATATTGCGGAGTTTTTTTACTTCGAGTGACCAGCATAAGGACCTTGGACAGGCTCGTCCGAGTAAAGACACAGCAGATATTGCCAAATTCAGTCAATGGTTTGATGCACATCTTCCATTTCCACAAATCAATGATATAATGTCAATTGCGAATGGATTAGTAGGAGATGCTTCAATGAATTGTTACGATGCTGTTCCAGTCGGTATAAAGCCTACTGATAAGACTGTTCAACTATCTAAGATTAATATAGTAGTGAACGGAGGTCCTACGTCAAGCATCACTATCCTGGAATGAGTTGAACTGTAGTATTTGATGGGTATACAAACTCAGTCGAAGTACAAAGTCACAAGAACAGAAGCGACGTTAAAGACTGAAGAGGTCGACTGAAATTAATTAGACTTGGAACACACCGATACCAGTGAAACAATAAGATTTCTGATCCAATCCTACCAACTAAAAGTCAATTAATCTCTTTATTGCAGACAAAGCTTCAGGAGAATGGAATACACACTATCCAGGCTACGGACGATGCTGATATCCTTATAGTGAAGACTGCTGTGGAACCTTCCATTTATAATTCTGTAGTTGTTTTTGGTGAGGATGTGTAAAAGAGGTAGGTGTTTCCCACTGAAGCGGAGCTGGGTAGAGTGAAACTGCTTTGCGCATCGCCTGGTGCGTGAGTGCCCAGTGACAGAGACACGCGTTCTCTCTGTCAGATTACACGTCATGTTGTCGGTAAAAAAAAATAAAGCAGCTCTTTTGTATCTTTCTCTACTGGAGGAGGAAGAGTTGGAAGAAGAGAAATTAGCATTGGTTGCCGCGAATTACTTGAATTCAAACGAAAACATAGATTTTGGATTCGAAAACGTCTAAAATCTACAGATTTCCTAATAACAGCCATTACTACAGCCATCAAGTCAAACACAAAGCAGATCGCCCGCTCTAAACGGAAAACTATTATAAAGCCCTGGATTACCCCAGGCCTTTTAAAAAGCATACGCAATAGAGATAACCTTCACAAAAAAACCAAAAAGTGTCCCAACAATGAGGCTGTTACTATTACATACAAACGTTACCGTAACTTTTGCAATAAATTGCTAAAAAAAATAAAACAAAATTATGAAAGCAACATGCTTAACCAAGCTAAAAATAATTCCAAACAGTTGTGGAATGTATTAATAACATATCGAATAGACAAAAAGTTAATTCTACCGCCACTGAATTAGTTGGTAATAACTGCAAAACTAAAGTTGCACTTAATAGGGTCAATGAATATTTTGTTAATGTTGGCAGGAATCTAGCTCTAAATATACCCCAAACTGCAGCATTTCTAGAGGATGACAATGTTCCTTTTGGCAAGAGATGTAACTCTTTTGTGTTCTTACCTACAGATGAATCGGAAGTAGATAGACTCATAGATTCATTGAAGAGTAACGCCGCGGGCTGTGACACCATAAGCGCTAAACTACTAAAGTTACATAAAAGAATTATTGTGCCCCCTCTCACGCATATATGTAATCTCGCTCTTTATAATGGTAGGTTTCCCTCGGCATTCAAGAGAGCTCTGATTGTTCCTGTACACAAGACAGGAGCTAAAGACTGTGTCAACAATTACAGGCCTATTTCTATACTGCCCTCTCTGTCCAAGGTCTTAGAGAAAATAATGAATAACCGTCTGGTGGCTTACCTTGAGGCGTATACAATATTATCTCCCTCACAGTACGGATTTCGATCTGGGATTTCAACTAGCGATGCGGTCCATGCTTTGACAGATTTCGTATTTAGGGAACTTGACCAGGGCATGAAATGTGTGGGAATATTCCTGAATTTAGCCAAGGCCTTTGACACAGTCTCTATCCCTACGCTTGTTAGGAAGTTAGAGCATATAGGTGTGAGAGGTATTCAACTGGAACTTTTCAGCGATTATTTGAAAAGCAGAACTCAACAAACAATAATAGATGGATGTGTGAGCGATGAATTGACAGTAGAATACGGTGTTCCGCAGGGAAGTGTCTTAAGACCTACCCTTTTTCTAGTTTATATTAATAACCTTAGCAAACTCCAATTGACAAACAGACTAATTACTACCTTTGCGGACGATACTGCGCTGATATTCAAGGCTACTACCTGGGAGAAAGTTTTTGCTCATGCGCAAAGTGGCTTTGATGTAGTCATGAACTGGTTGAAATCATGAAAGCTAATACCTTGACACTGAACACGGATAAAACTAAATACATGACATTCACTAAACAACGCAGCCCCATTACGCATCATGGTTCTATTGTGGCCCATCACTGTACCCTGTCCAGTGGCACCCAGTGCACCTGTCCGGCATTGCAGAGTGTTACTGACATTAAATATCTTGGCGTTACTATTGACCGTAATCCAAGTTTTAGCAGCCATATCGATGCTCTCGCTGCTCGACTGCGCAAGCTTATGTTTGTATTCAAAAGTCTTCTAAATGTGGCTGATAATGCTACTATAAAAATGGTGTACCTCGCTTCTAAGGTTGGAGAGAGCGCAGAGAGCGGTGCTGAAAACTTCATTATGTCTCCCCTTTCGTTACCCCACAGTAGAGCTGTATGGAAAATGTTCATTGTTAACGGTGCGCCAGCTTTTCATTCTATATACAGTTCTAAAGCAGCACTCTGTACTTAGTTATGATCCAGGTTTAGAGTCGAAACGACGAAAGCATAATGTGTGTCAGACCACTCTATGCTCACATTTCTCTCATAGGTCATTTTACTTTATGAGCACTTTCCTATATAATAGATTAAATAAAGTTTTAAATATATACCCTAAATCTAAAATATGTACAAAAACAATGTTATATAAGTTTTTACTCACCCTTAATTATGATGAAACGAAATCTCTATTAAGGTTGGACATATAGTTGTATGCAGTTGGATACACACACACATACACTCACACACGCACGCACGCACACACACACACACAGACACACACACTCATGCAAGACACTCTAAGGACCAGATTCATTATCTTTCATTTTAACTGGGGAAGATTAACTTTCAACCAATATAAGTGTCAAAATCCTGTCATACACCTACTTTATTTTTCAAAAGCATCCTTTGCTTACTTAGTAAAACCATGAGGCACTGTTGTGAAGTTCAAGAATGGAAGAAAATTTTTCTTTCTTTCGGAAACCAATTTTGCAAAGTAAAGTCACGACTGTGAATTTGGTTCTTAGACCTATTACTAATATAAGTTGAATTCCTAAATTGCTATTGTTAACTGCCTAAATTTTTTCTGGAAATGTACTCGACTGCTTCCGTGGATGGAGGTCTGGTTATCCATAATACAGGTTAAAACCTAGCTTGGAGACCAGGCTCCCATTACCAAACTGTATCACAAATATTGTCTTTTACATTGTAAACATTTTGTTTTGGGAGTTAATAAATTATTATTATTATTATTAAAATATCATTCTGTTCATGGGGAATTTGCAACTTTCTTTCAAACCTATGATGACGAAATATTCGAAAACTCTTATAGAGTATCAAGGAAAACTTTCCATGACCTACACTGTTTGCTCAAACCACACTTACAGAAGAAAGATACCAACTGCAGGAGATCTATATCAAGTGAAGAAAGGCTTGCGTTGTGTTTAAAGTAAGTACACAATTCGATTCAATAATCTTTTATTCAGATACTTAGTTATTAATTTATAATCATTTATTCAAACAACTGAGTATTCATAATCAAAACAGACTTTGGAACACGGTCTAATCAAAAACATAAGCGCGCGTATAGACGCGCGTGAAGTGCGTGGGGCGTTCGTGTGTAGTTTGAACGCACGCTAATTCAAATCAACAAAGGAGACTGATACCTTACCATACATGTTTGGGCCCAAAGTGTAAAAAGATGAAAATTATGTTAATTATGAACTGGCATATTATAAAAAGCTTCTTGAAATTTTTGGACTCTTGGTCAATCTGAGAAAAGAGATAAATGAGATTTTGTGAATGTGAGTGATCTATGATTTTCAGTCAAAATATCAATCCAAATGAACATACAAGATTACCACGTCCGGTATAGCAGCAGAGGTGGTACAAATGAAGCAGAAATTCGCAAAAAAATAAGTCTTTGGAGTACTAACAAAGCTCTGGCAAATACGTAAACACAGGGCAGATGCATCATCCACGGCATATTTGTGATAATTTATTATGACATTGACTTATTTATTTCATTGCGCGACATAATAGATAATATACAGTAATTTTACATACAAACGGTTGGAACGCGAGTCATACCTTCGTGCCTCTACTGGGTAAACAATTCCAGTATGGTCAACACAGCCAACATTATTTTCTTTGTTAAAATAAAAAAAAAAAGATAAGTGGTAAACTTGTTCTGTTTTTACATTTACTAATCAAAAAACACAACATGGATATTATTTGTTCCAATTTACAATCACTTAACTAGAAAGAAACTCAAGTAAATAAATGAAATAAAAATACTGTAGGTAGGCATAGTCAGTTTATATACCTTGCGGCTGTAGGTAATTGTTTCAAGGAGCGGGTCGAAGTTTGACTACTGTAATTATATTTATAGTGTGATTGCGCGCTGTCTTGGCGCTGTCATCTGTTAACACAGATTAGAAATACAATAAATAATTGATAAATCCATATTTGAATCGATTACTGTTTTATTAAGCATTTGAGTGTAATACTATTTTATTTTGTAAATATGGATATTAAAAAATTAAAATACTTTTAATTGCATTAGTATTACCTACGAATTTTATGTTTTGTAGATAATTATTTTAATAATTTTAAAATAATTATTGAAGTTAGCATAACTTGATAATCGGTAAATATTCTCGATGCAATTGATAAAAATGGACTAAGAATTTTATATTTGAGATATCTCAGCTTCCAGATTGCCAATTGATCTCATTTTTTAATATGTTAATAAGAAAAAAATAACTGTAGCAAGATAGACCGCGCCGCGTTACACGTTTATACCTAACGTGCACGTGAAGAAAACGGAACGCGCCTTTCGGTCTCGCCCAACCGTCTCCTCCGCGCTCCCGCGCAACCCGCCACACCGCCGCCAGTCGGCCCCGCGCGCTTTATGTTAACGCACGCGCGACTGCGTCGCGCGACCACAATATTGTACCAAATTATCTTGTTATAATTGCTCATGATTGTGTTCTAAAAGTGATTATAATATTGTTATTGTTCGCGGGTGTTTCATTTGAAACCCGCACTACAAATGGCTCCCAACTAGTGGCACGTGCTCGAGAAATACCTACCGACGCGAAGTGAATCCACATGGTAACTATTGTGGCGTACAACGTGTTCACTACCTACTAGAAAGTTCTCCCTGACGTTGTGCGGGATCGCGAACGGGCGTTGTCACCGAGAAGATGCCGAAGACACGCCAACAAACCGCCTCCGACAACGATGGTTCTAATAGTGACGCGAGTGACATGGAACACCACGCGGTGAGGAACGCTGCAGGAGGAAGTACCGCGGCGACACCGACGACAACCAACCTAAGTGGCGTGGAATGCCACGTGGTGACGAACGCTGCAGGAGGAAGTACCGCGGCGACACCGACGACGACCGGCCGAAGCGATATGATCACCATGTCAGAGGATCAACTGACACGTCTCCTCACGAACGTGATGCGAAGCGTCGCGACGGCGACGCCGACGCAACCAACATTTGGCGAACATGTTCAAGGAACGACTACGTGTTACAACCAAGGATTACCAACAGCGCATGGCAACTTCACCCAGTGCACGGCCCGATTCGACGGTGTCACCCGGAACGCCGAAGTTCTAGAAGCCTTCATCGAGAGTGTACTCGTGTACAAAGAGTGCGCGAACGTGACCGACGAACACGCACTTCGAGGTTTATCCATGTTGCTGACCGGAGAAGCCGCCGTGTGGTGGCATGGCGTGAAGACTTGGGATGACGCAATACGGCGGCTGCGCTTTATGTACGGCGCGCCCCGCCCCGCACACCGGATCTTCCGAGATATCTTCGCTCAAGAACAGAGTGATGAAAGTGCCGATTCTTTTATATCGCGAGTGCGCGCGAATTTCTCTCGTTTACCGTATAATTTATCGGAAACAGTGCAGTTAGATATTATTTATCGACCTTTAGATCGTAAAATTAGGAAAAGAGTACCAGGTCAGAGATACCGTAAACAGTGTCGACGGTCTACTTGAGCGAGCGAGGTATGTAGAGGAGACGCTGGGCGAGGTGAGTCGATTTAATTCTCGTATTTCCCATAACGCCGCGTGTAGTAATAGTAACCCTACAATCGCTGATAGCGAAGTGATAACGGAATCGAAAAACGTAAACATTAACCCTTCACGCGCCGTAGTGGTACCGTGTAACCCTACGAACGCGACGTCCGATTCTAGTTCGAATTCTAATATTAATCTCGACCCTACACCGACACGTGTTAGACCACACTGCGTTTTCTGTAAACGGTTTGGTCATACAATAGACAAATGTAAGATCAAATTGAAAAGTACTGATAGTATGACAGATAACAAGGTACAACCGGCTTGCTATGGTTGCGGCCAGGAAGGAGTAATACGGTCTAAATGTCCGACGTGTAAAGACACCTCTACGTCTAATAGGGTGAACTTTCATAGTGTCGTCACTCATGATTCAGACATGACACGGCCTACAATAAAGATTCGAGTAGCATCTCTGATTGGTGTCGCTGTGCTTGATACCGGCGCCACCGAGAGCCTTGTCACCCGGACTCTATAAGATTTTAGTCGACAGTGGGGTAAGTTTTACTAAAGTACTTCGCTCTGTAGGTCTCGCGGATGTGATACATCGGTCACGTGACGTTTTATTAGGCAATACTACCGTGACGATACAAGGTCGTAACATTCCTGTCAGTTTCCTGGCGTTACCGAACGCTGACAACAGGACGCTACTCGGACAAGACTTTATAGCAAAAGCAGGTATAATAATGGACCTTCAACAGGGTTGTTGGTTCTTTAATAATTTACCAAAGAAGAAATTTTCCTTTGTGCACTCTTATAGCCTTTTAGCCGCTGACGACTCAGAGCCGATGCAGATTAATACCGTTAGCCTCGAGTTGAGACAGGAGAAGGGCTCTAAGCTATCACCCGATCACAGGACGCAGCTGAACCAACTCATAGTGTCAAGAGCTGAGCGCTTCACTACCGAAGGATCAACAACGTATGCTACCCACCACATTCGAGTCGATGCGAAGCAGGAGTCAACCGCTTCACCGAATCGGATGTCACAAGGTAAGAGGGAGTTGTTAGATGGTGAACTCGAGGAGCAGCTGCGTACTGATGTGATTGAGGAATGTGAGTAGCCTCGGGCGACTAACGTTGTAGATAGACGCGAAGAGTTTAACCTACGAGTCAACCGTAACACCTTAAGCCGCCCCGCCTGTTGCGAAGAGAACACCGGTGGTTGCGAAGTATGCTTAGTGACGGAAGGTATATCACACCGAACGCCTGTTGACGTTCGTAAGAATCAATTGAAAGATCCTGGGTTTGAAGGTATGATCGAGGACCTGGAAACCACCGACGATCCCTTTAGGGGGAGAGGGCGGAAGGAACGCGGTTATCTGATGTCCGATGATATTGACACCGCCTGTCTCGTCAGCAAAAACTGAAATTGCTATAGCCGTAAAACGAATGAGGGAAGATGTTGAGCGTACGGATGTGCCTATTCCTAAATTACATAAAGAATTCAAAAATTCAATGAAGGATAAAGGATTGGATAAAGTAACTTCCATACCAGGCTTATCCAACGTAAAGACTACATTATATTCTAGTAGAAACAAAAGCTGTTTTCAAACGGCAGAAGAAGTTATCATACCAATACAGCATAAATCTTTTCTTCTATCTGAGTTTTCTACACGACGCATGTCAAACGACAAGTTTTGCCGCATTTTGGTGTTTTGTTCAGAAAAGGGGCGACGGCTTTTAGCTCAACCTAAAGAATTTTTCGGAGATAGAACGTTTTGTAGCTGTTCAAGTAGTCTAGAGTTAAACATATTCAGAACAAAAACGTAAGGTTTTTTTTACACTAGCTTCGCCACATTAATTAATTGTTGCTTGTTTCTGCAGCGCTGGTGCCACGGTGAAACTCAAACTCTTAAATAACGCGATATTACAAGTTGTCCATTTTGAGAACAGAACAATGTTAAAGAAAAAACAAATAGCGCGAAAAGAAATGAATCATTAATGAATAATATTTACATTAATAATTATATAATCATTTAACACAAATACAAAGTCTACATTTAAATTTGAAATTCCTAACCAAACGACGTAATGTAAAGAGCTAATACTAAAATTTAATTTACTTTATTTTGATTTCACTTTGTTTTCGAAGCTAATTTTATCAAGGATGAAAAAAGTTATTGTTTATAGTAGTAGAGTATAAAAATAGAGCAACAAACGTGGAAGAAAATAAAACCTTTGTTATTTCAGGGCGAAGGTAATGGATCTATATCACAAGTAAGTACAGTTTTTCGGCTATAGTTCATTTAAAACGTACGTATCAACTGAAAACAGACAAACTAAACACATCAAAAAAAGTTTGCGATCACTAACATATGCTGATATAATTATTTTAATTGAACTTTATCAAGAAAAAATCTTTGTTGTGTGTTTTCTTTAAATAGAGAACAAAAGACTGTTTAACCAAACTTGGGCATGCTGAGAATAAAGTAATCCAGCATTTCTTGGGATAACCTGTCCCATTCTTGAATAGCGACTTCCCTGAGCTCTGGCACTGTCTGGGGACGTGGCTGACGATCCCAAACAGCTCGCTTAAGAGCATCCCACGCGTGCTCTATTGGGTTTAAGTCAGGCGAGCCGGCAGGCCAGTCTAACCTTGTGATATAGTATTCTCGGAGCAGCATTGACTCGTTGAGCTCGATGGGCGGGCGCATTATCATCGGCCAGTAGCCCAATTACAAAATATATGCGTAATCGTAACGATATCGTATCGAGATCTCGATACGTTTACGTGGTAAACATGCCCAGTTGTCGGCGTTACAAGATTACAACTGACTTATTTCATTTATATCAAAGCTTCCGAGTAAATAAAAAATATAAATATAGTCTAATGAAACGGTATATAAAAAAAAGAAAAAATAAAGAAAGATAAAATAGTTAAATTAATTTAGGATGCGTATGCTGCCAATTTTTTAATATTTTTGGTTAGGTTAAATACATTTGCCGGTACACTAGGCATTCTACCCTACTCGATAGTAGTAATGTCATGGAATTAAAATTAGGGTTTCGTAGCTAAAATAGCAAAAACGGAACCCCTATAATTTCGTCATCCATCCGTCCGATTGTTTTTGATTATCTGAATATTTTTGGAAATAAACGCTCCGAAAGTAGCATAAATTGTGTGTGTGTGTGTCCTTCTATTAACATGGAAGAGGTAGATATTTTGTGCTATAGCAATTCTTAATATTCGTATATAAAATACATAGTGCCAAAGACTGATGAGATGCCAACAATAGTATAGTTTTACCCTATTCCAAAATTGATAATTTTCTTTTTCAGTGCTTAGGCAGAAAATGTCATTCCAATGTGAGTGTCTGGTAAACAAAGAAACTAAATATAAGTGAATTAAATAGTTGTATAAGTACAGTCATGCGATGGTGGCTGAATGGATAAGAAACAGGCGTGCGAATCAAGCGGTCCGAGTTCGATCCCGACCACCAGTACCAATGGAGATTCCACTTTGTGGAATTTATATGTAGTAGTCAAGTGACTTACCATCTGCTAAAGGTGAAGGAAAACATCGTGAGGAAACACACATACCCTAGAAGAAATTCTATGAGTATATCTGATCCACCAACCCGCACTAGGCCAGCCTGAGTGGATTATGGCCTAAACCCTCTCAGCTCTCTAGTTAGAGGAGAGGAGACCCGAGCCCAGCTGTGGGACATAATGAGTTGCTATAATATATAATTTAATTAGACTTATTTTTTTATATTATTACAGCATAATTGTTTCTTTGCAAAAAATAATAAATAATTTGTGAAAAAATTATTCATATCTATCTTTGATCAGAAACTTTTCAGACCACCCACGTACCTAAATAGAGGAACACATTTCTTTGAAAGCCACTATAGCAACAATCATTCGATAGTTTTTGCCGGAAAGTATTCCGGAGGATTTGAAAATAGTTATTTTTAGACAATTGCTATTGCTACCATTCGATAGGCTATTTCCTATGCTCATATCTTCTTATAGTCATATCGAGATTTTGTCCTGTAACGAACAAGTCAAACCTGCTATCCAGTCTTTTCTAGAGGTAATCATCATGCTTTTCATTGTAGGAAATATATCTTGTTAAATCATTAAATGAATTTAAATTAAGGTTTTTATCGTGAAATGAGCCAGAAAGGAGATATTATCAAAACACAGCTTTTAGGCGCCATTTTTTCAATATGCGAGTGGCAAAGATTCTAGGTGGTAACTAAGGTTGAAATTCGGAAGAGCACACCGAAATTATAGAATTACTCGTTCTCAAGACTCCCGGTAATTATCCAGGTAACCTTTTGTGTAGAGCCAAATGACTGTATAACTATTTGAAGTTAAAAATTTATGTTTGTCTCTCTTCTCACATGAAATTTATTTATTGTGTTTTTAAATACAGATACAATACTTATTAACTCATTGATTTCAGTGCACTGGAGTGAGTTGTTTTTCTCTGGTAAATATTAGTTACTTATAAATGTATATAGATAGAAATCTTTCATTTTTGGAAAACAGAGAAAGTCCAGAGTACGAAAATTTAGTGAATATGCTCAGCAGTATCAAAAATTATGTTGCAGTGCAGAGGGGATCGCTGTGTCGCTGAGGTAAGCAGAGTTATTATTTAGTTAAATTAGATAAACAGTATTAATTGACTGATGTAAATGAGAAAGGTGATGTTAAGCCTAATTTTTTGATTAACTATCATTAAGTTAAAATCATGGAATAAAGATCAAAAATAAAAGTAAAATTGCACGTGAAACAGAGCTTAGATAGGAAACCAATTAGTCAGAACCTCAAACCAACAAAAAAGGAAAAACGGAGCATCGCGAAAATCACAATGAAGCCACCTGTTTGTCTGTGTTTGTTGGCAGGGTTGCCACTTGTTAAACATTTTCCCTATAATTTTGGAAAAAATATTATATGTGTGGGATAAGTATGTATATTGTACGAGTAAGATATTGTTGTGTATGTATTGTACCTCAATTGTTTAGAATGACTTCTATTGCGTATAAAAACTTCATACATCGCAAAATAATTAAAAAATCAACAAACAATTGGAAAGTTCTCTTACTTACCAACTTAAATAATTTAAAGATCATCTTTTAGGGAAGTCAAGGTCAGAGACTTCGCTCTTCCATTATTTCCATAATTTTACTCTTAAATTATAGATAATCTAAGAGTAAAATTATAGATAATTTAAGACCTTTAGGTCGACAATGACCACTTTCCTTAAATGACTGCTTTCTTGAAATTACTACTTTCCGGTAAAGACCACCTCTGATTCCGAAAATGACTACTTCCTGAAATGACCACTTTCTTGAAATGACTACTTCCTGAAATGACCACTTTCCTAAAATGACCACTTTCCGCTCATTCACTCATATATTTACTCAAAATTCAAAATTCAAGACATAATAATAGCCTATATGTTAAGGGGGATAACATATAGGCTATATTATTTCTTTTCCAGGGTTAATCAGATTATAAACTATATGTTTACCAAATTTCATTGAAATCCATACAGTAGTTTTTGCGTGAAGGAGCAACAAACATACATACATCCATACATCCACACATTATTACAAACTAGTATATTAGTAGTGACTGATTATAATACTAAAATTTTCTATGTATTGACCTATATTAATAAATAAAAAGATAAAAGTATAATATTAATAATTGTCTATAACTGTCAACCACATTTGGTCATCAAATCATTTGATTTTATTTGAAGCGTAATAAATATTAATTTCATTGTTTGTTTAAAAATGGATGTTGTGATTATTAAAAACCAAAAAGGACAAGACAGTTTATTGCATAACGGGTACAGGTAAAACATTAGCAAATATAATAAAACATCATGTTTGTGGAGGTGTATCAAACGAAGAATATGTAATGCAACCATTACCGTAAACAAAAATAAGCAAATATTACGTCAAAAGTTATACAAGTGTAAAATAATAATAATAATATTCTACCACATTCACACAGCGCCATCTAGTCCCAAAGTAAGCAATTATATTTGCTTGTGTTATGGGTACTAAACAACTGAAATACTACTTAAATACATTTTTTTTTTGTAAATACATACATATTATAGATAAATTACACCCAGACACAGAACAAACCTTTATGCTCACCACACAAAGATTTGTCCTGGGTGGGGATCGAACCCACGACCTCCGGCTTAGCAGTCAGGGCCACTAACCACTAGACCAACAGGCCAGTCAAAATGGACGTGTGTAGCAATTTTGGGCCTATACCACCTATATATGAACAACATTTCGAAGATTTAAAACAAGAAGGTTGTGAGTACATTTCAAAAATCCCCAAATTTTCCTCCATTAAGTCAAGCCTTTACTCGGCGAGAAAGAAAACTTTGGACACAAATAATATGATCTTCAAAAAATTAGAAGATGTTCAAGTCCCGGATATGTACAAATCCTTTTTAGTTTGTGAGGACGGACAAAAAGAGAAAATATTAATTTTCGCAACAGCATTGTCCAAAAAAATTATAAAAAACAAACCTTAATTGTATTTCGCCGACGGTACATTTATATGTGTGCCCAAGCCCTTTTATCAACTATTCACTTTACATATAGACATTAGCTCAGATGAAAGAACTACCTCAATAGTACCAGTAATTTATGCATTACTGCCTAATAAGACTCAGGACATGTACATCCGCTTTTTTCAACTTATAAAAACTGTTCTTAATGTAAATATTAATATGTATAAGTGTGATTACGAGCAAGCACAGATAAACGGTGTTCGAAGTGTATTTCCAGGAGCTTACATTCAAGGATGTTTTTATCATTTTAATAAGGCCGTGTGGAGAAAGGCTAAAGTTAAAGATTTTTTAATTATAAACGTTAAGTCGTATGGCAATGTAATGTAAGAATATTAAGTTTTTTTTAGTTTAATAAATTTGTGATTCTAATAAAAATTGAAAGACATGTTTAATTAATTATTTAGTGTTTTACGGCAAGAAGGTAAATAGGCTGCGGGGTGTTATGTCCAACCGAATTCTGCTAATTTACGAATGATTCAATTGAATCTCAATTAAGCATCAGTGGCAGATTTAGACTTTTTTGTATCTACAGAATGCCCAAAACGTCAAAAATTGCCATTGATGCCTCATTAAGATCCAATTAAGATTCAATTGAATCATACTAAATTATCAGGAAGTAGTCATTTTAGGAAAGTGGTCATATCAGGAAGTAGTCATTTCAAGAAAGGAGTCATTATAGAAAAGTGGTCACTTTACGAAATAGTCATTTCAAGAAAGTAGTGATTTTAGGAAAGTGGTCATATCAGGAAGTAGTCATTTCAAGAAAGGAGTCATTATAGAAAAGTGGTCACTTTACGAAATAGTCATTTCAAGAAAGTAGTGATTTTAGGAAAGTAGTCAATGTCGACCTAAAGTATTTAAGAGTATAAGGTATAGGACAACATAAATTTATGTTTTAAAAACCTTGTTGTTGGGTGTACAGCGCGAGCCGCGCCAACTTCATGTTTATTCTGATTGCGTAGACATTGGGTTAATTTTTTATATTGTTGTCTTTTGGATTTTATTGTCTTTGTAATTGTTTCCAATTTGACAATGTGATGAAAACGAATGTTTAAATATTTTTCTATGATACATTTAATTAAATTTAAACAATTTTATGATCAGTACCTGAAATTATGTAATAATTACTATATAAATATAAGTTTTCAAAAATTGTGTTATTGCCTAAAAATGATTTTAAAATTTTGTTTACAGTGTATTATTTCAACTGGTTGTTTTTAACTATGTTAATTTACTCTTTAATAAAAAAGATTACCAGCACTTCACACACCAAACATATTTCATTTACATCTTTCGACGGAAAATATAGTCCACCCTGTTTCTCAGGGTTGTTCATTTGTGAAACGTGTATCTGCCTGTAGCTAATAAGCTACTGAGACATGTTTCACATCGAATTAATTTGTAAATGTAATGTACTGTTGCTCCTGCTATGTATCCTATTATTAGGTTTTTATAATCATCAAACTCTGGGATATATAGTCGTTTAGCGAGATCCTTGTTATCGTATCGTCTTTAATTTCTTCAAGAATCTCCAAACTCGTTAATTCTTCATCTTCTTCTTCATGCCTATAAGAGGTCGCGGTTGTATTAATGACAGCAGTGGAAGATGAACAGTTTAAAAGGGCAATGCTTTCCAACGGAACAGTTTCCTGTTGTCAAGCATTTTATTTCCAAGTGACAAAGTAATTTACTGTAGCTCCCTTTAAATTGGCGTACATTTGGGTTGTCGTTTAAACCACCTTGCATTCTAATCAATGTAAACATAATTTCCTAGTGGTCTTTACTAATTTTATAGACAGGAATAAATATAAGTGTTTTTTCGGTTTCAATTAATTTGTGATAAAGACTCTTCAAACTCTCAATATTCAGAAGTATTCCCAAAAATCCTACGTTACATTTAGCCTCAATTACTGGTTTATACATGCGTGTTATTAAATATGTAGGTATAATGCCTATTTTGAATAACTTTGCGTTTAGTGACTGATTTTATTTTAAAATCTCAGTCTCAAATTATGCTTCCGAGGTATCGAATTTATTAGTCGCGGCTCGTAAAATGTACAGTCAAAACTTAAAGCCGATTTTTTTTCAGTGTCATAATTTGAAATGCGAAGCTGTGGTAAGTTATCATTAAAATATGTAATAATTATATTATACACTAGCTTTTGCCCGCGACTTCGTTCGCGTAGACTTCGATATTTACGAGTACATAGATCTTTGTTTTAAGTGCAATTCATGAATTTTTATGTACTTACCTATCACCCCACTACAGGGGTTGAATTTCATTTTACGTCAAAATTCAATTTCAAATAATTTTCATACCCACTTCATTCCTTAGTAAAGTTATTCAAAAAGTAATCATTAACTCATAATTTCATCACCTTTGGGATTGAATTTGAAAAAAAAAATTAATAAACACGTATTTGTGTTTTTGATCACAATACATGTATAAAATTATGAATTTTATGAATTAAAAAGACACTGAATACAATTTCCTCATACAAACTTTGGTTCCCTGTTTGATCCCTGTACAGTAATTGGTATCAAAGGTACAGTTATTATCACTTAAGTATCAGTCATTGGCACTTAATATTAATAAGCATTTATAGGGTTCCGTAGGTAAAATGGCAAAAACGGAATATTTATAGTTTCGTCGTGTCCGTCCATGCGTCCGTTTTTATTTTTGATTATGTGAATATTTTTGGAAATAAACGCTCTGAAAGTAGCCAAAATTGTGCGCTCAAAATATGTCTCTTCCATGTCAATAGAGGGGGGCGTCTATTGATATGGAAGAGGTAGGTGTTTTGTGCTATAGCAATTCTTAATATTCGTATTTAAAATACATAGTGCCAAAAACTGATGAGACAACAATAGTATAGTTTACCCTATTTCAAAATTGAACATGTCAAATTTTGAAGTTTTTAATAACCATAGTTACCAAAACTGTACTATGTAAAATGAAATTTTTTTTCTTTATTCTGTGGGAATTTTGAATGAATTTCAATAAAATACAAAACAGGTCTTCCATCAATTCTGTTAAAGAATGTTTATGCAAAATTTGAAGTAGATTGGACCTAGGAATCACGTTGTCCCATACAAACTTTACTCCCTTTTTCACCCCCTTAGGGGTAAAATTTCAGAAAATCCTTTCTTATCGGATGCCGACGTCATACAAAGAATATACCCTCCAAGTTTCAGATCTCTACAATCAGCGGTTTAGGCTTTGCGTTGATCCGTCAGTCAGTCATTCAGGACAAAGCATTTTATATGTATAGATAGAAGATGGTCAAAAAAATTACTATTCTTTAATTTTCAAAGGCATGCAAGTCAGGCAATGTAGGACGAAAGTTCAAATGTTTATTGACTGCTAATTAATTTATTCTAGCTATAACAGCATTCATCTGATGGGTTGCAGGTAGCCGTTTGTAGCAGACGACACAAAATCGTTCGCAGTGGCGTAAATTAGGTGAGGCCTATGTTCAGCAGTGGACGTCGTTGGGCTGATATGATGATGATGATGATGACACTTAGATAATAATGAAAGCTTCTATAAATCTGCAATAAATTTGATTATGTTAACTTTTCCAATGACTTTTTTTTAAATAAATCCAATCTCACAAAAATAAATAACTAATCAACTATAATTATTTCGTATTCATTTTTAAGTGTCACGGACCGGGCTGTCAAACACGGGTAATTTTTAAATTAATTAAATTAATATTAGTATATTTTCTTACTTATCTACATAGGAATTTTATCTCAAAAGAATATACTAAAAAACTTATAGACTGAATGTAAAAGACTGCACTTTTAAATTAACGCAAGGCAGTGACCGAATTCTGAGTGTATTTTTTTTACACGGTACGAGGGCGGCACTGAAAGTTTTTAGAACTGGCTACTTGTAAACCATATAATGAAAAAAAATGTTTATATTTTGAAAACTACACACTATCATATTTCTTTTTTTAAATGTTTCATATTGTTTTTATCGGGATTGATTGTGTAAATTTTAATAATACTATTTAGTTTCATGCAGGTTCATGAAGACCTTGCACGAGGGCGACTCATAAGCCCTTTATTTAAATATAATGTTCCTCGGAAGTTGTATCCGGCGCAAAATTGTTGGCTGGAACTTTTGCCACAATTAATGTCATATACATATATGTCAAAAGTTTCACATGTCGGATTTCTGAATTGAAAATTGGATACGGAAAGGGCAGTTTCCGACGGCTTAGAATGACCCCCCCTGATCTGACATCTGCTATACAAGGAACAATCCCTGACCAAACAAGAACCTTAGACTCGAGACACCTTCACCAACAAGTATTCTGCCCACACACCAAATTGCAGAGCTTATTGGGACAGGCGGAAAAAGGTATACCGGGGATCAGAACCAGATCCGTAGCCCTATTCATGATGAACATCCCTTATGAAAAGCTCGGTGTCAGCTTTTGCATTTATACGGGTCCCAACAGTGTAGCTATAGCCCCAGGCTTGGCGGCGCTATGGAAGGAAACCACAACAAGGCTAACGGTAAAACGTAAAAAGTTGGAAGAAATGCCTGAACTAGTATTGTCAGACGTCAAATGCCGTCTTCTAAGAATAAAAAACAAGACGGTACTCATAATCTACGCCAGTGACACTAAGACTCTCGATGAAGCAGAGGCGAGGATCTATAATAACGACACCGCTGAGGTTATCGAGGGGATAGATATGAGCAATCACATGGCGGCATATAACGCCACAAGCGGCATGGTACCCATTGACGAAACCATTACCAGAGAAACGGGAGTAATCACATTCACAACTCCCGAAAATAACCCCATAGTTGTCACCACCCACGCCACAGAGATATAGCTCAACGACAGCATCCTCAAGAGAGATCCTGAATAATTGTCGTGAGCTAGCAGATATGAGACATGGGTGATGCCAAAAATAACACAGATAAATGGGGTCCCTGGCAGCGGAAAGTCAACCTGGATAGAAAGGAATTACGCACCATCAAAAGATATAATAGTCACAACAACCAAGGAAGACGATTCCCTTCTTTTCAGTTACTCTAGATTTTCTTCACCCGCAACATGCCTTTCACCATACCCGCCCCGGGTATGGTGTAAGGCAGAAGCGTTGACGCTGGAAGTGGAGAAGACCTACATGTACATAAGCAACCGGCGTGCCTGTCATATAGCTGGTGGAGAAATGATCAACGGTGGTGTCCACTACACTGAGGATCTAGTCCTTTCTCTTGTTCTGTCATACCTGGCTCCTTTCCCCACTCACAGTGTGGACGAATCCAGAGCGGCTGAAGTGCCGGTGGCGCAAGTTACGCAACCCACAGCCCAGACCAGTCAAGAGATCCTCGCAATTACACTGTCCGCTCTGATGACACTCGCCAAACCCGTCACAACCCAAAACGTCCCTGCTTATACAAAACGTTGGAAGGCTGCACTGGCATCACAAAATATAGCCGATCAGGTGTCTCCTATCGCCTGGACCGGAATAACAGGTCTGGCCACCGAATTCCACAATATGGTGTTAGGGAGCCCCCGACTCAGAAAGGAGATAGTGGATAGAGTACTTGAATTGACCAAGACAGGAGCGGAGAACGCCGTCTTAAGTCAGATTTTGTTGGTATGGGAGTACTCCTCCTTAAAAGCCGTCCAATACATGGACTTATTTATAAAGTTCCACTGCACGGCGTTAGAGATACCAGCGGTCCTGGACCAAGCTGTAATGCTTCACGAGAGGTGAGAAGCAGCGAAAAGGAACGATGCGCAGCTGGCATATAGTCGAGTCAGGGACCCAAACAGTCACCAAGACTTAAACCAGGCGCACTTCCCTGACCTCTATCACGCGGCGATCTCCTACGCCAAGGCGAATAAGTTGATAGGGGAGAACTTCCAAGTATCAACAGCGCACCAGTCTACGCATACTGTCCTAATTGAAAAATACATTCGTAGGATGGTGGCCGCAGAGCTGGGAGACCTCTCAGAGGAAGCAAAACAGAAGCTAATCCGATTAGGTTATCCCATCAGAGCCTCGAACAAGAGAAGAGCTCGCTCCTATGACTCCGAGGAAGCGATGCGGAGAGAGCTCCCCCAGCTAGAAGAAACCGGGTTGAAAGGCTTTAATCGCCGACGTATTCCGTAAGGCGCGGCAGGACGTCGGGGCAGTCGTCATTGGGCCCCTGCGGCGTCCGGACTCGCGTCACCCGCTGGGGCTCGAATCCTCGAGTTCCCTGGTGTGGAAGGCAATAAGACGGCCGACGCCGTAGCCGAGAGTCGCCAGGCCCACCAAATGCGCGGAAATGCGCATCTCGGCCTTGGACGCCTCCATTACGTCTGAGGAGGTCCGAGAGGCAAACCACAAGACCGTTGGTAGCCCTCTGGACTCTGTTAGGACTGGCGTCATCCGCCCCGGTCCGGGCGGTATCGGTGCGGTCAGCCCCCCTATTCCGTATCTCAGTTGACAACTCAAAGTGATCATCACTGGCTATAGTTGCCAACGATTAGCTGTCAAACGAATAATTTCGTATTCGCTAACATCAGTGTTCCACCGAGATAATGTCATCTTGATGATAGCCACTCTATAGACACCGGTGTATATCGTCTTCCTACATTTAATTATAAATTGGTATTCAGTAGGTAAAGTGGATATCGAATTTAAAGGCACCGTGGATGTCAAATGATTTTTGAAAGCCTACTAAAGAGCAGTGTTTTGGTGATGATCACTATTAACCGACCAAGTCATTTGTTAGTCAAATATAATGGAACTTAGTAATAAGATAGTAGTTTGAATTTTATACTATTATACCAAGTCGATCAGTAAACAAAAAGTTTTTAGTTATTTTTTACATTAACTTATTTTATACAGACGAAATTATTTGAGGATGAACGTTAATAAAATAGATAATAAAAGACATAAAGATACATACAAAATGTAGTAGACTTCATGAACAAATAAATGGCCTTTAATTTTTCTTATTAGTTTCATGGATCTATTATTTTCTAATTAGGTACTTACGTTATTAATTCTTTCTAAGTATAATATATCGCATGTACTTAGGTACCTATATAATAAATATTTTAATAAAAATGTCTATAGATACCTACGTAAGGTATCTATAGACATTTTTATTAAAATATTTATACATATTTATACATATTATAAAGATAAAATAAATAAACAAAAAAGGTTATATACTATGAACATATTATATAACCTTTTTTAGAGACCCCTAAGGACGAGTGGGCAAAGTGCTTTTCTCAATAGTTCCATCAGATGCAGCGATGCATTGACGTGAATGGACACTATTTAAAAAGATATAATGAAACATAATGAAAATAATAACTTGCTAGTTTAATCAATTTTTGATTTTCTAAGAACTTTCAGTTTGACCCTCGTATTAGTCGTATTACTTAGTTTGGAAGTTAAAATTCTATTTATATGATGCAACTTTGTATTTTTAAAACATTTTTGATTTTATTTGAAACGGATATATATATACTTATGTACCTACATAAATAATATAATAGTGTCCCAAAAATAACGCTAGAAATAAAGTTGATAGAAAATACAGACTTTTTTCCCTATCTTGTAAAAAAATTGTTTTATTGTATCATCATCATCATATCAGCCCAACGACATCCTCTGTTGAACATAGGTCTCACCTAATTTCCGCCACAGTAAGCGATTTTGTGCTGCTCGCATCCAACGGCAACCTACACTAGGTCGTCGGTCCATTTGATGGGAGGCCGCCACTCGAGAACTTTTTATTGTATAATAGAGTGAATTTATTTGAGTTAAGTATGGAATACCACACCTAGCAAGTCTTTATTTTCTATCAACAATATAGCGTTATTTTTGGGACATCCTTTATTACTTTATGTCTCAACCTATATCTCACTGTGTTATTCTAACTTTTCCGATTTCCTCTTCCATTTCAGACTGTCGTTTGTTGTCTATACTACCCCTACTTGTTAGGTGGTAGCGGTTATTGAATTATGAAATGATTTTCTTTTTTTACTGCTTGCTAATTTACAAGCAGAATATATTCACAACAGGTAACAGAATTCACATTATTAGTATAGCAACTAATGACATTCGTGTGTTTGTTGATGATTGATTTTTGACCTTGTTATCTGATATTGGTGTTCACTTTGTATTGTGTTTATTATTACTTTTTACTATGAATATTTTATTGTGTATTTTGTTGAATAATAATATGATGCAAATTATTGTTTGCCTAAATGGTTGAACATAGCAGAACATGAAATTATATAACAGTAATATCCTTTGTACCTAGTATCACATAGATTTTGATTGATAGATTGATTGAATGACCGAGTTTATCTCTTAGAGCTGTAAAAAAATCAGAGTTGTAAAGAAAAAGCAATCAAATTATTTTTGTCGCATATTTTGACGATCGCAAATTCAAAATTTATAGGGTACTTTCTGTTGACCTAGAAGTATGAAATATAGCAAGAAGGTATATATATTGAACAAGTCGAGGAAAAAATTCGGAAACCGCACCCATATAGTTATATCACTAAAATATATTTGGACGGGGTGTAATATGATACGCGTAAAAAAATTAAGTAAGAATATGAGTTTATTCCGGACTGACATGACATTACGTATAGATGTTGCCATTACGTAAACCTAACTACCAATACATGAAGATTTATTTTATACTTATATACTTGTCTTGTCTACCATATAATAAAAAAAATATAAAATGATGTTCGTACGGAACCCTCAGTGCGCGAGTTCGACTCATACTTAACCGGTATTTTTCTATGCATTTGTGCTTCGAAAAAGGACTTAATAATTCTTATTCTTCACCGTTTGCCGGCATATATTATTATATAGTATTTTTTCACACTGGCTTCTAATATACTGGGTGGCGCAAAAGTAGTGGCACTAAAGAAAATGCTTTTTTTTTTTTTATTATACATTTTCTGTCATTCTGTTGTTGAAAATTGTGTAGTGAACAAATGTAAAATACACTGAAAATAAACATGGACCGTTTTACTCCCCAAGAACGTGGAATATCAGTGATAAGAACACAACGTGAATTTCGTCGACGATTTCCCCACCGTCCGGCACCGATTGGTCGCACAATTCGACGCTTTGCCACACACCCACTAAAAGTTACTGTATGGTGTGGCATCTGTGTTGACAGAGTGATCGGACCCTATTTTTTCGAAGACGCTGGAGGCAATGCGATAACTGTCACTGGAGAACGCTACAGAACCATGTTACGTGAGTTTTTGATACCCAGTTTGGACGAATTGGGGCTGGAGCACATCTGGTTTCAACAAGACGGCGCTACGGCACACACAGCGCGCGACACTATGGACTTAGTGAGGGACGCTTTTCCAGGCCGAGTTATCTCTCGTTTTGGCGATTTGCCTTGGCCTGCAAGATCACCCGATCTGACCAGTCCAGACTTTTTTCTTTGGGGTTTTTTGAAATCTCGGGTGTATGTGAACAAGCCACAGACTCTCGCAGCTCTAAAAGAAAACATTCGTCAAGAAATAACGAACATATCGCAGGAAGTGTTACGGCAAGTTATGCAAAATGTCATAAATAGGGCTCAAATGTGTATCAACTCTGGAGGTCACCATTTAAAAGACATCATCTTTAAATCCTAATGGTACGAAATTTAATGGCACAAATATACATTTAAAAAAATCTAAATCTAGTTTTCTAATTTAGAAAAAATGTTATAGCTGAACCAAATAGGGTCTTTACTTTTGCGCCACCCGTTACAATACCTAGGTAGTTTAATGTAAATATGATTTATTTTTCTTTGTTATTTAGTAATTTTCATTTTAAATGCATTTTTGTTTCGGAACACTAATTTCCATAATTAATCTATGTAATTCAACTAAATCTTTACAATACCCACAAAGCGTGCAATAGAATTCACAAAACAAAGCAGTACGTATTGGAAAACACAGTAAATTTACAGTTAGTGTTCCTTTTTCAGTGTGCTGGCCGATATTGTACCCATCACACCGCCGAGACACCGCATGATAAAGTTAATGTTATACCGTTAATTTTATAAGTATCAATTGCAGTTTTTATAGATCCGATTAGGGGCTATTGTGGTGGCTCTCATTTATTCGCACATACGCGGCACGCGCCGCTCAACATCTTGCATATCCTTCAACGAACTTTGAGACATTAAGGTTCTTCGTACTCAAGGTTACTCAAATCGCCGATACTAATGTTGCAAACTTCAGTCGCAAGTAATTTTAAACGACTTCGAAAAAAGAGGAGGTTTTGTCGTGTACGATCCGTACATACGGAGACACGAGTCGTCTGACCCGCACACATGGCGTCGCAAGTTGTCTGATCTGCACGCATGGAGATGCGAGTCGTCTATTTGGCCATTATAGCGGCTACTACACGGCTCACACAAGTTTACAAAATGTCTGACACGAGTGACGATGAATCTGTAATTTTGGCGTGCTATCTTTACCGAAAGCGAAGAAATCGTCGTAACAGAAGATACTGGGTTCACCCATATACTTAGTCTGGCCATAAATACTGTTACAGTTAAAAATAAGAAAGATATTACATTTGAATTAGGAATCTGTCATTTTTATACGATTGTTCATTGAATTTTCTAATTTTGGCGCCAATACATAGTACAATATTTTGCGATATTAAAATGGAGTGGGGTGATAAAGAGAACCGAATCGCTGTGATTGCATTACACAAAGTTGGTATGGAGCCAAATGCAATTTTTAAAACTCTCCATACGCTTGGTATTAGTCAAATGTTTGTGTACCGGGCTATTAATAGGTACAATGAGACCTACTCTGTTTGTGACAGAAAAAGATCTGGCCGTCCACGTAGTGTTCGTAGGAAAAAGGTAGTAGAAAGCAAAAGATTTTATCTCGGGAGATGAAGATAGCACCCAGAACCATGTCGCGTATTTTAAAAGATGACTTAGGACTTGCAGCATATAAGAGACGCACTGGTCATTTTTTAACTGATAATTTAAAAAGAATAGGGTGGTAAAATCGAAACAACTACTGACTCGGTACGCAAAGGGAGGTCACAGAAAAATTTTGTTTACGGATGAGAAAATCTTTACAATTGAGCAACATTTTAACAAACAAAATGTATTTATGCTCAAAGCTCTAAGGAAGCTTCCCAATTAGTCGACAGAGTGCAACGTGGGCATTATCCGATTTCAGTGATGGTTTGGTGGGGTGTTAGCTATGAAGGAGTGACTGAGCCATATTTTTGTGAAAAAGGTATCAAAACATCGGCACAAGTGTATCAAGATACCATTCTTGAGAAGGTAGTTAAGCCCCTTAACAACACCATGTTCAATAACTAAGTATGGTCCTTCCAACAAGACTCGGCGCCAAGTCATAAAGCTCAGTCCACGCAGTCTTGGTTGTAAGTAAACGTTTCGGACTTCATCAGAGCTGAAGACTGGCCGTCGTCTAGTCCCGATTTTAATCCGCTGAATTATGATTTATGGTCAGTATGGCTTGCTCTAAACGATGATGATAATTTGGAGTCCCTAAAACAATCCATACGATTGGCAGTGAAGAATTTTCCCATGGAAAGAGTGCGTGCTTCTATTGATAACTGGCCTCAACGTTTAAAGGACTGTATTGCAGCCAATGAAGACCACTTCGAATAAGCTTTTTATATTTTAAATTGTTTTATATTTATGTATTAAACTAACACACTGTAAAAGTAATAAATATTATTTGCAATAATTTTTTTTTTCTTCGTGGCAATATTTATGGCAAGACTAAGTCATCATCATCATCATATCAGCCCAATGACGTCCACTGTTGAACATAGGCCTCACCTAATTTCCGCCACAGCGAGCGATTTTGTGCCGCCCGCATCCAACGGCCACCCGCAACCTTTACTAGGTCGTCGGTCTATCTGGCGGGGGGCCGCCCCACGCTGCGCTTTCCAATACGTGGCCGCCACTCGAGAACTTATTTGCCCCATCGGCCATCAGTTCTGCGGGCTATGTGGCCTGCCCACTGCCACTTCAGCGATGCGATTCGGTGTGCTATGTCGGCAACTTTAGTTCTCCTGCGGATCTCCTCATTTCTGATTCGATCACGCAGGGAAACTCCGAGCATAGCTCTTTCCATGGCTCGCTGAGCGACAGTGAGCTTTCTAATGAGCCCTAATGAGACTAAGTATAGAAGGAAATATAAATTGCAGACTGTTTGTTGCTGCAAATGAATTACAACAAACAGATGCTAAGTTTTTATCGTTGTACAGGATATCAAAAGAGAGTAGTTAGTCTAGATCCGTTTTGGTTAGGTTATATGACATACAATACAGGTTGAAATGCCATGGAATGTTGTAATGCCACCTGGAGAGAAATTACTCTTCACTACATAGTATAAAACAAAGTCGCTGTCGCCCCTATGTATGCTTAAATCTTTAAAACTACGCAACGGATTTTGAAGCGGTTTTTTTAATAGATAGACAGATTCGAGAGGATTCATACCACGCGGGCGAAGCAGCGGGCAGAAGCTAGTAATAATAACGTCGATAAGTTTATTTCAGAAACATGTCCATAGTGTAGGGAATAAAGTAAGAAAACACAGAGAACAGTCAGCATAAATACAAAAAGTCAATAAATTAAACATAAAATACAATAATACCATAAGAGACGAAAATTATAAAATACCAATAGAAATTCAATAAATAAAACATTCATGGGCTCAGGCGCAAAACATCTCTTTTGCAAAATGTCCCATGGTCGTAAAACGTCTCTTTCGTAAAATGTCTCTTTCGCAGAATGTCACGCCAGGGACTTAGAATGAAATTTCTATTTTCAAAACAAAATCATTAATATTAAAATGATGTCAAAACTTTGGTACTTTTTACTTAAGTTGGTATTCCAAATAAAAAAATATATTTTGATAGAGTTAAAAATAATATTTTGGTACAATTTAAAGTTTCGGTGATGGCAACACTTATAATAATATGTGAGGGTAGATAGACAAAACTAATAAATGTCTGTGTCATTCATTATTGCCGAGCTGTATTTTGTCTGTTACTTTTTATTGAAAAACAAAAGTGAATTTAAGTTTAAACATGGATAAGAAAATCGAATACATTGGTAATCAAAAAGGACATAGAACACTTATACACTGTGAGTACAAATATCATAACAGCAAAACAAATAAACTGTGGCGTTGCATAAATAGGCGAGACTGTAATGCGTCACTGACATTAGACAAAACAGGAAAAATTATCATTAAACTGAAATCGGTGCATACATGTGAGTCAATGGAATTTAAAAATATAAATAAAAGAACACATAACATTATTAAAACAGATTGTTATACCTAAAAGTGAACACTATCGAATTCCTAGGTTTAAATCAATTAAAGACACGTTATATAGGGCACGAAAATCTTATTTGAACGTAGAACGACTACAACATACCAGTAACTGCAATTGTACCCGAAGGTTTAGGTAAAAATTTCTTTATTTGTGAAGATGGACAAAGTGAAAAAATGTTGGTATTTGCAACACGTTTAGGAAAGAAGATTGTGATGAAGAAAGCTGGATCCGATTTTGCAGATGGCACGTTTATGTCAGCTCCGCCACCTTTTTGTCAGTTTTATGTCTTACATTTGGACATTGGATCTACAAAAAGTGTACAAATATAATCACAGTAATTTATACATTTTGATTCTATAGTTTTAGTGTCTTCATTAAATATATCAGTAGTCGTTGCTTGCATTCTATTGTTTAGATAATTGTCTATCAGTTTTAAAGCTATACCTCGTATTCCTACGCTTTCCAATTTGTTTAATAGTGGGACCGATCGCGTTTCTTATCCAATCTTAAAAAATGCAAAAAACAAAAAATGTGTTGGAAGGTCATGATGCTGTCCACATATTTGTTGTCTATGATGCACTGCATTCGAATTTCTATTTTGTTTTATTCGATTTTGATGTGCGGTGTCATTATGAAATATAATTTTATATACAATACACTACAGTAAACATAATGTTTTCAAGTATTATTTACGTTTTAATTAATCGCTAGAGCCGCTAGTCCACCTTATCAGTGGTAGCAGAGCGTGGTTACATGAATATCTAGTGGCATATGGAAGAAGCATATTTGAAATAGTAAGTAAATGAGAAAATAAAAATTTATAAAATGAGCTCGAGTATCAGAAGCATAGAACCGCTGACAAAATCAAATTACGATACACCAGGTATCGTAATTTGACCTATTTAAAAATACTTAATTTTTGTCTTTAATTTTTATTTTTTTAAATTTAAATTTTTTATACGGATCCACCTACAGTCCCTTCTCTGTGACTCCTTTATAATAATAATAACTGGCAACCCCGTATACATAACGTCTTATCTCCCACTCGATATAATTTTACATATTTTGCATTGAATTTAATTACACTGGTCTACAGTGGAAAAGTATTCGGAATAATTTAAACTAATTTCTACTTGTCTACCCATGTTGAACGCAAATTAATAAGTAATAGTCATTTATTAAGTTTCAGTTTTTGCGATACCTAATATTTTCTGAATTTAACGATTTTACCCGCATTGAACTTGATAATGGTGATATTAACTTAGTTGGTATCAAATATTAAAAATATTTGTGTTTCAATGCTCTGTTTTACTAAATGACCCGACCGACACCGTAATTCGGGTAGACCCAGAGAATTGTGTGAAATATCTGGCCGAATGAAGAGTGATGCCTATTTAGATATTCTAAAAGACGTGTTTTTACCAAGTGCAAGAATTGTCTATCCTGATAATCACCAAATAGCTTTTATACAGGATAATAGTTCCATCCACAATTCCAGACCAGTTCAAAATTGGATAGCTGAGCAAGTAGACTTGGAACTAATAAAAATTCCGCCGAAAAGTCCGGACCTTAATCCCATAGAGAATCTATGGGGGTTAATGATACAGAGTTGGGAGTTTAATGAGGCTCGCACGGAAGAGAATTTAAGGGCTCATGCATATGACATCTGGAATAGTGATAGAAATAGTGACTTTTGCCACAATATGGTTATTTCAATGAGAGCTCGACTTCAAGCAGTGATTGATGCGAAGGGATCATACACAAGATATTAGTTTTTATTAGGATAATAATTTTTATATACGTAGGTGTAGTTAATTAAGATTAATTTTAGTCTATCATAAAAGTTTGTTTGTTTTTTTAACGTAAATCAAGTGCTATTTGGTTGCATATAATATTTTAATATTCTTTTTTAGTTAGGTATTAGGGCTAAATATATATTTTTTTTAATACCACGACGGTGGCAAACAGACGTACGGTCCGCCTGATGGTAAGCGGTTACCGTAGCCTATGGGCGCCTGCAACACCAGGGGCATCACGAGCGCGTTGCCGACCCTTAAGAAACCTATTCACTCCTTTTTTGAAGAACCCCATAATGTAGTCCCTTGGGAAAACCTCGTTAGGGAGTTCATTCCACAACCTGATAGTTCTTAGTTCTAAATAATAAAGTTTATACTAAAATATAATGATAATATTCTTTTATTTTTCCATGACGTGAAATTCAATTCACATCTATGATTTCGTAAGTGCTATAAGAGGCGCCGCAAACGACGGCGCAGCAAAGTGCGCCGTACACAATAAGATTTATTTATTTGGTCTCTGTCATAGATTCGTTACTACTAATTCGTTACCTGTCAATTCTGTAAACGCCCCCTTACCCGTACCGACCTATGCTGTACGAAATGAAACATTGAAACACTAATTTCAAAAATGCCAATAAGCAAACGCGAGGTACACAATTTAAACTACTGTCATGTCTGTAACAATGTAAACTAGATCTTATTTGTCTGGGCATTAAATTGGTTTCTCATGCATGTAGAGATTAATAAGAAGCTTAGCCTGCTCAGATTTAATGAAGCCAATATAGTTTATATATTTTTGAACCATTCACATGACGACATATTTTTGATCTATAGGTTCTAGAGAATTTACTGAGCTTTGGAACGATCAAAATTTTTGAATCTTTGACAATTCCAATATATTAATGAACTCGACTGTACCAGTAATTTAAAAAAAAATAGGCGCTATAAGCACAGGACTTCGGAGATACCTACTTAATTTTAACATTTTGTCTAGAATATAATTTCACTTCAATTGTGAATTGTGATTGTCATATTTTAATGTAATAAAAAAAAAGCATGAGATTAGTCTCTTCATTTGTATTGCTTACCTATATACTTGAGTCTGGCCAGCGAGTTGTAACAGTCATAACAAAAGGCGGCAAATTTAAAAATACATATTTGGTAACTGATTTTAGTAAGAAAATCTGTATAGATTCAAATACATACTTTTATTTAATGATGAATTATGTCTTATATATAGGCTAATCTAAACACATTGCACATAGAATATGAATACCATTATATTGTAATAAAACTACAAAATACACGACCAGACAGGCCATACTAAACGACGACTTGTAGCCATACTAATTTCGAGTGCGGTCATAGTTACAACGCAAGACTTGTCAGACTTTATTATCTCATGCGAATTTATTTTTACGAAATAATAATGACATAAGCTGGGAGTACCTCAACGCGGTGAAGGCGGTAACAGATTTTACTGGCTAAAACTCCCAATAACGTCATGTATAACATGACCGGTAGGTATAATTCTGTATACTTAAATGCCTTCGGGCTTATGTTGTTTTCTACGTTTTCGTTGCTTAAATCTGTTTGGCGGCACGGTAGCCTACCCGGAAACGCAGGGGAGCAGCCACCATCAAACAAGTTTATTTTTGTTTGTTTCTATTTTTTTTGTTTCCTCTTTAGCGGAATGGGTTTGTTGTGTATCAGTGGCGAAGGCTCCCTATAACCCGATTCCTACCGGCTTCCCTTTCAAGAATGACAACCAATACTATCTCATACTACTAAATTTTGTACCTACTCACAGTCACAGTACATAATTTAAATTAATTAATTAATTAAAAAAGTTTTTAATACATAACATTAATTTAAACCATTATTACAAAAATATCAGCCGTCGAAATAAAGTTCGATAAAACTGCACAATACTAAACGTCAAAATAGTTTCACTCAATACGCCGCTGCATAAGCCGGGCGCTGTCTTTCAGAATCGCAGAGTAAAATCGCGTACATTAGATTTATGTGATGTTTCGTAACTAGGCCAAAAAGCGCGTGACTTGTACCTGTAGGCATAAGCCGATTTCAACCGGCTTATGGCGCGTGGGACTGGCTTAAAATGACGTAAGCGAGAACGAGACAGGAGACAGGAATCGTAAACTTACTGTTACAATTTGAGCATTACTGTCACATACGAGGGTCATTCAATAAATACTTAGCCTACAAAAAGTAAACAAAAATTTTGGAAAAGTGGCAATTTATTTTTCAACATAGTCTCCTTTTAGTTCGATACACTTAGCCCAGCGATGCTCCAACTTTTTTAACCCGTCCGAAAAATAGTTTTTGTCAAACTCTGCAAAATAGGCCTCTGTGGCGGCAATGACCTCCTCATTTGATCCATATCTATTCCCGGCGAGAGATTTTTTCAGATTAGGAAACAGAAAGAAATCACAAGGGGCCAAATCTGGAGAATATGGTGGATGGGGCAGCAATTCGTAGCGTAATTCGACCAATTTGGCCATGGCAACGGCACACGTGTGAACCGGTGCGTTGTCGTGGTGAAACAGCACTTTTTTCTTCGCCAGATGGGGTCGTTTTTTCTTTAATTCGGCGTCGAATCGGCCCAATAAATCGGCATAGTAAAGCCCTGTAATTGTTTTACCCTTCTCGACGTAATCGATGTAGATCACACCTTGTGAATCCCAGAAAACGGTGGCCATAACTTTTCCGGCCGATTTTACAGTTTTCGCCTTCTTTGGAGCACGTTCCCCGGTCTGGATCCATTGTTTTGATTGCTCCTTGGTCTCTGGTGTGTACCAGTGGATCCAGGTTTCATCGACGGTCACAAAACGACGCAAAAACTCCGCTGGATTCCGCTTAAACAGCGCCAAACACATCTCCGATGTGGTCTCACGGTTGCACTTGTTTTCCGGTGTGAGTAAACGCGGCACCCATCGCGCCGACAGCTTTCTCATGCCGAGTTCCTCGTGAAGAATATGATGCACTGTTCCTTCTGAAATGCCTACAGTCTCAGCTAGCTCCCGAACCTTCAATCGGCGATCTGCCAATACGAGATCATGGATTTTTTTAATGTTTTCCTCCATAGCAGCTGTTTTCGGTGCACCTGGACGTGGTTCATCAAAAACCGACGTACGGCCACGAGCAAACTCGTTGAACCAATTCTTGACGGTGGCCATCGATGGAGAAGAGTCACCGTACACAGCATCCAAGCGCTCTTTGATTTCGATGCGCGTTTTTCCTTCCAAAAATAGGAATCGAATCACCAAACGATATTGCTCTTTTTCCATTTTTGTAAAACTGATCGATACGTTCGCTTCCATAAGTTGTCAAATTAAAACAAATGAAGGGATTGGAATGAAAATTTGAAAAAATAATTAAAAAAGAATGTGCTGCACTGTGGTAAAACTCTTTTGAAACTACAGCGCCCTCTGGCAATGAGGCTAGGTACTTATTGAATGCACCTCGTACTATGTGACAGTAATGCTCAAATTGTTGTTGTAGTTGATAATGAGGCGGAACGCAACTTTAATATTTTGACAGGTACATTATTCAATCAAAACAAATCAAAACTTTCGCATTCCGCCATTTCTCATATTCACTTGTTTTCGTAACATCATTTTAAATTCTAATTGGACCATATTATTAGTATTTCATCGTTGATATTTGTTTAATAGTGTAAAGTAGTGATTGATAAGTGGGTATTAGGTTTGTGTAGTGAAGTTAAGTGATTTAGTGCTTTTGCCTTAGATGCTTGTCGTTGTTGTTATCAGTATGGTAAGTACCTAGATTTAAATATTATTACAGTTTTAAGTGCATAGAAAAGTATTTACGTGGTAGAATGGCAGCGCTAATAGCCGTAGATTGTTGTTTAACAGATTATTTGCTGAGTGAGGAAACATGCTTTCCAAAGTTAAGTTTTGAAAACAAAAAACATGTAATTCAGTTAGGCCGTGCTCGTCCAGACATGACTATTAATTACAAACGAAGCGATGGTTTTTTCAAACATTTTAACATTTCTCTTTACGATAAATATCAATGGCTCACAGGTAGTTGTAAATTAAATAAAATGTTTTGTTTTCCTTGCTTGTTATTTTCCGATTCTAATAGTGTATGGAGTCGCACGGGATTCTCAGATGTAAATAATATAATGAATTCCTCAAAGAAACATGTTCAAACCGAGAAACATTTACGTAGTTGTTTAGCTTTACATGAGTTCGGGACACGTAGGATAGAATCATTTTTCGCTAATACACATGACGTTCATAATAGCAAAGTAGATCGTAATAGAAATTTAATGAAACGGTTTATTGATACTGTTATTTTGTTAGGTAAACAAGAATTAGCGTTTCGTGGCCACAATGAAAGTCAAACTTCAGATAACCGTGGTAATTATATTGAAACTTTGTTATATTTAGGCAAATATGATACATTAATGGACGCGCATTTAGAACAATGTTCATCAGTACAAAATCCCGTATTTTCTGGTCTTTCAAGTGATATACAAAATGATTTAATACATAGTATTGCATCTGTAGTACGTGATCACATTAGGTTAGAAATAAATAAAGCCCAATTTGTATCTGTTATGATTGACGAAACTCCTGATGTTAGTCATAGGGAACAACTGACCATAATATTGAGATATTTGTCTAACACAGGCATAGAAGAACGTTTTCTAGGTTTTTATGATGTTAGCGAAAGTCGAACTGCCGATGTCTTATCCAATCAGTTAATTACAATTCTAGATCAGTATCGTTGTAGGGATAAGTTAGTTGGTCAGTCTTACGACGGTGCGGCGGTCATGTCTGGCGAGCGCGGCGGAGTACAAGCAAAAATTCGCGAAGTATGCCCTATGGCAATATTTGTTCCTTGTTACGCACATGTTTTAAATGTAGTACTTAGTCGATCCCTTGAGAATATTCAGGAATTAAAATCATTTTTTGGATATATAAATAGCATAGTTCGATTTTTCAATAAATCCACAAAAAGATCGAACCTTTTAAAGGAAATAGCTGACCGGCGTATGCCCGGAGTATCTAAAACCCGTTGGCAGTATCATTCACGTATTATTAATGAAATTTCTAACTGTAGATTGGACATGATTAATACTTTTAACGTAATTTTAGATAACCCGCAATCTTGGGATAGTGAATCACTTTCTTTGGCAGAATGTTTCCTCACTAAGTTAAAAAATATGCAATTCTGTTTTTTTTTTTACATATTTTATCAGATATATTTCAGAAAACCGACGTCCTTTTTAATTTATTACAGTCCAAACAGATTGATATCGAAGTAGCACACCGCGAAATAGATTCATTCAATAATTGGCTTTTAAATGATTTTATTAATAATTTTGATTATATTTATGAGGGCGTTCAAGAATTTAATGAACCACCGCGACAACGTAGACGATATAATTTAGAATTAGACAACAAAACCTTGTACAGGCGTCTGTTTATTGAAATAATCGATAATGTTAAAGGGCAAATTCAACACCGGTACGAATCTTTCTGTGAACTTGGTTTTCTTAATTTACTCAATAAATCGAAATATAATATTTACGGTAGATTATTCCCAGATCAATTAATTACCTCTTTACTATTAAAATTTCTTCGATTATTTGAGTTTGCTGCCTTAAAGAATGAGCTGAAAGTTTTATATACAACTCCAACTTTAAATGAATTAGATGTTTACGAGCTTTACATTCATTTTCAAAATTCATTATTAGGTGATACTTTCCCACAAATTTTAACATTATGTAGTATATTTTTGACAATTCCTGTGACAGTAGCATCCGCGGAGAGATCAATTTCAGCTTTAAAACGCATTCATAATTATTACGTAATTCACAAAAAGAGGAACGATTATCTGATTTAGCCATTCTTTCTATCGAAAAACATTTTTTACTTAAACTTAAAAATCAACCTGAATTTTATAATAATGTCCTAGCACATTTTGTAAAAAAAAAAACAGAAGAATAGCTCTAGAGTATAAGTAGATCATGTAGGTATTTATTTAATTAGTTATTTGTTTCGTTCGGTAGATATCACGCATCATCTCATTAAACCAGAAAAGGCTTTTTTCAAAGCCACTTTTATTATACCTGAATGACACTGTTTCAATCTATCAGTGCTTACACGTATAGTAAAAGTGGGCTGAAAACATAACAACAAGTCAGTGAAGTCAGGAAACCAAACCAGCCACAGTTACAGAAATCAACACGTTACGCTTGTTGCAAGGTAAGCATTTTTTGCTCCGGCTTACCTTTTATAAAAATCCACCCTTCGCCACTGTTGTGTATTGTATAATCATTGTTCATGGAGCCGAAAAAATGTCATAATTTACCTCAGCAGAGCCTGACCTGCCCTGCTGAGGAATGTCTTTCCGGTCTTCGATCGGGGGACTTAATGCGAGAGAGGTATGAGGGCGCCAACCCTCATACTGGTCAACAATTCGCAGCTTGTAACGACCATGCCACGAATATGGATCCAATCAAGGTCACGAAACGGGATATGTACGATATTTTAGTTCAACGGGCACGCATGTATGGAATTAATAACAGACCCTTAGACCTTGACATTGAAGAACGAACGATGACGGTCTTAATATTTTTTTTTCCAAAAGAGTTGCCTCATCATTTGTGTAGTGAAATTAAAATTATGATGGTAAGTAAATTCATCAATAGGTGCGAAACACTTTATAAAGGAAGCCAACGAAACCTGCAACGTTTTTATAAAAAAAATAAGTCTTGGCTCGCCACAAACTTTAAGATTCCACATAAGAACTCTGCAACATCTCAAGAGACGTTGACAGTTTTTTAACCTGAACCTACCACATGGAGATGTCGACAGTGCTTCAACCTGAGCCTGCAACATCTCAAGAGACTTTGGAAATTCTTGAACTCAATACTTCAACATCTCAAGAGATATAATATGATGAATCTAGAACATCTTCTAAAATAATATCGAAACCATAAGACAATTTAAGTACTCGCCAACAACGTCGGGTACGAAATAGTTTGGAATATACACTAGAAGGGCAACCTCATTCAAAAATTATTAAAGAAGTATCAAAAATTATCACCGATGATACCGGCCAAAAACTTAAAGCAAGTTCTGCCCGAAAGCTGGAGTTCATTATTAATGAATGTTTAAAATCTCCAACTCGGCCTAAAAAAAATTTGTCCGGTTTGTCACCGAAAGCAGAAATCAAACTCTTTAGTCCTGAGGAAGCTCTTTCTATGGTCATTGACCGAAAATTAACTGTAGAGGACTATAATAATATGCAGAGAGAATTAAAAAAAGAGGTTTCCCAGCTTATCCACCGTACTATAAAGTCAAATTTGCGAAGACATTGTGTTATCCAGATGAGGAGTTACACGTAACAGAAAGAGAGGCAAGTATTTCTTTACACGGTTTATTACACACAATACGTCGGATTATCAAAATGTGTGATTTAAATATAACGAATTATTGTAATCAAAAAAATAAAGATGTTGTGCACTGTATTTTTGAGGGTTTGTGGGGTTTCGACGGTAGCACTGGGCAGACATTCTGTAAGCAAAATTTTGACACAACTGACAATGATGACAATGAAAATTGTTTATTAGCCACAACATACATACCTTTATCTTTAAAAACAAATGATGTATTCGTTTTGTGGTGTTACCCAAGTCCTCAGACATATAGGTTTTGTCGACCTTTAAAAATCCAGTACAGAACGGAGAGTAAAGAACTTATATTGGAAGAAAAGATGCGAGTGGAAGATGAGATACAACAATTAACTCCACTATATGCAGAAACTCGTGCTGGACATAGCATCATGTCGACATCAAAATTGCATCTTACTAAATAACAGGTTGGGGAAAAAGCTTCTTCGCATTTTTTATGAAAATTCAAAAAAAAAATTAATATAGTTTATTTACATTTAACTAAAGTATGTAGGTACCATTTTGTTCGATAACTTTTTGCCATCTTGTAGGTAGGGACATGATCCCATTGCTAAAGAAATTTTGGGACTTCTGTGGGCCGATCACGAACTTCTAATGTAAACGTAATCGTATCGCCATCGAGAAAAAATGTATGGCAATTTGTACAGCGCCTCTATCGTACGTAACACGAACCAATATTGGTATCACGAACTTATGACAACTACTTTCGTCTGGTAATCGTATCGAGCTCGACTGGTACTTTTTCGCACGTTCTTGTAGTACGTGATCCACTTTTTATCACCAGTATCAGTTTCTTCAAAAATGATTCGGTTTAGTCGTAATAAAGAATCTCAAATGAGTACACGGTTCATTAGGTTTCGTTCAGTGAGCTCGTGAGGTATCCAAATATCGAGCTTTTTTGTGTACCCAGTTTTTTTCAAATGCGCCAAAACTGTTTTGTGGTCGATTCCCAGTTCTTCAGCTACGTCGTAACTACTGATATGCCGATCTTGCTCCACTTTTTCAAAAATGGCATCCATTTTATTCGTAATAGGGTGACCAGAGCGACGTGCATCCAGCAAAATTTCCGGATTGAAAACGCTTAAACCAAGTTTGTGCTACTCTCACAGACACTGCACTAGGTCCATAAACACGGCAAATTTTTTCCGCGGCTTGTGTTGCATTTTTACCTTTTTGTAGTAAAATTTTAAATGTGTCGAATTTCTTTATTAGATTCTCACATCTTGACAGTACGAAAAACAAATGAAAATCACACATTTTACTAATTTAAATTTGGAATTATGTTCTTTAAGATTTAAACTTTCAATGATACCAAAACCAGCCAGATACAAATAGTATACTATAGCCAAAGAGATTTTATTACAAGTTTATACATACTATAATGCGAAAAGACTTTTTCCCCAACCTAATATTATAGATGGTAAGGTTTTTAATATTATTACGGGAACAACTTCCCAGCTTCGTTGTCCATGTTGTGGTGCATCTGCATCCGATTTCAATAATTAGGATATAATTAAAACTAGACCCGTAAATCCTGAAGCGTTACATCATGGGTTAAGCCCACTGCATACATGGATCCGATTTTTTGAGTGTGAAAGAGAGAAGTGATGAAATGGCGAATGACGAAGAACTCTTTCGAAGCCACTCTCGTACAGATTCGAAAAAAGAGTATTGAGGCGGAAATTAGAAGCAGTATGGGCCTATTAGTAGATGTTGTTCGTCCAAGTTCAGGTACAACGAGTGCACAGTGTTTGATATGACCCAAAAAATTCCCCTCTGCTGTTTATGGTATTAATCGATCAAGGGAAAATACAAAAAATAAAATTCCAGACATTATATTAGGTAGTGTAAAAAGAATTGGTAGGAATAAATGCACTGTTGCATTCTCATCTCATCAGTCTCCAAACAATTTTCTAAATAGTGTAGCATTACAACAACAAAATTTAAAAGCTTTTATTCCAACATTAATATCACAAGGATGGGTCTAGTTCGAGGAGTACCTGCAGAATGATCTCCAAAGGAAGTTAAATTAAATATCTCTACGCCGATTGGGTGTGGTGACGTTCTTAAAGTGAGGCGTATAAATTTTAAAGTAATAATTAATTAATGGTTCACCTACATGGAAGCCATCTCAGTCTGTAGTATTAACATTTGATAGACAAGTTTTACCAAACCGAATATTTCTATGTTAGAATGCCCTCCAAGTTGAAACCTACATTTTCCCAACAATTCAATGTTATCTATGTTGTCGATATGGTCACACTAAAAGGCAATGTAGATCATCTTCCAGATGTTTTAAATGTGTTGGCAATCACTCAGGCTTTATTTGTAACCTAGATGAAGAAAATACCTCATGCATTATATGCTCGGGTCATCATTTCGCAAATAGTAAGGTTTGCCCTGAATTTAATAGACAAAAAACATTAAAGTGTGGCGTATGGTCTATGGCCTACAACTGTATAACCATTTGTGGAAAATCATTTGTGGTTAAAAAATATTAATATATTTTTTTAGATCATATCGAACTCACTCACTTCTGTCTTCTAGCAAAATTTACGAACGTCCTTATATTCATGTTAGTACGAATAATTTAATATTAAATGGCCTTTTAGATAGCTGAAGCGCTATAACAATTTTAGGATATAATTCACATAATAAACTAATAAATTACGGTTTTAAATTAAATAAAACTATGCCAATACATGCTACTGTGGCAAATGGACAAACTATAACTTCAATTGGAACCATGTCTTTGCCCCTTACTTATGCTAATCAAACTCATTTACTTACTATACGAGTACATGTTATTCCTAATATTAAAAAACCTTTCATACTAGGTATTGATTTTTGGAAAAAGTTTAAAATTTGCAGTAACAGACGTTTAATACAAAAATGGATCAGATTCAGTACAAAGCAAAATATTTTCAAAGAAAAAAGCTCCATAGTTTAGTTGCCTGCACACTCAGCAATCCTGGAGATTCACAAACAAGAGATTTGATAATCAACAATTCATACATAAGTCCTGAAGCAACAAATGGTTTGCACATGATGAGTAGGACTTATCTTTATACTAATCCACCACCTTATGGATACGGGAGTCCTGTACCATATGTCGCTGCTTCTGTAAACAGAGCTTATATAGTTACAATCATATAGACAGAAGTGAGAGTACTGTGACAATTAATGGGTTGAATGTTGTTGATGCACAGATTAACAGTTTAAAAGATTATCCTAGTTCAGGCATTATAGGGAACTTCAACCCCAGCATTGTTTGGAAATTTGCACAACTATATTTGACTAGCTGACCCGGCGAACTTCGTACCGCCATATATAAAAAAAAAACATAAAAAACGTGCGCGCATCCTAAGTCTATGGTATTTGTATTCTGCTACCTTACCTTGATACTGCAATGTATTTATTTTTCACGAAAAATATTTTATTTCATATTTTACAATATCCACAAATGTTTTATTTTTATTAGTTTATGACTTTAGCGACCATAAATACATACAATGATAATTCACTGTCAAATGTCTAATGATAGACCGAAAACAAATGGCGCGCGGATCCTAGGTCTATGGTTTTTAATTGTATGCTGCTACTATTACTACCTTGATACTGCAATATATTATATTTACTTTTCTACGAAAAATATTTTATTTCATAATTTTACTACACAATTGTCATAATATATTCTTTGAATTTACTGGTGAATGATTAGTAATATATTCAAGTGATGAGGTTGTATAGTAAGCAAAAAGAAAATAGAGATCTTTGATTTCTTTTTAATCTGACATACTGAATTGTCATTAGGGCTGACGTTGAAAATTATAGTACCTAATATACACACACAAAGTTGAAAGGATGAATGTTTCTTTGGATGTTTGATAATTTTAACCAAAAAGACACGGGATGGATGTTTCACAAAGATAAGTACTAATCAATCACGTAATATTGGTTATGTTTAATCTGAAGTAATATCTGTGCTTAGAAAACATTGGTCGAAATTTCCCCTCTAAAAGTGAAAAGTTGCTGTGGTCAGGCATAGGAACAAAATAACAGGTAAGCGAAGTCACGGGTGACAGTAGTAGTAGTAGACAGTACAGTATTATTATAAGATTTTTGAGATTGTATACATTTCATTTAATATAGTAATAACTTTTAAACTATTTGTCGAAATAACTTAGTGTAAAGGACAAAATTTATCTACATTAAATGACAAAAGTGATAAAGGTTTTTACATTCCTAGGAATTAGTTTAATACCATGAAATTTTTCACTTTAAATGCAGTATCCGATTTAAATGTATTTCTGGCTCACTATTCTCTCTATATCGACTTACACATAAAAGATAGGCATATGCTGTCGCGGACTTTTTTTATAACTATTTAAGAGTAACAATTCCTCCATACATTGTCCTCATGTAAAACTAACGGTTTAGGTAGAGGAAGCAGAAATAGCTATAAGATGGCAGATTTTTCTCCGACTTACTTTACATTTGTTCTCATGGTTTAGCCAATTTACGCGATATCTGTATAAAATATAGCCTATATGTTATTCTGATGTATAAGGTACATTACTGCAAAGTTTCATTGGAATCTATTCAGTGGTTTTTTCGTTTACTGGTAACAAACATCCAAACATTCTTACAAACTTTCGCATTTATAATATTAGTAGGATAAAGAACTTTGAGACAATTTCTGATGGTATGAGGCACACTATGGTTTTCCTGAAATTTAGCAATTCAGATGTACTCAGTAAAGGTAGACAAACCTGGGATCCTGAGACCTTCAAAAGTACTACATGTTCCAAAGCTTTCAATGGTTTCTTGTTCCTGTTAAAGAGAAATCATAATCTATTGAAATGTACAATATGTCAAGGTTAGTGGTCAGGGCACAAAAAACAGAGAGGAAATATATAAAGAAATTGAGCATGAGAGTATCAGTGGCTACACGGAAAACTTTTGTTTTGTGTTGTTATCACTGGGGTTGACGCATGCAATCGATGGCTGGACAATTACTCTAGATCATTCTGCTCATACATCAAACATGCAGAGAGAGGCAAAGTGGATAGGAGAGCCATAGCTTCAGGTTCAATTGTGATGAGACTGCACCTTCGAATTATTGAAGAATTGCACCTACATATGGCCAAGACCCTACCCGGTAGTACTATTAGCATAGGTGGGGAGGAGAAAAAGAAGAAAATGATCAACGAATTACAAATGTCCTCTCTCAAAGAAGGCTTTAAAACTTCATAGTCTACAAGAGACAGAAGACGCTTCAAAATAGAATGAGTGCATGAATCCACTAATGTTTGCAATTGTCCATCATTGTTGGGGTGATGATGGTTTGAGGGCTATGAATGGGTTGCCAAAAGTAAATGATGAGGAGAAGACTCTAGTTAAAATCTGCACCATGGGTTTTTATTATTTGTTAATAAAAAGAATCAACCTTGGGATAGGCTTCCTATTAGAAAATGATGACTTTTATAATAGAATGAAATGGTCAGAAATCAAAAGAGGTCCAAAAGGTGGTCAAAAGAGGTGCAGGACGTAGCCTGCAATGGGTGCAACCGTTACAATACTTACTAATAATTTTTATACTCATCTCATCAATTCGGCACAAGTCATTATGTTGTAATTAATAATGCTTAATAGTTTTATTATTTTACCTTCTTTTTCCTTCTTTACATAAAAATGTTATTGTTTTTTATTTTAAATTATGTAATAAATTACATTATTTTAAAATAAAATAAACCTTATGCTATTTATGTTTTAGTAGTTATTTTACCTGCAGCCCTCTTAAATTCCATCCATGAGTTAACTATTCATATATACATAGTTTCCTCAGTATTGTCTCACGTTTTTTATCCATTAAGGATCTAAAACTTCGTCAGGGAAGAATGAATGGTTGCATGAACTGTTATGACTGAGGATGGTCTTAATGTAAAATACTCATTGCAGAATTCATACTCATACTCTAAATTAATTTCATGCATGACCCATTAACTAGTTTAAGGCCTTTACTCCAAATAAACCTATTTTTATACTTACTTCGTGTTTTTATTATTTACTGTAAAAAAAATCTTAAAGCAGATTAAGGGCCAGTTTCACCAAACCGTTAATAATCGGACATTAGTCAATCAGCCATTAAAATAAATGTCGATGTTATTGGTATTTACGTTCCACCAGAAAAAAATAACACCCAATTATGAAACCCGGCGTTAAGTGAATGAGTCATGTATTCTTCACTCATAGATCTGTCAGTTGTCAAAGCAACCAAAATAAAAAGTAGCAATGTCGCATGTCAATGTTCACTGACAATGCATCATTTTAGCTAGCGGTATAATAAAGACTCACGTTAAATAATACAACTAAATTAAAATGTCAGTTGTGTAGTACAGTTTGAGTGTGTTCTTGTAACATTTTACTTTGTCGGTACATATGTCATTACCATTTTCAAATTTTGTTATAACATTTTGTCAGCTTTGTGTTTTGTGGTGTTCGTGGTATATAACGTATATAATGTCCTGTAAGAGAGCTCGTGAACGTGGCCCTAATTTTTCGTCAAATGAGAAAGAAATTCTTATTACCTTAATTTCAAAATTTAAAGAAATAATAGAAAATAAAAAAAAACTGATGCTGTTACAACGGCAGCGAAAAATGAGGGATGGAGAATGTTAGCTCAGGAGTTCAATTCCTTGAGCAGTTTTTCTAGCAGGAACGCAGAGCAATTGAGAACTTGCTGGGACAATATTAAAAGAAATACCCGTAAAAACAAGGCTGTAACCAAAAAAGAAATTACGTCGTACTAAATCGTCCAAGTCATCCAAAATTTCCACATGATTTTGATCTTCGAAAATATAATTGTACGCTGCTTCCATCTTTGACAACTGACTAAAGGGATGTTAATACGTTAACGGACCTTTATACCAGCAATTAAATATAATGCCTGATTTAGACATTTAATCATGGATTAGCGCATGGTGAAACACTCGCTACTCTTAATGTCCCGTTAACATTTTAACAGAAGATTAAACTAACTAACATTGTATGGTGAAACAGGGCCTAAGACCCTCCTCCCCCCGGTATTGTAACGGTTGCACCCGTTGCAGGCTACGTCCTGCACGAATGCACCTCTTTTGACCACCTTTTGGATCTCTTTTGATTTCTTTTTACTTTACTTTTAATAATTTAAAATTCAAAATCATAAATTAATACAAATTCTTAAATTCGAACCGAGTCTTCGTCGGAGCATCCTCCGAAGGCTTGGGGCTCATTACAATTTTAATTTCTAGTGCAGTGCACGAATACTATAAGTTTATAACAGTTTATAGTAACACTCAATTAATACTACCGAAGATCAGTTCTGTGTTTTATTTTGAGAGCCCCACGCCCTTCCCCATATAGCCGGATCTACTCCTTACTCTCTATTTACTCTTGCCTAGCGCCCACTGGAGGGGACAGTTGAGAGCGCTAGAAATCTATCTATTAGCATCAAAATCCGTTGCGTAGTTTTAAAGATCCTTTGGGCGCATAATGTCATAATGTTCAAAGCGCAAAATGGTAAGCACTAGTAAAATGGTAAAAGCGCACGAAATGAAAAGAGCAAAATGATAAAAGCGCAGAATGGTAAAAAAATCAGTTGCATCGCTTATTAGCTGCCATGATGATAAATAACTTAATTTTGGTGTATTGTGACTCCCTAATAGGAACAATAGGCCTTAAAGATCAATTTGACTTGTAGCTGCAGCCGTATCTCATGATTTGCGGATCAAGTAAGCCCAAAAATACTAAGCGTTGTAGTGGTAAGTCAGTGAGCAATGATATAATTGTATGTTAAAAAAGGTGAACATACAATATCATTGTCAGTGAGTATGTTCTGTGGTTATGCCGCTTATTGGCTTAGAACACGACGCCGCGACGTGCGTAAAACGCTTCTGTTTTTAAAGAGATTTTGGCGGTATTTAAATATACGGCTGGTTGCCTACGTTATATTGATATACCTCTAATATCCTTAGAAATTTAAGGTCAAACTGAGATAGAGAAAACTTTCTTAACGTTTTTTTATACTTTTTAAGTAACATACCGCTATAAGTCTTAGTTTAATAGACGCGTATTTGTCTAAGCTATCCGATGCCATAAAAATCAAATTTTCGATTTTTTTTGAGATACCGCTTTTGCGCTTAGTAGGGCAGAATACCAGTTATTAAATAAACTTCTACTCAAAGTAAATTATCGTTTTCTTTTAAAAAGTGTGCATCAACTTTGCGCTGAAGAAAAATGTAAACCTCGCTTAAACACTACTTCTTACATTGCAATACTTTTTTAGAATTCTAAATTCAAATTAAAGATCAAAAATTATCTTGAACAACGATTGATTATGTCCACATTAAGAAACCTTTAAAAAAAATGGGTAAAATGTTGTTATTTGACTTATTTTTGAGTATTATAGGAATAATACAAGGTGGCTCGATTCAGGTGTCCAGGAGTGTATATGTTTACCAAATTTCATTGAAATCCATGCAGTAGTTTTTGTGTGAAGGAGCAACAAACATACATACATACATACATCCACACATTATTACAAACTAGTATATTAGTAGTGACTGATTATAATACTAAAATTTGCTATGTATTGACATTGCAATGAAATGTCATTTAAAGACTAAAACCTCTAATAAGGAAGGATAAGCCCTATATTAATAAATAAAAAGATAAAAGTATAATATTAATAATTGTCTATAACTGTCAACCACATTTGGTCATCAAATCATTTGATTTTATTTGAGGCGTAATAAATATTAATTTTATTGTGTTTGTTTAAAAATGGATGTTGTGATTATTAAAAACCAAAAAGGACAAGACAGTTTATTGCATAACGGGTACAGGAATAACATTAGCAAATATAATAAAACATCATGTTTGTGGAGGTGTATCAACCGAGGAATATGTAATGCAACCATTACCGTAAACAAAAATAAGCAAATATTACGTCAAAAGTTACATACTTGCGAAAAAGATACAGTCGGAAACGAAATTATGATAAAGTTATACAAGTGTAAAATGGACGTGTGTAGCAATTTTGGGCCTATACAACCTATATATGAAAAACATTTCGAAGATTTAAAACAAGAAGGTTGTGAGTAGATTTCAAAAATCCCCACATTTTCCTCCATTAAGTCAAGCCTTTACTCGGCGAGAAAGAAAACGTTGGACACAAATAATATGATCTTCAAAAAATTAGAAGATGTTCAAGTCCCGGATATGTACAAATCCTTTTTAGTTTGTGAGGACGGACAAAAAGAGAAAATATTAATTTTCGCAACAGCATTGTCCAAAAAAATTATAAAAAACAAACCTTTATTGTATTTCGCCGACGGTACATTTATATGTGTGCCCAAGCCCTTTAATCAACTATTCACTTTACATATAGACATTAGCTCAGATGAAAGAACTACCTCAATAGTACCAGTAATTTATGCATTACTGCCTAATAAGACTCAGGACATGACGTACTTTTTCAACTTATAAAAACTGTTCTTAAGGCGTAACTAGTCGCCAATGACCTTGAGAGTATGGGTGGAGCTTAGCTTATTTCACTGCATATCCCCGCTCCTTTGCCAACTCGCGCACACTATAATACAATGGTCACAGAATAAGCGTAAACGCAGACATGCGCTTCTACCTCGGCATTTTTACCTACGATTCCGGAATAACAGTTTTAAAATTGGTATTTTATTTTGTATATAGAGTTTAAAGGACTCGTGTACACAATTATTTGTTTGCCAATATTTTTATGTATTGAGATTTGTTTAATTTCAATGTTTTGCTTTCGGTATTTATGTAAGTACTTACATAGTTTTATTGGTACTTATTTATTATTAGTATCGAAGATAATTATTTTATCTTGTAAATTATAATTAAATAAATAACTATTTTAACTTACTTTTGTATTAAAAAAAATATTTACCTATTTTCATTGATGAATTTAATGTTTTGATTACAACACTTACTTTGTAATTACGTTATAAACTACTATGATATGACTATGATGATGGGGCAAAAAGATTACTCCTTCTAAACGGTAAGGAGGAGTAGTCGTCAGAAAATTCAAAAAAAAATATTAAAGTTCATAAATATTTGCACAAAAGGTTTCGGCACACAGCGAGAAAGACGTGACGGCTCTGCGTGACACCTTAGATTTATTTACTCGTCCCGCCGCGCTCGCTGTTTGTGTGTATATTATACCTGTAAGCACTATATTCAGTCGATAGTAAAAATGGAGCAACGAGCGACACAGCCTTCCCGTCTGAAGGCTAACGCCTGTCTGCCGCCCGCGCCCGCGCAGAGCACCTTTGAATTTCTAACGTACAGAAATCGTATTATGGCCTATTTTCTTAAGAAAATATTGATCGATTTACATATGCTATGTTCAGATTAAAGTAAATTTTACCACCAATTTATCAGTGTAAAAATAATTTCAAACTATAAAGCCGTTTTAAAGTTTTAGGGATTTTAAGATAAAATATATCTCAACTTAAAATATTTTTTGAGGCAAAAGTATTAGTCGTACGAAAATTTCATATGTTGAAAATGTAGTAGATAGATCAATTATCAAAATATATTTTTTTCAAATTTTTCGAACAAGTCGTTTAGGAGGAGTAGGCTTCAGAAAAAAGCCGTTTTTGGTGCAAAACCGAGGGAAGGCCCTTAATGTAAATATTAATATGTATAAGTGTGATTACGAGCAAGCACAGATAAACGGTGTTCGAAGTGTATTTCCAGGAGCTTACATTCAAGGATGTTTTTATCATTTTAATAAGGCCGTGTGGAGAAAGGCTAAGGAACTAAAAGCGGATTGTACTGCAGATGGTAAATACATAACACGAATGTGTGCACCGCTTCTGCCACCAAATGAACTGGTTGATGCTTGGTCAAGCATTCTAAAAGAGCCACAAACAGAAAATGTTCAGCAGTTCTTACACTATAAAAGAGAATGGAACCCAAAGAAAATGTCACATGTTTTAAGTTGTGCTTATAATAGACACCGAACAACAAATGCTGTTGAAGGCTGGCATAGACGGCTAAATGCTATCATACCACGTAAACCAAATTTTTACTTTTTTTTACAAAAAATTGTTAAGGAAGCAAAACATTCTGATAACAAAACAAATTATAGTATGTTTCATAATTTTAAAAGAAATAGAAGACATAGAGATGTCTTCTATTTTAATGTTTGACAAAAAACACAGAACAATGAGAGTAGTTAGAATGTCCTTGTGGGCGGGGCGGGCGCGCCATTTATATGATCAACTGATCATATCTTGAAAATCTCACTATAACGTCAAATAGTCGCTGTCGTAGTATGTTGTCGTGCACAGCTACGCGTCAAAAAATAAATTATGATATCTAGCGCTTGTTGCTTGCTTACCGATAAGTCTAAAACCCTCCGGCCGCGTACGAAACTGTAGGTTCGTAACCAGTTACGGTAGAAGAAAAAAAACATCTTCATATGATACCAGTTACGTAGGAATACGTTTTTTTCCTTACACGATACTGAGTTTCGACACAGGAAACTTACTGATGATTACGAGAAAATACTTTCTATTCTTCCTAGGTAACTCAAGTAACTCAATTTTAGATATCATATCAACCTTTTTATACTTATTATCGCAGTACATACTATATACTAAACTCATTAGATACTTGACGTTTTATTGTAAGTGTTATTGTCAATGTCAATAAATTTTCACCTAAATTGTTTGAACATAAATCTTGTTGACGAAATTCAATAATTTCATTTGAAATGACTAATGAAATTACATTCATTTCAACAAAGAGAGGAGGGAGATCATTATTGATGGGTGGACGCAGATTTCATAGGAAAAAAATTTATACAAATGATTCTACGTTTTGGATGTGTTTTAATAACAATTCTGGGTGTACGGGCAGTGTCACTCTAAATGTAAGAAACGAAGTGGTGAAAACAAAAATACACGATGATTCCTGTAAAGAAAATCACTGTAAGAATAAAATTATAATGGAATTAGATAAATTGAAAGGAAAATGCAGTCATAATTTTGAAAGTATTCAGAAGCAATATGACAGTATGTTATATAGTCTCGAAGCAGAAGGCATTGATATGATACAAAATATACCTACATTTAACAGTGTGAAGACAGGACTCTATAATGAGAGGAATAAAGTTGTAGGAGCACCAAGACTGCGATCAAAATCGTCAACAGAAGCCATAGTTCCAGAAAAGTTCAAAAAATTCTTGCTGTGTGAATATGAAAATGATTGTAAGAAGATTTTATTATTTTGTAACAAAAGTCCAGCATTATTTGGAAACTTTAAGCATATTATGGCTGATGGCACATTTAGTTCGTGTCCTTTAGAATATAAACAGCTTTACGTCATTCACGGAGTTAATGAAGCCACTTCAGCTATAATACCTCTTATATATTGCTTGCTTCCGGACAAAACTTTGCATACGTATAAGACTGTATTTAGATTAATTAAATCGCAGATAAAAAATTGGCAACCGAAAAAAATTACAGTAGATTTCGAGTTGGCACCAATGAAAGCAATAAAAGATGTATATCCAAAAATTTTAATTAAGGGTTGTTATTATCACCTTAACAGGTGCGTATTCAGAAAAGCTAAATTGTTGAAAATAACCACAAGGGTAACACGAAGACATGTTTCAAGATGTGCTGGCCTTGCACGCTTACCCGAAGCCTACATCAAAAAGGGGTACGAGTACATAATGTCCAAAAATCCTCCTGGAGAACATGTAACCAAATTTAATAAATATTTTCAAAAACAATGGTTGCAAAAGATTGACTTTGCAAAAGTTTGCAATTGTTCTTCGGAAAAAATAAGGACAACTAACAATTTAGAAGGCTGGCATAGTCGCTTAAACAGATATATTGGTGGTAAAAGACCAACACTCGCTCATCTACTTGATGTTTTACAGAAAGAAACTACAGCCATAGACATATCTAAGAAAAAAACAAAATTAAACCGTGAATACCAAGAAATTGAGGCTGAGATTAACGAAGCGATTAAAGATCTGAACCACAATAAAATTACAGTTGGCCACTGTCTAGAAATTATTTCCCCATATTCTTTAAAATTTTAAATATTAAGTGACTCTTAGGATAATCTAAAAATTAGGATCTTTACTATTTTCTATATTTATAAATCTCATAACCCAGAATCTTCAGTGTTCGTATCATTTGTATGCCGATGACTTGCAGATTTATTGTCAGGCAAGTGTTGACAGCGCTTCATCTGCTGTGGGTAAGGTTAATAATGATTTACTGTGCATCAAGAACTGGTCTGACAGGTTTGGTTTGACCGTAAACCCTACCAAATGCCAGGCCATCGTCATAGGGAGTCAACGATTAATGAGCAGACTAGATATATCCACTCTGCCACCTTTGGTATATAATGGTACTGTAATAAATCTTTGCGCTACAGTCAGGAATTTGGGGTTACATATAGATTCCAACTTAAACTGGAGAGCCCAAGTAACTAAAGTCAGCGAGAAAGTCAGTGGTACCCTTCGCGCGCTTTATCGACTCAAAAACTTCCTGCCATGCAAGACTCAAGACAATGCTTGTGCAAACCCTAATCTTTCCCCTGATCGACTATAGTGATGTGTGCTATTTTGACCTGAATGCAGACCTTCTCAGTAAACTCGACCGTCTTCTTAATAACTGCATTCGATTCATCTTTAATCTTCGCAAGTTTGACCATGTGTCTTCTTATCGCTCAAAATTGAACTGGCTACCTATTCGCCAACGTCGTAGCTGGCGTGCTCTTTCTACCCTTTACTCCATTCTTATGTCTCCCAATGCTCCCGCTTATCTAGTCCCATACTTCACCTATCTCTGTTCCACTCATAATAAAAATCTCCGTTCCTCAAATAACTTACTCCTTGAGTGTCCTTCACATAACTCTGGTTTCCTCCATGACTCCTTTCCTATTCAATCTATTCTTCTTTGGAATGTCCTCCCTCTTGAGATCAGGATGGCCCCCAACCGTGACGCGTTTAAAGCTAAAGTTCGCAAATTCTACTCAGATCAACTGGCTGAATCATCTCTTCACTAATAATAATTGATAAAGTATATATTTATGTATAGCTTATGTTTGTATGTATGTATTTAATATATATCTATATATATATATATATATATATATGTATTGTTTATATAGTTATTTTTTTTTAAGTATCTAATTTTCTTTTTCTATTTCTTACTTTTGTTTCGTATATTCAAGTTACATCGCCTTTTTCTTGACTTTTTAACATCTCTGTACCACCTTAGGTTGACTGGTAGAGAATGCCTCTGGCATTAAGTCCGCCTTAATACATTGTTTGTGTATTTTAAGTTAATAAATAAATAAATAAATAAGATGACTTTTTTGTTAGTCATTGATTTTTTATTTTGTTTAGTAGATTTGGCTGGTTGGTTAAAATATTCAATAAGAGTAATTTTATTTAGATTAACAATGGACTTCTTTTATTTCTATTCCTCAGCCTGTTGCCTGCCACCCATCTTGAACCATCTTGCCCCCACACACCTACTAATATTCTCATCATCATCATCATGTCAGCCTATCGACGTCCACTGCTGGACATAGGCCTCACCCAACTTCCGAATTCTAATATTCTCACGAGGTATTAAATATGTTCAAGTAACGCAGTATCGTACAAGGACCAATTATGTTTTATTCGTAACTACGTAACTCAGTATCGTGTAAGGAAAAAAACGTATTCCTACGTAACTGGTATCATATGAAGATGTTTTTTTCTTTTACCGTAAATGGTTACGAACCTACAGTTTCGTACGCGGCCGGAGGGGTCTAAAAATCTTAAAATACAAGGAATATTTCACATTATTGTAAAAGTATTATGTAGTTTACAGACGAAAACGATAGAATTTCAAACAGATGAAACATTGTACATTGCTGGCAATTTCATACCTTTCACCTTATTTTACGTTAGTGGCCGCGTAATGTATTGTGTTTACACAAAACCAATGGCACAGTTTCGTAGTACATATAGATAGTGCTGACCAAGTTGCATTCAGTGTCGATATAATAAAGAGGGTTTTTATTTTATCTTAATTTAATAACAGAAATTATTAAACTTTGTTATTTTTCAGAAAATTTATTTATGTACCTTATGTTTTCATCAACATCATCATATCAGCCCAATAACGTACCTACACTGCTGGACATAGGCATAGGTTTAACAATAATTTTATTTTGAAATACCCAAAAGAAATCAAAACAAAAAAAAACGATTGTGGCAACTGGTAGAATTGAGTGGATGCACAAAATGTAGTATAATTTGCTAACTTCATTTTTCAAAAAAAAACTTTTTTCTTATAAAAAAAGTCAGACAATATAATATCAGAAATTAGGAGCAATTCTACAAAAAAATCTGTTGTCACATAAGTAACGTAAAAAAAATTATGGTTAGGTACAATGTTCGAAATAATTACATAAATTTAAATTCAATCAATTTCATTAATTCCACAAGAGATACTGAACCTGTGAAAAAATCTCTTTTATGATCTTTTAACAACCGAGCGTTCGTTAAACACCTATGGTTAAGTTAGCGTTTTTTAACATTATTGAAAAAAAAAATTTAAAGGGACATTATGATGGCATGATGCATACGTACGCATGTTAATCGATAAATCGATAACAATAGGTAGGTAGTGGATACGTAAGTTAAGTCGTATGGCAATGTAATGTAAGAATATTAAGTTTTTTTAGTTTAATAAATTTGTGATTCTAATAAAAATTGACAGACATGTTTAATTAATTATTTAGTGTTTTACGGCAAGAAGGTAAATAGGCTGCGGGGCGTTATGTCCAACCGAATTCTGCTAATTTACGAATGATTCAATTGAATCTTAATTGAATCTCAATTAAGCATCAGTGGCAGATTTAGACTTTTTGTATCTACAGAATGCCAAAAACGTCAAAAATTGCCACTCATTGAGATCCAATTAAGATTCAATTGAATCATACTAAATTATCAGGAAGTATTCATTTCAAGAAAGTAGTCATTTTAGGAAAGTGGTCATATCAGGAAGTAGTCATTTCAAGAAAGGAGTCATTTTAGGAAAGTGGTCATTTCAGGAAAAAGTTACTTCAAGAAAGTAGTCATTTTAGGAAAGTGGTCATTGTCGAGGAATATTCTAAAAATAAAATAAATAAATAAATCACACAGGAATATTCTAGTAAACAATGATTCAGCCTCCTTTTTCCCCAACTAGTTACTTATTTATAGGTAAGTACGTACTTTACTGGCCACTTATAGATAACTGACAAGTAGGTACTTAATTATGTGTTTTCAGTCGTTTTTGTCGTTTTCCTATACTTACATTGAAATTCCTTACTTGTTGCTAAATTACTGAATTAGCAATGGATTCTAATCCTATAAATATTATTCAGCGAGGACGTGGTAGAGTTATGATATACGCGGGTTATCAGTATTACCGAAACACCGTATATGCAAATAAATGCGGTTATTGGCGATGTAAAAATTTTAAAAATTATCGTTGTGCAGGATATGTATTATTGTCAGAATTTAGTATGAATTAATACTCTCGTTAAATAATAATGTTGATAATAAGTTTAAGTTAATTAATAATGGTGTAAATGTTATTACAGAATGAAAAAACTATTCTGAGAGTTATTGGTCTGAATGTTAAAATGTACTGATCTACATAAAGTACGCATTTCAAAAAGAACTTTTCCCGAAATTACTGATTTTCTATAGGTCTTCATTGTTAAATGTCCGAAATCCGTAAAGCCTGACACAAAAGGTACAGTCAGCTACATTATCTTTAAGTGTGGGACACCCGTAAACAAATTCCGCATACATCACCCTCGAAATAGCTCTCAATTCAATAGATATACCTACATACTCCTTAGAGTGCAATGGAAACCTTCATGGTTTTACTGGCCATTTATGACTTTGTAATGACACTTGAAAAACAATACATTCTCCGCACCTTGTCATTCCAGTTTGTTTACAGACTGAGTAATACCAACATAATCTAATTCTGTTGTGCGTTAAAATGGATAAAAATACATTATTTATAGACAATCAAAAAGGGAAACCTACTTTGGTGCACGATGGCCATAGGTACAACTTTTCAAACAAGAATAAATCTGCATCAATCGAAGTGAGTGCTCGGCATCGGTTACACTGAACGATGAAAAAAGTAATATAATAAGAAAAAGTGAACACGCGTGTCGGTCGCACTTTAATCAAAATCAAGTGGATATATTTGTTGATACCTGTAAAAAAGGCAATATCTTCAAATATGACACCAATAAAAAAGGTTTATGAAAAACATCTTTCTGAATTTCAAGGTTCAGCACAATCTATAATGCCATCATTTGAAGAAAAAAAAAGTTCTTTCTATAGAAAAAGGTATAATATTTTCTTTTTCTTTTTTTTTTTTTTAAAAAGACAACGCCCGCACTAGGGAACAAGCCCTGTGTCGCGGGGAGCTTTACAAACATGAAACTAACGGACACAAAGTACACCCAGACTAGAAACAAATATCTATGAATCACACAAATATTTGTCTCGTGTGGGAATCGAACCCACGACACCCAGCACGGCGATGTAGTGGCGAGGCGACCACCTTAACCACTGCGCCACGGTGACAGTCAATTTTAAATCAGCATATTACTGAATTCAATCGGTTGGCCGATGTGAAAATTCCTGAACTGATATCTGACAATTTCCTTGTCATTGATGATGGTATGGAAGAGAAGATCCTGGTTTTTTCAACTCAACAAGCCAGAAAATTACTCCACAATGACAATAATAACAAAATTAAGTATGGCGATGGAACTTTTCAACGAACTCCCCACCCGTTTTATCAGATCTTTACTATTCACGTTGACATTAGCAGAAACAATGACACAACAAATGTAGTACCTGTTGTGTACGTGTTTTTACCCAACAAATCTCAAGATACCTACACCAGGATGTTTAATCTGTTGAAGGACAGATTGGGTTTAAAAATATAATTATTTAAGTGCGATTTCGAAATCGCTATAATCAATGCCGTAAAAGAGGTTTTTCCGTCTGCTATGATAGGCGGTTGTTATTACCATTACAACAGAGCAGTATGGAAACAAGCAAAAAAATTAAAGGTATACGACACTATGGAGAATAAAGCATTAGTTAGAATGTGTGCTAATTTACCCTTATTACCCAATGAAAAAATTCATAGTGCATGGGTGAATTTGGAAGCTTTGTTCCCCCAATCTCCAGAAATGATAAAATTTCAAAAGTACTTTGATAAGCAATGGATGAGTTTGTGTGCATCTTTTCTTGGATGCGGATACGATAAGCATCGTACGAATAATGCTGTCGAGGGCTGGCATAGGCGATTAAACGCACGTATGCCGCACAAACTTACCCTGGTGAGATTTTTGTACAAACTAAGAAAGGAAGCGAAATATCAAGACATCAGAATAATAAATTCATTATTTAGTGCTGCAACTAGACGACGGCGTGATATTTTATTTGACAAGAGTTATCAAAAATAGTCAATGAGTTGCAATCCGGTGCCTGTTGGTCTAGTGGTTAGTGACCCTGACTGCTAAGCCGGAGGTCGTGGGTTCGATCCCCACCCAGGACAAATCTTTGTGTGATGAGCATAGAGGTTTGTTCTGTGTCTGGGTGTAATTTATCTATAATATGTATGTATTTACAAAAAAAAAATGTATTTAAGTAGTATATCAGTTGTTTAGTACCCATAACACAAGCAAATATAATTGCTTACTTTGGGACTAGATGGCGCTGTGTGAATGTGGTACAATATTATTATATTATATATTATATAAAAGAATTCCAATTTTTAGAAAATATATCTACTTTAAAAAAGCGTTTACACTAAAATAGCATGTTTAAGGGACTACGCACACTTATTCAGCTCCATTCGCGTTTCGCTGAACGATTTTGATCACACTTATACAGCTCTGCTTCTATCAGCCGCGTCGTAAGAATGAGAATAACGTCATAACGTGCTATCTCCACTGAAACGCTTCTGTCTACTGCGTACGGCGCGTACTGCGTATGTGCGATATGTTTATCGTTTCGCTTCTTGTAGAAAATATAGAAAACAATAAACGTAAAACAATAAAGCAACTTGTCGACAAGGAGTCGCGAACCATCCCTGTCTGTTCCGCCGCGTTCGACGGTGATTGCGGCGGAACAGCGCTGTACGCGGCGGAACCGCGCTGAACGCGGCGAAACAGCGCCGAACACTCTCTATAGCATTCGCATAATAAAAACACATTTATCCTCATTTTATGCTGGTTTGCCGCGAAAGCAGAATGGACGCGGAAAGCTGAATTGACGCGAACACGTCTCCATACAAAATTGTTGTTTTCTATGGACAAAAGCTGAAAAGAGCTGAATAAATGTGCGTAGTCCCTTAAGGATAAGTGTTTTGTTTTGTTTGTCAATGAGATTTTTTTAATTTAATATGTTTTAAAAATATAGTAAAAAGAGCGTGACTGTACAAACATTTGACAGTTTCATTTCCGACATTTAACAATGAAGACCTATAGAAAATCAGTAATTTCGGGAAAAGTTCTTTTTGAAATGCGTACTTTATGTAGATCACATTATTATATACATTTTGACATTCAGACCAAACCAACCGAAGGGACAAATCATACCTGCACTGCAAATGAAACACAAAACGATGTTGATCTTATTATTAACAAGCATGTCGAACGGGCTGCCGAAGGTAAGGAGCCTGCTCCACGACTGTATAGACAATGTTTGCGGGAAATTCGAGATAAAGGATTAGATTTAGTAAACAGTAATCCAATCCCGAACTTCAATAATAAAAATATGACAAAATATCGCAAAATTCACAAAAACGCACAAGTCAATAAAATACGTACTAATGTTTGTTCCGAGATTCAAATACCGATACAATTTCAGGAGAATATTTTAGCAGATTATGATGGCGAAAAAAGAATAATAATTTATTGCAACAAAAAATCCCGATTGCTGATGAAAACTGTGAAGCAATATTTTATGGACGGTACTTTCAAATCCTGCCCAAAACCATTTTGTCAATTGTATACGATACATGGCGACTTAGGAAGTTGTAATAAAACAATTAATGTTAAACCACTAGCATATGTTTTCATGTCCCATAAAGTGTAAAATCGTAGGTATACAATTATGTTAAAAATGATAAAAAGTCAAATCCCGGAATGAGAACCACATGTTGTACATGTAGATTTTGAAGTAGCAGCAATCAAAGCACTATCGGAAGTTTTGATTAATATAAAGATAAAGGGTTGTTACTTCCATTTCCGCAATTGCTTGACTCGTAATGCAAAAAAAACTAGGCATGAAAACAAAACTTCACAAATATTATTTGTGCAGTGTGTTGCCATTACTGCCCAAAGATGTAACTTATGGCTGGCAATACTTATCGAATGAAATGTTGGTAGTTATGGATGCCAAATTAAAACAATTCAATGATTATTTTCAAAAATTTTGGATGAGACCTGATTTTATGAAAATATGGACTACATTTTTAGAACAACATCGCACAAACAATACAGTAGAGGGCTGGAATTTTAAAATAAATAACCTTCTTAATACACCCGACAATGTTGCAAATTTTACATGTTTTAAATGACGATGATAAGTTAGCACATTTCAGCATAGATCAAATAAAAAAATTTGGAATGAAGGTAATGTCGAATAGGGCGAAAATGGATATTGACCGGGAAAATTTTATCCAAAATTGTAAGTTGCATCTCGTAACAAATCAATTATCAACAGAAACATATTTACATAAAATCGCATCATCGTATATAGCATGTTAAAAAAACATAATATGAGTAAGAAGGGAAGTTAAGCAGAAAAACACGTTGTTGTGTTATTTTTTCACCAAGATAATTATTTTAGTTCGTATTTTTACTTTTAAATTTGAGAATAAGAGACATATTTTCGTAACTTTCTTTCATAGGTATAAGGTTTTGTGTTGCCATTGTGTAATAATACTGCTTTGAGGCTCGTTTTCGACGAATACACAAACAATCTCCCCTCATTGGTTTCATGTTTAATGTCTAAACTCTCCATTAATCCATTTGGATCGGTACAGTAGCACAATTTGTTTTCAGCCATAAAAAATGTATGAGATTCAAAGTGGCGGGTGTACCATTGTGAATCATGTTGTACCACTTACCAAAAAAATGTACCTAAAATGTACTAATAAGTACCTCGGACTAAAAAATGAGTACCTGATTCAGAACGAAATTATTTCGGAATTAAAATACACTCGCCACATTGACGTCAATACCGCGGGTGTACTGTAATATTTTATTACTTAACCATTATTCATAAAATATAATTACACCAAAAAAATGTACCTAAAAAGTACCTCAAGTAAAAAAAAACACACACTTGATCCGTTGGATAGTTTCTGAGAAATAATTGAACAATTTCAGTAGACGAATGTATGGTAAAATTTAAGGGACGTTCTTCTATGAGACAATATATGCCAATGAAGCCCATAAAACGGGGCTATAAGGTATGGGCCCGTTGTGATGCCAAGACTGGCTACCTGTATTCCTTTGAAATTTACACGGGTAAAACGGATACCTTAGATGAAGCTGGATTAGGTTTTACTGTTGTCACAAATTTATGCAAGAATGTGCCACGTAATTCATTAGTAACTTTTGATAACTTTTTCACTAGCTGTAAACTGATTGACGTTTTAAGACAAGAAAAGGTTTACCTGAGTTCATGAAGGAGAAGCCATTGAATAAAAAAGATAAACTGGCGAAAAATGAATTCTGTGCAATGACTAGCGAACCCATAGTAGCGGTCAAATGGCTAGACACAAAGGAAGTTACCGTTTTGACGTCGGCACATAACCAGTCTGAGACTACAACAGTAAAACGAACACAAAAAGACGGCTCAAAGAAGATAGTCTTTTGCCCAAAGGCCATAGCCGACTACACGTTGAATATGGGAGGCGTAGACCATTTTGACCACTTTCGTTCTTCCTATCCGACCGGCAGAAAATCCAGAAAGTTCTGGATGCGCCTGTTTTTTTTCATGCTGGATGCCTCAATAATCAATTCATATTTTCTCTACCTAACAAAGCACGCACAGAGAGATACTGCCCACCGTGAATTTAGATTACGACTAGCAAGAGCCCTCATTGGTGATTTTTCATGCAAAAAACAAAGGCAAATAGTTTATAAAAATAAGAAGAAGGGCGGTAATTTCGGTGTTCCCGATGAAGTCCGTCTTCAAAGTGTTGGTATCCATTTCCCAGAATCTCAAGATACTTACAAAAGATGTAAGCTCGACAAAGCAAAGTGCAAAGAGGTCAAACATTAAATGCTCTCATTGTGGAGTATCTTTGTGCGTTAAAGATTGTTTTAAAAAATTTCATATCGCCGAAAACTTACAATAATAAACTTTTTTTATAATATTATGTAGTGTTTCATTTTTAAAAACATGCTTATGTGAGTGAACTTAACAGATCGAAGTCCAGCAGATCAAAAAAAAAAGTAAGTTCTTTTCGCATGCAGATGAGTTCTATAGTTCCTGATAGTTTTTAGAAATAGTTCTGGCGTTTTACCCCAAAAAACGTCAATTGAAGAAATGATCTGCTAAATTCCCGTAGCAGATCATTGTCTAGAAGATCAAAAAAAAAAGTGAGTTCTTATGGCGTGGAGCTGAGTTCTATAGTTCCTGATAGTTTTTAGAAATAGTTCTGGCGTTTTTGCCCCAAAAAACGTCAATTGACGAAATTATCTGATAACTTCCCGTAGCAGAAAAAGATCATTTTGATAGTTTCAAACAATTCTCAAAGGCTAGAACTCTTTCGCTTTTCACAGATTAAAATGAGAACTATCATCTAGAGCTCGATTGGAGTCCGGAACTCACGCCCCAGTACCAGCAGATCATATGAGAACGTTAAAAAACTCGAAAAATATTAATTTTATCGTTTCAAACATTCCCAAAGGCTAGAACTCTTTCGCTTTTCACAGATTAAAATGAGAACTATCATCTAAAGCTCGATTGGAGTCCGGAACTCACGCCCCAGTACCGGCAGATCATGTGAGAACGTTAAAAAACTCGAAAAATATTATTTTTTCGTTTCAAACATTCCCAAATGCTAGAACTCTTTCGCTTTTCAAAGATTAGTATGAGAACTATCATCTAGAGCTTGATTGGAGTCCGGAACTCACGCCCCGGTACCAGCAGATCATATGAGAACGTTAAAAACTCAAAAAATATTATTTTTATCGTTTCAAACATTCTCAAAGGCTGGAACTCTTTCGCTTTTCACAGATTAAAATGAGAAATATCATCTAGAGCTCGATTGGAGTCCGAAACTCACGCCCAGTACCAGCAGATCATGTCAACGTTAAAAAACTTGAAAAATATAAAAAGAGTTCTATCCTTTGAGAATGTGTCAAATGTTCCGGACTCCAATCGAGCTGTAGATGATAGTTCTCATACGGATCTGTGAAAAGCGAAAGAGTTCTAGCCTTTGAGAATGTGTGAAACGATAAAAATAATGTTTCGAGTTTTTTAACGTTCTCACATGATCTGCTGGTACTGGGGCGTGAGTTCCGGACTCCAATCAAGCTCTAGATGATAGTTCTCATTTTAATCTGTGAAAAGCGAAAGAGTTCTAGCCTTTGGGAATGTTTGAAACGATAAAAATAATATGTCGAGTTTTTTAACGTTCTCACATGATCTGCTGGTACTGGGGCGTGAGTTCCGGACTCCAATCGAGCTCTAGATGATAGTTCTCATTTTAATCTGTGAAAAGCGAAAGAGTTCTAGCCTTTGGGAATGTTTGAAACGATAAAAATAATATATTTCGAGTTTTTTAACGTTCTCACATGATCTGCTGGTACTGGGGCGTGAGTTCCGGACTCCAATCGAGCTCTAGATGATAGTTCTCATTTTAATCTGTGAAAAGCGAAAGAGTTCTATCCTTTGAGAATGTGTGAAACGATAAAAATAATATTTTTCGAGATTTTTAACGTTCTCACATGATCTGCTGGTACCGGGGCGTGAGTTCCGGACTCCAATCGAGCTCTAGATGATAGTTCTCATACTAATATTTGAAAAGCGAAAGAGTTCTAGCCTTTGCGCATGTTTGAAACGAAAAAATAATATTTTTCGAGTATTTTAACGTTCTCATATGATCTGCTGGTACCGGGGCGTCAGTTCCGGACTCCAATCGAGCTCTAGATGATAGTTCTCATTTTAATCTGTGAAAAGCGAAAGAGTTCTATCCTTTGAGAATGTGTGAAACGATAAAAATAATATTTTTCGAGTTTTTTAACGTTCTCACATGATCTGCTGGTACCGGGGCGTGAGTTCCGGACTCCAATCGAGCTCTAGATGATAGTTCTCATACTAATCTTTGAAAAGCGAAAGAGTTCTAGCCTTTGGGCATGTTTGAAACGAAAAAATAATATTTTTCGAGTATTTTAACGTACTCGTATGATCTGCTGGTACCGGGGCGTGAGTTCCGGACTACAATCGATCTCTAGATGATAGTTCTCATACGAATCTGTGAAAAGCGAAAGAGTTCTAGCCTTTGAGAATGTTTAAAACGATAAAATAATATTTTTCGAGTTTTTTAACGTTCTCACATGATCTGCTGGTACTGGGGCGTGAATTCCGGACTCCAATCGAGCTCTAGATGATAGTTCTCATACGAATATGGGAAAAATGAAAGAGTTCTAGCCTTTTAGAATTGTTTGAAACTATCAAAATGATCTTTTTCTGCTACGTGAAGTTATCAGATAATTTCGTCAATTGACGTTTTTTAGGGTAAAAACGCCAGAACTATTTCTAAAAACTATCAGGAACTATAGAACTCAGCTCCACGCCATAAGAACTCACTTTTTTTTTGATCTTCTGGACAATGATCTGCTACGGGAAGTTAGCAGATCATTTCTTCAATTGACGTTTTTTGGGGTAAAAACGCCAGAACTATTTCTAAAAACTATCAGGAACTATAGAACTCATCTGCATGCGAAAAGAACTCACTTTGTTTTTGATCTGCTGGACTTTGATCTGTCAAGTTCACTCACATAACATGCTTTCCCTGTTCAGACAAAGGTCATATAGTGACCACTTTCTAAATCTAGTAGTATTCGCTATCAGACAACGGCAATATATTAGCCACCTCAAAAAAAAAAAACGAAGTACCTTTTCCAAAATATTTGTTTGATCATATCGTTTTTACCCAAAATTACATCCAATTAAACAGAAAATTCTATATTTTACTTTTTATTAGCTCGCATCCGATTAAGGGTTAAAGAATGGCCAGAAAGACAAACATTTACACCAGGAAAAGAAAATATCAAATTTGTCCCTCTTGTTGATCCCCAGAACGTCCTTCTACCTCCTTTACACATCAAGTTTGGACTTATAAAGAATTTTGTTAAAGCCCTTAATAATGAGGGGGATGCTTTCCAATATTTAAAAACCATTTTTCCAAAATTAAGCGATGCTAAATTAAAGGAAGGTATTTTCGTCGGTCCACAAATACGAAAACTTATGAGACACAGATTTTGAAAAAAAACTTAGTGGCATCGAATTAAACGCCTGGAAATCATTCAATAGCATAGTAAAGCAATTTTTGGGTAACAATAAATCGGAAAACTATGAAGACATTGTGTCCGAGTTACTTAAAAACTACCAAAAAATGGGCTCTAGAATGTCGTTGAAAATTCACTTTTTACATTCGCACTTGAATTTTTTTCCCACAAAACTTAGGAGCTGTCAGTGATGAACAGGGCGAGAGGTTCCATCAGGATGTCCTTACCATGGAACAACGTTACAAGGTCGATGGGACCCAGGAATGTTGGGCGATTACTGTTGGTTCCTCATTAGGGAAACGGACCAAGATTTCAAAAGAAAATCGCCTTATGCTAAGAAAAAAACAAGCTAACTTTTTTAAATATATTATTTTCTGTTAGTTCTATTAATCATTTATGTAAAATCAAATAAATTTATTTTAAAATAAATAGCTTTTTTTATTTTTTTTAATAACATGTAACAAAAGTAGCTAATAAGTAAGTTCATTTTTGTAGAGTAGTGTTATCAGAATCAGAAAACGTACTATTACTGAAAGTAATAATTATTATTAAATAAAAATGTCAAAATAAAATAATCACATTCATAAGATCAACAAAAAGAAATAATAATACTTTTTAATGTTCATCGACATCTACTACCTACTCATATAATCATTAATATCAGAATTATAAAAAAACTATTACTGAAAGTAATAAATAATCCTGAACTGCTTTGTAGTACTTTTCTGATAATTATTATGTATACGTTACGTAGTAGTAGATGATGTCATTATGAAAATTAAAAATATTATTATTTCATTTTGATCATAAAGTTTATTCATTTTGAAAATAAATGGATTTCCAAAAAATATTCACGTTTTATTTATATTGTTCCTATTAGGGAGTCACAATTCACCAAAATTAAATTATTTATCAGCATGGCAGCTAATAAGCGATGCAACTGATTTTTTTACCATTCTGCGCTTTTACCATTTTGCTCTTTTACCATTTTACCAGAGCTTACCATTTTGCGCTTTGAACATTATACGCCCAAAGGGCTTTTAAAGATTTAAGCATACATAGGGATATAGGGACAGAGAAAGCGACTTTGTTTTATACTAAGTAGTGAAGTGTAAATGATACGTGAACAACCCAAGGTACCCAAGACGTCTCAAAAATGTGTGGTATTAGCTGGCAATAACATAAATAAATAATAAATAAAACAAATTTTATATTGGCCGAAAAGTTTTAATGAATCAATTCTAATTACATTATAATACACAAGAGTTTATTACAATAATTCAAAGATTATAATAAAGAAAGACAATTAATAACATTATTATTGATTAAGATGACTTATACTTTGAATCGTATACGTAAGTGTTTGGACTTCAGGTGATGGATCTACAGGTGGTGACGAAAAATGGCCGTGAGCTCGTCTGTGATTTTGTAACGCTGTACCCTGTAACAAGCCATAAGCATATATTTCCTCCCGACCCTTCGTTCAACCGTTATGTACAACTGGAAGTACAACGGGTAAGTAAAGATATGCTAAGATACGATAAGCATGGCTCTTCCTCGTGGTAGCCGCAGGTACCGGTTGGACAACGGGGAAGTACATTTATCAGTAATCCAACACTCGAAGGTATGTTTACCCATGGTCCAACCTGGCAGTACCACGGAAACATACGTTAATCAATGGACCAACTATCATCCAGTCAGGCTACAGTAACCGCTTACTATCCATCGGGCCGATCGTTGCTATACCATCGTAGAAAAAAATAAAAAAAATTAAATACTCTACGAAATTATCTAAAAATCTCGCAGCGTCGAACAGCGGCCAATGATGTATGAGAGCGCAGAAATTATTACTAAACTTCAAGTTGATGTTTTAGGGTTCCGTAGCCAAAATGGCTCAGAAGGTGAACTCCGTTTGGGTTCAGTGATATCAACTATTTTACAAGTGATGGAAACTTAGAAGAAGAGGTTATTTTCCTATTGTAAAGTTTACAAAAAAAGGAAAAAACAAAAGATGGTAAAATGACCTTCACGTATTTGAACGTGGAGGACGTGTGTAAAATTCAAGTAAAATCGTGATGACGTTCAAATAGTATTACCTAAACAACGAAAAATTTGTAGGCAAGGCCAAAAAATGTTTGACATTACTTTAGATTCTTCCTATAACATACAATAACGAAATGTATTGAGTTTCAAAATATTTTTCAAAGTTGGGCAATATTAAGATTTTAGAAAATAACATTATTTTCTGCAAGTATGTATTTCTTAAGATTGATATAAATTGAGTTAGATTTTCTTTTAATTTGATAAGCCTAAAAATACTAATATTATAGTATTTTTTTTTTAAGAACAAGAACAGAAAAGGACCAAAGCGAAACAAAATTTCAATTAATATTGATGATCACATCATGAACATTCTACTGCTATTCATTAATGGAAAATTGTCAGTGGGATACACTTTAGAGAAATTATGGTAAATACAAAATCGCACTTATTTTTGCCCTTTGACTTTGTCAAAAGTACTTTATAGTTTATTATTTTGTTTCTATTTACTTTAGTTTGAATAAATTATTACAAGTGTAATTGAATTATTATTTTGTTGAAAATAACGTGTTTGAGCCGTTTGGAGTCCAGAAAATAGGTTCAGGAGTCCGAGTGCTCAATTTCTTTATAAAGAAATTGTGAAGCGACTGTTCAGCATTTCACGTTTCTTTTTTTTAAATTTCAATTTCCATGCCTTAAGTTTTTGACCGACAGAACAACGTCATAGTCATCAAGAATAGGTAACGACGCTCTTGTGGTCTATACTTGTAGTAGTGTCACTGGTAATTAGTTAATCTACGGGGAATTTTTATATATGAGTTTAACCAACCAATGAGAATAGTGAAATCACGGGAAATAGAAATCTCCCATGACACTACTAGTAGTAGTGTCAAGGGAAACAAAGGAATGTGGATCTACTGAGATTGATCGCAATATTTTATATACATTATGAAGGTACAGACGCTATACTTTATGATAATATGATAGATTGACATTTTACTACAATAATACCTACTTAAAACTTATGATCCTAAGGTTCTGCAAAAATGGGTAAACACGTAAAAAGTGCTAAATATTTGGTTCGCTGTCTAAATTGAGGTCTTTATCATATAAATATACATTTTCTTGTTGTTATTATTATTATTCTATGCAACGAACTGAATATTTGACAATGGTGTTGCAAACTTAAAATAAAAAAAAAATTAAATAATCAAATTTAATATGAAGATGACAGAAATCGGGTTCGGCTCACTTCTATTAACTGCTGGGCTTATATCGAGCAAGACGTTTAAGAAAATAATAATAAAAAGGTTGTTTTATGCATTTGTTTCATTTAAATATCCGAAAACAAATTTAAGCTCTCATTAAAAATATTTTACTCAGCTTAGGTAGACTTTACATAAACTGAGTAAAATTTAATTTTGATTGTGTTTTTCTCGCTTAAATATCAATTATTATACCTTTTTGGATAACTTATGAAACCGACTAATTTTACAGTAATTTTTATAGTAATTTGTACGTTCAGTGTCATAGCATTTTTTTAAACTGCGCGACTTTTACTGTCGTATAATGTAAAATTTTTCAATAAAATACTTTATTAGCCCTAGCAAGCTAATTTCAAATGTTTTTAGTTATTTTATTGCTTCTAAAGATATGTTTCGAGTTTATCTACAAATAAAATAACATTTGAACGACAACCTATTAACCTTTTTTTTTATTTAGCCAGTAACGGGTAAAAGTGGGTATTTTCCAAAAAAAAATGCTATTTCTACAATATCTCAAAAACTATTAATTTTCGGCCATACATTGGGGGGCCTAAATTTGTTGCATTTGGGCTGCCCTACCCCGTCATGCCCGGAATACATCGAATTACAAACAACCATGTATATACATACCAAATCAGTAGGTGCTAAGTGCTGATAAAGAATTTTAAAAATAGGCACTGATCTCGTCTTTATCGCAAGCGAATGCAAAAATCTAAACTCACGTCTAAATAGTAGGCGAATTAAAACCAAAAAAAAAAGTCTTATAAAGAAGACTGAATGTAAGTTACCTGAATGAATCTGTCTCCGCATACTTCACAGATGTAAGGTCTATCGCCGGTGTGTCGTCTTATGTGCAAAGTTAGGTCGTTACTCTGCGAGAATGCTTTTTCGCAATATGTGCACTTATATGGTCTTTGGCCCGTATGCACTCGCATGTGACGAGACAGCTTGTTACTACGCGAGAAACCTAAATAATACAATATTATAAATGTAGTATAATCTTTATATTTAATTCACAACGTATTGTATGTTAATATAGCCGTAAAAATTTACGGTATAGTACTAATGTACTATCATTAAAGATATCTTTACCTTTACCGCATACCCGACATATACAAGGTTTTTCTCCAGTGTGTGATCTCCTATGACACTGTAAGTCCGAAGATCTTGGAAATCCTGAAAAAAAAATCGAAATAATATGACGTTCTTTTTAAAAATTTAATATTTAAAAATATCATTTTACGGTGTTTGTGGTCACTCCTTCTTTCAATAGCTCGACACATTTTCATGTTTTTTTATGTACAGGGTCATGTAATGGAATGTCGTAAGTAATGGATAGCCCGTTACCTGGAAGTAGCCCTAAGGTCAGTCTGCAAGAAAATCATATTTTTATTTCAGGGTTGCCAACGGTGTTCAAATGGTATACATTTTTACATTTTATTAAAATTATTCTCATTTGCCCACTCAATCAGTTACCATTTCAACAAATGTAGGTATTTTTGTGTATTTTTTTTGCTATCGTAGGTACTCCTGGAGACTTGCATTATTTAATTTAATTATATTTTGTGTCCTCATTAACGTAAAACATTATTTAAATTAACATTTCAATCACCATAATTGCAGCATTTGTTGAAAAATCAAAATTTCGACCTTGTGTAGTTCTTTTGCTCTTGTAACTAATATTGCTTGCTTAAGTACATACTATTATATCTTTTTATAATCTACACATACTCGACATATTATTAAGATATTGGGCAGCTATAGCACCGTACTTTTTTTTCACAATCAAGGGTTAAAACTACAAGTAAAGAAAAATATTCTGAAAAAATTGCATGACATGTTATTTTAAATAATGTTTAACGTTAATGAGGACTCAAAAGGTAATTAAATTAAATAATGCGTCTCCAGGAGTACGATAGCAAAAAAATTACAAAAAAATACCTAAATTTGTTGAAATGGCTACTGAATAAGAGGGCAAAAGCGCATAATTTAAAAAAACCTAAATGTGTATGCCTTTTTCACACCGTTGGCAACCCTGAAATAAAAATAATATTTTCTTGCAGCCTGACCTCAGGGCTACCTCAAGGTAACGGGTTATCCATTACTTACAATAGACCCCGAATATATATATATATATATATATATAATATATATATATATATATTATAATAGATAGTAAAATATTTTTCAACGCGGTTTTTAAAATTATATGGAAGAACTACGTTTGCCAGGTCAATAATTAGGATATACAGGGTGTTTGGCGCATGGAACGACACAATTTTTCCCTGGATTTGGGGGGTTAACAGCTATGTTTTACAAATACATCCTATGTCTTAAATGATGCGGTTGATTAAATATGTTTTTATTTACATTTTTTTTTAAAATACCCAAATTAATAAAAAATACCCACTCAGTACAATTTAATAATTCTTATTTTAAGCAATACTTGAAGGGCAATATTTTTGTAACATCAAAGAACATTTAACACCTCTTAAAGTTAGAGTTCTTTCTAGTTTCAAAATTAAATTATTTAATACACAATAGAAATTAAAAAGAAAACCCGGTGTCATAAAAACTATTAATTTCTTTAACATGACAACTTCGACAACTAAATAGACATATAGAAATTCATAGAATGGCTCTTGATTGAGATTTGAATATTTTAGAATAAAAAACACAATTGACGATTGACGCAACATTACGCATTTTGCGGCCTTCTTTACTATCATAAATTGTTGCGTGTTTTCGGTCAGTTGCTGAAGTTCTCAGTTAAACTGTCAATATCTATTCTTTAAATAACGCTAAGAGATAAAATGTAAGTGCACCATAGAGCTTTCATTAACTAGAAAACCAATAAGCAGCTCTTTATTTTGCCACTAAATGGTTCTATTGAAAAGACAGAATCAAAGTAATAAAAAAAAATATTTCTAATAACTACTGGTGTTGTTAAATCTTTTGAACTTTATTGACTAGGATTATCTTATTTTTAAACAAAATAGCAGAAACAAACAAAATTTTACATCTATAGTATAAAATTAAGAAATACACCTGACTGATATCAATTTTCCCGTCGCTTTAAAATATAAAGTTGAATTAAATTGTGTTTGCTGACATTCGTGTGAGCTATAAATATTGAAGGGGATCAGAATCAGAATCAAAAATTTTATTTGTTAAACATGGGTACAGAAAGTGATCTTAAAATAAGTATAATGCTCCCATGCTTTGTCATTGAACATTGTAAATTATTAGAACTAAAATGTACATACTTAATAAATATAACAATTATTGATTTAATGTAAATGTAACAAATAATATCGATTAAATATAATTCTTGTGTTATTAAATGTTAGCATCATTTAGAATCTCTTCTACAGAATAATAACATTTGTCGTGTGTAGGTCCATGTGTGTCATGGAAGTCGAAGCATTCTTTTTAAATCTTTCTGCCAAGTTTTCTATTCCTGTAGCCTTTGGACTAGCTGTACATTAAAGGCTGTCAAAGCTCTTCGTGTCCAGTATAACAATGCGTTCAGGATGCTGCTGAGGCTGCCGCGCTTTTGTAGTGCGTCAGCTATGTTTGCGTTGTACACAGACGGCTTCGCCGCGATTAGACGCAAACGTACCGCGTCTCTGCTGGCAAGAGTACGAGGCAGCACCAACAGCCTCCTGAAAGTCATTGCTAATAAACTGGACTGCCCTATACTCCACTACCTAGGTCAGTTACATGTTTCAATCCAACGTATGTGATCATTATTTTATTTCATTTTGTTTTATTTTATTATTTTGTTTCATTTTGTTTTATTATTTTATTTTATTATGATTTTGTATTTTTATTAACCTAATGTATGGAATTATTTCTGAAATAAATTAATTATTATTATACTATTTGTATCTGGCTGGTTTCGGTATCATTGAAAGTTTAAATTTTAAAGAACATAATTCCAAATTCAAATTAGGAAAATGTGTGATTTTCATTTGTTTTTCGTACCTGTCAAGATGAGTGAATCTAATGAAGAAATTCGATACATTTTAAAACTTTACTACAAAAAACGTAAAAGACAACGCAAGCCGCGAAATGTTTATGGACCTAGTGCAGTGTCTGTGAGAGTAGCACGAATTTGGTTTAAGCGTTTTCAATCCGGAAATTTTGATGTCAAAGATGCACGTCGCTCTGGTATTACGGGTACGCTCACCCTATTACGGATAAAATGGAGGCCATTATTGAAAAAGTGGAGCAAAATCGGCATATCAGTAGTTACGACGTAGATGAGAACTGGGAATTGACCACAAAACAGTTTTGACGTATTTGAAAAAACTGGGTACACAAAAAAGCTCGATATTTGGGTACCTCACGAGCTCACTGAAAGAAACCTAAGGCCCGATCACGAACTTCTAATGTAAACGTAATCGTATCGCCATCGAGAAAAAATGTATCGCAATTTGTACAGCGCCTCTATCGTACGTAAGATGCACCAATATTGGTAGCACGAACTTTTGACAACTTTTGACATTTAATTCAATGACATTACTACTATCGAGTAGGGTAGTGTGCCCAGTGTACCGGCTGCCACAAATACCTTTAACCTAACCAAAAATATTAAAAAAATTGTATAATAAGCATTCAAAATTAATTAATAACTATTTTATATGTAAATTTAAGGTTTCAATACACTATATTTATACTTTATTTACTCGGAAGCTTAGATATAAATAAAATAAGTCAGCTGTAATCTTGTAACGCCGACAACTGGGCATGTTTACCTAAATACCTAATGTAATGGTATCGACAAATGTTTCGAGCCCTCGATAGTCGATAACAAGAGTTCGTGATGCCAACTCACGTAAACGTATCGAGCCCTCGATACGATAACGTTACGATTACGCATATATTTTGTGATTGGGCTACTAATGAACCGTGTTTTGTGATTCTTTATTACGACGTAATGAAACCGAACCATTTTTGAATAAGCTGATAACTGGTGATGAAAAATGGATCACGTACGATAAGAACGTGCGAAAAAGGTCGTGGTCAAAGGCCGGTCAGGCTTCACAGACTGTGGCGAAACCCGGGTTAACTCGCAAGAAGGTGATGTTGTGTGTGTGGTGGGATTGAAAGGGCATTATTCATTATGAACTGTTACCACCAGGCAGGACCATCGATTCTGAACTCTACTGCGATCAACTAATGAGATTAAAGCAAGACGTTGAGAGAAAAAGGCCGGAATTAATCAACAGAAGGGGTGTGGTTTTTCATCATGATAACGCTAGCCTAGCTAGACCTCACACATCTTTAGCCACTCAGCAAAAATTAAGAGAGTTTGGCTGGGAGGTGTTAATGCATCCGCCGTATAGTCCTGACCTGGCACCATCGGATTTCCACCTGTTTCAGTCTCCTCAGAATTCTTTAGGCAGTGTCAGGTTAACATCACGAGAGGACTGCCAAAACCACTTGTCACGGTATTTTGATCAGAATTCCCAAAATTTCTATAGCAGTGGAATCATGTCCCTACCTACAAGATGGCAAAAAGTTATCGAACAAAATAGTACCTACATACGTTAGTTAAATGTAAATAAACTGTATTAAAAAATGTTTTGAATTTTCTTAAAAAATGCGAAGAAACTTTTTACCCAACCTATTAAGTTAGCGTTAGTCACCAAACATAGCTTAAGTCTTTAAACGCCATGTCGGACACCGTTCTCCGACAAACAATTAAATTTCCATTGTGTTTGCAGTCTTGTAATTGTGCATTCTGCGTTTATTTTATTTACGGGCCCCCCACCCTTCCCCAGTAATAGTGCTCAAGCCGGCGTACCTACTCCTGGCTCTTTTGGAAGGAGAGTAGAGTAGTTTCTAATTATATGACCATCAACACTTATATGTACATATATGTATAACATTTTACCAACTCAATGATAATTGCAATCATGCCATGATATTTATATGTAAATTCGTGGAGAACCAAGACTTTCATCATCAGCAACCCATTTAGTCCCACGGCTGGGCTCGGGTCTCCACTCCTCTTAACTAGAGAGCTGTTTAGTTAAACAAAATTTATTTAAACCTAAATGTCAAAATAATGGCATCGATTAAACTCCAATGCGCTTTTATTAATCTATAAAATCACAAACAAAAATTCACTTTTGAATGATAGCAAAAGTACAACAGTAAAACCCATAAAATAATGATGGAAAGAAATAAAAAAAATTACTTAGCAAATTTTTCTAACCTTTGTCACAAAAATCACATTTATACGGCTTCTCTCCGGTGTGACGGCGCATGTGTACGATCAAATTTGATGAATTAGAGAAACTACGCCCACAATACAGGCACAAAGAAGTGCTAGAAGAACCTTTATCACGTTCTACTTCGTGGACACGCTTGTGGGAACTGTAAAGTTCGACAAATATCATTTTAACTTATCTACCCTTCAAATAATATATTAAGTGTGAGTAAAGTCTAACGGAGACGACTGAGTTTATTTGTTACTACATTTATTTATTTCTTGTTTTCAATAAAAATAACACACTTTCAAACAATAATTACAACAGTCACTAGCACAATTCTTGCTTGTCCTTTAATAGAAATGACAAAAATCAATCATATTCATTAGTTTCTAGGCAAGTAGAAACGATTGTATTTGTGATCAAAACAATTACAAAAGACAAAGAATATTAAGACTGCCTGTCTGTTATGGAAGACCAGGCCAGAAACAGCTGAAGCACGTGTAACTGTAGGGCACAAATAGACGCTTTAAAATTTGTTTATTCTATTTTAGATCAGACCGACTGTATTGTCAGTAGTCTACGTTAGATCTAACATTAATTTACTAACCGCAAATTATCTCTCCTGTGAAACTTTTTTTCGCAAACATCACACTCAAAATATTTTTCGTTGGGCATGTGGATTTTAGTATGTTTAACGAGTAAATCCCTCCTGTAAGTAATGTATTAGTTAAAACATATCTTAGATTTCGATATTTTATTTGTAAAAAGTGTCTTATATTTAACCTGTATACATCTATTTTAATCTACAGGCGACTTATAGTCAATTGAACACTGGGTTTATGGGTTGAAATGATAATAATGACGGACAGTTATTTCAATTCGACTGTTACATAACTTTAAAATATGCAACACATCCTCGTAACTATTGCACCATGTATAATATATATCATATAAGCATACAAAAACATGCCTTATTCATTTTCTGGTAACTAGTAGCTGAGCCACATTTAATATTTTTTTGAAAACTTTAAGTCTAGGGATCTGAATATCTAAGTCACCTATTTTATTTTACTTCATAAAATATTTACCCAAGAAACAGATACATTATTAATACCTTTTATAAAAAAAATAAAAGCGAAACAGAGATAATTTCTTTGATTTTTTACTTGAGAAAAATCGTCGCCCTTACAGTTCTTAAAATATATTTATTCATTTTTTTTTTTTCAAGAACCTATTGTCTCGGGTTTAATTCTTTAGAAAGGAGACGGATATGTGATCAGACAGCGACTTGCAAGCTTATGAATGGGGTTTTAGACGCGCCGGATTTTCATGATGGAACCTGTTTGTGCCTGACAACTATTGTCGTGGTAGGAGGAGCCACACATTGCTAAAGGTTCCATCGTGCCGATCCATCGCTCGCTCTAACTCACCTGCACAGCGTTCACTCAAAGAAGTAAACACTTTCCTGGACCTAATCCCAGAATGTGATATAATTGCGCATGACTGGAATGTGTTACTGTCGGAATGCATGAGGTATAGTTAGAGGAAAGTATGAGTGTATTTGTATTAGTTTAGTTTTAATAATTCTGTACTAAGTCATTAAATAGTGTTATTGGTCTTTTCTGTTCATCATCGTCATCATTCACTATCATTTCAACCCATAAACATCTCACTGTTGAGCGCGGGTCTCCTCCAAAGAATGTGGAGGGAATTTAGCCTACGCTGGCCAGACGTTTAAGGTTTAGGTTAGGTTAGGGTTTAGTTTAGAATTTTCCTTTTTCGAAGTGCTCTTGTCTACATAAGGTTCCCTTAGTCGCCTTTTACGATACCCACAGATTAAGATGGGGTAATGACATTATGTATTCTTAATCCGTCACTACACGGATACTTTTCTATTCAATGGAAAATAAATAAATGAATGGGTAAACTAAGAATAGAAGAAAACCTGGCACTAGATATTATTCCGACTATTCAATAGAAATGTTAAATGAGATGATTTGATAGAAAAAAAAAAGTCGCATCTAAAAACTAACCTCTTACGACGCGGAAAAGCAATTTGGCATTCCTTGATACACTATTCTTAATAAATGTAAAAATGTTCACAAAAACCCATGGGCCATCCTACAAAAATAACAATAGAAGAAGAAAAACGTAGCTGATTAACAACTGATTTTGGTTCCGCTTTGACTTTGGTGAATTGTTGTGCACAATTTTTTAGAAAAAATTACAGACTTTTTATTGTAAAATGCCAGGGAAGCGATAGTTACCTAATAATAAGTGCATATGCATAAAATTTTTACTTATCTTGAGGCAGCTCTACATCTTATTCACTTTTTTAAGTATAGGATTTCAAAAATTTTACATGGAAAATAAATTATAATAAAGATGTTTAAACCGATACCCAAATACCTATTTAATGAACAAAATAATTAGCTAGGCAATGTTGTAAGTTTATTACTCATATTTGCCCACATTTTTTATGAACAGCAATTTTATTTCGATACCTTAGAGTCCAATTTTAAATAGTAATTTAAAACACTTGTTACTGTCATGTAAAAAGTTAATAAGGAAAGATGCTTTAAGGAGTAATCAAGGAAATACGTCAAAATGGAGGCAGTTGTAGCATTCTACGGCACAGAAAAATATCAGAATTTCGTAAATTTGTTTTTATCATATGCAAACTGATTACAATTCCAGCTAATTTGTATTTTATTGAAAGATCGTCTACTACAACTTCAATAATATATTTACTTTTGAGAAAATGTGGGAGAAACCCTTTCTTTTCATTACGTCTTTTCTTTCGTTTACGTTTTTTTTAAAGGGGAAATGCAAATAACGCCTCCTAGCCTATTTAGTGAAACGAAACGATTAAATGGGGCTTACTAGCCCGAACATGGCAGAAGGCCGGGGCCAAAATACCTTCTAATAATACGAGATATGGTAGACACTTTCCTTTCTGACCCGTGGAACACCAAAGTGGTTCACCTAGGTGTTCCCCGGTTAATTTTCTGTACCCTTGGTTCACCTACGTGCTCCAGGATTAATTTTCTGTACCCTTGGTTCACCTAGGTGTTCCAGGATTAATTTTCTGTACCCTTGGTTCACCTAGGTGTTCCACGATTAATTTTCTGGACCCTTGGTTCACCTACCTAGGTGTGTACCCCGAACTTCTAAATATTACAGTCTATTGGATTACTTCTAAGTAGCCCTGGCTGTACAACTTATTTTTATACTTATGTATAACTACCATCCTCTTTCAATATAATTAATGGCCACCTAGAATATTTATTTTTCCTCATTATGTCAAGCTTAGCGTTATCGGGTTTCATTGTCATCCTGTATTGCATCCTACATCTAAGTACCTATGTCTGCCGAACAAAAAGAAAAACTTATTTTTCTTAATAGAAAAGGAGGACATGTAATGTTACATGCTGGTAGTCAATATTATAAGCTTAAGGATTATAAAAATAGGTCACAAATGTGGAGGTGTTCATTGTACAAAAAAAAGTCAGGAAATATTGTCATTAAAGTAAGTTTTTGGTTTTATTTTATTTACTGCATGTATTTTATTTTATTTTAGAATACAGTTGTATGGTACTTCACCATCTTGTTATTATAATCTTCTTATTTATATTACAGGGGAATGAAATATATAAAATAAAGCAACATAATTGGACGGTGTTACACAAAAAGGATCCAACCCACAAAATGTGACTTTTGAGATATTGAAGTTTGAAGTTTAATTTGTAATTGCACATTGATGTACTATTATACCGTCTTTGTTTGTTTGGGTAATATGTGTATATATTTATATTAATTTTATAGTCTGAAGAATTAATTAGTATAAGCTTATATTTTTTGAAATATTTCAATAAACAGAGGGTTGGATCCTTTTTGCTAAATGTAATTTTTAATTAATGTATGTTCATTTTTCATTTCACAAAAACGATCCAATACAGTATATTGATGTGAGATAATTGATTTAATTAATTATATATACATATATATAGCATAGGTGAGGCCTATGCTCAACAGTGGACGTCATTGGGCTTATATTATGATGATGATGATGATAATATATATTATACAGCTGCGTTGGAAGATGTTTTTAAGCTTCTGGACTGGGATGGATTTGGCATCAACATAAATGGCGAGTATATCACCCACTTTCGTTATGCTGACGATATCGTGGTCATGGCAGAATCACTGGAGGACCTAAGCACAATATGCTCGATAGTCTCAATAGAGCTTCACAACGGGTGGGCCTTAAAAAATGAACATGGATAAGACGAAAGTTATGTCTAATCGCCATGTAGTGCACGCCCATATCGTATGCATAAATGGCGAGTATATCACCCACTTTCGGTATGCTGACGATATCGTGGTTATGGCAGAATCACTGGAGGACTTAAGCATAATATGCTCGATAGCATCAATAGAGCTTCTCAACGGGTGGGCATTAAAATGACCATGGATAAGACGAAAGTTATATCTAATCGCCATGTAGTGGACGCCCATATCGCATGCATAAGCAATATCTCAGCTTTAATCTCGAAGTTGTTGACTAATAGGACCTAGGACAAACGGTCCGGTTAGGTAGGTCGAACTTCGAAAAAGAGGTTAATCGGCGAATCCAAAACTCGGTTGGGCAGCGTTCGATAAACTACGTACTGTATTGTCGTCCACAATACCCCAGTGATTGAAGACGAAGGTTTTCAACCAATGTGTGTTCCCATTTGCCAGTGATGACTTATGGCACTGAGACGTGGCCGCTAACTATGAGGCTCATTAGAAAGCTCACTGTCACCCAGCGAGCCATGGAAAGAGCTGTGCTCGGAGTTTCCCTGTGGGATCGAATCCAAAATGAGGAGATCCGCAGAAGAATTAAAGTTGTCGACATGAATTGCATCGCTGAAGTGGCAGTGGGCAGGACATATAGTTTGAAGAACCGATGGCCGATGGGGGAAAAAGGTTCTCGAATATGGACCATAAGATCATAAGATGGACCAACGATCTGGTCAGGGTTGCTGGGGGTCGTTGGATGCAGGCGGCGCAAAGCCGCTCAATGTGGCGGAAGTTGGGTGAAGCATATGTCCAGCAGTGGACATCGATAGGATGATATGATGATGATGATGATGATGATATATAATATATATATATATATATATAGGCACTGAAAAGTAGTAAGTAGCAGGCACTAAAAAGTTCGTGTTGAATTTTAACTGCGTATTAAAAATCGCTCGTTGTGGCGGAAATTAGGTGAGGCCTATGTTCAGCAGTGGACGTCATTGGGCTGATATGATGATGATGGTTAAAAAAAATGTGAAAAAAATATTTTGGACTAGGTACTTAAAAAAAAAGAATATATTTTATTATTTTAAAACGTTGACATAAAATAACTTCTAAATTTATCAAAACCTACTCATGTGGTTAGGATTATTTTTGTTATTTTAATTAGAACCTTATCATAACAAAATCATTTAGCAAAAACGATCCAAACCGCTTGAAACCTTTTTGTGATTTTGCAAATGCATTCTTTTTCATTTAAATATAATTTAACAAATACAATCCAAGTAAATTGGATCCTTATTAACATTTTCATTGTAGACTAGTTTCTTTATTTGATAATTTCACTTCAATGATCCAAGGAGGTTGAATCGTTTTTGTGAAAACAAAACCGAAACCCGTCATAGATGTGGGTTGGTACCCCATGTCGATAAAAACGTTAATATTCGTATTTTGATCTGGTTGTTTTTGCTATATGAAAATATAGACCATAAAGACCACTTTGGCGTACTTAACTCATTTTCGACCATCATGTGGGTTGGATCCTTTTTGTGTAACACCGTCCAATTGTACACAGGATTATAATAAAAATTAATTAAGCAAATTAGGCGTTTGAGACTATGTTAAGTAATTTTTTTCGTTTTTGTTAAATTTGGAATTAAATTGATACAATAATAAAGCGTTTCTTATTTTTCTTACTTGTTTTTGAAAGTACAATATTTAACATAATTTCCAGAGGTTTCCCAGTTAGGTGAACCATGGGTATATTATTTTATATAATCATTCTTAGTTCACCAATCAGGTGAACTACAGGTACTTATTTTATATAAATACCCATGGTTCACTCATTAGGGTGAACCAAGGGTACGTAAAATTAACCGTGGAACACCTAGGTCAACCACTTTGGTGTTCTATGGGTCAGAAAGGGACACTTTTGGCAAGGTATTTGCACAAAATCGCAACTCTACCTGGGGGGTATTTTGAACCTGCCGTATTTTGGGGTGATGTTTAATATTGGCTATTATTTTTACCGTAACTTCTCTTCTACAACTTACTTGTAAAAACACCTATTGCATGTGTCACATTGGAACTGTCGTTCATCATGTTTAGTTTTGGGGTCAATAAATTTGACTGACACCCTTTGGCCTTCATGGTATCTTAAAATATGTTTGTTCAAAGATATTTCGTAGGGAAATTTAAGTCCACAAGTAGTGCATTTATATTTTCTTTCAATTTGTTTACATATACTCCTATGGCGTGCAGCTGACCTCAAAGAAGCAAATACCTAAAATATGAGCAACTTATTAAAAGATGAATGGATACATAACAATGCGAACGTTACTTATTAATATTTAAAAATTACCTTAGTACATAGGTTACAGCGCTGAGACAATTCAGGGTGTTCAGCATCATGATGATTAATGAGATCTTTTTCAAATAAAAATATGCAATTACATGCACTACAGATTTCAAGTAATGCTACGGTTTCCTAAAAATAAATAACAATGATTATACAAGACTTTGTTTATTGTACACCAGATATCATGGTTCCGGAAATAATAAGACCTAATATGACGGTATGATATAGACTAGTGAAATATTACCCTCATCTCTACGTTGTCACAAGCATTTGCTGTTGGATGAGTTGTTATTTATTTATTATTATTATGTTCTGAAACAGTGGTATGTAGAACAAAGTCAGTAAAACGGAATTTTGAAACAAAATAATCACAAATCCGTTATCAAAAAAACGAACCAGAGCAAAAATTATAAATTGCAAATGCATTGAAAGACAGAAATAAACAGAAACATCTATAATAATTAAATGTATTGGCAAAAAATTATATACGAGCGTGGCAAGTTTTAAAATGTCACCCTTATTTGGGTAGAATAAAGGTTGAAAGTTTTTTTTAAAGTTTATCATTTTTAGTGTTTTAAAATGTACAGATTTTTTTTCAAATTTTCGACTCCAAATTTAATGTGTTCTATCAATCAGGGTTAAAAGTATGGGTAATTCATTTTCAAAGATAGTAGCAGAAATACGAAATTACATTTGATCTAAAAAATGCCTACTATATCGAAGTTCTACCGATTTGCAGGAAATAAACCTTACTTAACTAATCCAATAGATGCGAAAGTGACATTTCTTTATTAGTTTCGATTAAAGGTTTAAATTAATGAACTATTCTAAACAACTTTGGCAAAGAGATGGATGATAACCTAAAACCGATTAAAGGATACATTTTTATAATAAGGATAACTTTTATGTTTAGCACTTTTATGGGGATCTAATGTCGAATCCTAATATTTTTGAAACGCAGACTTATATGAATTCAGTTTTAAAATAATGATTTTTCCATTAATTCTCATATTATAATAATTAATGATTAAAAAAAGAAATCTAGTCTACGGATTAAGAATTCGCCAAACCCCAAACCGCATCTCAACCCGTGGGTGTGGTAAAAAGCGGTTAAGGGAGTTAACCTTTTGCAGACAAGAGCACTGCTAGAAATTCGTGCTTGCGTGTAATGATGATAAATCGAAACTATTAGGGTGGAGCGTATTATTCAAGTAATAAGGTTTTATAGTTGGCAAAAAGATAATAGATTTCTTTCTAATCTGACATACTGAATTGTCATTAGGATTTTTTTTTTTTTTTCTTCAACTTTCAAAGGGCATTAATGCGACTTCAGTGCTTTGAGGAGATCACTAATTCTGTGTTTAGTGGTGCAGCACCATGTCTTAGGACTGTAGAACGCTTGTATTTAGAATTTTAACGTGGGCACTCTAGCTTCAGTGACAAGCCACGTGAAGGTCGTCCAAAAACCGCCATGACGCAAGTGAATATCCACGCCGTGCGGCAGCTAATCGTCGAAGATCGTCATGTGACATACCGTGAAATAGAGGCAGCCGTGGGCATTTCAGGGACTACTATCCAAAAAATCCTGCACGAAGACCTCGGCGTAAGAAAGTTGATATCATATTTGCTTAGCGATGACCAAAAAGCAACCTGTGTTAGATGGTGTCGCAAAACTTTGCAGCGATTCAATCGAGGAGAATAAAAACACGTTCATGATATGATTAGTGGTGACGAATCTTGAATATATGCTTACGATCCAGGTTCCAAGCAGCAGTCAACTGTCTGGGTCTTCCAAGATGAGCCAAAACCGACAAAAGTCATACGCTCACGGAGCACTAAAAAAAATGTTGCCTCGTTTGTGGCAAAGAGTGGTCACGTCGACACTATTGTACTAGAAGATCGCAGGACGGTTAAAGCTGAGTGGTACACCACTGTTTGTTTGCCACAAGTCATCACAGGGTTTCGAAAAAACAACTCAAGACGTCGTACGATACTGCACCATGACAATGCAAGTTCGTATACCGCCCGCTATACAAAGATGTTTTTGAGCACCCAAAATGTCGAAATTTTAGATTACCCGCCTTGCAGCCCTGACTTGAGCCCTAACGATTTTTTACGTTCCCCAAAATTAAGCAAATTTTTTGTGGTCAACGTTTCAGCTCACCCTAAGAAGCTGTTGACGCATACTAATCTGCCATTTTGACAACCCCCACTTCGGATTGGGATAAATCTTTTAAAAACTGGTTCGAACGCATGAAAAAGTGTGTTAAATATCGCGGAGAATTCTTTGAAAAACAAGAAATGGTAATAATCTATTAGATTGTCTATGCTTATTTTAATCGACACAACTTAAAAAGCAGCATTATTAAAATAAAATTATAACTATTATAATTATAATAATTGTAGAGATACGAAGGAATATAAACTTTTAAATGTCGTTACTTAGATATTTATATTTTTTGGTAATTTTTTATCAATATTTGAAATACACACCTAACTATTTTAATTGTTTTTTAGATAAGTCTAATAGAGGAATACTTTTTGCTTGTTTATTGATAGTTACATTTATAATAATAAACTATTTTTAACAAAAAAATATTAAAACGACTTCAAATCAGTACTAAAAAGCGAAAAATAAACTGAATTAGATATTTAATTCCTAGCTAAAAAATACCTACCTACCTGTTTAAAGTATAATACCCTATTACTAATCTGTTTGAAGTCGGCGCCAAGCCTAAGGAGTTTGTTAAGCTACGTACTACTTAGTACGTACATCTGTTACCGCTCGCTACTTCACACCACCTCGCACTTGAGTGTGATCGTACCTAGTGGACGGCTCAAACTGAGTGATACAACCTCATTAGGCTGGCACCGACTTCAAACAGATTAGTAATAGGGTATTATACTTTAAACAGGTAGGTAGGTATTTTTTAGCTAGGAATTAAATATCTAATTCAGTTTATTTTTCGCTTTTTAGTACTGATTTGAAGTCGTTTTAATATTTTTTTGTTAAAAATAGTTTATTTTTCCATTTTTAGTGTACTTTTTATCTAGCAGATTTAATAATACTGGCTGGCAAACTAAGACGGAAAACCGAAATAAAGAATCTTCGATAGAAGGGAACGTCTATTTAAATATTCTAACAACACAACCTGATTGTAGAATAGAGGAATCTCAAAACCTCAGCTTTTTATGTCTTTCTTTTTTCCTATAAATGCGACAGGTAACAAGTATAGGTATACAATCCAGGTTAGATACTATATCGAAAACTTAAAATATCATCTAAAAATTCCTTTGAATTATACAACTTTATCTTCCATCAAGAGCTCTCACCTCAGACACTTGAAATAACACAACTTAAGGTTTATACATGGATGTGATATTTAAAGAAATCATCTTCTTACTCCTAAACATTAAGAAGTTTCCCTTCCAGTGACAGCTCACCTAAATAACCTACAAGAATACAACTATAGGTTTATAAGTACCTATAATGTTGAAAGAATTATCCTCCAACTCCTAAAAGTTAAGGAGTTATACCTTCCAGTGACAGCTCACCTGAATAACCTACAAGAATACAACTATAGGTTTATAAGTACCTATAATGTCGAAAGAATTATCCTCCAACTCCTAAGAGTCAAGGAGTTATACCTTCCAGTATCAGCTCACCTAAATAACCTACAAGAATACAACTATTGGTTTATAAGAACCTATAATGTCGAAAGAATTATTCTCCAACTCCTAACAGTTAAGGAGTTATACCTTCCATCACCAGCTCATCAACATGAGATGTTGACTATCAGACGTAAATACTTGAATAACTTTAAAAAATATATGAAACACGTAACATGTGCCTATAAAATTTGAGGGTTGCCTTCGATTTCCCTGAGATTCCATCATCAGAACTTGACGTGATGAATAGGGGACCAATTCGGAAGTATACCCTTTCAAACGAAAAAAGAATTTTTTAAATCGGTTCAGGCATCTCTGAGTAATCGATGAACATACATAAAAAAAAAAAAAAATACATACAGTCGAACATATAACCTCCTCCTTTTTTGAAGTCGTTTAAAAATATATTTTTAATTCAACATACAAAGATTGTTATAACCATAGACCTAGGATCCGCGCGCTACCGCAGAAGACAAACATAGCGCGGAAACGAGAGGTCAAATTGATATGCACGCTGTAAAAGAGTAAAAGAGATGAAAGATAAAATGGGATGTGCCAATATTTTTTCAATTAGGGGGCCATAGCGGCTCGCGTGTTTTACTGTCAACTCTTATTTTGCTAAAATATTTACAAATCGTGCAATAAATTGCTTAAAAGGTGTGCCAGTATCATGGTGGTCTGTTCCGTAACCAATTGTGACGTAACAAGAAGGAATAACCCAGAGAAATTTCACGTTTCTCAGGTAAATACAAAAATCTAATGAATTTTTGTAAACCTTATTTTGTAAAATTGGTGCTTTTAACTGAGCAAAAACCTATTTTGTTGGACGTATTTAGGCTTCTTCTTCGTTATGTTGATAATATTTTATGTATATACGATATATTAAAGCTTTTTTCGTGTAAAATAGGAAAATGTTTGTTGACGATAGGGCTTGACGAAATGATGACGTCATGGGTATCGATAAAAGTCGATAGTATTTTTAAAACTGTAATTATTCCGTCAATTCTTTAAATCATCGTATATGTGCGTTAACGCCTTAAGGTAACCACTATTGTAATTGAGTGAAGCACACTAACTTATTTACATCTCTCTATGTTTTTAATACCTATTTTTAAAGTAGTTGTTTCTCACAAATTCAGTAGGTAGTACTTAAAATATAAGCTTAGTGAGTCAGGTGAGCCATTAAGTTAGTTATATTTTTGTCTTTTATTTTAGGTTTCCAACAAAAACAGCGTCACGTGACAAATGGATACGTATTATAAATAGACCAGACTGGACCTCAAAAAAATATTCAACTACTTACATATATATATAAAACATTAGTTAAAGCTTTCCTCGATAAATGGGCTAACCAACCCAAAGATTTTAATAATTTTTTTAATTTTGAAAATAGTTTTGCTGTATTTTCACAATTATTTGTTATATAAATGTTTTCCGAATATAAAGAATAAAAAAAAAATATTATGTTATACAACGTGTTTAAATATCTTGTGATTGTAAACCATCCAATAAATTTTCTATCATTAAGTACAACACCTATATAGAATATAATCGATCAGATATATTGTTCTAGTTCATCATGACATTGACCATAAAAAACTTAGGCAGTAAGGTTTATGGCCTGCTTTCTTACTCATCAGCAGCCCATTAAGCCCCAATGCTGGGCTCGGGTCTCATCTCGAGAGCTGAGAGGGTTTAGGCCATAATCCACTCACGCTGGCCTAGTGCGGGTTGGTGGATCAGACATAGAATTGCTTCTAGGGTAGATATGTGGGTTTCCTCACGATGTTTCTCACAAATTCAGTAGGTAGGTAGGTAAGTCACTTGACTAGTACATATAAATTCCACAAAGTGGAATGCACATTGGTACTGCCGCCGCGTTAGGTTCGAACTAGGACCGCATAATTTGCACGCAGGTTCCTTATTCATTCAGTTACCATCGGTTCTTTTTTGCTTTCTTACTATGGCTATATATATATGGTAGGTATCCTAGTCTTAAAACTAAAAGATAGCGGTTTGGAAAAAAAAAATTGCCTAACAGCACAACAAGCTCGATAATCCCAAGTGCAGAATATCGATAGTGCACAACAGTCCGTTGCAATCACTATTTTTAACTCACACATTGACAATCACTCAATTGTGTTTTGGTCTCGCCTATAATCTGACATTGTTTATCTTGTACATACTAAATCTATGGTTATAACGTAGTTTTTTTTTAATGTTGGTTAGTCCATTTCCTTTATTCTCATAAGGATAGATTCTCAAAAGGACACATTCAGTAGGAATTTATAGGAAATGAGAATATAGTAATTAAACCTCCTTGACTTATCAAGGAGGTTTAGAGGAGGTTTGTTTGCAACCTCTTTAATGTTACAATTATTTAGTTTTAATACTGGTCATTAGAGAAAGATAATTTTATTATTTAGTCGTGTTATGTTAGATTGTCATTGAAGAATGTTTAATACATTTATAATTTATTGTAATTACAATAAATTATAAATGTATTAAACATTCTTCAATGACAATCTAATGACAATTAATTATTATTATTACCCGATCCCAGCAGTGGGAGATTATACACAATTGTGTATAACTCTTCTTCCTTGCTCGTAAAACTTCTGATAATGCTCTTGGCATTTTTCAATCACAATTTTTAGCGAAATCTATTTTAAATCCGTTAAAATTTACTAAATCAGATTTCTGAATGAGCGTAAGCTACGACTGAAAGCCTTTTTATATGGAAAAACAATTGAACTGTTTTATTGTTTAATATTCTAAATCTATATTATTAAATAAAGAATCTAACAAGAAAATATAATAAAAAAAAAATTTAATAACCCGACTGCAAAAAATCAACAGAGAGCAACGCACTAAAAAGACCAAAAAATTATTGTATCAGGTATATATATATATACCTGATTAAATTTAAATACATAACATATGCATATATTTGTAATCTCTATTTGATTCCCTTTATTTTGATACTCTACTCGATAGGTTTGGTTAAAAAAAATAATAGAACTATTTACAATTTGGAACCATCAATTATGAATTTTAATTAATAATATCAAAATTAATATGAATAATCTCAATTATGAATAATCTCTTTTTGAATATATGTAATCTCCTTTTGATTCTCTTTATTTTGATACCAAACACGATAGGTTTGGTTAAAAACAAAAAATTGAACTTCTTACAATATGGCGTCAAAAGCCCGCCGTTTAAGTCTTTTTATTCTTAAAACCTATCTAAGGACACTTGGGTTTTCTAGACAAATCTAACAATACCCTAATTTTCAAAATCCATCCAGCCGTTTGGAAGATTCGTGGGAATAAAGAAATTTACAAACATACAAGATACGCGCGAAAAACAATACCCGTCCTGACAATCGGGTAAAAAGAAGAAGAAATGATAATATAATCTACCTTAACAAAAAAGTTTAGATTTTTCAAAGTGATCGTAAACTTTTTTTGATGTATGTCGGGTTCAACTAATTGGTGATGCTTTAATAAAAGTTTGTGTAGCACATCCATAACGTCGTCGTTTTGTGCCGTTGCAAATTAGCCTTGTTACCTAACAAAACCCAATCTACATACGAAAGACTTTTCAAGATTTTAAAAGAACAGTTTAATATGAATATTAGCATTTTTAAGTGCGACAATGAACTTGCTATAATCCAAGCCATTACATCAAATATTATGAAGTTACAGTAAAAGGCTGCTACTATCATTTTCTAAACGCAGTCTGGAAAAAATCGAAAGCTACTGACTTCAGTTCTTCAGCAGAAGGTCGTAAATTCACAAAGCTCTTCTCCCTGTTAGCATTGCTACCGCTAGTTGTTATACCAGAAGTATATAAAAAAAAATGTTAATTAACTCCCAATACCCAAGAAAGTAAATCATTCATAGATTATTTTAATAAACAATGGATCACTCATAAAACAAACGATATCTTCAGTTGTTACGGCGAAAAGTGCCGAGAATGCCATCAAAGGGTAGTACAAAAGGAGCAATTCAATGATTCCCAAAAGATCATTATTTTATTTTGTCACGCTTTTAAAAGATGCAAATGTGGGCGATGTAAGCTAGTTCGCGGTGGCCTCTATTGTGCTGGCAAAAGAAGAAGGAAAAGTGATATTTTAATTGATAGTCAGAGCACATTAAAATAGCCTAAACTAACCTTATTTTTTAATTTTGGAGTTTATTATTGATCTAGGAATATAAAAGTGTTTAATGATTGATTTTTTACGTACTTAGGTACATACATATGTCTATGTATGTATTTATCTGGTGTTTATGTTTTTTTAGTGTCAGAATTGGGAAAAAATTACATTATTTTTGTATTATAAATATTATATCAGAAATTACAGTTACTCTACACAATACTACTTCTACTACTATTACTACAAAAGTACATAATTATGTAACCTATCATAAGGCATTGTTGATTTATTTTTGTTTTCCTGTTTATTAACTACGATTAGTGGTTATTTTATTTTTTATTTTAAGTATTTAAAATATAATTTGTTATCAGGACTTGTGTTTTATGATTTCCAAAATGCATATTCTATAAAGCACCTATATATGCAAGCCATATGCATATTTTGCAAGCCGAAAAGTAATAAATAGACCAGAAATGCATTGAGCAGAAACCTATTCTCAAAACGTAGGGAAATAATCGTACTAGAAATAAGTACTATACATTTGCCTCAACATAATTCTCAGGGATAAGAAGATACCATTTAGGTAAAGAAGAATGAAATATCACAGTTGGAAATTTAATAAATCAATACTAATAAACTAAATAATCAATATAAAGCTGAAGGGTTTGTTTGGTTGAATGCGATTATGTCCGAAACTAATGGTCCCATTTGAAAAATTCTTTTAGTATTGAATAGCCCATTTATCAAGGAAGGCCAAAGGCTATATATCTAATTAATAATATCACGCTAAGGCCAATAAGAGCTGAACTGTGGCCAAACAAAGACCGACGGGAGCGAAGTCCCGTTCGGCTTCTAGTATCATATAATTTTTTTCAAAGCTGTGCTGCTGTAATAAAGATAGTTATAATATTTATGTATATTTTATTCACTACCTTTAATTTTTTTATCGCAATACTAATCTATAGGCAAATATACTATTTTATAATTTATTTTATTTATATACTAATCTATACTAATATTTTAAACCTTAAGAGTTTGTCTGTTTGTTTGGTTAACTACTGTTCTAACTACTGTACTGATCCAATTTAAAAATTATTTTAGTATTTAATAGTCCATTTATCGAAGAAGGTTATATAGGCTAACAACACGCTACGACCAATAGGAGCTAAATAAAGAACGACGGCAGCGAACATTGTAATGCACTGGTTTGTCTATTTATTATAATTTTACATACTGTGATTATTGGAGAATATTGTTTTAAATACTGATCGCAGTATTTTTTGGAAATTGTGCGTATTGTGGGGAGGTTCCTTCCTCTGAAACCCACAACAGATCTAGCGGTTTGCAGAGGCACCAGGTGGAATAAAGAGGTAATCCTTAGACCCTGTAGTCCTGGTTGAAGTAGCAAAGAAGCTGCTTATGGCTTCTATCCCAAAGAATAATAATAATAGAACCTGTACGATATTATGGGTCACATTTTTATATATTTTAGCCTTTTTATTTTGTGTAATTGAAGTTATAAATTTGTTTATTATTATAAAGTTATTGTATAATTTATTGAGAATTCTTGTTTTATTTCGAATATAGTTTTAGACTCAAAGCAAGTAACCAGCAAAGACACGAAAAAAATGGTAATATACAAAAACACCATAGACTCAGTGTCTAACTGTCTAACAGAAAATTCCCAACTGGCCATATTCTCCAAACTGAGAGAAAAGTTGATTAAACGACTTCTAAAGCTCTGAAGCTTATATTGTGTAAATATAAAATATTAACACTAGCTAAAAAATAGGATATACAATATAACGAAATTTTGTATGAAAAATCAGGCGCACTCGCAGAGAGCCTAAATTCGAAATAGGTTTACATAAAATGCCATCAAATTCTACATGAAAATTGAGTTTTTCTTTTGGTATAGTATGTACTCTTCATACAAACGTTACACAACGTAAAAATGTCCAAGAAAATTATGCTACGGTATTTTAGGTGATAATAGATTTGGATCTAAAGATGTCATTACACCAACAGTAAAGCAGGTGACCGTATTTGTTTACAAGATTAAAACTCGCAAATGCCCGCTATGCCGCATGCTAGCTACAGGTCATCATTATTTCCGAAAGATCACCATGATAGACGGTATCACAAAATAATATTTTTTGATAAGATCTTTGACGCAGCATACGCAAAATCAAAATTCAATTAGTAACATATACAATCAAATCTGATAAATAGTGAATAATTACTGCAAATTGCAAAATGCTAAATGCAAATGAAAAAAATAGTAAATCTAAGTCTAAAATCGTCGATAATCCAACATTTTTTAATTATTATCTATAAGAATAGATAATAAATACTTGTAAGTTTACTACATTTGATACTGCAATGTGAAGTAAACCCTGAAAATTATTGTTTCAGATCATGGTGTGGTGACTTCATAGCATCACCAAAATAATAGTACATTAAGAGGAAACGCGGTCTGCAAGGTATTTGAAAGATAGGTATTCAGATAAACTATTGCCGTCGCGCTTCGCTCTTAACTCAAATCTGCAACCGTAAAGCGTGATAGAGACAACTGTAGCTCAGACAGATAATACGATAAAAATTTTACGAGATTGACGTTTCGTATTCCCCTGTTTTCTCCTCGAAAAATTAACCGATTTAATTCTTTTTAATATGAAAAATTCCAGTAACAGTATGACTAGGTTCCTATAATTTTTTTATGTTAATAACCAATAGAATTCCTCTAGTGGTCCTTTAATTACGACAGTAAAAATACGGCAATTTTAGAAATATTTGGAGGGTCATATTTTCTTTACTAATAAGCTTTTCAAAAAAAGGAAATGATAGGGACATGTCTACATCTGACATTGAATTTTTGAGCTAAAAATTTGCTTAATAAGCATTATTCAGGAAGAAAAGAAGGGAATACGTTTGTATGAAGAATTGTGTGCCGCGTACCCTCTTAAACATGTACTGCTATTTTATTAATTCTTACCATATCAGTATTTGACTCTATAAGTTCCTGTAATGTCATTTCTGATAAGAAATTTATTTGCTTTTTTTCATTAGTCTCATTTTCTGTATTAGTAACCTGGAAATAAAATTAAATAACATAAATATATTTACTTATAATAGTTATAGGAGACCAACATATTATTAAACTTTTAATCACCAACCTTTTCTTCAACACAATTATGTTGATCAAACTTTTTCCTTTCCAGATACATTTTTTTGCATAATATACAACATAGTACTTTCATATCTAAAACAACAAGATACTTTATAATTAAGTTTGATTTAGACCTGTTTGGAAGAGGATTTTTTATGTTGTAAATAATACTTACTAACCTTTATGTCCTAATAAATGGGAACCTAATTCTTCTTTGGTCTTAAAACTCTGTTTGCAAAGTGAACATTCCATTTTTTGCGAACATGTTATATAAATTCCATTTTCTGTTAACTTATCCAGAATTGTCTGAAATAGTAATGTATAGCAGTAACTTCAAAATAACAAAAACGGTTTAGAGCATGTCAGACCATGTTCAATGTAGGATTCCTTAGCAAAAGAGCGTATCTTCATAGCGCTTACACCCTTTTGCTGAGATGCGCAGTTTTTTGGCAATAACTCAAAAACAGTTTATCCGATCATGTCCAAAGTAATTTTCGCTAAAAGTAATTTTTTAGGGTATAAAAATCTAGTAGTTTTAAAGTACATCAAAAATCTAGTAGAAGGACGGACATGACGAAACTATAAGGTTCCGTTTTTGCCATATTGACTACGGAACCCTAAAAAGCAGGTATCTGTTGCACAAAAGTTGATCAAAGCTACAGGAATGTATAAGAGAAAACTTGATGATGACAAAAAATAAAAAAAGAACACTAATAATTTTGCATTACTCACACTTGTTAATAATTTCTTAGGTCTACCTCTTTTCTTTGGACCCATAATATCTGCATGATAATTCCACATGTGTTTCGTTAAATTATCTGCGCCATCATAGCATGTACCACAAAGTGGACAATAAGTGCTATTCGATTCATCAAATTCAACTAAAACAACAAGCAAAATGTTTTCCTTAAGAGGCGGGAGAAGGAGCCTGCGACTTTACTGTATAAATTTTCTCACGATTCTAGTAAATTTCATATAATTTGTGTTTAGTAATATAAATTACATAGGTACTTATTTGACAAAAATCATCTACTATAAGGTCTACACTTAAGACTATTTTATCAAATTACAATGATACATGATAATAATGATTACCTTTCGATACAGCATCGCAAACGGATTCATTCTTAAAGTTAAAATACATAATATGTTATATGTTTTGTTTAATGCTTAAACAAGACACACACACGAAAATGAATTAAGAAACGAACGAATTGTTTGATTTCAATGTGAGTTCTTTTAGTTTTTAGTCTCATGTTTTAATTATTCGTATAAAATTATTTTTATAATAATTTGGTAAATAAAATATTCTTTTCTCTTTAGACAAAACAAAAGAAAAGCGGGAAAAAAGAATATGTTTAGTATTATTTTTTAATTTTATCTTCCACAGTCATCACCAATTTAAGGTTTGTAATACATATAACACCTACTTTTGCTATTATTTAAAAGAGGTTTGATCAGAAAACATGCAAATTTAGAATGTTTTCAGAAATGAAATGTTTTGGATACATATTATTATACTTTTGTTTTTAATAGTGATTGCACCTTATTTTATTTATTTAAAGTATCGTGTACATACATATTTGTCGCAGCCAGCCTAGCCGTTTTATTAAAAGGCGCCATTCAACTAGCGGTCTATATCTACTGTCTATCATCTGTCTATGTCTATCATCTTAGGTCGATCATTTAATTGTACCCATATGACAAAAAAATCTGTTTTAAGATAATAATATAATTTACTTAAACAATTTCAATTGTATTACATCATCAATTCGTCATGTATGTCTACATCAAGTAATACATTACAACATGATGATGACATTGATGACATGATTACAAACGGCCCTGGGTGATTATTGGATGAGCTAAAAAGCTCATAAAAAGTAATCACCCAGGGCCGTTCTTCGCTGTCTATGACTGAAGGTCACGAGTTTTTATTATATTGTTTCTTGTTGACACCATATTGCAGTCTTGCACTGTAAATTTTTTAGCGCCAGAAAGCAAAAATGTTGAACTAAATTTAAATGAGGCAAGTAATCTGTAACCTGTTTGATTGAATGACACAATTTTTGCATTAAAGACGCCATTTAGTAATTTAGATAGGATGTTAATTGAACAGCTAATTTAATCTAGTTGGCTGCGACATATTCATCAGGTGGACGGATATGTACGTTCTATACTGGTACTGGACGCACAGGCATAGAAATTAAATTTAATGCAAAAATATTTATCAATTTGTTGACAAAAATCAAAATATTTTAATGGCTAGCTTTTACCCACAGGTTTGCCGGCGTGGTATGTTAATAAAATGAACTCAAGTGTAAAGAAAGATTTTTTTAAATTATTATTCATACATTTACATTCTGTGAAAAATTACTATCTAACTGATGGTGAAAACTGTATCAGAATCCATCGAGTAAAAGGTTTATGAAGAGTTAGCAGATACACAGACAGACACAGAGAGCAACTTTTTTATAAACTTTTTATAAATTGTTTGTGTTGTCAAAAACATAACTCAACACAATGGCATTTTAGAATAAATACATTTTGGATATTGGAATCCTTTTGGAGAGTGATAGCTGGACAGTTATTTAGTAACTAACTACTGATTGGCCTTCATATAATCATATTTTCAAAGGTACAACTGACTCATGAAAAATAATGTATACCTTTAATGCATTTTTTCTTTTGATGTTCTTCATACTTCTCCTGTGTTTCAAATATTGCTAAACAAGTTTTACAATCATAGCTTGTTTTATTTGGCCTAACTTCACCTTCGTTTTTAATAGGCTCTGTAATTATAAATTTAAATATTTAAATTATGTATATTGTATATTAATAATACAAGAGATAACTCATATAGCACACAATGTAAATATACGTAAATACCTATTTAACGAAAATTGGAATACCTGCTAGATTTTGACTCACATTACTTGGTTACAATATAATCAACATGTTGATAATTTTAAAGTCATCATCATCATTATAATATCAGCCCAATGATGTCGAAATTAAATTCAAATTTCAAAGTAGATAAGTTTAATTTCAATTTTGAATAAGGTGTTGTAGGAATCAAGTGTTAGCTAGTTTATTATGTGAAAGGCAGTATTTTTGATACACTTACCTGGTTCATTTAAGTCAGGTCCACTAGTTAAAGAGATATTTAAATCATTATCAATATAGTCATCCTGTTCAAGGGATGCAATATCTTCAGTCTTCACTCCCATTGGATTAACCTGTTATTAATAAAAAAAAACTGGTTAAGAGCATGTCGGACCATGCTCAATGTAATGGGTACCGCAGCAAAAGAACGTATCTTCATTACGTCTTTTTGTTCAGAAGCGCAGTTTTTCGGCAATAACTCAAAAACGGTTTTGGTTGGAAGTACTTAATAAGTGTTATCTTTATGATTTTTTTTTGTTTTATGGTTTAGAATATTAGCTACTTTAGGTGCGTTTATTTCCAAAAAATTCACATATTCAAAAGTAATTCTTAGACACCTTCAAATGGTTTTATAAGATCTGTCGAAGCATTTATTATTTTATTATTGTTGAAAAATAACATTTTCAGCTTCTGTTACATGTATGGAGCGCCCTACCTTAAAAATATTTGTACCTATTTATTATTTAAATAACAAACCTAGTAGCAGCCCACACAAGACAGACCTATTCTCTAAATTTCATCAAATTACATTAAGTTGTTTTTGAGTAAAATGCCTCTGATATACAGACAGAAAGACGGATGGACGGACACGACGAAACTACAAGGGTTGCGTTTTTACCATTTTGGTGAATAAATTAATAAAGTTTATATTTATATTGATAAATAAACGTTTATGTTTGTATGGTTGATAAGCTATAGTCCTACAAGGCTCTATATTATGTTATTAGTTCCATAAAAACTATTGTGAATGACTTTTCAAGGCAATCCACTTTGTGTTTGAAATTTGACAGTATTATGGAAATAATTATTTTGCATTTGAATAGTATAGTAAGAAATCAAACCAGTATACAATGCCAAACATTATGAGTATGTTTCTTATAAATATTTAATAGGTATTTAAAATAAAGATTTTTTTTATTATCTCCTTTCTAAATAAATAGTGAAAAAGATATCACCCTCCTTTTTGGCAGTCGGGTAAAAGTACATAATAAGAATTAAAATTTAAAAAATTTGGAGACCTATTATTGTTGCTTGTATGACTAAGCTAGAAGTGTTAGGGACTTTTTCACTGTTTGTACAGGAACAATTGGTACATTTTCCTATGTAGATATTGATAATACTTATATATAGAATTAGGCGGACTGTACGTCTGTTTGGCACCGTCGTGGTATAAAAAAAAATTGTGAAATTATTTCTAAAGTATTATAAGTGAAACTTGCTGCACAATGAAAAATGTCAGCAAGAACTGCCTAAAAACTAACATGCAGAAACTGTAATTAAAATTTCACACAACTTACAGATTTGGTTGTTGCTGACCAATCACCACTTTCCTTTTTAAATAGCCCTTGCAGAGACATAAGGGATTCTTCAGATTTTTTTTTAAAATCAAATGCATTTGCTGCCTTCTCTTTACACTCGCAACAAATGGTAGAAGGTAACCCATCATTTTTATGAATCTAAAAAATCAATACCTAGTTAGCCAAAACAGAATAACCACGCTTGTTCCAAATCGATATCTACTATATAAAATTAATCCCTTTTTCGGTTGGTCATGCCATATCTTGAGAACCAATTTGTCAAATTTTTTTTTTATATTCGTTGAATTCCAACAAATAAGGCAAATAATTAAAAACAATGGTCACTGAAACCCAAACTGGGACTGGGCGGAGCCACAGGCAATAAGTAGTATACAATAAAGAGTGTGCCACATAATCTTGCATTCCAACAGAGGTGACCAGTTGTTACAGATACATCTTTAAGAGCCTGTTTCACCACTGACAGATAAGTGTCTAATAATATAATTTCATATAAAATCTGACAAAAGTTTCAAATTACCCATAACACAAGCAAATATAATTGCTTAATTTGGGAGTAGATGGTGCTGTTTGAATGTAGTAGAATATTATTATTATTATATGCCAATGGTGAAACAGTTGTGAGAATGAGAACTTCCGCGAAGTTTAGGTAAATATGCAATGGAATGGTATGGTTTGGCGGGCTGTTATCCACAACTCCACGTCAGGGCACGGTTTTATCGTTATGCAATGGAATATCCGATCTCTATTTACCTATAAGGTATAAAAAAAATAATATAAAATATTTCTGAAGTTGAATTAATGATGTCTGTTATAAGGAACGCTAATAAAAAGGGACTACCATAAACGGAGTACTAATAAGAATATTATACGGAATAAGAAAGATGAACGAAACAGATGTAATTAACTATTAGATTTCTTAATTTTGTTGTGCACACACAAAACTATTACAGATCGATAGATGAACATAATACACAGCAAACAACGTTCATCAATATGGTTTAAATACAAAAAAAAATCTACAAGCAAGTTTATTTATTTTTACCTTTAATCCAGTTATTGAAGTCACTAGGTGATCCAGTGTAATTGTACCAATATATATACCAAAAATTGAATGCAATTCATTATCTTTTGATAAACATGTCCGACATAATTCTTCAATTTTGATTTCCGATTTCCTAATGGATGAAGCCATTTTCGGTTCATCAAAATAATTTATTTGTATTTTTTTTCATAGAACAGGCAGTCAGTTTGACCCTGAAGGACTTCCTTTGGCCTTTGGTATAAAATCTTTGTAATCTATGGGATTGGTAAATCGGAATTGGTGTTAGGTGACCACAGAACGCTATTGACTATTATCTTGGTTAGTAGGTGAGTTGAGATGATTTTCAAGTGACTTGGTGTTAGAGTTCGAGATGCAGAAACAACATAATATCGATAGCTATCTTTACTCCTCTAACTTTATTATTTTAACACCATCATATCACCGTATTTTGATTTTATAGATTATAGCAAACCAATATTTTTAAAAGTTAATACAACAATATACTTATTCAATTCTACTTATCATTATTTAAATAAACTATCATTAATTATTTAATACAGTATAATTATTTACATAATTCTTTCAGCTACCGACATTGTAATATTATACTCTAATATTACCTGACGACACTAAATTAGCTTTTTAAAATTTAATGTTGCCAGTAACAGTATTTTTCAAGCTGAAAAGTGAAAACCGAGTAGCAGTAGTGGAGTAGGTTTACCATCTTTTAAACTTGTATACTCAGACCAACAAAAAAGTAAAGACAGAGCATCACGAACAATTGTAGTGAAGTCAACTTGACCAAGACATTCCAAATAAACACACAACCTCACGCACACACCTACACTAAAACCGAGACAATTTCTTTTAGTACGTCACGAGTCGTCGCCGCGTCGTAAACAAATAACTAAAATAAAAAAAAGTGATAATGCCTACCTGTGTTGTGAAAGGTTGCAAAAACAACTGTAATATACAAAAGAAATCCCATGGAATCACTTATCACTTGTTAATACTTGAATTTACATCATTTCTTAATTAATGAAACTGTAAATTTAAGGTTACTTTTAGGTTAGTTGGTACCAATACTGCCAACAAAACAAAAATAATAATGTGGCCATAGCTATGATTTGATATTTCCCCATTTATTAAACCACAGATTATACTCTGTCGATTCGTTTTCTTTTGTGAAATTTGTAATGACCTTACAAATTCATGATTCGATTTAAAATAATTAAAAAAATGAGATATTAAATAAATAATTAATTAATTTTAAATTTTTTAGAATATTTTTTTAAACGATTCAGAACACATAAATCGAAATAATTTAAATTAGTCTCTAGTAAATAGTATTAATTTCAAATAAAACTATTTATACTTAGATATAAAAAATACTACCTACAGCGTTGTGTCTACAAGGGTAAAAATAGGTAATTTTTTTTTCAAAATTAGTGATTTTATTTTATTTTACTAACATCCATCCATACATATTATAAGGCTTTGTCCTGACTGACTGACAGACAACGCACAGCCTAAACCGCTGGTCGTAGCGACTTGACATTTGGAGGGTGTGTTTGTCTTAATGTCTAGAAGTGTACTAGGAAAGGGTTCTTTAATTTTCAACCCCTAAGGGGGTGAAAAGGGATAAAAACGATTGTATGAAACTTCTTTGTTTTTTAACTTATAGGTTTGAAAATTTGTTTTACGGTACTACTATCAAAATATAAAATACCCTCATCAATATTTTTAACAAGGGTGGCTTTGGAAGGGTGAAATTGGGGATGAAACGTAATAAAATTTAAAAATTATCTTAATATATGTAACAGGCTGATGTCTGTACATTATAGATCTTAAAGAAAAAGTATAGGTCTTTTTAGGGCAACAGGAGCCAAAATTGTCTGTCTGCCTATCTGTCTGTATAAATGTACGGCATGTACGCGTATAATTTCACCTATGATTGATGACCCACAATTTATAAATTATAAATAAATTTCACCAATGTGTTGCTCGAGGTCTGATTTAATACAGGCCTGTGGTAAAATATCTGTGAATGTTAAATATGTTATTCCTACTGTTTTATACGAACCGAATTATGAATGTATGAAGTTTTTATACGCAATAGAAGTCATTCTAAACAATTGAGATACAATACATACACAACAATATCTTACTCGTACAATATACATACTTATCCCACACACATAATATGATTTCCCAAATTATAGGGAAAATGTTTAACAAGTGGCAACCCTGCCAACAAACACATAGACAAACAGGTGGCTTCATTTTGATGTTCGTGATGCTCCGTCTTTACTTTTTTGTTGGTCTGAGCTTGTATAGAGCAAAACTGACCTTACAGGCGGGATTGCGGGAGTCACCACTGCGAAATTAATTAATTAATCAGTTTTTTATCACATTGTCATGGAAATTTGGGCAAATTAAATAAAAAACAAGTTTTTATGACTTAGAATAAAAATGCATGGTTAATATTATTTGTGTTTGTAATATCAAAGCGCGATGCAAAGGAGGGTAAAAAGCTGTTAAGCTTTTTACCGTCCTTTGCATCGCGCAATCGGGTGGGTAAATAATATAATGATACATGACAAATGAGCAGAATATGTGAATATTAGTAAGTTTAACTCACTCCAACGCAAAATGATTTATGTTATCATTTAAACGAGCGACGAGGACAGCTGCATTTCTTGGCGGGCCGATTCAATTTCTTCATTATCTTCGCCATTTCTTATTGGGTATAATTTTATCAATCATCAACTAAACTGTCTGTTTCGGATCCACCCTAAAAGCTTCAAATAGATTTGTACAATTTTATTTCAAAACGTAATCATCATAAGGTGTTTGGGGTCACGGAACAGAAGGGCTTTGCAGATTTGTTGTGCTACTTTAAATTAGATATTTCTGGTCACACTGAACTGTCGAATTGTCTGATTATGTCTTTGGTGAATTTTTATTTTATTTTTCTTCTTTATGGCAAGCGTGCCGATGAGGCGATGACCGATGTATGGCCGACCGATGATGTCGACAATTTCTGCCAATGTCAGATTGTGCAAAGGGAGAGTAAGTGTGTCGAAATAACGGTGTGATAACGGTCCATCAGAATCTAATACACTGTGCTCTGACCAAGGAACTTATATCTCCTAACTAGTTAGAAGATATAAGTTCCTTGGCTCTGACTCAATGTAGACAGCGGACTGAAACAAACAAACAATATAAATAAAATAAACATATTAATATACAAGTAAAGTAAGTAAGTACATAAAATAAAAAGTAAACTAAACCAACATGCAATATAGAAGGGACTTAAAGTTTAATTTTGTTGTGACGGATGAAGGCTATTAACGCCATTAGGAGTTTTGGAGATGTTAAAAGGGAAGACATGTTAATTGGGATCAGGACTTTCAGTTTAGGCAGATAATTATATATGGCTCCTCTACACGTTGGCCAACGTTGTGGCGAAGTGCCAATGGTATTGGCCATACCAATACCATTGGCCATCATGTAGAGGGGGTGTTTGTGCTTATCTTGGCTTGTATCATGAGATGGCCCACAAGTTGGCGCGAGATCCGTGTGGTGTCGGTTTTTAAAAAAAGATCAAAGGGTTGTGGCAGTGTTTAACCGCTGCGTCCACACGTTGGCCACGCGTTTAGTTTGCTACGCCCTGCCAGAGTGATCGCACGCACTTGATTTAAATGTTAACTTTTTCACAAAATTATTTTACCTACAAATAAAAATAATATATAAATTATAAGGATTCAATTATTTTTTTAACCAAACCTGTCGAATAGGGTATCAAAATAAAGGGAATCAAATGGAGATTACAAATTTATACATAATTATGTTATGTATCTAAATTTAATCAGGAATAATAATTACAACCATTTTTCGGTCTTTTTAGTGCGTTGCTTATGTGTTGATTTTTTGCAGTCGGGATATTTTAATTTTTTAATTAATTAATTTTCCATTTCTTTTTGGCACCATTTTTTTATATACATTCATGTAATTGCGGTATGCTGTGAATAAATAAACCGCAGCAGCAGTTAGCGCCTCAATATCCATTGTAATCAATTCGTCCGCACATTGGCCTGAACCGAAGCAAACTGAACGACCTTCCAACGTGTAGACGCCATCACAAACTCTTGGCTAATATCTTTGCCACAACATTGGCCACAATGTTGGCCAACGTGTAGAGCAGGCATAAGCCGAAGGTGGGATCATTATTGTGGCAATCAAACAATATATGGTACAATGTACCTTCATCATACCCACATTCACATAATGAGGAATCGCGCACCCGAATATTGTGTAAGAAGACAGGAGTACAGCAATGGCCCTAACGTATCCTACAAAGGACATATAATAGACTTGGGCAGTTAATTAAAATTAACAAACCAAGGTTTAGTTTTTATCATTGGCTGTATTTCATAAAAAAAAACTGCCTTTTTTCCTACTAGAGACATTCCAGAGTTCTTGCCAAGAAGACTGCAGGGTAGATTTCAGGAGGGAAAGCAAGTCATATCCCTGATATCTACAATGTGACAGATCAGATACCGCAGAAGAACTGGCCACCTTGGCCTGGGTATCAACAAATTCATTGCCAACAATACCGCAAAGAGCAGGGATCCAAACCAACTGAACACTTTTTTGAGCATCAGCACAGGAAAGAAGGAACTGCTTTATCTGAAGAATAAGAGGACTGCGGAGCTTATTTTTAAGGGAGTTTTGGGATAGGGCTTGTAGGCAACTAAGGGAATCGGAGAATATCACGGCTTTGTAAATGTTATGATGTGACTGTACAAAAAAGCAAGCTTCAAGTTTAGCCACACATTCAGTACTCAGTAGATTATGGTAAGCCGTCAATACCAGGGGCTGAGTCCCGGACATACCTGAGTACCCCACTCAGTTCCTCTAGAGTGAATGGTAAATCAAAGGGATCCTCTGATGTGACCGGAGGTGGAATTAACAATTCTATTTAAAAGGGCACATAGGGAGGAGCTAACTTGCCAAAAAATTCTTAGATACTTCCCTAGTTAAAGGAGAGGAAATTGAAGAAGTGCAACCTCATCTAAATCTGTTGATATGTTGCCGCACTGTAGATACCGGAGTAGAGGGGGTAGAAAAGTGCAGAAAGCCAAACTTGACGTTTCTTTTTACGGAGTAGCCTGTCCTGACCTGTCTATATGCTAAAAGGTTTCGTACACTTATATCTAAGTTGTAGAGTCTTTCCATGTCTTTCCTTTCCCTGATGGCTGATAAACATTCTTGGTCCCACCATGGCGGAGAAGAAATCTTACCACGGGCAAAAGGTGCACTAGACTTGACAGAATTAACGAAACCTTCATAACACCTCTTAACATGGTTGTGTTCAAGAGGATACAAAGAAAAAGAACTTATATTTGGAAGATCATTAATTTTGGCCTCCAGTGTTGAAGCAAACCCCGTCCAATCAGGCTTGGATAGATAATATTTCAACAGTGGAGTGGAGGATTTTTCTAGAATATTGGAATTTACCAAAGATGTAACTATAAGGTAATGATCACTACCATGTGTGAGAGATGTGCACTCCTAATGAATTGAGAACCAAGTCTACCGAAGATAATTTGGCGCCCTCACTACGTCGTTCATATATTAAGAATAGAGAGTACAGAAGAGATTTCTTTGGCACTTGTCTCATTCAACAGCAATAGGTATAGGTAGAAGAAAAGTATCATACAGAGATAAACTCATTCACTTCAAAATGGATACACTTAAAAAAAGAAGGAAGTCACTAGATTTAATTTTCCTATACAAGCTTGTCCGTAAAAAAAATCGACTGTTCACAGTTTCTGACTAGGTTTAACTTTAGGGTACCATATAAATATCCTCGGGCAGGAATCACTCCTCTTTATTCACCACCCAGAAGATCTGTACTCGGTTCCTCTTCTCCTGTTCTTCGCCTGTGCAAGTTACTTAACGAATGCCACGATTCTATAGACATATTTGCGGATTCTCTAACTATTTATCGGAAAAAAGTGTTAAATACAATTAAATAAATTTTGCGTGCCTGCGTATGCATAAGTACATAAAGTTAATTAAGTGCAAGTGGTGTTTGCTTATAATTTGAATGTAACATTTTTTCTAAAGTTATGTTATAATTAAGATGTATTATAAGGTTGTATTATTGTTACATTTGTTAGCAAACCAAATAAAATAAATAAATAAAATAACGTTAGGTCGAAACATCTTTTATGTTGACCTGGAGGAGACCTACGTGTTGGACATCCATTATTCAAAATACACAGGTTTAGATCATCCAAAATGTCAACTAAGCCAATGCCAAAGGCATCACGGCATTTTGAACCCCACCTATATGTGGTGACAATTAAAGTCACCCATAACTAAAAATGAGCCTTGAACACTTTTATTCTTAAGTAAAGGTAAAAAATCCTGATGGGTATGGGCGATGTAAGTTGAAAACACTGTGATACCCTCGACTCTTCCAACAAAAACACTTAAGTCACCCCTGAAAGGATGCAAGGATAGAGGGAAGAATGGGATTTGGTTATTAATTAGAAGTGCAGACCCACCATAACCGTCGAGTCAGTCACATCTAAGTAATACGGATGCTGAGACCTGGGGTAAACCAAGTCTCAGCTTCCGTATTCTTCCAAAGAACGAGTTAGATTGTGCCTCAACACGTGAAACGTGCACAATGAAAGGAGCCCTATCAGTATCAGAATATTTAATACGACCTATGTTGTTTTTCTGTTGTTTAAATGGGGGGCTAGGCGTGCCATTTTTTAACAGAACAGGACGTTTACGCCTGTTTAAAGACGAATTCTGTTACTCTGATATGTTGCATGCCACTTCGGCAAGTTGAGTTAGGGGGTTTGTTGGAAATAAATCCACAGACGCGAATTTCGAGTAGATCGAGATCTGGGTGCTTCAGTCAGTCATTTCAGCCTATTGCAGTCCACTGCTGGACGTAGGCCTCTCCTAACACGCGCCATAGCACTCTGTCCTCCGCCTTCCGCATCCAGTCAGACCCAGCGACCTTAAGAACCTGGGTGCTTATTTATGTCCATTTTCGTTAAACTAAGTAAGTTACCTGAAAAACGTCACAAAGACAATACAATCCTATAAGAAAAACACAAAGAAATAATACACACTAAAAACAATGATATTGTATGTTAATTAACATACAATATCATTGACTAAAAACAAGTCACAAAAGTCTAAAAAACTCCAAAAAATTAACTAAAAATCCTAGACACACGTGGTAACCAAAGACACTCCGTGGCGAGAATCCTCTTTGGTCAAGTTAGCACATTGATTTAGTATTGTCAAGTCTCATGACAGGTGTCAATCTGTATAAATCTGAATGCTGTCAATTTCTGTCATAACTTATACCATACAAAATACTGTACCACGCCCCACAATCTTCATATATCCAAACGCTCGTCGTACGCCATTTTGTTTTTTAATGTCAACTGACGTTTCTGCTTCGCTGTGATTGGTTGTCGCAGTCGCCGGTTTATTTTCACAATTGTCTTGCCATAGAAAAAAAAAAAAAATTTAAACGTCATACAGGGTAGGTACTGTGTTGTGCTTACTATCCCAGTTTCTCTGTGATTATTTTGCTTTTATTGCAAAATGTAGTGTAAATCTTCACGACAGGACGCTATTTTGTATTTTGCATCATTTTCCATGTACTAAGAGAAGACTCTGTGTGGTTAAAGTGCCTAAACCGAGATGATCTGAACAGTTTATCTTCAAAGTTGTTTGTTTGCCAAAAACACTTTGAGAAAAAGTTTATAATATCCAAATCTCGTCTGATAGGCAGTGCCTATCCTTCTCTTTTTACTGGAGAAGAGATTTTAAGTGGAATATCGTCTTGAGAAAATAGCAGTACATCAGCATTTTTATCTGAAGCCATACTGTGTCAGGAGAGGAGTCCCCAGCCCGGCAGTGTAGCTTAATGGGTTGCTGATGAATTAATGAATGAAAATTCTGTGTCAGCAGCCTTGTCGTATACAGCAAAATATTGTGAGTAAATCAGATTAATAAACATTCAATATCTGCACTGATTAGAGATAATGTGATAATGCTTTAGTATGATACTATATATTTTAAGAGGCTCTTATCAATGATGGCTTGTAGCCACTAAACAGAGCTAAATCTTGTTTTTATAAATTACTACTTGTTTCATAAAGTTAATATAGACAATTCTTGCTCTTTTTTTAATAGATACCAATGATTAGTTATATTATATTAGATAAAAACTATAGTACTAATGTACATGGCACACCTAATACACAACTTTAGTAATGTCCTTGGCATCCAAACAAGTTGACTTTTAAATATTAATGACATGTTCTTTTTTTTAGCCCACTATGCAGATGGAAGACCTGTCAGTGAAACATTGAAGAACACTGCTGAAACAGTTCTATTTCTTGACCAACTGTTTGATAGTATCAATGGAGCTGCATTGTTAACAATTAAAGGAACGGTAGTGACGGAGAAATCACCTCATCATCAATTTTGGCAAGATGCTTAATAAACTACAACAAATAAAATGTATAGATTCAAGTGGAAAGGAAAGGTCTGTGCCTACTTTAGAAAAATTTGTCACTGCTTTAAAAGTTATATGAGGAAGTGGCAGGTTTTAAATTTAATAGTCAAAACATAAAAATAATGAGACCAAGATATTTTAATTCAGATCCAATTGAAAACTTTTTTGGCCTAGTAAGGGCATATAACTATAGAATAAATGATAAAACTGCCACAGCTTCAATTGTACCTTGAAATCATCATTGATAACCAGGATAACCAAGTTCCACAATCCATCATTTAATTGTGAGGATGATCCGGCAGATCAGATTATAAATTATTTTTTGAAGATGTGAAAGAAAATGTTGATGAGCCGGTCATCCAGAAACCGAACATAATGTTGTTAGGATTGTGGAACAGGCCCGACGTGAATGCTTAAATATTCATTTGCGGGCCTACACTGCAGGATGGGTAGTAAGCAAACTTTTTGAAAGATTAGAACCCAAATGCAATTCGTGCACAAATTGCTTGTTAAGTAATAAAACAAATATTCATCAATGTATAACGCATAGGGAATATAAAACAGCAACAAATAGTTTATACTACCCATCTGAAGGTGCAGTATGGTGTTTTAATACAGTAATTACTGAAACAAAATGAATTCTTGGAAAAAAAATACACATGATCTTCTCTGATGATGATCTGATGAATCTTTGTACAAATTTAATTAGTGCTCAAATTCTTTCCAAGTACCTATTCATTTCATTTTATCAACTGTACCGAACACAAGATGATTACCCTTAATTAATCATTTTATTACCCTAACTATTTGGTTTACAATAATGAATTGGTGCAATGTTTTTTAACAAAATATTAAAGAGCACAGATATTACCCGATTAAATATTCGTGATTTGCCTGCGATGCAAAAGAAAGCACTATTAAAATATAAAAGAAATAAAAATAAATCTAATAATACTTATTTATGGTTGTTTTATTTAATATCTTTCAAAAAAAATAAAAATAAACCACCTGTAAGTACCTACCGCGTACGTACCACAGCATTGAGGCTGTATTAGTAATGTTCCTTTGCCTAAGTTGTAGTTTCATTCGTCGATTTAAAAAAAAAAGAAACGTCATATGACATTAAAAACTCCAATGTTAAGCCGAGTATTTTTGTTCTAGAGTTGGCAGTCTGATACGTAGTATCTCTTATTAGTCTGTGTACTGTACACTCAACACTGTACCTACACATCTGTGTTTCTTTCTTTGAGTTTGATTGTAATTTGTGAAAACAAAGTAACAGTGTACGCGTTAAAGTAAATATTTAATTAAATATAAATAAATTAATAGTTTGCAAGAAAATCTGCAACTGATTTATTAAATGTTTCTGCTAAATTAATCTTTCGAAAGGATTTTAATAAATATTGGAACATGTAAGTACATATTGATCTATGTTTCATTAAGCTGCGTAAAAATATTTATAGGTATTTATTATTTAAAAATAATCAACAAAATTGTATAAAATCATAGGGTAATAGCTCGTGTCCATTGCAACAGCTGTGTCATTAAATATAATTATACTTAAATACATTGTATGTTTAGGTATAATCTCTCAACTGCTGTGCGATACGAATTCAAATAAAATATGAAGACGGGAGAAGCACATTTATTACCTAAGCTATGATGATAAATCTTCCATCTTTTATAGTCATGTATTTTCCTTTGTGTATTATTAATTTATTTAATTAAGTACCCGTCTGCCATTTCTAACACAACTAAATTTATACTCTGTTAAAATATTTAATATTTTATTATATTCTATAACATAGGTCTATATTATTGGTATCAGTCTATGAGACTTCATCATAATCAAAGACAATGGCTAGGTACTTAGATAATTACAACATGTCTAATAAGAATAATGCTAACTAACAATGCAAGTTAATGTGGTATAGAATAAGTAAAATTAAATTATTATGTTTGTTATTTTACTTAATTTGAAAGGGAAAAACCAATCTTATTTAAATGTATTTTCTCTTGTCTTTTCTTTCTTCGAAAAAATTTACAGAACTTGTAAAGTCAGCAAAGTATTCAATTAGTTACCATTATTTTTCAGTGTGCATTAAAACATACTTTTTACACTGCATGGCTAGCGAACATACATTTTTTGTTTGGGGTAAAAGCATGCTAACCTTTTTAAATACCAATACCTGGATTTTGGTTACCTTTTCACAAAAAATGTACTGGATGGATTTTAATGAAATTGTGCAGTAATGTATACCTCAAATCAATCTTAATGGTGTGGTCTCTGAACATCGTGACAGACAATGCGCATGCGAACACAAAATTGGGTTTCAGTGGGACGTCAAAGGCGTGGGGGTGGGGCACACACCCGCGCGCCCCGCACGCATTCTGTGTGAGAATGTATAAGTTATGTTTGTGTACTGCATACACCTGCGCATTCACATGTTTGCAGCTAATATCCGAAAAGCCATGAAGTTTGATACCATATAAACAAATGTCAAGTTGGAAAAAATCTGCCATCTCAATGATATTTTAGTTTCTGCTGCATAAATTACAAGATATAAAAATATATAATTGTAAAGTATTTAAATTGGATAAGTACTGTATTTAAATTACAATATTTCTTGGTACAATTCATTTGTATCAAAATAAATATTATTATTGCTTTTGCCATATAATGTAGAAAAACTTTGTTGTTTAAACAAAGTTATTTCGACAAATAATTTAAAAGTTACTACATTATCACAAAGTCTTTGCATAGTAGTCTCTATATGGAGATAGATTATTTATTATCAAAGCATCACTCCATTCATTGTTGAAAATCGTTTCGAGTTTATCGCACTGAGATAGTTTGAGTGGTTATTGATGGTTTAGTGAAGCAGTAGCTGCATTTAGAAGGAATTTCTTGAAATTAATTTCCTAAGGGAAACATTGCTTATTAAATTATTATATAACGGGTTTATGTCACGTATTATATTTAAGGAATATGAAAATACCTTATTTGTTTGCCCGACGTTTCGGTTGAATTACACCGACCGTGGTCACGGGCTGACTGGAGCGGCGGCCGAGCGTCATTCCTGATGCGTGCGGGTTTCTGCTACTACCCTCACTTTGGTCATTTATATTTATAGTTTTTGAACTGTCGGTACTTCGACACTTTCTTCTTCTACACTAATAACGTCTACACACGGGCCTACTTTGTCATATCGGCGATGTTTACACTAGCTGATGACTGGATTCCAAGATGTTGATAAACGGTACCCATCCTCCCGGTTAAAATTTTTGTTTCTTAATTTCAACCGCTTCTCATGCTATTCTGGAGTAATAGTGACGATCCTTGGAGAGTACCTGAGGCCTGTGCAACTCAATCCAGTGGTTGGACCCTGACTCCAGCAAGTGTTCAGCTATCGCCGACTTGTTAGTTTGACGGTTCTTGACAGCTGTGATATGTTCCTTGACCCTTTCCGCTATTGTTCGCTTTGTTTGTCCGATATAGGAACTACCACAGCTGCAATCCACCTTGTAGACACCGGGTGTTTGAAGAGGGATAAAATCCTTTGGAGTGCGCAGGAGACCGTTATGTAATAATTTAATATGTGTACAAGTCGCGAAAGTTTAAAAGATTTTATTGGAAACATTGCTGTTGTTGCTGCAGACAACACCTAGTAATATAATATATGTATGTATATTCAGATATCACCTTACATAGTTGGCAAAATGTGGATGTGACGCTATGTTTAATGCCAGAAAATCTAATATAGTATTTGTTAGAGTTGGGGATAAATCCCAAGTTGTCTGTGTAAGGTTCCTCCCTTAGTGGTAATTACCAACTGTTGACACACACTGTACTTATTTTTGTTGTATAAAACAAAAGCTTTTATTTGGATTACATAATGAAAAATTGCTCATCACATTTAGAGTTAAATATACATATTAAACATTATGTATATGAAAATATAAATAAATAGCTACAGTATTTTTAAGGTCATGGATGATCATAAACTATAGTTTATAAATATAAATATTTATATTAACCTTGGTATAATTGTTAAAGATTTGATTGTGACTCTATGAACAGCTATTTTGAAATGACTTGAAAAAGGAGGAGGTTATAATATGTCCCACTGTATGTATTTTTTAATTTTTATGTATGTTTAACGATTTCTTGGAGATGCCTGAGCCGATTTAAAAAAATCTTTTTTTTGTTTGAAAGGGTATACATCCGAATTGGTCCCATATTCACCATGTTAAGTTCTGATGATGGAATCTCAGGGAAATCGAAGGCAACCCTCAAATTTTGTAGGCACTGTTACATGTTTCATATATTTTCTAAAGTTTTTCAAGTTTTTACGTCTGATAGTCATCATCTCATGTTGATGAGCTGATGATGGAAGGCATAACTCCTTAACTATTAGGAGTTGGAGGACAATTCTTTCAACATTATAGGTTATATATCCATAGTTGTATTTTTGTAGGTTATTCAGGTGAGCTGTCACTGGAAGGTGAACTCCTTAATGGTTAGGCGTAAGATGATGATGATTTCTTTAAATTTCACATTCATGTATAAACCATAAGTAGTATTCTTTCAAGTGACTGAGGTGGGAGCTCTTGATGGATATTGCTTGCAAATTGGTTGCCTAGTTAAATCGCGCCCGGATACTATTAATATCGTTCGCAATTTTTTTTGTTGGAGAGACTTCCAATATGGCTGAATGAGATTGGAGTCCATCATCCTTTTATTTTTTTCATAAAGTGCTCTCATCACAACAACACACTCAATACACAATTATTTAGTCGAGAAAAAATCAAATGAAAGCCTATTTATCAACATACATTTTACCACTTTGGAAGTGTCTCTTGCGCAAACAAGAATAAGAAGTTTAAAATAAAAATATATTAAACCTCAATATCATTTTTGAAGACCTATCTATAGATACCCCACACGTATGGGATTGATGAAAAAAAAATTGGGTTTCAGTTCTAAGTATGGGGACCCCCAAAATGTATTGTTTTTTTTTTCAATTTTTGTGCGAAAATCTCAATGCGGTTCAGAGAATATATCTACTTACGAATATATCTAAGTTTCAACAGTATAGTTCTTATAGTTTAGGAAAAAAGTGGCTGTGACAGACAGACAGACAAAAAAGGTACATCAATAAAAATCTGGTGCCCTACACTCACAGATTTATACAACGTCATTCACACCACGGGACACACTCAATGCCCCCGATATATGAATACCGTCATGTCTCATGTCGAGCGGGGCTTCGCACCCGTCGTTCTTTATTTGGCCTCTGCTCACTTGCTGGCCGCTGTAGTGTGATGTTATATACCTTTTAGTAGTCAAAGCAGTTGTCAACTAAACAAACAATAAACTCTTCTCAGTTTATAATATTAGTATACATACTAAAAATATGGCGGTACAATCTGATCCCCATTCTCACTTCTCAGTGATTCAATGCAATTAATTAAATATGATTTCGTCTGAGATGTTAAATTTTCATGTTTTCTGTAGTGAATGGTCAGGTCTGATTTAATTTGATAGAGAAATCTGGTTTTTTAATGACGGAAGAACATGTTCTTAGTTATAATCAGATAACACACAATACATAACGCCTTATTATTATTACCTGACTGCCAAAAAGGAGGGTAATGTTTTTCGCGCGTATGTATGTATGTATTATGTATGTGAGCATTTTTGTTCCATTGTGACCTTCAAAGTGTGAGGTGTCATTAGATTCGTATTTTTTCCCCAAGTGTGTGGCTATGTGACGTCAATAAAAGAAAAATGTCAGACGTAAACTGTCAAAACATTCGTGTTTTTAGTGCTATCGCAATATGGGTATCAAATGAAAGCTAATTAATAGCCTAAGTCAATTATATATGCACTAACTATTGCCTGCGGCTCCACTTGTCTCTTGTAACCTAAATAGCTTGATCGATTTTGAAGTGCAAGGTGTTGTTATAATATTCGTATTCATCCCTGAATCTCTATACAGGGTATCGCGAAACTCAACGTCAAGCGGCTACCGGGCGATGATATAGGCTGTACATATTCTGAGAAAAATATAAAAAAAATTCCAAGTCATATGGTTCAGTAATAAAAAAATATTTTTTGAAAATGATGAAAATCAACAACTCTGTCTCTCTCTGTAGACATTTTTAGGTACTGCTATGACATAGTGCCAGATTTTGCCCAGATTTTTGTTTTACCTATGACCCTTATTAAGTACCTATACTATAGTTTGCTGTTACAAATTAAAAAGTTATTTGTGTAAATTTTAAAGAAAAAAAATTATTTCATAGATTCATGGTAAAAAAAGTGTAGTACCTATTCAAATGTTTGAGCCCTATTTTCTTTAAAAATATGTATTACGGTAACCTAGGCAAGTTATTTAATAAAATAGCCCAGTTAATCAAGAAATTATAATGGTACGCAACTTGATACTTACCTCACAAGAAAAAGTAGTGATAATTTGTTGTTTGCAAAAGGATCATGTGTGAATAGAAGTTTCCCTGCATAATTAGAAGTAGAAAAGTACATACATTTTGGTTTTACCGTAGTGCAAGAGTGTGATAGAATGAATGTGATAGAGCACAAGATAGGAATAAAAGTGAGACAGATTAACATTATATTTTTGGAAAAACTGGGACGGCTAATGATTTTCTATGGAATTATAATATAATAATAATAATATAAGCGAGGCGAGTGCGAGGTTTCGCTCCCGTCATTCTTTATTTAGCCACTGATCAGTTAAGAGAAACAGTTAAACGATTTTGATAAAACATGTATAAGAACGATTGCTAGAAAACGTGCTTCCAAATAAATAAAAAAGTTAATTAAAAAAACCCGACTGCCTTTAAAGGACTATAAAGATGGAAATAAGTCCCATTCATAATTAAATACCTAAATAGCACTATCGAAATTCACAAAGTAATATACTTACATAATAATTAATAATATTGACTCACGAAGACTACTTTTTTGCAAGGCAGTCGGGTTTTTTGGTTTTTTAAATTAACATTTGTTTTAGTACGAGATCGCATTAAGAAATATGCCCTCATCTGTTATTTATTAGTGATAAAAAATAAATGATAGATAATATTATTCTTAATTAAACTGTATTAGGTTGCCTTATTAAAAAGTTGATCTAGTCATGGTATCCTAGATTTTGTATGTATTTTAAATGCGAGTAACATACAGTGACAAAGAGCACATTATGAGAAAAATAAAAGGTAAGGACTCCAATCATTCCAACATGCTGGAAGTCTCTCCAACAAAAAATTTCGCGCACGAAATTAATATTATCCGGGTGCGATTGAACTAGGCCATCTATTTGCAATAAGTCAATGTGAATATTATCTATCATTTATTTCATATCACTAATAAATAACAGGGTAATTATTTCTTAATGGGATCTTAGACTATTTCTATGTAGGTATTACAATACAACGCTCTGCTGACCTCATAAATAGACCACTCAAAATTCTACAACCGTAAAAAATATAGATATAAATTGCTTTGTTTATGAGTTATGGAAATATACAAATAAATAAAATTAAAAAGTCTGTTTGTAATATCAAAATAACAGCTTTTTAAAAAAGGCATAAGGGACTATAGTATATACTCGTACGTTACTTATAACAAAAACACACTTTGTAAAAATTTTATCTGTCTATTTGTTTGAGGTAAACTCCGAAACTACTGTACCGATATCGACGGGACATACTGGTGGGTAGCTAATGTCCAACCTATTCCCACACATCATTTCTCAGGAAATAAATAAGATCTGGCGGTCCTGGTACACTCTATGTGGTGTTTTTTAGTCAAACTAACAATCGTAAATAATGTGCAGGCACATATTATCACAAATAAATTTAAATCGTTACTGTAAAACAAGCTTGTGTCTAAAGAAGTCAGTATCAAGTGAAAGTGTTATGGTAGGCACCAGTTGCTGACGACTTTCTCTAAAAGTTTGTCGGCAATGATCGTAGGTAGGTATGTGTGCTTCATAATATTACTAGTATACGGTTGCGCGGTGTGAGGTTTCACATAGAGCAATTTGATGTCTAATTTGAATAAGTTGTCTCTTTTTTTATCACGTTTCTTCAACAAGATTGTAGTTACTGGTTCTGTTTGTGTCGTCATAATATTGATTGGAACGACTGATGAAGAAGCCAAACATGTATGTCAGAATCGTAGCAAGTGGAAGGAAATAGTCTCTGCCTACCCCTCTGTTGGGAAAGTAGCGTGATCTATATGTATGTATGTATTGATAAAATACTTGTGTTCATGATGTACCAACGTATTATTTTTAATAAACCGGACAAGTGTGATTTGCACTCGCTCACTGAGGGTTCCGTACGAACATGCAATTTTTAGGGTTCCGTACCAAAAAGGTACAAAAAGAACCTTTATTGTCCGTCCCTCTGTCACAGCGTTAAACCTCGCCTGCCTGTCGTTTTTAAGGGTTATGTAGAATAAAGTATAAACAATCGTTTGATGTAAGAATCACAAACTAATACGGTGTTATAGTTGCATAAAAAAATAAAAACGAAAAACTATAAAAAAAATCATATCTTTCGTCCCATTCATAACAAATAAATAGAAAATGGTGAAATGGTAGGTTAGTGTACTGTGTGATTTAAAATTCTACAGCACCATCTAGCAATTAAGCAATTATATTTGCTTGTGTAGGGTACTAAACAGGGCGCGGATCCTAGGTCTATGTACTGATACTGATACTACTTAAATACATTTTTAATACATTCATATTTTAGATAAATTACCCAGACACAATAATTGTGCTCATCACACAAAGATTTCATCCCCGTAGAGCGAAAACTCATTAAGTCGAAATATGGCCAAAAATAGTTATAATTTTTTTTTTTTTTTTTTTTTTTCTTAAAAAGACAACGCCCGCACTAGGGAACGAGCCCTGTGTCGCGGGGAGCTTTACAAACATGAAACTAACGGACACAAAGTACACCCAGACTAGAAACAAATATCTATGAATCACACAAATATTTGTCTCGTGTGGGAATCGAACCCACGTCACCCAGCACGGCGATGTAGTGGCGAGGCGACCACCTTAACCACTGCGCCACGGTGACAGTCAATTCAAATTGTCATTAAAATCACAATTTTTTCTCTAAATATCTGTCTAATCAATATTTTAGAAGCTGCCTTAGTTTTTGTTTTATAAAATGTGAAAAATGATTAAGTCAACCCTTTGGAACCTGGTTCGCAATGAGAGAATACACTAAAACGACTCGAATTACTTTTTCTCACGAGTTCTTGATGCATAGTAATCATATAAGTAGGTAGCTTAAAATCACTAATGGCCGATTTCAATAATCTATTTATCTATGGATTTGGCTACTAAAGTTATAACTTTGACATAAGCTCCATACAAAGTGTGTCAAAATTCTAACTTTAGTAGCCAAATCCATAGATAGATAGATTATTGAAATCGACCGTTAGTTAATTTCGAAATCTAACAGTTAGTTACATTTTACCTAACTCTAGTTAGTATCTTATAAAATCTATTTAAATTAAACGAGAAATCACTAACTCCAGTCGACAATTAACTAACTCATAACTAGATTTAAGATTTCATAGGAAACAATCAATTTAGTTTTTCTTGTTTTACTCGATTATTCAACGTTTTTTGTTTATTAAAGTTCTCCTAATACAAACTTTAACTTATTTCCTTGAAATGAAGACTAGAAACGTACGACTAGAGATTATGCGAGGTACGCAAAAGCTATATATAATATTAAAAAAAAACTTTAAACGCTCATATCGTTCATCATCACGAACAAGGTTTTTCGACTTAGTGACTTTTCGGTCTATGAGGACGATTTGTCCTGGGTGGAAATCGAACCCACGACCGCCGGCTTAGCGGGTAGTTAGGGTCACTAACCACTTGACCAACAGGCCAGTCAAGTATCAACCTACTCAAAAATTCTAACTAAATAATTGTCTACTGTAACCTATGAATATGAATAACCTATAAAATGTTTGAATTAAAACATTTTATATGGCTAAATGCTCTCATACTATAGAATGCGCTCAATGGCATATATTTTTATCAGATTAAATACTGAATTGGAGACATGGGAGCATTCTCTGCCATTTTCAATAAATACAACAAGACAGTGAATTGAGCTCATTATGGACACAGAGAGTACTTATATAGGCTGACGCATCCAGTTCTGACTGCAGAATCCCTAATTGCATCTAACGGACAATCGTAGTCTCCATTCAGGAACATTACCTAACTATTTGTCATATTTGCTAAGGCAACTGCTACTTTATTTGATATATTTTAATTGATCATAATAACACTAAATAGATAATAATCAGAATCTAGGTCCAGCTTGTATATTTTTTACATTAGACTGTCGTTCATAACTAATTTAACAATACTTAGACATAGCCTAAATCTGTATCCAATCGCTTTTTTGTCTGTGTTCATGAGCTTTTTTTTTTGCCTATGAGTCAAATGCAAATAGAATCCGACCGCATAGGAAGTTTGTCAAGCATTTTTTAAACGACTTCAAAAAAGGAGGAGGTTATTATGTTCGACTGTATGTTTTTTTATGTATGTTCAATGATTACTCGGAGATGCCTGAACCGATTTAAAAAATTCTTTTTTTGTTTGAAAGGGTATACTTCCGAATTGGTCCCCTATTCATCACGTCAAGTTCTGATGATGGAATCTCAGGGAAACCGAAGGCAAACCTCAAATTTTATAGGCACATGCTACGTGTTTCATATATTTTTTAAAGTTATTCAAGTATTTACGTCTGATAGTCAACATCTCATGTTGATGAGCTGGTGATGGAAGGTATAACTCCTTAACTGTTAGGAGTTGGAGGATAATTCTTTCGACATTATAGGTTCTTATAAACCGATAGTTGTATTCTTGTAGGTTATTTAGGTGAGGTGATACTGGAAGGTATAACTCCTTAACTATTTGGAGTTGGAGGATAATTCTTTCAATATTATAGGTACTTATAAACCTATAGTTGTATTCTTGTAGGTTATTCAGGTGAGCTGTCAGTGGAAGGTATAACTCCTTGACTCTTAGGAGTTGGAGGATAATTCTTTCGACATTATAGGTACTTATAAACCTATAGTTGTATTCTTGTAGGTTATTCAGGTGAGCTGTCACTGGAAGGTATAACTCCTTAACTTTTAGGAGTTGGAGGATAATTCTTTCAACATTATAGGTACTTATAAACCCATAGTTGTATTCTTGTAGGTTATTTAGGTGAGCTGTCACTGGAAGGGAAACTTCTTAATATTTAGGAGTAAGAAGATGATTTCTTTAATTATCACATACATGTATAAACCTTAAGTTGTGTTATTTCAAGTTTCTGAGGTGTGAGCTCTTGATGGAAGATAAAGTTGTATAATTCAAAGGAATTCTTAGATGATATTTTAAGTTTTCGATATAGTATCTAACCTGCATTGTATACCTATACTTGTTACCTGTCGCATTTTATAGGAAAAAAGAAAGACATAAAAAGCTGAGAGTTTTGAGATTCGTCTATTCTACAATCAGGTTGTGTTGATAGAATATTTAAATAGACATTCCCTTCTATCGAAGATTCTTTATTTCGGTTTTCCGTCTTAGTTTGCCAGCCAGTATTATTAAATCTGCTAGATAAAAAGTACATTAAAAATGGAAAAATAAACTATTTTTAACAAAAAAATATTAAAACGACTTCAAATCAGTACTCAAAAGCGAAAAATAAACTGAATTAGATATTTAATTCAAAGCTAAAAAGTACCTACCTCCCTGTTTAAAGTATAATACCCTATTACTAATCTGTTTGAAGTCGGTGCCAGCCTAATGAGGTTGTATCACTCAGTTTGAGCCGTCCACTAGGTACGATCACACGCAAGTGCGAGGTGGTGTGAAGTAGCGAGCGGTAACAGATGTACGTACTAAGTAGTACGTAGCTTAACAAACTCTGTAGGCTTGGCACCGACTTCAAACAGATTAGTAATAGGGTATTATACTTTAAACAGGTAGGTAATTAAAAAAATTAATATCTAATTCAGTTTATTTTTCGCTTTTTAGTACTGATTTGAAGTCGTTTTAATTATTTTTTGTTAAAAATAGTTTATTGATTTCTAAAAAGGTTGTGTAGATATGTTTTCGATGTAGAAATTACGCTCATTTCATTTCATCATTGCCATTGCATTTACATTGCCCCATTTAAAAATTATTCCTGCATTTTGACCCTACTTGCAAAGAAAATTATAATATTGATTTTATTTTTTACCCGACTGCCAAAACCAGGTATGTATGTATATATATATGTGGGCATTTCTGTTCCATTGTGACCTTCTGTAAGCCTAAAAGGCTTAGCTGATTTTAAAGTGTGAGGTGTCATTAGATTCGTAATTTTCCCCCGAGTGTCATGGGCTACGTGAAGTCAACAAAAAACCAATATGGCGGACGTAAACTGTCAAAACAGACTGTTTTTTAATGCTATCGCAATATGGGTATGAGATGAAAATTAATTAATTCAATTATATGTGCACTAACTATTGCCCGCGGCTCCACTTGTCTCTTGTAACATGGTGTTGTTATAATATTCGTATTCATCCCCGAATCTCTATATCTATACTAATATTATTATAAAGCTGAAGAGGGTATTTGTTTGTAGGCTATATCATGCTACGGCGTGCGAGATTTTGCTGCCATCGTTCTTTATTTAGCCACTGCTCAGTTAAGTGAAATAGTTAGACGATTTTGATAGCCCCATTCGAAATTCACAAAGTAATAATATACATAATAATTAATATAATATTGACTGAAGAAGGCTACTTTTCGGCAAGTCAAGGCAGTCGTGTTTTTGGGTTTATTTAAATAAACACTTATTCATTTACAACAAGATCGATTAATCGATAGCGTCAATAATAGGTATAGGCCAGTCAATGAATGATTTTGGAGGGAAATGTAGAAAGCAGAAACTTTGAGGGGAGCCCGAGGTGGGGGGGGGCACAAAGAAGGTCTCGTTTTTTGGTTTTTTGCTTACATCTCGAAAACAGTGCGTTTTACGAAATTTCATTGTTGATAAAATTCTCTAGAACTTGGGCTTAGCACTTTTTACCCTACTACGGCGAAGCCAAAAGGAAGGGTAATGAATTTGGCAATCTATGTATGCATATTTGTATGTATGTATGTTTCTATGTTCCACGGTAGTGCCTAAACTAATGAACCGATTTTAATGAATGTGGTGTCAATAGATTCGTAAAAATAGCCCGGGTGACGTAGGTTATATATTATAATTTTTTTCATACTATAATATAACGGAATTTAAAACTCAGATTCTAACCTCAAAAAAATTAAATAAAAAGTGGGGTAAGGACTTTTAGTATGTTTATCTCCTAATCCCCTAGTCCAAACAAAGTTCCTAAGTCAAAGTTTCTGCTTTCGACATTTCCCTCCACACTACCATTTCGAGCACTCATTTACTAGACTAGTACAACATAATATAACAACTTCACAGACTACACCAAATAAGAAGAAGTTTAAAGTTCTACTTAAACGGAACGTTTAATAAACAAGTAAATATAATTTAATGTAATGTAAGCGATGGTGGCTGAATGGATAAGGGACCGGCGTGCAAATCACGCGGTCCAAGTTCGATCCCGACCGGCAGTACCAATGTGGATTCCACTTTGTGAAATTTATAAGTACTAGTCAAGTGACTTACCATCTGCTAACGGTGAAGGAAAACATCGTGAGGAAACCCACATACCCTAGAAGAAATTCTATGAGTATGTCTGATCCACCAACCCGCACTAGGCCAGCGTGAGTGGATTATGGCCTAAACCCTCTCAGCTCTCTAGTTAGAGGAGAGGAGACCCGAGCCCAGCAGTGGGACTTAATGGGTTGCTGATGATGAAATATAATTTAAAAAATTTAATAACCCGACTGCAAAAAATCAACAGAGAGCAACGCACTAAAAAGACCGTAAAATTATTGTAATATTGATTAAATTTAAATACATAACATATGTATATATTTGTAATCTCTTTTTGATTCTCTTTATTTTGATACCCAACTCGATAGGTTTCGTTAAAAAAAAAATTGAACTTCTTACAATTTGGCGTCAAAAGCCCGCCGTTTAAGTCTTTTTATTCTTAAAATGTATCTAAAGACACTTGGGTTTTCTAGACGAATCTAACGATACCCTAATTGTCAAAATCCATCCAGCCGTTTGGAAGATTCGTGGGAATAAAGAAATTTACAAACATACAAGATACGCGCGAAAAACAATACCCGTCCTGACAGTCGGGTAAAAAGACATTGAATTTTTTTTTTGTAATTACATGATTATAGATACTATTTTTAGCGATATCATAATGACCGAAGACGAGTTTGATAATTCAAGGTCGTTCAAAGTTAATTACTTTATCCTTGAATCGAGTATCAGGCAATTGCATACGATGATGCTTATTGCTTTGCTACTTAACTGTTGTATGGTGGTATCCATAGGGGTTGGTAAACCTCTATCACAGAAAGGCAACTGGATACATTTATACTTCTATTTCTGAACATGATAGTATTTTTTTTTAAATTAGGCCTTTAATTACGGTGGTCTCAAACGTTTGTCTGGAATTTATTTTCAAGTATGTTTTTTTTTATTAAGTTATAAAAATATGTGTTTGTAGTTCTAGTAACAATAAGGAGCAATTTTAGTATTTCGCTTATGAAACATAATAAAGTTTATACGTTTTGAATCAGTATTCGGCAGTCCGCTATATTTTTTTATATTAAATAGTATTTCCTTATAATTAAATATATACTAATCCGTGTAGTGACATAAGTGAAATAAGAATACATAATGTCACTACCCCATTTCAACCCGTGGGTGTCTTAAAAGGCGACTAAGGGAACCTAATGCAGACCAGAGCACTGCGCGAAAAGGAAAATTCGAAACAAACCCTATACCAACCCACAGATATATTTGGACCAACCCCAACCCCAGCGTGGTATAGTAGTCTAAATTCCCTCCACATTCTTTGGAGTAGAGTAGACCCGTGCCTAGCAGTGGGACGATTATGGGTTGAAATTATGAAATACACAAACAATTTTTTGTGAACTAGTTTTCATTCCCGGTTCCGCCTGCGTGGCATGTCGGTAAAAAGTAGCCTATATTACTACATAATTTTTTCTGCAATACCTTTAATGTACCTACAGAAATCAACCCGTTACAATTTTATTATACGTACATATAATGTATGTATAGATATCACTAGGAATGATAAAGTTATTATAAATTCAAATAGCAAATAATGGTAGTAGGTATTTCAAATTTTTACTTAACATTGTACTTATATTAGGTATGGATATCGCGTTTATAATTCGTGGTTCAACAGTACAAAAACAAATACTAAAAGAAATTTCTGTAGTATAATACCCAGGTGTTCTACACGGTTATAAACTTGGTTGCCATCCGCGTAGTTTGTATGAAATTTGGTTCACAACAGCCGGCTACACGGTTGGTATCCACCAAGGGCACCTCTGTGGAAGGCAAGTTTATAACCATGTGGCACGGCTTTAAGCGTAAAATTATTTCGCAAATCTTTCATTTCATTATTATAATTATTGTATATTTAATTAAACAATCGTTTAGTGTTAACAGAGCGATAAATACCGTGTATTTCGTACTAGATACGATATTCAAGTATTGTATATTAGTGGCCAAATATGTTGTGATGTAAAAACTATTTTAGTCAAGAAAGCGATGAACAAGCTAATTATTCGCAGTAAACATATTATACTTACTTATTCAAAATATAAATTGTCTTCAACAGTATCCGACGATGGCAGTGAGTCAAGAGACGTTAACATCGAATGTATTGCGGGATACATACCGCTTGGAAGGCGAAGAATTCTTCGACGATGGAGTAAGTTTCTTTTATTTATTTTTAGAAGAACTGTAGGTAGCGGAAGCCGCGTAGATTTGACAAGTAACTCAATATGTAGCTTGTCATACTTACAATAAAATTCCGTCGAAATGCTAGTTTCGATTTTTCAAGTATTAGTAGAGGTTTTATATTCATATACAAGTCTTTATAATGAACCATATCATTAGATACGCACACCGACCGCTAGCATCACTTGATTTTCGAAACAGATCATTTCTCGACTCACGACTCCGCTTTGGTGTAGTCTGTGAAGTTGTTATATTATGTTGTACTAGTCTAGTAAATGAGTGCTCGAAATGGTAGTGTGGAGGGAAATGTCGAAAGCAGAAACTTTGACTTAGGAACTTTGTTTGGACTAGGGGATTAGGAGATAAACATACTAAAAGTCCTTACCCCACTTTTTATTTAATTTTTTGAGGTTAGAATCTGAGTTTTAAATTCCGTTATATAATAGTATGAAAAAAATTATTCATTAGTCTTGGCACTACGGTGAAACATAGAAACATACATACATACAAATATGCATAGACTGCCAAAATCATTACCCTACCTTTTGGCTTCGCCGTAGTAGGGTAAAAAGTGCTAAGCCCAAGTTCTAGAGAATTTTATCAACAATGAAATTTCGTAAAACGCACTATTTTCGAGATGTAAGCAAAAAACCAAAAAACATATTATTGACGCTATCGATTAATCGATCTTGTTGTAAATGAATAAGTGTTTATTTAAATAAACCCAAAAACACGACTGCCTTGACTTGCCGAAAAGTAGCTTTCTTCAGTCAATATTATATTAATTATTATGTATATTATTACTTTGTGAATTTCGAATGGGGCTATCAAAATCAAAATAAAGACCGATGGCAACAAAATCTCGCACGCCGTAGCATGATATAGCCTACAAACAAATACCGTCTTCAGCTTTATAATATTATTAGTATAGATATAGAGATTCGGGGATGAATACGAATATTATAACAACACCTTGCACTTCCAAATCGGTCAAGCTAATTATGTTACAAGATACAAATGGAGCCGCGGGCAATAGTAAACTGAATTAGATATTTAATTTTTTTAATTACCTACCTGTTTAAAGTATAATACCCTATTACTTAACTATTTGAAGTCGGTGCCAAGCCTACAGAGTTTGTTAAGCTACGTACTACTTAGTACGTACATCTGTTACTGTACATCGCTACTTCACACCACCTCGCACTTGCGTGTGATCGTACCTAGTGGACGGCTCAAACTGAGTGATACAACCTCATTAGGCTGGCACCGACTTCAAACAGATTAGTAATAGGGTATTATACTTTAAACAGGTAGGTAGGTATTTTTTAGCTTGGAATTAAATATCTAATTCAGTTTATTTTTCGCTTTTTAGTACTGATTTGAAGTCGTTTTAATATTTTTTTGTTAAAAATAGTTTAGTTTTCCATTTTTAGTGTACTTTTTATCTAGTAGATTTAATAATACTGGCTGGCAAACTAAGACGAAAAACCGAAATAAAGAATCTTCGATAGAAGGGAACGTCTATTTAAATATTCTAACAACACAACCTGATTATAGAATAGAGGAATCTCAAAACTCTCAGCTTTTTATGTCTTTCTTTTTTCATTCAGTCATTCAGTCGGTCAGTCAGACATTCAGGACAAAGCATTGTTATATATGTATAGATTTCTCTGTCAGAAGCTGAATCTGTAAAATTAATTAGTAGTAGTTATATAATTAGATAGGTTCTGCTCTTGGGAAAACCAAATAACCGATATCTGTGGTAAACTTAAGTTTTGTTTACCCTTCAAGGCGTAAAAGCAGTGATTTAGCTATGTATCCTCGTTATGAAATATGGTATTGTTGGGCTGATCTGTGGAAATAGAGCAATTATAAGTGGTCCAAAAGAGATGTTTACAAGCTATATTTATTCTAAAGCAGATTGAGTCATGTCGTTCTTACTTTTGGAAGTATATGCTTCTAACTTTTCCTTTTATAGAATCTTGTGTATTTGCATACAAACACTCAAGTCTTCTTCATTAGGATAAGTTAATGAATTAAAACGAATACAAATTTAAAATGAAAAAATAATTTGTTACAGGATGAATTTGAAGACGCTACAGATGATCATTCCGCGTGAGTAGTTAGCATTAGCATACATTATTTTTATAAGAAAATCAAAACTTTATGTTCATTAATAACTTTGCATAATAATTCATAAAAAAATTTACAATTTATTGATTGAATCCTTTACTGAGCGCTTCACATTGTGTAATTATATTATGGAAGTTGTTATAATATTAATGTTTTTATTCGAGATCTTCCGCTACGTTCCTAATGACTAGTTAACCACAATTAGATGTTTATTTGACTTAATGGTGACGAATAACTTATAATTATAATAATGGTTTTTCTCATTTCGACTCTATTATAGATAGTCTGTATACAAAAATATTGAATTTATACTAATCTTTTTAGAGCTGGTGTGGACCTAAAAGCAGCTTTTGACGACTGTGAACTAGCTATAAAGAAGTTCTTCAGCAACGATTTAGTTGGAGCTATGAACTTAATGAAACATTGGTATGAGCATTTACTAGTCTCGTGTTTGGTTAAGAGTTATAGACAAGGTTTTATAAAGAGGTAGGCAACATTGTAGGTGTAAAACTCAATTCACACCCAAAAGAAGTACCGGGCAACGGACAACATTGCCGCATCATTCTGCCTGACTGCAAGCCACAATTATGCATGATTTTTAGGGTCCGTCTGTCAGTTCTAAGTAAACGTAAAAATCAGAGCTCTAAGTAAACGTAATCAAAAGATACAGCCGTTCTTGTTTTTTGGTGCATATTTTGACAATCGCAGAAGTCAACACCAGGTACTTCCCGTTGATCTAGAATCATGAAATTTGACAAGTAGTAATATCAAGTTGCACAAGTAAAGAAAAAAAGTCCGATAACCGCACTCATGTATTTATATCACTGTGAAATATCTGAGGGGTTATCTAATGATACGTATTCTCTCGTAGCAAGAGTTTAAACTCTCCAAACAGACGTTACAAAAAGATGGTGCACCTACCTACCTATACATGAAGATTTATTCTAACTTATAACTATCCTGTTAGCTACTTAAATTACCATACAATATCAATAAAAAAAGGTGTGTTGTACGAAACGACAGTGCGCGAGTTTGATTTGCATTTGACCGATTTTTATTATTTATGTGAATAAAATGATACATAATAAAATGGCACACGGCCGCTGCCCGTTGCAGCTAATTTTGATGTTTCAATGTTACACAATTTACTCGTGGATGTCGGTGTAAGATTATAATGATGATGTATTACGATTACCTTGCTGTTTTCCGTTTCAGTTCTCATATTTAATATAAATATTATTATACAAAATAATTGTATTCTAACATTTTGTTTTGCTATTTTATTTAGGGATCGCACTTCGTTGTATCACAGTCTTGGTACCGCAATGTTCGAGTTCATACCCGCCATGCTGTCCTTCGACCATGGACAGATAGTTCGTACGCAGGTCGCTCTCAAACGAGCTATATCCATCTGTAACCAACATAGGAGAAGTTTTACATTCGTTGAGCACATCGGCACAATTATCAAAAAGGTACGTAAATATACAAAAACATAATTATATAGGTGCAATTTGTACTTGCTGTTACATAATAATTGTGACAATGCTTTACTATCTACAGAAAATATCAATATCTCAAAGGGTAAGCATGTTTTCACTTTGTTCGATACCATATCAGTATTGGATGCAGATCTCGAAAAGTATGAGATATCTGATAGTGTGTGTAAAGTACAATGTGTAGAAAAAGTAGGTAGCTACATTTTAATTAGGACTGATACAGTTCAGCGCGGCGCCGGCAGTGTCCTAAACAAAAACTTCACATAAAAACTTCAAATAAAAATTTATAGTAAACCTACGACAATTCGTGACATATTAACATACCTACAACGTTTTATTTTTACAGTGTAAGTATTTTAAATTGATTGTATGAATGTATGCAAATAACCAGACTAACAACCTACTTATTATTCCGATTGGGAAAAAAAAATGAGTCGTACTATTATAATTATTTATTATGTGTATGGATCTTATAGATTCTAATTGAGGCTCATATTGTTTGACAAAAAATTCACAAAACTCGTTCTCAAAAGCTAGATAGTTACGATATAAAGCATGATACTATTGTTCGCTCTATGCCATACAATTGCTAAGTTAGCGCACCGCTTAGATCGTACTATATTAACACAAAGAGGTTAATTGTTCTGTACTATAAATTTGTATTTTAAACGAAAGTAATTAATAATACTTCCATTTCACTTGTTTTGTTCCATTGTTACAAGAAACATCAACATTTGTCCAAGAGTTATCGGAGTTGATTTCTATAATGTTATCAATTCGTTCTACATTGTAGACGCTTAGCCGCATACCACGTTAATGGTCTTTTGTTTTTAGGACTCCGTACCTCATTAAAAAACCGAAACCTTATACGATCACTCCGTTCTCTGTCTGTCTGTTCATCTGTCAAGACCCATTTTCTCAGGAACGCGTTAAAGTCTCAAGCTGAAATAAATATCAAAGACTCAGAACAGCAATCCCTTGGAGCAGCATACTGCATTTTGGTCGCATATTTCGACGATCAAAAGAATCAAAACCTATAGGGATCGGCTCGTTGATCTAGAATCATGAAATTTGGCAAAAAGCGATATTAAGTTGCACAAGTAAAGAAACAAATCCGACAACCGTAAATTTGTAGTTCAATCACTGTAATATTTTTAGGGGGAATAAATGGATACACGTAAAAAAATAGAGTTAGAGTTTATTCTAGATTAATGTTTATAAAGATGGCCTATCGCTATCGCCTTGTCACTTGCCTTCTTTTGGTGCACTGTGTGTTTCTTCGCATCATTGTCACTATGGGGAAACCGTTGATAGCCTCGGTCACCATGGCCTGTCCTGCAGCAGGAGTGAAGGTCGTATACCAATTAAATGACATTATCCGCCCAGCTCTTGTCACCGCTAGCGTTCCAGCTATTCTTAACCGAATGGCTTGGCACGTGACGATGGGAAGAAACCTGGCTTGTCATTCTTCATTGATTATCTTGGAAGATGGGTATAGCCATCGCCTTTGAAGGATGCAACGTTTGTCGAAACCCTTGTGCCATCATATGTTTCCAGCTCAGTGGTGCTGCTGTTGCAGCCACAGAGACCTCAAACGGTGAAAATACCATAATTTAATTGGTAAATATATTTTTAAGCCGTTTGGGGTCGAAACTTTAGGTACGTGGCGTCCGAGAGCTAGGTCTTTGTTTAAAGGCAGTGATGTTGACGAATACTACGATGCCTAAACAACTTTTTTAGAGTTTTAATGTTTGTTTCGTTTTTTTTTCTTTGTAATCAATTGTTTAAATAGTTTTAATAGTCATTTAATTAAGTTAATTTTGAAAGTTTAAATACCTATCCTGGTACCTTTTATTTCAATCACAAAAAATATATAAAAAAATGCATATTCGTACGGATCTCTCGCGTACGGACTCGCATTAGGTCGGTTTTTTATATTATTAATAATATACTTATTTGCAGCCGAATTATTCCATGTACACTGACTTAGAAGCACACGCTGAGCTGTGCTACGCTGAGACACTGCTGTTACAAGCTGCCATGACTATAATGGAAGGAGAAGATCTCGCTGGTCTCATCAAAGGCACCATCAAAGTCAAAAATTGCTACAGCACCTATAAGTATATATTTATTTTCTGTCGTTGCAATTTTTTTTTTCATTATGCTTTTACAGCTTCGTGGATGCTTTTACAGCTTCTTAGTAGTTAAACAATTAGCTGATTTTTTTACCGGAATAAATATAGTTTATTATTTTATCGTAAGTAACAAACTTAATTCTTCACGTTTTAAATTAATATATTTGTTTTACAGGGAATGTGCCAAAATAATAGATAAGAAGCAGTGGGAGACAGAACAATCAAGAATACAATTTCAAAGTGGCGTACGTCTGGGCATAGCAACGTTCAATGTTATGATCTCGCTCCTACCACCCAAAATTATTAGCTTGTTGGAGTTTGTTGGATTTTCTGGAAATAAGGTAAGTAAACACACATTATGTATAGAGGGACAATCTCTTTTACCACCAATCTAAACAATCTGCTCTTAGTCTTCTGTTTCTGACACTATTAGTAATGACTAAGTATATAGTAGTAGTTGCCATGAACTGATCCTTATTTTTATGTCCTGTTTGGTATTCACTAGGCTTTTACTTCAGTATCGTCAATGGGTATTACAAATACTATATTGTCTAAAATACGCCCATGTTACAGTCGCTTGAGACTAATTAATATTTAGTGTCAAACAGCTAGTTTTGTGCGGTAATACGATTATGAGTACCTATGATTTTGCTACTGGTGTGATTTGTGTTTATACTCAATTATGTAGCTACGTAGCTAGGGCTGTGGGTGCTTTCCGGCCCGGGTGCCACACGATTAGGGGTTACATCGGATATCGGTGCCACAGCTTACACGACGAGAGCGCCGCAACGCTCTGTATGGTAGGGTACCAAGACACTTACTATGGCAAAGTGCTGCAACGCTCTCTGTAGTAGGGCATCATGACGCCCGCTATGAGAGAGCGCTGCATCGCACACTATTTGATGACATCGCAACGATCTCTATGGTAGGGCGCCGCGACGCTAAAATATGGTAGTCCGCCATGACACCCCCGCTATGGGAGAGCGCTGCGACACACATTAACGTTAAACTGGTCACAGGAATTGAATTCCACGCAGGTGAAGCTGTGGACAACAGCTAGTAGGTAATAAAATATAATGTATTCATTTTATATATTCATACTTTCTGGTTTAGGGTAACTATTGTTAAAAGTTTTGGTTCTTAGTGGTGACACCATAATACCCGCCACGGGTACCACCCATGCTAGTTACACCACTGTTTATACCTACTATAGTATATTTGACATGGGAGTGAATCGTCGTACTAAAAACAATTCTTAATAGATACTTTTTATTAAATCAACAACAAAATATCAGTCGATGAAAAAGGTATATAAGATTAGTAATAAAGGTCGAACATTTAAATGTATATAATTTGTGACGTCATAGGTACAATTCATTTATGTCAGACACATACATGTGCAGGAATGCGGAGAAAACACAGCTAAACAAGTTTCCGCACATATAAACATATTATCTAGCCGCTTATTTTGTCAAATAAGAGTTTTCGATACGCGACGTCTCGTATTCATGACAATTAAATGCACACGTGTGTGCTACATAAGTTATAGTTTAGTGTTCTCCCATACCTTATGAAGTGTTCTTTGACACCACTGGGATTTTAAAGTTCTGTTAATTTTATATTTTTTTATTTATTTTATTATTTATTTTTTTAAACATAGTGTAATACTACACTTCACTGAAGTAGACCCACACGAGTTCTTCTGTTGCTAGCTTGTAGAAAAAAATGCGGTACAACTACCGCGGAAACAAATCCCCACGAATTTTTTTCTGTATTGATAAAATCTTTTGTTGTATCCATATTTAGATATTTAGTTACCTATACATAAGTGATGAATGGATCATCTAATAATCTCATTGATATAATGTTTTATTTGATTGATCAGTTCTTTACAATAACTTCCGCGTGAGATATAACCAGTTATATTGACGTAAACGCTTGACCTACATGACATACTGTTCTGACATTTAATCTTTTCTAGGTTGTAATAGATAACAATAACTATTATTTTATTTTATTATTTTGAGATTTACTTGTAATAAAACATCGAGCCGTTCTACGTTTTGTTATGAAGAAATGTTACGTGCTTACTCTCCATGAGCATCTCTATTTTGTAAACCGGAAAACACAAAAATCTGAAAAATGTCAAAAATAACGCTTAATAAAATCTACCAACTAAAATTATTTTTTACATGATCGGATGTACCTATTCTATGTAGATCGGATGTATTTTTGAGTTATTGCCGGAAAAACTGCAACAAAAGACCGTAAGCGCTATGAAGATACGCTCTTTTGCTGCCGAACTCTACATTGAGTATAGTCCGACATGCTCTTAACCGGTTTTTTTTTCTTTAACTAGGTATGTATTTATCCATAGGGTAGTAGGTACAATATTTATTTTAAGTACCTACAGCAATAATGGCCAATTGTGAAAGTAACTGATTTATAATGTGTAATCGTAGAAGTATGTACGTAGTTTTTCAAACGACTTATCTACTCTTATCTGCTTATTGTAAGCTGACGTTCTACGCAAATAGGTATTTATTCAGCCTTGTCTGATTCCCTAACCCATATTGAATTAGCGTGTATGGATTAATTGTACATTAATTAGCGAGAAAATCTGAGCTATGTGACTAATGTAATAAAACTATTTATGTGAATACTTAATAGGGAATAATTGAGACATTGTACCTACATAATTTAATGTGACAATAAATGTCAAGAAACTCATTGACCCAATTCAAAGGCCTTGAGTGATAAAAGCTGTTGCTCGTACAAACTCGAATCATCCGAGATCCGTCCCTGCTGTGGCTACAGCTCGCTTTTGAAGAATTCCTGTTACAAAATAAGTTTCAAAAATTATTTTTTTACTAGAAAGCAATACATATACCTAATGGGTATTTTTAAGATAACTGTGAAAATCGGCAAACATGTATTATGTACGTTCTTGTATGATAACAAATCAAACGAAAGAAAGCTTTGCCAAGCCCAAGCAGATTCTCATCTCAATGAAAAAGGCAAATATTTCTTCAATGCTTGTCTATACAACACCAGGCTGTAGGATTGCTATTTGTTTCAGACTCTCGGTTTAAATGAACTTGAGGCTGCGTCCCGAGCGCCAGGCATGAGGTCCGTGCTATGTGATCTAACGTTGTTGGGTTACCACCTCGTCATCTGCCACTTCATAGGCGCCCCTAGCGATCTACAAGTGTGTGAAAAAATATTGCAAAATCAGTTAAAGGTATTATCATTTTAGTTCAACTAACATAATTGTAGCTAAGGCAATGTGGTTGGTTTCTCATCATATTAAAATTAAGTAATAAATTAATTAATTACTATTAAATTTATCCCGATAATACGTTCGTGTTGGTCACATGGACGAAAGCTAATTTATCAATAATTTATGTCATCACAGCTAGATGTACTAGCTGTAGACGTAGGGGTATCAGTAGTTATTATTTGAATAGACTCATAACTTCCCTATAAACGTGGCTTAGACATCATTAAACAACCTTGAAATGATGTTCAAGGTTAGTCACCGCGTGTTTCTAATCACATAGGTGCTAGCTATGACGGCAACACGAGGTTGAAGTTAATATGATGTTACGAACTAAATAAACAATTATTAAATCTGAAAACAAAAAATACTGCTTTTTGTGGGTGTTCAGTGTGGTCTGGCTATCAAGGTTTAAATTTTTAAAGAAATTTGAGTCATCAGTTGGCAAATTGATTATATTGATGTTATAGGGTATCGTAATCCACTCAATGTGAATAAAATATAATTAAATTAATTGTATTAAAACTCACGAAAGTCTTCATTAAACTGTCGTCTGAAGTATGGGAAACAAATCAATCGGAACACTTATTGTGTAATTATAGGCAATATATAATTATAATGCACTTGAAAGCACAACTGACCACACTTACATTTCAACATCTGTTATATTTTCGATGATTTGATCACCTATTTATACCGCAGTGAGTTATATGATTAATAAAAAGACGGGAAGTGAGTTACGAGTGCACTATTGTATAATTATGTTGTAATAATTAGGTTGACTTGTTTACTGTGGTTTTTATTTCTCTTTTATTTAAACGATAGGTTACTTATACGTGAAACCTGATGACAGTGAATTTTCATTACATTATTATGATTTATTCTTCCACCCCGTATAATAATGGTAATAAATTAGCTAAATTAAATTAGCTTGGATTCTGTTCTGATGTCAACGGGCCCCCACATTTATTTTATATTTTTGTATAAATTTATTTTTTATGTGTAGATTTAATAATGTATTCTATATGTGAGAAATAAAGAGAATAATAATTTACTCTGATATAATAACATTATTATTCATTTTGAAGAATTATTTATTTGATAAAATCTAAAGAAAAAATAATGTTAATAAAATACCGTCTTTGACTTGATGCGACGGCTTTTTAATCATAATAGTTTTAATGTTGACAGACGTATCCGGCAAGCGTGTGGTTCCTGATGTTTAAAGGTCGTCTAGAGCTGATGCGTGGCCAGTTCCAGCCAGCAGTGGCGACGTACCGCCTCGCTATCAACAGCCAGGATAAGTGGCCGCAGTTCCGACACGTGTGCTACTGGGAAATCATGTGGGTGCACAGGTGAGTTGTCGAGCACATTTATCTGAACATGTCTCTAGTCTCGAGTATCAGCTGATCTGTGATAAGAAAAATATCTTAGATACCTACCACAAAGAAGACAGTAGTCATTATTATGACGTAGTATATCTCTTTATTATAAAGCGATATTGATAGTGAAAGAAGTGACCGACATGCAAAGCATGCGTTCCGAGGTCGATCCCGATCGGCAGTACTAATGTGGATTCACTTTGTGGAATTTATATTATTGTTTCTGGTGGTTAGTACCTAACCGTCTCCACACCGCATTAGAGACAAAATTATCCGCTCTAACGTCTGATAGAACGTCTCCAGCTATTAGCCAGCCATTCTAACGAGTTGCCGGCTTGAGACTCTTAAAATTTTACTCGTCTTTCAAAAACTGTGTGACTGAATGCACTTAAATTGTTGAAACTTATTTTAGCCTCCAATTGGAATGGCGGCAAGCGTCTATGTTCGCGAACAAATTAATGGAAGAGAGCTCCTGGTCCAAGACTATTTATTCATATACTAAGGCAGCCCTTCTGCTGCAACTTAAAGATGGTGAACTATCGACTGACGAAAAGCTGCAGTGCGAGGATTTGTTAAGGTATGCAATAGAACCATTAGTAGTAATTATAGTTTAGTTGTAATTAACATGTTACAAGTTTAAATTAAAAATTTTTATTGCTTATTAACTTTTAAAAACCAGATAATACTGTTCAAATATAAAAGATAATCTAATTCTAAATCAACCAATTGATTAAGGCGTCGGTAATGTTACTCCTTAAAACAGGCCGTATCAGTAAAATGGTTAATGGAGTATTAAATGTACAGAAACGCATCGTATTATAAACAACGCATCGCGGGCAAGTCTCTGCCGATGGAGAAGTTCGTGATCAAGCGTTGCGCGCGCTATCAGCTGCAGGGTGGGCGCCTCGTACTGCCGGCCCTCGAGCTGCTGTGTCTATGGAACATGTTCCACATTCTCGGCAAGAACGAGCGACAAGTGCAGAATGTACTCAAGGTAAACTTACACTTACTATACATAGAATATTTTTATATTGGACTAGAAGTCGCGCGGGGCTTCGCCCTGTCGCTCTTTATTTGGCCACTGCTCAGCTCCTATTGTGGCCGTAGCGTGTTATATAGCCTATGTTACTCAGTGTTAATGTAGCTTTCTAACGGCAAAACAATTTTTGAAATCGATCCAGTGGTATTTAAGTTTATTCGTTATATACACAAATACAAATATTTATCTTATAATGTAAATATATAATCTATTATTATTTATGTATATTCTGAAAAGTTTAATTTAATTTATTAAAATAATATCTCAAATGTTTTTGCCAGATAATAGAGGCAACCCAGGCAGAGTTTGATCGTACAATTAGCAAGTGGCCGGGAGCGTTCGAAGCCGACAACCGCGCGTTGCTGTGGTTCCTGCGCGGCTGCTGCCTCTCTGCTATGAACCTGCCACTACTGGCACTTGATTCACTCGAATCTGTATTTAAGTAAGTTCTCTATTTTCTATCCTCCTTGTTTGTACGATACATTTGTTATAATAATAAACCTTTCTCACCTACATACACTCTTGGTGGCCGAATGAGTGAACGGCATGCAAATCATGCGTTCTGAGTTCGATCCCGACCGACAGTACCAATGTGGATTTCACTTTATCAAATTTATATGTACCTACTAGTCAAGTGACTTGCCATCTGCTAACGGTGAAGGAAAATATCGTGAGGAAATCCACATATCCTAGAAGAAATTCTAATGTATGTCTGATCCACCAACCCGCACTAGGCCAGTGTGTGTGGATTATGGCCCAAAGCCTCTCAGCTCTCTAGATAGAAGAGAAGAGACCCAAGCCCAGCAGTGGGACATTAATGAGTTACTGATGATGAAGCCTTTCTACTTATTTTACATTGAACATCTATAATGCAGATAAAAGACACTATTTTATAACAAAAAATGATCTCCGTCTATGTATTTGAAGACATCATCAGTTAGCGCAGTGCACCTTTTAGCAGTAAGGGACTATTTGTGAAATATACTGCCTTGTTACGAACGACTGAAAAATTCAATGGGTGATTGGATTTGAGAAGGTGTAATAAGCGCTTAATACACCTTCCTAAATTTAGTCATCTGAATGAATCAATTACGAAATTCGAAGTTTCTAAATGTGAAAACACACGTTGTTATTAGCATTGTACGCGCAATTTTCAACATAAATATAATAATTTGTAAAAGTTAATCCTTAATGTCACATTTAACATTGCAGGTTCAAGCATGATATAAAAGAAGATACATTCTTGCTTCCATACGCGATTGCTGAGATGGCTATGTGTCACTACCGGCTCGGTGACAAGGACCTCGGACTCCAAATGTTGCTTAATGTCAGGTAATGGACATAAAATCTTTTTATGCTTAAGTACAGTCACCGTCATAGTTATGTGAATATCAAATTCAATATTATGTTCACAAATAAGGTTATCATAACATTCCTATATAAATTATCATCATCATCACATCAGCCCAACGACGTCCACTGTTGAACATAGGCCTCACCTAATTTCCACCACAGCGAGCGATTTTGTGCCGCCTATATAAAAATGAAGTAATAATAATTTAAGAATTGAATAAATAAGAACCTACATTTTGCCTTGAGGATATCAAGCAAGCTTATGACAATTATAGACTGCTTCAGGTTAATGATGATGACTACGGTGACAAGTGCTCAACATATTGAAACTTGCGTTAATTAATCATGTAAAAATACTGGTCTGACTTTGCGGCTTATGTGATTGTCATTACGATAATATTCTGTTATAAATACCTTGCTATGAATAAGTCAACCTTAAATTATCAAATTCTATCCGTAGAATATTGTGTTATTAATATTATTTATTCTAGAATTGGTAAAAACGATATAACCCCGACCCACATGCACTCTATGGGTGATTTAACATTTACATGGTATGAAAACTTTCTAATGTGGTCATAATTTGTTTAATAGGAAAAAGTACTCAGGATTTTCCTTGGAATCGAGATTGCACTTCAAACTACACTCCAAGATAGAAATCATTAAGACGGGCGCCAACGCAGATCCACTCGCCGAAGAAAAATGAAGCCACCTACGTCTGACTGTTTCTTCGAATGAGCCTCCGAAACTACTGGAACAATGTTGTTATGATTTAAGCCGTATGTAAAATAAAGGTATAGTTTTAATATAGTATTTGTAACAATGTGTAGTGGAGAAATAACGTACCGGGCAGATACGCAAGTTCAGTCAAATTCCATCAATTATTAAAACAAGACAAGTAACTTTATATAGGTGATATTATTTAAACCGAATATTTTCAAACGTTTATGATTAAGAATACCCATGACAAACTAACGTAAGGAATATTGTCTTTAATATAATAGGTGGTAAGGGTACCACGAACTGTTTGTAAGGGTGGTATTCCGCTTACCAAATATCTTTGTCCAATGTACATTTGATCAAATTTAACTGAATGAAGTTGTTTCATTTCTTTGATCAAATGTACATTGGACATCAAAGATATTTGATAAGTGGAATACCACCCTAATACAATTTCTTTGTGGTACATAGCATAGGGTCACTGTGTGTTTAAATTTCTAAACTGGCATTGGGTCAGGCTATGGTAGCCTCAGCTAGAATTTTATTATACTTATCTACTTTCCAAATTAATCGACAGTTGCTACTAGTCTTGTAAGTTGTGTGGAACTGCCGGCTTATCAAACCGTAGCAGGTTTGATTTTTTTTTAATTAATGACCAATATACAGTTACACACTATAGTCTGTTCGCGTTAAGAAAATAATAACTCATTAGAAACACATCATTGTCATTCAGCTTAGCCGTGTTCACATTGACCATTTGAACTCAGCCCTTCGAATATAAATCATACCTTACGACTGGCCTGTTGGCCTAGTGGTTAGTGACCTTGACTGCTAAGCTGGAGGTTGTGGGTTCGATCCCCACCCAGGACAAATCTTTGTGTGATGAGCATGAAAGTTTGGTCTGTGTCTGGGTGTAATTATTTATCTATAATATGTATGTATTTACAAAAAAAATGTATTTAAGTAATATATTAGTTGTTTAGTGCCCATAACACAAGCAAATATAATTGCTTAATTTGGGACTAGATGGCGCTGTTTGAATGTAGTAGAATATTATTATTATTCCTTAACCAAATAATAAGCCTTTACTTTGCTGTCGCACTGGTGAGTTAAGTACTATTTTTTTAACGCGAACGGACTATAGAATTTATGAGGTAAATTATAATTATAAATACATTAACACAAATGTGCAACCCACAACGTTGGCTAAGACAATTAAATGTTAAAAGTATGTAAGTAATGTAGAAAAATAAGTAATGGTAAAAGTTTGATGTTATGTATACTATTATAATGAACGTCCCAGAACGAAAGTCTTATACATAATGTATGTGTAATATAAAGGTACGTCTCACATTGCCGCATCGTACGTACTTATTAAACAGAGTGTCAGCATCATCATCATAGCCTACTATACCACACGGTAGCCACACGCGTTGGTATAGGGTTTGTTTCAAATTTTCTTTTTCACGCAGTGCTCTTGTCTGCTTAAGGTTACCGTAGTCGCCTTCTACGACCCCCACGGGTAGAAACGAGTTAATGACAATATGTATTCATAATCGGTCACTACACGGAGTAAAAAAACGGATTGTAGTTTTCTTTTGATAGGAAGTAATACAAGTGCGTTCTCTGATCCGTATCGCATGAATCTACTCTGCCGATACAATGGTCGCACTGTGGAAAAATAAACAGTTTTGATTTATAAGTGTCCGATTGCTTGTCGACGCCTACCTTAATAGTATTGTCGGTATTTGCCTAGGGATTATTATTTATATGTCGTAGCGGGCATAGATCGAGTAACACGCATTTGTGAGCCAAAAAAACCAAACCCAATACCTATGTATATATTTTACTGTCTGGTTACAAATATATAATGGTTATTGGGAATAATTTTCGTAATTTTCACAAAAGAAGCAATAGACAAATATAGACAGTGTGCAGTGCAAGTTAAACAGTATTCCCAATCTGTATTTTATTAAGGTATCTATGTACTATATTGGCCCTCACTCGTTCTTAAAAAAAAAACTGTTTGTGTAACAAGTTAACTCGAAAAATAGTAAAATTATCGCAATAATCCACATACTCCTGAAATAAGTGCGAAAGTTGGGAGCACTTTTATAAACAAAATGTGAAAAATCATCTCATTAATCCAAAATTTAAAGTAAAAAAATATACTTCGTTCCAATTTTCATCTGTATGCCAATTAATTAATGTAAACTGAAAAGTTTATTTTGACTGGACCTCTAGATAATTTAGGAATATATTAATTTATATGTATAAGTATAGCTGCAAATAATAAGATACTGATTACTTTATTCTATGTTTAATGGTTCCGGTAATTCTAGCCTTAAAGTACAAAGTTAAATGAAATTATAATGTCTCAGCATTTCAATACAAAACATTAAACCATACATTTTAGGTAAACGACATTTTGTATACTTGTACACCACTCCAGAGCCCTGTTTCTGAGCTGCGGAAAGTTTATGGCTGGAAAATTCAGTTTATTTAAAGTTAAAAATACATAATGTTCCAAAAAAGATGCTTGCAGAAACTAATTTTAAGCAGTTTTTAATTTTCTATACTATATGTAACATTTTATAACTTGTGCTGAGAATACAAACGAAGTGTTCGTTCAAAGATTCAAAAAAGTTTAGTATGTTGGAGCATTTCGACGGCTCAGAATCAGGGCCCAGATATATAATTTAATAGTGAGCTTCTATCAAATAGCATGACAACTCAAAGTTGTATTTACTTACAATGGCATATCCAAAGCAATGATGAAGTGGTAAAGTTACAGTGTTTCCTTATTATATTGGCGCCTAAAATCTTATATGATAATTTAATATTAAAATACGAAACATAATCTCATAAATTCATGATAATAATATAATAATTATGGTAAAAGAATAATTAAAAAAAAAAGACTGTCTGACTTTTTACAGTTTAAAAAAATCATCATTGTCTTATTATATATTTTACTACCTAGATCATTTAGGAAGACTTTTATTAATTGTAAATTGACATTTATTAAAAAAACATCGATAATATAAAAATGACATAACATACAATAAGTATTTTTACATTCACAATATTTTTTCGTTTTTCAAGTTATTATATTAAATATATTTTTGCTTGTCCAATGTTCTAGTAGTATTTTATATGTTAATTTCAGAAGATGTATATAATAAATTCCGTATAGCGCATTTCTCAGTTTTCACATTAACACCTTTACTATTTAATACATAGTCACCTACGTATGGAGCAGTTTGATTTGTATTGAAAGATGCTTGTACACCGAATATTTAAGGTGGATGTTCCAATACACCTCCTTCATACATTTTACTGAGCATAGAACAATTCATTTTATCACTTTTCTACATTATAAGGCCCGCGTGTTGACTTTATGGTAATTTTAAGAAGAAGAAAAACGAGAAAAATTCGGCTATGTCAATACGCGGGCCTATTTATTGTAGAACAGTGATAAAATGAATAATTGTTATAATAAAAAAATGTCTATGCTCAGAGAAATAAACTCAGTAAAATGTATGGAGGAGACGTGTCGGAAAAACCTTAAAGCAATTTTTAGTTTCAATATTTCTACTAAATCCTATGCTGTTTCCAATATAGGAAAAATAGTAAATGTCAATCCTATACTCGTATGTCTATTATAAAATATTTATATTTTATGATTCAGTAACAGAATGCAGTGGCTAGAATTGGCATTGCTTCCGTTATTCATGAAATGTTTCCTTATTGCCACAATATAGTTATAATTTCTGACTTTTAATATAATATCCGAAACCGAAACTTACAAAAATGTTTGTACAAAATATTATTTTTTTTATATTTTGTTAATTTTAAGTAAATACCTACTTAAGTATATTTCTATAATAATAATTTATTAAATTAAGTGAATTATTTTTGTTCAAAATAACAAAATTCATAATCCGTAAATTAGTTAATATACTTATTATTATCTATTTAATTTAGTCTAATATATTTTGATAATATGAATGTAAATGTGACTGTAAGATTCGTTGCTTGACGACAATGTAATCAATTATAATTATAGTAGCATATAAAATATACCTACTTTAAGGTACCCTTCCGATCTCGGCAGCATTGCTACTTGTGGCGGTGTTTCCGATTTAGGCAGCAGTGCTGCGCGGCTCGTAGTATTGCACTGTTGCATATTTATTCAGTGGCTTGTTATTGACAAGATGTCGATTAATGCACTTCCTATATGCATAGGATACCTAATCACATGAAGTAATAAAACACTTTAATTTTAGTTTTTTGTACAAAATAACTAAAATTTAACTGTCTGTTTTTAATATTAAAACAATAGCTTTTTAGAGTAGCCATATGAAAGTATGTACCTACGTTACTTATAACAAAAACACGATTGGTAACATTTTTGTCTGTCTTTCTGTTTGTTTGAGGTAAACTACTAAACTACTGAATCGATTTCGCGGGACTTTTACTGGCGGATAGCTAATGCTAGAAGGAGTAACTTAGGCTACTTTGATTTTGGAAAAAAATATCATGCTGTGAAAAAATAAAAAAAATATGAAATCGCACGCGTACGAAATCGCGGGTACAGCTATTCGGAAATGATAAAATAAATATCCGAAAACTATTTTGGATTTTCATGTAACACTTGGCTAAGATAAACAAATAGTTGCTTTCCAACTTGCGTATAAATTAGGTATGTGATACCTATCTAAATAAATATAAATAGCCGTAGATCCTATTAAATATAATTGACAAAATTGTATTTTTAATTAGACGGCAATGTAAAGTCAATTTGACTGACGAGTAACCCATCACTAGTGGCGATCAACGCATGCGCTACGCGTCACCACTGGTTTGCTGCCGAGTTCCGAATGACTTTTTAAAATAGAGAATGTATGGGGACCGGTGGTGCTGCGCAGCACTGCTGCATGCTGCTTAGATCGGAAGGTTACCTTTATTACTTTTTCCTTCCCATACGTTTTGTCTTCTATATTTTAAGTGAATTATCCGGCCAATAATTTATTTTATTTAACCCTATTTTTTTTATAATTTAAGAAATACAAGGTGTATTTATTCAAAAGCAACTAGCTTAGTTATTTTATGCAAAATGTTATAGATTTTTTTTTGGTTGTGCAAAACGAGTAGTTAAGTATTTTTTGTAGTGTTAACAAAATTAAAAGCTAAGCTAAAATTCTGTTGGTTTTACGCTGCATTTTTACCATTAAACAACATTATACTCGGGCCGATCTGGATGTAGAATGTTTGTAAACAAATCACTGTCAAAATGCTTTCAAATTGTAATTAATTTATAATATATTTTCTTCTGCTGATGACAGTGGCATTTAGCTGTAACTTCTTATTTCAAACATTTCAAATTAATCCAAAAGTTGTTTTTATAATTCGTTTTACAAAAACAGACAAAAGATAGTCAAATGTTGTTATTTTTTAATCTACATTCATTTCAGCCCAAGTATAAATTAATTAATGTTTTGAGTTCCAAGTAGACTTGCGAGAAAATAACATTATTTTTCCATAGTTATTATTTTATTGATTTAAGTGTGATATGTGGTGATAGTAGCTGTAATTTTTGTTGAAGGCAGGTGTGATTTATTTATTTATTTCAAGTTAAATTGGATCAATCATTTTACATAAAGTTAAATCAGAATTTTGTTGGACAAATAAAACCTTTTTTACACAAAATATTGTTTTTACCCTTTTACCTTTGATTTTACCCTTTTTGAGCCCTATTGACCAAGATACAGGAAATTAAGTGTGCAACAGGCTCCTCTGTCACCTATGAGGCATGCGTGGTCTGCTAATGAAAAAGTAACAACAGAGAGGGACACATCTTCTATATATACATAATAATATAATAGATAATCTGTAGAAAATACGTTTTTGTACATCAAAAAAATATCCAGGGTGTTAAAGGACAACAAATAGAACCCATTTGCAGCATTTTTCGAATTTTTATCTGTTTATTTGTTCGGGCATCACGTAAAATGTACGAAAGCAATGTAGATAAGTTTAATACACGGCGATTGCGCGTAACTTGAAGTAAAATTAGTTATTGTTTCATTGCAATCGGTTAAGTCTCAAAAGATATTTGAATTAAAAGTGCTATAGAAGTAAAATTAGGGTTATTTGCACTTGGTCTTACAACTTCACGTAACTTTTATAACAACAATATGTGCGTAAATTGAAGTAATATTAAGTTTTTTGTTTCATCGTAATCAGTTCACACCTTATAAAAAATGTACATTAATAAAATTTTATTAGTGTTTCCGAAGTAATATATTAAAACGGCGCCATCTATCAAACTTAGACTGGACTATATCTAGAGATCAACTGCGTGCAGTATTGTGTATTTTTTTTAATCGGACCAATAGATGGTGCCTTATATCCTAGCGTTCAACCAAACAAACAAATCCTACAGCTCTACTACTACTAATAAAGTAATGTATAGGTTATCTTTGGTGTAAAGTTACCCTACTGTGTTTGATGACATCAAAATAATTTATCTAATCTGGCCATAAATGCTGTTACATAAAAACTTATAATTTTTTCAACTTTATAATTATTTTGAATTTGGAACGCGTTTATTATTGAGAAATGAAGATTCCTGCCGTATAGTGTATAATCTATGATTCCCTCCAGGACCTTGTCGCGTAATAAAAAACAAGATCGGAAGCTGGGTCAATCAATATAATTATAGAGAGTGTATCGATCAAAACGCCTTCTGTAGCGTTACGCAGGTGAAAAGCACAAAAATATCTTTATCGATGAAAAAAAATTCACGATTGAAGAGCACTACAATAAGCGAAATGATAAAGTTTAGTGTAGTACGTGTAGGTACGCTCACTGTTCTTAGAAGCTGGGTCATCATTTTGCGTCAGTGATGGTTAGGGGGGCGTGTCTTATCAAGGGTCACAACTACTATTTTGAGAAAAAGGAGTGAAAACTTCAGCCAAAGTGTATCAAGAGACTTGGATCGTGTTGTGAAATCTCTCAGCAATACATTTTTAAATGTACCTTGGACTTTCCACCAGGATTCAGCACCTGATCACAAGGCACGAACTACCCAAGCCTGACTTGAAACCAATGTCCCGGGCTGGCTCTGATCTAGCTCATACCTCAATCCTTCAGACTACAAATTATGGTCTGTTTGTAGTCTGAGGACACGGACTGCTCTAAAAGACATGGCGATATTGAGTCTCTTAAAAGTCTCTGTAGCATGCAGTGGCGAAATTTCCCATGGAAACTCCTTAAATCCATAGATTCGTGGCCAGACAAATTAAAGGCCTGAATAAAAGCCATAAGAGACGGTTATAACTATAGTCATGCATAACCTTACTTGTATAGCCAGCATAACAGGGCGCGAGCATACTGTCATCAACAGGGCATATATTCAGACTTCGAGCTGATATTGAGAATTTCATGACCAAAAACCTGTATATCTCTTTTTTCCCGGGAATCGAACCCAGGAGCTCTTGTACGACAGTCACACGACACGCACTACCACTGCGCTGATTTTAATATTGTGTGGATAGAAGGGTATGCCAACTCAATTAATAAAATAACACATCACAATCTATTCACGAGGTGTTTTCAAGCGAAACGTTCACTCTCCAAACTGTCAGGGTGTATTCACTCCATTTTAAAGGGTTATCCGTTACAAAGGCAGTCCAGCACGCTCATAAGCAATACAAAACAAGCAAAGTATTATTATTTCAGCTACCATAACTGGCTCATAACGATTAACAAAGCACTTTATAATATAAACCAAGAGGCACCCTAAACATTCTTTCATTAACGAACTCCGTTTTGTAGTATTTTGAGGAGTAGCATGCAGGTCAAAGAGAGTCAAGTATAGAGTCAGGAGACTCTGAGCCAGTCTGAGGGTCGAAAATACTGAAATATTTTTTCAAATCGGTCCAATAGTTCCCGAGATCCCAGCGTTCAACCAAACTCTTATCAGTATAGATAGATTGTTTAATGACAGAATATATTCTGTGTCCAACTTTCTCTTCATCACATGAAAACATATTCATCCATCCATGATGTAATGTATGTGAACTACTGATGGTACTGTAAAAGTAACGGCTATCTAGCGTAACAACTGCATGGCTAAAGACATCTCAGCAGATCAAAGTCACCCTGGCTCACCCGGTTCACGGGATAGATTTAGGTTAAAATATATTATATTTACGTAGGGTAGGTAGGTGCACAACTTTATGTAACATCAATCTGGAATAAACTTTCAGTTTTTCTATTTTTTTTACGCTTATCTTTTTATTTCCTCTCAGTGCAGTGTAAGTATATAATAGGTACAGTGATCTAACTAAATTATAGGTACTAACTACTCCAGTTTTCGGATCTTTTCCTTCACCTGTGGAACAACATAGCTTCTTGCCAAATTTCTTGATTCTAAACCTAGAATCACCTACGTTATGTACGTAACCACGTACCTTAGGTTTTGATTGTTTTGATACTTAGTCAAAATATGCGACAAAAATCGAGTACCTATATGGCTGTATCTTTTGAAATTAAGATAAAAATATTAAAAAAGGAACATTCCCCCCAACTTATATCTCCGAAGTTTACGATTAGAAAAACTGTAAAAGTAATGGTAAAAATAAAATGCCAATTTCCTCTTTTGCCCCCTGTTGGATTTTGTGTTATTTGTCTCATGTATACAGTCTTATATCCAACATACCAATGGCCGCAACGTTTCGTATATCGAAAATATTTACTTTGCTTTGCCCGTAGTCTAACAGAATCCTTGATATCTACTCAATTCAACGTCAGTTGCGCCTCAACAAATCACTGAATTATTAAACAATTGGACATGACATGGAAAATAACGTGTCTAACTAAATTAGTTTGCGCACATAAGGGCAGAATCTTTGTAGTGCGGCCCAGATGTGTATTATTTTTATTGATAATACCTTAACTATTGTCTCGGCGAGGGACGTGATGAATGTGGCAAGTTATGATGAAAATAAAATTAGGTCGGGCCGGTACGTCCAGCTGTGAAAGTCGTTGGGCTGATATGATGATAGCTGATATCATGTGTGTAAAGGGGGTTATGGGATCTAACCTTATCCAGACAAGATCACTACGAGAAAAGGAAAATTCGAAACAAAAATTCTATACCAACCCATCTGGCCAGTGTGGTATACTATGCTGAATTCCCTCCAAAATCTTTGGAGGAGACCCGTGCCCAGCAGTGGGACGTATGGGTTAAAATGATGATGATGAAAAACACTGTAAACAAATACGAAACTCACGTCATAACTGTTATTAAGCATATGTGTGTAGATTTACATGTACGAGTACAAACCACAACAATTACGTAATTATTTACACGTTTGTTACTTCCTTATGTCGACCAACTAATAAAAAATAGACGAGCCTATCCAGACACCTGCACTAAACTTGTTGCAGATCGAAAGTGGATGAAGCGAGAGAGATGTTCCGGAGGATTCTGCAGATACTTAGGTACCTACGCTCGGTATCGAAACGAAATAGTACCTAATATTCACAATTCACAAATAGTTAGATAGGTACTTAATTAGTAACACACTTCGTCTTATCGACTGGGTTAAGGCAAATCCTGGTGATGGAATTTATAAGTCGCCAGATGCCTTCCTACTTGGTGACTACCAGGCACATACATTAATAGCACAGATTATGTAATAGTACCTACTAACGTATATGGTGGGTAGGTTCTTAAGTACCTATCGGGATGTTTTACGTGCTTTTTGAATTACGGAGACGCTCGAGGATGATACTATACAAACGGGCACCAATCAAGTCTTGAGTTTGCCGAACGTAGGTAACTTAACCTCACCTGATACTACAAAGATCTCAGTAGATACCACTTTGCTACGAGCGCCTCGATGTAACAAATACCCGAAAATACTAAGTTACTAACTAACCTTGTTCAGTCCTATCGACTATAATGTGCGCTTTATACCTAGGACCTACATGAAAATAATGTTATAAAGGCCCGTCTAGTTTTTGGTTGGTCAAACCTCCCGTACCTAATAATAATGAAATGTTTGGTTGAGGTGAAACATATGGTGGAGCTAATATTCGACTTAATATACGATAATGATAGTAAAAATAAAACTAACCCTTTAAATACCAGCCACGCAACAGAAAAAAAGAGAACATTGTTTTTTTTTTCCGTGAAATAAGCTTATGTTATATATATGAAGTACCTCTATTCTATGGTGTAAATTTAATTATATGGTACGTGCGGTGCCGCAAATTACTCACGTTGTTATTTGTAGTTATAGTATTGTAAACAGTTTATTATGAACACCTCAACAGATGGTACACAACTATCCCAGATATTATTATTAGCTTTGGCTTATAGAAGTATTAGTAATCTAAGAAGATTTTACAACCGATTGATTTGTGGCCTTCAGTGGATTCATTATCATCAGCAACCGATTAATTTCCCACTGCTGGGCTCTGGTCTCCTCTCCTCAATCCACACATGCTGGCCCAGTGCGGGTTGGTGGATCAGATCAGACATACACAAAGAATCACTTCTAGGGTCTGTGGGATTCCTCACGATGTGTTCTTTCACCGTTAGCAGATCACATGACTAGCAGATACATGATGATACCTTTAACCTTGTGATACCTTAAATAATAATTTGATTTAGTATGGTATTTTGGTTGTGTACCTTTCTGTGATATTTCAAACTGTAACCAATTGAAATTGTAACTACCTACTTGCCAATTTCTTCTCAAAACTTAACCTTGTCAGTGATATGACCGTAGGCATATTTGCTGACACCTTTTTTTTGGCTTTGTATGACGTTCATAAGTATGTGTATGTGATTCAAATGAAATAAAAAGATTTGACTTTGACTTACCACAAAGTGAAATCCACATTGGTACTGCCGCCGGTCAGAATTGAACTTGGACCACATGATTTGCATGCTGATCACATCATTAAATATTTTATCTAGGCACTATTCCCTTGCACTAAAACTGTCGACAGTTGTGTAGTTTTCACCGTAGGTAGGTACCATGTTAGCTAACCGTTGTTTTTTTTGGATATAGGTACTTACAACTTAGGCTCATTGACGACGTTTCTGAGGTTTCTACTTACGTTACTACCAATACCACTTTCCTATACAATATCTGCTCGCAGATAATAAGTGTTAGGTACCAACCAATTACCTATTCTATTAATATGGTGGTTATTGTTGTTGTAAGTAACAACAACAATAACCACCGCCGCGCCGCGGTAACATACCGGCAGTAGGTAACTACTAAGTACTAAAAGCTAAAAAAGTTTGGAATGTCTATTGAAAAACATTTATTATTATGATCAATAAAACATTATGACGCAATTTATTAGTTTTTTTTTGTCTATACATAAGAGAAGTATACAATAAGTATGTTTTTTTAAATCCAAAATAAAACTTAATAATGAGGTTGTCGACTTACCATCTGATTCTGCTAACGGTGAAGGAAAACATCGTGAGTAAACCCTCTCAACTCTAGAAGAAATTCTATGAGTATGTCTGATCCACCAACCCGCACTAGGCCAGCGTGAGTGGATTATGGCCTTAAACCCTCTCAGCTCTCTAGTTAGAGGAGAGGAGACCCGAGCCCAGCAGTGGGAGTTAATGGGTTGCTGATGAATGAAAGAGAAGTGCGTATTTTCAAACAGAGTAACAACGTCGCAATTTAGTCAAAAATTTTTTCATTGAATAAATGTCTTTAGATAGACAGCAGTGGAAGGTTCAAGCGGATTTGCCCAGCAGTGGGATGACACAGGCTAAATAAATAAAAATTGTTTAATTTAATTTGGTTTTCAATTTTTACCCGACTGCCAAAAAGGAGGGTAATGTTTTTCCCGCGTATGTATATATGTGTGTATGTATTATGTATGTATGCATGTGGGCATATCTATTTCTTTGTGACCTTCTGTTCTGTAACCCAAACGGCTTGGCTGATTTTAAAGTGTGAAGTGTCATTAGATTTTTATTTTTCCCCCGAGTGACAGAGGTTATGTGACGTCAACAAAAACCCAATATGGCGGACATATACTGTCAAAACTAGGTCTATGGTCAAACAACAGACGTTTTTTTTAGTGCTATAATTGGAATATGGCTATCAAATGAAAGCTAATTAATAGCCTAATTCAATTATTTATATATGTACTAACTATTGCCCCCGGCTCCACTTGTTATTTTCGTATTCATCCCCGAATTTCTATATTATAAAGCTGAAGAGTGTATTTGTTTGGAGGCTATATAACATCATGCTACGGCGTGCAGGATTTCGCTCCCATCGTTCTTTTTGTGTTTAATGGTCATAAATCATATACAACCGAGTGTTAAGTCATGTGTACTCAAATCTGTACAGCAATTTGAAATAACCTGAATCGCGCAATTAAAGTTTTCTCGCATGGGTATGTCGGGTTTTTTGGTTTTTTAAATTAATTAAACTTGCTATTATTTAGTGGGAGTTATATTTTAAAAATATGTTTGCTACATTTTATGCATATTAAAAATTAAGTATCCGTAATGCTTACACTTATTTTACTATGAAAATAACATCCTGCAAATTTCCAGTGTGTTATTTGCATAGGTATAAATAGAACTGTAAACTCAATGATTTCTTACCCTTTATTAATACACTTGTCACCTAATTTTAAAAAACGTAGCAGATATATTTTTAAAATATAGCTCCAATTAAATAATAAAAATTGAAAACCACGAAATATGACATTAAATTGAGACGTTACCACTCTGTTTGTGTAAATGATACGCTCTTAAAAGAAACAGAAAAATAAAAACAAATATTTGTGTGGGAATGGGAACCGAACCCACGTCACTCGGCACGGCGCCGGTATTATTAGCCAGTAGCCAGGCGACCTCCCCATAATTATAATAACCGTGCAGTGAAATTAAGTGGAACGAAATGCTGTCCTATTGTTACAATAATGTCATGAAAAATGTATGTATTTGATAGCATTTCAAGTATTTAAGTACAGCGTTACAACGACGTCATTACGACTTAGTGAAAAGTTGACAATCCTCAACAATTGGTTTCATTGATCATTCATTGATCACTGAAACCAACCAATCAAAATGCGATATATTTGTAAAGATAGAAAATTCATGGGTCATAGGTAGCCAAAATTTATTAAATAAAACCTTTTTTAACATTTTATACACATAACCATGGCCACCTGGTTATAGATTTGAGTTCGAATTTCAGATTGACGTCAGTCATAATTTAATCAAAGACAAATGAATACCGACTGACTGCTGGTTTTTGATTTGACTGTCGCCGTGAAATCATCGAAATAGTGGGCAAATATTCATAAAACTCGTAAATATTTAGACATAAAAATGAGTGAGCAACTGAAGACTGTTTCTGCAATGAATAAATTATACATAGGCAACTTGCCTATTGAGGCTGACGAAGTATCTGTTCGACAGCTATTTGTCGAACAGAATCTGACTGTGGCTGATATTTCAGTGAAGAGAGGTGGATACGCATTCGTTGACTTTCCTGACCAATCGGCTGCAGATCGAGCTATCGACAAACTACACGGTAAGACTGATGAAGTGATTAATCTTTTGTAAAAATAATTTCAAAATAAATAAGTACTTATGATATAAGTATGTTGACAATACACATGTTATATTATCAACTGAACATCTTATTTCTTAATTTCTTTTCTGTAGATAATTATAATAATAATGATGGACATTATCTTATCCCGATCTTATGCGAAAATTGTTTCCAAATGACAATTCATGAGTATCGAGGTATGACATAGGTTAATCCTATGAAATTCTTGGGCGTCACAAAACGTTAGTTCACATATATTATTTATCTATTTTATTATAAATCAATGTAGGTACTAGTGGGTAGTAGGTAGGTACCTATCTTGTGCAGCTACTAATAAAATGTTTTATTAAATGGAAACAGGAGAGAATATGCATTCTGTTAATAAATTGTTGTCAAAAGCCTACATCTTGTTCAAAGAAAATAGTGTATCCCATAGATCCATACTTAACATAATATTAATATTTTTACTATACATAATACATAGTTATCCTAGAGCCTAGAAAAGTGAAGAAGGCTGTATTAGGATGACAAGTGCGCAAGTAAGAATTAACTTTTTGACTTGTATGTAGCCTAATAACTTACCAAAACTAACGTGTTATGGTGATTAGGTACCTATAACAAATACGTACGTATAATCAATCTGTGAAGTGCCGGATTAAGAGTAAGTACCTATATAATGTCACTACCCCATCTCAACCCGTAGGTGTCGTAAAAGGCGACTAAGGGTAAGGGTAACCTTATGCAGACAAGAGCGCTGCGAGAAAAGGAAAAATCGAAGCAAACCCTATACCAACCCGTCTGGCCAGCGAGGTATATTAGGCTAAATTCCCTCCACATTCTTTGGAGGAGACTCGTGCCCAGCAGTGGGACGTTTGTGTGTTGAATTATTTTTTACGTCGCCATTTCATAGTAACGTTATATAGGTATAGTTTATTGCATTAGTTAAATATTAAACATGTTTTACTATACGTTTTGGATATCTCATATCATATCCTAATTTATTTATAGTTGTAGATGTTGGTAGTTAATGCATTATCCTGAACAGTGACTGTCTTGTTTAGTCTGACTACCTGTCTTCGTGGAAAATTATTTTTTTGAGGCCTGACATTGACAAACAACTATTCACGAGAAACTTCGCGTTGACACTTGACGATTATTTCACATAAAACGATTTGTGTCAATGGATAGCAGACAAAACAATGTGTCTGGAAAGACCTGCCGTAAATATAACGAAATTTAATGTACAGTATTATACTACTATACAGTGCCTAAACTCTATCTAATCTTTTCACTTTATGTAACTAATAATATTGAAGGCCTAACGCATCTAAGTATATGAATACTTCTGATACTGGACTTTGTTAATATGGAGTGGGGACCTGGTGATTTGATACAGGGCGTTCAAACACCGAACTTAGACATCAGCTCCTCGCATGCTCTGGGCCAAACTAGTCTGTATTTATATATGTATAAGTATTAAACAGATTTTACATGTAATTATGGTAAGGTCTGTATAATGTCATGTCAGGAGAAAATAAACATTATTATTATTATTATTAATCTCCATCCATAGATACCTAATACCTATACAATATACATCGCAATCGCATGTATTTCAAAACTATTTGGCATAATAAATAGATACTTACCTACATTTCTTAAGATTTACACAATACAAATGTTTTTCTCTATGATAAAACATGTCGTAAGGTTATATCTAGGTATGTACATTAGCTGAAGATTAGTCATTAATAAAAGAATTGTCGCTTGTTCCAGGTTACTCATACTGCGGGCTGCCTCTCATTGTGGAACCTTCTGTTGCAAACAAAAAAATGTAAGTGTTGCATAGTTTGTAAGTACTACGTTACCTAATGAAATCACATGATTAAATCGTTCACGACAGGACTATGCTGTTGCATCGTACCTACGCTACGAAACGAAAACCTGAGGGCTAATGAATGTTAGTAAACATTGTATACCCAAAGGAGTGCGTTATGGGATGCGCAGAAAACTATAGAAGCATAAACATCTAGAACGATCTGTCTTCTGTTGATTCCTCAGACGGAATGTGTTTATCCGATTAGTGTCGAATTACTCCGCATTGTCCGCCAGGTAACAATGGTAAAGAATATCATCGCGTCGGATAGAACTTTCTACATGTTTTCCAGATTTATCTAGGATTTAATCATTGAGCCGTAAGTTAAGTTTTAAGCACCAGAATTAAATCCAAATTTCTTCAGCGAAAGATGGTCCAGCTAAAATGCTACGCTCTTTCACACCTTATACATATACGCGTTTTGATTTTTGTTGGTATGCTGAAGTCAAACATCACTCCTAGGTTCTCCAAGTTACCGTTACCTATCTTAAAAAAAAAATTATATAACTTGAATAAATTTCTACTATCAAGGACTATTATAGGTATTATGTTAAAGGCAGTATTCTTCATTACGTACTTCATCAGCATCAGCAACCCATTTAGTCTCCCTTGTTCACTTCACTTGTATTCCTATCTTGTGCTCTACCTCACACTTTCACATTCGTTCTATCTCACTTGCACTATGGTAAAACCAAAATTTATGTACTTAGAAGAATTATGCAGGGAAACTTCTTTTTACACATGACCCTTTTGCAAACAACGAATTATTACAACTTTTTCTTGTGAGATAAATAACCAAGTTGCGTACCATTATAAATTCTTGATTAAATGGGCTATTTTATTAAATAACTTGCCTAGGTTAGCGTAATACATATTTTTAAAGAAAATAGGGCTCAAACATTTGAATACTACAATTTTTTTTTACCATGACTCTATGAAATCATTTTATTTCTTCAAAACTCACACAAATAAATTTTGAATTAGTAACAGCAAACTATAGTATACTTAATAAGGATTATGTAAAAAAAAATCTTGGCAAAATCTGGCACTATGTCATAGCAGTACCTAAAAATGTCTACAGAGTTGTCGATTTTCATCATTTTCAAAAAACAATTTTTTATGACAACCATAGGACAATTTTTTTTTATATTTTTCTCAGAACAGGTACGACCTATTGACCTATACCATGGCCCGGTAGCCGCTTGACGTTGAGTTTCGGGACACCTTGTATATTTGGTGCAAATTTATAAGATATATTAAGATATGCGAATTTATTATTCGACGCATCTTCTGTCAGCTATGTGGCGACCTTTACCACAACGTCGTGTTATCAAATTGACTGATTAAAACTGGTTTTTAACCGACCTCCAAACCAAAAGGAGGGACGTTCTCAATTCGACACGTATGTTTTTGTATGTATGTGACGCGATTTTTCAGCCGATCATGAACTATTTTTGATTATTCTTGTTTTGTTCGGTAGATTCTATTACAGTATTGGTCCCCTATAAATTGTATTGAAATTGATTCAGCAATATTTGAGAATATCAAAAAATACTATTTTTTTTCTCATTAATTTGACAACACGACGTTGTTGTAAGGGTCGCCACGGCTGACAGAAGATACGTCGCATATCGTCAGTCGTGTTACGCTAGATTAAATAAGTCTTATCTATTGTGTAAATAAAATAATATAAATTTCGTAGATTTTCTAATAAAATAAATTGTTTATTTTGTTTTAATTACAATTTAATTAAAAGAAAAAGGTCTAATTTGACCAAATAGTCACGACCGAAAATACGCCCAACGCATCTTTCGTTAGATGTGTGGTGATCCTAGACAGACCTTAGTGCCAATTTATGGTTTGGTGAATTCATTAGTGATGGGAGTAAGGTAGAAAAAATAAAATGAGGTCAGGACACTTATGAACATTAAAAATGAATGGGAACAAATACTTTGTTTACCAAAAGTTTTTGTCTACCAATTAATGTTACCCAAAATATTATATACAAAAATAGGAAACCTGTACCAAAAACAGTATGCCTAAATTAATAAGTTTGTGTATCTGATTTAGTAGATGAGTTAGTCAATGTGCGCCAAATTGCAACAATTGCTGGAGAAGTCTCGATTTTTCTTAGAATTACAAACTTCTTGAAGCTATAAAACTCCAGACTTATAGGTATAGTAGGTACAACATCCTACTAATATTATAAATGCGAAAGTTTGTAAGAATGTTTGGATGTTTGGATGTTTGTTACCAGTAAACGAAAAAACCACTGAATAGATTTCAATGAAACTTTGCAGTAATTTACCTTATACATCACAATAACATACTCGTATAGGCTATATTTTATCTAGATATCGCGTAAATTAGCTAAACCATGAGAACAAATGTAAAGTAAGTCGGAGAAAAATCTGCCATCTTATAGCTATTTCTGATTTCTCTACGTAAACCGTTAGTTTTACATAAGGACAATGTATGGAGGAATTGTTACTCTTAAATAGTTATAAAAAAAAGTCCGCGGCAGCATATATGCCTATCTTTTATGTGGAAGTCGATATAGAGAGTAATAGTGAGCAAGAAATACATTTAAATCGGATACTGCATTTAAAGTGAAAAATTTCATGGTATTAAACTAATTCCTAGGAATGTAAATACCTTTATCACTTTTGTCATTTAATGTAGATAATTTTTGTCGTTTACACTAAGTTATTTCAACAAATAGTTTAAAAGTTATTACGATATTATATGAAATGTATATAATCCCAAAAATCTTATAATAATACTGTATGTCACCCGTGACTTCGCTTACCTGTTATTTTGTTCCTGTGACCACAGCAACTTTTCACTTTTAGAGGGCAAATTTCGGCCAATATTTTCTAAGCACAGATAATGACTTCAGATTAAACATAACCAATATTACGTGATTGATTAGAATAGTACTTATCTTTGTAAACATCCATCCCGTGTCTTTTTGGTTAAAATTATCAAATATACAAACAAACATTCATCCTTTCAACTTTGTGTATGTATATTACTATATTTATCAACGTCAGCCCTAATGACAATTCAGTATGACAGATTAAAAAGAAATCAAAGATCTCTTTTTTCTTTTTGCTTACTATACAACCTCATTACTTGAATAATCATTCACCAGTAAATTCAAAGAATATATTATGGCAATTGTGTAGTAAAATTATCAAATAAAGTAAAATATGAAATAATTTTTTTGTAGAAAAGTAAATACATATATTGCAGTATCAAGGTAGTATAGTAGCAGAATACAAATACCATAGACCTAGGATCCGCGCGCCATTTTTATGTATTCGCGCCATTTATTTTCGGTCTAAAATTTGACATTTGACAGTGAATTATCATTGTACCTATGTATTTATGGTCGCTAAAGACATAAACTAATAAAAATAAAACAATTGTGGATATTGTAAAATATGAAATAAAATATTTTTCGTAGAAAAGTACATATATTGCAGTATCAAGGTAGTATAGTAGCAGATTACAAATACCATAGACCTAGGATCCGCGCGCTTTTTTTTATAACGATTTTTTTTATTTATGGCGGTACGAAGTACGCCGGGTCAGCTAGTTAACTATAAAGTAGAAAATAAAAAAATTGTCATCTTGACGTTTCATCTCAAACAAAAATAATTCAAATTGTCTCGTTTTGATTATTTATTGAATTTAAAAATACTTCTGAAGGGAATGTGAAATGGACCGGGCGTACAAATCACGCGGTCCGAGTTCGATCTCGACTAGCAGTACCAATGTGGATTCCACTTTGTGGAATTTAAATGTACTAGTGAAGTGACACCATTCAAACTAACGGTGAATGAAAACATCGTGAGGAAACCCACATACACTAGAAGAAATCCTATGAGTATGTCTGATCTACCAAACCGCACTCGGCCAGCGTGAGTGGATTATGGCCTAAACCCCTCAGCTTTCTAGTTAGAGGACCTCTCCTCTGACCCTGATGATGATGATTATCAGCCTTTTTTCGATTGCACATTCATGTATTAGGTATCTATTCAGGTTATTTTTGCTTCAGCTGGCACCGACTCGAAAAATAAGTGCTTAATAAATCAATTAATTCATAAATCATTTATTGCGAATACAGGTACCTACTTACAGTTAAAAGGTGTTAATTACAGTAAAGGTCGCCATATTCTGCTATAGAGCATGCAATAGGTACATTTTGTTTCTTAAAATCTTCATATTAATTAAATTAAATTAGTGTCATTAAATAATTAAACAATTCAACATTAATACCCTTGCATTCCAAAAATTATTGTGCTATTAAATATTTATGTCATAAGTCATAGTATAATGTCATAAGAATGTGTCAAACTAATACTAATATTATGGTTAAATGTCAAAAAAGTAGTGCAAAGTGAATATATATTATTATGAATTATTAATTAACGATAAACTTTGGTATGTCATTACTATAGCATGTCACAAAATATTCATTAACACTGTAATACGCTTTTTCAATCAGGACCTTTTTACCCGACTGTCAGGACGGACGGGTATGGTTTTTCGCGTGTATCTTGTATGTTTGTAAATTTCTTTATTCCCACAAATCTTCCAAACGGCTGGATGGATTTTGACAATTAGGGTATCGTTAGATTCGTCTAGAAAACCCAAGTGTCCTCAGATAGGTTTTAAGAATAAAAAGACTTAAACGGCGGGCTTTTGACGCCAAATTGTAAGTTAATTTTTTTTTTAACCAAACCTATCGTGTTGTGTATCAAAATAAAGAGAATCAAATGGAGATTACAAATATATACATATGTTATGTATTTAAATTTAATCAGTTATAATAATATTACAATACAATTACATTAATTTTACGGTCTTTTTAGTGCGTTGCTCTCTGTTGATTTTTTGCAGTCGGTTATTAAATTTTTAAAATTATATTTACTTGTTTAACTGATGCTTGAATAGATTATTACATTTTAATTGTAATAAACTTCTTGGAAGGTGATTATATATCCGTGGTCCCATACAAAATATACTATTATTAAACATTGCGGTTTTATGAGGCGGGCAGCAAACTCTACGTTTATGACGTTCACTTTTATAATGGTTAAACATTTCTAAATTATTTCGTACGAAATTTATGACTTCATAGATATATATATATGCAATGCAATGATATACGAATGCAAGGCATAGTTAATATACCAAGTCTTTTGAAGACAGGTCTTCAGCTATCAGTTTGCTGCAACTTACAAATAGCTCGTACACATTTTTTTGTGCTTTAAACACGTTTTCATTGTCTGTGGAATATCCCCAAAACATAATCCCGTACCTCAAAATAGACACTACATAACCATGATATGCTGTAAGTACAGCTGGTTGGCTTACTACCTTAGAAAGCATCGATATTGCGTAAGACTGTTGACTCAATTTCAGGCAAAGATTTTCAATATATTATGTATTTTCCAGTTTATGGAAGAGTCTATTGTTATATAGATTAGATATAGATTATATTGTTATAAAGTAAAATCATAACTGAATCAGTAGTGATTCTACTTTATAGAACTGAAAGAATCTGATTAAGACTTCAACACAAAAAGCATCGGCCATAATATTGTTTATTGTTGTGTAACAGAAGCACACGTCAGTGTGTGGCTTTGCAATTTGGAAATCACAACCAATCACTACTAATAAAAAATTATGATTTCTTTATTAAATTAATAACTTATTAGAAATTAATCTTATCATCTATTTATTTGGAAATGTCTGATCATAATAGAATTTATAGAAGTTTACCTATCGTTCTGCATGAAAATTATAATGCATAATGACATAGCCAGAATAAAAACTACCAAAAAACATTTTTATAATTACTGTCAATTACAAGAAAGGGAGAGATTCCATAGATATCGTTTTCGGTCTCCCTCTTTCATAGGAATATTTTCTTCATTATTGTAACGAACAAATTTCAACCTTGACCAACTGCAAAACACATAACATAACAGAGGAGCTTATAATTTTCTAATATCGTCCCGTAAGCATTCCAGCTAAAGTTCCTTACTGGGAACAAAGGCTTATTACATAGGACTTAACATACATTGTAGAAAAAGGCGTGATGCTATGTTATGTTTATGCGATATAGGTACGTTACATGAATTTCATGAAAAGAAACGTTACTGGTTTATCTGAAGGTGTCAGTTTACTAACTACTACTATTGGGTAAATGCCGGTGAGAACACCCGCGTCCGACAAAGACGCTGTCTGTAAATGTTGGAATCAGAATCAGAATAACATTTATTTGCCTACTTTATTTACTTATTACAAAATGTATCTGTGGCCGATGGACAAGTGCAGACGGGGGAGTCAGCTAACTTATGTCCTAATGGAGCTATTGCGTGTATTCTTTTTAATTTTTATAATATTGAAATGTAATTGATAGTTCCTTTTTGGAATTTCTTATATGGAGATTTTGACAGGCACGAACAGATTGTATTATTATTATTGGTATAGCACACTAGCAGCTAGTTAGCTGATGCGTGTGTATCAAATAGCTTGGAGATGTTTTCTTTATCCAATCTGTTCTTGAATGCGTTTAAAGTGGGAGCCATGACAACACTTTCCGGTAGTCTGTTCCATGCCTTCACGACTCTGTTAGGCAGGAAGTGTTTCATTGGTTTCTTATTTGATGTATTTTCCCAAAGTTTTAGTGGATGACCTCGTAGGTGTTTATTGTCGTTTTTCATGTACATGTCTTTAAGGCTGGGCACATCATAATGGTCTGTGAGGATTTTGTAGGTCTCTATTAAACTTCCTCTCTGTCTACGTTGTTCTAGTGTGGTAAGGCCAAGGATCTTGAGGCGCTGCTCATAGGATAAGTTACGTATAGGACCAACCATTTTAGTAGCTCTTCTCTGCACGTTATCAATGAGTTTGATGTCCTTTTTAAAGTAAGGGTCCCAGACTACATAAGCATGTTCAAGGAGAGGTCTTACATAAGTCTTGTATAGCTTTATAAACGTTTGTGGTGTGAGACACTTGAATGCTTTACGGATGATATAGAGTATGGAATTTGTTTTCCTTACGATATTGTGTATATGGGTTTCCCACTTGAGGTCCTCTGTCACAGTAACTCCTAAATCCCTTTGCGATGCGACTGGTGTTAATTGCTTTTGGCCAAGGTAGTATACTTTTCGTGAATTATTTTTACCAATGTGTAGTACTGTGCATTTATCAACATTTAATGTTAGAAGCCATTCCTGGGTCCAGTTAAATATATTATTTAGGTCATTTTGGATGGCTTGACAATGTGTTTGAGGGTTTCCAAAGAATTTTGTATCATCAGCAAAAAGTGAGAATCGTAGTTGTAGAGTATTCTTTAAATCCGTGAGATATATGATGAAAAGTAATGGACCGAGCACCGAGCCCTGAGGTACGCCACTGAGTACTCTTTGAGGTCTCGAGAGGACTTCCCCAATGCGTACACGAAATGTTCTGTCTGTGAGAAAGTCACTAATCCAGGCTAGCAATCTTCCACGTATGCCAATATGTTCCAATTTGTGGATGAGACGTTTTAAGGGGACTCGGTCGAATGCTTTCTCGTAGTCCAAATAGATAACATCTGTTGGCAGTCCATTGTTATGATTCTGTGTCCAATCATTTAAGCAGCTAAGCAGATTTGTTGCAACCGAACGTCCTGGCATAAAACCATGTTGTTCATTCAGGATTAATTGTTCTTGTGTTAGAAATAGTCTTATATGGTTGGCGATTATCTTCTCCATGGTTTTGCACAGAACGCTTGTCAGACTTATTGGCCTGTAATTGACAGGTAATAATTTATTTCCTTTCTTGTAAATCGGCACCACATTGGCCATTTTCCAATCAAGTGGTACTATCCCATCGTTTAGTGATTTGTTCATAATTGTCGCTATTTTGTCAGTGAGAGCGTTTGAGCATTTTTTGAGTAGCATTGACGGAATATCGTCGGGTCCAGTAGCTGTAGTGTCGTTAAAGTTGACCAGAGTCTTTCCCACCAAATCACCAGTAATATTAAAATCTTGAATGGCATTGATAACTCTAGGGAAATTGACATTTGGCATTGGTCCATCTGGTTCGTTCACAAAACTCAATTTAAATTGTTCGGCAAAGACTTCGGCAATTTGCTCAGGTTTCATAACTAGTTCATTGGACCCACTTTTTATTACGTTAGGAATACAAATTTTAGAGTTAAGCTGTTTTCTAATATAACCATAGAATGCCTTGGAACCTGTAGCTATGATATTGGATTCAAATAACATTCTTCTATTTCTAGAAAGTTTTATGATTTTGTTATTGACTATTCTGTATTCTTGGTAGGACTTTTCATTTGGATTGATTCTGTACTTGGTCCACAATGCTTTTTTATGTTCAGTCAAATCGATAATTTCCTTGTTGATCCAGGGTTTGTTAAGTCGTCGTTTGTTGTTTATAACCTTTTTGGGTATGTAATTCTCTATTGAGGAGTGGATTTGGTTTTTAAATGAGAGCCACATGTCATCAACAGATTCTTCAGCCATCCTTAAATTATTTCCAAGGTAGCTAGTTATTTTTTCATAATCAGCCCTGTATGTTTTTGTTTGTATGGAAAAATAAAATACTTTAGTTGTATAACTAACTACTTTGTTTGCAATTTCTTTATATTTTCTCATCTTTTAAACATTCTGTTTGTTAATCTCTTCAAATATTTAAAAACCAAAATTAGCCAAATCGATTCAGCCGTTCTCGAGGTCGACGTAACAACATTCGTAGAAGTCTTAATCTATGTTATTATAAACCATGTAATAGGTAGACTATCTTAGTATGATCTTATTTAAATACTTGGTTTGTAATGGAAAGTTGTCTATTTTAACAGAGTGACCGTCCCTAATCTGCAAAGCGCGAGTACCACTCAGCTGAAGGAGGGCAATAATGACTCTCTCCCCGGCGTATGGAGGTAAGTGAATTTTGGTGTACTCAGTACCTTTAAAAGTTCAAGGACATGTTTTACATACACGTGCAGTTGCGAAGTGATGGGGTGTAGCCCGTGCGTACCCATTGGCATTACGAGAAACGAGTCGTACAACATATTAAAAGCTAGGGTCATTCATTAAACAAGCCACACTACACCCTTCACAGCAATACGTTAGAACCGTACATGAGACCTTGTGTGTCAGTTAATCAGTTTAGGTACACATAGAGCATACCTACGTAATTGTGTCACAAATATTATTGAGGATCAATTTGCAAAAATAGTAAGAGCAATATGAGCTCTTCTAACCTAAAGCCTAAAGTAAGTAGTTCCTTTTTGTTAGGTAGATAATATGTGAAATTATTGATTCTTGACTACTACGGCTAGTATAAATAAAAGATATACCTTTTATTGGAATATTTTATTTAAAGGAAACTAAACTAACTAAATCACCTTCATTATCATCATCATCATCATATCAGCCCAATGACATCCACTGCAGGACATAGGCCTCACCTAAATTCCGCCACTGCGAGCGACTTGTGCCGCCCGCAATCATTAACTAAATAATTTTATTTATTGTGCAATTGTTCATAAGTGATAATATCAGATAGATATTAGCTAAACACGAATATCTATCTTATACTTACCTAAGATTTCTAATTATTTTATAAATATTTACAATTACACAAAAATTAACGGACCCTAAAAGTCAAGAAATATCTATGAATCACACAAAAAATAGTCTTGTGGGGGAATCGAACCCACGTTACTTGGCATTGTCATGCTAGTGGCGAGGCAACCACCTTAACCGCTATCTACGCCACGACAATCGCGATATTCACATATAAATGAACATTCTAACAGTTACCTTAGCCTATGGGCGCCTACAACTTACTCTGCAACACCAGAGGCATCACGAGCGCGTTGCCTACTCTTAGAAATCTATTCACTCCTTTATAGAAGAAACCCATACTGTAGCCCCATGAGAAAACCTCGTCAGGGAGTTCGTTCCACAACCTGATAATTCTTGGGTTCTTTTAATTTGTATGCTAAAACCTTGGCTAAAACATTTTGAATACCTACCTTGTCTGCGAACATAAAATTTAATTTGTTTTTCACATCATTTTGACTACCTTGCCATATCAGATCATTTCGATGCTGATGTAACAAAACCCAACTAGCTAATACTTTTGTATTTAGTACATAAGTGCCCCACATTAACAATTACACTTTACACTTTAACAAACAATACTTTTTGAAATTAACTTCTAGCTATGAAAGTTTTTTTTAGTTTTCAGCCAATATACTCTCGACTACATCTCTACATAAAACGAAGTTTTAGCCGCGCATTGGTAATCTTTTTTACCTTCATTGTTTAATCCTTGATGTGAATTTGGCAGCGTCCTCTAGTGCTCTATCTACTGAGTGTAGCTAATGTGACAGTAACATTTTCTTGTGACTATATATAAACTAACATGTACACTAAGTCAGCAAACAAAATTCGCACACACTTTAGCCGTCATTGACATTGACATTGCCTCTTAAAGCATTACGTTGTTATAATAATACTAGAGCTTTTGCCCGCGATATCGTCCGCGTAGATTTCGATATTTACATAGATCTTTGTTTTAAGTTTTATGTGCAATTCATGAATTTTCATGTACCTATCACCCCACTACAGGGGTTGAATGTCATTTTACGTCAAAATAGATAACATTTTCGTAATCAGCGTCCCAAAAAACCTTGAAAATGACATTCATATCAATTTCTAATAATTTTCACACCAATTGCATTCCTTAGGGTAAGTTTTTCAAACACCAAAAAGTACCCATTAACTCACTTCTTAACTGAAATTCTAATTGCGTATTATCCGTCCATAGAAACCTAAAAATAACGACTAAGTACTTAGTTTGCATAGAATTTAAAAAAAAAACAGAGCACGTATTTGTGTTTTTGATCACATGTATATATATACTTTACTTTTTTACTATATACATTGGTCCCCTGTTTGACCCCTTTAGGGGTTGAATTTTATTTTATGTCAAAAAACTTGAAAAGACCTTATAACTATTTTTCCTGATTATTGGACCTTTAATTTCTGAGAAAAATCTCAAACAAAATACATGTCAAACCAATTTGAATAGTATAATTTCGTGTATTCTTTTTAATAGATAACGGTAGACTGTATAATGATTGGCACCCGGAAATAAAAACCTATTTATTTAGGTGATCATGGTTTTATGAACAAAAAAATATAAAATTCTAAAATGTTTCGAAAAGTAGGTACAGTAATTAGCATCAAAAGTACAGTTATTAACAACTAAGTAGGTATCCGTCATTGGCACTTAATATTAATAAGCATTTTTAGGGTTGCATAGCTAAAATGGCAAAAACAGAACCCTCATAGCATAAATTGTGTTGCCCCCCAGAGGCAGGTATTTTGTGCTATAGCAATTCTTAATATTCATTTTTAAAATACATAGTGCCAAAGACTGATGAGATGCCAACAGTAGTATAGTTTACCCTATTTCAAAATTGAACATGACATACATTTTGAAGTTTTTAGCATTGAGTTGTTTTTAGTAACCATAGTTATGAAAACTGTACTACATAAAATGAAAATCCTGTTATTAACCCTGTTAGAGGATGAATTTCAATAAAATACGAAACAGGTCTTTCATCAATTCTGATAAAAAATGTTTATACAAAATTGGAAGTAGATTGGACCAAGGAATCACGTTGTTCCATACAAACTTTACCCCCCATTTTCACCCCCTTAGGGGTAGAATTTCGGAAAATCCTTTCATATCGGATGCTTACGTCATACAGAGAACACATCCTCCAAGTTTCAGGTATCTACGATCAGCGGTGTAGGCTGTGCGTTGATCCGTCAGTCAGTCATTCAGGACAAAGCATTTTTTAAGTATAGATTAGAGATGTAATGCTCTAAGCACATGAGTATTTTCTTTACTCATGTGCTCTAAGCATTGCCGAAATAAATTTGTTTAAAATTTTAAGATATTTACACTTTTGAAAGTAACTACTAACTATAAATAGAATTAATTCCAAAAATTAAGAAAACGAACTAAAACGTTAACATATCTATCATATCATTGCCACGTTGAATAGCATTACTAATTCTCTGAGCGAGAAACAGAATATAACAAAATAGCATTGCCTGGATCACAGTTTCTATAATATTATGTAAGTATGTGTGGATGAATAATACAGTGCCTGGATGGAATGTACTATTTCGTAAACAGGTGGTTGTTAATTTTCTAAAATATTCTTTCTCCTATAGTTAGGTAGGTAACTTCCTATTTAATACATCAAGATGGGATTATATAATCTTTCTTGGGAGTTTATTAGTTTCTTAGTTTAATTTGCTATTTGTCGTCTACGTTCACAAAAACAAATTAATTTGTCACCAATTTTTTTAAAGGCATTTGCCATCCCTATCTTCACTTGTCTGAGGCTTACCGAGTTTGGGAGCTGTAACAAATTAATTAAGAGGATTGCGGGTGTGGTACACCAATTCGCATTAAAGCCGTACACAACGAAATTTATCATGATCATTTCAAGCAGCACGGGTCTCCTGCATAGATTTTGGAGGGAATTTGGCCTACTATATCACACTGGCCAGACGGGTCGGTATAGGGTTTTGTTTCGAATTTTCCTTTTCTCGCAGTTCTCTTATCTGCTTAAGGTTAGGTCCCTTAGTCGATTTTTACGACACATCCCGGTTGTAATCGGGTCTTGACATTATGTATTCTATATCGTCACTACACGGAATACGGCTCACATAACGAAATTAGTGGAATAAAATTAGTTTGACGACACTAAGTTTCATTAATTGCACGTGTAAACATCAAGCTTTATAATGCGTGTATTAATTTCTTAACACGGCAACAATTTCGTGTCCCACGCATTTTTTTGATGAAACTAAAAGAGTAGCTTATGAAAGAAACCACACACTGGATTAATACTAAGCGTGATTTATCATAATAAGTAACGGCTGAATAATAATAGAATGAACTTGTTGTCTTTACAATTTCTGAAGCTAATCTAAAAAAGGTAGTTTTTTAGCTTTAAGCTAGAAAGCTAAAAATAGCTTTCCTTATTTAATTTTTTGACCTATACCTACTTAGTAAAATATTAGAAAAATTTTGTGGAAACCTAAAAGTAGTCTTGCAAAAATATTTTACATGGTTAGAGTTACTACTGCAGTCCCGTGGCCCACGGAAATACGAAAAATAAACCCAAAACCAGACTTCCTTATGTTAAGTTTCATCAAGTCCATTCAATATTAACTACAAGAATAATTCAACACCTGTTATTTACCTTGCAGCTTTGTTACTGTGTACTCTTCCAGTAGGTAAATGTATTGCTTTATTACTAAGGTACTCTCCTATTACATATTACAGAGATATATTCTAAACAAGAATCATGGGTGGCTGACCAGCATGACGACATGTGCCATTCCATTACATATAATAATGACCTAATAGCATAAGTACCTAGCAATGTTTTCAAATAAATAATGGAGATTGTTAATTTACACCATTTTTAATTGATAACAATGGATGACTTTAATGCATTAACGTGTAGATTTTTTGGTGATGAGATCTCCCTGGAACATAGATACTAGGTCCACAATCACACGCCTAATGCTAAACCCACGTGGAAGTATCAACACTTGTTTAGGTAATTAGCAACTAAAGCAGCCTTGGCGAGGACGATGCTGCCAATTTACCAAGACCAAGAGAAAAGTAATATAAAAGCTAATTTATAAAGCTATGAAACAATACCCTGAGCTCTATGAATATGATAATCTATGAAATAATAGCGGTAGCTAACAACCTCAATTGCTGACGTATTAGCACTCTGAGGGAATAAGTCAAAGTAGCCTTTGGGCTCATTCAGGGCGTCGGCGTCGTGGGGCGTTAGCCTAGCCTAGTTAGTTACGCGGCGCGTCAAGCGTTGCTGCATCTGAGAATGCATACACGCTACGCCGCACGTGGCTACATACAGTCCGTGTTATCCGGCCGAGAATAGCACTAAACATCAAGTAATACATTTGAAATACTTTTACAAAGAACGCTCAAAAATATTAGCAGAAGTTTGATTAAACAGCGGAAGTCGAGGCTCAATGTTAGTTGCACCGTGCAACGCCTCGCGGCTACCATGACGAACTTTTTAAGTTATTTAAAATGTTATAAAACAGGATAAGTAATAAATAGGTACGTTAATATGTATAGTTTAATATTTGAGGCCGTTAAAACACATATTACGAATAAGTGGTAGTGGCGGCGGTGACGGTGGAGTCATTGGCGGCGACGTGTTCTGTGTCGGCATCGTCACGCATCGTAGAGGGAACAGATTTGTCCTCCTTATCTGTGTGAGTGATCTAAGATCTATAAAAGTGATTTTTTAATGCACGCTGCCGAATAAATCTGTAGTGTGTAGGTACCAATTATAAAACTGCTTAGAAGTACACGATTCTACCGACATTAAGGCAAAAACCGGTCAAGTGCGAGCTGGACTCGTGCCCTGAGGATTCCGTACGAACATGCAGTATATTTTTTTTAATTGAAACATACTAACCCTACATATGTTCATGTCACGTTCAAGTCCGGTAAATTACTGTAGGTACTTAATTTTTTACGCGTATCATTATACATAACCCCTTAAATATATTCCAGTTCCTTTTTTCAAATATATTTATCTACAAATTTACGGTTTTCAGATTTTTTTACTTGTGCAACTTGATATTGCTTCTTGGCAAGTTTCATTATTTTTATATACAATAGGTTTTGACCCTTGCGATCGTTTTTCTTTCTTTCTTTTAAACCCGAATATTTGATAATTTCAGCTTGATACTCATATGCGATCCTGAGAAAATGGGTCCTGACAGACGGATGAACAGCAAAGTGATCCTGGTTCGGTTTTTTACCTTTTGAGGTAAACCCTTAAACAAATCTTTTCAGGGCTAACTTTAAGACACATAAAACCTAAAGCCAAAAAAACAAACCTTTTGTAGGCTAACTTTTGACGTGCGCAACTCTTATACGTTATACAACGTGTACATGATTTATGTTATTTCGTTTTTGAACCTAATTTATATAAGAGCCGTGCCAAATACCAATTTAGCACGACCTGCACGACTAGTCCAATGCAATGAGACGCTTTATCTGAAAACTGACGGAACCCAGTTATAGTGAATGGATTTCAATGATTCCAGATTATTTGAATTTCTAAAGTAAACAGGTTACCCATTGAAACTATCCACTAATGTTTTTTTAGGGTTCCAAAAGGAAAAACACGGAACCCTTATAGGATCACTCCGTTGCCGTTGTCCGTCTGTCTGTCTGTCAAGAATTTTTTTCTCAAAAACGCGTTGAGGTATCAAGCTGAAATTAATATCATATACTCGGGTCTGCAAACCCTTGGCGTAAAAAAAAAATCAAAATTGTAAGTTAAGGCAATCATAAGATAGAGCCGTTTATGCTCCATTTTTGTCGATTATCTTGACTATCAAAAAAGTCAAAACGTATAGGTTCCCGTTGACCTAGAATCATGAAATTTGGCAAGAAGCAATCTCAAGTTGCACAAGTAAAGGAAAAAATCCGAAAACCGGTCTCGTGTAGTTATATCACTGAATATTGGTACTGGTAAGCCTAAAAAAATTGAGTAAGAGAGCGAGTTTATTCCGGACTGACATTATATAAACACCTACCTACCTTATTTATTCTAACTTATAGCTTACCGTGGTCAGGGTGTAGCTAAATTTTCATTATTTTTGCGATAGCACGCACCGTTTTCGAGATACGAGCTATCTCGTGGAAATCTGCGCTAACGGCGGCGGCGCGGCGAGGGCAGTCAGGCTCCGGCGACCAATGTGCGATAGGTAAACTTAACATCAGAGAGATTCAGAGCAATCCAACTCGGACTGTTTAGGTTAGGGTTATTATTTTTTTCTAATCACGCAGAAATAGAAGTCCCGTGAAGTGGGGTTCCGGTGACCTATGACCGACAGCTGAGCGCGCAAGTCATCAAAAAATCATCATCATCATCATCATCATCATATCAGCCCAATGACGTCCACTGCTGAACATAGGCCTCACCTAATTTCCGCCACAGCGAATAAAAATAAAAAAACAATACCCTTCCTGTCAGTCGGGTAAAAATATATTATATAGTCGAAGCATCATATAAATTCCGTCCCAAAAAAATTTGATTCCATAATATTTTATTAACGTTTGTTTTTTTAGTGCATCCCTTTGGTACACCTTGACCTATCCCGTTACCTAATCATTTCTTACAATTTAATCCCAAAAAAAAAATTAAAAAAAATTCTTAATCGTCCGTAACCCTCGGTGTGCGAGTCCGACTTGCACTTTTTTTTTCCTATGGATACTTCCTTAAAATAACGCTTGTTCTGGCATATTCTAATAAGTTAGACCAGCTAACGTATATCTGTGATACATGACTTATTCATTTTTATAGTAGGTCTATGTCTTCACTAGAGGCCACTAGACTTGTAGGTCACTCTTTAGAAAATTAAAGCTGGTAACTTTAACCTCAATGTATATAGGTACGAAATAACTAGATAATCGTCCGCCGAATTAGTATTAGGAATGTATTATTCAGGAAAATAGGTAAAAGTATAACTATTAATGACTTAATAGTCCAAATCTCTGGAAACGTTAGGTCGCTCTATATAAAAAGTATCTGGAGAAAAGTGATGAGATGTCGAAGGACAAAGCGCGGAAAGATTGTGTAGGCGTTGGTACACGGGCGCGCCCGGCACGTGTACATCGGGAACGCGGGTGTGACCCTCGGCGCGGCGGGCGGAGGAGCGCCCACGTGGCAGGGCCGCGATCGATAAACATTCGCGCAAGCGCTGACTTCCGCCGTTCAGCCGCCAATCCGCCAGGACCTATGGAAATTTCCTTTGGTACTATGACCTCAATAAATCGTTATGAAACTATTCTCGGAATGTTGTTAAGAGACTTCAAAAACATGACGATCTTATTTGTGTTCGGTGAGCTCATATAAACTTAGAAAATTATGCCTTATCGTTGTTTCGGCACCTATCTGCCTTCCTAGGTAGTAATCACAGTAATTATTTTAATACGATTTATGATGTTACGTAATATTATTTACAAGTGAAAATATAATTAAATTGGGATACATCGTGCAGTATTTCATGAATTGAATTTCTACGTATTTAATCAATCCACGCAGTATTTAATTTATTTATCTATAGATGGGAAATTGTTATCCTGAAAATAAAATTATTTTAATTTTGATTTGACTTAATCCATCTACGTGCAAATAAAATAATTATATTTTGTATCTCTGTCAAGAAACTTATTAGGTAGTAGGTACTTACTCTAATTTTTTTAAATATTCTATATTTTACTGCAAGTTCTTGTACTCGCACGTCCAAGGGGAAGGTAGTTACGAGTATAGTCTAATTTTAAACTTCTTTAGTATTTAGCATGATTGCATGGCCATTGCCTTCATGATTTTTGTATCACTATCTATATAATCTATCTATATAATTAATCTATACTTGATTACTTGCCTTTACTTGACTACTTGATTATTTATTTCATCGTTCATTTATTCGATTATTCACATGAGTTCTTACTGTTACCTAACTATAGATAGCTCGACTAACGGTTCTGAAAGTAATAATACACAACTGTTGAGCTGTCTGCCCCCGCTTGCAAAGATTTTTTAAGGCCAAGATTTACTAAAAATGCGGCCTGAACGAGTGTGTTTAGCCACCTGTCGGAATGTCGTTATGTGCCAGCTCTTAGTAGATCCAGTGAAAGTATCATGGGACTATTATAAACCAGACCCAATGCTACTGTAAGATATAGACCACCGACCTAGAGCCTATCTATTCTACCTTAATTTGATTATCAAAACTTAATTATATTGGTAATGTCTTAGTATAAAATAGGGGGTAACGGATTTTGGTGAACATTTACCCCCTTTTTTGGGTTGTAGTCTATTTAAACTACAACCCAAAAAAAAAAATTATACAAAAAGTAAAATTGATACAAAAAAAATTTTAGCAGTGAAACCATAGCCATATTATAAAGCTGAATAGATAGTTTGATTGAACGTGATGATCTCATGCAGGAACTATAGTCCTATTTAAAAGAATCTTATCTTATATAATAAATATAAATCTTATATAGCCCATTTATCGAAGAAGCTATACGCTTCAGTCTACAAAGGGGTTGTAGAGTGCGTGAAAAGGAACCCAAGCGATTTCTTTGAAAACTTGTTAAGGATACTTAGAAAGTGAACATACTAAAAGTCCTGGTGTTTCGGAGGAGAGCCGGAGTGGGAGGAGGGGGTAAAGGTACCATTTTTGAGTTTTTGGCTTATAACTCAAAAACGGTACGTTCTAGGAGAAAAATCCTTCTACTTAACGAAAGCTTATCAAATTGACAAAATAAGTGACGTTCAAATTTTGGTATTTTGACAGCCAGCTGGCCGCATTGCAATCCAGCAATGAATATTTTCCGCGGATTGGTATGGTATAGTATCATAAGAATAAGAAATGAAGTTGATACTTTTCTTGAGTCAGTTACAGTAGTGTAAATATTTTGAAATTTTTAGTACTATTTGTTTAGTTAAATAGTATTATAGGTAGGTATATTTCTATGCGACTATATTTTCAAATTAATAATCACAAAATTTCGTATTATATTTACCTGCTGACAGTAAGTTGAAATAAAGAATTTTAAAAATATGTATTTGTCATTTTTATGCAACATAAAATATAAGGGTTGAACAGTTGTTTATATTATTGAGTCAAAGTAAGAATCACAAAATTTTATAATTTTCTTGCCCATCCTACTAATATTATAAATGCGAAAGTTTGTAAGAATGTTTGGATGTTTGTTACTTACCAGTAAACGAAAAAATCGCTGAATAGATTTCAATGAATCTTTGCAGTAATATACCTTATACATCAGAATAACATATAGGCTATATTTTATACTTATATCATATAAATTGGCTAAACCATAAGAACAAATGTAAAGTAAGTCGGAGAAAAATCTGCCATCTTATAGCTATTTCTGCTTCCTCTACCTAAACCGTTAGTGTTACATGAGGACAATGTATAGAGGAATTGTTACTCTTAAATAGTTCTAAAAAAAAGTCCGCCACAGCATATGCCTATATTTTATGTGGAAGTCGATAGAGAGAATAGTAAGCCAGAAATTCATTTAAATCGGATACTGCATTTAAAGTGAAAAAATTCATGGTATTAAACTAATTCCTAGGAATGTAAATACCTTTATCACTTTTGTCATTTAATGTAGATACATTTTGTCGTTTACACTAAGTTATTTCGACAAATAGTTTAATAGTTATTACTATATTAAATGAAATGTATATAATCCAAAAAATTACTTACTTATAATAATACTGTATGTCACCCGTGACTTCGCTTATCTGTTATTTTGTTCCTGTCACCACAGCAATTTTTCACTTTTAGAGGGGAAATTTCCGCCAATGTTTTCTAAGAACAGATATTACTTCAGATTAAATATAATCAATATTACGTGATTGATTAGAATCGTACTTTTCTTTGTGAAACATCCATCACAAATAAATGACATTTTAGTAAAAAAATAAACTCAAAAATGGTACCTTTACCTCTCTCCCCCCACTCCGCCTCACCTCCGAAACGTCAGGACTTTTAGTAGTATATTCACTATCTAATCTAACAAGTTGCCGAAGAAATCGCTTAGGTTCCTTTTCAAGCACTCTACATCCCCTTTTAAAGCCTTCATTGACCGGACTAGTAGCCGTTTACCTAGTTCATGAGTTCAGCTTCGCACGGGTACTTATCCGTTCATACTTTAAAATTTTATATTTTTTTCTAACGAAGTCGCGTGGGGTGTCGCTCCCGTCAATCTTTGTTTGGCCACAGCTAAGCTCCTATAGACCGTAGCGTGATATTAAATAGCCTATAAACTTCCTCGATAAATAGGCTATCCAACCCAAAAAAAATATTTGAACCTCATAATATTAGTAATCAAATAATTGTATTGGGTTAATTGTCACCAAAATTTTAAAGAAGTTTCCTTAAAAATGTATGTATTTATTTATCCCTGGGAAATAACAATTTTCAATTATCAAATAGTTCACCTTGACCCTAGGCTTCTAACCTTGTGGACCACAAAGATTCCATGTCGGATAAAAGCATTTTAATTTTTCATACAATAATGGAATTAATCTTTATGTTATTTATAACCTACATATTATTTAGGTGATTATTTTGGATACAAATATGTATACATTAAGTATTGCTGTTAATGACTTATTATTCTGAGGATAGACCTTCATATTCCTAGCAAGTGGTACCTACATATTTAAATTAATAATATGATAATATAGTATATTATAGTAATATTACTTATTCTGTGCCCGTTTTGATTAATATAATGACAAATATATGATTATTTTTTTTCCACTTACTGCTCTTAAATTTTTAATATATTTTATGGAAATAGATTATTTAAATATGTAGGTACCTATTGCAATTTAGTGACAAATCTAAATTTAGATGAAGAAAATATAGTTGCCAAATAGAAGTAGAAGGTACGAATGGCTAGCAATAAGAAAAAAGAAGTACAACGTCTACTGAATGTAGAAGACGTTGAATTATATATTACTGTGGTTTGAGTAAAATACGAGAAAAGTTAATTAACCTGTGCCACAGCACATTTCAGAGCCTGGAGTTTTAAAAGGCTTCAATTCCTGCAATTTTCCCTATAAATGCCTCAAGCCAGCGACTGAAATACTGAAAGTAAGTAAAGTAAGTAGTACGGTGCTTTTCCAAAATGTGACTTATGCCACGTTATTTATATACGTAAGAATCTGAACACGGTCTATGATGCATTTATGTATATTTATTTATTATTATTGTTTTTGTTTATGATGCATTTCTGTTTTAAACATGGTATATCAAAATGTTAGAAATGTCCCTGTATACGGTAGTAGATAGGTAATATTACTTATTCTGTGTCTGTATTAAATTTTATCTATAACAGCTGACTCAGATAACTTCGTACGTATTTTATTTTACATGAATATTTTCAAAACACCTGAAAGTCGTGTTTTACCAATTAATTAATTCGAACATAACTTTTAATAATAACACGACGAAAAGCGCCTAAACAAACATCAAAATGCCCGAAACAACCTTTTTGCTGTTGCAAAAGAAACGATAATCTATATATATAAAAGAAAGTCGTGTTAGTTACACTATTTATAAATGATTAATGTACTCAATTTTTTTATTTGTATTTTCTAATAAACGATTTAATAAATTCCAAAATCTGCTTATTTATAGCCTTTAAGGCGGAACAGAGTTCGCCGGGTCAGCTAGTTGAATATGAATCAATGTCAATCTATCAATACTGCCAATATTTTAAGAATAAAAAACACCCGACACAAAAGGAGGGTTAGGTATTATAAGTTTGACGTGTCTGTGTATCCTGTCTGTGGTATCGTAGAACGGGCGAATTTTGACGCGGTTTTTTTTCTGTTTAAAAGCTGACATGATTGTGGCGGACGTAAAAGTTCACCCACATACCCTTCCCGACCTCAAATCACCCGTAATTTACTTTTCCTTTTTTTTAAGTATATTTATATTTTAATATTTTTTACAATGGGTGTCATCCTGTTCCAAATTTTTACACTTTTTACCATTTTCAAAGACTTCAGTACTGGCGGAACGATACGGAACTTAAACGCGCTTATTCTTGAACTCTTATTTGACTGGGCCAATTTTCTAAATAGAAAAGAAGAGTAAGAAGTTATTGCGAGAAATACAGACCAAAAAAAAAACCGGTTATGAGCATGTCGGACCATGGACAATGTAGGGTTCCGCAGGAAAAGAGCGTATCTTAGCGCTTACGTCCTTTTGTTGAGAAGCAGTTTTTTGGCAATTACTCAAAAACGGTACTTACTTCGGAAAGCGTTATGTTTGTGAATTTTTCTGTGCTCTTGCCTACATAAGATTACTCCTTAGTCGCCTCTTACGACACCCACGGATTGAAATGGGGTAGTGTAGTATACAAGAAACTTTGTTTTCTGGTTTATGTTATTATGTTATAAATTATCTGTATAAAATATGTATTGACTATTTGTTTTTAAAATAAATTAAAAAAACATACAGTCGAATTTTGAACCACCATCTTTTGAAGTCGGTTAAAAATTAAATAATAAAAATATAGTCATAATAAATTTATAGTCTTATTATGGCTCCTCTACACGTTGGCCAACTTTGTGGCGAAGTGCTGTGGCCAATACCATTGGCCATCATGTAGAGGGGGTGTTTGTGCTTATCTTGGCTTGTATCATGAGATGGCCCACAAGTTGGCGCGAGATCCGTGTGGTGTCGGTTTTTAAAAAAAGATCAAAGGGTTGTGGCAGTGTTATGGCCGTTGCGTCCACACGTTGGCCACGCGTTTAGTTTGCTACGCCCTGCCAGAGTGAACGCACGCACTTGATTTAAATGTTAACTTTTTCACAAAATTATTTTACCTACAAATAAGAATAATATATAATAAATTATAACGATTCAATTTTTTTTTTACCAAACCTGTCGAATAGGGTATCAAAATAAAGGGAATCAAATGGAGATTACAAATTTATACATAACTAGCTGACCCGGCGTACTTCGTACCGCCATAAATAAAAAAAAGCGCGCGGATCCTAGGTCTATGGTATTTTTGTATTCTGCTACTAATACTACCTTGATACTGCAATGTATTTACTTTTCTACGAAAAATATTTTTCTTCATATTTTACAATATCCATTTATTTTCACTAGTTTGACTTTAGCGACCATAAATACATACAATGATAATTCACTGTCAAATGTCAAATTTTAGACCGAAAATAAATGGCGCGAATACATAAAAATGGCGCGCGGATTCTAGGTCTATGGTATTTGTATTCTGCTACTATACTACCTTGATACTGCAATATATGTATTTACTTTTCTACAAAAAATATTTTATTTCATATTTTACTTTATTTGATAATTTTACTACACAATTGTCATAATATATTCTTTGAATTTACTGGTGAATATTAGTAATATATTCAAGTAATGAGGTTGTATAGTGAGCAAAAAGAAAAAAGAGATCTTTGATTTCTTTTTAATCTGTCATACTGAATTGTCATTAGGGCTGACGTTGATAAATATAGTAATATACATACACAAAGTTGAAAGGATGAATGTTTGTTTGTATATTTGATAATTTTAACCAAAAAGACACGGGATGGATGTTTACAAAGATAAGTACTATTCTAATCAATCACGTAATATTGGTTATGTTTAATCTGAAGTCATTATCTGTGCTTAGAAAATATTGGCCGAAATTTCCCCTCTAAAAGTGAAAAGTTGCTGTGGTCACAGGAACAAAATAACAGGTAAGCGAAGTCACGGGTGACATACAGTATTATTATAAGATTTTTGGGATTATATACATTTCAGTTAATATCGTAATAACTTTTAAACTATTTGTCGAAATAACTTAGTGTAAACGACAAAAATTATCTACATTAAATGACAAAAGTGATAAAGGTATTTACATTCCTAGGAATTAGTTTAATACCATGAAATTTTTCACTTTAAATGCAGTATCCGATTTAAATGTATTTCTTGCTCACTATTCTCTCTATATCGACTTCCACATAAAAGATAGGCATATGCTGTCGCGGACTTTTTTTTATAACTATTTAAGAGTAACAATTCCTCCATACATTATCCTTATGTAAAACTAACGGTTTACGTAGAGAAATCAGAAATAGCTATAAGATGGCAGATTTTTCTCCGACTTACTTTACATTTGTTCTCATGGTTTAGCCAATTTACGCGATATCTAGATAAAATATAGCCTATATGTTATTCTGATGTATAAGGTAAATTATTGCAAATTTTCATTGAAATCTATTCAGTGGTTTTTTCGTTTACTGGTAACAAACATCCAAACATCTAAACATCCAAACATTCTTACAAACTTTCGCATTTATAATATTAGTAGGATTTTAACCAAAAAGACACGGGATGGATGTTTACAAAGATAAGTACTATTCTAATCAATCACGCAATATTGGTTATGTTTAATCTGAAGTAATTATCTGTGCTTAGAAAATATTGGCCGAAATTTCCCCTCTAAAAGTGAAAAGTTGCTGTGGTCACAGGAACAAAATAACAGGTAAGCGAAGTCACGGGTGACATACAGTATTATTATAAGATTTTTGGGATTATATACATTTCATTTAATATCGTAATAACTTTTAAACTATTTGTCGAAATAACTTAGTGTAAACGGCAAAAATTATCTACATTAAATGACAAAAGTGATAAAGGTATTTACATTCCTAGGAATTAGTTTAATACCATGAAATTTTTCACTTTAAATGCAGTATCCGATTTAAATGTATTTCTTGCTCACTATTCTCTCTATATCGACTTCCACATAAAAGATAGGCATATGCTGTCGCGGACTTTTTTTTATAACTATTTAAGAGTAACAATTCCTCCATACATTATCCTTATGTAAAACTAACGGTTTACGTAGAGAAATCAGAAATAGCTATAAGATGGCAGATTTTTCTCCGACTTACTTTACATTTGTTCTCATGGTTTAGCCAATTTACGCGATATCTAGATAAAATATAGCCTATATGTTATTCTGATGTATAAGGTAAATTATTGCAAATTTTCATTGAAATCTATTCAGTGGTTTTTTCGTTTACTGGTAACAAACATCCAAACATCTAAACATCCAAACATTCTTACAAACTTTCGCATTTATAATATTAGTAGGATTATGTTATGTATTTAAATTTAATCAGGAATAATAATTACAACCATTTTTCGGTCTTTTTAGTGCGTTGCTTATGTGTTGATTTTTTGCAGTCAGGTTATTTTAATTTTTTAATTAATTAATTTGACTGTCACCGTGGCGCAGTGGTTAAGGTGGTCGCCTCGCCACTACATCGCCGTGCTGGGTGACGTGGGTTCGATTCCCACACGAGACAAATATTTGTGTGATTCATAGATATTTGTTTCTAGTCAGGGTGTACTTTGTGTCCGTTAGTTTCATGTTTGTAAAGCTCCCCGCGACACAGGGCTTGATCCCTAGTGCGGGCGTTGTCTTTTCTAAAAATAGAAAAATAGAAATAGAATTTTAAATTTTTTTTTATACATCCATTTTCTTATATACATTCACGTAGTTGCGGTATGCTGTGAATAAATAAACCGCAGCAGCAGTTAGCGCCTCAATATCCATTGTAATCAATTCGTCCGCACATTGGCCTGAACCGAAGCAAACTGAACGACCTTCCAACGTGTAGACGCCGTCACAAACTCTTGGCTAATATCTTTGCCACAACATTGGCCACAATGTTGGCCAACGTGTAGAGCAGGCATTAGATTTAGTGGCGTACATCCCAAATCAGTGTCGCCATGATCATGATATTGCAATTGCTATACCTACTTAGACCATCCTGAAAGTTAATTAATTCCAGACCACTTGTACTTACCTAATCGTATTTCGCGTCATATTGATTACTTTTGCAATAATTTACTGTCATGACAATTTATCTACCGACACCACTGACCTGTATTAAATAATATAGGTCAGTGATTTTTGACTGACACTCAAATAACAAGAAGAGGGCTATTGCGTTCAGTGTTGCTAAAATAAAAAAATCGTGGCTTTTTTTCTTGATAGAAATATGTAATATTTTTACGTTATGAACATTAAGCTTTATACTTAAAATATTCTTCGGTTGATTTACATTGATCTTCATTACATTTATTCACATCTCTTTTTTTTTCAACATGAAAAAAATAGGTAAAAAAACGTAATTAGATTAATTTCAATAACCTTAAATTATTGTGACATTTTTTTTTATAAGTTGGTTTTATAAAATACTAGCTGACTCGGCGAACTTCTTACCGTCATATTTTAACCTTCTATTAGGTAACTTCTACAAATATTTAAAAACCAAAATTAGCCAGAGTTTTTGTTTAATATTTTATATATATATATATATATATATATTACATAATTTTTTTTTACACAGAAGCCATCTTGGCTCAAACCCAAATTCCGAAACAAACATTTGCAGATCATACAAATATTTGTGCTGACTCGGGGATCGAACCCGAGACCTCAGTAATCGCAGTTGTACCTACCGTGTCCGTAACCGTAAACCGCTGCCACGGAGCCAGTCATAATACATAACATAGATGTTCAATTATGTGAAGCTTTGTTCTGTAAATAATTAAATATTATGAACAGGCCAGATTTAAAATAAGATTTTCCGTGCCTATTATTTGTTATCTATTATTTTTGGGATAGATACCATAGAGACTTCTTTGCTACGTCGACCAGTTACTACTGATTTATTGTAGCGCCCACACATGCAGTTAGAATTACTTCTACTAGTATGTGGGTTTCCTGATTTCCTCACGACGATGTTTTCCTTCACCGTCCGGCGCAGATAGCAAGTCACGTGACTAGTACATAATTATAAATTCCACAAAGTGGTCGGAATCCAACTCAATCCGCATGACTTGCATGCAGGTCACTTATACATTTGGCCACCTTTGTTTGTTTCCGTACCTATTTAATATACCTACTATCAAAAGTTATGTGCTCGCTTTTGGTAACAACTGCCATTTTATCATCTTAAATTTATAAAACTACTAGCTGACCCGGCGTACTTCGTACCGCCATAAATAAAAAAAATCGTTATAAAAAAAAAACCGCGCGGATCCTAGGTCTATGGTATTTGTATTCTGCTACTATACTACCTTGATACTGCAATGTATTTACTTTTCTACGAAAAATATTTTTCTTCATATTTTACTTTATTTCATATTTTACAATATCCATTTATTTTTATTAGTTTATGACTTTAGCGACCATAAATACATACAATGATAATTCACTGTCAAATGTCAAATTTTAGACCGAAAATAAATGGCGCGAATACATAAAAATGGCGCGCGGATCCTAGGTCTATGGTATTTGTATTCTGCTACTATACTACCTTGATACTATGCTATGCAATATATGTATTTACTTTTCTACAAAAAATATTTTATTTCATATTTTACTTTATTTGATAATTTTACTACACAATTGTAATAATATATTCTTTGAATTTACTGGTGAATAATTAGTAATACATTCAAGTAATGAGGTTGTATAGTAAGCAAAAAGAAAAAGAGATCTTTGATTTCTTTTTAATCTGTCATACTGAATTGTCATTAGGGCTGACGTTGATAAATATAGTAATATACATACACAAAGTTGAAAGGATGAATGTTTGTTTGTATATTTGATAATTTTAACCAAAAAGACACGGGATGGATGTTTACAAAGATAAGTACTATTCTAATCAATCACGTAATATTGGTTATGTTTAATCTGAAGTAATTATCTGTGCTTAGAAAATATTGGCCGAAATTTCCCCTCTAAAAGTGAAAAGTTGCTGTGGTCACAGGAACAAAATAACAGGTAAGCGAAGTCACGGGTGACATACAGTATTATTATAAGATTTTTGGGATTATATACATTTCATTTAATATCGAAATAACTTTTAAACTATTTGTCGAAATAACTTAGTGTAAACGACAAAAATTATCTACATTAAATGACAAAAGTCATAAAGGTATTTACATTCCTAAGATTTAGTTTAATACCATGAAATTTTTCACTTTAAATGCAGTATCCGATTTAAATGTATTTCTTGCTCACTATTCTCTCTATATCGACTTCCACATAAAAGATAGGCATATGCTGTCGCGGACTTTTTTTTATAACTATTTAAGAGTAACAATTCCTCCATACATTGTCCTTATGTAAAACTAACGGTTTACGTAGAGAAATCAGAAATAGCTATAAGATGGCAGATTTTTTTTCCGACTTACTTTACATTTGTTCTCATGGTTTAGCCAATTTACGCGATATCTAGATAAAATATAGCCTATATGTTATTCTGATGTATAAGGTAAATTACTGCAAAGTTTCATTGAAATCTATTCAGTGGTTTTTTCGTTTACTGGTAACAAACATCCAAACATCCAAACATCCAAACATCTAAACATCCAAACATTCTTACAAACTTTCGCATTTATAATATTAGTAGGATTTTAATAAGCCACTGATATCAACCTAAGAAAGAAGGTATTATTGTGGTATAGTGTAGATGCTTGGAATACCAGCAAACATTATTAATAGGTACTTAACTACAATTAATTTTTCCAACCTTAAAAAATCATAGGTTGTTTAAATAAGTAGGGTTATTTTTTATGAGTTATTTTATTAAGATTGTAATGAAAAGTAAGTAATACCATCAGTGTGGTACCTATTATTTACTATTCATTAGTTAATTACCATACACCATACACGGCATACACCATCCTTTGTGTATCTAATGCCAGCCTTGTTTAGGGGTCATATTGTCTTTTGAGTTTTTGTTTACTTATCAGAAAAAAATTCCAAGTCAACTTTTAATACTGTTTAAAGTTGTTGTGTATAGGGTACCTAAGTAGCTACTAGGTTTTCAGTATCCAATTAACTGCTGGAAGAACAAATACAAGTTTGCTAATGTTGTATTCAGTATGTCATTAATGTTACAGGAATGATTCACATTATCGTCGTTCTGGCCCTTGAAAACCGAAAGGTGTTTTTCTTTTGATCTATCTTGATATTGTTCTAAGAAAAACATAAATGTATGATATCTTCTAATGCCTAGCACTTGCCCGCGGCTCCACTCGCGCCTATTTTCTGTTCTTAGAGCTAAAATTCGAAAAATCCATTTCATCAAAATACATAAGTACCTAGTTTCATCATCCATTTTTCTTTGACCCAAACTTCAGCCAAAAATACAAATAGGTAGGTATATGACCGATTTCCTCACATCACGGGTTTCAACACACTCCTGACGCTGATAGATTCATGCTAGGCCACTGCCTAGCTGTAAATTTGGAATATAGGTTCCTCTCAATGTTATTTTTTTTAACCAATCACTTGGACATAGGTATGTATAAGACCAATAGAGATCTTATTACACAAGAAAAAGGCTAAAAGCCTGACGGGGCTGCACGGCTGGTATTTGGGGCACCCACCCAGGTATTAGTTATGTTTATTCGGCAGATACCTATCTACTTTAATACCAAGTACGTAAGTAGGTAGATTGTCCGACGACCTAAATAAGGTCGCTGGGTCACTGGATGCGGAAGGCGGAGGACAGTGTTATGGCGCGTGATAGGAGAGACCTACGTCCATCAGTGGACTGCAATAGGCTGAAATGATGATGATGATAAGGTAGGGAAATACAAGAGCAGCAGGTAGAGGGTGTCATCGATCTATTTCATAGTCTTTTCTTTCCCCATAAGTAGGTACCCACCTAGCTAAGTCAGTATGTACTAAGTATCTACTTACCTATAGTCTACCTACCGTAAACTTTCGACAGGTAAGTACCTATGTAGGTAGGTTTAAATATCTATCCGTAGGAAAACTACCTTCTTTAAATATTCATACACTGAAAAATATGTAGGTGTACTTAAGTAGTAAAAGTGTAATAAGTGGGTACCTAACCTACCTACACTGCGGAGTTGGCGGTTTGTAAATAGAACGTATCGTACACCTACTACGTAACGTAAGTAGTATGTCGCGCGCGTTGAACTTAAATGTTACCGATAGCAACTAGGGTTGCCACCCGTACTTTAATATATAGTATTGTGCTAGTATCGTGTTTAATATATAGTATTTCAGTCCATTTTAGGTACTATATGTTATAGAAAAAAAATATAGTACGAATAATACTGTATTTTCATCGGTAATTCAGTTTTCGCGCTTTTTAATTAAATAACTGTGACGGGAACGCACCCGCAACGCAGCATTAGGAATTTCAAAATGAAACGCATTCAATTGCTCAGATTCCTATAATTATTTTAAAAATAATAAGAGTTTTTTAACCAAAGCTTAGACTAACAACAAATACACATGGAAAAATAAATACCTAATTACCAAAAAAATAAATGTGTAGGTACAATTTTTTTCTTGTATCTTCCAATACTACTATACCTACCTATTTTTTGTAATGTTTTGTAAAAAAGATTATTTTTCTTCAAAAAAAGGCGGCAACCCTAATATCAACGAACAATTGACCACAAAGAACACCACGTGCGCTTTGGCGGCAGCCGCGTTGCCGTGGAGACGAACAGGCGCGGCGCGGGTATGGGAGCCCCTCTGTCGCCGCCCGCTCAGCACTCGCCCCGCACGCTGCCATGCCGCGCCGTGCTAAATGCACACGGCCGGTTGGAGGCGTCCGCGTCCCGTAGACCGGTGACCGAACGAAAACAAACTGAGCTAACGACGCTCCGCTCGCACGCACTCCGCTCAGTACTCGCTTCAGGCGCGCACCGGTTTATTCCGCGTGCCCATTTTCCACACTGTTTACGCCGCTAGAGGCCCCCAGTGCCCGTCCCCGAAACCGATTCACAATTTATCTGAACATGGATGGTGACCTGTCCCAGGGTGCTTCCGGCGATGCCTCTCCTATTTATGAAGATAGGTAAGCATATTCCTAAGACAAGAATCTTACTGGCAATATAGGTACCTAGTACCTACCTATTATGAAGTAAATAATCGATCGCACATAACAGTTTTACCTACCTACCCAATTCAACAGGTACCTCTAAGTAATCTCACTCTAACCTCTAATTTAAACCACATCCTGCCTACTAACTTATTTAATTCGGTAGGTACTGCTCTAGGTAGATTGTTTTATTGGTTAGGTTTAAAATAGTATAAGTATGACCTTAAATATAAATAGGTAGGATTTTAGTATTAAGAGAGTTCAGAGTTCATACAGAGGAACGGCAACGTTGCAATTTAGGGTCTTATTTCGCAATTTTCAATTTTATTATTTCAAAAACTGTTATATTATATAAGTGCACTTTTGAGAATTACATGAAAGTGTATTAAATATCTAGTAAGTATCCGTACCTAACTACCTAATGCTTAAAGTTATTTTACTACGAAAATAACGCCCTGGATTTCCAATGTTTTATTTGGTAATTTAATAGTTCAATTATTAAATAATAATATTTTCACACAGCGCCATCCAGTCTCAAACTAAGTAAGCAATTGTATTTGCTTGTGTTATGGGTGCTTGTGCTGTGTGTACTATTTTTTTTAATACATACATACTATAGTTAAATTACACCCAGACACAGAACAAATAATCATCCTCAACAGTCAACACACAAAGAGAAGGGATTTTGCCTGGGTGGGAATCGAACCCATGACCTCCGGCTTAGCAGTCAGGATCACTAACCACTCTACGCCAACAGGCCAGTCAAATATTACTTGATCAGTGTTGTATTTGAACCTGGTGTATAATATTTATTGATCTTTTCAACGCTCACAATATTTTGAATCGTTCACTGTGCCAATATATTAATGAACTCGACTGTACTTTGGAAATAAGTACCTACGGACCCTAGTAGGCATACTAGTAAGATTATCAGGTATACCCATTTTAGCGAGTTTTCATAAAGAAACAAGGAAAACGTGTATTTACTCGACTTTAATATTTTATTCCGATGGCGAAATGCGACATCATCATGAGAGATGACATTCCTCAAATAAAAAAATTCTACCTAAATAGGTACCTACATACTTGGTTCTGATTAGGTGGCACCAATAATGATTCTGTTGCTGCGTTGTTTATTGGTAGATATACTTAGGTCTATTTAGTAATCTGTGACTTAGGTACTACAAACCTACAAAGAATTGAATAAGTGCTTAGTTTACCTATATTTAAGACAGAGATATATTTGAGTTATTTATTTACTGGCAATTAAGTACCTAGATAGGTAGGTACATACCTCGCCTTGGCCTTGTTTGCCTGCTCTACACGTTTGCCAACGTTGTGGCGAAGTGCTATGGCCAATACCAATGGCCATCATGTAGAGGGGGTGTTTGCGCTTATCTTGGCTTGTATCATAAGATGGCCCACAAGTTGGCGCGAGATCCGTGTGGTGTCGATTTTTAAAAAAAGATCAAAGGGTTGTGGTAGTGTTATGGCCGCTGCGTCCACACGTTGGCCACGCGTTTAGTTTGCTACGACCTGCCAGAGCGATGAGTGAGAAAAAATTAACATGTAAATCATGTGCGTGATGATTATTTACATGTTAATTTTTTCTCAAAATTATTATTATTTATTAGTATCAAAATAAAGGGAGATTACAAATTTATACATAATTATGTTATGTATTTAAATTAAATCAGGAGGAAATAGAGGCGCTCGTAGCATTGTGGTACTAAGGTGTTCTTTACGATCATCGAGGTTAAGCAACCTTCGGCAAGGTCAGTCCATCTTTGGAGCAGAATGGCATCAAAATAAAAAGTATTTTTGTAAATATTATAATTTCTTGTAGTAACTTGGGAATTAATGTAGGTCTGTAGTACATATTATGATGACGGCTTTCTACGTCTCACACACATATCGCTCTATCGCTCTCTAATAAGCTCAAGCTCCGCCGTCCAAGCACTGTCGGGTTACATTTGGGTTACATACTTTGCCACGCAGCTAGAATTAAATACACAGCCAGAGTGCAATCACGAATAATCACGATGCACACTCAATTGATTGTACCCGACCATCCCGATTACAAATAATGTGGGCTAAATTAGTGGAATACGCTGTATATTTTTATTAGTGTTAAGTGTGTTAAGTTTATCGTGAACTTATTCTGAACTGACTCCAACATTGACTTTGACTAGATAATTGTATTGTAATAATTACAATTATCTAGTCAGTCATTTCAAGTCAGTCAAATTAAAATAACTCAAACGCATAGTAACAATTATTGTAACTATGCGTTTGAGTTATTTTAAAGACTAAGGGATCAGTCACACAGAGCGTGTTCACGCGGTTAGTTAAGCGTTCCTTGTGATGTATTACGCTTAAACTGGTTGACCTTAGGAGTGCCTCCTCTGCGGCTGTGGGCCTCTGGGCATGTCTATTTAACGTTATATAACACAGCGAGTACGCAGAACGCGAACCAGGAACGCATGAACACAGAAGGCGGTGAACGCTTTAGACAGGTCACTAAATTAGTAGATAAATTAATATAAATAATATAATTAATTGTTTGTTGCTCATAATATTTTATTATTGTGTAACGTAAGTATACAGGGTGTAACATTTAGATTGGCCAGTAAACTGAAACTATAAGACATACGAAGATTGGTTCTTAGGAAACATATCACATATTTTAGTGACAGAAAAATTGTATTCATAGATTTAAAAAATAGCATTGGCTCAGTTTGGAAATCAAATTGGGACTAATTGAAAAATAAAACTTACGCCGACTGTGTATGGTTTAAGGGTTATTACTCCACTCGATATTAATTATTTATTATATTATTGTTGGGTTAGATGCCATAGAGGCATAGTAGTACTTTACTGTGATAGAGGCTTCTTCGCTACGATATTCAGGAGGTGCCTTAAAGGGACCCTGAATATCGTGTAGTGTAATAAGCTCTTTAAGCATAAGAATCATGATATATATATAATTGTAGTAGGTACATACTGAGGTGTCCAAAATGACAATTCTTTTAGGTAACGATTTTACTATGCGTTTTATATATTTTATACATTTTAGATATCATGTTTCATAGTAAAATTTACTGCTTAAGATCTAAACAATCGATTTCCAAATAGAAATGACGGAAATTTTATTTTTGAAAACGTCCGGTTTCTATTTCCGAACTGAGAACATGTTTTATTAGGATTCCGTAGCCAAAAAGTCAAAATGACAAAACGGAACCCTTATAGCTTAGTCATGTCCGTCCGTGTGTCACAGGCATTTTACTCAGAAACTACTCGGTGTATTGATGAAATTTGGAGAATAGATGTTTTGTGTGAGCCGCTACTAGGTTTGATAGTTAAATATGCATACATGTAACAGAATCCGAAACATTTTTTTTCAGCAAACATTTACGTGTGTCACATACTTCGACAGATCTTATAAAAACACTAAGGTTTCTAAGAATTTAGGTATTTGATTAATTATGTGAATATTTTCAGAAATAAACGCTCCGAAAGTAGCATAAATTGTCCCTCTCTAATTTCTAAACCGTAAATCCTAAAAATCTGAAATAAAAACAAAAATAACGCTTTATATTATAAATACTTCCAACTAAAGTTATTGTGAACATGACCGGATCTACCGTTTTTGAGTTATTGCCGAAAAACTGCGCCTCAACAAAAGGACGTAAGCGCTATAGCTTATAATGTATGAAGATAATTCTTTTGCTGCTATTAACCGGTTTTTAAATAGGTATATGAATACAGTTTGAACTGTCAGTAAAATACTGACAGGACTAGACTTTGTTTCTAAGAACAGATCTTCTGTTAGTATTCATAATCATTGAAATATGTAATACCTACTTTGATTATATTATTATGTGTGCTTTGTCTATGATATGTGTCTATGTTTGATTTTGAATAAAGCGTGAGCTCGCTCACTTGTTGCTGAAGTCTTGACGTGTTTCATTAGGTTTTGGGCTCAGTCCCATCTTCAAAATTTTAAAAAGTTACAGTTTTAGTGCGTGGAATGGCTGGAAGATATATTGTGAATGTTCCAAAACTGGTCGTGAAAATTACGAAGAGTGGGCAGTCGCGGCAGTAAACTTCTTAATTTTAGAATGCGTCAATATCATCAGGCAAGATGCCGGTGATGGCGGAACAGTTGACAATCAAAAGGCAAAAGCTAAACTGGTGATGACAATCGATTCATCGTTGTATCTGCACATAAAGAATGAAAAGACGGCTTTGGGCGTATGGAAGAAACTCAAAGCACTATTCGATGACTCGGGGTTCACATGCAGGATTAGCTTGTTATGAAGTTTAATTTCGATTCGACTCAAGAACAGTGAGTCAATGACAGCATACGTTACGGAGATCATCGATACGGCGAAAAAAAAAAAAGAAAAAATTAATAGGAGCCGGCTTTGATATAAACGAGGAATGCAATGGATCGTTATTGTTGGCGGGTTTACCTGACAAATTCTCGCCTACGTTATTAAAACAAAACTTTTGGACATGAGTGATAATATTGGCAATAGTCAGTCGGAGAATGCATTCTTATCATCATCAAAAAGTTGGCAGTATTATAAAGGGAACAAAGTTGTCAAAACTGGAGAAAAGTCTCGACCTGTCAAAGTGATTAAATGTTTTTTGCATTTGCAATGCAATTTGATTAAATACTATTGTAAACAAACCAGCCATTATAAAAACCAATGTCCAAATTGTAAGGAAAAACATGTAAATGCATTCAGTGCAGTGTTTCTAAATGGCAGTTTTGATAAACACGCGTGGTACATTGACGCTGGTGCGAGTAGCCACATAGTGATCATTTATTTTATTTATTTATTTTATTTATTTGGGAAAACAAACAGTAGTATATTATGAGTACAAATAAACTTAGCAATAAACTTAACAAATATACTACCCACTACATTCTCCACAGATTAACATGAATGTTGTAACTGTAAGCAGACAATATTGCTGTCGTCACTATTACAATTAAATATACCTAAATTAGTATAAACAAAAGAAAATTATGTGAAGTACTTAAGTAACTACGAGTATTGAAAAGGTTATCCTAGTAACAATCTGTACCCGGTCCTCTCTGTCACTACTACTAGTTCTAAGAAAACATTATCAATTAATAATATATGTTTGATCAGCCAAGAAAGCATAAAGAATGTGTCAAAAAACAAAACTACAAGGGAGATTATAGTTGCAAATAAAACAACTATGCCAGTGTTGTGCTCTCAACTGCTGTGTGTTATGTATTCCCAATGTCACCTCTAACTTATTATCTGTTAGTCAGCTGCTAAAGAATGGTAACAAAATCAGTTTTCAGCGGGATTGTTGTTACATCAGGAATCGGCAGAATGAACTGATTGGTATAGCGCAGTTAGTGAACGGGGTCTACAAGTTAAACACTAGGTCAGCATGTTTGTTCGGGGTTTCAGCAACAAAGACCTCAGATGTAATATGGCACAGAAGACTTGGCCATATTAATAATAAAGATATGAATGATATGAGAAATGGCGCTGTTGAAGGTTTGGAGTTTGAAAAGAAAACAGATATCAGCAAGTACAATTGTACAGTTTGCTGTGAAGGAAAACAAACTAGATTACCATTTCCACATAGCAATCACAGGAGTGAGCATGTCATTGAGAGGATTCATGCAGATGTATGTGAACCAATGGAGACCAAATCAATCGGTTTATCCAGGTATTTTTTGCTTTTTGTGGATGATTACAGCAGGATGTCATTTGTCTATTTTTTGAGGAATAAAAGTGAAGTCTACTCCTATTTTAAAGAGTTCAAAGCTAAGGTTGAAAAACAGATGAATTGCAGTATAAAAGTGTTACGAACAGATAATAGCACAGAATTTTGTTCAAATGAAAAAAATGAATGATATTATTTGAAACAATGTGGCATAGTTCATCAGATAACCAATCCGTATACTTCGGAACAGAATGGGATGTGTGAAAGATTTAATCGCCCAATCGTGGAATGAGCCAGATGCTTTCTCTATGAAGCAAAGTTCGAGAATAAGTTTTGGGCTAAAGCAGTTAACACAGCAGTATATTTAATAGCCTCAGGGCTGAACCAAAAATCTTCATATGAACTGGACTAGCTGTAAACCAAATATCAGTCGTATAAGAGTGTTTGGAAGCACAGTCATGACCCATATCCCTAAAGAGAAAATGCATAAGTAGGATAAAAAGGCAGAAAAGCATTATTTAGTAGGGTATGAAGAAAATGTGAAAGGGTACCGCCTGTATAACCCCAACACCAATAAGGATATCACAAGGAGGGATGTCACTATTATAGTGCAGGACAATTCGGAAATGATGCAGGCTGTGATAAATGAAAGCAACGAGTCATCGTCTGACAGTGTTGAGCAGCTTAAAAATTCTGATAGCTCAGACGCTTCAACTAGTACAGTGAAGAGTAACAATAATGATAGTACCCATATACAAGAAGAATCCAACACAAGCCATAGTTCTTCAGATGAAAATTTTGACAGTGTACCAGTAAAAAAATACGCAGAATGTAAAACCAGATAAAGTTGTAAGAGTAAGAAAAAACCCTGATAGATATGGTTACAGTCACGTGTGTATTGAAGCAGATACAGATCCATGTGGAGACCAGTTGTAACATATGAAAAAGCTTTAAATAGGCAAATAAAGAAGCGACGTACCACGTACTATGTTTATTTCAATGAGGGGTGGTGTTAGTATTCATAATCATTGAAATATGTGTGCTTTGTCTATGATATGTGCCTATGTTTGATTTTGAATAAAGCGTGAGCTCGCTCACTTGTTGCTGAAGTCTTGACGTGTTTCATTATCTTCGTATGTCTTATATAATATAGGACCAGACACCAGGTAAGTACATTTTTAAATGTACTTACTTACCTGGAATAATAGGTTTTTGTGGTAACAATTACAATTACTTGTTGTCAAGGTGAAGCCACATAATAATATATTTGATAGATTTTGTTGTTTTCTAGTACCTACATATATATGAAAGTCTCTGTTTATAAGTAAGTACTATATATTCTGATAACTCCGATTCCTAGCACATTGACAAACCTTAGTGGTTTTTTCTTTCTTGTACTATTGTTAATCTGTATTGTATTTTGATACATAAAATAAAAAATTGTGAATAAATATAACAAAATTAAATGCATGCAAAAACTGGTTGTTATATAAAAACTTACCACTGATTACCTATAAAACTGGCAACATTTCCATTCACTAAAAATGACAAAGGACACCCAATATGTTTGCTTTGTCTTAGTAAATTGATACTGTCTGGTATACGTATGCGCCATCATTACTGACAACACACAGGTCATCCATCCGACCATATCTTACCATAGATAGGCAGATTATGTAGGTAATGTAGGTACATATATGCGTCGTATAGCAAATGTAGTACCTACTTACAAAATGGTAAATATTCAAAAATTATTCCGCGCCGTCGCAAAACGTCCCTTTCTCATAATGTCCCGTCCTCAAAGCGCCCCTTCCACTGAATGTCCTTTTTCCTGCTTATCTGAATTTTAATATTAAAAGGGTGCTGAATGAAGCTCCTTTTAATCTGTTTGAAGTCGCTGATAAGCACTAAGCCAAGACCAATAAAACGATACTTAGCGATGTAAGACAGTCTTATGATAGTAAATGTACCTAACTCACGCTCATCTATAAACTATCAACATGTTGCCTAACGAAACTTCATACTAGGTACTTAGATGCCCTCCTATACGACAGCACAAATTGATAAAATCTTTAAAAAAAACCGACTTCAAGTCCATATTTAGGTACATGTACAAATTTAAACTAAAATAGTAGAAAATAATATTTTAATTACCGTAATTACGTACGTAACGTCAAAGCATAAGCATTAATGTACAATAAACGAAATTAAGTTTACACATACCTATTAACAATTTATAAACAGTTATTTTCCGAGTCGGTGCCAGCCAAGAAACACAGTTTAATCCTGCCTTTGCTCAACAAGCTTTCGAACGGTACGGAGCGACGACTCGGTGGCGCAGGCAGCCGTGTAGCGGTGGTCGGCTGTGAATGCTGTGATGTGCCTGAGTGAACTATGTAAACGCGGGCAGACGTTTGAGGGCAATCGTCGTTGATGGTTGTCTTTATGCGTAACAATTATGATGCACTTGTTTGCATTCTCACGATTCCGCCATTCATGTATCTATTTAGGTTATTTTTGCTTTAGCTGGCACCGACTCCAAAAATAACTGTTTATAAATTGTAAATAGGTATGTGTAAACATAATTTCGTTTATTGAACATTAATTTATATTTATTTGATATGCGAATTTATTAATTTAGGCATACGGTTTTTAGTACACGTTTCCTATTTTGGTATAATAATATTACAACTTTAATTATTGGTAGACAAAAACTTTTGGTGAACTAAGTATTTGTTCCCATTCATTTTTATTCACAAATAAGTGTTGACCTCATTTTTGATATTTTTTCTACCTTATTACCAATGAATTTATCATTTCATACATATTGTCATTATGGTGGTTTGTCTAGGGTCACCAGTCACCACACATCTGACGAAAGATGCGTTGGGCGTATTTTCGGTAGCGTTTATTTGGTCAAATTAGACCTTTCAGATGACATGTTTGTTCTGACGTAACACGACTGACGATATACGACGCATCTTCTGTCAGCTCTGTGGCGACCTTTACCACAACGTCGTGTTATCAAATTGATTGATTTTCTCAAATAACGCTTAATCAATTTCAATAAAATTCATATGGGACCAATACTGTTCATCAAATCAGTTCATGATCGGCGCAGAAATCGCTTAACATACAAGGTACATACAAAAACATACGTGTCGAATTGAGAACCTCCGCCTTTTGTTTTCGAAGTCGGTTCAAAACTCAAGGAACGCTTTAAGCTTTGGTACCTACTTGTGATTATGGAATCGATCCAAGGTGACTTACCTAGGTACCTACATAATAATTTTAAAACACAACCTAAACCTCATGGCGGCTATAAAACAGTTATTAATATTATCTAGGTACAACCTACCTCTATATTAGTCAACAATTTGGTGTAAAAATAAAATAATTAGGTCGTGCCCATCTATAATCGCAGTAGGTACTTACCTTTATTTTCAAATCATAAATTCAAAGTTTGATTAGGTACATGAGATTAAAAAGTAACAAATTTTATGAATACACACTAGAAAGTCACCCTTCTTCGCAACCCTCGCTGTCGATCTTGCTCCAATGAAAGCGATTTGAACATTTTTTTTATAGAGAACAACACAGGCACTTAAGTGAGTAAAAATATTCCATACAACATGAATGATATGTGATAGATAACATAGTAAAATAAATGCTACTTAGTCATCATTGGACCACGGACGCAGAATTACGGACAATAATAGTACGAGTCTTTAGCAGTGTTCGGCTTGTAGCGTGAATACGGGGCGTTGAACTCTGTACGATGTAGGTACCTATCGCATGGCGCGTATTCGCAATCATATCAATCAATTAGTCGCTGAATAATACCAATGATTTATTATTGGATGCTCCTATTTATTGCACTGCCACTGCATCATTTAACCAATACCACAATTTTATCAGGAATGCTGGATACCTACATAAGTACCTACAAGTGTAATTTTCGATACCTGGGCCCTGTTTCTCGAAACTTGCAAATTCACAAGCTTCATTATGTAAAAAAGACTTGTATAATCTGTTTCACGAAAAAAATTACAAGTGTTTTTCTTTCCGGCATGGAAATAGTTTTTTTTTTTAGTTTTGCAAACGTATCGAGTAGGGTTTCAAAATAAAGAGAATCAAATGGAGATTACAAATATACGAGTATAAGTATACATAATAATATGTTATGTATTTATATTTAATCAGGAATAATATTACAACCATTTTTTGGTCTTTTTAGTGTGTTGCTTATTTGTTGATTTTTAGCAGTCGGGTTATTATAATTTTTAATTATTTACTTGTTCTATACGTACCTAACTTATAACGTACGTTCTTTTTAGGGTTCCATACCTCAAAAGGAAAAAACGGGACCCTTATAGGATACCTCCGTTGTCTACAGGCAATAAAAAAAAAAGTTTCAAAATATGTGGTGTTGTTTAATAGTATACAATGATTAAGTATATCAAGACTGAGATTATAAATTACTAGCTGTTGCCTGGGGCTTCGCTAGCGTCGTTCACTTGTCACTCAATCACTCAACTTTATAATATTACTAATATTATAATACACGAATATTATGATATGTACCGATAAAGTTTGTATAAAATGAAATTACATTGAAACTGGCAATTGAATAGTTATGATATTGGGTTTAAAATTTACACAATTTTATAATGGTGTTCTAGTTTCCATTAAAATGTATAGATATTAAAAATAATAGTTACATGGTGTTCTTTTATTGACAATTAATAAGCAGTACTACTAGTAGTACCATGCATCGGTAGTGAGTGACATGGGTAAGCAGGGGTTTTTGGGGTTGCATGGGGCAGCAGCACTCAGACTTTAAGAAAAGTGAATAAAGTTTTTGCATAAGTTTTGCACCTGATACATGTACTCGTAAATTGGCCGTGTCGGCCCAAAACTAACAGGAATTCATAATATGCTCTAAATACGCAAAAGAACTACCTATTCTTATACTATTTAAAATACGATGTGGGTAAGTCCGGGCCTTGGTCATATACTCGTATTATACCATTATAGTACTTACGATACTCGTTTAAATTTTCATGATAGTAACAAGAGCTAGTAACGGCAATACAAATACTTCAATAATAGTCAATTCAAACAAATCAAGCGGTTGATATGCTCTTTATCAAGGCATGTGTTCCCGCAGACCATGTGGGTCAAGCCGCGAGCGTTAGCTAGTTGAAATATTAACAATTATATAACATACAATATCATTGTACACGCGAAGAGAATGCACAACTAATACCTATCTAACTACTTGCAAACTGGCAAAACTAAATTTGCAAAGTGAACGCACACGAGAGCCATTCCCAGAAGGGAGTTAATAAACTACTTACTTTTATTGAATAGCAAATTTATTTTGTCTATTTTTAATCTATGTACTCAGATTCTAGTTACCGTATTTTATGTGAGGGTCTATTTTCAATTAGCTCTTTATTTATTTATTATTTAATTTAAAATACACTTTATATACACAGACATGCACAAAGGCGGACTTTATGCTTTATAAGTTTTATTAGAAATGGAAAACATAAGGCAGCACGACAGTTTGTTCCCTCGTACCTACTATTTAATTTAAGAGTGCTGTAGGTAATTTCAAAGTAAAACTAGTACCACATGTTTGTAATTACTAGGTGTTCTACACGGGTATAAATTTGCGTTCCAACAGAGTGACCTTGGTGAGAGCTTGGTTGCCCTCCGCGTAGTTTGTATGAAATTTGGTTTACAACAGCCGGCTAAACGGTTGGAATCCACCACGGGTACGTCTGTGGAAGGTAAGTTTATAACCATGTAGCATGGCTGGCATGGCAAGCATGGCATTGCAAGTTCCAATAAAGCTGACCTTGTATGTAATCAAGAGATGCCATCTATCTAGCCAGCAGATGTAATCCAAATTTGATACAAACTACGCTGATGGCATCCTATTCCATCAAGATCACCTCTGTTGGAACACAAGATTACAACCGTGTGGCTAGTTAGGCGCTTAAGTACATGTAAATTAATAAGCAAATGATATATTGATTATGTTACGTATCCATTAGAGTAGCCGCAACATGAGGGCTCTGCGCCGATGTGTCCTCACAATCATCATCATCATCTCAACCCATAAACGTCCCACTACTGGGCACGGGTCTCCTCCAAAGAATGTGAAGGGAATTTAGCCTACTATACCACGCTGGCCAGACGGGTTGGTATAGGGTTTGTTTCGAATTTTCCTTTTCTCGCAGTGCTCTTGTCTGCATAAGGTTACTCCCTTAGGCGCCTTTTACGACACCCACGGGTTGAGATGGGGTAGTGACATTATGTATTCTTAATCCGTCACTACACGGATCCTCACAATACTATTTCATTAAATATTTATTATTAGTGTATAAGTAGTATATATTTTTAGTGGCGCAAAGCAATTCATGTAGTAGTAGCGCATTATACTCAAAAGTTGTAGAGCATTTGTGCAGAATTAACTTGATATTTTCTTTAAAATTTATTGATTTTCCAATTTGTGAACCCTCCTGACTATCGGTGGCTGGATGTGGCCTTGTATAATCTTGAATGGATCGCAGCACAATGCGCTTTGTGTTAAAGTAGGCCGAGGACCGAGAGGTGATGTATATATTAATAACATTTAGAATTTCAAATTAAATAGCTTAGAAATGATGTCGTGCTTCCTTCGATTTGGCTCTACCGAAACTTGACGAACACTTTTCGAATGACAAGCTTTCATAGGCGTGCTATATCTATAAAATTGCATAACAAATGTCTCATCTGGTTTTCAGATGGGTGAAACTGGTGAAAGTCAGTCTTCCATATATACTCGTGGACAAATAATTCGGGTCAGCGCTAAAATCCTCTGTATCTTCCAAATTAATAATGTTACATGCATGAAAGTAACTTTATATTAAAGAGAATTTTAATATCGTTTGCTATAAAACCTTAAATGTTATTTAAAACGTAATAGGTAAAAAAAATAACAAAAGTTCGAATTAGTAGTAATAAATTTAAATCTTGCTTGTTTTCTCTCTTCTGTTTTCAATCTGTCAAATTTATATTATAAAAGGCAGTCATCATCGTCTTTCACGGTATTATTGAACTACTATCATGTCACTAACACCAGAAGAATGTACACGTATCGTCACTATGCTAGAAGAAGGCAGAAGTCAGAGAAGTACAGCGAGATTAACAGGCGTATCACTTTCTACGGCGCAAAGAGTTGTCCAACGTAACAAATCAACTTCGAGGGACTCGATGAGATGACGTAAGCGACCGGACTGTAAGGCGGCGGCTTCGAGGAGCTAATTTGACCCCACATAGACCCGCAAATGGCCCCAAACTTGCAAGGGAACATCGAGTAGCAAGATTACGCTACGCCCGCGAACATGCACAATGGGGAGACGAAGAATGGGCAAAAGTAATGTTTTCTGACGAATCCAGATTTATGCTTTATGCACAGGATGGGCGAAGAATTTACCGACGGCCAGGGGAACGTTTTATTCCAGCTTGTTTTCAGGAAAAACTATTATCGGCGGTGGATCTATTATGGTTTGGGCTGAAATCTCTTCAGAGAGTCGTACGGAGATAGTGCTGATAGAAAATGGTACGCTAACTAGTGCAAGATATGTAGAAGAGATCCTTAATGAGCATGTCGGCCCATACTTGATTAATATGGTTGAAAATTCCATATTTATACATGACAACGCAAGGCCACATATAGCTCAAATTATGAACGAGTATTTTCAAGACGTTGGCATCAATTGCATGGACTGGCCTTCGAGAAGCCCGGATTGTAATCCCAGTGAGCATGATTGGGACGAGCTTGGAAGTTGTAAAAGAAATCGGAACCCCGCCCCAGCTACATTTAGAGACCTGAAACATGCGTTAGTGGAAGAAGGGAACAATATCCCGCAATATCGTATAAGATATTTAATTAACAGCATGCCCAATCGTCTGGCAGCTGTAAGAAGAGCTCGTGGAGTCAATAGATACGAAGTATTAATTTGGTTTTAAAGTTAGGGTTAGTTAGGTATCTTGACATAGGTAATATTATCACTAATAAATAACAGATGAGGGTATATATTCCTTAATGGGATCTTGTACTACATGAAGGTTTCCATTGCACTCTAAGGAGTATGTATATCTATTGAATTGAGAGCTATTTCGAGGGTGATGTATGCGGAATTTGTTTACGGGTGTCCCACACTTAAAGATAATGTAGCTGACTGTACCTTTTGTGTCAGGCTTTACGGATTTCGGACATTTAACAATGAAGACCTATAGAAAATCAGTCATTTCGGGAAAAGTTCTTTTTGAAATGCGTACTTTATGTAGATCAGTACATTTTGACATTCAGACCAAACCAACCGAAGGGATTTAATGTTTTGTCAACAATTTATAACTATAAATCTCTAATTTTAAAAAGAATAATTGTATTAAAGACCCTCTGTAATAGCATAGTATAAATAGAGTTCTCTTACTTTACTTGTGGTAATAGTATTATTTTTAGGTCTAGTCTAGGTAATTGTCTAGGTAATTTTTTCCCGACTGTCAGGACGGGTATTGTTTTTAATTATTTACCTACCTAATTAATTATAATAAGTTATAGGTAAGGTAGTAAATTGTTAAAGTAGGTAGTTATTATGACAATTTTACACACCATTTGTAATGGTAGAATAATGATAATAAATGTACCTATCTACATAGTACATTCTGATAAATAAACGAATTGAATTGATTGCCGGCGGCCGGCCGCGCGGCGGCGTCCAAAAATATTTTTACATTTTATCATTAGTTATACTAGCCTCCACCCGCTGCATAGCCCGCGTTGTATGTATTTTATACCTACTTAAACAACTGCCTCATAAATCACTATCTCATGGTTAAGACCGCATCTAAATCCGTTACGATGTTTAGATCAGGATCTAAGCGAACAGAAAGCGGAAGTAACTGCCACCTCTTTTTTTTGCTCCATCGTTGTTATAAAGAACTGAAGACGCGTCGCGCGTAGCCCCGTCGCTTGTTCTGGGTCTAATTATTTTAAAAACAAGAGCCGAGCCACAATACTGTATAGAATAGTATAGATAATTAACGTGGTCAACAGCTAGTAGTAAATAGGTACTTTAATATAAGGGTGCCCTAAAATTAAAGCAAGATTTACAGTTAATAGAAAGAAAACAGTTATTTTTCCTTATAAGTAGGTACCTACTATGTTATTTTTTAATTGAATCGTATTGTTGTAGTAGGTACATAAACAAAATATATTTATGTATGGCAAGCAGAACGGACTGTATCTATTATCTTTAAATCTGGCGTTAATTTTGGGGCACCCAATTTTTTTAAGATTTTCTTCCTTGTTTATATCCAACAAACAGTTTACAGTTTAAATGTCTTCGTAGCTTGAGATTTTTCACCTTAAATTTAGGAGTTTTAACCTCGCCACTAACATACGTTACTCCGGGCGGAGATGTTAGTGGGTTCGATTCCCACACGAGAAGTATTTGTTATTCACCCGCGATACAAAACTTGATTAAGACTTAGACCCTAAAATGTTATGAATAGAGGCCGAAGTAGCCGCAAGCACTAGGTCGGGATTCATGGAATGACACGTGCAGTTGTAACCTATTGAGTATAGTCATAATTCACTTACAAATAAAGGGCATGATGACGACGAGTTTACGAGATGCGACGAGAAAGTTTGTTCGCTTTCAGTCTCGGCAGGAGGGTAAGGGGTGAGGCGTCGATCGGCACGTGTTCGACGCGTGGATCCGTCGCCGGCTTGCACCTTATGTATCAACCATGCCGCACCTGCTTCTTACACCGATCACCTCGCCAATCATGCTTTTGCAAGTCTACATTTTATGATTGACCTGCATTTAGGGCGCTTGTTTAGTTATATTTTTTTATACCACGATGGTGGCATAAAATGTATTATGAATTATTTAATTCTGATAAAATAGAGAATTTGACAGTGGTCTATTGATATGTTGGAACACATGTAGACCCCCCAGCGTTATTATATAGTAGGTACGCTTCTTAACACCGGAAGTTATACAAACGACACCTTTATGGATTACATGTCAATAAATACTTTCATAGTGTTGGTTGTTTATGTCGCGTCTCGCAATCGGAGCTTGTCGGCTATTTAGGTGTTTTCGAACAACCAAGTGTTAAACTTGAAACCTTTCAGGAGAAAACACCCCACACGTTGACAAAACGGCAATACAATACGTCTGATTTATTTATTACTTGGGTTTCATGTGCTATGCCAGCGGCTCCAACTAGTCCAAACTTTAAGCTTAAAACATAAACGCATGTGAAAGACCTACTTACGAGTATTATCCTACTTTCTGAATATCCTTCGCTACGTTCCTGACCATTTAAGTGATATATTTCACCCCAATCAAATATATGGTTATTTTAATTATTAAGAAATGTTGTGTGTCTAGATAGTTACTTACTACCTACCTACCATAGCAGAGAGTTTCGACATGATGCGAACGATGCTAAGTACTTAGTGTCTAGACACTAACTACTTGAGCAGAGAAATTCAACATTTAGAACTCTACCTACTGCGAAGAATGCTGGATACTTGTCTAGACACTAGACACTACTTGAGCAAAGAGTTTTAACATTTAGAACTCTACCGATTGCGAAGAATGCTGGATATTTGTCTAGACTCTACTTGAGCAAAGAGTTTTAACATTTAGAACTCTACCTACTGCAAACAATGCTTAGTACTTAGTGTCTAGACACTTCTTGAGCAGAGAGTTTCAACATTTAGAACTCTACCTACTGCGAAGAATGCTGTATACTTAGTGTCTAGACACTACTTGAGCAGAGAGTTTCAACATTTAGAACTCTACCTACTGCGAAGAATGCTGTATACTTAGTGTCTAGACACTACTTGAGCAGAGAGTTTCAACATTTAGAACTCTACCTACTGCGAAGAATGCTGTATACTTAGTGTCTAGACACTACTTGAGCAGAGAGTTTCAACATTTAGAACTCTACCTACTGCGAAGAATGCTGTATACTTAGTGTCTAGACACTACTTGAGCAGAGAGTTTCAACATTTAGAACTCTACCTACTGCGAAGAATGCTGTATACTTAGTGTCTAGACACTACTTGAGCAGAGAGTTTCAACATTTAGAACTCTACCTACTGCGAAGAATGCTGTATACTTAGTGTCTAGACACTACTTGAGCAGAGAGTTTCAACATTTAGAACTCTACCTACTGCGAAGAATGCTGTATACTTAGTGTCTAGACACTACTTGAGTAGAGAGTTTCAACATTTAGAACTCTACCTACTGCGAAGAATGCTGTATACTTAGTGTCTAGACACTACTTGAGTAGAGAGTTTCAACATTTAGAACTCTACCTACTGTGAAGAATGCTGCATACTTAGTGTCTAGACACTACTTGAGCAGAGAGTTTCAACATTTAGAACTCTACCTACTGCGAAGAATGCTGTATACTTAGTGTCTAGACACTACTTGAGCAGAGAGTTTCAACATTTAGAACTCTACCTACTGCGAAGAATGCTGTATACTTAGTGTCTAGACACTACTTGAGCAGAGAGTTTCAACATTTAGAACTCTACCTACTGCGAAGAATGCTGTATACTTAGTGTCTAGACACTACTTGAGCAGAGAGTTTCAACATTTAGAACTCTACCTACTGCGAAGAATGCTGTATACTTAGTGTCTAGACACTACTTGAGCAGAGAGTTTCAACATTTAGAACTCTACCTACTGCGAAGAATGCTGTATACTTAGTGTCTAGACACTACTTGAGTAGAGAGTTTCAACATTTAGAACTCTACCTACTGCGAAGAATGCTGTATACTTAGTGTCTAGACACTACTTGAGTAGAGAGTTTCAACATTTAGAACTCTACCTACTGCGAAGAATGCTGTATACTTAGTGTCTAGACACTACTTGAGCAGAGAGTTTCAACATTTAGAACTCTACCTACTGCGAAGAATGCTGTATACTTAGTGTCTAGACACTACTTGAGTAGAGAGTTTCAACATTTAGAACTCTGCGAAGAATGCTGTATACTTAGTGTCTAGACACTACTTGAGCAGAGAGTTTCAACATTTAGAACTCTACCTACTGCGAAGAATGCTGTATACTTAGTGTCTAGACACTACTTGAGCAGAGAGTTTCAACATTTAGAACTCTACCTACTGCGAAGAATGCTGTATACTTAGTGTCTAGACACTACTTGAGTAGAGAGTTTCAACATTTAGAACTCTACCTACTGCGAAGAATGCTGTATACTTAGTGTCTAGACACTACTTGAGTAGAGAGTTTCAACATTTAGAACTCTACCTACTGCGAAGAATGCTGTATACTTAGTGTCTAGACACTACTTGAGCAGAGAGTTTCAACATTTAGAACTCTACCTACTGCGAAGAATGCTGTATACTTAGTGTCTAGACACTACTTGAGTAGAGAGTTTCAACATTTAGAACTCTACCTACTGCGAAGAATGCTGTATACTTAGTGTCTAGACACTACTTGAGTAGAGAGTTTCAACATTTAGAACTCTACCTACTGCGAAGAATGCTGTATACTTAGTGTCTAGACACTACTTGAGCAGAGAGTTTCAACATTTAGAACTCTACCTACTGCGAAGAATGCTGTATACTTAGTGTCTAGACACTACTTGAGTAGAGAGTTTCAACATTTAGAACTCTGCGAAGAATGCTGTATAGGTACTTAGTGTCTAGACACTACTTGAGCAGAGAGTTTCAACATTTAGAACTCTGCGAAGAATGCTGTATACTTAGTGTCTAGACACTACTTGAGCAGAGAGTTTCAACATTTAGAACTCTGCGAAGAATGCTGTATACTTAGTGTCTAGACACTACTTGAGCAGAGAGTTTCAACATTTAGAACTCTGCGAAGAATGCTGTATACTTAGTGTCTAGACACTACTTGAGCAGAGAGTTTCAACATTTAGAACTCTACCTACTGCGAAGAATGCTGTATACTTAGTGTCTAGACACTACTTGAGTAGAGAGTTTCAACATTTAGAACTCTGCGAAGAATGCTGTATACTTAGTGTCTAGACACTACTTGAGTAGAGAGTTTCAACATTTAGAACTGCGAAGAATGCTGTATACTTAGTGTCTAGACACTACTTGAGCAGAGAGTTTCAACATTTAGAACTCTACCTACTGCGAAGAATGCTGTATACTTAGTGTCTAGACACTACTTGAGTAGAGAGTTTCAACATTTAGAACTCTACCTACTGCGAAGAATGCTGTATACTTAGTGTCTAGACACTACTTGAGTAGAGAGTTTCAACATTTAGAACTCTGCGAAGAATGCTGTATACTTAGTGTCTAGACACTACTTGAGCAGAGAGTTTCAACATTTAGAACTCTACCTACTGCGAAGAATGCTGTATACTTAGTGTCTAGACACTACTTGAGCAGAGAGTTTCAACATTTAGAACTCTGCGAAGAATGCTGTATACTTAGTGTCTAGACACTACTTGAGCAGAGAGTTTCAACATTTAGAACTCTGCGAAGAATGCTGTATAGGTACTTAGTGTCTAGACACTACTTGAGTAGAGAGTTTCAACATTTAGAACTCTCCTACTGCGAAGAATGCTCAGGTGTCTACACTTACTACTTGAGCAGAGAGTTTCAAAGTTTAGAACTCTATCTACCGCGAACAATGCTTAGTACTTGGTGTCTAGACATTTACTTACTACTAGAGCTCCCCTCTAGTAGTAAGTAAATGTTTAATTTTAAGCAAGCAGCAGCATTTTAAGCATTTAAATATTTTAAGTTTTATCATTTTTGTTTTGATAAACTGTATAAAAATCCATTTCTTTTTTTTAATTCTTCAATTTATTTTTTACTTTTTTAAATTACTCGTCAAGGCAAGTCAAATGAACCCAAACTCGTTGGAGTTGCGTCATTTGAAGCCCGTGTTCCCGTAGTCACCTCGCGGTCCAACATTAAATATACTCCAATCTATTAAAATATTGCAATGCATCCGATTTATATCGGCATCCCAAATTTATATTGCAAGATTGATGACATACAGCCACCGGGATAGGTGGATCCAAACAAAAATTAATAAAATGCTATTTACTATAATAAATCAATCAATAAACAATGCAAATTATTTATAAGCATGGATTTATTATGTTTTAATAACTTTTTAGAATGGATTATTTACCAAGGTACAAGGTTCGTGCTCTGTGCGCCATATCTCAAAACGAGTGGGAATTCGGAAAAGTACACAATACTAAGTTGTAGACAATTTGATATGCTTTCGTTAAGCAGAACGATTTTTTCTCGTAGAACGTACCGTTTTTGAGTTATAAGCCAAAAAGTCAAAAATGGTACTTTTACCCCCTCCCCCCACTCCGGCTCACCTCCGAAAAGTCAGGACTTAGTATGTTCATTTTTTAAGCATCCTTAACAAATCTTCAAAAAAATCGCTTATATTCCTTTTGACGCACTCTACAACCCCTTTGTTGACTGAACTAATAATAATATTTATGAATGAAGCATCACGTCCCGGGATTTAAGATAGACGTTTTTAGGGTTTCGTGCCAAAAAGGTACAAACGTATCCGTATAGTCTCGCTTTGTTCTTTATTTGTCCGTCTGTCAGTGTTAGGTATATCTCGGAATCTATAGCTATCGGACATGAAATTTGGAATAGTTTTAAACACTGCTGATTCAACATTAACAAGATTTCTAAAAGTGATCTGCAAAAGTGACGTAAAGTGGAGGGTTGAAATTTTTAATTGAGACTGTTACTTCAATTGGGGTATCAACTGAAAGGGCTTCGTTTCTACATCCAAATATATACATATTTTTACACAGTTTTTGAGTTAGGATTCAAAATATTACCATTCCGCCCTATCTTTTCTCCGAAGTTTGTGATGAGATAAATGTGAAATAATTTCAATTAGTACATGTCTAAATACATAAATACTACAGGAATAATACAATATTTCTAACTAGCACACTTTTTTAGTACCTATTCATCAAAAAAGCTCCACCGCTAAATATGTTTGCTAAACATTGTTTGACATTAAGTATATATTTTGCCATTATAGGTAATACTTTGCCATAATCCTTAATAGTACGGAAGCCTCGGCAAGCGAGTCTGACTCGCACTTGTCTGGTTTTTTTATTGAACTCCTGAACACACAAGATATTGGTCGCATTGTTTTGAAGTAGGTAAATATCATATTGCGCTATTATTTAATTGTTTTTTATTAAACAATCAAGAATAATAGTAAGTAATTAAGGTTTCGTATAAGCTACCTACCCCCGCCAGATGGACCGACGACCTAGTAAAGGTTGCGGGTGGCCGTTGGATGCGAGCGGTACAAAATCGATCGACGCCGCGCCGTGGCGAAAATTAGGTGAGGCCTATGTTCTACAGTGAACGTCGTTGGGCTGATATGATGATGACGATTATGATTTATGTTACCTCTTTAGTAATTGTAGTTCTAATTTGCTACACATTTACACAAAATAAAGATAGTACAGAAGGTAACCTACATACAAAGCGCGCTCAAGCAACAACTGACATCATTCACGGACAGGATATCTCAGAGGGTTCAGAGGGTCAGTGTGAGTCCGAATGTCATTTCTTTATTACAACGATGGAGCAAAAAAAGAGGTGGCAATTACTGTTTTGTTTATAGATGCTTAAATTCTAGTTAGGTATAATACCAGTACCCGTTGTATCAGTTAAGTACCTAACTACCTAGTAGGTAGTATTTGCTTGTCTTATTGACGTGGCGGAGAACTTTTTTTATAATAATAGTAGCTTCCGCCCGCTGCTTCGCCCGCGTGGTATGTATTTTATAACTATAAACCTTCCTCTTGAATCAGTCTATCTATTAAAAAAAACCGCATCAAAATCCGTTGCGTAGTTTTAAAGATTTAAGCATAAGGGATATAGGGACAGAGAAAGCTACTTTGTTTTATACTAAGTAGTGATGCAGGTAGATAATTATATTGTAAGGATTAATAACCGTAAACTACAAAAATCAATAGGTAACGCGGTTCGAAATTTTTTCGAGAATTACTGGACGTGTAGGTACGAAGTAGGTAAGCCTTGCTTACTGCTTACTGGATTTTGATGCGGTTTTCACCAATAGATAGAGTAACTTATAAGGAAGGTATAAAATACATACAACAAGCAAGCAATAGATCAGATACCAGTAATTAAAAAAATTAAATTGAAAAGAACAAAATAATGGGAAATATAGGTAGGTATACATGTACGTGTTTTTATGTCGATACAGCTAAAACATTTATTAAGTAACTGAATAGGTTTAAGCTGTGATTAGTTGCTGATAAATTAATATGTGTAACGAGTAACGACATTGTCGTTAATAGAAGATATTGCGATTTAGTGGAATAGGAAGGCGCGAAAAGGCGGGGTGGGTGCATATGCAACGTAGGGGCAAGGGGTGTGGCCAACATGCTATTGGCCCGCGCTGTTGATTCTTGCACACCATGCAAGGGTTGAAACTTTATAATTGTTACCGCTACCTATGGATATGACAACTGTCACCGGAGTACCGAACTATAGAAAACTACTTGCTCTCTAAACTTTCATCAAAAATACGATTACGACTGTGCTCGACTTGATCGGGGCACTAGAGCAGGTATTATTCAGGAAAAGCGCAGTCGTTTGCAATCGAACAAATAAGTACTGAAAACTGATTTTCGTTCACATCAACTTGCCTCACACAAATTTTAATAAAGTTTTAAAATACCCATTTATAGTCAAGTATATTTGGGTACTTACCTACCTACATATTTTTTTATTGCTGCCTTTTAATTTCATAGCTAACTGATGCCCGCGGCTTCGTACACGTGGAATTCGATTCCCGCGAACAAGATCCATAATGGATCTGGTCAATGGATCTACTGAGATTGTTCGATTTTATTTACAAATTGTTTTCCTCATATCTCCTTCCTTCTTCGGACCCCAACAAATATTTTAAAAAGTATCAGTCAAATTGGTCCTGCCGATTTCAAGTTATGGCGTGACCAAGGGAAATAGTGATTATTTCTTTGCACGTGGTCAATTTTATTGGATTAACCAAACGACCTATAAAAACTACATCAAAACTTACTTTCACTTAACCACAGTATAATTATCTATACAGTACTGTGCCTCGGCCGTTGTTTTTGAAATAATTACCTACAAACAGCGCGACGTAAACACACGATAGGGCTAAGTAATTTTTAATTGTTCCGTTTTTGTTACATACTTCACTTTAGCAGCCTACCTACCTATTCGGTAATCGGCCATAATGCATTGCTCGATTTGGCTGAAACCTTTGAATAATTTGGCTTAATAAAAATATATATATACCTAGTAAGTAATAGTGATACAACGAATGTTCGCATTCGCATTCGCGAATATTCGCATATTTTTTGACATTTGACATTCGCATTCGTATTTGCATGAAACGATGTGAATGTTTGGCGAATGTATTTGACAAACTAAAACTAAATTAAATCTAGGCAGCGGCCTGGCTGTGCCCCTAGCATTGCCAACGTCCATGAGCGGCGGTAACCACTTACCATCAGGTGGGCCGTCTGCTCGTCTGCCACTTTAGGCAATAAAAAAAAAAAAAAAAAAAAAAAAAATTATATATAGAACTAGCTGAGCCCGCAACCTCGCCTCGCCCGCCTTGAATTTATAGATTTTTTCTAAAATAAAAGTAGCCAAATTGATAGTACTAGTGCTTATTACTACCACAAAAAAAAAGTAGACGCTTCAAGCGCAGGACTTCGGAGATACTGAATTTTAAAATTTTGAGTTAGGGTTGTCTCTAGTCTGTGATTTCACTTCAGTTGCAATCATCATAATTTTTATGTAATATTGTATTATGACAGCAACTAGTGTCTTCATTTATATTACTTACCTACATACTAGAGTCAGACCACAGCGAGTCGTTGCATAAAAAATAGTAAGATTTTTATTTTAAATTATTTAGTTAATTTTTAACTGAAAAATCCCTTCACGGTCGCATTTTTTTAAATTGCCAAATTGATAGTACTAGTAATTATTGCTACCACATAAAAAAGTAGACGCTTCAAACCCAGAACTTTGGAGATACAGAATTTTAAATTATTGTTTTAATTTATTTAGTTTTTATTTTTTTACATAAAAATCCCTGAACGGTCGCATTTTTTTAAATTGCCAAATTGATAGTATCAGTAATTATTACTACCACAAAAAAAACCAGATGCTTCGAGCACAGGACTTTGGAGATATTGAATTTTAAAACTTGTGTTAGCGTTGTCTCTCTAGTCTATGATTCAATTTCGAGAAAATTTCTATCACTCTCTGAGGTATTTCGATAAAATAGATACTTAAAATCTCTTGTAGTGTATTATATTATTATTATATGATATGTCTAATTAATTATTCACAAACTTTTTGTGACAACCCTATTTCCATAGAAATTCAGAAAAAACTTGCGTGATACTAATTCAAAATTTTCTATATAGGAAGACACATTATTGAAGTGTATTTTGCTGGTAAAAGAAAATGCGACCGTCATATAGAATTTTTTTTATGATTTTTTTCTGAAATTCATAAAATATTTTTTTTCCCGCTTACCAGAGCACATATAGACTTGTAATTTATACAGTCAATTACATAATTATTCTTCAATTAGTTGGTAATTTTAAATTAGATTAGTGTTGGTTAATTTGGGGTAAATATTACAAAAATCTTTATAACAAAGTTAAATGACCTTTCAAAAAAAAATTCTTGAAAATTAAGTAATATTTTCAACTAGTTGTTTCATATTTAGCTGTATTACGATTATATCCATCGAAATGGACTATAAAAGGAGGGTGTCCGCTACTGACTTGTTCTGACACGCTGTCGTTACTTTGTGTGGCTTTATACCAAGTATTTTATCAATTAAGTACATCATGCTCGAAGAGCACATCCTTAACTGGTAGGACGCGCCGCGCCGCGCGCGCACTCCGCCGATGACCGGGCGCTCCGGCCGGGCGATTGCAATGGGCCCCGCGGCCACTTTTCTTCTACCTCTCTTCTTCTCTATTTATTTCGTCGCGTCATCGAAGCCTGAAAACGAAATAAAATTTCCGTTAGATGCAGGACGACGCCTTATTGTGATTTTATTTTTGTTTTACTCTTCTTTAGTTTTTGTTTCATAACATTTATGTCTTTGTTAATAAATAGAAAAATAAGTTAGCTTTAACTAGCATGTAATGTCTAAGCTGGACAGGTAACTTTATAGGGCCGAAGGGCAAGCAGGCAGCGCCGGCCACGCCGCCGCGCCTCGGCGGTTGCCTAGACAAGTTATTGTGCAATTTGTTGTCCGCGACTGTGATGTTTATAGACTGAAATGCCGCTACTACCTCACGCTCGCTACAGCTACTCTAGTCCACCACGTCGCGCTCTGCCATACGCCACACTCTACACGTGAAGCGATCCAACTTGGAAGACGAAGTTGCGTGCGACGCGCGACGTGTCGCTCATGTCACCGCGGATAGCGACGTATGTATGTTCATACGAACTATTGTTTCCTTACGTTACGGGTTAGATTTATTTATTTGTTCGTCGATTGCCATAAATGTTCGTTGTTAATACTAATCCTACCGACTGCATAGCTATTATCTCATATCTGTATAGTACTATAGTACCTAGTTTCCTATATTAATTTTGTACGTAAGAATGTACTTATGTCCTGCTTACCTACTTTGATAATTGTAACGTAAACCCCTGGCAAACAAACGTCAAAATAATATTATTATTTTACCCTTGACGATGGAACAACAATATCTACTAAACCTATTATCCAGTCTAAACCTGATCGCCAATTAATTCATATTTCGGAGGGGTTAGCACTGCAAGCCGGATGGCCATCTAACGTTCGTAACGAACTCGCGTTATTATTATTGCATATTATTATGTTATGTTGGTATTATAAAAATTATGAGTAAAGAAAAGTTTTTTGTAAGAGTTTGCAAGATCTCATCATCGTTAATTCTAGTGAGTCTTCACAGCTACTATGTTTTCGATAATAATTAATTTTATAATTAAGTACCTACTTTATTATTATTATTATTATTACGGTTAATTGGGCCGGAAGCCACTAGTGGCCTCCTTGCTACCTCGACCAGAGTTGTAGCGCCCCTTTTTGTTTTATAGTTCTCTGCTTATTCCTATAGAGGCTAGGAACTTCCAGATTGTCTGAGCAGAGAGAGACTGTATCTCATCTGGTTGCACCTGGTGCAGTCCTAAAAGGATGCTCCTTTTGTGCATAAGTGGCCCAAATGAGCATAGGACATGCATAGCTGTCTCTTCTGACTCTTGGCAGAATCTGCACATTTTGGATTGGCTTAGGTTAAGTTTAAACATATGGTAGTTTATAAAAAATATTACCCTTTCAATATTTCAACCTATACAAAACTCACTCAGTATAGAACTATCATGTAAAACACTATTTATCAAAACGTAGTAGTTACTCTCGTGCGTAAGGACCAAAATGTCTCAAGCATCCGTTCGAGTTAGCTACTAGTGGAAAACTGACCTATTATTTTACAACAACACACACTAAAGTATTTATCTGATCATATCATAATTTTTTATTTTTTAAATAAATAAATAAAAATAATAACAAGTTTTTCGAGTTTGTTCGACACGATAAGAAGAATAGGTAAACTTTTTTCTATATCCATTTTTTCTTTTTAAATTTCATCCACTGTAACTGAAATCTGAGGTTTTTACGAATTTAACGCCCTGGGAACTCCACTAATATTATTATCTAAAATATTTAAATTTAATCAGGAATAATAATTACTTACATAAAACCTATTTTCGGTTTTTTTTAGTGCGTTGCTTATCAGTTGATTTTTTGCAGTCGGGTTATTATATTTTTTTAATTATTTAGACAATTATTATTACGTATTATTATTTACTTAATAATATATAATATCGTAAATTTATATTTACGATATTAGATTATGATTAGACAAAAACTTTTGGTGAACAAAGTATTTTTTCCCATTCATTTTAATTTACAAATAAGTGTTCTAACCTCATTTTATATATTTTTTCTACCTTACCCCCCCCCCCATCACAAATGAATTCGTCAAACCATAAATATTGGCACTAAGGTGGTTTGTCTAGGATCACCACACATCTAACGAAAGATGCGTTGGGCGTATATTTTCACATTAGATAAGACTTGTTTAATCTGGCGTAACACGACCGACGATATGCGACGTATCTTCTGTCAGCTATGTGGCGACCTTTACAACAACATCGTGTAATCGTGTTATCAAATTGCGTGATAAAAATGTTTTTTTTTTATATTCTCAAATATCGCTGAATCAATTTCAATTAATTTATATGGGACCAATACTGAAATAAGATCTACCGAACAAAAAAACAGTTCATGATTGGCTAAGAAATCGCTTCACACATATACAAAAACATGCCTACGTGTCGAATTGAGAACCTCCTCCTTTTGTTTTGGAAGTCGGTTAAAAATGAAAATGCCCGGGTACTTACTGAATGACGAATTAGTTGGTTAACGTTAAACTGTAAATTATTCCTTCCTCATTCGTAAATTAAAATTATAAGGTAGGTATCATAATCGATTCGAAGAGATAGGTAGGTACAATTAAAATGATTAGGTATCTAACCTACCTTATGTTGGAGGTCAAATTAGTGTTCGGTAGGGCCGCGGGCGCGGCTCAAGCAGCTGGTGTTGTTCCTACACAATGGGAACGCCGGGAGAATGTTGTAATACTGTATTTTGGACATGAGGGGTTGTCTCCCCAGACCGGGCGATGCACAGCAGCTGCCGTTGACGTTAGAAGAACGTTAGACACACATCTACAATGGGTCCACACCAATAATTTTGCATGAGTAAAGCCCAGGCGGACCTTTTGAGATTAACATAACAATTAGTAGGTTTTATGTGTAAGACTACTTAATACCTACCATTTAGTTATTGTACTTACTTAAGCTTTACTAGCTGTAGAAATTTGGTTCTGGCCCAGGGTCCTTTTGAGATAAACATTTAGGTAGGTAATAACAATTATTAGTAGGTCTGGACGTTTCATCATCATCATCTACAATTATCAGCCCAATGACGTCCACTGCTGAACATAGGCCTCACCTATATATCAATATCAATATCTCAATATCCGCCACTGCGAGCGACTTTGTGCCTACCTAAAAATGCCAATACAATAATACAATACAATATACAATTAAATATATACAATTATTATTTATTATTATTTTTATATACAATTTCTCCATACATTGTCCTCATGTAAAACTAACGGTTTAGGTAGAGGAATCAGAAATAGCTATAAGATAGCAGATTTTTCTCCGACTTACTTTACATAGGTATTTTGTTCGCATGGTTTAGCTAATTTACGCGATATCTGTATAAAATATAGCCTATATGTTATTCTGATGTATAAGGTACATTACTGCAAAGTTTCATTGAAATCTATTCAGTGGTTTTTTCGTTTACTGGTAACAAACATCCAAACATCTAAACATCCAAACATTCTTACAAACTTTCGCATTTATAATAGGTATTAGTAGGATAAAACATAGGTATTATGATTTTAGTGATATAATGTTAGTTTTGTTTTAGGTTTTTCTTAGCTTTTGTAATTCAATTGTTTAAAATGAAATAAAATTAATTAATTAAAAAAAAACATAAATTTGAAATGATTTCGTATTCATACCTACCTATATGTAATAAGGGTATCGTCCGTGAATTTTTCAGTAATTCCTAATATAATAAATATACTTAACTAACGTAACGGATATCGTCTTTCTGCGAATTTATCATACGATTGTTTGACATAGTTATGAAGTCAAAGTTACAAAAATGCCCGCCATCTTGAATATTGTTATTTTTGGGTTAATTATCTCCGAAATTTATATCGGACCATTCTTCGACCACTTAATAAAGTAGGTACTTACCTACCGGATGTCAAAATTGCAACAATGCCCGCCATCTTGAACTCAGCCATTTTTGAGCCGATTGGCCCCAAAATCAAAATTTGACGATCCCTTTCACTATTTAACGCAGTTGAAGTACCTACCTAAAAGTGGACTTCAGAACTATGTGTGTAAAGGGATCCTAAAATATCAATTTTGAAGCCAATCGGCTACATAACTGCATAAGTAATCCAAGATGGCTGGCATACTTATTTGCAATTTTGACTATGATAACTGGTCAAAAAGATCGTCAGATAAGGTACTTATCGATTTTGGAGACAATAAATTTGTAAGTATAAAGTGTAACAATACCTAACTAGATCTCAGTCTAAGAATACGTTTATTATTTTACTTAATTAAAAATTATCTGAAATAATATAATATTAAGGAAGGCTACTAAGTAGGCACGTACTTAATCACAACTTATTTTATTTTAAAAATTGGTATTAGTAGGTACTTACCTACTTACTTACCTATAAAATCTATAATTTTACAAAATAAATAAACTACATGCAACAGATAATACATGCCCTGTTATTTATCGGTCGGAAACGAGCGGATATCTGGCGTTGATTCAATCCGCTCTAAGGGCGTCACATACGGTGAAGATGCTATAATATTTCATCTTAACTTTAAGATACAATATCGCTCAATATACATATTCTATGAACCATCACACACGGTTAAGTTAATATATATTTTCATATTACGGCATCTTAAGATGTCGAGCGATATTGAAATATCATGTTAAGATACGAAATATATCTTAACATGGAAAATATCATCATTAAGATCCATAATATATAGCAAGCTCCTTATACAGGGTGTGCACAGAATTTGGGGTGTAGGGCGTGTGTTTCGTGACTGGTCATGACTCGTGACATCGCTCTCGCTCCCGCTCATTTTCTCAGTCTCTCTCTCTCTCTCTCTCTAGAGATAAATTTAGCTCTTATTTAGCTTAAACAATATGACTTAGCTCGTTAGCTCCCTACACCACAATAAATTATTTTATATTTAAAAAATACGCACCCGTGCGTATTTCCAAATCGAATAAGGATACGATTAGGAATGCGAAATGACCGTACCTATAATTTTTTTTTTTTTTTTTTTTTTTTTTTAATATATCGAGGGAAATCGCCTTTTAAAAATAGCTCGTAGGGCACACATTTGTTATTGAATTAATTAATTAGATTATAATTACGTTCGTGAGCGTTCTATTTGCAAGTGCCTTCTTTTTTATTATTTTGAAAAATTAAATGAATAGTTACTGAATCTAAGTTTTTTAATTCCAACCAATGTCCTGAACGCATTCAAGTGCAATAAGATGTAGTTTTGTGACAAAACTGAAGAACAATGTCATCGAGTAAGCAATATAGGTACTCAAAGGTTGCACGAAGTGAAGAACTCTATGGCGAAGAATGACTCTCTATGAATATGAAGGAAGTATTTCTTGATGTCATCTTTAATCAAATCGTGAATACTAACAAAAATCTCTTTTGATTTTTTTAAATAAAATTCGATATTATTGATGAAAGGTCTTCGTAGATTAAATTCACCGCGCTCTTTCCTTAGCTTTAAATGGTTTTCTATCCAAATTGTTCGGCTTTTAGAATGTGCGGCAGAAATTTGCAAGTCAAATTCAAAGTCCGAATTGTCATCCGACGAGCTGTCCAATATATCTAATAGTACCGTATTCATTTTGGATCACCATGTATATTAGTTAGACTGACGAAATGTACGTGTGACTCCTGTACTAGTCAGGAGAAAATAATTCGAAAAGATATATTATAGTAACTAAACAGTGTGTGATACCTTAAGATGCTATAATATTTTATATCAAGGTATCTTAAGATGAAATATTATAGCATCTTCACCGTATGTGACACCCTTTAAGCCCAGGCGTAAACCCATCACTAGTCCCAAATATACCCTGACTGCTAAGCCGGAGGTCGTGGGTTCGATCCCCACCCAGGACAAATCTTTGTGTGATGAGCATAAAGGTTTGTTCTGTGTCTGGGTGTAAATTATCTATAATATGTATGTATTTACAAAAAAAAAATGTATTTAAGTAGTATATCAGTTGTTTAGTACCCATGACACAAGCAAATATAACATCACTAATAAGTTACATTTATATTGCAAGACTTGATGATAATACAACCACCAGGACAGGTGGATCCAAACAAAAATTAATAAAATGTTATTAATTACCTACTTATAATAAATCAATTAATAAACAATGCAAATTATTTATAAGCATGAGGCATGGAAATATTATTTTTTAGTAGGTATGTATTTATTTACCAAGGTACTAGTACAAGGTTCGTGCTCTGTGCGCCATACCTATCTCAAAAACGGTTGGGAATTTGTAAAGTGTAAGTACAGCTCTAAGTTGTAGACAATTTGATAAGCTTTCGTTAAGTAGAAGGATTTTTTTCTCCTAGAATGTACCGTTTTTGAGTTATAAGCCATAAACTCAAAAATGATACCTTTACCCCACTCCGGCACACCTCCGAAACGTCGGAACTTTTAGTATGTTCACTTTCTAAGCCTCCTTAAATAACAAGTTTTCGAAGAAATCGCTTAGGATACTCTACAGCCCCTTTGTTTCGTTGACTGAACTACTACCTAGGTACGTTTATTTAGGATTACTTACATCTACCGGCTAGATGGATGGAATCTCATGATTAGGCAAGTACATCTTAGATTACAACAAGTTACACTGTTATTTATCGGTGTGTGTGTGTGTGTGGCAGTGTGGCACTTGCTTTACCAGATTATTGTCACGTTTATTAAATACCTATATAGGTAGGTAAGTAGGTACCCATCGGCATGATTGTGTGATGTGACCGCCCGAATTGAATATTCTGTGGTACTTAGTAGTTATATACAGGGTGGAATTTTGTAATGCCACCTAGAGGGAAAGTACTCTTAATACTTGAGATAAGTAGATAATTTTACTCAAAGGAAACATTCCTTTATTTTTTTAAATAAACAAAACTGCTTTCAATTTTTTTCGGAAATTGGCTTGCCACACCTGGGAATTGAACCACCTAAAATCCAAAAAAATAACATTCTGTACTTTTATTCCATTGATCGATAGGGTCACCCATAAGAGTCGAATCTTACTAACAAACATGGTTAATAATAACAAAACCATTAAATTCTTTTTAATTTAATGGTTTTGTTTTTTTTGTTTTGTTTTACTTTTTAATTCTCCAAACAATTACTTACGTGGTAATTGTAGTGCTTCACGCAGTTATGTCACATCTTTTTTTCATTTTATCTGCATAACAAACACGTGCATATTGCAATCTTCTTATCTAAATAGTTCTTCCTTATTTTAGTGAATAAATTACCTATGTTTAAGATAATTATTAATTACGAACATAATTAAGTAAAAAATACGGACCATTGAGTAAAGGTAAGGCACCTTTACTCAGTGGTCTAGTCTCATTGAATTTATAAGTTAAGATTTTATGGGTTTTTTTTTAATTTACCATGTTTGTTGGAGAGATTCGATCCTTATGATTGACCCTATCGGTGAACGCCATAAAAGTACAGGGTGTTATTTTTTGGAATTTTAGCTGGTTCAATTCCTGGGCAAGCGAAATTCCAGAAATCGTTAAATGCTGATCTGTTTCTTATTATAAATAAAAGAATGTTTCTTTTGAATAAAATAATTTATCTCCAGTATTTAAAGTACTTTCCCTCCAGGTGGCATTACAAAATTCCACCCTGTATAGGGTAAATGCGCTAAATATCGGCCATGTCAACATTTTTCGGCATATAACTGCATGTTTCTTTGATATTCCTGGCCTTTGATACATACTTGATGTATTTTTATACTATACGTTAGTTAATTATTCATTATTTTGTCTTAATTTGTTTAATTTATTCCCAGTTATTTTTTTATATTTTTTTTTGTGCAGTGTTGTCAAAAACCCCTTAAATCGGCCTTTCATGCTAATTATCGTCCGTTTGGTTGCATTATATCGGCATATCGTTACTTAGGAGGGAACCAAGCAGAATTTTTTCAAAATAGCTAAAATATGTTAAAAAACTATCAGCTATTAAATAACAGATTTTTTCTTTTACTAATTGAATATATAAATGAGAAATTTAAGCCCTCTGATAATAATAAATCCATATAGCAATTCTAAAGAAGTTATTTTAATTATTGCCGAAAATTTAGTTAAATTCTAAATACTGGCTGATGCACGAGTAAGAAACACATCTCTCATAAATTGACCGCCATGGCCAGAGCAATAGTTTGTACCTTTTATCCACCACAGCTGGTGAATGTTGGTTAACGAAGAGGCCGAATTTAGGCAAGGTTCGATTAAAAACGTACCGGCCACCAGGCCGGTTTAACGTTTTTTAGTTCATTTTAATCCCTAACCTCGGCCGGGCTTATATTTAATAAAATAAATAAAATAACAATATTATTTCTTTCTCACACGTTACTAAATTAATCAAATTAACGATATAAATATTCATTAGATATTGAATTAACAAAAATATGTATAAAACTTACTTCCCACCCATAGCTGATTCCGTGAATCTGACTACGAAATGTCTCGAAATTTGGGTTTTCGTACAGAACTACAAACATTTTCTCACTGAGCTTCCAAGCGACGTTTAACAGCAGCCATATTTAATAGTCTTTTGCTCAATGAAATAAGGTATCATTTCGCACGAAAATTAGGCTAATAAAGTACAGATTTTAATAAACATTTCAAAAAGAGTGTAAATGGCCAATATTAGGCAGTGGCCGATATTAGGCGACTTTACCCTACTTACTTAATAGTAAGTAGGTAGGTACCTACCTACTTATGCATAAATAGTGCTTACCTACCTAACAATAAGTACCATTCACCGCATCCACCATAATATTAAATGGGGGTGCCTTCTTAACTACACAGGTAAGTAGGTACTTACCTAGGTAGGTAGTAGTAGGTGGCCTACCTTTGTAAATACATAAGTACCGCCCGAAAAATATGTCTTGCATATGTCATGTCCTTGCGTCTAAGTAAAATAATGATTCATAAAATGAATGACGTAGGTATGTAGGTACCTACAGCGTCGGTTTAGTGCAAGCGTTCTGGATTTAGCTCGCCCGTTGTTGTGTTTAGTGGGCTTGTTCTCGTCGCTCGTACGCACGCATCGAGTATGCGACGTTCCACCTAAAAATTAATTGGCGAGGCGATATTTAGTAAATATTTTAAAATTTTTATTAAAATATTTTTAGTTCCACTTTAATATTAAACTATTTTAATTTAGTAATTTTGCTTATTAAAATCAATTTTATTTCTTAATAATTTTATATAAGTACCTACCTACTCCCTACCGTGGATGTTTGGCTAGAGAGGTAGGTAACTGCATCAGGTGGAAATCTGACTAGGTACTCTTTTCTGTTAACTAACCCTCCAGTAAGGGCAGGATAAGCTATTTGAAGGGCGTTTTCTCCTTGGAGCGACGTCTTGTCTACTTGTAATTTTAAGGTGAAGCGGGACACGAGGCGGGCGACGCCTGTACCAGACGAAGTAGGCGGTGTCGGGCGACCGCCCTCCGCGGGCCCCGGGCGAGCGCTGTAGAAAACGCATGGGCGCGGGGCGCCGTCGTACGGACCCAGTAACAAATATACTTCACGAACCTGTTATCGCTCTTAGTGATTGACCATTTTGTCGATATTAGTTCGTGTAATTCGGAAGATGACTATTTTTGGGGTAGTGCTTTAAATTGTACCATAAAGGGTCTCTCACTAAAAATATAAATATTTTAATGAAATATAAATATTTTATGAATAGTTTGACATATTCCCACCAAAACGAGCCAAACTGTCAAATGACGTAATAGGGTGCGGTGCAAGTAAACATTGCATTCAAGTGACTTATCTACTATTGTTTCGGAAACGAAGGCTTACTCTATGGCGTAAGCATAATACGTTCTGAATTTCTGATTATGATTAGTGTTAACAATTTTGTTTTTAAAAATATATATATTACCTACTTATTTACTTAATAATTTTTATTTTAATGTCATCTTTCAAAATATTGCGTTTTAATAAATAGCATTAATTTGGGATGTAAGTCCCAAATTTTTTGAAATTTACCTACAGTTAATTACAGAATTAATAGCACCAAAGCCTTACATTACTCGACAAGAGAAAAACAACACAACCCTGTCCAGGTAGTGTTTGGGACTTTGGGCTTTGATTTTATTTAGGTACCGAAAGTACACCTTAGAGGCTCAAGTTGATTTAACAGTGCCAGTGTGAACAACTTGTTGTAAAAATCGCGTCTTTTATGTGGAACTACAGATAAAGATAAAAGCTACAAAATGGAAAAGTTAGCCTCTAAAATTGTTTTTAACTTAACGCTTCAGAGAAAGAAATATAAATAAATAATTATTTAAACAATTTAATGATTGCATGACAGTTTTTGAACACTAAATTAAACCTAAATTATGTAAGTATTTCTTTAGCCGAACACTGTTTCACAAAAGACAAGTTAACTTATTTTGTGAAGCAGTGTTATTATTTTGTAAAATTGTTATATTGAACAATAATAGTTTATAATATTGTGCAATTAGTTGGTACGAAAACTGTCTAGGTACACAAGGTACTCTGTTCGTTTGTGAAATAAAGATTTATTATTCAAACCACTTCCCTAAGGCACCACTTTCCTAAGTTACCTACCACTTAAAACGGACCACTTTGCAAAACGGACCACTTTGCAAAACGGACCACTTTGCAAAACGGACCACTTTGCAAAACGGACCACTTTGCAAAACGGACCACTTTGCAAAACGGACCTCTTTGCAAAACGGACCACTTTGCAAAACGGAAACTTTGCAAAATGGACCACTGCAAAACGGACCACTTTGCAAAATGGACCACTTGCTAAATGGACCACTTGCTAAATGGACCACTTGCTAAATGGACCACTTGCTAAATGGACCACTTGCTAAATGGACCACTTGCTAAATGGACCACTTGCTAAATGGACCACTTGCTAAATGGACCACTTGCTAAATGGACCACTTGCTAAATGGACCACTTGCTAAATGGACCACTTGCTAAATGGACCACTTGCTAAATGGACCACTTGCTAAATGGACCACTTGCTAAATGGACCTCTTGCTAAATGGACCACTTGCTAAATGGACCACTTGCTAAATGGACCACTTGCTAAATGGACCACTTGCTAAATGGACCACTTGCTAAATGGACCACTTGCTAAATGGACCACTTGCTAAATGGACCACTTGCTAAATGGACCACTTGCTAAATGGACCACTTGCTAAATGGACCACTTGCTAAATGGACCACTTGCTAAATGGACCACTTGCTAAATGGACCACTTGCTAAATGGACCACTTGCTAAATGGACCACTTGCTAAATGGACCACTTGCTAAATGGACCACTTGCTAAATGGACCACTTGCTAAATGGACCACTTGCTAAATGGACCACTTGCTAAATGGACCACTTTCTAAATGGACCACTTGCTAAATGGACCACTTGCTAAATGAAGAAGACATAGACATGTTTGGACAGTTTTTTTACATTTATATTAAGTAATAAACAAGCGTATTTGCATTTATTTTATTAAATAAATAACCGCTAAGATGAAAAATGTCTTCGTAAAAAGACCACTTTACCTAACAACTTTATTATATGGTATGGCATGTAAATCCGATGGTGGCGCAATGGATAAGTGGCTGGCGTGCTAAACACGTGGACCGAGTTCGATTCTAACCAGCAGTACAAACGTGGATTTCACCTTGTGGAATTTATATGTACTAGTCATGTAACTGATATCGTAAGGAAACCCACATAACCTAGAAGAAATTCTAAGTGTAAGTCAGATTCACCCTACCGCATTAGGCAAGCGTGTCTAGATTATGGCCTAAACCCCCTCAGCACTCTGGAGGAGACCCTAGGTCCCTAGCCCATCAGTGGCCCGATATTAAGGGATTGCTGATGACTGATGATGGCAAGTTATAGCTTAAATGAAATCCCTACAAAGGAAAAATGTATGCAACCAACACATATACAACATACAAAAAACATAGAAAACATTTATTATTATTATCATGGACTACTTTCCTATGGTCAATATTTCAAAACACGAGATTTGTTATATTCAGGAATTGTGTAACTTCATTTTCTAGAGAAACCACTTTTAAGAAACGAAATAAACGACATTTTTAAACTTAAATAATATATTTATAAACGTAAAATGATCAAATTTATAAAATGATGATTGCAATGACTAAACTTTCCTAAAAATACTATAAAATAACCTAACTCTTGTATGTATGTCATCGGAAATGTAATGTAATCCCAATATACTATTTTTTTTTTTATTCAGCCTATTTTTACCCACTGCTGAGCGAAGGCCTCCCCCATAGGTTTTCATTTCCACTTGTCCATTGCCGTATTCCACCAGTCTTCTTGAAATGTGCTTAAGTCTTCACTCCAACGCTTTCTAGGCCTGTCTCGATGACTAACGATTTTTACCCACTGCTGAGCGAAGGCCTACCATAGCTTTTCATTTCCACTTGTCCATTGCCGTATTCCACCAGTCTTCTTGAAATGTGCTTAAGTCGTCACTCCAACGCTTTCTAGGCCTGTCTCGATGACTAACGATTCTTAAGGAACCCACTGTGTGGTGAGTAGGCGATTAGTGCCCACTTGTTTAGGTGCAACTGCATACGTGAGACGTATCCTGCCCACTCCCATTTCAGCTTGGCGGATTTATTGCCGACATCAGTGATTCCGGTCTGTATGTCTGTACGTATGTCGATATTGCGGACTCTGTCACTGAGCCTTATGCCTAAAATGCTGCGTTCTATTTATTGCTCTTTGGCACATCTTGAGTTTGGACTTCTGAGACTGCCTTAGTAACCAGGTTTGAGAACAGTAGGTTAGGACGGGCAGAATACACATGTCGACGACTTTGCGCTTTAGACATAGAGGGAGAGTTTCCCTTGATTATTGAATTCATGGACCAGTAGTTTTTCAGGTGGCTTCAACTCTACGGTTGATATCCTTTTCTTGCTTGTTCTCGTAGGCAACTAGCTGGCCCAAGTATATATACTCGTCGCCATAGTGTATCTCTTGACCGTTAACCTCGACCCTATGTTTCGTGCTGTTGGTCACTATTTTTAGTCTTTGCTTGGTACATCATTAGTCCAACATCAAGGCTCACCGTATTCAGTTCATGCAGCATTTGCTCCAGTTCAGCGGCAAGAGCGTAAAAACAACAAAAGCATCCGGAAACCGAAGTATTGTAAGCATCTTACTACGTTCTTGCTGCTCTGCCTTTATAAGCTATCATCATCATTATGAAGATCATCATTTCAACCTATTAACGTCCCACTGCTGCTTATAATATAATAATCTATACTGAGTTTTTTTAGTGTTGGATAGCTCACTTATAGAGGAAGGCAATAGGTTGTGTGGACGGGAGTGAAGCCCCAGGCAACGGGTAGTTGTATATAATTTCTAGTCATTATATGTACACTCGTGGACAAATTTAAAGGAACGCAAGTGAAAATGTATTTATAATAAAATAACATGGATATTTGTTCAGTTGGGTAATAATTCAATTCATAAATTTAGTTTTTGCTTATTATTCGATTATATAAAATTGCAAACTTTGAAAAACCAATGATCAAAATAACAAAAATAAAGGAAGTTAAAAAGAAATGATTTTTTTAAATGAAACGAATGAAACATTTTTAATGCTCAAATTTTATTAATTTTTTTATAAAGTTTTAGCGTGTGTTAAAGTCAGTACTTAGTGTTGCCCACTCGAGCTGTTCGAACTGCTTCCAGTCGCCTTGGCATACCTCTAATTAAATTGTCAATATAATCTTGAGGGATTGCATTCCATTCTTCCTCTAATGCTTTTTTGAGATGACAGGATTTCTTTTTTGAATTTGTTTTCCAAGCTTATCCCATACATCATGCTTTATAGGGTTCAAGTCGGGCGAGCGCGCTGGCCACCCCATAACATTGATTTCTACGGCTCGAAGGTATTCAGAAACTATGGCTGCAGTATAAAGACGTGCATTATCATGTATAAAAACAAATCCGTTCCCTATAAAAGGAGCAAATGGCATTACAATTTCTTCCAAGACCTCAGTTACATAGCGTGCCGCTGTTAGTGACCCATTCTCAATAACGCAGAGTTCTGTACGTGCCCCCATACAAATACCTCCCCATACCATAACTGACCCTCCACAATAATCCAGTATCAATCGTCCAATAATGTTGCACTGAGCGAACCTCTCTCCTGGGCGTCTCCACACTTTTATCCTTCCATCATCAAGCTTCAGGCAAAATCTGGACTCGTCTGAAAATAAAACTTGACTCCAAGCTTCCTCATTCCAGTTGTCGTGATTGCGAGCAAAATTTACTCGAGCTACTCGATGCCTTCTGGTGAGGAGCTGGCAGGCAAGTGGGAGTTTATGCCAGATGATTTCAGTCTTCTTATAGTTTTTGTGCTTATTGTAATTCCTCTAACCACTTGGAGCTTCGTTCTCACCTCAGAAGAGGTTAAAGTACGGTTTCTAAGCACACTGGTAACGTTGAATCTGTCATCTCTGGCCACAGTATTCCTTTTTTACCTTGACCTGCGAGTCTTGTGTACTGTTTGGTCTGCCGTTGTGTACTGTTTGGTCTGCCGATACCTCTTAACAACTCGGTGTACCACAGATTTTGTTATTCTTATTGTTTTTGCCACATGTTGGTAGGTGTGCCCAGTTTCAATTAAAGTAGCAGCCCTAGCAACTTGAGTGGCGCTTAGATCTGGCATTCTCAGTTTATTAGAAGTAACAACTTACAATCAACACGATAAACAAGACAGTCAAAGCAAAAAAAAAAAAATCCCATAATTTTAACTTAAATCAAAGTTGTACAATTTTTTTAGTAGTACGAAAGAACGTATAGTATGCAATAATTAAAGAAAAAACAAATGAAATTCGAAAATAATAAATTTAAAAATATTGATTTTTAATTAAGATTTAATAATATTAGTGGCCAGTATGTAGGATAATACAACAAAGTATTGAACCTTTTTTTGGCGTTCCTCTAAATTTGTCCACGAGTGTATATACAGAGTGGAATTTTGTAATGCCACCTGAAGGGAAAGTTCTCTTAATACTAGAGAAACGAAAAAAACTGCATTCATAATTTTTTGGAAATTTGTTTGACACACCGGGGGATTGTACCGAAATTCCAAAAAATAACACCCTGTACTTTTATGGCATTGATCGATAGGGTCAACCATACATAACAAATAAAACAAAACCATAAAATTCTAACTTACGTTACTTACGTGGTAGTAGTATTATAGTGCCTCAAGCAGTTGTTAAGTCACATCTTTTTTTTTTTGACTTGCATAAAAAACACGTGCATATCGCAATCTTCTGATCTAAATAGTTCTTCCTTAGTTTAGAGAATAAATGACGTCAAAGCTAATCATTAATGACGAACACAATTTAGTAAAAATTACGGACCATTGAGTAAAAGTGCTTTATCTAGTCTCATTGAATTTATAAGTTAAGATTTTATGGTTTTGTTTTTATTTAATTTACCACGTTTGTTGGAGAGATTCGATCCTAAATGATTACCTATTTATTTTGTCATAATATTATAGAAATGATTTCAAAAAGTTTGCCTTTATTTATACATTCAGGTAATTTTTGTTTAAATCACTAATTAGTATAAAACAAAGTCGCTTTCTCTGTCCCCATATCCGTATGTTTGCTTAAATCTTTAAAACTACGCAACGGATTTTGATGTGGTTTTTTTAATAGATAGACTGATTCTAGAGGAAGATTTATAGGTATAAAATACATACTACACGGGCGAAGCAGCGGCTGGAAGCTAGTATTTTTATATAACTTACATTACAATAATATCATTTAAGCGAATAAGTAGGTAAATAATAGGTTTTCCCAAGGGACTACAGTATAGGGTTCTTCAAAAAAGGAGTAAATAGATTTCTTTTGGGTCGGCAACGCGCTCATGATGCCCCTGGTGTTGAGGCGCCCATAGACTACGGTAACCACTTACCATCAGGCGGGCTGTACGTCTGTCACCGTTATAAAAGATATTTTATTATTTACAATAAAATTAATTTATTTGTAGGTACCTATCTAGATTTGTAACCTGTTACCACACTCGATATAACTTAAAGATCGATACTTGCGCCTCACTAAGGTGTGGCGTCCTCACCCCGCGGGCCCCGGTTCAGCCACGCCCAGCGTGCGCAAAATCCGCACAAAATGTTGTGCGAAGAATCGAGTAGAGTCGGCGTCGTTCGTTTCGTTCAGTCACGCACGTCACATCAGTTAGGCAGCTCAGTTGAGTAGTGATCTCGATAGCCGACGAACCGTACGCACGGCGCACACGTGCCATCGCGCCCATCCCTTCTCTACATCGCAATCCGAGCGATTTCGCCGCTCGCTCGGTGGTTGGTTGGTGACGCCACCGTACGTACTCCACTGACGCTTTGTAGACACCGCTTGTGCTTGGTGTCGACTATCGTCGCTCCGCATCCGCACGGAGCTTTGCTGCATCATACTTCATACCTAAATTATGTAATACGAAAATAAACAGATAAAACCAACCACGTGTGCGCGCCGGCCGGCTGAAATACTTTAAATTATTTTGACGATCCAATAATCACGCTCCCAATGACTCTATATTTTACCATTTGAAAGTTAATCAGTGTTACTTATATTCGTGAATCATTCCAACCTTAAACCAGTATTTTTTATTTTTAAATTGTGTGAAGTTAATATAAAATAAGTGAAAAAAATGTCTAATTCTGTGGAACAACAATTTGGCGAGCTTAACTTATCCCAAGAGGACCATGATCAATACGAACAAGAAGACCATCATGATCAAAGGTTAGTAGAAAATATCTAGTTATGCTTTTGCTGTCGTACCTATTTTGATACCTAGACAAAACCAAATAGGTACCTACCATAATTTCAATGGTACGATTGATAATAACATTTATAAATTATATACCGAGGTACCTAGTTCTGTCAATTCTTAGGTAACTAGGGTACCTACATGCCTCGCCTTTTTCGTATTTCACAGGTCATTTTAGTTTCAAGGATTAAAGAAAATAAACCTATAAAATTATAATTATATTCGATCTTGTAATACCTAGGTACTATATATTTCGGGGGAGGAGGGGGGTCCGACTCCCCCCCCGCGGCTACGCCCATGTCACAGGTACTTAATGAATAGGTAAACCTAAGTCGGTACCTACATAATAATTAGGTACAGATAGGTAGCCACTATCGACAAAGTTTAAGCATGATCACCTTAAGACTGCATTTAGCTCACTCGCCCATTACGTTGTTATCCAATGAGTCAAAACCATATGGGACAAAGCCCTTTTTTTTTGTAAAACCCTTTGTTTTATTTTTAATTGTTTTATGACTTATTCGATAGTAGGTACTACCGAAAAAGTTCACGCATGATCACCTGATAAGACTGCATTTTGTGTGCAGTGACCGACGGCTATCTGCTGCGGGTAGCGGGTAGCTTGGCATCGTCCACCAATAATAGTATTACAGTAAAACTCCATTAAAGACTTTTTTGTCTAAAATTTTAAGTCGTAAAACAATTAAAATTAAAACAAAGGATTTTACAAAAAAAAGGACTGTCCCAACATATGATTTTGTCTCATTGGACAACAACGTAAAGGGCGAGCGAGGTATACTATGCTTAAAGCTCGCAAACGAAGTGTTTAAAACATTAATCATGCTTAAAGCCCTGCTACATGGTTGGTAACTTGTCTTCCACAGAGGTGCCCTTAGTGGATTCCAACCGGCTGTTGTAAACCAAATTTCATAAAAACTAGGCGGATGGCAACCAAGCTTCCACCAAGGTCACTCTGTTGGAAGGCAAGTTTATAACCGAGTAGAACACCTATTAAACTTTGTCGATAGTACTTACTAAATTGTATTAATTAGGTAAACAAGTAGGTATACATGGTGGAATTTTGTAATGCCACCTGAAGGGAAAGTACTCTTAATACAAGAGATAGATAATTTTACTCAAAGGAAACATTCCTTTGTTTTTAAAAAGAAACAAAACTGCATTCAAATTTTTTTGGAAATTCGCTTGCCACTCCCGAGAATCGAACCAGTTAAAATCCAAAATAATAACATTCAGTACTTCTATGGCATTGATCGATAGGACCATAAGGATGAAATCTTACTAACAAACATGGTTAATTAAATAATAACAAAACCATAAAATTCTAACTTACATGGTAATCGCATCTTTTTTTTTCATTTGACCTGCTTATCAAACATGTGCATTTTAAAATCTTCTTACTAAATAGTTCTTCCTTATTTGAGTGAATAATTCATTACGAATATAATTAAGTAAAAATCAAATAGGTACTCAATGGTCTAGTGATCTAATCTCATTGAATTTATAAGTTAAGATTTTATGGTTTTGTTTCTATTAAATTTACCACGTTTGTTAGAGAGATGCGACCCTTATGATTGACCCTATCGGTGAACGCCATAACTTAACTTTGACTTTGACTTCGATTTCCGGGTATGGCAAGCGAATTATCGGCAATCGTTAAATGTAGTTATGTTTCTTTTTAAAAATAAAGGAATGTTTCTTTCCATTTCCAGTATTTAAAGTACTTTCCCTCCAGGTAGCATTACAAAATTCCACCCTGTATAGTCCAATACCGCGGACTTATTAAAAAAAAGCGTGAATTGTGCGAGGGAAGTCAGTCCACAGGTAACTATCCTGTCAATATGATACCTTTGATTGATAAACTGAAAATACTTGTTTGATAACCTATTTATCCTATCTATCTTTATTCGTTAGGTAATTATCAAACAACATAGGTAGTAGGTATAGGTACCTACTTATCTGTGTATTGAAAAATCGACTCTTAGTAACTAACAAGTAGTAATTAGGTACTTACCTAAATAATATAGTTCCATAAACTGATGGCGGTTCTCATAAGTAATAGGTACCTAGGTACCCACTACCCATCTAGGTTAGACATTTCAACAGTGGCGTAACTATAGGGTGGCAGTGCTGGCAAAATGCCACGGGCCCCCGACCTAAGAGGGCCCCGGGCTAAGAAGCCCCGAGCTCAGAAGTAAATTTTTAACAACGTACGGAATGTACCTTAGTAATTAAATAAAAATAATGTTACTTCAAAAATATATTTTTTATTTTTTTAAGTATCTGCTTAAAATCTATTAAAGTGAGAACTAGAGGCCACAATACAAATTCTTGTTAATTATTAAGGATTTTAACACAGCTTAAGTAGATTATTAAAATTAAACTAAGTACAACGTGACGATTATTACTGATAGGGCCCCCGGCCCGTCCCATCATAAGAAATTGCCACGGGCCCCAGATGGTATAGTTACGCCACTGCATTTCAATTCTATATTTTCATCTTAAATTACTGATAGACGTTCCGATTTGGTTGGATCCGACCAGCTCAACTCAACCTGCGTCCAGCAGCCCACTGGGCGCTTTTGTGGTTGGCCCATCTCGTGTTGTTACTTTAATTTAAACAAATTTGAATTTCGTACCTTTAGAAAAATTGAGAGAGCTGATTAAGACACAACATCTACAATTACATGCCACTACATAACAGCACACTATCGCACCGTGGTGTGCCAAACAAAAACAGTAGGTACAGCTGATTTTTTTGACATTCCGTGAATTTTTTGTTAAATAAAGAAAGCACATATCTATCAATGAAACGCTTCCTCCTGGATCAAACAGGTACATAATAATCATAATCATATTTATTTGCTTGAAACTTATGTACTTAGTACCTAGTGAGAAATTGAGGAGTTATAAGAGATCGATCATAATTATGTACAGCAGAATATTATATCTAGGTCTTGATCACAAAACTCCACGAAGACTATCAATCATCATGTATGTTCTTACCAATAAATATTGTTTTTAGGGCTAGGTAAATAGTGTTACAGGAATGGTCGTGTCTTTTAGTTTATCTGATAACGTCGCGCGGATAACTCCCGTCGTTCTTTATTTGGCCACTGCTCAGCTCCTATTGGGCATAGCGTGATGTTATATAGCCTTCGTCAATAAATGGGCTATCCAACACTAATATAATTTTGAAAATCGGTTCAGTCGATCCTGAGATAACCATCTACAACGTCACAAACTCGCAAACTTTATCTCTTTATTAGTATAGATTACCTATAGAAAAAGTAAGTAGTCTCAATCGGAGTTAACAGTATTTACTTTTGAGGAAAAGCTTAGTAGTAATCATAAAGAAATACAGAACAGTAAGAAAATTTGCCAACCATGCTAAAGGCTCTGGACCATATCGACACATCCGAAGAAAACTGCTCTAAATTAGAATTTACAAAATGAAAGCTTTTTCTGATCTCTTTCTCTTATAAGAACAAAAAAAAATATTTTAAAAAACCCATGGCTTTAAGAAATAACTATGTATCTTATCTACGATCTCTGAAGTGGCTGCAGTTTTAAATAATAATTACTTAGAGTAGAAGCTCTGTTTAACCTAAATAATTGCAATTAAACAACTGCTTGTGTCCAAGGACAATAAATCGTGTTAGAACTATCAGAAATTGCCAAAAAAAAAATTAAACTATACGCCATTAATAAATCTCAGTTATCTATTATGATAATCGCGAAAACGGGTTATTCACCAACTCGACACGAGACTGGACACGTGTTTGTCCGGTTGGTGAAACTCGAAATTAGTATTACTAATTATTTCGTCATCTGCATCATCATCGTCAGCAACCCATTAATGTCCCACTGCTGGGCTCTGGACACGCGATAATTTTTACGTGTGTCACCACATACTAAAACTTAAATTAAATCACTTTTGTGTTTCTCAACTGGACACCTTCACATTTTATTCAAATTCATGACAGTACAGTCAGGCAGATACATTTTTAAATCATAGGTCTCTTAAAAGTCCCACTGCTAGGCACGGGTTATTTTCTAAGTTGTTGAAAAAAAATTATTCACAATTTGTGAATTTGTAAGGAATAGATTTTTTGGAGGACCCGTGACCCGACACCAGCAGTGGGACGTTTATGGGCAGAAAATGAATGAATATATTTTTGAAACCGATAGTGTTCGTTAGTCGCTATTACCATGTTACTATGCTTGTCTGTAATCTTTAACTAGGTAGTTTTATTACACGTGGTCTGCTCTAATTTGTTGAAACAGATAAAAAATATCAACCCAGTAACCCTTGTCTTAGTAAAATGTATGTGATACTATTAGTTTATTAGGTACTGAAATACTCTATTTCCAAAATGACAACTAAGTACCTATTGTAGTTACAGAGTTGTGTGAATTGATTATTATTTTTAAAATTACACATTTAAATATTGTTATCTTCATAAGTACGCTCTATTGATGCTAGGTACCTACTCAAGGTTGAATGTTTTGACTCCGCTTTCATAAAAACTTTATATTGCAACTAGTCCATTTACTAAACCAAGTAAGCTTAAGTTAAATTATATATATCCTTATTTGATTTTTCTGTGATAGGTATTCGAGTGATAAATCTAAATGATTATTAGGTAGGTTGGTAGGTATATTTAGAATGTGTAGATCTAGCTAAATATGCTTGTCTTTTTATTAGTAGTTGTCTTTAATAATACATCTAATATAAATATTTGATTGTTACACATTCGTAGGCTAAATTCCCTCCAAAATCTTTGGAGGAGACCCGTGCCGGTTTTTTTCAGAATTTGTCTTAAATAGAACCAACGAAAGTATTATTATATTAACCTATATATTTTTGGAAAAAATCTAGGTGTGTTATTTGAAGAAAATAATAAAGTGATTTACTAACTTAATTTAACACTATGTGGGTGGACACTTAAAAATCTTGACGTATCCCGATGACGACATAATAAGTGATACTAATTTCGAGTATTACCAACTGGACACACTTGTGTCGAATCTCGTGTCGAGTTGGTGAATAACCACTGACTAAAGTGGTACTAATGGATCAATAAAAAAAATCATAACTTTTTTATTTTAGAAGATACATAAAAATGACAACGAGCAAAGATTCTTAGAATTTGAGAATGAAGAAAGCATAAACATATCTATCTTCTTTAGTTGGGTAAGTTATCTTCTTGGTATGGGACGCAACATGTGTCGACACCCTTGCGCCATCACATGTTGCAAGCTCAGCGGGTTGTGCTGGCGCTGCTGCTGCAACCGCAGAGACCCTCAAACGGCAAAAATACTATAATTTAATTGGCAATTATATTTTTGAGCCGTTTGAGGTCGTGATTTTAGGTACGTGGGGTCAGAGTGCTAGGTCTGTTTAAAGACCTGGCAAAAAGGCTTATCGACGCTTCACGTGATGATGTTTTTCTCGCTCAGAGAATTAGCATTGCCATTCAAAGTGGCAATGCCGCCAGCTTTTTAGGTACGTTTCCGGTTGACAGTGATGCTGACGAATATTACGATGCCTAAACAAGTTTTCTTGCGGCATTTTTTTTTTTTTTTATTATTGTTTAATTTTACGTTCTATTTTTTTTTTGTTTGTAATTAATTGTATATACAGGGTTGTTTGTAATTCGATGTATTCCGGGCATGACGAGGTAGGGCAGCCCAAATGCAACAAATTTAGGCCCCCCAATGTATGGCAGAAAATTAATTATTTTTGAGATATTGTAGAAATAGCATTTTTTTTGGAAAATACCCAATTTTACCTGTTTCTGGCTAAATAAAAAAAATTGGCAAATAGGATGTCGTTCAAATGTTTTTTATTTGTAGATAAACCCGAAACATATCTTGAGAAGCAATAAAATAACTAAAAACATTTGACTGACTGACTGAAACTTTCGCCCTGGGTTGATAAAAAATTTTGTCATTACATCTTAACAAGACTAAAAAAAATAAACATTCGGTCCTTACATCAACAATTTATCTTTTTTGAGACATAACCCAATTTTTTTGGATCGTATAAACATTTTTTTTGCGAATTAACTTTCGCATTTCTAATATTAGTAGGATTGTAACCGATTAAGATAAATGGAGTACTGTTTATGTATAAAATAAATATATAATATCCGAAACTTGGACATATCGCGCCTAAAGGAAATATTGGTTGGTTGGTTTATCCCAGATTTGACCAAAGCCTTCTTCGAGCAAACTCCGATATAAATAGTATCCGATATAAATATAATAGAAACAAAAGTTCGGTGCTATAGCTGCCCATTATCTTAATAACATGTCTAGTATGTGCAGATTATAAAAAGGTAGAATAGTATGTACTTGAGCAAGCAACACTTAGTTACAAGAGCAAAAGAACTAGGCAAGCTCGAAATTTCGATTTTTCAACAAATGCTGCCATTTTGGTGATTTATGTTAAAATACTCCAAGACATGATTTTATTTAATTAAGATTCCAATTTTAAGTTGAATAGTATCTAATAACATTTGTATTTGCGTTGATAAAAAATCTATTCGAAAGCTATCAGGGCATGACAATAATAAAATGAGGTCATTTCTACATAAAATATTTATTAAAACGGCTACACTGGCGCGCCGCAGCCATTTTTACCTAATTTTGGATACCTTATTGTTTATATATGGTTATATATATGGTGGATAAATTACTTTTTTATAATTAAATGCAGTATTTTCTTAACCTATTGGTAAGAAGGCCAAAGCCAATTTAAAAGCTATGAAGATACGCTCTTCTGCTACCCTACATTGAGCATGGACCGATATGCTTTTACCCGGTTTTTTATCATTTGATAAGGTACCAGGACCCCCCCCCCCCAGGTTTGCTAATTTACGACTGTATCAATTCAATCGTAATTAGATATCAATAGCAGTTTTAAACATTTTAGGTATTTATTCTGCTACTAATTTAAGACCAATATATGAATATAATAATCAGTTTTCATACATTCATTTTTAATTTATATGAAATATAAATTAAAAATGAATGAATGAAAACTGATATTGAAATCCAATTACGATTCAATTGATCCATTCGTAAATTAGCAGACTTGGGACAGGGGAAAGGAATAAATTAGTGTTAAATAAAAGCGGTTAAAACTCCAACTAACAAATATGGAGAAAACCATATATTTGTAAGATCACTATTGAACCCATATTCGCAAATAAAGATGATTTATTGATTGATTGAGCATATCAGACTATGCTCAACGTAGGGCTCTGCAGCAAAAGAGCGTATCTTCATAGCGCTTATATCCTTTTGTTGAGAAGCGCAGATATTGGCAATAAATCAAAAACGGTATATCCGACCATGTTCAAAATAAATTTAGTTGAAAGAATTTCTTTCTTTCTTTGTTATTTTTGTGATATTTTTCAGACTTTTAGGATTTACGGTTTAGAAAATAAGAGGGGGGATACACACAGTGGCGTGCCTAGGGTTTAAGGATAAGGCAAGCCCGATATACCTACCTACCTATGCTTTTTACCCGACTACTCCAGAATAGACAGAAGGCTATTTTTGTACTTAAATACAATAAAATGAAAAGTAAACAAACCTGACTGCGCTGGAAAGGCGATGGGTGTAATGTTTTTTTATGGATTTTGTTCAATTTCTCTTACATGTTGATAGAGGGTCGCGCCGCGCGCCGCGCGCCACTCCGCCAAAGCACATTGAAGGTACCTATGCTAGTGCTTGATTGAATATACCTAATAAACAATCAGCATTGCATACCTTCGGTGGCTTTAAAAAGCTAGAGTGAGTAAACGAAGATAGCTAAGTAAGTAGGTAGGTAGTTGACCTTTGCCTGACTATAAGAAAGGTACCTACCTACCTATAAGACTACCTACCTATAAGACTACCTATTATTTATATTCTAAATTGAATCGTCTGTCTTTCTTGAGAAATGACTTAATTACGTAAGAATAAGATGTTGGTGAACGTTTCAATTCTGCCAACAACTGCTTTTCAATAGCATCATTGATATATTATTTCTTAGATAAGTAATGAAAATGCGCGTTCAGCGAAGAACTACATAGCCGTAATAGTTACAACAAGATAATGTTAACTTTATAAACTCGGGCAAGGCAACTTCGAGGTTATTCTCATTAATAAAATCAAATATAAACAAAGAACAAAGTTCAAAAATTTTACCTTTTCTTCGCCCATCAAAAGTTGAACACATTTTAATCCTCACAAGGAACAATAATTATTACTTGCATTGTTGTATGTCACTAAATACAAAAGAATCACTTTAAAATTAACAATTTTTAAAGTAAGTAAACATTAAAACCAAAACTTTTCGTCCTGTCAAACAAATGAACTGAGTGAAGTTAGTAGACGCGAGTACGCATGCGCGGCCGCGGCATTTCACTTCCATAGTCGACAACTTCATACATAAAGCCCGGCTTATAATTTCATACTGATTGATATATAAATTAACCTAGTTATATTTCAATAATCGACAGTTTCTCTATAGGTTAGAAAGAGAGATCCGTCGTTGGTCAAAAGCCTCATAACAAGCCAGTGCGGGTGAGCGAGATAGAAAAAAAAGTTGTTCTCTCTCGTTCTCGCTTGATGCTTCATCACTCACTGAGTCACTGCTCTCGCTCGCGCATAAGAGGAAATAAGCGCGCGAATTTTAAAATAGATAATGGTTTGAATTCGATATTTTTGATCGAGCATTTTAGTAGGGCAAGCCGGGCTTTTGGGCTTGTATGAACGTACCGCCACTAGATACACAATTTATGCTAGGTACTTTGGGAGCGATTACTGACGGAAATATTCACAATCTAAAAACTTTCTTAGAATACTTCGTGTTTTTAAAAGATCTGTCAAATTATGTGCCATTTGTAAATGTTTGCTGGATAAAATAAATTTCAGGATTTGTATACAAATAGCAATAATCCGTAGGTACGGATGCTACGGATTATTGCCCCCCTTAAAAATAATTATTTTTATTATTTAACTACCAAACCTAGAAGCAGCTCACACTAGCCATCTGTTCTCCAAGTTTTATCGATATAGGTAAATCGAGTAGTTTTAGAGTAAAATGCTTGTGACACAGACGGACATGACGAAACTAGGTTCCCTTTTTGTCATTTTGGCTACGGCACCCTAAAAATTAGTGGACGAAAACAATTAGGTAGAAGTATATAGGTACCTACATAAGTATGCATAATATGAACATCGACACAGTTGTTGCGAGCCGGACATACTTTGCACCTGTCGGCAGGTGCTTCTCTGCTATCCTACGCGGCGCACGTGGCCCCTACTGTGCCATTCAGATTGCCACTGTTATATTTGATAATTGGTGATTAAAATTGTATACATATTTATTAAACCCGAATCAAGGACCAGCTTGCCCAATGATACACGATGCATTTTTATGTAATTGTCGTTTATATCTTGTTTTTTATTGGGCTTAAACCAAGGATCAATCAAGGAATAATAACAATAGAAGGAAATAAAAATTCTATCTATCCTTACAAAGAAAAAACCGGTCAAGAGTATATCGGATCATACTCAATGAAAATTTTCAGCATCTGTTTAAATATTCACCACACATCCCCAAATTTCATCGATATACATCGGGGAGATTTCGAGCCTTTGACATAAGGACGGACATGACGAAACTATAAGGGTTCCGTTTTTGCCATTTAGGCTACGGAACCCTAAAAGGCTGAAACGTTTATGGCTATATCTTAGACTCCTAACACTGAATTTAAACAATTGTTATGAAATTAAGTACTGTTTACTACAGACTTCAACTTCAACATAGATTTCTAACTTTATCTACTGCTAGACATCGCCAAAGACGGCGCAATACTGACATAAAAACAAGTAAAATTGATTTATTTTTTTGCTCAAATTTAAAAATCGAATATTTGTAAATTAGTTTAGTAAAATTTTTTATGGAATGCTCCACCTAATTTAGTAAATGTGCACTTAATTTAGTAAATTTTTATTAAATAAATGCGAATGCGACCCAAAATTGGTTATACCCACTCGCGGGTGATTATGCCTAAGGCATCGAGAACCGGTCATATTTTAAGAACCGGTTCTTTCGGTTCCTGTTTCAACACAGAACCGGGTACCCGTTTCTTTCGGTTCGGAGAATATTGTACGTAAAGTCTTACAAAATTCGTAGAAGAATTAAACCTTACGAAGTTTTACATGCTTATTGCTGCTGTCGCCGCCCAGCCGAATATTGCCAAATATCAGTAGTTTATGTACCTATTTAGTTATACTTATTTATTTATCGCTACGAGTAGACGGTGCAGCAGAAGGCGTTAGGCGGCGATTGATACACTACAAACGGTATCCAAGCTTTCAAAATTTTAAAACATTTTCTCCCATCCAGCCACACCCAAACCTGTAACACTGTTAGTTGTTACCCGTTTGGAAAAAAAATCCTATCATGTCACACTGTTACTGGATGCAACTGCTTGCAATTTTTTTCTCCTAACCAGTAACACTGCCAAATATTGGTGTTATTGGATGGGAAAAAAAGTTGTATCGAGTCACACTGTGTCTTTTTGGGAAAAGTAAACTTTTTATATTCCCATCAAGTCACACTATTTTTTCATTTTATATCGGTTTAGATATTTTCACCATTTTCTAATTTACTTACTAATTTTGGTGAACATTTACTAATTTTAAGTTGCTAATGTATTTTTTGGTAATATAAGTGCTTTTAAGTTGATGAACAAAATTTAATTAAATGGGTAACGTCTTATTTTAAATAAAATATGGTATCACATACCTTATTTTGGGTTGTAGGTTGCAGGGTAACACATTTTGGTATCTTATTTTGGGTAACAATTTTACTAAATTTGGTACCTACGCAGTAAAAGGCTTTGGTAGCGTTTTATTTCTTGAAAACTTGAAAGACGTGTTTTACTATATTATTATGTCAGCCTATGTAATGTCTTGTAATCTATCTTTTATCTATATAAATAAAAATAAATCGCCCAAAAGTATGTGTGCCCGAACATCCATCCATCCATCCCGATATATGGATGGATATGATATATATACAGTCGTGGTCAACTAATTAGGGACATTCAAGAGAGTGAAGAGCTATAACCGGTTATGTACATATAATTATTATATTCTATTGATTTCTAAGCACCTATTATTTGCATAATTTGGTCCGATTATTATGCTATACGTGGCTGTCAATAAAAGATTAATTAAATAGAAAAAAGTATTTAATTTCAAAGATTAATCATGTATTCAATTTTAATGTACAATTGTGCAGCTGGACACTTAATTAAGGACAGTAAAGTATAGTGAAAAATAGAGTTAAACAAAACTAATAATCTGCAGTATTATAATATTTTTAACAGCTCCATTTTATTAAGTGTAAAATCAGTACCCAGTAGCAAAACCTTTGTTATTAATCATCGCTTCCAGAAAAGGCACCCCACATTTTAATGTTTCCACCGCCATGTTTCACCTGCTTTTTTGTGAATCTTGGATTCATTTCCGCTTTTACAGGACGCCGTACATATTGCCTTCCATCTGAAGAAATCCAATTTTACCTTGGTCTCGTCAGAGAACAATACATGTTGCCATTGGGCGTAGGTCCAATGACCATATTTACGTGCAAACGCCAAACGAGCATTTCTATGTTCTTTCTTCAACAACGGTACTTTGCGAGCCACTCTTCCGAACAAGCCTGCTTCTACCAGACGTCGTCGAACGGTCCTCGCTGATACACCGGCTCTTTCGTCTGCCCCAAAAACTACGTGTTTAATTAAAATAGAGCCTAGAAACGGATCTTTCTTAGCTAACCTGGTTATCATTCTATCTTCTTGCGGAGTTGTTTTTTTCGATCTTTTTGTTCTGGGCTCAAAGCTGTGTTATTGCGCCTGAAATGTTGCACTGCATTGTATACCATAGTTTTTGAACAGTTTAAATGTTGTGCTATCTTTCGTTATGACCAACCACGCTCGACAAACTTCAAGATAATTTTTCGTAGTGTTGAATCGCAACTTTTATTTTTCCCCATTTTTCTTCAAAATAATTCTCAAAACTTAAAATTAAAAATCTGGATTGCCGCCAAAATTACCACGAAACATTAATAGAAGAAATAAAAAGTATTAAGATTCAAATTTTGAAATTAGAACACAATACCTCAGTGTCCCTAATTAAATGGCCAGCCAGCATTCGTTGAACAAATAGGTACCACTATGATAATCTATCAGCTATACTGTAAAGAGGTTTAATCTTTAAGAAGTTGCTATTGTTTGTATAATCGGGCACATCAATGTTGTACTTACATGTAAAAGATATGGAATATTGTTAAGACTCGCTGGAAAATAAACAATTAATTCACAATTTGGCTTAACTAGGGATTGTCCCTAAATGGTTGACCACGACCGACTGTATATGTATAATATTTATATCAGGGCGTCAAAATTTCTCATTTTTATGAATATTAAAATGAAAAATTTTATTTCACTTAAATTTTAATAATATAATTATTAAATTTATTGGATATGAAAAATATTTATATATTATAATATACCTATACAATAAAATAAAATTTACAACTAAACTAAGTAAGTACCTACTAAACAAAATAAAAATATGCGTCAAGGAATTCCTCAGCATCAATGCCGCTGTCTGCCGGAAACGTGCCCAGCAGACTGGCAGCATTGCCACGTTGGTTGGCAATGCTTATTCTTTGCGCCAAGAAAAAGTCAGCCTATTGGTAAAAAAACTGACAGTTTTATTTAATATGATTATTTTATTTGAAATTTTGCTTGGAACCCTCCTAGGTAATAATGGGCAACCACTTGGACGACTTTTTTTTTGAAAATTTGACAATTGTTTCAAATCAAAAATTTAAATTTATTCCCAGTTTATTTTTATTGTTTATATACAATGATGACAAATGTTCACATGGCCAATATTTGGCGCTGTTAGCCTAGTTGCTTTTTGCCTAATTTCTTATGGAGAGTCATCTTGTTTGTCAGGTACCTTCGTACCAGGTACGAACAGTATGTATAGGAAAATAAAATAGTTATTTTTACTACATTCCTTGCAATTTCTTTATATTTTCTGACCTTTTGAATTTGGACCTTCTACAAAAATATTTAAAAACCAAAATTAGCCAAATCGGTTCAAGCGTTCTCGAGTTCTAGTAGGACTAGGCCTATGTCATAGAATAAATAATAGTACCTACTACGTACAGAAGTTGCACTCCTTTGATCTTGAAGAAAGCCGCCGCCGCGCCGTTTTAATAGCCTACAGAATTAAATAGGTAGTACCGCCTTTTGTTTCGAACTACCTTCGCCGCGAACTCGAGTGTAATGGTTATCAGTTCATCACTTTGTCAGAAAATAAAAATAAAACAATCCAACTAAACGTTTTGAGTTATTTTACATTAAATGTGTGTGTGTAAAACTGCGGCAACTTCTATACGTAGTAGGTACTATTATTTATTCTGTGGTAGTAGGACTAACAACGTCAATAAAATATATTTATTTAATAATACATAGATAGATATATTGGTACTATAATTGGTACTACTACTTGCGTGTATTAAATTTGGCTATTAAGTAAGTACTTACCAACTTAAAATACCTTTAATTTTTTGCCTGTTCTTAAAGTAGATACCTACTAAAAATCGTATGTAGGTAAGTTAATAATTGAGGATCAGGGAATGAATGCTTGTGTTTATCAGTACCTATGCGACGGGTGGGTGGAGGCCGGAGGGCGGCGGGAGGCAGTCAGTCGGTCGTTTTGCATTGCAAGTCCGTTCTGAACCTGCGTCGCGTCAGCTACACAGGCCGGTACTCAACTCGATTCACTCATTCTTCAGTCACACGGCAACACTCGCAGTTGCGCCACAGCTCGTGTGCGAATGGGTTAGGTTTATCTTTCCTTCCGGTCGTTTTTAACTTAACCATTTTTACACACTAGTTTATCTAGCTATCGTACGTAATTCTCTTAATGTTTCTGATATTACCTTGGAATCTGTTGTGGACATTGAGAACAGTTGTTGAAGTGGTGAAATTGAAAGCGTCGGTGTGCATTCACATTGGACGCGTGCCGTGCTAAGTTTCACAACCTGCTTTATGGCATACAGAATGGCGAAATACCGCAGGTATGACTAATTAATTAGGCCTTTCTATAAGCTACTATGTTCTTTTAATAATAATTTTGATACTTACTTACAAGAGCGTGAATCGCAACATTATACATAATCACATTCCTTGTCAATTTGACATGGATAAGTAGTTAACATTTATGGTGAAGCTTTGTAATGCATCAATAATTTTGATGCACATGAACACGTGGTGCGTAAAGTAAAATGGCGGCGCACGGCTCTGCCGCGCCGCCGGTATTATTGCGGCACAGCGCGTTTATGAATCACTGATATAATAATAAAAGGCGCCGGTATCGCCAGCTTACTCATTTTTTTTTTATTTTACAAAGTCTGGACGAATTGTTAAACTGTAGTAATATTATTAATACACATTGTACTTTCACCAACAATACGAGGTAGGCAGTAGCTTGGAAGTGGAGGGCACACTTGTTGAATAGAATGTTGTAATTTAGTGTCGATACTTGTGTTCAATGACAGGCTAGCTAAGCTATCTATACTACAACGCCCCGTTTATTATGTTACATACATCTAAAAAAAAACTACTTTAGGAATGTTGATAGGTACTTATTATCTCAAAACTGCTCTTTCACGTTTTCATTCTGGACATGCGTTATGGAAAATGCAAAATCCCGTCATGCGCCAACTTAGTAAAATATTATTATGATGATACTTTCAACTAAATACAAACTACAGTTGTGGTAGTTACAAATATCTACTATTGTGATAAATAAATAAGTGCCTATTGCAGGTTTAAGAACTTATTTACCGAAACCTATTTAGGGTAGTATTAATCAACAATAAAATTTACATAATAATATTTCACAACAGGGCAGGGATAAGTCAAAGAATGTAAATCAGTCATTATTAACCAAACATTTACTCTTTAAATAGCGGCTCTTGATTATTACAGCCTTTTGACTAAATTTTTACTTAAGGCCCGGTTATAGTCGTTTTAAGGTTTTTGAAGCTATAAAATTTATCTCTTAGATATGTAGCCATAACGCAAAACAAAAAATACAATAAGAAAGTTGAATTATTATGCTCTAGCGCTGACTTAAGCAGCAACGTAATTACTAGATAGTTGATCGATAAAACAAATGTAAACATAGCACTGATAGTTACCATACTATAATTTACATAATCTTAATGTTGAAAGAAAATTTGTGAGCACTGATAGTTATTTTATAGCAATTTTTGTCTTATAGCTCTTTTTTTAATCTTTTTCTATGGTAAGATCATACAAGATAAATACCAAAAGATTGGTTTTTAAAATATCTTGCGCTGACTTAAGTAAATTTTTATTGAAACAAGTTTAGTACTAGGTATATAATCGAGTTTGCGCGGACCTATCAGTACAGGCCAAAACACACTAAGGTACACAAAACACACAAAAATACTTATTATTAAGTAATTATTATTATTATTATGATTATGACTAACGTTGTATGGAATGGGAAGACTACTATATCAAACTTGCTGACCTTTGACCTATACTTATGATTCATTTATGATAACGAATAAGAATATTATGTTGTGTATAATATGTTAGTAACTATGTGTATTTTGATAGGTACCTAGTTGATGATAGTGTAATATCAAGATTGTTTTATGTCAATAATTCACTAAATATTTGAGATGGTTCATAATTTGATAGCAATCCTTACCTACCTACATCTTAGGCATTGTAAGTTCTAACTTGCTTTTCGGAAGTAGGTACCTACCTAATCTTACTATTTCAGCAATACCTAGCTTCCTGCCTACATATTTCTGTATGACTGAATCTAAGTACTTACCTAGTTGGTAGATTTTTATCCAGGTCTATATGATTATGCTGCTACAGTAGGTACTAGAATAGCAATGCTGGTAAGGCGGCTAGTACAAGCTCATGCAAACGTAGTCAATACTAGCAGTTATGATTACCATGAATTACCTTTGAACGACAGTCAATAATAATTTTCATACTGTCGACATCATGCACCATCAATAACACGCATTACACGATAGGTTATTCGTCATTCACAGCCGTGACTGTGGTAAAACTGACAGTAAAACCTACCGTGTAAAGGCCGCCTAAACGATTTATTGAATTAGGTAGGTACTACCTACTAACCTACCTACTTTTATTGTCATTTCGCCAGTTTCACTCTTCTAAATACTACGACTGGCATACGATGTACGTGTTGTCCTTGTTTTACCTAGGTACGTAGGTTACTTGGAACGAATCGATGCGCACATTTATTGATTCACTAGGGTGGAATGACCTTAGCAAACCAGGCTAATAAAATTATGCTCTCATCAATGCATGGTGCTCAATAATAATATCAAATTTATTCAATACGATATGTAGGTAGGTACCTACAGATAATACCATTAATAAAAGTTATTGTGTAAAATTTATACAAAACTAAATAACCGGATAAAGTATACGGAATTATTTATATTAATAATGTATAGGTAGGTACTGTATGCCTATCCAAAATTTTTATAATTTTGGTACCGGTTTTATTGTAGTACCTATTTATAAGTAGGAGGCCGGTTGTGACTGAAGTGGATTCGTTTCGATGCATTGCACCTTATCAATAAATCCCTCTATTAATATCTTAGTGAAACAACGATAAGCGCATTTTGCAGCGTTGCGTATGTAATTGAGTCTAGCCGTTGTGTGTTGTGTATGTGAAGAGTGAGATAGTAAGTAGGTACGTAGACATTCTCACTCACTACAAGGGGTCATGTAACGAGCGAGTGCAATGGAACGAAGTTGTGAATGGTGTGCGGGTGGTGGGGAGAGCTGGGGGAGGGGAGAGGTCGTGCCGCGTCTGACTGTGTCGGCCGCGGGCGTAGTGACGAGGGCGCGGATGATGTCATCTCCGGCATACCGCCATTTTGTAGCCAATGATACCCTTGCTTTCAATTCAATGATTTCAATGTTCACTTAATAAATTAAATACCTACACAAGTTCGAAAAATTTCAGGCCAATGTAATAATTAGGTACATTGAACCTATTTATATTTAGGTGACTATTTACAAATACCTACTATGTACACTGAAAAATACCAACATAGGTACTTTTTTGTATAACAACAATATTTCTAGTCAAATTTGCTATTGGAATTTATTTGCACTTGCATAATATTTACTTTAGACATACCTAATAGGTAGAAATGTAGGTATGTTACAGATAATAATTTACTTACGGCTTGGTACCTAACTAAATAATACAGAACATAGATACCTATGTACCAAAAGTATTAAATTTATAAACCGTAGACGGAGTTCCCAATTCCATATTATCCTACTACTTACATAAAATACGAACTATTTCGCTTTTTATAAAGCTGTGTGTTGCTATTATTTATACAAAATGTGAAAAAATGTCTAAGTATCAAAATAAAGCCCTGCGTATACCTATCAGTAATGTTTGAATGGTTTGAAATAAATTATCGCGCAATTGGTACACATACAGCACTACCAATGATTTAACTAAAGCCAATTTATTAGGCACCTGTTGTTAATACTACTTACGTATAACAGATGCATTCAATATTAATGACATAATTTAAGTATAATGATGAATATATACTTAGCCAGCAATGTGCAAAGCACTCTCGTTAACCCATAAAAAAAAACTATTTAAATTATTAGTTACTATCGCATTAAGTACTATCTACAAAGTGGTAATGTCGCTTCTCGCAGCCGATCATCAAAGGTACTCATCAGTGGGCTACCCCTGCATGTTCGCTTCGACAACATCGAGCCCCTGCTCTCACAATATGGCAACGTACAACATTGCGACAAAGCGAACTCGCGCGATGTCAACACCCAAGCGGTGTTCATCACGTTCGAGACTCCGGAGCAGGCGCAGCAGTGAGTATTATTGCCTGTTTGACGGTTCACTCTGGGAGATGTGTTCAATGTTTTCACCGTCTGTCTGCCTGCTGAACAACACACTTTCTTTGTCTAAGTGGTTTGCATGGACATTTGACTTCAGTTGCTTTCTACTTCTTAGCTTTATTGCTTTCTAGGTTGTACAAACGCGTTACATTTCAGTTTAACTTAACACACCTTAATCTGTCACGCTATTAACATTTAAATGTGATATATTAAAAACACTATTTAAATCATAATTTTCTAATAACTTACCTATGTAATATTTGTCGCTAATCGACAATAGTTAATAAATAACACGTAATAATAAAAACACGCTGTGAAATCAGTGTAAGGTCTTACAGGCAATATTGATCATGATACATCATTACACGATTCAGAAGGTTGCTCTTATAGCCTACCTAGTTAGGTCCTGTACCTAAAAATGTAATGTATCTAATAAAAAGAAATCCTAATAAAAGAGAGAGATCCCAATAAAATAGTTTTGTGAACAATTACGATATCCCTAAGACTAGCTATTAATGTGCAATGGGGTTTCATATTTTAAATTATATAAAAGCTACCCTAATTGTGAGTAGGGATATATTTCTTACAATGGCAATAAATGACTCATAAAATAGATAACATTTCAAATTTAGATACTTCTACTTCTATTCTTGTATTTATTTAGATCCTGTTTTCAATTAAGTGAGGGCCACATGGTTGTAATCTTGCGTTCCATCAGATGTGACATTGTATGTAATCGTGAGATGCCATCCATCTAGCCGGCAGATGTAATCCAAATTTCATACAAACTACGCAGATGCCATCCAAGTCCAAGCTCCCACCAAGGTCACCTCTGTTGGAACGCAAGATTACAACCGTATGGCAAGCGCTTTAATATTATTTTGTTTTCGCGCATGGGTTTGAATGTTTTATTTTAATTTCAAGTGCATTATTAATAATCGGAAAAGCGGTAAAGATTTTCTGAAAAAATAAAATAAAAACACTACCCTCCTTTTTGGCAGTCGTATAAAAAACATACCTCCTTATTAAATAAGTGAAGTGCATTAATTTAATACTTTTGTTTTCGCGCATGGGTTTGAATGTTTTATTTTAATTTCTAGTGTATTATTAATAATTGGGATAAGCGGTACAGATTTTCAGAAAAAAAATAATGATGATTATTTTTGATTTTCTGATTATTAAATATGTGAAGTGCATAGTAATAGTAAATACCAAGCAATATCAATAATATATTTTAAAATATTGACTTACGAGTTAGTGAGAACGTGTGTATTTTGTTTATGCACTCTACATATTATTATGTAAGTTTCGGGTATAATTATGGTTTGTATAGCAATAGAAAAAAAAGAAACAACCCTCAGCTCTAGATAGAGAAGAGGAGGCCCGAGCCCAGCCTAGCCCAGAGTGGGATATTAATGGGTTGCTGAAGACAGCAATAGACACAAAGGTTTTGCATTTGTTACAGAGCTATCAACGGCCTGAATGGGTTTGAATTGGAGGGTAGTCGAATGAAAGTGGAGGCAGCAGAGCAGAACAGTCGCGGCGGGCGGCGCGGGCGACCTGGTGGCGGTCGCGGCGGCGGCGGCGCCACTGGCGGCGGCTCACGTCCCACCGATTTCCCGTTGCGGCTCTTGGTTCAAAGCGACATGGTCGGCGCCATCATCGGCCGTCAGGGCAGCACTATCCGCCTCATCACACAACAAAGCCGTGCTCGTGTCGATGTCCACCGCAAAGATAATGTGGGATCCCTTGAAAAAGCCATTACAATTTATGGTAACCCTGAGAACTGCACCAATGCCTGTAAACGAATATTAGAAGTAATGCAACAAGAGGCCAACAACACTAACAAGGGGTAAGTTACGTGACTAAACGTTACTTAATTTTGAATTTTGTTTTATTGGAAATCGGCTCTCCAAGGTCATAAAGGAGATTTATGGGCGAAAAATTCACGTTGTGGATAAGTAAATAATTAATGTTTAATTATTAAGTTTCATTATTAACGCCGGGTCAACTAGTATTTGCTAAAGAATATATAGATTTCATTTACCAATTACCTACTGTATTAAACATAAATTATATTAAAGCAATTAGGTATAACGTTATGGTCTTAAAATAATGATCCACGATAATCTAAAAGCTTCCATCAAAATGACGTTTTCCCTAAGGCGTGGAGCATTTTCTGCCAGGTATAAAAATGTTAAATCGTAAACTGACATTTATTACTTGCTCAGAAAAATGTTAACTTGTATTTAAATTTCAAAATATCCTCTTATTTTCAGTGAGATCTGCCTCAAGATCCTGGCTCATAATAACTTGATTGGTCGTATAATCGGCAAGGGCGGTAACACTATCAAGCGAATTATGCAAGAAACTGATACAAAGATAACCGTGTCCTCGATCAATGATATTAATAGCTTCAATTTGGAGCGTATCATCACAGTTAAGGGCACGATTGAAAATATGGCCAAAGCGGAGTCACAAATTTCAGCTAAACTACGTCAAAGCTATGAAAGCGATTTGCAGGTAGATACTTAATTTAAATAAATTGTAAGTTGAATTTAGGAACAATTTTGTTTATGTGGTACTATACTAAGATAATTAAATTGTAGATGCTAGCACCGCAAAGCATCATGTTCCCAGGTTTGCATCCTATGGCTATGATGTCAACTGGACGTGGTTTTTGCGGCGCGCCCCCACCATTCCCACCGCCGATATATGCACCGCTCCCCGGCCAGGGTGGTGCTCAGCAAGGAGCTGGCGATTCGCAGGTAACGCCATTACGATATTAGACGATATGAAATTAATTGTCTATAAATAGATTATTAGTAGCTAGGTTTTAATTAAAGACAATTCTATCAGGTTTAGTTCTAGTCTAGTCTGTTATATGTTTTTAGGTATATTGTAATGGCCTTTTACTACTATGATCATACATAATTTTATCAGTTTGATAATAAAAGATTATTCTCTTCTTATAAAGCTCTTTTCAGACTACGCTATACTATTGTGCTATATAGTATAGCGAATAAGGACATAATTCTATACTATATAGCATGACGTTCACATTACACGATATAATCGCAAACAGCTATAGTATATGGCAAGCTCACTTGTCTGTTGTTGGGCGGCGCAAGATATGGCACATTATGAACTCAGCGTGTCGCTTATTGTATAGCGTATACTAAGCCAATAATATACAGTTAAGTGTGAACGTGTCCATAACAATGTATGGTGCACGATATTGTTGTGCTATGCTATATGCTACATGCTATTATATTATAGCGTAGTCTGAAAAGGACCTTATTTGTGTATTGTCTGAAAATATGAGATTTGCATGTAACTCAATCTTTTTCATTTGCAGGAAACTACTTATTTATACATCCCAAATAACGCTGTGGGTGCTATTATTGGCACCAAGGGCTTGCACATTCGCAACATTATCCGATTCAGCAATGCATCTGTTAAGATCGCACCCCTGGAGCAAGACAAACAGGGTGAGAACCAAAGCAATCTTCAACAAGAGCGCAAGGTCACTATTGTTGGCAGCCCTGAAGCTCAATGGAAGGTAAATATTTCATTAGCAATTCTAGTGTTTAACAAAGTACAATTTGATTAAAGTATCTTTCAATCAAGGTACTTACTTATCACATTTACAGGCTCAATATCTTATCTTCGAGAAAATGCGAGAAGAAGGTTTTATGTCTGGCTCGGACGACGTGCGACTCACTGTCGAAATAGTAGTGGCGTCGTCTCAAGTTGGTCGCATCATCGGCAAAGGCGGCCAAAACGTCCGGGAGCTCCAGCGCGTGACCGGATCTCTGATCAAGTTGCCTGAGCAGCCACAGCAGGCACAGGGCGGACAGCAGCAGGACCATGATACCACGGTGCACATCGTCGGCCCCTTCTACAGTGTCCAGGTACGCATCTTTACAAATTTCTATACTCATATATCCATTTCTCCCGCATTCGCACTATATTCATGAACTTCTGGGTGGGAATATAATTGCTTTATTGAGTACTAATGAAACAATTATCAATGTATACCTATATACTCAAAATATTGTTTGCACATTATTATCCACTTTTGTTGTGTACCTAGTAGATATAACAGACGTACGTTATAAATATATTATATATATTTTATATATATAAAGGCTATATTGATTGACAGCATTAATTGATTTTGAACGAGTGCTAGTTGATACCGCCATCGTGTACCATTACTGAGTATGAACATTTATACGATATTGTTCACCATACATGACTGCGTGATTAGTTGTGCCCGACAACTAATCACGCGTTCTATAATACCCTAATATATTATTCAATACCTATCTGCCAGTAAAAGTCCCGTCAAGATCGGTTCAGTCGTCAAACAAACAGACAGACAAAAATATAGCAAACTGTGTTTTTGTTATTATTAAAGTACCTACATACTTCCATATGCCTTCTCTAAAAAGCTGATTTTGATATTAGAAACAGACAATTCAATAAATTTTATTAATGAAATTTATGCATATAGAAAATATGTAATACTAAATAGTGTTTGAAATAGCTTGAATGACAATACTTAAGGGCATGTTTGCAAACTTGATTAAAATATGCTGTTTTCCGGTATATTTTATATATAGCAAAATTAACCTAAACCTAACTATAACAATACCGGTCCTGGCAGTCGGGTAAAAAGACTATTCTTTTATCTTGAAATTGATTTGAAAGAACATTATAAAATGTTGATTTCTAATATTGTAACATCGATTTCTATTGCCACTTGAATGTTGACAATATCGGACTGAGTTTAGGTATAATTTTCTTCTATTGGACATACGATGATAATGATGATGAAAAAAAATCTATTAGTAAGTAAATAATATTATGTTTAACTCGAAATGCATTGGTTTAGGATGGCGTAGAATTTTCTTCATTTTGATTTCCGGTTAAGACTGTGTTTCCACCGTGCGTGCGAGGATGTTTATGAACCAATAGAATCTCTTCATTTACCTGACGTTGTTTTCACTTGACGTTGTTCCGCGGTACTTATAAACGATGCTAACTCTTCTTCACCTTCTTACAGTAATACAAAACTATAAAAATATAACAGTTCTAAAAAAAAAATTATAAATTAATTTTTTTCTACCATTACGCCTTGTCGTGTGAATATTAATTAGACACAATAAAAAGGTTAAGGTTTATTTTTTCTCTGTCTTTGTGTCTTTAAAATGTCATTGCATTTCTCAGTCCGCGCTCCGATTGATAGCTGTCGATTTTGTGAACGCCCCCTTAAGTCCTACCAAAAACATTTAATGTAAAATTGGTGGCCAAGACTCATAAGTATAATGCTGTAAAAAAGTTATCAGATCCCAGGCAAATTTTAGCCCTAAGCCCTGATTTTACTAACAATAGGTACACCTTAGTTTTAAAAGTGATTTTGTTAGTAGTTTCATAGATTTTATAATTAAAGGAAAGAAAGAATTGCGGCAAGAAATTAAGATTAATATTATGTAGTAGTTGGCCATTATCGTAGTCGGCTACTATTCGGGAAAAAGCGCCTACCGCCTCCGGCTTCTTACTTTGCACGTATTTCTCAATAAAATGTATGTAGGGGGAATTAAATTAAATAAAAACCTTGATTTTTTATATTTTTATTTTATAATCAATATCACACATTTTGAAATGTAGAGCGAAGCAACCTTTTCTTTGGTTATCAGTTTTTAAAATTACTACTTACCTACTTGTAAAGAAAACATACTATGACATTTTTTAAACAAAATTAGTATCATAACCCCTTTGAAGTCGTTATGTGCATATGGGTGCACATAAGAAAAAAGGAAAGTAAAGGAAGGTATACAATGATAAGCCTAAAAAATTTAAGTACGATTGAGAGTTTATTCCGGACTGACGTTACATAAGGATGGTGCACCTACCTACCTTTTCGTGAATATTTCTTCTATTTTATAGCTATCCCGTTACCTACTAATAAGCTTCGGGTTTGGCCACCAATTTTACACGAAATGTTTTTGATGGCATCTCACTTATTTTAGCAAGGTGGCCTAGGTTTTTTTTCTCCCTCTCTTTATGGAAGTGGGAGGGTAAAAGTAAAGCAACATTTATTCATCTATAACATCGGGAAGTACCCTTTTTTTAATAGTTCTGTATGCAGATTGCAGAGCTGCACACTTTATATAGAGATGGGAGGGTAGTACTTTTGAGTTTTTGACTGTTAAATATTTCAGGCTTCGTCGCTTCGATCAAAACTCTTTAAGAAGTTAAGGTGGCTAGTGAAAATTACGAAGATTTGTGATGCACACATGTTCGTAATTTTCACTAGCCTTATAAAACTTTTTATAACTATTTTAAAGTGTTATGTCTAAGTGTATGTACTGTATATCCATAGTACTTTTAACTAAAGCGGTAATTTTGACTGAGAAAAATCGGTCAATAGTATTTATTTATAACCACTTCAACGGGAGTAAAATAAAAACAAATACTTAATCATTTATTATTGTGTGGTTAGAAAAATAGGCTTAGGCTCCGCTCGCCCTGTGGAACATGCCCCCCATTACTTTAATGTTGTAACTCGCCCTCTTGAATATTAGATACCCCAAATCGACCCCGTTTGTTTAGTAAGTTAAAAGTACTGTCAGCAATAAAGAGTTTTAAATATTTTTATTTTTATTAAAACTTCAGTAGAGCATTCTAGGGATTCGATGGTGAAGATCGAAATAAAAGTACACATGGAGTTAAATTCCTTTTTTTGTGGTAGCTGTGTCCAGCTCTCAGCAATATAGTACCTCCTCTTTGCGACTTAACAAAAGTCATGTTTAGACCTCGACTACTGCTTGAACTACTTATTTCTGCTGACATTGTTCTATAACAAAAAGAAATAAAAGCCCTTGAAGTCATAATAATTATATCAGTCCAATTGAATTAAATAACATTTTGTTTTTAGTTAAAAAAAAAAAATCTGTTATCTTTGAAATAGCTATGCATGTGTTATTAAATTTACAAAATGATTACCTTATGTTAAATTTATTAAAATGCAATAATTTAATTATAATTATTAATTTTATTATTATTAATAAGTACTTATATATATTTGAAATTGAAATAATTAAGGCCATTGCAAATAAATCAATTAACTTTTTAACTTTTTTTTTTAAGTTTTTTAAATATTTAATAGTCAAAAGTAGTTTAGATTGATTTAGTGTTTTGACTGTAACATATATAAATCCTAAACTCCATACCAAATTTCAGGCTTCTAAGACAGGGAAGTAGGTACCATTGATTTATTAGTTTTGTATACAGGCTTGCACCCCTCTTTCTAGGGATCGTTTCTTGTTCTTTATATATAAATCTTAGGCTCCATGCCAAATTTCAGCTTTCTAGGCTAGTAAGTACTGTAGAGGTTTTCATAAGTAAAGAGTGGTCAAATCATCGTATTTGTACGTATCAATAAATCAAATAAAACTATAAAAGCAACATCAATGAAACTTAGCACATTGCAAATGTTCCCTAACTAAACTGGGTAAATTTGGCCTCTCTAGTGTTATCTGGGACCGGGACGTAACGAGAAAAGATAGCTAGTGCCCCTCGCCTTCTGTTTTGTTGGTCTTGTTGGGTTACTGTACTGTAGTGAGCACATCTCAGGGCGAAAATTGTAGTTGAGAACTTGCTCTAAACATTAGCAACCTTACTAATAAACTTTTATGCACGAAGTATACCACTGTCATAACATGAATGTTACCAATGAAACAATATTTGACGTCTGGTACACAGATGTGCAGAAACAAAGAAATGTTATACTACCGTTATTGAGCCCTTGACCCTTGTTTAACGAACGTGTGTCCTACAATATTTAGTTGGTTACTTTTTACATATTAAGTTTCAGAACCATGGATAATTTATATTATTTTGATATTTTTTATGATTTTATTGACAATGAAGAGCTATCTTGAAAAAGAAAATGATACTAAAAATGATATGATCCTCTTTGTATAAAATTTTTCAAATAATGACTAATGATTACTTATAACAAAAACCACTGTCAACATTCATAGTTTATATATAGTTTATATACTTATATATAGTTTATATCCTACTAATATTATAAATGCAAAGTTTGTAAGAATGTTTGGATGTTTAGATGTTTGGATGTTTGTTATCAGAAAAAGAAAAAACCACTGAATAGATTTGCAGTAACGTACCTTATACATCAGAATAACATATAGGCTATATTTTATACAGATATCGCGTAAATTGGCTAAACCATGTGAACAAATGTAAAGTAAGTCGAATAAAAATCTGCCATCTTATAGCTAATTCTGCTTTCTCTACCTAAACCGTTAGTTTTACATGAGGACAATGTATGGAGGAATTGTTACTCTTAAATAGTTATAAAAAAAAGTCCGGGACAGCATATGCCTATATTTTATGTGGAAGTCTATATAGAGAGAATAGTGAGCCAGAAATACATTTAAATCGGATACTGCATTTAAAGTGAAAAATTTCATGGTATTAAACTAATTCCTAGGAATGTAAATGAACCTTTATCACTTTTGTCATTTAATGTAGATAAATTTTGTCGTTTACACTAAGTTATTTCGACAAATAGTTTAAAAGTTATTACTATATATATTACATATTACATAGTTGATGTTGATGTAGGTAACATCAACATCAACTTATTTCACATTTTTCTTCATCACGAACTTCGGAGATAAAGAGGCGAGGGATACTACATATTTAATTAGAGATTTTTAATTAATCCTTCCTCAAAAACTGTGCAGCGCAAAAATAAAAACAAGCCATAGAATGTGGAAACAAAGTTCTACCATTTGATACCCCACTTAATGTAATAGTCTCAGTTTAAAATTTCAACCCCTATTTCGGCCACTTGCAGTAAAAATAAAATATTTTCTCAATCTTGCAGAGAAAATAAAACATTTTCTCAATTCCTTTTGTACCTAGTGATTATCCTTCATAATACATAATATCAAATTTAAACCATAATCCAAGATTTAAAAAATAATTTTCTTGCAAAAAGTCATGTTACAGTGCCAGTGCCTATGAATCAATTTATTCTTCTATTTATAATAAACAATTTTAAAATTAATCATAGTTTGAGTATCGTTTGAGAATTAAGAATTTGATATTTACTATGTCCATTACTTTTTCTTTTTGACAGTTCGTAAGTATCTAAATTAGTGTAGTCACACATTAGCACATTACCGATTTGACTTAAAATCATAAACGATTTTATTTCATAAGAACTTTTATCGATTCGCCACATCGCATCGCATCGATACAGTTTTAATTTGCCACTTAAACATATTCTTTTTTAAAATTTAGTACTTATTTGATCATTACCTTTGGTATTTATTTAAATTTCAACATTCTGATGTTGTTCATTGCAAATAAAATTATTTATAGATTTATTTCGAATTGTTTATTTTCGATTAATTACAATGCTGTCAAGACATTATTTGACCTCTTCACTATGAACCTATTGTACATACTTCATGTATAAAATCCTACAAACGGTTAAAATAGTAATTAAAGTTAAATTTTATTAACGCGTGCGTACTTACGTTCTAGAGGAGCTGTCAAAAAGAAAATAAACGAATAGACACAGTATAGTAGCAAGCGACGATTTTTAATAATTATAGTTTATTTAGGTACCTAGGATATTGAGTTTGCGAAATTATAATTGAATCATCATGTCTAACACAGCCAAAAGTTAATTTTTGTACAATTTTGCAAATATGTAGATGATTCTAGTCGATTCTATAATTTACACTATATGGCTGACAAAATATTCAAATATTAATATAATATGCAGTCTAAAGATACATAAAAGGCATTACTTAAATTTCATTTTTGTTTATTAAATTAATAACTAGTGTATGTATAGATCTTGTAGGTTTGTACGACAATAATCCTTTTCCGCTAGGCTTGTCTAGGTTGTCGAAGATTTTGGGAGCGCCGAAACGTATGACTCCACAAGAAAAAATAAATTGTAGTACTGGTAAGAGTGTTTGTGTCTGATTGTGTGCGAAAGTGAGTATGTAGTTACAGAGTCCAATTTTATTTTTTACTTACTTTGTATAATAATAGCACTTAATTATATAAGAAGATATTAATGGTGATGTGACAATATCAATAAGATAAGTACCTTTATAATTTTACTAATAGCTTGCGCATTGCGAAATTATAATATGAAGTAAATTTGGATTTCACGACTCACTGTGGCATAATGAGATATTTACGTTTTGTAGCGACCGACCGAGGCCGGCTGAGGCATTGTCGAGACAGAGCCTAATCCTCAGTGTGAACCAATGAAATGGCACCACACGATAGCCATGCCACCTTATATTATGACTTTGATGCTCAATCATAGGTGAGTTCTTCTTAGTTATTCTTCATGTAAATAATGATACCTTGCGAATGTTATTGATATAATATTAAAGTTATTGATATTAAACCATCTTTAATTTATGCTGTCTTAATTATTATTAAGTTTTAACGTATTATTGGACTATGTAACTACACTCTTACTATGGCTGATTGAGAGTGATGAATGTGTGAAAGAAATATTAATTTTATGTGCTAGAACGGTAAAGAAAACATTGTTGACGGTCGTAATTAAGTAGGTACCAACGAAAATTAGGTGTTTGGTGAGTAAGATGAAAATGTTGGTTTTATTTATATTTTTACTTATAATATATTATGTGCTAAGTAATTTTTGTTTATTGTTTGTATACGCTTAAAGCGAGTGTTATTTATTTAAACAATGCGATGCGCTAAATGTTAAAGGGGCCCCTCGGTACATTTGGTAGAATTGAAGATAGTTGTATTTGCCAGTGGCATGTATGCGAATGTCGTTAGTTGTTTCACACTGTAACACTTGTCGATTTGCGTGTTGGCAGTCGGCGCAGAGGCGCATCCGCGCAATGGTTGCTCAGGCGTCGGCACCGGGACGCCGCCGCGCCGCACAGCCGCCGCCGCCGCAGCAATAACTGCCTCCGTCATCTCCAGAAGCCCGCGCGCCCTCCTCCACCGCCTCACCCTCGAGCCCTCGCAACATCCCGTCAGCTTGGACCAGCCGCCTACTGCCCACTAGACGCCGGTCACGGTGCGACACCATCACTAGACTAGCTTTATCATTTTCACGATGCACAGAGGGAAAGGTCGCGACGTATCTCTCCTATATCTAGCTGGCAGGCTGCCAAGTTGACAGCATTCATTATATTGTGTCCAAATGTTGTTGTTGACGTAATTATATTATTGTAGTGAATTGTAATTAAATCTATTGATAAATCCATATTTTATCCCGGGAATTATCTATGTTGATGATTAATATTTGAATATATATTATTCATATATATATATAATATATATAATATTATTCATATACACTATTTTTTTAAATAACGTAATTGTTATATTGTTTTCATACCATGTTAATTCTGCTACAGTATTAAGAGTTGTCATAGATTGCAATAGTTGATTATCCTATATACCAGGGCTCGATCGTGGAACTGGCCAGAATATGTATGTAACATAGACATGGTACTCTGATCCCCGTGTTTTACATTGTTATAAATAACGTATTTACTGGAGAGAATTATTAAAAAAGCTAATATGACTGTTGGCAGCTTTCTTGTTTTTTGTGTTGGTTCTACAACACATGATTACAATGTTATTAAACTTGAATTATTTCGTAGCTAAGGCTGACTTATATTTATTTTACAATGATCTTCGTCTAGTCTTTGCATTTATATTAGGCATCTTATTTAAATACTTTTCCGACATTAGAATCTTTGTTGTTTTCGCTTAAATGTATTTCTAGAATTTAAGAAAGTATGGTAAATAAGATGTTATTAGAAAATGGTTGGCCAACGATTGATGTGAGGTAAAAATAGATGCTACAAGTTATTTGATTAGATTAGGATACGAGAATGCTTGCCACATTTCTTTTAAAAGTCGATTCCGCGATTGAGCACCGGTATGCACATATACAAATGTTAATAGCAATATCTATAGTATCTAAACCATTTATATACAAGCAAGACATTCATATTATGTTTTTGTTATAAAGTAATAGTTTAATCTGTTAAATCACTGCACTACTGTTATATGAAAAGAATCAAAGGGTGTGTGGGATAAAAACTAGGAACAAAAATAACGACGTTGCTTTAACCAGGAGGCTCATTGGACAAACGGCTTTGCAAGTATATTTGTAAGAATTTCTTTATCGATACACAGAGTTTCTGCGTGCATACTGCTGAGATTGTGTCGTACAATGGTTTCTATTGAACTGACGTGTGTTGGGTGATAAGTAACTAATCCAAAGAGTGAACGCCGATCGTGTGTCGAATCGGCCCGATGTAGTGACGAGTCTTGACTTGACTGCGCGGCGCGGTCGGGCCCGCACCGCACCGCACCGCGGCGGAGCGGGAGCGGGAGCGGAGCGGTGTGTGTATGCCATGCGAGTTGCTGCGCGCGCTCTCCGCCACACTCTGCCTTTAGGCACACACGGGCACCAAAAACCGCGCCGCGCCGCGCTCCTATCACTGATACGGAGTTGATCTTACCTAATTATGATGGACATAAATATTTTTGATATAATAGTAATTGTTGGAGAGTAAGGAGTAAACTTATGAGTTTTAATTTGTAAGTAACATTTGTTGATCGTTTTCTTTGTAATTTTGTCTTTGTTAGCTTTATAATGTTTGTATTGAAAATGAAACTAAAGTTTTGACATTGAACGATACCGTAGCGTTAAATGGTGCGATTTTACGCTCACCACGGCGCCTCTGTCGTATTGTTCGATTTCTATCGTGATATGTTTTATTATTCAATTGTACGATTTGCGTTATCATTGTGCCAAGTGAGATAATTTTACTATGAGAGATTAAGATTAAGTGAATAATATCAAAATTAATGAAAAGCTTAGATATTTATATGTATAATTGTGATAATATATGGAAGTTTGGCAAAAATGTTACTAAGAATGTTTTACATTCTTATTTCCATTTTCTCAATTTTTTAGGTTAGATTATAATAAAATGATAAATTGTAAGTTGTGTATGGTGTGCTCGGTGTGACGCGTAAATGTGCGCACGCGTCGATCGCCGCGGCCCTGCCGGTTCTTCACCAGTGTATGTCCCAATACTTCAACACTTGTATCTACTTATCAAGCATTCTCCCAAATGCATTAAAATAATTTTCAATTCATTAAACTTGGATGATGTATCTGTTTCACAAGTTAGTGCTGAATGTATAGGGAACACATGCCTGCCAATTATAATAAGTGCGAAAGTTTGTAACATGTTTCTAAAACTAATTGGATAGGTACCTATTTGACGTCAACAATTAAATCTTGAACAAACTTTTGTATTTATATATTAAAATAATTGCAATGGCTTTAGCTATATCGATACACTCCGATGGACTATAGCCCTTGAGAACCACACAAGACGTCTGATAAGTTAAAGGATTGTAGGCAGATCACATCATTGTCTTATATTCTTAGTATTGTATAACCCATCGGAAGGTCTTATCATATTGCTATTGTTATTTGCAATGAAAAGGTCCGCGTCGATAGATCTCAGATTGTACTGATGATGATAACTAAACTTACTGGGGTTTTATTTTTAATTTGCTTCACTCAAATTCTTAATTTTAAGTTTCATTCCTATATTCCGGGGAAAATTGTCTACACATCTTACTATACAATATTATATATCTACGACTGTCTGTCATGCAATTTTGTATTGCTTCCACATATTATTAAAAATAATCTCACAAATGGCAAAATAATGTTCTTAGTAGCCTGGAAACAACTTGCTGAAGGTACTTTCGATATTAATACTTATTACGAGCCGTGGCTAGATTAATTTCGTCACCGTTACCATTTTACGACTTTAGTTTAATTTCCCATTTTTGCAGTAAGTCCCTATTAGCCGTATCGTCTTTTCATAAATCAATATTTATGAAGAAAGTAATTTATATATTAAGCCAATGCTATATTATGGTAATTTAAGTATTTAATATAAACATGAATCGTAATCTGGTAACGGTTTATTTTAAAAGGATAAACCGTCTGTCAAACGGTATTCGTAATACGAAAATGATTTACACAGGTTTTAATGTACCTTACGTGGATTCCTTTACACGCTACGGTTTTAAGTATGTGCATTTCCAAATGTGTAATTGGTGTTGCCATTGGTTTGTACATAAATAAGTCATTTTCGAAAACGTACTTCATTCCTACAAACATGTCGGGGAGAATAAACATTCGGTACTGCCTAATTAGCAGAGCAATGAGAGTTCATTACAGTGACATGGATTTACTCGCCGTTTGAAACACCACCGCTGTACGATTTGATCGTGTTTGTTAACTGGACTATAACTAAACTGTCGTTGTTTATATAAATGTAGTAATGCTATGCTACACATACGTCACAACTTTATTACTCTCCACAATAGCTGTATCACATATTATATACTGAGAATTCTGTTAGAGGATTTAAGTAACAATTACTATTAACAGCATTACACTATTATGAGTTATCTGTAAGGGCTCTGGATTAATTGCACAGAATATGGACTGATGCTAAGAGATATGTATGCTCATAAAGCCTAAATATTATTCAGAATACTGAGATAAAAAGATGTCAGCAAATAATTTTACATTCCATACTTCATGATTAACACCTATTGCTGAAAGACCGACCACCTGTAATGAGTATTATAGTAATACACTAAATTATATTATTGATAATTTTGCGGATTTAATGTTATTACTTATAATGTACGGTACGAGTGAAAAAAAATGTGTAGATGTATGCAAGATAATTATTTTTCGCTAAAGAAAATTGTATGCATTATCGATATTTGAATGTCTTTAATTAAATGTTAGAATTCATATTGGTGTAACTTTTCCACTCGTAAGTAGTAGAATAAATGTTTTTTTTCTTGATAAGAGAAATTGGCTTGTTATAATGTGTTCAATATCGGTCGACAGACCACCATAGTCGGCCGGCTATTGTCCGACACACACAGCCAGATTCCGCTTGCATCGGCTATCAAAATGGAATATGTTATACGGTTACTTTCACTGCGACAGAAGAGTGTACATATAGGCATGTTGTTTATTCCTTCCAAAAGTAAGCAAGAGAGGGTACATTATGATTTGTAACGATTAGGATGCAGAAATAGTTTTAGTTTATTGTATCGTTGTGAAGTAGTTTAAGTTGATGAAGGCGCGGGCGGCGCGCGGCCACGAGACTGAACTACACCCCTGCCGTCACGCCCTCGCGCCCATTACTTACATGTCATAATCGCTAATAATTATTATTATCATTCTTGTTTGATGGTTCTACTGTTACTTACATTATATAATAATTCTTTCTCGTGTGTGTAACCACTATTTTGTGTATTTACGTGTGAAAGGATGAATATAGATTTCATTTTAATGTGCATGATTGTATTATTGGATATTATTATTACGAAAATATTGTCAGAATATTAAGATGAATACCTTTTATTTTATGAAAGCCTCGAGTACACATTTCATTTTATTTTATTCATTAATTGTTAATTTTATTTAGTGGGAAAATAGAGCATTTAATCTGTTGTTCGATGTTACATCCCCTCCAGTGTATGCTAATAAAGGTTTACCGAGTCTAGAGTAAAATAGTGTCTATGTATGTCGTATGTATTTGTATTGATGTACCTTGGTGTTAAATTAATGAGTGTCTAGCGTGGTCGCGTGGCGGCCGGGCACATGCAAGTCATTTGCACACCGCCATAGTAGCGAGGGCACCGCTCGCGCTCGGTCAGACGTTTCGTGCCGTCGCGTCTCGTCCCGCCCGCCATGTGATAATATTGTATAAAGAACGGGCGTATGAACGTACGATCTCATGAGGCGGGACCCACAGTATGCGTTATTTTGATTGTTTAGCTAATAGAGGAGCTGTTGTTGTTGCTTCTCGTATGAATTGTATCAAGGTTCAATATTCATTGATTAATTGTTGAGTTCACTATTCTCACAGGACAAATTGACATACATACCATAGTTCACCGTATTTTATTTAAATTTTTACTGTTATTTTTAGAACCATTTTATAATTGGTATAAGTTCTGAAACTAATAACTACCTCAATATTACTAAATGAATATGATAATTATCTTTGTGCATGTTTTTGGGAACTGAATTTAAAAGAACGAAAATTCATTATAGTATGTTTAAGATTGCTATTTAAACATAGTAACAGAAAGTTGTCAAAATTAGGTTTCTTAACGTAAATAAAAACTGGTGAAATTACCAAAATATTTCATTTTTGTATAACCCTATGCCGATCCTGCTTACACATTCAATGCCGCGCACTCGTTACTCGCGTGGCTAAAGGAGACTGATACCTTGTGTGGCTGACACTGGCTTGGCCACCATCGTAGATTTTGATTTTGATGATGCAAAAAAATTGTCACTCATTGGTCGAAATTAGTCGTCAAATATTAGAATTGTCGGTCAATGGTTCAAAAGTTATAAGCGTTTTTAGTTGGCCGATCTGGAGAGTTTCCCCAGCTTGGCCACATTTGTATCTCAAAAACTAAGACACCTAGCGAAGATCTGTTTTCTTCCAGAATTAGTTCCTAAATGGTCGAAATTACTCGCCAAATATCAGATGATGGCCAAGCCAGTGTCAGCCACACTGATACCTACCTTACCATACATGTTTGGGCGCAAATGTAAAAAGATGGAAATTATATAGAGAGCATATTTATTATAAAACACTACTTGAAAATTTTGGACTCTTGATCAATCTGAGAAAACAGATAATTGAGATTTTGCGAATGTGAGCGCTCTATGATTTTTAGTCTCAAAATACCAATCCGAATGAATTCGAGATTCCCAGAGGACGTACAAGTGAAGCAGATATCCGTAAAACAAAGAAAACTGAAGTACACACAAACCTGTAGCAAACACTACATATATACAGTACAATACCTAGTCAAATAAAAGCGGTATTATACTATGTAAATAATGTATTGTGTGCGCCGAGCAATGAGTCGAGAATGTCATCTTAGAATTTTGTTGATCGTTATAAAGGGCCACTGCAAGTGGCGTCATTTGGTAGGGATGCAGAAATTCATCCCTGGAAACGGAACCCTTGTCAAAATGATCATAAATTACAGATCTTACTTGCCAAATGTGAAGTAATACGAATAACTCGTTATTACAAAAGCGTGGATGGCTTGCACTCTTGCTGCCTCAACTCATAGGTCAGGAGGGGTATAAGTGTGTACAGAACACACTTATACCCCTCCTGACCTATGAGTTACCTGACCTATGGTCAGGAGGCGCCTCGCGACGGCTACACGGTTGGAATCCACCAACCGTGTAGCCGGCTGTTGTAAACCAAATTTCGTACAAATACGCGGATGGCAACCAAGCTCCCACCAAGGTCACTCTGTTGGGAGTGGGACGCAAGTTTATAACCGTGTAGAACACCTAGTAGTAGTTAAATAATTACGCACCGTCAACACAGATTAAAATTCAGAAATTGGTAAATCGATATTATCGATTACTCCTCGATCCACATCTTTGAGTTGAGTGTAAGGCTATTTCTTTTTTGTACTTACTTATGGATATTAAAACTTGAGAGAGCCACTTCTACTTCTGACTACACACTGAGCAATATGGCTTCACAAAGAGTCGTTCTACCATAGATGTAGGTGTGACATTAATAAAACATATTTTTAACGCCTGGGAAAATTCAATAGATGCTATATTGGCGTCTTCTGCGATTTTTCAAAAGCATTCGACTACGTGGAACACATTACGTTCCTTAGAAAGCTTAGCCACTATGGTATTTGGGATTCTGCACTCAATCTCATCTCCACTTACCTAAGTGATAGAATTCAATACATTGATATGAGTCTTCTGGATTATGTGTAAAAATGGGCGTTCCCCAGGGCTCACAACATTTTTTTTATCAACTATTTTTTTTATTTGAATTTCGATTAGGTACAATAGTTACCTACAGATACGATATATTATAACGTTTACGGAAATGTAACCGTACCTATTACGCCCTCCTGGTTGGGAAGTCCTGCTCTAAAGTAAGGATGGAATAAAAAACTTTCGGTTCGAAATATAAAATGATAATATATAATTTGACATTAAAATAACTATGGGACTGTCAAATCAAGACTACATTTTGTTTTCGATTTGAAGACAACTTCTACATACATACTTTTTGTTGGTACTAAGTAGTACTAAGTAGTAGTACTTTGGTACTAAGTAATAACAACAACAATAAAACTATAACAAAAAGAACAATAACAAAAAAAATCAATAACAATTAAATTAACAGTTGTAACAAAATAACTTACATAACGAAACGGGATAATTTTTTTGCCTACTTTATTTCTGCTAGCTGTACAAAAATGTGCACATTCGACTGAAGTTAGCGGCAAATACTGTCAAGTGCGATCCCATATTTATTTAAATCGCATAGTAGGCAGATAGGTAACTGTTATAAAATGTTAAAAATACGTATTTTTAATCTAAGATGTAGGTAGGTGTTTAGAGCCTCTATGGCAGATAACTACAGCAGACATTCAAAAATGAAGTTGGTAGGTATGTCAATGTAAAAGATAATGTCTTCAATGTTGAGAGCATGCCTGCAGCAGCAGATAAGATTGTAGTTGGTATTGGAGCGTTTGGAACGCGGGGCTGCGAACGGAGCTCCATCTGTCATTATGATTGAGTCAAATAAATGAAAGTTACAAGTTCTAAGACTTTTATATAATATCTAGTAGGTATTTCCAGAAATCGAGCTTATGCAGTTGTCACCCACAGTACTAAGAAACTTATTATTCAGGTAGGTACCATATTTTTTTTTTAAATTACCTTCTAGAGTTTATTATTTATCAATCTGCTATTTGATACAGATATTACATTAGGTAAGTATTGCAAGGTATTATAACTATTGTGGTATTACATAATGGCATAATATTCTAAGGTATATACAGTGTCACATGTGTGTGTGTGTCTCTGTGTGGGTGTGTATGTTTGTGTGTGTGGCTGCGTGTATGTTAAGTATTATGTGATTCATATTCATTCAACACTGTTTTTGGTGATTATTTTTGTCAGGTTGTATGGATCTAGCCTTTCAAACGAGCAATAATGCTCATGTTTGCTTCTGGTATTCATATATCGGTCGGGGACATTGAATGTTAAGATACATAAGGGTCTGTGTTGTTGTCGTCCCAGGGCCGGGGCAGGTTGTCATCATCTTTTATATGCCCTCCCGATCCGTAGTACACCTAACAAGTTCACCTGGGTGGACTACGGGCACTTGTTCTGACCCATAGTACACCTCTTAGGTGTACTATGGGCACAACTATAAATTTTATCATCCGTAGTATACCTGAGAGGTGGTCTATTGCTACGTTGTAAGTTATATGACCATCGGTACACCTCAATGGTATACCATGGACACTGGTTCTGAATCTGTGTAGGTAAGTATTGTATGTGGTATCCGTGGTTGGTGAGTAGTTGTGTGAGAGCGAATGTGTGTCCTGTGGTGTGAATGACGTTCTGTGAGTGTAGGGCACCAGGTTTTTATTGATGTACCTTTTGTATTATTAGCTACGATTCAGACCAACCGGCTCGCATCGGCCCGCGCCGGGCGGCATTTTACAATGCGTTAAAGAACATTGAAATGTATCAACAGTAATTACAGTTCATATTTGCATGCAACTTACGCATAGTTACCTCCGTCGGCATCCCGCGACGCGTCGCGACGGCCGACCGGCTCCGACCGTAAGTTGCATGCAAATATGAACTGTAATTACTGTTGATACATTTCAATGTTCTTTAACGCATTGTAAAATGCCGCCCGGCGCGGGCCGATGCGAGCCGGTTGGTCTGAATCGTAGCTTACTGTATGCTTCTTGAGCTTTCTTATAACTATTTTGTTTTGCGATCTTTTTGGGATAGCTTAGGGGAAAGTTAGTAAATGTAAGTGTGTCAGGCTGTATGGCCGCTAATTTAGCTGCTATATCTGCTGCTGCATTGCCGTGTATTCCTACATGTGCTTTGATCCATATAAAATGGATTTGTGTGTGCGTGTTGTGTAAGAGTTTTAATATGCTGGTGGTAAGATTGTGCGTAGTGTATGAGTTATTTATATCTTCCAAAGCCGGTCAAACCCTGCCAAGTCAGCCAAATCCTGCCCCAAATGAGAATTGTTCCAAATAAAGTTACTTGTGTGCTACTAGCTCCGGTATCATTCATTACAGCTTTCTCAAATCTTGCCAGACGATTACGGCAGGTGTCTATTGTCAGCAATTGCAAACCATGATGGAAAAGCTAGCTGCTAAACAACCGAGGCTGGTCAATCGTTCTAGGGCACTGCTGCTTCACGACAACGCTAGACCACACACTGCATAGCAGACGGCTACCAAATTAGACAAGCTCCAATTGGAATGCCATCCACCGTACTCCCCGGACCTTGCTCCAACAGATTACCATTTTTTTCGCAATTTGGATAATTTCTTGCAAGAGAAAAAATTCAACTCCGATTGCAAATATGGTAAATGGCCCCAGGTTCGTGCTAGTACGTTATTTCGTGAGTTCTGTTTCTGACGCTAATAAATAAGCAATATAAATATTATTTATTTAAATTATTACATTAGTACTAAATCTCTATCATTTAAACTGTTTAAAAAACAAATACCACCATTTTGGCGACTAAAATGAGAGCAATGCGAGGCTGAAAACTCTCTCAGTCTAGCCGACTGAGAAACTGCTGTCCAGTGTGAAAATATTCTTTTCACTTCAGTAGGTCAAACATGTAGGTTTTGCTGCCTAAAATCAGTGAGCAAAATGCGATTTTGCTCACTGAGTGAGACAAAGTAACTTTTTAATTTTTTTTTTCAGAAAGCCGCGAAATCTTATTCAGCCTTGGGTTTAATCATACAATTCGAAACATTCACACTCTATCTCTTTCCCGCCATTAGAAAGAGAGAGAAACAAAGACCAGCCCTTTCGAAGTTCCGATTTTGAATTCGATCTCAAAGACAAACACGTTCGGAATTTCGTACATCTAAAAAAATTTTGCAAAAAGATAATAGTTAATTATTAATATGTCTTTTAATGTAATTTATTGATTTTTTAACTTATTGTTGTATTTCAACGAAAATAAGTATTTACTGCAAATAAAACTGATATTTAACCTGTAAATATTTATTTCTAGTAAATGTTACGTAATATATTTTGAATAATAAAATATTATGGGGGCTATTTCCGAATACGCCTTAATTTAAATAAAATTTTACTTTTAACTTTTAAACTGTTCCATTTTATTGAATTGGTACCTCTACCTACAATTTTAATTATTTTGATTCACAATAAATAGTTATTTAATATATTATTATATTATTATTTCAATCTATTCCTGTTTATTATTTTTTCTCCTAAAGTGTTCTCGCTGCTGAAGTGAAAACTTTTGTGTGTTACACGAGAGCAAAGTTTTTTGCATCTCGTGCCTTTGAATCCCTCGCCAAACTCAGGATTCAACTTTAGAATCACTCGCTACGCTCGTGATTCAATCATTGAATCCTTCGCTTGCTCAGGATTCAAAATCAGCACTCGCAGCTGCAAAAAACGACTTTGCTCTCTTGTTGCACAAATAACTATTGTCATCGTAATGTTACCACTCGTACCTCTTAAGCTTACAGATAGGCAAATGTAAGCCCATTTCAATAAAACTTTTAATATGGTATTACATTATAGTCACACTAGTGTATGACGACGCAACTGGAGTGACCAGTGCTAATACATTGGTAATATTGGTATGACCACGAGTAATAGGCATTACTGTAATTAACTCAAGAAAAGTATCAACTTCGTTTCTTATTGTTATGACACTATACCATACCAATCCGCGGAAAATATTCATTGCACTGTTACGATGCGGCCGCTGGCTGTTAAGATAGGTACCTAAATTTGAACGTCACTTATTTCGAAACGGACTCTTAATTGATAAAAATGACATTTTTAATTAGACGGCAATTTTGTAGGTATGTCAATTTGAGTGACGAGTAGACTAGTGGCATAGTATAGTGGCTATCAACGCATGCGCGACGCGTCACCAACTCACCACTGGTTTGTTGCGGCGGCCCGGCAGCAGTGCTGCTTAGATTGAAATGGCACCAGAATTCAAAAATTGGCGAACGTTTTTCCTGTTTGGATAACTTGGAGCAATCGTAACGCACAGCATTCGTACCTATTTGGTATGAATGGCTCCTTTTTACATACGATCATGTGTAATTGGAATGCGAGCGAATTTAACGCTGAATGTGTAACTGCTCTAAGAGTCGAAAGTACGAGTACAATGATAACAGAAAAGCCTAGGGAAACTGGTGGTGATATTGGTGTTTGGTGTGTATCAGAAAGGCGGGTAGGGGTATGTTTTTATAATAAATTGTACTTATGCAACAGCTATATTTATTTCGTTAAAATTAAAAAAAGAACCCTAGGAATTGGAAAATTAGGCTACTTACCTTACCACTGTGATTCCATTTGATTACAATAATAAATAAAAAAAAATGGTACGAAATCATACATAGGTAATAATCATTCGATACTGTTGAATTTGAATTTTAGTGAGTATGCCTACCTATATACCAGCCCCACACAATTTGCTCTGTGGATACAAATGACAAAATGCATTATTTTCAGGAAAAGGTATTTGGATTCTGGAGCTACCTTGTAGATAGATTTTCATAGTGCTTTTTTTATGTGTAACAGTTTTCAACTTCTGTTTAATTATATTTTTATTTTCGTTATTCCTTAATAACGCAGAAATGTTTTCTGTTTTTGTTCCTTTGATTTCATTTATCAATTCAGAAGCAACTTGGGATAAAACAACATCTTCACTGACTGGCTTTTCCCCAGTGGTAGCTTTTACTTTCTTGGCATGCTTTAAATGGGCCTTGGTAACTCCAGATGCTAGAACAGAAGAAAGTTAAAAATAAGTGATTGTAAGTACATAATTATTTATATTCGGTATTTTTTTTTTTTTTTTTTTACTGCTACTTACTATTAATTATTCTGTGCTTACGGTCTCCTAATCGAAACGCATCTATTTTTAATAGAGGTTAAAAGGAGCTTAATTTTTTTTTATTATTATCTGTAATTAAGTGTATTTAGGCAGTGGGAACTCTCGAAAATTTCAGCTGATACATTTAGCCCTACGTGACATTTTAAAACACTTATCCCTTCCCGAAGGGATAAATGAAATGGTTTTATCCCGAACCTGCGTGCGGTCGCCTCACATCGCGGTAGAAAAGAGATCGACAAACTTTTTAACTTTTTTTCCTTCAGTCCTATCAGATTAAGTATATCGAATTTGTCTCTACATGGCTAAATACAGGTATTTATGTAATTTTCACTCACTTTTATGTTGGCTTCGTTTCTCGTGAATATTTTTAGAATGCATTGTATTTTTAGTGACATATTTTGTTAATGTATAAGTTGGCATTTTCTCAATGGATTGTGTCACTGTTGATGATATTTTTTCGTCCTCTTTTGCTTCTTCTATCAAACTAGACTGGGATTTTAGGGCAGCAGTAGACTGATATTCTAGAGTGGCCTGAGATTGGGTGGCAGTAGACCGAGACTGGGTGGCAGTAGACCGAGATTGGGTGGCAGTAGACTGAGATTGGGCGGCAGTAGACTGAGATTGGGCGGCAGTAGACTGATATTTTAGGTCGGCAGCTGTAGTGGTAGATGTGATTTCTATTCCAGATGACGGGGAATTTGATGTTTCTAAAGCTAAAACCATAATTATTTATTATTTCAATGATATTATAAGAATTAGGAGGACTAAGTATCTAAGCTGCTACAAAATTGAATAATATTCTTTTTATTGTGTCGAAGTAGAAACGTTTTTAAAAAACTTAATTAAAATAGCATTAACTTAAAAATTTCTGAAGCGTTCTCAGCCATTAACGAGCAGATACTTACTTGTTGGAGTAGTTTCAATTGTCGTTGGATCATCAACTCCTGCTCTTCGACGCCCTAAAATCCGAAATAATGAAGTTATTACATCTTTTTTTGTGGATGAGATTCTGTATGATGTGTCTTTACGGCTGGCCGGACTAGGCGGACTACACCTCCGTACCACGGATAAAAAGATTATGAGTAGAGTATGAAATTCAACTTGTGAAGAAGACACAAAATGGCACTTTTCACTTTCACAAGCGCTTGGGGATCCCTACCCCCAAGCGTTTGTGGAACAGATTATTCCTTAATAATCTGTTCCGCATAGTAGGTATGTTGTTTACCCTTACGTTTAATTATTCGTTTCTGTTATGTTGGCCATACACTATACTGCCCATTGTCCAATCGGCTTGATCAAGTCAAAATAATTGAATTTCGATTCTTCCCTCAAGTATAGGTGTCATGCTAATTCACGCACACACACGATCAGTTCTTTTTGATCCAATCGGGAGCGTCATGCCCACGGAACAGAATTGTGTTCCGTGGTCATGCCGATTGGACAATACGCAGCATGGTGTATCACCACCATTGCAGTATTCTTAGGATTATTATGAAAGAATTTCAAGATAAAAACGCTTGTTGGGTAGCAAGTCGTGTACCGACCTGGTAAAAGACTAAGTGTAGTCTGTGATGCGTTGGCAGTTGCTGTATGTTCGTGTTGGTATTTCTTATCTAAAAAAAAAACAATTAAAAGCAAGTAAAACAATGCTCAACGTAGGGTTCTGCAGCAAAAGATCGTGTCTTCATAGCGCTTACGTTCTTTTGTTGAGAAGCGCAGTTTTTCGGCAATAACTAAAAAACGGTAATACGATCCTGTTCAAAATAATTTTGGTTGGAAGTATTTAATTGTATTTTTGTGATTCTATTCAGATTTTACGGTTTAAAAAATAGAGGTCCCTGGACACAATTTATGCTACTTTTGAAGGGTTTATTTCCGAAAATATTCACTTAAACAAAAATCTTTCATAGAAACTTTATAGTCTTTTAAAGATCTGTCGAAGTAATAAGCCACCTTCGTGTATAGATTGCCCTCCCTAAAATATTTATTTTTATTATTTATCTACAAAACTAAGTACAATATACAAAATCGAAATTTCATCAATATAGGTACATTGAGTAGCTGTCGATTAAAATGCCTGTGACATACGGACATGACGAAACATTTTGCCATTATAGCTACGGAACCCTACAAAATGGTATGACTGGTCGTCATGCTGGTTAGTTTTAATTATTAACTAGTATGTCATTAACTCTTTAATAGCTATTAAAGATATAATAATTATTAAAAACTGGCCAAGTGCGTGTCGGGCCACGCACAGTGTAGGGTTCCCTAGTAGCCCGTTATCACAATATAGTACAATTCTGTTGTTCTTTATTCTGAAAAGGATTTTTCAACAAGGAGGAGGAGAGGAAGTTCAACAATTATTACTGCTTAACTAATATAGTTATCTTAAACGCTATACTTTTCATTTATGAATTTTTCCAGATTTTTCAAGCCAGCAGTTTAGCTTTTAGAGGGGGGGGGGGACCCTACTGGAACAAAAATTGGCTCTTTAAAGTTTAATATTTCGTAAATGGACCATTAAATCGAAAAATAATGTTAGTAACCCCCAAGTCATTTTAGAAGACCTATTCAACAATACCCAACAAGACGGGGTAGACGACAAAAAAAATTATCCCCACCAATGGTACCCAAAAGAAAAATTTTTTTTCCAAATTTTATTTTAGCACTGTCGACTTAATTGATATACACACTCCTACAAAATTACAGCTTTTCTAGTACTAACGGTCTCTTAGCAAAACCTCGGCCAGACAGACAGACATAACGAAACTATAAGGGTTCCTAGTCAGAACTACGGAACCCTAAAAACAAATTGGTAATATCCATCCTATCGGCTATCGAAAGTACTGTGTGCAGTCGGTCCAGTAGACGTGGCAAATCCGTCACTTCTATTCGGAATATTTAGATAAAAATTCAATACATTTGAACACATCTCTGATAATAAAAGTTTTCGATATGTCTAGGGATGTGTTCAATTGTATTAAAGTTACATTTAAATACATGCGAATTTGCCACTTGTCTAGGGGGGCTGTTGGGAAATATATTGTAGCTGTTTTTATCGAGGAATTTGAAAAATAGGTACCTATGTCGAGAAATTATTGCCGTCGCGCTGCGCCTTAGTTACCACAATTACATACGTTAGTTAGTACTATTACTTATTCTGTGCCAAAAGCTGCAAACGTGGAGTGTGATAGAACAACTGTAGTTCAGACAGAATAAAAGACAAAAATTTTGTCGAGATTGAGGTTTCATATTCCCCTTTTGAAAAAAAAAAAAGAAAGCCGATTCAATTATTTTTTATATCAAAATTTTCTGAAAGAGGGTGGTATGGGTTGGTTCCTGTTGTACATTTTATGTTAATAGCTCTTCAAAAAAAGGAAATTTCAGGCACATGTCTACCGCAAACCTTGTTTTTACTTGTTTTGCTCTCTGAGTCAAGAGCAGAAAGAAAACGGAAATCCTTTTGTATGAAAATCTGCATGCCTGGTACCCCGGTCTCACTTTACTGTATCCAGCTTAGTTTGTAGGTACCTACATAGGTAGGTATATATTATGCCTATGGTATTAAGCTGATTTTCTAACTGATTTTTTTAGATAACATTATATTGATTTACCTATATATCTCCTTGCCGTAATTGCTCTAGTCCGTGCATCATCTTCTAAATAAGTTTCTAAAATGAAATATATAAGTACATATTTTATTCAAAAATTCGAATTCCAAATAGCTGTAAGATGGTATTTTACCTATAGTTACATAATATATTATCACAAATATAATTTGCAGAATACTTACTGTATTTTGGCATTTGAACATCTGAAAATATATATGTACAATTATTATGATTAATGAAAATAATATATCATAATATAATAAATATACTTAGGAATTTTAGTAGGTACATACAGTATTATTATGTTCCTGTTTAAATTAAAATTCATTCAAAGTTATGACATATAATGAAGAGGCACAAACAATATTACCTAACTTGTTCAAAAAAAATACATAATTATTCCCTATTCTTTCATCTCTCTTGGATGGCTAGTTCAGGGAGGTAGTATTAAAGAAAGCGCAATGTACAGGTATAATGCATCTGTCCAGCTTCTAAAACCTCTTTACAATACAATAAATAGTAACTGCAAGTGCAATCAACAGGTGGTTGAGGACAAATCCAGTTTCCAACGTCATCGTAACATCCGCCTAGTGAGCGTGATGGAGAATTTAGTCAACAATGTGATTTGATTGGTCCTTGTTACTGTTCGTAGTTTGTACCTATATATCATACATAGTTTGCGGTAGCTTTTCAACTTTAACTACCTATTCAGATCTCAGCTCCTCTACAAACGGCAGTCACTACATTTTTATTCTATGTGGATACTTATTAATATGTAGGTATTTCACATCTCGTGACATTCAGAGAGCTTGTGACAGTAGCTATATTAAAAGGAAGTTCAAATAGTATTGAGATCGCCAATGATGATAAAAATATTTTTTTTTAATTTAAGGCATCCTAGTGAACTTTTGAAAATTAGTTTTCGTGACACAAGAGTTCAGAAGACCTATAAAAGTTCTTGCTAAGTGGCGTCCAGTCGTATCCAGGGGAGTAGGTGTCCTTTCCATAAAGCAATAAGCTAAACTGGAAACTAAGGAAGCAAATGAAGCGTTTGTGTAGCATCGCTCGCGCCATATACTCATAGAATTAAGCAAAATGTATATTTAAAGGTAGCTTGCAAAAATTGTTTCAGAATATTTCAAAATTATGCAATATCTACTACATAAATATATAAAGCTGAAGAGTTAGAAGAACACTAGCAACTCAGGAACTACTGGTCCGATTTGCAAAATTGTTTTAGTGTTGGAAAGCCCATTTATCTAGAAAGGTTATATGCATATAGTTGTGTGTTATATAACATCACGCTACGGTCAATACGGGCTGAGCAGTGGCCAAATAAAGAACGATCTGCATGACTTCTATTTTTGTTTGTTTATTTTGTAATTTTCTAGTTTTCTTTGTAATTTTTAGATTGAAATGTCATTGTCATCCTTCATTTTGGTATTTCTTGTTTGGAGATATTAAAACTCAAAATTTTAAATTATATTACTTAAACTATCTTAGTTTTTTTCAAATCGGTTCAACAGTTTCCTAGCGTTGATGTAAACAAAAAAACAAATTCTTCTGCTTTATCATTTTAGTATAGATAATATTATGAAAATATTCCTCTATAGCAGTGGTTCTTAACCTATGGTGGTCCCTGAGGGTAACAAAAGTGGTCCGCGTAGCGAATGCTTCACTAATTGAAGTTTTTAGTGGTCTATGACAAGACAGTAAACCTAATAGTTAAATGGGAGGGACCATTTAACTATTATACTGTCTAGTCTAGCCTCTATAGGTTCACAACAGTTCTAATAGAACCAAACCAACTACTTAGCAGATTTTCCCATTGCATTTCATTATTAGGGGAACACCCAAATACTCCGAAATATTTTATTCCGATTTTCAAAAGTCCGAATTTCATAATACCTAAGAATTATAATGTCTATTATTAAAAATCCCGAAATTTATTTTACCGAAAGTCGTAAATACGATTTGTTAGTTTTCCGATTTTCATACGTTCGAAGAGTCAAATGCTCGAAGAGTTCTCGGTCCGAAAAATGACATTCCGATTTTCAAAACTTAATCTTTAGGTCTAACGTTTAATATATATAAAAAACGTCATTATGGTTAACACCCCGACTCAGAGTACCCCGACTCGGATAGGTTAGGTTAAAAGGCTACGGTGGAAGCGAAGCGGAGCTCCCGCCTTAGCCCTCGTGTTTTTTTCGTTATTTTTTTTTAAACCACCCAAAAATATGACCAGATAATAAGTGTTAATCGGTATTTTAATAATCAGATTCATATTGCTGATGTTTCGAAATATCATTAAGTCGGACTTTTTGTTATTCGATCTATTGAACTTCGGTATTTTGAGAATAGTAATTATAAACGTTAGGAATATTGAAATTTAGGAATTATAAAAATAGGAGTAATGATAAATCGGAATTGTTATATTTGGAATTTTGAACCATTCGGAATTATGAAAATCGGTATTTTGAAATTCGTATTTGTGACTGACGGAATAAAGTTTTTCGTATTTAGGTAGTGTACCCCATTATTAGCCATAATTGTTATAAATTCCGAATGCAGTTTAGGAAACGCATAGAATTCCTAGGAAATGTGTACTTACAGTAAACTTTGTTAACACGTTTCCTGACGATTTTAGGCATTGTATGAATGAACTAGGAATTGTATATACCTAATATATTATAATGTCGGATTTCATACATTTTCGATGTCATGTGTATACTCTAATGACTAATGTAAATTATATAGAATGTGATAATTGTAATTACTTTATGTATTCTTTCACTTACCGTAATAGTAATATTCGGGCATCATTCTTCGACGGTAAAATCCTAGAATAAAATTGTTGCGTCAAGGCGTCAATTGGGTTCCTTAATTGTTTCTACAACTTAATTGTTGTCAAATACTAGAATTATGGTATATTAATTATACCTACCTATCTATTTTTACAAACTTTTATCTTGCAATGTACAAACTACATACTATTTAGGTAACTACTTTAAAACATGTGAACGAGTACATTTATAACTGAATCTATAGGTTTTAACACATCTCTTTAATTACATAATAAGCCAGGAATTTTTAACTCTTTTGTAAGAAAATTTAAAGTCTAAAATAGATTAATAAATTATTTTATCCAGAAATGGTAAAACGGTGGTTAGCGTTAATAGAAGAGGAAAGCCCGTTTTTAGAAGTTGATTCGTCGAAAGGGCCTTGGAATAGCTTTCTAACTGTATCTTTATTGTAGCCGTTTAGTACCACGTAGGTACTTCAAATTAAAACACTCACTCGTGCCTTGTGAGATCTTCTTAAAATACTTTGTTAGTTTGGTAGTAGGTACAGTCAGTCATGTTCCTGTTCGACTAGTTTCCAAACCCTTTGCTGTGTATTACTGGACCACTGAATCTTCTTGTATAGACCTGTGCTGTTGTTATTCGGATTATTGAATACGTAACTGTCGACTCGTGCATGGACTTGAACTTTCATCATTATGAAAAAAACATGGAAACTTGTTTGGAAACCTGTCGAGCAGGAAGTTGGCTGAGGGTTTTTTTAATTATCTACGTAATTTGTATTTTGCGGCACACATACAAAATATTTATCTATAAAATTGCATGTCCGATACCTATAATGAAAATTTGAACAATACTTAATTCGGCCACCCTCGGTTTTCTTTACATTACATTTATTACCGATATTATGCTTGTATCATGTCTACGAATTTCCCTTGTAGCTACGCTATTTTTATTATCCAAAGTAGATATGAGACTAGAAAAATTACTTAAATAACTTTGTTTACGTTCTAAGAGTATTTTTAGTGGTAGTTGTAGGCTCATGTATGAAGAACGGACGCATCCAAAATCAATATTAGAATCATATACTTATACAGTTACGTGTTTTGATGTCATATGCAAATGTGAATACTATGAACAAACATCCGTGTAGGGACGGTGCATATGTGGACATACACATACTCGTACCTACGTGTTTCACCTGACGAGAAAAATCATTACATTGCACTATACGTATTACTTGTTGCCATACATTTAGGATCACGATTCAGTCGAATCGAATCACGGTTCCAAAGTGTTGAGTCAAAATGCCGAATGAATAATAGATGTTTAGATAAACAGGTAGGTACCTAATTTGCACTAGTAAGTATTACAAACAAGAACGGCAACAGCAGTAAGTAGTATTTAGCACAATTAATAATGGCATACTAAAGTCAGGACAATCTTTTGATTCAGGCTTTTTGTCTGAACTTTTATATTTTGTAGGTATTTGTTAACCCTACAAACATCGTTTAGTTTGTACCATGTTTGAATGTAGCCATTTAATAGTTCCGCGTAGGTACCTGGTACACAATTACAATCTTTACACTGCACCGTACGTGGTTAAATATTTGTATAGACAAACGAGCGCAGTTCAATAACAAGTAATTTTATTTTTACTAGTTTATGTAACATTTTATATCTTACTGTACGGGTATTTAAAATTTTCTTGTTGAGCGATTTGTAATACCGCTGGTGGAGTCAAAGCTGCATACGGTAAGCCCATTGGTGGTGCAGCAGGTGCATACGGTGGTGGCGGCGGCGGTGGCTGCGGTGCCTGTGGCGCAGCGATGGGCTTCGGTATAGCAGGTATCATCGCTTGCGGCAGCATCACTGGCGGCGCCGGAAGAGTCAGCGGCGACTTTGTCACCCTAGGCATCGTCGCCGTTTGCGGACCACTTGCTAATTTATACAAATCCAATAACAACAATCCTATTTTCGTAACAAATTATACCTATATTTATAATTATTTACCCACTTAAACCCGGAGTAGGCAATCCATCACTGATCTATCAAGCAAGTAGTTATGACAGTCGTGATAATATATTAAATTAATTTATAGATACACATTTAATCTTTTTACAGCTGTGACTACTTCAGAAAGTATGTTATTGACTGACCACCCAGAATTTGGATGGGTCATGCTACTGGTGGTGATTCTGGTTGGCTACCGCTACTATTACAATGAATAGGGTCTAGTGGAGTCGAGTTGATCATCAGGTGAAGGATGTGTATTTGGCTGAGCACGACGATGCTGTCAGCGTTTATAACCCAATCGCCATCTTAATATACAACGCAGCTTCGATTCGATGCGATTCCATAAATGTTTAATTGTCATAAACAGGAATTGCAAAATACAAATGTTCCTTAAATCAGTTAGTTTGACTTATGCTCACAGCTAAAGTATATAAGTATTGTTCGGTGTCGCAACCAGCACGGATAGCTCCCGTCTTGATGGTGTCCACCATTTGTCAACCGTTCAAAGTTCACATTCGATCGAGAGGAGACATCACAAACTGGTGACATGGTTTGATCACCCTTTCGCGTATATCATTGCTGCTACTAAAATTCAAAAATATTGAATTTACAAAATACTCACCTGGAGAACTATTTATTGGCGTTGTAGAATTTAAAGCATCTTCAGGGCATGTGCTGTTATCTTCTTGATTATTTGCGTCAATCTCACCAGCACGTAAAGATTTCATATAGTCTTAAAAATAATTAATATAGAAGCCATAAATACCTACATAAATATTTAGGTAAATCAAAATAAGTACACTCCCATGAAGCAAATTTTGTAAAGCAAGACATGTAACTTGTTACTTGATTCCGGAATGACTCGATTGCATCTGAGAGAGAATATGGGATAAATGCTACGTTCTTATGTTACTTATCAAAATAGAACGCACGTTACGAGCCCACATATATACCTAACTACAGCATATAAAAATGTGCAACTATAGCTGTTTGATAAGTCACACAATGATAAGATTAGGCTACGCACAATAAAGTGATGCTAAAAGAAAGATCAAGTGAAACTAAAGTAGAAATAGACTGCCTTTGCAAAACTCGCATCATAATATAAGAATGATAACCGTAATAACTTACCCGTTTTAAGAAGTTTGACAAGATACAGGGCTTGTTTCAAAGTATTTTCATCGTCAGTCTCGTCACTAAGCAACTTCGAGTTGGTACTACATACATATTGGATCGTAATTATAATTGTTAATAATGAGACTATCAAAATGTTGGTATTTGTAAGCATGCTGCCCTCGTGCTTACATTTATTGAGTGAAGGTAAAAATAAAAATTTAATGTGATTTTATTGCAGTCAACATTTTATGATTACAAATAAAATATAGAATTACTTACATTCTATGCTTACGGCTCAACGCGAATACTTACTCGACACGACCACAATGCGACGTCACACAAAATATAAAAATTGAAACATTCTGTTTTATTACTTTTTATTTAAAAATTGAAGTGCCAAAAATAAAGGAGTAGTCATCAGTTCACCATCGGTTAATGAATGCCTACAAATATTTATTGAATATGGAAATCATCATCATCATCATATCAACCCGACGATGTCTACAGCTGAACATAGGGTAAAGTCGCCTAATATCGGGCACTGCCTAATATCGGCCATATATACTCTTTTTGAAATTATTATTAAAATCTGTACTTTATTAGCCTAATTTTCGTGCGAAAAGATACTTTATTTCATTGAGCAAGAGAATATTAAATATGGCTGCCATCAAACGTCGCTTGGACGCTCAGTGAGAAAATGTTTGTAGTCCTGTACGAAAACCCGAATTTCGAGTCATTTCGTAGTCAGATTCACGGAATCAGCTATGGGTGGGAAGTAAGTTTTATACATATTTTTGTTATTTCAATATCTAATGAATATTTATATCGTTAATTTGATTAATTTACTAACGTGTGAGAAAGAAATAATATTGTTATTTTATTTATTTTATTAAATATAAGCCCGGCCGAGGTTACTCCAACATTCACCAGCTATGGTGGATAAAAGGTACAAACTATTGCTCTGGCCATGGCGGTCAATTTATGAGAGATGTGTTTCTTACTCGTGCATCAGCCAGTATTTAGAAATTAACTAAATTTTCGGCAATAATTAAAATAGCTTCTTTAGAATTGCTATATGGATTTATTATTACCAGAGCGCTTAAATTTCTCATTTATATATTCAATTAGTAAAAGAAAAAATCTGTTATTTAATAGCTGATAGTCTTTTAACATATTTTAGCTATTTTGATAAAAATCTGCTTGGCTCCTTCCTAAGTAACGATATGCCGATATAAGGCAACCAAACGGACGATTTTTGGCATGAAAGGCCGATTTAAGGGGTTTTTGACCACTCTGCACAAAAAAAAATAATAACTGGGAATAAATTGAACAAATTAAGGCGTAACTAGTCGCCAATGACCTTGAGAGTATGGGTGGAGCTTAGCTTATTTCACTGCATATCCCCGCTCCTTTGCCAACTCGCGCACACTATAATACAATGGTCACAGAATAAGCGTAAACGCAGACATGCGCTTCTAGCTCGGCATTTTTACCTACGATTCCGGAATAACAGTTTTAAAATTGGTATTTTATTTTGTATAGAGAGTTTAAAGGACTCGTGTACACAATTATTTGTTTGCCAATATTTTTATGTATTGAGATTTTTTTAATTTCAATGTTTTGCTTTCAGTATTTATGTAAGTACTTACATAGTTTTATTGGTACTTATTTATTATTAGTATCGAAGATAATTATTTTATCTTGTAAATTATAATTTAATAAATAACTATTTTAACTTACTTTTGTATAAAAAAAATATTTACCTATTTTCATTGATGAATTTAATGTTTTGTTTACAACACTTACTTTGTAATTACGTTATAAACTACTATTATAAATTGTAAACCATTTTATTGGATCATTTGAAATATTTTGTTTGAGAATATAGCTCGCAGAACTGATGGCCGATGGGGCAAAAAGATTACTCCTTCTAAACGGTTAGGAGGAGTAGTCGTCAGAAAATTCAAAAAAAAATATTAAAGTTCATAAATATTTGCACAAAAGGTTTCGGCACACAGCGAGAAAGACGTGACGGCTCTGCGTGACACCTTAGATTTATTTACTCGTCCCGCCGCGCTCGCTGTTTGTGTGTATATTATACCTGTAAGCACTATATTCAGTCGATAGTAAAAATGGAGCAACGAGCGACACAGCCTTCCCGTCTGAAGGCTAACGCCTGTCTGCCGCCCGCGCCCGCGCAGAGCACCTTTGAATTTCTAACGTACCGAAATCGTATTATGGCCTATTTTCTTAAGAAAATATTGATCGATTTACATATGCTATGTTCAGATTAAAGTAAATTTTACCACCAATTTATCAGTGTAAAAATAATTTCAAACTATAAAGCCGTTTTAAAGTTTTAGGGATTTTAAGATAAAATATATCTCAACTTAAAATATTTTTTGAGGCAAAAGTATTAGTCGTACGAAAATTTCATATGTTGAAAATGTAGTAGATAGATCAATTATCAAAATATATTTTTTTCAAATTTTTCGAACAAGTCGTTTAGGAGGAGTAGGCTTCAGAAAAAAGCCGTTTTTGGTGCAAAACCGAGGGAAGGCCCTTAAGACGAAATAATGAATAATTAACTAACATATAGCATAAAAATACCCCAAGTATGTATCAAAGGCCAGGAATATCAAAGAAACATGCAGTTATATGCCGAAAAATGTTGACATGGCCGATATTTAGCGCTTTTACCCTAGGCCTCACTTAATTTCCGCTACAGTGAGCGATTTTGAGTCGCCTGCAAATGTGGAAACTACTTGGTACTTAATAAATATTTACAAAGTGACGACGGTATTGACTGGTTTTAATAAAAGTGGTCGCCAGGCATATCTTGCCAGAAGCTGCCGACTTCGTTGTATGGCGACTGCATCTCTGCTACTTCAAATGAGTTTAGTTTGTCATTGTTGTACTGCAAACAATAAAGGAAATAATGAACCATCAGTATACTCGTCACTTGCTATAGCTAGAAGATATTCGATAATTTTTGTTATTGTTTTACAGAAATCAAATTTTCTTCAAACTATTCTACTGACTCTGTGATGTCCTTACTTATTCTTCTAATAAAGAAATACGTAATGTTATGTACCATTATTTTTCTTCCCCAGGAAGTCGTCAGAGGCAATCACAATACACCTGTGTAAGTAGGAAAACTCGAATACTCGCTCATACTAGGGTAATATCCATGGTGAGAAGAAAATGTAATGGCTTGCAAGCACGCACAGTACTGACTAGGTATTGCGTTATGTCATCGTGTTATTAATTGCTTGTCTATGTCGCTGTATAGTGTATTTTCGAATTGCAACCGTTATAATTTAAGGTTTTTAAAACTTTACCAAATATTTAATTATAATACTTAATATACTTATATAATTGTATTATATGGCTTTGTCAAGGACCTATACCTACACGCGCAATTATTTGTCAAATACACAAACACGCATAACCAGGTAAAATACCACTAATGCCAGCATCACAAAATAGTACATATCTACTCACAGTCACAAACTTAATTAAATAATTTTTACCTTGATAATGTGTTTTGGAACCAATCCGTTTTTCCTAAACGCAACCAGCGTCACAGGACGCGGCCGTCTCTCAAACGGCCCGAAGTAATCCTGTGGACAGACGATGTTTATTTGTCGGTAGGTGTATAAGGGCCAATTATAATTATATTATAACTAACTGAGTAAGCCTGTCAAAAGAACAAAAAGTTGACATGGAAAGAAAACGCTGCTAAAAACGTAATTGTTCGTTCGACGAAATATTAAAGATAAAACTTAAAGATTCTTTATTTAATATATGGAACATACTCGTATGTGTTACACATTTGTTTGTGATGCGTATCTACATATTATATACCTCTAAGGAGAAGGCATATAAATAAGGAACTTTAATTAATTAGGTAAAACTAGGCATTGTTGTTACAATGATACCTACCCAAAAAAAAACAATGTAAAAAAGAACAATAATTTAAAAAAAAGAAAGAGTCCACAAAAGCTACAACTCGAAAATTACCTCAAAACATGACCTGTAGGTACATTATGCCAAGTTTTAGTGATAAATAGTAGCTATCTTTTTTCATCTTTATGAGTTTATGTTACATAATAATACCTATTATGCAAAGTTTGACGTTTGTAGCTTTAACAGTTTTGAACAACGCAAATTACTCTTTTCAGTCCCCCATGGGTTCAATTTACAAAAATCCGCTCGTTTACCTAAGTAGGTATATAGTTTAGATATATTAAGTGAATACATTTTACCTTGCTGAATGAAGGATCAAAACTTAATGAGAGAGTTTTTGCCAATTTTGTTAGGGTCGGTGAAGATAGCGCATAGTGAAGATAATTATTATTGCTCCCGTGTAAAGACCGCTGTCTCTGTTGCTGTAAAATATGAACAATATTTTGTTATTACATTATAATTATCGGCAACCCATTAATGTCCCACTGCTGGGCTCGGGTCTCCTATCCTCTATGAGCTGAGAGGATTTTTTAGGCCATAATCCACACACGCTGGCTTAATGCGGGTTGGTGGATCAGACATACAATTAGAATTTCTTCTAGGGTATGTGGGTTTCCTCACGATGTTTTCCTTCACCGTTAGCAGATAGTAAATCACATGACTAGTACATATAAATTCCACAAAGTAAACTCGGACCGCGTGTTTAGCACGCCGCGCCGGTCTCTTATCCGTTCATCCACCATCGCTTTATTACATTTTATATATATTTATTTACCTATTTTATATTTTTTTATTACATTATACCTAATACACTTAATAAATTTCTAATTGTAATTAAGTAGGTATATATAGTTATTTCTTTACTAGCATTTAAATATCTTATCTTAAAAATAATATGTATTTAATAAAATTTTGATGGGTAATTATCGACACCAATCTATCATATTATGTATGTCATGTGTATTATGTGATGTCACATAGATTGTTATCAGTACAGAGTACAGACATATCTCTGTTCTGTGGTATCAGTACCTAGTAATAATAATATGTATATAATTAACCATTTCGTGCATTGCAACCATTTAACATCAAAGCAAAATAAGAACTAAACGCAAGCAACAAAAAATGAACATATCAAAAAATGCTTTCACATTAAAAACACATTACTTATTCATTAATAATAATAATATTTTACCACATTCACACAGCGTCATCTAGTCCCATAGTAAGCAATTAAATATTAAAACACGTCTTTCAGGCTTTTCGAAAATATTCACACGAAGTTTGCCGAGTTAGCTAGTTAGGTAGATATATAACGCTAAAAATAAAAAATAATTTGCTAAGACAGTATTGTGGTACATTTGGATCCGTATGAAAATCATCATTTATTATTGCGGATGCAGATACAGAAGCTCCGCATTTGCGGATGCGAATGCGAATATTCGCAACAACCCTGAGCCATACCGTCAATATCATACCGACAGCTATTTCATATATTATTTATAAATTTGTTTTTTTAATTGTCATTTAAAATTTTTCCTTTTTTTTATTTAGATATTAAAACCAAAAATTTTAAATTTTACATATTTTTTTATGTGTATTTTCTTACCTATTAACCTTCCTCATAAATAACTTTATCTATTGGTGAAACCTGCAACAAAATCCGTTGCGTAGTTTAGAAAATCTAAGCGAACAGACAGCTGAAGCGACTTCATTTTATATACTATATAATGATGATAATGTATTTTATACTTATATGTCAAATGTAGTTTAGGTAGGTAGGTATATTATATTTATATTTGAATGAGAATGCCCTTTTCTTTAAAATATTATATTTCACACAATTTTTAATGTAATTTAACTGCTTTATATTTTTATAATGGATACATATATCCGTTTACGGGACACTTTCTTGTCTATATTAGCCATATAAAATGTAAGTCTAGGATAATACATTATGCACAATACAATCTTTACATAAGGAGTCAAAGGACCTATTTAATATTAACCGATTTATAGTTGATAGTGTTGGGGTTGTACCCTCTGTAGTTTATATTGTTAATGCTACAGACGAACATTAAATGACCGGTTTATTTTTGAGGGTCAGAACAACATTACATACCTATACCTACCTACTTTCTTTTGAGTTGACACATAGGCAGTTGAATAGGGTAAGGGTTACAATTGGATTTCTCTTGGCTATTTGTGCATCGCTCGTCAAATTAAAAATACTTTCATCGGTGAATTAGGTTGATGGAAGGTACATACTACATACTCCTATATTATAATTTTTTTTTGATTTTTTTTGATTAACTGGCTGTCCCTCGAATTTCGTAATGAGAGTCAATAAGAATACAAATACTACAGTGATACCTATTTAATATGATGCAGTCACAACAATAACAATAATTGAATGAAGGTTGATTTGATTTTGAATGTAGTGAAATACAAAACCTAATAGTTCAACAAAAGTAGGTATTAGAAATTAAACATAAAATCAAATGAACCTTCAGCCTTCCATTGATCAGACAAAAAATAAAATCGTGGTGCGCATGGTATTTTGAGTTATAAATATATTCTTACATAATATATAAGTTATATTGACATGAGCCTGTTGATAAAAAAATCAAGTTCAAAATTTCATTTTATCTTTTTGACTGATCACTCATCTCATCAATGCCCTAGATTGATGAGGAGAGTGGTGTGTTGACTGGTTCCTACCTAAGTAAGACCTACCTTCCAAATTATTTCTTTGCGTTTAGTAAGTACATTAGCACATAATTATTGTCTAATTAACTATTTTTATTCCTAGTCTAATTGATTTTACAAAAACAGACATTACAAGATAAAGATGTTGTTAATGTTTTTTTTTACTCCAACTCGTCTCGAATATAAAGTTTACGACTCAGTTTATATTTATATTATTAAAATGTATTCTAATAAAAACTGATATTTATATTCTAATAGAATGCTAGTGTATGTGTAGTGTAGTGGTAGCTGTAATAATACCCTCAATGTTGTAGTGTGCGTTGTTGTACATTATGTTACCGTCGTTCTCCTGCCGTATATGCGCTCCTGGTAGTTGTTATTGCGAAAATCGGAAGACGGCGCGTGTAAGCAAAGAGGTGAAGGAGAGGTCAATGTCCAGCCTTGAACTGGAATAATGACGCTGACGCCTTGTTTACTCTGGTAATATTTTCGAAAATTTGTTATTTTCACCCAATAATTTGGAAGAAATAAACGAAGAAATAAGTCAGATAATGAAACAGGGGTTTAGAATTCTACATTTTTTGCGTGAAGCTTGGGTTTTTAATACTATTATATTATGTAGTATTACAGGAAACGTGCCCTTCAAATTCTTGGTAGGAAGATTGACTATTAGTGGCGAAGGGTGGATTTTTTACCCTGCCCTGCAACAACCGAAACGGATTGAATGCAATACCTATGAGTATTTATTGTATTTAACCACTAAACGTCTGGCCCGCGTGGTTATCTACCTTAAAACCAAAAGAAACCCTCTATCCTAAAATATCCGATATGCTTACATTAAATTTATATTTGTCATATTATAGTAATGATAGAGTCATGTTTTTAGGGTTCCGTACCTCAAAAGGAAAAGACGGAACCCTTATAGGATCACTCGGTTGTCCGTCTATCTGTCTGTCTGTCCGTCTGTCAAGAATTTTTTTCTCAAGAACGTGTAGAGGTATAACGCTGAAATTAATATCATATACTCGGGTCTATAAACCCTCGGTGTAAAAAATAAATCAAAATTCTAAGTTAACGCAATCAAAAGATACAGCCGTTTTTGCTCCATTTTTGCCGTCCAGATAGACGATCAAAAAAGTCAAAACCTATAGGGTACTTCCCGTTGACCTAGAATCATGAAATTTTGCAAGAAGTAATATCAAGTTGTACAAGTAAAGGGAAAAATCCGAAAATCGATCTCGTGTCCTTATATCACTGAATATTAGTACTGGAGTATACAATGATAAGCTTAAAAAAATTGAGCAAAAGTGAGAGTTTATTCCGGACTGACGTTATATAAACACCTATCTAGCTTATTTAACTAACTTATAGCTATCCCGTGGTCAAATTATCATTATTTGTGCGATAGCCCGCACCGTTTTCGGGATACGAGCTTATTATAGGTGAAAATCTGCGCTAACGACGAGGACAGTCGGATTACGACGATCAATGTGCGATAGCTTAACTTAACACCCCCCGATTCAGACCAATCCGACTCGGACTGGTTAGGTTAGGGTTTTTTTTTTAAAGGCTGCCGGATGTACGGCGGCGCCGCACTGCGTTCTGTGCGGTGCTGCCAAGCGGCCCACGGACCACCGGATGGGCGGGCCTAAATGTAAGGCCCCGTCCCCATCCAAGTCCAGGAGGAAGGCTGGGAACCGAGCAACTGCAAGCTCGTCCCAGCCTGCGCTATCACCGGCCAACGCCGGTGGCACCGCTGAGTCGGTGGGCGCAATGGAGGTCCAATAGATGGACCTCCATTTCCTCCAGGGGAATTTAAACCACTGCGCCAGAGCGCAGGATCTGCTAGTGCAGACTCTGGTGCAGTGGTCCATTCACGTGGCCGTGGTGTCGGAGCCCTACCTAGTCCCTAACAGGGGCAACTGGGTGGCTGATGTCAGTGGAATGGCTGCCATCGCCATCCAGCCCGCTCTCGGGGTGTCTGGCTTTGCTAGAGTGGTGAAAGGTAGGGGCTTCGTTGCAGCCCTGTTGGGCGAGATGCTGGTCGTGTCAGTTTATTTCTCGCCCAACGGGACCCTCGCGGATTTCGAGGTGCTCTTGGACGAGATCGGAGAGGTGGTCGGGCGGAATCACCCGACGCCGGTTCTGGTTGCGGGGGACTTCAACGCCAAATCTCCGGCGTGGGGGTCTCCCGTGGCCAACGTTCGGGGGGGAGAGCTGGAGGAGTGGGCTGCGGCTCACGGCCTCTCTCTCCTCAATCGGGGTTCCGCCCCGACGTGCGTGCGAGACAACGGCTGGTCGATCGTGGACGTCGCATTCGCGAGTCCCGTATTGGCTGGCCGTATCCGGGGCTGGGCAGTGGAAGAGGACGTGGAGACTCTATCCGACCACAATTACATCCGGTGGTCGGTCTCTGCGTCCAACGGCCCTGGGCGCCCGATCTTGTCCGAGACCAATCGACGGTGGGTTATCAAGCGCCTCGATAGAGAGGCGTTTGTGGCGGCGGCCCTGACACAGGCATGGGTGCCTGAACCTGAGGGGCCGGTGCGGATCGAGGAAGAGGCTGAATGGTTCCGGGGTGCTATGACGAACGTCTGCGATGCAGCGATGCCCCGGGCTAAGCCCTTCTCCCCGCAACGCCAGGTGTACTGGTGGTCCGACGAGTTGACGGACTTACTTGATAATGTTCATTTTTATTGCACACCTTGACCTATCCCGTTACCTAATCTTTCTTACATTTTAATCACAAAAAAAAATCCGTCCGGAACGGAACCCTCGGTGCGCGAGTCCGACTCGCACTTGACCGGTTTTTTTTATAATATGATGTAGATTTGAGTTTATTAATATAAATTTTGAATAATATTTAGATTATTAGATAAGAAAATGTATGTGATAGGTATAGTGTTCCTGTAAATTATCACTATGTTTAGAAGTTAGTAATAGATAAGTACATAAGTTTCTATTTATATTATAACCCTCAGCCCCTCTGGACGACTCCGTCCACTTTCTTAACTCGTCTACTTCATAAGTTGACTACTTTCCTAACTCGTCCACCTACGATTCCCAAATTATCCACTTCAATGCCTGTCAATGGCGCTAAGTCATGAACTAACCTATTATATAAGACCTTGTACCACTTAGTTGCAAATAAATGTTTGAAGTTTATTAAATTTGTTTTGTAAGCTAATGTAGATTTTTTTACCATCCAAACATTTAAAAAAATATTCTTTTCCCTAGAACATTTTCAAGCACAAAACACTTGGTGATGCATAGACTGAAGTTACATTGTTTTCTACGCAATAATAGTACATTATGATATAAGTGCGGTAAGTTGATAATTACAGCCGAGGCGATATTGCTAGCCCGAGCCGCAGGCGAGGGCTACAAGAAAGCAGAGGCTGTAATTATCAAAGTGCACGAATGTCATACGACGTTTTATAACATATTTGCGAGGAAATAAATAAAATTCGGACTTTCTTAGAAAAAAACAAATACAGCGAAAAGAAAAAGCGCGCGGAATAATTTTTACTTGTCACAAATTATCGATGCGCGCGTATCGGCGCTTTTTTTTAAGGCCAAAACACAAAAACAGCCTGTATTTTTAATAAAGTAAATTAATATTTTTGTGTTTTATTACAGATAAATGGTTGCAATTTATGGTCTAAATTAATTAAGTTAAAGAATCAATTGATTATTTTATATATATCATAAGTAATTATTTTATCTCCCAAAGTTAATTTTATTCATAAAATGTTGACCACTTTTCTGACATAAAAACTCTTTGCTAAGATTTAAAAAAGTACCGTTCGTTTTAGACGGACCATCTTGATTACTAGTCTGTGATCGTGAGAAGCCGTGCATTTTACTTTACATTACCGCACTAGTGCGTAATGAGATACATTACGACACTGAAATTGGTGAAATAAGAGACCCTTTACGAGTTACGAGCAAATATGTTATAAAACTCTTTACTGTTGTACTTTCTGTTTTTTTTTTAATTTATTTATTAAAGCATTGGAAACACGGTCATCAACTTAAACCATTAACATTACATACTTTGAAATCTTAGTATTATAAACTACCCACATACACCAGAAACCATCTACACCCAAATACACCAGACTTATTTTTTAGTGATAGAGAACGATTATTGAGACAATTATACAACCAACATAAAATATGCTCAGGAAAACCCAAACTTTTAATGAGGTTTACATGATCTATGTTGTCAAAAGCCCCTTTGATATCTAAGAAACAGCTAAAGTATGTTAGCCAACTATTTTTTATATCTCCGATCAGACAGCATAAATTATCCATCGTGCTATTACCCTTGCGGAAGCCATATTGAGTTCATGGAACTATTTGTTTACTCTCAGCAAACCACTCTAGTTTGTTTTTTAACATAGTTTCAAACACTTTAGCAAAACATGAAGTTAGTGAAATGAGTCGATATGAGTCAATACAATTGGATCTTTATAAGGTTTGAGAATAGGAACTGCGTACTGAGTCTTCCAAGTAGGGGGTATGATGTTATAAAGCCCTACTATGTATATGCCAGAGATCGTTAAATATTTTGCAAAGAACTTCCTTTGCAAACTGAGGAATATTTTTAATTACCCTATATGTTAAATAGTCTGGCCCTAGTGAAGTATCTTTTTTTATTTTCTAATGCAGACAAAACTCATTAAATGAAAATGGATCTATCATCCGTCGAGCCTCCTGAACTCCTTGATATTCAAATAGCTCGTTTAGCTCAACATCAGTTATTGTGTTATCACGAGAAGCTATTTTATTTAAAAAGAGCGTAATATTGTCCGGTTCCAAAAAAAACTCGGAGATGAAATTATGATTTTACCAACTACCTAAATGATTTTACTATAAGTCATACGGTTGAATGGGGAACATAAGTCTATCCAACTTGTACGTTAAATTTCAAATAAACTTCTTTTCTTTAAGGCATCTAGTTTTTTATAAATAATATAATTTTCCATAGAAGGATACTTTTTGTACGATAATAAAGCAATTTTAGCTTATATATGTATAATACACGATTTCATTCATCATTCCACCAAGGAACTGTTTTTCTCACATATTTCGTATAAGAGCAACATTTGTTGGAAAATGTCATTAGAATGTCTTCTAAAATACTCAGATAATTTAAATAGTTTTCAAGGCGATTATTTTGATAGCTAAAATTTGAGAACATTTCTTCACACAATTGTTTAAATTTAGACCAATCAATCTTCTTAAAGTTTACTATTAACAGTCGGAATGTCTTTTTGTCTTATTGTATTGTTGATAGAGCAATGAGGAGATTCAACAAACACATCAATGAGTAAAGGGTAGTGATTACTACTGAGTTTGTCATCTAAAACAGAAAACGCGCAACTAGAACTAAGTGCTAAGTCTAACACATTACCTTGTTGACCATACGGCGCTAAAGTCGTGATTGTGGGATCATTTAAACAACCAAGTTAGAATCTTCAACGAAACGGTGAAGAGCATTGCCTCGTCTATGGCTCGTATGGGATAGTGTTGATAATTTTAAATTTATACTTTGACCGTGGTGAAATTGATACTCTATTGCTGTACCTATTAGACTATTTTTATTAAAAAAAAAATGTTTGCACATATTTCTTTTTAATAAATTACAATTACCTAATGTTCAAATATTTCTTTCGGTATGGATATCTCTCTCTCTGCTCTGCATCGCCTCAGAAATGATTGTTGAACTAGTTTAGCTTTTCTTGTAAACACAGGAAACATTTATCAACAACAGAAAATCATTAGCTGTCCCATTTTTTCCAAAAATATAATGTTAATCTGTCTCACTCTTTTATTCCTATCTTGTGCTCTATCTCACTCTTTCACATTTGTTCTATCTCACTTGGACTACGGTAAAACCAAAATTTATGTACTTAGAGAAATTATGCAGGGAAACTTCTTTTTACACATGACCCTTTTGCAAACAACGAATTATTACAACTTTTTCTTGTGAGATAAGTACCAAGTTGCGTACCATTATAAATTCTTGATTAAATGGGCTATTTTTTAAAATAACTTGCCTAGGTTAGCGTAATACATGTTCTTAAAGAAAATAAGGTTCATACATTTCAATACTACACTTTTTTTTACCATGACTCCATGAAAAAAAATTTTTTCTTCAAAATTTACACAAATAACTTTTGAATTTGTAACAGCAAACTTCAGTATACTTAATAAGGATTATGTAAAAAAAAGTCTTGGCAAAATCTGGCACTATGTCATAGTAGTACCTAAAAATGTATACAGAGTTGTCGATTTTCATCATTTTCAAAAAACTAATTTTTATGACTGAACCATATGACTTGGATTTTTTTTTATATTTTTCTCAGAACAGGTACAGCCTATACCATCGCCCGGTAGCCGCTTGACGTTGAGTTTCGGGACACCCAGTATATTTTATATTTTGTTGACTTGTGTGCTCATCCATCGCACAAACGTCGCCGGTACCCGCTTCGCGGGGCGCCTACTTCTGGGTGGTTTGAAAAAAAAATTGCCCTAACCTAACCAGTCCGAGTCGGATTGCTCTGAATCGGGGGGTGTTAAGTTTAGTTATCGCACATTGATTACCATAGCCCGACTGCCCTCGCCGTTAGCACAGATTTCCACCTATAATAGCACGTAAGTATCTCGAAAACGGTGTGTGCTATCGCAAAAATAATGAAAATTTGGCTACACCCTGAGCACGGAATATCTATAAGTTAGAATAACTAGGGTAGGTAGGTGTTTATACTGTTTATATAACGTCAGTCCGGAATAAACTCTCACTCAAATCTTTTTGAGGCTTATCATTGTATACCCCAGTACCTACTAATATTCAGTGATAAAAGTACACGATATCTGTTTTCGGATTTTTTCCTTTACTTGTGCAACATGATATTGCTTCTTGCCAAATTTCATGATTCTAGGTCAACGGTAACTTCCCTATAGGTTTTGAGTTTTGACTTTATGATCGTCAAGATAAATCGACAAAAATGGAGCATAAACGGCTGTATCTTTTGATTGGGTTAACTTAGAATTTTGATTTATTTTTTACGCCGAGGGTTTGCAGACCCAAGTATATGATATTAATTTCAGCTTTATACCTGTACGCGTTCTTGAGAAAAATATTCTAGACAGACGGACAGACAGACAGACGGACAACAGAAAGATCCTATAAGGGTTCCGTTTTTTCCTTTTGAGGTACAGATCCCTAAAATTGCATAAACGGTCACCCCTTTATGAACTGACCTTATCCGAAGATGCTTAACCTCATGAGTGTAATCAATATCCCAGTACTACTACTAGGTCTAATTAATTTACAGAAACTGTAAACATAGGTTTGCTTAGTTTATTGCAGCGCCCCCTGGCGAAAAAATACAGTTTCGTGTATCTAAAAACCATCCTCGATAAATCACAAATACATTACAGAAAACCGTATCGAAATCGGTTTAATCGTTTTAGAGATAGGAGGGCACAAAGGTTTTAACAAAATCAGTGTATTGTAGCGCCCCCTGGCGAGCTATTAACATAACACCTATCTAATAACCTTTCCCCAAGAATCGCACATACTTTACAGAAAACCGCATATAAATCGGTCAAACCGTTTCCGTGATGATAAATGGCATTATGTGGGAACACACAAACACACAACCTCTCACCCCAAACGCATGTACCGTCTCCGTTCCGTCGTGGGTAAAAATGTAAGCGAGCATGATTATATTTTCAAACATTTGACAGTGATATCGATTCAATGACATGATTCGAAGCACAATAATTAAGAACTCAAGCTACAAGTATAAATAACGTTACAGACTACCTAGTATAACAAGTCACAACAAGCAATTCATTCTTCGAGTTCTCTTCATGATTAGTCCATTTCTCTCGTTTGATTGCCAATCAATGAAGTTGTCCCGTCAGATTGCAATTCAGTCGTTAACTGCTCTAATTTTAATCTGAACTAGCTGACGTCAATTTCGAACATTCTATAGAGAAATTTGATTGTGAGAGGCTTAGATGGGTACATTGATTTTCTGGTACAAATTAACCAACAAGGCCAGCGTTCTCCGTTTCGTTGCGGAGCAAATTGTTGCAGTCATTAATTAACGCTTAAATTGTGTTACCGTCGCCGGTGAATAGATAGTGGTCTCGTAATCATCATACACACACATCGTAATATTTTTTTTGTATTATCATTTCATGCCACTTTATAAATGCAATTAATCTATAAATTAAAAATTCAATTAAAAATTATACAAATTACCTACTTAAGGGTCTTTATTATAGTAAATTCCGAAAATTGGATAAGTGTCTCGAGTTATTTTGATTCCCATACGAAATAACAAGTTGTTGTGTAGCATTGTTATTCAAGGTTTGTGTAAAATTTTTGTCAGAATTTATGAGTCACACGTAGGTATATAACTTAAAAAGTATTGATTTTTACGAGTATTTAATATTTGTTTCTTTGCTTTATTTCCAAGTGTAGTTGTTTAAAATGCATGCGTTTTCATATTTGATTTACGTATACTTATCTCTCAACCAACGGAACGCAAACTTTACCAGACCATGACAATTCGTTTAAATTATCTTCAAAGATTTTTGTTAGTTGCAAGGGAAGCTAATCAAAACAGATAAATATTTTTAACATAAAATAGCGGATAGTTTATCTGTATAAAAATACAATGAAACATTGAGTTGTGCCTATACCAGTGAGTGCAATGTAATGTAAGTGGGGGACGTCGAAGTGACGACGCACGGCAAACGTGCATCTATTAATAGCTCACACTTTAACAGGCAGCTGTGGCGGATCCATTGAGATAAAATAGATGTGGAACAAACCTAACATACCTACTGCATCCACATGATTGTACTACACAAAAGATTTTACTTCTGAAAGCGCATTGTATGACATACATATTTGGCTGATAAATACATTTTGGGAATTCTACTTACGACTATGTGAGTAAGTTTGTGAGAATGTTTGTATATTTGATGCTCTTTCACACAAAAACTGCTGAGATAAATTTTATGTCGATGAAACACTTGTATATGTTTTGAAATAAGACTTATGCTACTTAGCCTCCCGATTATATGATCACTGTCGGAAACTAAGTAGTAATAAAATGACAAAATAAGTAACTTGCTTTTTCACATTCACAATAGCTTCCGTGTTTTGTGTAAAATAACACAAACAGCCATCCACCCTTTCAAATATTTATAATTTAATAACTGTTGCCCGGAGCTTCACACCCACGGGAGTTTGTTTGGCCACTACTCGGCTCTTTTTGGGCGTAGCGTGATATTAAACCTTAAACAGACAAGAGCACTGCAAGAAAAGCAAAATTCGAAACAAAACCCTATACCAACCTGTCTGGCCAGCGTGGTATAGTAGGCAATATTCCCTCCACAATCTTTGGAGGAGACCCGTGCAAAGCAGCAAGATGTTTTTGGGTTGTAGCGATGATGATGAAACGATAATAACGAATATACTTAATATAAATAACGAAATAGTAGAAGAATAGCCACAGAAAAGCCTATATATACCTATTATATAATTATGTATGTCAGGATATATATATATATATATATACTTAACGAATATACTTAATATAAATAACGAAATATATATATATATACATATGTTATGTTTATATTTCGTTATTTATATTAAATATATATATATATATATACTTAACGAATATACTTAATTAAGTTAATACTTAATTATATAATATTAAGTATATTCGTTATTATATATATATATATATATATATATATATATATATATATATATATTATACACGTATTTAAGTATATTGTATATGTATGTTTATGTATGTCTATTTAATATATATATAGCATAGTGGTATACGTACCACAATAATATAATAATCCTTTCCTCTACTTTTCGTTCTATTTTACTTTCATCCTCTTTATTTCTCTCTTTAGTTGTACACTTCATTCATGCTCTCTTCCTTACGCTTATGTCCTCTACACTCTAAGGTTTGCTGTAAGAAAACTCAATTCTGAGTTAAGCTCGCCTTTGTACATGCTTTTTGTATATATTGTAATTGTATTTATTATTTTCTTGTGTGCAATAAAGTGTTAAAACAAGAAAAGGAATACACGCTGAGACTGGAGCCTGATCTTCTTCAGCAACGTTCTAGTTTAAATTGTATTCATTTTCTTACTCATAAAATTCGTTTGGTTTCTTTATAAATACTCATAGTCCGGTCAACGAAGGCTCTAAAAGGGGGTGTAGAGTGCGTGAAAAGGAACCTAAGCGATTTCTTCGAAAACTTGTTAAGAATGCTTAGAAAGTGAACATACTTAAAGTCCTGACATTTCGGAGGTGAGCCAGAGTATTATAAGTTGTATAATTTTTGTTTTATAAACAGTGTTCCTTGTGTCCCCGTGTGGTGACGGGGCTTAAGAATACACGTGTCACCACTCCATTTCGTTCCTAGGATGTCGTAAGAGGCGACAAAGGGAAAATCGCGCCACAACACCTGCGCTAGAGAAGGAAAACTCGAAACAAAACCCTGTACCAACCCGTCTGGCCAGTGTGGTAACAGTAGGCCAAATCACCACCTACATGAACGACACAAAAAAAAAACGGCCCCCAGTACCCGGCAGCCCCGCCAACCCAGGAGAAGGTAGCGGCGTGGGATATGGCGGGGCAGGGGGTGCTAAGAATCCCTGGCACGAATATGGCTACCACCCTCGACGACGACTGGCCCTGGCAACATACAACGTTAGAACGCTGCGGGCCGACGAGAAAATAGTGGAGCTGGAAGAAGTAACAAGGCACTTACGCTGGGATATAATAGGGTTATCAGAAGTCCGAAGAAAGGGACAAGACACGATGACCCTGAACTCGGGTAACTTGCTATACTACCGGGGGGATGAACAGCTATCCCAAGGTGGTGTCGGGTTTATCGTCCACAAGTCCCTCGTCAACAACATTGTCGAGATTGACAGTGTGTCGACCAGGGTTGCGTACCTGATACTCAGAATGTCTAAAAGATATTCGTTGAAAGTTATCCAGGTCTACGCCCCGACTTCGACACACCCAGACGACGAAGTGGAGGAGATGTATGAGGACATATCCAAGGCCATACTCTCCTCTAAAACACACTTTAACGTCGTGATGGGGGATTTCAATGCAAAATTGGGCACAAGATGCGGCGTTGAGCTGAGGGTGGGGCAATTTGGAGTAGGTCAACGGAACTCCAGGGGGCAAATGCTAGCCGACTTCATGGAGAAGGAATGCCTCTTTATGATGAATTCCTTCTTCAAAAAGCGGCCCCACTGGAAGTGGACCTGGATGACTCCGGATGGTTGTACCAAAAATGAGATCGACTTCATCATGTCGACAAAGAGGCAAGTGTTCGATGATGTCTCTGTGATCCACTCGGTGAAAACCGGTAGTGATCACCGTATGGTAAGAGGCACATTGAACCTTGACCTCAGATTAGAAAGGCGTCGACAATTGAAGTCCATGCTCCGACCTACAACCAGCCACATCCAAAACCCCGAAAGCTTTCAGCTCGAGCTCCAAAACCGCTTCGAGTGTCTTCACTACAGTGGATGATACCAACGACATGTTTGTGGAAATTCTCCATACGGTTGGGTCCAAATTCTTCAAGACCCGCCGTACAAATAAAACTAAAATGATCTCGGACTCGACCTTAAGACTCATGCAAAAGCGGCGGGACCTTAGGCTGCAGTTTTCGAGTGACGCATTGTCATGCCAAGGGCTCAATAAACAGATCTCAAAATCACTAGCACGCGACAGACGTACGCTGAGTATTAAAGAGACGACAGAGCGGCACCAAGGCTCCAAAGTGTTCGCGAAAGATCTGTCTATTGGGCAGAGCCGGTTGACAAGGCTGAAAACCGAAGACGATATCGTTTCGTCCAAACCAGAGGTCTTAAGGGAGATAGAGAAGTTCTATGGACAGTAATACACGTCAACATCGAAATCCGTTGGCAGTCCAGCGAAAGATCCAAGAGCTAGACTGACTCGACACTATACCGAAGATATCCCGGACGTCAGCCTCAATCTCGTAGATTAGTATGGCTCTGAAACAGCTCAAAAACAACAAGGCGCCTGGTGATGACGGAGTTACGACTGAGCTTCTGAGAGCGGGTGGAAAACCGGTACTTAAAGTCCTCCAGAAGCTCTTTAACACCGTCATACTCGAGGGCAACACGCCACAGGCATGGCACAGGGCCGTGGTGGTACTGTTTTTCAAGAAACGTGATAACACTCTTCTTAAAAATTACAGGCCCATCACGCTGTTGAGCCATGTCTACACGCTGTTTTCAAGAGTCATCACGAATCGTCTCTCGCGCAGGCTCGACGACTTCCAGCCTCCCGAACAAGCCGGTGTCCGAAGAGGCTATAGTACCATAGACCACATACATACGCTGCGGCAGGTTATACAGAAGACCGACGAGTATAACCGGCCACTATGCTTAGCGTGTGTGGACTATGAGAAAGCCTTTGCTTCGGTGGAAACATGGGCAGTACTACAGGTACTCCAGAGATACCGAATTAACCACCGGTATATCGAGGTGCTGTGGTGTTTGTACAGAAACGCCACCATGTCTGTTCGTCTCCAGGATCAGAGCTCGAAACCGATCGAACTGCAGCGAGGTGTGAGACAGGGAGATGTCATATCTCCGAAACTGTTCACGGTTACATTGGAAGATGTATTCAAGCTTCTGGACTGGAACGGATTCGGCATCAACATCAACGGCGAGTACATCACCCACCTTCGGTTTGCCGACGATATCATGGTCATGGCAGAGTCACTGGAGGACCTTAGCACAATGCTCAGTAGCCTCAATAGAGCTTCCCAACGGGTGGGGCTTAAAATGAACATGGACAAGACGAAAGTTATGTCTAATCGCCATGTAGCCCCCGCCCCTATTAATGTGGGGAGCTCTAATCTCGAAGTTGTTGACGAATATATATACCTAGGACAAACGGTCCGGTTAGGTAGGTCCAACTTCGAGAAAGAGGATAACCGCCGAATCCAACTCGGCTGGGCAGCGTTCGGGAAGTTACGCACTGTTTTCTCGTCCACAATACCCCAGTGTTTGAAGACAAAGATCTTCAACCAATGGCGGGCGGCCGTTGGTTGCTGGCGGCACAGGACCGTTCGCAGTGGCGTAAATTAGGTGAGGCCTATGTTCAGCAGTGGACGTCATTGGGCTGATATGATGATGATGATATGATGAATTTTTATTTTATAAACTGTATAAAAATGCATTTAAAAATTTTTTCTCTTCAACTTTTTTTTACATTTTTAAATTACCCGTCAAGGCAAGTCAAATGAACCCAAAATCGATGGAGTTGCGTCATTTGAAGACCGAGATCCCACAGTCACCTCGCGGTCCAACATCTGATCTACTCCAATTTATTAAAATATTGCAATGCATCCCATTTATATAGGCATCCTAAATTTAATTTCAAATCGGACATCACTAAGTCAATTAAATTTATATTTCAAGATTAATGACATACAGCCACCGGGACAAGTGGATCCAAACAAAAATTTATAAAATGTTATTAATTATAATAAATCAATCAATAAACAATGCAAATTATTTATAAACATGGATTTATTATGTTTTAATAACTATTTAGGATGATTTTATTTACCGAGGTACAAGGTTCGTGCTCTGTGCGCCAATCTCAAATACGGTTGGGAACTTGGAAAAGTGTAAGTTGTAGAAAATTTGATAAGCTTTAGGGTAACGGTACGCCATTTTTGAGTTATAAGCCAAAAAGTAAAAAATGGTACCTTTACGGGGGGTAAAGGTACCATCCCCCCACTCACTCCGGCTCACCTCCGAAACGTCAGGACTTTTAGTATGTTCACTTTCTAAGCATCCTTAAAAAAAATTCGAAGAAATCGCTTAGGTTCCTTTTCACGCACTCTACAACCGCTTTGTTGACTAAACTATCAATATTTATAAACTGTTTTAGGGTTAATTGTAATAATAATAATGTTACCGCCGCCGCCACACTGCAGGAAACTAAATAAAATGTCACCGAATATTGTTTCATAAATTTTTAATGTTATTTATAAAGCCGTTTATTCAATAATTTTATTTTAAATCAATCTCAAGAAAGTGAAATGATGATGATGATGATATATTTTATATTAGAAACAGTACCTACATAGGTAATGATTTTGGCAGCCCCCGACGAATTTTCTTAGGATTGTTTTTACGCTACCTACTTATTTTCTTTTCGTCGGGGATTTAAAATAAAATTATTTAAACCTTTTTATGTTTCGTTTCTTCTTTTGTTCAGATGTTTTCGTCGTGGGTTTTTTCAATTTTTTTATTTTTATTTTAAATATTTTTAAAGAGCTAACTGTAAGTAACTCGTATAACACCTGTTTAAGAACCTTGGCAGATAAGGTCAAGGTGTACCCAAGGGGGTGCACTAAAATGACACATTTTTTTCTCAAAATACGAATGTAGTTTTAAAAAAATGATGTTAAAAAAAATTTTTTTGGATGGAATTTGCATGTAGTTTCGACTATACTATTATTTTTTGTTGACTTGTGTGCTCATCCATCGCACAAAGGTCGCTATTATGTCCAGCAGTGGGTCACGTCATTTGCGTGATGTAATGGTGGTTATTAGGTAAGTATAATATATTTAATTTTAATAAACAATCTAAGGCTAACTCAGTAAAGTGCGTACTGCCAATATTTTACTTTTTGTGAATATTTTCGAAAATCCTGAAAGACTATTTATCGTCTTAGCTTCATTCGTTACATTGTATACATATGTTACAGTCAAAACTGTTAAGCAGTCAAAAGTAGTTTTGACAGTCTATTTAAGTCAAAACTCAAAAAGGTAAAGTACGTGCGCTTTCCCAACCGCAAGCGCAAGACGCGTCGTCTGTTGCCGAGCTAATAATGTAATCTCATGTAAATATGAGGACCGGTGATCGGAATGATATGCTTACTTACACCAGATGTGGAGTAGATTAACCTTGGCGGCTGCTGAATAGAATTCATATCCAAAGAATCGACTGTCGCTGGTATATCTTTGATCAAGTTTTCCAGCATGTATTTGTCCTTTGGTACGTCGGTAGTAGCTGTGGAAAAATACGTCACTGATAATGATAACTAAATATTATTATTGGTTCATAGGCCTACGTCCAGCAGGGGACTGCAATAGGCTGAAATGATGATAGAACGGATGGACGGGGACTTGATGGAGTAACGATATTGAATTTAATGAAAGGTTTGCGAGATAGTTGAACAATATCCAGTTCTTTACTACCATACCAAGCCAGAATACAATAATAGATATGTACCTACAGCATAAAATATATAATATAAGATTAAGTTCGCGCGTTCGTGATGCCCCTGGTGTTGAGAAGAGATTCTCAGAGTTTTGGCCACTTTACAGAATCAAAAGCTTTCGAAAAATCTTTGAAGCATATAATAATAATAAGGCCTTTTTACGCATTATGGCTGCAAAGTCGTCAACTCTTGCCACTGCAAACACCCCGGATGCACTGCAGCGTCACGTAAGACTCATCAATACCCTGAATTAATTATTATATTGAGTCCGCAGTGCTCTGTAGCTCCGTTGTATGTAACTCACCCACAAGCCGCTCGAGTAGAAGTACTGGCAATAAGCTTTAAAAAGAGTTACCTTGACTTGGTCTGAACATCGAGCGAACCTGCGGGTGAGCATATTGCTTCTTGCCGTCAGAGCTCTGCGTTCTCGCTCAATATCTTCGTCGTCCCTGAGAACACTAGTCACCACCTGTCCAAGGTATTTAAACTTTTATACCCTCATTAAGTCCACTCTATTGAGACGCACTGGAGGCACATATTAGGTGGATGTTTACCCGATTCAAATATTAGTTAATAGTTTCTTTGTAAATATAGCACAGAACGTACAAAATGATAATAAAATCAATCATAAGTATATGAACCACATTGACTACGCTGCAAGTGCTGCAACCAGATATTTTTAACGAAACTTCACAAATTATCAAATTTTTAAATAACACTAATGCAGTAGGTTATGACTCAATTTGCACAAAAATTATAAAATGCTGTGCAGATATTATTGCACCTATCTTAACATCATCATCATCATCATATCAGCCCAATGACGTCCACTGCTGAACATAGGCCTCACCTAATTTCCGCCACAGCGAGCGATTTTGTGAAGCCCGCATTCAACGGCCACCCGCAATCTTAACATATTTAATAAATATTTTTTGTTGTAGGTACATTTTAGAACAGTTAAAAATATCTGTTGTTAAGCCACTATTCAAAAAAGACGATACTTACGAACTCACAAATTAGACCAATTACGTTAATTCCAATTTTCTCCAAAATTTTCGAAAGGCAATGTATTCACGAATCTATAGTTGCCTATCAAAATATCGAATTCTTAGACAAGAACAAAATGGGTTTCTGTAAGAAAAGTCGACAACTCTTGCAGCGTTTTCTGTAGTACGTAAAATAACCGAGCTTATCAACAAAAAAATACCTGTAGTAACTATTTTTTTCGATATGTCTAAGGCTTTTGATTGTGTAAATCACGCTTGTGATAGATAAATGTGAAAAATACGGCAATAGGGGTCCAGCACTGAAATGGGTTGTTAGTTATTTGAAAAATCGTACACAATGCGTCGAAGTAACGCGGCCAAATGTAAACTCTGTACTTACTCCCCAATTTTTGGAAAATAAATATGATGTGCCGCAAGGTAGCATTCTTGGGCCACTTTTATTCTTAATATATGTCAATGATCTCCCAACTATAACGCCTTATGAATCTGTACTTTATGCTGACGATATATCAATTATTGTACCTAAAATTGAGATATCTAATAATTTTGACATTATTTTAAATAATACTACTAAATCTATAATGAAATGGCTTGAATCGAATAATCTATGTACAAATTTATCAAAAACTAAATAGGTATATCCAATTTTCAAATTATAAGACAAAAAATGAAACCATAAATATAACTTACAACGGAGAAAGCATTCATAAAGTACCAGATATAAAATTTCTTGGTATACACGTAGATCAGCATTGCAATTGGAAAATACATGTTAAAAATGTACGCAGTAAATTAAATATATTTGTTTTTGCGTTACGTAACCTACAGCGTGTAGCAAGAAGTTCTGCAGCTATGGTTGCTTACTATGGCTACGTAGAATCTAACTACATTGAGATATGGACTGTTACTGTGGGGAAATTCTACAGACTTAAATAAGGCTTTTATTACTAAAAAAATGCATACGAGCATTGTGTAATGTGGGATCTTGCAGACCTCTGTTTAAAAGTAAAAAAATACTCACACTTGCTAGTTTGTATATTATGGAATTATGTATTCATGTAAAAAAGTTCTTCAATGAATTCACTTCTGCACGTAACAATTCAATCATAGGGAAAAGAGATCCCACTAGATTATTAATGCCTACATGCAAAACATCTCTCTATCTAGATAATTGTTATGTGATGCGTATATATAAAGTTTTTAATAAAGTGCCAAAGTCTATTAGAGAATTGCCATTATTTAAGATGGGAAGACAACTCAAAATTTGGTTACTAGAACATACATTTTATACAATCAAGGAATTTTTTGAACTAAAGTTATAATTATTAATCGACATTTTTAAGCTTATTAAAATATATATATTTTAATTCAATATCAATTACTAGTATGAGATTATTAATATTTAAATTTAAGATTATTTTGAAATATGCAATAAAATGGAAAGAAATAACTTTAGTTTAAAATTATATTATAAACGATACTTATAATAATTATGTAATATTTGCACGCCAAAACTGGTGAAATATGAGAATCTAATTTTTTATGTAACAGCAACTTTGTACCATTATTCTCGCAAATAAATTTCTTTAATCTTAGTAATTCACTTTTTGTGGTGTTATATTTTAATTCATGCACCTCTGCGTATATCCTACATTTGCAAACTAATTTTCGTAACCCGCTAATTGAAGGACTCAGCAACACCACATCGTCCGCATAACTAATATTATTAAAACACACTCCGTCAATGTAGCAGCCGACACGTGCGCCGCTGAGCCGCTCAATCAGCTGGTCAACGTAGAATAGACGTTGAACAGTAAAGGCGAGCTCTGCCCGTCCTGTCTAACGCCACATTCAAGTTTGTATTCATCCGACAGGGTTTCGGCCCATCTCACCTGGTTTATCTGGTTAGCATACCAGTACTTAAACAGAGAGACACAGTGCGCCGGCACATCCGCGCTCTCCACCTTTTCCCACAACAAGTTACAATTTACTAAGTCAAAAGCAAGTCTAAAAAACACGCATATACCGTCGTTCTCCTCTCCGTGGACAATCCTGCCCTAAACCCAAACTGAGCGTCTTGCAAGTCCACTTTTTGCATGAAGGTATCATTCAACAAACTGTCAAGCACTTTGGCTACAGTTGTTCCAAGTGAGATGGTGCTTGGCCCTATTTGATGAGTCGCCAGTTTTATTCTTGGCAATAGGAACGATAATAGTTGGCATCAGAGATGGTGGTAAGTACGAGTGACTTATACACAAATTATAAAATATAGCAAGTAAACGGGGCAGATGTTCGCCCGCATATCTAAGGTGCTCAATGCTGATGGCGCATGGCGTCGTGACCGGGTGATTTAACACGGACCATGTTTCGAATTACATTTTTACCCGACTGTCAGGACGGGTATTGTTTTTTGCGCGTATCTTGTATGTTTGTAAATTTCTTTATTCCCACGAATCTTCCAAACGGCTGGATGGGTTTTGAAAATTAGGGTATCGTTAGATTCGTCTAGAAAACCCAAGTGTCCTTAGATAGGTTTTAAAAATAAAAAGACTTAAACGGCGCGCTTTTGACGCCAAATTGTAAAAAGTTCAATTTTTTTTTTAACCAAACCTATCGAGTTAGGTATCAAAATAAAGATAATCAAAAGGAGATTACATATATTTAAAAAGAGATTGTACATAATTGAATGGTTCCAAATTGTAAGTAGTTCTATTATTTTTTTAACCAAACCTATCGAGTAGAGTATCAAAATAAAGGGAAACAAATGGAGATTACAAATACATACATATGTTATGTATTTAAATTTAAACAGGTATATTAAATTACAATAATTTTTAGGTCTTTTCGGTGCGTTGCTCTCTGTTGATTTTTTGTAGTCGGGTTATTAATTTTTTTAAATTATATTTACTTGTTAAATCTTTTTAGTGTAAAGTATACGTACGGCTCACCCACCACCGACCCCTCCCGGCTCCCCGTACAGACCACTAGATAACGAATTCAGGGACGACCAGACACTAAAATGTTCTCTAAACAAGTCAGCTATCTGATTATGATCGCTGACACCGTTGACGCTCACTGGGAGGGCCACGTTCGTTTTAAGCTTATTCGTGTTTTTCCAAAGCAGTTTAAACTTTTTTCTGAATGATCAGAAGCTAGAATATCCATTTTTAACTGTTCTTGTCTATCTTGACACCATTTTAATTTCGATTTGAACATTTTTCGCGTTATTGACATATCGTCAAAGATTTGTCCATTTGTCTTAACCGCCAGCAGCCACATTTTGAATTTTAATCTTGCCTCCCTGTGAGCGTAAGGGACATATTTATTCCATCCAGTAATATTACCTATATTTCTTTTTCAAATTTATCTTATAAGTATGTGTTTCAGTAGCCGCCACTGACAGAATAAAGAAATAACTCTACTATACATTTTTTTTATTATAAAATAATGGTCTGCATTATTACATGTACATCATAGATCACAACATAGTTCTAGTTCGGAAGGTAACTGAACTTCTCGGAGCTTACAATCACATAGTTCACTATATTTATTTGTTTGAATAATATATATGTCTCCCCAGATTATTTTTTTCATAATATTATTATTACAAGTAGCATATGTCAATTTTAAGTTTAATTTGTACACATTAATATTCTACAACAATTGGTAAGTGTACTTTACTTATAGTTGAGAGGGCAGATTGAGTTGTTATACAGTGGTCCAAACAACGCAGGCAATACTGTGTCTCACTACGAAATGTATTTTTTTTTTTAATAATAATATATAATAATATTCTTCCACATTCACACAGCACCATCTAGTCCCAAATTAAGCAATTATATTTGCTTGTGTTATGGGTACTAAACAACTGATATACTACTTAAATACATTTTTTTGTAAATACATACATATTATAGATAAATTACACCCAGACACAGAACAAACCTTTATGCTCATCACACAAAGATTTGTCCTGGGTGGGTTGAACTCAAAATGTGGTCCTAACATATATATTTGCACAACACCATGAGTAATCACTACAGAAATTCATTAGCTCACTGTCAACAACAACTCACCCGGGTGAGCGATTAAATCACCTAAGATGTAAAAAGCCCACCATGATTCTGTTTAGTTTCTATTATAAATAGATTGTATCGTACTAAGACAGTCAGTGAATAACGGAACATTGTTTACGTTATTTACGGGCATATAAACACTGAATATGACTATATGTCTATTACTCACATTCATCTTTATCCCCGCTACACGATCGTTACCACAGTTTAACACTGACACAGAATGAAATAAGTACACTTTTTTCCACAAAAAAATTTAACGCGACACCACCGTACGAACGACCCATGAGTAGATCAGCTGATGTGTCAACTGCACTAGTGCCCGTTCCGCTGAAGTCCTTATGAATCAATATACTTGGCAATCCAAGCATGGGCAGCTCATGAGGTAGCAACCATGTCTCCTGTAACGCCACTACATCAGCTGACTGACACAAAGCTCTCACGCCCCCTGCTTCATATTAATTTTGACTAAAGACACTTGTTGTTGATATATATATATATACTCTGTAATATCTTGTTCGCATACGTCCTTGTGCACATTAGAAATAAACAAGGTATACGCCGCCTTAAATTTTTGATTCTCTGCTGATTTTGCTACTTACAGCGTTGCCTGTCTTAAAAATCCTCTTTCTTCTTCAAGTCTTTGGTAAGACAATTGCCACTCCTTTACAACTCCTTATGACATTTCCAATTAAATAAACAGCATGCGTGCTTTTCCAATACGTCTCGTGCAACACAAACACATGTAAGCAAAATCTCCTATCCTTAATCATGTCCTCATTACCATATGCCGTATAAAATAAGTCATGGTAATTGGGGTAATGTTAACCATGGTAATGTGATTTTTTAAGTTTTTTAATTCTTACTAAATCATGAAATAAGTTCAGAAGTATCAAAGTAGTTTTGGTTATAGTAAAATACAGTTATGATGATATTATTAATTATGTTCTAACAAAAATACGATAAAATATTAAAATGGCACACTTACTTACAGAGTCGGACTTGTCCGTGTAGTGACGGATTTAGAATACATAATGTCTACTCCATTTCAACCCATGGGTGTCGTAAAAAGCGACTAAGGGACCTTACCTTTAAGCAGACAATAGCACTGCGAGAAATGAAAAATTCGGAACAACCCAAACGTGGTACCCATACGTAGTACCTAGGCCAAATTTTCTCCAAAATATTTGGAGGAGACCCGTGCCCAGCAGTGGGACGTTTATGGGTTGAAATGATGACTTCATCATATCACCCCAACGACGTCCCCTGCTGAACATAGGCCTCACCTAATTTACGCCACTGCAAACGGTCCTGTGCCGCCTGCAACCAACACATGGTTATTATTGTCTTGAATGTAATAAATTGTAATTATAATTATTAAAAAAATATACTACGACGAAGCCAAAAGGAAGGGTAATGGCAATAAACAAACAAGTTGTTGTCGACATGTGTATTGTGACACTACATGGTTATGAGAATTAGCGGTTTTGGCATTGTATTTCATGCAGTTCTAGTAATTTTTTTTCAGTTTTATTTAAGGTCCCATATGGCGAAGACTTTAAGTTCTACCATAAAAAATAAATTCGTTAGTGTAGGATATATTTTACATAGGTTCTAAGTACTCGATGTAACACGCCTTCGCTACAATTTTGGAGAATCTGATATAGATAGATTCCTTATTCCTTGTTTATATAAACGACTTACCTAAAAATATAAAAGGACCCTGCATACTATTCGCCGATGATATCTCCTAATTAATACCGTGCCACAATACAATAAATCTTAACGAAAACCTAGAAAAATTATTATCATACATACATTCCTGGATGAACAATAATTGCTTAGAAATTAACTACTCAAAAATCAAACTAATAACTTTCCACCCACCACAAAAAAACCTCTTAACCTAACTTTTTCTTTTAATAACAAAAAAATTGAAGTTGTAAATGAATTCACCTTACCTACTCGGCCTTGATATAGATACCCATATTAACTGGAAATCACATATAGCAAAAATCAAATCTAAATTATCGAAATTCTCCTATGCTCTCCGTGAAATAAAGAAGTCTACTAACCTTCAAACCGCGCTTGTTACCTACTATGCTTACGCCTATGCATGGTTAAACTATGGTATAACGTTATGGGGTAACAGTACAGTTGCACCCTCTCTCTTTATCTTTCAAAAGAAATTAATAAGAATATTGGCAAACATTGAAAATACAGACAGCTGTAAACCACATTTTAATAACCTTAAGATATTAGGTAACATTACCAAGTATGTACATATTAGAAACATGCAAATTTGTAAGAAATCATCAAGACATCTATACAAAACGAGAAGACACTAATACAAGTCTCTCATTGAGACATAAAGACAGATTAAACCTACCAACTTCACGACTAAACATGCATTCATCTGGTCCTTACGTTATGTCAATTAAAATATATAATAAACTACCACCACCATCACTAAAAAATTAAGAAAAATCAAACATTTTTATTAAAAAGCTAAAGGAAATACTATTTAATAAATGCTACTACCACTTTGACGAATATCTGAATGATAAAAACTTAGTTTAAACAAATAAATAAATTTAAAAACACTTATATACTAGGTACACAGCTATAATTCAGTAGGAACATTAATAGTTTATAGTCATAATAATGTTATTTCAGTTATTACTTCCTCCTCTCTCCTACTTTTTGCCGTGCCCTACAGGGTCTACACATGTACAAAATCTTTATGTAACATCTTTTTAACTTGTGGAGTGCAATAAACGATTGAGTATTGAGTATAGTTTTGAACTGTAGCCGCACGGTAATGGACTGTAGTAGGGAGGACCCTGTACTATGTAAATGAGGCCTAGCGACAAAATTTGACTGTGATACATCTCCTTGGGCGGCCTTGGGGATATAATTTGTACTTACCTATTATCTCGTATTGATACACTCATATCCGTAAATTAATATCCCCATCCCCACGCAAACATTGTTAAATATTTACTTCTAATAACATTTTTATAAATCCACTGTCATATCTAGATAGATTAACTTACGATCGCATTTGATGTAATTCGTTATAACTGGCAGAAACACTAACGTGATGTGAATATACATTTCGAATATTTAAATGAATTACAATAACACTGTCGCGTCTACAACACCTCACCAAAGAATAAGTAATAGTACCAACCACCTCCGGGTATTGTCGCTTGCAACTGAATTGAAATTCCATGAATAAAATGTTTACCTACTTAGACTTGTTGATGTTTATTAGTTTCTGTAAATATTAAACACAATAGCTCGTAAACTGTTTTCCTGGTAAGAATGTCCTAATAAAACAATACATAAACTAGCTGCAAAAAAGTTTTTTAAATAATATTTATTTAAAATACTTTTTTATTTAGTTCCCGCCGTTCAATTGACTGAATTTAACTTTTTGCTGGAGCAGTCGGGTTGGTACAAACCAATGACTATCGGTATCGGTACCTAATTAAATATTTTTCACTGTCACCGAGAGATGTTCGTTTTTTCTTTCATGAAATTCATAGTTCGGAACGGAGTTTGGAAATGCGCCCTGCATGTGGCTCGCCCCCCACTATGGGATCAAACATACTTACGTGGTGGAATATTGGTGTAATAATGATTCACCGGGGGTGCAACCGCTTTGGGGAGTCCGATTTACCTACATAAAGGTACAAAACCCACCTTTGTTATGAAACTGCACCGGGCCTTCGACCGGAGATCCATCGCAAACTCTGTTAAGAATTGAAGAATATAATTTAGAATAATTAAAAGTAAATAAATAAAAAGTAATCGAAAGAGTATAAAATGTAAAAAAAAAGAGGTGTGATTGTGCAGGATATAGTCTGCAACGACCGCAACCGTTACACATATATTATATACTTATATTAAGAACAGAATGTAGATATTTTTTAGAATTCTAATAAAGGAACACGTGTTAATTGCTTGTTGAACATTCAACCTCATTCGGTTGAATTTTCAACAAGCAAGTAACATGTGTTAAACACATTGTATTGAAGACGTTTGAAAAATAAGTAAGTAGTCGCAAGTAGTCGAAAAAAAAAGTTATTGCCACGAAGTTGTTTAACGAATAAATAGGTACTACGTATTGTTTGAATAGCCCACCTTGAGGGATGTTATTTTAAAGGAGTGAAAAAAATAAATTGTCATAAAATATGACATCTCATCATGTCTTTTTAGGGGTGTTCAGAGAGTTGGACTACAAAAATAAAATGAAATAGGCAACTGGAGCCCATACCGTCAAAAACGGTAAGGTTCCAGCGATCATTCCTCCCACGTATGTGCAGGCTCTGAGGTGAACTTCCTACAGCGGTGTTTCCTGAGCGCATGACATGTCCTTCTTCAAACGAGGTTTAAAGAGAGCTATTCTCCAAAGGTAGGCAGCGGCTTGGCTGTGCCCCTAACATTGCCAACGTCCATGAGCGGCGGTAACCACTTACCATCAGGTGGGCCGCTTGCTCGTCTGCCACTTCAGGCAATAAAAAAAAATACAAACCTTGTTGGACTTTCAAGATTTGCTTAATTAGGGTTCTGTACCTCAAAAGGAAAAAACGGAACCTTTATAGAATCACTCCGTTGTCCGTCTGTTTGTCTGTCTGTCCGTCTGTTAAGAATATTTTTTTCAAGAACGCGTAGAGGTATAAAGCTGAAATTCATATCATATACTCGGGTGTGCATCTGCAAATCCTCGGCGTAAAAAATAAATCAAAATTCTAAGTTAACGCAATCGAAAGATGTTTATGCTCCATTTTTGTTGAATTATCATGTCGATCAAAAAAGTCCAAACCTATAAGGGTACCTCCCGTCAGTTCCCGTTGACCTAGAATCATGAAATGTGATAAGAAGCAATATCAAGTCACACAAGTAAAGGAAAATATCCGAAAACCGATCTCGTGTAGTTATATCACTGAATATTAGTACTGGGCTATAAAATGATAAGCCTAAGAAATTTGAGTAAGAGTGAGAGTTTATTCCGGACTAACGTTATACTCGTATGAACATCTACCTTACCTATCTTATTTATTCTAACTTATAGCTATCCCGTGGTCAGGGTGTAGCCAAATTTTCATTATTCTTGCGATAGCACGCACCGTTTTCGAGAAACGAGCTATTATAGGTGGATATCTGCTGATTTCCAGTCCAGGGCAGTCGGCCTCCGGCGATCTATGTGCGATAACTTAACTAAACACCCCCGAATCAGAGCAATCCGACTCGGATAGGCTAGGTTAAGGTTATTTTTTTTTCAAACCACCCAGAAGTAGGAGACCCGTGGTGCGAGGCTCCGGCGACCTTTGTGCGATTGCTAAACTTAGCATCCCCCGATTTAGAGCAATCCGACTCAGACAGGCTTGGATTGGGTTCTTTTTTTTTCAAACCACCCAGGAGTAGGAGCCCCGCAAAAATATGTATGATTTTTATTGCACCCCCATTGGTATCTTGACCTAGACCTATCCCTAAAAAATATCCGTCCGGAACCCTCGGTGCGCGAGTCCGACTCGCACTTGACCGGTTTTTTTGTAACAAACATGACCTATTTTTATATGTAAGTCATCTTACCTATATGTAAGTAGGTAGTACCCTATATTATAAAGATTTGTATAAATATCGATGTTACCTACGCGGAGGAAGCGGAGGAATGCGCGGGCAAAAGCTAATTACTTACATACATTATATTTAGAACTAGCTGTGCCCGCGACTTCGTTCGCGTGGACAACTTATCCCGCATTCATGGAGTTTTAATTTTTTTTTACGAAACCCTGATATTTTTTCAAAACCAAAGTAGCCTAAGGTACTCCTTGTGACATTAGCTATCCGCCAGTAAAAGTCCCGTCGAAATCGGTCTAGCTGTTCTAGAGATTTACCGGAACAAACAGACAGATAGACAAAAATTTTAACTTTATTTTGTTTTATGTACCATAATATATACTTTCATATGCAAGTAGTAGAAAGCGGTTAGTAGTTCCTGAGATCCTAGCGTTCAAACAAACAAACAAACTCTTTAGCTTTATAATATTAGTATAGATAATATTATGCCATTGTTACCAACAACGATCGACATTGTACTTCACGCTTAGCAAGTGGTGTTGATCTGGTTTCTTTATGAATTAGCAAAAAATTGTGTTACAAGTTTGAGCATTATGAAGTTTCTGCGACCCTTAAAAATCCGTATCTAGAGGTTTAAGAAGATTTTGTTTTAAATGCTTATTAGACTACCCGATTTCTAGGGACCATTTATGGTACCTCCTAAACACAGTGAAGTGTAATACATTAACGGATCAATAGTATATTACACTACATGGTGTTCAGGAGGTGCCTTAAAGAGACCTTAGAAATCGGGTTGTCTAATAAGCCTTTTACTAAATACTGCCATCAAATTTAACAGCATTCCCAGAGTGGACACTCAGTACCTATATGTTTTGACACCCCTATAAATTAAAATACTAAATTTATATAAATAGTATTTATTCAACGTCTCGTAGATCGTCGGTGAAGTTGTTGTCAGCGGTGACGCAGGGCCCACGCGCGCACGGTCGCCGCTGTTCCTCGCGCTCGCCGGGCGCACAGCGCCCCGCGACGCACACGCGGTGTCGGCTAATAGTCCCACTGCCGCACGTCACCGAACATTCGCCCCACTTACTCCAACGACTCCAAACCTTACGATTCTTCAATGTTTCAGCGTCTTCGCAGTCTTCCTCTAAATACAAAAACATTAGGTAATAATATTATCGTACGACTTTGAGGCAGAGCCTGATGTTGAAATCTATCAAGTCGCCGAGAAGGCTTCTTAACTCAACTTAAAGCCCCCCTGATTCTAAGCTGTCGGGAAATTTTCGGCCCGAAATGTCAGTGTAATTAAAGTTAAAAAACATAATGTTAAAGAAATAAATGCTTGTAGGAAAAAACCTTAAATTAATCAGATTTTAATTTTCAATACGGTAGACTATTTTCTAAAAGTCGTACTAAGATTCGTAAAAGTTTACCATCCGGGAGCAATCCGACGAGTCAGAATCAGGGGGCAGATCGAGGGATAACCAATATCACATCTCAATAACAACGCTTAATACAAATAATATATATTTTATCCACGCTTTCATACTGACTAGTGGTAGGTATTGTTTGAACTTCTGCACCTTTATTACCCATTGTACGATGAACGATCTATCCTCACAAAACGAGGAGGATATTAACGTTACCAGGCTAGCCAGATTGGTTGATGATGTTTTGTTTCGAAATGTTCCTTCTCTTGTAGGTACCTACATGTAGTTACGTTGCGATTTATCGAATCCTGAGGATGAAAAGGAATGGTGTTTCATCATCATCTGACTCTAAGGATCAAAGTGATTTGGACTTTTGTAGGAAAAAAGCCCAACCTCCTGTATTATATATATTACAGGTTCAGCTGCACACCTGGTAAATTTGAAACGTGGTCTTCATTATCACTTTCATCAGTTTGAGTATCAATCCCATATTGATTAATGTTGTCGGGGGCGGCGGCTTGTGGAGGTGATATTTTAACTTTGTTATGTTCTTTTCTCACTAGATCAATCAGCTCAACTGGAGTCATTTTCACTCTCTGACACGTTATTATTTTTGTAATATACATTATTACTACTATATTCAAAATAAGCTTATTCATAGTTTTTAGAATACAATGTTTTTTTATATACCTATTCTTTGTTGCTAACTAGGTTACTACAATTTACTATTATAAATATTATTTCAATTTAAAGTACTTAAGGTTTGAACAGAGTAATTTATTAGAAACAAAATAATATTATTATAACCATTGGAAGTCAGTAATCTGACAAATTCATCAACCCTCCGTATAGTGTATAATCTATGTTCATCAACAAGACTTTTCGTGCCTTTGAAACCAAGAAGTTTGTAGTTTACTTTAATTTTAACCGACAAAAATTTATAGGGGTCTCAAGTCAGCCCGTATACCTAATATTCTTTTTATGATATTTTTTTTTGTATGACCAGGAACAACCTTTTAAAAAATTGTTAGAAATAAAAAATAGAAATATACCCTATAAAAAATTATTACATTTAAATTTGAAGGACAATTTCACCTGTCAGGGTAGAAAAATTGGAGATGATTGGATATTCAGCCACTGAATTTACAGAAACCTTTGTGATGAGTAAATAAACACGTATTTATTACTGAATTAATAGGTAAAATATAAGAGAGATCAGGAGGGCTGGTCTCGCACAATAGAGATATCATCCCTACAGAGATTATCTCGAGTTTGACATGTTTTCTCAAGGAATACGTCATTCGTTTTTCAAAAATCTCTATAGCGATAGCATCTCTATTGCACGACTATACGGGCCCTGTAGTTGACCCGAAAAACTTGTTGAGACGAAAAACAGTTAAGAAAAAAAGAAAAAAGGGAACTCCATAACGGTTTAAATAGCTAGGGTACCTCATGTTTCGACTTATTCATTCATCGATACCCCTACTGTCACAAAAAGGAAAGGAAAGGACTTTTAGTATGTTTATCTCCTAACTTAGTCCAAACAAAGTTTCTGCTTTCGACATATCCCTCCACAGTATCATTTTGAGCACTCATTTACTAGACTACGAGATTTTTAGATTAAAATGTGGTAAAGTTGAGGAGATGGCTTCCAGATTAAAAATGTATTTATTGTACCATAAACATTTTTTAAGAAATTCTGATAGGTACTGAGACAATCCCACATATTCTGTTGGGATCGTCTCACTACTTGCCTTACATACAGTTTATAAAAATGTTCAGACCAATTTTTAGATCGGTCTAGATTTCCAATCTTTTTTTTTTTTTTATTGCCTGTAGTGGCAGACGAGCAAGCGGCCCACCTGATGGTAAGTGGTTACCGCCGCTCATGGACGTTGGCAATGCCAGGCCGCTGCCTACCTTGAGAGGATAGCTCTCTTTAAACCTCGTTTGAAGAAGGACATGTCATAGCGCTCAGTTTTAGACGGTATCGGCTCCAGGTAGTGTGGGTGAAGCCTACAGCGGCGTCGAGTGGTGCGATGATAGAAAGGCGACGATGGCACCAAATCATTGAGTTCATCGGAGCACTCCCCATGGAATAATCGATAGAGCACGCAGAGTGACCCAAAGTCTCTCCGTTGCTCTAACGATTCCAAGTCCGTCAGATTGGGATCACCGACGATTCGAACAGCCCGCCTTTGGAGGGAGTCAAGTGGGTCGAGCTGGTATTTGGGTACTCCTGCCCAGAGGTGAGAGCAGTACTCCAGATGCGGCCGAACCTGTACCTTGTATAGCACAAGCCGCTGTTTTGGTTTGAAGTACTGCTTGGCCCTGTTCAGGACACCCAGTTTTTTGCTCGCCAATTTGGCTTTGTCCTCCAAATGACTCCCAAACTGGACTTTGTTCGAGATTTTGACGCCGAGGATCCCAATACTTTCTTTTACAGTGATACTAGCTGTTGCCCAGAGCTTTGCACCCGTCATTCTTTCTTTGGCCCCCACTTATATGCGCACTCGCGCCATATTGCCTGCCTATGATTGTCCATCGACGTGTGTAATGTGCAATAGCAGGATCGGGCCCCAGTTAAAGGATGTGGCATTATAATATAATATCATATTTTGATAGCTGGCTTTTCTCCTTGAATTATTAGAGGGGTCAAGCGTCAAAAAGAACTGGGAGATAAAAAAAAAAAAACCATTATAATTTTAATATCATTTATTTAAGAGACTCTTTTGGTTACACCTTATACATGATTTACAACAAATAATGGGTAGGTAGATAATAAAACAGATCAACTTATACAAAAAGTAAAGACGTAGGGTAACATAGCCGTAAATGGCACATGACGATACGTTATTCGCTTGACGTAGGGTATGTATACTTATTTGTTATGATGTGACACAAACAGCATGTGCTACGCGATAGTAGGGACTGACAATATCGATGAGGTATAACAAGGTTCTGTGAACACATACATATAAAGCGTATTTCTTACATCACATAAATTATTACGTCTTAACTTAACGTAAACTTCTCACAATGATAACTATTCGGCATTGAATAAACGTGTATATTTAATTATTAAAACAATAAATATAAGTGATTATTATAAATTATAATATGTTATCAGAATAGCTATTTACTCACAATGCCTAGATTCCTTTTGCTATCGTTTATATAATAATAATAATATAAGTTAATACGTGTATCTGCGTGTATGCTTGTGTTTGGCAAAATATAGTCTCCCTTAATTAGAAGGTATCTGTGTTATTATTTATTTATCACATTCTATTATATTGTTCTCGAGCGTTCCTGTTGCTCTGTTACAATATTAACCACTAGGAAGTAGGCATATAGAAATCGAACTATTTATTATTATAACACATGTTTTTGTTATTTTATAAGATTCTTATTTATTAATTTTTTTTTTAATTAGAATTATAATTATAACATTATACTCTGCTGGTTTCGGGAAGGCCCCACAGGAACACCTAATGTTCGACAAAAAATATTTTTATAATAATATAATATAAATATGCTTAGATAGCCAGATTTCACAGCCAATATGGCCTAAAAGGCCAGTAATTAATATGATCGTGGAATACGCAAATGTTAGTAGATCGCTAGACGATTTCCAATAACAACAAATGGATCGATTTCTATTTTCCTGTTAGCATAATCTGCAGAAATAGGTGAAAGTGAACAATAATATTATTATTTATCTAGGAATAACCCAAAACTGTAGCAATACGATATTTTTTAAATAGGTACCTAAATTAGATGTATTAGGCCCAAATTTGATATACCTTATAGGTCATAGGTATATTAGATTATGAAATAATGAATTTCCGATCATCGCGTCAAGCGTTAGCAGACTACCACAGCGCAACATATATGTTGTAACGTGATTTTAATATAGCTTTTATTGGTTATAATTATATGATACCTAGTTCGAACATGTGGCCTGTTACAGAAACATGTTTTTCTTTTCTTTATTTGCTTGTTCAGAAACAGGGCGATTATGTGTAGACAATTTGAATCATCTTCATAAACCGCGCACTTTCCGCTATGTCTGTGAACGCAGACATAGACTTTATTTGTTTGTGGTTTAAAAAGACGTTTAACGTAATATTCAGAATAAAAGTCTGGTTGAGTGTGTAGTCCGCGCAATGTTAAAGTATGATATTACAAGAAATCTGGGAAAGACTCCACTACAAGTTCATCTTAAGACTGGCAAACATGAATTAATTAGAGGAAATACCAAAATCTAATTCGACGCAAACAGCTGCATGGGTATAGTCTAATTTAAATTATTGAAAGGTGGGAAGAGGGAGAAACGCAGAATGAGGATGTGTCGCTCTCTGGCGAAACAAACATTAAGATTTTTAACTGGTCACGCGCCCCCTTCCCACCACACGTCACTACTTTCTTTACTAAATATATATATATAATGTACGCTATGTCACAATAGTATGCTTTAAAAGCACGAAGATTAAACTATAAGTGTTCATACATGTATTTTTGATTTTGAATTTAAATCTACTTTTACCGTAATATATTTATTTACACTGGGCACGATCCCATTGTGTATATTCAGACTTTTGAGGAACGTCTTCCATTCGGGGATTACTAACTATAATTTTATTTTACAATTATTACCAAACAACGATTTACTATAATCCCACAAATTTTGCTCAAGTATTGGGCATTGATCAAGCCATTGACGACAGTTACGAGTGTTACGACACCATGAAAACAGTTTCTACACAGTAACCAAAGTCTGCTCTTGAATTTGACTGCTTTAAAGTTTGTTCTCATAGACTGGCTCGGAGACAAGAATTAATACTTATTATCTGTACATATAATAAATCTGTAGGAAAGTTTTTGTGCATCAAAAAAAATTCCAAGAAAAAAAATGGGCGTTAAAGGACAGCCAATAGAGCCCATTACCAGCATTTTTCGAAATTTTGTCTATTTCTCTGTTTATTTGTTCGGGGTATCACGTAAAATTTAGAATAAAGATCTAGATCATTGCAGAAAAAAAACTATTTTTAAATTTCACATCATTTATAATTATTAAGTAGTACTTTTGTACGAATATAGGTTTCTTAAGTTTTATCTGAGCCACTCTATGTGACCGGAATCATAAAGGCAAGTTTTAATAAACATTTCAGTCGTAGCCATTATGGCACGATCGAATACCAGATGTTTGTATTATTAGAATGATAATTACGCTCTAATACGACATTTTGTAACAACTAGACAATACCAAGAATATGTAAAGGCAGATTTTAATAAAATTACATTGCGAGTTAACATTTATCATAATATGTTGTTCGAGATACATGCGTTGGGTATCGCAATCAAGCATAAGACAAGATAGAAACATTCACCACACTAAACGTTCAATTGTCGCTAAGTAAACGTTGGACCCCAATCAGCTACAAGATATGTGTTAGATATTTATAAACAATATCGCGTTCAATGTCACTGTCGCTCACTAGGGAACCGTGGGCTTGCCGTAAAATGCGTTTATTTACGGATTGGTTATCAGGTTTTCAAGCTTAGAAACAAGATGAATTTAAAAAACGTCTATCTCCTTCTCTATGTTAAGTTCGTCAGTACAATGCAACAGTAAAAAACTTAACAAATAGACAGATAAAGTTACTTTCGTATATGTATACTCGTAATTGATTCGGTACAAGGCACGGCCAAGCAAGAGGGGAGAAGGTTCAGACCTACTGAAATATTCAAAATATTACATTAATATTTATAAAGATCAAGTAAAAACTTGATAAATAACTGCATAATTGTATATCTCATGCTTGACAATAAAGCTTCTATTATTTTTTCACAGGAATATTACCTAATTACATTTAAACTAACTCCCACCTCCCCTGATACTAAATTTTGTGGTAAAAGGAATATAAGTTCCGCATTCGCATTCGTGATAAAACTGCTTTCGTCTCCCGACAGGAACCCAAACCACACGGCTAGTGAGCTTTATCTGCGATAAGCTAAAATGGTGTACATATCCACAAAGCCGACTACTGCAACTGAGTGAAGTCTAATCGTTTATAACTAAATTAGCGACAGCAAAGCGACATGACGATAATAATATTATATGTCAGCAGTTAGCAATAGCTATTTGTACCTTGTATAAATATGTTTTAGAATATGTTTTCGGAGTAGTTTCAACTTTCTATAACCGACTACAATAAAATACGTTGACACATTTACAAAAAATAAATACTAAAATACTCAGGTCACAGTGGTCATGGTGCTCGACTAGCCTTTTTAATAATTTAAAAATTAACTATATAATTTATAACTTAGCTACATTAATAATACTACAAAATAAATAATAATATTAGCTTAAAAATACATTAATATGTGGTATAAGTAATATTTCCGATACGTAATTTGATCTATATAACTTATTTGTATTTAAACTAATCATAAAATCTAATAAATTTTATTTGCACAATTAATTATATTATTGACAATATCGCACCTTTACTTTAAAATGTTGCTAAATGTAAATTTTTATATTTTCCCGCTAATAACATTAAATTAAATTGTTATAAATAATCACAGACATAATAAAAAAGTGTCCGAGATTTTGTAGATACCAAACGAAAAGACCGATTTCAACGCAGTATTTTAATATGAAAACTAATTTATTTTTCAGATTAATGTGATAATTTTAGAAATTTTGTTTTATTGACTGGGTAAAATATTTTATTTGCATTTATTCTACTAAAGGCGCGATATGACCAATGGCTATTATTTATACTAATATAATTTCATCATAAGCTTTTTATTGTTCGGTACAAGGGGATATTTTCTCCTTTTCTTCTCATAATAGTAACTGCATACGCTTGCCAACCTATGACTAACACACCATAGCCTGCAAAGCCAATGTAAGCCACAGTTTCATTACATATCTTTAAAAAATCGACAGTACAACTGTCGATTTGTGTATGCTTATTTTTGTAATGAGATTATACTCTGGCCGATATTGGTGCATGCTTGACTAACTTGTGGAGCCGGTATAAGATCAACATGGCAAACATCAAGCTTCTGCAAATCTCCGGCCTAAGGCCTAAGGCAACTATTATCTAATCTGTGCTAAGGCGAAAGTAAACCAATAAACTCAGCTTCCACATAAATGTGTCACGATTTAACAAGCATATGCAGACAGCATTATGTATATATACATACATACATAATAAGATGACAATATTTAGAACATAGTAGGTACTTATTATTACTTTAACGCATACTAAAATTAAAGGCATACATGTTACTTCTTTTGAGATTCTTTTGTTTTGCAGTAATTACTAATATAAACTATCTTTATCATTAAAACATTAAACTATTCTGAGATTCACAAAGGCATTTTGGTTACGCTTATTGCTTTCTGCTAGTATACAAACGGATAAATAGTTTGGTATTGGTATATAATATAATAGATTTATTTTTCACAACACTTACTGACGAAATACTGTAGCTCTTATTTATCAACATTTACTAAAGGGGTCAGCTAGCAATTATGTTTTACGAACTTGAGTGAAAATGTCACAGAGATTTATAATAACATTATTTTATTGAACATTACTATAACTACTATATACATGACAAAAAAACCAAATGGTATAAAGTACTAATGTACATTATATAATAATTCGGAGAGCTATATGGTTAATATTATAATAAAAAAAATATCATAAATATTAAAGAGCCTAATCTATATTTTAGTTAATTATATTCATAAGATAATTCCAAAATGTTTAAATATACCTATGAAACTGGGGTATACGGGGACAGAAATTGAAATTGTTTTAAAATTTATTATAATGTTTTAGTGAAATTCGTTTCGAAACTAAACCTAAGCCAGATATATATCAGTATCAGTAAGTTCAGCTTCTCCTCTATGGAGAATAAGAATTACCACAGCCTCAATAAATATATAGATTATTTTGTTTAAGACTGCTTTAATTAGGACATGACACAATCACCAAATAAGCCGGCTTTGCTCCTCCTGAATTTTGATTGTTTGTAGGTGGTGTTAAGTGCCAAAATTAACGCAAGATTTAAAGTTAATAGAAAACACGTTTTTTTTTCTTATATGTTTGTTTATTTTTAATCATATAGTTCGGGTCTCCTCTCCTCTAAAGTCCTCTATCTAGAGAGCTGAGAGGGTTTAGGGTATAATCCACACACACTGGCAGCACACGTCAGCAGATAGTATCTCACAAGACTAGTATATATAAATTCCACAAAGTGAAATCCACATTAGTACCACCGGTCGGAATCGAAATCGGACCACATGATTTGCATACCGGTATCGTTTCCATTCGGCTACTATCGCTTTTGAATCATATGTTTCAATTAAAAATTACAAGAAAAGGAAAAATAAATGAATTTTCTACTTATTTTAAATCTTGTGTTATTATTGAAACACCTTATATATTATATTTTTGGAACATTGGAGTCAACACAGCATAATTCTAGTCAGATTTATTGACAGTCGCACTCAAGACACTTTTACACTGTTTAAATTTATTTGTATATATTATGTCTCTGGTTGAATAGCTGTACGGATCTTTCTTCACAGTCAAAATGATAATATGCTAACAAGCTATATAAACGCGATTACAATTTGTGAAGACAGATCATTATGTTCTTGCTTTTTCGTACTATATCTTGGACACGGCTAGTATACGGATATATATTGTTAAAATTTCATTCAACAACAGATTTAGGGGAAAAAATGTTAATAAACTAGAATCCAAATAGATGTGCACTTACATTCAAGTATTTTGAGAGAAGAATAAAGTTTTTTTAACTACATCTACTAACGAACCTAAAGTCTAGAATAGCTATAATTTGAACATTTTTGATCCAGATACTAAACAACTCGGATACACTAAATATTATTATTAGGCTTCCTTAATTAAAATTAGAAATGCATTGTTGTACTTTTTATATTTTATTATAATTCAGCTATGAGTTATTACTGAAGTTGGACATTAAGTTGATCTACCTTCGATTGTATATAAAATATATTATTTCGACTGAGTTTGTAAAGATTTGGATTTAGAATATATTGTCTATGTGTATACAAGCCGAGTGGGCCATGTTTGTATTAACTCAAACGATAAAAATGGGTCAGGATTTTAGAATAAGTATATTTCACTTATTTAATTCGATAAATATTTTTAAAACAACTTGTTTTTCGTCGACTAAGAGCTAAGAGATTAAGTATGACTAGATTTGTCCTGAAAAAGTATATTTGCATTTTTATAAGTACTTTGAGATACACTGCTATTATTACAACAGTCTCGTAACTGTAGCTGCATACAACAGTTTCATTTCTATTTTTGTGTAGTGTATATAGTGTAGTATATGTAAATATGTCGTCAGTGTAATTATTTATCTTAACAAAATAAAAAAAATTCGCAAAGCCCTGTGTATATTATTCCTAAAGAACACAATTAACAAGACGTCTCTACGACGTCAGACGACGACAATATCTGCATAAATGAAGAATTAAGCTTTAAAAGAAATATTCTTTTAAATAAATTTACATAATATTTAATTATGTACATGTTTGGCCTAAATTGTACTACATTTCTACAGTCCATATATTTTCTTTTGAATTTTTCATTACGTCTATTCACAGGTAAATTGGTGCACGAATCCAATAAGAAACAATCGCAAAAGGGGACAAATAACTCGAGTGTGATAATTTTACTGAATCCATGAGGCCGGGACCCACAACGGTTCGGATTGGACCCTCCAAGCAGCCTTCAGTAACTGGGTGAGAGCGCTGGCCAACTCGTCGTTCACTATCTCTTCGTCAAACATGTAACCGTATAGGAAGTTGATGCGATTAGACGAACGCATTATATCTGAGAATTCTTCTTCCTAAAAATGTTTATATTTGATAGTATTATAATCGCTTTCACAATTAACAGTGATTTGTAAAACTAAAATAGAAATATCTCAGAAAGCGAGCTTCGATTGGCAAACCCTATAGATAACAAACAAACAAAAATCAAATTCTAGTGTAAACAAAGTATCTACGTGTTATATACCTAGACACATTATGTCTATGTAAGAAACTGATTCCTGTTTTCTTTGTGTCTGGTTTCACAATACATGCTTTCTATTTTGCACGATTGGGAACCTAATTCGGCCTCGCGCAGCATTAATTATTAACAGTTGCCACAGTAGACTTATCAAAAAGTTATTTGCCAAACTAAATATGTAACTTTACGTGGCAATAAATATTTCAAAAGCACTTGTAAAGGACACACTTGCATTTACAATTTGTAATAATTTAGTAAATTTAATATAACAAATTCAAATAAATCTCCTTACTTACCGAAAATGCTCTAGAACATTCTTTGTCGAAGGTGGAGCGTGCGTTCGCCGCGGTTCTAGTTTCTACTAGACGTTCGTGTGTTGGTGGTCTTATGAACACTATATAGGGTCTCAGGCGAGGAGTACGCAGCATTTTTAGTGCCTGCCAGTGAGGACTTATCACACAGACACGACCTAAAAACAAACATAAAAACATTTTTTTATATTTTGGAAAATATATGTACCTACTGATTATCTTACAGTGAAACAATAAATCTTGAAAGAAATCATGTTAACAGATCTGATTACAATGATAAGGCACCTCAAAACTTTACACATTTTGGTAACAAAACAATGCCAAGTCTTCTGTAGAATCAAAAGATTATACAAAGTAGTGCGCCGGATCGTTAAAATGCACATACGGATCGGATATTTGGTGTTAAGATCCGCGGATACGGATACAGGTCATAACTTTTGTACTTTATCGGTGACGTTGCGCGTGACCTTGATGATGACAGGAAATGTTTCGACTAATGAGTCTTCTGCGCGGGTCTTTCTTTTGTTTTTTTTTTAGGATAAATAATTTGAATAGAATTTAATAGCTTTCCATACCAACCTTATCACTTTTGTATAAAATTTCATCTTTGTAAGTATTGAAAATTAATAAGATATAATAAGATCCGCCAAAAAAGTATCGGATACGGACCGGACCGTTCTTCTTCCTCGGCTATCCGCGGATAAGGATACGGATATCCGGGACAATTCTCAATTTTAAGAAGACTGGTGAGCGAAACTCTTGTAACTTACCCCGCATTCGTGTGTAAGTCCAATTAGACTAGAACCTAGTACTATCACTTTCGTAATCAATATATTCTCGTAGCTGTTACTTGATATAAACAACCTACCAGAATTAATGATGGTTTCGACGCTCTCAGCCGAGGTGCCGTACAAGTTGCCCTTATATTCACCGTGCTCAATAAACTTGCCCTCAGCTATGTCTTGCTCCATTTTCTCACGACTTACAAACATGTAATCTTTACCATTTTGCTCGCTTGATTTTTGGGGTCGAGATGTAACTGAAAAGTTTATTAAAAGTAACACTCATTAATTATAATAATTGGAATGCACGTTGGCTGTTAATGCACCACTGTGGCAAGTACATGAATTTTAAACTACTATGATATAATTTTCATTGTATTTAAACTTTAGCTATGGTAAATCTTACACTCATATGTGCGGTGCTAACAAGGGATCAAAATATATTATTTTTAAGTGATTTTAAGAACTGGAACGGTATCAGAAATTTAATTTTGCTTATTAATGTGTATTAATATATCATAATATATAGTACAATAGATTAAGGCTTACATGGTATAGGAGTGACATATTTCTCAGGGTCAGTAGCAATCAGTCGCCTGCGTAACTCGTTCCGGCCGACCCCCGGTGCTCCTACCAACACTATGGGCCTGACGAGCCCCGGTCGAGGGTACAAACGTGCTACCTCTTCATACGTTGGTATCATTTCGCGATCAAAATCATCATTTTCTGTAATATCATATATTATTTTTTTCACTTTTGGTGTAGACTTGCAGGGTAGAAGAGCCGTGGCAGTCGGTGTTGGTGAACATGGAGTTTTCGGAGCACACTCCGAATTGGCAGCGGTAGGACTGCAAAGGGCCGGCTTACCTGCACCCAGCACATGCAATGGGAAAATGACAATGATGTGAAATGGTTACGATATGGCACAGCATGCAATGACACAGGTATCAAATACAAAATTCTTAGATTACACAAATGAAGACACACGGCTCGCACTATACTCTAACCAGTGATCGAGTATCGCGCCCCTAATAGAAAAATGGCGTAAGATTATAAATACTTTAAAGCAATTTCATTAGTACCTATAATTTAATTTCTAAAAAACGCATCTTAAGATTTATAATCAAATAACATAAACTCAATGAACCAACCATCCATAGTTTGTGGATCTGATTGCCGTTCATGTATAATGCGCCCCTCCTGCAATGCTCTCGACGGAATCAGCCCTGCTCTCATCACTCTATCGCCTTCTCGTCGGGCTTGCCACCTGCACAAATAAACGTTAACAACATTTGCAAACATTACATATTTTACCCACACTAGCTTGTAACTACTTGTAACTTGCCAATATGCGTCGTCCTGTGACACTATATGCAGCACATCGCCTTTCTTAAAGTCGAGACCAGCTTCTTTGCAGGGTATGTAGGGATCCTCTGAAGATTTATAATTGAAGAGGGCTCGAACTCTCACTTTACTTTCTCGTGAACCTCCTTTGCCGAATGAAGGCACTAATTTGAACGTGATAGTGCCTTCTGAGCTTTGCTGTAACAAAGATGCAAGTGATAAAATCATAACTTAAAAGTTATGAAGTATTTAATAAAATGATATAAAGTGATATAGAAGTCGTACCAATATAGCGAGCACGTCAGCGGGCGTCTTGTTCTCCACGCTAATGCCATTGACCTCGATAACTTCGTCTCCAGCGTGTATCAGCCCAGATCTGTCAGCCGCACCGCCGTGCATTACTCGAGCTATAACTATTTTCCCAGTCTCTTCGTCTGTCTTTATCGTAGCGCCCTATTTTGCAATATTGATCATTCAATATTTAGTATTGTAATGTTTGATCGCATGACATATTACTTTACGATCATATCTCAGGTAATAGCTGAGCTACTGGCCTAGGGAGGGACAAATTAATTAGGAATTTCAGCCGCCTAGGAGTGAGTGAGGATAGGTTTAAAGAGTTCATTCGAACTAAACAGGCATTTCGTGTAGTATTTTTTTTAATGAAAATTCTGCATGTTCTAATTTGTGCCTATAGCCTCCGTAAGCCCATGTCTACCTATGTAACGTGAAAAAACCACCCTAGTGACGTGCTATATCTAGGTGTACCTAAATATATACCACTAGATTAAAATTTCCTTTGCTTCGGTATAACATTTTATATAAAGGCTAAACAAGTAAGCCAGGGTCGCGGGATCAAGTCGCGTTATGGGTTTGAATTTGTCCATTACTTGTTTAGCATCAAAATACTACTAGTCGTAGATTTCGTCTCAATCAGAAGAAGCACATCTAACTGCTATGGAGCAAATTCGCCAATTATTTTTAAATAAATTATGATTTTGTTACTCTATCAACATCTACGTATTACAATGAAACATGGTTAAGTGGGTTATGGAAACCTATGCTACTGATGATTGCAAAAAGGTCTACACAATATTTCATTGAAATACTTGTAAATTTTGAGTAAGATTTGATTTCTTTATATACAATACCCTGTAGTACCTAGGTAAAATTTGCCGCGTTGACAGTTTAGCGCTTCAAGGCTACTAACACTAAAATACGAAATACAAGAAATTAGTACAACATAAGTATAAAGTTTTCAATATGTACTTCTTTAACATTCTTCCCTTTATAACACGATACATTTCGTTAACTAAAAAAAAAAAAAAACTGTTCACTATACCTATTTTATACTATGTAGTCGTACATATTATTAACGTATGACACAATTATATTGTTCACTGGCAACTCACCCCGGCTTTACCCGGGTGTATACTATACACTCATAATTACACTGTATAGCGTAATTGTGACCCGCCTTTTGACCGCCACGTCAAATTGGAATTTCTGAGCCCAGAGCGCCAAGCCATAAAATTTTGTTCTATTTATTTTTTTCATTTATACCTACCTACTTGAAATCTTCTTTCGAACTTCATATTGTAAAATTTTCGTTTTTACACGCACTTGAATACAGTTTTTTTTGGTTCAAAGAATAATACCGTGATTTCTTATTGGAAAACATAACATTAGCAAAAAAAATACTCAGGGATAATGTAGCTTCCTGCTAATGAAGGAAGGATAGACGATCGATATATAAGTATACTCCATGTTCTAATATCAAGTTAATTACCCACATGATTATGAAAAAGGGTTTGTGTGTAATTTTTGTACCAAACCCTTATAAAGTAATAACAAAATATAGGCAGAGCACAATTATGTTACAGCATTGTATATTTAAGTAATTTATTAATAAATACGAATAATTCAGGAACACGTTATCCTAACACTTAAAAAATGACTTATGTGGTTCCACAATGTGATCTCATTGTTACCAAGCGAAAATTTTAATATATTATATACCTTTAATTGAAATAAATTGTAAACAGTTACTATGCAAAAAATCAAACGTGGATTAGGTTGATAATCAAAATAATAAGCAAAATGTATTGTGTGGGGTAATAGTGTTAATAAACAAAACAATTGAGTATGGTGTAGAAATGGACGACACAATACAAGTTGCATCGGCATCTAGAGATAGCAGCTAATCATTCTCGAACTTGTAGACACAACGGCAATGAAGAATAACAAATACAGAAGAACATTGACAAGACAAATTAAAAAATAGGTGAATGCGTATACGTAACACTATGTGGAAAGGATTTAACATAATTTTAAGCATTCAAATAAGTAGCATAATTATTTAACATAATTACAATACTTACCACTATTGGCTCTGCACTCTGTGCTCCACCCTTTTAATAAAAACATATTTTCAATATACCCTTAATGATGACTCAACAAATTTTTCTCATGAAGACTATTGATTTGTTTTAAAAATATCCGCTTCCTGCAGATACAGTTCATGGCAGTGACTTGTAGTTGACTGATAAGTTTGGGCCTAATTGAAATATATTTACAGATAGCAAACACTTTCACCTATATCATGTCTATGAAACTAAAATAATTGTAACATGATAGTGTTGAATCATAATATACTTGAAACATATTTAGCTGCTATTTCTAAATGAAATTTATTTTTGTTATTGTAAATACTATTACTGTATTAATATTTTTTAAGTCTAAAGCTTACCAAAGGTTCATCACTTTTAACTAGCTGTACAATTTTCACCGTTTCTTCTTCATCATCAAGTTCTGGTGGAACATCCGGTAAATGTGGGTAGTAGTCTTTTTGAGCTACAGCATCATGGGTGCAGAGTATTGCCTGTATTATGTAAATATACATTAAATTTGAGCTTTAAGCCGACATATCTAGAAAAAATGCAATAACACTCACTTGAAAATGTGGCTTCTGCAATAAACCAAGTAGCTCTTCATATTCTTTTGAGACCAATGGCACTTCACCAAATAACTCAAACACTTCAAGTGTGACTTGCATCGCATTAGACAAAAGAGGATAGAATTTGTCATCTTTGCCCTTAGCAACAATTTTATTGTGTACTTGGACAAGGGCATGGAGCTGCTTTGATTGCAGAAGTTCACTAAGAAAAGCAACATCTTCTCCACCAGGTTGTACTTCCTTCAGTGAAGCAAGTAGGCGAGTGAGAGCTAGAAGAAAATATTGTATTTATGGGTATATTCTGAATTATTAGGACAAGTATGAGCAAGATCTTCGATAAATTGGCAGGGTTACAAAACTTTAAAAAAAAATTAAAGTGAGTATTAGTACTCCTCAAGGTCAAGCATGCCCTGTGTGCCGATGATGGCTACAGCCGACAGAAGTCACTTCAAAATCCAAAATTAAATACATTAAATTTCATCTTTTAAAATAGAAAAAGCATCAACTAAGTTACCAAAGAATAAACTGCCTCTTCCCATAGGATTTAGAGAGTCTTTTACAGATTTAGTATATGGTTCCGTCATATTGTTGTACTTTATATTGACTTGGTAGCCGACTTGCTTACAGTCTGCTTGATGTTAATCCTTTATAAATCTAGATTATTAACTACACAAAATATTGTACATTATCTGTATTCCACTGCTTATTATATCACAGAAAGCTAAGGAAACTAGATAAATGTACAAGATTAATAATATGAATGTTAATGTCCAAAAGCTGTAAAAATATCATGTTAATATTTTGTTTGCACACAGTGTTGGTTCTACATTACTCCACACATTAACTAAAACACTCATTGAGATGCTAAAAAGCTCCAAAACTATGAAAAATGAGATTTAATGACACTTATGGAACAGAGCATTGTCATTGATAACCATAGCCACCAAACACCACAACAAGCTGAGCAGTAGAACTTAATGGGGGCATATTCATCAATAATGCACATATGAATAGTCAATGAAGTCACCAACATCCAGTTGCTATTTTACCAAGATAAGAGAAATACAGTGGTGGATTTTAATTTATACCTGGATCAATCTTACAATAAATACATAAGTTATATAATGAAACCAGACATGTGAGTGGCATTGAAGAATCAGAATTAAATTTGGCTATTTAAATAAAAGAGGTACCTTTTACTTTCTTATCTGCTTTCCAATTTGAATAAAGAATGTAATAATACAGATTGAATTAGGAAAAATATAACAACACAATACATTATTCTTATTACTAAGTATTTACATAAAATATATATTTTTATTTGCTTTTGCGTACCTGGATCCCATTGGTCAGATGAGGAGTCCATATTCACATACATTTATCCAGTGGCGAGAAAAGTATTCATTGGCAATATATTAGGTTGATCAATCGATTTTCAGTTATATAAATGAAATATTGAGGGCTCTTTTTTTAAAGTCTCAATCTACACTTCAGTAGATGCACGGAAATTAACATAGGACATACCCTGTTGAAACACAGCAGAACTTATTCCTATTATGTTTAGCCGCGCCCACAGAACGTATTTATTGAGTAATGATAGCCAAAACATAAAAATAACTTTGTGTAACTTACAACACTGGTACAACGATTTTAATTTGTGATTTTCTATAGTCTAATTCGATTTTTATTATTAACAGTAAAGATACAATGATGAAGTTATCATAGAAAACTATTCGTGTTCATAATAATTTTAAGATATTCGAAAATACAACGCCATCTATTAAGTATTTAATTTTACTAAACTCTCATAATAATCATTTAAATCTTGTAATTTCGTCAAGTATTTTATATGTTAAACAGCCAAACTTAATGTTATTTTTATCGCAGCCCAACGTAAACTGAAAATAATAAACTGCATTCTACACGCACCACGCACAGATGGCGCATACCTACTATAGGTACTGAGTTCATGAGTTGAGTGCTACTACGAAAGTATGAAGTTCGAAAATACGAAGTGTCAAACGAAACGATAATCAATAACAAAAATGCGTTCATCTTTTGTTTACTTTTGTGTTGTTAATTTTTCATTTGAATTCTGCATTTTTCTTCGCGATGAAAATGATAATTAATTTAATGTGTTCTACATTAAATTAAGTTAAGTTACCCAATTTCGTAAGTGTTGATGTACATTATGTATGTACTAATTGCTTCCTCTTCATAATACTGATTCATTTTCATACTAGGATAATTTAAAAAAAAAATAATTTTCGATAATTAGATCCAATATTTTATTTTACATTACATAGTTGTTCTTTTTTGTTTTAATTTAGTTTAATGCGCTAGGTGGGCTGTGTAATATTGTTTCCTGTGTGTAGATAAGCAGCCCAAAAAAAAATACAAAAAAAAATTATAGATTGTTTTTGAGCTACAGACTTGTACTGCTTCCGCTAGTCAGTTGATCAGTTTACGAGTTAAGAGAGTGAATAATTGGAATCTAGTATATAAGTATCGTCCTTCACAAATCTGTGTTAAGTTTAAATTGCTAAAAAAGTTGGACAATACGAACTGGTTAGTATACTATCTTCATCCTATGAGTATTAAATATTGACGTCGGAATTAATGGCGCTAGTGTATCTATAATACACACTATACCACAGTTATTAAATTTATTCTACACAGTTTAATGTAATAGGTACATGTATTGTGTAAAATAATCGATTGACCTTTAAACGAAACGCCGATTGTTTACTTAGTAATTCTCATTGGTTTCAATAAAAATAAAGTAAAATGCTGACTACGTGTCTACGAGTGATATCCTCGGAGAAGTAAGGAAGAATCTTATTGGTATGTAGGACTTACATTGTAATGGAACTGATAAACCATTTATATTGATGGTTTTATATAATTTCATGCTTGTAGCTGATATTATAACGTCATCTCTAATATTAAAATGATGTCGTCTATTTTGTTTGGGTATCTTTGCCTGACGCAGTTAGGAACTTGCATTGTTTATGTTATAGTAGACGTTCACTTGCAAAAAAGACGGATTATTTTAATAAATAATTTCTTGTAACTTATTTTAGTTAAAAGTCTGTCCTTAAATTGAACCTAATTGGATTATTATCTTTAATGTACAAAACAATGTTGATATTCTAACTCTATTTAGTAGATATTTATATATTATTGGATTAAAAAAATGATTTTTTGTACACATAAATTTTGTTTTTCCTTCCTATCCAATTTATAAAAAAAATAAGTGGAAAATACTGATGGTCATCTGAGTTGGTTGAAACTATTGAGTAGAAATATTTAATAGGTGTAAGAACATTAGATAATACAAGTCAACCAATGTAGTAATTGGGGAGCTCCGAAACAAAAGCCCATAAAGTCACTTTTAGTCCATTTTTATTTGCTTCGCATTACACTTTTACATTCTCTACCATGAGCTGATGGTATCAAAATCTGTTTTAAAATGACTGAGTGTTATGATGAGTTATAAATATAGGCAGTTGGAGCACTGAGGGTTCCGTACTAATATGCATTGTTATGGCAACCAAATAATGCATCAACATAAAATAATAAGCAAGTGAAAAGTTCCACAACCTATTGTAATGTCACTTGTACATAAAAGAGAATTGCAATAAATAGTTTTTGATAGAATGTACCTTCAAATATTTAAAATCAACAATATTTTTCCAGATGGAAAGGAGGGTCCTTTTCATAAAATCGATTACATATTGTTTTTTAAACTATTGGCCCCAGTGTGCGTTGTCAAGGTATTTATAAAATAAAAAATATTAAACTACTGACCCTTCCTGGCTTACTATTTGTTGAGACTTTGATATAAAATACCATTTGATAGATAAGGCATTGATATTTCCCATCGATTATCCTGATAATTAGAAATACAATTGAAATAAACTGCCATATTCAAGTGACGTTCACAGATACATTCAACAATTGATTTTCGATTGATGATTAGCATGATGATGTGGCTATTAATTTTAAAATTTGTTGTAAAGGTGAATGCCAATGTACAATAACACTATATTACTTATAAATCTAAAGTCTCATTTATGTTATATGGTATGACCTAAGGTAACAAACATTTCCGGTAGCATAAAACCTGACCAGAATTTAAAATAACAAAGGCATTAAAATGTTGTTCAGCCTATCAATTCTTGACGTTGAACACAATAGATTCTTCATGAGCATCTTAAAAATGTTTTGAAGGTGACATACCTCAATTTAAAACTTGCTTCTACTGTACCATAAACAACACACTAATTCCAAAAAATAAAAACATAATACGGGCAGATGTCGCAGCTAGTTGTTCAGGTTTAAAGGGCTTATTCCACTACTTGGTATTAAGAGTCCCTCTAAGGCACCTCCTGAACACCGTGTAGTTTGATATACTAATGCACCAATAGTACTGAAAACATGTAGTATAATAAGCCCTTTAATCAGTCATTGCAAAATGATAAGCTTGAGCTGCAATGAGTGAATCAAGGTAAGTTGAATTATTAGATTCTGTTGTGTTTTGTCTATATCTATTCTAATAATATAAAGAGGAAAGATTTGTATTTTTTAATTTTTGTATGTAACATTATAAACTTAAAAACAACTGGACCAATTTCAAAAATTCTGTGAAAAAGCTAAATTATCACCAAATAGTTATATAACACCACTCTACAGCCAATAAGAGGTGAGTAGTGGCCAAATAAACAACAACGGGAGCGAAACCCCGCGCGAAAGAGTATAGGAGTAGTAGATCCGGCTATATGGGGAAGGGCGTGGGGCCCTCAAAATAAAACACAGAACTGATCTTCGGTAGTATTATTGAGTGTTACTATAAACTTATAGTATTAATTTAAATAACCAGAATAGCGTGCACTGCACTAGAAATTAAAATAGTAATGAGCCTCAAGTCTTCGACGGATGCTCCGACAAAGACTCGGTTCGAATTTGAATTTGTATTAATTTAGGATTTTTAATTTTAAATTATTAAAAGTAAATTAAAAAGAAATCAAAAGAGATCCAAAAGGTGGTCAAAAGAGGTGCATTCGTGCAGGACGTAGCATGCAACGGGTGCAACCGTTACAGGCTACTTTTTGGCAAAGCAAGGCAGTTGGGATTTTTGTTTTTTTTTATTGTAAATACATACATATTATAGATAAATTACACCCAGACACAGAACAAACCTTTATGCTCATCACGCAAAGATTTGTCCTGGGTGGGGATCGAACCCACGACCTCCGGTTTAGCAGTCAGGTTCACTAAACACCAGACCAGCAGGCCAGTCAATTTAAAATTTTCTTGGAGTTTTTTTCATTTAAACCATCATGTGTTATCATGCCTGGCAGCTGTATAGGGAAAATGAAGGATAAATATGCCAAAAATTTACATCCTGTCAAAATCAATCTAAGAAGAAGAGAAATAACCATTGAAATCTGTAAATCATACATTTAAAATCAATATAACAAAACATTCAAAGAAATGTAGAAAGAACACTGGATATTATAATAATATAATATCGGCGGTTCAAAGGCTAATATTGTTCTAAACGACATATTTTGAAAGTCAATTTTAATTTTCGTTTTTCGAACAAGAATCCTTTAAAGAATTACTTCGTAGATTTTGATAACATATAACTAATACAATATTTCCGTAAATACACATTTCACCTTCCTAAATAGTTTTCATGAATATATGGCCTTTTTTTACTGAAATTTCTGTGTATTAAATAGGTCAAATGTCATAAGTAACGCATTCACACAAATTAATTAATATTCAAAATAGTCGTAGAAAAATAAATCTATAATTTATAATTGTATATAAAGTTAATATAAAGTTTTATGTAATATTTTTGGTGCAATACTCGTAGAGTTGTTAAAAAGTAAAATAATAGATAAAACCCTGTAATATAAATAAATATATAATTTTAAAATCTCCTAATATAAATAAACTTAAAATTTAATTACTAAATTGTGATAGGTAACTTTGATCCCAATCATGTACGCTGCAATATAAGTACTTAGATTATAATAAATAGGTATAGGTATAATAAATATGTATATATAAAGCTGTTATTGTTAAGAATGTAAGTTAGTTTATAAGAATTTTGTTAAGTAGTATAACATGTAAGCGATTTGGTTCAGACTGTTAGCTTATAATGTTTTTTTTTTAATAAATAATAATATGTGGGCCACCACACATGACTTCTACTTATCTATGGTTTAATTGACTTCAAGATAGCGAAATTGGTATTAAAATAATTAAAAAAACTTAGGCAACGTTTAAGGCTATAATTTACTGCCGCCTTGGAATTAAGAAAGGTTTACGTGTTTTTTATTACAGCCACCTATGACCTGCATTATATTTTCTACCTACCCTAATGTGGTTTTTGTTTATTTAAACGATTATGCAATTTTGTTTTTGCTGGTTAGTTTATCAAAATTATATATCAACGCCATGAATTTAGTGACGTATCTAGTGGCAGATTTATAGTTTTCTTAAATGCAGCCCACTAGGTTTGTTTGTATTTGAACCTATTACCACCCCTAGGCCGCAACCAATGTGGCTTATTTACCAATCTGGCACTACAAGTACCTTTGTTGTTATAGACAAGAGATGCTTGATGCCGGGCGCTCGCTTGAAGAATAAGCCGGGGTCGGCGGACGAAATTCCGGCTTGCCACGAGGAGTCCCAGCTCGAGTTACATCTACAAAGACAACTGGAGGAGGATGTTGCCAGGTAAAGTGTCATCATTATCTAGAAACGTATAACTTTAAAAAAAAACTGGTAGATATCATCATTTGTAGGAACGAAGAAGATAGAACACTGTGTACATAGTATATTATATAATGTTGTACATACTACATAGAATTGTAAAAAAAATAGTTTACCCTTGCGAAATGCTTTTGCGAAATTAATATTTAGATAAGAAAATTACTGTAGGCATAGTAAAGATATTGCAATAACAGTATTGTGTACAATGTACATGGTTCTCTTTTTTTGTGGAAGTAAGAGTAAGGAGTGATTTCTGATACACTGCGAAAATTCAGTCATTGTGGTGGTGGGTGACAGAATATATATATATATATATATATATATGTACTAATATTATAAAGCTGAAGGGTTTTTTTGGTTGAACGCTAGGATTTTAGGAAGGTATTGGTCTGATTTGAAAAAATATTTTAGTGTTGAATAGTCCATTTATCGAGGAAGGTTTATAGGCTAGGCATCATGCTACGGCCAATAGGAGCTGAGCAGTAGCCAAACAAAGAACGACGGGAGCGAAGCCCCACGCGACTTCTAGTATGGTATATGACTAGATGTGGAGTGCACACCGAGCATGACTCCTTTCTGCCGCTTGATATGTAAATAATTAATACCTAATTAAAAGCAGAAATTAGGGTGAATCGATGTATGGATGCATGTGTGTTACTCAATTCACTCAGAACGGCTAAACGACACGATGAGACATACATAGATAATAGTCTGGATTAGCACATGGGCTGTTATTTGTTTATTACGGCAAAATGTACGGTTACGGTACGGTCCCGTGGAATAGATTTGTTTGTTCTTCACATGCTGCGTACACACCGGTCTACAAACGCCAACGAATTTGTTTTGTTGGTTCTGTGTTGGGTTTAGCGAACATCAACGATCGTTCGTTGGTGTGTGCGCCGCCTTTTTATTCTGTGGTCAGGTGCCGGCGCGGCGTACCGAAGTATGTCAGTAACATCATAGGAATAGAACCATTAGATCGAATCCAGTGGGGACGGTCGCCGTCGCCGAATGAAAACGAACCCTGAGCGATTAATTATTTTACATAAAAAAATATATAAAAAAATTGCATGATCATACGGCGGCCTCAGTGCGTGAGTCTGACTTGCACTTGACCGGTTCTTTTCAAACACAATTTGTTCTGGCTAGAAAAATAATTATTAAACTACTAACTATTAACTAATTTCTTTTTAATTGGTTAAATAAACTTTTGCTTAAAACCAAAGTTTATTGTAATATTTTATAATAAATAAAAATATTTGTAGCTCGTTAGGTATTTCACGTGACCGGAATAATAGTTGCGAACGGTGGGTGACGCTACTGTTGTGCACATTGCTTATACATAATAGACAGATTGATTGCAAAAGTATTTGTAAACATTACCGCTTCTGTTGTATTTTCGCTATTATTGTATAGTTAGCCTATACTCGGACCAAATTGGATGTAGAATAAACAGTAACAACAACAACAATTATAATATTATCTTTTATGTCTGTTTTTGTAAAATCAATTTGATTAATCCTTTGACCGTCACGCTATTAAATAAAAACCGTGTTCCCTACGCCAAGCAATGAAAATATATGAACAGTTATAAATGTTCCTGATTCTGAAAATCAACACTAGGTACTCAACTTTTATCCGTCAGTAAAAGTTGAAGTGAGATGGACGCTTTAAGACGTCATTGGCATCTCGATCAAGTTATTGAATGACGCTTTAATGCGTCCTTGGCGGTCAAAGGGTTAATAAAAACAGCTTTTGGACTATTTATCGGCATAAGAAAATATATTATTTAAATTAAATCTTAAAAATACAATTTGACAGCATTTTGACAGTTTATATACAAACATGCTACATCCAATTCAACTTTAGTACTTTTACCAATTATTTGTTAAATTTTATTTTGCAGTACTAGTATTAATACAGTCAGAATCGAGAAGGTTCACGATCAAGGCCTTTCGTCATGTGATAAAGGGTTGTCTCTATAATACTTCATTACTACATTATCCACTTGTAACTGTGATATTCTGGACAGGGTTTCCTCAATCAAGTATCTGGGAGTAATCATTGACGAAAGACTTGCTTGGAATAAACACATAGAGACAATGACGGGTCGGTTCAGAAAAATGATATATATATATTTAAAAACTTGCGCATAGTTGCAGATACAAACCTTCTGATTAAGACCTATCAAGCACTGGTAGAATGTCTAATTAGGTACTGCATTTGCGCTTGGGGAGGAGCAGCCAAAACGATTGTTTTGAATGCAGAAAGGGCACAACGCGTGTATTGAAAGTCCTAATGTATTCACCCTTTAGACATCCTACACATGAACTTGACAAAGCAACTGGTGTCTTATCTGTGCGTAAACTACATAATATATGTATGTTCCGTACCTGTCTCCACTACCACGGCGAGTTGACTGCAGTCCTGTGCCTCGGGTTAAGTCTACCTTCGCACAAAGACAATTTAATTTTCTTGCTCCCTATATTTACAATAAATGTAAAAAAATCTACAAAATAAGGAATGTATGTAAAATGGAATTAAACTTACCTGGTTAGAGTCCATGAACTATGCAGAAGTGGAAAAGTTACTCACTGTTATGGTCTGACTATAATTCGATTAAACATCCAACTAAACACTACACACACACACACACACACAAATAGGCATATTAAATCAATTTTTATTTTTTTCTTTCTTTCTACCACATTTACACAGCGCCATCTAGTCCCAAATTAAGCAATTATATTTTCTTGTGTTATGGGTACTAAACAACTGATATACTACTTAAATACATGTTTTTTTTGTAAATACATACATATTATAGATAAATTACACCCAGACACAGAACAAACCTTTATGCTCATCACACAAAGATTTGTCCTGGGTGGGGATCGAACCCACGACCTTCGGTTTAGCAGTCAGGGTCACTAACCGCTAGACCAACAGGCCAGTCAAATTAAAATTTTTACAATTTTTTTTCAATAATGATGTAATGTTTAACTTTCAAATAATTTCTGTATTAATAATTTATCTGCTTTATTATGTATGTATTTTATTTATTCTTTATTTCTCATAAATGTAATAGTGTCAGTAAATCGGGGAAGACGCTAACACCTGCAACACAGTTTCTACTAGTGCAGACGTTAGGGGATTCTTAGGTTATGTATGTGAAATTATGTCAATAAAGAATTTATGATTTAAAGTGAATGAATATTACGGAACACGCACCACCACAACGAACGAAGTGCGAAAAAAATACGAGTGAAATGGAGCTAGTTCCTCAAAGTTTCAAGAATTGCTCGTTCAATATTCCTTACGGTCATCCTACGAACTCAAAATCTGAACAATTTTCTTGTATAAAACATACCTACAAGAATTAATTAATCGTAATATATTATAATTTATTCTATTGTACACAGTTTTTGCTTTATGATGCCTCCTATCTGTTAGTTTTATAAGAGTAAATTAGCGTATTGCTGAAACTTTAATCTATGTATGATATATTTAAAATAACTATGAAATTTTGCTTTATTTGCCATAATAATGCTTATGTATTGTATATATATAATCCCATTTGTAAAAAACATTTGTATGAAATGCATATATTTATAATGCGTAATTTGTTTCAGAATTTTTGATGAATCTATTTACTCTGATCTCGAAGTGGTGTGCGGGAAACTAAAAATACTAACCCATTCTTGTATTTTAAAAGCACGAACACATAATTTTTATCACAAACTACATACTATTTTGCATGTGAATATTGAACGCAGTACTTTCGATGAAATATATTCTTTCATAAGGTATGCTGTCATATTCTGATATAAATGGTTGTGACTCTATCTAATCTTCTCATCTTGCTGTGGAATGATACTTCTGACCTTATGCGATTGTCGTTTGTCCTGAGTAATAGTATATATGAAATGTACAAGCTATGTTAGGTCAAATGTAACAGAAAGCCTTTTGTCCTTAACTGGGCACTCTATTCCAAAGTTCTGGTAAATACTGATAATTTAATGACAGAAATACCCAATGGCTTTTCAGACCGATCTGTCGTGCTTCCTCGATAATCATCTTATATAGTCCCGCTGCGCGAACAAACTGCGGGCATACCAAAAATCTAGGTAAAGTTTAGTATCCCTCCGCGTCGATGAAAAGAATATAACGGTATTACGCGATATTGGAGAGTTTACTGATTCATATTCAGTATTTTTTCTTCTCAAAGACGACCACAATTTGTTTTGATAAATAAAGATATACGAGTAATTTAGAATACGGCTACGGTACTTGTTAACCATCAGTATGGGTATCTGTTATGGGTTCTAAACAACTGATATACTACTTATATATTTTTGTAAATACATACAGATTATAGATAAATTACACCCAGACACAGAACAAACCTTCATGCGCATCACACTAAGATTTGTTCTGGGTGGGGATCGGACCCACGACCTCCGGTTTAGCAGTCAGGGTCACTAAACTCACTAACCACTAGACTAACACGCCAGTCGATATAATATAATATAAACTACTTATAACATATACCATCAACTGTAATTTATAGGAATTTGACGTTCCGTTCCTTCTGAAGGCTTAATTATAACCTAAAAAAAAACTTATAATATAATAAATAATTAACATAAACTAAAATTCACTGGCTGCCCATTGTGAATATTTTATTTATTTATTTAAATCGACTAAACGCTTAATCGCTTAATCACTTAAACTCAAACATTATTATTACGCATTTCTAAACGTGTCATTTCGTAGGGCAACACTACACCTTCCTTCCATTTCCGTTCCCTTACAAATGTCAGTGCAATACTCAACCCCGCGGCGTGTGCGCCGCTATTTTTTGTGAATTAGTGTTCTCCGCCGCTGAAGCCGTCACCTCAATAACCTGGAAGACGAGTCAAGCTGTCCTGTAGAGATGAGTTGGACTAGGTAATTTAGGGACTAGGTGCGCCTAGTCCTAGTCCATATAAATACTTGATCCGAATACCTGTTCCACCAAGTCCCAAGTACAATGATCTTGCCTTTCTTAACATTGATACTATTTGATAGAAAATAAATCTTTTTAAATTATTTTTCATCTCATAAATATTATGTTTAATATATTAAACGTTTACATATATTTATTGTTCCTATGATAAATGAATCTAAATAAAAAAAAAAACACGTAATCCGTAAGCACTTCGTATCGGGATCACGAGACTAATACTACAGTATTGTTGCCTACTGCGTCTGTTATTGTTTATAATCTATACTAATAATTATTATAAAGCTGTAGAGTTTGTTTGTTTGTTTGAACGCTAGGATCTCAGGAACTACTGGTACGATTGATACATTCTTTTAGTGTTGGATAACCCATTTATCGAGGAAGGTTATAGGCATCACATATAACATCACGCTACGGCTAATAGGAGCTGAGCAGTGGCCGAATAAAGAACGACGGGAGCGAAGTACCGCGCCACTTCTATTGCAAATAATAAACCGAATCGAATGCGATTATTTCTAGATACAGGTTCAATGAGTAACTTTGTTACAAAGGCTTGTTGTGAACGCTTAAATTTAAAAATAAATCCCGTGTCTTCTGTTATTACAGGTATAGGTCAACTCAAAAATCATTTATTTGGAATTACGCAATTTAAAATGCACTCTCGATTCGATTCTCGCTGTGTCTATTTTGTTAGTGCTCGCGTAATAGAAACCATAACAGACTTTTTACCTAACGTTGAAATTGATACTACGCATTTAACTTTACCTATGCCTGATGATCATTATAACGTGCCTGGTGAGATAGATTGTTTGATAGGCAATTAATTATTCCCGCTTTTACTCGGTTCACATAAAGTGAACTCGCATAACTCTTCGGTAGTTGGTATACAAACCACTCTCGGATTTGTCGCTATGCAGCTATGGGCAAAGCCCAATGTATATTACACCCGCTCAGGCTCCCCCTGAAGAGACCGGTTCACTAACTCATACTCATTCTCGCTCGCTTAACTCTAAAATTTTTTTTTCAAACGCACACTTTCTCATTTGATCAATTAACGCAAGGCTTTTGGGAAATAGAAAAGGTTCCAGATAAAACACATTATAGTCTAGTCTAGATGATGAAACATGAAAAAAAAATATTTCAATCTACTTACTCACGTCACTCACGATGACACCGGTAGATATACGGTTGTTCTTCCTTTGAAACATACGCCCTCTGAGTTAGGACATTCCTACTGAGTGGTTTGTTTAGAAAACAAACTCAATTCGTCTGTCTTACGCGCTGATTACAACGCAATTATTCAAACAAATATTGATCAAGGTTTTTTTGTCTAAAGTTTCCAATAACTTTCAAGACACTCAAGTTTGTTACATGCCGCATCGCGCCGTCTATCGTCCTGACAAAGAAACGAGAAAGACCCGCGTTGTTTTGGATGCTGGAAGTAAAACCAAATCTGGCAAATCGCTTAACGACTTATTGTATGTAGGCCCAGTCCTACAAAATAATATTTTTCATTTACTAATCAATCTCCGTTTGCTATCGCTCTAAGCGCTGAAAAGATGTATTTTTAAGTGAAACTCACTCGAGATCACTAGTCATTACAATGTTATGGCGCTGTCGTCTATGTTCGAATTGAAACAGTTGAAAACGCAACCGCTCACTCTGTAAAACTACTTACCGCAAAATCTAAGGTCTCGAATCCAAATAAAACTCGCTCGCTTAGAGCTCTGCGCTGCGGTTCTACTCGCAAACTTAATAAAAAACTGTCGTGGTACCACAGGTAGGCACTGATATCCCTTCCATTCACTTTTACGTTAGATTCTATCCATTGACGCGAACGGATACTAAACCCAACCTGAAATCTAAGATAAGGATATCTATTGATATAAAATATACCTAGTACTGTGTTAGAATACTCTTCCTCCAGATAGTTTTACAAAATTTCACCCTGTATACTTTCATAAGTATTTTACGTTTCTTCACTGCTTAATATAGTTGTTTTATATATGTATGTATTAAACGAATAAAACATGAAAAATCCTGTATTCTCTTGCAGTGATGTGTATACAGAATGCAACATTCAACGTGAAGAAAAAGAAATAATTACTTATCTCGATAGCAACTTGAACATACTGAAACCTACCCCAGTGAAACCTACCAATCTTAAGGACGATTCAGAAGAGCCAGATGTCTTTTTAACGCCTAAGTGTTTAAGTCCATACGTAGATAATAGTATCCCGACAGTAATTAATTCTAGTCCTAGTACTGATTTAACAAAGGAATATTATGCACTAGTTCCCATTGATGGGCACCTTTTAGAAAAAGAGCTTATCGAGCAAGACGCACTCTCTAATGCATTTCATTCTATTATAAAAGCTCAGACAGGTGACAAAAATCAAGCAAAAGTTGCACTGCATAATAAGCCGACTTCGCTATCTCTTACTTCTAGTCATACATCAAAACCAGTCAAACATTCCAATAGTTGTGATATTTTGAATAAAACTTATAAAAAAGATAATAACGTCTCCCCAAAACATGAAATCAATATAAAAGTCGCTGACCAGGACTCTAAAACTAATCGGACATTTGCACTAGACGATACAGTTGACAGTAATACTAATATTAAGGATACAAGCAACGTCGACTTGGGTGCTGACAGATCGTTGGACGCTGCTTATTCACCTGATAGTTTGATTACTGATGAACCTAGTTCTTCTTCCGATTACTTGTCCGCAGCATTTACTTGCTCGCCAGGCGCTAACTCGTCCGGTGGCTTAGTTCAAATAAATGTTGGTAACAACGTCTCAAAGATGGAAAACATTTGTACATTATCGGATTCAGGTTTGGACGACACAGCAATGCTCAGCAGCATCAATAGTCACAAAGACGTTACCTTAACTAACGTCTCCTTGTCCGAAAATACTCTTCATGATCTTATTGCTGACGACGCAAGTATTTCAGCGATATCCATACCTAGTTCCTTAACCGAACAAAGTAATTATCAAAGATCTAAGCTTACCGGTACGTCTTTTGAAAAAGATTGTAATGGACAAAATAGTACCGGGAGCAACGGTATTGAAATGAGCGGCAAATCTCTTAAAGAAGAGAAGCAGAGACAAAACGAGGAGATAGTTATATTAGAGTCATCTTCATTGTCTTCAGAAACTGGCTCATGGGAATCAGTGTACCCACCAAAATTATTAGAAAAAGAAATTTGTGAAAAATTCTTAATGAACGAGCGTCAAAATTGTTTTGAACCAGAACCTGTAAATAGAACACCTCCCGAGCCCGAATTCTCTACTTCTTTAGTTCCAAAATCACCTTTTAAATCAACTGCATGTTTCATTGATGCTTCCTCCTTAGTTGATGAGGATGATGTATCTATGAAAAACATTAGTAATGAAAAACCAAATGTTAAACTGGACATTCTACCCGCACCCAGCCAACCAGTACCATGCTCCACTGTCAAGCTAGACATAAGTCCTATAGATTGGTCAGAAAGTAACGACAATGAAGATTCTTTAGAACAGGCAGAGAAAAAAGATCCAGATTCAATACAAAGAGATTTATCACCTACCATTTTTGAAATGACTCCTATCACAGAAGATTCTTTGTGTACCAACGTGTTTGAAAGTGTTGCTCAGGCAGATTCAGACAGTTCTATGCAAGTGTTGGTTAGCGGAAATTTCACTATAGACAAAAACAGGACCGTTAAATGTAATACTGTATTTACGTCTACTACTCCGAATAATTCAATAATGTCTTTAAAATCAACTAAACAATACGAATCTGAAGATAGCGAAAGTGCCACTACTATTATCGGATCTGATTCCTTTTCAAAAAAAGAAAGTAAAGGTTCTCCGCCTATACTATCAGGAGGTGTATCAGTCGAAGATCACTTCCCGCATGTTGGTAGTAGTCATGAGAGTAGTCCACTACCTAAATTCAAGTTGGAAAATGTACCTATCGTTACCGGTGCTTATCTACCACAAAATGTCGACAATACTCAGGGAAGACCTAGGACCAGTTCTGCCTCCGCGTGGGTTGTCGATATGTCTATTGACTCAAAAGCAGATGATAGCATTAACTATAGTTCTAAAAATTCTGAAGAAAGTATAAATGAAAAGAAGAATATATTTTCTATGTATATAGATTTAGGTGAACAATCAACATTAAAAGACATGCCAGCCAGATTATCGTCTTCTATGAATACGAAGAAAACCACAGCCCACGCTGAAGGCAAACAGACCCCTAGAAATTCCAGAGCTTGCTCAAACAGTCATGAGCGGACCGTCGTCAAAGAAAAAATAGCGGACAGTGTGACAATTTTTGAAAAATATGAATCCCTGTGTAATGATCCTAGTATAAGCATTTCGGAAATAATTGCTATCCCCGAAAAACCTGAAAAAGAAACTCCTATTGAAAAACCAAAAGAACCTGATGAATCTAAAGATCTCTTTGTTAAATTATCGGATTTAGACAAACCTGTGCAGAATTCTGAAACTACATATGATATTGAGAGTAAAGAAATGGATGTGAGAATGACAAGATCTATCCCTGATAACAATTGGGGCGATCCGATATTTTCCACAAATTCGAGATCTATCGAAGTAATAAGTTCATTTCATTCCGAGAACGCATTAAGTTTGAACAGGTTATTTCCACATCTAAAAAACGAATTCAGTAGAAGTATGCCTGGATCTTTGTCGGGCCGAACTCGATCGCCTCTAAGGTTAGGTACATCAAGTACACTCGGTGACGCCGATGATCAAGTCTCGGATATGTCGGAAGTCAGTAGTATGCAGAGCAGTAATTGTCGTTCTGGCTTTGGTAAGTTTAGTTTAGTTAAATAAGGGGATCTTTCAGAAGCTTATGGATAATTAAACAATAATGGCTTATTATCCATAAACATTTTTTAATTATGGAGGTACTAATAAAATTTTTATGGATAATATTTTATTTTATGTCATATTTAAATACCTTTGCATAAAACTCAATAAATACTTAAATGACCTTATACTCTAAAGTGTAGAATATGACGTGGTGTTTAATTACAGGGAATAGTACAACGGATAGTCAAACATCGAGTTTAATCGAGAATTGCACTTCACGACTCGGTCAAGATTTATTAAGAATGTTTTTGGAAGAAATTGCGCCTGATGTCATAGTAGAAGTTGCTGGGAAACGTTTCAAGGCACACAAATGTATTTTGTCATCCAGGTATGTCAAATGACATCGGTGAAATATGTAAATCTTACAGTTAATTTAATTTTGTTTTACTTTTTCAGGTGCCAATATTTCGCAGGTATATTGAGCGGTGGTTGGGTGGAGAGTTTAGGCAACGTTATTGTACTACCGCCGTGAGTTGAGATTTTTTTATTACTTCTACTCTTACCTTTAGGATGCTTTCGTTCCCTGTACGTTTACGTCACCTGAATTGTATTTTTGGTATTCCATACCTAAAAGATGAAAAGGATTCCTATGTTTTTTTTCATTTCTGTCACTTAGAACCGTCATTTACTAGAGCTAGAACAAGAGCGGGAGTGCGACCGCACGCTGTCACTATAGAGGCTGTCAACGCAAAAGCGGCCTAACCCTCAATTTTTCATATCCTGACTTATCTAGGTACTACAAATTATTTAAACGTGCATAACCGGCCTATCTCTTGTTTCACCAACCGTCATCAGACGGCGTTGCAAAAGTTCTTTTAGCATTATTATTTATGAATATGAAAACCCCATTTTTCAGATTGCCTATCTCAAGCTTAGGCCACTTCTGCACTGATGGCCTCTATATCTTGCTAGAAGTAAAAGACAGTTCTAAGTGACAGAAAGGGATAGGAGAATAGAAAAGTGCTGCTCTGTGCGTCTGTCTGTTGGTTTTGCTTACAACGCATTGTGATACGTTTTAGAGTTTATATAATTTATTAGTTTAATTAAAATATAATACGTATTTGTCATTTTTAGATTTTCTTACAACGTGGTGTATTTCGCACTTTGTCACATATATTCTGGTCTAGCCACAATACCAGATTCCGTGAGCATCGTAGAGTTGGCCACAATAGCTGATATGCTGGGTTTGGAAGGTCTAAAGGAGGCTATCATGTTTACACTCAAAGCCAAATATTGTCATCATTTTCATAAGGTGAATTTTATATCAATGTTTAATTATCAAATTTGTAAAATATTATGTTTGGAAAATGGTAAATTTGATATATCCGTGGTTAGTCAAACCGTCATTGGGTTTTTTTAGGGTATTTCTATTATGAAATTCCAATATTGAGATTTTCCCGGAGTTTGGTAAACCAATGTTCCCGGTTGATGACAATAGGCTCGCCCCCTATTTCATGGGATCAAAAACATAGCTGGGGAAATGTGCATGTGAAACACCTCTGCCTACCCCTTCGGGGAAAAGGCGTGATGCTATGTATGTATGTATTTCAATAGAGCCCGGATATTGTTCCAACAGTTAGACAGTACTCTTAAAATATATTGATTTGAGTTGCATTATTAGTATTAGTAAATAGGGAAATTGAAAATCAAAAAAAGTGTGAATCTGTCCTAAACACAGATTGAGATTATCTACGTTCTTTTTACTTGACAGTTTTTTTTATATAGATTCATATTTCAGCCATGTGCAGTATGTGTTGTCGGCGTGCTAGAATGTTTCCCATTGTCATCTGTATATGGTTTGGACGACTTGTATCATAAATGTCTTAAGTGGATCACGAGGCACTTCTCTAAAGTATGGCCTACAAAAGCATTTGCGACGTTACCTACTGACCTTTTGGACAAATGCTACCAGAATCACGTCGTTAATTTGACTGTAGATAATTGGGTGGATACAGTGTACGGGTGTGGAATAACTGGTGAGTTATTTATTTATTTCATTATATTACGATTCCGCCGCATACCTGACGAACTGGGTTTAACTAGACGTAATTTACTGAATTATCCAAAGTTTGCCAGCGACAGATGTGGCCGCATACGTCATGTATATCATCTTATGAAAGAACAAAATTATTTGTAGTATCTAAGTTTTTATGTAAGCAATGAAATTTAATAACGTAAAATTAAAGATGCGAGAGAAAGTAACGAATATGAATACATAAATTTTTCTGCCAAGGATATCCATGGATGTAGGATACGAATATGCAGGACTGTCCTAACTGATTACATACGATCCCTTGAATGTCATCTAGGTTCTGTGATGTGGTGCCGTGGCGCTCGACATCACATGTCTGCTCTTTCTCAGTAGCTACGAGGTTATTTATTGTTCATCAATTATAATGCATTAGGTATATTATTATGTGTAATTTTAAATTTGTAGAATTTACTTACTTATCCTTTTCTTTAGATCTACATTTTTACTAGGACTGAGCAGGCTGATCAAGCACAATATCAGTACTAGTAATAATAAAATTGTATTTATATAAGATAATATTCACTTAGTACTATAACGTTATCATACATTCATATCAATACATTGTAATTAATTTTCCATAGGATAACTGGTGTACGTTTCATCCCGTTAGGTATGTGGCGGATCGTTCACGTCGTTCGTGTTTAGTGTTTTTTTTAAAATGCAGCCGTCATCGTAGGGTGTTGCGCCATACCCCTGTTATGAGACAAAGACCTTTCATACATCTGATGCATTCTTCATCTATTTTATTTTTAATACTAAATCGCGTTTAATGTTATGGTATTAGAATTGGTTTTGTCTTTGTGTTATACAGTCTCGTCTCTCCAAAATAGTCGATGGGCTGAGAGCGTTGCGAAAATGTGTCGAAGGCTTATCAATGCGGCCGCCCACTTCGCAGCTCCGCGGCTAGTCGCAGTGTTACAGGCAATAACGCCGCTACCTGCTGAAGCTCCACATGCAGCTAAACAAGCGCTCGATGATTGCCTCGCGATTGCCATTGAATATACGTCGTCAGAGGAAGCCTGTCGAGCATATGGTTTCCTATCCGCACTCATTAAAGAGATACGTAATCAACAATACTCAAAACCCGATTTGATCAGTAACGGCACAGAAAGTCATAAAAGTTTCGGGCCTAACAACGTACTCTACGTACATGCAGGTAGCTGGCGATTGCAAATTGAAGGTGTACTGGTGAGGTGCGCACCACGCGTCGTCTCCACTCAAGCATTCAAGGACCTGCCGTCTGAGTCACGCAAAAGATTACGAGAACTTGGCTGCATCAAGTTTGGTGCGCACGCTATGCCCATAATAGCGCCTGTGTCTACTATAGAAAGAAAACCTAAAAATAACAATCCGATTGTTAAGCATACCAAAGCTTCCAGTACTACTACAGTACGCAGTATTGATATAGCACAAGTCCGAGCTTCTTTCGTACCTTACTCAGCGAAACCGGTCATCCCGCTTGGTTCTATGGATACTCTCAGGAGCAACACTGATCTCCGGGATATTAGGAAACCGATTCCTTTCACCCACCCACCTAAAGTTAGAACTACCAAAGCACAGGAAGAGCGCGCTAAATATAATAAAACAAAAAACACCAAAACTCTAGACAAATTAAACACGAAAAAAGCAACGACGGTACGCGCTCCGTTTTTCGAGAATACTAAACCGAGATATTTAGAGCCTAAGATGATCAAGGAGAAAAGGACTGCAGTAAACAAGCACTTACCGAAAATTGAGTCGTCTAGTGAGTCTTCGCGCAACTCGAGTCCCATTCACCTTAAGAATATGAAGTCGCTGCCGCAAAAAGGGAGGCGGGTCGATCGTGGGGAGAGGACCGAAAGGGATATGCAAACAATGTCGCAGGACAGCCTCGCCACCAGCTCACGGCCGCGCACCGCTGAGCCTTCCACCGACTCGCTTACTGAGTCGCAGACCAGCAACAAGTACGCCACTTACACTAAAACTAGACACACCAAGGGCTCCGCAGAATGTAAGTATGTTTTTAATAAGCTACGAGCGACTAATAGGTATATTTATAAGATATAGTATTCTTAATTACGTATTATTTTACAGCGATCAAAACGTCTCGATATCACGATAGTCTTCGATCGTCAGCAAATAATAAAATCAAAACTAAAATACCAGTTTCTTTAAACCAAAGTAAACCAAAAGGGACACCAGAAACGAGGAACTCGAGGGATCCACAGAAAGGCTGTATGATGACGACTAAAATCGATACGGTGAATAGGCCCGTGGAAAGGAAATTGCCGGGTTCTTTGATGATGGCGACTAAGTCAAGCTCTGCTAAAATCGTCCCAAAAGTCGTGAGAGAGCCAGCCACGAGTAAAAACACTACAATGTGTAAAAGTCAGCGGAGCTTGCACGTGAGCAGGCAACATCAACACGAAGAGAAGGGGCTTAGAGAAATCCCCGCCATGGAGCGCTCCGGCACCTTTCTTAAAGATGAGCCGACTTTTGGCGATAAAACCACCAATATAGATATAGACCAATGAAATACTCCTTTATTATTTATTAGAAATTAGCAAATTAAATTAAAATACTTAAATATCATATTTACAAACGAAGCATTTATTAATATACATAATGTTTAAATTATTTTTGAGTCTTATGGATGAAATCAATTTTCACTCAAGCTTCTCTTTTAAATGAAAATAAAGAACTGTTCGTGCTTGTATTCTGGTAAGATAATATGTGTGTGTATTAATTAAGTTTAAATGCTATACTTTTGATAATTAATTTGCATATAAAATTTTCAGAATGCCTTTACGTTCACGGGTATGTAAATTCAAAAATGGAACAACACTATAATATAGAAGCAATTATTTCCGATTGGAAAGTATGATTACTAACATTTAAAACAAGTTAAGGTTAGTACCGGAATTGTTGTTATTAATATTAACATAATAGTCAGCGATGAGTTTGCTCACGCTGTGAAGCTATTTATGTAGCAATGATGTCATAGTAACCTTGCGAATATACATGTACTCAAAACTTAACTCACGACTTTTTTACTTAATACACTCGCTAAAATAGTCAATTGTAACCATTGAGTTATTATGTACTACGTAAGTACATAATAACTCAATCACTGTAACATGTAAAAACAATACCCGTCCTGACAGTCGGGTAAAAAGAGTTCATACTATTACTTGCGTTTCAGTAGTTCATAATTTAATACATACTTAATAGTCTTATGTTGTTTTGCTGTTTCCCCATTGGCCCTGTTATTTTATACGCCATATTTAATTTTATAATAATAATAGTTGTTTGGCTTAATTTATTATTAGCTAGATAATTATGTAAGTAACTATTGCATTTTAATTCAGAGTAAATTAATTGCTGACTCCAAAATATTTAATTTTCGATGTTCACCTATTATTATGCTTTGCTTTCATAGTGGCGTGGCGAGGCTTGGAAACATAACTAAAAAGCCCTATCAAAACAGTTGGAACTACATGCGGGATTGCCAAAAAAGTTCGATACGAATTTTTGACAGCACTGTTGACTTGCTTGTAAAGGTAAGCGAATATACTCTATAATAATTGTTCAATGACTATTGCTGACGAAAAAGTTTCTGTGTTTAAAAAAATGCCTGATACATGTTAATAAGGTTATTCGAAATCTATAAATAATTTGCTAAACTACTAAGGTATATTATGTGTTACTTTAAATTTTTCTTCTTTGCCTGTAATAGTTGTACTAAATAATAAACAAATATAACGTTGACACAGCTTAAAAATCCTGTATTCTCTTGCAGTGATGTGTATACAGAATGCAACATTCAACGTGAAGAAAAAGAAATAATTACTTATCTCGATAGCAACTTGAACATACTGAAACCTACCCCAGTGAAACCTACCAATCTTAAGGACGATTCAGAAGAGCCAGATGTCTTTTTAACGCCTAAGTGTTTAAGTCCATACGTAGATAATAGTATCCCGACAGTAATTAATTCTAGTCCTAGTACTGATTTAACAAAGGAATATTATGCATTATTTCCAATTGATGGGCACCTTTTAGAAAAAGAGCTTATCGAGCAAGACACACTCTCTAATGCATTTCATTCTATTATAAAAGCTCAGACAGGTGACAAAAATCAAGCAAAAGTTGCACTGCATAATAAGCCGACTTCGCTATCTCTTACTTCTAGTCATACATCAAAACCAGTCAAACATTCCAATAGTTGTGATATTTTGAATAAAACTTATAAAAAAGATAATAACGTCTCCTCAAAACATGAAATCAATATAAAAGTTGCTGACCAGGACTCTAAAACTAATCGGACATATGCACTAAACGATAATGTTGGTCGTAATACCAATATTATGGATTCAAGCAATGTTGGACGCTCCTTGTTCACCTGGTAGTCTGATTACTGATAAACCTCGTTCTTCTTCAGATGTTGTAATGGATAAAATATACCGAAAGCAATGATATCGAAATGAGCGGCAATTTCTCAAAGAAGAGAAGCTGAATCTGCTTCTCTTCTTTGAAAAAGAACGATGAGATAGTTCTATTAGAGTCTGCTTCATTGTCTTCAGAAACTGAATGATAACTTGATGAAGAACATTAGTAACGATAAACCACATGTTAAACTGAACATTCTACCCGCACTCAGCCAACCAGTACCATGCTCCACTGTCAAGCTAGACATAAGTCCTATAGATTGGGCAGAAAGTAACGACAATGAAGATTCTTTAGAACAGGCAGAGAAGAAATACATATAAAGTGACAGGTCACTTAGCAATATTGAAATGACCCTGCTTCTGATGTCATAGCAGAAATTTCCGGATAATTTTGTTATTTTGTCATCCTGGTATGTCAAACAGACACAAATAGGTGCATATTATGATATCGTTGATAAATATGTAAACCTTACAGTTAACGAAACTTTGTTTTACCTTCGCAGGTGCCAGTATTTCGCAGCCATAATGAGCGGGTTGAGTTACGTTATCCAACTACCGCCGTAAGTTGTGATTTTTTAATTCCTTATCTAATAAGCCTAATTGAATAACACTGCACGTCTCCTGAGGGTCTACTCGGAATGTTGACATTCGACTTAGTCAATATACAAAATAACAGCGAATTTATTTAAATTTAAACATGGTCGCTGTCTTTTTCTAACATTGGAGCTTATAAATAAAAAATGGTAAAATAAACCTACCTACCTTGGATTTTCAAATACTTATTTAACGGTACCCCACTTGGCATAGTTCGACGACTCTTTTGGATGCCGCCATATTGAATTGTGATTACTGTGACGTAACAATCAACAAAATCGGTCCACGCGTTTCGTCGCGTCTCTAGTATGCCACAAAGGAACAAAAATACTTACATAAGGGTGATGAACGTGGAGTTTGCTCCACAACGCCAATAAACACTTACCCTCCTTTCAGTCACGCAGTCGGAAAAATAGGTCCTATAACTTTATTCAAATTATAATTTTCTTTAAAGGTAATCATGACTTCGAGGTATTTTGGGTGTTGACAGCATTTACGATTCAACGATAAGGCATCTCCTTGGATTCACATGGTGGGTTGTAATTACCATGAGGTTGGAGCTCTACAAATCCTTTACTCTATGCCTGGTGTATAGAGGAGTGTCTGTTTCTGAATGTCTGTGTTGAGACTGTACCATCTATCGCCCAGGCAAAATAAAACAAAACCAAGTAATATTTGCAATGAAATTTTGTACAGGCCTATTTCATCATCCCACAGATGTGTCAAATTTACTCTACCCCATTTTAAAATAAATTATATTAATCGAAGTATGCTGTAATCTGTGCAATGGCAATAGCTCAGCTGTGCTTCATTTTCAAGGCTATTAGGTGTTATCATAATGAAATACAAGCTTTTTTACCCCTACTCTAATTTATTTTATCGCTACGAAGACATTCTTTCTTCGATTACGGTAACTGACGAAAATCAAAAATTGTTTGATTTATGACGGATACACACATGTTTAGTGAAGCCAAAGTACCGGAAAAATATTAATTAATATTATACACATTCACTATGAACGTATTCGCACCTGTCAGTATCGTCATCGTAGAGAACTGAATACTGACATGTCTGAATTGAATCACTTACGCATCACTGTAGCATGATACTGACATATGCGTTTATTTTGTCGAACTGTACGTACACGTACGTACCTACGTAAATTATTACGATAAAACAATTTAAAATCATTAATATTTACAATATTATTGTAGACCTAAGTTATTTTTCTTGATATAAAAATATGTTATTGAGGCACAATGTTGATTTTGCATGATACATGTAATGTTGATTGAATTAATGAATTAATGTAATGTAATAATGTAAGTTACTCCTTGCTCGGCAACCTTCGTATATTATATAAATGCTTAAATGTCTAGCTGGTTCTAGTACATAAACACATATATCTATAGGAAGTATTAATATTGTTTCGTTGCCATAATATGAAATATTATTATCGTAGTCCAGTATTTATAGTTAACTCCGTTTTAATCGACTCGAAATTTTTATATACAATAAACTAAGATCTAATTTCTAATAATCCATAATGATTGTAAATAATATACTCCATCACACTATCTAGAACGTACTTAATCAATGTTATTGTTTTTTATTTATCGTCTAAGCATCTTCCTTGCACAGTATTAAGTTAGTGTTCTATACAGGCCTTCTATTTAGATTATAAATAATATTTGTAGTCGTTGAGTGTGAAGTAAAACATCGCGCGACTTTCCGCTGGGTATTTAAATGGAATTTTCGCTGTGTTGTTTGAATAGTCGGAATACCGTATTATTTGCTTGGTTTTCGCTGCCCCATAGTGGCAGCAAGTATTGTTTATATCTGAATGGGCCATAAGATTTCCCTCCGAATATTAAAATAATTGAGTGAAATTAAATGCTTAATTTTATACATAATTATAATCTAACATAATAGGTAGGTATTATTAGTGTGAGGACAATTGAGTTTATTTTTAGAAAATACATAACTAGTATTAGCCAATGCTAAAAAATGCTGTAGTTCTTTAGATCACTAATACAAATGAAATGCCTAAAGTTCTTCTTCTAATGGTAAGTGTTATTGTAAAAATAGTTCAGGAAAATTAAAATTGCCTACAAAAAATTCTAGTAGTACTTGTTCTACTTGTCTACGTATCACTATTTAAAAAAAAATCTTATATTCAAAAGTTCGTGAGGTCATGCACACATGACACACGAACATGTCGTACATTTAATTTATTTAATGGGTGCACATGCACTTGGCATAATTTTTTGAATTATGAATACTACTGATTTTTTTTTTTCAAACTTGCATTCTATGTATCATGTTTCTTAATAACATTTACTGCATATGACCAACACAATCAATATCCAAATAGAAATGACGTAAGTTTTATTTTTCAATACGTCCCCGGATTCGATTCCCAAACTGAGTACGTACGCGTTTTTTTAATTTATGAATACAATTTTTATTGTCACTTAACTCTATGGCATGGTGCCTAAGAACAGATCTTCCTTATATTCCTTTCAGACTTATCCATACTTATCAATCTTAATGTTTATACCCTGTATAGGTACAGGGACCACTGAAAATTAGTTAATTTTCGTTTCACAGCAAACTTTAATGTTAGGTATCAGTAGAAACTGTAGTTTCAGGTTGTGCTGCACAATTTTATTATTTTGATGTCGGTTGTTACTATCATAAGTCTTAACTGATATCTACTAAGTTTTATTAATTATATTTAGGCCTAGGTTATCTCTCGAAATGATCTCAATGATGCGAGTAGGTATTCAATTAGCTATTGATACGTTCACAAGCATCAACTTTTATAAATTTTAGGCTATGTAATTATTTTATATTTTACGAATATTTTATTACAATTTTGTTATTTTAAATGGATTTGTGTGTATAATGTTTATAGTGCATCATAATATGCATGTCCCTTAACAACAAGCACTGTCTGTATAAAGTTATATATCTGTACCTAATTCTTAAATTGTAATCGTGAAAAATATTTATTATTGTAATTGTTGATAAAATATTATGTTATTAGGTATAGAATAAAGAATAATTTCAATAAATATGTGCAATGCCGTTATTGAGTTTTATTGTCCGCCACCACATATTTTAAGTCTGTTTTCTCGTTTGCCACCTGGGGGGCCCTGATTCTGACCTATCGGATTGCTCCCGGATCGAATCTTAGAACGACATATTTTTACAGCATATGTTATTAAGTGTTAGAAATTAGTTTACCGTATAGAAAATTAAAAACTGATTAATATAGGATTTTTTTCTACATCCATCTATTTTCTTAACATTCTGTTTTTTAACTTTAAATAAACTGACAGTTCTGGCCGAAAATATTCCGACAGCTCAGAATCAGGGGGCTGGTGGCAATACCTACATCTGGAGGCAACTGGGAAATGTGTGGGTCCCCAGCTTCCTCATTGGTATAATCGTATACCATATTTTAGAGCAAAATTGGAGCAATCATATGTTTCAGTAATAAAATTGGAGCAATCACAACTTCGTTGCTATGAGTTGTTTTTTTGTGTGTAAGCTGGAGAAACGTGTCCCTGGCTGACACATGGCCGTTAAAGGCAAACCAGTGGTGTTAGGGTTTTATACTATAGTAAAAAATATAAAGCATAATTGGAGCAATGAGAGAAGCATCACACTCGAATAGTTTTGAAGCTACGATCATAAAACTGTGTGCGAGCTGGAAACCCGGGTTCCTGGCTCGCACATCTGTATGTTCGTAATTATTTAAGCTACGATTATGTATATACCTCAAAGTTTAAGCTAAATTGGAGCATATTGCTCCAAATTTTCAAAACTCTAGCTCGAATACTAAAAGGAAAATTTATTTATTCAATGACGTGAATATAAGGCCCAAAACAAACGACGAAGAATCCTATCTTATAGGATCTACGTATCGGAATTAGATTCGTTCTTGAAATCAACGTGAAACTCCCAACACTAACCAAACACCTGGTAGGTACTTGTACCAGAAAGATAGGCATGGAATCTTAGCAACGGAAACACTTAGGAGATTCGTTTTGGACATAAATAGTTAAAGTTTAACGTATTACTTCGAGACACGTGATTTTCAGGGTCTCATGATGAACAGATAAATTATTTCGGAAATTTATTCTTGGACTTAACTAGGTTTATAGCTCCGATATACCTACTTAATACTTTCAGCGTCTGATGTCAACCAGAAAGATTGTAATCAGATATTAGCAACACTAGATTTGTTTTTAGACACAAACAAGAGTACCTGAGTAATCAGTGAAAGCGTCCATGACATGCTCAGAATAAAATTGACCTTCTTCGTCCAAGACCAATTTCTACTCAAACCATAATAATTGTGCCTCCCCTGTATAGGTGGACTTCCTGAGGGTGCTGAAGTCTGCCACCGCCCAGGAGCTCTCCAAAGACGTACTCTTCTTGAATCAGACTGGAAACGGAACCTGAATTCATCCGTGAACATCACGTTAAAACGACGATGATGAATATCAAACAAAGTCTTCAGCTTTATATATTAAGTGAAGTAATAAAAGTAAAGTAATTTCAGTTACAGTGGGTGAAATTTAAAAAGAAAAAATGGAATGTTTAGCTAATAATGTATAGAAAAAAGTTTACCTATTAAAAACTAGTACTGTTCATTTTGAAAAAAAATCATGGTTAATTACAATAAGTCACTGAAAATTGATAAAATTCTCTACAAACTTGGACTTAACACTTTTTACCCAACTACGGCGAAGCCAAAAGGAAGGGTAATGGTTTTGGCAGTCTATGCATATTTGTATGTATGTATGTTTCACGGTAGCGCCTAAACTAATGAACCGATTTTAATGAATGAGGTGTCAATAGATTTGTAATAATAGCCCGGGTGATATAGGCTATATATTTTTTTTATATATAACCTTGAAAAAAATATTTTGGTGTTAGATAGCCCATTTATCGAGAAAGTTTATAGGCTATGTAACAACACGCTTCGGCCAATAGGAGCTTAGCAGTGGCCAAACAAGGAACGACGGTAGCGAAGCCCTGGGCAATATTAGAATAAGTCGATCAATGGTTCAAAAGTTATAAGCGTTTTTAGTTGGCCGATCTGGGGAGTCTCCCCAGCCTGAAATGGCGTTTAAAGACTTAAAAAAAAATGACACCTCAAACACAAAAATCCATTCACTGTAACGATTTTCCTAGGTTAAAACCCCCAGGCACTCCACTATAATAATAATAATATAATTTACTTTATTTAAGTGACCAAAACTCATAATGGATTAGTAAAAACTTAGAACTATTGTTAGTGAAAATAATGACTATAATGGGGTTTAATTACATTGCAATTACAAAACACTTGGCTCGACTATGTTCCGTGTGAGACAGCAGCACATCGGTTTATATATACAGTCGAGCCTCTGTGCAATCATGCTTAGGATGCTGTTGGAGCAGACCCGCACCCTGCACACAAGGGATCCACAACGCTTACGCATGGTCGCATAAAAACAAGCCACGTGTGCGTTCGCGAACATACCCGATACGCTACAGAAGCGAGGCAGCCCCACCAATACCCTAAACGCGTTGTTATATTTGCGGAGAGCGGTGTACGATCTTTGAGTATACTTAGCCCACAGGCTGCACGTGTAAAAAGTTGTACAATAGGCCCGAAAGAGCGTGAGTTTTACACTCAGTGAACAACGTGCAAATCTGCGGGCCAGCATGTTCGCTCTAATGGACAACGCTCTCCGCTCTCGTTCAATGTCAAGGTCATCACTTAGGTCGGGGGTAAGTATATGACCAAGATATTTAAATTTAAATACTCTTTTTAAAATTGTACTATTGAGTCTAACTGGTGGAATATTATCATATCTCCTACCCCCGGCCCCAAAGACCATGACCTCACTTTTTTAACATTATATATCAGGCCATGAGTTGTGGCTTATTTTTCACGTTTTTTTCATTATATAGATTAGCTTTAGCGTTTTCGAACTGATGAAATGTTAAAAATAATACTCATAAGGGTCATAAATTAAGTCTTTTTATTTCAGAAAACGATACAATATAGCATAATAGTACAATATAACAACAATACCATACGGAAATTAAATTTAAGTGGCTATTGTCAATTTAAAAATAAACCTACGCATTGATGCTTTAAAGTGGCTTTATACCAATACATCATCTTCCAAAATTATAAACATGTCAAGACAATGTTTCATTTACACCATGCAAGTATCATTATCAAAATTGCCGAGAAACTTGTCAAGAGACTCGGCTTGTTATATTTGCGCAAAAAAAGTACCGCGTTTCAAAAATTTAATGATACAGTAACAGAGTTACATCTCGTGTAAATGAGCCCGAAATTTTTTATTTGTGCAGAATGCTTGCTTCAGAATTATTTAATAAAAATGGATTCTGCGGCACGAATGTTCAAAAATGAATTAAAAAATATTTTGGACGAACGTTCGTGCAGCAAAATCAAAATCAGTTTTTCTTAAATTACTCTGAAGCCGTTGGACGCCCAAATAGCAAATTTCGGGCTCATATACACGAGAATAAGGCTCTAATTATCTGTATAATTAAATTCTTGCAGTACTTTTTGCTGGGCGAACGCACACTTTGAAATTGTAAGGATTATTTATTCAACACTGAAGTGAAAATTTCAATAGGCCTACACGGTACCGGCTAAAACGTCGGTGTCAAGCAAGAGCCATACAATTTCTGATACGTAAATGAGCAAGCATACACTGCATTAAAATCACCTGTGTATTGTTAATATTTTCATGACGAGGTGAGTTAATGGCTCAGTCGCACAATGTGCACCGGATAAAAAAGGTGCATTTCTTAATAAAGATCACTTAAAAAACCCAAAATGAGAATGTCTTAAAATTTAAATCCGTTCGTTTTTGTAATATATTTATTGTACTTTTAATAATCCAAACATAAGACAAACACGGTCAATAGTCCATTTTTTACACAAATAAAGTGTCTGTAAATAAAAATCAATCTTTGGAGAAGACCCGTGCCTAGTAGTGGGACGTTTATGGTCCGCTGACAAGGTTGAGCCTTGAGAAGAACTGGCAAGAAACTCAAACCACTCTTTTTAAAAACCAAAGTTACAATTTCATAACAATATAATATATAATGCAGATAATACTTGCTCAGTTTAAATAAAGTGTCTTTCATATTACGTCACTAAAATTTATAAAGCCGCGACACTTCACCATCTTTTACATAATAATTAAACCAAATCCGCTTCCACAAACAAGTAGTTCAGGTATTATTAACAGGTAAATAAATTTCATATCTTCATACAAAACCCTCCACTTTAATTATAACTTGATATCTGTGTGTGACGTAATACAAAGGTGATTGTTAAGGTCTACTGACATTTTATTAAAAGTGTATCGGTAGTGCCCAATGATACATTAGTCTCATAAAAATGTTTTCTTTCTCTTTAATGACAAGGACGAAACTGAACCATTTGATAAATATATTTGTTGTTCCCGATTTTGTACAGATTTACATAGATTTTCCTTCATATACCTATATATATAATTATGTAACGAAGTGTTCACAAATCTGCTGGTATAATGACTCAAAGAGAAACGCTAAACATTTTCAAACACATTGATGTATAAAACAATGTCTCTTGGAACATCTGTACACTGAGGTTTGATACTTATGTAGATGATGTAGAGATACATTTAATACAGTAAATTAACCATTCTGTTCATCATCATTAATTATAAAAAAAACCACCACAAATGAAAACGAAAAATGCCATAAACAAGAGTGAAATTCTTCTAAATATACTGACACAAAACTACGATTAATAAATGTGCTATGAAACATGACATATTGACACCTAGTATTACCGAATACTATGCTAACTCCACGGACACTATTGTATCTTTAGAGTTTACAAAACAGAACCACAGTTTTGCCAATGTATATAGGCATACAATCCTCACTCTGCACCTCAATATCATTCGGCGCTAGCTGAGCTTCAATTTCTTCAATTAAAAATGTATTGTGTAGAACAATATGAATATAGTCTCTCAAATAGAATATCTCGATTAATGTTGTAAAACAAGAAACACTTGAGTTGAACGTAAAGCTCAGCTAAAGCCGGCCATCTTATACCAAATGTTTTCATAAGCAAGTACCTATCCCCACTGTCTCTCCCGCTGTGCACTTAACAAACAAACTTATTCGTTGTAATAAAATAATAGTTTTATTTTTATTGTTAAACATTGGTTAAATGATTATACCAATATTAAATTACTTATTTGCTTAGAGGAAAATTTATCAACTTCCCCAAACTTAACTAAATCTTTGAGATTAACGAGACATGGTATTGCAGTAGAAGGGTTCCATTAGTTTTATCTTAATTATTTTGTTTTGTTATTTAAATATACATCGACACTCTCTTATTTTCCGCTTGTCATCTAAATTTAACACATTACGCATTTACGATACAAACATTATTGTAAAAGCCACAATTTTATGCGTGTAAAAATAATGACATGATTTCACTCAATTTCACATCAAAATACACAATATATTAACTGACTCGTTTCGCTATTGTCCTATAACTTCATAAACTTTTAACCCTAAATATTCCATGCTTGTTACTTGCTTATTATTTTGTGGTTAATTTCAACTACCAGTATTTACGTGTGGCTCGAGTGCATAAAAGCAAACCTATTTCTCTTTTATATTTTAAAGGCAGTTTGTATTTCGGAGTTTGTAAAATATTATTTGAAAATAAATAAATCTCGAATAGGTGCAAGATTTTTTTTGTTTTTACAAGATCAGTGCGAAACTAACTTAACTCCGGCTGGAACAATAGTATTTTGTTTTTATATTAAAATTAATGTAATCGAATTTCAGATTCGTTACTCTACTTAGTATACATTTCATTAGCCATATAACAGCACATTCTAGCAGGCTGGGAGTTCCAAATTAATTATCATATTTTAGCTGTTCAGCTGAAAACGATTAGATCTTGGGGCACTCTGATTCGAAATTTGATTTTTTACATTAGTTATAAGTTTGTTCAAGCTCGAGCCTGGTGTTCCCTTATGGTATTCTCTCGGAAGATTAATTTGGTACCTCAACCTTCCAAATATTCCGGTAAACACTTACCACGAGGCGGGCTTATCACTTGTACAAAAAGAAAAGCAACGGGCTTCACAAAAATATATAATTAAGTCGCTAGTAATCAACAAAGTAAAGTATAAAAACCTAAAAATTGAGGTTTACTTAGTTGCACCTAATAAACATGCACTGAGCCACTGTGTGTTTCGTGTATCGTACTTTAAATACCTCGTACTAAAATAATATTAACAATAATACTAACACTTATATTTTGCATGGCGCAACGGTTATTTAAATTGTAATTTACCTACAATATACTGATCCTTTGCGGTACATAAGCCAGTTTACTCGCGACAGCGCTGTTATCAAAGCTACAATCTTTGCCAATGCACAACTGTATATTCTATTCACGTATACCGAACTGAATCTAATTACATTTATACTTGTAATTATCATTATTATGACTGACAGTTACTGAATTAATTTTACCAATTGTACATTTACGATAAAATCATTAGACACGTTTTTAGACGCTATAATTAACCTCAATCGTCCTTTATATAATATTTTACAGCAATTTAGATGTTAAAAATAATAGAATAATTTACTAAATTGAAGAAAAGAAGCATATTTGAGTTCCTATGCTGTTTAGACTTTGTACACTATACAACATCGCTACGACAGAGTCTAGCGAAGTCTAGCGAAGCGAAGAAGCGTGCTAGTAGCACTTGTGGGTGTGCTCAGGCGTGGGGGTTATAATATATACCCTCAACGTCGATACATCTTATAAGAAATCAATTTAACAACAGTCAATTAGGAATAGAGAGGGGTCTCATGATAAAACCATTACTATTATTTAAAACATTTTATTGTGTACATGTTTATTCTGTAGCAGATTTAAAATAAATATTATTTCTTTCTTTCTTTTATTTATAAGGCATAATATTTCATTACCTCTTTAAAATCTCTTCAATTTAGTCTAATACTCTAATATTCTCCGAGGCACAAACCAGCGGTCCAATATACTCTAAATCTTTTCTTCATCAATCTAAGGCAATGAAGGGTGTAAATGACACGGGATTCTTCTATGTCTTAGTACTTACATTTAGCCTCACAGGCAACGACATAAGTACTCTGGGGCTCCAGCGCACACACACACAGAGATAAATAATACAATGAACTCTTTGAGAATGTTAATTAACTAAAAGTTGTTTAATAAAAAAACAGTGATTCATACAGAAAGACACTGGTATTTTCACTTCATCTATCTCAAAACAAATCGGTGGCGCCTCGACACGACTCCAAATTAAGTGTTAGCTTAAAAATATATAATTCCTGTTAATAATAATGAGCATATATTATTATTAACAAGCTAAACATTATATAAGAGGCCCCTGTCAATTATATCCGTCATTACCTTATTATTTTCAAATGAAAGCTTTTAATTTTGTTCTCGGTACAGAATTTTTTTACAATAATTATAATCAATTCAATACAATCACCGACTACCGATGTTGGTATGACGTTCGTAATCCCTATTTCTTGATAAAGTATTGGGAATTTGCCAAGTAATTAATTTAAATTCTTAACGCCCGACCGATGTATACATATACATCGAGTACAAGTAGAACACTGTACTAATAGTGGTCTTACTATAAATTTGTTTAAGACTTATCGCATGCTTAGTGGACAGAAGATGGAAAAACGTGAAAGCGTGTTTATAAGTCAGAATTAATTACACAGGTCTACAGGGATCTGCCACTTCGAGGTTTGACGGTTGAATTCCGATTGTGAATCCGATCGAGCCCTATGAGAATTATTTATTAAAATAAATTGAATAATTAGAAGCATGGAAATCTATTAAGGAGGTTGCAAAAACCCTTGGGAATCGTAAGAGTGGCAATTTTATTAGAAATGATATAAAACTTCAGACAAATGGGGTAATCGACGAGCATAAAACTTCACTTCCTGAAAACTCACTTGGACTGAACAGGAACTGAAAGAGACGCAGCATAGGTATCAAGGCTAATGGAAAATAAAAATTAATAAAAGTTATGATTCGTAGACCTGTGTTAAGATGTTAATATCTCTTACTATTTCCTCATTTTAGTCTCACTTTCCTCTCTAAGCGCGATATTTATTACATGAACAAACTTTATCAAGAAAAATGATTACACAGATACCATTTTCTAAAGTTATTGAACTATATAAATAAAATATTTATTATAGGTAAATATTCTTCTAACCAATCCGCTGCCCTCATAACGATCACTAGCATAAATATTGTGGACATTAAAATATGATAAAAACATACCTGATTCAGACAGACAAACCACCATAATTATTATATACTTTGAGAATGCTGTAAACAAGTTAACTTATTTCGCAGCAAACTTCTTTAAATATTTAAATATGTAATCATAACAGTAATAACTTAAGCTATAAAATCCTATTATAGTAAACAAAGGTGACACAAATAGTTAATTACGCTACATTTAAGATAAATTAGTGAAATGCCATTTATCTGTAAATGATTGAGTTGTGGTGAAGCGTTCACTAACACTAATCATGTAATATCGGAATATGTTAAGGGCAGGGACTGGTTCTGAACATAAGGCTCAGCGCTCTGTATAGCTAAGTAACGCGATGGTTTGATTACAACACTATGTTGTTTTGAAAAGAAATTATTTTATTCCATATACAAATGTTTCCGATACTAGAATGTATAAAATTTTGATTTATTTCTAGACAAAGCGTTTATTCGCTATTTTCAATTATGATATTACAAAAAATACATAGAAGGAATATAGTTGGCTATTATATAAGGGGTAAAGCACAATTTTCTGAAATGATGTTAGCTGATTAAATAATAAATTATAAAAGTAAAATACTGATGTGATTATTATTATTATATTTAAATGATTGAACAAGAAAACAATATAACCTTCAGTAGTTTTCTAATTCATCAGTTAGTTAACAGTATGTTGGCATTGGAAAGATCACTCATCATAATTTTGTGGGAAGAACATCGGAAGCTTTCGAGAGGTCGCTAGTAAAGGAAAACAGATAAGCTGCCTTGTGCGAGGATGAAGTTTAGTATAGGCCAGTAAAATTATTAGATATTAAAATCGCAAAGCGTGATTTTCTTGTTGAAGTTCGATGATATGTTAGGATCGGTTAGAGTAGTCAACACCAGTTTACAACTTCAAGAAACCTGTGGTTCATATTTTGTTATGCCCCATTTTTTAACGTCAGACGTCAATAAACGATAAACCGGCGAAGTATGTTAATTTGCTTTTATTATTTTTACAAGTTTCTATTTTCATACGCCTTTAAGGGTGTTTTGAACGTCAAAAGGTTAAACATATTTTGTTGCAATTTTTCAGTTTTAGGGTTTCATTAATTAACGCGATTTTTAGTTTGGTCATTTTGCAAGAAATGTTGATCTAAAAAAGAACCAACCAAATTAGACTTTAGTTTTCAAAATTGAAATTTTAAAATTAAAGTAGGGTATAATTATTATCTATTTGAAATGCCCTGCCTTATAACTACGTTAGCAAAATATAATTGAATAATTTCTAATGATGTCTGGTTTTTATTTATTTTCTTAATATAAAGGGAAAGAATATATCGAAAAGGATAGTCATCCTACTTATTTTAACGGCTAATCACTCTAGAGGTACCATGAATTTTATATACACCTCGCATATATATCAAAAATATACTAATAAGCATGTCAAAAAGGACTAAACTATCTGAAGAAGTTTTAAAACATCCAATGATAGTAGTTAAGCTGGATCCTATACTTAAATTTATAAAATCATTGTTGCTAAAAAATCATAACTAAATTAAATGAAATTTATTGATTTGCAGAATTATGGTGGGTAGGTAACTACATAGGCTGTTTAAATATGTTTTAAGTATCAAATATTTCGTCAGTTTTTAAAGTGCAAATTATTATAAAAACAATATTAAATGAAAAAAAAAATAGGTAATTATTAGTCAAAATTGGCGACAATCGAAGAATGTCAAATTAAAAGTCAATGTACATAGATACGTCATATAGAATCCTAATTTAGACAACGTAAGTAGTAATTAATAGAATAAAACATTTTATCAATAAACCAAATCTTTTATATCTTTTTAAATTGTGGCAATGGTAATTCTTTTATATCTTGTGGTAATTTATTAAATAATTTTATGTACATACTAAGTACACACACTAAATGCCGCACTCAGAGACGTCAATTAGCAGTAATCTGTCATTAACACAATTGTTTCATTGAATAATAGTCTTTAGGCGTATCGTAAGTATTACACGTTTTTAAAGTTAAGTTTCGTCTCTGAGCACGGCAGTAAGTCTCCTAGCCTTTACAAGCCAAGTATCCACTGAAATATTTATAACACGAGTATTATCCGTCACAATAGGCAAACTTTCTATTTTGATAGGTTGACTAAAACACTATTAATATCGATATTATGTTAAAAATTAGGCCTTCTTGAAACAAGTTTTTGTTCGTAAAAACGTAAGTGGGTAAATAACTGCGATTTATAATTCAATAGAAAGCAATCATAATTTTATTGCCCATTATGTTCTTATGGACATTAAGCAAATTTTATATTAGTAAAGTAGATAACTTGTTTATAAACATGTCCGTATTTTGTCAAATTTTTTTTTGTTGTTTAATGCAATACTATAAGGACCAAATTTTGTTAAGAATCAAAAACAACTACGTAAGTAGTTATTACGTACTGAACACAGTGTTTTGAAGTTATGAAGCTGCAAATTGAGTTTCAACCGTAACCGGTTCTACCACCGTATGAAAAATCAAAATTACATAACGCTTTGCGATTCTAGCCCCTTTTTATGTATGATTTTACTGTCCTAGCAGTGTAACAGCGGAATCTGTGAGGCGATGTCAAGGGTCACCGCAGGGTATGATAGAGCATTCACATGAGGAACTTGCCAATGATAAAACCCAAGAGTGCCATGCCTACGGCCGTGGCGAGCCAGGGCATCATGGCGACTTGCGCGTTCTTCTCTGGGCCGTATGAGTGGGCGCGGGCTGTGCGCCCGTCGCCGCCACCCGCCTGGCGGAGGCGCAGCTGCAGCAGCTCCTCCTGAAACACAACATGCATGTCACCCTTGCTCCTATGTTACAATACTCACAACGCTAGCATTCTGTTCGTCACAATATACTAATTAAGCTATATAGGTAAGGAAATACAAGATAAGTGGGACTTTCGATTATTAAGAGATTTTGTCCAGTTCAAAACTAAATAGCAGAACAAAAAGAACTATCGCAATACAGAAAAATATTGTACGCGTTATAAACTCTATACCATTGTTTAAATTTACAACTAGCATAATGCAGTGGCTCATTTTCATCAGTTGCTGATAGCTATACAGTTGTAGTCGCAATGCTATCACTTGCATCTTAAACAATCTCGATATCAGAGATATATAAACATTTATCGTATCACTTTCTGATTTATTTATTGAGAAAATAATAAGTTTTTAAAACCGAACATTGTAAGTTGTAAAACCGAATTCTTACTCTTGATTACAGTTAGGCTAAGAAGAGTTACAATCAATCATCATCATTATTAACAATCCATTATATGTCATTATTGAGTATAAGTTGTATCTCATAAGAATATGTTATCAGTCTACTTCTACTGCTACAGTCAATAAATATTATGATCGACATTATAATATTTATTCATCACTAATATCCACACTTTTTTATCAGTTACAGTATTTTATTATCAGTATATGGCGCCCCCTCCGCCAGATGGAGCGACGACCTAGGAAAGGTTGCGGGTGGCCGTTGGATGCGGGCGGCACAAAATCGCTCGTTGTGGCAGAAATTAGGTAAGGCCTATGTTCGACAGTGGATGTCGTTGGGCTGATATGATGATATGTTGAATTCACCATGTTTCAAACAAGAAGGAGACCCCGAGAGACTATACTGTACTGCCATTAAATAGAGTAGCAATCAAGCTATGGCGTCATAGATTGCAGTAAAAGTTTCCATGACTATCTTTAGCGTTATAAAAACATCAAAGGTGCTTGAATTATTGCAATATTACTGGCAGATATATAATATCAAGTTTAATAATAAGACTTGGAAATTGAATCTAAGACTTCAGCACATTTTGCCACAAATGCAAAAATAAGTAAACAAATTTATTCGCTGATGCTTTTACATTTGTGTAATTATAGACAAGCATAATTAAAACCATTATTATTAAGAATGAAACTATACCTAGTTCTGTTAAACAAAACACCCATCTAGATAAGCAAGAATTGCAATAAAAATGTACTAGTGTTTCATTGTTTGTTCGACTATACATTTATTTGTACATTATATAGTAGGTGGCATTTAAATTTTTATGGGTAGGGCCCTGTCGCACAAGCGTTAAAGTATTCCTACGCTTGTAATATTAGTAGGTAGGAGTGTCATATTACTTTCAGATTTCTCACATTATACTATTGTTAAAGTCTCACAGCATGCAATAGGTATATATGTACCATAATGTGCAAACATAAATCTTTTATAACCTGCATTCCAATAAATGTTCTTATTTATAGCTTTGTGTAATGTGGTATTCATGACTTAATAAACACTGAAAGTGATCCCACGTAACGCACAGCTTAGTACTTTTAGAAGATTCGAGATTCGCCTTGTGTCTGCACACTCTAAGTTATTCCTATATTTATAAAACAACTTGAAGGACAAATACATATTACATAAGGTCATTTATAAACAAGTACCTACATAATAAACAGGTAAAATGGAGATTTCTTGTTAAGTTAAGCAGTCGGTCAGGGAAACTACTCACTCAACTCTACAGATGAGTGCAACTAAATAGTTGCTAAGCTGTTGATGCCATCCTAATGACTTATATAAGACATCCATATTACAAGAGTGAATAGAGTTCAGTAACTTGTTTCCTTGAGACAGGCTACTCGTTTACAAACTATTTAAAAACTCACTTTTAATTGAAGATTTTCGTGTCTTAATTTGCTTTCCTCCTCCCGCAAGTGAATAACTTCTAAAGTAGCCTTATGCAAATCAGTTTCTGCATTCTCTGACTTGGGGAAAGTCAAAGTCTGTAAAAATCATAATGAAGTAAATATAAATACAAATATAAACCGATAAACACTTACAGTAAGTAATATTAAGATAAATTACAGAACATTGGCAAAAAAATAAGTAACATGCATTTAAAGTCTATAATAGTAAATTTACAGTGTATTGTGAAGACAATGAAATGTTAGGAGTGTTGGAATGTACACAGGATATGCTAAGCCAAACGCATATAATATGTCATATTATAGAAATCCTTGATACACGAGAAACGAAAAATAAATACTATTATTGGAAAATGTTGTGTAACTATTATCTGCCTATATAGGCCAAACTTACTTAATTTTGAACAAAACTATAGCTGTAAACCCCTTAAATTTTATAATAAATATATAATAGACGGGTACCGTTTTAGGGCCTGTAGTGTGTTGTTCATCCTTCCACTTTCCTTCATTCTGGGTAAGACCTTCTACAGCATCCTGTAAGACAATTTAAATAACATGCCAAGCTGTGACTAAAATTCTCCCAGTTCTACATAATAATTACAATGTCGACGATTGCTAAGTTCATTGACATGATCGGCCTTAATGACGAACAATGAATTTAATATAAATAGTTGATGTCTGGCGTTAGCCGGTAAAACAGGGTTGATCGGCGAAAGGGCAAATAAAAATTGAAAAAGCTCACAAACAATAAAACAGGGTCAAAGGTTCATCTCGTGCACGAGTCTCGCACAGCTGGGTGTGATGATACAGGACTCCAACAAACAAAACATCGATAAACGTGAACAATGAGTTATTATCTAGGTTTACCTTTGCGGACGATTTCGTCTCATCTGCGGCTGCGGCACGTTTCTTGGATATTTCATTCTGAGTGACGTTGTCGCCTGCATCCTGTAAACATTTGTAATGTAATCACTTTTTACATTTTCACCTTTGGCACTCGATTGAATGCGTAAGTATTGTCCCACAAACAATCACAATAGAAAATAACTTACGTTAGTACCACGTGGGGATTCAAATACACATTTTAGCTTGTAATCCATGAGCTGTTCAGGACTGATCTCCTTCCACTGAAAAAATTCAAATCAATGTTTTAACATATTTATTGAGAACACCATTGGTAGACGATAAATTTTTAGCAATGAATTATTATTGATACATACCACTTGATCTATGTTAGTCTTCCCCTCGGGAGCCACCACACTCTGAACCATAAACTTATGTTTATGTTTCTCATTGGGATCGACATACACCGGTTGGGGAGTGACTGAAAACAAAATTACAAATAAATACTTACACCTCATAGTTTTTTTAATTATACCACGATGGTAGCATAAAGACAGCCCTCGTTAACGGGAAGGCCGTTAATCGCTTACTATATCGTAGGTGGTTACCCGAAGCCTGTGGGAGCATGCAACACTAGGGGCATCACGAGCGCAATAAGATGGATAAACTTGATTTATTTAAAGATATTAAATAATTGGACAGTTGGCTGCACAGAGTACAACAATCAAATTGATACAATAATAAGCACCTATTCCCCTCTTTGTCTGTAAAGAAATTTTATGTATAATTCATAATAAGTTTATCAAAGTCTATTGCTAAAAATGGATCAAATGTAATTAATTACTTACTGGCAATTTCCACTTTGGAGTTTGGCTCAAGGACTCCAGAATTGGGACGTACGCAATACTTCTTTGGTGCGGTAGTTTTTATCTTGAAAAGGACTGTATCGGTTGATGGGTTTGTCAATCTCATATAGGTCGTACATCCCTGCTCGAAGAGGCCTGAATAATCAACTAAAATAATCAATAATAATGACTATATCCATAGCGATAGCAGCAGATTGCAATAGTTTAATTAACCTAATGTCTAACAAGTATGTTATTTTTAAACCAATTATTTAAACATGTTATATTCTAGGGACACATAGCATTTATGTGCAGCAATTTAAATTAAAGGTACCTATGAAATGTGTCATAAAAAAATATTTAAAAAACCGGTCAAGTGTGAGTCGAACTCGCGTTTAAGAGTTCCGTACGAACTTCTAATTTTATTGTGACATAGATTGCAGTTCCGAGTGTTAAATCATTTTCAGCTTGGATAATTATCTCCACGCGGTCCTGAGAAAATGTGGGTCATGACAGATGGCCAACGAAGTGATATAAGGGTTTAATTTTTTCTTTTTAAGGTACAGAACTCTAAAAATCATGTACCTATTTAATGAAAAAGTAAATACTTTACACTGTTATATTAGCTATTAACTGTGGAAATATAACCTAAGCACAAATAAAATATAATATTTTTTTAAGTGAAGGTCTAGTTTCTGTTTTCTAAGTCTAGAATTTTAACGTTTATGTCAGCGGGACATAACATTTTTAAATAAATTATTTTATGTTTATTTCAAGAATACTATCATGAATTTATCTTTACTTATATGTAATAAATTAGCAGCTTTATTATTATTACATAATAATACAAAATACATAAAAAGTAAAAGTAAGACAAAAAAGTTTTGAGGATGTAGTGTAAAAAAAAAATGTTGACATGGTACTTATATCTAATTTTATTTTTAATCCATATAATAAAAATACGGCGCGGAACAAGTACCTAATACATTTTTGCATAAAAATTATGTATGTTTTGAAACTATGCCAAAACTCAATTTTACGACATTTCTCTCTACATTATTGCTCGATGTAATCCTCATGTTGTATATAGGTACTCTGTGTTACCCTTATGCGTTTTATTTTGTGTTAATATAGATGTACTATGCGAGTCAAATAAGTAAGGGAATGTCAAAACAAGACGCCATTTTAGTTCCCATTTGAAGATAGCTTCATACCCTACAAGTAGGGTGTACAAAAAACGAAACACATTACAAGTACATATACTTTTTCAGTTTGAAGATCTTTATTTTCTGATTTAGTAGTAGTAGTAAGTAATAACAACAACAATACAACTACGCTCCTGGACTCCTAAATCCACCTAGCATAATGAGTTAGTATCGTCCATAACTTTTAAAATTTATATGAATGACCAAATATTTTTTTTATTTTTTTTTTATGCAGTTTTGTAGCTGGCATATTTTGCGCCTAGTTGACATGCATTTGGTTCTAAATTTAAATTTGTAATCTCGAAAAACAAATGAAAAGCTGCAGTTGTTCATTTTTTAGGAACCTTTAACAATACAGAAACTGTAAATTAGAGCTTTAATATTGATTTTTTCGTATCCACGGATTGAAAAAGTTCGTCAATTGTTTTTGTTAATGTTTAAACCATTTCCGGGTTGAAATTTTGGATATTGTGCCTGAAGTAGGGGCTCAAACTGTGGCTTTCTTCAGTCTGGTTTAAGCCAGAGAAACGTGAGTACACAACTCCATATAACCGGATCCGCTGTTCAAAGAGTGTACCACAGGTTCCGAGACTGGGGGATATGTTCGTCGTTTACGATTATGATAATTCATATATTTATTTAAAGTTATGGACGATACTAACTCATTATGTTAGGTGGCTCGTTAGGAGTTCGGGAGTATATAACAAAAGTAAGTCAATAACAAACTGGACCTAAGAGACCGAAGGGAATTAAATTAGCACTTGTAACAAAATAACTTCTCTAAACGAAATAATTTTTTTCCCTATTTTAATTCTGCTGGCTGTACAAAAATGTGCACATTCGACTGAAGTTTGTTTTTTTATAATGATGATTGCAAAGATATTTTGATTGCAAAATTTTGTCTAGGTACAATAATTACAGTAGTAAAGTGACAACACCTCAGCAGTTATGTATCCAAAAAATTACTTACCTACTTCCAAAATAATGACAAGAGTGAACTGTCTGTCAAAACATTGCTGACTCAACACAGGCACACAAAGAAGAATTTTAGTTGGATTTAAGTCTAACATTATATTTTCTGTAGAATATTGTTTGTCTAAGTGAAATAATAATACTAATTTATTGTAGTATTTTCTTTCAACTTAAACCAAACTTTTGTGTATCAAACAAAAGTTTCACTTGTCACTAAACTTGTCACACGATATCTAATAGAACAGCAGTTTCCTACATTTGAAATAAAAAATTAAAATAAGTAATGTATGTATGTCTGTGGGCCAAGCATAAATATCTTGAATACTCAATTTATTTTTGCATTTTTTCTGCACTATTGAATTATTTATTTAGGTAGTGTTGCACAATACAATAAAAATCTGTATTTTAGAAACATTACGTACTGTGCTTTAACAAAAACTCAATGAGGTTTATCTTTATACGCCTTTTTTGTATTACACGTGAATATGGTTCAAAGATAGAGTTTGTATGCCTTAAAAATATGGATCAAAGATTGTGTGACATTAATAAATGAAGCTTAGACAATTAGGGCGGCAAACCGATAGTGCCTAGCCCGTGAATACTGACCATAGAAGGAATTTGATTTAAGATCTGGTGATATTACAGTTACTTGTTTCATTATAGTATTATGATCATATAAGTGTCATCAAGACTAATAAAATTATAAGTAATTAGGTAATTGTTACAGAAAATTGGTAATGAGAATGAGCAAATCTTGAAGGCTTCATAATGCTACACAGCTATATATGTTAGAAGCTTAAAGTAAAAGCTCAAAATAAACATTATGATAAATAATTATCAGTTCATAGTTACACTACTCTTTCTTTCATTAATATTTAAATGAGCAATTAAAAATTTATATTAATGTGAAAAAACAAATCCCGTTATCAAAGCCGTTCATTATTGAAATCGGTAGAAATTTGTATTAAAAATTGGTTGATCAGCATAAATATATCCTACTGATTTTATGAATGTGAAAATATGTTGTGAATATATTTGGATACTTGTAAATTAAGCATCACTAAACTATTTAGGCCCATTTTCTGAACCATCAAATAAAAGTTATTAACCGATTAAAGTATAACCTGACTGAATTAAAAGTAAAACAATGGAACTGGTTTATTCATACAACTGTCATTTTTAATTTGTTTAAGTTATATATCTATATATATCCTACCAATATTTTGTTGGTGAATTAAGATAAGACTGTATTGTATGTACATAGGACTTACATTTTCAAATCCAGTTATCACAATAAATTTCACAGGAGTTAGTGCACAATGTTATAAATCAGAATGCCAACTATTTAATGATTTGGAAGCTGCATTATGTTGACTTTATATATATGAATATACATTTGATATTTAAAAAGAAAACTTTATTATAAGTCGAAAATAGTATGAATATAAACACAAGAAAATGAAGCCTTTCAGCTAAAAATCGTGGCAGTATAATAAAAGAATGTCTCTTCATATCATAAGTTTATTATGGTTTATATGTAAAATAACTGGCTTTAAGTGTAAAATTAATCTTACACATAATATTATTTTCACATTAGTATAATATCTAAATACATTAACAAAATTAAACTTTGTTTTTTAAAATAGGAACTTGGATCATAGTTATAGTGATGATTTAACAGTTTACAATAGCTTAAAACAATGGTGAGTTTCAGATTAGCATGGTTCTTATAATTGATAAGCACAAGTACCTACACCACTATTTTAAAGGTCAGAGGAATTCATGCTTTATTAAACATGTAAATAAATACAATCTGTAATGAATGGATATGGTTAGTACCTCTATCAGATAAACAATGTAGCAAATGATTCATATAGGATGAGCTAAGAGAACATGGAACATATTTTATTGCTTTGTAGACAAACAATGGGCCCGATTTTGTTTCTCTACAACCTTAAATAAAGATGAACTTAAATTTGTAAACTAAGGACACATTCTTAAATTTATGCGATCGCGTTAGTACTTAATTAAGAATACGTTCTTAAAAAACTACCAAATGCTAAAAACGTTATTTAAGGACACTACCATAGATTATAATCGGAAAAAGTGTCATAAACGTCATGTTGTTTATTTACTTTTAGATGTTAAAGTCAAAGTATCAGTTTGTAGATTCACAAGTTATATTTATATACCTAGTTGACATAAATCTAATATGCCGATACATAAGCCTTCTTTTTAATCTAAAAAATAAAAAGGACCAAAATCAGAACTGGACAAAAGTGAGGTTAGATCATTAATAAAACAAGTTAAAACAAAGTAATACTTGCCGTCGAAGATCTTCATTATACTTTCTTTGTAAAATAACAGCATGAAAAGGGAATATTTTAAATAATAAGTGTTTAATTGAGCCAAGAAATATGAGTGAAATATTTAGTACACACAAATTAGGTGCGACTTAAATTAAGGTTGCACTAAGATTACAGAACTGTCAAATAAGTCGAAAGGCAATACCAATTAAGAAACTACCATCTCTAATTAAGTCAAACCATACTTATGTAAGGTCACGTCCTTAAATAACACAAACGCAAATACCAATAAGGGCTTAAAATTTTAGATCAAGTTTTACACTTATTTAAGTGCATTTTTTGCACTTATTTAACCCATTCTTGACCGCTGTGCCAATTTGGGAACACTTAATAACTGAGGGTAGACAGATAAAATGTTTGACAAGTAACTTTGTTTTGTTATATTTTTCGATAGCAGGTAATGTTTTTAATAGTTTATGACATCGAATTTTACTAATTAGTGAATACTTCATTATATTTGGATCTACCGAAGTTTGTTAACTCGAGGACCGTATAGGTTAGTACACTATTTATATTGTTATTCATTGTAATTACATAATATCGTGAATTTTGTTATTGTATATAATAAGTAAGTATCTTATACACCAATCAAAGTAACATTTCTGCAGTTACATTTCTTGTATGCCAATATATATCCCTATAAATATTGGTGTGCCAATTTTGGTACAATGGCTACAAGTGTACTAAAAATAAATACATTTTATTTACAGATTCAACATGCATCGTAAACAATATTTTACTAGCAGAAATAACTTTAGAGGCTTGGAAGAGGCTATTATTGCAATAGCAGACAATAGTGATTATGGTTTGTATGTATAACAAAGGAATAGGGGGAATTGACGAAATGGACCAGTCAATATCTCTTTCAGAGTTGGTATTCACGGCAAGAAATGGTCGTGGGTTTTGTTTACCTACATGATCGACATGGCCATGTCAAATGCATGGCGACTGCATGTTTTTGCTAAAGAAGACCCTATGGACCAATTATTATTCCGCCGAAGTGTTGGCAGATACTATTTACGACCTTCGCCTCAACGATGTTTGTCTCGACCTTCACATCCAATGTAGATGGTTTACAGTCAGATGGTATCGATCATGTTCCCGAAAAGCTTCCAAAACGTGTAAGATGCACTGTGTGCCATATTAGAGGCCGTTGGTGGTGCAAGAAATGCAAGAAAGCCCTTTGCATAGATAAACCATGTTTCGCTAATTATCACACATAAGAGGCCATTGTGCCAATTTGGGAACACCCCTGTAAAATCGTGAAAAATGAAAATTTTGTTTTTTTTTTCTATTTGATTTACTTCTGTTCTTGTCTACTTTCAGTAAATAAAAAAAGTATTGAAATCTGTTCACTACTTTTCATTTGGCCACTAATGGGTTAAGATCGGATAAGAAACGCGATCGGCCCCAATAAGTACTATTAGTGAACTTTATTCATAATTTAGGCCAGCAGTTCTTAACCTTTTTGGTTGGCAACCCAAATTATAAATAAATAGAAGCCTGCATAGTGTTACAGTGTTGTTATATTTATCCGTGATAATAAAATATTGAGTATTCCCAAATATTACTGAAAGCCTGTGTTTGTTAAAATTGGTGTTGTGATAAAATAGTAAAACGGGCTTTAAAAAAATAACTTCAGTTCACATAACAAGAAAGAGCACAGCTTATCGTATAAACATGTTTAGTTTTAAAGAATTATTCTCTGATTCCTAATAGTTAAGGAGTTGTGCCTTCCGTCATCAGCCCAGCAACATGAGGTAATCACTACTGGAATTAAATATCTGAATGATATCAGCTAATTTTATGAAAAAGTGCTATATATATATTTGAGGATTACTGGCTTGTTGGGGTAGTGGTTAGTGACTCTGACTGCTAAGCCGAAGCGGACAAATCTTTGTGTGATGAGCATGCTTGTTTGTTCTATGACTGGGTGTAATTTATCTATAATATGTATGTATTTACAAAAAATTATGTATATAGGTAAGTAGTATATCAGTTGTTTACTTACTCTTAACACAAACACATATAATTGCTTAATTTGAGACTAGATGGCGCTGTATAAATTGTATGACAATATTAGTTGGTTTTATTTAAGTAATACTAGCACAGGTCGCACACTTAAAAATGTTTTGGTTAATTTTGTATGGAAACTAAACTTAAATCATCAAAACATCGACTTTTTGTACTTTATAACTTTGTAATTGGTGGTCAATATTGATTTCTTGAGTAGGTATCTTTTTTACTACAATCTGAGTATGAGACTTTCAGTAGAAAAGTTGATCTAGGCATTTTAACAATCATGTTCATTACAAAACACAATAATATTAAACAATAGTTATGAACTGCATCTAGTTATAATATATTTTAATTAATCAAATTATAATTACAATGAACAGGTAGATAGTTTTATAATGAGTTGCTAAGTAGGTATGTATCACCAATATACGAAAATATTGTTAAAACCGAGATTCTCAATATTATCCAAGGATGTAGGTGCTGTATCTGGTTGGTTTTCTATGTTTCTCAACCAAATAAACGGCTTGAAGTGTCGTATTTCCTACATTTGAAAATATCTACATCGTCTTTAAAATAATACGTTTTAACTCGAAATAAACTCGAATAAAAACTTCGTAATTACTACTTGCAAATTGCAAGTATTAACAAGGAAAATGTAAAAAACCGCACCCCGACAAAACGCCGATATCTGGAAATAGAAACTCCATTTGTCAGCAGCTAGCTCGCGGACCTATGTATACTCCCTAAGTTTTAAGGCGCTCGTTATAAATATGCGTAAAATAAACAGATAAAATACTCACCCTTAAATTTTAGCTCGTTTAGAGGATCTATTGATAACACCTGGTTAGGCATTTTGAAATTATAATATGGTATCTCGTTGGCAAAAATTATAGTCCGATGTCCTCCACAGCGAACGAACGATGAATGACGAATTCAACGTGCGCATTGCGCATGCGTTTGCTTTCTTTCTCAATGTATATTTGAGGTCATTGATTACATGTTCAATCTGCCCAACAATTTGATATAGTCTTGAATTCAGACTGAGAATTGAAAAACTGTAACTGTACCTTCCATTGACCTGTATTGAGAATTCAGATCATCAATGCATTACGAGGGTCACTACACAGTATTCATCATCGCGAAAGTTATAACTGCACCGAAAATCGGTCCATAATTCAGTTTAAGGGGCTTATTACACTACACGGTATTCACTGTATTCAGATTTCAGGGTCCTTTTAAGGCACCGACTGAACTACGTGTAAATTCGGGCCGAAATCAATGTAAAGTAAACAAACAACATTTGAGTATCTTATAGCTTCTAACTATGTAAAATTATTTACCTTCTAGTCTTGTTTCTTACTTTTAAGTTTTGAAAGATACTTACTATACCTACTTACTTTCTTACTTTTGTTTTGAATAAGCAGGCTGTCTGTTTTTTTATTAATTTATTTTATTTCCCACTTTTTTAATTTTGATGGGACCTCCATTGGCACCTCCATTGTTAATTTGTTATATTACAAATTAATTTAAAATAGTAATTTTAAATTATAAAATAATTAGGGATCTGTACGACAAATATATTCTAGGGATAGTTATTTGTGGACACGGAACAAACGAAATATTACATAAACACACTAGTATATGTATGTATTTGGATTAGGCTTTTAATTAGCTTTCATTTGATACCTATTATATTGCAATAGCTATAAAGAAAACGTCTGTTTTGACGAGTCTTTTGTTCTTTTAATAATTTATTTTAAAAAACCATAAAAAGCAGCGATCTCCGCGATATAAGCAGTAGCATCTATTGAGACCGATCTAACTGCTCTTTTGCTTAATACACTTCCCGTTTCTCTTAATTGCATAAAACGCATTTTTAAGGTCATCGGGTTAATCCCGTTGCTCTAATTGGGAACCTTTCCTCTCTTTGCCTTATTATACCACCTTGATTTAAGGAAAGGGACCCTGAATACCTCGTAGTTTAATACCCCTTTACATTGACTGGAATATAGTGCCACTTGACAGATAGTGCGTACAGCTTGGTAAAAAGAGTACATAGGAATGGGGGCGCTGTAGTGAAATTGTACGGCAAACGGTAACCCATCAACAACCCAATGAGCCCCCCTCTTGATACTTATCTGTGATTTCCAGTTGGACTGAAATATAGTTGAATAAGTATTGTTTTTGAAAAATTATTTGTGTTATACATTCCCATATTGAAATATAATATTTTGTAAAAATAAATAAAACAACGTTATAAGTAATAGTAGTTTTATTTATATCTAACTCATAACTCATTTTCTCCTAATTAAATTTAAAATATATTTATTAAAGTTATAAAGACTCACAGGTATTAGTACCTCTATAATTATTATGTATTCGGCTATTCGCCATTGATGTTAATGCCCCGTCCAGTCCAATTCAGCATTGTCTTGAAGATAGCGAAGTCATCGAACGCGTTGGTGAAGAGCTTAGGGGATATTACATCCCTCTGTCTCACCCCTCGACGCAACTCGATTTGGTTGGGGTTTTGGTTCTGAAGCTGGATGGTCATGGTGGCGGTGTTACTCGTATACAGACATCTCAACATCTCGATCGATATAGCGCCAAACCATACGACAACGCTGTAGAACATCCAAAACCACTCAGGTTTAGTTTTTCTTTTTTCTTTCAATCAGCCACTTTGTTTGGTTTTCTAGGATTACGAAAAAGCCTTCGACTCCATCAAAACCTGGGCGGTTCTGGATACTCCGCAGCGTTGTCGCCTGGTCTGACTGGATGCGGAAGGCGGAGGGCCGAGTGTTTAAGGCACGTGTTAGGCTGAGATAATTATGACGTTACAACTCTCTTCACGTTCATATTTAAACTGAATGAATGATCGACTTTCAGAGAACTTGTAAGAGGCTGCGCCAAACACCGTGTAGTCTAATATCCACTTTATAATTTATATCATTATAATTTTATAAAAATGGCCGCAAACTTAGTAAAGGAATGGGTATAATCTAGATTGAATGATTGAATGAGTTAAACTTGTTCAAGAAATCATGACATTATTTTAAATGTCAAGGGGAAGAATAAAATTATTTCTTTTGGTTTGCTTTTGATCATACAGCTATTCCTGTCCTGAAATTAAATTTATAAAGGTTACTGTAAAACTATAATAAATATAGTTACTTGAAAGTATACCATTTGAAAAATGTAGGTTATTTTATAGAATGTAAAAACCTTTTAAAATTAAACAAAAATCATTAAGTCCATGTTTCAATAAGTAGTGATAAATCAGTGTAGTTATTGGTGATTTTTGGGTTTCTCTTAAAGAATCTTAAAGTAATTACTAATGCGTGCTACTGCGGACTGACTATCAGTAAAGTTTTATTATTGGTTCTCAAATGCCCTATTCTATGTACTCTGTTCCCTTGATTCTAAAATAAGCAATATAATTCTAAGATTTATATTTCTATTCGAGTGTTACGTCGAATGTCTTGTCTATTAATCTTTTGTAAAGTAGTATTGCATGGAAGACAAATAAGACAATTTTTAATAGAGTAGGACATATGGGAACTCATGTTGAGTACTGTGTTATGTGCTAGTGATGTCCGGCTTGAGTACCTCAACCCATCAGTAAACATGAACTGTTCAAGTGTATACATAATTTTGGATCAGTGTTTAAGAGTAGAACTGAATAGTAGAAGAAAATTACTTAGTGATATATATAAAAGTCAAATATTCTTACCCCAAAAATGGGGCTTTAAGTCTAGTTGTTATCGCTATTTTCAAACATCACACAAAAGTCAACAAACGCTCAAAGATGGCTCCACAACACTTCCTTCGCCGCAAGAAGTAAGTTATAGTAATGTATTATTGGTTTCCTAAGTTAATGACAGCAGTGGATTAGTATAGGCGCTAGGAATACCTAGTATCATCATGATAATGACAATGATGACTATATCTCGAAATATATATATGGGGAAATCAATGTAGAGTAAACAATAACATCATTTGACTATCTTTTAATTTCTGTTTCTGTAAAACCAGTTCTATAAAAACAACTTGTATTATTTTGAAATGTTTATTAATAGAAGTTACAGCTGACATCTGCATAAAAAATATATTTTAAATTAAATCTTATAATCAAGAGTGCTTTGTCTCTTACAAACATTGTACATTGATTTAGGCCTGAGTTAAGTTAATAAAATTGTGAGTAAAGCTTAGTATGGATAGTAAGAAACATGGCCACTGTAGATTGGCTGTTCTACAAATAAAAGCAGACACCTATCATAGTAGAGGAATATATCTCACATTAAATTAAGACAAAGCAGATCCCTATCTGTATTCCTGGGATGTTCTGCATGCTTTCTTTTGACTCTCTACATTGCTTTGTATAGTGGATAAATTTGTTGAGAGAAACAAAAAAACAAGGGCACTGTAATTGGAAAAGAAAATGCTATTAGCAAAAAATGTTTCACTACAATAAAAGTGTCAGTGTTTTTAGGCTTTAGTGAATTGTGTAATACAATTCAATGATTTGTCCAATGGTTTACTGTGAAACATGTCATTGTTTGTGTTTTCTTATGCTATGTTCAATTAAAACATTTTCTTTGTAATTTATTAGCATACATCTTCAACTGTAAGGAGTATGTGGATGATAAAAATCCTTAAACAAAATCGTAGAACACTTAAACATCAGAAATAATCAATGACCCTAGTGTAATGTTTGATTACTTTGTAAGAGTCAGTAGTCTGCAAAAAGAACTCATATCCCCTGCTTGTATGTTTATAAACACTCCTGTGACCTAGGAATTGTATCAAGTAAAAAGAGGAGTTGACATCCTTAAAAATACAAATTAAAACTATTTGTCTTTACCTCTGCTAATAATAGACTGATGTGATGATCTATGGTGTGTATGAAGTAGTTAATTTTATAGTGTGAAACTCTCCTTTTTGTCCTTCATTTATTTATTACATTGTAAATGTAATTTCCAACATTTGTAGTTTTAGTTATAGTAGAAGTATCTAGTGTAGAGATAATAATAATATTAAATTTCCAGGTTACAACAATATTGCGTGAAAATGAATTCAACAAAGAGTTTGAAAAGGGTTGCATTAAATCCTATGATTCAAATCAGTTGGCCTCAAATAAACCAATTGAAGATACCAGAAGTGAAGCCCTGTGCAAGAAGAGTTCAGGTCTGTATTTTGATAGATTTACACATTCGCTTTGTATCACAAATTGTCAGCCTTTTTAGTTTTTGTAAGCATTTGGTATTGCCCAGAAAAGTATGAATCTAAATGCTCACGCTTTCATTTGTAATTTTACATACTTTTATTGAATGCGTTTTTAATCTAGGAAAATATGAACCTTTTCTTTGAGCTGAATTTTTATATACCAAAGTAACTTCAATAAAAATACAAGAATATAGGACCCGTGTAGTGACGGATTAATAATACAGTATCTGTCATATAGTAGGCTAAATTCCCTCCGAAGTGTTTGATTTAATTTGTCTTGATTAGGAGTGTAGTATATGAAAACCAAACAAAAGATTTTGGTTATACGCGTACAATAATTATAATACTGTATTAGTCTTATATTTAAGAAAAGATTATTCTAATAAAAGCTTATTTTTTCTCAGGTATGCTAATGGGTATATATGATGGTCATGGTGGTCCCGCCTGTGCACAAGTGATATCGAAGCGACTGTTGAGCTACATAGCAGCTGCTCTCCTGCCCACTGATGCACTAAAAGAGTACATAGACAGTGGCTGTAAAACAAGTTTGATTGAAACTTTTAATGATAGGGTAAGAGACATTATATTTGCAAGTTTGTTTACCTAGGGGATCGTCCAATTATGATGTGAGGCTCGAGATATTACATGTATTTTTTTTGTTTTCCCTTTTCTGCTGCCAGGCAACAATTTAATGTCTGTCTGTAAAATTCAAATATTATATATTTATATTTCATGAAATATTTAAAGATTCTAATAATGTTATATTTTGTATTTATAAAATTACACTTCAATTTGTCACTTGATTACGCCGCCTGTGTATAACTAATATAACCTGAATCTTAAATATTTGCCACTGAGATGATTTTAACTACTTTTGTGTACTTAGTTAATTCATTGTTGGTCTAGTAGTTAGTGACACTGACTGCTAAGCCAGAGGTCGTGGGTTCGATCCCCACCCAGGGCAAATCTTTGTGTGATCAGCATAAAGGTTTGTTCTGTGTTTGATTGTAATTTATCTATAATATGCATGTATTTACAAAAAAAAATGTATTTCAGTTGTTTAGTACCCATAACACAAGCAAATATAATTGCTTACTTTGGGACTAGATGGCGCTGTGTGAATGTGGTAGAATATTATATTATTATTTAATGATGTAAAATGTTGGAGGAGCCTCGTGCCCAGCAGTGGGACATTTAAGGATTGTAATCAGGATGGTGATGATGATGATCAATGATCATGAAGGACATAATCACGTGTTTAATGTTCAATTCCTATAACATAACTTTCACTGACCGCGTCACAATCACAACATGTTTTAAATTCCTGATTAATCTGTTATTACATTGTAATTTTTGTTATACCTACCTATAGTACCTACTTCCAAAACAACTTAATAGCTAATTGCTAAATACGTTCAGGCCACCCTAGTCCAGTCAAACAGTCATTTGAACCTGCACATACTGTCAATAATTGTTAGCACTACGACAAAATTTAATTTCTAAGTAACTTTTGTATTATTAACTAAAGAGTTTATATATTAACTTGCAGGCGGAAATCGTTGAAGAATTAAAGTCAAAATACGAAATCAGCTTTTTATCTTACTTAGATGAACTTGCCAAAACGCCGAGGGATGTTCCAGACGTCAAGAAAGCTTTAATCGACTCAATTTTAAAGCTAGATAGCGATTTATCAAACGAGGTTATTGACGCCTATGAAAAGGAGAACGCCATTCACCCCAAAACTTTATCTGTGGCGTTGTCCGGTGCAGTCGCTTGTGTGTGTCATATCGATGGTCCTCACCTACACGTAGCTAATGTAGGTGATTGTAATGCGGTATTGGGCACATTGACGGAAGAAAATGAATGGATAGCAAAGAAAATTACCAAAGAACACAATGCTGAAAATTTTGACGAATTAAAAAGAATTTGGGGCGAACATCCCGAGCCAGAGAAAAAAACTGTGATAAGAAGAGACAGACTGCTCGGTGAACTGGCTCCCCTACGAAGTATGGGAGACTATAGGTACAAATGGACAGTGGAACTTTTAACCAAACTAGCCGTACCTTACGTCGGTCAAAAAGCTATACCGGCCAACTATCACACCCCACCTTATTTGTCAGCGACACCTGAAGTATTCTATCGCAGAATAACACCCAAAGATAAATTTTTAATCGTGGCTTCTGATGGACTCTGGGATATGATAACCCCTCTGCAGGCTGTCAAGTTAGTGGGCCAGCATATGAAGGGAAAAGTGTTTTTCAATCCTCTCAAATTGCCGCGAAAAAATATAGCACTGGGAGATATAAATGAACTTTTGACTCATAGGAAGGAAAGTTTAAAGAGCAAGCCTAAGGACAGAAATGCTGCAACTCATTTGATTCGTCATGCTATAGGGGGTACCGAGTACGGTGTCGATCATGCCAGGTTGGCGCATCTACTCAGCCTCGCGCCTGACGTCAGTCGCATGTTCCGAGACGATATCACAGTCACTGTAGCCTATTTTGATTCAGAGTTCATCAGGCAATGTCCAGCATAAAATATTCAAACATAACTGGCTGTATACACCACGCATTTTAGTAGTCTTATAAACTGTATCTAGGTCATAGTAATCAGATACCATACATCTAGCCATTTTATACAAAAGAAAGAGAAAAAAATCAAGTAAGGCGGCACGTGTGTCTGTCGAGATTCTTGGTACTATTTTGATTTTGATTTATTTATTATAGTTAGGTTTGTTCTATGACCTAGACAAAGTTTGTAAGCAGTGGCGTGGTAGGGCGTGGGCGACGTGGGCAACCGCCACGGCCTCGTGGCCAACAGCCTTTCAAACATTTGTTAAGTCTTCTACCCACTAGTCAGCATATTCTAAACTTCAAAACCAGTTATTAAATGAATGCTGAGCAATTATCTTCAGTGTTCTCTAATATTTTCAACATGGCACATTTCTCTATACAAATGGTAAAACCATTTTACTTAGTACCTATAGTATTGTTTTATTTTCATATTAGCCCCACCAGAGGGCCTCGCGATATGTATCTTGCCCACACCAAATTAAGTTCTTGCCCCGCCACTGTTTGTAAAACGACTGAAAGTTCACTGTTTATATAGTCATATTTCAGGGTTGTAATGTTGATGATTAATATGTACCAAAGTACTTAATAAAATAATTCTGTGTTGATTACTTAAATATCTACTCATTCTATCACCATTCACAAATGACAGAACTCATACTGAACTTGCTTGTGTGTTTCTTTCTTCAATGTGTACTTTAGTATATGATGTATCATCGGTAAATATCACAATAGTTATGTATGGTAAATGGTTTTTGTGAACTTATATAATGAAATGTCCAAGTTGATTTTTTCAATGTTTCTGATTAGTATATATTAATATACTTTCTATATTTTACTACGTAGGTTATTGTGTGTGCATATAATATTTTTAGCATTTGGATGTATTTACCATCGTAAAGTTTTATTCTGAATTATTTTTAAAAGTTTTATTTATTTAGATTAGGAATTGTTTAAAATTTATTTTAGAATGTCGTTTTATTTATATAAAATGTTAATGCAGAAAAATAATTGTAATAATAATCATTGTCACAAATATTATTAGTTGTAATGAAAATTGTGATGTTAATTAATAAACATATATAATATATTTGATCATTATAACAGTACAACGAATTGTTACATCGCGTCGTTTACACTGAACATTTAATAAATAGTTCCTCGTCAAGTCGGAAAAATCACAAATATTATACTTACATAATGAAATTACAGTGATTGCACTGATAGTAATTATTATATTATGCGTGGCGATTAAGATTGAACTGTTTTGGATCTGAATCGTATCGTTAAGATAACATTTATTTTTATAAAGACTAGGAATTCAATTTAATCGATTTATAACGAGTATTAATTAGTATCGAGCAGCCGATGATAACAGGCTGATGAAAACGATTGTGATATTATTAAAATGACGAACATAAATGTCTAGTCTTTGTGAAAATATATAAAGGAATAAGTTTTAATATTATTAAAAGAGCGCGCATCAAGTGCCCGCCGCGGCATGATCGTGGCTGACCGCCATGAATTGAACAAACAAGTTTGTATGTACCAACGCATACGGTGTCACGACGCGGTCCTTATAACCGCGCCGTCGTTTGTGGAGACCCTTATTGTAAACTTTTTCGAATCTAAGAACAAAGTGTATTTATGGCTATAGTAAGTTATATAATGGTAGGAAATAGTTTATCATAGAAAAAATTTAAACTAATTTATATGAGATTCTCCTACAGTCACCCTTTTAGTCACGATTCGTCCAATTGTCAAAAAAGGTCCATTTCGTGGTTGTTCCAATTAGCGCTTCGTCCAATTAGCGGTTGGTCCAATTAGCGGTTGGTCCAATTTCCGGTTGGTCCAATTTGATATTACACAAATACTGGTAGGTACTTGTACTCGTATGTAAACTATATTAGAATTTTGAGATTTAGACCTAACGTGTCTAAAGGAAATTATTTATTTCCTACCATTATTATAATATACTGACGTGACGTTTACATTTCCAGATGGAAAGTTTCCGACAGTTCAGAATCAGGACAAAAGTCAAGTATTGGGGTTTTCATTGGTTTATCCAATAATGTAATTTAAACTTTAAATATCACAATTGTACTGTATTTTGCCAAGTTCTAATTAATTAGAGTATATTATATATCATAATTGTATTTGAACTTAATATTATATTCGTGGCTTATTTCTACGAATATAATATTAAGGCATACTTTTTGGTGCAATTATGGCGTAATAGTTTTAAGTAAATTTGCCCACTGTTCAGTGTGATAATATAACGCACATAAATTTAGTCGAATGCTGTGATACACAACAATGTCGAGCAATACATAAGTCATCACTGTGCATCACTTTATTTTATATATTATTTTAATATCTAAAAAGATGGTCTACTCTGCATATCGATATCGACTAACTCGGATACGATATCGCTGTCAAAAGTTTGCAAATATACGCTGTTAGGCCTCGGTCACGGTAGCAGCGACTAAGGGGCTGCGCAAATGACGGCGCGGCACGCTCTTTTTAACCGCGAAGCGTCTGACAGTAGCTGCCCGCGACGCGCCGAAGTACCGCTATCGGTACTCGGTACATAGGTACACATTCGTTTTTTAGATTCACGGCCGTCAACCATGGTCATCTCGCAGCAGTGCGTTATCAGTATACGATTTCTTTTGTTCTATCGTTCGCGGTGAGAATGACCGGCCCATGCCGCCCCATTGTCTGCTCTGCGCCTTAAGGCCATCTATTTTCAGCGGCAGCGGTGCAACTAACGAATAACTTCGTATTGCCGACGACTGCGTCAAGGTAGTACCTATATTTATAGAGCTGCTAATCTTGTGAGAATCTTTTGTACAACGAAAAAATGTGTAATAATAGCAGCTCTATTACTGAACCACCTTGACACAGCAACGTCAAGATACCCAATTAGAGTGCACCGCGCCGCTTCCTCTTCCGCTTCGCTTACCGCTTCCACCTTCTCCATGACCAAGGCCTGACTTTTGACTCTGACGAAGTCGATGTCGAGATTCCAAATAGACCTTCAAGTTTGCCATATATAACGATACTGTACCAATATACCTACTTCTGACGTTCAAGAATAGGTAGGTACCTATGCAGGAGGGCGCTACAATCTTTCTACTAGCTAGGATAGGAACCGATCTAATGAACTGTTTCTTAGTATGTCGCATTTTTATTTTATAAATTCTTTAATTCTAATAATAGAAATATTATTGACACAAACATTGTAAAAATGATAATTATCTATCCTTTATTGTTTATACCTACGACAGGATCGCGGTTGGCAAATCATCGAGTCAAATGAAACATGCTCTATTATAGAGTTACATATTAGTGTTTTAGAAGCAAAAAGATTTAATATTTTACAAAAAATATTCTTCCAAACTAAAAACAACAATGACATCCATTTGTATCAAGTAGATAGCTGTGATAATATTTTTGTACCTATGTACTATGCGTAGACGTAATTTAAATTATAAATTTTGTCTTTGATTTGTAAACCGTTAGCAAAGACGTAGATATGATAGAATAATATTATTTTATTTACCAACCAAAACTAATAAAATCTGACATATACACATCTAAAGCATTTTACGCTTTTAATTATCAGCCGCCAGCTTAGCGACGGCTTTTGTTTTTCGTTTCATATCGTATATTTTGTTGAACTACTAAATTTTTTTGCCCACCCGTGATCCTGGCGGTATGTACACCTTTTTGTGTACCTAATTATTATTTCTTTTCACACTTGTTTTATGCTATTTCTTCTACTTACCTACTTTAAAATAGGGAAAGCTGTAAGCTGCTGTGTTTGCGTCTGAATAATTATTAACCAAAAGTGTAAATTTGTATTGTAGAATTTTTAAATGTATTATTTATATTATGTAATGATTGGATAATAAATTCTAAAAATTGCCATATTTGTTTTAATTTACTCTTTTATTCCGGGGAAGTTGGGATCGCAAATGTTGGAAAGGGAGGTTCGACCAAATGTTTTAATTTTACATTTATTTAAATAATATGTTTTACAAAGTAGCTAACCCTGACATCTCTGTGATCGTGCAGTAACTAATTGTGAACATCGAAGTTTAAAGAGGCAAGTACGGGCGCCGAGTATGGTGACATCATGATGGTAGAAATAAATGTTCTTAGTTCCACACAAATCTAATAGATGGTATTATAATGATAAAGTGACATGCCTCCCCTTTGTAATAAAGTTCCAAGAATTGTCGCATACTATTTTGTGGAGAAATGTAAGTTTTAGATACTTTTCAATTTTAGATATAAGTACTTTTTATTATAGTTTGGTTTTCCAAATGTTATATCCACATACTTAAGAACCTATCACACATAAAGCGTTCCCACTTTCATTCGTTCGCTGTATTGTATAATTACGTTACATAGAGACATAGAGCCCACACATAGGAGACGTTCTGATCTCGTCGGTCAACCATTAGAACATAATAAGAATGCATGAACTCGTGATCGCGTTGAAACAGTATGGCAGTAATCTGATTGTTAAGGCAATGTTGGTACGGAGGCGCAGTGATAGTGCTTTCGACTGCTGCACAAGATGTCCTAGGTTTGATTCCCGGGCGGTCAAAAACGTTATTGGGATTCTCTGTCATCGGGACTTAATGGGTTACTGATGATGATGATGAAGATGATATTCTCTCCTATTGGCTATTGGGAAACGTAGTAACCAATGCGTGCCTAATGACATTTTCTGGTCACCATTCCAAACTCCAGTACAGTACCTTGAATAACCGACCTAATGATCAACGACCCTAGGACCATTTGCACACCACCCGTTCACATTTCCACTGTTTTACCGGGGCGTAGAGACCATACACTAGTATACAGTCTTATTTGAGACCACGGATTAGTCGCTAACTCGAAAGACTCTTGAGAGCCTCTCGGGCAGCAAGGTTGAGCCATGTGTTATGTTATAATACCCCATTTTTTATTAGAGCTTACTACCCTTTTTTGTAGAATAATATTAACTTAAAAATAATCGTTATATCCGTACAACAGTCAACGAGTAAGATAAAAGATCGGTGAGGTTGCTCTATTTTCTACATGTAGGTGAGTTATGCATTTATTATGTTACCAGGGTCTAATCCAACTTATATTATTTTGCCGCATTAACATGCTAATATTGCCGTCCTTCGTTTCTTCGCTCTGGGTGTAATGCGGAGACCATTCTGTGAGGGGCGGGTTTAGGAGGATGATATTATTGCAACTCTACTTTTTGTTAGGAACCTACCTAAATATTATGTAATAGTATAGTAGCTGGCAGTGCACTCAGTGCAATCTCAGGGTCTGTCGATTTCAGCAGCAACATTATTTTGACACTAGGTACTATGTATATAGGTTGGCAATTTTTTTTTATAATTTGATTATTGTAAAGCTATTAAGCTACTAGGTATGTATTACAATGTTAAACGATCAGCAATTAAATACGAGGTCTTTAGGATGATGGGAGCAGTGTAGTTAAATATTAAAAATAAAAAACAAATTAAATTTCAACTTCGTTTATTATTAATCATCATTATTATTAAAAGTGAATATTACCATAATATCTATGAAAGTAGGCGAATAATAAGTTACTATATACAGAGAAAGAGAATAGGTAATATAATTGGAGGTTGGTAGATAAATAAAAAAGGTTTTAAACTTTCAGCGGCGGCGAACTGATTTATTGTGACGCATGGTAGCATGTCTAGACATAATACATAAAAGTTATTTTTATTTTGACATCAAATTGTGTTCATAGTATACGTCAGCATCTGTTTTAGTCAACTCTCTGAAATTTCGATCCGCCTACCGCTGCCTGTTTGTAATAAATAACGGCTATGACATACGGTAGCTAGGTAGATAAATATAGAAAATTACATAAAATTTATACAGATTACAGATAACCAGCAAAATAATTCGTGAAGTGAAGTAGGTACAACAAGACGACAGATAGGTATTAGATGTGTAATTGTATGAAGCATGTACCTAATACTGTGGAATGTACATCGTTTACAAAGACAAACAATACCTAAGTCCAATATATTTATATTTTGAATATGTACCTAAGGAAATGTAATAGGTAACAAGATGTTTTCGTAGGTACCTACAAAAATGTTTACCTAAGCTCCTTCGTAATAGAAAAATGATCTAGATACAATGCCTAGGTAGGTACTTTTATATAATTATGTAGGTATTTCTCTCTTTAACCAGGCACAAGAAATTCGACTTTGCATGTGATTAACCTATTCAAAATTACAAGTTTGTCTAGTTTTAATAAATTTAGTTGGTAGGTACATGGATAGTTTTTTTTTGCTAGGGTTAGACAGGTAGGTATTTAATGCTACCAAGAAGTTTCATTACCTAAATAAATATAAAAAAAAAGGAATAAGTTTACTCATGCTCTACCTATATGGATGTACTTAATTGTTTCATAGTGAAATTTTCACCATTTCTAAATTCATTGTTAGGTACTAGGTACGTCGTCACTGGGAATTCTGAATATGGGTACCTAAATAGTGTCTAGAAAGCCTGTAATCGCAACCAAAATAATATTTGAATTTCCAAGTTAAGAAAATTGGTAGGTAAGTATTTATTTGAAACAGTCAACGTCTACAGAAAGTTACTAATTCTAGATTATAATTACTAAGTTCATAGTTATGTGAGATTAATTAATATGATTATTATTTATTTTAACTTCAGCGATATAGCAATCAATCAGATTAAAATGTTAGTTGAACAAATAACTGAGAACTAGGTACTTGCCAAGTTCATCAATCTCAGTAGGTGCCGAGTAAAGCGTCGCTAATGCGTGGTAATTCTAACCATAACAAGCAGAACTGGGATGAGTTGTGGAAAAAACAACTACTTAATTAACGGCTAGGTATATAGATGAGACTTAAGGAAAATTACAAGAAAATTTATTCAACGATTATTCCTACATTCAAATCCAAAAATGGCTCCTTCGCAAACGATTATGACAATGTGATCCGGTAAGTATTTCGTTTTGGTATAGGTATATGGAATACATAACTGTGAAAGATAGATACTAGTTGTTGGTTAAAATAGATTATGTCTTTACATATGCGACCCTTATGTAGGTAAGTCAGAGCACAATACCAATACCTACTTGATGTTTACTGTGTTGTGTTGAAATCAGCAGATTTCAAATAATTTGCTCGTACAAAGTAGGTATCAACTGTTTTGGATCTAGGTATGAAGGAAAAAATCATGCACAACAAACTGAGTTACTAGTTTCAAATAATTTCTTATTTTGGTGGTTTTTATTAAGGACCGCTGTTTATCAGGTCCCTAAGGCACAAAGATATTTCAAATTTAGCTCATGTTAATGTTGAGAGGCGCATTGGAGCTCTTTGCCTTGCCCAAGTTAATAAAATAAGTAAGTATTGTTATTGGTAACCAACAATTTAACCTGTCGGTATTTAAAAGTTTTGATTTTAAAAGCAATCTCATTGTGTTGTGAATGATTCTTCCAATCAATGCAATGTCACTTAATTACATCAGATCAGAATGAATACATAATATTATATAATTAGTTTTTTTATTTCGCCACACAATACAATACAGGTATATCTATTTTTAACATAGGTATCTATAAAAATGTGTACCTATATCTTAATAAGGTATCTACCAATATTTTAGCAGTAACTTGAAAATAAATCTATTTTTTTTAATTTTTAAAACTGTCAGAATTTAGTGCTTACAAATTAATTGATCAAATAACAAGCGCTGTAGGCGTAAGATACATTTCCAACAGTCGTCGTGATGAATCCGCTCTTAACCTTATACAAAATACACAGCCTGCGACAAATTTCCTACCTACTCTAGTTCGTTTGAAAAACGCAACTTTACGTCTACAAACGAAAGGTTGAAAGATAAATTGACACGCCATTCAAAACTACCAGTATAAACTTACCTAACGTTTCAAAACGACATGCCTCCACAAAATAGCTGAAAGGTTATAAACCGCGAAAAGTTCACACAATGAAGAATCTATATAGAAATACATTTCATGTATCTTAAGATATTTAGTTTACTTTTTAAGCAAAATATAACAATTAAGTTCTTATTAAGCTGTAGGTAAGTTTCTTATACGATAAGTAGACTCTTAACAACTACATTATGTTGAGAATAGCTAAACGGAAATATCCAAAAGTCCTCCAAAATATATGTTTTCAGAATACGCGAAGAAGTTTGGATAGAGACATAGATAGATACCTCTAGATTTTAAGGAGTAAGTTGTATAGGTACTATTATATTTGGCAATGACGACACAAAGATTAGTGCTCTCCGCGAAATGCCTGCCGCAGCCGACTGGCGGCCCCGGCCACTGAAAACGTGACGATCGTGCTATAAGTTCAAAGTTAAAATGTAGGTATTACTTACACAAACTACATAATCTACTACTGCTCTAATACATGGATAACTTGTCATAAACATAGTACACAATTAATAATATATTTATTTGTCTTTTGATAAAACTCGCCGAAAGTGTCGCGGTAAAACGCGTCGCGGTAGTCTCAATATCATCGTCTTTTACCGTTACTTACCTACACTACGTTTTAATAATTTATTACAACTTCACAGTATTCATGTTCGTTACCGAAAACGTTCATTTCACGCGCCTAACAAATGGCATTTCCAATCTCATACTACATTTTCAAAATAAAATACTTAGTCAGTATTTTGAATCAACGCTTAATTTTTAGTTTTAAAAATTTTAATTACGATTTCATAAGTTTCAAAATGTTGCATCTTGCTTCCGAATTACTCCGAATAGTCTTCGAAATTGGTAGATGCTCAGAACTCTATTTTTGATAAAAACGTCACAATTCGTTTTATGGCTTTGCCACAAATGCACAAAATTTAGTGAGTTTTTTTATATTAACCATAGGGCAGTAAAAACCCAAAACGTATGTACGCCAAAAATTTTATAATATTGTCATAAAATGCAAATTTAATGTTAATGGGGCGCAACACTTAAAAATCTAACAATTTCTCAACAACAACAGTAAAGTGATAACGACTTGACATGTCATGACAAAAAGTACATAAAAATACCAAAAGTTGTAATTTTGGCTGCCGAGATGGGATAGCAGCCACAGCAATCATCAAATATACGTCGTGGGCAACATTGCCCGTCGTCATCTTGGTATGAACGGTTGTTGCTGCGGTATCTTACCGCATCCCAGTGTATACTTTAATACAAATGTGTAAGTTAATATGAAGGCTTTTCCATGCCACGTACACGATACCATTACCATGCCTCGTCTTCGCTTATTCACCCAAGTCAGTTCTACGTGAAAACCACGAAAAAGTACTTCCTTACGCATAATTCGGCTACTATGAGCTGATGATTCATTCTCAGAGTTCTATGAGATTTAGCAACTTGATAGTGATTCTAATAAAGAAGCGCTGAACACATGGCAACTGTTTATGCGTGTAGGTATAATTATATAGAAAAGGTCTGCCTTTATATCAATCGCACTTGTCTTCACACCGCGCAACGTTATGATTTTTTGTTATATTGAGTTTGTGATGACGGGCGACGGTTTCATAAATGTTTTAGATCGCAAGTACCTACATGAAATGTACTATCAAAATAAAAATTATGACCTCAGCAGACTGTAGTGTCTCCGATCATTCTCTCGCACGGATTAACTTGAGTTAAAGTGAGCGCGGACTCTGTACCTCAAGTGTAACAAAACGATGTTTTGTTTCAGTTTAGTTCATCTCTGGTTACTGACAGCAAGCAAAATCGGTAACTGTTTTGACATATTCATCATTTACTTGATCAAGAGCATTATCAATTGCCATATCAATTTGCCAACACGAAGTGGATGGCGAGGTTAAGATACATGTACAATTTACAACAGTATGCATATTACTCCAATGTCAAAAATAATATTTACAGTAACTACCACAAATATGTATACATAGGTACTTATCAAATATTGAGATTGACAGCTATATCATGTACCTATTAGTTTCAATTAATGGATGATTGCCTGAGTGCGTTCGTGGCATTTTTGTTTGGCGTGTGTTATAGGAGCAATAATGAGGGTTAAGGTATTGATTAGAAACTTCATCCAATATAGTATTTAATAAGTGCAACAGATAATTGGGATACAGTGTACACAATACTTACTGTTTTATGGCATTATTGCTCTGAGTTATCCAAAGAAGTAATGCAATTACTTTCTTTGTACAATCCATTTTTATTTGGATAAAATATTTCGCTGGCATCGTGCCATGGCTGACAGCGTCTTGTCATATATTATTACGTCAGGATAAGGAGAGGTTATAGTATACATATTATTATAGAAAATTGCTGTTTATAAAGTCAAGGTCTTCTGATTAATTTGTAGCATTGAATGATTTTTTTTGTCTATTGAGTTGACTTTAAGAAACAATCTACGTTGCATATCTGTGACATTCTAATCAGTTTACGATTTATAAATTTAGATTTGATTATCTAAAATAGATAAATAAAAAAAATATATCATTATTAAATTATACCTCGCACTTGGCCTTTTTCATATTGGCAAATATTAAATAGAACAAAAATATATTTTACCGTCGCATGTGTTGACTAAAAATTGATGGTATATAACCTTAAGTTCAGTACTGGGATCAACAAAATATAAATTATATTAGTGGTATATATCTGTAAGATTAATAAGTATCAATATAGGTTCATACATTAGGACTTAACTATAATATAAAAACTATTAAGACTTTAATCAAACAGAACGAAAAATGTAGGAATAAATAAATTATACAATTTGCACACACAATATATTTCCATAACAATTCTATACGAACTGTGTTAAAAATTTGATAATTTTCCTATCGTAAAAGGCTCTGAATGGGAAAATGCTTGTCCAGATTGTCGAACATCTCTGACAAATATGCAATTTAAAAACGAAACGACATCCATGAAGGGACTTTTATATGATAATACTGTTTGAAATTTCGCCTTTTTTTTCTCAAGGCCTAGTAGATGTTTAACAATGACTTTTTTTTTTATTGATATTCCGTTCTATTTGATTCAAGTTTTGGTTAAATACGTTTTATATAATTACATGTTACAATTATAGGTAGCTATTGATTTCATAAAATCATGTTTACAATAAATTGTGAGAGACGCTGCTCTCTATCATGAGTTAAGGAGAGAAAGAATAAACTTATAAGGGTACTGGTTATTGTTCTACTCTCAAAAATTTACTACAATCAGGTGTGACCATTGTATTATTGTACGTGGCCATCTTTGCCCAGCTCCCTGTAGTAGACAATTACGCCCGCAAACAAATTAGTATTAAATGAAAATAAAATAGGTTTTAAACCTTCAAACAAAATTATTAAAAAAACAGTGTTCCTATGAGCTTTAGTTAGATGCTAAATTCCTAATTATAATAACATAATATTCAATTGACACAAAGCAATTTTTATTGTGTTATATAATTTAGATGACATCAAATAAAGAGTTAACCAGGATTTTATTGATATTTAAATGAATTTGAATTATAATAAACTAACTTTCGGAAAACCAAGATATGGGGCCATGGCTGGTAATTTGCAGATCTAGATGCAGGCAGCGATAACTGTAATTAAGTTATAAGGACAGACCTACTATCAATTTGTAGTAAATTTTTTTTGAGTAGGTAGTATAATATTTTAATAATAATGTCATACACAAGCGGCGGAGTATGTTAGCTCTCTAAGTAAATGTGAAGTCCGGCGAGAGGATAACCGTAGATTAATCGCCTCCAAGCGATAGTGCCTGGACGATACGAGGGTCTGCCTTGCTGCCCTCACGGAACTCTTCGAGGGTTAGACGATCATCATGGTTCTTATCCATCTGGTCGAAGATTTTGTCGACGCGTTTTTGTGGAGTGTTGTCGTCCTCCGGCTGTGGTGTTTGTCCCTGAGAACAATTAATTATTATATTATTTATTGCTAGAGGTGTATGCATGATGTGTTCTTTAGCAGTAGTAGGGCTTTAATTAAAACTAGCCATTTGACGCGGGAACCGGGAGCTATCGATTCGATTCTAATGACCACAGAAACATTTCCTCTGTATATATAGCGGTTTTATGTTTTTCAGTGTAGTTTTCTAATTATACTCCTCATAAGAACCTGCTTGGGATTTGAACGAATACGTATTAAACAAATAACCAACGTTCAGCCGTTCTCACAGTTTGCGCCCAGAAACAAATTACGAATTCCTGATTTTTTATTTAGATAGATATCGATAAGATTGATATCATTAATAGAACTAGGATACTGTAGAACACCTGCTTTTAATTATTTATTTACACATACATAAAGCATCTCTGCTCGTTGCAAATTTGATTTTTTAATACATCTACATTAGAAATGTAATGCCCTGCATTAAAGCTCTTAGCTCTCAGCAACGTTTCTGTAAGTTAAGAAAGACGGTCAATTATCTCTGGCAGTTTCTACCCACCCAGTGTAACCACATTTTAGATATCTGAAATTCTGGTATGAACCTACGCATAATTTACAGAAATAGATGTACGATGAACTCTCAGCCGTATTAATGCCTAAAGTTTCATCAACCAATGTTGAGGATAAATTCTATAGCGCTAATGAAGTAGAGGTATTGCAATTATTAACAGTACGCGCTATGAATTTTAGCAAACAGACAGATGCGCTCCAAATATTTGCATATTAAATACACCAGGGGCGCTATTCTGATGAATTATTTCGATGCGGCGCACGACAGGCTATTCACCTAATACGGCTTTCACCTTTAATTTGTATTTTATCACGGAATGTTTATTTCGTATAATCTAATTATTGAGTACCTTTTATCCACATACCACACGGGATAAGCCTGCGGTAACTAGTTAGTAATATAACAGTAATATTTGCAATTGTATAGAAAATCAGAAACACTACTATACATGTTTTCGTTTTGAATTTTATATATAACGCAATCGAAAATTTCCTTACATAGTTTTCAAATGCATGGTTAGTTGTAGGTGATAAAACGGTAGTTTTTAAAACCTATTTTTAAATTTTAAATTATTTATAAGTATAACATTATTAACTATTTACTTACATATCTTTTTTAAATAAATAAAGAAATTCAATCAATCACAACTTAGACCTGTGTGGTCATTAGGATAATGTAATGTAAACAATCGCGAAAGTTTAAAAGTTTCTGTGAAACGGTAATCAACCCGAGATAGGTACGAAACGTAAAACAAAATTGTGTAGCCAACATGTTACCTCTCATTTCACAGAATTATGTGCTCGCGATTTCCTAATTAAGAAATTTTCCGTATTCTATAATATTCTTGATTTATTTGATTTCTTTTCCTGGAATATAAGCTGTTCCAAGTTTGAATTTAAAAAAAGATGTTTTTGAAGTTATTACTCAACAAAATTTAAAAATAATGTAGTAATTTTAAGAAAACGGAGTTTTTGGATTATTATAAATTACAAAAACTATTGTATCATTTGTTTTATCTTTTATTTTACAAAGAATTCAGCAGAAGATGATGCATGAAATGAAACATCTACTCGTACGCGGGCTAAGCAATGACATTGTCTATAGATTCCAAATCAATGCTTTGGCTGAGATTAGGCTGAGCAAAGTTTTGTTGGAGTGAAGTCTGAGCAAAGTCCAAGTACGCTCTATAGATCTCAGCCTCAGTTTTTCATATGGTTCATTCGTGCCTGTGTTATATTTTTATTAACGGTAAAATTACTAGGATACAATTATAGATTTTTCTAAATTTTAAAAAAATTAAATCTGGCTGTCCTTGTTAATGAAGGTGTCAAAATAAGGGCTAAAGTTTACGTACCACCATCTGATAGATAGCGTCGACTATGTTGTACATTTCGTCCCTCGTGATATATCCGTCGTTGTCAACGTCGTACAGCCGGAAAGCCCCTGTAATTTATATTCACCAATTAACCTACATACATTAACTATTTCACTCCACAACGCACCATAGAATAGTTATTGAACGCCTCCTTTAATTACAATGCGGGATATAGCTACTTGAACTACTTAGTAATGGAATTATGCGAACTTTTACTTATATTTTGAAGTTGGAAGAAAATTCTTTTGGCATGTTTGTGCTCTTCTAAAAAGTGAACTGCTGCGGCAAGTTTTATCAAATAATTACCTACCCATTTCATCAAGATTCTGAATAGCTATAACATTGGCGTATTTTACTAGTACCTAAATAAAATTTAATAATCATTTTTCCGATAGGGGAGGACCCCTATTTCAAACCCCTATTTCAACAATTACTTCATCTAAATGAAAGAATTTTACTTATTTATGAAAAAAACTTGCCGGAACAGTAAAGTTCACTTTTTTTCAGCTCGAGGAGTCAAAGTTGTGTTATTAGTTTATTAGAAATAGGTTGACTGAAGATAGGTATAATCGCATAAAAAAATGTCTTTGATTTATTTTCATTTGTAAATAGTTAGATCAACTGCTGGAGATGTCATAAAAATAAAAAATAACAAAAAATTGAAATCTCTCGAACAGTGAAAAGTTTACCTCAGGGTACCTCAGTGGTTTTTGTAAAGTTTTTAAAAATTGTAATAACTTGTGTACCATTGGAGATACATAGCTGATTCTTGTTTTTGCTGAACCGCCATAAGTAGACCTTTCCTCTATTGCTGGATTATCGTTACGTTTTGGGATACCCTTGTGATAAATTCTGCAGTGTGTGTGTGCAGTGAAATTATTAAAGTTTAATAAGGTGTAAAGTTTTTTCTTCGCCTACTAATTGCGTCATGTGATTACTTACAATGTAGTTTTTCATCAAGGTTTCCCCTTGACGTCACCGATAATGCTCGAATGAACTCTTCGAACTCGATGGAACCATCCTGAAAGGGAAGCAAATATTTATTAGATGCCACGCTCAAGAAACAAGAGAATCGTGTTAGTTCCCCAAGAATAACACGCCAAGAATTTGCTTTAACGTATTTTTCTGCCCTACAGGAGTGAATTGCTGGACTTAATAGGCGTGATAATGCTTTTACACGGGCGATTACAAGTGATGTGAACTGCTTTGTCTCTTATTTAGGTTATAGGTATTGACGTATTGTTTGGTAGGTATTCGACCTACCAAACAATACGTCAATGCCTAGCCAATTTAGTGAACATTCTTATACAGGCACAAACAGTAGATTGAACAAGTTACTGTGTGTATAATTAAGATTACTATTGGGTTATCGAAGTTTGGACGATTTTTATTTATTGAACCCTATACATTTAATGTTTCTTTTACCTGCTTAATTTAATTTTGCCTTTTTCTAATGTATAAACTTAAGCCAAGTTGGCTTAAGTTTATACATATAAGTAAGTAGTATTGAAATTTTAGGGTTCCGTATTGAAAAAAATTGAACCTTTATAGGATCACTCCGTCGTCCGTCTGTCAAGAATATTTTTCTCAAAAACGCGTAAAGGTATCAGGCTGAAATCAATATCAAGTACTCGCGACTGTAATCCCTTGGCGCAATAAAAAAATCAGAGTTCTAAGTAAACGCATTCAAAAGATACACAGCCGTTTATGTACCATTTTTGTAGCATTGTTTACGATCAAAAAAAGTCAAACCTATAGGGTATTTCGAGTTAGACCTAGAATCATGAAATTTGGCAAGAAACAATATCACGGTGCACAAGTACCTAAAGAAAATCTGAAAAGTGTACTCGTGTAGTTATATCACTGAATATTACTACTATTATATTGCTATCGTGTAGGTAAAAAAATTAGAGTAGAAGTGAGAGTTTATTCCGGACTGACGTTACTTAAAGATGGTGTACCTACCTACGTGAATATTTATTCTAACTTTTGGCTATCCTGATACCTACTAATATCTTATATTTTAATCACAATAAGAATTGAATAATCGTACGGAACCCGCAGGCGCGTGTCCGACTCACACTTGTCCGGTTTTCTCTTTATGTAAGGAATGGTCTATTTTCTTCATTATTATCTGCTTGACGTGGTTTGACTAATTTCTAACGCAGACGGATTTTCACTAGATTTACGTCTTTGGTTCTTCTAGTTACTGCCGCACTGAGAGACGTTACTTAGCAGTAATCGCATTAACACAATTTTTTCATTGAATAATCGTCTTTAAACGTATCGACTTAAGTATTACACGTGTTTACTAAATAAACTTTAAAGTTAACTAACGTACGGCAGTAAGTCTAGTTAGCTGTTTCCAATTTAAATCTACCTACTGTAGCCAGTCTGATGTTTGTCATTAGCAAATTTTGTCTAGTTTAACGAATCCCCTGAAGTACCAATCAGGCTGACATAATCTGATGAATATTGAACACTGCGGTTGTCTGTTACATAACAATAATATAATTAAGGGTCCAATAGTCCGATCTCGTTTTTTACCCGCGTCCGCCAAAAACATTTCTGACTCACATTAGTACGAGTAGCAGTTTTCTCTCATTATAATAGTTTTGTAACATTGATAAATATAAAACAGTCTAAAATTATATCACTAGCGAAGATATATTATATCTATTTACATGATTAGTTTAGAAATGTAATGGAGAATAAGTAGAAAAGTTAATAAGACAAATGGGACTCTTACATTGTTTTCGTCGAACACCCGAAAGACTAGTGACGCGAACTTGCTGGGATCACCTTGCGGAAAAAACTGTTTGTAGATCTTTATGAAACCCTGAAATTGTAAATGTTAACAATAGAATCTTACAAATTATATACTTATAATGGTCAAAAACGTGTCAATAAACTGAAAAAGAAGTATAGGAAAAAAAAAAGCGGGGAAACTAAATACCATATTTGTGTATGTGTGATACACAAATATGGTATTTAGTTTTCAAAAAATGATTGCAGCACAACCTACTTACAAATATGACTATACAAAAATTTACTTAGTTCCATCCTTACAATGTGATGTGTGGTTGATACAAAACATATATTAATTTAAAAAACCAAAAAACCCGACTCCCTAAAAGTAACCTTCGACAATTAATTTAAAGCAATGACTTTGAAGAATACACTGGTAAAAGGTCTATAGGCTTAGATAGAGAGATTCGGTGATAAATACGAATATAACAACACCTTGCACTTCAAAATCGGTCAAGCTAATTAGGTTACAAGAGACAAGTGGAGCCGCGGGCAATAATTAGTGCATATATAATTGAATTAGGCTATTAATTAGCTGATATCTTTATCTATATTGCGATAGCACTAAACATCGTCTGTTTTAACACTTTATGTCCGCCATATTGGTTATTGTTGACGTCACATAGCCTATGTGTATATACATATACATACACTCGGTGGAAAATACACATCTAATGACACCCCATACTTTAAAATCAGCCAAGCCGTTTAGGCTACAGAAAGTCACAATGGAACAGACATGCCCACATACATTCATACATACATATATTATACATAACTACATACATACGCGTGAAAAACATTATCCTCTTTTTTGGCAGTCGGGTAAAAATATTATACCAACATAAGGCAAGTGTGAATGCACACGGCATTTTGTCATCATCATCATCATTTCAGTCTATTGCAGTCCACTGCTGGACGTAGGCCTCTCCTAACACGCGCCATAGCACTCTGTCCTATGTCCTACACGGCATTTACCAAATAATAATATGGCGGCGCAGAATCTCGTGTCCATATACTGGCGCACACCTTTTTTACAAATGAAAATACTGCTACATTTATTATATTTGTGACTTGTGTCCGATATTTGTATGTTTGTAAAGTTTCCCGCGGCACTGGGCTTGTTCTCTAGTGCGGGAGTTTAAGAGATAAATACGTGCAGACAAATTCTTGCTTGAACTTTAACTAAAGTGTTTACCTGCTCAGTGAGAAGCCCGTTCGGGCAGTCCTTGAGGAATCCTTTATGCCTAAAATAACATTTAAACAATATTAATTATTTCTCTTTACACTTACAAGTTGATGTCGATTTTCACGAAATGCAATACATACCAGAGTCGTATTTCCTTTTCGGTAACTGTAACAAGGAAATATTGATTTTAAATACATTGTACTACAGTTTAATACATGTTAATACATATTATGTATATCAACAAGACAGCAATAACATTAATAGAAGACTGAGACATAGATTTCTTTTTTCTCAACCTGTGTTGTTCTACTGCTGGGCAAAGCTCTCCCCCAAGTTCTCCTATACTTTTCTATTTAATGTTATATTCCTCAAGTCCAAAGACATAGTATATCTCAAGAATATTTTATGTCTCTTAGAGCTCTAAGGGCTACGTTAGGTACATTAAATTCTAGTGATTTTTCTTTCATTATGAATGAATAGTGTGCCGTTGTAACTAGATGTAGTCATATAGGTAATAAGATATTGAATTCTACAAGTAGTTGTGATTTAACGGGCTATTCACTATTCATTCAGCAGTTGTTCATAAAACAACACCCATTGATGTTGGTTAATAAAAAAAAAGGAAGGCGGTGGATCGAGTGTTATGGCGAGTGTTGTGAGAGGCCTATGTTCAGCAGTGGACTGCAATAGGCTGAGATGATGATGAATAGTGGGCTTCACCGTGCCTAACCATCATCAGTAACAACGCATTAATGTCCCACTACTGGTTTCAGGTCTTCTCTCCTCTATGTAGAGAGATGAGAGGGTTTAGGCCACAATCCCCAAACGCTGACCTAATGCGGACTGGTGGACCAGACATACACTTAGAACTACTTCTTAGGTATGTGGGTTTCCGCATTATGTTTCCTTCACCGTTAGAAGATGATAAGTCACTTGATTAGTAAGTACATACAAATTTCACGTTAGTACTGTGCCGGTTGGAATCAAACTTGGACTGCGTGTTTAGCACGCCGGTCCATCCATCCATTCGCCCACCATCATTTCCAAAATAAAATCTTCATTTTTGCCATACGAGCCAAAAATATATACTTTAATTAGAGACTTTGTGTACAAATTCCACAGCGAGTTACTTCAATACGTGTCAAATTTCGTTCGGTACCTTGTTTATTACGGTAGAATGTTAGCAACTCAAAATTAAATAAGGTCCGTCCGGAAATAGCTCAGGGAAATAGCATGGCTATGTCAAATGCGAGGTTATGCGGATTCAATTCGGGTTTCCTTTGAAACCGTTGGGTTGGGACTGGGGTGGTCAAATAATAATCGTTTAACGTTTCCTAAATATTTTTTTGGGTTACAAAACGATTTTTAAATCAAGATCTAACGTAAATTTCAATTATTTTTATTAATTCTTTGAATGAACTCTTAGAACAGACAAAGAGGTTTCCTCATCCACCTAACACCGTTAGTTCATACGGATCTTTGCTTATTGACAAGAATATGGTGATTTGTTAAACGGACATTATAATCTAATGTTGTATTAGATATCAAGGGGTAAGCGACTAAAGGTATAATTTTGGGTATTTGCGAGATTTCCGGGATTCTGGCAACACTAGTTTTAATAGTTTTAAGTTTTATTTGCTTATAGTTTAGAATAAAGAAGGTTAAAAGCACAATATGTTATGTGTAAAGGTATCAAGTATCCTTTAGGCAAATATGTGGTGCACTCTATCCTCATCTGTTAATTCATGGTTCACAGAAGGACCACAATACGAAGTGATATTTCAAAAAACATCCATTAGTATACCTACCTATTTATAGGTGAGTATATTGGTCCCAAGAAGAAGGCACGCTTCGTTTTCTATACGGGTACAACACAATTTCACGCTTGTTTAACAAAATGCAATCTATTTTACTTATCTTTCGTGGCATATCAATTGTAAAAAGACTTCTTCTGTCCGACTGAATACTGTATGTCTCGCATTAAAATTGCGACCATGAAAAAATGTGAGAGTTCTACTTAAATACTAGCATCAAATTGAATAGCCTTTGTATCTACATTACTATAAGGTAGTTTTACTCATCTGTGTCTAATATTAGTACTCTAATATGAACCATCAACTCCCATATTTTAATATGCATTAACGCGTAGTCATCAAAATCGTTGTTGCCGTGTGCATTCAAACACCTTGTTGTCATTGCCACAAGACTCAAATAATATATGAAGATATGATTGATATGATTACTACGAGTACTCGAAGAAAAATACAAAGACAGATTGTGACGATGCGGATTCATTAATTCTTGACCCCACAGCCTGTTATGGTCTAAGTCGTTACTTCTCCTATTGGCAGTAATGACATTGCACGAATGAAACTAAATAAAAAAATAGATACATCAATAACTAATAAATTAGGTTATCTTGATTGTCTTGCTTTGATATAAAAATAGTATCGATCTAGTGTTATAATACATAATGTTTTACATAATTATATAGTGACACAGATTAACTAATCATGCAGTTCTCAAGTTAAAATTTTCCAATTATGTATATGTGACGTAGGCATTTTGTGGTCATTGATATGTGTGAAACTGTCGTATCACAACAGTTAAAATATTTATTGGTGCCTCGTGAATAAATTTCAAATTCGGACTCTGCTATCATAAGAGCGGGGTTTCACTCCAAGCGAAAAACGATAAATGTGGCTCAAGAAAATGAATTGATAATTCTAAAATGAAGTGTCCACCAGGCTAAGGAATGTATCTGTATATTTATCTTGTGTAAATTCAAAATAATCACTTCATAAAATTCTTGTTTATGAGTACCGTCCAAGCGTTTAATATTTATGGTTTTATGGCAACCGTAAAACAATTAGGTAACAACCGTTTATCATTCAGCTTGTATAATAGTTTCAGTTAATATATTCTAGTACATTTACTTTTATATATAGCCAAAGATGGGAAATAAGTTCGACAAGTAAAGTGAAATTTCTGTGTTGCAATCGTATAACACAAAACCGTCCTAACTCTTATTGTTAAGAATGTAAGGAATTTGTGCCGAGACTAAAGCTTCTATAAAAATCCAATACTGTTTATAGAATAGAATCTAGATCGTATCTTTTGTAGTTATGTGGTAGATAATTTCCGCTTTCATTGGCACAAAATCCGTAGAGGCTGTATCGCACCGGAAATGTGATCGAGCCCAAACTCATCATTTATACAAAATTAGCAAACATCAGGTTAATTTTATATTAGAGAAAGTGTTTATAAATATTGTCACCAGAGATCCGATCATCATTTCGAGTCCGATCAGGAAAACGACGATGTGGTTCTTACTGGTCAGTGTTTCAGCTTGTTATGTATACGATTTTAAATTATTCTATGCGAATGATGTTCCATATTAGAGTGTTTGTGGTGCCTAAATACTAGATAATTAACTATCTGAGAATATCCTAGATAGAAAGTTGTTTATTGTTCTGTAAAGTTTTAAGTGGTCAGTCAGTGTTTATCTTCAATTCATCAGTCAACCATTCTAATTTACCATTGGAGTGACCAACGCAGTAGGTAAAATACTTGATTTTAAGATTAAATACAATCTTATATTTTCTGTAATATTTTTCTAGGTTACAACGCTAGCCTGTGCGGTGTTAGCAGATGGGGGATATCTGTATAATGTACCGCTAAGACTGCCGCATGGCTCAAGTCAAACTGCTAATATTCACTCTAGACACTATCAGCCCCAGGGTGCCAATATAGCACAAGGAATTCAAGACGAAGATAAGTCTATAACATATTCAATTTCATATAAAGATTATGTTTACTTAAAAAAAGATAATAACAATGCACATTTGAATCCAAGTTATCAGCAGGCACCTGTCCATGGCCATGATCATAACCAATATAATGGAAGAGTTTTAGTACAGCAACATATACAACCAAATGTTGGTCATTCGTATAATGGATATACAACGTATTCACAACCCTCTGCACCTAGTAATAATTACAACAACAATTATGGACAATATGCACACAGTAATTATCAAGTAGCAGCAAGCACCAGCAATATTGGAACAAATGTTGGCTACCACCACAGTTCTCCGCCACCGACCAATGCAGGCAATGTACAGCCCAGTTATTCAACTGCTTCTGCTAGTTATACCAATACCTACGAGCAACCAACGCAAGCTACTGTAAATCAAAATTCGGCGTATGCACAATCGTTGACTGTCCCAGATGCTAACTATTACAATAATTACCATCAGATATCCACATCTGCGTCGGCTGTTAGTCCGATTAATGGGGGCAATAATGTCTATGTGCACTCTGCATCTGGGGCCAGTGCGTACAACGGGTACAATTCCCAGAGTGTAGCACAACAATCCAATATTCCAGTGAATAGTGGCTACAACCAAGCTGCACAAGCCAGTGCTCACAATATTGGATACAACCAAGTTTCAACAGTGTCTGCGCAAACTAATTTAAATCCTGGCTATTCGAATAGTTTTATACCATCATCTAACTATGTTTCAAATAACGGGTATTCTGAGACAATTCCAACACCAGACAGTACAAACCTGAATACAGGATTTGTTCAGACGTCGGCATCCTCAGTCATTTCAAATTTCAATAATGGTAATCAACAAACCTTAACACCAACCCCTCCACCTAATTTGAATACAGAATATGGGCTTCCTATAGTTGTACCCCAGTCCACTGTAAACAATGATTTTGAAACAAGTGTGTCAACAACTGCTGGTGACGTTTCGAGTACAAGTTACTCACAGGCTTTCACTGGGCCTACTCATATCAACCTTAATACAGACATTACTGAATCATTATCTACACAAGTTTCCTCTCTGGGCAGCAGCTTCACGGAAACTTTGACTACGGGTAATGCTAACCTGAACAATGGTTTAGTTAACGGTTTTGCTGAAAGCAATTTTAATGTAGCAAATCCTGCTCCAGTCAGTATACCAAATAGTCCACCAGTAACTCCAATAATTCATAAACATATATACTTCCATGTTCCCCCACCAGAGATAGAAGAACCACCTCAGGTTGTACCACCGCCACCACCCCCGAAGAAAAACTACAAAATTTTATTTATCAAAGTACCGTCACAAGAGTCTAAATCGAATATTCTACGGTTGCAACAAGAAATAGCTCAAAGGCAAAGTGCATCGGTCGAACAGAAGACTCTTATTTACGTTTTGGTGAAGAATCCAGAAGAACCTAAACCAGTCGTATTGCCAGCACCTAAGCCTTCGGAACATCAAGTATTTTTCGTGAAATATGATGGCAGTCCGTTTGAAATCGCTTCACAAGTCAACGATGAAATAGATCAAACTGGTACAGTACAAAGTATAGTACCTTTAGAGCCAGGGCTCGTAAATGGACAACTTAAATAAGAGACATTTTTAGTAAAATTTATGTAGGACAAAGTTAAGAATAGTACATACAGAACTGATTAAGAACGTGTGTATAGAAGTTATATGCTAGAGAATGCTCTTCCTGTAAAACATCCAAGGAAATCATTTGTTTAATAATATTCTATGAGAATGTAAATATATTAAATTAATTATGTTCTTCTTTAAAGCAATAATGAGGCAAAACTATCTTTAAGGTGTTTTGAACAAATACTTAAACGAAAAAAATATAATTAAATTTTAAATAGACACTGTCTACATGATGCCTATTTTCTATATTTTTGCGAAATACGTTAACAGCAATGCGAATGTGTTTGTACTGCCTACCTGTACGAGTATGTATGTCTTGTGTTTGTACTTCATTTAATTTTGTATATAATTCCATTTTTTATATGTTTTTAATTATATTTACCTAGAGTTAGTACCGAGTCGTTACTGTTCCATTATGTTTTCGCCACAATATGTATATTGTAATGTAAACTAAGACAGCCAAAGCTCTTGTTTAAGTTATATTAAGTTAATTTATTGGCTTTGTAACTAAAAGGTACCGTTTCGTCATTATAAAAAATAAACAACAGCATTTAAATTTTAAATTGATATTGTGTTATTGCTACTTAAAATTTCAATCATCATCATCATATCAGCCCAATGACGACCACTGCCAACATGTGACATAGCATCATAGCATCACGCTTTTTTCCTCGAATTAGTTGGCAGAAGTGTTTCACACCCACATTTCACCAGTTATGTTTGGTCCCATGAAATAGCGGGGGCGCCTATTGTCATCTACTGGGAACATTTGTTTACCTAACCCCGGGAAGATCTCAATACTGGAATTTGATGATAGAAAGCCCAATACCTACTATTTTATCCGACCCGGGAATCGAACCCGGGACCGCTCTTGCATATAAACACAGCATGAATAATATAATAGTACTTATAATTTTTTTCCCTGCAATATTTTTATAGTTTGATTTATTATTATGTAGTAGGTACAGGTACTTAACAACAGTTGTAATGGATTCGTACCTAAAATAGAATCTACAACTTTTAATGGAGGGTCAAGTCTGTAGGGTCGAATGGGCTCGTAGCCGTTTATCATAAAAGATAAACTTTGTTTATTGAAAATACAATTTTGAAATCTTTTTAACGTTTATTCACTAACACTATAAACATTAATTGCTAAGTATACAATTCATGTGTATCATCTGGTCGAATGCTTTTGCTTCATGACACTTCAACCACCTTCAACTCATCTGTTTACTCAATAAATAATACATTTTGATATCGCAGTCCATATTTAAAATTTATTCCGATTTATATTTGATTACTGAATTATAGTATGTTATAGTATAAATATTTAACGTATGTAATAGGTTAACTTAAAAATTTTATACTAAATTATTATGGCATACCTATGTCCTTTCGAGCTTCACCGGCAGTCACCGGAGCTTAATTTAATAAATATTATCAATGTTTAAAATTGCGAGTGTACCTCGAGTTCATTTGAACACATTTATCCCAAAAAAGATTAGTCTTGTAAAGATAAAAGAAATTGTATATGATAGCTAGTTTGTTATGAAGGCTTTAGGCTAGAAACGTCACATTACGACCCACAAAAGTGGAGCAGTAACGTTCGAAGCGGATGAAAATACGCGTCACAGCTATGCTAAAAATAGTTTTATAGAGACCATCTAATTAACAAATAAATCTCAAAATTAACCTCGTTATGAATTATTCAAAACATTCGTAAGTTAGATAGCAAATGCTAAAATGATACTTATGTAATAAACCTAAATTCTCAGCGATGTTTCGATAATACGTGTGACCAAACTAGTTTAAAAAAATAAATGTATCATCACTCCATTTGGTTACGTAACATTTATATAATATTATGTGAAATTATTGTAATAATGTGAAAATAAATTAGATAGTTATTATAGCGTTTTAATTTTTTTTTAACAACCCGTCTGGCCAGCGTGGTATAGTAGGCTAAATTCCCTCTACATTCTTTGGAGGAAACCCGTGCCCAGCATTGGGACGTTTATGGGTTGAAATGATGATGATAGCTTTTTTAATACGATACCCGGATTACGTAAAATAAGGGCTTACCGGATACCTACTACTACCTTCTTTCATTGCAATCACAAAAAAAATGCATAATCGTACTTCGGTGCGCGAGTGCGACTCGTAATTGACCGGTTTTTTTTTATTTTGATTTGGTGAGATTGTAATATCAAGGTACGGAACTAAAGTAAAATGTTTTCATTGATCAGCATCACCCTTTGAATGAAGTGCACTTGGCTTAAATCTGGTAACGTCAGCACGTTAAAAAGTTAAAAGCGGTTTTTGAATAGACAACATTCGTTTTAAGAAAACCTCAAACTAATGGCTGTATTGAAAATGAGAAAGAGCAATAAAACCTCTATGGGAGGGCAAGGCTTTGCCAGTCATACTTTATACTTGTTAGTTTATTTTTTAATTTGTAATATTTAATTATGGAATACAATGAATACCATCAGCCAGTTTTATATTCGTTATTTTGTTATTTGTACTGCGGTTTTTATTTATTTAAACTTTACAATATATTTAAGTTAAGTTATGGTAAATTTCTACGTCAAATGATTCGGTTTCAGTAAAATAAGGAAAGTGATCATAAACTTTTTTCATTTTGTTAATTTTCATAGAAGTTTATATAGTACTGCCCAGAAAAGTCCCGGCAATCTGTTCACGAGTATTAACTCCAAACTATATACGTAGATGATAAAATTATATGCTGTGAACTTGACAGGTTAGGTTAGTTTATGATTTACTGTTTCCTCACTCGATAATTCCGTTTAAAAAACAACTCCATATACTCTACTATAAAGTTAAAGCAAACCATTATATTATTACAATATTATGACAATTTATTCTACATAACACCAAAGCTAACTGAATATATTGACTATTTAATTGTAATTTGTATATTAATTACATAATGTGCCATTTTAGTGGTATATTCCAGTGCGTATTTATTATGTAACTAAAATAAACACTAACATCACATCACGATCTAGCATCGTGATGTGATGTTAGTGTTTATAATCTAAGCCTTTATGACGCAGTGGTATAGAAAAATCTGTCAAACGATACACTTGGTCGATAAAGTAAATATCAAAACTTCTCCAAAAAACTTTTTGATTATTTACTGTAGTCGATTTATGAATCTATACATAATAATGTTATATAAAATTTGGGATCAATTGTGGTGAATTATTTAATATCAGAATACTCTGGAGGCAGTGTCTGCGTCATATCCGGCCAGCTATCATTGTCGGCTTTTTTATTCGGAGCCTTTCTATTTTAATAGTGGTTTCATTATTTTTTACTCTGTAGCGGTAATCACGGCGTTGGTAAATAGATTAAAGTTCGTGTGACCTCCACCAAACAAAGGGAAATTACATCCTTATCATTAATCTTTACTTATTTATTCCATTTATGTATAACATAGTGGTTTCTCGTTTTTATTTCTGCATTTTCGCCGTTAAATGGTAATTACTAGTTGGGATTTATTCTAGTATTTAGCAAACAGTAACTTAACAGTAAAAATTTACATTATACTCGTAATTAATTGTATCGTTGAAAATATGTATATAATATATGATTCTCTTAAATTGAAAACTCGATGTTGTGTTTGCTAATAATATTTACTGTCCATCCAATGCCTAGATTGTTTATGTCACCTTTTGGCAACAGTCTCCTCTATATAATATGACAAGGAGTCGCGCGGGGTTTTGCACCCGTCGCTTTTGTTTGGCCACTGCTCAGCTCCTATTGGTCGTAACGTGATGTTATATACCTGTAACCTTTCTTGAAAACTGGGCTATCCAACACTAAAAGAACTTTTCAATTAGGACCTGACCGGTTCCTGAGATTCTAGCGTTCAAACAAACTCTACAGCTTTATAATATTAGTATAGATAATAATAATATAAATATATAACCCCCTCTGGGGCAGCTGTTATCTTCTCATAAGATTAACGCATCATAAAATAGAACAAAAAAATGAGGTTAAATTCTTAGGAATAATCATTAATAATCATTGACAAGCAACTTAACTGGAAACCTCACACTGAACAATTATGTAAGAGGTTAAGTAAGTCTGCCTATGCATTACTACAACTATCTAAGAAAGTTAATGAGGATGCCCTCTTAATAGCTTATCATGGGTTGGTAGCCTCAATTTTACGATATGGGCTTATTTTTTGGGGTAATTCCACCAATAAAGAGTATGTTTTTAAAATGCAAAAGAAATGTATCAGATTCATGTGTAATATTAAACAGACTGATAGCTGTGTACCCTTGTTTAAATCTTTAAATATTCTAACATTACCATGTTTGTATATTCTAGAAGTCAGTATTTTTGTTAAAACTAATAAACAATAATTCCCAAATTTAACTACAACTAGAAATATACCCATGCGAAGCCAATACACCAATATGTTAAGTACAATTAACTGTAAAACAACATTATTAGATAAAAGTATCTTCGGTATGGCACCGCGAATATATAATAAAATATCCCCATTAATTAAACATATGCCTGTACATAAATTTAAGAAAACACTAACTAAATTATTATTAGATAAATGTTATTATAAAATAGAAGAGTTCCTAAATGATAAGTCATTATCGTATTAGATTTTAGGTAGTATCGAACAATAGATTAGGTTAGGTTAGATAGATAATAAGCATTTGTACTTGATATTTGTATGTCTCAGGACAAAACATAGAGAACTGTAATTTTTATTTAAGATCTTTATTGTATTACCTATGTTTTACAAATAAATTATTGATTGATTGGAAGGCAGATTAGTGTGGCTTTTCAAACACTTGCCATATAAACAATAAAATGTACTGCAAGTTTAAATGAAGAGCCCACAAACCGCAGGGCAGCTAGTGGCGAGCTGAATGTGAGTGGCGACACTGCGGTCCTGAATGCCCCTGAGAGTCGGTCTAGGCCTCGTCTCCAGCAGGTCTTTTTTGGCTGACTGGAGTGAATCTCCAAGAGCGACCACAGGACTCTCAACTCTGGCTTGCCTTAACCAGCTGACCAGAGAGGGGTCGCCAGAGCTATATGCTCGGGGGTGGAAGTGTCATTTTTCAATGGCATAATTACGAGGAAACCCACTCTGGGTCTCCGCTTGGGACCCGCGATGGCGAAATCGGCGCCGCACCGCTCGACACCCCTAGCTGCGCACTACGGTGTTGCCCTGAGACCCGTGGACTTCGGCCCATGTCGGTTGTGGAAGGGGCCCATCTATTTAAGGCGAGTCATCGTCTGCCCCAATCCTCATTTAACATCATATATTCACCGCTGGAGGAGGCAAGCAGGCGACGTTGTTCCCGTATGCCAGATATCATCATTCCACCGAACACTCAAACCCATAGCCCAACTTTATTTGACTCCATAACATCATACATAGCTTTATACTTACCAGTGACAAATCATAGCTGTACTACAATAGTGCAGCTGTGATATGGCAGCGGTAAATGTCTCATCCCATTCTAAATTAAAATTCTTTAAGGGCCTCTGCGTGTTGGACCTGTGTCCCCGCGTAAGCCTTCCAAAAGGACCGGGTATACTTCTCATCTTATAGAGAAGTATAGATATATAGAGTTTGTTTTTTTGGTTGAACGCTTAGATGCCAGGAACTACTGAGTCGATTTAAAAAAATCTTTTAGTTTTGGATAGATAGAATTAGTTACCATAGAAGGTTATGTAACCTCACGCTACGGCCAATAGTAGCTGACGAGTGGCCAAATAAAGAACGACGGGAGCAAAGCCCTGCGTGATTTCTAGTTGATGGATAAAGCTTTGTATTAATCTAACATTTAAAATACATAGTTGGTACCAAGTGATGATCCCACATAATAATACTGTTCAACAAAAACAAATTAATGTTAGATAGAATTGTACTTTTTTTTAAATGTAATTTTATTGAATTGAATTTAGAATGGTGTGTTGGTTCTGGACCATTCTGATATTTTAAATTGTAACCAAATAAAATTGTAACTATATTCGCTATATAAAGAGTGGCCTGAGTTTCTTGCCAAGTTCTTCTTAAGCCTCAACCTTGTCAGCGCAAATAGGAAAATATTTTAAAACCTTTTTCGGCTTTTTAAGATGTTCATACTCGTAAGTATTATGTATTTGATCGAAATAAAATCAAGTTATTTAAGTATTCTACTATGGTGAGAAATAAACGTTATTATTGAATGTTTACCCCAATTTGAATCTGTTTATAATTATGGGCCTAAGACAGAAAGATTTATACTATGGAAAAGGTGTTCTGCAAACTCACTCTCTAACTTGATATTTTAAATAAGTTATAACTATACAGGAGCTTCTTATTTATTATTTAATGCTGTATAAATTTTAAAGTTTAATTTAACACGTTTAGAGTCATACTAGCAGTAGTATAAATAAAAGAAGTTTTTGTTTTGAAAGGTTCTTAATGAGGATCTTACACAGAGACAGTTTTCAAGTTGTTGTCTAGACTAAATATGTTTGCAATCTTCATTCAGATGCGAATGAACTTAACGTTGTCTCTTGCAATATGTTTTTAAGATGTAACAAGAATATAATTACATTTCAGCTTATTTCGTTTAACACTGTTTAAATATTACATTAATTAAGTATTTAACATTGATTAATACACTCACTTTTTTTTTAATACCTAATCAAGTGCGTGTCCGACTCGCGCATTGAGGGTTACGTACGAACATGCGCTTTTTTCATATTTTTTTGTGAATGTAATGTAAGATATTGGTAGGTATCTAACAGAATAGCTATAATTTAGAATAAATATTCACGTTTAGGCAGATAGGTACAACACTTTCCGGTCTGGAACCCAAAAAAGTACGTTGTGCTACAAATAGTACATTATGATATACCTAAGTGCGGTAAGTTGATAATTACAGCCGAGGCGATATTGCTACAAGAAAGCAGAGGCTGTAATTATTAAAGCGCACGAATGTCATATGACATTTTATAACATATTTGCGAGGAAATAAATAAAATTCGGACTTTCTTAGAAAAAAAAAACAAATACAGCGAAAAGAAATAGCGCGCGGAATAATTTTTACTTGTCACAAATTATCGATGCGCGCGCATCAGCGCTTTTTTTTTAAGGCAAAAACACAAAAACAGCCAGTATTACTAATAAAGTAAATTTATATTTTTGTGTTTTAGTACAGATATAATTGTCTTATTCGTTTCATACGACCGCGTAAGTAAACTTAGGCCTACTCTGAACATCTAACAACTGTTCAAAGACTCGGCGAAGGCCAATCTCGATTTTACGTTCTTTGCAACGAATAACGCCACAGATATCCAGTAAGGTGCTAATAAAATTTGACTACTCATAACAAAAAAAAAACACATGATAAAAATTTCTTTAAAAACAAGTATTTTCTGTTGAGCTATATTTTCTTAATCGAAGCGTTAGCAGTCTTGTTGCTTTTCCTGCATTTACCCCGGAGTAAAGTATGGCAATTAGTCTTCAATGGTGTAACGCTCCTGTTTGACCCTCTCATTAAGTACACCACCCACGTCTTTAAACCTTAAGTACACGATTAATTTATGCCCGATTAACTGCTTTATTGGTCGTTGAAAAAATACGGATTAGATATTCTGGTAATCATTAGAGGAAGTATTCTTAGTAAAGCGATCGCTCGTTATTTTTAACTTTGATGCGAAAGAGGGGATTATGTTTGAAACTTTTATAAAGGATAAGGAGGCTTTCAATGCACCTTTTTTGTTTAACTGGGACGGTATTCAGTTTAACTGTGAAGAAATGATTTATAGCTGTTAATTTTAGTTTATTGAGATGTTTAATGAAATAACGTTGTCATTTTCTTAATGAAATATCTTTCAATGTAATAAGGTAATCTGTTGCTGAAGAAAGATTAAAAAGAAGTCTCAAGTTATTTTGTCCGCTAAAATGGGAGAGGGCAATGTTTAATGTTTTGTTTAACTCGGTATGTCCGAAACAAATAACTTGAAGCTCATCGTATACTTCTAAGTGTATATATTCTGTTTGCTTGTACTTGCGCTGGCTATTTATGTCCTGGTCGTTAGACCATATGTGAATTTATTTTGTGATTAATATGGCATATCAAGTATAGGGGGCGACCTCTAATACTAGATAAATATAATCGAGCAGTTCACCAGATATTAAATAGTAAACACCAACCATAGATATTAGAAACTACAGTATACATTGAAGTTTTGCAAGCAATAACTGGTCTGTTGGTCTAGTGGTTAGTGACCCAGACTGCTAAGCCGGAGGTCGTGGGTTCGATCCCCACCCAGGACAAATCTTTGTGTGATGAGCATAAAGGTTTGTTCTGTGTCTGGGTGTAATTTATATATAATATGTATGTATTTAAAAAAAAAAAAGGATTTAAGTAGTATATCAGTTGTTTAGTACCCATAACACAAGCAAATATAATTGCTTACTTTGGGACTAGATGGCGCTGTGTGAATGTGGTAGAATATTATTATTATTATTATTAATCATCTCATACAGAATATTGCACCTGATCATAAAGTCTTAGGTTTTGTTAGAGAGTTATGAGTTTGAAGGTGGCTGACACTGTAACACGGCTTTCTAACTACTAGGTACAAACTTTGGAGGATAAGCTCCAGACTCCAATTTGGATGGACTGTTTACACGTCAGAAAACGAAGTTTGACGGTGACTAGAATAACTTATAGCATAGAATAATTTAATACTAGATACAAGTAGGTACCTAAGGAATGTCTGTACAACTTCGCAACTTTAGGTGAATACGCACTGAAATGTATAAGTATCTGAGTCAAAGGAAATTGGTCTTTATTAACTTACACTTGTTAGTATCCTGACGGAGGTGAACACAGGTAGACAAAGGATATTTTACTTGATATTCGTATTTATTCGTACTAACTTCATTTCATTATCTGTGAAAGGGATCGGACCAAATTTATAACCCTAAAATGTGTAATAATCGAAATATTGTGTAATGTGGGTACATCGATCATAAAAATATTGGATGAATGACATCAAACGAAGATTTTTGATTATAGTCGCGAGTATTTTCGCTAATCTGCATCGATAAATTATGTGATACGATAATTACCTACGTTATTTCATTATTTGTTGTCGATACAGAAACGATTAATTTTGTGTGCCGATATGTGGCTAATGAAATATTATCCAGCAGATTTTTTTAAATTTATTGGCTGGCCTGTTGGCCTAGTTGTTAGTGACCCTGATTGCTAAGCTGGAGGTCGTGAGTTCGATTTCGACCCAGGACAAATCTTTGTGTGATGAGCATGATTGTTTTAGATTAAGTCTAAGCCTTGTTCTCAATTACATTCCACTTATTTTAAGTGCAAAGAACTCATATGAATGTATACTTATACACCATAGTTTCCTATATATATGCATATGTTAATATTTAATAGCCTATCAACCTGTGATATTGTATACAGTATATAGTACCATATACCTGTGTGATATTGTATGTTAACATACAATATCATTGATTAAAAACAACATTTTAAGTTCATATCCCAATACTGATTTGCAAAACGTTAACTTCAAAACAAAGATCTTTTCATACAACGTTTCATCCCCAATTTCTCCCTTCCAAAGCCAACCTTGTCAAAAATATTGATGAGGGTATTTTTTATTTTGATAGTAGTACCCCAAAACAAAATTTCATACAATCGTTTTTATCCCTTTTCACCCCTTTGGTGTTGAATTTTAAAAAACGCTTTCTTAGTACACCTCTAGACATTAGGACAAACACACCCTCCAAATTTCAAGTCGCTACGACCAGCGGTTTAGGCTGTGCGTTGTCTGTCAGTCAGTCAGTCAGGACAAAGCCTTTTATAATATGTATGGATAAGCAATAACAATATTGCACTAAAGGGTTTAGAAAGTTCAGTTTATTTTGCACCATATCATTAACTCTAGCACAGAATAAGTAATAGTACTACGTACAAAAGGATTACTCTCGAACAAATGTCAACTTTAGGCGCAACTATTTGCCTACTCTAACGACTAAGTAGACTAAGTAGATTTAATAAGTAAGCGTAGCGTAGCATAAGACTGATTGTGATTACGGAAACTGTGATTTTGTTTACTTATTTTTTTTAATATTTGATCAACGTTACCTAATAAAAAAAATATTATAATACAAACATGTTTTAATTCTGCTAACCGTACAGTTTATTTTGGAGCTGTCGGGAACATACAAGTAAGTAGGTCTTTATTTGATAGTGCACTATCATTTGTAGCTCTTGGGAATAAATGTATGGAAATCAGAAGTTTTGAAGAAATAAATTAGCATAAGTTTTTGGAGCCCTTGGGAACAATTTTCCAAAATAATAATAATAATAATATTTAATTTTAGTTATGGAGCGCTTGGGAAAAAAATCGTGGAGCGGGTGGGAATAAGCCGCCCGTTTGCAAATTGTAAATTGTAAGAAAATGAATACAATAACAACATATAAAAAAAATCATGTTCTTACGAAACCCTCTTCCACAAATCCGATGCGCACTTGACCGGCTTTTTTCAAGAGACATGCTTAAAGTTTGTGAAACTCAAAATATATATTTATATCAAACCTATCTCTGTTCTGTGATATCTACCTATAACTAGGTTTATTATTATATTTAATACATTTTCTAACAGTTAACCAGTGCCTAGGGTGCTGGTGATACAAATGTGTACTGTAGAAGTATTCCTTCACTTCCACAGTAATAAAAAAAAATCAGCCAATTTAGATGTACCAATTGTTTAGAGTTAAGTACTTTACGTCTGTAAACATAAGACATAATATAAAACAGTACCGAACCCTAACGAACACTGCTGCAAATTCACCTAAGGATTTTCATTAGTAAAGTTGATAAAGGCATAGTAAACGTGTAATATTTCATTTGTATGGAAAACTGAGTGGTCATTCGTCAAGCGGCAGACAGCCGGCTGGGTGCCCAACAATCGTCAAATGGATTATCTGATGTCGGAAACCGATACAAATTGGGTTCCGTTTTGTGTTCATGAAAGCAAGCAGAATATCAATTATTAAACCTGACACATGTTTTAATTGAATAAACCTAGATTGTGCGATATTTCGTCATGCACACCTTTACATAATAATAATAATATTCTACCACATTCACACAGCGCCATCTAGTCCCAAAGTAAGCAATTATATTTGCTTGTGTTATGGGTACTAAACAACTGATATACTACAGAATTTTTTTTTTTTTTGTAAATACGTACATATTATAGATAAATTACACCCAGACACAGAACAAACCTTTATGCTCATCACACAAAGATTTGTCCTGGGTGGGGATCGAACCCACGACCGCCGGCTTAGCAGTCAGGGTTACTAACCACTAGACCAACAGGCCAGTCAAATTATATTAATATTCAATTGAAATACGTATATTCAAATGCAATTATCTACTCGTTTATTAGACAGCAATTGCTTGAAAATGAATTGTCTTATTCTTGTGTAACATAATTCCAAATGTAAATATCATTAGAAATCAGAAATCACTAGTTTTCGACAATGGCGGATCCCGGGAAAGTGGGATCAATACATTTAGTAATATTTGGGATATGTCCTTTATTTTTATTTGCATGTTCCGATATTTCTTAAATACAAAAAAGTTAATAGTATATATATTTAATATACTATTAACTTTTTTGTTTATGAAGCAAAGAGTATAAAATCGCTACTCGAAATGAGCTTCCTTGATTTTAGCAGCTCCTGTCGAACTTGCATAAAATTATGCAAGTTTGGATTTTAACTAGTAAATAAGGACAAGGTACACGTGACCCCTAGCCGAACTCTGTGTCGAGACGTAAATTTAATTAAATATTGTCGCTATACAGAAGAAGCCCGCTGTTCAACATAACTCTGGAATTAGTCTACAATGCGAGCTTGTTTTTGTAGAACGGAGATTACAAACTCAACACAAACGGCTTGTTCATTATTTTCATGCTCAACTTGATATAACTTTGTACCTAGAACTTTTACACTTTTTTTCTTATTTTGACATTACATACTTAAACATGTCAAAGTTAAAAGATAGAAAAAGTTACAGCGCGTGAACCTGAAAAAGCTCTGTAAAAATACATCAATTTATTTAATTATTCATTTCTTTAGACATTACTTCTTTACTAAAATACTTCTTGGAGCTTGGCTGAATATTTGGCTTGAGCCATCATTTTGTCAGATTAATTTCGATGCTTATATTTGTCGTAATAATATTATATTGTTTATTCGCTGCCTTTACTAAATGAACAGTACAAGGAAATAAAAAAGGGTAAGCCCATAAAACATATTTGAAAAGCACTTACTGTTATGATAAACCATAAAAAATGCCACGACATATTATATTTGTAGCGGTAGTAATATTTATATGAACAAATAACTGTACGTAGGTATTTTATTTCCTTAGTAGGTAAGTCTGGATACGGAAGAATGCACTCGATAAGCTTTAGATCGAGGAGTATTTGTTGGCAGTCGAGCTTTATAAGTATGTGTGTGCATGCTTGCACTGCTGCAATTTTAAAGGATTGTACATATTGAAATCCGTTTTACGGCACTAAGGAATGATGTTGCTTTTCGATCTACATATCGTGATATTTAGATATTTTAAGTCGATTTTGGTGCACGTCAAAAAGTGGCCTTAGTTAGACAAAATGCTAATAAAAATTATGAAAGTGTATGAAGAGACACGACACATTGTAGCTTTACTGGCGTAGTGCTATTTTATGTTATTTTACTTATACTTTAAAATCTTATTAATAGGCCCTTTAATATAAGATACGTATAACCCGCGCACACCCACTAACTTGGAACCATACAACACATTTGCTCATAGTCAACCAGACTGATTGCAGAATAGAACATTTAAAAAAAAAACTTTACTTATTGAATTATAATTATGTGTAATAAGTTTTTTTTTATTACTTAGTGGCAGACACGAATAAACTTCCGACTCATAATCATCATATCAACCCATAAACGTCCCACTGCTGACCACAGGTCTTTTCCAAATATTGTGAAGGGAATTTAACCTACTATACCAGCTGACCAGATGGATTAGTATAGGGTTTGTTTCGAATTTTCTTTTTCACGTAGTGCTCTTTTCTGCTTAAAGTCAGGCCCTTAGTTGCCTTTTACGAGACCCACGAATAGAAATGGGGTAGTACCATGACATTATTCTTAATCCGTCAATACACGGATTTTCCGACTCATAGTAAACAGACCTATATATCTATACACAATTATATAGTGCACTTTTAATACTATAGGCATAATTCACGCGATGCTGGCTTATTCATGGTCGTTAAGAGTTATGCCCCCAACAGTGGAATTTCAATGTTATGTGTGTCCTAATGGATGAATAGAATATATCTGTATTTAAGTAATATATCAGTTGTTTAGTACCCATAACACAAGCAAATATAATTGCTTAATTTGGTACTAGATGGCGCTGTGTGAATGTGGTAGAATATTATATTATTATTACATTATTATAGATAGTAGACAAAATAGAATAGCACAAAATAATATTTTTGCTAATGAATCAGCACCCAAAACCCAAAATATTATTTTGTGTAGGTATTCTGTCAAACACAATTTTTTTTCAATAAGAATACACTACAAGTGTACAGTCGGACCATGCTCAATGTAGGCTTCCGAAGCAAAAGAACGTCTGTTCATGGCACTTACGTTGTAGTTGTTGCAGCGCAGTTTTTCGGCAATAATTAAAAACGGTACCTATTATGTTCAAAATAATTTTCGTTGAAAGTAGTACCCATAAGCCCGCACACCGATGCTTCAAATTTCATCAACGTATTACATCGAGTAGTTTTTGAGTAAAATGCCTGTGACATACGGACATAAGGGTTCTAATTCTAACATTTGTAGATATTATGTTATGATTTATGTATTGTTAACTTTTAGAATTACTGTGTAATTATTTACTTGGGAGTAAGGTTGAACGCCATGAAGTAGGTTGGTGATGACGTAAAAACTGTTTTTAAAGCTTTCCTTTACTCGTATTGTTTTTTTTTTCGCTTAGATTCTTCTTGTTATCCTATGTTTGCTGCAAGCGGACAGAAACTTTAGAATTGGAAAACTTTTGATTGGATTCGAGAACAAGATTTGCTAACTCTGTGTTGGTATTAGTCAAAATATAGTTGTTTCTATTAAAACTAATTGAAAATATCGAATATATCTTGAGAAAGTATAAGTCAGTCTCGGCAATTATGTTTCCAATCTACCAGACTTAGTGTCTGTTCATCGACGTTGTTGATTAATACAAGAATAGCGAACTGTGTGGGTGCTCTTGATTCCGGTTTCCAAATAACTTGCTTTACTACTTAGTCACTGTCAAAGATAACGATATAACAAATAGAAATCCGTCTTAGGCCTTATACGCACTAGCGGTTAGCTGGGGGTCCGTTTGAGCAGTTGCCAGACCTCTCTCCGTGCCGCCATTGCAATAGCGGCTGACAGCCATTGCGAACAACTAGAAGTTCGGTATTTATCCACACAAATTATAAAAATTATCTTTATTCTCTTATTACATATATATATATATATATATGAATATATATAGGTATATGATAAAAAATATATATATATATATAACCATTAAATTTATAAGTATGTCTTATTATAATTATCGAGACATTTTTTCCTCTGTTGTAACCTCGTGTTATCCAAAAATACGAGTATGTATCAACTTATTCTTATAGAAATATTCTTATATTTCTTATTCTACCTGTTCTACCTCCATTAAAATCACAGTATTTTTTTTACTCGGCTAAATAATATAATAATATAAATTAAAGAAGAGGTTAACCGCTGGTGTGCATGAGGGCTTATTGTTTCTGCTTAGATATAATTTTTTTATGTGATTGCCGAAATGGAGTTAGTGTAAAATTCGAGAGTTAATTTAGACTTCGTGTGTGGCCTGGAATAAACTTAGTATGAGCTCTCTACATTATTTTATACGCATCCTTTTCCTTATTTTATTTTCACTTATTAGTTTTTTCACGTATTGATGTCAATAAATTAATGTACTTAGCACTTCTATACGCAATGTTGTAGGTCAATGCGTACAACATTGCGTACCCGCGCAGTTTTGTTAGACCAACATTATTTTTAGGGAATTATAATCTACTCTAACACATCTAATCACAGAGGGTAAACGAGCCAGGGGACGTTCACCTACCAGATGGAGCGATGAAATTGTACGCTCACCAACAACCAACTTCTGTTCAGCTGTCCGAACCACCATGGATAGACGCCGGTGGAGGCAGATCGTCAAAAATAGGGGCAAACCATCCACATCAAATGATGACCACGATCCTCAGCCATGAGGGACCGACGAGAGAGAGATAATCTAACATCCAATATGTTACTCGGAGCAAACGAACGACAGAATCACTTGACAGCCATCGATGGTTAATGTATTGATATCAAATATAGACGTAACTTTTGGATAGACACAAAGTGCCCGAACAGACAAGTGTTTGCTACTTGATAAGGTACGCGGTTTGTCCATTTGGGAGCAATTGCATCAACCGAACATTTTCATTTGATTGTAAAATACAAAGGCAACGTATGATAAGAATTTTAACATTCTATATATTAACTTGCCCTTACTAATTCGATAAGTCACACTCACGATAAGCATAAAAATTGCTTTCTAACTTTTTAAATGTTATGGTCACTCAAACATAATGTGATTCGATATATGGATATAGCTCCTGAGACAAAAATATGATAACATTTAAAGCCATGATGCTTTATAATATTCAAATTGGGAAGTAGTATTCTATTTAATTTTTAGGGTTCCATACCTCAAAAGGAAAAAAACAGATAGAACTCTTGTACGAAATACTAGATGATAACTTGGGTGAACGGTGTACCTTTGATAATATGAAAACAGATTACTGTTCAACGTCTGTCATTAATTTGTTTGACGACAAAATATTCTTATCACCTAGTTACTCAATTAAAGTTTGTGATAGTAGTTCGCCTGAAGCATTAATAGAGTACAAATTATGGAGTGCCTAAAGTAGACCTATGCTCATGTTTTACGTGCGTATTCACGAATATCGATGAGAGTGAATGCTGATGACGTAAGAGAACCCACCTAAGCTAGCTTAGCTGCGTACTGAGATAAATATGCCTTTATATTTCAACGTGACCTTTCTGTAAATATTTCACAATGACAGCTTTAATACACTTACAAACACAGAACAATGAAACTAAAAACGTATCTCTAAAACAGAAAGTTAATAACAATTTTTTTGTTGCGTATAATGCTGACAACTAAACTATGCATTTAAGCCTTGTGCATATCGCGGTGGGCTGCCGTTAGAGTTGTCCTTTACAGTTTTAATATTTACTGCATATTTTTGGCACTTAAACAGGCAATACGTGCGTACTCCGAGCTTAGCAAAGTTATGAAAAAAGGAAAAGCGGTATCATTCCACCCTAAAGGCAATCTGTGTCAAATAAACTCCGGAGTATGAATGTAATTTCAGGCTTATAGTTAAGTAAGCCTAACACAAAACAATTCCGTTGCTTCGGATGGAAAATATAAGTAGGTAATGCAAAATTTGGTTTATAAAGCCTACTGGATCGGTCTTACCACACATCTTCTGTTGTATATATTAACCTTTTGTCATTTAAAAATGACACTTCAGAAATATATAATATTAATAAAAAAAATCACATGAACTTTTATACGAATTTGCATTGAATGCTTGGTAATTACATCGATACATCTATGTGGCGACGCGCATAAGGTCGATATGTTGCTAAATGAAGAATTAATGTGGATAACCGGCCCACACAGGATTCCATCAATTAAGCATAAGATCAATTGCTGCTACTATCAATCACTAGATTTGAACACAACTCGATTACATAAATGTGTGTATTTAGTACGTAGATATATATTACGTGTTTAACTTTGTTCGTATTTGTGAATAGGTTTGTTGACTTATGCCACAATGGGCGCTTAAAGGCGAGTACAATCGTGTGGAGGGCATACTCGTCTGTAGTCGCCGGTCGCCTTCTGTGATAGGTACACAGAACAGAGATAGGTTTTTGGTAAAGAGAATTTCCATTCATTTGTTAGATTATTGGTGTTTTATTATTAGTAATTTTATTCTCACATACGACATACCTTATATTTATGCGGCATGGATGATCTAAACTTGGGAGTTGTTTGTGTTCGTTAGGTAATTGGTCTGTATGTAATCTCTCTCTAGACAGAACATGGTCTTTTGTAGTGGCGTTGTCTATTAAAATAGGATACATGCGGTTCCTTAAAGACCGTTAAATATAGTGATGACAAAATATAATGTTGATCAGTAGGTCTACACAATTATATGTAGGTAGTTTTAGTTGGCTTTATCTATACTAATATTAGGTATAAAGCTAAAGAGTTTGTTTGGGTGAACGCTACAATCTCAAGAATGATTATTATTTATAGAAAAAAAACTACTGGTCCGATTTCAAAATTGCTTTAGTGTTGGATAACCCACTTATCGAAGGAGGTTGTACGCTATATAACATCACACTCCGACCAATAGAAGCTGAGCAGTGGGAAAATAAAGAACGACGGCCGCGTGACTATTAGTTGCCAATAAAGTGCAGTATATATACCTACTCGTATAATACGTTGAGTGCAATTTGCAAATGTGCCATTAAGTTGATTGAAACACACCCATAAACAGAATTGCTAGAATAGTTTAATAGAGATCACTGTAAATACGACAGAATTTCAGGCTCTATTTTTTAATACTAATTAAATGACATTGAACATATTTACAATATTTTTATTTTATATTTGTGTGAACCGTAGTTTACAATTACACAATATTGGCAAGTTTACGTCACATACAGTATGGTAATTTTTTACGTCTATAACAATAAGTACATGTAAGTATTAAGTTTTAAGAGACTGATTAAGTAAGATGCTATAGGATAACAAGTGTTTATATAAAAAAACACAAAAAACCCGACTGCCTTGCTCTGCCAAAAAGTAGCCTTTTTCAGTCAATATTATTAATTATTATGTATATTATTACTTTGTGAATTTTGATAGTGCTATTTTAATTAGCTTTCATCTGATACCCATATTGCGATAGCACTAAAAAAACGTCTGTTTTGACAGTTTACGTCCGCCATATTGGTTTTTTGTTAGCGTCACATAGCCTATGACACTCGGGGAAAAAATACAAATCTAATGACACCTCACACTTTAAAATCAGCCAAGCCGTTTAGCTACAGAAGGTCACAATGGAACAGAAATGCCCACATACATATATACATACATACGCGCGAAAAACATTACCCTCCTTTTTGGCAGTCGGATAAAAAATACGTAGACAAAAATAGAGAATTTATTGTCTTGTTGATAGTAGACACTTTTGCTATCTATGAAAAGTTTCAGTGGCATGTTCACTGAGAGATGTTAATTAAATTTGCCGCCGTAGTATAACGACAGATCAATTTCAAAAACTTATACGTACATTTGTTAACATACGTATGTACTTATGAATGTTGTCTTATTTATTATACTCTAGATAGGTATTAATTAAAACAGAAACAAGCGATGAGTTACCTGTTAGATGTTTTGCTGACGTTACTGAATGTGAAAGGTGAAATATAACAAAAAGCAAACTGGTAATGCTTAAATGGTTATACCAAGTCAAAAGTCGACTGTAACAGGTTGATTGATAGATTATATCTTAATAGAAATATTAATAGGTTTAATATAAACGAATGCGCCTTTAATAAAAGTGTTTCGTTAACGTCTGTATATATAATAGGTAGAGTATTGTAATATTAGGTATGGCCGATTTCTAAATTCTTCGAGTTTGTAACGATTACGGATAAAGTTGAGCGATTCACAAAATAATGGTTCTTTTTAAAGTCCACACTTTGGTACAAAATACGTCGATTCGACGATTAAGAGGGATTTGCTTGCTTACTGGAATTTTTTTCACAGAAGGGAATCTTAAACCCCTCATAGCCTCTTGGGAATGTGACCCAGTTATACTTATACGAAACTTTTATCCGCAAATATCAGTCGCGTATGTTGTGACTAACAAACTCCATTGATAAGTTCTCTTTATGTGTTGCTCTCTAATTCCTTCTCAGCTGATATTTAATATTTCCTAATATTCATCATCACTACAACCCAGAAACGTCCCACTGCTGGGCATGGGTCTCCTCCAAAGATTTTGGAGGGATAGCCTACTATACCACGCTGGCCAGACGGGTTGGTTATAGGTTGTAGGTTTTGTTTCGAATTTTTCTTTTCTCGCAGTGCTCTTGTCTGTTTAAGGTTTCTTTCTTAGTCGCCTTTTACGACATCACGGGTTGAAATGGGGTAGTGTATGGAGTAATAAACTATCAGGATATCACGTCCTATAGATTCATATGCCTTCCGCATCCATTCTAGTCCTAGCGACCGTTTTAGGTCGTCGGTCCACCTAGCTGGAGGGCTAGTTAAACTTTTCCGTATTGCTGTAATTATCAGTATCAGCCGGGAAAATGTGCTGGGTGCAAAGGACTCATCATCTACCATAGCTGGTGACATACCGGTGTGATGTACCTCTGCCTACTACCCTTTCTATGTTATATTTACCAACTGGAACCCAGTTATTGCACTAAATAACAAAAGACATCAATATTAACGAAACAGTATTGTTGGACGTAGTTTGAACCATTTGTACCTAAATTTAACAAAAAAATAGTGTGTCACCCCTGGCTGGCACATAAATTAGGTTTAAATTTATGTTCTAGCCAGGAGTGACATACTATTTTATTGTTAAACTTTAACGGTTTTACAACAAAACATATCAATCATGAACCCAAAGGCTATTTGAAAAGACGAATTTATTAGTACCTACTTTGAATTTGAATACAATTAAAAACTTAATTTTTGAACAATAAAATGAATTTATATCGAGCGCAGTTAAAAACTTATTTTGATAATATAAGTTTTCAAACAAACACTACACCATTATTAGCCAAAAGGACAAGTCGGAATTTCGAGGTTTTTTTTGGTGGAATTTGATATCGCTGTCACAATTATCTGAGCCGAATGTGAAGATTTAGAGGAGGGCCTTTGACGGGCGGTTAGTTTCGATTAAACATTTGTATGGAAAGAGTAATCGACCATGTTTGGTGATGTGGAGGTGGCCATTACATAGTAGAAAGGGCTGATAAGAAGCTGTGATCCTACCAACCACCCGTTTAAGCGTTAGGAAAGTATGAAAATAGGAAACATTATTGAATTATTGTTACATTTTGTTTGCACGCTTTCAAGTCTTAACCACTTAAGAGAACTTTATGAAAATTAAAAAAAACATAGTCAAAGACTTGGACCAGGACATAGACATATTTTTACCGACGAAGTCATAGTCTTTCGAACTCTCCAGACTATTTTCTTAGGCTACCAATTCAACGATTTCATACGTGACGGATACCAGTCATGAGTAGGTGGGTAGTTGGTTCCACATAGGCTTTCAGCAATAGAATATTGGCAATGAAACATGTTGTATTTCAATAACATTCGAGATACTTTGTATCTCTAATATATCATAATATATTATTATGAGCTTCATTTCTCCCCCATATGATCGGGTTTTTACGTAATCCTGTCTTAGCGGTTGCCCATACTCTGTTAAAGGAATCCTTTTGCCTAAGTTTCAAGGATTTATATGTTCAAAGCTTTCGTATTAATAGTGTGTGTGATTTCTACTTTGGTACTAAACCTATGATTTTAAAGGTACACATACTATATTGAATGAACATAGCATTACGCATTTTATTCTCGACTAGTTGTGCCCGCGACGTCGTTCGCGTGGGATTTCCATCTAAAGTACAATTATAGTAGTCTAAGTTACTCCTTGCGGCATAAGCTATCTACCCGTAAAAGTCCCATTGGAATCAGTTCAGAAATTTTGGAGTTTACCTCAAAAAACAGACAATAAATTTACAAAGTTATCCCGATACCTACTAATATCTTACAAAGCAATCACAAAAAAAATTGCACGCTCGTACGGACTCATCAGTGTACGAGTCCAACGCGCACTTGACCAGTTTTTATGTTGTTGTTTCCATATATTTATTTTTTTCTTCTCGTAAGATTCTTCCACGGATCAAATATATAACCAAAAAAGAATTTGCCTACTTGGTCTAGCCATTCTCTAATTTTGTGGTTAGTTACACATTTACCTCCTTCCTCTTCAAATAATACCGTTTGAACGACATTCATTGCATAAACGACATTAGTAGTGACTTAAGAGGTTTTTGCATGCAATAGATCAGAGCAGTTGAGTAGTTTTATGACTAAGTAAAAATAAACAGAAGATAATGTAAAATGTTGTGGCGGAAATTAGGTGAGGCCTATGTTCAGCAGTGGACGTCATTGGGCTGATATGATGATGATGATGATGAATGTAAAATGTTAATAAGGTTATTTTTAAGTGTAATTTTTACTAATAAGCAATAAAAATATTATTAATTCGAAATATTATTGATTGTGTCGATTAAAATATACACCACTTTTCTTGTTAAAACAACATAAGTCAGAAACAGATTTTTTTCATTATTTTTATTAATTAAATGTGAAGCTATTTAACTTTTTTACCATTCAAATGCATAAAAAGTCCTTTAAAACTCATTTGGTTGCACAGGAAACAATTTTTATTGATTGCTGAAAAATTCTAATTGAGTGACTTACTCGTATGAGCTATGAGAAAATAACCGATTCAATTATAGAATAGGTAAGTACCTATATTATATTCAAACATGGTTGTGAAGTCTGAAATGTTATTATATTATGCGTGTAGAATCGTTTCTAAAGTAGTCTTCGATGTGGATGCGAGACTGTCGCTTCTCGTGGGAAATTAGCGTAAGGTAGTACAGGACGCACTTCTTGTTCCACATAAGCCTCATTTTTGATCTGCAATGATTAGATTTTACTTTACAAGTAGCTATATATAGCTCTGTGAGACTGTGACTCGTATGGGTTTGGTATATAAGGTTTAGGAAAAAAAAGCATACTATTAGAAATGCATAGGCAAATTATTAAGGCGCCCGTTTCCCGTACGTTACAATCAACAAGGTTAAGTGAAGCTCTATAACCGGTGAAATAAATTTCTTTGTTTACACTGTTGAGCAAAATAATGCAACGTTTCCAAAACATCTTTAGACTTCTCAGGTATGAAAATAAATTGTGGGAATTGGAAATAACAAACTAATTTATACAAAGGCCAAAATGATACAATAATTTATTTAATAGAAGATAACAATTCTACAAATTTCAATTTTTTACCTAAGCACTTAAATTTTATTACATGAAGTTCATTTTGTATTCCTAGTTAACACAAGTTGATGTTTCGAATTTTATTTTATGGAAGATACCGTTAAACCTAGTGTCGCCACGCATTGGTAATATAAATTTGTCTTATTGATTTAGGCCAAGAATTCATTACTATTCAGGTGCTATCATCTAAAAAAAATGAAACAATTTATTTCTTTTTTTAATAATTATATTTTTTTATTATTGGAGGTAGAACAAGGCATTGTAAATCAGACAGACATAATTGTATACCCGCAGAAATTAAATTAACTTGAAGTTAAACATACTATACGTAGTAGTTCTATACTTAGTAGGCCGTTACCGTTCGTAGTCAAAGGAAGGAGAAATCTCCTCTGCAATGAAACCCCTCTTTTTTCTTTGCCTTTATTACATGACATAACCATGAACGTAAATAAGCCAACAATAATAATCAAAGGTAGTATTTCGCATTTATTGTGACGTTGCACGACCCGTTTGTAACATAAACTAGGAGAGGTCCAATATCTGAGTACGACAAATACAATTGGATCTAAAATATAAAGCCTCTTTGTGCAACCGTCCTGCTCGCTGAACAAATTTACTATCAAACATTTCAGTGTAACTTTTTAGCGATATTATTCGAAGATGCACCTTAGAGTAAGAAAATGCTACCCTTGTTTATGAAGTCCAATAATAAAATAGCATCATCATCATCATCAACAACCCATTAAGATTTAAGTCCCACTGCTGAGATCGGGTCTCCTCTCCTCTAAGTAGAGAGCTGAGACGGTTTATGCCATCATCCACTCACGCTGGCCTAGTGCGGGTTGGTGGATCAGACATACTTATAGAATTTCTTCTAGGGTATGTGGGTTTCCTCACGATGTATTCCTTCACCGTTAGCAGATGGTAAGTCACTTGACTAGTACATATAAATTCCACAAAGTGGAATCCATCCGACCGGCAATACCAATGTACCTATTGCCGGTCGGGTTCGAACTCGGACCGCGTGATTTGCACGCCGGTGCCTATCCATTCAGCCACAAAATAGCATATTTTATTATTTAATGCAGCTTTAAAAGTGTGGGAATATGTGTTTATAAAATTATAACATGATTTATCTATCAATGGCAATAAACACTAGCCCCTAGAGTTAGCCCCTAGTGTATATTGGGGTCTAGTTTCACAGAACTTAAAAACTATTTAAATAATAATATATTACTGTGAAAAGTTTATGATGTCACTGGATCTCTCATCGTTCTTTCGTTCGTTCTCGTTTTTATTTAGTTAGTTTTACAAATGACCAAATTTATGCAGAACTGCGTCGAAGTAGGATGTTGGGAAGACATATGACTCTATAATGAGTATCATGTTGTATACAATGTGTTAATTGCTTACATCAAGGGCGATTTGATATAAAGTATTGCTCATATCTGACATTGTATTCGTCTCTCTCAATGGATTATTTACAAAAATTGTGTAAGCTACCGGGAGCTTCTCTCACTCTCTGTAAATCTAAACATCCTCAGTTTGTGTGCATATTGCTTACAAAACAAAGCCATGATCAATTGATTTCATTGATTAGTTCAGTTTATACCTGATCGCGAGTGTGATGGTTTCATTAATAGTAGTTTCATGGAGAATGTAAGTATAGTCTCATGTTAAATCTCTATCCTATGTATCATTCTTTTAAAGTAAACAAGGTGACACAGTTCTGGCAAAGGACTACTACTTTAATTTTTTTTAAACGAGACTTTCTTAGACCCTTAGCCCGTTTCTGTGCGGATCTAAAGTACCTAATTATATTTATTTATTTACAGTTGTGCGTGTTATCAATAGTGTGTGTAATGACCAGTACTATTAAAGGTATGCCAGTCGCAAATCAGTATAGTACGAGATACAAATCCTTTTCTTTGAATCACAGTTTGAAGCCCAACAGTTTTGGAATGATGTTTTCAAAAAAGCAAGATACCGTGTTTATGGATTCAGAAGCTGAAATATTAAAGAATTTTTTCGATCGATATCATTCAGTGAGAAATTATGAGCCAATCAAGAACGACGAAGGAATGTTAATGCAAAAGAATCAGGTGAACTTTTTAAATCTCCCAATAATAACACAGCCTTACGATTTTTATAAAATCTTGGTAGTAACAGCACCACCAGATTTAAACATGGGATTGAAATCTGGCAAAAGTAAAACAATTGTATATATCGTGTTCCCAGACCACAGAAACAGTGAGTCTAACCTTGAAGAAATACCAAGAGTGTACTTTGTAAATGAAAATATGATCTCAAGAAATGTATACAAGAACATGGAACCTATATTTATTATGGACAGTAATCGCACTGTGACAGGTATAAAGAGTAGGGAAGTGCCTAAGTTTTTGCAATTCAGAAGTAAAATGGCAGATCATATAAGTCATCTTTAGATTTACGTGGTATGTCTCTGCTATTGTGCGGGACAGAGTCGTTCGACATGAGCCTGGATCTTTATTCTTTACTATCAATTTTGACAATTTTCTCTAGACTCTAGAGGACATTAGCCCGTACACACAGGCGACTTCCAACTCCTAACAGTTAAGGAGTAATACCTTTCACCACTATCTCATTAATGACGATGATGACTATCAGGCGTAAATACTTGAATAACTTTAAGAAAATATATGAAACACGTAACATGTGCCTATACAATTTGAGGATTGCCCTCGATTACGCTTTATACCTTCATAAAGCATAACTGCTAAGTAATAAATACATTTTACCTGAATTCCCATGCTTTTAGGAGAAGGGAGTTAACGAAAAACTAAAAAAAAAATACTAAGACATAAATACGATTTCGTTTTTACATGAATTCTTTTGTTTAATTTAATTAAAAGACGTATTGTTGCTATAAAAAGAAGTTGATTTTGTAATCAAAATAAAAACCAATATATTATTGTTTTATTTGACTCTATGCTGGATTTATAACAAAAAAATACTAATACATTAAAAAGATTCTTTCCTTGCACCCAGTTGAATAGCACCTACGCGAATCGCACCTAACATATTGTATTTAATTTAAGTACCTACGTTTTGTTGCTAAAAGGTATTGTAACTAATTGATGTTGATTTTATGATAAAAAAAAAACAATATATTGTTTACTTTAATTCTATGGTAGAATATAACTATTTAACCGGACTAGTTTAGTCAGATAAATATATATGTATAATGCGACCTATCTTACTAGGAATATAATTATATTCCTAATAAGATAGTAATGAATCGCTTTCATTTAATTATGTTCCGGTTTATAATTATATCCTTAGGGATGTAACTATATTACGGCTCTAATTATCTTACTGCGACATAATACATAATATGTATATGCCTACTTAGACTTCCAATACAGTTTGTATGATCAGAGGGAGAGAGCTCATATAAGTTTTAATGAGTTGCTTGGTGATTTCATTGTGAAACCTTTTAAGATTTCAGCAGACAATCTATTGATTAACCTTCGAAATTTACTCACTGACTATAATGTAAGGAAAGATCGTTTTATCAGCCAATTTATATAGAGTGCCATGATTTTGTTAACAGTTTAATCTATAGTTTATACTTAGAATTTATAAAATCTTCAAGCTCTGTAGACAAACATTGTAACTGGAAATCGCACGTCAATAAAATTGTCAACAAACTGGACCGCTTTATATTTGCTCTAAAACGTATTACCATTGCTTTATTATTATCCAGAATAAAGCAATGGTAGCCTATCATGTAATGTATCCTCAATACTCAGATATGGCATTGTAATTCTGTAGACATAGATATAAACTTTAAAAGCCAAAAAAGATGTGTGCGGGCGTTATGTGGTGCCTCCTTCTTAGATAGGTATAACCTTCTATTTAAAAAACTTAGAATACTAACGTTAACATGTTTATATACATACGAAATTTGTTTATTAGAAAATATCCCTATCTCTTTGAAATATTATGTGATAATATAAATAGCCGCTCCAGTCATAAAAACAGATTACGTTTACCACATTTAAAATTAGTTTAATATAAACGAAATGTATATTGTATGTGTATCATAATATACAATCATCTATGCCGATCACAATATTTAAAAAGGACTTATTTAAATTTCTGTTAAACAAGGGATTATAGCATTAAAGAATACTTAAAAGATAAAATAACAATAACTGAATAATATAAATACTGTTGATATGTAAGTGAATAATATGATTATATAATATAATTCGAATATGTATTGAACACACAACTAAATTTTATAATTACCTCGAACATTTGCATGCCGTATGTGGCAGAATATGCGAAAATATCATTTCTTGTAAAAGCTATTGTGCCATGTAAATAAATTATTTGATTTGATTTGAAACCTGCAAGGAGTTTGTTCTGAATCAGTAGCAGAATCGATTTTAATAGTTTTTAAACCATGTTATATTTTTGGTCAAAAATGTACCTATAAAAATTTTGAAAGCTTGGATACCTATGTTTGAAGTGTATCAATGGCCGCCTAAAACACATTACGCTGTACGCTGCATTCCGGTTTTGTTCATCTCCTTTAACAACGTGTACTTATATTTTTGTATTATCATCATTATTTCACCCATAAATGTCCCACTGCTTGGCACGGTTCTCCTCCAAATGTGGAGGGAATTTAGCCTACTATACCACGCTGGCCAAATGGATTGATATAGGGTTTGTTTCAAATTTCTCGCAGTGCTCGACTTGTCTACATGAGGTTACTCCCTCAGTCGCCTTTTACGACATCCACGGATTGAGATGGGGTAGTGACGTTATGTATTATTAATCTATCATTACACGGATACACATTATAAAATATTAATAAATACTGGGCCTTTTACCAACAGCAAGTAACATAGGTACCAGGGCTCCAAAATTAATTAATTTCATCGAATATAATAATATTTGAACAGTTCTATCAAAATAGTTGATCAAATTAATTATACTCTTAGTTTGATCAATAAATTGAAATGATCACTCAAGGTGTGAGTTTCAAGTAATATGTATGTATAATTTCAATTTGAAGTGAGGCAGCTGTGACAAATGCGTTAGCCACTTAGGTTGGCCATTGTGAGCCACAGAGATAGTTGGTATTCGGAAACTCCACAGCTATTTGTTGGAATATACAAAAATCCATGTCTCCTTAATGTAACATTAAACAATATATTTTATTAATAAATAATTATTATTAAACACTCATTTGACTTGTCAACTAAGCGTCCACTTTGATTAATAAATAATTTTTATATGAACGCTCATTTGACTAAGTCAAATGAGCGTCCATTTCAGTTCATTCGCTCAATCATTGTAAAGGATAATTGTAATTAAATATAGAACCGTCAAGCAGTAAATGTTATTATCGCATGGGCTAGAGGAAGCGATGGTGACCGAATGGATAAGTGACCGACATGCAAATCATGCGGTCCGAGTTAGACTCCAATCGGCAGTACTAATGTGGAGTTCACTTTGTGGAATTTATAATACTAATCAAGTGACTTACCACCTGCTGACGATGAAGGAAAACATCTTGAGGTAACCTACATTCCCTAGAAAAACGTCTAAGTGTATTTGCAGGGGCTACAATAGATCAGTAACTAGTTCAAGTAGGTTCATGGCATCAAACCCAAAAAAAATGAGCTTGAGTTAAACCCTGGTGTTGGAATTCCTCAAGTGGCCTAGAAGGCTTCCTTCTTGACTTAACGACTACAACATTAAGTGATCAACTGGGACTAGCGGTTTTATGTGCCTATCAAAGCACGACTCTCGAGGTTGAAAATATCACAAATAGTCACCCATCATGGCCTGACCTTGCCGCATGTTGCTTAACTTCGATGATTGTAAATTGTGAAGTTCTTCTCAGTACCACAATGCTAAGAGCGTCCCTAGTGTGTTTATGTTTACATGTTTGGTTCATTTGTTTTTATTTTAAAACAACGCTCGCACTAGGGAATAAGCCCTGTGTTGCGGGGGGATTTACAAACATACAATTACCGGACACAAAGTACACCCAGAATCGAAACAAATATCTATGAATCACACGAATATTTGTCTTGTGTGGGAATCGAACCCACGACACTCGGTGCGGTGATGTTAGTGGTGTGGTGAGGCGACCACTTAATCGCTACGCCACTGTGACAGTCACTTTTCTAATAACTAGACTGTCTCGATGGCGCAGTAGGAAAGTGTACGGCTGCTGTGTAGCCGTCCTATGTTCGAACCCCGGGAAAAAACGATTTTCTGTCTTGTCTCAGTATCAACCCGAAGTCTGGAAATATATTAAGCTCGGTTGATGGCAATAAGTTCCCCCCTATTCCATGGGATCATACATAGAAGGCGAAATGTGAGTTAATCATGATTTCAATGTGATATACACTGTTGCCTACCCCTTCTGGAAAAAGGCGGATCATGAAAAAAATCCATTTCTATTTTCAAAATTATCCTTCTTCTTTAAATTTACGAAAACTTCACTTAATTCATTGTCAGTTGCCTCAGGAAAATTTCAGCTTTCGGATCGTGCGATGATTCAGTAATACGTTTGCGTAATTGTAAATTGTAATATTCGTGTTATATTACCTAACGTCTTCATTATATTGCTTGCTTTTACGACTCCTTAAGGTATTCCAAATGACGGCAGTGAATTCAAAAGTACCTACTAAACATTTGAAGATAAACCCTATTGGTCATGAACGCTCCAGAAATAACTTCTACCTATACAAATTGGCAGAGCGGTTACAAAATACTTTTTTCTCTAATGCCTGTCATTCTTAAGTATTTGGATACTGGCAGAGTTAACACATACGCGGTATTTCATTGTATCGATAGCAGTATGAGTCTGCATATTGCTTGAACAACGATTCATAATCGATATTCACCAGGCGTTCGACTTCATCATATCTTTTAACCCTAAATATGAAAAGTTTGTTTAATAGCTTAGTCATAATAATGACAACGACAAAAATATACAGTGGGAATACGGGTATTTTATATCAAAACATAATTGTTTTGCAGTTCACCAGGGCAAACATGTACAATCTAATGTACAATCATACCTTATGACGCAATTATCATAATAATATTCTAACCAATCAAGGTTGCAGATGCAGAATTAATCAATTAACAGCTGAACGACTTAAATAATTATTCCCGGCATCTATATCCCTAACCACATGAAAAATTAATTCATATTATTTTGCTACAATTCCTCTGATGACGTTACAGGCAGTCGTGACTGGGGTGCTTGAGTGGATTGTGTAGTCATACTTATAAGTTTGTGTAGAAAACTCTTTGTTACAGACACGTTGAAGCTCAATTGAAAATATTTTTATATTCCTTGTTGAGGTTAAATCCACATTCACCTCGCCAGTATTAACTGGCGAGGTGGATGCTCTACACTCAGTTTCAAAATACCTAAAAATAGGTCGACACTGTGTTGTAAAGCTCTTTAGTGGGATCAGGTGTGCTAAGCTTGCTTAGGCTATTGAGCATAGTTGCATAGTTTTAGAATTTGGTTTTTAGTGCACCTGCTTTCAATGTAATCTTTGAAAGTATGAAAAACACAAGATTGTTACAGCTGACCATAATGACTAAATAGCGTGACACACCAAAGTCGATAACTCGACGACATCGCCCGTTAACATCCGGCCATATGTATAAAAGAATTGAAATTAAATGAATCAACTAAGTAATTCAATTACTTTACTTTTTTATTTGGTTTTGTAGTTAACACGAGGCATAATGATATCTCAGATAGACACATCTCACAAACTGGAAAAATTATTGTAAAATTAATATTATAGATGTATAATATCCTCTTTCCTGACACATTTTCTCGTTATTGCCATTCGAAATTAAAACCTGGCGGCGTAATGGCATTTTATTTTTCCTCGCGATGAAAAATGTTGCCATCACGACGAACGGGTGTATTAAAATTCTTCAAAATATGGAAATGGGTTATTTTGCATCGTAAATGCAAATGTTTATTTCGAGAATATTGCGTTTTAGTACAGTGTATTAGGTTTTCGATGCTCCGTTCAGTAAGTTACTCGCTAGTAACAGGATTATGGTTTCCTTTTTTCAAAGACACATGTACGTGTATATTTATGTAATATAAAACTGCGTCCACTGTTGTGGGTTCGCTTCATTTCGTGGGACTTATTTCGACTTACTTAGACTTTTAACTAAAGATATTTTGGTGTTGTGAGAAAAATGTTTAAGACACACCAATTAAGCCTGAATTATATGTAAAATCATAAATGTATGCTGAAAAATAGTTCTTACGAGATGGCATTGATCGATGTTTACTATAAAATAGGTTTTTTTTCTATTTTATAGTAACACGAAATGAACACGACAGAGCCACCTATACGAAATCAAGTTCACCACGTGATGGTTTAATCAGTCGATTTCGAACGATGCGGCCTTATAACATAATTTTGTTATAATTTCTCAATATTCTGTGTAGATGGCGACAAGATCGATTTCGTATGCAAAACGCGATGTCAATCCTACGTTTTATGTTTGACGATGAAACTTTATAGCTGGCCTTAATTTCATAATTATAAATACTGGGATGTACTCAAACGTACTCAATGTTTATCGGATTTAAGGCGAGGGTTGAATATTTTACTGTTCAAGTTCGCCATCGCTATACCTATGTAATGCTGTTTTATTGTTTTAATATAAGATTTAATTAATACGTACGTGTAGTGACGGATTAAGAATACTTAATGTCACTACCCTATTTCAAGACCTTAAGAGCACTGCAAGAAAAGGCAAATTCGACACAAAAGCCTATACGAACCCGTGTGTCCAGCGTGGTATTAGTAGGCTAAACTTCCTTCAAATTATTTGGAGGAGACCCGTGTCCAGCAGTAGCGCGTTTAGGGTTGCAATGATGAAGATATAATAATAAATATGCTGGTCGAAATGTTATGCCAATGTAATGCCTATCATGAGTCATGATCCTGATTCATCGTCTAAAGCACCGTAAAGTTTGTTGTTTCTTTAATAACATTTCATTAAAATGCGTACATTGTTTGACAATGACAAGAAAAGCTCTTTTAATGTTTATTGTTGTTCGTCACACGATCTAGTAAATTCACGTTTATAAAAAATAGACGAGGCAGTACTGAATTCTCGCCAAGAGTAATAATTGAGAAGGCACGTAACGTAATACATATTATGTTTTGTTATTAAATGATATTCTTTACTTAACTTTACGCGTGTATAAATGTTGCTACTGTCTTCACGCTGAATGAGGAGTGCTAGTTACACATACAACGTAAACTTCAAACTAATAACATCTCACTGCATCGATTACTTAACACAATTAGTAATATCCAACCGGTATCACTCCTTCAAAATTAATTAAGCAGATCAATGAATTTACTGGCTAGAATATTGTAGTGTTTATAGATTGGAATAAAATTAACCCTTGCCTGGATTATGATAAAATCAGTAATCCACACAGTGGTACCATGAACACCCGTGAATCAAATACTACTACAAATTAAGTGATTTACTGTTTAAATTTATACTATGCCAATAAATGATTCGTGTAATAAATTCTCTTATAATGTTATATTAACAGAACGTGTCGGTTCTCATCGGAAAAGGATTAATAAGTAGGACACTAGTAGCATAACGTTAATGCAGCTGCTTAACAATTTGTCTTTAATCTAAGAGATTGTTTCAGCAATTTTAGATTTTCTTCTGCTTGTTGTAAGAACTTATAGACTTTTTAAAGCATAGTAAAAGATGACTTTAGCCGTCTGATGTCTAGATCATGCGATTTTAAATTATGAGTAATATATACCGCATGTAAAAGAATATTGATTTCTTGCAAACTCGGCTCGTATCGTTTCACGCCGGCATTTAAAATGTAAATGTAACACGAAAAATAGCGCTGATACACACTCGCTAAACAGAAGGTACGGTGGTACGGTTCAATTAAATAAACGCTTCGTTATCATTCGCGAAAAATATAGGCACGTCTTCTATTATAAACCATAATGGCGTATTCTTAGGACATATATTGTAAAAGTATCATTTTAAAATTTTGTTATGGACAACCAATATTTGTCTGCTTCAGAATCTTTATATCAGAGACAGCTTTGTATGCAACGTTTTATAACGAAATACGAAACAGTATAGACCCTCCTCTCCGTATTGCCACAGATCTCGATGCAAAAAATACTAATATTACTTTGCAAATCATCCGATTTAGTATGTATGTACATAAACGGTTCGCCCCTTATTTATCATTTTTATGGTGTGCCTGCACAAAAAAAAAGATTTTCACAATAAAGCCAAGAATGTGTCGTGTTAATACCGTGTGATATTATCGCATGCCTTTGCGATATCTGGCTTTTGTGTAAGCCCATGCTGTCTGCATATTTTTGTACTATGGGCGTATGTGATTCTGAACATTGGCCCAATTATTATATTATTATAAACAATTGAAGGCGGTGTCTATTTGTAGGTTTTATCAATGATATTGTTTTAACATACAATATTATTGGGTTTTATCATCAATCGCACCGTGTGATTTTGCACACGATAAGTGTTTATAAATTAGCCGAAACGAAAGTGACAGATAAATTGAAAAAGTGATAATGTAAAAAAAAATACATTAAAATAATGTATAGTAAAAAAAAGTATTTTTTTACATAACGTTTTAAAAACACAGCGCGTACATACCTATAACATAAAAATCTAATTCTTAACAATAATCCACTAAGAAGACAGGACAAGTACCTACCTATTGTATTTTGGATTGGACTCGTATCGCAGAAATTTGAGTCAAATGAGGTTCACCTAAAGATTATGTAATTTACATCGTTCTATATTCATTCGCAGACGCCCTTAGCTAACGGTTAACCATTATTTTATTCAAAACCCCCATGCGAATGTAAGGTCGTACGTAAAGGACTGTTGTGTCTACAAAAGTCCGATGTTCAGAAATTATAATAATTTTGTTAGGCATTTAGGGTAGATGTTATTTTTTGTTGATTCTAAATTTGAAAATTATTTACAAAAATAGATATAGATAGATAAAGTGATAATCATATTTTACAGCATTAAAATACTAGATTTATGAAGAGTTGCATTCACTTCAGATATCAAAGTAGCTGCTAGTTAAACAGCTATATTTTATATCCGCCCTGGCTTCGCACTTTTCTCCACCCACTTTTCTACTGTTACGTTGGGGGTGAAATAATTTTAAATAAAGAATTGGAGGTGAAGGCATGGAGGTGAAGAAGAATGACACATAAGGCCGTTGCACTTCGCAAAAGGGGACGATAGCACTATCTGTTAAAACTATTCGTTTCTATTGTAGTTTTTATACACATCTCATGGATTGGACCCAGCACCGCAATGACATTAAACTGAAGAAAGTGATAAAACTCGCTTAACTCCTAAATATCCTGTATCTAAGAGCTATATTATGTAGCTTTTTGGATCCAAATTGGATTTATTAAGTAAAACAGTCACAAATTTAATTTTAGTTGAACGAGACATACCCACACAAAAATGCGAAAGATTTTTCAAGTATCATAGAATATTTTAATTTATTATTTTCTTTTGTTGATCATTGTGATGTTGATGGTTAAAAGCAAGCTCATTAGAGTTCCTAAAAAGCGGAGACACACAATAATTTACTAAGGTTTATTGAATAAAATCTATATCTAAAGTCTTGAATCAACAGTACCGATAGGTATTGATTTATAAGAAAGTATATTCTAAGTTAGAAGTCGACCGACCCCGTTTCATAGGGGTTTGCTGATGATGGATTATGTGCCTACCATTAATTACATTTGGGTGAATACGGCGCAGAGTTTATTACTAATGCTCACTTACTTTGATAGTATTACAGCATCAAAAGGGTCGATTAAAAAAATACCTATTGGTTAGAAGGGAAACTCATGTACGAAAATAAAAAGAATTGCCAGTATATACAGAAAAATATTAAATCTTGATATTTGGAATACTGAAATAGTAAATTGACTGTGAATTGATAAATAATTATCGTCATATTTAATAAAAATTTGCGTTATAGAAACATAATCAGGATTTAATTAAACCTCTGATTCAAAAACTTGGTCCTAAAATTACATACATAATTTTGAAAGTAATTAACATGGTCACTGAAAATAAGACAGTGTGCGAACCATTGCATATTGCGATAATGCGAGCTAGTTCAGTGAATTTTGAGAAAATATTATTATATTTTCTAAAAATCGGCTGAGTACTAGACAATTTCGATAAGTTAACTGTGCTAACAACACAGAACAGAAATAGGTGACAACAGTTTGTGAACATTAGTTTTCTGTGGAGACGAAGAAAAGAGCTAATGTATTAATAAATAAAACCAAATTTTAATATTAAAAATTATTTATATATATTATTTATATATATATATATATATATTATTTAACATTAAAAATTAGATTTTTTTATTAAAATAATAAAAAACATGTTTGAACAATACCAGTGTTTTTGTATTATTATATCTGCGAATAAATTGTATAATGTCCATTAATGGCCTAAGTCAACATCACTGAAACTGACGCTACAACAAATTATACGCTCTTCTTATTAATCAGCGCCATTTGTTTTAATTAAATTCTTTCTTGAAGTACAGAGGCGATAAAGACTCGATTGAAAATGCCTGGTAACTATTTTATTTTAAGGGATACGTTCTGTAAACAAAGCATTCCTAGTAAATCGTGTTTAAAATTAGGCTATAGAATCGAATAACTCTTTTATAATCAGAATGTAACTTCTCAAAGGCTTGAAAATAAATACAAACACCTTAGTCTCAAGTCGATTTGATAGCAAAGGGGATGAGAGGAGATTTCGGAATTAATTTCCATGAAAATACGTAAGGTTAATGGACTATAATCGTTTAGACCTTTTCTCCTTTATTATGTTTATCCAAATAAATGAAAACTGAGAATTCTTATAGGTTACGTTTAAAACAACAATGAGTTTTTATAACAGACGAATCGGCATTCTCCTTAATCAGAATATGAAGACTACTGGACAAGTCTTGCATTGTGGTTAACTTTTACAAAAGTATACAGTGAGTAATTTGTGGGGACAGTATTACTACGTGATCCTCGAAGTATAAAATATAAGTTCGAAAAGTTGATAACAACGATACTAACATTGTATGCTTTTAGTAGTTCAAGTTTCAGTTCAAGTTCTGGAGGAAATTGCGCCTGAAGTCCTTTTATAAAATACAATTTGTAAAGAAACTCTGCTTCTTTAGAATCGTAGGAAGTCACACTTGCCGATATCTCGGGGTTAAACTTGCACTGGTGAGCTTAATAAAAATTCTTAACTAACCATGCAACTTTAAATGGTTTCAACTATTTTATCGCGTGCCTTGCTGAAATAAAATCTTATACCAATGCAATGATACAAATACTGGGCGGGCAAAAAAAAAATTGTGCAAGGTAAAGTTAACCTTGGTAGTTTTATCGAGGTATTAGTTACGCTACACACATTGCAATATAGTTAGCATTTTAAGGACGTAGTCCTGCAGCTTCAAATTTTCTGGCAAAAGCAAAACCTCTTTACCAACCTGGGTACTATCTAAAAAAATCTATCTAAATTTAATCTGGGATCTTTAGCATGACAGTCCTATTAATACAGCGCCATTCATATCAGTAAAAATACTATAAGAATAATTTGAAATCAAAACTAAACATTTTTTGGTAGCTTTACTTCAAAGTAAACTATTGTTTTTTACATCACAAACAATTCTTGGGAGAGATATAGCTCGTAAAAAACTGTACTAAAATATTTTTCTTGGCAACTTTGATTTACACAAGAATTGTTATATAACAATTTTCCTGTGCTTTTCGTAGAATGTTCTCTGTTCATGGAATCTATACACTCGTATGCCGATGTCGTGGACCGACGAGCTTATAAACATTGTAAATCAAGTTTCTAAAACCTATAATTCCGTTAGTGTTTTGCTGTCGCAGGTTTTTCCCTAGACGATATCGAAAAATACCCCACTGTGTTATGTTATAGTATACAATATCGAAGTGACCAAGATTCAATCAGCGGACAACATAAGCCGTAATTGTCATAAGCAGTTGTCTTATACTTATGAGATGGCATACCTAGAACACTAGCCCGAAGTAAGCTAATCTAAGCTTGTAGTATCAACTGATAATACACATAATATATATTTCTAAATTATATACATTAGATATCTTGTTACATTACTGATTGACTGAATTATTTACTGAACAATAGATAGATTTAATTAATAGAATATCAAATAATAATCACAAGCGTTGCTTTCAATATTTTCTACTGTGATTACTTTGTGAGATATCGTATAACGCAGTAATTTAATTTCGAAGTTCTTTTGTTTTATCTTATTTAATTAATCTTTTACAATGGGTTACAATGGGAGCGCAATACGAGTTTGCCTGTTGCGAAATAAAATTCTAAACGCAATAAAGTAACGATTACGCTCTTAAAGGAAAGATGTAGCTTATTTATTTTTGTATTAAAGTCTGGAGACATATACGTTTATCTGTGGTTGGAAGAATCTAGTGGTTATCTGCAGCACATCTCTGTTTTTCATCTTATGTCCCCTTTTACAGAGTCCAGGCCTTAGTGGCATACGGTTCGCCTGGTGCCAAGCAATTACGGTAACCTACTTACGCTTGCAATGCGAAGAGATAGACTCGTGCGTTGTATTATATAATGTCTATGTAAATTATTATAGATGTTAGAAATATTTTTGAGTCAAAAATCGTATTATTTTAAAATAACTGACAAGGTTTATACAAGTTTGTTTTATTGACTAGAGTTTTGCCAAAACGAGCCCGACTCGAAAGAATACTGTGGTTTTATTAAAGACTATCACAGATTAGCTTCATGACATCTTCAGATCAGCTTCATTTCAAAATAATATTGCATTGTTATCAGACTTACATATGCTTGCAAAAGTCCAGTTCAATCGGTCCCCGGAAAGTGGTTAAAAAATTTCTTTACAAGCTTTGTAAACATAAATAAAAATATGAAGCTAAATAAATATAGATATAGAATAATCACAGTATGGTAAGAATTACCGTATGAAGTAAGACTATAAATTAAATTGCTTTATAATATAATAGGTATCTTATGTTGAGTCAATTTTAGAAATCAAGACAGAGTACCGTCGCGTCGCCAGATCGACGTTTTACGATTCTTGTGTGAAGTTGGGTAAGTAATAAAATACTCTCCTCCGAGAGTTTCAACCGTAAACGTTAGATCGTTAATTAGATATTTTCCTAAAATTGTCTTTACAATGTTTTCTTCGTTAGAGATAGCTAGTAGTTGCTTGGTTATAGCTTTATAACCTGCTTGCATGCAACTAATAAATTATTTATTTATTGAAATTATAACAAAAATTAATCCGTTTAAACCCTAAGCCATTTTTTCAAGAATTTGGGTATTCCCTTTTCATTTAAGGTATGCTCGAAACATAAACAAAAATGTTAATTTATAGACAACTTAAATAATAGTTCAGGATGTACAGGGCGATTATTCGCTCAATCTGTTGTGGTTAAATTTAGTGGAATGCCAAAATGTGTAAAGTTGGATAATACAAGGGAAGATTGTCAAATAAAATTTGTGCTGACGACACGTCATTCCTCTAGAGGCTTCTTATGGGATTCCTTGAAATCCCTTCTTAGTGGACGGTAACATCGTAAAAGGGAACTACGGAGGGAATTTCGTTTTGTTTTTGCATCCTTTGGAGTTTGAGTTCGACTTTAAACGTATATTGAGATCGTTTTCAGTATTAACTCTTGTCGTTGTTTGTATTTCGTAAAAATCCTGTGCTACATTATCTATTGTTTTATCACTTATTTATAAGTACGTTTTATATTGAAAATAGTTGCGATCATATGGTTAATATTTGGTACCCGGGCAGTCTAACAAGTTTACGTTAGTTAGAAATATGTTTTTTGTAAAATATAAAAAACTAATTTACAATATAGAAAATACTTAAAGCTCTCTTGATAAAGCAGAAGTATTCTCTTGATAAGACAGTAATGTACACTGTACAGTAATATACAGCCCAGCGCAGCGTAATCGGGTGATCATATTTAAACTTTGTTTACATCATCAGAAGCTTAAACTAATGTTGCTGTTAACATTGACTGAATTACTAGTTATTAAGTCACGATTTATAGAAAAAAATATTCCGCAAACATACTGAGGTCAAATGACAAAATATGACGAAATGAAAATGCGGTCAGTACTTAAAATGGTACCATCTAAATAACGTACTCATAAATATTCAAAAACGTCGCAATAATCACTATGTATTAGGTCATATGTGTTTACAAAGTACAAAACGGAACATCGATGGGGCAGTTGAATGGTGCATCAGTTACGTTACTTCGTGTCATGGCCATCTATTTTGTTATTATAATTAAGTAAACTGGTTTTTGAAGCATCATTAATAAATTTTCATAATTTTTGTTGTTGAAATTCTTTGCACACTATTCATTCATGACGGTTGCATCAAATTGGCTACTGTTATCCAATGTTTGTTTTTAATTTAAAAAATTAATATTATTCATTAAAAAGGAGAGTATTTCTCTGTTAAGTACCGAATCTGCTAATCCTACAGCATAATAATATTATTAATCCAAAAGTAGGGATAGATATGTATGTGTGGATGTTTGTTAGTCAATCATGCCAGAACAGCTGAAAGAATCGATATGAAATTTGCCACAGATAGATTAATTATAGTATGAAATAGCACATTGGCTTATCGACAGACCACGCAGGTGGAGCCGCGGGCAACCAGTAAATTTCACAAATAATATTTTCTACCTGATGATAGAATTAAGAACTTTTATAGTTACAAGTGGCTATGTGATTGTAAAAGTGTATTAAACATATTTTTTTTAATGTAGCTCCGATTATTAAATAAAAAAAAATTAAAACCACGAATATGAGTTATGACACTAAATTGCGACGTTGCCATTCATAAGTATAAACGCTCTTAATGAGTCTTAGAAAGATCTTAGAAGTCGTAGTACTTAAAGATTTCTAATTCCTTTTTTTATAACATGTAACTCATGTTCAGGACATTGCAATCGTCGATAACGTACGTGAGTGGCGTAACTGCTTTTCGATCGCTAGTGTTGATTTTTCACTTTAGGAGTAGAAAAATCCATTAGCCCTGTCACTTGGACATAGGGCACTTGCAATTTTATATACAGGCTGAAATTTTGTAATGCCACCTGGGGGAAAAGTACTCTAAACACTGGAGATAGATAATTTTACTCAAAGGAAACATTCCTTTTAAAAAGAAACAAAACGGCATATAAAATTTTTCAGAAATTCGTTTGCCACACCCGGCAATCGAACTAACTACAATTCAGAATATAACACCCTGTACTATTATGGCATCAATCAATAGGGTCAATCATCTCTCTAACATTGTATCTCTCTAACAAACGTGGTAAATTTGTTTCCTTTGAGTAGTAAATTTATCTATTTTCAGTATTTAGAGCACTTTCCCTCCAGGTGGTATTACAAAATACCACCCTGTATATTTTGTAGTTGTGACATCGCGTAACAGAGTTTTATCGATATTTTACACGAGCAATATTGTAGGCGGCTAATATGTACTTAATATAATAAATTGATTGCAAAGCAAAAGTGTTGCCTTAACTTACCTATTACTTTCACCTAAGGTGTGGCTTTAATGTTTCGTGTTTTATATTTAGATGTACAATTGGACAACTTACAAAATGGAATCTTTGAGGTTCCATTTTGTAACTAGAGTGTTATATAAAAATATCGATAAACTGGCAATCAAGAATTATCTAAACAACGTGAATGAGAATAAAGAGTGTTTATACTTATGTTTTTTTTTATTTAGATTTTGCGCCTGAACCGCTCAGTCAGTCATTATGAAATTTTATCTAAAGATAGTCAAAGTGTTAGGGTCTGTTCATACAGGCCAGCTCAGAAAGGAGTTTAGATTCATTGTAATAAGGTTTATATGTATTTACATGTCACTTCTTTTATTATTGAGATTATTTTGTTATTGATTAATAAAAGAAGTGACATCCTACTAATATTATAAATGCGAAAGTTTGTAAGAATGTTTGGATGTTTAGATGTTTGGATGTTTGGATGTTTGTTACCAGTAAACGAAAAAACCACTGAATAGATTTCAATGAAACTTTGCAGTAATGTACCTTATACATCAGAATAACATATAGGCTATATTTTATATAGATATCGCGTAAATTGGCTAAACCATGAGAACAAATGTACAGTAAGTCGGAGAAAAATCTGCCATCTTATAGCTATTTCTGCTTCCTCTACCTAAACCGTTAGTTTTACATGAGGACAATGTATGGAGGAATTGTTACTCTTAAATAGTTATAAAAAAAAGTCCGCGACAGCATATGCCTATCTTTTATGTGGAAGTCGATATAGAGAGAATAGTGAGCAAGAAATACATTTAAATCGGATACTGCATTTAAAGTGAAAAATTTCATGGTATCAAACTAATTCCTAGGAATGTAAAAACCTTTATCACTTTTGTCATTTAATGTAGATAATTTTTGTCGTTTACACTAAGTTATTTCGACAAATAGTTTAAAAGTTATTACGATATTAAATGAAATGTATATAATCCCAAAAATCTTATAATAATACTGTATGTCACCCGTGACTTCGCTTACCTGTTATTTTGTTTCTGTGACCACAGAAACTTTTCACTTTTAGAGGGGAAATTTCGGCCAATATTTTCTAAGCACAGATAATTACTTCAGATTAAACATAACCAATATTACGTGATTGATTAGAATAGTACTTATCTTTGTAAACATCCATCCCGTGTCTTTTTGGTTAAAATTATCAAATATACAAACAAACATTCATCCTTTCAACTTTGTATATGTATATTACTATATTTATCAACGTCAGCCCTAGTGACAATTCAGTATGACAGATTAAAAAGAAATCAAAGATCTCTTTTTTCTTTTTGCTTACTATACAACCTCATTACTTGAATATATTACTAATCATTCACCAGTAAATAAATTCAAAGAATATATTATGACAATTGTGTAGTAAAATTATCAAATAAAGTAAAATATGAAATAAAATATTTTTTGTAGGAAAGTAAATACATATATTGCAGTATCAAGGTAGTATAGTAGCAGAATACAAATACCATAGACCTAGGATCCGCGCGACATTTTTATGTATTCGCGCCATTTATTTTCGGTCTAAAATTTGACATTTGACAGTGAATTATCATTGTATGTATTTATGGTCGCTAAAGTCATAAACTAAAAAAAATAAAACAATTGTGGATATTGTAAAATATGAAATAAAGTAAAATATGAAATGAAATATTTTTCGTAGAAAAGTAAATACATTGCAGTATCAAGGTAGTATAGTGGCAGAATACAAATACCATAGACCTAGGATCCGCGTGCTTTTTTTTTATAACGATTTTTTTTATTTATGGCGGCGGTACGAAGTACGCCGGGTCAGCTAGTGTAAAAATAATCTTTAGGCCCGCCCAGTATTAGTAGTATTCTATAGGGCCCGTCTTTTTTTGTTTTCCCTCTCTTGTTTTATGAACACGTCATGGACGCACGCTAGCCGCAACGCCGTACATAAAATTTACTTTTTTTAATTATTTTTTTTTGTACTCTACACAAAGACTTCGATCGAAATGGATATAATATACTTTTTACTGAGACAATACTACGGGCGGAAGCTAGTGTATTTTAAAGTGTTGTTATCTCATGTGTCCAGTACACCATGGTCTCTGCACCATAACACGTACAGCATGCCTAAATTAAGAAGAACCGCAAAACGCACAGGCAATTAATTCGCATTTACTTTAAATATATTGATTTAACTTAAACAACTTTGATAAATTACAGATGGAATCTATTTGAGTTTGATAGATTTCTATTTAGTAATAATATTTATTAAATATATAATATCTGTATTACTCAATGGATACTTCGCCGTTTGACACCACGAGTTATTGGCACCACGGTGTCAAACACACAAGGACGTTTTAAGAATTGGCTGTTTGGGATCATGGTGTCAATCGACTAATGTCTTGTTTATCCTCGTCAATTTACACCAAGGTTTGAAGCAGCGTAAGACTCGTTTTGGCATTGTTGATTTAGGACATTTTATTATTATACGGGTCCAATTCACCATGGTGTGAAACGAAGAAGGCAAAACGATTTTCGTTGTTTTACACCAATTGGTAAATAACGTCCCTGTGCGATTGACACCGTGGTGCCAATAACTCGTGGTGTCAAACGGTGACGTACCCTTACATACGTACGCGTAACCTTATGGAAATATAATAATATGTTAAATATATTATAGAAGCATATAATTATTATAAATTATTTATATAAAACTGTCCGTGAATTATTAAATATTACTATGACATTCTTTGTAGATGCGACGCATAATGAGCGAATTAAAAATGACACTGTTTTTTTCTTCTTTAGGTAGGTTGTACATGTACGTACCTATGTTTAATATGAAGGTGCAAAATCTGTATGTATCGTCAGTCTTATCATATCATAAACTCTTGCTACGAGAGAGTCATTGTAACTACTTCACGGTTTTCCGATTTCCTAATGCTGGAATATAATATAATATAATATAATATAATATAATATAATATAATATAATATAATATAATATAATATAATATAATATAATATAATATAATATAATATAATATAATATAATATAATATAATATAATATAATATAATATAATATAATATAATATAATATAATATAATATAATATAATATAATATAATATAATATAATATTTTACCACATTAACACAGCGCCATCTAGTCCCAAATTAAGCAATTATATTTGCTTGTGTTATGGGTACTAAACAACTGATATACTAATTAAATACATTTTTTTTGTAAATACATACATATTATAGATAAATTACACCCAGACACAGAATAAACCTTCATGCTCATCACACAAAGGTTTGTCCTGGGTGGGGATCGAACCCACGACCTCCGGCTTTGCAGTCAGGGCCACTAACCGCTAGACCAACAGGCCAGTCAATATATCCGGAATACGAGTATGTAGGTAATATTAATGAATACATTTAGAATAACGTTATTACATAGGTATTTAAAACTAAATAAAAACTATCTATTTACATATCTACAAGTACTATTTACTAGGCTAGGCTATAAATAAATTATAATGTGAAAATAAAAAATAAAATTTAGTCACTAAAGGTGTTAGCTAGTCACCAAATTATATTTTTGTCATACATATACTTAAGTAAATAAAACAAAATAAAACCTTCTTGAATAGAGTTCATAAATATTCGTAAGATTAGGTAATTCCTGTTTTAAACGTAGTTAGTACATGGATATTTGCCTGAAAATGCTATCTTTGAACCCGCATTACGATTTCATCTTATATTGAGATTATTCTCACCTGAGCCCACGTAATAGGCACTACGAGACATCATCTACTTATACTGAACAGCTTTTTACTAGACATGATAGGTATTTGAAAAGGTTTCGTTATACGTAGAAAAATGGTGTGTTGGCGTACTGGAAAGGGTTCAGGGACAAAAAGCTCCTGGACTAGGGCTTGATTTGAATTGGCTTCCAAAGTGTGCTCATATAATCGCTTTGATTTATCTTTTGACTTGTCTTTAATCCTTAAGCAGAACTTCTATTATAACAAGATCTAAATTGATCGTCTATTGGCACCCTAACGAAAGGTTCAACCCTCATTCAACCACTTGGCAAACTCGATGAAATTTCGAGAACATTTTTAAGAATTCATGATCAAACAGGTTTCTCCACGATGTTTGTCTTCACAGTTAAAGTGAATGTTAATACATTAATTTCTATGCTTACTCAATAAAACAGTTTTAAATTGTGCCTTTAACATCGTATTTATAATTTGATCACGTGATTAAGTCATTTTATATATGTTATGTCATTTTATAACATCGAGAGTCAGGTTATGACACTTTGCGGAATTTAAATGAGTTGTATTTACTATATAACAATATAATGTACACACAAAATAGGAATATCCAAAAATTCAAAAATAGAAAGTTACAATCAAAAGTAGCTTATTTAATTGTATGCTCTCTGTTTTACGTAATCGATCATTTGCAGACGTTCCCAAATGCATTCCATCACTTCGACGACTGCGTTATAAATTCCTTCTGTCTTTAGTAGTATTGCTGTCATTATAAGGTCGGTTACACACTAGGCATTATATTAGCTCGTGTTTGTAATTACTTATTAGTATTCGATATAAATGCTTGCTTTTCAGCCGTTTGTTTTTTTTTTTAGCAAACTTTTGTTACTCCTATAACATTTCTGTTTTGCAGAAAAGTGAAAATATAATGCTTGTCTATTCATGTGGGTAGTAACAATATTCATGATATATATTCATTAATTCAAATGGAGCAATTTGCAATCAGAAGAAATGCTAGGACAGTCCAATTAATTTATGCTAAATAAACACACTCAATGGAATTGTAATTAAGGATAAGGTACTATGGAGGCAAACAATCTATTGTCCTTTATTTTCAAATGAGATCAATGTTAATTATTTACTTTAAATAATTTATTACTCGTACTTGTCTTAATACAGTAGATACGTTGAGTAAAATTTAAAATCTATTAAATATTTTTTAATATTCAAATCTATTAAATATTCTTGTTATATAAAGACCAGGCACATTACATGAATTTCAACACTGAGATTACAATTTCAAAGTTTTTCATCAATGGCGCTATGTTATGCATAATATATTATGTTATAAAAGCGATTTTGTACAAATTTACATAATGAGTATTCTTCATTTGCATTATTTGAAATTATTTAATCCTGTGGATTTGAGTCTTGTTGCAATAAGGTAAAACCACAATGTCGCACGAATCGAAAGTTGTTTAATGTAATATAAGTTAAATAATGTTTCGTTCGTGAATCTTTGTTTAGGTTTAATCAAAGTTAGAAAAATAGAAAGTAAGGAAAACTGTTGATGATGATATAAATACTTGTAGATAGGTACAGAAACTAAAAACACCAAGCCAGATGTCTATAATAGTACATTATGATATAAGTGCGGTAAGTTGATAATTACAGCTGAGGCGATATTACTACAAGAAAGCAGAGGCTGTAATTATCAAAGCGCACGTATGTCATACGACGTTTTATAACATATTTGCGAGGAAATAAATAAAACTCGGACTTTCTTAGAAAAAAAAAATACAGCGAAAAGAAAAAGAGCGCGGAATAATTTTTACTTGTCACAAATTATAGATGCTATTGCACAAAAACAGCCTGTATTACTAATAACGTAAATTAATATTTTTGCGTTTTATTACAGATAAATGGTTGTAATTTATGGTCTAAATTAATTAAGATAAAGAATTAAATGTTTATTTTATATATATAATAATTATTCTATCTCCCAAAGTTAATTTTATTCATAAAATGTTGACCACTTTTCTGACATAAAAACTCTTTGCTAAGATTTAAAAAAGTACTGTTCGTTTTAGACGGAGCATCTTGATTTATTAGTCTGTGATCTTGATAAACCGTGCATTTTACATTACATTACCGCACAAGTGCGTCTAGAGATACATTACGACACTGAAATTGGTGAAATAAGAGACCCTTTACGAGCAAATGTAAAAGATATTTTTTCTTAATATGAGTGTTATAAAGTTTTCTGTGATAAACATATATTAAGTCACCTACTGCGAAAAATATTGTCATTTAAAAAATTATAAACAAGAATGATAACTAAACTTCAATGATACTGAAAGAAACGTATATTATTATATTATTTTAGTTAATTAAAAACATATTATAGTGATATCAAAGTATCCATGTTTCAGTAGAAAAGACTTGAAAAGGTTCTGTTTACAAAACGAATAATAGGGTATCTTTACCCTTGACCGTGTTCAACCTTCGGCATAGACGACTTTTAGGAAACATTCCTATTTACATATTTTAATTGTTTAAAAAAAAATGGAGTGGTGTTTTATAATAGTGTTTATGGCTTGTATACATACAACTTGCAAGTTTTACAATGTTTTATGTATATTGACATCTCAAAATTAATATTTCAAGTTAGAAAGCCGAAATATCGATTTTGTTATCAAATGAGCGATAGCGGTTTACTATTGGTTAATCACAACAAATCTATCCCAGATTTGTTGTGATTAACCAATAGTAAATCAACATTTACAAAATTTATAAAACAACATTTACAAACGCTTAGTGGTGCGAATTTCGAAATGAAATGAAATGAAATCTCGTTTATTCATCTAGGTTACAAGGTAACACTTATGAAAGTCACAAGAATGTAACAGGTTATCCGAAAAGTAGTGTCAGCAAATTTGCCTACGACCAGTTCGCTGACGGGGTGGAGCTATGAGAAGAACTGGCAAGAAACTCACGCCACTCTTTTTAAAAAAAATGGATAGTTACAATCTTTTGTAATTTACAATTTGAGTAGCGTGTAAAGTGATGCAGCAGAGCACCACACCGTTAGATTAAAGAGTTAAAATGAATGTTTACAAAATAAATAATAAACAAAAAATAAAAAATTAGGCTATGCGGTTGCATCACTTTACACATTGCTAAGCAGCCGTTAGGGGCAGTCTGTGAATAAAAATATAGTTTTAATTTTGTAAAAACATAATAAAAAATAAAAAAACTGTTATTAAAAAAAATAAAGGAAATGCACGAGAAAACTGATATAAATATTCACAACGTGCCCCCACGTCACAAGTGTCATTCTACACAAACAAGATATATCAAATCAATAATAACATTATTCCCAAGACATTTTATCATCTAAAAACTCATTAATTGTATAATACCCCTTACGAATAAGATGATCTTTAACAATGGTTTTGAATTTGAGTAAGGGTAAATTCATAATGTCTTCGGGAATTTTGTTATAAAATCGTACACCGAGTCCCTCAAAAGAATTATGAACCTTATGTAAACGATGATATGTGCCTACTAACTTATGTTTACTTCTAGTGTTAACGCAATGAATGTCACTATTCTTGGTATATAGATGAATATTTTGTTTGACTAACATAATATTTGCAAATATATATTGGGACGCAGTTGTCAGAATACCTATTTCTTTGAATCGTTCTCTCAGGGAAACTCGTGAACCTAAGTTATAAATAGAGCGAATGGCTCGTTTTTGAAGAATGAATATTGTTTCAATATCAGCAGCCTTGCCCCAAAGCAAAATACCATAGGACATGACGCTGTGAAAATAACTAAAATAAACTAATCTCGCGGTTTCCACATCAGTAAGTTGTCGTACTTTTCTGACTGCAAAAGCCGCAGAGCTAAGTTTACCTGCGAGACACGATATATGGGCTCCCCACTGAAGTTTACAATCTAAAGTTATACCCAAAAAAACTGTTTTGTCAACAAGGGTGAGAGTTTCATTGCTTAAATTAAGATTAATACTAGTACTTTTAACATTTGGCATTGTAAATCTGACACATTTTGTTTTTTTGGAGTTTAGCAATAGATTGTTTGCCGTAAACCAGTCCAGGACTTTCGCTAGAGAACCATTTACATCGTCAAAATTTGTTACTTTACGATCAACTTTGAAAATAAGAGACGTATCATCTGCAAATAGTACTATGTCGCAAAAATGCTGTACGTAGAATGGCAAGTCATTAATATAAATCAAAAATAGAAAAGGACCAAGAATTGAGCCCTGAGGGACGCCCATTTCTACAGGCAGTCCTGAAGACCTATTTCCTTTAATATCAACGCATTGTACCCTATCTCTTAGGTAAGAGGCAACAAGACCAAGTGCAGCGTCCCTAATGCCATAGTGACTGAGTTTTCGCAAAAGTGTATTATGCTGAACACAGTCGAATGCTTTCGAAAGATCGCAGAAGACACCAATGGCATCCATCGAATTCTCCCAGGCGTTAAAAATATGTTTTAATAGAGTAACACCTGCATCTACAGTAGAGCGACCCCTTGTGAAACCATATTGCTCACTGTGTAATAGTTTATTTAAATGAAAGTGACTCTCTAATTGCTGCAATATGATTTTTTCAAACACTTTACTAATAGCTGGCAATATGGAAATTGGTCTAAAGTTAGTAGGGTCACTCTTAGATCCATTTTTAAACAAAGGTATAACTTTACTATGTTTCATTAGACCAGGAAACTTACCTGTATCTACACATCTGTTAAAAATTGCAGCTAGGTATGGCGCTATATCAAAAATTATATTTTCAACTAACTTGACTGAAATACCCCATAGATCACCAGTTCTTTTTGAATTGAGCGACTTGAATGTTTTTTTGTTCGAAATTAATATCAGACCTACAGGAAGCCTTCTTCCTTCATAAGATATTTTTGACAACGGCATAGGTAGGTTTACACACATACAATTGTTCTTTTTTACAATTTACGGTACGCTATTTATATAGAATTACTAGATAAGTATAGCCGGACTTAATTTATAACCAAAATTGTAGCCACAATCTTCAATTGTAAGAATATTGAAATAGAACCTCAAGTTTCGCCTTAAATAAGCTTCTTTGTCAATTTACTAAATAAGGTTGCAAAAGGAGACGGATCGTTATTTTCGAGCCCAATACAAACGAATCCCTCAAACAATAGCTATTCATAAAATTTTGGTAGTTTAGTTCTTCAATTTTGTAATTAATATCTATAACTCAAATATTTTCTTTTCTTATTTGATATTATCTTTTGAACTTATCTATAAACGCGCCCTGTACGTACATACGCAATCCTGAAAATCTAGTAGGTATTAGAGCATACCTACAAAATTATCTTAATTTTACTCATTTTCTTAGTATTTAGAAAGTGCGGGATTCATATAACTAAATTTATATTCTATAAAAGTGTATGAAGATAACATTTTCTTATTATCAAAATAAAGAAATATTAGTGAATAGGTAATCTTGCATTATAAATAAAGTAGGTTTGACATGCACGTACTTAAAAATATTCCGTGTAATTTACAAAAAAACCGTTTTTAAACCAACATGATGGTACTGGTGGTACTGGATTGATGTTGGTGGGTATTTAGATGTATTTTTAACCCCCAACGCAAAAAGAACGGTTTTATTAGTTTCACGGGTCTGTGTGTCTGTGTGTGTGTTTGTGTGCATCGTAGCTCGTAAACGAATGGGCCGATTTTAATGTGGTTGTATTTTTGAAAGCTGGCATGATCGTTATGGTTCTTAGAAATGTTATTAAAACTAGTGCAGCTGTCTCCAGGTTTTTATCAGCTCATGTTCTGTTTATAACAACAACGTATGTTACAATAAAAAAGTTTTGTAGTAATAATCTTTATAATATCGATTATAGTTCCACTATACTTCCGTTCATATTTCTAAAGTAAAAATAGATGTTTCGACCACTTTGTTTAAATATTCTAAGTTGTTAAATGTTCGTAATATTTAAGTTGTGCATACATCGGTTATTTTGTTTTAGAACCATTTACATTATACAACTGTTCTGTTCTTAAATATAATTTTAATATTTAAATCTTCAACATCAATGAATGAATGCGAAATTCGCCTTTTGAAATTAATTTAATTAAAATTCTATTCATAAAATAAACAAAAGGTTTTTGTGTAAACTATTTCTGCTATAACTAATTTCCAGAATTAAAGAAAAGAGGTGCCTCAAATATGAAAACAAATTAAAACGTATCTGAAATAAAACAGGGCTTAGTTTTGCAAAATGATTTTGTTTTAAGTTATGCCAGTATACCTAACTATGCCACTATAATATCTAGGTTTATTAGTGTAAATTACCAACATCCATGCGAGTAATGTAATCGCTTTCTATCAGGTGGGCCGCTTGCTAGCTTGTTTGTCACTTAGGCATAAAAATAAAACCTAAGCATTCATTGACCAAAAGGTATCAGTAGCTCAATAAAAAAATCTGTTATCAAAGTGTTAATACTGAAACCTGAAAGAAAGACACATTTCAGATTTAGCGTTTAAACAACCTTATATATTGCAGAGTACGGGTCGAGTACCAACAATGCCTTGTTGAAGATATTTTTCAAGTGTTTGCCCATAGTTTGCAAAGGCAGAGACGGAAGAGACAGAATTTATCACAGACAATTGAGTTTCAAACATTTGTGAGGTATTTTCTGAAGACATTTTATTAAGTTTATTATTGTAAGACTTCTCACGACGAAGTTGCCCTAAATTCGCTTTGAAGCCTCTGCCTGGCTTTTCGATAAAAATAATTTTGGAAAATTTATTTCTTTGATTGCTTAGAATATTTGATTTTGTTGAATTTGTCGTATTCATGCAGGTCCTCTTATGTTTCAAGCAGTCTGCGTGAGCATAAAAGTATTGATAGGTTTTTTATATGTGGGGTTCAAACTTCGAGAGGAAAGTAAGACTGAGATGGTAGAACACCACCTTAGTCTTGTATTATGATCAGTAGTGATTTGTCATTCAGCATAGTAATATGGCGAGACTTCTGAGTGTCGCAAGATCGCGAAATTTAATTTAAACAAAGTTATTTATGAAAACAATTGCAAATTGTAACTGTTTAGCCTTAGGTCTAAATAATTAATGCTTTAATTTTAACACGAATTACGTTTGTATATATGTATGACTGGCCTGTTGGCCTTAATTGGTTAGTGACCCTGACTGCTAAGCCGGAGGTCGTGGGTTCGATCCCCACCCAGGACAAATCTTTGTGTGATGAGCATGAAGGTTTTTTCTGTGTCTGGGTGTAATTTATCTATAATATGTATGTATTTACAAAAAAAAATGTATATAAGTAGTATATCAGTTGTTTAGTACCCATAACACAAGCAAATATATTTGATTAATTTGGGACTAGATGGCGCTGTGTGAATGTGGTAGAATATTATATTGTATAATAGGTGCTAATGAACCAACATTATGAATAAATTACAGTAAACGCTTGCGGACATTCACGTAATTGTAGCTCTATATGTTCCGATTAAACTAAGTAAGTAAGGTAATAAGGTCATCCTCCACATTAGAGAAGTTGCAATCATACGTCGAGAGGTCTAGGCGTTAAATTAATGTGACGTTTACTTTTTAATATTCTATAACATCATATCGAGAATACTATGTAAGTATTCTCTATTCTATATCGAATGATTTATGGCATCGAAGTGAGTAATATCTCGTAAGTATTTTGTTGCGCGGGTGTCGTTCGCCTTCGATATAAACATATTGCTGCATCTGCAAATAACCTAAAGTAAACCTGATTGCTTTTAAGTTATCGTTCAACTATTGCAATACGGTTTTGTGTAACCAGCTGCTCGCCATTGTTCTACATATATCGTAACATTCATCAATTATGAAACGGCATTGCACCAATTTAAAAAACAAGATGATAAATAAAATGTACTTTCTTAAATAAAAGTGTAGTTTCATAATTTTCTCGTTCGGACGTACACATTATGTATTAATAGGTCTTACGCAATGAGTATTCGAATTGCTCTCACTAATATTGATGCATATCATTAGTGAGAGCAATTCGAATCCGAACACAGGGGTCCACCTACCGCGCAACATCTCTACACACGCTTATAACCAGACGTCAATATGGGAATACAGCAATTAGGTTCAGGACCTGTGTGACAGATCTCCAGGCTCTCTCCCTAGAGATGGAATTTTTAGAAGTAATCTTTGAGAACATGAATTTGAGGCAAGTGCAATAGACATTAACTATTAAACATGATAACTTATGTCTATATATTTACCGTGTGAGTGAACTATCTAACCATCGTAAATACTTCTGTACTTATCAGATTGAATTTGAATCTAACGAGCCATGAGAAAATTACGTAGCGTCTTATGGACATAGAAGTACAGAATAATTTAAGAGCTAATTAAGTGATAATTTGTTAAAACATACAAAGGCATGTCGCGACGAGCGACGTGCGGGAAGTGAACGGAGAGAGATGCAAATGGCATTATGCCACAGCAATACAATCTTGCCGCTCTGTTAATAACTGACCAACACTACTGATGAAATACACATTTTAGTATAACTCATATCGTTTCATTCCCCAGTACCGACAAGGTTATTCCACAAGTGTTTCTTAGTATAATTTCTTTAAAAAGCATCATTTTGTTGAGACCTTAAGTGTAGAAAGGAAATGGCGCATCTTAGTATTTAGTTCCGCCGAGAATGTTGCGCGAGTTACAATTTTCCGTTGTTTAAAGTTCTCATTTTATGACTTTTACTTTGCTGCAGTAGGATTAAGAAATATTTTCTGAGCGAACCATTCAAAGCGATAAATGCGTTGACTTTGAGACGAGAATCCAGAATCAATGATTTAGATAAACGAACAACTCGCTGATTACTCAAACGGTTCAAACGCGATAGCTGTCTGTAAAGCTTTCGTTTTCAATTGTATCAGTAAGTATCAGCAGTGTATTGCAATAAGAGCAAATTTCACAAGATGATATTTCTCAATCATAAGTCTAGGCATTTGAAATTGGTCTAACGTGCGCTAATGTCTAAGTTATCCTACAATAGTGGGGTGAAGACGTTCTACGCGCGCCTGTAAAGACAAGAATCACCAGAACAAACAATTTCATGTGAGTGAATCCTTACTTGAGTGAGAGTGCTCTCAACACCACCTTGAATTATAAATCAGATAGTAACAGCCGCGTAATAAGACCTTCGCGCTTTTGGTTCATTACTGGTAATTGCAACACTGTCTATTCATGTATCTACTTACATATATATACTGAGTAACGTAAACGGTGTCAATTGCCAAAAATGGTGGCTGAATATATAGCCAACTTTTATTGCTATATAATTTTTACTATAGTAAGTATATTTATTACCCGCAATTCACGATCAGCTCTACTCTCATGGGAAATCAACATCAATAATTATTAACACCATAAAACAAGTCGAGCCCAGCAGTGGGACATTAATGGGTCGATCAACATGATCATGATGATGAGGATAATGATAATACTAGACATTTAGGGCTAAAATAGCTACGAGCTTTTATAATTGTGGGGTATTTTTACATTCGAGCTGATAAATTTGAGAGAAAAGTGTCACCTTCAAATTCATGGTTGGTAAACAATAATATGATCTATTTTTAGACCAATAAAGTCACATTTATTTGGCTATAGATGTCCGTGGTTCAATCACAAATACACTATAGGTACGTAAGATGTAAGAAACGTTGTCTTGTAAGTTTCTTGAGGCTAGTCCCGTCTTAGATAATCATCTAAGACCGTAAATAAACATCACTGATTCGGGACTTTAATTATTTAGCCGAGCAGACACAATCTAGGGTTTGGTTGCTTACCGACGCAATGCGGTTTAATCATCTAAAATAACAGCTCTTCTCTCAAATGACTGGCGTCGTATGATTGAACAAGAGCTTCCATATAGATATATTTTTATACTGTTTAATCTAGGATAATAATACTTACTCCTAGTATAGTAGACACTACAATCTATAATAGTAGGGAGGGTTTGTAAGATTGCATTCTATAAAAAATGTATCGAATACAATCTACAAAACGCTACAAAAAAATCTAGTAAGTCATTACAATTTCGTGTTTTTATGAATCTATACTAATTATCATTTCAACCCATAAACGTCCCACTGCCCAAATAATTTGGAGGAAATTTAGCCTACTATACCACGCTGGCCAGACCGGTGAGTATAGTGTTTGTTTCGAATATTTCTTTTCTCACAGTGCCCTTGTCTGCAACGGTCACTGTGTCTCCCTTAGTCGCCTTTCACGACACCCACGGGTTGAGATGGGGTAGTGACATTATGTATAAATTCGTCACTACACGGATAATATTATAATCCATTTAGACTAGTATTATATTCCATACTAGTAAAAGCTGAAGAGCTTGTTTGATTATTATTACGGTTGAACACCCTAATCTCTGAAACTACTGGTTCGAATTGAAAAAATATTTTAATGTTGGATAGCACATTTATCGTGGAAGGCTATAGAACATCACGCTACGACAAATAGGAGCTGAGAAGTGACCAAACAAAGATCCACGGGAGCGAAGGCCCGCCCAACAGACAGTTTTGCCAAAGATGATGATGAGCGTGTTTATATCTAATAATTAAAGATCAGCCACATCTTGAATACCTATTGTGGTAACCAATATCAGTAACAAACAACATAAAATGAAACGACACCATAAAAATATAGTAAAACAAGCAATTTTATTTAAGTTTAATAAAGCACAGTAGAAATAAACCGAATGATTTCTGTACGCCGATAAGAAGTTAATCAGCAAATGAAGCGAAATTCTCAAGAACACAAAGCCTATCGAGAACGACAGACAATAAATTCTCGAGATAATTTAATACAGCATGATAGAATTGCTCCAACTTCAGACGACTATTGCGTATTCAAATATTACAAGTTTTACGAAGAAAATCATTCCGCCAGTGATGTTTTGGTACACTTCCAAACACCGTTTCATATTGTCAACTTGGTGAAGTAGCAAAACTGCTGCTACCTGTCCGAATGTTAGTATGTTTTATGTTGTTATTTATATCTTTTTGGAGGTGATGTATAGGAGGTGGAATTCTGCCTGCTTTCTTCTACGGTCACTGTAGCGCGTACGTGGGTTATCGTGCACGTTAAATAAATTATTCAACACTGTCAGAGACCCTGCTTTTTCGTCTCTATTCCCCCAATTCATTGTTAAGGGAGAAAGGGAGACGTGTATCCGTTGCGTAAACGTGTGTAAAAGCCGATGACGAGCACACAAAGGATTCCATTTGTCATTTGCTCGGAACCCTGCCATTTGTGAGGTGTTTAGCGAGAAGCGTGCCAACCGCCTCGATTGCTACTGACTTAATGGATCTTAGGTATTTTCAACACCTAATATTATTTTAGTTTTAGTAAAACCCTAGGTTCTTCACACAATACATAACAAAAAACAGTAGTTATTTTTCAAGTTGACTTTTTAGAAATACTTTTGAATAAGTCATTAATCAACCTATGTCGGAATGTCACCACCAACACGCTAACGTTTCACGTGGGGGATATTACGTACTGTACGTATTCAAAATGTGTTTTTGGGGTACAAGTAAATTTACCTTGTCCCTTAATTATTAAAAAAATACGCATTATAAATAGGGGTGGTAGTAATTCCACAGAGATTTATAATTCTACCTTGTTTTGTGTAACAAACACGAGCTTGGACATTTTTTTTAGGAAAAGAGAGCCACATTCTTTTAAAAAATAATATTTGATCCTTGGGGCCTGTTTCACCACTGACAAAGAAGTATTAAATAGTCTACCTAAAATCTAGTTGACAGCACTTTGATTTAAAATCTGTTACTTCAGTCTATAGTATAAGCCTTACGACTGTTGATTAATACATCAGTATATGATTCATATGATTATAGTTTTTGACTTTGACTTGACTTTGAAAAGCCACAAACAGGGCCTAAAGTGTATATTTGAAGTACTTAAACATACACTGCTTGCAAATAAAAGCTATAACGATAGAAAATAAAATAAAGAAAGCTATATTCTTTATGTAAATTTTATTGGTAACTTTGATTGCGTAATATTGCATTGTTAATAATAAATTCAAGTGTATATCGTGCACCATGGGAGGACACAGTCTATTTCATTAATTAGGGTGACAAGTTAAACACATACTCAATTGGACATAGAATATGCATGATCAATTTTGAATGTATAGGTAAAATTAAATTATTAAAAAGATCAATGATATGTGTGCAAGGGGGCGAACTAGTGGATTAATAATCTTTGTTTGATCATATAAATCAGATACACATTGCATGCATTAAAGTTAAAAAGCAAATCATATAAAAAATTTACCGAGTCAAAGTATAAGGTTCGAAATACTACTGCGAGTATGGACTCGTTTAATTTGTATTTCTGCAAAGCATATCAGATTAATAAGATCCAAAATGTTTGTTTGTAAATAGACAACAATTCCAACTTGTTTATTGATAATTCCTCTAATAGTTTTGATTTGATGGCTAGATCAGGCAATGAGGTATTGCTATTTTTTATCCGAGCTGTTTGTGTGTAATAGGTACTTAAGTATTTGTTGTTTCCAAGTCGAACGTATGTGTAGGTACATAGAGCAGACCGTAACATGTTTTTATTGTTCACTTTCATCCAATTTATTTGCCATTCATGTCGCACAATTATGTGGTTTGTTACGTTGACGATACCAGTGTTGTGTAATCATTTCTTCAATTGTATAATATTTGTACACAGTCATCCTTGTTTGATATAAACAACTATATCCTGATTAAATGAGAATAGTAAAATGGTTATATATATAAATAATATACATATCGACTATGTATTAAACTACAAATGCAACAGCGAAAATATATGTTATTAGGTTTGTAATTGAACAGATAAGCTTTTACAGTTCGTATTATCTAAAACCACAAATTATTATGAAAGCTTTAATATACACTATACGAAATTTTTTTGAGTGATTATAAGGATAATGTTAACCTTTCATGATCCATCTATGACTCTCTATGATTAAATTCCAACATTTGCTTAACTTTATTGTTTGTTTTAAAGCGTCCTTTCTAAACATAATCGAACATTTATACTCACATTGAATCGAAAATATATTATATAATCAAAATTCAATATTCCTATGTAACCAATCAAATTCACATTCCTATTATAAGAATTACAATGAATTATTAAGCCAATGCCGCATATATGTAGAGAACTGCTAGACTGTTGTAATGTAATACAGATTACCTTAATTATGACAGTATGTGGTCGGATGCAACTGACCATGTGGTATGTCGACCAGTCTCCGTCCAATACCTGACGCTGCCGAGTGAGCGTCGCAGTTTACAATCAGTCTGAAGGTATTTATGGTGTAACAACAGGTTTTGGATAGTAATCAAGTCCAATTTATGGATTTATAACGCATTTCTGGTTGATTGCGGTGAGAGTTTGATCACGCAATACGAAGAAGCGGTTAACACGAGCGTGTGACCTTACAAGGTCATCTATTCAAAGTGTCTCGCAACGCAACGCATGGTATGAAAATAGTTTAAGGCAAGGGTTAACTAACGCAATCATTTGAATTGAATTGAAATTCTTAACACCCCGCACTAGCTGGTATGCTCTCTGCTAGAAGCTTTTTATATTACTCGACTATTAACTGCATGAACATCTATATGGATTATCTATATCGACTGTCACCGTGGTATAATGGTTAAGTTGGTCGTCTCGCTACTAACATGACAGTGCCGAGTGACGTGGGTTTGATTTCCACACGAGACAAATACTTGATTACAGATATTTATTTCAAGAATGGGTGTGCTTAGTGTACGACGTCAAAGGTCTCTTTTCAAGTGCAGGCGTTGCGTTGCCTTAAAGATAAAGACATTCATATAGATGGTAATTATACGAGAGGTAAACTCCTTTTTAAAGCGCAATGGGAAAATAAATATAAATTAATTGGTTAAAGGATATAGTGTTAATAACGATACATTGTGACAAAAACAAATATATATACGTTCTCTCGTTTAGCCATTTTCGGGGAAGGCTCGCCTTAAAAACAGTGATTAAAGTGTAATGGCCGTGTCATATCTGAATGAGGTCAGAAGCTATATGTCCACGGCTTTTACTATTATTAATATACCGACAATTAGTTGTTTCGAGAGTGCTCGTATTCCGATTTTTTTCTTTGTTTGGTGCGTTTAGGGCGTTTGTTGTTGCCACCTTATTTCAATATTATGTACGAGTATGTATATCACGTGCGGAGATAAGTGAAATGTAGTCATAAGTATGAACAGGGTCAGTGTGCGGTCAGCACTTAGCTCAGAAGAGAGCGAAAGTGGAATTGCTACCTGATCGTATTTTTTGATCTGCAACAGTTTCTAGTTTCAATGTTAGACTATATATAAGTTAGAAAGTACTATTATTTTATACATGAATCGAACTACCGTGCTTTAGTATTTATAAAATAATCTATAACTAATATTATAAAGCTGAAGAGTTTGTTTGTTGAAGGAACTAAGTACTTGACCGAATTGAAAACGTTTTGTTCGATAGCCCATTTATTGAAGAAGGTTATAGGCTATATAATATATATATATAGACCAATTGGAGCTCAGTAGTGGTCAAACAAATATCTACGCGAGCGAAGCCCCACGCGAAAGTTACTACGTAATAATATTCTTAAATATCTATAATTAAATATAAAAGCGTGGTATGAAACATGTCGTACTGCCCCTGTCACAAGAATTTTGATTAATTTTAGGTTATTAGCTTGAATTGAAAATATAACTAAACAGAAGCAGAAAATATATGATTAAAAAATAGTTTTATGGATACATGTTTATAAGAAATATTCTGTAATCTTAATTATACTCAAAGTTACAACATTTTATTATTACGCTGATTGAATTTTGTCGTCAGGCATGTTATTCTTACTTTAGAATTAATTAATATTTATTGGGGACGACAAAGTTGTTGATTGAAGGAGAAGTGAGAGGCATTCATTTGATTCTAGCAAACAGTTTTACTAATAGGCTTTACCTATTCAAAATGAAGAGTGTCGTGATTTACATAGACACGTTAAGTATTTTGGTCAAATAAAAGAAAGGCAACAATTCAATTGCATTAATGAAAAATAATTGAATTAAAATGATCGGCGGTGAGGGGCGACGCTCGACGGTGAGCCGGCTTAATGAAGACTACTGCTCAGACGCAGATTACATCCGAGATAAATTGATCACGATCCACTTTGTTGTTCTAATGAAAGTAGCTTAACTTGTTCGTAACACATACACTACTGATTGTTTCGATGGATATGAGCTGAGATCGGATTTATTACGTAAAGTCTGACAAGGCATCTTTTATCTAAAGTTTATATGTACAGATATCATAGATAGTGTCCTTTCTCGGAATGGGCAAATAAGTCTATTTGCCTACCACGACGGTGGCAAATAGACTGACAGACCGCCTGATGGTAAGCGGTTACCGTAGCCTATGGGCGCCTGCAACACCAGGGGCATCACGAGCGCGTTGCCGACCCACAAGAAACCTATTCACTCCTTTTTTGAAACACCCTACCTATACTGTAGTCCTTTGGAAGAACGCCGTTATAGAGTTCCACATCCTGAGAGTTCTTGGGAGATGTTACTATTGTATTAATAATAATAATATTCTACCACATTCACACAACGCCATCTAGTCCCAAAGTAAGCAATTATATTTGCTTGTGTTATGGGTACTAAACAACTGATATACTAATTAAATACATTTTTTTTGTAAATATATACATATTATAGATAAATTACACCCAGACATAGAACAAACCTTTATGCTCATCACACAAAGATTTGTCCTGGGTGGGGATCGAACCCACGACCTCCGGCTTAGTAGTCAGGATCACTAACCACTAGACCAACAGGTCAGTCAATTCATTATTCCTGGACCACAGACTAAAAAGGTATAGAAGGCAAGCTACATATATAGAGCGCTTAAACAATGAGCACATAGACATCGTTCACAAATACGATATCTTAGGAATTTGAGGAATGCAGTGCGAGTCTAAGTGCCATCCGCTTCAGATGCGCGTCTCATGTTAAAATTGCAACGATGGGTCAACAAAAAAATAAATGTTGAGGCCTATGTCCAGCAGTGGACGTTGTTGGGCTGCTACGATGATGATGATGATTATGAGGTCTTATGTGATGGATGCAAATACTGCTTATTCAGCAGCCGCATGCTACGGTCACCAGATAAATGAGACAGTCAAATTAATTTATAAAAAAAAGTACTGTCTGTCGTGGTATAAGAAAATATGACATTCGGAAATGATACCCACTCTGAAATGACACAAAGCATTGATGAGTATTTCTTTAATAACTTCACCCAAATCCATTGATGAACATTGTGCTATATGCCATGATTTTCTAAACATGAATTGAATAAAAAAAACAGGATGAAAAGGCGATGCAGCTATACTCATACAAAACGTCGTTCCATTTATTTGTAATCAACATTTTTACACCGCGAGGATGCAAATAGGCTAATCAGATTGAATGATTTCTAAACAGTAATATTGCACAATCAACAAAATATTGTGATTATGATGCAGCTCACGGCTCAACAACAGAACATACATGTTTTGAAAGGGGATTGAATCGCCTGCTATAACGCTAGATGTGTAAATTCGTATGCAGAATTGCAGATGCTAAGGCAACACTTAGCGGTGCGACTTCGGACGCGTATGTGCACTGATGCGGGACGAGGCCACCTTAAGCTGGCTGCCACTGAGATTTATATGCTTCGACAATAACGTTAAAGTTGAGAATTTCTACTATTTACGAAGGAAACGCTTCAGAAGTAATACGTGAGGAGACGTAGACTGTTTTCGAGATGTGATAAATGTGACATTACCTTTCTTTTGTAAATATTTGATTTATTTTTATTACTGAGAGAAATCAATAGTAAAGGTATATTGTTCAAGAAAGATAATACAGTTAAAGACATACAGTCAGCAATAACAAACAATTCATAGCTAAGCCGTATACATTTGATGTCCATGTGTGCAGCTGTGGTATAACAAAAATATCCATGTATAACAAATAGCTGATTAAACTTATATATGAAGCAGTAGGTATAATATTCGGTTAGATAACTATATACACAGTATAATACACAGCAAAAAAGATTAAATATTACACGAAACAAAGAGCCCTTTTTAACGAAGTGCGATCCATTACAGGATCTTCGCTTCCATTTATTTGTAAACCAGATTTAGCAAGTTGTCAGATACTTAGATGGCGGTCGAGGAGATACAATGACTACTGAACAGTTAAGCGCCTTTGTACATGATTTGCATTTGTTTTTAGCAAGTCAGTGTCTCATTATAAACTTTTTTACCTAAAACGTAACCTTCAAATAAAGCATATACCTACCACATACACAAAGACAACTTGTAAGTTGAAAATTGAAGAAGAATACACGGACAATACTTTCAAATTAGAATCTATATATATATAAAAGAAAGTCATGTTAGATACACTATTTATAACTCAAGAACGTCTGGACCGATTTGGCTGAATATTGGTGGGGTGGTAGCTTAGAGCCAGGAGACGGACATAGGATACTGCGGTAGGTAGGGTAGTTAGGTAGAGTAGATAGGTAGGGTAGGTGGGTAAAGTAGCTAGGTAGAGTAGATAGGTAGGGTAGGTAGGTAGGTTAATGTACTTAATTTTTTTCTTTGTTTTTTCTAATAAACAATTTAACTTAATAAATTCCAAAATCTGCTTATTTATTGCCTTTAAGGCGGAACAGAGTTCGCCGGATCAGCTAGTTTAATATACCTAACAGCATAATTAAGTTCGATTTCTATTAATTGTTTTGCCTTCAAGTGGCTGCACATGCTTTTTTGTTTTTTTAATTGTATAAAAATTGCTGTACTAATTAATTATACAAAGTCTAAATACTAATGGTTCTAAACCATAATTTGAAGAACGCAAAAATGTAATGGTTGTAAACAATTTTGTGCAAATGAGAATGAGCAGGCACCTTTCGTAGTCGGTCTATATCTGAAGTTGGCTTTAGTTAGCGCATGCGTATAGACTGTCCATAACAGACATTTGTAACAAATAAGAATCTGAAATATGTTCCACTATAATATAATATATGAGATTGTGATAGAGTATGTTTATAGAAAGAGGGTTAAGTTCAATAAAAATCATTAGTAATATTTTGCAGTAACACTTTTATTTGATTCAAGGAAAGTTGTGGGGTTGTTACTTACAACTAAGTATGAAATTGCTGGCCTATCAATTCGACTGTATTGATTTTTTTTGAATTTGATGCTTTTAAGTCTTTGAATTTTCTACAACAAAAATATGAAGTGCACATTTGTTGGGAAAATAGAAATGTGGCTATGAAAATTACAGTATGTAATTATTAATTATAATAATAATATAATTATATAAAATATTAATTATATTATAACTAAAGAAGTTTATTATTTTAGAGTTAGCTTAAGAGCTTAATCTACATTATCTATATAATTGCTTTTTTTTCTTATTAGGTGCTTTTTGTCTTTTACTTTTGCCTGCACTATACCAAGCCTTGTTATGAAACATTTTTCTAAAGTGTCAGTGTTTATACATAAGAATGCTGGTACAGATCAATATTTTTTGGCACCGCGGGTTAGACGATTACTGTTTAACCTTTAAAGTCTACATTTTATAGGTGTAACAGGCGAGCAATGCCCCAGGCGAAAGCTATTTAAGAATAAAGCTTAACTTATGACTACAATACGGCTCTCAATCATTGATAACAATATTAGATATTGTAAACTAATTTTAACAAAGGCATTACAAAAAATTTCACAGCATTTTTAACTTTAAATGTATGAACACAAAATGTATTTTAACAGACATTATTTCAGTAAGGGAGTGTGATATGTCAACATAAATCTTATGCAGCATTAAATTTTAATAAATAAAAGTAAAACCGTTTGTTAATTTTGTGAAATTTTTTTGTTAATGGTTACGTTGACATGACCCAGACATGAATGACAAATTTCAAGGCCATACTGTTAATTAAAATCATATGTAACATATACCTTGAAAGGTAAAAAGGACAATTACATTGTATTTACATTAAGTTAATGAGAGATAACAAAAACATTATTGACATTAACTTATTTGCACATGTAACTTTTAACATTGTAAGTGACAAAAGATGACGACTATATTTATTTACGTTTTATTGCGTAAGTAAGGTCGTATAAAGTGTCCTGTCTAAGTCAATGGCTGTTGGCATTCGATCAAGTATTGGGCTAAGCAAAAACAACAAATGTCGATGCAATAAACTTATATTGAGGCGTTCCCTTGAAACGGTTGTGATAAAATATACCCAGTATTTCTATAACATCTTTACCTTTTATAAAATAAATATAAACTTTTTTGAGTACCTGCTTCAGTCTGTATTATACCACTCCTTTAGTTGGTTTAGTATCTAGAATATCTAGAGAATCGCTATTCTGTAAGTAGAGAAGACATAATTTCGAAATTTCGAATGACTGCTGATTGTAAGAATTGACTATTGATAAGTTAGATATTCAACTTCAAGTTGAATTATGTTTTATTGTAGGCTTACTGAAAGCCTAAGAATCAGGATAAGTTTTGGATCATATATTATGTTATTATTATGGGCTGCTTTCTACGACAGGCAGGCCAAGTTCTCGGAGCTATTAAAACCAACTTTCTGAATAAACTTTTCAAGGAGGCTTTTTTAAAACTAAAGCAGCAGTTACAATCGTTAATGCAGGCTATATCTATCTATAATTTAATATATCTATCTATATTTATATTAAAGTTTTTGGTTAATTATACAGATATGGGTACTAACTATCTACTCAACAGTTTAAACGTCAATCTTTCATACACAATGGGAAATCTATTGTTTGTTGATCACCCGTGACCCCTATGGCGTTGAAGCTATTAATAATGGCCCATGAGCGCATTATCACGCAGAACCTATTAATAATTTTAGAAGGGAATCTCATTGCTCACGATACAATGAAAATAAAATTAAAGGTCTTAATTAAAGGTTTTAAAATCCTCATTTTATTTTTTTACAACAGCGAGAGAACTATGAATGTTTCCTTTTACATTCCCGCCCGGATCCCATAAAAAACCTTTGGTCTGGCTTATTATAAGAAGTCCTTCAGGTGAAATAGAAGGGAACAAAAAGGTTTTCTGGTGGCCATTTTGAATTTTTAACTCTAATAGACTGATTGATTCATTCACGTTTAAAAAATTCATATAGTTATCTAGCTAGATGTTAAAATTTCACCAGAAGAAAACAAAAAATATTCTTGCTTTTCTCAGTAGTGATATGGTATAAGGCATAGCACCAGTTGATGATAAGGTAGAAAATTGCGTACAGATGATATTCTAGTTGTCTACTTGTAATACTGTTACTACTTCACGCATTCGGACGTGTAAATTGTATATATGTATATGTTTATATTGTGTTAACTACTACAAATAGTAATAAACTACAAGTTTACATTGAATTTATTTTGGCACTAGAAGGCTCTATATATATATATACCCAATACCCAAGGTAGCTCTTCAAAAAAGGAGTAAACAGGTTTTTTTGGGTCGGCAACACGCTCGTGATACTGAATTGATCACCGAATTCAATATTATAAATTCGCGCTTTCTCTCTCGAATTTTGGGCGAAAATAATCATGTGAATATTTACTTACTGCAGAATCAAGATCCATTTTCAAAGTAAAACCACATAGATATTACGAGAAGTTTTTTGTTAGAAATTGGAAATAAAACTAAAAAGTAAGGATCGTGTCAGGAAATATTTGAACTCTGCATATTGTTCACCAAGAATTTATCTTTCTATGGCAACGAAACACCAAATAAAAAAAGAAATAATACAATATTTCAACAAATTAATGTCAGTCAAGCTTTAAAACTATTGAAACTGGTAGCATGAAAGCCTGCGGAATTAAACTGAAGTGACATAATGCTGCACTTCTTGTTTACTTTGTTAGAGTCACAGGACTAGTTGCTAGTATAACAATAATGTTGAACCAAAAGTGGAATTTATCTCAGACTCGTTTGAAGCTCGACTTTCAGTCGCAGTATTGTTACGAATGTTACGACCGCATCAAACGTTTCATTTTGCCAACTATAACGTAGTTGCAATATATGAAAGTTGGAGTTATTTCTTCTCTGACAAAACGATTCGATTTACTTTGTAGTCGGATCATTTATATGTTTTGATTAGGCGAAGTGAGTAAATTGATGAGCGTCACGTAAAATTATATCTGATACTAATTGTTAATAATAATATTTTTTATTTGCCAGAAACATGGTTACAGAGGTGTTAAAAATATATATGTACAGGTACAGCATGTTTCCCCGTATAAACGGTATGAAAAACCTTATTTTCTACATTAAATAGGTACACTCTACATTACTCTGAAAGAAGAATCCTCTAAAATTATAATTTCGTTGTTATGAGTAATCTAGCTAAAAAAAACACTGCAAGATTTACTATGTCTTAACGACGGCAAATAAGATTATATTACAGACTTTTAAAATAAGTAGAATTACCACTAAAAAGTTTAAACAAGAACGACGGAGCATTAGTTGGAACGTCCAATTTACTTATTTTTATTGTACGAGAGTGCAAACGTAATTATTTCACACTTTTACCGTTCACATGTACACTTGCCGCAATGATTTTATATTTGGCAATTAAATTTCGTAATAAAATGTGTAACTTGATTGAATTGTTCACAAATTATTCAGAAAAGGTGTTCTATCGTATTATAATTTGATTACTTAGGGCTTCGGGGTCTATCCAACCTCCCAGAAGGCTTAAACACGCTAACGCCGCCGGCTGTACTTTCTAACACCACAACCTGCCATATCCACCAGTCCTGAATATTGCACAACTTTCCCGCTGTTGTTACTAAATACTTACTAATCTATTGAATATTTGGGTGTATGATTGTTCACCTAAAACTTAAGAACTGTTAGTCCAGTTAATATGAAACTTTACACAAATATAAAGGACAACATGACGATTCCGACGAAAAGAAAAAAATATTAAATTATTATGCAATGGGTCTACGTCACGTATTATATTTAAGGAATATGAAATATCGTATTTATTTGCCCGACGTTTCAATCTAATTACACCGTGCGACAGTGGTCACGGGCTGACTGGAGCGGTGGCCGAGCGTCGTCCCTGATGCGTGCGGGTTAATATGACGAAAAAGTAGCGAAAGTTTAAAATATTTTATTGAAAAAACATTTAAAAGAAAATTCCAAAACAAATAAAACAGAAAATTCACTTGGTCATGGAAATTTTCGGGCGGAGCCGCGGGCGACAGCTAGTTACTTATACATTAATAATATAGGAAAAATTCAACATGTGAAATGTGTAATACGTAAAATATGAACCTCTATAAATAGTAATTAAGAATAACTGCAGCAAGCAGTGGCATTTTAATTTCAGAATTTATTAAATATTAATTCAGTTTCTAATATTACAAGGAGATTCATCACTAGTATGATATAACTATAACATGCATAATACTGAAATAAAACACGATAGCGCTGGCAAGCCAAGTAAATACAAGAAAAAAGTATTGATGAGATATTATCTCTTGCCCCTTCTAATAATGTAATGCATAAATTCGTGTTGCAGCTACGATTTTAAACAAGAGAACCGAAAATTGTAAGTAATGTTGAAACACTTAAAAAGTATCGTCAAGAGTACTTTATTGTGGAACGGTAATCATTAATCATACCCGACTTAACTATTGGTTAATTATAGAGGAATTTGCCGCTGGTATGTTGCATGAAGTGAATTAATTTTACATTAATTTTTGTCTTTTTAATATAAAATTACTTCTAAAGATATATTAAGTTCTCTGTCACAAATTTCAATGACTAAACGAACTATTTCATAAGTGGTGTATTCGTAGAGTGAGAGTTTATTCCGGATTCTCTAAGTGCTACTATCGCCGAAACTATAGTTACAAAGAGAATTTACTAAAAAATAATTTAAACACGAAATAGTTGTAATTAAAATTATAACGTTAGGTAGAGCCGCGGGCGACAGCTATTAATAAATAAATGGGGAAGTATCAAACAAAACACGCAACACTCCATTGTTTTGTAAAATATCCTATAGGATGCATCCAAATAAAAAGAAATGATTAATTGACGAGGAATATGAAAAATGGGTGATCGTTAGATAAAACGGGACAATCTCACCATCACGCCCACTACTGCAACTCCTGTGAGCCAGGATTAACGGCGATGATCCGTGCGAACACCGAGTTTTGCCACCCAGGAGTCCCAGGGAATGCCTAACCTACTGTCTTGGAACCCGCCACGCAATTAATCAGAAATAAATGGAGCAGTCGGAAAGAAATTATCCAGTTCCCTCCATAGCAAAGTGGGAGACAAAAATAATCTGTATAGGATCGTTAGATAAAGTGGGTACTGCATAAGAAAGATAACATTTGATATTAGCTTTTTATACACTTTGGCAACACTATGACTGCGTATAACATTATCGCCGAAGAAACATTTTCTACAAAATACTCTAGCTCAATTTGGTTTAGTATTTTATCTGAATAAATCTCTGATGGGACACTCCAAGTAAATTACTTTGGGTGCATTTGCTTTAAACTTTAGTGCAGGTATTAGTCGCTAAATTTGTTCTCATTTTTATAGCTCCAACGTTGCCTCCGACACTCATGTGAACACATAGCTTCATTTAATTTCACCATCGGCCGTACCTACTACAAAAAAAGCTTGTAAAAACATCATAGTAAAATAAAAAAACATCACGAGTCATCAAAATTTCTTAGTTATTTGATTTGGGTGAACGTATTGGAAAGGTCGGGCCAAGGCTCCTGCGGTTCGTCAGTACAAGTATACGTACGTAGATTGGGCAACGTGACCTCCACGCGATAATGAGAAGTATACGAGAAGAAAAATTATATCTAAGTCATTACCGAGTTTGCCTACCATCGGCTATGATGACCCCTACCTGCTTATAGTTATAGTTCAAGGAGGCTGTCGCTTCACTAATTGGTCACAGAGCGATTAACGTGTTCAATTATAGCGAGTAGGACGTTAAAGCTATAGGGGCATAACATTGAAGCGAACGAATAATTACTTTAATTTGATTGAGCTTGTTTGGAAAGATTAATTAATTGTTTGTTCTGGTTGCAAAGTTGAGGTCAATGGATAATCTTTTAAGCGCCCCGTAAATTAGGTACGGTGCGCACTGATTCGAGTCGGTGAGACTTTTGTTTTGCGATAGATTAGGATGTAACGCATTAAGTCTAAACAGTTATTACATACATGGCAAACTTGTTAGTCATACAATCTCTTTTTCGTAATTTGTTTCGATATACCTCGATTTCTCTTTTACGAATAGCTAATTTGGTTACATATAAAGTTAATATTGCAAATACTAGAACAATTAGTTAATCTGCAATATTGCAGGTCTTATAAGGCGTTCCACGTCATTAAGTAGCTCTTTCTATTTATGATTTTGTCTCGATATTTGACAATATTTTCTTGCGAATCAGAACGTGCATTTTGAATAATATTGTTCATGGATATAATTGTTTCAATATAATTTGACTGGCCTGTTGGTCTAGTGGTTAGTGACCCTGACTGCTAAACCGGAGGTCGTAGGTTCGATCCCCATCCAGGACAAATCTTTGTGTGATGAGCATAAAGGTTTGTTCTGTGTCTGGGTGTAATTTATCTAATAATTTATGTATGTATTTACAAAAAAAAAATGTATTTAAGTAGTATATCAGTTGTTTAGTACCCATAACACAAGCAAATATAATTGCTTCATTTTTGACTAGATGGTGCTGTGTGAATGTGGTAAAAAAAAAAAAAATTCTTCATGGATATAATAATATCTACAATCTCTATAGGTATAATATGTATATCCATTTAAACTGTTAAATAGTTTTTAAATAAATTTAATATTGTTTATATTGTAATAAACTTATACTATAACACTATTAACGAAAGCGCTTGCTTTTAATCCTGAACCTCGAATATAAAAAAATAGTTATTTACTTAAATTCTAAAGTATATCATTAAAATTTATTAAAAAGGGCGGTTTAATGAACATCCTTTTCTCTCATTACAACATTAATGAGTAGTTCTGTAGTTATTTAAGAGCATTCATTTATAAAGAGCCTACAAATGAATACAAGACTTCCTCGCTAAATGTAACATCAACAAATTAGAACAGTAGTATTTAATCGAAGGCGAGCTGATTCATATAGCTAAGTTTTTCAAAGGAATTCATTTGAAATCGACAGTTAAATAGAGCTATTCACTTCAACATTTCCCTATTTAACTTTGGCGATATTTTCCTCTGTTGCAGACTAATAGCATTTCAAAGGTTGCATTTAAAACTCTTTCAAAAGCTTTGGCTCGTACTTTAATCGGGACTGAACCTGTCCTCCTGAAATACTTTGGTACCTACTTGTGATTCATTACATTGGATTTTATGAAGCAATTTTTATTAAGCTATTTACTATTTGTTCAATACAGACGGAAAGAAGAGTTCTTTTATTTGAAGACTGAATGAGGAAATGCTTCTTTTTTTTAACTGTGGCCAATATTAATCTGCACAGATAAATAAACAACTATTTTTGTTGGAGAGTATTGACAGCCTTATCTCCTTCAAAAATGCAGTGGCAGTAGGATGATTTTTAACTTTTCCTATTCTATCAAACAGCGATTTTATTTATAAATGGTGGGAATGCTTAGGTTATATAATTAAAGAAGTCACGTGGGGCTCGCTGCCGTCGCTTTTGTTTGGCCACTGTTAAGTTCCTATTAGCCGTAGCGTGATGTTATATAGCCCATAACCTTCCTCAATAAATGAGCTATCTGACACTTTAATATTTTTTTTAAATCGGATCAGTAGTTCCTGAGATCCTAGCGTTCAAACAAACAAACAAACTCTTTACCTTTATAATATTACTAGCTTTTGCCCGCGACTTCGTCCGCGTAGATTTCGATATTACATAGGTCTTTGTTTTAAGTGCAATTCATTAATTCCACAACACCCCATTACAGGAGTTGAATTTCATTTTACGTCATTAAAGATAACATTTCTGTAATCAGCGTCCCTGAAAACCCCGAAAATATCAATTTCTAAAAATTTTCACGACTATTTCATCCTCCTATTTCATGGGCAAAACATAGCTGGCGAAATGTGGGTGCGAAACACCTCTGCGAAGGGGTAGCCTTCGGGGAAAAAGGCGTATATATGTATGTATGTATGTATTTCATCCCTTAGTTTTTATTATTATATTTCACCCCCTGAACTCATCCCTATCGAATATATTAAAAACAACATTTTAAGTTCCTATCCTAATACTAATTTGCAAAACGTTAACTTCAAAACAAAGATCTTTTCATTCAACGTTTCATCTCCAATTTTACCCTTCTAAAATATTGATGAGGGTATTTTTTATTTTGATAGTAGTACCCCAAAACAAATATTCAAATCTATAAGTTATAAAACAAAGAAGTTTCATACAATCGTTTTTATCCCTTTTCACCACCCCTAAGGGGGAATTTTAAAAAACCCTTAGTACATCTCTAGACATTAGGACAAACACACCCTCCAAATTTCAAGTCAGTACGACCAGCGGTTTAGGCTGTGCGTTGTCTGTCAGTTAGTCAGTCAGGACAAAGCCTTTTATAATATGTACGGATAGTATATTAGTAATTAGTATAGATTATATTATGTCCAAACTAAAATCCTCAGGTATTTTACAGTAAGTGCAAAAAATAAGGCACTTTAAAATCTATTTCTATCTCTAAGATAGTTGGTAAAACGTAAAACGTCTCAAATACCTCTCTCCATCTCTCAGAAAAACAATATAAAGTTAAAACGAAGGGTGGATTCAGCGGTGTGCTTTGAGATAGAATATTGGGATTACACAAACAAGTTCGGTGTTGCTTCAAAGTGGGGAACAATCTACGTCAGCTATTTGTTGCCGCATTGTTTTTGTCCCTTTCACTCGAATTTAATTTGGTCACGAGAGAAGAAGATAGTAGACAAAGTGTCAGTAACTTTGTGTTACTTTCTGCCTCCGTAAAACAATATCATTTTCAAGTCATGGTTTTCAATCATGCTGAATAAATTTATAGCGGTTGCGCGCGGATTCCAGTCTTTCTAAATTTATCATTCTTTTATAAAAGGACTTTATATTGTTACGCTTACACAGCGGCCTATTAACATTGGCAATGGCAAAAGTAGGGCGAAGCGTTTACCGACCTTATGCTGAAACCACTGTGCTGACTGCTGCCAGCGATATCACTCTAAAGTCGGAAGTACAATTCTCATGTGAAGCTGTTTCATTTGATCATAGGTACAAAATTTTGCATTTATTTCAGCGCGACCAAAGCAGTTCGGACCAGATTTTAATACTTAGGTATGTCCATTTTGTCGTCCTACGCTGCTCTGTTTTGAATGTACGCACACACCGGTCCTATTGGAAATCTCTTGGGGAGGCCTATGTTCAGCAGTGGACGCCTTACGGCTGATATGATGATGATGATAAATGTTAAAAAGTGTCAGCTACCATATTTAAATTATTGAACATTTGACAGTGATTGACTCCGAGTAAGTTTATATGGATATTCATAGTAGGCTCTCAAGTGTTTTGGGAAGGTCCATATTAACTCGAGCAGTTCAATTTAACTGAGAAATTACTTTGTGCCTTCAAAATCGTCTCCTGTTTGTTTTCCTTTTAAGTCGTTTACTACCATATCGTCAGTAATGACACGGTACTGCGGCAGGTAATCCCAATAAGAATAGCTTTATTGTTCCCGAAATTAGTTCATAAAATCTGATAGCATTATTTATCAACATAAATGAATTGGAAATGATAAAGTGTTTCGTCTGCGGGTAGTAAACCCCCCCGTAGTGATCGGCACCTCTGTTTGAGAGCTAATGAGCCAGAGGTAAAAACGATTTGCTTTCTCTTTTGTGTGTTAGTGCGTATTTAATTCAAATAAGCGTACACAATATGTATATTCAATGAGTTTGTTAGATAAATATTTCGTAATTCAATTATAAAACCGACTTATTCAAGAGAGATTGGAAGCCTCAATGAAATTTTAAGTGATTACATTATTGACATTGATAGGCATCACACAAGTTAATGAATGACATGTTTACATGAGCTTAGGTACCAAAGCTTAATATTTGCTTAATTTTTTGATTACGAGTGTAATACTCGAAAAAAATTAACCATGGCAAAAGGATTTCGGAGCCCATTTACTAATTAGTAAGAGTTTAGCTATCTAGTACCACGATAGTTACTCTCGATGAAGATAAACAAGCAGCGAGATTTGAAGATATAACTATCTCTATTATTAAGACTTCTGCAATTACTAATCTGTATAATGTAACGAATGACGATAAAAGTTTAACGATAGACTTACACATTGAAGAAGTAAACCCATTAAATCAGAGCATTCACAGAAACAGCGTCGTCGGTAATTAATCTGCGAATAATTATAAAGTTGATTTGTATCTGTGGAGAACGAGTGAAGAGGATGCCCCCGCGCGAGCCTTGGAGCCGTGGGGTACGAACGGCTATTGTTACACAACCAAAGTTTACGGAAGGAAACCCCTATTTAATTTATCTATAAATATAACTACTTATCATCGTGCCTGTCTCGATGGAGTAGGCAAAAAATGATAATAATGTCATAAATTGTCTATTAATTAATACTTTTATAAAAATATGATGTTTATTTTGCTTTACATGGACTATGGAGATCTTGTGTCCAACCGGGTGATTTTAAACTTTGTGTCTTTGTGTGTTTAAACTCTTTTGTCATACTTATTACTGGTAAATAACTAAATTACCTCAATTTTATATATTTGTGCCCGAGTATTTATCATTTATACCTGTGGTTATTTTTCTAACACGTTTAGATTCGATCCCGTATTGCTATGGAGATAAGTGGAAAATTTCTTTTCAACTCTTCTTTACTTGAGGAATCCAACATAGTAGATTAGCCATTCTCTGGCCTCCCGAGAGTCTAAACTCAGTGTTGAAAGGGTTTCTGTGTCTTGGGAAACCTCACACTCACCTCACACAACTTAAGAAAATATTCTACATCGCCTTTAGATTTGATACAGAGGTGATTATCTTAATCACTAGACTATTCGTGCAACCGAAATTAAATTGTATTACTAATGATTACTTAATATAACAAGACAACAAGTTTGGAACCCAGCACACACCCAAACGCAGGATGGGTTACATAACGAGGTTTCTCATACCACTGAGACAAGCCGTCAGACGTACCTGTCGTAAAAATATTTCATACGAGCTGTCGGGAACTCGGAACCCGTATATTACTGACAACTGTCATCAGTCCCTAAATTATAAAAAGATGCAAGAAAAAATACCTCCAGAAATATCATGATGCCGATATTACAGGTAGGCGGTTTGTTGAACATCAAGACTTTTGTTTGAAGTATTTGACATAGTATTTTAATTAGATATTATTATTTGTTAATATAATGGATGTTATTATGATGTGACGTAGGTAAATTACATATAATGTAGATTCATTGCGATAATGTTAAAAACTGGCAGGAAGGGGAGCGTTTTTGGGTACTGAGAGTAGATAATCATTATATTAAATCTTATAATGAAATAATAATTGCTCAATTTAAAACATTAGCTTTAAATTGCTAGAAAAAATGGAAGCAATGCGTACCTTTTTTGAAATTACCGACTGCACAAGTCTTTACGCATATTTCCAAGGTGTGATAATAATTGTAAAGTTTATCATGTCTCTACAATGTTATCAATTAAACTCTTTATCAATTATGCCAAAATCGCGAATAAATGATCTCGCTTGAACAAATGGCGCAGATCCGATTTAAACACTTTGATTTTAATACGGTCCGTAAATTTATTTGCTTATTCGAAAAACGGTAACGAGGTTCTGAGATTGAGTTTTGCGACTGTACGAGTAAAATAACAAAATCATCTTGTTTGTTAATTCTAGACACCAAACAAACGATTCGATCGTTGGAAGACTCGCTGGTTATGTACATCTACGAGTATACTGACAATATAAAGAGGTAATGTTTGTGAGTTTGTGCGTCTGCGAGTTTAAATTTAGGATCTGGAGACAATATACGAAACTTCTCATCAGCTCTTCATGCAATTTCACATAGAAACAGTCTAAAACCTGGAACCTACTTTTTATCGACATATCACGCGGGTGAAGATGCGAGAGATGAGATATTTTTTTTTAAACAGATATTAGCTACCACCCGTAGTTAGTATCTGTTTAAAAAAAAAAACCGAACGTTTGTAAGGACGGATATTTGAGTGTTTGTTGATCTTTCACGCAAATCAACTGAGCAGATGTTGGTGATAGGTACTTAATAGACAAAATCTTGGATTATGACAAAGGATATTTATTCAGCCCTGTAATGTGTTCCTGTGCATCTGACGGGTGACGCCGCGGCCAGAAGCTGTGTACTGTCTTTATGAAACTAGCTCTCGTTTATTGCCAGAATACTTTTTAAAACTGGTTCTTATACATGTGTATGGATGTAACTTTACGACAATCACTTTTTTGACGCTCTCCTTTCTCTGGTTAACAAACATTTTGGAATTTTATATTTTATACAGGTATTTATTAAGGTTGTGTCATCCTGTAGCTTCGGCATGTAATACTAATAGTAAAGTATTTTTTAAGTTCGTTCTTCCCTAAGCAAGTCACAGTATAACTGAAGATAGACTGTGAGCTATTTTTACAATAGCGACTACTGTGTATTATGTTTATATATAATTTATATTGTTTCTATTTTTAAAAACAATTTTAGTTGTAGTAATATCATATTTTCTGTTTTCAGGTTGTAATGTACCTAACTTTGTATTTCGAAAAAATTCAGTACTTTTTATCATGTTTAATTGCTTATATGTATTACTTTCCATTATAATTAATTATATTGGTTTAACTCTGACCGACTTAATTTCTTGTTACATTAGCCGGGTCCTTGGAACAACTTAAAAACTATGGCGAACATATTTACTATAATATTAATAAATTTAAATATTACAATCTCTACAAAATAAAGTTGAAAAACTAGCTAAGTTTTCCAAATTCTTATTGGCCAATGTTATACAAATGATGGTTATAATGCGTTGAGTAATATTGTAATGATTCAATGTGTTAGTAATATGAATACTGAATACCGTTTTTCGAGGCCGACCATCTTTCTATACATAGGGCCATAAGTGTGTTGTAAATCAGTGGGTTTATTATTGATGACACTATAATAACAAGGTATAAAAATTAATTGACCAAATATCATCACGCCTGTTTGCAGTGGGTTGTGCAGAAGTGTTTCACTACCACCTTTTGCTGGCGTATGTTAGGTAACGATTATAAAAATATTGGTTTACCTTTCATCGATGTTTGGAGCTAATACCAAATAAAACTAACTTTTGACAGGTATCTTAATAGCATTTTAGACTAAGAGGGGGCCAAGTCTGCTAACACAATCGTAAGCCGATGATCTCATTCGACAGCTGGGATTGGTTTACTAACTCAATCGCACCATATTGCTGGCCTGTGATTGGTCCGTCGTCTGCTATCGACGTGTGGAAATTAGCAGAATCGACTACCTGAAATCTTACCTGCAAACCCAATTATGACATTTGCACTATTTCTAAAACTACGACACTGGTACGTCCCACCTGATGGTAAGCAGACACCGCAGCCATTGGATGCCTGCAATACTTGGGCATTATCGACCCTTTAAAATTCTTTGCCTTACAAAATGCTGTAGTACCACTACTCACAAGAAGGAACACAACACTTGCACTAGTGTCATTATGGCTGCAGTCTTATGTACTGCCCTACTAACGAAAAAGATTAAAGTGCATGCCTGAGTTTAGAGTAAAATGTGTCTAAAACCATCAATCTCAAATACCATTTTCCATGAGTTGTACACTGTGTTAAGTGTGTTAGTACTGTGTAAGGCGGAGATACTTCCCCAAGCTTATGGCTCAGTTTGAGCAGGGTATACTCACTGTGCCTAACCTCTCTAAAAACTTTTACCGCACTGGGCTAATAATATTTAATAATATTCTACCACATTCACACAGCACCATCTAGTCCCAAAGTAAGCAATTATATTTGCTTGTGTTATGGGTACTAAACAACTGATATACTACTTAAACACATTTATTTTTGTAAATACATACATATTATAGATAAATTACACCCAGACACAGAAAAAACTTTTATGCGCATCACACAAAGATATGTCCTGGGTGGGGATCGAACCCACGACCTCCGGCTTAGCAGTCAGGGTCACTAACCACTAGACCAACAGGCCAGTCAATCTTATAATGTTTACAGCAATAATGAAGGAAGAACCTCTTTAAGGTAGAATAAGAAATTTGAAGCTTTCACCATCATAACAGTCCAATGACGTCCACTGCTGGATTTAGGCTCCACCTAACATCCACCACAGCGAGAGACTTTGCGCCGCCTGCATCCAACGATCACCCGTAACCCTTACCAGGAAAATTATGTTTGGTATTAATTTTTATGATTGTTACATGATTATACTATACCTACTAACAAAATTAAGTTACGCCATTTAAAAAAAATATATTTCTTGTTATATTACATATGTGTATGAACATTTAGTTTTTAATTACATTTCTTACTATGTACATATACGAGTATTTAAGCTAATTCGTCCATTAATTTGCTTAATGCGAGTCTCTCTTTAAAATTAGTTAGTATTTGAATGCGTATTAAAAGCAGTGTTACTTTTGGCTGTCTCAAACTTGACGAGAATTAAGTAACAATAATAATATTATCACACATTCACGCAGTGCCATCTAGATCCAAATTAAACAATTATATTTGTTCGTGTTATATTGTACTAAACAACTGATATACTACTTATATCCATTTTTATTTGTAAATATATACATATTATAGATAAATAATTACACCCAGGACAAACCATCGTGCTCATCACACAAATATTTGTCCTGGGTGGAAATCCAACTCACGACGTCCGGCTTAGCAGTAGGGTCACTAATCAGTCACAATATAGTAATAAGTTTATTATTGAACTGTTTGTCGTCGATCATTTCGACTCCATTTTGATGTAACTAAGGTAAAAACGAACATGCAATTAAGTTATTAGAAAGGTTTTACCTGAGGGTAATCTTTGATAACTGTATAAGGACAATATTTTTGTGCAAATAGAAGAACATAGCTCTCATGATACAAATTTTAATTATGTCCAATTGTGTATGCTAAGAAAATTGTATGAAATTTGATTAGATCATTACTTGTTTGCAAGTAGTTCTCGCGTGCGTTTTGTGTTTGCCTTTGGTGTGCCTTATTTTGGTTTTACCCGTTGCATGTTCCAGAAGTTTACCCAGATAATTATGATATTTTGTTTGCTGCTCGCAACTATACTTACCTACTGTTTGTTTTCGTTTATTTTATATTTTCATCGCATGAATACGTTGTTTTTAATTTTAGTTTCATATCATCATAAGTTATAATTTCAAGACCTATAAGTAGTCTAGTATTATACAAAGACATATTCACATAAGGTGCATAGTTATCGCATAAAGAAGTAGCAAGAACGAAGCTTTAACCTATCTCAAATCAATAGTGATAACTCAAGAATAGAAATAACTGAGAAGTTTTGAAACTCTTTTTACTCTGCACATCATTTCACATTGGTACTAAGAAATTACATTTTTATTACAAGAAGCACAACTTGACTGTTAATCTACAAAAATCTCTTTTTACATTTATAGTATTTTCTGAAGCTGGTTTGGATATGTGGAGATAGTGAATGAAGGGAGGGTGTCAAAACAAATATATAAGGCGAGTATGAATGGGAACGTTGGAAAGGGAAAACCAAGAAAAACGTTCTCCAGCATATATATTATATATAATATTGATGAATGTTGAAATAACGAAAGATTTATGTCCGAATCGTAAATGTTGGAAGGAAATAGTCCCTGTCTACCCCTATGTTGAGAAAGAGAAGTGATATAGGACAATCCCACCCTCATGCCCACCACTGCAACTCCTGTGAGCCAGGATTAACAGCGGTGACCCTTGCGAACACCAAGTTTTGACATTCGGGAGTCCCAGGGAATGTCTAACCTGGTCTCTTTGAACCCGCAACGAATTTAATAAGAAGTAAATTAAAGTGGTCTATATGCATATAAATGTATTGAAACCATATTAATTCCCACATAAACTATATGAGGAGTATTATTCCACACGGCCATCATAATTACAACAAATAAATTTACAGGTAATTCCCATTTCTGTATACTCCATTATTTACTTCTAAACTTTGTTTGTATGGCATCTTGTGTCCTGTGTGTTCAGTAATTATCCTTGCGTTTGCGTGTATTCTCTAATTACTAGAATGATTAAAGGGTAATCACGTGGGGAGTTAGTTTACTTTGTCCACTGAGGGAAGGTTTAAATCAAGCAAGTAGGTATAATTGTGGAGTGGTTTATAAGTGGTTGCAAGTAAAAGCTGGTTGCGTTTAGCTGAATACCGGAGGAGATAATGATAGACCGCAACGTCACAGTGACAACTGTGGCGTTGCGGTGAAGGTGGTTGCCTTACCACGAACATCACTATACCGAGTGTCGTGGGTTCGATTTCCATAATAAATTAGGGATTTATAGATATTTGTCAGAGATAGGTCTTGGACGTTGTCTTTTTAAAAATAATTATGCACAGATCATGTATAGGAGACGACTATAGGCTGAAGTTTATGACGACGACTAAAGTGCACTAAGAACTATTTCGCTAATTAGTACTAAAACCTATAAACTCATTCTTCTAAGTAAAATCTAAAGTCATTGGTTGTGTGTAAAAAGTAATTTGGATAATGGCTGTAAAATTACTCGCTTACAATCAAGCTGACGGACTGAACTCGCATGAAACTGGCGTTTTCTTAATTATTTAGTTTAGTTTAACAAGGACTGCCTCAAGCAAATATTAATTCGGCATTTAGGGGTATTATTCATTTAAATGAATATTAAAGTTGCTTTGTTTATATAATAGTATTTAATTTATTTAAAATATGTAACGACATTAATTTAATTGCCAAGTATTTGTGTTAAAATGTAAATTTTGCTTCGTTTCTGAATCGCAACAGTAATATACATAATTATATATTCGGAAACTCAAAAGATATAAACTTATAACGTACTCGTTTATGTGTTTTAATATATTAGCATTAGCACCTTAGTGGTCATGCATATTTATAAACATTATGTTTGACTTTACGCCATCACCAAATTTTTACAGAGGGATATGTAAATATTAATTACAGTGTGAAATTCCTGACTAACCTTATAGTACCTATAGTATACTCGTAGTATCAGCAACCCATTTAGTCCACTGACTAACCTTCCATGTCAAAAATTAAAAGTGTTATGGTTTGACGTGTATTTACGTATTATCAAATATGCGTACATATAATATATGTATTTGAAAATTTTGCCGCCTATAAAGATCAATAGATTTCCAAACTTTTTGCCTATTTGTTAGATTCATTGTAAAGGTCTTAGCTGGATACCAAGGAGGTCTTACCTGGCTATTTAGCATGTATGTCAAATTTAAACTCTTTACGAAACATTGATCGTTTGCAGCTATAGATACAAAAAGACGAGAAAATAGGAAGACTTCATCATCCTAAAGTGAGTCATACAGGCATTATATGACGTAACATAAAAAGTAAGTGAAAGATTAACGGTAATGTTTACGTACAGCCGTACTCAAACTAATAAGCTAAATCCGATCTAATCAAATTATAGTAAACCTTTTTGCTGCATCACGTGATTTTATTACTAACCGCATTACCTTGAACTCTCCTTATTCCACTTCTAAACTTTGGCAGACACATTAAGCGCGTATACATTGTTACACAACATTGAATACGCGGAAAGATTATAAATTGTATTTAAATAAAATACATAATATCACGCCTTTATTTACCGAAGGGATACACAGAGACACTAGTTATTAATTAGGGGATGAGTCTGTTGTCGATCTGCTGCGATATCTTCTTTCATATCAGACTCTGGAGTGACAATGTAAATTTCATGAAAGAAAATAAAGTAGGGAGAGTTTAGACTAACTGAAAGCTGATGGAACCTATGATCTTATGCACAGCAATCGTAATGCAGTCCAATGTTAAACGCAGATAAATATGTTGTTATCCTGATATATCCGTGTATTGGGCGGATTAAGAATACATAATGTCACTAACCCATTTCTACCCAGGGATATCTTAAATGGCGGCTAAGGGAAATAACCTTAAGCAGACAAAAGCACTGCGAGAAAAGGCAAATTCGAAATAAACTCTAGACCAACCCGTCAGGCCAGCGTGGTATAGTAGGCTAAATTCCCTTCACAGTAATTGGAGGAGACCCGTGCCCAGCAATGGGACGCTTATAAGTTGAAATGATATCCTGATAATATTGTACTCTCTCTTTATCCCATAATTGCCTCCCATGGCGCCCGCTCCTAGTAATAGGACAAGTTAAAAAGGAACTAGTTCATACAATTTCTTATAGAAATTTATTATTTCTTGCTGTAACTTCGCAAATCTCCAGTGACTTACTAGTTGCACTATACGAGTAGTTAAAAGACGATATTAGTTTAAGACTTTGGAAGATTTGCTGTAAAATAAGGCGCAGTACTTTTTTATAAATTATATTTTAGAGAAAGGAGTTCTTCATTAAAATTTGTGTTTTAGACTTGTAGACTATGGAATAGCTGTTTGATATGACGTGTTTATGCCTATTCGAAATCTTGTCATTGGACTGTCAAATATTTGAGATTAAATGAAGATCTCTGTCATTTGCAAACAACAACGATATCAAAATTTACTAAGTCGACTGTAGAAATTATGTGTTGGCCCTAACATTTAGGTAGTCCAATTTGCAATGAATACATTTTTATTTAAAATAAAAATTGCCTGATTTCCTGAATTTATTTTAAAATAATGTGATTAATGTAATATAAAAAAATTGATCGCCTATTAAAATGAAAGTATTGGCATTGGTTGCCCAATCTCCCCAACCGCATTTTATTTCATTGCGAACTTAAAAATGTATTTTGTCTTGACCCAAATGATTGATATTTATCAGAACGAAATAATTCCTATGAGTCATAATGTAACTTCACATTGTCCTTATGTCGTTTATTTATGTGAAATTAAATTAAATTATTGATCTTTCAAGCAAAATACCCAACGCTATTAATAAATCAGCAAAACCAAAAACAACAAAATATGTGAAATTGACTTAGTCAAATAGTTGCAGAATAAGTTAATTAATATTCATATTATTATTTCATATTTCACATTTTTTAGGGTCAAAGCATTAACACTGACGACGTTTTAAAAAAATACTACGCTCCAGAGTGACCTTATGTCAGATGCACGCACACGACCGCCCTTTATATTGAAAACTTTGACAAAATAAATAGACGCATAAAAAGTCTTGTAAATTTCCAAACTAAATTTGTTTGCGCCGCCGCGCCGTTTGTAACTAAATAGTTTAGGACAAAATAAACGCAGGTAAACTACAGTTGGGGACGATGTAGAAAATTTTAACATAATGAACACTGTTAGTGTTATATGAGAATGTAAATTGACCGGTTAATAATTATTACTCCTAATTTGACTAAATAAAATTTAAAATTTCCTAAAGATCCCGTTAATCATTATCTCCTATTTGTAATTTACCTACGTGGTTCAGATGGTTCTTTTTGTTATTAGTTACGTAATTACCTACATAGTTAAAATCTAAAAAAGTAATGAAAAGTTGTATTGTTAAATATTCTAAATATTAAGGTATTTAACATAAATTTTATTTGTTAATATAATAATGATGTTTTATTCTATTCCTTATAATTTCATCCACAATAAATTATTGTAAAGTGATTTTATAAATGTACCCATTTACATTTTAATTAAACCAATTACTTTTAAAAATAACTGAGATTTTTAATAAATGTTTACATTAAGAAATATCTATATTAACATACCTAAGTATGTACAAAGAATAAAATAATTAGTTAATATGACTCGTATACAATTTATACAAAATGCAACAGTAAACACGTAATACTTCAAATGGGATTCAATCACGATCTTAGTCTGCCTTTATCCTCAGTATATCTCAGGTTTATTTCCCAGACTAGACATGAGATTTCATTTTAAATATGCATCGCATTATAGGAAAAAGTCAAGGTTTTCTGTAAGTTTATAATGTAAATATATTTCCATCTAAAAGGGGTGAGCCTATTGTCATCATCTAGGTACACTTGATTCCATACTCTAGATTGATATAATTGAAAATATATTATGTAGAAATTATATTTAATAAAATATTTACACATAACTTAAAAATTATACAGAACTAACCTATTTAAAAAAGAAGAACTAGACAGTACAGAAAATTCCTATAAATAGAATATCTGATTGTAATCAGATTCTTGAGGAAACGTACCCAAAAGGCTTTATGATAGAAAAACCCAACTGTAAGTATTTTGTCCGATCCTGGAATCAAAGTAATTCTGAGAACTTGAAACTGCGTCACCGAGGCAGTTAAAATGAATAAAACCTGTAAGATTCCCTTAATACTTACATACCTAACATAAGGTAGCTAATGGAACGTAGGTAATTTTAATACAATTACTTACCTATGCCTATCCCTCCGGGTAATAAACGACATGATTATCTAATATTGGTCCATCAAGACAGGGCAGCGTCACAACAAATGTCTCATTTTGTATATAATTTGAGGCATTTTAATAGAACTGTAAAAAGCTTTTCAACTACTTAGTGGTTACTTTGTGCGGTGCAATAATTATTTTAGAACACGCAAGGGGTCGCCGTCGCATCGTCGTTTTGAGGGCGGCGGTATTTCAAATAACTTAACTACAGTTCTATTTTTACAGTACTAACGCAATTTAAACTGAGTTTCTGCAAATGGAATAATTCTTTTATAAATAATGTATATTATAATATTTTTATGACCAAACAAATACTCGTGTAGTTCTGAATGTGGGTGAAATTGTTTGTGTATGTTAGTCTCTTCTTGGACATGTTCTAGTCGGCTATTTATTTTAAATCTATTTAGTAAAAGATACATTTTCTTTTTTTAAGCCTCCGTGGCTCAGTGGTTAGTGACCCAGACTGCTGAGACAGAGGTCGTGGGCTCAATTCCCACCCCGGACAAATCTTTGTGTGATGAGCACAATTAAGTGTTATTTCTGGGTGCAACGTATCTATAGTACCTACGTAGGTAGGTAGGTTTTTATTAAAAAAAAAAGTTATTTTTATATTATATCAGTTGTCTAGTATCCATACTACAATCATTAGCTTATTTTGGGACAAACATAGCGCGTGTTTGAATGTTAAGACATTCAAATACCATATCAAAGGGGTTGTCTGAGATTTAGAAATTAAAGTTTAGTACAATAAGGTAATTAAGAAATACTCAACTTGGTTCTTAAGAAACTGAGTATTTTCACAATATTTTTTTCAAACAAAAACACACCATAAATACAATGAGTTTATAGAAATAAACGTATGGGGTTTGCGTAACATCTCGACTTACCATAAGTACGGTACTAATTTGGGTAAAGGTTTTGTATTATAAAATACTAGCTTTTGCTTGCTACTTTGCTCGCAGGGTACATCAACTAAGTCTATGTTATTGTCCAGTTCTTGTACCATTTTATGTCAAATTTAAGGTCTCTTCTGTGGTAACCGATGGTTAAAGCGTAACAGACAGTCAAAATTACTTTCGTATTACATTGGCATTTTCATTTTTTTTTATAAATGGTACCTAGTTTCATATTTATAAACTCAAACTAAAACTGTTGTAATTTTACAGAACAATTCATTTTATTATTAAACCATATTTTAACTTGGTAATTAATTTTGTACCTAGTTGATTATAAATTAGAACTACCTATTTTTTTAAAATTTAGGAGTAATTAGGCCAAAAAGAATATTTTCTTAGAAATATTTACATATTTCTTAAAAATAACAAACTTTTCAAATCATATTAAAAACTATCCGACTAACTTTTTGTATTTATTTTATAACTATGTACTTATACAAAATTCGACGTCTCCCTTTACAACAGAGAAATTCTCTTATTTATGGCAGAGATTTTTTTTATCGTACACCTAAATTTGTCCAAGTATTGCAACTAAATCGCAAACTAACTTCTTTTAACCAACCGTTTAAAAATTATATGCCACGTACAAATATCTGAATAATTTCACAAATCCCAAGAAGGCCTTGACTGTTTCAGCAAGGAAATTCTTAGCTGGAAAATTTATATAAGTTGTACTATTATTATTTTAATTCGTTATTACCACAGAGATAATGCGCAATCTACTATGAGTATCCATGACGTATCTAATATCTAGGATCAAACACATTAACGAGTAAACGTAGAAAAATAATTACACAGGATCACTATATTACATCCGCTGCGTTATACAACCGACAAGGAAAGATAGAATTTCAGACGTCTAACAGAGATGCATTATCCGGAACGTAATAGATATTGGTAACAAAAATCGATAGATATGCGATGCGTATGTGTACGAGCCAATGTAGGCTGTAGTGAATATGGATACCGAGCAAGGCGAGGAGTGGAGGCGAGTGGTGGTCGCTAAGGCAGCGTATCGAATGCGCCCGCGCCGCCCGCAGGCCCCGTCGAAAAGAAAGGACCGTATACTTGTTAAATAATGACGATAGTTGCATGTTACTGAGTGAAATGTTCGTAGGGATGGAGTGTTCTGACGAGATGAGCACCTTGCTATTTAAGAGCGGGTCGGCATGGCGAATGTCATCAGTTAACACGAGCTCACAGCCACAGGAACATCTCCGAAAGGTGGAGTTGTTCTAATCGGTTGCACCGCACGACTTTGGAGTAAAGAGTCTTTGAATATCAGAACCGTTCCACCCACGCACAATATGCGCGCTTTTTTGGTAAGCAGCTGGCGCGATATTTTATTAATTAATTAAATATTAATTTTGTTTTACTATTTGGCACATGCGATTGGCACATTTTAAAATTAATTATTATTTATTTTTCCCCATATTGAAACCAGTGTAACCTAATGTGATTTTACACTCAGTGTATCAGCGTTTCAGGCAACTTGGAACTGAAGTGAAGTGTTCAGTGATTGGACTATCGTAGTGCCAAATAGTGATTTAAACCTCCAGTGACTGTTAAGTGGTGAATATTAATACGAGTATCAGTGTTAGTGATTCGGTAAATTATTGCTCATATTAGGAAGGACCTATCTGCATATTACATGATTCCTAATTTGATTAGAATCCGGATTAGAATTTTGATAAAATTTACACATTTGGGTTAAAGTCTTTAGGACTCTTTTAATTAATCAATTAATTTGAACCTACATGTTTTATTATTTTACTGATATTTATCATTACAGTATAATAATAATAAGTATAGTATAGTATAATTATGTATAAGTTAATATGTTGATTCTGCGTACGCCTGCAGTCAGAGATATCGGTGGGCATCATAAGTACCTCGATGTGGATCGCATTTGTTACTCAAGCTCACGGAATGAGTGCTCGATCATTATTCACTTCGGGTGCGATCTCCATTTTACTGAGTCCATTTCTACACTACCCGAACCTTTACGTGTGTGCGATAAAAGTAAACCATCCATCAGTATTCTGAGAACCTTAACTACAGTACAAATCAACTACCGAAGTTCCAAATGTTCGTCCCTATTGCATAATACGGATTATTTCAATTCGTTTACGACTACCGCATACGAGTTTATGTTACGTCACATCCGATTTTACAGTTTCTTATTTCAAATGAGTCACTTTCGTATTTGTTATATTTATTACAAAACTTACATGGATAATCAAATACAAAGAATAATTATGCTTGGCGAATTGTAAATGCTACGGCGTTTTATATCACGCCAGTACTTTTGGAGTGTTATAATAATTATGAACGTTGAGAACTTCAAGCGTCTTTCATTCGAATTTTAATATAATGTGGTTGGTTAATGTTACGTTATTATCTAACATACTTGCTACGTAAATATAAAATTATCAGTGAGAATGAATCCCTATCGATGGTCTCGTGTGGTAGAAATAAAACAGTCTGAGAGAAGTTACGTGGGTGCGGTACCCCTTATCGTAACGAATATCGGGCGAGAACTCGCCCTCGCCCGTTCAATACGTGTACTGCGTTCATCACTTACATCCCTGTCTCCTTGTGACTACACGTTAGAAATTATCGAGTTCGATATTTCGTGATGAATTTAAATTCATGAATTGTTTTGTTTGTTACAGGTACTCGCCTGCGTGGCTTTGGCCTATGGCCGCCCTGAGCCGCCAGTAGGCTACAGCTACTCAGCTCCAGGTGGTGGACGTGGTCATGGCGGACAATCTTTGGGAGGTGGTCACTCTTTTGGCGGTAGTCAGTCATTTGGTGGTCAGTCATCTGGTGGATTATCTTTCGGTGGACACTCAGGTGGCGGTATCTCTTCTGGAGGCATCTCTCTAGGCGGCAGTGGTTTCGGCGGTGGATTTGGTGGTGACGATGGTGGCTACGCCGGTGGCTATTCTGGAGCTCCTCTTGTCCAGAAGCACATCTACGTCCATGTTCCTCCTCCAGAACCCCAGGAGCAAAGACTGCCCCGCATTCCTGAAGTCGCTCCTCCCCAGAAGCACTACAAAATCATCTTCATTAAGGCCCCAACTCCTCCTACTCCTATTGCTCCCGTCATTCCCATCCAGCCTCAAAATGAAGAGAAGACCCTCGTATACGTTCTGGTCAAGAAACCCGAAGAGCAGCCCGACATCATCATCCCCACTCCTGCGCCCACTCAGCCTTCCAAACCCGAAGTTTACTTCATCAAGTACCAGACCCAGAAGGAGGGTGGTGCTATCGGCGGTGGTGCTATCGGCGGCGGTGCTATCGGTGGCGGTATCGGCAACGGTATCGGCGGCGGTATCAGCGGCGGTGACCTCGGTTCTCTGTCTATTGGCGGTGGATCAAGCATCGTTAGTGATGCTGGTATCAGCAGCGGTGCTGGTGGTCACGGTGGAGCGGAAATCAGCGCTGACTTCGGAGTTAGCGGTGGTGACGAGAGCGGAGCTGCGGGCGGTCACGGTGGTGCCACCAGCACCCAGTACGGACCTCCTGGACACGTCGCCGGACCTCTTCACTAAGCGAACATAAATTTAGGTGGTAGGACGTATAGTCGAGTTATTTATTGCTAAGCGAGAATTATGTCAGTCTTCAATGAAGAGTCGCGGGGTGAACCCGTAACAAGGAATGTTGGAAAAGCTCATGGTATCCTGCCACCGTCAGTCCGCAGCCCGCGGCCGAACGCACTGTATATAGTCACCTGCACAGCGTTCGCCCGCGTGTGCTACACGACATAACACGACTCATCGTTTAAACTCATCATCGCCACTCATCTATACTTGTTATTAGTGCACAGTGTTAATGTTGTTCGAAAAGAGGCATTTTACTGCGACTGTTATGTTATGTATTATAAAATAGCTTTTTTACTTTTATAATAAAACCAAATGTGATGCTTAATCTGTTTATTAGTGGTACCTATTGGGGAATCGTCCAGAACCGACACTTATTACGTCATCTCGAAAAGTAGTCGTGAAAGGTTGCCGCCTCGTGTCTGAGGGCGGTGCGGTGTGGATCGCCGACTCCGTGGACCCGAACGTTTTCTATCTCAAATTAGATACGACTAGTTTCAACATAAAATCGAAATTTAAACAATCACAAGTGGTGATGTAACGCAACCAAGTGTAACGAGTAACAGCCGGTGCCCGGCGCACCGCGGCTACACTCGCGTGAACACTGCTCTCCGTATGGTCCCGCTGCGCTCTCATTAATGACCATCTTAATGGATCATACGTGTAATTACACTTTCATATAATTTAGTGAATGTCGGAGTGGTTACATAAAACCATCCGTTTCTTTGCACCGTCAGATCATTAATATTTTTATGGAGTAACGTGGAATACCTTCTTCTATCGCTATCATGATTTCTCTATCCATAAAACAAGCCGTAAGTTTTAATTGTTGATGATATCTTATGTTGTTTGTGAACATAAGAAAGTGAATAAGAGCGTCAATGTAGTAGGTTAATTTTGAAGACATTTAGTCGCATCAATCACTTACTCTATTTGGCAACAGGTAGTGAGATGAGACTTCGGTTTTACCTGAACTCCACATTTAATAAAATAAGTATACGATCAAAGCTTTTTCAGATAATAATTTTTAGAACATCACAATACCTTTGTAGTGTAATATTACGACTCTGAACAACACTTGAATGTAAGTAAGTGTGAGTATGTACGACTTTGAAGTTCTAATAAGATAGAGGATTGCGCACACGAAGGCTTATCTAAACTTCAAAGGGCTTATGAAAGATTACGTGAGGAGACAGTTTGTCTTTATTATTTAGTCGTCAAAAGCCACGAATTAGAAACGATCCCACACTAGTTAAGTTCGCTCAAACTAAAGTAGAAAACAAATATGAACAACGTAAAACAATACAGCCCACGCACGTAACAAATAAGGTAAGTATACTTTATTTCCCTTTACAGACAGATAGTATTGCCGGCACTGGGATGAAATCAGCTCTAAACAATAGTCGGTAGGTATACATAGATCCGGGAAACCAATCAACTTCTGGCTACCTTTCTCCTGGCCGACAAGAAATGACATTTTGAATTGGCACAGTGCCGACAAAGTTACGCCCGGCATATCATTGGATGTGGTTTGCTAACTCGCTCGATACGCCTGTTTGGGCGACTATTGAGGGGACGCGGGCATTGGAGGTTTTTGTCCTCGTGACTTCTTACGAATAGGTTTAATTTACACTACTGAATATCGCGTCGGTAAAGATGTAATGTAGCTGAATAAAACCAGGGAAATTGTGAAAATTTATTTCCAAAGCTTGAAAGAACCTTTGTTCTAATGCAAGGTACTTATACTATTTATAAATAATTATATTAAAATTGTATTGGCATAATGTACAAACATCGCGTTTGTACATTATACATATTGAAGAAAAAAAATAAGAGAGGTTTTTTTCAGAGCAACAGAAGCCAAAAAAACAGTTTTTTTAATTTTTGTCTGCACACTCATCTCGCAAAAACTAGGTACTGCATAGAATTTAATGCAGTTTTCACCAAGGTATTTGTAAAGATTTTTAATATTACTTGATTTATTACGTGATCTTATTCATAAAATGCTGCGAATTGCGCTTTTTCTTTTCGCTGTATTTGTTTTTTTCATATTAATATAATAAGTATATATTAATATGTTATAAAACGTCGTATGACATTCTTGCGCTTTGATAATTACAGCCTCTGCTTTCTTACAGCAATATCGCCTCTGTTATTATCAACTTACCGCACTTATATCATAATGTACTATAATACCAGTCCACTAGCGTTTGAATTCTCATCACCTGAGCTTCGTAGGAGTAGGTACACGTACCCCTCGTTACACACAACGTGGTCTACATTTTGTAAATAAAAAATATATGTTTCCAGTAGTTATAACCGAGATTCGAACATCTTTGTTTTATTATGTCGTACATGTATACGTATGTGGTTTCCTATTCGAACTTTAAAAGAATGGGGACATACAAAATATTGTTATGAGTATTTATAGCATCTGTTATTATTATATATTTTGGTATTTTGGTTACGAAAGGGTACGTTTCAAACTCAATAAAAATATACGTTTAGTTTATTTATGTGACAAAATAAAAGTATGGTTGGATTATTATTTTTTATGATTCATAAAGGCTATGATTATTATTATTGTTAGTAGTAGTTATCTATGCTACTTCTGTACTGGCAAATTACATTTTAAACTATTAACATTAAGTAAGTATACTGATAAACCAAGTCTGTAATTTTAGTCTCGTTCCGTTCTCATTTCGGAGTCTTTACTTTAGTATAACTTTTAGTAAGTAATTGGTAAGTTACATAGCTTAAAAAGGGGTTTATAAATAGACCCTTTTGGGAAGTATAATATTAGGACTCAGTACGGTTAAATATTTATAATATTTTAACTTATTTATTTTACTTAAAAATTAAATTACCCAATAACATCTTACCTATAAGTATTTTGATATTTACTGCTGCCTCTAAGTAAGATATCAGTCTCTTCTTTCTTACAAATTTTGTAGTGGTTATTTAATTTCATGAGTCTAATTAAAAAATACCTTCACCCATCCCCTTACTGGATGAAGCACTTTATGTCCTAGTTTAATGACACACAAGTTTTAACCCAAGTGATTATTGAAAAAAATATTGTAATATTATAATGATAATACGGTCAACGAAGTCATTCTAATGGGTGAATTTAATAAAAAATAAAAAAATATTGTAGACGTCATCTACAATAAAAGCATCCCTCGACAAACAAATAATTGAAAATACACTTGAATTGATTTTATACGCTGACCTTACTGTGATTTAAGGACAAAGGGTTTCAATTAATGGAATTCGTTGTACCAACAGCTTAACAAACAAAATAATTCCCACTGCGAGAATAGGCCTAGGATCTGCCAGGGGTAGGTATTGAAATGATCACGCTGTTTAATGTCACACAAAAAAAAAAACTTACGTATTTTATCATTATTGAAACCGTTTCACAAGTCAATTATTTCTTTAAATAAAAATTTTATATGAACTTTGATAGTTATTTATAACTATATTATGTTGTTTTATATTCCAAAAGTGATTGTTTAATAAAGCGCGCATTGAGCGCAATTCCTGACACCGATCAGATGACAATACATACTACATACTGAGCATTTGTCAACAAAAATACAAAAATACACTATCCCTCCCGTACATCGGATCCAGACCCCCGGATTAAGGCTTTTATTTTCTTCAACAGTTCCAATAAAAGAACAATATGTTCAATTGACGATTTACGAGTCTTCTGTTTGAATATTTTTCATATTTTGTTTGTCAGCTTATGATAGGGAGACTATACAAGTATAGCAATCCACAGAACCGAAAAAGGTCTGTGTAGCAATCGAACTTAAATGTTAGCATTTATCGGACAACCAACAGTATTTTATCTGATATTTTTAAATTTTATCTCTTCTAAAGAATGTAACTAGTATCTAATTTTAGTTTCTAGGTTTCTAGATCCTCTCATGGATGAATATTTCAGTCAGTCTGCCACTACTTTCCTAAATGATACGACCTCATTCAAGATATTTTCAAATTCCCTATTTCTATCTCCGTTTCTCTCCCGATAATACCTATGATTGATGAATTTCGCTTCGAGTGGAAGTTTATAACAAGTGATATCTAAATTTAGACAAGCCACTTAACTTCGTTCGTTGTTTACGTGCATTTACTGTAGACAAGTAAATACTGCTTGCTACACAGAAGGCCTACTCGAAATCTCGGCATTTGAGGTGATTTTGTTATAATTTTCAAATATTTCACAAAGACAGTGACCAAATTTTCAAACATTTGACAGCGACATCGAAACAACGCAACTGTCTGGGTGGAGTATGTCTCGTCGTAAACGCGTTGCTGACGAGAAACCCTTGTTCAAAATATTAAGAGCGCAAATTGCGTCACCTTATATTAAAATAAAATTAAATCACTGTGTTACCAGCCTTTAAGTTATAAACTACCAACACGGTAAGTATTCCAAAGGAGGGCGGCATCTGCAGAATGACATTATTTCTCATTGTTATCTGTGTTCTGTTGCGCGTCCATTAAATTAGGGATGTATGTTCAATTATTCATGAAAGTAGCCCACTTCTTACCTTTCCTCTATCCAACGATAGATCTGTATCGTCTTGCTGATGTCCTCACGGTTCGCCAGCTCTTTGTTCTACAGATTACTCTCAAACAGCACTCATCTCTTGCATTCAACTCTTCTTCTTCACACAAGAGAATAAAACATAAAGTCTGTCCAGTTGCGGGTAATAATTGGTCTACAGCTTTTTCCGGTAAATTCTCTGGCTTTCTAGGGGGATATTTGTATAATAAAATAAATAAGGAGGTACCAATATACCATCTTACCAAGCACAACTGCAAAAGAGCTGTCACCTCGTGGCTAAAGTCGCTTGGGTACGACGAAACTGAGCTGCTGTTACATATAGTCGCATAATATCTACCCAGCATTTTATCTATCTGTTTGTATCTTATATTCATTCCATATACACTCTTTACTATATTCATACTCCTACATATTTCCATTAATAGACTGTACATAATTAATATAACATCATTAATCCCTATCATTTCTGATCTCAAGACTTGGCTTCGTAGGGTAAACAAATCATTTCACTCACACACACTCACACACACACATACACACACACATATATATCTTTACCCACTCACGCATTCTACAATCATGTCGTATAACGAACAGACATACTAGCTCCATTCACACATATTCCACCTATCCAGAGCACGGAGAGGCTGGTGATCTGTAATACAGGACCTCCTAGTACAGAGACCAGTCTCTCACACAGACTACACATTCGCTAACTTCTATTATGGACCCGTTGTTTGTTATCTTAAACATTTCATGTACTGTGTGAGAGAACAAATAAAAGTATTTTGTATTGTATTGTATTGTATTGTATTCAGGTAGAAATACCACATTTCATGTATCGACAATTTACAGACACATTTGGTTGTTCTGCTAATTGCCAACAGATGTTGGCTTTACTATGTGTATGAGCGTTGCAACTGGAATGCGTAATTATTTACCTGTCACATTCTGATTTGATACGTTTATATTTTTGATGAAACATAGTATTATTACAACTGTTTTATTTATTAATTCGTTTCGTCATTTTAAAATCAAATACAATAAGTTTTAAAGTAAGATAATTATTTGCGAGATATCAGAAAAAAACATGTTTAATTTTTATATCTTTCTCAATGACATCATTAGAATGTTGTCACCAAGGCCGAACCGTCAAGCAAAAATAGGTACCTATGTAAATATCTATTCAATGATGATTTACACTAAACGGCTCGCATCGCATCGGATTGAAAAGGATACGAACGGATGCGGCGACAGCCGATCGCGTCCGGCAGAATGTCGATGCATATGATCGGCTCCGTACTGTTGCTTGGACACAACGAAGTTCCTAAATAAAAACTAATTGCTGTATTTCAAACATATATGTCATCACATACACATACGTGAATGAGAGCACTATATTCTCGAAACATTCATTGCTTAAGCAACATAAGACTTTTGTAACATTTACTTTAATAGCCTTAATGAATAATTAGCCAAGTTATTAAAGCAATATACGTTGTCAGAACCTGCAAGTATAATTTCACTTTTTGCGACACCCTAATGACCTTGTAACAAACCAGACTCAAAGAAAAAGCTGTATCTTCGAAAATTAGTGTCCAGGGTCAACGTCAACTTACAGCCTGTTTGAGTTGCAATACATTGGAAATGAAACAAATTTGTATATATTTGGGATGTTGCCCAGTAGGTGGGCGTACAAACAAGGTGGCTGCAACATTCTATTTATTATATTTTATAAAAACAATATCGGGGTGTGTGTAGACAAAAAAGTGGCAATATGATTATGCGTTTGTATGATTTTTGTGAAGTTTCGCGGTTGTTCAAAGAAGACACCATATCACCATATTAAAAAGAACTCCTTAATCAAATTACCAGTCTATCTATTTAGTTATATAATATAAACTAATGTAATTGTTGATCAACAGATGGAATGTATGCTTCATCATCATCATCATCATCTTTACAACCCATAAATTAAATTCCACGGGTCTCTTCGAAACATTTTGGAGAAAATTTAGCCTAATATGACAGTATAGTATAGTAGGCTAGTTTGTATGCTTCATCATCAGCGACCCATTAATGTCCCACTACTGGGCTCATTTATCTATAATCTCATAATACACCATAATAAAAATGTTTATCATATAAAGTTTTGAAATGAGAAAGTAAAAAAGCAACCCCAAGTTTGATTAGAGTTAGGAGAGAAGGCGTGTCTACGTTGTAACAAACTCAATTAATATATAAGTAGTTATCAACCTCGTAGAAAAACTTTATGTAAATACATTTCCCTTCAGAGGAACTTCAATATCAGTGTAGAGACCAAGTTAAATTCGAAGAGGTCCCACACAAAAAGAACAAGACATATTACGGTGCAAATAACTGACCAAAAAATCCGTGTAATAGTTTTGTTTCTTGATTTCGCAGTAATAAAACAAAACTAAATCAATTCAGGGTATTGCTCTGAATTTCGACATTCGATTTAGTCAGTTTTTGTATTTGATATCGAATGTCGGAATTCAGAGTAAGCCCCCTGATACTAAAGAAAAAGTGTATTGTGTGTCGTGTTCAACTGTAATTTGAGGCGCACTGTCGAAATTATTTATAAAAATTAAATTCGAATTCTTTATTTTGTGAAACACAGGTATTATTACAAAGTATTACCTTACTCTGAAAGTTTGAATATAGGTAATTAATTATAATAAATATTATTAATAATATAATTAATTATTATTTAATCGCTGTCGCCTCCTTTCATGAAATAATGGTAGCTTAGACATGAAATAATGTACCTTCAGCTCGAGCACTCATTTAATAATCCATAATAATCCATAACCAAATATGTATTCAAGACATTCAAGCTTAATGGAAACAATATATGCTGAGATAAATGTAAAAGATATTCCGAATTAAGACTCTGTATGGTTGCGGTTTATAGTTATTTAATTGAAAATTATTATATTAAATTCTCAATACAATTTCAATTATATAAATAAATAATTCTTCTGCTTTTAAATAGTTACCTGTTAAAATTTTACTTGGGTTAAATTAATTAAAAAAAAAAGGTTTTTCTTTCATTAAAATTAATATTGTTATTCTTTGTAGTAAATGTAACATTTACTATCATTTTGTCAGTTCTTAACCCTTTTCATGTTTATGCCAACATAACTCGTTGTTGGCTTAAACAAAAAATAAGCTCTCGTTGTCAAGAGACCTTAACCTTTTTCTTTTCTCTCCAAAAGGGCCACGCGCTCCCAATAGTCTTTAGGAGACCGTATTAAAAAAGCTCTATTCTAAAAACTACTTCACCTGGGAAGTTTTTGTCCATTGTACATGGACATGAATGGGGCTTCTAATGTCATATCACGTCAGTAGAGATTTTGCTATACTCCTCACAAACTTAAGCTCGATAAAATTTTATAAACCAGATCAAATGTATTACTTTCGCTTCCGTGTTCACAGCTAGATGCTAATTACATAATATCACTGTCTAATTTTGTAAATTTAAACGCATTTAATTTGTCAAATAAAAAGTTGTTTGAAACAGCGGTATGGCATGATACACTTTACGTAATTAGCTTTGCCAAATTGCTTGAAATCTCTCTGATTCATAAGGACTTTGTAAAGTGTCAGGTACAATGTTCCGGTTCTACTCCGTTTTGAAATTAGAAGCCTCTGATACATATATTATACCGTCAAAAAAGATCTCATTGTCATTTCGCAGGCTTTAATATACAAATGATTACCACCGCAAGATGTATATAAAATAAAACATAATGTACTTTATAGTATATCAGTTAAAGCTCTATTTGCAACGACATGCAATAATCTGTAACAAAGAAATATGCTTTGTCAAAACAGTGCCGGAACGGTGAGTTATCATTGGGGGGCTATAAGAGAGATCTCTACGCTTTTAGAACTTGTTAAAGTAAGCTTGTTCTATCTTATTCACAACTTTATTATTATCCACGTGATAACAATGTAAACTGGGATTAGATATAAGTTTGGCGGGCATTAACCGATTTGCCAACGAATAAAAATACTGTTTGGTGAAGTAAATAAATAGCCGGGAGGATTTTTGTCACGCGATACAAAAACGGCGGTAGTAACATATTGGTGCGTGTTGCCAAATTTGTTTACTTTTAATTCGACAAATACATTATTTACATGAGAAGTCGTGTAACGCAACGTGACAATAATAATGAAAATGCCGTGATACGAACACAAATTGTGTTTGAAAATCGAAAGTGTCTACGTCATTCACCAAATTACCTCCACTTACTACACTTCAAAAATTGTACATGCAATCAATAATGTAAAGGTTGACACTGCTTCGTTAATAATTATATTGGGAAACAAATAACTTAATAAAAATGTCAGTCAAGTTGTTGACAAAATATTGGTTTGACTGACCCAAATACAGTTTCACTACCAAAATATTTTAACGAGATTGCTTGTGACAGTAGTATTATTTTTTAGCTTGTCTTTAGGTACGATCATCGTTGTTAATGAAAGCTTTTGTCTCATAAGAGTTAAATAGTATTACCTGTAATGCAGTAGCTAGCGTAAATGTATTTTTCCAAAGTATAAAGTAATATAAAAATAATTTGTTATATTCCGTCTATCTGGGTTGAGGATAAACTTAATGTTCACAATGTACATTCTATTGCTACTTTTTTCCCCCATTCTTGTAGTGCTACTTTATATAGATCTACATTTATTAGTATCTATCGTTTAACCTTTTGAACGCCAGAGACGTCTATACACGTAAAATGAAAATGTGTTCACCACGCCAATGACGGCATGGCACGTCAAATATGTACTGTATTTTAAAAGCTTGGCGCTCAAGGTACGGCGATACCGATTGGACGTGGCGGTCAAAAGGTTCAGAAGAGTAATTTATGTTATGTCAGTCGCAGAAATTCAATCGATTGATTGTTTACACAGATATAATCTTAGGTTTACGTATTCAAAGATTGACTGGTCGTTGGTTCATCTGGTGGAGGGCTGTCCTACGCTACGCTTTCGAATATGGTGGCAGGTGGCCGTTGGTTGCAGGCAAAGTCGCTCGCAGTGGCGTAAATTAGGTGAAGCTTATGTCCAGCAGTAGTCGTCGTTGTGCTTATATTATTATGATGATGAACTAGAGAATTTTTTTTAAGCCATCCCGTACTCTACACTTATGTAGATTATAAAAAAACACATGTATACTTATATAAAAAATTATGCAGCTCTGATATATCATTACCATGATCTTTTATATTCAATTCAAAGTTCGTAAACTAATTTCAATTTGTTAAGTCTTCATAAAAGTCTTCATAACAATTATGGAATAACTACGTTTCCAACAATTCGAAAGTTCCAGTCTAGCAACTTAATTTTGCTTTATCGCAGTTTTATTGTGTCTGTATACCCTCAAAATCAGCAGTAAACATGCCGAATAAAATAATAACTTTAATAGTAAGTGATATTGGATGCAAATAGTCACCAATCTATATTATTTGACGGGCTCTATCAAGGATTTTAGGAGCTTCATGCGTAAAGGTCTCCTTAACTAAGAGATAGAGAGCAATCGATACAGGCGCTGATGTTCCAATATAAAACGTAACACCTACGCATAGAGTTAAAATTCATCTGAAGTTTTAACTTTTACGACCAGGAGATACTCCGGTCTCAAGATTAAGGTGGCTATTACCTGAACGCTTTCGTCGATTAAAATAGCAGTAGGAGTCAAATTTGATATTCTAATTAGAATGAACATAATGTATTATCACTATAATTAATTAGCATGAAGGAGATAAGAAATCAAAGAAGATGTAGAAGGTAACAAAATTTTCTCCTTTTTCCAGCGTCCTAGTGGGGATTGTCTTTAAAAATAAAACATAATGATCAGGTTATACTAATAATGACAAATTTGTTAGGATTATTTATTTATTAATTTAATACTTTGGCACCTGACATTAAAATTATAAACAAGTCATCCCTTCGCCTTCTCGGGTCTTCGGTTTTAAAAGACGCTTTGGAGTCTTACATATAGAAGAAAACGCACAAAATTTAAGTGACATTTTGGACTGACTACTTTAAATTAATATACATTATCATCCGTGTAGTGACGGATTAAGAATACATAATGTCACTACCTCATTTCAACCCGTGGGTGTCGGAAAAGGCGATTAAGGTAACCTTATGCAGACAAGAGCACTGCGAGAAAAGGAAAATTTGAAACAAACCCTATACCAACCCGTTTGGCCAGACATTCTTTGGTGGAGAGCCATGTCCAGCAGTGGGACGTTTATGGGTGGAAATAATGATGCTCTTACTATCATCCAATACTGCTTTTTGTTCCAAAATTTACAAATGCCCTAAGTTCTTCGTTAAATATTCATCACTTTTAGAAAAAAAGAACCAAATTATATAAAATACCTTCAGCAAAATTCTCATTGTGGCCTTGAACGAGCGAGCTTGGCATCAAGCGCCCTTACCAGTTTATTCGGGCGTGCTCGACGTTCGCAAAATTTCCAATGTCAGTTGCACAGCACAGCAAATTTAACCAGGATACTTTTAACTTCTACACTGTTTAACTCTAAAGAAACTCTTGTAAGAATTATGCCTTGAATGTTTGGCAAATGATTATGCCTGACACTTATTTTCCAATTGACCTTTTCTCTCAGAGTCATTGAAGTTAAAAACAATCTAATTAGCATATTGCTGACTCTGTCGATCTTGCTCGTTTGTTGGCTGTGGGAGAGTGAGAATCAGGATTGTGGCTTCAGGCACAGCTATCGTCCACCATAGCTTCTGGACTGCATATAGGTATGACTGCTGTGCGATAGGGTTATTCTGAATTTTATATGAGAGTAGGGCATAGACGGCAAATTGATTGTTTTGCCATAAAAGTCACAGTATCAGCATTGAATTTGAAATTGTGCCCATTTAATAGCAAAAGGCTCGCTTCTTATTACATGAGATTTAGCATAGCTAAATGCTGTATGTGCATGTGACGTACTTCTGCCTACCCTTTCAATAATAAAAGGCTTTACACTATGTCTTACTGTTTTATTATATGGCTTCCACTCGCAACAACCACAGAAAAAATATATTAACGGAATGAGAACTATGAGTTAGTACAAGACTTGATTGTTTGCTGAATTTCATCAAAATATATTTACTTAGTGGTTTTTGCGTAAGTGCTTGTTCACGTAAAACACGCGGGCGCGGTGACGGCAGAACGCGCGGTTATCTGTGAAGCTCCTGTTGACATTAGCCGGCAGGCGTTTGCGGAAGTGTGACGTGTTTTCAGAAGTGGGATGGACATGGACGATGAACTTTCTCATATTTATCGAAAATTCTCACCTAAATAAAGTGGGAGGTGACTAAACTTAGAATTGGTTTCCAGGAAATTGATAAAGATAGAGACGAGGATAACATTTCATTTAATCGTCCTCCATAATAAGCAATTTCATAGCTTATTAAGAACATTTCTGTTCATATACTATGTTTGATTTGCCAAATTGGAATTCTAGCCTCAACAGCACTGATAAACTCGTCTGTATTGAACGTCATCATATAAACGTGCTATCGTCTTAAGCGACAAGTTCAAAATTATTAAACTTACCGCGAGTGAATCGCTCGCTCGTTAGTTCTACGTGAACTCACTTAACATCAAACGATTGATATTGCCGCGAGAGTCTGTCGTGAGTTTGTCTGCTACTTTCCCCGCATCTGTATTTTGTATGTGAACACTTGCATAATTAGCTATGTGTTTCGCGCCACGAGTAAATTAGAACAAATATTCAAACTAATAATAATCTTTACTTATCTCAAACATCGTTAACATACAAAAATAGAGACAGCTACATTGAGTGCCATAAAATACATTCAAGATATACCTACTACCATTGGGCTGGCTCATACAATGATGTATGGAATGAATTTGTATTTGTATTATAAAACTAATTAAGTAAATTACTGTATTGAAAGAAAAAGCAAAACTAATAATATAAACCGAAGCAGCTCTTAAAAGGCATGTTGAAACTTACGTGTGTTTGTGTGTATCACACCTCTAAACAATTAAAGTTTTAAACATCCACCTTCATATTCGTATATTTAAAATGACTAGGATATTGAAACATTAGTTGTCCATAAGTGTTTTTTGTAAATAAAATAAAAGCCTATCAAATCGAAACATCTAGTGAATAGGTATATAATGACATTGATATTGAATTTATGCAGCCTTGCCCTTTGCTCTTTTCATAGCTGCAACAGTACTTACTATTATATAGAACCCACTACTAACGTCATGACTTTTATAATTCGCCAGACTCGTATTGAGTTTCCTAAATTTATTTATTTCATCAAAAGGGTGCTATCCTTCAAAGGATCATTCGGAGCGATAGGGTCCATCATTATAATATGTAGATTTTTGTACGAGTTTGTGTAAGTCTGTCCTTTGAGCGGCACACTACATAACATATTTGGGCCTTGGAAAATTCCTTTACACGCCGAAAATCTGTAAAGATTGGCATATTCAAATAAAAGCTTATTTATTTCATCATCAGCAGCAACCCTTTAATATCCCACTGCTGGACTCGGATCTCCTCCCTTCTATTTATTTACTCCTTGAAAATTGTAAGTTGGTTTGGACATGTGAATAGATTGAATGAAGGAAGAGTGACAAAATAAATATATAGGCACGTATGAATGAGAAAAGTGGAAGGAGAAGACTTCCATGATCAAATCGGGAAAGTTCTAAAGAAAGGACAGGTCGGGAGTACCCTAACCGGTGAACATGTTTGAAAATATTGATGAACGCTAAAGAAGCGATCAACGTACCTATATTAGCGTCGTAGCTGGTGGAAGGAAATATGGCCTCTGGTTAGCAACAATATTTTTAAACTTCATACGACATAAAATGAGTAGACTGTAAGCTGGTCAAAACACAATCATTTATAAGTGCTGCCAGTATGATACTGCATGTATGTCGCTAGGGAAATCCGGTGCCAAATTAGTCGATAATTGAACCCGGGACTTGACCAAAGCTGTCGTCCGCGCTATCAACTCAGTGTTAATTTATACACATTAAAGATTTCTAAATCCATCATTATTGATACTTGAAATGATGAGGAAATAATAAAAATATATCTTATCCGCAGTTCAAATCTGTCTATAGAGTTTTATGAAACTAATTAACATTACTTTTATGTATTATTTTTGAGAATATAATAAAGCTGCGTCACACTACTGTGTGACTGTCACCGTGGCGCAGTGGTTAAAGTGGTCGCCTCGCCACTACATCGCCGTGTTTTGTTCGATTCCCACACGAGACAAATATTTGTGTGATTCATAGATATTTGTTTCTAGTATGGGTGTACTTTGTGTCCGTTAGTTTCATGTTTGTAAAGCTCCCCGCGACACAGGGCTTGTTCTCTAGTGCGGGCGTTGTATTTAAAAAAAAAAAAAAAAACTAAGCACATTAATAGTAAAGATTTTAACTTAATACTGGGTAATGCTCGGAGCGTCGAAATCATGGGTTGGTGACTGAAAGGGGCGTAGATAACAGTAGGCCGTGGTTTAACTAGGGCTGGCTCGAAACTTTGGACTAATAATTCACCTTCGTAAGGGATGTGGTCAGCATAAGATCCTATATCGTATTACGGGATCGTCAGGATATTAACTTGTATTAAACAGGCTCATGTTAGTCGATGGTAGTTTTAGAAATTGTCTCGGGTCCGGCTTTGTGCGACTTATGAGAGGAACCTCATTCATATTATGTTCAAATGATGGATAGTTTTAATAATAATCAATGTTAAAAGTAATATTGATATTTCTTGCGTGATAATATTTATTTATTTTTGACACTACTTACTTTAATAATAAAAAAATAAAATAAAATTGGGATCAAGGAATTAAGTACTACGGTGCGCCCATTTGAGAGCTGTAATAATAATGGTTTTTTTTCTGAAAATATTAGTACCTATATATTATATTTTTAAATATATTGTGTTACATGCGCAATATTTAAAAAAAAAAAATATGTATACTAATATTGATTGTTGGTTTGTTTGCTTGAACACGCTAATCTCAGGAATTAATGGTCCAATTTGAAAAATTATTTTAATGTTGGATAGCCCATTAATTGAGAAAGGCTACAATCTATATAACGACACACTATGACCAATAGATTCTGAGTGGTGGCCAAACAACGATCTACGGAGGCGAAGCCACGGGCAACAGCTACTATACTAATAAATGATATATCTTCTGTACAAAACAATCGTCACCAAAATGTGGATTTTATTTTCTTGCAATAAGGAAATGTTATTAATTAATATTATTGCGGACAGAAAGCCCATCGTGTATTTTCTGAGCAAATATTACTAGTACTAGTCGTCTAATTAATTACTCTGTCTTAAGTTGTAATTGCCATCTAACGAAGTATTACGAGTACAAGCAGGGGAATGTTTCAGCCTTTTTTTTCCCTTGGAAATGTCCGTGGAAACGACGAAACGGTTTAACTACTATTAATGTGCTCGAGCAGACATTACATGACATAAACATTTGTTCTGGGAATTGACTTCGTGTAAAGTAACATGTCTAGGTCAAAAGGCGAGTCCTTCAGATATAGCAGCTTCGCAAGGTTAGTACTGCGAGTGATTAGTTCTAAAAAATGCTAGTATTACACTCAGTACTGAATATTTATATTATTCAGGGGGAAATCAGGGGAACACGTTTGTATAAAGAATCGTGTGCCGCGTTGCCTCTTAAGCCAGTGTAGTGACGGATTACGAATACATAATGTGACTACTCCATTTCATATTGTGTCCTCGGCCGTGGGTTTAAAGTGGTAACTTCAATGATCGTAACAAATGAACACGATGTTACGAGCGCCTCTTTTATACCAATAAATGTATAATAACTGAGATACTTCATATTAGCTATTTTTAAATATTTTACATGGAAACATTACGAATACCACGTAATTTCCATGTGCTAATCCTTCGTTAAGAAATAAGTTTTAAACACTCGTTTTGGTTCAATTCTAAACAGTCGGTTTAATTTCAATGATCTAAAAGTTTATTTCTTCACTCCAATATACTGAAGTTTGTTTATATATTCAGCAAAGTCTTGAACTTTAATTTTATTCATAATGGCTACTTGGAGACTTATTAGAATATTAGTAATTTTTTTCCTTCATTCATTCCCTACAGATTTGTATAATATTCAACAGATCCTATCCTAAGCACTCTAACGCTGTCATTTTGTCGTCCGCAAGATGGTATCATATTCAGGAAAAAGAAAATAAAACAACCTCAGTCATAAATACTTTTGTTTTTATCCTTCTGTTAAACAAAAAAATAAATATTCAGAGTTCTTTCTTTTTTTCAGAGTAGTTGTATTGTCTGTCGAAATTTAGTATAAAATTCGTGGTTTTCAACTTTTATTATCTAATCGAAGCTATGTTTTAAAAATATGTTCAATAAACTTTTCAGAATTAACTTAAAATAAAGAACAGAATCGTTCTTCATAAGCATTATTTTGTTAGTTAATACTGTTTTTCCAAAATTCATTTTCACTCGTGCAGTTTTATTATGTATTTCTAAAAGCTAGAACATGTTTTACACTATCCATTGTAAGTGTGAATCTTGTTCAATTAAGATAGAAGTGGGCAGTAGTGTTTTTCTCAAAGTTTGCAAGCGTACCGTTGGGAGAGGTCTGATCCAAGTGCTCTTTTTTTTTAATTCCGAGTGCAAATCTCGTGAAGCTGTCTCGAAGCGAATGAACGTCGTTTCATATATCAAGTTTTGTCTACCTACAAAAATTTTCCGCGACTTGTATCAACTCAATTCTTATGAAAACGGTGCGACGAATCGACATAAAAAACTTTTATGTTGAATAGTAAGGAGGCAGAGCCATGTTTTAGGGTGAAGAGACATCGTAAACTTTGTTTTATCCATAGAGTTTGAACAGAGATTGAGCCTCGGCCTTCGCCAAACTAGATAAATATCTTTATGAGATTTATAGTTGGCTTCTGTTGATGTCATAAGAAATAGAACTTTAATTATTTAAAATGCGTCTCTTTACGACGTTAAACCTTAAACCAATTATACTTTTACTTACTAGTCAACCTTTAGGTATGCAATTACGTAATTTTTTTATAATACGATTAATTTAACCAAAATTATAGAACGAACTTATAATCACTTGATCCTTACAATATATCTTACTAGATTTATCCATTAACTTGGCAAACAAAATACCAACTTTCTCTAAAAAATATTTTCATAAGTTTTACGGTTTTATACCACCTGGGTAGAACAAATTGTTTTCGTTGGGGGATATATTGTGTTATAAGGTAATATAAAATTTTATCGTAGTATACGTATGTAGCTATGGGTAAATATATTTTATATACTTATCCATAGACACATAAGTAGTAAAAAATATTAGTTAGTTTGTGGTTTTATGGAATCTTTAGTTGTTTTTGTTGTTGAATTTGAAGTTCCTGAGGTTAATGACGTTTCATGTATGACTGGACAAGACTCAGCTTGAACACAAGTTGCGGATAACCTCTTGCGCTGTAACAACCCAGAAGTCTAATAGGGCAGGGTAAATGTTTGCCTAAATTAAAGTGTTGCGAATAAAACTGTGAGCTACATGGGTTGGTTGACCACCATAACACAATACTACTTATTCACAAGTAAGTTAAAAGTTCGGTAAGCGACGACGTTTTGTTGTCCTGAAACTGAGCTCATGATTTATTCAATATTTAAAGTTCTGCATATGTCGAGTAAAGAAATTGGATTAACACATTTAAAATGTAACACTACCCAAATTGTAAATTACAAAAGATTGTAACTATCCAATTTTTTTTTTAAATAGTGGCGTGAGTTTCTTTTCTATTCTTCTTATAACTCCACCCCGTCAGCGAACTGGTCGTAGGTAAATTTGCTGACACTACATTTCGGATAACCTGTTACATTCTTATCTTGTGACTTTCATAAGTGCTACCTTGTAACCTAGATGAATAAACGAGATTACATATAATTTCATTTCATGTAAAGTGGGTAATAAATAATGTTTGTTTACTTAGCAAAAAAAGGCATGAGGAAAAGTGTCTCACGGACACTAAAGACGAAATAGCCTATTGATGATGATGATGATGTATATGTATATATGTCGTTTCCACTCTAAAGCTTATATGATATTCTATCAATGCGCCAAAATTTCATACGGATCTTTTCATCCGTTGTCGCGTGATTCAGTAACAAACAGGTGAATGGACCACCTAAGTTTCACATTTATATTATTAGCAATATTGTGTAGTGAAATAAAACTGTGTAATGGATTTCTACTAATTTTATAAAATTAAACAGATCGTTTGTTTGAAAAATACTTTTACTGTTGGATAGCCCATTTATCGAGAAAAGCTATAGGCTATTCATCACGCTACGACCAACAGGAGCTGAGCAGTGGCCAAACAAAGAACGATGGGAGCGAAGCCCTGGGCATCAGTAAGAAACATGACGGTATGTAATGGCAGTAAAGCCATTTAAAATGGGTAGGCCTTTGTGTGGGACGCAGCATGCGTACCCTTGCGCCATCTCATCTTCCACGCATAGCAGATGCTGCTGGCGCTGCTGCTGCTTCAGCACAGTTTCAAACGGCGCAAATTCAGCAATCTATTCGGTAATTACGTATTTGAGTCGTTCGGAGTCGAAATGCTAGGGAAATGGTCCCTGTGATCGTGCTCTTTAAAAAAAACTGTGCAAACTTGCTTGACAGAAATGTCACGTGATAAGAAAGCTGGCTTTTTCTTGGTGCAAAGAATAAGCATTGCCATCCAACGTGGCAATTCGACGCATTTTAATTACGGTATTTTTGTATTTCAATTTCCCTTTTAATTACTTTTGCTTATTTAGTTTAATTTAGTTGTAAATAATATCATTTTCTTGTAAATTTGTTTATGACTAAATAATTGACCATTTGGCTATGATGTATGTATGTTCATTTTCGATGACCACTTTGTCTACAATACTGATAAATCATAATAAGTACTCGATAAAAATATCTATGCAACAAAATCGTAAGAGCAATTTTCGTAAGCACATTTGGTTTAGATATATAAAATATAATAAGCGTGTCGGCTTTACCCGTGGTTCGTTATTATGGCTCATAAATCGCTACCCCAATAACGCTAAAATTGTGGTGACGCATAATGTATGCAACGTACCCTTATAAAGGCACTCACAAATACATAAAAACCTTTCATATTAAAATAGCCACACGGCAGTCCCTGCGAGACATTCAGTCTCAAATAATTGTATTAAAATACAGCTTAGAAATATTCACCTACCTATTACTTAAATTGCGTTTATATTCGAAAATTAAGTGCGGTCCAGAGATAATATGGCAATGTATATATATATATATATATTTATATATATATTTATGGTGTGTTTTTCAATGTATTTGTAAATAATTCAAATTGAAATCAAGTTGCAGGAACACAAATGGTGCGTACAGTCTATGTTATTAAAATAACTATAGACTTGACAACATATATGGGACTGTATGACGAGGTCGAGGAATATTGTTCCATTAATTTTGTACGAAGTGAGTGATTATATTATTTAACTTTGAAAGATAGAAGCTCAAACGCATTTACTTCATTAACTGAAAATATTTCCACGAAACTGTTGTTCTTCATAGTTGAATTCTAGCAGCTGTGTAAATATTATTGTTTTCAGTCAATTAGCTCGTGGATGCTCAAAAACCAGTAGAAGTTAGTTTGTTTTCTTCAAAACCAGTTGGTTTTTGATTAAATGCAAGTTAAAATCACTTTAAGTTAATCACCGTTCGGAGTGGCGTAAATTAGGTGAGGCCTATGTTCAGCAGTGGACGTCGTTGGACTGATATGATGATGATGATGAAGTTAAAATACAGTTACGTCTTGTGACGGATGAAGAATACATAATGTCACTGCCCCATCTCAACCCGAGCGTGTCGTAAAAGGCGATTGTGAAAGTACCTTATGCAGACAAGAGCGCTGCAAGAAAAGGAAAATTCAAAACAAATCATATATTTATTGAATTTACTTTAGTACGGTGTTTTGGTTCTATACCCACTAACAATGATGATTAAAAAGAGTAGCCCTAGTTTCTTGCCAAGTTCTTCTCAGAGCTCAACCCTGTCAGTGAACTGGCCTTAGGCAAATTTGCTGACACATTTTTTGGCTTCATATGACGTTCATAAGTATCATATATTTGATCTATATAAAATAAAGATTATGACTATACCAACCCGTCTGGCCAGCGTGGTATATTAGTAGGCTAAATTCCCTACGTATTCTTTGGAGGAGACACGTTTTCAGCAACGACATTGATGGGTTGTAATGATGATGATGAATACAGTTTTAAAATAACTTCACGTCCATCACCCGCTAAAAGTATACAAAAAATATTATTGAAAAATTGTTGTAGCAAAATTTCAGGTAAATTAAGTCTCTGTTCTGTTTATTAAGCTAAAAGCATTAAGCTGAGCGGCCTCTATTATTCTTGGTGGTGGTTAAGCGAACAGCAATAACTATAATAACTTTGTTTTTATTCAAGTTTCATTATAAATTTGTCTCATATTTCAGTTCATAGTCATGTTATGAATTTTATAGAATAAATATGTATGTATCTATATCTTTGCCAAACCGTTGCTTTATTTCTCGTAATTTCATGTACCTACATATACAATTATACATAGGTATGTTCTAAATTAAGCATGTCTTCTCTGATCATGTAAAAATCTTGTAAAACTCAATAAACTTAGTCTATACAGATTGAATTAGCTAGTCTTACGAAATGTAAGGAAACCTATAAGTTTCTCTAACCCCCGTCCGCCCACCGCAATTGTTGATCAAACTAGGCATGCTACTCAGTTAGTTTGAAAGGGCCACTTTAGATTTTGCTGCATTGAATATTGAAATATCTCGTTTATGTATTGATATGCTTATTTTCTTCTACTTACTTTGAATAGGTGAAAAAGGTAAAGTTGGGAATAATTTACTAAAATTCCTATCTATATTATTTTTAGATAAGAAAGACAATAACTGCCTAGGTAGTTTTATGTTTCTGCTGGTGAATAATGATTGCAAGATTTCATTGAGGATAAAGCGAAATACTTCTTTACCGGTACGGTTTTTGTATGTGGCTTTAGCTAGCTATTTTACATCAGTATCGATTCGTGTTCTTGGCATTCCAAACGTTTATAGGCTACTTGCTTAGCACTAAGCGAACCATATTGCCTCTAAAGAAAAATTCCCTGTAACGTCTCCGTTTTGCTGGATCCTACGCCTTAATGAAATTAGAAAATCAGATAGGTGTGTCCATCGTACTTACATACGAACTTAAATAGAAACACTAATAAAATTCATTAACTCTAAAACTCAGCAGATTTAAACCAGGCAGGGGGTATGAACATTTTACTCAGAATAATTGGCGACATTTGTCGCAAAGCTGGGTCGGGTGTCAAGAATGGCGGATGCCAACACCTCGACGAGTGAAAGTGGCCGCAGGCACGCAAACTCTGGCCTTGTCGACCTTAGCAACCCCTCGTACATTACAACGAGCCGGCATAATATCAAAGAATCTTGTGTACGTATTGTGAATATTGTAAAGAGGGATACAATTAATTGAAAAGGAATAGCACTGAAAAAACCTTGTATGTGCGAATATTATTTATTGTAGTAAAATCCACTTTATTAGACTATTGAAAGAAGAGAATTTGACGCTGAGACAAAAACGCAGAGACAGATAAGGAAAATTACCCATTATTTCATTGATAGAACTAAAGTTTAATTTCCCACTGCTGATCAAAAGTCCTCTACCAAGAAATCCGCTATAGATTGTAATCCATCCAGCAGTGGGGTTTGCTGGATTAGTGTTTTTTCTTAGAAGTTTACCTCTAGATGTTTTTTTTTACTAGAAGGATAAATCTCAAATGCCACCTTTTAGTTTGAATAGCGTTTCTTTCAAAACCTTTACTTTAACGCGCCAGATGTAATATTCTTTTTATCTTGTTTTTCAGTTTCTACCATGAACATTTTTTAATAATAACAATAATCCTCTAAATCTCCTTGCTCAAAAGGCCATTGCCAGTTGTACACTTAAACTGTATTATTTCCTCAAAAAATATTTTATTATTTCAAAATTTTTTGACCAAATAATATTCATAATGATGAAATTAAAAACTCACAATTTTCAGCTGCATATTAAGAAAGCAGTTCTATTTTGTTATCCAAATAAACAAGAATGTTCTACGCAATGAGACGAAGTAGTTGTGAACGAATTACAGAACATATTTTTTTATGTGTGTAGTTTCATTCTGCGTCTGTGTGGGTGTCCGCTCGTCCGAAGCGTAACGCAGCCTGCTCGGCGCCGCCTACAAACTTCGTCACTTAACTTCGCCATAAAGCTAAGTTCCCCACTTATTCGGGAAAACTCCGCAATTACTACACATCTAAGATTGCTCTGCTACTGACTTAACACCATTATTTATACAGAATTAAACTTCAATTATCGGCTTTGATATAACTAGTTATGTAATAATAATAAGAACAAATGATTACGATTTTATACTTCTAACTACAATGTGGTTTGTGATTATGGTTATTAGTATAGTAAATCCATTTGGTAATTATTTCGGATACCAGGTGTCTATTTTCCATAGGTATGCGTTACAATCAACATGTTAAATTGAACTGTAGTTGTTAGTAACTAGATCCTACATAGTATCAATATCAGTAGTGTGATTGATGACTCAATAACGAAGCGAATCTATCGAAACTAAGAACATGTAGACAATAGCTCAATTTTCTTCAATGAAGAGTTAAAGTTTGCTTACAATTTCGTCAGAAGCTATATGCAGCCTACGGAAATACTACTTTCAAAACTTTTTGGTAATAAATAACCTGATTTTTAAATAAAAATTGGTTTCTATTAGATTAAAATTCAGATTTATTTTTTACCTGCTACAAAATTCCCTAGAGAATTGTATGTGTGAATGAATGAATGAATGTTGCGTGAGAGATCTCGGGATCAATCCCCAGGTCGGGCAAACATGGAATTAGGTTTATAGAAATGTGCCCGGTTTATTGCTATATTCTTATTTTATTTATTTAAAAGAGTAATGTAACTTTCTTCTCGACCAGTTTCCAAACATTTTTCTTTTTTATGTTCACATGCACGAATCGTCAGTAAAACGTTCAATAGTCCGAGTAACAATACAGGTTTATACAAAAAGATTCAGCAGTCCAGTAATACACAACAAATGTTTGGAAACTGGTCGAGCGGGAACTTTGCTGAATGTATCTCTGCCTACCCCTTATGAAAATGAACCGCATACCATATTTTATTTTTCTCTATACAATTAACCTATCTCTGTTCTCTGCAATTAAGTTCTTCATAGACTAAAAATAGCAGATTGATTTTGTTTTAAGTAATCTATTAGAAGATTAAGACAGCCTTGCCCCGAAGTGTCAGAGTAATTACGGAATTGCGACAGGTGCGACCAACAGGCGGGGCCTGAAGGCAAGCATGTATCGATAGCACTAAGTCACGCAGGTGTTCTCTCAATCATGGTGATGATCATAATGTCAGCCAAACTCCAAAACTCCATTAATATCCCTTATCCGTTGTCATAAACGAGATTGAATTCTCACTTCTATTCGTAAATTTTAACACTCAAGTATATCTTTATACTCGTAACTGCCAGATCTCCAGATTTATAGATGGTTGCTGGTTTTCAGATGTCTTTCATAGTCCTTCAACTAATAAGTTCAAGTGTAGGCATGAAAAAATGTTTAGACTTATTGTCCAACTAGAAATTACGCGGGGCTTCGCTCCCGTCGTTGTTTGCTTGGCCACTGCTCAGCTCCTATTAGCCATTGCGTGATGTTATATAGCCTATAGTCTTCCTCGATATGATAAATGGGCTATCCAACACAAATAATTCTTTAAATCAGGCAGTAGTTCCTGTGACTATGCGTTTAACCAAACAAATAAACCCTTCAGCTTTATAATATTAGTAGGTTATGGTTTACAAATAATTATTATGCAGACAGATGCATGTTGCATTTTAATATTTGAGCTATCAATTATTTATTTTATTTCGTCATGATTTATTTCGCCACTACTAGGTATATTATCTTTAGATATAATTGAATTATTAAATTTTTATATTATTTACTGTGGCGGAAATTAGGTGAGGCCTATGTTCAACAGTGGACATAATTGGACTGATATGATGATGATAATTAAATTGATTTTCCGTTTCCCACATGGCACCAACTATCTACTACAATTTCATTTGAATCAATGATATTGTATGTTAAAAAAGGTACAAACAATATCATTGATTTGAATTAGGTATTATTAATTCATTGTATGAACCAATTAATTTCGGTCATTTAAACAAAGGCTGTTCGCTTGTTCATAGAATCATCCCAAAACCAACAATTGTTCTACGGTTGCTTTAATTACAATTCACACGGCGACCCACGGTGACTAATCGATTTTCACTTATGGTACCACTTGGCAAGGACGGGACTTTTTTAATCGACCCAAATGCGCAATTTAGCACTCGCCGAGTACTGCAATTGTGTAGCCATCAGAAATAAAAATTGATACTTGGGTGGAAAATAAAATGTTCAGTGGTAATTATTATGTAACAGCCTTCGTAATTTTTGTCAGTTTGTCAAGGATGTGATCATTTCTAATGAGGTGATGTTCTTCGAAAAAAGCTGGAGTTAAGAATGTATGGTAGTCAGAATAATTAACTTTTTATTGAAAAAAACTAAGAGAGAACCAAAGCTATGTTCCACTTGTTTGATGCAGAACTGTGCACAAAAACTATGACAGTTTTTGCTTGTTAGGTCGTCTTGCTTGTACTTGTTGCTTATATATAACAGTAATATAGCATGTAAGCTGTGCAGCGTTAGGTGCATTTCTGCCTGTCATTCTTCATTAGCATGGCAGAATAATACCAATTGTATAGAATCATAATTGAACGTGCAGAATTGACTACAAAACGCAGAAGCTGGATAGTTTTTGTTTATTAATGAGTTTATTCTCCATGTTGTTTCCAATTTAATGTACAAAGATATCTAATGCTGCGGTTTATTGATTAAATCATTAGAATAACTTGTGCGAATTCTGAATTTCAAATATAAAACTAAATAAAGTAATAACGATGCTTTGCTGAAATTGAAGCTTTTGCGAAGATATAAACTAAGTAACTCTCTATCTAACTTATGTTTCTGTTGGCAAGTTGGATTTTCAAAACTTCTATTTGAATCACCAGACTAAAAAGGGAGTTTGACCTAATATTTTTTTAACAGATACGTAGACCTGATTTTCATGCAGAGACAACCGTCTTGGTATTCTATCAATTGTTTCTGAAAGATGTTTTCTAGCGCCATTTACAGCATCTACTTTTTCATAACCTTGTTGGTAGAAAAACCGGTGGCCTTAACGCCCGAGTAAACGTGCGCGTAGCTTCATAAGCTTTTTGCGGCCGAGGGCTCCGTTTGCATAAGTAAAACAAAATTTGAACTTGATTGCCGTCTGAATAAGGCGGTTCATTTCTATGAGATTAGGTACGCTAAGTTATTTTGTTTTCCTCTGATGTTATTTTTAGCCACCAACGCAAAAAGAGGGGTATTATTATTCGAATACGACGGCGTCTTCCCACACGGGTCGGAACTCAGTATTTCTGTTATTTCTGAATTTTTGTTATTTTTAGCCATACTTTGTTGAAAAACCAAATCAACCAAGCTTAACGAGTTAAACAATGCAAATATATTTAATTGTCTGTGTAGGAATATGTTTTAAACAGAATTATTATTTAATTCGAATTAAATTTTTCAAAGGGCTATTATTTTTAACTTATTCAGATGATAATTATCTTATAGATAGTGAATGTATGAATACAAAGTTACGCGTTTGTGCAAGTAATGAAAACAAAATAAAATCAACTAAGTAACTGAAATTATTATTTGTGATAAATTGTTAAAATGAAATTCTGTGAATATTTGGATATGCATAGTAAAAACAATTAAAACGGACACTATGTTTATCAATCGGAGTGAATAAATGAAATTGCCTTTTCAATTTGCGGTTAATGTGCGTAATTAATTTAACCAAGGCTCGCTTAATAACAACACTGAATTAATGGTGAATGTTTCAGTTTAAAATAATGTATTGAAATCTAAATGAACAGGATAATATTATATTTTATATTATTATTTCATATCCCTCAGCTATTCAATGACAACAAAATTAATAATTTATATTTAGCATTTTTTGGGTCAGTTTCGGAATGGATCAATCATGTTTGACAAAAGTATTAAAGGTATTAATTGGTACACGATAATAAATTAATTTCTATAGTTATATGAATAAACAATAGGTAAGTAACTGTTTTGGACTCATGGGATCCGGATTACATTTACGTCTATTGCACATAAGAAGTATACCTACAATGGATAATAGTTTCGGTATAGACTACTTATAAACTATACATCGTTTAATTTGATATTTAATTTTAAAATTTGTATTAGATTTTATTTACCAATTTTTTCTATTTATCTTATATAAGCGATGGATAGGTTTATATGTATATATTCAAAATATACTTAGTCAACAATTGAAATTAGCAAAAATAAAAATGTAGGTAGTACAAAGTTTGCATAAAAGAAGCAAAACACTAACTAATACCAGCATTACCAGCAAGTTTAGACGAAAATTCTTCTAAAGTAAATATTAGTTGTATAAGATCTGGAGGATCGGTGCAGCAACCGTCGACTTTGCAAAAACGGTATTCAACGACTAGCTAGCTACTATCATTATGCCTTCAGTGCCGGCATCAGTCCACAATTGCGACGCAGTCGAGTGCCTTAACAGGCAAGATTAGCACTTTTCTCACCCGAGCTTTACAATGTAGACGCTTACGCTTACTTTATCAAGCGTTTTTAACAATATAAAAGCAGATACTCACAGTAAGTAGCCGTCGTCAGTCTATCGATTGTGTCTTGTTTGAGTTTCGAGTTCTTCTTACCCATCTTTGCTTATCGAGTCTAAGACTCCGGCTGACACTCACACCAAGTGAAACGTCTGTATTCGTCACAATACTGTGACGTGTTACATATTATTCCTCCACTGCTTCACTCCACCTGCGGACAGATTAGAACGCCAATTAGCAACTGATTGACTGCACATTGTATACGTAATAGCTAGTACGAAATGGCATACACATTTCATTACGTATAATATGGTCACGTAGTGTAACAATTTGTACAAAGCTGCGTCAACAAGGTCCCTTGCGTTTCTCTCTTTCTTTATCTAATACTACAAATCCGATATTTCTGTCTTACTCTGTATAAATTATAGCTGTTTTCCTTCTCCTGAATATTGTAGGGTGAGTAGCGAACAGCGGCGAGACGTAAACGAAATACTTATTTTGGCGTATCTTCGGCGAAAACAAGCCATTTACAAGATGGTGATAAATCAAGCCCTCTCGTACTCCTTTAATACGGTATGTACTTAGAGTTTAGAATCTCAAAAGACTCTGAGCATAATAATAATTATTTTATTCGTGCCGGCACATTAAAAAATAACCTCAAATTGAAAATTAGTTACAGAAAACTGTGTAATAGCATATATACAGTACAAAATTAACTCACATCAAAAATAGATAAGTTAATTTATCAAAACACTTTATATTATTACCTATATATCGAAAATAAAACTAATATTTCACAATTATTACAAACTATTACAAGAACTGTGTGTATACATTATTATTGAAGTATTCACTGTATTTAATTGATCGCACAATGGACATGACGAATTTCCTTCCTCAACCTTTTCATAAATCAACCCAACACGTCCACAATGTTAGTTATATTACAATTGAGTAATATATTATAACCATTTCAAATCTATTATATTCAAACTTGCGTGCATATAATAAAGCGTTAATAGTGTTGTTCTGATGAATAAATTCATATTTGTATCGATTTTTGAACTTGAGAGTGTTTTAAAACTGACTTTTACATTCATAATTAGTATTTTTTTTTTTAAGGCATTATAAAAAATAATACCAATAATATAATATTATATTTGGTTTACGAATGCGATCCAGGAAAAATAATTCGTATAAGTGTAATAATAATAATAGCAACCAATTAATATCCCACTGCTGGGCAACAGTCTGCTTTCCTTAATCAATAAAGCTGAGAGGGCTTAGCCATTATCCAAACACGGTGGCCTAATTAAGAATAATAGATCAGAATATAAATACTTTCTTTTATGATATGTGGTTTGTTCACGATATTTTCCTTCATCATAAAAAAACTTTTGGTTGTAAATGATTTTGAATTTACTAACAAGTTATTAATATAATAAAAAAAAACTATATCGGAATAATGGTTGATGTAATCTAGACTGTTAAGTCACAAGTTAATCAAATCAAAGTGTTTGACCATGGTTAAAGCAATTCAAATTGAATAACAAGCAATTTGACAGTTAACCTTTCAGAAATTAGATTAATTAAGTAAAAGGGTCTGTCACTTCGAATTACTACATCAGCAATTGCAGATGACATCTATTTTATTAGTAATAAAACCCGGCAGCTGCATCAACATATTTTCAAACAAGCCTAGAAAACAATAGGGAAGGAGGTCACGAAAAAAAGCTTCTGTATACATCCCATGAGAAACCGGGTCAACGTCAAATATCTATGGGTAACTTTTCGAAGCTAGTCATTGCAGAGAAAAAAATACTTAAGGAAAAAATTACGACAGGGTGTCATACTGAAACTTATTTATAACTAGGCTTACAAAGTAGCTTGAAACTTTTTTCTAAAATTAACACCCCTTGTGCAACTTATCAAATATTCACAAGTAGAAATATTACGTGTGTATCATAAAGATTGTGATCAAAATTTACATTAACCTAGGTTTAATCAAAAAATATTAACTAAAGGTTTAATAAAATAGCTCCTAGACAAATATCAGCTATAAAATCTTATCAGTAGAAGTAGTTTTACGATATAAATTGGCAGTTCAAAAGTATCGTAACTTTACGTAATATTGAGCACCGACCTAGTTTCTAATTAGTAAGAACATTTGTCATTAAAATTAGAACTACCAAGTTTACAGTACCAATTAATTACAATTAGACAGTGAGCTAATTCCTTTCACTCACATAAATTTAATCAAGCTAGTGTCTCCAATTGCAGAGACAAAGTACACGGTTGTGGATACTTAATTAACCGTAAATCATTAGTCTTCGTAAATAGGTATTATAGTATTACCCTATTGTTGTCGCCCACGATATAATATCCACTAATGAAACATTGTTAAATTAATCAGTTTGTCTATTGATTAACAACTAGCAGCTTCTCTTACAATTCTTACACCACATTGCAAATATAAGCTACAAGAAAAATGTTCCTTGTTAAGGATTGAAAAATTAATTTCAGTCAAGAATATAATAAATGAGTCTCTCGAGTTCATTTTACTGGAAACATTAGAATATAAAAATACCGTTGTCTAAGATTGTATTACCTTTTAGTGTAAATGTTTTTTGTCTATCCTCCGGGTAAATGGAAAACATTCACACCCCATCACACTACGTGTTTACGCACAATTAATATGTTTCTCACTAACACTGTTTTCAAATTTTCTTACGGAATCTGAAACGAACGAGAAAACATCTCGTTATTATTGTAACTGGTTATTATTTAAAAAAGTTTATATATTCGCAAGGCATTTTCGCTTATTCATTAACGCTGGAAGCAAACTTTCTCGGATAACTCTATTACTTAAAAGTTTCAGCTGAAGGTAACAATCCTTCTATTTTAATATCTTTGTCAACAAAAATGATTTATGGATGAAGAATTTATAATTGCATGAGTTATGACTTTAGTTCACACGTAAATTAAAATTTTTAATGTATTCTCAAACCTTTTCGTGGAAATGTTTTCATGGAACATAAATGTTTGTGGTGGAACACATTCAGGATGCATTTGCACATTTATTTTTGCAAAAAGTCATGCGTAAAATAAGGCAGTGTGGTCATATTTCTAAATGCTTTGAGGTTTAAGCCTAAAATGTAGTTATAAATGCATTTTGGTGTTTCAACTTTCAACAGCGTGACATTGCCACCGTAGGTTCACTACGAATATTTTTTCATTCGTGTTTAGCAAGTTGCATGTTAGCTACAAGTTGCTGTTATGTGCACGACAGGAAACAAACCTCGTAATGTTTCAAGCAATTTGCTCACAACTGTATTATACGATCCTCTAACGTTAATAAATCGTATTATTTGTCTTTTTATAGGATACCGTTGAATGTGAATAATACTCGTAAATAAATCAAATTAGCATTTTTTAGGTTTTCGGTGTCCCGTTCGAGTAGTGTTTACTGAGTTACAATATGACGCCATATAACAGCTGATTATTATTTATAAATAAATAATATATATAAATAATTAAGTTAGAAATTTGCACGACTAGTTGGTGCTTGTATTAGCATCGTAGAATACATATTACAGTGCAATATATATTGATTGGTGACAGTGCTAAGATCCACAGGAGGCATAGCTGGCCTCCTGTGGACTACTAACATAAAAGATTGTTAGTTTAGGTTAATATGCGTGTAAACTTTCATAAGAAACATATTAACTATGTATTTATAATTATATCTAACTGGTACCATACGTGTAAAAATTTGAACACTGAAATAAAATTACCTAACTTTAGTTTATGTAACAGTTACTGTTTCCCAAGCCAGTGATAATTTATTTAAAATTATTTTATGGGACGTGTTTTTAGCAGTAATCGAGCAATGTTCGGGACTTAGGGTCCTTGGAGAGAATTATAAATAAGGTTAAAAGGGATGGTTTTAGTTTGACGTGGGATTTTAATTATGATTTAAGCTAATATGGCTCTAGAGACGGGAGACCTGTTTGCTAATTTAAGAATAGGCATTATAATAAACAGCGTGTGTTTATAATAAACGTGTTATAATAAAATATTCTGATGTTAAATCTTTATATTTTAGCCGTGTAAGTTTCTTTTCACAGAACAAAGATAGGTATTTTTATTGTTTTGTGAGTATATTCATACAGATTTTCTTGCTTATGATTCTTATGATATGCTTCTATTGTTACTGTTACTACTGATTTTTGTTATCCCACTGCTTCCAATCTTGCACTACTATCTTTCAATGATTTCGAAAATTTGATGCAATAAATAGAATAAGAACCCTTAAAAACTAGTACAAGACAAATAATTTCCACGAGTTCCAGTAAGCTGTGCTTTTTTATGTCAATACATGCCAGTCGGTTGGTCAATAAATTTTTTCAAACTACAACATCAAACTTTATATAACGGTATCAAAACTTTGGTAAATACTATCATATTGGCAACAAACTTCTCGTAAAGGGTTTAAACTGATACGTTATTGCACTTAGCTATTACTTAAGTACTAGTTTCTGCTAAGTTAGTTAGTGTTCACAAGAGAAGGTATCTCCTATCAAAGTAGGAACTAAGCACAATGTCAATACTACACTGTATCAATGGACTTACAAAGACTTGAACTTTATAAATTGGTTTACGATAAAATCACTTTTAGTATACATCTTTAGACGCCTTTGTTCACAACTTATAATTTATATTCCTGCGATCGTATTGCTCTTCATTATTAGATTAAATTATAGCCAAGTAAGAAAGTTATCGACATCTCCTACAAAACATTTGAAATATAAATGGATGCCAACTCCTTTATTAAAAAAACAATACTTTAAAGTATTTTAAGGCAATTTTAAATTGGAAATTTTAAACTTATTATCTTATTTTTTGTAGCTACGACAATGTTTTACTAGGTACTTGTTTATAAATATAAGTTATTAAATTTGAGCTGTTGAAATATTAACCCAAGATCTTAAGAAATTTTCATGCTCATATAAGTTTGCTAGATTTCACATACATAAAAGTAATTTGTAGCTACTAAATATATAATATTGTTAAAATGTTACAAATAAAAGAACCCGCTCAAAGAACCTACTATGAATCTCGACATCGACTTCCGTCAATATTGCTATCAAATTGTCGAAAATTTATATGGTCGCTGTCACTTTAGAACTTTTGAGAAGACTCTCTGAGTTCAACAGGCTCCTGAAGTCCTGATGAAACTTTTAGTTATTGAAAACCAGATTAAACTATATGTACAGGCAAATTTATCTAATAGATAGTGTCCAGATAGGTATTAATCTCGTGAAATATCGTAAACTTAACTATAATGAACAAGAGTATAGTAAGATTAATTTAAAGATCATGATATAACTAGTTTAGTTTAGAAATTTAAGAGCGTTTATCCAGGAACAAAAACGCGATAAATGAAACTGATTTATTGCGTTTTTACCACAGTTCGAGTACTTACAACCACAGGAATTTACTAAAAATAGAATTTATAAATTAACATAGAGTAGTGAAAGTGGGTATACCACATATCACGTTTGAACCCCTAAAACACTTTTTATACTCATTTATTACTATCGAGATGTATGTATGGCTTGATGTATGTGTGATATTAAAATAGGAGGAATCGGTACTACAGCAGTTCTAAATATCCGCAAAGCATATTCGCCGTGGCTGATTTAATAACTTAAAGTTAGTGCAAACTGTGACTGCGTAAATGTTTTAATAGACCGTAAACATTGTTTAACCCCTTTTAGTTGATTATACATAGTTTTGCTCACAATTGTATTTGTTCTGTGAGACCCTTATTTTATTTCGACGTTACATGTAAAATTCATTAGTTAAACAACGTTTGGTACCTAAGGGTGTTACCGCAAGCAATTTAAACAGTAGTTACGATTGGATATATCGTTGCTGATACGACACGTCTAATGGTTATCCATATCCATTTTACAGTTAAAATTTTTAAAGCACGTAAATAAAGTAAAAGTTTTCTATGTAATTAAATCGTGGGTTCGATTCACATACCAGACAAATATTTGTAAGATTATAAGATAAAATTATTAATTTAACCTAGACAAACCTCAGCGAGGTTTTTAGGATAAATATAATATTGTAAAATTAATTACTTTCTTATGCTTTAGTTAAAAACATTAATGTTAATTGTAGATAACCTATATAATTAATTAATTTTGTAGATATTACTTTTGAAATAATTTAATTTCATTCATTCCTCCCTTCATTTGTTTTTAATTTAGGGTTGAAACAAACGAGAAACATGAAACACAACAACAAGCCTACCGCACACCGGTAATGTTTGTCGCCGTTACAGTTTTGACACCCTAGACAGGTCTATTGGATATAATTACTTTTGTATGGAGATGCGCTCACGTTACGGAGTGACAGCTGCGCGACATTATCTTACTTTCAATACATTTCCACAAGAGTGACCAAAATGTCGCGTTGACAAATATCCGTGTTGCGCCTTAAAAAAGCTTTTTGTAACGCTATTTTGACTGATGATTTCGATATGACATGACAGGGGAACTTTTTCATGAATTAATGTTTAATTCCTTTTATGAAGTGACAAAATAAGTGCATATCGGTGCAGTTACTAAACTTGAAGCCGCTTTATCTCACAATAATAACATATGTATATACAAAATCACGGCTATGTTAGAATTTGTGCCCGTTAATTGTATATTTTGTAATTCATCCACATTGTAACACAGAGCTTGTTCCAGACAGCGTTGCCATTTTAAAATTAAAGAAGATTTATATATTATATTATTATACATTTACCAACCCGTCTGACCTGCGTGGTATAGTAGGCTAAATTCCCTCCACATTCTTTAGAGGAGACCCGTGCCCAGCAGTGGGATATTTATGGGTTGAGATGATGATTTACTTCTCAAACTAAAGTAGCTCTACTATTTTAATGTAACATTTACATTTTTCAAAGTTACAAGTTAACTGCTGCCATACATAGTTGTCATAACCCGTGAGTCGTCTATAGACTACCTAATACAAAGACCAATCGTTCGACCATCGAGATTTATAAAACTAAAAAAAAGAATTTGAGACATATTCTCATACTTTGTTCTCAAACAATATATCACTAAGCTGTGTGTTTTTTGTTTGGACTCTAAGTAATCATTGTTTAACTAAATACATTTATCTATTTATTAATATTTATTATTTATTAACACTAGAATTTAAGCGTTAACTTAGCTTAGTATTTTGGTTATCTTTTATAAATAACGACGATATTTTGAAATTGTTATATATTGTCGTACATTTTCTTTGTTACATAATGTAATGGACTTCTAGCTACTAATACGTATATGATATGCATTAGTTAGCAGTAATTCATCTGTACCTGTGTAATAAGTTTATAAGATCTCAGTTGTATAGATTGATTTTTTTAAATCAAATTTAATTATTTTAATATATTTGGGATTTTTTTACGCAGTGTCATCTAAACAAAAGTAAGCTAATATAAGTTTTTGTTATAGAATCTAGACAACTGAAAGAAACCCTAATTTGGAACAAACAATTGCTGATCATATAAATATTTGTTCCGACCCATGGACCCACGGTAGCAGTTTCTGAGGTCTCAGGTTCAAACCTGAGACCTCAGAAACTGCTACCGTATCAGTCAAGGCAGTCAAGACTAAAATATATTCTAAATTGGTGTTCGTTTTAACAGAACCAACTATCATGCTCATCACACAAAGATTTGTACTGGGTGGGAATCGAACCCACGACCTCCGGCTTAGCAGTCAGGATCACTTACTATTACGCCAACAGAACAGTCGTTAAATTTTAATATGATCGTTGTCGTTTTCAAACATTTTAAAACGATATCTAAATCGACTAAGTCGATGGACGAGATACTGAATAGGTCCTCAGGTCACGTGCTTCATGTCTAACTACTAGATTGCGTGCTCTAGACGTCCTGCTGCTCGGCTCCACTTAACAAGATGGGGAGCCACTTCGGATTGCAGTAATTCAATTCATGCTTTCTATATCTAAATATGTTACAGTCAAAACTCTTAACTAGTCAAAAGTAGTTTTGGCCTGCTATATCAGTCAAAACTCTTATGAAAGTAAGGAGGTCCTATCCGGGTTTTCTCACTGAGTTACGGAACCATAAAACGAAATATATTCCATGAAATCAGCTTATTTCAACACAACAGCTATTCAAAATAGATTTAATCCGTAACAATCCAACAACGACTGCTACGAATAAATTGTCTGGCTTTTATTATTTCAAACAAAATGGCCATCAAATATTTTGGACGGTGAAAACTAACAAATTACTTTATTTTCACATTGAGAGTTCAAATTTATTTGAGTATTTACTTTAAGTTGTTTGTTGGTCCTCTTAGTTCATATTGGAATTTTCTGTACCTCATTTATGGACTTGTAAAGAGAGTGTGAGTCAAGCCACTCTAAATTATTTATTAAGTATTTAAAAGTCGATCCTGTCCCTACATTTATTTTGAGAATGCTTTTGTCACTAAAAGCCATGGTACATGGTTGTAAACTTGCGTTCCAAAAGAGTGACATTGGTGGGAGTTTAGTTGCCATCCGCGTAGTTTGTATGAAATTTGGTTTACAACAGTCGGCTACACGGTTGGAATCCACCAAGGGCACCTCTGTGGAAGCCAAGTTTATAACCATCCGTTTGTAAGAATGCGTTAGTCAAGAAGTATTAAGTAAAAAAATTACTATACAAAATTGAGATAACCGACGATGTAATACAAACGTGTTTTAATTCTGCTAACCGTACAGTTTGTTTTGGAGCTGTCTGGAACATACAAGTAAGTAGGTCTTTATTTGATAGTGTACTTATCATTTGGAGCTCTTGGGAATAAATGTATGGAAATCAGAAGTTTTGAAGAAATAAATTTGCATAAGTTTTTGGAGCCCTTGGGAATAAATGTATGGAAATCAGAAGTTTTGAAGAAATAAATTTGCATAAGTTTTTGGAGCCCTTGGGAACAATTTTACAAAATAATAATAATATTTAATTTTAGTTATGGAGCGCTTGGGAACAAAATCGTGGAGCGGGTGGGAATAAGCCGAGTATTAGGTATTATGCCTACAGAATTTCGTAGTGGTAATAGCGTTAGCATTTCTTCGGTAAAAAAAAATTATTATCTAAGGGACACGAAAAAATGAGGTTTTATGTCTCAAATTACGTTGCAATTCATTTAGAGGTTTTGGTATGATGTGAACTAACAAGAATTCCTTAACGTCCCAAATTTAGCCTACTATACCTACCACGCTAGCCAGACGGGTTGTTACGAATTTTCCTTTTCTCACAGTGCTCTTGTCAAATTTATATAAACAAAAATAAACAATTTGTCATAACACCACTACAACGACGGTTCACTGCAAAATGATCCTATTTTGGAAGTAATGCAATATTCTCCAAAGGTTTCTTACAAATAAATTGCGTTAGCATAAATATCACAACGTATCTCGGGTTGACGTTAAAAAACAGCCATTAAAATTCATCCCTTGTGGTCCCCAACCCTGCTGAAGATTTATATAAAAAGTATAATAAACTAGAATGGAGAATAACAAATATATGTGATAAAATAAGGTCCAATCGTTATCGTACAGGCTATATACTATTCGGTTTTACTGTTATATCCTCTTATTTTATGTTATTTAATGTTATTGTATTAACATACACTTAGTTAACTAATATTATATTGTATGAATGTTACGTCATATAGATAAACTAATAAAATTAAGTGATTTTTTAAAATTGTATGTTTTCATAAATGTACTTTAAAACAATCGAAATTTATTCGGATAAGTTTGAAATCGACTAGTATGTAAAATGCTGAACCCAAGACTGACTTTGTTTTAAGATTTTACCGAAGTACTTAGAGGTTCGACACACATATCTTTCTCCCACATGTCTTTGTTTTAACTTTTGACTGAACTGTATCCAAATCTTGTTTTTATTGGAAACTTAGGCACTTGCATAATTATCTAAAAAATTAACTACATATTATAGTTATTGCGCAGTAATAGTGTGAACAATGGGCTGGGTTTTAAAAAAAGCTCAGGAAGCCTACAATCAAAGGAAATTCCAAATTGTGGTCGATATTTCTACATACTATAGGCCTGGTTTAAAAGAGTCAGGCCCAGCTCGTCACGATCCCGGCTCGTCACTAATAAAAAACATATTCCAACTCGTCCCCGTATCATTTACAATTCCATCTTTTTGGATGATTAAATTTTAATGATGATATAGGTAATTCTATACGATTAGTCGTATAAAACATATTTTTAAAAGATAAATCGATTCGAAAGTCAGCCACATAATGTACTTTACTCAAATGATTCGTTATTTCCTGAAAAAATTTTGGGTGTTTTATCATAGCCTCCGTACCCGAATTTATGACAATTATATAATATATATAATAGACTGTAGACTTATATATATAGACTAACCTCATTCTGTATCGGGTGTACTTTTACTAACCCTTACGTATTTTCCCACTTGAAATAATGTTCTTCAAATCACTGACCTCTGTATACAGTGTGGGGACGTTTGCCAAGCAAATAGTAAATAACAAAGTTGTTAAGCCACTTTATCTATTTGAAAACATTGTTGTAGTTTTGTAAAGAAAATTCCGAGAAGTCATTGAAGGTTTCCTTTGAACACCCCTAGTTCAAGCACGATGTTTACAATTGTACTTTATTTAGAACAATATATATATATATATAGTAAGACTAGTATTGACTATGAAACAACCCCTGCGCGGTTGTAACTGCCCTGTGTTTACTTACACAAAAATTAAATAGCATTCTATAAATTACTATAGTTTTGTTAGGAAAAATATGTAAGTCTTTTTTTCGCATTTTGTTCGCAATACTCAGAGATCTAGCTTAATTCAAATAAGCTTGAAGATTTACGAATGTTATCTATTCAAAAAACGTTGTACGTAAGTATTTATTTTCTCCTTTATCTCGAGAAATCCTATTATACAATAGGAAGGAACATATATAACTTCTATATATGATTTCGAGAAGCCGCGAATAGAGCCATGTGGAGCGTGCATTTTGAGAGGTCGTTATCTAACACTAAGCTTGCGTTAGCGACGGTGCACAGAGAGGTTTTAGTGGTATTCCGGTCCCTTTCGGACTGGCGAGTCCCACATAACCGTCCCGTGTCACCGCACGGGGCGGTATGCGTAATGCATTTCCCCTCTTAAAAAAGAAAAAAAAAGGTTGGATAAGGATGGGCTTAAATATGACGATAATTATTTGCAGTTGGTTTCTCGATAAGAGATTTTTTTGTTGTAGTAATTATTAATTTAAACCGTATGGGAACACAGAAGGCTCATAATGCCCATACAAGTAACTTCCACTTCGCAACGGAACTCACGCATTTCCATCTCGATTACGTCGCGCAGGCTGTCTACACATTACACATTGCGGCTATCTGCAGTTATACACTAACAGATTCCGGTCTAGTGCCGTTTGAACAATAAGTTGACTATCTATGTTATAGGCATCTGAATATTGAATGCTTCCGATATTATCACCGATATTATCATTTGTGTAAAAGATTTGGTCGACTATTTGTAATGTTACCGTTACAGCGGCTGTTTTTATTATATATTACTATGTTTCTCTTCGCCCCGCATCTGAAAAAATCATCAGCATCGAAAAAACTAATGAGAAACGAAATTGTATGGAGTGGCTTTTTAAGTTGTGTTGAAAAAGGATTGGTTAATGAAAAAAATTAACCATGGCGTAGCGATAAAGGTGATCGCCTCGCTACTAACATTACTGCTCCACCGCGCCGAGTAACGTCGGTTCGATTCCCACAGAACACAAATGACTGAGACTGAGTATTGTATTGTATCTTTGTAAAGTCTCGCGCGACTCATGGACTTGTTCCATTTTTTTAATAAAAGGATTGATCGTCTCAGACTCGTCAAGTTTGCGTATTGGAAACTTAAGAAAATAATCTGTATACATCAGCATCGTACATGACAGAAACATAACATGGACAAAATTAACATTTGATCAATTATTTCATTTTGAATATTTTAATTTTATCAAAATAAAATACTGCATCATCATCAGCAACCTATTAAGTCCCACAGCTGGGCTATGGTCTTCTCTCTTCTAACTAGAGAAATACTGCATTGAATTCAGCTATTAAGTTAACATATCGGCGGTACGAAAATTGCCAGGTGTTCAAATAATTAAAAGAAAAATCAATAAGCTATGAACGTGTGACATTATAGCAATTACCTTAATTGCTATGCATTTGTACCTATATGGAATTATACTTAATAAAGACTAATTAGAAGTCCCCATCAAGACACTGTTCTTGAGTTCGTAGTAGTAGACACACCCTTTTCACATGATGGATTCCAAATACGACTATAACGAATACCGTACTGATAACGAAACTACATGGTGTACTAGTTTTCAACTGACTTCATTACTCTATCAGCCACATTTGAGTTAGTCAAATTTGCCGTGAACCACTCCACGAGGATGAAGTAGATAATTCAATAAAGAAACTGAAACAAGATCTAGCTCAGAAATGCTACTTAATTCGAAACGATAGCTTGTTAACTGGAATTGCTATTTTAAAGTAGATTTAAAGAATAAAACCATTCCGACAGTTCTTTTCTCAACATTAGAGGATTATCCATTTATGGAATAAAATGATCACAAAAACTTTGTTGCTATGCTGAGTGAATGATACTATAATACAATTTAATGGAAAGTGGCGTAGTTTATGTTGTCTCATGCTGACGTTCACCCGTTTGCTCAATAATAAATAATATGCGTAATCTAATTCAGATCTACATTTGTATTTCAGTTTTTCGTAACATGGTCGACATTTGACTTTCATATTTTGAATACCATTAATACATGATTTAATAAAGGTACTTTTGATAACCGATATTGCAAAACCAAATATGACTTATAGGTGGATTGTAATGAAAAGTTATAATTGTCGTGGGTACTTCAATTATCTTTTAGTGCTATTTATAAAGATGTTTGAATCAATCATCATCATCATCATATCAGTCCAATGACGTCCACTGCAAACACTGCATATTGCATTAAATTACTAAATCTCAGCATATAATATTCGACAAGTTCAATTAAGAATAACTCCAGTTATTCATAATATTCTAAGTCCAAAGTGAATTTGAATATGCATGCACTTTAGAATGTAATTAAAGACAAACAAACTAATTGATGTACTATAATTTCATTGAAAGGGTTATTGGACTCCACTCAACACGTCAGGGGTATAAATTTTCACGAGTGTTGAGTGCGCTAAATTGTAATAATATAATATAATAATATTCTACCACATTCACACAGCGCCATCTAGTCCCAAAGTAAGCAATTATATTTGCTTGTGTTATGGGTACTAAACAACTGATATACTACTTAAATACATTTTTTTTTTGTAAATACATACATATTATAGATAAATTACACCCAGACACAGAACAAACCTTTATGCTCGTCACACAAAGATTTGTCCTGAGTGGGGATCGAACCCACGATCTCCGGCTTAGCAGTCAGGGTCACTTACCACTAGACCAACAGGCCAGTTGACAGTAATGTCAAATAACTGCGCTTTTGATATTATTATTTAAACTTCACGCTAGTACAGAGTGCGCGTTTTAGTAGCGCTCCCGATAACAATTAAAAAGGGAGCGCTACTAAAAGGAGCGCTCCGAGGAATAAAAAAGGAGCGTCTCATCAGGAGCGCCTCAAAATGGTAGCGCTTCGAGAAATACCTCGTTAGCGGAGTTAGCGAGCCAGTAAGTGGTTGTTACACATGTAAATGTATCAACTTCCGTGAATAAGTTTTAAAATGTACTGTGTAAACAATCGTGGAAATAAATAAATAAATAAATACAATAATGAGATATCTTTGAGTGGTTCAGTTCTTTTATACTAGAACTAGCTGTTGCCCGGGGCTTCGTTCCCGTGGATTGTTTTTTCGTCACTGCTTCTATTAGTTGTAGCGTGATGGTATAACCTATAAGAATAGCATTCCTCAATAAATAGGCTATCCATAAAATAAATTAAATTCAGACCAGTACCTACTTCGTTCAAACAAACAAACTCATCAGCTTTATTATATTAGTATAGATTTGAGTGACGATGTAGGAAATATAGAAAATATATTTAGTCGGTACAGAATGATGGTAGAGGTTGCCAAGTCATAAAGGACAACGGACGCTCGCCCCAATAACACGGGAATCAAAAGCGTATCAGAGGACTATTGGGGATTACGTATAACCGATGCCGATAAAATGCCGAACCTCCGGGATATATATAAAATATGGCCCTCAAATATACTAGATCTGTTCTTCTACGCATCTCGGGAATTCTTTTATGTCCCGATCGAAATTTGGTGCTATAAGTCGCAGAGAATCTTTAAATATTAAAAAGTTTTATCCATAATTTTTGAACTACTTCTATTTCTTGGAACACGAGTTAGTCCTGATTTAATAATTATTTTAAGTGTAATTAATGTTAATAAGTCTGAATATTCTATAGAACATAGTGTGAAGTGAAACTGACAATTATTATTCCACTTTATTTAAATATTCACTCCTACTCGTATATTTATTTATTTATTAGACTGCGGCGGGCTGATTGAATAATCCAAAATAATAACATGCTAATTAGAATCCATAATGAGTTATTATTAATAGACCAGCTGGTAACTTTTATACCAATAGAACATTACCTTTAGCATTCACAGTAAGTACCTCATTATAATTTAAAAATGAATACGATCATTTTTTTCCCTTTCACTAAGTACCTATACAGATAAAGTGTGAGGTACATCGTTAACAGCGCCATTAGCGGCTTTCTAAAGGTTATGCTTGGGTATACTGCGAATGTGGGGAATTATCAATTTTATAAATACGCACTCATTTCGAGGAAAAATTTGTTTGTAATTTGGGGTTCACGAGAGTTAATTAGTTATTATTATTATATATATTAAAGAATTAATTGAATACTGATTTTATAGTAGGTATTAGGAAATTGTACTATAACTGAATTGTGAATGCGCGTGGTATGTCGGTAAAAGGTATTCAATTAGGTTTTTATGGTTTTATTAACATTCCGTGGAAATTATCTAACTGATGGTGACAACCGCTTCAGAGAAACAGACGTAAAGTGTTTTTTTTTACTCTTTGGGAAATATCATTAGAAAGAACAAGAATGAAGCCGCTACGGAGAGCTAACATTAATAAAATAAAATTCGTGTAAGAGCTGCATTACATAATCTATTTGAGTGAATGTGTGAAGCTAACGGCTCAAAGTTTTTACTCTCAACAAATGCTAACACCACTTGGGTTAACATAATATTACGTCGGCAAAGTTTATCCTTATAATTCTAGGTACAAAGTAAACACTTCTGAATATGAAAATTTGTTAGTGTTGGAAATTCTTGATTATAAATTTTAGATATTATATTCTGGAATTAAAGAATTATTTAGTAAGTGACCCACAGATAGTTGTTAAAGATTAAGGCATCTACCATCAAAACATAAATAAACGTCTACCCATGGTAAAATGATACATTTTAAAGAATTTAATACTAGCCCATCTCAACCCGTGCGTGTCGTAAAAGGCGGCTAAGTGATCTTATGCAGACAAGAACTAAGAGAAAAGGAAAATTCAAAACAAACACTATACCCACACATCTGGCAAGCGTGGTATAGTAACTAAATTCCCTCCACGTTGTTTTGATGATTATAATCAAATAAAAAATATTTTTGATGTTTAAGGAAAACACTTCAACATAATCTGTGACAGTCTCTGGCTTTTACAAGTCTCGTAAAAAAAATACTATTGGCTTTTCCTAACAAGCGAATAGTGATAAACTTCTAAACTAAAATCTAAGTTCTAAGTTTATAAATCATAAAGTAGTTTCATCTAGACACGGAACATGAACTAAACTAAAAGAAGGTTGAAAGATTTGTTATAAAAGAAAATCCAGATGAAAGAGTTTCTACCATTAGTCGACTTTTTAAGGTCACTCAATGACGTTTCCGTGATAAATTGGACCGTATACTTGACAGTTAGTATATTTTTACACGATAATGTTAGAGTGTTCTAAACTTAATTGGAAGAGAGCTAGAAATAAGTTGAAAGAAAAATAAAATGTAAGTATTAAACAAACCTTTAATGATTGTCATCTATGTTCAGTAGCACCAAGAATATAACGCTCTCAGGGTACCTACATTTATTGCGACTTAGACTTCTTTTGAATCTACTAGACTGCCAAAACCGGGTTATGTCAATACCATTAATATTATTATTATTTGTTGGGCTATAAGCAGTCAGCGGCCTTTTTGCTACCTCGACCAGAATTAATTACATAATTATGATATATGATACGATGGGTAGCGCCCAAGTTAAGTATTTATAGTTCTCTGCTTAGTCCTGTAGAATCTAAGAACGTCCAGATTTTCTGAACAGAGAGAGTCTGTATCTCATCAGGTTGCACCTGGTGTTGTATGAGTGGCCCAAATCAGCAAAGGAAATGCATTGCAGTCTCCGCTGACTCTTGTCAATACAATAACTCAAGGTGTTAATCATAATAAGTTTCTCAGTATCCAAAGAAAATCTTTTAGAGAAATACTGTAATTACCCGACTGCCAAAAAGGAGGGGAATGTTTTTTATTGTTTAATTTTACAGTCTCCAAGGAGGTAAAGTTTAGATAGGTACGTAAAAGCTAAAATGTAAGGTTTAGTTTACCAACAGTTAATACGAAAAGTTTTGTTTAAGTTGCCCACGTTGGTGATTCAATGCAGCATCTGCGGTAAATGTAAATATTGTGTCCGAAGTAGGAAAAGATTAGAAATGCCTCATAACTTTGAAGGTACCCTTCCGATCTCGGCAGCACTGCTGCGCAACAACGCTGCCGCAGCAGGCCGTGCCGCGTTAGCATTGCTGCGCGGCAGTGCTGCGCGGCTCATAGTGTTGCGCTGTTGTATATTTATTCAGTGGCTATAGAATTAACAAGATTTCGAATGATGCACGCTATGGGTTATCCTATGAAAGGATACCTAATCACATGAAGTAATAAAATACTCTAATTTTAGTTTTTTGGTAAAAAAAATAAAATTTAACTGTAAATAATATCAAAATCACAGCTTTTAGCAAAATAACGTAATAATAAAAAATGAATATCCGAAAACTATTTTGTATTATATTTATTATATCCAATTTTGTAGTAATAAAACAGAACGCCACCCAAAAATATTTACATATAAATTGATATAAATTATGTATATGTTATCATTGAAGTTAGTATTATTTCTCATTGATTAGTTCTGTTACTTGTTTTAAATTTAATTAATGGTAACAGATATAGTTTTATTTAGAACTGTAATTGTAATCATTTAGATACTCACTAAACTCAGTTACGCTTCCTCCGAACAGATTTCACGATGCTTTGGATGCGATATCATTTTCGGCGCAGTATAACTGGTAACATTTTGAGAAGATACACGGTGTATAAAACATTAATTATAATCTGTAAGTCGAAAGCCGCTGCCTAGTTACGAAAATATGTGCTTCTTGACTGTAATTGACTTGACCGTTTAATAAATAATATGTTTCTACATTAATTCGGGTTAAACGTTTTCCTAAATACAAAATGGTTATTCAGAAAATGTAATTTCTTAGTCAGTTGATAACTAGTTTAATTATCGTTACTGAATTATTGAAGCCTGAAAACTAATAAAGGGTTTCATATTTTATGTTATAAGTAGAAGTGATCAATACGATTTCTGTTCTGTGACGTCATTGGTGTTTTTAATAATTACGAATGTAAAGTGAAGACTTAATAATATAGCTGTTTGTTTAATAGTACTGCATACTTCGTTCTCGAGTGGCAGCCACGGCCACGGTCAGGGTAGCGGGCGGCCGTTGGTTGCAGGCGTAAGGTGAGGCTTATGTTCAGAAGTGGACGTCGTTGGGCTAATATGATGATGATGATGATGATGACACTTCGTTGCGTCATATTAAAATTTGACTACACTTTTTATGACCCCGTACTGGTTGATTTTTTACTTCTATTTTTCTCCACAGAATTTAATTTAATACAACATGTACAATAAAATGATTATAATATACAGTTCCAGCTGAAAATTTTCACATTCTATACCTTTTGTTAACGATGACAGAATATGGCTATGCATATGAAATGAAATTTTGGAGATGTAAGGATGCTAGAAGGAATAGAATTTATAATTGATACGATTGAAGTTATTTATTGCATTTAGATTTCTAACAGTTCTCACAGAAGTTTTTCAAAGTTCATTGAGGAAATCTTCTTCAATCTTTTCTATGTAAAGAATTTTCCTATTATACAAAAACATTCAATTATAAATGAAAATCTTTAAATTGTGTATTCATTTGTGTTTGCTCATCTGAAAAGTATGGGTCTTTTCTTATGGCTAAGTAGGACAAAGCCGAGATAGATGCACCAGTGGGATACGCCTCATTTTCCTAATGCCCTAATTTCCCAAACTAGAAACTAAAAATTAAATAGGAAGCAAAAGTGTCCCACACAAATAGCCCGCTATTGTGAAAAATAACGTGATTCACTTGTGCGTGTAATTTATCTCACGCACTTACAATTATTGCTGCAAAGTTTTAAAGGGATATATTTGACGTTACATATTTTGTAAGTAGTAATAAATTCAGTTATGTTTTTTACTATATCCCTCATTTGGAGTGACAGTGACACAACTACAAAAAATGGGAAACTCACTAATTACATTAAAATGATCTCGACAATAATCTACTTTAGGAGTGAAATGTCACATTTATAAGTTCAAAAAACAAGAGAACGTAAAGACGTTGGTGATATGTTAAGAATCTTCGCTATTGTTACGAAACAATCTTAAAGCAAACAATAAAAAAAAATGAAAATGTATTATGAAACACAAAGGATTAAGCATCAGTATTATAACATATACTGATGCTTAATCCTTTGTATATAGACTGGCCTGTTGGTCTAGTGGTTAGTGACCCTGACTGCCAAACCGGAGGTCGTGGGTTCGATCCCCACCCAGGACAAATCTTTGTGTGATGAGCATAAAGGTTTGTTCTGTGTCTGGTTGTAATTTATCTATAATATGTATGTATTTACAAAAAAAAATGTATTTAAGTAGTATATCAGTTGTTTAGTACCCATAACACAAGCAAATATAATTGCTTACTTTGGGACTAGATGGCGCTGTGTAAATGTGGTAGAATATAAAAGAATATATATATAAAAAAAAAATCCTAGAGAATGCATAAAAGAGATTATTTTTAAAATTACGGGCCAATTCCAAAAATTGCAGCATTTATCCCGTATCCCCCCCTATTCATAAAAACTGGGGTAGACAAATAAGTGATAATAATGCTACGGCCATACCATACATCAGATCCGAAATTCAATGCTAACCTCTAAGTACTAATGTGAATAATTATACTTTGTGGAATTTACATACTTACCATCTGTTAACGGTGAAGGAAAACATCTTTAGGAAATCCACATCCCTACCTAAGAAGTAATCAGTGGAAAAGTATGTCAGTCAACCCACATTGGCCTGGGAGAGTGGATTGTAGCCTAAACCCTCTCACCTCTCCAGAAATAAGTAGAACAGATAATGTAAAACAATATTTAGTAATAATGTAAGTATTTCTACTTACAAGATTTACATGATGACGATGCAAATCAACAATTCCTGGTTAAAAATCAAGCTAGGGTATTTTTAACTCTATACGCGTAAATGTTAATTTAGTTATAAAATAATTACACAAAGCCGCTCATTCATATATGGTACTGAGTATATTATGTAGATACCTATATTTAAAACATTGGCATGTGTTTATGCGAATGGAACAACCCACAGCCTCATAAAACAAACTTTATTACTGTGCCACAATTAGGGTGGAAGCTGCTGTAATGACAATTTGTAAAATATGGCTTTACTATTTCGACCCCCCGATGTGGAGTAGCTTGCGGCAGAATATTATCACAATATAACTGAGAACAAATTATTAATAGTCCTTGTTCAAGAGCGGGTGAGCATGACCTTTGTCGTTATGAAGGCAAGTCCATCAAGTGCACCGCATACAATCCACTGAATTGAATACTTAGCTTGAACTAATGGCTTATGGTTAGTAAAGCACTTCCATCTACAGATAGTGTAGCCGTTACAGACAATTGTATTTGTAGTGTTTGGATACACTCGGCTACAGAGAATTCGATTTTAGCAAATTGCTCATAAATTTATTCTCCGACAAAACTTTGAAATTCAACACAACTAATTGAAGTGTAGTTCTAAAAGGTAAAATGATATAACATTTTTAATATCTTGGTGCACGTGTTCCGATACCGCGTTAAAACTGATGGAGCAATTTTGCGGCACTTGACTCTAATGGATTACTAACGATGTAATTGATTCCAAAATTATTGCCAGTCGCTGCAACTCCCTTACGCTTCACTGTAGTTTCTCATCTACCAATAAAAACAGAGACGAGGCCTGTAAAGTAGGGCGTATTATCCGTATACTTGATGTCTGCTAAAAGGTAAGGTTATAAAATTTCAAATAAAGTTTTGTTATTCTCATCCACCTGTTTGGTAACTAATTAACACGGACGATTTGAGTTGTAGAAGAGGCGCACAATTAATTAATGATTAAAAACTTGGTCTTCGTCTGTTACTTATCTCTGTTTTTTGTTGTTGTATTTTAGTATAATAAATATGCATCATCGTCAGAGCCCTTATTGTCCAATTGTTTTACGTCGCTTGATTTTTGTAATCTGCAGAATAATTTATAAGTTTTGGATACTGACTTTTTTTTGTTTTGGTTCAGTTTACATTAGCATCACTGTTAATCGGGAATCGTACCCAGATAAAATAATATTTTTTGATATTCCGCCACAGCGAGCGATTTTGTGCCGCTTGCAACCAGATGGACCGACAACATGGTCAAAGTTGCTGGTGGCCTTTGGTTGCAGGCGGCACAACCAAATACTTAGTATATTATTTTTATTATTGAATTATTACAAGAATACTTTCATTCCATTCTTCATATTAATGTCATATAATGAAAAATGTGTTTCTATTACATCCTTCCATATTACGAATTAGGGCTTAGTGCTCCTAAGGTATTTATCAATAAAATGACTGTATTAAATTGGATGTAGGCACTGATCGTCAGTTAGCATGATATTATAACGATATGGACGGGTGAATTAATGGCTGCGGTGCTTTATGGTGAATGGCACGCAACATTCTGTCGCACCTACCTTATTGATTACGATCAAGTTTTATTCAGACAGATGGTAAGAAATCACAATTGATTTATAGCTCGATTGACTACGTTTGAATGGGGAAATGAACGATCGGTGTGATAAGTCATGCCACTTACGCTCACAGTTAAGAAATAGTATTGTGTTTTCAATACCAAATTTGTCTGTGAATTTTCAGTGACTGATAATCATCAGCAACCCATTAAGTCCCACTGCTGGGCTCGGGTCTCCTCTCCTCTAACTAGAGAGCTTAGAGAGTTTTAGGCCATAATCCACTCACGCTGGCCTAGTGCGGGTTGGTGGATCAGACATACTCATAGAATTTCTTATAGGGTATGTGGGTTTCCTCACGATGTTTTCCTTCACATTCCACAAAGTGGAATCCACATTGGTACTGCTGGTTGGGATCGAACTTGGAACGCGTAATTTGCACTGTATTTAAGTTGTATATCAGTTGTTTAGTACCCATAACACAAGCAAATATAACTGCTTAATTTGGGACTAGATGGCGCTGTGTGAATGTGGTAAAATATTATTTATTAATCTACGATAAATCATAGAAAGGTATGGAATTGAAACCGAAACCAGCTACTTGTTGAATCTAAAGTTACCTCAAGTTAATTGATTATAAAGAAACAATCGATTCAGAAAACTTTTAAATTACATAGCCCGTGTTATAATTTGTTGTATACAAATGTTTTTATCAACGCTCGTGTCCATGCCTATTTTCAGTTATTCCTGTGCAAAATATTAAAATATGAGGAAAGTAAGGACAAAGTACTATTCCCCTTATTATTTCCATACTAATTTATTTTTACTGCAATCCAGTATGAGCTCGTTTTGGATCAGGTGCTTCAAACGGAGGGTTTCCATTTTTTCTGCGGGGTGGCAACGTGCGCAAGATGCTTCAGGAATATGTTTACAGTATTGTGGTCAATTAAGTATCGCTACTATTGTTTTCACCAGGCTATGTTTGGCTTTATTATTGATACAAAAAGATACCTACGTATTTACAAAAAGTTTTCCGTCTTTTTACAGCTTTCAAACCTGCTGTGGTTTTCCCGAGAGGCAAAACATAGCGTTCTTCGAGGGGAATAAAAGTTTTACGGGGTCATCAACGCGTGAGTGATGCCCTCGGTGTTGCAAGCGTCCATAGAATGCGGTAACCGCACGCCAGGCGGCAGTACGTATGGATACTTTTTAACTTATATAGGTTTAAGAAATGAGTGGCTGCTATAAATTACAAGATGTTATTACTTTAGAGTGAGTTTCCAAACATAATTGACTGGCCTGTTGGTCTAGTGGTTAGTGACCCTGACTGCTAAGCCGGAGGTCGTGGGTTCGATCCCCACCCAGGACAAATCTTTGTGTGATGAGTATGAAGGTTTGTTCTGTGTCTGGATGTAATTTATCTATAATATGTATGTATTTACAAAAAAAAATGTATTTAAGTAGTATATCAGTTGTTTAGTACCCATAACACAAGCAAACATAATTGCTTACTTTGGGACTAGATGGCGCTGTGTGAATGTGGTAAAAATATTATATTATTATTATTATATTATTGTTCGCTTCTGGCTAGGGGACCCAAGGACGTAAGACTCATTGCGAACTGATTTATACAACAACGAAAGCTAATGTAGATAGTACAATATTTTTAAATGTGTAGTAAAGTTTCAGCGCGTCGGGTTTTTCACTGATGTAGGAAAAAAGACGAGGCCTTGACGGATAGATAAATAAGAAGAATCAACAATTGGTATAATTTTCACTACCAGCTCTATCCACTTACATACAACCGTAATAAGGTGATAGGTAATGTGGAAAGTTGGTGGTAATTTGATGTTTGTTTTATTTGATGTCTTTAAATTGAAAGTAAATATGCTAGTGTAAGGTTGAACATGAGATATTATTTTCCAATACACGTACTTATTTGTGAATTTGACTGTCACCGTGGCGCAGTGGTTAAAGTGGTCGCCTCGCCACTACATCGCAGTGTTGGGTGACGTGGGTTCGATTCCCACACGAGACAAATATTTGTGTGATTCATAGATATTTGTTTCTAGTCTGGGTGTACTTTGTGTCCGTTATTTTTATGTTTGTAAAGCTCCCCGCGACACAGGGCTTGTTCCCTAGTGCGGGCGTTGTCTTTTATAAAGAAAAAAAAAATTAAATCTATTACTGACGATTTCAAAGAATTAAAAAGTAATATGTAATATAAATCTCTGAAAAGAACATTTGTGTCGAGAAAACTTAAATATAGTTTTCTGAATTAAATACAGAAATTAATACCTATAATTGTCAATCACAATTATTCAATAAAATAATTACTACTACTAAATATTTACATAACTTAAAAATATAGCAAATTTATATGTGACTCACTGAAATGACAAATAAATTTTTCAGTATATAATCATATTTTGCATTGAATGGTTTTGATTAAAAAAAACCATTCGGGCTTCTTACCATTTTCAAACGGTGGTCGGCCTTAGTTCATTTAAATTATTCATCGGTTTCATTTTAAAACTTGGTAATGTAAGAGGATGATCAAATGAATTAATTATTTTTTAAATGACACGCAATAAGCAACTTGTCAATTTTATTTTGTGTATAGACGGAACGTTAGGAACTTCTGACAAAATATTTTCCTTGAAAACCATCTGCGGATGAATAATGATTTAATTTTGTTTTTGTGAACATTACTAAGATGTTTCAAATTGTTCCTGAGGTATTTTTGTTCAATATGCTAAGAACCTACAAACAAATGACAAGGACTAATGATTAAGGTTTATAATTACGTTAAAACCAGACAGTTTAATCCATAATAATCGTTCAATAGCTTGAAATACGGCTAGTCAGCGTAACATACATAGTTGAAAGTTATCATCTCCCAAAGTAATAAATAATAAACAAACTAGAGGTCAAAAAAATTAGATGCACGTGCAACGAAACAGCCCTCAGATCAAAGAAGAACCGTCTCAGATAAAGTAATTAAAAAATGTAATGAACCGTTGTAACAAATTGAAGATGAGTTGCAAAGCTGATCTACTATATCAATTATCATCATCATCATCATATCAGCCCAATGACGTCCACTGCTGAACATAGGCCTCACCTAATTTCCGCCACAACGAGCGATATATCAATATCTAAAGGTTGCAATCAATTTTTGCAAAGAACGTTTTCTCCACCTAACTTTAAAAGAAGGAAAACATTCAGCTACCTCTGCTTACATATTTTATTCCACCTCACATTTGTTTACTTTTATTATTTTAAAGCCATATATTATCTTATTTGTACACTGGATTATCCCGATTTCTACTCAATCTAGGTTTAGATGTCTATTCGGCGTCTTGACTAAATGTCAGCCTAAGCCGATATCGATACGACGGTCGTTCTTGTTTCCAAACGACATCGATATCAAAACCGACTTGAGTTGAGATTTCAAGTAGGTTTTCGGTGGGGAATTCGAACGCTGATTTCCGCGATTCACATGTGTGAGGCTGCATTGTTTCAATCACAAACCGTATTCGTGAGTGCTTTCAGTGTCTCGCTATCTAAATTGTTTAAAACTAATACCTAGTTTAATAATTATTCTCAGGGATGACTAACTAGTTTGACCTAGAGTATTGTATAATCGGTAGGAAATACAAAGTTTATACGTAGCTGGGATAGTAACTAGACTAAAGTATTAATGCTTTTAGAAACATAAGTTAACACTTGAAACTGGTAGTTTTGTCGTTGTAAACTTGCACTAAATATAAACTATTATGCTTTCAACTATGCACTTGTTTTGTTAACTATGTACTATGTATACAAACTCCAGAGACCCTACTCGCAGTTTAGATATTTGATTATTAGATGATTTGTAGATGGTGGTAAATTTATGAAATTTATCGTAAAATAATCGAATTTACTTTAAGTGTTAATAATCGGCTGATTTATTCACGATTTTTATCTTTAAAAGAAGAATTTATCAAACTTAATTTGCGCTACGTGAAAGTTGAATTCCTTGAGAAATCGTGATTTTGAGAAAATGTTTTCTAAAGAAAAGTCATCACGTAGATGTTTGAAAAGATGAAAGGAATGAGAAAACGTATACGGGTACATATTCAGACTATTAATTATTATAATACGCCGTGAATCACTGGAGTGTGCTTGGCATAAATATGATTTTCTTCTTGTACTTTCTTTTGGCAATCAGCCAAAGAATTTCTAGATCTTGCAAGTGACCCATTGGAACGTATTATTGATATATATACATATTATATATATATATATATATATGTATATTATAAAAATAGAGTTTTGGTAAATTTTTAGTTTAATCAATCTGCAGCCCTTCTACTACTTTAGTGCAAGAAATGTCGATGCATTTTGACGTAAAAAAGTCAATAGTAATAGAAATTGCTTTAATTAGTTAGGTATATTTAGAAAAAAAAATACTAGTTGTTTAAAGGAAAAATAATCGTGGAAACTCGTGAATAATTTAAGCTGGGTTTGAAAATGAATCGCTATAAAACGGCGCACTGAAATGTTGGTATTAATAAAATTTTATCAGTTCTAACCACAGATTAATTATCTCCTATTATATCGTACAAAGTTCCATTTTACTCACGTGTATGTGGAATTTCATAAAATCTCTTTCAGCGAAAAGCTCACTAAACTCTTTACTGGACTTACCTAAAAAATTCCAAATATCAAGGTTTGACCTAGAAACGTGAAAGGTCCGGCGATTTCGTTATTAGCCAGAGGTATTTGCTACTATTTGAACTAAGTAAGAGCTAACGGGATTTATTGAATATTTCAAGAAACCAAAATTGGTTTTCTCAAAAACTTTTCTTTAGCTTACAAATTTACAGATAGTAAGTATTTAAGTGACTGGCTTGTTGGTCTAGTGGTTAGTGACTGTCACTGCTAAGCCAGAGGTCGTGGGTTCGATCCCCACCCAGGACAAATCTTTGTGTGATGAGCATAAAGGTTTGTTCTGTGTCTGGGTGTAATTTATCTATAATACGTATGTATTTACAAAAAAAAAATGTATATAAGTAGTACATCAGTTGTTTAGTACCCATAACACAAGCAAATATAATTGCTTACTTTTTTTTTTTTACTTTGGGACTAGATGGCGCTGTGTGAATGTGGTAGAATATTATTATTATTATTTTTAAGCCTATGTCTTCAGTGGGATTATATGTAAGTACTTTATAATAGTTTGATAGATAAGAAAAACGCGGCTTTAATAAATAAGGCTCATACAATAATAATTTATAAACATTGAAGGTGTTTGGACTTGAATGTTTAATTTTCTCAATTTTCATTCTTATTAATTTGTTCTATTGTATTAGTCTCCTCAGTGAATAGGTAAATAGGAATCCTGAAATTATTACAAGTTATCAATTAGAAAATTCGTCCGGTAACGTAAAGGACTTCTATAAATAAAAATAAATGATACATTGTTACATCTACTTATTTATCTATTATTATATTTTATACGCTGTACGTTAATGACCTCAATATAATATTTAACTTTATACCTTTCTGGCAATCGCCATAATCGAAACTTAAAATTATGAGTACCTAGTCCTCTGACCAAAAGATGAAAAACAATAGTTTAATTATGCTGCTCTTTTAACGAGTCTATTTGACAATCTTTATTTCAAGTTGTCGATTCGTCAGCATAAATTAGGTATGCATTCTATTAGCTCTATGCTATCACCATCATCATTTCAACCCATAAACATCCCACTGCTAGGCACGAATCTCTCCCAAAGAATGTGGAGGGAATTTAGTCTACTATACCATGCTGGCCAGACGAGCTGATATAGGATTTGTTTCGAATATTTCCTTTTTTCCAGTGCTCTTGTCTGCGGAAGGTTAATCCCTCTATACTATAAAGAGAACTATCTATTTAAACTATATACTTACTATATAATAAATATAGGACTATCATTCGAAAATTTGAAAATGTTGTTTGCCTGAATTGTTGTCATTAAAACGACAAAATGTTTTCCTAAAATCATTTCCATTCGTTACAATAAACAAACACAAGCTTACCACGTAAGAAAACTTCTTTTCAGAGACTAAAAGGAATACCCGTAACGTTTTTTACCAACCACAAAGTGTTCTTTGAAATAAATACCTGAAAAAGATGGCCTTAGTAATTACTGAATACCAAGAAAGTTTAATAAATAAACTTATAATAGGTATTTAAAAACATCGAACTACAGGCGTAAAACGTTTATTTTATTTACCTTTCTAGTTTTATTAGTCATACGTAGTAACATATAAAGTTATCCAAGGCTTTTCATGACGTGTCGCGGACGAATGTTCCTGCGCTCCCGTGACCACAGCAGAGCGCGACGAGAGGAACACCTTGGGGTTTTAGTGGGTGCGAGCCCCACATAACCCCTCGGTTCTTTCCCCAAGACCGAGGGTATGCGTCAGGCATTTCCCCAAGTAAAAAAAAAAGGCTTTTCATGACGTAACAAAGAAGGCGTTACTGTGCTGCAAGTGCTATCAAATATTACAATATTAAGACATTAGTTCCAACTTCATGAATATAATATAATATGCAAAAAAACTTAAGTTAAATTCTCTATTTGATGAATAAGTTTTTCATAGCCTTGAATTATTCCAACTCGAAGTTCGTAATAATCATTAGGTATTTTACTTTCATAATAGCAGCTTCGAGTTATATTTGATATAATATTTTTACGTTCAAAAAATACATTTTGGAGCTTATAAATTTATATTTGGGAGACATAGCTTTGCTCGACAGGTGGCGGTTTTCTTGTAAATATTATAAAATTCTAGTTTTCTAGTGATATATGGAGAACCATCCGTCTCTGGGACACCAGTAATCAATAGGTACCTATTTAAATGAAATAGACAAAACTCTCTCTCTAATATACTTTTCCTTTCTTCATTTTAAGAAAATCTGGAGAACAACAGACTATGCACATACATAGAACATATACACATCATCATCATCATCATTAGCAACCCATTAAGTCCCTTATACATATAGCGTGGCATAATTGCCGCGTTTCTCTAAAATCCCAGCAGTGCCCTAGCTATCTTTTAACTAATCTGTAAGATCTGATATTGTCCAGAAGATATCTGTGAAATCTCAGGCATCGAATACTTTATGTAAGTAACTATTGGTGGAAGTCATCATTCAAGTTGAATAGCTACGAACGAAGAAACAAGAACGATAAAAGTGTCTACCTTATCTGTCGAAGTTGAGCGTTAGGACGAGACAGCGTAGGCAGGTCATATCCGCGCATACTAGATGTATGGTCAGACCGTAAAAAATAATTAATGCTTGCGACAAACTTGGCAATTTAGCGAGTGGCTCGTAAACCGTGAAGTTTTACTCCTGAACCGAGCGAGTGGCAGAACTTTGGACAATTCCAACGTAACGTCGACCGTTCAAATGACGTCAGGGAGCGACGCCGGCCTAATGGAATACCCCGCACTAATGAATACTTCTAGCTACCATACTTTAACACATGTTCCCTACATTCTTATGTTTATTTTATACTTATTATAAATCAACCCAAAACTCTTTCCATTGTTCTGTGTTTTTTGTCGTAAAAGCAAAAGATTTTGCTGGCACTTGGTGATGAGTGGTATCCATTATCCACTTACAACTAAGTCATTAATCGTATAATTACGTTGGGTACATTTCTTAAGAGACAAGAAGAAGAAAAAATACTCTCTAAAAAAATGGTCTATAGCTTAATGCTTAACTCAATAGTTAAAGTTGTAAAAGAAGTCTAATGTTTAAGTTACGTACTCTTACATAAAAAATGCGTGAAGTGCGACAGTGAATTGGTTTAGATACTATAGTAAAATATCTTTACAGATATTCTACAAGGAATTTAACTTTATAATTACCAAACCAGCACCTATACACTTGGCAAGGCACATATGTTACTATATTAGTGTGCCTCGCCAAGTGTATAGGTGCTGGTTGGATATGGTTCAACAAACAAAAGTTGATTTTAGTTCATCGAAACAGTTTTCAGGAAAGCGTTGGCGATTCACTTATTCGGTTATGGATAACAAAAGCGCACTAAAGCTAAAAACGATTCGATGAACGCCAATTCCAAAAACAATTTTACCGAACCAATGCTAACGAAGTTCTGGACCGAGCGGGACTGAATTCTGAGGAAGGGCAAAATGAATAATGAATATACCTGATAATGAAGACCCGAGATACCTAAGATGGGCAGAGCACTCTGCTTGCCATGACGTAATGAGGAGGCATCCGTAATCTTCTTATCGAATATAAGTCCCCGGCTCACACGTCGCTATATCATCAGTCAGCAGAATCCTTCTACGTCACACTCCCGACATCATAACTCTTACGATCTCTACAGAGATATTTCTTTCAAAAACTCGTAAAGATAAAAATGAACATTTGGTGAATAATCATAATATTGTAAGTTATTACGTAAGCAGCGAAGTTTTCTTTCAGTAACAGTTAAATATTTCCCGAGAGTAATTCTCTGTTCTCTCACGGAATGCGCTCCTCAATCAAAGTTTAATACAAATGAATTTCACCCCGAACTTGGTAACAAATGGTGGATACTAACAGAACAGCAATACGTTGCGTAAGAACGGATGTTTACGTTTCTAAAGGGAAGTAAAATCGATGTCATCTAGTATGATAATATTTATATCAGAATAGCGCTAGCCCGCAGGTTCACCCGGGTGACATGTCAGTAAAAATTATTGAGTTAACAACCTCAATTAGGTTTAATTCTACATTATTATAATCATGCCTTGAAAATTTTTCTAACGGCTGGTGAAAACACATCAATATCCGTAAAGTAGTTTTGGAGACAGACGTGAAAAGCGATTTTGTTTTAAACCATCTAGAGATTTAGTATAAATTATTTTTGATGGTTTTTGTAAGTGATTGATTCCAGAACATCAACATTATCAAAGATTGAACGTTACCCTCCAGCGAACATTCCAAGACGCCCACGACACAAATAAATAACAAAGATCTCTGTCGAGAAGACAACTTAGAATTTATGAATATGTAAACAAAGCTTGCAGTCCACATTCAGTGGTGTCAGTTTATTACGTTATAAGTAACGTGTAAGGAAAAGTTTAAATGTGTTCACATTTTCGTGTAGCGAGGGGACCGCACTGGATGTGGAATGTACCTGAAGTTTTTTGTTTATTCTCATCTAAGTTGTCATGCTACAATGCCTGTTCCGCTATTTTGTGAATAATCTGATTGTGTGTGAATAGTTCTTCAGACGAACAACAGATTCAAATAGGGTTGTCATAATAATATTATATAATCAAGCAGAGGATTTTTGTAATTTATAGAACTAAGTTTACATTAATTGAAGTCTAAACTAGAAGTCATGCAGGGCTTCGCTCCCGTCGTTCTTTATTTGGCTACTACTCAGTTCCTATTGGCCGTAGCGTGATGTTATATAGCCTATAATCTCCCTCGATAAATGGACTAAAACTAAAACAAAAAGAGTTTTTCAAATCGGACCAGTAGATCCTGAGATCTTAGTGTTCAACCAAACACAAACTCTTTAGCTGTAGTATAGATAGTTATTATATAAATACTTATATAGATTAGATATGCAAAGCAAATTGGATTTAGTGTAATTTAAGAATAAATTTGGAAATAAAACCACCAGTACGGAGATGACGTCGCAGAGGCGACTATTGAAAATCGATGTAAGAAAGTAAAGTCACGTTCAGCGCACCAGACGCGAGACTCGACTGACTCAGGGACTGGGTTACAAAAAATGGCTGTTACATGCATTCGTACGATTGAAATATAGTTGTTACACTTAACTGTAGAAGGAATAAATTGATATGTCCTTACATCGACGAAGGCCGTCTTTAAATTATTATGTCGACTAATGTGTATAAAATATACGTAGCAATTTACGTTAAACGTTCTATCGCCTTTTTTATTTCCATTTTGTAGGAGACAGTGATATGTAATTACGTAATAATTATACGTTGAAATAATTTCAACATTCGTGACCAAAGTTAGTATTGTAAACAATATTTTGCTCCTCAAATTAACTGAAGAAAATATTTGTCTGATAGCACTATTTGAATGAGTCAAGTGTAAATCATATATATATAATGAAAAACATTTATCTACCAACACGACATAATTAGTTAGTCAGTTTTGATGTCGCTGTCAAATGTTTGAAAGTGACAGCGACCATTATCTAAATTTCCTTACATTTGACAGCGACATCAAAACCGACTAAGTCGAATGTCGAAATTCAGAGTAAACCTCCTGACTCTAATTGTATTGGTTTTGAAATAGGCATAGGTAAGGGCCGCTATCATAAAAAATGTATGGCTTGAAACTAAATTGACCGCACAACGAACGTGTTAACACGAAAGTGAGAAGCTGAATCATCTGGAACGGTGAAATGATGACTTCAGGATGTGATCTACGTGATAAAGGCCCAAGAGACGTGCCGGGAGGAATGCAAACTAATGGATCGCGCTTCTCCGCTGCCTAAATAAGTTTTCATTGTTTCCCTTAATAAGAAAATATTTTATTCGTGTTTACCTCCACCCTGCTTTTATCATTTCGGTATACCCTCCAAATTTGCTTTGTGTTTTATGTTACACCAAAACAAGTACGCGCAAATATGTATTTATAAAATTTCTTTGTCCTTTTTATAACATTATCACGGCCCCTTGAGTCTTATATGGAGCTTCTGACTTTCTCATTTTATACGTTTTTGTTCTAATAATAATATTGCATGCACACATTTATTTATTTAATAATATTTGACTCTGAATGTTTTATGAGGTTGATAATTAGTTATAGACGCAACTACTAAGTTTTTGTCATAATAGAATGCGTGGGCAGCAGCCTCAAGTCCTCAACCCCACATTTGGCAGAGCGGTAAGAGAAAATAATGAATTTCCTGTGGTTCTAACACGATTTTGTATGTAAATTATGAATGCCAGTTCCATTTGAGGGGGGGTTATTGCCTCCCTTGTCGCTTTTTGCACTGATATGTTTGGGCATCTATTATAATATATTATTTATAACAGCTTTATTACTTCAGAGTGTGTATTGAGTATTATTATTAAATTGTGCTCTTTATCAATATAGATACATACCCCATGTTAGAGGGGCTTAGGCTCCGCTCGCCCCGTGGATCATGCCCCCGGTATTCTCTATAGGTGCTGATCACAGAACAGAGATACCTACTACTTTCATTGTTCATCATTTTAACCCATAAATGTCCCGCTGCAGGGCACGGATGTCCTCCAAAGAATGTGGAGGGATTTCTATACCACGCTGGCCAGACGGGTTGATATAGGGTTTGTTTCGAATTGTCCTTTTCTTACAGTGCTCTTGTCTGCATACGGTTACTTCCTTAGTCGCCTTTTACGACACCCACGGGTTGAGATGAGGTAGTGACATTATGTATTCTTAACTGTCACTACACGGGTCATTGTTATGTGGTGCTATTAGACCACAACATAACATTGAGCATTCGCCAAGACACAGCCACGAACAAAGAGATGGACATTTTCACGAATGTTCTCTAGAATGTTCGCTAAAATGCTCGCGTATTTTGCTGTAATGTAACTTTCAAGAGGATTCTCATTACAAATGAATGCTCTGGTTTATTAGCATCTTAATAGGTACATAGCAATTCCATGTGTATGTTGATCTTTGTCGTTCACGTTAAGTTTTAGACGGGCCGGGCGGTCTCAGCCGGCCCCCACCCAGTGTTCCTTCTTTAACCCCATTCTCATTTATCAGTGTCAACATATAATTGCCATCGAGCCGGTTCACGGACCTTTGCCTAAATTTCGTCCATCATAAAACATAAAAGAATGGAAATGTTTTAATTTTTTTTTTCGTTGTTATCGGATACACTAAGTCTTATTTCAGTATTTATTTATTTCTCTTTATATTTATTATACATAAGGTGAAGCAAAAATGAAAAAAAAAAACGCTATTAACGGGAATCAAATTTGCCGCGAGCGGAGCCGTGATAGTAGCTCATTGTCTTATAGTTTCGTGAATGTTTTCCTTTTTTTTTACATAAAATAGGAAGGTATCGTCTACCTTCCTATTTTATCAAATATATATATATATATTTACATCTAAACGCATTTTCCTAACACTTTATAAATACAATTAAAAAGCCATACTTGTATTTTATAACTAGCTGTCGCACAGGGCTTCGCTGCCGTGGTTCTTTGTTTGGCCACAACCTAGCTCCTATTGTATCCTATTGTAGCGTGATATTAAATAGTCTATAGCTTTTTTTGATAAATGGGCTAACCAAGACTAAAATTATTAAATTCAGTTTAGTTTCCGAGACTAGCGCGTTCAACCAAATAATTTGACAAACAAACTATTTGTGTAGATATTACTTATCAACTATGTATTTGCCTAGCAACGGGTTATTTTTATATGAGAAGACCACTACCATATTTTTTTTTTGTTTCTGCTGTTATTTACTCATCGTCCATACTTAATGGAAAAAATACCTGCTTTCCCTTGATGATAAGCTCAACACACATGTGATATTCCTTGTATTGTCCAAAGGATACGGTAACCGCTTACCATCAGGCGAGTCGTAAGATGGTATGTCAAGATCGTGGTATAAAAAAAAATTAACTCATACTCTGACCACCAATAAAGTGAGCCTTAGTAAAATTGTCTCTATTAATTTTATTTAGTCGATTTGGAAAGTTCCATAGCCTTTTCAAATACAAATGTAATTAGAATTCCAATATTGTAGTGATTGAAACAGTTCAGCGCACAATTACTAAACTAATGGCCAGATGAAACCATTCAAAATCAGATTGGATGTGACCGCAGATCTACAAATAGTAAACCGCGTACATCTATCATTCTTACTGGCCATAACTCACAACAAAAGATACTGCGTAACAATAAAAAGTTATTATTGTTACGAATCCGATATAGCTTTGTAAACAAGACCGTAATTTAGACCTTGAACGAATTAAACCCGAAGTGGTCTGAATTAATAAACGTGGCAACGGCTATCTACAAAATAAATTTAAAATCACTGGTTATATTTTCTGGGATGAAAATCCTCATGAATATAAACAACTTTCCCTATGATATTTGACTAGGTCAACTGTGAATCACGAAAAGCCATCGCCACTCAAATCAAATCAATTGATCGGCACATTGTATGGGGCAAAAAATTGTTCGCGTATTCATAATAAATGATATCATGGTAAAGGTTATCTTTTACTTGATTTTCGTCTTCTGCTTTTAAAAGCTTTGCTATGAAATAAATACCTAAGTTTCCGATCGCTTTTAATTATATTAAAAACTCGTTTTCGGGCTTACGATACAAATATAAATATTTTTAGAACAATTTTATGATTTTTAATCAGAAACTAAAATATGTTTCTGAAACTTTAAAATTTATCACATGCCAAGCATTCAACTTACCTACGTAAGTAAAATATTTTCTTAATATTCTCGCTTTCCTTTACAACGTAATCCAACTAGATTTCTAGACTAGATTTGCTTTTGAAGTATTTTTTTAAACCTATCTACTTCAGTGACAGCATAAAAGGGGAACGGTGTCTTATTTAAAAATAAACTTAGTGCACTTAAACCGCTAAATGGTTCTTTAATGCATAGGCAGAGTTTTAAATATAATGTGGCTCACTCTGCTTCTATTGAGAGAGATATATAGTCAGAAACAGAAACAGAAATATTTATTTGTCAATGTAGGTAGGTTAAATTTATAGTCAAGCTAAGGGATAGGTTTGTGGCTTAAGGCAAGCGGTGGCTGACATTTGCATGTCCTATGCTTTGAAACTTGACAGCAACTGCTTCCGACACCACCAGCTATATCCAATTATATATGGATTAATACAATTTGACGCTTGCATAACTAGTTCAAAGAGAAATTGCCATATCAGATGTAATTGTATTCCGCAACATACCCAGCTAACTTGATTGTTATAACCAGAGGAGTCAATTTCAAAGGTGACAGCTTGGCGTTCGAAATTATCGATAAGATACAAATTTGAAAGTTATTCTATTAAAATTTTTTTTATTCCGATTATGTACCAATTCAATTGATAAGCCAATATTTATTATGTTTATGTATTAGAACAACTGTTTCTTAATGGAATTTCTTTTTTATCTCTCAATTCAGTTTACATTTTTGTTACTGGTTGGTTATCTACAAGTTTGAATAAAAGGAACGAAGAAACCTTGGTTAACCTTTTTTACTGAGTTGACATAACTGTCTAACATTTTTTGGCAATCAAACCTTTTGACCACTACTCTTGAAAATGACAGCTTGCAAAATGGTTGTAAATTTTCTATAGACAGCTTATTTAAATGAATGTTGTCATTTCAGCGGTTTTGATTCATAAGATATTTTTAATAGATGCGCCATTTTTGATCTGATACAGATAGAACTGATGAAACTTGAAAGTTTGTGTTATTGTTTCCTAATATTTTGTGGAATACAGAAATTTAAATTTATTTTAAGTTAATGTTTGTATTGCTAGTGACAGTATGTTTCGGTGTATGCCACAAATATTTGTGACAACGTTGAGTTCTCCCTTATATTGTATGAGCGATTTAAGCAACCTCTCTATAAATTTGTTAAATAGAAGATAATGAACATAATTTTAAAGAAAAAGCAGTTTATTAAATAAAGTTATTAACATTTTTTGAACCATCCGATTACATTATTTTCACAGCGTCATAAACAAGAACACTGACTCCACAGGGTGGCGTGTGCTTATAAAAATATATATCTTTTAAAAAAGGTATTAAATTATACTTACTACGCCCAAAATTTAAATATCTGAATCTGCTATAAAACATCTATAAGTATAATTAATGGATCAGTAAGTCGCTAACTTAAAAGTCTTAAAATATTTAATGTTTATCCTACAATTGTGTAAGTTTGACCACCGTGTAAAAGAATAGAGTGCCTATAAATTTTGCCATATATTTTCTTGAAGAATATTTCTATCATTAAGTTTTTAAAAACTATTTGCGATAGCTTAGTGGCTGTTAAAATATACTAGATCAAGACATCGATGTTTAGTGTGGTGTATTAGACGTGTCCGGCGGAGACAGTGACGACAGGTCACAACTCACAAGGCAGGGACCAGACTTGGAGTACTAAAAGTTTAGAGATTATTTTTAAACCACATATACTCATATACGAATATTATACGGTGTTTCTTATGTGATATGAGGTACAAAAGAAGTACATTTGGTGACGTAATAAAACAAGTGTTTGTTTTATTGTCAGCAATACTCGAAGTATAATAGTTAGTTTACAAATTTAATAGAAAGACACATAGTAAACTTATATTTTTATAAAATAAAGTTTATCCAATACTCTTAGGAACTTAATCGAAGCTAAGGCCTCCACGACCAGTTATATAAACAGGCCGGACTACATAACATTTAAGATAGCCCATTCATCAGCAACCCAGCTGGGCTCGGGTCTCCTCTCCTCTAATTAGAGAACTGAGAGGATTTTAAGGCCGTAATCCACTCACGCTGGCCTATTGCGGGTTGGTGGATCAGACAAACTCATAGAATTTCTTCTAGCGTATGTGGGTTGTGCTCACGATGTTTTCCTTCACCGTTAGCAGATGGTAAGTCACTTGACTAGTACATATAAATTCCACATAGTGGAATCCACATTGGTACTGCCAGTCGGGATCGAACTCGGACTTATACATCCAAAAAAAAATGATAGCCCATTGACTTTAATGTTTTTTTTACTTTTACCGTTTCTATAACTAATTTCTAGCGGCTATATATCGATCGTAACGTTGCTGTCGAAGCAAACCGACAGCGGAAATTAAATCCGCCTGACATTCTATATAAATATATATGAAACATTGCGAGGATATCGAGTTCGTTTCGACTTCAAATTGATTTAACCTGTTTTACTAACTTCAACGTATCGAAAGTTCGTCTTGAAGTGTACGCCCATTGTATTACGCTATTGAATATATTATACGCCATATTGAATTTACTATAGGCTCATATTTCAAGCTTGTTTGCCTGCGTGAGATAGGTTAAGTACGCATCTTGTATCAAATAATGGAGTGTCTAAAAATATCGACATGTATAGTTACGATGTTATATATTGCATCTTGACAAAATGTTAGCAAAAGGGTGCGTGTAGAAGGTGTTTAGGGGTGTCGGGTTATCATAATTTTCATCAAGGCTGCCGACGGCTGAAGCTCGCGTCGCGGGTATTATCGACCTTTAATTTACTTGGTATATGTCACTTAAGACTTGCGGTTTTATGAAATTGTTGGATTACAAAATGAAATGTATATCTAAGGGCTCGTTTAGGAAGACGTGGTGTGGCGTAGTCCGTACAGCATTGCTTGATGTAATCAACGTAATCTTAGGTACATACTTAGTTTCTAAAGTCGACGTTCTCACGTATATAATGTATGTTTTCGAAATACGTTTAAATATGTTACACATGTATCGTAAGGAAGCTACTACGTTATGACTGAGTGACTTTGTGGTCATTTTGAGTCCTAAACGGTGTGTTTACACTTTCGGTAAATAGATTTGGCACCGCTCATAATATTAACAAAACTGGTGACAAAACTTATTGTGAATGTGAATGACATTTAATATTTGAATAGTTCATCCTCTAAAAAATCTATCTCTGTCCTGCGAGTTCAACTTTTACGTTTTTAAACAGATGTATTTTTTTTTTAATATTAAACGCGCGGTAGTCTCAACCTGAGATATGATGAGATAAGCGCAATGTCTACTGAAGTTTGTATTTTTTATTATTTTTATGGAGAATTAAAATGTGAATGTAAAGAAGGACAAGCCCTTATTATTTTAATTGGAAATATACCACTCAAGCCATAGATACACCTAGAATCTGCGCGCAAACTAAACCTATGATTCAAGCTAATATACGAGGAATTGTTTATGTAGGTAAGCAGGTAACAGATAAAAACCATAATAATCATTATCCGAACATTTTGTAGACTGCCATGAGCTCATAAGTTCATAACTTGGGTGGATTACGCGGAGGCCATTACGTTTGGATATAACGGTAATTTATACATTTTTTATTACAATCGGCTACTAACTTATATTAAATTTGTTGAAAAGAGATTTTCTCGGCTTACCCGCGTACAATTTCATTTATTTTGTTACATTAATACGAGTAATAAGGGAAGTATCATCTCTATTAAGGAGCTACGACCCTACCGATTTTCAGTTATTTATTTTATTTATTTATTAAAAAAACATTATAAGCTAACAGTGTGAACCAAATCGCTTACATGTTATACTACTTAACAAAATTCTTATAAACTAACTTACATTCTTAACAATAACAGCTTTATATATACATATTTATTATACCTATACCTATTTATTATAATCTAAGTACTTATATTGCAGCATACATAATTGAGATCAAAGTTATCACAAGAGATTTTAAAATTATATATTTATTTATATTACAGGGTAACTTAAAACTTAATGTAACATTACCTGACGTAATCTGACTGTCTGATCTCTAATCTTCCAGCAGCACTATTCTCCCAGTAGTGTATCTTTACAATAGTCTGCTAAAATGTTGTGCTCAATCTCAATAGGTATGTCCTTGTTTCTATTTAGCAGTTATTGTGGATCACAAGCTGACAGCTCTATTCAAAATTTAGACACAGTTGTCATGAAATGAAAAATGCATAGGCTTAAATTGAACCTACATTGTTTTGGACATGAATGTTCTAACTCAAGTGCAGTGACATACAATAACAGTGCCTTTTAATATTGAAGTTAGAAACGCTTTATTTATTCAGCGGCGTGGTGATATTCGACTGTTACAGTATTCATGCGATGGGAACATTCCTCTTGAAGACTTATGAGTTTAGTGGCGCAAATGTACGGCTGAACGTTGGACATAGAGAGGGAACACAGGCCATTTTAACTTGATCTATGCGCTTTGAACTAATTAAAAAGACTTAACCTTGGACATTATATGCCTTCGGAGATTACGCTTATAAATGTTCTTACGTAGTTTTAAATAAATTATTTTAAAGTAGTAGTAGTAGTTTGTTTTTATGAACATCATCATATCAGCCCAATGACATCCACTGTTGAACATAGGCCTCACCTAATTTCCGCCACAGCCGATTTTAACAACATTCCAACATTTAATATTATAAAGTATTTATTTTAATAATATTTTTAGTAAAGTTACCCTACGAAGAAAATTATATTGAAATAGTATGATGGCAAAAACAGTAAACAAAACTTTTTTTTTGCGACAGCGGTAGAAAATAAAAACAAGTTCACAGCAAGCTTCACTAAAGAGTTTTGAGATGATTACACGCGTTTTTCCAGACAGTTTTCCGCTGTGTATAATTTGAGGAAAAGTATTAACCAGGAATAAGCGTGGTTTAACAACCAACCCTAAAAATAACTTGAAATTAACGACTTGGAAACTAGTACGTTTTTAGTTGTTCACAAAATATTTAATTAAGATTTTCAACTAAGATGCTAGAAAAAATTCCTTCTAGTTAGTATTTTTTCGCTATTGAAATACACTATTCAAAATACGGCTTAGGTTTGGGTTGGTTGGTATTTATAGACTTGTTGACTTATTGACTTGTCTGTAGCAGCTGTTGTCATTTGAAACTTAGTAGGTATCTATGAAAATGAGTCCCATATGCGACGGTATGAAAATGCAAACAGTTGACTATTCACAGCCCGGTTTTATCAATGAAGGAGCATCGCAGCTTTGCAAACCAAGCACCACAGAACAGAGATAGGTTTTTATTGTTCTGTGCCAAGCACAATCTAAAACAGCAACCGAAAACAAAATCAGTGAGTCCTTAAATTGTAAAATGTTGGTTCGGAAAGTAAAATTGGTGTTGCGCTCTTTCCCAGGCTGGGTATTGTAAATTGTTATTCACATTATTTTCACTGAAAGTCTAATATACGCAAACAAAAGGAAATGAATCAAAACAATATACATTTTTGTTGGGAAATTTTGGTTCAGTGTTTCATTTACCATTTAGAGCCACCTTTGTATTTTGTAGAAAGGTTACAAATAAGTTTTTATGTTCAAAGGAATGTCTCTTAGCAAGTTAAATATTACATTTACTAATATTTTTTTCAACAGATGCTAAAAATATGATTAAGGTTTTTATTGCTTAAAGCGACTGTATAGCAAGCGGTGTGGAAAGTTGTAACCTCCGCTTATGGACATGACTGTTCTCTTAGTATTGGTTAAACAATGAGAAAAAAAAAACCAAACCGGCAAACCTAAAAGGAAATAAGAAAAAAGTGAACCGAAGACGATTAAGAGAAGGAACTGGGCCTTATACATAAATGCTTCTATACTACTATTCCTTTTTCTCTTTTTATTTCTTTTCCTTTGATCTAAATGAGTTCTGAAGGTGACTCGGTATACTACTGATTTGTGTCATACTTCAAACAAAGTTTAATGTATAAATTGATCCCCGTAACAAATAATCTTACCTAACACAGCTTTGGGTAATGTGGTAGTTTACGAGTAAACGTTCTGCGATTAATCAGAGTCGCTCGTCAAACAGAATAGCTATTTTATTGTCAATGTCCACACCGATCAAATAGGCGTCATTCCAAAGTAATAGTCTGGTACGACCTCACCAGGTGTTCGTTGGTACAGTTTGTATGTAATTTCACAGCTTAGACTAAAATTATTCGATAACTGGTTTTCCCTTTAAAAGATTGAAGAAAAATGTACCTACCATCAAATTTACCAACAAGTTGTAATATTTACAATTATAATTATATGAATGATCGAAAGTATGCTTATTAAAACAAAAAAAAGTAAAAACATCGACAAACAATTTCTATCACAATTTATATTAATCGAAAAAGTGACTACTTAAGTAATATATTTGTATTTCATTTTTAGCATACAATAAAAAAACAAAGTGTGGACATACACAATAACACAATAAAATAACTGAACCGTTTCGATAGCCGAACATAATTTTACCTCGTATTTTTTTTTTTTTTTTTAAACAACGCCCGCACTAGGGAACAAGCCCTGTGTCGCGGGGAGCTTTACAAACATGAAACTAACGGACACAAAGTACACCCAGACTAGAAACAAATATCTATGAATCACACAAATATTTGTCTCGTGTGGGAATCGAACCCACGTCACCCAACACGGCGATGTAGTGGCGAGGCGACCACTTTAACCACTGCGCCACGGTGTATATAACTATAACATAGGTATGTTTATTTAAAATCTCAATTTTAATATACAGTTGGGATATCACTATTACATATTTTATTGAAAACACTTATCTTTTATTGATTTCAATATTTCACTCATGCACGTTTTGATATTTCACTTACATAAAAGACACAAGCAAAACGTAAAAGGCAATGTAAGAATACATTAATGGTGTCGAATTTGATTTATTCATTTTTCATATCGCTTATCAAAGAAGTGTCAAAATCAACTTCAAGAGAAGGGTTTTGATGTGAAGTCAGACATTGATACGTAGATAAGAAACGGTTAGTAGAAAAGTTTTGTTTTCCAATTTTGGTGAACATTACAGAGGAGTTAATCTAAATAGGATCTAAGAAAAGGTTATATCTCTTGACTTCGCGTGGTTAGAAGTTGAACGGTATTGGTTAAAATACCACGACTGTTATTGACAGCTATCATTTGCCTATAGCATAATACATTTGAGACATATCTCAACTTAATTTATTGTAAAAAAAAAATTATGTAGCCAAATATTAAAAATCAATTTAACTTGCCTCTTATTTTTTGCATGACACTACAATAGTTTGGCATTTTGGATCTGATCTCAGGTTCGATCCCCAAGTCGGGTTAAATTGGTATTGGCACTTTCATACGCGTTGTATTGCTACTCTTAAGAACGAATTTTCATTTGGCACGACTGCCAGTTTGTTTGCTGAATCTTAATAATGCATCACAACGGACATTTAAAAGACTTTATATAACTATGCTGCTAATTTTTTGTTACAAAACCTACTCAAGAATCATTAAACGAAATGTATTAACACACACATAAATGTATTTGCAGGGGAAATATCTATCTTGGTTAAAATATTACTCCAGCTTTATGGAACTAACTTCGAGTAAACTTCACAAAGTAGTTTTAAAACAATTCGTTGTGCAATAAACTATACTAATATTATAAAGCTGAAGAGTTTATTTAGCCCATTTATCGAGGAAGGTTATAGGCTATAACATCACGCTAAAGGCTAATAAGAGCTGAGCAGTGGCCAAACAAAAACGACGGGAACGAAGCCCTGCGTGACTTCTAGTTCGTAACTTCTTTCTATCGACTCACATTCGATATAAACTGTTTCTTTTTAACACATATGTTATTCAAAAGACTAATGTTTCTAAACGCCCCATGTAAATATAACTTCTCTTATAGTTTACAATCGAGCTTAGTGTACGCTATGTTACATAGATAATGTAGCCGTAAATCTTAGGCTATGTGTCACTGTGAGGCTGCGCCGAGAATTCGTTTTGTTTACAGAAGAATAAAATCCCTTAGCTTTGTTACCCCTCCGTACAAATATTTTACGATTTCGCATGACTTTTACCAAGGGATGGTAATACCATAGCTTTTAGTTACTTGAGTACAAAGCATTATGATACGCCATGGGTCCCTCCCAATGATATACTGAAACTGCCTACACTATCAGGCCTTACTAAAAATATACGACGCATTCGGAAATCGCATTTCACGAATACGGCAAAATCTTATATACATATATGTATAACTTTAGACGCGTTTTTCCATAATCTTGACATGCAGCGTTAGACAGGCTGAATCTATAAAAGTAGTAATATTACCTAATCCCTGTCACAAAAAGTAATGTTATGTTTTTCTTTAAAGAAATACTCTTCTCTGCTACAGAAGGAAATATCAAATAAAACTCCACAAAATATTAAATATAATGATATAAAAAATATTATTCTTACACAGTTATCACTTAACAAAAAGTTTAGGACTTTCATTTGTTGGAAAACGAAATTAAATTTTCAAAAACAAAATCGTTCTGAAACCATAATAAAATTGTTCTGAAATTCTTAGCCCCGTGTTAGAGAAGAGGCTTCATGTGGAGGTTTAAAAATAGTGTAAATATATTATTTTGGTTGGTGGTAAATTGAAAACCGCAGTTTCACTCCATAAAAACATAACACTATAGAAAAAGTTGAATGTTGATACATAATAATAATAATAATATTCTACTACATTCACACAACGCCATCTAGTCCCACAATAAGCAATTATATTTGCTTGTGTTATGGGTACTGAACAACTGATATACTACTTAATTTTTTTTTTTGTAAATACACACATAATATAGATAAATTACACCCAGACCCAGAACAAACCTTTATTGCTCATCACACAAAGATTTGTCCTGGGTGGGGATCGAACCCACGACCTCCGGCTTAGCAGTCAGGGTCACTAACCACTAGACCAACAGGCCAGTCACACATATTCTTATTCTTACTAAAGCTGTAAAGCGTAACAAAAGCCCATTTACAAACTCACCTCGCTAGATAACCTTACGTAAGCACTCAGAGAGGCTTCTAGGCATTGAATTCGAATGCAAAATCCCAACATATTGTCACATTCAAACAATATACCTAAGTTAGTGCAGCTGTACCAATTGTCAGATGATTCATAGGTAGATGATTTATAGGTACATATATTCTACATAGAATCGTTATATCAGAGGAGTCCTTTGTTTGCAGCAACCTATTCAACAGCAACCATCAATGTTTGGACCAACAGACCAGAATAACAATGATTTAATTAAGCAATATAATAATATGTAGATACGTATATGATATATATATGATAATAGGTATTTATTATTTTGTTTATGAAAATTACACATAAGAAAAAACAAAAAGTACTATCAAATAAAGTAGTCAGTTTACAAATGAGTTGAAGCAAGCGCTCTTAACATTTCTTGGCAGTTTAAAATGCTTACACAAGTTTATAAGGTGTAAATATAACAAGCACTACCTTACTCGCATTAGTATCTTCATAATTGCAATTGCAGACCATTTTATACGTAGGTAATCTTCATTCTTCTGAATAGAATTAATGTAGAGGACGTGAAAAAGGTATTTACGATGAAATGGCGAAATAGTTCGATCTACCTGAGGGTCAGTTAGTTAGTTTTTATTTCGCAAATACGGGTATAGTATATGGTGTTACAAAATATCTGGTTCATCCATATTTTAAGGGAGATTTCCTACCCATGAAAAATGTATACTTGACAGTTGACAATGTACACAAAAACTATCTATAAAAAATAGGCTTTAAAGCTACAACTAATACTAAAAACCGGCAAAGTGCGAGTTGGACTCACACACCGAGGGTTCCGTAAGAATTTGCAATATTTTTTTGCGATTGAAATGTACGATATTTGATTATACGTAAGTTAGAATAAATATTCACGTAAAGGTTACCTACCTTTACGTACCAACCATATCTAACATCAGTTCAGAATAAACTCTCACTCTTACTCCGACGTTACATAGCATAGGTACCTTTACGTATACATTTATTAACTTATATCCCCGTTACCTACTAATATTTTACATTTCAATCACAAAAAATAATTGCATAATGAGTTGTACGGAACCCTCAGTGGCCAGCTTTTTATTTATATACAGCTCCATCTAGCCCAAAGTAAGCTAATATAAGGTTGCGTTATGGGATTTAGACAACTGATAATATACACATATTATATATTTCCAAATATATATTTGTTCCGACCCGGGGATCAAACCTGAGACCCCAGACACCGCAACCGTATTGACTAGCGATGCGCCACTGAGGCCGTCAATATAGATAAAGAAACACGGCGCGCGCCGCTCGCTTAACGTGTTGATAATTCTCATTTTCGATTTGGTCTAATTTATGATAATGTTAAGTCCATTTTGTTTGAATCCGCTAATTAATAAACAAGTGGCAAATTGTTTATTCTACTCGAAATATTTAAATGTCACTTCAATACACTTGAACACATCTCTGACATAAGCTATCGACAGGTCACGTGATCAATGTACTTATTTGACATGTCGATAGAATAGATAGATCGAATCGATTGCCACATGTCTAGAGGGGCAGAGCGATCTCGAAAAATTCGTCGTTTTGCACGTTCAATAAACAGGCTATACTCTGTTTATTGACTAACGCTTTAAGCCATAAAATATTACGCTCCAGCCTTATATGGGTACGAGTGGAGAACATTGACGCAGGTGAAACACGGCTGTGCACCTAGTTCTAATATAACTGACTTTTATTATGTACGAGATTTAGAGGCGATTTCGTGAACGTAAAATCAGATTTAATTTTACATTTGAATGTTACGACTTTTGGTTGATTAAAAAAACAGAGTCGTCCTGACGTTGCTCGACTTTACATATCAGGTGTGGCTTATTGCTATCATTTACATTTGTGAGCGGGTAATGTTGTTCTTACGTCTGAACACATAAAATACGAGTATTTTCTGGCATTGACTTCAAGGTAATATGAATGTAAGTAGTAAGAATTCACAGTTGACCTTTGCCGGTGGTAATTAAGACAACTGTGGAATAGATCCATTTATATGTCTGTTTCCCACCACACTCTTTTGTAGGTGTTAACTATATACAAAATGTTATTGAGATAGATGAGATTTTAATCCAAGCCTATGAAAACCTCGAAAATAACATCCCTCAGTTTTCAACACGTATTTCTTTACTATTATATGCATGTCATCATCATATCAGCCCAACGACGTCCATTGCTAAACATAGGCCTCACCTAATTTACGCCACAGCGAACGGTCCTGTGCCGCCTGCAACCAACGGCTGCTCGCAACCCTGACCAGGTCATATGGATGTACCTATTCATAAATGATGTATTGAAGATTTTATACACTTAAATTTATACTATTTAAATACTTAAATGCCAAATATATCAGTAAAAGTAGGCAAATTGTGTGTGCCAAGAGAACACGAACCCTATTTCATACTGTTCAAAAGATTAAAAGCTTTAACGGGACGATGGTCAGATAGGCAGTCAGCAGCTCCCTTTTAGCTCGCCCTGGGCACGGAACCCAAAAAACGTTTAAATTCCTCATGTAAATACTGAAGGAGGAAAAGATCTTGCTTTTTTAATAGAAAAAACAAATGATTTCTGTAATTATCTTGTGGAGCTAGGGAGCCCAGTGAAAAGCACCGACATCGTTAAGCCACAAAAATTTCTTTGGATTACTGTCTAATCTGTAGAAAATTGAAGCTTAAAAATCTAGTCATTTCGGAAAATATATTTCTAGTTTTGTATTAAGGTTTGTTTGTTAAATAACTGTTTCGCAAATATTTTTGATTGTCTATGATAGCAGGTGAAACTAGCTGATTGTAGGTGGCATTCGACATGTTAAAGACGAAGGAATTCCTTCACTCCTCCAAGCAGCTCTTAAGTCCACCAATCTATTAGCTGGATCACAATGTTCTACTACACACAATAGTTGTATCTCTATTATACTGGGTGGCGCAAAAGTAGTGGCACTAAAGAAAATGCTTTTTTTTTTTTTATTATACATTTTCTGTCATTCTGTTGTTGAAAATTGTGTAGTGAACAAATGTAAAATACACTGAAAATAAACATGGACCGTTTTACTCCCCAAGAACGTGGAATATCAGTGATAAGAACACAACGTGAATTTCGTCGACGATTTCCCCACCGTCCGGCACCGATTGGTCGCACAATTCGACGCTTTGCCACACACCCACTAAAAGTTACTGTATGGTGTGGCATCTGTGTTGACAGAGTGATCGGACCCTATTTTTTCGAAGACGCTGGAGGCAATGCGATAACTGTCACTGGAGAACGCTACAGAACCATGTTACGTGAGTTTTTGATACCCAGTTTGGACGAATTGGGGCTGGAGCACATCTGGTTTCAACAAGACGGCGCTACGGCACACACAGCGCGCGACACTATGGACTTAGTGAGGGACGCTTTTCCAGGCCGAGTTATCTCTCGTTTTGGCGATTTGCCTTGGCCTGCAAGATCACCCGATCTGACCAGTCCAGACTTTTTTCTTTGGGGTTTTTTGAAATCTCGGGTGTATGTGAACAAGCCACAGACTCTCGCAGCTCTAAAAGAAAACATTCGTCAAGAAATAACGAACATATCGCAGGAAGTGTTACGGCAAGTTATGCAAAATGTCATAAATAGGGCTCAAATGTGTATCAACTCTGGAGGTCACCATTTAAAAGACATCATCTTTAAATCCTAATGGTACGAAATTTAATGGCACAAATATACATTTAAAAAAATCTAAATCTAGTTTTCTAATTTAGAAAAAATGTTATAGCTGAACCAAATAGGGTCTTTACTTTTGCGCCACCCGTTACTACAAAAAGTCCAATATTTATCTTAATTTTAATAATATGGGTAGGTATTTAAAATGTATATTAACGCAAAAATAATTCTCTCTACGAAAGCGTAGCACTACCGTAGACCAAGGTTACATTCCGAATTCGTAGCAAACTTAAAGTTAAAATTTAAAGAAAATATAAAAATATGAAAAGGTTGAACAAGATTTTAATTAAAGCTTCGAGTGTACCCTACGAATATTATTTCGGTTAACGATTTGAATGTGATTTCCCTCGGTTCGTGTAAATTGTAGGTCCACCTGAACGAAACTATTCAACTTTATATTTACAGAAAGGTGCGGGTGAGAATAGTCATAAAGACAGTGCGGGTGAGAATAGACATAATGGCCACCGATTATTTGTTGCAATTTTTTTTACAAATATTAAATAGAAACTTTCGAATACATACATACATACATACATAGCTTCGCATTATGAACAATTATTACAACGCATTTCAACATATGTATAAATTGTTTACTTATACAATTTTGTTTTTTTATTATCTACAGACAATCAGAATAAAGATATTCTAAATCAAACAAGAACACAAACAAAGCCAGCTAATATTTAGTGTACTTTCATCACTGTAGCAGGTAATGGACGTGCTATTGTTGTCGAGAAACGCCGTCGGAATCTTCAGCCATTCAACAAACGCTAACAAGACGCCTTTAAAGGCTATTTTCCTGTATTTTGATTTAACGAACAAACACTACCGTTTGTAATAAAATACGTTGCATAAACAAGCTTCATTTTGAAATTTAATAATAATGGAAACATGGAAATGTTGCCAATTTATAAAATAGCGGTAATTGGTGACATGATGGGTACATGGTAGCGTATAAAACAAGTATGAGTCTTTAACTACGGAATTTGTGTGGTATTATTGACATGAATGACAATAGGCTTGCTTATAGAGCAGTATGTCAGCACATAAATGTTGAAATGTGATTGTGTGATGTGTTTCTTTCTACTTTATCCTTTGAGAGATTAAAGATAAATTGCATATTGAAGAATATTTATCTGATTTTTCTTTTATTTTTCCGTACCTCAAAAAGAAAAACCGGAACCCTTATTGAATAACTGCCTTGTCCATCTGTCTTACTGTACAGAATATTTTTCTCAAGAAGCATAAAGGTATCAAGCTGAAATTAATATCAAATACTCGGGTCTGCAATCTATTGACATGAAATATTTATTCTAACTTTTATATACATTTCAATGACAAAAAAAAAATTACATAATCGTACAGAACCCTCTATGCGCGAGACGACACGCTCTTGGCCGGTTTTTTTGACAACAAGCAACCAAGCGATTATCAACCGCAAGAACATGGGAAAGTGGGACGAGGAGGGTAAAGGATAAGTGGGTTTCCCTCCATACTAACGGAACGATACGCAACAGAATGAATACTGCTATTTTATGCCATTATTCTGTGAGAGGGTAATACTTGGATCGATCCGGCTCATTCACGCTGAAACCGTCAAGGATCTACTACCACAAGATTTGTGTAACGGACTGTGTGAGGTGTTTTTATACATCTCCTAGCATTGGTTTAGTGACTTTTCAATTTAGATTTGATTTATGACTATACAGAACTAGCAACCCACTACGGCTTCGCAAGGGTAAAGTATTGAGATTTAAAAAAGAAATACCAATCGAATTACTGACTTTTCTCCAGAATTTGTGGTGACGAAGATCCGTACGAATCTTCTACTGACAAACAAAATAAATCTTATTAGGCTAATCGGTCGAACCGTTCTCATGTGGTGCACGTACAGACATTCTAATAAGTTTTATTGATGACATTATGAATTGACAATATTTGCTCAACAAAAATGGACCAAGATCCCAGGGCCGCCAGAGAAAATAAATAAAGTCTGGTGGCCCTAAGATGTTACTCCAAAATATTTAACACCCAAATATTCCGAAAAACTCTATTCCGATTTTTATAATTCTGAATTTTATAATTCCTTTGAAAGCTGACTATTATAACTCCGAACAATTAGATACCCGACGTATTGTGAGCCCGAAAAACAATATTCCGAATTTCAATATTTCTAAAACAATGAACTTTTTATTTAATATAATTATTTAGTGCAAGTTAAATTAGGTTTTAGGTGAGAATCGTGACCCTATCGGTAGCTACGCGTTTATCAATGGTGAGCAGTTGGTTAGGTTACCATTAAAGCGAACTAGCGAAGTGAGCGACCCGCGTCAGCGGTCGCCGTGCGCCACATTTCCTCTATTGTTGGTTATCAATAAAAATAAAATAAAAAAATTGTACCTATATATAGAAAATATTTTGGCATTTAAAAAAAATATGGGGTGAATGATAAATTGGAATTGTTAAATTAGGAATTTTGAATATCGGACATCGGTATTACGGTACATAAGACTTTCGGAATAAAGTTTTCGCATTTATCTAGTGTACCCAAAATAAATACGGTTGTCAAATAGATGAGAAGTAGGTAACATAAAGAGTTATTAAATAGAACGTCTTACGAGAGTAGAAGAAATAAAATCTATGAAAATATAATTTTGGCGTTAACCCTGACAATCTCTTTTGTGATCAAACAGTTTGTTTGAATAAAGTTACAGTTATAGTATTTAAAATGTGAAGGAGTTCAAAAACAAACCTTCAGTCGGAAATCTTAGACAAGCACAAAATGTTTAGTAGTCGGACGCAAACATATCTTATACGTAAATCAAGTACATTATCCAGTGAACACTAGGCAGAAAAAGTTAATATGAACTCTGACTATTATAGCGCGTCGTTTGTTCCATACTCTGCTAAGTGTGTCTGCCTTTAAGAGTAAGACCACGATTTTACCCTAAGAGGCCTCTTCTTCCATTCCTTTCAGCCTAACAACGTATTCGAAATAGTTTCTGATACACACCGCTTTTTCAAATTTGCATATTCATGACATTATGTGAAAACTGTATAAAAATAGAAAAACATACATAAGCCAGCCGCACTCGCCCCGGTCCAATAAAGAAAAAATTCTCACGTCTTACTGGTAATCGTATTTGGATCCTAAACAGGTCTTTTAAAAACTTATGAGACTTCATTACAAAGCAGCGAACGAAGTGTGCGTATACCATTTGTTTCCTATAGCTGTTGTGCGAATACATAAAGAAATGGGCCACCACATAAGTACCAGGTAAATGGAATAGTTTTCATGAGATAACGTGGCGTCGTCATAAAATATAAATTCACGGAGTCCATTTCACCTTCGATTAATAAATTGATCAGTAGCACTACAATAACACATGATAAATGCTTTTACTGTTCAGCTGATAAAATTGTTATCAATACTTTATAGCAGTTTGATACAATAAAATAAAATAGGTACAAAGAGTTCCTTACCATTTTCATATTAGCAGATTGAATGATGAGATACGTCATGCTCGTATGAACAAAATCTATTTGTCGCTTGATGGAGGGCAGCGATTGTCGATAACTTATGTTCTTCAACTATAGTTTTACGAAGAAAACATGTCAACCAGTGCTGGGAGTGGGGGCGTCGGTCATTGGGAGAAATAAAAGATACGATATATCTAACAATCTATACAGTATCGGGCCGCGCACTGAACTGCGGATAGCTACATGATTCTACTTCACTGAATGCAACCAAATAACAATACAATCCACAAAATAAAACTGCATAGTTCAACACTGCTGCACACTTCAGTTTTATATTTGCTTTCTGCCAATGACAAAGTGTTCTTTTTGGCAAAATATCAATGAAAAAACAAAATGTATCTTCAAAGAAGATTGAAATAAAGAGGGAAATTGAAAACAATCGAATAAATTGATTTGTAGGATTGAGCATCCGCAATAAGTTCGATTTAAATCGTTATTCTGCAAAAAACAATAACTGACTCTATCGAGCTAAATTATACAAACGAAATTCAATCAGAATGTTATTCTTTTCGTTTAAAGTATTCAGATCATTGCTTGCACAGTCGCTCTTGTATGCAAATACAAGAGATATTGTTTATTATGATTACTTCCCGGTAGCGTGATCTATGTTTTAAGAGTAGGTGCCTCCCTAGTAATAGCAACACCATTCCAAACGCTCAAAATAGCATTACCAGATAATTTTTTTACAAAATTATTAAAGAATTTGATTTTCTTACCGTAAAGATTAAGGAAGTATTTGGTTGTATTTGAGTTTTGTTTTGTGCGGCAGCTAATTGTCCTTGTGCGGAGGTGAATTTTTAAATTATATTCGTGCACGTAAAAGAGAGATACCTGTATTGCCGATGTCCTTGCTTGAAGTGTATCAAATTTTACAAATAATATACGGATAATAAATAATACGGGAAATATTTTTGCGTAACGCACAGACATGTCATTATTTTACACTAGTGCGATACGGGAACTATTTGGCCGTATTCTAAACCGTACCATACGCAGAGTTTCAGTTAGCCGTAGTGCTGTACCCAGTTAACACGTGTTAAAGAAAGTGTTACATTTTTATTAAATATTTTTTACATTTTGGCCATGCTTTTAGACTATAATAAAAAATATATTCATAACTAAATTTGACCTCAAATATACTCAAGTTCCTATCATTTTACGTGATTATGCAGGATGCTATGTCTAAAGAATAATTACAAACTTGTCTTATTCATTGCAGAAAAGTTTAAAATTGTTTTTTTTTTATATATTTATTATCCAATAAAGGGGTTTATCCGACCGTGGCAAGCCGCTTTATCCTTTGTTATAAAGTACATTAAATTTGGAGGTAATAATGCTTACATTTAAACTTAAACTTTCTTTCATTCTCTCTATACCACACTTGTAACTCTTCTGGAAGCCTGTTTAAGAAGAATGGTACCTAGTATTGAGTTATATTGTTGTGTTTTGGTAATGAAAAATTGCTTTTATAAGTAATAGATCTCGAAAAGTCAGGTCTGCTTTTTTCTATTAATATCCCAGCCCTATTGATCTCCGTGAGTGTTAAAAAGTATATAATAATATATACAATCATAACATTACAGTGTTTAAAAAGGTCGTCGTAATTATCTTAAAATTTTTGTATTATATGCTTAGGAACAATCGTTTTTAATATACTCAATTGTAAATTATAAATATCTGCCTAATACATATGGTAAATTCGTCCATAGCTACTAAGCCCGTAGCTGACCACCGAGTCTGCAAGAGCCAAATATAGCATTCTGAGTGTTTTAACTTGCAACTTGTACTTTAGTATGCTAAGTTTACCCAGAACACATCTTAATTTGTTGCACACATAGTCTTTGTGCGGACCCCAACAAAGACGGCTGTCAAGCACTGAACCAATATACATATGTTGGTCGACTACTTCCAATATTGGACAGTTGCAACCCCTTGATTTATGTAAACAAGAATGCTGGTGAGCTATGACAGAAGGTGTTGTGTGGCTTCTTTTATGCGATGAGTGTATGTGTACTATTTTTGTTTTCGAAGTTTAATTACTAGGTTGCTTTTTGGAGGTTTGAAGTCAGGGCTACGTACGGGAAAATAGAAGTCGTAACGGCACGGTAATAACGGTACTGCAGCCGCAGGGAACGTGTTAATACTACCTACATCTAAAAAACAATACCTACATGCATAAAATATATATAGTTTCATCTTCGTTCGTATATATATAGATTCATCGTTGGAAAGAAATAAAACACTACATCATCGCCACCTTTTGGATCTCAAACAAAAGTTACTATTTTAAAGCCTTCCACATTAAATAGGCTTCCAGTGGAGAATCATTGAAAGGTATCTACATTAAATAATATAAAGGTAGCCTATGCAAAGTGAAGAGTCGAAAACGTACAATTCGAATTGAAATATCAAGTGACACAAAGCAATGTATACGAGCACTGCCATTGTAACTGGAGTATTTCATATCGTTTATTTTTTTCGGCTACAACAAGCTACCCGACCGTACGGCTTGTTAGTACGCCATATTAACGCGATCAAAAAATAAACAAAATTACTTTATGCCTTATAAAGGGTGGAATTTTGTAATGCTACCTGGAGGGAAAGTAGTTCAAATACTGGAAATAGATCATTTTGTTCAAAAGAAACATTCTTTTATTTATAAAAAGAAACAAAACTGCATTCAAATTCTTTCGGTACCCACTCTGTATATATGTATGTAGTACCTATAGGCGTTACCTGTTTGGAGGTATCGAAGGCAGGTCAAAGAAGACGCAGGTCAAAGAGGTAGCACGCACACTATCAAAGGAAAAGGCACAATCGTAGCTTTTCAATCGTGATTTGATGACATGTTGACCATTGTGTTCGTGGCTCCGTCTGTCAACCCACAATGTGATTGACGACACCACTGTCCTTTCGATACGTAATGAATATAAAAATACTATTTATATCTCACCTTACACTTCCGTTATGAACCTATTCTGATTCAAGCAGTTTTTACTGTTGCCGCTGGGGAAAACGGGTTTCAGAGTGGAGACCTCGTTTCGGCAAGCGTAGTGTAGGACGCCCCCCGTCTAGGTGAAGTGACGATCTTTGTAGGGTGGCTGGCAAGCGCTGGATGAGAGTAGCCGCAAATCGAGCTCAGTGGCGTGCAATTGAAGAAGTCTATGTCCAACAGTGGACTAGTACAGGCTGATGATGATGATGTACTGTTGCCGTCAGTAAATCGTAGCCTATGTGTTATTTCCGACTACAATCTATCTGTTTGCCGTATTTAAAACAGATACTTTCAGCCGTTTCTGCGTGGTTGCGTAAAAAAACCTTCTTCCATCATAACTTTCGCATTTATAATATTAAGTAAGATTTTCTACACTGGTTTCAGAAGGAAAATATACTATAAAAATGTTAGCGAGTTGCCGTCTTTAAGTTTTACCATAATCTGCATAGCAGTGTAGAGGTGTGTCATTAAAATTTTATGCACAATAATAATGACGTTGAATTTCAATGTGAACTAAATTATGAAACCAATAATGAACTTTCTGTAAACAAATGCGGCTATGTAGACGTAAAACTGTGTAAGTAGGTAGGTAGGAATCAATGGTACTTCTGACATAAAGGGTATATCACCTTGCCGCATTTGTTTACAGAAAGTGTCACGATTTACAACCGTGCCTGTCAAAAGCTTTATTTTATCACGAAGGCCAAATACCTATTTTAGCGATCGATTTTAAACTATGAACATTATGAATTTTGACCATAGACCTGGTCCGCATTTGACACACAAAATAATGTCGTTTATACTTTTTTAATATATAAACGATTGCCAGATACAATAAAGTTGTACAGTATAATACAGTGACGCATCACTTGTCGATACAGCCAATAATATTTTTACGAGGCCATAGAAGCCCATTCGTAAGAGACACCTACAAACGAGATGTGGAGACATATTGCTGTTGTGAGTAATGGCAGTACTTATTTGAGACGACATCTTTATCGTTATTTATTTATTTAATTATGTTGTTAAATGGATTTATATATAAAGTGATGTGTATCTAATCTATAAATGTGCCAGTGAGTTTCTTTATTTATAACTCTTTTATTGCTAAACCACTAAAATAAAATATTAAATTTGATACTTGGAGCCGATCTTAGATTACTTTAGCATACATTAGCATTAGCTAGAATTAAGTAAAATATATTTTTCTGATTTCAAGATACCTCTAAAATCTTAGTATACATTTTTGTGAGAAAATGTCGCATGAAACAGGAGCTACTGAGATTGTAGAATAAGAATAAAATATATTTTTCGACATCGTGAAACTTTATCATCCCACTTGAATGATCCGCGCAATCACCGATCAAAAATGTCTTTTATTACTTTGGTAATCAGACCTACAACTACAAATTAAAATAATTCGACAATTTTGTTTTATTCAACTCATAACGCATAGTGTATAAGGGTTATAGGTATCTAGCGTAATAATTATATAATAAATTGCGAATTTGACTTTAAGTAGGTATATAAAATTTAAATAATTAAGTAGTTGGTTTATTTTCAACGTGGCTATCAATGATATTGTATGTTAAAAAAGGTGTAGATAGGTTATAAGCGCTCGAAAAGTGGCATACTAAAAATAGTCTTATTAGCAAACTTCATCTCTATGTCCCGTTGACGGGAAGGTATTTTGACATTGCATTATTACGATATCTGTTTGTGCGTTTGTGTGCCATTTCCAAAGATCGAACGCTATGTAGGTAACCTATCTACACCTTTTTTAACGTACAATATCATTGGTGGCAATACTAATTTTCTGGCGGAAAGCCGCAGCGATGCGGAAGATTTTGGTTTTACGTTTTTTGTCATTTCTAAGATAATTTGTAATACATTTAATTTCTCTGTTCAAAATTAGAAATAAATTTCGGACAAAAATTATATACCCATAACAGTCAGCTAAAAAAGTAGGTATCCATAATTTTAAAACGCATGTATACCGTACATCCATAAACTACTTAACAAGACTAGTGCCAAAATTGAATTATCATCGTAAATTCAGGGATATGTTCTCGTACTATTGTTGCTGACTACATACATACATTTTCATTTCATAAATAAACAAATAAGGAAAAAGTTTTGTCAGTACAAATTCAAAATGTATCGTGCGTGTTATTTGTAAACGTGTAAACAAAAGGTACCCTGGCTGAGTGTGTCAAGACATAAATAGCATTTAGTAAGGGGAACCGTGACCCAAACTGGGGCGAAGTGAGGGACTCAAATGGTGTAAACGTACGTGTGAACCTTTAGTCTTCAGTGCATTCGTCGAGTTGGCTCGCTTTCAGCTCATTACTCGCTTACTATCGATTTTACAGCTGTTAACAGACGAGGCTTGTGTCGGTACATACAGTGTTTTGGTTCGATGAAAATTGTGCTGAAGCATCAATTATGCGTTTTATTTATAAAATTTTGAAATATATGAGATTGTACTCCATACCCTGCCCAGCAAGAACCGTTTTTACTTGATTTTTTAAAATTGTAAACATGTATTCGTGAATAATGATAAAAATTTGTAATTAAATGCCATTTCACCTGTACCTACCTAATAACCTAATTATGATCAAAACTTTACGAGCGGGCGTCAATGTAAACTATAATTACTAAGTTAGCTAGCGTTTTTAAAAGTAACGATATCCTACAATAAATACGTAATAACCTGACTACGAAAAAGTCAATGTGACCGCTTTCAGACAACATACCAGCAGAGGTGTTTGCGCTCGAAACTTTAAGAAGAATTATCATGCCGTCTGCACGACACGACAGACTTTATCGTAGACTTTTACACACAGCGGGAAGCGTAGGCTCAAACAGAGACGCCGGCGGACATGGAGTTGTACCTCCGCACTACAGAACGGTGTTGTATTCTTGCTGGTAAGTAGTTTTTTTTTTATACGACGACGGTAGCCAACAGACGTACGGTCCGCCTGATGGTATGGTTACCGTAGCCAATGGGCGCCTGCAACACCTGGGGGCATCACGCGCCCGGCCCGACCCTTAAGAAACCTATTCACTCCTTTGTTGAAGAACCCCATACTGTAGTCCCTTGGGAAAACCTCGTTAGGGAGTTCATTCCACAACAAGTTCAAGTAGTTGTATCCAGACCTCACAAGGAAAGGTTTAAAGGGTCAGCAACACTCATGTGATACCTAACCTGGTGTTATAGAGGTTCATAGGCTAATAGGTAACGTGGGCTGTAAGTTTTTTTGTCACCATCGTGGTATAAAATGAAAAACTATATTTAAATGGTTGTTTTTACTTTGTTATTATACCAAACATACAGGGTGTTCATCAAATTAAGGTGTTCGTGGCTATTACAAAGGTCGATAAGGCGCCCGCGGCGGCCTGTTATCGGGTTAATGTCCTTTTTCTGCTTCAGAAGCCACCAACAACAATAAACGATAGCCCCCTACCTACAGTTATGAGTATTAACAAATGGTTATCGCGATCGATTATGTAACATGTTCTAAAAATGGATAAAGAACCAAAAGGTCAGTTGGAATGCATAATATATAAAGAGGTATTGTTTATTTGAGCCTTTTTATTTTCGAACTTTACCTTTTTTAAACAATGATAATATATTATAACTTTATGGTGTTTGTATTTTTATGTGACATTTAGTCTTTAAACAGATAGATCAATTGTTATTCAGTTCATTTATGCCCGATTTCTGAACCATCAGATAAAAGTTATAGATAGAATCAAATATAACTTAGACAAATTAAAATGAATTTTATATAAAAAGAAAGTAAAATATTTGAAAGTAAAATATTCCGATATAATGTCTGTCATCATTCGTTCAAGAGAAAAAGATTGTTATATTTGGCGGATCAGTAGGCTTAGAGATTTCGGAGCCAAGCTGATATTGGGGATTTATTGACAGAAAATTCCAATATCAATATCAAGATCTAACCAATATAATTAATGTGATATTTCTTATATTTCTTTGTTGTGTAAACAATCGAATCAAATATTGAGTGGATGACCGCATAACGATTATCTTTAGTCATTTAATAAACTCGATGGAGGAAAACAATAGAGTTCAGCTCGTGCGCCACTGCGATGCAAATTCAATATTTTGACCATAAATGCGTCAGAATCGTTCTCGTTATAAACCCGATACTTGAATGCATTTTGTCTACAACATATATGTTTTCCCTAAGTTTCGAGAAAGTAATGTTTCGAATAAATTCATATTTTAACATTTTATTCTATTGCAAGGGTTTTCTTAAATAAAAACAAACAGGTCGGCAAATATTTATACGTAACTTACCCAATCAAATAAAGAACGTAGATATGCCTTTTTTATGGTAACACATAGTGAAAAGAGCGCTTACACAGATTTAGACATCGCACATGAGAACCTATTTGAGTAAAACTAACCCAGAAACTATTAGTTCGTAATGTTTATCGTTTTGGGTTCTATATGTTCGTACACCATGTGTGCCGCAACGATGTTCAGACCACCCTTTCAAGCATGCTAGAGGATCAAGTGTTATATCCACCTCCACCCTACATTTTGAAGTAACATTTAAGAGTCATATGCAAGTAGGAATGTGTGACTTAAATATTCACTTGTACAGATGGTGTGATTGGTATCTATAAGGTCTATTTTGGCTTGTAAAAAAAATGCGGCTGCTTTCTTCCAATGGTTCAAAAATTAGCACTATAAATTCGGTGCTCACGACAATTTTACTACAAATAGCTTCACTATAACTTGGAACAACGGTGGTCGATGTTTCATAATTTTCATTTTTTGCGTTCTTCTTATTTACATTCGAAACTGGCAAAAATAGGTGGCATATTTTTAAGGTAATGGGTACCTATGCAAAGAGAAGAAAAAGTTATAGATATTGACTTATCTGCCTAATGTTGTGTTTAATTTGCCCGTGGCTCCCCTCACGTGGAATACGATTCCGGTGATCACGGAAATTTTACACTGTGTGCACTTTTTCATTTGTTTCCAGAACCTTCATCGAACTTTAATGAGCATAAAAACAAGAACTATATGACTTTTATTGCATGTAATACATTTAATCTTTATTTTTAAATTATAGACTTACCATACACTTTTACTAACAAACTTTTTCAGGGTCATAGTATTCAGATATATAATAAAACTAGATATAATAAACCAAAACAATGTTTGTAAGTCCACTAAAAGAGCACGACGATGGATGAATATATTGATAATATCGATAAATCTGTAATTTTTAAGTAAACCGATTTCAGAAGGAACCATTGGCCATGCCATTCAATGAATTTGAATACTGATGAACATATAACATACCTTCACCGTGCGTACATTATTTCATACACGTGGCGTTCACCACGAGTCTCCGTGTCATGCAGACTTTGTAGGAAAATTAGTACGCAGCACGTTTTACGGTTCCCTGAGCTCGTAAACAAGGCTATAGAGAATTCTTAAGCGGACTAGAGATGGTACCCTACATGTTATATCACTACAAAATTGGCCTCAAATTATGCAAAAACTTACTCAGAATATTGCCCTATTCTCTAAAATTTACAACTTTAATATCTTTTAATGCCTACCTACAATGTACTCGTCTCTTAGTAGAAAGTCTTTATTTTATAGTGAATAGTGAAATTGTGGTGGACTTAAACACTTTTTGAAGTAGGTAATCAGATACACTACGCACTCGTACTCGTTTAACCTATCATAGGTTTATTATCAGTATCGAAACAGTCAATTTTCATAATTTTACACACATAATGTTTCTGATTACTATGACCCAGTAAAAGTTTTGAACTACATAATTTTAATTTGTATAACAAGGATGATGTTTCGGAAATATACAAACTGGATCAATATTTAATTAAACCAAAGGAACTTTTCGTAAAATTTAAACACGTCAAGTTATTTTCAAATCGATTTTTACTCCAGTGACTAGCCTAGTTGTTTGACGGCAATTTACAACGTAAATTCTGGCTAACAATGTCTAGAATCTCGAAAATACTCGGAATACTTACGTAGGAGTCAAATTGATGTGAGCGAGCGAACAGTATAGGTATTATTTATTAGGCCCGGTACCAAATGTGATTATCGCACGTGCACTCATATTATTTATCGTATACTATAATGGTCTGTCTGATCAACCAGTTACTACAAGCGTCCTTAGGACACGCCTAAGGACGCTTGTAGTTTCATATAGCCCTCAAGTAAAAAGACACCTATTAGGCAGTCAGGCGCTAGGTAGGCCCTTGGTAGAATGATGTTACACGAGCGTCAAGCAATGTATAGAAGTAATAGGCACACAATCATATTTTACATAACCCTATCTCAAAGTTCATAGCCTGATATTTTGACAGTGAATAAATTTATCAAAATTATCAATAGGTAGGCACTTTTTTAAATGCAGTTGACCATATCTAGTTTGGGAGTCATCTACACAATAAATGTCTGTTCAATATATTGCACCTGCGATTGGTCTGTCTGCTTTTCTCTTGAAAATGGCTTGTAATTCTGCGAAAATAACATTGTGAAAAAAAGACGTTTTGAGAAAATGACGTTCTTCGAAAGTGACAAGTGTCAAGAGCGATACGATCAACGAGGTTAAGCAATATTCGGCAAGGTCAGTCCATGATGGGTGACCGTTTATGGCTATTTTATTCTTGAGCGTCTCCGTGCTTCAGAAGGCACGTAAAGCCGTTGTTCTCAGTTATCACATAATGTGGTAGTTGTTAAGTCAAGTTAGAAGCCTTTTGGGAGTCTACGTAACAAAACTAAACCACTCCGTTCTCGTTAATCTATATTGTATGTGGAACATTTCTATAAATGTGCCACCGTAATACAGTACAGACGATAAATTGTCTGTGAACAAGTTAATTTCCGTAGCAGGGGAACCCTTCAATATTATGCTAATATTGAATTAACACCTACAGTCTAAAATAACATACGCAAAGCAGAATTAAACAGATGAAATAACAGAATTATTTTAATGAAATTTTATGGCAAATTAAATATTTTACATTGTTCATTTCAAGTACTGCTCGAAAAAAGAAACATTATACTTATTAGTATAGAATAATTGTTTCACGAAATCATCATAACGATTTTAGTAAGCTTCAACAAACAGTGATGAATAACAATGCAACACAAACACTTCTTATTTCGTATGGGAATCAAAATAACTCGAGACACTTATCCAATTTTCTGAATTTACTATAATAAAGACCCTTAAGTAGGTAATTTATATAATTTTTAATTGAATATTTTATTTATATATTAATTACACTATAAAGTGGCATGAAATGATAATACAAAAAAAAAATATTACAATGTTTTAATATTTGTACTTGAAGCTGTAGACCACTATCTATTCACCGGCGCCGGTAACACAATTTAAGCGACAATTTGCTCCGCAACGAAATAATTAATTTGTACCAGAAAATCAATGTACCTCTCACAATCAAATTTCTATAAAGAATGTTTGAAATTGACGTCGGCTAGTTATGATTAAATTTAGAGCAGTTAACGACTGAATTGCAATCTGACGGGACAACTTCTATTGATTGGCAATTAAATGACGGAAATGGACTAATCATGAAGAGAACTAAAAATGAATTGCTTGTACGTAGTTGTGACTTGTTATACTAGGTAGTCTGTAACGTTATTTATACTTGTAGCTTGAGTTCTTAATTATTGTGCTTCGAATCATGTCATTGAATCGATATCACTGTCAAATTTAATGTTTGAAAATATAATCATGCTCGCTTACATTTTTACCCACGACGGAACGGAGACGGTATATGCGTTTGGGGTGAGAGGTTGTGTGTTTGTGTGTTCCCACATAATGCCACTTATCATCACGGAAACGGTTTGACCGATTTATATGCGGTTTTCTGTAAAGTGTGTGCGATTCTTGGGGAAAGGTTATTAGATAGGTGTTATGTTAATAGCTCGCCAGGGGGCGCTACAATACACTGATCTTGTTAAAACCTTTGTGCCCTTCTATCTTTATCTAAACGATTAAACCGATTTCGATACGGTTTTCTGTAATGTATTTGTGATTTATCGAGGATGGTTTATAGATACACGATATTGTATTTTTTCGCCAGGGGGCGCTGCAATAGACTAAGCAAACCTATGTTTACAGTTTCTGTAAAATAATTAGACCTGTTACTGGATATAGGGACACGTAGCATTGTAGTACTGGGATATTGATTACACTCATGAGGTTAAGCAACTTTGGATAAGGTCAGTTCATAGATGGGTGACCGTTTATGCAATTTTAGGGTTCAGGGTTCACCTCAAAAGAAAAAACGGAACCCTTATAGGATCTCTCCGTTGTCCGTCTGTCTGCCTGTCCGTCTGTCTAGAATATTTTTCTCAAGAACGCGTAGAGGTATAAAGCTGAAATTAATATCATATACTTGGGTCTGCAAACCCTCGGCGTAAAAAATAAATCAAAATTCTAAGTTAACCCAATCAAAAGATACAGCCGTTTATTCTCCATTTTTACCCGACTGTCAGGACGGGTATTGCTTTTCGCGCGTATCTTGTATGTTTGTAAATTTCTTTATTCCCACTAATCTTCCAAACAGCTGGATGGATTTTGGACAATTAGGATATCGTTAGATTAATCTAGAAAGTGTCCTTGTCAAAGTGTCTAGAAAACCCAAGTGTCCTTAGATAGGTTTTAAGAATAAAAAGACTTAAACGGCGGGCTTTTGATGCCAAAATGTAAGAAGTTCAATTTTTTTTTAACCAACCTATCTACTTAGTTGGGTATCAAAACAAAGAGTATTTCTCACAGCTCTAAAGTGCCATATTTAAAATGAAATAATGTATCTAACACCAATTTAAGTTAGACATACTCGTAGGTATGAGACATGTAGACTTGAACGGCATATTTCGCGAACCGTAACATATCACTACTGTTAATTAGTTCGAGTGTAAATTCTGTTCCTTTGTGTTTGTTGCAGCTAATGTTCGATTTCAATTGAAATGAACAAACAATACTATTGAATTTGTTGGCCATTTAAGTATGAAAATATTCGTAGAAATCACGTTGTATGCGGCTACATGTTTTAAAAAGTTATGTAAGCAATTTGCACCCGTCCGTTAGGGTAACGCTACATGGAATTCCTAACTATATGTGCTATACTTTTCAAAGTACAAATGTAAGTAATATTTGAATAGCGGCAGAATTTCGAAGGATGTTTTTAGCATAGATGCAGAAGGCAACTGCAAAGATATTTTTCTAGTACCTACCTACCTACAAACATACAAATCACGACTATTTCCCATTACAGAAAGACCACTTGTTTCCTCTAGCTAAGATAATATATGTGCAATGTGGGTTCCCTTAAACATGAGTACATTGAAGAAGAATGTTCGAGGCTAAATATACAAAAGCTCGAATCTTATGTGCTTTTGTATAGTTGGCCTTTGCTTTTTTTTCAAGTAAATATAAGGAAGAAGTATTACTGGATTGATTGTAAGAGAAATGGTAACGAAAACAAAATTGACTATAGTGGTGGGGATACTTATTACAACATGACCATCGCCTTTTTACCCCTTCAAGGCGCGACACTATGTTGGGTTATTTTAATTGATATCCCCACCACGACAGCCAATTTTGTTTTCATTAGCTTTTCTCTTACAACCAATCTAATATATTTGTCGTACTACTACTTTTTATATATTTACTTGAAATTCTACAGTGTAAAAATTGTGTATTGAACTACTTATATTGCAAGCGACACGTAGGTAAAATGGTGACTTTTATAAAATAAATTGGAACCTAATATTTCTAACACGATTCTAACAAGATAGCGGAATTTCTATACTCGTATTTCTCGAGTGGGCCGTAGGTGTAAGCGGGGACGCTTATAAGAACGTAACGATGCTACGTGTGCACATCTCTGCTTATAATATTAGTTAAAACACTCCACAAAACTATATTTTAGCAAAATTACTACCTCAGCAATAACAAGTACAATAATATATACCCGTCTCGCTTGTGTTGTGTTATTTTCATTCAATAAGTGGGACATTAATGGGTTGCTGATGAAATAAATAGTTTGTCAAAATAATGTTTTTTTTGTCTATAAATGTGATCGTACCTACAGACTCGTACGTAGGTAGGTATATTATTCCCTAAGTCAGTCAGTACGCAACAAAGTATAACAAATCAATTTGTTTCCACAAAATTCTGTACACATTTGCGTCCGTCAATTTTATTGGCGGATAAAGCTGATCCGCTTACATTAGGTTGATGTACACTTGCGATAAAAGTAAGTGGAGTATTATCTCAAAATAAATATTCCTAACAACTTCTCAAGGATAACTCTCTATACTTTTTGATTCCCTTGCTTGTGTGTATCATTGGAAGCGATGGTGGCCGAATGGTTAAGTGACCGGCATCCTATTCATACGGTCCGAGATCGATCGATTCCGACCTGCGTACCAATGTGAATTTTACTTTGTGGAATTTATAATAGTATGTACTATTCAAGTGACTAGCCATGTGCTAACGGTGAAGGAAGATACTCTTGAGGGTTTCCTCACATTCATCATCATTCATCAGCAACCCATTAAGTCCCACTGCTGGGCTCAGTTCTCCCCTCCTCTAACTAGAGAGCTGAGAGGGTTTAGGCCATAATCCACTCACGCTGGCCTAGTGCGGGTTTTTATTTTATTCACTTATAATTTCTTCTTGGGCATGTGAGGAAACCTTACCATCTGCTAACGGTGAAGGAAAACATCGTGAGGAAACCCACATATCCTAGAAGAAATTCTATGAGTATGTCTGATCCACCAACATACAAAAAACATATCAACATATCCGCGAAATAAATAAAAAACTAACGCATGCAGGATTAGTTGTCCACGTGAACGAAGTCAGGGGCACAGCTGATTTCAAATAAATAACAATAGCTTTTGACAGAATGACATCTGTTGGATCAGCTAGGCATTTAATAAACGCATCAATTTCTTTAATGTACGTATCAGGTAAATTATAGCGGCAAAGTGCGCGGTCAGAAATTCTCACAATAGATAAAACTATCTGCGTGTTTTATATGTAGGTAGTAATTTAAGACAATCTAGGCAGTAATGCCAACGCCTATCGCTGAGGCCTTCGCTGAAGGTCGAACAACCCTGAGATGATAATCGCAACCAGAAATCGATTAGAATAGAACCTTGCTAGTGCAAATACTTGCAACCATGATAGACAATTTTATCGGAATTTTCTGTTACGTTTTGCCTCTTCTTATTTTTTTATTACGGTTTTTCCTTTTGCTCCCTTTGGTTGGTTAAATACAACAAACTATTCCACAAATCCCGGTTGAAATGCCCCATCAATAAGGATTGAAAGACTTTTGTCCTCAAATCTTACTTACAGCTGATTGACGGGACGATTTTTTCGCCCAATATTAACAGAACGTACAGTGAGAAAAACTGTACTTCTAAAAAATTTCTTTTTTTTAGAAGTACTTTTTTTATTTCTTCTAAAAAATTAAATCTGTACCTTCTGAAACATTGCACAGCAAGACAATAACTATTCTTCACTCATTACTCATCTATGGGAATACATGTTTAATAATATACAATTTGATCGATGTCTGTTTATAACTACCAAGCTTCAAATTTCCCACATTCTGTCTAGACTCATACTTTAACATTTTTATTTGAAACTTTGCCCTCCAAATGAGCCTATATAAAAGCACTAGATACAAATGAGAGCTATGAGCTGCTCGGGACAATAGATATAAGTACCTATTTCAATCGATCAAACCAGGCCACAATAGACCGCAATCGGACATGAAGCTGTACCGGCTTTATTGAACAATCAACAGAACATACCCTCGTTAATGCGTTTGGTAACCGCAATCATACTGAGAAATGGCGGAAGATAGATAAAGCTATTGCTTTATAAACCTAATAATTTACACTGACGAAAATAAATCATTAATTAAATTCTCATTCCCACTAATTCAATTTCTGATTCTCATTGCGAATGAAATAATGAGAGAATCGATATTGTGTTTTAAAATGTCAGAGCGAACATCGCACCACCCAACTTGATAATTATTATAAACACATTTCCGTAACCTTAAAACCAAGTTTTTTCTATTTTATCGCTCAAAGCAATGATATTGTATGTTAAAAAAGGTGTAGATAGGTTACCTACATAGCGTTCGATCTTTAGAAATGGCACACAAACGCACACATAGATATCGTAATAATGCAATGTCAAAATACCTTCGCCGTCAACGGGACATTGAGATGAAGTTTGCTAATAAGACTATTTTTAGTGTGCCACTTTTCGAGCGCGTATAACTTATCTACACCTTTTTTAACATACAATACAATATCATTGGCTCAAAGACTTTAAAGCTTTCAATTACGTAGTTTCTTCGCCATTTTATTATGTACGTTGTTTTTCTGCTACAACGAGCGGAGACGAATCCAACAACCCATAAATCATCGAGCTGTTTTTGAGATATAAATGGTCTAATTAACATGACTTTGCTTAGTATTACTAGCTATCGTCCGCGGCTCCACCCGGGTGGTATGTAACTATGTTCGTCAGAGTGGTCGTTTTGCCCTTTATGTGTCTGCAAAGTTTCATATAAATTGGGCTGACGGTTCTCGAGTTTTAGGTGAACATATTACAAACACATTATCTTATAGATAGATATTATATATATATTAATAAGTCAAAAAAAACATGGCCTCACGCCTTTTATATTCGAAGGCATAAGAAGAAGTGCATCAAACCTACATTCCGCCATATACGTTAGTTTCTATGTCTTAGGGTTTTTTTATTAAAAGAAACCCGATATTTAATATTGTCATTCATCATCATCATCATCATATCAGCCCAACGACGTCCACTGCTGAACATAGGCCTCACCTAATTTACGCCACTGCGAACGGTCCTGTGCCGCCTGCAACACATTATCATTCACAACATTTTAATTAATACTCTGTAAATGTCAATAAAATAATGTAAATAGTCCGTCTCTTATGTTATCGTATCGTATGGGCTTGAGGCAGACCCTTGTGAATTAGTAGAATTTACTCGTTACTATTTTTTTGGTCCATGTAGTGACGGATTAATATACCTACATATTGTCACTACCCTATTTCGACCTGTGGGTGTCGTAAAGCGACTAAGGGGCACCTTAAGCAGACAAGAGCACTGCGAGAAAATAGAAGTTCGAAACAAAACCCTTTACCAATCTGTCTGGCCAGCGTAGTATAGTAGGCTAAAACCCTCCACTATCTTTGGAGGAGATCCTTGCCCAGCAGTGGGACTTTTATGGGTTGTATGATGAAGTGTCAATAATGCAGCATATTTCAATTCTTCTCTAACTTTTTTAGCTTGCCCCAAAACTCTTGAGTATCGTTTGGTATTTGAAAAAGTTCCTGACGGATAATCTTGGCTCACAGAGAGTACGGTTCCGTTAAACTTTGCGAGTGAACAATAGTATTTTATATAGCACTTTGAATTATCATTATTTTTTATACTGTACTAGCTTCGATATTTTATAGTCACGTAAAAACTCACAGTCAAAATCAACCGCTATGCCGATGACACGAATTAGAAGCCAAATTACTCGATGAGCGTTCAGTATATGCCCAACCTTTAATAAACTGTCTGGTACATTTACGGCAATATTGGAGGCTAATAAAACTAGCGCACCAAAATGTATACCCTACGGCTTGTCTCCGACAAAGAGATCCCATTATTAGGATCGGTTGAAATTCTGTTCTGAAAACAAATAATTTGAGATACAACTTCGAGAGTGCAGCCTCACCGCAAACTCACTGAAATATACTCGGAGTAAGATTATAAATCATTTATAGAAATAACGGCACTTGGGAACATTCCTAAAACTTTTGGAACTGACATTTCCAAGAATCGAATCGAATCCATCGAATTTCCAAGTATTGTATAACACAGACTGGCACTGGAACTGAAAATATCTCAGTAAACACATTCAGATAAATTAAGGTAAAGAATAAATGTACCTGAAAGAATATTGACCTTATTGAAGACAGCCTAAATTTACATTTATCTTTAATTTGTATCCCTAATGCATTTTATAATTTATACAAAATATAACTTTCTGCACTTCTTTTCCATAGAAATTTTAATTGTGTCAAACACATTCCTCCCTCTACGTGGTTACTTTTTTTAAAATATACCGGAAATTACGCATATACGGATTATACTCTCGTCTCTCAGTCTTATTAAGGTAGACAAAGAATATGCAGTATGCATCCACGACCAATTTAAAATGTTATTTTCTTCTTTGTAATCTTTTGACAAATATTAATCAAGGCAAAAAAAATCTGATGCTGCTGTAGGGCCCTTTGTCGCGAGAAAAGGAGAAATTCATTGCCGCAATGTACATATTATGTATGTACTTACGTAACAAATTTTTCAAGTCAACTATGTGATTCATACAAATTAATATGTTTGTACCATGAGGGTTACGGTAATATGTATAGTACTTACGATGTCAGTAGCAAAAATATTTCAAAAATAACTAGCTTCTGTCCGCCATTTTGCCCGCATAATACCTATGCATGACAATAAAAAATAGCATAAGTTTTTTTCTTTGCCAAACTATCACTGTCTAGCATTTTATTAAGATTTGTTCAGTGGATTAACAGTGTGTAACAAACAAACAAAATTACATACATAACAATAATATAACTGGTGATGAAAGAGTGTACACACACACAGATTTTTAAGTTTTACGGTTTAGAAACTAGCTGTGTACAATTAATGCTATTTTCGCAGCGTTTATTTCCGAAAATATTTACATAAACAAAAAAAATTCTCTAAAAAATCATCCAGTTGACATATTAATTTAATATCAATAATGAATATGAATATTATATATGAATATTCAATTATGGATTTGGTAGCAACCCTGTACTCGTGTGCAGGGTTACCAAAAAAACAAGTACGGATCTATTTTATGTAGGTACTCTGTCCGACACAGCTAATAACCAACCTCAGGCCACGGATGATTTATCCCCTTTGTCCGAGTCGGATGAGAAAAGTCTCGCAGTACAAATACTACATAACGAGAATTACAATTAGACATGATTACAACCATTACGGTTCCACTAACATTTAAAAAAAACAAGACAATATAATATAATAGATCTGAGTCCTATTTAAAACGGACTCCTGTGAAAAGGATAAATATAAAGGCTATAAATATGACTTATTATTATTATAATAATTTCGGTCTGACAATAACGTAATCCTACTTGCCACGATAATTAACTACAAATTAAAAAAATTGCACATAAGGCCCAAATCGTTCTTCCAATCCTCGCCCTAACCCCATCGTTTTTTTTTCTCCCTATTTCTCTTTTCCTCCCTTTTTTCTTTCTTCCTATTTCAATTTTTCTTATCAGTAGATAGTAGCTTGATTGTGTTTTCTTGACAACCAATGTTAAAAAAACACAACCATGTCCAGGGTGGTGGTGGGCCACATGCTCAAATTGTCATGCAGTTCATTTTGATACCAATTTTATTATAATATATCTAATGAAAATATTACTGTAATTTAATGAATGATAATTCATAATATTTGACATTGTCAGTAGACCTTGACAATACTCGTGTATTTATTTTATTCTGCTGACTTTATTAGTAATATCCTATCGACATTATTCTTTTTGTGTCGTCAGCAAATCTGTTAAATTGTATCAGCCCAAAACTCTAAGAACTCTGTTTTTTTATGTACTCGGAGTAGGTATTTGATATTCATTTCAGCTTGATACCTCTACGCGTTCTTGAGAAAAATATTCTTGACAGAAGGACAGATAGCCACGTCGCCCGCCGCGCCCCACCGTCAGTTGCCTTCATCAGCATCACTGATTTTATTGAGGCCACCACTATAGATTTTATAATTTGTATTCCCCTGCATGATAATAATAGTTGAAACATGTTTATCAAAGCAATATCTTTGTAATCGTGATTTCAGCAAAATTTGATACATATATATAAAAAAAATAATTTATTCTAAGCTAAGACTTTGACGTAATAATTTCGATATACAATCTTGTATTTAAAATGGCTTTCTGCGATCTCGACTCATGAACGGGAGAAGAGGTTGAATTCAACATATTTCCGGAACGCGGAAACCTCCGTCCTAAGTAATTAAAATCTTATCTTTTGTTTGTTTTTACAAAGAACCATCCGATTTTACTGAAAATGTGTTTTTAGCGTCCAAAAATGAAACAGGAATTATTTCTTAGTGCATTAATGTTTATTTCTAGTTTATTTGAACTTAGTTTATTTATATAAATTATTATTTTATTATTATAGATAGGTATCGTAACAACTATATGGTAACTACAATTCTTCAGCATCATAATTACTTAATTTATTTAATGTTGACTAAAATTAAATGAAGCAAGGGATTTACTTGAAGAAGATGAAACTCCTATCTAATACAGTAGGTATTCATAACTTTTTAGCTTATCTTCAAAATTAGGGCTTAGAAGACGGTATAGTGCTGTAGTAAGTTGCTACATAATGTACTTAGAAACACCAAATTTAATAGCTACTGTTACTGAGCAATAACCGCAAAACCGATGTAGTTCACGCTTGCGGTGTAAGTTTCTAACAAATGTGAATTTAGCACTAAAGTTTTGAGGAAGTGTAGATACCAGCCACTTAACTCTCTGCGAGGGTAGTTGCAACGGTTTTGGAGTTTGTCACTCTACTCTCGTAGAAAAGTTGAGTAGTCGGAATGGAAGGTACATTACTATGCCATTTGTCAAGTCTTAAGATGAGGGAGCGCTCGTGCCGCACACCGCGTGAAGTCGACGTTCTAAGCAGCTCACAAATGAAAGCGATTTTTGCTCTAATTGGTGCCTCTCCTTAACTATGTCCCCGTGGGACTAACGAGAGACTCTTCAAACTGTCTTTTGCCGCCAGCATAAGCTCCTGTTCACTAAACGGGCACAGTGAGCCTTTCAACGCACAATATATCTATTGTACGAGCATCGTCATACGATACATAACTTTTTTTTTCATCAAATTATACATTATCATATTAAAAAAAAAATATATTTTTTTTAAATCAATTCATAAAAAAAATACATTATTATTATAGTTTTTTTTTTATACCACAACTATTAGTAGTCGTTTTTTAGTTAAATATTAGGCTGAATAAAGACACACCGGGCAACAACTAATAACGAATATAAACCACGATATAATTATCTAGATAGTGGCAAGTGGAACTTCGCTCTTTTCATTATTTAATATTTAAAACAGCCAACGTTTCAATTCAGGTGACCTACCTGTGATGTAGAAAATTAGCTATATTAAGATTTACATTTTTGGCAACTAAAAGATAAATATTCGAATAAAGTGGCTAACATTTCACACATACATCAATTTATATTTTGACTTAAATAGGAGCACATAAAGTGAAATAATAATAGTTCTTACCAACATCAAAACAATATCTTTATATCGAATTGCTTTTATAAAAAAAATGGCGGCACAGCGATGGCAGTACATAAAGTCAATATCTATATGGTTCACATTTCTCATGTCTTTAAAAGATCTTCTGAGCCATTTCAGCATCGTATCGTATCGCATCAGCCGTAGGCATAATTTCCTGTTTGTGTCGTAGTGAAACAATAAAAAGGTGTGATATATGGCGGTTGATTCACGTTCGAATCGTACACAAGTCGTATATAGCCGTGGGAATCTCGGAATTGAAACAGTGCAGCAGTGGTCCCCAGTTAATATCGGCGAGTGATAAGAATTCAATCGTCGTCGGTGTCGCCAGATCACGATCTCGTCAACTAAATAAATACAAATTTACCTAAATATATTTTTAGTGAACTTGCCCAGATTTTTACTATTGACCTATGTATTTGGACATATTGTTTTCACATTATTCTTACACCTAATAACTTTGTTGTATTTGTTTGTTTAATTTAGCGTGTGAAAAACGATAATGTTTAATTTAATTAATCAACTCGTATATGCGTATGTAGTAGGAGGGATTTATTAAAGTAATCATTCATATTTATTCATGCACCTATCCACAAAACATGAACCGTAGCCAAATACTCAGCCAAACAATATCTGAATTAGTTAGTTCCGATGTTGTTTGGCTGATTATTTCCATCCAGCAAAGTTGGACAGGTTGACCGGTAGTTACTGGTCAACTTGTCCATCTTTGCTGGATCGCCAACCTCTTCTTGTGCATTGTAAAAGTGACAAAATATTTTATTGACAGTATAATATACCGCTGTCGAATACTGTCAAAACTTTGCCAGTTTATTAACTGATAAACCTGTTATAATAAATCAAACTATGTGTATCATATGATGCCTCAAATATAATAGAAATAGAAATAATAGAAATAATTTATTCATGTTTAACTCATACATGTTTACATTTACTATGACATCCACACTAGGCACAGCCTGTATCGTGGATATCACTACACTGGATTTATCATATTTAAATGTTCAAGGTGTAGTAAATTGATTAACAGAAAGCCGAGTTGGACAAGTTTTAAGAATTGAATAGAACTCTTCACCTTATGTGGTATATACACTTAGTATTTTTTTTCATAACGTGAAAAATGTTAATGTGTTATGATTTAAATCCCTTCAGAACATTAAATTTCTTGAGAGTGCGAACGTGTTTTGTATAAAGCTTTTAGTGTGGTAAACACAAAAATAATAGAGACATGAAATGTTTTAATTTTGATGTATACTCCGCATTTTACGGGTGGCAGCGTTTCAAATAAACTTGGAGCTTTAAAGCTATTTGACTGCAGATTAGTTTTATACGTAGGTACTTCTTATTTAGTTTAATTTTAAATAAACTTGCATTCTGCAACTATTATTCATAACTACTTCATACTATTTCTCATTTATTAAATACAGATTTCTAAACCTAATAAAAGTTTTGTCTGAAAGGAATCCCCCAAAAAGGAGATGAATAACAATGTGTGTCTTAATTTCTAAAAAAACAAGTACTCGAACCCTTAGAACCCGATGCATGACCCGAAACAGCTTAAACACAACTAACTTACATAATAATATTGTGTCATCATATTATATAAATTACGTTAGGGGAAAGCAAACAAATGAAGGTTGATAAGCAATTTCAAACTATTAGCAACCTGTATACTGATTGGAATAATTTGATTGATAGATGAATACGTGACCTGTTAGTGAACCATAATATATAATCAGGCTTCAATCTAACCGGACTCGATTGATTTACCCGACAGTTAATTAGTTTATTCTTCCTAATTTATATTTACATTAGGTGTAAGTAATTCGACAGCAGAAACCAAGCGAATCAACCCGTTTGGTTTATATGCTATGCAAAGCTTTTATTTGGTTAATTTAGACATTTAAATTATGAGCAAACTAGACGACAACGCACTAGATCTTCATGCATCTAGATGCATGAAGATCTAGTGCGTTGTCGTCTAACGCCACGGCGCCATTTCTACTACGCCAAGCTTTGCACCTTTTCTAAATTTCAAATAAAAGTAACGTTTGCAATAGTCATGTTCAAAACAGACACTCGTTTTCTTTATAAAATTTCGTGAGTTTTAGGTATATTCTATTTATTTAAAGAGTGAACAAATTTCTCGTTGTAAGTTATTGAACCATAATTGTTTTAATGTCACCTTACCTAAGCAAGAACTTCAAGTTTAATTTATTAAATAAGTACCTATATTAAGATTGCGTTGTTACAAATAAACAATTGTTTAACAATTTCGCAGGATTTTCCTATAAATGTAACAACTTGATTGAGCAGTCCTCAAAGTTCGCACACAAAAACGAGCCACATCACCACGCTGGATAGCAAGGCTATGGATTAATGATAGAGAATAAAGATGAAGGATGGGCCATCATCCGATGTCTCAGTATTTGGATTTTCACATAATGTATATTAGATAATATATTTATGTAATCTACGTAGTAAATACTATGATTCCTTACAATGTATCTCAATTGTTAAACTGACCAAAAATCTCCGCTGAAACTGAATTATTTAGATCTTTTTATTCTTATTTAGATTTAACCCTTTTTTTCTTTAAAAAGATAAAACTCTATCTATTACATCATGCGTCATGAACTTTAAGAATAAACGAAAGCTTGTTACAAATACAAAAAGTATCTGACTCACAGAGTACAATGCAAAATTTGGATAATAATGAAAAAATAAAATGTGCTCGCTATCACAACTTGTACCCTATACCATCGTTAGCACGCACTAAGCCGATCGAACATTTACAGATTTACGTCATAACGTGTAATGAACACGTCTATGAAAACTGTGAAAGCATGCCTCTAATCCTCGAGTCGAATATTGGTACAAGCATTGCCGCAAATTAACACGACAGAAATATTCTAAAGGGTACGGTGCGGTTTCATGCCTCGAATTCCTTTCGAGTAATGCCACCCTCAGACATTCGACGAAATCCAAAGAAGTACCACATTATGTGACAAAAATATTTGGCATAGTAATATGAGAACTTAGGAAACGCGCGTCAACATTCCAACTGAAATTTCAATTATAAATATAGAAAATTATAGAATGTGAAGTGAATTTGTGAGAATATATACTTTTTTAAATAAAACTACTACGAGTATGCTCGCGAGTTCGGTTACATCACCTGCGAGAATACATTTTGCCTAATATATTTTAGGGTATATTACTCCCCGGTCCTCATCACTACTTAGTATAAAACAAAGTCGCTTTCTCTGTCCCTATATCCCTATGTATGCTTAAATCTTTAAAACTACGCAACGGATTTTGATGCAGTTTTTTTAATAGATAGACTGATTCAAGAGGAAGGTTTATAGGTATAAAATACCTACTACGCGGGCGAAACAGCGGGTGGAAGCTAGTCTACCTATAAACCACATACTCCGTTGCAACTTGAAATACCTATTAGTGTGGATAGTGTCAAATATTACCAAAAAGATTACTGAAAGTTTTATTTTGTGTGACAAGAACTCCAAAAGAAGTTTTCACGTAATGGAACGTATGTCTCGAGCTGGCTTTACTCAAGACGTGTGCCAGGAATTCTGGTTACTTACTTCTTTATTACGGAAAACGTGACCGGTATTTCTATAATTTAAGTTGTACCTATGTATCTACGTAAACCGATTTTATTAAACTTTATTTTTATAAGAACATTTATAAACCTTACAAGGGTCTATTACTGGATATTAAAAGGTAAGCTTATGCACGTACATCTATAGTAATCAACTGTATTGTGTAGGTACCTCACACTCAAATATTAAAACGCTTGATCGAGGAAATCCGACAAAAGACTGAGCGTATTTTTCAGAGACATCGTTTTCGTTTAATGACAGTCGATTTACTGTGACGAATATTATCTTGATGATCATTAGGTTTTATACCTACTTGTTGCTTGTGAAGTTGTTATGTTTTGTTAACAATGGATTTTTGTTTTATTTCAAGGACCACTTGTTTTTTTCTTCTATAAAAGTAAGGTAAATCGTGATCGCTTGCTATAGGTATTTTCTAAACAACATCACGCGCTACTAATTAATTCCAATGACTCAAACATTTTGTGTGAAATTATACCATTTCTCAAACTTTGTCAAACTCTAATAAAATTATACACACAGTATTCTACTAAATTAACCCTAGGTCACACAAATATGTATCTATAGTCTCTTTAATTACCCACAAAAGCCTCACATAATGCACAAAGGTCAAAGGTTGTCAGTGAATACTAAGAGCTTTTTTTGGAAACACAGCTTTTTTGGTGACATGGTAAAACAAATTTTACGCAAGCATAACAGCTATGTGCGACACTTAATGAAAATAGAAATTCACAAAAATTACACTCATATATATATTATCACTCGTATTCAAAATATTATCTACTTTAAGCTAAGTTACACTAAAACCACACAAGTCTTGCAACTAAACTTCAATCAACTTTAATCCGTTGTTAGTTATTCTGAGTCTGGGTGTACCTACATTTATCCATCAATCAATATTAATTTGTAAAGTCTCTCGATTTACAAGGCATATTTCTTAGGGAATAATGTGGCTAAAATAATATAACTGTGGTTCCCATAAAACAACTACAACATTTTTTCAGTCAGACCACCGTAACTTCTGTATTTTAATAAATCCTTCTTGTTCAACCAGCTTGATGAACGGGTATTATCCTGTCTTCCTTCTTATAATTCCGAGCAAGGAAAAAGGGGCCCGAAGTTTTATTTGACTGCAGTTTTCTGTAGGGTGGTGGCTCAGTATGGTTACCCTAATTTTAAGAAAACTTCTTTCAAAATTCCAAGCACATAGTTAAATGAGCGTGAGTTTGAAACACCATATATTTCTTATATACGAGTATGAAACAAAATACCGGTAACTTTTAAATGTGAATTGATCAGGCTTTAGCACTCATAGCTTTCAATTTCAAACTTTGTAATTTACTACAACATAGTGGTACTAAATTACAGTTGTAGCTAGATTACAGAGTAAAACAAGGTTGTTATTGAGTAAATGAGCAAGCGCGCATCGTACTCAAGCAGCGCTGGTTCATGTGTTGTTTCACATAATTATTATAAACTACTATCGCTAGCTCGTCGTTCTAGTTAAAAGTGCATATCAAAGGCACAACACCAACTATTTGAAATATCCCATTTCTTTTTTTGATTTCGATTAACTTTAATAACAAATTCATATCTTTGAAATTACGGAAATATATTCTTAAGCATTTTTTTAATACTGTGCCTACACTAGGGATCAAAGCAATCGCAGCGAAATCCCAAAATCAGAACAATCATTTAAAATACACTTTGACTGGCCTGTTGGTCTAGTGGTTAGTGACCCTGACTGCTAAGCCGGAGGTCGTGGGTTCGATCCCCACCCAGGACAAATCTTTGTGTAATGAGCATAAAGGTTTGTTCTGTGTCTGGGTGTAATTTATCTATAATATGTATGTATTTACAAAAAAAAAGTAATTAAGTAACATATCAGTTGTTTAGTACCCATAACACAAGCTAAAAACTAGCACTAAAAACGTCTGTTTTGACAATTTACGTCCGCCATATTGGTTTTTTGTTGACGTCCATAGCCTATGACACTCGGGGGAAAATTACGAATCTAATGACACCTCACACTTTAAAATCAGCCAAGCCGTTTAGGCTACAGAAGGTCACAGTGGATCAGATATGCCCACATATATACATACGTACATACGCGTGAAAAACATTACCCCCCTTTTTGGCAGTCGGGTAAAAATAAACTTAGCTACTTACCTACTTAATTTGTATTTTATGCCAGATTTGTATAGAATTAATAATGGCTCAAAATAGATAACATTTTTTTTTTTCAAAACAGGTGACAAATAAGCGGCGAGCGGGTCCGCTAATGCTAAGTGAACTCCGGTACCCATAGACAAGTTAAAACTTCGAACTGGCTATAAATAACAAACACAAAACAACTGTCGATAATATAAAAACTTTACACAAAAATTTACCGACAGAAAGGAAAAAATAAACTGAATAGCTGAAAACAGTATTTTTAGTATAATATAAACGTAGTATTTTATTCAATAAAACATGACATGCTTACAGTAAATGTGTAACTGAATGTATTGTATGCCAAATCTTACCTTAAAGCTTTTCACTTTAAGCATTGTATAGAAATATCGAGGACTTTTGACACAATGTCGAAAGCATCAAAGCAAGCTCACAAAGCCTACGATCGCCATATAATCCGGATACATCTCTCACGACACTTTTGAAGTCCTACTACTGGTGTAGGTGTTTGCTTCAGGGCTTAAAATAGGTGTGCGATATTATTTACTAAAGTAAAAAGTGTATTTTGGAAAAAACTAAAAAAGAATGAGAGTAATCATCGAAATTAAAGCTTGACCGCATAACTAAATTTGTTTGCTAAATATTTTGTTAAACTCTTCAAGGTTCTAAAATTTCTGGCTCTACTTAATAGCCCTTGTAGTTTGAGAAGAATAAGGTAACGTTAAAAACAACATACACAGCTACTACATGACCAACAAAAAAATTAACCTAATTTTATAACACTGTACACTACTTTTAGTGACAATGGCAAATATTATGTTCCTCTTAACACATACACGTATGTCATTATTTTTTTAGAAGTACTTAAATAAATAACACAATACAACACTTAACAAATAAACAGGACATTCACAGACTAGACTTTGATGAGATAGTAGTAACTTGATCCCTACGTCTCAGTTTCTAACAATGGCGAGATATTCTCAATCTTTCTTTTATTAGCAATTGGAAGGAAATAGTCTCTGCCTACCCCTCTGTTGGGAAAGAGGAGTAATCTATATGTATGTATGAATTACATTTAGATGTTACATCGACTGTATTTTTATACACATTAATCGATGTTAAAATTAGAATTCAGTTAATATAATACAGTTTTGCAACATTTTACTACTAAATCAGTTAGGTATTTTTTTCACTATATAACATATTGATCATAGAATTTAGTTTTCAATTCATGTTTGAAAGCATTCAAAAAGCATGTTGGATAAAATTGAATAAAAAAGAACGATAACTATTTTTAGAGGCCGATAATATTATGCTAGCAATATTACCGACGTATCGGATATTTTGTATTGAAAAACAGAAGCGTGGGTCGTGGCGCGAGAGATAACCATCGTCGCAAGCGTGGACGGAAAATGCCAACTCGACTCATTTCCGATCAATCCCTGACCCCTAACGAAACCGTTCAGAGGTTCTCTCCTCCAACGACTTTTAAAATCATTCCATTTGAAACAACATAAATTAATTCTCGTCTCAAATGTCAATTCACGAATATTATTTAAATTCATTCATTTGGCCGGTTGCCATTATATACGTGACATTAAATTAACTGTTAAGAAAAATAACATGGTATATTATGTGTTCACACTTTGATAAGATAAAGTTAACAATTTCAGATACTTATAGAGTCTAGCAATCCCTTTTTAATATTGTATTAGGATACTATTCTATGCACCGTAAATTCCGAATTTTACTTCCCAATTCAAAATTGAAAATACACACCATTATATCGACCTTCTTCATATAACTTTAGTGGTTCGTTCGTAAACTTTCTCTCAGAGATTTGGGGATTACACAATATGAGTTTTTCGCCTTTCTAAACAAATGCCGGCCCTTTTTACCTTCTACTTCTAAAGATGTAAAAACAGACAGAGTATACTATATATTCACTTCTACACATCTTCTATATATCTATTTATTAATCTTTGGATTTTAAAACACAAGTATAATTAAAACAGTTGAATGATTTAGACGAGCGGCTAGTGTATTATTTTAAAGAAAATTCACTCGTTTTAGTTTAGATATGAACATAAAAAAAAATGGGTCTTAAATAAAAATATTTAATCACTGTTTTATTTAAATGTGCATTAATGTAGATACTTCCTACCTTACCCAATATGTTATGAAACAATAACACCATTTCATTTCCTTCACATCCACACGAAAGTACAATAAAAATTATATTGTTCACAGAAAAATATAGAATCGGGTATTTTCGTCGGCAATTTGCATGAAAATTGAATTAAAGGAAAAATATCGACGACTAAGGCTTTTATGTTTAAATTCGAAAAATATTTATTATTATTAACCTATGGCCATATTCCAGCTCCATCATCAGACCCTGAAAAGAATCTAGAGACAAAGTTCTGGTCAAGACAAATCATACTAATCTAAACTCGATGGGATTATGTTATTTTATAATGGATTTCTTATGGTCACCTACGAGCTAAACGGGACAGTGAAAGTAAATAAAAGCTTATGAATCAGTTTATTAATTAATAAAAAAAATATTTTAACTGGCGAGTTTGTTGAAGAAATTACTTCCTTCCAACTTTTAATTGTCTCGGAAAAACAGTGGTAATCTTATAAAAACTTAACTCTGTTCTGTGTACGACGTCCTAAAAATTGCTTTATTTAAATTTCTTGGGTTTCGTAGTCAACAAGTATTTATTCAAGATGTCAAATGGGGATATTTTTAGGGTTTCGTACCTCAAAATGAAAAAAACGGAACCCTTATAGGTTCACTCCGTTGTCTGTCTGTCTGTCTGTCCATCTTTCAAGAATATTTTTCTCATAAACGTGGAGGTATCGAGCTGAAATTAAGATCAATTACTTGGGTCTGCAATCTATCTATCTAATACTACACAGTACACGGAGAGAAAATTTTAGTGAATATTACTTAGCTATAAGTAATATTCCCTAAAATTTTCTCTGCGAATATAAACTTTACATACCCTTAAATCTAATATTTACATTACACACATTCCTCTAGGCCAGCGTGTGTGGATTATGGCCTAAACCCTCTCAGCTCTCTAGTTTGAGGAGAGGAGACCCGAGCCCAGCAGTGGGACTAAATGGGTTGCTAATGTATGTACATTCCTCTAATGGCAAATATTCAGCACCACACTATTCATAATGCAAGTGGTAATCCCGTACACAAGTTTGTTTAACCATCTAAACACGGTAATGCCAGAACAATGAAGTGATGCATAACCTACCTACTCATTCAAGCAGTATAAACGGCTTTGTGCACACAAAATAACTGAAACTGTCTATATACAACTATGACAAAAACAAACACGGTTAACAGTTACGTTAATTGCATGCCAGCGGGCGGTGCGGTGTTGCCATTTTATTTAACGCAACGATTTAGATCACGCATCAAAATATTAGAGGTGGGATAGGAAATTCATTAAAAAATATAAGGCAGCTTTTCGCTGTACCTAAATTTAAAATTTTGACGTTCATAAGTATCATGTATGAAATGAAAGAAAAAATGGACTATGTCTTGAGAAATTAACGAGGTTCTCCAAAGAAGAACTTAAAAATAGACAACATGTGAAACTTATGCTGCTAACTGCATCCCGTCAGATGGGATGCATCATGCTTGGACCGGCAGGAAAAGTTATGACCACTATTTTTCAAATATTACGCAAAATTTAATAAAGCACTTAAGAGGGAACGCGGCACACGATTCTTCATACAAACGTATTCCCCTGTTTTCTCCCTAAATAATGGCTTCAAAGCAATTTTTTTAGCTCAAAAATTCAAGGTCAGCTGTAGACATGTCCCTTATCATTTCCTTTTTTTTTCGAAAACTTATGTCGTAATTAGGACTACCAGGGATATTATATTGGTTATTAACATTTAAAAAATGATAGGAACCTAACCATACTCTTTATGGAATTTTTCATGTAAAAAGGAACTGAATCAGCTCATTTTTCGAGAAGAAAACAGGGGAATACGAAACGTCAACCTCTTAAAATTCTTATCAGCAACCCATTAAGTCCCACTGCTGGGCTCGGGTCGCCTCTCCTCTAACTAGAGAGCTGAGAGGGTTTAGGCCATAATCCACTCACGCTGTCCTAGTGCTGGTTGGTGGATCAGACATACGATCACGAGATCACGATGTTTTCCTTCACCGTTAGCAGATGGTAAGTCACATGACTAGTACATAATAAATTCCACAAAGTGGAATTCACATTGGTGCTGCCGGTCGAGATTGAACTCGGACTGTGTGATTGGCACGCTGCCGCTGGTCCCTTATCCACTCAGCTACCATCGCTTTTACTACAATATAGTGTCTTTATACAAAAACAATTCGCCTAATTAATTACATCAGTGCCACGTATCCATCCCTAGTTTTACTATAACAGAGCTCGTCCCATTACACCCTCTATTTCAAGAGACCGAACATATCTGGCGAATGAGTATAATGCACCTCTGCTTACATCTTCAAATCATTAAATTTGCAACGGTTGTAGATATCAAAGTAGCAATTATGCCCTGCGGTCTGGACAATGTCCACATTTGTTAGGTAAGTTATACGTAAGGTACACGTAATCTCTTTAGTAATTTAATTTCATACCTATAAGTGTATACGTATATACGTGTAACTTTGTTAGAAAAAAGATTTTCCTTATTCGATTCCCACTGCGACTATTTACGAAAGTCCAAACCAGATGACCGGCTTACTTCGCTCCCAAGGAAATAATGAAACTCTGCGCTTTTTACAATATGTACAAATGTTCCAAGCTGGTATTACAAAACAAAAGAATGGAGAACTTGGTCTGATAGTTAGGGGCTTCATTTCCTACATTGCCAACATGGTGCACATCCTGTTTCTTTCATTGAGTTATCTAAGTAAGTATGAGCCATGTATTCACTAGGCGATACATCGCCCTGTATTTGCTACCCATTTGCGGGTCCTTCGCCGTTTGACACCACGAGTTATTGGCACCACGGTGTTAATTGCATAAGGACGTTTTTTGAATGGGTTGTTTTAGACCATGGTGTCAATCGACGAATGTCTTGTTTGTCTTCGTCGATTTACAGCAAAGTTTGAAACAGCGTGGGACTCTTTTTGGCATTGTTGATTAGCACATTTTATTATTATACTGGTCCAAATCACCATAGTGTGAAACGAAGAAGACAACAAAGATATTCGTCGATTTACATCAAAGGGTACAATGTCACAAAATTAATATGAAAATGGCCCCAAACAGCCAATTTAAAAAACGTCAAACGCCAATAACTGGTGGTTTCAAACGGCGAAGTACCCGTATTTGCGTGAAATATGGCACGACTCCAATAAACACAATTGTGTTTGTAGACCACTTTAATAATAATAAAAACTACAAGACCCATACGCGTTTATAGATAAAGACAAAGAACATTCCCTTAGGAACCCCGAACAACCACACATTGTACCACTCCATCTGATAGGTACAAGATGAATAATACCTTTTCAAATAATTAAGTTAATTTAGAAGCACACAATTGAAATCGATTTTGACCTAAAACCAGAATAGGTACCTAGCCGTAATGGGCTATGGCACAGCCTTCGGCACCTCGGCGAGAGGAGGTAGAAGTGTGTCCATGACAAGGATCGCATTAACATTAAATGTAGGGTGATTTTGTTCAATGTTATCTAAGATAATCAGACCGTGCCTTTATAACCTTTTATCCCTTAATTTCACAAACTCGCCGCATCCTATGATACTTACCTAACATCGGCATGATTTTCAAATAAGTATTTTCATGAAAATCTGTTTAATATGCATTCTTAATAAATGCTGTATCGTGTACGAACATACCGTACGACAACGCTTTTACGGAATTTCATATTTGATGCCGAGGCCACGATCATATGAAATCGAATATGTATATATTTAAAACTTAAAAGAATTTAATTTGTTTTTTTTTAATGACAACACTATGACGACTACAATAGGCTCCCTCGTAGTATCCTTTAAAATTGAATTCTTGAAGTTTTATAATTCTCTGTTAACTAAAACACGGCAACAGCCTGAAGCAATTAGTTTGTAAACTTGTATGTGTGTAAAAACGACTAGCAACAACTCTCAATATATTAATCTAATGAGTTTTTACCACTGCGCAAGACGAGGCAGTAACCCGGTAAAATGTTTAATGTAAAAGTTTTTATTTCACTAGGGAATCCAAATTGTGTGTCGCCTCATTCAGTAGCATATTTAAACGAGGTGCATTTAAAAAAAAAATCGTGTGGCACTCGGGGACTGCCGTGGTAAAGCTATTGCATAGCATTTTTTATCAACTTATGCAATTATAATATTTATGCAATATTTTTTTTCATTATTAAATGCACTTTGTTTATTCATATTTAAAAAACTTTATACACAAATTTTACGCGTACAGCTATTCACTGTTGTACATAGATGATAGATACCTATACACCTATATACTTTCTCACAAACAGCTGCTTACGTATTCGTCCGATTTCGGAGCAGCTCGTCTGGATCCGGCGAGCTTCGTACAGTCTACATGCATAATGTACGTCTAGTCGCTCGCACACAAACACCGTGCCGAAGTCTGCCGAACTGAAACGACGTTAGACGATGCACGGCTTTCAACGCCGCACCGCTCTGTGCCGGTCCGAGTGGGGAATGTTAGGTTTATTTTCGTTACGGAATTTCTTGATTCGGTCACCGCGCACAAAGCCCGCGATAAAAGCTATGCAATAGCTTAAAAATGAAATTTCAGGGCTATACGTCGCAGTAAAAACGTCGAGCCTTCAACAACGAGAGCTCCGTGCCTACAAACTCATTGTCAAGTTGCTTTATAAACAACCACTTTATTTTCTAAGCTTAGTTATTTAAATTTTAAAACTGCTGCGTAGTCAACTCGGAATGCAAGCCGACCTACTTTTCAACCCTTTTGTCAGAAAAGAACAATTCTTAATCATATTTCTTAATTAAACACTGATTTAGAGGTATGATGTAAAGCCTCCATTGTCCCCGGCCTCCTTTTAACAAATATACGTTACCTTCAAAAGAACACGAATGTACCTCACTTATCTGAAAAGCAATTTCATGTTGTATTTCTAATAAAAATAGAAATAAATTGTTTTAGATCCGGTACAGAAAGGCTTGATAAGAACAGAAGATTCAGATAACGTTACGACAAGCCTTTGGGGATATGCCGGGAACAAGGGAATATTGGAGGCGTCATGGGCCGTGTAATTAGGCCGTGACTGGGCCGACCTTTCATCCATCTGTGCGACCCAAACCTTATTCTTCTAACTTTCATTTTAACTTTCAATTTTTTCATCATTCGCTCTTTTCTCCCCAAATGTTACTTTGCGAAATAGAATCGGTCAAACACCTCGGTGGTATTTAAATAGAACGATTAGCCGTCCAAAGTTTCGTAATGACGAACTTTATCACTTTTAGCTTTAGCATTCTTTATTCAAATATAATTATAGCAAATATAATTGCTTACTATGGGACTAGATGGCGCTGTGTGAATGTGGTAGAATATTATTATTATTATTATTCTTTATTCAATATTCGGTATAATAATATGCTAGGCCTCCAAAATCTTTGGAGGAGACCCGTGCCTAACAGTGGGACGTTCCTGGGTTATAGTGATGATGATGATGACTCTTTATTCATAAAATACAACAAGCATTGTTTGACAATAGATTCAATGTTACAATTCAATGAAAACCCCTATATATACTTCATATCAAAGAGATGATGTTGTCAAAGGACAAAATTAAAAATATTAAATTACGACTGACGTTTGAGGATGAATAGATTTTAACGGAATTAGTGCCTCGCACATGAATGGGTCGGCTCCCACAGAATATTAACGCTAAGTAACCTATATAATTATGCTGTTGTATTTCATTCGGTGAGTGTGGAGCGACGGAGGCCCATTTTCCATTTCAGAGGTTCGTTTTCCTTTTCCTCGCTATTTCCCTTTTTCCTTTTCGGTAGGCAGCGGCTTTGTTGTGTTTTCTTTGCTTTGTAGTCAATGCTAACAGAAAACTGCCATTTCGATGGTCGGCAGTTATGGGCCGCTAGTTCGTCTGCCACTTACTTCTTCTTATCGTATGAGCTTGGGGCAGACCCTGGTGTTGGAATTTATCAAGTCGCCCAGAAAAAACACTACCACATTAGTGATAACCGGGACCAACGGCTTTACGTGGCTTCCGAAGCACGGAGACGCTCGGGAATGAAATTGCCACAAATGGTCACCCATCATGGACTGACCTTGTCGAGTATTCCTTAACCTTGATGATCGTAAAGAACATCTCAGTGCCAGAATGCTAAGAGCTCCTCTTTAAGTAGGTGCCACTAAAAGTAGGTACAAAAAATAGGCTGACTAATTTATAACAAATGATCATCATCAGCATTATTTTTACGGTCATCAATTCATCATGTCAGGTGCGATCTATCGAAATTGAAATCGATAATCGATCGAATCAAAAATGACTCAGCGCTACTTTTTAGGTGTTCGGATTATACAGCGCATAATATGTATTGACTTTCAAAGGCATCCGCATAAACAAGCCAGATGGCTATATTGTATTGTTACTAACACGATCTGAATTTTAGATCTGCATTAAATTTCTTTGATGACGCAACGCATGTATTTATATAACACCTCAGAAGACCTCAGTGCGATCCCCGGAACAGACTAAAATGACTTTGGAATTTTCTGAACAGTGCTCAATTAATGGTAATAGCTCACCTCCATATTGCATATGCATGGGACCTATAATAACTGGCCCGTGTAGTGACGGATTTAGGTCATAATGTCACTACTCCATCTCCAACCTGTGTGTGTCGTAAAAGGCTACTAAGGGAGTATAGTACTTATGCAGACAAGAGCACTGCGAGAAAATGAAAATTCGAAACAAACCCTTTAACAACCCGTCTGGCCAGCGTGGTATAGTAGGCTAAATTCCCTCCACATTCCAGGAGACCCGTAACCAGCAGTGGGATGTTTATGGGTTGAAATGATGATGTTTATAACTAGGGAAAAAAGGATTTAAACCTCTGCCTACCTATACGGGATAAAAGTCGTGACGCTTTGCTTTATGTTATGTCATATTTAAACTCTCAAGGAAAAGTGGAAGGTTAACATTTCAACCTGTCTAGGAAGACTAGTGGGGATATGTTAATAAATAAATAACAAACATTTTCTATGCTCAGAACACGCGAACGTTGTCATAGCGAAACCTATTGTCATATAAAAAGATGTACAGTTCAATAGCATCGATCACGAAAATAAAATTATATTTTAATACATTGGAAATAGAGAGTAGTGATTGTAGCTTTATGCCCCGGCCATGTGCTGCTTCGGGCGTGATTTATTCGCAAGGCATGAGTAGGGTAAGAAATTGCTGCGAGTGCAAATTGCTCTCCGAAACGAAATAACGAACATAACTCAATGGTAGAGAATCGTTACCTGAAAAAGTATAACTGAATATTTGACAGAATTAGCAAGTGGAAGAAAATAGTCTCTGCCTACCTCTCTGTTGGGAAAGAGGCGTGATCTATATGTATATGTATGTATGTATGAATAATTGCCTAAATTTCACCTTAAAGAGGTAGATTACTTTCATAAAAATTGCCTTACAAAATGCCGCACAAGAATATTAAGCTAATAATTCATTGGGGCATTTTTGCTACAGGCACACGACTACTGAGTTGTCTACTTTCTGTCTACATTCTTCATCTATGCACAATGACATAACCGCCATATTTTATTTAGGGATGACTGTGTTTGTATTAATAAATACATACTCGTACGACTTAACCTACTTATGACTCACTCGGTAGCGCAGTAGGAGTACTTCCGGATATTATGTATAAGGGTCTGGGTTTGATTCTATAGTGAGGCAAAAGCTTTGATCAGTTTGTCTATTGTAAAATTCTCAGTATAAGGCCGGCGTCTAATATCGATTTATTCATTAGCTGACGTAGACTATGGATGTGTGGCACTTCCGATATCTTCGGTGAAGTACATGTGATGTTATGTTATTTACAAATTTAGTTAATATCTTATGTGTGTGTCTATTGTTTCATAATAAGTTATTAACAGACTTAGGTTACTGCTACCTATTATTTTTAAGAATCCTCAAAAGAAGTTTGAATAATTAGTATGCCTATTGACAGAAGTAGTTGCGTGAAAATAGTTTAATGATTAATCAAATACCTATTCCAAATTTTTGGCTCCAAATTAGACATAAGATTGTTTCAAAAGGGTACAACAGGGATAAGAACAAAACATTGAAAATGTAGATTAAATTTTACAATGAAATTCGTTGGCCCTCAACCCTCATTAATTATAAATCGGCTTGTTTATTAACGTTATTTGATAACCGTTAGCTATTCTGTTTAAATATTGAATTGTAAGTATAATCCAAAATGTTACGGTAATATGAGCATCAGGTTTTTGTTTTGGTTCAAGGAAGCAGCAGACGACGTGACACCAACATTTTACGGATAGATCGGACTAATCTGCAGCTGGATACAGTTATTTGAAAGTCCTACAGTTCTTTTCCATATTGATAAAATTCTTGAACAAAAACGGAAACATCATCATCATTCATCAGCACCTATTAAGTCCCACTGCTGGGACCGAGTCTTCTCTCCTCTATCTACAGAGCTGTGAGGGTTTAGGACATTATCCACTCGCACTGGCCTAGTGCGGGTGGGTGGATCAGACATACTCATAGAATTTCTTCTAGGATATGTGGGTTTCCTTCACCATTAGCAGATGGTAAGTCACATGACTAGTACATATAAATTCCACAAAGTGAAATCCACATTGGATGTACCGGTAGTAGCCGGTCGGAATCGAACTCGGACCGTGTGATATGCACGCCGGTCACTTATCCATTCAGCCACCATCGCTAATCATCATTACATTCATCATTCATCATCATTATAACCCATAAATTAATGTTTCACTGCTGGGCACGGGTCTCCTCCGAACATTTTTGAGGGAATTTAGCCTTATACCACGCTGGCCAGACGGGTTGGTATAGGGTTTTGTATCGAATTTTCCCTTTATCACAATGCTCTTCTCTGGTTAAGGTTACTCCCTTAGTCACCTTGTACGACACCCATGGGTTGAAATGGGGTAGTGACATTATGTATTCTGAATAATCCGTCTCTACACGGATAATTCATCGAAACATACTTTCTTTTAAAACGGTTCATTTATATTATACTCGTAATAACTAAATATAAAATGTCATAGTTTTAAGTAACTTATAAAATGAAAATTTTTATTTTTATAGGTACACTTACTTTGTACCAGTTTCGTCCCTAATTTTACCCTCTTAGGAATAATGCTTTCGTTTCTTATTGCTTGCGTAGGTCGGCCTAAAAGGTATGTACCATCCAAATGTTATGTCTCTAGCCTTTGTACTCGTAATTTTGGCTCTGGTTTGATGAGTATCACTCCGAGAATTTCTATCTAGGTACTCGTAGACCGTAATATAGCTAAAGAACAAATGAAGAAACGTAATGTTTTCAGTTTGTATAAACAGTACTTGTTGATGATGTATTAACCAGTTAAAATAATTGGATGTATTCTTATATAAACATAGGTATCTACATCGTAATAAATTAAAACAAAATACCTACTAATGTTTTAAACCCATTGTGTAAGAGCACAACACGGCAATGAATTTATTATTAATTTCTGTTAAATGTATTGAATAAACAGAGTTGATGTATGAAGGTGACTTTTATTAAATTATGAGATATAAACTGAGTGACGCATCATGACGTATAGGCGTATTTTGTCAAATTCGTTTTGTAACTTTTTTCTATACTGACGATACTTCGAATTTCAAAATCGATTTAGTCGGTTTCGGTCGTACCTTTATTTGAAAATTTATTTATAGTTGCTGGCATTGTCAAACATTTGACTGACAGTGATATCAAATTCGACTTATTTGATTCGAAGTATCAAGGCCCTTTCGGACTAAAGCCATTGCCAAGCTCTCCGATAACTACGTACTATACTTTTTTTTAAACTTTGTGCTGTACCTACACAATGTACAGAGTTTGAATGAAACAGTGTGCAAGGTTTTCTAGATCGACCAGGCCCATTAAGTATAAGTAGGTGTACACATTACACATATTATTATCTATCTATATTCTTTATCTACATTTATTTAAAAAAATGTTAGAATCATTTAATATATTTATGAAAAACCAATTTAAACGTTTTTGATGAATCATTGAATACGTTCATTTTTATTCGTAGGTATAATCCAAAAAAAAGCGCTCCATTGGAAGGCAGGTTGACTTCAATACATCTCGAAACGCGACCGTCTCTTTAATGCGACGATTCGTATTCTAGTCTGCATTCTGTTTGTTTTCGTACACCTCCCTTATAAGCCACCCTACTTTAGTACACCTATTACGCATAGAACCAATATAAACTTACTACTAAAATACTTATTTAATTTGAAAGTGTGAAAGCTTTCGGATGCCTTATACATTTTCATCATAGCACGAGTGACTGTATTTCTTCGACGGAGCTTAACTTGTATCATAAGATTAGGAGAAAACTTACTGCGCATACCCCGTGCGTCACGTAAACATTATTAATGGCTTTATTCTAGATTCACAAAAACAACTTTCTTTTGTCATTATTGGAGGCACAACAATGATATTTATTTGTATGCCTTCAAACATAAGTCACTTTCATATTAAAAGCTGCTCAAAATTCAATCTGGTTTTGTGTATTGCGTCCTTCGATGTTTCATTTTGAGAAAGTAATGATAACGATATGGAGATGAGGAAATGAGAAAGATATATATGCTTTTTTAAAATCTTATTTAGCTTTATAGTAAGATAAGATAATTTAGTAAGATAAAATTAAAAAGATAGCCTCTAAATATATCAACTACTTCGTTCATTATAAACTAAACGATATTTATTCTAACCCCATTAAGTAACCTCATTAAATACTTATCTGCCGAAAATTCGTAATATTAAGGAATGCTATATAATTAGTTTATTTCCTCCGGATTTACTCCACTTTTCTATATCACCGCTTAATCCATTCAAGGTCATCAGCATGTTAAACTTTTTATATATATTTTTTTTATTTTGTATGTATTTACAAAAAAAATATATTTAAGTAGTATATCAGTTGTTTAGTACCCATAACACAAGCAAATATAATTGCTTACTTTGGGACTAGATGGCGCTGTGTGAATGTGGTAGAATATTATTATATTATATTTAATTGAGAGATAATGAAGTCAATTCAAGTCATTGTAATTACTGGACAATAGATAGATGGAAGATGGAAAATGGCATATAAATTACCTAAATAGCTTTTTGGCTATGATGTTTACAGGCGTAACAATGTCAGTTAACGAATTAAAATTTCTACCTATCATAGTGAATTAATCTTTATAGTCGGTGGTTAAAGCGATAGTAAATTTTCAGACACGCAAACTGACTTTGTTGTATCAAATTACATTTTGTTTTTGTTTTGAAATTGCACTTGCCTATTTTTATTTTATATTACTAAAGTGGCTTATAAACATTGTGGTTAGTCCCGTCTAGTGGTGAATATTTTAAGCAGTGCTTCCTGTCAGCAACATACAAAGATCTCCATACTGCCACTGCTACAGAGACATATGGATGTCATTAAGCGCATGGAGAATGGTATAGTTGAAATCCTCTTTATCTTGTGAACCCTACCATGTAGCATTCATCATCATCATCATATCAGCCCAATGACGTCCACTGCTGAACATAGGCCTCACCTAATTTCCGCCACAACGAGCGATTTTGTGCCGCCCGCATCCAACGGCCGCCCGCAACCCTTACCATGTAGCATTATTTAATGTAATTTCTACGATGCGACAATGTGTTTTGACTTTGAACCCAAGATCGAATGCCACTTGCTATTTTCGTATGCCTGACTAAAGAAAATTTTAAAAAATTAGAGGCCAAAATTTTGTAGGTTTATCAATGAAAATGCAAATGAATTTAAATGATAGATAAAAAAACAAAAGAATATAAAAACGACAAAATGACGAGAAGAGAAGACCGTCACTAAATATAAAACTATAAGGTCAGTGAACCCCTGACTCGCAGTCGCAGTCAAAATAGCAGTCGATAGTTTATAATAGTATGCCGATATCGTCTAAGTTTTATATTGCATACCATTCACACAATAAAAATTGAATCCGACTGCCATTACTATAATAACGTAAAAACTTCCATTACGAACATTTTATAGTACTGAAATGTTCAAAATGGTAGCGATTTTCTTTTTTATTGAAATTCACTCGAATATTGTAATGAAATTACTTTAAGTGTATGTATGTGTGTGTGTACAAGCCCTTGCGAGATTAGGATTCGGATTCAACTGTGGTTAAAAGGATGATTTCTACCAAACGGCTCGTATCGATTTGGTCAGGAACGGATTTTACCATCTCTAAGCGATATTAAATCGTATACCTATATAGTATTTAAATTCTACATTACCAAGTGTGAGCGTTTCCACGTCATGCGATCGAAAACGAAAGTAGTATGCGATGCCGTACGATTAGCCGTTCGCCTATTCCTATACACGATTTGACTAGGCGCAGTAACTGATACGTTCGCAAGCGACGATACGGAGCTGCGATTGAATACGTTGATATTCTGCCGGATGCGATTGGCTGTCGCCGTATCCGTTCATATTTATTCATGCAGTTCTGAGGCAATGCGAGCCGTTTGGTGGAAATATATTTCTATGTGAGTTAATTTGTGTTTAATTTTAATTTGTCTTTCATTGTTTTTTACTAATATTTGAAAATGAGATTTATTAGAATAATGTTTACATAAATAAAACAAAATAAAAACTATCTACTTACATATCTACAAGTACTATTTAATTTACAATACTATACATCAATAATAATATAAATGGTAATGTGGACTAGGTGTCAAGGTATTCGTCGGCATCACTGTCGCAAGGGAAAGTGCCCAGAAGGCTAGCAGCAATGCCACGCTGGATGGCAATGCTGATTCTCTGTGCGAGATAAAAACCAGCCCTCTGGTCACGTGAAGTGTCGTATAACCGCGTCGCTAGTTCAATATTTTATACTAATATTTTAGTCAGATGATAATAATTCATCATCATCAGCAACCCATTAAGTCCCACTGCTGGGTTCGGGTCTCCTCTCCTCTAACTAGAGAGCTGAGAGGGTTTAGGCCATAATCCACTCACGCTGGCCTAGAGCGGGTTGGTGGATCAGACATACCTACTCATAGAATTTCTTCTAGGGCATGTGGGTTTCCTCATGATGTTTTTCCTTCACCGTTAGCAGATGGTAAGTCACTTGACTAGTACATATAAATTCCACAAAGTAGAATCCACATTGGTACTGCCGGTCGGGATCGAACTCGGACCGCGTGATTTGCACGCTGATCCCTTATCCATTCAGCCACCATCGCTTGTAATGTGTAATGTGTGATAATAATTAGTCCCCGCTAAACCACTAAACTGATCACAATAAATTTCGACAAATAGGTTGACAATAAAGTTCTAGTCAACTTCAAAACTGTTCTTTATAGCTTTAAATCAATAAATACAGTTAAAAACTCTCTACTCTTACAATATTATGTTACTTAAAGAATACTAATTGATTATTAAGAAGAATTTATTCGACCTCAGTCATTCACTCAATGAAATAACCCTTCAAATTATTAATGGAAAAATTGTAACCTACAATGGGACTTTAGCATTACTTGTACATTTACCTATATAAAATTTAATGTTCATAAGTTTTATCCAGACGATCTGTATGAGTAAAGAGATTTTACTTGACGTGGCTATTTATCATCCCACAAATCGTAACTTAATTTTATAAAAAATTGTGTATCGAAAATAACAATTTAAATAACAAGATAATATAATTTATACACTTTTTATATTGAAAATCCTAAATAAATACATAAATTGTTAATTGTTTATTCAATTTAAAAAGTCTTTAAAACAATCCTGTCCATTCTGTCCAGACGTAAAAGTGCTATTTTATAGTTAAAATAAACTTTATTATAGCTAATTCAAAGTCTTACATAATTAAATATGAATAATAGATGACATTTAGTTAGGCTAACAATGTCATGGATAATTCATATTTAATTATGTAACTCATATCCAATTCTATTAGTATTCCTATACATATACCTATAAAGACTTGGACTGCATTTGACGTATACATAATTGTTATCAATTATCTTTCATAGCAGTTCTGTATAAAACTATTCTGAATAGCTAATTGTCTGTGGGCAAATTGGGTGAAAGCTTTTGTTTTGTTATGACGAAACCATAAGCAGACTTATTTAGCAGATATTATTCAAGAAACAAATAGACAGGGCCCAAGGTGATCAGTGATCAGGGACAATGCCTTGATGAAATCCAGGGATTGCGCACGTAATGCTCGATAACAAGCTTCCGTCTCAAATTACACCCTATCTATATTGCTTTAGGTTTATCCTCGCAAAAATCTTTTCCACCTCTATTGCCTAACTATTTAGTCTAGGAACAACCGCTGAATAGGAGGTTTATCCGCAAAGGCGACAGGTGCTAGGGCAGACGGTGTGTCTATAAAATAAAATAAAATAAATAACAGTCTATCCATCTCGTATGAGAATACGTTCACAAAATATCTGCTCTCATATAACGTAATATACAGAGGAAAAATATATCGGCAATTCTACTTACCTCTGTGTAGCCTTTTGTGGACAAAGTGTGATGTTATGCAGTGTTCATAGATATCATCAAATAAAGAAAGAAAAAGCATTTATTCGTACCAAAAGTGACAATTAAAAAAATTAACAAAAGAGGAAATAAAAAAAAAAATATTTACTTGTATTAATAGTACCCACTGCTTGTCAAATCTGTGGGAATTTGGACTCTGCTCAGCATAATGCTGCGGTGCACTCAACAGCGCTGATTGATCATCACGCTCTTTTCCCAGAAGGGATAAGCAGAGGTATATCATACCCATATTTAATAGCTATGTTTGGTCCCATATAATAGGATATTAGACTATTGGCATTAACCAGTTACATTTGCAGACCGAAACCTCTCACTCAACTGTGTTACGTTTTCCTAATTGAAGTTGTGTATAATAATAATAATAATAATATAATAATATTCTACCACATTTACACAGCGCCATCTAGTCCCAAAGTAAGCAATTATATTTGCTTGTGTTATGGGTACTAAACAACTGATATACTACTTAAATACATTTTTTTTTTTGTAAATACATACATATTATAGATAAATTACAACCAGACACAGAACAAACCTTTATGCTCATCACACAAAGATTTGTCCTGGGTGCGGATCGAACCCACGACCTCCGGTTTAGCAGTCAGGGTCACTAACCACTAGACCAACAGGCCAGTCAATCCGTTTCTAATTGGTGTAGTATATATTAAGACAATAGCAACATTATTAATATGCTGTTTATATTTCATTTGGTATGTGCTTGAATCTGATACAGCTGCTGTTATGGCATTTAGACATGTTGTTGGATTAATCACGTAGATTGGCACGAGAATGGTCTTGAAAACAAATACTGATTTCTGTAGCTCTGTGACGAAACAGATCTCAGATTCGTGTATAAATTATTTATGCATCTGTTTAATTTATTTTACATTAGCTTCCACCTACGTGTTATATGAGCAATAGGCCTCATGAATAGCTTTATCTATAGGTGAAAACCGCATCAAAATCCGTTGCATAGTTTATGAGAACTAAGCGAACATACCGCGGAAGCGACTTATTTTATACTTTGTAAGGATATTATCTTATACTCGTATTATCTAGTTGTTTAGTTATAGTCTCGGCGGTGTAGCGTGGTAGTAGCATCATCATAATCAACATCATATCAGCCCAATGACGCCCACAGCTGGACATAGGAACCTAATTTCCAAACTACTAGCAATTTTCTAGCGAGAATGTATAGAGTGAATTCGATCCCCGTGTAGAGTAAAAACTGTTCTGATTTTTTATAGTAATCTCAGTACATTTCAGCCCGGAGGGAGTTAGGAAATGTGTCCAGTTAATGTCATTAGGCTCGCCATGAGTCGGATACTACTAATAAAACCTACGTAGCTGGTGAAATGTGGATATGACTGTACATAGTACAGTCAGCATCAAAGTACCTGATAAATCACCGTAAATTCATTTCTGGCACTAGTCTTATTAAGTAATTTATGTTGATATGCTACGTATATACCTGTATACGTTATCAACTATTTTATTCATCATTATCATCATTTCAACCCATAAACGTCCCACTGCTGGGCACGGGTCTCCTCGAAAAAATGTGAAGGGAATTAAGCCTACTATACCACGCTGGCCAGACGGGTTGGTATGGGGTTTGTTTTGAATTTTCCTTTTCTTGTCTGCATAAGGCCCCTGAGTCGCCTTTTAAGACACCCACGGGTTGAGATGGGGTAGTGACATTATCTATTCTTAATCCGTCACTACACGGAAAATATATTTTATTACTAAACTTTAATAATTATTAACCTTAGATAATTTTATTTAACAAACCGTAAGCATAATCCCAATTATAAGTCAACGTTAAATAGGTGCTTAACTTTCAGATTGAAGACATTTTATCCGCATGACTGAACTGAGCCAGAAATTCTTGGCACCGCGTAGGTAGATAATATAAATTGCCTATAACTAAATAAGGGTGGAAATCTTTGATCTCTATGTTCTTTGAACGGTATAAATGCCTTTATTAATAAACGTAAATTACTATAATTTCGTTATATGGAACGAAAACTATATTTTACGAGGGAGCACAGTTGTATAACAGTTTACCTATGGAAGGGAAGGAAATTGACACTATCAGTGAGTTCAAAAGGAAAATTGGAGAATTTATAAAGAAAATATAGTACCTACAATAATCATCATCATCATCATCATATCAGCCCAATGACGTCCACTGTTGAACATAGGCCTCACCTAATTTCCGCCACAGCGAGGCCACATAGCCCGCAGAACTGATGGCCGATGGGGCAAAAAAGTTCTCGAGTGGCGGCCACGTATTGGAAAGCGCAGCGTGGGGCGGCCCCCCGCCAGATGGACCGACGACCTAGTAAAGGTTGCGGGTGGCCGGTGGATGCGGGCGGCACAAAACCTACAATAATATTATAAATTAATTTAAAAAAAACCTATATCTCATTATATATTGAACTTTGTAAATTTTTATGAGAAATAAATATCTTTAAACCTAATATCATACGTGTAAGTGCCGTTATCGGCCATGTGAAGTAGAAAAATCCAGATTCAATTGTTTTTTTAGTAATTGTAAAAAATATAATAACAATCTATTTTTGCTATCAGCACTTGACCTGCTTGATCTCTTATCTATACTAATATTATAAAGCTGTTCAGTTTGTTTATTTGTTTGGTTGAACGCTAGGATCTACGGAACTACTGGTCCGATTTGAAAAAATATTTTAGTGTTTGATAGCCCATTTATTGAGGAAGGTTATAAGCTATATAATATCACACTTAGCCCAATAGGAGCTAATCAGTGGCCAAATAAAGAACGACGGGAGCGAAGCCCCACTCGTCTTCTGATATTTTATAAATACCTAAATGAGAAATTGTTTAATTTTTACGCTTTTATCTACATGATATTTCAATTATGGTGTAAAACCAGGATAAGGACATAAAAACGCGATTTGTTCCGACCTACCATAGGAGTTGAAGCTGTTCGATATACACAATTATAATAGAATTGTAACGGTTCTGCATAATACAGATATTGAAGAAAAACATAATATATAATGTGAGTGAGTCTTTTTTAAAGGCACAGAAGCCAAGACATTTTTATCTGTCTGTATATTTGTACGCGCATCACGCAAAAATTTCTAGATAGAATTGAATGCAGTTTTCATCAATATATTACTAAAGGTCTTACTAATAATATAGGCTACTTTTTGCCCTACATGGGTATAAAGAAGCCTCTGCAGCAGGTGGGTGGAGTCGTGAGAGAAAGTTCGTATATAATATGTTTAAGATGAAAAAAAGGTCCTTGTAGAGACGAATTAAGAATACATAATGTCACTATCCCATTTCATCCCGTGGGTGTTGTAAAAGGTGACTAAGGGAGTAACCTAAAACAGACAAGAGAACTGCGAGAAAAGGAAAATTTGATACGAAACCTTATACCAATTCGTCTGGCCAGCGTGGCATAGTAGGCTAAATTTCCTCTAAAATGTTTGGAGGAGACCCGAGCCCAGCAGTGTGACATTTATGGGTTGTAATAATGATGAAGATGAAAAAATAAAAAGAATTTTTTTTTTTTTTATTTATTTAAGCATAAAACACATTATAATCTTAAAAATATCACATAATGATTACAATGTTTTGATCTAGATCATATTGTAAAGTACATGTGCATACAACAAAACACAATAGCTAGATGTTAACAGTTCCACATAAAATTGACGCAAGTTACATTTATAATTTATTCAAAACTTATCAAGGCCAGTCTATTATGGAGGATATCTTTAATAATTTTGATATATGCATTCAGGTTATAGTCAAAAATATAGATCATAATACTTAATATAAATAATAATAATACATTTTCACAATTATGTATATGTTCACATTCGAATCTGTTGACCTGTTCTAAGCATTATCAAGTAAAACTCTTTTAAAAACCTTCGCAAACTGACACAATTATTTTTTAATTAATATATATTCTCTTTTTGATCTTTGTTTGGCCACTACTCTTCTTCTATTGGTTGTAGCGTGATGTTATTTAGCCTATTGCCTTCCCCAATATTATATAGACTATCTAACACAAAAAGAATTTTTCTATTCGGTTCAGTAGTTCCCGAGATTGGCGCCTTCAACCTAACAAACAAACTCTCAAGCTTTATTATATTAAGTACTAGCTTCCGCCCGCTGCTTCGCCCGCGTGGTATGTATTTTATACCTATAAGCCTTCCTCTTGAATCAGTCTATCTATTAAAAAAATTAGCATCAAAATCCGTTGCGTAGTTTTAAATATTTAATAATAAATTTTATTATATAAATTTTATATGATTAAAAAATAAATCCCTATGTATGCACATAGGGATATAGGGACAGAGAAAGCGACTTTGTTTTATACTAAGTAGTGATAATATACATAGATATCCATGATGACTATCCAATATTCAAATTGCTGTATTTTATATATTATATTACGGCAAAAAACCGTACGCGTATAGTCTTTGTACATGAAATAATAACTGCACAAAATACAAAATATACATAATATTATTAAATTAACAAATTGCGCTTGACGGACTTGGTACCCAGACAATGAGGAATTCATGATAAGTAATGAATATTTAATTGCATTGCGCCGTAATTTTACTACCGTTCATAGCAATTTATTTAATAACTGTTAAATAATATCTAGTGGTAATATTAATAATGACCTGAAAACTGAAGAAAATCGATGGAAAGTGCCAGAAGGTACTCGACAAAGCATTTATCGTGACTATCGAAGACAATACTACATGAGTCAGTTTGCAGAAACTAATAAAATTGCTATAGATAAAAATAACAAAGGGAAGATGAAAACTATCACAGCTAAGTACATATATGTTTTAAAAGTAAATAAATAGTCAACTAACTTATATAAAGTAGTCCAGTAAAAACTTCGTATATAATAAATTCATCTAAACATTATTCTAAAGGTCAATCTTAAAAGTGTGTCGATATCTATTTTAATATTCTTGTGAATGATCCCTAGAGGTTATCAGTTCCTTGGTTTGAAGTGTAATGGAGCTCATATTTCTGGGTCAAGAGGAACAAAAGCGACAAAGTGTCTCTTGAATATTCTAACTTATTAAAACTTCATTTTAAAAGTTTAGTGTAAACTAGATTCTGTCTTGAGTAGTTTTAAAAGGAGTGAGCTTTGATAAGTGATTTCAAAAATAGTTTTTAAAATGCTGTAATTATTTATTTTATTTATTGACTGTGTGTTACGTGCAAATCATGCGTTCCGAGTTGGATTCCGACCGGCAGTACCAATGTGGATTTCACTTTGTGGAATTGACACGTACTAGTGAAGTGACATACCATCTGCTACGGTGATTGATGCTATGGTGATCATCAGGAAACTCACATATCATTGTAGAAATTCTAAGAGTATGTCTGACTCAACCCGCACTAGGCCAGCGTGTGTGAATGATATGACCTAAATAAAACCCTCTCAGTTCTCTATATAGAAGAGTGGGACATTAATGAGTTGCTGATGATTGACTAAGTAGAAGTGTTTCTGTAGTGTACTGCCAACCAGGATTCGATACTCGGATAGGTCGAAAATTGTTTTGTTTTTACCCGACTTTAATGAAATCTAAAGTTTCCACACGAAGTTTGGAACTGTGTTTTGATAATGACTTTAGACTCGCCCCTATTATATGGGATCTAACATGGTTGGTGAAATATGGATATAATACCTCTGGTTACCCCTCTTGAATGTTAGTTACGTGACGCTATGATTTTTTTTATAGTTCAGGCCCATGTGGCGGGCCATAGGTACGTCTGATTGCCACCGTCGCCGTCGTGGCATAAAAAAACTAACTCAAGACTAAAACGACTTTCGCAGCAATGCAAACTAGATATAGTTTGCATTAAATATTGAAGAAGTAATTTATGTGAATGGTTTAATTTTTCAATCTGGCCGATGTAAGTGTTAATCAATATAATTGTACCTAAACTAAATAAAGCAACTGTTGGGGCCCGCCGTTGGCTAGGACACAGTTGTAGTTGTAGGTTGGATAGTATTAACATCAAAGTACTTTAAATTTTTAATTCATTAATTGTTTACGTACAGAAAACAACTGTTTACTTAGTACTGTTTTACTTTAGTATTTTCCTTAATATTGTATAAAGACAGTTGTATTATTTCTATGTATTTGTATCAATATTTATTAATCGCATTTACGCACCCAATATTATTACACAGACAATCTAGTAATATCAATTTTACTGTTACAGTAGGCACCCCAGAAAGTAATAAAAATGTTTCAACTTTGACTTTGACTACGACTTTTCATAGTGAAATAAAAGTAACAAAAGCTGTAATTAACCTAAAATTGACTGTTTATATTGAGTTTATTTTTTCATAAATATATAAATAATTAAAGCTACGGGAGTGACATAGATGTCGCGCGGGGCTTGGCTCCCATCGTTCTTTATTTGGCCACAACTCAGCTCCAATTAGCCTTAGCGTGATATTATAAAGCTTATAGCCGTTCTCAATAAATGGGCTATCAAGACTAAAATAATTTTTAAGATTATCGCATTCAACTATCACGCATATAAACGCAATCAACAAATGACTGGCCTTTTGGTCTAGTGGTTAGTGACCCTGACTGCTAAAACACCACATAACGCCATCTAGTCCCAAATATAATTGCTTAATTTGGGACTAGATGGCGCTGTGTAAATGTGGTAGAATATTATTATTTATTATTATTATTATTCAACCAACCAAACAAACTCTTTTATAATGTTAGTATCGATATGAATATTACATAAACGTAACTAATTAATTATTGTTTCTTAACAAAAAATATAAACATACGTTATACAGCACTTATAAATATAGGTAATTCTAAACATCTTTTATTGCGTTTTACAAGCATTGTACTGTTAATAAACAACAATATTTGCTTGCACTGAAACCATTTTTTTTTTTCTTTTACGTTTTTAAATTGACTGCAGCATTAATTACCGGCATTTTCCTTTCAAAATCCTACACCTATATTCTTGTTGACATCAATTTCACTTCATATTTCGTTTATGTGTTTTATACACTCAAAAAAATCATAGACTTACTGCCGTACTGAGACGTTACTTAACTTTAAAGTTTATTTAGTAAAAACGTGTAATACTTAAGTCTATACGCCTAAAGACGATTATTCAATGAAAAAATTGTGTTATAGAGAGATTACTGCTAATTGAAGTCTCTGAGTGCCGCTGTTTGAGTGACATTCTTTGTGGCATCACCCTTCAATTGAATTTTTTTATTTTACTTAATGCACATAAAACCGTACATCATCATCATCAGCAACCCATTAACGCCTAGTGCTGGGCTCGGGTCTCCTATCCTCTAACTAGAGAGTAAACTAAACCGTACATAGGCGGACTTAATTCCAAAAGCATTTTATCATTACATAAGCAAAAACAAACTACCTAATTTATTATAACATCCTAACGGCACTGCCTCAATAAATTAGGTACCATTCATATCGTACAACCATTACAACGATATATGACTACCGAAAGACATAACGTGTTTACAAAAAAACTACAGCCTTAGCATATTCAACGAATATATCGCACTGTTATTATAAAACAGGCATAAGATGACTTTTGTCTTTCTGGAAATTTCCCTCTTCTACTTATTATTTTAAGGTTCAAACTTGCTCACATGTGATTTTTAACTTATAACTCTTTTCAACTGCTAGTGCGATATAGATATTATTATGAATTTTCGCAAAGAAAGTTGTAGTTTGAATCGCAAAACTATTATTTATTATTATAATATAAGTATTAGAATTGGCCGTGTAGTGACGGATTAAGAATACATAATGTCACTACCCCAACTCAACCCGTGGGTGTCGTAAAAGGCGAGTAAACGAGTAACCATATGCAGACAAGAGCACTACAAGAAAAGGAAAATTAGAAACAAACCCTATACCAACCCGTCTGGCCAGCGTGGTATAGTGGGCTAAATTCCCTTTCAAATTTTTTCAAGGAGACCCGTGCCCAGCAGTGGGACGTTTATGGTTCGAAATGATTATGATGAATATTAGAATACACAGTAATTTTTTTAAAGAATTAGCTACTTTTCTTTTTTTGTACCGTTTATAAAATCTTACTAATAAAATAAATGCGGAAATCGATTTATATCATATTATATTTGCAGTTTGTTACTTTTTCTGACAAAAAATGCTAAATGGTTTTTAAAAAACTTGGCACACGGAAAGCTTTGAATAACACATAGGAAACTCTTCCTCCCGGTCAAATGTTTTGCGAAGATTAAGCGATATATGCCTCAATTTAGCTCCATTAAACACCTACTAAAACAAGATACCAAAAAAAATAATTACTGAATATGGATCTTGAAAATCTTAACGATTTATAAAATAAACAAGACCATTTACAAGTTTTTCCCAAACAAATATCGCCCGAAGGCTTGTTACTATAAGTGTTGCTCGATGCAGATTGACGTGAGAGACCCTTATCGTATTCAAGGCCATCGATCCAATTAAAATAGGAAAAGAAAATTTATTCACAGATTACTATGGCACTCGATAGTTTGATAGCTCAAAAATCTGTATCCAGTAGTTTCTTGAGGCAATTTTAATGAATAAAATTCAAATTATAATTGGTTAAAAAATATGCAGTTTGTTCGTTTTATTCGAAAGTTACATAATATGATTAATTTAAAAAATTATGTATGTATTGCAATGGTCTGAATGTCAAACATAATCAATAATGATTAGTTAAAATATATTGAGTTAAAATATATTTTAGTCCTGTGAACATTTTAATTTAAATTTAAATTGTTTACTTTACAAAGACCCTTATTTTTCCTAAAGGATTAGGATATTCTCGTAATATAAAATTAAAAGCAATACGGGCCAATTTTGGACATAAAAACTGTTTTAATTAAAAAACATATCACGCCTTTGCGAAATGAATTTACCAACTACATAATAGGTAACAAACTAATTACAAGAATTATCGCTATAGCTTGGCAAATGGCCAAGCTATGGGGTTGGCGCTTAACTTTTAATAATCATTGACATCTTCTAAAACATTGTATTCATGGTAGGTAATAATGTAGTCTAAAATAAAGAAATGTTAAATTTACCATAAGAGCTGGACGAGGCTGTGATACTATAATAGCGTAAATACGCCTTAAATTTGGTTTTCGATTTTCAAAAGAGAATTTAAAAGCATCGTTTGTTGCGTAAACATTCATGAAGAGACCTAAACTAACATTGTAGTTGGGTAGACCGGTGGCGGGCCGTCGCAACTCGAGCGCTCGACCGATGCGAGTTTAATGCGAGTTTTCCACCCGAATGAGCTTCAAGCTCCAGCATTGCTGCCGCTTGTTCCCTACCACTCGCACTACCCGCATTAAACAATCCACACAATTTAATTTACCTCCTCCACCTATAAATAATGTATGTATCATTCCGAAAGGTTATAATCCCAAATCACAATATGGCTGTGATGTTATTATGCATAGCAACACACGCTCCTAGTTTGAATTTAATAACATGTGTGTATAGTTTACGGTAGGTGCCAGCGGGAATGCAATTTACTACCCTCTGCGGAGATACACCGAAGTTCTTACAGTAAATATTCATTAGACTTAAACTTTTCTAGCTACCGAAGCTCACTTACGCACCTGTGCCTTGCCTCTCCAAAGGCACTAACCACGTATTTGCTCCGCTACTTCACGCATAAACTCATAATAGTTATTCATATTTATGTGTTCAGCCGTCGAAGCCATTCAGAACACTATTTTAAATCTTATCTTTCAAAATGTTGACATTTCATAGAAACTCACATACACAAAATTAATACGATTGTGCTGACAACAACACAAGGTAAATAATAAGTTTGTATTTCGTTATTTCGTTAATTCAAAACATTTGCTCTTAATGTGACATAAGACAAGTTATGTTAATTTAAGTAACAAGTATTACGTAGGTACAAAATCACATTCCGAAATACGATGTTCAAGAATATTTTATTTTCTTGTGGGCACGTAAACATTCGGAGAACCCGAAGACGCTAAACAAAATCTAAATACAGCAGGAAGTTTAACAGAAATATATCAAAAATGTATAGAGGGGAGATAAAAAAGAAAATATATCTTTGTAACAGCGCCCATTCACAGCGGGCAAAGATTTTCTTGCCATTCGACGATTTTCATTGATGATATTTAATTCAGACATTTTCTTATAATTGCTTGTACCAATTAAATAGAAGATGTAAAAGAAAAAAATGAAAGTATTTTTGAAAAAAAATGTGGTTGATACAAACATCCAAGAATACATTTAAATATGCATTCCTGTCGGAAGCCGAGTTTCTTAACGGCCAATCTATTTCGTGAGTAATGTCTAATCGTAATTTTAATAAGGCTTATGGACTAGAACAAAGAAAGAAGAACTCGTCGAAGGAGAATTAGGAAAGTAAAAATCGAATGATATTCGTGATAAGGGACCATCAGTGAGTAGTACTTGTGACTGTATTGCACTTACGATTACGAGCAGATATGACTCGATAACCAAACTAAAAGCATGTTTATCGTAACTAGAACATTTGATAAGTGAAATTTCGAATCAGGATTTCATTAACCACTAACTGTTGCCCGCAGTTCCGCTCGCATGGAATTCGATTCCCGTGAAAATGTTTATTTTTCTGCGGCCTATATTTTAAGTTAGACCTCTACCAATGGTTAAAAATACATTCAATTCTTTGCAATATTTTTTGAGTGATGCGCGTTTAAACATAACAAACACAAACAGAAAAACAAATTTAAAAAATATTGTTCCAGCTTCTGTGGCCCCATATTATTTTTAATTTAATTTCTATAAAAATACAAACATCGTTCCTCTACAAATTTATTATTATAGGCTAAGACCACGTAAAACATTTCGAAAGTATTTGAATCTCACATTAGGATGTCATTTGTTTTTAGTTTTTAACCGACGAAAAACGGAGGAGGTTCTCAATTGGACCGTATATAATTATTTTTTTTGTGAATAAATGTCCACTCTATTACTGGTAAATGAATGCCATTTATATAAACACCCATGACTATGCTATCATTATGCAAGAACATAGCCATGTCTTAAGAAAGACAATCTCCCAAAAAAGGTCTCTATAACCTAACAATTATTAAGTTAATGTTGAGTTGGTTAATTTACTGCACGTGATTAAATTCCTGAGATATGTAATAAAGTAAGGATATTAATCAATTAATTCCAATAATTAATCTAATATGTAAAGCTTAAAACTTGAAATTCTTCGCTAAAACTTAACTGGTAAGTTTCACGATCACATAATTTATTCGGTTATAAAAATATCGACATCAATATCGCTAAACATAATTCTCGTTCTTACCACCATAAATATGTACAACTTTAGGTAATTGATCACGTGAACCGGTTTCATCGACTTTTTATGAAGAATATTGGTAAAGTACTGATTTTGTGTTCGCAAACAAAATCTTGTACGATATGTCACCACGTTTATTTCGCTGTTTGATGGATTGGTTTGTGATTATCATATACCTACATATGGCAAAGCTGTGTCACGGTTTATACGTGAATAATCATTCAAACCCTCTGATATAACTAATAAATTGCGGGTGATCGTGTTTCGTAAACCTTTTTTTGGCCAAAAATAAACTATTGTTAGTTCATTCTTCATATTCCAATATTAAGGATGCGCTACCATATAGAAATTATAACCAATCAATATAAATATTATCCTTAATAAAATCAAATCAAATCAGTCATTTATTTATGAACCCAATGAGATGACCGATTTTTTTAAATTTATATTATAAAATGGCAATAAAAAAATACCCCTTCGAGAAAAAAGGCGTTATGTTAAATTCAATTAAATATTTAAAACATAACTTGACATAATTACAAGTATGTATTTACAAAAAAAGCAAGGAAGTTTAAGCAAAGTGTTAACTTTGATATCACTATTTAGATTGTGTGAATATTTATTTATTTAATTTATTAATTTAATCTTAAAACATATTATATTCCTTAATAATATGGGACGCATGTGCACTGAAAGGTTGAAATAAAGAAAAAAACCTGTCTCTGTTCTGTGTAAAGGACAATGGACGCCCGTGCCGTTGTCACGGTGTAAATCATGATGGTACACTGAATGTATATAAGTTGAATACCTGCGGGATACTAACAAAAAAATAATAATATATAAGTGTCTAACTCAATCGATGTACTTAATAAATAATAATTATTTAATCAAATGAAGTCTTTTAATAAAATATGCAAATGGTGTCAGAAAGTTAGACAAAATGACTGAGATTATAATAATGTCTCTTTCCTAGAGAAAGGCATTATATCTGGAAATCATCAGCAACCCATTAAGTCCCACTGCTGGGCTCGGGTCTCTGGAAATATTTTTTACGAATTAACTACAAGGCACTTGGCCCGCGTGTGAATTGTGACCCACCAAATACTTACTAAATTAGGAATAACCCATTTATTTTTGCAAACTCATCATATTTTGAGATATCCTAGGAATCTTTTTCTTATTAAATACTAAATAAAATTATTTTCAATAAAATTTTCCCGTCAAACAACAAAAACTACAATATTATCTGAGTTGTTGAAATTCTTTCATTACTTTCCTCTTTAACTATCACAATCTATATTTAAACTTCAAGTAACAAAAGCATTGTTAACCTTTATCATTTTTAGTAACAAAAATAACCAGGATATTCAGATATTTTTAGTATTTTCTGTAAATAGAGTATTTTACTTTTTTTTTAAATAGTGTAGCTGTGTATAATTTTTAAGTTATGTGTAAATATTTTATACCAGGATATTTGTGTATTGCTTTGTATATTTTATAAATATTTTATTTCTATTGCAATGTTAATGGGTTGCCACAATCGTTAAAAACAAAAACTCGGTTTTCGTCCATTTATTTATCGGTAAAGCACGTTGAAGTAACAGCTAGCGGCACGATTTGAATCACGCGTTTTGTTACCAAAAAAAAATAGGCAAACAATACCGCATCGAACATACGAGAATGCGAATACTTCTGCGAATCGTTTTTTGAACAGATGCAAGCCGAATATGGTTCACAGTAGTTGTTCAACACATCTGCGCATTATTAAAGGATATATAGAATACTCATATTGTATTCCACAAACGTGAATACATAATTTTATATATCAAATTAAGACAAAAAAGATAGTGACAATGGGCAGTCTTATCGCTAAAAGCGATTTATTTCTGACTTTCATATAATTATATACTGAATACATATAATTAAATAATTATTTTTCTTTATTAAGTAGTACCGACGCGACGTGCAGGAAATTTGTTAAATAAACACCGTTATTTTCGTATCTTTTGCATTGTAAGTAAAATATAAAACATTTTGGTTCGTTTAAATTTTAATTTTTAAATTAAAGGAATTGGTTGAATTAATATTAAATGTATATAGTTATTTGCAATAACGTTACCATAGAATAGGACCGATCGCGTCGGCTAGATATTTTGTTACTCAAATTTAATTAATTAATATTGTAATAAAGTCTTACAAGATTAATGATCTTTTTCAAGTATTTTTTGAAATTTAGATTTTTAGTATTAACTACATAGTTGAAATCTGTCGTCTACAACGGCAATGTGCTCCACAAAACCCTGAATAAGTACGAGATTATCGTCAAAAAAACAAATGTAAGAAAAGTTATATGTTATACACGCACGAGTGCGTCCGTAGACACGTCTTACAAGAAACAATAATTTATAACTCCAGCGTTTTATAAAAGTAGATGAAAGTAAAACCACGTAATTCGTAGCACTTCTACGAGACGCGCTACGGCTACAAGTATTCGTAGAACTTCGTAAGTTCAACTTTTATATGTTTTTAAAACCGATCTTATTTTACAAAATATACGACGGCTTTGGTGTCTCCTTCTCGTAATGTCGGTATATTTATACGGAGAAAAAATATTATTTCCTAAAGGATACTCAGTTGACAAATAGTTGAAGTCAATAAACTGATTTGATTGATTGATATCTCGGCCAGAAAGTACGAGATCAGCTAAAGGCGGCAGTGTTATCGCGAAGCTTTTCAGATGTAAAAAATCCATTTAATTTTTCTATCTCAGTACACATATTATATACATAATTATGTATAAATATATTAAATTGAGAGTGAAAATTGTTATTTGAAAAGGTTAATAAATAATATTTCAGTTATAAAAATAATATTAAGAAATACTTTAAAAATAGTTTCTAGTAAAAATATTAACAACTAAATTGTAAGTAACAGAAAGTTCCAAAAAAATTTTTTTTAAACTTTAAGTCGCCAGCCGAATATTGTAACGTAAGATGAAATAAAGATGAGAGCAACAAAGCGCGATGTCAAAATGTTATATAACATAAGAGGTTGTAAAGCGGATGAGAAAACAAACAAGTAACGAATTACTGTAAGTAAACAAATGGCTTACCGCCTCCGCCGGGAAGTGAGAAGGGCAGCCAACAACTGAGTATTAAAGTTTAGGATCTAGACTCAGCGAGTGTTCGGAACTCGAGATAACGCGGCGACGTGCGGCGCGGGTGCGATACGCGGAGCTCGCTCTTGGTAGTGCGGCGGTCCGACGGTGCGGCGGCACGGCGATGCGGCGCGGGCGATGCGTCGATGTGCGAGGGTGCGAGCGCGAGAGAGGCGCGCGGCGGAGCGACAGGCAGGTCCGCACTCCAGGACGACTCGACTTCAAATCGGCGTCACCCTCGCCGCGATTATGTAACGCGCGCCGTAGCGCAGCGCGGCCCTAACCCCGCACCCCGCTTTTAGGGAAAAGATGAATGAGTAAAGTTTCCTAACGGACGTTAGTCCATGGATCGCGCTGCGTTTCAGATCGGCCCGCGGTTACATAAAAGGCCCGGCACATGCGCGGTACCGCATCATGACCACGCGCTCACAGCGACTCAAAACGCGCGCGCCGATTTCTCCGCGGCGCTCAACACACACATTTTATAGCCCGCTCGTAACTCACCGAGCTCCGCACGCGGTGCGACATGGGTACTCGCAAGAGAACAGTCCCTCACTTATTTATAAATAAAATACTGCATGTCGAATAAACGATATCAACGCTGTAACGGCTTTTTGAATTTCTACGCAGTTGTTAGTAAATTCAATAAGTCGGGTCTACCTTTAACAAAACAAGAAAAGTTTTCCTGATATACAATTGAATAATATACAGTTGGGGAAAGTTTACGGAAAAATAACGAATATTTTGTCGTGTTTTAAATAAAGACGAGCAAAGCTAACACGTATGCACGGCATAATACCTAAGTTTCCTATTAGATGGGGAAGATTGTAAAGTACTCTAAATACTGAAAATCGATAATTTTACTTAAAGGAAACGTTCGCTTCTTTTTCTTTTTTGGATTTTTGGCTGGTTCGATTGCCGGGCATGACAAGTGAATTTCCGAAAAGATTTAAATGCAGAATAATCTGTTTTAAAAATAAAGGACGGTTTTTCCTTTGCATAAAATTAAAAAATTCTACCCTGTTTAAAATAATTTAATTATTGATTTGTATGTTTGGACCAAAATAAAAGTGAAAATATTACAAAATAGTTTACATAAATTGTTTATCCAGATCTATATGCTATGATTGTCACGGGCCGTAAAATTATAGGGAGAAGGCTTGGCCCGATCTAGAAATGTCAATAGTAAGATACCTATGGTTTAATCTGCAGATTATAGGAAGGAAGCAGTTAGGGTAAACGCATATGAAATCGCGCAGTTGTCTGATAATATAATTTTCAAACGTGTGACTAACTAGGTTTTAGTGATCTACACGCGTTTACTCATATAGTTATTAGTAATTTATTAATGTTAACAGTGCTATTCTCCAAAGGTAGGCAGTGGCTTGGCTGTGCCCCTAACATTGCCAACGTCCATGAGCGGCGGTAACCACTTACCATCAGCTGGGCCGCTTGCTCGTCTGCCACTTCAGGCAATAAGGCAATAAAAAATAATTAATTATCTATGCAAAGCCTATCTGTCGCTGTTACAGAGAATCCAAAACATTTAAGACTAGCTGTGCCCGCGACTTCGTTCGCGTGCAATTTCATTGTTTTTGTTCGCATGCGATTTCATAGCTTATTTAGTTTTTTACGGAAACCAGATATTATTTCTAAAATCAAAGAAGCCTTAGTTAATACTTAAATCCCTTAGATATTGGCTCTTCAAACGGCTTCGGCTTACTTCAAACAAACGGACAGACAAACAAATATTTTACTAAACTTTCATATTTTAAAAAGCAATTATTTTTATATTAAAAAAACACTTCAATTTTTAAACGACTTCAAAAAAGGAGGAGGTTATATGTTCGACTGTATGTATTTTTTTTTTTTTTTATGTATGTTCATCGATTACTCGGAGATGCCTGAACCGATTTAAAAAAATCTTTTTTTCTTTGAAAGGGTATACTTCCGAATTGGTCCCCTATTCATCACGTCAAGTTCTGATGATGGAATCTCAGGGAAATCGAAGGCAACCCTCAAATTTTATAGGCACATGTTACGTGTTTCATATATTTTTTAAAGTTATTCAAGTATTTACGTCTGATAGTCAACATCTCATGTTGATGAGCTGGTGATGGAAGGTATAACTCCTTAACTGTTAGGAGTTTGATGATAATTCTTTCGACATTATAGGTTCTTATAAACCAATAGTTGTATTCTTGTAGGTTATTTAGGTGAGCTGATACTGGAAGGTATAACTCCTTAACTATTAGGAGTTGGATGATAATTCTTTCAATATTATAGGTACTTATAAACCTATAGTTGTATTCTTGTAGGTTATTCAGGTGAGCTGTCAGCGGAAGGTATAACTCCTTGACTCTTAGGAGTTGGAGGATAATTCTTTCGACATTATAGGTACTTATAAACCTATAGTTGTATTCTTGTAGGTTATTTAGGTGAGCTGTCACTGGAAGGGAAACTTCTTAATGTTTAGGAGTAAGAAGATGATTTCTTTAAATATCACATCCATGTTTACACTTAAGTTGTGTTATTTCAAGTGTCTGACGTGAGAGCTCTTGATGGAAGATAAAGTTGTATAATTCAAAGGAATTCTTAGATGATATTTTAAGTTTTCGATATAGTATCTAACCTGCATTGTATACCTATACTTGTTACCGATCGCATTTTATAGGAAAAAAGAAAGACATAAAAAGCTGAGAGTTTTGAGATTCCTCTATTCTACAATCAGGTTGTGTTGTTAGAATATTTAAATAGACGTTCCCTTCTATCGAAGATTTTTTATTTCGGTTTTCCGTCTTAGTTTGCCAGCGAGTATTATTAAATCTGCTAGATAAAAAGTACACTAAAAATGGAAAAATAAACTATTTTTAACAAAAAAATATTAAAACGACTTCAAATCAGTACTAAAAAGCGAAAAATAAACTGAATTAGATATTTAATTCCAAGCTAAAAAATACCTACCTACCTGTTTAAAGTATAATACCCTATTACTAATCTGTTTGAAGTCGGTGCCAGCCTAATGAGGTTGTATCACTCAGTTTGAGCCGTCCACTAGGTACGATCACACGCAAGTGCGAGGTGGTGTGAAGTAGCGAGCAGTAACAGATGTACGAACTAAGTAGTACGTAGCTTAACAAACTCTTTAGGCTTGGCACCGACTTCAAACAGATTAGTAATAGGGTATTATACTTTAAACAGGTAGGTAGGTATTTTTTAGCTTGGAATTAAATATCTAATTCAGTTTATTTTTCGCTTTTTAGTACTGATTTGAAGTCGTTTTAATATTTTTTTGTTAAAAATAGTTTATATTTATTTGTATTGATATCGACTATTGGTCTGACTGGATGCGGAGGGCGGAGGACAGAGTGTTATGGCGCTAGTTGGGAGAGGCCTATGATATCCAGCAGTGGACTGCAATATGCTGAGATGATGGTGATGATGATATATGAAGTAGGTATATTTACCTTAAAACTTTCGCGTTACATGGTATTAGGTACAATTATGATAAATAAAATGTATACTTGTATACGTATACAATTACCAGAAGTCGCGCGGGACTTCGCCCCCATCGTTCTTTATTTGGCCACTGCTCAGCTCCTATTGGCCGTAGCGTGAAAAATCTATAACAATATAGCCTTACTCGATAAATGCCTATCCAGCACTAAAAGAATTTTTCAAATCAGACCAGTAGTATCTGAGATCGTTCAACCAAAAAAACAAACACTTTAGCATTATAATATTAGTATAGACTATTTACTAGTGCGACAGCTACACTATTACACTGGGGGAAATCTATTATAATTGTTTTATGTTGATAATAAATAAATATAAAATGCGAATTTAAACGATCTTTTTAAAATAGTTACCTTTTATTACCCCACTGTCAGGACGGGTATTGTTTTTCGCGCGTATTGTGTATGTAAATTTCTTTATTCCCACATTTCTTCCAGACAGCTGGATGGATTTCGACAATTAAGGTATCGTTATATTGTTCTCATAAACCCAAGTGTCCTTAGATAGGTATTAATAAAAAGAAACAAAATGGCGGACTTCTGGCGCCAAATTGTAAGTAGTTAACTTTTTTTTAGCCAATCGTATCGAGTAGGGTATCAAAATAAAGCGAATCAAATGGAGATTACAAATTTATTACATTATCATCATCAGCAACCCATTATTGTCCCACTGCTGGGCTCGGGTCTCCTCTCCTCTATCTAGAGATCTTAGAGGGTTTTTAATCCACACACGGTGGCCTAATGCGGGTTGGTGGATCAGACTTACACTTAGAATTTCTTTATTTCTTCTAGTGTAGGTATGTGGGTTTCCTCACGATGTTTTCTTTCACGTTGGCAGATGGTAAATCACATGACTAGTACATATAAATTCCACGCAGTGAAATCCACATTGGTACTGCTGGTCAGTATCGAACTCGGACCGCGTGTTTAGCACGTTGGTCTCTTATCCATTCAGCCACCATCGCTTATGTAACATATATTATGTATTTAAATTTATTCAGGAATAATAATTACAACCATTTTTCGGTCTTTTTAGTGCGTTGCTTATCTGTTGATTTTTTGCAGTCGGGTTATTATAATTTTTTAATTATTTACTTTTCAACCTATTGACTAGCCTGTGTAGCCCTAAATTTAGTTATGTTCGCTGTCACTTTCAAAGATTTGACAGCGACATCAAAACCGAATATTCGAATGTCGAAATTCAGAGTAAGCCCCTTGTAACACGGCTGTGGTCACAACACTTGTAAGTTAACTGAACTGTTATTGTTTGATATATTTAATTATTAGGTACTGTGGAAGTGGACGCGAACTGTAAATAAAATTACATTAAGGAAAATCTTTTGTAGGCACTGGACAAACAGCGGTTCCCCGCAGATAAGGTTGTACTACGAAATACAACCTAAACATTCCAATGAAATTTTATTATTTATCGTTTTTAAGTATCTACCTAGCTGGTTTCGAGATAAATTGTGGTACAAAGATATTTCAATCTTAGAAAATTATCATTCAAAACATCAGAATTGTTTTTGTGATTAATGTGAAATGAAAGTGTGCTTTGAAAATTAGTGACGTGCCTTATTTACTAATTTACTTCGTAGTTCGCAAATAATTCTTGAGATCGTACCTAAAAAAACGTGACGCATCTGATATAGCTACCTAAAGAACTTAGTGAATCAAAAACTGTATTTTATATCTATACTAATATTATACAGTTGTTTTTTTGGTTGAATGCGCTAATCTAAGGAAATACTGGTCCGATTTGAATAATTATTTTAGTGTTGGATAGCCTATTCGTCAAGGAAGGCTATAGGCTAAAAAATACGCTGCGGCCAATAGGCACTGAGCTGTGGCCAAGCATAGAACGAGAGCGAAGCCCCACGCGACATCAAGTCGACGCCCCCGAGGAATAAAATGGTAATATAAAAATGTAAATTTTACAGGACGAGAAAAAAACTGTTTATCTTATATATCTTGGAAAGTAAATGGACTACAACAACGTATTATATATCATTATTTTCAGGATTTTTGCCGTAATATGTAGCTATAATAATATAATGAGTCAGGCCTGGCTCTTCACGATCCCGGCTCGTCATCAATAAAAAACATATCCCTACTCGTCCCCGTATCATTGATTTTTTATATATCAGTTCAGAGGTATTTCCAAAACAAATATTATACAGATTTTTATATAAAGCTTTTACTAAGAGAAGAGGGGTTTTAGTGGGTATTCCGGTCCTTTTAAGACCGGCGAGTCCCACATAACCGTCCCGTGTCCCCGCACGGGGCGGTATGCGTAATGCATTTCCCCTCTTAAAAAAAAAAAAAAAAAAAAAAAAAAAGGACAATCTAAACCATAAACGAACAAAACGATACTCTACACTAGTACTTTCATGACTACGTTAAAACAATTTTGTTCTTGTAAAAATTATCACTATCTTTTTGAATACAGCTGTATTACGACTTGGTATTTGTAAGAATGCACTAAACTCTGTTAATGTATATAAATGTACCGAAAATATAAAGCTTAAATACACGAATATTGTACATAACTTACCAACAATTTAAAGTGTAGCGTGTTACTAAAATTAGATGTAAATTTTTTTACGAGAATAAAATGTGTATTAACGCTTTACCGATAACAACATAGATTTTTATTCCTTTAATGTACGATTAAAATTATTATAAAGTTGTCGACATAGCTCACCGAATCACATCGCTAAAGTGGCAGTGGGCAGGGCAGGGAAAAAGGTTCTCGAGTGGCGGCCACGTACTGGAAGGCGCAGCGTTGGACGGCCCCCCACCAGATGGACCGACGACCTGGTCAGGGTTGCGGACGGCCGTTGGTGGCGGGCGGCACAGGTCCGTTCGCAGTGGCGTAAATTAGGTGAGGCCTATGTTCAGCAGTGGACGTCGTTAGGCTGTTATGATGATGATGATGATGATGAATGTACAATTATATCTTTGTTAATGGATATTTTGGCTTTAAGATTTCGAGGAATAAAATTTTAAAACATGTTATAATTTTATGCCGTATATTTTTGCCGTATTATGTCACTACCCCATTTCAACCCGTGGGTGTCGTAAAAGGCGACTAAGGGAGATACTTCAAAGTTTAAGGCTTAAATAGACAAGAGCACTGTCAGAAAAGAAAAATTAGAAACAAATCCTGTACCAACCCGCCTGGCCAACGTGGTAAAGCTAAATTCCCTCCAAAATATTTGGAGGAGATCCGTGCCCAGCAGTGGGACGTTTATGGGTTGTAATGATGAATGATGATGATGATGATAATTTTATGGATTATCAGAAAAAAAAATTAAACAAATAATAATAATGTAATATTCTACCACATTCACACAGCGCCATCTAGTTAGTCCCAAAGTAAGCAATTATATTTGCTTGTGTTATGGGTACTAAACAACTGATATACTACTTAAATACATTTTTTTTTGTATATACATACATATTATAGATAAATTACACCCAGACACAGAACAAACCTTTATGCTCATCACACAAAGTTTTGTCCTGGGTGGGGATCGAACCCACGACCTCTGGCTTAGCAGTCAGGGTCACTAACCACTAGACCAACAGGCCAGTCAATCAAAAATCAGTAGGGCAAGGTGAGACGGAAACCTAATCTTTTGATTTTTTATGACCCTAAATCAAATTACTTAATAGCTATGAAGAAATTATACAATTTCTTCATAGCTATTAAGTAATTTGATTGGTTTGTAGGTGGCTATACAATAAAGTTAAGATTTGGTATGAAACAAGTGTCTTATAATTTTCCTCCAAAAAATGTAATTATGCGACATAATTGGTAAAAAATAAAACTGCCTTTATTTTCTATAGATTTCAAATCAAGAGCTTAGTATGAGACAAAAAGGTGAAAAATGATGCAAAATGTCATTATTTCATTCAAATTTTTTTATTGAGGAAAAAAAAGTTATCAAAAATATTGTGACGAAATTTTGTCTCATTTTTTTTTATATCTTAACAATATACATTTAACATTGTTTTTAAGTGTTATTTAAGTGTTAAATGCTATAATCTGAATGATAATTAAAATAATTAAAAAAAACATCTGTTGGATGCGGCCGGGAAAAAATCGCTCGCTGTGGCAGAAATTAGGTGAGGCCTATGTTCAGCAGTAGACGTTATTGCCCATTGGGCTGATATGATGATGATGATGATGTATGAACTAGACTTTATCCCCTATGGTCTGGTTAGCGCCCATCCCCATTAGCCTTTATTTTTATTTTTACAGACAGATCAATTTCTTTATCTTTGGTTGTAACAGTTTTTATTATTCAAATTTTCTATGGAAAAGAAGAAGGATTTATGAATATAGTGTTATTTTCTGCCTCTCTGAGGGATAGATTGCCGCTTTTTATATTTTTTAGAGCTTCTTGTCACTTCTATTCGTCGTAGGTACGTCTTTTGTTTAAATTAATTTTCTTGTCTTATTTTTGCACTTAACACTGTCTTATATTTTCCCCTTAGCCTGTTTCATATTTTCCCCGAATAACAAAACACGCTCACGCTCCACACGCTAACGCGAGATCGACGAAGCAATGTTTAGGCACAAGCTCAACCCCCGCCACGCGCTAGGGGTAGGTATAAGAGCGGGTGGGGCGCAACAGTGAGCGCGACAACGAAAAGTTCAACACATTGAAAAGATTTTGCGCCAAAATTTGAAGTGATGTATAAAATATTAGGAATTTTTTTAATGAATCAGTAGGTAACGAAGCAATATAAATTTATTTTCTAATTCTGTTTCTAACGTACTTGTTTTTTTAATATAATACGGTTCTATTTGAAGTTAATTTCAAAGAAATATATAGCTGTCTTATTTTTACCCCACCTGACCCTGGGTGTAATTAATTACTCATAGAAGCATAAAATGCAAAAAACAAAATTTCCGGTAATAGCACATTACCATTTTATTTCTTGGGGGCGTCGAACTATTTAATCCTTCTCAAATGGGATGTAGGTATTTTATGTGCCATGTAGGTCAAACCAGTTGGTAGATTTCTCTAAAATATCAAAAAAATCGCTACAATCGAGCAGGTACACCGGATTTGCAACGTAAACAGAAGAGTTCTAGAACAAAAGGAATACTGTGCAGCTGCATTCATTGACATTCAACAAACATAATATGATAGAGTTTGGCACAAAAGGGACTTCTATGCAAGATGAAATAAATATAATAAGTGCATTATACTCTAGGATAGAGTACAGTGTATATAGACCAATATACGTATACATTGTACCCTATCCTAGAGATTTATATAAACAACAAAATCATTCGAGTGAAAAGAGATACCGCCACTTCAGAATTCCATGAAATTTTGGCAGAAGTTCCCCAGGGCTCCATTCTTGGACCGGTTGTGTACACTATATTCCAAAAAACGCTATTGTATAATGCTAAACTTCAACTACTGAACAAGTCCTGTCAATAAATATGGTGTAAGAATAGCAAAGCATGTGCTAGAAAGACCATTAGCAAAATTTATTATATCCGTACTATGCATGATATCAAACAAGTTAAAAAGTTATGCTCAGTAAATTTTGAGAAACAACCAGAACGAGCTACACCATTATAAATTAAGTATTTATAAGGTACCTATTCTTAAAATAACTTTTTTTCATCACTCTCTTTATGGATTTAAAAATAAACGAATTCTCTAATTGTCATTCTACGAATCACTTTTTCAAACAAATACCACCAAAAAGAGTTATAAGTCTATCATGTTTACACTTTACCATATCAAATCGCTGAAAAAAACTTCACTAAGTTGCAACAATTTATTCATAATTGTAATTTTCCTCTTCACCTCATAATTCTAACTGAACATAGATACCTACATCTCGGATATTAAAATTCACTTATATAACCTACCCGGCTATAAATTGCACAACTAAGAACGGGTCAAAAAGGTGGCGGGATAATTATTTGTTGCATTAACATAGATTTTTTTACGCCGCGGGTTTGCAGACCCGATTATATATTTATATTAATTTCAAATTGATACCTCAAAGCGTTCTTTAGAAAAATATTCTTGACAGACGGACAAAAGAGTGATCCTGTAAGGGTTCATTTTTTCCTTTGAGGTACGGAACCCTAAAAATGATGTTAGCAGACTAATAATATTTTTAAAGAACTATCTAACGATACCCCACACAATGGGCCACATGAGAGAAAAAAAATCCCCATTTGACTTGTAGGAGTGGTAGGCTTAAATAATATTTTTTTTAAGATTTTTACATATAACTTTTTTTTTATATATTAATATAAAATATAGAGCTCTATGGTACTAAAAGTATTTGAGCTAAGCTGTGGACAAACGTACTTATTTTTTTTATTTAAAGATCCGTTTGCGAAATCTTATGCCCGAAAGGGGGTTTGAATATTTCGAACTTCGAAGCGTCTGGCTGAAAAAACCGCCCATTGGATGTGTCTAGGAGTTTGGTTATTGATTATTAACATTATTCTGTATAAAATAATAAAAATCATAAGTTACTAACAACGTTACGTACCTTTAGTACCGAATACCTAAAAATGGCCGTCGGCACAAGTTAGCGAACATGCGTACGTTCATAGTACAGGTATAAGGTACGTGTAACAAACATTGAGTTTTAACACAATTTAGAATTATTTAATATCAAAGTTCAGGTTATATTTAGTCTCAATATTTCTATCTCTAGAAATAATTTAAGTTTTGATAACTAGGGAAATGGTGAGATTTTCTATGTATTTTATCCCCTAACCCGTGGCGATGTAGAGAGTACGTAGGTACAAACAAATGCACTAGACCCAGAAAAACAGGGCTGAAGTGCGCACAGTCCATTTGGACGTCATTCTTCGGTCTTTCGGCTTTCGTCGCCGCTGGCAATCCCAAGTACGTATCTACCTTTGATTTCATGACGTCGACATTCTTTCTTAGAACAAAAACCGACCAAGTGCGAGTCGGACTCGCGCACCGAATGCTTGGTAAAATTATGAATTTTTTTACTAAGTAATATTCAGATATCTATATACCTAACTACACGAGTATGGTTTTCGGATTTATTCCTTTACTTATTTGTGCAACTTGATATTGTTTATTACCAAATTTATTTTTAATTCGTTGTCAACGAAAAAAGTAAAAAAGTCAAACCTACTTCCCGTTGACTTAGAATTAATTATTGGGAAGTAGGTTTGACTTTTATAATCGTCAAGATATGCGACAAAAATGGAGCATAAACGGCTGTATCTTTTGATAGAGTTTGCTTAGCTATCTGTTTTTAGGGTTCCGTACCTCAAAAGGAAAATACGGAACCCTTATAGGATCACTCGGTGGTCCGTCTGTCTGTCTGTCTGTCTGTCTGTCTGTCTGTCCGTCTGTCAAGAATTTTTTTCTCAAGAACGCGTAGAGGTATATAGCTGAAATTAAAATCATATACTCGGGTCTATAAACCCTCGGTGTAAAAAATAAATCAAAATTCTAAGTTAACGCAATCAAAAGATACAGCCGTTTTTGCTCCATTTTTGTAGTCCAGATAGACGATCAAAAAAGTCAAAACCTATAGGGTACTTCCCGTTGACCTAGAATCATGAAATTTGGCAAGAAGTAATATCAAGTTGCACAAGTAAAGGGAAAAATCCGAAAACCGATCTCGTGTCCTTATATCACTGAATATTAGTACTGGGATATACAATGATAAGCCTAAAAAAATTGAGCAAAAATGAGAGTTTATTCCGGACTGACGATATATGTATAAACATTTAACTACCTTATTTATTCTAACTTATAGGTACCCCGTGGTCAGGGTGTAGCCAAATTATACGCACTGTTTTCGGGATACGAGCTATTATAGGTGGAAATCTGCGCTAACGGCGAGGACAGTCGGGTTATGACGATCAATGTGCGATAGCTTAACTTAACACCCCTCGATTCAGATCAATCCGACTCGGACTGGTTAGGTTAGGGTTATTTTTTTTTAAACACCCAGAAGTAGGAGACCCGCGAAACGGGGCTCCGGCGACCTTTGTGCAATAGCCAAACTTAACACCCCCCGATTCAGAGCAATACGACTCAGACTGATTAGGTTAGGGTTATTTTTTTTTGTGCTATGGCCAAACTTAACACCCCCTGATTCAGAGCAATACGACTCGGACTGGTTAGGTTAGGGTTATTTTTTTTTCAAACCACCCAGAAGTAGGAGACCCGCGAAGCGGGGCTCCGGCGACCTTTGTGCGATAGCCAAACTTAACACCCCCCGATTCAGAGCAATCCGACTCGGACTGGTTAGGTTAGGGTTTTTTTTTAAACCACCTAGAGGTAAAAATATATGTTAATTTTTATTGCACACCTTGACCTATCCCGTTACCTAATCATTCTTACATTTTAATCACAAAAAAAAAATCCGTCCGGAACGGAACCCTCAGTGCGCGAGTCCGCCTCGCACTTGACTGGTTTTTTTATTTGATATTAATTTCAGCTTGAGACCTCTACGCGTTTTTGAGAAAAATATTTTTTTTTCCTTTTGAAGTACAAATTTTTGGTTCCATGTAAACGTGTGAAGGCGATATTGTCGAATACGTTAATCGCATTCCACCCTCTCTCTATGTAAATGAGCCATCTAAGTGTTCGTACGAATTATAGTAGGTATACCGAGTAAATCCATATACTGATGGATTAAGAATAATGTCATTACCCTACCTCAACCTATGGGTGTCGTAAAAGATGACAGGGAGCAAGCTTAAGCAAACAAGACAACTACAAGAAAACGAAAATTTAAAACCAACCCGTCTGGCCTGCGTGGTATTTATAGTAGGTAGGCGAAATTCCCTCCATATTCTTTTGAGGAGACCCGTGCCCAGCAGTGGGACGTTTATGGGTTGAAATGATAATAGCGAATAATGAAAATATAATATTGTAAAGTGGGTATTAACGGTAACCTACTATCTTATCCGTGATTAATATTTTCAGTTACTAGTAGCTCCCTCTAGGCCAGGGAGAGACAACTCCAGTTTTGTAAACATTCAGAACGCTAAAAGCTTAGGCAAGGAATATAGCGAGATGTTTGAAGTAGACATTCAATAAGTTAACACAAGATGGCACCGCTGCTTTTGGTAATTGTAAGGAAGTTGGTAACTGAGGCACAGCTGCTCCAATGTCACACTTATTAATAAATATAAATTAATTCATTAACATTGGTATGTTATTGAGGTACTCAGAACAGTACACAATATTGTCCAGTGATTAGCCGGCGGTTATTATTTTTGGTTCGCAACGATAACATTTTTCATTGATATTATTTGAACAGCAACGCTTTTTATTCCAAAAAAAAATGAAGCTGTAGCCTTTATTCTCCAAACTGCCAACAATTCGAATAGGTAATATCCGTAAGCTACTATCATCATTTCGAGCTGCAGAATAACTAGTTGATCAGCAAGATTTCGGAATATTTTTGTTAGAGTTTATTATAATTAAGAGATCTGCTAAAATAATACTTTTCAATAGGAATAAATAACCTTGTTTCGGAAAAACTTGTATTTGGAGCATTATGCTGCATTAGCTCAAATAATTTTTGAGCTACGAACCAATATCCGACTCGGCGAGCGTAGAGTAGGACGCCCTCCAGCTAGATGGTCCGACGACCTAAAAAAGGGTGCTGGGTTTGACTGGATGCATGCAGAGGACAGAGTGCTATGGCGCGTGTTAGAAAGGCCTACTTCCAGCAGTGGACTACAATAGGCTGAAATGATGATGATAATGAACCAAAATGTACCTATGTGTAAGCTGAGGACACGTTATACGGGCTAGCATGCATACAACATGGTGAATTACTGGAACTGTTTAAGTTATAGTTTTGATTTTAAGATCAATTGAATCCTGTCTAGGAAATTCTCAGTACATAAACTAACGCTCGAGAGCGAATTAAAATAACTCTTACCCCCTAGTTTTTAATTCAAATTCAATTGCAAGAGTGTAGCGCACAGAGCGGCAACGGCGCGCTGACCACTTCTTAGCCATTATTTTTAAAATCTTTATCGGGAAAACAGATTTTGCCTTGTAATTTTGAAAGTAAGAGAACGAGAGATTTCAAATTATGTTTCGTGGGTGCTGCAATGATACCCATTCAATTGATCTTAAAATCAAAACTATAATTTAAACAGTGTGCATCCCCACACATAAATGCTCACAGCAATGATTCTGTCATTAGTTGTAGGTATTGTGACGTACTAACCATCTGAGAGATATTGAAGTAGACGTTCCTGGCTACATGAATGCAAGTAACTGGGGCCATATACGAAATTGGTACGCTACTTATTGCTTGATAACTGATAGACTAGTTTCTTTCGTAATATTTAATTATTAATGTCAAGTCCGTGTAGTGACGGATTAAGAATACATAATGTCACTACCCCATCTCAACCCGTGGGTGTCGTAAAAGGCGACCAAGGGAGTAACCGTATGCAGACAAGAACACTGTAAGAAAAGGAAAATTCGAAACAAACCCTATACCAACCCGTCTGGCCAGCGTGTTATAGTAGGCTAAATTCCCCCCAAATTCTTTGGAGGAGACCCGTGCCCAGCAGTGGGACGTTTAGGGGTTGAAATGATGATGAATGTCAAGATATCCAAGTGTGGAAGAAATAAACAACTTTAATTTATTTTAATACATTTAATAAAGTGATAAATCACATACATATTTGCGTCTAAATTCTGAAATTAAAGCAAATAGTCTTTACTTAAACATAACTAATAATACATGGGTGTAATGCTGTAAGGTGTGGGCACCTTGGAATACATAAAACTGGTCCAACATCTTTAATATAAACAGTGAGCTTCCGAAAAATTAATAAAACTATACTAATATGTTTGTACATCGAGGTGTAACCACATACATAAATTACCTAATAAATGACTTTATTAGAGCCTTTCATAACCATTGTCTGAAGACAGATATAATATTAATTATAAATTTTCAGTGTAATCGATATTACGTTTTGCTGCTTTGAATAAATGTAGATAGTTGACCGCCATCGAAAGAAATAAAAATGTATGAAAAGGTAATGATAGTTATGAAGATAACTAGATGATAAGAGAATTAGGCGCTGCTTTACTACTTGCTGATAAATGTCTGATAATCTAGCCGAAATTATTTAAATACAGATTTGTGACATGCATATTGCACAATCGGTATCTCTCAATTAGAGAAAACAGCTTTTTTTGGCAAATTTCGTGTTTAGGTATAACATCTTCATTGGCATCTTGCGTAAGGTATATATGTAGATCGAATGACTTATGTTTTAGTTAGTTTATATTGATAAACACATATCAGCAAATCACAAAACAAGGCCTTAGTCACGTTGATAAGCTAAGCGAAACTTAAAAAACAAAATAAGGGTATCATCTTCATCAAGAAGCGGTTGTATAGTTATTACTTATCAAATATGTATAACCATAACGTAAATTATACAATATTAGTTGCCGATGAAAAAAGCTATGATAATAGTGAAATAAAATATTTCTTACATAAAAAGCGTAAAACATAATATCTAGTAAACGTTGACATACAAGTCAACTGCGCCAAACCTGCGTACGTTCATAAACAGACTATTAACTAGAAATAAAGAAAGAGGGACAGTCAGATAAAGAGTACGTTTATAAAATAAAAAAAAATTAAACAAATTAAAAATAAGCAGTATCATCTGTTTCAGATCAAAGACGAAAAACATATTCCCCTATAACAATTATACAAAACCGAGACTATAGCAACCATAAACTGTTAAGTGTAATAAGCGGGATTCAGTTTCGTTTTACTCGAAAGCAGGAACAGGTTTATTACCAACAAGATTTACCATTTACGTGGCAATCCTACTTATTAAACATTATCCAAAATTACCCGTAAAACAGGGAGTATAGAAACGCACAGGCAAACAATGTGGAATAGTCAGGTAGTAATTAGTAATTATTCTGTCACAATAGGCATTAAACAGTTTTTGATTCATTTATTCCAAAATATTTATATAAATTTATTTCTCCAAATTGAACAGCTGCGCTCATGTCAGTGGAGTAAACACTAAAACTTTAGGTCTATCGTCTACATTATTCAGTGATGTTAATTATTATATTAAATTTTGTTTCTTGAGACTATTCTCCTTGTTTTATAAGTAATTTAAGTTCATGTGTTTGTGATACAATACAATAAATACACAATATTGATACGACAATCAACTTTCGACGTAAACTTAATTAATAGAAACAAATTAAACATAAATGAGCACAGTAATTGACTTTGGTTTTGATTGGGCGGCAAAATAACTAAAATTGTTAATTTTGAGATTTTTTACCAACTAGCACCAACTTAATGGTATAAAAATTAAAATAACAAAAAAATATTACAATTATTGATTTTGGTAAGTCTCTTTACTGCTTTTCTAATCCAAATGTTGCCCACGTCTTACTGCAGCTTTAGAACCCTAGTGAAAATAAAATTGGTAAAGTATATGCCCATGTAAATATTATGTTCTTATTAAAATCAAACTAGACTTTTAGTGTCAAAAATCTCAGAAATATGTAAGTGCTATGTCAATCTTATTTCTCAAATTCTGCTTGTTTATACACACCTTTGCATAATGATAATGTGATTATTAACAGCAAACAAATAATTCTTTGGAAAAACAATATTTAATCTAAATGGTAAAGGTTTGTAACAAATCAATATAAACCATGGCATATCGTAATAAGGTTCTAAAGCTGCTATAATAATTAATTTGGTGTAAAACGAGCTCATAAAACTAAATATAAGTCTTCAGATATTCCAGTAAGTTATACATCAAGATTTCAAAATACATCAATTTCTACTCACTAATTTATTAATTATGACGACGAACATCTAAAACAACATCTTTGCTAATTTGAAACATCTAATATAAAATCTTGGCTACGTGTCTTAGTGGCTAGGGGGTATACACAACAAACTGGGTGATTCATAAAGTAATTAGTTTTTGACAGATTGAACTACACATAGTTCAACGCGTAGGCCCGGCTATGTGAGAAAACTTTTACCACACGCATGCCTTACTAATTGCGAAATGGACTGTGGATCTGAATGCATGCGCGCTGATAACATATTTATTTCGTCAGAGCTGTACAATAGCTATTTGTTGTTCACATGTTGTTGTTCTGTTAATGTAAGTTACACATTATTCTGCACAGTATTAGGAGATATACAATCTACTCAAATACAGAGATATCAATGAAAATTATTTTCTTTAGCCATAGTTATGCAATTTCACAGTATTTTTACAGTTGTGTGATCAGTTTCAATCGTTCTTGTGTACAGTAGAAAATTGCAGCTGCTGCCAAAAACGGGTTTACATATAGGCCTTAGTTACATTCAGATACAAACAACTAAAGAACGGTAATAATACCTAAATAAAATTTGTATGCTTTTATAAAACTCTAACATAAATCACTCTTAGCTCATAAAACTCATATGGCTGATACTATATACTTTGGCAAAAATATTTTGTGGCTATTCGCTCGTGCGTATTTAACCCTGTTTAATCATACTGAGAATTCCATATTATCCAATATCTTCAAATCTTAAGTTTAGCGCAAGTCAATTCCTAAAAAGTATATGAAACAATGTTTGAAGAGTATAACTCTTTACGAGTTATTTGAAGTTAAAGATGTTATATTGGAACCCTTCATTGTCCTTAAAGCATCCGTATAAAGCTGACGATTTATTATAAACATTGTGCGTTTACGTTCAGACATTGATAGTATAAATAGACACACAGTGTGTATCATAAAATTCACAAATAAATGTACGTATCAGAGGTATGTTAAATTTATTTCATTATTTTTGAAGTTGTAAGTTTTGAAATATATAATCGTTTCATGTCCGTCGACCGTCAAAGCTCGTATACTGTTTTCTGTACTTGTATACTGTTTTCTGTCTGTGATTCGTATGCCTGTTTCAAGTTAGTCAAAAGGTATTGTAAATTATTCAAAACGTATTTTCTTACAGTTTAACAGTAACAGTTATAAACACTTACGTTTACAATAAGATAAAGAGTAACATTAATAATGGACATTGTAGCCGTTTTCTATAATATAGGTTTATCGTAATTACCTTCACGTGAAATGTCCTTGAGATTCGTGATAATTACGTATAAACATACATTTAAGATTGAATACTGCAAAAAAGAGGTGAGCAGATTATATTTTAATAGATATTTTAACATGATGCAATTGCAGGCTTGAGCCGTTTTCCAGGGGGCCAAGTCTGCTAACACAATCGTAAACCGATGGTCTCATTCAACAGCTGTGATTGGCTTACTAAGACAATCGCGTCATATTGCCGGCCTGTGATTGGTCCATCGGTCTGCTGTCAACATGTGTAAATTAGCAGAATCGACCCCCAGATACCTATACAAAATGCTCATTACTCACCCAATTTTACCGAAATCAAAACGACTACAATATTTATTTTAAATTTACAACAGATTTACAGATATTTTAAATCGGGTTTTTTATATTTTTTTTAAAAAAGCTACGAATTAACAATCATGTTTTATTTTATTTTTTATTTTTTTAGAAAAGCTACTTTATTTAATATTTATTATATAATACTATATCAATCAATTCTACCTGCATATTATGGGTCAAGCTCACAAATCCTCAGACTAGAGCGAACATGGACTATGTATTTGACTGTTAAAATTACCTTAACGATATATAGAATATCAAACTGGCGATAGAGAATTGCATTCGCAAATCGCGGGTTGGGGATCACAATCGATAGTTCTACTCAAGCTGATCAGACCTACGGTCTCTGATCGCGAGGAATCTCATAGCAATGTAGTCATCAATACTAATTTATTGATAGAAAAATGAAAGATACGATGTAACATTCGAAAATGTACAAGTGTACAAGACGATAGTAGGTCAACATAGTTAATTGTTTAAATGATATTTTTATTCGAGTCAAGTCCTAATAACAGAGATATTTCACTCAGACGGTGACATTCTGCGTAATATTCCAAATAAAGTACCACGACTTTTAAAGCTACGAAATACTGTCCGTAGAGTATTAAATACAATTTTAAATTTTCATTAATATAAACAATAATATTATAGTAATCGCATTACTAGAGCGTCTTTCGCCTTAATATACTTATTTAAACACCTTAATTATTTAACAAGAATCACCATATTGATGCCTCTGTATGGAAATTGTCAATATCATTGACATATTGTATTAAAATTGATAGCTTTGATAGTAGATATATTGTTATATACACACAGTGTGATGAATGTATATAAAGTCTAAAATTACACGTAAAATTACGTCTTACTATGTATTACAAGAAGTATTATCGACAGATGCATTTTTAATGTGAGTACATATACATACACATCAATAAATATAGGTATATAGAATAGTTTAATATAACATTATGTTCATTATATAAATATACATTAAATAAATATATAGTTATTACATAAATATATATTTATATATCTCAGATAAATGCCGTTATATAAAACGTATCACTGGTCTAAGAGCACTCATTTCCCACCCACACATTACTTAACTAACACGTAGAAGAAAGAAAAGTTACCAGAAAAACGAAAATAATGATACAGCTGACGCGCGTTCGATGACTCTAAGTCGAAGACTTTGTTAATGAATGTTTGTAGTCACTTTAATTATAGTTTTAATTGGCTATTTTATAAATAATTTGTAACAGAAATGAACATCATTAATTATCGTTTTTCGGTGTTTTCCTTTCAACTAGCACATACCTGTATTATCCGTATTTTGTATGTATACGGACCAGGTTACTTCTGTCACACGCAAACATAACAAAAATCTTTTAACTCAATAATATGATTTAAAATATATATATTTTAATCGATGAAATTATTTACACAGCTGTAATATATTATATTAAATATTTATAATAAAGTAATTTTAAATCAATCATAAAGCTCAGCTTCATGAGTCACCACTTCTATCGTTAATGGTAACGGATATTTTGACCGATATAATATATTTACACACTATTTTTATATAGTTTCTGTTTACTGAACTAATTATATTTTTACAAATCAAGCGAGAGTAATACTTAATTATTAATTATATTTTTAATTATTTCTTTAAGTACATTTTTCAATATACGGTATCATTAAAACTATGTAGAAACAGAGTAATATACTATTGGAACTATATAGAAATACAACTTCTTATTAAAGCTAATACAGACATATTAAAATATATTTGGTGAGAAAGTTCCAGAATTACTAAAGAATGTTTAGTATTTTAACGTAAAAATTATTATTGTAACAATATTTGAATAATAGCGAACTCTTACCTTTGAACTTATGTTTAACAACAATACATTCAAATGCTATATAATTATGTAATTCTTAACATAATAATCCTAAGTCAGCAATATGAAAATTACTACCAATGCTTCGTTCACCCAGAAATGAGAATGTCCTTTATAGCAGAATTAATAAGAGTACACGATGGAGTGCTCTGTACAAAAGACATCGTACTTATAACAATAAATGCAAATTATCATTTGATGGTTAAACAGATAGTGGTAATCCTGGATATTTTAAAACAGAAAATAATCACTGGCGACGCGTAAAATACGTACAAGTTTCGTTAACGAATTTAGTTCATCATTATCTTTAGATTTAAAGCTTCCAATATTTAAACCCTTACAGGGCTTAGAACGCCTGTGCCATATTTTTTTTCTAAAATACAAAATATCCTACATTAAATATCACTTTAATAAAGTTCAAAAGTTCTCAATTTTGGAACACTTAATAAAATTCGTAGAAGTTCATATCACTCAATTTTGAATCGTGTATGATGTAGATGAAGAGAATGACTTGAATAGTATACGTGAAGCAGGTAACCGTTATCATAAAGTCAAAGACTCAATGTACTTTAATCACATACGATAAGTCTCCTTTCCACTTCTTTCGAGAAAGCAACATGTTTCTTTTTGGTCTTCTTTATTGCTTTCAATCTTTTCTCCTTAAGTTCTCTCGCTTCTTTTTCCTTTTTTTCTTTGAGTTTCCTTGCTTTCAATTCCAGTTTGTCTCTTTTTTTCAACTCATCAGCGCTCATCCAGAAGGATGGCGACAACGTACGCTAGTACTGATAATTACGAAAGGCCTCAGCATCCTGCCGGGTGCTATTGAAAGCCTCTGTCTTGACGAAATCAACGGTCTTGTACTCAGACTTGGGTCCTACACTGGCCGCGTCTTTTCCATGTATAACTATCGGATCCTAAGGAAAAACATACAAACATATTTAGTACTTCTATTGTTTAAATAAAGTGTAATAAATAATATGACAATATTTTTATAGAGGGATAATAAACAGCTATAATATATTTATATAAATTCACAAATAAAAAAGTATAAGAAGATTTAACGGTAAGTGTAAGTGCCACAAAGAAGGGTATAAAATAGAAAATAGTTTTCTCTTTTATTCGAGACTAGCTGTCACCCGCGGCTGCGGCTCCATGGTTATTCAGTTCGCGTAAAACAGTAGGAATGAGATATGCTGCAAAATGGGGCCTTTATTTTAAGTTAGAACTCGATCGATACATTGGTAAAAAATGGTGATACTCGTATATGTACGATACGTGTACATACAGAAAGACAAAATTCTATAAATTGTTGTTGTAGTTTCTATGGCCCTTAAAATTACTCCCGTATAATTTTTTCTTCAATACCTATAATGTACGGACATCAACTCGTTACAATTTAATTATGTACCTATAGATTACGTCACCAAATATGTCGTAATTCGTAATATATGAATGTTAAGAGATATTAAGATTCTTTTGAGGACCGCAGACCTAATGAGGACAAAAATATATATTAAGGCATAGTTGCCGTGTGTGACGGCTTGCTATAAAATAATATAGCATTGATTATGAACATATATTAGGTAACAGCTATGTAAATATATACTTACAGAAGCCGAGGCGATTGGCAGATCTAGGTCCAAATATTGCAACTCATTTTCTGTCTTCACTGAAGTGTCCACCCTATAACCGGTCTGTAAATACATAAGACACGTAATTATTTAGGTATAAATTAGAAACAATACAAAAAATATCTTTTTTTTAAGCAATGTTAAGAAAACATTTAAGTTGAAAATAATAATTCAATAGTAATAGTACCTATCTATGAATAACAAAAAACTTATTCCTAAATTTAATTATATAAAAATATAAGGAGGAGAAACGACTTCTTTTATAAGTGTTCACCGATTCAAGAATAAAATTATAAAGGTCCATTTATATCTGAAGCACTAACCACCGGCAGTTTGGTCTTTGTACCTGATATCGGCGGATTTCCAGAATTACTAGAAGTCGCGCGGGGCCTCGCTACCGTAGTCCAATTAATATAAGAATAATTTTAAAATAGCATTTGTACATTTATTTGTTGGCCCATATTTATTATCAATAAATGGGCTATCCATTTATTGATAATAACTATGGGCTATATAACATCACACTACGGCTGATAGGAGCTGAGTAGAGGCAAAGATTCACGGGAGCGAAACCCTGCGGGAAAGCTAATTATTAATTATTCGAATAAGTAATATAACAAAATATTCGATGGTTTGGATCCCCTTGTCGGGCAAAAATGGTGTTGGATTTTTCTGTCTACAAATTCTGTGCAGGTAGATATCAGGCCCGGAATCTCTATTGTGTCGGGTAACAAATATAGCCGGTGTAATGAGGGTATAAGACACTCCTGCCTACTCCTTCGGTGAAAAACTGATAAAACGTGATTCTAGTATGTTTATGAAATTAATTTAATGAGACTAGAACCCTAACCGAATTGTACCAATCGGTGAAGTGATTACATTCCCTCTTGAAAATTATGGATTATTTATTGACGTAATATGACGAATTTACATAATTTATCTCGCTTCGTTGACTTAAAGTCACATATCGTACTCACCTACATGGAAGCTTACACGTGGGAGAATAAAATCTGAAGGTCAATAGAAACAGAATGGTAACATCAATTACCATTATTATTAAAAATTATAAAATTAGTAAATATCAGGTTTATTATATAGCTGCCATCTCTGCTAAGACCCCTTTAGAGAAAAAGGCATAATGTTATTATTATTATAAAAAATAAAATCATAATTTTATTTAAACTTTCAAAATGTCAAAATAATTCTATTCACCTTCAATTCTAATCATTCACCGCTTTACACACACTAATATAAGTAACCCAAGTAATTCCACATGCGCAAGTAACAAGTCCTAAATAAGCCATATGTTAAGGCTAGCTTTACTTACTAGCTCAGGCTCGCCGTCCGGACCGTGTGTGTACCACTTTGTAAGCATAAATGAAAATACCAATTATATTAAAAACAAAATTATTATTATTTACACTGTACACTAATATTATACCTACACAATACTATACTGCCCCAGTAGGAATGTTTAAGGCTGCTTTGTATGAGAGTCTAGCTTCAATTCTTCAGGGCATGCGAAATAATCTCGGGTATATATCCTGATGCTCAGAATCAGTCAGTCTCAAACTCAAAAGCATTGTGTACATATTTATAGTAACGGCCAGATGTCCACTTTAATTAAGAGTAAAATATCTATATAATCCACAGAATCCGTTCTCTGATCGGAGTTATAAAGTACTAAGTCCTTAAAACTTTACTATTTTTATGTCATTTACAAAGACAAGTGATTTTGGTTTTCTCGTAAGCTGTAGATATTTACAAACAACAATTTTATTAAAAAACAAATTTTCTTTACCGGGACATAATTCGGGGCCGGTGGGCGTTTCTCAAATCGGGGCTTCAAAGCTCTGTCCACCGCCGGTGGCACCGTTGCTGTTAGGTTGGTGTACTGCGTTGACTGTAATATTAATAGTCCACTCGAATAAGTAAAAATAAATTCGGTGCATTAGTTCAATGCAATGTGCAATAAAATGTGCTTTAAGACATAAAGAATTAAGACATTTATGTTTTATACTAAAAGTTTCTTACAGAAGAGTTATAGTGATTGGTACTTTCTTAAACAACAGATTTTATATAATTAAACTGAAATATATTTCTAATTATTTTTTAAGTTAAACAGTTTTATTGAAAAGGATAAAAATGATATGGATAGTACTAAACGCTAACAAATAATTCGGTAGGTCTAGGTACTAGTCAATATACCACCCTCATCATCAAAGCCAAAAAATTGTATTGAAATCGAAACTAAAAGTATGTACCTACCATATGATCAATCTGTCAACAGGAAAGAAGTTAACATTTCTATTAGTAAAACAAAATAAACGGCAAGCTAAATAAAACCGTTTAAAAACCGTAGTGTGTGTAGATACATTATTTCTTCCAGAATTATTTTATTTTACTAGTGTCCGAGGCGCTCGCAGCATTGTGATACTGAGAGATGTTCGTTACGATCATCGAGGTTAAGCAACACTCGGCAAGGTCAGTCCATAATGGGTGACCATTTGTGGCAATTTCTTTCTCGAGCGTCTCTGTGCTTCGGAAGACACGTAAAGCCGTTGGTCCCGGTAATCACTTAATGTGGTAGTCGTTAAGTCAAGTTGGAAGCCTTCTAGGCGACTTGATAAATTCCAACACTAGGGGTTTGCCTCAAGCCCACACGATAAGAAGAAGACTATAATGTTCGCTACTCCGCTGTCTACTGCTATTGTCGCGCTTACTATAGTGTGATACTCGTACTTACTTTGTTTTCTATAACAATATATTACTTTAGTACCTACATAAACAAATGAAAAGTGTTAGCAGCTTACAAACTTGATAACAACACAAAGTACTGTATTCTCGTTTTATAGAAATAAATTAATAAACATTCAAATGAAAGATTTTGAACAATGAAAATGTGACAATAGACAGACAAGCTTCTGAAAGGGGAGTGAGGAGACACCTGTGTCTGATTTATTTTCGTCGAATAGTTGTAAACACCATTTACAAGGACTTTTGAATTTATTTTCATTAATCTTCTGTCTTTTATTTAACCTTTAGGTCAAAACAGGTGTAGGCTTGAATTACGAAAAATGACAGACCAGTCAAAGACTAACTTGATACTACGTGTATTGAGGAAATTTATAGAATACCTATGTAGGTGTCTTGTGTGGGCCCGTAATAGATTTGGTAGGTAGATAATATAAATAAATGTTTTTGTTACGCTCGATATAATATTATGTAACAAAAGCTGAAATTTTCTTTCTCAGCTAAGTGACTTTTAAATTGACAAGTACTACGAGAATCTTTTAAAAGCATAAATTATTCCTAGCAACCTTATCTCAGAATGTTATTTGATTATGTGAATATTTACGAAAAAACGAATATATGCGAAAGTAATCGTAAAACTCCCCTTTATTTTCTAAACAGTAAAAGCTAAAAATCTGAAATAGTCACAAAATAATACTTAATACATACGAGTACTTCCAACCAAAATTATTTTGAACAAGGTAGGATATACCTAGGTACCGTGTTTTAACTATTGCAGAAAAACTTTCCTACGATGCGCGAGCTGTGAGCTTGGGTGCCACACCCAAGCTCACAGCTCGCCTGATATTAAGGGGTTATCGTAGCCTATGGAAAATGCAATGTAAGAAACGAGCGTACATTTTTTAGAAGGCCAGTATCGTATCTGTGTCGTTCCCCTCCCACCTCCCCCATGGGTAGAGGAGATCACTATTATCAATAAGTAACCTGCTTGCTTGTTTTCCCACTATTATAATAAAAAATAAATATATTTGTGCAGTTTCTATTAAGAGAACTTACTTGGTTGCCCAGAGAGAATTCTTCTTCGTCATCCGTATGTCCGCGCTGTGTATTCGGCGGCGGCAGCGCGATAGGACGGCTGGGTGTTTGTGGAGGGGTGGTGCTGTGTGATACACGGGGAGGTACGCTCAGCCGAGATGGTCCAGCAACAGGGTTTATCTATTAGCAAACATGAATGAGCATAATAATAACCGCCAGTTGATGGCAATCAAAAATGCATCAAATCGTGAAAGTCATAAGAGCCTGTTTACTTTTGTCGTATAGCCTAACTTATTGAGACTTTATATTTGAACAATTAGAAAAGGCATATTTTTTATTGCAACCGGTAAGTGAATGCTTATTACATCTATTAAATGGTTAAGATTTCATAAGCTTTATTCGCCTTTCAAATTTTTGAGATGTTTTAATCTGTTTTCCTGTACTAAATGAAATCTGCATTTTATTACCTAGATCCAATATCTAGATAAAGCAATCTTAATACATAGAACGTCAGACTGCAGACACAATAGATAATTGTATTGTTTGTTGGACAATGGTGTCGGATATGGCGATTAAAGACTTAATTATTGATTTATATAACAAGCTTTAAAATTTCTCCATAATATTCTTTTAAAAAATAAAGGAATGTTTCCTTGAAGTAAAATTATCTAATTTCAGTATTTAGAGTACTTTCCCTCCAGGTGGCATTAAAAAATTCCAACCTGTATATATATAGCAAGTACAGTTTAATCCAATGGAGATTTCTATCATTTCATCATCCTTGATGTACAACCCGTACAAATATGTATATACGACGAAACTGCGTTATCGTTTATATAAAATTACGCAAACATGAGAGAGGTTTATTTACTGTTTTAAAAACAGGCATTACGAATGCACCAGATGCAGTTTCAGTGTTCTCCCTCGGCAAACTTTTCATTTACAAAACAAATTCAAGTAAATCACAAGTCACACGTCACGTGAATATGTAAAAAGCCAATCCATGACCCTCCCCTTGAGATTTATGAATAAAACTTCATCCTGGGTACTTTTTTAGAGTCTATAACAATCACAATTTTAAATTTTATTCAACAACAACGACTTATGACGCCATTGCATGTTGAGCGATTTCTTTGTACTGCATTTTTATGCAGCATGTTCTGGACATTGTAAGTGAATAAATAAATATATTTGAAAAATCCCACTTTAAACCGATAGTCAATAAAATGTCTTTATAATGAACGAAACCGTATCTCACCCCATAGAACTGTCTAAAGGTATTACATTTATTTTATTATTATTTTATTTTTACACCACACCTACGCAAAACATGTTTTTTTCAAAATTAACAAGCGAAATACCAAATTATCGACCCATATCCCTAATACTCTGACAAAGAACCCCTCTCCGTACCTTCAAAAGAAATAAAATTTCAGGGTAATAAGTATTATAAAATAAAATATATTTTAATTGGGCTCCTTCTAAGTATCAAAGCTAAATAGGACGACGAATTCTTCGAATTATTGATCCCAATTTAAAAAAAAATATCAAATAAATATTTATATTTTATACCTTCGATTGCAAACATTTTTTATGATCACTAAAAATATCTTCCAATAGCGTAATACCTGAAAGGTTGGCTTAAGTATCATAAGTTTCTTAAGGCATTACATTTTTCCAATGATTGGCTAAAATAGAATTTTCTTCTCTCCATATTAATTTCTCCGGGGCGTATTAATTTCTCCTATAAATATTACTATATTTAACCTAAATGGTTATACGATATACCAATGTTATTATAACGAAACAACTACAATGCCACAAGATTAATTAATATTATGTTTCGCATTTCGGCTAACAGATGTTTTACTCGGCATTCGGACGTTGGATTTTCCTTCAAAATCTTTGAATATTAAAATATGGTCGCCAACGATATCACAAACAACTGAGTCGAAAGTTGAGATTCCGAGTTGCCTTTTTGAACGCGTTATATTGTGGAGTCCATACCTGTTATGAAAAAAATTACACGACCATAGATTCCACTTTCTATTACATTGAAATCAATCACGTCTACGAGTATTTATGTGAGATAAAATCATAACACCTAAAGCTAAACCCGCCAAAATTCCACAAAATTTCAAAACAAATTTGATCTTATATACCTACATACTAATTTTCTGTGTAATTTTGAATAAACAATTGAGATATATGGCAATTCAAACGGTGACGAAAAGCTCTTCCTAGTTACGTTAGTTATATTAGTATTCTCAGGCTTTTCTCTTTCTGTGGTTCTGTCTAATATCGTTTTCCCGAAATACCCGTGAAGTTTCACCTACATTATCAATCATCTTTCATAAGAGTTACCAAGATTAATACATTTAGTAAATGTTGAGTTGAAGTAATAATATGTTTTTATGAGATACTTACCAGAGCCAGCTCTTGAACCGTTTCTACAGGTTCTTGAATTTTAGGGCCTTGAAACGTTTCTTTTGGCAGGGATTCTTTCATTTTGATAAACGTTTTTGGTGGTCTTGGCGGGACAGGTGGTCCTATAATGAATGTAAAATTACTACAAGAAAATAAACTTCAATATATTGTTTTCAAGAAATAAATTTCCTTGCTACTCACCAGCTTCTGGATCATCATTGGCGGTGGGAGTAACCATTACTTTTGTAAGCGATCTGGCGACTATAAAATTGAGTTGTAAATACAAAATTAAAGTGAAAAACACAAATACAATCCATTTCGTAGGCATTAAGTTGTTTGTTTGACAAAATTTTATAAACAAACATAAGTATTATGATAGCTAATTCCTATTCAGACAGCAATTTAAGCGGCGCTACACACAAGCGGGCCGGTGTTTTCGTTGTGGCAGTATTTGTTGAACATGGGGGGGGACAAGGCTGGTCCAAATTACCCGGTTAACATAATTTACCTAATAGATGAAAAAAAGCCACGTATCTTAACAAGCAGCTTTTTCCCCCAAACATTTATATACCTACATTATATACATACGATTTTGCCATAGGTACGGCTAAGCCGAATACCGGTCCTTTTAAGTATGTAACGCCACTTAGTAGTCAAATTGATCATGAAGAAGAATGTACGTAAGAGATAAAAAGAAACATTGAGTCGTATACACTGAAAAAATCAGAAATAAAAAACTTACGTATGTTTGATTGACTAGTATTCAAAGACTTGCAGTCTTCGTCACTCATGTTTGACTCTGTCTCCGATAAATAAACATTATTGATCTTGATTCGAGGTACGATGCTCTTAATTTGCTGGTCTAGTTCGGTTTCAGTGGACTTATCGCAGGTCGCCTTGTTGGTGTTGCCCGATTCGAAATTGAACGCCCTTTGTTGGTCCTACAATATTCATTTATTTAATTTGTATGCGAATATATTAATTACATGATCTTAAAACGAGGTGGTAATGTATATAACTATGCGTCAGGCAAATCATCGCACCACACGACGCCGCTGTAGGCTTCACCCGCACTACCTGGAGCCGATATCGTCTAGAACGGTAAGGTTCCAGCGATCATTCCTCCCACATGCGTGCCGGCTCTGGGGTGAACTTCCTACAGCGGTGTTTCCTGAGCGCTATGACATGTCCTTCTTCAAACGAGGTTTAAAGAGAGCTATCCTCTCAAGGTAGGCAGCGGCCTGGCTGTGGCCCTAACATTGCCAACGTCCATAAGCGGCGGTAACCACTTACCATCAGGTGGGCCGTGTGATCGTCTGCCACTTTCGGCAATAAAAAAATAAAAAATAAATAAGATATTTACTATACCTTATATTATAATACGTGATCTAGACCCGTTTTATAATAATTTAATATGTGTACAAGTCGCCAAGGTTTAAAAGTTTTTATATAACTATAACCTATGTATTATAAAGCTGAAGAGTTTTTTTGTTACGCGCTAATATCAGGAGCTACTAGTAAAATTTGAAAAAATATTTTAGTGTTGGATAGACCATTAATCTAGGAAGGCTAAAGGCTAAGGCCAATAGGAGCTAAGCAGTGGCCAAAAAAGAACGACGGGAGCGAAGCCCTGGGCAACAGCTATGTATTATAATAAGACGTGGCCGCTAAGTATAGTATAGGGCTTATTAGATAGCTGTCGGACAGCGAGCCATGGAAAGAGCAATGTCGGGGTTTCCCTGCGTGATCAAATAAGAAGTTCACTAAATAACATCGTTGAGGTGGCAGTGGCAGGCCACATAGAACTGATGGCCGATGGGGAAACATGGCTCGAGTGGCGGCCAGGAAGGTATTAGAACGTGTGACGGCCCCGCCACATCTGGCCCGAAGACCTAGTAAAGGTTGCGTGTGGCAATTAGGTGAGGCCTATATCCAGCAGTGGACGTTGTTGGGCTGATATGATGATGATTCCTCAACGTTGTTCATAAGCTTTAACATTGATTAGATTTAAAATATTTGTTTACGATCTAAGTACAGTAATGTTTCTTAAAACACACGTCTGTAATAGCAACATGCCCTATAGATGATATTTATGCTCTATTAGCAATTATGTGGGTGTTAAATACCCACAACAGAAATATCAGTGAAAGAATTGCTGAATCAGGCTTCATAGAACAGAGCAAGACATAAACAAATAAGAAGAATATAACTGTACAGTACCTAACTAAACTCGTATTCTCACAGTTAAATAGCATTGTACAGTCGAGTTCAATAATATATTGGCACCATCATTAGATATTTTTGTTGAAAAGGGTGACTACAACTTATTGCATAATATACAGCATATTTTATCGAACCATTCACATGAGGACATATATTTGATCCATAGGTTCTACAGTATTTATTGAGCTCTTCAACGCTAACAATATTTTGAATCCTTGATGGTGCCAATATGTTAATGAACTCGACTGTACTACTCTCACTCTTATAGTACGTACTATGATGTATGGGTTTCAATAATTTAATCGAGACTCCATGAGCCTGTCCCTCTCAATACAACCGAATATATAAACCATTAAATATCTGGGCAAGGTAACCGTATTACGCTTCGATCTACAGACGTAAGTAATTATGTCATAAACAGCTTGTGAGCGTGTTTGTTTGTTACTTCTTCACGCTCAAACGGCTGGACCAATTTTGTTAAAATTTGGTATGGAGGTAGTAGACACCCGGAATTAACACACAGGCATGATATCACTCCTTTTGCCCGCAACTGGAACGGAGCCGGAATCACACCAACATTTCGTCAGCAGTGGTAGGTCCTAAATAATAGGGCGCGAGCCTATTTCCATTAACCGTGTACACTGCCAAACTCCGAGCTAAAAATTTATCGTCTTTTTTCCGACTCGGGTATCACACCCAGGAGCACATGTGAAGCAGTCGTATACACTTCTGCTACGCCACTGTGGAAGCCCGTATATAAAGCCGCCAACATAATGATACATTATTTGTCATCGTTCATATGAATTTTCATTACAATTTGAATACTTCAGAAGAAAATTGCCCCTCCTTCCCTCACCTCCCTCCAGCCAAAAGGTTGGCCAAGCCTAGCCTTAACCCATAATTAATAAGTACCATTATCGATGCAATCATATTCTATCTTAAAGACTGCCCACATCGCTCTAATTAGGTAAAAATACCTACTACATAAATATGCCTACTACGTGTGGTATCTACACAACTATGCATTTATTGAGAGTCAATGAACTTTGAAACGGAATTTTTTTCATAATTTATGCAATCGCAACTAAACATGACTGTTAGCAAACCAAAGCAAATAAAATATATTCTATATCTGCTTTATTTGTTTGAAAACAACCAAGAATAGGGTTGATAAAATCTAAAATATAACAGCTGATTGCTAAGTTAGGCCACACATTTTGCTTCTTAAATTATTATTTTATTATTTCATGGTCGGAGTTGACCGTTGCATGCTGACATTAACATTTGCCTACCGCAAACTCTATTTCGGGATCATCAATTAATTGGTGTTCGTATATCTATTTTTGGATCATTTTAATCATATACAAACTATTAACTGTACTATTTAATTAAAATGTATTTCGTGGTTCCTAACAATAAAAATTTCCGCAAATCTGCTGTACTTGCATTAAGTACTTGAAGAAACCATTGTTAAGGCAACATATTTACGTCGAAAACACATAATCATATTCTGATGCATTCAACACGCTGCGACAAAGATATATTCCTTTTTCAACTAAAGGATCATTGAATTTTCTCATGGATATCAGATAACCCTTTGATCTTTAAGTAAAACTGCAACAGTGCTGCAACTGCGACACTGTTGTAATAAAAGTTCTTAGTTCACAATCTCTATAAATATAAATACACCCCTTCACGTATTTGACACACGAAAAGCGCACGCCCACATTGGGAACCAAGCCCTGCGTCACGGGGGAATACAATTAACGGACACAAAGTACAACCAGACTCGAAACAAATGCCTATAGATCAGACAAATCTTAGTCTCGCGTGGGTATCGATCCCAACTCAGCACGGTGATGTTAGTGACGACGCGACCACCTTCACCAATACGCCACGCTGACACTCAAGTCAATACTGAATAAAACAAGGTTAAAAAAATATTAATAGTACATACCTGGGCCCGAACTCCGGTGATGCACTCAGATATCGGGATGTAGGGACCAGTAGTGTTGGCACGTCTCGGGGCGTTTATGGTGGATACAGTAGTTACTCTATTAATCTGATAAGCGTCTGCAAATGTAAAGAAATTTCATCTCGAACTTTTAGAGCTGAAATTTTACAGCATTCTAATATTAAGAAGATCGGTCGCCGAGGGTTCCGCACTATCACGTATTACAGAAGGGCAGATCAGGGGTACCCTAAACCGGACTAGTATAAATCCGAGAATGTATGAAAAGATTGATGAACTTTGAAGAAACATAAGATGTATATGAGAATCGTAGCCGGTGCAAGGAACGGCAAAAGAAAACATAATGTTACCCAAACAAATTTAGTTATGCGGTCGGGTTATTTTTATGATTACCATCGTTATTATTTTTCATGTAATATTTACATAAACCTCTATTAACTGGAGTTTAAAATCCCCCCCGCCCCCTAACCATTTTGGGCCACTTTTGCAGAAAAAATAAAAGCATTTTCCAAGCTTTTCATAGTTTTGGATCAATAGAGTTTACAACTATTCCAAATTTCGTGTCGAGTACATAAGAAATACTTATGTAGATTCCGAGATAGAACGCTGTGACATATGGACAGACAGACGGACGGACAGAGCGACCATAACGGTTCTTTTGTACCTTTTAGTACGGAACCCTAAAACAAAACAATTCTTAGAATGAAACTTAGTGTTAAACGCACATACCTATATACAGGATGAATTCTCAGGATTCATGAAATAAATACAATAATTCGCAACACATATACATAGAATACACATTATGTGATGTGATGTCGTGTTATTACTTATAGAAAGTTAAGTTTTTAATGTCTACTAAACAGTCTATTGTTTTAACATAAGGTTTTATAATATTATTATTATAAAATTTAAACCTCTAACTTAGGATCATTTTTAGTTATATCTTTTGTAATCAATTGTACTTTGTAAGTATTTTTATCCAAAGACGACAAAGAAAACATCCATGTAAATATATACGGTATGTTAACATAAGCGCTAATCCCGCCGACCAACTGTTAGGTATTGGTGAGTTTATACTCGTAAAATCATTGTTATATTTAGTTCCGAATAAATGATTATTTATTATTATTATACTAGACGTGTAGACAGCATTTCGCTAGCATTAACCACTTCGCCATCGACGCCGCGGCTTATTGGACAAAAAACACATTTTGACGCACAGCTGAAATAAAAAGATATTTATTACTCCATAAAATATGTAGAGAAAGAATACTTACCATTTACGTCGATTTCCTCCGTCGGTCTCAAGCCGCAGACTTGACAAATAGCGTCAACCCACCTCCCCATCTCGTCCTCGCAATCAGCTTCCAGGTGGTAAATTCGAGATTGAGTTTGTATGGTGAAGACACAGCCGCGCAATTTAGGGTCTACGGTGCCGTTACCAGCACGTTCCATATGCAACCCAGCATCCACCTAAAGTATACATGAACAATTCAAAGAACTTTTCTATACGGAGATAATTTTAATAATCCAAGAGAAACATCTTTGTTGAACAGATACTTTCATAGTGTTACAATTATTTTTCACACTGACGAACTGGGAGCCACTGGGAGTCGCGAATTTCCGCAAACAAGTTTTAATTAATCACGCCTGATTCAAAGAGTAATTCCTATTTGATATAAAGTCACACAACACTCACACAAATATTTTATTGATCGAACTGAATATAAAGGAAAACAATGTATATCGAAAAGCAGGAAAAATTGTCATAAATTTACAGGTCTCGTTGTTAATTTTAATAATAAACGTTCGGTAAATTTATTTTGAATAGGTCGGAAACAGGACTTTTTTACACAGGGCAAAATACAATTTAACTAAATGAACCGATTGTTTTTGAACAGGTAAAGTCTGGGTTATTATTGTAATGATGTTAAAACTGAAGATAAAGAGTCGAACATTAATAACGGCCGGATATCGAACGCGACTGTACCACGTCTATCGCTGGCGAGCGCCTCTCAACTTCTGGCATTTCAGAGGGACGCAGCCTGCTCGGTGGCTGCGCTGTGGGCGTCGGGAGGGATACAAACACCCACCACCTTTGACAATAATTAATTTTCATACAGTATCCGATGCACTACGCAGTTTTGTTCGCAACTGAGATTTTAGCGTCGTAGGCAATAATTTTATTTCCATCAGTTTCTGTACGTGTTTTGGTGGATAGTTTATTTAGTTCAAAAAATAAGTCACAAGAACACCCTGATCTTTTTCCTAGATTCTTACGTAGATTTAGATTTAATCTCTATTCTACATTGAAAATCGTTACGCCCAACTTTTGATCTTGACATTGTTGATGCAATGGTTGTGTACGGTATATAGGTACGCGCTTTCGGGCATGTTATTATAAGTAATAAAATAGCTTTCACCCGAGGATTCGCCCGCGTTGTTGGTCGGTAAAAAATTGCTACATTCTCTATATCAAGAGAATTTCAAAACAAATCTGTATTTCTAGGAGCCTGGCATGTAACATTTAAATAGAACAAAGAAGTTTTTAGTACCTAACCATAGTTGTAAAAACTGACATATCTAACAGTACGGGATCCCTGGTCCAAATTTTTTTTGATTACTATCAAGCTATTTTTTCGTGAGTACCTAGCTTCATTTCGATGAGACGCCCAACAATTTCGTATTCCAAAAGTTTGATTGTGGCAGTTAACAGACATAGCAAGGGTATACCGGACCGGGATGGAAATACCGGGATAACGTACCACGCAATTTGTAGGACAATATGACTGTTCAATTACATAAATATTAAGTAAGTAAAAATAAAAAAATCTGCTGGTTAGTAATCATTTATGATGGCCTCGTTATTAGAAGTTGGAAGGGTCCCCTCCTTCGATCAAACTATTGATTTTGTAGGCCCATATTTTTTTTAATGTAAAAATGTCTAATATGTAGATAGGTATATTTATCATTTTGTCATAATTATATTTTTGCGATAGCGACCTTTTAAATTGCTTTCGAATTAATACAAATGGGTTAAAACCTCAAAACGGTCAATTAGGACCATTACATTCTGTTCAAATTACAGGCAACAGTTTTAGATTAAATTAACAAAATATAGATTTTCAGCAAACGAAATTCTAGAATGATTAATTAGTATTATTTATGTAAATACAAGTAATTTCATTATAGCTCTGAGCATGATTGTTTGTTCTGTGTAAGTTATCTATAATATGTATGTATTTACAAATAAAAACACGTATTTAAGTAGGTAGTATACCAGTTGTTTAGTATCCATAATACAAGCAAATATAATTGCTTAATTTTGACTAGATGACGCAGTGTGAATCTATGAAAATATTGTATTATTATTATGATATTACAACTTTGACAAGACCAATAAAATATTTGCCCTGCACGCAAATCTCAAAATTTATATACTACTATCATTCATGTTGCCTAATGGCTAGGTAAGCATACTGAGCAAGTTGTTGGCCTAAAAGTTATTAAAAGAAGTCAGCAGATTTGATTATAATTATAAACAAGATGCGAAACATATCATATATAAGTTATAGGAAGGTATTGTTTGTGATTCTTAGTAATATCTGTTGTCAGGCAGTACTAACGTGTACTAGGTCTAAATTGCCACTTACAGCATTATCGATTAGATCGCGCTCACTACCGATGTCTGTGGTGGTCAAAATAAAATACTTGTTGAATACCGGCATAAATAAATAAAAAAATATTTAAAAAAAATATTTTTTAAGGACAAGCTTCCATTAGACAAAAACGTGAACTAAAAGGTAAATAATAAATTTAAGGGCCGTAGGTATATAAACATAGATCTTTTCAAAATGTAAAATCTATATAAATTTTAAAAGCTTGAGGCACTGATGTTATATGACATCTGGTATTCTCTCGTTATCCATATACTCATTTGTACTATTATTGTTTGCCATAATCGTCCTCGCTTATAATATTTACTTGCAATATTGTCATTTTATAGTAATAACGTTTGCCATATCAACTTACTAGTCATAACTTTTATTTTATATTGGTTTACTATCCCATTTCAGTGTCTCAAGCTTTTAAAATTTATATAGATTTTACATTTTGACCAAAACTCTTTTTGTCGGTAAGTATAGAAATACTGAGCAAAGTACGCTCTTTAGATGGTTCTATGTGAAGTATGATGCACTAATTTTAATGTTTTCTACTCTTCTGGTAGTCTAGTAAATGAGTGTTCGCAATGGTATTTACTGTGGAGGGAAATGTCGAAAGCAGAAACTTTGACTTAGGAACTTTGTTTGGACTAGTTAGGAGATATACATACATACTAAAAGTCCTTACCCCCCCCCCCCCAAGGTGTGCCCGAGGGAGGGAAGAACATTAAAAGATTATATAGCCTATGTCACCCGGGCTATTATTACAAATCTATTGACACCTCATTCATTAAAATCGGTTCATTAGTTTAAGCGCTACGGTGGAACATAGAATCATACACAAAGATGTACAAAATTGTTTTAAAAAAGCATTTAAATACAAAATGCAAAATACTTTTCAGATTTACTATTTCAAATGCAAAATACCAAATAGTTTTGCTTTTGTATTTCAAATGCTAAATGCAAAATAGGTATTTTATAAATACTTTTTCAAAATAAAATACCTTATATTTATTTTTGTTTATGTTAGGTATTTATTAGAGTCACAATGCCACAATTACCCTTCCTTTTGCCTTCGCCGTATTTGGGTAAAAAGTTTTAAACCCAAGTTGTAGAGAATTTTATCAGCTTTCATTACGCATTATGCAATGAAATTTCGTACGACGCACTGTTTTCGAGATGTAAGCAGAAAACAAAAAATGGTAACTAACATAACTATATTATAGTGTTAAGGTGTCATGCTTCTTGGCGGAACCACATTTACTTTAATGAGTATAAGTTACATAAAGAATTCTATGGAATATCTATAAAATTCTAGTCCTATTAAAAAAAAATCTATATACCTAGTTTCATTGCTAACTATTATTTAAAGTGGTTGCGCTGCAGAGTATCCTTTCCGGCGAAACCACCACGATATATATATTACTATACATAGTATAAGATAATATTTAGTATCAAATAATTCTATAACAATTCTATATTGAACGAAAGCCTAAAACACTATGATATTTCACATAAACGTTATTTGCTAAAAACTATAAACCAGGCGTTTAGTGACTATTCCGAAGAGAAATTTTGAAACACCGTTTTGTACGTATTTTTAGTTTTAATTGAGGCTTACATATTTATTACGTGTACAATCATAAATCAATTTTGCATTTTTGACATAATTTACTAAACAAATTTTGTTACATAATTTTTATGTAAGTAAGTATAATATCCAGAATGATATTTCTATACTTATAGAAAAAAAAAAAAAACTATAATGGGTAGTTGCTTTCCTATATTGTATTGATAAGTAGGTATATCTTGTTTGTATCATAAACTACCATATTTTTATATGTGTGAAATTGTTGAAGTTTTGTATACCTATCGAACTAATTACCTGTTATTATTATGAACATACCCAAAATCCATTGTCAAAGGCGAGGACAATAATTAAGATTTTCTTTTGTTTAGATATAATGTTATCACGTAAGTGACAAGTTGTCTTAATGATAATAAAGATCTTAAACCTATATTTAATTAAGAAAGCACTAATTAACTATAAACTATACATTTAAAATGCTTTGTCCTGAATGACTGATTGACGGATCAACTCACAGGCTAAACCGCTGATCGTAGAGAGCTGAAAGTTGGAGAATGTATTCTTTGTATGAGATAGGCATCCGATAAGAAAGGATTTTCCGAAATTGTACCCCTAAAGGGGTGAAAAATGGGGCGCAAAGTTAGTATGGAGAAATTGAAATAGTTTGCATTGAAACTATGCTCAGGATTTTATGATGTTCTCAATATCACAAATAAACAAACATGTGTTTCTTGCTTTTTTTTTAATTCTACCCCTAAGTGGATGAAATTGTGATAAAGGCGTTTCAAAATTAAGTAGTCGTTATTTTATAGGTTTTATGAGCGGATAATACGCAATTAGCACTTCAGTGAAGAAGTGAGTTCATGGGTACTTTTCGGTGTTTGAAAAACCTACGCTAGGGGATAAAATGGGGGTGAAAATTATTAGAAATTGATATGGATGTTACAATCTTACCATCATTTTCAAATTTCAGTGACGCTGATTACGAAATTGTAATCTATTTTGACATAAAATGAAATTCACTCCTGTAGTAGGCTAGGTACAAAATTCAATCGCTAGAAACTAAAATCTCTGTAAATATCGAAATTTACGCGGAAGAATTCGCTAATAGTATTGCTTCATCATCATCATCATTATGTCAGCCGCAGGAAGTCCACTACTGGACTTAGGCCTCTAGTGATATTGATTTTCATTGCTTATTAATTAATATTGTGTTCAGTATTGACATTTCGTAGGAAATCGTGAAAATGAAGTTTTGATACAATATAATGGAAGCACCTACTAATCACACCTACTAATTTAGGGGCGATGGTGGCTGAATGGATTAGGGACCGGCGTGCAAATCACGCGATCCGAGTTCGACCCCGACTGTACCAATGTGTATTCCAATTTGTGGAATTTATATGTACTAGTCAAGTGACTTACCATTTGCTAACGGTGAAGGAAAACATCGTGAGGAAACCCACATTATATATATATATAACAACATTATATAACAACAACCTAGAAGAAATTCCATGAGTATGTCTGATACACCAACCCGCACTAGGCCAGCGTGAGTGGATTATGGCCTAAACCCTCTCAGCTTTCTAGTTAGAGGAGAGGAGACCCGAGCCCAGCCATAGGACTTAATGGCTTGCTGATGATGATGACCTACTAATCTTAAGTTTCTGTTATTTAATTGTTGAGACGAAACCAAATCCACTCAACATAAAATGGACATAGGTACGTCAGAACCACAGAGCTATAAAGAGAGATTTAAAATTACATCCAACTACAATTCTAAAAGATGCGTAGTTTCGATTCGTACATTTTCAACAAATACAAATAATTAATTCAAATAAATAAAATTAGAACGGCTCGACTGAATTTTCTAATTATTTTTTTGTTGTGTTTGTATTTTCATGGCAGGGTTTGTATATAAGAAAATAAACAGGTCTGATGGTGACCAAGATAAAAATGTGCAGCTCCGAAACTCGGTATGATTATATATTTATTATTTTATCTAAGTACTTCAAATATATTATATTTATATATATGTTACCGGAAATGTATAAAATCTAGTATACAAATCCTAGGAAATGTATAAGATTTTCCCGGAGTTTGGTAAAGAAATGCTCGCGGTTGATGACAATAGGCTCGCCCCCTATTTCATGGGACCAAACATAGCTGGCGAAATGTGGGTGTGAAACACCTCTGCACACCCCTTCGGAGAAAAGGGCGTTAAATTATGTTATGTTGTGTTATGTTATCAATTATAATATTTGCTTGTGTTGGTATTATGATAAGAGTTATTGAATAGGTATATTCAATAATAGGAATATGAAAATCTGATCCTACTCTATCATTTCTAGCAAAGCGACTCATAAAGCGTTAAGGATGGGAAAATGAAAAAAAAAACAATATGCATTGTATCGATGGTTTTTAAAAATATCGATATTTTAATCTAATAAAGTATTGTCAAAAAATTAAATAGAAACAAAATAACAAATAATTTTGTTCAAAGATATTGACGTTTTGAAAATTGAAATATCGATTTTTTATCCTGGGTTGCACTAGATTTTGATGAATCCTCAACATGGATTCTAATGAAGCTGTACTGCTGCTAGTAGGTATACCTACTAATAAAACGAATGAATCGCGCCGAAGGCGATATTGATTACTTCCGATTAATAGCTCATGTCTTACTTTCGGGGAACACCATTCGTTATTTAATTTATTAAGATTAATATTTAACACAAATTTTCGGAACATTTTGACATGAAGTAAAAGCACCGCGGGGAACGTTTCAAACTATCAACATTTTAAACAAACCGTTATACTTACTTTTATAATTATGTAGGTATATTAAAACCGCATCAATCGCACACTTTGACACTGACAAAAATGTCACACGCCATAGCGACGAAACATTTATATTTTAATCTTTATGCCGCGCTACAATATATTTGAGTATTTTTCATAGTATTTAATACACATTATCAATACTATACAAATATTGTTTTAAAGCATAAAATGTATGGGGAGTTTTAACAACAATGTAACTAACGAAGACCATTCAGTTAGACGCGCAGTTTTAAAAACAGATATAGGTACAACATTGTAAACCGGCAAACTGTCGATAGTTGAGTATCGATTGACAACATTACAGTCGAACGATCTAGCAGCAGAGCAGCTAGCTGCTAAAATGCGCGACTCGATCGCAGAAAGTTGCGGCTCAGCAGCGAAAAAGCGTGACCCTGCTGCCGCGACCGAACGCAGAGAGCTGCCAAAACGCGATGCAGCTGCCGTGCTGAGTGTAAGTACATTAGGTTAGTATTGCGACCAAAATCGCACGAGCTGAGCGGTAAGACTTCATGATGCAATTTCAATGCTCTACTTATTCGGAACTCTGGTTATGACACAGACACTCAAGGAGAAAATTGTTAGAGGAAGGGAGATTTCTCTTGTGAGTGGAACAGAGATAAGAAAAGTATGACGTTATACTCGGATCGAAATAATTTAGAATTTTTGTAAACAATTCACTGTCAAATTGTATTTTAAGTTTTCATTTATAATAATCATTTTCTTATTCTTATTATATCTGTAGCATAAAGCTGGAACTTACTGCTATGGGCTACCATACCCTGGTTTGAAATGAACGAAAATATTGCAGTTTTATGTATTTGATACTTACCTAATTATTAACAATATTTAGGTTACAATATATATTTTATACTAGAAACAGTAATGATATTGGCAGCCCCCGACGAATTCTCTTGGGATTGTTTTTACGCTACTTATTTTCTTTTCGTCGGGGATTTAAAATAAAATTATTTAAACCTTTTTATATGTTTCGTTTCTTTCGTCGCCGTCGTAGCTTTAAAAGAAACATACAAGATACGCGCAAAAAACAATACCCGTCCTGTTAGTCGGATAAAAAAGAAACGAAACATTAAAAAAAGGTTTAAATAATTTTATTTTAAATCCCCGACGACAAGAAAATAAGGAACGTAAAAACAATCTCAAGAAAATTCGTCGTCGTCGTGTTTTTTTTTCGATCACGTTAGTGGAAAACGTGTCTCTCGAAAGCTTTTCTAGCATTTTCTAGTGTGCATTGCTTAAACAGTTAATTAATATAACTATACGTCGTTAAAATTGCCCAGTGTCATTGACTCACCAGAACTATTGTCTAAAATTAACCTTAGGGTCCCAAACAGAATGAAACGACATCACACTTACTTACGTATCCCAGAGCTCCTCAAATTATAGACAAAACTCATTCTTTGTCACATCAGCTAGAGACATTAACAAATTAGTTAACTTCCCGGAACTAGATTTATTTAACTCAAAGCCACATGTTTTCACTAAAACACTATCAGACTCTTGCTTTGGTTCTCATTCTGTACAGCTACTTTATTTTAGTTTTAAAAAAGTTACTTTAATTTTGTTCGAATCACTGTAATGTTAGTTTAATGCAAAATTTTTATATTTACTATACTTATATTATATTTACTATACTTGCGAAAATAGCTAAATGGTGCTTAGTTTTATAATGAGTTGTAACATTTATTATATTTCACTGTATGTTTTCCAAATAAAATAAAATAAAATACTGTGTAGTGGTAAAATTTAGAAGAATAAAGGGATCAACACATTTCAATATTTTGACGTTATTTGCGAAGCTATTGCTATTAAATTTTTACTTATTCCTATCTAGGTAAATAACTTGTCATGTAAATTGGGCACATAATGTAGATGAAAAAGTATTGAAAATTAATTAGATGATATTACAGTTGCACGCATTATTTTATTAGGTATGTCCAAGGTAGGATCCTCGGGTCCATTAGAACGATAATCTATACATAAAACACACAGCCTACACCGCTGATCGTAGAGACCTGAAACTTGGAGGATGTGATGACATCATCCGATAAGAAATGATTTTCCGAAATTCTACCCCTAAGGAGGTGAAAATGGGGGGTAGGTTGGCTGCGGTGTAGGCTGTGCGTTGATCCGTCATTCAGGACAAAGCATTTTATGTATAGATTATCGTAAAGTTTGTATGGAACAACGTGATTCCTTGGTCCAATCTACTTCCAATTTTGCATAAACATTCTTTATCAGAATTGAGGAAAAACCTGTTTCGTATTTTATTGAAATTCATCCGCTAACGGGGTTAATAACAGGATTTTCATTTTATGTAGTACTAGCTGACCTGGCGAACTTCGTACCGCCATATAATTATAAAAAAAAACATCATAATAAAAAAAAAGCGCGCGGATATTTGTATTTTGCTACTATACTACCTTGATACTGCAATGTATTTACTTTTGTACGAAAAATATTTTATTTCATGTTTTACTTTATTTCATATTTTACAATATCCACAATTGTTTTATTTTTATTAGTTTATGTCTTTAGGGACCATAAATACAGACAATGATATTCACTGTCAAATGTCAAATGATAGACCGAAAATAAATGGCGCGAATACATACCTACAATGATAATTCACTGTCAAATGTCAAATGATAGACCGAAAACAAATGGCGCGCGGATCCTAGGTTAATGGTACCTATTTGTATTCTGCTACTATACTACCTTGATACTGCAATATATTTACTTTTCTACGAAAAATATTTTATTTCATATTTTACTTTATTTTATAATTTTACTACACAATTGTCATAATATATTCTTTGAATTTACTGGTGAATGATTAGTAATATTATATTCAAGTGATGAGGTTGTATAGTAAGCAAAAAGAAAATAGAGATCTTTCATTTCTTTTTAATCTGTGTAATTAGGGCTGATGTTGATAAATATAGTAATATACACACACAAAGTTGAAAGGATGAATGTTTATTTGGATGTTTGATAATTTTAGCCAAAAAGACACGGGATGGATGTTTCACAAAAATAAGCACTATTCTAATCAATCACGTAATATTGGTTATTTTAAATCTGAAGTAATATCTGTGCTTAGAAAACATTGGCCGAAATTTCCCCTCTAAAAGTGAAAAGTTGCTGTGGTCACAGGAACTTAATAACAGGTAAGCGAAGTCACGGGTGACATACAGTATTATTATAATATTTTTGGGATTATATACATTTCATTTAATATCGTAATAACTTTTAAACTATTTGTTGAAACAACTTAGTGTAAACGACAAAATTTATCAACATTAAATGACAAAAGTGATAAAGGTATTTGCATTCCTAGGAATTAGTTTAATACCATGAAATTTTTCACTTTAAATGCAGTATCCGATTTAAATGTATCTCTGGCTCACTATTCTCTCTGTATCGACTTCCACATAAAAGATAGGCATATGCTGTCGCGGACTTTTTTTTATAACTATTTAAGAGTAACAATTTCTCCATGCATTATCCTCATGTAAAACTAACGGTTTAGGTAGAGGAAGCAGAAATAGCTATAAGATGGCAGATTTTTCTCCGACTTACTTTACATTTGTTCTCATGGTTTAGCCAATTTACGCGATATTTGTATAAAATATAGCCTAGGTATATGTTATTCTGATGTATAAGGTACATTACTGCAAAGTTTCATTGAAATCTATTCCGTGGTTTTTTCGTTTACTGGTAACAAACATCCAAACATTCTTACAAACTTTCGCATTTATAATATTAGTAGGACAGTTTTCGTAACTATGGTTACTAAAAACAACAAAAAAACTACAAAATTTGACATGTTCAATTTTGAAATAGGGTAAACTATACTAATTGTTCGCATGTCATTTTGGCACTATGTATTTTAAAAATGAATATTAAGAATTGCTAAAGCACAAAATACCTGCCTCTTCCATGTCAATTTGTCAAAAATTGTCATTATGAGGGTTCTGTTTTTGCTATTTTAGCTACGGAACCCCTTAAAATGCTTATTAATATTAAGTGCCAATGACGGATACTTAGTTGTTAATAACTGTACTTTTGATGTTAATTGCTGTACTTTTCGAAACATTTTAGAATTTTATATTTTTTTTGTTCATAAAACCATGATCACCTGAATCCTCATGGCACCCGGAAATAAAAACCTATTTTTTTATTTCCGGGTGCCAATCATTATACAGTCTACCCTTATATATTACAAAGAATACACGAAATTAAACTATTGGTTTGACATGTATTTTGTTTGAGTTTATTCTCAGAAATTAAAGCTCAATAATTAGGAAAAATAGTAATAAGGTCTTTTCAAGTTTTCAAGGACGCTGATAACGAAAATGTTATTTATTTTGACATAAAATAAAATTCAACCCCTAAAGGGGTCAAACAGGGGACCAAAGTTTATATGGAGAAATTGTTTTACACATGTGATCAAAAACACAAATACGTGCTCTTTGCTTTTTTTTTTAATTCTATGCCAAAGGGATTGAAATTGTGATAAAGGCGTTTTAAAACTAAGTACTAAGTCGTTATTTTTAGGTTTCTATGGACGGATAATACGCAATTAGAACTTCAGTTAAAAAGTGAGTTAATGGGTATTTTTTGGTGTTCGAAAAACTTACCCTAAGGAATGAAATGGGTGTGAAAATTATTAGTAATTGATATGAATGTCATTTTCAAGGTTTTATGGGACGTTGATTACGAAAATGTTATCTATTTTGACGTGAAATGGAATTCAAACCCTGTTGTGGGGTGATAGATACATGAAAATTCATGAATTGCACTTAAAACAAAGATGTATGTAAATATCGAAATCTACGCGGACGAAGTCGCGGGCAAAAGCTAGTTTAAACTATTTGTCCAACCACACAGAAGTGAACTCTACAAATTCGGTGGCGCAATGCTGGTCTGCTGCGGATAAGGCTCTAGGTTTGATTATGTGCGTAAGAAGTATTTATTTTGATAGCCATTGTTAAATTAGATTTTTCTAAGGACAAGCTTTCAATAAACAAAAATGTGAACTAAAAGGTAAAAAATAAATTTAAGGTCCGTATATAAACATACATATGACGGGCCTGTTGGTCTAGTGGTTAGTGACCCTGACTGCTAAGCCGCAGGTCATGGGTTCGATTCCCACCCAGGACAAAAATGTGTGATTTATCTATAATACGTAGGTATGATGGTAGATTGCGGGTGGCCGTTGGATGCGGGCGGCACAAAATCGCTCGCTGTGGCGGAAATTAGGTGAGGCCTATGTTCAGCAGTGGACGTCATTGGGCTGATATGATGATGATGATGATGTAGGTATGTATTTACAAAAAAAAAATGTATATAAGTAGTATATCAGTTGTTTAGTACCCATAACACAAGCAAATATAATTGTTTAATTTGGGACTAGATGGCGCTGTGTGAATGTGGTAGAATATTATTATTATATTATTATTATTATTATATTATTATAGATCTTTTGAAAATGTAAAATCTACATAAATTTTAAAAACTTGAGGCACTGATATTATATGCCATCTGTTATGCAGGTTTACTATCACATTTCAGTGCCTCAAGCTTCTATCAATTATATACTTCACACATGAATGCTTCGCAAACCGATGATACCATAAATTTTGTCCCTTGATTTATATACTCCTGCTGAACAAAACGCAAGCTACTTATGTAAGACTTTTTACTATATTACGGGATTAATTTTTACTAAATATAGAACAGTACAAATGCGATTACGAGATAGCGGTAATTCAAGCAGTTAATGTTGTTTGTCGAGTGTTATGGCGCGTGTTGAGAGAGGCCTATGTCTAGCAGTAGACTGCTGAGATGATGATGATGATGATGATGATGTCGTTTATCCTAATGCCAAAGTAACTGGTTCCACTATTGGAAAGCGGTTTCAAAAAAAAGCAAAAATGTTTGACCTGATTATTACTAGTGCACATTTTTGCATTGAAAATGATTATAATAATAGAGAGATTGAAGATTACCTACTCCAGATAAGCGATCACCAAACGGGTTAATGGGATTGGCGGAACCCGGTTCGGTAGAAAACTCACCAGGGTTGCACTAAATTATTGAATACGTACTACAGTTATTAAGTAGAAGTTTTTTTTATTATTTATATTATAGCGGCTTTGATTTGTAATCATTTGAGAAGGGGTTCTATAAAATAAACGGTATTTGGTGTGTGTTCCGTTATCTTTAAAGTTTGAGAACCCCTGCTCTAGATTACAATATTGGTGAATCTATCATTAAATGAATAACATAATACAGAGTGTATTTTATAAGTGCGATGCAAAGACTAATATCGTAGTAACTTTTTCACTATTTCTCGAAATTACTTATAGTTCAGTCAACAAAGGGGTTGTAGAGTGCGTGAAAAGGAACCTAAGCGATTTCTTCGAAAAGTTGTTAAGGATACTTAGAATGTGAACATACTAAAAGACCTGACGTTTCGGAGGTGAGCCGGAGTGGGGGGAGGGGTTAGGTTAAAGGTACCATTTTTGAGTTTTTCGCTTTTAACTCAAAAACGGTACGTTCTAGGAGAAAAAATCGTTCTACTTAACAAAAGCTTATCAAATTGTCTAAAACTAAGTGCTGTACACTTTTCCAAATTCCCAACCGATTTTGAGATATGGCGCACAGAGCACGAACCTTGTACCTCTGTAAATAATCCATCCTAAAAGTTATTAAAACATAATAAATCCATGCTTATGTATAATTTTCAATGTTTATTGATTGATTTATTATAATTAATAACTTTTTATTAATTTTTGTTTGGATCCACCTGTCCCGGTGGCTGTATGTTATCAATCTTGCAATATAAATTTAACCTACTTAGTTATGTCCGATTTGAGATTAAATTTGGGATGCCTATATAAATCGGATGCATTGCAATATTTTAATAAATTGGAGTAGATCTGATGTTTGACCGCGAGGTGGCTACGGGAACTCGGTCTTCAATTGACGCAACCCCATCGAGTTTATGCTCATTTGACTTGCCTTGATGAGTAATTTAAAAGAGTAAAAAAAAAATCTTTTAAACATGCATTTTTTTCAGTTTATGAAAACATCAAAATAAACTTCGCCCAAATAAAATACAACGAATAGTAAAAAACCGGCCAAGAGCGTGTCGGGCCACGCTCAGTGTAGGGTTCCGTAGTTTCCCGTCCGTCACAATAAGTGTTCCCACTTATGAGTTTAAAGGTGGGTATCCATACTATCCATTATGTTCGCGATCCAGCAGCGCTCCGCGCTCCTGCAACAGCTCCCGGTAGTGGGTACGTGCGCGAACACTATAATAAAATATTATGTAAACGAAGTTAAAAAAAAAATACGGGCAAATGAAACTTGACCTCTGGATTGTATAGGCGCTCATACGATTCAGGGACCAAATTATATTGGTTAACTGCAGTTTCCATCTGTTGTTTCCATCCAAGTTCAAAATAATTTTCGTAGAAAGTCCTTATAAAGTTCTACTTTTCAGATTTTTTTCGTATTTTCTAAACTTATGGTTCAAAAGTTAGAGGGGGGGGGGACGCTTTGTTTTTTACTTTTGGAGCGATTATTTCCGAAATTATTGACATTATCAAAAAATGATTTTAGTAAACCCCTATTCATTTTTAAATACCTTTCCAACAATATATCACACATTAGGGTTAAAATTAAAAAAAAAAACACTTCCCACTTTACATATAGGGGGGCTACCCTAATAAAACATTTTTTTCCAATTTTTATTTTAGCACTTTGTCGGCGTGATTGATACACATATTGGTCCCAAATTTCAGCTTTCTAGTGCTAACGGTCACAGAGATTAAGCGAGGACGGACAGACGGACAGACAGACAGACAGACAGACAGACAGACATGGCGAAACTATAAGGGTTCCTAGTTGACTACGGAACCCTAAAAAAAGAAACGTACCAAAAATCGATTTCTACAAAAGTAAATCCGTTTTAAATAAAAAAAGTATTTGCTCGTGATAAAATGATGTAAACTTTAAAATATAAACGTGGGCTAGTTGAATAAATGTTTACTAAATTTACTAGACAAATTACACGCGAATGCGGCCCAAATCTATTCTAATATTATAAAGAGGTAAAGTTTGTGTGTTAGTGACGTTGTAGGGGGTAATCTCGGGATCTACTAAACCCGATTCTCAAAATTCTTCTAGTGTTGGATAGCCCATTTATCGAGGTAGGTTATAGGCTATATAACATCACGCTACGCCCAATAGGAGCTGAGCAGTGGCCAAATAAAGAACTACGGGATAAAAGCCCCGCGCGACATCTACTAAAGTATAACAGGGTTACAATCAGGGCCGGACTATCCATTAGGCAGAAGAGGCAACTACATAGGGGCCCCGCATCAGCTAAGGGCCCATAGGCAGTTGTTGTATAGGGTTAAAAAAAATTCAACGAATGAAAATATAATTTGAACATTTGTACACGGCACAAACACTGGAAAAGTTGAAAAGTTAAATTTAATTTTTGTTTGGTGGGTCATTTGCGTTGTAGTAGAAAATGTATTTTAGGAAGTTAGACAAGGTTAAATGCATTACATTACCTAGGGGCCACAACATGGTTAATGTGGCCCTTGTTGCAATTAAATGTACCCAGACGATAACCAAAACTCTGGTCTGATATTGTCTATTTAATTGACAAGCAATTATGTCAGTAGTATGCAATGGTAGTGCCTCGCTGGTATGCCAGATGAATGGACACATGTCCAAGAAGAAGTACCCTCCCACAGAATTATCAACTCTAAGTAGCAGTATATATTGACTATTTGACTGGCTTGTTGGTCTAGTGGTTAGTGACCCTGACTGCTAAGCCAGAGGTCGTGGGTTCGATCCCCACCCAGAACAAATCTTTGTGTGATGAGCATGAAGGTTTGTTCTGTCTGGGTGTAATTTATCTATAATATGTATGTATTTACAAAAAAAAAATGTATATAAGTAGTATATCAGTTGTTTAGTACCATAACACAAGCAAATATAATTGCTTACTTTGGGACTAGATGGCGCTGTGTGAATGTGGTAGAATATTATTATATATATTATATACTGTGGCATTTTGTCTGGTGAGTGTGGAGCATCGGAGGCCCAATACCACTTCCCAATCTATTTTGTTGCCCTTTTCCTCCCTATTTCCCATTGGCTTTTCGGTAGGCAGCGGTTTAGGTATGTTTTCTTTGTTATTTTTTGTGCTAAAAGAACACAGCCATGTTCATGGATGGCAGTAACCTTACCAAAAATTATCAAATGCTATTCAAAATGAAGGCAAAATAGTTTTAATTGCAATGAACCATACTTATTGTAGTTACCAAATATTTTAATAGAATAATAAAAGCCGGGTTAAATTTGGATAACATTTCAGAATATATTAGGATTAAAATTTTTATAAAACATATTATAATGCTATGTGTAATTTTAAAAATATAAAGGAGTTAATCACTAAATATGACTAACATAAACTTAATTATGTAGTCTACGTCTTGGTATAAAATAGCACCCTATTTTCACCAAGACATAGACTACACACACAGGTGATATTTGAAAATTTAAGATTTTAACTCTACTAAGTACCTACACTAAATAGTTTAAAAAGTTTAACTTTGCAGAAGTTTACCCTTGTTTACTTTAATACTAAAATTTTTTATTTCAGTTAGAGCCAAAAAAGGTTTCAACAAATTTGCATAAGGCTAGTTCACTGACAAAGTTGAGCTTGAGAAGAACTTGGCATGAAACTCAGGCCACTATTTAATCAATATTTGGGATAACCCGTTGAAATTATAACTACTGTGGCGATTAAATTTGTTGAAAAGTTTGAAATATCACAGAATGGTACAAATCCAAAACCCCATACTAAATTTATAATAATAAAATTTGAATATTTAAAATTTAAATATTTAAAAATTAAATAAAATAAGATAAACGGTAAAGTAGAGAATATCAATATAAATAAGACCAAATTACAAAAAGTGTCATTATGAAGGTTTTACAAAATACTTTATAACAAGCGTTTACCAGTCTACAATCAGTTCAGAAATTCAATAAAATCATCATTAACATTCTGGACACAATAAAGTCCCTATGTAACAAGATTTGAATAACTTTTTAGACTGATAACACTAGTGAAACTATGATGGAATGTGTGACACAAACAATATAAACAAAGTTGAATGTACACTCACCTGTTCACATAAATCTAAATTGATGGTGCCCTTGAGCCGCCTGCAGTTCCGGTCCGCGTAGTAATCTAAGAAATACTGTCCTGGCAGTTCTCCTGACTGCCGCAAGGCAAACCACCTTCTCCGCCATTTCTACAGACACCACATAACCATGTTATACACAACATAACAAACGATCTCGTTTTACAAAAACTGTGAAGCACTGAATTTCTACGCATGCCCAAATATTGAAAGTGCCTTTAACATTTTATCTGCTCACCCTTCGACCCCTGTTTTCGATATTAGTTGATTCCTAATACATATTCTGTCAACAAAGGTAAAAAAGCCAAGCTCCAAAAGGTAAACTCACCGTTCGCCATATACGCTTACTAGGTGGAGATTTTGTCAACCAGCCCTCGAAAACAATGTTTTTCGACATGTTTGCGGTTCACTAAATGTCCAAGACATCTATTATTTCACAGAACACTTCTTTAGAAATGAAATTTCTTTCAAGACATTACTGTTGTGTTGGTCATCACCATTATTTTTCTATATTTTTTGTTCGAGGACGGGGGAGTGAGCAGAGACATATGATGATGAATTTTACTATGGAGCAAAAATGTTACCAGCTCTAAAAAACGGACGGACTAATTAGTAATTTATGCACAAAACGAAAACTTTATTTGTTTTATTTCGCAATTTTTTATATTAAATCCTATCTAAATCTACATCAATACTATTTAATATAGGTAACTAATCGAAAAGATTTGATTGCTTGTTTATTTTGCTCCGAAACTACAGGATTGATTTTAGAAATTCTTTGTTTCACACATTCAAAGTTACATTATCACTGAGAAAAATAGGCTTTATTATTACTTATTTATTTCATTTATAACTTATTTATTATAATTTATTAATAAAAAAAATTTGATCCATAGGTAAATAAGGTTGGGCACAAACGGGCCACTAACCACAGCCACCAGTCAAGTGGCCAGCGACAGCCACTTCACTCGCCGCACTAGGTATACTATCACAGCGCGTGGCGGCCGCCGCGGCCGGCCACGTGTGTACTGCGAGTCCATACGAAGTATTTATGTGTATGTCTAATTAATATAATAATATTCTAATATCAAATTTCCGTTGAGAGCAATGGTGGCCGAATGATTAAGTGAACAGTATGCAAATCATTCGGTCCGAGTTCGATTCGAGCGGCAATACCAATGTGAATTTCATTTTGTGGAATTTAATATCTGCTAGTCAAGTAACTTACTATGTACTAACGGTGAAGAAAAACATCGTGAGGAAACCCACATTCCTTAAAAGAAATTCTTATAATTAATTGTCTGATCCACCAACCCTCACTAGGCCAGCGTGTCTTGATTTTTTTGGCCTAAACCTAAACCCTCTTAACTATCTAGATAGAGGAGAGGAGAACCGAGCCCAGCAGTGGGACAGTAATGAGTTGTTGACAATTTCATTTCATTTCCTTTAATTACTATTAATAGAACATTATTATTTTTAGAGTTCCGTACCATAAAAGGAAATAACGGGACCCTTAAAGGTTCATTTCGTTGTCCGTCTGCCTGTTGGTCCGTCTGCCAAGAATGCATAATAGTATCAAGCTGAAATTAATATCAAATATTCGAGTCCACAATCCCTTGGTGCAATAATTATAAAAATCAAAGTTCTAACCAAACGCAATCAGAAAATATCCATTTTTGTCGCATAAGTAACTTGACGATCAAAAAAGTCAAAATCTATAGTGTACTTCCCGTTGACCTAGAATCACGCAATTTGGCAAGAAGCAATATCAAGTTGCACAAGTAAAGGAAAAATCCGAAAACAAATCTCGCGTCATTTTATCACTGAATATTAGTCCTTTATTGGAAGGGATATCCAATGAAAAACTTAAAAAATCCAAGTAAGAGTGTGCGTTTATTCCGGGCTGACGTTACATAAAGATGGCGCAACATAAAGCTATCCCGTTACCGATTTAATATCTTGCCACTCGACCAAAACTATTAGGTGCATGACAGCTAACCATTTTTATTTTTATGAAACCAACTAAACCAAAATTTTGTTGTATAAGTGATGTCACTGCTGTCATGTGACAGCAGTCGTGTACCTACTCACTTTCGACAGTGATTACTATTACAATGCTTTAAAATTTTTGGTTTAATTAGTTATATAAAACTAAAAATGTCTAGCTGTCATGCGCCTAACTGTTTCGGTCGAGAAGTACATTACACAATCTGAGAAAAATATAGATAGGTACCTATATATATAGAATTACTCAATCGTACGGAACCCTCAGTCCGTGACTCCGACTCGCATTTGACGGGTTTTTGCCATTACGGTTTTGCCTTTCCTATCACCATAAAGTTAATTGGTAGAGTCCGCCCTTGCACTTTTTTTGTGCATAAAGTATAATAAATTTTAAAAAAGTGTATAAAAGAACATTGTATTTAAAATTTTAAACACTGTAACACCTTTATGAACACAAATAAAAAAATTGATTGATTGAAACCTGCAAAGTGGATGTCACTAGCCACCGGTGGCTGTGGTCGATGGCCGGTTTATGTCGAGCTTTATAATGAGCCCCAAGGTTTCAAATTTGCTTAATAAAATCATTATTTGACGAACGTTGTAAAAAAATTACCTACAGCTGTAACTGCTGAAACTACGTAGATACCTACGAAAACTTTTGTACCTACATAGCTTTATTTATCGGATATACCTAAGTAGATAGGCGATTATGAAAGGCTTTCTGTAAATTCAACCTACTTATAAGCAGAAAAAAATCCTGCAGTCACGGAAACCAAATTACCTACGTGCGGACGGAGCAACGGGCGACAGCTAGTAGCATTAAAAAAAGGTTAAACTTACTTCCTTACTATAATAATATTAAAATTGCAAAAGTAGGTAAGTAACTGTTTGTTTGTTACGCTTTTATCGCTAAACAGATTTAGATAAAATTTGGAATGACGATCGTATAAAAAAAAAGAAAGGCCATAGGAAAGAACCCAGAAAACAACTCTTTTAAGAAAATGGCTTTTTAATAATTTATGGATTAGGCAATATACTAAATGGTGTTCATTCGATACCTTAGAGTAAACATAAGCAAGCTATAGAGAGCGCGTATGGGTATTTGCCTACAGCGCAAAGCGTAAGCAGATGTTCTATACATAGATGTACGGATGTAATGGTTAAATAGTGATGCGCAAAATGACCGACTGAAACTGATATATTGTCGATCGATATTCGCTCGCACAAGGTGAGGCGACGCACTCTATAATACTTATTTTGATTTTTTATTTTTGATATGAAACTTGCATGATGCAATTTCAAGAGGAAAGTAAGTTTTTTATACCTACTAAATATACACGGTCATGGTACATGTCAGGGTACCTACATGTCACACTGCTGGGCAAGGGTTTTCTCAGAGTTAAGAGGGTTTAGGCCTCCACACACGCCACTCCTAATGCGGGTTGATGTGTCAGACATATCCATAGAATTTCGACTGTTCAAACCATGCGGTAGCGCGCGGATCCTAGGTCTATGGTTCAAACCGGTAGTTATAGTTATTCATATTCGCTTACGCGCGTAAAAACAAATCACCAGTTTTGACAGACATCCGCCATATTGACTTTTTGTTGACGTCCCATAGCAGCATAATATTATGCTATTATGCTTATGTAGTCACTCCGGGGAAGAATACGAATCTAACGACACCTCACATCACACTTCAAAATCAAGCAAGTTGTTTAGGCTACAGGAGGTCACAATGGAACAGACATACTTACGGTAATACGTGTGAAAAACATTGTAGATACCTAAGTAATGGTTATGGCCTAAACCCTCTCAGCTCTCTAGTTAAAGGAGAGGAGACCCGAACCCAGCAGTGGGACTTTGTGGGTTGCTGATGATGATGATGAATGGTTTTTTGGTAGATGGGTTAAAACTGACCTCAAATCTAAGTTTTTTTTCAACCTAAGTATAATAAAAGTGTAACTAGTTTCTATTGAAATTAAATTGGTTGTTGTTTAACTAAATGTAGGTCTTTACCTAGCAATGTCGCTAGCCTGCAGCTGGTAGGTACCTATACTAGTCCATTGATACCCAAGAATTAAAATGTTATACCTATTTTACTATCCTACCTACCTATTCCCGTTGCCCAAAAATTAAAATATAAAAACGATGTTAATAATAATTTAAGTCACAGAGGATATAGTGGTGAGTGGAGTGAGTGCGACCCCATTCTATTGAGACTTTGAACACTAGTTCAAAGTCAAGTGTCTCAATAGAATGGCAATCAAACGGGAAGCTAACTGAACACTAGTTCAGTTAGCTTGGAATTTGGTTGAATTCACTCAAGTACCTAAATAAAAATAAATTATTATAATCTTATTATAGTTACTAGCTCTAGCTGACCCGGCAAACGTTGTTGTGCCTTATTATATTTTTTTTATTGCGACGAAAAATTATTTCCGGCCTATTTTGAAACCTACCAAATATACAAATACTTAAAACATTAAATCGGTCGAGCCGTTTCAGAGAAGTGCAACTACGAGCACCGTACCGTGACACTAGATTTTATAATTATACTGATCCTTTAACGCCAACTCGCTACTATAAACTTACAGGAGGGTACAAAACCCCTTCTCTCTGCCTCCCTATTAGCAGCAGTTACCCACGCTTTTGGGGGTCACGGGCATTGCACGTCCTCCCCGCCACCCCTTTTTCCGATAATTGACTGGATAACTGGAAGTTTGGAAATTTGTATAGTACCTAGGAGCTGAATACGCTTGTCAGAATACAAACGAATACGAACCGCGTGCTATATGTAACATATTTCATTGATAATATATTCAATGCATCGGACTGATAGAATAAAATTATTATTAGATATTTATTGTATTCAGAAGTAAGTAGGTATTGTCCATTAGTAAATTATAGTTTTATCGTCACATAAATCAGATATTATTCTAAATTCGGCATTCATCAGCAACCCATTAAGTCCCACTGCTGGGCTCGGGTCTCCTCTTCTCTAACTAGAGAGCTGTGATGTTTTAGGCCATAATCCACTCACGCTGGTCTAGTGCGGGTGTGTGTGTGTTGCCTAAATTATCGATTGATCTAATTTGTATTTATTTCTTTTGTCAGTATTTTACAAAATACAAATTAGATCAATCGATAGTTTACGGTATTTAATGCCGAATTTATAATAGTATCGTTTGATTTATGTGACGATAGAACATTATTCTACTAATGAAACGTTTGTTTTGATGTAGTGGGTAATCTTCAAAACTGCTCATCCGATTTTAATGAAGTTTCACATAGAGATATAGTAAAAATAAATAGGTATATACATTATATGCAGCAGTTGATTACGGTGAAACGTCTTTATATAAATTACATTTAATACCTACACTAAAATAGATTACTAATAAGTATAAAATTAATTTTGTGTAAGTTAGTATGCACCTTGTATGAGCCAATAACGCACATATAAAACCAACCTAACGTAATAAAACAACAAAACAAATTTTAGTAGCACTATCAACGCGTTGTCTATTTTCAAATTTGCCGCGTCTTGCACGCACCCTGTGCGTATTTCGGACCTACTCACAAAAATTAGACGAGCACTAGGATTGTTTTATTTTGTGCACCACGAGGCCCTGCAGCGCCACTATATCCTGGAGCGCCGCGACGCCCTTAACCGCCACAACGCCCTTGAGCGCCGCGAAATCCTTGAACGCCGCGATGGGTGTCGCGACGCATACGGACATTGCGGCGCTGCAGGACATCACGTGCTCAAGGTAGCTAAATAATATAAACCTAGTGCTCTTCTATCTCATCTCGTTTCGTCGTCTCTGGAGTGCCGTGAAGAGCTGGTGCACTGCAACGTCCTGGAGCGCCGTGATGCTCTTGAGGGCCGTAACGCTCCAGGGCGCCGCAGCGCCCTTAACCACCATAACGCCACGACAGCGACGCGCGAACGCCGCGATACCGGTATGCGTCGCGATGCCCTTGAAGTGCTTGGATATAATATAATATAATACCTATATATAATAATAATATTCTACCACATTCACACAGCGCCATCTAGTCCCATAGTAAGCAATTATATTTGCTTGTGTTATGGGTACTGAACAACTACTACTAGGTACTTAAATACATTTTTTTTTGTAAATACATATATATATTATAGATAAATTACACACAGACACAGAACAAACCTTTATGCTCATCACACAAAGATTTGTCCTGGGTGGGTGGGGATCGAACCCACGACCTCCTGCTTAGCAGTCAGGGTCACTAACCACTAGACCAACAGGCCAGTCATATAATATATAATTAACATATGATATATATATAATTTAACGGAAAGAGATTTACTGTCTCCTGTCTCTGCTTACTCCTCTGGAAAATTTTGCAACAGCTCAGAATCAGAAGGCTGGGCTTTTGTGAAGTAAGTGCTCTGTTAAACACGGCGAGCTTTTGGCGTTGGAAGCCAACTTGGTCTTATCTTCCAAATAACAAATTACATCGCAACTAAACGTCGCTATCGACACTGAGAATCCCTATATAATAAAACAATAAAAATCTTTATTTCAAACAAAGAATACAAAGTTAATTAATTGCACAATATTGGTATTTCAATTTTATAAAATTAAAACGCTGCCTCGCTTAACTGAGCACGGTTCAAGGTTAAATCCAGTGGGTGGTGCAGTTTCCTTTTGCGCAATATTACTATAAATTTTTATTCTACAAAATTGAAACGCTGCCGGAAAAATTGAGTTGTTATTTTGTTTTTTGTGAGGCAGTGTTCGAGATTTTATCTACTGGGTGTTCAAACAATAGTTGTATATTTTTAATTATAAATTAATGTTTTAGATACAAAATTATGTTGAGTACAGATATTCTATCTCACGAAGTCCTTTTGGCTATCGTTGTGTGTGTAACGTGTCCCGAAAAGCGTGCTTGTGTGCGTGAACGTGAGGAGCGTCAGCACGGAAATTTGATTTGCGCTGAACACTAAAGCATTATATATATGCACGCCTGACAACATTCATAATCGAACGGACTTCGTGAGATAGAATATCTGTACCTACCTATTTTATGCACTTTTTGGTAAATTAAGGTCATCATCATCATCATCATCTCAACCCATAAACGTCCCACAGCTGGGCATGAGTCCTGCGCAGTGCTTTTGTCTGCATAAGGATAAGATAATAAACTCCATTACTTGCCTTTTACGACACCCACGGATGGAGATGAGAAATAGGGTGCTCGAGATAAAATGAGGTTTTGTACGAAGGTAAATTAGTACGTTTTATTATCAAAAAGAGTGACGCGTGCTCAGGCATGTTTTTTAAAGTAGCATGTAGGTAGCACATAAAGCTGCTGGACAGTTTAACTCTGAATTCCAAATATAGCTGAGTGGTGGGATGCCGGAAAGGTTTCCGAGACATTCATTATTACGGTTTGCTCTCTCATCCTTAAGAATTTCATTTGAGTGCACCGCCAACGCAGCAATAAGTACAATAAAAAATAAGTAAAATAAATAAAGCTAAGATTAAGTAATTGGCAAAGCATCTAGTAAGTTATATCGATTTAGCAGAATTCTTTGAAAACTTAAAGATATAAATAAGTCCCGTCATACAATCTGTGCTTTATAAATGCTCCTGAAATGCTATAGCGTGCGTAGGCATGTCATATTACATCAAACAGATAGCAGCAGCTACGTTGGAGACCCACGCATCGAGACGATTATCTATGTGTGAAGTACACTTACTTGTATACATATAGATAGTACTTATCTACCTATAATTTATACGTATTTGAAACTATGAAGAAATAAAATCAATAGCAGAATAAAGTAAGATAGACAGGTGCGTGGGAAGTTGGTCCAATGAATATTCGCCATGAAATCTTATACTTACAACCATATAACACGTTGCCAGCCCTCATTGGTGTGTAAATTCATATTCATATACCTACCTAGTACTATAACTATGTACAGGTATGCTATCGATTAGTCTTTCACAGATTACGCAATCGTGATAGGTACCTACCTATGTTGCTAGTATTGAAATTTAGAGCACTATAGTTGAGGCACAGCACAAAATCCGTTTTAGTAGTTACTACCTGTAACTACCCCGGTAAAGGGATAGCGGTCTGCGAGGAATTTAAAAGATAGGTGGGTAGTTACCTATTAGTTACTATTACCACAGTCAGTATAACCCTTACTTCTAGTCTGCAACCGTAGAGTGTGATAGAGGCAATTATCGTAGCTCGGACCGAATATAAAAAAAAGGGAGAGATTGACGTTTCATATTCTCCTTTTTCCTCCTCCTAAAAAACTAAGGCTAAGATCTATAGAGCGTACTTGGACTTAGCTCTGACTAAACTTTCGAGATAAGACAAAATCGGTATTTATAGTGCAAACTTTGACTTTATCCAAGCCCAAGCTAAGCAAAGTCAAAGTTCTCAAAATCGACGATTTACGAAAATCTTTGGCTATTACTGTAAAAAATAATGGTGTACAAATGTCATAATTTTAAAATGACTATTGAACTTTGTCGCATAACATTCATTGAACATTGAACAGCTGTCATTAGCGATCCTTTACTCAATTTCTTTCATAACTTAATATTTATTACATTAATTAACAAATTTTAGACAACAAAATTTAAAAATAATCTAGTAATTTTAAGAAAACGGAGTTTTTGGACTATTATAAATTACAAAAAGTATTGTATCATTTGTTTTATCTTTTATTTTACAAAGAATTCAGCAGAAGATGATGCATGAAATGAAACATCTAGGTACTTGTACACGGGCTAAGCAATGATATTGTCTATAGATTCCAAATCAATGCTTTGGCTGAGATTAGGCTGAGCAAAGTTTTGTTGGAGTGAAGTCTGAGCAAAGTCCAAGTACGATCTATAGAGATCTATAGAGATTCAAATATTTTTTACATCAAAATGAAGCTTGGTTCACTGTGGCGCACGTTGGGCTGAAAATCGGCTTTCATAGACTTAGGGATTTCAATTTCTAAGTATCGGTTTTTTTGCCGGATATTGATCCCATTAGTTGTTACTATATAGAAAAATGATATCTGAGATCATTTGACTCAAAAACAATTAAATTATAATTTTTTTTCTAAAAAATTGTATGGAGATAGGATGAAAAATCCGTTTATTTCAAAAACGGCGCAATTAATCGTCGTGTCAAATCGTATGTGTCTTCTGACACATACGATTTTAGATTGTCATCCTTGCACGCTCGAATAAATTGTATGGAATGTCTATTGCATATTTCTTACAGGCTTGACTTCAAAGAGTGGGCCGCGAGAAGTAATGAGCATAAAGAATTGTTACAGAGCAGAAAAAAGATTATACATACAATCTAAAATCGTATGTGTCAGAAGACACGGTCCTCGATGTAACAGCATCCAAATGGTTCATTTGTATTGGTACAAGTACAAGTAACACGATGCATTTGACCTCGCTTTGGAAAGGTACATGCAGACTTTAGCGTCGATCATTGTCATCATTAGTTGGTGATTTACTTGGTTATCATTACTGCACTTTGTGGGTACAAGAACCTTAATTTGATCATCCATTTGATTTTTTGATCAATTACGACTGCTTCAATTTCCTTAACAAATATAAAATTAACTGGACGACAATACCAAGTCGATCATGGTTTTGGGTTCGTCCATAAAGTGCTCTCTCCATCCGTTAGTTTTAGTGGTACCAAAGACGTCATGAAAATGAAAATGAATCATCTTGCTCACACTCCATTTTCTGCTTGTACCTGCTTTTGCTGGAAGCACCGTCAAATGCTCAAAACCCACCCAATGACTTGTTTTAAGACAAACTTAGTGTTAAATAATGTTCTTTAAAAAAATGTATCTAGATCAGATATTGCTCTAGGTATCCTTTGAGGGTATAAGCACCATGCTATCTCGTGTTACGGCTCGGTAAAAGTCTGTACTCCTTAATTTTGACGTTAGACAAGGCATGGAAAATTTTCAAAACTTTGACGATTTTTAAAAACAAACGGCATTTTTTACCGTTATGTGTAGTATGTCAAAAAATCATAAATAATTAGTACTATAACCATCTGCGAGGATATTACGGTTAATTGCGCCGTTTTTGAAATAAACGGATTTTTCATCCTATCTCCATACAATTTTTTAGAAAAAAAATTATAATTTAATTGTTTTTGAGTCAAATGATCTCAGATATCATTTTTCTATATAGTAACAACTAATGGGACCAATATCCGGCAAAAAAAACGATACTTAGAAATTGAAATCCCTAAGTCTATGAAAGTCGATTTTCAGCCCACAGTGTGGCGTAGCGTAGTGGGGGCGGCGGGGGCGGCCCACCCCGGGTGGCACTTTTAAAGTGGCAAAATTTCATATGGATAATGGAACAAGTATTGTGATGCATGTTTAAAAGTATCGCTGTGACATCTGTTATATAAGTATAATTGTATCTTGAGTGAATCAAGAATTCTTCAAATTACTGAATTTTTTTTTGAACAACAGCTATTTGTATTGGAAGGCTGAACTGAGAACCTTGTTAAAAAAAATAACAGACATACCTATATATACGAGTAGCATACCTAAGTACTTTAAATTGAAATACTTAATTAGGCTTGGTTCATATTTTTTTATTTATTATATAAATAGCTCTTCACATTTGTCTAGTACCCCTCTAATTACGACAATAAAATAGGGCAATTTTTGCAATATTTGGTGGGTCATATTTATTTTCTGTACAAATAAGTTTTATGAAAAAAAAAAAAGGAAATTACAGGGACATCTCCGTAGCTGGCCTGATTTTACGAGAAATTAAATATTACTCTAGAAGCATTAGGCAGGAAGAGAATTATAATAGGGGAATACTTTTGTATGAAAATCCGCATGCCGTGTTATTTCAAGTCTAAAACTGCAACCCATTTTTTTTCATCCCAGGCACGCGTTAAGTAATTTTTAAGCTTTTCAGTTACTTAACGAATCACTTTGTATGCGTTAAGTCTTGTATACCTACACTCAAATGAGAGGTCTTAATTGAGACTTCTCACACAGAGTTTCTCCCAGTTAGTGAGACTTTTAAATTACTACAACCTCACTTATAAATTACGAATAATAATAGATCTTCGTTATAGATATTAAAATCAAGGTATAGTGGAGTTTTACTAAGGATGACCTTTTTCTTAAGCTTAGTAAACCTCCTTACATTCGCGCTGTCACTTTTTTTTTATACATGAAAATATTTATGTTTATTATTTATCTATTCTTCCAATTTCATCACATCGTACACCGAGTAGTTTTCGAGTAAAATGCTTGTGACTTACGGACGGACATGATGAAACTACCTATAAGACTTCTATTTTTGCCATTTTGGCTACGGAACCTTAAATTTGGATGTTTGGACCTCAAAATCCCTCTCTTAAATGACGTCCGCGGAAGCATGCTGCCTATGTGTAAAGCAGGCATTAGGTATCTTCTTTTCCTTTGACAGTCGATTAAAATTATAAAAGCCGTGCTACATGGTTATAAACTTGCCTTCCACAGAGGTGCCCTTGGTGGATTCCAACCGGGTAGCCGGCTGTTGTAAACCAAATTGCATACAATCTACGCGGATGGCAACCAAGCTCCCACCAAGGTCACTCTGGAACGCAAGTTTATAACCGTGTAGAACACCTGTTATTGATCACACACGTAAGTACCTACGCCCGATTTTAGTTGCTCAGTGATTTGGTCACGTGGTGGCAGGAAGTTGATCGACCGGAAGAACACCTGCTACCTAGTACAGGCAAAGCTTCAGTAGGTACTAACCGTCCTATATGCCTTGCAAAAAAATATCAAAGCGAGACGTTGACTTAGGTGCAGATTGCACGGCGGTGAGAGCATAGCGGTGGGAGCGGCCATGCGCTATCTAGGTCTCATTCTGGATGGCACATGGTCGTTCAAGGAGCACTTTCGACGGCTGGTGCCGCGACTCACCAGCGCCGCCTTGGCTCTCGGCAGCCTGCTCCCCAACATAGGGGGACCGAGCGCGTCGTGTCGTCGCCTGTACGCGGGGGTCATCAGGTCGATGGCTCTCTACGGGGCCCCAGTGTGGGTGGACGCCCTGTGCGCCAAGAACGTTGCACTTCTGCGACAACCGCAGAGGGTAATGGCGCGCAGGGCGGTCAGGTGCTACCGCACCGTTTCACACGGTGCGGCTTGCGTCTTGGCAGGGGCCCCACCTTGGGAGCTGGAGGCCATCGTGCTGGCCAATGTGTACAGGCTGACGGCTGAGTTCCGCAGCCGAGGGCTAGAGCCCTCACCGGAGGAACTGCGCCACCTGCGGGGCCGATCTCGAGAGGCCCTGTTTCACGGGTGGCAGCAGCGGCTTGCGGAACCGAGCGCCGGTCACCGCACGATCGAGGCCATTCGGCCCGTTCTCAGAGAATGGGCCGAAAGAAGACGCGGGGCGTTGACCTATCGCCTGGCGCAGGTGCTCTCGGGGCATGGTTGCTTCGGGAGGTACCTGTGTCGGGTCGCGAGGAGGGAGCCGCAATGTATCTGTCATCATTGCGGCTCCCCGGAGGACACAGCCCAGCACACCCTTGAGGTGTGCGGGGCGTGGGCGGGTCAGCGCGCTGCACTGGCCTCGATCATAGGCGAGGATCTCTCGCTCCCAGCAGTGGTGAAGGCCATGCTGGAGAGCGAGACGAACTGGGGAGCAGTGCTCTCCTTCTGCGAAGAGGTGATGAGGCAGAAGGAGGAGGCGGAACGGCAGAGGGAAGACGATGCCCTCAGTGACCCGATCCGCCGTCGAAGGGTAGGCGGGAGAAGGCGGGCTTACGCCCGCGACCTCCCGCCGTAATAGCCCGAGAAGAGGACGCGCCCGGCTGAGCGCGTCCGCCACGCCAGGACCGGTCGACTTTGGGGAAAGTCGGCCGCGAGCGTCTTCTGGTGGCGTGTGCGTGTTCCCGCACGTCACCGCCGGAGCTAAGCTCCGGCAGAGAGGGGGCCCGTAGCGGGCCATCGTCGCTGTGGTCGCGGACGAATGTTCCTGCGCTCCCGTGACCACAGCAGAGCGCGACGAGAGGAACACCTTGGGGTTTTAGTGGGTGCAAGCCCCACATAACCCCTCGGTTCTTTCCCCAAGACCGAGGGGTATGCGTCAGGCATTTCCCCAAGTAAAAAAAAAAAAAAAAAAAAAAAAAGGTGCAGATTGCACCGCGGCACCGATAGTGCCCCTATCAGCCCAAATTGGCGGGCGCCCCATTGCATATGCAGCCCAAATAGGTAGCTCCATAGATCTCATCACCTTTAATGTTTTGCAAGTGAGTCCTAATGTAGCCCGTGATATTCTTGTCAAAGCATAAAAACAATTCTTTCCTTTTTCACCTACTGTTGTAATAAGATCTGTTTAATATTTAGTTTGTAAACATTCATTATAATTCGTTAATCTAACGGTGTAGTGCTCTGCTGCATCACTTTACACGCTACCCAAATTGTAAATTACAAAAGATTGTAACTATCCATTTTTTTAAAAAGAGTGGCGTGAGTTTCTTGCCAGTTCTTCTCATAGCTCCACCCCGTCAGCGAACTGGTCGTAGGCAAATTTGCTGACACAACATTTCGGATAACCTGTTACATTCTTGTGACTTTCATAAGTGTTACCTTGTAACCTAGATGAATAAACGAGATTTCATTTCATCTACAAAATTGAAGTTCCTCTATAATATCAACCCTAATTAATTAATTATCAAACTGAATCTTTATTCCTAAAGTTGTTACTTTCAATAGTAGCTGATAAGTATTATGAGGAGTTAATAGTATCTCAACAAGTAGGTAGACATATTAATTTTTCTATACAAAATATTGACGGCACTACGGACTGTATGTCGCCATTGAGTGAACGTAACATACAACATAATTATAGCGTTTCTGAACGTAACACGTCCGCGACGTGAGCGCCGCCTTCCGGCACGATTAACTAGTTAGCTCGCTCATCCCTCTCTTCCCTTCCGGCTCCCGAAGCGTACGGATGCAATCAATGTCCTTGCGAAATTGAATTGAATTTGACTAGAATTATTCAGCCTTTTTGTGAAAGTTGGTGTGTTATTGCTGTACCTATATTACCGTGTGTGTAAGCAATAAGTACACGGACTATATTAAATAAAAGGCTTTTAATGAATCCCGCTATAAACACAAATAAAATTAGCTAGGTAATAGCGTTCCAAGAATCATTCTATTCGATATTCTACCCTCTTATACCAATCTGGGTCAATCTGGCCCCTAAACTAAGGCCAAGGTTTTTATGATATATATACTTACCTAGAGAAATTGAAGGTCAATAATTCGAAAAATTAGTAGTGTTTCGAGGCGTATCATTGTGTTATTTAATGTTACAATGTCCTCGTAATGTTTGTATCACTTTGTGGTCATTCTTTGCTGAATATACTAAAATAAAAAATAAAATAAAATGCAGCTTCTACGTTCAACTAGTCTATAGGCGAACTTGAGAGTATGACTCTCAATAAAGTAGGCTCACTCTCAGAATCACATGACATTGCCAAAATACCTATAACATTACCCTGACAATGTTATGTTATTTATGTGAGTTATCTCTAGTTCTGATTAATTATAATGATTATTTAAGATTTTCTCTTTCTTTTTAATTGCTAGCATAGTGAAAGCAAAGTGAATTATGGATGATAGGCGATAGCGGCTAATAATAAAGGCATCCCGTTTTTGTTATTAGCGATGAACGTACATGTTACATGAACGGCATATTATGTAGGTATATAATTTAACGTCGTAACTTCAGATAGGTCGATAGGCGTCAGCTTTATTTTGCAATTAAATATGACTACCTGTGGGGTTATTGGATTGAACGCGTGTCAGCGTTGAGTTAGTGATACATTTTGCTGACAGATTGAAATAAAGGTAGGAACTTCACGTGGCCCGTGTTTACATTGCTCAATGTTACTCTCGGATTGTGTCGCTGATGCGTCGTTTAATAAGTAAGTATAAGAAAGTATAAGTAGGTATAATGTGTTAGGTATATAATTTAGGTAGTAACACAGAACAATGAAAAAAAACCTATCTCTGTTCTGTGGGTAGTAAGTATATAATTGCTTATATTAATTGTAAGTAGGTATATAATTGCTATTGGCTAGAGCAACAAGACTCTGTAATTAATTATATTGTTGCAGATTTCCAAGTCTAGTACCTAAAGTGTTGTTGAGTTTTATACTCAGTATAAGCCCGTAGTATAATTTAGTCTACGATAGTGTCTGGTGCATGGCAATTATTCATATTATATCAGTCTTAATCTTAACATTGCCACCACAGAGTAGAGATGGGTTTAGAGATTGCCACTATAGCCAGCTATGTAAGATCTCAAGTACCTAATAGTGAGCAAGAACCTCCGTCGACCAACCTGCAAATATCGTGAAGCCATTATAATATAATATATTCAATTGGGTATCTACCACTACATCTGGAATTCTTTTCGTACACAAACACTGAGTGCACATTTGCACAATTATTATTATTATGCACGTCGATGGTTCTGACAAAGATGAACCTATAGGTACGAACTTTTTTAAACCACTAGGTAATTGACCATCAATAAAATTTCAATAAATGATCTGTGATAACTGTCACTTTATTATAAAATTTAAAAAAATATATATTTTATAAATCGTAATCGTACATGTATGGTGTAATGGTTATCTAATATTTAAAACTTAGTGATTTTCTCTTTGATAAAAATGTCTTTGTTGTGAGATATATTTGAAAATGCTATTTTAGTATACAATGGAAAATATAGGACACCCTAGCGATCCTGAAAGTAATGTTTCCAAGTGTAGCGGTTATGATCCAGACAAGTAAAATATTTAAATATTTTATCATCATCATCAAAACATACCTAATGACGTTCACTGCTAGACATACCTACTTACCTACTCCTAGGCCTCACCTAATTTCCGCCTCAAATAAATATTGTATCTATACAAATAAATAAAATTGGAGTGTCTGTTTGTAATATTAAAATAACCGCTTTTTACTACATGCATATGAATATATACCTACGGTACATTTACCAAAAGAACAATTTTTACAATTTTTTGTCTGTCTATCTGTTTGTTCCGGCTAATCTATGGAATGGCTGGACCGATTTCGACTGGACTTTCACTGACGGATAGCTAATGTCACCAGAAGTAAATTAGGCTTCATTGATTTTGGAAAAAGTATCAGGATTCCGTAAAAAAAAACTCCATGATTGCGGGATTAGTTGTCCACGCGAATGAAGTCGTGGGCACAGCTAGTTTTTAATATTATTTGGTGCTAGCTGTTCCCGCAGTTCTGCCCGCGTGGAATTCGATTCCCAGGTTGATTTTTAAAAAAAAATATCTCCTTAGAATATAATGTGGACTTTAACAAATAGGTACTCACCTAGGTATTTAAAAAATGAATTAGCTGAATTGATCCAGTCATTCTCAAGTTGGCGTAGCCAAGGAAAATACCTAGGTATTCATTTTTGTATAATTTAGATTGTTGTTGCTTTAGTGTAACGGTCGGCTACCCGCGCCACACCACCAGAGCCTTAGCCCACCATTGCTGGACATAGGAATCACTTAAATTTCGCCACTGCGAGCGAATGTGTCGCCTGCAAGTAACGGCCAAATTTTAGGTCAAACCCAAACTGGGTCGTCGGTATACTTACCTATTTAGTTTTTTAATATTTCTCCACGTTTCTAATGTGTGTGTTTAATATGGATAGCAGTGGGACATTAATAGGTGATGATGATGATGGATAGAAACGTAATATCAAAATCATATGCAAGTGCGGCTCGAGTGTAGTTCATTTTGCCACAATGCGGCCCCTGCTTGCCTAAAGGCTGCTTTAAGTTAAAAATGGAACATTCACCATTTTAAATAATGTATGGTAACTCAAGTTGACTTAGATTACTGTTTTATATGGCTGAGCGCGTCCGCCACGCCAGGAAAGTCGGAGCGTCTTCTGGTGGCGTGCGCGTGTTCCCGCACGTCACCGCCGGAGCTAAGCTCCGGCAGAGAGGGAGCCCGTAGCGGGCCATCGTCGCTGGGGTTGCGCATGAATATTCCTGCGCTCCCGTGACCACAGCATAGCGCGACGAGAGGAACACCTTGGGGTTTTAGTGGGTGCGAGCCCCACATAAGCCCTCGGTTCTTTCCCCAAGACCGAGAGGTATGCGTCAGGCATTTCCCAAGTAAAAAGAAAAAAAAAGATTACTGTTTTATATTATTATTCTTCTTGCACTGTGTAACTGTGTAACTGTGTAGAGAGCCTTAGATATATAAGATCTGTTGAGTTGGTTTTCGTCAATATTGGTCTTGTTCTTGAGAATTGGCAAACATAGTGTTCATAAGGTTAGATAGATCAAAGACTAGATGGTTCATCATGGTTGGGCACGGGTCTCCTCCAAAGTCTACTATACCACGCTGGCCAGATGGGTTGGTATATTCCATTTCTCGTAGTGCTCTTGTCTGCGTAAGGTAATTACTTTTACGTCACCCACGGGTTGACCTGGGGTAGTGACATTATGTATTCCTAATCTGTCACTACACGGATAATGACCCCCTTGGCGGATGAATTTTCAAAAAGGAAAAAATACGTATTGTCTTTGTGTTACTGAGCACATTTACAAAGTTTCGAAGTTGACAGACCCTTCAATACAATTTCTCCATATAAACTTTGATTCCCCGTTTCACCGCTTTAGGGGTAAAATTTTGAAAAAAACCTTTCTTAGTGGATACTTACACACATCATAAAGTACACATGCTCCAAATTTCATGTCTCCAGGATCAGCCGTGTACGCTGTATGTTGATAATGTTATATGGTCAGTCTATCAGGACTCTGAATTTTATAAGTATAGCATTATACTAGCAGAGACTGGATGACCCAGGACATTCGCCACGTAATGCACTTTCACTGATTCTCCATATTGTTACAGGTACGTCCTTAAAAATGTACCACTCACAGTACTAACAAACGAATGTTTAATACCTGGAAATCCACCGCGTTTGACGCAAAAATCCATCGGCAAATACCTCATCCCCACCACCTTCGAATTGGATGAAGTTGCTCCTAAGTAAGACCTGTATTCAGAATCTGTCCGTAACCTTTAATATTTTGCTAATTTGCTTTTGCCGTGCCAACGGAAGGTAAATGGCTGGAAGTGGAAGTGGCGAATAGGGCTACACCACGTAGTCTAAATGGCAAAAAAAAATAAATATCTATTTAATTAATTACACATTACGAGTATAGGAGTTTACCGAGCCCAAACTGAATTAGATAGAATACGCCCTTGACTTTGACTAATACCTAGAATTAATAACAAAGTTGTCAATAAAAAGGGTGTGATTTATAATAATGTCTTCTAAAAAACTAAATACAAAATGCAAAATTGGGTTTTCTGTAAAGCGGTATTGTATTTCTTTGTTTCTGCACAGGCCGACTATTAGCGAGTTGCCAGATGCGGTAATCGACAATATGGTGACGAAAGATAAAGCCTATTGGGTTGATAAACCTGGAGCAAACGCTTATACTCTACATGACGCCTATTACAATTACGGCATGACATCTGAGGTGGTTAAACCAAGTAAGAACATTAATAACATGAAAATTGACTATCATAAAGATGGAATTGGGAATTTTTGTTGCATCTTGAAGACTACCGTCTATCACAAACCAAATTGACCTCTACGTCTATGTAAAATAATATATTTTACATTATAATATACACATTTTCGTTCGATACATTCGATGCCTTCGATTTTAATGCCTTCTAAATCTAAATTTTCGGTGTTCATATTATATACCTACATCATGTGAATGTCGAGGCTATCCAGCTCCTTGACAACACGGACATAGTGAGAAGACTAAAAAGACTAAAACCCTTTGAGTTAGTGTAGTGTGATAGTGCAATATATAATGTATCGAGTGTTACATATATTTAATGAAAAACACAAGAACGATGTGACTTCCCCTTAATAGAGACAATAAGAAAAAGCCATTCTTGGAATACTCTATGTAGCAGTTTAAGTTATAAGTAAATTACTTATTAGTCTATAATTTAAGGCTAGATTGTAATATTTTTGATGTACTGTTCAGTTAAAATAGTACGTCATACCAAAAAAAAAAAAAAAAATTATATACACTCATACATTCACTTTTGTATAATATATGTAGATTTCAATGTTGTATTAATAAAAATAAATAAATGCCACCAGCCCCCCAAGACGTGTTTCCCCGTTCGTACCAGTACGACCTTGATTGTGTAAATTACCGGCGTCTACATGCCTGTGACGGACTAAAGGAACCCGAAGGACAAAGGAAGGTAATGATGATCATTTATTTAATAATGATTATTATCTTTAAGCTTGTTTTACTACCCTGAAGGAACCCTAAAACAGAACTGATGTATTAAATTGTTTGACAGAAAGCTGTGAGCCCTCACTGTCGGGATTGTGGAAAACTACACATACCAGCATTTACACCATTTCAACTGGCTTGGGCTAAAGACCCAGCAGGGCAAAAAAGGTGGAGATATTATCCGAACCTAAGTGCGACATTGACATCACAAGAGATCCGTGCTTCTATGGATAGGTAAAAGTACTTACCATAAAAATCCATCGTTCGGCGAAACATTTTAATTTTTTTTATTTGACCTTTGATTGCCTTGGTGGCACAGCGATTGCTGACGATTACTGAGGTCACGGGTTCGATTCCTGGGTCGAAACAAATATTTGTATGATCTGCAAATGTTTGTTTCGGAGTTTGGGTGTTTTCTATGTATCTAAAATATATAGTACAAATAATTATGTATTTTTATCTGTTTTCTAGCTTACTTAACACAAGCTCCCTTAAAAAAAGATGCCCTAAATATTAATTATTAGTTGTTATAGCAACTGCCTATCCTGGATGTACTCGTTAGCAGATCCCTCTCGGTACAGCTAGTACGATAGTGTTGATTGTGCTAGTTATTCTTGATAAAATGATACCAAAAGAAATGCGAATATAAAGTTTTGATACTTTTAAAATTGTTTAAGTACATCATTAAAATTATTGCAGAAATAGGTATCTTTTTATCTATTTAATATTTTGCTTAATTATTATTATTATCATAGAGAAATCTGAAAAGAATCAACTGGTTTACGAGTTAGTTAATCACTGATCCGAACTTTACGTGCTTGTTAGACTTATGGCTTTTGGTACACGTTTCATATTTTATATACCTACCTTGTATTTTTTGGGTAACATTATTTGGTTCGCATGACTTATTTTGGTGAACAAAGTATTTGTGCCCATTTTTAATACTTACCTATTAATATTATTACTAACCACCACGAAATGCTACCAGTATTTAATTTAAGTATAGGACAAGTGAAATTATTATATTATGTAGTAATGTAAAAATTGTTATAAAGCAATCCCTTAGATATAATTAAGTAAGACGTAATTTTTAATATAAGATTATTGCATGGTTTTTTTTCAAGAATCAAGTACCTATCTACAAGCTATAGCTTATGCTACTTTTCTCGGCCGTTAGAGATAGATAACGAAGTGGGGGTTGGCGCTCCACGCCGCCGCCGCAGTGTACAGCGATTTGAAGTGGAGACAATAACTTTCCAGTCACCACCCAGTAGCCATTCTAGGCATTTTATTCCTGATTGCCACTTGACAATCCATGTGGAGACAAACAAAAATATAAAGGGGTACATTCTTTTATGCAACAGGGCAATACTTTTTATAGCATAAAAATGTTTGAAATTTTTTTATTTTTCTAGTGTTGGACGACCATTTCAAAATGAAGCCTGTAACTGGTACTATAAGAACTATCCTCCAGTTAAGTATGACTGTATACTGCGCAAATTTTCAAGATAATTTATTTTATGATCAAACTTCGAATACATTTTTAATAAACATCTGATATTTTTTTTTTAATTTACGAATTTTAGTACCTACCTACGACCTACATACTTTGAGCACCCGGGTAAGCTTTAGTTGACAATTGGGGACACTAGTTATCAATATGGAAAATAATAATTCTTGTTTGATACCGATTGCCCAAAGAAGAAAAAAAATTCTTCTTTGGTAACTGGTTACCAAGCTCTGGTTATCAATATGGACGAAGGAACTGCAACCCCTATGAGCCAGGATTGACAGCGATGACCCTTGCGAACTCCGAGTTTTGTGACACTCGAGAGTCCCAGGGAATATTTATTAACCGATTGTCTTGGAACCCGCAACCAAATTAATCAGAAGTAAATGGAGGAGTTGGAAAGAAATAATCCACTTCCCTCACAAAACAGGAGACAAAAGTAATATAAAGTATAGGATCTAATCCTATAAGAGAGAAAGCACCAAAATTAAAAAAAAAATACGGGGCCTATTGAGTCTAATTCAAGTCATAAGTATGGTAAAGACTCGTTAAACGCACAAAAATTCACCCGGGGGTCGACAGATGATCCCCATACCATAGTAGGTACTCTACTCCTGACGATACTTGCAAACTATCTAACATGTCGTTATATATGCATTTTGCGAAAGTATGTGATGGGAAAAGTATGTGATGAAAAAAATTTGTGCTAGTTCTTGGTTGGAATCAGGTGTAGAACCTTGATAATTTGGCGAATCAACTAACCTAGATGAACAAAATTTGCTCCTAAAGTGGCCATGCTCGTGAGAAATAATGATAATAATGATCGACCTCTAACCATTTCCTCGACAACCGTTCAACAATAGATGCCCAAGCAGCAAAATTGTCCTATAATTGTCAACTTATTAGACTAAACGTCTTATAGCACACTAATAGACGCTTTAATACCCATTTAGACCGATAATTTATTTTTGTGAAAAATTCGTGTTTTTTTAACAAAATCTAATCGAAGAAGGCCTAAAAAGTAAGGGAAAAATGTAAAAAAAATAATTTAATAATATGGGGGGGATTGAGAGGGCGTACCACATATGGTACAGTAGGACTACGTGTATGCAAAAAAGACATGATTTTACTAATTAGCTTTTATTTACTTTTTGGTGTGATACATAATAAAGCACTTTAAGAGGACACCGATATTGCACTTGACCCACCTTGTTGGACATTGTTTATGGCATGGTGAACCAGGTGTGCATCTGGATCTCTTTTTCTGCTTGGTGGCATACTGTTCTTTGCCGTCATATCGAGAATCCGATGTAATTGAAGATAACTAGGACCTGGTTTTTCGCGTTGTTTATTACTGTCGATAATATAATCTAACCTAAACTAAAACAAACAAAAAAGTATGTAAAAATATAAACTTAGAAGTTTAGAACCCTTTAAAATTACTATTATGTTTCTTTTAAGGTTTAATTATAATTAGATAACTCAAAGTTTCACTTTCAGCATGAATGTGTATATTAAGTTCTTCAAATAATTTGTGGTAAATGATGTTGGTGTTAAAATTAATAACTTAGATTTAACTACCATTTACAACTCTGTTTTTGACACTTTTTTTTTACACAAATAAATAAATAAATATTTTAATAATAAATATTTCTTCCATCCATTTCTCTATTCTATTTTTATATTTTTTTTTTTTCTCTTTTCAGTTGTACACTTCTTTATACCTACTCTCAAATTCTTACTTCTTTCCTCTACCACTCTAAGGTTTGCTTTTAGAGAACTCAAATATGAGTTAAGCTCGCCTTTGTACATACTTGTTTAGATTTTAAGACTATTTGTATGTTTTCTTTTCTTTGTGTGCAATAAAGTATAAAGTAAAGTAAAGTAAAGTAATAAAAAAAAATATAATTTGCTATTCAACATCGAAAGTATAGCAAGTCAATATTTCCACCATTATAACTGTACAGCACCCAAGTGTTTTGTACAGACATATCATTAGATAAAGCTGAAGCAATCAGACTATTTCTCGAATCAGGTGTATTCTCCCAATACATTCTTCTTCTGCTCACTCACCAACCATTATATCTCTTCAATCCTGACGTCAGCAGGGAGAACCTTACGTGCTATGTATCTAATATTAGTTTCAATTAAAAAAAAATAAGTTTCTATCGGGCTTCTTTCAATAGGAGTATGATAAGGCCAAGTAGTAGATCTTAGCTGCAAGTTTTGTTTTCTCCAATTGTACTTAATAATACATTTTTTTAAGGTTCTTGAAAATCATAAGGCTTTTAGTCTTCAGTTTCTGGTTCATCCATTGAGATTGAGTTGGCAAGTTCCACTGGAGCTCTAAGCAAACTTCTAGGCAAATTATTTATACTGACATTATCTTCTTCACCCGAGTCCTCGTCAGTCAGGTCATCATTGGCGGTGTCAAATAGAAATAAAAAAAATATAATTCTTGAGGAAGACGATAAAATTATCATCTTCATCAAGAATTGTAGCAATATCATGTAGTATCAATGATCTAAACAATAGAACACAAAATGATAAATAAAAGCGTATGTAAATTGACATGGTACATTATGCTCATGCATAGACCTACTGTACCATATATGATACGCCTAATCTATGACAGCATATACCTTAGAAAAATAATCCAAGTAAAACTTATTTGTAGCTATAATATCTATTGTAGCCTAGTCTTCAAAATAATACCTATAAATAAAGGATTTACTATAAATAACATGAAACTTACCTTCTTGAAGATATTGTAGATCATTTTTATCAGTCTTTGTCAAGAAATTATTATTTAAACTCAAGATTATTTGTATAAAATGTGTAAGTTATATTGTAGACTCAAAACTAATACTCTCAGTAACCGTCACAATTAAGCAAAAAAAGTTAATAATTTATTGATACAACGAAATATTTTTTCAAAGTTACTGTGCCACTGCGGGTACGGTAGGTACCGTACCACCCATGTGATGCTCTTATAAGGTATGGTATGATATGGTACAAGCACATTCACTTCTATTACATAGTCTTGTAAACGTTTAGAGGATTACATTATAATAATATGATTCATATAGGAACTGGCAGTCTTATAATTGCTTAAATAAAAACAATTAGTATTGGTCCTATAAATGCATTTAGTAAGACTTTTTACTTTTTTTTTTATTATACGTTTTGTTTTATTCTTATATAAGAAAAGTTATCCTATAAACGTTTTGGGTGTAGTTTTTATAAGTTGAAGATATTATAAGATTGATTTGTCTTTTTCGTGACTGCTATTGCTAGCATCAAACTTGCACAGCGTGCTACTATTTTAGGTAAGATTCTACTTATAACTGTCCTGCATTTGCTATTACTAGAATGATCGGATTTCCATATTAGCCATTTTGTTCACATTTGACTTCTTTTAAACAAAACAAACAACCTAAAAATGGATTTTTAAATATATGGGAAAATAAAATAAACAAGACCCGAATCCGCAGCAGTGGGATATTAATGGGTAGCTGACGATGATGATGATATGGGAAAATTATATATCATTGATAAACACATCAAATTAATCAAAAATTTAAATTATATTCAAAGAGAAATGATAAAAATGTTTCAAAGTCATTTAGAAATTGATGAAATTAATGAATACTATGCACCTACTCGTATTCATTTACTGTTGTTATATTTTTCTCAAGGAACTCTAAAAGCAATAAACAATATGGTGCCCATGACTATGTTCCTATAGGTAATAACATTGACTTAGACTAAACAGCACTGTAGGGCTTTTCTCAGGAGTGAAACAGGAGCATTTCAATATGGACGAAATCCGGCTTAGCATTTATTAATAATTAATGAATAAACAAATAACGATTTCGTTTCCTTTTGAATGCGCATAAACATATGTTTATTAGTATCGAATACTTTACAAATAAAATTTATTTCGCTAGTCAATTTCTCTAAACATACGATTACGAGTAAATAATAATATAATAATAAGTTTATTTTCAGAGACATGTACATGATGACATGACATGTAAAGACACAAAAAGTTATTTTATTATTTTAAGATAAAGAATAATATTATTTATTACTCCAAATATTAAGTATATTTTTTCCAAATCAAATAAGACACCTATACGTGAAACATGAATAGTCTAAGTTATGTCATCACGCTGATTAATATTGTATCAATTACTCCAGTAGCCCTATGTGCCAGATCGTTTAAGGACTAATCACGCTGATTCAGTGCGCTTACTAGATCTTTATAGGACATCAATGATCCTATAGAAGCACTCAATAAAACAATAATAAGATCAATTTGCACTTTCGGTGATTGTTTTAAAACTACTGTAGGAGCGAATACTCCTGTAAAGTGTGCCCCAATCCAGCCCTATAAACGTTAATAAGATCTCTATAGGAGTAAAAAATATGTAGTCCTAGGATATTTACAGGAGCACATTTTGCTACTTGGGTGGGCCCTTTAGTTGTTGTATCCCAGCTTTCCTACTATATTCCTCTATTAGGTTTTTATAGACAGCAGTTTCTTGGGTAAATAGCCTAATTTTGAGGTGGTCACGTGGTGGAAAGATCAAATATCAACTATATTGATGTTGATCAAATATCAACTATGTTGATGGACGTCTTGTACTGAGTGATACAACCTCACTAGGCTGGCACCAACTTCAAACGAATTAGCAATAGAGTATTCTACTTTATACAGTTAGGTAGGTATATTTTTCTTTAAATTAAATGGTTATCTAATAATTTTTTGCTTTTTAGTACTGTTTTGTGTTAAAAATAGTTTGTGTAAAATACCTCAGACCAACAAAAAAAATAAAGACGGAGCATCGCGAACATCACACTGTTTGTGTATAATTATGTTTATTGGCAGGATTGCTACTTGTTAAACATTTTCCCTATAATTTGGGGAATAATAATATTATGTGGGAGGGATAAGTATATTGTACGAGTAAGATATTGTTGAGTATGTATTTTACCTGAATTGTTTAGAATGACTTCTATTGCGAATAAAAACTTCATACATCGCAAAATTATTAAAAAAACAACAAACAATTAGAAAGTACTCTTACTTACCTACTTAAATAATTTAAAGATCATCATCTAGGGAAGTCAAGGTAATTCCGCTTTTCCATTTATTTTACTTTTACATTATCTATTAATTATTTACAAAAATATAGGTAAATAATACTTAATAGGTTACTTTTAAATAATAAAGAAATCAAACTAAAATGACAGAGCATCGTACCTACAGAGAAAAGAATCGCGTATTTATTGAGTATATAGTTAGGGCATCGGAACCGGTTTTTCCTGGAACCGAAAGAACCGGGAGTTCACGGTTCTAGGGACTACTAAAAGAACCGGTTCTCAAAATATAAAGAACAGGGTTTTCGGTTCTTTTGATTCTTCTACAAATCAGTGATTAACGCGGATCAACTTCGATCAAATATGCACTAAAAACACGTTCGCATACAAAACCAAAGCCAAATAATGGCACTCGACAGTACTAAATACTTTTTAAAGATTTATGTATTTATAATACAACAATCCTGTAAATTATGAAGACCATAATTACAATGAATTTTCATGCAAAAAGATATCGTGATAGATTATAGATTTGATCAAAAATCGTCACAACGTTGGTTTCCTTTTTCTACGCATATAAGTTTTGGCGCGTGCGAAAGAGACAACTGCGAGTCAAAGTTATTACTTTTAATTTGTTTTGTTAAATATTTAGATATGATTGTATACTTCTACTGTTAAAAAAGGAAAGTAAATACTTGAAAAGCAAATACCACTTGCCGAATATAAATGGAATTTAGCCCATTTGTTTTAAGCCTTGAAAACACATATTATTTTCCCACTTTTTCAAGGGGCAATGATATATGATACTAAAAAATACATACATATAGATCACGCCTCTTTCCCAACAGAGGGGTACGCAGAGACCATTTCCTTCCACTTGCTACGATTTTGATATACATCTTTGGCTTCTTCAACATTCATCAGTCTTTTCATGCATTCTCGCCGGTTGAGGGTACTCCTGATCTGTCCCTTCTTTAGAACTTCACCTATTTGGTCATGCATGGTACGTTCTTCTAGGTCTTCCTCTTCCAACGTTTCCTTTCACATTCGCCTCATAGTATTTGTTTTGTCACTCTTCCTTCATTCATTGTCTCTACATGTCCAAACCAGATTAACATTCCTTTCTCTATTCGTGTCTACTAAATACAAATGAGTGCTTATTCAGATTCACATTATATCTTCCGTTTTTTAGTTTTTCAGTTTTACTAAATACAAATGAGTGCTTATTCAGATCCACATTACTTATATCTTCAGTAGAGAATACATGTTATATTTTTGTCAAAAATATTTTAAAATTTTGAGAGCTTCGACACCCTTTGTAGTTTTCAATGGCCGCGTTCTGTTGCGCCGTCTCCTCGCAGCGATAAATAAATAAGTATAACTAAATCGTACATAAACTACTGATATATTCGGCTGGGCGGCGACGCCGGCGACGGCAGCAATAAGCTCGTAAAAAATTAAAATACCGGGTACCCGGTTCTGTATTGAAACTGGAACCCAAACTAGGCCAGGCCTGTTTCTTGGGCACCGAAGACAGATTTTGCAATGTTTCTGGTACAATATATTCATATATAATCAAGGGTTAAACAATGACACCAATGATATTGTATGTTAACATACAATATCATTGAATGACACTTTCATTGAACCATCTTACCATACTCATAAAAATAACAGAAGTAGAAATTATCGAAACTAATATTTTTAGGTACATTTGAAATTTTAACCTTATTTCATTAATTTAAACTGTCTGAGAACATGCAGACTGCTGTTTGCCGATACCAAGGGTTCCTAGGAACCTCCAGACTTCTTCGGGAGAGAAGGAATTGAGGTTGTTAAGAATGGGGCGGCACTTTGTATTACGTATAATCTGGTTACAACGATTCCGTGCAACCTTATAGAGACTCCAATTGTCGTCAGAGTCATCATTTATTATGTAGGTACTAGTTATGTGTCTTACCTTCTGCTAAAAGTGAAAGAAAAACATCGTGAGGAAACTCAATCTATATACCTATTCAAGTTAGTTATTTTATTAGTCATGGTAACCTTAAAGGTTTATTTTGACTGGCCTGTTGGTCTAGTGGTTAGTGACCCTGACTGCTAAACCGGAGGTCGTGGGTTCGATCCCCACCCAGGACAAATCTTTGTGTGATGAGCATAAAGGTTTGTTCTGTGTCTGGGTGTAATTTATCTATAATATGTATGTATTTACAAAAAAAAATGTATTTAAGTAGTATATCAGTTGTTTAGTACCCATAACACAAGCAAATATAATTGCTTACTTTGGGACTAGATGGCGCTGTGTAAATGTGGTAGAATATTATATTATTATTAGTGCTTAAATTTTCGCAGTGGAAATAGAAATTGGCTGATGGTTGACTAAATCAAATACCTGTGACGAAATAGACTTGACATACCTAATTCAGAAATATCGATAGTTTACCTCATAGATTATTCACTAATACGTTACACCTACAACAGTCTATGATCCAGCAAAATATTTTTAAAAATTGAAGATATTTCTTAACTGTCATATTGATTTTCTATCTTCTTTTGTTATTACAAAAAAATATGTCAAAATTATGAGTATTAAATAACAAGAAAAAATACCTATAAATTTCAATACTCCCATCCCCAGACAATCCCATTAAAAACCAAAAATGAGTAAAGATAAGGATGATGGCCTTTTTCTCTTGGAGGTGCTGATTGACAAGGTTGTTTTTCTGAAGAGTCCGTGTTTCTCCGATAGAGACTTCAGGACATGTGTGAATATACAGTGCCTATCAGTAGAGCCTCTTGAAATTTGTGACGATGACCCGGGATCATGTGCCGCAAAAAGTAGAGGGCCCTTTGTTAAAACATTCAACAGTGGCAAATCTTGTCTCTTTTCGTTAAAACAATCTGACATCAATAGTGCGATGAGCAAATTTCCTATAACAGTGACAGTTTATAAATCGCTTCCATGTGGCTGTTTACCTACTAAAATAATTATGGGCGAAGCCACAATTGATATGACAAAAGAATTTGTGCAGTCGCGTAACAAGTATTTGGAAGATCCAACTAATGTCAGCTATGAAGCACTTAAAGATACCTTTCGTTTTGTTGGTCCAGACAAAACAGAGACGGGTGAAATAGTTATGTTCCTACGTATATCATGTTTTGGAAAATTAATAATTACCAGATTTCAAGGCGGAAATTTTCCACCTAACTTAGGTGCTGGTACAAAATCCTCGTTTGTAGACCGATCATGTGTTCCTCGAAGAGATTTCCAAACAAGTGAGAATCCATGTGTTTGTGGTTCAGCCCGAGATGCCGCTGGGTCAAGTGCAGGTGCCACTTGCAATGCACCTTGTAGACCCGGCACCCAACAAACAGGTTTTGGTACTTGTCCTCCAGGTATGCCTTTGTTTATTTGTTGTGATGTGAAAATTGGCAATGTATTTCTATTCTATCAATCATATATTCATTTTCAGCCCCAGATCCTTACGACTCCATGCCATGTGAAAATCCAGACGATCCATGTTATTGTTCCGGTAATAAACCAAAAATACCACAAAAAATGGAATGCAGAAACACACAACAATATTGTCTTCATGTACCAAAAGGTGAGATTACTTCTAATGTGTTCTTACTTACTATAATTATTGCAACATAATATTATATTCTTACCTAAACATAACTATATTTTGTTATAGTAATATACACTTATACTTAAACCGTTCCCCTGAATTAGGCTTGTAATCTAAATAGGATTATTAAATAGATTTGAGGCAACTTAATTGTTGTATATACCTATACAATTGTACAAAATAGTAAAACAAGAATGCATGTGAATCAATTTGTTGGTGGCCAGGTCCCAGTAAGCAATTTGAAGAGATAGGAACCAATTTGACTGGCAATGAACTAAAGATTAAAGTGCCAGCCACCTCTTCCATCATCAAGAAGATAAGTCAAACTCACTGCTCAATGCAGTCACCATACGTGAAAAAAAATTCTAAAAACAAGGAAGACGGTCCATGCAATCCACCCTGCGGCAAAAATCAAATAACCTTAGCTTTACCTTCAGAGGCTATCTGCTGTGGCGGTGTACGCCCACAAGGAACACAGTTTACATGCACCACAGAAGGCTGTCCTCAGGCATCAAAACATGCTCAGCAGAGTCAAGCGCGTGGAGATGTTAAACAAGTCGAACAAATAAATAAAAATGCATTTGTATTAAAAGTTGCAAAAACAGCAATGCAAGGCGATAGAAAATGTAAACTAGAGTTAGAAGTAGTGGCTCCCAAAGGGCCAGAAAAAATGGATCCAATTCGTAAACACAACGCGAGAATATCTACAGACCCCGATTGTTGTTATTGTATGAAGGGGAAAACAAAAGCAGGCAAAACATGCTAATCTGTGACCAATACCTTAGAGCAGAATTACTTCTTTCCCCATAATTATTCTTACAACTGTCTTTTAAAATTTTATTACATTAATTATAATTAATGTAATAAAATTATATACCAATACCTCCCTTGATACAATCACAAAATTGTACAGATTGCTGCCCAGCGGGAAACAAGGTCGTTTTCCAAATGCCCTCGGACACGTGCGGTACGAACCACAAGCAGCGAGCCCACTTTACCTTCAATTCCGACGGAGTGGGGGATGTTTCCAGGGACGAACCTGGGCAACTTGTATCCCCAACATCGGATGACTATCCCGGAGTCGTGTACGACTTTCCAGAGGACATAATCAAAATACGTATCGGCAAAGTTGTAGAAATGCCTGGTCGTAAAAGTAAATTTGAATATCAATTCATAACTCCAGTTGCAAGAAACAAGAAAGTTGTACCTGTAAAGGACAACCGTACTGCGCAATGTACACCTTGTTCTTGTTCTGCTTGTTGTGGCATAATACCTCCTAAAGGGTACGAGTAAAAATTCTACTATCTTTTTTATTAAATGTTTGTGCGAGTACTCTGGTTGTTGTTTTTATTTTCTTCTGTAATCCGTTAGCGTTTATAGTTAGTGTTAAGTTAAAATAATAATAATTCTGGCACTGAATAATTGTTAACTTACATAATTGCTGACATAATGGACCAAGATCCCAGGATCCCCAGACCTTACTTATTTTCTGAGAAATGAAATATGTGGGACCAGGTAGTTCTAGAACTTGCTTTGAGCATATGCATGCTCACTAGTTTGGACCGGCGGCCAATTTTCAGGTCTCAGGTGCCAAAGTTGGGCTAAACTCAAAGCGCTATAACAATAGTTTTTGTGAGCAGGCAGACCAATCACAGGGGCCAAACATGCCCCCAGACAGACACAAATGAGTTTATACGCGTGCATAGTAATTGAATTAGTCTGTTTGCTTACAAAATTGTTATAGTGTCTTGAGTAATATAACTATATAAAAATCAAGTAGGAGATTATTAGAAATTTTATGTGGGTTACATTATTTTTCGGGAGTTTTAAAGCATCTAAAAATGTTACCGCCCGAGAAGTGTCCGGCATTACTAAACTACTGAATATAATTTTTTAACAGTATTCTCTTTAAACATACATAAAAAACAGCACTCTTTAAGAAAAAGGAGAAAATTTCTTAATCAACTTTAGCACCTGATATTTTAAAATTGGCCTACAGTCCAAATTAGTGGGTATGCATATGCTCAAAGTACGTACTAGAACTACCTATTATCACACATTTCATTTCTCAGAAAATAAGTTAGTTCTGGGGTCCTGGGATCTCACTCTATAAATATAAAGTCGTCCACTCATCCTAGGTGTCCTGCCGAGCTTGCCGTTTTATCAAGATTTGACGAAGAGCCAAATAATGAATACATCAACAAACAAGGATCTGCTACACGCTGAAGATCATAATATCATCGATGTATTCAAAGCTGGATCGTCAATACTATGCTCTGAAGTAATGTCTTCAAATGACGAATATTTACTGTCATCTTATCCAAAAAGTTCGCCTAGATCAACTCAATCAATTCAGTCAAAAGATATTTTTTTAGGAAACTCTATGTGTGCCGTAAAATCTAAGACTCGCAGTGTTTCATTTGCCGATAATGTTAGTTATGTTAAGTCATGGAGCGATATATCTTATCAAAGTCAATCTGATTTCACTATAGTACAGAGGAATTTATTTGGAAAAGAAGAAACCGTTTGGACATTATTTAATGATTTAACCCGCAGTCGCACTTCAGGAACACAAGCAACAGCTTCTGTAAATAAATGTTTTCAAGTGACCATGAACACAAGCGCTATTGATGTTTCACCTTTACAGTCAACCCAATGGCCGTCACTATGTAAGCTAAGTACTAAAGTAAGTAAATCTATGAAAACGGCCTATATGAGATATTCTGATACGTATTATTTTGGCAAAAAGAAAAAGGATTCAACAAAAAGGCAACCAAAAGATAAACAAATATATACGGGGAAGGAAAGCTCAGAAAGTAATACGCATCGACCAAAAGATGTAAAAAATACGGGGATGGGAACCTCAGACGATAAAATACATAAAAAGAAACCAGAAAAAGGCGCCGGGACAGAAGCTAAATCTCCAAGCAAAAATAATATTATACAGACAAATAGAGCAACAGTGAGTACCGATCAAGGTAAAGGTTCTGGTGGAAAATCAGTATCTATCCAAGAATTTAAACCACCTCCAGATGTATTCGCGACTGTATCTCACATACAAATTGGACCCAGGGAACCATGTCCTATTCAAGGAATGTCACCCTGTATAGGACCAAAATGCATTGCTGCACTTTCACAGCTTTCAGATGATAAGACACCTGTCAAAATTACTACAGCAACTAATCCACGCCGTGGGGTATTCGAAATAGTAGTTCGTAGAATGACCGGTGCACCTCTGGCAAAAAATGAATTAATGCTGGAGTGGACACCACCGCCAGTCCGCCCAAGCCCATGTCCGCCTTGCGGCTCTTGTTCATTCTCTCCTGAATGTCGGTCTGCCATATGTAAATTGGGACCATGTACTTCTCGTAGACGTCCGAAAAAATGTAGAAAGCCATGTGGATCACCATGCAAGCCACCTTGCAAATTGCCATGTAGGAAACCATGCGGGCCACCTTGTAGGCAGCCATTTGGGCCACCTTGTATTCCGCCATGTGGGCCCATATGTAGATGGCTATGTTGGCCCCCTTGTAGGCGGCCATGTGGGCCCCCTTGTAGGCCGCCATGTGGGCCCTTTTGCAAGTGGCCATGTAGGCCCTCTTGTAAGAAGCCATGTGGGCCCATTTGTAAGCGGCCATGTGGCCCTCCCTGTAGGCGGCCATGCAAGCCACCATGCAGACAGAGATGCCGCCCCTGTAAGCAACCTTGCAGTAAACCTGCTTGCTGCTTACCATGTGATGATTCACCATGTTTACCAGCGTGTGCTTCACCATGTATTAGACCATGTTGGAATCCATGTGTATTAACGTGTGGGTTGGCATGTGCAAAGCAATGTAAGCTTTCTTGTGGACTCTTCCCGTGCAAAATGTCAAAAACCCCATGCAAAACAGCATGCGGGACGCCAAGGTGTACAAGATGCATGCCAGGATTCAAAATACCCTCTACATCCCCTCCTCCATGTGTACCTTGTCCACCAAAACCTTGCGCTACTCCACCTTGCGCTACTCCTTGTAGAAGTTCACCATGTTTACGCCCTTGTCCAATTGGGTATAAGAAGCCTCATAGAACATGTAGTCAACCTTGCAGAATAAGACCACATCCTAAGCGAATATCTCCATGCTGCAACCGATCAAGCCTGTGTCCCACAGTAAAATGTTGCAGCGGACCCTGCCTCGTTAGTTGTTCATCTCTCTGTCCCCCTACAAAGTGTTACGGACCATTCCCCTTCAAAGCCAGATGTTGCAAAAGTAGTTGTTCGACTGTTTGCTAATAGTGCCGTGCTATACAAGAACGACACAATTGTATGACACAAGTCTTGCAAAAATGGTATCTACCATTGATGATTTTGACACATTTTTTTCTAAACTTGGACATGCAGTTGAACTGTTCTTCATTAGTAGGACAAATAATTTACCAACTTTTTGTTAATATTAAAATTCATATATTTTAACATATTTACGGCAATAATTCCGGCAGGCCAGTTCCAGGCGCATCGCCATAACCGTTCTCTGAGCGCCAAGCCATGAAATTCAGTTTTTTAAATTTAGTAATAAAAGAAATGATTTAAAATTTTATCTTGTATTTTTATGGACCTGAGTTTTGTCAACTATAGCCGACATCGGCGGTCAGAGTGCGCCTGCGCTTGTCAAGTATAGCCGACATTGGCGTTCAAAAGGTTAAGGCCCTGTGTGTGACTGGCAAATAAGTGTCTAATACCTGAAACTTCTTTGATATATTCTATATGAATTTTACGTCAAAAATCTGTTAACTAAATTTTATATAAGCTCATCTCGCACTTATTTGCAAGTGGTGAAAAGGTCCTAAAAATTACTTTTTTCAACATTATACCTAAAAAAATACAATCTATTAAGTAGCAAACTCTGTGCAAATTAAAGGTATTATAATACAAACATCGAACTTTGATTTTTAGGGTTCCGTATATCACAGCCACTTTGTTCCGAAACTATAAGAACTATACTGTAGAAACTTTGTAGATTTTACACAAAAATAGAAAAAAAAACAATAAATTTTAGGGGTTCCCCATACTTAGAACTGAAACCCATACGTGTGGGTTATATCTATAGATATATTGTTGAAATGGATAGGTCTTCAAAAATGATATTGAGGTTTCTAATATCATTTTTTTCTAAACAGAATAGTTTGCATGACAGACACTTCCAAAGTGGTAACTGTATCTTCTAAAATAAAAATATGATAAAACTAAAAAAATATATGATATACATTACCATGTAAACTTCGAAACGTACTGTCATTCATGCAGAACAGAACGCTGGATACAGGACGTTATTACCACCTTTTTTTTTTTTTTTACCTGGGGATATGCCTGACGCATACCCCTCAGTCTTGGGGAAAGAACCGAGGGGTTATGTGGGGCTCGCACCCACTAAAACCCCAAGGTGTTCCTCTCGTCGCGCTCTGCTGTGGTCACGGGAGCGCAGGAACATTCGTCCGCGACACGTTATTACCACCTTGTCCAACTTCGCGAGGAGGCACACAAATTGATAATATTTTTGGAAATATTTCTTGTCAAACTGCTTAGCTTGTTTAGCTATCACAAGCCTATATGGGCTCGTATATAGTTAGATCTAAATCACATCAATTAGGTACCTAATTGATATGACAATATAAATATATGTATATTCTTATACATATTAATTACTAGGAGACGAATAGTTGAATTTTGAAACAAACACATTAGACTTAAACTTTAGTAGTAGGTATAAAAACTAAAATTACTTCTAAAAAAAATATTCATATTATGAATAAAGCTTTGAGTGTCTGTGTATGTGTGCGTGTGTGTCCGTGTGTGTGTGTGTGTATGTGTGAGGTTTTTTTTCTCTTCATAGAAGTAGGAAAATACATTTAAGTATCATCAGGACTGCAGCCTGCAGCCTGGTATGTCGGACTCAGATGATCAATACCGACTAAAAACCTCCTCTTTCTCCAGCCTCCGTTTCCCCCGCGGAAACCACCGTTAGGCATTACTTCACGTATTCTTCAACAATTTTCAGGTCATTACGTAGCAAGTTGTAGCGAGGACACGTAAAGAACACGTGCTCCGCGTTTTAAGTAACTCCGGGGCAGGACGGGCACTCTGGAGAGTCATCGTGTTTAAAGCGATTTAGATATGCTCGAAAACAGCCATGTCCTGAGAGCATCTGCGTCCGATAATAGTTGACATTACCGTGGTTGCGGTTTAGCCAGGTATCTACCTGAGGTATGAGACGGTGCGTCCATCTGCCTGATGTTGCGGTATCCCACTGCGTTTGCCATCTACGTATGCTGTGCCGCCGTTCCTCTATTTTGTGCTCATCAGACTTCGGTATAGGAGATGTGTATGTGTGTGTGTATGTATGAGTTTGCGTGTGTGTGTGTGTGTATGTGTGTGTGTTTTATGTTGTGTATATACTTATCCTCTAGTTTGATTTTAACATAGGATTTTAAAGAAGTACTGTTCGGTTTCAGTGTATAACATGTCAATCAATTTTGGTTTTATATATTTCTTAAAATTATAATATTTTATGTGTTTTATGTCCATAGCAGAATTAATTTTATTGTAGATATGTGTGTGAAGAAAATTAGGTAACCGCTGGGCAAAACGGGCATTTACGGAGATGGGTGGAATTTTAAATTTTCGTTTCTTATGTACCTACCTAATGAGTCAAGGTCGCCTCTTTAAAAGGTTTTTTGGTGAATCTTATAAGCTACTGTAGATATGTAGAGTTTGCGTACGCTTAAGAGATCGGCCTCCGAATAAAGGAGTTGTGTTGTGTGTAGTTTGTTAATTGGTTAGTTTCCTTACTCATCAGTCTCCTTCATTCGAAATATAAGTTCCGTGCATAAAGCTTTTCTTTTTAGGGTTCCGTAGTCAACTAGGAACCCTTATAGTTTCGCCATGTCTGTCTGTCCGTCTGTCCGTCCTCGCTTAATCTCTGTGACCGTTAGCACTAGAAAGCTGAAATTTGGGACCAATATGTGTATCAATCACGCCGACAAAGTGCTAAAATAAAAATTGGAAAAAAATGTTTTATTAGGGTAGCCCCCCTATATGTAAAGTGGGAAGTGTTTTTTTTTTTAATTTTAACCCTAATGTGTGATATATTGTTGGAAAGGTATTTAAAAATGAATAGGGGTTTACTAAAATCATTTTTTGATAATGTCAATAATTTCGGAAATAATCGCTCCAAAAGTAAAAAACAAAGCGTCCCCCCCCCTCTAACTTTTGAACCATAAGTTTAGAAAATACGAAAAAAATCTGAAAAGTAGAACTTTATAAGGACTTTCTAGGAAAATTATTTTGAACTTGGATGGAAACAACAGATGGAAACTGCAGTTAACCAATATAATTTGGTCCCTGAATCGTATGAGCGCCTATACAATCCAGAGGTCAAGTTTCATTTGCCCGTATTTTTTTTTTAACTTCGTTTACATAATATTTTATTATCCTGAACGTATCTTTTTTCAAACAAAAAAATAATTATTAAAATAGGTTCTCGCAATTCAAAATTACCATCGAAAACTTCTGGCACGTCTAACGGACGGGAAACTACGGAACCCTACACTGAGCGTGGCCCGACACGCTCTTGGCCGGTTTTTTCAACTTTTTAATTAATTTGAATTTGGAACACGTATATATTTTAAAAACTTCTTTCAATTTCGCACCATTTCACATATTTTATCGTGTTCATTAACAATCAAATTACAATATTATGGAATGGGGTGTTAAAGAAAAAAGGATTGCAGTGATCACCTTGCAGAAAGTGAGTATGGAGCCGTCGTGTTGGTCATATTCCAGACACTTCAAAACCTTAGTATTAGCCGTATGTTCATATATCCTACCATTAACAGATACAACAACACTTCCTTTGTCGAAAATCATAAAAGATCGGGGCGGCCGCGTGCTGTTAGAACTACACTGTTAATGCTGTTAAAGTTTAGGAAGCAAAAAATCTTATGACAAGAAATTAAGATTCCCGCTAGGACTCTGTCACATATATAAAACCAGACCTAAAGCTCGGTGCTTATCGCCGATAAACAGGACATGCCCTAAATCAATCTTTATATATTTTTTTTTAATTATAAAGATTGATTTAGGGCTTAAGATTGATTGGTTTACTAGTTCGATCAGGGATCAAAACGCCTTCAGTCGAGATCGAAACGCAAAGGCATAGTAGTTAAAGCTTATGGTTATGAAATTTGGAATATATTAGTTATCAATCTATTTATCACAGAAAATATTTTTGGATTGGAATGTTTATTTAAAGAGGGAAATTGGGTGGAGACTGGGAGTATAAAAACACGACTCCACGGGCACAAAACCATGGACAATATTTCCCTATATTCATTCTTTAATCTTGCTTACAAATACATTTTTCAACCTATAAAATTACATGATAATACTAAGGAAAAAAATAATTTAAAACAATTCCTATATATAAAACTAGCTTTTGCCCGCGACTTCGTCCGCGTAGATTTAGATATTACATAGATCTTTGTTTTAAGTGCAATTTATGAATTTCACAACACCCCACCACTGGAGTTGAATTTCATTTTACGTCAATATAAGGTCACCCAGGGCGAAAGCAACTAACAAAATTTTTTTTTAAACTTTGCTTCCCTCCACCATGAGCTACTTAAATAATACGGATATTCTAATAAATGTACTTTATTGCACAGCTTTCGATGAACAGTTTCGCCATAAATTAAGTTACAAATAAACTATGGTTTTCATTAATTTGCATTATTGTTGAATAAAACCAGTAAAAGTTACATTCACCCCACTTTGAGGTAAATGTGACTATTCGTTATAACTCTGTTGTAATCTGTTTCTAAATGTTGTTGTCTATAGTCGCTGAGATACAGTTCAGTTTCAAGCAAATTTACTTTTCTTTTTTTTATGGGGTAAATGCGAGTGTCTTCCATACTGACTAGTGTTGAGATGTAGTACCTACTACCTATCGATAAATATTTGTGAAGATATTCGATAATTAACAATAATGAAAGGTTTAAATATAGGTTTCGTAGTGCAAAAACGCAAAATCGATCTGAGTGTTCATTAAGAATAAGATCACTAAAGTATATTATTATTATACTCAGCTAGAGTAATTCTATTTTATTAATGGAATTTAGGACATAAAATAAAAGCTAGAAAAGATTTCTTGTGACTTGTGTATGTAAAATGCTTTGACAAATATAGGTATGATAAGTGTGCATTGATGACTAATCTAATGTTTAGGATTTAGGTAAAAAAAAAGCGATTAGAGAGACCGCTAGAACTTTATATTTTCACAATTTTAATACAGTTTTTTATTTTTATGTATTAACTTTTTTATTAAGTATACCTATTGAATAACTGTTATGTTTTTCCTAAATATATACTGCCCTACTAAGCGCTAAAGCGGAAATTTGAATTTTATGGCATCGGATAGCATAAAAAAATACGCGTCTATTGAACTAAGACTTATAGCGGTATGTTACTTAAAAATTATAAAAAAAGGTTAAGAAAGTTTTCTCTATCTCAGTTTGACCTTAAATTTCTAACGATATTAGAGGTATATCAATATAACGTAGGCAACCAGCCGTATATTTGAATACCGCCAAAATCTCTTTAAAAACAGGAGCGTTTTACGCACGTCGCGGCGTCGCCGTCGTGTTCTAAGCCAATAAGCGGCATAACCACAGAACGACCATACTCGCTGACTTACCGCTACAACGCTTAGTATTTTTGGGCTTACTTAATTCGCAAATCATGAGATACGGCTGCAGCTACAAGTCGAATTGATCTTTAAGAGGGGACGCGGTCTGCGAGAAATTTGAAAAGTAGGTATTTGAAGTAGCTATTGCTGTCGCGTTGAGCCTGAGATTTAAATGTGTGAGTGGATGGTCCACATGCGTAGTAGTCCCCCCCCCTCCTCCCCACTAGCATCTTCCCCGCGCCCGTGTACCGGCGAGTCGGCGATACGACATTTTGCATTTATTTGGTTTTTGAAATTTGGACCGATTTAAGCAAAAATGAACCATCAACACAAACCTCATTTTGAGATATTTGACTTTAAAATTCATTGCAGTATTTCTCTGGCTGTCAAAATGAGGTTTGTGTTGATTGGATCATTTTTGCTTAAATCGGTCCATTTGATGTCATCGTGTTACATAGTTACATACACGTTGTTATTATTGTTTTTATAACATATTTGCTCGTAAAGGGTCTCTTATTTCACCAATTTCAGTGTTGTAATGTATCTCATTACGCACTAGTGCGGTAATGTAAAGTAAATTGCACGGCTGCTCATGCTCACATACTAATAATCAAGGGGCTCCGTACGTAACGAACGGTACCTATTTTTTAAAATCTTAGCAAAGAGTTTTTATGTCAGAAAAGTGGTCAACATTTTATGAATAAAATTAATTAACTTTGGTAGATAAAATAATTATGATATAATTATATAAAATAAACATTTAATACTTTAATTTAATTAATTTAGACCATAAATTACAACCATTTATCTGTACTAAAACACAAAAATATTAATTTACTTTATTAGTAATACTGGCTGTTTTTGTGTTTTTGCCTTAAAAAAAAGCGCTGATGCGCGCGCATCGATAATTTGTGACAAGTAAAATTAATTCCGCGCGCTATTTCTTTTCGCTGTATTTGTTTTTTTCTGAGAAAGTCCGAATTTTATTTATTTCCTCGCAAATATGTTATAAAACGTCGTATGACACACGTGCGGTTTGATAATTACAGCCTCTGCTTTCTTGTAGCCCTCGCCTGCGGCTCGGGCTAACAATATCGCCTCGGCTGTAATTATGAATTTACCGCACTTGTATCACAATGTACTATTACGTGTATGTAAATAATGGAAAAAATCGTAGTACTTACCTTACCTCTATTTAAGACTTATAAAATATTTTATCGCTAACCTACAAATGAATAAAATGTCCTGAGGGTTCTGTTCGAATTATAATATATTTTTAGTTTTTATTAATGTCATTGTAATGGTAATTAAGATCATTGTTGTACTCGTAAATCAAAGGCACTCCTAATACAGCAAGAGAATAGTTATGGTAAAAAGAAAGAAGAGGTAGCATGAAAACTATTTTCAGAAGAAACTAGATTGTCCGTCAACTTGGTTATTCTTCAACAACAATATAAGTTTATAAGCTGCAAGGCTTGATGATCTTGTAAAACAATTATGGCTCAATAAATATACAAATAAAATATTCGAATCATTATAGGATCGCTCCGTTGTCCGTTTGTCTGTCAAGAATATTTTTCTCAAGAATGCGTAGGGGTATCAATCAATTTTGGGACGAAAGCCTAAAAATACTCGGGTCTGCAATCCCTTGGAATATAATAAAAGATCAGAGTTCTAAGTAAATGCAAGATATGAAAAAATACAGCCGTTTATGCTCCATTTTTGCTGCATATCTTGACGATCAAAAAAGTCAAAACCTATAGGGTACTTCCCCTTGACCTAGAATCACGAAATTTGGCAAAAAGCAATATTAAGTTGCACAAGTAAAGCAAAAAAGTCCGAAAACCGTAATCGTGTAGTTATATTATTATCACTAATTAAAACTAATTAAATATTAAAACTTTATTGGAACGGGTATAAGATGATACTCGTAAAAAAATGAAGAAGAAAAAGAGTTTATTCCGGACTGATGTGAACTTGACGTGAATGTTTATTGTAACTTAATATCTATCCCGTTACCTTCTAATATCTTACATTTTAAACACAAATAAAAAAAAAATTATAACCGTACGGAACCCTCGGTGGGCGAATCCAACTCGCATTTTGCCAGTTAGTAGTTATTTTAAATAAAATACCCACAACCTACACCACTCTTGCATCCATTATAATGCGTGTATATGAATATACTTGATAAGACTAGTCTTACTTTAGAGCAGCCAAATCAAATCGTTGCTCCCGGATCTGATAATCTTATTAACTTAATAAAAAAGTCGGAAATTAACCTTACAGTTTCACAATTTAATAAATAAAAACAGTAAATCATCATCATCGACATTGATGGACATCACTACAGTATCGATAAAAAATATCGACAGATACCACTTCCCTAGTCATATACATGTAAGTGACCCCCCTTACCTCAAGTCACCCCCGAAGAGTGCGATAAAGACGGCTACAGCTAAGACAGATTTTAAGACAAAAATTTTGACGAAATGGACGTTTCGTATTCCCCTGTTTTCTCCTCGACAACTGAGCCGATTCAATTCTTTTTTACATGAAAAATTCCAGAAAGAGTATGACTAGGTTCCTATCATTTTTTTTTTTATATAAATAACTAATAGAATTCCTCTGGTAGTCCTCTAATTACGACAGTAAAAATATGGCAATTTTAGCAATATTTGGAGGCTCATATCTTCTTTATTAATAAGTTTTTGAAAAAAAAGAAATGATAGGGACATGCCTATAGCTGAACTTGAATTTTTGAGCTAAAAAAAATTACCTTTTAGACATTATTCAGGGAGAAAACAGGGGAATACGTTTGTATGAAGAATCGTGTGCCGCGTTCCCTCTTAAGGCCTATTCTATACGGTCGGATTTCTAATACATCTTTCAATGATTTGTCCCTGCCTAGGCTAATATTCGTGTCATTCATCAACAGCAACCCAATAAGTCCCACTTCTGGTCTCGGATCTCCTCTCTTGTATCTAGAGAGCTGAGAGGGTTTAGGCCTTAATCCACGCTGGCCTAGTGCGGTTTAGTGGATTATACATACTCATAGAATTTCTTCTGGGGTATGTACTTCTAGGGTTGCCTCACGATGTTTTCCTTCACCGTTAGCAGAAGGTAAATCACTTGACTAGTACATATAAATCCCACAAAGTGGAATCCACATTGGTACTGCTGTTCGGGATCGAACTCGGACCGCGTGATTTGCACGCCGGTCCCTTATCCATTCAGCCACCAATATTCGTATCATTACTTGTTTGTTATTGTTGTAAACAAGTGGCTTAAAATACTGTTAATTCATAAGTTCAGTGGTTTGATTGCGTGCTTCAACAATCAGGTAGGTAACTGTTAATATACTTAGTTAAGAGTATCTACAATTAATGTTAATTTTAGTAAAAGTAATATCCAGTAAACTCTATGCGGTACTTTGATGTCTGAATTTGTGTACAAGATATATCGCAGATACAATGGTTTTACTAAAAATAACTTAATAATCAATTAGATGTAACAGAAGTACAACTTTTGTTGAGTTTACAGAATATATGATTTTTACCCACGACGGAACGGAGACGGTATATGCGTTTGGGGTGAGAGGCTGTGTGTTTGTGTGTTTGTGTGTTCTAACATAATGCCTTATATCACGGAAACGGTTTGACCGATTTAGATGTTGGTTTTCTGTAAAGTGTGTGCGGCTCTGGGGGACAGGTTATTAGATAGGTGTTATGTTAATAGCTCGCCAGGGGGCGCTACAATACACTGATTTCGTTGAATCCTTTGTGCCCTCCTATCTTTAAAACGATTAGACTGATTTCGATACGGTTTTCTGTAATGTATTTGTGATTTATCGAGGATTGTTTTTGGATTCAAGATTTTGTATTTTTTCGCCAGGGGGCGCTGCAATAGACTAGGCAAACCTATGTTGATTTCGTTGAAACCTTTGTGCCCTCCTATCTTTAAAACGATTAAAGCGATTTCGACACGGTTTTCTGTAATGTATTTGTGATTTATCGAGGATGATTTTTGGATACACGATATTGTATTTTTTCGCCAGGGGGCGCTGCAATAGACTAAGCAAACTTATGTTTACAGTTATCTGTAAAATAATTAGACCTGTTACTGTATAGGGACTCGTAGCACTGTAGTACTGAGATATTGATTACACTCATGAGGTTAAGCAACTTCGGATAAGGTCAGTTCATAGATGGGTGACCGTTTATGCAATTTTAGGGTTCTGTACCTCAAAAGAAAAAAACGGAACCCTTATAGGATCACTCCGTTGTATGTCTGTCTGTCTGTCTGTCCGTCTGTCTAGAATATTTTTCTCAAGAACGCATAGAGGTATAAAGCTGAAATTAATATCATTTACTTGGGTCGGCAAACCCTCGGCGTAAAATAATAATCAAAATTCTAAGTTAACGTAATCAAAAGACAGCTGTTTATGCTCCATTTTTGACGATTTATCTTGACGATCATAATCTATAGGGTAGTTACCGTTGACCTAGAATCATGAAATTTGGCCAGAAGCAATAACAAGTTGCACAAATAAAGGAATTGACTGACGTTATATAAACACCTACCTACCTTATTTATTCTAACTTATAGGTATCCCGTGCTCGGGGTGTAACCAAATTTTCATCATTTTTGCGATAGCACGCACCGTTTTTAAACGACTTCGAAAAAGGAGGAGGTTATATGTTCGACTGTATGTATTTTTTTTTTTTTTATGTATGTTCACCGATTTCTCGGAGATGCCTGAGCCGATTTAAAAAATTCTTTTTTTGTTTGAAAGGGTATACTTTCGAATTGGTCCCCTATTCACCACGTTAAGTTCTGATGATGGAATCTTAGGGAAATCGAAGGCAACCCTCAAATTTTATAGGCACATGTTACGTGTTTCATATATTTTTTAAAGTTATTCAAGTATTTACGTCTGATAGTCATCATCTCATGTTGATGAGCTGGTGATGGAAGGTATAACTCCTTAACTATTAGGAGTTGGAGGAAAATTTTTTCAACATTATAGGTTCTTATAAACCAATAGTTGTATTCTTGTAGGTTATTCAGGTGAGCTGTCACTGGAAGGTATAACTCCTTAACTGTTAGGAGTAGGAGGATAATTCTTTCAACATTATAGGTTCTTATAAACCAATAGTTGTATTCTTGTAAGTTATTCAGGTGAGCTGTCCCTGGAAGGTATAACTCCTTAACTATTAGGAGTTGGAGGATAATTCTTTCAACATTATAGGTTCTTATAAACCAATAGTTGTATTCTTGTAAGTTATTCAGGTGAGCTGTCACTGGAAGGTATAACTCCTTAACTGTTAGGAGTTGGAGGATAACTCTTTCAACATTATAGGTTCTTATAAACCAATAGTTGTATTCTTGTAAGTTATTCAGGTGAGCTGTCACTGGAAGGTATAACTCCTTAACTGTTAGGAGTTGGAGGATAACTCTTTCAACATTATAGATTCTTATAAACCAATAGTTGTATTCTTGTAAGTTATTCAGGTGAGCTGTCACTGGAAGGTATAACTGCTTAACTGTTAGGAGTTGGAGGATAACTCTTTCAACATTATTGGTTCTTATAAACCAATAGTTGTATTCTTGTAAGTTATTCAGATGAGCTGTCACTGGAAGGTAAACTTCTTAGCGTTTAGGAGTAAGAAGATGATTTCTTTAAATATCACATCCATGTATAAACCTTAAAATGTATTATTTCAAGTGTCTGAGGTGGAAGCTCTTTATGGAAGATAAAGTTGTATAATTCAAAGGAATTGTTAGATGATATTTTAAGTTTTCGATATAGTATCTATATCTAACCTGCATTCTATACATGTATACTTGTTACCTGTCGAATTTTATAGGAAAAAAGAAAGACATACAAAGCTAAGAGTTAGATTCCTCTATTCTATAATCAGGTTGTGTTGTTAGAATATTTAAATAGACGTTCCCTTCTATCGGAGATTCTTTATTTCGGTTTTCCGTCTTAGTTTGCCAGCCAAGTACACTAAAAATGGAAAAATAAACTATTTTTACAAAAAAATATTAAAACGACTTCAAATCAGTACTAAAAAGCGAAAAATAAACTGAATTAGATATTTAATTCCAAGAATAAAATACCTACCTACCTGTTTAAAGTATAATACTCTATTACTAATCTGTTTGAAGTCGGTGCCAGCCTAATGCGTCATATCACTAAGTACGAGCCGTCCACTTGGTACGATCACATGCAAGTGCGAGGTGGTGTGAAGTAGCGAGCGGCAACAGATGTACGTACTAAGTAGTACGTAGCTTAAAAACTCCTTAGGCTTGGCACCGACTTCAAACTGATTAGTATTAGAGTATTATACTTTAAACAGGTAGGTAGGTATTTTATTCTTGGAATTAAATATCTAATTCAGTTTATTTTTCGCTTTTTAGTACTGATTTGAAGTCGTTTTAATATTTTTTTGTAAAAATAGTTTATCGAGATACAGTAATGATATTGGCAGCCCCCGACGGATTTTCTTGGGATTGTTTTTACGCTACTTATTATCTTTTCGTCGGGGATTTAAAATAAAGTTATTTAAACCTTTTTATATGTTACGTTTCTTATTTTGTATAGATGTTAAGTATCGTCGTGGGTTTTTTCAAAATTTTTAATTTTGTTTTTTATGCATTATAGGTAACCCAAAATAGAATGTCCTTTTGGAGAGACTGATTAGAATTCATAGAACACGTTTATTTTTTTAATATGTTTTTTTTATTATTATAAATTTAAATAATAAAAGAATTTATAAGTGCACTTTGATTTGTTTTTTTCTTTATAAGAATATGTTTTTTATTCGACTGAAAATTCATGTCCTTTTGTTTACAAGCATGTTAGGTGAAACGCTAACCAAAAGGCGGCAACTCAACTCTTAAGTTTGTAATTACTAAGCAGTGTAGCAGTATCTCATGGTTAAGGCATTTCCACGTATATTTTAACTATTGTAATAGAAAACATACCTAATATTATATATAAATTACATTTAATAACCCAAAATAACAATATATAAATTAACAAAAAAATGAATTTTACATAACGTCAATTATCTCGAAACTAGCTTTCACTGAGATACCGCTTTTGCGCTTAGTAGGGCAGTATACCTAATGTAAAGAATTATCTATAAAATATAGTAATTCGTGTCAAACATTTTGTTTGTAACAGATTTACAAGACAGACATTTACAAGACTACAGTTTTCTATTGTACGGTCTATTACAAAATTTCTACATTTTCTCAACTCAAGCAACTCTTATTCTTCATGATTGAAAACATATTTTCCTTCTTGGTACAATCACTTAAATGATGCGGACAAAAAATAATCAGTAAGTATAGTAATTCAAAAAATACCTTGAATTGCTATGAAAAATTCTATTAGTGTCTGTCTTACTGTAGAGTTAGTCACAATTTGAACCATCATAAAAAATAGTTTTATTTTGAAGATGACCAAAATGATAACACAAAGGAAGATAATTCAAAAAAAGCTAAATTATAGCGTAATTATGTAAGTATTGAAAATAAACAAATAAAAGAAATTATATTGGCCCACGGAAACATTTTTTTTCATCATCATTTCGACCCATACCCGTCCCATTACTGGGCACGTGTCTCCTAGAAAGATTGTGGAGGGAAATTTAGCTTATTATACCACGCTGGCCAGACGGGTTAGTATAAGATTTGTTTCGAATTTTCCTTTCTCGCAATGCTCTTGTCTGTATAAGGTTACCCGCTTAGTCGCCACACACCCTTTACGACACCCACGGGTTGACATGAGGTAGTGACATTATGTATTCTTAACCCCGGATGGTACGTATAAATTTAGACATGACGACCGACTTTATTCCCAATCTTCGTTCTCAAGAAGGCATTATGTAACTATCATTATTATATAGTTTTTAAAATTGTCATGGTCATTTAACTTAATAATATTATGAAGAACTGATGAGTTCTTCCGTGACAGGCGCTTGCAACAGTGCTGAAATATCAGAAACTCATAACGAATAAAGGACATGGTAAATATTCCGAACATTATAATATTATCATTATTATGGTACTTAGTCTCAGTATATTCAAATCCAAAGCTGGCACAGCTGGCACAGCGAGCACGAGCTACACACAAAATTAAAGTGCAAATTTTAAAATTCTACGACAGCAAGTTGAATCTTGATGGACATCTCAGAGCTCCCAGACATTACTCATGTTCTGAGAAACAAAATGTAGACGATAAGTCATACTAAAAAAGTATTATGAAAAAATCTTGAAAAAAAAAATTTAAGCCTACCTCTTCTACAACGACATGTCAAATGGGGATATTTCTTTCTCTCGCGTGGCCCATAGTCTGGGGTATGATTAGATAGGTCTTTAAAAAATATTATTAGTTTGATAGCATCATTTTTTTATTTAAGGACCGGTCTGAAAACAAAAAACACTCAAACAAAAATCAACACGAGAGGGTGTTTGAGTGTTTTTTGGGAATTTTGAAGCGTCTGGTTGAAAAAACCGCCCCTTTAATGTCTCTGGGAGTTTGGTCATTGATTATTAACATTATTCTGTGTAATATATATAAAAATCAGCACTCAGTAAATAGTAAAGTTACTAATAATTTTACAACGTACCTTTAGTACTGGATACGAGTACCTAAAAATTGGCAGTCAGCACAAGTTAGCGAGTATGCGTACCTTCATAGTACACACAAACACTACCTTCTTGTTTACATTTTCAGAACATGAGTAACGTCTGGGAGCTCTGGGATCTTGGTCCAAAAGAAAGTGTAATGATTTTGATAGTCTTATGTTTGTATACTATGTATGTTTCTATGTTCCATCGTAGCGCCTAAACTACTAAGCCATCTTAATAAAGGTGTCAATAGATTCGTAATAAGGGCCCCGGTAACATAGGCTATATAAATTTTATCAAAATTTTATATGAAGGGATTATAACCTCAGATTCTTCTTGTTTCGTCGTTTTAGACCCCTTTTTTAGTAGTCGGGCTTATAGATTTTTAAACTTAATTTCTTTTGCTTTCAGCTTTGTACTTATGAAGGAACGCAAAAAAACCATTTTGTATAACATGATACTGGCCTCCAAAATAAAAAAAATTATACCTTTTCTGTCAGCAATCTGTCATATAAGCCATGTAGAATCCAAATTGTTCGTTATTTTTATTATTCAAATACACAATGTTGAAAAGTGGACATAAAGGGTTGAAAACGGGCACCTCGACAGAACCAAAGAAACCAAAGAATAAATCTCATAAAAGTCCTTGCCCTTGGTTGTGTAACTTAGTACCGACTAATGTTCCTTCACCAGGAGCTGCCCAAGTTGTACTGCATCCTAGAAAAGACGTTTTCTTTTTGAAGGTAATCTTAGACATGTACCTATTATACATTCACATAATAGGTACGTAGTTATCTGAAGGGGAATACAAGGTGTATTGCATCCACATTTCAATAGCTATGTTAGTTGCAATTCTACGACAGGAAAACCATTTGTGTTTTACTCGACTCGAAGATAGAACCGAAGGGATCAGAACTCACACACTCATTGGTGGCATAGAGGTCCTAGTTTATTAAATCAATGAAAAATTAGGCTCGTTTCATTAAATTAGCTAGTTTTATAGCTGTGGGTCTTTCTCACCTCACGTCGCATATCATTGGTCACATGACGTCAGAACAGTCTTATTCATACAAAAACCTATACATTTTTGTGATATCTCAGGATGAAGGTATCTTTATAAGTATAATATATTGCTAAACAGGTAAGTAAAATAAATAAATAAAAATAAGTGTGTAATTGTGTATTAGGAGGAACACGGCACGCGATTCTTATTGCCCTGTTTTCCCCCTGACTAATACATATACCTAAAGCAATTTTTTTTCTCGAAAAATCAAGGTCAGCTGTAGACATGTCTCTGCCCCTCGTCCCCGCAGCACAGCATTGCTGGCAATTGCTGCACCATTGAGATATCGCCCCGCTCGCTTTAAACAACGATTACTCGTAAACTTTTTATCACACCAATAGAAAAAAATCAGTAGTTTTGAAAACTGGATAAAATTTTCTATCGAATGGTATATGTAATTCATTTCCTTTTTTTCAACAACTCATTATTAAAGAAAATGACCTTTCAAATATTGCTAAGGTTTTTGCCACGGGGCGTGCGCTTAGATCACGGAACAGGAAAAACAAGTTCCGTGGCTTAGATCATATGGTACGATTCAGACCAACCGGCTCGCATCGGCCCGCGCCGGGCGGCGTTTTACAATGCGGTAAAGAACATTGAAATGTATCAACAGTAATTACAGTTCATATTTGCATGCAACTTACGCATAGTTACCTCCGTCGGCATCCCGCGACGCGTCGCGACGGCCGACCGGCTCCGAAGACGCCGTCGGCATCCAATTGGCTGCCGTCGGGTCCGCTCGGAGCCGGTCGGCCGTGTGTCGTACGGAGATTACGGTGCAGCAACAGCTAGCGAATCATTCAAGTTGTGTTCTTCAAGCGATATTTTAAATAATATTTCACTTTACGTCTACGCGGCGCAAAGAGAGCGGCACTTCTGGGCGCTTGGAGTGCGTCCGCGGCACGCGTACGGCTCTGTTCCGATGCGGCGCGACGCGAGCCGGTTGGTCTGAATCGTACCTATGACAATGTCCTACCGGGCGCTTTGCACATACAATAGGCCGATGATTCAATTTTTTATTTTTATTTAAAGGTGGCCAAAGTCAGCCCAACAGGAGATCGACGTTGTAAGATGGAACTTGAACTAGTCACACCGAGAGGTCCCGAAAAGAAACCACTAACCCGTATTGACACTAGAGAAACACAATGTGACCCAGATAAATTTTGCAGTTGTTGTGTTTGTAAAAGATATTCCTGAGATTAAATTGTTTCGCGCCTATTAGGTTGATATGATTTGTAAAAAAAATGTCTACCACTTCTATTTCTCATTGTTTTTATTTGCAGTAAAAACATTTTTATTTTTGGCACTGCATTTGTTAAGTATCAAAATTAAATCCGTTATTAACTAAGAAATCCCTTTTTTTTCTACAATTAGTACAATAGTTTGTGCTTGACCATAATCTTGCCTAATTTTATTTCATGTTACTGGCACATTGTACAAAGTAGTAGCGACGGCGTGTTACATCGAGGAGAACCTTATTAACTTATAACTTACAATAACTATATATTATTATTTTTAAATTTAGAATTCAGTCTTGTCCTTATAGGACCTAAAACAATCTGAAAAAATAATGCCAAACCCACACTACAAAAGTGTTACCCTACACAATATATATGTGGGCAGCAGCTTATTTGTTTATTGCTAAAATGCAAAGTGATTTTAATATTTCTATGTTTATCGTAAAATCTTTGAAAGTTTACCCTTCAAATAAGGCTAATTATATGAATATATACTAGCATTTGCCCGCGACTTCGTACGCGTAGATTTTGATATTTAGATAGATCTTTGTTTAAAGTGCAATTAATGAATTTTTTAACTACTTAAGTACTTAGTTTTCAAACGTTTTTATCACTTCATCACCTTTGGGATTGAATTTTAAAGAATAGCAAAAAACACGTATTTCAGTTTTTGATCCCATGTATAAAGTACCGAAGTAAAAGGACACTCAATACAATTTCTCCATACAAACTTTGGTCCCCTGTTTGACCCCTCTAAGGGTTAAATCGTATTTTATGTCAAAATAAATAACATTTAATCATTTCAAATCATTTTTTAATAATAAGCGTCCTTGAAAACTTGAAAAGACCTTATTACTATTTTGCCTGATTATTAAAAAAGTATCCATTAACTCACTTTTTAACTGAAGTTCTAATTGTAATAATCCGTCCATAAAACCTAACAAATAATGACTAAGTACTTAGTTTTGAAATGTCCAAAATCCCTTTGGGATAGAATTAAAAAAAAAAGCAAGGAACACGTATTTGTTTATAAAGTTCCGAAGTAAAAAGACACTCAATACAATTTCTCTATACAAAGTTTGGTACCCTCTTTCACTCCTCTAGGAGTTAAATTTTATTTTATGTCAAAATAAATAACAATTTCGTAATCAGCGTCCTTGAAAACCTAAAAAAATACCTTATTACTATTAATTTCCTGATTATTGACCTTTAATTTCTCAGAAACTACATGTCAATCCTATTTGAGTAGTTTAATTATTTTTAATAGATAGGGGTAGACTGTATAATCATCCGGATATCTACAAAGCATGAATTGTTTAAAAAAAAATAGTAGTCAGATTTAAATGCAATCTTCGTAAAACATTTTAATTATTCATTTGTTTTAAAATAAAAACATTTAATCTGGTGATCATGGCTTTCTGAACAAAAAAATTCAAAAATAAAAAAAAGTACAGTAATTGACATCAAAAGTACAGTTAGTTATTATCATAGACCTAGGATCCGCGCGCTAATCTATGGTTATTATCACATAAGTATAAGTCATTGGCATGGGTTCCGTAGCCAAAATGGCAAAAACGGAACCGTGTCGTCGTGTAGTCGTCATGTCTGTCCATCCGTCCGTCCGTCTGTTTTTTTGACTATGTGAATATTCTAATTAAAATATGTTTAATCTTTCCTCATGCGATAATAAGTCTTATTAGAACGCAGAGGCGACAATCACAGAGATAAATGTCCACTAAGTTTTAGTGATAATCTAAGTGCGAGTAGCAAGGATTATTATTTTTCAAGTATCAGGTAACGTTTTTAAAAGCTACCGTTGAACTCCAACTATATTGACATGGAAAATATGAAAAACAGATGTCAACGTATTTTGTGCTATAGTGGGTCCGATTTTGTTTATGTTCAAACTTAAAAATAAAGATGAAGTTAAAATTGTAAAATAAGGACACATTCTTAAATTTAAGCGTTCGCGTTAGTACTTAATTAAGGATACGCTCTTAAAAAGCTACAAAGTGGTGGAAACCTTATTTAAGGACACTACCATAGATTATAATCGGTAAAACTGTCATAAACGTCAGAAAAAGCGGGAAGCGTGGTGTATAATTACTGTTAGATGTTTAAGTCTTTATTTGGTTCTGGTGAATCTTTTAATAAAAATTAACAAAAACTCAAGAATGAAAAAAAAACAGCAAACATAGGTATCTTCTTGATTTCATTATAAGTAATCCAGAAATGGTTAACGGTAAGTTATAAACAAAAAAAACTACAAAGTGGTAGAAACCTTATTTAAGGACACTACCATAGATTATAATCGGTACCTAATACTGTCGTAAACGTCAGAAAAAGCGGGAAGCGTGGTATTTATTTAGATGTTTAAGTTTTTATTTGGTTCTGGTGAATAAAATTAACAAAATTTCAAGAATGAAAAAAGAACAGAAAACATATCTTCTTGATTTCATCATAAGTAATCCAGAAATGGTTAACGGTAAGTTATAAACAAAAATCAACATCAGGAAGCTTAGATTCTTTTTCAAAGTATTAATTTGTAGATTCACAAGTTATATTCCTATTTAGTTTACATATATCTAATATGCCGCTACATAAGCCTGTTTTTTAATCTGAAAAATAAAAAGGACCAAAGTCAGAACTCGGCAAAAGTGATGTTAGAAACAGTAAATCATTAATAAAACAAGTTAAAAAAAGTAATACTTACCGTTGACAATCTTCATTATACCTTCTTTGTAAAATAACTGCATGAAAAGGGAACATTTTAAATGATGTGTTTAATTGAGCCAAGAAATATGGGTGAAATATTTAGAACACGCAAATTAGATGCGACTTAAATTAAGGATGCACTTGAATGCATTAAGATCACAGAACTGTCAAATAAGTCGAAAGACTATACCAATAATTAAGAAACTACCATCTTATTTAAGGTCACGTCCTTAAATAACACAAACGCAAATACCAATAAGGGCTTATTTTAGATCAAGTTTTACACTGCATTTTTTGCATTTATTTAAGATCGAATAAGAAACACGATTGGACCCAGTCCCAAAGAATGATGAAATGCCAACAACAGTATAGTTTACCCAATTTCAAAATTGAACATGCCAAATTTTGAAAGTTTTTAGTAACCATAGGTAGTTACAAAAACTGTAAACTTAACGTAAAATAAAAATCCTGTTTTTTCCCTATCCTGTGGATTTTTGAATGAATTTAATAAAATACGAAACACGTCTTCCATCAATTCTGTTAAAGAATGTTTATGCAAAATTTGAAGTAGATTGGACCTAGGAATCACGTTATCCCATACGAACTTAACCCCCCATTTTCATCCCCTTAGGGGTAGAATTTCGGAAAATCCTTTCTTATCGGATGCCTTTTTTTTTTTTTTTTTTTTTTTTTTTTTTTTTAAGAGGGGAAATGCATTACGCATACCGCCCCGTTCGGGGACACGGGACGGTTATGTGGGACTCGCCGGTCTTAAGAGGACCGGAATACCCACTAAAACCCCTCTGTGCACCGTCGCTTCGCCGTAATGGGTGGGCCCTGGAACTTGTTACAACATCAGCAGCCCACCCAGCGACAGCCCCTTACGGGGCACCGACACCGGACCCTTTCGGGCCCTAACACCGAACGACAGCGTCCGGGTGCACCGGGGACGCTGTCGACCTTCGCGGAAAGGAGCGGGTGAGGAAGTGAACCCCGATCCCCCACCCGCAGCCTTTACTATGGCGGCATCAGGCGCATATGCGCTCGCTGACGCCGCCCAGTTCGCCGGCGGCGGATAGGCTCCGCAAGGAGAGATTCCTCCCGGAGCCGCTCCGCCGCCTCCTTCCGCGAGATGACTTCCTCGCAGAAGGATGCGACCGCTTCCCAACTCCTGTCGCTGCCGGCCATCGAGCTCATGACGGCCGGCAGCGAGAGGTCCTCTCCAACGACTGCGACGAGGCCACGGCGCAGCCCTTCCCACGCCGGACAAGACTCCAGCGTGTGCTGCGCCGTGTCGTCGTCGCAGTCGCAGTGGTGGCAGACGGGACTCGATTCCCTCCTAGCGACCCTGTACAGGTAATGCCCGAAGCACCCATGCCCGGACAAAACCTGCACCAGTCGGAAGGAAAGGGTCCCGTGCTGCCGCCCCATCCACTCCAGAAGGATCGGCCGGAGCGCCTCCACGGTCCAGAAACCGGCCCGTGGAGCCCCCAGCCGACCCTGCCACTTAACCACGGTGGCTCTGCGGGCGACCTCGCGCCACTCGCGCACCTGTTCGGGCAGAGGGGACCGCCCGTCCGCCCGAACTGCCGCCACCCGCCGATACACTTCGGCGAGCACCTCCGCCTCCAAGTCCCACGGGGGAGTCCCGGCCAACGCGCACGCCGCGTCTGCCGACACGGTGCGGTAACCGCGTATGGCTCTGACCGCCATCATTCGTTGAGGTCTCCTCAAACGATCTCTATTTTGGGCGGTCAGAGCCGCCGCCCACACCGGTGCGCCGTACAGCGCCATGGACCTGACTACCCCCGTGTAAAGCCGGCGACAAGACAAGCTGGGTCCGCCCAGGTTCGGCAGTAAACGCCCTAGGGCGGACGCAGCACCCTCCAATTTTGCCGCCAGCTGTCGGAAGTGCTCGTCGAAGAGCCACCGCCCGTCTAGAATCAGGCCCAGATACCTCATCTGGGCCTGCACCGGTACGAGGACCGAGCCAACATTGATTGAGGCGCCGGCAGGTGGACCACGACGGGGCCCGTGAAACATCAGGGCCTCCGTCTTATTAAGGGCCACCCTAAGCCCCAGCGCCTCAATGCGCCCGACCACCTGGGAGACCCCCGTGGTGGCCAGGCGCGCCGCCTCCTCGAAGTTCCGTCCCCGGGCTGCTACCAGCGTGTCATCAGCGTAGCAGAGTACGCTCAGCCCGGGGGGAAGTTCGGCGCGCAGGACCCAGTCGTAACCGATGTTCCACAAGAGGGGGCCAAGAACGGACCCCTGCGGAACACCGGCCGACGTCGCCCTGCGCCCAACGTTGGCGTCTCGGTCCTCGTACAGGACGCTCCTCTCCTTCAGATAGTCTGCCACCAGCAGCTGGATATATGCGGGCACTCCATGATACCGGAGCGCCTCCGCGATGCTGCTGAATGGCAGACTATTGAAGGCGTTGGCGATGTCCAACGACACCGCCAACATCACGCTGCCTCCCATGACGGCCTCCTCGGCCGCGGCCCTCAGGGCCAGAATGGCGCCAACCGTCGAACGCCCGGTCCGGAAACCAAACTGGGCGTCCGACAGGTCGGGGCCGACCTCGCGAAGGTGCCGGACGATGCGGGCAGCGAGAACTCTCTCCAGCAACTTCCCCGCCTCGTCCAGCAACACGATAGGCCTGTAGGCCGCGGCCGAGTCCGGGGCCCTTCCCGGCTTCGGCAAGAGCACCAGCCTCCCCACTTTCCAGCGCTCAGGGAACCTTCCGGACGCCAAACAGGCGCCGAAAAGGTCCCTGAGGCGGTCCCCCATGTGGTCAAGGGTCAGAGCCAACACTCGGGCCGGAATTCCATCCGGCCCGGGGGCGGTGTTCTTTCCGCGGATTCGCAGAACAGCCGCCCCCAACTCCGCCTCCGTGACAGGCGGAACATCTAAGTTAGCCTCCCGGACATCGGCCAGATTGGCCATCGCCGGGGGCGTATGCTCCGCCTGATGTGGAAAAAGACCCTCGACCACTTCCGTGAGGAAGCTGGGCTGGAGAGACTCGGTAAGGGGGGGGCCCTGCGCGCGGAGCTTCCCAAGCGCCGCGCGGTATGGGCGACCCCAGGGGTCACGATCGAGTCCCTCCAGCATTTCTGCTCTTGCCCGCTCTTTGGCGCGACAGATGGCCAGCTTGAACGATTCTCGCGCCTCGCGCAGAGCCTCGAACAGCCGGCCCTCCCTCTCATCTCCGCGGTGACGCCGCCGACTGCGAGTATGCGACCTCCGGGCACGAATGCAGGCCGCACGGAGGTCAGCCAGCTCCTGGGACCACCAGTAAACCCCCCTCTTGGGAGGCCGACGCCGGACGCGGGGCATGGCCGCATCGCAAACCTGCGTAAACGCATCGCAGATGCGGTCAGCCTCAGCGTCAATCCCCTCGAGGGGAGGCTGCGGAGACAGCCAAGCCTGAACAATGGCCGCCTCCTCTAGTAGGTCCCTGTCCAGCTTACTCACAGCCCACCGCGGAAATCGGGGAGCTCTGTCCGCCGTGTGACCCCTGCCGGGGTCCTGGGGACTTCGGGAGAGCTCTACTCGGATATAACGGTGATCATGCCTACGTCAAACAAAGAACACACCCTCCAAGTTTCAGATTTCTACGATCAGCGGTTTAGGCTGTGCGTTGATCCGTCATTCAGTCAGTCAGTCAGTCATTCAGGACAAAGCATTTTACATGTATAAATAACTAACTACGAGTATTTTACAAGCCAGTACAAATTGTCACTCCACTTTCTTAACATTCATGTGACTATAAACAAACACGTACATAAAAACACGTGAAGTTAAAATTGTTTCCATATCCATATTTATAATAATAAAATTTTATTATAATTTTAGTATTAATTTTTATAAAAATAAAATTGCCTTAAAACAATTTCACATAACCATGTTTGTTAATATTAGGGAATAGGGAATATCTTCTCTAAAATAAAGGTCTCAATAATCCCCCATTTCCCAGTAGTCTTACCGAGCCCTTCGGTCTGTTAGGACGGATTTCTAAGTAATAGAAGAACTACTGGCAATTATTTTCCAATAGACTTACTAATAAGACCACTAGGATTTTGAAGCCAGTAGAATACCCAGTAAAGAAAACTCACAATAGTCCTACTCTTATTTAGATAATACTTTGCCTTCGCCAGATTGAAGACTACGTCTGTTGGTAGTCTGTTTACCAAACTGTTTAATAAATGCATTAAAATTAACTAGCTCAAAAAGAGTTTTTTTCTTCAATTATTTGCGGATTTAGCCACAATTTTGGAGATTCTTCACACATCTTCAAAATAATTTCCATTCCTATTTAGTAAGGCATAATATTATTACTAGAGTATTGAGTAATGTGTATTGGAATTACTTTGGAAAGTAACGGTGTGATATATAATGGTAAATAGATTTAATATAATTTTTTTTATGTTTAAATATATTTCGAGTGGGGGGTCTAAAAAATTCATTTCATTTCATAGTCTGGACTATGAAATGAAATGAAATCTTGTTTATTCGTCTGCGTTACGAAGTAACTCTTACGAATGGCACAAGTTATGAATGTAACAGGTTATCCGAAAAATAGCATCAGCAAATTTCACTACGACGAGTTTGCTAACCGGCTGGAGCTATGAGAAGAACTGGTAAGAAACTCACGCCACTCTTTTAGTTAAATATTCATCTGTATATAGTGTATATTAACTAAATTATGTGTATACCAATCTAAAGTATTAAGTCTATAGATTATGCAAACGTTGTCTTGTCTAATTTAGTAAGACAATAACATATCCGATACAAGTATGTGCGTCCTATATATCTGCGCCTGAAAATAGAGTCATTTTACGCAAGACTGTGTGTTGTACTGTATCTTTGAGACTAAAGTAGTCTTCGTAATAAATAAGTAAAGTTGATTTAGTAATAGTCCCATTCAAAAATAGTCAAATCTTTTATTTCATATACCGAGGTCACAAACATTATACTTATGACTTCATACAAAGCCAAAAAAGGTGTCAGCAAAGTCCTTAGGCAAATCCTAAGGTCAGTTCACTGACAAGGTTGAGTTCTGAGAAGAACTTGGCAAGAAACTCAGGCCACTCTTTTTGATCGTCAAAGTAGTTACAACGGTGTAATTTATCTCCTTTTTACCCGACTGCCAAAAAGGAGGGTAATGTTTTTTAACATACAATATCATTGATAATAATTAAATGTGTCATAAAGGTATTTACAAAAAAATATTTAAGTACTAAATCAGTTGTTTAGTACCCATTAAGTACACAAGCAATCAAGCAAGCAAGCAAGATATAATTGCTTAATTTGGGACTAGAAAGCTGTGTGAATGTGGTAAAAATATTATTATAATTAATATCAATTGTTTACTGTTCAAAATATCACACAATGATTCAGAACCAAACACCATACTAAATTAAATTCAAAAAAAAATTTGGATATTAAAAAACAAAGTATTTTTGATTTTATTTTTTTATTTAGGTGATAATAACGCGAGACATTATTATTATTTAGTACCTAGAAACAAAAAGTAGCTAACGCAGTCACTTTAATCACGTCCATCCTGTAGTTGACGTAGTAGTATAGAGTGTGGATGGCTAGCACTCCTGTAGCCTCCACTCGACAAGACTCGTGCCGAGAGCCTCTAGGAGGCGCCTCCTCACGAGTCTGGAGCGGGCACAAAAATAAATAATAAAAGACTTCCTGACTGACTGACAGACATACAACGCACAGCCTAAACCGCTGGTCGTAGCGACTTGAAATTTGGAGGGTGTGTTTTGTAAGTCTAGAGGTGTACTAAGAAAAATACGTTTAACATCAGTTTGATTTCATGTGGAAACTTTTAACTAAGGAGGAAATATGTTACGGGCTGTGGGAATGCTGGAAGTCTTGTAGGGTCTATTCTACGTGATGTCGCTGAAGCAATAAGTACCCACCTAAACTTAATTTCTACTAGGACGAATCTATAATATGGGCTATAGGGGCTGCCGCCCGAGCCACCGCGTATTAAAGCATAGGTTCATGACCATATCCACCTCAACTGTCCCCTGGCTTCGTCAAAGGCAACTAATATCCATACTTTCATTTTATCCAGTACCTACCTACCCAGTTTTAGTTTGGTCGGCGCCAATATCTTTCTATATTATTGTAAATCTAATAAAAAGCCTTGATCAACAAACATAGATCATAATTTATTACTTTACAAATTAATTACAAAATATGTAGATAAGATAAAAAATATGTCAGACACAAACCAACGTAAAATTATACAACCATCACAGACCTAATAGTAGAACACCATGTTACTTTGACCTCCGTATAGTGTATAATCTATGACTTTGACAGTCGCTAGCATAGACGATACATCATAAACCCGAGAGTGGCTGGTGATGAAAAGAGGCCGGTACCCCATTTATACTTCCATTTATAACCTACATTGAGATTACACTAATGTCGGCTATAATAATATCCTACTAATATTATAAATGCGAAAGTTTGTAAGAATGTTTGGATGTTTGGATCTTTGGATGTTTGTTACCAGTAAACGAAAAAACCACTGAATAGATTTCAATGAAACTTTGCAGTAATGTACCTTATACATCAGAATAACATATAGGCTATATTTTATATAGATAACGCGTAAATTGGCTAAACCATGAGAACAAATGTAAAGTAAGTCGGAGAAAAATCTGCCATCTTATAGCTATTTCTGCTTCCTCTACCTAAACCGTTAGTTTTACATGAGGACAATGTATCGAGGAATTGTTACTCTTAAATAGTTATAAAAAAAAGTCCGTGACAGCATATGCCTATCTTTTATGTGGAAGTCGATATAGAGAGAATAGTGAGCAAGAAATACATTTAAATCGGATACTGCATTTAAAGTGAAAAATTTCATGGTATTAAACTAATTCCTAGGAATGTAAATACCTTTATCACTTTTGTCATTTAATGTAGATAAATTTTGTCGTTTACACTAAGTTATTTCGACAAATAGTTTAAAAGTTATTACGATATTAAATGAAATGTATATAATCCCAAAAATCTTATAATAATACTGTATGTCACCCATGACTTCGCTTACCTGTTATTTTGTTCCTGTGACCACAGCAACTTTTCACTTTTAGAGGGGAAATTTCAGCCAATATTTTCTAAGCACAGATAATTATATCAGATTAAACATAACCAATATTACGTGATTGATTAGAATAGTACTTATCTTTGTAAACATCCATCCCGTGTCCTTTTGGTTAAAATTATCAGATATACAAACAAACATTCATCCTTTCAACTTTGTATATGTATATTACTATATTTATCAACGTCAGCCCTAATGACAATTCAGTATGACAGATTAAAAAGAAATCAAAGATCTTTTTTCTTTTTGCTTACTATACAACCTCATTACTTGAATATATTACTAATCATTCACCAGTAAATTCAAAGAATATATTATGACAATTGTGTAGTAAAATTATCAAATAAAGTAAAATATGAAATAAAATATTTTTTTGTAGAAAAGTAAATACATATATTGCAGTATCAAGGTAGTATAGTAGCAGAATACAAATACCATAGACCTAGGATCCGCGCGCCATTTTTATGTATTCGCGCCATTTATTTTCGGTCTAAAATTTGACATTTGACAGTGAATTATCATTGTATGTATTTATGGTCGCTAAAGTCATAAATTAATAAAAATAAAACAATTGTGGATATTGTAAAATATGAAATAAAGTAAAATAGGGTAACTGATCCAAATGCTAGCACTGCACCAAATTATCAGCACTCCGAATAAATAGTAAAATTATAAGGATTTCACTAATTAATTTAGGTTACTACTTTAAAAAATAAATAAATGGATGTTTTTGGAATCCTACTACTGGAAACTCTATACTTTCCGACTTCACAATGGCGAAAATTTTGTAAACAAACGTTTGTGTCCTGCAGTTCGTCCTATTTTTGCCTGTTCTTAGTGGTCGAAGGTAAGTTCACATGTTTACATTTTATACTATATTACATGTTTTAGATATTTTATACTGAAACTTTAGATTTTTCTGATTTCTTAGATAGTTTATGAGCATAATATGAAAAGAAAAATTTGAGGTTATAGTGAAATAGTGTTAAAAAATGGGGTGCTGATATATGGATCGAATATTTTGCAAATTCCAAATTATCAGCACTGGTGTTGATAAATGGAAAATAGTATGTAAATACTTATTCAATATTTTTAATTGTAAACCGTGTTTATTTATTCATAGAATTCAATTTTTTTCGTAAAAGTATAATACATATTCCATTTGTAATAATTGGATAAAAAGCATGCTGATAATTTGGTTCTCCTTTTCCTTTTTTCAGACCCACCTACCATGAAACCAAAGAAAGTAAATATGCCAAATAAAAGAAAAAATACTGCAATTCGTATGTCTTGATAGTCAACAATATTTATTAACTCCAGTCAAATTACAGGACGTATTGGTTACCGAAAAAATGCCTGAACGAAAAAGTGTTAAAAATGTCGAGAGATCATCATTCGTTCTTACATCAGCTGAATGGCAGAAGACTGAAAACGACAAATTAAAAGCTAAACAACTTAAAGAAGAAGAACAGGTGACTCGTAAGAAGAACAGATTACTGAAACAAGAAGAAAAAAATAACGCGAAAGTAGAAACCACTAGAAACAAATATATATTATAAAATTTTCTTACTGCTAAATGTTTTTTAAACTTTTTCACAAAGTCGCTCGTTGTGGCGGAAATTAGGTGAGGCCTATGTTCAACAGTGGACGTCATTGGGCTGATATGATGATGATGATGAAATGTTTGTACTTACCTATCTAGGTACTAGTAATTTCCTGCCTACCATATTATTAAGTAAGACAGTTTCTAATGAGATTGAACTAAATTAGGTACCTACATAACTATAAAGATGAACTTTGTTAAGTTTATAAATACTATTAGATTAGAAGTAAAATATTTTTTCTATCCTCAGTCCCCCTCAGTACCCCTAGTCAATAAAAGAGATAATAACCTAATAACAATTTTTTATTTCATATAATTTCAATACCACCCTCACAGTGCTGTTAATTGGCTCAGCCTATGCTAGTAATTGGTGGTCATGGTGCTAGTAAATGGTGAGATGGTCATTTTTTACTCTTGCCTATCTAAAAAAGAAATTGGATAAAGATAAACATGTTTTTTTAAATAATCATCTTACTGATTTAATATTGAAACTAGAAAACTCGTCATAACGGGTGGAACAGTATTTTTCAATGTGATAAACGGGTTTAAATTAGGACTAACTCTTAAAGTGCTGATAATTGGATCAGTGCCCCTATTAAGTAAATAAAATATTTTTCGTAGAAAAGTAAATACATTGCAGTATCAAGGTAGTATAGTAGCAGAATACAAATACCATAGACCTAGGATCCGCGCGCTTTTTTTTTATAACGATTTTTTTTATTTATGGTGGTACGAAGTACGCCGGGTCAGCTAGTATTATATAATTCTTCTATACGTGTGTTGACAGTGAACTCCTCCTAAACGGCTGAACCGATTTGAATGAATTTTTGTGTATGTGTTCAAGTGGATTAAAGGATGGATTAGAATCAAAAATTAAAAAAGAAACAGTCGATTAGTATATCATGCAGGACAACGTCTGTCGGGTCCGCTAGTTATGTACATCACTAAGTTCTATCACGGCCAAATTGGTATTCCTTGTGTTCAATTGTAAGCGATTCGTAAAGAGTGGACCACACATGGGTCGAATACCTTTCAATCCTAACTGTATAGTATTCCGTGAGGGAAACTTTAAGTAATTTTGGCCCATCTATACTAATATTATAAACCTGAAGAGTTTGTTTGTTTGTTTGAACGCGCTAATCTCAGGAAGTACTGGTCTGATTTAAAAAAATATTTTATTGTTGGATAGCCCATTTATAGAGGAAGGTTATTATATAACATCACCTTACAGCCAAGCAGCTGAGCTGAGCAGTGGCCAAACAAAAGGGACGGGAGCGAGCCCCGCGCGACTTCTAGTCCATACATACATATTATAAAAGGCTTTGTCCTGACTGACTGACATATAGACAACGCACAGCCTAAACCGCTGGTCGTAGCGAATTGAAATTTGGAGGGTGTGTTTGTCCTAATGTCTAGAGGTGTACTAAGACAGGGTTTTTTATAATTCTACCCCTAAGGGGTGAAAAGGGATAAAACGATTGTATGAACCTTCTTTGTTTTTTAACTTATAGATTTGAAAATTTGTTTTGGGGTACTACTATCAAAATAAAAAAATACCCTCATCAATTTTTTGACAAGGGTGGTTTGGAAGGGTGAAATTGGGGATGAATCGTTGTATGAAAAGATCTTTGTTTTGAAGTCAACGTTTTGCAAATTAGTATTGGGATAGGAACGTAAAATGTTGTTTTTAATATTTTTGATAGGGATGAGTTCAGGGGTGAAATATTAAATACATAGTTCTTTGTTTTTCAAGTTGTACATAGTTCTTTGTTTGGTCTTACTTAGTCGTTATTTTTTAGGTTTTTATGGACGGATTATACGCAATTAGAATTTCAGTTAAGAAGTTAGTTGATGGGTTGTTTTTGGTGTTTGAAAAACTTACCCTAAGGGATGAAATAGGTGTGAAAATTATTAGAAATTGATATGGATGTCGTTTTCAAGGTTTTCAGGGACGCTGATTACGACAACGTTATCTATATTGACGTAAAATGAAATTCAACTCCAGTGGTGGGGTGTTGTGGAATTCATAAATTGCACTTAAAACAAAGATCTATGTAATATCGAAATCTAAGCGGACGAAGTCGCGGGCAAAAGCTAGTCCATAATAAATTGATTAAGAACATTTCATTTTTGATATTCCAATAACATTATCATCATTGATTCAAAATTAAAATATTCGATCATGTGCGTGACAGGCCACTCGCCATGTAAGGTTATGCAGATTCACAATAATACGAATCTAACAATGCAATCTGACCACGGATGCCCGGTCAGATTACGTTGTTTCATACTGGATCGTATGGAATCTGCCAATGTGTCTTTATTCTAGTGTAAATATTAATCTTTATGATTATTTCCAAAGGATAATCTGATTTTATTTTAAACATTTTTAAACGGCTCAAACTTATATTTACTACCGGCTTTATCGTACTATCAACGATTTTTAGGGTTCCGTACCTCAAAAGAAAAAATCGGTACCTTTATAGGATTACTCCGTTGTATCTGTCGTCAAATATTCCTTGTATTTTAAGATTTTTAGAGTTATAGATATCCCTTCTCGGGTTACATAACATACCTGGCTTCTTTTGCTACAGGTTAGGACAGCGCAAGATAGCATAATTTATTTTTTTAACGCGTAACTGTGCACGACAGCAAAAAGTAAAGTGAGATTTTTAAGATAATGTTGATTAATGATCTGTTGATTTAATATACGGCGCGCCCACCCCGCCCACAAGGCCATTCTAACTAAAATTGTTCTGTGATTCTTACATACAGCTATCACGTGGTCAGGGTGTACCCTGTAGCCAAATTTGCTGCGATTGCTGAACTTAACCCGGAACCCTCTATATCCGTCCGGAACCCTCGAGTCCGACACGCACTTGACCGGTTTTTTTTTAATTAAAACACACACTGAACCTATAAACTATACATTAAATATACAATGAGAGAGACGTCACATAACCTATGACACTCAGGGGGAAAAATACAAATCTAATGACAATGAAAATCAGCTAAGCCGTTTAGGCTATAGAAGGTCACAATGGAACAGAAATGCCCACATACATACATACATACACACATACATACATACATAAGTACATATATGTATACATAAATACGCGTGAAAAATATTACCCTCCTTTTTGGCAGTCGGGTAAAAAATGGAGCATAAACGGCTGTATCTTTTGATTGCGTTAACTTAGAAAAAAAAGAAAAACAAGTACCAATTTTTTTTTTGGTTTTTTAAATTAATACTTGTTTAAATAAACACTTGTTCCTTTTGAGGTACGGGCCTTAAAAACAATTTATTTATTTATTGACACTTTATATACACAATTCCTGACTCCATCAGACAGGTAAACTCCGGGCATTGCTTTTCCCATGGCTCGCTTAGCGACACTGCGACAGTGAGCTGAGAGCTGAGAGACAATTAGCCAGCAGTTAGGTTGGTGGCTGAATGGATAAGTGACTCGCGTGCGACCAGCGTTACCGATGTGGATTTCACTTTGTGGAATTTATATATACTAGTCATGTGACTTACCATCTGCTAACGGTGAAGGAAAACATCGAGAGGAAACCCACATACACTAGAAGAAATTCTAAGTGTATGTCTGATCCACCAACCCGCATTAGGCCAGCGTGTGTGGATTATGGCCTAAACCCTCTCAGCTCTCTAGGTATAGGAGAGGAAACCCGAGCCCAACAGTGGGACATTAATGGGTTGCTTATGATTGACAATTTAGATGTTGATAATTTAGTAGCTGTTCCCGTCGATCTTTATTTGATTACTGCTCAGCTGTGAACCACGTAGGTACTTAGCCTCCCCCACACAAACATTTGCTGATCATATAAAGTAATATAATAAGGTCGAAAATCCTTTGTCCACGAAAAAATCCTTTGGCACGTGCCGGGCGCGCTGCTGCACCCGTGCACGTATGATGGTGTGAAAATAATGTTTGTAAGAAGCAAGGAACTTATATCTCCTGAGATTTATGTTCCTTTGGTAAGAAAATCGAACTTTCACAAGTTATGGTAAAAGTTTACATATCATTTACATAGACATTTATGAAACAAACACTTAGGTATAGATATATATTATATATAATATTCTCTTTGGTTTTCTGTGCTGTCAACCAAAATTATTATTGTGTGCTATATTTTTTTTCGACAAAGTTATTATAATGTTACTGCTATTTATCAAATTGTTGTAAACTGTTGTATTTATACTTATTTTAAAATAATGTCACCTGAGGTTAAAGACGCCCATGACACCAAACACACCAAAGACGCCCATGACACCAAACACACCAAAGATGCCAAAGACACCAAAGACACCAAAGTCTCCAAAGACTTCAAAGACTCCAAAGACTCCAAAGACTCCAAACCACATAAAGCCAAAAAGCCATATGAAGAAATAAGTGCCATGTTTAATGGAAACGAGGTTACATAGTAATTCTATTATTTGTTTTTAAACTTAATCGAGCGAGCGAGCTGATGAAGCGGAGAAACGGAGAAATATTAAAACCTATAGGACAGCACGAAATCGAACGAGCGCAGATTTTATGAAATCCTATTGGTTATTTATGATACTATTATAAGTACTTAATATTTCTCCGCTCCGCCAGCTCGCTCCGCGTAAATGGACAGTGGGCAGGCAGTCTTAAGAGCGTTTATACTTATGAATGGCAAGGTGGCAATTTAGTGTCATATTTCGTGGTTTTCAATTTTTATTATTTAATCGGAGCTATATTTTAAAAATATACTCCTAACTATAAACGCTCCACATGCAGAAAATAAAGCCAATCTATACTTACTCGTAAGAAATCGTAACTAACAAAACATGAGTACAAACAAGCTATTACAACTCATCTCTACTTAATCAGGTAAAGATCCGAATTCCCAAGAGCACTTCAAAGCCTGCGAAGCTGACACCATCACAGTTGAAGTTACAGCAAAGTTGCACGTGTGAAGATGACGAATCAGTTTGCTCAGAAACTTGTGGCTACGACAATGCCAATGATACAGGCAACAGTCTTAACTTTCAGGTAACTCTATAGACGAAAGCATAATAATGTTGTTTAGCCGCATTTTTATCATCATCATCATACCAGCCGTAGAATGTCCACGGGACATAGGTCTCCTCAAGGTGCATTATCTCAAGGATCGTTATTTGTCTGTTGTGCTTGTTCGACTAGAAAGTTTTCAAAAATTACTTCACAGATTCCTGATGACTTGTGCGAAGGCCTAACAAACAGGACTGCTTTGAACTCCGAACTAGTTTATAGTAAACGAGAAAAGCACGACACTATTTGCAATGTCTGTAATGTTACACCGAAGGAAGCTCCGAAAGGTGTAAAAGCTCAAAAGATTCTTCATCCAGATAAAGATGTATTTGTTCTCAAAATAGGGAAGCAGACCGACGAACCGAACCGTACAGGAAATATTGAGGTAGATATATTTTAATTTTAACTTTCCCACCTATGAAACTCTTTACGGTAAAACGAAATACTTGTTTAGTGACATTATATATTCTTAACTTCACTTCGCGGATTAAACTAACCACTTACTTACTTGTTTCATATTGATTATGCCAACAAAGAGTAATGTGTATGGTGAGTGATATTGCCTTGCCATGGTGCAAAAATAAAGTAAGTAAATTCATAAAAGGGGTTGGGTTTCTATTGATGAGCGATCATTGTCTGATATTTTACCACTTTGAATTTGTTAATATTTCAATCACAATTGACCTGTAGCACCATTTTGGTTGAAATAAATTACTTTCACTTATGCTTTTAAAATATTTGCGAGGAGCGTTTTTTAATCGATTTTAAAACAGAATTTTTAAGTCATTAACAATACAAAAGACTGATATCGGTACGACAAATACTAAACTTAGACCAGTTTCCAGGAAATGTGTTTTCAAAAGTAAATACTGTGCCCAGGCATTACTGCCTCAGTGCCCGTGAAAATGAATACGAGCTAATATAAGTTTATAAATAAGTTTAATCACCGAAAAGAATGTCATCCCCTATTGGGTTTTCAGCTACCAGCAAATCACTATGCGACTGTGTGGTATTCATTAAAAACCGGTCAAGTGTGAGTCGGACTCGCACACTGAGGGTTCCAGATTATCGGACGATTTTTTTTGGAATTTCGTCTCGACTTACTTATGAGTATTTTTTATTTCTGTTGATTTGTTGCTGCAGCTGATTTGCAGCTGAGCACCAGCTGTCATACATAGGTCACCGGAGCCCCTTTCCGCGGGGCTCCTACTTCTGGGTGGTTTGAAAAAATTTAACCCTAATCTAACCAGTCCGAGTCGGATTGCTCTGAATCGGGGGGTGATAAGTTTAGCTATCGTACATAGGACGCTGGAGCCTCCGCGGGACTCCTACTTCTGGGTGGTTTGAAAAAAAAATATCCCTAACCTAACCCGTCCGAGTCGGATTGCGCTGAATCGGGGGGCGTAAAGTTTAGCTATCACACATTGGTCCCCGGAGCCCGACTGCCCTCGCCGTTAGCGCAGATTTCCTCCTATTATAGCTCGTATCGCGAAAACGGTGCGTGCTATCGCTAAAATATTCATTATTTTAGCGATAGCACGCACCGTTTCCGTTCTACACCCACAATTTGGGTTTACTATTGTTTGACAAAAAACGTATGACAGATTATCATTTTAAAAACAACGTTAGAAAAACTAATCATTTGACAAACTTTCATTTCTAAAACACATTACTTTAAAAACAATCGTTTGACAAAATACAGGTTTCGCAAATGTTTCACTTCGCAAATATTCCACTTGTTAAAATATTATTTTAAAAATGTTCATTTGACTAAATAATTCGTTTGTCTAATTGGTGTTTTTACAAAATGACAGAAGATAACTTATTAGTAAAAACAAACGCCTTCTGTATGTTATAAAAGGAGGTATTTTGGATAATTTTACTGAAGTACGTCAATTTAATAAAAATACACTGCCAGCTTAACTAAGCGAAATAAGTAGAATTCGGTTCCAGCGTTCGTTGTGGTCGCAGTTCTAACCTAACCTAACCTAGCCATTTTGTCAAATGTTATTTATGCTATACGTTGTTTTGCCTTCTACATGTTTAAAAAATAATCCATTATATGAAATGAAGTTTTGACATAACAAAAAATTGTCTGGTAAATAATTTGTCAAATAAATAGTTTGTTAAGCAATAGTTTGTAAAATGAATCAAGTATAATTTTTTCAAACATTGTTTTATAAATGAAAATTTGTCATTTGTTTTTTGTCAAATGATTGGCACCGAAAATTTGGCCACGAGACAGCTATAGGTTAAAATAAATAAGGTACATGGGTGTTTATATAACGTCAGTCCGGAATAAACTCTCACTCGTACTCAATTTTTTTAGGCTTATACTCGTATACCCCAATACTAATATTCAGGGGTAACTACACGAGATCGAAATTTGGATTTTTTCCTTTACTTGTGCAACTTGATATTGCTTTTTACCAGACAGACAGACGAACAACGGAGTAATCCTATAAGGTTTCCGTTTTTCTTTTTGAGGTATGGAACCCTAAAAATCAATTTAAAAACTTGTCGCCATGTGTAACTGTCGTAATACAAGTTACCCGTTTTACTTTAGGTGGAGTTAGTGACTCCGCGTGCACCAGCCAAGATAAGACCTGCTTCTCATAACTGCGCGCAAATACAATGTGAACCTGATGAATTCTCGTGTTGCATGCCGTGCAGAACATGCCAAGGGCCTTGCAAAAAAAGAAAAGTCCGACGCTGCTGTCGTTAAGTCCCATTACAATAAATACATATTAATTACACTCGGGCTGAAATGGACGTAAAATGTTTGTAAACAAATCTCTGTGAAATTGGATTTTAAGATTTATTAATTTAAAATATATTTTCTTAAGCTAGATATCAGTAACTATATACATTTCAAAAAAATTCATACATTGATTTCGGCCCGATTATAAGTCATTTTGTCATCATCGCCTGGCCTCTCTTGGATTAGAAAAGACAAAGGCCACAATGCAACCTTTTAGTTTTTCTATCATTCCTACCTTTTCCTCTGTGTAACTATATGTATTAATTTATCACATGCATATAATATAATGACGGACTAAATGCCATAGGCATTTTTTTTCAGCCAACCCCGGTAATGCAGAGATTATCGAAGTACCTATATGTATGTGCAATGAGTAAAAATGAATAATAATTTTATACCTACAACATAAAAATAGTTTAATGTTCGATAGATAAAAACACATAAAATCTATGTACACGCAGCATAGCATAATGTACCTTAGAACTAGTATATACATTTAAATACATACAGATGTTTATAATTCCCGTTGTGTACTTGGAACCCAACATTTTAAAGTTATTGATCCCATGAGAGCAAATGATCTAGAAGAAAGATTGCACTTGCCGAATTACTCTTTAGCTTTAGCCCATCTCTGTATATAATAGGCTCAATAAATAATTTAAAAAAATTATAATACAATTCCCATACATTCTCATTCCTTGCCGATGTAAGCATATGATTATAACCCGATGTAAGCAAGATAGCAACATTTTCACTAAATTATGTAAGAAACTACAATTAGTATCTAGTATTTTGTTTATAAGAAAGTGATTTTTTTCTGGGTCAATTCTATTTTCTTTTGTTTAAAATATGTGAGTACGTTAATATTGTATGTATAAAAAAATGCCGGTATTTTCCAGCTCTTTGAGTTGTCAAGTTGTTAGATATATTTACAATAACGCCTGTCCAAGAATAGGTGAGTCCCTTCCTTTTGTTTCGTAATAATCCTTTTATTTTGTAATAATGACAATATCACCTTTTTATCTTTATGTTCTTTTAAAATATTGTTGTATGATATTAACAAGGTCAATAAATTCTTAAAACAAGCAATATATCAAAACACAGTAATTTAGTTTTATTGTAATTATGTACTTATATGGAATATTTTTAGATCAAATCAAGCCAAACCTCTCATGCTATTTGTTTACTAGCCTTAAATATATGAGTATATGTCTGTAATATATCGGTGAAAATTTGGGAATATACATCATCATCATCATCAGAAACTCAGTAATGTCCCACTGTTGAGCTCAGGTCTCCTCTCCTCTATCTAGAGAGCTGAGAGGGTTTAAACCATAATCTACACACGCAAGCCTAGTGCGGGTTGGTGGATCAGAAATACACTTAGAATTTCTTCCAGGGTATGTGGGTTTTCGCACGATGTTTTCCTTCACCGCACATGATAAGTCACGTGACTAGTATATATAAATTCCACAAAGTGAAATCTACATTGGTACTGACGGTCGGATCGAACTCGGACCGCATGATTTCATGCCGGTCATTTATCTATTTAGCTACCATGGCTTTGAAAATATTACTTACTGTTTATTATTTTTATTGTACTAAAAGTGAAAACCAAAGCAACAATAATAAAGATCGTAAACATTCAAAACGCATACGTCCCAGTCTACAGTACATTGTGGCTGCAATCCGGCCGTGCGGCCAACATTTATCGATTATTGCATCAGCTGAGAACTACCTGCTCTACGCGGCCGGAACTGAACTTGGCAAGTTCAAAAGCGACCTTACAAACCCACTCACTTCTCTCGGGATCCTGGCCGTGGTATTAAAAGCTAGATTGCTAATTTAACCTTCACCATTTGTAACAGTTTCATAATATTGAAATGAAATCTCGTTTATTCATCTAGGTTACAAGGTAACACTTATTTACACTGACGCGACGGGGTGGAGCTATGAGAAGAACTGGCAAGAAACTCAAGCCACTCTTTTTAAAAAAATGGATAGGTAGTTACAATCTTTTGTAATTTACAATTTGGGTAGCGTGTAAAGTGATGCAGCAGAGCACTACACCGTTAGATTAACGAGTTAAAATGAATGTTTACAAAATAAATAATAAACAAAAAGTAAAAAGTCGGGCTCTGTCGCATCTGTCATGTCTCTGCTGCATCACTTTACTCATTCCTATGCAGCCGTTAGGGGCAGTCTGTGAATAAATATAGTTTTAATTTTGTAAAAACATAACTAAATAAAAAAAAACTGTTATTAAAAAAATAAAGGAAATGCACGAGAAAACTGACATAAAATATTCACAACGTGCCCCCACGTCACAAGTGTCATTCTACACAAACAAGATAATAATATATCAAATCAATAATAACATTATACCCAAGACATTTTATCATCTAAAAACTCATTAATTGTATAATACCCCTTACGAATATCATGATCTTTAACAATGGTTTTGAATTTAAGTAAGGGTAAATTCATAATGTCTTCTGCAATTTTGTTACAAAATCGTACACCGAGTCCCTCAAAAGAATTATGAACTTTATGTAAACGATGATATGTGCCTACTAACTTATGTTTACTTCTAGTGTTAACGCAACGAATGTCACTATTCTTGGTATATAGATGAAATATTTGCAAATATATATATTGGGACGCAGTTGTCAGAATACCTATTTCTTTGAATCGTTCTCTCAGGGAAACTCGTTATAAATAGAGCGAATGGCTCGTTTTTGAAGAATGAATATTGTTTCAATATCAGCAGCCTTGCCCCAAAGCAAAATACCATAGGATATGACGCTGTGAAAATAACTAAAATAAACTAATCCCGCGGTTTCCACATCAGTAAGTTGTCGTACTTTTCTGACTGCAAAAGCCGCAGAGCTGAGTGCAGTGCCTGCGAGACACGATATATGGGCTCCCCACTGAAGTTTGCAATCTAAAGTTAAAGTCAAAAAAACTGTTGTATCAACAAGGGTTTCAGTGTTTAAATTAAGATTAAGACTATTATGTACTTTTAACATTTGGCATTGTAAAACTGACACATTTTGTTTTTTTTGGAATTTAGCAATAGATTGTTTGCCGTAAACCAGTCAAAGACTTTCGCGAGAGAACCATTTACACCGTCAAAATTTGTTGCTTTTCGATCAATTTTGAAAATAAGAGACGTATCATCTGCAAATTTAATAGTACTATGTCGCAAAAACCTGTACATAGAATGGTAAGTCATTAATATAAATCAAAAATAGAAAAGGACCAAGAATCGTGCCCTGAGGGACGGCCATTTATACAGGTAGTCCTGAAGACTTATTTCCTTTAATATCAACGCATGGTATCCTATCCTTAGGTAAGAGGCAACAAGACCAAGTCCAGCGTCCCTAATGCCATAGCGACTAAGTTTAAAAACAGTTGAAAGCTTTCAAAAGATCGCAGAAGACACCAATAGCATTCATTGAATTCTCCCAGGCGTTAAAAATATGTTTTAATAGAGTAACACCTGCATCTACAGTAGAGCGACCCCTTGTGAAACCATATTGCTCACTCTGTAATAATTTATTTAAATGAAAGTGACTCTAATTGCTGCAATATGATTTTTTCAAAGACTTTACTAATAGCTGGCTATATGGAAATAGGTCTAAAGTTAGTAGGGTCAATCTTAGATCCATTTTTAAACAAAGGTATAACTTTACTGTGTTTCATTGGATCAGGAAACATACCTGTATCTACACATCAGTTAAAAATTGCAGCTAGGTATGGCGCTATATCAAAAATTATATTTTCAACTAACTTGAGTGAAATACCCCAAAGATCACCAGTTCTTTTTGAATTGAGTGACTTGAATATTTTTATTATGTCGCTGGGGTCAGTATATTTATAACTAAAAATGACACTACATTCTGTCGTGTTGCTCCTAATCAAGAGTTCAGCTTTAACCGGGCAAGAATCTAATTATATGCATATGCGTCGAAGTTAAATATTTTACTTTCGGGAAGTAGGGTATACCTATTTCGCTTAACCTGCAAGTAATGCAAAAAAGCTAATAATACTATTGAAAGTTTAGTAGATTGTAGACATTGTAGTATATCAATTCGCAGGTTGTGCGTCATTGTAACTTAAAACGAACCTTGCAACCGACTTCCAAAACAACAGGAGGAGGTTCTCAATTCGACGAATTCGTATGTTAAGCGATTTCTCAGCCGATCATGAACAAAAATGTATTGATTTTTATTATTCTTTTTTGTTCGATACTTAGATCTTATTTCTTCAGTTTTGGTCCCATATGAATAATTCTCGAAAAAGCTATAAAATCAATTTTAGTGAAAATGGATTGTTTTTTGTTATGAAATCTGTAGTACATATTCCTCTAATTTCTCCTTCATTCCTCCACCTACCACATTAAGTCCAATCCAGCGAACTTTTTAATGTGTGAGTGAGACTCGTTAATAAAAACAACAGGTTTTAATTACGTAGGACATTATATTATCTTGAATATTTCAAAAAGTTGTATTATTATGTATGAATAGATGGTAATAAATTACTCTTCATTAATATTAAAGATAATATTATATAAAAATATCTCTTATATCTAAATATTATTTAATTTGCCTTAAAGTACGACTACCTGCGCTGCGTTTGGACATGACAGGTTACGGAGAAAAGCGTAGTACAAATTATATTTCTAGGAAATATATTGTCATAAAATCTATAATATATGCAGGCCTCTGTGTAAAAAGTTTCTTTTACAAAATAATTACCATATATATAATTACATACATAGATCTCTATACAAAAAAATAACTTTTCAAAAACTGCTCGGCAGGTTAGAGTGCCACTTTTTTGAGAACGACCCATATACATTTTATTGAAATTGATCCAGAAATATTTGAGAATATTAAGTAACAAAAACCAGTTTAATCAGTCAATTTGATAACACGACCTTATGGTAAAGGTGTTAAATAGCTGACAGAAGATACGTCACATATCGTCAGTCGTGTTACGCCAGATTAAAGAAGTCTTATCTAATGCAAAAATAAAATAAATTTCGTAGATTTTATAATAAAACTTCTTCTAAATTGTCTCATTTTGATTTATTATTGAATTTTAAAATACATTTGGAGATAAACACTAAAGTAAAGGGAATATGTACAACCATATTTAATCGGTAATATTGTAAGCAACATAAAACGTTTCACAAGATACAAGCTACGCTTAGTTTGTAGATGTAGATCACTATGACATGTATACTGAATTTTTCTTTCGATGAATAAATTTATTTTTTCTATGTAAATCTATATTTGAATAGTTACATTCAATTCTATCATTTAATTCGAAGACTTTTCTGTTGCTAAAACAATTAAAAATCTTAATAACCATCGAACAATTTGCTAATAATTAATAATAGAATAATCTATTATTTCTAGAGGAAGCTGGAGCAGCCAATATAAAAAAAATACCCTTATCTATTGTACCCTTAGAGCATTAAAAGATTTTAACTATTATAACATTAAATTTATATAATCATAATGCATGTGGTGCTTGCTAAAATTGGTTGTGCATTAGCCCAATCATTTTAATATATTATATTAAAAATAAGTATGAATTTTAATGTAACAACTGTATGCAAATCATAAATAAATAAACACGTGACCCGAATCCAGCAGTGGGACATTAATGGATTGTTGATCATGACTACAGATTACGCAATGGTATCATTTCTGATAAGGCTTTCTCATCGTGAGGTCGATTTACAAGCTTATTTGCATCCAAATCAGATAAGGCAATGCCTTCAAGGGATTTGACGCGACTGAGGCCACAAATTTGTCCTTTTACAAAATTCTTCTTACCTAAATTAATTACTGCTCTGTCAAGGGTTGCAGTTTGTAGACAGTTACGGCCCAGCTTAAACGTCGTCGTCTCGACGTTTCGGAGAGCAGGCCTTTAAATTTTTTTAATTATACCCATAGCACCATTGCAATGGTGCTTTGACGAGTCCATCCGATACGGAAATATTAAGCGATTCGATACCTAACTTCATAGTTTGTATGATACCACCACAGTTATTGGTATCTTTAGGTATACCATTGTCTGGTGGTTTGCTGTCATAGGTTGCCGCCTCCCGAAACTCGTCTACAGCATTAATTATATACATGCAGTACGTTTTAGAATTTTCAGCGGTTATTTTTTCATTGTATGTGTCAATTGTCTAACAGTAGGTCTCTAAATCTCCTGATAAGCTGAGCTATCGCCATGTCGTTAACTCGCCGATCCGCAAGCTATTCAAAAGGTCAATGAACTCAATGTCGTTTCGCTGTCGCATATTTATAGATAATTCACAAAATGAGAATTGCTACCATAAATAAATTCGCCCAAAAGCCATGGCGGTAGAATAAAACACCAATGCCCTTTTACCATTTTTACTAATTTTGAGGAAGTTGATTTTGAAGTATGTCACGAAACAGCAATATATGCACCCCGTCGAATAATTTGTCATTATTTTTGTATTCTTGGAGACGCAGGTGTATAATTCGCAAATTTTCATAGGATACCATAGAAATTTCATCTATTACTAACCAATTTACATGGCGACATTTACGTCTTTCATTTTCTAATTTTTTTCGTGTAATTTTTTTTACATCATGGTTTTTTCTTTTCCGATCGGAAGTAAGAATATAGAGTGTAATGTTTTGCCAAATATTTGCCGTGGGGCTACCCCTGTTAGGGATCCCACCTCCCAACAATTTAGCGTTGAGCAATGTGTCAACTAAAGCATAACTTGCGTTTGATATGTTCTACAAGTAATTTCAAGAGAAAGGACTTACCACTTCCTGCACCGCCAGTTGTGAATAACAAGAATGGGTTTTCTTGTCCTTGTAAATCACTTTCCACAGGCGCAGAAACTTTTTGCTAAAGATATCGTTAAGGACGTTTAAACTTCGAATATTACCTAAGAAGACTTCATCTGGCGTTGCAGTCCTTTGGTTACATCTTCACAATAATTGTCATCGTTATTCACGATTTGTTCACCACCACGCATCAACATAATAAGTGTCACGGGCAGCGTTGAGCATTGCCTGTTGTATTATTGTTCTGCGTGAGCAAACTCTTCTGCGCTTGTATGTAATGGTCGAAGTTCTTTTTGCCGCCTAATGATACACTCCTCAGCAGTCAGCATCATGAAATGGCACTTGACAAACTAATAAACTGTAATAATAGGTTTCTTTGTCGCTGTTCAATGTAAAGATTGTTTTACCTCGTATTGCGCAACCTCTTTTGGCAGATATCGTCTGTTCCTGCGAATGGTACCACAAAAATCTGTGCTTCGCCTTTAAGATATTTTGCTAATGATACACTGGTGTGTTATAAAAATTCCCCCTTCATTTAGTAAATCCTGCCCTAATTGTACTACTAACGAACCAGGTATTTTAAATGGACGTCCTTCATTATGATTCGTGTTATATATTTCGTGATATATTAACAAAATGCCAGCATCTCAAAATTAAACAAAACCTATTATAAGACATATTATGTCTTTATTGTGAATATATTATTATGTTTATTATATTATGTTCATTAGTAAAGAAACAAACAAACCGTAAATTTGTAGTTATATAACAATAACCTTAATAGATATTATAATAAATAGTTACATGAATGCTCAATCTAATCGAACTCCGTATCGTTAGAAATTTTGTCAAAGGTAGAACTGTAGAACTAAACTGTATTTCCTGAATGGCACCGACTCGAAAAATAACTGATTATAAATAGGTGTTAAAATAATTTCGTTAATTGTAAATTAATGCTCTTGCTTTGACGTAATTAAAATATTATTTTCCACTTTTTTAATTTAGTTATATATAGTCTTGAAGTCGGGTTTTGTGTTTTTTTTAAAGAGCTTTATTCTTCTTATTGATTTTCTCTTTATTTTTTAGCGTTAAGTAGTAAAGTTAAAACTCAATATAGTGACCCAATGCGCCAATAACCAAAGTTTTAACAGCTGGAATATTCCGGTCTGTCCCACCGATCTGTCCCCCGGTGGGACAGATCGGAAAAAAAAGTTTGGTCTGTCCCACCGTTGCTCATGGTGGGACAGATCGAACTTTTGTCACTGCTAAAAAGTTCGATCTGTCCCACTGTTGCTCACGGTGGGACAGATCAAACTTTTTTTTCCTGTTTGTCCCCCCATAGAATTTAATTTAATTCTTAAAGGTAAACCTTTTTATGGATTCAATAAATGACTACATTAAATAAAAGGAAATAATAAATAAATAAAACTCATTATATTAAAACATATGGCTGAGAATAATTTACACACAATTTTCGTTGTCAAAAAGCCGGCTTTTAGGAATTCACTTGGTGCAAATAAATAATAATAATATTCTACCACATTTACACAGCGCCATCTAGTCCCAAATTAAGCAATTATATTTGCTTGTGTTATGGGTACTAAACAACTGATATACTACTTAAATGCTTTTTTTTTTTCGTAAATTCATACATATTATAGATAAATTACACCCAGACACAGAACAAACCTTTATGCTCATCACACAAAGATTTGTCCTGGGTCCCCACCCATCGAACCCCTCCACCACCTCCGGTTTAGTAGTCAGGGTCACTAACCACTAGACCAACAGGCTTTAGGTGAAATGATTGAATGTTGTTATAGTTATAACTAAATAAAAAGTTTCAAAGTTACCTATTGAAAATTATCAATTTTTATTTTACCACATTCACACAGGGCCTCTAGTCCCAAATTAAGCAATTATAATTGCTTAATTTGGGACTAGATGGCTTAGCAGTCAGGGTCACCAACCACTAGACCAACAGGCCAGTCAAAAAATGTAAATGATTAAAAACCCTGGAACAATATAACCAATTTAAGAACAGACTGGATAAATATCTTAAGAATAAACGGAAAACTACTAAAGAAAGCAGGATACAGGCATCATCAGTTGCACGTGCACGCAACTGCCAGCCTGATAATATTTAATAATAATAAAAGATTTTAATATTGTCGTGGATCCCTTCAAATATGTATTATTATTGTCTCGTCGATTTCATTTTTTTTACCATTATAGCTTTTAGTATCATTGCCGATAAAAAAATATAATTATTAGTACCTATGTAAATAATAATTGATAAATGTTTATTTATTGAAACACGCACATAATTTGTATACAATTAAATATAAGATAATTATCTTATATAAATTACTAGCTTCCACCCGCGGCTCAGCTGTATCTATGTTCGTCGGTGTGGTCAAATCGCCCTTTATATGTGTGCAAAGTTTCATATCAATTGGGCTCTCGGTCTCGAGTTTTAGGTTTTATAATATAACATTTATTTTCATTATTGTAGTTTATCATATTTTTAGATTTTAGATTTTCGGCAAAAGTACTAAGACTAGTACTTGCCTAAAAATTAGAAAGAAGCTTTATTCAAGAAAATACTATGTATAATCACTACTTAGTATAAAACAAAGTCGCTTTCTCTGTCCCTATGTATGCTTAAATCTTTAAAAGTACGCAACGGATTTTGATGTGGTTTTTTTTAATAGATAGACTGATTCAAGAGGAAGGTTTATAGGTATAAAACATACCACGCGGGCGAAGCAGCGGGCGGAAGCTTACTAGCTTCCGCCCACTGCTTCGGTATAATTTTATTTATAAAGCTGTAACAGTTTGGTAAAAAAATATAGAAAAACTGATAATTTATATGGCAACTTGTGTAGTAGCACAGAATAAGTAATAGAGACAAATATGTACAACATCAGTGTCAAGTGCAGTTTGTGCCTGGTGAAATTACTATCAGTCATTTATTAGAAAAGTTAATATTTAATTTAACTACTTTTATTTATCGGACTTTACAGAAAAGAAAGAAATGCTTATTGTTCGTATTTTATTATTGTCGAAGTTTAAGTAAGTTAAATCAGAAGACTAATATGTAGTTAAAGTAGTAACACCTACTGTGGTTTATTAAACTATGAAATATAAAATAAATATTTATAATTTCTTAAAATAAAAATGATTATAAACCCATGCCACTAATCTTATAATTTAATATAGACAATTACTTAATTCTTAAAAGAATTATATAAAATTCTATGAGGGGACAAACAGGAATAAAAAAGTTCGTTTTGTCCCACCGTTGCTCATGGTGGGACAAAACGAACTTTTTGATAGTGAAAAAAGTTCGATCTGTCCCACCGTTGCTCATGGTGGGACAAAACGAACTTTTTTTTCCGATCTGTCCCACCGGGGGACAGATCGGTGGGACAGACCGGAATATTCCTAACAGCTGCTAATTGTTTATACAGATTTACAACAGTAACTTAATTTACTGTTTAGCGTATATTAATTACATTGAAATAGTGCAGTCAGTAATCAACTAAATAACTTGAATGACAAGACAAACATGGTTAAGAATAAAAAATTTGAAGATATAAATGTTTGTTCGCGAGTTGTAAGTTTTAGAAAAATAATATCTGGGTATTGTCTCATTCATCATTGCATTGCATCAGCATCAGCCGATTGCAGTCCTCTGCTGGACATAGGCCTCTCCCAATTCGCATCTTATTAGTGCAAATTATCTCTACAACTTTGTAATGCCGTAGCCGTTGTAATTACGTAGCTCTTCGTTAGATTTAATGTAGCACTATTTGATAAAAAAATACCTCATTTATTCTGAAAATAATTAGGAATTAACATTAATTTATGCTATGAATCATGCATAGTTCTAAAAATTATCTGTTAAACTGCGGTCCATATGTAAAACATTCGTTACAATTTGTGAATTTGCATTGAGAATTAATAGCATTCGCAAATTCCGTTTACACGTGCGGTTTCTCGAATTCGTGTGAATATGTAGAACAGTGTTGTACAAATAACTTATAGAGAGATTATTTTAAATAATATAATTTTAAACGACGACTCATAAACTTGGACCGACTTTTGTTATCTAAAATTTTCATGAAAAATGCATTGGAGCTAAGCAATATATATACAAAAAAAAATATTGTGACCTTGAGTACTTTGAAACACAGACACGAAATTTTAGTCGACTTTTGCGACAACGGCAACGTTTAGAATACTAAGGTTTGTATAATCCGAGGTTCACATTCCGAGGTTGACCCTCTATTTTGACTATTTTTTTTTACTTTCTAATCCAGCCAGGGATAGAAAGTAAACTGTTATTTAACTATTCTAAGATTACACTTTTCTAACGCCAGAGATATATTGGACGCAGTTATTTGAGTAATATTCACTGGACAGGCGCCAAAGTGTATCGAACTCAATGACGGATTATTTTAAGAATCTAATTATTATAATTAAAGTGCTTGTACTACTTTTATATTATTCAAATGTTTATATTAATGTGAAAGGGCCCAGGTACATAAATCTAATTCTAAATCTAAACAGAATATTATAAACACATCGGTATTGGATTAATTTCAGAGAAACATTGTAGGAAGGGGTTACTAAAATCTGGTCACACTTTTCAAGCTCCATACATTTTGGGAAATATCTTCACAATAAATATTCATAAGATGTATTAAAATACCGTCGCCCGTATATAGAAGTTAGCAAAATAAACCTTATTATGTATGGTTAATTGATTAAAATGAAACCAGCACGTGTTCAAATATTATATATTATCATGTAACAGTCATATAAAACTGATCAAATCATATAAGCGTAAGGTACCTTTAAGTTGAGAAGCTACTCAGATTCTAGAGAAGCAAATGATTTAGAATTCTTGTATAATGTTAGTAATTACACACTCTAGAAGATGTTGTCTGATATGATGTTTTAAAAGTCAAGTAAGTAGTCGCAAAAAATGCAGACAGCAGTCACCAACATAGTACCAGTTTGCAATATAGTAATCCTGCAGACCCCTGGTAATTATTGTGGATTAATAATCACATTTTAAAATAAATCAACAATTAATTACATTTATTTGTTTATTTATTAGTCAGCTAATCTGGATTTGAAGTTGATAAATATAATTATATTATCATTCACCAAAGTGTTTGGTATGAACTAACTTATTTATGAACTTATTATTTATTACAGTTCATTTAACTTACTTGAACAATTTCCCGCCACCCCACGAGATATCGTTATTATTTTATACAAAACACTAAACACATTCCAATTGCTTCACGAAAACAGCCTTGCAAACTTCTAATTAAATTACTTTAACACATAAATTGTTCTAAATTCGGAGACAATCTCTAGATTACTTGGTTTAACACCTTAGAAAACAACTCAATGAATTACAATTAAATACTAAAAACCTCCAAATGAAATCCTTAACATCCTAGAAAACATTCCAATTGCTTGCTTATATTGCTAAACATTTCCAAATACTTAAATAAATCGTAATAAAACTACTTAATGATTGTGGCGACGTAATTTTTATTCGTTGCTAATAAAAATTGTACCTAGGACGATATGTTACTACATTTTATTCATTTTCTAAGAGTGACCATATTATAATATGTCACCAGTTTTTTTGTCTGGTGAAATTATACTAACCCATTTCGTCAGTGGGTCAGTGTCTTTAATTGTGTTCATTGCCCTACGATCAATATATAGGTCAATGAACCTGTATTACACTGCCATGAACTTGATGTAAGTACTTATTGGAAATATATTCAGTTTTCGGCTTCATTCAGTTATAAACAAAGAACAGATTGAGGATAATTTTGATTATTCCCGTTGTCCCCATTGGACATTTCCCCATAAAAGGGGACAAAGGGGATATAATAAAATAATCAAAAACTTCTTTGTCCCCGTTAATATACTCTATTGGCAGTAGTGGGACGTTTATGGGTTGAAATAATGATACTTTTTAGAATTACGTGAAAGTGTATTAAAAAATAAATCCGTATTGCTTACAGTTATTTAACTATGAAAATATATACTTTTTCAAAAGGTTGTATTTAGCAAACAAATGCGTGGATCTCTTTCCCTTTATAAATAAAAAAAAATACATATTGAGAGAAATACCTACTACAGATTTATTAACAAAGAAAGACAATTTTAATTTTAATAAAATCTATTTTTACCCACGACGGAACGGAGACGGTATATGCGTTTGGGGTGAGAGGCTGTGTGATACTGTATATACACGATACTGTATTTTTTCGCCGGGGGCTGCCATACCCTGACTTGAAATGAACGAAAGTATTGCAGTTTTATGTATTTGATACCTACCTAATTATTAACAATATTTAGTTTACAATATATATTTAATACTAGAAACAGTAATTATGGTATTAGCAGCCCCCGACGAATTTTCTTGGGATTGTTTTTACGCTACTTATTATCTTTTCGTCGGGGATTTAAAATAAAGTTATTTAAACCTTTTTATATGTTACGTTTCTTATTTTGTATAGATGTTATCGTCGTGGGTTTTTTAAAAAATTTTAATTTTGTTTTTTTTATCCTAAAGTAGTAATTTTTGAGAAAGACTTCCTTGTGATAGCTATTGCTACGGCCGTGTCTATAAACACTTAGTTGCATCACTTGCAACATGCAAGTATTGTTATTAGGGTCTACGCACTCACATGATTAATTTAAAAGTTCAAGGTGCAAGTGATACTTGACGAGATCTAATTTCGAACCTCAGTCAATTAAACTTTTGCAGTTGAAGAATGTGTATTGTGCGTAGTTCTAGATTGCAGTTAATTGAAACATAAACTGGGGTTTTTGGGAATTCTCAACAATCCATAGCACAGTTAAAATCTATAGCGTCGCCGCGGTATATGAATAGGTATACTATTTACTTTTTTCTATAAACTTTACTGTCACCGGGGCGTAGCGGTTAAAATGGTCGTCTCGCCACTAGATCGCCGTACCCGTGCAGTGGGTTTGATTCCCACACGAGACTATAATATTTCATCATCATCATCATCATCTCAGCCTATTGCAGTCGCCCCCTATTTCATGGGAACAAACATAGCTGGCGAAATGTGGGTGTGAAACACCTCTGCCTACCCCTTCGGGGAAAAAGGCGTGATGCTATGTGTATGTGTGTGTATATCTAAATACTGGTTGTTTTTATTTCTGTATATTATTTACTTTTTACACTTTTTACATGTCATTCGTTATCTGTCAGAATCAGAAAATATTTATTTGATGAGATTCATAGATATTTCTTCTCTTGGGTCTGGATGTAGGTACTCATTTTGCGTCTGTTATTATATGTAGTGGTGTAGCGACGATTTTTTTTTTTATATATATAAATACTAACAACTGCCTCGGTGGCGCAGCGGGAAGTGTATACGACTGCTGTGCAAGAGGTCTCGGGTTCGATTTCCGGGTCGGGAGAAAATGGTATTGGGTTTTTCTATCATGAAATTCCAGTATTAAGAGTTTGGTAAACAAATGTTCCCGGTTGATGTCAATAGGCTCGCCTCCTATTTCATGGGAACAAACATAGCTGGCGAAATGTGGGTGTGAAACACCTCTGCCTACCCCTTCGGGGAAAAAGGCGTGATGCTATGTGTATGTGTGTGTATATATAAATACTGGTTGTTTTTATTTCTGTATATTATTTACTTTTTACACTTTTTACATGTCATTCGTTATCTGTCAGAATCAGAAAATATTTAATTTTTTGAATCTGTATGATATGAAAAAAATTCCCTCCACGTACGTAGTAATAATATTATTTGAAAATAACTTGGCGCGTTTATTTTTTTTTTATGTTCTTCAAACATTTTTTTAAAGAGTGGGATTGCATTTTATTCGGTTCTAAGAGACGATGAGGTATGAACTAAAACCTATTTGTGCAGTAATGTAACACTTCACTTTGTCGGGGGTTGATGTTGAAAATAGCCCAACTTTCTGCATGTAAGTACTTGCTTGTAAGTACCTATATCGCTACTATCAGCCAATTTACAGTAAAATATTTCATAATATAATGTGTATTTATAATTAAGAATTGTACATTTTCAACTGTAGATCAAAAGAGGATTGTGCTATGTATTTGTGTTAATTTTAATCAAAAGTATTGCGCCCTGAATATAATGATAGAAGTCACATTCTAAACTATCACCTGCAAAGACATAAAAAGCATAACAAAGGGATTAGTTATTAAAGTGTAGTATTTTAACGTAGCCATTACGATTTGGTATTTAAGGACATAATAAAAACTGTGTAAGTTCAATATTGTAAATGTAATGGTACTTACGTACGACGTTATGTAAATCAAATATATCGACAATGACGTCACCTAGCAGCTAGCATTATTATAAATTCGTACAACATTATCGATATGAAATTCGACGCAAAAAATCGATGTTATGACTCGATAACATCGAATCATAACATTAACTTATCAAATGTTGAGATTTGTTGCATTTATGAAAACAATCGGTAAGTAATAGATGTATTATTTTTTTATTTTTTTATATAGGATCTCCAACAAGAAATACACATTACATTCGAATTAAATTAATAGAATATGTATAGGCATATGTTTTCTCAGTTACAGGAGATCACAGCATGGTTAAAATAAGTAAGTACAGTTAGTATACTAGCAATTGAAAATACAATAAAAAAAAATACATTACACAATATACAATTTCATTTAAATTACTATGCAATATATATATATAATATGAACTTTCGTTGACAACATTTCTTTCCGCATTGCCGTAAGTCTCCGCTTGGGAGCCTTTAATTTTATTACTCACCTTTGTTCTTGTGGTAAGGTCGTTGATCAGCTTGGTCACCACGGTCTGTCTTGTTTCAGAAGCGCTGGAAGAATTTCGCGGCATGCCAGTTTAAACGATGTCATTCGCCGGGCGCTTGTCAGTGCGCGTATACCGTCCGTTTTGGAGCCTAAGGTACGATTCAGACCAACCGGCTCGCATCGGCCCGCGCCGGGCGGCGTTTTACAATGCGGTAAAGAACATTGAAATGTATCAACAGTAATTACAGTTCATATTTGCATGCAACTTACGCATAGTTACCTCCGTCGGCATCCCGCGACGCGTCGCGACGGCCGACCGGCTCCGACCGGCTCCGACCGGCTCCGGCCGGCTCCGACCGGCTCCGACCGGCTCCGACCGGCTCCGACCGGCTCCGAAGACGCCGTCGGCATCCAATCGGCTGCCGTCGGGTCCCCTCGGAGCCGGTCGGCCGTGTGTCGTACGGAGATTACGGTGCAGCAACAGCTAGCGAATCATTCAAGTTGTTCTTCAAGCGATATTTTAAATAATATTTCACTTTACGTCTACGCGGCACAAAGAGAGCGGCACTTATGGGTGCTACGCACTCGCGTACGGATTCCAGCGGACGCTGTCGGCTGTCGCGGCACCCGTACGGCTACCGCGGCAGCCGTACGACGCGAGCCGGTTGGTCTGAATCGTACCTAACGGCCTAGTGCGTAGCGATGGTAAGCGACCCGACGGCATGACTCTCGTTCCGTGGAAGATGGGTAAGCCCTTGGTGTGGGATGCTACTTGCGTTGACACACTGGCGGCATCTCATCTTTCTGGTATTAAAGCGGGTTCTGCTGCCAATTCTGCAGAGTGCCTCAAGAGGCGTAAATATGAAAGTCTTAGTGAGACTTACATTTTTGAGCCTTTTGGGGTTGAAACTCTTGGACCTTGGGGGCCAAACGCTCATAAATTTTATCGTGAAATTTGTAAGCGTGTTTCTGAGGTATCACATGATCCAAGGGCTGGCCTCTACCTGGGGCAACGCATTAGCCTTGCTATCCAACGCGGTAATGTGGCTAGCCTTTTGGGTACGTTTCCTCAGGAATCTGATCTTAATCAGATATTCTATTTATAGGAATTCCCTGTAAATAGAGTATCTGGTTCTTTTTTCTTTTAATAGGTTAGCTGTGTATGTTTTTAAGTTATGTGTAAATATTAGAACAATAAGGTAAATATGTATAAACAGAACTCTTAAAAATAACAATGTGGGGAACCAAAATTGATGATTAGCTTGTACTAGGTAGTAAAACCTGTGCTACAGGCAGTTTAAGGTTATACAAAGCACTCTTGTAGTCCTTACAATGTAGAGAGAACAAGATTATGTAAAAAGCTAACTATCCCCTTCCCACCTTTCTATTTAGTGTTCCTATTCCACGACCACATAAATGATGGAACAAAAGCAAATAAAAAAAAGAAATAATTGAAAATGGAACACCAAATTGAAATTAGGAAAGAAGAAAAATTATAGTTCTTATAATTATATTAATGAAATGACATAATAGAGGCTTTTATATACTAATTAAATGAATCAGCTATTGTGCGGTGATCAGTACCTTGCCGACTTAGTGGAAAAAAGCTGCAAACAAGGAAACATCACAATGCGATTTTAAAGCTTATTTTTATGGAAGCAAGAGGCAATATTGCACAGTCTAAATATATCTACCAACTAACGACTTTTACTAAGGTAACCACGTAAGGTGAGACATGATCTGTCTACCGTCTAGACATAAAGGTATTGTCTCGACACAATATATTGTGTAAATGACACATGTCAAACTACCTATTAACAACCATCGTTTTGCGTCAGAGGTTAATTATAGATAAATCGAAGCCAGTAGGCAAGAAGCGTTTATAACGTCTTCAATATCAAGTAAGGATTATAATCTTCGTACATTTTTGTCAACAACCGAAAAATTCGCTTACGTGCACCTGCTTTTTAGATTACTTTGTTTTGTCTGTGGTTTTAACTGTCTACCAAAATGAGTAAAAATTGTTGTCCAAAAATATATTTTTAATCCAAAATGGGTATAATGTGCACCGAATTCTGTGTCCCTATTATTAGGGATACCAAAAAGGTACAAAAGGAATTTAGGTCTCGCTTTGTTCGTCTGTCAGAGTATTATATCTTGGAATCTACATTATTATAAGCTATCGAATTATTTCCTCTGCAAAAGCGGCCGAAATGGCGGCCCTTGTCTCCGAAATTTGTGAAATAATTCCAGTTGATACAATCATCTTTGTGTTAAGCTTTCAGGAAAAATAAAATGATGTTTCTAACTAGCTCATTCATTTTTAATCACCAAAAAAGCTAACAGCCTAACTAAATTTGTTTGCTGAATATTATGTTTGACATTGTTTTTTTTGCTATACCTTTTTACGAATATATTATGTATCGCCTGTATCCATTCCAACGGCTACCCACCACCCTTACCAGGTCATCGGTCGTTCTTGTGGGGGGGGGTCGCCGTTGGATGCAGGGACAGAAAGTAGCTCGCTGTGGCGGAAGTTAGATGAGACCTAAATCCAACAGTGGACGTCATTGGGCTGGTAAGATGGTGATGATGTTTCATTACTCGGCCTTTCGAATCTGTTTTTAGTTTCATTTCGTCTCAATTATTAATTACATGTTATTACGTGTAGTATTTTCGTCAGTTTGCTCGACGTTTTTATTTTATTTATTTATATTCTACTATTCTACTGACATGACCCAACTCTTATCATGTCGTTTATTACTGCTCGACACATTTACATCCAAAAAGAGATATTCTTTTATACTGATGATGATAATGCTGACTTTTGCGTCAGTTAATTGATAGTTCTCTGTTATAATCATACAAATTTCTTTGGCTCTTAGCCGCCATTATTTCGTATATTACGTTTTTGTAGTTAACATACTTACAGATTTTATGTTCGATGAATCGTAAAATTCATTAGAATGTTGCGAGAAAGTGCATAGTACAGAATAAATTTCCCGTCTTACTATTACTACGAAGTAGTAAGATTGGTATTAACACGGGGAATAAAGGGAGAAGCAAGCATTTGATCTGTTACAGTAGAAAAACAAACATTTCCCATGCTGTATCATAATTCCGTGCAACAAAATGATGCAATGTCGTTAAATATTTCAAGGTTTCTTTCCAATAGCTGCAACTGTTCATGCCGTTGTTATGTTAGTTCACTATAGTATTTTACTGATAAATCGGTCAGCCGTTGCGGGAAGTTGCGATAAGTGTTGTTTAAGATTATCACTTTTTGCAGCTTCTCTGGTACCACATTGTTGACAAACTTTTGATGTAAATTATATTGCATATGTTTATAATTTACAACAAATAGAATAAAAAGTTATAAGGCAACAATATCATATACAAACCAGCACTTACTTATTTATTTCTTATATAATACTTATCCTAAGCCTGATATTTTTTGTTCTTCTAATATACATACGTATTACTGAAGAGTAAACTCTTCAAGTTGTCTCAACAGCTTTTATTTTAACTAGGTATAAAAAATATTTTTAGTTCAAAGTTATATTACTTATTCTTGTTTGACTGCATTGTTGATGTAGTAACTTTGTGCCATTGCTTATCACAAGAATCCATATTAATTGACTCGGATCTTGTCGGCAACAATTATAAAGATAATATAATTAAACAAAATCTTCTTGTTAGCAATACAAAGTTTGAATAATGCCTCAGAAATTACTTTAAACTTTTGGTCTCGCGGTCTTCTGGTGTGGTGCTGGTCCATTAGAGTATTACACTATTAGAATATAGTAAACTATGTAAGCGTTCATGCGTATCTATAACATACTAGAAGTCGCGTGGGGATCCACTCCCTTTGTTCTTTATTTGGCCACTGCTCAACTCATATTAGCCGTAGCGTGATGTTATATAGCCTATATCCTTCCTCGATAAATGCACTATCTAACATTAAAAGATTTTTTTAAATCAGACCAATAGTTCCTGAGATCGTAGCATTCAACCAAACAAACCCATCAGCTTTATAATATTAGTATAGATTTATCTCCTTCCTAGATGTTTTCGTTGAGAATATCTGGCGCGGTGACCAAATTGAAACCACGTGGACATAATTATTTAGTTTTTTTGTTGTTTTTATCTGTCAGCGTATTACGTGAACGAAACTATTACATGTAGTACTAAATATTATTCATACGAGAGCTGGTTATTTTTACCCACGACGGAACGGAGACGGTATATGCGTTTGGGGTGAGAGGCTGTGTGTTTGTGTGCTTGTGTGTTTGTGTGTTCCAACATAATGCCTTATATCACGGAAACGGTTTGACCGATTTAGATGCGGTTTTCTGTAAAGTGTGTGCGGCTCTTGGGGACAGGTTATTAGATAGGTGTTATGTTAATAGCTCGCCAGGGGGCGCTACAATACACTGATTTCGTTGAATCCTTTGTGCCCTCCTATCTTTAAAACGATTAGACTGATTTCGATACGGTTTTCTGTAATTTATTTGTGATTTATCGAGGATTGTTTTTGGATTCAAGATTTTGTATTTTTTCGCCAGGGGGCGCTGTAATAGACTAGGCAAACCTATGTTGATTTCGTTGAAACCTTTGGGCCCTCCTATCTTTAAAACGATTAAACCGATTTCGATACGGTTTTCTGTAATGTATTTGTGATTCATCGAGGATAACTTTTGGATACACGATATTGTATTTTTTCGCCAGGGGGCGCTGCAATAGACTAAGCAAACTTATGTTTACAGTTATCCGTAAAATAATTAGACCTGTTACTGTATAGGGACACGTAGCATTGTAGTACTAAGATATTGATTACACTCATGAGGTTAAGCAACTTCGGATAAGGTCAGTTCATTGATGGGTGACCGTTTATTCAATTTTAGGGTTCTGTACCTCAAAAGAAAAAAAACGGAACCTTTATAGGATCACTCCGTTGTATGTCTGTCTGTCTGTCTGTCCGTCTGTCTAGAATATTTTTCTCAAGAACGCATAGAGGTATAAAGCTGAAATTAATATCATATACTTGGGTCTGCAAAACCTCGGCGTAAAATAAAAATCAAAATTCTAAGTTAACGCAATCAAAAGATACAGCTGTTTATGCTCCATTTTTGACGATTTATCTTGACGATCATAATCTATAGGGAACTTACCGTTGACCTAGAATCATGAAATTTGGCCAGAAGCAATAACAAGTTGCACAAGTAAAGGAAAAAATCCGAAAACCGATCTCGTGTTGTTATATCACTGAATATTAGTACTGAGGTATACAATGATAAGCCTGAAAAAAATTAGTAAGAGTGAGAGTTTATTCCAGACTGACGTTATATAAACACCTATCTACCTTATTTATTCTAACTTATAGGTATCCCGTGCTCGGGGTGTAACCAAATTTTCATCATTTTTGCGATAGCACGCACCATTTTCGAGATACAAGCTATTATAGGTGGAAATCTGCGCTAACTACGAAGGCAGTCCGGCTACGGCAATCAATGTGCGATAGTTAAACTTAACACCCCCCGATTCAGAGCAATCCGAATCGGACTGGTTAGGTTAGGGTTTTTTTTTTTTTTCAAACCACCCAGAAGTAGGAGCCCCGCGAAGCGGGGCTCCGGCGACCTTTGTGCGACGGATGAGCACACAAGTCAACAAAAAATAAAATATATATAATAAAGTCGAAGATCCATGCAAATTCCATTCATTCTAGAGCTTACATGGTAAGATAAGGCGCTCCTTAAAAAGTTTAAAATAAGAAAATTAAAATGATAATTTCAAGTTATAAGACTTACTGCAACAGTAAATTAAAAAAAAAATGTGTTTGTTCTATAACTTAGTATAAAACTTTTATTTATCTGTCAAGGTTCTTAAAATTTTATACGAGTTACTTACAGTTAGTAAGATAGGGCGCTCTTTGAAAATATTTAAAATAAAAAACAAAATTAAAAATTTTGAAAAAACCCAGGACGATAACATCTGTCCAAAATAAGAAACGTAACATATAAAAAGGTTTAAATAACTTTATTTTAAATCCCCGACGAAAAGATAATAAGTAGCGTAAAAACAATCCCAAGAAAATTCGTCGGGGGCTGCCAATATCATTACTGTTTCTAGTATTAAATATATATTGTAAACTAAATATTGTTAATAATTAGGTAGGTATCAAATACATAAAACTGCAATACTTTCGTTCATTTCAAGTCAGGGTATGGCAGCCCGCGACGGATTTTCTTGGGATTGTTTTTACGCTACTTATTATCTTTTCGTCGGGGATTTAAAATAAAGTTATTTAAACCTTTTTATATGTTACGTTTCTTATTTTGGATAGATGTTATCGTCGTGGGTTTTTTCAAAATTTTTAATTTTGTTTTTTTAGTTTTAGTTGTGCGTATTTTTATGAAGTCACACTAGATAATTGATCTCACTGTGACATAAATATTACCAACGTACATATAATGTACTATGTACGTAGTCACAGTCTTTGTCTGTCTTTTTGCATTTCATTCGGGGATATGATATAATCACGTTTTATTATGAAATATCTAAGTAGAGACGTATGCGATTATCTACACAAAAGGCATAATAGTTCACAAATAATTATGTTCAAAATAGGTCGTGAGCCGACTCTCATATATATGCCAATGGACCTCTAGATTAAAAATCAATCAGTTTAAGTTTAACAAAAATGGTTATCGCTAATTATTATTTTCCTAATTATTGTATTTTTATTGCACTTTCAAATCGGTTTAGCTAGCAGTTTCCTAATAAGTCTACCAGTAAGTATATCTATAGGTATTTGTCTCATGTGGGAATCAAATCCACGTCACTCGACACGGTGATGTTAGAGGTAAAACAACCACCTTAACCGCTATGCCATGGTCACAATTAAGTCGTTGTGAGAAACTGGTGTCTGAAATAAACGTATTTGTGTGACTATCATGTGATTCAAAACGTATAGCTATCGTGCTATACGAGGAAACCCATGACTCTTGTTCTAAATTAAAATATTAGTGTAATTTCCGCCTAGACATATAGGTACTGAATTCAAACCCAATTGAAATAAAGTTTCAGTAGGCTTGGCTGACGAAATACTTTATCGCATTTCGCGGTCGGTCAGAAATAGCTGGTTGCTGAAAATACACAAATGTAAATTCTAATCAAAATATAGTTACTAAAATAATGTAAGTAACAACCTAAGTACTTATGTGAGGTGTCGTAAGTTGAGACCACAAAGCCAACTCGTATTTTTTTATGTCTGCTGAAATTAGAACTTCGGTCAGTGGCTTTAAACGGAATGTTTAACAAGTCAGTGACAATGATGCATATAATGTTTGTGATGACAATGACGGAGCAAAAAATCAAGCTAACGTAACTGTATCGGTGTCTATACTTTGGGAACATATTGTATGCAAAGTGTACTATTATGTCATCCCTACAAAAATCTAACACGCGCATACTGTTCACAAATAGTATAGCATATTTCTTTTTCTAATACGTCACGTCAATACCGTAGTATTTGGATCATTAAATTTCTACACAAACGCGTATAACATAATGATACACAACACGTTAACAGTTAACGGGCCAGATTAAAACGTCATCGGTAATGATATCGTCAGTGGAGCGAAGGGGGCATCGGCACTTGGCCGGTTTACTCGAGCTGACGCGCCAGGTGGCAGCCGTGGCAATGTTGAAGAGTGTAGACGCCGATGTTGTTCGTTGCTCCGGCTACTTCGTGCTCTGTGACGCAATCTCGCTTGCTGCCATACGTCTGCTTTGGCGGTTCAGCCTGTTCGCGGCATCGTTCATTCCGTTTTTAACTCGCGAGTTGGTCGCTCGCGTTGTGTTGCTATATATAAAGCACGTGGCCCAGTGCTTCGGTTCGGTTTCGCTATAACCTATAACCCTCACTCAAAAGCCGGTGCAAGCTGATCGTAAAAGGTGAGTGGTCAGTGTTATATTATTTTTTAATTTATAAGTTGGAACTTTATCATCAATTTTTTGACAGAAATACATCGAGTGAGCTTTCCTGCACTCACATATGGGTGTGCATTTAATTTGCATTTCGTACAATTTACGTGTGTCAACGTCATCACAATAAATTTAATTGGATATAATGTTAGTAAATTATGTATAGCTGTGCGCTTATTTTTATCATATATAAATATATGTTAATGTAATGTTGACATGCTTGAGGAAACTTGTGAATCGATAACTTTTGAATATAGGTAGGCTCCCTACCTACATCCTGTAAGTAACCAATTGACGAAACTGCATTTAGTTACGTGTCTTAATAGTTACATGTCACTGAATTTTTATGTAAATAAATACAATTTTTTTTTATCTTCATATGTCAGTTTGCCATATGTTTAACATATGGTTTGAGTAAAAGTTAGGTACGTAAACCTAGTAGGTAAAACTATTTTAAAGAATGTCATTGCCATGACACATGTGGTTGGTACTACATAAGTACATTAAAGAAATAAGTATGCGTGTAATCTAAAAGTATTTGTTTGTAAAGGAATATTTAGTTTCAGGCAGGTATTTCTTGCTAATTTCATAGTTGAATGAAATTAGGTCAAGCAATTTAGCACAGAAACTTGTTGACATGGATCTTATACCTAGTTATATTTACCAACTTTTTTTTGTTTACTTTTCGATACAAAACTTTATTATGTTTTAAATAATATCAAATTTTCTACTTACGACCTCTCTGACTAATTGGCTTTTTGGTTAGCCAACTTTATAATAACTTTCTTGTTTAGTTTTTCGGAAGAATATTTACATCTTATTTATATGTATATTTTAACATTAATGTAAAAAAAGCAATTAATTAAAACAATTGAATACGAAATATTCATGTCATTTGTCAGCTGGCTGAAGTACATAAAGTACGGTAACTTTATTACTTTCATACCAGATTTTTTTTTTATAAGAATAACAAGATCAGTTTCCCACTTATATTATGTTGGTTGATACGTACCTATATTGATCCGCAGTAAAATTAAATATACAAGTATATAAAAGTACAAAGCGGACTTTCTGAAATTTATTTAAATCTTTCAATCACTATCGAAATCTTGTAACAATCCTTATAATACATAGATAATTATGATAATATACTTACCATATACTTATGCAATAGTATTTAATTTTGAACAAGAAAGAATTAGGTCAGCTTCTTTTGCAACTGAAGATTGTCATTTTGTACCTATCAATGTTCTGGTCCAAATTAATCGAACATTTCATTAATTATTAACAGTGCCTGTCTAACCGTCAGTCATAAATCGTAGGTACATAAATAATGAATGAACCGTGTAATATTCGGTACATTGTTTTGTAAGTTACTTAATGTACCGAATAAAAATATACAATGCATTTTTACATAAATTATATTACCTACATGCAGGCCAATACCTATTTACTGTAGTCGTCTAGCATTTCAGAGCCTCTACACAAGGGAGACACCAAACTTCTTAGTAGTTTAGATTAAGTTCATAGTATTGAATAGATAATTTAAAATAAAAAATAAAACGGTATATTTTCGAACATCGGTGTAAGCCTAATAATAAATTATCAAATAGAAAATACAGATATTTTTTTCCATCAATGTGTTTTTAAGAATCTACCGTATCATACCGCAAAAAAATATCCAAATCTTGTTATCTGAAACAACATCAAAACTAGAAGAAACATGATGCGTGAGTGAGTAAAGTTAGTTGATGATTAGTTCACTTCATTCATGTTTACACACGGCATTCAAACTTGAAACGTAGATAACTGGTCGACGCGCGACGTTGTTGACGTAAAGCCGAGTCAGGTGCATTATTTATTAATGCCACGTTAAACATTACCCTGTAATGTGTTTGAGGTAGATTTTTGCCCATTCACATTCACGATCGATTTTATTTATTTAGAACTAACTGTTGCTAGCGGCTCCACACGCGACAAATTCTATTGACCACCGAAACTTTATCTCTTTACAATTTATTGTTATTATTTTTTACATTTTTCCAACTTTTTTTTCTCATAAGGATCTTCATACGAATATTAACAAAAAAGTACCTATTGGCCGAAATAATCCAGCCGTTCTGGAATTTTAGACTAACTATGCCCCACAGTTGATGTCCATCCCTAATGCTCCAATCTCAATTTTATATAGCACTAGCTGTGCCTGCGACTTCGTTTCTTTTTTGACATTACTTTTTTCAAAGTAGTTTTAAGTTACTCCTTATTGCGTCAGCTATCTGCCAGTGAAAGTCCCGTCAAAATCCATCCAGCCATTCCAGAGATAAGCCGGAACAAACAGACAGACAGATAGACAGACAGACAAAAATTGTAAAAAATGTTATTTTGGAATATGTACCGTATATACATTCATATGCATGTAGTAAAAAGCGGTTCTTTTAATATTACACACGGACACTACAAATTTATTTATTTGTATAGATGTATAGATAATTAAAGCATAAAAAATTGATAAGTATAAAAAATAAACAGGCTAGTTAAAAAACTAAAATCAGCACGTTTCAACAATTCTTCAACCTTATAATATGTAGTTCACCACATATATTTATCATAGATTTTAATTGAATGATTTGCTTAACGTAAATCAGGTGTAATAAATATGTTCAAATATAAGTTCATTAATGTGTCCCTGTTTCATTAATAAAATAAAAAAATTCCTCCACTCTCATTTTAAATAGGTAGATAAGAATACTTTCTAAGCTAAACTGAAAATTCATTTGAAAAATTTCATGAACAAATGCTGATAACGGTCTTATCTTTTCATGGCCAGAAAATGACAATTTAGTTAAATAATACCTACTTATTATCAAAGAGAATGTGGGCCCTGATAATCCGTATATAGGTTACCTACGCACCTACATACCAACTTTGAGAGTTTACAAACGACACAAGCTGTATTTAAAAACATAAGTTCACGGAAAGTTAACCTTATGGGCATAACTGTCTATACTTGAAGGTAGTCATCAATATTTTACAACTAGCGTATTCACAGCGTGCGTCTTTTTCTTTTCGTATACGATCGCACTCTACTTACCTATTTTATCATACGATCGTACACAACCGCTTCATCGTAGAATTTGAAAATGACCTCTAATAGTCAGAGTAAAGAATATATTTTCGATTAAATTTTAAAGTATATAGAACTGGTGGTTAATTCATTTTTCAAATTAGTTTCTTTTTAACTGGTTGTTTTATTCATAAAACTGTAGACTAACTTTACAGACAAGGCACGCTTTCACTGTCATGTCACGTAGGTTTGTAAAGAGGCATTTAAAGGGTTATAATGCTAAACGATTCTGTTATGTATTAACTTCGGTGGTAAGACATGCTACTAAACTAAAGCCCGCTATACAATAAGGTACCTATTAGCTATCCATAATTTGCTAAAACCTAGGCTAAGTGTATTAAGAAGATTTTGCATGTAAAGAAACAAAATTAACCGTAGGCTAAGCTTATGGCCTGCTTAAAAGTATAAGTATAATATCCTATATACCATGCAAGTTTAATTATTACCATGCAACTTGTTATAATTCGTAAATTAACTCGTATTCGCGTAGCCGGTAGTTATTTAATCTTTAGGATAAACACTAAATGTGTTTGTATTATTCTTCTTCTTATCGTATGGGCTTGAAGTAGACCCTAGTGTTGGAATTCGTCATGTATTATTGCAACAACTATAATTTTTTTATAACCTACTGGGTTACTGGATAACCCTTTCGGCTGTGACTGTATGATACAATGTCAATATAAAAATAAATATTTCATTTGTTTGCAATCATTGATCTAAATGAAGTATGAAATAAAACACTACATATTAAGTATTGTGGACACTCGAAGAGAGTCCTTTCGAAGTACCTGCGCGCCACCAGGTCGATGACCCCGCGCAACATGTCAATAATTGCTAGCACTACCATTAATTCGTTTCCAAGAATATTCCCCATCCACTCCGCTGTAAATAAAACACAAATAAAAAAAGCAATTCAAATTAGTATTCATTGTTCGAATGAATACTCCCCTGCAGGGCAGATTCGCAGTAAGCGGCAACAGTGCGCTGCGAAGCATGTGTCCCCTTAATTCGTAGAACTAAAATAACAATACATTTTTTTGTAAATTTACGGGATGTTTCTTTTCTAACTATAATAAAAACTTTTTGGCTTAGCACTTACTACCTGTTCCTCCTTTTGCCTTAAAACTCTTGATGAATTCTTTTTTTTCTTATCGTCAAAATTTATCTTAATTGCAGTAACTTTATGTACCTACTTACCAAAATACCTATAACAACTAAAACTTGGATACTTATTTTGTTTACGTAAAATGTGTAACAGTTGTAAAATTGTAAGTAACTAAAGTAACTATATTATAAAAAATAGGCTATCGGGCCACATATCGATAAGGGAGTCGCAACCTTGAATAAAATTAATTAAAATTGTAGTAAATTGCTGCACCGCTTCACACAGCTGCAATACTAACAACCGATTTTCTAATCGATATTATCGAAGGAAATATGATAACGTTAAACTCGCGTGACTAGGTACTGGACTCACATCAGATATTCAGAACAGTATCTAGTAACAGTCATTCATTATTTCCTTATCACTAAGAAATGTTAAGAAAATATTTGAATTCCTTATTTACCAAAATATAACGTGTACCTACCTATAATATGATGATAATAATATATAATTATTAAGAATTTAAGTGTCGTATTATATAATTTTGTACATTTTATTACAAGAAATATGACTCGTATGAGTTTAGAAGTATACCTACCTACATTTAAAGTGGTTTTTACCCGACCGACAGGAAGGGTATTGTTCTTCGCGCGTATCGTATCTTACAACCATTTTTCGGTTTTTTTAGTGCGTTGCTTATCTGTTGATTTTTTGCAGTCGGGTTATTTTAATTTTTTAATTATATTTGCTTGTTTGTTGAAGAGAAAAGTCCAATAAAATAGAACTTTGTGAGCCGATTATTTTTTTGTTAGTCGATGATGTTTAACATCGTTTGTATAATTAACATAAATAATGTTTTCTACCATAGGGTTTTAACTATACTGGTAAAGAGTTACAACTTATTCCACTTTATACTCGTAATACTGTTTCTTAACTGTTCAGTAACCCTGGTTGTTCTCTCCTCTTCTTGGTTAATCGTTGATCGTTAGAATAGATAGATAGATATTTAACACCTCGGTTAGTACAAAAATACTTAACTGTATTGATATGAAAAAAATCGTAAGCCAGGTAAATTTCAACACTGAACGTTGAAAACGTATCTAGTTCAAAATTTGGAAAAATAACAGTTTAATTTACAGTTTTAAATAAATATACTTTATTTCATATACTTACAAAAAATTGGCAACAAAGGCTAACAAAGGTTTAGAATATTTAATAAATACGTGTTGACAGCACAAATATATTTCAGCTTAAATGACTATCGTGACCGCGGCACAGGCTCTAATGTACTTTTTGCACTGGTCAATTTGTGAAACGACTCAGGCTTGTTACCTGTCTCCTATGAGATACTTTCATTTAAACTGCTTCACAATTTCTAACCGGTAAAATCCGGATTGAATTGGTATGAACATAAAAACCAGCACGAAGTTAAACAGTATATTTTTTGTTATAACTATCTAACTGAGCAAGACCAGTTACAGTGGTATAACAATTATCCATTGGTCGACAAAAATGCTAAATTTTAGTGAATTTTCACAAAATTCAAGCACTATCTCTAGATCATTATGATGACCACGGTAATAAGTTAAAAATTCTTGAAACCAGTACTAATTTCAATTATTTTTAATAATTATGTGCAGTCAGTAATAAATTGAAAATTGAGGAAAACTGGTATTTATTTAAAAAATATATTCATATGAATACTAGTAAGTATATTTTTAATAACATAATAAACAACACCATGACTATGATGATGCTAAAAATATGAAAGTGTAAAACAAAATATATTTTAAGTAAGTATAAAAGATTCAGTTATACAACACAGCAGCCAATTTGAGCTGTCATAAAACAAAATTTACGTTGTTGACCATTTGTATACCCTTACTTTAACTGCACAAAAGTACATAAATAATTCCCGATTAATAAAAAGTTCAAGTTTTGTAGAAGGATACTAATTCTTATAAATCAGTAATCGTACATCCCAACAGACTTTAGTTTATAATCCTTGATTATAGATTATAATGCATCGATAACGACGATAGCCCATGTTTAGGTTTGGTTGAACATGGTCGTGTGGCACAGTATGGAGGTAGCTTGCGACGCATCATATCACAACAACATAGCATCACGCCATTTTCCTCCAAGGAGTAGGTAGAAGTGCATCACTCTCATATTTCGCCAGAAATATTTGGTTCCACGTAAGGCTAGGCGCGTACTACGATGAAAAATCGTTACGAATAATTATCGCAAATCTGTAAACAGCAGAAATAGGTATACTACAATCCGCACACTGCATAATAGTTTGCGATTTAAAATCGTAAATGTGAAATCTTACGTATATTTTGTATTCTTTGAAACGATATTTCGTCGAGCTGAGAATATGCGATTCTATTTCGCACTTAAAATTCTCAGTATTAACCTATTAGAGGCGAACCTTTTGTCATTGGCCAAACCCCGGGCTGATACTGATTTTTTTTTTCAAAACCAATAATTTTACCCGACCTAGGATCGATCCCGAGACCCCTTGTGCAGTAGTCGTACACATTCCTGCCCCCCTAAAAAGTAGCTGTTTTTAATCGTAATAAGTATTTAAAAGTCACTTCAATACATTTGAACCATAGATTTATTTTTGTTCCTTCGTCCAAAGCACAGAGCTCCCGTCACTTTATTAGCTTATATATTTATCAGAAACCTACCAAGCGTATTCATGTCATTTTGCGAATATAGTTCGTTCGAGCTTGAATTGTTGTAGCAGAGTACTGCAATAGGCTGTGATGATGATGAGCTTGAATTGTTGGATATTTTTATTGGTACTGCATACGACAAGGCTCAGTCTACACCCATCATTATCGTCAGCCCTAATCACATACTATTACAGGTATTGACAATTCCGTCGCCTTCCGTAAACTTCACATTCTTTCATACTTTTTGAATAGAAAATCTTCAAGTAGGTCAATACCTAAGTAGCAATCTACTTATTATGAAAAATGAAAATTTCAATTATACCCACATACATACACATAGCATCACGCCTTCTCTCCGAAGGGCTAGGCAGAGGGGTATCACACCCAAATTGCGCCAGCTATGTTTGGTCCCATGACCATTATCACCCGACCCTTGAATCGAACCCGGGACCTCTTGCACAGCAGTCGTACCTATACACTTCCAACTGCTGTTATTATTAACCATATTTCATTTTCTCCACCAATTGTATAACTGCATACAAACACAGTTTTTGTTTTTACTTTATTAAGAACGGAACCATCCAATCGCGACATCAACTGAATTAAAAAAAAAATTGACTTACTACTGGTTTTTCAGCCATTCGCGTACTCGATGAAACAATAAGTATGCCAGGCAACACTAAAAAATAAATTATATGAGTCAAGGCTACCGCACACCCACACTATGCTCTACTTTGGTCTACCGGGCATTACTCCAGAAAAGATTAGCTTTCTATCAGTGCAAGAACTTAATAAATCGTATTACAGTTTCTAAAATTTGAAGCCCTTCAGCTTTATAATTCAACAACCAATATTCACGCAATCATGCATTATTTTCTTTCTGATCGTTTGATTCGATTAAATAATAGCGCAAAACAATGCACAAAGTCACCGACCACAAAAGTGCATCTACAGAACTCTAAATACTCGGAAAATTTGGTTCATTGACTTTTCAACTCGCAAACCAGGGCCCCAAGTTTTTTTAAGAATGGATCAATTCAATTGTAGTAGGATCTCAATAGCAGTTTTAAATATTTTTTGATATTCTGCTACTTATTTAAGACTAATTTATGAAAATATAAAATATGTGAAAAATTTGTGTAAATTACGAATGGATCAATTAAAGTTTATTTATTACTTCAGATTTCTCAATGTTAATACAAAACAGATTACTTTAAATATTAAATAAAGATATTTCGGCTATAGTTTAAGTCAGCCTCGGTGGCGCAGCGGGAAGTGTGTATACGACTGCTGTGCAAGAGGTCCCGGGTTCGATTCCCGGGTCGGGTGAAAATGGTATTGGCTTTTCTATCATGAAATTCCAGTATTAAGATTTTCTCTGAGTTTGGTAAATACAATACCATATTGACAATAGGCTCGCCCCCTATTTCATGGGACCAAACATAGCTGGCGAAATGTGGGTGTGAAACACCTCTGCATACCCCTTCGTGGAAAAAGGCGTACTACAACTTTAACGGTAACTCAGCAGTAGCCAAAAATATTTTTAAAAGGATCTTGAGAACGCTGGATAAGTTAATTAACACTAACCGAAATTATTTGTAATAAGTATAGGAATAACCATAGATTACCGCGCGGATCCTAGGTCTATGAGAATAACCAACAAATTAACGTCATAACAAAATCATATTCACAGCGTAATCGAGCGTAAGCTCCAATTGGTGGTAGATAAGACTTAACCTTTCGTACTGGGTTCAGATAAGGTCTATAATTAACAACTACATCACTTACATTTACGTTATTTATCTGTATAATAATATCAACTATTTACTAATGAGTAATTCTGGGGTGATTGGTAGTCACCACATAAATCACTTGTGTTTTATAAGAATTACTAGCTTTTGCCCGCGACTTCGTCCGGGTAGATTTCGATATTACATAGATCTTTGTTTTAAGTGGAATTCATGAACTCCAGAACACCCCACTGCAGGACTTGAATTTCATTTTACGTCAATATAGATAACATTTTCGTAATCAGCGTCCCTGAAAACCTTGAAAACGACATCCATATCAATTTCTAATAATTTTTACACCTATTTCATCCCTTAGGGCAAGTTTTTCAAACACCAAAAACAACCCATCAACTCACTTCTTAACTAATGTTCACATATAACTTGAAAAACAAAGAACTGTCTATTTAATATTTTACCCCCTGAACCCATCCCTATCAAAAATATTAAAAACAACATTTTAAGTTCCTATCCCAATACTAATTTGCAAAACTTTAACTTCAAAACAAAGATCTTTTCATACAACTTTTTATCCCCAATTTCACCCTTCCAAAGCCTCCCTTGTCAAAAATATTGATGAGGGTATTTTTTATTTTGATAGTAGTACCCCAAAACAAATTTTCAAATCTATAAGTTAAAAAACGAAGAAGTTTCATACAATCGTTTTTATCCCTTTTCACCCCCTTAGGGGTTGAATTTTTAAAAATCCTTTCTTAGCACACCTCTAGACATTGGGACAAACACACCCTCCAAATTTCAAGTCGCTACGACCAGCGGTTTAGGCTGTGCGTTGTATATAGGTCAGTCAGTCAGTCAGGACAAATACGCCTTTTATAATATGTATGGATTTAAATTGTTTTAGCATATAGTTATTTTTATGTGAGGAGAAAGAAATAAACGATCATTATTATTATGATTGCGATGTTGCCGTTCATAAGTATAAACGCTCTTAATCTTTTTAACGAGGCGTCACGTGTTTTAGCCCTGAAGGATCATCAGCAGAGGTGAATCACTCAAACATTTAGTCAGCTATGTTGTGTAGTCGATTGTTATTAAAAGCACGAACACCAAGTTGGTACTGAACTAAAAACCCTACTCTACACTTAAACCTAAATACCGCTGTGCCCGATCCAGAAATCGAACCGAGAACTTGCGAAACAGTCATATACGTATACCAGTCATACCATGATCATGACTGGCAAATTATATGTAACCAATAATTAATACGTTCTCAATTTTAATAATCTCTTCAGTATCATAACTTTTGATCCGTATGTCACTTAGGTCAAATCTTTAAACCTAACATGCTGCATGATGATAAATAAAAAAAATACTAAGAACGAGTATTCACGCGATGAATGATTAAACTCGTCCCACATGCCTAAATGCCTTCAGACTACCTACGGATTACTAGTCTACGGAGTTCTAAACAAAATAAAAAATGGAATGCCATCTATTTATTTTGTGTAGAACATTTTAGTCCTAAACTTTCACAGGTTTTTTTTCTTTAATTTAAAAATTTTTTTTCACCAATCGTATCGACGCCGTAAAGGGAATCAAATGGAGATTAGAAATATATACATAAAATATATTATGTATTTAATTTTAATCATCATCATCATCATCATATCAGCCCAACGACGTCCACTGCTGAACATAGGCCTCACCTAATTTACGCCACTGCGAACGGTTTAATTTTAATGAGGAATAATAATTACAAACCACTTTTCGGTCTTTTCAGTGCGTTGCTTATCTGTTGATTTTTTGCAGACGGGTTATTTTATTTTTTAATTATTTACTTGTATACTAAGGTGTTGGGTTAGTAAAGTCAGGGCATAGGCCAGGGGCTTGCCTTACCTGGGTTTTAAAATTTTTTTACAGCGAAAGCGATTTGAGCTTGTGAGTGTTGGCCACAAATTTTACATGAATTGTTGTAGTTTGTAGTGGGTTATTATTGTTCAGAGCCAAAAAATATTTTTATTTACAAGCGTCAACTTTAAAATTAACACGCTGCGCAAGACGTGAAGCAAAAAGACAAAGTCACCAATGACCTACATACCTACGTTGCTAGTGCGTAGGTTGATGTGTAGGTATTTTAGTTTGGTATAAAGACTGACATTAATATACAACATTACTTGACTTTAGTTTTGTTTCGCGTGAGATCTTTTGTTGTTGAAATTATAAATAGTATAAAGTTGTACCTAATTACATTAACCTATTAGCCGCCAAAACTGCGATTGCCAGATTAGAATACGCAATTTATTGTCAGTGACAAGAGTATGTTTTATTGTTGTTATTACAACAAAGAGGTATCATCATAATTCAGCCGTAGGACGTCCACAGCTGGACATAGGCCTCCCCAAGAGATTTCCAATAGGACCGGTTGTATGCAGCCTGCATCCAGCGCGATCTTGCTGTTGGAATCAATTCATCTGTCTACCTTGTGGGTGGACATCATACGTGATCGAATCAGGCTTGAGGAGAACCGCAGAAGAATGAAAAATTACCGACATTGCCCACCGGATTATCAAGTTGAAGTGGCAGTGGGCAGGGCACATATCACGCAGAACTGATGGGGCAGAAAATTTCTCGAAGGGAGACCGCGCACCGACAAGCGCAGCGTAGGACGTCCACCCACAATAGGTATATCCTTCAATAAAATTAATGTGCGCAATTTGACACAAAGTGAATATATTATTTTATTTCTGTCAAACAATGTTATATAAAAATACGTACTTACCTACTTAGTATGTATTAAGTACTTATCTATTTGCAGTACCTATTTGCTCCACAAATATCTAAACACAGTATACAATTAAATAAATTCATATTATTCATAGAAGACTAATACCTACCTGCCTTTTCATTATTACCTACACCCTCAACGCTACCAATTCTTACAACGAAAACACTGTTATATAATACTTAATTACTTATGTTCATGCATGCTGTGTTTACTGCCTGATATTGTGCATTTAGATATATTATGATGTTCCTATCCCCATGCATGTATCAATGTAACAATTGTAAGTAAACCAATAAATAAATAAATTCTTGCGATAATGTTTCACTGGTCGCATCAGGGATTTCAATAAAAAAAATATTTACCAACTAGAAGATGCTCAGCTCCTATTGGCCATAGCGTGATGTTAGCCTATAACCTTCCACGATAAATGGGCTATCCAACACTAAAAACAATTTTTCAAATCGGACCGCAATAATTTCTGAGATCCTTGCATTCAACCAAACAAACTAATAAACTCAACAGCTTTATAGATAATATTAGTATAAAAGTATAGATATTAGTTCAATTCTCCAACTGACCCAATAACTCGTCGTCTACAATCCTAGTAACATAGCAATCATATTAAATAGCGGTTTCCAGTTACACCGCTACTCGACAGTGATTATATTATTGATTAATGTTTAACGGAAACAAATTTCCCAGAAGTGAGTATAACTGTTCCACTTACCAACGAAATAAGTAACCTTTATATGGTTGCATTACGGGAAAGGTCTATCATAGTACCTAGCATTTACGATAAAGTGATCGGCATGCAAATCATGCGGTCCGATTTCGATTCCGATCGGTAGTACCAATGTGGATTTCACTTTGTGAAATTGATATGTACTGATCGAGAGACTTACCATCTGCTAACGGTGAAGGAAAACATCATATATTATGCTGATAGTCCTAGGAATGTGTAATAAAACATTAAAAGTTTATATAGAGAAGCAGAAAGCTATTTTTTTTTAAACAGGGTGGTATGATGTATTGCCACTCCAAGGAAACATTCCTTTATTTTTAAGAAGAAACAAAACTGCTTTCAGCGTCATCAAAACCGACTAATCGATTGTCGAAATTCAGAGTTAGCCCCCTGACGTTACGCGACCGATAATAACACGCGACTCTTCCGTCAGACGTGTGGCGACCCTCTTAATGACTAGCAAAATTTGTGTGCTCACACAAAGATAAATTGTAATATACCTGTATGATATTTCGTACGTATATTCATTATTAATAGCATTTAATCACTAATGGGTTAAAATCGTACGCGTCTAGCACGTAGTGCATAGATTTGGTCTTATCATATCTTTTTGTAAACTAAGACTCATTAGTGTAGTTGAATGAATACTTTAGAAATTCTTTTTAGGGTACTTGAAACGGAACCCTAATCAGAGCGTCAGAGCGAGCGATACCGTCGGTACGTGGTGCACCATTTTTTAAAACTCAAAGTAACTAACATCCCTGTATATTTTAGAAATCTTCGTATTTGTAAGGAAAAACACGAATTTATTTATAAAGGCAAACAAGAATAAGTTATTCCTTTCAAGAGATCCAAGCAAGCTACAACTGCCTACAATATCAATTTAAAAGAAATAGTTACTGCATTTGTATTAAATATATATATTATAACAAAATACCTAAGCACTAAGAGAGCTTCAATTAACGCGTTCTACATAATATATTATTTATACTTCAGAAATGGCATGGACAGATGTTTTTACACTGTACGAGAATTTTTGGAATTCTAATTTATTAATTTACTTTAATTTTGGTTCTTTAATTTAGTTACTTATATTTAATTAAGTAGTATGTTCAATCAATTATGGACCAAGATCCCAGAGCTCCAAGACATTACTCATGTTCAGAGAAACAAAATGTAGACAAGAAGGTAGTGTTGGTGTGTACTATGAACACACAAAGATTTATCCTGGGTGGGAATCGAAACCACGACTCCGGCTTAGCAGTCTTGGTCACTAACCACTAGGCCAACAGGCCTCAATATCCGCACTAGGGAAAGACCCTGGGCCGTGAGAGACTTTAAAAACGTACAATAATTAAAAGACACAAAGAACAAGCTAACGCGAAGTAAATATCTATAATCACACATATATTTGTCTTATGTGGGAATTGAACTCACGACACTCGTCAGGGCGCGATGTTAGTGGCGAGGCGGCCACTTTAACCGCTACGCAACAGTGACAATCAGACCTACTCCATCACGGTTTGTTTATATGACTTGCACTTCATACACACAATGATAAGTCGGACACTCACGTGATCACGACTCTATTCGGAAGCAAAACACTATTCGAGAATGTTAATTTTCAAATTCCCAATTTTCAGCAAAAACGATCAGTTTTTGTTGAATTAATTCGTAATCCGGAAACTAATTTTGCATGAATGTACACACACACGCATAAAATATTAATTTGTTATCTATCTAAATGTCAGTTAGATAAACATATTACGTAATGTGCTATGTCCGCTGTGCCATTTTTGTTATCAGAAAAAGTTTCACTTTTCTGCAATTTCTGATACTAAATTAGATTCTTTTAACATACAATACGGAGAGTTATTATTATATTATCAATCATGATGACTGCCATATATTTTTAACCAGAGGTGCATCTACATTTTATGATGATGTTCCTAGTTTCTCTATAATTGGCATCACTGTATTTACTTTCCCATTTTTCAGGAAATTTTCAACTTTTAGAATGTACCTACTACATACGATAATTTTATCAAATTATCAAAGTTTTAAGGCCAATATATGTATATGATATCTGGAGGAAATCACTTCAAGCGACGAGACCTCCTATTAGACGCGCTTATTTTTAATTAGTGTGAAATTTACTGTATTAATGTCCTTTATATTTTATGGTGTGTACAATAAAGATTACTATAATTCCATTCACCCTTGAATTTCCACTTACTCCACTTTACAGCATTAAAATTATCCGATTGTATTCTCTTGACAATGAAATATGATATCAAGAATGTAAAAAACTTAAAGGATTAAAGTCTGTCGAGTTATAACTGGTTTCAAAGATTAGTATGTAAATGAGTATTTTAATAAACACATACATGAATATTAACATAAGCAAATTGTGTGTAGTCACGTGTGATAACAAACTCTGACGGATTTCCAACAGATTTTTCATGAAAAATAAATTATTACGGTACGCTCAGCTTACCGAAGTCATGAAAATTCTTCAGTAACATGACTAAATCTGCCATTTTATACAAAAACATGCCCTTATAAGCATTTATAAAGTAAGATTACATTAATACGCAATAGAATTCTGCAAGAACATGATAGTACGGACCTATAATATTTTTAATGCGTACACTACAATTCGATTATCTAAACGAATCACACTAAGAAAACGTTTCTTGTGTGTTATTTTTTTATGCATTTGGTAAAAGTATACGGTTACAATATGCCATCGTCAATCTCACGCGTGATGTAGTTATTGATAAACTGCGTAAGACAGCTTCTTTTATGTTATTAGGTATATTGCTTCGAAAAAAATTTAAGTTACGACCTTCGAAGCGGTAGGTAAGTGCATAACACCTATATTTCGCTATACAACGAAGCAGCCTGTGTTTTTATGTCTATTTATGAACTTTAATGACCTTAATTCGGACGGATGCTCACATTGCAGTTCCTATACCTAAGAAATCTTAAACAAATATCAATACTTTACTATGTTTTCCAATAGTCATTACAATAATGTTTTGAAGTGCATAGATAGACCTATATAAATTATATCTATGTAATAAAATATTACCGTTAACTAGTTCTATCTAATATGAAAACATATTTATCTTGTGCCAATATGACCGATATTTCTGATAATAATACTTCACATAATATGATGAAATAAACACATGAATTGAGCCGAGTACGAAAATACTCGATGCACATCGATAGAATTCGTGAAACCAAAAAAAATATTGTATTTTTATTTATTCTCCTACTCATAATTTTGACATTCTCGATAAAATTAATTATTATGTTATTACAATTTTTTTAAATCGAGTCGAAAGTCAAGATACCGATTCCCGAATAGGTAATCATCATCATCATCATATCAGCCCAAAGATATCCACTGCTGAACATAGGCCTACCTAATTTACGAATAGGTACATAATATACACGTGTATTACAGAATAATAAAATTCTAAAGATCAAATCGTCCTAATTATGTCTAGACATACAAATTGATAGATTGAATGGTATTTTGACGAAAATACCAAGAAAAATATATTATTATATTGATATTTTGTACATGAAAAGCAAGTTAATTGGGCGCTTATATCCTACCTACGTAGATTCCATGAGTATTCATAATTATCTTATTTTTGTATATCAATGGAATAAACGGTTATAATTATTTATTATATTTTTCTCATGACCTCATGACATTTGTCTACAATAAGAGAGATACAAAAGTAGCTTCGTAGGTAACTAAGATGATTTTCAAAAGCGTTAATAATCCTCAAGGATAATGTGACATTTGAATAGATTCGCTTTGTGTGTCGCCCTAAAATAGGTAGACCGTTACTTCCTCTGATAGATTTAGATAAAAAAAAAACCTAAACTGTATTCATCAGTCATCGAAAAGACAATAAATCAATAATTGCATCATAATCTAAATATGTAAGTAGATACTTTTTTTTAAATATCTTTATACTAAAATAAAACAACGTTGATGTTAGTCCAAGTAGTTTTTTACAAAAGACTTCTTATCCCGCCATTAATATCGTGCGAGGTACAGTAGAGCATATAGGTAAAAGATCTGTATAAGGAAATGGCAATACTGCAACTATAAATACAACATATCCACGACATCGTATGTTTTTAAACTGTAACTGTGACTGTGATTGCAGGTGCACAATGACCACCAAGTGTTTTTTTTTACATTTGAAAATATTAGACAAGAATAGAGAATATTACTTTCTTTATTTTTTCCTGTAGTCATCATTATCATATCAGTCCAATGACGTACACTGCTGGACATGGGCCTCACCTAATTTTCACCACAGCGAATGATTTAGTGCCGCCTGCTACCAACGGCCACCCGCAACTTTGACTAGATCATCGGTCCATCTGGCAAAAGACCCCGCGCTGCACTTTCCAATGGCTGTGGCGTGGCCGCCACTCGAGAACCTTTTTGCCCTATCTGCCGTCGCTTATGCGAGCTGTGGTAGGCTGCCCACTGCCACTTCAGCGATGCGATCCGGTGAGCTATGTCGGTAACTTTAGTTCTCCAACAGATCTCTTCATTTGTGTTTCGACCACGCAGGGAAACTCCGAGCATAGCTCTTTCCATGGCTCGCTGAGCGACAGTGAGCTTTCTAATGAGCCCCATAGTTAGCGGCCACGTCTCACGTACCATAAGTCATCACTGGCAACGCATGTTGGTTGAAAACTTTTGTCTTCCAACACTGCATGAGGTATTGTGGACGAGAAAACAGTGCGTAACTTCCCGAACGCCTATGGCCTTCGATATGTCCTCATACATCTACCTCCATTACGTTGGCTAGGTGTGACGAATTTGGTCTGAAGACCTGGATATATATTCTGAGTTACAGGTACGCGATCCTGGTCACACACTGTCGACCTTGACGATGTTATTGACGAGGGACTTGTGAATGATAAATCCGACACACTTCTGACAACCCTATTCATTCCCAGCGTAACAGCCTAGTAACAGTAACCTCTTCCAGCGCCACTATTTTCTCGTCGGCCCACAGCGTTCTAACGTTGTATGTTGCCAGCGCCAGTCGTCGTCGTTGGTGGCAGTCATGTCCGTGCCGGGGATTCTTAGCATCCTGCCCCGCCATTTCCGACCTTGGCTTGGGCTGTACTTATTAAATAAAAATATATTTTTAAAAACCTTTTTATCCCTTAGAAATCTATTTGAAAACATCACAAAAGATAAATAGCAATAGTAATAATATCTATTATTTATATTTTTGTCAGTTAGTACCTATATTAGAAATGGTGACATGTTTTATTATAGATAAAGATTCTTTTTAAAGATTTTTTTCTTTTTCTCTTTTTTCTTTTATTATCATTTCTTTTCCAAAGAAATGATAATAAAATAATAAAAATATTATGAAAAATAATGATACTTAGAGACCCCCCACACAAGCGTCTTTCGAGCGTCGTCTTCGTGTCACCGTCCGCACAGCGTTGACGCGACGTAGACGCCGCGGCGACGTGACGTCAGCGTTGGCCGGCTACTAAACGCTTTGCTGGTGTCGCGTTAGCCCTGGGCGTTCGGCAGGCGTCCAGCGCTGGCGTCACGCCACCGCAGCGTCGACGTCGCGTCGGCGCTGTGCGGACGCTGACACGAAAGACGCTAGTGTGGGGGGTTTCTTATATCTAAATACTGTTTTACTTTATTTAATGATACTTCAAATTTAATAAGTTACTTCCATGACCTACTTATTAGATTTGAAGAATCATTATTTTTGTAATCTATGTTTCTCGATTCCTCTACTGTAAGGGTTATTGTTTTCCTTTTCTTTGTTACATTGTACGATTGGTTTTTCATTGTATCCTCAAGGAATTCCCTATATTAACCGAATAAATTATACAACATGGTCATTGTAAGCTACTAACGTTACGTAAGGTGGTATGAGGTGGATATGTGGTGGCTGAAATAACAATAAGACAACAATAAGCAATACAACGATACCTTTTATCTATTTTAGGTATAGATAGACTAGAGATAGTGTGTCTACCTGTTATGTTATTGATAATCAAGTTCATCTGACATATTATAAATTCACTGCGACGACCAATACATTGCAATACGGTGTGTTTTGGCCCAACGCCTAATAATTTAAAAAACAATTTGCTTTGTCTTCCGTATTTTATCTATTACAATTGTATTTCTATACTCCATTGAATAAGGCTTATGTTATATAAATCTTTCTAGAAAGTTTAAAATTTATAACAGTCTTGAAACTGTAATCTTATTTTTTACAGAAGGCGCATTACTATTAGGTGTGTAGAGCAATCCAAAATTGAGGCGCAATTTCATGTCAATGTTATCATACGTACCTAGATCAAATGCGTCGTGAGGCAGCTGTAACTTTACGTCAACACGCAAACAAATTACTAAAACACTCTACAATGCCCAAGATTTTCTACAATGATGCGACCTATATTATGAATCAAAGAAAATATAAAAAAGTATTTATCGTTTGACGCACAAACGTTTCTGCGACGATTTGTTTATTATTAACTTTCAAGAACAAAGGTATAATGATAGTCAAGAATAAGTTAAAAGTAACGAAGAATTACTTTCACTGTTACTTGTTTTCTACACCTGAATTGATACTTTTGGTAAGTATCAATTCAGGTGTAAATCTTTCTAAATAAAAATCAGTTTTGCAAATACATTATTTGACTTAAGGTTCAAGGGCACGTCATGTATTTATTATACGTGGGTAGTTATTTGTTTATCGATTAATTTACGCATGAGAGGTCCATGTCTCAACGATTCCAATTTGATGTGATAATAATATATAATGTGTTCATTAGTTTATGCGACAACATGTTATTCACAGGGTTTTATCTCATAAACACTGCACGTTTCGCTTAGTAGTATTTATACAATTAAACTAGCTTAGAAAATGCTACATCATGCTAGAATAATATCTAATAGTTGTAAAGAAGTAGTTTAATAAATGTTAATATAAATATTCAATACATTTATTGCGCATCAAAATATGTAAAATACTCCTGAATAATATATAGAGAACATAATATATTATGGAGCCAGTCGGGTAAGGCACACGAATGAGAGATGAAAGATTAAGCCAACATGCATTATACTTAGTAAAAGACTTTTAACTAGGCAGGTACATAAAATTAAATAATAATTTAAACTGAAGGTGAAGTTTGTTTCGCTTACGGAATGGAATCGGAAGCCTGGTCGGCAGTCCTGACTTCCTTACATGAGTGACCCGTAATTTAATTAAAATAGATTTTTTTAAATAAATATACTTCTTTATACTGTAAATTTGTTTTATTTATATAATTTCTAGTAAACTTTTGGATCCCTTTTTATAAATGAAATTTATATTATATTCGGAATATATTTTTTACTCGCGTACGATTGAGTTTTGCTAGCCAGCGACTCTGAAGCGAATATCCAGAAATATAATAGACTGCTGCCCGGTACTTCCCTCCCGTGAACCTTGTTTAGCCACTACTTAGCTCCTATTGGCTGTAGTGTGGTGTTATATAACCTTACTCGATGGATATGGGCTATCCAACACTAAAATAAATTTCTATTAGAATTACTTATTGAGATTACCGCGAAAAAAATTAGCCCTAAAATTAGCTTTACAAAATAATTAAAAATTACGTCGTTTTTGTTTCGGCGCATTACGAATGAACAACGCAAGAAATTATTCCGAAGGGAGTCTCGGATCTATTAACTACGAGTACTAACAGAAAACTAGCATTGTATCATAATATTTTATTTACTTTTTTCATATAAACACATCCTTTTGCGTTATCTTTGACATTGATGTGAGATAAAACAGCTGCTAACGTAAATACTTCAATGAGACTATGCAAATATATTGTCCGAAATGGTGAACCAAATACCTTTGATTTATTTATCAGCTATGGCTCGTGATGTGCCCTCCACAAGGTTAGGTCCAACCACGTGCTTGTCATTACATTTTTTTGATTGTTAGCGGCCCTCTCTTTATTGTAATGCGGTCGCAATCGTATTTTTCGCTTCTTTCTACTCTAAGTATATAATTCCTAGTTTGCCGGACCACTCAGGGGATTTTGATGCAGTTATACCATCATGCATTAGTTGCTGACTAATGCATGATGCATTAGTCAGATTTTTTTTCACGCAATTTAATGAAATCTAATTTTTACACGACTGCCCAAAAAAACGGATTTTAAATGTGTTATATTTTCAGGATTCATGTACATGTCAAAGAAACGCATATTCATACATACTTACATATATAAGGTATGTAGGAACAGGGTTTCTTTATTAGGTACTAACATACCACGTGGGTGAAGCTGCGGACGACAGCTAATGTACTCGAATTGTTACGTCTGCATAATCTCACATTATGCCTTAAATCTTCTCAAAAAAAGTATCGAGGTATACCTACTAAATTATTTTAAAATAAATATGAACTGCAATCCTACGTCCCAACATCCAAAATTTATGTAAAAAAACGTGGTGGCCTACTTTTCCATTATTTTTCAATATAGACGGCCGACGTTGATTTTTTGTAATTAACGGTCAAAAAGAGGTCATTATCCGTAACGGCATGTTAGCACATTTAACCACGTGCAAATCACAAATTCACCGTTCGTTATCTACGAAACGATAGTTTTTGCAAGGGTCAACAAACTGTAGTTAACAATATAACGTAATAGTGAACCCACCACACTTCGCTGTAACAAAGTTTTCAAATCCCAGGAAAAGTCAAGCCCCTACGCCCTCAACTTTACTAAACTCTACACATTCCTTTGTTTAAAAAATATGGTTGGCGGTCTGACAGACTACCGTAAACACGTGTAGTACCGTCTAGCCAATGTGGTAAAAAATTAAGTTTATGTCTTCAATATTGTGATACTATTAATCTTAATTCCTTACGTCTTATATAATAGACCAATGAAACTTAGTGTATTTCATATGTGTCCTAACTATCTACATCTTATACTTTGAACGAAATGCTTCGAAAAATCTATGCAGTGCCTGTATTTTGTATTCGTAGCAATACATATCTATATTACGCCTCGTATGAACACGTGCATGTGTGTGGTAAGTATTTAATGTATCTGATAAGTGTGTACTCCAGTATCTATGGCTTCATTTCTTCAGTAACGTAATGCAGTGTGGGCCTTGCTCGGCTTCAGATATCGCTGACACTGCCGCTACTCGAACCGTTGCGTCATAATCACCTGAAATATGACACAGCTGCACGAGTCAGTATTCCTATAGCGGTTATTTCATACTATAGTTAGAGGAATGCATTGCAACTAGAAGTTGCTTGAATAAATGTTTCGTAGCAATAATGAGAATAAAAGCATTATAAACAATATCGATTTAAAAACATATCTAATATAATATTTACACATGTTTAGACTGAAGGTTTTTTTTGTGGAAACAAAACTTTTCAATCTTCTCATCATTGCTCGACTAATATTTATGTAATTGAACAGTCATGTTGTCCTACAAATTGCGTGGTAAGTTATCCCGGTATTTCCTTCCCGGTCCGGTATACCCTTGCTACGTCTGTTACCTACCACAATCAAACTTAAAATAAATTAAAAGTTTGATTGTGGTAGGTAACAGACGTAATAATTAATTCGTATAGGAATACGAAATTGTTGGGCGTCTCATCGAAATGTTGCTACTCACGAAAAATTAGATTTAGTAGTAATCAAAAAAAAATGAACGGGGGATCCCGGCCTATTATATTACACCCGTGCAAAGAAAGAGAATAGATATTATTATTATTATTCCGAGTCTGGTACGGTTACATATTATGCAGAGTATGCAATGCATTTACTTATCATCTGCCGATGTAAACTAGAATTTTATAATATTGGTTAAATAGCTATCTCAACAAGGAATCGAATCTACCCACAAAGTATCTGGTATTTTATTATTCTACCTTGAAGTTTTTAATATCAGCTAGTAACTGTCGAAATATGACCGGAGAATGCCAATAGGCCCGCACCCTATTACATACGGAGAAATAAATTCGAAACAAACCAACCACCAACTCGTCTGGCTAGCGTAGTATAGACTAGGCTAAATTCCCTCCACATTCTTTGGAGATAGGGTTGCTATCCGTCCGGATTTCCGGGTTGGATTTGTCCTAATTTAGAGGGCATCCAGGGACCGTCCAGGCGGGGCGTCATTTGTAGTCCGGGTTTAAAAAAATTAAGTCACACGTCTTGTCCTGGTTGCCAAATTTTATAGATGGCAACCCTATTTGGAGGAAATCCAGCAGTAGTAGGCCGTTTATGGGTCGAAATGATGAGGGTTTATTTACATACTTACACATTAATACTATTATATAACTTACCTAATACCTAATTATTGTCATTGTACAATAATTAGGGTTTTTGTTGGTCGCCACGAGCTACGTAACACACGTAGCTCGTGACGACCAACAAACACAAGTTTTATCAACAATTTGAAGAACCTATCCATGCGGATTCAGTCCCACCGACTCACGAAAGCTTTCAAACAATCGACTTACCTATAACGGTTAGGTAAAAATTCCATAGAATAAAGCGCTATAATAACTAACATTTTCCTTTTCGAATGTTCTATTAAAAGCAATAACAGTAAATCGTAACATGATTGGTATTCAACAAGAGGAACACGCACATGACTCTATGTTGTTTATGGAAATACTAATCAGTAAGTAAATGTACTAACACGTGATAAGTACATTATTATTATTGTATGTAAGCTTAAGTATGTAGTGGAGGTCATGGCAAGTCATCTAAAGAGGAAACAAGTGTTAATCTAATAATAATCTCTGTGCTTTCTGACTCCGTGACCTAAGAATCGGAGATAAGCGCGTATATCTAGCTATGTTTTTAATTCACACCGTTCTAGTTACGAAGCATACCAAGTGTACGTATTACATTCAAGTATTTACGCTCAAAAACATTACAAACAAATGAACAAACAAATCAGACAAAATGATCTGATCTGATCTGCAAGATTGTGCAATGCAAGCCGCACGCAAACGATCCAATTGGCAAACTCTTCGGGAGGTTTATGTCCAACAGTGGACGAACTACGAGTGATATTATGATGATGAAACAAACAAACTCATCATCGTATCTATTATATTAGTAAGGATCTGTTGCCTTCTCTATCTTGTAAACTTCTCTATCACAATAATTACGAATATGATTGTTTATTTAAATAGGTACGATAATAAAACAATAACAACATTTTGTGATTAATTGCAATTGTTTAAACGCCGTATAGTGGTAGTTAAACTTATACGAGGTCCCTGATTCTTTATTTACGACTTTGTCAAACACAAAATTTGTTGTATATCGTCGAGAGAAGAACGCGCTTGGTTTTGCCAGCTCAAAATATGTAAAAATATTACGAATGTTTTATTCAATGATTATTCCATTTTACAATGCTAAAATCCAGGACTGGATTTGGAGGTATTGTTTAAACTTTTAAAAATGGATTAATATCGATTTTTCACGTACTATAATTATAAAATAAAATTAATGATTTCAAAAGAAATAATCGTTACGATGAATCTACGTACTTTCGAGGCCTCGCAAAGTATTCACAAAGCCTCACCAAATGCTCTATCAAATTATGTTAGTACCTATAATATAGTTAATGGAAACTTACATTCATGACATTCTGATTCATAATTATATCGCTATATAATATGTATATGTCGCAGCCAACTGGTCTGGCCTAGCCGTTTAACTAAACGCCGGTGTTCAACTAACTGCCTAAATGAAATGCAGCCGGATCGTTAAATGCAACATTTAATAAACTGGCTGGCTAATGCTTAGGCCATTCATTTAACAAAGTGAAGATTGCTTACCCTAGCCTTCTAACATAACCAATCCATGTCCGATTTGCCATTAAAAGGTATTTCAAGGTTAAAAAAAATAACCAGGAAGACTGAGGCGAGAGCTTCGCTTTTGGTGATAGATCTACTATTTTGGGTACGAATCTATTTTTAAGATAAGTACACATTTACATTAATTAAATTAAATTTAAATGACTAGGCTAGGCAAGTAGTTAAACGTTGTCGATTCAAGTCAGTTGCCTAGCCGTTTAATTGAATGGCAAATATATCTCAGCCAGTTAGTTGAGCGCCGGCGTTTAGTTAAACTGCTAGGTAATAAAAAGGCTGATTTAACCAGTTGGCTGCGATATATATTTAACGGATTGAAGTGAACAAAGTGGTTTAATCAATTTTAATATTCAAGAACAATGTTCTATGTTTGTGTAAGAATTTAAAAGAGATTATTTGGAACGAAACCCTAAAAATAGCTGACGCATTGGAATTTGTATATTTTTAACTCAATTAAGGGGCCCCACTCTTGTAGAGGCCCCAGGGCACTACATGGCCTGCCCTAAATCCGGCCCTGCTTTTTACATAATATCTAAACGCTTCGGCTACTTATCTGAAAAAAATGTAGTTGCAAGGAAATCGTTTATAAAAGAACTAGCTTTTGCCCGCGACTTCGCCTAGATATTTACGTAGATCTTTGTTTTAAGTGCAATTCATGAATTTTCATGTACCTATCACCCCACTACAGGGGTTGAATTTCATTTTACGAAATAGATAACATTTTTGTAATCAACGTCCCATAAAACCTTGAAAACGACATTCACATCAATTTCTAATAATTTTCACACCCATTACATTCCTTAGGGTAAGTTTTTCAAACACCGAAAAGTACCCATTAACTCACTTCTTAACTGAAGTTCTAATTGCGTAATATCCGTCCATAGAAACCTAAAAATAACGACTAAGTACTTAGTTTTAAACGCCTTTATCACAATTTCATTGCCTTTGGCATAAAATTTAAAAAAAAAATAGTAAAGAGCACGTATTTGTGTTTTTGATCACATGTATAAAAACACACAATACAATTTCTCTATATAAACTTTGGTCCCCTTTAGGGGTTGAATTTTATTTTATGTAAATAACATTTTCCTTATCAGCGTCCTTGAAAACTTGAAAAGACCTTATTACTATTTTTCCTGATTATTGACCTTTAATTTCTGAGAAAAAACTCAAACAAAATACCTACATGTCAAACCAATTTGAATAGTTTAATTTCGTGTATTCTTTTTAATAGATAAGGATAGACTGTATAATGATTGGCACCCGGAAATAAAAACCTATTTATTCAGGTAATTATGGTTTTATGAACAAAAAAAATATAAAATTCCAAAATGTTTTGTAAAGTACAGTAATTGGCGTCAAAAGAACTTACTATTGCACTTAATATTAGTAAGCATTTTAGGGTTCCGTAGCTAAAATGGCAAAAACAGAACCCTCATATGACAACCCCATTGGAATGGAAGAGGCAGGTATTTTGTGCTATAGCAATTCTTAATGTTCATTTTTAAAATACATAGTGCCAAAGACTGATGAGATGCCAACAATAGTATAGGTTACCCTATTTCAAAATTGAACATGTCAAATTTTGAAGTTTTTAGTATTGAGTGGTTTTTAGTAACCATAGTTACGAAAACTGTACTTCATAAAATGAAAATCCTGTTATTAACCCCGTTAGGGGATGAATTTCAATAAAATACGAATCAGGTCTTTCATCAATTCTGATAAAGAATGTTTATGCAAAATTGGAAGTAGATTGGACAAAGGAATCACGTTGTTCCATACAAACTTTACCCCCATTTTCACCCCCTTAGGGGTAGAATTTCGGAAAATCCTTTCTTATCGGATGCTTACGTCATACAAAGAACACATCCTCCAAGTTTCAGCTCTACGATCAGCGGTGTAGGCTGTGCGTTGATCCGTCAGTCAGTCATTCAGGACAAAGCATTTTATATTCGAATCTCATATAAATTGGGTTTATGTATTATTTGAGACCAAGTTAAGGCTATCAGTTTCTGATTTTAAAATTCATTCAACATAGAGTTCACATATCGTTTTACATTACAATTAAGTTCATGCTCGTAGAAAACACAAACAGAAAGTAATAGGTAGTATAGGTGTAACATTAACTAGGCGATAGTCAGTACGACAAAATAACAAAACAAAAAATACAAAGATAAAACAAAAAATACATTTACGTGAATTCTTCGAGCATCTTCGACGGATGCAGTAAGATTGGCCCTAAAATGAGCTATATTTGTGTGTGTAGTCACGTATTAACTAAGTATGTCGTGTAATTTATTTTTATAAAAACCATCTTGAACAACTTACTTTGCGTCGTAGGGTGGCATTAAACGGGCGTTTATATAAAACTAACTGTTTCCCGAGGCTTCGCTCCCGTAGATCTTTGTTTAGCGTACCCAGCTCCTATTAGTCCTGCCGTGGTAAAATATAGTCTATTGTCTTCTTTGATAAATAGGCTATCTAACACTAAAATATTTTTTAATTCGAACTAGTGATTGGTAGCGTAAATAACTATATATAACTCGGTATTCATATAATTACGTTTGGCTTTAGCCACATATTATAGATACACAAAGGATTAGTGATGAAGTAAAAGAACGCCTTTGAAATATGTCGGGTTCGAGTCCCGGGTCAGAACAATATTTGTATTATCTGAAAAGGTTTGTTTGGGAGTTTGGATATTTTTTTATGTATAAAATGTATGACTGTATGTTTATCGGTTGTCTATTCTATCACAATATATTATTAGCTTTGGGATAGATGTCGCTTTTTAAAAAAAAAGTCTCAATTATTTATTTATTTATGTATTTGGGCATTTTCGAATCGCGTGCGACATGGTATCGCGATTAAATAAACTATTGGTGACTCTGTCGAGTAGTTCACACTGTTTGCATTGTCACTATAATATTCCTATTGATAAAACGCAGCTGTATTATGCATTCAACTTAATTTGAGTTTATATTTTTTTATATATTTTGACTGACCTGTTGGTCTGGTGGTTAGTGACCCTGACTGCTAAGCCGGAGGTTGTAGGTTCGATCCCCACCCAAGACAAATGTTTGTGTGATGAGCATGATTGTTTGTTCTGTATCTGGGTGTAATTTGTCTATAATATGTATGTATTTACAAAAAAAATGTATTTAAGTAGTTTAGCAGTTGTTTTGTATCCATAATACAAGCAAATATAATTGCTTAATGTGGGACTAGATGGCGCTGTGTGAATGTGGTGAAATATTGTTATTATTATTATGTACTACCGCAGAGTTTAGCTAATGTCAATTAATTTTCTTGTGAACTTCATGACATGTTTACTTTGGGAAATATATGGTGGCGTACCGTCAATACACAAGTATAGAAATGCGGTTATAGTGAACACGGAAAATACATCCATCATTATGTAAAATATAGCTTTAGGTCAAACACCCAATTTTAAAATAAGTACACGGCGGCGGCGCGCCCTCCAACATTTTTTAAATTTACTCAGTCATTTTTTAACGTATCGACTTATTTTAAACGTAATGAACAGGGCCTTCGTAATACTGACAACACTGACATTAGTAATATTCTATATCGTCGTTGAAAGTGAAAAGAAAAGCTCAATGCAGTCCTCCATGCCGTCCTTTTAAAAGTTTTTTTTAGTTTAGTCCTGGTTTACAGTGGTGGCAGTGTTGCGTTATAATTTTATACGATCTACTTACTACTTACTGTACTCTTCCGCTGAATTTGCAGTTGACTAGCAATACACAGATGCACCTATATTAAACAATTCAATTACCTACACCAAATAAATAAACGCTTTGTTAGTACCACAATCGCCTACTTTATGATAACTGATTATACTATCACTAAGCAAACATTATCGCATTTGTTTTGGTGATAAGATGGTTCGGTACACTGCCCTTTGTTCAAGACTTACCTAACACTCTAGAATAACGCGGGATGTCCGTTTAACTATAGGGATCTTCGATAGACTATATTCGATAGGTCGGGTGAAAATGGTATTGGACTTTTCTATCATGAAATTCCAGTATTGAGATTTTCCCGAAGTCTAGTAAACAAATGTTCCCGGTAAATGACAATAGACTCGCCCCCTATTTCATGGCACCAAACATAGCTGGCGAAATATGGGTGTAATAATAATATTCTACCACATTTACACAGCGCCATCTAGTCCCACAGTATGCAATTATATTTGCTTGTGTTATGGATACTTAACAACGGATATACCACTTAAATACTTTTTTTTTATAAATACATTACATATTATAGATAAATTACACCCAGACACAGAAAAAACCTTTATGCTTATAACACAAAGATTTGTCCTGGATGGGGAACCAACCCACGACCTCTGGCTTAGCAGTCAGGGTCACTAACCACTAGACCAACAGGCCAGTCAAAAAAGTGTGAAACACCTCTGCCTACCCCTTCGGGGAAAAAGGCGTAATGCTATGTTTATGTATGTTTTATTACGCAAGTCTTAAATAATAGTTCGTGTCTTATAGTACCTATGTTTAATTAAACATTGTAATTAAATTGTAGGTGAGCCTCAGCATCAAAAGCAATAACAAAAACTCCTACACATAATCCACACAATTTAATCAGATCTTTCTAGGCTCATGGAAGGTCTATAGTAAGTACCTGAATATATTATGTCTCTTTGCATTATGGATGATTTACATGATTCAGAATAACACATGCATAACATATTATGTATCGAATAATATCATTAATCTCCGTATAAATAAACCTACTTAAAAGTAAGTGCCTCATTGACAAGTGATAAAGTGGTCAGTAACTGTATTGTATATTTAGATAACTCTGGAACTATGGAAATAAGAACAAATAAATTTATAGTAGGTAAAGCTCATTACCGCTGGTCATTCTTCATGAATCCCAAACAACACCGAAAGTTTTGAATTAGACATTCTATAGACTTTGAATGCCTAACTCAAAATTTTCGGCATTTATAGCAAGAATCTCGTTTATGAAACCATTTATATTATGAATGAACTTGAAATGAAACTCGCGATGGGATTTTCCACAGATACTAGCGATTGCTGAAGTTAATTCGTTCAAAATTTCTTACTTTATTATTTTTTTTTTAAAAGGCTTTACGAGGGACTTTTAACTTAAAACATACAATTAACGGTCATATACACCCAGACTCGAAAGAAATATCTATAAATCACACAAGTATTTGTCTCGTTGTGGGAATCGAAGCCACATCATTCGGTACAGTAATAATATTAGTGGCAAGACGACAATTTTCACCGCTACGCCACCGTGACAGTGAATTAATAGAAAATTAAGCTTTCTGTCCTTTCTTCTCTTGGTTCATTCTCCTCCCTAGCCTATGACACTCGGGGGGAAAATACAAAGCCGTTTAGGCTACAGAAGGTCACAATGGAACAGAAATGCCCACATACCATACATACATATGCGCGAAAAACATTACCCTCCTTTTTGGCAGTCGGGTAATAATAACAAGATGCAGGAGTCTATAATAACCGTTAGCTGCCACCGCAAACTTCGTGTTGTGCATATTAACAGTGACATAAATATCTCTTCCTGTGTATTCGCGTATACGCAGTGCATTAATCATTCAGACAAGGGATATAATAATTAGTCCAACAATGCCCACACTTCATTCACACCATCTCAATGGATCATTCACAACTCTGACGGATGATTGTTTGCCTCCTTATCACAGAAACAATATTGATAAAGCAATTTAAAAATAATAAGCAACAAGTATTCAAATTTAATAGATCACATACACTTTGTATGAAGCTTTTGTTATTTGACAAGACGCTTGTATGTAGGTTAACTAATGAATAATTAATCAAAATTCTGGTTTTCTTCTAACCAAATTATATCTCAAATAAACATTTTATTGATGATATTCTCCTCTAAGCTCTCTATCTAGATGAGAGGAGGCCCGAGCCCAGCAGTGGGACATTGTTTGCTGATGATGATGATAATGATGTGTTTAGACGTCTAGTTATAACGATATTATTATTCTATCTCTACCATTCGTAGCAACTTATACTTAACTTACTAGATTTTTCACCTAGTATGAAAAGTGTTCAATCACACAATTATCTCTATAATCGTATATTCTTTTTTATTGACGATCTTTTGTATTTAAAACTGTTTACCGGATACGCTATAGAAAGTATCTGTAGTTGTTATAGAAAGCTAATTCACCAATTCTAAGAAGCTCGTCATCTGAAATCGAGTACCTATCAGAGCGGAAAACGTTTGTGTCAAATATTTTGGCGAGCTATTTTAAATTGTTCAATCGTTTTTATAACTTAAACATTTATCATATTATTATTAAAGAAATCGTACGCATTTTAACTTTTTGACTAATGGCGTAGCGGTTAAGGTGGTCGTTTCGCCACGTTCCTTTCCCAGACAAGACAAATATTCATGTGAGTTATAAATATTTGTTTCAAGTCTGGATGGACTTTGGGTCCGTTAATTTTATGTTTTTAAGGTCGCCTTTAAAATAACGACGATTATGAAATATAATTCACATTACTAAAAAACCATTCTTTTAACCCCTCAATACATAATACAAGGTTCTAATTCTTTAATACAGAGGCACATTTCATATTTGGGCGGTTTATCGGAAAATAGGTTTGTTTTTCCGTTCTGCATCCATTAAGAGCCGTCTACAGGTTAATATTGATACCGTTGGGTAAATCCAACACTTTGACAGAAGAAAAGTGAATCAGTTCGTTGGTTTGGTCTCTTAACGATTTTGTATTTAGGGCAGTTGTCATCACAACAAGGTACACTGATAATCAAGTGGGCCCCAAATCACCTGACTGACTGTCACCGTGGCGCAGTGGTTAAAGTGGTCGCCTCGCCACTACATCGCCGTGTTGGGTGACGTGGGTTCGATTCCCACACGAGACAAATATTTGTGTGATTCATAGATATTTGTTTCTAGTCTGGGTGTACTTTGTGTCCGTTAGTTTCATGTTTGTAAAGCTCCCCGCGACAGAGGGCTTGTTCCCTAGTGCGGGCGTTGTAAAAAAAAAGAAGAAAAAATAAAAAACCTGTCACTGTCATTTGATATACACTAACATAATAACTCTAGTATCAAATGATACCCTCTCCGGCTTCGGGTGCCTATTTCAGACTTCAAAATTTTCATAGAAACTTTGGAGATTGTTAACGAATTTTTTATTTGGTCTAAGAATGAAGAAAATCAACAATAACAATATTTAAATTATATTTTTGAGAAATAAAATTAAGTCCTGTCACGTTATTTTGACGGTGGCATCAGCGTAAAACAATAGTTGTTACTTCAATGAAACGTTTACTTGCCGCCTACGAGCACTTAACTTGCTGCGCACCCTATTATGTCATTTGACAGTTACTCTACAACTACCTATTTATAAAAATGTTAAATAGTCTACATTATAGTTAGTTTTTTAATTGAAATACTATATTTTGATTAATTAGAGACAACTTGTCGTTGATTTCTTTTACCTTATACTTACTGCAGGTGGCAAAGTGACGTACGGCCTTCCTGGTGTAAGCGGTTACCGCTATGGGTGCCTGCAACATAATCCAGTTGCCGACCCTTATCTATTCACTGCTATTTTAAAGAACTGCATACTGATTCTATAATTTAATGATTTTAAATTGTATTCACTTAGAATACTTACAGCTTCCAGAAAAACAAGAAAAACATTGCAGGGAAGTAATCTTAAAATTCAATACATCCGTCTGTGTCAATTACTATGTAGAAAAATACATATATTCAACAAGTCTTAAATATGTGCAGACAGACATTGTCCTTGACATCAGTATTCGCAACAGCCACACGAGTAATACCTGAATATTGTGTCGTTTGAGTAGCCTATAATCACTACAGACGATCGCCGTGCGTTTTGAATAACAAAACAGTTCAGCTGAGGTGAAAATTAAATTCAATCATTTCATGATAAACGATCGTGACGTCTTTTCTTCTAGTCTAAATAAGCCGTGTTATCGCTTCATCAACGATTATAATATCAATGGTCGGAAAAAGGTTGTTCCAAATTTTCCTGTAGGCATTGTGCTTTGCCTACAGGAAAATTTTGAACACAACACAAAATGTCTGTTATAAATCATCCAAATGTCAGTCAGGCCACGGGCAATATAATATTTCTTAGTTGCACTATAATGCCTACACTCCTGCACTTGATTCTAACTAGCACATTCAGGCTTAAAATTTCGCAAATAATATATATAATATAATATTCTACCACATTCACACAGCGCCGTCTAGTCCCAAGGTAAGCAATTATATTTGCTTGTGTTATGGGTACTAAACAACTGATATACTACTTATATACATTTTTTTTTTGTAAATACATACATATTATAGATAAATTACACCCAGACACAGAACAAACCTTCATGCTCATCACACAAAGCTTTGTCCTGGGTGGGGATTGAATCCACAAATGGATTACTCTTACGAAAAATAACTTTTGCAAAACCACAATTTTTTTGTAAGACCTATCTAACGAAACCCCAAAGGAGGGGCACACGAAAGAAAAAAACATCCCTACTTAACACGTAAGGCAGGATGGAACATACCCACTCATTTTATTATTTTATCTTACAATTTTGTAGGTATGACAATTATGTCATACATAATAATATAAATGTAATCAGGGATGTTATGGTTATGGAGCTGCATAACCGTAACGGAAACTATCAGATATCCGAAATAATTTCTATCCGAAACCCTTCATCATCATCATCATATCAGCCCAACGACGCGACGTCCACTGCTAAACATACCGTCCTGTGCCGCCTACAGCCAACGCTGCAACGGTCGAAACCCTTACCGAATCAGATTTATAAGTTTCAGAAAGATTCGGATAGAGGCGCAGTCGTTGTAGAAAATTGCAATTAATAAATTAAGAGAATACCATTAAATAATTTGTTTTATTTTACAATTCTTATAAGATCATCATTTCAACCCATTAATGTCCCACTGCTGGGCATAGGTCTCCTCGAAAGAATGTGGAGGGAATTTATAAGATAAGATATTATATTATAATTATTATAATATTATATTATATCCGTAACCGAAAATATCGGCTAACCCAAAAGAATTATCCGTGACCGAACCCGAACCGGTATAATACCTTTTATATATTCGTATCCGCATCCAGATACGAAATTTTCCAGATTTAATATGTACCAAGGTACAAGAAATCTGTTATTTTTACATATCTCTGCTCTAAGCTAGGCTGCGAATGGACATGACGGAATTATAAGGCTTTCTTGTTGACTACGAAACCCTAAAAAATACCTAAGTGATATAATGAAAAATATGTATATGTTAAATGAAAAATATGTAATATGTTATATGAAAAATATATCTGATGTTAAAATCCATCACTTATGTTTTATAAAGGCTATCAGGCAGTTTTCAGGTAGGGCAGAAAAGGTAAAACAGGATTTAACAATACAAATAAACCCATTATTAACCTGTTATTGCTGAGTTTTTCACACAGTTTCTTCAGCTAAAAGTATATCAAAGCATATATTTCTGCAAGTGAATACGGGCGACTGTTACTAGTGGCGGAATCAATTACGAAGCAAATAATAAAAAATGCAATCATAATTGGAGTAAAATCGAACTATTTGAGTTGGATTTTATTTTAATTTTTTATTTATTTTATTATGGTTTCTATCGCAATAATTAATTTAATTGAAAGACTATAATTATTTCATTGTTGGCTAAAGAATTACAAAACCATTAAGATTACTAAGTATATGTGACATAAATGTATAACCATATGTACCTACCCACGCACACCGCGTGCGCAGCGAGTAGCCGCGAGCCGCCGTGAAGTGCGGCAGTAATAAACTAGTGTTCCCTAAGTACGGTCGTTTCATTCCACAGCTATTTACCTACATATCATTGGCGACGAGGACGGCGCTTACCCGCGCTTGTAATTATAACTATGACCGCGTTTTTAGGTTATTTGTCCATTTTTGATCATAAAATCAACGATTGGAAAATATATAAAGGCAAATTAACGCAGTTTCTGAAAATTAATAGTGTAGAAGATGCTCAGAAGAGTGGAATTTTATTGTGCCATCTCACAGAGGAAACGTACCGTTTACTTCTTAACCTGGCTTTCCCAAAGGAATTAGAAGCACTGAGTTTTACGGATCTAGTTGGATTACTCGATGGCCATTTCAAGCCCAAAAAGCCTTCGTTCGTGGACAAGGCAAACTTTTATAATGCCAGCAGAAAAACAGGTGAAACCATAGGAGAGTGGGCGGCGCGATTGAGAGGTTTAGCAACGTATTGCGACTTCGGCACCGCTTTAGAAACGAACTTGAGAGATCGTTTCGTCCTTGGCCTGAGTGCGGGTCCAGAACGAGATAAGCTGTTTGAGCAATGCCCGTCGAAACTCACGTTATCGCGGGCTATAGAATTGGCGGAGCAGGCAGCATGTGCCCAAGAGGCGAAGCATATCATAGGAGTCAGTACCGAAGCCGTTTCTGTTAAGGAAGAGCCGGTGTACCGCGCGAGATTCCAAGGTCAGGCTAGCCGTGTTCGCGGCGCCGACGTCCGCGCCGGCGGCGGCGGCGGCGGCTCGCACGCGGGTTCTCGCAGCGATAAGGATCGTTGCTCGGTGTGCGGTATGAAAAACCATAGTGATGATAAGTGTCGCTATAAAAGCTATAAGTGTCAAAAGTGTGGTGAAAAGGGCCATTTAAAAAAAATGTGCGGTAACAAAAAGGGTTCGTGTATGTATCATATTGAATCTAAGGAGGATTGCAGTGATAAACAGCCACAGGGCGCGGATTGCGACGAGTGCCAAAATTTTAATATAAGGTATGTGACTGATAAGCCTTTTCTGATAAATATATATCTGGGTAATCAATTAATTCCAATGGAATTGGATTCAGGATCTGGCAGCAGTGTTATTTCAGAGAGTTTGTACCTAAAAATGTTCTCCCGTTACCAATTACAAACATGTACGGTCAAAATGTGCCTTTATAACGGACATAAAATCTCACCACTTGGTTTTTTTTGTATTAAAGCGAAATATAATAAAATGCAAAAAGATATTAAAATATTTGTTGTAAAGAATGGTGGTCCGCCATTGTTAGGCAGAGATTTTATGTCCGCCTTCAATTTAATTATAACTACCGATATTAAATCATTGGAATGTTTCGATTCCGTTAGTACTGATATCAATGTACTCGAGTTATTAGCGAAGTTTCCAGAACTGTGGCGGGATGAGTTGGGTTCATTTAATAAATTTAAAGTTAGCCTACAATTAAAAGAAAACTCCGTTCCAAAGTTTTTCAAACCTAGAACTGTACCATTCGCACTAAAAGATAAAGTCGAACAAGAACTAGAACGATTAGTAAGTTTAGGTATTTTAGTGTCTATAAATCATGCTCAATATGCCACTCCGATTGTACCAGTATTAAAGGAGAACGGTAAAGTGAGAATCGCGGGCGATTTTTCTGTTACATTAAATAAAGACCTTATCATTGAAAAATATCCCTTACCTAGGATCGAAGAGGTATTTGCTAAGATTGGAGGGGGCGAGCTGTACAGTAAAATCGATTTAAAAAATGCATACAATCAATTTATTTTGGACGAGAGATCACAGGAACTTACGGCGATAAACACGCATAGAGGTCTATATAAATATACACGTCTAGTTTACGGCCTAGCCAACGCACCGGCTATTTTTCAAAAATCTATGGAGACTTTGTTAACCGGTATAGACGGAGTCAGTGTCTGGCTCGATGATATATGTATTACGGGGCCCGATAGGAGTACACACATTAAAAATTTGACAGAAGTGTTAGGTAGATTAAACGACGCCGGGCTACGTCTTCAAAAAGAAAAGTGTGAATTTTTCAAAAAAAGTGTAGTTTATTTAGGTTACGTGATAAGCAAAGCGGGGCTGATGACTAGTCCTGATAAAGTTAAGGCCATATTAAGCGCTCCCGAGCCATCTAATGTCACGGAAGTTAAGAGATTCCTAGGGGTAGTTAACTACTATAGGAATTTTATTCCTAACGCTTCTTCGTTGCTAAGTCCTCTTCACGAACTACTGCGCAGTGATGCGCCCTGGGTGTGGGAAAATAGGCAGCGGCAGGCGATGGCGGCAGTGCGCCGTGAACTGGCATCGGAGCGCGTACTAGCGCATTTTGAGCCGGCAGCGCAGCTCGTGCTCACGGTGGACGCGGGCCCAGGCGGGCTCGGCGCCGTGCTGTCGCAGCGCGGGGAAGAGGACGCACACGAACGCCCTCTCGCGTACGCATCTCGCTCGCTCACCGCCAGCGAGCGGAACTATAGCCAGATACAAAAGGAAGCGACCGCTATTATATTTGGAGTTAAAAGGTTCCATCAATATTTGTACGGTTGTAGTAAACCATTCATTTTAAAAACAGACCATAGGCCTTTGGTCTCAATATTTAATAATAAGTCGGGCATACCAGTTACAACAGCACTAAGACTTCAAAGATATGCAATTATATTGTCGGCTTATAATTATGTAGTGCAGTATGTATCCGGTGATAATAATTTAGTGGCAGATTATTTTTCACGCGCGCCCTTGAAGTGCCCATACAAGTCGGAAAGGATCGATAATAATTTAGATTTTTTCTATGCGCTTCAGTTTTTAAATGAAGCATCACCTGCTACCACGATACGCGAGATAATGCAGGCTACCGAGTATGATTCGGTGATTCAAACAGTCATTAGGTATATGAAAAAGGGCTGGCCACGAAAAGTCAGGTGTAAAAATATTTTACCCTTTTGTCAGTGTAAATCTGACTTGCAATATGAAAACGGTTGCCTTTTTAGGGGGCATAGAATTGTTATTCCGTCGTCTCTAAAAGATAGTATGTTACGTGAATTGCACGATACCCATTTGGGAATTACTAAAACTAAGAGTAACGCCCGTAGTAGGATGTGGTGGCCCGGCATCGACGGCGACATCGAGCGTTGGATAGGTTCCTGTACAACATGCGTGAGTGTCCGGCCCGCGCCGCCGCGCGACCCCCCCGCGCCCTGGCCCGCCGCCGACGGCCCGTGGCAGCGCGTGCACATTGACTATATGACGATAGAACAAAGGGTATATCTTGTGCTTGTAGATTCATTCAGTAAGTGGGTCGAATGTATATTCATGAATAATGGAACCACAACTAACGCCCTGATAACAAAACTTAAAGAACTATTCTCAACTTTTGGTATACCCAACGTATTAGTATCTGATAACGATATAAAAATTAATTCCGTCGAGTTCAAGACATTTTGTAGTTCTAATGGTATTAAATACATGACGTCACCTATTTATCACCCGCCCAGTAATGGTCAAGCTGAAAATTCGGTCAGAACTTGTAAAAAAATGTTAAAATGTATTATAAAGGATAATTTACCATTATTTAAAATCAATCAGTTGTTATTGGGCTACTTGTTCAATTACAGAAATACTGTGCACTGTACCACCGGGGAAACGCCAGCTAAATTGATGTTTGGTAGAAACCTGCGATCCCGTCTTGATTTAGTGATACCTTCAAAGACAAAAACTTCGGCTGATACGCCGGACACTTCGGCAAGCCGCGGAAATAGACATTTTGTGATCGGTGATGTCGTTTGGACCCGATGGTACAGCGCACGGAAAGAATCTTGGCAACTAGGTGTAATAAAACATAGAATTGGTAATAAAATGTATAATATTTATATTAAAGATTTAGATGTCCAGTGCATTAGACATGTTGATCAAATAATGAAATACACAGGTAATAAGGACACCACAACTAAAAATACTGCTAGTATGGTGCCACACCAGACACCATCACCCAAGACTAGTTCAGGCACTAGTGACGCACCTGTAGACCTAAATGTGGAACGCGTCAATGATGGTGGTGATGGGGATGAATGGGCCGATTGTGAGGCAATCGAGGGCGAGGGAATGTCCGCCGATAATGAAGTCTCGCCACCGCCGTCAGCGGATCAGGACGAAATTCTTGTGTCCGAGGGAAATCAGTCCCCAAGTACCAATGAGCAGAATGTGGACATACTATCGGCACCCACTCCCTCTCGCTCAAAGCGTACTAATAGAAAAATAGTAGATTATAAGAAATACTTTTAAGATTATTATTACAATGTTTAGTTTATTTAATTACTTATTATTGTTACCAGGTTTGAAAGCTAAGTGTGAAGGAGTGACATAAATGTATAACCATATGTACCTACCCACGCACACCGCGTGCGCAGCGAGTAGCCGCGAGCCGCCGTGAAGTGCGGCAGTAATAAACTAGTGTTCCCTAAGTACGGTCGTTTCATTCCACAGCTATTTACCTACATATCAATATGGCTGAGATTACTATACTGAAGATCAAACCATAAGTTAAAAAAACCTAATCATCATTTCAGCCTATTACAGTCAACTGCTGGACTTTTTAACAGGCGCCATAGCACTCGGTGAACTCGGTCCTACACCGAAAAAAACCTATTTAAAGATAGTTAATTTAACAAATTAGAATTTAATTTGGCTTGCAAACAGGTAATTATTCACTGTGATTAACGTTTGACCGCGATCAAATAATGTCGCATTATCACACTGCACAAATAAATGTTACACCTAGGGTACCATATCTCAGGATTTGTCCTCGGATTTCAGGAATTTTCGACTTTTCTCAGTATTGCGGCCGGATTTTGCAAATCTCGAGATATCTCAGGATTTTCAATAAACACAGGTTACATTTTAAAGATCTCTTGAATTAAAAGTTAAACCAAATAAAATAATATTCTTTGGGTAACAATTGAACAGTTAAAATCTATACTTATTTATCTAAGTAAGTTGCGTGCAAGTTGCAACGCGTGAGCTAGAGTATAAAGTAGTGTATAAAACGATAATAATACGTTTTTGAGAGAAAATTCTCAAACTGTATAAATTCTCAGGACTTTTCCATGAAAATCAGGCCTTTTCTCCGGTCTTGTGATTTTTACATCTGGTACCCCTAATTACACCTAGCTACAGTATCATTTTTCTATTGTTACAAACATATAAAATAAAGTTGGTCTATCTGTCTGTACGCGATAAACATAAAAACTAATGAATGGATTTTCATGCGATTTTACCACCAAAAGGTTCACGAGGAAGGTTTAGGTAAGTACCTATATAATTATATTACCTACATAGAACGCGGGTGAAGTCACTGGTGAAAGCTAGTTGTTTAATAAACGTGTTTGTAACAATGCGGTTAAAAACGGACAATGTACACATTTTCTGTGTACTTCTAATGCCAAGTTATAATACGGATAAAGCTGGTAGAATAAATATTACTATAACAAATAAGCTCTCATTGGTTAAGTCAATATTGATAAATTGATCAATTTATTAAATACAGTTTTCTATTATGAGTCAAAGAATAAGACAGTTAAATTCAATAAATAGAAAGAAATGTTACATTCTAGCACATACCTACACATAATCTACTTTTATGAAAATACTAAATAGAATGAACAAATAGAAATAAAAAACTTCCCACAAAAGGTACAAAATAAAAATTAATAACTAAAAAACACAATTGCCACTAGAAAAATAACTAAAAGATGTATTGACAAGTTGCACAATATCGCTCACATGGCGGAAATTAGGTGACATCTTTGGAATGATGATGATGATCCTAAAGGACTCTTAATACATAGTTAATAATTATCAAGGTATATTACATTTCTGCTTTTATCGAGCAATATAATGACGTTTAAAATTTTATTTTATCAATGGCTGTTTCTACTTTCATGGAGCATTGTGGTGTTTTCTTGGCCCTGTAGTGAGAATTAATGATCGGATGTGTACGTACGTGTTAAAATTATTAATATGTGAGCCAAATTAGTAATCATCATCATCATCATATCATCAGCAACCCATTAAGTCCCACTGCTGGACTCGTGTCTCCGCTCCTCTAACAAGAGAGCTGAGAGGGTTTAGGCCATAATCCATAATAATAAATGAGTAATAATAAAAGGAAACTCATAACCAAAAACCAAAAGATCTATTTTTAATCTAACTCATTAAAACCGATTTAATTACATTTCAAACAAGTAAATAAATAGGTAAATCATTTAACTCTGAAAAAGTTACATAGTAAGGTTTAAATATACAAACAATATTTAATCAAGTAACATACATTTTCCACAGAGTGTTTATAACTGAAAACTAGGTTTTGTTTTGGTTTCCTCAATAAGCAAGCCTATATTGAGGAAACTTGGATTCTTAAATTATACTTACTCGCGTCTTAGAGAATTAACTAGATAAATACTATTAATAACAAGTAAATATAATTTAAAAAATTTCATAACCCGACTGCAAAAAATCAACAGATAGCAACGCACTAAAAAGACCGTAAAATTATTGTAATATTATTATACCTGATTAAATTTAAATACATAACATATGTATATATTTGTAATCTCCATTTGATTCCCTTTATTTTGATACTCAACTCGATAGGTTTGGTTAAAAAAATTGAACTTCTTACAATTTGGCGTCAAAAACTCGCCGTTTAAGTCTTTTTATTCTTAAAACCTACCTATCTAAGGACACTTGGGTTTTTTAGACGAATCTAACGATACCCTAATTGTCAAAATCCATCCAGCCGTTTGGAAGATTCGTGGGAATAAAGAAATTTACAAACATAGGTACAAGATACGCGCGAAAAATTATTATAAAATTATTTATTTTACGTTTTAGTAAAAAGAAAAAGCATCGGCAAGGCTGCTAGTCTGCTAAGCACGTTTGGACAACAGCAGTGATTACGATGCACTTTATTTGCGGTTTTCATATTTTTGTTAAGTATATTTAAATACGTACCTATCTTATTTTCGTGTATATTTGTGTATATTAATTAATGAATACCCATACTATGTCCGATAAATGTAGAACTGGCGTAGTGATAATTTGCATCTATATCACTTTCGATGTACAAAATTCTTAAAATACTTTTCCTTAAGAAAAGTTACAAAATTTTATCCTCAAAGTTTCGCATTGTAATATCAACTAGCATATTTACATATTATACAATAAGACGCATGCAAATTAGGGCAGAATACAGTGAAGCTGCTCGGATCGTATCACAAAAATCTGATGACTTGTAATTTCGGCCACCTATTGCGGTACTCCGGCAAAATATAAATGTAACGTGAACTATATGAAACGACACTGAAGTGTACGCAGATTTCTTTTGGTCGTATTATATAGGTGACACACGATGTAGTATCATATAAAGGCTACACACTCGTAATTCTTTATCAGTCGTGACTGGGCAATTGATACGGCGACACGTTTAGTGACACCGCTTCTGTAACCCGTTCAACCAAAACATTTGGAAGTAGGTAAGTTAAATATATTCAACAGTTTTATAGTTATTATTTTAATGGTAGATTATATTCGCGGTTTCGGTAACTTGTTCGGTTGATAAAAAATGGCTTAGGTAACTAGAGAATGGGGTAAAATACTATCAGTGAAAACATTGTACAGTTTGGATTCAGGGTTTTGAGATACACGTGTTCAAGTTTAAAATTCTTTTCGTCTTAAAATATTAGTACATTAGATAAGATGGATTTTTATTTACCTACCTAATGCAGGCGTTGGTTGCAGGCAGCACAGGACCGTTCACAGTGGCGTAAATTAGGTGAGGCCTATGTTCAGCAGTGGACGTGCGTCGTTGGGCTGATATGATGATGATGATGAATGCTATAAAATATATATCTTTTGACATAATTATGTTAGGACTTACATCTACGTTTTATGTTTCTTTTAAGTCAATTTCATGATTTTTGACTGCAGCAGAGCATGGAAAAGAATACCTAATTTACTAATTGAAGCACCTTAACAAAATATATGTAAGTTAGACATTTTTTTCGCGGTTTCGCTAACTAGTCTAGCTGATAGATAGTGGCAAAGGGTAACTGAGTGGGGTAAAATGGTATTGGTAAAAAAATTTTCGGCTCGGATGCAAATTTTTGCGATTATTGTGCTTAAATTTAAGATCCTTCTCGTCTTTAAATACTACCTACAGTTAAACTTTGACTGGCCTGTTGATCTAGTGGTTAGTGACCCTGACTGCTAAGCCGGAGGTCGTGGGTTCGATCCCCACCCAGGACAAATCTTTGTGTGATTAAAGGTTTGTTCTGTGTCTGGATATAATTTATCTATAATATGTATGTTTTTACAAAAAAAAATGTATTTAAGTAGTAGGTATATCAGTTGTTTAGTAGGTACCCATAACACAAGCAAATTTAATTGCTTGATTTAGGACTAGATGGCGCTGTGTGAATGTGGTAGAATATTATTATTATAACTAATATTTCATCATTTCAACCTATAAACAGTGGGATAATAAAGGGTCTCCTCCAAACACAGACATCCAAAGAATGTGGAGGGAATTTAGCCTACTATACCACGCTGTCCAGACGGGTTGGTAAAGTGTTTGCGTCTTTTATGACACCCACGGGTTTAATGCTATAAAATATATTTAATCTTAACATATTGTAGGACTTACATCTACATTTTGTATTTTTTAAATTAAATCTCATTACGTTTTATTGCAATATACTAACATCGAAAAGAATATCTAAGTTACTAATATACGCACCTTAGCAAAAAATAAGCTACAAATCAAAATAGGTCAGAAATTTTATTCAAAAAGTGGCATAAGTAATAGAATGGGGTAAACTGGCACAGGTGAAACCATTTTACAGTTCAGATTCATCATCTTCGTCATTTCAAACTTTTTTATTGTAATGATGTACTTTATAATGAAACTAAGCTCAGATATAGATAAATATTAAAAAAGGATGCGATATTACTGTGGTAAGTTGTTAGCGATAATAAAAACCAACTAGCAAAAGCGATAACAATTATTTTAGTTAATGAACACTTAATAATATCGATTATTACGAACTTTATTCAAAACCTATTAAATGGTGCGCCTAATTACATATATATAATACATAAATCTATCATAAATCTTAGATGAAAAATCTTACGTATAAAATATCTAATTGATAACTAACTCTAGTTTAAATAAATACCTTAATCTCTTGCGTATAATTGAATTACCTAATAAAAATTATTTTCCTCAAATAATCCTTGACTGGTAAATCCGATGCGCAGCATCTACAACAATTAATATCATTAAAACCGTTTAAACAAAAAATTAAGTTTCCGTTTATTCCTTTTCAAGTAGATACGAAACCCTAATAACAGACTAGGTACAACTCTAAATTTTATATCCAAATATTGCCAGAATGTAGCGTGAAGTTTGTTAACAGTAAAACTAAAAACACTCTCTTTAATTATAAGATAACCTATAAGCACGACTCAACCGTGATAATAATGTTAATAATATTTATGTGTTGTTTTATACGGAGAAGCCATGCTGCCGGTCTTAAAACTTTATCGTTTCTAAGGTCAGGGTGAGGTATTGCGACGAGTCTCAACTACTAAGATCAAAACTTACCGTATTTCTCTAACTGCACCGGCAAAAATTAACCGTTGACAAAAAACGCACTAATCTGTCTAAAATGTCCATATTCGGTTAGCAACAAAAGTAGCTGAACACATCCAAATTTTTGAATCTATAGGTACCGTGTGTAATTATCACCTAAACCCTCTCAGCTCTCTAGATAGAGGAGACGAGGTCCGGATCCCAGCAGTTGGACATTAATTGGTTGCTGATGATAACACGATATACTTAAAACTTGTGAAACTTTACCTACTAGGCACTTGTATATGTTATAATACTATTTATATTGCGATCATTAATCAATCAATACTTATATCACCAAACTAGGTGACTAGTCATTCCAAAATTTCTTGTTTCTTATAAAAGCTAAGGAACAAGTTTGTTTTGACTGTTTGTTTCTGTTCGGATAAGAACAAATAGTAAATTCAATGATTCAAACATACTTAAAATCCTGAGTTTACAGTAGGTACCCATAACTTTGTTCGCCGAAATCAAGTGTTCATGGTTTTCTGAAGAACTTTACTATCGTCTCTTAGCAGAGCCAGCTATAAGCATTATTGATTGTTAAGATACATTCGTCGTTAATAAATTACTTATAATCAGCAAATATATTGACTATTATGTTCGTAAACAACTCACTTTTCCTTTGAATATAAGCTGAATAGACCTAATAAAGGTATATTAACTTGTCGCTCCAAATATTGAGATACGTCAACATCGACAACCGAAAAGATTTTCTACGAAATGATAAATAAATGTTATTGTAAGCATCCCCATCCTTAATTTGATATCCCCATAATTTGATATCATTACTCATTATATCCAATTGTGAGTGGCAGGTACCTAATGAGGCCGACATAAAATAATAAGCTTGTTTTTTTGTCCACAGACGTAAACAAGGATCAAGTTATCCCTATCGGCGACTACCCACATGAACATCAACATGGTAACAAATATTATCTATTATTTACAGCTCGTATTTTGTTTCGTGTTTATCCATGATAATAAAAAGGAACGTTTTGGTCATTATGTTTACGAACGTGTAATTAAATGAATAGAGTAACCGCCTTTATTAAATAAGAGCCTTGGAAGTACGGCTTATTTTTCAATATACATACTTAAAGATTACGCCTCTTTCTCAACAGAAGGGTAGGCAGAGACTATTACCTTCCACTTGCTACGATTCTGACATACATCTTTGGTTTCCTCAACATTCATCAGTCTTTTCATGGATTCTCGCCGGTTGAGGGTACTCCTGATCTGACTTTTCTTTAGAAAGTCACCTATTTGGTCTTATTTAAAATGAAATATTAAATTTAAATAACCATTTTCTAAAGTACCTAACGTTTTTATTTTTCTTTGGGTATAAAATTAAGATATGAGATTCTTACTCGTAATCATAGAAGGTTTTAAATTCATTATATCGTATTATCATATAGTCAGGAATGAGCATTTCCAATGTGGAATTTATTGTAGTAACAATTTTTATACTTAAAACTTCAAATTCAAACAACATTTGAAAAGTCTTGTAACGTTTTAACATAATAAGAAGCCCTACTTGAAAATAATCTCAGCATTTAGAAATAGAATCAAAAGCAATCAAGAGTGTAATATTTTTTTGTAGGAATGCAATGGCAATGCGATTATGCCTCAAGAGTTGGAGACGTTCCTGTCTCCAGAAGAAAAACGGAGAGAAAAAGTGGTCAGCAAGTAAGTATTCTATATTATAATTGTATGTATTAGAGCTCTTGTTATCGATGACGAGTAACGTGAAATTTTCATGATTGCGTTCTATAATTTCTCCATCTCATTTCTAGTTTGGTATATTCGCCGGGTCTAATAAAGTAGGTAGACTACGTTTTACATGGGACTAAGAATTTAGAAATATTTATTTTATTATAAATAGATACGTTGGCAGGTTGAAGAAAATGTCAAGAAAAAATAAGCTGACTTGCCTACAGTCAGAATTTACAGTTTTAAATTATATCTCTAATTATATCTCAAAAAGCGATGGTGGCTGAATGGATAAGGAACCAGCGTGCAAATCACGCGATCCGAGTTCGATCCCGACCGGCAGTACCAATGTGGATTTCACTTTGTGAAATTTATATGTACTAGTCAAGTGACTTACCATCTACTAACAGTGAAGGAAAAACATCGTGAGGAAACCCACATACCCTAGAAGAAATTCTATGAGTATGTCTGATCCACCAACCCGCACTAGGCCAGCGTGAGTGGATTATGGCCTAAACCCTCTCAGCTCTCTAGTTAGAGGAGAGGAGACCCGAGCCCAGCAGTGGGACTTAATGGGTTGCTGATGATGATGATGATGAATTATATCTTAGTATCATAAAGAATGATCTTTAGAAAAAATTCCAATATCATTTAGACCATATTCTAATGATCGTAAAATTCAAGTTGCTGAACGATCACTTAACTAATATCAACTTATTGTACAGGTACAATATGAAGAAGGATCCAGAGGCAGCCGACTTCGACCCCTTCAAGGAAAGAAAACTGGATAATCCTACTTCGTAAGTAATTTTTTTCACTCTTTAATTTACGATTTACTTATTTATTTTTCATCTAATATCCTTTTACAAGTTTTTATTACATTAAATAGTAAAAAAAGTATAAACCACCTTTAATAACATGTAATATTTACAGGGTTATAAAAAAATACTGATATAAAGGATGATCAATCTAAAAAAAATATAAAATTTACGATTAGTTTCTTTAACTTCGAAACGCTTAATATAATCACAATAAGCTGACATCGAAGCAAGACAGCTATTGTTGAAAAGAAAACAGGCAAAGAGAAAAATAGATAATAACAGAATAGATTATTTTAATTAATTGCTGTAACCCGTTTTTAAAGTGTTATCATCCCATTTGGTATTTTATGTAGAACTGAGCGCACTGATATTCCATGCAACAGTTATCTGCAGTTAATGCGACATGTATCCAGCTGTGCGTTATAACTTCTGAGCTACACAATTCTATCTATAATAATAAATATATTATTATACTTAAATTTTTCATACACATAATGCCTACTAGATTTAATTCACCTTGTATATAAGTAGTACCAGACAGCGTGTTGTGGAGGTCGCGGAGTTCCATCAAACCATATTCCCTAAAAACCAGCACAATAATTCAATTTCAGTGCCTAATTACCATCTTATTATTGAACTGGAATAGGTAGATATCGATCTTTACACAGCATTCTTCTACGAGTCTTCCATTGTTGAAAAGTACTTTTTCTAAATTCATGTCTGACTGTAATCTTGTTCCGTATTCATGTTATTCAAAGTCAATTCTTTTATTTCATTTAGGTTACATACATGATACCTTCTTATGAACGTCATACAAAGTCAAAAAGTTGACAGTAAATTTACCTAACGAACTGGCCGTTCGCTGACTAGGTTGGGCCTTGAGAAGAGCACTGTTTCGAATCGCCAAAAACTAACAATTTCAATTGGTTACTATTTGAATTTGTCTTTGAAACGCTTACTACCGACGCGCCTCTATATAATAGCATTCCATAATTTCGTAGATTTGAAACATCGATTGACTCGCCCTTAATTATTCTCTCGAGGTTGAACTAATCTCTTAATAAATTTTTTCTTTGATAAATACTTATATTTCACTTTCTTTATTCTTTCTTTAAATGTTGGCAACCCTGATCACCATAAATATGAGAAAATTACTCATTATTATTTTAAAATTGAGATTTTATTAATTGTCATCCTAGTTTAACATAACATAGCATCACGCCTTTTTTCCCGAAAGGATAGACAGAAGTGTATTACACCCATATTTCGCCAGCTACGTTTGGTCCCATGCAGTAGGGGCCTATTGCCACCAACCGGGAACATTTTCTTTTCCAAACTTCGGGCAAATCTCAATATTGGAATTTCAAATACCAGTCTCACCCAACCCGGAAATCGAATCCAAGACCTCTAGCATAGCAGTCGTAGATAAACTCTATCCGCTGCGCCATCGAGTGCAGATCCTTTGAATGAAAACTAACATAAATTTAGCCAACCTAAGCAGTAACTCGTTTGGGATAGATACCTAGACCTTATTTCTATCATCTATTCTATCTTATTTACAGAATCAAAACACTATATTTTACAGAAACTTCTATTTAAGTAGGCAATTAATCTACACGAGTAATTTTTTTAACAGGAAAAATAGACACATTTTTGAATGCCCTTGGCCTGAAAATGTAAAACTGATATGAAATCAACAATTCCAATTCAGGGTTTTGCGTCAATAGGGGGCACAGTAAACATTTTGCATAATGAATTTGAATACGAAAAACAGAAAAAAAATGTATTTCATGAATACTTCATGTAAATCTGAAGATAAGAATAGTCTCGAAGTTCAGACAATAATTTGCATTCCTATTGTAAAATCAGTGAATAATTTTTTTACTGCGTCAACCATGATAGGTGGCGTGTATTGGGTGTAGGTACTTTGATAAATCTGAGTACATTTGCAGTATAATGTATGGAAACATTATATTAAAATGCAGCAACTGGACAGTAAAACATAATATATTCAGGATACTGCCTGTTCGCGACATACGTAAGCTGATGCGTCATATTACTACATTTAAATTAATTTCCTAGTGCTTCTTTGGTATAGGTACTTTCAATGTTTATTAATAGTAATTTTACTCTGTAGGTATTTGTCTATACAGGGCGCATTTACGCAATTATAGTAGCATAATTATTGTTATTAATACAGCACTATCTATACCTAGCTTTAAGGATAAGGCTACACATTCGCACGTCCTCCATCAATATTTATCTATACTTAATATTATAAAGCTGGAGAGTTTGTTTGTTTCTTTGGTTGAACGCTAGTATCTCAGGAACTACTGGTCCAATTTGAACAATTTTTTTTTAGTGTTGGATAGCCCATTTGTGTAGGTTATAGGAGCTGAGCAATGGCCAATTAAAGAACGACGGGAGCAAGCCCCGAGCGACTTCTAGTTTAATAATAATAATTCCAATTGGTCACGCTACCATTCTTACTGCTTGGTGTTACAGAGACATGGATACGCTGACCCATTTGCTGAAGGCTTCACTTGGCACAGGCATCTTGGCTATGCCCAAAGCCTTCAAATGCGTTGGTCTTATCAACGGAATATTCTTCACGGTCCTTGTCGCAGTTGTTTGCACGCACTGCTCATACATTCTAGTAAGTAAATTAGAACAACTTTAGTTTGCCAAGCGACTGCTACGCACTGCCTGAGCATATTGAATGCGATTTGTATTATTTTATTTTGAACTTAATGGATACTGATTTATAAATGATATATTTTATCAACAGATAAAGTGCTCTCACGTTCTGTATAAGAAGACCAAGAGAACTCATATGACTTTCCCAGAAGTGGGTCAAGCAGCCTTAGAGAATGGACCTCAAGGTTTACGTCGTTGGGGCAATGCGTTTCGGTAAGTAGCAACTTAAACGCAAATACACAATAAGTTCTTACATATAATAATTAAATATAAAATATTGTTCTTTCCAGTATCTTCATCCTAGTGAGCCTGTTCGGAACCTACTTTGGAACGAGTTCAGTCTACACCGTGATTGTAGCCAAAAACATACTGCAGGTACATACTTATGCTAGCTTTTAATAGTTACGTAATAATATAGTATATATGTAATAATACTTTAAACTATTTGCTTCTAGGTCATGGCATATCACCTAGGCGCTAAGGAAGAGGATGTGGACATAAGACTGTTCATCGTAGCTCTCTTACTCCCACTGATATTTATGGCTTGGATCCGCAACCTTAAGTACTTGGCTCCCGTCTCTATGATCGCTAATGGATTCATGGGCCTGGGACTCGGCATCACCTTCTACTATCTCATTGGAACTGGTGAATTGAAGATAAATGAAATTTCCAAAATGCTGGTCAGACCAATGAATGAGTGGCCCGAATTCTTCTCTCTGAGTATTTTCGCTATGGAAGCTATTGGTGTGGTGATGCCTCTCGAAAATGCGATGAAAACTCCTCGTTCTATGTTGGGTGTGTGTGGAGTTCTCAACAAAGGCATGAGCGGCGTAACTCTGGTATACATTCTCCTCGGATTCCTTGGATACCTCCGCTACGGTGACAAGGTTGAAGACTCAATCACGCTCAACTTGGCTATTGAAGAAACGTAAGTTCTAAAGCTAATTTTAACTTTTTCCCAAATAGCTACTTTCCTGACTGTTACCTTTATAAAAATAGGAATATAAAATCTCAATTTAATATTAAAATAATATTTGCAGGCTGGCGCAGATAGTTAAGGTCTCCATCGCCATCGCGGTATACTGCACCTATGGTCTACAATTCTTCGTGTGCATCGAGATCATGTGGAACAGCATCAAGGATAAATTCACCAAGCGCCCTGACCTCGCCGACTACGTCATGAGAACCCTGATGGTGACCGCTAGTGTGTTGCTGGCTGTAGCCGTTCCTACCATTGGGCCGTTCATGGGCGTCATTGGAGCCTTCTGCTTCTCGATTTTAGGACTCATTGCCCCTGCTTTCTTGGAGGTTGTCACTTATTGGGATATCGGCTTTGGTCGCACCAACTACATCATTTGGAAGAACGTATTGGTAGTAATCTTCGGATTATTTGCGCTTGTATTCGGTACCAAAGACGCCATTCTCGAAATCATACGTGTATACAGCAAGTAAGCTGGGTTCCTCCGAACCTCAGCCCATATTCAAAGATTCTGTGTTATTGTGTGATCGTTAGTAGCAAACAGCTTAGTGATTAGTTAGTTTATTTTGTACACCAGTATTGAGTTGATCATGTCAGTGGCTGTGTCGCCGGCTGCAAGTCCTTACAACTTGCACATGTTACTTTGAAATAGATATTACTTTATTAGGTACAATATTGTAAAACTACGTCGTCCGAGTGTCTGTTGTGGAATGACATAATCTGCTATACTTATCTATTTAAAAAATTAGATGCTATTTATTTATAACAAATGGCGCTATGTTGCGCCGATATTTACACTAAACTCGAAATTATTATGTCACATTATAGATCTTTATGTTTTACATATTTTATAAAATATAGATAAACCTATGTTGTTAAAACCTGGTCGAATAAATATAATCAAAAATCGCTATTACATTCCCAAATTAGTACTGAATATACTGAATGGTATATATTTAGAAATGAAATGAATGTGTCTACATTAAATTTGTTGAGTGTTTGTTGATTGGTGAGATAATATTGTTGTTACTTTGTGTTAGTCCCACACGACATAAGATACCTACATTTAATGCGTAAATAAGATAATGTATGTCGATCATTGCTTGTTCATCTTTGGTACTTAACTATAATGTCATTTATCGTTTGCACATTTTAAATGAACAAATATTATTCATTATCTATCAACTACTTATTTTCCTTTTATCTATTGGTGACGGGGTTTTTGCATTTAGTGTTGTTAAGCTTAAATGTTTTATAGGTAGATACATAGATGTAACAGTATTTAAATAGATGTGTGTATTTTTAAGAGCAACCTGTAATGTTTTATAGTGCAATAAATGATTTTTTAATACCTATATAATGAGAGTTCTATAACATTAAAATAAATAGATATCAATAAGTACATTCGTTCACATGTGATAAATAGAAAAGGGCCCTTCGGCCGTTTGTGAAACCGAAGTTTGCGAACCTTACCTTATCCTTGTCTTTAGTCCAGCAGTTACTTAAAATTGATTATAAAGCCTCGATCGCAACCTGATTCATACAAATATAAAAAGCCTCGATCGATAACAGTTACATACAAGTAAATAAAAAGCCTCGATCGGTACCAGTTCCATACAAGTAAATATAAAGTCTCAATTTGTACCAGTTCTGAAACTCCGGTTCTACAGCCGAAGGGGAAGAGCCATAATATGACAAAACTAAGGCCTTCAATTTCATCTAGAGTGAGTAGATAGGGATTTAACATTTTTGGTAATTGACAATTTTGATAACAATATTGAACGCCTTTACGCGATAGTATCTAAAATTGTATACGACAGAGTATCTAATTATATTGTTTTTTAACTTTTCAAATGATTATTAATCTATTTGTAAACAAGTACCTCCTATATACAATTTTTCACTGTTTTTTAACATTAAGACGTTGTGATGTCATCAACCAATGAAGTTCCTATTTGTCCTTAATGTAATTTGTAGAAAAATATTTTTAGGTAAATAGATTTTTGTTTTGTTCATTACCGACAGCGCACCAAACAATAATAATTTTTTTAAATACTATCAGTTATATGATATTATTTTATTACTTAATTATAATCATAAATAATTACTTTAATAAACCATTTGTAAGCTCTATACGTATTTTATTTTAACTCTATAGGTACTCTGTAGTTACCTATTACTACTTTCGCACAAACCCTATTTTGGCTTATCTACGCATCCTATGTTGTGAATAAGGAACTTATATATCTTTATTTATGTTCCTTGGATGGGAACGACGTTTGAACTATCAGCATCAAAATGATCCAATATTCCATGGTAGTCAAAATGATGAAAAAAACATAAACAAAAGATGCAACTCAAATACAGTCAGGGGCTGATCTATGTAGGAGCTATAGGGGCTGCAGCCCGAGACCCCCGGATATAAGGGGCCCACAGTTCCAATAGAAGACATTGTGAGTTAAAAGAAAATCGAGTCGGACCATACTCAATGTAGGGTTCAGCAGCAAAATCTCAATATTACTTAGCGGCCCACATAAGACACCTATTCTCCAAATGTTATCGATATACATCAATTAGTTTTCGAGTAAAATGCATGTGACATACGGAAGGTCCGCATAACAAAACTACAAGAGTTCGGTTTTTACCATTTTGGCTACGGAACCCTAAAAAATGCATTATCGTAAGAAACCCTCACTCTTGGTCGGTTTTTATTTAATGGCAATTAATTGATAATTTAGACAGGTCCCCTAAGGGACCCCAAGTATTATCAGCCCAGAGCCCCACAAACTCACTGTCCGCCTGTCGGTGCACGAGCACCGAACAATCAACCTGTGATGATGTTATTCAACTGCATGGGTTTTGTGACGCATCCATCAAAGCATGTTCGCGTGTCTGGAGTACGCGAGAATCGTAACATCTGTAAAAGTATCAGTGTCAGTCGCAGCTAAGTCAAGATTAGTGCCTACCTAATAGCAAAACCGTATCGCTCCTGAAGCTTGAGCTATGTGCAGTAGAATTGTTAGCACGACAGAGACAGGAGCAGAAATATTTATTTGTCAATGTAGGTAGGTTAAACAACAAATAACTAATGACTTATGACAAAGACTGTGAAATTGATGGCTGAAGCGATTCGGCTACAATTATCAGGATACAAGGTAATTTTTACACTGTGGTATAGTTTAAAGTTAAGTGTAAAAAAAAAGTGCCTAAAAAGTGTGAACCTAGTAAAAGTACACTGTTCTGAATAAACCGTATTTTAGCGTGGTTATTAGGTAAATAATAGGTACGTGCACTTGCACCAACGAGTGTTGTTATCGTATCTCACGTTACAAGAGCTAAGGAAAGCTAATTTAATTATAATTAAATACGTTAAATACGTACAGTGCGGCAGCGTTATGAATTCGAGTCGGAAATTGACACTTAATTAATAAACAATAAACTGAAATCAGATAGCAAATCTTAATCCATTTTTAGATGAAAACAGGGTACTGGGAGTTGGTCGTCGTCTAAAAATGCCAACATTGTTTATGGAGGGATTAGACTGAAACTGAATTGTTAATATTACTGAGCCAAAATATTTTTGATCTGTTGATATATTCGAGCAACTAAAAAAGCAAACAGTAATTTTCAAAAAAAAAACAAGAGCCTCGATAATTACATCAAATACCTAATGGGAAATTTATCTGAATTTAGGTGTCCAGTTCGACCGCGCGGCCATAGCGTTTTTTTTTTAAAAAAACCATGTCAATTTTTTGTAAAAATTTGTCAAAGTTGATTCCCAAAACCATAAATTTGTCAAAGATACGGTTAAAAAGTTATAAGGGTTTGAACATGGCCGCGCCATTGAAACGCGGCGAACCGCGCGGCCACTGAGATCTTTAAAACTAAGCCTTGTAGAGACCTGAAATTTACGCAAATGCAAGATTTAATTTGTAAAAAATTTGTAAAAATATAAAAAAAATACTCAGGTTTATAGTTTAAGAGCTATAACACTAAAACCGAATGGCCGCGCCATTGAAACGGTGGAGAAAACGCTATCGCCTGTATCTCGCTGAAAAAAAATCGCAGAGGTGTGTAGTTTATTGTAATTACCCAGATTTGAATTTGTCGAAACTAGGAAAAATACAACAAAAATTCCTAGGTTTATATTTCAGGAGCTATAAGACTAAAACGATATGGCCACGCCATCGAAACGGTGAATAAAACGTTATTTCGCCTGTATCTCGCTGAAAAAGCATCGCAGAGGTCTGGAGTTTTTTGTAATACCTAGATTTTAATTTGTCAAAACTAGTAAAAATACAATAAAAATTCTTAAGGTTATATTTCAGAAGCTGTAGAACATTATCAGTATGTGGTGCGATAGGGTGACCATGTCTTATTGTTTACAGAATACTTTCTACTTATTGTTACAGAAATTATAATTCAAGGATTTTTGATTATATCTTAGTGTAAGTGAACAATCTGTGATTTTTGAGTTTTTTTTTTTAATTTGTAACATTCTGTGATTTATGTGACTTTTAAACCAATAAACATAATTGTTTTTATATTTATGGTTACATTTTAATTTTATTTAGAATCCTTGAATTATAATTTCTGTAACAATAAGTAGAAAGTATTCTGTAAACAATAAGACATGGTCACCCTATCGCACCACATACTGATAATGTTCTACAGCTTCTGAAATATAACCTTAAGAATTTTTATTGTATTTTTACTAGTTTTGACAAATTAAAATCTAGGTATTACAAAAAACTCCAGACCTCTGCGATGCTTTTTCAGCGAGATACAGGCGATAGCGTTTTCTCCACCGTTTCAATGGCGCGGCCATTCGGTTTTAGTGTTATAGCTCTTAAACTATAAACCTGAGTATTTTTTTTATATTTTTACAAATTTTTTACAAATTAAATCTTGCATTTGCGTAAATTTCAGGTCTCTACAAGGCTTAGTTTTAAAGATCTCAGTGGCCGCGCGGTTCGCCGCGTTTCAATGGCGCGGCCATGTTCAAACCCTTATAACTTTTTAACCGTATCTTTGACAAATTTATGGTTTTGGGAATCAACTTTGACAAATTTTTACAAAAAATTGACATGGTTTTTTTTAAAAAAAAACGCTATGGCCGCGCGGTCGAACTGGACACGAATTTAGATTTAATCCAGCTCCAACATGTTATCACACTGCCGGATCAGATTTTACTGGTTTTAGGTATTCAAATGAAAGATAACAAAGGTGTTAGAACAAGCAAAAGACATACATACCTACTGCGTTTTTTATTTGTATGAGCTACTAAAGCGGTCCATATCGGATTAGTTCATAATTTATAGGAGATTTGCGACGCACGTCAACAAGTGTTGTTAGAATGCTCGAACCGCGAACCTTCAAGGCCCGAAGCCTCACTCAAGGCTCGAATCCTTGTTCAGAAGGTGTTTGCGCAATCGCCTGCTGAACCCCTCATAGCAATAAGACATAAGCGGCTGAGAATACCCTCCAATTTTATTATTAATACAATTGTTTGCCACCGCGTGGTATATAAAAAAAATAAAATATTGCAACTGTCCCATAGCTAGACCTTGTTACTCGCAGTTACCTTAGTCTGTGACTTTGGTTGGAGGCAGGGAAAGGGGATACCTAGACAATTTAGGTAGATTGATACCTACACTACCTACATTAAAATAACACACAAAATCGAAAATTATTATATTTATTATGAACGTTGTTTATTTCTGCTATTTTAACCAAGAGAGCTAACTGCTAGCTTATCAATAGGTTTACAACGTAAAAGACATCTCTTTACAAAATGAGCTTTACTTCAGCCATCAACTAAACATTTCTGTGAACATACATTAACTTCGTATCAAATAAAAATAGTTATAATAATATATTACATGAATGATCTACTTAATTACTTAGTTTTGGAGGCGGTAACCTTATGTAATGAGATTAATTGTATGGCGAAGTTAATAAGAATACGTAATTTAGGCACGAGCAAGATAGTCTCAATTTTAGTTTGATAAGAATAGTTTCACATAGTTTTGTGTATGACTAGTCTTTGAGTCGTAATTCTAAGGACTCGACTAATAATGGCGGCAACTTCAGTCGTAAAAAATGACTCGAGTTTTACAGTCAAGCAAGATGACACTTGAAACTCATCAATTTTGAAATGATGAATGATGAAAGACTCGTCTTTTCTACGCTCTTCATTGGTACACGCATGCGCTCTCGGGCGAAAGTAGGTAAAAATAATCCAAAGTAATAAAATATATAGTGGACTGCAACAATAATAGTTTTCATATGTACCTACTTCTGTAAACATTTGGATAGGTATCCAATATTTCCATTTAATGAATATCATATCTACTTAATTCGGCCGGTATATAATTAAGTTAATACCTATATTACGTCCGTTACGCTACTATAAATACCTAGGGATAATTTAAATTAGGTACAACATGTACGCAATTCCATCATAGGCAAGAAATAATCACAAAGTGTCACAAACTCGTTTAAGGCCTCCAATGTATTAGTGATATTGCCACCGTGATTGTCTACCAATTTAAAACAGATATTAGTAAATTCTATGCTGCAATTTCCACATTCTGTATATTGTATAAGGTTCAATATTGCCCAGCGCCGTTTAGTTTCTTATTACTAAGTATTTCCGACTGTGAGTGCGTTTTAAAGATGACGAGATGCGAATGCGCACGCTTCACAACGTATCAACCAGGTGACATTCATTATTTTCATACATTTATTTATAGGTTCCCCACCTATATTGAGTTACGGTAACTTTGTCACCCTATAGGTATTCCATATTAAATTTTTCAAACATTTAACAGCTATATCGAAATTTACTAAATTGGTTGTCGAGATTCCGAATTGGCCCTCAGGGACCTGATACTTACCTGCTGTCGGAAAGTTTTCGGATGAAAATTACAGTATAGAAAAAAAATATTTTATCAGTTTTAATTTCCTATATTCAACCAATAAATAACTTGAAATGTAAATAAATTTCGTTCTATAAATCGAAAAATTGTACTCTGCGGGAGCATTCCAACGGCTCACAATCAGGGGGGAGGACGTTGAATTAATCACAAAGAAACTTGACTTGTCCTCCTTGGATATAAACTTATATACGCCCATGTATTGATTGCTTTATCATATTCACAAAAAAGTTAAGAAACTGAATACAAAAATGTTTATAAGTACCTATAAAAGGTTAACCTCGGCCAATTACGTATTCTTTTTACTTTCGCCTCAAAAATTGACATCATTTTATCAACGCTATCCTTGTGGATTACAAAATCTATGTTTCGTGTACCTTTGTTTCACAAAGTCCGGATACGAGATATAACAGACAATAAATGCACATACATCAATAGACCACCATATTCCAATCTAATATTATCTAGCTTGGAGTTTCGGTTTCCGATGTTAGTAACAAATTAAATGTTTCCACTGATCATATTATTGAAATTCCAGCCCTCCTACATAATCCTAAAACTCATTTTACACGAGCCTCCCCAAAGCCAATTTTTCTGACGATGTCTTTGTCCAAGACCCTGTTCACCACTTGCAGTTAAGTGTCTGAAAGTGAGTTAACAGATTTTCAACATATTTTAAATCTTAGATAGTTTATCAAACACTTAGGCTCCTCACATCGGAATGTCAATGTTGATAAAGTTTAAAATTATTTGACACTGAAAGTGCTCGCCGCACCGCTGTCACTCCGGTGTGAATTGAGACTCATCTGCCAGTGAAACTGGACCTAGTGTGCGATCTGAGATAACATTGACTTTTTGAAAAGCTAATCATGACAGTACTTAAACAAGTCATTAGCTTGCAATTATAAATTAAACCCAAAGGGATACTGATAAACTTGAACATTCACTTTAATGAAGGTTCTCGCGATAGTTACATTACAGCAAACGAACATTCACTAACACGTTCGCAAGAATGCTCGTGAAAATGTTCGTGGCCCTGTACGACAACCCTAAAAGAGACGTTTGCTCATCGACCATACAACCTATGCTGTATGGTCGATGCTTGATATTCTGTCCAAGTCTATCAGCACCATAACGTTAATACTACAAAACAAGTAAATAACACTAAAATTAAATAAAATACACTATGATTTAAAAAATATATAGAAAATAATACTTACGACGCTGTTAATTGTGGGATGTTTCTTAAAGTTTTACATATAGGCAGTTATACAGTACTTGACCGTTATTAAGTTATATATTACAAGATACACATGCGAATAAAATATATTTGCATCATTTAAAATAAAAATTATAGTAAGTAACTTTTATTTACATCAAGACACATTTAGTAATGAACTAAGTTAGACAACAACGTAATACGTGCAGGCACTATTCTCACTGTAGTTCTAATTAGAGAGTGTATATTAAGTTGCAAGTGTATAGTTAAGGCTTAATTACACGACACCAGTTTTGCAAAACAAGCTTTAAACCATTTTCACCTAGTGCAACATAAAATGGATCTTAATTCTGAACAGTCAGAAAGAAAAAAAAAGAACGAAGAAACTTTTTTGAATCAAAGAACATCGTTCTATTTACGGTTTAAATTATTTATCGGTAGAAAATAGTAAAATTTAAAACTGTTTTTTTTCTACAAACATTAATTTTCTACCATACATTTCTGCTGTAAACTGACGTGTCCGGACGAAACCTTTCCGACACTTAAGATCAGGGATCCTGTTTTACGAAACGTTCGTCGTGTAAATAGCACTTTACATAATATCACGTCCACTTACACCCCTTGATAAACAACCAACATTACACTAAAACAATTCCTGCTCTCTTAACTTACTTACATATACATTTAATTATATTACAATGGGTATATTTGTCGTAGGTACCTTAATAGTTACTAAACGAGTTAACTAGTGACAGGCACACTATAAACGTTGAATAACATTATGTCTATGCAAACATTAAATATGAAACTATTAATTGCTTTGTAAGTATTTATTTTAAGAATCTAAACACTACAGATGTCTTTTCAAGAACATTTATGTATATTAAATACTTTCTAGTTTTCGTAAATTATAAGAATAAATCTCTCTAATACCAGTTTCTAGCAGCTACTAAAATTTATACATTTAATAAAATTATTAAAATGTATCTACAAATTACGCGAGCTTTATAATATATATTTCTATTTTTCAGTGAAATTTTAGCTTAGCTGGTATCAGAATATTTATAGAAGCAGATAAAGGCTTAGTTAGTTATTTATTTATTATCAAGCAGCATTGTTGTGAAATGTTAGAGGTATTAAGCGTTAAGACACTGAAATAGTCAAAACGTAATCTATGAACATAAAACTAAATGTTACAGTAATGACTTCACTTTGTTATTATACTTACAACTCTTAATAAACGAACTTATTAAATTAACTATAAAGCGATAAATTATTATGAATAAACCCAGATCCAAATTAAAGTTTTCATGTACCGAATAGTTATTTTCAGTCTATAAAAAATAGAAAATAATGGACGGACGTATAATTTGCCATTGCCATTTTTAATCCACAATATTCATTTGTTCCGTATTGTTTTGTCGCCCCACTGATACAAAATAAAATTCTCACAAACGTATTGTAAATATCCTGGTTCTGTTAGTATTTTGTAGACTTTAACTTGCATGTTTCGCAAAGCCTGCCTTGCATGATTGGCATTGTGTAACCTGGCTTTTATGTTATCGTCATTAACTAAACCCACTACGTTGTATTCATGTTTTTAGAGACAAATCATCGAGATTATAGCTTCATCCCCAAATGTTATAATAACCTAAAACTTAATATTAAAAAAAACTTACATAAATTAAACCCGATCCTACACTAAAACATTGAGATTTTCAAAGTAATTACAAGAATAAATACGAATCAGTGACTAATGAAATGAGAACCCTTAATTTTTAAAATGGCACATTTTATTTGTCAAAAATTTAAGTTGTATTCAGATCTAACAAATAAAATTAACTAAATACAAATCGCGTTTATTCTTATTAGTGAGGTGCCAATAATAACAGGGTATCCAGATCTTACCGAGATTACTATTCAGTAATCGATAAATATTTTATATTTCCAGAGCGTAATGGATTATATCATGATTATTTTAGGCATTCGAGCAAGGCGACATGTGTTCAAACAAAGCGACAACTACTTAGATTCCTTCCTACCCCTAGAATTTATTGTGCCAGTAAGTATTAGAAGGAGATTTGACACGAAAAAATCCCATGTATTATTTATTGCATTAGAAGAATATTAAAAATAACATTCGATCCCACATCCCGTGTAACTAAATTACATTAAATAAAAATGGCTCATAAGCTAAGACAGCATTTTTAAAATTATTCGAAAAAAAGTTTAACTTGTTATTATTAAAAACCAAATTTAAAGACGATTGTGGTGTCAATTTCGATTATTTCTCTGTGATATACATACCTATTATAAAATTAAAATATATATTATTTAACCCTTCACGAGGCGTTAGGTAAGCAATCGGACATATTATATCAGACATATTATGTCCGATTGCTTGTTATAGGGTGTAAACTAACCCTCAAATTCGTAATACAAGGGTTTTATGTCTGCCACTAAACTAGTTAAGTATGCCAAATATCTGACTTTGTATAAGAACTAAGACAACCAAATTACATTATTCATACAACTTTTTTATTACGATGTATGAGTACGATTGTACAGTGACGGTATGAAAAGTGTCCCCTTTTTACTTAAGGCTATTTTAGTTTGTTTGGAAACTCGGACTTTAACGTTTGTAGTACATACGCAAAAACTGTTACACATTATTATGGAAAGAAAATATTCCCACCAAATGCGTATATTTAACATTTTGAACGCCTAGATTCCAGACACAATAGAAAATCTATTGCTTGGAGGGCCACCGGTGACCAAAAGGCGCTCAAAGACTTAAGGCGTCAATACCAGTGACCCCAAAGCAATTATAAGAATGATATACTTCGTTTCAGAAGTATTTGCTTTGTCATTTACCCGTACACATGTCAAGGTAAAATATTCGAGATACTTTTAAATATGTCACTTAAATCATATAGATGTACTGAGGATTGTAGGTCACGTACCTTCTTCGTTAAATGACATTATGGCCCAATTTGATAAGTAGATTTGATATAAAATATAATACATACATTGCTTTGGGCTCTTGCATAACATGAAACTGGTTAGTTAGTGACAAAGATAATAATAGCCTTATTCAAAGGATAAAAGAATAATGAATTATTCGATTAGAAACTATTTGGAAAATACAGTTTGTCCTGGTTCACCAGTGATAAATATGTGTATATTTCAATAAACCAGTATCAAAAGGATACAAGATCGTACGAAAAGTTAATTGAATCTCTTCATTCTGCCACTGTACGGAAGTGCTATTTATATAGCGGAATTATATGTATAATACTATTTTACATATAAATAGGCTTCTTAACACTATTTATAGTAAATATTCTAATATAACAATTTCACTGACATTATTGCAACTCTCACTGTAAGTTTAACATGGAATCTAAAACTATCAAATTCTTAAAACTGTTTATACACCTAAGGGGTTTATAAAAGGAATTTATGTTAAAGTTTTATCAACATTAGATGAGTGAATAAATAGCTTAAAGTGTAAAATATTTACATAGAAGTAACAAACTGAGACTTCAACACGTCTACTAATACAAAAATTCTTCCGCTCAATTCCTCCTACTCACTTTATGATAGACGTTGATTATAATTCTGAGTTAAAACTAGTCTACCGTAGTTGTACGGGGGCTATAGGTTACAATCGTACATAGCTTTTGTTTTCTGCTAACAAAAAAGACACAATTACAATAAGTTTACAGAAAATAACGTAAAATACGGTCTCACAAATTTGTTTTTAGCAATACATGTATTTTGTAATTGCGTCGTTTTCTCAACAAAGCATTTCTCCAACAAGAAGACAGAAACATAAGTCAAACACAGTAACTAAATTTCCAGCAAAAAATCCATGGTAATATTATAAATGTAAGAGTAATTCTGCCTCCTTGTTTGTTACGCTTTTAATAAAAAACAACTGTACTGATCTTAAAATTCTTTCTGTAAATTCAGATAGTAGTAGATAGTCTGTGAAGAAACACATAGTTTACTTTTTGTCGTCGAGCAGTAATTAGTTTAATACAATAATATATATTCTTATGCAAGTGCATTATATTAGTAACTTACATATAAAAAATTATTACTCTTAGGTTCCTTTTAAAACCCTAACCTAATAAATACAACAGCAATTTAAATATTCAGTTAAAGCACAATTCCAATGAGATTATAAAAGAAGACATAGTAAATACGTTACTTAAGCACATTGTGCACCCTTTGTAAAAATACGTATTAAGAGATACATAAATATGTATGCAAATGCAACAACTATTATTGCCAAACGAGATCGGATAGCAACATTATTAAATTTCTGGACGACTTTTTTCCTAGACTAGACTTCGGTATTTGTCGCCTTTATTTTTTTTTTCTTTCGATCTGTCAGACGTCATCATTAATAAGTCTTTAAACGCCCGAAAAACAATTCAATTTTCTCTTGTTTCTGCGGTTTGGCAATGAATGTGTTAATCGGAATGCGTTCTTTATCCTTATTATTTTACTTTATTTCATTCTGTTTGCTAACAGCCGGCAAATAGTTTAGTTTTATTATACGTACATATAACGTAATATCTATTGTCTTACTATCATAAAAATCATTAGTGGCCCGTTTCAATTGCCAAATAACGGATGTTTTTCCTACTGTAAGTTAATTAATTCGCTTAAATTTCTCTGTAATCCCCAAAATCCCATCCCCATCCATCAAAGCCTACGTAACCGCTTAAGCAGTCGGTATTTGAATAAGGGATCATGTAGGATACAGGCCAGTAGTACCTACCACAGGTACAAAATACCCACAGCCGGTAGAGTTCTTTGTAAAATATTTAAAAATTAACATACGTAGGCAAACCCATTCTTTACTATTTGAATATTGAAACCGGCAAATACTTGGGTTTTTTTGCACATAGAACCTTACATCTTATATCGTTGTCACTAGCATTTAAATCAAAAACACTACACATCCTAAACACAATACAATCTATTCAACTACAAAAATACGAACATCCTCATAATGGCAGCATCAGTTAAACAAGTAACTTTATAATTTTTACAAAGATTTTGCTTTAAACGCATTGAAGTATTATGTTCACGAAATATGTCTTTTTACTATACCGTTATAAATTATATTAATATGAATATTAACGTAATATGTAACTACCTCAACTTTCGGATTTGTCAACAGAAACAGAAACGATTTCCGTTATTCGTTTAAGGACAGATTTTGATTTAAGCAGGTTCTCGTTATGACAGAACTTTATATTAGCCAAGAATTAAATAAATAAATAATAATTATTATTATTATTGAACCAACCGGAAAAAAAAGTTCATGTACTCCGATCCATCGAACCATGCAGACGAACCACGTGATCACTCGAACTACGGGGTCCTATGATTTAGTAGTTCGCCTGATAACATTATAAAATCGAACCAATAGGAAAAAAAAGTTCATGTAGTCCGCCTGATCGAACTATACGATCGAACCACGTATCCAGATGATGATGATGGGAATTATTACATAAATTAAATATAAACTAAAAAATAAATTAAGAACAGTATTATTTTTTTCTCCCGGGATGAAGAATAATATATAAATATATTGCACTGGCCAGTGTCGTAATAGAAAGCGAATTTAGGTATTATTTAAAGGAGAGACCCAGGCCCAATAGTCTTTCTAGTGTTGATTCATAAAAGTAGTCGAAGCGATGTACATAATGGTGAAATTCGGAACGGTCCCACTCTCTCACCCAACACTGCAACTTCTGTGAGATTAACAGGGTAGCAACACTGCAAACATCAAATTATGACACAAGAGTCCAAGGGAATGCCTAACCTACTGTCATGGAACCCACCGAAACCATATCAGTCAAACGAAATTCATATTGATATAAACCGACACATTTTGAAAAGTCGGAAAGAAATTTTTGATTTCGGCGTGTAAAGACAAAAGTCATGACACTGTCTACTCTAAATATCATTACTGGCAAAGTAAGTGCCAAAGTCCCCTAGTATTAATTAGTATCGTATTTTCCGTACGTACTACTTCAATATAACAATGTGAATATAATACACATACAATTATTACTTAATACCAAATTGCTTGTAAGTACACAAAGGCAGCCGAATGCATGGACAAAACTATATATTAACAATAACTTCATAACTTACTACAATGTCAACAACATAAAATGAGCTTAAGTCGTCATTTACTATACATATTTACAAATGCAAGTCAGACTTCAATGATAGTCTGTAACTTTTTACATTTTGCACACACACTCTCCGTTGAAAACTTTTATAAAATGATCAATTTCGCTTAACAATGATCAACCTTAATGATATTATCACAAGATGGAAATTACTGAATGGACGCCTTTTCACTTAATGCCTTTTTCAACAGAGGTACGATATATTACGTCTGTCACACGATGCAAGTATTACGTAATAACTGAGAAATAGACTTGCTTTATAAAATGTGTATCATGTAAATGACTCTATTAACATCTACTACTTTGTGTTGTATATTATTCCTGTCTTGATAAGAACGTAATAACTGAACGACACATGTTACGGTGTAATAAAGCTTCTAAGATACTTGAGTTAAGATGCATTATTCCGTAACTCGTGTAATGCAGGTGACGTTCTTCATAGGTTACATTATTCCTACGATAACCTATTGTTATGTATTGTCATGGTATGCGTCGAGAAGAGAATTATATCACCGGTTTACTATCAATTATTACTATGAGATTCCTTATCTGAGATTCGTGCAAAACGACACTATCTTCAATAAAGACTGAGTTACTTGAACTTTACTTAAAAAACCACTTTTGACGATATTTAAACAATAACATCGGACCGCTAAAATCAGTACGCCACAAACTGAACAGTACCTCTTAAAAGTCACAAAATGACATTTCTATAATATTGCTTCAAGTTTTATTCTATATAATTATAATTAATATATGTATATAATTAATATATATAATAATATATTTTCATTACGAACCTTCATTTATTATGCTACTAAATGTTGCAAATAAACTAGCAATACAATACAAAAAGCTCAATCGTCTTTATATTGTATCATTCACATTATTACATTATGAAGGTATACCTACAACAATTTTAGTTGAAGACATTCTAAAGAAGTGTGAATGTGTGTTAAGTGGAAAACATCCAAATTAGCAAATTGAGTGCCTTAAATAGTTCCTAAATTTTCTTTCTGAGTCAAAAGAAGTGACTGCATGCCGGCAAGAGCAGCTTATTTTTGTAAAAAAAAACGAATATATTTCTATGAGATTCTAATAGATTCAAAAAATTCTAACTAGTGTTAGCCGATCGTCTCTCAATAAAAAAAGTAAGCTAAACTTCGTTCCATTAAAGAACGTTATTTAGATCACAATAACTAAAAGATATATAAAAATGAATGGCCATCAATTTAGATAAAAAATCAGATCTATTTAAGATCGTACAATTCCGGCCTTGGGTCAATGAAGCGTGGTGTTATTATCCTTCCAGAGTCCACGACGGGCGTGAGAAGTTCCTCTGATGGTACTTGAATGCGAATTCTGTTATCTGACGTCAGATTTGTGGCTCCATTGCTGGGATAGAATCCTAGGGAGACTGGTTTGTGGTGTTCATCGTTATAGCATTTGTATTTGGAAGGGCTAATTGGGAGTAAGTGCGAAGGGCTGGCTGAGAGAGGGTTGTAAGTCACGTGAATGCGGACTACATCATCAGAGAGTGGTGACACGGAGGGGGGGTGTGGGGTGGCTCGCGGCGTCGAGTGGCTCGTAGATGGCGCCCTCTGTATACTCAACCCGCAGATACCCGAACTGAAATGATCAATATACATAATTATTATTAATATCACCAACATACAAATACTAACATATTTAGGCCCTGTTTCACAACTGACAGGTGTCTGATAACCTATCTGAAACTTAGCTGACAAATTTTTGACATATTTTTCTTAAAGGATCTGTTTCTTAAGTCTCAGAAAGTTCTATCCAACAGTGATGAAAATAGGCCTAACTTTTAAAAATCGACACTGGCTAGCAAAACCTACAACATAATATCGGGTGACAAGAAAAACAAACACACTTAAATATAACATAGTGTAACGTGATTTTACTTTATCATTTTCACTTATTTGTTTGGATGGCAGCTGAAACGTGTAGAGTTAAAGATTTGAAATAGAAGATTTCGGAATTTCATTTATGTAATAGATAAATTTTAATAAAAAAAAATTTAATAAATTTTTTAAATGTTAAAAATAATACACGCTTAAGATGTAAATTATCCAAATTATGTAGAATAATTATTATAATTCTTAAACTTAAGATAGTCATAACTTATGAACGGATAAGTATGTAGTATTTTTTCAGTGCTGAGAACACAATGTAGAAACACTAAAATTGCTCAATGTGATATAACTAGACTATGAACAAGGTGACTTGTATATAGTCTATAGTACCAATTACTAGTGGAAGGTTAATTCTGCCGAAAACAGGTGTAGTGCCCGTGTTTCTCATTCAATGTGCGGTGTCGCCGACAAACGTATTGTGCAATGTGCATCCATAAACCTATGTCTATAAAATCCGTATTAACAAACTCTACAACAGAAAATAAGAACGAAGAAAGATTTAACCAACCGGCTAAGTACTGTCGACAAAGTTTAAGCACGATCAGTTTTGAACACATTTTGTTTGCAAGCCGTAAGCGTAGTACCTCGCTCGCCTATTACGTTGTTCTCCAATGAGACAAAACCATATTTTGGGACAAAGCCCTTTTTTTTTTGTTTTATAGCTCTTTGTTTTATGACTTTGAAAACTTTAGACAGAAAAAAGTCTTTAATGGTGTTTTACTGTAATAGTATTGGTGGACGAAACCAAGTTACCCGCTGCCCGCAGCAGGTAACCGTCGGTCACTGCACACAAAATGCAGTCTTAAGGTGGTCATGCGTGAACTTTTTCGTTAGTACCTTAAAAGACATTACTCACACCACTGATTTACTTCGTTTGCTACGTAAAAAGGTTTTTGCACACTACACCGTACCATACCATGAACGTAATAGGAACGTGGCATGGCGTGTGAACGTGGCAAAACGGTTAGTATACAACGGGTTGTAACCGCGTATTATGACAATTACAGCACTTCGAGACCGTCCACGCAACACTGATTGGTAGGAGAGACTGCACACGGGATTACTATCGGTTAGACGTTGCATACGGGCATTATACAGGTTGCTTACTGTCATCATATGAGTAGCATACGGGAACAGACCGCTTTAGATCCGTTTTAGTGGGCATAGTAGAGAGTTCCTATTACGCTCATGATACGTTAAGATAAGTGGGCAGACACCTTTATGGTCATTTATTCTTGTAATTGCTTTGACTGTTTCACTTTCAGAGAATTAGCCTTCCGCACAGTAAGACTTTGCAGTAACACTTGCAACTTGTAATAACAATTTAAATTTACAAGCATCACACATAATCACATCTTCTGTATTTCTAGTAGGTATCAAGCACAGGATAGAACATGGTAGCGATCATGGGGTGAACCAATAATGAACAGTTGATTGTTTTTACCCGACTGTCAGGACGGGTATCGTTTAAGTCTGAGTTTATAACTGTAAGTGTTCCTATTGAAATAAAATAATATAAATAAATTAACTTTTACACAGCCACGGCTAAAATATGAGATAGTGTAAAGGATTATGTCACGTGTCATACGACGAATTATAGAACAAAGAAACAAATATGACATAGTGGCGTAATACAGGGACACATGAAATTACCCAGAAAGCCAATGTATTACTGAAGCCACGAAAAAAGAACGCCTAAACTAAAGAAAATGGATTTAAGACGAACTTTTCCCACAAACCGGTTGTTTCGGGTTTACTTGTATATAACACGGATTACATTTTTTTAACAAAATTATGTATTAATATTTTGCACTGTAAGATCTAACAACTTGGGCATTCCAAAATACAATTTGTTACTTCATCAAATAAAAAAAAAACATCAAATACCTACTTAGTTTTGGTTTGGTTTTAATGAAATTGTATTAGGTTTTGCAATATGACCCTAATACTCAATTAATTGTCATTGCAACTATCTCAGGAAGCAGCATTATAAACGTAAAATTTGAAAGACCCAGGCCAATATTAAAAAATTATCTATTTTGTCACCGCCTCTCTCTCTAATTACAGCTTTGGGAAAACCTCGTCTTAAACTTAAACTTTAGCTTTTATCGTATAAACTCCTTTAGGCTGCGTTTCTACCAGATATGAACGAAGTTGCGTAGCGAGAGAAGTGTGTGTTAAGAACCAATAAAATCGCTTAATTTACCTAAAATCGTTCAATGAAGCGATTCTATATGTTCTTAACAAACAAATCTCTCGCTACGCGTTACGCACATACCTGGTGGCAATGCAATGCATTCAAACAGAGCAGAATGTATGTGAGGGAGTGCAGCTACATCTACAAAATATCTCACCCATCTGACCCGGTAGCGTCGTCGCTGACGTTGCTGTGAGTGTCGAGCGAGTTGTCAGGAGCGTGCGAGCGTCCGCTAGAGAACACGCTAAGGTCAGCCGTACTCGTCACGCTTGTGTCAGCCAGCGAACGTCGTGAACCCAGTGCTGATACAGAGTCGTCGCACCGCATACCACCCGCCACACCACTGTGTTCTGTACACACAATACTTACATACAATATACCAATACATAACTATGTGACTTCCATTTTCAAATTTAGAGTCACTTTTTACATTATCTACAAGTTCTAATGATACATTGTATAAACGTCTCTATTTCAAAGCGCCATTGACAAGATGCTACTTTTACTCGCTCAATAACTGGCATCGTTTAAATGAACCAAAATTTAATACAAGTGCTTAATGTTCATAGCTAATTGCACAAGCATACAATAATTGGAACATGCAAATAAATTACATTCAATTCTTACCTTGTACATGATATCGGAAACACATCAAGCAAATAAAAAACGTGGGTACTCAAACAAAAAACGCACATGCATTTTTATTAACTTAAAAACAAATCTCTGCTCGTAGCTTTATGAGTGAAAAATAATAATTAAGAACCTAAATTATAGGTACGAGTCCAAAACGCCGCGTTTTACATAAGAGTAGGTATATTATAAAAATATTCATTCCAATATATGTATGAAGGAATCAAGCAACAATACATGCAGAAATGTTGTATGTATTGTTCGGTATACAGAAAAAAAATTACGATTCTACATGTAGCATCATTATGTGCACACTAAAATAAGTACTGTTCAGAGAGTTAAATAATTTTATTTAAATAACAACGTACACATGATACAAAAGCGTCGATCTCAGCTCGTACCTATCAGAAACGCTCTCAAGTCTTTAAATTGTTTTTATTTTTTAATAAAATACATAATATTTACATCAAATAAATACTAGGTAATAAATACAAAAAAGGGTTTTTAGGATTTGCGTCTTTTTCTCTTTTTCTTTCTTTTGTTCGTATTTAGAAGAAAACTGGTATAGCTAGGAGTGGAGCAAGATTCAACGGAACTCAGGTTGGGATGTTCAAGGTGGATGTTCATGATTGCATGGGAGATACGAAGTGGTACGCCATGTCGACAATTTTCATCTGAAGTAAAAACGAATAAAACGTTTGTTTTATAATTGAACTAGCTAGAAACTAAAAATATATTTAGAATTTTATAGTCATTTAAAACATCCATTTTTTTTTAATCCATTGTTGTATCCATAAGAAGTGCGTTACAGCTTTTGTAAAGGTGTAGTATGCGTGTGTTATTGCTCTTAAATTTTCCAGAATTTTCAAATAGATTTCTGTCATTTAAAATTATCCTTTTAATAAAAAAATATATATATTCTTGTAACAAAACATAATAATAGGTACTGTAAATCATGTAGTACACCGTGTTGAAAAGTAAAAATAGTTTTATATAGTGTTCACGTATCTATTTGCTTCAATACTGAGAGTAAAATCATTTTAAAATGTGACAATTTGAAATACAACTAAAAGCGACGCTGATAAGATAATGTGTGCTCTGGCTACATAATGCACAATATGTGATGTCTATAAATACGACTGTAACGTACCGTTAATATAATTGGTTTTGATATGTATTTGGTATGTTTAATTTATTGGCGTTCCTCATACCACCACGGGCGGCAAAACTAAAAATAAAATAACATAGTTACGGATTCCTTGCTATATTGTACATTTAGCCTTCATCGAAACAATTAGATTGATTATTATCAACTACAACATGATTAAAACTACTTGCCGTTCGAAAAGTACAACCGAATATTCGGAAATAATACAACAGCAATTAATTTAGTACATAATCATACTTAGTATTATTTTAACCCCACAATTGTCAACAGACCAGATAAAAAACCGGGATTTCTTATCACACAAAATAATGTGTGTGTACTTTAAATAAATTATTGTGGTGTTCTAAATTATCATAGAAAGCTAAAAGGCGAAATGTTTTAAATAAATTTATTGATTAATTAAATGTTTTGTTCCCATGGTTTTCTAATTCAGGTCATATTAAGAAGATTTATTGAACTTAACTTAAAACTAGTTAGCGTGATAATAAAGTAACAATTACTAGTGTACTCAAATATAAATGAACAAAAGACAACATCGGATGATAGGGGTGGGTTTATGTGAGAACTTAAACATAATAACAACGGTATTCATAAGAGCTTTTGAGCAGAGATTCATTAAGCAGACATGTACAAATGAGGTAGGAATTGACGTCAGTTAATTTACGAACATCAATAACTTGCATTACGCGCATGTTGGCCTAACACTGGCCTAACATTAGACGCTATATTAAAAATAAAATAATATTAATACGTGTTTGTAAGTAGAATACAGAGGGGCGTAGCGTTATGAGAAGTAGCACAAACAATGCGGGAAGCTAGATATCATCTTAAAACCTGAGGAGTAAAGTCGCTTATAACAAAAAACACTTAGTCCTCAAATTTTAAGAAATGCAATATTAAATGCATGTCATTTTAGTCGTGTTAATCATGACATAAACCCACCTCCATACCACCAATTAAAACATGCTAGTGCAATTTATTACATATTTTCTATCTATCTAAAACAAGACATGAATAACGGCTACAATACTATTAATAAGGATGGGACAATAATGAGTTACAAACAAATCGGCAAGCGACAGAATGTGATCGTCCATTAACACTCGTTTTTAAGTCGAAACTCAAAACCACGATGCGAGTTCGCAGCATAAACCGTGAGCCACGAGATCGCGTGGTTAAACGGTAAACATAGTTTCAAAGAACGTGCTCTTTCAGTAAAAGTAAAGACCTCTGAAAGATCGACACTAAAGATTAGTGATTCATTATTATCGTCCTAAATTATTTATTATGTCGAATTTAATACGAAATTAATATGGCAATATTTGCTTTTGACAAAATGATACTGATTGATGATTTAACTATGATAAAATTAACAATTATGAAGTCATTAAAATTTGATAACCACGAAAAAGAGACATCGCGTCGTGACTTTAAGTTTCCAACCCTATACAAAAAGCATTAGACTAAACACCGAATTCGCATCTAAAGAATTCTATACACATTGAGTCAATTTTCTAGACCAATACGCAGAACCGCATCATCCGTGACATGACGGATTAAAAATACATAATGTCACTACCCCATCTCAACCCGTGGGTGTCGCAAAAGGCAACTAAGAAAGTAACCTTATGCAAACAAGAGCATAGCATGAAAAGGAAAATTCGAAACAAACCCTATAGCAACCCGTCTGGCCAGCGTGGGACGTTTATGGGTTGAAATGATGATGATGATGACGCAGAACTGTTATGGCACAATATGCTTCATGGCAATGTCAATGACAATTTGTTATCTATCTATGATAATTCTCCAATTGGCCCAAAATGTACAGAACCATTTAAAAATGTATACGAATAATGTATATGAATCAATAATAAATTTACAATAGGATCTCAAAATACATTCGAATCAAGCATATCTAAACTAGCGACAACTTCAGTATAAAATTGTTAGACATGTATGTGTTAGATAAATGTATAAACTATTCTACTTTAATATCTTGAATCACATGAATGCGTATTTTAATTGAACATTTTTATACTACAATTTATAAAACAATCTTTATTGTACGAACGTTAAAAAAAAAAAAAAATTTCTTAGTATTAAGCCTTAAAGTACTAGAACCGCAACGTGTACAATTTGTGTACTATGCTAATCAGTATGCACACACAACAACGCATTTTAAAAATAAAATAATACTTATATAATCAGACACCTTGACCGTGTCCCAGTACTTTAGTACAAAACAATTCTATATGAATTAATGAGGTTCTGTAGATTAAAAAGTATTTTATGTAAATTTGCATTCGAAATATAGGCGATTAATTACCTTATCACAATTACATCTCTAACTTTACGATTAAGTACAATGGCCCACAATCGGGTCTCGTGGAAGATGTTGGCCTTTGACCATAATAGGTGCCTATAAAATAGTATTTAATTAACGTACAGTCGGAAGGCAAGGCAGTTGGATAGTCATTCTTTACTAAGTAAAGACGATATTTATGCTAAAGTAGTACAGTACTTAACTGGCAGTATATATTAACCTAACTATAATAATATTTACTCGATTATATCGTAACCAAATAAAACTAACAGAACAACCACAGGCTAATATCTCTTGTATTCAGACATACATATTTATCACATTCAGTGTACAACGGGTGTTGAGAACTAAAATGATTTTTAAAAATAATATATTCGTTTAAAAAATACTAGTGTGAAGTTGCACAAAATAATAATAATTTGTGTTAGACAACTTAATATCAAGTCACAGACAATTATAGTGTCAGCTGTGCCCAAACACCCTCAAATACCATGCATAGGTATTGCAATATCTGTAACTATAAGTAACTATGTATGTACTAGAACATGTCTACAAAATTTTAAAGAAGCATAAAACTTCAATCTATGTTCAACTACGTCAAAATAAAAATTTCCAAAAATAAATAGTAAGATTCTATTTTTTATAAATTAACATTACTGTAAGATCGTAAATACTTTAGAAGTTAGAAGTGTAGTATTTATATAATAATAGGCCTAAACTTATAACTTGTAATAAAATTGTGGCATATTTTTGTAATAGTAATACTATCTAAGGCAGAGAACGGGTTAGATGTCCCTGTTTAAAATAATGTCCCAAATATAATTATTATATTATCTTCAGATTCGTTTTCCATTTTTCATTTCAATCATAATAAATGAATACAATTTTTTTTTAATTATATATCTTGGTGCTATATAACGAACACTAATAAAACCTGTTTCATTGGAATTGGCCTTCAATAACCCAGATTAAGGTTTATCCCTTTGCTAAGTTTGTTGATATCGAACATTAATTTATTTGATCCAAATTATTCTTTACGATAATTTGGAATCAAATTATTCTTTACGATAATTTGGAATCAAATACAGAATTCTCAGTGATCAGCATTTCAACGCTTAATACTCGCTAACTTAAAAAATAATAATTCTCTAGCTGACCTAACTTGAACAAATTTACACAATATAGGGCACATTCATTTACTAAATTTGTACTTGGTAGTTTAAAGTATCTACATCATGATTTACCAAAAAATCTAAGAGTAGTTACAGCCAACCTTAAATTATCAAATACAGTAACAAGCGTAACTGCGCTATATCGCTACTTTCAGGATTATCTAGAGGCATCGCTGCAAAATGGCAAATTTAACGGTCTTCATATTCAAAAGGGCATAAAATGATAAGTGACTTTAAGCAATTTTTATCCTCAACCGTGTCCAGCATAAGACATGTGTATACTTTATGCATGTGATATACTTTTAAGGGAATGACTTCAAAACTTAGACACTAACTAAGTCGTATTTTAAATGCATCCAAAGGGATTGTTTTTGGTCATTCCAATTGTTATTTGTAGCAAATTTAAACCTTATGTAATAGACGTACAGAAGTGCATTTATCGGTTATGTTAGATATTCAGTTAATAATATTTACTGAAGGATCAAATAAAATGTGTCTACTTTTTTATTTCAGCTTTCATAAGATCGGAAAATATTCCAAATATTTTCGATAGCGAATGTAAGCTGGGAAAAAACTGTATTTGCCCTTACTAAACAAGTATCTGACACAAATCTAAAGTTAAAAATAGTCTAAAAAATCAAATCGTAGTTGACGCCTCAGAAGTAGGTATATAGTGCAACGTGTGTATGTGTGAGTGCGCATTATGACTAGCAAACGCCATATTTATTTAAGTACTTCCTATAGGAGCATCAGCAAAAAAAATAGTGAGTTATCCCAATACGCCAATGCAGTCGATGCCCACATCCGAACCACGCCCTCAATAATATAACGTACTAACTCTTTATTAAAAAAATAAAACTAATTAATCAGACAGACTCAATCAATTCCGAGAAATAGCTAACGTATACGACTATTCACAACAGTGCAAAATCAATCATGAACATGCATAGATGATTACGAACCATTGAAAAAATACACCATGCAAATGAGATTGATGCGAGGTAACGAAAACATGCTAAATATCAGAGTAGGTAATACGGCTACAAGAAAGTAGCTATGTGCACTAAAATCCCTAAATAAATTCAATAGCCAATGAAATGACAGATATTAACACTGACCAAACACTTTTTTTTTTCAATTTAGGGACGAATGGTAAATTTAGTTTTCTGAACTGTTGCAAAAACAAAATTAAAACTAGGAACACACAGCAGAATTATTAAATATAGGTAATTATGCGCTTTGGTTGTGAGTAGGTATGCTGAGCTTTCCACTCTCTATTTATTATTATTATACTCTCTAACTTAAGTATATCTAGAGCAGCGTTTGTGCAAGTGCGCATGTTTTATTCTGCCATGTGTTCTTAGCCTTATTATTAAAATGTAGATGAATGAACGGATGTCAATACAAATGAATAAATTTTATAAATGTGTAAAGTGGTCGGAGCCTAGGCTCTCGTCTGAGGTGGTACGCGAAGTGGGTAGAGATGCTTCCAGATTACCTGACACTGTGTCACTCTGCGACACTCGAAGCTCTTGCAATTCCATTGCCGCTTTCTCCCGTCTGTAACAACAAGGTTAATTTACATGTTGATTCAGAGTGTTAATAAAAATAAAAGTAAATAAAACATTTGATATTCATAACTAACTTTACGTGGTTGCTCGACACTGAATTCACACTGTCCCCCGTCCCTGACATAACTGTATCATTGTAGGAGTTTCCTCGTTCCCTAACAACAAGTTTATATTATTAGATAGTGTCATTATCACTCCAACGTCCGGCACCCGCGACCAAATATGCATCATACGTCCAACTTCTCGCCGACTCAAGCCCGTCGAATCTTTGCCCGCTGTGTGCAGTGATTTTTTTTACTGCCTTCTTCTGTTTTTTCTAGTGGAACATTTCATTGACCACCAATTTATATAAGCGCAACGTCAATTGATTTCCGCATTTTTAAACTAGATGAAATTTTTTACATGACGTTTTAGATATGTGGGTTTGATATGATTTGTTCCCACTACGATTTAATAATAAATGTTTGTACAGTACCTTAGTCCACGCAGGCGAGTAAAGAAAACACGTGTTGATAGACAAGAAGAAATATACTTGCACAAGCACATACACACAGTAGAAATAGGCACAGAACAGTTTATGAGAAGGAGAAAGAGTATGAGAATAGATTAAGCAACAATTAACACCAGAAATAGCAGATAAGGCTTTGCGACCGGCACGAGGTTGCGGCGGTAAGCGACACGGGTTTCACTAACGAGAGGTGAAAGGTGACTGAAGGACGAGCGGCGCCTGCGACGGCGAACCGGCGCATCGTTCAATCGGTCCCTGAGTGCGCGGCTCCATAACACAACGTGAATTTAGTCAAATACTGTGTGATGATTATTGTGATGATTTATGTAATAAATAATTGTTTATAGAAAATATTTAATATTATGTATGTACTTATATGTAGATATTTTTATGTAGAAATTTAGATGTAAATAAATAAGTAGAAGTAAGTAAATATTTATATATGTGTATATATGTATTCTGTATTGTGTATGTGTATGAAATATGTGTATCCGCCACATGACTCCCCCCCGAGACCGTTACTACGGTCGATAAAAATTGGGAAAACGAACTGTACGGCCAGAACGAGTTGTTGTTGTTCGAGGCGGTTCAGGTTGGACCAGAGGCGGATCATCAGGTAAGGAAGAAGTAGTAGAAGTAGGAGTAGTATTAGGAAGGACGTCAGTGGAAGGGGATGGGTCTATCAGTATATAGGCCGGCTTAAGGCGGTCTATTGTAACTGTTACAGCCTTACCCTTAACTAATATTTTGAAATTTTTATCTCCACGCTCGAGGATTAAATATGGACCAGAGTATGGAGGTTGTAGGGAAGCTCGGACTGTATCATCTCGCAAAAACACATGACTAGATGAATTAAGGTCCTTATGTATGAAAATGTTATCTTTCCTATGACGCGACGCGGGAGATGGACGCAGCTTTGATGCAAAGTGTTGTAAGCGAGTGGTGAAGTCAGACAAGTCAGTTGACTCTGGGCTAGCCGGCTGGAAAAATTGACCAGGAAGACGTAACGGCTCGCCGTACACCAACTCAGCTGATGACGATTTTAAATCCTCTTTAAAAGAAGATCTAATACCTAATAAGACTAAAGGTAATGTGTCTACCCAATTGCAGTCTGCGTGGCACATTATGGCTGCTTTTAGTTGACGGTGGAACCGTTCCACCAGGCCGTTGCATGCCGGATGATACGCGGTTGTTCGGCGATGTTTAAATCCTATCACTTTTCCAAGGTACTGGAAAAGTGTGGATTCAAACTGCCGACCGCGATCCGTAACAATATCCGTTGGACATCCAAATCTGGATATCCACGATATTAGCGCCTTACCTACTGTCTCGGCTGTCATGTCAGCCATCGGCGTGACCTCCGGCCAGCGGGTGAAACGGTCAACCACTGTGAGACAATAGCGGTAGCCTTGTGACTGAGGAAGTGGGCCTATAATGTCCACGTGAATGAATGCGAAACGTGAGCGTGGTAAATCAAAAGTACCCAACGGTGAAGTCACGTGACGAGTTACTTTAGCGCGTTGACAGGCTAGGCACTTACGTGTCCATTCGTGGCAGTCCTTCCGCATGCCGGGCCAAACAAACCTTTCAGCCACCAACTTGGTCGTTGACTTAGCGCCTGGATGGCTGAAACTATGAAGGTTCTCGAAAAGAGATTTCCGAAATGGTCTTGTCACGAATGGTCGCGGTGACGTAGTACTCGTGTCACAATAGAGTTCTCTCTTGCTGCCTGGAATCCTGCGCTTTACTAAACGTAGTGAGAAGTCCCTACCCAAGTATTGTGGAAGCTCAGGATCAGTGGCTTGCGAATCCGCCAGACGATCCAAGTCGATTGGCATCTGCAACTCATCAACCCTCGACAATGTATCGGCGACAATATTGTCTTTGCCCGAAATGTGTCGGATGTCGGTTGTGAATTGCGAGATGTAATCGAGATGGCGATGCTGTCGAGGCGAACAATTAACTTTTCGTTCACGAAAAGCGAAAGTAATCGGCTTATGATCCGTGTAAATTATAAAATGTCTAGCTTCTAACATGAATCGAAAGTATTTTATACTTTCGTATATTGCCAAGAGCTCGCGATCATAAGGCGAATACTTTTGCTGACTATGGCTTAGTTTCCTAGAGAAAAATGCAAGGGGTTGCCAATTACCGTCCTTTAATTGCTGCAAAACTCCACCCATCGCTAAATCGGACGCGTCTGTGACAAGCGCAAGTTTAGCATTAGAGTCTGGGTGTGCTAGTAGTGCAGCTTCAGCAAGGTTTTGCTTGCACTGATTAAAAGCTAGAAGAGCTTCACCAGATATATCAACTGGCTGAGAGGCTTTTACAGAACCGCCTAGTAGGGCGTTTAAAGGGGCCTGAATTAAAGCGGCGTTAGGTAAAAATCGCCTATAAAAGTTCAGCATTCCTAAAAAGCGCCTTAATTGTTTGACGGTCTTTGGAACCGGGAAATCTGTGATGGCCTGAACCTTACTCTCTAAAGGTTTAGTGCCAGCTTCTGAGATCCTGTAACCAAGAAAAGTTACCTCACTAGCACCAAAAACACATTTTGAAGTGTTAATCAACATGCCGTATTCCTTCATACGATCAAACAATTGCTTCAGATGAGATTCATGAAGGTCCTCAGACTCACTGAATAGGAGAAAATCGTCGCAATAGGGATAAACAAAATCTAGACCTCGAGTCATTTCATCGACGAGTCTTTGAAAAGTTTGACCTGCGTTTCTAAGACCAAATGTCATACATGGAAACTCAAACATGCCAAAGGGTGTTGTAATTGCGGTTTTCTGAATATCATCCTTAAAAACGGGAATCTGATTGTAAGCCTTAACCAGATCAATCGTACTAAAAACTTTACATCCAGCTATGTTATGAGCAAAGTCATGGATATGGCGAATGGGATATCGATCGGGAATAGTTCGTGCATTTAACATGCGGTAGTCACCGCAAGGCCGCCAGCCATTATCCTTTTTTGGAGCAAGATGTAAGGGTGAAGCCCAGGCACTCTCAGAGGGACGAGTAGTGCCATTTGCAAGCATGAGATCAAACTCTCGTTTAGCAATTTGGAGTTTGTCAGGGGCAAGTCTACGGGGAGTGCAATATATAGGTGGGCCAGGTGTGGTGCGAATATGATGTACAGTGTTGTGCTTTGGAGTCCACGGTGTGCCTGAAGGGCGAGTGATTTCAGGATACTTACTTAATAAGGTATGATATCTCGTGTCACCCGTCGAAACCTTGACCGAGCATACATTTGTGTCGGCAATAACAGCAATGGAAGACAAAGTGGTTGTATTATCTATAAGCCTATTATTGCGAATATCTACAATAAGATTATAAAAGCTTAAAAAATCTACACCGATAATAGGTTTGGTCACATTAGCAACAGTGAAACGCCAACGGAAATCACGTCTTAAACCTAAATTTAAATTAAGATGTACATAACCATAAGTGTCTATTATTGTTCCATTAGCCGCACACAATTGGAAATCGGTTTTAGAACGACGTTCACAAAGCATAGAATACGGATAGACGCACAAATCACTTCCTGTGTCCACCAAGAATCTGGTATGCGATCTGCTGTCATAGACGAAGAGGCGACCCGTTGAGGCTGGGCAATCGTCAGTCGCCATTAGCGACTGCCCGTGGCATTTTCCGACTTGTAGTCACATGGTTTAAGACACTGATTAGCCTTCGAACCGAATCTGGAATGGTACCAGCAGATTGGATATTTACGGTAGCTGGAGTTCGACCTGGACCTTGCGCGTGATGATGATCGCTGGTTTTGGCGTCTGGATCGATGGCGGGACTCACGAGTGAAGCGAGTATTCTCGTCAATTTTCAAGGCGAGGCGTTCCACCATCTGCCTTAATTCAGCGATTTCGCTAGAGGCACTGCTACCAGATGTCAAGCTCGAACGAGCCGTTGATGCTTCTGCCACTACTGGCGATGGTGAGGTCAGCTCCTGGATACGATCCGCTAACTCAGCCAGCTGCTCCAGTGACTGCGACGGTTGTGACGCTAGCACCGTCTGGATGCTGATGGGCAACTGGTTACTCCAGATCTGCTTAACAATATCATGAGCAGCTGATGCTCCGGCCAGGTCTTGAAGATGCCTCAGAAATTGTGAGGGTTTACGGTCACCCAACTTTTCTTGCGTGAGCAGCTGCTTGACCTTAGCTTCGTGTGTGGCCGAGAGCCTTCGAAGAAGCTCAGTTTTAATCTTCTCGTACCGGTTGAAGGTAGGAGGATGTAGGATAATATCCTTCACTGCCTTTGCGTACTGGATGTCGAGGTTGTTTGTTACGCTCGAAAACTTTATGGCGTCATCGATGATGTCGAGGCTATCAAAATGGTTCTCTAAGAGTGCGAACCACAGCTCAGGGTCCTCCGGAGAGAACTTAGGCACGCTCAGCTTCACTTTCCGTTGGTCGGATGACGTATCGTACCAGTCAATGGGCACGTTCGCCTTCTTCCGGTCGGTAACATTTTCGTTACCATGCGGTGGCGGCGGCGGCGCAACATTTTTACTAGAATCACTGCTTTCACTCATTGTGCTCTTTCACGGGGTCACCAGTGTGGGTTTGATATGATTTGTTCCCACTACGATTTAATAATAAATGTTTGTACAGTACCTTAGTCCACGCAGGCGAGTAAAGAAAACACGTGTTGATAGACAAGAAGAAATATACTTGCACAAGCACATACACACAGTAGAAATAGGCACAGAACAGTTTATGAGAAGGAGAAAGAGTATGAGAATAGATTAAGCAACAATTAACACCAGAAATAGCAGATAAGGCTTTGCGACCGGCACGAGGTTGCGGCGGTAAGCGACACGGGTTTCACTAACGAGAGGTGAAAGGTGACTGAAGGACGAGCGGCGCCTGCGACGGCGAACCGGCGCATCGTTCAATCGGTCCCTGAGTGCGCGGCTCCATAACACAACGTGAATTTAGTCAAATACTGTGTGATGATTATTGTGATGATTTATGTAATAAATAATTGTTTATAGAAAATATTTAATATTATGTATGTACTTATATGTAGATATTTTTATGTAGAAATTTAGATGTAAATAAATAAGTAGAAGTAAGTAAATATTTATATATGTGTATATATGTATTCTGTATTGTGTATGTGTATGAAATATGTGTATCCGCCACAGATACTATACTATGCGGGACGTACGACGGCATATTTTTTTTGATACCAAAGTATCCATGGACACTCAAGTGGTTATAATAGATTAATTTTCTATAGTTATTAAACAATATAACAAGATCAATCGCACAATAATGACAAAGGACTCTAATATTTAGATAAGTTTCAGAATGTCTAGATTAGTAATTAAATAAATAACCTTGGAAATCATATAAATATACATTTACCCCATACGAAGGTTATTACAAAATATTTTTGGAGAATTTTACAGAAAATCAAACAAAAAAAATTGGAATTGTGTAATATCTCACCGTAATATCACAGTAGCTCTTGCCTGCTTTTCAGTCTCTGAAAAATTTTCTGCTCTCTGTCCAATTTTTTGTTTCTTGTCTGGTTCTACGAACATACCAAGCTGTCGCTTAGGTAGCTCGTTGGACGGAGGGGCACCAGGATAATCCAACTTGGCTCGTTTCAGTTCTTCCATAGATCTTTCCAAGTGATAAATTACAATGTCGTCTTCAAAACCAAAGTCTTTATGTAGCTTAACCTGCAATCAACAAATTCTTACAGTTCAACGTCTTAAAATTACATAAAAAATCCTGACTAAATTGATCAACTAACCTGAATATAATTAACAATAAGATCCATGTCATTCAACTTCATTATCGCTTTCTTGTGCAGTTTGAGTATTGTGTAAGCCATAGCTGTTACCACTCTTTCGCCATCCAGCAGATATATATCCCAAACTCTTAAGCATAGGCTAAATGGCACCCTTTCCACGAAACATACAAAGAACCATTTAAGAGAATATAAAATGGCATCTAAACCAAATTTGTCAAAATGGTGTTTTAATTTTGGCATAAACTTTGTGAGTATTTTGTCATGGTGTTCGAGGAATCTTGTTAATTTTGGGAATCCTTCTATATACAATCCATGCATTGCGTATTTCTTATCTGAAAGTAGTACAGCTAATGCCCAAAATGCATCCTCTTCATCCATATACATGAGCAGAACTCCAGCTAGCCCTGACATGCCTTGACAATAGCCAACTTCAGAATTGTACATGCTATATGCACAGAGAACATTGAACAGTGAGCATTGTTTTTCTGAATATCTTTCCCTATAAAATTGATGTTCTCGAAACTGTCTATTCACATCTGAATCTATTTGCCTAACATCAGTGGACCACAGCTTGGCTAATTTTAACATTTCATGAAATTTTCCAGGATTTGCTGATTTCACTCTGTTGACATCCATTAACTTGCACCATACTTTTATTCGAAGTGAATTTGGAATGCCTTTGTAAATTCGCCTGTGGAGTTTTTCCTTGGTGGTTGATGTGTCCCAATTAGCAAGCATTTTAACCCATTTTTTTTCTCTTTCCACTTCAATATTGACCTTTTGAGTGCCTGTTTTCTGAGGCAGCCGTTCATCGTGTATGAAACCATATCTGTAAAAATGTTATATTGCATATATGTATAAAACAAAAAGTGTGACTACAGTTCAACAGACTAAAATTATATAATCATAAAGTGTTAGGTCATTATCCAAACGTAACATTATTCTATTTGTAGGCTTAAGAGCAAGGAGTCCTCCTTGCTCTTTGATCGTAATACTGGTAACACAGGTTGAGCTGACCTACTACAAAATATTGGTAGTAAAGTAAATGTAAATTTATGTTCTACAATTTTGCTGAATATTTGCCTTATGACTATATGCTGTTTCTTTTAGCACGGGCTGTATGAACTTAATTTAAATAGTGATGTTAATTTTCTGAACCGGACCAGACCTATTATTTCAGAAACTTCCTAAACAACAGTCAAATCAGAATATAACCTTGGCAAGCTGTAAATGAGTGTGATATGTCTTAGTTTTTTATAATTGTTCTAAAGTCTCATAGCATATTCTTCATCAGTAATAATAAAGATGATTCATTGATTTCATTCAGAAAAAATATTCTCTACTAAATTCAGCCATTTTGAACATAGAAGCACAGTCGCAGGGCACAGCTATGCTGTTGCGAGCTGCCTGGGTGCATAACCAGCATAATAATCAATATAATGATTTTAAAGCACAGCACTATTGTAGAAGTCTATCTATTTATAACTGTAATGCCTCATCTCTACCACAGTATCATATTTGTATATGGAATACTTTATATGTGTGTAGAATATAATATTTGCTTGATATTAATTTATCTCAGTGTTCAAAATTATCATATCCTAAAATAAACCAAGTGTACCTTGCAAATGGTATGAAAATATAGTGATTATTATGAGGTTTAGAATGGTCATATCTTAAATGTATCATAGGAAATCATCATCATCATATCACATACATACACACATTAATTTCACAATAGATTTCCAATATGATTGGTCCTATGTGACTTGCGTACAGTGTAATCTCACAGATTGAACTCCCTAAAAAGGTTTTCCCAAAGGGACTACAGTATGGAGTTCTTCAAAAAAGGAGTGAATAGGTTTCTTAAGGGTCGACAATGTGCTTGTGATGCCCCTGGTGTTGCAGGCGCCCATAGGCTACGGTAACCGTTTACCATCAGGCAGAATGTACGTCTGTTTGCCACCGTCATAGTAAAAAGAAGAAAAAAAAGATCAGATTATAATTATCATCTGAGCACCTTGTGGGTGGATGTTCTATGCACATTAATAGGAACTAAATATGAACAAGCAAGCAATTGCACAACCTTCATCCTCATCTAGTTTTTTGTGATTTCAAGTTACAAGTACCCTCACTTTAGTATCCATTTTTCCCCCTACACCCCAAAATTTAATTGGAATTTCCAAACAAAATTTCTCATTTCATTACCCATGTTCCAAATTTTAGTTTGCTAAAGATAGTGGCGGAAATTAGGTGAGGCCTATGTTTAGCAGTGGACTTTATTGGGCTGTTATGATGATGATGATGATGGAAGATAGTAGATTTAAGGGTAATCAAGACAAACAATTTTAAAAATTGAGGCACAAGATCAACTGAGCAAAATCTAAGACATAAAATTGTCAGTTGTGACACACCAAGACGCACAGCTTTAGTAGTAAAAAAATAGAGATCAGTATTTTAGCAAACATGGACATAGTCTGCCTAATGTTTAACAGCTACATAGAGTTTTCTTCTAGTCCAATTCAAAACCACTTTTCTTTATACCAGTAAAGTAGGTTGCAAACTCCTTATTATATGGAATCCTAAAAGCAATAACTTCAGTCCAAACAAACCAAAGATTGTAACATTGAAAACATTGTGATATAAACATCATCATCATCATCAGCAACATATATATATCCCACTCTTGGGCTCGGGTCTCCTCTCCTCTATCTAGAGAGCTGAGAGAGTTTAGGCTATAATCCACACAAACTGGCCTAATGCGGATTGGTGGATTAGATGTATGTGTAGAATTAATAGATAGATATAAACATATCACTATAATATTATCATAGCACAGCTGTCTTCCCATTCCTCTACCATGATTACCATATCATAATGGAATTGAGGTATTTTGAATACATTTCTAAAACAATAAAGGAAAATAGGATGAGGATAACAGCTAACAGTCATACAACTAACCAAACATATTGAAGCTGATTTAAAAATAGTTATATACCCAAAATTAAATTATATAGAAAATATAATTTAATAAAAACAATTTAGTACAGCATACAATATTTTATGAGTTATATAAATGTATCTATAAATATATATATAAGCATATGTATATAAGCATATCTATAATAAGCAGTGGTATGATTTTCTGTTCAAATAAAGGTCAATATTAATGTGAACACATAGCACAAGATAATAAATACATTTACATTTTGAACACGTTATTCGCAGAGTGGCGCAGAATGAATACGTACCGATCGGTTTTGTGGTACTCCTCGAACTCTGGATCTTCCCACGGGTCGATCTGGCCGACGAGATTCTCTCGTCCTCTCTCATATCTCTGGAAGATACGCTCCCGCTCCTCGACAGCCCGTGCCAACAGTGCCTCCTCATTCATAACACAGCCTGGTCATACCACATACCGAAATACCTACACGACCTACAACTTTGCCACCTGTTCACGATCTAGAAAATGCTGTGTGCTCACTTTACATATAATTAACCCATATATGGGATAACCATTAAAGCCAATATTAAAGAAAACATCACGCCCTTTTTTAAAGTGAAAATTCTTGCGACGCTAGAGAATTTGACGTGCTGTCATGTCATAATTGTTACCAAAAACCTCAAGTTATCGGCAGCAGACGAACACACAGGGAATTTAAATGGCTAAAATGTTAATTACGAACGAAAAAAAGCTACTGAACATTTATATTTTGTAACCAGCAATATTTATGGGTTTTGTATTATTCAAATTAATGAAGTACGCCCTTTATCAATTAGAAGAGAAATAATTATTACGAAACGAAACTTGAATTATAGTAGAGATTCAATACACTCCTAGATTTTATCAACTGATGCAGAAATTAAACGCATCTTAATTCTACGTACTCCACGCTCTCCATTTACATAATAATTTAATAATTAAATATAGTTTAAGGTGTCTTTGTCCCAGATTATATTAATTTGCCGTAACATAACACAAAATTTATAAAAATAATATAGATTTCAATATTCAATCGAATTTTCTTTTATTACCCAACTGCCAAAAAGAAGGATAATGTTTTTCGTGCGTATGTATGTATGTGGGTATGTCTGTTTCATTGTGGCCTCCTGGGCCCTGATTCTGACTCATCGGATTGCTCCCGGATCGTAAACTCTTTCGAATCTTAGAACGACGTATTTTTACAGCTTAAGTTATTAAGTGTTAGAAATTAGTTTACCGTATAAAAAATTAAAAACTGATTAATATAGGATTTTTTTCTACATCCATCTATTTTTTTAACATTCTGTTTTTTAACTTTAAATAAACTGACAGTTCTGGCCGAAAATATTCCGACAGCTCAGAATCAGGGGGCTGTACTACTTTTAAGTTTTTAATAAGCAGACTAGGTTTTTTGTTCTTTTAATTAATTATTTTTTTAGGTATAATCTGACACAGCTTTCTGTGCAGTAATGATGTCATAAGGAAGACGTTACACCTACTTTACTTGGTCATTAACAGACGTTTCGATTTGGTTGAAGCCGACTACCCGACTACATACAACCAAATCTGGGCCCTGATTCTGACTCATCGGATTGCTCCCAGATCGTAAACTTTTTCGAATCTTAGAATGACGTATTTACATATTTTAACAAACGTAACATTATTGTAAAAATACTTTGTAACTTCGTTAAATAAAGAATAACATTTTAAAACTGATTAATATAGGTTTTTTTTCTACATCCATCTATTTTTTTAACATTCTGTTTTTTAACTTTTAATAAACTGTCAGTTCTGGCCGAAAATATTCCGACAGCTCAGTATCAGGGGGCTGAACGTAATTATTATTAATACCGGTAAGATACGGTTAAGTTATCTGTGTAGTGACAATGTCACTACCCCATCTCAACCCGTGGGTGTCGTAAAAGGCGACTAAGGGAGTAACCATATGCAGACAAAAGCACTGCAAGAGAAGGAATATTCACAATAGTTGTGTGATCACATTCACGGCACGGGCCACACTACCGACGTGTACTGTTATTATTTTACTGTGTCATTATGCACGTCGCAAGTTTTATTAACATTACAATATTAACATGTAGGTATTAAATAAAATGAAGTAAATAATTATGAATAAAAGTCAACGAAATAATATTACAAAACAAAATAATAGGTACGAACGTCGTACTCGCGCTCGCGAGGAGTCACGGAGCCCCTTATTTTCTAAGGTTCATAATCTAAGCTGAACAATTAATTCCCTCACTCCCTCGCTGTTCATCGTTACTACTTGTAAGCGATTTTGATTAATATGTATGTTTGAAAGAGTGGGGCACAAAAGAGGAATGAGAGGTTGTTCATTGTTAATAATTGAGGACCTCACTCGTTTGGCTCTGACGAGCCCCTCGACTGAGGCACTTCGTGAGTGCCACCACTACACTAGTCGCATTCGCAACGCCGCCGACGAGAGTCGTATTTTAAGTAAAATTAAGTAAAATGAGCGACGAATGGACGTGCTGGGTTCACGTAACACTATTAAAAATCATACTTATTCAAAATGTAACAAAACTAGATTCTAGGGCTTATGTTTTCTTTACTGCCGTACTCAAAGACGTTACTTAACTTTAAAGTTTATTTAGTAAAAACTTGTAATAGTTAAGTCTATTCGCCTAAAGACTTTTATTCAATGAAGAAACAGATTACTCTTAATTGAGGTCTCTGAGTGCAACGTTAGAGATTGATATTATTGTTCGTATCATTTGATAAAAATTAAAGCTATAAAATTGGATCTGCCGAACAATTTATTGCTAATTTGATGATTTTTTAGATATTAGGTTTTTAGATATTATTTTACAAATTCGGACAAAACCAGATTTTAAAACACATCATGTAGATTAATAATATATTTTTTTTTTTACAGTTTAAATGCTAATATATTGGATTTAGTGCACCTCTTTTTCATCATTTTTTTGAGAGAGGGGCCATAAACAGTATTTGGCCATACTTTTCGCTTCCTTCTTCTATTTTTTGGAGGTACTAATGTCACAGTCTCACAGAACAGCAATCTTTGGAAGCCCCCGTGGCTCAGTGGTTAGTGACCCTGACCGCTGAGACAGAGGTCGTGGGTTCGATTCCCACCTTGGACAAATCTTAATGTTATGAGCACAATTATTTGTTCTGTTTCTGGATGTACTTAATGTATATTTATCAAAAAAAAGTTATTTACTTATCTAATAAATCAGTTGTATAATAACCATATTACAAGCATTTGAAGCATTATCTTAGTTTGGGACTAGATACCTAGAGACCGAAAGGGGGTGGTAAAGCCATTGAGAACAATTCAAGAGATGATCAAACAAGATAGCGCTGTGTGTGAATGTCCTAAAACATTAATATTATAATTAATCTAATTCTTTGAAAAACACTATCAGTTAAAAACTTACAGTAGCGAACAGCTGATATTATAATTATTTATTAGGTACCTACTTAACTTTGTTGTCTCGAGTATTAACTTGAGTTTACAGTTATTCAATGCCATGCATGCCTCTTACCTGTGCATTTGCTATATAATGGCACCTTTGTTTGTTGTTTTTTTTGTGAATGTATTTATATATGTGTGCTAAATAAATAAATAGATAGTTGGTTCCGACATTCCGACCGTTTGAAATTCTGGTAGGTTGATTTCAAAGAGTATAGTAAGCCTATTGGTTTCCAATCTCCATGATCCATCCAAATCGGAATGTCTAACAGTAGTTAAAAATAAATGACCTCTATTATACAAATATACTCAGTGCTTTTGACAGTTTGACCGTCGAACAGTAGTTGATAACAAACTTTAATGGTTGATTTATAACAATTTATATTTTACAGCACTTAAAATGCCGCCCTATTTTAAATGATAAGTTATTCGCGATTATATAATTGTAATGACGTGACAATTCGCTTCATATAGTTGTAATTTAGCATTGATTACGTAAATCGTAAAATAGTATCTAAACTTGCAATTTATTGATAAGATTATAACCTCAAAGTGTTACTAAAGTTAAGAAAATGTTCAAAGTTAGTAGTAACTCTATCTTTTTTTTAATTATTTTATAATCTTATACTTACTGAGCTTGCATTACTTAACAGTAATAATGCTGTGCATATACTTAAATATAAATATGTCGTGTCAGTGTATGTGGTCGCTCGCAAAGATATTTTTTGTATATTTGTTAGGTACTATGAGAATAGGTGGTAAAATAGTTTTCATCGCGATTAAATAAATAATATGGCAGAACAACATTTGCTGGGTCAGCTTCTTAAGAATTTAAAGGAAAAATTAATGTAATTGCCAAACTAGTCTGCTTTAATGTTTCTCTTTTAATTTCAGGGATTAGTTGGTTTAGTCACCGGGGGTGCGTCTGGTCTTGGTCGTGCTACAGTAGAACAACTAGTGAAGCAAGGCGGAAGAGTTGTGATATGTGATTTACCAAACAGTCCTGGACAAGAAACTGCAAAACTGCTAAAAGAAAATGCTGCATTTGTTCCTGTTGACGTAAGTGTTTTAATAGCTTTAATTTCAAACATAAGGCTTTGTATTAGTAGTGATTCTCTTTCTTGTAGTGGTAGTTCCTTGTTGTCATGCTTGCAAGCATCATTAATGGGCTGGCACATAATATATATACCTTGGGTAATATTATGTATTAGAAGTGGGTCAAAAATTTGTTGGAAAGTTACTATTGCTGTCAGAACAGTACTTGGGAGTTGGAACCCACAATTCGGGAGCAGATGGGGCAGAACCTATTGTGATATGTTGAATTGTTACCGGAGATTTTTTAATGCATCCTACATGTATAGAAAGAGGTTTACACAATTACAATTTTCTATGGACCGGCCATTACTTAGACTTAGACTGACCTGTTGGTCTAGTGGTTAGTGACCCTGACTGCTAAGCCGGAGGTTGTGGGTTCAATCCCCACCCAGGACAAATCTTTGTGTGATGAGCATAAAGGTTTGTTCTGTGTCTGGGTGTAATTTATCTATAATGTGTATGTATTTACAAAAAAAAATGTATTTAAGTAGTATATCAGTTGTTTAGTACCCATAACACAAGCAAATATAATTGCTTACTATGGGACTAGATGGCGCTGTGTGAATATGGTAGAATATTATTATTATTATTACAATGAATGGAAGCTTATTAGTTAAATTGTACCATTTTTCTCTTCTGTCTTATTAAATTTTTTTTATTGCCTGAAGTGGCACATGATGGCCCACCTGTTGGTACGTGGTGGGCTACACGGTTTCTAAAAAACAGTATGACCAATTGCTTTGTTAATCTGAGCAGTTCTTTTATTTTAAGAAGCAAAATTTCAAATTATTGCTTACCTGACCTAAATCAAATCATATCTCTCTTGCTCACAGGTATCTTCGGAAAAAGATGTTAAAAATGCCTTGCAAACCACAATTGACAAGTTTGGCCGATTAGACATTGTAGTGAACTGTGCAGGAGTTGCTACTGCATCCAGAGTCTACAATTTCAAAAAAGATCAACCTTTTGATCTGAAAATGTTCCAAAAAACTATTGAGGTTTGTTGTTGTATAATATAAAAATGTATTTATGTAGTATATCAGTTGTTTAGTACCCATAACACAAGCAAATATAATTGCTTACTTTGGGACTAGATGGCGCTGTGTGAATGTGGTAGAATATTATTAAAAAAAAATTACTATTGGCAAGCAGGCTTTCTAGCAATGGTTCATAGACATGTTTATCTACATCGGGTTAGCCTTTTCAAGGTCATCAGTTCTTTGGTTAGCTGCGGTAGAGGCATGATGGGTGCTTTAATTTATCTACTTTCAAATTTATATTTGATTTTCATTTTTGCGTTGGAGGTTTTTTAGAGCCCTGTAACAAAAAGATACTAAAGGAACCCTTATGGTCTTGCTCAATCCATCCGTCTGTCTTTCCATCACAGCATTATATTAAATTTTTACCAACATTAATTGGGAATAGTTTTAAACCTAGCCAATCCAACTGTCTTCAGATTTAAATAATTGAAAAAATATATTTAAATTCTCTGTCATAGCGGCTGAAATAAGGATTGAAATTTTTAAATTTATAGATTAAGCGGCGTATCAATGAAAGGGCTTTGTTTACGCATTCCAAAACCTATTTTTGTTAATTTTTACGCTCAGTTTTTGAGTTACAACTTAAACTCAAAAAAATATATCATTTCAAACTTCGTAGATAGGGGGGGACCTATCTCCGAAGTTTGTGGTGAGAGAAATCTGAAATAATTCCAGTTAACACATAATGGTACGAATATATATGATATGAATATATATGATATGAATATATATGATAGTACCAATACATTTATAGATAAATTTATACTTGTTATTTTAATAAATTAATAGAAATAGATAATTGGATTAACCATCATTTATGAGGGTAATAAAGATAAAGACACTTATAATATTGTTACAGGTAAACTTAATAGGTACCTTCAATGTTATCAGACTATCAGCTGGTCTTATTGGCAAGAATGCGCCTGACGCCGATGGTCAACGTGGCGTCATTGTCAACACTGCTAGTGTTGCAGCCTTTGATGGACAGGTAATTTTGTGACACCCTTTAAAAAATTATAGTGGACAGTATACTTTCGAGCAGAAGTTGTTTGGACTCACAGACATTATATAATTTTATACAATAGGTGAAAAAACCAAGAAAAGTTTTTATGATTTGACAAGAATATTACGCGCTACATGGGGACTCACTTACAACACATTAAAGACCATCTATGGAGCTACCTACCTATTTAGGCTTTTTGTGACATTAGCTATTCGGTAGAGAAAATCGAAACGAAATCGTTGCAGCCGTTTCGGAGGCTAGTCCGAACAAACAGTCACACAATAAATATTTTAATACCAAATTTTTATTGTGCAAATAACTATAAGACTATTATTTTGACATTAAATTTTTTTTATTGTTTGATTTAAATAATTTAAATTTTTTAATAAAAACGGAACAATTACTTTGTATGTCATATTATACCTAATATTTTTTTTCTTATTTCAGATTGGCCAGGCAGCATACTCAGCTTCTAAAGCTGGAGTAGTGGGCATGACCTTGCCCATTGCTAGGGATTTAGCTAAACAAGGCATACGAGTCGTCACCATTGCCCCAGGTAAATAAAATTAGTAATTTTGTTACCCTGTAAAACGGAAACTTATATAGATACTCTCGACCCCAAATAGGTAGAACAAGTTTTCTGAAGCAAAAATAATGTTTAGAACTTATTTTTATTTATTTAAAAACTTCTTGCACAAAATATGTTACAAAAAGGCGGGCTTAATGCTAAAAGCATTCTCTACCAGCCAAACCTTTGGGTGATGCAGAAATAAAAACTGGTAGGTGCTAAGTAAATTACCTAATAAAAGAAATTTTTATGATTATTATGTGATATTAAATTATTATGATCTTATACTATTAAAATACATTATAAATACATACTTACATATATACCTACATTACTTGTATCACACTTGTACAAATAAAAAAAAATTAAATAGTTAAAATAAGCGGGTAAAATAAATTAAAATACAAATAAAAATATCTAATGTTTAGATTCTATAAACAATCAAAATCAACTAGTTCATTCAAAAAAACTTATCTTTACAACTTTACATTTCAGGTTTATTCCGTACACCGATGATGTCTCAATTGCCCGAGCCAGCAATCAAAAGCCTCGAAGCCAGTGTCCCTTTCCCTTCACGCCTTGGACATCCACAAGAGTTCGCGCTTCTCGTACAGTCCATTATACAGAACCCAATGCTGAATGGTGAAACAATCCGTCTTGACGGCTCACTTCGCATGCAACCTTAGGTATGCCACCTATTTCACTACTTTCTGGGGAGCCATTCAAGTATTATGGTTCCTATCACATATCTAAGGAGAACAGTTGCATCTGTAACTACTACCTCCCCCTGACATAATACTTGAATGGCCCTAAAGTCAACAAATAACATCTATATAATTAAATATCAAAGGTACTATTTGAACTGTAGGAAGACAAAACAGTTCGAAAGTAACTACAATTTTTGTCTCAACAAAAGAGAAACTAAATACAAAAGAGGTTTAAGCCCAAAATGAGGTTTATATTTATACCGAAGATTTAAATTTGGTTTTGCGGTTAGTGTCCGTTCTTAATTAGTGAAAATATAATGCTGTCTAAAGAAATTGAAAATTACATGATAATTATAGTAAATTGTATTATTTGTGTCAGCAAGTGGGGTTATACCTAGTTACTTAAAAGTATGTATTATTGTAGCACATAAAAATATACTATTATGTAGAATTGTAGATTTTTAATTGTATAGACTGTAATATAGTACAACTGTTATTCATTTATTGTTATGTATTTCATATTTTCATATGGCAAATAAATATATTATCATTCTAACTCAAGTTTTATTTAGTCACTTCATCACTTAGATTAGTAGGTAAAAAAATAGGTATTGTTTGTTATTGGTAATGTATTCGTAGATACCTAGTTATTAGTTCTTAGATGATTATAGCTAAGGAGCCACACTTTTAGTAATTATATATTTTTTAATAGTACTTATATACAGGGTGTATACGACGATACGACATTAAATGAAAAGGCAGCCAGTGTTAACCCTTATAAACATATTCTAATAAAAATTATTAAAAAAAAAAGAAAAAAAAAATAATCTACACATTATTTAAAGTCGAAAAATCTAAGAATATAAAACTACACATTATTTTTCTATCATGACGTTTTCGACATGACGACGACAAAAGTGCGGAACAGAGTAAGAGATAAGATAATATGAAAGAGTCAGAGATAGTTAAATGAATTGAATGACATAATGACAACATACGATTAACGTAAATACCTACAGGTTGTTTAAAACTGTGAACAACTGTGACATAAAGAAAGTACATTTGCGTCTAAACTATTGCAAATTTCTGTTTAATTTTTTTGGTATAGCCTTCTAACATCACATGCTACACGTGGTTTCATTTAATGTCGTACCGTCGTATACACCCTGTATAAATCAGCTCGTTAAACTCTATTTTTACTCGACTATGCTGAAGCCAAAGGAAAAGTATCGCCTAAACTACTGAACCGATTTTAATGAATGAGGTAGCAATAGATTCGTAATAATGGCCCGGTAACATAGGCTATATAAATTTTATCAAAATTTGATATGACGGAAAATAATCAGCAGATTCTAACCACGAAAAAAATTAAACTGAGATAATCATCACATGTTTGGTATCAAAAGGTCTTGGCTAGCACATTACAAATTTGTATATTATATCATAATTATTGTTTTTGACAAAATATGTTTAAAATGCGCTCGTAAGTTCGCGCGGTCCAATCCTTTCAGTTAATTGCTCGTTTATGTAAATATCAAACCAATATTACGTTAGTATATATTTAGGGAAGGTAATATAATTATTATACAATAAATAAAAAGCATAATAACTTAAATCAAATATTAAATACTAATAAAATGCAGATGAAACAAATTATTAGAACTTTTATTACTCTTTCGTTCGGTAGATGGCGCTGTACTTGTGTAATATAATATTTTTAAATCGCGCTATTGTGTTTTGATGTGTAAGTCACATTCGGCTACGTTTTTTTTGCTCGGTTGAATTATTTTTAGCTAGTAGGTGTATAATTATGTTTGATCAGAAAAAGGAAAAGTTCGAAATAAAAAAAATAAGTTTAAAAATCTATAACCCGACTTCGGCAAAAGGGGTCTAAAAAGAACGAAACAAGAAAATTACACATTTTCTCTTAGGTAATTCAGGTAGAAATCCAGAAATGCATAAGTACAAAAATGATGAAGGTAGAGCCGTGGTCGTACCTACTCTATACCTACCATATTTGTTTAATGGAGGTGTTCCTGGCCCCCACATAATAAAAGTAGGTATACAGTTTCTTCTTTTTAGACCCCTTTTTTACGAATGGGTTATAGTTTTTTAAACTTATTTTTTTAATTTAATCTGTATTATGTTTTTTTCGTGTTAATCTAATATAAGTATAAGTATTATCAGTTACAATTAAGTAAACTATTTTACTTATTTTATTGAAAAACTCAAAAGGCCATGGGTGACCAATACGCAGCCCGCTGGGATCAGTTTAGCCCGCAGATCCACGAGCCGTAAGTGTGCCGCAAGTAGACACTTGCGGCTCGTGGATCGGCTCTTGCTCTTAATAAAAGTAAATTTATTTAGTACATAGAACCACCAAAACAATGTTCCATCAAACGTTGTTCGTATATTTCATATTTTGATTCGTCCTACATAGCCTAATTATAGAACACTCTTCGTTCCATAATATTTAAGACATCCATAATGTAAAGCCGGGATGAGACAGGTAGACTGTTGTGTTTGAAGTTATAAATAAATAAAAGAAATAAATCGTTAAAAATTACAAATTGACTTACTATCGCACTTAGAGATGTTAATTAGCAGTAATCTGTCTATAACACAATTTTTTCATTGAATAATCGTCTTTAGGCGTATAGACTTAAGTATTACACGTTTTTACTAAATAAACTTTAAAGTTAAGTAACGTCTCAGTACGGCAGTTAGTATTTTACGGCTAATGAACCTCGCAAGGATATATTGTGATATAAGGTTCGGTTAGCCAAAACTGTAACCCGCTTAGCCAAACAGATTATTTTTATTCTGGCCGTTGCCTGGGCTTCGATATCTTTATTTGACCACTATTACTCAGCTCCTATTGGTGATAGCATGATGGTTATACCTATTCTTTCTCGAAAAATAGGCTAAACATGTAAACTCTTCAGCTATTATAATATTAGTAAAGAAGTAGATTTAATAAATTCTAAATTCCCTCCAAAATGTTTGGAGGAGATTCGTGCCCAGCAGTGGGACATTAATTTATGGGTCGTTATGATGAAAGAAGTATAGATTACTCTAAGTTGGTTCTAATCTATCATTAAGCTAAGGAAGTAATAAATAAAATTAGAATTATTTAAACGAAAATATCATTTATTTCTACAATAACGGGCGGCGGCGTCGCCGCCGGCGCGTACGTGCGTCTCACAATATTTATTAATCACCATGAAAATAAATACATTGACGATGTTAGGGCGACATCTCACACCGCCTTACATACCATCTATGTTGCCATCTAAAAATAGATCATTGTGTTTAAAACTTAATGACACCTCTAAACAATATATTGACAATAAAAATAAGTTTAAAGATTTAGCGACAACAATAACTATTACTTTATAATGTATAAAAGACGCAAATGTGAGGTAATGACACGGTACATAATTATGTTGCTCTGGTAGCTAAAGTCGGTTGCTCCACTCTAACTGAACAAGTATTCAGTCGTGCTTGTAACGAGCTGTCGCTGTGAACAACACTCAAATCCGTAGCAGATGTGTAAATTAGAATGTGCTGTGATAAAATAGTATTTTATAATAAATCTATTATATTCAAATATTATTTACTACCAATAAGTGATGTTAGCAGTGATGTTTAAACGTTTCTCGTTTAAATAGGGCCTAGTAACATAGCGAACAATCATTCAGTTAAATAGGAGCAGCCTTAGAAAAAGCCTTGGTGTACATTGTTGGGTGTACTTATGTTATTATAACTATGATATCGGTCAGAGGACCGAGATGCGAGGGTTGTGTTCCACTGGTGGCGCGGTGCCTAGCGGCTCGCACGCGTCGGGACCGGGCTCGCACGACTACTGCACAACGATATAATATATATACTCGAGCTCAACGACTCATCCACGTACATAAACCCCGCCTCCCGATTCGTGACCTCACCACTTTCTAAAACAGTAACACATAAATAGCCATAAATCTATTGGTATCATATAAACATTTATTTAAATTTATCAACAGCAAATGCGACACTGCATTGGTATTTGCCAGCCCCCATGTTTTCAGATACAACAATAACCATTAAAGATGAATGAAAACTGTATACCTCGCCCTATCTATATGTACAATTGATAAAATAGAACTAACACGGCGCGCGAAACAAAGTTAGGTTTAACAGAAATTATTATCGCTTAGGTAATTAACATTTACAGCTAGTATGAACCCTTCAGGCTGAGGCCTGTCGATTCGCTCAAATTCACATCCTCACATAAACTTAACCACGAGAATACTATACACAGACTAAAGTTAAACAACATCGACTGAGATTAATCCTAACTTATCGTTAATGAACAACAAAGTGGTAAACTTACAAATTGCAACGCTTTTGTCTACGCGCGTCACCTAGCGTTACGTTTAGCAATATTTTGGAATGTGTGCGACGCGTACATACCCATCGGCAACCGATCACCTAACATAATAATATTATCGTCGAGTAAAGCATGTGATGATGAAAGTAATGCATGCAACTGAAGCGAATATCGCGACCGGACGTGGTCATTAAACCGCGGCCGCGATAGTTTATGCAACACCGGGTACAGATACGTTACGCTGCGCGAGCGAATCTGAGCGAAATAACAGTGCCCGAATCTTAGCGAGCATCGCGCTCCCGTGCGCGCGCGCTCGGCACTAGTGCCTCACACACGTGATGTGTTGTGACGGTATGTGATGTGACGTGACGTGTTCCAGCGCGCGTCACGAGAGGGCGGTGCGCGGCGCTGCGCACATTGTATAACTAACTATATCTTACATTCTAATTGAACTCAAAATTTACATTTACATAGAACACTCATCGTGTATCTTAAACATTAAAATACTTATCATAATTAAATCATAAATATAGACATTATTACGTGTAATCGCTAAAATACAATTTTATGCTGTATATTACAACCTAATCTTATATGTAAATAGTAGATTTATATTTAATAGAATAGATTTTATATAATTAAATCAATTATAATAATAATGTGAAGCGAATGACGAAGGATGTGATAGCAAATTAATCGATTAGAAAATTACTAATTACGAACACTGGCACCTTAATGTTGAACCGTTTATTGTCTAATATTGTAATTTGGATATAAAATAAGCGTTTTGTTATTCGTCCTGTAGAGTTGTACTTAAAACTTGTCGCGGGTAAGGAGGGGTTAAATGGGGAACCTTCGGTAGGTACCTTCCCACGCATCCACGCGCAACGCTCTGTCGACCCTGAGCGATCACTTAGTTGATGATACAGCTCTGTAACTCTCGATTGGAACTAACGGATGACCACATGACTACATTTGATAAAAAAAACAGATTGCAACTTATCATACATACAAATTTATATACGACATGTTAATATGCTGGTGGTTATAATAAGTCATATTAACAAATTATACAATGTATCTAATCTCTGCTACAATTATACAGATAAATGTGTTTCTGATATCATATTTATAACTAATATAATTTTTTATTTTAAATTATAAATATGAATAGATAAAAATACATTGTTTAAGTTCCTGTAAAATGTATGCATGTAGTCGTATTTTAGTTGTAGATTCCTGAAATTAGTATCATGAATGAAGCGTGAATAAAACTATCAAAATAATACTGTATATCTAAGCAAAACTAACCATGTGTTTGATTTAAAATATTAATATTTAAAATGGTAACATGTTTGGTAAGACATTGTTCATGAGTCTAATTAAAGGAATCGAATATTGAGGTATAAACGGCTTTTCAAACTAGATGGTGCTAATGTTTTGTTACATATCTTACTAACATGATATAGAGTTCCTATTTCAACCACTCACGAACAATCCTGTTGACAATCAAGGTCTATTTAAAGCTGCACTGGACAAACGGGTGATTTGATTAAAATTGGTCACATTTAATCGCTGTGCCTTTAAAATACGAGCAAAATATATATTATGACCCACACCATCTAATGTACTTAACTATGTCATACCATCACAGATCAGCTTTGCCTTCAATAAAGCATCTAAACTGGCCAAGCTTTGACTCACTGCAGTCCTCTTTATTCATCGCATTGTGATGGAGAACCGTAGTGATAGTTATGAAGAATACTTTGGATTAAGGACAATTTGTTTTAAGAACAGTAAATTAATTTCTCATAAAAGTATCTAAATATTAAAATAGTATTAGGTTGCACTGATAAAATCAACACAAGCATGACTGTGCTTATTCCAAACAGTATCTTCTAAGATCAGAGCTTGGTCTTGTACCTACTATTTTAGTTAAATATTACGCTTCAATATAATAACAAGACGTACACACATATGAAGTTTCTAACTGATATACCGGTTCTAAACTATTTACATTGGAAACTATGTGGTCATTGCATACAAAATTGTATTCCAAATATAATGAATTTGTATTAAACATGCAGGTAATAAATACGACAAACTAAAAAAACTGTCAAAGTTCTATTATAACGTTTATAAATCTCTAACAGTGTCATTCAAAGGAATTTATTTATTTATTTAGTATATTTTAAAAATTGTACCACAGCAATGTTACCAGGAACTATTATCGAAATGTTTTTTTTTATATAAAATAAGTACTTGGTACATCAATTCTATTGTCAAAATTATGATTGCGTTTTTAAACTATGTACTATTTAATTTTCAGACCTCAACTTGCGCAATGTAAAACAATGTCATGCAAATAATTTTTACAGATTAATTTAGTGCATCTGTGTATTACTGGACGGTATTATAGATAATAACGGTGCCATCGTTTTGTACACGTAAAGCCAGACGTCCGCACGGGCGCGGGACGCGCGGACGCGCGTGCAGCGTATTTAATTAATCCGCACCGGTCCGTCCGGCCTGCGCACGCGATTCTTTACAGCTTAGATAAAAAAACTAAGCCAAAATAATGAATAAAATGATCACTCATAATTTATAATATCTACTCGTTGACGCAGCCTAGAATCTATACATTCGCACTTGGTGCATTGACATTACGTTAAAAAAATATTATGAATATAAACATTCACGATTAACACAAACCGTCAAATCACAATTTTAATTACCTAAACATTCGTTATAGTACATATGGTACCCAAGTGTATTTAGAATAGCGCCCACCGCAGTTTCCGACTACCTACTGCCCCACTCACGGAGATGACACCTCGCCTACACCTACGTACGTTCCCGATTACAATAATATATGCATTAATGTCAAAACGAAACTAGTAACAAATGGGCCGTCTTTACTACCAAATTGACACCATTATAAAATAAAATAATAAAACGTTTTCAAATTAAATTTGTAACGTCGTATGCAAGTTTTACACACATGATAACTTTATATATTCAATATTATGTATAATCACTTCCACTTTAAAAGTAGATTATTACATTTGTTTACGTACGCTACTATATTATTTGTTAGAAAAATACGAAATCATGTACTTTCAGTTAACATATTTTATATGTTAATAAAGAACAATACGTTTTATATAAAAATACATCGTCTCCCTCGGCCATCAGCCGGTAGACGCTAGTACCCATATATTTTTAAAAATCTATGATTTTTAAGGCTTCTTGCACGTATGTTGTGAAATATTTTACATAATTACACAATTATAAGTAGAGTAAATCACTGTACTGTGCACATGTTATTTACAAGGAATATTTTAATTTTGTACTGGTATGGCCGATTGAAAACAATATTTGACTAATTTACAACATTCATGTAAACATTTTAGGGAACGACTGTTAAATTTAAACATGAATTTAATTGCGAATAATTACATTTTATATACTTTATAATACACTTATGCGATTTAATTTCCAAATATCAACATTTGATAAAATTTCTGAAATATCTCTCAATCAAGCCAATATGTATGATGGATTTCGCGCCAACAGCAACAAGTTGCACGCCCGTCAACAAACAATCACACACACGCCGCGATATTTGTAATGTTATGTATAGAACACATTGTATATCAGTGAAGACAATGTTACTTACTTACAATCAATTGTAAAGTGCATTAGACTCTTAGGAAGATATTATATCGTAAATATAATAAGTAACGTCAAAATGAAAGAAAGGCGGGCTTTGCCGTTGCGTTGTGCGACTCGAGCCCGACTTCAAGATATTGTATGTACGTATGGTACTGAATACAACTAACATTTATTATAATTAATTATATTACACATAATGATCATTTTAACTAACATTAAAAACGGTTTTCATCAAATTTCTTCGTTTATAATCACAGACACTTTCCTAAAATATGTAGATATTGTAATATTTCCCTTTACTTACGCACCGGAGTTAAAGAGAACCTAGTTATTTAATGTACTTACATAATTTTGAAGTAACACGATATAGACTGCTAAATAAATTAACCATAGCTACACAAGACTGGTGTATAATATTTGTATATTATTTTACAGACAATAGGTAGATAAATATTTGTTTTATCTGTATCGGACTAGGCACGCGCGGCTCCGCCGGCCGGCGCTCGGCGCAATAACTTAATAAATTTGATAATCACACACCAAGTTATAAACTAAAACTAACTAAATAAGTAAAGTTTGTTGCATATTCTATCTGATGTGGTGTCGGGAGCGCTTGGCGCTTTTGTGGTCTGCTTCTCTTAACTGGAACTTCAAGATCTGAAAACATAGAACGATGCATACGTTTTAGACTCGTTTATGAATGCAAATTATGTTCACATATACCCAAGTAACAAAAGAACGAACGTGACGTATACTTGACAGCCTTTTTAGTACAGGGCAGAAATGCCAAAAACAATTCTCTACGCGTTGAACGTTGAGCTTGCTAATCTAACAATTATGGTAGTTACTTTTGGTTAGTTGGGGATCGTTGAGGGTAATTTAGCAAAATCCCAAGATACCCAGTCCACATTTTACGCATTGGCAAGCTGGCTGCCAATGCACTAAGACTGGCCGTATAGGTCACGTGTCGAACAATTGGTATATTAGAACTAAAACCCACACATCAATAAAAATAAGAGAAGATAAGGTATAGTGCCAAAGCAAAATTAGTGTGAAATAAATAAAAGAAAATTATTGTGTTATAAATTAGTTTTTCAACCGTGCATATTAAATTTTGGTGTCTTATCAGATCGTTTTGTTTATAAGATGCGCGTGCGATTAATATATTTTAATTTACTGTAAAATTTAGTAATTTTTTTTTCACTGCAATCCTACTAAATAGTTTAATACGGTACCTATCGTTATATTGATTTTAAAGTTGTTTTTTTATGATTCATAGTAAGTGCGTTTGTGGTATTCTACTAACAATAGAATATTCGAATCCTTGACAATAGAGAAGTGTTTCATACTTATAAAATAGATATGAAAAGTTTGTTTTTAACGATTTGAATAAAGGTTGTGTATGGAATATTAAATACACTCATGTTAATGAGTGTCACAAGAAATTAAGCCGGGACAATTAGTAATGAGATAATTTATTTTAGTAGAATGTCCGATATGTGTTATATTTTTAGTCGTAGTAACATATAACACATGGTTACGAAACAAAAACGGTACGGATTCGACATCTTTAAGTTGTTATGTGTGACATAGAGACGTGTTACTCGGAACGTTTTTCAAATAATCAATGAAGAAACGTGATTGGGCGTTGAATTCACTCGCACTTAATCGCGCGCGCATTGTACAAAATTATACTGTTATTACTGCCAATAGAAGTTAAACTTCACAATTGTTGTATAATCGAGGTGAGTTTTTTTCCGCGAAGAATAAATTGATATGTCTGCCTATATGGTTTATTTGTAGTGAAAGTGTCTGTAACCATACTACAGCTAAAACTTTTAACTTTTGCGGTGAAAAGTGCCAAAATCATAAAATAGAGCTTTCATTTAAAAATGTGCAAGTAGGAAGTGCGAGGATGGTCTCTGAGTGTACGTTTATTACGTAAATGCTTACTCTATATTGGCGATTGTTGCTCAATCGCGTCGCTAGGCAGGAATCCGCACCTGATACACACAGAGCAATTTCTTATAGTATCTACACTAACATTCATATGATTCGAGACAAAAGCTGCCTAGCGTGCTTGTCAATACCTATTTAAATTCTTCTTTTACTCAGTTATTCTATTAACGAATACATTTTACTATCCCTGTTTGTCTTCATGGTCTTAAATGATCTTGGGAGACCATCCTCATTGTCTAAAATCTCAATTTTTATTTTGTACCAAGTGCGACGTTATTTAGATTGTTTGAAAACACGTGCCGTTGTAATAATTAGCACAGAGAACGAAATTGTATATTTACAATGTTTAAATTTTACTTTTTTCTATTCATTGAAATATGAGCAACGGATCAAATTACTCGAAAAATATAGTTTTCATTAATAAGTATTATTTGTTAACATCATCTATTTATTGAATTATAGTTTTAAATTTGCTTTATTCACTATTTAATCACATGCTGATGTTTGATGAAAAAAATAATGAATGCAAAATCTCATATTACAACAACGAAATCAATTTACAATGTCCATTCATGTTTTGGAGCCATTGCAAACTTTGTATAATTCATTGATAATTACAGTATGTATTATTGTGTAGTTTTAAATATCGATAGCGGTCGATCGACATAGTACCAAGCAGTATAAAAATGCTTCATTATCCCCCTCTTTGGCCATAGATACTGGGTGTCATCGATTTATATTATGACAGGCAGATGCAGCTTTTATTCAATTTACAGATAATATTCAATTCCCTGCTGCTTATTACTACAAATGCTTTGGCATTGCTCACTTCCACGCTTTGATTTGGTATAATTTGACTCAATCTGATACCTTAAATCATATTTCAAAAACAAATAACATTAAAGAAACACCTATTTACATCGAATTAACGTCGAAATTACTTCGAGCAAATCCTGTGATATTATTTATAGCGCACTAATCTAATAAAGTAACCAACTGCTATATTAAATTAGAGGTATTAACCATTACACACAAAGTACCTACGAGCTATATGCTCGGCTTTATGTAGTATCATTAGGTATGTATAAGTTCTAGTCCAGTAGTCTGTAAATGGTGGCCCCTTAAGTGTGAATTTGCCGTAAATGAAAACGGGCTGGCTACAGTATGCTTTTCTATATATATTATTTTGTAGTTTTACATTTTAGGCTTTACTGATTCGCTACTAGCTACTTTGTAAGCTAGCGTAAGTAGATGATAAAATCATCCATAAAAAATATAAAACGCTAAATTAAAAATCTGCTTTGTAATGTTTTAGTATTCATTTGTTGGCGTAGAGGGTACACCTTAGAATCCTAAAGGTTTGGCAATGGCAAATTTGCTGACCCACCCAAATCTCAAACTTTTTTCGAGAAGTGACCGGCATGCAAATCTTGCGGTCCGTGTTTGATTCCGACCGTACGCAGTACCAATGTGAATTTCACTTTGTGGAATTTATATGTACTAGTCAAGTGACTTACCTACCATCTGCTAATGGTGAAGGAAAATATCATGAGGAAACCCACACATACTCTAGAAGTAATTCTAAGTGTATGACTGATCCACCAATTCACACTAGGCCAGCGTGTGTGAATTAAGGCCTAGACCCTATTGACTCTCTAGATAGAGGAGAGGAGACCTGAGCCCAGCGGTGGGACATTAATGGGTTGCTGATGTATGTTTTTTTGCTACGTATGGCATAATTTGGGATGTTGTGAAATTAGAAGCTTTATTGGCGAAGCATTCAGCAGCCATTATCACAGATGAAGAAATATTATTATAGTTGAATTTGATGTGACGTAATTTGCACGTTGAATGATTATAAACTGACTTTGTAGTTTATGAAATGGCTACAATGTAGTTTGGAGCAGCCACTTGTTGATCACTCACTATATAGACAATGTATATTAATACCTAATGTATTTCAGCTGGAACTGATTGACCAGCTTCACATATTATAATAAATTAATCCACATAATTGGATAAGACCAGATCTTAGAAGAACAGACTTCAGAAGTATTCGGTGGTGTTTAATTTGGTTATTACCGGCGTTGACTACTTTTTGAGGAGGATCTAGGATAGACTTGCTATGATCATATTACCCATATAAATACGGGGCTTCCCACACTTAAGGGACAACGTAAAATGGTCTTAAAAAAATTGTCATAGTTACAATCTTAAAGCGTCGGTGAAAAGGTTGTATGCCGTAGCGTATTCTGCATTCATTGTTTTAGGCTATAAATATTTAATAATTTTATTTCTGAATTAAATGAGAATCAATAATCTTCTATGTCCCTGTGTATTTAGATAACACACGGTTGGATTGCTTTGAAGTATTTTATAAGATGTTTTTAAATTTTTGAAATAATATACCTAAATAAGAGAAGGAAGTTGAGCAATAAGTATAAATAGCAATTGATAAAAAAAATCTTCTCGTTCTTTTCTACTCTGTATGTGCGTGTCATAAATAAATACCAAGTACACTAAATATACTTAATTATGTTGGTCTATTTGATAGATGACAATACTAAACTTATAATTACATTATAATAATAGAAGCGAAGTGCGATAGTGAAAAGTAAGTCGCCGAGTCCCAAAACGTATAAATCTAGCAACAAGCATAATACCTTTAAGAATAGGTTCAAGTATTTGAGACTCGGTACTCTTTGGTGCCTGTTTCACAACGGTTAAATAAATATGTCTATATATTATTATAAATGTTTGGGTTTGGTTTATAATAAAAATATACAATGATACACAATACAGAACAATATGTGAATGATACACAAAAGACAATTTTACTTGACAGTGGTGAAACAGATTATTTCTGTATTTTATTTAGATCTACACTGTTGGTACCGTCAATAATGTATAGTCTCGTTAACTCATATATATTGTAGTTAATAATAATAATGAAGTAGTTGATAATAGATAAGAATGAAGGCAGGGCAAGGTAAAGTAAACAAATTTGTCTGGCCCCTGCGGATTTCAGCTAATGTTTATTCGTGCAAATAAAGTTATATCTCGACTTGAATCAAGAAAACGTGTTGGGCTCACAATATTGATAAAGAAATAGGATTTCCTGTCCGCCATTCGACTGGAAACCTTATACACTTGAGCACTTTTGATATCATACAAATCACATTGTTTTGTGAGATACAAAATATCAATTAAAGTAATGTTTTGTTTTTTCTAATTTATATTATAAATTCAGAGAATACAGAGACTTTACATTCAATGATAATTATGACGGGTGTAGTCTTCATAATATGGAGTAAAATATGGTTGCATATATAAATGTCAAATATACGTATACTATATTAACATATGATATAGAATAACATACAATCTGTCAAGGGTCGACGTGTGCTCGGCATTCCGGTTAATCATTTCACCTCCGTTCGGCCTAGAATGAGATATATGCTGCATTTCTCATCTGCTCACTAGCGGAATTTAATACTCAATATCTCTATTTCCCTATATTTTATTTTATTAAGTTACGTTTCTTTGTTATGAAGATCAAGACGTACGTTGGTTGAAAACTATTGAGTGCTCTGAGAATTACATCAACTGTTTGAAAATTTTAAGTGTTTATTTTAAAAAAGTCAATTACGCACACAAAACAGAAAAAAAGGAGACTTACTTGCGCTTTGCGTGTAGCATTTCCATGAGAAGGGTCTGAGTAGGCGCCTGTCCGGCGCAATGCCGCTGGTAAAGATGTTCCTCGCCTCGAGCCGCTAGAGCGTGAATCTCTGGCACGACCATCACCAATTTTCCGAATTTATCCTGAAATTTTATACTATAAGTTATTGATTTGGTATACGCAACATTTTCGAATTCTTTCTTTTTCCTTGAAATACCAATGATGATATCTCTTTCAGTATGGGTGGATAATTGAATCTGTCTAGAAGCTTCAGTAACAGCTTACTATTAGCGTTATAGTACGCTTATTAATCACTAAGTAAATAAACTATCCGAATACTGACCTGTATCGTAGGATAACAGGTGAGTGTATAGTCGAGAAGCGCAGCTTGAACTGTCTGATAACCATCTCGAACGCACTTTCCGTTAACGATACCTCTCACCTCTGAAATGTCAAGAAAAACCTTCAAAACAAAAAAAACAACAGACATTTTCTGATATTCAACAATGGTAAAGTTCAAAAAGAGAAAATTAAATATAAAATAAATCAACAAAACACAAAATATCATTCGCAATGGGGGCAAAAGTATGTACCGTTAATAAAGTAATTAATTATATAGTAATACCATAATTGCAAGAATTAATACTGACCAGGATTGAGCAGAAGCAAGAATTTAACGCAAATGTAGTCCGGAACATCGAATTTCAGTTCAGCAAGTTTGTTTTGAAGCTCATTGAAATGTTCAGCAAGGGATGGGACGCCAAGGAGGCCCAGGCAGAGAAGGTCAAATTTCTGGCCATTGTGGAGGGTGGTCTCATCAGGCAGGCCATTGTGCATCCTCTGATGGAGGTGGTCTAGTACCAGCATTTCGGACCATGAGTTCTGTAGTAGCTTCATCTGATCGTCCACCTGCAATGTAAAAAATAATAACCGCATTGCTTAACGTGCTGCTGAACACGAACACTCACGTGATCGGTATCGCAACACATTGCGATGGGAATTTTTGGAGTGAATTACCGTCACTAACAATATAGAAGCAGTTTTAATAAATGGGTTAGCATTAACAGTCGCTAAGGCAGTGTACCATAAATTAAAGAACTGCCTCTATATAACATCCTATTCATTTTTTTCAATATTAGTGACGGTTCAAGATTTATCTGAAAGAAGTTACGATGTGTCGTGTGATTTAGGTTACTGTGACGCAGTTGAAGAACAGTGTAAGAGTAATTAATTAGTGTTTTATGTTTATTTTATACATCGAGACTATTACAGTTTAAAAGAATGATCTAAATTGAAAATTATAGAATGTAAATAGCCATGTGAGCTGGCGTATTATCTAGTACGTCATGCTAGTATCTAACGAATTCAAGTGGTGTGTAATGAAAACATTATCTGACAGTCGCAAGCGACGACGTCGTTCTGTGACCTACATTTTATTGAGTTGCATTAGAAAACACGGGGCGGAGCTCGAGCGCGTTAAATTTGCCGTTTACGAAATGTTACAACTGAATTTCGAGCTCGAAGGCATTGCCACACCGCATACTGCTTGCTCAACACGATGGATCGAAACGATGTAATCCTTATATACCAACTGGCAAATTATCTTTGCGTTATTTAACATATTTAATACCTTGCTAAATTATTTAATCAAATGTGTAAGTACATGTTTAGTTTAATAAGACAAAAAATAATATTGATTCGAACGGGCTTTGTACTACCTTTGTATTATAAACCTTTGCATGTCATTTCATGCAAAGAAAATGGTCTTTTATACAAACAAGCCTTAGAATTAACTGAACCCTACCAATACGACATAATGCGCCAGCATTCTCACTCAACTACCAAGGAATATTAAATAACGGCTTCTATTTCCATGGTAGTATTGCAGAGAATTGCGCAGAATGAACGTGAGTCATATGTCGTTTTGGATCTAGAACAGTTAACACTCCCTTCGGGCGGCCATCTTGAACTGAGTTGTTAGTAATCGGTAGAGCGCGAAGTAGGTCAAAGTCGTCTTGAATTGCCGCGTGCCCAAAACTTTATACACCAATGCCGGGAATATTAAGGGATCTATCGATTAACAAGAACAAAAATAATTTAATAATATTAAAAAAGTTTATATTAAACTTATTACGCACCTACTGTAGACCAATTAGAATAGTAGCTTGTAGAGCACTTGAAGGGATTAATTCCGGCAGTATTACCAGCAGTAATAGTAACGGGGGGAAATTGTACTTGAATAGTAGTAGAAGTACCGGACTTGGATAAGTTTAAATCAAGTAATGCTACGTAATAGCGAGTTAGATAACTTTAGATCAATCTAAATGGTTGCTTAAACCAAATGTCGAATATATCTTCTGTTATATAGAGCGCAAAAGTTAGGTACTCGACTGACTGGTTATCGTTATTGACAGTGTCGAAACTAGGACTTTGCTAATGTCTCGATCGTAGGAGATTGAAACTATAAGTGAAAGGGCAGGGCAAATTTAATATTTTCGTATTTTATTCTCTTTGATTTTGATGTAATATCATGTTAAAAAAATAGGTCATCATTTACCTACATAATTTAATTTCAAAAACCCATAAGATGTATATTTTTCAACTGGCCACATTCTATATTAGTAAAAAAATCGTCGAATTTATTTACTAGACTACAAAATACTTTAATATAAATCCACGTGTTCAATATTAGTGTGAGAACGCCGGCAGCTCAAGTTCATCGCGCTGTTATGTGACTAATCGCAATTAGTATTACATAAGAGAAAGCGAAGAAAGGCCACAGAACTTGTTACGTCTCCGTTACCGGCGGTTACGCGTCGCTCGCGGTAAAAAGTGCTTTCTCGCGGCAACTCGGCCACGGGCAGTGTGTCAAGTGCGACGGCGAAAGTGCAGCGTTGCCGCCCCGCGTGCCCGCACCGTTACATCACATCCGTCTGGGGAAAGTTTAGGTCATCAACTCCTCTCCGTCGTCCCGTATACGCACCCTATCTTCGTAACTATCGCAACGTTCCTTTATAAGCTTGCTGACAGAAAACTACCATTTTTTTTCTTAACAAACATATTATCTTATGTAATTGAGAACAAAATTTAAATAGTGTGCTTTTATTTCCGTAAACAGTATAGCTATCAGCTGTGATGTTTGTCTTCGTTCGCTATCGTCCTAATTCTGAGAGCGAGTCGTAAATATGTCGCGTCATTTTAGCATAAACAAAAATTGCTAATTGTAAAGTGGAGGCTGTCAGTGGGAGTGAGACGAAACGATGCGCACGAAGCGGCAACGTCGCTCGCCCACATGACCGACTGCGGCTCTTGCGTAAGCGTACGACGACCACGGTGCGGCCGTCGTCGCTACCAGCGCCTTTGCTCCCTCTCCTCGATTGACTTCTGCTGATTGATTGAACTCTCGTCCGACAGCTTAATAAACCAATGTACGATGGACGCGATTCCCCATTATTTTTTGCCACACAGTACTATTTAAAACAGTTTTATGCGTTCTTGTTCCAAGTGTTTCCATCAACGCGAATTTATAACAAATAAGCTAAATCGGTCAATATCAGTCGTCCCGTTTGTAAACTAGTAGGTAATCGATAAGTTTGCGTAACGTAGATATTGTTGTTCGGCATATGTGTATTGTAGTTAGGTAGGTAGTGTGTACCTATGTGGATTAGAAGTGCGACAGCAGTGGCAGGCGGCACGCTTGTCGTGGGAACTTGACCCAGTTGGTGGCGCGGCGCGGGCGGCGCGGCGTATCGATTGCGAGAGGCACCGCGTCGTCCGCTGCGTCACAAGCGCCCCTAACTCACACAATCACATCGTCACTAACCACTATCTGCTGGTACGCAAATTCCTATAACCAGTCGCAGGGCGTTACAATGAAATTATAAAAAATAAAGCAGGGGCGCAATGCGTAATTTTCGCCAGCAAATTTGGTGTACACCAGGACAGGGTTCAGGGATTCGGGATAGGAGATTTCATACTTATCCGAATATTCACCTTGAGATACTTAAAGAAAACGGTGTTTCTCGCCCAATCCACTTGTGAGAATAAGTTTTGGTCCAGTACTTTGCACATTAACTCAAAGAGATCCACCTCACACTGATTATAGGTCTGGCTCTGCAAAAGTCCAAAGAGCGAATTCTGCCACTCGCGGTCATCGATTGTTTGAACGAATTCGCGGATCATGGGCGAGACACGCAGGGTTTCAGTGCTGGTGGGCTCAGCTGTGCTGGAAGGCGTCGCCGCGGCAGTAGCCGGAGCATCGAAAGCAAATGCATCCGGCGACGCCGAGTGCGGAGAGTGCGCTTCCCACTTGTCGTGAGAGGGTGGTGGCGGCGGCTGTGGTGGCTGCGGTTGCGCAGCGAGCATGGCTGGTCCTGGCGAAGACTCCGGCGACGACGTCAGTGATGACACCTGGGGTATCTGGATCTCTTGCTTTACTGGAACAGCGGTGTAAGCAGGTCCGAAACCTAGAACTAGCCCGCTGTCACCTAGCGAGCCGCGCAATGTCTGAACTGCAATTTGCCGTTGTCGCATCATTTGCAGTTTACGAGCACGATCCCTTTTGTACATAGGACCGAACTTGTTACGTCCGCCACGCATGCGATCAGCTCGTACAGCTGAAACAAAAAAGTAATAGTTAAATAACGAAATATTGTGCCTTATTTTACATCTGTCATCAGTTTAGAAATAAATGATAACCAGATAAGACATTTTTATGTAATTTTATAGATTTATTAACATGCCTATGTTTGCTTGCCCTTCGAAAAGTATTATTGAACACTTTTCTATTTTCTTTAGGGTTCCGTACCTCAAAAGGAAAACACGGAACACTACTAGGGTCACTCAGTTGTCCGTCTGTCTGTCAGTTTCTCAAGTCTCAAGAAAGCATAGAGGTATCAAGTTGAATTAATATCAAACATTTGGATCTGCAATCCCTCGGAGCAGTAAATAATCAGAGTTCTAATTAAATGCTGTCAAAAGATATAGCAGCTCCATTTTTGTCACATATTTTAATATGCGTAAAAGGCAAAACCTATAGGTTACTTTCCGTTGATCTTGAATCATGATATTTGGCAAGAAGCATTATTAAGTTGCATAAGTTAGGGGAAAAGTTTACCCATTAGATCTTTCCGCTAATTTTTTATTTCTAAGAAAACTTCCTTATAAATAACGCTAGTACTTAGGTCATAATGAAAGTTTTTGGAATTGACCACTTATCAATGAAAATAAGACAAAACAATTACTAAATTTATAAAACTAATTTTTTTACTTTGTAAGATTGTTTTTAGGGTTACGTAGCAAAAAGGTAAAAAAGTAACCATATTTATATATTTTCTACGGAATCTAATTATGCTATCGACATGAAATTTGCAATAGTTTTAAACACTAATAGAATAATAATATTGAGAAAATATCTCTGCTTATTTTCGATGCGGCTTAGGACTGAGTAAAGTTAAGTTATAGGCTTCATTTAAGTATTTTATCATGGACCCTCATGGAGTTTGTTTGGTTGAACGCGCTAATCTCAGGAACTACTGAACCAAATTGACAATTTTATTTTTGTATTGGATAGCCGATTTATCGAGGAAGGTTATATATAACATACGCTCCGACTAATAGGAACTAAGTAATAACCAAACAAAGACTCACGGGAGTGAAACCCCGAGCAACAGCTAGTTTAATTATAAAAAAATATATAAAATCAAAATATGAAAATTTGTACGATACTTATAACAAAAATATACTTTGTTTATCAGTCCGTTTGTTTGGAGTAATCTCCGAAACTACGGTACAGGTTTCGAAGGGACTTTTACTGGCAGATAGCTAGTATCATAAGTAAAATTGGAAAAAAATGTCAGGGTTCCGCGAAAAGAAAAAAAAACAGCTATGAAATCGCACGCGAACGAAGTTACGAACACAGCTACTCGTAGTAAAGAATATATCATTTGTTTTTCTGGTGGGTGAAGAAGGTCGGTCTTCCACGTCTCCTCTACTAGTAGAGTCGTTGGCTGTGTTTATAAACATGAACCTTGCATGAAAATACATATATAATAACACATAAATTTACATTTTTCTTTTTAAATCGCCATTGCTTGAAATAAAAAAACAAAATTAAAAATTTTGAAAAAACCCACGACGATAACATCTATACAAAATAAGAAACGTAACATATAAAAAGGTTTAAATAACTTTATTTTAAATCCCCGACGAAAAGATAATAAGTAGCGTAAAAACAATCCCAAGAAAATCCGTCGGGGGCTGCCATACCCTGACTTGAAATGAACGAAAGTATTGCAGTTTTATGTATTTGATACCTACCTAATTATTAACAGTAATGATATTGGCAGCCCCCGACGAATTTTCTTGGGATTGTTTTTACGCTACTTATTATCTTTTCGTCGGGGATTTAAAATAAAGTTATTTAAACCTTTTTATATGTTACGTTTCTTATTTTGTATAGATGTTATCGTCGTGGGTTTTTTCAAAATTTTTAATTTTGTTTTTTATTTTAAATATTTTCAAAGAGCGCCCTATCTTACTAACTGTAAGTAACTCGTATAAAATTTTAAGAACCTTGACAGATAAATAGAAGTTTTATACTAAGTTATAGAACAAACACATTTTTTTTAATTTACTGTTGCAGTAAGTCTTATAACTTGAAATTATCATTTTAATTTTCTTATTTTAAACTTTTTAAGGAGCGCCTTATAAGTAAGCATATCATCCGTAAGCTCTAGAATGAATGGAATTTGCATGGAGCTTCGACTATATTATATATATTTTATTTTTTGTTGACTTGTATGCTCATCCGTCGCACAAAGGTCGCCGGAGCCCCGCTTCGCGGGGCTCCTACTTCTGGGTGGTTTGAAAAAAAAAAATAACCCTAACCTAACCAGTCCGATTCGGATTGCTCTGAATCGGGGGGTGTTAAGTTTAGCTATCACACATTAATTGCCGTAGCCGGACTGCCGGCGTTAGCGCAGATTTCCACTTATAATAGCTTGTATCTCGAAAACGGTGACTGCTATCGCAAAAATGATGAAAATTTGGTTACACCCCGGGGACGGGATACCTGTAAGTTAGAATAAATAAGGTAGGTAGGTGTTTATATAACGTCAGTCTGGAATAAACTCTCACTCTTACTAATTTTTTTTAGGCTTATCATTGTATACCTCAGTACTAAGTAGTACTAATATTCAGTGATATAACAACACAAGATCGGTTTTCGGATTTTTTCCTTTACTTGTGCAACTTGTTATTGCTTCTGGCCAAATTTCATGATTCTAGGTCAACGGTAAGTTCCCTATATATTATGATCGTCAAGATAAATCGTCAAAAATGGAGCATAAACAGCTGTATCTTTTGATTGCGTTAACTTAGAATTTTGATTTTTATTTTACGCCGAGGGTTTGCAGACCCAAGTAAATGATATTAATTTCAGCTTTATACCTCTATGCGTTCTTGAGAAAAATATTCTAGACAGACGGACAGACAGACATACAACGGAGTGATCCTATAAGGGTTCCGTTTTTTTCTTTTGAGGTACAGAACCCTAAAATTGCATAAACGGTCACCCATCTATGAACTGACCTTATCCGAAGTTGCTTAACCTCATGAGTGTAATCAATATCTCAGTACTATAATGCTACGTGCCCCTATACAGTAACAGGTCTAATTATTTTACAGATAACTGTAAATATAAGTTTGCTTAGTCTATTGCAGCGCCCCCTGGCGAAAAAATACAATATCGTGTATCCAAAAGTCATCCTGGATAAATCACAAATACATTACAGAAAACCGTATCGAAATCGGTTTAATCGTTTTAAAGATAGGAGGGCACAAAGGTTTCAACGAAATCAACATAGGTTTGCCTAGTCTATTGCAGCGCCCCCTGGCGAAAAAATACAAAATCTTGAATCCAAAAACAATCCTCGATAAATCACAAATACATTACAGAAAACCGTATCGAAATCAGTCTAATCGTTTTAAAGATAGGAGGGCACAAAGGATTCAACGAAATCAGTGTATTGTAGCGCCCCCTGGCGAGCTATTAACATAACACCTATCTAATAACCTGTCCCCAAGAGCCGCACACACTTTACAGAAAACCGCATCTAAATCGGTCAAACCGTTTCCGTGCTATAAGGCATTATGTTGGAACACACAAACACACAAACACACAAACACACAGCCTCTCACCCCAAACGCATATACCGTCTCCGTTCCGTCGTGGGTAAAAAGACGGGAATACACAATGCTTCTATAGAATTGTGGATTGCCCAACAGTTAAATAATATCAAGGAATGGGGATTTAGTTTATTACTTCACTAAGTATCTACTACATTACTTAATTTAATTATAATTTACGTATTTTCTAATCGATGAGGAGAATCGTTGATCGTTTTTCATTTTGTGCTTGGGGTGTGACAATGCGAGCGGTATATTTGAGTCATCATTTCATAAAAGTCCCACTGCTGGGCACGGGTCTCCTCCAAATATGTGGAGGGAATTTAGCCTACTATACCGCGCTAGCCAGACGAGTTGGTATAGGGTTTGTTTCGAATTTTCTTTTTCTTATCTCATATTTGAGTAAAAAGAAGTAATTTATTGTTTGGCATTCAATAAAAATTTAATAAGTTAGGCTGAAATTTAGGACGGCCCCATAACACACACGGAGTCGGCCGCGCTTTATGATTCTGGCTGAATTCCAAATTCTGAACAGCGCTCCTCGCGATACCACCAATTTATGTTTGTTCCTATTCTCTGTAGGTACGCCAATTGACTGACATCTTTGTATTATCGCTGTTTCGATGTAGCACGATATTATGTTTAAATAATTTTATACATAACTAGAAGCGAGGGGCCTCGCTCCCTTCGTTCCTTATTTGGCCACTTCTTAGCTCCTATTGGCCGTAGCGGTTTTATATTAGCTTATGTTATGCACTGATAATGTAGCTTTCTAACGGCAAAACATTTTTTTTTTAATCGGTCCCTTAGTTTTAATTTTATTCGTTACGTACAAAAATACAAACCTTTCCTCTTTATAATATTAGTATAGATATAGACGGCTACATAATTATTATCATAAAATGCTCGCCTTTAAAATTCGCCTTGTATGACAATAGCATTGACTTAACCGATGATATCAAATTGGGTCATCAAACGTTTTGAGTGGCATTCCTACGATTATAATAATATAAATATTAGATAAGCCTACGTTTATTTTTTTTAACAAAGCAATGTAACCAATGGTACTTGAGCTTACTATCAAATTGTATTAAATGTAAGCTACTTATAATCAAGTCAATAAAATAGAGCAAAGTATTTATTTATATATTTATTTGAGCATCATCATCATCATCATCATGATAATTATTGTATTTTCTTCTGTATCCGGTATTTCGATAATGATGGCGATTGCTGAGAAATTTCGACTTCCGAGGGTTTAAGTTGTGGTTAACAATGAAAACCGTGTCTTCACATTAATATTTCGATTTCAGAGTAAACTGATTTTATATCCCAATAACTATAGCTACCAAGAAGCAATTGCGCTTAAATTTACAATGAGACGGACGCTTTGGACTAATAACACTGGACCTGGAACGGAAAAGGGCTTTCAGTGAGTCGCCGGGCCGCCCAACTCACAAGTTAAAAATAACAACCAGTTTTTATTGTAGCCAACGCGCTTCTGAGCGATAAAGACGGCACCATAGGGCCCGATAAAGGGTTCAAGAGAGACGGCAAGCGTAACAGATTTAAAGCATTACTGTGTGCAATTCCATCAGTTTCGTATTGCAGACCGGGTTGTTTCACAAAATGAATAGATGTACATGTATAAACGTCATAAAATATGCGTTTTGAAACTACTGTGTCCATTTTTGTAAAAAGTGGCCACTAATAAATGTATTAAAAGTTTAATACGAATCAAAAGTTGAGGCGGCATAAATCAAACGAAATGAAAGGTTGTTAGATTCTGTTCAGTTTTTTAGAAGTTAGATACCATTATGAATTAAAATTTGTTGAGGTATCGAATTGGAATTCGTAAACGATCTTGAATTCATGGAAGATCTGTGTTTTAGTGGGAGGTACTACGTACGTACACAAATTTCCATTATTGGAATCTGAGTTTTTAAATTAAGATTCAATCAGGCATTCAACCATATTGTTATCTTAGACATTATTTGCCTATGTTAAGTCACTCTGATGAATGTATAGTAAAAAATTAAGTACAGACACGTGAGCATTTCGTACAGCTTGCGTGGAATCTTGTGCACGTAAATCGTAATCGTAATGATGCATTTTCTAATATTGAAACCTTTGAACGCTCCCCGTTCAAAGGTTTCAATATTAGAAAATGCATGTGCAAAGAATAGATAACTGGATTACGCATTAAGATCAAATAATAATATATTTTTATTTAATTACTATACTAATATTAATTACTGCTTCGTCTAAAATCGTTTATTCTAAATAGATTTTCTAAAATCAAAAAGGCCAATCAAATCAAAATTCGGCTAGTTTTTTTACATTTAGCATCTTTTTGTATAAACAATACTTAAAATATCGTTCAAGATTTAAATGATCAGGTAAAAAGCATTAACAATATTTAAAATATAGGTACGACAAATACGAGCGTCAATCAGGTTCAGAGGGCTCCACCTTGACTTACTTTATTGAAACAGGTTCTTTTTATACATATAGAAGCATTTCAAAATCGTTAACTTGTTCTACGCATTTACCTCTGTATGTGTTAACTTACTGTGAGTGTCACTTTGTGTTATTTTTATGATTAATTGGATAAATCCCATCATCTTTATCGACGGGACTTAAGTGAATAAAAATTAGAGGCATACTATTTTATATTTGGAGCCTAGTCGCCAAATAATTTTAAATTTACCGATTGCTTTCAGTCCTAATGTATACGTAGTTCATCGTATTTGTCAATACGATTGACTATTCAATTCATTGTGTAGTACCCTTAGTACCCACATCGTCATGATATTTTATTAGATTGTGTATAACATAAAACAGATTCAAAAATGTTTGATGATTCCCTGGAATTCTTTTTTTCTATTCATTTAATAATTGGAATTAGGAATAATAATTTTATAACTCTCCTATTTTGAACGGCCCTACGTTCATTCTGCACTAATCAGATTTTTTACTTTGGAATAGAATTTTTGAAGCCACACTAAATTGTTTTTACTACCCAGAGTTTTCTTGAAAGAAAGGTTCAGATGATAAGAATAAAAAACTTTATAATCGACACTATTATTACAGTCATCGATAACATATTAGCTTGTTTTCTTAAGTTAAACTTAAATTCACTGTTTTAGGTTCCTTTCGGTGTGTATGTTGTACTCCGGATGATTCGTGACAACATCCTTAAATTAAAATCATACAACGTTTTAACATAAATAAGTTAATCTCAGGATCTAATGTGAAAATATAATGAGCACATGGAGTAAAGCAGTCGATAATGCGATAAACGAGGTCAGTCATTTATTACACGACTAAACTAGATCAAGGTCAAGGTCATTTTTACAAATCAAAAACATACGTCGCGGTGACAAAGAGTCGGTGTGCAGAAATAGATACATACGTTTGAGTTCACCTCGGATTCTGATGTTATTTGTGGCTACCCCACTTGTCATAGATGGGTCAAGGTCGACTTTAGTAAAGAGGTCACGCAAGTGCAATATATAACCCCCCCACTTGCATTTCGAAGTCATACCGTCCAGACAGGGATGCCTTCGAAATCGCCTGAAAACCCTGCGTCAAAGTCTAAGTTTTGTACCTGACATAGCTATAGGTACGACCTTGGCATACGCGTCAGGGCCGTCAAATGAAGTAATCGTGTCAACGAGATAAAAAATAGTATGTACCGAAAGGACGGGAAGAGGTGGGGATCGCTCCTTGTACCGACGACTGGTGAAACTTGGTCAAGGCTGGCACTACCTCTCCTCTCCTCATGTCGCCCCCCTCCGATCCGAGTACCGGCGGAGCTAGCCGACCGCATCCGAACGCCCGCACGCACTCGATCGCGCGCCCAGATAGCAGCAGCGGCGATCGTTACACAACCGAGATAAATCACCCGCGATGATCCGCTGAACTGTGTCAAGATCTCATCTATACATTTTGTAGGCTTTAACTATCTGTAAGGCTCCAATTAGAATTGATGCATTTCTTACTAGACAATATTGCGCTACCTTGCTACAAACACGGCTTCAGAATGTTACACGGACCAGACTACATGTAAAGCAAATAATACCAGACATATCAACGTCTATAAAATACTCCCTGAACCTGATAATGTTATACCAAAGAGATAGGCATAAAGTGCCACAACCGAAATCCTTAAAAAATGGCGGCTAGTATAACTGTCGTAATAATACGACAGGTAATGCCTAAAAAATAGAAAGGCCCGGTATCCGAGGCCGCTCTGTCGAAACACTCGATTCAGGTCAAGGCAGCACGCCGAAATAGTCGGCTGGCGCGCGCGTTTTTATTGTGATCTAACATCTGTCGCTGCCCGCGGCCGTTCGACCCTTGCGCGCGCGTTGCGTGTCGTCGCAACTAATGCATTTCTCTACTCTTTCGTTGTTTCAAATAAATACCACCTTAATTATTGCATAACTATCTGATTCTATACTCTGCACTATTTCTCTTAGATTCCAATTGGATTTGTTTCGATATTTTGTTACAATTTTAACTTGATCAATATCGTATAATATTGGTTCAGAAATGCGCATCATGTATGAACCATATAGGTATTATATTATGATGATTAGTTTCGTGGATATCATTTTTTTTATACCATGATGGCAAACAGAAGTACTACCCGCCTGATGGTAAGCGGTAAATTCAATGTCTCTTGAACTTGTCTGGAACGAGGCCGTGTTCCTTGATTAGTGAAAACTTTTGGTTCAATTCAAAGAAATGAGTTTCTAACACTATTCTACTGGGTCGCACGCACTAAAACTAATTTAAATTCATGTATTCGAAAATAACATGTGGATTTGTGGTACACACTATTAAATTTAAAAAAAACACTGTAAATATAGTGATCGGTTTCTTACGTAAGGTGGTGTGTACACTGCAGGCAGCGGGCCGTGTAACAACCATAATTATTCATCGATCGCAGTTCGCGGCCACCGGCGACTCTTATTATATATTTATTGAATTCACATGATACCTATATGAAGTCAGAATTATATCTTAGTTCATATACTTATGCGACAAATAATGTTTTTGTTTTTATTTCGTTTTGTAGGGGTTCTAATTTAACAAATTGCGTAACTTGTTAATACTCGTATCGCACTACCACCGCGAACGGGACAACAATATTCTTTTTATTAACATAATAATCACTGCCCTATAATGACCAAAGTAAATTTATTGCTATTATATATATTATATAAATTTAACATTAAACATAGTGATGAAACATATTTTGAATGTCAAATGATGTTGCACAGTACGGCATGCGCCAAATACAGAACCTTATTAAACTATAAACATTATGAAAATTCCATATAGTTTACAGCGTAATACTAATCTATATTATAATTGACTATGCAGCATATTATAGAATACTAAATTACAATTTATTGCTCCATCATTTTTCAAAGACTTTGATTGAGGTTTTACTGAACCGAAGTAGTTTTTTTCTGAGCATCAAGAGTGTCTGTATCTGAGAATAAATAATACGATACGTGTTCAGGTCACATTTGGGTAGTCCATTGCGACAGGTCGACTGAATGTCTTGTGAAACGGCGCTTGCGCAGTGTACCCCACCGACGACGACTGATTGTGTCGAAACGCACGCCACAGTCGCCGGCGCACGCCCGATTCACAACCCCCACTTGACTACAAGTTACACGAGTCGCATATTAATTTTTGACTGACTATACTACTATACCCAAGAATAAATAATCGATATACAGTAATATTCAAAATGTAAATGACTTAGGTACTTAATGTGTTGTTCCAATGTAACCTTTTTTGTAACTTCATTGTGTAGCAATACCTACGTCGCGACTCTACCTAGTTTTATGCTATGTTGAAGCTGCTTACGTAAGCTACGGGCAATTTCGCGTAGATAGCGCTCAGTAATGAACCATTATTACATTTATTACCTACGTAGCTATATTCGTATTAATTGTAAAAAAGGGAGACATATGCATGATTTGAAGGAATATATAGTTGCTAGCAAGATTAGAATTAAAAGTAAGGAATATTATCTGGCAAAATGATATTCATCGTATTTAACAATTTATTTACATTATAATTTATTAAATAAATGTTACAAGATTCTAACAAGAGTATTAAAAAGGAAAATGAATTAAAGCATCCATTCCATAATATTGAAGTGTATTGAATCGGTAGTTTAACGGTGGCATTGCACAAGGCTCGCTGCAGGTCGAGCAGGCGGTGCGAGGCTCTCGCAACCGCCATTATTCGGGTCAGCCAACTATTTGTGTGAATTGTGTCATCTGACATATTATGGTTGCAATAATTATTCCTTGTGTCTTTAATCTTTAAATATTATTTCAATTTTGAAGTGTATACGAAATAAACATGCTGTAATGACAAAGTAACTGCGTCATGCTGACTTGCTTACGAAATTATTTTGGTTTCAAAATTTATTTTTGCATAAGTAGCTATCAACATCATGATTTAGTAATACGTAGTTTAATTAAATACTGGTAAGTAATCGATATAAGTACCTATGTATAATTGATACATTAACAAATATTGTAGTCACGTCATGTAGGCATATATAGATCGAATTTCAAAATGTTGCCAAAAAACTTGCTATTGCATGCATTTACGGTAATTGCGAAATTACATAGGTAGGTAGGCTTCGATTTTCTTACTCAACTACATTAGATAAAACGTTAAGATGGCAAATGTTTGAAATATATTAAAGAGTCTGATAATGTTTTGCATTTTATTACCATCAGCATCAAGATTGTTAGAGTATAATTACTGATGAACTAAATGCATTGGTATTCTTGCGTCTTAAAAGTTTAAAAACTATGCTGAACATAACGCAGCGTCATTCGTGTAAACAGTTTTAAATTTCAAGGAAGTTTCGCGTAAAAATTTGTCTAAGAGTCTCTATTCAAATTTTAGACTAGATGTTGCAAACAACGCAGCATCTGGCGAAACGCGCAATGGCGAATGGCTCACGCACACAACAGTATGTTAAAGTAGCATTACGCACAAACACAAGCAGCGCGCGCGCCGCATCGCGGCCCCGCTCGCAAGTAGGTCAGGGCGCTCTGCGGCCGCGCGCGTTTTAAATTTAGAACGATCCGCACTTCAAGCTCCGCCCCACACGATCGCCTAACTACATGTTAATGTCATGTTAATTCCTACCTTCAAAACATACACCTGTAACCGCATCCTTTTGTATCAATGAACTCTAAGAATGCCTAAAAATAAACTATACCTAGTGAGATACTATCAATTATGTTAAGTATTCTAAAAATATCGCCATGACACATTTTGAAACCAAAATAACTATGTAAATGTATTTTAATGAACTTCATTTTTTACTTCGATACCTTTGCGCTTCCTTACTACCAGTGAACAATGGATAAGGGTTCGAAACGACTACTTCAAAAAGGATTCACGCTGTGGGGGGCAATGATTGTGGTATGAATTGACGAAAGACTGTATTTCTAACGAAATGTTTAAAAAATAAAAGGGCTACATGAAAAACTTCACCTCGAAGAAGATACTTCTAATTCTTCTAACAAACCTTTTTTTTTTCAAAAACACTTGGCAATTGTGTTTTATTTTTTAACCGTTGACGATATGATTTTTGGTAGATATTGGAAATTTATTTCATATGGTGCGCTCAGTTTAATATCATATTTAAGAATATTATCCCAATTTATTCTATTCTATTCAATGCTGCTAACGGTTCTACAATTACATTTTTAGTGTTTTTGCCGATTCTCTCTGCTCTCTTATCCGATACATGCCAATAACATGATTTAGGAAAAGGGGACTTTAATTCTGCTTTCTAACTTGCCTAACGTTTCGTTAAGAAATCAATTAACGCAACAATTTTGTAATTATTACCAAAAAAAATTTTTTTTTTACTTTTTTCTTTCTTTTTATTCTATTCAAAAGTAATTAAAAACATCTTGATAATCTGTTGCTCCTACAAGATCTATTCAATTACTTATTATTAAAACTAAGAAAATGCAGTTCCGAAATTGTTGCTAAACGAAGAGGAAATGAGTTATCCAGAAAATGGTATCGTTAGTTTAGGTTCTCTGTAACCTTCACCAACATTGTTCTCTTCGAGTATCTCGAATGCTCTGCAGTGACTCAGGGTCGACCTCTACGAGACAAAGTAGGTGAAGGTCGCTGGGGGAATCGCCGTCGTACTTCTACAGTATACGTTGTTCCTAAAATATATATTTTTTGAATTTTATTGTTTAATGAAGTAGTATTTAGGACAATAATTGAAACACGACTGATCAACATAGTGTGAACTGCAACGACGGAAGCATCATAGTGTGTTGATGAGGTCATAACAACTATATGAAAAACAATTTCCTTCCTGGCAGTCAGGTAAAAACATAGCCAACTGAAAATAAATACAAATATCTTAAGCTTAAGTATTCACTCACCTTCAAGTTTCATGCCAACATCGAGACATTTTTGGAATCGGCAAAATGGGCAGCGTTTCCGTTGTGTTTTATCTATGTGGCAGGCTCGCTCAGCAACGCACGTGTAAACCTTCTTGTTTTGAACGGTCCTCTTGAAGAAACCTTTGCATGATTCGCACGTAAGGAGCCCATAATGATAGCCGCTAACTTTGTCACCACAGACAGGACAGAGTTCTTCAATCACATCCTTCGTGTCTGTCTGATCGCAGACAGTGCCTGCTGCTGGCAAATAGGCACCTGTCTCTCCACCAGTGCCTGTAGGAAATAGATATGAAGCATCCAAATTGGCGTATCCAAAAGACTGTTGATCGGGAGCGCATTGGTATGCGGCGCCTTGTGGCACATACTGTTGCGATGCACCCGAGGGTCCCCCACCTGACCCAGAACCGTCTGGTCCTGGACTTAAATCGAATGGGGACATATTGAGGGACATGAGGCCTGTTTGCTGGTCCATCGTCATGCTCGGCCGCACAGTGCGGCTGTTTATTACAATCCCTACGGCGGCGTTCAACCGCAACAACAACGTTCACACAGTCACGGAGTTCACTAGCGGTCTGGCCGCAACACTAGCTGCCGCTCGCGGGCTGCACCTGTTCAAGCACTATAGTAGGAGGCACATAAATCCAACACATTTTGTTCTATACGAGTGATGTAAGAATTTTACAGACGTGGAGCGTCAGTGTCAGTCACAAAGTATAATTCACTATTAATGTTACAACAATTCGTACAAATGTTGACGGCGCGTGGTATGTTACGATCGCGATGAGTAGTAGAGAACAACGGGCGGCACACGTGCCGCTCGGTAGACGTTCCGCGATCGACTGGCGAGCAGCCGGCCGGCGACAACGGCGCGCGTGCCGGCGCCTCCCGCATGCGCGCCCCGCCTCCACCCGCAAGCCCCCGCCCGCTGGCACAATGGAAAACGATTAGGAGCCCATGTAATAAGTGAAAGTGAGTCGGTGACCCACTTTCCCGCGATCCAGGTCTATGTTAGTGCGCGTTCGCGCGGTTGCGCCACCGAGCGGGCGGAGGACGGCGCGGGGGGCGGCCCACTGACCCAGTTGCGCGCAGTGCCGCAGCAGGGCAGGGTTGTCTCGAACATCGAGCTAATGTTTACGTTCGCACTGCATTCGATTACGAATTGTGTTCGCTCGTCGTATACGTAACTGCAGCAATAAGTGCAAGCGTAACACAACCGATTGCTTATCCAACATAAAAACGAAACTGATTCATTAAAACTGTTCATTTAAAGTTCAAAGTCATCACTACCTACATGTCTAGTTTATTGAAGAATACACATGCTTCTAACTATCGGTAACGGTACTATATCCAGGCCAAAAATGAGAATCTGGAGTTTCCACAAAAAATAATCAGAATTCAAAAATAAACAAATTGATACAAACTTTCGAGTAAACAAAAAGAAGTAGGTAGGTAATAAATAAAAACAATGTTTTCGACTTAGCCTTCTAGATGAGTAGTAGATCCTATAATCCTATTCGTTATACTTGTTAGAGCTTTCGGGTCCCGCTTGCTCTAACAGGTAGGTACGGACAGAAATAAGGATTCCACACTCCAACCACTCTTGCTTCGAGGCATTTAAGACGTCACACCAACGTGTTTCTAGAGCCAAGAGTCAGGAGAGACTGTAATGTATGTCCTCTGCTCATGTGGGCCAATCATGCACAAAAGAAGCATCCGTTTAGGACAGCACTAAGTGCAACCAGATGAGATACAGTCTCTCTCTACTCAGACAATCTGGAAGTTCCTAGACTCTATAGAACTAAGCAGGGAACTTTAAATAACAAGGGCGCTACAATAGATCAATTCTGGTCGAGGGAGCAAAGAGGCCGCTGACGGCTTCTAGTCCAACAAATAATAATAATAATAACATGTTTTAGGCCTGCCTTGGCGACGATTAGGAGGACTGGTACAATATGGCTACAGGAAGCCTTTGCTTAGCAGTGAGACGAAATAGACTAATAAAAGATTGTAGAAGCTATACAATAAAATATAACCTTACTTCCAAAAAACCTTGTCCTGGGCATATTTCAGGACAGAATGAAGATGAATGAAATGGCAAGGATAATAGGAACGACTACTCATAATAAATTATACGTATATGCATATTAGTATTTATAGACAAGCGCCCCAGCCATGACATTGTTGAAACCACTGAACTGTGAGAGTCACAACACTTCATTTATCTAATGAGGTCGAAGAGTTTCGTTAACTTGCGATAAAGGTTAAATAAGTTTAAAGCGGTTGGATTTTTTGCGGCTTTTCTCTTTATTTCTTACATATATCTTACTATGGATTGATGGATGTTTGTTACTCCATCACGTCAGAACGGTTCAAGGAATCTTTTAGAAATTTGGCATACAGATAGATTGTAGTCTGAAATAGTACATAGGCTTTTTACCGACATACCACGCGGGCGGAAGTTAGTATATATGTATATATATTTATTATATAAATAGGTACTTAAAACACATATACATATAGACATTGGGCGAGCCAAAGCTACAATAGAATTGGCGGGACGATTGCCAGTTATTGCTATCAATTCATGAGGTTTATAGCTATTTAACGAGTAAAATCACGTAATATGTCGCCACTATTTCCACCGGCCTCCTGGCATATATGTAAGGTGACTGACTACATAGTCCTTGTTGTCTATACAGTGAACTCAATTACTGTGTTGGCTCCGCTCGATACTAATTGTCTTCTATGGTATTTCTATGATATTTTCCTTAATTGAAATTCTGATAACACTCGTATACAATATGACCCTCGAATAAATTAAGGACCTTTTCATGAATTGATTCCAGCATAAAGAAAATGTATGTTGAGGATTAAATCACTCATAATTTACGTAGTCTATCCAGTACACAAAATGCAAGGAGTATTTAAAATTGATTGTAAATAAAAGAAATTGTATGAAATAATGATGTCTATTATTTACCCAAAACATATGCATATTTGGATAATTTCGGCCATAATGAGAGTCATTCAATATTAAAACTATATAAAGATCTTGACCTGGATTTTGTTAAAATCAGTCAACAGGTCACGAACGAGTGACTGTGACAGCCTTGTATTCGCTATGTAATTTGATTCGACGTGTTCAAAAGAATTAACACGTTCAAAATGATCGGCGCTTCACCACACTACAGATAAACCAAGTAAGGCACAAACTTCTAAAATGGATGCTATGATTTCAGCCCATGAAAATCAAAATCCAGCAAGATTCGTGAAATTTGGTGCATTGGTGCTGTTGAAGATTCGTTTACTTCACTAAAAATCTCAATGAATTGTGAAACAATATGAAGCCAAAAGTATCATGAACCAAGTTATTAAATTATTTATCAACAAATGAATTTGTAATTCCTCTTCTACAAAACTTCATGAAGTCACATCATATCATGCATATTAAGCCGCAATGACTCAATAGTTTCGATCATAATCAAGACCTGAATACCGGATGAAAAAGCGACAGTAACGTAGGTAATACCCGAAGTATGTCGTTTTCGCTATCGCACAGACGCTACGGCCTCCATTGAAAGCAAGAGTGCTCGCAGAGTCGCACGCGCAATGCTTTCTTTATGCGCGCAACTGACGTCACACTTTCTCCGTCCAGTGACGCATGTTGATGTAACTTATCGTAATAATGTGGTAACTTCGTTGCCTTGCACAGTATTAGTGTGTCATGCACGTTGTATATTGACATGTCTGATTACAATATTTATTTTATGTGCACCTTTTTCATTATGGTATTCACCGTAATGTACCATGTGCTAAATTATGCTTTTTGTTGTCAGGATTTTGGTGATTCTTCTCTTAACAACTTATGAAGTATATATGATACATACGCAATGCTAACTTCAAAGCACATGGGTGCTAGCCGATACAGATATTCGACTGATTAGCCATTACATTTCCTTAGCCGACTAACGTACACCTGACCTACTCAATAATTATTGCAGTGATAATAGTTGTCGGAAATTAAAGATTGTATTTACACAAAGTTGATAGGTTAACATAACATGGATATGGCAGTGTAATAAAGTTAATTATAGTTTGTGTATCCTTACCTACGTGTTTTATTTACGAAATATAAATAATCTTTGCACGTCTTTTTAATCTTATTTGTCAATGCTATGACTAACAATTTTAAATATGAATTGTGGGACTTATTTTGAGGTTTCCGGCAACTGGGACCGCAATTAATTTAGACTGCGCTTAAATAATAGATTTTTAATCTTTGTACTGTTATATTATTGTACTGTTTTGGTTTGAACAATAGATTTTAGCTGTCCGAGTCAATAGAAGTCTCAATTTTGGCAACCTCTAGTATTTACATTTTTAAATCGGGTTTTAAAATAAAAAAGGTTTATAAAATAAGACACGAATTTATTATATTAAATATACTATAGTAAATTTGTGTAGGTGTTTATAAGGTATACCTATAACTGTTAAGTTGTTTGCGTAATATGAACAAACCTGTTTGCTAGAACTCAAAAATCAAATGGAGTTCTCTCCCGATTTTCTTTTAATCGATTAATTATACATCCATGCACAAAACATGTTAATCGAACGGTAATTTGACAACAATAAAAAAAAATTGTAACCTTGACAGCATATAGAACCTTTCGTAATCAAATTTACCCAATATTAACGTTTATTAGTTGTACCTAAAGCTTTCAATTGCATATTTTTTTTCGATATTTTAATAGATAATCTACTACTGAGCGGAGATGCATCGAACAAACCAAAATTCATTAAAATCGGTCTAGCCGTTCTTGAGATCTATATGGCTAACTACTAGATAGATGTGAATATAAATATGTATTCTAAATATGTATGTGATTGTAAAATGTTTAAACAATTATTCAAATAATACAGAAAACGTAACGCCACGTGGAGGTGCAGGATAAACAAAGTGGAAAAAACTGTTATTATATTCAATGCAATATTCAAGTATCCACCTGACATAGCATTAATATTTTAAATGTAACAAAGACCTCATGAACTGCTTTACAAATTTTTGTAAATATACATGAGACGGGCACCGTACGAGTACCTTTATTGTAATATTTCTGTCCGACACTTAATGAATGTATTTGAAAACCGAGCGGTTTACCATAAAAGGATATGCTTCGAATACCTGCTATAGAATGTAGGTATGTACAGTATGCCTACATAAAGTGGGTGGTGAACGAATTTAAATTACGTGTTTCAGGGTGGTACGGGTAGGGGGACTAGTTAAAGAGGGCAGATTTTTGGGTTTCGGACCCAAGTGCATTAGGTCACTAGGTCAATAATGTGTTGTTTGTAGTAAACCTGAACAGCTTTATATTACAGATAATATAATATTATGTAAGCGCAACTTTTCATTCATTCACTTTTGTAATTGAAACGAGTTGAATGGAAAAATTTTTGATGGGTTAAATTAAGGATAGAACGTAACGTGTAGTTACTAAGGGAGCCAAGTGAGATTGTGAGACGTAATGTCAACTAAATAATTTTTATTATTTATTCAGTTGCGGGTGGCCGTTGGATGCGGGCGGCACAAAATCGCTCGTTGTGGCGGAAATTAGGTGAGGCAGTGTTCAGCAGTGGACGTCATTGGGCTGATATGATGATGATGATGATGATTCGGAGCTATTTTATTGAAATGTTTTATATACACTTTTTAGAATTCCCCAACGTGGATTAAAAAGTAAGTATCAGTAACGCCTACACTTATTTTAGTATGAAAATAACGCCTTGCAAGTTCTAATGTGTTTTTTGCATGTAAATAGAACTGTAAACGCAATGATTTCGTACCTTTTACACACTTTTCACCTAAATCTAAAAAGTAATTTGAACAAAAAATAGCTCCGATTATATAATAATAAAAATCAAAAACCACGAAATATGACACTAAATTGCGACATTGCCATTCCTCTGAATGAACCCTCTTAATAGGTCGACGATAAGTCAGTTAAAGCACTTGTTTATTGCTGCCCTATATTTACGGGACATCTTTATACTCGTAGTGCGCATAGTAGAAATAAAAGTTAGTCACGAATGTTTGTAGACAATTAAGCTTCATAATAAATTCTTTTCTTGATATACATACGTAATACTCGAACGAGAATTTTTTATATCAAAAACCTGTTTTGGGTCTTAACAGTTATGTTATGTATGGATGGAGGTGTGGACTCGTTAGGTGAATTAAATACACGGAGCTACGGCGTATTGCTATTTTATTTTTAATAGTTGCTATGTTGTTTTTATTTTTTATCTAAATACGTATGGCTACTTACTATTTTAACAATAGACCATAGACCTAGGAATTGCCCTATTTGCTGCCGTAATTAGATGAATCCTAAACAAATTCAAATATCTATTTACATAATAAAAAATAATAAGTACCAAGCCAAACTCTTTCTGAAACTTTTGATGTAAAAATTAATTTAATCGGCTCAGCTTTTACAATTCAACATTTGGCGTGCATTGAAAAAGCTATTGATGTTCATAAAATAATGTACTACATATTTATAGTACTTATTAAAATCTACCCTCACACGTACTTTTAGGGTCTGATGATGACCAGAAAGATAGGCATTTCAAGATAGCAAAGGAAACCGGAGATTGAAACGGAATAGGAGCTTCAGAGTAAATATGTAACGTCAGTCCGAAATAAACTCTCATTCTAACTCAATTTTTTTACGCGTATTATTTTATACCCTTTCCAATAGAGTACAAAATATTCAGTCATTTATACACGTGTACCAACTGTTTTCGAAATTAATCGTTTACTAAAAATAAAAATATTGTACCTCCTCTGAATGTTAACTCGAATATTTTATTCTATCTTCTCTCGTGTACCAGATGCTAGTGTTATGTATCGTAAAGTCGTCTCGTGACACAGGCCCTCCAAAAATAATTTGGGTTTAAAAAAATAATTTTTTTTAGGGATCCGTTCGCGAAATTTAAGTCTGAAAGTGCTATTTTTGTAAGTATCCGGACTGCACTCTGCCAGCTAAATAACTCTACTACAGATCTCTAAAATTTGCGTGGCCTGCCCACACGCCTTTAGTCAATTTATCTTTCTTTTATATGATTAAGCTTTGTACAAGTGTCAAAGAATATAATATCTGGAATACCACGCAATATACTGTAATAAATATGTTATTAATAAGATAGCTAATTATTTAAGGGAAGTAGAGCAAGAATTTCATGATAGAAAATCTCAATAACACTTTTGCTCTATTAATCATATGTTAAATTTTTTTTTACTACTTCGTCGGCATTACCAATATGTATACCCATGCTAAATTACAGCTTTCTAGTACTAAGGGTCTCTGAGCTAGACTGCGGACGGACAGACGGACATAGCGAAACTATTTATATATTTAATAAATAAATAAATAAACTATAAGAGTTTGTTGTTGACTACGAAACCCCAAAAAAACTATAGCGGGCAAATGACCGTCTAAACATATTCAATGCACGAGGTCGACTTGCACGGTTTATAAAATGTCCGCAATCTTTATTTGTATAATGGAATATTTAAAGTCTATCTATATTTCAAACAAATGTCGTTAATATTTCATGTTTGTACCACATTTTATGTATTTATTTATCTCCCAAGAGGTTTCAAAAAATCTAATGTAATTCAAAACGTATTGAGTAAACCAAATAAATTCAGACGGTAGAATCTAAATTGCAGAATATCATAATATATAGAACACGTGGCAAAAAACAGCTACTGTCCATATTTAGGAAACACCGCACCTACAACGAATGTCGTAATAATATACAGTTGAGTGAACTTTGTTCACTTATTTTATTATATTATGCGGAAGATTTAAATAGTATTTATCATGGGTTTTAGGAGACACTTATCACAGAAGACCGATAACCTTTTATAGAGCCAAGTGCCATGTTATAACAACTTCACAGATATGGAAGCACAATTGTAATTTTTTGACTGACACCGAGGCGACCACATCGCCACTAACATCGTCATGCTGAGTGACGTGGGTTCGATTCCATACGACAAATATTTTTGTGATTTATAAATACAATTTTTTTTCGGGTCCTGGTATACTTAATACTATAATAATTGTATGTTTGTAAAGTCCCCCGGGACAGGGCTTGCTCCCTAATGCGTGTGCTGTTGTGGAAGAATGCGCCAAATTTGTGGCAAATCTATTCGTAGAACAAGCGACATACAGTAATAAGCTAGACATAAATCGAAAGAAATAGGAAGGAAAATGAGAACACAGGTAGGACTTAAATTGACTTGCCTTTATGAATGCACATATACCTAGGTACGCGTCGTATGTTTTGATTAAACAATACGAGCTAATCTTAGTTTAAAGCTGCGTTTTCACCAGATATGTAAGAGGATATTTCGTGTGTTTGTTAAGAACCAATAGCATCGCTTCATTTGCCTTATCATGAGGATCAGTACCCTGGATTGAGTACTGAAATAATAGGATCGATATTATCAATTCTAATCGTTAGCATTTCTCATAACGCAAAATTTCCTACAAAAAGAGTCGAACAAACTGATTGCACAAGATTTAAGAATCTATATCGCATCAATATGCTATGTTTCACGTAGGTAAGTATATTATTTGCTCCAATATATAGATACTTGGAATAACAAATATGGTTGCCCAACCCAGTGGTAACAAAGAAACAGGCGACCTGATTCCGAGATGGGACGATTTCACTTCATTTCAGATACATTTCGCAATAATTTAACTTTCAGATCGATAAAACTGTTAGTTTATTGACAGATACATATTTCTCCAGTTAAGCCATTTTGAATATTGTTTACTAATGTGCTGTTATTGAGTGCATTGTTTACCTTCACATTTCTAGACTTTGGAAGGATTGATCTGGAACACGCATCATTGGCAAGACACCTACTTAATGCTGTATTGCGAAATGGAACCTACTTCGTGTTTTGCACAACACATTTTCTTTGTGTAAAATTTATATAAGTATTATTTATTTAGGTGAGGTCTATGTCCAACAATGGACGTCATTGGGCTGATATATGATTAATATTATTTATGAAATTGATAAATTCGCATTAGATAGGTATTGGATAACGCGGGCGCTGTCAGCGACATAATACCTACCATATGAAAACTGTGCAGTTAACTGTTTGTTACCCGAATATACTTATCAATATCTACTAATATTATAAAGCTGAAGAGTTTGTTTCGTTGAACGCGCTAATCTCAGAAACTACTGGTCTAATTAGAAAAAATATTTTAGTGTTGGATAGCCCATGTGTCGAGGAAAGCTATAGGCTATAAAACATCACGCTACGGCCAATAAGAGCTGAGCAGTGACCAAATAAAAGCCCCGCGCGACATCTAGTAATAAAATAAAATGAAAATAAAATATACCTTATAATGGAAATATTATTTTGACTAGCATCAACCTCAAATTGGATACTATGAACACTGGTAATATATTTTATATTTATATGGGATATCCTGTCTAGATTGTATCATGAGTTGAACTCTTGACTTATTTGGCTAATAAAAACTATTTACTTTTTATTTACTATGTGTATAAGACACATACAAAAGAAGTTGCCGGACTGTTAAACTGCAATTCTAAGTCTAAATATTTGCAAAACCCAGAAATGCATAGGTGCATAAATGGTCAAGGTTGAGCCTTGGTCGCGCCTTTTATACTTATTCTTATATCAAGTTATGTGTCCAGTTCGACCGCGCGGCCATAGCGTTTTTTTTTTAAAAAAACCATGTCAATTTTTTGTAAAAATTTGTCAAAGTTGATTCCCAAAACCATAAATTTGTCAAAGATACGGTTAAAAAGTTATAAGGGTTTGAACATGGCCGCGCCATTGAAACGCGGCGAACCGCGCGGCCACTGAGATCTTTAAAACTAAGCCTTGTAGAGACCTGAAATTTACGCAAATGCAAGATTTAATTTGTAAAAAATTTGTAAAAATATAAAAAAAATACTCAGGTTTATAGTTTAAGAGCTATAACACTAAAACCGAATGGCCGCGCCATTGAAACGGTGGAGAAAACGCTATCGCCTGTATCTCGCTGAAAAAAAATCGCAGAGGTGTGTAGTTTATTGTAATTACCCAGATTTGAATTTGTCGAAACTAGGAAAAATACAACAAAAATTCCTAGGTTTATATTTCAGGAGCTATAAGACTAAAACGATATGGCCACGCCATCGAAACGGTGAATAAAACGTTATTTCGCCTGTATCTCGCTGAAAAAGCATCGCAGAGGTCTGGAGTTTTTTGTAATACCTAGATTTTAATTTGTCAAAACTAGTAAAAATACAATAAAAATTCTTAAGGTTATATTTCAGAAGCTGTAGAACATTATCAGTATGTGGTGCGATAGGGTGACCATGTCTTATTGTTTACAGAATACTTTCTACTTATTGTTACAGAAATTATAATTCAAGGATTCTAAATATAATTAAAATGAAACCATAAATATAAAAACAATTATGTTTATTGGTTTAAAAGTCACATAAATCACAGAATGTTACAAATTAAAAAAAAAAAACTCAAAAATCACAGATTGTTTACTTACACTAAGATATAATCAAAAATCCTTGAATTATAATTTCTGTAACAATAAGTAGAAAGTATTCTGTAAACAATAAGACATGGTCACCCTATCGCACCACATACTGATAATGTTCTACAGCTTCTGAAATATAACCTTAAGAATTTTTATTGTATTTTTACTAGTTTTGACAAATTAAAATCTAGGTATTACAAAAAACTCCAGACCTCTGCGATGCTTTTTCAGCGAGATACAGGCGATAGCGTTTTCTCCACCGTTTCAATGGCGCGGCCATTCGGTTTTAGTGTTATAGCTCTTAAACTATAAACCTGAGTATTTTTTTTATATTTTTACAAATTTTTTACAAATTAAATCTTGCATTTGCGTAAATTTCAGGTCTCTACAAGGCTTAGTTTTAAAGATCTCAGTGGCCGCGCGGTTCGCCGCGTTTCAATGGCGCGGCCATGTTCAAACCCTTATAACTTTTTAACCGTATCTTTGACAAATTTATGGTTTTGGGAATCAACTTTGACAAATTTTTACAAAAAATTGACATGGTTTTTTTTAAAAAAAAACGCTATGGCCGCGCGGTCGAACTGGACACCAAGTTATGTAACTACAACACTGCTCTAAGGGATTGCAGACCCGAGTATTTGATATTAATTTCAGTTAGATGCGTAAGAAAAATGGTCTTGACAGACACCGGGGTGATCCCAAAGTGTTCCGCTTTTTCCTTTTGAGATGCGGGACCCTAAAAATCTAAATTTAATTCTTTAACTAAACACGTTTTCTAACCGCCACTTTAAACGAGGAAATTTCTTTTGGTCAACGCAGACGGGGCGTCGCTGTGCGTTGTCGTTTGTTCTATAGTTAACGGTGAAAATGACCGGCCCTCGCCGCCCCGCCGTTTGTTCTGCGACTTACCTACTCGTAAACATTTGTTTACCAAACTCCGGGAAAATCTTAATACTGGAATTTTATGATAGAAAAACCCAATACCATTTTCACCCGACCCGGGAATCGAACCCGGGACCTCTTACACAGCAGTCGTATACACTTCCCGCTGCGCCACCGAGGCATTTATAAAAATAGTACCTACTATCTAGCCTCAATTTCGCAAACGGATTCCTTAATCGAAAAGTGATGTTTGCAAACCTACAATATTCTGAATGATCTATCTAACGACACCCTAAGGGTACACAAGAGAAAAAAGCAACATCCCTTCTTTTCATTTGGGGGAGAGGGGGGCACCCTAAAAATATTATTACTACGACTTTAACGGCATGACTATTAAGTATCATCATCATCATTATCAGCCCAATGACGTCCACTGTTGAACATAGGCCTCACCTAATTTACGACTATCTATACTAAATTAAAGCTCTCGTTTCTGAGCATGTGTCTGAGCTAAGCTGCGGACAGACAGGCGGACACAGCGAAACTATTGTTTTCTCGGTCAGTAAATTATGCTAATAACAAATACTTCACGTGGGTATAGGTAACTAATTTGCTTTGCATTGGCGCATGGTGACTATATAGGTACTATATAGGTACCTAATGAATAATCTTGCAATCGATAAAATTGAAATTACTTTCTACACAAATTACGCTGATATAGTAAAAATACAGCAAAAAAAGGTGGGCATATCGAGAAGATGGAAGGAGCAGTAAAGAATCCATGGGTAACGTTAAGATACCTATAGATGATACTCTTTGATTCGTTTAATAAAGAGCCTTTTGCGATTTGAAGTATTTCTTCCCCAAATTGTCGAAATACCAAATTATTCTAAAACAAGATGAGAGTAAATCGAACATGATGACAATACGAGCGTCGTCATTATGACTTCCTATTTAGCTTCCTCGCGCCAGGTTGCTTTAAATAGACAACATATTAACAGGTTTATTATTATTATACAGGATATTGACTCATCCTGTATAATAATTATAATAATAGTAATGAATTCTGGAGGAACAGTGGCTCTAATTAGAGATAAACAACTTTTTCTTGGAAATAAATATGAGCATTTCAAAAATCCAATATTTTCTGTTGGGATTGATTTTGTTTTGACAAGCTCTAATGATCAAATAAAGTTAGAGACAACTTTTTCTCTGAACGGGTAGGTAGAGCTGTCAGCTATGTTTGGTCCCATGATATAGAGGGCGAGCTTATTGCGATCAACCGAGCACATTTGTTTCCAAACTCCGAAGAGACACCTACTGAGAATTTCATGATAAAAAACCCACTTCCAATTTTGTCTGACTCTGGCATCCGGGAACTCTTGCACAACAGTTGTAGGTATTAGGTATACTTCCCGCTGCCGAGGCTGGCACCTGACAACACACAAAACACTCCTTTGTGCCCCGAATCCAACTAGTAGTAAATAGTTGCTCTGGTCTTCCGTATAGAACTTTTTAAATTGTGTTTGCCACCATTGTGGATTTGTCTCTGAGCTCCATTTTTAACCATTTTCAACCTACCTACGAGTTACGTTACGAGGTTTTAGTGAACATTTCTGGACATAATCAAATATTTTTTATAAAGTAGGTCAAAATTGTGGAGAATTTTCTTTGTCTTTACACAGAATCGACAGTCTATATGGTTGTATAAATTTAGTTAGGATTTCATTTTAGAAATTGCATTGAATTTTTTCACTTTATATATTTGCAACTATTTTTATTAAGTAGATACCTATCTATTGGATAGGTAGATACTTATTAAGTGGATACCTATCTGGATGGAAGTATAAAAGTACTTATACTTATTTAACTACTTTTTAACCTTAAAAAGTAGTTAAATAAGTATAAGTTTAATTTTTATACTTCCATCCATTAGGCATTTTACTGAAAAACTTCTCGATTCATATTGGTGATATTTGGAGAATAGGTGTCTTGTGTGAGCCACTATATAGTTTGGTAGTTAAATATGTATTATTATAACTGAGTGAGACTTATTGTGATATGGAAATAAATATTTTTAAGGCGGATACACATATAACAGAAGCTGAAAAATTATTTTTCAACAAACATCTACGTCTAGCACATGTTATACTTCGACAAATGTTAGGTGTCAAAGCAAGCTGAAATTAGCATAAATTGTATCCCCCCTCTCCATCTTGTAAACCGTATGATGATTTATTAGTTTACTTAGGCTAGATGGCACTATGTAAAAAATGTGCCAAGTATTTTAAAAAATCGTACCGACATATTATTGAAATGCTATTCCAATTAAAAAATTAGACCAGTACCTACGTATTTGTGATCATTACGACAAACAGAAAAAAAGGTTGACCCAATTTATTATGTAGGTACGGTCTAATTGGTAAGATGAATCCTTCTTCTTCCTTCCTGAATGAATGATAAATGTAGTGGTATTATCCACTCTAGTTACTTACTTCAGCGTAGTTTAGGTAAATATGCACTGGAATATCCGATCACTAATAATAATATATTTATAAAATTATTTTTGACTTGAAATTGTACCGCTAAGTAACAATCTGGGACCCGCTGAACATAAAACAATTTTATAATAGAAAGTAGGTACCTCTCTACCTGTAAAATGATTTTTGTTTTGGGAGCTTCTTAAGACAATACATTTTTTGTTGGATACAAGTCGGCGAGGTGGAATGGATATAAAGTACAATTGTTCTCTATTATGTTAAACCGTTACTTTACACAAAACAATTTATAATCCGAAATCTTGTCATAAAATATGCTAGTTAAACTTAGTTACCTTGCATACAAAAAAACTTTATAGCACCATTTCAATGGTAGGTAACCACTGCAGAGAAAAATAAAAAAATAGTAAATTTAAAACAACAAAATAAAAATATTCCTTCCTATTTATATTTATTTAATAAGTAGGTAGCATCGACCATACAAGGCTGTATGGTCGATGGTAGTTATTATACGTATCTAATATTAGAAAATTGAGCTACCCGACTTTGTGTACAGAATATTATAATTGTATAGGTACTTTTTAATTACAATTCAGCCTTCCTGATCATATGCCGATATCGAATGACATTTTTAATATTTTTATGACCGCCTTGCCGTAGCCGTACCTATTACCTACCTATATGATTTATTGGAAATCAAAGAAAGTTACATAGTTATTATTTTTATCAAAATATTGCATCTAATACTAAGATACGGATCAGATAGTTTAAAAATTATATTTCAAAGAAGATACAATATTACTAAAACGAACACAAGTTTTTTAACCAATTATGAGACCTAGCAAAACAAGTGAAGTCTTAAAACTGCTGAACTAGTTTCTAGTTTGTGAGCTTTGAAAAAACCCCGTTTAACATTAAATATGTAATTTCCTTTGCTTTTATATAAATGGTAAACAAGTAATGGAAAAATTACATAAAAACCCTGTTTAATTCATCAACATTCTCCGTGTAGTGGTGACGGATTAAGAATACGTGATGTCTCTACGGATGCGGGCGGCACAAAATCGCTCGCTGTGGCGGAAATTAGTTGAGGCCTACGTTCAACATCGGACGTCATTGGGCTGATATGATGATGATGATGAATGTCTCTAGTTCTCTACCCATCTCAACGTTTATACGACAGCCTTGTTCCACTTCGACATGTGCGGCTCACTTCTAAGCCTACTTGCACTTTATGTTCTAATCGTAATGTATCGATTCATTCTACGTACTGTTTTGTATTTCGTGTAATGACGCATTAAGAATACATAATGTCACTACCCCATCTCAACCCGTGGGTGTCGTAAAAGGCGACGAAAGGAAGCAACTACCAACCCGTCTGGCCTGTGTGGTATAGTGGGCTAAATTCCCTTCACATTCTTTGGAAGAGACCCCCAGCAGTGCGACGTTTATGGGTTGAAATGATGAATTAATTATAGTTAGGTACATCTCTGCCTACCTCTCGGAAGAAAAAGCATGAAGTTATGTTGTTATCACAATTCGGAAAATAAGTCCATCTTTTATTTATTATGATTAAAAAGTTACAATTTTTTCACAACAATTTTATGATATTTAATTCGAACTACCTACTTTAAATTATAATTTAATAATAGCAGTCTCTCTCTCAATTCTCGATAAAAGGAAGAAAACATTTTCTCTGAAAGACAAAGAAACTACAACTATTGCAATATAAATGAGAGCACGGCGGTCACAAAGTAGGCGAAAGAATAAAAAAATAAGGAAAATAAATATTGTATCATAATTGCAATCTATCCGAAGGGACGTTGCCTAGATAAACTTAGCACCGTAGTTCCGGGAACAGCCATGACATTTATTACATTATTGGAAAATACAATTACTATAGGAAGGCTGAACCAATGAGAGCCTCCTGTAGCAGTGGGGTATACACGTGTTTATAATATTGATTATGTCGACCTACGCAAACATAAAAGGCATTGTTTAACGCAGTTGGGATGGTTTTGCTATGTTTGATAGTTATAATGGTCTAGCCACCTGCGGCACATATAAAAAAGGTAATTCAGACCTCCAACAATACATTGGTGAAAACTGCATTAAATTTTATGATGTAGTTTTTGCGTGATGGGCGTACAAACATACAGATAGACAGACACAAAATCTTTAAATGGGTGTTTTGTCTTCTGTAGCTGTGTAACGGTTGCACCCGTTGCAGGCTACGTCCTGCACGACTCCACCTCTTTTGACCAACTTTTGGATCTCTTTTGATATCTTTTTAATTTAGGTACTTTTAATAATTTAAAATTCAAAATCCTAAATTAATTTAAATTCAAATTCGAACCGAGTCTTCCGCGGAGCATCCGTCGAAGACTGAAGGCTCGTTACTATTCTAATTTCTTGTGCAGTGTACGCTCTTCTTGACATTTAAAATTAATACTATAACTTTATATCAGTTCTGTGTTTTATTTTGAGGGCCCCACGCCCTTCCCCATATATAGCCGGATCTACCTACTACCATATTCTTGCCTAGCGCCCACCGGAGGGGACGGTGGAGACGCTAGAGCTGTATATTACCAAATCATAATTATTTTTTCTTCAATATCTTTAATGTACAGACATTGACCCGTTACAATTTTATAATATGTATAGATTGTTGGCGGATCTGCGCGGTCGTAGTACCTATCACTTCACTGAAAGAGCGTGCGCCGCTGACTCGTGCACTTCACACGCTCAACCTGGGTAGTTCCCATTTGTTCTATAGAACTGACGTCACTGGGACAAAAACAATTCACAATTTTTTCGATAGAATTGCATACTTGCCTGTCCACCCGGATTTACTCATTAATACAAATTAGGAATCGTTTTTTTTTTCAAAACGGTTGCATCCCATGTTTGTCACGAATTTTTGTCAATTTGCGAAAACGTCATGTTATCAGAAATCAATTTGATAATCATCAAGGAGTCTTGTTATCTTGTTCTATAGAACAATTTGAGAATAATAGATACTAAATGTTCTATGAAACAATTGAGAATGTTTTTCTTTTTTTGACCCGGTGACGTCAGTTCTATAGAACAAACGGGAACTACCCCTCAACCTCATATCCAGTGAAATAGATCCTTTCTCTTATTCTCTGAGTGATTCACAAGGAATGCATAGGTGTTAATCCTGGATGACTGCCACCTCAATATTTTTTTTTATCAAACAAACATTATTGATTATATTATTTTTTGGGTTAGAGCCATAGAGACTTCTTTGCTACGTCGACCACTTACTACTGATCTATTGTAGCGCCCACACATACCTACACTTAGAGTTACTTCTACTAGTATGTGGGTTTTCTCACGATGTTTTTCTTCACCGTAGCAGATGGTGTACTAGTACATACCTATAAATTACACAAAGTGAAATTTACATTGGTACTGTCGGTCGGAATCGAACTCGATCTGCATGACTCGCACGCAGGTTTCTTATCCGTTTGGCCACCATGGCTCAAACATACAAACACATTCACAAACTGTGTCGCCTTTATAATATAAGTGCATAAACGACATGAAATATTGGTGTAGCTACGCAATCGTATAATCTCTGCACATGTCATTGTATTCTTTCCATAAATCTACACTAATATAGGCCACTGTTTGCACGAATATTCGATGAGACCGTTACACTATGTTCATGAATAAACTGTAACAACAACATTTTATACAGGACAGCTGTGCCCGCGACTTCGTTCTCGTGGACAACTATAATTCCGCATTTTTTTTTTTTTTTTTTTTCACGAACCCTGATATTTTTCCAAAATCAAAGTAGCCTAAGTTACTCCTTGTCACATTAGCTATCCACCAGTGAAGTCCCGTCAAAACTGGTTCAGTCATTTCGGAGTTTACGTCATAATAAAAAGATTTGTCATAGAGATTTAGGTAAAAAAAATGTGTTATTGCCTATTTAACAAAGCTGTAAATAATTTTGATATTACAAACAGACACTTCCATTTTATTTATTTGAACATTTTATTGATTTCAACTTCCTGTGCATTAAAATATCTCTTACTTTGTTAAAGTTTGACTTGTTAATACAGAGAAGAGAAAATAAAATGTAAACAGTGCTCATTGTACATTATAATTACTTACAGATTCTATTGCTGAAATTATACAATGAAATGGTATGTTTTGCAATATCGCGATTTGAATGAAACGAGAAAAGACGTCATGGAAAATGTAAAACTACCTAAGTCAACGTATTCTAGGAAGGTAACCTCCAACACATTCCCCGTTATGTTTTTTAGTCCGCTGAATGTTTATTTAAAACTAAGGTGCGGCATTAAACTGAATACCTAAGTGAATTTAAATATATTTCTTTTATAGCTCGGAAAATGTTTGTATCAAAATGAATTTGAATATAATGTAGGATACAGTATTTTATTCGTAAGACTAGCTGTTACCCGGCTCCATCCGCGTCGATATCGATTCTGATGACCACAGAAACTTTTCTCACGTAAGTACAGTCTACGATACATTGAGCTGATGAGGTAAAATTAATGAAGAAATTTTGTCAAGACCTACTACGAAGGCAAACAGGCGTACGGCCCTTCTGATGGTAAGCGGTTACCTTAGCCTATGGACGACTGCATTACCAGAGACATCACGAGCATAATGCTAACCCTTCAAGCTCTGGACACCACTAGAACCAGCAAGAACACAACACTAGTGTTATTACTGCTGCGGTCTTCTGAAGGACGGAGGTACTTCTCCAGGTGGGCGGCTCATAGTAAACGGGGTTTACCCCCTGAGCCTCTTAATAACCTAAGTATCATAGAATCAAAATAATATTAAGGTTTCATGCGGTTAAATATCAGGCGTCTACCGGCCGGCTGCTATTTGCCTTATTCCTGCTTTTGAGGTTTATGAGATATGTCTACCTAATATTCGTGTGTCAGTAACTACAAAAACAATATGCGTCAAACCCTCACCTGAAAACCGAACCGCAACTAGAACGATCGATTTTCTATTGTTCGATGCGAGGTTAAAGAACATAGCAAGTTAGACAATCTGGATAATAATATTGTACCCTATTACATTGAACCACGTAGGTTTTACCATTGAGCAATAAATAAAAACAATTTTCTTTCTATCATCTTTCTAGGTACTTAAGGTATATAATACAACACAACAGTACCGGGACTGAATGAGTAGACACAACGGACAGCCTAAATCGTTATTCTTAAAAACTAAAATTAAGAGAATATATACTTTAAATTGGAGCGGCCTACGGGAACAAATGCAATGCAGTCGCAATATCGCTGATAAACGATGCTAAAAATAGCGTGTGTATAGGCCTTAAATATCAAAGACGAACACTATGGAAGGACTATTTAAAATGCAACTAATAAAGGTCCATTAATCACGCACGGATCGAAATGCAACTATAGTAGTAGGGATTAGAAAAAAAAATATATCACAGGAGGTGAGGGTGGTGTAGTTGGGATATCACGTGTGTTTAATTTTTAATAAACGCGCGTTTTCTAAACCGAATATCGTCTGTTTGGTTATTTCTACCTGCATTATAATATTAATATTCTGAAATTATATTAAGATATTTTGTACCTACAAAAATACACGTGATTTTGTAAAGGCTGAAATAGGCGTGCTGTTTTGTACAAAGTTTTTAAGCCCCCTCGGCTTAAAAACTTTGTAAAAAACAGCACGTGGTTAATGGACAAGTTACAAGGGGTACGTATCTGGGTATTATTTATTTGGAGAAACAAATTTGTGGATTCTTAAAAATATTCGTGCGTCGCTCAGATTTTTTAAAAGTGTAAATAAGTTAAGATTATAAGATTCTTATAGAGTTACTCCAAATAAACAAATATTTCTAGAAATAATAAAGTTTTTCTTTAAACTTTTTGAATATAATGATAAAATTGTGAGCAAAATGTTTTTCTATAAGGACAATGACGATACGTTGAGGACAATGATAACCTCACAATTTTAGTTTTGCGTACATCTGTCAGTATTTGAATCACCGTGACAGAATACTGAGAATCATACGTGAAGCTATAAGTCTCGCAAATTCATTTTATAAAACAAGGTTGCTAGTTATAATCGACAAATAACGCCTCATCTTTCGTCTCACTATAGATATTATATTAAAGAACAAGATGAAAGGAATTTCTCTAAATATGATCACAATACCAAAATACTAGTTGAAAAACCACGGACCCATCTCACTCCTGAGTCACATACATACCTATAAAATTAGTGGAAGACGAAGTTATAAAAAAAAGGCTACAGCATGATGAACCACAGCCATTCAGGTCGGCAGATAGCACTGTGATCAGTTTTGAAAAATAATAGTATATGCTTAATTTCGTGTAGCTACTGAAAAGCGGACAAAAACATTAATTTAATTTTTAAGGAAAACAGATCACGGTATTGGTTGATACAAGTCGCCGTGATCTGTGGCTAAATCAATTTGATACCGGGATCGGTGGAGAAAACCCCTCGGAAGTGTTTCAGGGCGGATTATTCGCCTCGCCATAAGTTTCCGCCCTCTAACCTCTTACTCGATATAATATTGAAAGTAACATTGCATTGGACAATAACGCTCATTTTTTTAAGATAATCTTTTTAGTTAATAACTTAGCGGGTATGAATAATTTTATACATTCACACGATCTCAAGAAATTTTCGAAACTATGAATTTACACCCTCTTAAATATCATAAAATTGACCCATTTTACGTGTCACTCCTTTAGATGACGACAAAGTTTGTTTCGAGAAATTATATTGAATTTACTTTTTACTTTTAAACTTTTCACAAGTGCTCAGGGAAACACGTACCTATAACTTGCTTTTTATTTACAACCCTTTTTTTAATACCCAAGACAAATAAATTGTGATAAAATGGAAATGGTTGTTATTTTTAAGGTTTCTATGAGGGCCAAAGTAGTAAACTCCAGTTAAGAAAAGAGTTATAAATTCATTTCGTGTTGTTTGAAACGCCAACCCTGAGGGGTGCAATAAGGGTGAAAATCTATACTAATATTATAAAGCTGAAGAGTTTGTTGTTTTAATTTTTTTTGTGTTGAATAGCCCATTTATCGGGGAAGGTTATAGGTTATATAACATCACTCTAAGGCCAAATAGGAGCTGACCAGTGACCAAACAAAGAACGACGGAAGCGAAGCCCTGCACGACTTCTAGTAACATAATATAAAAAAAATATATAATCTATATGGCTGTTTTTTTTAAGGTTTAAGACGTTGATTCCAAAAATGTATCTATTTTGGTTCCCACCGTGGACTTATTTTCCGAATTTCAGGACTTACATTTTTTAAAACACATTTTTTTTAATACAGACTGTGAAGTAACCTTAATTGAATACTTTTAAGCGGTGGTGGCTGAATGGATAAGGACCGGCGCGGCGGCGTGCAAATCACGCGGTCCGAGTTCGATCCCGAACGGCAGTACCAATGTGGATTCCGCTTTGTGGAATTTATATGTACTAGTTAAGTGACTTACCATCTGCTAACGGTGAAGGAAAACATAGTAAGGAAACCCACATACCCTAAAAGAAATTTTATGAGTATGTCTGATCTACCAACCCGCACTAGGCCAGCGTGAGTGGATGATGGCCTAAACCCTCTCAGCTCTCTAGTTAGAGGAGAGGAGACCCGAGCCCAGCAGTGGGACTTAATGGGTTGCTGATGAAATTAGCTTTATTCCACGCTCTTCTTTTACGTTATTCTCGTAGAGAAAAACTTTTTTATACAGACGACGAAGTCAGCACCGAGTTTTTGGCATTTTTATGAATAAATGATAAGGTAAATGAACTTTCTTGTAACGATACCATGATGTCGCTCCACTCATCTATGTAGATTGTAAGCCATTACAGTACTGAAGCAAGTCTAATCATGGCTCGCAGGTGGTTGTACTTCAAAAAAAAAATCGAATGAGTTAAACAATGTGTTTTCTTAAACCTTATCTCTTTAATTATGCAATGTTATCGATTGACTTACTTAGCAAGGAAGGGTGACGATCGATAGTTGCCGTTTCAAAGGTAGGAAACGACATTATAATATATTATTCAGCTTCGTATGCACTATGAACACTGACAGCAATCGATATGACCGTGGGTGTACGAAAGAAGTAATTTTTTATTGAAGGACAGTAATAGTGCTATGTTTCTGGTCATTAACAATATCTGAGAATTTACGTTTTCAAATTGTATATCCACCATCTAGGTACCTACTACAAATCAATAGGTTAACGGGATAATCCCACCCTGATGCCTACCACTGCAGCGATCACCCTTGTAAAAACTGAGTTTTGGGAGTCCTAGGGAATGTCTAGCCTACTGTCTTGGACAACGGTGGAGACGCTAGAAAGTAATCTATTTATTATATAGGATCTAATACGAGAAAAGACGGTCAAGTCGAACTCGCGCACCGAGGGTTCCGGACGGATATATTTTTTTGTGATTAAAATGTAAGAAATGAGTAGGTAACGGAATAGGTCAAGGTGTACCAATAAAAATGATACTTATTTTTTAACGAAAAATATAGGTAAGTATAAAAAAAAACTGACGTTTAAAAAACAAAAAAAAAAGTTTATTGCACATACGTCGTTGGAACCCGCTTGGCGAGGATCCTACTTCTGGGTGGATTGAAAAAAAAAACCCTAACCTATCAAGCCCGAGTCAGATTGCTCTGAATCGGTTAAGTTTAGTTATCGCACATTGGTCGTCGGAGGCCGACTGCCCTCGCCGTTAGCGCAGATTTCCACCTGCACCTATTCGTATCTCGAAAACAGTGTGTTATCGCAAAAATAAAAAAATTGGCTGGTCAGGCCGCGGGATAGCTATAAGTTAGGCTAAATAAGGTACCTAGGTAGGTATTTATATAACGTTAGTTCGAAATAAACTCCCACTCGTACCTACTACATTTTTGTGGCTTATCATTGTATAGCCCTGTACTCATATTAAGTGACATAACTACACGAGATCGGTTTTCGAATTTTTTCCTTTACTTGTGCAACTTGATACTGCTTCTTGCCAAATTTCATGAATCTAGGTCAACGGGAAGTACCTACCCTATAGGTTTTGACTTTTTTGATCGTCAAGATATTTCAACATAAATGGAGCATAAACGACTGTCTCTATTCAAAAGATTCTTTTGATTTCTTTAACATAGAATTTTGATTTTTTTACGCCGAGGGTTTGCAGACTCGAGTATATAATATTAATTTCAGCTTTATACCTCTACTTACGCGTTCTTGAAAAAATATTCTTGACAGACAGACAGACGGATAACGGAGTGATCCTATGAGGGTTCCGTTTTTTTCCTTTTGAGGTACGGAACCCTAAAAAGAAACGCAGTCAAAAAAAAAGAATCAAAATAATCAATAGATGAATAAAATGGGCTCACTTTGATGTCGTCAAGCAACAGTCGGCAAGGCCCTCCTTTACCTATTACCTACTTGATAAAAGTAAAAAGTGTCGGTTGAATTTCAGGAAAGACCTGTTTTTCCCCCAAGATGGTGAAACCCTCAATTTAACCGTCTTCACTAGGACACGAGTTATATAATACTAGAAGTCGCGCGGGGCTTCGCTCCCGCCGTTCTTTATTTGGACACTGCTCAGCTCCAATTGGCCGTAGCGTGATGTTATATACCCTATTTTACTCAGTGATAATGCAGCTTGCTAACGGCAAAAGATTTTTTGAAATCGGTCCAGTAGTATTTAAGTTTATTCGTTACATACAAAAATACAAATCTTTCCTCTTTGTATATAATAGTATATTCTCAGTATAGATATAGATTAGCCGTCATAAAATACCCGTAAAGTGAATTCTTGTTAGTGTAGTTTCCATATGTCTGTCAGTCGTACACACACGAGCCTTAACTTTCATCTTTCGGTTTTCAAGGTCGACCAGTATTGTGCTTTACACGCGGAACAATAATTTTATTTTTATTCGTTTTCAAGAAACCGCACACGCATACCTACCGTCTCAAGTTTAAAAGAGGTCTTTTTGTTTCTGTAGGTATCAAACTTTATTCATTAATATCGTTCGATATAATAAGTATATCTTTTCATATAAACTCTATCAACTAAGTTTCGGATAGGTTATCAGAGACTTATCTATTAGTGGTAAAACAGGGTCTTGATCTTTAAAACATAACTGTATTATTTTATAGATCTCTGCAAGAGCAAACTACGTTCTAGACTGAGAACTGTACCATATAAGAATAAATGTCCTGGTTGCCTGAAAGATAGTAGACGTACAACCGGCGCGGCGTCTATGAAATAACCTGAAGAGGCAGTTGCAAATTGCAATAGAATGGACCCATAAAAAGGGATTCCGACCGAGCAATACTTTTTCATTGATTTTCTATGAGTCATAGAATTTTTATACTTATTATTAAGTCTATCTGAAAATGTTACATGCAATTTACATTGAAATCAATACAAACAAAATAAAATTGACGATAGTAATCAATATAAACAAAGAGACAGTCAAAAGTTTATAAAATACGATCTATTGCCGGCATCTTCGCTTGTGTGGAATTTTAAAGTACCACAGCTATATTTTTTCTTTAATTTTTTTAAATAAAATTATATTGACATGACAAATAGACACTTCAATTTTATTTATTGGTATTGACGCAATAAACTGTAACAAATCGCCATTTAAAATCCTGTATTATGTATGTACCTATCATGTTTACCGAACGCCAAATTTGAAATGGATCATGGTCAAATACAAAACAGTTTAGTAACATAGTGAACAAATAGATACGGAATGTTTATGTTTTTTCACAAACAACAACTTTCGAATACGAATGTTGGTAGGTACCTAATATTTTGAAGTACCTAGCGAAACCAATCAATACTTTCATCATTAAAGTGAATCGTAACCGTTGAATGCAGTTGAATACAATCAAATAGCAGCATGCATTAGCATAAATCCATCAGAAGCGATACGCATAACTTGGCACAACATTAAGCATAATTAGGCGGTGACCCACTTTTTTATCAAAGTTCGCGTCGTCGATACGCGGCGCGCGCGCTCCTTCGCACACATGCACACATATCGCTCGTACGTACAACGTACACAACAACACACCTGCGTTATATACTCGTATAAACGACAGAGATAAACATTTATTTATACATGTCGTGGACGGATAGTACAATTGGACAATTTATGAAGAATCTGATATTTCCTATGCCTAATGGCAACTACCTATTGTGATAACTAGGTAAGTACCTAGAAACATGTGCGGACCGTGACGCTTACTGATAACCTACATAAAAAGGTTATATAATTCACTCAAATTCTGGGTTGCCGGAGCGCTGATTACCCCGGTTTCGTTTCCCCCCAAATTTTTTTAATAAAATCAATAGGTAATTACGTATTTCCATTAAAATCACTTCGAGGGAAAACAAGAACAGGGAGAATCAGCCACCTGTGTGCTGATTTTGAATTATCTATTTTAATTTCAGCCGTCTTTTTTTAAAATATTAACTTTATTTTTAACAACTTTGAAGAGCATAATATCTTCCCATCTAGATAAAAAACATAATTCTATTTTACTGGAATTTCACCAGATCTCGTTGTTTGAGTCGTGTACATTTCGTGAAACACCTACTTTGAACATTAGTCGATGACATATTATTAATACATTGTTAGTAATCAAACTGTAAGTAAGTAGATAACAGTGATATAGATTTATCTATTAAATATTTTTGTGTTATATTTGTGAGATATAGAGAATAATTACAAGTAAAATACGCATTGTGGCAAAGATACGGTTCCGGATAGCGGTTGTCCGAAGTTTTTCCCCTGATTCTGAACCGTCGAAATGTTCCCGCACCGTAAACTTTTCGAATCATAGAACGCAGTTTGTTTACGTTTTAAGTTTTTTATTGGTAGAAAATAGCTTAAAGGAAATTCAAACTGATACACAGGGTATCCCAAAACGTAACTATAATCTAGCAATGGGGGAAAGAACTACTTATGGCGGTTCAGCAAAACTAAGAACGAGCTACGTAGGTATGTATCTCCTATGGTACACAAATTATTTTAAAAAAATGTTTAAAAAACTTTACCCCAGGGTAAACTTTCACTATGTGGTCAGAGTTTTCAATTTTTTGCTGTTATTTTTACAAATGAAAATAAACCAAAAACAGTTTTTTTAGACAAAGATGAGATTAATCTTCACAATTTTCACTCTTCGTACTGAAAAAAATGAACTAAACTGCTCCGGCAAGTTTTATCTAATAATTAGGTACCTACCTAGGTATTCATCATCATCATCATCAGCAACCCATTAAGTCCCACTGCTGGGCTCGGGTCTCCTCTCCTCTAACTAGAGAGCTGAGAGGGTTTACGCCATAATCCACACACGCTGGCCTAGTAAGGGTTGGTGGATCAGACATACTCATAGAATTTCTTCTAGGGTATGTGGGTTTCCTCACGATGTTTTCCTTCACCGTTAGCAGATGGTAAGTCACTAGACTAGTACATATAAATTCCACAAAGTGAAATCCACATTGGTATTGCCGGTCGGGATCGAACTCGGACCGCGTGATTTGCACGCCGGTTCCTTATCCATTCAGCCACCATCGCTTTTTCACCACCATCGCCTTGTATATTCATTTCATCAATATTCTAAATGGCTATAACATAGGCGTATTTTGCTGGTAAATAAAATAGATTAATCATTTTTCGGATACACCTCTCAACAATGACTTCATCTAATTTTTTAAGTACCTTGTTTAAAAGAAAGGTAAAGGATGTAATAATATGCAGCTAATTTAATAATTAAGAGATAGGTAGTGACGGCACTATGTGCAATAAGAAAGATATCAATCTGAGGCCATTTTGTAAGACCATTTAGATTGTGGTCAATTTTGTCAGTACGTCATGTAATTTCGTTTATTTTTTTTGCTTGTACTTATCTGTTTTGCCATATATAAAAAAAAATCTACAACTATCTATTTTTATAACTTTAAATAAACTGAACGTACCGTAAACTTTCCGTCGGCTCAGAATCAGGGCCCAGGTCAAACAAATAGTAGTTTTTTGGTATTTCATTTTTTAGATATGCATTGATTAAGAGGATATTATTTTTTAAAGGCCTCTAATTTTAGATTTAGTATCTGATGTGAAACGATTAAAATAAATACTCTCTACCCACATACGGAATAGTGAAAAAGGTAGGTAAAGTTCGTATAATTTACACAGACATGTACCCAACTAGCTATTTTCTTTTTATATGTTTATGTCAATAAATCACGCTACCGCTAATTGAACAACAACTTACAAAAACGAAATAGAGGAATAACTAACTAGTTTTATATTTAATGAAATTATTTAAGTTGTGTTATTATATTTTGTAATCTAATTAAAAATACGATATTAATTCGATAGCTATATATAATATGATTGTATGAATAGTGAGAACACTATTTCTCACATACATGTAAATAAGCGGAGCCTTGGCCTGGTTACCACGATTTTAGCGGTATTACAAAATAGTCAAGTGATGCGGCGCTCGCGCATTGGAGTGGGGACTACGCACACACAGGCGTATCACGTAGGTAAGTACCTCTACACTCCACCACGCCAAACAAATATACTTATACCACTCGTAAACCAACACAAGCATTTATTTTTCTTAAAGAGATGTATAATTTTAGAACACCTAAAATAAGTAAACCCAATCTGCCTATGAATAGGAGTATAAAGCTCAAGGTGAATACTTATCTGATTTGGTAGGTAATAAGGATCGCTAATAAAATACCATACACTTTTCTAAATTCAAATCGAGTAACAATAATATAAATATTAATATAATAAATATAATATTAATTAATATAGATATAAATATATACTTATAGATTTTACAAATATGAAGTAAAAGCAAGATCTATTTATAAAATGCTAATCGTCACGTATGGACCGACCAATCAAACCGCTACTTGAATACCAATGCTCAAAGTAGCCTTGCTTTCTACAATGCAATAGCAAACAAATTAAAATATCAAAAAACGTATTTCAAAACCTCTCAAACGCTTAATATCTAATAACGTATGTAGCTGAAGGTTCTAAAACTTCAGATGTTGTAGTAAACAACAATTAGAATTATAAGGGTTTCAAAGAAACATGAAATCACAAACATACATAATATATTATAAACAAATATTATTATTAGATTTCAAGGTTTCACAGGAGAGTAGTAGAAATAGTTTGTAAATTAGTTTGTGAGGTTTTCTCGTGTTATTGTTACAAAACAGTCATCATCATCATCATCATTTCAACCCATAAACGACTACTGATACGTTTATGGGTTGAATTGATGCTGGGCAGTGGGCACGGGTCTCCTCCAAAGGATGGTTGTGGAAAGATATACCACGCTAGCCAGAGGGGTTTGTTTCGAATTTTCTTTTTCTCGTAGATCTCTAGTCTGCCCTTTTACGACACCCACGGGTTGAGATGGGGTAGTGACATTATGTAGTCTTAATCCGTCACTACACGGTGTACAAAACAGTACGTAGGATGAATCGATACATAATGATTAATACATAAAGTGCAAGCAGGCATATACAAGTGAGCAGCACATGTGGAAGTGGCACAAGGCTGTCGGTAGAAACGTTGCGCCGGTTGTAAGGAAACAACGGATAATGATCGTTTGACCGAAAGCACCCGAACAACCTTACATTACATACATTTATAAATACAATTATTATTTTATTAATTAGAAGTTTGATATTATCCCCTACTGTTCACACATATACCTTGAATGTTTTCTAAAGTGAAAACTTGTTATTGGCTTTCAAGATACTAAAGTGCAGCTATATCTATTGCGAAATTAACTGTAAATATTCCTTGAATAATAAATTTATAGTAAAGTAGTTGGGGATATGATGCATTATAGATACCGTTTACTAAAGGAGGAAAAGTGTAGTTGATCTAAAATGACGATTGTTTTCAAGCGACCTATTTACTAATGTATTCAGACCTCGTGAAAGAAGTCTGAAAAGTTGCGAAATGTATTTTAAATATCCTTGATGATTCGAATTTGATTTGTTGGTCTACGTTTTGGTAACCTATATTATACGATAAAGTTGGCATAAATAAATGTGTTTAGTTGACAATATAGTATAGAATGTTTTTTCCTTGAAAAATAAATACATGAATAATAGAAAGTTAAGAATAGGTACGCATTATAGATGCGGACTGCTAAGTGAGGTTTTAGTTCATGGAAAAGACGCTCGTCTTGAAGTGACCTATTTACTAGTAAGTAGGTACTTACATTCAGACCTCGTGAAAAGATAAGTTGCGAATGGTATTTCAAATGCTCCTGATGGTGACAAAAACACAGAAGTGATTTAATTTAAGTTTCACAATGTGGGCACGCGTGGATTTTGTCCGTGTAGTGAGGGATTAAGAATACTTATTGTCACTACCCCATCTCAAAATGTGTAATGGTGTCGTAAAAGGCGACTAAGGGAACCATAAGAAGATAAGAGCAGAAGAAAAGGAAAATTCGAAACAAACCCTATACCACGGGTTGGTATAGGGTTTGTTTCGAATTTTTATTTTCTGGCCAGCGTGCTGTAGTAGGCTAAACTCCCTCAACATTTTCTGGAGGAGACCCGTGCCCAGCAGTGTGACGTTTATGGGTTGAAATGAATGTGGGCACGCGTAAAAATCTTCGTGTGTCCAGATAACGATATAATGAGTGATACTAATTTCGAATTTCACCAACTGGACACAAGCGTGTCCAGTCTCTCGTGTCGAGTTGGTGAAAACCCTTTGATCTACGCTTTGGTAACCGATATTATACGAAAAATTGTTTTTTTTAGTTATGTGTGCTAAAATAATTTTCGAAAGATTTTTCTGAGGTCATTATTCTTTTCACGTTCATTATATTTTCTTCGCATCGGCTTTCTCAAACGACGATTTCTAAAATAAGATATACTTTGCCACTCATATACTCAAATCATATTTTAGTTACGTAAGTTTAAAAAAAAACAAATTTATAAGATTGACTATTTCACAGGCCTTGTGGATGTGTAACATCAGGCATAATATTGAAATTGTATGCATGTTTGGACGAGTTATAAGTTGTATGTAACGTTGCCTAACTGAACAAGGTCATATGAAGTGATTGGGCAAAGAATGTCAGTCCCAGAATAACGTTGATAATCTAACACAATGTAAATTGTAGTTAATTGTGAATTGTTATTGTATACCATTTAATATATTGTGCAACTTAAACAAGCTACAAATAACCTTAGTTTTAATAGCAGTATTATTCAAATAATGTTTAAGCTCGTTTTATATGGAAATGTAATTAAAGTAATATAATAAGATTAATCAGTAACTTACTTATATTGTCATAGACGGTTGCGGCGATTGAACTGTCCGTATGTGAAAATGAAATATTTCTGTTAATTTTTAATATTTATTTATACACATTTGCCATGTGAAAATAGAAAGTTCAAAGTTTTATTAGGACTTATTCCGAAAGAATAAAACCGCTTTTAGCCTTTACTACAAGCTGAAGTCTCTTTCTGAACGAAGCACAGGCTGCTCGAACGACGTCGTCAGTCAAATAATTCCATTCTAGCGTAAGAGTAACTATGAGCGCTTCCACCGAAGTGTGTTTTTTAGCTCAGGCCCCATTGATGGCCTGTAAAACACCTCAAATACAAAAGTCCAGCGGATTCAAGTCGGGCGATGACGACGGCCACATATCTTTGTCAAACAGCCCTGGAACGTTTGCTTTCAACCAATTTTGAGTTCCAATTGCTTTGTGCGATGGTGCAGTCTTGCTGAAAAGTCCAACGCTTAGAACCGAATGTGTTGCGTGCCCACAGTATCAGCCCTGGTCGCAAGACTTTGTCTCGATAGATTTGTTAGTTGATTTTGACTTGGTTGCGACCCGTTGGAAGAAAAACGGGAAAGGCCTCTTTTAGACACCGCCGCCCATGATTTTGTCGGCTCTTTGGCGTCGAGTGACTTGCAATTCGTCAGAATGGTCGCTGAAACGTCCCTTCAACCAAACACGGTCATTTTGTTTGTTTAAAAACTGTTCAACGCAAAAAGTTTTGTCATCTGAAATCACCAAATTGGGAAGCTCGCCAGAGTCGAGCAAGCGACTCAGTTCTTTCGATCGATCCAACCGTTTGCTACGCTGTAAAGCAGTGAGTTCCTGAGAAAGGTTTTTAAATGATTTGAAATTTTGGCGGCGTTCGATTCAGTGGTTCGAATTTTAAAACAGTTAGATAAAGACACGGACAGTTCAATCGCCGCAACCGGTATATCACTTAATTAAAGGTCCGCGAAATAATGGATCCAAAATTTAAAGCCCAGTATATTATAAGAAAGTGCAAACAAAATGTAAAGAAATGGTTTCATGTAGGTACTTGTCCTTTGGTAAACGGTATAATACAGCCAATTGCGTACCAGAGGGAAGCAAATCCTTAGAACTGTCAGCCTTGTGAATTTTCAGTTAATACTAACGTTTGACCTAATTTCCTGTTATAGGTCAGTAGTAGGACTAGTAGGCAGTCACCTAGATGAAATTCTTGATAACTACCTTGACGTTAGGTTTCCCGTTTATGCTTTATTTGCTTATAAAATGAATACTTCGCTCAATTTGTTTTTAAAAGTAACATTAGTTTTTTGTTCTTATTTATTAATGCATTATTGACATGTTCAGCAGTGGAATGCAATAGGCTCAGATGATGATGATGGTGAATAATTAATTAGTTTTTTCCATAAATACGTTTCTATGAATATAAATCTGAAAACTAAGAGAGGTTGTGAATAAGATGTTGGTTGTCACGCGATTCTGCTACGGGTATTCGTGATAAGTGACTTTTAATCAAAAGAATCAACGCGAATTAGAACAAACAAACTCTGGGGTGGGCCATGAATTAGTTATCATTTCAGAAAAATATAGAAAACAAAATAATAGGACTCATACAAAAACTATATATATATATATAGGTTATATTATAAAAATATATAGGAATTTCCTTTTAAAACAATATCATATGAAGGACAAACGCTGCGGATACGGTATTATTCTAAATGAACCCGTAATAATTCGAATAGGTACTCTTCGACAGAATTACTTGGTTTATGGGTAGGTTCGATATAATGCTTGATGTATCTACATACAAAGAAATATCTGCAAGTGACAAATAAGGGTTGTGGTGACCACGAGATGTTGCCTCTCTGAGAAATCAGTTTTTCTGGGTGAATCTCTTTAATGACCGACAGGACTTGTTTGGTGTAGCAAGTGGTTCCGCCTTGGTAAAACCACGTGTTCCGATTGTAGCCAGCATAAGCCATATTATAGCTTTCATTTCAAATCAAATTTTATAGTACGGTGTTTCGTGATATCCCTAAATCAGAAGCATGTTTGCGCGTCGATGAATCCGGACTGCGTTGAACTGATGCAGAAACGCTATACACTTTGACATCACTCCATGAAGTACGTGGACCACCAGATTATTTAACTTTTAGTGTGAATCCCATCTCTTCGAATATCTTATCCATTTTTTGTTAAAACTGCACTCGGACTCTGAATTAAGTCATGGAAATCGTATCAACGCGAAACAAGCGTCTCACAACAATAAGACAATGAGTGAATTATTATTACTTAAATAAAATTGTTTTACTGCTGCCGCGACTAAATTTCCGCTAGGGTTTGCACAGGAAATCAAATTTAAATTTTTATTTATTCAATCACTCTGTATACCTATAATAAATGATCGGATTCGCGAAATATTAAAGGGATTTTTTTCCATATTAATATGGATGCTTGATAAAACTAAGGCTAAAGCTACGAATTTATTCGTTGCGATTTTTTAAGTGTGAAGTTAACTCGCACACGACTCCAAAAATCTCTTCAAAGGTTACAAAACAAAATCTTTGTAGGTATAATGTCGCATCTGCGATTTTATATTGCAAACGATTTATTTTCGCTGTGTGCAGATTGTTATGTAGTATAGGTATTTCTGTTATTGACAGATTTACTATATTTAATAGCCATGATTTCTTATCGTAGAGCGCGCCTAACCTTAAATGATTTTTTTATCAATTAAAATAGGAAAGTAAAAGCTCTATAGGGATCGTCTATGAAATTCACATACCTACTGAGACAGATCTTATAAAGACACTTTAAGGTTATTAAACAAAATAAATATATAAGTAGGCAATAATCGCTCCCAAAGTAGAAACCTAAAAATATGAATTAATCACAATAAAATTTAAATACTTTTAACGAAAATTATTTTGAACATGATCGGATAAACCGTTATTGAGTTATTGTCAAAAAACTGCGCTTCTCAACAAAAGGGCGTAAGCGCTATGAAGATAGGCTCTTTTGCTGCGGAACCCTACATTGAGCATGGTCCGACATGCTCATAACCAGTTTTTTTTTATTAATGACCATAGATTTTGGTAGGTAATAGTCGATCCTTCGTTTTCATTATATCTACCTAAGTACATAGTAGATTAACAATTTTTTATATGGACAAAGTATAAGGTATTATGCCCTCGGCGAAAAATCCGATTAGCATTTGACAAGTTTTTCAATGTACTATCCCAGTAATCATATAAATAAGTAAAGTTTTTTAACATGAGGTTTCGCGATCAATTGGCTAGAGGTTTAGTTATGACATTTATGAAATAAGATTACACAAGATATACATTTGGCAGAAAGTAACAATCATTTATCGTGAATGTGAAGGGACATTATACTAGAACAATTTAATTATGCTTATCATATCGTTATCAAAAGACTAGAATAGTTAGAATAGCTCGGTCAAGTTCAGGTTAGACGCACAACTGATCTGACTCAAAAGGTGTTAAGTGGAACACTTGGTGTGCAGTTGTGCACAATAAATAAACTAGCACACCAGTTACATTATAACCAAGTGAATACAACGCGCGACACCACTCACCGTACGCTTTAAAAGAGAAATATTTCCAGATTTTTTTTTATCCAAGTAAATTAAAGGTTTTAACTCATACAACTTAATTTAAAAATACAATTTTAAGTATAGTCGCACTTATTTTAAAGTAAGTAATGACTAGATTTGAAATCGCATGAGTAACAAAGGAATTTCTTCATAGTGCGGCGGCGGGCGAGTGACGTCTCCGCAGAACACATTCATTGGTACGCGTATTGCAACATGTACGAGCGCCGTGTCCCACTTATCAAGATAAATTGAAATTCAATTTCGCCAAAGGGCAACTGTTGTGAACGTAGAGACAGAATAATAAAACAATTTGAAGATTTCCACTCAGAAAGTTGATGTGCACTAGAATTTCATCACTAGATTAATTTAAACTTCACGACATTTATTGATCTGTGTAATAGTATAGATTTTAGGTTCATAAGTTTCTACGTGAGATATATTCTTTTCATGAAAAAACTATCATCATCATCATCACTTCAACCCATTAACGTCCCACTGCTGGGCATGGGTCTCCTCCAAAGATTGTGGAGGGAATTTAACAAACTATACCAAGACATTATTGAAAATAAAGACAAATCCCGAAATAACTATACAACTTTTACTAATAATAATATTTTATCAGCATAAAAGTCACGAAATGTGCTTTGGAGATTACAAAAATGACGTATTCACGAAATCCTTTGTTGTGGATATTCTGGTTGCACATCGGAGTCAACTCTTGCACAATCGGCGTAACCTTCGAAATGGAAAAGAAACTCACGCGCGGCCCACGTCGTTCGCCATATTAAAACGAATGGTTAAATAATGTTAACTTTTAAAAACTGCAAGGCAGTTTTACTTTTGTAATTTGGAAGAATATAGTGATATACATAATTATGATGTTTTTTGCACAGCTTAAACAGCATAGGTACAATTTATGTACCCAGTTGCTACCTACTTCATTGCTTTGAAAAATAGAAAAGCTATTATTGTGTGAGAGACCACATTTAAAAAGACTTAAATCAAATATAAAACATTAAGTACAATAAACTTAGAAACATTAAAATATTATGTTACCGTGTTGCAAGTTTTTTATCAATAAAAAAACCGGCCAAGAGCGTGTCGGGCCACGCTCAGTGTAGGGTTCCGTAGTTTCCCGTCCGTCACAATAAAATATTATGTAAACGAAGTTAAAAAAAAAATACGGGCAAATGAAACTTGACCTCTGGATTGTATAGGCGCTCATACGATTCAGGGACCAAATTATATTGGTTAACTGCAGTTTCCATCTGTTGTTTCCATCCAAGTTCAAAATAATTTTCCTAGAAAGTCCTTATAAAGTTCTACTTTTCAGATTTTTTTCGTATTTTCTAAACTTATGGTTCAAAAGTTAGAGGGGGGGGGACGCTTTGTTTTTTACTTTTGGAGCGATTATTTCCGAAATTATTGACATTATCAAAAAATGATTTTAGTAAACCCCTATTCATTTTTAAATACCTTTCCAACAATATATCACACATTAGGGTTAAAATTAAAAAAAAAAACACTTCCCACTTTACATATAGGGGGGCTACCCTAATAAAACATTTTTTTCCAATTTTTATTTTAGCACTTTGTCGGCGTGATTGATACACATATTGGTCCCAAATTTCAGCTTTCTAGTGCTAACGGTCACAGAGATTAAGCGAGGACGGACAGACGGACAGACAGACATGGCGAAACTATAAGGGTTCCTAGTTGACTACGGAACCCTAAAAAGGTATAATGGTTACAATATTGCTAATAATGAGATGTGATCGAACTCTGGTCGGAGTAGCACAAGTTGAGTCATTTGGTAATACCAATTCAGGAAAACACGACAATAATCAGCTATCGCATAAATTGTCACACCGTCTTGTACGATATTGTAATAAGAATATTGCTGAATGTATACTTAATTTAAATTAATTGATGCAATGTTGAACAACAACCGTCGTGTGAAGTCTGAATAGAAAACGAGTTTTAACATAATTATACCTCTGTATCATTTGTTCAATTATAATCATTTCTCATGGCGCTGGGATCTCTACCTTTCAGGTCTTTTACTTGCGCGTCACGTGATCAAACATGTTGTGTTCATGGTCACTTAGTATAAACGTTTTTTCCACTTCGATTCATTTCATGAGAGCTTTACAATTGGACAGAATGAAATCGAATGCACGCCAATCTTTATGAGTACCTAGGGTCCTTAAAAGGGCCGAGATTTTATTATCTTCATAAGAACATTTTGGAAGGCTTGTGTTAATAATGTAGGAGTTTGAGACGCGTAGGCGGTAGGCACGTATTGTCTTGATAATTTATATTTAGCTGCGTTGTTAGATGTTTGGGGTAATTTACCACCCTAAAAGACGGTCTTAACATAATTACGAGTTTCAGTAGCGTATTTATAGCTTATTAATTAGACGAGAGATGGCAATATGGAAATATGGCCTATTCTCGTCTCTATAATCTTTTAAGTGAAAATGTGACATAATTACATTTTCACTTAAAAGATTATTATAGACGATTAGATTAGAGATTTATCAGCCAATTGATGAATCACGATGGCGATGGTCTGTTGAACAATTGGATACAGTAGTTGTTATTAGGTACCTACATTTTCAGAGAAAAAATGTCTTCATCAACAGGACCTCATCAACACAGTACCTACTTGTTAAATGAGCGATAATATATGCTATGTTGTAACCCTTATTGCGTTACAAGTCCTCTGAATAGTACTTATTCTGATGTACTCGTACCTAATTGTTGTGTAATATCGGGCCGCTTTTGTCACGCGTATTTTTAACGATCTGTCACGATACGTGGAAATGTTACTAATGTGGATGCAGCTTATTGTGCGTACCTAGGTATTGGCAACGCTACTACACAATGTAACATGTAAGCAGGTTTAAATTGATAATGGGAAAAGTAAAAATATCTCTGTCGATATTTTTGTAAAATACTAAGGTTAATATAATATATTTTCCTCCCTCTTTCCCTTTTTCTTTTCGGTAAGTAGCGGCTTATTTAGTTGTGTTTTCTTGTTTTCTGTGTTGTCACTTTGTCAGCCATGTCCTTGGGCGGCTCACCAAAAGGTGGACCGCATGCTCGGCTACTAGGTCGGGCAATAAAAAGCCGGCCAAGTGCGAATCGGACTCACGCACCGAGGGTTCCGCAGATTGAAAATTACGCATTTTTAATAATTTGTTTTGTGATTGAAATGTAAGATTTTAGTAGATAACGGGATAGCTATCTAAAATGGATAATGAATATTTGGTATGAATAGATTGATATTATATTCGATTACCGTTCATGGCCGTATTATAACGAAAGATTTTATGTGAAGAATATAGTGTATAATGTGAGTGCATAGTGAAGAATGCGAGGCGAACATAAATAGTAAAAAAATATTATTCACGAAAAATAAAATATGGCGGTATAAAGTTCGCCGGGTCAGCTAGTAAGTTACACACAAAAAGGTAGGTACCTAAGTGAACCATGTTTATGTAATGTCAGTCCGGAATAAACTCTCACTCTTACTCAATTTTTTTAAGCTGTGGTAGAATATTATATCCCTTCCAATAGTACATAATATTCAGTGATTTAGCTACACCAGTACGGATTTTGGATTTTTCCTTTACTTGAGCAACTTAATATTTCTTCAGGCCAAATTTCATGATTTTAGGTCAACGGGAAGTACCTACCCTATACCTATGTGTTCTGTGGGAAGTACTCATGTTGACATTTTTGATCGTCAAGATCCATTTTGATCATAAACGGTTGTATCTTTTGATTGAGTTTACTTCGACCTTTTGCGCCAAGGGATTGCAATTTGCAGACCCGAGTATTTGATATTAATTTCCTCTTGATATCCTCGCTTGATACCTAGATTGCGTTCTAGAGAAAAATATTCTTGACAGACAGACGGACAACGGAGTGATCCTATAAGGGTTCCGTTTTTTCCTTTTGAGGTACGGAACCCTAAAAATACCTTTGCTAAAATAGGCACTTTCTCACTTTAAAACAATAATATGTGCTTCACCCCGCTGTAACAGAAGAATGATGTACCTAGGTACCGTAATAGTAAAAAAATTTATTTGAGGTAAAATATTAACTATTCTTTTCTGGCTAAGTAATAAATTAATTTCAAAGGCTCTATTTTGCTTATTATATACATATACCAAGACACACAATGAATGAATAATTTAAAATATCTACGCATTTTCCTGTATTCACGCTTCAGTGTTAGGTTTAGATTAAAATGTTGATATTTCTGTCAATTTATTGATAACTTACGAGTTAAATACAACATTGAAATATATCGTACGCACAAATCAGGAGTCCATTTGAACACAATATAAACCTATTTGGTAAGTACAAGTTGGCGAGTGTTATACTGTGGTGGACACCGCATCCGTATCCGCCTCGCTTGTATTATTAATCGTATCAGGATACGTTCTTGGTAAAGCCCCTATTATTAATTATCTTAGAGCATACCGCATTATACTTGTGCAATTCTGAAAAAGAAATACGTTTTATGAAATCTACTTTGACTACGCTATTTATAGAAAAAGTGATTATGTAAATGGGTTAACTGCTATAATCTACATGCAAACATAATGTAAATAATTTTCTAGAGTTTATATTTTGTAAATACTTTAGACAGAAATATCTATGGTTGTCATTCAGATAGGAGTATTAATAGTTATATTATTTTGTAACAATGAAATTAGTGGCTAACTACCGACCTTTATAAATGAATTTGTACTCCACAAAGGCACATATTTAGCATTTGACGTGTGAATTAAATAACCTACATAATGTAACCCTTTCGCCTTGTTTAGAAATTGTTAATTTAAATAAATCTGCAGTCTCTCAGGACCTTGGATAGCAGGAGAGAGGGGGTCGAGCGGGCGAGGGGACGGGGAGAGGGGGCATGGTCGCGGATGACGCGCGCCCTACTGGCACACTGACACACTTACCTAGTGACAGTGGTACTGCTTTTGGTCTGACGAGGTCGATGCGTCCTACCTACGTACGTATAATAAGATTATGTGTGTACATATTGATAGTCATAGTTACTATGACAAGCATACAAATCCTAGCGAAAAGGGCTGTTACGTACTGCCGACTCTCGACTCGCTCGGCATTATCAAACTTTATTTTTTTAACAAAACATACGGGTCACTATTCAACACAATAAACATAGAATTTACTATTTAAAATGAAGTAGGTAATAGGTACTATATTACATTAATAGTGTAGCGAAAATTTTGACATAAAAAATATTTTATCGACAAAATTGCCATATAACACACGCTCGTGCTGAATGCATTTTAGAATAGTATACTTTAATTCTCTAAAATATGATCACCTTGTGAAATTGCGTTTTTGTATAAAACCTTGAGCATTCAAACACATTCATACCTATCTGTTTTTAAGCATTAATTCAACTCACTGACTAAAATAAATCTCAATTTCTATTAATTGACGAAACATTTCTGTGTCAAGGTTCCGTGTATTGCACAGAGTTGAAAGGTAAAATCTACATAGTTATTTCAACCTTGCTGAATATGTATTTAGCAATTAATAAATATATAAAAATATGTTATAAAGATAGCAGTAAAATCTGAAAGTATGTACGCTAATGGAAAATAAATGAAAAAACTAGAAAAAGTGGCTGTTAATATGATAATTTTGGATAAGTGTGGAGTTATACTGAGGTAACAAGTATAAACAATGATTAAATTCCCATACTTTGTTATTGAACGTAAACAATAAAGGTGTAAAAAGATTACGTTACGCAGTTAGCTGTTTTTTATAAGATTTATGTGTTTGGTAACCCACGGTAAATCTATTTGATAATATTCTTTGGAGAGACGGAATACGATGAGGTACAATTCAATTTTCTTATACAACGTTATTATCTTGTCAGGAGTACAATCAGCGTCATAATATATTTATTTATTTTGATTTATTTATTAACCAACTTACATCTCCATGCCTAATATGTTTTTATCTTTAACGCATACATTTAATAAAGAGTACTTGCCTTATAATTAGTTACGTTAGAATAACAAATATTTTTATAAATTAATTTTAACTATGTTCAAGTTGTAATTCGTATACTTATTATACTTATTTCTGCGAAACTTAGTCTTGTGTCATTCTTATAAATACGCCTCTCAAAGCAGTGAGCATAATCATAGCCATTTTCTTAGAAATACCAGCTTCATGAAAATTACAAGGAATACAAGGCAACCTTTTGTGCAAATATTATTTAGTACGACTTTCTTTACTGAGGGGGCGTTTTCTAATTCACTCTATTACACTGAGTGTACCGAGGGTATACTCCGATGTAGGCCGCAATATGTTTATGAACTCGTATATCATATTACTAGGTAGCCCTAGTCCCCTGAGCCATCCATGCGCCAGATAGGCCTTGAGTCCTGACATGAGACGGAAACAAGATATTACAGCTAATGTAATTTATTAAAATATTATATGAAGCTTAGTAATAACTTTACTTACAAATTGATAAATCATGGCTCGGCACGTATGTGTTTATAACATTTTGTATGTACTACAAAATAACAAATCTTGTAGATATGTACGTCTTTTAATTATTGTATACTTCTGAACTCGGAACGCAAATGATATCTTTATGAAAGGCAGAAGAAATTGTAAGGAAATTAATTTGCCTTTCAAAATGTAAGCTTATTAAAATGGCATTCTATTTATATCACAACTAATTGAAGTCTTTATTCTATGGCGCGTAAGATTGTGATTGAAAGAGAGAATTTACAAAGTGTACTTTATACAGTAAAAGAGACACTGATTGCTAATGCTATAAATATACTTTATGGTTAATATTTCTTTGATATAATATCGTCAAAGCAAAATATCAAACGGGAAAAATGATTGGAGAGAGTCCATATAACTTTAATTGCTTTTTCTTCAAAGTATTGCTTTCAAAGCCGTAATACTAGCTAGATGTTGCAAGAGTTGACTACTGACTGATAACTCGTAGTGTGATGTTATTATAGCCTTTCTAGATAAATGGGTTATCTGACACCAAAAAAAAATTTCAATTCGGTTTGGTAGAATTAGCTCGTAAGAGCAACCAAACAAACAAACTTTTCAAAATAAATATTTTATTTCATTACTTTGTTTACGATCAATTACAAAAATTAGAGATGTATCATCTGCAAATTGCACTATATCGCAAAAATCCTGTACAAAGAAAGGCGAATCATTATGTACACTAGAAATAGAAAAGGACCGAGAATCGAGCCCTGGGGAACGCCCATTTTTACAGGTAATCCAAAAGATTTATTTCCATTTATTTCTACATATTGAGTTTTATCACTTAGGTAAGTGGCTATGAGATCTAGTGCAGCATCCATTTAGAGAAGAAGATTAAGTACCTATTATTACGAGGGTCTAGCAGTGGACTTTCTGCGGCTGATATGATGATGATGATGATTACGAAGGCATTGGTTTCAAGGAAATCGTTAGTCTCAAAAGTAGGTAGGGTATATATGGTGGGTGATGTTAACCATCAATAATGAAAAAAAATCATGATAAAATGGCCTTACCTATTTAGGAGGAGCACTTACCTACTTGAATTTTCTACATTTGAAAGATAATTTTTACATACAAATTTCATACTTTCTGAGAATGACATTTTTTATAAGTCTGCCATTGAACGTGTTTCCTGTATATTTGTATAATAACAATAAAAGATAGAATCTTTAAATAAGTATAGGTACTCCATTTAAATAAATTTCAATGCACTGTATATTTACAAGATGCGTCAGAGTGCTTATCTAGCAAGAATTTAATTTTAATCTTCCTTCAGCTCCGTAGTAATAATATTGTGCCAAGGTCTTATTAAACTGTATTAAGAGCGTAGCGAGTGGTTAAAAGTGTTAAAACAAATAGTAGTATCAATGGATCTTAACTACATAATTTTACTATTGTTTAAGTGTTGGCCTTTCATTGTTTTTCTTATTGTAAGTAAATAAAAAACCGGCCAAGTGCGAGTCGAATTTGCCCACTGAGAGTTGCGTACGATGATGCCAACTTTTTATATATTTATTTTTCTGTGATTGAAATTTAAGATATCAGTAGGTTAAGTGATAGCTATACGTAAGAATAAATATTAACGAAAATGTAGGTAGGTGCACAACTATTTGAAGTCAGTCCAGAATAAAATCTCACTCTATTCTAATTTTTAACGCTTATTATTTAAACCCCTTCCAATATAGTACTAATTTTCAGTAGGTATTACATGGTACACGAGTACGGTTTTCGGATGTTTTCCTTTAGGTACTTGTGCAACTTGATATTGCTTCTTGCCAAATTTCATGATTCTAGGTCAACGGGAAGAACTCCCTTTAGAACTCTGATTTTTTTATTGCGCCAAGGGATAGTAAACCCTAGTAATCGTTTCAGCCTAATACCTCGCGTTCTCGTTCTTGAGAGAAATATTCTTAACAGACAGACGGACAACGGAGTGTAGTACGTAGTAGTAGTACTATAAGGGTTCCGTTTTTTTTAACTTCAAAAATGTCATTGTAAGCAAACGAGCCGAGCGAACGAGCGAGGAAAATAGTGATATTTTAATTGTATTATTTTATTAATTACCTGATATAATTTGTATTTGCAAGTACTAACTTTAATGTTTTATTTGTTGTACCTAACCTCTGAGTATCTATCAGGGTAATTTTTTTCAGACGGAATAGATAATTTATGCTACAAACCAGAGTAATTTTGTGTTTTAATTAGAGACCAGTGGTCTTCTCTTGCTACTGCCGCATTTAAGATTCTATAGACTATTTTGCAAAATCAATATTTAATTGAATTAATCTCTTGATATCTGTAAACGCGACAGTTATACAGATGATTTATTACGAATATTTGGTCCATGGTCGTCAATAAATTAAACGTAAACAGACTATAAATTTGTATTTGCTATCTTCTGTTATCATAAGTAGGTATAGGTACCTAGTAAAAACGAAAACATAACCTGTTGGTGTTTATTTAGTTAAAACATTTAACAGTAGGTACGGTACTCCTATAACACGCTCAGAAACTAGGTTGTACACTAAAGTGCGATTATATTAGAGGTATTTTATTATACATCAGTATGAGCAGCGTCTGGGGTCGCCAAGAATATAGGCCAAGTTTATTCGAAACTGGGTCAGGGGGATTTTAACAACTGGGAGTTAACGATCGTTCCTGAACGGATATTTCTGTAGCAAACGTTTCGAAACTGTTCAAAGTAGGTATCATATGAATCTATGTTATATACATAATATTTATATAGACACGTGTCATGTATGTACATGATCATATTTTTTTAACAGATTCGTTAAATATATTCTTTACATACAACACCTTCGTCAGTAGGTATTATTATTCAGTTTTACGTTATTTTGACATAAATTATTCTGAAAATTGGAGCAAAGTTATTTCATATGAACAAGGGGAGTAGGTCATGATCAGCCGGGAAGTAGGTCGGGAGGGAAGCGCATTCATACCCCTTATGGATAGGCAGCGGGAAAGAGGGTGGTTGGGTAGTTGTAGTCGGCGCGAGCACAGCCCTGCTCTTTCTCTGTCATATATATGACAGAGCAGGCGTAGCTAAATAGAATAGCTAATTCTCATTGACTAGGTTTATAATTCAACATATACGTTCTTACGTCTTAGAAGGCGACTTCAATTATTTCAGCATGGCCCAAGATCCCAGGTCCCCCAGACCTTACTTATTTTCCGAGAAATGAAATGTATGGGTATAGGTAGTTCTTCGTACTTTGAGCATATCCACTAGTTTGGACCGACGCGACGCGACGGCCAATTTTCCGGTATCAGATGCTAAAGTTGACTGGATTTGTCTTTTTTCCTCCTCCAGAATGTCTGTATTTGTTTGTTATCCTTGACGATATTACCTATAGTGGCACTTATAGTGAAGTACTTTTCAATGAAATGAGAATGTTAGAGCAGATAATGGTAATCGATGTTAATTCATCACGTACCTATAGGTTTAACAGGGCCACTAATCGTATTATGCAGTGGCGTTACCCTTGACGTAGCCGTGAATGCGTCGTATGCACATACTCGCACTGCATACGCATAATCGTGTTTCCATCGCTTAATAGTGCATTCATGTAGGCTGTTTATATAATTTAAACATCCATATATTGCCGCAACTAGGTCAAGTTTATAAAAACCAGGACAGAGGATAACAGAAATGCAGTGGACACTCAAATGTAGGTCACATAATACTACATACATAAAACTCGTAGGCATGTTATTTCTAAGGTAAATACGTGATACTAGCTGACCTAATGTTATTACTGTTGTACTTTAAATACTACTACGAAATAAATCATATTGACTGAATCAGTAATTAGATGATGTGTATTTTCTCAGAAACATGCTATTTATTCTGTGGAAATTTTGTTGTACCTACATACCAATAATTTCAAAGAATAAATAGCACGTTATAAATAAATAATATAATGTTTAATGCGTATTTTCATAATATTTTTATATACTTTCCGTAAGATACATTGGTCAATATTCAAAGGTAGATATGACGCAGGATGTAATCTAAATCAATATTTGTATATAACGTGTCAATATGTGCGCATGGTTGTCGATGATATTTTCCGAGTCATTCAAAAGATTTTACTCAACTTAAGAAAAACCCTGAATTCTCTTTTAATCTGTGTCATTGTCTAAAGATGATACGCATTACAATTAGCTGATTAGGTAATATCCTTAGGGCTTGGGTGGGCTTTTGTAATGTCACCACAATTTTGTATACAGTCAACTTGGTTCATAATATATAATCATATATTTTAAGTATGTTGTTGAGTATGCGTTACTAAAATGCGACACTGACTAAAACTTATTGTATTTTTGCCATTACGTAACAAATTAGCCTATTTTAAAAGGCTTAGCTTTTGAACACGTCCGTAAAAGTAGTCTAAACATTTATGGTTTCAGCCTGTAATAACACAACATGTATCATTTGTATGTGTGACAAAAGAGGACGTAACTACGATACTAATCATGAACATATTAAACTATACAGTTTGCGGTTAACATATGTTGTAACATATATGTATTGTGTGTAAACATTACTTGGTTAAAAATGAGTAAAAGAGATAGAAACAATGTTTTGAAAAGATTCGCCCAGTGGCTCGATTCGAACGAGCGAATAAGTAGGCGAAGGTCAGGCGCCATTGTAGTCGACGTGAATATGGTGACGCTACACCTTGAGACTAGAGATAAGCTGTAGTTGTTGCGTGAAGCTGTTTAATTGTACCTCCAATATTATTTTATATGCACATGACATGGAACTTTGGGCGGTAAAGTTTGTGTTTATAAATGTTATGTAATCGTATAAACTAATATATTCAGCATTGAAATAGATAACCTACTTTACGTAAACACATTTCGTGTTTATTGCATCAACTAATTATTGATTTAACTAATATACCTAGTTTGTTGTTGCTCTACATAAAATACTACATTGTAATAGAAGCTTGAATAGTTTTAGCCGTCCTTTTTAAAAAGTTAAGGTTTAAATTATTTGGTCCGACCTAACTATGGTAAAGATAAAACAATTTTCCATATGATCACACCATAAAAAATAATTTGAAGTTATAAAATTTATAGTTGTGCTAGCTTTGTCCCGCGACTTCGTCCGCGTAGATTTCGTTTTAAGTGCAATTCATGAATTCCACAACACCCCACTACAGAAGTTGAATTTAATTTTACGTCAATATAGATAACATTTTCGTAATCAGCGTCCATGAAAACCTTGAAAACGACATCCATATCAATTTCTAATAAATTTTACACCTATTTCATCCCTTAGGGTAAGTTTTTCAAACACCAAAAATAACCCAACAACTCACTTCTTAACTGAAGTTCTAATTGCGTATTATCCGTCCATAAAAACCTAACTAACTAAGTACTTAGTTTTCAAAAGTCTTTATCACAAAATCATCCCCTTTGGGATAGACTTAAAAAAAAAGCAAGGCACACGTATTTGTGTTTTGATCACATGTATTTGTGTTTTGATCACATGTATAAGGTTCTGAATTGCTTTGGTGGCGCAGTGGGAAGTGTATACAACTGCTGTGCAAGAGGTCCAACGAAACTCCGGGAAAATCTCAATACTGGAATTTCACGATATAAAAGCCTCACCCGAACCGGGAATCGACCTCCACTTTACACTCTTCATCTTCATGTCAGCCTATTGCAGTCCTCTTATTAATTTACACTCTGCTTAATGTTTTTAATTGTGTGCATATTTTAGTTAATTATATAACCATTTTCAGAATTAATAAAATTACTCATATAATTCTAAACTCTAAAAAAATCTGCTCTTCATAATATTATAATTGTGCATAACTGTAAGTGGTCGTTAGTTAGTAATTTCAAATTGTTAATTATATTTTTATTTAAACATTGTTATTCCAAAACCTGAAAATAAAATAAAAATATTATTATAATATATAATATTATAACCTTAAACAGACTGCAAGAAAAGGAAAATTCGAAACAAAACCCTATAGCAACCCCTCTGGCCAGGGTGGTATAGTAGGCTAAATTTCCTCCACATTCTTTGGACGAGACCCAGCAGTGGGACTTTTATGGGTTGTAGTGAAGATATTATTCTATATTTATTACGTACGTTCATATAACCAACCTGGCTTACGTCTTCCTCCGGGAAGGAGTAGGAGGTATTAGTAGAAGTATATCTCTACTAAATATCCTTTGGGAATCCGCCTACTTATGATCAGTTAATAAATAGGTTTAGTTTTAAAGAACGGCTTATTTTACAGGTAATGGACATCCTACACAGAAAAATACAATCATATCGATTGAGTTTTACACGTGGCTCCGACTAAGTGGGTGGTTAAGTGGTGGCCTTCTGAGTAAAAGCCTTAATACAATATTTTCTAAGATATTTGTGTGAACCTTTTTGTATGAGTCTCTGTTTTTCTGTGTTTTGAAATCCGAATTACTCATTTTTATTAAATAATTTAGATTACATTAGATTGTAGTTTCAGCAGACTAAGCTAAATTAACAAATTTTAAAATAACTTATAAATTAATCTACAACATTCACCATTTACATCTAATAATAGAATTAAAGGAAAAAACAAATAGATCGTCACGTCTACAGAGTACCAACGGCAATGAGGTCACGCAAGTATAGTTAAGATCCAGCTCTTCACACTAATAATAATGTTAACCGAAATACATCAATGCCTGTTATTTATATTTAGTGATATTTGTGAACATAACTATTGGTTTAAAGCTATAGGAGGCCAACTATCTACAAACATTACGGCGTGTTTGTGGACTTGGTGCCTACACGGGACGAATTTGTGGCCCGCACATTCATAGAATCCATCTACCATTACGATAAAAGCGAAACAAACCCAAGGCTGGAGGAAATTTAAAATTTAAGTAGATTGTGTTGTCTTATTTTGTAGCAAATAAAATAATCATATAATTGGTGTTCAGGAAAGGCTAGAAACATGTGACCACCACTGTGACGCAGTTGTAGCAATTATCTTAACATAATTGGAATCTCGGCTTCAGGTCGAGGTACTGGATTTTGACAGCGGGCTTCATAACTTGGAACCTAACTGAAGTGGCGAAACGTAATTATGACACACCAATACCCATCTACGTCATTGTTATAATGTAGCCTGTTAATAAATAGTTGCGTACATTTTAGATCATAAATAGACATCATAAATTCTAAAATTATCTACATTAAACACTCAAGAATAGTAGGTGCCTATTTTCTGTTATTGCAGGCTACTATAATTATAAGCGTTTTTTATTATATCCTTATGAATATCTCATTTCGTACAGCTAATCAAAATATCTTCAATAAAATTAAGAATAGCGATGGTCGATGGATAAACAAAAAAGTTATACTTTTACGGCGTCTAACACATAGACACGGTATAAACGTATAGGCACAATGTAACACGCCTGTTATATTCTGGCCACACATTGCATCTCCTCACTTAACTACCTATAAACAATATAGTTACGAAAACTTGCATCAAACATAACAACAAGTACATGTTTGCTTCAGAAAGTTCGAGATCAAAGCTAATAAAATCGGCAATGGATGGTAAACTACGGGCCAGTGCGCATTGTAAATCATGACACTGACATCGTACTTGCTATCCTCGACCTAGTCTGCTGGTGAGCCATCTAAGGAGAGCTATCGAGAGCATGGCCACCGAGCTCTTAAGGCGACATTATTGGCTGCCTTAACGTTTTTTAATTTCATTTCCCACAACCTTTACCAGTAGTGAAGTAATATAAAAACTTTTTCATGACAAATGTTCGAACCATCTCTACAAATACAAATGCAGTCATAAAAAATATACATTTTTTTAATAATATTCACAAAGGCGAAATTATTATATGAAGAGTAAGAGAGATCTTATAATTTATAATTATATAAAAAGATAGAACTCCAACAATAGGACTGCTCTCCTCAATAAGACACGTATTAACTATATTCCATTCCATCATAGTATTATAAATAATAATAGATAGATAGATAAACAATTAAAATGTAAGTAAGTAACTAAATGCTCTGGAAGCAGGCCACATGTTATATTCGTAGCGTGTCGATATGTAAAGACTGATGCCGCTGATGTCATAATGAATACATATCTTTATAGCACGGCATGTCCTCAGCTGCTGAGTAATTCATGTAAGTATCAGCGAGTAAAGATGGCGAATATATTATGATAAATATGATTTAATGTATAAAAAAATCACAATTCTTTAAATATTCGAAAACTAGGAGTATCGCTCGTTGCGACACTGAATCGAATTAATTACCTCGCAACCGGGCGTAGTATTAAAAAAACGGTTTGCGCAAGAGTCGATCCGCACCTTGACACAGATAGCGCACAAACTGTCGTTTTGAATACACAAAAACCGGACGCTGCCTCCACTATTTTAAAGTTACTTGTGCATATACACACTCGTATAACTCACCACTCATTTTTATATACGAGTAGGTATAATGCCATTTAGTTAGCTTAAAGAAAAGTCATCACTCGCCTGAGAATACAAACAAAACCTTGGACTCTTATTTAACAAAAAATATCAGTAGCTTGAAAACTTTGGAAACATCAAGAATCAGCTATCAACAGAATTGGAATTTAGAAAATTTAAATTGCAGTAACCAATGGCAGCCCTAAAATTTAAGCAAAAATCATTGATAAACAAAAATTCGGTGTCTCCGCAAAAATGGTCAGTAATTCAAATTGAGGTTAAGACTTATGTTAAGTTGTTGGCAAACTCGTTGAAACAAAGGATCTCATACAAAAAAGAGCGCACACGTGTAACTAGTTGCGTAAAAGCACTCGGTTATACGTGCTTATCTAAGGCTCAGACTTGGCAGGAGTGGGCAGGATCCGAGGACGTTGGAAAATAAGTGGGCAGTAGATAAGTTAACTTGGCATGTATTATTCGAAAATAATTAATTTGGATACTATTTTAAGTCGAGTAAAAGTATATTGGCACCTTGACATAGTCATTATGCATGATTTTGTATTAAACAGTGCAGCCACGAAAGTTTGTGAGAAATGACATCACCCACATTCGTTAGGTAGGCGTCGCTACAAGTTATCATTGAGTTGCAATTTTATTGTATTGTTCGAAGTGAGGGTTCAGTTTCCACACGTGACACTATTTGTGTGCAAGATGCCAACACATCGCTTTCATTTTAAGGTATGCAACGGATTATTTCTCTGATATTGTCAATGTTCATTAGTAGCAGGCGGTAGTCACTTATAACCGACTGGAATGATTGCACATGTGTCACTTTCATCAATTAAGTAAAACCATAGATCTAAGATCCGCGTGCTACCGCTTAGTAAAACCCATATCATAGATATAATATAATAATATAATATTCTACCACATTTACACAGCGCCATCTAGTCCCAAAGTAAGCAATTATATTTGCTTGTGTTATGGGTACTAAACAACTGATATACTACTTAAATACATTTTTTTTTTTGTAAATACATACATATTATAGATAAATTACACCCAGACACAGAACAAACCTTTATGCTCATCACACAAAGATTTGTCCTGGGTGGGGATCGAACCCACAACCTCCGGTTTAGCAGTCAGGGTCACTAACCATTAGACCAACAGGCCAGTCAGATATCTTGTAAGTACCTATTGACAACGGGTGGATCCGGCACTAACACGGAATCAGGGATGATTCTGAGTCGGTACTCGTACGTACCTACGACAAGTTTTGTCCTGTATAGAGTTTAGTAGTAATATTATATTTTTAATATTATTCACTCTATCTCCTTTTGTTTAAACTTTGAAACCAAATTTTATGAACTATATATGAACGTATTGCGTAGAGACTTATCAATGGTTTTGTAGAGGACAAAATAAAGAAATTATCGATCTGGTTAATTTTAGCATGTAATCTCGCCCTCTCGAGGAAGAGCACGTTTTTATGTAGAATAAGAACAACATTACTTTGCAAAAGGATTTTCGATTTCTGAAAATTTGTCCTAGATATTATTCCGGCCATAAAATCTAGGTAGGTATATCAATTCAAATTGTTTTAAATTTCTACTTATCACAATATGAAGATAAAAAAGTATCATATTTTAGCAGTTTTTATCATAAATAGGAAAGTTATATTAATCACAAAAGGATAAATATTATGTAACCGAATGAGTTGAGTAGGTAGGTACCTAATTGTTTTATTTTCAATTCGTTTGCATTGGTTGGAACATCATTATCATTATTGTAATACAAAAACAATTTGAAGCTTTTCTCACATTCAGTTTTGGATAAATTTGCTTAAAGATAACATCTAATTAAATTTAAAGAATAGGTAATTACTACGAGTAGGTACAACTCGAAGAAAATTTCTGGAAAAACGCTGCGCACATCCGTGTACATAGTGCCTTTTATAAGAAAATCTATACTAATATTATAAAGCTAGAGTTTGTTTGTTTGAACGCTAGGATCTCATGAACTACCTACTGATCCGATTTGTAAAATTTTTTTAGTTGTGATAGTCCATTTTTCGAGGAAGGGTATATAAAATCACGCCACTGCCAATAGGATCTGAGGAGTGACCAAACAAAAGTGATCGGAGCGAAGTCCCGCGCGACTTCTAGTTTATAAATAAAACATACATCACGTCAAATAAATAAAATTTGAAATTTCTGTTTGTATTATCAAAATAGCAGCTTATTGCAGGAGACGCAAAGTATGTACGTTACTTAAAATATAACAAAAACATACTTCATACATTTTCTGTCTGTCTGTCTGTTTGTTTGAGGTAAACGTCGAAACTGTTGAACCGATTTTGACGGGCTTTTTACTGGTGGATTCATGTCACAAGGAGTAACATAAGCTACTTTGATTTTGAAAAAAGTAAATACCATGAAATCGCACACGAACGAAGTCGTGGGTACAGTTAGTAATATATATTATATAATATATAGTATTTGTCAGTAGAATTACAACTTATTGTATGTTTACTTGGTACTGCGTGGTATTTCTCTAGCCAACTCTTGCAATAATAACGCTACTGGTTTTCAGTTGAGGATTTGGTGTCAATCAGTTGATTTAGCACAAGCTGGCGGACACTATCGAAAAATATGTAAACGTTCATGAAGTCGGTTTAACTGTAAGTAGGTCTATTATATGTACATACGATCGAAAACCTATGGCTATTATGTTGATGCCTCAAAATCGAACGGTTGACATATTGGGGTTACTGCTAAGAATATTTTTTGCGTCGCAAATCTAGGCGCAAAACTAGGTTGGTCATAAGTATTATAGGTAGCAGATTGTATAGGGTTGGGTGAAAGTTTAATAGGTCAAACTGAAGCTCTACAAGGGGTAGGTACTAAAGTGTTATAAAACCTCAGGAGGTCAAATTAATGCTACTTCGTCGTGATAAAAAAAATATTAGGGCAACATAATCACGTTGAATAACGCTTTTAAATTAAGATTTTCTTTTTTGAAAAGACATGCAGTGGTAGCATAGCATGGACTTGCTATATTTTAACTTGAAATTATTTATTTGTTCATAATAGTGCATCAGACTTGGTAAAGTTTTATTTTAATTTTGCATGTAAGTAATAAAATAATTAATATTTTATTTTAAGTAATGCCAGTCAGTGGTGTACACGAGTCTCTGATTACAAAATATCAAGGACATGCGCTCTCAATTACTCAGGGAAGCCCTATGAAGTGTTACGTGCGTTGGTGGTGGCGTCTAGCCCTAGCTTATTAAAGTACCTAAGTATTTAACTTCAGACATAAAACATAGATTTTTGCACCACATACATTAACTTATAAAAACCAAAAGGCATACTCAGTGATAAAACCGGCGCTCAAAATTGAGCTCAAAAAGAGTTCAATTGTCTACACAATTGTTTCGCTGTCGTGAGGTGTGAATGTCAAAAAGCTTAGCCAGCTAGCTAGCTTTATAATTTATGTTATTAAAAGCATTTGTAATTTGTAAAACAAGACTAATTTTACACTTTTTTCTAAAAATGTAATTGTTATTTGACAATATATCGGCGACAGTTTTGGGCGTGACTTCAGTAGGTACGTCATGGTCATCTGTGCATCTAGGTGGGAGACGATTTTTTTTATATCAATGATCCCATTTAGGTTTCAAAGAGGTAGAGCACAGCGAACACATCTGCTCAAACTGAGCCACCAGCCTAGGGAAGCTCCGCCCTAGAGAAGGCTACAGTTAAAAAAACTTAGCTATAGGTAATGAATAGTTATATGTTAGAAATAATAAATCTTCATGTACCTATATGTAGGTAGGTGCACCAGGTGGTGTCCGGAGTAATCTCTTGCTAAGAGACTATGCGTATCATTAGATAACCCCTCAAATATTTCAGTGATTTAACTACACGAGTACGGTTTTGGGATTTTTACCATTGAGTACTCAGGCAACTTGGTATTGCTTTTTGCCAAATTTCATGATTCTAAATGAACGAGACTATAGGTTTTGATTTATTTGATCGTCAAAATATGGGACAAAAATGGAGCATATATATGTAGTTTATGATTTTTTCACTTCTCAAAGGATTTTTTAAAACAAGCTATATATTTTTACCACGCTGAAATTGCGTGATACCTCCACGCGTTCCTCAGAAAATCGACCTTGACAGACGGACAAACAGACAGTCATACGGACAATGGAGTGATCCTATAAGGGATCCGTTTTTTTCTTTTGAGGTACTGAACCCTGAAAATGACGTCCAAAACATTTGATGACGTTCTAAATAAAGGCCCCGGCATAGATACTCTTAAACCGACGAGCATGTATGAAAATTATCATGAACGTTAAAAAAGCGAAAGATGTATATCAGAATCGTAGCAGCATCATAGTAGTACGTGGAGAGGATGTGGTCTCTGCCTGCCCCTCTGTTCGGAAGCAGTACCTACGCAATATGTATGTACGTACGTGCATGTGTTATAAACTGGGGACCACATTTATGTAAATAGATTCGTAGTACCTCGCACCGATCTGCGTTACGTATCAACGCAGATGCCCTAGTGGCTATTATTCATGTATCTATATTTTATAATATATGTCTGGAGAGTATTATATAAATCCTACAAAGCAACAGGTGTAGGAAAGAACCGTATTGTCAAACTGAAGGAAGGTAATGATGGGTTTCCTTTTGTACCCTTCTGTGGCCTTCATATTTGCCATATAATCCATGTTACTCGCAAAAACCGACATTCAAATTCTATCTTCATACAGTTATCTAACAATCATATTGTTCGCAAGGATATAAAAGATATCCTTTTCATGAGAAATGGCTATTACTTCAAATATATTTTCTTGTAAATCCTACTTCTAACGGTCAGTATATAATATGTACTTACATAATAACAAATATCAGTGTTTCCCTTGTCAGTGAATCCTGGAAATAGTTTTCCGCTTCCATAAATCTTTTGTTATAGAACAGTTGAACACGTCAATATCTTTGAAGAGAGCTCCAATATTTATCGACATATTTTTGTTCAGTGAATACGTATGTTATATTATTGTGATAAAATAATGAAAATGGTTTCCATTGGTAAAACAAATCTAATCTTATATAACGCTAAGTTATGAAGGACTTGCAATCTGTTAAAGTAAGATAATCCAGTAATAGATTGGGTAAGCCACTTTTTAACTTTGCCACCTAAAGAACTAAATATTACGGAAACAAAAGACAAAATTTTGCAAGTTATAGAATAGTTACCGTAGAAAAGGCGGACGATTAGTCTAGGTACGGCAATTCTTTTGAATCTTGCCATGGCAGGTTGGCATTGTGTACTATGTACAGTGCGTATGAAATAGAAAGTGGTTTTAAAGAAGAATACTATGCAATTTCAAGACTTGCTTAAGCGTGTTAGTCGCATGGATGTAAGATATACATTATGCTATATAATATGACATAACAATTATAAGACATCATTCTTGGGTTTGGTTTAGAAACACATATCTTCAATCACGTGCTAGGGTGCGTCCATTTTAGTGCGCACTTTAAGCTCTAGCTCCCGGATTGTTTGAACAACATGTGTGGTAAGGGGAAAACCAGGCTATGCTGAGCCTCGAACTCGAATTCGAGCTTCTTACTACGAAAAAAAAAAATGCCGCAAGGCTGAGTCGCGTTTGTTCCAATTCGCTGTTCCAATACATGATTGGTCCAATTTACAGTTGAATCAATTAAAAGGTATATTTAACAAATGAACAAGAATCACAAATGTGCCGTTCTATTTAGTAACAGATCAAATTGGGCAAATTGCGAATTGGTCCAACCACGAAATGGACCATATTTGACAAAAGCACCAAACGCGATTAAAGACCTGAAACGCCTGCAAATAAAAGAAATCTGGCCCGAGGGACTATAATTATGTAGATTGCTACCGGCCTTTTTAGTAACTATGGTTAGTGAAAAAGCTATTTTGAACAAAATACAACACAATTTTATCGGATGATGTTGTCCACTAGATAAATCTATGTTTGGCACTTCTCAGATCCTAAATCAAATTAGTAGGTAGCTCCTTGCTTTAGCGCGTTAAGCTAAACAAACAATCTTTTCAACTTAAATATTAATATGATAACAAACCATTCGATGACAGATTAAGTATATATCTACAGAAGCGGCCAGCATGTGGTATTGAAGTGCCTCGCAAGAATTTGTAGTGTCTGTTTAATGTCTATTTGAAATAAATTTATTTCTTTCAATTATGGCAAAAGACAATGAAATGAAACCTATTATATTCTTTGATAAAAGATCTTAGTAGACTAAACATTAACGTATTATAAAGAAATTTTCTTGTTTGTTAGTGTTTTTAAGAAAATTATTTATAAAACCTGGTAACCTATTATGGTTCTTACTCAATATTACTTTAAATAGGTATATATTAGAATGTTTAAATCAATTCGCGAGTTTGATATCTAAACCTACAGGAAGAAGAAAAGTGAATTCGTTTACGTATACTTAGTTGTTTCCAAGTCTTACATTTGATTGACGCCAAGCGGTGCACTGAGAATATACCAATAGGGTTTCTAAATTAACTTTTATAATTTTCTTGGCCACGACTACTATATATAAGCTGGCATAGTTATAGCCAGCTTCATACCTCTAAGACATGACGTCAATACTTCAATAGGTTGGCGATCTATAATAATCCATACCACTGGAGAGAAATGAAAAAGTATTTTCTAATAAGTCACTGCTGCTATGGATTATGAATGCTTAGACCTTTTAAACATAATCTAAAAGAGATATTGGTATGAAATGTTAATATAAATTAGAGATTATTCGTTACGGGAGATAATATTGTGGAGAGTCAGGTAGAATCTACGTGCGATAGCATTAAAAAGTATTGCCTTGTGACGTTCTGTTTTTTTATTGAATGCAATATTAGTCTGCATTCAGGTTCAACTATATTGTGACCTAAATGAATAAATCAGGCAAGATCACGTGCGGAGTTAAATCGCGCACGTGTATATTCCGTAGCCGAATACAACGCATTTTCACACACTTACGTTTTTTTATATGTATTGGGAGACTAACGGCACGAATATTATGTGACTCGGTCCATTTGAATAGTTTGTAATGCAGATAAAACAACTTTATTTGCTCTACCTCAATGGAGCATTAGCCTCATTACCATATAGTATTTTATAGATATGTAAATAAAAACAATTGAATGGTCCACTATAGCGGTCAAAACGTATACGTGACACGAAATCATCATAATGCCAATACAGCTGATCAATACGATGTGCATCATAGCTACACCAGCCAACCGAACGCTATATGAATAATGCATCATGCATTATTCATTAAGTGTTTTGTTATGGTTTTTTATCTACGTAACTTAGTGCCACTGTGGCGTAATGGATAAGGTTCGCCTTGTCTATAATATCGCCGTGCCGAGTGTCCTGGGTTCGATTCATACGAGGCCCAATTATTTGAGTAATATTTTTTTCGGGTCTAGGTTTGCTTTGTGTCCGTTACTTGTATATTTATAAAGTCTCCGCGAAACCTTGCGTAGTCTATTATAAAAATAAACAAAATCAAATTTATGGGATCACAATGTATGTACACATGTTTATCATATACTTAGTTACGCGTACGATGGTAAACCGAGCCTGTCATTTGAAAACAGCCTTAGTAGCTTGCAGCCGAGCACGGCTGCACAGGATTGCGGGTAGCCAGATGCCTTTGCCGTTTCATAACACACGATATTTTATGAAATTCTTCACGGCGTCAAGTCCTTGGTGGCAAAACGATTACAAAATACCACAATTTCGCGACATTGGGTTACCGTAATGGTTCAATATGCCAAAGAAGGCACAATACTATAATATATTATTAAACAACAAAAATGAACGTTTAGATAATATTTGTCAAAACACAACAAGGCATTAACCAGCATTGATGCACACATGAACGTTTCATTAGTGTCTGTTATCAGAACGTTATAAACATGGATACGCCTATAGATAATGTAATAATGATGCTGTTACGTGCCTACCACGTGCGCCATGCGGTGTCTGAGGATGTGAGTGGACTCTGTGACGCTATTCACGGAGTTAACAGAGTACGCAATGATCTGACGTCTGATGACGCGAAACGTTCGACATTTCATAACCTAACAACACATGATTTTTGTTTATGAAAGTGACCATTAGTTGCGGTGTTGCTGCGTTGAGCTAGAGCGAAAGCTAATCTACGTAAGTGTACGCAATGTCGTGCAATACAATCTGTGTGGTTAACACCAACAGTGCCATATACAATTAAAACTACTCACTAGGATTTGCCTGCAAGAACATGACACTACTCAGGGGTAGTATTAGTGTCATGTTCCTGCATGCGAACAGTAGGTTCTTTAGTAGAATAAATATAATTACACTAGTCTTAATTTAGATACTTGAATTACCTACCGCCTTGCAAACACTACGAAGATCTGAGATTAGTTTACAAGGGGTGTCTTTAACAACCTGCTAACAAGTAGAGCGAAAAATTCAAACAACAAGGACCGAGCAATTCTCTCGTAACTCTCGTTAATTTATTGAGCAAATGTAAGCCAAGCCAGTAATTGATGGGCGATTACAATGAGGGCATGTTTTGGAAAATTAGGTGAACTCGCCCAACGAGTCTTTACCGCTAAGTGTACTTAAGTCTTTCAGTGACGTCTTATTAAAATCTACCTTATCAGCACATTGAAGTGGCTCTATAGCTTCAAGGTATGGATAGTCACTTCAACGTATTAGATCTGTGGTTCTTAACCTATGGCCGCGGACCACTGGCAGTCCTTAGGGTAAGAAAAGTGGTCCGCGAAGCGAACGCGCAGACTGGGCCGCTGGGATTATTTTAATCAGAAGACTTCTGGAGCCAATCAGTAATTGAACTTTTTAGTGTCCACCAGACAGTATGTTAAATGGTCCCTATCTGGTAAAAGGTTAAGAACCACTGTATTAGTTGTATGTCTTTTGTGAATTTGCATTTACTCTTCATATTGATAGTGGCCACGTTGTTTAATGCAACCCTATGTATATAAGTATATATTATGTAGTAATGAGATAGATGGGTACTTTAGAAGTGTTCTTTAAACAATGCAGGCAACGGAATCGATACCCAAGGTCTATGCCAATCAATGTATAGAATTAACATCAATAAATATCACGACTCTGAACATTTGCTGCGATTTATCAGAATAAACAACAATAGATGCTAGAATTGGGCCTCACACACACTTTGACTGTGCACGTAGTAACAATTGCGTGGCAATATGGTACTCAGAATTATTATATATACGCACCGAAAAGCGAAAAGAGTTCTTGGAAAATTGTGGCTTTCCTTAAAGCCAAAAATGGATACCTACTACGCGGATTTTGTGTTTACTTGCTTTATGTCACTATACAATTCAGAATGGAATTATGTGATGCCACCTGGAGTGAAAGTACTTGAAATGCTGAAGATAGATGATTTTACTCAAAGGAAACATTCCTTTATTTTAAAAAAGAAACAAAGCTGCATTTATAGATTTTCATAAATTCTGGAAAACGAATTTCTGAAAATCTAGAGATTCGATAAACAATGCAAATTGTTCATAATCATAGATTTATTGCTTTTTTGGTAATGTTTTAGAATGGAATAATTACCTAGGCACAAGGTTTGCGCTCTGTGCATCATGTCTCATAAACGCTGATATAAAAAAGTATATAAATAAAATTTGTAGAAAATTGTATGGTCTTTAACTTTCCTGAAGAGTGTATCATCATTGGAACGATAACAAGCGAGATATAGGCAAAGAAAGCCTTTTTTGCGCGACCTTTAACCTTAAATAACTTAGGACGCGGATACAAGATTGTTGTCGACTTTTGGGAGAACGCAACGTTTAGTATGACAAAATGAAGCTGTATATAAGTTTGCTGAAATTCCGAAGTTGACCCTCTTTTTTCGCTAATTTAACTGGCTTATTATAATGTCGGCTTCATTTCATAACTGTGCAAACAGACAGCAATTAATTAAATATTTATCAGTGGCCAAGGTGTTTTAATAGTATATTATTGGGTAAATTAGGAATATTCGGCAACGAAAGTGTGTCGCAGTTGTTGGCGCCAAGTGATGTATTCCAGGTCACGGGGGCTGGGCGTCATCTGAATTATTTTTACTGGCCCGCTTAAAAGCTTTTTTTATTCATTTAAATTTAGGTACAAAGTATATTTAGGTCATATTATGATTATTATTATCAGCGAGACATTTTGAATCATATTAACAGGAAAAACGTAAAACTATTCAGAAACATAATATGAGTCAACGAAAAGTTAGATATCATGCCGAATTATTCGACGAATCAAAAAAAAAATAATAAAAAAACAATAACTTTTTTTGCTTGGGGGTAGTTGAAGTGGCAACAACATTAAAAAGAGCTCCTCAACTTTATAATTATAAAAATTGATTTAATATTAGTATTTACATGAATTATTTTATTTAATTAGTCTCATACCTTATTTGCACTCTATTTTATCTTAATTCTCCTCTTAATTCACTTCTACACTATCACAAACATTATGGACTTATTTTCGAAGATGACTAACATTGTTGAAGACCTTACAAACACTTTTTCCACACGGATGACACAGTATGATGAAGACCTGGAGAATGTCGCCTCTGGAGCTGCAACTCACAAGACAGTGGCAAGTCTCTCCCGTGAGTTCGCTGAGTTTAAGTGTCTCATATGGAAGACATTGGGTGTCCTGAAGACGCAGATGGAGCTGCTAGTACTTGGGCTTGATCGGCATGAGATGGCATCCAGAGCCAAAGTGTTGTTGCTTCATGGTGTCTCTGAAGATAGTGGCAGTACAGAACTGGCAACTACAGTCAGTAAGATCTTCTCAAGCAAAATGCAAATAGCAGACATCTCCAAAAGCGATTTTTACTGTAACTATATAGGCGTTGATCGGAGTAAACCTCGACCTGTTCTCGTGCGCTTTTGTAGCCGTACGTCACGCAGTATAGTGTGGCAAAACAAGGCCAAATTGAAAGGTTCCGGTCTCACATTATCGGAGTTTTTAACCAAGCCTCGACATGCTGTGTTTATGAATGCACGTAAACATTACGGCATCAAGCGATGCTGGACCTCAGAGGGCAAAATTATAGTTCAGGTATCTGAGAAGACGCGGAGGAAGGTTGAATGTGCAGCTGAACTACAGCAGCTTATAGAAAAATTCCCTGCCACCGGTGAGCCATCGCATCCTGCTACAACAAACCCGAATCCAAAGGCCACAACATCAGGCCAAGACAAGCGTGCTCGCAAGCCAGCCAAATAACGGGTACTTTTACTTTTTTATTTATGTAGTCACTTTAAAAATATATATACTCATTGTTTTGCAAGTCATTCGAAACATTTTTGTAAAGTAAGGTTGTTATTACAATTTCTATCAATGTTTGACGTACTATTGACGTTTAGTGTGTGCGTTCGAAAACTATCAATCTTATCTATCAAAATTAAAATAGTTGTCACCACAAATGTGTTCGAGTTCGAGTCTTTTTATAAATTACATTGTTTCTATTTAGTATTTTGTTATATTGTGATAGTGACCTATGAGTGCAGAGGTTTTAAATTAGTATTGCCTTTGTTATTACACTGTAATTATATTTATATATTTTTTTTTTTTTTTTAATAATTTTATAAGTATATATTTTTATTTATTTATTATTTATATATTATTAATATTTGATTATGATCAATGATGCAGATGATAGTTTTGCTTCCTGTTCTTCTTCTTGTGCATCCGATGACAGTTTTGCTAGTGCCTTTAGTGATGATGATTCCCTCAATCTCTGTGATAAACTCTTTTCTTCGTTCTCTCGCTTTCCAAAATTTTTTAATGCTGTTCACATCAACGCTCAAAGTATTCACGCTCACTACTCTGACCTCTTATTATCTTTTAATGCTGATCTAATACATGCTGTCCTTGTATCCGAAACGTTTCTTAAACCAGCTATGCCTTCAACTCAATATTCTCTTCCGGGATATAAGCTTGTGCGTAATGATAGGACTTGCAAGGGATATGGGGGGGTTGGGATATATCTTCGCGGGGATATCTCATACACAGTGGTCGATCGATCGCCGAGTGATTATTGTAAATTTGCTGAACATCTTTTTTTAGAAATCGACTTTAAGCACTCCAAATTTCTATTGGGAGTGTATTATAGTCCTTCTTGTCAAATTGACTACTTTTCCTCATTTGAAAGCAAATTAGAAATATTTTCTCCTCTATATGATCACACAATTATACTCGGTGATTTTAATACCTGCCTGCTTAAAGATGACTCGCGCAGCCACAAACTCCAATCACTTGTCTCGTCCGTCAATATGCACATTCTTCCACTCAATGCTACTCATAGGGCTCCTCATTGCACTCCGTCTCTTTTAGATCTCATTCTTGTTTCTGACCCTAATAAAGTAGCTACACATGGACAGCTGACAGCATCTTTCTCCTATCATGACCTCATATACCTCTCATATAAAATACGTCCTCCGAAGCGCAAGAGTAAATTTCTTCTTCTTCGCAGTTTTAAACATATTGATCTGGAGCGCTTGAGAGCTGATGCGGCCAATATCGATTGGTCTCCTGTTTACAACTGCAATGACCTCGACGACAAGGTGTCCACTCTTACGAAATATATCCTTGGTTTGTACGACAAACATGCTCCTCTCAAAAAAGTGAGAGTGAAACACCTGCCTGCGCCATGGTTATCGCAAAATATTAAACAGTATATGTCTAAACGTGATAAGGCTAAACGAAAGTATAAACGATGGCCATCGGAGGAGAACTGGGCTATTTATAAAAAACTGCGGAACCGCTGCAGTCGTATGTGTAGGGATGCTAAACGACGCCACATTCACACCTCAATTGAAAATCTCAATACACCACAAGTATGGCAATTTCTAAAGTCTATGGGTATTGGAAAGACCTCGGAAGAGTTGAGTAGTAGCATTGACTTTAATGCTCTTAATGCTCACTTCTCCAGGTCACCAATCACCATAGATAGTAATATTAAATCGTCTACGCTGCGTTATCTTTCTACTCTTCCTTTGCCGTTATATACTTCATTCTCTTTTCAACCGGTTGCGGGATCAGATATTAAGAAATCCATCCAGTCCATATCCACAAAGGCAGTGGGTGATGATGGTCTCCAGGTGCAAATGCTTCAACCTATCCTTGACGAAATTGTACCCGTCATCACCCATATTGTCAATTTTTCCTTGTACACCAATTCCTTTCCTTTATCCTGGAAGAGAGCTCATGTGTTACCTCTACCCAAAGTTGTAAACCCCTCTGAATTCTCTCAATTCCGTCCCATATCCATCCTACCGATCCTATCAAAAGTCCTTGAGAATGTGGTCCAAAAACAACTGGCACACTATTTGTCTCACAATCGCCTCTTAAGTCCCTTACAATCAGGTTTTCGCCATGGCCATAGTACTGTAACAGCGCTCGTTAAAATTACTGATGACATCCGACTGGCCATGGAGAATAAACTCCTAACTGTACTTGTGTTATTGGACTTCAGCAGTGCATTCAACTCTGTTGATTTTGATATTCTCCTAGCCATCCTATCCTCTCTTAATGTCTCTTCTACCGCTGCTGCGTGGTTTAGTTCTTATCTTCGTGGTCGCTCGCAGTCTGTTCGCACCGAGGCAGGCTCCTCTGACTGGTGTGACCTAACTGCGGGTGTTCCTCAAGGTGGTGTTCTATCTCCTCTACTCTTCTCTGTTTTCATAAACGCCATCACTAAGGTTATCACTTCACACTATCATCTCTATGCAGACGACTTGCAGCTGTATCAACATTGTGTTGCTGAAGAGTTGACCGACACTGTGTCTGCCATCAATAATGACCTTGTAAATATTAGTAGTTGGGCTCGATCCTTTGGGTTATTAGTTAATCCCTTGAAGTCTCAAGCTCTCATTATTGGTGGCAGATATCAGTTAAACTCTACGGATGCCCAGTCTCTCCCTCAAATTGTTTACGATTCGGTTCCGATAGTGGTATCAAAAACTGTTAAGAATTTGGGTATAGTCTTAGATAATCGCCTCTCCTGGGATGACCACATTGCAGAGGTAAGCAGGAGGGTGTTCTGCTCGTTTCAGTCGCTTAAGCGGCTCCAGAAATTCTTACCCTTTCACACTAGAGTTACTCTTGCACAATCTCTTCTTCTTTCATCTCTAGACTATGCTGATGTCTGTTTCCTTGACGCTAAGGAGGAACATTTAAATAAACTCGAACGATTGCAGAATTTGGGCATCCGCTTCATTTTCGGTCTACGCAAATATGATCACGTATCAGAATTTCGTGAGAAACTGAAGTGGTTGCCCATTCGGCAGCGTCGAGCTACACACATTCTCTCTCTTCTTTTTTCTATTCTTAACAACCCTGATTCTCCTCTCTATTTGCGTGAACGCTTTGAGTACCTCGTTCCTCGAGGCAAACCATGTCGTTCTTCCACCTCTCTTCTCCTTAAAACTCCTTTTCACACTTCTAGCCGTTATGATGAGTCGTTTACCATAATAGCAGTAAGGCTTTGGAATGCTCTTCCTCACACTATTCAAGGCAGTTCCTCTCTAGATGTCTTCAAGAGAAGAATTAAGGAATATTATCTTTCTAAGTTATAAACTAGTATTAGTAGTAGTATATATATATATGTATTTAAAGGTATATGTATCATATAAATATATATGTTATGATATATATTATACTTGTATTTAAGTATGTTTATGTAGGTATATTATTTAGTATATGTCGTGGTATATGTACCACAATTCAATATGTTGTGTATTGATTTAAATATTTCTTCCATCCATTTCTCTATTCTATTTTTTACATTTTTTTTTTTTTCTCTCTTTTCAGTTGTACACTTCTTTATACCTACTCTCAAATTCTTACTTCTTTCCTCTACCACTCTAAGGTTTGCTGTTAGAGAACTCAAATATGAGTTAAGCTCGCCTTTGTACATACTTGTTTAGATTTTAAGACTATTTGTATGTTTTCTTTTCTTTGTGTGCAATAAAGTATAAATAAATAAATAAATAAATAATTTAGAAAAAATATTCAGCAAGTTCAAGCATCGAATGATCCTACCTACCACAACTCAAGATTAAAAAAGCGTAGGTACTTAACACAAAGATGTCGCTACAATAATTCCGGTACAGTAAAAATATCAATTAAGACACTCTCATCTCTCTTCTTAATCGTTTCCTTATTGCTGAGGATCGTGACTCTTTTTAAGACTAAACGATTTTTAACATGACCACTTTAATTAAACTATTGTTTAAAAACAGTTATTCCCTGGTGTTTCATCATCATCATATCAGCCCAACGACGTCCACCGTTGAACTGGCCTCACCTAATTTCCGCCACAGCGAGCGATTTTGTGCCGCCCGCTGTGGTGTTTATTAAGTGGAATTTAACTAAACTATACTTGGATTACTATTATAGTAATTATTATTATTATTCTTAGAAATTATTCGCCATGATTGAACAATACATCAAATAATAAAAAAAAATATGTCAACTATTCTCGGTATCTATAAAATACATAACTAGGTACCTACATTTATATGTTCGAGTAACATACATATAAAAAAGTTTTAACATTCAATTATTTTGAGCTACAATTACTTTAATAAATAATTTCTAAAGACGTTTAATCTCGATCTCACGTTATGTTATAAATATGATAAGCTTAGTTAAGTTCAGTATGATTATGTATCTATGTATTGCGTATTTGGATTTGTATGTATGTGTATTGTTCGTTTACAGACTGGTAGATATACGCTGTGGACGATATAAACGATTGCTACTCTGACGCTTAAGTAGGTCACTCGGTCACAGACGAGGTCCACTGATAGTAGACTTGTTGTTTCCCAAACCATATAAAGTTTGTTACAAACGTGGAAAATAACAACTCACTGGATATCCTGTTGCTATGACTAACGAATACATGACATATCCATCACAATTAGGTACTGCTTACGTAATTATTAGAATCGGGTGCCTGGATTTAAAGAATCATGAAAATATCCTATAGAATGTGATATAAATAAGTTGATTTACAGTCAGTAGGTGAGAAACAGATAAATAAATTAAGTAATTAAACAGTGAAGCAGTTGACTCGAGCTCCGTGTGTACTGAAGTATGCGTGCCGCAAGTTATTTGTTCTATTTTAATGTTAGTCGAACGCACCAACCTTGCTCTACATTCAAGATTACAATTAAATAAAAAAACAGCTAAGTGCGAGTCGTACTCCTTGCGATAAAACAATTTTTAACGTATAAACTGTTAAGATAGGGCGACATCGCGACAGTTGGAAAATCGAAAGTGTTAAAAAGTTATCGTACTGCTATTTTATCTATTCTGATAATAATTTCGAGTTTTGTTTACAATTTTACTTGATAGTGACACATTGGGGCAGGTTTAGTAAATAAAATAAAACAACATAATAAAAGAGCATCACACCATTTACCCCGAGGGGGTAGACATAGGAGCATCACACCCGCATTTCGCCATTTGGTCCCACGTAATTGAGGACGAGCCTTCAGGCCAAATATATTATTATTTCTTGAAAAAAAAAAAAAAAAAAACATAAAAAGTACCTAATCAGTTTGAGAATTTAGAGAATGGTTGGGGTTCTCAATGAATTTAGACAAAAACGAGGCGTTATGCCTAAAATTACTTGGATACTAGTATCTTTTGAGGATCATTTCTTCTTCTTAGGATACTGGTTACCCAACTCCGGTTAAATACGCTGCCGAAGGGGAAAAAAGATTAATAGCTAGGTTCTTTTATAATCGTAATCTTTTCTTATAACTTTTCAGGTTATTAAATAGCGATGTGCCGAAACCGTAAACAAGTATTCAAAACATTAATTAATAACATCTATTATTTTTGGTTTCTGTAAATAACAAATAGAAATATAATACCTATATATAATTTTTTTTTCGCAACTTTAAAAACATTTCTCACTTCATGGTCTACTCATTGCATGTCGATCATAGAGATAATATGGCCTGGATAAAACACCCTGAACTTCATACTAGTTTTAATGACTGACCCAGGGGTTTATTGTTAAGGGACTCGTCATGGCCACACATCACGTGTTTCGTGGCACGAAAACAACTTTGTACTCATTGGAGACGATTAGGGTGAGGTCTAGATGTTTCGTGAAATTAGGTATCACCGAGAATATGTATAATGCCAGCTTTTGCCCGCGTGCTATATCGGTAATATTTTATACCTAGATATAAACATTTCGTGAAAAATTAATATACCTAACCGATGGTGAAAACCGCATCAAAATCCTTTGAGCTGTTTAGTAGGCGTAAGCCGATATACAGACAGATGGACGTAGAGAGCGACTTATTATTATATTATATTATTACTACATAAAACAAACACAATAGGAGCAACAAACATATGTTTATAGCGTCGAGCGTCGTCTGAGCTGCCCTTGCTTGCTATACTAATATGTAGATGAACAGACTAAATGATCCACTAAATAACTGTTAACTATATTATCGACTCATATTACAAGTACCTAGTCGATGAACTAGTTACACCTCAATCTGATTTTACCCAGTACTCAATTATCTCAATATTTATTCAATTGTCTTCGTAATGAGTAATAATGACCATACAAAAAGATCTAGCTTGAAAAGAAATTGAATATTCTTGTGCTAGATTTATTAATTTTATTTAGGTATTCTTAATTTAGAATAGCGTGAAAAGATAAAGAGAGTTACACTTAAGCCGTTACACGTGTATCAAAAAAATAGGTAAAGGAATAGGCATATTAAAATTTATCAAAGAAATAAATGAGTTCTGCCATTTATCCGATCATTATACCAAAATAGATGATAATTTGGGCAGACGACTTTCATTCATTTCATATATAAGTGCTCTGCCTATAATAACATAATTCAAGGGAAAAAGTACTTTACTTTTTGTCTGGTACAGACGAAAATAACGTTATAATTAGGTACGTCTACAGAGATCCAAAGAAAATTGGTAATTTGTTTATGTGGCCCAAGTAAATTTTATATACATACCAATTCTTTTATCGTCATGAGAATCTTATCAACATTTTTGATATTTCATACCGATAAGCTATAAGTACCTACAACAGTATTTTTTCACAACGTCTCAAATAAAGTTATCAGAATTTACTTGGAAATATTCTCCAGGCGTGTTCATGATTATTGGCTCTCACCTTTGATATACAAAAATTCGGCGCCCCCCCCCCCTCCCTAGATGCACAGTCATGCACTAAAGATATACTGTTAAATTATAATTACATTTTTAGAAAATAGTTTATCTAAAATCAGTTAAATATTACTGATTTTACATAAACTATTTTCTAATAAATAGTTTATGTAAAATCAGTAATATTTAACTGTTTTTAGAATTTCGAATTATATATTAATATGGGTAATTGCATATTTTATTACAATTGCTTATAAAAAACCTGACTTAGAAAGCAATAAAACTTTATGAGGTTCACACCTCGAAACAATAATTATTGTGTGACTGTTGAACTCTTTTTTGAGCTGTATATTGAGCGCCGTTTTTTGATGGCAAGTGTGAGCCTTAGGTTTTTTTAATAAGTCAAATGACTCCCACAATACTAAAACAGCAATAATTTATAATTGTTTTGATACCCACGGATAAGGATTAAAAACATACTTGGTTCTAACAAACATATTGAAATTTCTATAAGGCAATCCATAATTCTATACAAACTTACTAATATTATAAAGCTGAAAGTTTGTTGTTTAGTTGAACGCGTTGAACGTAGGAGACTCTGTGAGCGAATTGAATAATGATTTTAGCGTTGGATAGTCCATTTATAGAATAACATTCGACAAAGATCCATTGAAGCGAAGCTGCGGGATACAGCTACTAATAGATGTCTTGGAACCTGTTTATTTTGAGGGCAAAAATAATAATTATATTAATAATGTCGTTACTTATTTATTTGATATATTTTTGTGTAAGGATCTTCTATTTCGACGAGTAGTGACTTTAAACACAAGGTTCTGCTAAATAAAAGTTAAATATTTTCCAACGTTTTTTACTTTGTAACAATGGGAAAATAGTCTAGTAAATGAGTGCTCGCAATGGTACTGTGGAAGGAAATTTCGAAAGCAGAAATTTTGATTATTGTACTACACAATGAAACCTGATAAAATTCTCTATACTCTACGACTCCATACTGGACCTGCATATTCCCCAGCAGAAAAGGAAATCGCCAGGCCAGTAGTCCGCAGAACGCTAGGAGATTTGTGCGATTGCGGGCAGTGAGTATCGAGCCTTTTGACGCATAGTGCTAGAAACGCAAATTACCGTGGGTACATGCAAAGGACTGTATTTTCAATAGTAAACTACCACATACGCAGATGACATGATTCTGTAGTTACTTAGTTAGGTACATCTTTTTGAAGTTTCAATGATAAACTGTTTTATTCAATTTCTAGTAATTAATATGTCAATCTCTTGCTGGAGGAGGAGTCTACTGTTACCACACCATTCGGATGGATCAGTACGGTAACAGGGATTTATTTAGTTTACTTTTTACTGCAATTATTTTTCTCTAACTAAGGCGCCCCTAACAACCTCCTGGGATGAAAAGGCGTATTGATACATTATTATCTTACGACACCACCAGACTATTAATATGGAGAATCTTAAAAATGCTTAAAAACCAACTTGTTGGAAAAATAGAAATCTCATTGCAAGCTCAAACTCAAATTTCATTAAAAATATCCCATGTCAATTGCGTCGAGTACTTTTCCGATTATAAAAAAAGACTCATTTCGACCCACGTAGTTGCAAGAATTTTCCAAGTTTCAATAAATTTTATATTTTTATAAGGTACTGGTAGCTGTAATTTCCTTAACAAGAAGTCGTTGAAGCGATCGCTTAGAAAAGTTTTACAATTCATCGAAACCCTTAAAGAACACTTTTAATAAAATTTTATTCCCATATTTTTAGAAACAATTAATTTATTCTTAACAAAGTGTTTAGAAAATACTTTTCAACCGACTTGAAAAGGGAGGTTATATTTATTGTGAGTGTTTCTTCACCTTTTAGCCTAGGTAAGTTGAAAAGCATTATGTAAAACCCAGTATAAATTAATACCACAGAATTTATTGACCTAAAATTACATATTATAGGGCTTACAGGAGACAGTCACCGTCATTTACAAAACAGATGCTCGCTACCAAACTCGAGGCGATCGACACGTTCAAGCTATAGGCTACATTTGGGGCAAGTAGCAGTCACGTATGCAATTCTTTCGACACAGACTTATTCTCGAAATTAAATCCGTCAATGTTTTGTAATCAGGTGGTAATTTTAGATATTACGTGTATACCTTTGGAATAATGATATTTAATCAATAACCTTAAAGGACCTTTGCTTTCAACAAAGGATGGGGTTTTCAGTGAAAATATAGTGGAATAATTTGATATTGACATAATTTTATAAAAATTACAGGATTTAACCACTTATGTGGGTGATTTTCTCAGTAAAACAGAACGGATAGAGCTAACCCTCTCGAGTGTGATAATGCACATGGCCAATAATTGAGCGAGGGGGGGACCCCTGCACGTGTCGCCTTCAGTATGACGTGATGCACTATCTACGCCTAGGGCTGGGTACCCTAGATAATATAGTATATTGAGAAGGCTAAGCGTTAAGTATAATTTATAATAATCATTTTCTTTTAATGCAGTTAACGGAATACCTTTAACTACCTAACTATAGCATGTATACTCAGATATAAACTGAGATACTCGGAGTGGAGTGCTTTTTTATTTGGCCAATATTTGATCGGTTTGGGCTTCTAACACGCACATGTCGCACATGCACAGTATGTCTGAGGACACTTGGTTCGTCCAGAATTGCGTACCTACCACATCGAACTTATAGGGGCAATACCAAATAGTTATAAAGAACACACTAGTTTAATTTTCATACTAATAGAATCCGACTAAAAAGCACTTGATATAAAGCCTGCTGTTTACGAGGGGAGGAAGTGCATGGTTAGCAATTTTAATTATCTCGATGTATGAACTGCGTTGGAGACTCGTGCGCTAGTGCAGCCACAAACCACTTCTTAATTTCAAGAAGCTTTTTCTTCCGTTCTGTACGTTTATGACTCTTTTATTTAATTTTCTTGCCAATTTGCTATTTGTTATCAACAAACTTCAAACTTTAGTTACCTAACTAAAATTAAAATCATAGAAACGCTATACTACGAGTACCAGGGTTTACCGTTTAAATGTTTCAATCAGTAGCTAAGACTAGTACTATCTTACTGCCGTACTCAGAGAAGTTACTTAACTTTAATGTTTATTTAGTAAAAACGCGTAATACTTAAGTCGATACGCCTAAAGACGATTATTCAATGAAAAAATTATGTTAATGACAGATTACTGCTAATTAACGTCTCTGAGTGCGGCAGTTTGTTATATTAACCTAGTAGTCTTGAGTTTCAGTTGTTCAAAAACGACAAACAAATATTCTGATAAAATAAATACAATTACATCTCTCATACAGGATTTAAGCTTTACTAAAAAGATATAAGTAGGTAATAGTGCTAAGCAACAGGTGCTTAATACATTTCGTTCAGAGCATGTATTTGTATATGTTACTATTTATATTTATTACAGAGGCTGCAACGTCTCTCTGCAGGGTAAAGGCGTTGTTTTCAGTCGTCGAGGACCAATATACGGCAGTAATCATCCAGCTGCAGGCAATTTTAGAACATTCTAATGAATGTTCCAAAATTTGCATCTAAACGACTACAACTTACAAAGCCTTAATATCTAGGTATATAAACCCGAAAACTATGACACAAAGTTCTATTTTCAAAATAATGTAAGATTTTTCTGGTTCCAAAACTAAATTGTTAATTTTTTATACACCATTCTTGCCTGCCCAATAAGCTTTGAATACCCATTACTCACGCCAGGTGGGCGGCTCAGTTTGAGCAGGGAATATGCGCTGTGCCCTATCTCTCTATTACTACTTTTTTTATAGAACAACTACTATCGTTTTCAGAATCAATATTTACTATTACTAACATTCAAGTCATCTGACAAAGTTAACATTACTGTGCGGAGTGCCACTACAAAAGATGTTAGGGTGCAAGTCTAATTGAGAGCATTGTAATGGTTGGAACTTACAAAACCTTTTGCCGAAAATAGATCTGCCGATCCACTAGTAACCTGTTCTGTGAACGGTTTGGTCGGTTATTCCAAATACTCCTGCGATTAAAATGGTGGTCACACCTTTAGTATTACATCAGTTCAATCCATCAATTAGACCAAACTTTGAGTTGGGTGGATGGATTTAAGTATGGACTGACGAACACAGATGTACACGGTCACTCCAGGATTGACGGTATACTGATGTAAGGTGTGTCTCTGCTGTGCGTTAATTAAGTAATATCATTCGGTCATAAATATTATAATCAAGAGAAAAACTGACTCTGCTAATGCTACCCTAATGCGGGTACTTCGCCGTTTGACAAAACGAGTTATTGGCACCCCAGAGTCAATCGCACAAGGACGTTTTTTGAATTGGCTGTTGTGAATGGTCCCACATTTTCAAATTCATTTTGTAAAATTGTTCCAATTGGTGTACAACGACGAATATCTTTTTTGTCTTCTTCGTTTCACACCATGGTGATTTGGACCAGTATAATAATAAAATGTCCTAATCAACAATGCCAAAAAGAGTCCTACGCTGTCTCAAACCTTGGTGTAAATCGACGAACACAAACAAGACATTTGTCGATTGACACCATGGTTCCAAACAGCCAATTCAAAAAATGTCCTTGTGTGATTGACACCGTGGTGCCAATAACTCGTGGTGTCAAACGGCGAAGTACCCCTAATACTGAATATGGCTTTACTTTTTGAATAAAGGTGTATGACCAAGGCGATCATTGATGCAAGCGGTTACACGATCATTTTCCTATCAATCATCATCGTCGACATCATCATCATCAGCAAGCAACCCATTAATGTCCCACTGCAGCTGGGCTCGGGTCTCCTCTCCTCTATCTAGAAAGCTGAGAGGGTTAATTTCAATCATCATTGAATTGAAATTAATTACAATAATAGAAAATCTGTCAGTCACTGGGTTAGACGATCATTCATTATGCTAGCTTTATGTTTTAATTATAAAGCCGCGTGTGTGTGATGCTTATAGATGACACGTAATTTTATATAAAAAATGACATAAAATTTTACGATTTGTTTTCATGTGTAGACTTGTTTTATCTAGGTATCTCCAAGGGGAAAAAAATCAAACAAGTTATTAAGTTATGCATACCTCAATAGGTTGACGTAACTATGCTAATTAAAAAATAGGGCTTATGTTTTTTTTTATTACCCAATTTATATTTTCCTAGAACCATATTATTTGTTTATGCATTACAAAGATACACAGTCCATACACAATTCAGTACTTGATGTTTTTTGAATTAATTATTAAAGTAAAAAACTCGAATAATTCTTTTTATTTTTACAGAACGGGTATTGTTTTTCGCGCGTATCTTGTATGTAAATTTCTTTATTCCCATGTTTCTTCCAAACGGCTGGATGGATTTCGACAATTAAGGTATCGTTAGATTCTTCTCATAAACCCAAGTGTCCTTAGATGTTTTATAATAAAAAAATAAAACGACGGTCTTTTGGCGCCAAATTGTAAGTAGTTAACTTTTTTTTAACCAATCGTATCTATATATTATAGTAGGGTATCAAAGTAAAGAGAATCAAATGGAGATTACAAATACATATATTACATATGTTATGTATTTAAATTTAATCAGGAATAATAATTAAAACCATTTTTCGGTCTGTTTAGTGCGTTGCTTATTTGTTGATTTTTTCGGTTTTCAGTCGGGTTATATTTTTTTAGTTATTTACTTGTTCAATATACATACTTACATACTAAACAAATACATATGTATTTGTAACAATAATTTGTTATTAAAAAACATTAAATAGATTTCGAGAGAATGAATAGGTACTTAGTTGTAAAATGTTTAATAACATTTTAAACTGATACTCTACATTGCTTTTATTTATAAACATTACAAAGAATGCTGTTATGCAATTGGCTAGCTACAGATAAACTGAAGTAATCTTCAGAAATTCACTTGTCAGATTCAAAGCAGAACTTCATTTGTCCTATTTCCAAAAATACTTTGTACATTCGCACCACGAGTCATAATGACAGAGGCAATCTGTACAATATCAACACGGAGGTAGGTAGAGATACCTAAATAAACGATTTGGAATAATTCACTTCTATGATTGTGCAGTTATGTGTATCACGGCAACAGTTAACACTGTTATTTCATATGGTGTAATAACCGGAGCTCCATGCTCGAGCTACTCCAGCTGCAGTGGAGCAAACGTGTCCTACTGACACCAAATGAAATCAAAATGCGTCGCCGTGCCACCCACTGAATACAAAACCAAACGTCCATTTGACAACGTGATTATGTACGTACACCGTGATGTGTTGGTTAATTATACAATCAAACTATTCTCGAAACGTGTTCCATGAGCCACTATTATTCAGTAAGTCTTAAAACACTATTTCACATAGCCAACTCTATCGTAGGATACTTAGCGCGAAAAAACCAATGCGGCGTTGCCACACCGTGCAACCGAGTGTACGAGCAGGCAGGTAGACTCCACAATGCATATACCTACACAATGTAGGTGTCTAATCTATGTGCGTAATATTATACAACACTTGTCTTCTTTGAATATTTAATTAATTTCACTATAGTTATTTATTTCTCAGACCTCATGTCCCCATAAAATCTTAGTAGACTCCAATTTGAAATTAAGGACACTGAAAATAACACTTGAATGAAAATAAACGCTGTAAGTATTTAAAAGTTAAAAATTATGAGCATTCTAAACATGAATTAAATAAACCACTTTAATTGAGCATTTGCTGTTTTAAGAAGATATTTTCATGAGTAACCTTATCATACTCAATTTCTTTGAGCTTCGACAATAAATACACGTAATTAAGTACTGAATTATACTCACCGCTAGTCGGATCCACATATGCAATTTTCAGCTCCATCTCGATACTTTGAGTAGGTTTTGGTTCAGTGGAATTGATCTCATTATATTCCACTGGGATTTCTGTGACAATCTCACTCTTCGCTTGGCTCGTGGAGGCGACTAGACTTTCGGCTACACTCATTTTTGGAGCGTCTTCGTGCATCTTATGAAATAATTGAACGGGGCGACAGAATAATGTCGCCCACAGAACTTATAAGATATATCCTATACCGTATAGGAATATGTTTTATTTATAAAATCACCCATAAAAGCGATAATACGTTTTAAAACAAAATGTAGGTCTCTAGGCCACTTCACTTACACTTTGATATTCCGACCGACATAACTCAGGTTCAATGGAGCTACCATACTCATGACTGACATTGAAATTAAGTCGGTAAAGGGCAGTGAGAAATTAACCCAATTTGAAAAAAAAAACTGTGTCATGACCTATTTTTGAAAATTATATTTAGAAATATTGTTTATGTCATTAAAAAAATTATAATAAAATATGGAATGTACTAAAACGTTATTCAGATGAGAAAAATAATTGAAAGTAGGAACTTAGTACGTATATATTTCAGGTGGAATGAGCCAGCTTGAAAAAAAAACATGCAAATGATGCAAAATGACTACGTTTGCTTATGAACATGCCGAGTTGTGTAATAAATGACCGTTTCTATTGCACAATCCTTTCACAAGGGCTTCGAATGTAGGTCAATCTTTATGAGCATGATTGCAATGTGTGACTTTATTTTTAAATATCATCAGAAATATGTATTGTAAAGAAAGGTTCTTTTTATTAATTTTTTTATTTACTTAAAATTATATATTTATTAATTTATGAATGAATATATACATTATTTTATTGTAGTTTCCGGTGCTCACTAACGCCATCTACAAGATGCGAGTGTATTTGTAAAACGATATAGTTATCTTAGTATCTAATAGATGGCACTGATTTAATTAGGTTATTACGAAAATAAAAATATACTTAGTTATCAATATTTATTGTTCATAAAAAGGCATAATAATCTCCATAATAGATGAACATTTAAAGCAATAGAAGAACATTAGTTTACCTTAAATAATATTTACCTACCTAATCCCAAAACTTACTATTTTGTAGTCCACACATGATCCATTTTCCGTAGTTTGCTAATAAAACATTACTCAAAGGTAAAAATATCAATTCTACGAAACTGTAATACACACTAGATTCGATCGAATATTCTAATTTTAGATTATAAACGATACGTATAAACATAGCGTTGTTGATTTCAATCACAATGCAACTCCATCTATGAACCTTAATACAAACTATTCTAACTTTGCAGCGAAAATTACTGCGACTGCGTCAAGAACCCAAGAATTGGGACATACTAGATTAACATTTAAAAGTGGAAGCGTAAACAAAATAACAAAAACATTACCCTCCATTTTGGCAGTCGGGTAAAAACAGATAAGTATAATATATAGTAATACCTACTTACCTATTTATATTTGTATAACATCGAAAATTATACCTAGTTTATAATACCAAATACCTATTTACATAATGTAGAATGTGAATAAATCACGAAAGAGTGGTAACAATGTTGTTGGTCTGCCTACCTATTTAGATATTTTAAATTCATTAGCAAGCAAGACATGTCCGGTATAAGTACACTAAATTAAATACTAGAACCCCGTATTTTTATTTTCTCTTACCATAATTTAGATTTGTCACTAATCTACAATACTCTAAATAAAACAATTAAATAGAAAAAATATCAGTCACCAATAATATTAATGGTGTTTAATATAACAATAGATTCGTACCCAAAATAGTAGATCTATCACCAAAATGATAGATCTTCCGAAATCGAGGCTATGTTATAATAAGGCTAGAGGGTAAACTAATTAACGATAATAATTTTGTGCGATATTAAACACATATATATATAAGTAAGTTTCTTTACCTATGTATGTAGGTACCTACAATATATTTTTGTGATTCAATTTTGGTTACAGATTACTATTTTAGGCACAATATAATATTATCTAGGTAATAGGTCATTGAAATCAATTATTTGGTGATCGATAAAATCATACCCAATTTCAACCTACTTCATTAGATATAGGTACCTAGATATGTGAGTCGCGGATGAATCAATTATTATAAATGTATTACTTACTAGCTTCCGCCCGCAGCTTCATCCGCGTTACCCGCGTAGTATGTCGGTGAAAAGTTGCCATGTTCTCTATTCTAGGGGAATTTCAAAACAAATCTGAATTTTTAGTATTTCAATTTTTTACAAGCCAGTTGATGTTTTTAGTGACTCTTCACTCTGGCACTGAATAAATAATAGTACCAACTTACCTACCACGTAATTCTAGTAACGGCAATTAATACTTTAATCATGTAAATCCTGTATAAGTGCTAAAAATCCTTTCATCGTGCACACCTAAGCTACATAATTTCTAGGCCTAGTGCTTAAAAGCTTAAAGAGTAATTTACATAGGGAGAGATTCTCGCACGTTTCGACGACATAAGTAATTGATAGGAGATATTCGCCTAAAGTTTTCTCGTCTTTCCTAAACTCAATCTCGAATGACATTTTGACGACTTCATGCGGGTATCGTAGGTACAAATACGAGTAAATTTGAACATAAGAACTACTACTTCCAGGTTTCACATTATGTAGGAATAAAGGTATACTTCACTTCATCAGCAACAATTAAGTCCCACTGCTGGGCTTGGGTCTCCAAGGTGTAAGTAGGTACTTACCTATAGATAAACTGCTGATATGAACAAAGTAAGCTAATAGTAACCTGTGTTGATTAGAATGTCATGCTCATAACCAGGATCCAGTCTACTCGTATTTAGCCGTAGTCAGATAGCATGGCGATGTCTGCCGCCGCCTTCATCTTTGTCCAAGGTTGACGAACTCGAAGTGAAGTCAATATCCAAGTCGGAAAGTCAGAGATGGATGACCATCGTAAAAGAGTTTACTAACTGCCGTATGCTCTGAAATCAAGGATCGAATAATAAGGTAGGTACCTAGGTACCTACTTCACATCTGGGGCTCTCAAAAGGCAGTCTTATATCAATTGCTAAAACAAAAAACTATTATTGCCCATGCCACCATTCAGCAACCAACCTGACTAACTCTGCCCGGCAGTTTAAAGCCGTTGTTGAGTAGAAGCTAAAACCTGCACAGATGCCAAAGGTAAAGAAAGGTTTTGATAAGTTTATCTGCCCACAACAAGTCAGTTCTCTTGCCCTATATCCCAGCGATAATACGACTAACTAGTGAAGATCAAAACTATTAGGTAATATAATAAGTAAATTATAAGTTGTTTAGTACCCATAACACAAGCAAATATAATTGCTTAATTTGGGACTAGATGGCGCTGTGAAAATGTGGTAGAATATTATTATTGTTATTATAATAGTAGGTATCTAAAGAGCTGAGAGGGTTTAGGCCATAATCCACACACGCTAGCCTAGTGCGGGTTGGTGGATCAGACGTATCACGTAAGTATGTACAGAATTTCATCTACTCGTACTATAGAGTTTACACCTTCACCGTTAGCAGATGCTAAGTCAAATGACTAGTACATACCTATAAATTCCACAAAATGAAATCCTCATTGGTACTGCCGCCGGAATCAAACTCGGACCGTATAATTTGCATGCCAGTCACATAACTATATAAACACCATGAAAAGAAAATGGTTTCGGAAACTTTTTCTGGGTAATCGTAATCATACATCATAATCTAGCCTTAAATAAAAAATCAGGTAGGTACCTACCTACAGTACGGGCGGCGCGTGCCGCAAAAGCACAGCACAAGCGCGCAACCGCAGGAGGCACGTCATTCAAAAGATTCATTATACCTAATATATTCTATCAAGATTGCCGGTAAAACTAGTAGGCTTTTTAAACAGCGCGCGGGATATTTAATTGTTGTTAAATATTGCTAAATATGATGTATAACTGATTACTAATGTAGAACAAGGCGTCTTTCCAACCCTGCTGAAAAAACCAATGGTCATCCCGTTTTCAAATCTGGCGACAAGCAAATTCATCAGTAAGTACAGACTCATTGTAAGCCTACCAGGCCAATTGAAAATTCTAGAAAAGATCATAAACAGTAGATTTAGGAAATATCTTCAACATAACCATAAGTTATCGGAAACTTTATACGGCATTAGAGATGAAAAAATCCACAAACACAGCAGTTCATCAATACCCAGACTAACAATTTTTAGATGAGGAGCACAGATATAATATAGTGGGAGCACATCACTGGCATCTTTCTGGAACTAGTCAAAGCTTTGACACAATTCCTCACTATTCACTTTTGCACAAACTTGAAACAGGTACTCAACTCGGCATGTTTGAGAACTATCAAACCGATCGTCTCATCAATGCACAAGAATAGATAATTTCACGAGTTGTGAACTAAAAACAAGTTGTTATGCCGTACCACAAGATTATTCCTTATCTATATATGACCTCTGCAGCTTAAATCTTCATAATATGTAGGTAAATAATACTAAAATTAAGTTTATCATAACATACACTCGACTTATGTTAGTAATCCTTAATATCAAAAATCAAGAGAGCGATCAGGTATATACATTTTCGTAAACTTAAATATCGACTTAAAAATACGTAAATTTATTGATGTACATATTATTATTATGTATTTTATTAGCGTAATATTGCGGAATAACATCGATCAAGCGCTTCCAGGAGGGCTATTCTCCCTCAATAGAGATATCATCTCTATAGCCTCTAGAGCCCAAAGAACTATTCCAAAAGGTGTCCCAACACATGAACTTTATTGGCATGTAAAGTACTTACTAACAATAAGGCAATTATTGCTGACAACACAGGACCTTATGGGCCACTTTATATATATACGAGTATATATACCAAAACAGCATACCGAGCTTTTATATTTTATATAACTTTTACGAATCTTAGAAAGACGTACTTTTCCGGCTTACGTTATTTATTGTTAGAAAATAGATTGTCGTATAGAAAATTAAAAACTGATTAGTACCTATATGATTTTTTTCTTCAACTATCTATTCCTCTAACATTATGTTTTTAACTTTATTTAAAGTGACATTTCCGGCCGTAAATTTTCCGACAGCTCAGAATCAGGGGGCTGGCTTGGGACGGATTCGACATCAATATAAATGCCTAGTAACTCACTTTCGGTTTGCCGACGATATTGTGGTCATGGCAGAATCACTGGAGGACCTTAGCGCAATGCTTGGTTACCTCAATAGAGCTTCTCAATGGGTGAGGCTTAAAATTAACATGGACATGACGAAAGTTATGTCTAATTAATCGCCATGTAGCCCCCGCCTCTATTAGTGTTGGGAGTTGGTTTCCTGTGTGATCAAATCAGAAATGAGGAGGTCCGCAGGAGAACTAAAGTTCGGCAACTTTAGTTCTCCTGCGGACCTCCTCATTTCACTCATAGCTGCAGTGGCAGCGGGCAGGCCACATAGCTCGCAGAACTGATGGCCGATGGGGCAAAAAGTTTATCGACGACAGACAATGAGCAGCGCAGGACGGCCCCCCCACCATGGACCGACCAGGTCAAGGTTGCGGGTTGCCGTTGGTTGCAGGGGGCACAAAATCGCTCGCTGTGGCGGAAATTTAGTGAAGCCTATCTCCAGCAGTGGCAGTCATACTTCTTGGGCTCATATTATAATGATGATATCGAGCTCCCCACTAACGCTATACCCTCAGTTAAAAGGAAAAAATAGCTACTGCCGCAACCAGAGACGTGAATTAGCAGTAATCTGTCATTAACACAATTTTTTCATTGAATAATCGTCTTTAGGCGTATAGATTTAAGTATTACACGGTTTTTAATAAACTTTAATGTAACGTCTCTGAGTACAGCAGTAATAAAACTCAAACTTAGCATTTATTAATTAATATTGATTTTATTTATACTTAAGTGAATAATAGTAAAAAAAGTTCACTTGTTATCCGGTACCGAACTAGGACAACATTTATTAATGTGCAATAAGTACCTACATTATTAACTGTTGCCCTAGTTCGGCGTATAAAATACTAGAGGTCGCGCAGGGCTTCGCTCCCGTCGTTCTTTATTTGGTCACTGCTCAGCTCCTATTGGCCCTAGCGTGGTGTTATATAACCTATGTTACTCAGTGACAACGTAGCTGTTTAACGGCAAAAGTATTTTTGAATTCGGTCTAGTAGTTTTTAATTTTATTCGTTACATACAAAAAACAATTTTTTCCCCCAACATATTCGTATAGATATAGAAAACGCTCAGGTTAACCCTTTGAACGCCAGAGACGTCTATACACGTAAAATGAAAATGTGCTCAACACGCCAATGACGGCATGGCACGTCAAAAATGTACTGTATTTTAAAAGCTTGGCGCTCAAGGCACGGCGATACCGATTTGACGTGGCGGTCAAAAGGTTAATCAGTATTTTCTATACGTATGCACGTATGAATACTGTACTATTACATGATTAAAGATATATTATATTATGTAAAACCAGCAGTAATAAAATTGTATTTAGTCTTTGCAACATTGTTAACTTTTATTTTAGAATCAAAAATTGTTTATTTTTAAATTTATTGGTTGGAAGTCACAAACCACCCTTTATGCATTTAGAATTAAGTATATATCGTTACTATACATTTATAAATAACTTACTATATGGAAAAATGTGGGTGGCCGTTGGTTGCGAACGGTACCAAATCGCTCGCTGCGGCGGTGAGGCCTATGTCCAGCAGTGGACGTCTTTGGGCTGATATGATGGTGAAGGGAAAATAACTACAAAATCAGTAAGTATATAAATATTTTATTTCATTTACAACATACATACAATAACATCCATAAAAATTGTGAATACTTAAATTATTATCAAAAAATGATAAAACTTTTCAATTCATAATTTTACAAAGGTAACAATTAAATTATCGAGTATATGTATCTGTTTCTTGCTTTTACGTTATAGAGAAACAAATGATTATATCAATTATAACAAAATATATTATGATACTTAACAACAAATTCTGCCCAATTATTATGATTTGTGCCGGTCTAAGCCACAAGAAGTAAACACACTGTTATATTATTTAAGACCATAAATAATAATATATGGATTAAATAAAATACTATTTAAATTGTTTTTATATTGGATCCCTAACATAAGGGTTCTGTGTGCATTGGACTATATAGACTGCTACTTTAGGTTCAGGCCTAAACCAGCACGGTATTCTTTACATAGTACACGTTTAGGAGTTCTTAGCAGTTGTTAAGATCTCCCTAGAGATGATAAGTCTTTGGATCTGAGAGGTACCCTCATAAATCTGGTAGATCTTGGCATCTCTCATGAGCTTCTCAACAGGATAGTCGGTGTTGAAGCCATTGCCACCGAAAATTTGAACGGCGTCGGTAGCTGCTTTGTTCGCGACCTCAGAGGCGTGTAATTTGGCTACGGAGGCAGCGACTGTATTCTTCTGGCCTGTGAATTAATTATTATATTAATGCGTAGTCTTCATATTTAGAACGAGCCTGAGGCCATGGTGTTAGAGACGTTCAGAAGGATTCTAAGTGATAAGCACGGATACGCTTGATGATGAAAAAACCATATTTAACAAGTAAATATAATTTAAAAAAATTAATAACCCGACTGCGAATCATCAACAGAGAGCAACGCACTAAAAAGACCATAAAATTATTGTAATTTTATTATACCTGATTAAATTTAAATACATAAAATATGTATATATTTGTAATCTCCATTTGATTCCCTTTATTTTGATACTCTACTCGATAGGTTTGGTTAAAAAAAAATAGAACTACTTACAATGTGGAACCATTTATAATCTCTTTTTGAATATATGTAATCTCTTTTTGATTCTCTTTATTTTGATACCCAACTCGATAGGTTCCGTTAAAAAAAATTGAACTTCTTAAAATTTGGCGTCAAAAGCCCACCGTTTAAGTATTTTTATTCTTAAAACCTATCTAAGGAAACTTGGTTTTTCTAGACGAATCTAACGATATCCTAATTGTCAAAATTCATCCAGCCGTTTGGAAGATTCGTGGGAATAAAGAAATTTACAAACATACAAGATACGCGCGAAAAACAATACCCGTCCTGACAGTCGGGTAAAAAGTTACATCATTAAAATATGTAGTTTAATGTAGAATTCGCTATTTGGGCTACAGGCTGAAGATGGTGACCTAATGTCCTTGTTACAATTCATTATAAACGATTCAGTAGACATGATAAGATGGCATAATTATTGTGCATTGATAATGTGTTTGTACATTATTTACATATGTGTGTAGCACTCATCACCGGTCAACGTTCAATCAAACCAAACGCATATCAATTTAGTGCGTATTCTTGACACTAATGTAGCAATTTAGTTGGAATAGTTACGACTATGAACTGTGATACCTAGAGATGCAAGGCTGACTTGTTTTAAAACATACTTGTTTATTATTTACAGTAATTTTGTTGCAATGTATTCGTCCCTGCTACATACAATGTTGTATGTATCATTTAATTTACTCTGAGCTTATGTTTTCAATCGAGGAGAAATTTAAAATTATTAAAGTTGGGAGTTATGAAGAGTAGAATACAGATAATATCTGCAACAATCGACAGGCACGCACATACTCGTACCTTGTTTGTTGTATGTTTTTTAAAATGTACATTTTAGCTGATAAAAACTTATTATAGATGTAAGAATATAAGAAATCATCAGAAATTTGTAAGCGTATTTCTGAGGTATCACATGACTGAAGGGCTGGCCTCTACCTGGAGAAACGCCTTGCTATCCAACGCGGTAATGTGGCTAGCTTTTTGGGTACGTTTCCTCAGGAATCTGATCTCAATCAGATATTCTATTTATAGAAATTTCCTGTAAATAGAATATCTGGTTCTTTGTTTTTTTAAATAGGTTAGCTGTGTATATTTTTAAGTTATGTGTAAATATTTTATTGAATTAAATTAGAATATAATAAATACAATAAATAATAATAATTAAATAACATAAGTTCTAGTTAAAAGAAACACTATTATGTAAACTCATTTTAAGTGAACTATGTACATTATGTTCTTTATGAGTAATAAAGTCGATAAACCAAAGATCACTCAGAAAAATCGGTGGACAATTTTATATTATATAAAATGTTTATTTACAATGCTTTTCGTTATCTATCGTTATCGTTACAAATTTCAATGATACTCTGGGTTAGGTGAATTAAGTATGAAATTTAACTGGCTGAATTCGATTGCCAGATCGGCCAGCAAACTTTATTGTTTGTCTATCATGAACTCCGACAGATCGCCAGCAACGACTGCTGGCGTTCTTCGGCGAGCTAGGGTGGATCGAGTGAGCTATCCACCCTCACGCAAAAACCGCGCCTTGACGTGGAGTTGCGGACAACAGCCCGCCAAACCATACCATCTATCATGAAATGTATAGTAACAACCAGAGGAGTGCCCGCGTAACACCGAAACTTTTGCCATGTTAATAATAATATTCAACCACATTCACACAGCGCCATCTAGTCACAAAGTAAGCAATTATATTTGCTTGTGTTATGGGTACTAAACAACTGATATACTACTTAAATACATTTTTTTTTAAATACATACATATTATACATAAATTACACCCAGACACAAAACAAACCTTTATGCTCATCACACAAAGATTTGTCCTGGGTGGGGATCGAACACACGACCTCCGGCTTAGCAGTTAGGGTCACTAACCAGTATACCAACAGGCAGTCCAGCTAATAGCTTTGATGTGGATAAAACGCTATTTAATTTATAAATAGGTATATATATTACCGTGGTCAACGAGCCAGGCAGCTCTCATCCAGGCAAGACGTGATGTCTCGACGCCCGTGGCCATATCAGCCAGCATGAAGGCTACAGCTTGATGTTTAGCGATAGGCACACCGAACGTTTTGCGTTCTAGCGCGTATTTAGTTGCCTCGTCTAAAGCACGTTGGGCGAGACCAGTAGCGCCTGAGGCTACCTATTGGACAATACAAACATTTTTATTCTACTTATTCGTACGTGTCTTTATTTAGTAAACAATCTTGATACTTTAAAAAAAAATATATTGTCTTTTGAAATTATAAAATCATTTCACACATTGACTTTATTAACCTATTTCTATTTGTGGGAATAAGACATAACAAGATTGTATACTAAATAAAACACGTAACAATATACAGAATATACCGTCATGGGCTTGCGTACAAGTGACTTATTCCCCTTATTACAAAATACGAACTAAGCATTAAACCAGGTTTAAATTTACAACTTTGACATTAAAACAATGGCTTATGTCAATTTAAACCTGGTTTAATATTTAGACCATATTTTATAATAAGGGGCATTGAGTCTGCCGCATGCCACAACAAATAGACAAAATGCATTGAATCGACGAGCGAATAACGGCTTGTAAAAATACGGATTTAGGCATGTTTAACACTGGCACTGGCGTCATGACGGCGAAGCGTTTGCCTAATCTGTAATTTATTAATCTTTGAAATAGTGGGTATTAATTGTTCTTTCTGGTTTGTTTTTTCTTCTTTGTTTTGAAATTACATTGTATAACAAAGTACATTAACCTCACCTAACTAACATATTATTATTACGTATTAATTATTATATATATTACTTTGTTACTGCTCTTGTGTTACTGCTGTTGATTTTCCGAAGAAAATAAAATAAAATACATTAATCAGCATATACTTAGGTTAGAAAGAAACACAACAGTGTGTTCAGCGACACTATATTAATGTGTTGGTAACCATACTAAATTTATCATCATCATATCAGGCCAATGACATCCGTTGCTGGACATAGACAAAATTTATAAAAACCACAACGCGGTACGAAATAATATGCTTAAAATGGGCTAAATGTGATATCGGATGCCTGTTTTTTGACGATTTTCGTATCCTTACATAGTATACAAATGAAATCGTTTCCCTTTGAACGACGGATTGTCGGATTTTGATGCGGTTTTCACCATTAGATAGATTGATTCATAAGGAAGGTTAAAGTGGCTTACTGTTTTTACTAAGTACCTACATACCACGCGGTAGCTAGTTGTAAATAAATGTTAAACAAACATACCGGGGGACGGGTCTTGTCGAAGGCTCCCATAGCAATCTTGAAGCCAGCTCCTTCGCCGATGAGCACGTTCTCTTTAGGAATACGCACATCTTCGAATGTGATGCCACGAGTGTCAGATGCACGCTGACCCATGTTTTGTTCCTTTACACACAATAAACAAACATATAAATTACTTATATAGACAGATACATATATATTATTATATACATATATGTATATGGATATATTGTGAAAGCCGTGGCAACTAATCAATAGAGAAACTGTCTGCGCAGGAGATATCATAGTGCTCCCGCACGTGTGAAGTGAGATGGAGATAAAAGAATAGTTGATTTTGATATCGCTGTCAAATGTTTTGATAATTGAAATACGGTCGCTGTCAATTTCAAACATTTGACAGCGATATCGCCTCCAACTAAGTCAATGTCGAGACTCAGATTAGGCTCACAGAAGGCCCTCTTAGTACGTACCTTGCGGCCGGGGACTACTCCAGCCCATTCCCTCTCGACGATGAAACCGGTGAAGGCCTTGCTCGCGGGGCACTTCGGGTCAGGGTTAGTGCGGGCCAGCACGAAGTACCTGTATATTATTTTGTATATATTATATATAAACACAAGTGAAAATTGTTAAAAATTAAATTGTATAATAAGACTGATAAACTCTTGCACTACTTGAAGCCATAGATATTATTATTGTGTTCGTTCAGACTACCTACTTTTTTTTTTTAGAATACAACAGGACTTATTCTTGAATATATTTTTCTACGATTATAGCAGACAGCATAACTACTTGCTGATTGGTTTTTCGGACTTTCTTTCTAGAGTCTTCTTCTTATCGTGTGGGCTTGAGGCAGACCCTAGTGTTGGGATTTATTACGTCGCCTAGAAGGCTTCCTACTTGACTTAACGACTACTACATTAAGTGATAACCGGGACCAACTTTACGTTCCTTCCGAAGCACGGACACGCTCGAGAATGATATTGCCACAAACGGTCACCCATCATGGACTGACCTTGCCGAGTGTTGCTTAACCTCGAGGATCGTAACGAACATCTCAGAACTAGAATGCTTCGAGCGCTTTCTAGAGTATCAAGGGTAAAGAGGGGAATGGAAATATTGGATAAAGGAATGCAGTACGTTTGCTACGTACCAGTTGGCAACTCCACCGTTGGTGATCCACATTTTCTGTCCATTGAGAATCCACTCATCGCCCTTCTTCTCGGCTCTTGTCTTAACTCCAGCTACGTCAGATCCTGCGCCGGGCTCAGTCACACAATACGCCTGTACAACAAAAGAATAAAAAACAACAAGTTAATTAAGAAAATCTATTTAAAAAATAACATTTAATATTTACAAGGTGATCGGATAAATACCGAAAAGGGGCAATCAATTTTGAAATAAATAAAAATAAGGCAATAACGTTTATATTCGTATATATTTAAATATCAAATATCAGGTTAAGCCATCAATGAGCTTCTTGCAAATTGCATTGTATTATTTTCGATAACTTTACCCTTTCAATGGTTGTTTTATTTTAATACCAATAACCTATTAATGTCTATTTGAAGGACAACCATGATAGTAGTATCGCAAGGACTGCAATGCACCAAATTACAGCAGAAACGCTCACATTAGCTAAGTACAGGGAAGACAGTACAACAATGATAGGTCGGTTCAAAGTAAATTGACAAAATTGCCTATAATAGCATGAGTGTACACTTTTTATGCGTATTACTCAATAAACTGCTATAAAAACTGAAGCAATCAATATTGTATACACGGCATATTGGTTTACAAGGACTAAATGTTATGCAATCAATGAGGCCGAATTTTTGTAGAAAAAAAATTATAAAAAAAAGATTTTTAAGGACAAGCTTTCAATAAACAAAAACGTGAACTAAAAGGTAAAAAATAAATTTATGGGCCGTATATAAACATAGATCTTTTAAATAAGTTAAATCTATATACATTTTAAAAGCTTGAAGCACTGATATTATATGTCATCTGTTTTGCAGGTTTATTATGCCATTTCAATGCCTCATGCTTTTTAAATTAATATAGATTTTACTTTTGCCAGATTTGAAAGTTACATACGTACATTGCAAGTAAATAGAAAGCTTGTAAAAAAACAAAGGAATGAGGGAAAAATTTGAGCAAGGCCTTCAAGATGACTTGGCAGGTAAGTGTCTGATAATTTAATTATTATGTAACAAGTCTACATCATTATTTTAAATAAGGAATAGAATTTGATGAATTATTCGATCGCAACGTGGGGAAATAAATTTAATAAAATAGAGCACGTGGCGTAGATTGACTAAACTTTAATGAAATATGTATAATGGTCACGAAAGTTTAAAGTATCTGATTGGTGAGTTGATTTGGTCGAATTCCTGCAGATCCATTGTATTCGCGTAGGTACCTATATCCAGGTGATAGAAGTTCAATGTCTACTTACGGCCACGAGAGGTTCGTCAATAAGTCTTCCGAGGTACTTCTTCTGTTGAGCCTCATTACCAGCTATTATGACAGGAGTTTGCTGAAGAAACACAATTAGATAGATCAATATTCACTTTAATTAAATCGTACGACATTAAACTAAATTTCAAAAATACATCTCAGTATAATTTCTGTGTTTATATATTGAAGGAAACTTAAAATACATTTTAGGAATATGTTTGATTCTTCAAATAACTTTGCGTCGATGTGTGGATTATGATCTCAAACTTCCTAGCTCCATGAATTAAGTCTAGTTATTGGACCTTTTCTTTTGTTTTTAGTTAACATTTGTGCACTAACTTAGATAAAAGGAACCACAGAAATGACACTGAGAAAGTGTTTTGGCTATATAATTTTAATGTAAGTATTATTAGAACAATATTTTAAATCACAATAAACTAAATATATATTAAATGTATCAAAATATAATTGTTAAACACCACACACCATGCATTCCTGTTAACAATTAGTTGTATGTAAGTCACCAAAGCACACACAAAACATGCATAAAATCTATGAAATACTACAAAACTGCTACTAGCTTTCATTTTGGGACTAAATATATAAATATACTTTACAAAATGGCCTCTTTATCCCATCTCACCTGCGCCCCTACGATAAACAAATATCTCGACACCTTCTATACTACAACCTAGGCGGTGCAATAAGCTCCCTGCAGTTCTATAAAGCACTAAAACAAAAACTAAGTGAACCAAAAATTCGTTACAAAAGAAACAATCTAATGTGTTATATCAAGCATTAAAATTACCTCGTATGTGTTAAGAACATCTGTGTTACGCCTTTAGAGGACTTGCCCAACATACATAATGGTCATAATAAGACCGGCTTCGATAGCATTAAATATGTGTTAAGTTTCTTATATGTTCTGCGGTTTTCCATAGCCCTGTCATCAATGATATTGTATGTTAATAAACAATTGCCTGTCATCTTGATGTTATATGCCTTTCACAGCTTTCTGTGCAGTAATGACGAAACAAGTAGAGTGCCACTATACTTGAAATGCTATCAAATAATGACATTATGACAGCATTTAATTCCAATTAATTTCACTGCACAGCTACTTGTGTCAGACTATATTAAAATATTGCCGTCTTTTACAGAAAAAATCGTAATTATTGATTGGCATTTATATTATATAATCACAGATACCATTATTATAAATTGAGCCACGTCTAATTCAAAAGATAAATTATTAATTCCATTTGAGATTAAGCACTTCAATATATTTATTGTAATCATTTTCATTCAACTTAGAACAAATTTTATAGTTTATTTTTTGTAGTGTTTGTCCTCACATTAAAGAGTTAACTGAGGACTGATAAGCAGATACACTATCATAACAATTTTGCTGATACTCACTGTAAACTACTGAATAAATGTATTAAAACCTTTGAAAATATCATGTATGTTTTGCAAATACCTCAAAGGGTTCAGGCATAATTGCAGCGCGCACAACAGACATTCTTTACAAATTACCGAGACTGATATCTAACAATGGTTGGTACAATTAATAAAAAACTGATTGAAAACTGCGTGCATTAGAAGCGCTAAGCACTCACGCCAAGACCACTGGCTTCCATTGCAGTCATGATGCCAGTGCACCCGTACGCCAATTCCTCGGCCACCAGACACCCTTCATAGACCCCCATATTTAAACCACCTGCGGGAAACACTCACAATGAATGATAAGCGTAACTAGGTGAACCTCTGATATATCTTCAATTACTTTGTATATCTGACACCCGTGTTTTTTTAAACTTTTCAACAGTTTGTATAAAAAGTTTGACCAACTAGCCAAAGTTGTAAAACTTTGGTGATTAGTCATAATCATGTATCGGTAGCCATAGCCGTCAAACTGATGAAAATGACAATAGAAAGACGGTTGGAGCAATTTTGAAATTCTGGAAAATTTAATCAACCCTAGTTACGCCTTTGATGGATATTAAGTACCGACTCTGTCAGGAGATTGGTACTTTTAACGTCAGAATGAACGGGTACAATAGGTAAAAAAAAACTCAACAAAGACAATTTCAAACCTAGGCGGCCTGCTTTTCCATATAACTTATTTTCAACATCGATCGATGACTAAAATTACCCAGAAATTGTCTAACATTCCCACGCTAAGCTTTCACTGCAGTTACGAGTATGAATCGTAATGAATAGTTAATTCTCCAGTCCCTACTGTTACCCTAAGCGCGATGCTGGTAGCTTACTGACATTAATATATTACATTAAATTATCATGTACTACTTTGAAACAGTTTTGTGCATCGTATAGACGTCATAATAACAAAGCTTGCGAGAATATACCTTTCAGGTTTTCTTTCATTTCAAATGACACGTTCCCGCCATGAAGAAGCATAAGACGTATGTATGTTACATGAGAATAAGTATATAAGCCGCAAGTAGATTAAGTAGAATACTGTCACAATAAAAACAAAATAAAGTCATCCATTCATTATACTGCGACTTGTATAGCGAAGTTGACAATTGATATTGAAGTTGATTAAGTCATTACTTTTATGTGTTTTAACACTACATCTAAAACTGTAAAAAGAAAACGAATAAAATAATTCTACATCTACCGACGTACAGGGCACTGAGCACTAGAAAATATGTATAACAAAATATTCTGTAAAAAATAGTCCGACTAAAGTCCAAAATAATTCGCGCAAAACCAAATTACCTGAAAACAAACTAAATAAAATCGTTTTATCTATAGGTACCTTTTTTATTTACAAACACTTTAGGCCGTGAAATAAACAACCGAACCAAATCCCTTTTTCAATAAGATTGAAAAATATAACACTCCTCTTTTTGAGGCCGTCGTGTGTTAAAATAACAAATAAATTACATACAAAAAATAACTATATCCATGTCATTGACTTTCCGTATAGAATATTGAGACAACGACTGTACAATTAGTATCAAATAAATAAATGTAATGTATAAAGAATGAACTAAATGATATAAAACAAAATAAATGAAACATACAATAAATAAGGGGTCGTCCAATAATCACGAGAGGCTCAAAGGAGCGGCAAGGGGGTATGTAGTGGGAGAAAGTTACTAAAAAAAATTACATGATTAATGGACATCCCTAAGTTAGATCAAATTAAGAAAATAGTTTCGATATACCTATTGGTAACCGTTATTGTTAGTGAGTGCTCACACAATGCCACTATAAATACGTGAGTATAAAATATTGACATACCTAATATATTTCTTTCTTTTATTACCTGATTTCGGCAAAAATCAGATATTTCTATTAAAATCTGTTTCCGCTAATAGTGTTTTTTTTAAGTCTTCTGCAATACAGAACTTGTTCCTTAGTGCGAGAGTTTTAAAGGAAAATATTTCATAACTAATGAAACCAACAGTGAGGGGCGCTTTTTAGGTAAGTTCATTTGATCGTGGATCATTGCATCACTAGCAACCCTAGACATTGTTTCTCTTACACAAGGTTTACAATACATATTATATTTAATATTTACAAGATGCACACTTTGTTCGTCTAAAGTAACTTCCACAATTTTCATTGCGTCACATACTATTGTTTCTAGTTTGAACGCAACCCACCAAAGAAACCCATTTCAATAATGTTAAACTTATAACTTTTGGTTAAACGGTATAAATATATAGATAAAGCGTTAATCTAGAAAGCAACTTTCTTGTATTTTAGCAATATGAATATTATATATCCCAAGGCTTACATGCCATTTCTATATAGTTTAATAGAAGTAAACAAATCAAAAGGTGACCTCTATCTTAGGATAAACAAAGAATGAATGTTGCCTTCCAAAACTTGCATAGAATAAGTGAATCTCATAACTTTGTTTGTAGTATTTTATAGTTTTGACATATTTAAAAATCTGTGTGTTTGGCGCTCTAAGTTTGTGCACAAGTTTTATAATTAAATATTTGTACACGTTTAGGTAGCCCAGAATACAAATGTTCTGAAAAATAACTCACTCCTAGGTTGGTGCCTCCAACAGCGGTTGCTATGCCAGAGCAACCGTAAGCGAATTCTTCGCCAACAAGGCACTCGTCGTAGACTCCAAAGTCACCCACTCCCCCTGAAATACCTCATCATCAACTCTACTGCGTTTGTAACTAGAGCTAATCATCGTACCATGGGTTGTGTTGATATTATTCACAATAAGAAAATACTACTATAAATATATAAATACTTACTCGGAGTGTTTGCACAAGCAGTTTTTACATAGCACAAGCTTTGCAAAGCAAGTGATTTGATAAGTTAAATGAAAGTAATTAAAGAACTCTATCAATATTAAAATAGTTACACTAATCAACTTGTCTTTCTAAGCTTGTTCATTGTAAGCGGTGCTTTTGTACTGCGGTGTTGAATTTATCAAAATATTTTTTTAAGTATAATATAGATTGCGATGATGATCAAACTATAATTTTAAGTTGTTTATGATTTTGCAAAAGATATTGTGAGTTTTTTAGGCAAGCACGACCCTGAATGGAATGGGACAGAAGGTAGCTTATTGCCGCTTAAGTTTCTATTGATGGCATGGAGAATTATTATTCGTAGATGGCATGAGATGATAGTTCACAGCCCAGAGGGAGATTGTTTTATTCATTTCTTAGCCAATACTGCGCACTGATCCAATAATATCTGCACCCAATAGTATGTAAGTAGTAGAAAAACCCGATGCTTCTATATCAAAAAGAAGAAGCAAAAAGAGCCCAAGCCATAGTAGCAAAGTTAAGTTGAAGGAAAACGTGCCACATGCCGTAACCTTATAACGTATCAGGCGAAAGTTTCCACACGTCAAATCAATTTGCTCACTCCGATCGTGGTGATACATAAGGCCGCCATTATGCCTGAACAACCGTACGACATCTCTTCACACACTAGGCAGTCCTCCAACACTCCTAAACCTAGACCCCCTGTGAAAGCCGTCCAATTTAACAAGACTTCGTTGTAGTTATAGATTTATCAATCGTACATTTTTGTCTGTTACTGTCACTGTCTGTTGAAACATTAGATAAGAGATAAGATAAGATAATTGTTTATTTTTCTTTTCCAATTACATGGGTACCTTAATTAAGTAATTTACAAATAAGTTTAACAAAGTTACAGAAGGTCCAGATACCTTAACATTTCTGGTAGCCCCTACACTGGGTCGAGCCTGTACTGTAGGGACTGACTTGCGATTACATGGTATAAATGATTCGTGAGCGTTACAGTGGTGTCGGTTATGTTTGAAATATAACTTGGACTTGTAGAATAGAATTTAGAGCATAGATAATTAATTCGACAACAATAATAATAATTAAAAAATAAATAAAAATATGAAATAATAATTAAAATAACAATAAATTAATCGATAACATTGGATCATAATTTATAGTATGTTTATTTTATTCATATAAATTAGTTCATGCATGTGTGTGTGTGTGTGTGTATGTGTGTGTGAGAAATTACTTTATTACCCTCAAAACGCATTCTGTCTCAAAATAGCTGAGTTTTATAAGAAACTGTGTAGTGACTTTTTTAAATTCTCTTAGTGTAAGATTCTTAACGTCACAAGAGTGTGCAATCTTGTTGTAAACAAAAGCATGGAGGAAATAAGGCAGATGTTGAGCAAAACTAGATTTTACAGAATTCTGAGGAATTTGGTATACTCTTTTCAGCAGCAAAGATTTGTATCCTGGTGAGTTTATAGTCACGCGGTGCATACTGGATGACGCTCGAAGAATGTACAGCTGTCTTGCAGTTAACACCCCAGCTTCGGCGTACAGAGACTGTGTAGAGTACCTGTAGGGCTTTCTAAGCATTACTTTCAGCACAGATCTCTGCGCTCTTTCCAGCTTCAACATCGCTGTACATCCCGCGCCACCCCAAATTGTGATACAATAGCCTACAATTGACTCACACAGTGCTTTGTATACCATCATTAGTGTTGTTTTGCTCGCACTATTTCTTAAAAGCCTCATAGCGTATATAAGTTTTCTGACGCGCTTGGCAGTTTCAGCAATGTGGTTGATGAAAGATAAATTTTGATCTATCGTCACTCCTAGATATTTAATCGTAGCAACGCGGTCAATGGTGTCACAAGAGTCACAGATTGCTGAATTGCTACATGAGGAATGCACCATCAGATTCTTGACTTCAACTGGTGCTGTTTTTTTGGTTTTATGAAAACAAATAAACTTTGATTTCAGCATATTTAATGTAAGCAGATTTAGATCCAGCCATTGTTTAACCGAAGCCATGCCCACCCTTGCTTTCTCCAGCGCCACTTTCCAGGAATTTGCCTTGAACAGGAGCACAGTATCGTCAGCATAACAAATGACTTTATGTGCTGCAGGTGACAGGAGTATGTCATTGATGTATAGAGTAAACAAAGTTGGGCCAAGGACGCTGCCCTGAGGCACACCGAAGCACACAGGTAACAGATTGCTTGTTTGTTCACCGACCCGTAAGCACTGATACCGCTCGGTCAGATAACTTTGGAACCAATTCAATGGTAAACCTCTGATACCAAAAGTTTCCAGTTTCTTCAGCAGAATTTGAATCGAGACAGTATCAAATGCTTTTGCTAGGTCCAAAAACACTCCCACACATCGCTCACCATTATCTAGGTTGTGCGTAAGGTCCGCAGCAAGACAACCAACAGCATCATTTGTAGACTTACCGCGTCTGAACCCAAATTGGTTATCTGATATGAGGCCAAGTTTTTCCAAATAATTTATTAGCCTATTATTCACTATCTTTTCCAGAACTTTAGAGAAAACAGGTAACAGCGAAATAGGCCTGTAGTTTCCAGGATTAGATTTTGGGCCACTTTTGTGTATAGGAACTACGACAGCTTGTTTCCAATTACGGGGAAAAACTCCAGTTTCCATGCTGATATTGAAAATGTGGGTCAGAGGGATGACGATCTCTTTCCTAATCTCTTTGATTAAGGCTGTTTTCATTCCGTCCAACCCAGGTGCACTATTTGGTTTAAGTTGGCCTAGGAGTTTATCTACTTCGCAAGCATCTGTCGGTTGCATGAAGAAAGAATTAGCTGTAATGCTGCAAAGCCTGGATTGAGCCAACAAGGTCTTTTCGTCAGTGTTTTGGCTGGTCAATAATCGAGTAGCGAGATCCTGACCAACGTTTGCGAAGTGTTCATTACAGTAATTTAGAGAGGCCAGTATAGAAGATTTCGTTTTTGTGAGTTCAAATGGGATAGTTTTATTTTCTATTAGACATTGACCTTGAATTAAAAACGGCCTCGATGGCGCAGCGGGAACAAAAACAAGGGGTTCCGAATTTTTCCGTTGTGCTGCGAAGCATTGGCCCGGGGATTGGAAATGTGGCCGGTTAATAACAATAGACTCGTCTCCTATTTAAGAGATCTAACATAGCTGGCAAAATGTGGATGTGATGCACCTCTGCCTACCCCTTCCAAGTAAAAGGTGTTGATTTTAAACTGGGATTTAAACTTTTTGATACAAATTATAGTTAAAATACATACTGTTTTGGTAAAGTATGTTTGACGTTTTTGAATAGTCTTAATTTTAAGTTCACATCAATTTACAATAAATAAGGCTGCTTTATTTTTAGTGGGAGATATTTTAGGATACATATTTCTGATATATAAAATTTCCCTTTAGCAAACAAGTATTAAGCAAATAAAACCCGAGACTACACATTTTATGTTAAATGGAGAAGTTCCAACAGCTTAAAGAAATAAGTAACAGACACAGAAAACACATCATTTCAAAGAAAAACAAACTGCATATTTGTATATACAAAAGAGAGTGTCAAATGACTGTCACATCATACACATATTTAAAAAAAAGTTATAGTTATTAGAATCAGAATGATATTTTAATATATACTACTGTACTTATATTTGCACGTCAAAATGGCAGAATTTCAAAGAAATGTTATCGAGAAGTTAAGAAATATGTCGAACAAATTTTATTAGAAATTATTTATTATTTCAAAAATATGAACTTCTCCATTTTTCTCACTAAATATATAAATCAAACTTATATACCAATCTATTTTTGTTAACTTACACCTATCGAGCTGATGACTATGCTGGCTTTAATGCCGGCACATCCATACGCCAGCTCTTCCGTAATAATACATTGATCAAATACATTTAACCCCCATCCTCCTGCAAGTTTGCATCACAATGACTTTTTACAGACTAGTACCTATTAAAATATATTATGTGACGTAGACCCTTTTTAACGTAAACATGAAAATACATTGATGTTTACGGTATGAAGCAATTATCACTTGTTTTGCCTAATACAAAACTTTGTCATAGTATAATTTTTGTCAGCCTACGCTGATGGAATAGTTCAAATCATTTAATATTCAGTGATAAAACAATATATAAAGATTATTGTCAATAAAGAAACTATAAATAGGGATTTTTTAATTATTATTGTAAATTACGTCAAATTGGAATGTTTTAACTTATTAACTTCAACAAAACAGAATGATTAAAAGATCTTAATTTAAATATATGGACATATGTATGAAGTTGTATATAAACCTAAAACAATTTATGTAAGACTAAACGGTCGTTCTATTGAAGATAATGTTAAATTATAACAGTACTGGATATCATTACCGCAGTGTTCTGGGATGTGTCCGTTCATGAGTCCCACCTCCCAAGCCTTCTTTACGATGGGCCACGGGTACTCCCCAGATTTGTCGTATTGGGCAGCCACAGGAATAATTTCTTCCCGCGTAAACTTACGGGCCAGCTCCTGCAACGCCTTTTGTTCATCGTTTAATTCTGCAAACAAAAAAAAAAGAATAATTAAATGTTAATTCAACTGGAATTCATTTTTCAAACGAGACCGGAGTTCTGAAAATTGTTTGATTTTTAATTTCACATTCAGCCATAATCCCATTACAAACAGTATGCAAATTTTAACGTTAAATTTTTTTATAATAATATGTATAGATTTGAAAGTTTTTCATAAAGAAAATATGTGACTATAATGTTATTGCATATTTAATTGTGTTGGATTCTTTCTATAATTTAAATCATTTGTTGAATTATCATCATTTGTCTGATGTCTGAAATTTTATACGTAGTCAGCAAAGCTGCAGATAAGTATCACTATGCAGAAAATACTATAATTTATTTTGTGAGATTTCATATGGTTAAACAATGACACTTATTTAATAACCATAGCAAAAAAATTAAAAAATATATATAGGTAAGTACAGAATTTTCTGAAAAAATCAATCCTAATAGGGGCCGGCACTGTCCAGAAAAATATTTTTTATATTATTATTAATTGACTGATGAAGTGAAGACGCTTCAGGTGGGAGGGCTGGAGTGTTGCTTGATCAGAAAATTACCATTGACATTCCACGAGGCCTTTTACCGGGCCTTTAAGAGATATAATAAAAATATAAATTATAAAAAAAATGTTACCGGTGCGTAGCGGTTTTGGTGATCGCCTCGCACTGTGTTGATCACGACAAATATTTGTGTGATTAATAGATAAATATGTGTTTTGAGTCTAGGTGTACTTTGTGTCCATTAATTGAATAGTCCCACCGACACAAGGCATCTATAGTGCGGGCGTTGTCTTTAAAAAACAAAGATATGAACATACGGTGAGAGAAAAACAATTGTAATTCCTCGCGACCAAATTACTGACATGATGACATGTAGCGATGGTGGCTGAATGGATAAGGGACCAGCGTGCAAATCACGCGGTCCGACTTTGATCCCGACGGGCAGTACCAATGTGGATATCACTTTGTAGAATTTATATGTACTAGTCAAGTGACTTACCATCTGCTAACGGTAAAGGAAAACATTGTGAGGAAACCCACATACCCTAGAAGAAATTCTATGAGTATGTCTGATCCACCAACCCGCACTAGGCCAGCGTGAGTGGATTATGGCCTAAACCCTCTCAGCTCTCTCGTTAGAGGAGAGGAGACCCGAGCCCAGTAGTGGGACTTAATGGGTTGCTGATGAGATGTCTGATCCCTAGCCCCAATACGAATTTAATTTTCGTCTTTAAGCATACTAACTTTAGTAATTTATCTATTTACTTCGTATCGTTATCATAATACTAGATACGCATACTGAAAAGGGCGTGTTTTGATGTAAATATCTGACGTCATTTAACCAAATAAATGTTTGATACGTTTGATAAAGTCGTGATAATCTTATGTCGTAAATCATATGTATATATATAAATTACTAAAAGTCACGCGGGGCTTCCTTCCCGCCGTTCTTTATTTGGCCACTGTTTAGCTCTTATTGGCTCTAGTATGATGATAATTGCCTATAACCTTTTTCGATAAATGGACTATCCAACACTAAAATATTTTTTCAAATCAGAATAGTAGATCCTGAGATCCTAGCATTCAACCAAACAAACTCTTCAACTTTATAATATTACTAGCTTCCGCCCGCTGCTTCGCCCGCGTGGTATGTATTTAATACCTATAAACCTTCCTCTTGAATCATTCTATTTATTATAAAAAACCGCATCAAAATCCGTTGCGTAGTTTTAAAGATTTAAGCATACATAGAGATATAGGGACAGAGAAAGCGACTTTGTTTTATAGGTACTATGTAGTGATATGTATAGAAGTATAGATAAAGGTAGGTTAAGCCTTTAAATCCAGATGAAGATTAGAATTACTAATGAAATATATATAGGTATAATAAAATATTCACGTGGGGGACTTTGTATCTTCAATGTCAGCGTGGCAATGCGCAACGGTCAAATCATGATCCCGGTATTTCAAGTATCTAGCTTTTCATAAGGCGGGCCACTAATTTATGGCATGTTGTATTACTACCTATATATAAAAACATCGATGATTGCTGCATTGTCTTTACCCAACTGTATTTTCTTATACTTGATTAATGATATTTTATGCAAAACTAGGGATTCAACGCCACGTGCAGTCGATAACTTCCACTTTTATTTTATTATTACACACTGAAGTGCCTATTTATTGTTACACATTGAAGTGAGTCAAGGTACAAAATCATAATAGTCCGCCTGAGATACATACCTAACTGGTTCAGGAGGTACGGAACTACGTTGCTAATAACCTAAACATACCGAAGCAATTTAAGTTTTCTAACGTCTTGATGCAAAATGTCATCCTGAAAAGTTTGCTCACTTTTACATATTAATGTCGCTTTCGCAAAACGTCACTTTGAACGTCATTTTCGCACAAATGCATAATGTCAATTTCGCAGAATGTTATTTTCTCACAGGCTGGAAAGACTTAACACTGCAAAACCGGGAACCGAGAATGACGTTCTGCGTCAAGACTATTTAAGTATGATAATCAATCCATTTTTTACAATACTACTTAATTTACGTACCAAAGCAGATGCCAGTTGTTGGTATAGGCTTGGCAGCAGCAGCTACTGGTGCCGACGTAGATAATTTTCTGTAAATTGGCCGTGTAGCACGGACTATCTGAAATGTATAAAAATATTGGTTAAGACGGTTAAGTATTGTTCCGCGTAACTGAAACTTGTCTCACGATTCGTAGACTAGTTCTTACCAGGGGTCCGACTCTGCTAATACAATCAAATAACACAATGGCAAGCCGATGGTCTCATTCAACAGCTGTGATTGGCTTAATAAGCCAATCGCGCTATAGTGCCGGCCCGTGATTGTTCGATATTGGTCCACTGGTCTGCGTGTAATTTACCGACGTGTGTAATTTAGCAGAATCGGCCCCTTGGTCTAAAACCTTGTCTTAGTGTCTAGGAGATTCACTAATAATGTAAGGTATATGGGTTTTATTAAATTACTGTCCTCAAACTAGGCTCGCCCATTTTATGAGGACCAGTTTAATACTAAAATTAAGAATTACAAAATGTCGATTTTAGGGTAGGTGTCATGCCACATTGATGAGTGAAAGTTCTATTATCTAAATCGCAAAAAGGACAAGCTATTATATATATAATTATGAAAATAATCAAGTCTGATAGTTCAAAAGGATAGTTATAGTTTCTGCCTCTGCCGTACCTACTTCCCCTCGATAATCCCACGCTATCTTTAAATACGAACAAAATGAAAATATATTACATAGGTATATCTATTATAATATTATAAATGCCACAACCTAAAGTAAGAATGGTTTTATTATAATAGATTAAATATAAGTCAATACTTATCATATAAGACGGATAACATTTTATCTTTGCTTGTATAACTCGAGGTCGCGAACTTTGTTTTTTTTTTTATATGTACCTACAATCTACATTGTATTGTTTCATTTCATTATCATAATTGCTGAGTGTCAAACATATTCCTCAAAATACATCAGTCTAATTGCATCGTCTGTGTGAGTAAAGAATTTTGCCCCTATTTGCCGTTAGGTTGACGTACTTTAAAGTACATCGACCGTATCGTTATATACGTCAAGGGCGGTCTGCATTGAAGTTTTTATTCAATAGTCATGAATAAAGATGTTGTTTGATGCCCTCTTTTGTATTTGTTAAATAATTTTTGTAATATCTTTTAAATTTCTCTGTCTGACACAATTACACAAGTACTGTAACTGAAACATTTTTGAACTCGTACATAAAATAATATCTAACATACAATTTTGGCACTTATTGGACAAATCTAGTTAGTACAAAACAGTTCCGTGACTGCCTCACTGACAGACAACGCACAACCTAAACCGTAGAAACCTGAAGTTAGGAATATATAATTATTCGCTAGGTACATATTGTGTACCTAAGACGAAAATAATTAACGAAGTATTTTTTAAATTTCAACCCCTAAAGAAGTGAAACTGGGGGCTAAAGTTTGTATGAAAAAATTGTATGGAATTGCCTTTTTATTATAAAACATTGCACAAGTGCCCAGAAAAACAAATAAGTAGAGAAACACACGGACGAAGTCGTAAGCAAAAGATAGTGTCTACTAAATTTTCTGTCACAATTTGACGGTTCTAGAATCTTCGAGAGATGAAATTTCATCAAGATTTGGCCAGCAATTTAGCTGTGAAAGCGTAAAAAAAAACCGGTTAAGTACGAGTCGGACTCGCGCACCGAGGGGTCCGGTCCAGCCCCCTGATTTTGAGCTGTCGGAATATTTTCGGCCAGAACTGTCAGTTTATTTAAAGTTAAAAAACAGAATGTTAAAAAAATAGATGGATGTAGAAAAAATCCTATATTAATCAGTTTTTAGTTTTCTATACGGTAAACTAATTTCACTTAATAACTTCTGCTGTAAAAAAACGGTGGTTCTAAGATTCGAAAAAGTTTACGATCCGGGAGCAATCCGATAAGTCAGAATCAGGGCCAAGGTGTACCAAAGGGGGTGCAATAAAAATTATACTTATTTTTCTCAAAATAACAAAAATATATACTCCATATTATAATAATAAAATTGTGTGATTCGATGGGAATATAAAATGTTTTCTTTTCCCAACGAGACACAGTGTGACTCGATGCAACTTTATAACACCAATATTTGGCAGTGTTATTGGTTGGTAGAAAAAAATTGCAAGGACTCCCATCGAGTAACAGTGTGACATGGGAATTTTTTTCCCAACGAGACAACGAGTAACTGTGTTACAGGTTTGGGTGTAACTGTATAAACCGATATTAATTTCAGCTTTATACCTCTACGCGTTCTTGAGACAAATATTCTTGTCAGACGGACAGACAGACAAACAGACGGACATCGGAGTGATCCTATAAGGGTTCCATTTTTTCCTTTTGAGGTACGGAACCCTAAAAAACAGGCAGACAGATCTTGTTTCGCAAGTTTGTTAATAATGAACCTACCAAATTTTATCGCGTTTCTTTCGGCTGTTTACATTTTACTAAATAACTAATAAATGTTTTAAAGGTTTGAAAGGTATTTACACTTTCTATATAGAATCTTCGGTAATATTACCTACGTCTATTTCATAAAGTTGCTACACCGTTATCAGAAACAATAAAAAGGAACCGTCTCATTGTTCCATCTGATGTACGTAAGACAAAACATTTCACCGGATGCATTAAATAAAAATTATATATTGATATTACAGAATATACACATCTGCATATATCTCATTACATTATTAATGCACAATGAAAGATGAAAGTCAGGAGGGTTCAGCAAGCGATGGGTATAAACTGTGATATGGCCGGGTAGTTTAAGTACTCTTTACGTATAAATCTTTCATAGCCGAAAAGTATGGTCTTTTATTCTTATCATCGTGTATTTTTTTATAAGGATCACCACAAACCTTTGTGTACACAAAGGTTTGTGGTGTTAGGTACATACATAAATGAAATTCAGCCGAATTTTAATGAAATAGCTGTCTAATGCTTAGGCCATTCATTTAACAGAGTGAAGATTGTTTACTAGGCTAGGGCCTTCTAATATAACCAATCCATGTCTAATTTGCCGTAAAAGTTAATTCAAGGAAAAAAAAACACGAAGACTGCAGCACAACCTGCTAACCTAACTTATCCATTTCGGATCTGCCCAAAACATTGTTTGGTGACAGATCTGTCAAATCTACTATTTTGGGTAGTGTTTAAACGTTGTCGATTGAAGGCAGTTGCCTAGCCCTTTAATTGAATGGCAAATATCGCTCCGGCAGTTAGTTGAACGCCGCCGTTTAGTAATACGGCGGAATTCAATTAAATGGATGATTTAACCAGTTGGCTGCGACATACACATAACATAATTAATTGTATAAAATACGAGTATCGCTAATTATACCCTCTGATGTAATGTAATGTGCCCAAATATACTAAATTATTAGATTTCACAGTAACTTTCTCTGATATCATTAATTTCATTTTTATTTGTTTATAGTCAGTCAATGAATACGGCAGCTAATTCAAATATATTTCAGAAATATTGATCTACAAAAAATAATCTTTGTACATAACATACAGACGTCATAATTAAACATTAACAAGTAGCTACTTTCAATGTTTAATAACGAGTTACGGAACCATCGCTGCGAGATACTCACTCGCACTTTATTATGGTTATGAAAAATAAACCACGTTTAGGTATATTAATCGCGGTCACATGAAATCTGACCAGTGCATTATTCATAAGAAAATTGACAGCTGGCAAATGAGCATCATGAGCAGCCGCAAAGATTTTTTTATTATTTTACTATGTTTAGTGGTGACAACTAAAGAACACAATCATTTGGATACAAATATTGACTACCATCATTCAAAACACAAGACGGACGACCATATTGCATCGCCCACGGCGGGAAATTCACCAGGAGATCTACTCATAGAAAAGTTTGTGGAAACTCTTGTGTCAAGTGAACGATATTTGAAAATGATAGCTGTTGTAGAACGCAAAGTATCACACTTAGACTCAGCATTTCATGATAAAATCAACAGTGTTCTCAAGTATTTGACAGAGCTGCTCAAAACTGTGTCAGTATCAAATTCAGAAGAAATATTATCTCTTCTAAAGGCATTGAAAACGGATTTTGCTAATCTGAAACCTACAGATGAGATCAATACTAAACTGCGCGGTACGTACATGTTTTTTTTAGTGATTAGTGATCTTGAAAAATAATGTAGCTATTACCTAACATATTTAGTTTTTATTAATTAGTTAGTCTGTTAACCACTACTTTTATTTCTAAAGTTCAATAACTTAAATCGTAAAAGTTAAGCAGCAATTTTTTGAGCAGCATTATGAACTCTCTAGATAACATTTGTAAATTGAACTGATTATTGCAGTAGCTCTCAAGAAGGTGGCAAAAAAAAACAACTCTTTCGTAGTGACCTTTTTTGGCAGCACCGGCCATTTACATACATTTACTTTTTTTTTCATAAAAAATCGATTATAGGCTAACCACGACTGGTAGCGCGCCCGTGCGATTACCAAAACATTATCATTTCAAAATGTAACAATATTTCGGCTTTTCTTCCAAGTTTTAAACGACTTCAAAAAAGGAGGAGGTTATAATATGTACTGTTATATGACTGTTTGTATTTTTTTATTGTTATGTATGTTCAACGATTTCTCGAAGATGCCTGAGCCGATTTGAAAAATCTTTTTAGTTAATTAGTCCCATCGTCTCTAAGTTAAGTTCTGATGATGGAATCTCAGGGAAATCGAAGGTAACCCTCAAATTTTATAGGCACATGTTACGTGTTTCATATATTTTCTGAAGTTATTCAAGTATTTACGTCTGATAGTCATCATCTCATCTAGATGAGCTGGTGATGGAAGGTATATATATTATGTATCTATATGTAATCCTTAACTGTTAGGAGTTGGAGGATAATTCTTTCAACATTATAGGTTCTTATAAACCAATAGTTGTATTCTTGTAGGTTATTCAGGCGAGCTGTCACTGGAAGGTAAACTTCTTAATGGTTAGGAGTAAGAAGATGATTTCTGTAAATATCACATCCATAGTCATAGCATAGCATAGTCCAAAGAAATTGTTAGATGATATTTTAAGTTTTCGATATAGGAACCTGCATTCTATGCCTGTCGCATTCAATAGAAAAAAAGAAAGACATACAAAGCTGACAGTTGGATTCCTCTATTCTACAATCAGGTTGTGTTGTTAGAATTTTTGGATATATTCCTTTCTATCTGAGATTGTTTTTTTCTGCTATCCGTCTTAGTTTGCCAGCCAGTATATTAAATCAGATAGATAATAATGTACACTAAAAATGGAAAATTAAACTATTTTTAACAAAAAAATATTAAATCGACTTCAAAACAATACTAAAAAGCGAATAATAAACTGAATTAGCTATTTAATTCCTAGAAAAAAAAACCTACCTACCTGTTTAAGGTATAATACCCTATCTGTTTCAAGTACGTGCTAGCCTAATGAGGTTGTATCACTCAGTACGAGCCGAGCCACTAGGTTCGATCACACGCAAGTGCGAGGTAGTGTAATGTAGCGAGTGGCAACAGACATACGTATCATTACGTAAACTCTTGCAAAAAACGATTTTCTTATTTAATAAAATAAATATAAAATAATATCTACTGTATGCGAAGAATACTTTATAAGTGATGCAACGCGTGATGCAAAATAAAAGATTTTTTTACATTCAACACCACTTCTTGACATGGTTGACATAGCAATAAGACATACCTAAAACATAATAGCGTGACTTCCCGTTTAAAATATAAAAAATATAGCGATAAGAGTCGGTAAAACTAAAGTAGTACTTGAAGAAGGTTGCTCGCAAATTTAGATGTCTCAGCGGCTAAATGTGAGTCGTTCAACCGTCCAGAGGACTTGGCAATGGAATCAAGACACCAGTTCAGTCAAAAAAGACCAGATTCGGGAAGAAATCGATAAATCGATGCACAGAGCCACGAGATAACGGGTTATTGGTGAATCAGGCGTCGGGGAATCGTATGGCGTCATGTGTGGACCTAAAGAAGAACCTTGAAGTAGTAAGAGTAGAAGTAAGCCTGCTCGAAGTACCGACCTCATTTCGACTGAGCATCTTTAGGATCCAAAAGAGACGAGTATATTAGACATATTAGACAAACGTATTCATTCAACACTGGTCGTAACGAATTCCAAAACCAATTATCTATACTTTTTGTTTTCTTCACAGACATTGTGCACAAATTAAGTTACAATAGGTACCTACAATGTCCTACAGTTATGCTAATTCCCAAATAGACATACATCCCTTGGTATTGAAAATGAGTAATAGTGACAATAAAATGTGCAGATACTGCCTATCTGCTATACCATTAGTAGTATCAAAATTATTTATCATACTATCAGCGGTGTTTATGTTATATACATTATGATATCGATAAGACGGTTTTCAAGGTTACAGTTTTGTAAAAGAAGATTATAACTGCCATTGTTCTGTATAATCTGAATGTTAATCATAATCATCATAGCAACCCATTAATGTCCCACTGCTGGGCACGGGTCTCCTCTATCTTTAGACCATAATCCATACATGCTGGCCTAATGCGGGTTGATGGATCAGACATACCCTTACAATTGCTTCTAGGGTACAATAATTTCGTTCACTATTAGTGTATGGTAAAACACTTGACAAGTTCATATAAATTCCATAAAGTGAAATCCGGTATATTCCATCATGTTCAGAATAATTTTTGTAGGAAGTATTATAAGCGTTATCTTTGTGATTTTTATTTTTTACGGTTTAGAAAATAGAGGCAGCGGGACACAATTTATGCTACTTTCGGAGAGTTTATTTCCGAAAATATTCACATATATACAAAATAGATCATAGAAACCTTAAAGTGTTTTAAAAGATCAGTCGAAGTATCTATGTGCCAGTCTAATAATACTATGAAGAAATATGAAACATTATTTTATTTGTTATCATATCACTATAGCCTATGAACAATTGTCATTCCCCATTATTTATTAATTTTGTAATAGTAGCTCAGTTTATCAACTATTACAAATATGCCTAGGCCTGCTCTCAGTTTGGCAAACTTCCCATATTGCTAGAAACACTACAGTGAAATTTCATACATTATAATTACACATTGCATTTCTATAGTAAAATTTTGTACTATAATTTAGAGAATTTGTTATAAAATGAAAGTAGAATAGTACTAAATTAAAAGTGATTCCTACTTATTAATAAAAGTGATTTCTTCTAGAAAACGATGTTTGAAGTTGAATACTAAATATTGATTAAAGGCCACATGATTCTGTATTTGCTAATACAATGACAGTGAGCCACAGGTAGCAAATGAGTTGAATCTGAATAAAAAAAAAAATTTAAAACTAAAATAAAAATGCAATGGCATTATATACATATACTTAATGAAAGAAAGAAAGAAAAACTATGATTTAAAATCTGCTACAGGATAATAATATACTTACACATTACAATGTTGGAAACAGAATAATGCTTAGTATGCACAATATTAATTAGGTAAACATTTTAAGAGGTCCATTACGCACAGCTGTTTTTCAATTATATTTTCCATTACCATTGAATAATCCATTATATGGAGGCCACTGGTGACCAATGTGGTATTATATGTAATAATGACTAATAACTTTCTTTGTCTTGAATACGTGTATTTTAGCGAAGTTAGTATTGAGTATAAAACTATATATAATTTAATATCAAGCATTCCATTCCATATTAATATTATAGTTCTAAAGTAGCCAGTCTACATCACATATAGAGCATTATGCTGTAGAACTGTTGAATATAATATATACAAAGGACATCATTCTCACATATGTTTTTGAGTAGTGTGTGACCAGTGGCAGATTTGCCCTAAGGCCCAGTAGGCCCGGGCCTAGGGCGGCCAGATCATGGGGCGGCCAATTGTGTCAAAAAGTTGAGAAAGGGGCGGCTGGAACATACTACAAGGCCTGGGGCCTAGGGCAGCCAAGACTTCAAATCCACCACTATGTGTGACATAATATATTTCTAGATTTTCATTTGTTTATGAAAAATGCAAGGAAATAATTAATTTCTGAAATATGAGCAACTGGTAAAATAATGATATCTAATGTACAAAAAAAGAACAAATTTATGTAACAAATCCCACCGAAATTGCACAACATTATGCATATTACCTACTTTATAAATATTAAAAGAGAATTGAATTTGTCATAATATGTATTTTAAATCTTACATTATTATTATTCATTTGTATAAAAGATGAATGATGAACAAATGACAACCAATAATTGTATTAATTTAAGAAATAGAATATTTGACTACATGAAGATCTCATCAAATTTGTTGTTTTCTAAAATTCAATGTGTTGTTCAAAAGTTCAAGAGATTCTGCCTTTAAATTTTATGCATTACTTGGTTGCAAGTATAGTTTTATAATAATATAATGTAATTAAAGTTGTTGCTAAGTCGTAAGTTTGAAATTATTTAAATATAATGTACAAGGAAAGCACGTTTGCATCAATAACTGGCCAATGAACTTTGGACTTTGGTTATGCTATGAAAACCACTTATAACGACTATATTAGCAGGTGCTCGCATTTAGGTAAGTATATTTTCTTGAAAAATAAATACCATTTCTAATTAATAACACAATTATATTGAAACATCATTAAGGCCGCGAGCAAAATAATATTTTTTCAAAATAAAATCAAATGACGGCTTTTAAATACAATAAATCAAGCTTACCTGGGATATGGGATTCATGATAATTTTTCTTGTTTTCCTGTAATAATTCAAGATTGTGCGTTTTTAGACTTTGTCCTATACGTTGTACTATGCCCTCAATAGATTAATTAGGCAAGTACAAGCGACGTGAACAACGAAGGCGTACGCAAACAACTCCTGCGTTGAGAAACTACACAGATTCTATATACTACGCGTCACTGGCGTCGATAACGTAAATGTCATTTTATGGAAATTGGAATGGAATTTCCAAGCATTAGATAGAGGTAGAACAATGAGTTATAAGTGAACGTCAATCCGTATAAAGGAACGGTATGATAAGAATACGTTTTGAACATTAGTCTTTTACAGCCTTACTTATAAAAATCTACTAATTATCTTCTTAGCAACCAATTAACTAATTACTACTTAACTTCTTAATTAGTGATTAAACATTTTCTACTTAAAAACGTTGATTAAGCATGAGTTAGCTAATGAACTGTTAATGACCCGAAAACTATTTTACTCTGTCAATACCACCAAATGTTGGAAGCATAAAATATTTTTTGCCGCGTATTTCACACTTGAAACGTAATAAAACGGCAACATTCCGTCACCAAAACCGAAAACTAAAAAGTTAACTGTCATAAAGTTCCTTTGCAGTTTTGTGACTTGTGTTTGTGTGAATTTGAAAACGAAAAGTGTGTAGATACCTTATAACAGCTATTACTTGTAATTCCACAGGTATGCTACCACCCCGGTTTTCTACATGCAAGTCATTCCTTAAAATATTGATTATTCTCAGCATATTTTCTTTGCTAAATCCATATCTTTATTTAAATTCTTTATCGCCCAATTCTTGCATCGGATTCATTCTTGTATAATACAATTTTGGTCTCTTAGCCCTAACCGCCCGTATCCGTACTAGTCTTAAATTACGTATTTTTCCATTTCATTACGAATACTTAATACATTAACGTTTTCAAAAATTTAAATTTAAAAATTAATTAATTTTAATTTTTTAATTAAATTTACTTTTTAAATTACTTTTTAAATTTTGTTAGTTAAATAAAATCAACACAGCAACTTTCTTGGTCACAACTCACAATACAACACACGAACTCAAACCGAAAAAACAGAAACACGTGAAACAATTCAAACAATAGACATCGATGCAGCTGCCCGCTAGAGAATCAGCTGACGCATAACCGCCATTTTGCTACTTAAGGTTTAAACAAGGGTCCGTTGCTGTTTAATTTGACAGAGACTAAAATGCGTTACTTATTAACCGATTAAAGTTAAGCAACGTTTATAAGTAAGAAATGTTCTTAAATTACTGTTAAGTATAAATTAAAATTTAAGTAACATTTATAAGTAAGGCTGTAAGTGATTATTTTTGTAAATGATAATAATTATCATCTTTATATTTTGCTGACACCTTTTTTTTTGGCTTTGTATGACGGTTCATAAGTATCATGTATTTGATCTATATGAAATAACTACCTACAGATCAGATTAAAAAAATACTTTAAAGCTACAATATCCATAAGTAAAAGCTATTTTTTATTTTGTAAACTTATGTTTTCAATAAGAAATCACGGTATGTCATTAAAGTAAAAAAAAACAATGTATGCTTAATAAATAAAGTCAGAAAAAAACAGGTGACCGTGTCAGACCATGCTCAATGTAGACGCCCGCAACATACGAGCGTATCTTCATAGCACTTACGTCCTTTTGTTGAGAAGCGCAGTTTTTCGGCAATAACTCAAAAACGGTAATCCGAAAATAATTTTGGTTGAAAACTTGGAAGTATTTAATATTATTCGTTAACTTTGTGATTTTATTCAGATTTTATGGTTAAAGGTTTAGAAAATAAAGGGGGGGGGACACAATTTATGCTATCTTCGGAGCGCTTATCTCCAAAAATATTCACTTAATTAAAAAAAAAATCTTAGAAACCTTAGAGTTTTTTTAAAAGATCTGTGGAAGTATGTGCTATTCGTAAATGTTTACTGACAAAAAAAAAAACAGCTTCTGTGTAAGTACATGTTTGCAGTGCAACCCATAAAAATATTTATTTTTATTACTACTACTCCCATCAATATACATCGAGTAGGTAGGTAAGTACCTAGTTTTTGTGTAAAATACCTGTGACATACGGGCGGACAGACATGACGAAACTTTATGGGTTCTGTTTTTGCCATTTTGAGTACGGAACCTTAAATTTCTTTTTATAAAAACGACGTTATCAAGCACGGAACAGAAAAAACAAACAAACATTTTTTCTGTTCCTGTTAGCAAGTGAAATAAGGGCGTATGAAATAACCTACTGCCTAAAGGGTTTCAAATAGGGTAAAGTCGTCTAGTATCGGCCACTGCCTAATATCGGCCACTTACTCTCATTTTGAAATGATTAAGTATTAAAATCTGTACTATAGTAGCTAATTTTCGTGCGAAATGATACCTTATTTCATTGAGCAAGAGACTATTATATTGAATATGGCTGCCGCCAAACGTCACTTGGACGCTCAGTGAGAAAATGTTTGTGGTCCTGTAGGAATGACCCAAATTTCGAGACATTTCGTAGTCAGATTCACGGAATTAGCTATAGGATATCGTTCATTTGATTAATTTACTAACGTGTGAGAAAGGAATAATACCTATTATTATTTAATTTATTTTATAAAATATAAGCCCGGCCGAGGTTAGGGATAAAAATGAACTAAAAACCTTTAAACTGGCCTAGTGGCCGGTACATTTAATCGAACCTTGCCTAAATTCGGCCTCTTCATTACTCCAGCATTCTCCAGCTGTGGCGTATAAAAGGTACCTACAAACTATTGTTCTGGCCATGGCATATCGTGAATACATAAACAAATTAAAAGAAATAAGGCAGAGAGACAGCTAAAAAAACATCGAATTGGCGAGTCATCATCATATCAGCCCAATGACGTCCACTGTTGAACATAGGCTTCACCTAATTTCCGCCACAACGAGCGATTTAAATTGAATTGGCGAATATCCAAGAATATTTTCTTATTGCAAAAGAATTTTGAATCAGATTTTATACACAGATGCATAATTACAATATTTTCGGATATATTTTATACATCAACGGTACTCCATTTATCTTAACCGGTTAAAATCCTACCTAAATTATAAATGCAAGTTATATATTATGAATGAGTATGCGCATTTAATATTACCAGAGGACTTAAATTTTTCATTAATATATTCAATTAATAAAAAATCTGTTATTTAATAGCTGATAGTTTTTTAACATAGTAAATATTAGCTATTTTGAATTAAAATTCTGCTTGGTTCCCTCTTAGGTATATGCCGATATAAAGCAACCAAATGGACGATCTTTGGCATGTATGGCCGATTTAAGGGGTTTTGACAACAATGCACAAAAAAAGAAGAAAAATTTAATTGGGAATAAATTTAACTGAGACAAATTAAGATGAAATAATGAATAATTAACTAACGTATAGCATAAAAATACCCCAAGTAGGTATGTATCAAAGGCATATCAAAGAAACAAGAGGTTTTCCCAAGGGACTACAGTATGGGGTTCTTCAAAAAAGGAGTGAATAGGTTTCTTAAGGGTCGGCAACGCGCTCGTGATACCCCTGGTGTTGCAGGCGCCCATAGGCTACGGTAACCGCTTACCATCAGGCGGACCGTACGTCTGTTTGCCACCGTCGTGGTATAAAAAAAAAAAAAAAAAAAAACATGCAGTTATATGACGAAAAATGTTACATGACAAATATTTAGCGCTTTTACTCTATTTACCTACTTTATAATGTATTAACAACATATTAAACTTTTTTAGTTGTACAAATATGTCCGCGATACTATAATATTTAAGTTTTATATTTCAGTCAAAAAAGAGGCTAAAAACTAAATTTTACAAGATGAAGTTGGAAACAGTTTTCAAGTAAAGTCTGTGAATTCTTAGAAAACAAACAGTTAAAAAATTAAATTATATTTATATATAGATAATTTTTGTCGTTTACATTATGATCGGGGGAATAGTTTAGAAGTTACCTACTACGATATAACAACCTGTCAGTACACCGGCGGTGAACATTGGCACCATCATTAGATATTTTTGTTGAAAAGGGTGACTACAACTTATTGCATAATGTACAGCATATTTTATTGAACCATTCACATGAGGACATAAGTATATTGATCCATAGGTTCTATAGTATTTATTGAGCTTTTGGTGATGGATTGGAATGGATGGTGTCAATATATTAATGAACTCGACTGTACCTGTTGCACAAGTGTTGCCGTTTTAGTGCTTTCGGCACAAGATCTAATTTCTAAGGGTCTTTAGCGCATTTTTGTTTACATCAAAAATATCGAGTGCAATTTAGTGAATTTTGTTGTAGGTTACCTACCTAATTTTAACAGGTTTAAATAAATGAAAAATGTTTTATCTGTTTTATGTTTGAGGTAAATTAAATGGACCGATTTTGACGGAATTTTCACTGGCAGATTTTTCAAAAAAAAAAAAATCTGCCAGTGAAAATTCACAGAAAATGAACAGAATTTTGGAATAGGCATAGATAACATTAATAAAAGCTACATACATTTAAATTAAAATAACCAATATTTACGTAACTCAGAAACTACCACCTCCCCCCTCTCCGTTACCATTTCACTTTAACCACAATGACAAGTACAATCAGCATCTACGGGCAGGGGAAAACGCGCGATAAATGACTTCTTGATAAGGTCCAGAAGAAAGGACGGGGTGGGCGGCGCGGGCTGGTTATTTTCACTGCAAAGTTTAGAATAAAGGGCTGACACGCACGGCGGCAAAACACATTTTAGAGATTCTTAGTCGCTATTCCGTCAAATCTAATGCTATTTTAGAGAAGGTCTCGTGCTTTTTTTTGTCAAAGCGGCAACACTGAGTAAAGGTTGTAGGTGTGTGAGCGCAACGGGTGAGCTTAAGTGGTGACTACTGACCTATATTATTTTCAGGTCAGTGATGGTGACACTTTGGATGCATCCTAAGTGTTTTAAGTAGACCCTATGGTAGCTGGTACACACTCAATCTAGGTCGTGATCGTGATCAGTGATCTTATTACAAAAAGACTGTGTAACGTGTTAGATTGACGGATCACTATAACCGATAACAAAATAACTAGATTTTTTGAAATCAGTGATTTCGATCCTTTGATCTCGATCCAGATTGTGTCTGTGAGAAATATTGTCAGTTTACGTGAATCAGTGTCGAGTGCATTAATGTGCTACATCTGTTTGCATGATAATCTGCATCTATTAATGGGAATGTGAATGCAGGTACAGATACAGAGGCCCCACATTTGCGGACGCGAATATTCAGGACAACCCTGATCCGTACTGTAAATTAAAGTAGCAAATATTGTATGCTATTTTCTAAACCATAAAACTTTAAAGTTTGATATGAGTAATAAAAGTGTTTAACACTGTATTTTTGGTAATTATTTTTGTCAGGTTGTATGGATCTAGCCTTTCAAACGAGCAATAATGCTCATGTTTGCTTCTGGTATTCGTATATCGGGGGCATTGAATGATAAGATGCATAAGGGTCTGTGTTTTTGTGCCATCACAGGGGCAGGTGTCATCATCCGTTACATGGAATCTGTGTCAGTAGGTATCCGTGTTTGGTGAGTAGTTTTGTGAGAGCGAATGTGTTCTGTGGAATGAATCACGTTGTATAAGTCTGTGAGTGTAGGGTACCAGGTTTTTATTGATGTACCTTTTGTATTATTACTGTATGCTTCTTAAACTTTCTTACAACTATTTTGTTTTGCGAACTTTTTGGCATAGCTGAGGGGAAAGTTAGTAAATGTAAGTGTGTCAGGTTGTACGGCCGCTAATTTAGCTGCTATATCTGCTGCTTCATTGCCGTGTATTCCTGCATGTGCTTTGATCCATACAAATTGGATTTGTGTGTGCGTGTTGTGTAAGAGTTTTAGTATGCTGGTGGTAAGATTGTGCGTAGTGTATGAGTTGTTGTTGTTTATAAACACCTCATACACTACGCACAATCTTACCAAATTAAACGTTATAAGGTCTGACTCTAGATTGGTTTTAGAAGATATATATCTTCCAAAGCCGATCTAGAGTCAGACATTATAACGGCTGCAGGGACTTGTTGCTCATGCAACCACTTGCAGGCTTGATCGATGGCTTTCGTGAAGATGGTGTTCTGTGGAGTAGGTATGTACAACAAAGGCTGCTCCAACTTGATCATCGTATTTACTGCCGTCTTCGATGTGGTATTCTGTGTGCTGGGTGAAGCAGGTTAGATGGGTGTGTGGGCGTATCTAGAGTGATATCGGCAGACAGGTGTTGGCTTAGTGTGTTTATTCTAGTACGTTCAATTTCAGCAGTTTCTTTGCTACTATTTTTACCCGACTACAAAAAAGGAGGGTAATGTTTTTCGCGCGTATGTATGTATGTGGGCATGAATGTTCCATTGTGACCTTCTGTAGCCTAAACAGCTTGTCTGATTTTAAAGTGTGAGGTGTCATTCGATTTGTATTTTTCCCCCGAGTGTCATAGGCTATGTGACGTCAACAAAAAACAATATGGCGGACGTAAACTGTCAAAACAGACGTTTTTTTCGCAATATGGGTACTATCATATAAAAGCTAATTACTAGCCTAATTCAATAATATATGCACTAACTATTGCCCGCGGCTCCACTTGTCTCTTGTAACCTGAATAGCTTGACCGATTTTGAAGTGCAAGGTGATATAATATTCGTATTCTTCCCCAAATCTCTATATCTACACTAATATTATAAAGCTGAAGAGTGTATTTGTTTGTAAGCTATAGGTATAACATCATTCTACGGCGTGCGGGGTTACGTTCCCATCGTTTTTTATTTAGCCACTTATCAGTAATGTGAAACAGTTAAACGATTTTGATAAAACATATATAAGAACGATCGCTAGAAAACGTGCTTTAAAATAAAATAAATAAAAAAGTTAATTTAAAAATCCGACTGCCTAAAAAGTACTAAAAAAAAGTCATTAAGTGTTTATAATTATATGTATGTTTAGAATAAGGTATTTATTACTATGGAACACTTCTGTGTTCCATAGGAGATTCAGAGATAGGTTTTTTAGAGGACTACTTTCATTGTTCTGTGCTATGGAATGTAAAAAAATATTCCGAAATAAATGAATTATTATTATTATAATTAAATAGATACCTATATCATCATCATCATCATCATATCAGCCTATCGACGTTCACTGCTGAACATAGATACCTATATAGCACTTTAGAAATTCATAAAGTAATAATATTATACTTATATAATAATTAATAATATTTACTGACGAAGACTACTTTTTGGCAAGGCAAGGCAGTCGGGTTTTTTGTTTTTTTGTTGAAATGGCTATGGCGTTTGTTGTATTAACTGTGCGAAATCCTTTTATTATTTTGAGAGCAAAGACGCACTGGGTGGATAGTAGTTTTTGTCGATTATAGATTTTATGACAATATATTTCCTGGAAATACAATTTGTACTATGCTTTTCTCCGTAACCTGTCGACTGTTAAGACATACAGTCCGGAGATGTGGTTACTCACCTTAGGTCTAGCCCACTAGAGCTAAACGAGCTATAGAACGACCTATGCTCGGCTTCTCTTTGAACGACAGAATTCTTCTACTACGAACAGCAACTCGTAGAATAAGTAAGCTAAAGTGAGTTGGCTACATATGCAGAAGAACCGATGCATGTTGGAGCAAGCATGTTTGGAGTGGAGACCGCGATCCGGAAACTTAGAGTAAAGCGGCAGGTGGGGGACTGAAGGCGAGAGAGAGAGATGATGCGATGAGAAGAGATGATGCGTGCAAGGAGAGCCCTATATCCAGGAGTGGATTGCAATAGGCTGAATTGTTTGATTGATTTATTGACAAACATCAAATGATTGAACTAAAGGACCCTATTAATCTTCAGAAACCAGAATATTTATTTTAAAATTGTAAGGATATTGTTATGGTTTGGGATATGAAAATGCTTCGTTATCGATCTTGGAACTCTTAAACTAAAACTTTAGTACAAAACGGATGTGATAAGACCATACGAATTAGTTAAACAGAAGGAATAAACACAACTATTGTTGTATGTCTTTTTAACCTGTGCTACTTTATTTTCGAAAGGCTGTATTTCACAAATAAATGCATGAATCTCGTTCTCTTTAAATAATTCTACAAACAAGTGTATATTTAAAAAAAAACAAAAAACCCGAATGCGAAATTATTATTTATTAGTTATAATATTACTTTGTGAATTTTGATAGTACTATTTAGGTATTTAATTATGAATGTGACTTATTTCCATCTTTTGAGTTTTTTTTAGTTATTTTTTTATTTGTAAGCACATTTTCTAGCGATCGTAATAATTTTAGCTGGTTCGATTCCTGGGTATGGCAAGCGAATTTCCGGAAACCATTAAATGCAGTTCTGTTTCTTTAAAAAAATAAAGGAATATTTAATGATTCAATGAATAAAATTATCTATCTCCAGTAATTAAAGTAGGTACTTTCTCTCCAGGAAGTATTACAAAATTCCACTCTGTATAATTAACACGCATTCATAGCCAAACTATGCTGATAATTGTAAACCTTCAGTCTTCGATTGTATCTTTATTCTTATAAACATAAAAAAGGTCTCCTATTTACCTGGACACCTGCCGGTAGGGCACCTGCCCCTGATGCCATTTCGGCCGGAAATTACAGTTTATTTGAAGTTAAAAAATGTAATGTTAAATAAATTTATACTTAGTTGTTAAAAACATCCTAAATTAATCAGTCTTCTTCTATCCTTTCCTTTATTACTTAATCCTTCACCATGAGAATGGCACGTGGGCCGCACGTGCACGAGAATGGTCTCAACTCTCAAGATGAGAGGAGAACATTCCACATCGACTGGCCAGTTGGTCTAGTGGTTAGTTCTTTGTCTGGGTGTAATTTATCTATACTAATATTACCTATAAAGCTGAAGAGTTTGTTTGTTTGTTTGAACGCGCTAATCTCAGGAACTGCTGGTCCGATTTGAAAAATTATTTTAGTGTTGAATAGCCAATTTATCGAGGAAGGTTATAAGCGGTATAACATCACGCTACAGCCAATAGGAGCTGTGCAGTGGCTAAACAAAAGTGACGGGAGCGAAGCCCCGCGCTTCTTTTAGTCTGTAATATGTATGTATTTACAAAAAAAAAAGTATTTAAGTAGCTAACAGTCAGTTGTGTAGTACCCATAACACAAGCAAATGTAATTGCTTAATTTGGGACTAGATGGCGCTGTGTGAATATTATATTATATTATTATTTTAATGTTATGTTTAACTGGCCCAAAGTTGTTGAGAAATAAATTGTATGTCACTATAAACACGCTCACAATGTCGCGATTGTTTATAAATATTAGTTACAATAAGACACAAATAGTCTTTGACATAAACTGTGCGTGAGTAACAAACACGCACAACGGAAAATGAGCTGCTCGGAATGTACTTGTTTATTTATCCACGTCTCCCCACCTCACAGTTTTGTAAACTTATATTACGGCTATTGTTAAAACGACAAAAATAGCGTTAGTCGATATATGTCACACTAAAGATACGCACTATAAAATGGAGCCCAAAATTACAATAATTTATATAGTATTAATTGGTCTAAAGTCGATATCTTGCGAAGTGAACAGGGTCAAAAGAGGTCGGAAAAATGTGGACCCGCACGAAAAATCGCTTTGGAAAAATGAATTAGAAACGGAATTAACACAGGCAATGCTGGACACAAGGAAGAGAATAAACTATACGCGCGTACCGCAGTCAAGTTCGATGAGCGATAATGAAGCTGTGCTTGAAAAGTTATTGGATCCTATCACAACAAACAATGCGAAATATTTCAAGAAAATTGAAAGTATTGACTTTAGACTGAACAGGCTGGATATTGAAATGCACGAAAAATCAAATACTATGATGAAGCAATTAACAATTATCTCACAGGCGCTCAGTAGCGAAACAAGTTGTACAGCAAACCTAGAACCAGATTTGCACGCTCTAAGAAGTGATATCAATAATATCAAGATGAAATTAACTACCGGGATACTTACCCCCAACAGAGGTATAGTTAAAACTAACGCCACCTGGAGGGAAATTAAGTACTCTAAATACTGGAGTTAGATCATTTTATTTCAAGGAAATTTTTATTTCATTTCCTTTATTTAAAAAAAGTACATTCTATATTTTCCGTTAATTCGCTTGCCACATGGAATTTAAAAAATAATATGCTGTACTTTTATGGCATTGATCGATGGGGTCAATCATAAGGATCGAATCTCCCTAACAAACGTAAATTATTTATCAACAAAATTTAAAATCTTAACTAAATTCAATGGACAACAGGACTTTTACTCAATGGTCCGACAATTATGTAAGTAAATAATTTATTAACTTTGGCGTCATTTATTTACTAAAATAAAAAACTTTAAATAAAAAAAAATCAAGAACTACTTATATAATAAATTGGTGTTTGTAATGCAGGCCCAATAGATGCGACATACCTACTATACTACTAAATACGTTACTTAAATTACCACGCAAGTTGAGTTGTATGATTTTGTTCTTATTCAATTACTTAATCACATTTGTTAGAGATAAGGTATATTCAATCCTTATGATTGACTCTATCGATTGATGCCATAAAAATACAGGGCGTTATTTTTCTGGGTTTCCATTGCCGGGTGTTGCAAGCGAATTTTCGAAAATTTTATTTCCTATTTAAAAAAAGGAACGTATCCTTTAAGTAAAATTATGTAGGTATCACCAGTATTTAGAGTACCTAATTTCCCTCTGGGTGGCATTATAAAATTCTACTCTGTCAAAACTAGTAAAAAGTTAAGCGTAGTAAAAACTAATAAGTCAACCAGTAACTACTTTTAACTCGCCTTTGAATTGAACGTAATAGTAAAACTTCGTTGATAGATTTCAACATAAGAGTTAGGTATAGTATATAGTAACGTATAGCTATAGATAAATTGACTAACGCCGTCGCATAATTTCAGGAATGTCGTCCATACTTACCTGTTTTGATTTGGCAATTGTTTAAAAAGAAATATTCCTATTTTGTATCTTGTAGGTGGCAAAAGTACATACGAGTCGGATTTTATAAGAGCGGTTTAATTTTTTTTTGTTTTGATCAGCTAATTATTTAATTTCATTAGTATTTTTTTTTACTTTTTGAAACGGTACAGTGGCGTATAGCGTAGCTACCGCCCTAGAAGCCTTATAAACCCAATATACTTAAATACAGGTGCCCGGTTTATGTGTTCGTGTGGTGCTCTTTTAGACTTTGTCACAATCGGATAAAAAAGTGGCCTTAACAAATTTTGGTACTTACAGAGCCCATTTGTAACTAGCTACGCCACTGCACTTGTCACATTTTATTTATTTTTAGGGTTCCTCACCAAAAAGGGTACAAAAGAAACTCTTATAGTCTGTCTGTCCATTTTGTCACAGCGTTATCGACATGAAATTTTTAATAGTTTTAAACACCGCTGATAAATAAGATTATTAAAAAAATATAAATTTTTATTTCCTCTGCAAAAGCGCCCGAAATAGAGGATTAAAAATATTAAATCGGGACTATTAGATCAAGTGGGGTATCAAATAAAAGGACTTGTTTTCACATTACAAAACCATTTTTATGATTTCGTACCTCAAAAATAAAAACGGAACCCTTATAGGATCATTCCGTTGTCTGTCTGTCAAGAATATTTTTTCTCAAGAACGCGTAGAGGTGTCAAGCTGATATTAATATTAAATACGCTGGTCTGCAATCCCTTGTTGTAATACAAATCAGAGTTGTAAGTAAACGCAACTAAAAGATATAGCCGTGAATATAGTATGTACTTAGTTACTATTACTTATTCTGTGGTGAATGCTCCATTTTTGTTGAATATATTGACGATCAAAAGAGTCAAAACCTTTAAGGTACCTACTTCCCGTTGAATCGTGAAATTTGGCATGAAGCAATATCAAGTTGCACAAAATAACCGAATACCGGAAACCCTACTGACAAGAAGGTTAACACAGAACCATTTCCTTGTAAAATTCAGCGACACAAATGTCATAATTGGATGACAATATATCTATAAGAGAATCACTTTGAAATACGTTCAAAGTGTTTCTATCTGTAGTACCTATGTCAAGACTGACCCCGTGGGCGTAGCGGTTAAAGTGGTAGCCTCGCCCTGCCTCGCCACTAACATAGCCGCAACGAATGACGTGGGTTCGATTCCCACACGAGACAATTATTTGTGTGATACATAGATGTTTGTTTCGAGTATAGGTGTAGTTTGTGTTCGTTAATTGTTTGAAAAGTCCCCCGTGACACTTGGCTTGTTCCCTAGTGCGGGCGTTATCTTTACAAAAACCAGTGGTATTTCTAAACCTGATGCTATTAGATGGCATTGAACATGCAAGAACCACTGTTAGAAACAGTAGATAAAAATGACAAGTCAGTATGGTGCTCTAGCTAATGATGTTATTCTTTAATTTAGATGGTTCAGATCTAGATTCTGGGGTGGACGCACGACTTAGTTCCATTGAGACCCACTTGAAGTCTGTCCAGGATGGTGTAGAATCCATTGTGAGTACCATATCTGAGGTCAAGCATCGACAGTTTTCAAGAACATTCTCTGAGTGAGTATTTTGTATTTTTATCTAAAGCACAGGCCACACCGTCAGCTAGCGAACGAACGCACGAGCTCACACCGCGAACTACAGAAAAGAGCTACGTCACTTACGTCAGCGATGTACGATGCGAACGAAATATCTGACAATGCCAGCTAGCGAGCGAACGAGCGAACGAGCTGGCGAGTAAAGCGAGGCTACATGGTAACTAGGTATATCAACCACGCGCAGTATTATTGAATCATGGTATTGCCTGCATTTTTGTAATGTCAAAATACTTAAGTAATTAATATATTCTTTAAGCTCATGCTCACAGTAATTTAAACGATACCTATACATGAAAACCGCCGCGCAAGTGACAGGAATGACGGAACGCTCTCCTCGCTCTCCCACCCGCTCGCTCGTTAGTTTTCGGTGTAAGTCCAAAAACCCTGAGCTCGCTAGCTGCCTGTATGATCTAAGCAGGCCACAGGCAAGAACATGATTCAGGAAAAAACTAGTGCAGCTTGGTTTATATAGTTTCCCTCACCTCGTTTCGCCCGCCAGCTCGCTGGCCGGCCGGCGCATAGCGATGTGAACCAGAATATGAAAAAGGTAAAATACAAAATCCTTAGCATTAATCCTTTATAGTGACTAAGATAAAGGTAGTTGCTTGTTTTGTTTTCTATAAAAAAAATACTGCGCTTCTCAACAAAAGGACATAAGCGGTGTGAAGATGCGCTCTTTTGATGCGGAACCCTACATTGAGCATGGTCCGACATGCTCTTAGCCGGTTTTATTTTATTCATGGAATTTATCGATTCAAATTACGAGCCCGATTTCATATCTCGATATTTTTTTAAGTCTTCTTCGATAACTACCATTTCGTTTAATCTTTTCCACTTTAAAATGGTAAATGAAAACATGGCTATGGATATCCGATCACCGTAGTAATAGCAAATGCAGGACAGTTATAAGTAGAATGTTACCTATAATGGTAACTCGATGTGTAAGTTTTGTTTAAGTTTAGTGCCAGTGCTAGCAATCCTATAGAAGTCACGAAAAAGACAAATCGATCATATAATATCTTCGGCTTATAATAGCTATACCCAAAACGTTTACAGGATAACTTTTCTTATTGAAGAATAAAACAAAACGTTTACTAGAATAAATAGTCTTATTGAATGCATTTATAGGACCTTTGCTAATTGTTTTTATAACTGCACTTAAAAGACTGCCAGTTCCTATATTAATCAAATGTACATAATCCTGTGAACGTTTATAAGATTATGTAATAGGAGAATGTGTTTTTAGCGAAAATCATCCTTTATAAGATCAGTGGTCTTAATCAAAGCGTCTATTAGTGTGTAGTTCACGGAACAGAAAAAACAAGGTGTAGTTACACATTTAATCTCATAAGTTGACAATTATAGGAGAATTTTGCTGCTTGGGCGGTATGGCCTGTGCTATAAAGTGCTTTCTGTTATCACAGAGTTAGAATATATAGTTATATTTAATTCGGAGGAAATTTGCATAACATAGCCCCAAGATTTTCTATGCCTCACAATTTGTAGGTAACTGTGTGATCAGATAATTTGATGTCTGATTTTTGACGATTCCAAACGTGTTCCAATTAAAGTTTAGTTAATAGCATCAAAATCTTTTTATAACATATTTGCTCGTAAAGGGTCTCTTATTTCACTAAGTTCAGTGTCTTAATGTATCTCATTACGCACTAGTGCGGTAATGTACAGTAAAATTCACGGCTTCTCACGATCACAGACTAGTAATCAAGATGCTCCGTCTAAAACGAACGATACTTTTTTAAATCTTGGCAAAGAGTTTTTATGTCAGAAAAGTGGTCAACATTTTATGAATAAAATTAACTTTGGGAGATAAAATAATTATGATATATATAATTCTATAAAATAAACATTTAATTCTTTAACTTAATTAATTTAGACCATATATTACAACCATTTATCTGTAATAGTTAAAACACAAAACTATTAATTTACTTTATTTCAGTAATACTGGCTGTTTTTGTGCCTTTGCCTTAAAAAAAAAGCGCTGATGCGCGCGCATCGATAATTTGTGACCAGTAAAAATTATTCCGCGCGCTTTTTGTCTTCGCTGTATTTGTTTTTTTCTAAGAAAGTCCGAATTTTATTTATTTCCTCGCAAATATGTTATAAAACGTTGTAGGACATTCGTGCGCTTTGATAATTACAGCCTCTGCTTTCTTGTAGCCCTCGCCTGCGGCTCGGGCTAGCAATATCGCCTCGGCTGTAATTATTGACTTACCGCACTTATATCATAATGTACTATTACAGTCGTAAAATATATGTACCTATACCTAGCTTGAAACGTACAATATAACTTATGCTTATCTAAAGTTATGTAGGTATGTTTCGCTAAATAAATGTAAATAGTAGGTACCTACTTAGTTTATGAGATTAAACCCGTTTAATGTTACATACACATTTTTCAGCACTCGGGCGGATGTCCCACTGGATGCCATAGCGTTGGTAACAGAGTTTAGGAGAACTCTGCACGACCAGAAAAATAAGAAATGTGATTGCAGGTTAGTAGGTAGTAGGTATTTAGGTGCACGGAGCACCTAAGTACCACGAGAGAGAAATGTGTCAAAGAAGGCTCAGGAACTTTAGACTTATGTGCGTCTTGAATCTTATTTTAAAATATAATAAGTAATATGATTGTATAATTATGAGATCTGCATAGTTATCTACCCTATTTCACCGTAAAATATAAACTTATTCTAAAAACCCAATAAAATACGCGCATAAATATTAAGATGTACAAAATTAGATGATCAGATCAGATCAGAGGGCCTCAAGTCACTCGGGCGAAACTGAAGATAGATAATAAATCCGTGAATTATGTACAGACAGGGCAGAATGGACCGGTCGGAGCGTTACCCCACAGACTGTCAAGAGATTCAGATACAAGGTTTCAACGTATCAGGAATATACAAGGTCAAGCCTGAAGATATGGAACCCTTCTACGTGCTCTGTGATCTCACTACAGCGGGAGGAGGATGGACGGTAACATTCAGAATATCTATAAATATACATAGCTTGATTAGCTTATAATATGGATACTAAACAACAGCTGGTTTATTACATAAACATTTAGGTATTTTTTTTTGTAAACATATTAGACGTTACAGCCAGAAACACAACAAATAAATGTGCTCATCAGACAAATATTTGGCCTGGGTGGGAATCAAACCCACGACCTGTCTCAGCAATCAGGGACACTAACCACTGAGCCACGAAGGCTTCAATTATGTTAGTTATGTAGGTTAGTATTTTAAACCACAACCGTAGTCTACTGTGTGAACTTAAGATGCATTCATTCACATGCTACATGCTAGGGAGTAAATTAAATTCAAAACAATGAATTTTATATTGATTGTTTTGAATTTGATTTCTAAAAACACTAACCCGCTGATGTCCCGCTGATAGCCTACCTACCAACCTACTCTCGAATTTACGTCTTTGTTATTTATCAGGTATTCCAAAATCGCTTCGATGGCTCTCAAGATTTCTACAAAGGATGGCATGATTACGAATACGGTTTTGGTAACCTCGCTGGAGAATTTTGGCTTGGATTAGAAAAACTCAACTATTTGACTAATCAGAAGTTATATGAACTGAGGATAGAAGTCGAGACTCAGCATGGACAAGACGCGTTTGCTGGCTTCTCAGTGTTCACCATTGGACCCAAACATGAGGGCTACAGAATCAGCACACTCGGAACTTATTACGGAAACGCAGGTATGTAATAAGACTAATAAGTCAATTCGAAAGAAATAGTTACTCAGGTATCCGTTTAGGTACATCTAAACTGCTAAAGTGTCTATCAGTTGTTTTAATAGATCATAATTCTTACCAAAATTCTATAAGGTTTTATTTATTCCTGGACTCTATCAAATGTATGTAATCCATACATATCATAAAGGCTTTGTCCTGACTGACTGACTGACAGACAACGCACAGCCTAAAGCGCTGGTCGTAGCGTAATTTGGAGGGTGTGTTTGTCCTAATGTCTAGAGGTGTACTAAGAAAAGGTTTTTTAAAATTCAACCCCTAAGGGGGTGAAAAGGGATAAAAACGATTGTATGAATCTTCTTTGTGTTTTTAACTTATAGATTTGAAAATTCGTTTCGGGGTACTGCTATCAAAATAAAAAATACGCTCATCAATATTTTTGACAAGAGTGGCTTTGGAAGGGGGAAATTGGGGATGAAACGTTGTATGAAAAGATCTTTGCTTTGAAGTTAAGGATTTGCAAATTAGTTTTGGGATAGGAACTTAAAATGTTGTTATTAATATTTTTGATAGGGATGGGTTCAGGGGGTGAAATATTAAATAGACAGTTCTTTGTTTCTCAAGTTATAGTTAAGAAAAATTATATTTTGATGCTTTAACCAAAATGAAACATTCTGTATTAAATATTATTGACAGGCATGCCTATAGGGGTGCTATCTGGAAATGAAACATTTTTTTATTTTTTATTATTACCTACTTATAGTAATAATATAATATAACATACTAATATAATAATTAGCGACTCTATAAAATTGAGCTATAGATCGGTGAAAGTGTATTTAAAAGTAATAGTACAGGATCCCAGGTCCAAATTTTATTTGATTTCTATCAAGTTAATTTTTCGTGAGTATCTTCATTTCGATGAGACGCCCAACAATTTCGTATTCCAAAAGTTTGATTGTGGTAGCTACAGACGTAGCAAGGGTATACCGGACCGGGAAGGAAATACCGGGATAACGTACTTACCACGCAATTTGTAGGACAATATGACTGTTCAATTACATAAATATTAAGTGAGTAAAAAAAAATGGTCCAAAATCAATGGTTTGATCGAGTTAACATTGATGAAATAGCAGCGAATTTAATGCGTAAATTCGCTGAGGCCAAATACATTAACTCAGTAGACTATGGGGGCGTCTAAGGACAACCAAAAATTACGTTGCTGGTATTTCGTTTGTATTGAGTTTTAATTTTTAATGGACGAACGGATGCTCATGACAAAACTATACTTAGGGGTTTCGTTTTTACCATTTCGGCTACGGAACCCTAAAAAGATGTGCCTGAAAAGTAGACATTAATTTTATCAACTCCAAATCCAATCACTATGATTCTAAAATGCAACGTTAAAGCGAGTGCCACATAGATGGTTGTAATCTTGCGTTCCAACAGAGGTGACCTTGTATGTAATCATGAGATGCCATCCTTCAAGGTGTTAGATGTAATCCAAATTTTATATAAACTACGCGAAAGACATCCAAGCTCCCACCAAGGTCACCTCTGTTGGAACGTAAGATTGCAACCGTGTGGCAAACGCTTAAAAGAACATCCTCCGTGTTTCGTCGAGAACTGTGGTAAATACTGCGGAATTGGTTACAGGTGACTCATTGTCCTATCACGCAGGACAAAAGTTCTCAACGTTCGACGTGGACAATGACGAATGGAAAGACGGTGCTTGCGCCACAGAACACGGGGGAGCTTGGTGGTACAAGGAGTGTGACAAGAGGTAGGTATAACGTTTTTAATAAATATACCTATGTAATACTGATTTGCGAATTTGAAAAGTATTATAGCATGTGCCACATGTTATTCTTGCGTCCCAACAGAGGTGACCTTGGATGCCTTAGATTTTCTTTTTGAGCAACTACTTAGTTCCGTAGCAAGATTATTTCTTCTTTTTTAACAACTGGTTGTGAATCTCAGTTGTCAATGTGGCCGGAGGGATACAAACAATAATTTGTTTGATGCAAGACATCCACTGCGGACAATATCCATAGTTTTAATTAATTTGTTGCAGTAATCTTAACGGCAAATACACTCAGATTGGAGAAGAACCCCGAGGAAAATCTATTTATTGGATATCGTTTAAGGGTCCTAATTCACCACTTAGCAAAACCAAAATGATGATCAGGCCCTTGCCTGCTAGTAAACCAGTCGACTATGAAACGACCAGGGTAATGTACACCCATAAAACACATCTGGGACATTTGGATTAACCTGAATCGCGTTACTAACACGTGTTTTAGAAAAGTCAATACTTATTACGATATTACCTACCATTTAAAAAGTTATTAAGAGCGGTTATACCTTATGAGTGGCAACATCGCAATTAAGTGTCATATTTCGTGTTTTTAAATTTTTATTAATTAATCGAAGCTATATTTTAAAAATATTTAATTAACTTTTCAGACTTAGGTGTAAAGTGTGTAAAAGGTAAAAAGTAATTGCGTTTACAGTTCTATGTATTTATATGCTAATAACACATTTGAAACATGCAGAGCGTTATTTTCGTAGTAAAATAACTGTAGGTAAGCATTACAGATCATCATCATCATCACTTTAAAACACACTTTCACGTAATCCTAAAAAGTTTATTAAACATATTTTTAAATTTATAGCTCCGAATAAGTAATAAAAATTTAAAACCACGGAACACATTGACACATTGCGACGACGACGTTACTACTCTGTGGGTATACGCTCATAAAACAAAATAATATGAAATTTACAAGAATGTTGATCTTATTAATATCGTAAACAATAATGTGTAGTACTATTCGTCATTCGCTATTGTTTGTACGTGTTAGTTCACATTTCGGAAACATCCTGTGCACAATTTGTAGCTATGGTATGCAATCTATATCGACGGTGGAAAGGAAAAACAAATGAAACGCCACTTTGGTCGAAAATGAATTTTATATATTGGGTTTTGGATTTTCTGTCGATATGTCTAGGTTAGAAGTAGAGTTGCCACCGGTACTATATTATATAGTATCGTGCTATATTTCAGTCCTTTGTACTAAGTATATGTTATAGAAAAATAATATAGTAAGTACGAATAATGCTATATTTTCATCGGTTATTCAGTTTTCGCGCTTTTTTAATTAACTATCTCGGGAATGCACCCGCAACGCAGCATTGGGTATTTTAGAATGAATCGCATTCAATTGCTCAGATTCCTATAATAATTTTAAAAACAATGTTTTGAAAAAAGTACTATTTTACCTTCAAAAAAGGTGGCAACTCTAGTTAGAAGCCGATCAGAAGTACTTTGGCGTTTCATATAAAGTACACAATGGCGTTTAAAAATACACTCCCTTTATACGACTGTTTTATGATATATTTTTTGAACAATGTCAAATAAATTAATTTTAAAATATTGTAAGTGCCTCTTAAGATATACCTAGACCAAACTTATTTTTCTACGAAGATGCATCATGCATGCATGATCATGCACTTTAGGTACCCTTCCCAATTTTCTTTTAATTTGGCCTTTCAATACTTTTTCCCTAATAAATTATGTGACGTGTCGTAACACATTTTGTTCCTCCTCGAAATTAAAGTACAAGTCGTGGCATTTCATTTGTTATTCCCACCCTTTAAGAAAAAGAAAAAGGTCTAAATATTTTTTCTAGTAGCAAATACTTTGTTATAAATTGAGTTTCCTTTACTAATTTATATATTTTAAATAAGTTATAGGTATGTTATATTTTAAATCCTTTGAGTATGTACTTTAATTTATTTACGTATTAATTGAGCCATCGAATGAGCTAAAAGTAGACAGGCATTAATGATGAGTGAGATAAATATAAATATAGTGCGAAGACAAATTAATTACGTAGGATCGTTCACTGTGGAGATCATCACAGGAAAGTTTTGTCGAATTGTAATAAGGCTAAAAAAATTGAGAGATGACGGTAACGGTGTTCTTCGTTTATCATCCATAATTTCAGTATGTACAATGACACAATATCTCCATGATAAAATTGTTGAAGATCATCAAACGAGATCAAATAAATTCCTATCTTAAAAATGCATAACATTTAATCTTCATAACCGCTTATGTTCAAAAATAATTTTATACTTGCTTTAATTAACAGACATTGAAGAAACTTTAATCAACTCTGCTAAACAATTCGCCAAATGGCGCTACATTTGTTTTCCATTTCCACCGTTAATTTTTGTTTTTAAATATTTGTTTTTAAATATTTGTAGAAGTTAACAAAAGGTTTAAAAGGAGAGAAAATATACAAAAATTTGAAGGAAAGTAGTAATTATCACTATTATATTTTCCCATACAAATTGTTCGTACCAGTCCAACAGGATGAAAACAAATAAATAAAATTCTAAAAAGAAACAATCACTTACATTTCAATATAAAATTAATATAAAAAGAATACACACAATTAAATAGCTGTAAGTCAAATCTTTATTAAAAAAATATAGTATAAATTAAACTATGTAACTTTAACAATACATGTAGAACTTCCAATACTCAGAAATTAAAGGTCAGTAATTCGGAAATAATATAATACTTAATAATAATATAATAATAATATTCTACCACATTCACACATATTTGCTTGTGTTATGGGTACTAAACAACTGATATACTACTTAATTTTTTACATATTATAGATAAATTACACCCAGACACAGAACAAACCTTTATGCTCATCACACAAAGATTTGTCCTGGGTGGGAATCGAACCCACGACCTCCGGCTTAGCAGTCAGGGTCACTAACCACTAGACCAACAGGTTAGTCAACAAATAAATGTTTAGGATAAAAAAAACTTAACATGCAATCATCGTTTCTTTCGGAACATCAAAAACGGTGTTTCGTGTTATTAGACGCTTATCATTGTGCTACTTATTGTTAATTCTACATTACAAGGCATTATATATAGGTATTATTATATAAATAATAGTTAATGATCGAATTATTTACTTAATTATAATTTTATTTCATTACATATGGGCGTATGGTAAACGGAAGATTTTGTTTCCTTTTTCTGCCATTATAAGTGTATAACGTTGAAGCCGAGGCGATCATAAATAGTAAAACATGTTGTTTTCGAAAATATTTAAAAAATAAATATGGCGGTACGAAGTTAAATTTTCGATTCTATTACTTACTCGTATGTTTAACTGATGAGTAGTGAGGAGTGATGATGGCCATTAATAATTATGTTTGGATTAATATTATTTATAGCAAGTCCATGGGCGCCGCCGGGATGAGGGTACTTTCAGGGAGCTACACCACATATAAAATGTAATTAATATGTTAATAGAGACTAGAGTAGAGTAGGACACACAGTTTTTAGATAAAGTGATAAACACATTTTGAAAGCAACTCAGATGCCTTAAATGTTTTATCTTGTTTTGTTTGGTACCTAATTTCTTGCCTAACAGAGGTTTACAACTTCACCCTCTTGCACCCTGCTGCGGCCGCCCATGTGTAAGACCTAAGCAAAAAGGAGCTGCGAATTACGGTTCATCACAATTTCTATAATAAATTAAAAAAAACTGCTTGATCGCAAGTTTGTTTTGTTACTCATGTAGGTGCGATCGAAGCAACTGAATCATGACCATAAGCTCATTTTCCGCCAATCCATCTCAAATGCAAATAGATCGAAATTCCGCTTAAAGACAGATTTATTGTAACTAGCTTCCATTGTGCTACCTCCAGAAAAGGATCCAATTATATAGCCTGTGTGATAATTTGATTTAGATATAGGTATATTAGGGACTGTAGTTTCATCAAAATCCATTCGGCAGTTTTTTGCTTGAAAGAGTAATAAAAATCCATCCGCACAAAACTGTTAAATTTTTATTATTAGTAGGATTTTTGTTGAAACTGGAATTGATTGTATTAAACCTACTTAGCTAGTATAAATAAAATAATTTCTTTTTACTAACATATTTATATATTGACTGTCACCGTGGCGCAGTGGTTAAGGTGGTCGCCTCGCCACTACATCGCCGTGCTGGGTGACGTGGGTTCGATTCCCACACGAGACAAATATTTGTGTGATTCATAGATATTTGTTTCTAGTCTGGGTGTACTTTGTGTCCGTTAGTTTCATGATTGTAAAGCTCCCCGCGACACAGGGCTTGTTCCCTAGTGCGGGCGTTGTCTTTTTAAAATGGAAATGGAAATGGAAATATAGTTAGTTAAACTTGGTTTGTAATTGGCGTGTTTATTATGATTTCCACCAAACGGCTCGCATCGCATTGGATCGGAAAGGATACGAACGGATGCGATAGCGTCCGGTATGATGTCGACTCAATCGATCGGCTCCGTGAATCCGTTTCCGCGGCTACTCAAATAGTTTCAGTTTTACCGTGTTGATGTGTACCATATATGTAGTCCGGTCAACGAAGGCTCTAAAAGGGGGTGTAGAGTGCGTGTAAAGGAACCTAAGCGATTTCTTCGAAATAGAAAGTGAACATACTAAAAGTCCTGACGTTTCGGAGGTGAGCCGGAGTGGGGGGAGGGGTGTAAAGGTACCATTTTTGAGTTTTTGGCTTATAAGCTTATAACTCAAAAACGGTACGTTCTAGGAAAAAAAATCCTTCCTATTTAACGAAAGCTTATCAAATTGTCTACAACTTAGTGCTGTACACTTTTCCAAATTCCCAACTGTTTTTGAGATATGGCGCACAGAGCACGAACTTTGTACCTCGGTAAATAGTTAATCCATTCTAAAAAGTTATTAAAACATAATAAATCCATGCTTATAAATAATTTGCATTGTTTATTGATTGATTTAATATGATTAATAACATTTTATTAATTTTTGTTTGGATCCACCTGTCCCTGTTTTGAATAAGCCTAACTTTTGCATAAAACTCAATTTTGAGAAAAATATTTGTTGTGCCCTTTATCATTGTAGTACCTACTGTGTACACGATTTAATATAAGTAGTATAATAAATATATATATAAATATTTAATTAGATATAAAATTCATTCCGATCCGTTGCGATGCGAACCGTGTGGTGGAAATCATCTTTTTATGTTCGTGGCTCTGTAGTCTGGTGTGTTTCACGGGTCTTGTCGCGCATGGTTTCTTTAGAGGTATTTTTAAATATAAATTTAAAAATACCTCTAAAGTATGTAGGTATTTTTAAATTTATATTTACAAATGATGTTCATTTTTTTTAAATAAATATATATTGTCCATCATAATTAAGCAGGATGCACAATTCAATTTAATGTTGCCTACATCTACAATTGTTTTATTAGTTGGTAGGTATTCTGTAGGTAGGTAATATAAATAACCATTTTTGAATCTAAACTAAGTAGGTTACCTATTAAAAAGTATTTTGCAAGTCTACAAAAAATATGAAAGTCAACAATAAAGTCTTTGTTAAAACATCAACTATGAACTTGGAAATGGTAACTAGGTACCTACAGTGTGGTTTAAAAAAAAAGAGCTATTTAAAGTTTAAAAACCTACTTAAACTTCAACTTAGTTATTTAGTCAATAATAATTTTATTATTTTTATTTTATTATTTTTCCGTTATGTTTAGGGCGCTATCAGTTTCATAATAAAAGAAAGCAAAGACTAGGGATGGACAACATTTTTAGCCCAAGAACAAACAGCTAATATTAACACGTTCAATGCGTTTACTAAAAGTCAATACTTTCCGTGGGTGCGTCATGACCTCCATACATCTCATATTTATCCTTATTTAATATTGTGCGTCGTGAACATCATTTGTTCATATCACCTCCTTTCATCACCAGTTTTTAAAAGCTAATAACTTTGAATTTCTCATTCATAAACAATGAGCCTTATTTTTTGTATCAATGCAATAATAGTAAAAACAAATTCATAATAATCTTTCTTCAGTATAAAAGTTTCGGTCATCCCTTACTTCATTTCTATTGCACTATCCGTCTTCACCGAACTGTATTTTTTTACGAGACCTTTTCATTGTAGTAAATTTTATCGTAAATATTTTTTAACCTCGAGCGTGTGCTATCGTTTCCCTACACTATGATCGACTGAGCGTGCGGCGCCGGGCGTGCCAACGTACAGTGCTACGTGACGTTGTTGACTCTGTGCAAATACATCTCATGCCGCATACAGCGCAAAAATATTGGTCGCTGTGCGTCATGAACATTATTTTGCCATAGGTTTTTTTTCTTTAATTTGAAATATTTCAAAAAATATTGACATACTTATATAAGTAGGTAACTATAACTTCCATACTCATAGCAAAACATAAAAAAAACGCTCCACCGCATTGGAAGAAATGTATTTTAGAGCGCCGCACCTCGGTACGGTCGTCCATGGACCTATAGAGTTCACAACACACGCAACGTGTTAATTTCAGAAAATTTTTGAAGTTTCTGCCCTGAAACCGCGCTTGAATATGGTGGACAAAATTAAGCTACGCAGTAACAACCAGTACACCAAGCCAGCGCTAACCGGAGATTACTTCCCTATTGCAATTAACTACCCGTGAAGATTGTTATCTACAATGATGTATTTAACTAACCACTTGCGGATTCAAACATAGTGTTGAAGACTCAGCAGTGGCAATAATAGCAATTAATAATAAGCAACTTAAATTCCTAAGGTGTGCGTAACAAGTTGCGATAATGTGTAAATATTTATATTGTAAGAAATTGTTTGCTTCAATTCTAGTTACGAATTTTGGTAATCGACAACAGTTTTTGGTATACAGTTAAGTATCAAAAACTGTTAATCGCTTAATCGGTGGCGAAATCAATTTGCCGCAACTAGTTAGACAAGTGACAAATTTATATAAGAGCGTAGGTTCATAAGTTGTGTCAATGTCAAGGTAGAAATTAACTACCTTGTCGTATTGAGTTGTAATCCGTACGGTATCTATAGGGTGGGTGCCCCGAATACTTAGACCTGGTCCGTACGTCTCACTGACTTTCTAAAGTCTACTTTGACATATCGATACCTTTGGATTCAATTGTCGTATAAACTATTTTGGCCGAATTGAGTTATATACACCATTTTGTTCAGATTTTTTTTTCTATCGATCTGTATATTCGAAATGCCTGAATTCGCAAAAAAAAATGTTTATACGACCCAAAAAATTTGGGTCATCGTGTCTCAAAAAAGATAAATTATTAATGTAAGTTATGTTTATTATTTAAGTTTTGTTAATATGTAATGACCAACATTTTAATCAACCCAGGGCGTGAGATTTGTGTTTATTTTAAATGGTTTTTACGCTATGACGTGTAAAATGGATTACTTACATAATTTAAAATTGACGTCGTAAATACAAACATTCAAATAGCATATTGATGTATAAACCATATTTATTGCAAAAAGAACTTCACAACTTACACTTATGGCACACAACTAAAATAACTAAATAGTCGTCTCTTTGACTCTTATTGAAACCACGGAAATTGTGTCTACACTAAAAGATATCTAAGCATCCGATACTTTGGGTTCCGTTGTCGTGTAAACCAAAACCCGATTTTTTAGGAGAGCAAAAAACGTTGTTTTTTTTAGAAAAAATATCATCTTTTTTATTTTAGACTAGCTTCCGCCCGCTGCTTCACCCAAGTGGTATGTATTTTATACCTATAAACCTTCCTCTTGAATCAGTCTATCTATTAAAAAAACCACATCAAAATCCGTTGCGTAGTTTTAAAGATTAAGCATATATAGGGATATAAGAACAGAGAAAGCGACTTTGTTTTATACTAAGTAGTGAAGTTACATAAAAATGACCAAGAGGAAAGATTCTTAGAATTTGAGAATAAAGATGATGCCCCTGTTGTTGCAGGCGCCCATAGGCTACGGTAACCGCTTACCATCAGGCGGACCGCACGTCTGTTTGCCACCGTCGTGGTATAAAAAAAAAAGAAGACTAATCATCAAACATGTCTATCTTCTTTAGTGTAAAAGTCAATTTATGGTTATTATACCCTACGAAAATTGCGTAAAAATTAACAGTATACATCTTATATCCATTTTTGTTACGTTAAGATTACAATTAGTGACATTAAAACCTGCAGATGTAGATTGTTTTTCTTTTAAAAACCAATTACATGTTACATCATTACATGAATTTTGACTATTAAAAACAATCCCATTACTGTCACGATGTGTAAAAACTAGTGCAAAACTAACAAATCATAATTCGGTGGTTTTGCACTAATATTTATGGAGTTTAGATACATGAAATTAAACTACCTCAAACGAAATCAACTTCGTTTAAATAATAGATTTTATTCCAATTATAATTAAAAATTTTACAACAATAATCAGGCATGATATTGACTAATAGCATTAATATATCTATTTATTTATTTTAAGCATTATATATTTATTTATTAATTTATGCATTTATCAAAAAATTTTATTGTAATTTACAAACTAGCAGACCACCTGATAGTAAGTGGTTACCGCCGCTCATTGATGTTGGCAATGTTGGAGCTCAGCTAAGCCGCTGCCTACCTTAAGAGCTGTTTAAGTTTGAAATGCTGCTTCGCCCTGTTCAGGACACCCAGTTCTTTACTTGCCAATTTGGCTTTGTCCTCCAAATGACTCCCAAACTGGACTTCGTTCGAGATGTCAACGCCGAGGATCCCAAAACTTCTGGACAACGGGAGAGAAACTCCTTCAAACTGAGGCGCCATACAAAGGGTCCAAAACATCTCAAACAAAGGTGTGGTGGAATACAATGGTGGAGGGTGTAATAACCATAAATTTACTTTTTTCATTATGTAAATCCCAACTAACTTTTAAACTAAAGTAGATAGACGTGTTTTGATGATTTAGTCTTCTTTATTCTCAATTTCTAAGAATCTTTCCTCTTGGTAATTTTTATGTAACTAACTTCTAAATTAAAAAAGTTATAATTTTTTTTAAATCAAAATCGTTTTGTTGCTCTCCTGAAAATGGGTTTTGGTTTTTACGACAAATGAACCCAAAGGTGTCGATATCTTATCATCCGTCTCTTTCATAACTTTTCAATCAACATTTTAACATAGATATGTACAGACAGTTTTTTACTTTCATAGCAAGATTTTATTCCGGACTGAAGTTACATAAAGATTGTGTACCTAGTAAGTACCTATTTTAATATTTACCCGTTACATACTTATATTTTCCATTACAATCGCTAAAAAAATAATAAAAAAACTACACACATTCCGGGCCTGGTTCTACACAAACTCAAAAGGCATGGACGCATGACCCTTTAAAGTGCTATGATTTTTACCCGGCTGCCAAAAAGGAGGGGAATGTTTTTCGCTCGTATGTATTTTAAAGTTGAAAATGTACTAAAAGGCTGTTTTCGGGGTATCCAACCTACCACAGAATAAGTAATAGTACCAACTATAGCCTACTATACTAAAGACAGTAATGTAAGACATTTATTATGTAGTTTAGTAAGAACACTATATTAACATAACCATAGATTGTATATATTATGTATGAAACCGAAATGCTTTTGACGCGAAACGACACAGTAGCGTATTTCTACCTTTATGTTGCTGGTTTCCACAATCTTCATCCGTAAAGGCACAATTACACTTTGTCGTAGCCCGTATTCGATTGCGTATGGAATTTGGACAAACTACTAATCAGTGATGGTGTAGGGCGTGGGTGACGTGGGCAGCTCGCGGGCTGAGAGGCGTCGGGCTTCTAACATTACCTACTCAAGCCTAGAACTTATAACATTCCACTGCTGTACAAAGGTCTCCCCTATAGTCTTTCAGGAATACCTGTTTTAAAGTAATTCCGGCTATTTTTTTTGCAATTAAGCATTTAAATTATCACAGCAGGCCTAGCAAAGGCTGCGATGCTTGCCGTTTCTAGGCTCCCCTCCCAGTGTGTGATGATTCTTATCCATCGTATTCTTGTATCGGAATGTGGTCGGTAAGCTTTACCCCAATATAACGCGCTTAATCGCTTTTTGGCTAACCATCATTCTGAAATTTTGTACCTCAATCAAAGACCATGTTTAAGTTCCTTACCAGCAGAATACACATGTCTAAGGGTACACACATATGTGGAGACTTCGGAAGGTCGCCCGTAATCAGCATTTTCATGGACTAGTGGCCTTGCCAGGCCATTTTTGACGTACCTAATGGTCGATTTCTCTGTCTTACCTGTTTCCCAATTCCTTTATTCACCGACGCTTTTGAAAGTTTTGGTTAGCTTGCTTTACGTCATTATTTATTGTTAAATGTTGGGTGAATGTTGTTTATTTTGTTACTAGCTATAGGTAGGTACTATAGGTACCATTATTGTCGTATAAATTAGAAGATTTTTACGTTGGTTGGATCTAAATTCATGGTGCATACGCCTCCTCCATACATTTCACGAGCGTTATTGTCTCTAAACATAAACACTTTTTTTACATAAAACATTTTTTTTTTTTCACTTTTCTAGTATAAATAATCCCGCGTACTTATTGACTTTTTGGTCATAACTGGCCTAATTTATTGAGAAAAAGTAAACGAGAAAAATTTTATTCTGTTAATTCGCGGGTCTTTTCCTAGAGTATATCATATGTATATATATAGATATATTTGATAGAGTTTAAATTTTATATAGGTATATAATAGTACATTATGATATAAGTGCGGTAAGTTGATAATTACAGCCGAGACGATATTGCTAGCCCGAGCCGCAGACGTGGGCTACAAGAAAGCAGAGGCTGTAATTATTAAAGCGCACGTATGTCATACGACGTTTTATAACATATTTGCGAGGAAATACTAAAAACTCGGACTTTCTTAGAAAAAAACAATACAGCGAAAAGAAAAAGCGCGCGGAATAATTTTTACTTGTCACAAATTATAGATGCGCGCGCATCAGCGCATTTTTTTTTAAGACTAAGGCACAATAACAGCCAGTATTACTAATAAAGTAAATTCATATTTTCACAATAACAGCCAGTATTACTAATAAAGTAAATTCATATTTTTGTGTTTTATTAAAGATAAATGGTTGTAATTTATGGTCTGAATTAATTAAGTTAAAGAATTAAATGTTTATTTTATATATTAATTATTTTATCTCCCAAAGTTAATTTTATTCATAAAATGTTGACCACTTTTCTGACATAAAAACTCTTTGCTAAGATTTAAAAAATTACTGTTCGTTATAGACGGAGCATCTTGATTATTAGTCTGTGGTCTTGATAAACCGTGTATTTTACATTACATTTCCGCACAAGTGCGTAATAAGATACATTACGACACTGAAATTGGTGAAATAAGAGACCCTGTACGAGCAAATGTGCTATAAACATATATTATATAATTATGTAATAAAATGTTTACACATAACCCAAAAATATACACAGCTAACCTATTAAAAAAAAGGAATCAGATTATATATTTACAGGAAATTCCTATAAATAGAATATCCGACTGAGACCAGATTTCTGAGGAAACGTACCCAAAAGGCCACATTACCGCGTTGGATAGCAAGGCTAATGCGTTGCCCCATGTAGAGGCCAGCCCTTGGGTCATGTGATACCTCAGAGACACGCTTACAAATTTCACGATAGCATTTGTGAGCGAACCCCAAAAGGCTCAAAAATGTAAGTCTCACCAAGACTTTCATATTTACGCCGCTTGGGGCACTCTGCAGAATTGGTAGCAGAACCCGCTTTAATACCAATAAATAAATAATATATAATTTAATACTTATAGTAAAAATGTGTAACAAATTAATGAAAATGTGTACCTACTTATCCGATTAAGTGATGCGTGAACCAAATTGAATGTGCCCCAAATTAAGTTTTACTCGCGAGTGATTATGTCCTCTGCTCTTTTTTGGGCAGATCCGACATGGATAAGTTAGGTTCGAAGGCTTTCGCCTAAGTCTTTATGGTTTATTTTAAGATGTTTTCACCATTTTCTAATTTGACTAATTTTGCTGCACATTTACTAATTTTGGGTAATAAATACTTAATTTGACTAACAAAACTTTTATTTTATAATATAGTAATAGATTTTAGTGAAACTTTAGGTACCTACTTTTTTTGGGTTACAAATGTATTACGCAGTTAATAGCTCCGAATTAATAATAAAAATTAAAAACCATGAAATTTAATGAATGATGTTACAATATCAACATGCCATACAACATGGGGGGGGGGAAGTTAAGAACTTTTAGTATGTTTATCTCATAACTAGTCCAAACAAAGTTCCTAAGTCAAAGTTTCTGCTTTCGATATTTCCTTCCACAGTAAAGTAAGTAAAGGTGAAAACCTATTAATTTTGTTAGTTAGTTGTTGAAGATATTTTAATTAACACTTTAAACGTGCAAAGCTATCAACTAAGTAATTCATAATGTGGATTTTATCCCGAGACACATCTTTTGTGGGAATTTGCTTATTTGTAAAATGATATTAACAAGTTCGTATTATGGGTGAGAAGGGTAGTTGTACCTAGCTTAAGTGCTTCCTTCTTTATACCCTCTTCTGCTCCTGGTGCTAACACCCACCCAGATGCATACCAATACCATATAACATTAGTCTTATATGGCATTGGCATATCTACCTAATAATAAACACGTTCCAAAACTTCAAAACCAGTCTCAATAAAGGTATGCTGACTGAGCAATTATTTTCAGTGTTTTCTAATATATTTAGTTATATGTTTTCGACGTTGTACTTATTTCTATTATTTTTCTATGTATATTTAGTACCTATCTACCATTTCTCAATTCTTTATTTTAATTAATATGCCTTGCCTCTAGAATGTTTAAAGCAAGCAATTGGAATATTTACTAGGATAATAAGGCCAAATAATTGGAGGTTTTATAGTGTTTAATGTAATTCATTGAAATGTTTTCTAAGGTGTTAAGTCAAGTAATCTGCAGGTTATCTACCAAGTCTAGAGCAATTAATTGAAATAAATTAGAGGATCTTTTAGGTGTTATCGTCAAGTATTGAAATGGGTTTAGTTGATTGTAAGTTTTTGTACAAAATAATAACTATATCTCGTGGGAAGGTGGGAACTTTTTCAAATAAGTTTATTGAACTGTAATAAATAATAAAAAATACATTAATATAACTTTATTTTCTACATAGATAAGTTAGATCATAGCAAACATGTTTTATTGTTAAAATAATAACCAAAACTCAAATAGAAAGATGTGCAGCGTTCAAGACATACATGAATTATGCACAAGAAACCAAGACCTTTTGGTGATTGTATAGGGTGTTGTAAGCAATTGGATTTTTTTAGTATATTTAGCAAAACACAACATCCATAAAAACATAGTTACGACTCGATGCGGTGCGCAACGGTCGCCTTGCTTTGGCGTCAACGCTTGCGCTTTGACTTCTTATTCATCGTACCTACTAATTAATTACATTAAACATTCTAAAAAATTCTTAATCATTTGCTTCTATAGAAGAAATCTTTACGGTTTTATTTTTTAAAACGTAAAGTTTTTTCATTTGTAAAACTGTGTTCTTACGTACTTCTGTTTCTGTGTTTCTAGAGAAAGCCATTACATTCTTGATTTTACATAATAGAAATAATCTCAATTACTTACTTACATTATATAACCTTTGAAATTTCAAAATTATTTTGTTTAACATCCTAGAAAACATGCCAGTGGCTCATATAAAACACCCCATAAAAACTCAAAATTACTTAGGACCTTAACATTTTTTAAAACAACCCAATCACTTATATTAAAAATCCCATAAAATCTCTAAATTAATCTAAATCAGAACTATATCATTGCTTATCATTGCTGTAACACAAGAAAAGCTTGATAATTACTTCTCAACTTAAAAGTACCCACGGTCATCTGATTTGATCAGTTTTATATTGCTAATATGTTTAAATAATATTTGAACTTCTTGGTTTTATTTTAAATCAATTTTTTTTTAAACCATAATTATTAAGATTTATTTTGCTGTCTGTACTAAGTATATCTTAATAATTAAGAGCGTGTGACGATATTTCATCACACTATTAAAGTTTATTAAGTGTGACCATATTTCACAAAATGTATGGAGCATGAAAAGGTTGACCAAATCAAAACTGTGACAATATATCACCAACCCCTTCTTTTTAACATTCTATCCATTGTTCTTTATTGATGTGTACCGATGCTATGGTCAATTGGTCATCACAATAATTATGATAACATTTTACTCTTCCTATTCGATGATTCGATCATTAGTAGAATAATGTTTTATCGTCACATAAGTCAAACATGGTAAAAAATAGGTAATTCATTTACCAATTGAAAATGTAATAATACTTACAAATTAGTATATCACATAAAATTAATCAAACTGTTATTTTAAATGCTATTCGAGTGAGAAACAAGTTTTATTACAGATTATAATATTTTTATAGCTATATTAAACTAAACCTAGTTTAATATAGCTATAAAAATATTATAATCAACTAACTTCAATTAAAAAAAAACAATATTTACAACCTAATGCAAAAAAAAATGGCATCATAAAATACTTCCGCATCGCTGCCACTGTCTACCGGAAAAGTGCTCAGCATGCTGGCAGCATTGCCACGTTGTATGGCAATGCTTAATCTTATAAATACGGCATTAAATACCGTAAATTATCGATTGATCTAATTTGTATTTTGTAAAATACTGACAAAAGAAATGAATGGGTGAATAGCACAAGCAAAAAAATACACGGCAGTCCTAAGAACGGTAGTACAATGTGTTCGTTTTATGATTTTGATAATTTTTCATAGTAAAATAGGTCCTTCTCTACCATGGCGAAAAAAATTATTGAGTTATGTCCTCTATTACATAAAAAAATATTTACAAAGTGTCATTTTATCATTACGGTGACCTGTCCTGAATCTACTTTCGCTCGTAAAATATCTTACCCTGCAGTTGCATTTATTATTTGGACTAAAATCGACTTTTATATAAATAATTTATAACATAACCTATAAAAAAAACTAATATTGTTTATCTTATTTCTTATACATTTGATAAGCAGTCAACTTTATACTGAAAAAAATTTTCATTTTGGTGGATAGTAAGTTTTAGTAGAGTTTAGCTTCGCATATATATCGTTTCAACAAGGGGGGCCTGGTGACCTATGGCACAGGTTTTCGAAACCTATTTCAGGCACCAGTCCTCCACAAATGAAAATAGCATTACAGTTACAGTATAGCCTTAAGTCTTAATTTGTGGAAGGAAAAATAAACGCATTTATTATTATTATTTATTATTATTTCAGTGATATGGATATAAAAATAATTTCATTTCGGTGGCAATCAAAATTGTATTATAAATTTGAGGCGAAATTTTTCATTTCAGTGGACTACCAAAAATTCAACCTTAAATATTTCTGTCAATTTTGATGTTACTTGATGTCCACTCACGGATATGTTACAAATAAGGTTAAAGTTTCGTTTTGTTACGAAATATATGTAAAAAGCATTGTTTTAAAAGAAGAAAAATCTTTGTTGAAAATCACCCAAATTAGATCAATCGACAATTTACGGTAGGTATTTAATGCCGAATTTATAATAATAATAATATATTTGATTTATTTGACGGTAAAACACTACAGAACTTTTTTCGTAAAAGTACATTTGTCCAAACAGGCATCGCAATTTTTCAGTTAGCAATCTTTTTTGCGTGCCCTAATTCTATTAATGTCTTTCGTGCACCCGAAGACGGTAACGAGTTAAAGACCAAGTGTAATTGCGCCATAAGTTGATCAATTTTACATGCATGACTATATACAGGGTGTATACGACGATACGACATTAAATGACAAGGTAGCCAGTGTTAACCCTTATAAACATATTCTAATATAAATTATTAAAAAAAAAAAGAAAAAAAAAAAAAGAAAAAAAAAAAAAAAAGCTACACATTATTTAAAGTCGAAAAATTTAAGAATATTAAACTACACCTTATTTTTCTATCATGACGTTTTCGACATGACGACGACAACTGTGCGGAACAGAGTAAGAGATAAGATAATATGAAAGAGTCAGAGATATTTAAATGAATTGAATGACGTAATGACAACATAAGTCTTTTTTTTTTTTTTTTTTTTTAAATAAAAAAATAAGATCAACGTAAATACCTACAGGTTGTTTAAAACTGTGAACAACTGTGACATAAAGAAAGTACATTTGCGTCTAAACTATTGCAAATTTCTGTTAAATTTTTTTGGTATAGTCTTCTAACATCACATGCTACACGTGGTTTCATTTAATGTCGTATCGTCGTATACACCCTGTATAACTAGGTACCTACTGTATATCAGCGCTTTCATTTCAAACATATATGTGCATTATATTTTCATAAACCTAGCTAATTTGCACAGTAAGTACCTAGGTATAATAAATATCACGAAATAAAAAAACTAGATACTAAATCACTGACGTCATGCAAAAAGATAAACCTACCCACTTAGGGTACGTGGTTAGGTTTATCTTTTTGCATGACGTGACATGACTTATTCAACTGAAAAAATTGTTTGTTAAAAAAATATTTTCAACTTAACTTACTCTTAGGATTATTGTTAATTTGGATTGGTGGAACATTTGGGTGTTCAGAGTATTCAGATTTTTTTTCTTACCTACTTAGATGTGATTATCTTGACGACACTAGTAGATTAAGATGTGGTTAGGTTGACAAACCGTAGAAACGGAATGGTACTTATTTTAAAAGCCACAGAATAACTTGAATGCTTATCTAGTTGCACTGTGCACATACCCGTTTGAATGTGGAACTGCGACTGATCGGTGGCCTAAAGTGGTTCATTTCTATAGAACAGGTAGCTACTTATAAGCTGCTTTGAAAACTCACTGATAAAGTAACACGACCGTAAAATCGTTTTATGTAAATTATTCGTCTTCGTCACGGAATGCGTACATTTCGTTTGTATTTAAGCCTCAGTTTGACAAAACGCAGGTAAAATTCATTTGCATAAATCTGAGCGTAGATATTTAACATTTTATTTAAAACGTATTCACTACAATGACGTGTCTGATCGATATTACGCTGTTATGTTTTGATCAGCGGTCGACAGTTTTTGGCATGCAATACCTACTTACAAACTTATATACAGACGGCACCGGGCCGCACTTTTAAATTGTTACTTACAAGGAAAAACTCTATCATAAGTACTTAAAGTACCTAACGTAATTATTTTTGGGTACACTCGCCACAGGAAAAAGTACCTAGCCAGAAAAAGTTAGTATACATATGTAAGCTCGCCACAAGTTCATTTTATCGTATAAGTATAAATATTTTGAAGCATAGTAAATTGGCCACACTTGTTTCCTACGTATCTACACACTGCAGAAAAATCAAACAAAGGAATAATAAAATTGCATATTTATTTTCAAAATCACAAGAACTCCTTATAAAAATCACAGTCTTAATTGCAAATACGAAATAAACGTTATGAAATGAAATAAAAAACAAAGAAATATCTTTCTCAAATCACAGAAGTATTAATATATAATTTTATTTTCTAATTAGAAATCTGTTTCTATAATTACTAAAATATTTTTATAAACAACATAGGTACAGCTGAATTGTCAGCATTGTCTTAAAATAAAAAATGCAATTAAATGCTTCCGAAATGGGCTAAAAACAATTGCATACCTACTGAAGTTTAAAAATTACAACCGTCGCGTCGGTCGGCTGATTTGCCCGCAATATCTTATTATTTTAAAAATCACAGAAACATTTTTTAATATACCTAGGTATTACGAACATTTTAGGGATCAAGAAAATCTTAAAACTCAGCTTAGATGTAAATTAATATCAAATCATATTGATAATAGTGTAACCTTCAATGAGTTTGTAAGTAAGTACTTAATATTGTTGAATGTGTGTTAATATGCTAATTAAAAATATTATTAAAAGTCACTAATTTTGAAAATGTTGCAAAACACTAACTTTTCAACACTTCACAAAGGGTTCTTCCTTGTCGATCGGCGTGTTCTTAAGTTAATTTTAAATTAAAACTAAGTTTTTTAATTTCCATTCAATGTAGTTTATACTTTATTGCACACAAAAAAAAGGAAAATAGATACATATTATCTTACAATATAATCAAGTATGTTCAAAGGCGAAATTAACGCACGTACAATTAAATATCAAAAGAAAAATTGTAAAAGTAGAATAGAGAAATGGGAACGAAGAAACATGTAAATCAATACATAACACTATTGAATTGTGCTACGTATACAACGACATATACCTAGGTACTAAATATGCCTACTTAAACATACTTAAATACAAGTATAATTTAATATACTTTAAGGAAACGTTGGAAGGGGCAGACCTAGAAGAGCGTACCATGACCAAATAGGTGACGTTCTAAAGAAGGGACAGATCAGAAGTACCCTCAACCGGCGAGAATGCATGAAAAGACTGATGAATGTTGAAGAAGCCAAAGATGTATATCAGAATCGTAGCAAGTCGAAGGAAATAGTCTCTGCCTACCCCTCTGTTGAGAAAGAGGCGTGATCTATATGTATGTATGTATGTATAATTTAATATATTATTACATTCATAACATATAATAATTATAACATAAAACATAATATAATTATAACATATATACATATATATGTAGGTACCTATATCATTAGTTTAATAATGTACCTATAACTTAATACAAAATAATGTTCCTTAATTCTTCTCTTGACGACATCTAGAGAGGTCTTGTATAGTGTGAGGAAGAGCATTCCATAGCCTTACCGTTTTTATTGTAAAACACTCATCATAACAGGTAGAAGTATGAAGAGGAGTTTTAAGAAGAAAATAAGTGAAAGAAAGAGGTTAACTCAAGGCGTTCACGGAAATAGAGAGGAGAATCAGGGTTGTTTAGAATAGAAAAGAGAAAAGAGAGAATGTGTGTAGCTCGACGCTGCCGAAACGGCAACCACGTCAGTTTCTCGCGAAATTCTGATACGTCATCATAATAGTTATTTGCGTAGCCGGAAATGAAGCGAATGCCCAAATTTTTCGAGTTTATTTAAACGATTCTCCTTAGCGTCAAGGTAATAGACATCAGCATAGTCTAGATATGAAAGTAGAAGTGATTGTGCATGAGTAACTTTAGTGTGAAAGGGTAAGTATTTCTGGAACAGCATCGATGTACTCGGTTTAATTCTTTTAACATATCGAGAAACTGAAGTTTTTTTTTTACCAATTTTATTACTTATTAAAAAGTTTGTGCCATGATTGTGCTAAATTAGTAGGTAGTCCTGTGACGGGTCCCATGGACGTTCCATAAATAACGAATTGTATCATATTCAAGCTATTTTGTTAAAAAATTATTAATCGATAAATTTTGTTATAGCTTCATTTTGTGGAGCGTCTTCCATGATGTTATAACCAAGCATCCTCAATAAAATAAAAAATATTGAAAAGACAATATTTCGTTAGGGAATGTTAAAACTTATAAAACTATGCTTGCAACGGTACTTTCTTCAAAACTAGTTTAAAATAAAGTTATGTGGCGACTTTACAGAACCTTTTATCTATTGTATTACTTTTTTATATTTGTGGCGAGCTTACAATGAATGTATCGACGGTGGAAAAGAAAAAACTTCTAAACCGACATTTCGACCAAAATGAATTATTTATACGCAGAAAAAAAAATACTAAATTAAAAAAACTTTTAATAGCGATCGGTGCATATTTTTGGCGTTTTAGAAGTTTTTCCTTACCGTCGCAATTTTTTTTTTTTTATACCACGACGGTGGCAAACATACGTACGGTCCGCCTGATGGTAAGCGGTTACCGTAGCCTATGGGCGCCTGCAACAAATGATATGTTTCTGGTGATTTTGGGATAGAAGTCGGTTATGAGTCTGATTTTTGACACATATTTTTGGTATTACATACTTACTAACTTTTAAGTTACTTTTTCTTAAACGCTATCTTGCGATAAAGTAAAGAAGACCTACCTACTTTATATTTGATGATTTAGATGCTATTTTAAACATAATATATTATCCTTCAAAGACACCAACAACATAAAATCAATAAAAAAGTTATGATTTTTTTCATACAAAAGTATTCCCCTGTTTTCTTCCTGACTAATGCGTCTAGAGCTATATTTTTGTAAAATCAAAATCAGCTGCAGAAACGGCCGTGTCATTTCCTTTTTCTCAATAACTTGTAATAAAGAAAATATGACCCTCTAAATATTGCGAATATTGCCGTACTACCATAAATAGAGAACATATACCAGGCAAATTTGAAGAATTACTTATTAAGAATAAAAAAGTAATAGGGACTACTATTTCTGAAAATTTTGAAGTTAAAAGTTATTGAATCGACTCAGTTTTCCAGGAGAAAAAAGGGAAATACGAAACGACAACATTTTTGTCTTAGCTGTCTGATCCACACACATGCGTGTAGTGACGGATTAAGAATACATAACGTCACTACCCCATTTCAACGCGTGGGTGTCGTAAAAGACGACGTGCTGCTTAGAACGGAAGGGTACCTTAAGGGAGTAACTTTATGCAGACGAGCCCTGAAGAAAAGAAAAACTCGAAACAATCCCTATACCAACCCGTCTGGCCAGCGTGGTATAGTAAGCTAAATTCTCTCCACATTCCTTGGAGGAGATCCTTGCCCAGCAGTGGGACGTTTGTAGGTTGAAATGATGATGATGTTGATGAATCTGTCTGAGCTGCAGCTGTCTCTATCGCACTCTACGGTTGCAGATTTGAGGTAAGGGCGCAGCGCGACGGCAATAAGTTTCTCCAAATACCTACCTATTTTTCAAATTCCTCTCAGACCGCGTTCCCTCTTAATGATGAGCAGTTGGTTAGGTTAGAACTGTGACCGCTGGAATCTATCTAATACCTAGTCATAAAGTAATAATGTCCATTGGTAAGCAGTTGGTTAGAACTCTGACCATTATAGCGTGAGGCCACATTCCCTATATTTTGAAAATAGCATCTAAGTACCTAACGTAGAAATAGCTGGGAATATATAAATTTTAGAATTAGGTACCGATATAAATAGGATACCTACGTAAATGATAAATCGGAATGATGTTTTCCGAATTTTGAACCAATGAAATTCGTATTTGTGACTTGCGGCATAACATTTATCGTTTATAATAATTATGTAGTGTACCCAGGTAATTATAGATTAAGACTTTTTTTACAAGACACTAGCGGACTGCAATGAGGCTCGAGTGCCGCACGTCTACCGCTGGTTTAGATGATAAATTAATATGGTGTAAGAGCGAATACACATTCGGAGTTAAATACGCTCGTATTTGTAATTACGTTGGTGTACGTTCAGTAACGAAAACTAGAATTATGCCAAGGTTCTTCTAATGCAAGTTTATGCAAGGTTTTTTTACCCGCAGTGATGCATGCTAATTACAATAACTATCAGACAGTAATCAATCTGCGGTGGCCAGTTTTCGTTAATGAATGTACGTACCTACCTAAAACAAAATAAAAATTTTGGATAAGTAATTAAGGAATGTAAAATATGACGTTTTAAGATTTTTGAGCAAGTTATAATTTAGTTTAGGATAAGACATTTCGTTGTAATTGTATAACTATACAACTGCGTTAACTTAACTGTGGCAAATATAAATGATTTCCATGTATAGGTACACCGATCGCTAGACAATCGGTAGAAGTTAGAACAAAAACTGTAAATAGAATTCGTTGCATATTCAATTATTACTAAAATAGCTTGATTTGGTTTTATGTCTTGCGAACACAACAGTTTGACGAGCTGCATAGTATTGATTGCCATTGTGAGAAACCACGTGTTTGAGATGTAGTACCTACCTTCTGTTCTCGATATTTTCTGCAGTACATTCGATGCGACCCGATCCGCCAGTGGACCAATAAGTGTAGGTTTAATGTTAGATTAAGTGCACACAATTTTGTGTACCATTAAATACACAGATGTGTTGTTTAAGTTATTATTTTGTTGTTTGGATTTTCTACACATGTATTTATATAATTAAATACATGCGTATAAAATATTTAAATATAATAATTATTATGTTAGATGTATACCTATTATTGTTTTGGAGTGAATAAAAAACTTAAAATATCAGTCTCTTTGCTTTTATTTTTTTCTAAAATCAAGAAATTAGCATCTACACCGTTTTGAGCAGTGCGTTGGACATAAAAAAAACATTAATTACTTATATAAGTTGTACAAACTTGTAGTCACATCAACAATTACGATTACAATTATCTTAATTACATTAAAGGTCATGTCACACTATATCGGCACAGCAGCTGCAGCATGGCGCTGTCTTAAGTTTTGGCTACCGCTAGCTGTCAGCGCGCCAACCGCGAGGTGGAAACTTCTTGTCACCGAGAGTAACACACATTGGCACATAGATAATACATATTTATATATATACAGGGTGTATACGACGGTACGACATTAAATGAAACCACGCTACACGTGGTTTCATTTAATGTCGTACATGTGATGTTAGAAGGCTATACCAAAAAAATTAAACAGAAATTTGCAATAGTTTAGACGCAAATGTACTTTCTTTATGTCACAGTTGTTCACAGTTTTAAACAACCTGTAGGTATTTACGTTGATCGTATGTAGTCATTATGTCGTTCAATTCATTTAAATATCTCTGACTCTTTCATATTATCCTATCTCTTACTCTGTTCCGCACTTTAGTCGTCGTCATGTCGAAAACGTCATGATAGAAAAATTATGTGTAGTTTTATATTCTTAAATTCTTCGACTTTAAATAATGTATAGCTTTTTTTTTTTTTTCTTTTTTTTTTTTCTTTTTTTTTTAATAATTTTTATTAGAATATGTTTATAAGGGTTAACACTGGCTGCCTTTTCATTTAATGTCGTATACACCCTGTATATATATATAGGAGAGACATTGGCATTTATGATTGAGTACGCCTAGGACTTGCATGATATTTCGTTAATTCGTTCGTTGGCGCCTGACGGGCTGCAAGCATAGAGCGGCTGTAAGCACGATTAAAGTACGCGGGCGACCATCTAACAACTCGAAGATAGCGGCAAGCGCGCTAGCAACAAATATATTAGGCATACGATTTAATAGTCAAATTTAAATGACAAATTAATCGCTGGGTCCGAGCGGTCACAGTGTCGCGGGAACACGATTTTTGGTCCATCGTGTTTTTATTTAAAAAATCGATAGTTTACATCATTTCTAGTCATTACGTTCAACTCCGACTTTGATACGACTTCTAGTTTTTTTATAAAAAATATCAAAAATTCAGCCTCATGAAAAACGAAAAAAAAAATATTATTAAAAAAACTAAACTATATATACCAGTTTCTATTAATTATATGAATTGTTAGTACACTAACCTACCATTTCACCAATTTCTATTTATTTGCTATGAATGGGACGAAAGATATGATTTTTTTTTATAGTTATTATATTTTTATTCAACTATATATCGTTTTTAAATTTTTATGCAACTATAACACCGTATTAGTTCGTGATTCCTACATCAAACGATTGTTTATGCGGATATTTATTAGTGCGGATATTTTAGATATCAACTAAATTTGCAATAACTTCCACATAACAAGGAATTAGGCTGTCGTTTTAAAGGATTATGTAGAATAAAGTATAAACAACCGTTTGATGTGAATCGTTTGATGAAAAAAACTAGAAGTCGTATCAAAGTCGGAGTTGAACGGAATGACTAGAAAGGATGTAAACTATCATTTTTTTAAATAAAAACACAATGGAACAAAAATCGTGTTCCCGCGACACTGTGGCGGTGCCTGTATAATGTGCCATGACCTTAATAATATTTATACAAATACTTATCTCGCTATAGAGAATATTTAGACATTAAATACACAATGTTTACATTTACCATGGTGGCAGTGCTCTCAAGCCGTTGTAATTCTAATATACAATTATATTCTAAAAGGTCATATCTATGAAATACACTTAAAATGTCGTATACTATACACATACATCATAACATGTTCTATAACAGGGCCGTAAAACGTCAGTCTGACTAAAACAACTTTAAAATCATATTAATACAACAGTACAATTTTAGTAAAAAGAACAGGGTGCTATGAATTTCGAGGGCAGCTAGGACATGGTTACTTTTTTAAATTAAAATTTTAAATTCGGAACCTCGACATGCCACTTGGCTTATTTCTTGGCTTTGAAACGAAGAGAAAGAACACCGACCATATCATTTAAATGTTTAAACATTTAAATATGGTCGCTGTTCTTTTTAAACATTGAATCAAAATCGACTAAACAGAATGTCGAGATTCCAAGATTTGTAATACATCTACATATAAACAATCCGGTAAATAATGAGTTAGCCCCAACGCAAATTAGACACACATAATATATTTTTGTATATATATTTTATATATATATATATATTTAAATCCGTGTTATGAACTACTACCCTACTACCCCATCTAAACCCGTTGGTGACGTAAAAAGCGACTAAGGGAGTAACCATAAGCAGACAAGAGCACTGCGAGAAAAGGAAAAAATGAGAATAAAAATCTTAATAGTTCGTTAATGGAATAAATGATAAAATAAAATTCTCATTACTTCGACAATCGAACAAATGAATCCAACTGAGAACGACAGATCAGGAATACCTTTGTAGGGGATGCAGACAATGGAGTTATAATGTCTCGCTTATAAAAATTATCGCCACAATTATCAGAATACAAATATTGTGGCCTAGTATTAATTGCAGGTAAAAAAAACTATTTAACCTAAGGGCGGTCACACATTTGGTATTAAATGCACCCGGATTTGTAATAACGCATGGCATACCTCTTTGGTATAAATGTGCTCTTTTCAACCGAATATCCATGCGTTATTCATAATACGAGCCTATATAACACCTTTTTGTAACCTCTCTTAAACAGCGTATTACAATGGCTAGTTTTGTAAATACATACGTTCACAAATAGAGTTATAGGTAAATATTTTAATACTATACACCAAATAAATTCTACACATTTAATGAATAATATGATTATAACAAATGATTAATAAACCTAAGTTTATAATATACAACTTTATTTTGTTAATACGAAGACTGAAACAGAATTAGAATAACAAACATAGCATCACGCCTATTCCCGAAGGGGTAGGCTGAGATGCTTCACACTCACATTTCACTAACTTTGTTCAGTTCAATGTAATAACGAGCGATACATTTGATTTTCGAGATTGAACAACTTTCAGGTTTCGCATTAATTAAAAATAGGGTTGTATACAATTACAATATTTGTCACCGACCGGACCGACTGAGAGAAAAGAGTTGCAGAAGGCCAAGTACCTACTAGGAAACTCGACATTCGATTTGGTCGATTTCAGTGTCAAGTATTTGAAGATTTAAATAGGTGTATGGTCGCTCTTATTTTCAGACATTTACTATGATATCAAAATTGATCAAGTTTAATGTCGAGATTCATTCCTATGGGGATTCTTATGCCCTCTTAAGATCTGAAAGCCTGACTTATCTTTATACTCTCGCACCAACCAGGGGTTGGCGCCTGTCATGATTATGAATATGTATTTTACGGACTAAATTACATCTTACATCTTAAATCTAACATTTACATTACACTAGAACAAATAAAAAGAAATCATTTTGATAAAAAAAAAAAAAAAAAAAATTTCCATTATAATTCAAAGGTACTTTGAACTTGTTGTTTGTGGGTTAGAATGTTCGACTTAAAATATTGAATCCGGCAACAATTCCAGTGTCAACACGAAGTTACTATTAAATATGGTGCCAACAGCACAATAGTCCATTAAAACATCAATGCAATAACAGTGCCCTTCAACTGTTATACCAACAATAAAACCATGGTCTCATATCTTTTTCCGAGATAGGCAGAGGAAAAGCCCTCATATTTCACCGGTTATGTTTAGGTCCTATGTAATAGGGCTAACGGTTATATATATTAACAGCAAATTATAAAAAAAGGCCTGTGTAATATTGATCTAGTATGCGGCATGTTACCCACATTGTACCTACCTACTGTTAAACCTGCAACTTAAATATGTGTTTTGTCAAAAGTGCCTGGTGTGATTATATATACTTAATCCTTGACCAGACCATTATGTTTAACTTACTGACCTGATGTTGGTCAGTGTTTAAATGATAGAATAACAAACTCAATATATACACGCGCGGTATTCGCGCTTTATACCCATATCTTACAATCCAACAATGATATTAATATTTACATAAAAAATGCTAATATATTAACAGTTACTCGTTTAAAAATAACTAATATAAACTATCATATTCTATATTTTTTTTGAAAATAATTGTATAATCGGTTTAGTGTTTAGGTAGGTATCGATTTTTGAATATCGATGTGAAAATGTATGTAAATATACAACTAGAGTGCCAACAAATATCGCTCATGCCCAATTCTTGCGTTAGAACATTGATTATAATGAATGGAGGCTAGTAAACTTACTGTAAATTACATAATAATAATAATAGTTATTTAATCTTACAAATCTAACAGTTAAGTGCATACTCAGTGCAAACACGGAACAATGCACTTCGACCGGAAGAATGTACCTGTCAGCAGTTTTTAGTCCATGATGATATTATTATCACAAAGAGAAAAACTGAATTAAGAGACTTAATTTCACTTCACTATTATCAACCTTAATGCTGTGAAAACGAGATGGAATTAGCTGAATTGACTCATTTTTATTTAACGCCTTGTTACAAACGGGTAGGATAAAGCATCGTATACAAATGTTACGCTCTGACTGATTGAGCATTGACGGCACTCCAGAGAGCCTACTCGGAATATAGTCGATTCCGAATGTTTAACAAGTAAATAATTAAAAAATTATAATAACTCGACTGCAAAAAATCAACAGATAAGCAACGCACTAAAGAAATGAAAAATGGTTGTAATTATTATTCCTGATTAAATTTTAATACATAATATGTAATATATTTGTAATCTTCATTGATTCTCTTTATTTGATACCCTACTCGATACGGTTTTAAAAAAAAGTTAACAACTTACAATTTGGCGCCAAAAGTCCGCCGTTTCACACGCGAAAAACAATACCCGTCCTGACAGTCGGGTAAAATGATCACTGTCAGTTTCAAAACATCAAAATCGACTGAGGCGAATGTCGAGTAGATCCTCTGGGTGGTACCTAGCTTTATCATTACCTAAAGGTCTAGTAACTCGGGCGTTAAAGCAATTTTATAGCACTTAACATCAGCGCTATAGAAATGGTGTTTCTACAATGGTTCTAGTAGTCAATCTTGCGAAAGAATAGGGCATGAGCATAAAGGAATTACTACAACATCCTTTAAGTGTGATTTTCCCCAAAAATTGGATGGTGCAGTAACTTAAAGACAATAGCAGAAAAATGCGAAATAATATTAAAACTAATTAGCACCACAAAACAGTTTAAATGATCCAGGTAATCAGACGGCTAAGCAATACGACAAAATAAAATATCTTAATCATTCTTGCAATTGCACAAATTAAATTAATATTTAAATTCCCACTAAAAATAATTGTTAATAGACATAAACATTTACATTATATTAAGCTTATTATAATAATATTTTAAATATAAATGATCATTAAGAAGTACTAACTGACACAGAAAATTGCTAAACCGAAAAATGAAAACAACTAAACATGCAGCAAAACTTATTGTGATTTTATGGATATTAGATGAGGGTCCACACATTCGGGAATTACAACTCGTCTATGAATGAATACTTAACGTACTTTCTATTTAGACTATTTTCTAATCGTTAGCTGTTTTCCTGCCTCCATAGAGAAAACACTCGTTTCAAGCAACGGATGCGTACGTGGATATTATGTTGAGAATTATCCACAAAGACAGTTATTAATTAGTATTTTCAACGTGCTTTTAAAAAACCGGCATCGTATACCCATTTAACTTAGTTGTACGTATTAGGGCTAGAACTCACACTACAGTTTGTTTTAATTTCATCGCATTTATACAGTACACAGTATGTACCGACCTATTGAACATCAACAACAATAACGCCACTATTCAACATTCAAGACGAAGTAATCAAAATATTAATTCAAATCTGATTAAAAACCAATTAAAATGTTCATTACACAAAAAAAGAAGACAAACAACTAATAATTATCATTGTGATAATGAATTAAACTATAAATAAAAGTAAATAATGCTTAGTGTCTTAACGCAGAAAATTTGTACTGCAGCATCTAACGAAGTAAAGCTTATAACTCATGAGTAAACCTTATAAATGATGGGAGTGGTGAATTAGCAAGTAAAACTATAGCACAATGGTCTGACTTCGCAAGACACTCCATCGATCGTGTCGAGGAGTTAACTCTTTAGACTAACCCAGCATATTTATAGATTCGAGACCAGCTACTGAGTACTGAGATCATTCTCCGAACCTCAACTCTTTTCGATTTCTCTGTCAAATCTTTAAAAAATTTAAATATAGTTGCAGTCATTCCCAAACATTTGACAACGATACCGAAATTGACAAACAAATGTCGAGATACCGAGTAAGCAATCTAAACGGATCTTATATTGCTTTAATTTTTCGACTGAAACGTTTCGACACAGTTTTGATAATTCACCATTCCAAGTTTTGTTATATCATGAATTATAAACTACGCTAAAAGCATTACGAAATAAGAGAGAGACGGTGTTATCTAAGTACGTGATAAAAATAAGTAAGACTTAATGCTAAGTAGGCGGATCTTTCGACATTTGTCCTGGTGCATGCCTACATTATACGATAACGTTATAACGTAGCGATGCATGCGGAGATAGATTAAAGAGAGCAAACTTATTATTGATATTATCGATGATGTTGATATAATCGATTACTTCAAATAATCGATTATGATTGGGTAAGTTGTGCTTAACGAATATCTATATTAATATTATAAAGAGAAAATATTTGTATTCTTGTATGTAATGAACACAACTAATAAAGAAACTCAACTAATAAAGTTATTTTTAAGTTCTTTTAGTTAGAGAATGTTACATTGACAGTCATTAATATAGGCTATATTGAATCGAATTCGACGCTGGCGGAGCCTCGGACCACAGTTAGTATTTAGCCGTAAGGCCTTAGTCACGCTGACAAGCGGTGAGCGGCACGGTGAGAGCTGCTATCACAAATTTTTCATTATACACAAGAGAGTTTTTCAAAGATTAGCAGCTCTATAAACATACCAGCTCGACGCAGTCGGCAACACGACGTTACCCGATTGGAGTGCACTGCGCCGCTCTCCGCTTACCACCATGTCTGAGGCCTTATACACCGCACTGGCGTTCACACTGCGGCTTGGCAACTTTGTTTGTAACAGAGGCATCGCGGCACCGCAGCGGCGACGAAGGGAGTGTTGGACGTACGTGCCCTTTGCCGCACAACCGACTGCGGCGCCTGAGCGGTGCTTCGCTGTGCCTACACCGTCCTCGCCTCGTCCTGCGTTACATAGCCGCCGCACAGCGTCATGTCGAACGGATATAAAATAACTACGAAAAATATCAACTGTTCATTTGGCCGTAATAATGTTGTAATAAAATTAGTTATCTATACAAATAAATAAAATTGAAGTGTTGTAATAAAATAAATAATAAAAGTGTTTGTAATAATATCAAAATAACATCTTTTTAAAGTAGGCATAATAAGAAAGTATGTACGTTACTTATAAGTTATAACAAATGCACAATTAATATCTGTCTAACTGTTTATTTGAGGCAAACTCCGAAACTACTGCACCGATTTCGAGAAGACTTATACTGGCGGATAACTAATGTTAGGAGTAACTCAGACTACTTTGATTTTTGAAAAATAACTTGTGCCGTGAAAAAAAAACTACGAAATCGCACGTGGAGTAGTCGCGGGCACAGCTAGCCTATTATGTAAAATTATCGATTATCATCGTCTGTATAACTGGAACTATGTAATGCTTCTAACATTATAAGCATTTATCCATTTATATATTTATTTATGTTAAGCCAATGGAGCATTCTGTTCCACATAATATAAAAGACGAGATAAAGTCTATCTAAGTATCACTACTCTGGATAAATGCCCATGTAATTAAATATTGGCAAAGAACTTCCAAAATGAATATACGTAGTTAAATGATTGATACACTACCGGCACTTATATTTTTAGTATGTATATAGATTTGGAAGACGAGACAACGTGTTTTTTGGATAATAACTGTCTTTGAAATTTGGCAATAGGTACTTACTATTTTACTTTAGTGTTCTGGAAGTACTACTGAGTACTAAAAGTTCTAAAGACAACGGATAATAAGCGATATAAGTGGAAGATATCAACAGAATATCTGTGAATACAATTTATAGATATAATGAAGACATTTAATCACTAGTGGTATCTCATACTAAGAACAGGACATTAATCCCATAAAAGACAACTAGACACGTATTTTATCAAGTTATGTTGAAAGAACATCATACTTCTCTAACAATATATACTTATTTTACCATTAATTAAAAAATCAGCGTCTTAATTTATATAGCTATATAGGTATATAATATATAATATAAAATCATGTAGCTAGCGAAATCGGAAGATTGCTAAGGGCCTATATGGAATATCGACATTCGATTTAGTAGATTTCAATATCGCTGTCGAATGTTAACATTATGGAGGATGTTATTTTCAAAGATTTGACATTCGATTTGCTATTCCTAGTAGGCCCTCAGCTGCTTATTGAAAAACCTACGTTGTTTTTTTTTGTAATACACAGTGACCTGCAGAATTGCATGGACAACACGGTGTCCGTAATTTTATCAACGCTCAAACTCAATTTAATAAAAAATGGGATGGGTAGCGCCTGTGGTTTTATTAAGTGTTAATCATCGCCATCCAGTGTGTTTTTATGAACTTGGGCTGATACAATTACGGTTCCTGTGTGTGCTGTCTATGCAATTCTGCAGGTGAGCCTACCAGCTAACAGCATTCACAATATTGTACCTACACAATTTTGCAATTTATTGTGTCACTCTGTTGAAAAATAAATGTTTGTTACAAAAAATATCAAAAGTTTAATTTCGAGTTGTGGTCTCTCCTTAAAATTGTTATGATTTAATGCTAAATTGAACCTAAGATATACAAGGTATAATATTATTAATATAAAGAACTCATAAACAGACGTTAATATTCGTAATTTTGTTCAATAGAAGTTACTGAACGCTGTCTCGTATTGTGTTCACTCGGAGCATAACTGAAAGAGAGAAATAAAAGGTTTTTAAACATTTTTGAAAGTAAATGATAAATTAGTATACTCGGCACGAAATCAAAAAAAAAAACAATATGAAAGTGGATTTTAACATTTAATTTAAAATATTTTTTGTGCAAATATCAGTGGCAGCAAATTCTTATTATAATAATTTTAAAATACTACAAAAGTTATTTTTATTAATTTAATTGGTTTTACAAAAACAGACATTAAAAGATAGTCAAATGTTGTTATTGTTTATTCTATCTATCTATATATACTCGTATGTAGTATTTGTGTAATTTTGCCCTATTTTCCTCCATTGCTAATTTACCGGCAATTTTACGTGAAAAGTTTTGACTTTAAAAATGGGTAATTTTGTACATTTCTATGTGCTCTTTCTGAATTCCAACCGCTTGCGCCGTTATATTGGCAAAACGGCGCGTAAAAGTACTATTTTGATAATATCTCCTTTGGACTCAATTTCGCGATAATAACTACGTAATACTCGACAAAATGTTGAAGCAGGCTCCTTTCGTCACTCACTTCATTCATGATCGTGGGAATTCTGCTCGTTCTCGGGTCGCAGAGAATCGATGCAGGCGACTATCTTGAGCGCTGGACCCAACTTCATGCTCAACGCCATCACAAGATGTTCAGGGCGGATCAGCAACAATGCCTCGCCGTCTACTTCCTGCATGAGGAACTCGTCTGCGTAGCCAGCACAACCGGGGATGTTGCGGATGAAGTCACACACCTCCGATACCTGTGTTCATAAACATAAGTTTAGCTGAAACGAAACGAACGAAAGCGAGTAGATTGGTACTGCTATGTTCGTTAAGATTATCGAAGTTAAGCGACTTTCACCAACGTCAGTCCATGATGGATAAACGTTTGTGGCAATTTCATTCTCGAACGTCTTCGTGCTTCGGAAGGCACGTAAAGCCATTGGCCCCGGTTATCATTTAATGTGGTAGTCGTTAAGTCAATTGCAATGGCCTTAGACTAGATATTTATGTGCCGGCCTTCGTAGGTTTGACAGTAAAAACGTTATTAAAAATGATATCACTCACACTCCATTTGTTAGCATTCGGTATCTTGGCAGCTGGTGCTGCGGGTTCAGCGGTGTCCGCGCTCGCGGTAGCCGTGTCTGCTTTCGAAGCGCTCTGATGAGCCTCGTTGTCATTATTAGAAGTGGCACGCGAAACGCTTGAACCATTGTCCAGGAGCTGCTTCTTACCTATCGGTCATAGTTAATTCGTTAATAAGGCCCAATTCCTCCTTCCAATACCGTTAATTTTCCTTTCCCTTCCTATTTCCGTTTTTCTTTTCTGAAGACAGCAGCTTGGTTTTGTGTTTTCTTCACATTGTTTATTCATTTCCATGGGTAGCGGTTACCGCTTACCATCAGTTGCGCCGATAGGACTTCTGTTTCAGGTAATTAATAAAATCTAGGAGGTAGTTAGACTGGTGGTGACGAACAGTTAAGATGTTCAGTGGAAGCCACTACTCATGGACTTCGGCAACGTGAAGAATGTTACATAAATTCCAAGCAACTGTTTAGTTATTAACTTCAAAGTTTAACTTACGCGGCGGTTCGTCGGTGGACGGCAGTTTGTTCTCCTTATCTTGCTCTTTGTCTGTAGCCCATTCCCTAAGTGGTCGATTAACCTGAGAATAACACTTCTGCAATTTAACGAAAATATACTAATTCTTTTTAACAGACGCGGTGACGGTGCGGGCGTGGTGGCGATCACTTGTCGTCTACAATTGCTCATTGCGACCGCAGACGAAACGTTCAACTACTATATTACGAGTATGCTGTCGTGAACTGTCGTCTTACAACTGATCGCCACCACGCCTGCCCCCGCGCACCACGTCTGTTAAGCGTGCGCTTAACATACTAAAGTAGAATTGGGGGTTGGCACGACCCCCAATTGTACCCTACAACAGGCCCAGCATGGGCTAATTTGACAAGCCAAACCGAGGAATTGGTTACGTCGCAATTGGATAAAAAGACAAATTACATGTTGTTTCCATCCAATCACGATGTTCCATTTCTTCTACATATCTGGAGATTACACATGAATAGTATCCTTGTCATATAAGCCAGTGCTAGGCCTGCTCGTGTTGATAAAATGTATAACCAACTTACAGCGAACGGTTCTCCTGCCTCTTGGATTACGTAACCTTCAATGACGTGTGTCAAAATGTTAGGCTTCACCATCGCTTTCGGCAAACCTTTATCTGAAATAACAATATGTATTAAATATATATTATATTTAAATAAATAATGTGAACATTTACACAACATCCTGGACCCTTACTCACTATGAACTTGTTCAAAATATCACGCAACTGACAATTTCTTACTCCACTACACTGGTTTGTGGGTAAGACGAGGTAAATTAAAACTAAAGAGTCATAGAAATTGGGATGTATTGATTTGCACTGCAAGTTATGAATGAAGATGAAGAGTCACAACTGTGGATATCCATTCTTTTTCAGGCAATCCACTATTGCGACTTAAAGCAAAATACACAGAAGCAATAGTAATAAGTGTCTTTAAACGTTTCTCTTATTATGCGTATTGTGTATATATATTATTGTATATAATATCTATAATAAATAAAAAGCTAACATGCAGTTTAACATGAAGCAAAGTTTTTAGGTTAGAACTGTGAAAGTTGCGTGACATTTTATCGAGACATGAGATTTTTGACATTCAAAAAATGAATAAATTTTAATTACTCATGAGTTCGAGTGTATTTTAATAATATGAGTACATATTCAGGGTGGTCACTTTAATCGTTACACCTATAAGCTATTGAAAATAATGATGATTATTTTATTTTGAATGTCAGAAATCTCAAAAAATCTAAATGCGAATTAATTTAATATTAATATAATTAATAAATACATTCGAGTTGTGTCAACTTTGGACTTGATTTCGATGTAATTAGTTGTATCACATATTATGTACAATAACGCACATTAAATAAAACTCGTGCTTTCTTTTACTCAGTGTCCAAAACAGGATATAAGAAAGAGTAAGTGAACTCTTTACGTATTTATAACACTAGTACTACTCTCTGTGAAGTGTTGTATCATAGTGAGTACGGGCCCTGACTATTATAAAGAGTCAAACCTCGTTTTCCGCTTCGCTTGCGCCTCTCTGTAGCTTGCAAAAATTAGAATAAAAATGCAGAAATACTACACTATAACACATGCGAACTATTAGGGAAGCAAACTCATTCAACTTGTTGGGGTTGCCAAGTTGTGTCATTACGAAAGACAGGACATTATTGGCGACTAAACGTAGTATTATTTCCTGGTAAATATTTGTACAATTTAGAAATACGTCGCATATTGAATACAAATGTATTTTTTTTTTTTAATCTTTATTATATTATTCATACCTTCCAATCCAGAGACTAAGGTGGTAAGGTAAAGGTACTGTAAATTAAAATTTAACCTAGTTCTCCAATGAATTAGTGGGCGCATCAAGCGCATCCCATTATTCTCTATACAAAATTGTCAGATTTTTCCAAATTTGACCGAGCAATAAAAATGACTCTAAATACTTTCTCAATAGAGCCACTTTTATTTATACGGCACGGAGGATCTGGCTGTGAAGGTATCATTTATTTCACTGATAAGGCATGATGTGGCTGATATAATAGCGGAAAAATATGTATAGCTTTTGTCTGGCAATTTATGTTATACTTTCAACTTAAAGGAAGATTAATACTACTTTTGTTATTCCACGCAACCCAAACCGACTGCAAATGTTAGTCAAAAATAAATGAACAAGCATTATGGTGCGTTAGTATATTCTCACTTTGTACAATTAGCAACCCAATCGTAGTTGTCTATAGATTAATTCAAAAACCTTACTAGGATTTCCTATATTTTAAATAGACTTCAAAAAAGGTTTTTTTACAAAAGTAAGTAGTTTTTTTTTTGTTATAGGTACTTCTATCTTTTAACCCATAATTGTCTTTCATTTAAATTGAATAAATATTAATTTAAATAGATTTTTTAATATATGGCCCTAGGTTTACTTTGATAATATTCTGGACCTGTCCTTAAAAGTTTATATCATAACACCTTTATATTATAAAGTGCGGCCTTTAATAGTTTTTAGCAAGCTTTGTTAGTGATACAGAAAAATATATGTTTGTTTTCATGGTGTGATGTTTTTAACTACCCTCAATATAAAAAACAACCGAAAATGTAAAAGTTCTAGCACTATAATGAATTAGTAATGTATTACATTGCAAGCTGGCCACTATATTGTCTTACATTGTGAGCTAAGATAAAATTGAAAAAAAAAAGGATTTTTTTTACTTTTTTTAAGAATGTCATAAAACGTTAGCAGCTTATTAAACCTCTTTCTCTAATCTATTGTTAACAAAAAGCTGTTTAAGTATTTCACTATTAACGATTGGCTTTTCTTTAAATTGGTTCCTACGCTTTTCACAATGTCTTTAGTCATTATCAATTTTAAAACCCTTGTAATATTTAAATTCAACGCTTTCTTATTTTATTTTTTTAAGCAATCTCACTCTTCAAACTTTCTGTTCAGTGAACATTACTAGTGTAAAACTGTTTTATTATAGGTACTAAAATTTTATCTCTATTGCAATTAGGTTATTTTGATTAAATAATATTTAAACCATTATTTAAAATTAACTAACACTTTTTTACTTTATAAGCTCAAAATGTGTATAGACAAATAATGTCCAGCATTTAGTATGTTAGGTTAGGCACAAGGTACCAAAAGTTAGACCGTAACATACCGTGAGTGGCCGGTTGGCTGATATGGCGCGGGGTACACTGGGAACTCTTGAACAGGGCAGTAGTACCGCCAGACGAAACTGGAGCGGTGATTGCAGCAGTCATCGTTGAAGATGATGATGTAGACGACGCTACTGTTGTTACCACCTTAATGGCAAATAAATTTGTATTTTAATGAATATAATAATTATATACATCTATACATACAAATAAATAAAATTGGAGTGTCTGTTTGTAATATTAAAATAACCGCTACCTACTACATGCACGGTATATAAAACAAAATAACTTTTTTCAATTTTTGTCTATCTGTTTGTTCCGGCTAATCTCTGGAACGGCTGGACCGATTTCGACGGGACTTTCACTGGCGGATAACTAATGTCACAAGGAGAAACTTAGGCTACTTTGATTTTGAAAAAAATAAGGGCTCCGTAAAAAAAAAAAAAAAAAAAACTCCATGAATGCTAAGTTGTCCACGAAAACGAAGTCGCGGGCACAGCGAGTCTTTATATAAAAATAAATAAAATTTAAGTTTGTGTTTGTAATATCAAAATAACAGCTTTTTAGGAAAATATGCAAGTATTTACCTACGTTATTGTAACAAAAACACACTTTTCATAATGTTTGTCCGTGTCTGTCTGACTGTTCGTCTGTCTGTCAGTTTGTTTGAGGTAAACTCCGAAACGACTGAATCAATTTCAGCGGGACTTTTACTGGAGGATAGTTAATGTCACAAGGAGTAACTTAGGCTACTTTGATTTCGGAAAAAAAAATTAGATGTTCCGTGAAAAATAAATGTGTTCGGTGATAATAAGTTACAGAACAGCTAGTTAAATTATATATGGCAACAGGCTCTTGTGTTACTTGGGTCCAAACGTAGTCGACAAAATGTGGGTGTGACGGGTGTGTCACAACCACATTATATCGATCATAGGTGTATGCCCTGGGGGAAAAATACTGGACGTTGTACTATGTATGTGTTTGGTATAATATTTTTTGCAAAATTAAAATTTTTATTATTTTTTGTGTATTATTCCTTGTTATAATGAGCATAAGATAAAAAATTGTGTAATACATAATAATAAATACCATAGCCTTCTCATAGGTATAGAAAATTTTAGTAGTTTTAAAAAAATGCCTCGGTGGCGTATACACACGACTGCTGTGCAAGAGGTCCCGGGTTCGATTCCCCCGGGTCGGGAAAGATGGTATTGGGTTTTTATATCAGGAAATTCTAGTATTTAGATTTTCCCGGAGTTTGGTAAACAAATGTTCCCGGTTGATGACAATAGGCTCGCCCCCTATTTCATGGGACCAAACATAGCTGGCGAAATGTGGGTGTTATACACCTCTGCCTGCCCCTTCGAGGAAAAAGGCGTGGTGCTATGTTATGTTATGTTTTTAAAAACTGTTCATGTGTTCATTCTTTGGCTAGGTAGATAGAATATACAGTTACCTGAGGGGCAAGCGGCGTAGTTTGTTGTGCACTGCTGGGAACTGGCGCAGTGTTGCTTGAGCTCGACGTGGATGTCGAAGTGGGCTCGCTAGCTTGCTCTGCCTTCGAAGGACTGGCCTTCGCCGATTCTTGTGATGTCATTGACCCTGACAAACCATATTATTATACATTATGACTGCATATTTCTCGCATTCGAAAGATATATTTAAGAATTCAGTTTTCAAGTTCTTAGTAGGACATTATTATGTAGTCAAATAGTGGAGTCACTACTCTCTGACTCAATAGCCCGTTGGGACAGCAACACACGATAATTTAAGGGTTGGTTGTTAACCGACCCGCACTTACCTATGCTTCTATCCTTTTCTGTTACGTAGAACCGTTTATCCCGGCAGTCACTCTCTATCTCCCTTTAGTAAATGACGGTTCTACGTGACAGAGTGAGTGAGAGAGTGAATGAGTTTTTATACTCTGATTCTAATTGACAGCGCTGGGTTATGCAGCGGCGTACTTGAGAAACTAATGTGCTCTTTGATGGAACTGTTAGGTATTTCGACGACCGATATTTTGTAATGATGATTTAAAATTATGTTTTGTATTCTAAACTTGTTCAGTTATTTAATATATTTATATTATTTTTTGTGAGTATGAGTACATAATTTAGTAATAGGTTAGAGTATTGGTTGTCATTTTTCAAAGGGAAGCCGGTAGGAATCGAATTGTAGGGCCTTCGCCACTGATAGTTATAATATATTATACAAGTACTAACCGACTGTGGATGTGGTAGTGGACACCGAGGCGTCAGCAGTGGCGGTAGTAGTGACGCTGTACGACGTAGTGTTAGACGTCTCTGTACTCACGGACTGGGACATCTGCTGAGACATCTGTTGTAGTATTGGCGCTTGCTGTAATATAACATAATATGCCCGTTCAGTATTTAAACGATTATTATAATGCTCCATACGTCATACTTCATGGCTCCTGTTACCGTGTTAATCTAATAAATAAATAGACAACATTGATGAACAAAAGTTGATATGGTATTTCTACTAAGGAACACCAGTTTACCTAGTGCCATACCATACTGAAACAAAGGTTTTAAATTCCTTATTTTTAATGAACAATTCTGAAAGTGAAGTATATTAATTTGGGAGCCTGTTAAGGTCAATGACATTAAACATTTAGAGATAGCCAATATTTCCAATTTTAGGTTTTGAGAAAACTCTTTCACGCCATAGGTTTAAGCTTACGAAACAACTTACTGACGCAATTTGTGCCTTATCAGCGTCATCAATTTTGACGTGAGTGACTATTGTGGTGGGCGGCTGCAGCGGCAGGACGGACCCTTGCACCGACGCGGCTATCAGCCCCACAGCGCCTTGCGCTTGAAGAGTCAACTGTGGAGAGTTAAGCCCATTCGCCGACACCTGAATATCACCAATCAGTATTACTTTTTTTTCGTTGATAGGGTTTAATTAAGAGACTTATTGCACTGAATTAAAAGCTCTAGATATAGATTACAGATACAGTATCTGTTGTTCGAATTGCGGCTTCACTTGGGAAGCAAGCTGATTAAAAAAGCTTAAAACCCTATCCAGACCTTAGAGTTCGACTTAAGTTTAACTTATTAAACCCATTAGGTTTCGTCCAATTCTATTTTTGTTTCTTCATGTTAATAAAATAACGCGATCATTGGCAATAAACCTCTCATTACATAGGGCCAAGCATAGCTGGCGATTGTATCCGTGTTGCACCTCTACCTACCCCTTCGGGGAAAACGGTGTGATGCTATGTTATGTTACAACGAAATTGACAAGATCACAGTGCAAAAAGCTTCTTAAACACATTTGATTTCGAAAATGGATTCGAATGAAACATTGATTTTTTAGTTCAAAGTAATCATTACCTAAAACTGCTAGAACAATACTTAGATTCATGCTAGGAGTTTATATTCTACTGTTAAGTAGTTAATGTAGTATATCCTACAGATAACATACTCGTATATTTCATGCGTTTTTAAACAAGTAGACAAGCTAAACTTAAGTAAATACAAATAGATATTTTGGAAAAACACAGTGGAAATGTAAAATACTTTTAAGCCAGACAAAAACAACTTTTAGTACATTACACTGAAAAACTCATAATAATAATATTCTACCACATTCACACAGCGCCATCTAGTCCCAAACTAAGCAATTATATTTGCTTGTGTTATGGGTGCTAAACAACTGATATACTACTTAAATACAATTTTGTAAATACATACAGACACAGAACAAACAATCATGCTCATCACACAAAGATTTGTCCTGGGTGGGAAATCGATTGCTAAGCCGGAAATGTGGACCTCCGGCTTACCAGTCAGGCTACTATAGGGTCAAATAAAAAACTGTTAAATAAATATATAACGTTACAACTAAAACCTTTTTAAATCAAAACGTTTACAACTTGTTTAAGAGCTGCAGTTTTAATATTTTGTATTCTCCTTCCTCACAGTACAAAGCTTTTTTCAGTGTAACAGTTACAAACTACACATTGTCACGTTTATTCCATCAGTATTCCACTAATATCATGCACAAATACCATACATGCTCCACAATGGTTGGCGAAAGTGTCCCTATTCCTTCTTTAGGATTACTGAATATGAACGGTGCTTAATTTGAATGAAGTTAACACCCTTGCTGTATTTTTAATAAAAATAAACTATACATCACCTAAATTCATAGGACAGTAGCGAGGAATATTAATAAATCTATCAAATAACTAGATACTCATTGTGTGGTATATTCATATTGGTATCTATAAATTCGATTTGACACGGGCGAAACCATTATACGCAGCTAGTCGGATAATTATACTCTCAATATTATAAAGAAAAACTTTAGTAATAGCATTCAAGGAAGTAGGCTCGCCGCCTAATACATGATACCTATAGTATTATACAGCAATGGAGTATAAGTACCTATATAATTTAGTTGGTTAATACTTTAATCACAATTTATTTGATATATATAGAGATAACCAGGAGTGTATGTATCCAACAACTGTTACATGCCGAAAAACGGTAAGAACTTTTCACTTTCAATACTCAAAAAAAAAATCCAGTTAGTATAGGCCTGCAGGTTGCAAACAAGTTCGTAACTAAACCAAAGAGATGTTATGGAGGTGATAAATAATATCATGTAGAAATACATAATATAAAATATAGTATGTATGTTTGTGAGGTTAGTGAGCTACCTCGTGGTGTAACAACGCCGGCGGGAGCTGCACGAGGGACGTCGAAAGCAGCGAAGCCCCATCGAGCGCAAGCCCCTGCTGTCGACGTGTTAGCAACTCAGACTGGGATCTCTTTATACACTCATACAGGGTTAAGTTTCAACTTGTACTGACATTTAGCTTTATTTTTTTTTTATAACATGACGGTATGTTTTATTAATGCTGTTATATCCTTACTATAACTTATATAAAGCTAACAGATACAAATTCTCTAAGTGCACGTTCCCATACGTACGTAAGTATGCGTAGACGCACATTTTATACGTCCATCCATTTTTTCAGAAATTAATTTAAAAATAAGTTAAAAATTAATCCTGTATACATGCACATTAATAGAATTGTTTCTCTATATAAACCTGACCTTCCCAAATTGTTTCCCAATTAACTAAAAGCATTAGTACCATATACTTCGTTTTAATATTATGTATAAGGGATAGTCCATCTATATAAATTGGTATATAATTAATACACTAAAATATTTATTATATTAATACTTAGTTATTAATTGGACCAACATATCGATCTTCAAGTATGAATATAATACTGCTCTGCAAGAAAAGAACAAAGTAACTGGGAGACAAGTTTCAGGAAAAGTATCTTTAATTGGATATCATAAGAGTCTTTTCGCAACCTAATATGTCGTGCAGTTTCACTATTCTTCATTAACAGAGCATGAGACAATTACGTCTTAAAACCTACAGGACGCATGCACTCCTTTAAATCGTTAATCAGAGGGCTATTTCAGTCAAATCAGAGTATTACTATTCTACCTTGCTGAGGAAGAATGCTACAACTGCATTATGAAGGCTACTGAAAAACATCTCTCGGCTATCTAAATTGAGAACTATTTTTGTAGAGCCTTGTATCATCCAATTGTATCTTCTCCAACAACACGGAAGTAAGTAAGCACGCTGTACATCGTGTCGTTTAGGACCTTCACACTTTACTAATTTTACTTCAGACAAAACCCATATCTTTTCAATTAAGCATTCACATCAAACCGTAACATATTAGTAGTGTAAAAACGACTGAGGTGACTTTGTATGTAATCGTCTGTTCTACGTGTAGGATATTCAACAACAAATTTAAGCGCTACAATATTAAGTTGAATGGGTGTATCCCACTATTTCCATGGAAATACAAAATAGAAAGTGGGATTAGCGTTTTTTCCAAATTATATCCCATTATTTCTATTGCGGAAAAAAATTGTGTGTTATTTAAGAATCTGTTTCCACTTTAATATTTTTGATGGCTTGTTAAATGACTGATAAATAAAATTCTTAAGAGATATTGAAAATTTTATCAATCGACTAAAATAAAAACACGACTTCTCGTTAATCAAAAAATAAATAAATCGAGAATAATAAATAAATAGTTTCAATGTGCACGCCGTCATAAGAGGCGATGCAGCGTTTTTCATTTCTTTTTGTCATCGCCCGCAATGGTTATAGTGGGACACTCTGCCCCAGTATTTCTATCAATAGAAATACATAATAGAAATAGTGGGATACACCCAGTTAAATTTTATTTACTTGTTTAGAGATTGTATGCCGATTGTACTATTATAATTATGTGGTCTGCTGTTGATATTGACAGAGGTACATAATGTGTGCAGTCTAGCATAGTCTTATACATTCAACTCTTTATAAGCCTCAAATGCCTTCGCGGCGATCAATGTTGCGTGAAAAACATTAGTGTGATTTGTTTAAGTCCTCGAGTCGTATCAACACTACTCGCAATATAAAATTATGTTTAACGTACCGTTTGCATTGGCGCAGTGTGGTTCAAGGCTTGCTGCATAGCAACCGATGTCTGGACGAGTCCACTGCCGACCAGTGACTGCAAAATACACATATAAATGTTATATATTACACTAAATAAAATTTTAGTATACACTAGAAGACGCGCGGGGCTTCGCCGTCCTTCCTTCCTGTCGTCCTTTGTTTGGCCACTGCCCAGCTCCTATTTATTGACCGTTAGCCTTCCTCGATAAATAGGCTATCCAATTAACAAAAAAAAAAACAAAACAAAAAACATTTTTTTCAATCGGACCTAGCAGTTCCTTAGATTAGCGCATTCAAACAAACAAATAAACTCTTCAGCTTTATGTTAATAGTATGCTGCGTCGAAATATTTAAAAAAAAACATAACTAGTGGTAAAAAAACAAGCCTACAAACCTGAGGCTGCTGTTGCAATGCATTCTGCACTTGCGCTAAAGTCGCATTCTGATTCGCTGCATTTAGTTGACTGACCAACCCAGATGCACCCATACCACTTAGCTGAAAGTACATAACTTCATTATAATACTGTTTCAATTCCGTCATGTTGTCTCAAATTGTTAAACAACTCACAGGATGAATTTGCTGCACCATAGATATAGTTTGCGGCATACCAGTCATTGGTAAAGTTTGACCAACGGAGCATACTGTGCCTTGTGGCATGCCCAAAGACAGCCCTGTAAAAAAAATAATAATTTAATGTTTTAATTAGACTGAACTTACTATATTTATCTATAATTTTTCATTATTATGAGACTGAAGATTATTTATTAAAACGAAAGATATATTAATTATTTTTATATTGCTTTTAATTTTCCTAACCTTGTTGTTGATAGTGCTGCACTAATTGTTGCGTTTGTTGTTGTTGCAGCAACTGTTGTTGTTGCTGCTGCTGCTGCTGCTGCTGCTGTTGTTGTTGTTGTTGTTGTTGTTGTTGGTGCTGCTGCTGCTGTTGTTGTTGTTGTTGTTGTTGCTGCTGCTGCTGTTGCTGCTGTGAATATGAAAATTATTTGAGTAGGTATTATTAAAAATAAATAAGTAATCATGTCATAGTGAAATAATTTAACAACAAAAGCTAACATTAGCGTGATCAATCACACAATTGTTGTGATAATAATGCAAATAAACAAAATTAAAATATTAAAATTAAATAACAGAACTAAAAATGAAAAAAAAACTAAAATGTTGACATTACAATAGACACCTGAATGGCCTGTTGTTGCAACAAGTTTTGTTGCTGTATGTTCTTTGAATTCGGTTGCTGCTTGTCCACACTTGTTATCTGAGTCATTTGACTTGACGGATTCATCACCAGCAACCTGTAATAAAAGAATATTACATTTAAAAATATAATTCCATTGTAAGGCGACCTCTGCAAGTAGCGGGTACCGATGTTCATGCATGGAAAAAATTATTCCTTTTCATCTGTTTAGCTCCCACTAAATTTATCCTTTAAAAAGTACATAATAGGAAAGAAAAAACATAAATGTAGGAAAACATTTGTGTGATTTCTGACTGTCACCGTGGCGCAGCGGTTAAGATGGTCGCCTCTCCAGTAACACTGCCGTGGGTTCGATTCCCACACGAGACAAATATTTATGTCATTCATAGATATTTGTTTCGAGTATTGTATGTTTATAAAGCCCCCGCGACACGGGACTTGTTCTTGTTGTTGGCGTTGTCTTTTTAAAGGAAAAAAGAAGATTTAACTATTATGTGTATGTTGACTGGCCTGTTGGTCTAGTGGTTAGTGACCCTGACTGCTAAGCCGGAGGTCGTGGGTTCGATCCCCACCCAGGACAAATCTTTGTGTGATGAGCATAAAGGTTTGTTCTGTGTCTGGGTGTAATTTATCTATAATAAGTATATGTATTTAAAAAAAAAATGTATTTAAGTAGTTTATCAGTTGTTTAGTACCCATAACACAAGCAAATATAATTGCTTAATTTGGGACTAGATGGCGCTGTGTAAATGTGGTAGAATATTATTATTATTATTATGTATGTCGTGTTTACTTACTGTTGTTTAGGTTGTTGAATATTATGTTGCATCTTGTTAGTTTGGTTTGCTGCATCCTGTTTAGCAGCTGGTGCTGGTGACCTTATACCTGGCTTGCCACGTTGCTTACTCTACAATAGAAAAAAAATGTTATTTTTATTTATGCTACACAGTTTGAGCGATACAGACTAATTTCAAATCCTATTAATATGGATGGATTTTTATAACTCAATCATGCCAGGACGGCTAAAAGGATCAGTATGACATTGGTGGTTATAGTCTGGAATAGTACACAGGCAAACGTGGTATAAAAAAAAATTGAGATGAAATGTGAGATATGAACCTGATTCTGCTGGTTAGCGTTAGTCTGTGTAGATACTGATGACGCTGGGCCAGGTCTTATTCCGCTAGAAGGTAGAATGTTCGAGAGAGGCCGCGAAGTCTTCGCTATCCCGTCGGTCGAAGCTCGCGGTTTGGCGGTCGTGCTCGTCGCACACGACACGCTGACATCTATAACAACACAATTATACGTAAACTCTCTGTTCATAAACCGAATAAAATTAACGCCAGCATCACATACGAAATAATATTTCTAGAGTTAAAAAGGCATTTGGGAATCGCCAGCAACAATTAATAGTCGCTTATATTATAATGAGCATAGAGAACAATAACCTAGTTGAACACAAAATGTATATCATAAAAATTAATACTAACTGTTATGCTGAACGTTATTCTGCGGCGAGTGTTGAATAAACATCGATGGAGGTGCGTCGGGCTGTGCTCCCCTGATGAAGATGGGGTTCGGAGCTAGGAGGCCGCCGGCGGGCAAGGTGCCGGCCTGCAGGCCACCCGTCCACACCTGAGGAAGGGCCCCCGATATCTGCCACGGAGCAAACTGCATCGTCTGACCGCCAGTCTGAGGACGACGTACGACGTCAATATATATAAATAAAATAATATACATATACCAAGACGCTTTCTTTCTACATTAAATCAAGGGTCAGTAACGATATTTTATACGCCACTGTCATCTAAGAACATATGTAGGTGCGCGGTATAAAAATTAAATAATTAATACAACTAAAAATAATACGTAACTTGCAATGGTACACCAATGTAAAATACTGTTACAGTGCCATTCAAAAGGTATCTAAATATATGTATGGTATATAGGAAATATTAACCTGATCGCCAACATTCACAATTAGAACTATTGTATTTTCTAGGTATAAAACACTAATTGCCGGTTCCTGATTATTATTTTGAAAAAACATTTCTTATGATTTATAACTTAACAACGTTCTTCTCAAATTAAATCAAAAAACTACCCCTGACAAATGAAAATCAGCGTACTACTAATGAATACATCTATCAACCAAAGTTATGTGTGATACAATAAAAGCTTTAAGAATGCCGGTCGGGAGGTAACGCCTTTAATCTCTATTTTGCGCATGCGCCCGTTGACACGTGTAAGAAGCTTAGTAACTCTCGTTTCCATGGTTCCCTTTACTGTGTCTCGCACTAAATTGGGATCGGTACGTCGTCTTTTTTCGTAGTCATTGTTAACCTATTCATACTTATGAGTACATACGTAGACATAAGGCGCCGCGTCACTCCGATCCCAATCTATTGTTTAAGCAACTACCAGTGACGTGCATTACATAGGCATTGCCTACTCTGTTTATCACTACTTAGTATAAAACAAAGTCGCTTTCTCTGTCCCTATATCTCTATGTATGCTTAAATCTTTAAAACCAAGCAACGGATTTTGGTGCGGTTTTATTAATAGATAGACTGATTCAAAAGGAAGGTTTATAGGTATAAAATATATAACACGCGGGCGAAGCAGCGGGCGGAATATAGTATAAGTACTACATGAATAATAAGAAATATATTTTATAAATATATTATAGTATAAAATACTACAATCATCATCATCATCATATCAGCCCAACGACGTCCACTGCTGAACATAGGCCTCACCTAATTTACGCCACCGAGAACGGTCCTGTGCCGGAATACATAAAATACCTACTACAATAATTATATATAGTTTAAGTAATTATAAAAGGTATGTTATAAACGCGATATCTGTTTTCAAATATACTGCGAGTTATCAACGCCCTGCGTAGGTAGCCGGCGCGCAGCCTTGTACACCTACTTACCAATTAAATAGAAAGCTTATAACAATACCCATCCTGTCAGTCGGGTATTATAAATAGACAAGCGTTGAGTGTCTTATTATGTCCGTCACTCAACATGTCAGCGTGGTTCTTTGCGCGAACAAGGATTTATCTAATAGAGTGAGATCCCAGAGCTCCCAGACGTTACTCATGTTCTGAGAAACCAAATGTAGACGAGAAGTTAGTGTTAGTATGTACTATGAATGTACGCATACTCACTAACCTGTGCCGACGGCCAATTTTTAGACATCCGGTACTAAAGTTACGTAAAATTGTTACGAACTTTACTTATTTCCTGAGCGCTGTTTTTTTCTAACTTTTAATCGTCTGGCTGAACAAACCGCTCTTTGGATGTGTCTAGGGATTTGGGTATTGATTATTAGCATTATTCTGTATAACATATATAAAAATCAGCACTCAGAAAATAAGTAAGGTTCGAAACAATTTTACGTCACTTTAGTACCGGGTAAAAAAAATTGGCCGTCGGCACAGGTTAGCGAGTATGCGTACCTTCATGGTACATCTTAACACTACCTTCTCGTCTACATTTGGTTTCTCAGAACATGAGTAACGTCTGGGAGCTCTGGGATCTTGGTCCATAAGTTAAGGCTCATTGACATTGAGAGATTCCCGCACGTTTTACGGTGAACGAAGATGTACGAATATCAACAGTCGTACTTTTGAGACCTCGTATCTTAGTGACGAAATTCGTATACGTTCAATTAAAACATTCGTTTTCAAGGTTAGTTCATGTAGCTAATTATCAATATACATATAATTATTATGGACATTTGGCTTGACTGAATTCAGAAAGCATTAAACCTGAATTATTTTTCAACTACGGGTCCCTAAAAACCACATTGTGACTCCGATAAGTTTTATTTTGCCTATCCTGTCAAAAATCTCTATGCACACCACTACTACGTTTTTTAGACAAAGATGAGATTAATCTTCAGTCAATGTGTTTCTAATAAACTAATCACACAACTTTGACTCATTGTACGGAAAAGGTTCTACAAAATGTTTTAGTTATACCAAAAAATTGCCCATTTCATCATGTTTGTGTAACTAACATAAAAATAATTGCAAATTATTGAAAAAATTAACCACATTAGCGAAAAGTTTTACTTAGGGTAGTGTTTTAGGGTTCCGTAGCCAAAATTATAAAAACCGAACACTTATTGTTTTGTCATGTCCCTCCGTATTGTACAATCACTTTAGTCAACAAGTAAATATAATTTAAAAAAATTAATAACCCGACTGCAAAAAATCAGCAGAGAGCCACGCACTAAAAAGGCCGTAAAATTATTGTAATATTATTATACCCGATTAAAGTTAAATACATAACATATGTATATATTTGTAATCTCCATTTGATTCCTTTTATTTTGATGCTCTACTCGATAGGTTTGGTTAAAAAAAATAATAGAACTACTTACAATTTGGAACCATTTAATTATGTATAATCTCTTTTTGAATATATGTAATCTCCTTTTGATTCTCTTTATTTTGATACCCAACTCGATAGGTTTAGTTAAAAAAAGTAATTGAACTTCTTACAATTTGGCGTCAAAAGCCCACCGTTTAAGTCTTTTTATTCGTAAAACCTATCTAAGGACACTTGGGTTTTCTAGACGAATCTAACGATACCCTAATTGTCAAAATCCATCCAGCCGTTTGGAAGATTCGCGGAAATAAAGAAATTTACAAACATACAAGATACGCGCGAAAAACAATACCCGTCCTGACAGCCGGGTAAAAATGTATCGATCTATATTGATGAAATTTGGATATTAGGTGTCTTGTGCCGGAAAGTAATAGGTTTGGTAAATATTTATAAGAGGAGCACTCCATATAGATATGTAAGAGAAGTTGTTTTTTTTTTCAGCAATCATACAAGTTTCACCTACTTCGACAGATCTCTTAAAAACACTAAGGTATTTTTTTTTATAAGTTTATTGTGATATAAGAGAGGATAGTACATTTTTCTTAACCTATACAACATTATCTGGATGTAGGTATTCGTATATAATGTTTTTTATTATGAGAATATTTTCGGAAATAAACGTCCGAAAGTAGCATAAATTGAGCCCCCCACCCCCTTCTATTTTCTAAACCGTAAAACTTAAAAATCTGAAAAATATCCCTAAATTAACGCTTAATAAATACTTCCAACCAAAATTATTTTGAACATGATCGGATATAAGTACTGTTTTTGAGTAACTGCCGAAAAACTGCGCTTTCTAACAAAATTACATAAGCGCTATGAAGTATGCTCTTTTACTGCGGATCCCTACATTCAGCATGGTCCGACATGCTCTTAACCGATTTTTTAATCGTGTTTATTAAAATTGTAATAACTTCGGTACTAGAGGACATACTGGGCTGATTCTTTTTTTACTGAACCGTCATAAGTAGGCCTTTCCCCCATTGGCAGATTATCGTTAAGTTTTGGGATACCATGGTATTATAAACAAAACAATGCCAACTTGTCTCATGCAACCACCCACCCCATTGTACACAGCACCAATATATTGAATTAAAATACGTATAACCCAGTAAATTGCTAATGTGCCGCCATTTTTGTGACGTAATGGCAATAGTAAATAAAACTGCGTTTATATTTACAGACACTTGACGTGTCAAACGCGTGCCGTATCAGACAAAAAAATATGGCAGTGGTTTAACTGTCTACCAAAATAAGTAAAAAGTAATACCCAAAATAATACATTTGCAGGTAAATGTTCACCAAAATTGGGACCCAATTTTATACTAACACGTTACCCATTTAATTAAGTTTAGTTTCTCAAATTACGTACTTTAATAACAAAACAATACATGCAACCCAAAATTAGTAAATATTGTCACGTGGATGTTAATTTGACAACGGAGCGCATTAGCAATTTGCGGGGCTTATAGCAAATTATGTCGTAATAGTTGAGCTTAAATTCGCTTTTGCTGTGTCGCACAATTAAAGACAGTCGTTCTATACTTACATATACTTAAGACGTATTTTTATTATTAAATGACTTGATTCCAATGACGTTTCACGAAATTCATAATACTTTTTGCAAAAACATGATATATGAATATTATTACTGTAAATCTAACCCTAAATTGGGAGAAAAACAAAAAACTGTTTAATTCAGTTTTTATCGTATTTTATTAATATCATTTGGTTTTTTTTATATATATGTTTTTAAGCTTAACAGCCTACAGATTATGGCTCCCTAAATCCCTCCCCTTCTAATGTAAAAGTAATTATATCATCATTGTGAAAAAAAAATATGTTTGGGCTGTAAGGCAAGTTATACTAATTTTGGTAGCACCAATTATCGTCAACTACTTTCGTCTGGTATAATCGTATTCAAACTAATCCAAATTTCAAACAAATAGAACGTGTTAGTTTAGTGACACTCGCGATTGACACTCTCACACATCTCTAGTTCCTTAAAATAAAGGAACAAACATACTTACATACAAACCCGTGTTTTTAGAAAATAACGAGAATTTTAAATATATTTTTATTATACGTACATACATACGTTTATTAGGTTGATTAGCAAATTAACCTCTTTTCAGTAGCGGAGTTAAACCAGTATATTGGCCTACAGACAACGAATTCGAGAATATCGCCCTAATAGTCTAAGATCCGAGTATAGAACGACCTTCAACGAGCTGGTTAATCTAAAAATATGTTTTTTAATTAATCATATCCTGGACTGACATTTGTCAGCATACTCACTCGTGATATATTTTCTAACATATTAAATTTGATATACTTAAAATACTTTCCATCCATTACCCAGCTTCGTGAATTGCTTTCTATACTGGGATCCTCTACTATAGTAACTGTTGTTGTAGGTACATAAAAAGACCTATCTAATGGTATATCACTCATCGCAATTGGAGATGGTCGAGAAAGAGATACCAAAACACCTTACGTCTCTTCAACGGAAATTGTATGGTTTAGTTAGATTATACACTTATACAGTCGATTTTTTATGTCGATTTGTCTTTACTAGCTCTCTAGAATTTCCAAATATCAAATGTCACCGGAATCAAGCTAGAATAATAACTAAGTTGGATAATTTGCAGTCCTACAAGAATAAATAGTATCAACATTTGCCTTTCGCGATGCATTATTAAATATAAAGTCGCATTACACATAATTAATTTAAAAAGTGATTGCAAACATACTAGCATCTTTAGTTATATTCATTATATTACGAAAATGTTATAATTATCATTGATATACAATTTCGGCTTCCCAAGATACACAATGACGTATTTAAAGCTACACTCAAAAGTGTCAACGATATACTGTCAAACTATACTTATATGGTGTCCCAAAATTAATGCAAGATTTAAAGTTAATAGAAAATACAGTTTATTCTTATCTTGTATTTTTTAAATTGTATCATAGAGTATACAGAATGGGGTTATTATGGAAAAGCATATAGGGCAAATTGCCTCTAAGGATTTGTTGGTGTACGCACTCTTTTGTCGAAACATTTAATTACCATTTTGCATAAATGTGGCTGAATTTGGATAATGTAGTGTCGAATTTCCTCCTTTAAGGCATAGGTACTTGTGGGCCTGTTGGGTTCAACCATTGATTTTAAAAAGCCAATCAACAAAAAAAATATTTAATTTAATTTACAATATATAGAATTTTACATTTTATTTAGATATTTTACGACCAGGCAATGACTAATGCAATCATTGCTATATATCGTATGTGCCAGCAAAGCTTAAGGACCATTATTCTGCCCGATGTGCTTTCCATACATAGCCCTATACTATACGGTTCATTAAAAAATTAACAAAAATTTAAATAAAATTAAACAATATAAGGAAAAATGCCGTAATTTCTATTAACTTTAAATCTTGCGTTAATTTTGGGACACCCTATATATTTTTATAAATAGTTTCTGTAAAATCTGTCTAATATACTACGATTTAAAACATATTTTGACATTTCTGATGACAATAGAACAACACCGCTCTATATTGATTGCCGTTGTTTGGTTTAATTGCGTATCTTGTTTTTTTTTACATCAATGATAATTACTGATTGAATGATGCTAATACGTCTGCCAAAGATATTGATAGATATGTTTACCTGCAGGGGACTGATGATCTGTGCTTGGGTAGGTTGTTGAGCTCCGAGCACGGGTTGGGAGACCTGCACGCACTGAGCTTGCACTGGCACGGTCTGCGCACCACCCGCCGATGTACCGCCTACTTTAGCGCCCGTCACTTTACCACCACACTAAAAATAATAATACACAGTTAATAACATTAATATATTTCATATGAGAAAAGGTCTAAACTACATAATTATAGTATATTATAGTAGCAGCCCCTGTTTTATGACAGACATAAATTATTCATGCATTCGAACTTTCATGAAATTAATATACTTTCTTCTGAGATATATTAAGGTACAAAGTCTTAAAACTTATTTGATACGGAATAATAAAACATTTTTATTTAGAAAAATTCCTGACAGACAAAAAAGGAATTCTTTGTTTCCTTCTATACGAGTAATTTTTTTTAATGAGAGGTGTTAAAGTTTACCTTGTGCATGTCAGTTTGTTTCTGCTGCTGTCCAATACCCGACACAGTAGGCTGTGAGTGCGCGGGCAATATGCTCGGTTGTGAGTTGATTACACCCAACGGACTGAACACGAACGTCTGATTCTGAGTTGTGGGAATCGCAGGGATAGTCGTGTACCCCGAGAAAGGAGCTGCCAAATATATAAATGTACTTAATGATAATAGTATGTAGTCATTGCAACGAACTTTACATGAGAACGAATACAGTGATAAAGTACAATTGTGCTATTCTTTCTCATGAAAAGTCGTAAAAATAATGTATGTAATAATACCATACATCGTTACAATTAAAGTGATAAAAAATGTTAGTAAAAATAACAAAAGTTCGCGTGTAACGACACATGACTATTATAAAATACGTGAAAAGCCAATAAAAAGCTGCACTTGCAATGTGAACAATAAAAAGCCTACGCCTGCAACGAGCTTAAAGTCTATAAATTTAGAAAATAAAAAAATAAATTATCAGACATTGCCAATTAAAAAAATAACACTGATATACCCAAACAAATCAAACGAAATTAAACTCCCTCGATAAATATAAATAAATACACATTCACAGTCATGTTCAACCACGAGACTCATAATAAACATGTTGAAAAATGTATAAACCTTGATCCGGATATGCAGTGAGACCTGTAAAATTTACTGAAAAACTAAATAGTGTTGTAGTTCTTGTCGCGGCGCGGACATTTTCATATTTACTTATTGTTTTCTATGCATCGGTAATATTGTGCTGATACGTAACATAATGCGAGATCGAAACAGAAACATTTGGGCAACCACTCTATTAAAAAATAAAAACAGCTCAGTATGATAACAATTAAAACTGGATATTATTACGATGACGTACAAATTTGTTATTATTTGCTAGAAATGTGTGTACGTAGGCATGGGGTATGGTGTAATTTAAAACCTGGATTATTAAACAGGGTCAGTGTAAAACGACTATTTTAACAAGTGAATATTTGCTTGCCAGTTTTGTTCAATAAATCGGATTTTAATATTTTGAAACGATAATTATCAATGATGAGACAAAGGCGCATACACGGTTATTTGTGTGTTGCGTGTCTGACTTAGGTCTTTAAGACAATTTATGATAAATGAACATTAAATAACACTATTGATTGCACATAACTTTCTTTCAGAAAGTGGTGATTTTTTCCAGTTTATTTTCTCATCATGTTGGCTGTTGAGCGCGGTAAGCTGTGTTATATATATAACAAGTTCGTGTATAGCAGTGAGTTTATATCTTGCAATTGTTAAAACTATACTACAATTTAACTTTAGCCCAATATATACTATGTTTCTATAAATAAATATTAACATTATATTACATAAACAGCATATAGAAAAGATATTAAAGCACAAATTATGAAGGACTAAAATTTAAGGATATTAGAACTCACATTTCGAATCAACAATCGATCTATCGGTCGGGAACGAATGCAAGTATGAATACGGTGCCAAGCGTTGTAACGAAATACTTCTAGTGAATTAATATGTATTTTTTTGTACTACACAATATATCAATGAGGTTTTTTTTATAGATTCTAGTTAATTAAGTTATTTGTGTCTGCTTACCCTTATGGGAGGGAGGAGTGATGTTATATTGGAGTAAAAAATACAAAGTCTCTATGTACTCTACAGCTTACACGTCGATGTCTTGAAGTCGAATGAATACCTTTATAGAACTAATCGGACGTGTCTGACGCTTATATGAATAGGTACGTTCGTTAGCAAGAGCGGAAGGGAAGTTACAATGAATGGCAATGTCAGCGCGATAACTAGGGCTACCACCAAGCTGCATCACATTCCTTTATGAAACATGCACTTAGTACACAGAACAGAGATAGGTTTTTTAGAGTCTGTGACTTAGTATGTATGTTAAAATATTAAAACATTTTTTTAGGCTACCTTCTTATTTGTGCAATGAAGAAAAAGATTGGAGCTAAGTTAAAATTTTAAGTAAGATAGGTACTTGTGAATGCTGTCACGGGTACCTAAGTAGCAACAGAGCGCGAGAGTTCTCAGAAGGGTAGACTCGTCTACTCATGAGAGTACTTTTGACTAATATAATAAATTAAATTACATATCTATGCAGAGTAATTGCCTTTCATAAATTGATTTGCAAACAAACGATATTACGATACAAATTACACGTGTATTCGGATGTTGACACGACTTAGAATTTAGAATTTCTTGATCCGAAATAGAAGTAATGTATTTCAAACAGATGGCAGCCCTAATCAAATTAATAAATTATATACCAGCGTTCTTAGTAAGGTATAATTTGTTTGCTACTCTTTATTAATAAATTAAATACCATTAAAGATTAGATGCTGAGTCGAAATGGAGTCAAATTCGACCAATTAGACTGATGTTTAAAGTTACGATTACTATATTTCATTTTGTTGACACAGAAGTATTATATTAAAGAAATATGTATACTTTACTAAAATAATACGATCCTGTATGTGAATGATATTTCTATATCGATTGTATGTAAACAATTCTTGTATCAAATGTATCTAGGTTAACAAAAAATTCATGATTTATTATCATTTTTTTTAAATTAATATATATATTTTTGATATTCTGGTTTTTTACGTATGTACTATATATTAAAGTATTATATTGTATGGAAGTCATTACTCATAGCGCTCTAGAAGTCAATTGTTTTGCCCAAATCAGAGTTAACAAAACAAAATAAGAACGCCTACGTGGTCGTAAATTTTGTGCTTTTAATACAATTCCGGTAATGGTCAAATTTGAATTTGTCATTGAAACTGTATGCCTAATAAAGTGGCGTAGATGCCAACATAGATACACAAAAAACAATTGATAATACAATTGCAAAACAATATTATTTAGCAATTTAAAGATAGTCCTGTTCTAATACCCATTTGTGTTCGTATTTCTAGCTAAAGTTGTTATTTTTCAAACACCATACATGTTTGGGTCTTCTTTCAAATGTGGCGCTCTATAAAATTTAGAGTACTATAAGAACCTGTTTCGCTGATAGCAGATAAGTGTCTGTTAACCTGTTGGAAACTCAGCTACTTTTTCATACAAAATCTGTCATTTAAGTTGTTTATCACACACTTATTTGATAGAGGTGAAACAGGGCTTAATTCATCTCTACAATCACCTCAATTACTACAAACCATGGCAAAATAATTCACTACGCTCTTGCCCGTTTAGCACAAGAACGTAGCATTATTTTGTCAATAGATTTCGTATTTTTTAACAAACTTTGCTGAATACGGTGAATTGTAAACAATTTTATGATAGGCAATTTCAAAACCGACCCAATATGTATGATGTTGTTTACGGGAATGTAGTCGGATTCAGTTCTAAAATGTTTAAGTAGGTCTTACCAGCTTGTCCCTGTAGGACCTGTTTGCCTTGAGTGGTCAGCACGTGAGGAGCTAGCTGGTTCCCCTGGAACGGCTTCCCTGTAATCACCTATATAAAGAGACAGATTAGGTGGCGAGACAGATTATTCTAAATATATACAGAATGAATTATTAATCATTGGCAATATTTTTAAATGTATAAAATAGATAGTAGGTACAAATAGATTTTACTGCGGAATTTGTTAATTTTATTTTTAAATAACTCTTAAAACCTCATCTGTTTTTGAATTATAACATTCTTAACATCGATCGATGATTTGAGGGTATCTTGTGTGTTTATCTGACGTTATGTCGTCTTGCCAATGACGTCATAGAGTATCAAGCGTTGTTACCTGTATCTGTTGCGAGTTGATGCCAGGATGCAGTGCAATATTGCCGGGCATCAGCAGCGGACCTTGCGCGTTGTATAACTGTTGCAGATACGCGTTGTTCTGCAACGGTTGCTGTATCACTTGCACGCGACCGTGGCCCCAATCCGCGCTAGATACGCAATATCAAATTGGAAGTTCAGATAAAATTTTTAGGTTAAATGTATTTTTTTAAATTACGACTGTGGTAAGTGCTTGATGGTAAGCGGTTACCGTAGCTTATAGACACACGAGGGGTATCATGATCGCGTTGTCTAACCTTAAAAACCTATTCATTCCTTTTTTAAAGAACCCTATACCGTAGTCCTTTGGGACTGAGGATATATAAATGAAAGAGTATACCAGTGTGTAGTTTGATTTATTATATTAATATAGAAACAAAGCCCAACTTTATTTGACTCCATAACATCATACAATAGCTACAATAGTGCAGCTGTGATATGGCAGCGGTAAATGTCTCATCCCCTTCTAAATTAAAATTCTTTAAGGGCCTCTGCGTGTTGGACCTGTGTCCCCGCGTAAGTCTTCCAAAAGGACCGGGTATACTTCTCACCTTAGAGAGAAGTATAGCCGTCAAAAAAGAGACATAATAATAATATTAGTTACACTTTTATTTTTCTTTGCTTTGCCACGATCGACTGGACTAGCTAGTAGTTGCCATTGACAAGTCGATTGGATTGCGTTCGAGCGGTTGGCCACCTGCTTTTTGCTACTACGTAGTTAAACAACACGTAAATGTATCGAAATAGATGTTGATTTCACGAGCTATTCAACACTCAAATTTATGAAATTTATTATCATACAAAATTATCCCTATACTATAGGTACTATGAGTCACTACAGTGGCGCATCATAGCCTCGCGAACGAAATTTGTGGCATATTAAGCGGGAGCGCGGCCTGCGATGAATTTGAAAAATAGGCATTTGGAGAAATTATTGCCGTCGCGCTGCGCCCTTACCTCAACCGTAGAGTGTGATAGAGACAGTTACACCTCAGACAGATTATAAAACAAAAATTGTCAAGATTGACGTTACATAACCTTTTTTCTCCTCGAAAACTGAATCGATTTAATAATATTTACATCCAAATTTTCAGAAAGAGGATGGCTTGGTCCCTGTTAATTTTTTATGTTAATAACTCTTCAAGTTTGGCCAATTTTTGCACTATTTGGCGGGTCATAATTTCTTTACTTATAAGTTTTTATTAATATTGCATGCCGTGTTCCCTCTTATGCCGTAAAGATATATATTTACATATCTACAGTTCATAATCGACGCTAGAGCACGCTGTATTGCTCTTTCCTATGCTACGGATAACTGCGTCATACCAATGTCAGCATACACTTAACCCAGAAAACGTTATCGAGAAAAATCTTTCTGAAGGCTTTTGTATCTTTCAATGATAATACGACAAGTAAAATAGAACTAAACAGATGAGATACTATCAAATATATAATTGATGAAACAAAACAAACAAAGTCAAGTGGTGAAGGAATTTATGCTTCTTTTTTTTATTAAAAAATTTAGCACAGAAGATCGATAGGCAAACCAAATAAAAAAACTTGTACCTGAGTGGATGTGGATTTTGCGTGTTAGGAGGTAAGTTCTGTAGTGGTGGCATGGTTGAGAGCCCAGCTCCGGCCTGCTGCTGAATGCCACCCGCGACTGCCTGCTGTTGCTGCACCTCAAATCATTAACAACATTTTAATTAAAACAATATAGTTGAATCAGTTTAAGAACGGAATCTACTAAAAACTAAAAAGATACTCTGAATTTTATAAATCTTATTTAGTTTGGTACGATGTCGACACTTCACAGTTATGTATTCATAAAGCAATATACGCATCAACAGACACTGTAAATATTTATAAAATCACTATATTTAATAGAATAATGTTTAGCACAAACTTTCATATCCACTGTGACCTCCTCCTGGCCATCTTTAACCCTATAAGTTTTAAGAATGTACACATTCCCTTGTTTAGTAAACACATATCTGATTTTAAAAAGTGTCATCGTACAACTTGTTCCTGTGTTACACAGAGTGCGAATACCGAACGAATGACTGTTCCGTCGACTTAAATCACTTTAATGCTGAATATATTTGGTGTTTTTTTCTCGAACTCTATGTGGACGGCCGGGAGTGGGGTTCATGTGAGTTTTATATTCTAATGAAGTCTAAAACGGGCAAGGTAACGAACTCTTATCCTTCAGATATAGGAGATTATACAAATAATATTGGAACGAGTCAATATAATTGTTTTTTTAATAATAAAAAGGTTCTGAGCTTTGTTAAATAATTTAATAATAATGAATGTAGTTTGTGGCCTAATTACATAGAAAACTTTGTACAGTTACAATTTTATGAGGTTTCTTCAGTACAGTGAGGCCTTAGAATCTAATGTACACTAAAAGATAGACTCTGCCTCTTAAACTAGGTTAAAACCTGTGACTTAAGAAACCGGGTTCGGGCGTAGAACAAATAAATTTAGATTAGGAGTAGCGTTGATTCTTTGTTGTTTATAGGGTGGGTGTACCTCTGTGTTTGTGTGTGGAGAGTGTGTGTGAGTGTGAGGGACTGGATGGGTTTGTTTTCAGTATGTGTGTGTGGGTGCGTATGCGTATTTTTGATTCTGTACTTGCATAGTCCTGTTGTAAAAGCCATTTGGTAACTTTAATATTAAGGTCGTTTTTATTTAGGTCTAGTATATTAAGTAATTATGATTTTTTTTTTATATATATGATCTCAATAATTAGTAATGGTGTTTAACAAAACTGGTTCTATGTTGCGTGCTGGGAGGTAAATTAGTTGTGTTTGGCTTTGATGGAGGGAGACCACTGTGTTTTCTTAGGGTGGCCTGGAGCACAAAAATTTGACGAACTGTAAGACCTTTACAATCTGTCTAAGGTTGGGTTGACGAATGAATTTGATCAATTAGTCTCATTTTATATCCTTTGATCTCAATACTCAATACTCAATGTCTTTATTGCACTCCATATGTTATAAAGATCTTACATAATGTTATGGATACAATATGGACCCTATTGGGCACGGCAACGTAGAAGAGAGGAGGATGGGATATTGTTAGATATTGAATTTATATTTATTTAAATTATGCAATTGCACATATCAATAATAGTAATTATTATTTTTGTGTATATTTATTGTAATTTTCGCATGTATTTGTTTATTTCAAGATTCATTATGTAATTGTACTTATTAATTATATAATATTTATTATTGTGTAGTATTATATTTATTGTAGTTGTATCTATGAGAGTGTTGTACTTTGACCTTTGTGGCGCAATATAGCAATTTCCTTCCGATATTAATTTCAACATTATTTGTTTCGAACTAATTAAAAGTTTAACAGAAGCCCATTTGGAGATTTCCAATGAACAAATTTGTTCTAGTTAATTAACTTTAAGGGTCGAAATACATCTGCCGGAAGATGCATCGGGCGTATCATCGGTCGCATCTATTTGTTCAAATTACACATCTAATTAATTAATATTATTAAAGATCTTACAAAATTTATGTTCTTTTTAAAACAGGGCGGAAAAATGTGTTATGTTGTTGTTTTTAGTATGTTAGACAGAGATAACAACACGCTCATACAAATCGTGTATCATGTAAATGTACTTCAACGTACCTGATGTGGTGCCATAGAACTGGGCATGGAGGATACGACTGTAACAGTCTGGTGATGCTGCTGTGCGGGCTCGTGTTGCGCCATGCTCATCTGTTGCTGAAGCACTTGTGTTTGACCGTCTACTATCTGGCAAACAAAGAGAAAAACATTATACAACCTTAAATCGAATGTAAATCGAAGTGTAATGTGAAGTCGTTTTATAATTTTAATATCTAGGTACATATTTTTCTATAAGTACGATACTGTTATCCTAAATAAATTTATTTGATAGATTGATTACTCTAAAAGCTCTATTAAAATTATCGATTTATACCAAAAAATATACCCTTTCTTAAGTTATTACTATTGCTTAGAATATTATACATTAGTATCCGCCAATGGCTTTAGCCGCGTTATAATTTGGTTAAATGTAGCCTAGGCGCTATCCATACCGATTTTTTCAGTCATTCCAGCGGTAATGAGTAGCAAACATCAATTCATACATTCATTTACTCCAACTTGTACATTTATAATATTAGTAGGATTTATTCAATAAAATATTTAGAACATATATTTTCCTATAAAATTAGAAGATCTGTGCGAGGTCTGACACCTGAGACTAGGTAGCCAAAACACTGGCCACATAGAATATTATTATTTGAGTAGAATAATACATTAACAAGTATATTTATTATAAGTATAATATATATAATTTAAGTTCCACATTATATTTATGACAACTGCGGTCGGCGTGTAATTGTGATTGTGCTATAGCTACCATTCTAGGGTTTATTATCTTGAGGGCTTCACGGTTGGCGAGCACGATTAAACTCTACAATGTCACTTCTATACAGAACTGACAATTGAAACCACTTTAATTTTTTTTCCTGGAACTTTTATACTTAATACCGTGTTTAAAGACCCTATATATCTCGTGTAGGTACATCAGTAGAAATATTTATTACCATTTAATACCTACAAGTCTATTTTGTTTTACCACTAGCAAAAGTCTGATTGCATATCAAATCCGAAACTTAAATGCATTGACTAATAAAAAACCTAAAACGCACCCGCAGCAATAAAAATACGGCGCTCAAGAAACTTAAAAAGAGTTCAAATTGTCACACAGTTGCTTCGCTGTCGTGAGGTGTGAATGTAATTATAATTTGACAGTATATCGGCGACTGTTTTATCGTTAGTACGTTATTGAGCATCTAAGGGGAGACGCCGAATTTTTGTATATCAATAATTAAATGACATATTTTCAAATCTGTCACTTAAGTATCAGATAGTTTATCAGATGACGATCACATATCACGTATCAGCCATACAACGTGAATAGTAAATTTTGTTCTTGCGTCCGTCGCTGGTAACCATTTTGTTTGGCCACTTGTTTAGGTAAGATGAAATATATGAAACAAATTTTCGTCAATTGTTTCATCGAGATTACCTATAAGTATAAAAAGTATAAGTAAAAAGTAGTAAGTGTGTGTAAAAAGCAATGGTGGCTGAATTGATAAGGGATCGGCGTGGCGTGCAAATCACGCGGTCCTAGTTCGATCCCGACCGGCAGTACCAATGTGGATTCCACTTTGTGGAATTTATATGTACTAGTCAAGTGACTTACAATCTGTCAACGGTGAAGGAAAACATCGTGATGAAACCCACATACCCTAGAAGAAATTCTATGAGTATGTCTGATCCACCAACCCGCACTAGGCCAGCTAAACCCTCTCAGTTCTCTAGTTAGAAGAGAAGAGACCCGAACCCAGCAGTGGGACTTAATGGGTTGCTGATGATACCTATAAGTTATAAGTGTTGAAGCTTTAGCTCACCGTCTTAGTCTGACTCTGAGACACTAATTAGAAAATGATCACGTGCCTGGCTCGCAAATCGTTGTGAATATAGAAGACTGATAGTTTTTTTTTTGTTATGTTCAATTAAGTTACAAATATTTAATTCTTTCTTTGCCTTGAAGTTTATTGTAAATAGTATTGTAGGTATCATAATGATGCTAATAGACCCCTGACCCATCAATGTGATCTATCTGATGGTAAACAAATCATTTTAACATGATAACATAATACCTATGTAATAAGTAAAGTTCTTGCAGAAAACTCTAGGTTATTGACACATCAGTTTTTTAGTATTTATTCATACAAATTAAAATTCCTTGACCAGTGCCCTATATGCAGTAGCATTAAACGGCGTATACGAAATGCAAAAAAATTGGTTTTAAATTTCAAAACATGTTTGTTTGGCCTACATAGAGTACTGATACTGACGTTCTGATCGTGCCTTTTTGAATTATAATTAATTCTGGGTACTACTGCTGTCTCATTCCTCTCCCTGAAAAACGACAAGTTTATTTGATTTTTCTTTAGAAGACGCCACCCGTCCTAGGGAACTAGCCCAGTGCGCGGGGGACTTTACAAACATACAATTCAAGGACACAAAATACACCCAGACTCGACACAAATATCTATGAATCTCACAAATAATAGCTTCTTGTGGGACTCGAACCCACGTCACTCGGCACGAGACGGCGACCCATCTTAACCGCTGCGCCACGATGACAGACATGTCCAGCAGAAGTTCAATAAAAATGCATTTGGCTTTTTCGGTAGAAGCCGAATTATGTAGTAGTTACTAGGGGTCGGCTCTTTCGTTCCCCAATTACTACTGAATCAACACGTCGTCGTCGCGTCGATCTGTTATGTCGACACGAATGAACCCGATCGGCACAAGCCGATTGAAACCGAACAAGTGCAGTAATTGCTTCGTGTCGGCTTTGTTGTTCGACTAATACAGCCGGACCGACAATGTCGGCCCGCTTATGTGTAGCAAACCTTAGGTTTTTATACAATAAGCTGAATTTACAACCGTCGCGCGTCGATAGGATAAGCTATGCTTGCAAACAGATGAGTAGTTGCCTGTTAACAAGCAAAACAATGTACGTCTAACCGGCATGTTTTCTATCAAGTTTTAATGGTATCGTCACTGGTATATCACGTCTGAGTGGTTAACTATTTAATATGAAGTAGGTACCTATGTAAACAGAGCAAGGAAAATTGAAGAGTCGGAAAGTTTCCATCCAGAAACGTCTGTTTATATAAAGTTAAAAATACATGATGTAATAGCACATTATGATATAAATGCGGTAAGTTGATAATTACAGCCGAGGCGATATTGCTATACAAGAAAGCAGAGGCTGTAATTATCAAAGCGCACGAATGTCATACGACGTTTTATAACATATTTGCTCGGAAATATTCGGACTTTCTTAGAAAAAAACAAATACACCGAAAAGAAATAGCGCGCGAATAAATTTTACTTGTCACAAATTATCGATGCGCGCACATCAGCGCTTTTTTTTAAGGCAAAAACACAAAAACAGCCAGTATTACTTATAAAGTAAAATAAATTATGATACTAATGGTAAAAAAAAAATCTAATATTAATATTAACAATCAGTTTTAATTTTCTATACGGCTGAATGAAAGAATTTTTCAAATCGGATCAGTAGTTCCTGAGATCCTAGAGTTCAAACAAACAAACTCTTTAGCTTTATAATATTAGTGATTGAACTAACGAGTCTGCACGTTACACCTTGTGATTAACTGTTACATAAATTATATTACTTAATCAAGAATATTATCATGATGTAAGACGCGCAGGTTCACCCACGCAAAATTAGCCGGTATTTTTCCCAAAATTTACTTCTATAGAAAGTCATAAATAAAACGAGTTGTATATGTAAAACTATTTCGGTCTATTTGGTTAAGCTCTCTACTGAATTACTCTGGAATTCATCTTGTTAGAGTTTGCCTTGAATTAATACAGATATACAAGAACTGAATGGAAACTTAATACATACACATTATCAGTAAAGATAAATTGTATTGAGTCGTCGTTCAGTTTAAAAAAGATTTCATTTGTGATAATTAAACATTTTCGATATCGTGTGATTTTGAGTTATAAAAAGATATAATCAAACTCCATTTAATACAAACCGACCTGTTGGTGTGTTTTGCAAAATAATATTACAGTTACCGTTGGCCTGTATCATCCCACTGCTGGGCAAAGGTATCCCGCTGCGCCTTTCTCGCTGTTGGGTCCGTAACCATTGTGGACCAGTCTTTGGAGTATTGGTTCAACTTCCAACTCATAAAATGATAATTAATATTATTTTATGAGAAAGCTTTGTTTGTTTGGTTGAACCCTAGGATCTCAGGAACTACTGGTCCGATTAGGAAAAAATAGTGTTGGATAGCCCGTTTAACGAGGAAGGTTATAGGCTATATAACATCACGCTACCGAAAATAGGAGCTGAGCAGTAGCTAAATAATAAACGACGGGAGCGAAGCCCCACGCGACTTTTAGTTTATAATATAACAATAGATAAGGAAAATAATATATCCATATGTAGAAAAAGCACTTGGTGTATCGTTACGGTGCTTACTCAAAGGCGCGGTTAGGCTGTGTGCACACTGTGACGAGCTATTCAACGTATATAAATAACAGGTTAGGTTATAGTCTCTACAGCGACGGGTCTTGACTTCACCACCCACCGGAGACAGAAACCTTAGATTAAATTTATGCAAAGTTAATTCTACACTTTGCAATGTACGTATATACAACCAAGGTTTTCTAAGGTTTTTTTTTATACTTAAAAACGTATACAGAGTCTTAGGCCGTATTCGAAATCTATTAAAGATATTCGGCTTATTATGCCCGGTTATTGATAGGGTAAAACATAAGACTGTTGTCTGATTAAACTAGTTCTATTGTTTTACTTTTATATTCAGACAGGTTATACTATCGATGAATAACTTATCTGATGGTTTAAAAACCCGGCATTAGTGTAGTACTTAGGTGTTTGTTCACGTACAGAAAAAATAATCAAAGGTGTTTTAAATTAGACACGTTTTTTCTATAACTGCTCTTCCAATTTAGTAAAACGTTATAATTAATTATATTATACCAAAATGTTCAATATAATATAAAATGAATCCCTATTTCAAGATGCCATAACATAACTTAAAAACGGCTGGACCAATTCGTCAAATTAATAATAATAATATGTTCTTTTTTTTATGTTCGTTGAAGTCCGAGAAAGCTTCTTGTGAAGAAAAATTGGACGAATAATGCTTACGGGTATCAAATTGCACGCGAGCGGAACGGTGCGCAACAACTAGTTTTCGATAAATATTATATAACGTGATTTTCGTGGGCTTGGCATTTAATAAAATCTCGCATGATGTTGTGACCGTCTACATAAAAGACGGTGAGGCACGAACCTAGAAGGTGTATTCACTCCTTACTTATATAATTAATTTAAACAAAACTCTACAAGCTACAAAACTAACAAATGTTAATTACAAACTAAGTCGAAGACAAAGGGCTTAAAAAGATCGGACTAACAATAAATTCGTGTATTCCCATGTAATAATAGTAGTATTTTAAACCACTTCTTGTACTCGCAGAAATTTCATTAAAATCAAATAGATGCTTAACCGCACACGTTCTTTATCCTAATAAACAAATCGATGTTCATGTTAATACTTTTATAGATTTCAATAACAGCAAACGTATTAAGACATAGATTATAAAACATTCAACCGTGTAAGCAACGAGTTAGACTGCGGTGGTGGCAAAGGTTACGGCTTTTCCTTGAAAAAAAAAACACACTATGTGGAAGCCCATGTAAGGCACCCCATCGGTTTAACTGAACAAAGGGAGTCATTTTACAGGATTAAGTACAAAGGGTTGAAAAGTAAATTAAATTAAACAATATAAGCAGGGCGCATACATAAGGGTATTAAAAAAATTTAATTCTCCTCTTTTCATTTCAACTTTCTAAGCACTTTCTGCAGATTCATAATTTGTGTTTCAATACAATTGGCACGTTAATCAACTTTTAAACTCGTACTTTTAGCATTCTATAGGGTTTTTATTATTAATTTTGACGTATTATTCATATAAAACCCGCCACATTAATCTTAGATAGTTTATAAGGCAGAGCATTAAATTTATCACTTATGTCTCAGTTAGTTTATCAGACCCGTATCTTTTTTATTTATATTTTTGGCCTGAAGTGGCAGACGAGCAGGCGGCCCACCTGATAGTAAGTGGTTACCGCCGCTCATGCACTTTGACAATGTTAGGGGCACAGCCAAGCCGCAGCCTACCGAGAGAGAATATGACTCTAGATCACGTAATCATTATCATCTCATAACTTTACTCCCTAACGAGGTTTTCCCAAGGGACTACAGTATGGGGTTCTTCAAAAAAGGAGTGAATAGGTTTCTTAAGGGTCGGCAACGCGCTCGTGATGCCCCTGGTGTTGCAGGCGCCCATAGACTTCGGTAACCGCTTACCATCAGGCGGACCGTAATTCTATTTGCCACCGACGTGGTTTAAAAAAAAAAAAAATATCTGCTACATTTTATTATTGTATCTACTAATATTCTGTGAAACAAAACTAAGGAAAGTATAAACTTACTTGCTGCGCCTTGATCTCGCCGCTCAAACCAGTCTTTTGGTTCTTGTCGAAAAGCAGGTTGACGTTACCCTGCGGTGACGTCAGGAAGCTCAAGTTGATCTCGCCGAAGCCAGGAACGTTGAACTGCTGTGAATACAAAGTTCATCGATTAATACTGTAACGAAAGCTTAGAACTGGGGCGAAGAGAGATATATTTTAGAATACCTCGCCCCCGCAAAGAACTTATTAACTGAACACTGTGGTTTAGAAACAGTTAATGTATATGTTACGGGTAAAGGTAGAAGTACCAGGTATAGGTACAAAATGTATGAATAACTAAATTTTAAAATAATAACAATAATGTTATTTATAATACAACAATGCTAACTATGACATTAGGGAAGAATGAAAGAGGGGATAGCTGTGTTAGCATTGGATTGCCGAAGAATTCCCTCTTTTTAATGACGACTGCTGCTCAAGAAGTCTCGGGTTCGACCCGCGGGTTGGGCAAGAATGGTACTGGGATTCAGTCTTGAAATTCTGATCACCAGCCTGGAGTCTTTATATGTGCCTGGTTAATAGAAATAAGGTCGCTCCTTTTAAATGGGACCAAACAGTCAAAATTACACGTCTGCCTACTCATCCAGGGATAAAAGAGCTTAACATGTTTTTGATAATGACGACATAATTAATTAAGATATACAATATATCTTATATACGCCATAACGAATATTAAATAAAATCTAACTTGTAAAAACTTTTGCTGTTGCGCCTCTGGCTGCTGTGTGACCTGCAACAGTTCAGTTTTTTGTTGTTGTTGTTGCTGCTGCTGTTGTTGATGTTGTTGTTGCTGCTGCTGTTGTTGTTGCTGTTGCTGGAACTGCTTCTGCAGCTATGGATAAAGTAAATTGTATAACAACTTGTTTTATTCAATAGTCTACACTATTGATTGATAAACGAATTAAATTTTTTTTGCTAAAATTTTAATGCTTGCCTTGCTTTATATTGAAAAACTATACATTTTGTGTAGTCAAAATATTCATGTTGTATTGTGCAGTAAACGAGATCAAGCTTCCGATTTCGTGATGACGTCATAGGAAAAATACAGTCTATTTCTCACCAGTTCTTGCTGATCCTGCTGATTCTTAATATGCTGCTGAAGAACTTGTTGGTTCTGCCGCTGTAACGCTTGCTGTATAGCCTGTTGCTGCTGCAGCTGTTGCTGTAACTGCTGCTGCTGCAGTTGTTGCAGCTGTTGTTGCTGGATTATCTGCTGCTGAATCTACAGAAACGAAATTATTAGAATATTATATTTAAAGAATGTATCGGTAGTAATAAACAACTAAGTGTGCCTGTTGTGCGATTATGTGGTTTAGGTTAATTATAATGATGAACAGTTACTTGAAGTAATCAAACGAATTTCAATGTAGTCTTATTAAGGATAATGAAATACCAATTTAATATTTTATATACCTACTTGTACAGTATAGTAATAAAAATAATGTAGTATGTTATTTAAGCCTCAGAAGCATAGCAGTATATATAAGCATACGTAAGAGGGCTAGAGTCGATTCCGATGTCGAGTTAGAACAGTATCGACGACCTCTCCCCCCGACGCAAAAAGAGGGGTAAGTATTATAACTATGTCGTGTCTCTGTATTTGTGTCTGTTAGCGGCATCATAGCTCTTAAACGAATGAGTTGATTTTGATGCGGTTTTCTTTGTTTAAAAGCTGACTTAGTCGATTATAGTTTTTAGACATGGTTTATTAGTCTCTTATCAGGGGTTACTTAAAATTTTTAATTTTGTTTTATTACTAAATTTTAAGTAATAAGTAATATAATAAAATTAAAAGAAGTTTAAAAATTTCCAGAAATTCTACAACAAGAACAAAAACACAACTATGTCCAGTTCATATGAGATGTATTATAAAATCACCAGCAGTTAAATAGATATGAATAATGGCCACAGGAAAACCTAACTAATTGCTTTAAAATTGTTTGTCAGTAACTACGGATACATGCTGAGAACCAAACAAAATTACACTCAATTAAAAAGAGCCAGTAGGTTGAAATTTGTATGAATTGAACTGAATAACTGGCACTTAATATTATGTTTCCTATTCCAATTATTGGTTATTTAAGTTATTCAAATACAAGGCAAATTGAACTTTATATTTTAATAGCACAAATGCAAGATTTACCTGTAGTTTATCATCTTCTTCCTTCTGGTTTCTATATCTGTACTCTTCCTGCTGACTATGGTTGTCTGGTTCAGACTTGGCCGGTTTCACTTCAGGCAATCGCCTAGTATTTTGTTTGTCTAGAGCCAATAGAGTATTTGCAGCCTCATACTTATCTTCAAATGTGATTCCCGCTTTCTCCGCTAATGTCTCTAAATACTGCAACGGCCTCTTTGTGTTCTTTATTTGCCCCTTCCCCTTGTCACTCTGACTGCTGCCTGGTGACTGTTTTGGAGCAGTTTTAGTTATAGTTATACTATTTTTATTGCAATCATCCTTTTTTTCATTTTTTGGTTCTAACGTAAAGTAATTTTTATGGTAATTACTATCTTTGTCCTTCTCCCCGTTGTGATTACCGTTTTCTATTAGCGTTATTGTAGTTGAATTGGAAACTTTTATTGTTTTATCTTTAGGGTCTTCTTTTGTTTGCACGGGTTGTCCCAGGCCATGTGAGGGAGAGAGCAACTGTTGAGCTGGGACATGCTGGGTTACAGTAACATTGACAGTCGGCACCTCTGACTGTGTGTGAGTGTGGTGCGACTTGTCCACAGATTTGACAAGCTGTTGTTGGAAGTTGGGACTATGGGGTTCCTTCTCTTGTTCTTTCTTTTTTTGTATATTGTCTAGGATTTCAGACCTGCAAACAAAAGAAAAGTAGCTCAAAACATTTATGTATTTAATTAACTGTACAAACATACTATTGTTATGGTTAGTAAAACACAGTATACCAAACAAATATCACCTGTATTAAATACACACAACCACCAAAATTACCCATACAATCAAAATAGTTTAAGAGGTAGGTCTAGGTAGGTAAGAAAATATTTTTTAGCGATTTTTTGATCAAATTTAAAATGTTAAACTTAATACCTACTTAATTAAGTATAATTTATTTTATTAACGTTTAACTTCTCAAACCTACATTGGACAAGTTCAAAGGTCTCCTGAATTGTTCTCAGATAATTCCTAGATTTCTACATAGAAGAACTGTATTTGTTTAGCACAATGTAAAAAATCAAAACCTATGCATGAAACACCTCAAACTTAAAACACAAACTCGGAGACTACGAAAGTATCTACGTTATTTAACATAGCATCACATTAACTAGAATTTAACTATTTAATATTAAATTTATTAAAGTACATTAAAAGGAACTGTAGCCACCTTTTTTCAAGTATTTAGAGCCCCTACTTAATCAAATGTTTCTAATTAAACATTAATACTTCGTACCTATAACTCAGGATTATAATTAACTTGCTTGTAAAGCGAAACCAAACATGCGGTAATTTTTATGATGCAAAATGAGCTGTATAAGAGAGTCTGCTGTTTAATTACGTGACTCAAAATCGCACTCACAGGCCTTATTGCTTTCGCCTTCAATTACTTGCAAGTAACATCCTATAGCCAGTTGTTTACTAATAATTACAAAATAAAAATAGTAAATAATTATAATACAGCAAACTAGCCCGTCATAAAATGACAGCGTTGACAGCTGTCAAACCAATGTGTAGGTACTGCATCTGCGTTCTGCGCATGCGTTCTGCATACATAGGGATGATGTGAAAGTATTTTATGGAACTTTGTAAACGCCTTGGAAATATCTACAGAATACTCTATGATACAATCATGTTAGAGGTATAAATGTTATTATTAAGTATTATTACTACCTACTTTACTACTTAATTGAATAATAAGAACATTATTTTATAATTAATTAAAAATAAATGAACAAAATCGACAGGTGAGGCCTATGTTCAACAGTGGACGTCATTGGGCTGATAATAATAATAATATACTACCACATTCACTCAGCGCCATCTAATATGATGATGATGATGATGTAAATGTTGGTAATAACATGTAAAACAAATTTTAAATAAATTAACAATTCACAGTAAGAATTGTTAATTTATTTAAAATTCGTTTTTTGTTGAAGTATATTTATATTTATTTATAGATCATATTTTTATGCTATAAATATATTTCCTATTGAATAAGTAGTTTTTGTGTCTGAACTATAAGTACAGGTTGGAATTTTGTAATGCCACCCGCCCCCTGATTCTGACTGGTCGGATGGCTCCCGGATAACTAACTTTTTGGAATCTTAGTACGACGTATTTTACGGCTTAAGTTATTTAATGTTAGAAAATAGTCTACCTACCGTATAGAAAATTAAAAACTGATTAATTTAAGATTTTTTCCTACAACCATCTATTTATTTAACATTATGATTTTTAAGTTTACTTAAACTGACATTTCCCGCAGCGACAGCTCAGAATCAGAGGGCTGAGTGAAACTACTCTAAATACTGGAGATAGATAATTAACTACTCAAAGGAAACCTTTCTTTATTTTTAAGAAGAAACAAAACTGCATTCAGCTATTTTCGGAAATTCCCTTGCCACACCCGGGAATTGACCAGCTAAAATACCAAAAATAACATCTAGTACTTTTATAGCCTTGATCGATAGAGTCAATCATAAGAATCGAATCAAACACATACACACGGTACCTAAAGTAAGTAGGTACCTACTAAAAGATGAATTCAATCAAAAGGTTTTATAATTATCTGAACATAATATATAACACCCTGTGGAAGTAGGCAATAACAATTTTATCCAAAAGATTAGAAATGCGATGTCTATTATTAAATTGTTGTAGACTGCTACGTATCTACTATCAATGATATTGTATGTTATTTTTTAACATACAATATCGTTGTCTACTATTTTATTTTTAATAAATATTTATTATTAATATAATATTTATTTCTCTAATCAGCAACACATTTTAACAGTTTGTTGGCAGGACAGTGAGGGTGTGCAGTACCTAGACAACGCAGTACTGCTACTGTTTGAACGCACACGCCTGGACAGACTGTCTTGAGAGTAATCAGGACAAAATAGTGAATACTTGAATAGCCCGCCGGCGCCGCCCGGACTCTTTTTTCGAAACAGTTTGCTTCTCCCACCACCTTTCTTAATCGTTTGTTTTATGGCTGGACGCGTAATTAGTTACTAAAACTATACGAGACTATACATAACTGAATATAACCATGCTAAATAAGAGTGATATTTTGAATTCCAATACAATGCGTTTGTTGGACGATAGGTACTACAAATTTATGTCGCCACTTTTGGTCACAAGTAGGTACAACCACAGATATAACTTTATTTTTGCGTACCTTTCCAGTTAGGTTGAGCACAGGCCTACTTGTGTGTGTGTGTGTGCGCGCCTGTTTCCGACACGGCTGGGAATGCAGTAATATTTTATTTTTCCTTATAGGTATTACCTAATATATAAAAGCAGATACTGGCTGATAATGAAAAGTTGGAGGTATAATTCCAAAATACGCGCGGGCGGAGCAGCGGGTATTTATTTTAAGCTGCATCGTCCAAGTAGGAACTAACGTCCTCTCTAATAACAGTTACGTCACTAAAGCACGAATAGCATTATCAGAATAAATATAAAATTATTAATTTAATGTTTAATTTTGTAACTGTGTTGTAACTTTTGAGACAAATAAACATTTTTTTTTTTAAATTATTATTAAGTATTTTATACTGTATGACACAGGTACAAAATTTCATTAATGTGAAAGAGAAGAAGAGAAACATTCATTGGATTGAACGAAACAGAATTATAAGCACGATAACTAGATAGCGGAGCGCCAATGGCGTGTCGTGATTATAAGTATAAAGCGCGAAATTCAAATGAACATTAGTGCTATTAGTACATTTTATTTAGTTTTTATTACTAGATGCGCCCGCGACATTTCTGTTCGCGTGGAAAATTGATTTAGCATTCTATTATCACTTAATATTTTTTTCACCGTAGGTACCCTTATTTTTTCCAAAATTAAAGCAATATCAAACGCGAAGTCAACCGCACTGATGAAATTTTCTAGAGATGTATTTCATAATACCTAAAGCTTGTTATAAAATGAATAGGTACATGTTTATAACTTTGCCCTTAGAGTGGCAAGCAGGGCAAGTCACTCGAAGCCCTGCTGATGCAGGGAACTCGTGCCACAGCCGCACACTGTGCAAACAGCCCCAGTAGATTTATACACAGGTACAAATAAATAAAATTTAAGTGTCTGTTTGTAATATTAAAAAAAACAGCTGGGTGTAGTAGTTATTATTATTATCTTTGACTGGCCTGTTGGTCTAGTGGTTAGTGACCTTGACTGCTAAGCCGGAGGTCGCGGATTCAATCCCCACCCAGGACAAATCTTTGTGCGATGAGCATGATAATAATATTATTATGTCTCTCTCTCTTTTTTCACGGCTATACTTCTCTCTAAGTTGAGAAGTATACCCGGTCTTATATTATTATTATTATCATCTAAAATTACTTATCTGTTTTTGTTTTTACATTTTTCATTACATTTAATTTATCTTTTCCAATATTTTTTCAATTTGGTTTTCCAATTAAATTAATAAAAACATCCTATGGATTATTTTGTAATGTTTTTAATAAGAAGTTACAGCTTAATGCCACTGATATCGGCATAAAGCGAGTGCCACATGGTTGTAATCTTGCTTTCCAACCACAGATATATATGAATCCAACAGAGGTGACCTTGTAGATGCCATTCATCTAACCGGGCAGATGTAATCCAAATTTCATACAAACTAAACGGATGGCATCAAGGTCACCTCTGTTGGAACGCAAGATTAGAAGCGTGAGGCAAGCGTGCGAAAGTTAGGATAGATGTAAATGTAATGATGATGGATGTTTGTTATTCAATTACGCGAGAACGGCTGAAAGGATCTGTACAAAATTTGGGCGTAGATAGATTATATTATTGTCTGGAATATCGTATAGGTACCACCTAGGATACATCTATACAAATAAATAAAATTGGTGTGTCTGTTTGTACTAATAAAATAACCGCTTTTTACTACATGCATTTGAATGTGTATACGGTACATATGTATAGCACAAATTTTTTTTTTCACTTTTTGTCTGTCTGTCTGTCTGTTTGTTCCAGCTAATCTTTGGAACGGCTGGACCGATTTCGACGGGACTTTCACTGGCGGATAGCTAATGTCACAAGGAGTAACATAGGCTACTTTAGTTTTGAAAAATATCAGGGTTCCGTAAAAAAAAATTAAAACTCCATGAATGCGGGATAAGTTGTCCACGCACACGAAGTCGCTGGCACAGCTAGTATACCTATAAAAACATTCTACATCCATACCGGCTCGAGTATAAGTACCTCCCTACTAATTGTTGGCCATGAGTTTAGGGAGGGCAAAGGAGAATAACACCTATAACACGGTTACGCCCTCCAATATACATAATATTACCTACATAGGTATATGTTGTCATTATCAAGTAGAAACTAGCAAAGACTTTAGCAAGAAATAAAATTACTTAGATCGTTCTTTTACAGCAAGAAGACAAAACGAGCCCATCGCGCGGGAATATTATAACATACCAAACCTTGTTGACGTTTCACGCCAAAATACACTAATTAAAAAGATAAGTCCAAGAAAATTTCAGTACCTACTATAATATTAAAAAAAACCAGATAAGAGCGTGTCGGACCGGACCACGCTCAATGTAGGGTTCCGCAGCAAAATAACGTATCTTCGTGGCATTTACGTCCTTTTGTTGAGAAGTTCAGTTTTCGGCAATTACTCAAAAACGGCAGGTACATCCAATCATGTTCAAAATAATTTTTGTTGGAAGTAGGTGGTACCTACTTATTTATTATGCGATAACTTTCTGATTTCTTTCATATTTTTACGAAATTCATACTCTTACGGTTTAGAAAATAGAGACACAATTTTTGCTACTTTCGGACCGTATATTCCCGAAAATATTCACCTAATTTCCGAAAAATGGCTTAAAAACTTTAAAGTGTCTTTGAACGATCTGTAGTATAAGTACGTTCATAAACGTAACACGCACGTGCCCCTTTCAATATATTTATTTTTATTATTTAATTTTTATAATTTAATACATCGAGTAGTTTTCGAGTAAAATGCCTGTGACACACGGACGGACGGACGGGCAGGACGAAACTATAAGGGTTCCGTTTTTGTCATTCTGGCTACGGAACCCTATAAAATGTATGATTCGGTATCGTAAAATGTTCTGTTCGAACAACACACAAATGTTTCGCCAAAAGGCATGACCCTAAACAAATCTGCCATTAGAACAAAAGGATGACATTAGGTACAGGGTGGAATTAACTTTTTTTTTGCTTTTAACTTAGTATTGTTTTATTAATTTTTCTTCAATTCATATTATATATTTTCTAAGATTATTTTCAATAATGATGGAAACGCTACCTCCTACATCCAACCCGGTGATCGAAGCCAGGACTTGCTGCGATACAATAATAATTGTGCTTATTTATATTTTCGTTGTGCTATCGAGGCATAGGTACAACAAGCAAGTATTTATTTTGATAAATTTTATAAGTAACTTTTTTTTTGTTTGAACCGAATATAGATGGCACTTTTGCAAAACTTGTAATGCTTACCTTAATTAAATTTCATAATAATAATATCATTATGTACTAAGTAGGTATATCAATAAGTCCATCGGTAGTTGGTTATCCGTCACAGAACAGAGATAGGTTTTTTAGTTCATTGTTCTGTGTTATCCGTATTAATGTTGGTTTAATTTTTTTACAAAAGCGACATCTAGTATATTTTTGGAACAGCTGTAGAGTTCGAACGAAGTTATATCGCCGTTCCCACCGAATAATACCGTAATCGTAAAATCTAAATTTTACAGGAAAAATAAAATACGGATTTTGGCTTCTAACTTTTTACTAGGTTTACATAGAAAAATCATTTATATACCAAAAGATAGGTGATTTTTTCTCAGATATTGTGATACATTTAAAAAAAAATATTATTATACTAGATTGAAGTTATAAGCTAAAATGTATATTACCATAATTTGAAATAGAATCTTCATCTGTAAAGCAACAATACGATTTTATTCGGGTAAATTATCGACAGTGAGCTACACATAATAGTTGAATGCGATCTTATTCGCTGTTTTGTCGCAATGTTAACTGACTCAGTAATGAATTGTTACCATAATATTCGGTGATTATACAAATGAGATGACAAGTGTAATATTAATTAACGACAATATTCCATGTCAAACAAAATAAGTTTCACAATTGTAAAAATATAATACCGGATAGTCCATATTGCAAAATAAAAGGTAATTAATAATCGAATTCTTAAAATAAACCATGTTCTACATTGTTTTAGGGTTTTTTTAATAAATGTATGGAAAAATAACATAAAAGAAACATAATTATAAATTTAATATTCATTTATATTAATATTTCAGTACTATTTAGGCATCATCTAGGTCTGACCCATCAAAATCGTCTGAATTTACTGTTAAAAATGTCTGCAACATACAAGATAGTTCTAAAAACCATGGTAATTATTACGTATAGCTTCACTAGCACACAATGCAAGTAAATCATCAAACACAGGTTTAGAAATGGGGATAAGTTGGTGTCAAGTTATCGACCATTGTAAATTCCAGAGGATTTTTCGGTTGCCGCCCACGTTTTGATTTTGCAGGATCCGGGTCAGTGTACAAGTCGAAATATTCTTCCACAAAATTACATTTTAATTGTTAGACCACTTTTTCATGAGAAAATTTCTCTATTTTCCTTTGCCCACGAAAATCTTAGGGAACCTAGGTCACCAGCAAAGTCACCTTGTCTTTACCAAGGGAGCTAAGTTTACGAAGGGCCTTGTGTATCTTTATGCCAGTTTTTTCCAGAGATGAGACATTTTAAATCATAGTAGTTTAAATCTTAAGATGTAAATAATAACTTATCCTTTATTGCGCGTTCAACACTACATTCACCCTCACTTGGACTATGGCCCGTAAAAAAAAACGATATTAGAAGATGGTATATTAGGGCTTAAAGGTACATGGCAAAATAAATCTATTTTTATTCTTTCCAGCACAGATATCAGTATAAAATGATTTGTAATAAACAGCTTCCAATTTCGTTTGCTGTCGTTTTTTGCAATAGAAAGGTGCCAGACATGTATTGTCAACACCCTGACTTAATAGGTGTGTTAAAAATTGTAAAAGATATATTATTTGCACATTTAATGTAAAATACATAACTGAGATTAAGTCTTTTCTAAATCAAAAACAGCGACTGTAGTATTTGTTGAATTAACCGCAGCTTTTTCCTTTCTTTTTATCTAACGTACCAACTTTATTATTATTTTATTACAAAAATAGCTTTTTAGCATCTTCAGCTTGTTCATACAGAGAGCAAATTGTACACAAATCCTTTTTTGGCTTATAAAAGATTAGTTGTATCCCGTTTTATAAATAGTTATAATAATGGAAATTACATTACCGAAATTTGTCTTAATTTTTGTACCCGAATAAGATCGTAATAACAGTTTGCTGTAAAAGATGAGACATTGAAAAGTGAGTAATAACCTATTACGATATAAAACTGTGATTTTATTTTTAGGCGAATAGCACAGGTAAAGTCATTACAAAATGACTATCTCGAAAAGTACTCGTACGAATATTCTGAAAAAAATTCACAAGGTGTAATCAATCCTCTAGAACAATAATTCCCAATAAAAGCACTTCTATAGTAATAGTCGATTACGATATTATTCGGTGGGAACGGCGATATATTAATAAGTTTGTTATACCTACCTACACATTTTTCAAAACTTTATCCTTGTAGTTATTATTTGCCTGACGAAAGTTAACGCACGCCGATGCGATGTTATCTTGGAAGGTACTGTATATCATTTTGGTAATATCGGTTGCTTTTTTCTGATTAATGTAAGTACCTACTTAAGTGTAGACAGTGGCTGATGATCAACTGTATAATAACTGGGGCTGGTTTATAAAAGAGCGCACGCGGAAGTTTTTAAGTATCAAATGTTATACCTATAAGCAGTACTTTTTTGTTAGTGTAAGTATCAGAATTATCAGAATATATGCACGCCAGAGGGCGCCAGGGGGCGCTGTTGACATCGAGTGTAGATAAAAATGCAAGATATCAACATTATGTTATTGTAGCCGGATTCATCTAGAACGAAACAGATTGGGTTTTCATTTTCACATTCAACTTTTTTCTATAGGTACATTCATAGATCAATTTTAGTGCCGAGAAAAGATTTTTATAGGTAGGTAAGCCTTTTTATAGCCGGTAGGTTTGGGTAATATGTATTATGTTTGACTACCTAATACCATTCACTATTAAAATCTAAAAACCAGTATTGTTAATGAGGTATGTTTCTCAATTCGCACGATTTACAGGTAATTTGGCAGACAATGCTTTCAAAGGTTGAGTTACACCTTTTCTTACGTTCTGTTTTCTCTTTACGGGGTGGGATGTTCCTGTAGCCAACACAGTTTAGATAATGCTATACCGAATTGGACGTAGACTAAACAATAACAACATTGGACTATCGTTTAATGTCTGGTTTTTTTCATCATCATCATTATCACCTAAAAGCAATTAAATCTATATTAATAAAAAGCTGAAGAGTTTGTTTGTTTTTTGGTTGAACGCGCTAATCTGAGGAACTACTAAACCGAATTGAACATTTCTGTTTGTATTGGATAGTTTATTTATCGAGGAAGGCTATATAACACCACGCTACAGCCAATAGGAGCTGATTAGTAGCCAAACGAAGATTCACGGGAGTCAAGTCCCCCCCGAAAGCTAGTTATTAATGTAATAAAAACAATTTTTGAATTATTTTGAAATGAAGTTACATCTTGTTGCCACTGATATCAACTTAAGTAAATACCTACTTTAGAATTTTAAAATACGTTGAAACTTATTTTAATAATATTTGTTTACAAACATTCTACATATATTTCAATCTCAAGTATAGACGCCGAATGAGACGTAACTGCAAAAATATATTTTCATATTTATTTGAGTATTTGTTTCCTAAAATCATAATTTTTTGCACTTCCGTACCTAATTTATGAATTCATTTCTTTATGTTGCATGTGTTCTAGCTGTACTTTCACACTGTTTATTCTGTAGTTAGATCAGTGTAGGTACAGATACAAACTCCCTAACCCGTCCAGAATAAAGTTTTAGATAAGAAATTACGGACAGCATTCTGAATTAAAAATACAGTTCACCAATGGTAACCTGCTACGTATACGCTACGTAGGCCTTCATTCACGCATGATGACGTATCCTGATCAGTTGGATCTGAAGTCTTGTAACATCTGAAGCTGTTCTCACTACAATGATAAAAGCGTAGAGAAGGAGAGTTTGCTAAACATTATTTAGTGTGTTTTTTATACGTATCAAGTTCTTTGTTATTCAACAACTTTTCATCAATGTTAATTATCAACTCGTTTCGTATCAAATCAAACTCGTTCGCCGTCCGAAAAGCAACAGCTAATGAAACAAACTTATTAAAATACAAAAGTAGAGGAATTACCAATGGTTAGTTTTATTACCTACCATACCTTTTTGAGGATAGGAACTAAAAGATAAATGGCGGATAGTTCTGTGCATTGTCAAAACTATTGTAAGTTTGGGTTTTGTTTTTAGACCATCGTTTTGGGCCGGTGCCTACGCAGCTGGTAGGCTTTCTTTGTAATAATCAAGAGAATTGGAGAAAATTCTATGTCAACCTACTTTGCTAAAAGCTAGTTTTTGATTATATTTATCGAAATTTTACAAATATGGGCACAGGTGTTGATATTTCAAATTATATATGAGTAATTTTGTTAAGCCTTGTATAGGGTCATGCCTTTTGAGTTTACGTTTAATTATGAACATTTTCGATACCATTACCAACTTAATACTACTTTGAGTTGGTACCTAAGTATGTACTTGTTTTCATTACTAGGCACCCAAATATTTCTTTCAGCATTATGTCAATAACGTTTTAGAAGTGGTTCATATCATCGTAGTTCTGGCCCTTGATAGCCTGAAGTGTTTTCTTTGATCTTCCTTGATAATATTCGGAGAATAATATAAATTTATGATATTTTCTGATAACATCCTCAGCATTGATGTATTTCATGATTGTTCAATCAAATTTGTGAAAACTCTAGAAAAACGTTCAGACTGGAATTAAATACTCTGTTAAATCAAATGCTAGCCTCCCAGGCTGACATTTTGTACTCAGTACATTTTGGAGAATCTAATTGCAGCCCTTTTAAGAGCCAATCACAGAGGTAGCTTATAGACAAAATTAACCAAAAAAAAGCTTATTTTTGTAGGACCCAAACTTTAGACAAAACTCTCCTGACGCTGATAGATTCATACAAGTGGTATAAATTTGGAACATAGGATCCTCTCGCTGTTATATTTTTTTAACCAATCATTTGACAGGCGGTGCCTATAGAAATCATGTTATACAAGAAAACAGACTTAAAGCCTTTTAAGGGGCTGGGCTGGTATTCGTGGCACCCACCCTACTTACTGGAATACATCGTTTTACAGTAATCAAGTCAACGGTATGAGATTTATTTACTAACGTTAGAAATATATTCCTTGTTTATTCGAGTACCAAAGCTGTCATGGTTTTGCATCCAAGTTACATCCAAGTATAGGTTTGCTAATTATTGACTCAATGGCTACTAAAACCGAATGGATTTCAAGCCAATTATGTCGAAAGGCATAACAATCGCATAAAATCGTCGAGCTCTATGGCTTATCCGTACAGGTTTATAGCTCTAGGGTCTCCGATACCGACCGATCGCTAGTTACAGATGCTATGAACTTTTATTTCATCGGCTGTGTTTAATTGGCTTCACAAAATAATCGATTAATTTATAATCAATGAATACGTGGGTATGTCGTGAGAAAAATATAAATAAAAGTTTCGCCTATCCACTCACACAACCGTGAAATTTGTAAATTATTAACCATCAGAATCTTTGAGATGTAATCGCCGATTGGAAGCACACCTGAATAAAGTAAGGGCTCAGTTGAAAATTTGTCAGTTTTATGTAAGTTATATGATAAAATGAGATAGGTAATTGTCATAAAACTAACTTAGCCCAAAAAAATCTCATTAAACTACCTTCTTGTTATGATGACTTTAAAGAGATGATAACGTTTCTCAAACCTCAAAGAGTGCCTCAACGTTTCTGCATGTAAAAGTTCACATTAAGTAGGTACCTACGCCCCAGCGAGTTTGTGAGAAAAAGTAATTAGTCATACCAGAAGGTTCAGTTTATAAGTAATCCACACGTAAAAATTCACTACCCATTAGCTACAATTTGTTATTATTGACAACAGTGCCATGCCACGTGTTCCTTTCATTTTACTTACCATCAGTGCTAGAGCTATATATGCTTTAGGAGTGGGTACACCTATTTTAGGGACAGACACCTAAATAAAAACGGTCCGTCTGGAATTATTTCACAAAGGGGAAGCAAAAAATAATGAAAACGTGTGAGCGAGACAGCATTATGCGAGCGCGTGTGGCATGATAAAGAAAGAACTCATAAAAGCCCACTAGGGGAGTTGGAGCGCGAACCGGTTCTGCATGTGCGCAGACAGACGGCGCCCTCCCTCCCCTCGGCTATCGACCCTCGAGTGCGAGGGCCTCACAATGTCGGCTTTCCCCCGAAGCGTTTCAATAATAATAACCATGAAATTCCTACATTAGATTTAAAAGAAAACCTCGGGAGGACTGAATTTACTGGTCTTCAAAAGTTGTTTTTGGAGTGATGCTGGCGATGCACAAACACTAGCTGGTTATCAGGCGTCCATGATAAGTATGACGGCACCCTTTCTTGACTGATGATGAGCGTGTAACAAGCCCAACTTAGCTACACTCGCTAATATTGGCTCAATTTATGGCTCCATTTCTTGATTAACAGTGATGACGAGTGAATAGATAACTGCTCACCATCTATAGCCACACACGACGCACTCACCCACACCAGAACGCAATCATAAATTAAATAAATAACATAAAATACCTTTTGGTGTAAAAACCATAAGAACAACGTTCCATCGTTTCAAAATAAAAGGTTAACTGAAACGTAAGCGCCGTCCCATGCGGCAATGATTAAAAGAAAAAACAAACGAAAAAGTGAGGATCGAGACATTCGCACGGGTGAAAGTAAACACAACACTTATTATCGACGTAAACGACATACAAACACACTTTATCGATAGTCCGTTGCCCGTGTCATTGTAACAATAACCTTCTTTTCGAATGGCGAAACACGACTGCGACCAGCGACTATGTAATGTACGCGCGCTACCGGCGCGCCGCACCCATGCCCCGCACTACCCCGTGCTCCACCCGTATCTCGCCTTTGAGGCCCCGGCGGCGCCCCTCACTTCACCGCTCTCTATCACCCGTCGCCAATGGTACGCCCGCTGCGAATCGCGTCTTCTCATTGGTCGTTGCATTTTACGGCCGTTCCACAAACAAAACCGGTTGCCAAGAACGGCTCGAAAGGGCGCGAGGGACGAAATTAGCGTTGCGCGATTATTATTATTGCCACTCGCTCTGTCTCTGTCGTACATGGAGTTTCTGCAGAGAAAGAGCAAGAAAATAGTAAGCCATCATTGCACCGCACCTTTTTGTCCTTTCATTAATGTAACTATAACTGCAATTTGTTTGTAATGTGCGTTTGTGTGTGCTAATTAATAAGTCGTACCTCCATTCCATCCACTAGTAGCAGTAGTAGCTTTACAAATTATCTGGTACATACCTTCGTAGTAATTTAGGTGGGGGAATATTTTACTATTATTAGTCACTAAAAGGAAACTTTATAACTCTTGTAATGCCTTAAACTTTTAAATGCCATAAAAACCAAGCCTCCATTAGACAGTCCAGAGTTGGTCATTACAGGCGTCCAGCCTACCTACCTAATTATGTTCACACAAGTCACACTCATGTGTGAGTGTTTTAGCAGCTTGAATTCCAAAAAAATTTCGGAGTTCGGCAGTAGAAAAGTTTAAATCGGGTACAAAAAACCCTTTAAATAAAAAAACTAGATGGTCTATTCCTTAGCAGTAAAATAAAGAAATAAAGTACCTATATTTTACTTTTTATTACCTATCTAGGTAGATACTTTTAATATTTTTTAATTTTATTTCAAAAGAATTTACCTACGAACGGAATGTGTGAACGAAAATGTAGATACAGGTCTTTTACATGTACGTACCTACAATAACAAATTCAAATTATAAATAGGTATTTACATGTATACCTATAGGTACCTAGAAGAACTGTATAATGAATGACATAAAAATATATGAAATAAAATCGTGCTCCCAGCCTCAATTCCGCATCTAAATAGTGATTTAAACGCCATCTATTATTAGCTTTGAATAAACTTAGTTCCTACAGCAACGACATCTATGAAATACAGCTTGAAACATTTGATCCATTAGTTTATCAGCAGAGCAATAACCTAGCAGTCGGTAGTCATACATACCTATAGCTTTTCAATAATATTATTGTGTGATTAATTGATTAAATAGGTACTTAGCTATTTAATAGAAGAAAATTACCTACGTTTTTTTTACTCTCCCGTCAAAATATAGGAAGATAACAAGTTTACGGTGCGGCGCGGCGCGGCGGCGCGGCGCGGCGGCGCGGTGAAGCGACAGCCGCCCAGTCAAGTTGAAATTTAGCATTGTTGCTACCGGACTAACTTAGGTACTCAAGATCTAAAGAAAAGTACCTAGCTACTTACTTGAATTATTTTTTTATAATATTGTAAAAATAATGCGTGAAAGATGATTAAGTTACCTGTTAAAACACCCTTCTTCTTGTCTTGTCCGTATGGACAACCAATCAATTTAACTAGGTATTCAAAAACTACTCGGTGTATTGATGAAATTTGAAGAATATGTGTCTTGTGTGAGCCACTACTTAGTATGGTAGTTAAATAATAATAAAAAAAAGTGTATGTGAAGCACTCTATACAATGATATTTAATTTAATCGAAGCTGAACATTTTTTATTCAGCAAAAATCCGAGTGGCTATATTTCGACAGTTCCAAGAAACAATCGTGGTTGTTAAGGTTCAATCAAAAAAGAAACAAAAATCGTTTTGTAAAATTTGTGCGCCTAGCTAAAGTAAAGCATGTGCCCGCGATTGACAGTCATAACTTAGTTTGTTTACTTGTATTATTTTGTGTAGGCGCTACCGATATAACGGACTTACATTAATATATTTTATGGCCACCAAACCACAGATAAATATAGCACTGTTGTCAAGACACATTGGAGCACCAAAACTATCACAATAACCTGACACTCTCAAGTATATCCATGTCACAGTTTTTTTTAATCTATAAATCTCCTATTGTAAATCTGTAGCTGCTTCCTCCACCACTGAAAGGGGAAACATTGTTAACATTTGATTCTTCCTATCATCTAAATTTTCAAATCCAGTGGTCCCCACGACGCGGCCACGCTCGAGTAAATCCACATTAGCATCGTTGCCTCCCCCACCTTCTATATTCAACATAAGTCGATTACGATCATAGACCTAGGATCCGCACGCTACCGGTACCTACCTAAGCAGACATACACAGCGTGGAAGGAAGATCAAATTGATATCGACGGTTCTAAGGTTAATAATTGGTCTAAGCGACATTTTTTGAAATTAAAGGAAAGAGGTTTAGTTTAATTTTTTGAAAAAATATCATAATAATAAACTACTACGTAGATTTTGATATAATTTATACAGTATTTCTGTAAATACCTACAGCTTCCCAAATAGTTTTAATGAATATAGGTATGGCTTTTTTTTACTAAAATAAATGTCGTTTGACTCAAAATGCACCTTATTTGTAGTTTGCTGGAAGAAACCAAAATGGTTCAACCGCCAGGCTCAATGGCCAACCTACAAATTAAACATAAGTATATTTTATCTAAAAAAATATAGTTAGGTACCTAAGTATTGAGCTAAGGGCTTAACGAACTAGATATTTACAGATGAATTAAGTTATTATAAGTGTGTGTATTAAATTTGTGGCAATAATTACCATGTCAAATATTGTCCTAACGCACATTACATATTCAAAATAGTCGTAGAAAAAATGAATCAACGGCCAAATGACAAACCGGAAAATGACAAAAACTTTAGAAAAGCTCATAATATGGTGTAAGTTACCGACTAGGTACAAATATTGCCCAAATTTTGTGTCGGTTGGAACAAAGACGTCCAAAATAAAAGCAAAGTTAGTATGGGGTTCAAGCACCAAAATTATGATCATAAAAATTTGAAACCCAGTTCAAACGACGCAGAAAAATTCGCTGATTCCAAATATGTATATTATTATACTTAACTCAATGTCGCAAAAAATGTCGCTTATACCAATTAGCCTAGGAACCGTCGATATGCACAGTTGCACACTGCGGGATAGTGAGAGATAAAGTTTAAAATGGGTTGTGACATTATTTATTCAATTAAGAGGTCAGAACATCTTGCCTGTTTAACTTTAAAAATTCATAAATTATATTATGCCTATTATAATACATATCATTAATTTTGGACACTTAGAGATAGTTTTCTTTAAATCTATTTTTCAAAATTATTTCTTTATTCAGAAATTCAGTTTTTTAACTTTTTTACAATACCTAGCTGATAATTTGCGTTACATTTTAGGTTTCCAACAAAAGCTTGACATATTGATATTTTGATATGGATCGTAAATAGACTAAAATACCTAAACATTCTCCTGTATGTGGTAACTTTTTTCAAACATCGAAACAAATTAATAAATTTGTTAGGGAACACAGTACGTATGTAAGTATGTATATGTACTACTATATCAATACTTAATCCTACAATTTTCAAAAACTTGGGAAATAGAAAGGCTCAAATACTATAAAAAAATCCCGACGAACGAATAAAACAATGCATAGTACCTAACCTACCTAGTTACAGTCGAGTTCATTAATATATTGGCACCATCAAGGTTTGAAAATATTGTGAGCGTTGTAAAGCTCAATTAATACTATAGAAACTATGGATCAAATATATGTTCTCATGTGAATGGTTCTATAAAATATGCTGTACATTATGCAATAAGTTCTAGTCACCCTTTTCAACAAAAATATCTAATGATGGTGCCAATATATTAATGAACTCGACTGTACCAACAAAAAGAGATGCGAAAGTCGAGCTAGTCGTAATGAATCGAAATGCCCACGAAGGTAATTAAACCACGTTCGACCGGCTCGGGGCCCGACGACTGACCTTTTTGTTGACTTGGCGAGTAGTTATACTGAGCTCCTGAATCATTTTTTTTTATCACAGATGCTCGGACTTAAACCGGTTTTGAATGTTAGCTAACCGTTGTTATTATGACGCGGGACAAAGAACAAGTGTATTGAATTTAATTGAATCAGCTGATCTTCACCCCGATAACATAAAAACAGAAATTAGTACAATCTAATGAAAATTAACTAGTTAGGTATTATTTTGTTTAACACTCAGGTTTGTCAGTTTTGTTCAACATTATACTACCTAATACCTCCCTTATCATATTTAAAAAGGGCCTTTTAACGACGTGGTTATTGCGATGGCTTTGTGCCTCAATAATTGCACATAATTTTGTATTCATGCAATGTGTCAAACAAACATAGGTTCACCCACAGAACAATGAAAAAAAACCTACTTATTTCTGTTCTGAGGGTAGAGATACGTAGGTACCTACTTAGATACGTATGTAAAATTTTAAATTCAGGTAAGATTCTAGTCTTGAACAATAAGTTATTAACCGAAAAACTGGTAAAGATCGAATGCCATGGCTGATACATCTGCATCTGCTGATATGATGAATGTCCGCCGCTGGACATAGGCCTAATTTCCGATACCAGATACAACATCATGAACGATGTTGTTGCATAATCAATAAGTGCAACAATAAGCCAATAACAGCGCTATAGTCTTATACTCTATACATTTTAATAGTACGAGTACTTATTAGGAACATCGTCATACAGTGCACGCATGGTGCCGCGGCCAGCATAACAAAGAGGAAACAATAGCGACACAAGACACTCTGACGTCAGTAAGGAATATGAATGAACGTTATTGAAAGGAAACGAAGACAGAGACACAAACTTGTTGGCCTTGTTGCTGTAACAAAATGTTGTTTTCACCCTATTCACCACATTCCCCTGTACCTTGCTCTAAACATGTACATGTTAATGAAACTCGTATTTTTTGTACCACGACGCCCCGCACGTGTGGCCAATAGCCGGATGGCTCAGCGGTTACCGTAGCCCATATAGATGTCTCCAACGTCAGGGACATCACGAGCGCATAACTATCTATAGGTAGGTACTAGGTAATATTATAAAGCTGAGATTGACTTTGACTGAGATAGGCACATAGCCTGTAGACAACTAGAGATAATATAGGTAAGTCCTTATCCATCGGAAATAATCAAAATAAACCCCTAATAAAATAAGAATAAGAAAAAAATTCGAATGGATATACCTACCTATAGGGTGTGCAGTACTCGAACATATATATTATGGGACGTACTTACAACTATTGTTATTCTTGGACCAAAATTACGACCATCTGTCTGAATGTTAAGCTGACCTGCGCAACATGAATGTCACATCGGTGGTTGGTACACATGGTTAGCGTAAAGGACACATTGTCTATGCCCTGAGTAGGTACCTACCTCAATTCCCGAGGCCTGCATCCCGGAGAATCCCGAAACGATTAATGATTAATGATCTATATAATGATACTATATAGTTATGTTTAATATGTAAATTAGCGGGTAACTTGGTAGGTACTTACTACTTTTCTACATGTCATCAAGGCTTCAAATAACTTTATAAAATCTATCTGTAGCTGCTGCACCTCTGGGGTACCTTCTATTTTGTTTCTTGAATTTCCCAATACTATATGTACCTACTATATTTTTTGCAATGCTTTGAAAAATATACTTTTTTACCTTAAAAAAAGGGAAAAAACGATTTGCCTAGTTAGTAGGTAGTAACTAGTTGCCACCTTTCCACTTTTTTGAAAGTAGAACAATAACAAATTTTATTTTATTATTTTCCCTTCTATGGGTACTACGATATTCTACATTCTATTCAAGGAAATAATACCTAATCTAGAATATCGTAGAAATATGCACGGAATTGCATTGGTTACCTATTTGTTGTTGTCGAACAGTAATTTGAAACTTGTACCCTTTGAAACTACCCAATATAAAATTCACTATAAACTAATCTTAGTGCCTAGTGTTCAAATACAGGCAACGTGTTTCCTATCAACTTATTCTAATAACACATATTTTCTAATATAAGATATGTATCTGTCATCGAAAATTTAAGTAATCCTGCAATTATACTTTTACAAGTCCTAGTCAAAGCCATTATGTCCAAAATCGTCAGGAAAAGTGTGAAACACAAATTCCAAACACATTTCCTACGAATTTTTAATATAAATTTCGCTATATACCTAATGTAATTTATGAAATCTGTCTTACTCATATATCAATTAGGTATAAACGTAAACTCCTCACGTTTAAACCTAATAAAACAAACGTCGCATCCCGCACTAGGCCAGCGTATGTGGATTAAGGCTAAAAACCCTCTTAGCTCTCTAGAAAAAGGAGAGGAGACCCGGGCCCAGCAGTGGGACATTAATGGGTTGCTGATTTAAAACCAACCTAATTTTTATAAATATTTTTTTATTCAATATCTCGTACACATTTGGTTATGGTGGATCTCCACTACCAAAGAAAAAAACCGGTCAAGTGCGAGTCGGACTCGCGCACAGAGGGTTCCGGACGGATATTATTTGTGATTAAAATGTAATAAGTAAATGAGTAGGTAACGTGATAGGTCAAGCAAGGTGTATATGGGGTGCAATAAAATTTATATTTTTTGTTTCTCAAAATAAAAAAAATAGGTTAATAAAAAGACTGGCGTTCAGTAAACAAAAAATTAATTGAAAAAAAAAACAACCCTAACCCAAAAAACACCTCATAGTCGGATTGCTCTGAATCGGGGGTGTTAAGTTTAACAATCGCACATAGTTCGCGGGAGTCCCGCTTCGCGGTTTTTTAAATAAGTTTTGTAAAAATGGGCAAAGGGAATCAACTAAATAAGCCGAATTTCAAGATTCACCCATTATTGGTACCGCAAATATAAAATAAATTTACCTGACGCTCGAGGAGCGAGGAGGCCTCCCATGCTATTAAATTTGTTAGATACTATTTGCGTAAGTACATTATAATGAGCTACGACGATAAAGCTTTCTTCAAAGCGGTTTCGTTCACTGTTAAATATACTCGTATTTTGAATTACACATGCGAACAATGAAGAAAGGACAACAAGTGTTCTGAACAAAATTTGAAAATGATCCCATTACATAATTTAACTTAAAAAAGTATTTAACTTGTCATATAAATACTTGTTGATATTTATATGACAAGTTAAATACTACGCATTTTTTGTCAACTAAAATAAATATACCTACCGACCAAGTGCGTGTTAGACTACGCAGTTTACGTAGTGTCAGAATGATGCGGACTGATGGCTTTATTTTGTTTCATACGGGAACGCATGGAACTGATGGAACCTGGCAGTACACTCGTACCTCGGCTTCGCTTCCATAGTTTTTTAAAGCATGTTCATGAAAGCACGAGAAGAAAAAAGATTTTCCGCCAATTATAGCGCCTGTTCTTAATATGAGTAAACATAGTTCGCGTTACAATTCAGTTAGACTTTTTAATAGACTTCCTTTAAATATTAAGAGTGCTGTTTACTTATCAGACGGACTTTGAAACCAGACTTAAGGCTTTTCTTGTTGAGGAATGTTTCTACTCAATTGAAGAATTCGTAAAATGTCGTTGAATGTTTCTTTTTTTTTCTAGCGTAATGTAATTTAATTTTGACATTTTAATCTTTATATAACATTTTATTATTATTATTTAACTCTTATTTGCCCGTCTAATTTAAGTTATTTTATTTTAACATGTGTAATTAATATATTCCGACACAATGTAACATTGTTTGTGAAATAAATAAATTAAAAAAAAAATGTGGCTACTGCTCAGCTCCTATTGGCGTGATGTTATATAACCTATAACCTTCCTCGATAAATGGGCTAAACAAAACTAAAAGATTTTTTATAAATTATCTAAATTAAAAAAAAATATCATCATCATCATCATATCATCTCTGATATGATGATGATGATGATCTAAATTAAATTACCTACGATTAAAATTAAAAAACATAAATTAATAATACTAGTCAAGTGATTAACCATCTAATAAATCTAAAGGTAAAGGAACACATCGTCATTCGTAAGTAATCTCACATCTAGAAGTAATCTAAGGGTATGTCTGACCTAACCTAACCCGCTTTAGGCCAGCGTAGGTATGTGGATTATGGCCTAAAACCTCTCAGCTCTCAAGATAGAGAAGACGAGCTCAGCAGTTGGTAATGATATTGTCTGTAAAATAATAGTAACTGATTAAATTTTGTGTCGTCCACTTCAATTAAATTTTTTTCAAACTCTTTTTTCGCCATCATATTGTAATGACTAGGTATTCTTCATATTTTCCAACGTCTTATTAAAAATGCGTTCGTTTTGTTCGAACCCATGAATGTTCTATTAAATTTGATTTCTGCTACAATATTTTAGGTTCAGCGTACCTACTGTTACGTTTTAAAAATACTTTTGCTATATTTTAGTCTTAAACCGAAAGATGAGATGATGACTTTTGACTGTAACATTATTAGCTACCAAAATCAAACATTAAGCTGGCATAGAAGGGTACAGGCTACTTGACTCTAACAAAAATAGCACTCTCAGGCTTAAATTTTACGAACGGATCCCTCAACCGAAAAATCATGTGTCCGAACCCCTAATATTTTTGAAAGTACTTTCCAGCGACACCCCAAAATAAAAATAACATACCCAATTAATCCCCACACTTTTTTTTTTCTTAAATATTTTATTTTAGTTATTTCCTGGCAAGACTAGTATGTAAATCCATGTTCCATTACATCTTTCTGGTACTAAGAGTCTCTGCACTAGGCTGGGGACAGGAACAGACGGACATGACGAAACTTTCAGGGCTTCTTGACTACGAAACCCTAAAATGGTTGGTGCCACTAGTCAATTTAATTAATATGGTGGGTTAGGTATTGTAATTAACCAATTATTTTATTCAATTAATGCAGAAACTGTATAGTGTGAACAGTAAAGACTGTTTTTCGTCAGTGTAAGGTTTGTCATTTCAAATTTGAAATAACCCAATTAAAGATATGTAGATACGGTATCGAAACGCTGAATGCGAAACTGCCCTTTCAACGTACGATATTTACCAGACCAAAAATACCCGCTTAGTTATAGAAGACGTCGATTGATCGTATATTAGTAGGTAGTCTCGTTATCAGAGATTACTCTCATTTCGGTGGAAAAGTACTAGCAAGTTTATTATATGTTAGCGACTCCCACACAGGGATACTTTGTCTGGAGGTTTTAATGGAATTTTCCAATTTGAAACGTTGAAAGAAACTCTCCGCTTGCATCGTCTGACTGTTAGTACTTCATGGCGTAAAGAAATGTTTGAAAATGTATATGTTCTCTGTTATTTTCAAACATTTAACAACAATACCAAAATCAACTAAGTCTAATGATTAACTTAAATTAGAGTAACTTGGTTGTCCCCTGCCTAATATCACCAAAAGACTTCACGTTCTTTTCTACGTAAACTCAGAACAGACTAGCATATTCTGTAGACCAACTTTATAAAAATTGGTCTAAAAATAGAAGATTAAGCGTTACTATCTATCTTCACAAAAATTATTATCTAATGGAAATTAAGTTGTGTCCAAACACTGAAACGAGTTAGGTACATCCTACACATATTCATACTTTATAGTAACCAATTGGTACTCTCACATCTCGTATTTTCACGTTTTATCCTCGACAGTTTCAGCTGTTCTATTAGCGTGTCAGTCAATAATTAACTTTATTACCAACATTACCTATACATAATAAATACTTATATATTACATGTAAGTATAAAATATAGATGCTCTGGTGAATTAAACCTTCCTCTTGAATCAGTCTAAAAAACCCCATCAAAATCCGTTGCCTAAGGGACGGACAGACAGCGACAGCGACTTTGTTTTAAGTATGTAGTTATAATAAACTTCTTACGGCAATAACGAATCTATAAGTTGTATTAAAGGTACAGTAAGATCTAAAAGAAGCTGCTATTTTACTTTATCACGATTTTATAATATGTAGTGAACACTTCATTTTTTTTTCTGGATGCGGAAGGCGGAGGACAGAGTGCTATGGCGCGTGTTAGGAGAGGCCTACGTCCTTGTCTAGAACTTGAGTGTCCGATTTTATAATGAAAAATATATAATTCGGATAAGTTATCAGACAATTATCAGCGAATGGTGAAGCCAACAATAAGTAGGTAGACGCTTAAATTTAATAATAATAACAATTATTAGGCTCTCCTAATAATTGTTATGATTATTAAATTTAAACGTCTATCTACTTATTTTCTTATTTAATTTTGTTTCTAACACTTTCGGTCTCAAGATGAACTAGGTAATCAGTTTAGGTGGAGCTATTTAATTTTATAGACAGATATTTTCAAACTCAATAAGACATGGGAATCAATCAGCAAGTATTTTCTCAGAGGAAGGCCATATCATGGTTATAGTGTAGGTATGGAGTTGGAGATTTCATATTATTTATAAAAAGTTTTAAGTCACGGATAGAACCACGCACATAACGCATAGGCGACTTCCTCCTCCTTGTTAGTTATTGTTATTCCGCACCAAACTCAACATTTTTTGTTTCATCTTTACTCCTCCAATATTCTTCTCCCGTCTCCTCTTCTCTTGGGTAGTATCATATACTTGTCTCTCTCCCACAGCGCGTGGGTGACGGCCCAGCGGCCACTGAACCCGTCACAGCTGTTTTCGTCAAAGAATAATTATAAAGGACGGATTAATGAGTAAAAGTTACCTAAATAATAAAGTTTAGCTGACACAGTGCTGTCTAATATCGGTTATCAACGTTACGCGTATTGATTGTAAACAAGTGATAACGCTTTGTTAAACGTCACGATCACGTTCGAAAGCTTAGTTTCAAATGTAGGGTAGCTGCGAATATTAACCCTTTAACCGCCTACGTCGGATAAACCCGACACTTATTTTCGTGTACATTTCTCCAGAGACAATATTTACGACCAAATACTTCCGCTCGTTCAACCAGATTTTGCTATTTATTTACGCTAGATTCTATCAAAATATGTATTGTTCATATTTGGAAAATAATAATTAATTATATACACTTCTATAAATGATAGTCTGGTGGTTAAAAGGTTAATACGGGTTATTGTGGACTAGCCACAGAAAAAAGCATATGTAAACTCGTCACACTTTTATTTATCGTGTATTTTAGAACATTGTAAACTAATCACACTTGTTTTCTACGTTTAAACTATAGAAATATCTAACACATGAATAAAAAATGTGATTATTTATTTCTAAAAACACAGGAAATCTTTATTAAAAAACAGTTTATTTGCAGATTCGAATATAACAACAGCTGCATATTATAACTTGCTGATTGTAAATCAGCAAATTATCCACCAACATCCTGACTGACCTAATGAAATCTGACATTATCTCGACGATGCGGTATAATAATAAGAGTTAAATTCAGCTGCAGTTTTGGTTTTTCAGTTTAGCTGGATGCTGGATTGCAACTGGAAAAATGTAGTCCGGTGCTGGAATACACTGAATTCAGTGAGAAATCTAGTGCAGAAACTGGATCGGCGGTCTACTTTCGAATCCAGCGCAATTATTCTAGTACAACTGGAATCATAATTCCAATCCAATGCTATTGCAGAGCTTACAGAATAATTGTTTAGGTAACACGTGTTGCTTGTATTTGCGGAGATTTGGTCCTAAACAGCGAAGAATGGATTTGTAATGACGAATAAAAGTTAAGTAAGTACTTATCCAACTTTACACTTTTTTAGTTTATACAAAGAAAATTTGTTATTATACATCAGACATACCTAATTTATCATCAGAATATTATAAAAGTAAAGCTATGCGCCAATCAGCTTAGCAAATATGTGAGATAGAATGCAAATTGAAAGTTGTTTTATATTTCTTCCGCTCATAAAGGCCTTTTTAGGTAACCTTTTTATTAATTTTTAAGATTAATTTTTTAAAGTTAGTTTCATTGATGTGGTTGATCAATGAAACTAACTTTAAAGTGTAATTAAACATTTTCTTAGCTGCTTTCTCACTCCTTGTCATTGTAGTCTTGACGACAAAGACAATGAGCTTAACTCATTTGACTAATAAATTAAAACAAAATATTATTTTCATTACATCACCCCTTAGTAGTCGGTTTGATGTTAAAACTTAGAGCTATCCTTGCTATCGGTACTTATTTCAGGACTAGTATAAAGTAAAGATGTGTGACAAGTTTACAACCAGTTTTGTCTACCTCTCACGAATATTAATCTAGATTTTATGATTATGACGAGTTAGTGACTATAAATTTATGAGACTTACGGAAGTGTGGCAAATCGACAATGTGGCAGGTGTACAATAACCCATTTAAGTAGGTTTTGGAGCTATTTGGTGGTTTTTGTGGTAGACTGATTGTAAATCTATTGTAATAAGATGTGTTTCAGAGTTAAAACAGTTTTGGAGGTAACTCGATGAAGAAGTAACGGTGAAAATGTTTTGTGTTAACATTGGTAAGGTCCAATGACGTCATGTTTATTTATTTAGGTGACCTCATAAGTTACTTTTTCGTAAGTATGCAGAAACTTACATTTATTTTGGAGTAAGAAAATTTAATTAAATTAACTTTGGATTTTTTTTTAATAATATTTTACCACATTCACACAGCGCCATCTAGTCCCAAATTAAGCAATTATATTTGCTTGTGCTATGGGTACTCAACAACTGATATACTACTCAAATACATTTTTTTTTGTAAATACGTACCTACATAGTTATCATAGAAAAATTTCACCCAGAAACAGAACAAATAATTGTGCTCATCACATAGATTTGTTCTGAGTGGGAATCGAACCCAAAACCTCCAGCTTAGCAGTCAGAGTTACTAACCACTAGACCAACAAGCCAGTTGGATTGGTTCTTTTGAAATCGGCGCTGCAACCGATATAAATTTAACCACATAGATATCCGACAAAAATCATCTCGTACACATCTAGTACACATCTGTGCAATATCGCAGGGGCAGTCAGTAGGGACGCAGCTGAATCGATCCGAGGGTCGCTACCCCTCGACAAACGCTCTCCTCCCGCCAACCATGCCCTTCCCCTGCTACACCATGTTACGTAAATGCGAAAGTTATCATCATAAAATGACGTAGAGGACATTGACCGAGCAAGGTTATCACACGACTTTGAAAGTTTACTCTTGAAACCGGTGTTTGTTATGTAAGTTATCTAAATTAAACGAGAATAAGCCTTACGTTCTGTCTTTTGGATAAATTTTTGGTATTCCGTGATACATGTTCTGTTTAAAACTAGCGACCCATCCCAGCTTCGCATGGGTTTAGCAATTTTGCAAACGATATAATACCAAAATGCGATCATTCGCAAATTATTTAAAACTAATATTATCCTGTTATTTATTTTGATTGATGCTTTGTCATACAAGCACCAATTTACTATAAATTTTAATGATTTATTTTATTTAGAAGACAGGCTCAAATATGGATAATTAAATGACAATTTAAAAATAACATAATGGGTAGAAAATATTGATCTGACAACCTGGAATATATACGAGAATAAAGCAAGCACCTACTACAAAATTTTGTATAACTCTGACTTAGCTAAAGGAAGTCCAATTATATAACTGTTACTTCTATAATATAATAACTGTAGCAAAATAAGAGCGGGTTATAAAGATAGCATGTTCTATTTTTACTTAGGCACCTTCATGTTTGTATAAAAGCTGAAATATTACTCTGTCAAGAAAGTACCGGAAAAAGGTAAATAATATTATCTACATAAAATCGTCCCATTAGAAGAATAAAATTTCATCTGCAAAATGTTAACTTTTCAGTAGAGCGATTTGAAGTTTTGCGCGCACATATTTGCTTATAACTCCTTTATGAAAGACACTAGCCACTTAATATTTTTACAGTGTAAATATAAATCAATACAGATTATGTGTTTATCATTATTTATACTAAAAACTATGCCTGTGCATAGATAGTGTGTCGCATGTGCATATACAACGTTGTACTGCCAACGAGAACAGCGGAAGAGTTGTCTTAAGATCACATGGATCGTTATTTGACGAAAATAATCACGTTATATCTGCGTATGAAACAATATTTTATGGAATTCTACAATTATTTTAATGTTTTAAATGAAGTTCTTGTATTTAATGTAGGTAATTGTCTATGTTTTTAAACCTTATTATTTTAGTAACGACGTGTAATTTAACACGTATGGAATGGTCTACGCATTATTTTATTTGCATATAGGTAGGTACCTTAAGTAAATAAGAAACTAAATAAAAAACGCTGACGAGTTTTACAACTTTAATAAAATCAGTATAAAATCGAACAAATAAAGCAGTAACTTGAAACATACAAATAAAGGAATGTACTTATTACAATTAAAAAATCAGTAAAAAATCACAGCCTTAAAAAGTTTAATAATCTTAATATAATTTTTTTTTTTTTTATATTGCCTAAAGTGGCAGATGAGCAGACGGCCCACCTGATGGTAAATGGTTACCGTCGCTCATGGACGTTGGCAATGCCAGGGGCACAGCCAGGCACCTTGAGAGGATAGCTCTCTTTAAACCTCGTTTGAAGAAGGACATGTCATAGCGCTCAGGAAACACCGCTGTAGGAAGTTCACCCCAGAGCCGGCACGTACGTGGGAGGAATGACCGCTGAAACCTTACCGTTCTAGACGATATCGGCTCCAGGTAGTGCGGGTGAAGCCTACAGCGGCGTCGACTGGTGCGATGATAAAAAGGCGACGCGACGATGGCACCAAATCAAGGAGTTCGTCGGAGCACTCCCCATGGAACAATCGATAGAGCACACAGAGTGACCCAAAGTCTCTCCGTTGCCCTAACGATTCTAAGTTGTCCGTCAGATTGGGATCATCGACGATTCGAACAGCCCACCTTTGGAGGGAGTCAAGTGGGTTGAGCTGGTATTTGGGAGCTCCCGCCCAGAGGTGAGAGCAGTACTCCAAATGCGGCCGAACCTGTGCTTTGTACAGCACAAGCCGCTGTTTAGGTTTGAAGTACTAGTTAAAGTTCATTGTACTAGCCTTATCACAGCTTTCAAAAAGTCTCATACTCTTAAGAATATTCATTTTAATTATTATTTTTAATTATAATTCAGTCACAGATAATGAATAATATAAAGTTAGATCAAAAATTAAAATCTAATTACGAATAACTATAGGACTATAAGAGGGTACATAATTATTATCACCATAGTGCGATTCAATGGGCACAAACGAGTTCACATGGTCACACACGCTGGTAATCATGTCTTCTACGATAACCTTCCTATAATTTTTGTGGCGGCCTCTGTAATCATCTTCTACAATAGTGCTATTGCCGTATTTATCCCAGGCTGTTTTAAGTATTCTATCGCTTAGGCTAATAGTATTTAAGAACATTTTCTTGCAAACATGTATAGTAGACGCTTGCTCCTTACTTTTATCTAATGATGAAGAAAGAGAATATTTATATGTAAAATTCCGTTTATTAGGTGTATCCTGGTTTAAACATCTGTTCTTTTTCGCCTTGGTGGTGTACTTTAATACATATTCCCATTGTTTTTTTCTGTCTCCCAACTCCCAAAACCTCCTTGAATATATCTAACCGCTGTACGTAACTAATTTTTTTGAAGCACTAAAATTTACAGGAACATGCCGCGGCCGGACCCATTTGTTTTGCACTACATATTTTACCAGTTTTAGTAAAGTACTCCTGTCCAAAGATTTTTTGTCGTTTTCTTCTTGTATCGGCCCAATTATCTCGACATTTGAACGTTTTCTAGACTGGCGTGGTGTGATTATATCAGAAACAGAGTTGTCTGTACCATATAATGATTGATTTTGATCAGATGGAGCGGTTGATGCCACCACAGTACTCTCAGTATCGGACTGAGCTGGACAAGAGTTAACAATGAGAGCATTCTGTTGTGGTACGGAATTGGGCGGATCGTCATCATGACGAGTAGATAGATCAGGAACATCGTTTGATGAGTTGTCGTAATCCCAAAAGGCTTGTACATCATTTTTCTTTGGACCTGGAAATTTAAGCATACAAATGTACTCGTACTATAAACTACTAATTAAATAGTATAAATGCGAAAGTCAGTGTGTGTGTGTGTGCATATGTGCATATGTGTGTGTGTGTGTGTGTGTGTGTGTGTGCATGTGTGCATATGTGTGTGTGTGTGTGTGTAACTACTGATCTGATTTTGGTGAAATTTACGCGGGCGGAACCCCGGCAACAGCTAGTGTACCTACTAGAAATTCAATCACCTACAGTTTTTTTTTATGGAATTCGAATTTACTAATTTTGTCTAAACTGTACATTTAGTCGAAAGTGTATTATTAAAAATAGCTGTGCCTAATTTAAACAATATTTAATCATTTTATAGCACTTTTAGATTTCGATTAATGTTTTATAATAAACTAATTAGCAGAAAAACGTATCGTTTGCACTTGTGACGCTCACTTTAAAAAGTAATTTGGTAGAATAATGTTTTATGTGTACATGCCGACGAAAAAAAGATAAAATTATGTGTAGTAAAATGCACTATTTGCACAAGAAACCACAAAATTTGGGAAACAAATAAGACAAGCTTTATTGTATACTATTATGTTATAAAGATTATCAGTAAACTATTTATTTCGGGTTACACTTAAATTAAAAAAGGCTCTACAACTTCATAGAATAATGTTTTATGTGATTATAAATACTGTCTTTATGGGAAATTACAAAAACTTCGTGTAATTTATCCAAAATAATGTAATTAACAGACTACTAAATAAACAATTTTCTATAAAACTAATGGCTGTCGTAAGAAGTGAGGATAACATAAAAAAAGGTATAATATACGTAAATTCCATAACGGAGATAATTTTCTTACGACGAATTTATCTGTTCAATTCTTTGTGTATTTGTGGTAGAGTTAAAGTAAGTAAAGTATTTCGTCAATTGTTACTAATAATAACAAAAAATAAACGATTTCTTACCATTTTGATCGCCAATATCGGTATCCATTGCCACAAACACCAATCGCGACCACTACGCTGAACAATGTGCCTTGTAATGAAGCGTCGCATCGTACGGTGCCGTGTGCGCCAGAGCAGGACAGAGAACATTGCGTTATGTGATCCAGTGACATTATTCTACGTACTCAGCGCGAAAGAAACTTTATTCGAACGTTATAACTTTTAAAATACTGGATAAAAAATTATAAAAAATATATCAATCGATAGCTTACATCATTGTGATAACGAATTTACCATAATATCATTTTTGTCACATGTGATGATAAAACATTATTCTACTAATGGGACGAAATGATCTTGGCAATATGTGAGCTATTATTCCAAATTTATTGTATCACCTACGAATTATGTCCCCTTCGAGTGATCCAGTCAACAAAACATTATTTAACCTTTTAACCGCCAGACTATCATCAGTAGAAGTGTATTTCATTAAAAATGATTACATTAAATGTTTTCTTAATATGAACAATACATATTTTGATAGAATCTAGCGTAAATAAATAGCAAAATCCGATGGAACGAGCGGAAGTATTTGGTCATAAATATTGTCTCTGGAGAAATGTACACGAAAATATGTGTGTTGGATTTATCCAACGTAGGCGGTTAAAGGGTTAAACACACTTTCCGGATCTGACGATGTCTTCTATCGAGTGAAAACGAGTGTCTCAAAATTTTGAAAAAAGAAAAAGTCCACCGGAGACATTATCTGGTGATTACGGTGGTTGTTCATGAGACAACAATTACCTACTATTACTATGACAGTACTTGTGACAATTTTTAAGAAGGAATCAGGCAACCAATATCAAAGAAAATTTACGTCATTCCATGTTATAAAGCATAGAACCAAACAAAAAAATAACGATTCCATAAACATAAAATAAAGGGCTTCTCTTGACCAAAGGCCGAGAACACAAAACTCGTCACTTCCAAGAAACGTTAGACCCTTAACAATAAAACAAACAGAAATAATAATTTCTTTGAACAAAAGAGTGTTACTGTAGACTTTTGAATACCGATCGTTTACATAATGAGCGATTAAGAAATATCTGCGTATAACAATGTAACCATTTTGATTTGTTTAACGAATAACGCAAAATTACGAAAGATGTCCGTTAGGTATCTTTACTTACGAAACAATAATACATTTATGTTCTTTTTGATTTCGGGAATTCTGATTATATTTCTGGTCCCAGGTTACGTCGTTAAGTCCTTCTATTGTCTGCAAAACGATTATTCTTTCCAACGGGCTGGACCTACTCTTAGGTAAGTCCAGCCAAATTTCATTGATTTTCGACTAGGTACGTACCTATCATGCTTTTCAATTATGTGATTCGTCTCTCTCTAGACTTCTCTAATGAAATAAATATAAACTGAATTAATTAATTAAATTTCAAATAGATTTCTAATTGGTTGCAGTGGTGTTAAAAAAGTCCTAAAAGATTCGTTGATTTATTTAATTGATGAAATGTTATTGGTGTTGTAAAACTTCTACTTAGGTTTCAAAAGTGATAAACGATTTTCACAATAGGTAAGTAGTTTTTTAATAATTAGTGCCTTCCTACATGTAAGTAGGTGTAGGGTTCAGACTTTTAGTAAAGTAGTAAGTACCCTTTTGGACATTCTAGTTCTAAAAATTGAAGTTCAACATGATTCTTATTTCAAGAACTATTTCGGATAGAACCTATAACTTACTGTTCTGATGAATGATTCTAACACATGAAATTATTTCTAACTCCAGTATCCATTTAGCTAGGACTATCTGTCTGATCGCATCTCAGTTCAACCATGGTTAAACTCATCTCAATTACTATACTTCAAGCACAGTTCAAGCAACAGTAACAAGCCAAAAGCTTTGCCAGCACTGCACTGTAGCGAACAGGTTAGACAGCTACACAGCTATGCGTATCATTTATCGGTGGATGACGGCTCAACGTAAGAAATACTCGTGTTTGAATTAATGGTCTTAAATAAACAAATTGTTATTTTAAATAAACGATTAGTTCTATCGTCCAATTTACACTATCTCGGATAGAACTTAGAGAAAAATATCTCAAATCCACTTGTCTACCTGCTTTATTTTAACTATCCTTGTCCTATATTTGAGTTTTTTTCTTAAATTCTATCTAGGTATCAATAAACATATGTATCATAATATCTCTGGAATATACAAACAAGTTTATCGACTCAGCATAAGCCCGAACCATAAAATCTAACAATAGTACGTCGTCGATACTGGCAGGTAAAAAGGGGACCAAATCCCAAATCTAGCTACTCATGAAATATTTTGTGTGCGATTTGGCAACGTCGCGTCACGTGTTAGGGTCTAGGGGTGATAAGTGTGGCAACATCGCGTGATGGTGTGACGCTGCCATGCCGTTCCGATAATCTTCGTCGCATTAGTACGGAAATCGGGATTTCGACCGCCCCAAAATGTAGCTTTTCAGTAGGTTAGTATCTATTTTGAAAAAAAATTATTTTGTTGTATTCTAACTGTAATTTATCTATAATATATTATATGTATTTACAAAAAAAAAACGTATTTAAGTAGTATATCAGTTGTTAAGTACCCATAACACAAGCTAATATATTGCTTACTTTGGGACTAGATGGCGCTGTGTGAATGTGGTAGAATATTATTATTATATAACTAGGTTGATAGAGATAAGCACACTTAATTGATGATAATAAATATGTAAATAAAACTATCAATAACTATAAGTCACTTGGTCTGGGCACTATAGTAGACCCTTTTTTGATTTTTTTAGTTAGCTATATATACCTACATAATTTACTCGCATGTCAAAAAAGGTTGCCTATTAGTAAATCTGGCAACTAGGTACCTCGTAGCTAGAACACTTTTCTTTTTACTCTAATTTGCGTCCAATAGATAAAAGAAAAATAGAAGTGGATACTTTTTCTTCTTCTTACTCCTCCGAGTTACTTTTGAGGAATAAATTAATTGCGATTTCCAAGACTGGGGTAGGGCTATCCTGTGTATCAAAGCTTGATATTTGCATTGTTTCATCATTATTAATTCTGGCTTCCAGGAGTCACAGGGAGTGTGGGTGTGATTGTTCCGTATAAAATAGAAGAAAGGGAAACTAAACTAACTTAGGTTGGTATCTTATTGTTTACGCATAGAATTTTGATTGTGAGTCACAGTCACAGTAATATTCCCGGCACGTACCTAACTCAGTGCACGACAAACCTCTGGGTATTTGTACTGAGTCTGCTATAGGTAGCTATAACCATGTTCGGCAAACCATGTAAATTTACCAAAACTTTCGTTAATAATTAGGCTAAGCGCACACTACTGACGGTTGTAACTGTGACCTTTTTTGTCATACAAATAACGATAATGTCACTAAAGTTGTCAAGCCATAATGTGCGCGAAATTCTATACTATACTACTAGTGTGACCAAGAAACTACATAACTTATCTAGTTGGAATGCTTACAGGACGATATAAGAAAATTAAAATCGCCTCTGTGTATTGTGCTTTAAGGTAGAAATTTGTTTCTTACATTTGTAAGGGGAAAAAATTCCTACGAACGAGCGAGCAAGACAATGATATCAGTGGTTTCTGTCCTTTTCTTACAATTGACAGTTATTTACAAAGTTGTGATTTACAAACTATGCACAGCCATACTGAGGTGTGATTCTGTTAAACAAACAATAGGTATGCCCGATGCTTTTTGTGTTGAAGACGTAATTCAGATTGTTTCAAGTACTTTCAAGTGAAAACGTACGAAATTACTACTGAAACATGGTGAAACTGAAAGTAGTGTAAAAGTGAGGCGTATGTAGATTGTGGAAAATACTTGTTTAAGTAAGTTTTTAACTCTAACTAAGTATTTGATTAGACATTGAAAACATTGCAATCGTTGTCACACTACAACGATTGCAATGTTTTCAATCTTTATATTTTGATATGATCACAACGAATTTATTTCTCTATTAAATACTTACAACTAGTTACCTACGATACAACTAAAGAAAAACTTGTTTTTGTTTTCTATTTTTGACTGCATGCCAATGTAGTGAATGTTATGAATTACAAATATTACGGACACAGCTAAATTTTACATAATTTGTACTTTTTATTGCAGTTTGTATTTTGGGACAAACATTCTGCCACAACATCAAGCACACCATTGTACCTAAATGCATAAAGTTTTTTATTTAATTAATAAATATATTTACGGAAAATTTTAGTCATGAAGACTCTTCATTGAAGTATTTATCTAAACCACAGATTATGTTATAGGTAAGTACGTACCTAGTACTAACCTTTAATAAACCTATCTCCGTTCTTTAAACTTTAAAGAACGGAGAACTTAAAATTGTAATAAAGCAATTAACGTTCGTTAATTTTGCCCGAAAAACTTTTGTTATCTACCTACCCTACCCATCATTGGTCTTTGAACCCTAAAGCTGTTTTAAAAATATTAAAGTTAGTTTTAAAGCCGGCTGCAATCGTACCATGAACTTGTTTCCCAGACTATTCCTGCAAGCAATTGGATTCGTTACACTCCGAAAATATTTCATTCTCGTTTTATGTTATGATTCTAGCGAGCTGATACCGTTACTACGAGTATAGAGATTATTTTTTTTATACACTTACAACTACCGTTTCTACTTTACTGTCTCAGATACGATTACATAAAAGATTTTTTACCTACCTATTAATACTTTTTAAGGTTCCGTACCTCAAAAGGAAAAAACTGAACCCGTATAAGATCAATCCGTTGTCCGTCTGTCTGTCTGTCGATCTTTCAAGAATATTTTCCTCAAGAACGCGAAGTGGTATCAAGCTGAAGCATGTGTGTATGCCCACCATTAGGTCAAAATCTGTATGCATAAACTTGCGTGTATGGCGAGCATAAGGATAAAATAAACAAATAAAAAAAGACAGTTGTCTGATTAAACTAGTTCTATTGTTTTACTTTTATATTTAGTCAGATCATACTTTTATCTGATGATTCAGAAACTGAGAATAAGTCAGTAAGCTATAAAAATGTATCATCATCATCCACACCACCAACCACTGCTGAGAGAAAAATAAAAACCGGTCAAATGCGAGTCGGACTCGCGCACCTAGGGTTCCGAACAATTATGCATTTTTTAAAATATATTATATATTTTTTTTATGGAGCTTCGTCTATATATATTATTATTATTCTTATTTTTTGTTGACTTGTGTGCTCAGCTATAGTGAATATTTTGATTTCCACCTATAATAGCTCGTATCTCGAAAACGGTGCGTGCTATCGCAAAAATAATGAAAATTTGACTACACCCTGGCCACGAGATAAGGTAGGTAGACTAGGTAGGTGTTTAAATAATGTCAGTCCGAAATCAATTTTTAGGCTTATCATTGTATACCCCAGTACTAATATTCAGTGATATAACTACACGAGATCTGTTTTCGGATTTTTTCCTTTACTTGTGCAACTTGATATGATTTCTTACCAAATTACACGATTCTAGGTCAACGGGAAGTACCTGTACCACAGCTTTTAGTTATTTGATCGTCAAGATAATCGACCAAAGTGGAGCAAATACGGCTGTATCTTTTGATTGCGTTAACATAGAATTTTTTTTTTATGCTGACGGTTTGCATACCTGAGTATATGATATTAATTTTAGCTTTATACCTCTACGCGTTCTTGAGAAAAAAATTCTTGACGGACAGACAAATGGACAACGGAGTAATCCTATAAGGGTTCCGTATTTTCCTTTTGAGGTACGGAACCCTAAAAATGAACAAGTTAATATTATTGCTTACAGAATGTTATGTCAACCTTATCATTATTATTGCAGTTTGTAATGCAAATATACATATTTTGCCTTCTGATAATAGTGATAATATTATCATTCTCTAAGAATAACATGCAACAAAGTTGTTACGACCCCTGGATAACCTGACATCATATCTTGACCTGCCTAGATACTGGGCACGCAAATATCCTTTATGGTTATCAAACACGTTATAGGGATTTTCCATTTAATTTTAAATCAAAAGTAAAAAATTGGTAATCGTCATATTCGTCATAGCATCAATTTCAGTATATGTTTAACGAGTATTGGAAGCGAACCTACACCCGTTTTGAAAGATGATACCTACTACCTACGTAAAAAAATTAAGCAGTTAATATTAGTTTTTAGGGTTCCTTACCTTACAAGGAAAAACGGAACCCTTATATGATCACTCCGTGGTCTATCTATCTGTCCGTTTGTCAAGGCCCATTTCCTCAGGAACACGTGGAGGTATCAAGCTAAAAATTATTATCAAATATTAGTCTGTAATCCCTTGGAGCAGTGAAAGCAAATATCATTGATAGTAGTATAGTAGAGTGATGTTTTAATGTCTAGTAGCCAAGTAAATGCCTTCCTTAATAAATGGGCTATCCAACACTAAAATATTTCTTCAAATCGGACCAGCACTTTCTATGATTTGCGCGTTCAACGAAACAATTAAACTCTTCAGCATTTTACTCGACTGCCAAAGATGGGAATTGTACCCAACTATACATGAAGATTTAATTTAATTTTGACTTAAAGCTATCCCGCTACGAAGATGCCGAAGATGTGAGTCAGAATCGTAGCATGTGAAAGGAAATAGTCTCTGCCTACCCCCCTGTTGGGAGAGAGGCGTGATCTATAGGTATGTATGTATCCCGCTATTTGCCAAAAACTTACATACATTACAACACACAAAAAAAATTGCATGTTCGTATGAAACCCCTAGTGCGCAAGTCCGAGTCGAACTTGATCGGTTTTTGTTTGTAATTAATTAGGTACTCGTACGTTTGAGTAAAACTATTAATATCTATCGGAAAAATGTGTTTGCTTGGTCTGGTAACGTAAACCAGTATAAAGCAACATTTATTATAACCCTGCCCCGTGTCAGTATCCAGAATGTTTACGTTTGCGCGTCTCCTAAGTCAAGTTGGACGAATTTTGAATGATTAACTAATAACTTACCAATTTTTTATAAAATAAAATCTTTACCGGATCCCAACAGTAGATTTAGCTCTTTCTTTGGGATTCTCTAGGTATTTGTAAGTCTAAGTCAACAGCAATAATCCCGGTGAAATTACACTAACAGGAGTGGACTAGACTTTAAGGCAAATTTAAGTTTAGTGCTTTTTACTTTGAATAGCAAGTAGATGCTATATCGATAATTTTCAGAAATTTTGGATAAACCAAAATATGAAAATTACTTGCGTCTTTTGTACCTAAATGGGTAAAAGAATATAAAACTTATAAGAGTTACTCCCAACGCACTTACTTATAAGATGTTATTAAAAATACTATTGTGTACGTATATTGTATTTGTTGAAATAAAAAATTAAAGTTAGATATCTCGAGTTCTATATCCAACAGGACATCATTGGGCTTATAATATGATGATGATGATGTGTTACTCAACTTTATTAGCTACCCTTTCAAGGATCTTATCCAAATCGGTAAATATAACAGCAACTGATACTTTCAGGACTTAAAAGAGTTCATCAAGTTCAATCATCAAGTTTCATCATAAGTTCGCATTGCTCTCAAGCTCGTAATGACAGACTAGCGAAAGTAAAGCTAGTCTAAAAGGTTCCAACCTACCACTACAGATTAACTAGCCACCAATAAAAAGTCAAAAACAACACTATGAAACTTTAACCTAGGAGTTCCTAAGGTAAAGAAACGTGTTAAAGATTTCCTATATTTCGGAAATGATGGGATGATTGCTTCTTGATTTGATGTACAATAACACAGGATTTTCCTAGTATCGGGGCCAATATTTCATAAAATTGTGCACAAAAAATTAAAATACTAGTTATGTAAAGCTACAGTAATGTAACATACAATGTATCACTTTTATTTTTTATATTTTCAAATAAACATTCATTCAAACATTCATTCATGAAGACTAAGTTTGATTCCTCACAGATACTTTAAACCCATCAGTATTTATCCAAACAGGTAGTACTTTTAGTATCGACATCATAGAATCTTGAGCGATCCTATTTATTCTCTTGATTGGCTGTAGATTAGCACACATGTAGTGTATAATCACGAGATTAATTTTGCCAATTAATGCTGATGTAAGCTAAAAGCTTAGCTGAAAATCGAGTAAGTAGAAGCTACGTTGCAATTACAGTTCATGCTACGGTAAGACGTAGGTATATTTCTGCATGATATTATGAAAAATTACATCCTTGAAATTTCTTCGGGTCATTGTCTTGGCCTTGACTTGGCCAAACACCACTACGGCACTACACCACGGTACAATTCTCTATATACGTTTTATTCATAGAATGTATATCGATATCTCAAATTGTCAAAATGTATTTATGGTTGTTGTCACTTTCGATCATATGACAGCGATATCGCCCTATCTCAAGGAACTTATATCTTCTAGCTAGTTAGGAGATAGATATAAGTTCCTTGCCCTATCGATAATAATATACATATTAACCGTTATATACCTACATGTCAAAATCAGCAAATAATGCTTCTTTCTGGGTAGCTTCTTTTTAATTCCTAAATTGTGAAGAAACTATCAATTAAGTTAATAACTAATTTATTTAAAGTAGATTTTTGCTCACCTAATCCATAGTATTGTTTTTTTGGTTGAGTGTCTGAGCCGTCTAGATTACAGATTAATGGACACATCCCGTTTAAGCCCGTTGACTCTCCTAACGTCACCAATTGCACAGGACAGGACAGATTGCATTCGGATAACTGAGCCAATTTATAAGGATCACCCGCCTCGAGAGGAAATTATAAGAGCTATACTTATATCATCATTTATTTATAATACTCGTATAATCTATGTTACTAATATTACAACGTTAATTATGAGTTTAATAACTTCATTCAATCTAAACACATGCAGCTAAGTAGAAACAAAGATCTGTGATCTTCATAAAGTCTGAAGCAAGATTAGATATTGATTAGATATAAAATTTGTGCATATATACCTACCTAGTTCTTTTTCGGCACTGCTATAATCTACATGAATTCTCTCTCAACTCCTGAAGCCACATTGGAGACCATTTTCTCACTCTGAGACACGAACGTCACTTGCTACCGACGTATCAGCCTTGTCAACGAAATGAGACCCTAAGCTACCTTAAATTATAAAATAATGTAAGTACCTAGGTACTCCTTTTGGACTTACACAATCTAATAAGAAAGGCATCGACTCCTTTTATCGAACATTTGGTATTAGCTACCTGATTGTCCTTAGATGATGAGTGGTTTTGGAAGCAGTCTTTTGTCGCACGTCTAGTTGAACAATTTAGTGAAACCTTTCGCCGAGTTTTATCTTTCTTAAATTTCACGAAACTTTTTGACATAGAATATTACGATGTATCATAAATCACAACAAGAGGTGGTCCAGCGGGGATTGTTAGCGTAGATATGTACCTACTTACTTAACTGCAATCTGTTTTAATAAACAACAGCTGTGTTTAATTATGGTTTAATTAGTTAGTTAATTTTTGCTACCCTCCACATTGTACAGGCCTGTGGACCGGTCTCTTTTCGCCATAAAGTATCGGTAGGTAAGTACTTAATTTGCGAAACCATACCTAATCAAATTTTGAGTTTAAAATATCTGATAGGTATAAACAATGATATTGTATGTTTTAACATACAATATCATTGGGTATAAAGTTCTTATTAAATTTATGGAGTCAACTCTTCAGCTCAGTAACAATTAATAATATTAAATGCCATGAAATTTAATGAACCTACAATCTTATTATTATTATTTTCGAAAAGCACAAATAATAATCCTTGAACGAAATTGTAAAACTTCTTTAGGCACCACAAGAATTTCATAAATCCTTGCCCGATAGGTATGGTGGTCAAAGTGAAAGCAAAGGATAATTAAAAAAGAAAAGAGTTGAGTCAATAAAAAAAAGTTTGGTAGGTAAGTACGTAGGTATACCTACGGCTTTTTCAACGAATGTCGATGAAGTTGAATGGGTCTGATATTTGGCTCGAACTCGAACTAGGTACGAGAATACTCAAGAGACGTAATGATGCCATCCTAATACATTTTTGATGAGAAACGATTAAAAAAAGTTTTTTTAATTGATGTTAAAATAAATGTTGTTACCGTGTGCATGGTAGGTTTAAGCCACACGTGCAGTCACGTGCGTCAGTTATTGTATGACAAATACGTATGCGTATATAAGTAAATATAATACATGTTATAACAATGAACACTTTATTGGTTACTAACGCCGCGTAGCTGACGGTCAGACATTGATGGAAACCCGAGCGTGTTTTGTCGCGCGCTCAATGCAACAAGATCTCTTTCAACACGATGCAATTCAACAACTATATCGCCACACATACTGTACAATGCCAGCTTTGTTCCACTACAGTCTTACAAGAGTTATATACAATCGTCGATGAATGTCAAATGAGTTTGAATTGGAATGGCTTGCTCGTGTTACAGACTCGTGGTGCGAACGAAATTCCGTTCCGCCGGATAGCGTCCCCATGTCCCCAACCTATAATTTGTAATAGTTTTTTTACTTTAGCTTTTTCTTTATTACTATAGGTACATACTAGTTTCTACACACAGGTTTCACACCAGCGTGTTATGCATGAAGAAACCCATAAGCTACTTGGTACCTGATTAAGTAAGTATCATCATTGTTGTTTTTTTCTTCTAAGCGTTAACATCATCAGCATCATCATATCAGCCCAATGACGTCCACTGCTGTACATATGCCTCACCTAATTTCCGCCACTGCGAGCAATTTCCAACTCGGTTAGGCAGCGTTCGGGAAGTTACGCACTGTTTTCTCATTCATTGTAGGTACCCCAGTGTTTGAAGTTAAAAATCTTCAACCAATGTGTGTTGCCTGTGATGACTTATAGTACTGAGACGTGGCCGCTAACTATGGGCCTCATTAGAAAGCTCACTGTCACTCAGCGAGTCATGGAAAGAGCTATGCTTAGCTGGAGTTTCCTTGCGTGATCGAATCAGAAATGAGGAGATCCGCAGGAGAACTAAGGTTGCCGAAATAGTTCACCGAATCGCATCGCTAAAGTGGCAGTGGGCAGGGCACATAGCTTGCAAAACTGATAGCCGATGGGGTAAAGAAGTTCTCGAGTGGCAGCCACGTATTGGAAAGCGCAGCGTAGGATGGCTCCCCACCAGATGGACCGACGACTGGTAAAGTTTGCGGGTGGTACCTAGTTGGTTATAGGCGGCACAAAATCCCTCGCAGTGGCGAAAATTAGGTAAGGCCCAAGTAAGTATAGGTGACCTGTGACAAATTTCATTCTAATAGATACCTAAGTCAGTGTAGTGACAGATTATGAATGCATAATGTCACTAACCTCATCTCAACTCGAGGGTGTCGTAAAAGGCGACTAAGGGAGTAACCTTATGCAGACTAGAGCACTGCAAGAAAAGGACAATTCGAAACAAACCCTATGGCAACCCGTCTGGCCAGCGTGGTATAGTAGGCTACATTCCCTTCACATTCTTCGGAGGAGACCCGTGCCCAGCAATGGGACGTTTATGGGTTGAGATGATAGATAAGTCCTTGGACTTACTTGAAAGACTTGTCTTTCAAGAATATACCTGTTGGAATTTGATGCAGGTAATAACCTAACATTACAAACATTCTTAGTAGAAAATCACACACGTACCCTTAACTAGGTAGGTACCTACTCCGCAGAATAATTCCAAAATTTAATAAATCAGTCCCACTTACATTTTGGTCGATATTGGAATAGATTTGCTGAGATTCTGTCCCTACTAATAGCTTAGAAATCCCTTTATCTATCTTAAAAATAAATGATAGGTACCTACGTATCAAATGAAAAGCAGTAATAATGATAAGTACAGATAAGTTGAGAAGATATACCTATCTTAATATAAATACCAATAAGACTAATAGGAGAATGGTTTCAAGATCACAATTCTTCACAATAGTGAAATAGATAGGTAGGTAAAAGAAAATATGTGCCAGCAGAACAAAAATAGATACCTACATTAAAATTTATATTTTTAGGCACCCCACTTATTTTTATCTAATTTTTTTTTATTTGTGTAGGTTTGTGAGGCTCGCTGTTTGCATTGCAGGTGATACTGTAGTCCCATTACCTACCTACTAAAAGTTTATACCTACATTGAGATTATGTGAAACAATTAAAATAATATGAGTATCATAATCCATGCATTACATGCATAGGTAGGTCCTAGGTACCGAAAGTACCTACACTGTGTGTAGGTAGGTACCTATTACAAGTTTCAATATCATTCAACAAGAGATAGAATAAAGGTACCATGTCACCAATGTCCACACAATGAAAACATGAAGAGCATCAGCCTAATTGACTCAAATACGGGAATAGTCCCACGTACTTACACTTTATGTGACAAAACTTATAAACAACACTGTGTGCATTTGATAAAGGTTGACACACTCAAACACAATACTAGTTCAATGACACGGGCGTTCAACACGACACTTAACGCCATCTCTTGACGCCTTGGAGAAACAAAAATTAAAACAGACTAAATACTCACGTGAAAACTGCACCTTTGGTTTGCGTGACACGTCTCCGTCATCAGCAAAATGACACTATCGATGAAATTAATGACACATAATTATGTTGACAAACAACGCGTCACAAACAATTGTGTCAAAGACACTATCCTTCGCAAGGGCCCGGGACGGACTGTCCGGAGCGTCCGGGCGTCACTACAGTCCCTTTCGTAGCTAGGGCCGCGGTAGGTACGGAGGCCGCGCACATTGGCTGTTTCACCGACCAATGGTAACGCGCGCTGCGCTTCTCCGCCACTGGCTGACATCGTCATAGCGGAAAAAGCGGTGGGGAAAACAACTGATGAATTTATCTCCACTCGCTAACTCTTCTCCCGCCATTCATAAACACACAAATTGGCATGCGAAGATGCACCGCTCTATATGGGGACACCAATCGGCTATGGCCCCAAAGAACGATGGGACCAAGCTCACGACGACGTCAAAGAAAGTAGCCTTCATGAGCACACGTCACCGATCTCGCCTAATTTACCAAAATTATTTTAAACCACGGTGTTATGACGTCCGGTAACAAAATCTACAATGTTTATTTCTGGCATTAACTCTATCGGTGTTGGTGAGTAACAGCCGTAAGTTATTATTCATAAGTATCGCACCGTAGCTATTCACTCGGCGAGTCCAATAATATAACAATGACTAAACGTATCAGCTAGCTACTAGAAAAACATTGTTTTGATCTTAAAACTCAAGTGTTTCGACTCTATCATCGCCTATTTTAAAAGCATAGTGAGAGACTTACTTAACAGACTCAACACTTTTAAGTAGGTAGCTATCTATCTACCCACAAACATATTTGCAGCCACAGAGATATTTTAAGCATTTGACAAATCAATAGGTACCTATGTTACTTATGTTTATAGGTATTTGATCCCGACCAAATTTAAAGGCGTCCAGAAATCTAAAACCAGGAGTACCTACTACAATATCTTTTGAATTAAAAAGGTAGCAGTGTGTCAAAGTGGGCAAATAGTAAATGTGAAGAACACACAATAAACTTTGGCGTCCCGCAAGGGAGTGTGCTAGGACCTACACTCTTTATAGTGTAAATAAACGACATACCTACATGATTATCTCAACAAAAAAAATCATACAACGTCGGGATGACAAAATATGTAGGTAAGTACAGTTCCGAGAGCACGAACATTCTTCTACTAAAGATTTTCGTGTTTACAAGCTCCATCTCTCTACAACAAAATAAGCAAGCATTGCCCAATACCTATACGGTCTATAGTATTTTTAGAGCAGAAAGGTTATATTCTCATTCCTTCACAATAAATGTTACGATTAGACGGCAAAATTCCTGACTTGTTAAGAGCTATAAATATACATGCACAAAAACAAACACGCCACACACACAAACATACACACTTCATTAGTCTCACTGTCTCACATAATTTATACTCTCTCACACAACACATGTCACACACATCCCTACATGTTTTTTTTATTAACCACAAGAAAAAATCCTTCAATGTTATTTTTCAACTTTCTTTTTACCCGACTGACAGGATATTGTTAAAAATATTAAAAGTTATTAATAATTAATTGTAATAGAAACATAATCAGATACTGTGTACCTACCGTTTAACTTTATATAATCAAGAAGGTACGGCACTATACAGGTTATTTTATAGCTTAGCTAGGAATACGGCATGTCATCCACCACTATGCTGATCCTGTAAATTTGCAAAATTTTCATATAGGTACAACAATATTATGTATGATAATGAATAAAGAATTATTATTATTATGTCTCTTTCTTCACGGCTATACTTCTTCCTAAAGTGAAAAGTATACCCACTCATTTTGAAAGGCTTACGCGAGGACACAGTTCCAACACGCAGAGGCCCTTAAATAATATTAATTTTGAATGGGATGATGCAGAGCTATTGTCAATTAAAGTTGGGAATGGTAGTAGATCCGGAGCAGATTTCCTCGTAGTTATGCCCTTGAAAATAACACTTCCACCCCTGAGCATATAGCTCTAGCAACCCCTTTCTGATCAGCTGGTTAAGGCTAGACACTCCTGTGACTCCAAAGACGTGCTAGAGACAAGGCCTAGACCGACTCTCTGGGTCATTCAGGACCGCAGTGTCGCGTCGCCATTCACATTCAGCTCGCCAATAGCTGCCCTGCACTTTGTGAGCTCTTCATAATTATTAGGTATAATCGATAATAAAATTGCCTTACCACCTTTAGAGTAAATGCTGTTTACATATTTCTGCTTGCAAGTGACATCAGTTCAGTGACAGGTTGCCATCAAAACACGACTTCAACATTAGTCTAATTGAATTTAAATATTGATGGAATTTTTTGTTAAAAATGGTAAAGCAAACATATGGTCTACTATATCTTAGCGGATATTGTGTAAGAATTTACCATTAAGTTAATTTTTAGGGTTCCGTAGTTCTGACTAGGAACCCTTATAGTTTCGTTATGTCCGTCTGTCTGTCCGAGGTTTTGCTAAGAGACCGTTAGAACTAGAAAGCTGTAATTTTGAAGGAGTGTTTAATTGTGTGTTTGTGTATATCAATTACGTCGACAAAGTGGTAAAATAAAATTTTGAAAAATATTTTTTTTAGGGTAGCTCCTATACATGTGGAATGTGGATGAATATTTTTTTTGTCGTTTACCCCATCGTGTGGGGTATCGTTGAATAGGTCTTCTAAAATGACTTGGGGGTTACTAACAATATTTTTCGATTTAATGGTCCATTTACGAAATATTAAACTTTAAAGAGAAAATTTTTGTTCCAGTAGGGCGTCTCCCCACTCTAAAAGCTAAACTGCTGGCTTGAAAAATCTGGAAAAATTCATGATGATAGTGAATTTCATGAACTTTAAATGAAAACTATAGCGGTTAAGATAACTTTATTAGTTTAGCAGAAATAGTCGTTGAACTTGGGTGTTGGATAATTTTGTACAAAATACAAAATCCTTAGCATTAACTCCTAATATCTTTACCATTACTTATATTCAGAATAAAGAACAACAGAATTGTGCTATATTGTGATAACGGGCTACTACGGAACCCTACACTGTGTGTGGCCCGGCAAGCACTTGACCAGTTTTACGACTAGGTTATGAGTAAAACTACGAAAAATTTTAAAGTTTAATTTGAATACTTTTTACGTTGGCATATCCAAAAACAAAATACGAGGAATCATCGACCTAGCATTTTTGTTGAGAAATTACTTACCATAATGTTTCAGTAAAATAATAAGGTAAGTAAACAGTTTTTTCAGTTTTTCGTTGCACCACGAGCGCTCTTATGCAAGTAGAACACGTAGGTACTCGAACACGCATCCTGTAGGTAAGCTCTAACATGGTCGAGCATAAACTGTGGACGAGTATACACGTCCAATTTGGCAATGTATGGTATTGTCAATATGATTAATTTTTCAGTAGTCTTAGAAAATGCCCTGCTCTGTGTTGCTCTTGGTGTGCGCTGACGCTAAGGGTTAATTGGACCTTATCTAGCTGCACGGAAACGTACCTATGTTTCCCTTTCTGTCACTTAGAACCGTCATCTAAGAGAACGCGAGTTCGACAATGCGCTCGGCTCTCACTCTCTGTCTCGCTCTAGTAAATTAAACTTCTAAGTGACAGAAAAGGATAAATAGAAGAATAGGAAAGTGCGGTCCGGTGCAGTTAAATGTGGTGCAACCGTAAGGGTTTTTTCAATTTAGACGTTTCCTGTCGGCCGGCTGCTGGACGTTCACTGTGGTCTGTGCAGCTATTTATACCTGAGTGGCTTATGGCCCGCTCAGCTCTCTAGTTAGAGGAGAGGAGACCCGAGCCCAGCAGTCGGACTAAATGGGTTACTGACATTTATACCTTTTTTTTTTTTTTTTTTTTTTTTTTTTTAAGAGGGGAATGCGTTTACGCATACCGCCCCGTGCGGGGACACGGGACGGTTATGTGGGACTCGCCGGCTGAGGCCGGAATACCCACTAAACCCCTCTGTGCACCGACTCTTCGCTGTAGCGGGTGGGCCGCCGGAACTTGATATGACATCAGCGACCCACCCAGCGAAAGCCCCCATCGGGGCACCAACACCCAACGACGGCGTCCGGGTGCACCGGGGACGCCGTCGGCCTACGCGGAAGGGTGCGGGTGAGGGAATGAACCCCGATCCCCCACCCGCAGCCTCACTAAGGCGGCATCAGACGCAGATGAGCGCGCTGACGCCGCCCTGTTCGCCGGCGACGGATCGGGTCAGCAAGGAGACATTCCTCTCTGACCCTCTCCGCCGCCTCCTTCTGCGAGATGACGTCCTCGCAGAAGGATGCGACCGCCTCCCAACTCCTGTCGCTGCCGGCCATGGATCGTATGACGGCCGGCAGCGAGAGGTCCTCTCCAACGACTGCGACGAGGGCACGGCGCTGTTCGTCCCACGCCGGACAAGACTCCAGCGTGTGTTGCGCCGTGTCGTCGTCGCAGTCACAGTGGTGGCAGACGGGACTCGATTCCCTCCTCGCGACCCTGTGCAGGTAATGCCCGAAGCACCCGTGCCCGGACAAGACCTGCACTAGCCGGAAGGAAAGGGTCCCGTGCTGCCTACCCATCCACAACGACAAGCTCGGCTGGAGCGCCTCCACGGTTCGGAAACCGGCGCGTGGAGCCTCCAGCTGAGCTGACCACCTGGCCAAGATGGCTAGGCGGGCGGCCTCGCGCCATGCGCGTACCTCCTCGGGCAGAGGGGACCGCCCGTCTGCCCGAGCCGCAGCCGTCCGCCTGTAAACTTCGGCGAGCACTTCCGCATCTAGGTCCCACGGGGGCGTTCCGGCCAACGCGCACGCCGCGTCTGCCGACACGGTGCGGTATCCGCGTATGGCTCTGACCGCCATAGACCGTTGAGGTCTCCTCAGACGATCCCTATTCTGGGCGGTCAGAGACCCCGCCCACACCGGTGCGCCGTACAGTGCCATGGACCGGACAACCCCCGTGTACAGCCGACGACACGCTATGCTGGGTCCGCCCAGGTTCGGCAGTAATCGCCCTAGGGCGGACACAGCCCCCTCCAACTTCGTCGCCAGCCGGCGGAAGTGCTCGTCAAAAAGCCATCGCCCGTCTAATACCAGGCCCAGATATTTCATCTGGGCCTGGACCCGCACGAGGACCGAGCCAACGTAAAGCGAGGCGCCGGCAGGTGGCCCACGACGGGGCCCATGGAACATAAGGGCCTCCGTCTTGTTCAGGGCCACCTTAAGCCCCAGCGCCTCTATGCGCCCGACCACCTGGGTGACCCCCGTTGTGGCCAGGCGCGCCGCCTCCTCGAAGTTCCGCCCCCGGGCTGCCACCAATGTATCATCAGCGTAACAGAATACGCTCAGCCCGGGTACTGACATTTATACCTAGTCCAAGACTCAATTTCTTTACGCGTATCATTATGCAGGGTGGAATGTTGTAATGCCACCTGGAGGGATAGTATTCTTCCTAGCAGAGATAGACAATTTTACTCAAACGAAACATTCCTTTGTTTTTAAAAAGAAACAATACTGAATTCAAAATTTTTCGGAAATTCGCTTGCGACACCTGGGAATTGAACCATTTTATTCTGTACTTTTATGGCATGGATCGATAGAACCATAAAGATCGAATCTTACTAACAAACATGGTTAATTAAATAAGAACAAAACCTAAAAATTCTAACTTACGTTACATAATTCATGTCATGTGGTAATTCTAGTGCCTCACAAGTAAGTAAGTCGCATCTTCTTTTTCATTTGACCTTCATAACAAACATGTTACCGTGCATATCGCAATTTTTTTATATCTTTTTATCTAAATAGTTCTTCTTCCTATGTTAGTGAATAAATGACAGCAAAGATAATTATTAATTACGAATTTAATTAAGTAAAAATTATGGACATCTTGAGTAAAACTGCTTTATCTAGTCTCATTGAATGTAAAAGTTAAGATTTTATGGTTTTGTTTTTATTAATTTACCACGTTTGTTAGAGAGATTCGATCCTTATGATTGACCCCACAGGTGAACGCCATAAAAGAATAAGATGTTATTTTTTGGAATTTTAGCTGGTTCGATTTCTGGGTATGGCTAACGAATTTCCGGAAATGGTTAAATGCTGTTCTTTTTCATTCGTTCTTTTGCCTTTGTAATTTTTTGTTTTTTTTTTAGATTTTTGCTAATGCTTAGTTTTGGAGTGATTATTTCTGAAAATATCCACCTAATCAAAAACTTGCCTAGGACCCACAAAGTGTGATGGAAAGTGAGCTTTGTGTAGTGCCACTGTACTTAAGAGGGTTCATACAGAAATCGATGAAATCAAGAGATTTCCACGTTCGCTACAGAATATGTCTTTATATGTAGCGAAGTAATTTTTGGCATACATAGACAACAGTTTTCTTGTCTAAAAAGTGTATTAAGAAAAACAGACTATTTATTATTAGTATTTTAGTTAGAACAGTTCTTTCGCACAGCGTTTTAAGAAATTCAACGAAACAAGCCTACTTTCTGATTCGCCAGGGACTAAAGTAATTGAAATTCATAGAAAAAAAAGCTTGTGTTAAGGTCTACATATAGTCCTTTAGTTAGTGTATTGAAAAAATATTTAAAATTTTCATTTTTTTATAACTAAAACTTAAAAACTAAAATTCTCAAAAACGTTGCACTTTGATCAAGTTTGATGAGAATTTTGGTATACTATATGTGTTTAAAAAGTAGATTTTTTTACATTTAATTATTAAGCAAGATGTTGTCATTCATAAATGTCCATAATATTTTCAAAATCCCTTTAGAAATATTTTAAAATGATTTTTGAAAAGAGCCTAAAAACGCCTTATATTTCGGCGCACAGGCCGTGAGAAATCAGTACCGGCTGAGGCCTTCTAGAGAGAGGACGTAACGCTTTGCTTCCCGCGCTCCCACTCCGATGTTTACGTAATATTTGTATATTTCAAGAGAGTTCAATACCAGTTGATACTTTGTTATGGAATTTTTTTTTTATTAAAGATCAAATTATTAACTTTGTTGTTTTTGGGCTGAGTGATACCAAAATCGATATTTGACGATCCCATTGGTCACTGGGCATAGTTCTGAAGTCAAAATAGTAAAAACGCCCACCATCTTGAACTTTGTTGTTTTAAGGCCGAGTGATACCGAAATCGATATCTGAGTATCCCATTACTCATTGGGCATAGTTCTGAAGTCAAAATTGTAAAAATGCCCGCCATCTTGAACTTTGTTGTTTTTGAGCTGTGATACCAAAATCGATATTTGACGATCCCATTGGTCACTGGGCATAGTTCTGAAGTCAAAATTGTAAAAATGCCCGCCATCTTGAACTTTGTTGTTTTTGGGCTGAATGATACCAAAATCGATATTTGACGATCCCATTGGTCACTGGGCATAGTTCTGAAGTCAAAATTGTGAAAATGCCCGCCATCTTGAACTTTGTTGTTTTTGGGCTGAGTGATACCAAAATCGATATTTGACGATCCCATTGGTCACTGGGCATAGTTCTGAAATCAAAATAGTAAAAACGCCCACCATCTTGAACTTTGTTGTTTTTGGGCCGAGTGATACCGAAATCGATATCAGACTATCCCATTACTCATTGGGCATAGTTCTGAAGTCAAAATTGTAAAAATGCCCGCCATCTTGAACTTTGTTGTTTTTGGGCTGAGTGATACCAAAATCGATATTTGACGATCCCATTGGTCACTGGGCATTGGGCATAGTTCTGAAGTCAAAATAGTAAAAATGCCCGCCATCTTGAACTTTGTTGTTTTTGGGCTGAGTGATACCGAAATCGATATCTGACTATCCCATTACTCATTGGGCATAGTTCTGAAGTCAAAATTGTAAAAATGCCCGCCATCTTGAACTTTGTTGTTTTTGGGCTGAGTGATACCGAAATCAATATCAGACTATCCCATTGGTCACTGGCCATAGTTCTGAAGTCAAAATAGTTAAAACGCCCACCACTATGCCCAATGAGTAATGGGATAGTCAGATATCGATTTCGGTATCACTCAGCCCAAAAACAACAAAGTTCAAGATGGTGGGCGTTTTTACTATTTTGACTTCAGAACTATGGCCAGTGACCAATGGGATCGTCAAATATCGATTTTGGTATCACCCAGCCCAAAAACAACAAAGTTCAAGATGGCGGGCATTTTTACAATTTTGACTTCAGAACTATGCCCAATGAGTAATGGGATAGTCAGATATCGATTTCAGTATCACTCAGCCCAAAAACAACAAAGTTTAAGATGGCGGGCATTTTTACAATTTTGACTTCAGAACTATGCCCAGTGACCAATGGGATCGTCAAATATCGATTTTGGTATCACTCAGCCCAAAAACAACAAAGTTCAAGATGGCGGGCATTTTTACAATTTTGACTTCAGAACTATGCCCAATGAGCAATGGGATAGTCAGATATGTATTTCGGTATCACTCAGCCCAAAAACAACAAAGTTGAAGATGACGGGCATTTTTATAATTTTGATTTCAGAACTATGCCCAATGAGCAATGGGATCGTCAGATATCGATTTTTGAGTCGATCAGCCCAAAAACAACAAAGTTCAAGGTGGTGGACATATTCACCACTTTGACCTCAAATAGTCATATTCATCATCATCATCATATCAGCCGCAGTTATTATTGAGAAATTAATTGTTAGTCTAATATAAAATTAATTGTATTTTTCTTTCTTTCTAATAAAATTGTATTTTAATTGTTTATAGAATACAATACTAATATAATTTAATTTGAAATTTTATCTTATCCAACTTTAACAAAATACGAGGTTTAAAAATACCAAACTCACTAGTACGCGCTATATTGTTGTACCACACAGCATTAGAGAAGTGTGCATGTTTCGGCTATGTGTGCGTGATTTAAAAACCTATTTGCGAGCAACTTGAAAATGTATGAACCCTCTTAATGGCAAGGACGACGCTACTTGCAGTTCTTTTAAATCATTATTTATAGATACAAGTAAAGGAATGTTTTTATTTCTCCAATAAACATTTTGTCGAAGAGCATAGAGATCATCTAAAAGTTGATTAGATACATTATTTTGTGTAGATTTTAATTTAAGACAAAACTTATAGGCTAGATATTTCCGTCTTAAGAGGGTTCATACATTTTCAAGTTGCTCGCAAATAGGTTTTTAAATCACGCACACATAGCCGAAACATGCACACTTCTCTAATGCTGTGTGGTACAACAATATAGCGCGTACTAGTGAGTTTGGTATTTTTAAACCTCGTATTTTGTTAAAGTTGGATAAGATAAAATTTCAAATTAAATTATATTAGTATTGTATTCTATAAACAATTAAAATACAATTTTATTAGAAAGAAAGAAAAATACAATTAATTTTATATTAGACTAACAATTAATTTCTCAATAATAACTGCGGCTGATATGATGATGATGATGAATATGACTATTTGAGGTCAAAGTGGTGAATATGTCCACCACCTTGAACTTTGTTGTTTTTGGGCTGATCGACTCAAAAATCGATATCTGACGATCCCATTGCTCATTGGGCATAGTTCTGAAATCAAAATTATAAAAATGCCCGTCATCTTCAACTTTGTTGTTTTTGGGCTGAGTGATACCGAAATACATATCTGACTATCCCATTGCTCATTGGGCATAGTTCTGAAGTCAAAATTGTAAAAATGCCCGCCATCTTGAACTTTGTTGTTTTTGGGCTGAGTGATACCAAAATCGATATTTGACGATCCCATTGGTCACTGGGCATAGTTCTGAAGTCAAAATTGTAAAAATGCCCGCCATCTTGAACTTTGTTGTTTTTGGGCTGAGTGATACTGAAATCGATATCTGACTATCCCATTACTCATTGGGCATAGTTCTGAAGTCAAAATTGTAAAAATGCCCGCCATCTTGAACTTTGTTGTTTTTGGGCTGGGTGATACCAAAATCGATATTTGACGATCCCATTGGTCACTGGCCATAGTTCTGAAGTCAAAATAGTAAAAACGCCCACCATCTTGAACTTTGTTGTTTTTGGGCTGAGTGATACCGAAATCGATATCTGACTATCCCATTACTCATTGGGCATAGTGGTGGGCGTTTTAACTATTTTGACTTCAGAACTATGGCCAGTGACCAATGGGATAGTCTGATATTGATTTCGGTATCACTCAGCCCAAAAACAACAAAGTTCAAGATGGCGGGCATTTTTACAATTTTGACTTCAGAACTATGCCCAATGAGTAATGGGATAGTCAGATATCGATTTCGGTATCACTCAGCCCAAAAACAACAAAGTTCAAGATGGCGGGCATTTTTACTATTTTGACTTCAGAACTATGCCCAATGCCCAGTGACCAATGGGATCGTCAAATATCGATTTTGGTATCACTCAGCCCAAAAACAACAAAGTTCAAGATGGCGGGCATTTTTACAATTTTGACTTCAGAACTATGCCCAATGAGTAATGGGATAGTCTGATATCGATTTCGGTATCACTCGGCCCAAAAACAACAAAGTTCAAGATGGTGGGCGTTTTTACTATTTTGATTTCAGAACTATGCCCAGTGACCAATGGGATCGTCAAATATCGATTTTGGTATCACTCAGCCCAAAAACAACAAAGTTCAAGATGGCGGGCATTTTCACAATTTTGACTTCAGAACTATGCCCAGTGACCAATGGGATCGTCAAATATCGATTTTGGTATCATTCAGCCCAAAAACAACAAAGTTCAAGATGGCGGGCATTTTTACAATTTTGACTTCAGAACTATGCCCAGTGACCAATGGGATCGTCAAATATCGATTTTGGTATCACAGCTCAAAAACAACAAAGTTCAAGATGGCGGGCATTTTTACAATTTTGACTTCAGAACTATGCCCAATGAGTAATGGGATACTCAGATATCGATTTCGGTATCACTCGGCCTTAAAACAACAAAGTTCAAGATGGTGGGCGTTTTTACTATTTTGACTTCAGAACTATGCCCAGTGACCAATGGGATCGTCAAATATCGATTTTGGTATCACTCAGCCCAAAAACAACAAAGTTAATAATTTGATCTTTAATAAAAAAAAAATTCCATAACAAAGTATCAACTGGTATTGAACTCTCTTGAAATATACAAATATTACGTAAACATCGGAGTGGGAGCGCGGGAAGCAAAGCGTTACGTCCTCTCTCTAGAAGGCCTCAGCCGGTACTGATTTCTCACGGCCTGTGCGCCGAAATATAAGGCGTTTTTAGGCTCTTTTCAAAAATCATTTTAAAATATTTCTAAAGGGATTTTGAAAATATTATGGACATTTATGAATGACAACATCTTGCTTAATAATTAAATGTAAAAAAATCTACTTTTTAAACACATATAGTATACCAAAATTCTCATCAAACTTGATCAAAGTGCAACGTTTTTGAGAATTTTAGTTTTTAAGTTTTAGTTATAAAAAAATGAAAATTTTAAATATTTTTTCAATACACTAACTAAAGGACTATATGTAGACCTTAACACAAGCTTTTTTTTCTATGAATTTCAATTACTTTAGTCCCTGGCGAATCAGAAAGTAGGCTTGTTTCGTTGAATTTCTTAAAACGCTGTGCGAAAGAACTGTTCTAACTAAAATACTAATAATAAATAGTCTGTTTTTCTTAATACACTTTTTAGACAAGAAAACTGTTGTCTATGTATGCCAAAAATTACTTCGCTACATATAAAGACATATTCTGTAGCGAACGTGGAAATCTCTTGATTTCATCGATTTCTGTATGAACCCTCTTAAGGATGTTTACTTTGCGTACATGGGTAACTAATATTGATATAAATCAAATAATTTTAGTTGAATTAGAATCAATTAAATATTCAAAAAGTTCATACAACTTTAATTTATTACAAAAAGAAGTAGTTAATGAATTATATACAAAATTTGATGGGTGGTCTGTTATATATACAGATGGGTCAAAGAGTTTAGAGGGTCATGGGTCTGCATTCTATGTACCTAATACAGATGTTAATAGTTCTAATGAACAAATTAATTGTTTTAAAATAAAAGAATCTGCATCTATTATGATACTGGAACTTGTTGCAATCTCGGAAGCTTTGTCCCATGTTTTAGTGAATAATTATAATAAAAAGGTGGTTGTTTGCACAGGTAGCAAAAGTTCGCTACAACATATAGCTCGATGCGCCTCTGGTTACAGAAGTGCATCGATAGCTTATGACATTCTGTGTAAAATTGATCAGATCACGAACATGGGCGTTCAACTGAGGTTGCAATGGGTCCCATCACATATTGGTCTAAAGGGTAACGAAATTTTTTGCCAAAATATAAAATTATATGTCACGAACTTTGGAAAGAATACTTTAATAGAATATCTTTAGAAAAAGGAATATGGTATAAAACATTACAATGTCAGCCTTTTCGTGTGCCCTGGTTTGTAAACACTAATTTAAGTCGTAGGTTAATTGTCACTGCTTATAGGCTTAGATCCGGACACATTCCATGCAGAAAATTCACTTACATGATGGGAAAAGACGCGTCACCCAACTGTGAACAGTGTGGTGTCGTTGAAGATTTATATCATTTGCTGATGGAGTGTGTTCGATTTGAGCCTGGCAGAACTAATTTGATTAGGGCCTTGAACTTGAATAGAGGTTGCATGGGCACTTTTCATAGTATTTTATCACAACCTAATAATGAGGACGCAATTCACGAGACACAATTCATATACTTCGACATGTCCTTGAAAGACATGTCGAAGTATATGAAAAAACAAAATTTCAGCTTACGTTACATGTATGGAGGGCAGCCCTTATTTTTTTTTATTTTTATTATTCTCCAAATTTCACCAACATACATTTTTTATACATTTTTGAGTAAAATGGCTGTGACATACGGAGGGACGGACGGATTTTTCAATGCAATCCCTTGCCGGATTGCAACCCAAGTATCTATCTGATATTAATATCAGCTTGATACCACTATCCAATAAGAGTTCCGTTTTTCTTTAGGTAAGGAGCCCTAAATATTTTTAATTCACAAGTCTCTTACATTTCAATATATTTATTAATAAAAGAAATAACAATTACAATAATAATATTATAACCTCTTGATAGAGGTACTACAAGCGAAACATTAAATAACTAAACAATATATTATAAGTATCTATACTAAAGTATTAAATAGCTACCTACTAAATAATATTAATATAATAAAATACGAATAAGTACTTAATTGCATGATTATCAATGTTCTGATATCAAAAAAAAAAATCGAGAAGAAACAGTAGGTAATTTATATAATGAACTATATATATAAAGAGCCATAAAGGTCCATTAGACAAGGCCATTGACAACCTAACCGGATTACGCTAACTTTCATAAATGGGTGATTTTCAACAATGATTTTTTTTGTATCATTTCGGTGAGTTTTTTTTTATAATATGCTTTTACATATATTTAAACCGTTCTGAAAAACGGAAGGTAACTTAATAATATATAATTATACACATTACATATAACTTAATACACGAAAACGTCTCCTCAGGAATCTGATCTTAATCAGATATTCTATTTATAGGAATTTCCTGTAAATAGAGTATCTTGTTCTTTTTTTTCTAATAGGTTAGCTGTGTATATTTTTAAGTTATGTGTAAATATTTTATTGAATAAATGTATATGAACTTAATATAAAATAATTAAGTATGTTAGTTTTTTCTTAAAAAAAAAATCTTCAAATTGTATTATCTATTCAAATATATAAAATTGAAGCCTCTGTATGTAATAACAAAAGAACAGCTTTTTAGAGTAGACATCTGAATGTGTGTATGTTACGTTACTTAAAACAAAAACATACTTTATAAAATCAATTTGTCTGTCTGTTTATTTGAGGTAATTTTCTTAGGCCTGGATCTGTTAAAAATCTATAATGAAACAGAAATCAATAAGATAATCTCAGAAAGAAATTTGAGCACTCGTGTAACAATTTTTATTTAATTTTTTTCTATGAGTAAATATAAAATTTGTTTGCAACCATAGATCACACCATGGACCAAGATCCCAGAGCTCGCAGACGTTACTCATGTTCTGAGAAACAAAATGTAGACAAGAAGGTACCTAATGTTGGTGTGTACAGTCAACTACAAAGAGATGTAACTATCAGATATTTAATCTTACAAAATGATGTATCCCTGAGAGTGCCACAATTAACTACTATAGCCAAAGAATGTGACAAACATGGTATCCACTGAACCGGGCAGTAACATGTACACTAAGGCTGAGATCTATAGAGCGTACTTGGACTTTGCTCAGACTTCACTCCAACAAAACTTTGCTCAGCCTAATCTCAGCCAAAGCATTGATTTGGAATCTATAGACAATGTCATTGCTTAGCCCGCGTACGAGTAGATGTTTCATTTCATGCATCATCTTCTGCTGAATTCTTTGTAAAATAAAAGATAAAACAAATGATACTTGATGATAATTACAATACTTTTTGTAATTTATAATAGTCCAAAAACTCCGTTTTCTTAAAGTTACTAGATTATTTTTAAATTTTGTTGTCTAAAATTTTTTTTTTTTTTTTTCTTTAAAAAACAACGCCCGCACTAGGGAACAAGCCCTGTGTCGCGGGGAGCTTTTACAAACATGAAACTAACGGACACAAAGTACACCCAGACTAGAAACAAATATCTATGAATCACACAAATATTTGTCTCGTGTGGGAATCGAACCCACGTCACCCAGCACGGCGATGTAGTGGCGAGGCGACCACCTTAACCACTGCGCCACGGTGACAGTCAAATTTAGGTAATAAATATTAAGTTATGAAAGAAATTGAGTAAAGGATCGCTAATGACAGCTGTTCAATGTTCAATGAATGTTATACGACAAAGTACAATAGTCATTTTAAAATTATGACATTTATACACTATTATTTTTTACAGTATAATAACCAAAGATTTTCGTAAGTCGTCGATTTTGAGAACTTTGACTTTGCTTAGCCTGGGGATTGGATAAAGTCAAAGTTTGCGCTATAATACCAATTTTGTCTTATCTCGAAAGTTTAGTCAGAGCAAAGTCCAAGTACGCTCTATAGATCTCAGCCTTAGAAGCAGAATTAATTATCTATCCACATACTGTGAAAGAAAATTGTATTCTTCCTATATTCCAAAAAAATGTAACCATTTTCGGTCCCTTTGAAATCGGTGTAGTAGTTTAGGAGTTTACCCCAAACAAACAAACAGAATTTTAGGAGATTACCTCAAACAAACAGACAGATAGACAAAAATGTTACCAAGTATGTTGTTGTTATACCTAAGTAACATACATAATATAATTTAATAATATAATAGTATTCTACCACATTCACAAAGCGCCATCTAGTCCCAAAGTAAGCAATTATATTTGCTTGTGTTATGGGTACTAAACAACTGATATACTACTTAAATACATTGTTTTTTTTTGTAAATACATAGATATTATAGATAAAATTACACCCAGACACAGAATAAACCTTTATGCTCATCACACAAAGATTTGTCCTGGGTGGGGATCGAACCCACGACAGCATCAATCGCAGATCGAACCCATGATAGCAGTCAGGGTCACTAACCACTATACCAACAGGCCAGTCAATGTAAAAAATATGCCTATTCTAAAAAGCTGTTATTTGATATTAAAAACTGTAGGATGCGCTGTGTATGTCTAGCGGCAAACCGGTCGTCCCCGCTCCCCGTAGACATCATGTTGAATGATTCAACAAAAACAGACAACTAAATTTTATTAATTTATCAAAAAAAAATAAAGTGTTTTATCACTTCATGTGATTATCATTTCATAGGATAACATGTGGCGGGCATCAATCGTCATCTTGTCAACTTTTAAGCCACTGAATAAACATACAACAGCGCAACACTACGAGCAGCACAGCACTGCTGCCGTGCTCGCAATCGCCGCGGCAAGCTGCACCGCTCGCCCTGCGCAGCAGTGCTGCCGAGATCGGAATGATACCATTATAATAACGTGTATTGATATATCTCCAGGTCCGAAATTGACCTAGTTTGAACACGTAGGGTAGGTAAAAAGGATCATCATTAGGTATTATTCAACCCATCGTGCAACGTTCCGTTTCTTTACTCATGTGCCAACGACGTCCACTGCTGGACATAGGCCCTATCTTAATTCCACCAAAGCAAGCGATTTTGTGCCGCCTGAGGTGCTTAAATAAATTATATTAACAAATAAAGACAATACCTAATTAAATACCTAAGTAAATTATGTAAGTAAATCAAAAAAGTGCAGTACCACTAAAGTAAAGTTGTCCCATTAGAAGTATATATAAGGTTAATTCGTCATGGCCGTGGATTGTATTTCCTCTTCGGCACAAACGCACCTTAACTTTCGCCGCTCCGCCTTCTGAACCGCCTTGTTGGCCAAGTCATGCATGGCCCACCAAATAGCGCCTGTTTTATTCTGAAAGTACGGGGGAACGCGGCCTTCGCGGAGAACTTGCCTGTAATGCGAAATTTCCTTATTGACGCAAGCAACACACAACATTGCACAGACTGGGCCACTGGCATTATATTCGCTAGGTTTTTGGAGCCCATCTTACTTAGTGGTGACTGTAGGCTAATCGGTTAATTCTTGCTATACAAAAAAGGGAACCCAACTGACATAACCAATTTCTATAATTGGTTATGTCTGGTCAGCGGTTTTGCTAGATACTGTTGGCGACGGCGCCTGAGCTTTTCTCTGTACTAAAGACAGAGAAAAGCCTTAATTATTCAATAACTTCGGATTCCTCTATGACTTCTTTCACTTTTACTATATTCCTACTTGGCAGTTTGTATACAGATTTATTAGGTAAATTGTACATTATTTTTTCAGTTTCAAGTACTTAGTATATACCAAACTGCACAAGCAGTTTGCTGGCGAAAGAGGCACTCTTACTAACAAAATACATTATAATTTAGTTCAGTTTCTGTGAGATGGAACTCAACATTGTTACTTTTTATTAATAATTAAGAAAATACTTCAAGACAGCTTTATGATATTCTTACAATATTATATTGTTGCTATTTTGAGTATTTCACTTCTATTATGTATGTGTATTGTTATTAGTTTTACTTTACCCCACGTATTCCATTCCCCCATGATTTAAACGATACTAAGTACGTTGTAATTAATTACCTACTTCGCACATCGTGCAACAAAAACGTAAAGTCTCTCAGAAATTGTACTGCCACGGTTCACTATAAAACTAAAATGAGAAATGGGTCACGTCTTACTGCAAATAATGTTGCTCCTTAAGTTCTTCGGCCCGTCGTCTCCAATACTTCGCAAGGTTGGGACTCATCGGCTCAGCCTCCTCTGCTTGGTTTAGTACGCTCTCTGTCGCAGCTTGGAGATTTTGTTCTGAGTGTTCTGTTATCAATATAATTACGAGTTAGCTTAATAACTATAAGTTTGCCTAAAAACATAGAAAAAAAATAGGTTTGACGTACATGTACTTAGTTCCGATATCAGAAATTGTAGTTATATCAATAATTTGGTAACTAATAGGATAAGAAAAAGCATCAAAAATATTGACAGTATGGACCAGGGTTGTTGCGAATATTCGCATCCGCATCCGCAAATATGGTGGATATGGACATCTGCATCCACATTCGCAATCATATATGCAGATTTTCATGCGGATGCAGGTGACGCACATAAAATAATAAAACAGTTATTATTTTATTTCCCCATCTACCTATAGTCATTACATACTACTAAACAGTTGTCTGTCTGTCTGTCTGCCTGAACGCACAACATTCAAAAACTATCTCAATGTGTTTTGAGATGATTAAAACCTCAGATACAGTACGTAAAACAGGGCTTTCAGATTTTCGAAAATATTTACGAAAAATAAAATATGGCGGTAGAAAGTTCGCCGGGACAGATAGTATAAATATAATAAAGAACAATTTTTTAAAGACACCCCGAACATTTTCTTTCTTACTTATTTAAATAATTTAGTAAGAATTGTTGGTACTTTCAGCAAATATAGCATGATCTTACTTATAGTACTACTCTCTATGACTAGGTAAAAATAGACCAACGACTTTAAAAAGGGAATGAGGAGCAGTTGGATGCAGACAGCTTAAGATCAGTCGCTTTGGATGTTGTTGGAGACGCCTGCATTTAACAATGGGGGTCAACAAACTGACTATGATTATGATGAGGACAACAAAGTGCGTGCTCTTATGAAAAATAAGCACCTTCTACATGTTCTCCTTCCACAGAAATTTCTTCGGGTGATGGAGGTACAGGCTTCGTTGTAATGGTCGCTGTTACTCGGTCTTGGATATCTTTTTCCAGCCGCTCCTTTAGGTCTCGGTATATCCTGCGTTTAAAATGCTCAATTTTGATTGACGTTCTGTCACTTTAGCTTGCTTAGGTAAGTATTAGCTTTAACTTTCAGTCTTCCATTTTAAACCTATTACCTCAGGCAATCACGCACATATCATTGAGATACTACTAATAATATATGTATATAAAAAATCATGTGTAAAATTAAACAACTGTTCTTGTATCATTCAGTAACGAAATGTTTATAACGAAATTAAAAGGAAAATTTCACAGCTTTAGCTTTTCAAGTTTAGGAGTAGGTACCTAGGGTAAATATTTATTAAATAACTTTGCAAAATAAAGAATTAAGTATTTTGAAATGACTTACTTATGTCCGAGGTTTTGTACACAGTCGTCGATGTGTCGTTCAGTCGATGATCTAGGATCCAAGATGGGTATGTTCAGTAAAGATTCTCTGTCTGTCTCAATCAGTGAACGATATTTTAATACCGCTCTAAGAAGCTCCTTAGCACCTTTAAGGCCCGGTTTCTCTTTATAATCCCATTGTTCCTCTAGAGTCCTGTTCATGATTAAAAATACTTGAAAAATATTTTATTGTGGCAAACCTTGCATGGTGATCTGTCAACTTGAGGTCTCCGTTGAATTCGTTTTCAGTTATGAGAATGTATGTTTTAGGTGTGTGCTTGAAACAACTGATTAGTGTTACGTGAGATGTTTGGGCGGTTTCAACCATGCATTTAGCAAATTTCTATGACTAAATTTATATCTTATACAACGAATAGTTAAATAATATGACCAACAATAACAATGCCATGTTAAAAGAAAAAGTATTGACACACAAAACCTGAGTATCCAGGCTCTCGGTAGTCTCGGCGGCAATTCATTTTCAGGCTTGTACGGCTTCGGTACAAATCTTTTATATGGTCGCATCCAATGGTACCACCTTTTACCAGTATCCTTTTTCAAGTCCTTATATGTCAAGTATTTAGGTTTATCAGCTAGTTTTGAATCCATGAGCCATTTCTAAAACATAATAAGTAGAAAATAAGATCAAGTGATCCATACCAGGATACAGTAACAGCACAAATTACATACCCATATAAAAGCCATACCCATATAAAAGACAAGTTTAAAAAAATTACGAAATCACCTTTAAATCGCTATTTTCAAGTAAACTTTAGGTACCTACTATTTTCTTATCCTAAAACGTTACATTACTTTGCAGTAGGAAAAACTTGGACACGTCCCACTTTGCAACTGAATTTAACGAAGGCGGTTTCTGAACCATCACAACCACCACCAGTATAACCCGACTGAATATAAAAATAAAACGATAGAACTAGTTTATTCATACAACTGTAATTTTTAATTTGTTTAAGTTATATTTTATCCTATCTATAACTTTTATTTGATGGTTCAGCCGCGATTTATTCAGTTAGTTGAACCTTTTCTTTTTATTGCCAGCAGTAATGGCAGAAGCGCAAGTATGCCACCTGACATGAATGTGTTGACTGCGTGAAACCGAAGGGGAGTGGTGGATGAGTTGGGCTTGCGATGCTCCACACTCACAGGACAAAACACAACAGCATAATATTATAAACTTGATATTTGGTGGGGTATTACTTCTCCGAATGTTCCAGCCCATTCATGCTTGGCATGCAAGTATGCGTGGCCCTACTGCTACTTTTAGATAACTTATAAAGAACACCGTAGCCCTCGTAATTATATACATTTATCCTCTGCCTCGTTAGCTTATTGATCATTTAATGCGACTGCTAAACAAATAACGTGCCAGGTTTATCACCGACATCTCCCCTATTGCTTCGGCAAGCACGTGAAGCTGTTGCCTGTTGTCCTGCACCTAATCTCTCTTATTTAACATGTCCATTTGTGCAATGAATTTCCTAAGCAGTTGATTGGTCTCCGTTCAGACCAAAGCCGCCGCATTTATTACATTTTGGTGGACGCACAATACTAGATAAATATACAAAAAAATATGGTTAAGTTTAGTAACCTCAGTTTCAGTGAGATGAATTGGGGTGAGTATGGAGATCGTGCTTCGATGATCCCCGAAAGATTTATTTTTGTTAATAGAGCACCACGGCTGCCAATGACACGCATCTTGGTATTCTTGGAGCAGTGCGCGGTGAACCAGCTCCGAACATGACAGGTCGCTGAACAAAAATTAATCACTGATATAATAAATATATTGAATATTATGGAACTAATGGGGCTACTTTAATAATACACTTTCTGTACTTAATAAAAGTAGCAGTCTGCTTACTTTATAAATTTTATTTACATAATCAGCTAAAAAACGACAAAACTATGTGAACTACTAAAAGTAACTACTGCAAAAAGTGACGGTTCATCTGCAACCCATTAAATCTCACTGCTGGGCTCGGGTCTACTCTCTATCTAGAAAGATAAAAGGGTTTTTAGGCCATAATCCACTCACGCTGGCCTAGTGCGGGTTAATGGATCAGACATACCTACTCATAGAATTTCTTCTAGGGTATGTGTTTCTTCACGATGTTTTCCTTCACTGTTAGCAGATGGTAAGTCACTTGACTAGTAAATATAAATTCCGCAAAGTGGAATCCACATTGGTACTGCCGGTCGGGATCAAACTTTGACCGCATGATTTGCACGCCGGTCCCTTATCCATTGGTATTCAGCCACCATCGCTTTCATTCAGCGAAACAAATGCATGACTAAAGTCACCCCAATAGATCAAAGTCACAACAGTTCACCGTACATTTTGTGTAAAGCAATCAGTTATCATAGATAGTATCATCATGTAACTGTGATAGTATTACCAAAGTTTTTAGGGGCCTGTTATTGCAAAATGTTATCTGTTTTATCAGGCGGACCGAACGTCTGTTTGCCACTACGCGCCGTGGTATAAAAAAAAAAAATTCAAAACAGCGGACTAGAGAGAAAATAAAATTTAACTCCTGTATTGCGATAACCTAATATTTTAAGAGTATTAAGTATTTATTTCTATTAGGCACCACATGGATTTATACTTATACACAAAACAATGATAATTATCACGGTGGTGTAGCGATTGAGCTCATCACTAACAACACCGTGTCCAGTGACGTGGGTTGGATTTTCACATGAGAGAAATATTTGTTTCGGGTCTGAGGGGGACTTTACAATTAACTGACTGTTTGGGCTTGTTCTACTTATTATAAGTACAGACGTTTTCTTAAAAACACAAAACCAAACAAGTCAATGAAATAAAAAAATATCTATCTATCCGTTTGACTCATCCAATTAAAGTAGGTAGGTATTAATAACTATTTCAAATTTATTTATTACATACCGTTTTAAAGTAAAAAATCTTATTGTCTTCGCTAAATACTTTTCTCTGCACTTTTCATGTGACGTCACTGAACTCTCAGATTTACCACCAGCTATTTTTTCGTCTACATTTTCAAGGTTGCCATCACAGTCTACGTCATTATCTCGTTTAATAACCTGCTGTTCTGGCAGCACCGCAGGTTCTGTTTGCTCTTCAGTTTGAACACTGTCTTTGAAATACAAATTGTCAACAATGTCTATTGCACCTTCATCATCAACTATAACCTTTGTATTGTAAGAATCCTGAACTTTCACCCAACCCTGTTCGATGGACTCGTTGTTGGAAGCAATATTTCTTACATTTACATTACATGTTGTATATGACTTGCATTGCAGACAAGCTGCGTAGGAGATATTGAGGTATTCGCTATCAAATTCAGCGGTAGTTACATCATCTAAAGAAAAATTGTAGTGATTATTTTTATCAATTAGCACCGACATTTTATTTGGAGATTCTATTGAAACTGTTTCCTCAAACTTATTTATTGTAATAGTACTAAAATTACAATGTTCTATTGTGTATATCATAGTAATCGAAATATAACCATCCTTTCTTGGTTTTTCCTTGGGTTCTTCTTCTTCTATTTTATGCGATATGTCACTACTGATAGAGCTCTGAGAGACTGAAAGTTTAGAATTGACTACTTCAAATTCGGATTCTAAAATATCAAAACAAAACTTCTCTTCATCTGTCCACTCTGGATAAATTTCTTCATCACCAATCACGTAATAGGAAATGATTCTAGTTTTGTTAGGAAATGTCACGATAAAAACACCATCTTTATTAAGTAACGTTGTTGTGCCATCCATACGCTTAGAAAAAATTTCACCTAAATAGTAATCTGTTGCAGTACGCACTAATAACTTTTCTAGGTCAAATGAAACGTCTTTGACATACTGTTGTCTCAGTCCACTGGTATCAATCATTTCAAATCCATCTATAACTAATTCGTAAATAATATCAACAGCAGGAACTTCAGACAAAACAGGTTTTACGTTTTTTACGGATGCTTTAGTGGTTGGATTCCTCTCCTTAGTTTTTTTGGTATTTTCAGAACCATCATCTGGGCGTTCTTCATGTCTTATGATTTTTACGGATGGTTTAGTGGTTGGATGTTTCTCCTTACCTTTTTTGGTATTTTCAAAAACTTCATCTGGGCGTTCTTCAGGTTCCTCAGGAATGACAATCCTTTTATAATAGTCCACTATCTTGATATAAGACCCGTCAGGTTTAAGCACTTCGATATCATCAGAAGCTTTAAATATAATAACCTCTCCATTTAAACTTATACAACGCATAACTTCATCGCGGTTCGGCATATCACAGACATGATATTGTTTAATATGAGACAGAACGCTAGAATTATCTTCATATATTGTCTCTGTAATCATACCGTTCGGCCAAGTAAGAAAAAGTTTATAAAATGGGAATATCTCAAACTGTGGAGGATTTAAGTCACCAGTAGAAGTATAAGTTTCATCACCTGGAATCAAAGTTCGATATGTCTGCTTCTTTATATTTATCATAACTTGATCTTTTCCAGTTATTCTAAAAGACTCACACGAATCAATTATTTCAGGTGTAACAAATTCACCTAAAGCTCTATGTAGCCAAAATTCATTATATCTATTGCCTGGTGTTATATTCATAATAATGTATTCCAAGTTTAAGGGAATTAATAAACTATACTTGCTTGATACCTTAGTTCCATCCTTAGAAAAAAATGTTCCATCTTTGCCAATCACTTCTACTCTTCGATCACTTAAATCATAGCCTAAAAATGGCTTGGCAGGTGGTTTTACAGATGCAACTGATTTGCTTGGAGGTTCACTAGACTTAATAGCTTTAGTGGAAGATTTTACTGATGGCTTTGATTTAAAGCTACTCACTTGATCTATAGCAGCTTCATTTAACTGCTGCTCGGCTTCTTTCAGTGAACCTTCCATGAGTAAATCAGCAGCAACATCTCTATCTTCTAGACATAAGTCTAGTACATCTTGATTTTCATTATCTAGAGTATCTGACTTTGCTATTAACATTTGATTTTCATCATAAACTAATTCTTCGTTTTGTATCCAATCATTTTGTTCTTCAAACACAAAATCAAAAAAATCTTGTAGGCAAAGAGGAGTACACAAATGACAACGCCATTCATCACGTGCTATGCCATCTTCATCGTGACTATTAAAACACATTAGTATAAAAGAGTCTGTTACTTCACAGTACTTATAATCAACACAGTTAAATTTTTGAAAAGCATCATACATAATTTGAAATGCGCATATTCCATTAAAGTCTTCAAAATAATCAAAATTGTCGATCATATGGTCATATGGTTTGTTATTGGCAATTTCTACTGCTGATACTAAATCACTGATATCAGGACAGTCAAAAAGCATTTTTATTCTACTCTCTTCAGTATCAGAGTCCTCGTAGATACTGCTCAATTCAGACTCAGCTTCAGATTTATTTATAGAGGGCTGTATTATATTGTCTTGACTTAGATTTATTGAAGGGCATGTAGGTAGTGGTTCAGCAAGAACACTTCGTTTGAGAAACTTTTTTTTAAAATCTAAAATTTTTGTTGACTTTAGGTGACTTTTTTTTAATGAACTCCTGTTATTGTACAATTTGCGACACGCTAGAATATGAAGGAGCCTATTTAGCTCCGACGTTTCTACGTCTTGTCTCTCAAAACAAGATAGTAGAACGTTGACATGAAAATTCACTTTTGCTTCAACTTCACCTTTCAGACGATCTTGTGTCCGCCATAAATTATGTATAGGTAAGCCAAGGAGTGACGAAAATACAATTTGATCTAAATTAATGTTTCCCAAGTGAAAAGTGTTGTATTTAGAGAAATCTCCGTAATCAATTACTATTGGATCCTTTTGATTTTCGTATTCATCACCAAATGTGGTGCGATATTCTTTCTTGTTAGTCTGAGTTTTGCACAGTGTATTAAAGACTTCTTTCACAAGGAATGCAGATTGTTCATTCCTATCACTTGTGTTGGTCATTGCATTTGCTGTTGTAGCTGTTGTGGACATTGATGATCTGCTTTCCTCGTCCGTAATTTCTTTATTACAGACTGTCGTTAAGATGCTATCTAAAATTGAATATATCGTAACACATTCCAGAGGTATATCATCAATTACTTGATGATAGTATTTTATATAATTTTCATTAAATTCAGTTCCGGGTATGGAAATAATATCCATATTGTTCAAATAATGGAGATGTTGTCTTGACAAATCTTGGACGTCATACATGAGGAAACATAACTCATCATATATTTTATCTGGATCTCCCGACAATTTTTCATATTCCCAATATGGTGGATAAAATATAATAAACGCTGTATTTTTAAAATCATCAGCTGAATATTTTTGAATTCGTAATGATTGTAATATATCCCAAAAATGTAATGATCGACCGGCTAATAAATCTGAATAGCTTTGACACCTTTTAGTACCTCTAGTTAAACTAGGTGGTAGAGGTGTTAAATTTGGATCAATTCTTACCTGCACTATTGCAGATAAAGGTATACCAATCTTTATAAGACACCCAGGTAGAAATGGTTCTACGAAACCTGTCAAAGCCACATATAGATTAGGACCATCTATTGGATAGTCATCTACATATGTTCTATCTCTCCATTCCTCTCCTCTTTCTCTTAGAGAAGTATTAAATTTTTTATTACTTTGAGAAGAGATTTCAACTTGACTTGGTTGTGCTGATTGTGGTTGTCCATTAACTGTACCTTTCACCTCAATATTCTGAATCATAGTATGAGACTCTCTTTTCATACCTCCTGTAACCTCTAATCTTTGATCTTTTATAAAAAGGTATTCATCTTTCATTTTTAAGATGAGATGCTTAATTATCAATGCAAAAATTTCAGCAGGAATATCTTTTTTGTCTTTGAGATAAATATTGCCCTCTTCAAATACTCTTAAAGATTCATCTTTAACTTTCTTCTCAGCTCCTAATTGATTGACCATAAATACAGTTTCAGTTTTGCAAATATTTTTCACAACAAATCGCTTTTCTTCAGCAGCAAATGTCTCAAATTTATTTAGATACTTCCTATCTTGATCAGAACCAGCTGCTTCTATAAATATGACTTTTACATGCCAATCTTCTTCATTCAGTCGTGCATTTTCTATAGCAGTTCGCCACGCATTCACATCAACCTCTTTCTCAGGTTTCTTAGGGGCCATATTTATTATCAATAATGAATCAAAATTGTAACATTTTTCTACGAAAATAGGTAATCAAGTAACAGAAAAACATGTAAAATGTGTGATTTAAAAATATTGATTTGACAGACTTTTTTATTTTATAATGTCTTAGTTCAAAATAATTATCTTTTAATATTGTGAACGCATGAAACCTCTTTCACAAATTAAAAGTAAAATTATTGTAAACTGGCTGTGGCCGCGACTTCGTTCGCGTGGATGTCGGAACTTAACAATGTATTTTTTAATGCGAAGCGCTGTTGGAGGATACCGATACAAATATTTTTTTTTATTTATGCTAGCGCTTCTTTATAAACAACATTAGTTGTGGAACCATGTGAAGCGTACACAAAAAGGTTATTGGGGTTGTTTACGCCTGGAAGTGTTACGTATAGTTCATAGTTGACCATGGGAAAAGCATCCAATAGCAATAATACAATCCACCCCCTCAATATATTTTACTTCGGAAACACTATTATAATTTTATTCAATACTTACTGCACGCAGATCGATAGATGGCGCTGTTTTAATATTTTACTTCGGAAACGCTGTTATAATTTTATTAATTTACATTTTTTTATAAGGTGCGTTCTGATTACGATGAAACAAAAATCTTAATGTTACTTCAATTTACGCACATATTGTTGTGTATAAAAGTTACGTGAAGTTGTGAGACCAAGTGCACATAACCCTAATTTTACTTCTGCAACACTTGAAATTCAAATATCTTTTGATATACTGAACCGATTGCAATGAAACAAAAACTTAATTTTACTTCAAGTTACGCTCAATCGTTGTGTATAAAAGTTATCTACATTGCTTTCGTACATTTTACATGATGCCCGAACAAATAAACAGACAAACCGACAAACAGACGAAAATTCGAAAAATGCTGGAAATGGGTTCTATTGGTTGTCCTTTAACAACCTATATTACTAGACTATTTTTTTTGGAAAATTGTATGATGTACAAAAACGACTTTTCTACAGTTTTATTATATGTATACTATGTATAGATAGATTCGTGGAACTGCCAACTCATTTGATGTCCCTACCAAGGAATCTTTACTTTATAGCTGGAACTTACCTAAACCTCAACAGCGTTCCGAAAAAAATGCCCTTTCGGTGTATATTTATATCTCTCTCTACTGTATATTGTTTCGCTCTACTAGTATGTACCACACATTAGTTTTATGAATTGGGACATGTATACTTTAAAAAAATCTATGATAAAAAGGTTCACCTAGTGATTATTCCTATTCACCTTATGTGTTACCTTTATTTCAAGTAATTTTTAGGGTTCCGTACCTAAAAAGGAAAAAACTGAACCCTTATACTATACTCCGTTGTCCGTCTGTCTGTCTGTCTGTTCGTCTGTCAAGAATATTTTTCTTAAGAACTCGTTGAGTACCTACCTACCTTATTTATTCTAATTTATATTACACTATTATATTCCGTGGTCAGGGTGTAGCCGAATTTTCATTATTTTTGCGATAGCACGCACCGTTTTCGAGATACCTACGAGCAATTTTATGTGGAAATCAGCACTAACGGCGAAGGTAGTCGAGCTCTAGCCGTAGTAACTATTATCTGATCTGTGCTCCAGCGACCAATGGGCCATAACTAAACTTAACTCCCCCGATTCAGAGCAATCCGAATTGGACTGGTTAGATTAGGTTTATTTTTTTTTCAAAAACCATCCAGAAGTGCGAGCCCCGCGAAGCGAGGCTTCGGTGAACTATGTGCGATAGCTAAACTTAACACCCCCTTGATTCAGAGCAATCGGACTGGTTAGGGTAGGGTTATTTTTTTTTCAAACCAAGCGGGGCTTCGGCGACTTATGTGCGACAGCCGGGCACACAAGTCAATAAAAAATTAAAAAAAAATATATAGAAGAGTCGAAGAATGAGTGTCATTTTTAGTGCACCTCTTTGGTACACCTTGACCTATCCCGTTACCCAAAAACCCCGTACCAAAAAAAGATATATAAAAATAAATTATAATCGTCCGGAACCCCTCGGTGCACGAGTCCGACTCGCACTTGACCGGTTTTTTTATTACATCTTTTAATTTAGAAAACCATTATTTAGGTACTAAACACTCTTAACGAATCAAGCCTAGATGGTACGTCAGATCACACGCCAGTTATATTGACTTTAAGCACGACCATCATACACTTCGAATAAAACAGTGATAAATTACATAATACAAACCCGGATTGAGATGGCTTCCAAGATTATCTCACATCAAATATCGATCTCAATATCCCATTGAAATGTCCTGAGGATATTGAAATGTTATAATATCCAGCCACCGCACCTGATGCTTCTCATTTTTTGGAAATCTATTAGAGGAATTATAATAGGTTATTATAGAAAAAATGAAGGAAGAGTGACTAACAAATATATGAGGTAAATGTGAAAGGAAATGTTGGCAGGGGAAGACCTAGAAGAACGTACGTAATAAGTGACGTTCTAAAGAAAGGACAGATCAGGAGTACCTACCCTCAACCGGCGAGAATGCATGAAAAGACTAATGAATATTTAAGAAGCCAAATATTATGTATGTCAGAATCGTAGCAAGTGGAAGGAAATAGTCTCTGCCTACCCGTATGTTGGAAAAGAGGCGTGATCTATATGTATGTATGTTTGTATTATAGAATTTCGTAGGTACATATATTTGCTGATAAATAGTGATAATCAGCTTAGGTGAGAATAGGTGTCTTTTGTGGGTAGGTTATTTTTTTGATTATTTGATAGGTATTATTTTAAACATGATCGGATGTAGATGTACGGTTTTTCTGTTATTCAAAAGGACGTAAGCGCTATTAAAGATACTTACTCTCTTTTGGTTCATGGTCCAACATGCTCATAAAACCGGTTTTTAAAGTAAAATCACTACTGAAACATGGTAAATACTTGTGTAAAGTTGAAGCGTATGTATGTAGATTGTGGAATTTTCTTTTTAAACGACTTCAAAAAAGGAGGATGTTGATATGTTCGGCTGTTTTTTTTTTGTATGTTCAATGATTTCTCTAAGGTGCCTGATGATGATTTCTCAATTTGAAAAATTATTTTTTGTTTGAAAGGGTATAATTATTACTTCCGAATTTGTCCCATATTCACCAAGTTAAGTTCTGATGATGGAATCTCAGGGAAATCGAAGGCAACCCTCAAATTTTATAGGCACATATTACGTGTTTCATATATTTTCTAAAGTTATTCAAGTATTTACGTCTGATAGTCATCATAGATCTCATGTTGACGAGCTGATGATGGAAGGTATAACTCCTTTAACTGTTAGGAGTTGGAGGATTATTCTTTAAACATTATAGGTACCTACTTATAAACCAACTAGCTGACCCTACTTCGTACCGCCATAAATAAAAAAAAACGTTATAAAAAAAAAGCGCGCGGATCCTAGGTCTATGGTATTTTTGTATTCTGCTACTATACTACCTTGATACTGCAATGTATTTACTTTTCTACGAAAAATATTTTATTTCATATTTTACAATATCCATTTATTTTTATTAGTTTATGACTTTAGCGACCATAAATACATACAATGATAATTCACTGTCAAATGTCAAATTTTAGACCGAAAATAAATGGCGCGAATACATAAAAATGGCGCGCGGATCATAGGTCTATGGTATTTGTATTCTGCTACTATACTACCTTGATACTGCAATATAATTATTTATTTACTTTTCTACAAAAAATATTTTATTTCATATTTTACTTTATTTGATAATTTTACTACACAATTGTCATAATATATTCTTTGATTTTACTGGTGAATAATTAGTAATATATTCAAGTAATGAGGTTGTATAGTAAGCAAAAAGAAAAAAGAGATCTTTGATTTCTTTTTAATTTGTCATACTGAATTGTCATTAGGGCTGAACTTGATAAATATAGTAATATACATACACAAAGTTGAAAGGATGAATGTTTGTTTGTATATTTGATAATTTTAACCAAAAAGACACGGGATGGATGTTTACAAAGATAAGTAATATTCTAATCAATCACGTAATATTGGTTATGTTTAATCTGAAGTAATTATCTGTGCTTAGAAAATATTGGCCGAAATTTCCCCTCTAAAAGTGAAAAGTTGCTGTGGTCACAGGAACAAAATAACAGGTAAGCGAAGTCACGGGTGACATACAGTATTATTATAAGATTTTTGGGATTATATACATTTCATTTAATATCGTAATAACTTTTAAACTATTTGTCGAAATAACTTAGTGTAAACGACAAAAATTATCTACATTAAATGACAAAAGTGATAAAGGCATTTACATTCCTAGGAATTAGTTTAATACCATGAAATTTTTCACTTTAAATGCAGTATCCGATTTAAATGTATTTCTTGCTCACTATTCTCTCTATATCGACTTCCACATAAAAGATAGGAATATGCTGTCGCGGACTTTTTTTTATAACTATTTAAGAGTAACAATTCCTCCATACATTGTCCTTATGTAAAACTAACGGTTTACGTAGAGAAATCAGAAATAGCTATAAGATGGCAGATTTTTCTCCGACTTACTTTACATTTGTTCTCATGGTTTAGCCAATTTACGCGATATCTAGATAAAATATAGCCTATATGTTATTCTGATGTATAAGGTAAATTATTGCAAAATTTCATTAAAATCTATTCAGTGGTTTTTTCGTTTACTGGTAACAAACATCCAAACATCTAAACATCCAAACATTCTTACAAACTTTCGCATTTATAATATTAGTAGGATAGTTGTATTCTTGTAGGTTATTCAGGTGAGCTGTCACTGGAAGGTAAACTCCTTTAGGTTAGGAGTAAGATGATGATTTCTATAAATATCACATTCATGTATAAACCATAAGTCGTATTCTTTTAAGTGACTGAGGTGGGAGCTCTTGATGGAAGATAAAGTTGCATAATCCAAAGGAATTGTTAGATGTTATTTTAAAATTCCGATATAGTAACCTGCATTCTATACTTGTGTATATCTGTCGTGTAAAGTGTAAAGCTGAGAGTTGAATTCCTCTATTCTACAATCAGGCTGTGCCGGGGCGCCGGTGACTAACGTTAGTCTTTGGATGGGTGACTATCAAAAAACATTTTATATTTGTTTACCATGATTAATTCAGTTTATTTTTCGCTTTTTAGTACTGTTTTGAAGGCGACTTAATATTTTTTTGTAAATATTTGTTAGGTAAGTTTTTAACCATTACTATTTTTTTTGATTATTATTGTTTGGACATAGGTAGGGTGACAATGATTGCAATGTTTTGGATCTTTTTATTTTGAATTATGATCACTACGAATTTATTTCTCCATTAATTATTACTTTTAAAGAAAAACTTGTTTGTATTCTATTTTTGACTGCATGCCAATGTAGTGAAATGTAATACATAACAATAAAAATGCTTACAAAATGTACCAAATTTTCATCAATATCATCATATCAGCCCAATGACGTCCACTGTTGAACACAGGCCTCACCTAATTTCCGCCACAGCGAGCGATTTTGTGCCGCCCGCATCCAACGACCACCCGCAACCTTCATCAATATACATCGAGTAATTGTTGAGTAAAATAGCGGGTTGGATTTTAAAACGAGTCAACTGAATTTGAGGGTATTGGTGGTGTAGGGGGCTTAAAGGAGTTAGTCTTAGTCCCCCCAAAGCAATTTTGGCTGCCGGAGGTGCGTACAAATATCTTTTTTTAATTTCCAAAATTCTTAAATACTACCTATTGCAATTATGCAAAACGGAACGTAATTTTTATGCTTTAGTACAATTTCAAATGTCATTTTTAAGTTTTATGTGAAAAACGTGAAACGAAACGCAACCCGCCATTTTGGATGGATGATATTGATAGCTAATGTCAGTTTTAAGTAATTAATAGCAATATATGTGTTCTGTGATAGCAATGTTTTACTCCGAGTTGGCACCATAGATTATACACTATACGGGTTGGCACAATCCGACTTCATTGGGTTAGGTTAGATGGCTAAGGCGGGAGCGTAGAGCAGCGAAGCTCCCGCCTTGGCCATCTAACCTAACTTTTACTTAACTTAGCCATCGTGGTTATTTTTTTTTAAACCATCCAGAAATAGGAGCCCCGCGTAGGGGGGCTCCGTCGACTCACAATTGAAGCCAGTTTTTACCCGACTGTCAGGACGGGTATTGTTTTTATATATAACTTTTTCTGTTATAGGTCGCCATATTGAGGTTCTGTTTTTTATTTTTTCTAAGGAAACCAAGTATTTCCGGCGGGTGAAAAAGGTGGCGAGGGGGGGGGGACCGACCCCTCCCCCCACTCACCACAAGCACTCACAACCCCTTAAAATGGCGACGTATTTCGAAATTTTAACCAAAATGGCTGTGACACACGGACTCACGAACAGACATGACGAAACTACCTATAATGGTTCCGTTTTGCCATTTTGGCTACGGAACCCTAAAAACTTGAAACAGTCTAAAATCGACGACTTCAACACAAAAAGCATCGGCCATATTGTATATCAGAAGCACAAGCTGCACAAGTCAGTGTGGCAATAGCTACTATTAAAAATGTAAGTATACCTACATCATTTCTTGATGCATTCCTCGAACAGCACCCTGTTGAATAGCACCTGCGCGAATCGCACCTAACATATTCCTCGAAGAGCACCTAACAGTCGTATCTCATACATCGACCCGTTACAATTTTATTATAATATTATGTATAGATATCTAGATAGATAGATTTCAATACAACGTAGTGTTTAACAGGACAAGGCTTGTCGTGTAGTATTTTATTTGAAGCTTTATTCTTTTAAAATAATAAAATATTATGATGTACTTATAGGTTAAAAGTTGTTGTTTTTTATTTTATTTTATTAGGCACACCAACAGCATAGGTAATTAAAAAAACAATTTCTTAAAATTTTAATAACAGTTCTGGCTATCAATACAGACGCAGGCGTGTGTAGTATTACACGAACCATTTGGAGTCACTTTTGACACACCGATTACTCAAAATCTATTTAACACAAACGCATGAAATTGTAATTGTATATGAATTAAAGTCTACTAGACTAACCAGAATCTCCAATTTCGTAAATACAGCTTAAGTGGTTAGCGAGATATTGACGCTCAAAAATCGCTATTTTTCCACTGACTGACTGACTGACTTACCTACCTATAGACCTTAAATAACACCCACTTCCAGATGACCTAGAAAGTTGAAATTAGGCGTCCAGCTGTGTAATTGTGTGTATACAAATAAAACTACTACTAAACTAGATAAAAACTAAATTATTACGTTTAAAAAAAAAACACCATCGCGCCTTATAAATTATATTAGCAATAAATTGTTACTTATCATTTTAATTAACACTTTGAAATAGGAGCTTATGACTTCCACCAAGTAGTTATTCATATGTGAGGAAGAATTCATTAATTTTGTTATCAGTTATAGCTTTTATTATTTCGTGAAATGGTAAAACAAACGCAATCATCCTATTTGATTATCTAAAGGTGGTAAGAATTATCGTATCATCATCATAATAGCCCAATGGCCTGTTGGTCTAGTGGTTAGTGACACTTACTGCTAAGCCGGAGGTCGTGGGTTCGATCCCCACCCAGGACAAATCTTTGTGTGATGAGCATAAAGGTTTGTTCTGTGTCTGGGTGTAATTTATCTATAATATGTATGGATTTACAAAAAAAAAGTATATAAGTAGTATATCAGTTGTTTAGTACCCATAACACAAGCAAATATAATTGCTTACTTTGGGACTAGATGGCGCTGTGTGAATGTGGTAGAATATTATTATTATTATAATGACGTCCACTACTGAACATATGGCTCACCTAACTTCTGCCACTGCGAGCGACTTTGTGCCGCTTGCATAAAACGACCACCCGCAATCTTTATCAGGTCGTCGGTCCATCTCGTGGGGGGTTGCCCTACACTGCGCTTTCCAATACGCAGCCGCCAGTCCAAAACCTTTTGACCCCATCGGCCATCAGTTCTACGAGTCCTACGGATCTCCTCATTTCGGATTTGATCACGCAGGGAAACTACTATACTACAAGTTTTTAAGAAAAATAATTGTAAAAGGTAATTGAATCAATAAATACATATTATTATTATTATAAACTCCGAGCATAGCTATTTCCATGGCTCGCTGAGCGACAGTGAGTCTTATGAGTCCTAAAGTTTGGTAAATATTAACTAATAGAAAATTAAAAAAGAAAACAATCAAGATATTATTTTTTTATTAGTTCCTTCCATGTAGGTATTTTTCTTAATCATTCTAGCGCAACTTTGGCAAAACTAAGTATTTATCTGAAACAAATAACAAATATTTACACTCATTTACACACAATAAGACATCCATGCTACTAGATTCAGTTATAAAATGTAACTTTGTGTTTAGTACCTACCTACCATGGGGACTCCACACACCAACTGAACCGTTAAGATTGAAGAGTACACAAACTTACGCATATAGGTACTCTCACCCAATATAGACAGCGACATTATCCCACGAAGATGAAACTCTTTCTGTTTGTGGTTTAAACCAATCTACAGATTGGTTAATCACCTGTTCGGGAGAAGATTACTCTACGACCTGCTAGAGAAGAGTATTCTCATCATCATCATCAGCAACCCATTAAGTCCCACTGCTGGGCTCGGGTCTCCTCTCCTCTAACTAGAGAGCTAAGAGGGTTTAGATCATAATCCACTCACGCTGGCTTTTTTGTGTCCGTTAGTTCCATGTTTGTAAAGCTCCCCGCGACACAGGGATTGTTCCCTAGAGCGGGCGTTGTCTTTTTTAAAGAAAAAAAAAAGAAAGAGATAATAAATATAATATACTTACTACAACCTTTGTTTTCCTCAAAATTCCAAATTCCCTCGCGCTAGAATTAACCATCATCATCATCATCATCAGCAGCAACCGATTAAGTTGCTAGGCTCGGGTCTCCTCTCCTCTAACTAGAGAGCTAAAAGTATATTATAAACAACATCAACCTAAAATAAAATACACAGAGTACAATAAAATATTTGTTGTTTGTCACCTGTCATGTAATCTTGTATAAATTTTTTATACCTAGTGTTTTACTTTTGCGTTAAAAGTTTTATACTTTTTTTTATAAAAAGTATTTTTCTTTAAATATGTTTATGAATTCATTTTATATAATGACAATATAATATCTTCATATTTTTATACTTTCTGGTTTAAACATAAATATCAATATATTATTGACCTTTAATTTCTGAATATCGAAACTACATGTCAAACCTTAACCTACACTCAAAAATATATATTTAAAAAACGATATTAGAGAAATTACAAAACGTAAACGAAGAAAAAATAATATTTTTACAAAAAGAAATGATATCCCACCAAAAACATAAATGTTAAAAGTGGTAGGCAATTTCAATATAAGAATAGGTACGCTTGGTTGTCGATTTCACCGACAAGACTCGAGATGTAAATGAACGGCAAGGTAGGTATGTTCTAGTCAAATTATTTACAGAAAGCAGATAACTTAGGAGAAATTGAAGCTCAAGATTTTACTTGCCTAGTTTTTACATACAAGTTATCTTATTCGCGAATTAACTTAAATTCTTTACCTAAGTTACTGTTCATAGATATTGTAAGATCAATATATTATTATCTGCTAAAATTTAGTTTGCTAAAAGTTATTTAGTCAAATATAAGAAAATTAGTATGTATGAAGGAGGAGTGACAAAACAAATATATGAAGCGAATGTGAAAGGAAACGTTGGAAGGGGAAGACCTAGAAGAACGTACCATGACCAAATAGGAGACGTTCTAAAGAAGGGACAGATCAGGAGTACCCTCAACCGGCGAGAATGCATGAAAAGACTGATGAATGTTGAAGAAGCCAAAGATGTAGGTATGTCAGAATCGTAGCAAGTGGAAGGAAATGTTCTCTTTCTACACCTCTGTTGGGAAAGAGGCGGGCGTGATCTATATGTATGTACTAGCTTCAGCCCGCTGCTTCGCCCGCGTGGTATGTATTTTATACCTATAAACCTTCCTCTTGAATATTAAGTCTCTATTAAAAAAAACCGCATCATAATCCGTTGCGTAGTTTTAAAGATTTAAGCATATATAGGGACAGAAAAAGCGAGTTTGTTTTAAACTAAGTACTGACGTAAAAACTAGGCAAGTAAAATCTTGAGCTTCAATTTCTCTGTAAATAATTATTTGATTAGAACATACCTTGCCGTTCATTTACATCTCGTTTTTTTTGTCAGTGAAATCGACAACCAGGCGAACCTATTCTTATATTGAAATTGCCTACCACTTTTAACATTTATGTTTTTGGTGGGATAGGTAAGTACGTACATCATTCACTGAGAATCGTACCTACTTCTATACAAAATAAAAAAAGGTTTATAGAAATCTATACCTACTAACAATGATATTGTATGTTAAAAAAGGTGTAGATAGGTTACCTACATAGCGTTCGATCTTTGGAAATGGCTCACAAACGCACTCATAGATAACGTAATAATACAATGTCAAAATACCTTAAATGAGTCGTGAAAGTAAGATAGCATGATTTAATTACCACGATCTAAAGAAGAGACAATAATAATTTCCTACAATGCGTCGTGACATGCAGTAGAAATTATATATAATAAAATATGTAATTAAACAGACATGACATTTTGACCTACCGAGTTTTATGCCTAAAAATAGATTTACTGATGAATTTAGGATTACTATTAAAAATGCATTTGTTTTCAAACCATCGCGTTGTGTGTACATATACAACGGGTATGGCTTGTAAACACGGCTGTGAACGTGGGCCTAGATTCTGGCTTGTAGTATTGCTCCAGGATCGTAAACCTTTTCGAATCTTAGAACTAAGTATTTTTATGGCTTGCATGCATATTCTTTTTTGATTAATACAATGTCGATGGATGATGGGCCAGCAACACCAGCTCGCTTGATGGTAAGTGTATGTCCACATTTAAGTGGTTGTGCTTTTTTTAACATCAAGGAAATACTACCAAGCCAGTGTCTAGCGTAGGATAGTAGGGAAGGAGTACTACCAAGCCAGTGCCTAGCGTAGATGTATGAGAATGGAATGAACCTAGGTTATGATTGGACCACCACACCTGCCAAAACGCGTGCGAAGACTACAACTTTACGCCAATATTCCGTGGAAGGGTAACCGTCCCTTAATACTGGTATGCCAGGAAGGTTTTGCTACTGTCATAGGTACGTTAAAACACACATATAGGTAAGTAATAAAAACCGGTTAAGAGCATGTCGGATCATGCTCAATGTAGGGTTCCGCAGCAAAAGAGCTACGATGTTCATCATATATACACTAGTATTTGAAAATAATCCAACCGATTTTAATGAAATTTCATGAGTCTGTTAAATTGTTTCAGCTTGAAAGTTTGGATCATTTCGAGGATAACGACCACATACAGAGTGGAATTTCGGTTTTATTCTTATTTATTTTAACACATTTGTTAGATAATTCAATACTTATGGTTGAACCTATAGATCTATGCCATAAAAGTACAGGGTGTTATTTTTTAAAAATTTTAGATAAGTAAGTTTTTCAATTGCTTAGTAAGCAAATTGATATATCACTAGCTTTTTCCCGCGACTTCGTCCGCATAGATTTCGATATTACATAGATCTTTGTTTTAAGTGCAATTCATGAATTCTACAACACCCCACTACAGGAGTTGAATTTCATTTTACGTCAATATAGATAACATTTTCGTAATCAGCGTCCCTGAAAACCTTGAAAGCACAAAGCACATCCATATCAATTTCTAAAAATTTTCACACCTATTTCATCCCTTAGGGTAAGTTTTTCAAACACTAAAAACAACCCATTAACTCACATCTTAACTGAAGTTCTAATTGCGTATTACCAAACATATAACTTGAAAAACAAAGAACTGTCTATTTAATAATTCACCCCCTATCAAAAACATTAAAAACAACATTTTAAGTTCGTATCCCAATACTAATTTGCAAAACGTTAACTTCAAAACAAAGATCTTTTCATACAATGTTTCATCCCTAATTTCACCCTTCCAAAGCCACCCTTGTCAAAAATATTGATGAGGGTATGTTTTATTTTGATAGTACCTAGTACCCCATAACAAATTTTCAAATCTTTAGTTAAAAAACAAAGAAGTTTCATACAATCGTTTTCCCTTTTCACACCCTTAGGGGTTGAATTTTAAAAAACCCTTTCTTAGTACACCTCTAGACATTAGGACAAATACACCCCGTTTCTTGTGTATTTGTCCACACCCTCCAAATTTCAAGTCGCTACGACTAGCGGTTAAGGCTGTGCGTTGTCTGTCAGTCAGTCAGGCAGGACAAAGCCTTTTATAATATGTATTATTTACTTGATATTTTGTTTTTAAATGCAAGTCTTTATCCGTTATAAACAAGCAACTACTTTATCTTAGTCACTATAAAGGATTAATGCTAAGGATTTTGTATTTGGTACAAAATTATCCAACACCCAAGTTCAACGACTATTACTGCTAAACTAATAAAGTTATTGCGTCGTTATTAACCGCTATAGTTTTAGGTAGTATATACACATAGTAGTATATAGGTATAGTTTTAGAGGAGGGGGGGGGGGACGCCCTACTGGAATAAAAATTTGCTCTTTTAAGTTTAATATTTCGTAAATGGACCATTAAATCGAAAAATAATGTTAGTAACCCCCAAGTCATTTTAGAAGACCTATTCAACGATACCCCACACAATGGGGTAGACAACAAAAATCCGTTATACGCCACTTCACATGTATGGGAGCTACCCTAAAAAAAATATTTTCCAAAATTTTATTTTACCACTTTGTCGACGTAATTGATATACACACTCCTACAAAATTACAGATTTCTAGTACTAACGGTCTCTTAGCAAAACCTCGGACAGACAGACGGACATAACGAAACTATAAGGGTTCCTAGTCAGAACTACGGAACCCTAAAAAGTATAATGGTAAAAAGATACACTTAAATAAATAAAGAAGTCTTTTGGATGTTACCTTTAAAATTAATTACTTAAGCATATTTTGCTTGATTTATTTGGTTGCCAGAAATCTTCCTTTTGCTGTTGCCGGACAATGTCCACCCACTGGATGCGCCTCAGTTCGTTTGAAGGAAACCTTGAAACAATGAATTACTTACCATAGTATTCACAATCCAAATACATTTTCTATACGACATCTGAACATATTTCAATTTAGTTCATCTATTTACTACATACTTCATAATATAAAAAATATTTTAATTTAATGATAGGTAATGGTCAATCTTTTATAGCTATTTTTAAACAGCTGACATGTCTGTTTGATAAACATAATTTATTCTTTGACCGGTAATGACATCTATCTCTTTTGCACTTGTTCATGCGGATATTTTTTTTTACTCTTTCTTTTTAGTGTCATATTTTATGAACGAGAATTTTGATTTGTAAAAAATATGAAATAAATAATAGAAAAAGTAATACTTACGAATGGTATGTAATTCCTTGACATTTAGAAATTTTGCTGGTATAGTTTGTGCAATATCTTATAACACACGACGGTATTTTTAGGTGCTTTTGAGCACTTTTATTTTTTATGACATTTCGTTCATCCGTTGACGCAGTCAACGCGACACTGAGATGAGGTCTGCTATTAAGCCTACTTTTAGTGTGCCGCTTTTCGAGCGCTTATAACTTATCTACACCTTTTTTAACATACAATATCATTGCCTACTAATATGATAATTCTAGTTTTCTTTGTTTGGTTGAACGTGCTGATCTCAGGAACTAGGTACGGGTCCGATTTGAAAAAAATATTTCAAAGAAAGGTAGTAAAAGGTATCCCGATCGAAAGCACGGCATAAGTATATTGCATAATCAAGAAGTTCCAGTAGCAATCGCCGAAATAATCAACTAAAGTCATGACAATCAAATCCGAAACTAAAGGTTTAGGGTTCCGTACCTCAAAAGGAAAAATCGGATCACTCCGTTGTCCGTCCGTCTGTCTGTGTCTATCTGCAAAAAGGTTCAAACCTCCAAATATCATTAGCCTTACCCGTCACGTCACCCTTAGATTATAATTATAATATGTACCTACATAATACCAATCTAAGGCTTCACCAGAAGTAAGTATTTAATAAACATTCTGTAATCTGCAGGCTTGTTTAATTAATACTGGCCTGTCGCATTTTTTGTTAAATGACGAACTCTTTTTTAAAACTAAGTTGGTACCTACCTAGTAAGGGAGCTCGTAGCATTGTGGTACTTACTGAGATGTTCGCACGTTCGTTACGATCATCGAGGTTAAGAAACACTCGACAAGGTAAGTCCATGATGGGTGACCGTTTGTAGCAATTTCATTCTCGAGCGTCTCTGTGCGTCCGAAGGCACGTAACGGTCCTGGTTACCACTTAATGTGGTAGTCGTTAAGTCAAGTTGGAAGCCTTATGGGATGGGCGACTTGATAAATCAAAAAACTTGAAAAAAAATTAAAAGATCCAACACCAGAGTCTGCCTCAATCCCATACGATAAGATAAGTTGGGCAGAGTAGGTACCTACCAACACTACGGGTCGAACAGATTATATCGTCTTGAAAACTGAAAAAAAAACTGTACTGTTGCTATTATATGTATATTTTCCTGTATATTATCCATATTTTATCTGTGCATGCAATAGTATATATGTATATACTATTGCATGCACAGATAATTGCATGAGTCGCAGATGAAATGAAGTATATTTTTGATATTATACTTAAGTAATTTCCTCATTTATTCAACTTTAACTCTTACGGACGTGGCATACTATGAGAATATAAAAAGTATCGTAACAGTTTGGGTTTTTTTTTATGAGTAACTGATGGTTTAATTTCTTTAGATTTAGAAGCCATTTCAGAATTTATCTCTGGTTCAAGTAGGGCTATACTTTTATCCAATAACATTAGGTATTTTTGTTCATGAGACAAATAAGGCGGTGGGGCAGGCGGCTCCCACTTAAATTTCTTTTGTTTTTTTATGTTTTCTAATAGTTTGTTATTATGAGTTTTTAAAACTGTTTCAATACCGCCCTTAACATCATACTCATTTGGTGCCGGATTAAAAGCTGTAAGTTTAGGAAAACGTCTTGCCCTAAACATAGGACCATATTTAAATGCGGGCGGACATCTTGGTTTCTCCACATTCAAGCAACTCTGATTTGAATTATCAATTCCACCATGTATAGGTATGTAATTATACCAAGGTTGAAATCGTGCTTCAGATGATAAAAACGGAGCAATATATTGAGATTGAGGAGACCGTCTTTTACTAGCTGTATTATAATCAGACTTTAATAAATAATCAGCCGGGCTGGGTTCGTCATATCTTTTGGTTAGAGGTTTCATTCGAATAGTTTCTGATTTAAATTGCCACATTGGTGCTGGACAAGATTTGGATTCTTCGCAAACACATTTTTCTTCATCATCGCTTTCTTCTACTATATCTGGTTTAAATCTTGCAGCGCTAGATGAGAACCCTGCCGTAGGACAGTGCATTATTCGGTATTTGTATTCTGTACTATAGCTAGCTGGGCTGGGCCCCTCTTCTTTTTTATGAATGAATCTTTTAGCTTTCATTCCAAAACAAGCTGTTTCTGGAAGTACACGTGTTAAATTTTTTTCAAGTTCTGGCGATGGATCAAAGTCTCTTCGTACACTATAATCCGCTGGTCCCGGATGTTTTACATATTGTTTAGGAAATCTATCACTTTTTGGACCAAGGAATTTTAGATCAGTGCCTTTGGGCATTTCTGGGTAATATTCCGCAGGCCCAGGACGACCTTCCCTAATACTTTGTCGCTGACATATTTCTATAAAACGTAGTTGTTTAGCTGTCTTTCTTTTATCCTCACGAACTCGTTCTGCACAAATTTCTTCTTCAGTAGGCTCTCTATGACCTGGAAAATAATCGGCAGGACCAGGCCACCTTTCCAGGGGTTTTTCACCTCTTTTTGAAGTACATCGACTCCATTTACATCCATGATAAAATTTTGTAAACTCATTAACTTTAGCATTATAAAATGGAGGGCTTCCATCCAACGATTTCATGGCTCTATACTGCGTGCCATCGTTTGTTACTTGGTAACCAAGATCTTTTCTTGATGGAACTGATATACCGCCATCACCTAAATCGTTCCTGGGTACAGGGCCTTTAAATAACCGACGTTTGACTTTACCCTGACAAATTACTTCTTGTACTGGTTCTTGTTCCTCCGGAACAGGATTTTCGCAACAACAAAGAATTTCTTTCAAATCTTCTGGAGTCAAAGCCTCATATGGAAATCTAGGTACTTTAGACTGTAATGGAGTAATATTATGAATTCTGTAAGGGATTTTGCTATCATAAATGCTATGGGTCCAAATAGGACTTATATTGAGAGTAACTCTTGATTTTGTAGATAGAAACGGGACCTTACTTTGCGTCAGACCAGGTTCCTCAAATTGGTACATTCCGGGATCCGAAATTGGGTAAGATTTTGCAGGCTTTTGAAACCTTTCTTCTATACCGTACGCCGTCATAATTGCTAATTGCTACTAGCAACATAAAAGTTAATTAGAATATTAGAAATAAAGTACTCATAAAACCACTGTAAACCGTCAAAAATAATTAATGAAGAGAATATAACCCGTATAGAAAAAGTAATACACTGATATAACGTATTAAAAAGTAAGTGTATAATCACAGACCTAATAGTAGAACACTAGCGTTTGTATAATCTATGGATATAACCATTATGTCAATTTATGGCAAAGACAGATAATATTATATCATAAATTTAAAGTACTCTGTGGAATATATTCATAATTTCCAAAGAGTATAATATACCAAGGAACTTATAATAAGGAGAGAAGTTCCTTGGTATATAATATATACATTGTGCGATTCGTGTAGGAATGAGGGAACTATATTTATTTATTTCAAACATGGAAGATTTACAGCTATAAGTGACTTGGTAAATAAATTAAATGTTTAACAAAAAGCCTTACAAGTCTGCGCCTATTAGTATATGTGAATAAACTAAAACAACAATTAGGTAGGTATTGAAGGTAACTAAGTATAAAATTTAATTAGTAAACTAAAAGAAAACCAACAGAACAAACAAGAAATAAATAAAAATGTTGAAAAACAACTTAATATTACCCACTACCCATAATAGTGGTCACTAATGATCAACATAATAATTTTAGAAAAAATAAAATCGCTATAACAAAAATGTGATAAAATGATCAATAATATACCTAATATGTAACGTCGGACCATGCTCTATACAGAGAAGCAGCAAAAGAACTTATCCTCATGGCACTTAGGTCATTTGTTGAGAAGTTATTTTTGTGATTATTGTCGGTCTTACGGTTTAGACAATAGAGGCAAAATCTTTGCTACTTTCTTTTTACTTTCGCCACTCGCAAATATTTGTTGAAATTTTTTTCCAGCTTCTGTTATATTATGTAGGTACTAGCTTACGCTCGCGACTTCATTCGCATAGATTTTGATATTTACATAGACCTTTATCTTTATATATGTTACCGGAAATGTATGAAATCTTGGACATGTATACAAATCCTAGGATATGTAATGTATAGTATACGATTCCGGAGCTATTTAGGAAATGTATATAAAATATTGTTTCAAAAGCTATTTATACATTGATATCCTGGAATATGTGTACATTTCCTAGGAATTGTATATAATTCCAATATCGTATTAGGAAACGTATAAAAATAATGCTTTCTGTAATAAACACGTTGTTAAAATGAGAATAACATTTTTTATTAAAGCACTCGTTGAGACAATCAGGTAACAATCATACCGTAAAATATAATATCTTCAAAATAACCCTAACCGTGCTATGGCGCGTGTTAGGAGAGGCCTACGTCCAGCAGTGGACTGCAATAGGCTGAAATGATGATGATGAACCCTAACCTAACCAGTCAGAGTCGGATTGCTCTGAATCGGGGGGTGGTGAATTTAGCTATCCCGCATAGGTAGCCGGAGCTCCGCGTCGCGGGTCTCCTATTTCTGGGTAGTTTGAAAAAAAAAGGACCCTAACCTAACCAGTCCGAGTCGGATTGCTCTGAATCGGGGGCTGTTGAGGTTAATGCCCTCCCCTCGCCCAACTATCCCCGTGTACCTATTGATATATCAAATATTTTACATTTCCGATTGCTATTTAGGATATGTATAGATTGCCTAGGAAATGTGTCAAATATAATTTATTACACACTTGTCCGTGCGATTTTAGGAATTAGGTACATACATTTCCTAGGAATTGTATACAATGACGGATAACATACATTTCCGTTAACATATACCTACAGGGTTGTTTGTAATTCGATGTATTCCGGGCATGACGAGGTAGGGCAGCCCAAATGCAACAAATTTAGGCCCCCCAATGTATGGCCGAAAATTAATAGTTTTTAAGATATTGTAGAAATAGCATTTTTTTTGGAAAATACCCAATTTTACTTGTTTAGAGAGACAGACATAAAAATCTAAGGGAGTAAGGTTGAGACTTCGCGCAGGCCATGCTATTGGACCACCTCGACCTATCCATTTGTTGGGATAATTCTCGTCAAGCCATTGTCTGACAGTCAGGTGGTAATGAGCAAGACATCGGTCGCGTCGTGTTTAAAAATGATGTTATTCATTCATTTTTGTGTATGTGTTCAAGTGGATTCGAGGATGGTTTAGATTCACAAATAAAAAAGTAAAAAATGCAATCGATTGGTATATCATGCAGGACAACGTCTGTCGGGTTCCGCTTGTATAGTATAAATATTGTAACACGTAACTGGCGACAGCGATTTTGGTACCTACAAATGTCCCTCGATGGCCTTTCTATCCTTTAAAAAGCCTATCTCTCTTCTGTGGTCAGAACAGTCAAAATCCATCAGCGTATCCCAGATACCAAAATGATTACGCCCGCCGTATCTCCTGTGAAAGGACCCTAAAACTCTTCCTAGGCATACGCCTAGTGTTTTAGGGTTCAGATCAATGAAAAGCATTTTTGTTACCTTCGGATCGACATACTGCTGCATCGTCAAGCTATCAGTTCGGAAAACTGATAAAACCGTTCGGAAACTGTCGGGTGGCTTAGAATCAGGGGCTGGACCACACAATTGACGAAAAAATCAGAGAACTTACCAAGAGTAAAAAACACAGTAGATTCTATAGGTTTTCTACCTTTTTGTTTGAAGTCATATAAATACTTAATCTCAATACTCAATCATTTATTTCTTTGTAGGTATTATCTAGGTAAAAATAAGTAAATCTAAACCGGATATGTAGGTACCTACGCCTAACTAGGTACTAATAAACTGCAAAACTAAAATTAAATTGCTTACATTTTCCATGTAATTAATTCTTCTTAAAAAAGAAAACAACTAAACTAAAATACTTAAAATTAATTAAACAAAGAATTCCTACGTAACTGCATTATGTAGTCGAGTGCAATAAAATGCAATAAATACCTCCGGAACCCGGATAAAGTGAATGAGTTTGAATGATTTTGATTATGCATGTTACCGTTAAAATAGCGCTAGTTCTATTTATAGTATAGTGTACCTACGTGACGGTGGGCCATACTGAAAATGTCTGAATTTTAATAAGTTAAACGCGATGTTGTATGTAATACATTTATTGTTTTTTAGAGTGTATGCCTTCACTATTTACACACTTTTGCATTCGTAGGCACGATTGCGACCAGTAGTGGATCCACTCTTAATTTTTTGGGAAATAAAACGATGTAGCATAGTTCGATGTTTGGATTCAATTCGTATCATTACCTACCTAAATGGAGTGCAGCCTCGTTGTCGTGGTAAAGGACAATAATGCTGATAGCACACTTTTTGTAAACTTTTCTAATAATTTTGGCGAGCAGTTAATTAATAATTAAATACAGTCATCGTCCTTTGGTTTTCAAGTCTTTGGTTTTTGAATTTGCCGAAAATAGAAGCTGTCATTTTCTTAGGTACTAGTGCTCAGACTTGTCTTACTTTTTGGCGGCAAATAATCAAAGGAATGACCCAAACTACCGACTGTCTTTTTCTTTCCACTCCAAAGGAGTACACCCATGTTTCGAGCCATGACATGACGCGGGACGCCTCACGATAAATAATTCAAGATTCTAACTTAACTCAGTCAAGCCGCATACAAAATCATAACAATCATCTAATAATTTTGTTCATGTCAAACTGGGTGTGGATCTGCTTGCGAATGTAGAAAAGGTGGCCCAAATTGTACAATAGCATGTTTACGATTCCAACCACCAGGCACCAATGATATAAATAATTAACGATATTGGAAACGACAACATTGCCATTGAGGACAAATAATTTAAACGGTTAATTTATTATTGTTAAAATAAACTTTTGAATTTGAATAAAAATAGACATCAAATATCATTCAATATTTTCATTTAAATTATTGGTGTTTTGTAGAGTATCCTCATTCAATTCAAGTTTTATTTTATCACAAATCTCGAAAACTGTAACAATTAATATTTTCTTAAAATAAATACCTAGCTAGGTAGGCTATAAATTGTACATTAGGTAAAATTTTTGCATTTTCTAGGAATTTGCGGTAATTTTTAGTGGGTATTTTTTAGTGTGTAGGTACCAAAAAAAAAAATCAAAAAACAACCATAAGAAAGAAATACCTATAAGAAATTCAATAAAAAAAAACCATTGCAATCCGTTCACTTTAACCGGGTTCCGGCATTTTTCTATTATTATGCCCATTGCACTGGACTACATGTTATATTTTCATAAGTCGAACAGAAATTAAACTAAGTTTTAAATTAAAAAGAAAATATTGCAGTTTCTTAACATTAAGTAATAAACCTAACTTAACCTAAAAGTAAAACAATAGAGCTATATAATTTATTCATACTATAGTCATTTTTAATTTTTGTAATTTATATTTTTATATAAATTACAAAAATTAAAAATGTTATAATATTATAATATTACTTAATAGTATATTAGGTAATAAATTGTATTTGATGGGTCAGAAACCAGTCTTATGAGATGTGGAAGATCGACCTTCATCCAAATGTGACAGTGTTGTGTGTAACCTGAATATTAGGGACCAGAACCTGACCCAGCTAATTACTGAGAACGTTATTGGTGTTTCACTGTCTCCAGACAAGAACCTTAGTACCTACGTAACAATTGGTTTTAGAAGTGGGATGGAATGTTCTTATCTTAGCGCACCGCCAGGTCCCTTTAGGGTCCGTTCACACCGACCGGCTCGGAGAGCATCGGCCGACGCTCTTCTTTTCACACAGACCGGCGGATGACAGTCGCCGGATGGAAGAGCACTGTTTTTGAGCGGATGCACTCGGAGTCGGAAGGATGCGCTCGGAGCCGAGCTGATGCTCTATAAGGGGTATACCTCTAGTCCGCGCACTCAAAACCAAAGAGTATGCAATCGGAGCCAGTCGGCTACGCGAGCAGGGATGAATACGTCATCAGAGGCAGCCGGTTGGCTCCTCTTATTATTTCACACTAAGCGCATTAGGTTTGTTATCAAGCATTGTCAATAATAAATGAAGTGACACGTGAAAATAAACCTTATTACAATTATTCAAAGCTCTGTTTTAAGTGTGATAAAAATCCGCTCTCCTCTGCGAGCCGGTCTGTGTGAACGGACCCTTATTGTCTATCTTCCCGAATAGTCCAGTGAATTCGCGATAAGTTATTGTTGTAGTGCTGCGACTTTTATTTCGTATTTCTCGAACGTTCCTGATGCTTCGCGGCAATATTAACATCACTGTAGGTATAATTTTATGGAGTAATCTGTGGAAAAGTGGTGGATTGTGCAATAATTCTGTGTGACTTGTTGAAAATAAAATACCTACTAAGTGCTTATGAATAAAAAGTTTAAATTATTACTTAATTTAAAGAAATTAAGAACCCTCTCAGCTCTCTAGTTAGAGGAGAGGAGACCCGAGCCCAGCAGTGGGACTTAATGGGTTGCTGATGATGATGATGAAAGAAATTATATAGTAAGGTAGGTAGATACATATACTCATGAACACTTTCGAATGGTAAGCTATCATAGGTGTGATTCCTTATAAATAAATCTTTACAATTTAAAAAAAAAATCTAGTTATCAGACGAATACCTACTATGAGGCCTAGCCCGCATTACCATTTGTATTATTATTTATTTACTAGCTTTTGCCCGCGACTTCGTCCGCGTAGATTTCAATATTACATAGGTCTTTGTTTTAAGTGCAATTCATTAATTCCACAACACCCCACTACAGGAGTTGAATTTCATTTTACGTCATTAAAAATAACATTTATATAATCAGCGTCCGTGAAAACCTCGAAAATGACATCCATATCAATTTCTAATAATTTTCACAACTATTTCATCCCCCTATTTCATGGGGGAATGGAAATGGACCAAACATAGCTGGCGAAATGTGGGTGCGAAACAGCCTTTTTCCCGAAGGCTAACAACCCTTTGCAGAGGGCAAAGGGTTAGCCTTCGGGAAAAAGGCGTAATGCTATATTTCATCCCTTAGGGTAAGTTTTTATTATTATAATTCACCCCCTTAACCCATCCAACAAAAATATTAAAAAAACCTTTTAAGTCCCTATCCCAATATTAATTTGCAAAACGTTTTATCCCCAATTTCACCCTTTCAAAGCCACCATTTTCAAAAATATTGCTGAGGGTATTTTTTATTTTGATAGTAGTACCTACTCCAAAACAAATTTTCAAATCTTTAAGTTAAAGAACAAAGAAGTTCATATAACCGTTTTTATCCCTTTTCACCCCCTTAGGGGTTGAATTTAACTCTTTCTTAGTATACCTCTAGACATTAGGACAAACACACCCTCCAAATTTCAAGTCGCTACGACCAGCGGTTTAGGCTATGCGTTGCCTGTCAGTCAGTCACTCAGGACAAAGCCTTTTATAATATGTAAGTATGGATATTATTGTACTTGTAGATATGTAGTAGTAGATAGGTACAAGTAAGTAGGTAGTTTTTGTTTAGTTTTATTTATGTTATCAGATGGGTGAAGGTCGGTCTTCCACAAAGATTTGGTAGCGCGCGGATTCTACGTCTATGGTCTTCTATGTCTCTTCTAAAAATAACAACAAGGTATAAAATATATTATCAAAAACGTTCTATTTTCTCACGTCGAATCCATTGGCAATCTAACCACCGTAAGGTAGGTAGGTATGCCGTGTTACTTGCCATGCTTAGGTATATTAATTGCCAATGGAATTTTTTTTTGAGAAGGTCTTTACGTACCTACCTATTCTTCTTATCGATCGCTTGGACCGAACACAACAACAACAAAATTAAATTAACAAAAAATGAGTTACGTATGACCTGAGGAGCCCGATCCCCGAGGCACCCGTCCCGGAGAACCTCGAATACCTACTAGGTATAACTATGAATAATGTAATCAAAAATTGTTAAATAAACTTAAGTAGGTACCTACTTATTGTTAAAAAAAATGGTAATCGAAGCATAGCTTGATACTGTTCGTACCTACTTAGTCTTAACTCGCGAGATGGTAGGTAACTTTTTAGATAGATAGGTAAGTAGGTACTTACATCTCAATATCAAACACTAGGACATAAAGTCACTGCAAAATGTGCACGTAGCACAGGTAAGGGTAAAACCAAATGAGCGTAATTTTGTGAGTCGTGAGTCGCAGAATTTCGGAAGCATAAATTCTGCTGCATTCGGTTTCATACAAAAAGGCAGTTGGTGCCACACAAGTTCACACAACAACGCAAAATGAGTTCTCTGTCGACTCAATGCGCGTAAACTGGACCGAATTTCAGTCGTCGTGAGGGAAGGACAAGGGAGGGGAGCGGTGAAGAGTGCGGAAGCTAGGCGTGTGTCGTTGGGTACGTGTTTTTCGTGAAACGTAACGTAACCAGTTTTTTAGAAGTCGTTAATGGTTTCAAAACATGATTATTTTTGTAACCAGTTTTTTTCAGACACGGTTATAGTGACGCCGGATCGTTACCTCTACCAGAGAGTGTTACAGTTATTTTAAAACGATGTGATGATTAATTAGCTGTAAACTTCACCACGTTTATTACATATGTATAGGGTTTATTCCCGGGACCGACATTTTTAGGGTTCCGTAATTCTGACTAGGAACCCTTATAGTTTCGTTATGTCCGTCTGTCTGAGGTTTTGCTAAGAAACCGTTAGTACTAGAAAGCTGTAGCTGTGTGTTTTTTTTGTCGTCTACCCCATCGTGTGGGGTATCGTTGAATAGGTCTTCTAAAATGACTTGGGGGTTACTAAAATTATTTTTCGATTTAATGGTCCATTTACGAAATATTAAACTTTAAAGAGCAAATTTTTGTTCCAGTAGGGCGTCCCCCCCCCCCTCTAAAAGCTAAACGGCTGACTTGAAAAATCTCGAAAAAATCATGATGATAGTGCATTTCATGAACTTTAAACGAAAACTATAGCGGTTAAGATAACTTTATTAGTTTAGCAGTAATAGTCGTTGAACTTGGGTGTTGGATAATTTTGTACCAAATACAAAATCCTTACAATTAACTCCTAATATCTTTACCATTACTTATATTCAGAATAAAGAACAACAGAATTGTACTATATTGTGATAACGGGCTACTTTGGAACCCTACACTGTGCGTGGCCCGACACGCACTTGGCCAGTTTTTATTTACGCATGTTAGTACAATTGCCCTGTGATCAGCCAGTACGACGTTTAGCGCTGCCGAGTACGGATCTAAAGTGGGGAAGCGAGCAAAAATGTGGTCAATGCAAGATTTCGTGATAATATTTTGTTTGGACTCGATTCTGGTATAATCAGTGATTTCACACATCAATCCGCACTCGTACAGTGCATCTAGATATATGTTTTTATATAATGACATGGTTTTCAGGTCAATGTTTGTGTCTCCAATTACGAGTACATTGGGTTTTGAATCGAATTTAGAAATGTACTTACCTAATTCATTAACAAAAATAGTACTTATTGGATCTCGGTGGCCTATAATGGTACATAACTATATCTTGATTACATCCCGTTTTCAAGATACCTGTTAAACTTTCAAATGTAAAGCTATTGTGCCGGATAGGCGTGTCTTTTAAGTAGTTTTTTACATACAAGATAATTCCGCCCCCTTTTTTGTTGACTCAAGTTTAGAATACATGTGGTAAAACTATATCATCAGATATGCCAGCTTCTGTAATTGCGATAACATCCAATGGAAAAGGACAATCAACAAGTTGTAGTAGGGTATACGATATGATCGTGGACGAATGTTCCTGCGCTCCCGTGACCACAGCAGAGCGCGACGAGAGGAACACCTTGGGGTTTTAGTGGGTGCGTGCCCCACATAACCCCTCGGTTCTTTCCCCAAGACCAAGGGGTATGCGTCAGGCAATTCCCCAAGTAAAAAAAAAAAAAAGGGTATACGATATGAAGACTGGACATCCTGGACCTCTAGTTCGAGGTTTCGAGTTTCGAGGCAATTGTTGTTAAAACGTTGTTGACATTTAGTGGCTGAATTTCAGATAAAACTTTACTTCTAGTGTTGATGAAAGGGTTTTTTGGTCTAATTGTTTTATTCCGTGCTCTAGAACATTGGCGCGAAGTTCTAAGTTTTTATTTTTGTTAACAAGATCCTTATTTTTGTTATCAAGTTCACGAATGCGACTATCTTGATGCTTAACTGACTGCTCCATGGTATCAACTTGGTTACTTATAAACTCTAATGACGATTGAAGACTACCAATCTCCACTCGGAATGCCTTTTTTATTTCGCGAGTCAATAGCAGACCTAGCATTAATGACGTGGCTAGAATCAGAGTCCTCGTCAACTTCATCATCGGAACAATGAATGACGATCTTCGTGACACATTTTGCAAACAGTATTCACAGCTCCACTCTATCCCTGCTGAGTTTCGAAGGGTTGCTAATTGTTTGTTGGACAGTTTAGTACAAGCTGGGTCAGCATGCACTATTTTATTGCATCTGCTACACTAAAGTCCTGGTATCTTTTTCGTAATATTCTTTTTACACACTGTACATTTATTTAAAACCATGTTGAGCGTAGATTTAACAGAAAATAATAAAACTCACAAAATTACGCTCGTCTGGCAACTTAACCGAAATTCAGTTGAAAGTAAAATGAGTGACCGAAATTCTGCGACTCACGACTCACAAAATTACGCTCGTTTGGTTTTACCCTAAAATGTATCAATATTTTTCAATATTTCAACAAAAATGCTTTGACTACCATCAAAAATAATGTATCATTATTGTTATTAGAGCTAAAATATTATATGTAGTGAGAGAACCACAAAATATTTCTGTGCAGAGCAGTAGAACACTAAAGTCAAATAAATTGTGCCATAGCTGATGTACACACTTCGGCACAAGTGCACATTATTTTTCGTCGCTCAGACTTCTCAACCACTTTGTTGGCCAAGTCATGTAGGTGCCACCATATAGCGCCATATTTTTTACGGAAGTACGGAGCAATGATGCCTTCGCGGAGAATATACCTATCGTACAAAATTTTCATAATATCAGTTACTTAGCTAATAATGCTGCACTATCTTAAAGCGAGGTGTAACGCAATACCTCCCCCAGAGTTTCAAGTTAACGCCTTTAACGAATTCTTATCAGGTAGATAAGATTAGATACGTCTTGAGCAAGTATTTGCCTGGCCAGGGGGTAGAAGAAAGAACTGGATCAAATCGAAGAATATCATGGGATGTTTTGATCGTCTACCAAAATAGGCTCTCAGAACTTTTACTAAGTACAAGCTTTCTGTAATCCTCTGGTACCTAATACTGCGGACAGGATGAAGAATGAAAGAAAGAACTGGATGAAGTGGAGGTGTATAGCTAAGAGGTGCTATTTTCCCAACTCGTCGCGTACTATGGAGATCTTGTGTCGACCTGGGTGCACCTTTGTGCGTTTAAGTGTTTTTGCTATACTTATAACTGGAAATAGACTCAAATAGGTCACGTCATTTTAAATTTGTTCCGCGGTGTTTTCTTCATTCTTTTCTTTATACAAATTACTTTTGTCTCCCGTTTTGCTATTGAGGGAAATAGAAAATTTCTTTCCAACTTAACCACCAACATTTACTTCAGATTAATTTCTTTGCAGGCTCTAAGACAGTAGGTGTAGTAGTGACTGATATTTTTGCATTTTTGCATTGATTGACAAATCAGAACCAAAATGTGCTGTTAAATTAAAACATCCTGGGCCAATTGGAACTTTTTTGTATTTGACAAGTTGGGTACGAAATCCATGCAACCAAGAGGTTAAGTAAGAGGTAAGAGGGTAGGTAGGATATAAAGGGTAGTGACGGTAGGTCTCAGAACTTTTACTATATATTAACTTTTACTTTTACTATATATGGCCCCCTGTGGTTTACGCCTTACCCACTGTTGTTTTGTTACAAAATAATAATAATAATAGCATGTACTTATTTCCAATAATTTGTTTTTACGGACCACGGTGTACATTAATAGCAGCATCGAGTAATGAATAACGTCGTACCTGAAATATTCGTCCAACTTGTCTTCTTCAGCCCGTTTTCTCCAATATGCCGTAAGTTTGGGGCTCCTCGGCCGAGCCACTTGTACTTGCTCTAGGGTGCTCTCAGACTCTGCTGGAAGACTTGGTTCTGAATTTTTTTGTCATCAGCAACCCATTACTAAGTCACACTGCTGGGCTCGGGTCTCTTCTCCTCTAACTAGAGAGCTGAGAGGGTTTAGGCCATAATCCACTCACGCTGGCCTAGTACGGGTTGGTGGATCAGACATACTCATAGAATTTCTTCTAGGGTATGTGGGTTTCTTCACGATGTTTTCCTTCACCGTTAGCAGATGGGAAGTCACTTAACTAGTGCATATAAATTACATAAAGTACCGGCAGTACATTGGTACTGCCGGTCGGGATCGAACTCGGACCGCGTGATTTGCACGCCGCCGCCGGTCCCTTATCCATTCAGCCGCCATCGCTTTTGTACAACAACATTGTATCAACATACACGGTATCTCAAAACGTAACGTATAATACTCAAAAACAGATAAAGGAAGCATAGATTTCAAAAATTGCTTTCAAATCACGTCTTAAAATTCATACCTGTTGGAGTGTCGGCATGTGCCCGACCCAGTTGTCGAAAATGATTTTGGAGCGGCGTCGCTGAAAATCAATGAGTAAAATTTAACTAGCGTATAATAAATAATTCTATAATATAGTTCACATACTTAGTTATGTACACGGTGCCAAAGCTTTTTAGCAATTATCTATTTATAACCGCGTAATTCGCAAATTCCGATGCATAATATCGAGCATAGAATCATAACAACAAGTACAAACCCGATTTACGAACGAGTTAGACCTCTCAAGCCAGAACGCTACAAAGCTGCGAAAAAGGAATTTGAAAAGATGATGGATGATGGAATCTGCCATGGAAGCTGCCATCAAAAAAAAAATTTTAAAGGGCCAATTTCCAACTACGGTGGAGTGTCCGGATTTCATTTTTACGCACGAATTGCATTATTTCGAGTTTTTGATAAACTTAATCTAAGAAATAGTGAATTATTCTTAAAATAAATTAGATAAGTTTATTGTTATAATATTTGTTTTTTTTTTTTTTATTGTTTTTATTTATTTTTAATTTTTAATTTATTTTTAATGATACCATAAGCAAAGTTTTAAATTTGTCTCTGAACGACCGAACATGGCTCCAAGGATCATTACCGATCCGTTTTGGTGGCCTCGGCGTTCGCAAAATTTCAAGTGTAAGTTTGCCGGCTTTCTTATCCTCGGTCCACAGCACTGAAGATTTAACCAGGAAAATCTTAGAACCCACACTGGTTAATTCGGAAGTGTTGTGTAAGACTGAGGCTTTGAATGCCTGGAAAATGGCTTGCCCAAATACTTTGTTACCCACTAACCCATTTTCTCAGAAGCAGTGGGACGCGCCGCTCTGCAACATTTTAAAAAATAATATAATTTCCACTGCTTCCAGTGCTGCTGAGCGCGCTCGCCTGCTTGCTGTGGGAAAATGGGAGTCTGGTTTGTGGCTGCATGCACTTCCGTCGCCCAACATAGGCACTATGTTGGACGACACCACATTCCGCCTTGCTGCTGCTTTACGTTTGGGTGCTCCATGTATTTCTCCGCATCACTGTCGCTGCGGTGAAGCCGTCGACAGCCTCGGACACCATGGCTTGTCCTGCAGCAGGAGTGCCGGCCGTTTTTCCCGACACGCTCAGCTTAATGACATTATCCGTCGTGCTCTTGTCAGCGTTGGCGTTCCATCCTTATTAGAACCTCAAGGTTTGGCACGTGACGATGGGAAGAGACCTGATGGTATGACGTTACTGCCTTGGAAGATGGGCAGGCCTTTGGTGTGGGACGCTACCTGCGTCGATACCCTTGCGCCATCACACCTTCCGAGTACAGCGGGTTGTGCTAGTGCTGCTGCTGCAGCTGCAGAGTCCCTTAAACGGCGCAAATACAGTAATTTAGCTGATAATTACTTATTTGAGCCGTTTGGGGTCGAAACATTAGGCTCATGGGGTCCGAGTGCTCTCCGCGTTTATAATGAACTAGCGACGCGGTTAATCGACACTTCACGTGACCAGAGGGCTGGTTTTTATCTCGCACAGAGAATCAGCATTGCCATCCAGCGTGGCAATGCTGCTAGCCTTCTGGGCACTTTCCCTTGTGACAGTGATGCCGATGAATACTTTGACGCCTAGCCCACATTACCATTTGTATTGTTATTTATTTATAGTATTGTAAATAGAAGTTGTAGATATATAAGTAGCTTAATTTTAGTTTAAAATAGTGTACATAAGACTGTTCAATAAATATTTTTTAATGATATTGATTTTATTTGATTTTATTCTATACATAATTTATATAATCTTATGCTTAATAATTTAAGGAATGAAATATTAATTAATTTATTTATTTATTTATTGGAGTCAATGTTTTTAATGAATTAAATTATTATTGTATTGTTTTTGTTTAAGTAGGTACCAGTGGATAATTTAAGAGAAAATTGTAATTTTATTTTATCTTATTATAAGTGAACTTGTATAGTTTTTTATAAGATAAATAAATTCTTTAAACCGATAAGGACAATCAAAATATTTTGTTCGTTTAATTTATCTAATATTTTAGTGTTTAAAACTGCCCTCCAAAAATGTCCCGAGTAAACAAGTAAATATAATTTAAAAAATTTAATAACCCGACTGCAAAAAATCAACAACGCACTAAAAAGATCGTAAAATTATTGTAATATTATTATACCTGATCAAATTTAAATACATAACATATGTATATATTTGTAATCTCCATTTGATTCCCTTTATTTTGATACTCTACTCGATAGGTTTGATAAAAAAAAAATAGAACTTCTTACAATTTGGAACCATTCAATTATGTATAATCACTTTTTGAATAATGTAATGTCCTTTTGATTCTCTTTGTTTTGATACCCAACTCGAAAGGCTTGGTTAAAAAAAAAATTGAACTTCTTACAATTTGGCGTCAAAAGCCCGCGCCGTTTAAGTCTTTTTATCCTTAAAACCTATCTAAGGACATTTGAGTTTTCTAGACGAATCTAACGATACCCTAATTGTCAAAATCCATCCAGCCGTTTGGAAGATTCTTGGGAATAAAGAAATTTACAAACATACAAGATACGCGCGAAAAACAATACCCATCCTGACAGTCGGGTAAAAAGCAATTACGCTGACGCAATTTGAACACTCCATAACTTGTGAGTCATCGAACTATAGTCGCCCTCACCCCGCAGTTGCGCTCATGTTGCGCTCTTGCGAGGGGGATAGGTAGATGGTTGTGTTATGATGAACACATGTTCTACAGGTAATGCCTAGGCATTACCTGTAGAACTAGCTTCTTTTCTTATTAGCCTAGAAAAGAAGCTAGTTCTGTACACACGAAGCCAGAGATACTAGCTTGTTAACTTACTAACACTAGCAAAGTAAGCTACTAACTCTGACTGCGTGTGTTATTGGGCTTAGCTTATTGGGGTTCCTTTTTCGCAGCTTTGTAGGGTTCTGGCTTGAGAGGTCTAACTCGCTCGTAAATCGGGGTCATACTTGTTGTTATCAAAGTTGTCGATACCTCAGCAGCATTAATATCATACCATGGTTACGTTTCTTCTACTCTTCGTTATGGTCTCATATTCTGGGGTAACGCCACGGACATAGAGCGAGTTTTTCTGGCACAAAAAAGGTGCATTAGAGCTATATGTAGCCTTAAACAATTAGACTCATGCAAACCTCATTTCCAAGCCTTAAATATTTTAACATTAGCCTGTTTATATATTTATGAGACTGTGTTATTTATTAAAACTAACGTTCAATTATTTAATTGGCGAAAATTATTATGGCGGTTTCTTGTACGATACTCAAATGAGTATCGTACAAGAAACCGCCATTCTGACAAATTATGCATTTGAGCTTCAAATACAACACTAGGTTCATAAAAGTATATTCTGCATGGCCCCTAAAATTTATGATAAGCTGCCTACGGAGCTCAGAGATGAGAACAACATCATACTTTTGAAAAAAACACTTGCGTTTCTTTCTTGCCACAAAAGCATAGTACTCTGTTAAGGAATACTTGGATGATTGCACTATATAAAATTTAATGTAATATTATAGTAACTATGTTTAGATTTGGCGTACCTAAATTAGGTGAGGCCTATGTTCAGCAGTGGACGTCGATAGGCTGATATGATGATGATGATGATTCGACTTTATATAAATTTTTGCATGCTGAAGGGCTGAATATGGTGAAACTACTGTGTAATGCAACAACTTATGTATACCCATATTATGCAAATAAACATTTTGAGTTTGAGTTATGATTCTATGCTCGATAACCGATAACTTGATAACCGCGTAATTACGCAGTTTTGTCAATTCACTGTAGATAAATTCGTTATAAATGTTAGGTATTATGGTCGCGAATTGATCCGTCATCACATTTCATTGTTTTTGTAATAACGCATAATTCTGTGACTATGAAGCTAGTTCTTCAATCTATAAGCTAGTAGGTAGGTAATTCTGGCTTCAAGTATACAAGAACTACGAGTAACTTCTTTTCTTATTATCTTACTAACCTACTAGTTTACTAGCACTAGCTTTAAATTGAAAGACTTTAATCTTTGCTAATAAATAGATAATCTATGTAGAAAAAACATGTGATAACAATATTATCTATATAAGAATTTGTTTGTTACTGAGTTTCTTTTGATATAATAAAAAGTATTTTTAAATAAAGTTGATTTGAAATACATTGTTTTTTAAATATTTCTAATTCCACTGGCATTATGCAATTTTGGTGGAACGGTTTTCAATTTCGGTGGGCCAAATCTAATTACGGTGGCGTTTGAAGATTTCAAATTCAAATATCTCAAAAACTAAACATATTTTTTTTATCTCTACCATAGTACCTACTCAAAATGTTATTTATTCAGCTAAGTCACACATTAAAAAAAACCGATATTTTAAATTTTTATAGTAAATGTTTTAAATAGGTACTTATAGAGAAAAAAATACATATTTGTAACAATTGAAAACTTCCAAATTAGCGGAAAGTTTCATTTGGAGTAATTTTTACTAAAAGTGTAAAAACTTGAGTAGGTGCCATTGGGCCTATAGGACATACTGAGCTGGTTCTTTTTAACTGAACCGTCATATGGAGGCCTTTTATCCATGGCCCGATTATTCTTACGATTTGGAATACCCTGTATAATAAGTAGGTTAATATTTTGATACTTGTCAAAGCATTTTACAATAAAATTTACTGCTGTTATCGAAATCAATGAAATAGGTATCTCTTGGCAATACAAGTAGATACTTAAATAAAATTGAAGTGACTGTCTGTACCTAATACTATCAAAATAACAGTTATTAATATAATTGAATAAAAAATATTAATAGTTAGGTAACTAGTTACTTTCAGCAACTTGCATCATGGTGCCTACTTATACCTAGTATACTACTAAAGTCTATCACTAAATGGATCAACGCGACAGCATTAAATTGGTAGTGGTACGGAGCAAGGAATTTATATCTCTAACTAGCTGGAATGCTTACCTACACCTCAAAAGCGTTCCGAAAAAATCTATCTATCTAGGTATCCTGCTTTTTATAATTACTGTCAATTGCGAGAAAGGGAGAGATTCCATCTATATCTAGCTTTCATAGGAATTTTTTTCTCTCATTATTGTAACAAACAAATTTCAACCTTATTTCGTAAGTCACAGAGGAGCTTTTAATTTTTCTAATATCGTCCCGTAAGCATTCCAGTTAGTTAGGAGATATAAGTTCCTTGGTACGGAGCCGTTGGATGAAGACCGCCCACATTCAACAGTGGACATCTACAGACAGACTATGATAATGATGAGGACAAAAAGTGCGTGCTCTTATGAAAAATAAACACCTTCCACATAAAATTCTTCGGCTGTTGGCTTCGTTGTAATGTTCATTTTCGCTCTGTATTGGATATCCTTAGCCAGCCGCTCCTTTAAGTCTTCGCATATCCTGTGTTTGAAACGTTTTATTTCGATTAATGTTTTACGAGAAGTAGGTTACGAAATTTTGCGCATTCAAGTTATTTATTATTTCACAAGGGGTAAGGCAGAGTAAGGCTGCCTCTCAATTGATACGGAGCGAATGGGTGAAGCGGAGAAACGTAGAAATATTGACCAATAGTCGCCAAATCGTTCCGCGCCATATCCAGGCAGCCTAAGAGCGCGTGTACAAGCCATGTCTACGAAGAATTCGTGTTCTTTCTACATACGAACTGTGTACATAAGAATAAGAAATCTTGTATGCGCTAAAAAGAAGGCGCGGTTTGTATTCATTTCGACCATTTCCAAATTTAATTCCAATTCTTACGTAGACACGGCGAGTTTTCTAAGCGTAAATACGCGCTCTAAGGGTGATCAACGTCTTACAACACTAAATAAATCGATAATGTTGGCACAATGTGCTTCGTTCCATTGCACAACAACTGTTCGCCCTAGCAAAAATCCCTAGCTATCTTAATACTGTGAATATTACACTCAAATAACTAATCAATAATAACTTAATGAAAAACAAATACAATTTATATATTACTAGCTTTTGCCCGCGACTTCGTCTGCGTATATTTCGATATTACATAGATCTTTGTTTTAAGTGCAATTCATGAATTCCACAATTGATTTGACTTGACTTTGAAAAATTCATCCCCACTTCACATGTATGGGAGATACCCTAAAAAAAATATTTTCCAAAATTTATTCCACTTTGTCGACGTAATTGATATACACACTCCTACAAAATTACAGATTTCTAGTACTAACGGTCTCTTAGCAAAACCTCGGACAGACAGACAGACAGACGGACATAACGAAACTATAAGGGTTCCTAGTCAGAACTACGGAACTCTAAAAAGCAAGGAACACGTCTTTGTGTTTTTGATGACATGTATAAGGTTCCGAGCTGCCTTGGTGGCGCAGTGGGAAGTGTATACGACTGCTGTGCAAGAGGTCCCGGGTTCCCGGTTCGATTCCTAGGTCGGGTGAAAATGGAATTGGGCTTTTCTATCATGAAATCAATCGGAGTTTGGTAAGCAAATGTGAATGACAATAGGCTCGCTGCCTATTTCATGTGACCAAACATATAACTTGAAAAACGAAGAACCGTCTATTTAATATTTCACCCCTGAACCCATCTTTATCAAAAATATTAAAAACAACATTTTAAGTTCCTATCCCTATACGCATTTGCAAAACGTTAACTTCAAAACAAAGATCTTTTCATACAACGTTTCATCCCGAATATCACCCTTCCAAAGCCATCCTTGTCAAAAATATAGATGAGGGTATTTTTTAATTTGATTTTAGTACCCCAAAAGAATTTTTCAAATCTATGTTTAAAAACAAAGAAGTTTCATACAATCGTTTTTATCCCTTTTCACCCCCTTAGGGGTTGAATTTTAAAAAAACCTTTTCTTAGTACACCTCTAGACATTGGGATTACGACCAGCGGTTTAGGCTGTGCGTTGTTTGTCAGTCAGTCAGACAGTCAGTCAGTCAGGACAAAGCCTTTTATAATATGTATGGATTATCTACATAACTATTCGTAGTTTTGAAAATTATAAGCCCTAAAATAACCACCACCAATTTAAGTATCTAGGTAATTAGGGCTACATACTCTGACAACTATGTAGTATGTAGGTTTTTTTTTTTTTTATACCACGACGGTGGCAAACAGACGTACGGTCCGCCTGATGGTAAGCGGTTACCGTAGCCTATGGGCGCCTGCAACACCAGGGGCATCACGAGCGCGTTGCCGACCCTTAAAAAACCTATTCACTCCTTTTTTGAAGAACCCCATACTGTAGTCCCTTAGGAAAACCTCGTTAGGGAGTTCATTCCACAACCTGATAGTTCTTGGGAGGAAATTCCTCTGGAACCGCGCGGTACGAGACCATTTCGGTTCCAAGGTGTGGGGATGACTCCCTGCCGATGGCGAGCGGTGCGATGGTAGAAGGTGGCCGTGGGCATCATCTCAAACAGTTCTTCAGAGCACAACCCATTATACAGGCGGTAGAACACACATAGGGAGGCAAAGTCTCTCCTCGCACTTAATGGTTCGATACCGCCTGTTAGTATAGGATCGTCGACGATTCTCACAGCGCGCATCTGAACCGAGTCAAAAGGCCCAAGCTAGTACCCAGGTGCTCCCGCCCACAGGTGACAGCAGTACTCCATATGGGGCCGGACTTGCGATTTATACAAAAGCAGCCGTTGCCCAGATGTGAAGTACTGCCTTGCTCTGTTGAGCACACCGAGCTTTTTGGACGCCAACTTGGCCTTATCCTCTAAATGACGTCGGAACTGAACGTCGCTGGAGATGTCGACACCTAGGATCCATATACTAGGTGTAAAATAACATTGCCCTAAAATAACAGCCATAGTTGCCCTAAAATGGCAAGTCTTGCCTGTTATTTTAGGGCACATAGGCTAGCTCTGCTGCTGCTAACTGCAAGGATCCGTGACCTGTTCATTGTTAAGCTTAGTACACCTTGCACTATTTTAGTAAAACAAGAATTATTATATACTTACTTGATATATTCGAGGTTTTGTTCACACTCATCTATGTGTTCGGGTGTACATCTGGGCTGCACGATAGGAATGTCGCGTGAACTATCATCGCTGTGAATTACATAACGATATTTCAGTATCGCTCTAATAAGCTCCTTCGCACCTTTTAGGTCTTCCCTTACTGTATTGTCCCATTGTTGCTCTAAAGTCCTGTTGATTAAAAAATATTTTGTAAAAAACACCGTCCTGACAGTCGTGTAAAAAGCTTTGGTGGCTTAGTTTGTAAGTCAGCCTATCAGCTTCAGGTTTGAGTTGGCATGGTATTTTTTTGCAGAGTATAATATTGACAAATGACTTACGTGTTCAGAAGCGGTAAAGTAAAATAATATGAAGTATCCACATAATAAATGAAAATAGGCACACACCTACGTTAGGAAGGTAATAAATAATAATATCTGATCTACTGTACCCGTATCAATTGGACCAATGTGCGAATGATGAAACCAAAGCCTAGATGTGTATAATATATATATATATATATATATATATATATATATATATATATATATATATATATATATATATATATATATATATATATATGACGGCGCGGCGCGCGAATTGGTTAAATTGATGATTATTACGTTTACATACTCTGTAATCGATCTCTTTATTGTTTTAATAGACAAGAAGTACGCTAAAGTAAGAGCGGGCTGTCCCGAATAGGGTAGTCGGTTACGTCGGGCGCTCGGAGAGGTTGTCGATGGTCTGACAGCTAGCGCTCGCAGTGAACACGCTAACCTATTGGCTCTTATTCATGAATCTTGTGTAATGTGCCATATTTCATAGTAAATTGTTAACTCTCGGAATAATAAGATAATGAAGATTGTAATAGTGGTTTTATTCCGTCGTATCCGCCTCTATACGCCCACAATGGAGTGTCAGCCTATACCGCTCATAAGTCCCTTCTGATGCTTCCACATCAGAAGTGGGATTACCGGAGGCACATCAGGAATGTAATACAGGTCAGAGTGCAAATATGTCATGAGAAAAAGAGTGCATGTTGATAATATCTTTTCGAAATGCAACAACGAAATATTATGTTGAAGTTGACATTTTGACATTGGAAGAACCATTGAATTAGTAATAAAGATTTCGCCAACGGAGTTCAACCCTGATATTCAAGATAATCTTCACTAATTTGTGTAGTGACGGATTAAGAATACATAATGCCACTACCCCATCTCAACCTGCGGGTGTCGTAAAACGCGACTAATGGAGTAACCTTGTGCAGACAAGAGCACTGCGAGAAAAGAAAATTTCGAAACAAACCCTATTCTAACCCGTCTGCCTAGCGTGGTGTAGTAGGCTAAATTCCCTACACAATTTTGAAGGGGACCCGGTGCCCAGCAGTGGGACATTTATGGGTTGAAATGATGAAAATTATGAACCAAGACAGTGAGGCTCACGCCTAGTTTGAAACAGTAGATATGTGCTTGCAGGAAAGGCCCGTTTCAGGCCGTAATTTGGTAATCACAATGAGCAAGATACTCGATTCGATGTCGTTGAAACTCCAGCTGCAAATTTATGGCGATTACTTAACAGTAGTTTATGTGAAGACGAATGAGTGTCTGTATATGCCAGCCGATTTATGGTCGCTATAACCACACGAAGGAAGTCTTTATTGAATAGATTGCGTTTACGCCTAGCACATGCGACAAAGATTAATCCACGATCAAAAAGGATTGCATTCACATCTGAAATTGAATACCTGCATTAAAATACAGTAAGAAATTTAAAAAAAGCAACTTGTAGAGGCGAAAAGGCCACGCATCGAATATCGGCATATCGGCAATCCTCGAAGATGTTACAACTGTGGCAAGCTAGGTCTTGTATCTAGTGCATGTCGAGGCTTAGGTTACAGGTACTATTCCAGTTCAACAGCTTAAAGAGGGTGGCGCGCTGAGGATGACTATTACCCTAACCTGCTTCAGCTGCGGCGAACAGGGTCACATCTCAACGCGTTGCTCTCATAAGGATGCAAAAGCGAGCGTTGCTCGAATTGAACGACGAGTAGATACATGCACCCTACAATCAGCAGTGGACACCAGCTCTTGAATGAAACCGGTGAGAAGTTTTCATTTTGTTTCGACTCCAGTACCAAACGTTCTCTGATAAAGCAAGGTTTAGCCGATAGATTGTCAGGCAATCAAAAATGCAATACAGTAATATTATTAGCGCTAAGCAACGAACGCGCGCATGAACTGTAGCATCCAAAGTCTTTCAACAATTTCAATTCGAGGATACTCAGTTCAGTTATTATTTCTTAAAGTACCTGAGTCTAGCATTTCAAAAAGTGACGTTAGAGTCTTCAATTGAAATGATTAAAAAAAGTCTAGTCTATAGAAAGAGGTTATAGTAGTTTCTACTATTTATAACATAGGCTCCATATCCATGCCTTTTGGGCTTCCTAATGTACCTTCAGTGTATCAACGAGTTGAGCGTCCGTGGCTCAGTGGTTGGTGACGCTAAATGCTGGGACGGAGGTCGTGGGTTCGATTCCCACTCAGGATGAGTCTTTATGTGATGAGCACATTTGTTTGTTCTGTTTCTGAGTGTGGTGTGTCTATGACATGTGTGTACTTATGTACGAGTATTTACAAAAAAAAAGTTATTTAAGTGGTGTATCGGTTTTCTAGTATCCGTATTACAGGCATTGGCTTGTTTTGGTCTGGATGGTACTGTGTGTGAATGTCCAAACATTATTACATTATTATTATTAAGGCTCTAAACTAATAGGACGACCCTACGCTCATGACCGCATGCGTGCCCGAGTGTTAATTTCCATTAGAGTTAAGGAGCGCTCTAGAAACACTTACAAATCAAACTGAGACAGAATGTGCCGATGACGGCGATGCAGGTGTGAGTAATTGGACTATTCTGTGTGTACTACTTTCATAACAGCTCATGGCGATATGCAGCCTGTGTAGAACTCAAAAACCTGTGTGGCCCAGACAAGCCTGTGTAGCATTTGACGAGCCTGTGTGACATTTGACAAGCCTGTGTGGTACTTGACTAGCCTGTGTGGCACCTGATGAGCCTGTGTGGCATTTGACTAGCCTGTGTGGCACTTGACTAGCCTGTGTGGCATTGACCGACGTTTATGACATTTAGTATTTGCTTCATAAGACTTATTGTACTATGTTTTACAGTGTAATGTAACCGCTTATGTATGATTTACAACGTAATGACGCTTGTAGCACTGTGGTGCTGAAATATTCTTTACGATTATCAAGATTAAGAGGCACTCGGCAGGGTCGGTCCATGATGTGTGACCACTTGTGGCGATTTCATTCTCGAGCGTCTCCGTGCTTCGGAGGGCACGTAAAGCCTTTGGTCTCAGTTACCACTTAGTGTGGTTGTCGTTAAGTCAAGTTGGAAGCCATCTGGGCGTCTTGATAAATTCCAACACCAGGGTCTGTTTCAAGCCCATACAATAAGGAGAAGAAGTGTAATATTTCCAAAGTAAGGTCTATTACTTGGTCAGGAAGACCGAGTGGAGTGTGATATAAAATCCCACGTTTTGTTCACAGACAATATCCAGGCACACGAGGACGTGTGAATATGCAGGACGGCCGTGACGGCGCGGCGCGCGAATTGGTTAAATTGATGATTATTACGTTTACATACTCTGTAATCGATCTCTTTATTGTTTTAATAGACAAGAAGTACGCTAAAGTAAGAGCGGGCTGTCCCGAATAGGGTAGTCGGTTACGTCGGGCGCTCGGAGAGGTTGTCGATGGTCTGACAGCTAGCGCTCGCAGTGAACACGCTAACCTATTGGCTCTTATTCATGAATCTTGTGTAATGTGCCATATTTCATAGTAAATTGTTAACTCTCGGAATAATAAGATAATGAAGATTGTAATAGTGGTTTTATTCCGTCGTATCCGCCTCTATACGCCCACAATGGAGTGTCAGCCTATACCGCTCATAAGTCCCTTCTGATGCTTCCACATATATATATATATTTGATATTGAAAGATTTGATAAATATATATATATATATATATATATATATATATATATCTATATCAAATATTTGGCAATAAACAATGTTACCTATTTAGCAGTAGCAGTAGGTAATGGCAGTTACATTTTTACGGTTCCGTACTTCAAAAGGAAAAAAACTAATAAGATCACTCCGTTGCTTGTCCATCTGTCTGTGCGTCCATTTGCTCTAGAACGCGTTGAGGTATTAATTTTAGCATTAGGATATTAATTTTAGCATTAGGATATTCATTTTAGCATTAGGATATTCATTTTAGTATTAGGATATTAATTTTAGCATTAGGATATTAATTTTAGCATTAGGATATTAATTTTAGCATGATATCTCTAAGTGTTCTTGAAAAAAATATTTTTGATAGACAGATTTGTTTCTGTTCCATAAGACAGACAGACAACGAAGTAATATAAGGATTCCGTTTGTCCTTTTGAAGTACGTCACCCTAAAAATTAAAAATGCATGTTCGTTCTGACACCACAGTGTGCGAGGCAGACTCGCACCTTACTGGGTTCTTTATACCTACCTAAACATAAATAATGATTTTTTTTATTAAGATCTCAATTTAATATTATGACAAAAACGAAAACCTGAGTATGAAGGCTCTTGGTGCTCTCGGGACATTTTCAAACTTGTACGGCTTCGGTACAAATCTTTTATATGGTCGCATCCAATGGTACCACCCTTTGCCAGTATCCTTTTTCAAGGTGTTCAAGTCCTTATAATATGCCAACAATTTAGGTTCCTCAGCCAATTTTGAATTCATAACCCATTTCTGAAATATATTAGATAGAAAATAAGTATAATAAAATAATTTAAGGATTAAGCAGATAGGCTGCGTGCAAACGGACCACCGACCACAACCACTCGTTGCCAGCGACAGTGATTTAACAAACGTTTTCATATTTTTGTGTAGACGCGCCGCACACATGTAGCCGGTGGCGGCCACTTGATACAGCAGTGTCCCGCGACTCGCCACTTGTGGTCGGTACTAGCCACACAATACGCCGACACCCGCCACTGTCGTTATGCTCCACCCCCCGCGCAGTTAAACGTTAGACGTTTTACGCAGTTTCTACGTTATAACCCAGTCAAATTAGCCAAAAAGAGGGTCAACCTTGGCATTTCAGCTATAAAGCTGTGAACTAAGATTGTGCAGCAAGGAGCGGATTATAAAATGTGGCGGCTTCCGAACACCGGTGGCTGTCGTTTGCTTCTGGCACTGTTACAAATGTGGCGGTAGCGTGCGACAGCCACCGGTGGCTATTGTCGGTTGCCCCTTTGCGCCTAGCCTTATGGCTCTACATTCAAAACTCATCCTGACCATAACAAATTACAATAATTAAGTATTTCGTTATTAAAAAATTTAAAAATGTAAAATCTTTATTGTGCCAAAAGTATTTTTGTTTTTATAATTGTAAAATACTTCCAGTATGTAAGTAAGTACATATAAAAGTAGACACTACCTTATTGCTATAGCAGTGCGTATGCAGTTTGGCGATTTTGTTAAAAATGTAAAACAAAAATCTTAAATATCAATAAAAATTTAAAAAAAAACCATCATATTTTTATTAAAAATCAAGTTGTAAATCTTTACAAAATCACCTTTAAATCACGTCTCAGTAAACTTTGGGTACAAGATGCTAATTTTTGAAACGTTACATAATATTAGTTTAAAGCAACGTACTCGTATAAGTACTTACTACATTAAACATTGCTAAAACGTCTCTTCTTCTCTACTGACTGTAGAAAAGAACCTATAAAGATTAATAACGTATCTAATCTAGTCTATAATGATACTAATATTATAATTGTATCTTTATATTTTTCTATGTAACGAATAAACTTAAAAATTACTGGACCGATTTCAAAAATTCTTTCATATAGTTAGAAAGCTACATTATTACTGAGTAACTAAGGCTTACTTATATAAAAAATAATAAAGTTTTTTTAAGGACAAACTTTCAATTAACAAAAACGTGAACTAAAAGGTAAAACGTAAATTTAAGGGCCGTATTTAAACATAGATCTTTTCAAAAAGTAAAATCCATATACATTTTAAAAGCTTGAGGCACTTATATTACATATATGCCATCTGTTTTGCAAGTTTGTTATCCCATTTCAGTTGCGCTAAGGCCCAGATTAATTATTTTGTCCCTCGAATATTTTTATATTGCGATATCTTCTAAGATATTTGTTTATAGTACTTAGGTACTAACTATATAGTGTTAAGGGCACAAATATTCTATATTAAATTACCGTTCTAACAAACACATTAATTGAGATATAGATTAATACCATATAGGTTAAATTCAATATTTTATTTGTTAAAGCAGTTATTGTGAGTTATCCGTTGACGATAGGCATATGCTATCGCGGACTTTTTGACATGGCATTTATAATTATGTTCTTTAATAATGTAATATACATTGTTTTGTTCTATTATCATTAGTTTTCGCAGCGCATGCGATGAAGACTAATTTGATTACTTAATGAATGAATGAATTTGAGTATTGTAACCAAAAATTGTCATAAATATATTTATGACAATTTTTGGTTACATTACTCAAATTTTAGTAGGGATCTTTATTTATTTCGGGAAATATATAGCCTATATTACTCGGTAAAGATGTATCTTTCTACCTAACGGTGAAATATTTTTTTTAAATCGGACCAGTAGTTTTGAATTAAATCGCAACAAACAAACAAACAAATGTTTCCTCTTAATTATATCAGTATAAATAAAGATAGCAGTATAGACTACTCTTCTAGCCCTTTCATTTGATACCCGTATGGCCGTATTATGATGATCGAAGAAAAAAAGAGGACCCATTTTGGAACGGTGGCCATAATGAAGTTATTAGAATTTTGAAAATAACTTTGGAATAAGTAGTGTATTGTCACCCGAATTAAGGGTGTATGCCAAATTACAACTCCATCAGATACCTACAAGTGGTCATAAAATGATTTGCCAGATTTGAAAGTTACATCCGTACAGTGCAAGTTAATAGAAAGCTTGTAATAACAGCACGCTACGGCAATAGTAGCTGAGCAGTGGCCAAATAAAGGACGATGGGATAGAAACCCCGCGGGAATTCTAATCAAATGATATGAATGATAAACCAATTACTGCCTCGGTGTGCCTAGATAGGATTGAGCCTGCAGTAATTATATAATTATGATGATGCTAAGTTACAATATTATCTTAGTAGGTAGGAACTACATAAAATTATCGTAAAGTTTTTAACCTCAGTTTCAGTAAGATGAACAGCGGTGAGGATGGAGACCGTACTTCGATTATCCCCGAAAGATTCATGTTTATTAATAGAGCACCACGGCTGGCTATGACAATCAGTTTGGTATTCGTCGAGCAGTGCGCGGTGAACCAGCTCCGAACACGACAGGTCTCTGAATAAACACTAATCATTGATAATAAATACTGCCTTTTGAACGCCAACGTCGCCTATACTTGATAAGCGCAGGCGTGCCCTGAGGACCGAAGGTTGACAAAACTCAGATTCATAAAAATACAAGATTAAGATACTTTAAAGTGTTTTATTCATCATCATCATCTTCATATCAGCCCAAGGACGTCCACTGCTGGACAGAGGCCTCACCTAATTATAGGTGATGGTTGGCCTACTGATACCTCGCTGGCCAGACGGGTTGGTACAGGGTTTTGTGTCGAGCAGTTGTTATGGCGTAATTTTCCCTAAGTCGCCTCTTACGACATCCTAAAAATGAGCGGGAGTGTTGTCAAAACGTATTCATTGTCTCCGTCACCCCACGGAGAATGTGCTTTATTACAAAATCTTAATAACTGAATTTCATGGGTTGGCGCACAGGACACGGAGATATCGATTTGATATCGCGGTCAAAAGGTAAAATCATGTGAAGCATTCTGTTATCACAGTATCATTATTTTGGGTATAATATTTGAACAGTGATGGCTGTGCAGCGTGTTGATGCTAGCGCCGAGACGGCGTGATATTTTTATAACCATATCTAAATGATAAATGATAACTAGTTATATATACAGTCCACAACCAGAACGCCAGGGACGCGGACACAATGAAACCGTTGCCTAGCAATTTTAACTGTCACCGTGGCATGGCGTAGTGGTTCCCACCCAAGACCGGTATAATATTAATTGTAATATTTGTTTCGAGTCTGGGTGTCTTTGTGTAATTGTAAGCTACGATTCAGACCAACCGGCTCGCATCGGCCCGCGCCGGGCGGCATTTTACAATGCGTTAAAGAACATTGAAATGTATCAACAGTAATTACAGTTCATATTTGCATGCAACTTACGGTCGGCGCCGGTCGGCCGTCGCGACGCGTCGCGGGATGCCGACGGAGGTAACTATGCGTAAGTTGCATGCAAATATGAACTGTAATTACTGTTGATACATTTCAATGTTCTTTAACGCATTGTAAAATGCCGCCCGGCGCGGGCCGATGCGAGCCGGTTGGTCTGAATCGTAGCTAAGTTCGTAAATTCCTCTCATATACAGGGTGTCCCGAAACTCAACGTCAAGCGGCTACCGGGCGATGGTATAGCCTGTATACCTGTTCTGAGAAAAATAAAAAAAAATCCAAGTCATATGGTTCATACATAAAAATTTGTTTTTTGAAAATGATAAAAATCGACAACTCTGAAGATATTTTTAGGTCCTGCTATGATATAAGTAGTGCCAGATTTTGCCAAGTTTTTTTTTACATAATCCTTATTAAGTATACTATATTTTGCTGTTACAAATTCAAAAGTTACTTGTGTAAATTTTGAAGATATTTATTTTATAGAGTCATGGTAAAAAAAAGTGTACCTAGTATTCAAATGTTTGAACCCTGTTTTCTATAAAAATATGTACCTATTACGCTAACCTAGGCAAGTTATTTAAAAAAATAGCCCATTTAATCAAGAATTTATAATGGTGCGCAACTTGGTACTTATCTTACAAGAAAAAGTAGTAATAATTCGTTGTTTGCAAAAGGGTCATGTGTAAAAAGAAGTTTCACTGCATAATTCCTCTAAGTACATAAATTTTGATTTTACCGTAGTGCAAGTGAGTTAGAACGAATGTGAAAGAGTGAGATAGAGCACAAGTTAGGAATAAAAGTGAGACAGATTAACATTATATTTTTGGAAAAAATGGGACAGCTAATGATTTTCTATTGTTGATAAATATATCTTTCTCAGAACAGATACAGCCTATACCATAGTCCGGTACATATAAACTTGTTACATCCCATTATCCAAATAACTAATATGATACATATATTATTTTTATTTTATATTATGTTAGATATAGATCAAATAAACCCATTTTAAGTAGAAAAACAGATTTTTTAAATTAGTGTTTCTATTTATATGAAATCCAATATTCAACAATAATATGAGCCTCTTATGTAAACAATCTACAGTATTTAATAGTACTAATTAAAATACATCGTAATAATAGTTACTGTTTTGACCATAGGTTTTGACACTCTAAATAGTGTTTGATATTTTATTCGAAGAGTGGACGTTAATTGACTAACGACGAAGTTACCGAGGTGTGGAGGATTTAATACTTATGTCTTCGACTTTAAAAAAATTCGAATCTGAGTGATTTGGCTTAAATACACAGGTCCATCTTGACAAATCTCTAAAAACCTAAAAAACATTTACGTTTAAAAAAGTAAATGAATTTGCCAAGTCAATACACAAAGACTATTCGTTTGATTCATCACTTCCTACCTACAATACGAATCATTATCTTCATCATTTCAACCCATTAACGTCCCACTGCTATTTATTATACTAATAATTATTTTAAATTAAATATATAAAATTACATACCGTTTTAAAGCAAAAAATCTTATTGTCTTCGCTAAATTCTCTTCTCTGCACTTTTCATGAGGCGTCATTGAACTCTCAGATTTACCACCAGCTATTTTCTCGTCTACATTTTCAAGGTTGCCATCACAGTCTACGTCATTATCTCGTTTAATAACCTGCTGTTCTGGCAGCACCGCAGGTTCTGTTTGCTCTTCAGTTTGAACACTGTCTTTGAAATACAAATTGTCAACAATGTCTATTGCACCTTCATCATCAACTATAACCTTTGTATTGTAAGAATCCTGAACTTTCACCCAACCCTGTTCGATGGACTCGTTGTTGGAAGCAATATTTCTTACATTTACATTACATGTTGTATATGACTTGCATTGCAGACAAGCTGCGTAGGAGATTTTGAGGTATTCGCTATCAAATTCAGCGGTAGTTACATCATCTAAAGAAAAATTGTAGTGATTATTTTTATCAATTATCACCGACATTTTATTTGGAGATTCTATTGAAACTGTTTCCTCAAACTTATTTATTGTAATAGTACTAAAATTACAATGTTCTATTGTGTATATCATAGTAATCGAAATATAACCATCCTTTCTTGGTTTTTCCTTGGGTTCTTCTTCTTCTATTTTATGCGATATGTCACTACTGATAGAGCTCTGAGAGACTGAAAGTTTAGAATTGACTACTTCAAATTCGGATTCTAAAATATCAAAACAAAACTTCTCTTCATCTGTCCACTCTGGATAAATTTCTTCATCACCAATCACGTAATAGGAAATGATTCTAGTTTTGTTAGGAAATGTCACGATAAAAACACCATCTTTATTAAGTAACGTTGTTGTGCCATCCATACGCTTAGAAAAAATTTCACCTAAATAGTAATCTGTTGCAGTACGCACTAATAACTTTTCTAGGTCAAATGAAACGTCTTTGACATACTGTTGTCTCAGTCCACTGGTATCAATCATTTCAAATCCATCTATTACTAATTCGTAATTAGTATCAACAGCAGCAACTTCAGGTTTTATGCTTTTTTTAGTGGGTGAATTCATATGCTTAGTTTTTTTGCTCTTTTCAGAACCATCATCTGGGCATTCTTCATGATTTACGATTTTTACGGATGGTTTAGTGGATGGATGTTTCACCTTACCTTTTTTGGTATTTTCAAAAACTTCATCTGGGCGTTCTTCAGGTTCCTCAGGAATGACAATCCTTTTATAATAGTCCACTATCTTGATATAAGACCCGTCAGGTTTAAGCACTTCGATATCATCAGAAGCTTTAAATATAATAACCTCTCCATTTAAACTTATACAACGCATAACTTCATCGCGGTTCGGCATATCACAGACATGATATTGTTTAATATGAGACAGAACGCTAGAATTATCTTCATGTATTGTCTCTGTAATCATACCGTTCGGCCAAGTAAGAAAAAGTTTATAAAATGGGAATATCTGAAACTGTGGAGGATTTAAGTCACCAGTAGAAGTATAAATTTCATTTTCTGGAATCAAAGTTTTATATGACTGCATCTTTATATTTATCATAACTTGATCTTTTCCAGTTATTCTAAAAGATTCACACGTATCAATTATTTCAGGTGTAACAAATTCACCTAAAGCTCTATGTAGCCAAAATTCATTATATCTATTGCCTGGTGTTATATTCATAATAATGTATTCCAAGTTTAAGGGAATTAATATACTATACTTGCTTGCTACCTTAGTGCCATCCTTAGAAAAAAATGTTGTATCCTTTCCAAACACTTCTATTCTTCGGTCACTTAAATCATAGCCTAAAAAATGTTTGGCTTTTACTGAATCAATTGAAGGTTCTCGCCTAATTTTTGAAATAGCAGCTCTTGTTGATGATTTTAGTTTACTTTTCTTTCTTACTAGTACTGAGTTTGATTTTTTTAAAACTTCAGCTTCAGCTAAAGCTAGCTGCTCAGCTTCCTTTAGAGAATCTTCCATAAGTAAATCAGCAGCAACATCTGTATCTTCTAGACATAAGTCTAGTACATCTTGATTTTCATTATCTAGAGTATCTGACTTTGCTATTAACATTTGATTTTCATCATAAACTAATTCTTCGTTTTGTATCCAATCATTTTGTTCTTCAAACACAAAATCAAAAAAATCTTGTAGGCAAAGAGGAGTACACAAATGACAACGCCATTCATCACGTGCTATGCCATCTTCATCGTGACTATTAAAAAACATCAGTATAAAAGAGTCTGTTACTTCACAGTACTTATAATCAACACAGTTAAATTTTTGAAAAGCATCGGACAAGATTTGGAATGCGCATATTCCACTAAAGTCTTCAAAATAATCAAAATTGTCGATCATATTATGGTGATATGGTTTATTATTGGCAATTTCTACTGCTGTTACTAAATCACTGATATCAGGACAGTCAAAAAGCATTTTTATTCTACTCTCTTCAGTATCAGAGTCCTCGTACGAGTAGATACTGCTTAATTCAGACTCAGCTTCAGAATTATTTATAGAGGGCTGTATTATATTGTCTTGACTTAGATTTATTGAAGGGCATGTAGGTAGTGGTTCAGCATGAACACTTCGTTTGAGAAACTTTTTTTTAAAATCTGAAATTTTTGTTGACTTCAGGTGACTTTTTTTTAATGAACTCCTGTTATTGTACAATTTGCGACACGCTAGAATATGAAGGAGCCTATTTAGCTCCGACGTTTCTACGTCTTGTCTCTCAAAACAAGATAGTAGAACTTTAACATGAAAATTCACTTTTGCTTCAACTTCACCTTTCAGACGATCTTGTGTCTGCCATAATTTATGTATAGGTAAGCCAAGGAGTGACGAAAATACAATTTGATCTAAATTAATGTTTCCCAAGTGAAAAGTGTTGTATTTAGAGATATCTCCGTAATCAATTACTATTGGATCCTTATGATTTTCGTATTCATCACCAAATGTGATGCGATATTCTTTCTTGTTAGTCTGAGTTTTGCACAGTGTATTAAAGACTTCATTCACAAGGAATGCAGATTTTCCATTCCTATCACTTGTGTTGGTGATTGCATTTGCTGTTGTAGCTGATTTAATTGTTGTCGCTGTGGCGGAAATTAGGTGAGGCCTATGTTCAGCAGTGGACGTCATTGGGCTGATATGATGATGATGATGATGTGCTGTTGAAGCTGTTGTGGACATTAATAATCTGCTTTGCTTGTCCGTAATTTCTTTATTACAGACTGTCGTTAAGATGCAATCTAAAATTGAATATATCGTAACACTTTCCAGAGGTACATCATCAATTACTTGATGATAGTATTTTATATAATTTTCATTACATTTAGTTTTGGGTACGGAAATAATATCCATATTGTTCAAATAATGGAGATGTTGTCTTGACAAATCTTGGACGTCATACATGAGGAAACATAAGTCATCATATATTTTATCTGGATCTCCCGACAAGTTTTCATATTCCCAATATGGTGGATAAAATATAATAAACGCTGTATTTTTAAAATCATCAGCTGAATATTTTTGAATTCGTAATGATTGTAATATATCCCAAAAATGTAATGATTGACCGGCTAATAAATCTGAATAGCTTTGACACCTTTTAGTACCTCTAGTTAAACTAGGTGGTAGAGGTGTTAAATTTGGATCAATTCTTACCTGCACTATTGCAGATAAAGGTATACCAATCTTTATAAGACACCCAGGTAGAAATGGTTCTACGAAACCTGTCAAAGCCACATATAGATTAGGACCATCTATTGGATAGTCATCTACATATGTTCTATCTCTCCATTCCTCTCCTCTTTCTCTTAGAGAAGTATTAAATTTTTTATTACTTTGAGAAGAGATTTCAACTTGACTTGGTTGTGCTGATTGTGGTGGTCCATTAACTGCACCTTTCACCTCAATATTCTGAATCATAGTATGAGACTCTCTTTTCATACCTTCTCTAACCTCTAATCTTTGATCTTTTATAAAAAGGTATTCATCTTTCATTTTTAAGATGAGATGCTTAATTATCAATGCAAAAATTTCAGCAGGAATATCTTTTTTGTCTTTGAGATAAATATTGCCCTCTTCAAATACTCTTAGAGATTCATCTTTAACTTTCTTGTCAGCTCCTATTTGACTGACCATAAATACAGTTTCAGTTTTGCTAATATTTTTCACAACAAATCGCTTTTCTTCAGCAGCAAATGTCTCAAATTTATTTAGATACTTCCTGTCTTGATCAGAACCAGCTGCTTCTATAAATATAACTTTTACATGCCAATCTTCTTCATCCAGTCGTGCAGTTTCTATAGCAGTACGCCACGCATTCACATTAACCTCTTTACTTGGTTTCTTCTCCATATTTTAATTAACAATTAATTAAAACAGTAAGATCATTTTAAGATAATAGCGAAGAAATATAAGCTTCACGTTCCAAGAGAAATCACTACGTTCCAAAAGGATATAATCACTTTTGGTTACAGAAATCAAACAGAAATACTTTAAAAATGGCTGTACCAAGGAAGTTATATATCATAAGGGCCGATTCATATAGGATTGGCACCGACCGACAGCGACGCGACGGGCACTCTCAGTGTGAAGTAATTTGAAATTTTATCTACATAATAAAAAACCGGTTATCACGTTCAATGCGTTTACTATAAAACAATATTTTCTGTGGTTGCGTCATGACCTTCATACATCTCATACCCTTATTTCATATTGTGCGTCGTGAACATCATTTGTTCATATCACCTCCTACTTTTAAAAGCTAATAACTTTACGAAATTTATAGCTATTTTAATCATTTTCAGACCAAAGCTTGTCAATAATATGTAGTATAAGCAGCTAAATTCGCCTGCAGTTCTGATCAATAGTTTCAGAGATAGAACGAACAAGTAAATATAATTAAAAAAATTTAATAACCCGACTGCAAAAAATCAACAGAGAGCAACGCACTAAAAAGATCGTAAAATTATTGTAATATTATTATACCTGATCAAATTTAAATACATAACATATGTATATATTTGTAACCTCCATTTGATTCCCTTTATTTTGATACTCTACTCGATAGGTTTGATAAAAAAAAAATAGAACTTCTTACAATTTGGAACCATTCAATTAAGTATAATCTCTTTTTGAATAATGTAATGTCCTTTTGATTCTCTTTGTTTTGATATCCAACTCGAAAGGCTTGGTTAAAAAAAAAATTGAACTTCTTACAATTAGGCGTCAAAAGCCCGCCGTTTAAGTCTTTTTATCCTTAAAACCTATCTAAGGACATTTGGGTTTTCTAGACGAATCTAACGATACCCTAATTGTCAAAATCCATCCAGCCGTTTGGAAGATTCTTGGGAATAAAGAAATTTACAAACATACAAGATACGCGCGAAAAACAATACCCGTCCTGACAGTCGGGTAAAAATAAGTCAGAATTTTGCCATAACGCACTCTGATTACTTCCGTCGGTCATTAGATAGTGTTGGAATATGGAATACTAATTGTAGTGAAATAAAAATCGACATTTTTAATAGGATTTATTATGTTAACTCTTAGTAATGTTTCTTGAAACAATTCAATGTAATTCTAAAACAACTAAATAATTTCTCATTCTTAAACAATCAGCCTTATTTTTTGTATCAATGCAATAATAGTATAATAAAATAATTTTCGTTGGAAGTATTTATTAAGCGTTGTCTTTGTGCCTGTGACACACGGCAACTATAAGAGTTCCGTTTTTGTTTTTTCATTCTCGCTAAGGAACCCTAAGAAGGCTGAAAAAGAAAAAAGAAAGTAAAGCTCGAAAAGATTGCGCAGCCGTGCTAGCCGCCGGCGGGTGGCAGTGGCGCGAGCTTACAGCGCAGCGGTCGGCTCCGCCAGCCTCGTCACGTCGTTGCTGCCGGTCGCTGCAAATCCGGTTTGAAGCGGCCCTAACTAGCAGGAGATAAGTTCCTTGGGCTGAACTGAATGAACGACCCAACCAAACGTTAAAATATCAAATCATCACGTAAAGGTAGGTAGGTAACGTCCGGAATAAACTCTCACTTTTACTTTAATTATGAGGCATATCATTAGATACCCCTTCCAATATTCCTAGGACTAAATTAATATAATATTCAGTGATTTAATGCTGAGTACGGTCATAGTATAAATAAAAAAGTAGATTAACTAAGGCCGATCGGCGAGTTAATAGCCTCCTCTTGCGTTGACGCTTAGGGTTGTCCAGTGCTCTTCTAACTGAGCTTTGCGGGTGGACGTGTCCCTGAATTTGAAATTATCCATTACTAACATGTTAACATGATGACGGCATGACAAAGTTTTGCTACTTACCGCTGTGGCTCGTTACAGATACCTACGGACGATATTCCGTACATTTTTACACTACCTACACTTCTACACTAATATTATAAAGAGGAAAACTTTGTTTGGTTGTAATGAATAGGCTCAAAAACAACTGGACTGTTTTTAAAAATTCTTTCACCATTCAAAAGCTACATTATCCACGAGTAACATAGGCTAAATTTTATTTTGGAAAAAAATAGGGTTCCGTAAGATATTTGGTTTTTTCGGACACAAGGTGTAAAAAATCAACCAGAAAAGTTACTTATTTTGCGTACGCTGCCTAAACTATAAAAGATAGAACCATAAAATGTTCTAATTAATTCTGCCGTCATAAGGAAAAAGGGCACAACAAACATTTTTTCGAAATTGAGTTATAAGTATACATATTTGGAATCAGGAAAAAAGGCCTATCTGCCAATATTTTTATTATATTTTTACAATCACACCAAACAAATGCACATTAAGCTCAAAGGGCACAAGCACAGCAATTTTGTCTATGTTATTACGTAAAAAGAGCACATCTGACTTACATTACGACAAAAGGTCACAAATGAATAGATATGACTTTTATTTTATCATATAATTTCTAATTGAATAAATTGAAAAGGCTTATGTGGCAAATGTGCCTATTGTTTTAATATTTTATCTTACCGATCATATCTTACATTTGATTTAAAAGAATAGTCACAACTGGCAGTTATGCCTTTGCTGTGTAACATCTTTGAAAAGAGGTGAAGTGAGGGGGTCGAGGTACGAAGCGAGTCGCATCAGTTGTGCCTCACGTGTGAAGTGGCAGACGAGCTAGCGGCCCAACTGATAGTAAGTGGTTACCGCCGCTCATGGACGTTGGTAATGTTAGGGGCACAGCCAAGCCACTGCCTACCTAGAGAGGATAGCTCTCTTTAAACCTCGTTTGAAGAAGGACATGTCATAGCGCTCAGGAAACACCGCTGCAGGAAGTTCACCCCAGGGCCGGTACGTATGTGGAAGGTATGATCGCTGAAACCTTACCGTGTTGGACGATATTGGCTCCAGGTAGTGTGGGTGAAGTCTACAGGTGAGTCGAGTGGTGCGATAGTAAAAAGGCGACGATGGCACCAAATCATGAAGTTCTTCGGAGCACTCCCCGTGGAAAAGTCGATAGAGCACACAGAGTGATCCAAAATCTCTCTGCTGCTTCAACGATTCCAATTTGTCCGTAATATTGGGATCATCAACGGTGCGAACAGCCCACCTTTGAAGGGAGTCAAGTGGGTGGAGCTGGTACTTGGGAGCTCCCGCCCAGAGGTGAAAACAGTACTCCAAATGCAGCCGAACCTGTGCTTAATACAGCACAAGCCGCTGCTTAGGTTTGAAGTACTGCTTCGCCCTGTTCAGGACACCCAGTTTTTTGCTTGCCAATTTGGCTTTGTCCTCCAAATGACTTTCCCAAACTGGACTTTGTTCGAAATCTCAACGCCCAGGCTCCCAATACTTTCGGAAATCGACATAGATAAAAATACTCTTTCAAACTGAGGCGTTATAACTAATGCGTCTTTCTTCGCAGTGAACGAGCATACTTGTGTCTTCGAGGGGGTGAATTGAACCAAGTTCTTCATACCCCATTCGGAGGCTCGCCCTAGAGAAGCCTCAACTTCAGACACAAGTATTGACCGTTTCTCCTGTACGGTGACCCGAGGGATATTCTGATGGCCGGTATATCGCGCATCACCCGTACTGTCATCCGCATAGCAATGCATGCCATGCACAACATGTCATTTAAATGCAGAATGAACAGCGTTAGTGGGATCACCGAACCTTGTGGAATACCAGCATTGATGGGCTTTCGCTGGGAGCATGCACCGTCGACAACGACCTTGTTTTTGTTTTCTTTAAACGTGTTTTAATGTAACTATTAAGATAAATTTAACTTAAGTATTTAAGCTACAATGAAAAGGCACAATTGAAAAAATATGCCTTTTCATTGTATTATTTCATATTTTTTCACAAAATATTAGAATGAAAAGTCACATGTGGTTAATTATGTCTTTTATACGTAGGTAATATTAATGTTTTTACTAATTTTTTTCTGTGACATTGAAATAGAAAATGCCAATTATTTAATAAATTCTAATAAAATAAAAACTCGTAATTACATAAACTTATAAAGATCATCTTTTTGTAAATACTTCTATTTTCATTCATACATTTTTGATAAATAAAATGCAGATTTTTTTTTTGCCAAAAACAAAGAAATATTTTTAAACTCGGTTTTCTCCGGATTTGCAAAATGTTAGTTGTGCCCTTTTTCCTTATGACAGAATTGTAGATCTTTTATAAATATCTACAAAAAAGTCCGCAAAACACTATACCTATCTATGTCGAGTGAGGCACAACAACCATTTTTTTAATTAAAAATCTTTGACCTGGGAATCATTTTGCTGACCGTGTCTTTTCTGGGTAGGCTTTTTGCAGCGGTAACCGACATCCACGCGGGCAGAGCCGCGGGCGACCGCTATGTATTTATTTATAAATAGCAAAATAATGTCATAGGGTTTCCGAGGAGCATGACGTGATAATCCTCCATTAAAAGTATTTAAATATACCTAGGTACTATAACAGTTCTCCATAACGATGTTAATTTATACTCTAAATAGTGATTTTTTATATAAATAATAAAAATACCTAAGTACAACCGGACCGGCGACAACCGGAGTGGCCGCCTACCGCAGGTTATTTTCTATACAGGTTTTCCTTCCTCGCAGCCCCATTCCGAAGAGCGGAAGCCCCCGTTCCCGGCAAGCGCCAAACTTACGGTTTGTTTCAGGCGGCGACCGAAGTCACTACTAGTCCAATTATTTAAGCTTAAATTAGATAAGAATCTCGGAATTCGAGATACCCAGCTGTAAGTATGTAAATACTTGTATATTGACACCCTAAAAGTTGTCTCAAACTCTCTCTCTCCTACATATGGTGGGTGTGCGCAACTATTAAATTTTAAGGTCAAAGTTCACAAAAATCGCTTTTTTTGTAAATATCTCATTTCCTATGGGTTTTTTGCTATTTGTATTTTTATTAATATTGTAGAATACAAAATTCTCTACAAATTTTGCCTACAAATTTTTTTTATACGGTGCAGCGGTGAACCGTTTTCGATGTAGAGGGCGGAGAGCGCGTGGTCACAGGATCAATTCAGGTCTACCGGTGCCTCCAGTCGAAAACGCGCCATTAGTTGATGAACTATCCATAAATCAATGATTATAAATATTTGTCAATTTTTATTAATTTAATATTATATTTTATCATTTTTTTCATGCATTAAATCTATATCTATTAAATAATTTAAGATATGCTGAATACAATTTTCTGTAACTGCAAGAGTGGTTGTGGTTCGCGATGCGAATGCAGGAAAGTGGGCTTGCAATGCTCTTTAGCTTGTGGTCAATGTAATGGGCAAGATTGTCTCAATGCTCTACCATATCAGAGCGACATTAACGAAGATGGAACCTTTGACCCCGAAAACATGGAAGAACTTGAGACAAATGTCGTTGAAGATGATAATGAAGACCAGTTTGAAATTTACCAGCAGCCGGAAGACGACGATGAAGAGGAAGAAGATGATTAAAATTATGAATTGTAGTTTTTGCACCCTTTAATCCATTTTTTTACTTTTAATAAAAATAAATGTATTGAATTATATTTTTTTTATAAAAAGATTAATTCATAATTTATTCGTTATTTTTTTTCATCATAACTGTCAATATTAATAAGGTTAAAATATAGGGGCACTGATCCAATTATCAGCACTTTAAGAGTTAGTCCTAATTTAAACCCGTTTATCACATTGAAAAATACTGTTCCACCCGTTATGACGAGTTTTCTAGTTTCAATATTAAATCAGTAAGATGATTATTTAAAAAAAACATGTTTATCTTCATCCAATTTCTTTTTTAGATAGGCAAGAGTAAAAAATGACCATCTCACCATTTACTAGCACCATGACCACCAATTACTAGCATAGGCTGAGCCAATTAACAGCACTGTGAGGGTGGTATTGAAATTATATGAAATAAAAAAATGTTATTAGGTTATTATCTCTTTTATTGACTAGGGGTAGGTAATATGTGACTGAGGATAGAAAAAATATTTTACTTCTAATCTAATAGTATTTATAAACTTAACAAAGTTCATTTTTATAGTTATGTAGGTACCTAATTTAGTTCAATCTCATTAGAAACTGTCTTACTTAATAATATGGTAGGTAGGTATTACTAGTACCTAGATAGGTAAGTACAAACATTTCATCATCATCATCATATCAGCCCAATGACGTCCACTGTTGAACATAGGCCTCACCTAATTTCCGCCACAACGAGCGATTTTGTGAAAAAATTTAAAAAACATTTGGCAGTAAGAAAATTTTATAATATATATTTATTTCTAGTGGTTTCTACATTCGCGTTATTTTTTTCTTCTTGTTTCAGTAATCTGTTCTTCTTACGAGTCACCTGTTCTTCTTCTTTAAGTTGTTTAGGTTTTAATTTGTCGTTTTCAGTCTTCTGCCATTCAGCTGATGTAAGAACGAACGATGATCTCTCGACATTTTTAACACTTTTTCGTTCAGGCATTTTTTCGGTAACCAATACGTCCTGTAATTTGACTGGAGTTAATAAATATTGTTGAATATCAAGACATATGAAATGCAGTATTTTTTCTTTTATTTGGCATATTTACTTTCTTTGGTTTCATGGTAGGTGGGTCTGAAAAAAGGAAAAGGAGAACCAAATTATCAGCATGCTTTTTATCCAATTATTACAAATTATGGCAAATGGAAAATGTATTATACTTTTACTAAAAAAATTGAATTCTATGAATCTAATAAACACGGTTTACAATTAAAAATATTGAATAAGTATTTACATACTATTTTCCATTTATCAACACCAGTGCTGATAATTTGGAATTTGCAAAATATTCGATCCATATATCAGCACCCCATTTTTTAACACTATTTCACTATAACCTCAAATTTTTCTTTTCATACTATCCTCATAAACTATCTAAGAAATCAGAAAAATCTAAAGTTTCAGTATAAAATTTCTAAAACATCTAATATAGTATAAAATGTAAACATGTGAACTTACCTTCGACCACTAAGAACAGGCAAAAATAGGACGAACTGCAGGACACAAACGTTTGTTTACAAAATTTTCGCCATTGTGAAGTCGGAAAGTATAGAGTTTCCAGTAGTAGGATTCCAAAAACATCCATTTATTTATTTTTTAAAGTAGTAACCCAAATTAATTAGTGAAATCCTTATAATTTTACTATTTATTCGGAGTGCTGATTATTTGGTGCAGTGCTAGCATTTGGATCAGTTACCCTAATTCCTATATTTTCATTAACAATTCTGCAATTACATGGGCAGGTAAGTGTTGTTAAATAAATTAATACTGAATAAAAAGTGGATAGGTTAGGAAAAAAATTGACAAATATGTATAATCATTCATTTATCGATAGTTCATCAACTAATGGTGTGTTTTCGACCGGAGGCACCGGTAGACCTGAATTGATCCTGTGACCGCGCGCTCTCCGCCCTCTACATCGAAAACGGTTCACCGTATAAAAAATTTTTGTAGACAAAATTTGTAGAGAATTTTGTATTCTACAATATTGATAAAAATACAAATAGCAAAAAACCCATAGGAAATGAGATATTTACAAACTGCTGCGGCAGGTAGGCAGTCGACCGGCACTCCCCACCTGCCTCACCCCCTCCCCATCTCTCTCTCTTACCCTCTCCGCCGCCTCCATCTGAGAGATGACGTCCTCTCAGATAAGACCGGCACGCGGCGCCTCCAGTTGATCCGACCACTTCGCCAAGATGGCTAGGCGGGCGGCCTCACGCCACTCGCGTATTTGTTCGGACAGAGGGGACCGCCTGTCTGCCTGAACTTTAGCCACCCGCCGACATACTTCGGCGAGCCTGGACCCGCACGAGGACCGAGCCAACGTAAAGCGAGGCGCCGGCAGGTGGCCCATAACGGGGCCCATGAAACATAAGACAGATTCCGTCTTGTTTAGGGCCACCTTAAGCCCCAGCGCCTCTGCGCCGGACCACCTGGGAGACCCCCGTGGTGGCCAGACGCGCCGCCTTCTCGAAGTTCCACCCCCGGGCTGCTACCAATGTGTCATCAGCGTGGCAGAATACGCTCAGCCCGTGGGGAAGTTCGGCGCGCAGGACCCAGTCGCAACCGATGCTCCACAAGAGGGGGCTAAGGATGGACCCCTGCGGAACACCGGCCAACGTCGCCCTGTGCCCAACGTTGGCATCTCGGTCTTCGTACAGGACGCTCCTCTCCTTCAGATAGTTTGCCACCAGTAGCTGTATGCGTATGTATGCGGGCAGTCCATGAAACCGGATCGCCTTCGCGATGCTGCCGAATGGCAGACTATTGAAGGCATTGGCGATGTCGAGTGACACCGCCAACAGCACGCCGCCCCCTCGGACGGCCTCCTCGGCCGCGGCCCTCACGGCCAAAATGACGTCGACTGTCGAACGCCCGGCACGGAAGCCATACTGGGCATCCGACAGGTCGGGGCCCACCCCGCGCAGATGCCGGACGATGCGGGCAGCGAGAACTCTCTCTAGCAACTTGCCCGCCTCCCCACTTTCCAGCACCCAGGGAACCTTCCTGACGCCAGACAGGCGTCCAACAACTCCCCCATGTGGTTGAGGGTCAGAGCCAACGCTCGGGCCGGAATGCCGTCCGGCCCGGGAGCGGTGTTCTTTCCGCGAATCCGCAGAACAGCCACTCCCAGTTCCACCTCCGTGACGGGCGGAACATCCTCCGGCTATCTGGGCCATTGCCGGGGGCGTGTATTCCGCCTGAGGCGGAAATAGGCCCTTAACCACTTCCGTGAGGTAGCTGGGCTGGAGGGACTCAGTAAGGGAGGGGGCCTGCACGCAGAGCTTGCCAAGCGCCGCTCGGTATGGGCGACCCCAGGGGTCACGATTGAGTCCCTCCAGCATCTCCTGCCTAGCGTGATCTTTGGCGCGACAGATGGCCAGCTTGAACGACTCTCGCGCTTCCCAAACCACGTTGAACAGCTGGCCCTCCCCGTCATTACCGCGGTGACGCCGCCGACTGCGAGTGTATGACCTCCGGGCACGAATGCAGGCCGCGCGGAGGTCAGCCAGCTCTTGGCACCACCAGTAGACCTCCCTCTTTGGAGGCCGACGCCGGACGCGGGGCCTGGCCGCATCGCAAACCTGCGTAAACGCATCGCAGATGCGGTTAGCCTCGGCATCGAGCCTCTCGAGGGGAGCCTGTGGAGACAGCCAAGACTGAATAATGGCCGCCTCCTCCAGTAGGTCTTAGTAGGAGGTTTTCTTCCTCGCGGCCGCACCCCGAGAGGTGGTGGCCCCCGTTCCAGCCCCTTAGCGCCAGGTTACGGTATGATGTCAGACTATCAGCCGTCCCCGGCAATATGCATGGCTTCTCATGATAGAAACCAAGAATTGCCGAGTGACGTTGCCCGGGGTGCACCGGCCAGAGCAGAAGGCCCCGGCTTACTAGGAGGTCGTCTGACTTCGTCAACCTTTTTTTTTTTTTTTTCTTGGGGAAATGCCTGACGCATACCCCTCGGTCTTGGGGAAAGAACCGAGGGGTTATGTGGGGCTCGCACCCACTAAAACCCCAAGGTGTTCCTCTCGTCGCGCTCTGCTGTGGTCACGGGAGCGCAGGAACATTCATCCGCGACCACAGCGACGATGGCCCGCTACGGGCCCCCTCTCTGCCGGAGCTCAGCTCCGGCGGTGACGTGCGGGAACACGCACACGTCACCAGAAAACGCTCGCGGTCGACTTTCCCCAAAGTCGACCGGTCCTGGCGTGGCGGACGCGCTCAGCCGGGCGCGTCCTCTTCTCGGGCTTTTACGGCGGGAGGTCGCGGGCGTAAGCCCGCCTTCTCCCGCCTACCCTTCGATGGCGGATCGGGTCACTGAGGGCATGGTCTTCCCTCTGCCGTTCCGCCTCCTCCTTCTGCCTCATCACCTCTTCGCAGAAGGAGAGCACTGCTCCCCAGTTCGTCTCACTCTCCAGCATGGCCTTCACCACTGCTGGGAGCGAGAGATCCTCGCCTATGATCGAGGCCAGTGCAGCGCGCTGACCCGCCCCGCACACCTCGAGGGTGTGCTGGGCACCGTATGAAACGGTGCGGTAGCACCTGGCCGCCCTGCGCGCCATTACCCTCTGCGGTTGTCGCAGAAGGGTAACGTTCTTGGCGCACAGGGCGTCCACCCACACTGGGGCCCCGTAGAGAGCCATCGAACTGATGACCCCCGCGTACAGGCGACGACACGACGCACTCGGTCCCCCTATGTTGGGGAGCAGGCTGCCGAGAGCCAAGGCGGCGCTGGTGAGTCGCGGCACCAGCCGTCGGAAGTGCTCCTTGAACGACCATGTGCCATCCAGAATGAGACCTAGATAGCGCATGGCCGCTCCCACCGCTATGCTCTCACCGCTCAGGATGAGCTGGGATGGGCCCCGGGAGGTGGCTTCCTCCGGGGTCCGTGAAAGCACAGCGCTTCCGACTTATGTAGGGCCACTGTTAGGCCCAACCGCCTTATTCGACCGACGACATGGGCGGCTCCCGCCGTGGCGACTAACTGCGCCTGACGGAAGTCCCGCCCACTTCGCCAACCTAACCTAACCTTTTTTTCTTAAGAGAGGAATGCATTTACGCGAACCGCCCCGTGACGGTTATGTGGGACTCGCCGGCCGAGGCCGGAATACCCACTAAACCTCGCTGTGCACCGACTCACCGATTCGCCGTGACGGGTGGGCTGCCGGAACTTGATATGACATCAGCGGCCCACCCAGCGAAAGCCCCCTTCGGGGCACCAACACCCAACGACCAGCGTCCGGGTGCACCGGGGACGCCGTCGGCCTACGCAGAAGGGCGTGGGTGAGGAAATGAACCCCGATCCCCCACCCGCAGGCTCACTAAGGCGGCATCAAGCGCAGATGTGCGCGCTGACGCCGCCCAGTTCGCTGGCGGTGGATTGGGTCAGCGAGCAAACACTCCTCTCTCACCCTCTCCGCCGCCTCCTTCTGCGAGATGACGTCCTCGCAAAAGGATGCGACCGCTTCCCAACTACTGTCGCTGCCGGCCATGGAGCGTATGACGGCCGGCAGCGAGAGGTCTTCTCCAAAACTAACCAAACCTAGGACACTCTAAATCTATGACGCCACTTATAAGTACCTACGAGCCAAGAATCGGATCGAAAGAAATAATGCAAGCAACTAGAAAGTGACGACAAGAAAAACAAGTTAAACAAACACAAATTTCCTCTGCCTACCCCTTCGGGGAAAAAGGCGTGATGCTATGTTATGTTAAAATAATAACTCTAAAAATAAATTTAAAAATAAATATAATGAAAAATGAGTTTCAAAATGAAATTTATTTTTAAGACAATATATGTAGTAAATTACAAACATTAGCAGCGATGTTTTCTTCCTATAAAAAGAAATCATGTTTTCTCAAGGTATTTTATGAAAAATCTAGAACTATAATGACATAAAATACATTTGTCACACATTTTTGCGAAGTTATAGTGTCAAACTATTTTGATGTGTTTGGCAATGAGATTATTTTTGGAGCATTCAGACACCAAGCTACATGGCGCTGACTGTACACTGTGACTGACATTTAGTAAGATGCAGCAGATATTATAGCAAAGTTGGAAGCGCCAGAGAAGAAATTATATGTTCATAGAATTTTCAGTGAATATTGACGTATTTGAAAATAAATAATAATAATAATAAGAGTCAACCAATTAGTAATACATATGGTTTGATTTCTCATTTTATTCCTTTATAAGTTAAAATGATGAGTGAATATAACAATCAAATTAGACAGGTTGCACCCGCGATAATGCGATGTTGCACCCGCGATTCGTTTAAAAATGCGAAATTAATTCTTTATTTTTATTTTGTTTACAGTTTTTATTTTATTTACTTTGTTACTTAACACTCTACAAAATATTATGGCATAACATAAATGATAAATTACCGGTCATGTAATGTCAAATTCAGTCAAATTGACTAAATGTTTTTATTTATTAATTTAACTTTTATCCCTAGATAACATTATCCATAAAAAATATTTATCAATTCAAAAAAAATCTACGAATATTTACTTATATTTATTTAGGTACCTAATTAATACGTGACTTAGATCGATATTACAAGCAGGTAAGTACTATTATTTACCTTATTTCTGAATGCCCGTAATGTTGAATTTTGCCGTTTTTGAGCCGATCATCTCCAAAATCGATATGGGACGAACCCTTCGACTATTTTTTCATACATTTGACATAGTTCTAATATCATAATTGACAACAGAACTATGCTAAGTGGTCAAAGAGATCGTCAGATATCGATTGATTGACTCCAACAATCATTCCAGAAACCACATTGTCCAAGATGGCGGGCATTTTTACAACTTTAACTACAAAACTAAGTCAAATAGTCAAAGGGATCGTCTAATTTCAATTTTGGAGCCGATCGGATTAAAATCTGCAAACTTCAAGATGGCGGATAGTTTTGCAATTTTGACTTCAGAACTATGTCAATTAGTCAAAGGCACTGTAATACAATAAACCTGTAATATGGCCCGCAACCTTTACGAGGTCGTGGGTCTATCTGGCGGAGGGCCGTACCACGCTGCACTTTCCAATACATAGCCGCCACTCGAGAACTTTTTTGCCCCATGGGCCATCAGTTCTGCGGGCTATGTGACCTGCCCACTGCCACTTCAGCGATGCAATTCGGTAAGCTATGTCGGCAACTTTACTTCTCCTGCGGGATCTCCTCATTTCTGATTCAATCACGCAGGGAAACTCCGAGCATAGCTCTTTCCATGGCTCGCTGAGCGACAGTGAGCTTTCTAATGAGCCTCATAGTTAGCGGCCATGTCTCAGTAGCATAAGTCATCACTGGCAACACATATTTGTTGAAGACCTTTGTCATCAAACATTGGGGTATTGTGGACGAGAAAACAGTGCGTAGCTTCCCGAACGCTACCCAGGTTAACCGGTGGTTAACCTCTTTCTCGAAGTTGGACCTACCTAACCGGACCGTTTGTCCTAGGTATATATATTCGTCAACAACTTCGAGATTAGAGCTCCCCACAGTAATAGGGGTGGGTGCTACATGGCGATTAGACATAACTTTCGTGTTATCCATGTTCATTTTAAGGCCCACCCGTTGGGTAGCTCTATCGAGGCTACCGAGCATTGTGCTTAGGTCCTCCAGTGATTCTGCCATGAACACAATATCGTCGGCAAACCAAAAGGTGGGTGATATACTCGCCATTGATGTTGATGCCAAATCCATCCCAGTCCAGAAGCTTGAAGAAATCTTCCAACGCAGCTGTGAACAGTTTCGGAGATATCACATCTCCATGCCTCGAAAACGATGTACCCGTATATTATTCAAAAATTTACAGGCGATATCCTGGATCCCAAAATAGACGTCATATTCGTAATCACCACCCCGAAAACGATACCCATATTGAATCTATGTACATCAATACGAAATTGTATCAAATTTATCTGTATTTTTTACTAATTTCATTTTATTTTAAACAATTAAATCACAAAAACTCTAAAACAACACTAACGTATCAGTAAAACTAAAATACATATGTTTTATTTATTATTAAATACCTTTTTCGAGTATTTCTACTTTAAACACATATTAAAACGTTTACGCCCAGCAATTGGGCGCTTATTCGGACGTAAATTCGTTTTTGCCCTATTTGCCCAGTTTATGCCATTTATGCCTTTTCGCCTTTTTGCCCTCGCCCATCACTATGCCCGACGGATCTTCCGCCATGTGTGAAAGGACCCTAAAATATATTTTATTTTGACTATACAATACAATGACCCCAATAATACAAGGCAAATAATAATGATGTCAAGAGTGTCAGCTTGACGTATCAACCTGACATTCCTGACAGCAGACGGTTGTCGGAATAGCTAAAATGTTCAGTTCAGATGAAGCTTGAAGGAATCAAGATAAACTCTAAACTCTTTAAAGCTTGTGAATCACGTAGATATATATACGACAAAGCTAAATGTTTACAGTTATGCAATTAAATACTTAAGTATTAATTAAATCTTGGCCTAATTTGCGCGTAATTTCTCTTTACGAATAATGTAATCAAAAGTAGTACACCGCATAATCATGAGGGCGACTAGACCACTGCTTATTATTGATATTTTTCTTAGTATTTATTCGTTCTCGTTAGTATTTGCCAACGACGAAGTGATAAATGTAGATGGACTGTGTAACGCTACCACCTCCGAACGCGTTGATTACGAATTTAGTTCTAATATTCTACCGAAACAACACATTATAACATACAAGGGTTATTTTCCACGATCGACAAGGGAAAACTACGTCAATGCCGCCTTGACGAATGCGGGAGTAAGTAGTAGCAATTAAATTCAATTTTTTTTACTAAATTTTGATTTGATTGAATCTTTGTTCTTATGTCCTTCTATAAATATTTTACATAGGTTGTGTTCTTATTACTAAGTCCCATAGCCTAAGTTTAGCCTGTTACCTTGTCCTATACAAGTATTTATTTATTCTAATATAATTCTCTTCCCTTGTTATGCTAGATATTGTTCTATTTTCATTTATTTTTGAGCTAAACTAGCTCAAAAATAAATGAAAATAGAACAACCTTTAACAAGTTATATTTAATTTTGAATGGGTGTTTTAGAAATTTTGGTTATTTTATTACATACATATATGTTTTATACATACATACACATCATGTACTAGATCATAACACATCATGCACACAGTGCAAATAAACACCATTTCTTGTGAATATTTTTAATTTTAGGGTTCTACAGTAAAAAGGTACCAAAGAAATTACATTACAATTTGAGCCCCTCTATCCATCAGATAGATACAGGCATAGACAATGACTGCATCACTATTGACATTAATATTTTTTACATTGGAAATGTTTTAACCATTGCAGAATAATAAAAATTAAAAGAAATTTAGTTAGTTAATTACTATAATTTAATTAAAGTAAATTAGTAGTGCCGCCCGCATCCATCGCTCGCTGTGGTGGAAATTAGGTGAGGCCTATGTTCAACAGTGGATGTCATTGGGTTGATATGATGATGATGATGATGATGAAATTAGTAGTCTTTTTAATGTTAAGTTAAGTATAATATAAGTAAGTATAATGATGTGATTGCGGTAAAGGTTATCATAATTTTTGGGTGCAATGTGGGACAATCTCAGGTGAATAATGTAAATTTCATAATACTAGCTGACCTGGCAAACTTAGTACCACCTCGGAATTATTAAATATTGTCGTACTTATTAACTAAATTAAATTACTTAAGATTTTTAATAAAATTTTATAATAATAAAACACTTAACCTTATCCAGTTCATTCACAGTAAAAACATTATATCATTTTTACGAGTATGTGCCTTTATATAAAATTAAATGAACAAACAAAATTTGCTGGCAAAAGTGGTGTTTATTATCTCTTAGGACCTAACCACATCATATTGCACTACCATTGTAAAACAGATAAAGTGAAGATTTGTATTGTATGTATAACAATTTTCATCTATCTATATGATACTACTCCGTATATACATTAGATTTAAATTGTCTAGAGTTGTTGCTCTCTTATACTTACTCTTATCCATTGTGAGTGTGATATTATGAACAGTACACTTCTATGACATTCTCTTGTTTGTTGTTAACCATAAAAGAATTGTTCTATTCAGGTAATGAACTACACATTGGTAAAACGGGATAATCCAGCCAAAGAGTACCCTAGTGACTTTGATGTGATAATATTAGAAGAGGCTGGCAGACGAGCACTTGATGCACTGAAGGACCATCCAGCTATTAGACGTGTTACTGCGCAAAGGCAAGTTACGCGCACCATCAAGTATATCCGCGAGGTAAACATTTTATATATGAATAATTGTGACGTATTTAAAATGGAATGTGTCAAATTTTTAGTAAAATATAATTTATTGTTAAGTATACTTCACAATAATTTCTTTCCTATGCAACGAAATTGTAAGAACCACTTTTTATACCCGATAAAAATAAATTTGTTAAAAGCTAAAAATTGTAAACTGGCTTTCGCCCGCGGCTTTGTCCACGTCGCTAAAAAGTATTTCCTTCTCCAGATCGCAGACTATGTTTCAATGAAAAATTTCATGAAGTCTTTTAATGGTTATGGTGTGAAAGCGTAAACAAACAGATTAACTTACGCTTTTTTAATATTTATAAGGATATTTGGCAAATATGTGGTCTAAATTTTTTGCTAGTTCACTCACGTTTCCAAAAAGTTATTATGCATTAGCAATCTAGGACTGCTTTTATATCGATCTTTTACTTGGATTATATAAATAAGATATTTATTTTAGGACGACTGTGGACCCGGTGGGTGCTTGTATGCAGGTTGGCGAAACCATCGTGTTAGAGCGCTGCACTCCCTTAGGAAGCCACGTGAGGTACTTATTTGTGTACACTTCTTAATGATATATATTTCTTTATTCAATGTGATTATATCTTTGTTGCGGAAATTTGCACTTAGGAAATGTTTATCGAAACATGTTTTTAAATTGAGCAACGAAAATAAACGAAATAATGAAAAAATACCAACCATTTAAAGTTTAATGATGGAATTTTCCAGTCCATTTTTACCAAAATACTTAACTATCAAGTGAATATATCAACAAGTTTTGTCACATTTTCCAACAGTCTCTATTCTTACGAATCATCATCATCATCATGTCAGCCGCAGGACGCCACTGTTGGACATAGCCCTCCTCGAGAGATTTTCAATAGGATCAGTTTTATACGGCCTTCGTGTAGCGCGCACCTGCGGTTCGGGTCAGGCCATCTTACTTTTGAGTTACTTACTTTTCTTTGATCAACTGTGAAATAAATATTTTTTAATCTGTCCACCTGATCTCTCGAATAGTCTCTTATAAATTATATGTTTCTACCTACGTTTACATGAATATTTATTTTAACTTCATCATCATCATCTCAACCCTTAAACGTCTCACTGCTAGGCTCGAGTCTCGTGCAGAGATTATGTACGGAATTTAACCTATTATACCACGCTGGCTAGACGGCTTGGTAAAGGCTTTGTTTCGAATTTTTGTTTTCTCGCAGTGCTCTTGTCCGCTTGTGGTTACTCCCTTAGTCGCCTTTTACAACACCCACAGGTAGGAATGGGTCACTACACGGATACTATTGTAACTTTTCAATCACATAATATTAAAAATTGCATAATCGTACGGAACCCTCGGTCCACGAGTAGCACTTGGGCGGTTTTTATTTAAATCTATGAATACCTACTGTTTTACGTGTTACTAAAATCCATGACATGGTTCGTAAGGACAGTTCTTATACATAGTCTCAGTGTTGCCCATACTGACCGATCTAAATGTTACACTCTGTAAATATGAAATACCACTATTAAGGTTCACCGAAACTTCTGCTATTTTAACTATGCAGCATGCCTAGTTACAAGTACAACCAATTGTACTCGTATATAACATCTTGCCTATACCATTATTACTTGCGTTTAGTAATGCATATCAGATACGCATATTAGGTATTTTGCTGTGTGCAAATTGAATTTGCGTTTATTCGACATATTAATTACTTTCTACATTACTAATAAACAGTTGCATGCGGCACTAAAATTTTTATTTCACTAATGCCATGGTCGCTACAAAGTAGGTATTAATGTGCAGACAGTACAACACACAGTATATGAAAGTTACTACTATATACTATAATACGAGACACGCACGGGGGCGTGGACGGACGGACATGACGAAACTATAAAAGTTCTGTTTTTCCCATTTTGACTACGGAACCCAAAAAATTAGTTTCCCGTTGCTAGTCTTGCAAAGACTCGAAAACGGTGCAACTGATTTGGCTAGTTTAGGCTTTTTAAATATTTGTAGAAGATAGCAGAAAGCTTAAAAGGTGAGAAGTAATAAAGAAATGGCAAGGGAAGTAGTTTCAGAATTTTCGAAAATATTGACGAAAAATAAAGTATGGCGGTACGAAGTTCGCCGGGTCAGCTAGTTATATATTTTTTTCAAATATACTGAACATCTTTGTTCCAACAGAACGGTGGCTACACATCCAGGAAGTTATTGCGGACTGTACCTCGTCAAATAACATCGGTTTTGAAGGCTGATCTACTGTGGTCACTTGGAGTAACTGGTGAGTTAACTAGTAATAATCATATTTATCCATTAATGTCCCACTGTTGGGCAAGTGTCTCCTTTCCTCTATTTAGAGAGTTTTGAAAGTTTACACCAATATCCTTAAATTCTTTCTAAGAAAAACAACGCTCACACAAAGCACGGAGGATACAAAGTACACCCAGATTCGAGACGACTATCTAAGAATTACACAATTATTTCTCTCATCATCATGGGAGGTCATGGTGGGAGGTGGGAGGTCATCATGGTCAGGGGACCACCTTAACTCCTACGTTACGGCGACATTATTATAAATACGCTGGTCTAATGCGGGTTGCTGGATCAGATATACAAAAAGAATATCTGGTAGGGTATGTGGGTTTCCTTTCGATGTCTTCTGTTACCATTATCGGATGGTAAGTCATTTGACTAGTACATATTAAATTCCATAAAAAAGGAGTGAATTAGGTTTCTTAAGGGTCGTCAACATGTTCGTGATGCCCCTGGTGTTGCAGACGCCCATAGACTACGGTAACCGCTTACCATCAAACTTAGCCTGAGTCAGTCCAAAATGTGCAGATTTTTCCTAGAGTCAGAGGAAACTGCAATACATGTTATACATGTCCTCTGCTCATGTGGACCACTCATGCACAAAAGAAGTATCAATTTAGGACAACACCAAGTGCAGTCTGATGAGATACAAAATCTCTCTGCTCAGAAACTATGGAGGTTCTTAGCCTCTACAGGACTAAACAGAGAACTATAAATAACAAGGACGCTAGGGGATAAAAATCAGTCCTGGTTGAGGTACTAAAAGGGGCTGACTGCTCCAGGCCCAATGAATAATAATAATAATAAATCGCGCATTTTTCCATAAAAGGGTAGTCAATGGTGCATATTATCCACATTTCGCCAACTGGGTATGTTTGTTGCCATGTGGGGCGAGCCTATTATAATTAACGCGGCATTTTCAGGCTCCAAGCTGATATTGAGAATTATAAACAGAAGAGGCCAATACTCTTGCACAACCACCCGTTGCGTCACTGAAGCATTCAATTATTATGTTACTAGCTGTTGCCGGGGTCTTCGCGCCCGTCGTTCTTTGATTGGCCACTGCTCAGCTCCTATTGGCAATAGCGTGTTATTATAATAGCCTATAGATTTCCTCGATAAATGGGCTATCCAACACTAAATGATATTATCAAATGGAACCAGTAGTTCCTGAGATTAGCGTGTTCAACCGAACTAACTCTTCAGCTTTCTAATATTAGAATACCACTTTATAATACCAGTATCGATTTAACTATATATTCATATATCGATTTTTTTTTTGTTCCAACTAATACAGCATGTCATTGATAAATAGTCAATATTTTAATTTCATTTAGATCACATACATGATACTTATGAATATTATACATAGCCAAAAAAGATGTCAGATATTTTTTCTAAGGCCTGTTTGTTAATGTTGAGCCAAGAATAGAGCTGGCTAGAACTCAGGCCAGTTTTTTTAATCGACAAAAAGTTGCAATTTCATTTGGTTACAATTTGAAACAAATATCACAGAATGGTACAAAACCGAGAAAAATATTTAAATAATTTAAAACGTGTATAATATAATATAATTCTAACAAACATTAATTTAAGCGTGTAAAAATATCAGCATATTTTTTTATAAGACTTCCTGCGCCTTAAGTATTAAGCCCTGTGTTGTGGGAGACCTGGACACAAACTTGACACAAATATCTATGAAACATACAAATATTTGTCATTCGGCACAACGATGTTAGTGTTGAGGTGATCACCTTAATCGACCTTCGATGGCGAACATACATTTTCAACTACAAATATAGTAAAATATTAATAGATAGTGAATTATGTTTTTAGGTGAAGGCATAAAAGTGGCAGTATTCGATACGGGGTTGGGTCGGAATCACCCGCACTTCGGGCGAGTACGGGAGCGCACTGACTGGACGGGCGAGAACACTTTGGACGACGCCTTAGGACACGGGACCTTCGTGGCCGGTGTTATAGCATCCAGAGCTGATTGCCTGGGCTTCGCTCCAGATGCTAATCTTCACATATTCCGCGTGTTCACCGACAATCAGGTACAGTAAATATTAATTACAACCCATATATTAATGTCACTCAGCTGGGCACGGGTTTCCTCCATATATTTTGTAGGGAATTTAGCATACTATACCACGCGAGGCAGACGGGTTGGTATAGGGTTTTATTTCGAATTTTCCTTTTCTCGTAGTGCTCTTGTTGCTTTAGGTTAGTCCCTTAGTCGCCTTGTGTCGTAAGTTAACCCACGTGTTGAAATAGCGTAGTGACATTATGTATTCTTAATCCGTCATTACACGGATAATAATCATGGCTACACTACTTTAGTGCAGACATCATCATCATCATTATATCAGGCCAGTGACGTCCACTGCTGAACATAGGCCTCACCTAATTTCCGCCACAGCTGGCGATTTAAGAAGAAGACACAAGAATAATAAATTAATTTAAAACTACGGCTCATATATATATGAAGGTTTTTTTTGTCTTTGGGGGGTTTTATTTATTAGTCAAGACGAAAAGAGATAGGCTTGACCTTCTTTTATTTATAAAAGTGTTATATAACTAAGTCTTTGTTGATTTAGGTGTCATACACATCATGGTTTCTTGACGCCTTCAACTACGCCATTATGCGTAAAATAGACGTGCTCAACCTAAGCATCGGTGGGCCTGACTTCATGGATCATCCGTTTGTGGACAAAGTTTGGGAACTTAGCGCTAACAAGGTAAAGCAATTTGCATTTACAAGTAGTTTGCATAAAGTTAAAAATTGCAAATTTCTTGATGTCGTTTTGCTCCCTAGTCATTCAAAGATATGGGCTATCTACAGAGATGCTAAGATGTAGACCTTATGATGGTTAAATCGTTTTGAAAATATAATCGTTACGATCCTAACCCCTTCTTAAGCCTTTTTTCGGGCAGAATTGTGATTAGTTTTAATCCGAAATGATTACAATAAATTCCACATAGATGCCATACATTGTTAACTTCAATATTGTAAATTAAATATCACATTTTACGGTCAGTATATACATAAATATTTTGTTTCCTATATTATTATAATTTAATACACACAAATTTTAGGTAATAATGGTATCAGCGATTGGAAACGATGGTCCTTTATACGGTACACTGAACAATCCAGCGGATCAAATGGACGTCATCGGTGTAGGCGGCATCAGCTTCGATGATAGAATAGCTAAGTTCTCCTCTAGAGGCATGACCACATGGGAGTTACCACATGTGAGTATTATCTTAGAATAATTTGAACTTGAAACTTGCTTTTTAATGAATAAAGATTTTCGTTTTTTCTTTTAAACAACGCCCGCATTAGGGATCAAGCTGTGTGCCGAGCAAGAGTTACATACATAATTAACGAACACTCTGCCTCGGTGGCGCAGCGGGAATTGTATACGACTACTGTGCAAGAAGTCTTGGGTGTATTTTTCTATCATTAAATCTCAGTATTGAGATTTTTTTGACTTTTGACTGATATGAGTTTTATTTTGTGTCCGCCAATTTTCTCCTTCTCTCTATATGTATAATGTTCAAAAATGCCCAGCGGCGTTTCATCTTGAAACTGTTTTGCACTCTGAGTGCGAGTATGGCAATATTTACTATGTTGTTGTATTTACAGGGTTACGGTCGTATGAAGCCGGACATAGTGACGTATGGCAGTGGAGTAAGAGGTTCCAGCGTCACTGGTGGTTGCCGTTCGCTCAGTGGTAAGAATTGAGTGTTTATTTTTACAAAAGAAAATAAAATAGAAACGATGGTGGCTGAATGTATAAGGAACCGGCGTGAAAATCATTCTATCCGAGTTCAATCCCGACCGCAGTACCAATGTGGAATTTATATGTACTAGTCAAGTAACTTACCATCTGCTAACGGTGAAGGAAAAACATCGTGAGGAAACCCACATACTTTAGAAGAAATTCTATGAGTATGCCTGATCCACCAACCCGCACTAGGCCAGCGTGAGTGGATTATGGCGTAAACCCTCTCAGCTCTCTAGTTAGAGGAGAGGAGACCCGAGCCCAGCAGTGAGACTTAATGGGTTGCTGATGAAAGAAAATAACGCCTGCCTTAACGAACGAGCCATGTGTCGTGGGGTACTATACAAACATACATTTAATTCACCTTTCTGTGAGAGACCGAGACTCGAAACAAATATTTATGAGTTATACAAATGTTTGTCTCGTATGGAAATCGAACCCATGTGCTTATGATCTGCATTTGTTTGTCTATAGTTATAGTCTTTTACCGCACATATCAGCTGATTTACTTCAGACTTCTGAATGCTAACCTAAATAAGAAATTAAATATGTTTCTAACATAGCTAATTATTTTCATTTATTCTCTCAAATTATACATGTTGGCAGCACTTTTTATTATTTTTAAAGCAATAAATATATTAGTATTTCTAAACTATGTACTACATTCAGGAGTAGACATGTAGTACCTACAACCTTGTGTGATCCAGATATATCTTGAGCCTCAATTCATTACCCAGTAGTCCATTTAGATGTACATGTGAAGACATAATTTCAAAAGACGTTCTAATATCAGATGAGGATTACTCATCTCGTTAAGAACTTGTGTGTTGTGTAGCACCGAAAGATTTATTTATTCTAGCTAATATAATAACATCGAAACTGAAACCAACAGATCGTAAAATATGTAATATTGCTACGGTGGCTACTTGTTCTGTTACGGTTGACATTGTAAATAATAAAACAAATACGTTACGGTTTCGTTTATGTGCAAGTTCATTTAATATGTATTACAACTTTCAATTCGTTTCTATACTACTATTCGCACGAGGTATTTGAACACCTCATGGCTAAAATTAGCTTATGAACGCATGCGATGCTTAGTATTTCTGACTACGGCATAGACAAACACCAAGTTATGACACTCGGAATTTTTTTTTTTGAATTTGCAGCGAAATCAATCAGAAGTAAAAGGAGGAGTTGAAAAGCAATCTATACATACAAATAATTAAATTGGAGTGTCTGTTTGTAATATTAAAATAACCGCTTTTTACTACATGCATATGAATGTATATACGGTACATATACCACAATATTTTTTTTTAAATTTTTGTCTGTCTGTTTGTTCCGGCTTATTTCTGGAACGGCTGGACGGATTTTGACGAGACTTTCACTGGCAGATAGCTGATGTATTAAGGAGTAACTTAGGCTTTGAAAAAAGTATTGTATAAGTGTTATGTTAAAGAGATCTAAATCGGCAACGGATCTAATCGACAACGTGCCCTGGACGCCAAGGCATAAAATTCGGTTTTTATGATTTGGTAACAAAACACATAAAACTAATGATTTAGTATCTTTATCTTGTATTTTTATGGACCTGAGTTTTGTCATCTATAGACGACATCGGCGCTTAGGCACGCTTGCGCTTGTCAAGTATAGATGACGTTGGCGTTCAGAAGGTTAAATACTTGATGCACGACTGTAGCCGTATGATCCATAGAAAGTTTCTATCGGAGTAAATTATTACTCCTTGATGTATAAAGCTAAATTAAATTATCCATTTTTTTTGTTAAAAGGACAGTAAACTTCCACATATCCATTATCATCTCCAGTACAAACATACAGAAGCAGAAATATTTATTTGCCAATGTAGGTAGGTTTAATTTACAGATCTTGTGTTATTAAAAAAGTGAGCGCCACATTGTACCCATAGGCATACAAATATTATTTCAAGATTAAAAAAAAAAGAAATTAATTAATTACAGTTAATACTACAAACTAGACAACAAACAAATAACAAACGTAAGGTTTAACGATTTAAATCTAAAAATTCAGAAAGTAAATAAAAACATTTTTCTATTAAAAACTTCTTATAAAAATATTTAAATTTAAGCCCCCTTATCATCATCATCATCATAAGAATAATAATCCCCTTATAAGTAATAAGAATTTTATTATAAATTAGTGGACCCATTTCAAAAATACTTTTCCTAAACAAAGCTGTGTTACTAAGATCAATATTCAAAATATTTGAGTCCCTTTGTCGTTTGTTGTTTTATTTTTTACAGATTTTATATCTGCCAAACTGTAAAACAGTTTGTTTTATTGCTATATCTGTTGTCCGGGGCTTCACATCCGCGGATCTTTGTTTCGCCACTACTCAGCTCCTACTGACCGGAGCGTGATGTTATAGCCTTTAACCTTCTTCGATATAAGTGCTATCCAACCCTTAAAGAATTTCTCAATTCGGTTCGGTAGTCTCTGATATTTTTACGTACAACCAAACAAACAAAGTTAGTATTGATTTGATAGCATCAACTAAATAAAGCAACCCATTAATGTCACACTGCTGTCTTCTCTCCTCTACCTAGAGAGCTGAAAGGGTTTAGGCCACAATACTTGCTACTTGTTGGTCGATCAGACATATAAGTATATATGTTATTTCAGGCACATCAGTCGCTTCACCTGTAGTGGCCGGTGCAATCGCCTTGTTGGCTAGTGGCGTGCCCAGACATAACTTGACTCCAGCCGCAGTGAAACAAGCACTTTGTATGACCGCACTACGACTGACTGGGCCGAACATGTTCGAGCAGGGCCACGGGAAACTCGACCTTATTAGTGCTTACCAGGTATGACATACTTCGCGCTCTTCTTTTCACGCAGACCGGCGCGAGTTATACGCTTGGAACTGGCCGGAGGTTAGAGTACGTCATCAGAAGCAGCCGGTCGGCTCCACTTATTATTTCACGCTCAGCGCGTTCGATTTGCTCTCAAGAATTCTCAATAATAAAAGAAGTGTCATGTAAAACAAACCTTATTACAATGAATCAAAACTCTGTTTTTATCATAATAAAAATCAATGCTCCTCACCGAGCCGGTCTGTGTGAACGGACCGTTAATGTGACATTCGACAGATTATGACGTCATACTGATGATAATATTTGTCATTTATCATTATATACACTCACAGTGGAAAACAGCTATAACATGTAAATTGCTGCTAGGACAGATAAAATTTAACTTATGTCTGTTTTTCATTGCCAGTGCGATATCTGTATGACACAATTTAAGCTCTTATTACAAGAGTCGTCATAAAATACGTCAATAAATTGTAAGCAAAGCACACAAGCAAGCAACTTAATTGTGTATACAATAACTTTGCCAGGAGTTAATTCAACCTTTTTCATAATTAACCCAACAAATAATTGGGATGGATGTACTATGTTTGTTGCTCTGTCACGCTAGAACGGCTGAAAGTTACTCTATGTTTGGCACAAACTAATAATATATAAATATCTATTTCTAGTTTCTAAGAAAGTACGAGCCACAGGCAACCCTGTCCCCCAGCTACATCGATCTGACGGAGTGCCAGTACATGTGGCCGTACTGCACCCAGCCGCTGTACTACAGCGCTCAGCCGACCATCGCCAACGTCACCGTTATCAATGGGCTCGGGGTATCTGGTAGAGTGGTATGTACACCAGTTTTTAGTTTGTTTTATAAAGTACCCCCCCCCCCCATATTGATTAGCCCAATGACGTCCACTGTTGAACACAGGCCTCACCAAATTTCCGCCACAGCGAGTGATTTTGTGCCACCCGCATCCAACGGCCACCCACAACCTTTACTGGGTCGTCGTCCATCTGGCGGTGGGCCGCCCCACGCTGCGCTTTCCAATTTGGGCCGCCAATCGAGAAATTTTTTGCTTTTTTTTTATCTATATTAATAGGTATTATAAATCTGAAGAGTATTTTGAACGTGCTAATTTTGGGATCTACTGGTCCGATTTGTAAAATTATTTTAGTGTTGGATAGTCCATTTACCGAGGAAGGCTATAGTCTATATATATAACATCACGCAACGGCCAATAGGAGCTGAAGAGTGGCCAAACAAATAACGATAGAAGTGAAGCCCCGGGCAAAACCTAGTGTATATGTCACCGTAAAATTAAAACAGTTAGATTATAATAAATCTCGCGAGATTGTATTATCAGCTCAATGACGTCCACTACTGGATATAGGCCTCATTAAATGTATATTGATAAAAAACTATTTACTTGTCTTCTGTCTTTAATTTTATTCATTAAACTTTGGCGTTGTAAGATAGTTTACAATTCATATGTTATGATAAAAGTAGCGAGAAAACGCTCAATAAGCGAAAAAACTAATCACAGTGCATTCTGCACATTGTAAAACATCCACATCGAGAAATTCGTGTTGTGGCTCTTTTGCAAACGCTCACAACGCGTTGTAGCAATTATAGAAACACTACTAATATGTATAAAACTTAGGCCTCTTTACAGGCATTTGCAATAGGTCTTAATTTATCTAATAAACTAGATCTTTATAGTTTTATATTTTGATTTAACAATTTAATGTACTTATTTTTTTTTGATGAACAACACCCGCTTTGTGGAACAAGCCCTGTGTCGTGGGGAACTTTACAAATATGCAAATAACGGACACAAAGTACACCCAGACTAGAAACAAAATATTTATGAATCACACAAATATTTGTCTCGTGTGCGAATTGAACCCACGTCACCCGGCACAGCGGTGTAGTGGCGAGGCGACCACCTTAACCATTCCGCCACGGTGACTGTCGACAGTACAGGTGACAGTATTTATGTTACGAATAATAAAAGCTTGTATAAATAATTTCCAGAAAGACGTATCGTGGCACCCTCACTTACCTCACGGCGTTTTACTATCTGTGTCAGTGGACTACAGCCCCATACTGTGGCCCTGGTCCGGATGGCTGGCCCTCAGCTTCACCGTTCTCGAGACCGGAGCCGATTTTGATGGAGTTGTTGAGGTACTATTCAATAACAATAACCTACTGGACCGATTTCAAAAATTATTTTGCCAGCCACATTCTCACTGAGTAACATAAGATATATATAACATCACGCTACGGCCTATAGGAGCTGAGCAGGGCCTAATAAAGATGAAGTCGCGGGCACAGCTAGTTATTCATAAGCTATGGTAGCTGCTTACTGGCAAGTAGCGCGTATTTAGTGTCTATGCGTCATAGTAAACCCGCATTATAAAGCAGAAATCACTTCCACTCCCTGTAGTTTAACTTTCTGTCAGCTTTTCTCAATGGACTACGTATAGTTTCTTCAAAAAGGAAATGAACTTGTTGTTGAAGGCTCGGCAACACCATCGTAATGCTCCTTGTATTGAAGGCGTCCATAGGTCACAGTAATTGCTTACCGCCTGTATGACTCACGCCTGTTTGCTACTGTAGTGTTCTAACACAAATAATATAATTAACGTTTCTACACAGGGTCACGTAAATGTCACGATAGAGAGCTACGATGATTCCGGCGACAAGACTCTGAGGAATGCCACTCTTACATTACCTATTCGGTAAGTATACTTTTTTAATTTATACCTATGACAATTAGAGATGTATAACTCAGGAGTGATACAAAAGATATATAATCTTTCAAAATACGTAATCACTCTTTAAATCTTTGGTTTTGAAAATACATCTTTAACACATTACATTATGATTGATTTTAGTCTGATGCCTGATGGAAACAAACAAATATGTAGATATAAAGGGGGACAATAGATACAGTATATTGTGAAATTTTGACACGATCACTTAAATAAATCTTCTTTAAATTACTATATTTATGGCTTTATCAAGTGTGAATCAATAAAAGAATCAATAGATATTTGCATTATTTGATCAATTGAAATAGTCGTGTCATTCAAAACCAAAGATTTAGAAGACTTAAAGATTTAAAAGAGTGATATATATATCTTTCGAAGGAAAAGATTTATAAATCACTGATCTTTCGAAGGAAAATATTTATAAATCACTGATCTGATAGATGATTTAGTTTGCACATCACTAATGACAACACACTCAGACTTGATCAAAACTGCTATAAAAACACAACTTCAAACTGCAAATCTTCTCTAATATATGGTGTGGCGTGCATAACTGTATTATCAACTGCTTATGCAATCGAAGGAACTACCTCGTTAATAATCATCACAACCTACTGCAGTCCACTGCTGGACACAGGCCTCTCCTAACACGCGTCATAATACTCGGTGTACCGCCTTCCGCATCCAGTTAAACCCAGCGATCTTTTTCAGGTCGTCAGTCCACCTAACTGGAGGGCGTCCTATAGACGTACTTAAACATGAAATTATAAGTTGGGGTTAACGATTATTTTTGTCGTCGAAGTCGTGTCAGGTGATAGCGAACCTTGTATGAGACAAAAACAGTTACAGCAACTATCTAGCAAGGGTTGCTTAGTGTGCGCCGCAGCGACCTCGTGCGCTGTGAGGCTATCTTTATCAACATTTTCAGAAACCTTCACTTTAAATATTGCCTATCTATTTCTACTTGGTAGTTAGGTTAGACAAAGTACTAAACTTGTATGTGTGTGTGCCGTGTGTGACTGAGAAACATTGAGAACTCTTTTCTATAGGACATTCAGTTTTACACATCACAGTGAACAAGCATATAAGTTATTTATTAAGTCCACAGTGTAACTGTCTGCGGGCCTAAATAAATTAAAAAAAATAATAATCAAAAACCGACATCAGCAGTATATAAATAATTTTCTAGCAGTCTTCGCCTTCCCCTCAGGCGAGCCGCTAGGCTCAGTAGCAGGCAGGAGACTTCTTTATGGGCAAGGACGTTGGAGCCCGATAATGAAATGAAAATGTATATTAACTGAGTAATTTGTAATAATTAATTAATTGAAATTGAAGATGATATTATGATGATATTTCAGTGCCCGCGTGATCCCTGTGCCGGTCCGTTCTCGTCGTCTCCTCTGGGACCAGTTCCACAGTCTCCGCTACCCGGGAGGGTATTTCCCTCGAGACGACCTTCGAGCTAAGCACGACCCACTCGATTGGCACGCCGACCATGTCCACACCAACTTCCGCGATATGTATCGCCGCCTTCGAGAACATGGCTTCTACTTGGAGGTTATGGGTAAGATAACTACATTAATAATAAATATCTGAAGAATATTTTGTTTCATGACTGTCTCTAAAAATCTATTGCTAGTAGCCACTCCCTAGCTCGCTAGCTCGCTAGCCGGTTTATTACGATAGCTTTTATGAAATAGGGCCCCAACGTATACGTTGCACTGTCTACAACGCCAACAAAACTATATCAACATTAACAAAAATGTATTGAAATCGATTAATTAGTTCACAATTTTCTGTGGGTCATCATGGTTGACGCTAATAAATCTGCAGGGCACAACCTGTTACTAGTAATTTTTTGATAGTTTTAACAACCTTTCTACTACTATTATCTTTTTAGTAACGAGACTTCCCATGGACGGTTGAGTGGATTACTCCACTTATTATGAATAGTCTAAAAATGATATATAAATATAATTAAAAAGTATATTTAAATTATATTTATAATTGAAAAATACACTGGCGAAAGGCTTAGATATAGTGATTCGGTGATGAATACGAATATAACAACACCTTCTACTTCAAAATCGGTCAATCTATTTATTTAGGTTACAAGAGACAAGTGGAGCCGCGGGCAATAGTTAGTGCATATATAATTGAATTAGGCTATTAATTAGCTTTCATCCGATACCCATATTGCGATAGCACTAAAAAAACGTCTGTTTTGACAGTTTACGTCCGCCATATTGGTTTTTTGTTGACGTCACATAGCCTATAACACTCGGGGGAAAAATACGAATCTAATGACACCTCACACTTTAAAATCAGCCAAGCCGTTTAGGCTACAGAAGGTCACAATGGAACAGACATGCCCACATACATACATACATACGCGCGAAAAACATTACCCTCCTTTTTTGGCAGTCGGGTAATAATGGTAGTCACTTAGTCAAATGCATTAACGTGTAGTAGGCCGAGCCGTATAATCGCACACGACAACGGTAATATCTAAATACATGTATAAAAACAATGTTCATGTTATTGGTTACCTATTACATTCAACAATGTACAGTGACAAATCTAATCCTGTAAAAGATTAACTTGTACGAGGTAAAGCCGCGTATAATTAATTTCTCGGTGGAAATAAAATTATGTAATCTTTTTAACAAGATATCATTATGCGACTTACCGCTGTACTCAGAAACATTTTAATCTATACTCATATTATAAAGCTAAATAGTTTGTTTGTTTGGTTGGACGCGAACTACTGGCCCAATTTAAAAAATCTTTTAGTGTTGGATAGCGCATTTATCGAGGAATAATCATGTCAGTCATAATCATGCAATGTCACAGAGTACTCACATGCCTTCCACAAAAAAGAAACAATAATACATTGTTGCACGCATAGATCCATAATGGTATAAAATATCTATATGTTGCATCCTAGAATTACTAAATGTATAAAGTAGAATTTTGTGTTTATATTTCACTTTGATACTTACCCACCTAATTTCTGCCACAGCGAGCAATTTCGTGCTGCCCGCATCCAACGGCCACCCGCAATCCTATGGTGAGGCCTATGTTCAACAGTGGACGTCATTGGGCTGATATGATCATGATGATGAACATTAGTGAACATGTATAGTCGACAATAAAACTGATTTACCACCCTTAGAGTAAATGTCGTTTGCATATCACAAAACAATAATGTCTATTTTTGCTTGCAAGTGACATCAGAACAGTGACAGTTGTCATCAGTAATGAGCCTTATTGAATTTTAATTTTGATGGAATTTTTTGGCAAAAGTGCTAAAGCAAATATTTGGTCGACTATACAAAATAGACTTTATAAATAACTTTTGCTATAGGATCACCATTAACCTGCATCGATACGTCATTGTACGGGGCTCTTCTCTTGGTGGATCCCGAAGACGAATACTTTCCCGAAGAGATGGCTGCGTTGAAGAAATCCGTTGACGCTGGCATGTCTCTCGTTGTGTTCGCTGATTGGTACAACGCGTCACTGCTACGACATGTTAAATTTTATGACGAAAACACTCGACAGTGGTAAGTTCTTTGTATATTTCTTAACTAGATTAACTCTCTAAGGCGGCGGATAAGTTCAAACTGTTGATATTTTCTTACAACGCTTTGATGGTATCTCGGCGTGTAATACCGACCCATTAACCGTCCCTGACTGGCCTGTTGGTCTAGTGGTTAGTGACCCTGACTGCTAAACCGGAGGTCGTGGGTTCGAACCCCACCCAGGACAAATCTTTGTGTGATGAGCATAAAGGTATGTTCTGTGTCTGGGTGTAATTTATCTATATTATGTATGTATTTACAAAAAAATGTATTTAAGTAGTATATCAGTTGTTTAGTACACAAGCAAATATAATTGCTTACTTTGGGACTAGATGGCGCTGTGTAAATGTGGTAGAATATTATTATTATTAATATCCCAGGGGGCTAGGATCTTCTCTGTCTTGTTGAGTTGAGAGAGTTTAGGTCATAATCCACATAGGCAGGCCTAATGCGGGTTGATTTATCAGACTTAGCCGTAGAATTTCATAAAAGAAGCCAGGGAGCGCTGATTCATTGCTACGACATTATGGTAGTAACGTTCCTGATTATGACTTCAACACAGTGACAAACAACTTTATGTCGCAGTCTTTATAGACAGATGCTGCAGAGTAGAAGTAGTTGTTGAGTGATGGTTTGATTGCAGGTGGATACCAGAAACCGGCGGGGCTAACGTGCCCGCTTTAAATGATCTGCTCAGCATGTATCAGGTAAATTATTGTTTTTTTGTTACACTCAAATATGCCGAAAGGCGAACTACTTTAAGAATTAAAAAAGACTGTACCTATTAACTCTTTGTCATCTCCATTTTTAGAAGTAGGTATTTCTTTTACCGCTCTTGTTACCGCTTTTTTGTATAACCAGCAGATTGAAACGTAACCTGATTTTCACATAAATCATTTTGTGACGATCGCAGTTTTGGCGATTTAAAAGGTTAACTAAGCATGGCAAATCTCTCACTTCTGAACCCTTCGTTCATTTTCAGTTTAAAACAAAAATGCATTGTACCAATTGCGAGTCGAAATGGGCATTACATTTCAACTATACATGTTTTGCTAGGCCATTCTCATGCCTTCTGTATTTTTCTCTACGAGAAAGGAAAGCGAGTGTTAAAAGTTGTCATTTCATTGAGAGTTCGTCTAATGATAACACTAACTGTTATAACCAACAGGTGGCGCTAGGCGACCGTGTATTCGAAGGATCGTTCAAACTGGGAGGTCATCCAATGTACTACGCGAGCGGTACGCACATACATAGCTTTCCTGAACACGGCATTTTGATCACAGCACAACTTACTGACCAAGGACACCAAGTTAGTATACCATAGTGTTATTAGAAATATTATAAAAATAAGTCACTTAATATGTTGGTGAGTTAAATGGGCCAAATTGAATGTAGAATTTGTAAACAAATAACTGTCAAAATGCTGTCAAATTGTATTTTTAGATTTAATTTTTATTATATTTTCTTATGCCGATATTAATTAAGCTGTAATTATTTTTAGATTATTTTGAAATGTTTATGATATTATAAACATTTAAATTCTAAAGTAGTTTTTATTAATATAATTGGTTTTACAAAAACAGCCATTAGTAGTCAAATTTTGTTATTTTTTATTCTACACCAATTTGGCACGAGTAAAATAGGACGAGTCTTTAAAGAAAATATACTTTCGAAACTACCCTATACCAATCCGTCTGGCCAACGTGGTATAGTAGAGTAGACTTAATTCCCTCCAAAATGTTTGAAGAAAACCCGGGTCCAGCAGTGTTTCAGAGCATACCTTAAACAGACAGACAGACAAAAATTTTGAATAGTGCTTTTGTTTTTTTTTTATATTACAAACAGACATTTCAATTTTATTTATTTGTATATATGTTGAGATGTTAATAATAATAATGTTTGGACATTCACACACAGCGCGATCTAGTCCCAAACTAAGCTAATGCTTGTAATATGGATAACTGATATAATACTTAAATACCTTTTTTTTTGTTATCGCTTATCAGACACTTCACTAGCAGCCATCGAAACAGAGCCATAGTCAACTTGTTTATGAATGAATTTTCAATTTCCATTAACACACTAATAACGGATTGATATAGTGATATTTTTTTTATTTTAACTAGATAATGTCAGGCGAAAAGCCGGCTGGTGGAACAGGCTCGTCGACTCCGGCGCACACGGTCGACGTGCCGATATTGGGACTGCTGCAAACTGACGGAGAAACTAGAGATTATACTAATGATACTATGGAAAAGTTGCCCAAGGTATTTAGACCACACGCTTAGCAGTCTGATGTACACGGAGCACCTTCCTGCTCGACCAGCTTCCAAAAACATTTATTTGTTTTTGTAATCACAATGAAAGTTCAAATCTAATTAACATGAACACGAGTCGATAGTGAGACTGACGGTGCAGTGGTTGTGGCCAAGTTTTGGACTGATGCAATTTGAGTGATTTGCTATTGATACGTATGATTAAGCGATGGTGGCTGAATGAATAAGGGACCGGCGTGCAAATCACTCGGTCCGAGTTCGATCCCGACCGGCAGTACCAATGTGGATTCCACTTTGTGGAATTTATATGTACTAGTCAAGTGACTTACCATCTGCTAACGGTGAAGGAAAACATCGTGAAGAAACCCACATACCCTAGAAGTAATTCTGAGTATGTCTGACCCACCAATCCGCACTAGGCCAGCGTGAGTGGATTATGGCCTAAACCCTCTCAGCTCTCTAGTTAGAGGAGAGGTCCTCTGCAGACCCGAGCCCAGCTGTGGGATTAATTGGCTGCTGATGATGATGATGACGTACAGAAGAAGTCGATAGCAAAGAAATAAACTCTTCAGCTTTATAATATTACTTTAGATAATACTAGCTTCCGCCCGCTGCTTCGTCTGCGTGGTATGTATTTTATACCTATAAACCTTCCTCTTGAATCAGTCTATCTATTAAAAAAACCGCATCAAAATCCGTTGCGTAGTTTTAAAGATTTAAGCATACATAGGGATATAGGGACAGAGAAAGCGACTTTGTTTTATACTAAGTAGTGATAGCATAAATTTTGTGGATACAGTCTGGTCGTCTAGTCGTGTACGGCGACTCTTCGTGTCTGGAAGGCGGTGCGGCGCGCAACTGTCACTGGTTGTTGTTAGCCGCGCTCCAGTACGCGTTGGTCGGCCACTTACCCTCGTCGCTGAAGGAAGCCGCCAACACACACCAACATCGACTGAGAGACGTGCATATTATACCTTCAGGTTAGTATTTACGTCGACAACAGTCAAGGTTATACTCGGAGCGATATCAATGTAGAATAAACAGTAACATTTGACTATATTCCAATGTCTGCTTTTGTAAAACCAATTAAATTAATTAAAACAGCTTTTGTATTATTTTGAAATGTTTATGATATGATGTTGACTGGCCTGTTGGTCTAGTGGTTAGTGACCCTGACTGCTAAGCCGGAGGTTGTGGGTTCGATCCCCGCCCAGGACAAATCTTTGTGTGATGAGCATGAAGGTTTGTTCTGTGTCTGGGTGTAATTTATCTAAAATATGTTAACATTTACAAAAAAAAAATATTTAAGTAGTATATCAATTGTTTAGTACCCATAACACAAGCAAATATAATTGCTTAATATGGGACTAGAGGGCGCTGTGTGAATGTGGTTGAATATTATTATTTATAATGTATTTAAAGACAATTTTTTTTAATTTAGGGACAACGCTGGAATTGGGGAATTAGCCCTGTGTCGCGGGGTCCTTACAAATATAAAACTAACCGACACAAAGTGCACCCATACTCGAATCGGAATCACACAAATATTTGTCTCGTGTGAGAATCGAACCCACTTCTTCTTCAAATTTTACACTAACTAATGGGTTTGAAACAGCAAACTATAGTAGTACCTAAAAATTTCATCAGGTTTGTCGATTTTCTTCTTTGTCGATGACTGAACCAAGTGACATGGATTTTGTTGTATATTTTTTTCAGAATAGGTACAGCCTATCACCCGGTAGCCGCTGACGTTGAGTTTCGGAACACCCTGTATATCCATCCTAATTTTCATTTTATAGTATTAGTAAGATAAGATGTAAATTTGTATACAGAGTTACCCCAACGTGCTGAAGGCGGTCGCTTGCACGTGTACTCACGGGTGCTATCCCCGGACGGCAGTGGTCCCAGGCCTGTACCAGATTGCGTGATCCCTACGCCAGTGGAACCACAGCCTATACATGCTGCCCCTGCTGCGCGGACCTTAGCGCCTAGGCATCAGCCTACCGACCCTAAGAGTATCGGTAAGTAATACACGTATGTAAAGTACTATCGACAAAGTTTAAGCATGATCAGTTTTGAACACATTTCGTTTGCAAGCCGTAAGAGTAGTACATCACTCACACATTACGTTGTTCTCCAATGAAAACCATATTTTGGGACAAAGCCCTTTTTTTGGAAAACTCTTTGTTTTAATTTTAATGATTATTACGACTTAAAATTTTAGACAGAAAAAAGTCTTTAATGGTGTTTTACTGTAATACTGGACGAAACCAAATTACCCGCAGGAGGTAGCCGTCGGTCACTGCACACAAAATGCAGTCTTAAGGTGGCCAAGCGTGAACTTTTTCGATAGTACATACACAGTATAAAATAAAATAATTAACCTTCCTTTGTATACGCTTAGATCTTAACTACGTAACGGATTTTATTGTTTGACTAGAAAGCCGGTATTTTATTAAAAGATTGCATGATACATTGCCAGTTATGATGGCCCTGGTTAATTAAATACGATTATTTGATTCATTTTGTATCATTCCACCACGCGGTGGAAAGATATCTTCTAATATAAATGTTTACCTGATTTTCAAATTTTCTGTAGTTCCTCCCCTGTATTATGTGATCTTTATTCCACTCGCGCATAATGTTTAAAATAAAGAAACAGCTTTGTATTCTGCTAGTATTTATTCTAAAGATATACATTATATGTATATGTACATTTATGACTGGACCAGTTCTAAAACTAATGTAGAAACGTGTAGCTATGCGCCGACGCAAATGTTTTTTTATTCTCTCGTAACAATGTGAAATGGTTATGACTATTTAGATTGAATTACATAAATTGTGTCACTTTATAACCTTTCAACATATATTATGTGTAGGTACCTACGTAAGACGTATACGACGTAAGAGTTTATATTAAACTTTTGAACAACCATATTTTGAGAACCGAGTTATTAAAATACTCGGGTCAAAATTTATGAGAATGAACACAAATCACTGTATAATTGTAATTTTATTAATATTTTTTCTTATGGCGATATCGGTGAATTATTGAAGACTTAACTTCTTATTATAAACATTTCAAAAGCTGTTTTTATTAATTTCGTCATCATCATCATCATATCAGCCCAATAACGTTCACTGCTCGACATAGTGATTTTGTGCCGCCTGCAACCAACGTCCGTTGACGTTTATTAGTTAATACGTTTAAAAAAACAGACATTAAAAGAAAGTTAAATGTTTATAGTTTATTCTACATTCAATTCTGTCCGAGTATATGTGATAGACCTCAAAACAAATGAAACAGCAGAGAAACTGATTTCGAAGAAAACTTTATTATTCATAATCAACATTTGGTAATAAAAATTTATCACAATCTAATCGTTCTATCCCGTTTAAATATTTATTTAAACGTTTGTGTTGCATACCTACTGACTAGAGGAGCGGCAAGGTCGGGTCAAAGACCTCGCAACTCGCGAGTTGTCTGATTCCGATTTAATGAAAGATTTTCTGCTACAATTTTTGTTGATTCGTTTGTCATTATATCGGGTATCGATAAAACTATTATCAGTTTTTGGCATCGAGAGCGATCTACTTCCATTCCGTAGCATAATATAATACTTATTACTAGGTCCCGCCCGCGGCTTCGCCCGCGTACTATGTCGGTTGTATATTATGTTGCCATGTTCTCTATCCCAGGAGAATTTGCAAACAAATCTGAATTTCTAAGGATTTGCACATCAAATTTGAACTTGACATTTTTTTGTAACCAAATAGTTACGGCGATAGAGCCACTTTTAAACAAAAACACAAATCCTGTTTATTTCCCATCCAGTGGAAAGTTAAAATATTATTTCTTATCTATGAAATTTCTTACACACATGAACAATGTGTGTACAAACTTATACAATGTGTGTAAATTTCAAGTTTCTAAACGCAGTGGTTTAGCCTGTGCGTTGATATATCAATCAGTCAGCTTGTTCATATCAATAGATAGACATAGTTCTGTGTGAAATCGTTTTAAAATATGTGTTATTGTTCGTTTCAATTGTAGACAATTTGGAGATGAACTTTGAGATTGCATTGTCTACTATATTTATTATTCATTTTCACCTTGTTACGTCAGTCGCGACTCTTAAAGCAAAGCCGTTTTCCCGATTGTGACGTGACGTAATACCCCGTATTCATTATCGCTCATGTTAATTACTGAGTGACGTAATATTATGAGTACATTCGAAATGTATATGTATTAATGTATGTTCGAGTAATACTTGAGAACGGCTGCATTTTTTTGGCTTATCCGTTTTCTGTTATGTTTGTAATTGTCAGGACAATGATTGTATATTATAAGACTAGATTCCGCCCGGCGGCTTCACCCACATAGTATGTAGTATCTAGTTGTAAGCATTTCAAACTTGAATATTGAACATGCTTTGGCATGTGATATATCAACGCACATCACAAATCGCTGGGTCTAAAAACTTGGAATATCGTACAAAAACCCGTAGACTATAACCAGCGACTTGTCTATAAGGACCTATTAGTCTTAATTTTTGATAAATTATACGGTGTTAAAGAATCATAATATTTCAGGTGCCCCCGATATAGAGGGCACGGAGCCGGCGCCGAGGACATGGCGTGGCGCAGGGGCTGCGCCGTCTAGACACATGGGGGACGAGCACTCCCCGCCGAGCATGATGAGCCGGGCGATGACACTGCTTGCCATCATCGCCATCGTGTACTGCATCACCGCAGCGTGGAAACGATGCGGCCGCAAGCTACGCCGGCGGCGACTCATGTCCCTCGCTACCTAGCATAAGCCTAAATGTGATAAACAGGCTAAGAAACGAAACAACGTCATAAAATCATAATATTCGTGGGGCCAAATCGACACGACTGACTTGGTACGATATTAAACTTTATTTACATTATTGTAAGTCGAAATTCGTGACGAGCAAACAAGAGGACTGTTTTTATATAAGAAGTGATTTTATAATAGTGACGAATAAATATTATAAGAGAAAAAGAGGTGGATAAGAGGTAAACTCTATATAGAATTAGACCAATTGACATCTATAGCACAATATTATGTTTGCTTTGCGTCTTCCGATGCAACCAAAACTATGGTAACCGAAAATATTTTATGAAAACAAAATTTCAAGGTTATTCTATGCCAAAGGCCAAAATACAGTTTGGCATCTATATTGTCTCGCAACTACCCCTGCCTGGGTGAACTTCGATTCTTTCAATTGTTTCTTTTAAGTCGTCTAAGTTACAGAAATTAATCAGAATGCTGTACTAACCCTCGCCACATGCCAATAGTGTTTTGTGCAAATGTACGATAGAGTGTGTCACCTGTGTTCCTCCTCTCTTATATCATTATTGAATGTATTTATTTTATGGTAACGTAGATATTCATTAGAGATTAAATTATTGATGTCTTGTTTAACTTATATCAGACACCTAGTGTCTTAAAATCAATGAAAAATGTTGGACAAATCAAAACTTTTGATTAAATAGCAAAGTGTCACTAAGAGTACTGGCCTTGTTTAGGTACGGTACTACACCCTTACACACTTAACACTAACTTCTTTATTGTGTGGAGAAGGGGCATATCTGATATTGATTTCAGTGAAAATTAAAGTACGTATTTAATTAAGAAAATATTAAGTATACTATTTATTTGTAATAAATCTTAATGTTAGTGCAAAATATTTTAAGTTACCACAATGTACCTCATCGCATTGGGATTAGTGCGATGTTCACGCAGATAGTCAAGTAAACAGACGTTTTTGTACCGCGTCTGATCTAGGAACAAAATAATATGAGACTTTGTGCCTAGGTATTCCTTTTTAAAATTATAAAAGATTCTCGTTTTGTTCTAACGTACACAAATGAAGCTGATTTTGGTCGCCCATTAGAAGGTATAAACAATTGGTCAGTAATTTGTTAGACATATCTAAATTATATCATTAGGCCTTAACAAATGTTTATTATAATATATACACCTATAGTAAACCATTAAAGCAAATAAGTTTAAGTGAAATTTACTTATTCGGAGCATAAATTTCGAATAATGAATCTCGCGTCCTAGGCGACTACGATCAGTAATTGGAGACACCAATTAACTATATAAATAGATACGATTAGTCCAGCACGTTGCCCACAGGCTAGTTGACTGGTGCCCATTAATGGACTGATAATATCGGTCTAAACCGTAGCTTCACTTAAATCATGCAACAGCGGTCGTTGCTCATTCACGTACATAATCCCTAAAACGCAGTTCCAAGTTCCCTTAGATACTATATCATATTGGCAATTTGCTATCTACCTCTATCAAGGTTCAATTCCCCGCATCGTGGTCGTTCGCAGCCATAGCGTGCGGCTGACGCTCAATAGTCAGAATACGTAAATGCACCTTTTCCGTGGTCTGCGACAGAATTGCCATATATTTGCATACTCAGACTGTTGCATCAGCCATGCGTAGGCGCACGCGATTATTTGCGCGCGGCTGCGATCGGCCGCGATGCACGCAGTTGAACCTTATATAATAATGTATATTGTATCATAATTTAGTTATTTTTCTAAAGGTTTAATATTATGGAATTGTTATATTTTATGTTTTAATTTCAATATTTATTTCACATTATTTATTTTGTAGCGGGAAATTAGCTGAGGCCTATGTTCAACAATGGACGTCATTGGGCTAACATGATGATGATGATTAATTTTATGTCAATGTATGAAATTAGTATGTCAATTGAATAAATAAATATTATTATTATTAGAGATAGGATACCTAATTGGTATCTCACTGTCCATCGTCGTGTAAACAGGCGTGTGTGTATTGGCTCATTTACAATATGAAACTTCAGCATTGAATCATTTCTTTTGCGAAAGTTTCATCATGTAAACGACACTGAAGTCGATGTTAAAGTCATTCAGAACGTGAACAAAATGTTATCTGACCTACCTAATTAAATTATATATAATGTACCTAGTATATACGAGTATGATAAGTATTTATATTGATTATTATACATTAATCACATGTAGCAATTAGAATCGGATATATACGTTCAACGTCCAGCCAACAAGGGGGAAGTAGGAGTTTCATATTGAATGTCCTATTTGTAATTCAAGAGACTTTCAGATTTCGGTTGGGTTATGTATGCAGTGAGATTATTTAGATCTCATGTATTAGGTACTTTGTAAGTCATGCACGGTAAATCGTTTAAATGCATAATTATACTTTTAGCTTTATAAATATAAATGCCAATTATTTAATTGAATCCAAATAGCATTATATTGGGATTCACTATTTGTAAATAGGTATTCCTTTTAAAGTATTAATTAATTTATTTATAGCGATAGTTTTTAACTTATACTTAAAACACATTAAAAAAAATAAACGCAGATTATATTACGGAGTACCTTTGTAATTTTAGATAGTCGAATAAATATAGAAATATTAAGTTCACAGTTTGCATTGCATTTGCCACTCACGCGAACAAACGCTGATCGCGTTCTAGGACAACGCCTAATGCGCTCGTGATCTCGTTCCAAATTAGGGCCATATTTTACCTTCGACTAATGGAGACTTTGCGACTGCATTGACTCTGCATCGCGTTTTTGACTCTCTGCTTCTTCCTCTTATCGTGTTGACTTGAGGCAGACCCTGGTGTTGAAATTTATCAAGTCACCCAGAAGGGTTCCAACTTGACTACCACATTATGTTGTAACCGAGACCAACGGCTTTACGTGCCTTCCGAAGCACGGATACGCTCGAAAATGAAATTGCCACAAACGGTCACCCATCATGGACTGACCCTGCTGAGTGTTGCTTAACCTTGATGATCGTAACGAACATCTCAGTACCACAATGCTACGAGCGCCTCTCTCTGCTTTCCACCGCAGTATTAACGGCTGTACAAAAGACGGCGCGGCGTGGTCTTTTTGACTGCGAACCTATAAAGACCGCGTCTGACCGTGGCTACCCGGGCCGCGCGCCGTCTGCGTTGGTGCAAACAAACTGGTTTGATGATTTATGGCGGTTAGACACGGTTATGCCGCCGCGGGCACTGTCGGGGCAATCTTTTGGCCGCGGTATGCGTTCGCGGTGAAATTGGCCGGTCCATTTAATTTAAGCGCATTTAAGAGATTCTGTTGCTGCATTTTAAAAAAAAGCATCTTTTAAATTTTCTAAAAAGCGATTAAATCGCCGATCGCTGATGCTAAAAGTAGCTAGTGTACGGACACTCTTATTGCCACAGCAAGTTGACATTATCAGCGACTCATTAAGTCCTACTGCTGGACTCTGGTCTCCTCTCCTCTAACTAGAGAACTGAGAGGGTCGCAACATTCTTATTTCATAGAAATTACAGTTTACGTTGTTGCCCTCACTCTTATTGTCCAATAATCCCTCTTTTTAATATTATTGTTTTCAAATAACTAGGGCCGTATTACATCTGCGTTTATTTATTTGTTGTGTGTCTATTATACTCATATTTTTATGCGGCGGTAGAGTATTACGCATCATTATTACATGTTTACCTAATAATCTCAATTAATCATTTTAACATTAAATAAAATGTTTAGTTTAGTTATTGATGTGCTTTCTTGATTATATAGAATGATTTTAAATAGAGTGAGTTTATATGGGTTGCGTCTGTATATTATAATAATACTAGCCTCCGCCCGCCTGGTATGTCGATAAAAAGAGGCTCGTCGGCTATGCCAGACTATAATCAATCAGTGTGTCAAATTGTATACTGAACCCTTCAGCCGTTCTGACGTCATTGAGTAACAGACATCCATCCATAATCCATAAAGTTAGGATAACTTTCGCATTCATAATATTAGTAAGAAAATTTGAAAAATCTATTTATGGATCTGTTTATGGTTTTTTTTACTTGTTTTACAGTATGTTCTTAGTGTTGCGACGCGAGTTCCTAGTCAATGGGTCCCTAGGACTCCCAATTCGCAAATTTCATCATTATTGGGTGTTTGGGAGGAATAGTTCCATAGTACTATGTTATTTATACGATATTAGATAACAAACATAGGTATTACTGGAAATAACTTAAGATGGAAGTAATACTTGCATCAGTTTCTTAATTTAAATCCCAGATCAAACAGAAACTAGTGATTCCTGATATACTCGTATTTAATTGTAATACTATTGCTTAGGAAGCGATCGGCACGTGGTATTGACCGCCGAACCACTCCAATAAACTAGTTACTTACTATTAGCATAGTAAACCTAATTTGAAAATAGTTATTATAAATTATCGTCACATTTAACAATTTTAATATAACTAGCAAGCGTGTCCTAGAGAAGAGACCGCGACTCGGTAAACGTCTCTACGTATAGAACGTACACGTAGATACGTAGAGTAGTACGCCCACCAGCTAGGTGGATTCACGAGCTGAAAAAGATCGCTGGTTCATACTATAACTAGCTGTTGCCCAAGACTTCGCTTCAGTGGATCTCTATTTGGTACTACTCAGTTCCTATTGATCGTAGCGTGATGTTATATCGCCTATTAGCCTTCCTCGATAAATAGTCTATCCAATACAAAAAAAAACAATTCGGTTCAGTAGTTCCTGAGATTAGCGCGTTTAACCAAGCAAACAAACTCTTCAGCTTTATAATATCAGTATAGAGACTGTAGTCCAGGGTTTTGCAACCTTTACTTTGCTGAGCCTCCACGAACCCAAAATAATATTTAAACGTCCTTTAAGTTTTAACAAAATTAAGAAACACATTTTATTTATCAACTAAATTTTTTATTTGAATTTCCAATTTCATATATAACGTTTTCGGAAATGTAAACGTACCTATTACGCCCCCCAAGGGGGGGAATGCCCCCCTATTTGGGAAGTCCTGCTGTAGTCCCACAGGTGTAGACATGGAGTCGAGGAATACGCTTGTGTGGCACCTGTTGTAGCAGGCATTCATACCTTACGGTAATCGCTTACCATTAGGCGGTATACGAGTAGGTACCACTATCATGGTAAAAAATATAGTCTCATAAATGAAAATGCATAATGAAATTATATCAGGAATCACTAAAATTTTGTGCGAACCTTTAAGATAGTATACTGAACGACTATTGTGAAATACAGTGCAACCCTAAGAATAGTCGCACTTTATTTAAAAACATCCTAAGTACAGCTAAGTTCATTAATATATTGGCACCATCAGGCAGATATTTTTGTTGAAAAGGGTGACTACAACTTATTGCATAATGTACAGCATATTTTATTTTGAACCATTCACATGAGGACTTATATTTGATCCATAGGTTCTATAGTATTTATTGAGCTTTTCAACGCTCACAATATTTTGAATCCTTGATGGTGCCAATATATTAATGAACTCGACTGTACAACACGGTTACTTACACTCAAAGACTGGTCATCGACGTACACTTTCGTTATTAGAAACTATGAAAATGTTTTTATTGTTAATACCCAAATAAACATGAACTGTTGCCTTATTCTGCATACTTATTATTTAAACACCTATTTTGTCTCCTATTTGGAGGGGAATAAATAATTTCCTTCATGATATTCAGGGTCCCTTATGACCGCCACGCTAATAACGTAAAAACAGTGTTCCCTAAGCAAAGCAATAAATAATATAAACAGATAAAAATGTTCCTGATTCAGAAAATTAACATTAGCCAACTTTAATCCGTCACTAAAAGTTGAAGTGCGATGGACGCTATAGGACGTCATTGGCGTCTCGATCAAGTTATTGAATGACGTTATAACACGTCCTTAGCTGTCAAAGGATTAAGGCACCTCCTGAACACCATGAAGTGTAATATACTATTGATCCATTAGTATATTACACTACAGGCGGTTCAGAAGGTGCTTTAAAGGGATCCTGAATATCGTGTAGTGTAATAACCCCTTCATTGCTCCTTCTGCAAACGGAGTACATCTTATTTCACTATGACCTTGGCGTAGCGGTTAACCCTTTGAACGCCAGAGTCTATACACGTAAAATGAAAATGTGCTCACCACGCCAATGAAGGCATAGCACGTCAAAAATGTACTGTATTTCAAAAGCTTGGCGTACAAGGCACGGCGATACCGGTTTGACGTGGCGGTCAAAAGGTTAAGGTGCGATTGACTAACATCGTCATGCCAAGTAAAGTCGGTTCGATTACCACGCGAGACAAATATTTATGTGATTGACAGATATTTGTTTAGTGTACTGTGTCTGTTAATTGTATGTTTGTTAAGTCCTCCGTGGACATAGGGCTTGTTTTTTTTTAAAGACTAAGGCTTTAAAAAAAGTTTTTGTGAGCTCAAATGCAATAAATAAGGGATTGCCCGAAATTCTTAATAATTAACTAAATTGTAGAATTCATACCTTCTTCGTTCGCGCTGTGTATCAGAGGTGTGTGTAGTCCTTTCTCGACGTTTTCAGCAATTTAATCAAAATAGATAAGAAATTTAAAGAATAGATTCTATGTACTTACTTATTTTTAGAAGTTATTTTTAGGGTTAGGTAGCCAAAATGACAAAAACGGTACCCTAGTTTTGTCACGTCCGTCCGTATGTCACAGGCATTTTACTTAAAAACTACTCTATGTAAATTGATGAAATTTAGAGAAAAAGTGTCTAGTGTGAGCAGCTACTTAGTTCTTATATTACCTTTTCTAAATTCAGTTTTAATAAATGCCGTTTTGATGATTTCCAATAATGGTAAATTTTGTTCAGTTTGCCTTTTTATCTAATTAGTACAATGACACTCGTTAGCGGTCAGAGCTACTTAATAATAATATTATATTATATAATATACATTTGACATTCAGGGGTAGTTGTGACATGTTCCAGATATTATGTACTTAGGTCTATACATAGGTTTGTAACTATAGTGTATATATAGAGCAAAAAAAATCTTTATTTACTTTCTTGTATTTATTTATTTGGCCACTGCTCAGTTTATATTGGCCGTAGCTTGATGTTATATGTCTATAATCTCCATCAATAAATGGGCTATCCAACGCTAAAAAAATTTTAGAATCGGATCAGTAGTTCCTGAGATCGTAGCGTTCAACCAAACAAACAAACTCTACAGCTTTATAATATTAGTATAGACAGATACTGTTACAGGACATACTAGTAAAACACACATAAAAGATAGGTCTTTCATTAAGTAGAGGGTCAGTTGCTAGGGCAACTACTGCATTTGAATGTTAAAAATTCAAGCTGTGATCAGCACTAACTGAAAACCAATAAAGCTGCGATTATATCTACAGACATGGAACGTTCCAGATAAAGTATTGTTGTTCCATAGAATTTTACAGCTCTTGTCTGTTCGTATGTGTGCGGCCACGTTTCAGTAAATATAAATGGGTTAATTTAATAAAAATTCTATAGAAAAATATTCTTTTGTCTGACACCACAATGTCTGTAGATATAATCGCAGCTTATTAGGTTTCAGTTTGGGCTAATCCTATTGTACTTATTCTGTTTTGTTAGCAGGGAAGCTGCGCGTCGTCGAATTGTTTAAGAACGGGGTGCGCATAGGTCGCGCACGCGCACTGCATTCGTGCGTCATCTCGTAGGCGCTCTCTCTACTCGTGTGTGAGTGCCAAGCGACGCCGGCCGACGTCGGTTTCAGTTCAGTATAGCCGGCGCCCATTCAGTGAACGCGCGCTTCTCGTGTTAATAGTCCGCGTGAGGTCGCAGCTCGAACGATAACATTTGCGACCATGGCATCGCAGATTTACTTACCGACCGAACATGTCATAGAGAGGTCAATCTTACCGTCTTACGAACAGTATGAAGATATGCACAAGACGTCACTCGAAGAACCAGAAGAGTTTTGGTCAGAGTACATAAATGAATTCCATTGGCAAACTCCCCCGTCGCCGGGCAAATTTATGTCCTATAATTTTGACATAAGAAAGGGTGAAATCTTCGTGAAATTCATGGAGGGTGCGATGACCAACGTGTGCTTCAACGTTTTGGACAGGAACGTGCGGAATGGATACGGGGATAAAATTGCATTCTATTGGTAAGTTATTTTTTGTTGGTATAGCTTCTTAAATCAATACACAGCTGAGCGGCAATCCACTGAGTCGGCGCGCGAACTTATTGATCTTCCCCAGGCCAGACTGTCCGTGCGACACACCAATAGGCATAGGCTTGTTTGTGTTCTGCCAATTGCACCTATTATGTAATGTATGTAACATTATGCATCGGCTGGCGGGAATTACTAATAAGTCTTAGTCTAAGTACGTAATTAGTCTGACCATCGTGTACTCTGATGAATATTTTTACTAGAGTACGCGATGGTCAGACTAATTACTTTAATTATTTTTAAATAATTTAATGCCCATTTATTTTTGTATAGGTATTATGTTCAGGTCTCTAGATAGATGAGAGGAGACCCGAGCCCAGCTGTGGGACTTAATGGGTTGCTGATGATGATTATGGTTTGCTCATATTATTAAATTTGTTTTTATTGATATTTCTATCTAGGTATCTATTGACTTTCAAATTGTGCTTAGGTACCTTACTTACTTACTTTATTTTTACTTATGGTACTTTATTTTTGTCACTTACTTACCTACCACTGAGAAGAGGATAAATTCTTACATCACAATAAGAATCTATTAAGTTATACCAGGGGTATCCAATCTTTTTCACTCCGCGGCGTATTTAGGGACCTATATGTTTAATAATTTGTCTCGGCGCGCTAACTTAGCTGGCAAGTAAGTAAGTGAAAGGTACTGGAAATGGTAAAGAAGATCGTCCGATTTACTTTCTACCAGGGTGCGGGGTGCCACGGTGGGTGCACAGTTTCGGAACTCCTGCGTTTATATCAAATTCATATTCAGAAAGTCTCTAACACTTGCGAGACGTTTTAATTTATTTAGCTATGGTATAGATAGGCGCATGTCCGTTATCCGTGCATTAAGTTAATCAGGAAAATTATTAAAGAAAAATGTTTCGTATCGTATTTCGTAGATTTCCATTTAAGCTATAACATGCTTGTGTTTGGAAATCCCGTTCTTCCATCTTAGGTATCCTATTTTATCTTAGCGATCAAGTTGCCAATATAATTCTTACACTATTCTTATAAGTTGGGGAAGAAAATAGTAACACAGGATTTAATCAAAAAATTACAGTTCTCTAAGTACACACAATAATATGTAAAAATCGTAATAAATTAAAATACCTACACCTGTTATAATTTAAAAAATTAACTCTGGAAGGTTTTTCAGTAAATTTATTTTAACTGGTTGTCGCCCGCAGCTCCGCCCGCACGTTATTCGGTTCGCGTAAAACATTGGGAATAAGATATTTTCTATGAATAATGAAGCCTATATTTTAAGTTAGACCCCTAACTAGCAATACATTGGTGAAAATTGCATTCAATTCCGTGGAAGTAGTTTTTGCGTGATGCTCGTACAAAAAAAAAGACATACAAAAATCGAAAAATGGTGATTATGGCTTCTGTGGCTCTAAAAATAACCTCTAATAATAAAAATATAATTGATTATCTATAATGTACAGACATCGATCCGTTACAGTTTTATTAAAATAATAATAATATGTTAAGAAAATGTATGTGCAATGTATCTACATACGGATACATAGATATATTTAAATAGGCAGATATTAAATATCATATCTAATCAATTGATATTCCGTGGCAAGACTTACCATGAGGTAGGCCAGTGAGCCCGACGGGCAATTAAAAAAAAATAACAACTTCAAAATGTTATAAGGCCCTTTTTCACTAATTACTAACAAGTATCTGATAGCCTATCTGACACAAAACAATGCAGGCGGGTTTTTGGATTCAGTTTTTACTCTACAGTTGCAATAAAAGTAATAAATAAAAATTGTAATAAGTATACCATTATTATTAGGTAGGTAGGTACTGAAATCTCCGTGGACGTCATCTTGGATCTTGAAATGGACCTAATTTTTGTAATTACCACCCCCGAAAACGTAACGATAGATATATTGAAATTACTGAAAATTACCACCCCCGAAAACGATAACATATTTATTGAGGTGAATGTGTTACTAATACAGTAATCTGTGAATTATGTAATATGATATTAATAAATTCTATTAATTTACCTATTAGTAAAATTAATTTAGATATTAAAAATTATTTCAACTTAAACGTCCCACTGCTGGGCATGGGTCTCCTCCAAAGATTGTGGAGGAAATTTAGCCTACTATACCACGTTGGCCAGACGGGTTGGTTATAGGGCTTGTTTCGAATTTTCCTTTACTCGCAGTGCTCTCGCAGTGTAGGTTTTACGAAACCGACGGGTTGGGATAGGGTAATGAAATTTTGTATTCTTAATCCGTCACTACACAGATTATATATATACTATTAAAAATTATGTCGTTACAACTCTTTCCGTATTATTTACGATCTTCAAAATGAATGACTCCCGTAATGATAAACAAAATCAAAAGCGGAACAAAAAGAAACTGAGCTGTAGGGTTATATTTATTATATAACACGACAGTATCAAGAATGCTGATCGCCTATCAGCATTCTTGATACTGTCAAAATCCACATCCAAACTTCAGATAACAACCTATTGCAAACCTATTGCTGTCTTGTGATTTATCTATTTAGATAAATATCAATTAGTTACATACGCGTAACTCTTGAGAACGATCGCGATGGTGACTGAATGGATAAGTGAGCCGCGTGCTAAACACGCAGTCCAAGTTTGATTCCGACCAACAGTACCAATGTGAATTTCACTATGACACTTGAGAACAGATCCGCCGATTCTGCTGATTTGTTTTTTATTGTATTTGTTAGTATTTTTTATGCACCAACGGTGGCAAACAGGCATAAGTATCTACGCCTTGATGGTAATTGTTACGACAAGGTTTATTTACATAAAAACGTTTTTTATATCCACGAGATAAGTCAGTAATGGGTAGTGCCGAGCTCATATATAAGGAGAAAAAATAGTTAAAATTAGTAAATGAATAGGGCTTAGGAGACAACTCGTCCACTTTGAAACTGGGACCTGGGACCAATTACACCTTTTCTAATTTGATAATAGGCAACTGGGCCCAGCTTCGTTTAGATATTGGGACGATTAGTTCAATCTAATATTTTCTAGGGGTTCATTGGTCCCAAACCCAATAAAGTGATAATGGCTGTAGCAAAAGGAAATAAAACATGATTAGTTGATAATAATAATAATATTCTACCACATTCACACAGCGCCATCTAGTCCCAAATTAAGCAATTATATTTGCTTGTGTTATGGGTACTAAACAACTGATATAATACTTAAATACATTTTTTTTTGTAAATACATACATATTATAGATAAATTACATTACATTATCCGTTTTATGTAATAATCATACAAATAATGACTAGTTTTTATTCCATTATTTAAAAACGTTCATAACGCAAACATAACTCATACAAAAGATACACTTTTTCAAAACCAAAATAAAAAAAATTAAAACAAAAGGCTTGTTAATTGAGGTAAAAATTTAAGTACCTAATTGAAGCAGTAAGTAATTAATTGAAGCCTCGGTGGCGCAGTGGTTAGTGATCCTGACTGCTGAGACCGAGGTCGTGGGTGCGATTCCTACCCAGGACAAATAAATCTTTGTGTGATGAGCACGATTATTTGTTCTGTTTCTGGGTGTAATTTATCTATAATATGTATGTATTTACAAAAAAAAAAATTAAGAATCAGACGTCTTGTACCCATAAAACAAGCATTAAAATGTGCTTACTTTGGGGCTAGATGGCGCTGTATGCAAAAATGTCTGAACATTATTATCATTGTCAATCAATTCTCTTAGAATTTCTTCTCAGTTTTCTTTGTGATTTAATGGTCACAGCGGTTTTTTTTTAATATTCGTCGTTCGTTAATTCATTAAAAAATACCCCCAATACGTATACTATTTTATATGATGACTGGGTTGGACCCCCAAAAGTGATTTATTTAATAGCTATTTCGAAAAACAATACCCGTCCTGACAGTCGGGTAAAAAACAAAATAATGCAATTGAGGCGTGTAATGCACGTATAACCTAAGCCAAACTTCGTAGTTTCTTAAAAATAGAAAGTAAGTAAGTTATTACTTTGGCAAATTGTAAAAGGACGAATATTTTAAAAAAACCGCTGTGACCATTAAATCACAAAGAAAACTAAGAAGAAATTCTTCGAGAATTGATTGACAATGATAATAATGTTCAGACATTTTTGCATACAGCGCCATCTAGCCCCAAAGTAAGCACATTTTAATACTTGTTTTAGGGGTACAAGACATCTGATTCTTAATTTTTTTTTTGTAAATACATACATATTATAGATAAATTACACCCAGAAACAGAACAAATAATCGTGCTCATCACACAAAGATTTATTTGTCCTGGGTAGGAATCGCACCCACGACCTCGGTCTCAGCAGTCAGGATCACTAACCACTGCGCCACGGAGGCTTCAATTAATTACTTACTGCTTCAATTAGGTACTTAAATTTTTACCTCAATTAACAAACCTTTTGTTTTAATTTTTTTTATTTTGGTTTTGAAAAAGTGTATCTTTTGTATGAGTTATGTTTGCGTTATGAACGATATTTTTAAATAATGGAATAAAAACTAGTCATTATTTGTATGATTATTACATAAAACGGATAATGTAATTTATCTATAATATGTATGTATTTCAAAAAAAAATGTATTTAAGTATTATATCAGTTGTTTAGTACCCATAACACAAGCAAATATAATTGCTTAATTTGGGACTAGATGGCGCTGTGTGAATGTGGTAGAATATTATTATTATTATCAACTAATCATGTTTTATTTCCTTTTGCTACAGCCATTATCACTTTATTGGGTTTGGGACCAAAGAACCCCTAGAAAATATTAGATTGAACTAATCGTCCCAATATCTAAACGAAGCTGGGCCCAGTTGCCTATTATCAAATTAGAAAAGGTGTAATTGGTCCCAGGTCCCAGTTTCAAAGTGGACGAGTTGTCTCCTAAGCCATGAATAGAACCTTCGTAGTTAAAGTTATACTTCTTTAGACCTGTGTTAGACTAAATTTACGGTTGTTCTATTGCAAATGTCTTATCTAATCGCAGTGATCTATTTGCAAACTTGTTAGATTAGATAGTATTTAATTTAATTAGGATTTTCACAATAATTATATAGATACTAATCACTTAGAATATTTTATTACTATTGGTCAACGTGAAGCCAGGCTGAAGAAAAAATTAAACTAAGTACATATAAATTCAATTAAAATAGATTTTAAAGAGTTTCATTGGCGTTAAAAAAATCCATTATTTACTTTTTTTACTTAGTCGTTTGTATCGTAATAAATCCACCTTTTTATTACTTTACTTACAGTTATATAGTGTATCGCAGCTTAGGCACCTTTATGAGGCTATTTGAACCTGCATAAACAGTTGCACACTCACAAAGTGCGCGTGTGTTGGCGGCGGGTATTACAAACACAATCACAGATAAAAATTATTTTCAAAATAAGTGTAAATCACAAAAATGTTCAATTAAATGTATTCGACTAAGTGATAGGTACATAAATATACCCCGTATGTTAATTGAGTCTGCAACGTGACACGATTCTTTAGGTTCGCCAACCACCACCAACATTAGACCAGGTGTAGCTTCTGTGTCTGATTCAGACGTCACGCGATACAATTTCAAAGGGGTTAATTCTCTACCTATGTACACCTGGATGAACAAAATCCATGTATGTGTATGTATGATATTACTCGTAACATAATTAGATGTTGCCAGCCCGTAGCCCCTCACTTGATAATAATTGTCTGTCCCCCAGTTGAAGGGTATTAAGCCTGTTACAGTTAATACATAAGCACTGAATCTATATCTACATCCACGGGGAGGGGGAAAGTTGAAAAGACCCCTTTGATAGAATATTCCGGTACTCGCCAATTCGTCTCCCGTCGCGCCGAGCTAATTGGATTCAGATTCAAAAGGGGTGAATAGACGAGGTTGCTAATTAAAAAAAGGTAAAATGAATCACACAGACAGCTATGCGCTTCAATCTACCTTTTCCCTTTTTATTACGTATTTTATTTAGAGAATTTATATGTCTGTAATGAAAGGAATGGAGTGGTGAAAACCTCCATGCTTATTCCTGACTTTTGTTTGGCTTTACCTACCGTGTCTACCAGGGAGATTTGTTACGCGTATATCAGCTGCAATGTAAATGTCTACCGCCCATACTAAACGCAGAGATCTAAAGTAGACTTACGAATACACTTTGAATGCATCTCAGGGAGGGTACCTACATAAATAATATGCTGTTCATATCGTCTGCTCAGTCATAGGAAGGTTATGGGATAAGTTCATGTTTAATGTAAAGGGCTTGTAATGGTACCCACGTAACACAAATTAAATCTTAGTTTAGATACCAGTGTTTTATAATTCTTTGTGTCATGTATAGTCTGTTTCTGTGTTGCCAAATAAAGGTTGTAATATAAAAAATAAAAAGAAGCCTACACGTACGTCCTTAGGTGTCTAACTATCACGATAAAAAAGTCATTCATTTTCAAATTTATGTATATCTATAACTTTTTATTATGTATAACGTATACAACAAATTGCTTAAACACAATATCGATCACTTCATAGTAGATAGGTACGCGAGTAACTCCATTAAAATTCCCGACGGCAAATATAATAATCCTGACGGCGCGGCGGCGGGGCCTGGGGTGAGGTAGACGCGGGGAAGGAAGGATTTGCAGTTGCAACGTTGCGGAAGCCTTTGATAAACGCAGACAGGGTGAAAATCAATGTGCGGAAACTCCTCTACCCTTCGAAGTTTGAGCGCATGCCTCGGAGCTACTCCTGGATCAAATTATATTGAGTGGGGGTACCTAGACTGGGGTGGTGAGTTTAATAATCAAATCATATCCCCCTGTGCCACCACTATAGATATATGTAGGTACGTAATGTTGCGGTCCAGCCTCCCCAGACAGGGAGATATGCTACCCTGTCAGGGCTTAAAAGGGACGCCATCTTTTTTATTTGTTATACAAAACATACGAGTACGAAGCGTTTGTTTATACCTAAAACGGAATAGGTACTTAGGTAGGTTTATTTAGCGAGGTGCTGTGCCTACTTGGAATGTATTATGAATTGCTGTTGATGATAATGATTATAATACTTAATGTCAAATAAATTATCTTGCGTTACCTAAGAAGACAATCTTTTTAAAAAAAAAACTGTGAAAAACAGCAGGTAGGAAGGTACTAGTATCAATTATACAGCAAAATTACAAAGAGTGACTCGGTAGAATATCATTCAAAAATAACTATACTAGGTACAAAGAACAGAACTAATGCTGAAGGTTTACGTTTGGCTTGCTCATTACCGTGCCTGCTGCAATGTTTATTAAAAGTAGATATTTATGTGACGCGCAGACCAATAAAATCTAGGTATAAGACAACCATTCTTGGTCATCCTAGATTACCCTCAGCTATTTTATGAGAGAGATATATTACATCTGTCCAATGATAAAATCTAACTACCAGTCTTGTAACTTAGTGCATCATGTACCTATCAAAAATTGCACTAAGCACATGTACATAATATATGCTGAAATTAATGCTGTGTTGACTCTAATATAGAGATAAAAATGGGTAAGCAAAGGTTAATAAATAAATCACAGTTGCTTCATTATTTGTAGGTACCTAAATGATTATCATGCATGTGTGCTATGATCGTGTATATTAGTTAAACGACTTTAAAAAAGGAGGAGGTTATATGTTTGACTGTATTTTTTTTAATGTATGTTCAACGATTTCTCGGAGATGCCTGAGCCGATTTAAAAAAATATTTTTTTGTTTGAAAGGGTATACTTCTGAATTGGTCCCCTATTCACCACGTTAAGTTCTGATGATGGAATCTCACGGAAATCGAAGGCATCCCTGAAATTTTATAGGTACAAGTTACGTGTTTCATATATTTTTTAAAGTTATTCAAGTATTTACGTCAGATAGTCATCATCTCATGTTGATGCGCTGGTGATGGAAGGTATCGATATAAGATATAGCTCCTTAACTGTCACCGTGGCGCAGTGGTTAAGGTGGTCGCCTCGCCACTACATCGCCATGCTGGGTGACGTGGGTTCGATTCCCACACGAGACAATTATTTGTGTGATTCATAGATATTTGTTTCTAGTCTGGGTGTACTTTGTGTCCGTTAGTTTCATGTTTGTAAAGCTCCCCGCGACACAGGGCTCGTTCCCTAGTGCGGACGTTGTCTTAAAAAAAAAAGAAAAAGAAAGAAACTGTAAGGAGTTGGAGGATAATTTTTTCAACATTATACCTAGGTTCTTATAAACCAATAGTTGTATTCTTGTAGTCTATTCAGGTGAACTGTCACTGGAAGGTAACACTCCTTAACTGTTAGGAGTTGGAGGATAATTCTTTCAACATTATAGGTACTTATAAACCAATAGTTGTATTCTTGTAGGTTATTTAGGTGAGCTGTCACTGGAAGGTAAACTTTTTAACGTTTAAGAGTAAGAAGATGATTTCTTTATCACATCTATGTAATAAACGTTAAGTTGTATTATTTCAAGTGTCTGAGGTGGGAGCTCTTAATGGAAGATAAAGTTGTATAATTCAAAGGAATTGTTAGATGATATTTTAAGTTTTCGATATAGGAAGTATCTAACCTGCATTCTATACCTGTATACTTGTTACCTGTCGCATTTTATAGGAAAAAGAAAGACATACAAAGATGAGAGTTGGATTCCTCTATTCTACAATCAGGTTGTGTTGTTAGAATATTTAAATAGACGTTCCCTGCTATTGGAGATTCTTTTTTCCTGTTTACCTGTCTTAGCTTGCCAGCCAGTATTACTAAATCAGCTAGATAAAAAGTACATAAAAAATGGAAAAATAAACTATTTAAAAAAAAAAAACAAACAACGCGCGAGGAAACTTCTCTGGCGAGACCAAAAGAAAAAAAAATTGTCGAATTCAGTCAATCAGTTGTCACGATAATATCAATGATTCTTCTTCTTCTTCTATGTTTCAAACATTTATTTTTTCATTATTTTTGCCGTTGTTTTCTCTATTCTGCTTTTTAGGGCGGAGACAAGTTCAATAAAAATCCAGCCGTTCTTGAGTTAAAAAGTGAGCGCTACATTGTACCATGCATACAAATATTATTTTAAGATTTAAAAAAAAAACGAAATTAATTAATTATAGTTAATACTACAAACTAGACAACACACAAAATAAAACTTAAGGTTTAACTATTTAAATCTAAAAATTCACAAAACATTTTTCTATTGAAAACTTCTTTATGTATCTAGAAGAATTCATAATTCATGCTTGATTAAATCTTTAAAGCAGTTTTATGTAAAATACAGTTGGTATACAAATATTAAAACATAATGTAGGTACCGAAAATTGTTATCGTCTAACAAAAGAATCATGTCAAACAGGCGTCTGATGGTAACCGGTAGATAAGCCCTATTCAGTGCAAAATATTTAAAATGCAAATCCAACTTGATCTCATGCATTCATCAGCATTTGTGCAAATAACGTCTTGTCAATTCATATAAACCGGTAGATACCTACTTACTTCTTGCAACATAAAACGTGAGAAACTAATTTGGTGTTTTTGCGTGGTTTAACTGACCACTCTATACAATTTATGATGTACCTAAATATTTTTTAAATTCGATTATACTCGTAGTTTATTGCCTAATGCCTAGTACTTAAATGCATCTGAACTTAAACTTGACCTTAAATATTTATTAGAAAATCCACCTTATGCGCACTAAGTGCGAATTAAGTATTCTTGCGTTTTTTTACGTGTAAAATAAAATTGCAAAGGACTTCACAGTAGGTAAATCGCTTCATAGGGTCCAATATATACCTATCTACGTAAGATTTCGCATCCGCGATTCATTTAAAATCAAAATCCGCAAACGATTTAGTTTCAGAGATACTGTATTTCAATTTTTCACAGATTTGCATTATTATATTGCAACGATTTTTATCCTAGTGCGCGCTTGGCCTAACTTAGACAATCAATGTAAAAAAAACAATTATTTGGGAACCGCAAAAGATCTTGCTTTGAGGACTCATAATACTTGTTGACGCATAAAATAAACACTGATAATAATAATTATAATTAACTAATCATAAATGTATTGTGAACGTATGGTACCTACTTACCTATACGTTGGTAGATGGCGCTAACAGAAACCTATCTCTGTAGGTACGTAACTAAATTTTAACCTATGTACTCATCATCATTTCATTTCAACCCATAAACTTCCCACTGCTGGGCACAGGTCTCCACCAAAGAATGTGGAGGGAATTTATATTTATACCATACCACGCTAGCCAGACGGGTTGGTGTAATAGCAATTGTTCCGAATTTTTCTTTTCTCGCAGTGCTCTTGTCTGCTAATGGTTATAACCCTCAGTCGCCTTTTACAACACCCATGGGTGGAGATGGGGTATGACATTTTGTATTTTTAATGCGTGTGACTTACTAATGTGTCAATTTTCCATTAAGCATGCGACTTATATGCCAGTAGGTAGTTGTAAGACGGGCTCTCTAATAGAAGTCTGCAATTAAAATAATATATTTATTTATCTCTTATAATGTACCTATCTATATTAGGCTGTTGTGTGGTACATTCAGGGTCTGATGATGACCAGAAAAAATTAATATCAAAATCTACGCGGACGAAGTCGTGGGCAGAAGCTAATGTGGAATAATATCAAAGTATTGCGAGATACTGTCACGATAATAAACAAACGACATCTGACATACAGATAGCTCTCTAGATAACGCTGTTACAGTAAACGGAGAAAACTCATGAACTTGTTTATTCATCGTAATAAATTAATGGTATTCATTTATAGTAAGTAAAGTAAAGTAATTTATTTGCCAGAAACATGGTTACATGGTGTTATAAATAGTGTACAGTACAGCATGTATCGCCGTAAGCGGCATGCAAATTTTATATTTGTGACATGTCATAAATAACAGTCAATATGAATAAAATTACAATTATATAATGCAAAAACATACTTTACATCAATTTACATACATACCTACTATATTACTATATAAAACTAAATTACACATTCAAAACAAATGCAAACCAAATTATTAGAGAATTCAGTTATTTATCTCTACATTCCATAAACTCTCGTACAGTGTAAAAACATTTGTTAACAAGCCATTTCCGAAGCATAGATATAAAACGTGTGAATTGGAGCTCTCTTAGTGCTTTAGTTATTTTGTTATATATTTGAATACAACTGCAGTACCAACCTAACTATTTCTTTTAAATAAAGTAGTTGATATGGTTGGCAGATGTAGTTTGCTTGGATCTCTTGAGTGGAATTTCTTATTATCGTTTGCCTTTATAAATAATTTTGGGTTCTTTCTAACAAATACGGCGATTTCTAAAATATAAAGGGATGTGAGCCTTAATACTTTTAGTTTCCTAAAGAGCGGTCTACATGAATCTAACAGTTTTAAAAACTATTGATAAATTAACCAACACTATCAAGATTTTAAAAAATTGAGAAATATTTTTACTTTCTCCGCAAAAGCGGGCGAAATGGGGGTTTGAAATTTAAAATTGAGACTTTTAGATCTTAAGGGTACTTACCTATCAAAAAAGAGCTTAGTTTTCACATTCTAAAACCTATTTTTATTTATTTTTACCCCTCAAAGTTTTTGAGTTACGATTAAAAATACAATAAAATATTGTATCCAAAGTACCTATGCGATGAAAAAAATATGAAATAAAATAATTCCAGTCGATACATGCACTTATATGTAAATATTACAGGAAAAATAAAACGATGTTTCTAACAAGAATTATTTTTAATAATCATCATAATCTACATTATCGAGCTGGTAGAGTGCTACCTAGTAGTTAAACAAATGAAATAAATTTAAGGAAAACTGAACTTCCTACGTAACTTGTTTCACAATAGTGTTTTAGCGAAGAAACCTAAAGAATGCTAATTACTAATTAGTATCTATATAATGGTAGGTCCGTTAAATAATATTATTGTAACGAAATTGCTAATTGCTCAGACCGATAACCAATATTTAATCAACAAGAGAAAACGATGTCCGTTTGCGTAGATTAAAAAAAATATAAAAAATAAAGAATTAATAATATTTTGATTGATACTTTTTCTTTTTCAGTATAACCAATAAAAAAATAAAATAAAAAGGTTTAGAACCTTCACTTTAATCTTCTCCTGCTGGGGTAAGATAGAAAAAAAATATAAAACAATGGTGTTTTTTTCATAATAACTAAACGAATTTTGACACTACACACAGTTCTCTGTTTTCAGGTCCCTTAAAACTATAGACTATAATATTATATACTTCAATAACGCCTGGTACTAATTTAAACGATTTTAGAAACAATATTATCGATCTTTCCCCATCGTCCTTTCAACCTTCGCTCTCGTGATAAAATCATTATTTTTATTGTTTTTTTTCTACTATGATTTAAACATTATCAAACATTATCTCCATTCACAATACAAACTTTTTTTAGGCATTCTTTACAAGTACTTTTCAATGAGACGTCAAATGCAAATCAAAAAACCGTTGAATGTTGCCCCCAGTCACCTTTTAATAATTTCAATGAACATACAATGGTACTATCTTTATTCTTTTGCGAATCTTGACTGAATTTTTACCGGCTTATATTAGTTTCCTTTGTGTTTAGTGTCGTACAATAATATTATGCGCATACACACAAAACTGATCGTGAATAAGAATTGCAAACAGATTAAGGTCAAGGGGCCCAAGACTGGTTATATTTCTAAAAGAACATACAGATACCTAAATCCGAATACTTTACGACATTGATATACTTAGTTACAAAAGGTGTTTACTATATATGGCTATTGGCTATACCTATTATGTTTAAAGGGGATTTTATAAAAAGAAGTTTTGTAGGGTCCGTAGCTCAAAAGGAAAAAACGGAACCGCGTATAGCGTACTTCCCGTTGACCTAGAATCATAAAATTTGGCAAGAAGCAATATCAAGTTGCACAAGTAAAGGAAAACATCGGAAAAAAGTACTCGTGTAGTTTGTTATATCACTGAATATTAGTGTGTACTAAGTAAAGTATACTGAAAAGGATATAGGTACCTAAGTGATAACTAGATAAGCCTAAAAAATTAGCGTAAGAATGAGAGTTACATAAAGATGGTGCATCTACCTGCGTTTATGTGAATATTTATTCTAAATTATAGCGATCCCGTTACCTAGGTACTAATATCATACATTTCAATCACAAAAACAGAAATTGTACCTATAACCGGTTGTAGAGAACCCTCAGTGCGCGAGTCTGACTCTCACTTGGCCGGCTTTTTTCTATCGAGCTCAGCTCAGCGAGAAGGACGAAGAAATTGTTTTTTTATTAGGTAGGTACGTTTAGGGGATCGTAAACGGTATTTTAGGTTCATTAACTTGCATTTTCATAAACCTATTTCTTATATTTTTGCTATTGTATTGATATAGCATTATTGTCTTATTGAAGTAGGTAGGTACTTCATTTCAGTTACACTGTCATCTACTATCAAGCTGATTTATGTATCCTGTAACCGAAAATATGGTCTCAAATTATCACTAAAAGTTCCTACAAACCTACTTACCGACTCATGGTAAATTTACTTACCGCATACCTATTGACTTCCCCTCCATAATTACTTAGGTACTTCCTTATTCGAGGCTCTTAACGTTTTTATCCATTTCACAAACATCAAAAAATAGGTAGGTACATAAGGTGGAAAATCAATAAGTACATAAAATTTGTTAAAATGCTACTTAATTTTCTATTTACCTGACTACTTCTGAATTAGATACCTACTGATTGTTAAGCGTAACAACATAAGTATACGCTTAAGTAGATATGACATGTAATGGTTGGTTCTTAAGGTCAACTTAATCAAGGTCTTTCCGTAAAAAGAACGTAGACCGTAATATTTTGTCACAAGAACCTAATTTTCACGGTCATCCATGCAAAAGTTAATACCTAGTCAAATATCGTTTAAAGTTTTCATAAACAAATGTTCATTTTATTTTGTAGATTCATATATGACGTCACGTGTACGTTAATTTGACAAGGTGTCGGTGCATTAACAATTTGCAGGGCATATGCTCGCCATACACGCAAGGTTATGCATGTAGGTTTTTACCTAACAGTTAGCAAAACCATCATGCAAACCCTAGCGTATATTATGTCGTAAAACTGTTAAGTTATAGTTGCATGAACATGCATAACTGAACAATGTTACGCCATAGCCTCCCCGTAACCGTAAACTGTACGTTTGTACTTTTGTAGTAGTAGTATATATATATTTTCACATATTATTATTAAAGATACATAGGTAATTATATTATGTATTACAAAACGTATTGTAGGTAGGTACTTATTTATTCCATTCTAAACAGAGCATGACCAATTAGAATTTAAAAGGCACCGGCCGACTAGACGTCATGTCACGCCATTACTTTCACTTTTCAAAAGTTCTTGAAGCTTAGTTGAATTATTTGCCTCAGATTTTATAATGACAGTTCGTAGTGCCTACTTTCTAGCTCTTTATTTTCTAGAATTTTCAATGAGTATGAGTTATTCTTTATGAGGTAGATCAAGATTTCTCCTTTAAACTTGAAGGAGACATCTGAGTGGCCTGCTTGCCATACGGTATATTCTGATATTGACTAAATCGATTATATCCTATTTGTTGTAGGGAGGGAAATCACCCAGAAGATTACAGCCGCATCACCTATGCCAAACTTATGGATATGGTATGCCAATTCGCTAACGGTCTTCGCGAACGCAACATAGGCAAAGGGGACAGGGTTGCTATCTACATGCCTATGATACCTGAGACTATCGTGTGTATGCTTGCCTGTGCTCGTATAGGTGCTATACACTCTGTCGTGGTAAGATTTTCTTCAAATTCTTATATATTATTTATTTTCCTGCTAATGAGTAGCGTCTTCAGAAATATCCAAACTTACGATTTTTTTTAGTTCGCGGGCTTTTCGTCGGATTCACTTGCTGAACGAATGTCTGATTGCAAAGCGAAGATATTGGTAACTGCAGATGGAGGATGGCGCGGTACAAAACTGCTGAACCTTAAAAACACCTGTGATGATGCACTGGAGAAAGCAAAGACAAAATATAACCACACTGTCAAAATGTGCATTGTTGTGCCACATTTAGAACGTATAACTCCTTGCGATAATAACATACGTCCAGAAGTAAGTTCAGGCCTGTCGAACAGTTCTATTTAAAGTAAAAAGGTACATTGGAATTGGACCAAAATTGTATTTATTGTTTTACTTCTAGATGAAATGGAATGATGATATCGATGTCTGTTGGGAATCAGTGATGGAAGGACAGTCCACTATCTGTCCACCAGAATGGATGGCTGCCGAAGATCCACTATTTATGTTATATACCAGGTAACATACTAACAAGTATAAATGGGTTACATTGTGGTAAGTCAGTTCAAAGTCGCTTGTTAGCAATTACTAACAACAAGGTTTTGATTTATTACTGTTACTTCTTTCAGGTTTTTGGTGAACTTCGTCCTTATTCTACAGATTGTCATCGTGTGCCTTTTTTGATCAAGTGTATTTTATAACTTTTTTAAATTCATGTTGTAACGAATGCATTTTTTAGCGGGTCCACGGGTAAGCCAAAGGGAGTGCTGCACACCACAGCTGGCTACATGTTGTACGCGAAGACTACTTTCCGCTACGTGTTCGATCACCGTGCCAAAGACATCTACTGGTGCACTGCAGACGTGGGCTGGATCACCGGACACACCTACGTTGTGTATGGGCCGTTCGCAAACGCCGCTACCTCCGTAATAGTAAGTAATTATTATTTGTCTTATCATCACGGTTATTATACTTCTCTGTAATGGTCCGCACCCATGTTAGGTTAGGTTAAGATTGGTCTCGTGTGGGAGTCGAACACACGTCACTCGAGGCGATGTTAGTGGCGAGGCGACCACCATAACCGCTACGACACAGTGACAGTCGACGGAACCATTTATTCTGTGACGAAAATGTAGTAAAAAACAGGGAGACGTCTATGTTCTGTTATGAATCTATGAACATTATCGACTAGATATTATTAACATTATAGCCTCCAAATTTTAAAAAGAAATTTAATTCTATCAATAAGTATTATAAGTAGGTATTAGGTCCAGACTATGCATATAGGATACCTATAGATAAGTAATAGAAATTGTATAAGATGATTTTATTTACTTATTCTGTGCTTTAATCCTCATAATATCTAAATACTAAGAATACCTACAGCAATGTGTGTTTTTGATTAGGTAATGTTACAAACAAAATATTTGCTGAATGTTAATTAGATATTGAGCTGAGTTGGAAGCTGTTTTCTAGATATTAATACAAGTGACAGTTGTTGATATTAATATTACTTAGTTTGAAAGGACAGGCAGGTCATGTTACCAACGTGGAATTATACCTACACATCACATAATACACTTATTATGTAAACTTATAAAGTACCTTTGAGTAGTACCTAAATAAAGTACGGCACAATGGTTCTAAATACAACTCACGGGCGTAACCAAATTATTAATCAGAGAAGGTTTAGTGAAATAAAACAACATTAAATGTTCATGAAATGACAATACGTGTGAAAAATTGTTTTAAAGTACCTATCTACCTATACATTGTATTTTTCTTGCCCCAAGAGACTGCAGACCCGAGTTAGTTAAGCTTGATACTTCTAGCGTTCTTAAGAAAAATATTCTTGACAGACGGACAACGGAGTGATCCTTTAAAGGTTCCGTTTTTATCCTTTTGAGGTACGGAACCCTAAAAAATAAAAATTTTCATTATCATTTGATGTACTAGGCACTCACGCTGCAATTACACTACGTTATTTTCAAATACCTATCTATATAATATATTATAATGTCCCATTTGTCTACACTGGACACCGTACTTAGTGTACCTATGTACTATGAATATTTCGGAAGAGGTTTGAATCCCAAAACCCCCTCTCTAGCCAGAGAGGGGGTTTTTCGGTCTCGATCTCAATCGAACTGAAATCGTATCACGGGCGTAGGTAGCCACCTACGCCCGTGATACGATTTCAGTTCGATTGAGATCGAGACCGAGTTCCTGGATTCGATTCCCGGGTCAAGTAAAAATAGTACCTACCTAGGTACGCATTGGGTTTTTCTGTAGGTACTCCTGCCTCGGTAAGTCGATAGTCCAAGGTCTATCGACTCAAATTCAATAGTTATTTATTCATATAGATCACATAATTACATGATACATAAGTAGGTACGTCATATAAAGCCAAAAAGGTGTAAGCAGGTAGATAATTATGCTAATTTTGTTACGGCTGAACTTGCTATTGTTACTCATATTCTGCGCTATCTTATTCATCAAGATTTTTGAGAGATACCAACTCTAATCTGCTAGTAACAGCTAGGTACTAGTTACTACTACATTTGAAACCACAAGTCAATGATGAATATAAAATAGTTAATTCACCAGGATGTTAGATGATTGAAAGTTATAATAATAATATAGTTTATTTTATTGCTTCAAACATGGTAGGTTAGAGATGTTACAAAAAATCTGGTTTCACATATTTGGCCGTTATACAGCATGCAACAATAATGTACCAAGTAAACCCTTAAAATAAAATTTAAGTACATATTTTACTATTAATAATGTAATGTATTCTTAAAATTATAGGATTTACAGGAATTATTACCTAGGAATTCATTAATTGAATAATAGCATTCTTCTATTAACCACTTTTGCAGCGCAGTGCAAAATTTATTAAACATATTATTATTATATAGATAATAACAAGATCAACTCAAGAATTTGACATTGAGTTAAACATTACATAAATAACATGACCTGACATTCTTGACAACTTAACCTTGTTTGTGGCCACGCATCGGGTGCCTACAATGTAAGTAAGTAGATAGGTACATACCTATATATTATGTAAAAATAAAAATTAATAAAATAAAAATAAATAAATTAATAAAAATTAATTAATATAATAAAAATTATTATTTTCTTAGGTAATAGGTGTTTTACACGGTTATAAACTTGCGTTCCAACAGAGTGACCTTGGTGGATTCCAACCGTGTAGCCGGCTGTTGTTAACCAAATTTCATACAAACTACGCGGATGGCAACCAAGCTCCCACCAAGGTCACTCTGTTGGAACGCAAGTTTATAACCGTGTAGAACACCTATTAAACAATACGACTTATTTGCAATATAACTCCGTTTTCACAATGGCGTTTTATACCCTCAAATCTATCTATCGAATAACCACATAGGACTACGATTTTTTCAGAGTAGGTTCCTTATTTCATTCTTGTCGGAGAGTCAGGAAAGTAAGCAAGATGCGGTTAACCTAAGTTAAGTAGGTACTTCATCCCTTGGCATTTATTCGAAATCGCATTTCGGTATATATGGGTCGAACTAGGAACCTTAGCAAAACAAGCACTTAAACACTACTTTTGTGACACGAGACAGTCCATAAATTTCGATCGGTTTTTATAAGGTAAAACAAGTAAATATAATTAAAAAAATGTAATAACCCGACAGCGACAGCGTAGGGCGGCCTCCCACCAGATGGACCGACGACCTGGTAAGGGTTGCGGGTGGCCGTTGGATGCGGGCGGCACAAAATCGCTCGTTGTAGCGGAAATTAGGTGAGTCCTATGTTCAGCAGTCGACGTCATTGGGCTGAAATGATGATGATGATGAATAACCCGACTGCCAAAAATCAACAGAGAGCAACGCACTAAAAAGACCGTAAAATTATTGTACTATTATTATACCTGATAAAATTTAAATACATAACATATTATGTATATATTTGTAATCTTCATTTGATTCCCTTTATTTTGACATAGTGTCATAGGTGTGATAGGTGGTGAGTGTCGATAGGTTTGGTTAAAAAAAATAATAGAACAACTTACAATTTGGGACCATTCAATTATGTATAATCTCTTTTTGAATCTATGTAATCTCCTTTTGATTCTCTTTATTTTGATACAAAACTCGATAGGTTTGGTTAAAAAAAAATTGAACTTCTTACAATTTGGCGTCAAAAGCCCGCCGTTTAAGTCTTTTTATTCTTAAAACCTATCTAAGGACACTTAGGTTTTCTAGACGAATCTAACGATACCCTAACTGTCAAAATCCATCCAGCCGTTTGGAAGATTCTTGGGAATACAGAAATTTACAAACATACAAGATACACGCGAAAAACAATACCCGCCCTGACAGTCGGGTAATAAGGTGATCATCTCGCTTTTAGCACCTATTTAAAAAGTGAAACAAAATAACACTTAACGAACACAGAGTACCTAAACCCATACCTACTCCAAACAAATATGTAGCTAGGTAGCTATGATTCGCACCCACCACCCACCACCAGGAGTGACCACCTTCGACTACAGTCTGGAAGGAATCATCCGCAACTAATAAATAAATTTGTGTGAATCTGATACTTCCTAGGTACTATTATTTATTCTGTATATATCTATTAGTACTAATATTATAAAGCTAAAGAGTTCGTTTGTTTGAACGCTAGGATCTCAGGAACCTATTTGAAAAAATATTTTAGTGTTGGATAGCCCATTAATCGAGGATGGTTATACGGTATATAACATCACGCTACTGGCAATAGGAGTTGAGCAGTGTCGAAATAAAAACGACAGGAGTGTTGCCTCGCGCGACTTCTAATTAGGTACATCTGTAGAGTTTGTTTGTTTTGTTGAACGCATAGGCTATATAACATCACGCTACGGCCAATAGGAGCTAAACAGTAGCCAAATAAAGAACGACGGGAGCGAAGCCCCGCTAGTTTTGTTTCGGGTCTGAGTCTGGTCACTGTGTGTGTGCTCTTATATATTGTAGCAAGACTGCTTATTTGTTTTGATGTGAAGTGTACAATAATTGAACATAACCATTTACTTATGTGTAACTAACCATATAGGTAGCATTTATTATAAGATTGCCTCGAGGACTAAAGATATTATATAGGTACCAGCCCCCTGATTCTGGCTTGCGGATGGCGGATCTTAGTACGACGTATTTTAACAGCTTAAGTTATTTAATGTTAGAAAATAGTCTCCCGTATAGAAAATTAAAAACTGATTAATTTAAGATTTTTTCCTACAACCATCTATTTCTTTAACATTATGTTTTTTAACTTAAATTAAACTGACATTTCCGGCCGAAAATTTTCCGACAGCTCAGAATCAGGGGGCAGTTTCCACCAACAGCTTCCGCGCGCTTAGGATGTAGGTAGCTAATAAAGTTATATTAGGTACCTACTTAACTTTCCTCATGAATCACTCTATGTATGAAAAAAGTTACTTATTTTGGAAGATCTAGGGCTACAGACCGAGGGAAGCGATTTATTTTAAATTTTAAACTATGGAAGGATTTATTTGCTTTGTAAGTTCAAGATGAAAACCTTGCGAAGGGCACCGCTCAAGCCCCAGAGCCCAGGAAGTAAGCTATTATACCTATACCTATATTATAAGTAGGTACCTACAAGCTATAATCAAGTACTTACTTTTCAGTTCGAAGGTACCCCCTTCTTCCCAGACAACGACCGCTACTGGTCGTGTATTGAGAAGTACAAGGTCACTCAGTTCTACACTGCACCCACTGCGCTCAGGGCATTGATGAAGTTCGGTGAACACAATGTTAAGAGGTCAGTAGGTATTGGGGAAACAAGCATTACATCATTTGTTATTTAGTTACAATCTAAGACAATCTGAGGCTGAAAACAGCGGCGCCGAGGTGACAATTCATAGTGAATTGTGTGTTGAGATGAAAACTGGTGTACCTATTTGCTTTGCGATTATTGGAAGTTACATTAGCCTCCATTGTCTTATAAGTATTTTAATCTCTTAATGATTTTGGTAAATGCTTTAATGAAAATAATTAATTAATTTAATTAAATGATTTGTTTTGCAATACCTACTCGAATCATCATACAAAAGCAATGATGTATTGCTTTGCTATAGTTAACTATAAAATTTAATAGTATAGGTACCTAAATATTGATTGTTTGGTGTCAAGTTGTAATTGATGTTGTGATGTGTGTGTGTATGTTCGTTCGTGTTGTGTTTAAATGTATGTATGTAGGTATATGATTAATATTATATCAGAGCTTAATAAAAATTACACATTAAATGTGTTGTTTAGTCTGTATTAAGAGACCAGTTTTCCTCGCTCGATTTGTAAGCTTCAGAGAAAATTGACCTCGAAACATGAATTCGTAGGAGAATACCGGCGGTCCATTAGGTATATTTGGTGTTATTTGGCTGAAGATAGAAGCTATACCTACTTAACTACAATCAATAATAAATATCAAGAAACTAGGACAACGATTTCAGTTTAAATTACGGACATTAAGTTAGATACCCTATTCAAGTAGTTTAATATCACGTAGTATTATTTAGGTACCTATATACTGTTATTAAAATTCGTGTGAAATCCTCTACGGACCAACAAGATTCGCCATTACTGCGGATCACGATCGTTTGTAGTTTACGTAATGGGTGTATCTAGGTACCCACGAGTTTGATATTTTTTATTCTTTAATTATAAAATAATATAATAAACGGTGTATGCACCTTTATATACGGTAGTATACCTTGACTCTTGTTGGGACATATGCAGATCACCTGTTGTATGTACATTATATGATTTCGTTACGGTAAAACTATACCTATTCTGTGGTTACCTAAGATAATGTGGCATTTAAGTGTCACGAGGTAGATTTTTTGAAAAAGCGTCTTTTTGTAAAAGCAGTTATAAAACTTGCATTGAATGGCGCCTAAATTTAAGCAATACAGTGTGCTGCCTGAAAGTAATGTGCAAACTCAGTGATTTTCCTCTATTTACAAATTATTATCATTAGAATATATATACTTACCTAACTTAGTGCAATCGCCGCATTTTGTACGACGATTCCCCTGTACATGTTATGAGACGAGATAGATAACGAAAACAAGATTGGTAATTAGGTAAATAGCGATTATAATATCTTCGCAACTTTATTGATTCATATAAAATGATATTATAAATGTGATTTGTCTCGTTACATGTATCGGACTAAACTATATCTGGGCAGCTGAATCAGATGAACAATCCAACATTTTGAGTGATCTTATTGATCATGCATTTTTACTTAAGTCAATACAGGTATCTCATATCAAGGCCCTAATTCTGAGTTATCGGAATGATCCCGCATCGTAAACTTTTTCGAATCAGAACGAAGTTTATTTACGGTTATTTTAAGTACGGTACGGTTTTTTTGGTAGAAAATAGGTTATCTTATAGGTACCTATTTTTTTAACATTTAATAAATTGACATTTCCGGCCGAAAACTTTCCGATAACCAGAATTAGGGCCTTGGGATGAGCTGTTGGATCCATCTGATCCAGCTGCTCAGATAGGGGTAAATATTCCCCAGACATAACGTGACATCGCTGCGGGTGTTGGCCAGCGTTGGTGAGCCTATTAATTCCGAAGCATGGCTGTGGTACTACAACCTGGTTGGCAGCGGCCGCTGCTCAATTGCTGATACATTCTGGCAAACAGAGACTGGTGGCCACGTCATTACCAGTTTTCCCGCCGCTACACCAATGAAGCCGGGTGCTGCTGTAAGTTGTTTTTATATCCTGATAAATGGCACTACTCACCAGCGGAAACACAACACTATTATATAGTCCCAGTAACTCACTAGAAACTCATCATTGTCATTCAGCTTAGCCACGCCCCTTGACCAATTAGATCTTAGTAAATTAGAAAGCCATGTTCACATTGACCATTTGAACTTAGCACTCCGAATATAAATCATGATACCTTTTGCTGTCACACGGGTCGTGTTAGGAACGAACTACTTATAGTGTATGCGTATGCGTACTATGGCGGTGGTCTTCAGTAGAGAGCAGCTACATCCCAGGCGGCGCGGGCAGGGTCCGCTTGGGCGGGGAATATAATAGATTATAATCCTAATGACTCACTACATATATATAAAACAAGAGGTCATCAAACGCGGTTGTGCGTTTGCATAGTAAATTGAATTTAAACAAATGAAGTAATGCGTAATGATTCTCTCGTATCTAATTTGAGTCTGTAGCAAGCATTTTTCCGTCTTGAAATTATAAATACTCATGCAACATAAAATAAAATGTCTCTGCAAAGAGTCCTCTTTTAAACTGATCATCTGTTTTGTGCAAAAAAGTAAATTATTGATTAGGACCCTCCCTACTTTCAGGGTCAATGTTTGTGAAATGAGAACTGTACGTTGTAGACGTAAAATCTAGGCACACACAAGTAAACATTTCATTGTTCTTTCAGGGGTTCCCATTCTTTGGCGTGGACCCAATTCTGCTTACTGAGGAAGGTAAAGTGATCAAAGGTGAAGGTGAAGGGTACCTGACCTTCGCTCGTCCATGGCCTGGCATAATGCGCACTCTTTTCGGAGACCATAGCCGATACCAAGAAGTATACTTCAGCAAGTTCCCTGGATATTACTGCACCGGCGATGGTAAGTGAATACTCATAAATTAAACGACAAACAACATCGCATGCTAAGTAGAATACTGACTTAACTAACAAAAAACGTTTTTTGGCAATCGCAGAAGATCGTTGAGCCTTTACTTATCGGCGCATAAAATGAACACTAAGTAATAATTTATTCATTAAATGGATGTTTGTATTGTTGTATTGAACTTATGGTACATATACCATGGTGGATGGCGCTAACAGAAGCCTGTCTCTATACGTAACACAATTGTGACCTATCTACTAATGGGGCATTTTTCTAATAAGCATGCGACATGTCAAGATTGTAGTTTCAATTATTAAAACAGTGACTTCTTGCTATTTACAGGTGCAAGGCGGGACGAAGATGGCCTTATCTGGGTAACCGGGCGCATTGACGATATGCTCAATGTATCGGGACACTTGATGTCCACATCTGAAGTTGAAGGAGTCCTCACTGAAGATTTGAGAGTTGCCGAAGCAGCTGTCGTTGCCAAACCGCACCCTATCAAGGGCGAATCACTTTACTGCTTCGTAACTCTCAACGAAGGTGCCACATATGATGCCGAGCTGGTAGATTCGTTGAAGAAGCGCGTGAGGCATAGGATTGGAGCCTTTGCTGCTCCTGATGTTATTCAACTCGCTCCTGGCTTGCCTAAGACTCGGTCTGGCAAAATCATGAGACGCATACTGAGGCGGGTCGCACTCGGTGCGACGATGGCTGACATCGGCGATACCTCCACGCTCGCTGACCCCGGCGTCGTGGAACAGCTACTGAAGCTAAAACCTACCTAAATATACATACGCCGAAACCCCCGTAACTGCCCACTTGGTAGACAGTGGCCCAACGCCGAAGCGATCCCGTCCGAGCACATCGTTGGAGCCACAGCACCTATTCCACACTATCTCGAATATTAATTTCCAAGTGTCGTCTCGTGGGGAATACGCGTAGCTTATTTATGATGTAGAACTGTTGCTTTACGCGCTATTTATTACATTTTGTGTTCCTATTTACGAAGCACGGTCTTTTTCATCATTTATTGTATCCATATTGGTTTTTGCTTCGATCCGTCCGCAATATTCATCATGGCCTGATATTTACATTGACCAAATTTTGACATTGCTTGAGTCTCATCATAGTTATATTATATACGTAACTACTATCTACGTTTACAATATGTTATTTTAAAGTGTACCTGCTTGAGGTAAAACTTGGGTTTAGTATAGGAATCATTAAACAACACACAATCGTATTTATTCCATGGGGTTGTTTACCATAGCATATTGAGTCAATATGTAAGATGTTTAGGAAAACATTTGTGAAGAGAGAACGAATGCCTGGTTTTTTCAAGGCTCCAGGCACTGTCTGTACCATCATGAAGCCTGGCGTTATCGCCAACAGTTAAAACGCACTGAATAAAATCAAAACAGAATACGAAATAGAGACCATTACAAGTGGATGTAATGTACTATTCGTGCTTAAAAGACGTTGGGTTCAAATGAATCTCTCTTATTTGAAATATTGACTAAACACGCTACTGAACAGGTTTTTTTGTATGCGTATTACTCCGTAAGGGCCCGGGGTAATATATTTTTCATAGATTACATTATTGTATAAATATGGTCTGGTACACCAAGACCTAAAAGTTTTCTACTACACATTGTAGGTATCCATATCATGTCATGAAACAACGTTAGCATTTATGACTTCAGAAATCGATCGAATCGTTTCTGTGCTACCGTGCCGACATTTATATAATATAGTCGGCTAAAAACCACAATTTGCCCATAATTTGTAAAAATAAGAAATTTTAAATAAAATTATGCATAAATGTATTAATCATTATAAATCATTGAATGATATTTAATAAGAATTTAATGCAATTGGTTATTAAAAGTATTTATTGAAAATTATTTCCAGTCATTCCATGTTAGTTTATATGTTTTACACATCTCTTAATATTTTCATTATCACATAAATCTAAAGACGAATTAATACATAATAGGTAGTACGTAGGCAGTAGTTTTGTGGATTTATCAATGGCTACTAACACTAATGTATTATGAAAATAGTCAACCCAGATGGCACAAAACCTATAGATATTAATAATTTTATTTATTTCTTTGCAGTCAGAAGTTCATAAAGCCGCAAGCCACATACATAATCTTGCATATTTATATATATATACTTCTTGCCAAATATTCGACGGAGGTATTTATTTTTCAATTGTTGTAACAAGGAACACAACACAACGACTGCTTTCTGCTGTAATAGGAATAAGGACATTATAATTTACGAAATATATAATCCACTATAATATTAAGTACCGCACATTTATAATCGATTTTACGAACTTTTGTATGTTGTAATCTCTTTTCTAATTAATTATAGGGGTTGTGATATACAATTTTATTTAGGTATTATGTTGACAATTATTTCTGCACAAAAGTTTCTTAACTTAAACTGTTAGTGGCTCTGTGTCTATTTAAAATAACCGATGTAAACCTAAATGCATAACTTAATGGTAGGTACTTTGTACAGCTCTACGCATATAACTTGGCAAGTGATTGAATTATGGCTAGAAACGAAACAAGAGCATGGCATCAAGTCTTAAAATCTGTTGATGTAGCTGATTTTCTGTTTACGACGGTTTATTGTTTGTGTACCTACTGTGAAATCAAAATGTACCAATTTATTGTACGACACCACTGTCAAGTTATATGGGTGAAGTTAGAAATTGTATTTGACTGCACCTATTTGTGATGCACAATGTTAGGTATAATGTGTAACATTAGAAATGTAAGTGGACCCTATAATCGATTAGGTTAACTAGCTTATAAGAAAATCAAATTTAGATTAACTTGGCTGTTTGGTGAATATACCAAAAATGTAGTCAGTAGCAACATCATGATGTACCTATTCTTCATAATTATTTCGATCCATAGAAAGCGATTGTCAACAGCCATTACTTGGCTGTCCATAACTTCTTTAATGCAGGAAATGTAACCAAAAATGAATAAACCTTAATTGAATATCAAATGTAATTTTCAATTCCTGCCTTTAACAAATTAAACCATTGTAGGTTATACCTAGCTATATATCTTTTTATTTTTAACTTCCCTTTCAAAAGGCAGTTAAAAATAAAAGCCTTTTAAAGGAGTACTTAGGTACTTAGTTTATAGTAGAGTTCAGAATTCTATTGTACTTTAGGGATATTATTTTGAGCGTTTAAACATAATAATTTTGTACCTATTTTATAACACATTCGGTAGGCACATAAAACAACATTTAAGTACTTACATAACTAGGAGTATTCTTTCACAGGTCACTGAATATAGTGGAGATGTAGTATTTAAGGGAAATTATGTGATTGTATGTGAAAATGAGCATATCAATATAATGATTAAATGATATTCAAAATCTTGGCTTTGATCATTCTATGCAATTTCTACTAGTAGCACCTACCTAAAAATATTAAGAGTGTATCTCATCTAATAATAGGTATTTACTGTGGATTTCCTACTGCTGATAAATAATAATTAATGATGATGATTATGTAGGTAATCTATACTATTAAAGCTGAAGAGTTTGTTTGCTTGTTTGGGTGAAGTGGTTGTTGCCCTCTCACTGAACCGAATTGAAAAAAAATAGTGTTGAATAGCCCATTTATCGAGGAAGGCTATATAACATCACGCTACAACCAATAGGAGCTGGTAGTTGCCGAAGTGCTGCCCCGTATGGTGACGGGGTTTAAGAATAGGTAAGTATAATTTTTGTCACCACTCCGTTTCGTTCCCGGGATATCGTTAAAGGCGATTTAGCGATAATCGTGCTTTAACAACGGTGCTATAGAAGGAAAATTCGAAACAAAATCCTGTACCAACCCCTCTGGCCAGGTTGGTAACGGTAAGCCAGGTTGCTAACAGTAGGCCAATAACCACCTTTGAAGCGCAAAAATAAACAACGGCCCCCAGTACTCGGCACGGCATCCTCTGGACCAAGGTAGCGGTGTGGGATTAGGCGTGGCAGGGGATGCTAAGAATCCCTGGCACGGATATGATTACTTACCACCACTAACGACAATTAGCTCTGGTAACATGCGACGTTAGAACACTGCGGGCCATCGAGATTATATTGGAGGCTAGTGAGCCGTGAGACAATCCGCTGCCCTACCTATAATAAACCCCTTATGCCCCTGGCCAGAGCCAGAACAGAAATGATATTTTTAATTATGTTTTGTATTGTATATTTTTATTTATCCACCAATCGGCACTAGGCTCGCGTGTGTGGATCCCTCTCAGCTCTCTAGATAGAAGACCTCAGCCAACAATGGGACATTAATGGGATGCTGATGATGATGATGTTTTATTAACAAAAGATACATATATTATTTGGAATTGAATATTTAATGCGAATCGATAAAATAGATCGCATCGCACAAGCACATCACTCAGCTGTCAGTGTCAGGCATTCAGACACAAAAGCACAACTTTATTGTTTTGATTTTTGGCATATGAGATATAAAGTAATTTCTGTTTCAATCAAATAATAAAATAACGAAAATATTAATTTAAAGTAACAATATGTCAAAATTAGGGGCCTTGCATTTAACCAAACATACTGGACCGAAACATACAGCCACAGTATTATTTTTTCATGGATCAGGTGAAACTAAATTATTTTATCTAACCTAGAGTTATATTCAATTGCAGCAGATCTTTTAATTTGAACTCTTACTTTGATTATTTTGGATTAAATAGTTAACATAAAGTAAATACCCATAAAGAATGATTGACCTTATATAAAATTTTCAAATGAAAAGACCCGTAAAAGCTACTGTATCTATCTGTAGTTAATAATCCGGGGTGCCTACTTACTTATCTGGTCAAATTACGTAATTCTCGAGCTGCGTTAATTATTAATTTGTCAATTTTTTAAGTGCAAATTTATTTAATTTTTTATTTATTTATTGTACTGATGAATTCCAGGATCAAATGGCCAGGACATTAAAGAGTGGGTAAATATAATGGGAAAGAACTTTTCATTCCCTCACATCAAGATATTATACCCAACTGCTCCATTACAGCCTTATACACCAGCAGGTCTACAAATGAGCAATGTCTGGTTTGACCGAGCTGATATATCTATCAATGTACCTGAAAAATTAAACTCCATAACAACAATTGAATCTGTTATCAAGGAACTTATTAAAAATGAAAATCAGGCTGGTATACCTAGTGAAAGAATCATAGTTGGTAAGATTCATTCTTCACTTTTTTGTTTTATTGTCCAAACATTATTATTATTTCCTTATTATATTATATTCATTATTATAATAATGAAAAAATATTTATTTCTTTGTTTAAAGACTTGTAAAGAACATAGTTTCAGTAGGTAAATTATTACCATCATATTGTAGGTTGTGTTATCTGTGTAGTGATGGATTAAGAATATATAATGAGAAAAGGTAAATTCAAAACTAATGTACCAACTTGGGTGGCCAGCGTGGTATAGTAGGCTAAATTCTCTCCACTATCGGGGGAGACCCGTCCCTAGCAGTGGGTCGTTTATGGCTTGTAGTGATGAACATCTTGATAGGTCTTTTAATTGTTGGCTATAGCCATTATTGTTGAACAAGGCATGCTTCTTGAGCAGTGGCAAGCATAATTACCTTTTAAACTTTTATTTTCAGGTGGTTTCTCAATGGGAGGTGCATTGGCCTTACACACTGCTTACAGGTGGGATCGTAATTTAGCTGGAGTATTTGCATTAAGTTCATTTCTTAATCATAATTCAGTAGTCTATAAAGATTTACAAAATGCTGGCAATGATAAATGTAAGTAGCATATAGTTGCATATTAAAAATTAGAATATTAAAACATCAATTACGATGGCACTTAGTTTTGTTTCATTGTTAATTGGTTTTTCTTTATTGCAGTACCACCACTGATCCAAGCACACGGAGACATTGATGACTTAGTTCCCTTTGGGTGGGGGGAGACCACATACAAGCAATTGAAGTCACTTGGTGTTAAAGGAGACTTCCACTTGTTAGACCGACTAGGCCACTCTTTAAACAAACGAGGAGTAAACCTTGTTAGAGACTGGATAGAAAAACATTTGCCAGAAATTTGATTTTATATGTAGTAAGTAAATTTTCTGTATATAATACCACTAAGTTGCTATGGTGTATGGACATGACATAGCTCGCTGTGTACCATTAAATCAAAATCACGATTTAGATTTTATACATGGTGTTGCAAATTATATATTTTGTGACCCTCTACAATAGTCTTATTATACATACATAACTAAGACAATTTCTAAAGTACTTAAGAGGAATGCCTCGGTGACGCATCGGGAGCAACATATATGATTGCTGCGCGAGAGGTTTCATGTTCGATCCCCGGGTTGGACAAAAATGATATTGGGTTTTACTGACTTGAAATTCACAGTGTCGAACCGGAATCTTTAAATGTGTTTCTTGCGTTAATAGCAATATGCTTGCGGCCTATAAGTACATGCGACTAAACAGCTGGCGAAATGGTGGTGTGATGTACCTCTGCCTACCCCTCGGGAAAGGCCATGATTATATGTTATGTATAATAAAATTAGCAGTATCCGTCAGGATGACTGGACCAAACAAGATATGTACATGAGACCATGTGCACTATATAAAACCTATTTGCACCTATAATTAAATATATTATTTGCTACTTTTGCCACACATATAAAAGAACTAAAGTGCTAAAATATTTCTTTGATATATCGCTCATTTGGAGCGACACTGACACAACTGCAAAAAAATATGCGAAACTGACCTAATAACTTCAAAATGATCTAGATAATAATCTACTTTAGGAGTGAAAATGTCACATTTATACATTTATTTATAGAGGACGAAAAGATTGTGAAATAATATTTTAAGAATCTTTACTATCTTTACGAAAAAACCTTAATACTGGCGCAGTGTAAAATTAAAAAAAAATGCAATTGTGTCACTGTGGCTCCAAATGAGATGTCATTATAACGCAAAGGTATTAAATATTCGTTTTATGTAAGAAATAGAAGCATATAGTTATTAAATAGTGCACAATGGTGTCATATACATATCTCTTGGTCAAAACATCCCGACAGACACGAATTAACACTATTATTGAAGATTTAGAATGCGAGTATCATGTCTATATTCAATAGACTTGGATTTAAAATATTTGTTTGTGCAACTGCTCCAAGGTGCATTCATGCTTACCTACATGTATGTTTAATTTATATATACATAATATTGAGGCACTGTGATTTTGTGTAATAACATTATTATAATTATTTATATCTATCTTTCCAGGTAGTCGCATTTGTGAGATAGAAATAGGAATAGATTAGAATATGATAATTATGTATTATTTTTAATAAAAGGTTACATAATTTTAATTAGTGTAATAATAAAATAACTATAAAATATTATATACAAGTATATATTTATGGAATTTTATAGCAAAAATGTTTGTATATCCTACTTTTTCTTAAGTTATTTATGTATAAGTTAAAATAGTATGTAGTACCTATGTGTAATATCAATCAAAATATTTTTTAACATCTCAAATAGTTTATGTAGTGGAAATTAATATTTTATTATGGATGTTGATTTAATATTAGAATAAAGATAATGAACTGAAACTAGTTTTGTCTTGTCTAAAATGTTGATATTTTTGAACGAAATAATTATTGCATCATTCATTCTTTCTTTTATGTATTATTATGTTGTGCACGCATCGTACTTTATCTGTGATATAAATTATATATTAGGTACTGGCCTCTGTAGCGGCTCCGCTCGCCTGCAATGTCGGTAATAAGTAGCCTATGTCATATTCTAGAGAGATCTATCTGTGTGTGTTTCCTAATGATCCTTACAGTCGTTCTCGTGATTGAGTAACAAACATCCATCCTAACATTCAGATTTAAAATATATATAAATAAATAAAATTCTATATCAAAATTCCTTACATAAATAAACAAATATTAAAAATAGACATTTCAAATTCATCAACTGTCCAAAAAAATATCAAATATGCAAATAAAACTAAATATTTCAGACAAACACTTTTATTAAATTTATAAATTAGGGCCATAGCACAAATGCTACTTTTGGCATCGGCGATTTTATGACTGCATTGATGCATCGCGTTTTAGCGACTCTGCGTTCCATAGCAGTATTAAAATCGGACATTTAGAGATTCTGTCGGTGTATTAAGCTTCTAAAAAGCTACTTAATGACCGATTCCAAAAGTAGCTAGTATGCGGAGGTCCTAAAAGCAACAGTAAAGAAAAGAAATATAACAATGTTTAACTGGTAAGTACCAAATTGAGTGAAAACTGATACAAAAAAAGAATACATTTGCAATCCAATGGGTAAATGATCAGCCAAATCAGTCATTCTAATTTATATACTAAAACGTTACCTATTTAATTCAGTTTGTGTTAGGTATCTACTTATTACCAAAAAAATAATTTTCAATTCAAAATTGGTAAATGTTCACCAAAATGGGTCACTAACCTAATTACTAATATTTTAAAGAGTAGTAAATGTTTGTTGTATTTTGAATCCTAATAATTTATGAAATTTTAATCGTAATTTAATCCTTTTCTTAATCTAATATAATAGTATATTACTAAAATAAGTTTGGATCATCGAAATAAAACTATTTTGCCTTCATTTTGAATAGGTAGCATTTGATTAATTATTTATTTGTGTACTTATAAGTTTTGTTTTAGTCTACTATAGACTCCATTTTATTGCAAGCCTATTGTAGATTATTTAAATCACGTTCGCGCGTAAATTGCCTGTAGTAAATTTGGTGACCATTTACTCAATTTGGCTGCCATCTCCGGTTTAAAGTAAGCACAAAACGAAAAAAAATTTCAGTTCCTAATGTCTTTATGTCCAATTGTCAAAATGACTAATGAGTTCAATACGTCCAATTCTTATAATGTCCAACTCTCAAAACCTCCAGTATTTGAAAACGTCGTAAAGGTTATTTCTCCTGCTATAACGTTATGAACTGAAACATCAAAAAAGACCTGCCGTCTTAGAGGTTACGCGTGCGGTAGATAAGTAATTATATAAACTATTTTATTTAGTTACATGCTTAGTTCCCAGATCTTATTCAGAAGTAATATATTTTTTTATCGTTTTATATATTTTTTAAATAAAACGCCTGCGCTATTGTACAAACCCTATATCGCGGGGGACTTCACAAACATTTGATTTACGGACACAGAGTACACCTAGACTTGAAAAAAATATCTATGAATCATACACATTTGTCTCGTGTGGGAATCAAACCCACATCTCTCGTCACGGCTATGTTAGTGGTGAGGCGACCACTTTAAACGTTACGCCACGATGACAGTCAAAGAATTTTCATATTAAGTCCCGGTTATAGTAATTTTAAGGGTTTTTGAAGCTATTTATATCTAAGTTAGGTAGACATAACATAAAAAAAACACAGTAAGAAAGTTGAACATAATTATGCTCTAGCGCTGACAAAATCAAAAATTTACATATTTTTCGTGGGTGACGTGTTGTAAAGATGCACCTATTTCTTTTTCAATTTTTTCGCCGTGGTTTCTTGAGGCGCTACAGTCTTAAAATATAAAGAATAGAAGACTCCAGAGGCAACCACTAATATAGTAGTCAAAACTGTGATATATTCCGCATGGTTCCTGAAAATAAACACATTGTTAATAAGTTATTTATTGCTTATATCTTAAGCTTTTGGCTGCTTTGAGGTAAGACCTAGAACTACTAACAAAAAATGATAATTATTATTAGTTAGTGAAATTCACAAGAAAATGAAAATGAAAACAAGGTGTTATGTCGTGGTTTGCTGGTTTCCATTAATTTGTGCCGTTCTTTCTTGAAAATCTTTCTAAATCATTGTTTTGGGCAGTAATTATTGTACTAGGAACTGACTACAGAAAGTTATTTATAGGATTTAGTTAGACCCTATTTCACCACGGCACTGGCAAATAAATGTCTAATTAAAAATATGTCATTATACAGGTGGTGAAACAGAAACTTGTCTAATACATAAGTATGATTCGATTCTAATGAGATTATCAAATTTGGATTCGGCGATCATTGTTGCGATAGTCGTCTCAGTCAATGGACTGATGGCTAAGAGCCTCCGTCAACGGAACAGAAACGTTAGGTGGATGGGTCGTGGGTCAGAAACATTATTTTTTCTGAAGCCCTAACCACTCATAGCTTAATCCCTGTATCGGTGGGTCTCTAAATTTTTTAATCTTTAAATGAATTTTTAAATAAAGGGCAAGAATAATAGGATATAGAAGTATCTTACTCGAATGGTGTTCCGCAGATGGTGTACCAAGTTGCACCGTTAGGTGGCAGCTTATTACCCACGCAGTGGAAGTCGAAGTATTTCTCATCGTAGTCAGTAGGGCAAAAATATTTGCGCTTCTTCAACTCCTGTAAATAATATTCATGATATTAGGATAGCATCGTGACGGATAACGCGATAGTAGATCGCAGCGAGTTACGGCCTCCCATTAGATGGATGTAGGTACGACTTTGTAAAAGTTGTGGAGAGCCGTTGCGTTGGCTACAAGTGGTCCAGAGCTGCATGCTATGTAGTAGGTCAGATGATCTACTGCTGGACTTATTATACCAGCAGTGAATTGAAATACGAGAACCAGAAAAGTTCATATAATTGTAATGGATAAAATATGCCTATAGATGTATCCTACAGTCAGAGAACTTCCTGCTCGAACAATTTCCAAACATTTGCTGTTTATTACTGGACTGCTGAAACTTCTTGTACCTATAGACCTGAGCTGTGTTTAATTTTCATCATCATGAAGAAAAACATAGAAACATGTTTGGAAACTGTTTGAACAGGAAGCTGTCTTTTTTCTTTTGTCAGTACAAATTAGATCAATCGATAGTTACGTAGTATTTAATGCGGAATGTGAATTATAAATATTAACACTTATCATTTTTTATATAATAATATGCGACGATAAAACATTATTCTACTAATGAGACGGAATGTAGGTGATGTCGCCTGGTCCCTATTTGCCGGACAGGCCGGTCAATTTAACCGGATATTTCGATAAAAATGCCAGGCGAACAAAATTATTATAGTTTATTTTCTACTTATTTAGTATGAATGAGATAACTAAGTAAAGGACCTAATAAAATTAGAATAATATCCAAATCCTGTCAGGATTTAACCAGACGCCTGGAAACAAACAGTAGATTACTGAATGGTACCTTCCTTCTGTATTATTTTCAATGCGTATTTTGACTAACAATACCTAGGTAGGTGCATATTTATTCACGGGATACGTTCATGTAGGTAAATTTAAAGGTACCTATGGGTATTATTATTTAGTTCTTTATTAACTATAGTCACTTCTACTTCCAATAATCTTGTGTAAGTAGGTATACCTATAAACAATGATCGATCAAAAATCGCAGGTGCGTTCAATCAGTTCGATAGCTTGTCTCAATGGATGGAAGATAACTTATGGAATTAATGTTTATCAACATTTTTAATCAGCTGTCCTTTAAACATCTAACAATGTAATATCAAATATTCCAATATATTGTTAGATTAAAATTAATTAAACGACTTCAAAAAAGGAGGAGGTACTTATATGTTCGACTGTATGTATTTTTTTTTTTTTTATGTATGTTCAACGATTACTCGGACATGCCTGAACCGATTTAAAAAAATCTTTTTTTGTTTGAAAGGGTATACTTCCGAATTGGTCCCCTATTCATCACGTCAAGTTCTGATGATGGAATCTCAGGGAAATCGAAGGCAACCCTCAAATTTTATAGGCACAAGTTACGTGTTTCATATATTTTTTAAAGTTATTCAAGTATTTACGTCTGATAGTCAACATCTCATGTTGATGAGCTGGTGATGGAAGGTATAACTCCTTAACTGTTAGGAGTTGGAGGATAATTCTTTCGACATTATGGTTCTTATAAACCAATAGTTGTATTCTTGTAGGTTATTTAGGTGAGCTGATACTGGAAGGTATAACTCCTTAACTATTAGGAGTTGGAGGATAATTCTTTCAATATTATAGGTACTTATAAACCTATAGTTGTATTCTTGTAGGTTATTTAGGTGAGCTGTCACTGGAAGGGAAACTTCTTAATGTTTAGGAGTAAGAAGATGATTTCTTTAAATATCACATCCATGTATAAACCTTAAGTTGTGTTATTTCAAGTGTCTGAGGTGAGAGCTCTTGATGGAAGATAAAGTTGTATAATTCAAAGGAATTCTTAGATGATATTTTACGTTTTCGATATAGTATCTAACCTGCATTGTATACCTATACTTGTTACCTGTCGCATTTTATAGGAAAAAAGAAAGACATAAAAAGCTGAGAGTTTTGAGATTCCTCTATTCTACAATCAGGTTGTGTTGTTAGAATATTTAAATAGGCGTTCCCTTCTATCGAAGATTTTTTATTTCGGATTTCCGTCTTAGTTTGCCAGCCAGTATTATTAAATCTGCTAGATAAAAAGTACACTAAAAATGGAAAAATAAACTATTTTTAACAAAAAAATATTAAAACGACTTCAAATCAGTACTAAAAAGCGAAAAATAAACTGAATTAGATATTTAATTCCAAGCTAAAAAATACCTACGTACCTGTTTAAAGTATAATACCCTATTACTAATTTGTTTGAAGTTGGTGCCAGCCTAATGATCTAATTCAGTTTATTTTTCGCTTTTTAGTACTGATTTGAAGTCGTTTTAATATTTTTTTGTTAAAAATAGTTTATTTTAAGACTCCATTTCGCCCATGTAAATTTTAGTAATACCTACCTATACCTGTTACCTACCTACTTTTTATTTCGAAAGCTTATTGCTTCATTATTAAGTTAGGGGTTTGTTTAGTAAATAATACAAATTCTATATTGGGTAATTATATAAATGCGAAAGTAGGTACGCTTTCATACAATCCTACCTAACCTCATTTGATTTCACATAGAGATTGTCTAGGTCCTGGAGACCACTTTTGTCATCATACCACACTGGCAAAGTCACGAGTTCAAGCAAGTATAGGTACCTATTATACATTTTTATTAAATGTCTCACCTGACCAAATGGTGTGACAAGCGACGCTAATTCATTGCATGGTCCCACTGGCTCATGGAGTCCAACAGAAACTTCCTTCGCAGGGTCGAAGAAGAGAACAAAAGAGTAGTAGGCTAGGTAGTGAATCGCAAGCTGCAATAGCAAAACGTAGTCAATTGCGGTTACCCTGGGGGAGTCAAAAAGAACCATTTTAATTATTTGACTTAGCCTCAAAAGGATTTCACATCTGTACATAGCCATTTGCAAGTCACGAAAATAATAGTCGGCTTGGTCGCCTGATCTAACTGATTGATCAGCAGCTTCCTAATAACAACCTTATTTTAACAGTAGGTGTGCCCTACGCATAAATGACTATGACACAGAATAAAAAGGTACAGAAATCAAGCTCATGGATCTATTTCACTTTTCATATCTACGCTCGGCGGTCGCACTAGGGTTGGGCCCTGCTAGGCACGGGTCTACTCCAAAGGTTGTGGAGGGAATTTAGCCTACTATAACACGCTGGCCAGACGGGTTGGTATAGGATTTTGTTTCGAATTCTCCTTTTTTTTTTTTGTTGCTCCATTCGTTGCATTAAGAATATAAGACGCGGGTCTGAAGCGGATGGCACTCGCGCTCGCACTGTTCTCCTCAAACTCCTAGATATCGTGTTCGTTACCGATGTGTATGTGCGCGTTGCTTGAGCGCTTTTTGTATGTAGCTTGACTTGTGTACCTTTTCTGTGACTATGCTGATACTGAAGACGTACTGTTACAATTAAATATAAGTGGGTAGGTACCTATGTATTTATCAGCAAATCGTGTTTACAAAACAGACTTTATAGGCCATAATCCACTCACGCTGGCCTAGTGCGGGTTGGTGGATCAAACATACTCATAGAATTTCTTCTAGGATATGTGGGTTTCATCACGATGTTTTCCTTCACCGTTAGCAGATGGTAAGTCACTTGACTAGTACATATAAATTCCACAAAGTGGAATCCACATTGGTACTGCCTGTCGGGATCGAACTCGGACCGCGTGATTTGCACGCCAATTCCTTATCCATTTAGCCACCATTGCTCTTTTTAGCCACCATCGCTCTAAAATAAAAAATGCAGGTATTTAAATATTTTTTAGATAAAAATGTCGCAGGTAACTTTCTTATTATTTTTGTCATAGATTCGAATACCTATCTAAATTTTAATAAAAAAGACATAATTTTACTTTTTAGCAGTCCTTTCTCTCTCGCTGATCAGTCCAGAAATGATAATCACAGCGAAGATTGAGAACAAAAAGAAGAATGTCACTTCAGAGTGGATCTTCTGTACGTCGTGAAGGGGATGGTAGATAGGGATGAACAATAACACACCGCCCGGCATGCCAAGAAGCCCAGAAATTATCACAGACTTCCATTCAGCTGCTTTACTGCAAAAAAATAACGTAGTCAGAACATTTTGAAGGCCATGGCTTAATGTGTATTGAAGTGATCTGTACGCCATGCAAGAAAATGTTTTATAAAATAAGTAGAAATGTAGGTACAACTACGGATTCCATTATCGAGATGAATGATGATAATAGAAATAAACAACAGATTAATGCTGTTAACTAGCACTACATAGTTATTTATTAGGTTATACTAGAGGAATAGATTTTAAATTATATTTACCCGGCTGAATCCCATTGGCCTACTTTAGGGGCAAACCAAGATCTTGTCGCATTAAAGAAAAAGTAGAAGCTGGCAGCAAAACTGGCGTGGAAATAATATGAGTTCCATGGTACCCAGTAGTGACGATCATAGACGTTAGGATCAGTATCGTGCCATGTCCAGTGGACAAACTTCACTGCGACGATGTCGTAAGGTATGTCTATTAAAACTGTGCATAGTCCCACAGCGAAAGGTTGGGCATACTTAGGCAGGTTTAGCCTGTGTACAGCGTAAATAGCGTGATAGATGAAAGCCGGGTCTGTGAACAAATAACTTGTTTAAATCATCGTGTCTTTTTCAGTGCTCTAAATGAAATGACACCATAATTTTAAGATACTTACACAAAAATATAATGTGCAGCGGCAACCTCAACCCCATCAACATTACCGGAGTTTGAGAATGCCAGAAGTTGTCGTATTCAGGCACCACAATATGCCAGAAGTTATCGGTGACGAATCCATGTACGATTGTACCAAGCCACAAATATGGCCACCGGCCGCCCTTTCTGAAAGCTTCAAAATCATGCGCTTAAGTAGGTAGCACCTAGTCGTGTCGAAAATATCTGTAAAGACTTTATAGCCACTGATAGAAAAGCATTGAAATCATGGAGCCTTTGTCCAGTAGTGGAACGAAGAAGGTTTACAATAACAGTAGGTAATAGTGATTTTTCAATTAATTCTGAAGTAACTCAGGTGGTTTGTGATTTGAAAGGTCAAAGATCCACACTTTGCGTGTCTGTAGCTGATAGCTCTGTAGGTATGCATTTTTGTGTTCGGTGACGTTCCGCGGTGTATTCAGAATCAAATACAAATAGTCCTAGTTTCCCCTATTAGGTGTGTCCTTCCCCCCAATAAAATACAGCCAACTTGAAATATATTTTTATTATGCTACGCGTGATTTAAGTTCATGTTCCACTTTATCGCGCGAGGGGCTGCGCAGTAGTGCGGAACTCACTGGTGACATGAGCGGGGGGTGTATCATAGGTAGGTACGTACTTTTAACACGGGATGTGCGCGAAATTTAAGCTACGTTCAAGCCGGCCAAGTTAGATCACGCGTATAATATATGTATTATAACATTTAAATGACATACCATGTATGAGTGTGACCAATCCAGCCAGCAGGAACACAAACGAGGAGATGACGTAGGTGGGCTGGGCATCCCATAATTGTTTTACGCTATAGGTCTTCACTAGCCATTGCGACCACTAAGTACACAAAATTTCTATCATTAACACAGTAGGTATTTAAGTTGCAGCTTAATTAACAGCCTAGCCTTTTAAATAAACGGTGCCGTTTGACTAACCAACTAACGGCCTGAATGATATTCAGCCGTAATGTCAAATACAACATTTAGTGAATTGTCCGGCTCATTTTTAAGCCGTTCATAAAATAGAGTGGTCATGGTGTGGCATCTGAATCATCATCATCATTTGGTATTAGAAATAATTGAATTTATTATATAATTATTATTGTACATCGTGTTCATTGGTAATCATCAGATCAAATGGCGTAACACAATTTAAATAAAGTTAAGTGACACATGAAGTAATGAATTTAAACCAGCTGGCTGCGACATAATTATACATAACATCAGTGGCGACTGGCGACCCTATAGGGCGGTCCAAGGTTTGACCTCACCGGCCCCCTGATTCTGAGCTGTCGGAATATTTTCGGCCAGAACTGTCAGTTTATTTAAAGTAAAAAAAAGAATGTTAAAAAAATTGGTGGATTTAGAAAAAAATCCTATATTAATCAGTTTTTAACTTTCTATACGGTAAACTAATTTCTAACACTTAATAACTTAAGCTGCAAAAATACATCGTTCTAAGATTCGAAAAAGTTTACGATCCGGGAGCAATCCGATGAATCAGAATCAGGGCCCGGGAGCCCCTTCCAAATTCAAATGGGACTTAACTTAGGTACCTACCTAACTGTCGCGGACGTATGTTCCTGCGCTACCGTGACCACAGCAAAGGGCGACGAGAGGAACACCTTGGGGTTTTAGTGGGTGCGAGCGTCACATAACCCCTCGGTTCTTTCCCCAAGACCGAGGGGTATGCGTCAGGCATTTCCCCAAGTAAAAAAAAAAGAAAAAAAGGTACCTACCTAACTAATATTTATTGAAACTTAAATCAATGCGTCTCAAATTATAATCATGTAACATTGTCAAGTCACTGACGCGACGTGCTATAGACAGTTGACAGTAGTTATAAGCTTCTATTAGAACATAGAACTTAGGTGGAATATATTTTCAAAAAAACATTACCCTCCTTGTTTGCAGTCGGGTAAAAAGATTAAAGATGAAACATCGCGATGCGTGATCGTCGGATGAATGATGTCTATAGATAGTGTTCTTTGTGGCAAGCAATAATGATGAACATCGTCTCTAACATTTTGTTTCGTTGCCACTAATGAAGAAGTCAAAGTATGAGAGTGATATTTTACGGTACATCGCAGTTGCATGTTAAAATTCGCAGTCATTATTTGAATATACACATACATTTTTATCAGATAATTTTCTAATATTGGCCTGTAGGTACTACATATAAAATAAAATAATAAGTAAGCGTTTATTTGTCAGAGTATGGGTAAATTAAATTAGAAAGTTGTTGTTCACATTTTAGATAATTTTACTTCTATTGACATTAATATTATTAATCTTCTTCATGAAATTATTAAATTATTCTTCTTCATAATATTAATTATCATTAGGTACCTACATACTTATTCAAAATAAATGTATAGGTAGGTACATAATTGTATAATGTAGGTAGTTCCTTCCTATTTGCATGCATTATTAAATGTAACAATTTTTATGTAGGTATAATACTTTAATAGCATTTACCTATCTAGGTAGTAAAAATGTAAATAATTTTCTTATAGACACAAAGTTTTGATTTCTTTAAACATTTGGGGGAATTTTAAAAATACGAATCTTCATGCAGTAGGTACCTACACGTTCTTCTATATTTTTTTCTATCGTTTTTCTATATTTTAGTGATAAATACAACTAAATGTTGTGTAATTTTGCATACCGTAACATAATGCGGTAAAACATGATGTAGGTACTATTTACAAATATATAAGAGCCTGTAACCATGTTTTTAGCAAAATAAATATTCTCTTATACATCGATTCTTTGTTTTGGTACAGAGTAACAGTTTGTGCATATATTTATACTTAATTCAAATTTAAAAACAAATTAAAGTTTTACCGTCTCGCCGGCTATGTTCGCCATTCTCCTGAGTGATGGGTAAGAACGTCCGTTTCGAACTAGTCCACTCGACAAATGAAAATATTAAATAATCTAAATTTTTGCGTAGGTACACCACACTAGTAATGCGCCGTGTCGAATGTCGATATGGTTTACTATTATATAATTATAATAAAATATGATTGTTTTAGTAGAATATTTTTTTATGTAGGTATGTAGTTACAATCTTAGTACAATCTTATCTTAAAGTATTGGTATGTTGTTAAATAAGTAGGTAAGTACATTATCGTCAAACCATAACTAAAAAGTGAGCATATTCTTAGTACTTAGATGATCCCATAAAATTAATAGGGAACGCATGTTTTTGAGTAGATGCCGTAAAATGCTCTGATAACCAAATAATTCTAGATAGATATTTTGCTACAGTACCAATTAACCGACTTCAAAAAGGAGGAGGTTCTATGTTCCACTTTATGTAGGTATGTTCCCCGATTAGGTACCTACTCAAAGATACCTGAACCGATTTGAAAACATATTTTTTTGTTTGGAAGACAGGATCTGATGATGGGATCTCAGCGAACTAGGTACTTACCTACCTATTCAAAATATTATAATGTTGAAGTCGGTTAAATTTTTCTCTTGAATGCGTTGTTGAATCATAGGATTCTAAATTATTTATCTCGAACATTTTATTACTATGGTCTACGATTCATAATTTTCACTAAATGGGGTTACCTCCGTGAGGTTGGTTTTGAAGTCTTGCTTTTAAAAATATTATGTTGGCCTATAACAACGAAGTTCGAAGTCAGTGGATGCACTAAGTATTGTGAACTCTATCCATTAAAACCAAATCACAAAATTACATCTAGGCCCTGATTCTGACTCATCGGATTGCTCCCGGATCGTAAACTTTTTCGAATCTTAAGTGTTAGAAATTAGTTTACCGTATAGAAAATTAAAAACTGATTAATAAAGGTAAGCTTTTTTTCTACATCCATCTATTTTTTAAGATTTTGCTTTTTAACTTTAAATAAACTGACAGTTCTGGCCGAAAATATTCCGACAGCTCAGAATCAGGGGGCTGAACTACTTTATAGTACCAAAATTGTCTTTAAAATGTGCATTGGTATCGAGTTCAACTTTTAATATATAATCGATAGTTTTTATCGATCGCTTGAACCCCTAGCATGTTATCTATAACGTCGTGTAGCGCTACGTGTCTGGTTATTAAGCCAACGGATTGCCACATAGATTTATACTTACGATTAAATCAACATCATGCCACCTGCGTAAAGACATTTCACCTCTATTATGTTACCAAGTAGCGCATTATACAAATATTAGTTACCTACATAAATTTGTTCTCATCTGTCTAGTTTTAATTTTATAGATTGTTACAAGCTACTTGCTTAACTGATTGGTATGGTTTCATAAAATCTTAAATTTACGATATTATTATACTATAAGTATATCATACTCTTATCTAGATACTTCGAACTTTGTCAATTATAAAAGGGTAGACGGACTGACTGATATCAACGCACAGCTCAAAATAATGGGTTTAGCAAATTGAAATTTCTTACACTGATTCCTCAGCGCACTATAAAAGGGTTTTTAAAATTCCCACGGGATAGCGAACAGGATTAGTAAATTATTTTTTAGAAAACCATCGCGCTGCTGGTATATCGTCGAAAGGCGGGTTTTGACGCAGAGCTGCGAAAGGTCCGACGCATTGGTGTGCATGGTGGTCCAGGATATCCTGAGCATGGACTCCAATCACATTTCGAATGCGTCAATCTTTTACCTTTCTCTGGCTCGTAACGTCCATGTTTATCCGTCCATGTTCCATGAAAGTCTACCACTTTAATTAAGAATGCCTAAACACCTTGATCTTTTTAATCTGTTTAAAGTGCGAGTCTAATAATCCTAATGGGTAACTTCAGCTGTGCTTAACAGTTGAACAGAACCTATATGTGGCAAATTCGTATGTCGGAAATTTTACAGATAATTGAGGATCTCGTTACTCCTAAGGTTGATTTTTAATCTGTTTTTCAGGGTAGTTCTAGGAATTCAAGTCAAGCAATCAATAACTTTATTATTTCATAGTAAAATATTTACACATAACTAAATAATATACACAGCTAACCCCACAGCTAACTTATTTACAAAAAAAGAACCAGATACTCTATTTACAGGAAATTCCTATAAATAGAATATCTGATTGAGATCAGATTCCTGAGGAAACGTACCCAAAAAGCTAGCCACATTACCGCGTTGGATAGCAAGGCTAATGCGTTACCCCAGGTAGAGGCCAGCCCTTGGATCATGTGATACCTCAGAAACACGCGTACAAATTTCACGATAAAATTTGTGAGCGTTTGGCCTCCAAGGTCCAAGAGTTTCAACACCAAAAGGGCAAAAAAATGTAAGTCTCACCAAGACTTTCATATTTAAGCCGCTTGAGGCACTCTGCAAAATTGGCAGCAGAACCCGCTTTAATACCAGTCCGTGAAAGATGAGATATACTTCGAATCTCAACCGAACTGCGGAGGCGAAAGCGTGTTTGATGAAGCCCAAAATGGCCATCAACAACAGCCGTAACCTCCGCACAGACATTAAAAACGACGTGCTGGCGGCAGTAGAAAGACTGTACCATCTAGTCAAGGACTCGGATGCCGAGCGTAGCGAAAAACTAGGTGGAGTTCAAGAAATAACTCAGCGTCTGGAACCTGAAGTAGAGGTAGAAAAGGAAAAGAAATGTGAAAGAGATGACAGTGTGCTCATTAGTAAGTTGGAAGACCACGGAAAGTTATTAGAAGAGAACAAGAAAGAAATGGAAAAGCTAAGAGAAGAAATGAGAAATGTACCTCAGTCATACGCGAGTGTATAGTGGCTGGGCAGGCGAAGCCTCTGCCAAAACCACCGGTAAACTCAGCACTACACTCGCTTATCATAACATCAAAGGACGTACTGGAGACTAGTGACGAGGTACTAAATTAGAAAAGTAGTGAAAGCAAAGGAGGGGGTATAGAGATAGAAAGAGTCAGGAAAGCAAAGGATTAGAAGGTTATAATGGGATGCGCAACAAGGGAGGAAAGACAGAAAGTAAAGGACCGTCTGGAAAAGTCGGGAGAGCACCTCGTTGTCGAGGAAGTGAAAAACAAGGACCCGCTGCTAATCTTCCGGGATGTCCTGGCGTTTCATAGTGATGATAAAATCGTCGGGGCGCTCCGGAATCAGAATGCTGAAGTTTTTCGCGACCTCGACAACGAGGCAGATCGGCTCTAAGTGAGGTTCAGGAAGAAGACTAGGAACCCCCATACCTGCCACATAGTGGTAACAACGTCACCCACTATATGGCAGCGAGCGACATTAGCAGGTTCACTCCGTATCGACCTCCAGCGTGTCAAGGTCCTCGACCAGTCACCTATTGTGCAGTGCTCGCGGTGCCTAGGATACGGCCATACCCGAAAACTCTGCCAGGAGTTGGCCGACATTTGCAGCCACTGTGGGGGACCACATCGCAAAGACAAATGTCCCTTTGCGGAGGGGTCTCTCAAGTGCTGCAACTGTAGCAAGGCGGAGCTCGCGAGCACTGTGCACAACGCCTTCGACACCGCTTGTCCGATAAGACGGAAATGGGACACGTTAGCAAGGTCTTCTGTGGCCTACTGCTAAGGTGGCCCCGGTGTCGAGGTCAAAAAAGGGGGTCGATACGAGAGGAGAACACCACGTCATGGTAAGGCTACAGCACAGATTGCACTTAAATCCCAGTGACTTAGCACCAAACCGTAGTCCGGGACACCTCTGTTTTGTCTCTTGGACAACATTGTAAGAAATGTATGCCAGAGAAAAACATGTGTTGTCCCGGCAATTAGTGAAGCTGGTCACAAAGTGCAAATCTGTGCAAATAGAAAACGTTACAAAGGGGTTCCTGGTCTTGTTTCTGTCTCCATAAATGACGGTCCAAAGGGGATAAAATGTCACATGAAAGCACACTGCATTCTCGCACACGAAAACAAAATAAACCGTAAAATAAAAAACTTTCCTTTTAAAAATTTTATATTTAAAAACCTCGGTCTTTTGAGTTTTGGCTGGTCTCCGTACCAGGGTGGGGGGTCAACTACGACTGGCAAAACTGGGTTTTGGTAAGCCTAGTATGTAGTCCGCACCCTGGTGCGGAGACGGTCAAGACAATACACGTAAAAATAAAATTAGAAATTAGTCTTACATAAATAATAATAAATTGGTAAAAATTTAACTTACTACATTAAAAAGGTTAGAAATTATGTTTCTGTTTCCAGACGCAGAGACCAGACACGGACAAACTCGTGTCTCACAAAAAAAAAAAGATGAGATGCCGCTAGTGTGTCAACGCAAGTAGCATCCTACACCAAGGGCTTACCTATCTTATCAATCAATTGAAATTATTATTAGTTCAAAGTTTTAAATAGTTTCCATTGACTGTCGATCAACGTGCCGAGTGATGTGGGTTCTATTCCCGCATGAGACAAATATAAGATTCATAGATAGAGGCAAAGAAAAAATCTCGCCTATTTTAGGTCGCCAATGGTATCGATGTATTGGTAACATTACGCTTATTCCATTTTAAAAACATAGTTCTAATAATAATGATTTTATTTTTTTGTATATTTACATTACACGCACCCAACGTGGATGGTTGGATCTTAGACGTGTAATTAATAAAATCTAAAATCGCCTAATATATTTTAAACAACTACTTAAAAAATATCTGGCAACACTTAGCCGTACTGAAATCATTTCATTCAACATAATAATTATTATTGTTCCTTGCACTGACCTGTATTATACATCTGGACAGGCGGCTGTCAAACTGATGTCGCTGTTTGATTTTCGCCATTGTGCGCTGTAAGCAGTGGCGGTGAGGAATTGAACTAAAATTAGTGATGCTCTCATAGCTAGGCAATGATTGGAGATAGATAAAAAGTGTTCAGACAAAGTTGTAGAGAATTTTATCAGGTTTAATTGTGTAGTACAATAAAATTTCGTACGACGCATAAGCATAAAACTAAAAAACGGGACCTTCTTTGTACTCCTCCCCCTCGGGCACACCTCGGGGGTAAGGACTTCTAGTATGTTTATCTCCTAATTAGTCCATTTCGCTTTTGACTTTAGCTCATGTTGGCTAGCCTTGATTTTTTAACGCTGAATCAGTTGGAAATCTAAAATGAAATAAAAATCTATTATTATAAAAACATAGGTACCTAGATAATGTATTGTCTGAAAAAAAATGGTAGTCAGCCTTTATTTCATTTTTTGCTATGAATAAATGAAAATTTTGTTTGCAACCATAGATCACATCAGACCATGATCAAGTTTATCGATATGATGATATGGACATCACTAACACTTTGTTTACAAAATTTAAGAACCTAATTTAAAATTAAAAACAATACAATGTCCTTTAAATATTAACGATATGGATATTTAGCAACATACTAGTGACAGTTTGATTTTAGGGTAGGTGGACATCTGTGTAATGAAAAATTGCACCCTTTTCTGTATGGAATTTTGCACAATACACAAAAACCCATGTTTTTAAATATTTTCTTGTTCTCACAGAAATCACCACAAAATAGCTTTTACACTCACAAAATTAAAACAAATAAGCGAGGTACTCGGTGCGATACGGAAATCAACGTCAATATTTTGTCAAATATAGTTCCATTCTCCACCGCTAGTTGGTCAAATACACATTGGAAATTAGCTATCATTTGTATAGGGCAGCCAGTCCAGTGGTATAATACAGGTCAGTGGTTCCTTGTCATTTCCTTGTTCATTCATGAGTATGACATGACATGCATGACAGTTCATCATTCATGATCGTTGGAACAATGTCAACAATGTTTTCAAGTTTGTGTAAAGTGTCCCGGCATTTCGTTGTTAATTATAACAATTGCCCCAAAAATGTATTACGGAATTCATTACGCTACAACGTTACTGTTGCCAATGCTATTAGATCACGCACTGTCAAACCCAAGAAAGAACCTGGAGAAATTTTTAAATGGATTTTAGTGGTAATAAAATATAGATAAAATTATATAATACAAAAAAAGTAACAATTCTAATCATGCATGCATGTTTAATTTATGTTACACACATTCGTTGCCAGAATATAACCTATCTTTTTGTATAATCCAGCACTATTTTAATAATAAACAATTGTGCAATAATTTGACACTCCATCGGGTAAGACTTTTAAGCTCAATAAAGACTATTAAGTTAAACTATTATGCTTTATAATTTAATTAAATAAATTATCACTAGTAAAAGCAAATATATTTTAAGCTTCTTCGTTCTTTCTCTAGATGCTTCCAGTAGGCTCATTTGGTCTAGGCTGCTGGCAGGTATATCGTTTACAATGGAAATTAGACCTTATTGATATGATGCAGGCAAAGACAAATGCAACACCAATTGAGATGCCTCATGAGTAAGTATAATTGGTCATTGTGTAGTATGATTTTGGGTTGAAAATGACAGGCTTGTCATTGTTAATTTTAAAATATTCCTTTCCTCCAATTTTTTTGTTGCAAATATATAAAAAGGAGGTAGATAGAACACATTATGAACAATCCATCGGTATAACATTAAAATTTGTTATTTATATTGTTATCATACTCTTATTATAGTAATTGTTTCCTTATTATGTCTTAGTGTATAAGCTGGTCTTCACAATCCTGTTTCACATATAAATAAGAAGATCCCTCTTGGAAAAAATATTACCCAGCGTACCACCAGGGGTATGGTCGGTGGTACCGTGGGTCAGAAAGGTTATTTTCTTCCTACATCCTACAATTTGTAGATGATGTTTTTTAATAATAAATCTATTGGTGGTTAATAGCAGTTAGTGCATAAACAGACATACAGACACTATTGTTCTCTTTATGCAAAGAAGAGATACAATTTATGCTTTTGAAGCTATTGACTTTTTTTTAAAGTTCTCAAGAAAATCCAGTTTAAAATAAATAATACATTTTTGGGGATTCAGAGGGCATATCTATACTAAGATACCAGTGTTAGTGACCTTCACTAAAGCCCGTAAATGCCACTACCTATGCTGATCACTGGTGATCATAAATTTCACTGCTTGAATAAAGGCTCATTTACACTGTACAAGATTTGCATGCCACTTTACATGCTCGCTTTGTCTTACTCATAGAGCAAAACGAAAAGGCATGGTAATTCATAAAAAAAACTTGCATAGTCTAAATGGGTCTTAAGTTAACCAGGCAATAATCTTGATACTTTGGTATGCAATGATATTGTATGTTAAAAAATCGTTGGTATGCTTTAGTTTCTCAGAACTTGAAAAAATGGAATACATGCCTGTTAAAGTTCGTGGAAAGTTTATACATGACAGAGAGATTCTTATTGGGCCTAGAGCTCTAATAGAAACAGAAACCACACTACCGAGGTCTGGTTCACTGGTGTCTGACCCCAAGAGAAACCAGGGGTGGTTAGTGATCACTCCGTTTATGTTAGCTGACACAGGGTAAGATATTTTTATAGCATAGCAAAGCTTGGTTCGTCATAATGTCATTTTAATAATTTTATTTTCTTTGAATAGGGAAGTGATATTGATCAACAGAGGCTGGGTCCATCAGAACTTAAAATCAAAAGAAAAACGTCAAGCTTCTCTTGTCAAGGGTGAGGTTGAACTGGTTGGTGTTGTGAGACTGTCAGAGAAGAGAGTACAATTCATGCCTAAGAACAATCCCGAAAAAGGATCATGGTTTTCAAGGTACTAATGTTGTTATAACTTATCTACTATCATCTGTATATTATCATTACACTGTCTGGGTCACATTGCTACTAACGCAAAAAGGTAACAGACACTACAGTTGAGGCATTGCAAATATGCAAACTGTCTAATAAATAATTTTTATCGGACCTCTCACTGTGTGGGTGTTGAGTGTAAGTTGTGACAGTAAAAAAGGACTTGTAGATTATAGATAATGAGTGAGAAGGATGTGTTAGCTCTGTCTGTCTCTCTGACACAGCGTCATATATCGGAATCAGGGTTGTTGCTGATGCAGTTTCTTACAGTATCAGCGGATGTCGGTGCTGATTTTTTCAGACCAATATCAGCGGATGCTGCATTGAGTAAACAACCACATGAGGGAACAAGTGACACCTTGTTTGTAGTTCTGCCTATTATTGGTTGAAACCCTAGGTGACTTGCGCCCCAGCTACTTACATCCGAGCGAATGTAACATAGTCATATTCCTTTGACGAAATGATTTATGATGACACAGTTCACACGTTTGTAATGGCTCAAATAGCAAATATTTTGTACAACTTTGTTTAGTAATCACCTTGCCATGAAATATGGAATATAATTTCTGACATCACGACACAGGCCAGTGTGATATAGTAGGCTAAACTTCCTCCACAGTCATTGGAGGAGACCCGTGGCTTGAAGACTTATAACCCAAACAAATTTTATTCTTTCAGGGATCTTGAACAGATGAGCGCTCACATAGGATGTGCTCCTGTATGGTTAGATGCTCGAGGAATACTGGATCCTCCGGAGGGGTGGCCAATCCCCAACCAGACCAGAGTGACTCTTAGAAATGAACACCTTTCTTACATAGTTACATGGTTTTCACTTTCAGCAGCAACAGGATTTATGTGGCATCGTTATTTTTTAAGGAAGTTACCATTGTTATAAATATCAAGAATCTATAAAGAGTCTATGAGAAATGCTGACGAGAATGAAGTGGTAGTGTTAATGTAATAATAAACTGCGTGAGGTCATCGATCGTTTTCTTGGGTGAATAAATAGAGGTGGGCGCATCTAGCACTTAATAATATATTGTAGCACGAAGTGTTGAGCACCCATGTTTGAAGTTTTCGAGAACTTTCCTTCAACCAGTATAAATTGTAATCTAATGTAATCTATCTATGTTTATAAAAATGAATTCTATTTCTCTTGGTCATGCCTTAACTTAAGGTTGAACCAATTCGGCGGTTTTTTATATTCATTGAAGTCTTACGAAAGTTCTTATGAGGAGAAAAATTTAAAGTACTTTTTGAAGTCGAATTACACGCGGGTGGAGTCGCGGGCAACTTGAACTTTACAATATAAATTACTAATGTGGTTATTTGATTATAAAAGTCCCGCGGGGCGTCGCTCTCGTCTTTCTTTATTTGGCCACTGCTCAGCTCATATTGACTGTAGCGTGATGTTATATTACTATAGGCCTTCCTCGATAAAGGGCTATCCAACATTAATAGAATTTTTCAAACCAGTAGTTCCTAAGATCCTAACGTTCAACCAAACAAACACTAACTCTTCATATTTTTAACAAGCTTAGAATGAAGTAGGTGTGAGTTAAACTGAGCTCATTATAACCAAAAATTTGATTCAGCTTAAAATTAGTACCTACCTACTAAAATTATTTCTCAAATCGGACCAGTAGTTCCTGAGATTATCGCGTTCGAACAAACAAACTCTTCAGCTTTATAATATTAGTATAGATACACTGCTTACTAGTTCAGTGTCAGTGAACCAACTGTTATGGAATAATATTAATAATTACACTATAGGTACCTATTTTGTAGATAATTGTGTATAATTTTTCTGTGTTAGCAAATTAATCATTTGATAGAACTCGTTTTATTGTATGTTTCTATTAAATATTTCATTTATGTTATCAAGTTGTTTTAAAACTAACCTACTTATACTATTGATCTTCTCTAAAACATGAATGTGTGGTTGTTGATTCGCCGACTAAAGAATTGAGATCTAAATGGGTGCCAATGGCTTGGATGCAAACCCGACTTGTTTTGTCATTGGCACCCATTTTGACCAATTCTAATATTTGGCGACTAATTTCGACCAATTCTGAGAGAAAACAGATCTTCGCTAAGGTGTCTTTGTTTTTGAGATACAAACGTGGCCAAGCTGAGGACACTCCCTAGATCGGCCAACTAAAAACGCTTATAAATTTTGAACCATTGACTGACTAATTCTAATATTTGGCGACTAAATATACTTGCCATTATGTTAGAATAATATAGCATATAAAACAATATTTATGTGATTTAATGAATCAAGTTTCTATTTATTTATTATACTTACCTTAAACCCGTCCTTATACTTACCAGACGGAGAGGAAGTGTATTCTTACATTACTTCCTAAGGTGTAAATAGATTTTTATTATTTTTCTACTTATAAAGCAAATCCCGGGATTCGGGGAATATCCATATTATTCCAACATATGGCAAGTACATAAAATAGCTCTACCTACTCCGATCTCTGGTAATGTCCAATACGATATGAGAATAAACCCCCGTACTATAACTACTGTGAAGGGGGGTGATGAAACTAATTAAGTGCCATTGACCACCGGGGTGGATAACGCCGCCGTAGTTAGTGCCAAACACCATCCCGGGGGCAAGCCTAAAGGGGCAAATGGGAATAAAGGCTAATTTCGACCAATTAGCGATTAATCTTTTGCATTATCAAAATCCACGATGGTGGCAGTCAGCCCTAAGGACATTTTCTCTGAGGTTAAATTTATTATCTTAATATTTTTTGTTGTTTTCGTTCGTGATCAAATCAGAAATGAGATCTGTAGGTGTGGCTGCTGACACTGGCTTGGCCACCATCGGGGATTTTGATAACACAAATATTAAGGGCCGGTATTTCAATGTCACCTTATCTCGAATTGATCTAGGCTTGAACATAAGTAGGACTTATGTGTATTTCAATATAGGATTAAAGTTAAGCGGCACCTAAAGTCCATCCTAACTAGCCTTAATCTAAGCGGAGGATTTTTGCCACTTAAGTTCCGATCTGAGATTTGCGTGTGGCTAAAGAAAAAAGTTGCTTCATGATAATTTATTTTTGTACGCGAATTCATTGGAGCCAAGCCTAAATAGTATTTTTTATTATTATTATGTGCCAATTTTTTTTTCTTGTTTTCTTGAATAGCACCAATTTTGTAGTAAGGCTAAAAATTGCTAAAACCAGAGTATATTGATATGTTAATGGCTAACAGGTAGTGCCGTAAAACACTATAAAAAAAAATGCCAATATTAGTGCACCAACTTTAGTGCAATGGAGATAAATCTGCTAAAGCTGATGCTGAATAGAAAATAAAAAAGCGATGCTAGTACGTGGAAGGCGAAAAAAAACATCAAAAATGTCGTAAACTTGATTTTAAACCTCAATAATTTATAACAATAATAATAAATAAAAAAATATTCTACCACATTCACACAGCACCATCTAGTCCCAAATTAAACAATTATGTTTGTGTTATGGGTACTAAAAAACTGATATACTACTTAAATATATTTTTTTTGTTTTAAATAAATACATATTATAGATAAATTACACCCAGACACAGAACAAACCTTTATGCAAATCACACAAAGATTTGTCCTGGGCGGGGATCGAACCCACGACCTGCGGTTTACCAGTCAGGGTTACTAACCGCTAGACCAATAGGCCAGTCAACAAACATCAATGTCAACCAAATGACAACAAAAATCATAAACAAATGACATATTCTTTTTATTATGTTGCAATATTGCGATTTATCTCAGATTAGCTAAGCCGAGGAAGATCCAGATTGAAATACACTACCGTCTTTCAAAAGTGACACTTAGATTAAATGTAGGACTTAACTTAAGCAATAAGATAAGGTGACATTGAAATACCGGCCCTTAGGCGCTAATTAGTAGAGTTTAAGGGAGTCCAACTTTTTAAGGTAAGTATAGTCTAGAAGCGTTATAAATAATTAGGTAAAACTCTCATTGATCTAGCTATTAGACTATACTTGTTTTTGAGATATAAATGTAGCCAGTCTTCCCAGATCGGCCAACTAAAAACGCTTTTAACTTTGGAACCATTAGCCAACTATTCTAATACAATATGCACCAATTTTTTATTCGGTGCACATTTACAGCAGATTGAGAACTAATTACTTATTCTACTCATATCACCGTACACGACTAATTAGCTACGAAATTTCTGTGTCATCGAATTCCCCGATGTTGGCCAAGCCAGTGTCAGCCCGCAGGATTTTGAGTGATGTGTTAATAATAGCTTCAAATCATAGATTTGCGCGCGGATTCTAGGTCTAAGCATCAAATGGTTCGTGTAACTCTAGAATGCGTTGCTTGAACTTGACTTGAAACACGCTTTCGGCGACACAGCGTGTCTATTATAAGGGGAAATAAAACAAATTTGTTTTGTTTGAGATCTAATTCCACTCTTGAAGAGTTACAATTAATCTAAGTTATTCAGAAAATCAGCAAATAAAATATAAGTCACTCAGCAACTTCTATATTATGTACCAAAATAAGAATTTGTAAATTTGCATCGTATTTTACTACTTTTATCGCAAACATAGCCATAGGACCTAGATTACTCTAGGTCTTTGGATATTAGCTATAAAGTGGACTGGTATGGTGTGCCAAGTGACTCATTTTCAATAATACATAGCTAAGTAACATTATGTTTTTATTAGAATTAAATTTATAGGTCAAAAACAATAGCATCAACCAACTTTTTAAAATTTTATCTGTCAATCCTAAAAAACGAATTAAAATTAATTGTAATTTAATAATAAAAGGATATAATTAATTGAACTGAAAAATAATAAATTAATGTCTCAATTATATTTAGCCATTTTGTGAGTTTAAATTACTTTGTGAAGAAAAATAAATAACCTTACTAAATAAACAACTTCATTTCATTAAATACATTGCATAATAAATATTTGTTGAATTGGTAGCGGCGTAAATAAACTTATTACAAAAAATAAGAAATTATGAAGACTAATGTGATGATTTTACATTGGAACATAATTAAAAACCTTATGAGGTACTTAGGCTATTATATGATATATACAACTCAATGCTTAAGAACTGATAATTATCATAACTTAATTAACTTAAGATATCGAAATAAACTCAATATAGCTTTACAAAACGCATGTTGCCTAATATAATTCTAGTTGAGATATAAAACGAGGGTAAAGCAAGAATTATAAACATATAGTTAAGTATGTAATAACTACATACCTTCATTTTAGGCAAGGACACAATTTTTGTTAAGTAAAATATTTTATTATTTTTTGTCCTTGTGATAGCTTTAATAAACTCAATTTTAGATTTCGGCCAATTCCCGGTACCAAATTATTCAGTTGTTCATTATTTTATTCCTAAATGGAATAATGTATTATGTTAAGTTCTTAGAATTGTGTGTAGAATAACAAGGCACCGGAAAATGAGACGCGGGAGAATCCGACAGAAGGCTCAACGACTGTTGAAGAATTTAGATCTATAAAATCCAATTTAGTAGCTCCGCTTGATTCTTTGTACCAATTGATGTTATAACGCTTTTCTACATCTTGAAATTAATATATATAATAATGTAAATAATAATTTATGTCAGCACGATTAACGTTAGTTATCGTGAAGACCTTACATGAACTAAGGCAATATGAACTGAAAATTCAAGCGGGCAAGTCAAAATTCGACACATGTATTTGAGGCACATGCTTCGAATCGATTTTGGGCGTTGTTTTATAGTCGCAAATACCACACTCCTTGAGCTTCCACTCCCATCCCATCGTTTGTACGGCGTGCAATGTTTGAGCCTCCGTGTGTTGACGTCGAAGCATTCCTTCCTGTAAATAAAATTTTACCATAATATGCTATATGTGAACACTGACGAATTTTGATGGAATTGAAGATTGGCACTTTGTATCATTACGGTTCACAGAATAAAATAAAATGATTTTAGAAGATACCTTCGACCTAGCTACCTTAAGAAGATAATAGTATTACATGTTTAAAATGTTACACTCAAAACCACATACCTTGATCTTCTCCCATTTATCGTCGACTTCTTGAAGCCACGAGTTAATTTGTCTTCCGTTACAACGGGAGCGCTGCGCGTTGCGCTTCTCTTCCTGCTCTGGTGCTAATACATTGTACACTTCCATGTCACGAAGTATTGTGCACACAGAGTAAGGAAGAGCCTGAAAAAAAAAGGGGTAACTAATAATCTTTTCAGGTATACCCCAATCACGACATTCCGTTTTTGAGGTGACATGACATCAACACATTTTTGGTAGCTAGCTAGCTGTTACTATGTCAATGCTGTGTTATATATTTTGCGTATTACAGTACCAAGGTTTAAAATGCCTTAGAGTGGATATCCACACGTGTTCCAAATACTGACAAAGGCTGACAAAATGTTTGTGAATGTTGCTGTATTAAATGAAGTTAAACTGTTTGAGGTATTAAGAGTACCTAAACACGAAAACGACGCGACTTATTGAACAAAAGACTGACAGTATAAGCTGGTAAATTGTATTTCTTCGAGATAGAGAAGAAATACAATTTATACATGATGCTATCAAATACGATTTTTTAAAATCATTCTCAAAAAAATCTAGTTTACTAAATTAATATATTGATATACAACAGCATAATTATCCATACTAAGAAAATGGCCACGAAATCCCGGAATGGCACTACCTACGCCGCGCCGATCACTGCTTATAACGAATAAATAATGTTAAGACAATAGCTTCTTAGAATATTCAGACAAGGTTTTATACCTGATTTGCTACAGCGCGTTCGGCGCGTCCGTGTACGCGTAATATCTCCTGTTCGACGGCCAACACAAGCTTTTCCTTCTCTACGAGATGTTGAATACGCAACCGAGTCCTGGTGGAAAAGAACACCAAGCAAGTTTAACAAAACATACGATAGCAGTAACAATAAAAAAGCACGTGTATTGTCTAATTATATATCAATCAATACCTACGTATTTGTAATTATGTAATACCTTTCTTTATCCTGATCCAAAAAGTCATTTAGCATCTGTGGAGGTAAATTGTGTGGGATCTCAACTGGGGGATCCGGATTCACATTGCTCTGGAGTGTGTAAGTACACCGATTCATCAGATATTTGTTAAAATCTTTTGGAGGTTTAGGTTTGACGGGAAATAAACCTTTTTGTCGCTGATCAATCTGCAACCAATACACTCATTTTATAATTATACTCATATGTCAAAGTTTCATAAAAACAACTCAATTATATAATGACATAATTTACCTGTTTGCGAATGTGAATATACAATTGGTAGGGATTGGAATGGGTAATGTTGTGACTTGTAGAACTCTCGTGTGAATGATGGTCCGACTTGGAATCACGAGAGTGTCCATCTTTAGAAGCTTTAATCTTTCTCTTTCTAGGATGTAACTCCACAGAATGTCCTGAAGCTATAATGCAAATAACCAAAATTATAAACCATTTAAGTAGTCAATATAAAGCAGGAATGTGATAACCTTTCTATTGGAAACAAGGTCAGGGATTATGTTCCTGGTTCCGAAAGCAGGGACACGGACAAACTAGTCTTATTATTAAAAAAAAAAACCTTTCAAATGGTAACTTACATTCTCCCCTTCCACCGGTTGAAGAAGCATGATCATCATGTCCCTAAAATTAAAGGCAGAATGAAATACAATTGTTCATTTGAAGTGCAAACAATATGAATGAAATGAATGATTAAATTTTCAAAAAGAGCGTGTGAGTGCATTATGATTATCATGGTTAATAAATTTGATCTACTCATGTACTTACAGAGCCCGAAGGTGTTGGACTTTTATTTGAATTCAAGTTAGCTTGAGCCCCGGAGCGGCTGTCATTCCCTCTCTGAGGGGATGTCCTCTCTTTATCTTTCTCACTGTCATTCGTCCTATGAGAACGGAGGACTCTCTGTCCAGCCTTCGGACGAAAAGTAGGTTTATGAGCATGTTAGTTTCACTAATTTAAAATTCATAAAATGCTAATTAAAAACAAAAATTATTCTACAATAAACTCAACAATTTGACACACGAGTGATTTGTAAATTTAATAACATTATAAATGCAAATTACCTTGCCACTCTCCCCAGGTCTTTTGTCATCTGAGTTCCCATCTGAGCTGTCAGATGTTTGTCCCGTGTCAGTGCTTGTACAGGGAATAACATAAGGTAACGTTGATGCATTGCCGCGACCCTTGCCACTGCCTCTTTGACCTGTATTACAACCTTAACCAGATTAGTTACACCGAAACAGAAGTGTTTATAAAATATATCTTTGAATATAATTACTATAACATATTATAATGTTTATTATTTGTATTGACTGTGCAAATCTTATCCTGTTGTGAGACCTTTGTGATCAACACAGTAAACAGAATGATAAAATATGTATTTTACAATGTAATTTAATTGCTTGTTGACTAATTAGAGAATGCATGCATTTAACACAAGTGTGTGGACTTGCATTATCAAAAAAAAAGACGAAGTAATAATAATGATTAATTGCATCGTACCTTCTTCCTGTTCATTTCTATTGCCTGAGCCGCTCGCTCCGCCCGGTATAACAATCTTGAGCGGGGGCACTTTGGGCGCCGATTCAGTGGGCCTATGGTCATCATCGTCATTGTGATCTTTAGAATGACTAGGCTTTGGACTGGCTACAGGACTCTTTCTATCTTGTTTACCTCCTTGCATCCCTGTTCCACCTTTACCTGATGATTTGCCCTAAACAAATTTATAACATTTAGACTAACATAGTTCACCGTGAGTTCCTAGCTCTGTACTGTCAACTAAAAAATGCTGGTTTATTTACTTGATGATGTGATCCCTGTCCATGTGACTTTGAGCCCGAGCCTCCTCCTTTCCCCTGCGTCTGCGAAGCGCCCTTCCCTGAGGAAGAACTTCCCGCCCCGGTCCTGCCAACGTTTTGAGTGCCGCCACTTTTCCCTAGAGGTATTGCCCCAGTCCTACTGGCAGGCCCTGGTGGTTTACTACCATATAGCATGCTGTGAATAATATTATTATTTTACCATAATATTTTGATTTATGCTACATTCAGAGCGTTTATTTCTGAAAATATTCAAAGGATCAAAAAACTTTCTTAAAAACCTTAAAGCGTTTTTAAAAGATCTGACCAAGTTTGTGCCAATTTAAATGTTTGTTAAAAAATGTTACCAGGTTCGCTTACATGTATGGAGTGCCGCCCTCAATATATTTATTTTTATTATTTAACTACCAGAACTAGTATAAGCCCACAGAAGACCTATTCTTCAAATTTCATCAATATAAATCAAGTCTTTTTTGAGTAAAATGCCTGTGACGTACGGATAAACGGACGGCCTGACGAAACTATAAGGGTTCTGTTTTTACCATTTTGGCTACGGAACCCTAAAAATGAACTGTTGTTTGTTAATCTCGCTAAAACTCACGAATGTCTAGACCGATTTAGTTAATTTTGGTTTTGAAGTATTTGTGGCAGTCCAGGGAAAGTTTGAAACAGTTAGAAAATATATCAAAATAGCAAAGAAAATAGTAAATATAAAACCTTTATTTTCCCTTACAAACTGTTACTTATAATTACGTATTTCATCTAGATTTTATATAAATTTAACTAGTAAAATGGATAGGGTAAATTACCGTCCAAAGCCATAACGCGCCACCGGGGCTGGCTTTCCCATTATCTCCTTGTCTTCATTGTCTTTTCTCTTCTTCCGTTTCGAGATATCGTCCTCTGCCGCCTCAGCTTCATTGCTGTCATCATATGGCCTTTTGTAGTTATCATCTTGAGTAGATGACACAACACTACTACTTAGCGGTCCATCTGAAATTAATTAAATTGAAATATCTGATTAATTACCAAAAAAAAGCAAATTACAAATTATTAGACCAGAATTCACTACCAAATTAATATGCAGATTGGTTTGCAATACTAAAGACCACACCAGATTTAGCTTAGTGTAATTGGAACAGTTAAATAGATCATTAATAAGGACCTATCTGTATTTGATATCAAAAATTTTGATGAAAACAAAGAAGTGGTCCTTGGTCAGGTAATAATGATATCGGGTTTTTTAAATTAATAAATTTAAGCATGGAGTAAGACTTAAGCCCTATTACATTAGACCAAAATAGCTGGCGAAATGTGGGTGTTGTGCACCACTCTGCCTTGAGGAGAAAATGTATGATGCTGTTATATTTTCAAAAATTTTAAAAATATAATTATATAAATTTGTAACTCCTACCATCGCTACTACTGCTTTTTTCCTGTGAGGTGACATCCTTGCCATCAAAATGTTCGCCCTGGGCTAGGGTCTCCATGTTGTGCCGCTTACTGCAATCACTACTTCCACTGGCATTGCAACCCTTCTTGCTGCTGTCATCCCTTGCCCGACTGACATGTGCTGCTCTCGCGTTATTATCTGTAGTGTCAAAGTATATTATTTCACATTCAGATAAGATTTTTTATTTAGGAATTCATGTAAGAAAGTTATTTTGAAGTACCTAGTTATTTTGAAGAATTCTGATAACATTATTATGTACTGAAAAATCATAGAGGCACTAAACTGTTGTTGGTACAATAAATGTTATTTGGCAAAAGAAAATGTGAGGTTTTGTTTCTAATAATGAGATTATCAAGGTGTAATAAATTTTATAGAGAACAAAGATTTTATTTTTAAATAAATATATTCAATTAAGGTTTTGTTTTAAACAAAAAAATATTTATATAATTAATCTATTTAATCAATATTTAAAAAATTATTACATTTCAAAACATTAAATATGTAAAAATTATAATTAATTATGTACACTAGTATTACTAATATTAAAATAACTGCTTGTCATGTCTTGTTGCAAATAACCCTTTCATGTGATCATAATGAAATAACATAAAAAAGATTTAGCATCAAATCTAGAGGACATAGTTTACTAAAATAACAAATTTAGTAACTTTATGGTGCATCCAACAAATGTTTATGTGTATCACAGTTTATCCCAAGTACCTATATCATCAAATACAATACTTGTGCTTGGAAACTGCAGCAAAAGCTTGTACAGCTATAATCCTAAAACAATTATTTTTAGGTTTTTGAACCTATACAAAAAAATCAACAATAAAGTAATAATTACAATGATATAAACTATATTATTCACAATAAATAAATGTGAAATGATTTGTAAAATTTTAAATTGATTATAAAATAAAACTAACTCTAATTTGCTTTTCTTACATACCAGAAATACATACAGGGTATTAAAAATTATTTTTAATACATGTATGTACATTTATAGGCACATGATTAACAAAATACACCTGAGCTAACCAACTCCATTTGAAGTGTGTATAGAATAGGTTTTTAAACTGATACATTATGTGAACCATTTTATACTAGCTATGCACAACACATTTAGTTCCACATTTTCGCCTCTAGCATTGAGGGTAAATAAATAAAGCATTGCAGTATTATAGGTAATTAATGTTTGATTGGTAATGTTTTTTATAAGATACCCAATTCATTCACTCAATGTTTTTTAAAGTTCAAATAAGTTATTAAAATAATGTGCTAATGAAACACTATTTATCTACTGCCAATAGTCACGTAATTTATTTTATTATAGCTAATAATGTGAACTGAATAAAAAAGTACGAAAGATCACCACAACTATGGATTCATGGTTTATTTTTATGATAAGATAATGAAGAACTTGATATTAACCACTTACAAAGAAAAGCAAGTACTAGGCTACAAGTTTGAGAAATAGTAATTTACCGCGTTCCTCCAGCTGTACAAAGATTAACGTACTTACGTATCAACAAGGCACTTCTGTATAACTATCCGTAAAGTGAACACAGTACGTAGTTTCCTCTGCGTCTTCGCAGTACGTTCACAGTCACATAAATATGAGATACTAAGGCAGTTTAGTATAAAACTACAATCTAATAATAAATAATCATACTGTCACGTCAGTCAGGTCATTATGAGTTTATGCAGGGGTCACAGCTCGATCGCGGAATTTGATGTAGGTACGGCGTGCATCACGATTTTACGCATACTATATGGCAAACAATGAGAACACTTAAACTCGCCTTTGTTGTGCGAGAGCGCCCTTCTTTGCATTTCACGTTGGACGACAGTTTGAAGTTTTTATACTTGTCTGTACACTGTAATTTTCCACAATAAAAACTTATGCTAAATCGGTCAACAAGACCGCCACGAAGTTAGCGTTAAGAATCGGCCATCATTCGACAGCCCGAGCAACACGCCCCATAATGTTCCATTACACTTACGAACATGTGTGTTTATAATATTAATTTGCTGTAAATTTATATTTTTACGTTCGTGATGACATTAGCATGTATTTTTCTACAAATAAATACATGACAATAAAAATTAAATTAGTTTAATTACAGTAGGACAGCGGTAGCTACAAAGTAACATAGTTAGCGTGTCTTTGAGTGTAAAGGATCGTACAGCTCGTGTTTCGGACGAACTTCATTGTCGTGTGCGAATGTACGTTTCGTTACTGGCAGCAAAATAAAATAATATTTACATTATTTTCTTTATGAATTAATTTTATATGATATTATAATCAAAGAGGTTATGATGACAATAATAATATATTATGCTGGTTTGGTTAAGTAGAGAAAAAAGAATGTCAGCTGGTTTAGATAATAATAATAATTATTATGTCGAGAGAATGCACTGACTTGTATATACCTCTGGACTGGCTGTCCTATACAAATGACAGCTAATTTTCTTTGTCTATTTGACCAACTAGCGGAGAAGATTGAAACTATATATGACATAATATTGACGTATACAATACGTTTTGTAAACAAAGTGTTAGTGATGTCCATATCGTCATATCGATAAATATGATCATGGTCTGATGTGATCTATGGTTACAAACAAAATTTTAATTTGTTCATAGAAGTAAATGAAATAAAAGCTGACTGCCTATTTTTTTTATGACATTATCTGGATCCCTAGGTTTTTACACTAATAGATTTTTATTTCATTGTAGATTTCAACCTGATCTAGGGTTTAAAAATAATGGCTAGCCAACATGAAAGCGCCCCTTAATGGGACTCCAAATGCAAACAGGCGTCTTTGAAACTGATGTTGTCGTGTTTGATTTTCGCCATTGTGCGCTGTAAGCAGTGGCGGAGAAATGAACTAAAATTAGTGATGTGACAAACTTTGTAGATTTAGATCTTAAAATTTAATGAAATCTATCTATAGGTACGTGCTATAGATAGATTTCATTAAATTTTAAGATTTGATATAAACATATTCTGAAAAAGGGAAAATATTTTTTAATAATCCATTACGAAATTAATTAGTGACGTGAATTGATTTTGAAGGCCCTAATTTTAATAGCAGTATCTGTTAAATAAATAAAATTGAAGTGTCTGTTTGTAATAAAAAAACAACAGCTTTTAGAGGACTTATTCGTCAAATGTTTCGGACAAAGACGACTCTTTGCATTTGGAGTCCCATTAAGGGGCGCTTTTATGTTGGCTAGCCATTATTTGTGAAATGCTGAATCAAGTTGAAATCTACAATTCAATAAAAATCTATTATTATAAAAACCTTGGGATCCAGATAATCTCTGAAAAAAAAACACGGGCAGTCAGCTTTTATTTCATTTACTTCTATGAACAAATTAAAATTTTGTTTGCAACCATAGATCACATCAGACCATGATCATATTTATGGATATGACGATATGGACATCAACACTTTGCTTATAAAACGTATTATATACGTCAATATTACGTCAAATATAGTTTCAATCTTCTCCGCTAGTTGGTCAAATAGACAAAGAAAATTAGCTGTCATTTGTATAGGACAGCCAGTCCAGAGGTATATACAGGTCAGTGGCCATAGGCTATGTGATGTCAACAAAAAAAACAAAATTAAAAATTTTGAAAAAACCCACGACGATAACATCTATACAAAATAAGAAACGTAACATATAAAAAGGTTTAAATAACTTTATTTTAAATCCCCGACGAAAAGATAATAAGTAGCGTAAAAACAATCCCAAGAAAATCCGTCGGGGGCTGCCATACCCTGACTTGAAATGAACGAAAGTATTGCAGTTTTATGTATTTTATACCTACCTAATTATTAACAATATTTAGTTTACAATATATATTTAATACTAGAAACAGTAATGATATTGGCAGCCCCCGACGAATTTTCTTGGGATTGTTTTTACGCTACTTATTATCTTTTCGTCGGGGATTTAAAATAAAGTTATTTAAACCTTTTTATATGTTACGTTTCTTATTTTGTATAGATGTTATCGTCGTGGGTTTTTTCAAAATTTTTAATTTTGTTTTTTATTTTAAATATTTTCAAAGAGCGCCCTATCTTACTAACTGTAAGTAACTCGTATAAAATTTTAAGAACCTTGACAGATAAATAGAAGTTTTATACTAAGTTATAGAACAAACACATTTTTTTTAATTTACTGTTGCAGTAAGTCTTATAACTTGAAATTATCATTTTAATTTTCTTATTTTAAACTTTTTAAGGAGCGCCTTATAAGTAAGCATATCATCCGTAAGCTCTAGAATGAATGGAATTTGCATGGAGCTTCGACTATATTATATATATTTTATTTTTTGTTGACTTGTATGCTCATCCGTCGCACAAAGGTCGCCGGAGCCCCGCTTCGCGGGGCTCCTACTTCTGGGTGGTTTGAAAAAAAAAAATAACCCTAACCTAACCAGTCCGAATCGGATTGCTCTGAATCGGGGGGTGTTAAGTTTAGCTATCACACATTAATTGCCGTAGCCGGACTGCCGGCGTTAGCGCAGATTTCCACTTATAATAGCTTGTATCTCGAAAACGGTGAGTGCTATCGCAAAAATGATGAAAATTTGGTTACACCCCGGGGACGGGATACCTGTAAGTTAGAATAAATAAGGTAGGTAGGTGTTTATATAACGTCAGTCTGGAATAAACTCTCACTCTTACTAATTTTTTTTAGGCTTATCATTGTATACCTCAGTACTAATATTCAGTGATATAACAACACAAGATCGGTTTTCGGATTTTTTCCTTTACTTGTGCAACTTGTTATTGCTTCTGGCCAAATTTCATGATTCTAGGTCAACGGTAAGTTCCCTATATATTATGATCGTCAAGATAAATCGTCAAAAATGGAGCATAAACAGCTGTATCTTTTGATTGCGTTAACTTAGAATTTTGATTTTTATTTTACGCCGAGGGTTTGCAGACCCAAGTAAATGATATTAATTTCAGCTTTATACCTCTATCCGTTCTTGAGAAAAATATTCTAGACAGACGGACAGACAGACATACAACGGAGTGATCCTATAAGGGTTCCGTTTTTTTCTTTTGAGGTACAGAACCCTAAAATTGCATAAACGGTCACCCATCTATGAACTGACCTTATCCGAAGTTGCTTAACCTCATGAGTGTAATCAATATCTCAGTACTATAATGCTACGTGCCCCTATACAGTAACAGGTCTAATTATTTTACAGATAACTGTAAATATAAGTTTGCTTAGTCTATTGCAGCGCCCCCTGGCGAAAAAATACAATATCGTGTATCCAAAAGTCATCCTGGATAAATCACAAATACATTACAGAAAACCGTATCGAAATCGGTTTAATCGTTTTAAAGATAGGAGGGCACAAAGGTTTCAACGAAATCAACATAGGTTTGCCTAGTCTATTGCAGCGCCCCCTGGCGAAAAAATACAAAATCTTGAATCCAAAAACAATCCTCGATAAATCACAAATACATTACAGAAAACCGTATCGAAATCAGTCTAATCGTTTTAAAGATAGGAGGGCACAAAGGATTCAACGAAATCAGTGTATTGTAACGCCCCCTGGCGAGCTATTAACATAACACCTATCTAATAACCTGTCCCCAAGAGCCGCACACACTTTACAGAAAACCGCATCTAAATCGGTCAAACCGTTTCCGTGCTATAAGGCATTATGTTGGAACACACAAACACACAGCCTCTCACCCCAAACGCATATACCGTCTCCGTTCCGTCGTGGGTAAAAAACAAATATGGCGGACGTAAACTGTCATAACACTTTTTTAGGCTATCGCAATATGGGTATCAGATGAAAGCTAATTTATAGCCTAATTCAACAATTATATATGCACTAACTACACTAGCGGCTCCACTTGTCTCTTGTAACGTAAACGTAAATAGCTTAACCGATTTTGAAAGGCAAGGTGTTGTTATATTCGTATTCATCACCGAAACTCTATAACTAAGCCTAGAGCTTTTTACCAGTGTATTCTTCGAATTCATTGCTTTAAATTGACTGTCGAAGTATCGAAGGCTACTTTTAGACAGTCGGGTTTTTTGATTTTTTAAATTAATTTTTGTTCAGCGAATTTATCAAACGATTATTTGACATATACCTACCTAGTTCTGAACTTAAAATTGCAAAAATGTGTGGGTATTTTACTGCACTATACTTGAATTTTGCTGTTTTTGAGCCGATGGGCTCAAAAATCAATAATTGACGTTCCTTTTGACAATTTGACATAATTCTGTAATCAAAATTGCAACAATGCCCGCTATCTCGATTTTTTTAATTTTAGGACTGAGTGACTCCGAAACCATTACCATATGACCTCTTTGACCATTTATCATACTACTTATATCCAAATTGCACTGACCTGAATTATATACCACTGGACTAATTTCCAATGTGTATTTGACCAACTAGGGGTGAGGAATGTAACTATATAAACATGAACATGGTCTGATTTTTATTTATTCATAGAAGAATATGAAATAAAATCTAACTAAGCCTTTTTTTTAGACATTATCTAGGTACCTATGTTTTTATAATAATAGATTTTTATTTGATTGTAGACTTCCAACTGATCCAGCGTAAAAAAAAACATAGCTAGCCAACATGAAAGCGCCCCTTAATTGGACTCCAAATGCAAGCAGTCATCTTTGTTCGATAATTTGACGTTTATAGCTGTTGTTTTTTATTACAAACAGACACTTAATTTTTTTTTATTTGAATAGATAATGCTATGAAAATTAGGGCCTTCAAAATGGATTCACGTCACTAAATTAACGTAATGGATTATTAAAAATTACTTTCCGTTTTTAAGAATATGTTTAAATCAAATAAAAATAAAATGAAATCTATAGAGGGGTACGTGTTAAATCTAGAGAGATTTGCACATCACCAATATTAGTTCAATTCCTAACCGCCACTGCTTACAGCGCACAATTGCGAAAATCAAACAGCCACAACATCAGTTTGACAGCCGCCTGTCCAGAGGTATATATACAGGTCAGTGCCCAAATTGCAAAACTGCCATCTTGAATTTTCCTGTTTTGAGCCGATCGACTTAAAAATCGAGACATTGCTAATTTGCTATGAAGACAAAGTTGCATAAATACCCGCATTCTTGAATTCAGAACTGCACTGAATGGTCAAAGGAATCGTCGAATTTCGATTTTGGAGCCGATGAGCTCAAAAACAGCAAACTTCAAGATAGCGGGCATTTTTGCAATTTTGACTCAGAACTACTTACTTAAATAATATGTTAAGTGAGTATCGAAGAGATCGTCAAATATAAATTTCGGAGTCAAACAGGCCAAAAATAACAAATTGCAGGATTTTCACAAAAATACAATTTTTTTGCAATTTTTAGGTTCTAAGGGACACCTAGGGCCCCCCTATATTATAGTACCTACGGCCATAGTCAATATAACTTCAATGCTAGTAGGCAGACTTATATTTTAGTAGACGAGGAAGATCGACCTTGACCCATCTGATAACTAGATGAGACATATTTTGTATGAAAATTTATTAATATATTATCAGTATCACGCATAATAGGAATGGTTAAAACATAAAGAACTTACCTAGTTGCCAAACATTCGAAAAGTGTACATGATTTTTTTCCCATTAGATACATATATTTACATAAACAATTTTTTTTTCATTTTTCCATTTAAGTTTTTTTCCACCTATCAAAGAACAAAATATTCCAACAAATGACAATACGATAGCTATCTATTGCTTCTAACAACAAAAACATACGACGCAAAATAACGAGCGAGGTCAAATTCGTCGAGATGTGTCAAGCAAATTGCTTATTCAATTCAACAAGTAGGTACCTACATTATCAACGAACAATGTACATAATATCTAGGCACAGTATTTATACCTACTTAATCTATGCGTTAACTTTTCGCAGTAACAATTTGCAGATCTTTACGCTTTACCTACTATACACGAGATATTTTTTTCAACAGCTATGTGGGTACGACGACATCGCCCAAAATAGGGCCACAATCAACTTTATTATGATTTTAGGGTTCCGTACTAAAAAAGGTACAAAAGTAACCCTTACCTATTTTATTGTCTCGTTCTGTCCGTCCGTCTGTCACAGCGTTATATCTCACAATGTAGTTATGCTATCGAAATGAAATTTAGAATAATTTTAAAGCTGATCCAACACAAAAAAGATTAAAAATATTCAAAATATGTTTTTATTTTCTCATTTCAAAGCGGCCGAAATGGGGCATTTAATTGTGACTATTACATTAAGTGCGGAATGAAAGGGTTTCCAAATTCTAAAACCTATTTTTATTTATTTTTATATAACCATCAAAAAAGTGCCATTCCTCTACCTTCTTATCTCCAAAGTTTGTGATGAGAAAAATGTGAAATAATAATACCAGTTGATAATGTTAATGTAAATATAACAGTAAAAATAAAACGATGTTTCTAACTACTACACTTTTTTGTAATCACCAAAAAAGCCTAACCGCGTAACTAAATTTGTTTGCCATAATACCTGATGATAGTACGGAACCCTCGGTGCGCGAGTCTGACTCCCACTTGACCGGTTTTTTTAAGTGGTACCTCGCCCACCTACTACACCTACGCGCTGGACAGCAGTTACAAAGTTATAGGCATAAAGCGTAGGACAAATTTGGAATATAATTAATAGGTTATACTTTAGGTAGCCATAACTTAGGAACAGATTAATTATTATTAAAAAAATCATTTAATAGTAATCTTAGAACATTAGGATCTTGTATTCATTAAAAATGTGTGGACACCCAGGATGTACAGTCTTATAAAAACCCCTTTGTCAAGCAGAACCCAAAAATAGAAAATGGCTGGGTCAATTCAATTCGGTTAAAACTTTTTTTCATTCATTATACATACTTCTATGCTGAAAGGGGGTTTACTATGCCAAATCGAATACCAAAAAATTGTTTAATCAACCACTATAAATCGAATCATCTAAATACAATATATAGAGTGTTCAAAATATCAAATGTTCGTTTGATCAAGACTTTTAATTTATTTAGTTAAAAGCAAATAATAATTAATCAAAAGACAATGATTTTTCTTTGGTATCCAGGGAACCAAATTGCTTCACTGCATTGTTATAATATTGATGTAAAGTAAAGATATATTATTTTTTAAGTAAAATAAAATAAAGTCGCTTTCCTCTCTATGAACCTGATACTTCCTCATGAATTGTCTCACTATCTATTGGTGAACAAAATTCGTGTGTATGTCAAAATGACTGGTCTCATTTAACATTGCGGTAGTGATTAAAATTAGCTATCTAATTGCTACTATATGCAACAGACCTACAATTAAATAACTGCTAAGTACCTCATTATTTAAAAAAATATAAGTAATATCAATATAACCAGCCATTCTGACATCAGGTTGGCTGGTCGTACCTTTTCTTGTTTTCTATGAACAAAAACCGAAAAGATTTGAAAAAGTGTGATTAGTCCCTAATTGATTAGATACCTACTCGTAAATTTGTTGTTATAAGCCGGTTACAGTACTTTAACCCTTTTAAATGACATAACTCAAGAAATGTGAATGGCACATAAATAACTTATATGAAATAAGCTTTAGATCAAGTTATTATTCTAGATGAATTACCAGACAAGAGATAAATATTATATTTATAAATAATTATACACTAAACATACATTTGTTGCAACATAACAGTATTGTTATTGTTCCAACTATCTTATCAGTTATATATTTTGATAATTTACTTATGTACTATCACTAATTACTACACATGACAATGAACATGCATGCAACCAACTACTACCAGGTATAGATAATTCCGCAAGATGATTGTTGTCTTCATTGAATGATGCATGGCAACAAACTCGGACCGAAATCTATGTAGAGCAAACAATAACAACATTTGACTATCTGTTAACGTCTTATTTTTGTAAAACCAATTAAAGTAATAAAAACAATGTTTGTCTTATTTTGAAATGTTTATAATACAGTTAAATGCCAACACTGATATCATACATGAGATACATAAGAAAATATATTTTAAGTTAAATCTTAAAATCCAATTTGACAGTGATGATATGTTTACAAATATTCTACATTGATTTCGGCCGGAGTATGATGGAGTTTGCTGGAATGGTACTGTCAGCATGCTGTTGTTTAGGAAACTAACAGTACATACAGCAATATAACACTTAGATGAACAGCTGGCACAGTGGGACAGACAAAGCACCTACTAAACATAAGGCAGACATACAATTTTTGGAACAAGCATGACTATTCAGATTGACAAGTTCCTGAGTCACCAATATTTTATACCTATCACTCAATATTAAAATAACAACAGAAACAAAATTCATTTTTATCCACTTTGCAATATTTTAGCTGTATTTGTCCATTTTTTAATGTGAATCAAATAAAATGAGGACTGATTATCTAGTAGAAATTAATATGCCTTACATAGCTTTTTTCCTGTTTTCATATATATGTTTCAGTATATTATTTTTTTAAACTAAATTTAACAAAGTGTTACTATGGCAACCAATTAGGATGAATAGTAATACTGCTATGTATTCTATTGCACATAATATTATGTACATGTGGTCAAGCTAGGGCATATAATTTTTATTAGACAATCATACAAAAACAAAATGGAATTTGGAACACATACCTTTTATAGATTGCAGGTACTCATAGATGTGTGGTGCTGCATAATCTGATGGCATTTTTCCCTTAGAGTTCTTGGCAAATGGATCGGCACCATGTTCAATAAGGAATTGGACCATATTGACATTGCCAGAAGTTGTGGCATCATGTAAAGGAGTATCATCATCTAAACCTTTTGCATTGACATTTGCACCCCCATTTACAAGTACCACTACAACTTGGTACCACCCATAACTGCACGCTTCATGAAGTGGTGTCCACCCTATTGATTTAAAATTTTTATTTAGTATATTAGTTTTATTTTAAGCCAAATATTACAAATCCTCTTGATGGTGACATGTTGATCTTGCTTATATTTTGGTAGCTGTGGGGTTTGAAGATTTTTTTCTTTTTACATATATAAATAAATAATTTATGTAAACCAAACTTAAATTAACTTAATATTTTAATATTATTTAATGATTTTTAGTTAATTTAAACACAAAATAATAAGTAGGTATAGATGTTGTAAATGTAATTATTATAAAGTAGGTATTTAATTACTGTTATTGTGTTATTAAAATTGTTTGTTTGTAAATTATCTTGAGATAATTTTTGTTATCCTCGCCAACCAAACTAATCATGCTTGTGCTATGGGAGGGTTGTTACATAGTTAAATTCAAGCTCACAGTTTACACATATAGTCACAGCCATATTCTGAAATATTGTGTCTATGTTCAGCTTGAACTTAAACATAGGATTACAACAGTAAAATGATAACATTATTATGTGAATGTGAACAAATATAATCTATAGACATCAAGACAGTGACTGTAAATACAACAACAATAATGCTTTAGAACATCAACAGTCTCCGATATATATTTTGGGTAAGCAGATGGTTTTCAAATTGATTATTAGAAGCAGAGATATAGAAATACAACAGTATGGAGGAAAGGTAACAATGAACAATTTAGCAAATATTGTAAGAATAATTGTAACATTACCAGCAAAGTCGGGGCAATCCGGGTCCTGGCCTTGATCAATGAGCTTTTTCACCTGCTCGTGGTCCCCTCGGATAGCTGCAACATGAAGTGGTGTTTCTCCGCGCTCGTTGCGTTGTTGTCGTGTGCGCTTCCTTTCTTCTGCTGGGGTCGGAGCGGCTAGACATGGAATGGCGGGAAGTCGTAATAACTGTTCTAAACAATTAATGTTAGGTACTTTGTACATTTGAGACATTACCTGGAGGGGCGTCTTGGGAAGATATCTGCATCACTAGTGCCAGCTGTTGCCGCTCCGACATGGGCGCTATGACTTGGGCCCGTGGCGCACCATCCGGCCCGCGCCCGGAGCCCCTCGACCGCGACGTCGATGGCATGTTTGAGCATAACCACTTGACTACACATACAATAACATTAAATCAACACTGCGCAGTATGTCACTATGAAAAAAATATTGAGAATCACTAACGCGCCAATACGTATATAATAAGATGTGAATCGACAATTACCTATGCGCGGGATTAAGTCTACCGTATTTAGTACATCGTTACATTACTTGTCGCACTTTTATCAGAAGAAAAAAGAAAACAAAAGAGAAAGACATCTCGTTATACCACAAAATACTGTAATATTTCGGTTTTGTAGTTCTAGGATGTTTCAGAGTGTGGACTGAGGATAAATTGAAGACAATTATTGTTGTGAATACAAAATTGTCTATGATAAATATGTAATCGATTACCTATTCGATTATTGTTCAGGCATATTACTTTAGTATTGTATATCAAAATCGGACGGGTGACTATGGCCCAAATTTGTATCAAGGGTATTTCGCGATGTTATTTTTACCCGACTGACAGGAAGGGTATTGTTTTTCGCGCGTATCTTGTATGTATGTAAATTTTTTTATTCCTAAGTTTTATGTTATATATGTCAGCTACGTCCATACCAATTTTTATTGAAATTGTTGTTTGAGTGTGTAGGACTATCAAACAATGAAAGTTCAGTATTTTTATCAAAATGTATAAAATAAATATGAAAAAAACATAGAAAAAACTCATCGCAGACGATCGATGATCTTAAAAGAAACACGATTAAATTATTTATTAAACGTGTAAAAATACTTTTAGCGTTTGTAATTTTTTTAGGGTTTCGTAGTCAACAAGAAATCGTAGCGGGTTTATACCACAGACATCGTGTTCCGTGACAGACATAATATATTGTATTATAATAAAAAATGTTTATACAGAGGAATGGCAACGTCGCACTTTAGTTTAATATTTCGTGGTTTTCGATTTTTATTATATAATCAGAGCTATTTTTTTTTATATTTTCAAAACACTTTTTGATTATTGATGATTTGATCTAATCAATCAGTATAGATTTTTAAAGATAAAACAATTTTAAAGACGTATTTGCAAGAAACGAAATCTATATTACCGTGCTACTTAGCTAGGAGTGGCAACGTCACAATATTTAGTGTCATATTTCGTGGTTTTCAATTTATAATATAATAATCAGAACTATATTTTAAAAATATGTTCAAAATAAAAACACCTAAGCCTTAAATAATAAACACTTCAGAGATAGACATGGCACTTAATCATAAATCGATTAGGATTCAATTTATTTTCGGCACAATCATCGACAATCTAGACAAAGTTTTGTTGTTGTATCTATGGCATTCAATTCCAATCCGTTCGGCATTCATTTTTATTATTCCTGGGAAACTGTGAGACTATAAAATCTTGCCCTTGTACTGCCTTGAAGAATTTGCACATTGCTGGAGTGCCTACTATTTTATAGTGCAAATTGTTTTCATGTTCATGTCATCACATAATTTATTTATATAAAATGTGGAGGCCGACATTCACAATATTAAGGAAAGCAGTCTTGCCGCCGTTTAAAGAGACTGGCAGCCTGCCTAAATCGTTATTGTCTACAAAAAGCCGGTTCCCAAGATCTACCGCAAGGTTAACTCTAGTCAGTGCCAGTATTGGTGTCCTGGTAGGAGTTGGCTACGGAGGTTATACACATTATGTAGTCAATGCTAAGAAGCGGCCCACATTTCAAGAGGAAGATGAGTATGTATTTTTGAAAAAAGCCCCTGAATTCCAGGCTCACTACAAAGTAAGTATATTTTTTCAAATTCATATTTATTATTAGAGTACCGAAATTTATATAAGGTGCTTACTCTGAGGTCAATATTATTTTATATAAATAAATCATTGGTTAGTTTATTATTCTGTAAGTATGCTACTACAAAATTTAGTATTTAATTCCAATTAAATTGTCACTCACTTAATATTCCTAGTAATATAAAACTTATTCCAGTAATATCTATCTTGATGTAGTTTTACATTACATTATTATGTAATTACCTTTTTAAAAGTTCTGTGATCACTTTGTATTCAAATTACTTATTAGTATTATTAGTTGACATTTTGAAGTCCCAAAATCAACACAAGATTTAATTGTTATTTTTATTAATTAAATCACATTTACAAAATAGGGTTATGTATTTAAGCTCACTAGACAAAAATGACACTGTCTTCTCCTATACAATTACTGCATGAGCCATTTCTTGGTAATAAACTCTCTTGTTTTGGTGAAGTGGCACCTGAATTAACACTATTATTATATTATATTTCTTGTTTTGTGCCTTTTAAAGTCAATGGTATAGTCCAACAAATCACAACTAACCATGCCTTAAAAGAATTTTGACCCTATACCTACAAAATTCAGTCACATTTATGCAAAATGCTAATGTTTTGATATAAGAGTGCATATGCCAGCAAATCCTAAGAGGCAATTTGCCCAATATGCTATTCTATACATAGCCTATTCTGTATAATCTATACAATTAAATAAAATTGGTGTCTGTTTGTAATATTAAAATAACTGCTTTTTACTACATGCATATGATTGTCTATATGGTACATATACAAAAAAAACATTTTTTTTTTTAAATTTTTGTCTGTCTGTTTGTTTCGGCTAACCTCTGGAATGGCTGGACCGTTTTTGACGGGACTTTCACTGGCAGATAGCTGATTTTATAAGGAGTAACTTTGCATTTCAACCCATAAACGTTCCACTGCTGGGTCTCCCCAAATATTGTCCTTTTCTCACAGTGCTCTTGTTTGCTTAAGGTTACTCCCTTAGTCGTCTTTTACAACACCTACGGGTAGAAATAGTCTAGTGACATTATGTATTCTTAATCCGTCACTACACGGATAATTTGCTATGATAATCCACAATTCGACAAATCTAGACGTGGGCCAAAAAGACTTGTCAGTTACCAATAATTAACTTAATTGTTTTTAAAAACACTTAAATTAAATGTCCTAGGTATAATTTTGTCTGATAAAATACTGTTAAGAATAACAATTTTTGAAAAATATGATAACAGTTTGTTTTACATAATAACTTGATGGTACCTAGAACTTATCAAATTGTTACATACCTAGTAAAACATTTGTAATAAAAAAATAAATAAATTGTAGTCGCTTATACATCACTTTAAATAAATAAACTTAGCACAACAGATTAGTATGTACAAGAACAGTCAGAATAATAATCGGTGCTGTACCGCTCGACACCCCTAGCCGACTATGGTGTTCTCTAGTGTAAGGCGAGTCACCAACATCACTTAACATCATATATACACCACTGAAGGTGGCAAGCAGGCGACGTTGTTCCCGTATACCAGATATCACCATTCCACCGAACACCCAAACCCATAGCCCAACTTTATAGCATAACATCATACAATAGCTTTACACTTACTGGTGACAAATCATAGCTGTACTACAATAGTGCAGCTGTGATATGACAGCGGTAAGAGTCCAATCCCATTAAAAATTAAAATTCTTTAGGGGCCTCTGTGTGTTGGACCTGTGTCCCCGTGTAAGCCTTTCAAAAGGACCGGGTATACTTCTCACTAAGAGCGAAGTATAGCCGTAAAAAAAGAGACATAATAATAATCGTTTATTGTTTCTTTGTTTGGGTTTACAATATGTTCACAATGTATGCTGGATACCACACTAGGTTTAAGTAAAAAAGTAGGTAAGAAAAAGTTTTGTCATTTTATATGTTGGTACTTAAATAAATTTTATATACTGAATGTTAATATTCTTTGTATTGCTCTCCTCAGTATGCTTTAGCGAATATTATGTATCTATTAGAATTTTTATCTGTTATTAAAATTATATAATTATATAATAAAAATGCTTAAATTTATTTTTTATTATATTTTTTATTATATATTATTATTATTAGGTGAAAGTTTCATAGAAGCTGGCGTAAAAATGTTTGCATTTTCATAGGTTATCGTTTTGATGGTTTTGAATGCTAATATTTTTTATAACCATTGCAACTACCTATGTCAAGGAAAGGGATCATTTAAAAAGTTAAACTTCTCATTTCGCAAACATGACTATAACTAATCATTTGACAAAATACTTTACTTTGCAAACAATTCAAATAATGTTAAAACATCATTCCAAAAATATTCATTTGACAAGTACTTAGTTAGGCTTAATTTGCGTTAAACCAAAAGTGTGTTTGTAGACTTCGAAAAGCAGACAGCAAATTGCATGAAAGCAATTCACATCTGAGAAAAATCATTTCTAGTCAAGTAGGTACTAATTTACACAAATAATAATAGCATTGATTGTTGGTCAATTGAAAAACATGCTGTCCTATCCAAGTAAAATAGGTAGAATTCGGTTCTGGCGATTTAATAGGTTAAGTTAGAACTGCGATTCTAACTTAACCTAATCCATTTCTGTTCATTTGACCTACCCTGCTAATGACTGTTGATTTCATACCGAACTGAAACTGAAAGTGTCATGGTTAGATATTATTATTTATTTATCATTTCTTTTTACCAAATAACATGTTTCAAAAGAAGTTCTAATGTAATGAAATTTTGTTTTAAATTTATTTGTCAAATTATTATTTTATTTACAAAAAGAATACTTTGTAAAGTGATAAATTTGTTGAAATTAAATTTAACTAAGATTTTATTAATTTCTAATCTTATTCTTTTTTTTTCAAAATATGATAGGACACCTAAGGAATGTTTTATGAAATACCTAGACAATTTTATTAGGTACATATTCAATTGTGACACATTTAGTCGGTACACTAGGTACTAAATTGTGACTGTTAGAAATGACATAGACAGATTGTTTTCCTGACTATACACGTTGGCGTGCGATAAATAGATAGGTACTTAACACTTAATTACTTATTATTATTTAAAAACATTGATATAAATGTGTTCTAATGTGCTCTTGTGACCTAAGCATGTGATAGCCTGAGCATAAGGTTTATCAATACTTACACAATCTTCACTTAGGTACATGTTGGTAAATCTGAACTTTTGTTTCAAACAAAGCAAAAATATTATAATTAAAATAAAATTACCTTATGATAATGGCCTACGCCCTCTGCGAGATATAGGGCATTATCATTAGGTAAATTTTTGGACTGCAAAAGGCCGAAATGATGATGATGATGATTTTATATTATTACAGACTTATTTTACAATAATAATCAGATGCGGATACCTATGATAGCTGGCAAGTGAAATAGCTTTCCATTGTAAAAGTAACATGGGCATAATTAAAATTGACGACACAGGCAGTCAATAGTTAAATGAATATTTTTATTGGTTACAGATAATAAATGAAGGAGATTCAAGCAATTTGCAGCTCACTTTGTTCCAATACCGAACCTGTCCATTTTGCTGTAAAGTCAGAGCTTTCTTGGACTCCAGGGGCATCAGTTATGAGATTGTCGAAGTAGATGCTGTACTCCGTCAGGCTATTAAATGGTCAGGGTACAAGAAAGTGCCCATTCTGCTGGCTAAAGTTGATGGAGGATACCAGGTATAATAATTTAATTGCTCATGACAATGTAGGTACTTATTATTTTGTATAAAAAACATATTTTGTGCCTTAGAATACCTAATTATTATTTATATTATGTTAAATACCTAATTATATTATGTTACAAATATTATTAGTACTAAAAGTCGATTTTGTTACACATTCTAAAGCCAATTGATATACATGTATAAGGTTTTGTTCAGGTAAACCTAATTTTAATGTAAGGAATTTATTTTAACGACTGCATTTTTGAACCGCGCTCTCGCTGTTCTTGTCGTTCTTATGTTATGTTTGTAAAATGTAAAGCAAGTAACCCCAGTTGTTAGTACGTACCTATATGAACTGAAGCGCCATATGGCACTCTCGGGCTTTCATGCCTATCATCTGAATTCTGAATAATATGAAAATTTTTTCGCATTATATAGGTATGCTCATGATAAAAACCGAACTTACCTATTATGTTTGCTATCGCTTCTTATCGCTACTTTGTCATTGCAGGAATTTTTCACTTTTTACACAAATTTGAACACTAAATTTATAGTAAAAATACTTATTCATACTAGTTGCTAACACGAATTGCAGCTCATTTCGTTATTCTAAATTGTAACGGAGTTTTTGCCTTCTTTCAAGGTTGTTCTGTCAGCAAATCTAGTAGTAGACAAATTAGCTGACCCCTATATATACCTATACCATGTTTTCATAGCTTGCATAAAAGTTATATTGCAAAATAGTTCCTATACAATGCATTTCTATTTACATATTATAAAAGGCTTTGTCCTGACTGACTGACTGACTGACTGACTGACTGATAGACAACGCACAGCCTAAACCGCTGGTCGTAGCGACTTGAAATATGGAGGGTGTGTTTGTCCTAATGTCTAGAGGTGTATTAAGAAAGGGTTTTTTAAAATTCAATCCCTACGGGGGTGAAAAGGGATAAAAACGATTGTATGAAACTTCTTTGTTTTTTACGAAACTTATAGATTTGAAAATTTGTTCTGGGCTACTACCATCAAAATAAAAAATACCCTCATTATTTTTTTTAACAAGGGTGGCTTGGGAAGCGTGAAATTGGGAATGAAACATTGTATGAAAAGATCTTTGTTTTGAAGTTAAATGTTGTTTTTAATATTTTTGATAGATCCCTATCAAAAATATTAAAAACAACATTTTAAGTTCCTATCCCAATACTAATTTGCAAAAAGTTAAAGAGTTCAGGGGGTGAAATATTAAATAGATAGTTCTTTGTTTTTCTAGTTATATGTTTGGTCTTACTTAGTCGTTATTTTTTAGGTTTTTATGAACGGATAATACGCAATTAGAACTTCAGTTAAGAAGTGAGTTGATGGGTTGTTTTTGGTGTTTGAAAAACTTACCCTAAGGGATGAAATAGGTGTGAAAATTATTAGAAATTGATATGGATGTCGTTTTCAAGGTTTTTAGGGACGCTGATTACGAAAATTTTATCTATATTGACGTAAAATGAAATTCAGCTCCAGTAGTGTGGTGTTGTGGAATTCATGAATTGCACTTAAAACAATGAAAAACCTATGTATATCGAAATCTACGCGGACGTAGTCGCGGGCAAAAGCTAGTATTTGTATAAAAGTCGTTGATTTGATCTCTATTCCATTTCAGCAATTACTGGACAGTACGGCTATTGTTTCCGTTCTCGAAACGTACATACAAGACAAATCGGCGTCTTTGAGAGACATTATCAAGTTCTACCCAGTGATGAAATACATAAACGACAGTGGAACTGAGACAACTGATATCACCAATAAGTACTTTATCATGCATCATGGACATGTACCTGATGAGAAGGAGAGGGCTGCTGAAATGTTAGTACTTCATTGGCTAGTATTTAATACCAAAAGCGTTCGAATCGTTTTACATAGAGACTGTTACTGTAGTGTACACAGTAGTACAGTACATAGATTGTATGATACGATTGAACTCAGGTTAAGTAGTAATGAAACCGGCCATAAATCGCCGATATAACTTCGTCGTGCTTAATTAACAATAGTTACGTATTGCGCACGATCCGTACGTATATAACGTTGTAAGTATTATTTTGGGGTACCAGCTGTGCCCAGCAGCTTTACTCGCGTTTCCCGTTATTATATAATAAGTACATTTCTACTGCAAATACAAATCAACAAATAAGGATATAGAACTTGATATAGAGTTTCTGTTTTTTACCCTTTTAACGATGACTACTATAGAATGATGATTTTTTTTGTGGAAGCTCAAGTAGATACGAAAGGTGCGGTTATTATCAATAGTTTTGAGGTTAAAGCCAAATAAAATAACTGTTTTTTCTTATATTTGACAATGAATTTGGTTTTATAATATAATTATTATCTTTATTTGTTTTAAAAATTACAACGCTCGCACTAGAAAACAAGCCCTGAGTCGCGGGGACCCACGTTACTCGTGACGGCGCGCGCCGGTGACGTTAGTGGAGATGCGACCTCCGTAACCGCCAACCCACAGTGACAGCCGAGTGTATAAGTAATATAAGTATTTACAGATAGTCGTGGAATAGTGACAGAGTACTCCATCCATGCACGTATCGTGTGTTTACAGAGAAGAACGTGAATGGCGACAATGGGCAGATAAAGTGTTGGTGAACACACTCTCTCCGAACGTGTACAGAACGGCAGGCGAAGCTCTCGAGACTTTCCAGTGGTTCGAAGAAGCGGGCGGATGGAGGAAGTTCTTCCCAGCATGGGAGTGCACTCTTATGGTCTATGTTGGTGCAGCCGCCATGTTTTTGATTTCGAAGAGGTTGAAGACAAGGTACGCATTATCTTGCTTCTTTCTTCTTTTCTCTCTTATTCACTGTTGGGCACGGGCCTCTCCAAGAGTCTTCCATTAGGGCCGGTTAAATGCCGTTTGGAGCCAGCGCGATCCTGCGGCTCTGATCAGATCATCTATCGGCCTTGTATTCTTCTTGCATGTGAATGTATTAATTAAATAATGTAAGAAGCAAATAAACATAATTATGACTGCTTAATAATAAGGATTAATATTTTTATAAAAACTTTCAGGCACAATATAAAAGAAGATGCTCGTGAATCCCTGTACGACGCAGTTAACGAATGGCTAGCGGCAATAAACAAAAAAGGTACACCATTCTTAGGCGGAGAGCAACCAAATTTAGCTGATATCACGGTATTTGGAGTCCTTAGCAGTATCGAAGGTTGTACGGCCTTCCAAGATTTAAAGAAAAACACAGAGGTAGATAAATGGTACACTGACATAAAGAACACTATTCACCGACAGATGGGTAAAGTTGTTGCAGTTCATGCTTCAGCATAGCGTACATAATAAGCTAGTATTGTTACTGGTTCTTATAGCCATGCTCTAGTTAAACTTGATTGAAGATTCGCAAACAGTATAATTATTGTTAATTTATACAACCTTCGAGCTTATTTTTATCTTTTTTTAAATGTATTTTTATAATCTGAAAACCAAGACACCTGTTGATGAAAATATAAATGCTTAATTTGGACGGTGGTATTCTATAATACGCAAATTTTGCACATCAGTGTAATGACTTGCTTTAATAGCATGATGCGTATTGTGAATGAATATTCAAATAATTATGTCTACAATATACGAATATATTTTTTGAATGGGTTTCTTGTTTTCTTATTTATATGATATCGTTTATAGCGATAATTGTTGGGCAATATCGACCAGCGAAATGTAGATTGTATTCTGAATTTTGTTGTCCATAGCCAGTCTTCACGACATTATATTTTATTTAGTGGTAGTACTTACGTTGTTACATTTTTATTTGACGAAAAACGGGTATGCGTTGTGGAATACGACCAACAAAGGGCTATTCTGTGTTTTAAGATTTTAAAGCAAAGTTTGTATGAACTGTCGATTCATAAAGAGCCTAGCTTGTGTTATTATGACAAAAAGTGACAAACTTTCGTTGAAACTAGTAATTTAACGTGACAAATTTGACGCGGTTTACGTGAAGCTGCTGTAACCATTATAATAAAAATATTTGTATGAAGAAGTGTCTCAAATATGTATTTCAATTTTTAGTAAGTATTTGGGGTGAGAATACTATTACGTAAAATTTCCAAGTTACCATTCACCTAAACCTACTTTATATTGGAATACGAAGTTCATTGACATTACATAAAACTCGTCAAAGTTTCATATTACACAGGTCACGTTATTTATTCATGTGTCATGTGAGGTGGTCTTTATTTTTAATTGAGTAACTATAAGTATGTTTCAAAAAGATGTAATTTTTGTGCCTTAAATGACTTTAAAGAACTTCTTTCACACAAACATCTCTATTACCCCTTTTTATCTCCTCGAGTAAACTAGGAGAAAGGTGTATTGTGATAATACATATGAGCATTGAGTGACAGCCATATTTATTTTAGTCACAAGCAATTTTAACCTTTATCTACCAGTTAAAGCACTAATAATTATAATCTTTATTTATGGTATGATGTGAACTTTCTATGTTACATTTGACTATTATGCCTATTAATGTTGTGATACATCGTCAAATTTCTAAATGCAGCAAGGAATAACATTGTCTCGAGCAAGATGTAAAACAAAAATAAGTTTGCATTGTGAAATGTCGATGGTAAATATGTTTCTTCGACTTTAAACATAAACTATTTTATTAGGTACCTGATTAATAGAACAACTAACCTACATTACTGAGAACTGTCAATGAAAAATTATTAATGTCGTAGTCGTATTTTAGATAAAAAGTAAGTTGCTACTTTTGTCAGAGAATTCCTTTGCCATTTTTCCCGCTAACTTTATTGTATGCAAATTGCCATGCCATACTTGCGTAGGGTTAGTTGTTAGGCACGTGTTTTATTTTGGTGATTTACTATAAAAATACAAAAGTTATCGCCGTGTATTAAAAAAATGAAATTAAAGGGTATGATCTAATTTAATTTAATTATGGAATAATATAGCAAACCTAATATTAATTGTAATTATATCCTTTTTTCAAGTACAAATAAAATAAGCAATCTATCAATGAATGTTTATTGTAATAATGTCATAAGATAAAATATGTGTGTGCTCAAAACCTGTTTGCAATCTATACCTGCAAAGCAGCATCATTAAAATATTATTCTACCAATGCTATTTGGAACCTATGACGCCTTACCTTCCAAAGCTTCCAGCTTAGAATATGTTCAGCAAATAGAATTATTGTTATATATTTACCATGATAATATATTTACAATAGTTTGACTAGTTGTAGTAAACAAGAGATTATTAACAATTCGACCACCTCTATGATGGACGTCATTAAAGTTTAGTTTCAAACGATATAGATTAGAGAAAACGTAGAGCAATAATATGTTAACTTGTGATTAATTGTTTAGTTAAAATTGTTATTAAATATTTGACTATTTATGCGTGTTTTATTGTGTCTATACAAAGGCGAAACAAAAGAAAATGAAAGCTCGTTCTGCAGGACTGTGTAACATGTTCCTAGTACTGTATACCTATGGTTTTGACGGCTAAAGCCGTCATCGGCGCACGGCTCGCCATTCGAGTAAAGCCGACGTTGACTTTTAAAAGGTTAGAAATCCGTTTGCGAAATATTAAACCTGAAAGTGCTATTTTTGTTATTCCACCTGCCAACTAAATGGATGAATTTGCAAATATGATAATCATAGTAGGATATTAACGAAATTAACAGGAAGACTTGGTTGTTTTAATATTATTTAGGATATTTATTTGAAATAAAACTTATTTGGATTGTAATAATGCATTTATTTATTTCTGTTTTCGAAAAAGAGACAGTAACATGATCAACGTAATTTTTGTTTTTAAAGTAAAGTCTCCCTTTCAAAGGGTGTGTTTTATGGCCTATACTACTTATAACATAGTGGGAGTATTCATTTAACCATTCAATTGTGATGCAGACACTGACAATTAGGTGATATAAAATGGCTACAAACACAATAATATTAAATAAAAATTTTAAACATCTGTTGGTTGTAAAACAGGTGTGTCGACATTAAAATGTCAACACATTTCATTCTATCTTGCCATTTTTGCATTCGATATACTTACTTAGATACTACTTTTTAGGTACTACATTCCTTTGTTCCCAAAACAAGATGGTGTACCTACAACTCTGCTGGTTATAAACCTCTGTCAGAAATATCTCATTGATCTCCTAATCTAGTAATAAAAAAGTTATAGTAAAAGCGCGTCTCTGACGGAGCTTTTGTAAATATTATTACCCTGTGCTATTTATCATCATAATTTATGCTATATTATAGCAAACTACCGCAGACGGGTTAAGCACCGAGTACCCTGGACTCCGAGGCATCTTGTCCCGGAGAAACCCAAAAAAAAAGTATTTCATAGTTATTGCATTCGGGGCTCTCTGGGGTCTAACCTCCACAGTCGGTAGCTATGCAATAATATATATTCCGTATGCGGTCGCTGTCGCTTTCTATATGTTGGCATATTTTGGTGCCGTAATATAATTATTAGAGACGTGTGTGTCACTCATATGATGATATTGAAAAGATAACATCAAGCCTAGTTATATATTAGAGCGTCGCCTATGACGCACTTAAAGTATATTAATAAGTAAGTAGACCAATATGATTTAACAAGCGACCTGAGAATACGCTAGTGAGAACCCTCTGTTAGCGACATCCGGCGGTGTCGTCGCTGTGGGTCCTTCGTTGGCATCCGTCACCACATATAATACGAATGGCTTGGCTCCGGCTGCAAAATAATATCAGATTTAATAAAAAAAAAATGTAGATGAAAGGTATTTTCAGCGTGGGAATATGGTCAGTGCACCTTTCCCCCAGTAGTTAGGTACTTAACCTTTTGAATAGGACGCTTCAATGACATATCCGGTGCCCTATAGGTGGATAGGCCAAGCCACGAAAGCAATAAATGTAAAAAAAATAATATAATTACTTGAATTTTTCCAAACCTGTCTGTCTGTCGGCTATGGCCTCACACAAGGCACGCCTGTTCTTGCCTATAACCAACGTTGGCGATCAAAAGCTAAATCAGAAGGGTTTAAATTAAATTCCATAGCGTACTCACATTGGACAGTAGAAAAGCCAATACCGCAGAATCGGTCAGAGCCTGTAGAGACACCAGTGGCCGTCGCGGTTGGGTTAGGAATGACCACGAAGTCCGTAACACATGCGGTTCCGCTCACCGCGCCTAGTGCGGTACCTAATACCGTATTGTCTGCACCTTCTACATCACCAGACACAGTAAAAGAAAATGCGTCGGTCTGTAAACATAATAAAGTATTTAATTTAGAGGTTTCATGTGTCAAACTATATTAATAGGAAGTTATAGTAGTATATATCGATTCGTGTGCGATCTTGGCGCAATTACTTAGAACTCCACCAATACGTGACGTAAGCAGTCCATAGCATTTTTTAAATATTTCTAAACGCACACGTCTCTTTCTTGTCGTTATATGAGACATCTCTACTTCTTTCGTCTCCGTTTTGATTGAATCCTGAGGTGTAGGACCTCAGGCTATACATATACAACTTTTATATTGTTTTCAAATGTTTGAAAATACAGCAACCATATTTAAATTTTCAAACATTTTAACAGCGATATCGAAATTCTCGAACCTCGAAACTCCGAGAAGATCATCAGTCCTTTAAGCATGCATGACTATTTTACGTTGGCAAAACATTAAAATTAAAACACACCTGCGAGTATTGTATAGCACAGTATCCTGCCTCCATTCTAATGCATATGCCGTAATTCAAGTTAGCTATCTGCCGAGTACCCGTAACCAGAGAGGAACTCAGCGCTGTGTTAGCACCAGTCCCATAGTTAAAGCCTGAAATCGTTCCTGATGTACCTCTGTAGTATTGCAGACAACCATTTGGAGCTGAAACAAAAGATGTTTTAAAAAAATATGAACGTATCGCTAGAACTAAAATGGAGGATGTACGAGGTGTGTTCAAAAAATATCGCAAGTTCGAAGAGTCCGATTGTTAATCAGTTTTTAATTTCCTATGCGATAACCTATTTCAACTGTTTATACTTCGTTTTATGATTCGAAAAAAAATTACGATGCGAGAGCATTCTGACGGCTCAGAATCATGAGGCTTTTCACACTTCATTGCTTTTTGTGAATTTTAGCCTAAAACAAAACTGTGACGATCTCCCAGCCTCTATACTTACTCGGTATTTGCCAAACGTGGCTTCGACTTTTCCTATTTCCAAAAATAAAACGTAGATGACATTATCTCTCAAATATCGAGTTTGCGAAGTGTTTCGAGAGTTGGAAGAAGCGCTGGCATAAGTGCATAATATCTAATGGAGACTTATTTTCTCATTATCATGAGGATGATGAGAAAAAAGTCCCCAGTAACCCATTAAGTCCCACTAACAAGAAATTCTATGAGTAGGTACGTCTGATCCACCAACCCGCACTAGGCCAGCGTGAGTGGATTATGGCCTAAACCCTCTCAGCTCTCTAGTTAGAGGAGAGGAGACCCGAGCCCAGTAGTGGGACTTAATATTTGTATAAAGAAAAAAAAAAAGATAATATTTAAAGAAAAAAACTAAAATTGCCGTTATTTTTTAACTCACGATAATCGATACACCTATCTATAATAAATTACATACATTTAAAATTGTTTAATTACTAGTATCAATGCTTTCTAAGCTAATCTAAGAGAACTTTAGTTAGGTATGTTATAGTAAATAGTATTCTAAGACTACACTAGTAGACAGGTAATAATAATATAGATGTTCAAATTTACCTAAACCAGGGCAGTCACAAGAAAGCTGGATCAGTTTGATGTTCCACCGCCTAGCCAACGACGTTGTCAATGTCGCGGAAATTGTAATGGTAATTGCCGTATTTCCATTAAAGTCCACGTAGATGGTCTGTCCAGTAAGATCTCCACAAAGTACTGGAACTATCGTGTTGCCACCAGATATAGTGATGGAGTCAGTGACACAGTTCCCATCACCGTCCGGTTGTGCCAGCACGAGGTCTAGGAAATCGATGCGAAGCTAGAAATACAGATAAACGTTAATCCACAAGAAAATAAAATTATTGGTCTTCTTAGGTGATCCTCGAAAATAAGCATAAGAACGAAATCTTCTGAATCCGAATGTGTCTATAAATTTTGTCATACCTCAGAAGGTATTTTGGGTCTGTCGATTTATATCTCAGAATTAGGGCCCAGCCCCCTGATTCTGAGCTGTCGGAATACTTTCGGCCAGAACTGTCAATTTATTTAAAGTTAAAAAACAGAATGTTAAAAAAATTTCTGATGTAGAAAAAAATCCTATATTAATCATTTTTAATTTTCTATACGGTAAACTAATTTCTAACTCTTAATAACTTAAAATTATTAAGAGTTAGAAATTAGTTTACCGTATAGAAAAACTTAAATACGTCGTTCTAAGATTCGATTAAGTTTACGATCCGGGAGCAATCCGATGAGTCAGAATCAGGGCCCGGGTCTCGACAGACCCGAAATCCCTTCTGAGGAAATTACAAATATTTATAAATTAAACATAATATAATTCTTTTTTTTTGTATGAAGTAAAATGTAGTTTAATTCCAAACTCAGCTTGTACGTTTGAGTTGATTGTTAGTTCTTACTTGACAAATGTTGGAGTTGCACCGGTTTACTATCATGGAGCAAGACGGACCGCCAGCATACGCAGAAGGATAACTGGGGCTCGTAAAATACGTGTTGTTTACATTAGTGGACGCGCCACATGAGCGAGAAACTGAAACAGATAAATAAATAAATTTTTACAATTATTTTTCTCTATGATGTAGATTGATGTTTATTTTATTAATAATATAAAATAATAATTCAAACACAGCGCTACCTAGTCCCAAACTAAGCTAATGCTTGTAATATGGATACTAGACAACTGTTAAAATACTTAAATAACTTTTTTAATATAGATAGATATATTACACCCAGAAACAGAACAAATAATTGTGCTCATCACACAAACATTAATTATCCTGGGTGGGAATCGAACCCTTGACCTCTGTCTCAGTAGTTAGGGTCACTAACCACTGAGCCACAGAGGCTTCAATGAACTATAAGGCAGGACACGATCTCGCCTCGGTGACTTTGCATCATTACTACCGTATTCGATATTTGCATGGTCGTAACCCTTTCAGTCCCGAGGGGGCAAATATTTTTTTTATGACTGGCTAAGTACTAGAAAATGCAGATTTTTAATGATAACTTTATACATAAGTTAACAGCTTGTAGAGCTGAACAAGACTGAAGGTATATAATGAAATATAAATAGTCGTAGATCTTATAATTTATAAAAATGACATTTTTAATTAGACGGCAATTTTAGAGTCAATTTGACCGATGAGTAACCCATCACTAGTGGCGGTCGACGCATGCGCGACGAGTCACTCTGGTCTGCTGCGGCGGCACTGCTGCCGTGTTTCGAATGACCAGTGACCACTCATATAAACCTATAGAGAATGTATGGGGACCGGTGGTGCTGCGCAGCACTGCTGCGTGCTGCTTAGATCGGAAGGGGGGTACCTTTATTTTATGGTTCTCGACTTTATAGTAGAGTACATTTACATAACAAAGGAATTTCGTAATATAATGACAAGGCCTTCCTGTTATTCATGGAAGGCAGTAATGTTATGGTACCAGGAAAAGTATGTCACCGAAATCTTATCAATAAGTTTCTGTAATAATATTAACATATTATTACAGAAACTTTTATCTAACGATAACCTTTTCGCAAGGAGACATACCGAAGATTGCGACGACTGCGGTTCTCGGTGACTGGTTACTGTGCGAGGCTTGCAACGATTTAGGATTCCAAAACTTGTAGAGGGCTCCCCGGATCGCTTGGAGAATCATAATGTAGGTACAAAAAAAAAGCTGATGGCCAGTGAATTGTTGAAATTTTTCGGGCATTTGTTTCAGAGTTGTTAATGTTTTCTTCCTTTTTATACTTTGCAGCTTTTGTTGCAGTGGTTATTAGGAAAAGGTCTTTGTTTCTTGTATTGGACATCATTGCTACATGTGGTTTACTTCTTCTTGCTTTATGACGACGAACCAACTGTTATCTTTGAATTGTTGTGCGATATGGTTTTCGTACATGACTTCTTGATTCCGTAATACTGGCGCAATGCTATCATTTGCATGTCGACGGTTTTATCGTCATCTATTTGGTTGCAGGGCTCGCGGGGAAAAGCAAACTCTTTATACCAAGATTAGGATAGGGTTTCTAGGGTTTAGGGATTATGTTGTTGTTGGGTACCTACTGAATGTAGATGGAGGATAGTTATAGTATTTGTTTGCAACTAAAGGTAAGTATGTCCAGTGTAAAGTTAGAGTATTGTTGGTGCTTGCTTTAATTATGAATATTTAATTAATAAAACAGGGCATCATACCTGTGAATGTTCTCTAAGTAATTTTGAATGCAAAATTTCAATTAATTATATTTGGAATATAGTTCTTGATGTTGAATTCCTCGATTTTATATATTAGGTCGATTAAACTGGGTGCATTTTTTCAAGGTGTTATTATGCTCATAGCTTATATTGCTTTAATTACATAGCCGAATCTATTTTGTGTTAGTACCTGACTTATAACATATTGTCTAATTCTAAATGAAGTTGTTATTTGCGAGAGATTTTGTGCCGCCTACAACCAGCGGCCACGTTATATTATTATGTCTAGTTGTGCGAGCGTTATTGGCATCTTATAGTTTTAGATTGCGGTTGTGAAATATAATTTTATTAACTTCGTAAAACAATATTTCATTTATTGATGTTAAAATGTTGTGCTATCTAGGATAGTTTAATGGGTATCAAGACGTCTTTGTCTTGTATTTAATAATGTAGGTACTTCCTTTTTAATTTTATAAACAGATTCTTATTATAAATATAAAAATAAAATTTGTTAGAAAATTTAGTTTTTAAATATACTTAATAGGTTTGGAAGGTTTTTTGTACCGTCTTAAATTTCTTGATTGTGCCTTATAAGTTTTATCTCTGCCTGTTTGGCTACCATAATTGCCTGTTCTAAATTTCTGACATTTTCTTGCTTTACAATAATTGCTATAATGGGATTTAGCCTATCGAGAAAGGTCTCGAGGGCTATTTGTATGTAGTATTCGCTCCTACTTGGTGCTATAGCTATCAATCTACTCATTAAGATACTTATTTTGTCACCGAAGTCTTCTAACGAATTATTGTCTCTATTTATATTCATTAGTTCCTTAACGAGTTGAAATTCCGTGCAATGTTCACCGAATTTCTTTTGCAAGATTATTTTAATGTCTTCCCATGTCTTTGCGTCTGGACTCTTAGAGATGGCTTCAGCGGCCTTTCCTGACAATTTTTTCTTGATCAGGTGAGTTATAATGTAATCGTCTTTATTTACTATTAGATCTAACGCATTTTCCATACCTTGGATATAAAATGCTAGTGTTCGTTTGTTACCGTTGTAACTAGGCAACAGTATTGCGTAATTCTGGTACTCAATTGGAATAACTACCGGTTCTTTGTCGTGTAAGGCCATGTTTATTTAATTTATACAGAAATCGACCAACGACTCAAAACGTTAGGTAATATCAAGTAATTGATATTAGTCCTTCACACAAGAAATAAGTACACTAAGTCGCATATACAAGACAAGGAAAGTAAAAGGGAATCTCGGCCGTAAACAGTATTTACGCTTACCCCACGAGCTTTGCTACTAAGAGGCTTGGAGTTTGATGTATCAGTCTTCTTTTCTGCTGCTGCATTTGTTCTAGGTTTTTTAGCTGTCACCGCTTACTTGTGGTTTTATCTTCTGTTACGTACTATAAATTCGTGTCGACAGAACGCGAGGTACCGACTGCACCAGTTACTTAGTAGGCGACGAGAAGAATGTTTTTAAAAATACAATGTCAGATGTTATCAGCTTGAAGAGCTTAACAAGACTGAGTAAAATTATTTGGTTATTATTTATATATGGTTTCGTTTTATGGCTTAGTATAAAAGACAAAGGATCGTTGTTAGGTTGACAATGAATCCTTGTTGTGTGAAGGAAATAATGTAATGAGAACAGGATGTTCGTGACACCGAAGTCATATTATCTAATTAAATTTTGGATAGTGCGACCTCTTTATTTTGTTCGATTCTACTACTGTTTTGGTTTTAACTTTAGATTATATTTTTAAACTTCAATGGGGCACCCGAATATCGTTCCTTGTTAAGAAACTTAGTTCTACGACTTTTATTATACTTATAAGTACCTATTAATATTCTTGGTATTCTTTGCTTTGGCGCTATTATTATTACATACCTACTCTTCACACTTCTTACATTTTCAACTTGAAATTGCAAAACACTGTGTTCCCAAATTGCTTATTATACCGTTTATATAATAGGTATTTAGTTAAGTACCTACTCAACCTTGTCCATGAGCTTATCGTAGAACAAGAGTTAATTTAGAAAACCAAATAACCCGATTGCCTAAAAGTAGCCTCCGATAGTAAATTTAAAGCAATGAATTCGAAGAATACAGTGTTAAAAGGTCTGTATGCTTCGATATAGAGATTCGGAAAACCGGTCAAGCTATTTAGGTTACAAGAGACAAGTGGAGCCACGGGCAATAGTTAGTGCATATATAAATACATTAGGCTATTAATTAGTTTTCATCTGATACCCATATTGGGTATTTTGGGTTTCAATGACGTCCTTTTGTAATATCCTGACGTAATAAAATCCTATTTGAATTTGAATAATATTACAGTTACCTGTGTGGTACTTGGATTATGGCGATATAACTCTCTTACGTAACTGTTTTTAACACAGAACAGATATTGGTTTTGGACATCAGTTGGTAGATACAAAAGCTGCTCTCCTCTATTTCCTCTCGGTACCTATCTTTAGATCTTTAGCTATCAAAGAGTAGCGTTGACCTACAAACCTATTAGTATCCACCACTCTAGGTCAAAATGTGATAACTTTTGTGTATAAAGATGATCCCTTACACTCCTTACAGGATTGAAACCCGGTCGACGATACCGACCTCCGTACATGACTTACTCTAACTATTAGTTAAATTTTGTTGTGATGTTACAACACGGTTTTTATTAGTTTATATTTAAAATATACATATATTATATATAAATAAATATTTATATACACATAACTTAAAAACATACACAGTTAACCTATTAAAAGAAAAAAGAACCAGATACTCTATTTACAGAAAATTCCTATAAATAGAATATCTGATTAAGATCAGATTCCTGAGGAAACGTACCCAAAAGGCTTGCCACATTACCGCGTTGGATAGCAAGGCTAATGCGTTGCCCCAGGTAGAGGCCAGCCCTTGGGTCATGTGATACCTCAGAAACATGCTTACAAATTTCACCATAAAATTTGTGAGCGTTTGGCCCCCAAGGTCCAAGAGTTTCAACCCCAAAAGGCTCAAAAATGTAAGTCTCACGAAGACTTTCATATTTACGCCTCTTGAGGCACTCTGCAGAATACACACGGTTTGTGCTTGTAGCAATTTAGTCAGAAATTGGTCTATTGAATTAGTTTCTTATTACTCACCTACACAGCACCGTCCTCTCCGAGAGGCGCAGGTGCCCGTTATGGTTCCGTCAAGATTATTGCACTCCCGTCGCGCGAGGCAAGTTCCACTCATCGCGTTCGTTGTCGAACATTCAGTGTTCGCGAAACGCACAATGCTCACAAATGGAAATACTGAAAAGGAGCATTAGTGTTAAATTGCCGTTATTTTGTTCTTAACTATTTTTTTAAAAGACAACGCCCATCTCTGACGTAGCTTTGTGTTGTTGGGGACCTTACAAACATACAATTAACCAACATAAAATACACCAAGACACGAAAAAAATATCTATGAATCACACAAATATTTATGTATCACGTGAGGGTATCGAACTCACAACACTCGGCTCGGCGATGTTATTGACGATGCGACAACCTTAACCGTTACGCCACAGTGCCAGTCAAGTTAAAACATCGGCTGCATCGGTCGGTTTGTTATCTTTAGGGTTGCCACACATCTGACGGAAGATTATTAGTATGTACGTACACGACGCACTTATGCATCACCGGATGCATGTTCAATGTTTTATTAAAAACAAATTGACGCGGCACGTATTTGACATGTCACATTTCTGACACGTCCAATGTCTGTAGATATAAAAGCAGCTTAATACGCAACGCATTTTCAGTCAGATATGTGGTGACCCTAAAACTTTTCTGAGCAAGGTCAGGCATTAGTAGATTTAAGTCGCCCGGAGCAAGATGTTTAGTTTATCATAGCTACTTACCTAAGACAAAGGTGTTAGAAATACGAAAGCATATTTTTTTTAAATTTTGCATCGCAACAGCGTCTCGTTTTTTAACATAAAATAACCTGATCATAACTTCATAAATGCAGTAATTTTATACATATCAAAAGGATATGAAATTATAAAAAACATTTAATGATTAAGATGGTGTTAATGCAATTATAGAGTAACACAGAACAAGAAAGCATCTGCAATATTACGGATTTTATTTAAATTATAATAACTATTATTGTATGTACGCTATTTTCTGTACAACATGCACTCATACTATACTATTATGCCTAATGTTGTAACAGCCATTGATAGCAGCTCTACAGTATTAGTTATTAGAGATTGCTGATGTGTTATACTTTTCATCGTAGAAGATAATTAAAAACCAAACAAAAGCAACATCATAAAAATACGATATTTTTATACATCTTAAAAAAATATAAGTGTTTGCGAAACCTATTATAAATTATAGACGGTATTAATTTTTTTTAAATATTATGTACTTATATGAACCAAAATTATAGCCAGTATATTGAACTATACCTATTGTACTACATGTAGAGTCTACTTTTTACCCACAAGGGCTATAAGTTTAAAATTGTCGCTTAGCTTATACTATTATTATTGAATATTATTATTATTAATTTTGCGACTTACATATCTTTCCTCTTCTCCCACCAACTTGCGTGGAATTGGCGTCCAAATGATTGATTACATCAAGATCCGCTGCCGATTCTGGATCATCCACGTCGAACTTATTCAATGATGTTGCTGCAGTAACCACAGCTATTGTTACCGAAACGATTATCCACCACAATGTCGAAGTCATCTTCCAATCACTTCCACGATTTACAGAAACAGGCCAATTTTAAATTTGTCGGTCACTTAAGAACCAACGTCCTGATTTGAATAGAAATGGTCATGAAATGCAAGTACCCATGTGTATCATGTTTAAATAAAGTGGGTGATAACGGTTGTCTATTTGTGAAAACTGTTAGGGATATTACCGTTTTTCGTTTAGCACGCATTGTCGACTCACGTGTTAAAATTATGTTGTTTATGAATTTAGAACTAGGTGACGTTTGTGACACATTCTGTGTTAGCGTGTCGCGACCTTATTACTATAAACACAATTGTACTTATTTAGGGACAAATCTTTAGAAACGCACACACAAGTTCTAAAGAAGTGTTGATTTTTGTTTATTTCACAAAATTTACGAAATAGCTCATGGAACCTCTTTTTACCCGACTGCCATAAAGGAGGGTAATGTTTTTAACGTTACGTTTTGGTTTGTATATTATAATTATCAAAGGCATCAATGGTAGCAAAAACCACGTAAAAATAAAATATCTCTATAAAGCGTAGGTTCTACATCTATATATTCGATTAACAATAAACTACCTAGCCTTGGGTTAGTCCTGTTATCTGTTTTATTAAATAATTGATAAATAAAAACATCAAACCAATATGAGCAATAAGCACTTTTGATTATAAAAATATAATTAGCTTATAATACACAATACAGTAGGTTCTCTTAAGTAAAGTTAGTTTTAAATATTAAATTATTTTCTTAAATATTCTTAGCATTTGGAAATCATTTTGGGATATAAATATTAAAAGATTTATAAGAAAAAAAAATTATGCAGTTTGAATTGCCAAAAAACTGATCTAAGCGTCACAGAGGGCCTCCTCTAAATCTATCACTGTCAAAAGTTTGAAAACGTATTGGCATTTTTAAATTTCATAGTAGGATCTCCGGTCGTTGTCAAGCGATAGCGTTGCATTTCACCTAATTAGATAAAATTGTCAATGTATACAAGAGTACGTACTTGACTATGTGCATATGTGACTATATGATCGTGAAATTTGTAAACGTGTTACTGAGGTATCAAATGATGCGAAGGCGACCTTTACCTAGGTCAAAGCATTAGTCTTGTCATCCTACATGGTGACGTGGCTAGTTTTTTGTGTACCTTACCTCAGGAATCTGACCTCAATCAGATATTCTATTTATAGGCAATTCTATAAATAGAATATCCGATTTTTTTATGGTAAATAGTTTAGCTTTATATATTTTATGTTATTTTGTAAATATTTTATTGAAAAAAGATTTCAGAAAAATATATTATGGCAATTTTCCTTTATGCTATAAAACCATAACTATTTACTATTTATAGATGTTATTACTGGACACAAACCTGTAATGAACATCTAATGAATGCGTCAATATGCAGCACCAACGACAGTTACGAGCACATTTCAAAGTTATGCACTTCATTCAAGATCTGGATTGTTTATGAGTTCGAGACGTCGCAGGTAATCACTTGGTTGAAAACCTTAATTGTCATTCAGATTGCTATTGTAATATAATGTCCTCGGTTGAGCCGACAAACGTCCAAGTGAATGAGTTGTATTTCTGCATGCAAGCTCATCAGGAATGTAATTACCCCTCTCATTGAAGCATTTCCGTTCTGTCGCATTCTAAATAGTCGCACTTTCGTTTGTCGGCGTTACTTGCTAACACAAGACAACCTACTTATGAGGTACATATATGGTCACACACAAATACATGTAACTGAAACTGTATTTTAATGTTTTGTAAGTTATGAATTGTTCTACGTACGAGTTATTTTAGAAAAAGCAACCACCTTTATTTCCAAGGTGGTAACCATAATATTTATTAAAATTAACATTTCTTCTTCTTCTTATCGTATGGGCTTGAGGCAGACCCTAGTGTTGGAATTTACCAAGTCACCTAGAAAGCTTCCAACTTGACTTAACGACTACCACATTAAGTGATAACCGGGGCCAACGGCTTTACGTGCTTTTTTTAAATTCATATTTGCATGTGTATAAAATAGCTATCAAATTGAAACGATGTGTTTGTATTTCTGTAAATAGATTTTGATTATAGATAAAAAAATAATATGCTGTTAGTTCTGACCCGAGAAGGATAAAATAACTACTTCTTGTTACATAATCGATGAATTAATGCCGCAGTGTGGCTGCCACATGTTTCACTGGTAGTGTGTTTGCGATATCTTGAAACTAGAATGAAAAGGCATAAAATGGACGACGAAAATACGCGTATCATTTGATAAACCTTCAAATATATTTCAGTATCGAGTTAAATTACAGTTTTGGAGTTTTTTCCTTTACTTGTACGACTTGACACTACTTCTTGCCTAATTACATGATTCTAGATCAAAGGTTTTGATTCCCTTGCAAATTTGAACTTATGCGGCAATAACGGAGCGTAAATGACTGGGTCTTTTTAAACGACTTCAAAAAAGGAGGAGGTTATATGTTCGACTGTATGTATTTTTTTTTTTTTTATGTATGTTCAACGATTACTCGGAGATGCCTGAACCGATTTTCAAAATTCTTTTTTTTTTTGAAAGGGTATACTTCCGAATTGGTCCCCTATTCATCACGTCAAGTTCTGATGATGGAATCTTAGGGAAATTGAAGGCAACCCTCAAATTTTATAGGCACATGTTACGTGTTTCATATATTTTTTAAAGTTATTCAAGTATTTACGTCTGATAGTCAACATCTCATGTTGATGAGCTGGTGATGGAAGGTATAACTCCTTAACTGTTAGGAGTTGGAGGATAATTCTTTCGACATTATAGGTTCTTATAAACCAATAGTTGTATTGTTGTAGGTTATTTAGGTGAGCTGATACTGGAAGGTGTAACTCCTTAACTTTTAGGAGTTGGAGGATAATTCTTTCAACATTATAGGTACTTATAAACCTATAGTTGTATTCTTGTAGGTTATTTAGGTGAGCTGTCACTGGAAGGGAAACTTCTTAATGTTTAGGAGTAAGAAGATGATTTCTTTAAATATCATAACCTTAAGTTGTGTTATTTCAAGTGTCTGAGGTGAGAGCTCTTGATGGAAGATAAAGTTGTATAATTCAAAGGAATTCTTAGATGATATTTTAAGTTTTCGATATAGTGTCTAACCTGCATTGTATACCTATAGTTGTTACCTGTCGCATTTTATAGGAAAAAAGAAAGACATAAAAAGCTGAGAGTTTTGAGATTCCTCTATTCTACAATCAGGTTATGTTGTTAGAATATTTAAATAGACGTTCCCTTCTATCGAAGATTCTTTATTTCGGTTTTCCGTCTTAGTTTGCCAGCCAGTATTATTAAATCTGCTAGATAAAAAGTACACTAAAAATGGAAAAATAAACTATTTTTAAGAAAAAAATAATAAAACGACTTCAAATCAGTACTAAAAAGCGAAAAATAAATTGAATTAGATATTTAATTCCAAGCTAAAAAATACCCACCTACCTGTTTAAAGTATAATACCCTATTACTAATCTGTTTGAAGTCGGTGCCAGCCTAATGAGGTTGTATCACTCAGTTTGAACCATCCACTAGGTACGATCACACGCAAGTGCGAGGTGGTGTGAAGTAGCCAGCGGTAACAGATGTACGTACTAAGTAGTAACAAACTCTTTAGGCTTGGCACCAACTTCAAACAGATTAGTAATAGGGTATTATACTTTAAACAGGTAGGTGGGTATTTTTTAGCTTGGAATTAAATATCTAATTCAATTTATTTTTCGCTTTTTAGTACTGATTTGAAGTCGTTTTATTATTTTTTTCTTAAAAATAGTTTATGATTGCATTCATTTACCTAGAACTTTTATGTTTTCACTGCGCCAGGGGGTAGCTGGACAGCCAGCTAGGCAAATGGACAACGGAGTGGTTCTATAAGGATACCGTTTTTTTCCTTTTAAGGTCCAGAACCCTAAAAATTTACTAATTCTAATTTATCTAGTTCTTTATGCTATAATAAGTATACATTTAGATTGGTTGGTATTGTCAAGTCTGGCAAACGAATATTTATTCTTAGGAACTATGAAATCGATTTAAAAGACAAGAATAAAAATTGTATTATTAGATTTTGTAAAAATGTGTTCTCAGTTCGGGAATCGAACCCGAACTAATTGAAAAATAAAAGTAATGTTATCTGCATATCGATTATATTATTTATATGGCTTACCTAAGCAGTAAATGTTAGGTACTATGGAACATAATATCTACAATGCATAAAATGCATTATTTTTCCTTTAGTATAATTTAGTAGGTGCCCGAAATGACAACCATTTTGTGCTTCTTATGTTCTAGGTTTCTTTCCATGAATGTTGCGCCTATAAGGTTTTAGAGAATAATATTTTCATTGAATACTTCATACTTTTACCATACCATGGGCTCCACATTGAGTGGTAGATTTTATATTATAAAACGTATTAAGAGCAGGGTCTATACTAAATATTTTCAGTTAGTTAGTTTAAAGGAAAGCAAAAAAGACTAAACAACAATAAATGTGACTAAATTTAATTTGTTCTGAAACGTGAATGTTGCAGTCTGGTACCATTAATAGAGGCTGTATAATAAGATACTTAATATATGTCACATGAAATATTAACGAATAATATTGCACCATTGTTTATACGCAAACCTAGTGTAGAGAAACCTCTACGTTTACTAAGCAAATAAAACCAGTACATGGTCAATGATTGAATGAACGAATGATTGAAAAAACGTATGTAAAATGGAACTACATAGGTACATAACATTGAAAGTAGGTTCCATTTTAGTTACCTGAATGTTTTCCTCATATCCAACAGCCTGTACCTATACACTATTTTGTCTTGCTTACCGACAATAAACGTCTAAAGCAGACTATACACCATACACGTACAGTAATAATAAGCTATGGCTATAAAGTAAACGTTATAAGTTTGTAACCATACATGCAAGCAAGTATTTTTCTCTCACACCCTAGCGGGTTTTGTATGTAGGTTATGCATGCATATACATTTTGTACATGTTCTCCTAACCGTTGTACCGTAGGGTATTTGTCGGGTTTGACGAAATTTTTAATCATGGAACGAAATATCATCAACATTTCGCTTTTAACGCTATCACATTCATATTGCCCAGAGATCGCAGAAGTTTTCACAAATACTATTTTATGGTAAATCCTAGAATGTTATGGTAACATTAAAACCATATCATAAAATGATCTTAAGTTTCCGTGAAAAACAACGTGGTACTATATTATTCGTTTTACACAATGGCACTTAGGCACTTAGGCACTTGGGCTTACAGGAGAAATAAGAATAATTTACACATGTTATCCGATTATTCGTTACCCCAAGATCGTTTAAAAGTATTTATCAGTGATTAGAGTACTTCAAGTTCAACATTTGTGTCACTCCTTTCTATGAACGTATACCTACAAAGGAGTGACAGAAATGTTGCAGAAGAAGTAATGTGTATATCGATTAGAAATATTTCTGATATAATTAGGTTAGGCTTTCTTTGGGACTTCCGATTGTCACAAGAGTTCATCATTTCTCATCCTGGCTAACAGGAGTCACCTTGATGGGAGTAAGGGTGGGAATGTCCCGTAAGCTTCTGCTCGCGGCTTCGCCCGCTTGGTATGTCGATAAAAAGCCTGTGCTTTTCCAGGTCAAAGAAAGCATAATAGCCATAATCAAGGGATATATACCTAATATATTTTGTTTCAAAACCTATTTTTAAGGTTTCATTTTAGGGTAACGAATATCAGAAATAAAAAAAAATAGCGATTAACAAAGAACAAATTAATTAAAACGATATAAGTGGCAAATAACAAAATGTTAGTAAATCACACTTCTGGCAAAATCTACAAACTATGTATTTAAACACATTAAATCCATATCTATTTCCTCAATATAATATATCTCAACTTTTTACACTCAACTATAAAAAATAGGTATATAAAAAAAGAATTTAAAAACATGTCATTGGTAATAAATTATCTCGTGACTTAGTCAACATACTTAACTATGAACTTAAAATAACATTACACGTGAAAAAAGATACAAACATAATCTTATGAACTATTGAAACATTAAGTACCTACAAGGAATAAGCAAGAACAGAACATAGTGAGGTACGATTCTTTTTATACAGAAAAACGAGCTTACGACTACAGCGTTCTCATAAACTAAAATTAAGTAGTTTTAATTTAAAATATGGCATCTACCGATATCTTTATGGCAATAATTATTCGGTTCAATTATAGAATCGGCACTAGGTAAACTTAAGTCACTACAGTTATTTTGTTTAGATGTGCATATCAGAACTAATTTTAGATGTCAACTCTTTCTAACATTAAAATATTATAAATTTTCGTGAAGTACATAAGTTACATAAGGCCTCATTTCAGTTTTAAAAAGTTTGAAAAGTCATAAATCACTGACAAATATATAAATATGATACATTTGGCGAAACAACTACATTTCAGACTAGTAAGTAGAATTCTTATTATGACACTCAGACTGTTCACTAATTAAATAAACCTTAATTTACATGATGCAGGTTTTGTTTTTTTTTAAGAGAAAACCAATAGCTTTACAATTTATTTAAACAAAGTATGTGTAGAACAAATGATAAAGATCTATCTGGTTTTTTGGCCAGCAAGACTAAGACTGTATACATTTTCCCACTAACATGATTTACAGACATACATTTACATGCATCATGTAAATCTGACTTAATGTTCTCGTAATAAACAAAATTATAGCACAAGTAAGGATTTGGTTTAAGGATATGTAAAATTAAATGCAAGAAACAGTGGCAAGATTAAAGTGCTTCTACAATACAATGTATAATGAATATGAAGTCCTATTTATGATTTATTAAAAATAATGTGTAATGTGGTGCGCTATTCTTATTGTTTTCGTTTGTAAAACTTCATTTATATTATGCCAGTTTAGCATGTTTAAAGCAGAGATAAATGAAAATTTACTAAAGAAGTTTATGAAGTTATTATACGTTTTAAATTTTGCTTTTTAAAATTTACAAATTATGCAATTGATTATATCAAATAATAATAAATACAATATTTGTTCCATATCTATTATTACATTATGTTTTTACATGCTGCGGCAATTTTAACAAATATGATAGCATACCGTATTGGCAAAGAAATCAAATATTGATCAGTACAAATACATTGTTTACTTGGGTTACTTTAAGTTTAAAAACGTTAATATATATTTACAGGCATTAGTTATACAGTGAAGGTACTACGCGTAGAGCAAGAAGCGATATAAAAATGAAACTATGTCATAATAACATATTCTGAAAATGCTAGGCGTTACTTTTTAAATTCTACATTTTGAAAATAAATACTGAATAAAAGGGAAATGCAGGAAATTATGTGGTCACAAACCGCTTTGGCTTGTTGTTGTGAGCACAATAACCTCACAAATGTTAAATTTCATGCATTGGATGTAGACAATCATGAATACAGATAGCTATGTTCTTCTAAAGTTTATATTTTTCTCGGTTTATAACATTTCTCTTGCATTCAGTATTTAATTTGTATTTAGGTTAGCGTAACTTACAGTAGTACAAAATACTAGTGACTATTTATGATGGCAATTGCATTATTGCTAAAATTATTTGATGTATAAAATTGTGATTAAGGCAGGAACACACGGTTCCTCTTAATAGACGCAAGTTATGTTTCTGGACGGAGGCAATAAGGCTGATACAGAATATTCTTCACTAAATTGCTAAAGCATTTAAGATAAGTTAACGTTATATTAGGCACTACGGTTAATTTCTTACAATATTTAACTGTTATTTATAATAGAAAGTACAATAAATATACCAAATATAAAATATGCACGATATACACGGTTTATTAGCTGGGCAATGTTGGTTCGTAGACAATCTGTTGGTGATGATACAATATATGAAAAAAAAGCTTTAATAAATCGAGACTAGAAAGTGTAAAATTTGAACGTTTCAATGATACGACTTAAAATTTGAATGATAATACAACACCGGTGTGCTATCTTTAATTGACAAGCACTGTCACGATAAGTAGTCCGTATTATTGCTATCTATTAGTTTTATTTTTAAATTACAATAAAACCTAAAATTTTATTAACTAGCAATATCAACTTTATATTCTAGGCGTCGCCGTCGGTCGATGGTACACAATAATTTTAATAAATACTCACTCATTTATAATGGCTTCCCTAATACATTAGGTATATAGTCTTCCATAAGAACGTGTTTAAAAAAAATCATAAGGCTTTTTAAAAGTCTATTTTTTTAATTTATTTTATATTTATCTAGCTGTCGCCCGCGGCTCCACCCGCTCGTAATTCGGTACCTGTGACTGCAGGATTTTAATGTTCATAAGGTTTGAATTTTCAGAAATTATTTTTAAGTCACCTCTTATGAAAACAGCATGCTTAATTTTTCGTTCCTAGGTTAAATGTTACTTTCTGATCACTAGCTTTCTATAGGTTCAAATTGGTCTTGTAGTTTCGAAGCCGTTTCGGTGCACACAACCAAAAAAAAATTCCTCTTTACTTCTTTTTTTTTTGTATGCTTAAAGTTTTATAAAATATAAATATTCTCTAAAAAAGCCTTAATTTTTAACAATATTGTAAGCCATTAAGTTCTCATACTTCGGGTTTAAGTATTGCTGTAGAATTTAATTTAAAACATAAAAAAGTAATAATATAAACACGATTAGTTTACATCAAAAAATCATAAAACATTTTCTAATTCCAATTTTAAGACGTACCATTGAACCATGCTGTTTTTAAGACTAACATAATAAATCTAGATACTTATTAATATTTACGCAATAATAATATTAAAAGATAATATCTTGGATATTCCTTGCTCTCTTATTGATAACTTACCATAAATTAACTAATCATATCTAATGAATACTTAGAGCTTTTAATTCACGAGTTTATAGCAACACCGTTGTTGATGTAGTGAGCAATTATTAATGATTTATATCATTATTCTACGTAACTGTAGTCAATAATGTTTACTTTAGCTGAGATTTATTGAAATGAATGTTTTTCAGTTCGCAGCACTCGTTGGGAAGCAAAACAGGTATGAAAGTTAAATCAAACACAAAAAAAAGTTGCCAAGTAGGTCAAGGTAAACGCTGAAAGCTTAATGGATGCAAAAACATGTGATGACGGACAAGCTCCAGTCAATTAAAATTTATAACCTGTACGTTGACCACTGACACGCATAATTAAAGGGTTCTTTTAGAGCTGTGCGAATGTGGACTATCAAACTATTCGGGCGCAGCTCCGGTAGATACATCGTCTACTTTATGTGAAACAATACATCAGACATTCGAGACGTATTTGTCTTCAGTGCAAGAAAAATATAACCAATTTTTTTATTTCAAATAATTATGAACTTGTCACGTATATTCTCTACTTCAATGAAACTGACGTCCTGTAATCTACACAGCTGCCCTAAGAGCATCCGTATTCTGGTAGATTAGGAAATTTTATTTTCAAAAAAACTGAATACAGCTGATTGATCGTAAAAAAGGTAATAGCAACGGTGTTGCCAATCCCGATTCATTAAAATATTTGTCAATTTTATATTACATCAATAGTTATCTATAAAATACGGGCGTTTTGGGTTCTGTTTTAATGACTAATCTAGCCATTTACAATTAAGGGTATATTTTATGTAAAGCGATTTCCTTGGTAATGCTGTCGTAGTTGTACGTATTGTGAGTTTAATAGCGAGATGATAGTTCATGGTTAACTGAACAAAGACTACCTCTTTAAGAATACGTATAAGGTTTTTAAAATATTCTTATAAAGTTCATCGAAACTTTATTGCTCAAAGTCATAGCACTGTGTAGTTGTTGTCTTCGCTTTTACAAAATATATGTACATGTATCAATGCCAGTGCGCGAGGGGTGGTATCGACTGGCTGCATTGGTTCAGTGCGCGGTCACAGCACGCCATAGAAAGTATCCATTAGGGTTGTGTCCAGGTCACACTCCAGAAAAATGCTCTCACTGCATTCCTCCTGAAAATATAAAAAATATATTTTAGTGACATACCAAAGTTTTTCTCCTATTGTTCAACCTATCAAATTATTTACTCTGTCAAATTATTCTTTAGTCTGTGAGTGTGACAATGTGTCATCAAAATTTAGCTGACTGGCAGACTGTTAATTAAATGTGTAAACTGCTTTTGTGGCTTATGTCCGATATAAGAACTATTTTTTTTTTAAATTAAAGCTGAAACACCCCGAATGTCTTTTTATTTGCAGAATTAGAATAAAAAATCTAAATTTAAAAATAATGAAACCTCACGAAGTTGTAAGCATTTTTCAGGCTTATTGCTGTCGCGTCGCCACCGTACGAATATTGCCGAATTTCGGTAGTTTATACTAAATAAGTACTTAGTTGTACTTATTTATATATTGATTGCTGCGAGTAGACGGTGCGGCACAAGACGTTAGGCGGCCATTGATACACTTCAAACGTGTCCAAGTTTTCAAAATTTTAATAGATACATTTTTGACAAAAATTAAAACATGCTATAAAAACTATTGGAATCGATTCTGTTACTGATTCTAAATAAAGTAATTTTTGGTTTTGCATTAAGTAGGAATAAAGGTATATGTTAAGGGCAAATGAGATCATGTGATCCTAATACAAATGTAAGTTAATCGTGAGACACATTACCTGAGTGTTCTGAGGGGTGGGTGGTTGTTCACCACCCCTCCTCGCGTGTCATTTGGACGTCTTGGGCAAGTGTCGCTTCATATGCAGTGCAAGGTGATCAGACCTCGCGAACGACCGCTCACAGACGGCGCACTTAAATGGCTTGGCTCCTGTGTGCTTACGGTAATGGCGCGTCAGCTCGTCTGATCTGGCGAATCGCCACTCGCACTCCGGCCACTGGCAAGTGTACGGCTTCTCTCCTAATAAATCATATACCTTTAATACCAATAGGTACATGGACCTTTATATAATATGGTTCAGGATGGAAATGAACAAAGTTGTAAAAGCAAAAAATAATTTTTTTGCCTAGTTTCAGTGTAAGCCATTCTTTAATCGAAATAATCTTTCAAGACGATGAAAAATTTGTAATCCATCATCATTTATCGACTATGAAAGTAATTCAATTGGCCTTAAGATTTTACGGCAAATATTTTTGCTACTACACCTATGGATGTCTGTCACAAAGCATCAATATAAGTTGCCAATTTTCTAAAAACCCATATTACATTTTAAATAAGCCTTTGTAAGACGAAATCTATAGCTTTCAAATAAACTTTTATATTTAGATCGTAGTCGCGATAACATCTCGGATTCCAATCCAACTTATTATAATTTCACTAATACGGCACCGCCATCATACAATCAATCTCAATTGAAACTTACTTTAAGTTCTCATAACATACAAAATTTATAATATGCACTAGGTCAATAAAACAAGGACTCGCAGTCGCAATCAGCTTGTTTGCGGTTTAAATCCTTCTAACCCACTAGCAAACAGTAGCTAATCTGTGTATTTTAAAGTTTACTAGATGGGAGCACATGTACAGTACGGTAAAAATGGGAAATGACCTTATGTGCTCGTGACTTCGAAATCAGACATCTCCATTATTCAAAAATATTACGTAAGTAGTGACAACGATGTGCATCATGCAATGTTAGAATGTCAGGATCAGTGCTGTATTATAAAAGCAGTTAGATCACCAATGTCAGCTTTTGTCAATTGTGCTACTACTTATTATTAAAGGAAGAAACTATATTTGCTTGTACAACTTTGTTGACCTTCATTGTACCCTAGTCAGACAACAGGACACATAGTTAATTAATGTAAAATTAAAGTTTTTAGAAAGCGGTCTCGAAGCAAGAATTCCATGTTAAATAAATTGGACAAGTGACAATAAAGTATGGTGAAATTTAAACGATACTCGTAACACAGTACTCGGGTACAATGTTGCTATTAGATATATTACATCTGTTACTTTCGCCAGGCCGCTACACAGTCCACGATTTTCTTAAAGAAATGCCCGTTTAATCTCTAAATCTAAATATTTCAACCTAGGAAGATCGATCATGATGATATATTATTATGTAGTCAAATATTCGCAGGCGCCACGTACAATTATGATGTAGTAAAATCGCTGGAGCTGAATGAAAATATTGGCGAACTACATACCTGTGTGTATCCGCTGGTGTGCTTTTAGGTGAGAACTCTTCGTATACACCTTCGTACATCCTGTAATGTTCACAGATTATTTGTTAATACGCATTTTGTTTTTGAGTGAAAATAATTAGGTACGCAAATGGTTTTCATTAGTGGAAAATGTTAAAAGTAATAGACAGATTTCCAGAAGCTCTGGCTTTCGTCACCGACGCGTTTAAAGTCTTCTAGAATGACTGGAACAAGGATGTTCTAAAACTATGGTGCCATTGCCTCCATCAATAGAATGATACGCACATTACTTGCGTTCCATAAAGACTTGTTTTTGCAATGATCTTACTTACAAATGTCTTCCACTTTGCAGAAAAATTACTGCATGAAAATACTGTAGAATATTGAAATCGAATGAGACGAACTGGGCGTAATGCCACTATTAAATGGTTGGTTTAGAGTGATTAGATAAAAAATAGATTACCAATAAAATCACAATGGTGTACTCTTCTCTTCTCTAGCTCGGGATTGTTCCGCCTGTTGTACTTGACTGGAGGCGGCGGCTGGAGTCGCGAGTGCGGCAGCGGCGCGTGGTGCACCTGCGGTGGTGGTGCTTGCTGCGCTTGCTGCATTTGCAGGCTTTGTGACATCACCTACACACATACACAATAAACTTCTGAACTTTTAATAACAACATCGGGGGTCTTTGAAATAAATAGTATAATCCAGCGATGACGAGCTTAAGTATGTATATCAGAAACTTTTCAGAAAAATTGTTTTAAATAATCTTTAATATTAAAAAGCAATATATAATATTAAAAATTTAAAAGCACACCGTGGGCATTTGTTAGTGCTAAGTACCTGCGGATGATGGTGTGGATGTGGCGGCGCATGTGGCTGTACGTGGGGCGCCCTTAGCAACGGCGGTGGGTGATATGGTGGCGGTGGCGTCCTCCGCGGCCCTCCCTGCGAATACACACACAACTTTGCTACACACTAACCACATTGTGTAAGTATACTATCATGCAAGACATCTTACCACTGTCTTACAATCAAAACTTACTGCCATTCTTTGTCAATGTCTTATGAAAAACAGAATAACTCAAACATTCGCTTTGCAGAAGATGGTACCATCCGACGCAAGTTCGCCAGCGGCGCATAGCTGGCTGGGATGTTAGTCGGTTTACCTGCATTGTGTTCCCGGGACTACCCTGTTCCGAGCTGGGGGGAGTCAACGGAGACATATAGACGAGCCTCGAGGTCGGGTACTTGGCGAAGGACGTGGCTGGTTGGTGTTGCAGCTGCGGCGGCGGCTGCGGGTGCGCGTACGTTGGCGGCGCACACAACCTCTCCGTCTTAATTTCGAGAGGACTGAGTAGCGGTGTAGAGCACTCTTCGAGAAGTGCTTCATCAGCTTCGAGCTTGACGTGTGTGGAGCCGAGCGGCGCAAGCATGTTCGCATTTTCAGGGTCGATATTTCTGATAGAGGAGGCGATGTCCTCCCACAGTGCGGGTCGGAGGAATGCATCGTCGCGAGAGGAGGTCCCACCGTCGAAAAGGTCCATGTGGGCGGGCGCGAGTGAAGCACCCTCCTGCTTGCACAGCAGCGACTCCAGCTCAGATGTCTGAAGCAATACAAACGTTCGTTCTTCAATGATTTGCAGATTGTTATCGTGTTAGTATTATGAAAATCCTATTCAAATGTAGATTTAACATTAGAAAGTCCTCCCGATTAAATGTGTAAATCTTTTGACTACAAAGAAATCCCAGTTGCTTTGGATGTGATAAACGTGTTTAAAAGTAAGTCGTTTTAAGTTAGGTACTAACTGTGCAACAAAAGTGTTTTACTATTTACCCGGCTGTCAGGAGGGGTATTGTTTTTCGCGCGTATCTTGTATGTTTGTAAATTTCTTTATTCCCACGTTTCTTCCAAACGGCTGGATGGATTTAGATAATTAAGGTATCGTTAGATTCCTCTCATAAACCCAGGTGTCCTTAGATAGTTATTAATTTAAAAAAAACAAAATAATGGACTTTTGACGCCAAATTGTATGTAATTAACTTTTTTTTTTAAACCAAACGTATCGAGTAGGGTATCAAATTAAGATAATAATTTTATAATTTATAATTTTTAAAAGACAAATAATTATATTTTATAATTTTTTTTATAATAATTAATAATTTTTAAAAGACAACGCCCGCACTAGGGAACAAGCCCTGTGTCGCGGGGAGCTTTACAAACATGAAACTAACGGACACAAAGTACACCCAGACTAGAAACAAATATCTATGAATCACACAAATATTTGTCTCGTGTGGGAATCGAACCCACGTCACCCAGCACGGCGATGTAGTGGCGAGGCGACCACCTTAACCACTGCGCCAAGGTGACAGTCGATAATCAAATGGAGATTACAAATATATACATATTATGTTATGTATTTAAATTTAAACAAGGGTAATAATTACAGCCATTTTTCGGTCTTTTTAGTGCGTTGCTTATCTGTTGATTTTTTGCAGTCGGGTTATTATAATTTTTTAATTATTTACTTGTTTAATCAATAAACCTACCCATTTAATTATTATTGGTGAGTGAATGTAATCTTAATCATCATATTACATGATTACAAGACGTAATCACAATTAAGCTTATTAATTTACGTTGGGCTGGCTGACTCGAACAATGTATTTATTGTATGACAAGTATTTTAGAATGCGCCACAAAGCTCCTGATTTGGCAGAAGTACAAATGTGGGTAAATCGTCACTAAAAGTAAATCTTAAACTTCGCCCTTTTGTGCAAGTACGGACTTGTCTGTCACGGGACAGTTCGGTGTCGCGATCTTACAAACTCAATGAAATCTTCTGACTTCAAATCAATAACATAAGCGAGCTAAGAAACGCTCAATTATTACGTGTAATGCAAAGTTAGGGGTGGCTCACAAGTTTTATGTATGAGTAATATGTTACACACAAAGTACACTGCATCTTGGATTCTATCTAGCCTTATTTGATGTGATACGATGAGCTTACACTCGGAAACTGATTGAGTTCATCGATCATACTTAAGAGGATTAAAGCTGCGATTAAAGTTATGAATTTACACAATTTCCAACAATTTCTCTTAGTTGGCGGGCACAGTGCGCCATGCGCCGTATTAGCATACAATAGAGCGGCCCACGCAGTCGAGCTCGCAGGTGACGAACAATGCTTTCATATCGGATCATTTCATACAAACGTTTTTGGATGAGATTATGCTAGCTTTAAAATCAATTTTAATTGTGATGAAAGAATATCGTTGAATAATACTACTATACGTGTACGATACTGGATAATTTATCGATCAAACTGTGAAAATCAAAATGACTAAATGGTGTTATAAAGTGACTTGGAATTAGAAAGCGTATATCTTTTAGTATCTTGAGATGATAACTATAACTCAAATTACAGTAAAATGTTTACGATGGATAATAAAATGTTCAATTGCGATTGTCTAAGTCGAATGCGGACGTAAATTTTATACATATACCTACTCTGGGTGTATAAAATTGCGCTAATGTTGTATTACCTCTTTACTCAGGTTGACACTAAATTGATAGCTCTTAATCATCCTACTAATATTATAAATGCGAAAGTTTGTAAGAATGTTTGGATGTTTAGATGTTTGGATGTTTGGATGTTTGTTACCAGTAAACGAAAAAACCACTGAATAGATTTCAATGAAACTTTGCAATAATTTACCTTATACATCAGAATAACATATAGGCTATATTTTATCTAGATATCGCGTAAATTGGCTAAACCATGAGAACAAATGTAAAGTAAGTCGGAGAAAAATCTGCCATCTTATAGCTATTTCTGATTTCTCTACGTAAACCGTTAGTTTTACATAAGGACAATGTATGGAGAAATTGTTACTCTTAAATAGTTATAAAAAAAAGTTCGCGACAGCATATGCCTATCTTTTATGTGGAAGTCGATATAGAGAGAATAGTGAGCAAGAAATACATTTAAATCGGATACTGCATTTAAAGTAAAAATTTCATGGTATTAAACTAATTCCTAGGAATGTAAATACCTTTATCACTTTTGTCATTTAATGTAGATAATTTTTGTCGTTTACACTAAGTTATTTCGACAAATAGTTTAAAAGTTATTACGATATTAAATGAAATGTCACCCGTGACTTCGCTTACCTGTTATTTTGTTCCTGTGACCACAGCAACTTTTCACTTTTAGAGGGGAAATTTCGGCCAATATTTTCTAAGCACAGATAATTACTTCAGATTAAACATAACCAATATTACGTGATTGATTAGAATATTACTTATCTTTGTAAACATCCATCCCGTGTCTTTTTGGTTAAAATTATCAAATATACAAACAAACATTCATCCTTTCAACTTTGTGTATGTATATTACTATATTTATCAACGTGAGCCCTAATGACAATTCAGTATGACAGATTAAAAAGAAATCAAAAATCTCTTTTTTCTTTTTGCTTACTATACAACCTCATTACTTGAATATATTACTAATTATTCACCAGTAAATTCAAAGAATATATTATGACAATTGTGTAGTCAAATTATCAAATAAAGTAAAATATGAAATAAAATATTTTTTGTAGAAAAGTAAATAAATAATTATATTGCAGTATCAAGGTAGTATAGTAGCAGAATACAAATACCATAGACCTAGGATCCGCGCGCCATTTTTATGTATTCGCGCCATTTATTTTCGGTCTAAAATTTGACATTTGACAGTGAATTATCATTGTATGTATTTATGGTCGCTAAAGTCATAAACTAATAAAAATAAATGGATATTGTAAAATATGAAATAAAATATTTTTCGTAGAAAAGTAAATACATTGCAGTATCAAAGTAGTATAGTAGCAGAATACAAAAATACCATAGACCTAGGATCCGCGCGCTTTTTTTTTATAACGATTTTTTTTATTTATGGCGGTACGAAGTACGCCGGGTCAGCTAGTAATAAATAGTTTTGAAAAGATGTATTATGGTTGGACGCTACCCAAATTGTAACTCACAGAAGATATCTGGCGATTAAATAGAGTTCTCGTCATGGCCCTATCCTGTTAGGGAACTGTCTTACGTAAGTTGGCTGACACCCTTTTTTTTCCAATTATCTGTTACATTCTTATCTTATACCTAAATTTCATAAGAGTTACTTGGTAACCTAGATAAAATAATGAGATTTCATTTATTTCCAAACTGCAGAAATATCTTCAATAATATGTTTTCATTTTTTCGTACTTTTTTGCTATTACCAACCACATAAAGTTTAGGGCTTAATTTAAATTGTCAGAATGTAGAACGGAAGTATGAAGATATGATTACAATGAAAAAAGTTCCAGGTACCAAGGTAGGTACAAATACAAGTACTTTTTATGCCTATGCGTGTTCTGTTTTCTATTAAACCGTATAGTGATAATATATGTAAATATTGATAAGGTAATCTTTAGGGTTTATCTGTTTACTGTTCTATTGTTTAAATACAATGAAGTGGTAAGAATGGCATGACAAGGTTACTCAGGATATATTACGTTTCCTTGTTCTATTTCCAACGGAGTAAAAGTGATGTACCATGGCCTGTCTAGTTTTTACGAACTACGCAGGAATTGATTTGGATTCGAAGCAATTGGTTACCCTGCTCGGAATCGATCGGAACCTCTTTGGAACAGAGAGTGTGTCGCAAGAGCGCCGGACCGCGCAAATTCCTTCCATGACCTTTGCGGATCGAACGATTGCGCAGCAGCTCCTCCACCGCGACTAGACAAGCTTGAGCAACAACCACATAGAGTAGCGCACGCACAGACCTGCTTAATACCAATACTTGCACTTGCTCTTTGTATCTCAATATCTCTCAGTCATTTACTGCTATTAATCCTTATACAATCTTGTTTGAAATATTTTCTTATTACTTTGTACCCTATTGTCAGGATACAGAATAAAATATTGCTTGAGTTGTTATATGTCACTATGACTTCAAACTATACCGCCAATTTCAAGCCGTGCAAACATGGCTTATGTCGTCATAAGTCAATGAACTATATAACATAAATTATAAAAGTATTTTCCATGTATAACCAAACTGTTGACATGTCTGTTTGGATAATATTTTAGTCTATGCATTGGGCGGTACGCCAGGCACCGTATTCGCTTCGGTTTAGCTCATTTACGAAGCCAGCTAAATCAGTCGGCTTATAGTGAACAGACAGCTATTGTGAAATGAAAGAACCTCCCGCGGATTTGCACTGGTCAGTGATGAAACACGCACTTGCACCAGATTATATCTCAAATCTAATAGATTATTGTTGTTATTTATTTCGATGGTTGAATGAGGCAAGTGCTTGCTCGCCTATCTACTTACAGGTTTTAAGTTGACGGCTATGAGGTCACTTATACTATTAACGGATAATATATTGGAATAGATATTGATTTTGTACTCTTTCGTTTTATTTATTCTGGGGTTTGCTATGCTGGTTTTTGAAGTTATATATTGTTTAAGTTTTAATAATAATGGACTAATAAATAAGTATGATGAGATCGAGTTTTCCTTGTCTTGTCTGCATACGATATTGTTAAGACCTAGTGTATTTTTTTAAAATCTTGTGCTTTATACCATAGGCTTTGTCTACTAGCCCTCTACTACTTAGCTTTAGCTTAGCTGGCTTTTACAACCTTAGGGTGACGCAGAGAAGAGCTTATAAGGTGTAAAATATAAAGGTAAGTAAAGTTGTGTTTGTGCCTGCGGAAGTAAGAAGTGATCTCTGGTGTTCCTTAGGGAATTGGTACGCTTTGAGAGTTTAGGGGAATTTCCCTTGTATGTATCTACAGTTACAATAACTGCTAACTTCCAGAATTTTTTATGTCTACTTGGGTATTGTCAATTTATCGGTATTAAAAATTGGTAAGAAAAATGTGTAGGTATAATAAATTTACAATCAACGTATTATAAAATCAAATAAACGTAACATTAAATCGATATCAAAAGATAGTGATCACAAAAACATGGCAATGATTAAAGATTGTCATTTTCTAGCGATATCAATTACAATATACATACATACATAAAGAGTCTTATCTGTTGTTTTATCTTTGACGAATGATGCAAAAGTGTATTAATGTGGGTAATAAATAGGTAGGTAGGTATATTGGTGCAAAATTGTAGTTACCTACACTTGTCCGAAACTGTTAAAGAAAAAAAATGCTGGGTTGTGATTGGTTGTTTTGAGATAATGACGTGAACCCCCAGCGTCAAGCGAGCGCATTCACAAAATTAAAAAGAATGACTGCGTTGACGTTTGCCACGTGCGTTGTTACACACCAACCAATAGCGGCAAAGTTGACGTAGCTTAGAAAATTGATCGCCATTATGTTTTATGCATTACCGCTTTACTCGTTCATGAACATAATACATGGTATTTAGTTAGGCTACATGGTAATTACTTCTGCTCCACATACGTTATACTTATTATATATTTATTCTATATACCTTTAGCAAGATGTATGTATACTAAATACAAAATAGGAGGATCGCTTAGTGTTTAAAATTTTATTTTCAAAAAAGTGGTAATTGGAATGTAGTACATGAGCTTGTTGCTTTCTACAAAACCGAAGATAGGTACCCGTCTTCCCTGAATATCGGTTAAGTATATCAGATACATAGTGAAACCGCTGTCCATCTAAGAATAATGACTGTCACGGTGGCCTAGTAGTTAAGATGGTCTCCTCACAACTAAAACCGCTGCCGAGTGTCGTGGGTTCAATTAGAAGAGATGTGACAAATATTTGTATGATTTATATTCAACCCATTAATATTCCACTGCTAGGCTCGGATCTCCTCTCCTCTATCTAGAGAGCAGAGAGAGTAATAAGCCTTTAAAAAAATAACTAAATACAGTTTGAATCATAAAGGGACAAAAATCATTATATCATAATCATCTTCCCCCAATGAACTCGGGAGATTAACTATATATTATAATAATAATATATCGACGATACTGTTTTGTTTGAAATTATGTCTTCCTCCAGCATTATCTTAAAGTGCAATTTGTAACTGATAAAAGCAAAATATGGTATTCATTACGATCTTCTCTAAGATTAAATTCCTCAATATGTGAGACATTTTGCTAATTGTATCTCGAGAAAAGTTTTCGTAGCAAACTTAGCAACAAGAATGTTTCTTTAATCTTCTTTCGATAGCAGACGTACCCTGCGTGTTGAGAAGCTATTCGCGAAAGCAATTCTATTTTCTCTTACATGGACGCCTACCTACTTCACAAAAGATTACTTAATAGCCTATAAAAGACAGATAACAGCTCAAATTCAATAAAGAATGACTATAACTTACTCATGGGTTGCTAAGTGACTTCAGCAACAGTTTCCGTTGGCTATTATAAAGCGATATTTGCGCGTATCCGGTATTCGAATGGTAGGTATTTACAGACGCACTAGGACATCGAATGCACTCTTCGTTTTTTTTATATTGTTTGATAAAAAAAGCTGCATATTATGTGATAGTTGATATTGAAAGTAATTCGTACTTAAATTATGCTTGGTTTAATATTATTCCTTTAAAAGAGTGTTCCTAAAAATTTATCTACATTAGCTTCCGCCTACAGCTTCTCCCGCGTCATATAATGAAAGTGTATCAATTATAAAATGAATGATATTTATTATTCATATTATAAATAAAAAATAATATAAATATGAATTATAATATGAACCTCAATGTGAAATTTTAGGAAGATCAGGTAAAGTGTTAAAACATGATAGCGTAATAACAGACTGAGTTATTTTCAGATTTAAAATATTGGAGTCCGTTATGAAATATATATGTGTAAATAGTAGCCCTCCTCTCTAGGGTAGACCGAAGTTCCTAAATAAATAAAGTTCAAGTTCAAGCAAACAAGCTTTGAAGCTCCTATTATTATATTTTAGAATACAAAGTTCTTAAAACAATAGTCTTCTTGAAGCGTATTACTATTCTTATATCGTAATCAAAATGTGCGTATAATCTATAAATCTATTTCTTAACATAATCTGGAAGTGAATATAATGAATCTTATCGAGTTTAAAACAAGTTTTAAAAATATATCGAGAGCTAGAAAGGCATAAATAATTAAAAGTCGTAAAATATTTTACAACATTGTAAAATTTTATGGCAATGATTCTTAAGTTTCGGATTCTAGGTTTTCAAACTTTTGCCTGTCGTATAAAACATTGTGATTCTTGTAGCTGATTAGGGGACAAGTTTTTTAAATGTGACTTTTGCAGTGATGAATAAGCAAGGTGGCGTGGGATACTTTACAAACATGCAATTCACGGATACAAACTAGAACCAAATAGCTTTAAGTCCCACTAATAGTAATGCCGTGCTAAGAGTATTAACTATATCCATCGCTTTAGAAGTTAACTGTAATTACTCAGTGGTATGTAGGTATGTATTAGGTGAAGCCTATGTTCAACAGTGGACTTCATTGGGCTGATATGATGATGATGATGATGATGTAACACAACGGGAGCCATCCCAGAAAAATACAATGTCATTTTTATTACTCAATTTCTATAGGTACAATCTATAAAAATATTAGAACAGCTCGCACTCGTCGTGAACTTAATCATAGATTAAGTCTACATTTTCGCATCCACTATTATTCAGTTTGTCATACAGAAAACAAGCCCATTTTAACGTCAAGTAGGTAGGTATAATAAGTTTTTAAAATGGTTGTGTATGAAAAATTGTCCCTTATAGTACACACATGAGGAAATGAAAGAGAACAAAGGAGGTCAATTCACGAACATAGCCGGTGGCCCCAGGGACTGTGTGCTAATTAGGCTTTAAGGGGAAGCATGCAAACAATACTGGAATTTAATTATCGATCAACTTGGCTGTGTACCTTTAATTTTGGGGTAAATGATGGGAAAAAATATGTATTTACACAGTTTTCAATGTACTTAAATATATATTTTTTAAAGGGTATGATTTTATGAATCACCACATACTTGTGTTTTCAATGACCTAATAAATAACATTTGTGTATGCAAATAGTAGATCTGTCACCAAAATTGAATCACCAAATAATATCAGCACGGTTACTAAAAATCAATCAGACACCAAAAAATTGTATAGGGTTTCGAAATAACAGTGTCCCCAAAATTGAATCACTAAATAATGTAGACAAGTAATGTACCTACTTAAAAAAGTATTTATTATCGCTGGAAAATAATATCGATTAACAATTTCTTTAACCTTTTAATCTAACTAACTTATCGATTTGGGATCCATCCTAAAAATTTTGTTTCGTGACTAAAATTTTTGGTGATAGATCTACTATTTTGGGTACAAATCTATATATTTTTTAAGATACATATTTTAATCCAAGCCAAGATTACCGAAATCATACATTTTGTCGATCTTATTGATTCTAGGGCAAAGCTATGTTGATTCGTTATAAATTTAGTATTTGAAGTTATTAGAGACTGCATGTAAGGCAAAACCAATACACAAAGGAAATAGAAGTATATCTAAAATTGTATGAATTGCATATAAATGTTTATTTTTTTTTACAAAATTTGTGTGATTGCATTCTAAGAGCCAGTATAGTTTTATGAGTGCACAACAAAGTTTATATATCGCGTGGTTGGTAACACGTAAACGAACCGTTTGTAAGCGTCCATAGGCCCGCAGTAACCGATTATATTAGCAACATAGATTGATCAGCAGACTTTGTCGGTAAAAAAGATGTAGCCTAGTAGTAGTAGGATAGTCTCGTTTACCTTGTGTGTTCATCCACCACCCACTATTCATGCCTGTTAATGTTCGTTCGTGGAAACACAATCTACATTTAATCGAAGCTTCGCCTTTACAACCCCAAATAGACGTGACCTTTTCAATAATGTATCCTCATATGAAAAGAATTAACATTACCGTCTCATACCGTTATAGCATTGTTTGAACAACGTCTTGTGTCGACGCTCTATTTCCATAATTCAAGCAACGCCCACGCTTGCTTGCTACGCCTCATTCTTCGCCACACAACACTATGTAAAACAATTAAAATAAGCACATAACCGCCGTACCGCAAGCTCGTAAAGTTCATATTACAAACATTTAACATTTCGTTAACACTACGGATGTAGGTAATCGACAAATAAGTACCGATTATCATACTAAACTTTATACTCTCAACAATGAAGTGTCAATACTTCCGTTGGTTATTGTTTCTTTGAGACAAACTGCATTATAATATTACCTACTTACACATAAGCTTGATATTGGAATGGGCAAGCGATAGAAAAGACAAAGCTCGCATAAACACCGATAGTAAACTTAACTTGCATTGAGAACTGAATAATGTCTAGTTTATTTTAGTCAGCCAGACATTTCTCTTCCCTAGAATGTTTTAAATAGATGACGTATGTAGGTAAGTGTGTAATGATGTGTCACATGTAGAGACAATACATAGTACAAGCTTCCGGAGTTAACATAAAACCTCCATGCTTTTAGTTGTACAATGTAACATTTTTTATCATCCAAGTAGGTACCCCTAAAACTTATGACGACAATAACTAATAGTAATAACATTTTATAGGCAGTGGGTTCACATTGGCACGAAGTCGGGAGTATTTATCGGCAGGGCGGGCTGGGCGGGCGGCGTTAGGCGGATCGATAACACAACACCGCCCACTGCGCGCAAGGGCCACGCTCACCGAATACATTTTAATATGTAACACTATTTTCAATGACAAATTATAATAAAAGTAATTTTATTTAAAAAAAAAATCAGTTCCATAGCAAGTCTTTTTCATTACATCTTTTTAAATATTCGTAAAAGACCCAGGGAGGTTCGTAAAGAAAAAATGGTAAACTTTGTAGTAAATAAGCCTATTAGGTTTAAAATATATAATGGTAGAATTAATTATAAAAATACAAAAGCCCCCTGATTCTGAGCTGTTGGAATATTTTCGGCCAGAACTGTCAGTTTATTTAAAGTTAAAAAACAGAATGTTAAAAAAATAGATGGATGTAGAATTTAATTTTCTATACGGTAAACTAATTTCTAACACTAAATAACTTAAGCTGTAAAAATACGTCGTTCTAAGATTCGAAAAAGTTTACGATCCGGAAGCAATCCGATGAGTCAGAATCAGGGCCCTGTACCTATATTATTCTCGTATATTTATGCCATTATTTAGCTTTTACGTCTATGTTTTTGGTCGAAATACAAACATCTGCAACGCTATTAAAGACGTATTTATAATAAATACATACGTATGTTCTCTATCAGAGCTAACTAAGTACCCAATATAATGTACCTGTGCAAAGTGCGTTCTTTAAAAACTCTTCAATCATACGGTTTTCCTACATATACGTGTATATAATTTAGAACACATTTATTTATGTAGATACCAACTTTCGCTTGTATTTCGGCTAAAGTACCGGACCTGCTATAGTAGACTATGATCTATTTTGTTTGCCAAATTAAATCTTTCAGGTATTCTGGCGTGAATGAGTAAAGTAACAACCAAGTATCCATCCAAACTTTCGTATTTAAGTAACCTACGTCATATTCATATCGTTATATTCATTACGTCATATTCATATTGTTCATATCGTTTTTTGTATTTCCTAGTTTTCTTTTACGAAAATCTTCTTTGTTTAATAAATTAAGTACCTAAAATTTGGAAAATTATTTTCAGACTTCACAATTTTAAATCGCCTCACCTCCTGGGAAAAATAAACATTGTTATTATTAAAAAGAGAGTGTTTTATACTACGAAATATTTGCCATAAATATAGGGGGAAGTTACTTAGGTAATTTGTGTGTATACAGAGCGGTCTCACAGCGCTGCTTAATAGGAGAATAAAAAATGTAATTTGAGTAGTGTGTACATTTCCCATAATTTTAGCTAAATGTCAGGGGTGCGTGGGGGTTACCAAGCGCCTACATTCAGGAGCCATGTTGATATTGTACCTACTAAAACTATTTTATAATTCTACGTTAAAAATAATTGAGAGTTATAATTATTTTTGTGAGGTCAGGGGTTCTGTCATGTTTATACATTTTGAGTTAAAAATTACCTATACGGACCGCTTATTTTAGATCGCGGTTGTTAAAATTATTATGAATTTCGTACGAATTATAATAGTGTGGGAATTGCATAGCATTTAATGCCAGTTTTTCATTCGACGTGTTTTATTTTTGACAGACCTAAGATTGTTTATTGACCCTCGCTTTAGTCAGAGCAGTAGCGAAAACCAACCATTAATTTAAGCTGAAGACATTAATATTAAGTTACCGGTTTAATTTAACCAGAAAAATGTCAAACCATAAACGTGCAAATTTTATTCTGATAAACAAAAATAGAATTAAATTTAATAAATCAATATTGGCTAGCGGGATATTTGCATCTCTGAACATTGCAGTCCCAAAAGTGTGTTAGAGAAACCGCAAGCGTTAATACAATAAGAGATAATAATATAATATATCTGCGAGGTGGTGTACACGTATTTGTTTATTTATTGAAGATTTTCATTGATGCGGAACCGCGTGGGCCGATACTATTAGGGTCGATTACTATCTAAACAAGTTGTTTGTAGAATTCTGTCTGACCCAAGCTGAACAATTTAATAGAACTTTTATGATTTGAAATACCTTAGTCACCACCGGTGGCGAAAGCAAGAGAATACAGGACAATTTAAACATATATAATTATGTAAATACAGTGTACCTTCTAATGAAGTTATGCTTTATGAAATACTGTGTGCATTACATTAGCGATATATACGTACTCGTGAATAAATGCAATGCTCTTACATTTTAAGAGGCGTTAGGTTGATCCCAGAGCGTGTGTAACCGGCTAAATGCACGCGTGGCATGGCAGCAATATTTCGCGTGCCCTTTCATGCAAACTCATCATTACTATGAAATTACATTAACTACATGGACGACGTAAGTATAGTAGCATCGTGACAACTCAACAAATTGTTACTTAACCACAATAACAATATTTTCGTTCCATTGTAACCAGAATTATTCTGATTAAACCAAATCATAATTAAAATGTTATGTCCATCACAGTCGCACATACGACCATTGCTGGACTCTAACGTACGGGAAAGCCTTGAGACTCAAAGGATTCCTCCCACTTTACTTCAACTTTCATATATTTCGCGAATATTTCAACAGTTTATGTTATTTTTATAACAACAATCACGGTTAACACTGGTAGCCTTATTATTCTTGACGGGTAGGTAAATGAAAATTTCGTTTCCCACGGCAATGAATAAAATTTAATATCATAGTTGCACAAGTAAGTCGGCTGGGTACGTGGCTACATGGTTAACTATCTTTCATACAATCAGAAATCAGATTTTGCGGTGGAGCACTGAGCGGGAGTTCTCCACAGATAGCACAGTGCAGATAGTTACACATTTTGTCATTATGACGACACTAAAGTTGACGTTACTTGGTACACGTTTTCCTGTATCATTCCCGCCAGTTAGCTTTCAAGTTTATTACTAAAGTGAACTCACTGAGAAAGCGTTTGAATCACACTCGGTTCACGTGAGGGGTATGATGATTGTAACATAGATTTAAATATTTAGTGTTCTTAGAATTCATATTTACCTAACTTTGGGATACTGATAACGACTAGAAAGTTTTATTAATTTTCTTATTGGCTTCAAGTTCAATTCATATTTGCACCTATGGTTAATTTTGCCCACTGGTTTGCCTGCGGCTTTACCCGCGTGCAAGTGCTATTACAGGCTATATTTTTGTTTGTGTTCCAAAAGAATCTTTATGTAACAAATCCTTTCTTATTACTTCTGGTGTGATTAAGCAAAAAAGATCCATCCATATTTATAATATTATTGTAGGACGCAAGCGCATTATTTAGATCGTAGAGTAAGCGGGTTACTTAGCGGTTGCGAACTGTCGTGTGACATTTTCGCGTGCTAGACATTGGACGTGCTTTCGCTGCATATTTTGTATAAGTCACACACCGAGGTACCGCATTGGCGCTATTAACAAATCACCGTATAAATATTCATGGCTCATCCCCTCGCGAGGGCCGGAGGAATGAGCAATACGTATAGCTTTAATAATAAAAACATATTAGCCGCATCGCATGTCTGTCTTTCCGTGACCGGGCAGTTTTACACCTGGCCGAATGGGGAGACGGGGAGATGGAAGGAGGAATACGGGAGGGTAGACAGGGGTTTATGGGGATAATGGGGTAAAGAGCGGGTGGAGGGGGGAAGGCACCGTTTGTCAGCGGTCAGCTATTAATGAATGTGCCCATAATGTTTATTGTGCCTGCTGAGCAGTTCGGCAATGCTTGTAACTCATCGTTTTATAAATTAACTGTCATGACTATCGGTCGTATCGTGCTGGTACCTAAGTATTCGTTCGTACGCAATGTTCCGATGTTATTTTAAATTGAATGTTAGCGTGTAGCGTTTAGATGAGTGGACATTCCATTTGTAGATTTGCATACAGCTTGATGGCAGGCTTTTGTTATTTCATGTACTGACGCAACGACTGAAATGAAATATGTACCTATATGTTAATTTAGAAAGGGTATATAGGATATATCTATGTAGGCATTGCCGTCGGTCAAAAAGTCGAATGGGTCATGCTGTCACCGTAATCAGTCGGCAGAGGGTCACAATTACCACGTGCCCTCGTTTACACGTTTGACTCCGTTTTATTATAATAATGAAATTATTAGAGACAAGGGGAGTTCGCGTGTGCGGCACGCGTCACTCTCCCCTCTCGTTGGATCACCATTACCTCATTAAAAGATAGCCGTGATGTTCCGAGGGTTAGTTTAACTTTTTAATTTAATGTGTTGTGGTTGCGGTTAAATACTTTCATATTGTGAAAAGGTGTGATTTTATGACCGGTTTGTGTGTAGCTGTGATTAACTGGATACCTACGTACCAGCTGTGGTTTCTAGACCGTATGTCTGTCTTAGTTCAGACTCGAATGCATATGTTAAAGACGCGAAAGTGTAGTTGCGTATGAGTAATACCAGTGTGTCACGATAGTGATGCAGACATTAGTATTTGAATTAACTTGTAACTTGTTTAAATAATTTAAACTAATATTATAAAGCTGTAGAGTTTGTCTGTTGGACTGAAATAGCTGTTCTCTAGAACTATAGTTCAAATTAAAAAATATTTTTTGGATAGTTAATTTATCGTATTGTTTAGGCTAATAACATCACGATACCACCAATAGGAGCTAAGTAGTGGCTAAACAAGATCCCGGGAATGAAGCTTCTGGCAATACCTTTAATTATACATATTTATTATAATTTCATCTGTTTCATAACCAAGGAAGTATTTTTTCTGTATTTTACATTTATATTCTCGTATCGTACGGACACTGAGTGTACTTAGTGCGACAAATATTAATTTTTATTTCTCTAAAACTACCTTTAAATATTTCTAAGTAAGATGTTAAAAAGACTAATTTCCCTAGGGACTCGAATAAATTAAATGACAATCGTTATAGAATATTATTATGTAACTAAAAAACTGATATTTAAATTGAATTGGTCGTTCATTATAAAAGTCAATTAGTAAGCGAAGAGGCTACAATCTGGTAGCTTGTGCGGTAAGAAGGGGGTTGGTGGTTGTTGCTAATTAGCTAATGGATGCATCCCCCTGATGGACTTGCGAGCGGCGAAGCGGTGAACGTGAAAGGCCGGCGCCTATACCGCGACTGTATTAATGAATTATAGCACGCTCGCCTCCGGTCACATCTCTGATTTTGTTTCCCTTTTATTAGAATATTATTTAAATTGTTTATATAAAAACCCGGCCAACCGTACGATTATGCAATTGTTTGAGTGTTTACTAGAATACTCGTGAAAATGTTCGTGGCTCGATCTGTTTGCGGCTCTGTTCGTGGCCTTTTTCAACGTTCCTTAAAAACGGTGAATACTTAATGTTATGTTCAGGTCTATCAGCACTTTTAGGTATATACTCGTAGTATGACAGTTTGCAAAAGTGATATGTATGGCTGCTAGATAATTTTTAACTTTAAAAATTATTTAATATTGGTTCTCTAAGACCCTAAGCTATTTTACCAGGGGTAGATAAGAATCTTGTAAAGTATCTAAGACATTTTTGACAGATTTTATATGAAATACGTCAAAAATTTGTCAACGAAGTTTCAGACAGGCTATCTAGCTATATTTTTGATTTTTCGTATATTTTCGTTATCTATTTTACCGAGTTTGTCTCTCTTTCTCTTATATACCTAACGAGGTATATAAGAGAAAGAGAGAGAGGATTGCAACGGCAATCGATTCTTCATTCTACGTATTCTCTAAAATAATTCTTAGTAATAATGGAAACGACACTTTTATAGTAGGCTGCAATAAAAAACGCATAACTTGTGTTCTGACGCAAATTGAATGGACGAGGAGGAGAGAGGTGGTGTCGACTTACACCGACATACATTGCACTCAATGATCAAGATGATATAGTCCATTTTACTTTGGCAAAGATTGTGGTGACAGAACAGTATGGGGTTGTAGGAATTGTTATAGAGTATATAGGCGAATGGTAGCAATGCAGAGATATCAGATATCGATGTGACAATGCGGGGCATTAAGTAAAGATAGTTGGGTTGTGAGTTCACTAGCTTCTTCTATATAGGTCTCACCTTTTATAATCAAGTAAGTAGGGAAGACGGCTACCATGCACTTAAGCTATGTACCATCTATAACCATTTCGCCATTAGTTATTGCTATGTCTGCTAGAGAAATTAGAATTAGAATTGACTTTGATACAATATGAATCTTTTGAATAAGGTTAAACTTTTAATGAATTGTGAGGATTCTTGACGATCACAAGTTAACTGGCAGTATTGAGCCTTCTTTTATGTGTTCCCTAGAAAAGGGGTAGAGTATGAATATAATATGTATGATGTCGGCTATTTTACCATCGCTACTGACACCCGTCATTAACTGGGTTGTTTAGTTGTTTATCATACCGTAGTAATTTAAGAGTCTAACCAACTCGACATGATGTGGAAATCGACTAAGTCAAATGTGAAATTTGACTTAGTCGATTTCCACATCATTGTCAAATATTTGAAAATTTAAACATGGACGCTGTAATTTTCAGACATTGAAAATGTTGCGATTACGAGTACTAAGCTACGATTCAGACCAACCGGCTCGCATCGGCCCGCGCCGGGCGGCATTTTACAATGCGTTAAAGAACATTGAAATGTATCAACAGTAATTACAGTTCATATTTGCATGCAACTTACGGTCGGAGCCGGTCGGCCGTCGCGACGCGTCGCGGGATGCCGAAGGAGGTAACTATGCGTAAGTTGCATGCAAATATGAACTGTAATTACTGTTGATACATTTCAATGTTCTTTAACGCATTGTAAAATGCCGCCCGGCGCGGGCCGATGCGAGCCGGTTGGTCTGAATCGTAGCTTAGACCCTAAAGTCTTTTAAATTTATAAGGTTTCTATATCTGTGCAAATTGAAGAATGATCCTGCCACAGTAGAATAAGTTTTGTATTTAGATTTTGCTGCGAGACTACGGTTTATGGCAACAAAGTTAAATGTTTATACAGTATCGGTAATACTTCTGGTTTAGTATGCGTTTTTAAGCCACAGCTGTAAAACCGTCAGGCGAGTCGTATATTTTCTTAGTACCCTGGTGATATAAGTAGACCAAGTGTGAGTAGGACTCGCGTTCTGAGGGTGTCGTATGAACATGCAATTTTCTTGTAACTGAAATAAAAGAAAATACTTGTTCAACTTGAAATTGCTGCTCGCCAAATTTAATGATTCTGGATCAACAGGAAGTACTCTATAGGTTTTGATTCCTCCCCTTCATCATCATCATCAACATCATTAAATTTAAACAATTAAACGTCACACTGCTGGGCACAAGTCTCCTCCAAGGAATGTGGAGGGAATTTAGCCAACTATATATACAACGCTGGCCAGACGGGTTATAAAATCTAAATATGCTAAAAAAATGGAGCATAAACGGCTGTCTCTTTTGATTGCGTTCACTTAGAACTGTGTTTTTCTTACTGATCCAAGGGTCTCCTTGCAGACCCGATTATTTCATATTAATTTCAGTTTGATACCTTCACGTGTTCCTGAGAAAATGGGTCTTGATGGACAGACGGACAATGGAGTGATCCTATAAGGCTTCCGTTTTTCTTTTTAATGTACGGAACCATAAAAATGAATTGAAGAAGAAAGGCAACCACTCCAAATAATACTGCGATGACCAAACATACATAATTACAATTTAATTTAACTGAAACTTCAGATCTTTATAAACCTACCTGCCAAAATAGTTACATTAATTTTAACGGTTATAAATGACTTTAAAGAAGTCTACAAATTCTTGGCTTGAAAGCGGATTAATTCAAATTAGCAATATGTATACGATTTAAAACTTGTAGATATATTCTAAAATAAATATTTATAAGATGGTTCGTGGGATGACGTAAGCAGTGAGTCACTTGCCAGACATTGAGTCTACGTCGTAGAAATAATAATAATATCATGTAAAGAATATCGTAAGGTAATCATGTGAACAAGATTAATATGTTTGAATGAATCATAATTTTAGTTTAATCCTTTAACTATTGAGGTGTAGTTGTAAATAGAAACTAGACGTGTATTGTAGAAAGTTGAAACATAATAAAGATTAATTAATCAAACAGGCTGTAGAAGTCCAATGATGGGAATTGAACTTTTTTAGTTTGTGTCCTAATACGCTGTTGTCTGATTTATATGGCATTATATGAGCTTTTATTCAGAATTAGCATGTTGGGGTAACTCTCGTGGAACGAAGCTCGTAGTCCCAGGATTTTGTCCCTTTAATGGGACCATGAGGGAGAAGTTTCTCGTTGTCCCATTACGATCTACATGTGTAATAATTTTCATTCTGTATACATTTTCTGCATTGATAAACTGTTTCGAGACTTTCACACAAAGTACATCTAAACTCTGAACAAGTCACAAAAATATATTGACTTAGTTGAATTTGATATCGTTGTCAAATGTTTGAAAACGATAGCAACCATATTAAAATTTTGCGATTCCGATCTTCCTTTTGCAGATTCCAAGTAGGCATATCGTGTTGTTGTTCTATGTTCACAATAAAAAAATATGAACAGCATCAGTCTCTTTATGAAGTCCCTGTGGTCCTTGAGCCGTCATTGTAGTCAAGAATGTCATTTACATACAAATGAGTCAGCATGCGCGCGCCTATTGACCTGTCATTGCATGCACCCCTGCCCTAGCCGCCCGCCCTGTGCCGTGATTGGGCGGAAATCCTTCGTACCTACTAGCTGGGAATAATTATGAATACATTATGTACTGCTTTATTCTATATACTTAGGGTGCACGATCAATTTGAATCGCAATCTTATATATTTGTATTTTATCTGGTACCTAATTTGATTATACCGTTAATAGTGGTAAGTAGTTCAACGGAGTATGAAATTTAATTTAAGAAGAAGTATTTTAAAATGTCACTGTTTTTTTTTTACTTTTTTCTAACAATTCATTATTATTTTGAATCTTAGTTCTTTTACTACGAGGATAGACACTTTATTGATGGCAGACTTTTTTAAGAATGTTAGGTAAATGTCCAATGATGTAATCGATCCATAGGCAGCTAATTACTAAGTATTAATTTTGCAAAGCTTGCGAGGCACCCAGTCAGTGATAAAAAATACATTATATTTCTATGATCGATACTAAAAATTAACGAGACTGTTGAAAGCAATAGAAAAGGCTAACAGAAACACAACGTGTGTTGGTTTTTCATATTAGCAGTTTGCGACTCCTATAAATTGTTTTTTAAGCATATTGTACGAGGATTTCCTACTCCTTATAATTCTATTCATTAACGCATAAAAATACAACAGTCTAAAACAAAAAGATATTATAAGTAGACAAATATACGGCTCGAACTCTTTGAGTACCTATGTATGAATGACGACGCGGAGGAATGCGGCGCACGCGTCTCTCACACTCACACATACACAGATCGCATATTTACATACATAAACTAAGCATAAAACAAGATTTAAGACACACATGCACACGTCCACAATCTCTTTATACACACATATATAAAGTATAGTCATCGACGAAATACTTTTTAAGTAGGTGTATTGTTATTTTATTCAAATTATAGTAATTTATTTTGATTTATTTTCGGTGGTATCTCTAGGCTTTTATTTAATTAATAAATAATTCTTAACTAATTCCGAATTTACGATACAATGTCTTGATAATAATAATATTGTTAAAGATAGTATATTATGTTATGCTGAATATGCATAAACATGACCAACGAAGTAACTGTATTCCTTAGAGATGAGTTCATTCATAAAATATAATAATGTGTGTGTAATATGTCATAGGATTGTGCTCAATAGTCATGTCATTTAAATAAATTGTATTGTTATCATTCTCCCAAAAATAAATTTATCGATGTTTATTACAATTTTCAAAGTAATTTTCACCTCGATGGTACGCGCTCTCTTGAATGGCGATGCCAAGACTCGAGATTACTATTAGCCCGTTACTTGTCTCAATGAATGGTGTTTCTCTTTATAGCACCCAAAAAGCCTTAAACAATCTGTACATATCAGATGAAAATGTACTTAATTACAAGAACAACAGAGTTTATTTTGAAATGTGGTTTACCACGAAAATTTTTATTCTATGTAGGTTTTAAGATTATGATCCCATGACGAAAGGAAGTGAAGTGTGGTGCGTAAGAGTATGCGAAGTTAGTTTTTTTACAAGAACTTTTGGGGGAACGAATTTGCCGCCCACGCATCGCCGGAAATATCGTACAGATCCTATCGAGCTTTTTAATTTAGTATGCTGTCCACGATTCCGTCATTAGTAGGAAATGTGCATTTTTGCCTTTCAAGAAAGGAAGTTGAGATTTGATAAGGTCAAAAAGTTTTGGAACAAGTCGTTGACCCACAAATTAGAGTAATCCATATTTTATGTCGTTGTCACTGATATGTGTTGTGGGGGGCAATATTTAGGTAGGTATATTCGTTCCAGTTACATTGGTTGCTACATTTTCACGACTGGCCTTTGGTCTAGTGGTTAGTGACCCTGACTGCTAAACCGGAGGTCGTGGGTTCGATCCCCACCCAGGACAAATCTTTGTGTGATGAGCATAAAGATTTGTTCTGTGTCTGGGTGTAATTTATCTATAATATGTATGTATTAAAAAAAAAAGTATTTAAGTAGTATATCAGTTATTTAGTACCCATAACAAAAGCAAATATAATTGTTTAATTTGGGACTAGATGGCGCTGTGTAAATGTGGTAGAATATTATTATATTATTATTATTATTATTTTGTTTGCTTATTGCAATCATGGAAATTAGATAGTTATTGTTTATCGCAACATAAGCAACTTTGGGAACTATGTCATAAAGTGCAAATTTTATAAATATTGAATGATTGACTATGTTGAATTTCTACCAATCATAATACTCACTCTAGCTATTATCTAAAATTCCTTAACGACAAAGTTAAACCATGTATTTGAAGCGAAATAATTTGTATCATATACTTACAATGCTTTAACTGATGTAACTAATGCAATTATATATGAAATTAATGCAATTATATACATTAACTTTGATTGATTTTTCAGTATCCAATTGCATAACTATACAAGAACTTTAATTTTTTTTTATAGGAATTGACCCAAAAATATGTAGGTACAATACAGCAATGTTACACTTAATATATAAGACGTATATGAAAGACAGAGGTACTGAATCTAACAATATTGTTGGCAGAGACAATAGACCCGTAGTGACAGGCAGGACGGCCTGTCTGTCCGTCTGTCTCTTTGTTTGTCACGAAACGTTGATCGCTCAATCACGACCACGAATTCATTATTATCTACATCAAATACGTTTAATTATTTGATACATAAAACATTGTTAGTTATGACAGGAGAAATAAGATTCTCTTAAAATGAAATAGTAATAATATAAACATATTAATGTCCCACTGCTGGGTGTTCTCATCTCTATCTAGAGAGCTGAGAGATTTAGGCCAGAATCCACACACGCTGGCCTAATGCGGGTTGATGGACTAGATATACCCTTATGATTACTTCTAGGATATGTAGTCACGATGTTTTCAGTCACCGTTAGAAGATGGTAAGTAACATGAGAATGATAATAATTATCTTAGATTCGTTAATATTCTCAAGTATAGCAACTAGTTACAATCCATAAATTCAGTTTTATTACTCGGAAAATATCACTCCACATCAAAAATTCCCAAAAACTTTATTCCGAATTTCTCTATTCCGATTTTTTAAAGCCGAATTTGATCGCGGATCATGACAAAATCACGAATTTTATTATGCAGAAAGTCATAAGAACGATTCATTAGTCCGAACAATTTATAATATACCCGACGAAATATTCAGATGTATTCTTAGCCCGAAAAACAATATTCCGATTTTCAATATTTCGGAAACAATGAACTTTTTATGGATTAGCAGCATACTACGTTTGAATTAGAATTTTCAAAGTTCTAATCAGCGAGTCAGGTTAGCAGTTTTATTGTCAGAATTGTCCAATTTGTGTCGTGATAAAATTGGACAAGTTTACGGAGCCATCAAATATAACTGGTTGTAAAATTTGTGTCTCATTTGAGTTGATGACATACGGGAGGAGAAACGGGCGAACAACGACGCACCTGACGGTACCGCAGGCGACTACGCGACTCGTTTAGTAACGTTCAACCTTGTTTCATTTGTAATTAACTTACACGTATTTAATACCTTTAGCGAAATTGCCAGACAAATCGAATATTTCAAATTAATTAATTGATAGCGAAAATCAAATTATCAGGAATGTCTGAGTGAACACATCGAAATTATTTAATTTAAGTAGAAAACGCTCATCAAATTGTGAAATTTTAGATAAAATACTTGCTGTCTTCGTCTACATTTTTATTTCGACTGTCAGCTGGAGAGATTACTCGGCCGCGAAATTTTTATGAATGGACATAACGGCACCTTTGCTATTGATACCTCATTAGCATGGGGTCATAAATTACCCCGACTCTAAATTCGGAGGTTGTTTCGGTACTTCATTGCGGATTAGATTATTTGATGGAATTCTTGTCGGAGAAACAGTAAAATAATTATAAATTTATTTTGTATATTTTTAAAAGTTATGTAACTTTTATCATGGAAAAGATAGGTTAATGAGATATTCCGTATGTGTCCGAGTGTGATACTTAGGTAAATTTTTCATAACAATGATGCTAATCAGAGGATTCAAATATAGTTTCAGATGGAATAAACACTTTATTTAACTCCAAATAAATTAATATATGAAGCAAAAGTACCTTTCTTGTATAATAAAACGTAGTACGAAACAAAATATGCGTATAGGAAGGATTGACAGAAAGCTTGTAAATGAAAAAGGCCGGAAAGCATAAACGGAAGAATGTGGTATAACTGTTGTAGTTAATTTTCCAATGTTTGGCTGTTATATCCAAAGAAATGTAGGTTTTGTTTTATTCCTTTTTTATTACAAACATTGTTCACGAAACAACGAGAATTAGAAATTATTATATTTCATACTTTGTCGTAGTTACATACGAAAAGTGCATTCCAACTAGCGGAAATGGTACTGTTTACCCCAATTCGATGTGGTTTTATACTCGCGCCGAGATACGTGTTTTCCAGCTTATTTTCTACACATAGATTTAATTGACAATACGGCACCGTACGCAGGTATTGTTGAGCTTAACATTAACGTGACCGGCCGATGATGTCACTCAAGTAACGGACGAAGTTGCGACGCTCAAAACCCATTCCTACCACCTGTATAATATGCAGATATTCGATTGCCGGCTCAAATTTTGGGCCAACTTTACACGTGTCATTGATAAAATTGTAGCCTCTTTACATATTTATACTATACCTTTTCATTTACGATGTTTATTCCTATAAATTCTGTCTGCTAATGGGCTTTTCGCAAGTATATGTACTATAAAAAAGCTGGCTTGTTTCTGTGATGGCATATACTAAAATAATTCGCAAATGATTACGCAATTTTTAAGACTTGACCGAGGAAACAGTATGTATTTCCAGTCGTAAAAGCAGGGCCTCAGAACAACGGTTAGTAACCTCTTTGTTAAACATTGAATACAGTTTTGTTAAAACCTTTTTAACTTCATAAAATAACACGCTATTATACAATGCAGGGACACTTACAGCACGGTATAATATATAAATCTATTATGGTGAGATGCCAGCTTATGAAGTGAGGCAATGGATTTGATATTTATGTCCGTTTTCTCAAGTTTTCAAGTTCTTAGTTTATATTATTATTTTTTCTTGCAATCCTCTTGCAAAAGTTTTTAGATTAATTATAATTATCTACTATAAGTATATTTTGATGATTGCTGCAACTTTTACAAGAAAACAGCTATATTTATTTGTACAAAGTTGTTTTATTAGGAAATGGTCAATATGTAACAACTTTAATAGTGACACTGTTTTAGGTTATTATTTTTTGCAGCGTTGAATGCCCCGCATACTAAGTTTGTAAACTGGCTGTATACGGCGTGATATAAAAACTACTTGGTGCGCAAATGAACGCGCAGCTCAAGTAGGAATTTGAATAATTTTCTGCCCAAGTATTATGTATTTCTATCTTTATCTAAATTAATTTTGTAACTTATATGTATATGAATTGATAAAATTTGGAGCATTCAATCTAAAGTTTGCTTGTTTAGGTATGTGTGTCTGTTGGTATAGGGTTGTACAAATTGGCTGCTGTAGTTTTTGTTACATAAATATTTTAATCATCTAGGCATTTAGTATATACTACTCTATGCATTATTAGTGTTTCTTTGAAGTAACTATTACTGCCTATATCGGCTGCAATCGACGGTATACCTAGATTCACGGGTAAATAAATCTAATAATCACAAATAACAACTCAGAATCGCTACGAAAATATTAATTGAAATAAAAATTAGGAATCTATATTGATTACCAACAACCAACAACTTCTAACAACTATATTTTTGACGTCAATAATAGAAACCCGGTAATTTAAGCAATGGAGATCACTACTTAGGCACTTAAAAGAACACGTGCCGAGTGCTACAAAAAGAATAATCATTTTGGTGTCGCATCGATAATGATTGCAATTAAAAAAGCGTACCATGTATGCTTAGCCTTATACTTGTTTACATAGGTATATATTTTGCACATATTAATCAATTTATACCGTAGTGAATGAATGGATAAACTGATAAGATAGCTAGCACTTTATCAGCATGTAGTATATAGTTTTAACAAGCCTGATAACGCAATCAGCCTATTATAATCGCTGCCTGAATTTACTTACACCGAGATATATCGCAGTAAAGGCATATAGAAAAATAAAAGGTTAGTAAGTTATTATATTAAGCTAACGAGGTCTATGTAGAAGTAATAATTAAGGGCAAATACATATTAGTTTTGCGCGGTGTGTTTTGTCAATGCAGCTAAATATGGATTTCAAGTATAGAAATCTAATAGATTTCCAGTGTAATTGACTGGCTTCTAAGCGTTTTTTTGCGTTCGTAAATTATTAATTCTTATCCTATATGTTAATAAACTTCAGTTCAAAGGACAAGATCATAACCAATAAGTTATTTTAACTTCATAAAATCGTTTAGATTTTGACTTTTTTATAAATTATCTGCTTACATGTATTGTACCGTGTACAAATATTGTCAAGAATCAGAGAAAACTGCAATGCATGACCTCAACTCATGTAGACCACGCTAGAATCTAGGACAGCACCAAGTGCAATCTGATGAGATACGGAATCTATTGCTCAGAAAATCTGTAAGTTTCTAGTTTCTACAGGATTAAGCAGTTATCTAATTAAAATTATATAACAACGGCACTCGTAAATAATAATAATTAAATAATACCTTTACAGGACGTGTAAATAATGCTTTGAATTTGTTTATTTGCCACAATAAAAAGTAGTCGATGGTCCTTATAGGCCTTCTTCTTCTCTAGTAAGATGTGTAAAACTTGTTGCACCTATCTGCCAAATTATATAACAAATAACAAACTATATAGTCTAATATGCTTCTTTAGTGAATAACCAGTAGCTACATAGATTTCTACTCTATCTAATAACATTTATACCAAAATCGATTCAACGTAAGGTTAAGAGTTCTCGCGTTACTAGTTATGTGCCTCGATAATCGATATACTCCGTTGGTTATTGCTTTACACGGATTCAGGAGCGTTGGCTCTAAATAAATGCCCTTTGAGAGCCCTCACCATATTTTAAGAACAGAATACATTCGATAAAGTATTACCTTTTCTAAAGCTATAGTGAAAGAAAGTGATAACAGATAGTTCTTTGCCACTTATAGGTGGGTTGTTGTGTAAGAAACCTTTTTAAAACTTGTTATTAATGGCTGGAGGTCTGCAGTTCTATATTTCTGTTCCACTTAACAGTACTAACTTAGGAAAATGCAAAATGCGTGCGATTAATGATCTTGAGTGTCATATCGAGAAACGTAAGTATTAAACATTATTTCTTATTATTATTGGGCTCAATTAGGTAAGCTTTAAACTAAATAAACATCTCGTAACGGAGCATAACAATGAATTCTAGAGTATAGCTGTAATAGGTGCTATAATTTCGCTTAAATTATTATCTATGCAAACCAACCCACACAGTCAAAGATTTCTCGCCAATATTGAGGTTGCGTAGGACAAGTGTAGTGGACAATTCTAACTATTTTCATAGGTCACGACATACTCTTAGAGTCGGCAAATGTAAGATTCACAATAATACCACTGATATGACATACCTAAGGTGGAATATAATTCATTATCAGCAACCCATTAATGTCCCACTGCCGGTCTCGTGTCTCCTCTCCTCTATCTAAAGAGCTGAGAGGGTTTTCAGACCATAATCCACACACGCTGGCCTAATGCGGTTTGCTGGATCAGACATACACATCGAATTTCTTCTAGGGTATGTGGGTTTTCTCACGATGTTTTCCTTCACCGTCGGCAGATGGTAAGTCACATGACTAGTATGTAAAAAATCCACAAAGTGAAATTCAGATTGTGGTACTGCTGGTCGCAATCGAACTCGGACCGCGTATTTGCACGCCCGCGCCGCCGCGCCGGTCTTATCCATCCAGCCACCATCGCTTCGGAATATAATTATTCGGAATATATGCTACAAATAATAAGTTTGTTGCATAAAATAATCAATTGTATAGAAGCCCCGCTCCGTTTTCTTATTCTTAAGCGCCCAGTGGTTTTTTTTAAGACGTGTGACCGTAAAGTTAGACTATAAATTAGTTAAAATGACATTTACCCTCACACTGTAATAATTTTCTATACAACATTTATATATTTTTCGAAAAAAATATTCGATCATAAGTGAAAATCAGTCGCCATTATCACGTAATTGTACAATTTTAAATATTTTTTACCACTAATATGAATGTTATATAACTGTTGAGCACGTAAACTAAATGAAAAGAGATTAACTTAAAGAAATGGGAACTCAGGTACTCATAATACAAAAATCGCACTTAACACCTATTGATGTTATTATGAATATATCTCAACCAATATTTGAGTTACAATTGAAAACACTTGAGCCTCTTCTGTTAAGTGGAAAACTGAACTTGTACACATAGGTCACATGAGAGCTAGAGCTGACTGGCCGAATATTATCTAGTGTTTATGTCCAGTAATCTTCAGACCAACGTCCAAAAGTTAATTCAAAGATGTACCCGTACTATTCTTCATCATCATCATTTCAACCAATAAACGTCCCACTGCTGGGCACGCGTCTCCTCCAAAGAGTGTGGAGGGAGTTTAGTCTACCACGCTGGCCAGACGGGTTTGTTTCGAATTTTCCTTTTCTTGGCGACTAAGGGAGTAACTTTATGCAGACAAGAGCACTGGTCTGCATAAAGTTACTCCCTTAGTCGCCTTTTACGAGACCCACTTGTTGAGATGGGATAGTGACATTACTTACGTACTATTATTCACGTATATTTCTATTACTATGCAAATTCAGATAGCAAGAAAAAAAAATTCGTTTATTCATCTAGGTTACAAAGTAACCCTGATGATCGTCATTAATTAAGAATGTAACAAATATAATCCGAAAAAATTAGTGTTAGCAAATTTGCCTAGCACCGCCTGACAGGGTATAGCATGAAAAGAACTAGTAAAAACTCGCACCACTATTTTAATTATAATTAATAATCTCTTGGGAAGGCCTATGTCCGACAGTAGACGTCCTACAACATCATTGATGATTAATAATAATTTCTCAAATAAATATAAATGTTCAACAGTGGACGTCATTGGGCTGATATGATGATGATGATGATGATATAAATGTCCACTCTCTACTACTATACAATATATACACTTCTCTGCCGCACTGGTCATAGGGGACATACCTAGGCCTCATCTAATTTCCGCCACAGAGCGAGATTTAGTGCCGCCTGCAACCAACAACCACCGCAACCTTTACTAGGTTGTCGGTCCATCTCCAATGGACGTCATCGGGCTGATTTAAATGTTCCATACACTTTTATTTCTTAATTAAAACATCTTACACCATTTCAGAAATTGACGTGACATAAATATAACAGACAGATTGTGAATGCACGTAAAGTGTTGTTTTGTTCTAAGCTACTGAAGAGAATCAATAACAAATAAAATTCAATTATGATAAATATTATAGGTACAATTTACTGTTCTAGTGTTCCCTTACTAGTGTCCCGTACAACGTAGGTATGTTATGTTATTTCATCTACATTTGCATAATATAAATAATGTTAGCCAGAATTCGATAGTCAGGTGTTCATTATATATTAGGTGTTTAATTTCAGATTAGAGGATGACTTGAATTATTCATGTCTGCTAATAATGTTATGTATGAGGCAGCGTGAATCATTTTTGTTTATACGCTGTGTTTCTAACGGACATGATCATCTGAATATTAATCTTAGTTAAGGATTGTTTTAATAATTTAGGTTCGTTTAAATCAGCTGTTCTTCTTTAGGTATTTCAACAATCTTGTTTCTCATTCATATCTTTACAAGTCAAAATATGGTGGTCACCAATTAAAAGCTTATGACAGAAAAGTAGATAAAGCAAGAGTTACTGTTATGGGAAATAATAAAAATAATATAGGCACTAGGTATTAATTTAACAAAAAGGAGATAAACTACTAAAATACACAATTTAATATTCTAGAACTTAAATTAACTAGCAATATTAAATATCTAGAAATGATTTCTCCAGGAATCTCTAAACGAGTTTTGTAAATAGTCAAAATAACTTAGATTTTTAATAATATTAAGTTTTAAAGGTAGTTTCGTTTCGTTTTATTTATAAACTAGTCTTTTATTAAATTCCGTAAGACTGTAGTCAAAATACCAAACTTTAGGAATATTGGAAACAACTGACAGAAAAATAACGAAATATCAACACACACTCATTCAACTCTTGCGCTTGAATATGCAAACGCAATCACATACATCTAAGTATTAGAGGCACACCAACGGTCGCCAGTCGTCAGTAAAATTATTTATATTTATTTTGGTGATATCTGTGAGTAGTATTGTGAGTAGCATCGATATGTAAGCCATCGGTCTGTTATTGATATAACTGTCCGTATCGCGGGACATGGGAAAAGAAGCGGCCGCCCACGCTAAAACGACCGGTGTTTAGGACACTCGACGACAAACGTGATATCACAAAACACGAAGTCATTCGCAATTTACACGTAGATTCGTTGTTACATTTCAAATAACTTCTGATGAGTATCGGAGGGAATAGGAATCTCGAATCCAACTTAGTTGAAGTCGATATTGTTTTCAAATGTTTGTGACAGCTACCATTATATTTTCGAATATGTGACAGAGATATCGACGCCGACTATACAATATATTAAGATTCATGGTAAGTAACTGTATTAACATTTACATATATGTATGGAGTAATTAAAAACAAGTTTCAAATTTCTACTTACTTATGTAAAAAAAAGCAACACAAAATATGTTACATTGCAAATATATATTGCGTAGTATTATGGCTTTAAGTGTTATATTTCCAGTATTATATTTAGTTATGAAACTAATGATTTGAAATTGTTGTCATATAAAAATCAAAACAAATTTTGTGTAGGTACCTCTTCGTAAAAATATATTAGATCAAATATGTCTATTAAGCCAGTTAGAAGGGTTTGGAATAAAACACTTTTAGTAAAACATAATATTGTTATTAGCAAATTTTAAGGCCGTTCTTTTTTGTAGACAGACTTGAGGTAAAGTAAATTGATCTAACCAACTTTGCCTTTTCTGATTTTTACTTAGCTATTTACACGTCGTGAATTATAAATGTAATTTGTTATAAAATCGAAGATTCCGTTAAACGGCCTAACTAAATCAAATGTCTTTTCTCCGCGACGATACATGACATCATCTGGGTCATAAGCGCAAATTAAAATGCTAGTTTCCTGTTTATATCTTTTCATTTTGTATTTATTTTATGATTAGTCAAATGGGAAAAATTGGTCGAATCAAATTACTTAAACAGTTTGTGATCGCTGAAAGTAAAAATTTAATCGATAATGACTTTAAAAGGGTATTAAACATCTTGTAGATAGAAAGGTTGTTAAGGATTTATAAAGAGGCTGATTGATGGCTTGTAGGCGGTTAATTTTTCCAATTATCACTTATTTTGATTGAATGGCGACAGAATGTCGTTGTCCTAACTTTTATTTATTACTGGGAACGCCTCTGTTAAAGAATAAAAGCATAGCGTTCTAAGAAATTTCACAAACTTACAGTAGTGGACACATAGTGCCAAACTCGGGACAATTATGCGGGTTATACTAATATTTATTTTGCGTGGGGGCAAATCACAATAATAACGATGTCACTAACAAGGTATTGACTGACGATCTGTACTAGTCTGTGTACTGCCGCAGTGTTAAAATGTTCACAGCCTATTGCTGCTCTGAATATATCTCTGACTTTACCTAGATATCTAAGTATGGTAAGTACTAACATATATTATACTAGTATATAATATGTACCTATATCGAGGTTGACTTGCATTGAAGTAGACCAACTTAGTGCGTCAAATTTTTCAACTCTCATTTCTCATAAATTTATAGGCATTTGTTATGAGTCTTGGTGTACCTACTGTGTTCGTAAATTCTATTTTTGTTAAGTGCCCCGCGGGACAGTGCTTTATCCCTACTAAGGGTGGTGTTTTACTACTTTCATTTTATGCATACGACGGTACCGGGTTTAAGTTCCCTTTTCACCTTTTACATTTTATAGGATTTTCTCTACAGTATCAAGTATATTTACTCTATGAAACAAGTAAATATAATTTAAAAATTAAAATAACCCTACTGCAAAAAATCAACAGATAAGCAACGCACTAAAAAGACTGAAAAATTGTTGTAATTATAAATAATAATAAAATAAATTTAAATACTCATAATATGTATATATTTCTAATCTCCATTTGATTCCTTTTATTTTGATATTCCACTCGTAAGGTTTGGTTAAAAAAATAAAATTAACTAGGTATACCTAATCTCTTTTTGAATATATATAATCTCCTTTTGATTCCCTTTATTTTGATACCCTACTCGATACTTTGGTTAAAAAAATTCTAACTTCTAACAATCTGGCGCCAAAAGTCCGCCATTTTGTATTTTTTTTTATAATTAAATAGGTACCTATCTAAGGACACTTGGGTTTTTGAGGAGAATCCAATGATACTTTAATTTTCCAAATCCATCCGTTTGGAAGAAACATGGGAATAAAGAAATTTACAAACATACAAGATACGCGCGAAAACAATACTCGTCCCGTCAGTCGGGTAAAAATAGTTTCGATTGACAATAATATGTTTTTACTCCTTTCGCTTTTGTTTTTTATGCACATTGTCTGATAGGGATGGCAATATTTCATCTAATCGAGATCTTTGATCTAAGACCCTATGAGCTAAGACGCTATTATAATATGTCAAAACATATCATATTGATTTGTTACTTTTCGTCGATTAGGTGACGTCACCTCGTAACCGGTTCTTCTGCCTTGCTCCGATACGTGTCTTCTTACATATTTTTAAATGAGAGCTCTTTTCATATGAAACTAGCATTGCTTTCTTGTACAAATTCTGCATCATTACTACTTTTCGAAAATATTTTTATCTTAATTATTAAAGTAAGTTTTTATTTAATTTTAAGTTTATGTGTCTTTGATTCGTTGCAGAGGGTACGTGAGAACCATGAAGCGAGAATCATGATGATTACCTATCAAATTAATTATGAGGAGCTTAAATAATAAACATGTATAATGCATACTTTTGTTTCTTAATCTAGTTTAAACAAAAATGTCCCACACACGTTCAAATTCCAACATAATTACAAAACATGTAGAATCCAATTGAGTAATACGTAGATTTACAGTTTTCTCGTCCAAGTGATTAGTTCTCTAGATATCGGCTCTACAAAACATAGAGTTGCTATCCATCAAACAGGTTGGTTGCGGTGAGACTGACTGGGACGTCATTAAATGTGACCGAAAAGGATTTAGCCGACTCTTAATAAGGAAACTTTAGTAAGCGGTAAAAGTTACAGACGGTAAGAATTCCGTCTTACGTACCCACTGTTTGTGTTATTGTTATGGGTCTCAATAGTCTTCCTGTAAATGTGCCCATCTTTTATTCAGAATACATAATTTTGTTAGACACATTGTTACATTGCTAAAAGCTATTTAACCTTAATATTTAAAAAAATAAGCGCTGTCATAAACACACTGGCTGGTATTATATAGTATAATAATAAGAACATTAATTTTAAATTTGGAATACACCCGCAATATTTTATAGTAAAAATGATCATAACTAAATAACAGCAGAGCGGCGCGCGCCTAAGGAACGTCGATACATCATAATTACATTGGTTTGTAATCGTTTCTACAAGAAGATCGATTTCAAGCTCGAAGCTACTCAGTCTGTATAACAGTAAATTGGTAAAAAACATACAATAATGAAGATTTACTACTGGAGCGGGCAGGTGGCGAGATTGATCGAGAGATAACGCAGTTATTCCGATGAGCGGTCTGGTTTACTTTTTTTTAATAGTTATTGTGCCTAAATGAAGTGAATTACGAATCCAAAATAGTTTATTGTGTATTTATGAACGTGATTTTTGTTTGATTTGTGTCTCTGTTTTTGATTGAAATGTGTTATTTTATATAGTACTAGCTTTAGCCCGCGACTTTTTCCGCGTAGATTTCGATATTACATAGATCTTTGTTTTAAGTGCAATTCATGAATTCCACAACACCCCACTACAAGAGTTGAATTTCATTGTACGTCAATATAGATAACATTTTCGTAATCAGCGTTCCTGAAAACCTTGAAAACGACATACACCCATATCAATTTCTAATAATTTTGACACCTATTTCATCCCTTGGGGTAATCTTTTCAAACACCAAAAACAATCCATCAACTCACTTCTTAACTGAAGTTCTAATTGCGTATTATCCGTCCTTAAAAACCTAAAAAATAACGACCAAGTACTTCAAACGTCTTTATCACAATTAAATCCCCTTTGGGATAGAATTAAAAAAAGAAAGAAAGACGTTTTTGTGTTTTTGATCACATGTGTAGAGTTCCGAACTGACTTGGTGGCGCAGTGGGAAATGTATACGAATGCTGTGCAAGAGGTAGTCAGATGTAGTCAGAGAGATCCCGGGTTCGAGTCCCGGGTCGGGTGAAAATAGAATTGGGCTTTTCTATTATGAAATTCCTGCATTGAGATTTTCCCGGAGTTTGGTAAGCAAAGGTGAATGACAATAGACTCACCTTCTATTTCATGGGACCAAACATATAACTTGAAAAACAAAGAACTGTCTATTTAATATTTCACCCCCTGAACCTATCCCTATCAAAAATATTAAAAAGAACATTTTTAAGTTCCTATTCCAATACTAATTTGCAAAACGTTAACTTCAAAACAAAGATTTTCATACATTTCATCACTAATTTCACCCTTCCAAAACCACCTTTGTCAAAAATATTGATGAGGGTATTTTTAATTTTGATAGTAGTTCCCCAAAACAAATTTTCAAATCTATAAGTTAAAAAACAAAGAAGTTTCATACAATCGTTTTTATCCCTTTTCACCCCCTTAGGGGTAGAATTTTTTAAAACCCTTTCTTGGTACACCTCTAGACATTAGGACAAACACACCCTCCAAATTTCAAGTCGCTACGACCAACGGTTTAGGCTGTGCGTTATCAGTCAGTCAGTCAGTCAGGACAAAGCCTTCTATAATATGTATGGATAACCTGCCTCGATAAATGATCTATCCAACACTAAAAGAATTTTTCAAATCGGATCACTAGTTCCTGAGATCCTAGCGTTCAAACAAACAAACAAACAAAGAAACTCTTTAGCTTTATGGTATAGATTATATATACGAGTATGTATATAGAATTGATGTAAATCTTTACCTACTACTAACAACTTTACGCTCAAATAGTTTAGACAATTTATTTTTTGAATACTGTTAGTTTGATTATAAAATAATATTTACCTACCCTTATTTGTTTATTTATGGTTACAAATTTAAAGAAGCTTCCGATCAATCTTCGATGTTTGACCCAGCATTTTAATAATATATTACGTACTGGTGCACGTTTACTATCATGGAGGAAATAGGATCAATGGATATCATTTATGTTGTCAACGTTCGATTTTAAAAGTATATTTTCCTGAATACATCGCATGTTCACTTTATAATGTCTTTATTTCTGCAATTTTCTATCATAACATATTCGTAAAGAGCATAATGTTGTATCTATGTTTTATTTCTGAGACGGTGTAATTTAATTATTTGCGGAGCTCCTTTTATGGCAGTATGCTCGAATATGCGGTGAAATGAGGACTCAGCCAGTTTATTTATTCAAAGTTGTAATCAGCAATTAGTTTGTGCTTCATTTAAATAATTTTACATATCCATACGGTGTTGTCAATAAAAATACTTTGGTATTAAAAACCTTATAAAATTAAGACATTGTGGCATCAAAAAACAAATTTAAATAAAAATATTATTATGCAGATCTTTATGCGCTAACACAGAATTAATTTCAAAATATATTATATAGAAATATCTTTAAGTGTAGTGTGTATAAAGTTTTATTCGGCAGAAGTTCGGTGGTGGATGGCCGCCGCAGGCTAGTCGGGAGGGCCGGCCGGCCACTTTCTATGAACGCAATCGATGATCTCACTTCGAGCTCCGTTTCATTTCACTCATTTCTGGCCCGTGCACTCTGTGCCTTCGGATATATCTCAGTTCATTTCCTAGCCATCAATTTCAATAATATCGGATAGCTATATAGTTTACGGCCTGCTTTTTAGCATCTGTTACAAGATGTGGAAATAAAAGAAAAGTTGTCTGACCTATTTCAAACTAGCTATTAATTGGTTTGACGTCTAAACATAAGATCGCATAATACCATTTTAATCATATTGCATATCACTTACTCGTACCTATGGCAATTAGTGAACCTTAACAGAATTTGTTTAGGACTTTTCTATCAAAACAGAGACACTATTAATCAATCTGATAAACTGTAAGATTAATATCAATAAATAAAAATACAGATAAGAACTTTCTCAAATTCTCTACGAACAGAGCCGTGACCACCAGTGAACTTATTGATCGTCAATTTACGGGAGTAGGGGCTATTATTTTGAGTTACAGTTATAATTAACGAGAGACGGCTCGCAGCGATGATCTACAGAGCTTTATTTATTGTTAAAATGGACAGAGAAGTAAAATACGTGTGTGGCCTCTCACCTCCTTAACCGTAGAATGCCTGTAAACGTTCTGCCCACACGTAATTATGGTGAAAACTCGGAAGATTTCGCGCGCTATCCATTTCTTAAGTAATTGTATTTACGCAGCTATTACTGTTATTTAAACGATCGAATATCGATATCTGATTGACGGCTCCTGGTAATCTCGTCGAGTGTGTACTTACTTGATTTTGGGTTAGATATTGTGTATCTGAAGTTATAGCACACTCCGGGTAATAATGTTGATTTCGGCAGTATAGACGCGTGATTTATGTGATACTAAGATATAGGTACTAGAAAAATAAAAGACTATTTGATTTAAATAAATGCCTACTTAAGTTCACGCTGATCGTAAGCCGCCAACGCGAAGTAGTAAATATTATATTATTGTTAATTTTGTTTGTCTTTAGACTGAATATTTATTGAGAGTTCATGAATGGCTCAGATCGATATAAAAATGTTCGAAGTAACCTAATGTTGTTTTATAGCGCAGTTAAAAGCCGTTAAGAGAATATTAAAACGCTATTGACTTAATTTAGATTACTTAATGAACCTAAACACAGTCGGACCATATATGTTTAATGTGCTAAATTTAACGTTTTTTATCTAGTAATAATAATAAAACGGTAGCGTTGATTTTTTGAGGCCGAATATACAAATGTACTCTGTGGGCCGAATGACCGTTTCTTGTCAATATGACAATACATCGGTCAACTTCAGAAATTTGTTCTTTTGGAATTCGAATTGAGTGTAGCTTGCAAGAACAAATTTAAATTTTGAATTAGAATCACGCACGTTCTTCTATCTGCCCGATCTAAATCGGCTTTAACCTTCACTTTGACAATCGACGCGATGGTATAAAGTCAGCAAACTACATAGTCGGTTTTCTTCTTCTGTTTCTTACATCGATGAGTACAGGTACGGCAATGTACGACGTACCTATATGAAGTGTAGCCCGTAAGTTGATTCAATGTGATGCTCAGTGATACGTAGAGTTTTGAGCTCATTTGTCATCGAAAAGATAATAGTCAATGTTCGTTGAATTGACAATGGGTCATATTTTCTTCTTGTTATTTGTATTCTACGTTTGTATTATATACACAAATCTTTAACGGATTAAATTCAGGTAAGGTAGGTAGCATATAACTTTGGGTGGCAAAAATATCTTTGAAAATAAAAACTAGATAAAAAGCTAGTAATTTCTGGCAAACTAAGAGGTGTTATTGACCCAGCGTTTTTAACCTATATAAGCATATAGATAATAAGTTAAATTATTTCAGTGTCTGAAAGTTTACACAAATAGAGATAGCCCTAGATTTATTGTCTTTATGTATATCGACGCGACGCGACGTTGAGAAACAGGCGGTTTAGCCCGTCTGATGATAAACAGTTAGGTACTGTAGTCTATGGCCGCCTGAAACACCAGAGACATCACGAGCGCGTTGCGGACCCTTCAAACCCCTCCACTTCCTGATGAGCTCTGGACACTCATTACTCATCAGCAGGAACACAAAATTAATGTTATTTATTTATTATGATTGCGGTCTTCTGTAGGGCGAAGTTACTTCCCCATGCGGAGCTCAGTTTGAGCTAAATTTATATAAATATTCATGTTGGCTTTATTACTCTATAGTACCTATATAATTAAATTAACTTTGTAGTACATGCAAAAATGGTACACTCGTGAGCTTTGAACCCTCAAAACAGCTGATTGTGTTCGATTGTCACAATGTTCAATTAATAAGAGAGGACATTGGATACAAGGTTTGCTTGAGATATTCGTAATTTAAATTTTCTATTATTATTCTTGGGTCTGGTAACAGTAATAAAAAACTCAAATTCAATCAAAACTAATCTCTTCTTACCATCAATCACTTGAATATACACACAATTACAATAGATATATTTTAAAATGTACTACATATCACATTACTAGTGGGTAGATGTTATCAATATACCTACCTAATTGTTTCGTGATATTATAAATTTCCATCGGTCTAAAATGTTTAAACCGATCGTTTCAGTAGTGGTGCAATAATCGTATGTCATTGTTATGGGGTATAAAAACATAGTGGCTACCAGTGTTTAGCGATGCTCATAAAACCAACAGTTTATTGTCCCATCCTGACATTGCACCATTTATTCACTCAGAGCTGTAAAATTTGAATTCAAACATAAAACATTGGCTCGTGTACGATAGTGGATGACTCCAGCCGGTGATGATGAAGTAATACGTAGTAATAATTACTGGCTGAAAGGAGAACTGGTAAAACAGTGGTGCCTGGAGATAATATGTGTGCAATTTAGTGGTTGTGGATAGATAAATGACTTATCTATAATATTTAGTAACCATAACACAAGCAAACATTGTTGCTTAATTTGGAACTAGATGGCGTTGTGTGAATGTGGTGAAAAATATTATTATAATAATATAATTGAGCAAGTAAAAATTATACACATCTAACCTATTTAAAAAAAGGAACCAGATACTCTATTCACAGGAAATTCCTATAAATAGAATATCAGATTGAGGTCAGATTCCTGAGGAAACGTACCCAAAAGGCTAGCCACATTACCGCGTTATTTACACTTATATTACGTATTAATCTATCCCTTATTTGATCAGCAACCTATTAAGTCCCACTGCTGGGCTCGGGTCTCCTCTCCTCTAACTAGAGAGCTGAGACTGTTAATAATCCACACACGTTGGCCTAGTGCGGGTTGGTGGATCACACATACTCATAGAATTTCTTCTAGGGTATGTGGCTTTCCTCACGATGTTTTCCTTCACCGGTAACAGATGATAAGTCACTTGACAAGTACATATAAATTCCACAAAGTACTGCCGGTCGGGATCGAACTCGGATCGCGTGATTTGCACGCCGGTCCCTTATCCATTCAGCCACCATCCCTTATTTATGACTTATTAATATAACTTTTTTACTGTATTGTTATACTTACCATTATTTAGTCTCCATAAGTCAATCAAAACAATGAAATGAATGTATCTATTAATTTATGGTATGTGGAAAAGATAGACAAGATAACGCCGACCCTATATCGATACTATATCGAAAAAATAAAAAATTTTAAGGGTTTATTAATAATAATTTTTATACACACCGGTCTATACTTCGCTAAAGACATCTGATACATTGGCTCCGCGCCAGCATGAGACTCGTTCTGTTCGTCGTCGGAGGTGTCAACCGTCGCCCGCACCAGCTCGTTCAGCCAGTGCGTCGCATGGGCAGCATGGTGAGTCGCGCCAGCGCCCGCGCTAGCTAGGCTGGTAGCCCTGCGTGCCTCTACCGCGGCTGCCCCGCTGCGCCGAATGCTGCCGTCCGCGCTGTGTGCCCGCGGTCTGGACGCGCGATCTCTGCGTGATCTTTTCCGCGCACCGCAATCGAATTTTTTCTTCAAGCATACTCTTCGCAAATGCCCTATTTTTCCACAGTAACTGCATTCAAAATCTTTATACCCGTAGTTTTGTGAGCTATATCCGTTGCCATGGCCCTCTAAACCATTTGCGTTTTTGAACTTATGTATCTTCTCGCTAAGTTCCCGGTCCGGATCGTGATCCTGCGAGCCCTCAACAGCTCCAGCGTCACGCTCGGCTGCCTCCAGGGTATTGGCTAAGTGTAGCGCTTTTATATAGTCTAGATCTATTACCGGAAATAACCTCTCTCGAATAAAATCGCTCCGCAGACCGCACACAAACTGATCTCGTAGGTTTTCTTCTAAGTTCGTTTTAAACTCACAATATCTAGCCATCTTTTTCAAGTCAGACATGTAATCCGCTACCGATTCGCCTGCCACTTGCCTTCTTTGACGAAATCTGTACCGTTCTGCCAGGATTGACGGTGTCGGTTGCAGATGTGCACGCAGTAGACCCACCGCGACCGCATAAGATAAATTTGACGGCTTCATGGGGCTCGCTAATCTCGACAACAACTCGTATGCCTGATCCCCGATTAGCGCGATTAAAGTCGGTAACATTAAATCTTCCGTTATTTTGTTAACCAAAAAATACATTTCCAGTCGTTCCACGTATGTTGACCAGTTGCCGGTTTTTATATCGAAGTCTTTGATTTTGCCCACAGACATTGTTATGATTATCCACGATACTAAAAAATTTAAATATTCTACACCAAACAAAGTTTTATCCTAGTCGCCACTGATAAATTATCGACGTGCGTTGAGTACAAGCGTATATACGAACTGAATTAAGAATAAAAGTGCGCGCTTAGCGCTAAATCTACCCTCTAATGTATTATTATATGTAATAGTAAACAGCGTGGTGGTAGCACACCTTATACTTGACACAAAGCCGTTAAAAAATACTATAGAAAATTTTCAAACGCACTTGAAATTACTTTTTAAAACTATCACCTCATCATTCATTAGCGTAAGAACAAAATTATAGAAAAACAAAATCATCTAATTTTCCTATTATCGTTTGCATAGAGATATCTGAAGATACTCAGCTGGTTCGTGAGTTGAAGAGTCGATGACCCTTTCGATTGTGTTAAGAAGTTTTATATCGAACGTGGTGGACAAGTCTTGCGGATTTTTGACGGTGTTAACTGCAGCCTAATAGTGCTCATGGTCATCGACAATAATAAAATATAACCGAACAAAATAGCATCACGCCTCTTTCTGAAAGGCTAGGCTGAGGTGCATCATACTTACATATCGACATCTATATTTGGTTCCATGAAAGTAATAAGGGGGCGAAACTACTGCCATTAACTGCGCACATCGCCAGATGCCGAGCAGATACTGAGAATTTCAAGATAGAAAAAAATAATACCAGTCTAGATTAAAATGTATTTTGGTATTGTATTTGAAATTAACCATAACAGCTTTTATAAATAGTTGGATGGTTCGAGGTTACGCCAAAACATACTAACTTTCTAGTTCTAGTAAAATAATATGCTATTATCTCCCAGAGCCTATAAGCTTAATCTAGATCAATTCTAAGTAACAAACTAAAGGCAGCTTGGAAACTTTTCTCAAAACATGTTCAGTTATCAATATATTACTTGAAGGACGAAGTCTATAGAATTTTTAATTGACTGATAGGTATAATGTAATTGGTACGGATTGGACGGAGTCTTTTCTCAGTGATGTAATGGAAAAAAAACAATACCCTTCCTGGCAGTCGGGTAAAAATAAACTACTAACTTATTTCGATCAAATATCTGCATACATTATAATACACAAAAATGTTTATTAGCGTCCAATTGTGGCTCATGTGCCAATAGTTTCCCATATCTGGACTAAACTATAGAACGATATAATATATGTATAGGCAAAAAAAAAGGCTTAAGTCTCGTACGTTTACGTACGACTCTAAGGTGCAAAAATAAAGCTTATCGTACAGTAAACGAAAAAAAAGTTTATTTCGGTTCGATTTCGGAGGCTTAAATACCCGCCACCTCAGGCGAGTTTTTTGTAATTGTCTTTCACTTTGACCTATGGTCTTTAAACGAAGCCTCGAATAGACGTGACTGTACTGATGATAGGCTGCAGATTATCTGTCAGTGTCAGAGTTATTTACACATGAGATTGTACTGGTAAGTAAGTAGTACTTAAGTACCTATATTGTGAGAGCGAGCAATAATTCTCAAATCTTTTATGATTAATTTTAATACAATTCATGTCAGTGATGGTGGTCGATGGTTATTATTTTGTGCAAAACTAAAGTACCTAAGATTTTCATTGAAAAATTTCTATTGCGTTCAGGAAAATCCATTTGGGAATACTGTAGCTTTAAATAAATGAAATATCTATACTTAGTATTCATCTGTTCATTTTTGAGAATTAAATTTCATTTATCATATCACTGTAAATACAACAATCCTATGTGTAGATATATTCTGACATCTTTCGTCAGCCTCTATCTCTTTAAGATGACTATCCCAACTACTGAAAATCTCACTAATGACACATTTTAGTAATCCGGAATGTATTCGTAATTGCATTATATATTTAAATGCAAACAGCAGCAATAGCTTTTGGTTTGACAGCTTCGTAAAACGCAGATCTTATTCACAAGTTGTTTGTTGTTCGAAGTGGTCTCTAGCGCGTGTTATCGTCCGATTAATTAGTTTGTATGTATGCACAACTATGTTTAATATCGGTCTTGCTTTCACACCACATTTACGTGTTAATCCTAGACCGGAAATTTCCCACAGAGAGTCTGTGATAACGCAGCATGGTTCCGTATATTATAAATCTTACTTTCGAATAAATAACGAGCCAACCACCCTACAGTTCATTTACTACCACTATTCAAATATACTGTGAACGCTTTCATGTAGATAGTTAGATAATACTGTTCAAGTTGTAAGTCTTTAGCTTGATCTCGCTTTGTTAACGGGTATCAAAGCTCACGATTAACTCTAACAACAGGGTTGCCACTAGCTCTGCCATTTGAAGATGAAACTATGTTATAATAAAAGTTTATTATATGAAAAGGCAATGATATTAAGTTTTCTAAAGAGACCAACAGAGGAAGCAACATGAAATTCTTGGAATCCATTCAATTCCTGCGCCTTAGTCACTGGCTACCCCATTCTTTTGCTTTTTATAATAATTTGAGCACCATTTATAGTTTTACACCACACAAGACGATTTTTCATTCCTACTGCCTCGGAGAATTAATTATATTATTAGTATCTGTGAAATTGCAAACCAAATATGTATGTTGGTAATAGGTTTTATTAATAGCATCCCATTAATCTCCCACTGCTGGTCACGGGCTCCGTCTCCTTTATCTAGAGACCTGAGAGGGTTGAGACCATAATGTGGGTTGGTGGAGAAATTAGAATTTCTTACAGGGCTACAAGGTATATGGGTTTCTCCCGATTTTTTCATTCCTCGTTAGCAGATGGTAAGTCACATTACTAATACATAATTAAAATTCTACAAACTGAAATTTATAATCGCACTGTGACCGCACCATTTACATGCTGGTCACTAAACCATTCGGCCACCATGGCTTTTTTTATATTTCTAAATACTTACTTAATATACGAGTACATAGAAAACACCCGAACCGGGGATCGAACGCGAGATACTGCAACCGTAATCACTGCCGTTGCGCTACTGAGACAGTCATAATCTTGTGTCTTATATGCATCTTTGAAATTAATTTAGGACCGACCGTGAGAAGGGGCACTGTGGAAATTAGGCCTATAGCCAGCAGTGGGTGGATGTGGGCCGATGATGATGACAGATTGTAAGTGGAGCTTTGTTTATTTTTATAGTTTACGAATTTCACCAAGCTATTGACAATATTTTGTAGGACGTTTTCGAGAATAGGTTTGAAATTTTAAAGTACTGTAATCAGTGTTACCGACAAATATATATGAAAAGCTCAAACTCATTCAAAACTGACTAAGGACACCAAGTAACTTTGAAATGAAAAAGAAAAGCTATGTTAAATTCATCAAGTTATTCGTAAAGCAATAATTTTTTTTATAAGTAAAGTATGCGGAACTCTTATTGTCTATTATATTTCATTTTCAGTTATAAAGTCTATTCATGTTGTGTGTTTGTATTTTGTGTGTACACATATACTTATATTTTGTGTCCAGAATTTTTGTGTCCTGTCAAAATACCTTAGTAGTGTGTGTCGATAGATTTTGGTATCTAGGTTGTATTATGAGATTAGATAGATAGTGCTAAAAACTGAAAATAAAGAATCAAATCATGTGTCTGTGAAAAATAGTATCAAATGAAAGGTATGTATGACATTATAAATAAATATTTATTAAGACTATAATATTTTTTATTATAAAATTATTCTACATTAAAAAGAAGTAATAATAATGAAAGAATTTGGGAACAATTAGCTCGCATTTCACAATTTGAATATTTGGATGAATATCAAAATATTTAGATACCGATCCGATGATAGATCTATATTTAGGTATCTATATGTTTGAGTATATTGCAGTTAGGTTTTGTATTTTTACTTAATGTATTTGTACATGAAAAGATTCAAATAATGTTTTAATTATAGCTTTTCCATGAATAACGTCGGTTTATCTTGCGTGTTCTAAACATCTTGAAATTCGATTAAGTATTTGAGATGCGTCAACACATTCGCGGATAATATAAAATCCCTAACCTATGAAATCTTTCCGTCCTACACAAATCGCCGTACTGAGATTAGCTAATCGGTCCGGCTACTTTGGATAATTAATCGATTTACCGTGGTGGCCACATTCACCACAATCGATCCATTAGGTCATAGGTCGTCGCTATGCTAAACAAGGACAGATATCGATTTCTCAGTTGCACTGCGTTATTCGGCTTGAAATAGCGAATCACGCCTCCCACGTCTGAGCAGGACAGCATTATCGATAGTGAAATGTTAAAATGATAACCGTGCAATGCAAATGTTACTTTATTTGGTTCTCATAGGGCTTGGTATAGTGCAGCAGTGACTTGGTCACGAATCCAATATTCTTCAGAAACATTCTGTATTTCTGCTACATTGTGTTTGTATTATCATTATCCGTCTAAAATGTATTATATGACAATGAAATAGTTTCATAGGATATTTGCACAGTTGGTTGAGTAACTACTGTGATTTAATGCCGAATAAAGACAAACATTGTAGTTTACGTTTTTTGGGACATAATAATAAAAAATACATATTTTAAATTGTGCTTTGATATCGCAAAACTCTTCTCGTAGAGAAGAGTTTTCCCACAATAGGCCATTTTCATTGCGATATCTTATTTAAATTTGACCTGAGAGGTTTTATTCGCATAAAAAGTACTTTAACAAAGAGGCTGAATTTTTTATAAAAAACCTGTTTCGGAAAATTGTACTGTCATACGAGTATGTATTTTTTTTTAATATTCTAAATCATAAAATGTCTGAGTTAACCCGAAATATTTTTACTTCAACCTGGTGGAAATACTAGCCTACCTTACATACGTAACCAAAACAGGGGAAAATAACTTAGGAAAAGCTTGTAGTATCGAATTAAGTAAATAACACTGAATAAACAACTCGCTATATATATCGCTATAACACCGTGACAATAGTATAATATCAATCTTTTAGTAGTGGTAAGTTACGGGTAGTTGATAAATAATTAAATTTAGATAAAAGATTACGCATTACACAATATTTCACTTAAATATATATTAAGGATGATAACTAACAAAACAATTTAGACTCCAACGTAAGACGTGAACACTAGTGAAGTCCTTGTATAGAAAACTTGGAAGATATTTGCGAGGAAACATGATTACTATAAGTAATATCTAATTAAATACTATACGATATAGAGTTTTAAAATCCGTGGTTTGTACCTAAAATAAAGTTTCGACTTTATAACCTATATTTAGTCTGGGAATGACTAGAACACGTAGATATTCAATATCAGTGAAGGTCTGTTTACTTTAAAAGTAAGTATGTTGCGATTCTATCAGTTAAAATCAATAGTCGTCATCGACTTAGCGTAGTCTGTTTGTATAAGATACATATTTGATAAGAATACTCCTACTTGTTCCAATTGGGTTTTTTAACCCATTTATTTTTGTTAGTGAATTGAAATATTTTTGCCTTCAATGAAATTTGTAAATCCTATAGAAGTTCTTATACCTTATCTTTTATTATTCTAGTTTTTAATTTATCTTAGGTAGATATATTATTTTTATTTGTTTTTCAATTTTTTATGTCCTTGTGGTAATTGTCGTATGTTGTAAGGAAAATATTTGGGTTTTGTGTTGTGCGCGCGCAGAGCTATTCAGTCGAATGACTTCGAAAAAATTCTAAGGGTATATCTAATCCACCAACCCGCGTTAGACCAGCGTGTGTTGATGGTGGCCTAAACCCTCCCAGCTCTCTAGGTAGACGTGAGAAGACGCTTTAGCGACGGTGGGACATTAATGGGAAAACATAGAGGGTTTAGGCCATAATCCACACACGCTGGCCTAATGTTGGTTGGTGGATCAGACATACACTTACAATATCTTCCAGTGTATGTGGGTTTCCTCACGATGTTTTCCTTCACCGTTAGCAGATGGTAAGTCACATGACTAGTACAAATAAATTCCACAAAATGAAATCCACATTGGTACTTCTGGTCGGAATCGAACTTGGACCGCGTGTTTAGCACGCCGGCCGGTCTCTTATCCATTCAGCCACAATCGCTTTCGGTATTCAGTATTCAGCATCTAATTCGGTATGCTACTATAAATTAGTATTGAAACAACACCAAAAGACTAGCTAGCAATATTAGTTTCGCTTAGTCTTAGCCTAGTACTTAATGATAATTTATTACTTATTTGTTTACACACTACGTTTCTTATCAACTTATGTACATTTAATCTTACTATGTAGGTATAAGAATATACTTTTAGTAGGAGTAGTGTTTAATAAATGCATTGCTTCGTTTATATCACTTTGTATCATGCCGTAATCTGACGTTGACGTCGTCAGAGTGGTTAGATAATAGTAATGTTATTGCATTCACGAATAAAAACGTTACTATGTAGATTATTTGTGAAATATTGTTTAGATAGCATAATGTATTGTATTGGTGGAAACTGATAACACACCAATCATTTTGTATTCGAGATAATGTTAGACTCAAATTCTCCGAATTGGTCTGGTTTAGCTAACAATTTATTTTGTTGTTTATTTGAAATACGCTCGTTCGCGATGGTTGATGGACCTACATATTATATAATGTTTACCTTACTGTTTCTAAAAACAGTAAATATACATGTTTAGCTTTTAGCTTTTTAATGGAATTAAATGTCAATATAAATAAAAGCTGAGATAATAAGTGATTCACTTAAATATGTTAAATTACATTTAATTGTTTATGTTTACATGTATCGTGTGTGGAAAATCAAAACAAAGGAGCACGTGTAAATACAAGAGGCGCTCTTAGTATTGTGCTACTGAAAAATGTTCGTTACACTTGTCTTTCGTTGTTATGCCACGTGCGGCAAGGTCAGTCCGTCAATGGGTCCATTTTCATTCTCGAGCGTCTCCGGGCTTCGGTAGGCACGGACAAATTGAATTAACGACTATCACACTCGATAATTCAAGTTCGAAGCCGTCAGTTACAAATTTGACTTAACTCATCGTAGTGCTCTTGTCTGCATAAGATTACTCCCTTAGTCGCCGTTTACGACACCCACGGGTTGGAGATGGGGTAGTGACATTATGTATTCTTAATCCGTCACTACACGGACTTTAGCTATGCAGTAACCATTTACAGGTACGAAGCATTTTGCATGTAAGCTGATATTATTTGATAACATTGTGTAATTGTATGTTCCCCCCTAACTGATACGTGCATCGAGATAACTGTTGCAACAGCTACTCAAACTAAGACTGCAGTCTTAAGGTGTATTATCAGTCCTATTTAATACAGTTAAAACTTGGCTATGTACACTAAGTTAAAAATAATTAACTGTCCTACTAAATGTAGGTCATCAAACAAAGGTGGGGTTCGCAAAATAGTTGATTTTTCGATTCTTTATCTACCTTAGTACATTGCAGAAATATCGATAAGATAATGTTGGCAGATAAAAACGTTTGTGTAAATAAAAGATGCATATTTTTTGCTGATATCGCGTTCAAGCCACTTGTCGAACGACTTTTGCATTTCCTACTACTTGTACAACATACTTTATATTATTTATGCACTTTAATTCTACCTGATACTAAGTAATGACACTTTGTTAGCTCTTCGATTCCCGGACCAAGAGAGTATTATGCCAGCACAACAAAACACGGTTGGTAAGTTTTAATCGAATACGTCTATTAAGATGGCAGTAGATTGTTAAATTACGTGATTAAAATTAAAATTTAACGGCAATGTATTGATTTTAGAAAGGGCCATGTCGTATCATACTTATATTTTATGATAGAAAGGTAATTATTAACTTGATACACGATTACCTAACTTAATAATTTAAAAAAAAGCTTGCTTGATTGCGAAATTACTGTCAATCTTCTAAATAGGTTTGTCCACTGAGTTAATCTACTGATAATTTCCATCATTTTAATTAATCTGACTATATGTAAGAAAACCACAATTGAGCTTTGAGTTATTCATATCCACTATGTCTAGCCTTTTCAAAAGAATTTTGGTTAGTCTTGCGATCTATGGATTCTAATTTAAATTCTGCTTGTGGCTAAATTTTAGTGATGAAATAGGTAAAACAAATAAGACAGAATAAATACCGTGCATAGATTGAACTGAAACCTGCACTTTTTACTATCATGTTGTATCAGTGCATAAAGTCGTTTGTGTAAAATGTATCGTTAAAGCATAAAATAGGATAGGTGGTTGTAGTGTTACGATCGCACCAGACTGGTGTGAAACAAGAAAGCCTTGTGGAAACATTAGCCGCAAGTGGAACGGGTCCTAGCCTCGTATCGTAGCATATAAAGTGAAACTACATCGAGTTTATCAAATGCAATTTCATTATCTACCAGACACCTGCTCCGGGAACCGTTCTCCACACGAGGAAGAACATTACTCTGTCATATTTAAAGTAATTGTGCCGTTCCACCAACCATTCATTTCACGATTATTTTATTGGTCTACCGCTTTGTATTTAAATTTAATCAAGTTTTATTAAACCATCAAACTATTCTAGTAAAGAAAATTTAGTACGTTAACTAGGTAAGTTAGTTAAGTTTAGATGTACTAATGGTACTTACTAATTTCAGACCTTCGCGCAGTCACTGTAGTCTTATTATAATAGTAAGAATTCTGTTCCAAAACGGTTTAAGTTATGTATGATACCTATGTATTAAATTATATTTATATCAGTGTGCGTTAGAAAACGATCCAGTTGGTTACGACTGAATAATTTATTGGTTATTATCACAGTGAAAAAATTGTGTAAACAGTAAAAATCACAGGAAAATGTTTAATGTGGAAGTTGATAATCAAAATGATTGGGGCTCAAGAAAGATCTTTTTGGCGGCAATGCTCTCCCAAACGTTGGGTGCCAATACCATTGTCTTACTGCCACAACAAGCTGTGTTGTATGGAGCCACCGGTCATATATTATTGTATTCAGTGATATATGTCTTTATTGGTATACCCTTATTATACATGGAGTATGTGACTGGTCAGTTTACGGGGCGCAACTGCCTGGAAGTGTGGCATGCGAGGCCTTGTTTGTCTCACGTCGGATACCTACAGATATTTTGGCAGATAGCGTACGTCATCTTTACTCATTCGTTCAGTTCCTTCGTGCTTCATTATTTCTTAATAAGTTTTGAAGACCCCATACCTTACTATGTGTGTGGACCGTGGACCAACAAAGATTGCAATATTCTATATTACAATTACACCATACATCAAGACTGTTTAACTGTGAAGGATCGTTTACCATATTGCAATCAACTCTGTGAGACTTTCCCGGAGTATCAGTACTGGAGATATTATCTTTTGGGGCAAAACAAAACGGAGTATTACTTGGCCTGGCGCGTCACCCTAGCTTCAGCGTTAATTATTGGCGCCTTATTTATTAGTTGCTTCAAGAAAATACAATCAGTTAAGTGGGTGTTAGGATTTTGTGCTACATTTATTATAGGTTCACGTTTCATTTTCTTGATTGGATCTATGTTACAAAAGGGTATCGTTGTGAAATTCGAAGATGCTTTGGATGCTGATTTTGCTTCATTTGTTGATTTTATAGAGTTTCCAGCTTGCGTAGTGGAGGTTCTTTACAGTTTAAATGTTGGTACTGGTATCTCATTCAACTTGTCATCGAGGAGTTCGTTTAGGTCACCTTGTTATTCTAATACTGTCATAGTGGTTGTAATTGCAGCCGCTATAACAATTATTGGCATATGCAGTAATGCTATGATGTTGTGTCCTTATTCGTTTAAGCATAACGTGCATCCTAGCGCCGTTGTCAAATACCCTATGTTCATAACTTATGAATTCATTCCGCGGTTACTTAACGTTTATGAGTCTAAGGCTTTTTGGCTAATAACATGCTACAGTTTGATAACTGTAGCTTTCTTTAGTGTAAATGCTATTATAATGTCAAATTTAATTGAGGTATTAGGTAAGAACCATAAAATGGGTCGATATCCAGGGATGGTGGCTATGATTATGACGATTGCTTTATATTTAATCACGATTCCGTTTTTAGGTAATAAGAGTTTCTTTTTCATCATGTCTCTTCAGCGTGGCATCAATTTTTTGCCGATTTTTGCAATTTTGATAGAATGTTTTGTGTTTTTAATATGTTATGGTTTCAGTAGATTTTCTGAAGATGTACATTTTATGTTGGGTGTTCAGCCTAAACCATTTGTGAAGTTATCTTGGGCAGTGTCTATATTCGTTCTTGTGTACGTGTCGTGTGTCGAACTTTTTGCTATTTATGAGAGGAGATTGGTATCGGTAGGTAATCAGATTAGCTGGTGGATTTTAATAACTATTATTGTTTTGACAATACTTGTGGCGTTGATAAGAATATCAAAAGCGATGTTTGAGAAAAGGTTACAAGAGGTAGTTGGTTTAGACCGCACCTGGGGTCCTAAAAATGAAGTTCTACAGCGGAGTAGAGCTATGTTTACTACACACGCTATGACCAAAGAGTATATTTACCGACAATACCATCTTCAAGCTGGGATACTGAGGCGACAAAGGAATTGTAATATACGAGTTGAACGCTTTTGATCGCGAGTCTTCGGTCACATTAACCAAGCTTTTGCAGCTCAGTGCTGGATAGAGTTCAAATTTTGGAGGGTTACCTACTTATTTATCACTGCAGAAATGTGCGAATAGGAAATGTTCGTAGGTAATTTTATTCTCTACCTACCTCAACTTTTCTGCAAAGAAAATTTAAGCTTATTTCGATCTACATGTCAAATGTCCTAACTTTAAATAATCGACTTGATTGTCGTTTAAGCTCTCGCATTGGTACATTCTATAAGTAACTATTAGATTTATTTTATGTAATATTTTTGGTAAAGTTCAATATAAAAATAATTTGCATGTAGGCATTCACAATATTTGCTGTCTTCTGAAAGCTCATATATACCTAGACAAGTATAGACATAATAATAAATATGTATATAATGATATTACATTAATACGATGGACTTTTTATACTCTGTTGAGTCATTGTCATATTATAATCTGTGGCTATTATTGTAGAACAAGAATTGGCTATTGCGTAATACGCTAGATAGGCGTGAGTCACCGCCGAAAATATTAAAAAACATGTATCCAATTGTATTAAATAAATTATTACTTTAATAGGTATATATAGTTAATATATTCTTGAGACTATAAATTGTGTGACTCATTGATTTTTGTGTTATATTTATGTATAACAAGATACAAGAGCAATGTTAATTATTTGAATAACTTAAATATTCTGTTATGGATTGTTGTATATTTTATAAGCACTATGTAAATGTCACAGTTTAAATTAAATCGAGTGCGTTGATCAGTTACAGGCTTTAGCCGTGTACCCACCGATCGTTTATAGATAGATAGCGAAATGTAGATACATAAAGTTCAACTATGTACTCATTTGGAATGTTTCCATATTAAACTAATGCAATTTAGGGCGGCTTCACGTTCGGCGTTATTTTGCGTTTGTTTGAGTTTGGGATCGGCGCATTGCCATTTTTGTGTGTTATTTTTGTATTTGTTTAATGCAGTTATTTTGTATTTATGATTATTGTATTATGTTCCTAAATATAAATAAAATATATATAAGTAAAATACAGGTTTTAATTATCTCTTCCGCATTAAAATATATTTGTCTGTCTGTCTGAAGAAAAAGCAAATAAAATACCCTTCCAGGCAGTCGGGTAATAAAGTAATAACGCCCTGTTTGACACTGAATTTTCCATATAATCTACTGAACTTCATTTGTATTTCAATAAAAAGTAAAGGTTTGTAAGTATTTATTGTATCTTGATATTTTATAATTTTTAGTGGCCGTGGCCAAATTTTGGGCTGACGCAATTTAAACGATTTGCTGTCAAAACGCTAAAAAGAAGAAGTATTTATTAAAGTAGTTTGTTGAAAGCTGTGCTATTTGAAAACTAATAAAAGTTTGTCATCTCTCACTCTTCAAATATGTGTAGAATAGGTATCGTCAGTATGCTGTGTAATTCTAAACCTTTTACACCTCTAACCGTCTTCCAATTTATTACATTCTTGGAGGCTATAAAAAAGAAAGTCCATGGTTTCCTCTTCAGCCCCTCCTCCCTCCCCCGCCCACTCTCATGTCCGACTTTTATAAATAAAAAAAGATAATATTTAAAAAAAAAAGTGGCGCGCCAAGCTGTCTGCTACTAGCGTAGTGTTGCAATCATGATCGCGGCCACGACCACTTGACAATACTGCATGTCCAATGACTTTCTGCCACGACACTTTGTAAAGTGCCCAGTGCTAACCGAGCAATCGATGCGAACATAACACAACAATCCCGTACTGACATTTGACTGACGTATCACACGTCGTTAGCGCTACACTTATAAATGAATGAAACTTTACAAAATTATGCCACTTTGGATGCAATAACACTACGAGGCTACTGCAAAAAGGTCGTCACGGTTATCAGATTGTATTTACTATTTTTATGAACGCCATAAAATTAAGTTCGATTGCTTATTTGAAAAGAGATGCAATTTGTTTGCTCGTAAATAACATCTTTATTGGGAATGTAGATATATGTAAGCCACACAACTTTAATTAAGTTTATGTGAAAATGTGAATACTAAATGAGCGTAAAATCAATTATGTTTGGACAGTAAGCTCCGTGGACTAGAAGGGATTGGTACGTCCTTATTTATGTATGTAGAGTGTCGGTATATTATGTACGAGTGTTGGTAAGACGAGTGCAAATCCAGTCCGAGGCACATTGCGTCATACAAATGGAACATTTAGAATGTTTGACCCGACGTCAAGACCGACCAGTGCTGCCGCACACCGCCGACGAGTCGCGCAAATTCCGACCATTGTCACGACATTACACCTATCTACTCACAGCTCCGTGCTCCGCTACCAAATACATTTAATACAAAAGCTGCACTACCACAACCACTTGCTTGTCACTTAAATATTGCGAAACAGAGACAATTTGGTTTCATTTGCGCTATTCAAAAAACTTACATAAGTAGGTAGGTATCAAGTTTATGCATTTTTACCCGACTGCCAAAAAGGAGGGTAATATTTTTCGCGCGTATGTATGTATGTATATAAATGTATTTATATATATGGGCATGTCTGTTCCATTGTGACCTCTGTAGCCTAAACGGCTTGGCTGATTTTAAAGTATGAGGTGATAACACCTCATACTTTAAAAGGCAAATAATAATATTTGCCTTTTACCTGTGTATTCTTCAAATTCATTGCTTTAAATTGACTATCGAACTACTTTTAGGCAGTCGGGTTATTTGGTTATTAAAATTAATACTTGTTGTTTTATTTACATCTAGATATATCTATCAAGGCACAGCCGAAACCTCTGGTTGTAGATACGTGAAATTTCTTACACCAGTCCTTTATGTAACATAGAAGTGCACTAAGAAACGATATTTCGAAATTGTCACAGGATAGGAAATACACAGGATTTATATTTTTGCTTTAAACTACAAAGGCATGTAATTAAGTAACTCTTAGAAATTCAGATACATCACTGAAATTAAACGCGGGTGAAGTCGCGCTACTCTACAATAAGAAATATATGGCATCTTATACATGGATTTTGTCAAAAAGTTTGAACATCAACATGTAGGTATTTGCGAAATTTTATGACGACAATGTGTTTAACTTTAAATTAAGAGGCTATGGTTAACTAGACAAAATGCTGGTCTTCAAAGGGAAGGTAAATTTTATGTCACTGAAACTAAAATAGCGATAACATGGCGCGTAAGGGTTAAATACAATATTTTATACGGCAAGGGTTAAATACATATTAGTATTGTTACTGATATAGGTATGTTTGTACACATACGTTATCGTTTGTAGTAATATTTCACTGGTGACAATTCAAAAACCCATAAGATCAATGGGAATTTAAAAAGTTACGTTACTAGTTTGCATCAGTCCCACCCAGCTAAGTTTCTGATGATACGTTTCGTAATCAGGTACATTTGGAGTGGAATTCCAAAATTCCATCAGCTTACGTCTGCCACTATCTGCTGACTGACACCTACACTTAACAAAACCGCAATTGCACAACATTGTTTAGGTGCTTTTCGAAAAAGACACCGTATCGGGCGTTTAATTTATTAGTTGCACGACAGTGTCTAAAAAGGCTGTTAAGTCTTGAATGGCATTACAACGCCGGTGTTTCTGTTTATCAGGCACGTTAACCTGCAGTGTGCGGTCCGCAGCCAGCCCGCGGTCCGCCTGACCAACATTCGATCAACGCGTCGAGGGCAGCGCGTTACCACACAGCCGTAGACCCGACACATTGTAACTCACTCCTAAACTAACCTGAAATGCTCATCACATGATAATCACTGTGTAAGCTGACATTTTATTCTAAATTAAGTTTACTATCAGTCATCTTTTGTTCTATAGTTGGTATTTAAAACCACAAAAATACCTACATTGTTCATAAAGGAACTTTGAATATGTTAAAAGTTCATAGCCTGAATGATTTTAGCTTATCGCATAATTGTGTTAAGCTGCCATGTCAAAAATGTGACAAGCTGAAATCTTAATTTGTTTTTGTAATTAAATATGAATGGTATGCAGTAATCGTAACATAACATGTGAATGTTAAGCATGGCGTATCTGACAGGTGCCTATTCTATAATAGTCGCCGCCCGATCACTTTCGTTGGCGCGCGCGCAGGTTGCCGCACCACCCGCGCGCTGCCCGCGCAACGCACGCGCCGCATCGTGCCGCGTCGCTGTCGTCCGTCCGCTGATGCCGCCGACTAACGGTGCGTTTTGTTCAAGCAAAGTCAACAACACACTCGCTCGGCGCTAACGCACTCAATGAACGTTTATACAACGGAAGTTTAATTGCCAATCACATGTCCGCCTTCTAATTACATAAAACATCCAATTTTAGCCATTTTAGAATAACCTCCTAGCGGGAAAGCCATCCCAATCATAAAATTGTGATTGTGTGATTTTCTATGCAATTCCAGTGATGTTTTGTATATAAATATTTGTATGATCGTCAATTTTTTTCGGAGTTTGGGTTTTCTTGTATGTATAGGATATGCATGTATTTAGAAACATATATGTATTTTTATCATAACTTACTTTGCTAGAGCTTAGCGCTGAGTACAAAATGTATCATATTTTGTTAATTGAACTGAGTGTTATGGTGCGTGTTAAATAAAATAATAACAAGGCCACATGAAATACCAAAAGATCACATAAGTTTTGGACGTAAGCATCAGAATATTATAACCAATATTCTTTTTAACATGACTAAAATAAAATCAATGACGATGTGCAAAAGGAGACACGTCGCTTGTGAAACAGCATTTTCGAGACTCGACTCGACCGATAAGTCGTTTGAATGTGTCAATAAGAGATAACTAACGCAAATAATAGAGTAAAGGCACCAAGTCGATGACACTGTCGTAACTCGTAACTGTGACGAGGAAGGAAACTTGGACAACCAACGTGACGGCTTTTGTCAAACAATATTCAATATAATGCTCCTATGCTTAGTAAAAACACTTAAGATATGAGACACCACTTCGCAATTTTCAACTTTATGGTATTCATTTTAAGTACGTTTCTAATGTTTTAAAAACTTATCACATGCGAGAACATGAGCTTTAAATAACCCCTTATAATTAACATATTCTATGGGTACGAGTATAACAGTGATCCTCGACTCAAGTTTCTCAATATTTGATACAATAATGAGTAATTATTGTTTGAAAATTGAAATATTTATCTTAATTATTATGATCGATTTCCCTGCAAACATTTGAAGCATTAATCGCGTATCAATAAAAACTAGTAGGCAATGTCCGTTGCGTATATAGTATCTTAGTCCACATGCGGTTAGTACCCGGTATCAACACAAAAAGCGACACGTGCTTCACATTACCGATAACTTAAAGCCGACCCTCCATTAATATACAACATAAAATATATCATTCATAACTCACAACGAACATTATGGCTAAGTGCCGACTAGTATTTGATTTTATTGCCACCTTTTTTAAATAATATCAATAAAGATCAAGCTTGCGTATCGTAATTGTGGAGCGGAGAGGTGATAGATTCGATGCAGTATCAATCTTAAACGAATAAACGTAAAATGAAGTATCGTTTGAATTTAATTACGATTACGAATCTATACCTGAGTTTTGTGGTTACATGCGAATTTAATTTAATTTATTTTTTAGGAGAGGCCTACGTCCAGCTGTGGACTGCAAAAGGCTGAAATGATGATGATGCGAATTTTCATACAAAAGTATTCCCATTTTTTCTTCCTGACGAATGCCTTTTTTTTTCGTAAAATTAAGGTTAGTTGTAGAAATATACCCGTCATTTCCTTCTTTTTTCAAAAACGAATGGGTACATAAAATATGACCCACCAAATAAGTATTGCAATAATTGATCTATTTTTACTGCCGCAATTAGAGGACTGCCACACAAATTAAAATATACATAATAAAATATAATAGGAACCCAGCCATACTTTTTCTGAACTTTAGATGTAAAAAATTATTGAATCAGCTCAGTTTTCGAGGAGGAAAAGGGGGGATATGAAACGTCAATCTCGACAAAAATTTTATCTTATAATCTGTCTTAGCTACAGTTGTCTCTATCACACTCTACAGTTGCAGACTTGTAAGTGCGAAACACAACGGCAATAGTTTCTCTCAATACTTATCTTTCAAATTCCTCGCAAACCGCGTTCCCTCTTAGGACCTTTAATTTTGAATATTATTTTCTTGTCATATGTATACAAGTCTCTTGAGGAGGCTTATGTCAAGTAGTGGACGTCCTACGGCTGATATAATGATGATGATAATATGAATACATTGCAACAAAATATCTACAATCTAAAGTAACACAATTTATTATAATATAAGTATATTTTGGAATGTTTATTATTATTTCACAGATTGTGCTGTGTTACTGGCATTAAAAACATGCTAATAGTTAACGTTTAAAGATTAAAAAGGTTTGCGTTTAAAGACCTGATTAAAAGGATAACTGAGCATGTCAAAGCAGTAGTACTCGTAAGTTCAATAATAAAGAGCCGTGAACATCCGCTTCCAGTTTTCCGGCGGCAGTTGGCGGCGTGTGAGTCTACTGTGTAAAGTGAACACGGGCCTCAGGCGCGGAATGTGGCGAGTACCGCCTCGGGGTAGAAAGCGCGCGCCGAATGGGACCCCGGCCCTTATCAACTCTTCACATACTAAACTATTCGTCATTTTGTAACTGTGCCATCGTTGATACATCGCCACAACACATAGAAGAAGAAGTTGTAGTAACTTCACACCTAGTATTACTTCTCTCTTTTCTAGTTCTTGACTAATTAGTCGAAATAACTTTTCAAGCCCTTGTTATATAGGATTCCCCTAAATCACAACAGCGCAAGCGTTTAATTTACGACGCTAGTAAAACCCATGAAGAAGTAATTGCATCTAGCGATAAATGATTAACGATGCAATTAGTATTAAGGTTTAGCACGTCGTCGTAAGAATTTCAACAATGTCTCCGTTGGTCGAAGAAAAGCAAGAAATCCCTAAAAAATCCATCGTCCGCGAGATATACGTAGAGCTTTCCATTGAATGGAAAAATGCACCGTGAAGCCGGTTTGTTCGTACCTTCCGGATTCCCAACCTGCTACTCTAGGTCAGGTATTGCCGTCTCGCTCACTCCCACGAGCCTCGCCTCAGATTGCAAGATCGATTTGGGGTCGCGTCGCCCTAACCCAGATTGTCTGCGCTCGGTAAACTTTGTAACAGCCTGGCTCGACTCCGACTCTGTATTCCTTATTAACTTGCATCAGCTTCTATTTAGGTAGTGAACTAATAGGACCTAATTTTTATCCTTGCCACACAAATTGATCTTTATGAATACTGATGTTTTTAAATTGTAATACAGTAAAACCATCTATTTATAGAACAAATAAAGTACCATCTCCTTAAAAAAAATTATGTAAGTGACACGTGTCGTTATAGTTTATAGACGAACTAGAGTGCCTGTCTTCCGCGTGTGTAAACAAACTCAAATTTAACTATTTATTAATTTTAATTTCATTTTTCAAAGTAAAGATTTATATAAACGTACATATTTCTTTATTCATTATTTTACTATAAATATATAGTTAAAATATATGCTGTTTTAGTTCAGTGAGTGTAGTCTTTTAATACATAGTATGTACCAAGAGATGGAGTCCCAATAAGGCTATGCACCTGTGCGGGCCCTGTCCGGAACGGGGACAAGCGGCGCGAGCGCAGCCGCTTTGTAATCATTCAAGTGTTCCGACAAACTCGACGCCATCGGACGACAACCATAAATACTTACAAAACGGTACTAATATTGTAAGTTAATCATTTTGTTTTTTATTACATCTATACTTTTAGATGCAATGTTTGTGAGTTTGAATATAGAGGGTACTTACCGATCTTCATTAAATTTGACATAGAGATAGACCTGGAGAAGGATACGCTACTTTTATCGACATACCACGAGTGCTAAGCCGCGGACGTTTGGCTAGTTGTTCATAATTCTGAACTGATTTTTATCGAAAAATAGGTATAAGAAAACCTACACTAAGTAGTAGGTTTCACCAAGAGAGATATGATGACTTTTATATATTATTAGGTATAATTGATAATGCGTACCTTTATCTGTTTGTAAGACTTGAGCAGGATATTTTAATGCCATGCAAACCAGTTGAGGGAAATGTATTAAACTAAAATAAGTACTTTGCAAAGGGTATTTACATGTAAGTATGTATTTATTAGGACAGAGTGCTATGACGCGTGTTAAAAGAGGCATACGTCCAGAAGTGGACTGAAATAGGCTGAAATGATGATGATGATGATGATGTATTTTTCTTTTATTATGATAACTGTTTCTGTATTTAAAAAATTTCAATTAATCTATTAATTACTAATTAATAACTTTATTCATTGGATAATTGCTTTGATTGTTGTTTATACAATTAAGAATGATTCTAATTGTTCAGAACTTAATTATGACAAAAAAAAACTTTTTTTGTAGGTTTTTTTCTAAGTGCTTAATACGACGGTAACTCATAACAGGCAATTAAAACAGATGAACATTCAAATATCAAGTGCTCATAATGAACGACGAGTTACGATACCATTGGTTTATCTCATGGTTCAACGGTACCCTATATAATAGAATAATAAAAATGCATGTAAAAAATAATGGACTCTAAAATGAGTCACTCGGGGACAGATGATGTAAGTTTATAAAGTACTGTCGAGTACAAATGACATTTGCTGCGACCAACCGACTCGTTAGTAAACAGTTATACACAAATATTCTTTTTTTAATGAGCCACTGAACATATTTAGCAATTAAGTAATATATTGGTTCTATTTAGTGAAAGCTGTTCTTGCAACTTTTACTTATAAATTTAATTTTTTTTTCAAATATTATGCATTGTTTATTGTCCCATTCGTCTTGTTTTATAGTTTCCACAATAAATAATTAGACGTATCCGAGTATAGTTTATGTTTTGTTTAAGCAAAATTAAATAGCTTTGCCCCTTTAAAATATGTTGTTAATACCTGTCATAAATTCTGTTTACGGTACTCGGATCTTTTGTGGTTTCTCACCTATACGAGTTGGAATTGAGTCTTTCTTGCTTCATCTGACAGATTTATATAAAATAAAAAGAAAGCTTGTACAGAACAAGAGGAGTTTGAATAACGACTTACGTAGGTACAACACAGTTTTAACTCATAAACGTGACAAAGTGAAAAGCGCACACCAAAATAGTTGAAAACATATTTGTACAGTTTCTTTTGAAGTCGACCAATAGCATTCTTCGAGGCATGAATCAAACGACAAACAACTTAAGTTGTGGCAACTACGTATATTTACTTCGATAAATATTCTAAGTAACTGAGTCTAAGTTTAGTTTACTTTTTGATATAGCATATCTAAGATAGCTCCATATCGTTAGCATGGTGTAGGTATGTCTTGCCGTGTATTCGCGGATTCTATGTATATTTATCAATGGATTTTATACTTGCCAGTAATAATCAAGTCTGTTGAGCACTATTCCAGTAGGTGCGATGCTGATATAATTTTCACGTGATTGTTCTAGCAATTATTGTTTTTTTTTTTCTAAATGTAATTAAGTGATTAATTGCGGTTTCTGAGGTCTCGGATTTGATCCTCGGGGTCGGAATAAATATTTGTATGATACACAATTTATTTTAAATTTTGTATTTTATTTATCTGTTTTTCTTTATAAATTATGTATGTATTTAGAAATATGTGTGTTTATTAGTTGTCTAGATTGGGATCTACTAAAACTAAGCTAAAAAAAGCTTGTGTTATGGGTAACACCAGCTTTTATTAGAGAGCTTAGTTTGAGCTAGATGGTGCTGTATAAAAATGTCCCAATCACCCGCGGCCCACGTGTTGTGTCAATATAAAGAAGCCTATACCTATTCTTCTCCAGGTCTTGGACTATATTTATTATCTATGTGAAATTTCATGAAGATCGAAGGCCTGACAGCGAAACAAACTGAATAAAATATCTATATTATATTATTAGTAGCAGGGATGTTATGGAGCTTAATAAATGTAAGCGAAACTATCGGATATCCGAAATAAAAATCTATCCGAAACCGTAAAAGAATCCGATAAAAAAATTCGGATAGATTCGGATAGTGTAGTGCAGTCATGGTAGGAAAATGCAATGAATAAAATAAAGAATGCTTAAATAATCTAATATACATGACTGAAACCAGTTTATATTTATCATAAATCTTGATCCGCACCCAGCCTACTGATTCTGAGCTGTCGGAATATTTTGGCCGGAAATGTCGGTTTAATTAAAGTTAAAAAACATAATGTTAAAGATATAGATGGTTGTAGGAAAAATCGTATATTTATCATTTTTTAATTTTCTATGCGGTAAACAACTTCATAACATTAAATAACTTAAGCCGTAAAAATACGTTGTACTAAGATTCGAAAAAGTTTACGATCGGGGAGCAATCCGACGAGTTAGAATCAGGGGGCAGATCCGATATTTCATATTCATAACCACCCTGGTAAATAGACTTATAATGTTTCACAAAAGAAACGTAGGTAACCAAAACCGTTATCCAGGAAGTGCTATGAGTAATGGAAAAATGAATAACAAAATATAGGTGGCTGTGGCTGCATATAAAAGTGTGTAAACATTGCAAATTTAAATGCATGTGCAGTACCGTTATAGAACATTTTTGAATTGTATATCAGTTGCTATCTAGAAATGGGTGTGCTTTCCTTGTTTGATATTTATTTATACAGGTCAATCGAGTTTACACAGATTCAAAGAGATCAACTGCGTTGTGTCATACCTATGAGGTACCTAGGTATAGTAGGTATGTAGCTCCGTATCGTTACGTACCTATATTTGATATTGCAAAAATAGGTATAGAGCTAATTTATATAATTCTGTTAGTTTTATTATAAACTAGCTGACCCTGCGTACTTCGTACCGCCATAAATAAAAAAAATCGTTATAAAAAAAAGCGCGCGGATCCTAGGTCTATGGTATTTGTATTCTGCTACTATACTATAGTCTGGCCATCCGTTCTTTGCACAAGAAAAGAGCGGTAAATTCAAAAAAACAAGGGGTGACAACACCGACTATAGACTGAAAAAATGCGTTTGATACTATTATCTCAACTTAAGTAAATATCAACTTTCTAACTACGCCTTTGATAGCTTTCGGCATTATTTTTCAATAATTTCAAAAGAATATTGATTGAAAAACACTAAAAAGACAGTGACATGACAGTTCAAAAATATTGCCATGTATAGATTTTAAAAAACAGTCCAGTGCAGAGAACCGGTAGCCAGACTCTACCTTGATACTGCAATGTATTTACTTTTCTACGAAAAATATTTTATTTCATATTTTACTTTATTTCATATTTTACAATATCCACAATTGTTTTATTTTTATTAGTTTATGACTTTAGCGACCATAAATACATACAATGATAATTCACTGTCAAATGTCAAATTTTGGACCGAAAATAAATGGCGCGAATACATAAAAATGGCGCGCGGATCCTAGGTCTATGGTATTTGTATTCTGCTACTACCTTGATACTGCAATATATGTATTTACTTTTCTACAAAAAATATTTTATTTCATATTTTACTTTATTTGATAATTTTACTACACAATTGTCATAATATATTCTTTGAATTTACTGGTGAATGATTAGTAATATATTCAAGTAATGAGGTTGCATAGTAAGCAAAAAGAAAAAAGAGATCTTTGATTTCTTTTTAATCTGTCATACTGAATTGTCATTAGGACTGACGTTGATAAATATAGTAATATACATACACAAAGTTGAAAGGATGAATGTTTGTTTGTATATTTGATAATTTTAACCAAAAAGACACGGGATGGATGTTTACAAAGATAAGTACTATTCTAATCAATCACGTAATATTGGTTATGTTTAATCTGAAGTGTGTGTGTTTAGTGCTGTGCTTAGAAAATATTGGCCAAAATTTTCCCTCTAAAAGTGAAAAGTTGCTGTGGTCACAGGAACAAAATAAAAGGTAAGCGAAGTCACGGGTGACATACAGTATTATTATAAGTTTTTTGGGATTATATACATTTCATTTAATATCGTAATAACTTTTAAACTATTTGTCGAAATAACTTAGTGTAAACGACAAAAATTATCTACATTAAATGACAAAAGTGATAAAGGTATTTACATTCCTAGGAATTAGTTTAATACCATGAAATTTTTCACTTTAAATGCAGTATCCGATTTAAATGTATTTCTTGCTCACTATTCTCTCTATATCGACTTCCACATAAAAGATAGGCATATGCTGTCACGGACTTTTTTTTATAACTATTTAAGAGTAACAATTCCTCCATACATTGTCCTTATGTAAAACTAACGGTTTACGTAGAGAAATCAGAAATAGCTATAAGATGGCAGATTTTTCTCCGACTTACTTTACATTTTGTTCTCATGGTTTAGCCAATTTACGCGATATCTAGATAAAATATAGCCTATATGTTATTCTGATGTAAAAGGTAAATTACTGCAAAGTTTCATGAAATCTATTCAGTGGTTTTTTCGTTTACTGGTAACAAACATCCAAACATCCAAACATCCAAACATTCTTACAAACTTTCGCATTTATAATATTAGTAGGATTAACACTAAGTATATTTTTTATACAGCGCTATCTAGTCCCAAGTAAGCTAATATAAGCTTGTGTTATGGGATGTAGACTACTGGTAAAAGTGGTAAACATACATATATATTTCTAAATACATAACTACATACTCGATGCGTAAGGTCACTGACCACAGAGGTAGGCGCCAAACTGTGGATCATTGACCTTTCAACTTGCCAACTAGCTGAGACTTTTCAGATTTCACAATGAAGAAAATTAAACAGAGCTATCAGGCGCTAACGTGCTGTTTTAAGCATGTAGCGCAGCAGTTTTAAAAAATATTGTGTATACCTAAATTTTCTATAGTTTTTATGGGTACATTGTTTTTGTTTCATCCATAAAATATATATTTTGGGTTATTTTTAGAGTTCCTTACCCCAAAAGGAAAAAACGGAACTCTTATTCACTCCGTTATCAGTCTGTGTGTTCCATTTTCTCAAGAACGTAAAGGTATCTATCAGAGGGTAAGGTATCAAGCTAAAATTAATATCAAAAACTACAAACCCTTGGAGCAGTGAAAAATCAGAGTTCTAAGTAAACGCAATTAAAAGATACAGGCGTTAATGCTCCATTTTGTCACATATTTTGAGATCGCAAGGTAATCAAAACGAAATAGTTATTAAATGGTGAAAATATTGAGTAAGAGAGAGTTTTTTCTGGACTAACTTTACATTAAGATTGTGCAGTTATTCCGTTGCCTACTAATATCTTTCATTTCAATCACAAAAAGAATGATCACAAAAATTACCTCACGTTTGTTAACAGATGTGTATTTCAGATAGTTTCAGCTTGTTACAGGGTGTATTCTGGTTACCTATCCTATACGTAGGTAAGGATATTCTGCCGTTCTCAAAACAAAAAATATGAAGACAAGTGGTAGCAGAGCCAGTGTATCATACGAGGCTCAGACAAACATACACGTCCCACAATAATGGTTGTCCAACTATATACCTACGTATACACATAATGGTATAATCGATCAAGTATTGAGCGCGATCATTGTGTTCCACAGTTGGACCGTGAATCCTGTCACTACATGCCCTCCTCTCCCCCTCTCCATGTCCCCGCGTCCCTCTAGCCCCCCCTCATATGAATCTCATTTACGATGTGCTTACGCAACTAAGTAAAATCATTCAAGTGTGAAATGTTATTAAAATGTAAGATATGTATATTTAGGTTGTGGGGGAGAATTTTAAACTTTGATTGCTTTCCTGTTTGCCCTCATTTCAAGTTATGTCGATGTCAGTCAATTGAATATTATGGATAATAATATAATTAGTAATTTGGAATGAGAATCTACAAAAAAAACAGAATGATGACCATGATGCACTATTAAAGTTATAAATATTTTACATTTTTACTAGGGTAATCCGTTTCCATGTGCCACTCGAGTGAAGCCGCGTGTAAAAACTAGTACGTACCAAATACTTAAAGCATAGACATTAAGTTTGGTATGTCAGTCACTAAAACTAAATTTATAACGGTACTATTACGTTGTAAGTTTAATCAAAGCGAACTTAGTCTATCGGCTGGCAATCATCGGGCCGTAGATTGTAATTATAACTAATTTATTACATATCACCCACCATTTACATAAACTCAAGTTATTATAATTTAATGCAAATAGCATAAAATTAGCAATTTCGCAATTTGGTCTAGTCTCATCAATCTTTTTGTGTAGTATTGGAAAATTGGTCTATTTTTTGTTGGACTGTGGTAAAGCCAAAAGAAAGGATTATTTCGGTGATGATGGTATTTTTTTTGTACTTGCGTCAACATGCGTCACAGTTTTTTCTTCTTCTAAAATTTAAGCATTTCTTTTTGAGTTTTGTTTCAGAATAACTAATAGTAAAGTACTAGTTATATTCAAGTTTGTAAGCATGAGATATACGTATTAAAAGAACAAAGTCAAAACGTTTAAAGAAATTAAGCTTAATTGGTTAGGATTTCATTAGGTATTTTTTGTATTTTTGTAATGAAATTGGATGCCTAATATTTCTTTTTCGTGTAATATAACAAAAAAATCATGACATGCTTATTTTTCTGTGTTTTTCGTGTAATATTTTATGATGGTCCTACTGGTTTGATGAACAAAAAAATTACAAACAGACAGAAGAACATCGATTAGTTCCTATAAGGTTATATTTAAGGTACGGAACCCTAAAAATTACCAAAAAGGGAAATATAACAGCAGTGAGTACGTATTAGTTAGTAGATTCATAGACAGGGAGCATTTGCGCACGGCTCACAGAACAATGGTCGATGTCACAGTGCACTACGGTCTAATGGTGCGTTTAATATTGTTTCACACAGTACCGATAGCATAAAACATTCTTTTTTTATAAAAAAAACCATAATAAATAGTTCATAACATAATTATGTAGTTATGAAGTAGCTGCATCCGAAAAATTATTGTGTCTCTATGAAATAGAGGTAGAAAACAAAACTTCTTTTCTTTTATTTTGTATAAGACCCGTATACAATGACCTATTTGCGTAATCGATAATGTTCTTCATGCCATGTATGTTTCATGCTATGATTGTAAGTTACTCCCAAAATGAATTGAAAATATTTGTTAAAAGTACATAGAATTTACTATCTCGTAACTTCTGCTCACTCACTATGTATATTTTAGATAAATTCGCTTTCTTCATTAAAATATAATTTATAAGAAAAACTTCCTTCACTAGTATAAGGACACAAACATTAAGCTTACTTGAAGACTTACTTATAACTACTACTGCTTAGAAGTAATACTTTAAATATATAGTTCTTAGAATGCTAACCAATCTTTTACTTTACTTACCTATGTAAATGTTAGAAAAATGCTTTTATGATTGTGCTGTCGGTACTTATCAGATGGTCTGCTGTTATCGGAAAGCTAATTTAAAAAGACCAAGTTTTAGCCGTGGCCCCGTCCGTAGTTTATAAGAAGTACCTGAGTCTCTTTGCAATATCATCCAACAAATTGCCTATGTTTTGATTTGTGGATTAAGATGTGAATCGACAAAATAACTCAGAATAACTCACGACAGGTCTGGATTGTGAGAAGCATGACTTGTGCAGAAGCTCTCTATGATATCTAAGCTACCAAGCCCCACCCGATGGTAAGCAGTTACCGCATATAGACGTTTGAAATGCCAGGAGCATGACTTGCAGATTGCAAATTTGCTTTGTTATAATGTTGATCACATTGCTACATAAGGGTGGATGGTTAAAAGACACGGACATTTTAAGGTTATTTTTTCATTATGCATACGTGTAATCCCTGCGGTGCGCATGAGTGAGTTCGGAGTAATAATAACAAAACTTGTGACTTCCTCTACACACTCCAATGGACATTAATATCCCATCGTATGGATTTTATAAATATTTCGTTTTTCTCTGTACCGACTGAACAAATCTATCTCTGTTCTGTGGGCTGAATTGTATTAGGACGAATGACATTGATATTATATTAAATCTAGTTTATACTTCTAGATTACAAAGTAACTCTTATGAAAATCACAAGTTAAAATGTAACAGGTTAAATAGGGTAAGCAACTTTGTCTACGACCAGTTCGCTGACAGGGTGGAGCTAAGAGAAATACTGGCAAGAAACTCACGCCACTCTTTTAAATAATTAGATAATTACATTAATTTTTATACTACTGGAAAGTATATAGGTATGAGTACAATCGGATGGAAAAGACTTGAAGAAAGCAGTGCGTAAAGAGTAAATAATAAATAATGTATCTGTTGTAGAGTTAATTGCCTTCGTCTGATAGACTGCAATATAATTGATGATGTTGATTGAGTTGCTATTTATAGGAATAGGTCAATAAGTATTAAATGGTCATTTTATGAAGAAACATCACTTTTTCACATAAGCATCGCAAGAAGATAAAGTGTCTGTATGTAGCAGACCGGAGATTACAATACTTAATTATGAATTAACAGAACTGAATTGAGATCATTAATTCATAAAAAAAATTAATAAACATGATTTTACAAGGAACAATATTTTACAGAGACTTAAAAGATAATAAGACACAATTATCTTTACAACATTTAAACTATTTTAATATAAGTGTATTCGTAATTTTGTATGTGTAAAAGTCTTTATATTCACTGGCTCTACGCGTTGACTGTATCAAGATAGTTGAACAAGCAAAACGAGATTACGTACTTGACGTCTAGCAAATTGACAGTCTCGGAAGTGCTTAACAGAAGTTAGTTCAACAGTTTGACCCGCCTGAGATTGGACTCACGACCTGTCCGCAGATCGACACTCAATGGTTATTGCGGTTCGGCTAAGAACGTTTACAAAGGAAATATCCACGGCTACGCACCACCGCCTGCGCGGCTTGCTATAAACTACACCATAAAGAAGATCGGTGTCTAAATAAAACAGTGGTCGTATTATCCAACTGCATCGTATTGTTCTTCTCCGAACGAGCTTCTGTATGACAGTTTTTGACAATTTCAATATAAAATATTGCTGTGTTACGTGGCGAATAGCATAAAAATGTAATTCGTGATACAAGTCTTATTGGAAAGTCAATCAACAATTCAATTTTATTTTCCGTCACAGTTTTTACAAAGCCTTACTAATATTATAATTGCATAAGGGACTCTGTTTGTTAGTTTGTCAAGCCTTAATCACTCAATCAATGTTCATTAAATTTCACAAGGCGATAGTGTAAGAGATGGAGACTGATATAGACTACTTTTGACTTACATACCATATCCTACGGGCCGCGAGCAAAGTCGCGAAAGCTAGTATACAATAGGTATGTAGTTACTTATATGTGAGAAAGGACAAATAATACATTTTATACATAAAAAGCTTGTTAAAAAATCTTTGTGAAGTTATATATTCAACTTTTTTTTTATGCAACTTAATTTATTTTTATTATGTATCTTAATAAGAATGTGTAACAAACATTATCAGATACGATATATTTAACTCTAATTGAGGAAGTTTAAAGAAAATGAATATATATAACAATTACATAAGATAAAAACAAGAAGTTATTTCTTTTTATAATCATTGAGCCGCGATTACAGCTATCATGTTTACCATAACGAGCATTACGTTTGTGTAAAAAACTAACTTTCCATTTTCCGCACACTACAAGTAGCCGTTAAAAAAGTACATACCTGAACTGTAATCACTACAATTGATAACAGCAATGTTGCAATGTATCGTATCGCTACTTTCTCACTTCTTTAGATACTTTCTCAATGCACTGCATGGGTTTACTTTTATTTACTAAATGTTTTAGAATAGGTATGTGAAATATAAAGGTACTAGCTTTTGCCCGCGGCTTCGCTCGCTTGGATATAGTTTTATAATTAGACGCTATTGACAGGGCAAAGCTGTTCAAAGCATCAAAATATAATTTTTCTTAACTATAACTTGAAAAACAAAGAACTGTCTATTTAATATTTTACTCCCTGAACGCATCCCTATCAAAAATATTAAAAAACACATTTTAAGTTCCTATCTCAATACTAATTTTCAAAACGTTAACTTCAAAACAAAGATCTTTTCATACAACGTTTCAACCCGAATTTCACCCTTCCAAAGCCACCCTTGTCAAAAATATTGATGAGGGTAATTTTTATTTTGATAGTAGTACCCCAAAACAAATTTTCAAATCTATAAGTTAAAAAACAAAGAAGTTTCATACAATCGTTTTTATCCCTTTTCACCCCCTTAGGGGTTGAATTTTAAAAGACCCTTTCCTAGTACACCTATAGACATTAGGACAAACACACCCTCCAAATTTCAAGTTGCTAAGACCAGCGGTTTAGGCTGTGCGTTGTCTGTCAGTTAGTCAGTCAGTCAGGACTTTATAATATGTATGGATTGTTGAAGTTTAATGGAAATATATAATCTGTAAAAACTTAAAACTATGTTAATTAATCTAGAACATTCGTCATAAATTATGATGAACCAAATATTTTTTTTAGATAATTTGGAAAATATTTACAGAAAATAATATTTACAACTAAAACTATCTACTAAACAAAATAAATAAAAAATTTAATTATGTATTACTCGCAGATATAAAAACAGCTTTTATATGTTAAATAACTATGATTATACATTAACATTATTTTTTTTACAATTGAAATGAACATTTTAAATTTATTAATATAATAGCATATTATTTACTATCTATAAAACATGAAATAATAAAAGGGAACAATTTAAAATATGGTATCATAAAATTCTTCCCCGTCGCTATAAGTTACGAACCTATAAAGACTAAACTATTTTTTGTACAACAATGATTTTAGGCTATCATAATGCTCTTCGCTATTGATGTTCTATTTCATAACTCAACGAAAAAAAAAGATTAGTGTATACTACTACACTAATATATATAATTTAGTAATATACCCGATATTATGCATAATTTATTTGTTTTATTTGTTTTTTCTCAACGCTATCTTAAAAAATGTATAATGTAAAATGTTAAAAAAAGAATGTGTTATCTTGTATCTTTTTAAATAATCATTCATCAATAACCAAAGCATCAATTGGTCGATTTGAGTTTACTTTATCAATTTATAATTTGAGAGCGGAAATTTATAATTGTACTTAGGTATATATTTATAATATATATACGTATATATATTCTATATATATATATACGTATATATATTATAAATATATATCTCTTAAGTTTGAAATCTAATTAAAAATACACATTCGATATTTTATTATGAAAGAATCAATACGTGGTATGTTGTGTAATTATCTGTTACTAGTAAAACACGTGGGAATCATATCATTAAATTTTGATAAAAGTATTGATAATATCAAAACTATCTGATGATGAGTGTGAAAAATTCGAAGCGACAAAAGGAAAATAAATCTTTCTTTCTATATTTTAAGAACTATATTTGAGTGTCATTTGCAATCTGATCCCTTATATTAGGGTAACACCCCTTTGTTTTTGGAGTACAATGTTAATTGTTTGTTCATTAATTGTTCATTGCTTGTTTGTTAAACTTAATACGATGTGAAAGCAAATGGATAGTTACCTATAATATAATAATTCTATTTATGTATATTTATTATATTTTAAATTAATTCTGGTGACTTCTGCGAGAAAATCTATTCGCAATCACGAAATTCGATTGGTCGATACCGATGTTGCTGTTCATTTGGCAGTGATATTGATGTTGACCAATCGAAGCAGAGACATTTTACAACAATATTAAAAACCTACTAATCGAAATTGTTGGATTCCTGACTTGGGAGAGTTTATATAGCAATAAATAATATTGAGTGAATTCATAACTTAATATACCAAATTAATCCGTATGGTGTGTTGGCAACTTAATATTAATTAGGAAATATAAGTTGCAACCAGGCACTTATTGCTTGTACACACGCCGTTATTGATAAATGATAACGATTGTATCATGTGTATTTGCCAATCAGATCGAGCAATCGCGTGTTTTCTTTCCGTTCTATTGGTTATTCTAAATTGTGCGCGTGTAGAGTGGTTGTATGTAGTACATAATCACAGTAAATATAATTTATTATCGACTTCTTTTATACCTAATGTACTATCTCTGTTAATTATCTACGTTAGTAGATACATACAATCAGACATTTAGACAATTTTTATTAGCATACCATCTTTCTAATTCAGTTGATGAGTGTATCAGCCGCATACTCTTCTAGAAATTTTACATATTATCTGAAACTATTAATACTATATGCGAATGTTTCGATGAATTGATGAATGTTTGTTATTCAACCACGCCAGAACGGCTGAAAAATCGATATAAATTTGGTACATAGATTAATCTATAAAAGCAAATAGGCAATTTTTACATAACACGCGGCTGTGACTAAAATCTGGACCATTTTGCTAAAGATATGTTTACTTTAAACCGACAAACAGAAATTGCTTCGCTCTATTAGCCCCTGAGTTACACAATACCGATTCCCATACGTGCCACGGTGCCTGCGCGCTGACAATGGTGTCTCCTCACGTTATGTACCGTGTAAATTGGTGTAATCTGTCAGTTAGCCGGCCTTTCATACTTTTTTTATACTCATTCAACTGTGTAACGCAGTTATCCAATAAGGATTGCAGTCAAATCAAAGGAATTATTATAATTTTTTTCAATTGAATACTTATTTAGTTGCTAACTATCGCAACTGAGCGTGCTGCACAATGAAAGTCTATCTAGACGAGTATTCCCCAAAGTATGGGTCGCGAGCCACTAGTGGGTCGGCAGTGAATTTTGAGTAAGTCATTAAGAATAAGATTGACAACTAGTGCTCTTACGTGCTACGGGTCTTTCATTAATAGTCGTAACTAAAATTTAATTTTAGTTAATTTAAACTTATATAGACAACAACAAATCCATTTTCTCTCTCAAGAATCATGTGTTGAGTCCCGAATCTGGAATATTATATTAAGTGGGTTGCAGTTCAAACAACTTTGGGAACCACTGATCTACACAAAAAAAAGTTTGACAGTAAAAACACAATATCACTGTAGAGCAGCGAGCATATAAGTGTAGAGTCATGTGTGTATATAGTCAATATATAACTTTAATGTATGAACCCTCAAAAGTATACATGCTCACGACATCTTTGCTTGTGTGATTCGTCGCAACTACTGTTTCTGAACTGTTAAGTGTCGAAGTAACATACAATGTGTAAAGGGATTTCATCAAGCATTGTCGCACTGCCTCTTGTCACCATCAACACCATGACTAGTACTAGGAGAGTACTGAAGAATTTTAAACTGTAACCAATTTAAATTCCAACAACTATGGCGATTGAAAAGAATGAGTTTCTTGCAAGTTCTTCTCAGAGCTCAACCTTGTCAGTGAACTGGCCGTGGGCAAATTTAAAGACACTTTTTTTTGGCTTTGTATAACGTTCATAAGTATCATGTATGTGATCTAAATGAAATAAAAAGATTTGACTTTGACTTTGATACTGAAAGCTCTTGGATGCTAGATAGAAGATTAGCATCGGTGACGCATTCTTGGGATACAAACACATTTATTACTATTAGATCTACGTAAATAGATGTACACGCATGTCGTTTATACGTGACAATGTCACCACCGCATGTGGCATACAAATTACACCTCACTTACTAATACTTTATTGTTTTTTGAAAATTAACCTTATTAATGTTGGGGTACGGTATGAAATTGATTGGTGCCTAATGTGTTATGGGTTAACCGTAAAGGCGGTAGTGGTCTTATTTATTAGGTTTCCATTCTGTTTGCGTATCGCTGGCGGTTCTTCTGTCGCCGCGTGTTGAATTTTTCTAAGGTCCGTGTATTTTATTTAATCTACAAATTTTATAGTAATTGGAAACAAATGTCTGATAAACCATATAAGAATTAATTGACAGATTTTAAATAAAACATAAACAATATATTGTACTTATTCGCGTTACCCACTTTTAATTTAACGGTAGGTCACGTTCAATTAAATTACCTGTTATAAAAAATATTTGAACAAAATTATGCTGCTTAAAAGCAAATTTATTTATTCCTTTCGATGCAAATAACTTCATAATTATGCGTTTTTCTCGAAAATGTTAGCATTCAGTTGCGTTGTTGTAAAATTAAAGAATAATTAGGCGATATTTAATTACGGAAGCTCCATACAGTTGCTAAATTCGACGATTTTGATAGTGGCGCGGAAATAGATTTCCGATTGATAATACTAGAGGTAACGTCAGATAACTTTATTATGACGTCACAGTGCTGAAGTAGGCTTGAAAATATTTTATATTGCTTATCAGCACTTTGTGTAAAGCTAGGCCAAATACTCGGGTGTAGGACAGTCGCAAGTATAGGGTTTATAAGTTACTGGTAATCTCAATCTAAATATACAATTATGAACTAATACTCATTTTTTACAACCACCTGACATATTAATTGTTACAAATCTGATTGGTACGTTTATTTAATTTCTTTATTATTATCCTATCATGCCTCTTAATGTCAATTTATTTGTTTAGTGTAGCGGCTACCGTCCATAAATTCGAAACAAAGTTTATTCCTAGGATATAAACTGTATGGGTTAAACCTATGATAGAAATTGCACTAGTTATTTGTTAGAAACATATTAGTTTATATGTTCAACAGTGGACGTCATTGGGCTGATATGATGATGATGATATTAGTGTGACTATTTAGCCATCGTAACTAAAGGCTTTCTAGTTTGTAGAGGTTTTAATTAAAGCACGTACGAATGTGTACGTAAATCATAATCACCATCATCATTACAACCAATATACATCCACCTGCTGGGTAATTGTGGCCTCTAAACTTTGTGGAGAGAATTTAACCTAAAATACCACACTGGCCAGACGGTATAAAACAGTTGGTATAAGTTCTTGTTTCGAATTATCCTTTTCTCACAGTGCTGCAGCAATATATGTATTATGCAAGTTAATCATATCACATTGGTTGGTAAGGACACTACCAGTCGCAAAAAGTAGTGTCGTTTACAATTATTAGCGACACTACCAAGCCTATTTTTTGTTTAAATTGTACTGTCATCACAGCAAACTCCAGAAATGTAACTCTTTAAGAAAAAGCAGTTACAATTATTATATTCCCGATGTCATAAAATCTTCTCAATGACAAAACGGAGAAAGTTGTATATGATGATGCAATTGGATTGGTAAGTTCTTATGGTGCTGATAGACCTGAGCATTCGCTTATAACAGAACATCGAACATTCCCCGTTTTAGCGAACGTCAAACTGAACAATAAAAGAGTCAAGCTTAGAGCTACAAATCACTACGAAATTTTTTACAATCGTGAATGCTCACCAACAAAATGTTCTTCACGAAGATACAAAACGCTTCCGTTTATTTTTCTGAAATGTAACATTCGCTAGTTCATTACATGTGAATGCTCAAGTTTATATTACTAACCTGCATCTGAAACCAAGAGTCGAGGAGCCCGGCGGCGTGTGGTGCACCCCAACGACCGCCGCCCGGGACAATCTGCAACATAAACAATATATTATGTGATTAGTACCTACAATCAGAAGTTCAATTTTTTTCCGATACGTGCAAACTTTTCTAGCTCTCTCGGTCAATGGGCAAAAACACTAGGAGTGAAAGAGATATCATCATAATATCCACAATTTACCAAAAGGTTTCCAATAAAACCGGTAGGATATTCCTTGTATCTAGCGATATCCTGTTGAAAGGGATGACTACGAGTAGGTACATACTGTCGAGTGGATATAGTTTTTCTGGTTAGCGCCTGTAGAATATTTTAGGACACAGAAATTTATTCCTTATCAATAATTAATTTTTTTTGACGTAAAGGTAACAAATATTTTACGATGTCAACATAGAATTTGTGTATTCTGGTCTTTGTGTGCAATTTTATTATTACTTTGTATGCATTGTGATTTAAAATGTCACTACTTACGCACATACCATTTATTTATTCGCACATTATACTGTAATTTATGTTATGATTGTGAAATATTGAAGGAATTATTTATTTATTTACCATCATTTTTAAATTGTTCGTTTATCAGTCAGGGTAAAGTAAACCCATGCTGTTTAATGAACTCTATACAACAGCCCCCTGATTCTGACTCGTTGGGTTGCTCCTGGATCGTAAACTTTTACGAATCTTAGTACGACGTATTTTTACGGCTTATGTTATTTAATGTTAGAAAATAGTCTAACGTATAGAAAATTAAAAACTGATTATATTAAGGTTTTTTCCTACAACCATTTATTTCTTTAACAATATGTTTTTAACTTTAATTACACTGACATTTCGGGTCGAAAATTTTCCGACAGCTCAGAATCAGGGGGCTGTACAACAAAATCACTGATGTTTGCACTTCATGAATTGTTCATGAAGGATATCATTACTTTATCATATCGAAGTTTAGTAGAAGAATATAAAAGTAACCTTTTTGCTCAACATTTTTTTTTAAATAGTACTGTTTAATGCCGTACAGCTACTTTATTCAAACAATTTTAAGATGTTTTTTGTTTTTTAGTTTTTTGATTATTACCTATAAGAGGAAAATATGAGATGGACATGTAAAAATATAAGTATCTTTTACTAATACTGGTACCTATGACAACCCTACGTCGACCTAGGTCGTCATAGAAGTCTTTATAATTGAACATAAACAGCGCAGAAAATAAGTTCAGAAGTCCATGAAGTTTATAACAAAATAGTGTAATAGGTACCTAAGTATTATTTTTAACACTTAATTTATGTTCATGCTGGCTGAAAGCACAATTGAATTGTCGAAGGGGATGAACGGCAGCGTCGGTGTCCATGTGAAATTTTACTACTGCGAACTAAAGCCCGGCGAGCTTCATGAATGAGTGACTATGGCCATAAAAGTACAGTTCAGGCTTTTAGTGTTCAATAGTTCTAGGGATTACAATTATAGTCTATATCATGCCTACATCGGAATAAAAGCTTTATCTTAATTAGAATAAGATAACAATTCCTTACAGGTTTTTATTTTATGTCTTTTTCATTAAGGATGCAATAAATACATTCTGATACGAGGGAACACTTGTGAGGAAACTTCAGCATAAGTAGTTAATTGTATAAAACTTATGATTCAGAAAATTATAGAATTGAGACAAAAATTTTGTTAATTTATAGGCAGACGGTAAAAGAAAGTTTTTAGGTATAAAAACTGAAGCGATTGCTTGAACAATGGTTCGAAAAAATTAAAAGAGCAAAAAGTGCGAGGTAAATATAGAATTTTTGATATTAATTTCGCTTTGATATTCATGATGCCTAAAGAATAATCTTTGTCTGTGTAAGTATGATGAGGTGACATTTTACTGATTCTTTGGTCGATTCATACCACGAGCTGTTCGGCCAGCGGAATGCAACGCGAAGTTTAAACGAATACAACACGATTGATGTGTAATTATAAAAAGCTAACAGCCAAAATATGACACCCATCTAACTAAGAAAAATCATTAAGTTCGATATAATTTCATAAATACTATATTTCTTCTAGACGAATCTTGTTGTGCCTATGCCTATACACGAATAAACATATTTTTAATTATGTTCATATTTCATTAATATAGACATGCATAGTAAGTGCAAACATACATAACTATAATAGCCTAATATTTAAAAGGTTCGTACATAAACTAATAACTGTATAATCCAATAAATAATATAAATATAGCATATTATCTACGTATAAAAGTAAATTTTAAGCTTAACGTTAGTCATGAGATGTGCATACTTATGTGTATTTAACGGCTTCTACGCACACAAATATATAAGTACTTCTTGAAGTTAATATTTGATAATCTTTCTACCAATACGAAAATAAAAATGGATTAACATATATATGATCAATAAGTCAACTAATACCTAAACAAATGTTTTTCAACAAGACCACGGATTATATTCCGTGAAATTTGTTTACGATATGTCCCACAAAGAGTTTTAAAACGAAAAGTAGGATTTTTGAGTTTCATTTGAGTATACTTTCCTACAACACCTTTTAAATTCTTTAAATAATGCCTATTCTATCATAATACTGTAAATGTAAGGCGCAGAATTTAAATGAATTACTGTTTTTTATTTAGCTATTAATTTTATTTATATTGATTTAAATCTTTTGTCTGTAAAAAATAAACCACACGTTAAATTTTATATCCTCTGTAAAGAAACTATGTATATAATATGCCTAGATAAATTATTTAGAAATAGTGTAAGTGTAAAAATCTGAATGCCAAATTCTCACTGAACAAAGTTTCACAAACCGCATATAGAATAAAATTTAAGTAAAATAGTAAATTGTTCAATATAAAGATTTGGATTTTAGTAAAGACTACGTCAGCAACTCGTTAACAATGCAAGTCTCAATTATATTAAAAAGTAGTGATTTTTTATTTACATTATATTTTATTTTCATTTAGAATTACGTAAGTACCTAATCTTTAATCTAAATACACACGCCTGTATCTTTAATAGATTTAGGTATTAGTAAAGTATAAATTCTAATGTATATAGTATCGAAAACAGTTGAGTGTCGTTCACAATAAACGATGATAACTGTAGTTTTAATCTTTAGAAAAATCGGATATGCCGGCAGGTATCTCAGGTTGAAAAGTTGCATGGCCGGTGTGTGTCAACTACTATCAATAAACTCTTTGTTGGGACACCATAATATGAATATTTTATTCTTTCTTATGGCTTTTTGGAGATTTAAATGGAAAGTTTATTGTTATATCTGACATGATTTTAGCAGATCGTATACTAAGTAAAAGATTTTCTGGACATTATTTTATATGTTTACATGATATTTTAAAAGAAAGATATTATTATCTATCGTATCGACTTATGTTGGCGGTTTAATTACTAGAATTAACTGGTCAAAGAAGTACCAGGACCAATGACTTATTGTCTCTAAATGTAAAAAAAAAGTTTTTTACACTTGAAAATAGGATAAATTTATAACTGCACAGTATTCTCAGCACAATTTACAAGCAACACTTATAGCTAGTAGAATAGATTCGCAAATTTATATAGGTGTTATGTATCACTATTGACACCCACGAAAATTCATAAAAAACCTATTTTCTATTTGAAGCCACACACAGGCTCTCACAAGACACTACTCTCATTATAGACATATAATGAGAGTAGTGTCTTTAATTTTGGATACCCATGTTGCAAATAATATATAGGCTATCGATACAAAACAATCAAATTTGATAACTTTATACAATAGTAATAGTGTTAAACACAAAGGTTTTATACTTAGATTTAAACCTTTTTGCACAATTATTAAATTTGAATTTGAATTCTTTTGTTTTTTTTTTTTACTTTTTTCTTGTGAAGTCTTGAATTTCCAATTATACTTACATATTATTTTACAATTAAATATAATTGCATTTTCATTGGCTTAGAAGTAAAAACTGAAGCGTTACAAAGAAATAGTAAGGAAATGCTTTAATTTTTGATATTCAGAAATTTTACGATAATTTCTTCTAAATCATCAGTGGGCGAAAAATAACAACATTTTAATATTTAATTTACATATCTGCAATTTAAATATCGAGTCACGATATCCGTTAGCTGTTTAACATCTTGGGTAATTAATATAAATTATAAAATCATTTACTATTAAATCATAAACGTTTAGTGATTTATGGAAAATGTCGCTGATATTTAAATGTTTTAATTATTATGAACTAATAATGTAATTATAGACTAAAACCATAGTTATATCTATAAAAACTTATAAACTTTCGCGACTAGTACAATATATAATTAAAATATGACGTAGACCTTTTTCAAAACAATGAAATTGAAGTTATATACTCATGTAATAATATTAGCAACCTATATGTCCCACTGCTGGGCAAGGGTCAGAAAGCTGACATAACAACATTAATATTGTTAACCAGCACCAGTTATAGGTTTAATTTTTCAAATCGTCTTCGCGTAATCGCATAAATTATATCTATATTTTTTTTTGATAGTATCACCTCGGTCGGTTAATATCACAATTGGTTTTATAAAGAGCAGTATACATTATATTAATTAATATATTGTCTCATTTAAAGGGAGTAAGGATGAAAATTCGTTATAGTTTGCCGTCGGTCCGTCGCCGTTGATGTCTTTTGTAAGCAACTTCTGAGAGTCAGGCCTAATATCGCTGCTTATCCCTTTATGATCCTCAAGTAATGTGTTTTATGTTATAAATGCTAAATATATATTCAGCATTAGTAAATGCAAATTGAAATGAAAAATATGTCAATAATATTTTTAATATGTAAAATTTTTCTTAAATTTTGCATTTCACTGATTTTCGGCGGGTGAAATACTTAAAAAGATACTGCTATAAATATCTAATAATTAATGCAAGTCACGAGATTATTTTATGTTTATAAGTTAATTAGATTCGTAACGAAAAATTTTATCGGTACCTAACTGACAAGATCTACATTTTACTAACAACGTAAATTAAATTAAAAACAATACCCTTCCTTGGCAGGAAAAATCGAATAAGAATAACGTATGTATTTTATGCAGATATTTAAAATACTTGTCTGATTATATACAAAATAACATATTCACATATGTATATGTATGTTGTAACGCACATAGTTTAAAAAACAAACAATATAGGTACTCCTTAAATCATAACTACATTAAGTTTTGTGCAACTTTGCCGACGGGTCACATTTTTGTCTGTAGATAAAATTTCAATGTTTTTATTTAAAATATTGTCTACTATCATTACACAAATTTCTTATTTACTATAAAATGTATCTTCGGTCTCAAATAAAAAGGATTTGTACTATGATTTCAATATTTTAAACCCTAACATCAGTTTACGTTAAGGAATAAAACTTTAATAATAGTCAAATTATGACACAAACACAAAGTAAAAAGTATAACGACGGTGGTATGTGCGTATTACATCTAGTCTACAAACCAATTGGGATCGCATACGGCGCGGTATACGGGATCAGAACAACACAAGTGATCACGGCATATTGAAAGACCACTGGGTACCGGGGAACTGGCGTGCGACAGTATACACTGAACGTATGTCACTGTGGAGCTGTGGAGCGTGTCACTGGAGAGCTGGAGTACCTGGTCGCCCACAAGGCCCTCGGCAGCTGTGATCGCGCAACAGGCCTCCATTCCCGGCTGTGGCCGGGCGTCGCGCGGTGTCGCCTAGCGTCGCTCACAGCGTCGCGGAATCGTCTCGGTGCCGGCGCGGGGACGTTGTCATCGCGCACGCCTGCGCGCACCCACTGCGCGGGACGGACTGCGTGTGTGATAGCGCTCGACTCGCGACCTCCTTCACGGGGTTGCAATGAAAGTGATTAGGTTCTTGCGCTACTGATAACGAGGGCTAGTTTCCGTCTCCTAAATATATTACACGGAATAGGACTCTATTGACAGGGTCAATGCGGTCGTAGTCGCCCGACACTACTGAGTACATTATCTAAATATATTAAATAGTTTGTTGGCTTTTGTGCTTGATATAAGATCGATATTTTAGACACGAAACGTCTGACCGCTCGCTAAGCAAGTCACTGAGACGTCTAATCTTTTATTTTATTCCGTTCAGAGCAACCAACACTGTAGAGTTAACATGTTTATTTAACATTTGAAAGATAAGGTTAACGGAACATTTAACAAAACTAATATTTCGAGGAAAAGCTATGTACGTAAGTGGATTGAAAGTGTCGTTGGTATTATATTTAAACGCTCGGTTGAATAGTGGTACGAAGTGTAACAAACAGTTATTTATATCGAAGACAATATCTAAATCACTTTCAAGTTGGAACTATCTCTGGTTATCACAGAGCGTTCGCGTTCGGTGGAACAGGTCTGGTGTATGCGCGCACCGCACAGCGCACGTAGGGCTCGCCTCTCCTGCCTCCGCGACTGCTTTCACTGCGACTCGACGCGTCGCATGCTGTTTTTCTTCTTGTCGACTATTCATCGCCATCTGTACCAATGAAAAATAAGGTTCTGTGTGTTTTGTCACCTATTCTTTGTTACCTTATGGTTAATAGCCCCTGATTTTGATCGTTGAAAGTTTGTGACGTGGGTTAACTTATTACAGTTCTTACCTACTGACAATTATGTGAAGCTAAATTATATTTTAACTTAAATGTTAGTTTTTGTTTAACAAATTCCTTAAATCAAAACAAGCGGGTTTCTGTGAAATAAAAATACTTTTATATACTACAAAGTGAAATAGTTACTTTAGTATTTAGTAAATACTGTAGGTACCTACATAAATAAAAAAAAATCTTGCAGAATTAAATATTCAGAAATTTTCAATCATTATTAAACTCTTTATTTTTTTTTAGTACATTTTAATTTCATTTTACAGTCTCCAATTATACATAGATGACCATCTGAACTGCCGAACGTAATAATGGGCCAGACTCAATAACTATTGCGGTTACATATATCTGATAGGTGAACTACATTGAGTTTGTTAATAAGATAAAATTTATACTCAAAATGTATTTATTTCAATAAAATGAAATGTACCAAATGTACCTACAAAAATATAAACAAAATACAGATCTGGCGTTAACGGTACGAACGTACTAAGCCATGTGCATTTTGTTTATGTACTTAACTATCAAAGATGATAAATTGAGTTTAACGTTTTATGTTATTTTTTTGCTTTTCGAATGCGTGAGAAAACTTCTGGAGGGAAATCAATCCATTCTCAAGAAGTCAAGATCATCAAAGCCATTAATTGCAATTTATTTTGGCAGAGTGGTTTAACTTTCACCAAATTTAGTAAAAAGTGATACTCAAAAAAATATTTTTTGCAACCCAAAAAAATGTTCACGAAATTCGGTCACCCAATTTTAAACGAACACGTTGCCAAATTAATTATGTTTTGGTCAAGTAGTTAATACCAAAAAATACATTTAAACCCAAAATTAGTAAATGTTCAAATTATTTTACATTTTATTGCGAGCCATATTACGTTACATAAAATTAAATACTGTACGTTAGTACCATTGCTTGTTCTGTCGCCATATACTTTATTTGGGATGCTTTGTCAATAATTTGATAAATATTGATTTAATTTGTGATGTGTTTAATTTTATTTTTATTAGTCTGTAAATACTAAATATAGTTTCATAGTGTAGGTACTTTTGTTTGATGTATAATGCTGCATTTATGAATACAAAAACTGAACTGGCAATATTTGCTCGAAGCTTCCTACGGGACAGGCTTTGCCTAGTGTGGGGAGTTTCAGCAATTAAAAGACTAAGATGTATCCATTTGTTTATTTATATTCACTTTGTTTTAACATAATGTTGTATGGTAATATTTATGGTAATAAACATATTCTTATTCTTATAATTTCGTGAATATTAACAAAATTTGGCTAACGTTTACATCTAATTTTTAAAGCTCATGCATCACCTCAATTTCATATAGTTACTTATTTATTTGATTTGCGTATTTTCTAATTTTGAAATTCGGTATTGGTTTCTTTTTTGGGTACTAACCTATCTTTTGGTTTATAGCTTGTATTATCTTACCATAGAAACTTTAAGAAAAAAAGCTATGAAATAACGATCGTTAATGAATTTTTTCGAGCAAATAATTAGTAATTACGTTTCTGCTTTAGTCAGCGCTAGAGCTTATTCCCCCTTATAAGAAAATATGGACATAAGCCATTGTTTTAGTGTCAAAGTCGTCAATTTAAACCTGGTTTAAGGCTTAGTCCGTATTTTGTAATAAGGGGGATTATGTTCAACTTTCTTACTGTTTTTATTGTATAGCGTCATTTCTACATATCTAAGAGGTATGTAGCTTCAAAAATAAAAAAAATCTAAAAAAAATAATTAACACGTTCGCTGCGATATAAGGCTTAAGCACCCGATGCATGTACTTCCACTCTCTGCGGAGGCGAGAAACAGCGGTATTCCTCTAGGGCGGCGGCCGTTCTATGAGTATTTTTGCATGTGCGAAGAAGACAAATATAGGTTTGAGTTTAGGATGTTGATGACAACTCAATAAAGCATTAAATATTTTGCAAGGTTTTACGGCCCGATAACGCACTGATTGATATTTTTTTCGATTCCTTGCGGGTATCGGGTCGATAGGCCCGTCATAGATCATAAGGTTATTGCACCCCATTTCGCACTGTAATACATATTTGCATTGTTTATTTCCGATTAGTGTTGTGACATACATTAGCGGGAACGGTCGTAGTTATATTACTTAAGGACTATCGAGTGTTTGTGTCAAAGTTTGTGTACATTTATAAGTGGTGTAAAACTACTTATTTAAAATGAGTCAGAGAACAAAACGATGTAGGAAAATGCTACAATTATCCATTCAGAAAAAATAGTGAAATTCAAAATATTTCCGATGAAGAAAAGTCGAAGTGGAGAAAAGTTTTCATAAAAACTAATAATATAAATGATAAGTCGCAGCAAAACCCCTTTGATATTAATGTCAATCCTGGAATATGAATTATGTGTCGATAACTTATTTCCCATCACTAATATTTTCTATATTAAACCTATTACTCAGTGCGGTATTGGGCTGTAAGACCTTATACTTATTTACACATAAAGCTCTTAGGTAAAAAGCAGGAATCCGGGGCGAGGCAAACACCATGACAACCAACTCGTCTACTAACAATATCGATAGGTAATTTTCCAAAATTTAATGTTTTCGCAAAGTTACAGCCTTTTATATCCGTCGATACCTTACTAGGTCTATGAGCCCCATAACGCAGTGGTGAAGAGTTTAAGTAGCAGGTCAATCGGCCATCTAACGCACCAGATAAATAAACACAAGTTTCGGTCCCGCAGCGAACGTGTTAAGTACCAATAAAAGTGAAAAAAAGAAAGAAAAGACCTTTATTTGTTTTTACATTTGATATTTTGAATATATTTGAATATACACGACAATATAGATATAAATTAATCTGTATAAGAAGTCATATAGAAAACAATTCGCGTATATACTCACAAGTAAATAGAAAAAAATTGCATTGTCTATTATTTTATTTTATGAATTTTATTTGTCTTTTAAGTTATTATGTATTAATTTGTATTAATTACTCTTACTGTATTAGTAATACCTACGTCTAGTTTTAAATACCTAAGTCAGTTGTGCGGTTATTGTAATATTAAATAAATAGTTGTACCTAATTCCAATACTTCTACACAATTATGTAAAATATCAGAAAGCTGCTAAGTTATGATTAGAGTATTGCAAATTAGTGACAAATATAAATTTACATGACAGAAAGTTATTCTCTTTAGATTTGTCGCTAACCTGCAACACTGTTCGTATTTAGAAAATCTATTCCCATGAAAAATATTTGTCATCAATCAAATCAAAACGATCTTTATCTATGAATCATCATATTAATGTTAAGATGTATCTTAAAAAATAGTTCATTAACATTTTTAAAACCTTAATATAATAAGTATATATATCCTTCACGTTACGGACATCAAAAATATAGTTTTGTATCCAAAATAGTAGATTTATGTGTCATCTATTAAGTAGATAAATTCGTAATTTTATGAAAAATGCTTTTAGGGTAGATCCGAAATGGATAGGTTAAGTTAAAAGGCTAGGGTGAACTTTTTGATATGATTGATACCTATAACATATTTTCAAACGATAATAAAGACTTATTATACATAGAACCTGATACAAGATTTTTATATAAAGAAACGGTCAAGTACGAGTTAGTTGGTCCACCGCTATCCACACGTAACTAGGAAAAAAAGTAGACTAAAAAAAATAGTAAATTTTGTGTCACAATCACAAAAGCAGCAAAGTGGAAACGATACGAGAATTGAGGAGTTTTGTCAAAACGAGTAGGCGTACAAGTGCATTTTAATAATTAAATTCTATTACACAGGTCAATCCCACCCACACTTCGATCACTGTGGTGATTCTTGTAAGCCAGGATTCATTATGATGAACCCTTGAGAATACCGGGCTATGACACTCAGGAAATCCACGGAAAGCCTTAATCAACTGTCTTATTTTATTTATGTACTGTTTTACAAGATATCTTCTGTCTTCTTGTCTTGACTTCGCTTCGTGGATTCCGACGCCTAAGAATATTAGTTAAATATTAGGTGATAGGTAATTTTCAGTGCGCATTTGGAATCGCTAAGATTACTAGCTACTGGATAGGATCTACTTAAATATCATAGCGAACCTTCATTAAACCTCACACAAGATTGCACACACCGATTTATTATTTTATATAGCTTAAAAAGGATAAATTTTGCTATATACCCGACGCACTTTGTTCTGCTCTGTATCAGTTACAATGGAGAAATAAAAAATGGGTATTTTATATAGGTACGTAAGTACAGAAAATACTCTGAAATAGGTACCTATTTTAGAGTATTTTCTTCACTGTTCGCCTGATTCCTTATTATCGAAGTTCGAGGAGGTTACCTTTATCCAACTTCAACAAATATAAAAAAAAATAGATAGCGTAGCATCATTTTATTTTGTTAGTATAAACCTGAATATCACTTGCGCAACGCAACGCTGCAAAAACAATTGCTATGCTGAAAATTTTCTATAAAGGTAAAAAAAAAATTCGGTATGACCACTACGTACGTGTGTACCATCAATGTATTTAGATTAGACCGTATGTATTGAGTAAATTACTTGACATTGAATCAACCGATTGGTAGATCATATCCACGAATTATTTGTTAATATGCTGGTACTCTGCCTCCTAAAGCTCACGATGATTAGTATTTTTTAGGATATCGATATTTAAAGTTTATCTGTTTGTTCCATAGATATGTATTAATTTGAACAAATAATAAATCTAAGGTTTGTTCACCTCACAGTGTTCATTATTTTTATTGTAATTAGGTTAAATAAGTTTCTTGTGTAATTCTGACGTTTACCGACATCTACCGCGATAGCCGGTACTAGTTTCTATCTTAAAGTTCCACGAGCTGCGTCTAGATGGCGCTTCCATTCGTTTTCATGTTTATCGCCATAGGTAGGTATTTATTTAACATACTTTGATAACAAAAGATTTAAAATTTTCATGCAAAATATTGGCTAGTAAAAAGAATAACAAATTCTAAGACTTTGAAGATCAATACGTGTACTTGTCATTATTAAACATGTTATTGTACTTATGTGGATACCTTAGAAAATCAAAGAATGTTAGTAGGTAGGAGGGACTGAATTACCGCTACTTTTAAGCTAGCGTTATGGCTTACCGTTATGATAAAGATTAGTTAAGTATCCAAATTATAACGCTACTCAAACGAGAGGTAGCGTTAAACAGATACCTACCAAATTTATATCGTTAAAAGTAACATTCATATACCGCTACCAATATACCTCTCTCTTTCTAATGAAGAAGTAAGGGAGAATCTGCTGATACGATGTTGTCGGTCAACTTGCGGTATCGGCTGTAACAATAGCTCATGAATGTTTCTGTGTCAAATATCCATGTTTCTGTGTTGTGCTGAAATCATCTTATCCATCAATTCCGGCCGCAAGAATGCAGTTGTATCGCATATACCAGAGTTGGGCGTTATTCAAATAAATTTTTATTTAAATAATTATTCGAATATTTTTTTATTCGCAATGTAATTATTATTTGAGAATAATTCATTCACGAATGATTTACTCGTGGATAATGGTTTACAAATAAATTATTTATGATTTTATTCGTTATTTTAAATAATATTTAACCGTGAATTTTGACAAGTGCTTTTACAGTAATGTAACTTAGGGTAAAATGGCCACCATCTTGAACTTAGCTATTTTTGGGCTGATTGACTCCAAAATCGATATCTATTCTGACGATCCCTTTGACTGCTTGACATAGCGATGATATTAAAATTTGGAAAATTAGTTATCATCTTGAACTTTGCTGTTTTTGGGCTAATTGACTCCAAAATTAATATCTGACGAGCTTTTTGACTGTTTAAGATAGCGCTGAAGTCAAAATTTAGCAAAATGGCCGCCATCTTGAACTTTGTTGTTTTTGGGCTGATTGACTCCAAAATCGATATCTGACGAACCCTTTGACTGTTTAATATATCGCTGAAGTGAAAATTTTTAAAAATGATAATGATATGAATTTGGTGTCAATCAGCCCAAAAACAACAAAGTTCAGGATGGTGAACATTTTACAACTATGACTTCAGAACTATGCCCAGTGATCACAAGGATCGTCAGATATCGATTTTGGAGTCAATAAGTCCAAAAACAAAAAAGTTCAAGACTCCAGACATTTTCACAACTTTAACTTCATAACCATGCCCAGTGATCACAAGGATCACTAGATATCGATTTTGGAGTCAATCAGCCCGAAAACAGCAAAGTTACAGACAGTAGTAGTCTAGAGTAGTCCGTTTTAGGGTTCTATAGCCAGAATGGCAAAAACGGAATCCTTATAGTTTCGTTCTGTCCGATCGTCCGTGTGTCACAGACATTTTACTCGAAAACTACTCGATGTATATCGATGAAATTTGGAGAATAGGTGTCTTGTGTGGGTCGCTACTAAGTTTGGTAGTTAAATAATAAAAATAAATAATTCTAAGAGGGGCACTCCAAATATATGTAACAGATACAAAATTTTTTTTTTTGCAAACTTTTACATATGGGATACTTCGACATACAACTACATTGAGCATGGCCCAACATACTCTTAACCGGTTATTTTAATAGTTATTTGTTAATTAAAAATTAAAAAAACTAGTTACGAATCAGCGGTGTCCAACAAAATATGAACGCTCGGTAGCGGTGTTAAGGTTCAATTTCGGGTGCATCAAGCGACGGTCGTTCGAGTAGGCAAATAGTTGTGCCTAAAGTTGATCTTTGTTCGAGAGTGATTTTTCAGTAGTACTACACTATTACTTATTCTGTGGCGTGTTTTCCGAGTAATTATTTTTAGACAACAACAAAATTCGTAAAATTGCAACATTCGTTCGACGTACTGACTACGCAAATACCAAGCTGATTGTGTCTTCACTCCTAGGTACCTACGATCCAAACGTCGAAACATCTAGTTACAAAATATTTCAGTGCGCGCGGCGTGTTGGCGAGTTAGCAACGTAGCATCGCAAAGACAGTCTTATTCTTTCAAGTTAACGTTATAAGTAGCGCTACTTTTTAACGTTAAGTTTCAATCCGTTATCGATACCTTTGTCGAAAACTAGTTAACGTATGGTAGCGGTAAGTTTTAGTAGTTTTACCGTTAAAAAAATTGTAACGGTAACCGTCCTTAAAATTCGAAGATTTTAAAGAATTTGATGCCATGAGTCAAACTCAAGCAGGTATATCATTATTCCGTACAAAAGAATAATATGCCTAGGGCACGGCTCAGTGCAATTATACTAGATACCTATATATAAACCATAAGAATTGCCTTGGAAGTACCCTGCTTTTGGTACAGAGGGAGGGAGAGTATAAACTTTTCTCGTCATAGTCGGTAGGCAATCAACGGAACTTAGACTGATAATGGGGCTGCCCCCTTTGTCCCCTATTCTCCATACGCACGACACTAAATTATATTTTGTAACTAGACGTCGCGCGGGGCTTCGCTCCCGTTATTCTTTATTTGGCCACTGCTCTGCTTCTATTGGCCATAGCGTGACATTCTGAAGCCTATAACCTTCCTCGATAAATACACTATTCAACAATGTAAAAGAATTTTTCAAATTGCACTAGTAGTTACTGAGATACCTACTAGCGTTCAAGACAAACAAACTCTTCAGTTTTATAATATTATATCTATACTGATATTACGACTGGCCTGTTGGTCTAGTGGTTAGTGACCCTGACTGCTAAGCTGGAGGTCGTGGGTTCGATCCCCACCCAGGACAAATCTTTGTGTGATGAGCATAAAGGTTTGTTCTGTGTCTGGGTGTAATTTATCTATAATATGTATGTATTTACAAAAAAAAATGTATTTAAGTAGTATATCAGTTATTTAGTACCCATAACACAAGCAAATATAATTGCTTACTTTGGGACTAGATGGCGCTGTGTGAATGTGGTAGAATATTATTATTATTATATTATTATAAAGGTGTGGTTTGATTGTTTGTTTGGAATTTATACATTTATACATATAAACTGACATTTTCGGCTATAAACAGGACAGCAATCAGGGTCATATACGCCCTCTATCGAAAAATTTAAGTATATTAGTACTGTGTAGAATAATAAATTATATTCTTATTAGTCAGGTTGTGCCGGTGCTGCTGCTGCATTTGCCGAAATTTCAAGCGGCGCAAATACATGAATCTTGCTGGCAATTCCTTATCTTTTTGTGCCGTTTGGAGTCGAATCACTTGGGCCTTGGAGTGCTTGCGCTTGTCCGACGCGCCTCATAACCAGCATGCTTACTATTATCTTGCACAAAGAATAAGCTGCCATCCAACTTGACAATGTTGCCAGCCTGGCACTTTCCGGCAGACAGCGGCAGCGTTGTGGAATTTTTTTATGATGCCATATTATTTTCTTTGTTTTCCTTTTTTTATTTCTTTCATCAGTTTTTGTTTTAGTATTTTATGCACTTGGTTTATGTAAATATGATTGTGAAGCTGTAAATATTATAATAAGAAATCTTGGACATAGGTATATTATAAACTGATCCCGATTGAATATATTATTATGATGTCATACAGTCAGGTACGTACAAAATATTTATATTTATCTATTGAAAAAATCAATGGTGGCCGAATGGATATCGACCGGCATTCAAATCATGCGGTCAGAGTTCCATTTTGACCAGCATGGCGACAGTACTAATGTGGATTTCACTTTGTGGAATTTATATGTACTAGTCAAGAGATACAATCTGATCTGATCTGACGGTGAGGGAAAACATCGTGAGGACACCCACATACTCTAGAAGAAATTCTCACCAACCCACATTAGACTAGTGTGTATGGATTATGGCCATAACCTTCTCAGCTCTTCAGATAGAGAAGAGGAGACTCGATCCCAGCAGTGGGATATTAATGGGTTGCTGATGAAGATTGAAAAATGCTATGAGGAAGAGAGAAAAACGTATCTAATTTTAACACTGATGTTGCAAAAAAAATATTATATCTGCTTCAATACTGTTACTAAGCCAATTATCACCATATGACTTAAAGAAATGCAGTCCTATTTTCCTGAAGGTATGAACAAATACTTTGTTCACCAATATAAGTTTCTGTCTAGTCCAAAAAATACAATTTATTCTAAAACTAGCCGTACCCGCGACTTCGTTCGCGTGGACAACTTATCCAGCATTCATGGAGTTTTAATTTTTTTTCAAAACTAAAGTAGCCTAAGTTACTCCTTGTGACAATAGCTATCCGCCAGTGAAAGTCCCGTCGAAATCGGTCCAGCCGTTCCAAAGATTAGCTGGAACAAACAGACAGAAAGACAAAAATTGAAAAAATGTTATTTTGGTATATTTACCGTAGGTATACACATTCAAATGCATGTAATAAAAAGCGGTTATTTTATTATTACAAACAGACACACCAATTTTATTTATTTGTATATATATATAAGAAACGTGTACCAAAACCGTGTGTCTAAATTGGTGAATTTGCATGTGTGTCTGATTATGTGATGCGTGAACCAAATTTATGAAATGTGCACGCCGCACGGGCAGATCCGACATGGATAAGTTAGGTTAAAAGGCTGACTTGAGGCGCCTCAGTCTTCGTGGTATTTTTTTAAATGTTTTCACATTTTATAATTTACTAATTTTGGTGCAAATTTACTAAATTTGGCGCACATTTACTAATTTTGGGTTGCAAATGTATTAAAGTACTTAATTTGCCTAACAGAACTTAATCAAATGGGTAACGTCTTCTTGATAAACTAGCCGTGCCCGCGACTACGTTCGCGTGGACAACTTATCCCGCATTCATGGAGTTTTAACTTTTTTTTTTACGGACCCTGATATTTTTTCAAAACTAAAGTAGCCTAAGTTACTCCTTGTGACATTAGCTATCCGCCAGCGAAAGTCCCGTGGAAATCGGTCCAGCCGTTCTAAAAATTATCTGGAACAAACAGACAGACAAAAATTGAAAAAAAAATTATTTTGGTATACCTATGTACCGTATACACATTCAAATGCATGTAGTAAAAAGCGGTTATTTTTTTATTACAAACAGACACACCAATTTTATTTATTTGTATGTATAGATGTATAGATAGGGACAGATTTTGTTTTACATTTACCTTTTTTGGGTTTCAACTTGCAAATGATATTTTTTCTCTATTAGTTTTACTAAATGTGTTACCTATTATCTAATCTGTGGTGTTGCAGTTAAATCACAGCCATTAAAAAGTGACACTGAGCTCGCCGCAGAATGGTAGTATGCGCTCTATGCGTCCAGTAGATGAGTGGCCATGACTATTGATCCTACCAATCAAGTGAAAAATTATAAGCGTGTCAATTGAACATAATACATAGGTTTTGTTTTAGGTTGTTATGACGTTGGAGAATTTTTTGTAAAGCCATCACTCGCATTTTTGAACAGGCTCTGTGTCGCGGGGGATTTTTGAACAGGCTCTGTGTCGCGGGGTATTTTACAAACATATAATTAACGGACATCAAGTACACCCAGACTCAAAACAAATGACTATAAACTAAAAAAATACCTATCTCTGTTCTGTGACTATAAATCACATAAATATTATATTATGAGCGATGGTGGCTGAATGGATAAGGGATCGGCATGCAAATCATTCAGTCCGAGTTCGATTCCAACCGGCAGTACCAATGTGGATTTCACTTTGTGGAATTGATACATAATTATGTACCTACTAATCAAGTGACGTACCAGCTGCTAACAGTGAAGAACAGGAAAACATCGTGAGGAAACCCACATACCTATTCTAGAAGGAATTCTAAGTGTATATCTGTTCCACCAATCCGTACCCTAGGCCTTTACCTCAAGTTGCGCTCGCGCCCCTTACTTGTTGCACATATGGTAAGAACGTGCACCGCTCAATATGCACCTACTAGGCAGGCGATTACGCTGCTCAATTCTTTGATTGCTCAGTATCCAGATGTCGACATATTTACTAACAAATTGTCATTTTTCTGTAAGTATATATACAAATGAGAAATTGTTTAAAGTTTTCCCTGTGGCACCATGTTTTGGGGAACTGTTAGTGTAGTAAGCAATTGTATAAATAAAAAAGTCAATGCCGACCCAAATAATATGCGTGTAACAACCCTCACCAGTTCATCTTACCAGTTCTTTCGATTTACAAAACTTTGTCTTCAACCAGCAATAAAATCAATAACAGTACTAACTACATATAACATAGTAGATACCTAAGTAACCTTAACTGGCTCGTATGACGAGCGACATTGCATTGCAATTTAACACACACAAACACACCAATCAAATACGATTAAATTGAAAATAGATGTACTTGTCGTAATTGAAACAGGCGTGAGTTTGTCGCCGTTCAATTGATGATAAATTATTTGAATACAAACTTGCGAAAGCAATTGTTGTTTTAAAGGTACGCTGTATCATTATGATTTTTTTTATATGACAATTGACTAACATTTTGTTTGTTTGATTGATTGAACGCGCTAATCTCAGAAATTACTAGCTCGAATAAAAAAAAAATTTTGGCTAGTCAATTTATCAAAGACGGTTATAGAAAATCACACTTCGACTAATAGGAGCTGAGTGACCAAACAAAGAGCCGAGCTGCATCAGCTGTAATTATAATGAAATTGTAGATAAGTATTCATTCAATGTGCAGAACAACCAGGCTGTCGACATGTTATATTAATCAATGTATTTAGAGTTTTAACAACTGAGGGTCTCAAGCTTTTAGAAAAAAATTAAATACCTAATCAGAATGATTTCCATTCTTCAGAATTCAATACAGAACTGGGCATTTCTATAAAATGTTTTGACTCTTTTTTTATTACCAACTAACTGCCTCTTATTATTGCTAATTCATTACTTCAACATAATAATAAACTCTTAATTTGTATTAGGTTGAAATTCCCAATTGTAGTATGTACAATAAGATTTAGAACAATTTTAGCTTCTTTAGAAACGACTCTGACAGGTATCTTTTTGCATCAAAATTACTAAAAGTTCAATTAAAAGTAAGTATAAATTATTTGTTATTGTAAACCTATCATATAAAATTCAATGAAAAAAAAATGTTCGGTGCTATGGCAATAATAACGCCAATATAAACGAACAATGATTACCTTGACCTATTAATAAATAAGTATGTGTGTTTCCGCCTCACATATTGTCTCAATAAACGAGCTTGACGTCATAATCAGTAGATATTGTATATTTATTTTAATGTAATATTAACATTTTTGTTATTTATTCAATTTTCTTTTGACATACCTATAAATATCAGCCCAACGACGGACGTCCACTGCTGAACATTGGCCCCATCTAATTTACGCTACTGCGAACGGTCCTGTGCCGCTTGCAATCAACGGCCGCCCTGATCAGGTCGGCGGTCCATATGGTGGGAGGCCGTCCCACGCTGCACCTTCCAATACGTGGTCGCCACTCGAGAACGTTTTTCCCCCATCGGCCATCAGTTTTACGAGCTATGTGCCCTGCCCACTGCCACTTTAGCGATGCGATTCGGTGAGTTATGTCGACAACTTTAGTTCTCCTGCAGATCTCCACGTTTCTGATTTGATACCTATTTTTTTTTTTTCCTTCTGACTTCTGCGGTAAGGTGGCTAAGACTAGACTTATTACCACGTAAGGCTAAAACATCACCCCAGGTAAAGGCCAGTCTCCAGTTCATACGATGTCTCGAGTTTATGAACAACTTGGTCCCTATGGTCCAAAAATTTATACAAAAAAAACAGTTCATAAAATCTAGGCTCAGAAATTGATTTTTTACATAGTTATGTCATTTGAAATCCCAAAATAACCGGCAGTGAATTAGTTTCTTTACAAGTCAATGAAAGATCAGATGTCGTCAGTTTGTCAAAGCAAGTAATATCCCACAGTCATAGTCTACTACACTACACTACAGAAATAGAGTTTTGCCTTTGGGACGCTTACCATTGGTACACACTAGACCGACTGAAATGAAAATAACTATTTCAAACTCAAGTTAGACAAAGACATGTCTCCATAATAATACCTATCACGTACCCAGATTTTTAGTCTGTAATAAATTTAATTGGCATTCACGGACGCTTCTTATATCACAAGTGATGCACATCAAACTTCAGGTTCCATTAACACTAGACAATTACTTCTTTATCGCCATATTATAATATTACTACTTCTATAAAAGAACTTTCTTTCTTGTAGTTGATATTTTACTCTAATATACATACATACATATAGATCACGCCTCTTTCCCAACAGAGGGGAAGGCAGAGACTATTTCCTTCCACTTGTTACAATTCTGATATACATCTTTGGCTTCTTCAACATTCATCAGTCTTTTCATGCATTCTCGCCGGTTTAGGGTACTCCTGATCTATCCCTTCTTTAGAACGTCACCTATTTGGTCATGGTAATTTCTTCTGGGTCTTCCCTTTCACATTGGCCTCATATATTTGTTTGGTCACTCCTCCTTCATTCATTCTCTCGTCATGTCCAAACCAGCTTAACATTCCTTGCTCTATTCGAGTCATTTTAAACCACAACGTTCCCTTATTAACGTATTCCTTATCCTATCACTCAAATTTACTAATACCATTTATATAATGTACTTTTATGTTAGGCATGATCAGATTGGCTCCTGAAGTCCGGATAAAGTACAAGCTTGACCTTCAACAACATTGACAAGCTTTTTTGTCAATGACCCAAAACCTGTTTTAAATTTGCACATTCGGACCGAAGACATTCCCAATTTTGTTCTCCATTCTTTAGAATCTTCGAGGATTCCGCGGAAGACGAGCGATTTCTTATTGAGTTTGTATGTTACATATAATAAGTTCATCATCATCAGCAACCCATTAGGTCCCACTGCTGGGTTCGGGTCTCCTCTCCTCTAAGTAGAGAGCTGAGAGGGTTTAGGCCATAATCCACTCACGCTGGCCTAGTTCGAGTTGGTGGATATACTGGGTGGAATTTTGTAATGCCACCTGGAGGGAAAGTACTTCAAATACTAGAGATAGATAATTTTACTCAAAGGAAAAATTCCTTTATTTAAAAAAAAACATAACTGCATTTAACGATTTCCGGAAATTCGTTTACGATACCCAGGAATCGAAGCTAAACCAGCCAAATTCCCAAAAATAAAACCCTGTACTTTTATGGCGTTCACCGATAGGGTCAATCATAAGGATCGAATCTCTCTAACAAACGTGTTAAATTAAATAAAAACAAAACCATAAAATCTTTACTTATAAATACGATGAGACTAGATAAAGCACTTTTACATGTTCGTAATTAATAATTATCTTTGACGTCATTTATTTATTAAAATAAGAAAGAATTATTTAGTTAAGAAGATTGCGACATGCACGTATGTTTGTTGGAGGAAATGAAAAAAAAGATGCGTGTTAACTGCATGAGACACTAGAATTACCACGTAAACTTTAAATTTATTTATTGTAAGTAACATAAATTAGATTTTTATGGTTTTATTCTTATTTAATTAACCATATTTGTTAGTAAGATTCAATCCTTATGGTTAACCCTATCGTTAAATGCAATAAAAGTACAGGATGTTATTTTTTTTGAATTTTAACTGGTTCAATTCCCGGGTGTGGCAAGCGAGTTTCCGAAAAATTTTGAGTGCAGATTTGTTTCTTTTTAAACAAACAAACAAAGGAATGTTTTCTTTGAGTAGAATTATCTATCTCTAGTATTAAAATTACTTTCCCTCCAGGTGGCATTACAAAATTCCAACCTGTATATGTTACTTAAAGTTGATTACCTATTCCTTTTCATTCCACGACAATATAAATTGAATCATGCGTTTCATAATGTCGAACATTTCTATAGATGCTAATCTGACTCTCACAACGTATCATTTGTTTTCATACGTAACGTAATATAGAGATGAATTTGGTCAGAGGCGCCGAGTCTGTGGGCGGTCAGTAGTTATATCACTCATGAGAGTTAATTACTCGATGTATAGCATTTATTAATAGCATGAAAAAGAGGAATGATATAGACAAATAAATTTTAGTCATATTTGAACACGTTAAGTGACTAGATATTTTTATTGTGTAGGTTTCATCTGATAGTGTAGGTAAATGAATTCGTTTAATAACAGTATGGTTTATTGTGCAACAACTACGACTGAAGGATATCTTGTACATGTGTCAATTCAATATCCGAGTTCCAATATTGTGATTCTCTGTCAATATCAACTACTTAACATTTTTAAATAATATCCTTCCGTCAATCAACCGCACGTGACATGTGAAGTAGTAGCAGAAGCAGAAGTCATTTATAAAAGATAGCCATTTAGAAAAACAGAGTAGGTTTGAATAAACAAGGTACTCTCTTTTTGGTAATGAAGATAATATGTAGTTTAACCACATAGAAATCCTAAATACGTTATATTATCGGATTATATTTGGGATAAAAACATTTAAGATGTCTCTAATCTTTCCTGAGTGCAATAATTAAGATCGTAAACATCTCAATCATGAAGTGAATAGCCTTTGAAATACTTTGATTATCATGATGATTATCTTCTCATACTCGTATAATGTCTAAAAGAACTGAAAGTTGTGGTCCTCTGGCAAATATGCGGGTGCTGTTTATCGAAAGATTCCTTCTTTCACTAGGAAAAGACTAAAATTTTTGCTTTTTGCTGCTACAACTTATATACACGCAAGTTATTTTGTTTTGCAAGCATCGATATCCTATGAAATTCGCTTGTCACGACTAGCTGAGGATGTTACGGCAAAACGTCTCAATAGCTTTTTAGCCCAAGTCCGAGATCGAACACGCGACCTCTTGCACAATATAGTCCTACATACTCCCAACGCGCAACTGGGGTGATATTATCTATTTTTACCTACGACGGAACGGAGACGGTATATATGCGTTTGGGGTGAGAGGTTGTGTGTTTGGGTGTTCCCACATAATGCCATTTTTTGACATAAAACTGAACGGTGTAGACCAATAGTACACTATTTTAAAGACAATCAAATTTCAAATTTTAAGGACTAAAAATATTATTATTATTATCACTTAAAATTAAATATTATACTCGTATCAAAAACTAAAACTAGTACACTAACTCTTCCTCTGACAATACCTCATACATCCCGATAGTAACACATTCCATTTAATTGATTTATATTATTGTCGACAAGATAATGTTATTTATGGAAGGCACACTGGCTAAATGGTCCCCAAGCTTTTCCGCGCATTTATACGCAATATTTTCTCCCATTTCCTGGTCGTAAACTCTCTTTTTTTGTGGATTGGATTAATTTATTAATTCACAATATCTAATATAGGCAATATTAGATATTGTGAATTAATACTACCAGATTTAGTTTATGTGCTTTTTTAAAGTCAATGGTCTATACCAAGAAGAACTAAACTACCCATGTCTTAATGGAGAAAATTCGACACTAAGTAGGTACATCATCGAAATTCAGCCACATTAATGCAAAACGTTTACGAATGTTTCCACAAAAAAGCCAGCAAAGGACAAGAGGCAATTTGGCCAATATAATCTAAAAACAACAAGTTAAGGAAGAAACTGTCAAAAAATCTTGCGTTAATTTTGGGATAACCTATATAAATAACGCAGAAAAGCCTGTTTTCAAACATTAGAGCATATTTCTTTTCAAAATGACATACAAAAAACAATGTTACGCATTAGAGTGGTACAATGGCGACGAAGACACAAAGTCATATAGTTCCTCTGAGCGTATGACACACAGAGGGATTTTAAAATCTCTTCACAACTCCGTTATCCGTGACATTAGGAACACGCGTATAAACCAAGTACTTAAAACGGAAACAAAGTATTCTATTCTTTTGTAATAAAATATTTATAACATTAAGAGTATATATGTATAGTATAACTACTAATCAGAAAATCGTTAACACCAGAAACGACAACACAGTAAGCCACACAATAAAATATGTCATAATTATGCATTTGGATCTACAATAAACTATTACAATCCTTATTATTGAGACTTATGATAAAGCATTAATCTATGTGTACAGTGTATGAATGATGTTCACGTGTGTGCGTATGTATCATGCTAGTTAGTTAATGATAGTTAATAAAATCATTCAGCGGAGATGATTTTAATTCGCGTCTCATTCGAGATGGTTTTTCAATGCGTCTTCAGTCTTCACACAAGACGGACGCCTCACCTATTTCTGAAATATAATATTTCATAAATATTATTAACAATGGGGTCAAAGAAGAAAAAGGAACAGTGAGTCTTTTTTATTATTGCCTTGCGATTGTTTGTGTTTTTAATAATATTAGAGTAACCCGTGTCTAAAAATGATAATAGTGCGCTTATCCCTTAGCGTTTAAAAACGCTCGATTTTTTTAATTACACAAGGACAGTCGATGTAAAGAAGGCATTCGTATAAGTCCGGCGTTTTCGCAGATTGGAATTAATAAAACGTAATATTTAGCCGAGCGAATGTTTAATTATGTAAAGCTTTCAGTGTAATATTTTTCTTTTTAATTGTCATGGTCATTTAACTTTATAATAATGTAATGTTTGGGATATTTACCACAGAACAAATATAGGTTTTTTTAGATATTCACCATGACCTTTATTTGCATTAATGATATTTATAGATAGTAAAACAAAAGTTATACACATCAATAAAATACCTTTATTTAAAAATCGTGATGAAATAGCGATATTTTCTTCTACGTTGTCTGAGCCTGGTTTCACGAAAAGCTGAGAATATATTTGGTGCTTCATTTACTTATTTTTGAAATTTTGGTTATGAATCGACAAACAAATCATGGTTTTATTATACTAGTTTAGTAATACCTTACTAAATTCATTTACCTGTGACTGTGCTTTCTTTGCCTTACTCTTTTATTTTTGACACTGAGTACTTCAAGGAACCTAAATAGCATAAGAAGTGTTGCTTACAAGCAACACTAGGGTTTTTTTGTTATTATTATATTTATTTATTATACAATAAACTACAAGCACACTTTTAACAACATATTTTGCCTTGGTCAAAACCTCTAGGGGTTTATCCGACCGAGGCGAGCCGCTTTATCCTTTGTACGTACCTTAAATTTGGAGGTAATAATGCTTACATTTATACTTAAACTTTCTTTCATTCTCCCTATACAAGTATACAACACTTGTAACTTACACCCTAGGGTCACTCTATTGTCCATCTGTCTGTTTTTCAATTTTTAGTTTAACAAGAAAGATAATAGATTCTCTGCCATTGAACTAGAAACACGAAATTTGGCATAAAATCTTACAGAAAAGTTCTTCCCAACAAATTTAGTTTTTCAGGTAATAATAATATTTAACATTTGTGTCCCACTTCTGGGCACTTACCCTTATCCTCTCCTCTATCTAGACAGCTGATCGTTCATGAAATATTAAACTTGCAGTTACAATGGATGGAAAATCATTGTAGTTCAGGTACTACAATGTTAAGTTTGTTTTTAAGGACAAACATACTCGTAGCTGATACTCGTGACATTACTACTACATTATATGGACCCTCGCCTCGCACTTGGCAATTCCTAATATCTATTTATTAAATCTTTATTGCTTGATTTATAACGAATAACATTGTGTTTAAATCATTTCACCTTGGTCGGAGCAATTCAAGTACATCAGTTGAATTATTTTACACTGACATGATGTATAGTCGACCATATATATTTTACCACTTTTGACAAAAACTTCCATCAAAATTTAAATTAAATAAGACTCATTATAATTATTGATGACAACTGTCACTGAACTGATGTTACTTGCAAGCAATACTAGACTTTATTGTTTTGTGATATTCAAACGACATTTACTCTAAGGGTGGTAATGCAATTTTATTGTCGACTAAGTATACATGGCATTATTGTTTCAGGCGTTTGCTCCTGAGCCCTATGCTATGTAAGCTTTTCTTACTTGCATCAATAAAGTTGTAATTTTATACAGTTTAAATCAGTCTATGTTTCATCAAAAAAATGTATAATATTTTGAATGGATTTTAACCTTTTGACCGCCACGTCAAATCGGTATAGCCGTGCCTTGGGCGCCAAGCTTTTAAAATACAGTACATTTTTGACATGCCATGCCGTCATTAGCGTGGTGAGCACATTTTCATTTTACGTGTATAGACGTCTCTGGCGTTCAAAGGGCTAAACATAACAATGAGTCTACGAGCTTAAGTCATTTGTTTATGTTGCGTTTGTGTTATGAATAGGTATTGGTAAATATATAATTAGGGAAACGATGGAAATCGTAATTAAACAATGCGTTCGAATCGAAAACTAATTTATTAGGTACCTATTCAAAAATTTGACGTATGTTGTCAATTAGGTATATGTAGGGGACCACAGTTTGTGATCAATATTTTGTTAATATTGCTTTTGAAGTAGGATATGCACATATCGGTTAATAGGCCTTTTAAGGGATGCTTACGCTGTTATTGAATTATTTTGTTGTGATTTATTTCCCATTTGTATCGAATATGAATCAACTATTTTCTTGTAATTTAAGTCATATTATCCTGCAGGTTAAGATATAATTTTATATTATCTAATACACGTAGTGCATTTCTTGACTATACCAACCGGCAACGAATGAATTAAACTAAAAACAATGACTTGTAGCCAATCGCTCTATTGAATTTTCCAATTTCCATTTTTTACAAATCAACTCTAATATTTGAATTTCAGTACAATTTAGTTATGCACAAGTTACTGAGCGTGACGTAAAAGCGACGCGACAGTGTACTGGCATGGCATTAGCGTGACAGAAGTGATGACAGTCGACGAGCTAAGACTGCTGTTTCAGACTTTTTCCTAATCACCAAAATTTGGTGATTAGAAAAAAGTCAAAAGGCATTTAATGCCCGACAAATCCGGCCCTGACAACGATGAATGCACTGTGTTTAAAAATATTGTCTCTAGTGCGTGAGAATTTTATATCCATTTTTAGGGTTCCGTAGTTCTGACTAGGAACCCTTATAGTTTCGTTATGTCCGTCTGTCTGTTTGTCTGTCCAAGGTTTTACTAAGAGACCGTTAGTACTAGAAAGCTGTAATTGTAAGTGTGTATATCAACTACGTCGACAAAGTGGTAAAATACAATTTTGGACCATCGTGTACGGGGTATCGTTGAATAGGTCTTCTAAAATAACTTAGGGGTTACTAACATTAAAAAGCTAAACAGCTGGCTTGAAAAATCTGGAAAAATTCGTGATGATAGTGCATTTCATGAACTTTAAATGAAAATTATAGCGGTTAAGATAACTTTATTAGTTTAGCAGTAATAGTCGTTGAACTTGGGTGTTGGATAATTTTGTACCAAGTACAAAATCCTTAGCATTAATCCTTTATAGTGACTAAGATAAAGTAGTTGCTTGTTTTGTTTTCTATAAATACTGCGCTTCTCAAAAAAAGGACATAAGCGGTGTGAAATTACGCTCTTTTGATGCGGAACCCTACATTGAGCATGGTCCGACATGCTCTTAACCGGTTTTTAATTTAACGGTAGGTTACTAGTTGTTATAGTAGGTATGTATAATAAACTTTATTTTGAAGAAATATTAAAACAACAAGTTTTTTACGGTTTTGTTAGGTTAGGTTAAATCTGTTGTTGTACTCGTAGTGAGTGAGTCTGCGTATGTGTGACTGACTACATATTTTGTGTGTGTGTGTGTGTGCGCGTGTGCGTATGTATGCGTGTGTGTGTGTGCTTAAATTTAATGTTATATTGTGATAAATAACCAGAGATGCGATTTATTTGAATTACTTCTATTTAAAATGCAAATACAATATGCAAAATACTTATTTTGTATTTTGCATTTAAATGCCTTTTAGTAAAAACCATTTTGTACTTTATTTGAAATACCTTTCGAGATGTATTTTGCATTTTTAATATTCATTTCAAAATGCAAATACATTGTGATTAAGTTTAGCCCAAGGAACTTATATCTCCTAAATAAGTTCCTTGGTTTAGCTAACAATACTACTAGGTTTAGTTAAACAAAATGAAATGAACGAATGACGCTTGTATTGCCGAATTTGACCGATAGATGTCTCTTCTAGCCATGCGCGCCGTTTTTTTTTTCTTTGGTCAGAGTGCGCGCCTTATGATGATTATGTGACCTCACAGAAGAAAAATGAGTGATGATGTATTCGAACAACCGGTATAGTTCAAAAGCGTAATAAATAAAAATTGATGTTTATTTTTTTCACTTTTTAACAATACCAGTCCAGTTGTTATTAATAAAAGAAGTACAGTTTCCTGACATTTTTCTTTACTTGTGAAACTTGGTATTGCTTTTCGCCAAATTTCAGGATTCTAGGTCAACGGGAAGTACCCTATTGGTTTTGACTTTTTTGATCGTCAATATATGCGAGAAAAACATTACCCTCTTTTTTGGCAGTCGGCTAAAAATGGAGCATAAAAGGTCTTTTGATTGCGTTAACTTAGAACTCTGTTTCTCGTTTTGCGCAAAGGAATTGCAGACCTGGGTATTTGTTAATTTCAGCTTGATACCTCTTCGCGTTCTTGAGAAAAATATTCTTGATAGACGGACAGACAGACTGACAGACGGACAACGGAGTAAAAATATGATCATGTAAACTATATGCCGCGACGCAGCGTACAAAGTAGCACATTCACCCTGATGATGGTCCCCTAAAGGAACCGAAACCCGGTCGGCAGCCCCGACTTCCTTGCGTGAGTGACCCGTATCATTATATAACAAGTGTTTATTTAAAAAACCAAAAGACCCGACTGCCTTGCTTTGCCAAAAAGTAGTCTTCGTCAGTCTATTATTAATTATTATGTACTTTATTTTTTTTTATTTATTTAAATTGAAAGCACGTTTTCTAGCGGTCGTTACGTATACATGTTTTATCTAAATAAAGAAGGATGGGATCGAAACCCTGCACGCCGTAGCATGATGTTAGCTTACAAACAAATACACTCTTCAGCTATATAATAATAATATATATAATAATAACGAGATTCGGGGATGAATACGAATATTACAACAACACCTTGCACTTCCAAATCGGTAAAACTATTTAGGTTACAAGAGACAAGTTCAGCCGCGGGCAATAGTTAGTGCATATATAATTGAATTATATTATATAAGTATGGCTCCTCCACTACTGTCTTGAATTGCAAGTAGAAGATGAAATTACATTTAAAAGCAAGTCAGAGTTTTATATTTACTTCAAAAACTTGCCTACGAACAGACGACACGACTGCCCTATAAGGGGTCTTAGGTTCAATTCCCAGATCGGGCAAAAATGTTATTGAGTTTTTCTATCGTGAAATTGTCAGGATCAACCCTAACTTTGGAAACAGTAGTTCCCGGTACATGACAATAAATACTTCGTTTATCGTCTAAAAACCGGTGCTTATAATAATAGCATACGACTTCTCCTCAGCCGAAAATGTGCGAGAAACTCTCTCCATGTAAATGGGCCTTTACGTCAGAAACGTGGTCAAATCAATTCGTTCTGAGATCTATTCGAAAACATAGCCTTTGAATATTTTAAATAACAATATATATTGGATAAACAATGATGACGTGTAGTGTGTAATAATAATTTACGAATATTGTGCGTGTAGGTACCTACTGGAGGTACACATATAGTGACAGATGCGATGAGCCTTTTGGGGTTGTAAACTCTTTGGGGGACTTTGGGGGCCAAACGCTCACAAATTTTATCGTGAAATTTGTAAGCGTGTTTCTGAGGTACCTATCACATGACCCAAGGGCTGGCCTCTACCTGGGGCAACGCATTAGCCTTGCTATCCAACGCGGTAATGTGGCTAGCCTTTTGGGTACGTTTCCTCAGGACTCTGATCTCAATCAGATAAGCTATTTATAGGAATATCCTGTAAATAGAGTATCTGGTTCTTTTTTTTTTAATTGGTTAGCTGTGCATATTTTTAAGTTGTCGATAATTTTAAAATTTAATTTCAATTCAATCCGTTCTATTCGGCTTTTCTTGTAATTTAAGAAAAATTTTGTTTCAAAGTCAGGGCGCAATAAAAAAAACTGTTTATGAATAAAACTAACAAGCCCACAAAAACCAGAAGTAACAAAAGCACAATAAAACAAGTGAAACTCGAGTGAAAACAAACACAAAAAATTTCCAAATCGGTTCATAAATGAAGGAGTTATGAGGCAACAAAAAAATACAATCGAATTGAGAACCTTCTCCTTTTTTGAAGTCGTTTAAAAAACTGTTTATAAAACCGTAAGTGGCCGCCAGCCACCTATTTATAAGTAATCTTTACAATATCTTTATTGCACCAAAAGTAACATCATTGGTATAAAGTACAGGGTCCCTAGTCTCCAGTTCTCCACACTAGGATTCCCTGTGTAGTTGAGAGGTATGTTTAGAGATATTGTCAAATTGAGGGCTGATTCTATACTCATTGATTCCATAATTCTGTCCAAACTTTGATAAATTTGACATTCTTCATTTTCGAATGCCGTCTCGGCGAATCATAGAAGAACTATTTTGTATCACTGTGCCATCTCTGTAACCTGTTTTACGAAATAAACGAATTGAATTGAATGTAATCTCTTTAATTACCCGACTGCACAAAAGGAGGGTAATGTTTTTCACGCGTATGTATGTATGTATGTGGGCATGTCTGTTCCATTGTGACCTTCTGTAGCCTAAACGGTTTGAGTGATTTTAAAGTGTGAGGTGTCAATAGATTTGTATTTTTCCCCCGAGTGTCATAAGCTATGTGACGTCAACAAAAAACCAATATGGCGGACGGAAACTATCAAAACATACGTTTTTTTAGTGCTAACGCAATATGGGTATCAGATGAAAGGTAATTAATAGCCTTATTCAGTTATATATGCACTAACTATTGCCCGCGGCTCCACTTGTCCCTTGTAACCAAAATAGCTTGACCGATTTTGAAGTGCAAGGTGTTGTATTCGTATTAATCCTCGAATCTCTATAATTAAGTGTATTTGTTCTGTCGGGTTTTTTGGTTTTTTTAAATAAACACTTGTATTAGCTATTGATTGGTTGCATTGCCAGGAAAAATGCATTCATTTTGCTCTGACCAGTGTCAGTAATCGTAAAATAGTATTAAAATTGGTCTCTAGTACCATCATCATAAGAAAGGAACTGGTAATTGAATAAGTTAATCTTCTTATTAGGGCTAATATCTACTTCTTTTTAGTTGTACACTCCTGATGGAGTAGTAAAGCAATGTATTTGAAGTATAAAATGAGCAACTAAAATAAGATAAATAGCAAATAATCAGAAATTAAATCATATATTTCATTTTGATAGAACCGATCGCAAATTGTCGAATATTAAGAATACCAAATTTTATGACAGATTGCTTGAGTCAAGGACTGTAATGAATGCTTAAGGTATTCATGAATACATTTTTAAGTTCTAAGGCATAAATTACTGTATTTCTTCGTACAGCCTAATATTTGTATTATATAATAAACAAAGCATACCGAGCATTGACCTCGAAAACTTCTAACGTCAAGCAAAATAATTTATGATCGAATAGATTCCTTTTTTTTAATTACTAACCATGTGAAAAATTTAAAAGACCTAAAATAATCTAATTTATACAAACTCTTCAATATGCACTATGCATGCATATTTTTCTCATTCATCATCATCATATTAGCCCAACGATGTCCACTGTTGAACATAGGCCTCACCCAATTTCCGCCACAGCGAGCGATTTTGTGCCGCCCGCATTTATTCATAATAACCTAAAAAACATCACGTTTGGATTAAACCTACCTACCTTATGTCATTACGTTAGACATCCACTAAAGTCCCCCATTTATACCTGCATATATTTTTCAAATTATATATAAATTGAAATACATGGCAATCGATTCGGACTGTGGGAGTTCTCATTAAAAATGTTCTATTTGTTGATATAAAGATACACCGCACCTGCAACCAATCATTCAATAATAACCTCACTCATATTAACATATAAAATTCTCTGTCTGGTACGTCGTGTCACTAGGTAAGATACGGAAAGGATCTTTGGATCACTTAAAATATTTGACCTCACGTAAATCTTTTTACGTATCTCGGTCAAAATATTTAACCTATGTTCCATTTTATTCACAAGCCATATCTGTCATTATAATTATCGCTGTTAAGTTTATCGAGTACTTAACTACAGCATGCTGCTGATATACACAATGTGGACCTATGTTTGCTGCATATACGTGCTTCATACACCTTTTATTTCTGTAGTTCTCGTATCAAAGCACATAAAGCACCTTTGTATTTATTGTAAAGCCTGCTGCCATAATCTCTTTAACCAATTCATTTCAATAACTTTATTGATAAGGCCGATTATATTTTACGGCTATTAATTCTACATCGTATGTCATTGTTCTATATCGATTTTTTATTTTTATTATTTATCTAACAAATCTGGTATATCTACACACGACACCTATTCTACCATCAATACCTATACATCGAGTAGTTTTGAGTAAAATGCTTGTGACATACGGACGGACGGACATGATGAAACTATAATGATTCCGTTTTTACCATTTTGGCTATGGAACCCTAAAATTTTATGGGAAAGAATAAGATCCTACGCTTGTTCTCAAATTTATATGGATATCATATATACAATTGGATTATCCGTAAAAAACCTTCAAAAATCTGTTTTGGGTCTTTTATCACTTCACAAAAATAGAAGAACAACGGTAATGGTAATTAAGACGTGTATGTACCTATAGTGTACACTGCCTTTTTTCACTATTCATAAGTCATTAGAAATTTGTTAGATTACCTATATACATTACTGTAGGTAATCTTCAAAAGATATTCTAATTATTTCCAGCTCTGTAAAAGTATTTTTAATTATCTAAGCTTGTTTTCAACGTATTATACTATTAACTTTTGTTTCAGAAAAAACAAAACACCAGAGCCTAGATTTTCGTACTTTCAAATAGTAAGTAGCCTTATAAATATATTATTCTTATTTAATTACATTAAAAACGATGTTTTGTGATTATAATAATGACATTGCATCAGAATACAAGTTGTTGTTTTTCATTGCACTAGTTATTGTTGGAGAAACAATTTTGAATTACTGTCTGGAACTTGTATTTAAAATTCTAGAGACTAAAGAGCTCCAAAATGCTTAAGTAAGTATATAAAACGAAATAAAAACATGTTTGCTCCGCAATGCCATGATAGTATAAAAGAGGAAATATTACTTATTCTTTTGAAAAAAATGTGTATTCAATTTGTAAAATTTCAGTTCCGATATGCAACATGTGTAGAATTGATGGCAACAATACTTGGAGTGCTCTTTGGACTGATGAGTGGCGGTGGTGTGGTCTACAACTTAGTGCAGATAGGAGAGCTCAGTACGGCGTTCGTCGAAAGAACTAAATACAGAGAACGTCTCAGCAGCTACTTACCGCTCACTGAGGCTTTTGGAGGAGGCAGAAGACTGTTAGTAGTAATATTATACACTTAATTGAGGAGTGACTTTCCAAAAGGGCTGATTTCAGTATAAACAGTTTTTTCAGAAACTGATAAAACCTGATAATTTATCATATATTAATATTTTAACTATGTAGCATTTATGTACCTATTCTAGCTATTGTGATTAATAGTTTCTCAGTTTTTGGAAAAAACCAATAAACCAGAAATAAGAATGTTTTGCTCCAAAACGTGTTTTTTGGGTTAATTTTCCTTAGGGAAATAAGACGTTTTATCACTGGAAACTTCAATAATACGATGTATTTATAATAAAAAAATATATATATGTAATAAAAAAATATTTATAATAAATCGATTTGCATAATAAAACGAAATCTCTCGAAACTGGAAATAAGCCCTTTTGGAAAGTCACTCCTCAATTATTTACCTACTGGCATCACCGGCGGCGGGCGCGCCCGTGTGCTATTACAAACTACTTATAATCTGTTTGCCAAATTTTATACAGATCAGTTCAGTCGATTTGACGTACCTAATGGAATAACAAACAAATACTAGTAGATAGCTGTGTAAATGTTTCAAAGATCTGTGAAATTTAAAATTGAAATTTGAATTTAAAATTTAAAATCATTTAAGTATGTCTTTGCTTAATTATTAAATGATTTGAGCGACACAATTTCTTAAATATCCTTCTATATGTACCTATATGAAATTCGAAAATACATTACAGGAATACAATATAGTCGATAGTGCATTTATTAAAACAATAAAATCTACAATAACTTACTAAATATATACTTACAATATTTTTAACTAAATTTAAACAATAATATTTACAATAAAACTACCTAAATGTGTCATTAAATTAATAGTTAATATTATAGTAGATTATTGGTAGTCAAGTGGCTATATAAATTTGCCATTTATGGAACTTACTTCTTTCTATGTTTAGAGTGAATGCATCATATGAAGAGAATATGGAGGCACTTATAGAAGATGCTAAGGCCATGGCTATCGGTCTTTTCTTAAGCATTGGAATCGCGCTCATATTCTGCATGGTGTCCGTTGGATTGATCAGTTGGAGTGCTCTGCGACAGGTAATTCTTTTTTTTTATTGCACTGTGGAACAAGCCCTGTTTGCGGGGAACTTTACAAACATAATAATTAATAAAACAAAAAAATCGTACACCTACACTCAGACTCGAAAGAAATATTTATAAATCACACAATTAATTTGTCTCGAGTGGAAATCGAACCCACGTCATTCGGCACGGTCGGTGATGTAAGTGGCAGCCACCTTAATCATGTAGCATAATGCTAAGTTTATGTATATTTAATTTCCATTATTTACTTACAAACGAACTATATTATTACTAATTTAATATATTTAATAAATTAGGCTGGCCTGTTGGTCTAGTGGTTAGAGACCCTGACTGCTACGCCGGAGGTCGTGGGTTCGATCCCCACCCAGGACAAAGGAGTAGTGTATCAAAATAAAGGAAATCAAAAGGAGATTACATATATTCAAAAAGAGATTATAGTTACATAATTTAATGGTGTCAAATTTTAAGTAGTTAATCTTATTTTTTTAACCAAACTTATCGAGTAGAGTATCAAAATAAAGGGAATCAAATGGAGATTACAAATATATACATATGTTATATACCTATTTAAATTTAATCAGGAATAATAATTACAACAACTTTTCGGTCTTTTTGGTGCGTTGCTTATCTGTTGATTTTTTACAGTCGGGTTATTTTAATTTTATAATTATATTTACTTGTTATATTATTAAGTACTTTGATGATTAGATTCTTCCGTAAGAACTAATTCCTTATGAGAAAGTGTTTTATGGATCTACTGACTTGAAACTTGCTAACTTTGAATCTATAGGCGCTTACGTCGTGTTATCGTATTCCAATCGACCAACTTCTTGATAATAAATGATTTACAATTTTAAATCGTTATAAAATAACAAATATATAATATATGTCGGAGTTGGTACGTCGTGAGGGCGGATACTAGGAAGCTAGCATGAGAGGCATGGTTGAACCTCTCAACCATGCTCTCAGTAGAGGGTAGTTTCTCATTTGTCAGGATGACAATTACTACTGTTATTACTCATCAGTTTATTTGACTCAATTATCGGGGAATACAATAATTATTATCAGGAAAACCCCGACAAAACCCAATCAGACCAATTAAATATTAGAGATAACACTATTTCGTTGTTTACTTACAAATACTTATCGGGTCGGGTGAAAATGGTATTGGACTGTTCTAATTTGAAATTCCAGTATTGAGATTTTCCCGGAGTTTGGTAAACAAATGTTCCCGGTAGATGACAATAGGCTCGCCCCCTATTTCATGGGACCAAACATAGCCGGCGAAATGTGGATGTCAAACACCTCTGCCTACCCCTTCGGGGAAAAAAGCGTGATCCTATGTTATGTTAAAAATACCTACTTTTAGTTTACAAATTTTAAAATTCGTTTGTTAAATAATCAATATTAATTTGACAATATTTCCCTACAGGATTTTATTAATCTTGTAGTAATCTAGTTTGCATTAACATATAAACAAAGTGACTATTCGATAAGTAATTACGAAACAATTTTGTTGAAACACTTACAAAACTACATCATGATGAAGTACAGATCAATATTTTACATGTGTAGACAAAATATTTACTTTGATGGGCTAAAATACGTATGTATTCACCCCGATATCTATAATATAAAAATGAATCGCCAAATTTGTTGGTAAGCGCATAACTCAACAACGCCTGGACCAATTTGGCCAATTCTTTTTTTACCCACGACGGAACGGAGACGGTATATGCGTTTGGGGTGAGAGGCTGTGTGTTTGTGTGTTTGTGTGTTTGTGTGTTCCAACATAATGCCTTATAACACGGAAACGGTTTGACCGATTTAGATGCGGTTTTCTGTAAAGTGTGTGCGGCTCTGGGGGACAGGTTATTAGATAGGTGTTATGTTAATAGCTCGCCAGGGGGCGCTACAATACACTGATTTCGTTGAATCCTTTGTGCCCTCCTATCTTTAAAACGATTAGACTGATTTCGATACGGTTTTCTGTAATGTATTTGTGATTTATCGAGGATTGTTTTTGGATTCAAGATTTTGTATTTTTTTGCCAGGGGGCGCTGCAATAGACTAGGCAAACCTATGTTGATTTCGTTGAAACCTTTGTGCCCTCCTATCTTTAAAACGATTAAAGCGATTTCGATACGGTTTTCTGTAATGTATTTGTGATTTATCGAGGATGACTTTTGGATACACGATATTGTATTTTTTCGCCAGGGGGCGCTGCAATAGACTAAGCAAACTTATGTTTACAGTAATCTGTAAAATAATTAGACCTCTTACTGTATAGGGACACGTAGCATTGTAGTACTGAGATATTGATTACACTCATGAGGTTAAGCAACTTCGGATAAGGTCAGTTCATAGATGGGTGACCGTTTATGCAATTTTAGGGTTCTGTACCTCAAAAGAAAAAAACGGAACCCTTATAGGATCACTCCGTTGTATGTCTCTCTGTCTGTCTGTCTGTCCGTCTGTCTAGAATATTTTTTCTCAAGAACGCATAGAGGTATAAAGCTGAAATTAATATCATATACTTGGGTCTGCAAACCCTCGGCGTAAAATATAAATCAAAATTCTAAGTTAACGCAATCAAAAGATACAGCTGTTTATGCTCCATTTTTGATGATTTATCTTGACGATCATAATCTAATAGGGAACTTACCGTTGACCTAGAATCATGAAATTTGGCCAGAAGCAATAACAAGTTGCACAAGTAAAGGAAAAAATCCGAAAACCGATCTCGTGTTGTTATATCACTGAATATTTGTACTGAGGTATACAATGATAAGCCTTAAAAAAATTTTGTAAGAGTGAGAGTTTATTCCGGACTGACGTTATATAAACACCTACCTACCTTATTTATTCTAACTTATAGGTATCCCGTGCTCGGGGTGTAACCAAATTTTCATCATTTTTGCGATAGCACGCACCGTTTTCGAGATACAAGCTATTATAGGTGGAAATCTGCGCTAACGCCGAAGGCAGTCCGGCTACGGCAATCAATGTGCGATAGCTAAACTTAACACCCCCTGATTCAGAGCAATCCGAATCGGACTGGTTAGGTTAGGGTTATTTTTTTTTTCAAACCATCCAGAAGTAGGAGCCCCGCTTCGCGGGGCTCCGGCGACCTTTGTGCGACGGATGAGCACACAAGTCAACAAAAAATAAAATACATAATAATATATATAATATAGTCGAAGCTCCATGCAAATTCCATTCATTCTAGAGCTTACATGGTAAGATAAGGCGCTCCTTAAAAAATTTAAAATAAGAAAATCAAAATGATAATTTCAAGTTATAAGACTTACTGCAACAGTAAATTAAAAAAAATTGTGTTTGTTCTATAACTTAGTATAAAACTTTTATTTTTCTGTCAAGGTTCTTAAAATTGTATACGAGTTACTTACAGTTAGTAAGATAGGGCGCTCTTTGAAAATATTTAAAATAAAAAACAAAATTAAAAATTTTGAAAAAACCCACGACGATAACATCTATTCAAAATAAGAAACGTAACATATAAAAAGGTTTAAATAACTTTATATTAAATCCCCGACGAAAAGATAATAAGTAGCGTAAAAACAATCCCAAGAAAATTCGTCGGGGGCTGCCAATATGTTACTGTTTCTAGTATAAAATATATATTGTAAACTAAATATTGTTAATAATTAGGTAGGTATCAAATACATAAAACTGCAATACTTTCGTTCATTTCAAGTCAGGGTATGGCAGCCCCCGACGGATTTTCTTGGGATTGTTTTTACGCTACTTATTATCTTTTCGTCGGGGATTTAATATAAAGTTATTTAAACCTTTTTATATGTTACGTTTCTTATTTTGAATAGATGTTATCGTCGTGGGTTTTTTCAAAATTTTTAATTTTGTTTTTTTAAATGTTCGTTGAAGTTCAAGGATGGTTTTTACGATTTTTTTTTTAGTGTTTATGTAGGTAGGTAGGGTAGGTAGGTAGAGTAGATAGGTAGGGTAGGTAGGTAGGTAGGGTCGGTAGGTAGGGTAGGTAGGTATACTTTTATAAAATCATAAATTAAATAGGTGGTACGAAGTTCGCCGGGATAGCTAGTATTTTATAATATTAGATACATACTTTAATTATTCTATTTTAGCAAAAAAATAATAGTAGCTTATTTAACTAATTGCAGGAAATTAAATATGATAAAAGACAACTTTAAATAATTATAATAAAACTGCGACTACAGAAGGTGATTAAAGATTACGATATAAAAATATAAAAGTCAAAATAATAAATAGAAATAATTAATTTTTATTTATATAGTTTCTAAGAGCACTTCCTAGTCATTTATTTTATGGGCATTTTAATGGGGGGCGATGCCGAATTTTTGTACATCAATTGTTTTAATATAGAGCATATACACGGGTATACCGGGTGTGCGGATGGATAAACATTATATTTGAATATACAGTAGTGCACGTTAGTAGTTAAATCTTTTTTTCAAATTTATATGATATTTTTAAATTTTGGTTGATTGATTGGCAGCTGACACGGGTAAATTAAGAAACATTTTGAAAAAAAATGCAGAAGTTTCGATGTTTAAAATTTGAAATAGCGACTATTCCTAAACTTATTAAGGTAACTAACCAACGGCAGGTATTAAGAGTATTGTGTTTTTTACCAATTTGTTTTATTCCATTAATCTTACATTCACTATTTCACTTACTGACAATATTTTTACTGACAATACTTTTTGAGTATTGAGTGTCCGATTTCTTTGTTTTTAGAAGCCAAGTTACAGTACATACCTACGTGTTACTGGTAGCCAAGGAACCTAAATCTCATTCTAGTTAGGAGATATAAGTTCCTTGCTGGTAGCATACATATTATTTAAGATAGTAGTAATAGGTAATATATATATGTATATAGAAGATTTTTTACGCAATCATAAACGAAATCAATTGATTTAAATTGATGACCTTATTTCTTATTGACTAAACAAGCTTCAGATTGCGAACGAAAACTAAATAATGTTTAACTACTGATAAATTTGACCTTGTCATGTCTGGTTTTTATAACATCTTGTATGTGTGTTTTGTATTAATCACATTTATAAACACAATTCTTTAGATTATCTTTTAGATGGTTTAACTGTTCAAAGGTTTTTTTCGGCCCAACTATGTTTGTAGTACTAGAGATTGTACTAATCTCACTACTAATTTATAGTAATATTATAAATATAGCTAACAACTTAATAACATATACATATAGATACCGATATAGGCTAAAAATCTTTTGTAGTATCGCGTTTCTGACGCTTACACGAGTGAAACAGAGAGCTTATTAATATAATAAAATACATTTTATTTTCTTCCAATATGTTTTTTGAATTATTGTGGCTCTCCATATACCCGTTGGTAGCCTGTATTTTATGTAATATGTTTAGAAAAACCTCATTGAATGCTGTCATTCTATCTCTAATATGTACTTACTAATGATCATTAAAATAATGATCGCGTTGTGCTAAGACAAAAAAAAAACATGACGTAATGATATAATAAATGTCAAATAGGTTGTAGATAAGCCATTGATCAAAAAGTCTAGATCATATTATGAGGGAGGCCTTTGTCTGCCAGAGCAATGATTTTCGCAGGCAGTAACAAAAACACTATAAAATAAAATTAAATGCACCTTTGAACTTTTTCTGAGTTATTTTGCTGAACTGCTTTTACAAACTGTTTTTTTTTCACCTTCTTGTTTCATTTTAATATATATTTGCTTTTGTTTTAGATAACTCGAATACGGAAGCTCTTCTTGAGGGCTGTTTTGCGACAGGATATGTCTTGGTTTGACACGGATACCGAGTTCAACTTAGCGTCAAAGATGTCTGAGTAAGTTTTATTTTGTTGAAATGTTCTTAATTATTAGTTGATATTATATACCAAATCTACGGATACTAAGCCTTCTATGAAACAAATTCCAAAACTTTCTTACGAAATTCATATATCATAAAACAATTTCGATTTATCGGAATTTAATAAATGTGTGGACATGAGAGTAGAATGGCTGTAGAAATGAGAGGTTTAGGAGGTAGAGGTATTATATCAGAATGTCGTTACTAAACAGCGACGATCACCACTTTTTAATGGACTGTTATAATTTTTTTTATTATGTAGGTCTTATATTTAAATTGCATCGGGTTATTAATATATAAAGTGAGGATCAACAAAAAACAAATATGTTGTTAAAATATTCCGGACCTGGTATTCTGTTTATATTGTTATTAAAATGTAATTTTAATTTATGTCTGCGATAAGGTACAAAATTAGGTCAAATCTCTGAACATAGAGACTTTTTTGCTATTATATAAACATTTTATAACTATTATGTATTTTATACGCTCGAAAAATTACTTTTTGGGAAATAACTTACATGGTTTATTGAGAAAAACGATGGTAAGAATCGAAACATTTGCGTCGTAGTGTGAGTGAGTTAGTAGCGTGTCATTTTGGAATAAACAATTGAAGGAAGACATATATTTAATATTTTATTGATATTATATTTATTAATATTAAATATAATAATGTCTATTTTATTTTATTATATTAAATTTTATATCGGTGGTATATTATTTGTAAAAAGCCTTGCAATGTTTATTTAAATTGCACTTTAAAATTATTTTCAGGAACTTAATGAGCTTGAAAGAAGGTATGGGTGAAAAGTTAGCAGTTGTGTCGAATCTACTTGGGACGTCTATCATCAGTTTATGTACTGCGTTCCCGATGGGGTGGGAACTCAGTCTTGCGTGTGTCTCCATCATGCCTTTCTCTATTGCAGTTTCAGTTATTTTATCCAATGTAAGTAAATTAAAGAATTTATTATTTATAATAATATGTATGTAATAATATATAATATGTTAATTCGCAAACATATATACCAACTTTGTATAATTTAAGTGCTTAAATTTGTAATATTTGTATGTCTTGCCGTTAGTGTACCTTATTATAAATAAATAAATATATTAGGTAGGTACATAAATAAATACATATTATTATATGGGAGTATACTTGTCTCAAACTTGAAAATAATTGTCTCACTGCCGGACTCGGACCTCCTCTTCTCTGTCCATAGATCAGGTTGGCTGGACTTATGCGGGTTGGGAGATCAAACATACCCTTAGAATTTCAATTAGTGTATGTGGAATTTCTCATACAACTTAGTTTTCTTCACCATGGATATGAATCCCATTATTTTTCTGAGTTTGGATGAAATTTTTAGCTAAAATTCGTATATACAAAGTCCCTCTAGGCTATTACATTTTCATTAAAATGCTCCCAACACATTACCTAATGGTTTCTAAATTCTGAGAAAAGGAAAATAAAAAGGAAAACAAAAAGTAAGAAACATGTTGTACGGAGACTGGTTGCTTATCTAGCAACAACCCTGTATTTCCGGACACCAGATCATGGATAGGAGTTACCAAAACTTAAAAATGTCTTCATTATCATCATCATCAATTCAACCCATAAATGTCCCACTGCTGGACACAGATCTCCTCCAAAGAATGTGAAGGGAATTTAGCCTGGCCGCGCTGGCCAGATGGGTTGGTGGTTTATTTCGAATTTTCATTTTCAGCGCAGTGCTCTTGTCTGCATAAAGCACCCCCTTAGTCAGTAATAACCTTTAAGTCACCGGGTTGAGATGGGGTAGTGACATTATGTATTCTTAATCCGTCAGTACACGGAAAAATAAAATCTTAAAAATGTTTAATGTTTCAGTATCAAACCAAATCATCAATATTGGAAATGGAGTCCTACAGTCAGGCAGGAAAGCAAGCCGAACAGGTACTCAAATCTGTTCGAACGATCGTTGCATTCCATGGGGAGAATAAGGAAGTCGATAGGTATATCCCTACGTCAAAAGTAGTTTTTTTATTACCACTTTGGTACCAAAAGCCCGTGAGATTTTGGTACTTTTGGAGCCGTAGCTCGCATCGCCTGATGGTAAACAGTTACCGTAGTCTGTGGACGCCTGCAACAAAAAGGACATCAAATGCACGTTGACCTTTTATAAGCAATATTTTCTAAAACATAATTAAATAAAAAATATAGAGCATTTCACAATAGACAAACTGATCAAAGCTTTTGCCTCACTATAGAATCAGAGCCTTAAATTTAATATAAAATAATTTTAACCAATTAAACAGACCGGTGCATATCCTTATTGGATCTATGACTTTGTGGACTAAAGCCGAATGCCTTCATCCATCGAGGCTGGTTTTAACACCTTTGTCTACATGTTCCGACAAACATCGAGATTCAATTACCGTATAAACGTTTTACACAACTTAAAACCTTATGTAACTATTATAAAACCACGCCACAAAGTGCAATAAAGTTGATAGTTTATCCCAGATTTTCCTTATCATGCGAACATATCTTAGAGATAAAATGTCGTATTGTTCTTTTCATAATACACAACAATGAATTCAATCATAAAATTATGGCTTATACATGTTTGTTTACTTGGTTAATATTTTTGGGTTTTTTATACAATGACGGTACAGTGGTAAACAGGCGTTATGAAATCACATAAATGCATAAGGGTTGTGTAAATTTAGGAATGGTCCTAGAGAGAGAATTAACGTTAAAACTTAAGGTGTATGTCCCGATACGCCTCCGCCATACATTTTACTAGCGTTATTGTCTCTGAACATAGACACTTTTTACATAGAACAATTCATTTTATCTCATTTCTACAATAAATTATCCAGCGTATATACAAAATTAGCCATTTAACAATTCTCTATATCATTATTTTTTTTTATAAAATTGGAGTATTGAGATAAAAGAGTCATAATCTAATCATCGAAGTGAATAATTAATTATAATCAATCTACTGAAACGGCACTTTGAACATGTTACAGGTACGGTCGCCTTCTCGAACCAGCGGAGAAGCAGGGCCGTAGACGTGGTCTCTACAACGGTTTAGGTAATGGCTTCAACTGGGTCCTAACCTACTCTTTGAATGCTATCGGTTTCACATACGGTACCAGGCTCGTTCTCGGTGACTTTGACAAGGAGGCTGATGAACGCAAATATTTAGTCGGAGTTGTCTACAGCGTGAGTACTTAAAAATATTAGCAGTATTACGTACTAATTTTATATACGTACAATCTATACAAATAAATAAAATTGAAGTGTCTGTTTGTAATATCAAAATAACACACAGCAGTAACAGTAACAGTACCTAAGACTTCTTTGATATTGGAAAAATATCAGGATTCCATGAAAAATTTTCAAAAAAGCCATGAAATCGCAAGCTTAAGAAGTCGCAGGCACAGCTAGTGCACAAATGAATGGTCCATTTTTGGCTGTGTTTTCTGCACAAGTTTACCTAGAATCGATCAGATGAAGCGATTCTATCCATCGCTGTGCGTCTTCATATAATTCTGTTGGAAATGTAGTTTTCAGCTTTAGATAGCGAACTTTTGGACCCTATTTCTCTACTGGCAGATAAAAGTCTTAATTTATTACCCGAAACATAAGTCACAGATCTTAAATGAAAATTAATTAAAAATATAACTTATTAATCAAAACTTATTTTATATCTATCAGATACTTATCAGCCTTGATACTTTTATTAAAATATAAATATATTTCCATAGCTTTGGTTTATGCCAATGTTTTTAGCTCAATGTTAGGTAACTGAAAACAGTCCAGTATAATAACTTTTATTTAAAAATATATAACTGTTAAGTATAATTAGTTTGTGTTTTGTGGTATTTATATTTACAGAAGTTAACTAATATTATATTTTCAGATATTATTCAGCATCTATATGGCTACACAATCTATAACGTTTTGCGTACCACACGCAGAAGTGTTCGCTGCCGCACGTGGCGCGGCCGTTAGTATATTCCAACTACTAGACAATGAACCGAAAATTGACAGTCTACATACTGGTGGACTATCTCCTAGAAGAGTGATAGGAGAAATAAGCTTAGAAGATGTACATTTTAATTATCCATCAAGGCCCGAAGTAAAGGTGAGGAAAATATTAACACAAGAATTTAGTTTCCGTTTGGAAATTATACGTAATTATGTAAAATGTTTTCCTCGTGCAGGTACTCACTGGATTTTCTCTTCGAATTAAACCTGGAGAATGTGTAGCTTTAGTTGGTGCATCTGGCTGCGGCAAGTCTACGATACTGCAATTACTGCAGAGGTTATACGACCCCCAGTCCGGAACAGTTAAACTGGATGGAAAGGATATTAAAAACCTTAATCCTGGCTGGTTACGCTCTTCTCTAGGTAAGTTACTTGATATAATTATTTCTAAAATATTTATTAATAACGAATAATGTTTATTACGCCTTTTGTGATGTAGGCAGTCATTAAGAAACGATTTTTGTTATTTATCCCCTAAGAGCTTGTACAACGACGCGGTGCCGTGACCAAATATTCTTTCCATAGTTTTCGTACAAATAAAAATAGTACATCTGGTTGAGTTCAAGTATGCTAATTTCAAAACACATATAAAGTACACAGTATTATAAAAATATGTATATTTTTGTGATCAATTTTTCAGGCGTTGTTGGACAAGAGCCAGTGTTGTTCCGTGGTACGATATTTGATAACATCGCTATAGGTTTCCCGGATGCTACCCGAGAAGAAGTAAAAAACGTTGCTGAAATGGCTTATGCTCACGAGTTTATCATGAACCTGCCTAATGTTGGTATATTCATTTCATTTATTACTTAATACGAGGGATCAAAGAAGTTTTATATAATTTATGATGATTCTAGGGATATGATACTCTTATCGGGGAGCGAGGAGCATCGCTGTCAGGGGGACAGAAACAACGCATAGCAATCGCACGTTCACTGCTACGTGAACCAGCGGTACTTCTGCTGGACGAAGCTACGTCCGCACTCGATCCTCACTCTGAGCGACAGGTGCAGGCTGCCCTCGACCGCGCCAGTGTCGGTAGAACTACTATTATTGTATCACACCGGTTAGTCTTCATAACATATGTCATTACATACACGTATAAGCCATCATTATTATTACTAACATCACACGTGTTTTTAGATTGTCAACGATTGTAAATGCCAATAGAATTATTTGTATGGATCAAGGCGCAATAGTAGAGGAAGGTACTCACGACGAATTAATGAAAAGTAAAGGTTGGTAATACAGATACAATGAATTGTTAATAATAATAATTCTGGATCGTTTTAACTTCTTTCATGTTGTCGATACCAGGTTTCTATCACAAGCTAGTAACAACAGGCAGTGAAAATAAAGAAATAGAAGAGATTGAAACTTTGCCTGAGGAAGTTGATGGCGAAGAAACTGTTGGCGAAACGATATTAGCACCACGAGCTGATGTAAAGCGGAAATCCAACAGACGCCTTCATAGGCATCACTCAACTAAAAGAGGTTTGTGATACGATATCTTACAAAAACTACTATTGTGTTATTTTATCTTTCTTTACCAATTATAATCGTGCAAACTAATAATCTTATTTTTTAAATTTGCAGATTCTCACGACTGGCTCACTCCACGTGGATCTATCTGTTCTGTGATGTCAGCTGGATTACAAAACTATGTGTATAACGCTGAATATGAGTCGGATGAAGAAAAAGACGAAGATGAGGTACTTAGATTGAAAAAAAATTCGAAATCTTTTATTTTTATTAAACTTGTTGTTTATATTCATAAGTTTTCTGTTGTGATCAGGATGTCAAACCACTGAGTGATTGGCAAATCCTGAAACTGAATGGACCCGAGTGGCCTCTGGTTACTGTCGGATCTATCGCAGCGTTTATTCAGGGAGCTTGCTTTCCAGTATTTGCTCTCCTCTTTGGATTCTCCAGTGGGGTAAATATTTATAATTGGTAATACAATCCTAATTGACGATTTAATAAGACAATTTCCTGATAAAAAAATTCATAATTTTATTTTCTTTCTAGATTTTTGTATTGCCAGATCGGGCTGAAATTGTATATTTGGCAGATTTGTACTCAGGCATGTTTGTAGTGGTGGCGGCTGTTGCTGGCGTTTCCATGTTCTTGCAGAGTACTACATTCACTACTGCTGGCTTAAGAATGACAACTCGATTAAGAAAACAATATTTTACATCTTTATTGAACCAGGTACTTGTATTTAATTTTTATGTTAACTGTAAATATTAAAAATAATCAAATAATATTTAAAAATGAATTAATAACTAAAAAATCAGTTACGCTATTCAAAAATCAGATTCAGAAACTACTTTTAGCCAAATCTTACAGCAATACCATGGATTTATTCCTTTTTAGAGGAGAAATCTATCTCTGTTCTGTGTATTTATTAATGATTATACTAACAACCTTTTCTAGGAAATTGGCTTCTTTGATAAAGAAACCAACACAGTAGGAGCTTTGTGTGCAAGACTAAGCGGAGATGCAGCAGAAGTTCAAGGTGCAACTGGTTTAAGAATCGGACTTATACTGCAAGGTGTAAGCTCAGTGGTAGTTGGGTTTCTTATGGCGGTTTGCTATAACTGGAAACTGACATTAGTAGGAACAGTATTTTTACCCTTGGTAAGTACTTACATGTTCATTTATTATAGCTTAGAAGTATTTGAGAAACAAATTTAAGGATTTTTTCCGTAACAGATGGTGGGCAGTATTTGGCTAGAGGGCATAGTCTCTCAGCAGTCTCAATCAGACGAACGGGCTGCTATGGAATCGGCGACAGCTATTGCAACTGAAGCCGTTATTAGCATAAGAACCGTTCAGAGCTTAGGTAAGGCAATTATGGTAATGTAATAGCTAAATAGAGTTTTTTAATTATTAAAGCACTTATAAAATTTATGATTTTTCTTATAGGAGTGGAAGCAATATTTCTAAAAAGATTCGAAGCGGCTTTGGTGGATGCTTGTGCTGCTGTCTCCAAAAAAACTAGATGGCGTGGTTTGGTGCTGGGTCTAGGCGTTTACGTACCATTTATGGCATACTGTAGCGCTACCGTGTATGGTGCAGTTTTGGTTGCTTATGGAGAAATAGAATACAAGATTGTACTACTGTTAGTATCAAAATCTACTAGTAACCCACTAGTATTAATTAGGCAAAATAATAATATATAATTACACAAAATATTTTTTTTTTAGGGTTAACGAAGCTATTATGTATGGAGCATATATGTTGGGTCAGTCACTCGTATACGCTCCTAGCTTTAACTCTGCCAAGACAGCTGCGTCAAGGATTCTTTCAATCATCAAAAGAACTCCTAAAGTAAAAACTGAAGATGGAATTAGGGATAAGAAAGATTGGGTAAGAATGCTGTTCAAAACATTTAACTTTTATTACTTAAGCCAGTTTATAATTCAATTAAATACCTTTTACAATAACATCGTTTTAATTTAGGTCGCTACTGGAAACTTGGCGGTAAAAGAAGTTGAATTCTGTTACCCCACACGTCCACACCAAAGAATTCTCAAGGGCATAGATCTAAAAATAGAATCTGGTAAAACCGTTGCTTTGGTGGGATCTTCAGGCTGTGGCAAATCTACTATCCTACAACTGCTTCAAAGGTTCTACGATCCAGAATCTGGTAACATTGTACGTAACTATACAAACAAAATATTGTTTATTTACATTTGCCGATGCGTTAACTTTATTGTCAAGCGTCGAGTTAATTTTATTGTCAAGTTACGCTGATTAGGTATCTGAAGATTAGATAGTTCAGATTTATCTTACATTATACAAGATAAATCTGAACTACAAGATTATGATAAGCGTAAGAAAATGTATTTCTTATTTTAAATCAAAACGCACTCCAACTTCGGTATAAATAAAGTGGGTGAAAATGTTTATAATTTCTAGCCACCTACCTATACCAGAAACTTGGGAATTCAATCAATAAAATACTGTAGAGACTAACATAATAAGACATACATTTATAATTAGTTTTATAATAATAATATGTTCAATATTTAGGACGTTAAATAATCATATCAGCCCAATGACGTCCATAAGACATTAATTAAAGGCGAATTTACATTACGAAGTTAGTGGCATGAAATTACATTCACAACACTAATTTCATAAAAACATCCAGTTTTATGCATTAACTAGCTTTTGCCCGTGACTTTGTCCGTGTAGATTTCGATATTTACTTAGATCTTTTTTTGAAGTGCAATTCATAAGTGAATTCATTTTCATGTACCTATCTATCACTACAGGGGTTGAATTTCATTTTACGTTTTTTACGTCAAAATAGATTTTTGTATTCAGCATCCCTGAAAACCGTGACATCCATAATAATTTCTAATAACTTTCACATCTTTTTCATCGCTTAGGGTAAGATTTTCAAACACTAAAATGTACCCATTAACTCACTTCTTAACTGAAGTGGTAATTTCGCATTGTCCGTCCATAAAAACCTAAAAAATAACGACTATTTAGTTTTCAAACGTCTTTATCACAATTTCATCCCCTTTGGGATTGAATTTAAAAAAAGCAAGAAAAAATACATGTGTATTTGTGTTTTTGATGACATGTATAAATTTCCGAAGTAAAAAGACACTCAACATAATTTCTCCATACAAACTTTGGTCCTCTGTTTGACCTCTTTAGGGGTTGAATTTTATTTTATGTCAAAATAAATAACATTTCCGTAATCAGCGTCCTTGAAAATTTGAAAAGACCTTATTGCTATTTATTTCCTGATTATTGATATTAATTTCTAAAAAACTACATGTGGAACCTATTTGAATAGTTTAACTTTGTGTATTCTATAAAATATAATGGTAGTATAATGATTGGCACCTGGATACACAAAGCATGAATTGTTTAAAAAAAAATATTAGTCACGTTTTAATGCAATCTTCGTAAATCATTTTAATTATTCATTTATTTTAAAATAAAACATATTTAATCTGGTGATCATGGTTTTATGAACAAAAAAATTCAAAAGAGTATCAGTCATTGGCACTTAATATTAATTAGCATTTTTAGGGTTCCGTAGCTAAAATGGCAAAAACGGAACCCTTATAGTTTCGTCATGTCCATCCGTCCGTCCGTTTTATGATTTTTTGACTACGTGAATATTCTAATTAAAAGATGTTTAATCTTATTAGAACAGAATCAGAAATAATAATAATAATAATATTCTACCACATTCACACAGTGCCATCTAGTCCCAAAGTAAGCAATTATATTTGCTCGTGTTATGGGTACTAAACAACTGATATAATAATTAAAAAAATTTTTTTTTGTAAATACATACATATTATAGATAAATTACACCACACACATAAAGGTATTATTAGAACGCAGAAGCGACCATCACAGAGCACACACTAAGTTTTAGGGACAATCTCGGTGCAAGTAGCAAGTTTTATTTTACAAGTATCATGTAACGTTTTTAAAAGCTACTGTTGAACTCCAATTATATTGACATGGAAAAATATGACAAACAGATGTCAACGTATTTTCTGGCTAAGGCCTTCTGCCTACTTTTGACCTAACCTATCCAAGTCGGGATGAACTAAAAAGTAATTTCGTCATATCTCAGAAACGCACCGTTTCATCGCATCTGAGCGTAAAAATAATCTAAAATTTTACGAGTTCAGTTTCCAAACAAATTCGATCAAAATTATTCTAAGTCTCAACTCCATATAAATCCTGTTTTTTCCCTATCCTGTGGTATTTTTGAATGAATTTTAATAAAATACGAAACACGTCTTCCATCAATTCTGTTAAACAATATTTATACAAAATTTGAAGTAGATTGGACCTAGGAATCACGTTGTCTCATACAAACTTTGCCCCCATTTTCACCCCCTTAGGGAAAGAATTTTGAAAATCCTTTCTTAGCGAATGCCTAAGTTAAACTAAGAACACATCAGTGGTTTAGGCTGTGCGTTGATCCGTTATTCAGTCAGTCATTTAGAACAAGGCAATTTATATGTATACCAGTGTTAACGCGATGTTATACTAGAGCCCAGTTTAATCACTTTTCCAGTGAGAGATGAGTTCTTACTATCTGAGACTTAAGTGACAAATTATAGAAACATGGTCTCTAATATTTATTGTTTTTTTTGTAAATAAAGGAATTAGATGGGCGAGACATAAGGTCATCGTTGACTCTACCTCGACTACGGCGTCAGCTCGGCGTAGTACAACAGGAGCCCGTGCTATTCGACCGCACATTAGCTGAAAACATAGCTTATGGTGACAACAGCAGGAAAATTAGCATGCACGAGATCGTCAATGCTGCTAAGGCAGCCAATATCCACAGTTTCATTGTTTCCCTACCCAAAGTGAGTTGGAATTCTCTCTTTTACAGATCAACCGGTAGTAAATGTACAACGCACATTGTTTTAAATTATATTCAATGTAAGGTAGCAAACTAACCGAAACAACTTGTTTGTCTAGGGCTATGATACGAACCTAGGAACTAGTGGCGCTCAACTTTCTGGCGGACAGAAACAGCGAGTCTGTATCGCCCGTGCACTCATTCGATCTCCACGACTGCTGCTGCTCGATGAAGCCACCTCAGCGTTAGACGCCAACAGTGAACGAGTAAGAATATAAACTTCCTGTTATAAAATTTGGTTGTAAATTTGTTTTTTGTGATATGTTACGCCCGACCCCAAGCTGTTTAAATTCATAAAAGTTAAATTCATAAAAGCTCAAAAAATATATTTTTCAATAATTACTAGTTTTTTTTTAAAATTTACTAATATATTTATAATTATGGATTGTATTAATTTCCGAAATAAATGTGCCCGGCAAATGGCAGTAGGCTATATATAGTCCTTATTAAATAGGAACAAATATAGCTGGCGAAATTTGGGTTTGAAGTATCGCACCGTGGGCGCACCTCTCCCTTAGGGAAAAAAGTGTGCTGCTGAAATATCGCTAGTACATAGGAGGACTGATTTACGACATATAATCTTCTCAAAATAATTAAAAATAATGTAATTGACTAATGTGTTCAATCCGCGTAGTGACGAAAAAAGGATACAGAATGTCACTACCCCATCTCAGCCCGTGGGTGTCGTAAAAGGCGACTTAGGGAGTAATCTTATACCTACTCGTATACAGACAAGACCACTGCAAAGGAACATTCGAAACAAACCCTATACAAACCCGTATGGCTAGTGTTGTATAGTAGGCTGAATTCTCTACATTCTTTGAAGGAAGCTCATGCCCAACAGTGGAACGTTTGTGGGTTGAAATGATGAATGATGAAATGAATAATGTGTTGTTAAGCCGCTAAGCTCAACGAATTTTTTGCAAATATTTGCTGAAATACATCATGGAAACTGAATTAAAACAGCACCTATATACCACAATTTGTATGTGTCACCATGCTCATATGTTAATATAGCTTTTATTGTTCCAGGCGGTGACTGAAGCTTTAGAGAAAGCAGCCAAGGGTCGCACTTGCATAACAATCGCTCACCGGCTATCTACGGTCAAAGATGCCGACCTTATTTGCGTGTTAGAAAAAGGTAAAATACAATCTATACAGCCTTATTCCTACTTAATGCGAAACCTGAAAGTAGTTTGTTCAGAGTCAGTGGCAGAATCGATTCCTATAGCTTTTATACCATGTTGTATTTCTTATCAAAATTTTATTAAAGGTTTGAACTCTGGACACCGTTGTTTAAAGTGTATCAATGCCTTGTGTAGCACCGTCTACTCACAGCGATAAATAAATAAGTACTAAATAGGTACATAAACTACATACTGATTTCGGCATCACTCAACATCTAAATTTATGCGACTTTGGCCTGTTGGTCTAGTGGTTAGTGACCGTGACTGCTAAGCCGGAGGTCGTGGGTTCGATCCCCAGGACAAATCTTAGTATGATGAGCATGATTGTTTGTTCTGTGTCTGGATGTAATTTATCTGTAATATTTAGGTATGTATTTACAAAAATAGAAAAGTATTTAAGTAGTATATCAGTTGTTTAGTACCACAAGCAAATATAATTGCTTAATTTGGTACTAGATGGCGCTGTGTGAGTGTGGTGAAATATTATCACATAACAACAGTGCATATTTCGCTAGGTAATATGTGCAACCTTGCTATTATGTACATACTTGTACCGTAAATAACCTTGCACGTCGACTAGGCACTTATTGGTACATGGCCGCCGACGTCGTACTCGTATCAGGTTCGGGCGGTCCTATGCCAAAAAGCGAAGTGTTGTTATATAGTGGGGTTTTTGTGGTTTAGTCGGCACATCACAACTAGGGAATGCAATCTCGCGAGATTGGGGCTCAGGCGAGATCTCGCGAGTTTATAAATTACAATACTGTTATTCGTGTGTAAAAAAAAATAATAATTATAGGTTTATGAAATAAACATAAATTTTTACCAATTTTTTCAATACTTAAACTTTTACGTATTTAACATTGTTTGACGTAGGTATCTATCTATCATTTTTTAAATTAACCTTTAAGTAGTAAACTTTGACGATCTAATCAAATAACTAATGAAATAAACAACCAGTCTTCTCTTCTAATATTAAACAAATGTCTTTTTTTAATAATAAAACAGTTCTTTAATAACAAAACAAGAAGTCAAAAAAATAAAATGAAACTCATTATCTAAGTTGAGTTGACTAATAAATTAAAATTAATCTATGAAAGGCTTGTTCAGTTTACATCACACGTCATTATTACGAATTATTTTGAAACTAGCTCCATATAATAATATAATACCTATATTAGAAGAATAATACGTTTTTATGCTTATTACAGTCTCGTAAAACTCGCGAGATCTCGCCTATTTTTCGGCCGAGATCAATCTCGCTAAAAAAGGCCGAGATCTCGCGAGAACGAGATTGCATTCCCTAATCACAACTTACTTTAGCTATCTTTTTTCACAACTAAGCAAAGTTCTTTTATTTAAATGAAATAATTATTATTGATAGGTTCCTATCGGTAAAATGATTATAATATTTAATCTTGATTAACCAGCAAAAGACGCCCATTTGGTAGCAATTTAGAATCTTGCTGAAATGTGCATTTTGTTTTGGATACCTAATTAATTTGCCGGAAGGCCAACGCCGAATGCCAGTAAGTTTAGTTCACTTTTTTTTTCATTACAAAGAGTCAAAGTTGTGTCATTAGTTTATTAGAAATACATTGACTGAAGATAATTATTATCTCATCTTTGTATAAAAGCTACAAAATTATATTTTTTGATATTAACTATTGAGATCCCATAACTATTAAAATAATTGCAAACAATTTTAAACCTTAGCCATATTAGCGCAAAGTTTAAGTTATGGTGGGTAATGTTTTTTGTAATGATAATAATTTAAACTGCAATAACATTGAGCGTTCAACCATAACCGCTACGTGGTAGCGGTTAAGTTCTTAACCCCCCATTTTGGCCGATTTTGCAGAGAAATTAAAAACCATTTCTTATTTTTTAGGGTTCGCCAAAATGGCAAATACGGAACCGGTCAAGGTGTACCAAAGGGTGTGCACTAAAAAATTTATAGATAACAAATTTTTTTTTTCAAAAGAACGAGAAATAGCTTATTCTTTTTTTTTTTTATTTGACGGGTTCCTACTTCTGGGTGGTTTGAAAAAGAAATAACCCTAACCTAACCAGTCCGAGTCGGATTTTTTCTTTACTTGTGCAACTTGATATTGCTTCTTGTTAAATTTCATGATTCTAGGTCAACGGGAAGTACCCTATAGGTTTTGACTTTTTTGATCGTCAAGATAATCGACAAAAATAGGTCATAAACGGCTGTATCTTTGGATTGCGTTAACATAGAATTTTGATTTTTTTTACGCCTACGCCTGGGCCTTGAGTTTGCAGATCCAAGTATATGATATTCATTAAAGCATTATACCGCCACGCGTTCTTGAGAAAAATATTCTTGACAGACGGACAGACGTACAGACAGACAGACAAGGGAGTGATCCTATAAGGGTTCCGTTTTTCCTTTTGAGGTAGGTATGTACGGAACCCTAAAAGACCTAATTTTTATCAAGAACCTCGACTCTTATGATATTTTTTGCATATAGTCCTGTTCGTTAAATCATTCTATTTATATTATTCCAGGTAAAATCGTCGAACGAGGATCACACACAGAATTGGTCAGCCAACGTGGATATTATTGGCGCATGTGCAAAGGTCAGAACGTCGCTTAATCAATTCATAAGTGTTCAGTAGCTCCTAGTATGTTCCATATAACTTTAGTGGTAGGCATAAATGTTAAGAAGCAGATACAATGAAATTTGAAACTTATGTTATGTAATATTAGGTTCAATTGTCACATCAATCGTGTTATGTGAAGCGTTGCATAGCAACATGTAGGTATTGCAAACATTTTTTTGAACAAAGCGGCGTGTCGTAGTGTATACAGTGATTTTCTTTAAGTTTGTACTGATCTGGTTATTGTACTTATTTCAGTCAGTATGTCGTTTGAATGACGATCTGTGTACAAAGCATGAAGCAATCAAATATCAATAATAAAAATTTTGATTTGGGTACGATATTGATTGCCCGGCGTACAGCACAGCTTTCAAACGTTTAACTAACATGTGCCTGTGGCTTTTGATTTGAAGTTATGATATTGAGTTTGTGATCCACAGTAGTGAGAAAAGTTTAGCAAAGTTAACCTTATCACTACGTCCTAGTGTTTATTATCACTTATTTGTCACCGGAATGAGGAAGATGTCCGGAACTTTTAGAAGCTTCAGTGTTTATTGTTGATATTATTTTAATTATACATTTATTTTATTGAGATTATTATTGTACAACTAGATATTAAGAATAGCTACATATTAATAAAAGAAGCTTATTCCACTCAGTATAGTATTGTGTAGGCAATAAAGAAATTTTAATTCTTATAAATGGTAATCTCAATAGTTCTTTTTTGTATTTTGGTAAATCGTATGTTAGTATGATTTAAATATACCTACTTTTTTAATAGTTTTTGTTTTCTTTAAAAATTGTCCTTAAATATTTTCTAGCACAATATGAAAATAGATAAGTACATTGAAGCTTGTATTTTAAATACCAACACGGCTTTAATGACGGCTTCACTATCTAATATATAATATACTCACTTAAACACATTTTTTAAACAAAAATAACTTAGTGTAGAATATTTGCAATTTGATTATTCCATCTTGATTGTACATTACACCTACGAGTACGTACCTACCTACACAAAAAAAAAACACGTTCCGAACACAAATACTTAACAAAACGCAAATTAAATGATGCTGTTTGCAGTTGACACTATTGAACATAACACTTCAACTTAAAAATATATATAATATTCGTAATAAAATGTTACTATACCTACCCACCGAATGATAAGTCGTAACTATACAAAAAGATAAAAAACTGATTCCAATATTCGATACTACTACTTAGGTACCTTTAAATATATCTCTATCTTCAATACAATCTAGCAGTACTTACCTACAAAATAGTAGAGTTACTCATAATAATTCTGACGACGCCGCTCACACATAATTTCAAATTATATTTATTGGAACTGCTGTACCAAGAAACATATTAACAAATGGAGTTATAAGTTCTTGGTTCAGATTATTCCGTTCAGGTACCATTCTACATTTATAGCTGCCGAGAGTAGCCTCTATTTCCGTATAATATTTAGTACTAACCCTGTGGACGGACGTAGCCGGCGTTGTTAGCATTGTAAAAAAGTTATTTTAACGACAAGTGAATTTTTGGTTTGTCATGACGGAAATACTACTACAAGAGAAGAAACATCTACTTTTCTCAGGGAGAAAACAGTGAGTATTATATTTATTTATATTAGTATAACCTATCACACAACTAACCTCCTCAAGGCCGAGTCACGGCGTGTTGATTATGTTAAAAGGGAATTTGCATGACGTCATTTATTTCATAACTATCGTAACATCCGTGAAAAGTGTAGTAGCAACTTAATTGAAATTCATGATTTGTTTTATGTTAACAGTTCGTTTATTACTATTGTATTCTCAATTCGTAACACGTATTGTTCCTATTCAGTACCTAACTAATTAACAGCTGGGATTGATAACTATGAAATAATTAAGTCAGTATAAATTATAATGTCAGTGTCTATTTCTAACAGCATTATTATACATTATATTTATAATAAACACGTGCTATTACACCACACTAATGAAATTTACTAATGTACTTACTTACAAATATGAACTTTTTTTTTCTGCCTAGCAACCAAAATTTATTCACATGCTTAATGTCAATTTTAAATTATTTAATTAAAAATAGATTGCCGGCAAATATGATAATAATCGCTTTGCCATCTGCTCACTGTCTTTAGTTATTAATAAAGTGTATTTATTATCCTCGTTATCAACAAACATATTTTATTCAATGTCAGATGTCAATGAAACTAATAACGTGTTTAGCAGGCGACTAGTCGATACATTACACCACGCAGGGCGTTGCAGTTATATATTCTTCAGGCTCTTAATCAAGACTTTCAATCGTTCGTAAATGTCTATCATACAATATAATTCCAGGACTGCCTTTTTTCTGAAAAAAAAACTAAGATGATATCAAAATGAATTAGCGAGAGCCGATTTATGTAAAGGTATAAATAAACGGCTCTCTGTTTGTGTGTACTCGAAATCTCTATAATCGACTTAGTCGATTATATCTAATATCGATAGTCGCTGTCATTTTCAAACTTTTGTATCGAAATTGTCTACATTGAATGTCGATATTTCGAGTAGGTCCTTAGCCCGTATTCTCTCTAGATCCATACCTAGACAACTGATTTGGTAAATTAGCTGAACAAAAAATTCAAAATTATTTTATAGCGAGTCCATAGATTATTGCATAAGTTTGCATCTTACTAAGTTACATATTTCCTACTCTCACTCATTGCCTAGGTTGCTTGCGAACATCGCGGCATCGCCGTATTGACTGTGGCAGTACTTACCTTAATGATAATTTGTTAGCCTGTTAGCCATATGGTACCTACCTACATAATATTTCGCAATCTCAATCAATTACGATTATGGCTAACTATTCCAAACCTCTATTTATATTTCTTACATTATCCTCTTTCTAAATTAATTTGAAAATAAATGAAATACAGCTAATAAATTTTCTTTTAATGTTGACCCTTGAGAATGAGAATCACTGCAAACAATAGTTCGTCTGACCATTTTAAATCTTTGAGTTTTGTTTGCCTAGTTGTTTAATATAAACACTCACAAAAAAGCCGTTTAATTAATTTGACGATCGTCATACACTTCTTTTAAAGCTAATGCGAAATTATTTTTACTGTCACACTAAAAAGGCGAAAGTTTGTGTGTGTCTTCACACACTCAAACGGTTGGACCAATTTTGATACAATTTGATATGGCTAGCTGACATCCTGAATTAATACATAGGCCAATATATTTTTTTACCGGGGGTAACGGGCGCAGCTTGTTATTATAATTTCAAAATATAGTTATTATATAATTAAAAAAAAACGAAATTAATTAAGTATTTTGTACCCTTTGAAGCGATTTTTCATCAAGTCGTTTGCTGATGTGACTGTGATGACTGGCCTGTTGGTCTAGTGGTTAGTGACCCTGACTGCTAAGCCGGAGGTCGTGGGTTCGATCCCCACCCAGGAAAAATCTTTGTGTGATGAGCATGAAGGTTTGTTATGTGTCTGGGCGTAATTTATCTATAATATGTATATATTTACAAGAAAAAAATGTATTTAAGTAGTATATCAGTTGTTTAGTACCCATAACACAAGCAAATACAATTGCTTACTTTGGGACTAGATGGCGCTGTGTGAATGTGGTAGAATATTATTATTATTTTATTTCGCACTTAAAAATCGCAACAAATTATTTGCGCTTACCCTTAATTTAGTTGAGAATCGGCACATATCAGAAATAATTTGAAACTAATGTGTAAAATTTCTGATATGTTCCTTTACTCTTCACAATTACTACACTTACAATACGTCACATATTTAATAGGTTATCATACGGAAGCTACACATACTAATTTCTGTGATTCTAAGTACATGGGAACTGAATGCCATGTAGGTAAGCAAACTCGCAATCGTAACTTAGTATTAAATAAACGTTTATCCTTGAACATACCTAGCTGATTCTAGTTCCGAGGCCACAACGCTACTGATAACAATGGCTAAACTATTGTATCTGCTCTAATGCATATATTTACTTCGATCAATAATAACCAATCAGTTCGTAATATATTGACACTGCTAATCTAGGTTAACAAGGACAGAGATTTGATATGAAAAAAAACCCGTGTATTTTTTGTGTCCGATAAAAAAGTGAAAAACAATTCGAATATGTTAAGAAAGTATATGGTGCTCTTTTCGGTAATTGAACGATCAAGGAGATCATAATTTTTTTTGTCATATCTAGAACAACTCAAGGAACTTATATCTCCTAAGCTAGTTAGGATATAATAAGTTTCTTGGAATAGTCATTCCAAGAAATGTGTGTCTGTGGTGAAAGCTAGTCAGCTTTCACCACAGACAATCTAGAGAAGGGGAAAAAAGAAGTAAAGAGGATAGCACAGAATGCATTCTCCCTAATGCTTTAATGATTTCATTTTGCGGTAGGGTAAACGATACATGTACTGCCATACCTGTATACTATGTATTATAAAACAATTTTCATATCTAAGTATACTGGCAGCATAGGCTATATTACTTCCCATCAGTGGTCGCCAGTTATAGGTAATTTAATTTTATATCTTTAGTAAGGAAGCTGAAGATAGAAATTCTTAACTTGAATTTTTCAACTTGTTAAACGAATTCAATACGTTTTGTCCCGCTTGGGGCCCGGACCCAAAAGACCAATCAAAGCAGAGAAGGAAGTAGACTTGCGAAAGAGGGACAAGTAGAGATGTTTTCAAGCTCGATAGACTCCACTAAATACTCCACAGAGGTGTGAGTACGCGCCGAGCGGGTAGGAGACGTGGGCATCGCCCAGTGCACGTCTCCGCTGGACCAGAGCGGAAACCGTGTACAGACTGTAGCAAGTTCAACCGCGTACACTCTCGACTATGCACAGAGGCGGGAATAAAAGGGGTCAATAAAATCATATCGGCTCGACAATATCCACTGAAGCTTGTTAGCACTGCAATTCTATAAGTCGTTCGAAACACATCTCGTTTTCTCTTAGTTAAAAAAATATATTTTTTATAAGTTAAATTAAATTACCATCCTATATACCTACCACCACATTTATTAATTGAGTAAACCCAGCATATACTTACATCAGTCGCCATTATACTCGTAAAAGCAACAAATTTGTTTATTTTGTAAACACAATGAATTTGTTTGTTTGATGAATTCAGATGTTTTTGTCGGATTCTTTCATATACAAGCAATACATGTGGAAGATGTAGGTATACATATTTGGTCATTCGTTTTGTCTTTCGAAATCGATAAGTACATTGAAATGCGCAGTTTACTGTTTTGTTTTCTATTAAACGTAGTTTTTGCATATCATACTAAAATGACGATTCAAATAGACGGTGGTCAATCACAGTGCTTCTATCACCCAATGTTAGTTAATGAAATCTTTAAAATCTTTTACCAAGTGTTAGATACTACCTATGGTGATATGAACATCAATTTCAATATAACAAACCCACAAGGGAAACTGATAGCTGTCTACACGGAAGAATTAGAGAACGTACGTAAATACATCGCAAGAGTCGAAGGTGCCTACTGTTTCTGCTTTGATAACAGCTTCAACTTTAAAGGCATGAAGACTGTATTATTTATATTTCTACTAATTAATCGAGATAGAGACAAAAATGAAGACAATCAGAAAATAGAGCTAGGTGTTGAAAACGAAAAATGCACGATGACAGTTGGAAACATATCTCAGTCAATAAGGCGTATCGAAAGGCACATATCTAATATAAAACGTTTACAATACACTATTGCCATTATAGACAGAGAAATCAGTCTTGCAGAAGATAACTGTAATAGATTGTTCATTTGGTTCCTTTCACTCATAACTATAGCGCTTTTTTCTGGAATAACACAAGTAATATTGATAAAAAGACTATTTAAATATCAAAAGCACAGTACAGAAGCATGCTTAACCGAATTTGAAAAGATCCTACAGGCGCCGGATATCTTAAATATAGAACCAGCCGCTCAAGGTACCAACTAACAAAAAAAAAATTAAAAATTTTGAAAATACCCACGACGAAAACATTTGTACAAAAGAAGAAACGAAACATTTAAAAAGGTTTAAATAATTTTATTTTAAATCACTGATGAAAAGAAAACAAGTAGGTAGCGTAAAAAACAATGCGAAGAAAATCCGTCGGGGGCTGACATACACTGACTTAAAATGAACGAAAATATTGTAGTATTATGTATTTGATATAGCCTATACCTAATATTATTAACAATACTTCGTTTTTAATATATATTTTATACTAGAAACAGTAATGATATTGGCAGACCCCGACGAATTTTCTTGGGATTGTTTTTTAGGCTACTTATTTTCTTTTCGTCGGGGATTTAAAATAAAATTATTTAAACCTTTTTGTTTCGTTTCTCTTTTGCACAGATGTTTTCATCGCGGTTTTTTTTTTAAACTAGCTTCCCCGATAGATGATGATCTGTCCCGTTTTGTACGAAACCACAGTTATAGTGTAGAACCAATATTGATAATGTGAATAAAGCAATATGATTTTTTTTAAGAATAAATAATAATAATTTGTTTATTGTCCGTGTATGGTTTTAAATTTTACAAAATAGCAACCGAAATTTATTAATATCGGAAGTTACTCATCAAAACCAATCAAATGAGGCCAAACTCAATACGAATACGTCGTTTTATTCTATAGCCGGTTTTATGTCGGTGATTCTATGGCCACCCTCCAGCTTCATCATCAAACCTTAGTTACCATTTAGGATCAAAGTTCTCGTCAAGGGGAATTAAACGAGCTCAAACTCGATGGGCTTGTGAAGTTTTATTACGGATTTCCTATAGCCATCTTCCAACTCCATCATCAGTCCCTGGATAATAATATATCTATACTGTACAATGGTACTCGTCAACACAAATCATACGAGCCCAAACTCGATGGGGTTGTGCCCTTTTATTACGGCCTTCCTATGGCTACCTTCCAGCTCCATCATCAGACCCTGGATACCCATCAAAAGACAAAGTTCTCGTCAAGACGAATCATACCAACCCAAACTCGATGGGGTTGTTCCATCCACCTTCCAGTTCCATCATCAGATTAGCTCAATGTCGTAATAATATTGCATTTTTACAAAAAATCAGCATGTTTCAACTAATATCAGTATAATATAATAACAATATTTTTTAATAATAAGACAACAAAACGAATACCTACAACAACGAATCAGCATGCGTGTGACAAACGTACTGCGCTCTGAGGCTGATTTGAATCAGATCAATAAGTGCCTGAACGTCAAAACGGTGATTTGTATAAAAATTCCATAATTATTATTATTACTCGTGTTCACACTTGTGGCATATGCAAGGTAAACTGGCAATAGATCAACAAAACACCTTCGATACATAGATAATAATTATGTTAAAACAAAGAAGTCAGAGGGGCATCACATACCTTACTGTGGTGAAATACATTACTCATGCCAAAGCGATCGCAGGCAATCTAGCTAAGGCAAATATACAGACCATGGGTTAGATGAATGATTTAAATTATTTAGAAAAAAATGATAAGCAAACACAAACCAAAATTATAAAATGTAATAAGGTAAATGTTTACAATAAACGGACGAAAAAAGATATATTAAAAGATGATGCAATAAGACACATTCAATTGCAGTATATTAATAAAGACATTGTTTTAGGTCAGGCTCTAGTCTAGAAAAACTAGCAAATATTGAATAACTAGATTAGCCCGTGCCCCATATTCTATGCCAGGGCACCTGATTCTGTTTATATTTTTTTAAATAAAAATATACTTATCCTCTCATCAACCGAGTCTCATCAACCGTCTCTCATCAACCGTCTCTCATCAACCGTCTCTCATCAACCGTCTCTCATCAACCTTCTCTCATCAACCGTCTCTCATCAACCTTCTCTCATCAACCGCCTCTCATCAACCGACTCTCATCAACCGTCTCTCATCAACCGTCTCTGATAAACCGTCTCTCATCAACCTTCTCTCACCAACCGCCTCTCATCAACCGTCTCTCATCAACCTTCTCTCATCAACCGTCTCTCATCAACCGTCTCTCATCAACCGCCTCTCATCAAGCGTCTCTCATAAACCGTCTCTCATAAACCGTCTCTCATCAACCGCCTCTCATCAACCGTCTCTCATCAACCGTCTCTCATCAACCGTCTCTCATCAACCGTCTCTCATCAACCGTCTCTCATAAACCATCTCTCATCAACCGCCTCTCATCAACCGTCTCTCATCAACCGTCTCTCATAAACCGCCTCTCATAAACCGTCTCTCATCAACCGTCTCTCATAAACCGTCTCTCATCAACCGCCTCTCATCAACCGTCTCTCATCAACCGTCTCTCATCAACCGTCTCTCATCAACCGTCTCTCATAAACCATCTCTCATCAACCGCCTCTCATCAACCGTCTCTCATCAACCGTCTCTCATCAACCTTCTCTCATCAACCGCCTCTCATCAACCGACTCTCATCAACCGTCTCTCATCAACCGCCTCTCATCAACCGACTCTCATCAACCGTCTCTCATCAACCTTCTCTCATCAACCGTCTCTCATCAACCTTCTCTCATCAACCGCCTCTCATCAACCTTCTCTCATCAACCGCCTCTCATAAACCGTCTCTCATCAACCTTCTCTCATCAACCGCCTCTCATCAACCGTCTCTCATCAACCGTCTCTCATCAACCGTCTCTCATCAACCGTCTCTCATCAACCGTCTCTCATCAACCGTCTCTCATCAACCTTCTCTCATCAACCGCCTTTCATAAACCGTCTCTCATCAACCGTCTCTCATCAACCTTCTCTCATCAACCGTCTCTCATCAACCTTCTCTCATCAACCGCCTCTCATAAACCGTCTCTCATCAACCTTCTCTCATCAACCGCCTCTCATCAACCGACTCTCATCAACCGTCTCTCATCAACCGTCTCTCATCAACCTTCTCTCATCAACCGTCTCTCATCAACCTTCTCTCATCAACCGCCTCTCATCAACCGACTCTCATAAACCGTCTCTCATCAACCGTCTCTCATAAACCGTCTCTCATCAACCTTCTCTCATCAACCGTCTCTCATCAACAGTCTCTCATCAACCGTCTCTCATCAACCGTCTCTCATCAACCTTCTCTCATCAACCGCCTCTCATCAACCGTCTCTCATCAACCGCCTCTCATCAACCGACTCTCATCAACCGTCTCTCATCAACCTTCTCTCATCAACCGCCTCTCATAAACCGTCTCTCATCAACCGCCTCTCATCAACCGTCTCATAAACCGTCTCTCATCAACCTTCTCTCATCAACCGCCTTTCATCAACCGTCTCTCATCAACCGTCTCTCATCAACCGTCTCTCATCAACCGTCTCTCATCAACCTTCTCTCATCAACCGCCTCTCATCAACCGACTCTCATCAACCGTCTCTCATCAACCTTCTCTCATCAACCGCCTCTCATCAACCGTCTCTCATCAACCGTCTCTCATCAACCGTCTCTCATCAACCGTCTCTCATAAACCTTCTCTCATCAACCGCTTCTCATCAACCTTCTCTCATCAACCTTCTTTCATCAACCGTCTCTCATAAACCGTCTCTCATAAACCGTCTCTCATCAACCGTCTCTCATCAACCTTCTCTCATCAACCGCCTCTCATCAACCGTCTCTCATAAACCGTCTCTCATCAACCGTCTCTCATCAACCGTCTCTCATCAACCGTCTCTCATAAACCGTCTCTCATAAACCGTCTCTCATAAACCGTATAAAAATATGTTTTTCTTGCAGCCTGACATCAGATCTACCTCCAGTTATCCATTACTTACGACAGACCCTGTATATATTAAATAGAAGTACTTCAAGTCAAACCGTGATTAGTACACCCACGGAACAGAAAAAACAAGTGGAAGTGCGAAGTGGGCGGGCACGCGTGCCACAAGTAAGCGTAGTTACGCATACTACTACCTTAAATCGTCTTCGGTCATGTTTTACATCGCGTCGAGTCAGTCTTCTTGTGCCCTGCTTTGTTTTACGTGATTTAACCGCGAGTAATGCCTTATTGTGCCATTTTGCAGTGTAAAAATTATAGTAGAATAAGAAATTTAAGAAATGGAGGTATCTAATAGCACCGATAACTAACGATATAGTAGATATTGTAACAAATCGTATTGAATTTCAATTAATTAAAAATTAATTCAAATCTCGAATTAAAATCAACCTTATGTTATCAGAAATAAAGATTGTTACACAGGCCATCTTTATAATTTTAGAACTATCCGCACATTACATTCGTGGTGAGGTCATTGACATTACATTCACAATTAGTTGTGAGGTCAAATGGAATATCGGTTTGATCGATATCTAAATTTTATATTAAAACTAGCTGACCCGGCGAACTTCGTACCGCCATATAATTATAAAAAAAAAGCGCGCGGATATTTGTATTTTGCTACTATAATACTACCTTGATACTGCAATGTATTTACTTTTGTACGAAAAATATTTTATTTCATGTTTTACTTTATTTCATATTTTACAATATCCAAAATTGTTTTATTTTTATTAGTTTATGTCTTTAGGGACCATAAATACAGACAATGATATTCACTGTCAAATGTCAAATGATAGACCGAAAATAAATGGCGCGAATACATACAATGATAATTCACTGTCAAATGTCAAATGATAGACCGAAAACAAATGGCGCGCGGATCCTAGGTCTATGGTATTTGTATTCTGCTACTATACTACCTTGATACTGCAATATATTTACTTTTCTACAAAAAATATTTTATTTCATATTTTACTTTATTTCATAATTTTACTACACAATTGTCATAATATTATTATATTCTTTGAATTTACTGGTGAATGATTAGTAATATTATATTCAAGTGATGAGGTTGTATAGTAAGCAAAAAGAAAATAGAGATCTTTCATTTCTTTTTAATCTGTGTCATTGCCCTAATGACACAGATTAAAAAGACGAATGACGTTGATAAATATAGTAATATACACACACAAAGTTGAAAGGATGAATGTTTGTTTGGATGTTTGATAATTTTAACCAAAAAGACACGGGATGGATGTTTCACAAAGATAAGTACTATTCTAATCAATCACGTAGTATTGGTTATGTTTAATCTGAAGTAATATCTGTGCTTAGAAAACATTGGCCGAAATTTCCCCTCTAAAAGTGAAAAGTTGCTGTGGTCACAGGAACAAAATAACAGGTAAGCGAAGTCACGGGTGACATACAGTATTATTATAATATTTTTGGGATTATATACATTTCATTTAATATCGTAATAACTTTTAAACTATTTGTCGAAATAACTTAGTGTAAACGACAAAATTTATCTACATTAAATGACAAAAGTGATAAAGGTATTTGCATTCCTAGGAATTAGTTTAATACCATGAAATTTTTCACTTTAAATGCAGTATCCGATTTAAATGTATTTCTGGCTCACTATTCTCTCTGTATCGACTTCCACATAAAAGATAGGCATATGCTGTCGCGGACTTTTTTTTATAACTATTTAAGAGTAACAATTCCTCCATACATTGTCTTCATGTAAAACTAACGGTTTAGGTAGAGGAAGCAGAAATAGCTATAAGATGGCAGATTTTTCTCCGACTTACTTTACATTTGTTCTCATGGTTTAGCCAATTTACGCGATATTTGTATAAAATATAGCCTATATGTTATTCTGATGTATAAGGTACATTACTGCAAAGTTTCATTGAAATCTATTCAGTGGTTTTTTCGTTTACTGGTAACAAACATCCAAACATCTAAACATCCAAACATTCTTACAAACTTTCGCATTTATAATATTAGTAGGATTCTCAAAAAAATAAATTAACGATTTTCGAATGGTTTTTTTACCTTTAACATATATTTTGTATTGAAAATACCTTTAGGTTTCAAAAAACACTGCTGTAATAAATTGTGTTAAATGGATATTTCTTTTATTTTAATAAATAAATCAAAATCGGTTCAGCCGACGAGTAGATACTTGAAACAGCTTGAACTCTATTTTATTAGGTGCGCCAAACATTATAGAGAGATTGTGTTTTATATAATATACGTTTGTAGTATGCTGAGCCGCATGCAAAAGCTAGTTATCCTATAAACTTGTATTTTTCAACTAGTAGTAAAGACACATTAAAAGAATAATAATAATTAATGTATTATTTTGAACATCAGAGTGATTACCTTGTACTTTCTTCTTTAAATTACCATTATTTTTAATCACAGTAACTTTTAATCAGACCCAAAATCGATAATGTTTTATTTTATATTATGTTGTGCCACACCTCTAGCTACTCAAGCTAATTATAATAATGTTTTAAGGCAAAGTCATCCTTATGACAATGGAATTAAGTTCAATATAAATTTACCTAAAATACACTGCCATCTCTTTTGGAATGGCTGAATTTTTTTATGGAAATTGATACTTAATTTCAAGATACGAAACGTCGTAAGTACTTTTGTTTTATATTGAAAAGTTATTCCTATTGTAAAGCGGTAAAGTCTGTTTTTGCTCCGCGGTCTATATAGTATAAGCCAATTTGGGGTTAAAGATATTTGACCAATTAAAACAATTGTTTACTAGTAGTGCACTCTTTGTATGTGTGAGTTTGGCGACACCGGTTCCAGTAATAATTTTGCCCTATCGCACTTCCACTTGTTTGTTCTGTTTCGTGAGTACACCATTTGAACACTGGAATGGAGTGAAACCAAGTTTACAACATGTTAGAATATTTGGTTCCATCGGGTATCTATTTAATATAATACTGCACAGTTGATAGCATAACATTGTTCTTGCAGATTCCATGAAAGTACGCAGTTCTCTCTCTGCCCTCCGTTTTGTTGTGGAATGTATTGAGACGATGGTAATGAGACGATGGTAATGAGACGACGGTAATGAGGACACGGTAATGAGACCACATACATCACTGTACACAATTTCACTGAGCCGAGATGGACTTCTGGTGGATTTCAAAAAGGGAAGTCCCGCCTGTTTTTCGTATTAGCAAGCTTCACATGTAAAATTCTCATTACTACTGAATGTAACTAGAATTGCACCACATTTACTCATATTTTGAAGTTCCTTAATGTTCAAATGCCCTAATCTCTCATGCCAAACTTTGATGTTTGTTTTTACAATATTACAATGTTCTTGTTTAATTGTTTTCATATTCAATTCATATAAATTGTTTTTTGTCATTTGTGCACACATAACAATTAAGTTATTTTTCATTATGATAGCTTGTTTATTACTTTTAACAATGATATATCCTCTACTGGTGGCCACTCCTTCTGAGAACAGGTTTCTCCGCAAGTCAGGTACATATAGAACATTTACAATTTTACATTGTTCCCATTTTCTTTTTACTTCCTTATTTATAAATATATATAGTACCCTGGCCGCATACAAGGTTTTCTTTATCCCTAATTTAACAGAATTGTTTATTTCTTGTAACTCATTTAATTCATAAAAATAATCACGTCTGAAGCTCATTGCATTGACGCTCCACTGTCTGATATTCAAGCTTCTTCCTCATGTCCAGACAAAGAATATCCTTCAGTACTAGAGTCCGACCGAAACTGGTTTTCCGGCCGAAACCGAAACCGAATATTCGGCCGTGGCTTTAGTTTCGGCCGAAACCGAAACCGAAACTCAAGTGAGCAAGTATAAAATTCCTTAAAATACTGAAATTGGTGCATTTTACCCATTATTCTACATTAATTAGGACATGAAATGGAAACACAGTAAATCTTGAAATAAGTTTACCTATACAACGTAATTTAACAAATAAAACACTTCACATTTTTCATTTACAATCTTTTTTTTACATGTGACTTGATCTGTTAATAATAACAAAACAAAGTTACTGACTCAATATTTAATTAACTATACAGGGTATGTCGTAAGTAATGGAAAACCCGTTACCTGGACGTAGCTTTAATGTCAGGCTGCATGAAAATCACATTTTTATTTCAGGGTTGCCAACGGTGTGAAAATGGTATACATATTTAGATTTTTTTTTATTATGCTCCTTTGCCCACTCATTCAGTTGCCATTTTAACAAATTTTTTGTAATTTTTTTTAATATCGTACTGCTGGAAACTTGCATTATTTAATTTAATTACATTTTGAGTCCTCATTCATGTAAAACATTATTTAAATTAACATTTCAGGCAATTTTTTCATATTATTTTTCTTTACTTGTAGTTTTAACCCTTGATTGTGAAAAAACAGTACGGTTCTATAGCTGCCCATTATCTTAATAACATGTCTAGATTGTATGTGTAGTAGGTATGTGTAGATTATAAAAAGGTATAAAAGTATGTACTTGAACAAGCAATAAATACTAGTTACAAGAGCAAAAGAACTAAGCAAGGTCGAAATTTAGATTTTTCAACAAATGCTGCAATTTTGGTAATTTATGTTCAAATACTCCAAGACATGATTTTATTTAATTAAGATTCTAATTTTAAGTTGAATAGTATCTAGTAACATTTTTATTTGCGTTGATAAAACTCTATGCGAAAGCTACCAGGGCATGTCAATAATAAAACGAGGTTATTTTCTACTTACAATATTTATTGCTCAGATTACTACATTTAAGTGGGTCCAATTTTATGGCCAACATGATCGGTAGACCTAAACCCGTTGGAATTTTTTTACTGGGCCTGTAGGAAAAAATGTGCACAGCCATGCATCAAAGAAGCTGGCCATGCATGCCAGATCAAAAGATCTGTTATTAGGACTTAGGAGATGTAGAGGGTACATTGCTGCTCGCAGTGGACATTTTGAGCACTTGGTGTAGTAATCTAAGCAATAAATATAGTAAGTAGAAATAAACTTGTTTTATTATTGACATGCCCTGGTAGCCTTCGCATAGAATTTTAACAACGCAAAAAAAAATGTAATTAGATACTATTCAACTTAAAACTGGTATCTTAATTAAATAAAATCATATCTTGGAGTATAATAACATAAATCACGAAAATTACAGCATTTGTTGAAAAATCGAAATTTCGACCTTGCTTAGTTCTTTTGCTCTTGTAACTAATATTGCTTTCTTAAGTACACACTATTATACCTTTTTATAATCTACACATACTAGACATGTTATTAAGATAATGGGCAGCTATAGCACCGTACTTTTTTTTTCACAATCAAGGGTTAAAACTACAAATTAAGAAAAAAAATCGGAAAAATTAGCTTGATATGTTAATTTAAATAATGTTTTACGTTAATGAGGACTCAAAATGTAATTAAATTTAATAATGCAAGTTTCCAGCAGTACGATATCAAAAAGATTACACAAAAATATTATATAATAATATAATTTCTTGAAATGGCAACAGATTGAGGGGGCAAAGGATAATTTAAAAAAAAATCTAAATGTGTATACCATTTTCACACCGTTGGCAACCCTGAAATAAAAAAGTGATTTTCTTGCAGCCTGACATCAGAACTACCTCCAGGTAACGAGTTATCCATTACTTACGACAGACCCTGACCCTGTATAAATCATTCAAGTACAGAAACGAAACAAAAATTTACATATAATCAGTTCCATTAAAGCATAACCTCTAAAGAATGTTTGCGTCGGGCGATAACGCACTGACTAAGTTTTTTTGCTAAAGAGCTATCCGAACGGCGCACGACAATTCCCAAAGCGCCAATGCGTTGCCGCGAGAAACGAAGTTAGTCGAGCGTGCACGACAACTTCCGAAGTCAGTTTCGGTTTCGGCAAAAGTTTCGGCCAATTTTGGCCGAAACCGAAACTGCCGCCGAAACTTGATTTTTGGCCGAAACTCGGCCGAAACCGAAACCGAAACCGAAATTTCGGTCGGACACTATTCAGTACTGAAAGCTAACATATTGTGATTTTCTTGATTTTTATTATACCTACTTCTTCTTTGGCAATCTGCAGTCCCTCACAAAATGACCTCTTTTGTTGCAGTTGTAGCATACAAATCTGTGACTGGAATTATTTCTTTGATCTTTTTGAGATTTCCTCTAGTCATCAATAACGCAGTCTCACTACTGTTTATATCGTTGGCAAGGCTAGCTTCATCTACTAGACATGAGGTTAGGTTTTTAATTGTTTGACAATGTTCATCGAGTGACAACCATGCTTGTCTAAGCAAACGGTATGTTGGTGGCAATGTGCTTATTATCTTGGTTATAGTTGCTGTGTCACTAATTTTCTCACCTATTTCCCGTAGCTGTTTCGCTAAGCCTTCCACCTTGCAGACATGTTGTGCCATCGTGTCACTGGCACAATATGTATACTGATAAAATCGTTCATGAATTACCATCGGATTTTTGCTCATAAATGGCCTCTAATTTTCTCATAACTTCCTTCGCAGTCTCACAGTTTTCTATAAGAGATATTTGGTTTAAATCCATGGACAATGTCAGGATAAACATGGCCATGCCATCATTTCTATCCCATTGCACCTGCGAACTGGAATCAACAGGTCTAATAATTTCTATAAGTATTTAATCCTTTTGCTCTTAACGCGCATTTTATTTGGAATTTCCATTGTTTGAAATTTCTACCATCGAACTTTTCAATCTTCATTGAAATGCTCACTTCCATGGCGCCGGTTGATTTTATATCCGATTTTATCTTGCACAATACTCAGTTTGTTTGTTGAATCTAATAACTTCTTATGGCACACCTGGGCCCATAACCTATTGGGCACCAAGGTTATTTTAATAAAACTGAGTATAAAACTATACGGATTTATTTTTGTTTAGTTAAACAACCTTTCATAACAATGTTCCTTGGGTAAGAGCATAGAGTACATCACAGAACACTTATACCCTGACGGTTTCCCTTTCTTGCGGTCTGGAGGCGATCGTTTATCCATATTGGATATAAATTCTGCAGTTACTGTCGCTTCAGCAGGTAACAATCCTGTAATTTAAATATAAATGTATATTAAATAAAGTAAGTTTTATTTAATAAAATATATTTTTTTTAAATATTATTTATTTGTAGAAAGATTGTATAATCGTTCTTATATATGAATTTATCTCTTAAATAATATGACATTATTTAAGGGTGATGAGCTATTTTTTACACTAAATAGTAGCATTATAAATTAAATCTATAGGACATAATAAACGGAAAGAGGTCAGATGAGGAAATGTTTTACATAGGATATAATTAAATTCTTAGCTACGAAGCCTGAATTAGGTTTAACCTGTTTAACTGGCTTCACTTAACTACAACTTTTTCATTTTATTTGCTCATATTAAATGTTTCTTTTAATATATTAAAATAACTACATAAAGATACTAATATTCTATAATAACTCTATACTCAATCATTTATTGCTTCCATATAAATGTATTATTAGGTGGTTGGTATAATGTAGGTTACAATTATGGACCCTGTTGGGCAGAGCACAATTTATTAGGAGAGAGGAAGTGAAATAGATTTAAAAATAGCAATTTGCTTATTATTATTAGAGATATATAACAGATATACAGAACTAGATATATAACATATGCATACCTAGTTTATTAATTAGAAATCCAATCATTAAAACAAGAATATAATTGTTTTAATTATTTCTTTATTTCTTATTAAAAATTATTTAAATTCTTATTTAATTATTATTTTTATATTAGTTATATTAGATAATAATTTATGAGGCAGGTTGGTAAACATTGCACTATTTTGTTCATTGTAATTTATTAATTGAATATTGTATCTTTACATGGCCTTCTGCCAGGACATTGCCTACCCACTAGAGAGCAAAGTTGTTTTGATCACATGTTTCTCAAATTTAAAAAAATTAATACCGCAGCTTTTGTGGCGGTATTTAATACTACCCTCACTGATCATGCCATGGTACTGGTTAGTGTAGCACAGTCTAAAAAGGTACAAAGAACTTGCTCCAGATTCAAAACTGTTTTTGATTTTGAAAAATCACGTCAAAGACTAATCAATATAGACATATCAATTTTTGATACCTATACACTCCCTGATACATTTATTAGTGATCAAGGGATCTCTCGAGTCAAATTCTAAAATAAAAAGAATCTCCAAGTAAATTAATACTGAAGCCCTGGATAACTACAGGTGCACTAAGATGTATTCGCTTAAGAAATAAAATGCAATCCCAAACAAAACCAGATCCCTATAACGTAATTCTAATAATAACTTACAGACGCTACCGCAATTTTTGTTGTATTTTTGTCAAAAGACTGAAAAGACAATACTATAAAAAGCAAATAGAATGCTCAATAAAAAATCCGAGACAACTTTGGTCAACAATTAATGAAATAACACACTTCAAATCACCTAGAACTTCAAATTCTCCTCTTCTCAACATAACATCACATTTATTGAACTCTCTAGACTGCATTAACCAGTTTTTTACCACTATAGGCGAAATTTTAGCAAAAAACATTGTAGTTTAGACTGGCTTGCCGCCCATTGCTAGTGGTTGTTCACGTCTTCTTTTGTGTTGATTTCATTCTCATGAGTCTTAATTCTGGTAGTGCTCCTGGGTGGGATGATACACCTACCGGTTATTTAAAAATGTGCAGGGATTTTGTGGTTCCTTTGATTAGCCAGCTAGCTAACTTGTGTTTTAAAACTGGAAACTTTCCTAGTGATTTTAAAAGATCTGTGGTAACTCCAGTACACAAAAGAAGTGACGTGAACGATGTTAGTAACTATCGACCTATTTCTGTGCTGCCTTCGATCTCAAAAATTATAGAAAGACAATAAGAGACTCATAAACTATTTAAGTAAGTACAAAATTCTATCAGCATCACAGTTTGGATTTAGAAGTGGTTGTTCAATTTAAGACACGGTTACTACGCCATATCATGAGTTCACAACTTTAAATCAATATATACACTGCTCTGGTTCAGTCTGTAATAACATACTGCATACCGATTTGGGGAGGAGCCACCAAGACTAAATTTATCGATTTGGAAAGAGCTCAAAGATTGATTATCAAAGTGATGTACTTTAAACAACTTATGTACCCTACAACTGACCTATATAATATTAGTAATCTTCTTTCAGTAAGAAAACTTTATATTCTTAGTGTGACCATGTCTCTGAATAAAACCCTTTCTTATGATCCAGCAACTCAGAAAAGAAGACGCAAAGACATTGTGGCTCTCTCTCCAAAAATTGGACCAGTTTTTGCTAGACGGCAGTATGAGACACAATCTGCCTATATTTATAATAAATTAAATTATAAATTAAATATATCTCCACTTATCCTTCTAAATTGTAAAAAAACCATAATCAACTGGTTGGAGCAGCTGACCTATGAGGAAACTGAAAATATATTGGTCAGGATTACCTAAACCTACCAGAAATAAAATAAAAAATATAGTCTGTCAATAACAGTTTGCTTACTTTATTTCATTTTATATTTATATTTTTTATTTTATATTTAATTTAAATACTTTGTTTAACATGTCATATCATAATATTATCTCATCATTGTATATGCTAGCCTAAGGGAAGAAGCGAGATGGCTCTGATGTGGATGTGTTCGGACAAATTTACAAATTTCTAATATATAAATACATAACATTGTAGTGTGTAACTTAATTATCTTACTTGCATTTTATTATTTGTAACTAGTTTATTGTATGAGTAATTTAATATATTATTTCATGAGTGAAATTAAATGAAGTTAATTTGATTGAAAAATAAGCAAACAATTTAAAATACAATACCTTGGTTTATTTTAGTATACATTCCAGCAGCTACTGAATGACTATGCACTTGAGCAGCTAAATTAACTCGCATCTATTGCTTTGCATTTGGTTTTAGATGGTCTTCTCTTAATTTTGGGGCAAACAAAAATTTGTCGTTGTTATTTTTGAGTTTAAAAAAATCCTCAACATATTTCCATTTGGTGACACCTAGAAATTAATGAATACTTATGTTATATTGTGTATTGCATCTTTTTATTTTTTTTTAAGGAATAAGAGAGTTATATAAATATTATGTCCTTCAAAACATATTACCTTCTTCAACATTGTACCACATAGTATTTGTTTTAAATTATATATTGTATTTACAACTTTGTAGAATGAATATACAAAACAAGGCAATTGTATCTATCTGGCTTGATTTGCTTATGTAAATAAAATAGAAATTTAGTTTTTGCATTTGCAAGGCTAATTAAAATGAAATGTACATACCTCCATACCATCAGTATAAAGAATGGCATGTCTATTTAATTTTTTTTCAGCAAAATTCGTAAAGAAAGATCTTTCGAAATGTGCTCTTTGAAATGCAGATTAGAGCATTCTGTGATCGCCATACAATTTGCGTTGAAAGTCTAGACACGACCACGTTCCTTCGGGAAATCGATACTTGGCCCACGATACACAACTAGAAATATTCAATACAAAATTAGATTCACAGTGAACTCTTAATTCCACTCCAATAGTTTCAAAATAAGTTATATTTCGATCACTTACCGCCGCATATTCGTAGGTCCTGGATGGGGAAATCTATATAATTTTACCTCTGGATCCTCACGAGGTGAGCGTCCACATTTGAGGCATTTACGTCTCATGTTATCTGCCTTGACTAATAATAAAAGTAATTAACAAGAAACAAGGAGCGTCACTATCATAATTTTATTATGTCTGTGAAACACCACTTTAACCACATAATCACATATTATCACGGAGGAGACCAGGCTCAACTCGACGCAAAAGCGGAAACAGCAGTATTTTGATTTTAATTAAACCAAAAACATTGTGACAGTCGTCTTTGCAGTTGCAAACAACAAAGCTAGGTAACAAACTATTTAAACCAAGGGAGATTTATACACATTACGAAATGGACGCCATAGCAGCCATCACAGAACACCACAGACTAATATAAGGGATACTACCACAGAGTACATTTATATCCTGCTCCTACGTCAATAATCGTATATTACAGGAGGGAGCTTCAAAGTTATTTTCTGTCACTGATCAGTTAAATAAAGTTATGATTTAGAAATTTACAACATTCATAGATATAAAAAACAAAATCAAAAATTTTGAAAAACCCACGACGATAACATCTATACAAATAAGAAACGTAACATATAAAAAGGTTTAAATAACTTTATTTTAAATCCCCGACGAAAAGATAATAAGTAGCGTAAAAACAATCCCAAGAAAATCCGTCGGGGGCTGTTAAGTTTAGCTATCGCACATTGATTGCCGTAGCCGGACTGCCTTCGGCGTTAGCGCAGATTTCCACCTATAATAGCTTGTATCTCGAAAACGGTGCGTGCTATCGCAAAAATGATGAAAATTTGGTTACACCCCGAGCATGGGATACCTATAAGTTAGAATAAATAAGGTAGGTAGGTGTTTAATTATAACGTCAGTCAATAAACTCTCATTCTTACTAATTTTTTTTAGGCTTATCATTATATACCTCAGTATTAATATTCAGTGATAAGTATAACAACACGAGATCGGTTTTCGGATTTTTTCCTTTACTTGTGCAACTTGTTATTGCTTCTGGCTATAGATTATGATCGTCAAGGTAAATCGTCAAAAATGGAGCATAAACAACTGTATCTTTTGATTGCGTTAACTTAAAATTTTGATTTTTATTTTACACCGAGGGTTTGCAGACCCAAGTAAATGATATTAATTTCAGCTTTATACCTCTATGCGTTCTTGAGAAAAATATTCTAGACAGACGGACAGACAGACAGACATACAACGGAGTGATCCTATAAGGGTTCCGTTTTTTTCTTTTGAGAAAGAGCGCCCCTATCTTACTAACTGTAAGTTACTCGTATAAAATTTTAAGAACCTTGACAGATAAATAAGTTTTATACTAAGTTTTAGAACAATCACATTTTTTTTTAAATTTACTGTTGCAGTAAGTCTTATAACTTGAAATTATCATTTGAATTTTATTATTTTAAACTTTTTAAGGAGCGCCTTATCATACCATGTAAGCTCTAGAATGAATGGAATTTGCATGGAGCTTCGACTATATTATATATATTTTATTTTTTGTTGACTTGTGTGCTCATCCATCGCACAAAGGTAGCCGAAGCCCCGCTTCGCGGGGCTCCTACTTCTGGGTGGTTTGAAAAAAAAAATAACCCTAACCTAACCAGTCCGATTCGGATTGCTCTGAATCGGGGGGTGTTAAGTTTAGCTATCGCACATTGATTGCCGTAGCCGGACTGCCTTCGGCGTTAGCGCAGATTTCCACCTATAATAGCTTGTATCTCGAAAACGGTGCATGCTATCGCAAAAATGATGAAAATTTGGTTACACCCCGAGCACGGGATACCTATAAGTTAGAATAAATAAGGTAGGTAGGTGTTTATATAACGTCAGTCTGGAATAAACTCTCACTCTTACTAATTTTTTTTAGGCTTATCATTGTATACCTCAGTACTAATATTCAGTGATATAACAACACGAGATCGGTTTTCGGATTTTTTCCTTTACTTGTGCAACTTGTTATTGCTTCTGGCCAAATTTCATGATTCTAGGTCAACGGTAAGTTCCCTATAGATTATGATTATGATCAAGATAAATCGACAAAAATGGAGCATAAACAGCTGTATCTTTTGATTGCGTTAACTTAGAATTCTGATTTTTATTTTACGCCGCGTACGATTTTGCAGACCCAAGTATATGATATTAATTTCAGCTTTATACCTCTATGCGTTCTTGAGAAAAATATTCTAGACAGACGGACAGACAGACAGACAGACAGACATACAACGGAGTGATCGTATAAGGGTTCCATTTTTTTCTTTTGAGGTACAGAACCCTAAAATTGCATAAACGGTCACCCATCTATGAACTGACCTTATCCGAAGTTGCTTAACCTCATGAGTGTAATCAATATGTCAGTACTACAATGCTACGTGTCCCTATACAGTAACAGGTCTACTTATTTTACAGATAACTGTAAAAATAAGTTTGCTTAGTCTATTGCAGCGCCCCCTGGCGAAAAAATACAATATCGTGTATCCAAAAATCATCCTCGATAAATCACAAATACATTACAGAAAACCGTATCGAAATCGGTTTAATAGTTTTAAAGATAGGAGGGCACAAAGGTTTCAACGAAATCAACATAGGTTTGCCTAGTCTATTGCAGCGCCCCCTGGCGAAAAAATACAAAATCTTGAATCCAAAAACAATCCTCGATAAATCACAAATACATTACAGAAAACCGTATCGAAATCAGTCTAATCGTTTTAAAGATAGGAGGGCACAAAGGATTCAACGAAATCAGTGTATTGTAGCGCCCCCTGGCGAGCTATTAACATAACACCTATCTAATAATCTGTCCCCCAGAGCCGCACACACTTTACAGAAAACCGCAACTAAATCAGTCAAACCGTTTCCGTGATGTAAGGCATTATGTTTGAACACACAAACACACAGCCTCTCACCCCAAACGCATATACCGTCTCCGTTCCGTCGTGGGTATAAAAAACAAAATTAAAAATTTTGAAAAAACCCACGACGATTAGAAACGTAACATATAAAAAGGTTTAAATAACTTCATTTTAAATCCCCGACGAAAAGATAATAAGTAGCGTAAAAACAATCCCAAGAAAATCCGTCGGGGGCTGCCATACCCTGACTTGAAATGAACGAAAGTATTGCAGTTTTATGTATTTGATACCTACCTAATTATTAACAATATTTAGTTTACAATATATATTTAATACTAGAAACAGTAATGATATTGGCAGCCCCCGACGAATTTTCTTGGGATTGTTTTTACGCTACTTATTATCTTTTCGTCGGGGATTTAAAATGAAGTTATTTAAACCTTTTTATATGTTACGTTTCTAATCGTCGTGGGTTTTTTCAAAATTTTTAATTTTGTTTTTTATTTTAAATATTTTCAAAGAGCGCCCCTATCTTACTAACTGTAAGTTACTCGTATAAAATTTTAAGAACCTTGACAGATAAATAAAAGTTTTATACTAAGTTTTAGAACAATCACATTTTTTTTTAAATTTACTGTTGCAGTAAGTCTTATAACGTGAAATTATCATTTGAATTTTATTATTTTAAACTTTTTAAGGAGCGCCTTATCATACCATGTAAGCTCTAGAATGAATGGAATTTGCATGGAGCTTCGACTATATTATATATATTTTATTTTTTGTTGACTTGTGTGCTCATCCGTCGCACAAAGGTAGCCGAAGCCCCGCTTCGCGGGGCTCCTACTTCTGGGTGGTTTGAAAAAAAAAATAACCCTAACCTAACCAGTCCGATTCGGATTGCTCTGAATCGGGGGGTGTTAAGTTTAGCTATCGCACATTGATTGCCGTAGCCGGACTGCCTTCGGCGTTAGAGCAGATTTCCACCTATAATAGCTTGTATCTCGAAAACGGTGCGTGCTATCGCAAAAATGATGAAAATTTGGTTACACCCCGAGCACGGGATACCTATAAGTTAGAATAAATAAGGTAGGTAGGTGTTTATATAACGTCAGTCTGGAATAAACTCTCACTCTTACTAATTTTTTTTAGGCTTATCATTGTATACCTCAGTACTAATATTCAGTGATATAACAACACGAGATCGGTTTTCGGATTTTTTCCTTTACTTGTGCAACTTGTTATTGCTTCTGGCCAAATTTCATGATTCTAGGTCAACGGTAAGTTCCCTATAGATTATGATCATCAAGATAAATCGTCAAAAATGGAGCATAAACAGCTGTATCTTTTGATTGCGTTAACTTAGAATTCTGATTTTTATTTTACGCCGCGTACGATTTTGCAGACCCAAGTATATGATATTAATTTCAGCTTTATACCTCTATGCGTTCTTGAGAAAAATATTCTAGACAGACGGACAGACAGACAGACAGACAGACATACAACGGAGTGATCGTATAAGGGTTCCGTTTTTTTCTTTTGAGGTACAGAACCCTAAAATTGCATAAACGGTCACCCATCTATGAACTGACCTTATCCGAAGTTGCTTAACCTCATGAGTGTAATCAATATGTCAGTACTACAATGCTACGTATCCCTATACAGTAACAGGTCTAATTATTTTACAGATAACTGTAAAAATAAGTTTGCTTAGTCTATTGCAGCGCCCCCTGGCGAAAAAATACAATATCGTGTATCCAAAAATCATCCTCGATAAATCACAAATACATTACAGAAAACCGTATCGAAATCGGTTTAATAGTTTTAAAGATAGGAGGGCACAAAGGATTCAACGAAATATTATATTATATAAATATTGTAGCGCCCCCGGCGAGTTATTAACATAACACCTATCTAATAACCTGTCTCCAAGAGCCGCACACACTTTACAGAAAACCGCATCTAAATCGGTCAAACCGTTTCCGTGATATAAGGCATTATGTTGGAACACACAAACACACAAACACACATACACACAAACACACAGCCTCTCACCCCAAACGCATATACCGTCTCCGTTCCGTCGTGGGTAAAAAATAGATATTTACAATATGGTATGAGAAACGTGTCATAAAAATGGTATATGATATATTTACGTTTTTTTACGCTTCCATAAAATAACATAAAAATGTCGTATGTAAAACATACGGTCGTTTACACCAATCCCATTTAACAAACATTTGACGTATCTTATACATAATCATGGTTTTCTTCATGCATAGGGTACTTATTTATTTTGTTTTAGTAGAAACCGTTGGGCAGCGACCCCCTCTGGGGCAGTCGTTATCTTCTCTTATGATTAACGCAACTTGGAGGACAGATTAAGTTAGTTAGTGGCTTTTCAAACATTTGCCATAAAATCAAAAAATGTACCGCAAGTTCAAATGAAAAGCCTACAAACCGCAGGGCAGCTAGTGGCGAGCTGAATGTGAGTGGCGACATTCGTCTCCAGCACGTCTTTGTTGGCTGACTGGAGTGGATCTCCAAGAGCAATCACAAGACTTTCAACTCTGGCTGGCCTTAACTAGCTAACCAGAGAGGGGTCGCCAGAGCTATATGCTCGGGGGTGGAAGTGTCATTTTTCAATGGCATAATTACGAGGACTCGCTCCGGGTCTCCGCTTGGGACCCACGATGATGAAATTGGCACCGTACCCCTCGACACCCCTAGCCGCGGTGTTGCCCTGAGACCTGTGGACTTCGGCCCATCTTGGTTGTGGAAGGGCCCATCTAGTGTAAGGCGAGTAACCATCTGCCCAAATCCTCATTTAACATCAAATATTCACCGCTGGAGGAGGCAAGCAGGCGACGTTATTCCCATATGCCAGATATCACCATTCCACCGAACATCCAAAACCCTAGCCGAACTTTATTTGACTCCAAACAACATGCAATAGCTTTACACTTACCAGTGACAAATCACAGCTATACTACAATAGTGTAGCTGTGATATGGCAGCGGTAAGCATCTCATCCCATTCTAAATTAAAATTCTTTAGGGGACTCTGCGTGTTGGACCTGTGTCCCTGCGTAAGCCTTCCAAAAGGACCGGGTATACTTCTCACCTTAGAGAGAAGTATAGCCGTGAAAAAACAGAGACATTATAAAACATTTATTTGCGTAAAATGTGTTAAATACAAACGATGGTAATATAATAAAAACTTAAGCAGCACAAAAACACATTTCACCATATTAAACAGCTATTAGCGGTAACAACTAAGCGCGTACTCCCTGGGCGCATTAATAGAGGCCAGACGCCTCTACGTTATTTAACAACGCCGTAGTGCGTTTCCGAACGATGAAAATCGCGCCGACCAATGAGAACGGTCGTCGCTGTTTCCGTCGTTCGGCGCGACGTACCTACTTGTAACTACAAAGGAATTCTAGTATGGCCGCGCGTGCGTCGATATTATTCTGTAAAAGTGTTTACAATAATTAAAGTTTATGTCATTTACTAAAGCTTCTATCATTAACCGACCCACCCCGACTACACGGCATGATATAATTTGATATTTGACTCCATAATATCATACAATAGCTTTACACTTTCATTTTCTACCCAAAAACGTCCTACTGATGGGCATGGGTCTCCTCCAAAGAATCTGGAGGAAATTCAGCCTACTATTCCACGCTGACCAGACGAGTTGGTATAGGGTTTGTTTCGAATTTTCTTTTTCTCGCAGTGCTCTTGTCTGCTTAAGGCCAGGACTCTCTTAGTCGCCTTTTACGACACCCACGGGTAGAAACGGGGTAGTGACATTATGCAATCTTAATCCGTCACTACACGGATAGACGATAATGATATCACCATCCCCCTGGATGGTAACTTATGAGAATAAAATGACGCAGCTTGTGTGTTAATTATAACATCACCACACGAATAAGGCTACGTTTCCACCAGGAATGTGCGAGGATGCGATGTTTATTATGAAACATTAGAATCGCTTCATTTACCTGACATTTACCTAACGTCAGGTAAATGTGTTCATGTACCTGACGTTAGGTAAATGTCAATGTCATTGGGGCCGATCGCGTTTCTCTTCAACCTTAAATAAAGATGAACTTAAATTTGTAAAATAAGGACACATTCTTAAATTTATGCGATCGCGTTAGTACTTAATTAAGGATACGTTCTTAAAAAACTACCAAATGCTACTAACCTTATTTAAGGACACTACCATAGATTATAATCGGATATCATAAACGTCAGAAAAAGCGTCAGTTTTTATCACAGGTTTTTATTTGTTGTTGTTGTGGTGATTTTTTTGTTAAAAATGGACAAAAAAGCAAGAATGAGGAAAGAACAGCAAACATGTCTTCTTGATTTTATTTTGAGTAATCCAGAAATGGTTAACGGTAAGTTATAAATTAATAATTAATATTATATTTAAAACTTTGTAAAGATAAATGATAACAAAGCATCAGGATGCTTAGAGATTCTCCTTAACAACATAAACTTGTAGATTCACAAGTTACAAATAGATATCCACAAATTTTACTTGAAATGAATGAAGTAATTGAAATAACGAATGAATTTTTCCCTTGTAGGAAATATTCAAGCTCCAGCCACAAAAAGTTTGTGGTGTGAGCTAACAGAAACTTTAAACAAGATGGGAGTTAAAAAATCCCAAAAGGAGTGGCTTGAAGTGTGTTTGAAGTGTTTCACATATTTTAAAATTATTTTTCCTTTTATATTTGCAATTTTAGTAGGTAGCTTTTTATTTGACTGGTCAGTTGGTTAGTGACCCTGACTGCTAAGCCGGAGGTCGTGGGTTCGATCCCCACCCAGGACAAATTTTTGTGTGATGAGCATAAAGGTTTGTTCTGTGTCTGGGTGTAATTTATCTATAAAATGTATATATTTACAAAAAAAAAATGTATTTAAGTAGTATATCAGGGACTAAATGGCGCTGTGTGAATGTGGTAGAAGTTTATTATTATTTTATTAAGTACTAATCATCTCTATTTTGTATATTAACGGTTTACTGTAAAATACTTTATCCTTACAGACATACAAATTATTAGCGAGAAAAACTAAGGCCAAAATGAGACTGTACAAGAGAAGTTTTAATGGCACTGGTGGTGGACCACCTCCAAAAGACAAGCTATCTGACCTTGAATCAAAGGTGTTATCCATAGAAGGCATAACCACAGTCATAGGCCTGTCAGGAGCTATTGAAACTGTAAGTTATTTACATGATTGATTTATTCAAACATAAATGGAATAGGTATTTGTTTGTTAAGATAAGATAAGTACAACTACAAGTACAACTGAAGCATTAACCTTTTAAATGCCAACATGAGCTAAACATGACAAGCACAAGTATGCCCTGAGCACAGAAGTCATCTATAGTTGACAAAACTCAGGTCCTTATAAATACAAGATAAAGATATTATTTTCATTCATATTATCATTAGTTTTATGTTTTATTACTAAATCTTAAAAACTGAATTCTGATTTGATGTGGCGGTAAAAGGTGAATCTGCTTATATGCTTTAAATAAAAGACAAATTACTGAGCTGTTTATTTGTTACAGGCCATACAGCCAAATAATACGCAAGTTAGAGACATAATTTCTAGTCAACAGAAGAGTGTGGTACGATAGTTCTATGGGTTTTGTAATTATACAATAATGATATGCATAATAAATATGTCATACTTTGATTTGTGAACAGATTGAATTTATAACGGAGACCAAGCCTACACAGGATGAAAACCAGTATCCTGACAATATTGTAATTGATACAGGGGGTTAGTAGTACTGAATACAAACTTAATTGGAAATATTAGGGAGATTCCAATAGTAGTGTCAACTGTGAGGAATACTATAGGCACTTTACTGTTTGAAATGGTATATTAATGTTACCCATTGAATGTTTACCCAGGGTTTATTGTTAAACTGAATCTTATTAAAATCTGTGAATTAAACTGTTTTTTGTACTTTGCAGATGTTACAAAGGATATATTATCAGCAGATGTGAGCCAAGAGTCTGAGAATCTTATTTTTGATACATGTAAGTATAATATTACATGTAGGATCACTTAACTGCTTCTATCTCTGGTTACACCTTTATACCGGTGATCCTTTATACAGCCAATGTATAAATCTTATTTTATTTTTTGCAGATGTAAATACGCCAGTTATGACTAGTCCTCCACCTAGTGTACCAGTAGTGTCCAAAAGGGTAAATCTGTCTGCCTCGACACGACGACTTCGTCGACCGACAACTGCGGATCCAATGTTGGAGATGTTGCAGCATAATGCACAAGCACAGATAGATGCCGCACCAATTATTGCTCATGCACAAACAGAAGCAGCTGAAGTGCTGGGTAGATACTTGTTGCAAGCAGCTTCTACTATTGCAGAAGCATTTATGAACCGGCCATAGTTTTGTGTCACACATGAATATAAAATAAATAAAAATACAATTAACAAGTTGATATGAATTTTTATTAATTAAATGAAATGAAATCTCGTTTATTCATCTAAGTTACAAGGTAACACTTATGAAAGTCACAAGAATGTAACAGGTTATCCGAAATGTTGTGTCAGCAAATTTGCCTACGACCAGTTCGCTGACGGGGTGGAGCTATGAGAAGAACTGGCAAGAAAAAAATGGATAGTTACAATCTTTTGTAATTTACAATTTGGGTAGCGTATAAAGTGATGCAGCAGAGCACAACACCGTTAGATTAACGAATTATAATGAATGTTTACAAACTAAATATTAAACAGAAAGTAAAAAGTAAGGCTCTGTGGTTGCATCACTTTAAATAAAATAACGCCTCACTATTTCTTCCCTCAACCTTCTAGCTGCAAGTGCGAATGGGGCATTTTGATCTGCTGCAATTGGATCATGCCTTTCTTCATGTATCTCTGCAACATAAAATAAGAATATTAATGTTTTTTAAATGACTAATTAATATATATCATGACTAGTACATGAAATGATTATGTACCTAATTCATTTGGCAATGGATCATTCCTCTGCAGTGCCAAGTTATGCAATGTAGCCACAGCAGCAATTATTTTGGAAGCTTTTACTGGCTCATAATGTAGAGTTCTATGTTTATGAAGGCATCTAAATCTTGCTTTCATGAGTCCAAAACATCTTTCGATTAGAACTCTAGTATTAGCATGGGCAATATTGTAGCGAGCTTCTGGAGTATTGTCTTCTACATTTGCATAAGGTGTCATGAGCCATGGCAATTGCGCATAACCTGAATCTCCTAAAATACAAATAATTATTAATTATGCTATGTCATACACATACAAATGATAATCATTTATAAAAATTTAACAAGTTTTCATTAATAATGAAATGTGGTGCCGACCTAAAAGCCACTCTCCAGTAGTCCCTTGTATATAACTTTCTTCTTCTAGTGCAACACTTAAATTAGATCCTTGCCAAACTGCAGCGTCATGTGTGGATCCAGGAAACTTGGCATTAAATTGTATCACCTCCATTTTTGAATTACATACCTGAAATATAAAATTTAATTTAATGTTTAATCTCAGCCAAGTTGTAATAAGTATTAACATATGTATAGTCTTTTTAGGAAAAAGGTACTCACAAATTGGCAATTTAGACTATAAAAACCTTTACGGTTAAAAAATAGCCGCGCAGGAGTTTCCGCCGTGTCTTTCGGCCGAATAATAGAAATGTGTGTGCAATCAATTGAACCAATAACTCCAGGAAAGCCTGCTATCTCTTGAAATCTAAAAAAAATAGGCAGGAATAAGTCAAGAGGTACACACCGACCTATTTCTTTTCTAGTATTAGTAACTTTGGCAGTTTTGAGCACCTTCGTTTTTGGATATCCTTATCCATTGCAGTCACAGGAAAAACTATTGCCATGGGCAGAATTACTGCTATAATTGCTTCGGTCACTTCATCCAGACATTTACTCACTGAGGGCTGACTTAGCCCTAAGTAAACTCCGTGGCCCACAGTTGTTTGGTAGCCACCATGCCCGAGAAAGTGAAGTGTAGCCAAAACCTAAAATTTAATATTTGAATAGTAGGTATTAAACTAGCGGTTCTTTTATCGTCCAATATTTTCTAATATAATGCTCTGACTTTTATATGACTCGGTATTCCATGTTGTCGTTGTCCTGATATTTCGTTGTGCAATGTTTGTATTAGATAATGCGCTGTATCTTTCGATAGTCTGTACAATTTCACAAACGTAGCATCAGGGACATCGAACGGATCAGACATATCTCTAATATGCCGATTCATAAGCCTTCTTTTTAATCTGAAAAAAAAGGACCAAAGTCAGAACTCAGCAAAAGTGAGGTTAGAAACAGTAAAACAATAATAAAACATGTTAAAACAAAATAATACTAACCGTTGACGATCTTCATTATACCTTCTTTGTAAAATAACTGCATGAAAAGGGAACATTTTAAATAAGAAGTGTTTAATTGAGCCGAGAAATATGAGTGAAATAATTTAGTGCACGCAAATTAGGTGCGACTTAAATTAAGGATGCACTTGGATGCATTAAGATCACAAAACTGTCAAATAAGTCGAAAGGCAATACCAATTAAAAAACTACCATCTCTAATTAAGTCAAACCATACTTATTTAAGGTCACGTCCTTAAATAACACAAACGCAAATACCAATAAGGGCTTAAAATTTTAGATCAAGTTTTACACTTATTTAAGTGCACTTTTTGCACTTATTTAAGATCGGATAAGAAACGCAATCGGCCCCACTGTGTGTGTGATGTTAATAAAATTATAGCTATGACTTGCATATAGAGAAATTACAGTCAATGAAAACAGTAATATTGTCAATTGACTTCTGCAAGAAATTGTGGAAGTTACTTGCCAGTGGACACTTCGCATTATTTTGTTCACACAAAAAAGTTGGAAGTTCTTAGAGCAAGTTAAGATTAGCTGGAAATACTTTTATTAGCAGTCAATGGAAACAGTTGTCAATTGACTTCTGCAAGAAATTGTGGAAGTTACTTGCCAGTGGACACTTCGCTTAATAGCTTTTACCCGCAACTTCGTTCGCGTAGATTTCGATATTTACATAATTAAATCTTTGTTCTTAAATTTTCATGTACCTATCACGCCACCACAGTGGTTGAATTTCATTTTATGTCAAAATAGATAACATTTACGCAATCAGCGTCCCTGAAAACCTTGAAAACGATATCCATAGCCCAAAAAATCGTTTGTTGTACAAAACAATTTTAAAAATTTTAACTATCTATCACAGTTCATGACTTACAGCCTGGCGACAGACGAACGGACAACGGAGTCTTAGTAATAGGGTCCCGTTTTACCACTTGGGTATGGAATCCAAAAAAAGCAAGAAGTGTGCGGTGTTTCTTTATTTGTGTTTTTGAGCACAATGACATGTACTTATAAAGCTTAGGGCTTCAAATTCATTTTATGGAAAAATAGATAATATTTTCGTAATCAGCGTCTCTGAAAAGCTTGGAAATGATATCCATCTGAATTTACTATAGAATAATAATATGTTTATCAGTTGTCTAGATCCCATAGCACAATATTATTTATTAGCTTACATTGGACTAAATGATGGAAAAAAAAATTCCAAATTATTTAAGAGGGTTCATACAGAAATCGATGAAATCAAGAGATTTCCACGTTCGCTACAGAATATGTCTTTATATGTAGCGAAGTAATTTTTGGCATACATAGACAACAGTTTTCTTGTCTAAAAAGTGTATTAAGAAAAACAGACTATTTATTATTAGTATTTTAGTTAGAACAGTTCTTTCGCACAGCGTTTTAAGAAATTCTACGAAACAAGCCTACTTTCTGATTCGCCAGGGACTAAAGTAATTGAAATTCATAGAAAAAAAAGCTTGTGTTAAGGTCTACATATAGTCCTTTAGTTAGTGTATTGAAAAAATATTAGAAATATTCATTTTTTTATAACTAAAACTTAAAAACTAAAATTCTCAAAAACGTTGAACTTTGATCAAGTTTGATGAGAATTTTGGTACACTATATGTGTTTAAAAAGTCGATTTTTTTACATTTAATTGTTAAGCAAGATGTTGTCATTCATAAATGTCCATATTATTTTCGAAATCCCTTTAGAAATATTTTAAAATTATTTTTGAAAAGAGCCTAAAAACGCCTTATATTTCGGCGCACAGGCCGTGAGAAATCAGTACCGGCTGAGGCCTTCTAGAGAGAGGACGTAACGCTTTGCTTCCCGCGCTCCCGGTCCGATGTTTACGTAATATTTGTATATTTCAAGAGAGTTCAATACCAGTTGATACTTTGTTATGGAATTTTTTTTAATTAAAGGTCAAATTATTAACTTTGCTGCTTTTGGGCTGATGGGCTCGAAAATCGATATCTGATGATCCCATTAGTCACTTGGCATAGTTCTGAAGTCAAAAGTGTTAAAATGGCCGCCATCTTGAACTTTGTTGTTTTTGGGCTGAGTGATACCAAAATCGATATCTGATGATCCCATTAGTCACTTGGCATTTCAGAACTATGTCCAATGAGCAATGGGATAGTTAGTAATCGATTTTGGTGTCAATCAGGCCAAAAACAACAATGTTCAAGATGGCGAGCATTTTTACAATTTTGACTTCAGAACTATGTCCAGTGACCAATGGGATCGTCAGATATTAAATTTGGTATCACTCAGCCCAAAAACTACAAAGTTCAAGATGGCGGGAATTTTTACAATTTTGACTTCAGAACTATGCCCAGTGACCAATGGGATCGTCAAATATCGATTTTGGTATCACTCAGCCCAAAAACAACAAGGTTCAAGATGGCGGGCATTTTTACAATTTTGACTTCAGAACTATGCCCAGTGACCAATGGGATCGTCAAATATCGATTTTGGTATCACTCAGCCCAAAAACAACAAGGTTCAAGATGGCGGGCATTTTTACAATTTTGACTTCAGAACTATGCCCAGTGACCAATGGAATCGTCAAATATTAATTTTGGTATCACTCAGCCCAAAAACAACAAAGTTCAAGATGGCGGGCATTTTTACAATTTTGACTTCAGAACTATGCCCAGTGACCAATGGGATAGTCAGATATCGATTTTGGTATCACTCAGCCCAAAAACAACAAAGTTCAAGATGGCGGGCATTTTTACAATTTTGACTTCAGAACTATGCCCAGTGACCAATGGGATCGTCAAATATCGATTTTGGTATCACTCAGCCCAAAAACAACAAGGTTCAAGATGGCGGGCATTTTTACAATTTTGACTTCAGAACTATGCCCAGTCATCAGTGGGATTGTCAGATATCGATTTTGGAGTCGATCAGCCCAAAAACAACAAAGTTCAAGGTGGCGGACATATTCACCACTTTGACCTCAAATAGTCATATTCATCATCATCATCATATCAGCCCCAGTTATTATTGAGAAATTAATTGTTATTCTAATATAAAATTAATTGTATTTTTCTATCTTTCTAATAAAATTTTATTTTAATTGTTTATAGAATACAATACGATTAATTACAATTAATTATTTTATCCTATCCAACTTTAACAAAATACGAGGTTAAAAAATACCAAACTCACTAGTACGCGCTATATTGTTGTACCACACAGCATTAGAGAAGTGTGCATGTTTCGGCTCTGTGTGCGTGATTTAAAAACCTATTTGCGAGCAACTTGAAAATGTATGAACCCTCTTAAATAAGAAATTTAATAACTAAGTTCTTCGGATACAGGGTATTATTTACTATGAACTATGTTCTTAATCTTTGAAAAATTCATTGCCTTATCACCTGGAGAACGTCGATTAACAGTTTTAGCTGGTATATTTTTAAACCTGTAACAAATTATAAATTAATTTTTTACACAAACTTTACATTTCAAAATGTTTCGTTACTTCAAACATGACCAATATGAAATAACTAAAAGGTGACTGGGGGCTACATTTTTTTTTCCTTTTCTTAATCTGCAATCGGCTCTATAGCCACAATCACTTTACTCAGATGTGTTCCAGTGTATGATAGGTGTAGGTAACATTCCAATTAATGCCACCATATAAATTAAGTTAGGTTTATGGGGCAACATTAAACAGTTTTTTGATGAGATAAGCAGTGTTGCATTTGAAGTCTTGTAGAACAATTACTAGTAGCGTAGGTACCTATTCCATAAATAATTGTATTTTTACCACGGAACGGAGACGGTATATGCGTTTGGGGTGAGAGGCTGTGTGTTTGTGTGTTCCAATATAATGCCATATATCACGGAAACGGTTTGATCGATTTAGATGCGGTTTTCTGTAAAGTGTGTGCGGCTCTTGGGGACAGGTTATTAGATAGGTGTTATGTTAATAGCTCGCCAGGGGGCGCTACAATACACTGATTTCGTTGAATCTTTTGTGCCCTCCTATCTTTAAAACGATTAGACTGATTTCGATACGGTTTTCTGTAATGTATTTGTGATTTATCGAGGATGGTTTTTGGATTCAAGATTTTGTATTTTTTCGCCAGGGGGCGCTGCAATAGACTAGGCAAACCTATGTTGATTTCGTTGAAACCTTTGTGTTGTTTTTTTTAAATTTTAAATTTTGTTTTTTATGTATTGTTAATAGAGCAGAAACTATATATTTTTATAATGTTTTTATAACATTCTGTTATATCTATTCCAAAATAGAAAATTACAATAATAATAATAATAAGGATTTTATCACGAGAGCGAAGCAGGGGGAAGTTGAAAGAGTGAAGGGGAAAGATCGATAGGTATTGTTTCTAAAATCGTTTAAATGGAAACCAGACGTTGTTGAAGGTCATTAATCCATAGTTTTAAGGGTCCTGAGTAGAGTACTAAGAACTGTGTGTAATGTCAAAATGCCTTTAGTTAACAAAGATAAAACGAATTTTATTACCCCAGCAGGGGCAGATTAAAATGAAGGTTCTTAATCTTTCTATCTTAATTGTATAATGGTTATACAGAAATATAAAATATCAGTATCAATCAAATGAGTTCTTTATTTTTATCTCCGTTTTGGGGAACTTTTGTAGATCTAAAGTTAAATAAGTCTTTCATACCCTGTCAAATATTGATGGGTAAAGATGGAAAGTTGTTATAACTAATTTAAAACTCACCCAAAGCGACCAACGCTGATAGGGTGCCGCCGTAACAAAATAGCGCCTTTAGCTATGCCAGCAGTTCAAAAACTATATTAAATCATACGTTATGTATGCCTTTTTGTGTTACCCCATTTTTCACTAGTCACCTTATAAAGTATAAATAATTACAATAACAATACTTTTTTTTTAGTACCTAATAATGATTAAAATGTTATTAACTAATTCGGTGAGGATCTTACGTCGCTCGTCGATACGTACGATCTTAAGGATATTATAGGTAGGTATATAAGGGTTCCTCCGGGTCCGACATACAAATGTTTGTAGGTAAGTTTGTCATAAATGCATACATTTATGAAAGGAAAATCGGCAAAATAGTCTAGAAGACTAATAACGACCATGCTTAATGTCATAAGAAAGCTATTTCCATGTACTACAATAAATCATTTAAAATCACTGTGAAAAAGTTATTGCCACGTTATGCCGGCTATTGTAACCGTGAAGATGTGGCTTTATAGTTTTATTTATTTGGGTTCCGCAAATCAAAGTGTTAAAAACTTTAAAATCTAGGGCTTAACATGGTTTTAAAAGTATAAACTCTTTCCCCCGTATTACAAAATATGAACTAAGTATTAAACCAGGTTTAAATTGACATAAGCCATTGTTTTAGTGTCAAAGTTGTCTATTTAAACCTGGTATAATGCTTAGTCATAGTCATATTAATATTTAATACATAGTCTTATTATCATCTGATGCCTCTTGTGTATTGCACACACTTGTCGATTTACATAATTATAATATGCCACAAAAAGCATACGAATGCAATTAATTACTCACTTCTTCATAATAAAAGGTTCCTTTTTTATTACTTCAACAACAGGAGGTGCATTTTTGAAACTGGCCACGTAGGCTTTCAAATGATCAATGCTGTCAGCAGAGTGTTCAGGAAATACGCGACTTCTCCAGGCGTCTCTTTCCTTTATCCACATTCGTTGATATTCATATGACAACACCCACGGCATATGTGGCTTACCGGACTGTAAATAATAATAATAATGTTTGAACATTCACACAGCGCCATCTAGTCTGAATATTAATCCATATTTTAAAAATATTGCTGCATTGCCTATTTTGGTATCTTAGTTTAAAAATTGCGTCAGCGAGCAACCTTGTCAAAATGTGCCACTATGTTTTAAACAAAAAGTACAAAGTCTTTGTCTCCGAAATAGGCACTTTTTACCAGTATATGATACACACACACTTACCAGACAGGTGAAGGTAACAGGATGAAATTTGGAAAAATCTGATGAAATAATATTATGTGCTGGTTTACATTCAGTACTACGTTCCCACTTAAATAGAGGCTTCCGAACCATTCTGATGGTGTATTAGCTATTAATTGTATACCTATTTATAAAAATAAAATTAAGAAGTTAAGAATTAATTTAATCTAAAAATTGTCATAATTATGCACCAGCAATAAAAATCTTCAGAGAATTATACATTTATGCTGATTTAAGATTTACCAAGAGAGTACTTCAAAATGACAAATGACAACAATATTCTTTTACATTTAGCAGTATTTTAAGCCTGCAACATCCTAATAAAAACTGTTTTATATATCGGAGAGTGACATACATATATACATCACTCTGCCCAATTAAAAAACGTGTATGTGAAAACTAGCTAAGTAAAATCTTGAACTTCAATTTAAGTATTTTAGCAGCAATATTTCCAGACTTTTAAAATATGGTTTGCATGATTCGTAAGGAGCAATACCTAGGTACAATTGCTCGAGTCTAGCCTGTCACCCTTTTCATACAGAGGTTTTCATCATCATCATAATTTCAGCCTATTGCGATGATCCTGGATGCGGAAGGCGGAGGACAGAGTGCTATGGCGCGTGTTAGGAGAGTCCTACGTCCAGCAGTGGACTCAAGTGAACTGCAATAACCAGTGGTTTAGAATTGATTTTTTCATGCGATCCGCAAAGAATCCTTTTTCAAAGAAATAAATAAATTATTATTATTATTAAAGGATACATTGATTAAATAAGTGACAATGGGCGTACCTAGTTATATTAACACATTGTTTTAGAATATTCGTTGCAATCCATCGATACCCACATAATTAGTGCTAGAGATTGTGCTAAGGAGTGCATTACTTTTTTCGTTTCTGTAAAGCCTTGTTGTGTTTGTACTGTGAGTTGTGTCTGTCTTTATGGTCTTTACTCTATCAAATAGTTATTAAAGTGCGTTGCTATGATGATAGAAAAGGTACAAGTATTTGGAAATTATAGAATCCTTCCTTACGTACCTACGAGCATATGTGGGATGGATGTTGGTGCCCTAATGTGTATTTTGGGAAGTCTTTATGATGCGACCATTATAACGTACAAGATAGTTTATAAGGTAATCTATAAGTAATATACCTAGTTATGTAATTTTAGATAATATAGGTACGTAGTAACATACACACAAATAGTCAGTAAATTTAGGGTAGGTACGATGGAGCTGGCATGGCTTAATTGCTAAAAGCTTCTAAAAAAACAGGTGGTATTTTTTTTGTTATAACCAGGATTGGTTAGCAATATGAAGTCAATAAAATCTATAAAACAAATACATTTCTTTCAACATACCTTAAGTGAAACATATATTATTAAGTAATAGTATATCCATTCAATCGAGCGAATGACTTGAAAGTACTCACGTACTTAAAATTTGGGTTTTCAAATTTGTTCAAATAGACGTCTACGTCTGAAGGGGAAAACCTATTGTTAATCAAGTGAGACCATAAAATGCCGTAGATTTGTAAGGATATTAAGCTCACAATATTGACAGTCATCATGAATCTATCTAACTAGTTAAAGTCATAATCATAATAATAAAAATATTAAGTACCTATTACGTACATACATGAATGCTTTATTTTTACCTAAATCCACATTTAGCTAATTTCCAGCGTTACTAAATATAACAGCTGTCATGACAGTAATGTTATTAGAGGAATAGAATTTAATACCTCAGATTTTTTTACCGACAATTGACAAATAGGGATTTCCAATAAGAGGTTTCATTTTGAGTAGCCTGCTATTTGGGCAGCTGTCAATTTTGAAGCTTGTCTCTTGTCTCTTCATTTCAAATGATTTCAATGCGTTGTTGAAGCGCTACCCATGATCGTACCAAAAATTGACAGCTGCCCAAATTGCAGGCTATTCAAAATGAAACCTCTTACTATATTGTAGACCACCTTTCTTTCATGAAGAAGACTATTGTACTACTCTAATACTTTACGGCATTGAAATATATTTAGTACGCAATTTTATGCACAAATGGCATGACTTGGTTCTTCATGATTTTGCAAAGCGAGCAAAAGAGTTCTGTCAAAATATAATAGGTACATAAATACTTATGAATTAGGTGATCATTGTAACACCACTATACAATAAACCCTACAGTTGTGAAGTTCGAATATCACTACAACGTCATCTACACCATGCATTAAAGTAAAATTATTTTGTTTGTATGTAGAGCGCTACTTGGAACTAATTTATCATATCAGCCCAATGACGTCGTATTTTGTGCCGCCTGCAACCAACGGCCACCCCCAACTTTAACCAGGGTGTCAGGCGATCTACTGGTTCTGCGGTAAAACTGTTCAATTATAACTGAACTGTTTTACGCCATACATGCTAGGGTTTGTATGACAGTTCACTTTTATGCATAAACTTACGTGTATGCCCACCATTATTAGGTCATAATCTTCATGCATAACCTTGTGTGTATGCCTACCAATAGGCAATAAGTTCGCTGTCGTAACTGGCTAAATAATTAATGTTGATCTGACGCTAATTGATCGAAGTCTTCCTGACATATATCACTCCAGCTGTTTTATGGGGCTCTAGTTGTACTACTGACTTGTAGCATTACTGTTGTCACCGAGTCTATTTTAAGAATGGAGAACAATAAAACAAATGTACTCATTCCACCAATTAAAATCTTTATTCGTGTTTGATTTAAATGAATCGTTGAGTGATACTAGTCTTAGTTAGTTAGGCTGTGTGTTTAATTGCAACAATTGTAGACATATTCATAAAAGATTGTATAACTGAGCGTACTTCTAAGATAACGAAGGATTAAAACGAGCTACATACATTTATAGACGTGATATTGTGAACAAACGACGGTAGTCTAAGGCGACAGTTTTAGTTCAGTTACAATCCCGTATTGTCGCATCTTTCACAACTCGCGCATTACGGTGTCGATTTAAGGTTCTAGCTAACATGACTGTCACTGGATCAAAAATTAACCAAAAAGAGTAAGTTTATGTAAAATTTAATTAGCTGGCGTATTATTTTAATATATTTGGTATTATATGATTTTATATTTTAAATTGTTGTCATTCAATCAATTATATTCATAACTAGCTATACCCGTGAATTCGTTCGCGTGTTATCGAATATTTTTAATTTTTCACGGAACCCTGATATTTTTTAGCCTAAATTATTCCTTGGGGCATTTACTATAAAAGTCCCGTTGAAATCGGTTCAGTAATTTTGGAGTTTACCTCAAACAAGCAGATAGACCAAAATTTTACAAATTGTTTTTGTTATGTAACTTACATACTTTTATATGCCTACTCAAAAAGGTGTTTGATTTTTATATTATATACAAACACTTTAATTTTATTTATTTGTATTTAGATGTCCTTAATTCTTTTGTCTGAATAAAATAAATACTTATTAAAATTATAAGTGTGTAAAGATATTTAAAGAGAAAAAATGCAGATTCTTTTGTCTAAGTAAGTCTCATTCAAAATAAATTGTGAGAATACATGCTTTGGAAAAATATACCTTTATTTTGTAGTTACATTTGGCTGCTTACCAAGTTTAGTAAAATTGATACAAAAAAAAAATTGCATTCCAAAAAAAAAGTAAATGTAGTTAAATGTACCCTATTTTATACTATTAGACGTTATCCATTTAATTAAGTTTTGTTAGTACACACAAATTAAGTACTAATTAAGTTAATGCATCACTTGATCACACAGCCTCACACAAACATATTTATTTATTTGATATGCGAATTTACTAATTTAAACACGGTTTTGGTACACGTTTCTTATTTTGGTATAGTTAGGGTTGTATTTTTTAGTTAAATTGGTAAACATAACTTATTTTGGTAAACAAAGTGTTTTTTCCCGTTACTTTTTGAATACATACTATTATATTAATAACGTTGTCGTGTGTAAGTAACCTAATGCAGACAAGAGCCTGCGAGAAAAGGAAAATTAAAAACAAACCCTATACCAACCCCTGACCAGCGTGGTATAGTAGACTAAATTCCCTCAATAGTGGGACGTTTATGGGTTGAAATAATGATTATGACTTTTATTACTGGACGAATATTAATCATATTACATAGATCAAACTGATTATGTAATTGTCCTGGTACAATTAAGTCTATTGTACCAGAACAATTCCTATATCGACAGACATTAGAAGAACGCAAGAAATAAAATTCCTTAAATATCTCTATTTTCTCTCAAGTGCGGAAAATATTAGTTAATGAGGTGCTTATCATATACGCTATATGATACCTCTTATGATTATAATCACAGATTACGAACAAATAAGACAACGCGTATTATTTATTTATGAAGTACCTACCTCTTAAACAAGCTATTACTAAAGCTTAACTTAAATTGATATAGGTATGCATTATTTTTCCTTTAATGGCTTTTAAATTCACCGAGGCCCCTCGTCGTTTTACTTACAATATTCATGATAGCGTTGCAGTTTCCAAGGTTAGGTATTGCCTGGAACTCAAGAGTGTCATAATTCGGTGTTCGCGTAAGTTCATCGCTGTTACCCCTTGCTTACAGGAGTTACAGCGGCGAATGTGAGGGAAGTGTTCCGTAATTATAACTTAAACGGGGCTGTAGTGTAGGGACTTGGAAACGGCTGCCGTAATATTTGTGCCCCAAGATGTGTTGAATAGATGTGTTGGCCTGAGTTCCTGAGTCAGTAAACTGGCCTTGGGCAAATTTGCTAGCACAGCTACCATTTTTTGTTTTCTGCTTACATCTCGAAAACAGTGCGTCGTACGAAATTTCATTGTATTACATAATGAAAGCTGATAAAATTCTCTACAACTTGGTTTAACACTTTTTACACAACTACGGTGAAGCCAAAAGAAAGGGTAATGGTTTTCGCAGCTCTCCTCCCCTCGAGCTCACCTCGGAGGGGTAAGGACTTTTAGTATGTTTATCTCCTAATTAGTCCAAACAAAGTTCCTAAGTCAAAGTTTCTGCCTTCGACATTTCTCTCTACAGTACCATTCCGATCACTCATTTACTAGACAACTACCTGGGGATTATGGATGGCCACATTAAAATTACAGCGTACAGCCTAAACCGCTGGTCGTAGCGACTTGAAATTTGGAGGGTGTGTTTGTCCTAATGTCTAGAGGTGTACAAAGAAAGGGTTTTTTAAAATTCAACCCCTAAGAGTTTGAAAAGGGATAAAAACGATTATATGGAACTTCTTTGTTTTTTAACTTATAGATTTGAAAATTTTTTTTGGAGTACTACTATCAAAATAAAAAATACCCTCAACATAATTTTTGACAAGGTACAGGGCGCGGAGACGACGTTATGGTGTGGTGTTCAAATAAAGATAATACTCAGGGTAAACCACAAAAATGGCAGACGCCAAAATTTTACTCATTGAACTTCCAACTAGAGAGTAGCAGCGAAAGACATTTCCTCCATTATTTTCATTTTACTGCTAAATCTAATTTGACATACATAAAATTTGACGAAAATATATTTATTCAATGTAGACGCATTTTGTTTTGTTCATAACAAAACTTTCTCTACATTTTCAAAGTCGTGTTTGGAAATAAATGTGCTGATTGCATTTGTTGCAATTTTATTGAATTTTATTTGACAACATAAATAAATCATTATAAATACCCACATTTCCTTATTACATTTTGTATTAATTAGACATCTGCAGCGAAAGTTAAAGATTCAGCTGACTGTTTTTGTATGATAAGATACTCTTTTTATACTTCCATTTTCAACCGTGCATATTTTTTATTGACCTGAGTAAACCTCTGGATTGTTGTTTTAATATTCCACTGGACCTGTTCTATCTCTCTAAAATAAACCTACTTATTTCGCTTTTTTATACCCACTGTAATATTATGACCTATAAACTGAAATAATGAGAGATGAAAATTTATAATACCTAACAAGTAAACATATTTAAAAATTTAAATAACCCGACTGCAAAAAATCAACAGATAAGCAACGCACTAAAAAGACCGAAAATGTTTGTAATCATCATTCCTGATTAAATTTAAATATATAACATATGTATATATTTGTAATCTCCATTTGATTCCCTTTATTTTGATACTCTACTCGATAGGTTTGGTTAAAAAAATAAAATTAACTACTTTCCATTTGACACCATTAAATTATGTATACTTAATCTTTTTGAATACATGTAATCTCCTTTTGATTCCCTTTATTTTGATACCCTACTCGATCAGCTTGGTTAAAAAAAAATCGAGCTTCTTACAATTTGGCGCCAAAAGTCCGTCGTTTTGTCATTTTTTTTTAAATACCTATCTAAGTACACTTGGGTTTTTGAAAAGAATCTAACAATACTTTAATTGTCCAAATCCATCAAGCCGTTTGGAAGAAACGTGGGAATAAAGAAATTTACAAACATACAAGATACGCGCGAAAAACAATACCCGTCCTGTCAGTCGGGTAAAAAGACCTTTATGTTTTAAAATAATGATGACACTATATCTATAAGTAGATACTTACCGACTGTTATGCAAATTATATTTATAATATTTGTTTCAGAGAACCACCAGCAAATGAACTTAAGATATCTTTTGCTCAAATTGTAAGTATGGCAAATATTTGTAAAAAAAATAATATATTGATTGTTTGCATTTCAAAACATTTTTCGTGCCTGGCTATAACTTTTTAATATTTATTGAAAATTGCAATTTCCATTTAAGGATCGCAAAGCAAAATACTAATATGCACAGATGATTATTTTACAACTCAAAAAAACATTGCAGTTTCGATACGGGACAACTCTTGAAAATGCAGCGACGATTTTGGGCTTTTTCTTGGGTATTCTCAGCGGCGGTGGGGTGTCGTTCAATCTAGTACTTCTAGGTGAGCTGAGCACTTCCTATGTGGAGCGAACGAGTCCGCCGCCTGATCGATATAGTACATACTTGCCGATATTGTCAGTATTTGGGGGTGGACAAAGGCTGTAAGTATAAGTATAAATATATGTTACCAGAAATGTATGAAATCTAGGAATTGTATACAAATCTTAGGGATTGTATTACAATTCCAAGCTATTTAGGAAATGTATAAAATATTGTTTCAAAAACTACCTATTTAATACATAGATATCCTGGGAAATGTGTACATATCCTAGGATTTGTATATAATTCCAATATCATATTAGGAAATGTATAAAAATAATGCTTTCTGTAATACGTTGTTAAAATGAGAATAATAATTTTTATTAAAGCACTCGTTTAAACAATCAGGTAACAATCATATCGTAAAATATAATATCTTTAAAATAACCCTAACCTTAACAGTCAGAATCGGATTGCTCTGAATCGGGGGGTGATAAGTTTAGCTACCGCAAATAGGTCGCCGGAGCCTACTTATGGGGGTTTGAAAAAAAATAATAACCCTAAGCTAACCAGTCCGAGTCGGATTGCTCTGAATCGGGGGGTGTTAAGTTTAATACCCTCCCCTCGCCCCGTTATCCCCGCGGATTATTGATATATCAAATGTTTTACATTTCCGTTTGCTATTTAGGAAATATATACAGTTCCTAGGACATATAATTTATATATATCCGTGCGATTTTACGAATTACATACATTTCCTAGGAATTGTATACAATGACGGAATACATACATTTCCGTTAACAATAAACAACCCACTCCCTCCCACAGTGAAAACCAGTTAAAAATTAAAAACAAGGCTTAGAAAATTTTAACCTTATAACACTAATATTATAAAGGCGAAAGTTTGTGAGTGTGTGTTTGTTACTGCTTTGTTTAAGCAATAACAAACACACACTCACAAACTGTTAGCATTGACCAATTTTGATAAATTTTAGTAGCTGGCACCCTTGATTACTTTTGTTTTATTTTTACAAGCTTTATTTAGTTTCACTTGTCCCGATGTTTGTAATCAAATCTTGCAATTTACATTTAACCACTTTCCGGTTGCCGACTGCGCTGAAATTTTTTGAAAAAATTACACAATCCCATCGAGTTTGGGCTCGTTTTATTTGTCTTAAAACCTTGTTTAAAAAATAAATATTTTTCTAATTAAAACAAAAATACCGCGGGCGCAGCTAATAAGAAATAGGATAAATTGCCATCTCAACTTATATTACAATACGATTCCTAATGTAAACCAAAATATTAAAAATCGATTTCTAAATAAACATATCATTGCTGCCGACATGGTATACATTTTATACAGATTTCTACAATACCTACGAATCTCCCATGAATATCCCTGACTTGTCATCTGTGTATGATTGAATTACTACTAATTTATATCTCTGATCTGAATAATTTATTTTAAAATCTTTTGTGGAGATTTATGTCTAAAAACAAAATCCAACGGCTGAAATAATGTTGCTAAAATTATATATGCATAGATAAACACAGCGAATATCACAGAACAGAGATAGATATTTAGAGGAAGAAAGGTACTACAACATAAAGTTTACAATAGTCATCAATAACATTTTACTTCACAGATTCAATGCAACCTATGAAGAAAACATGAAGGCGTTAATGCAAGATGCGGTAGCTATGACACTAGCATCGTTAATAAGTATTTTTGTAGCAATGGCTCTTACTACGGTATCCGTCATTCTAATAAACTGGAGCGCCTTGAGACAGGTAAATAAATATCAATATCAATTAAATGTATTTTATCAATTAAAGGTACCTACTATGTAGTGGTAAACGTAAAATTTTGATAGCAAGAAATAATTTTTTATTTGTTATTTATTTAAACAGATTACTACAATACGAATGCTGTTTTTGGAAGCCGTACTGCGTCAGGACATGTCATGGTTTGATACAGACAACGAGTTTAATTTAGCTTCAAAGATGACAGAGTGAGTGTTTACCATTGATAAAAAAACCGGCGTCTCCATAAACATGTTATATTTTTTAATAAATATTTTTTAGATTAATCCTAAACAAATACAAGTTACGGATTAGAACGATTCTGAGTTACGCGGTCGAATGTCCCCTATGGACTAACCTCAAAGTAACGGGTTCAAGTCCCGTCTTGGGCTAAAAAATTCCATTATTTGTTTAGCATTTATCTAAATAGCGAGTATTTCTCTACATATACAAACACTTGCATGTAGATATTTCGCTTGTGTACAATACACCGATTACATATATATTATGATGTCCTGATAATGCATGTCTATGTACTTGGGATATTAAAGATAAGTGCCACTTAGGGCAGTTACACATTCAGTGGTAAGTGCGCTCGTATTTTGAATTAGGCATCCGCATTTGGTGGAGAGGAAACATTTTGATCATATCGCCAATAATAACATTACCATATTGACGGGCATCGATCCCCACACATGACAAATATTTGTGTCACTCGTAAATAATTCTTTCAAGTCTGGGTGTAGGTACTTTCTTGCCATTAATTGTATGTTTTTGTAAAGTTCCCCTGACATGGGTCACTGGGCTTGGACGGACCAAATACGGACGCTGTTTTAAAAAAAAAAGCAAATAGAGCGTAATGAAATCTTGAATGTATAACCGCCCTTTCGGCGCCTCTAATACTTCAACAAAGTAGCAGATTAAGTTCAGAATAGCTGGAGCCTTTTCCGTCTTCTTGTGACATAATAAAGAGTCACCCACTTAACTGCCTACTGTACTTACTTATTAAATTACAAGATAATAATATTATGAGTATATGCTATTGCAATTTTAAAGACATCTGAATTTAAAATTCAGCACAGCTACTCAATATGTACTGCCGTCAATGGAATGAAGAAATCAGATAAGAAACTATTGTCTATTATACTCGTATACCAATTTGCTTCTTATATCTCTATGCCTATAATTAATAAGTATTATGTAGTAGTGTATCCTCTCATATTAAAGTTCTTAGACATTTGTCAGCCGAATTTATGAGCTAAGGCAACAATAAGATCACTATTTTATCTGACAGGAATCTAACAAAGTTAAAAGAAGGAATGAGTGAAAAGTTAGCCGTGGTCGCGAATTTGCTCGGCACTGCCATTTTATGCATGTGTATTGCAATACCTTTGGGATGGAAACTGGCGCTTGCTTGTGCTGCTGTCATGCCTTTTTCTGTCGCAGCGTCTTACGCACTGTCCAATGTAAGTATATTAGCTTATTGAAGAAATTAGTCACGCTACTGTACACGCTGCTATGGCGCCTGTACGCAAAACTTCTAAGTGTTTGTTCTCGTACTGGACACGGGCACGGAGGCGGCACAACGCGCGGTGATCTCCGCGAGCTAGTGTTCACATTGGCCGCCACAGCGCCCACGTGTTCTACAGAAACATTTGCACATTATGCTATATTATTATTATGTGCTTGCTCATAATATAGCACATAATATGCACATGATGAAAGCTACATTATCACTGAGTAACATAGGCTATAAAACACCACGCTACGGCCAATAGGAGCTGAGCAGTGGCCAAATAAAGAACGACGGGGGCGAAACCCCGCGCGACTTCTTGTATGATATATTTCGTGACCGCTCCCACAAACGCGCCCGGCACGACGTGATATAGGTAGGTACTTAGTACCTACGTGCACAAGCACTAAGGGTTATTTAAGATCTATTGCCTCTGTATGAAATTCCGCGCGTATGTAACTGCGGCTCATGAGCTGCATACATGCTCTTATTATGAACAAAACATTTTTGTAATAAGTACACAAAACTAACAATACAATGATGCCTCATACGTCATTCGTATAATATTTCTTTTGGAACTGAGTACTCCGATCTAAAATTAAGCTTACAAGTCCGTGAAGTCCAACCAAAAATATTGGCCAATAAAAATCTAAATGGTTGTTTCGTCGTTTCATACCACAAGCTGTTCATCCCACAGTATAGCGCACAATGACCTTTTTTGAAGTCGTCGTTTCATGCCAGTGATGGTATGAATCGCAGAAAGTTATTTTGTACTTTGTCGTTTCATACTACGGTATGAAATACGGGGGAGCTCTTATTATATGTATAAGAAACGGCTCTAAATAGTCTGTTGTTGCTTATATCATCAAATGAGTCGTACCTAATTGATAAATATATACGGCAATAAAGCCAGCCTAACTAAAACTATTGAGCTAAAGAATAAGACTGTTTCTTGGTTTGTATTAGATAACTACGATACTTCGTTATTTCTTTAGGATTGATAAAACAAGTCTATTATTAACTAACTTTTAATTGCTTCCTACTTTAAGCTATCTTATCTATCTATCATAATAATAGGAATTATAGATACTCGTACTTATATAAATGGCACAGCATATCATTGACACGTGAATTGTCTAGAGATTTGTGTCACAATAGGGGTTTTAAAGCTCCTTTGGCACAATCCATGATTTGTAAGCCTATTCCTTCCGAATACTATTTTTAAAGGCTTACGTCCAGCAATGGACATCATATGATGATGACGATAAAGCAAGCAAACGGAGACCACTGAGGCACTGATTTAGATTTTAATTTATAACGTTGTACAACTTATCACCTGTTTTTTTTATTTTCGATCGGTGACACAACATTAGGGTTTGCTTTTGATAACCATGAGTGTAAATAGCACTTAAATTGTGGAATAAGTACGTAGATTATATAGTATACCGTCTCCACGTTTAACAAATACAAACACGAACTGGATTATAATTAAGTGTTCTTCATACGTCTAGCATAATAAAAACATTATGAGATAGGTAAGGCTCATTTTATAGTATTATGAAATAAATTATGCTGCCTTGGTGGCGCAGCGTGTACATGATGGCCCAGGTTCGATCCCGGGTCAGGAAAAAACGTTAAGTAAAGTGTAAATGAGAGACGGAGTCGAGTAGGTACGCCCGTCTTCTGTCGTATCGTTTTAGTTATGCTTCCCGAAAACAATGTAATTAATGCATTGGGTGACCGAATTCGAGTAAGGTCTTTCGTGCACCCAAATAGCCCGTATTTAACGACAAAGTGTAATTGCGCCATTAGTATCGACCCGGGATGCTGATATGTACGCGCGATATGATGGATATGTACGCGGTCAGTGACATTAGGCTTGGGCTGTATTACATCGGACCTAACGAAGCTACCGAAATGTGAATGTGATGCATTTTTGACTACCCCTTCGGGAAAAAGGCCTGATACAATCTTGTTTATTTATTTTGTATTCAGTAATTTGTATTTTTAATTATTTTTTAGTATCAACTCAAATCATCAGCACGTGAAATGGAGTGTTATAGCCACGCAGGGAAACATGCAGAGGAGATCATGAAATCTGTCAAAACCGTAGTGGCCTTTGGTGGGGAAACTCAAGAAGTTGAGAGGTAAGACTTTTTGTTGGTTTTCTAATCGCAAGTACCTATGCGACCAGTCGACCACGCCTATTAGGTACCCGAGATTTTAGTTCCTTAGCTTAGACTTAAATTAGTGGTATTTGTTTTTTACGTTTAGGTATCATCACTTACCTACACAATCAATGTCCCAATAAAACTGACTCAATTTTTATTTTGCAACTAGCTGACCTGATGAACTTCGTACCGCCATATTTAATACTATAAGCCACGCGTAACTTCGCTCCCTTCGTTCTTTATTTGGCCACAGCTAGCTCCTATGGGCCGTAGCGTGATGTTATATATTGCCACGATTCTGTTTCACTACCTACTTTAAATTCAATATTCAACAATATAAATATCTTAGTTATTTTTTTATCAACTAGTGACATAATAATGTTTATATATAATATGTAAATTTCGGGCATTCGAGCAATCGCGTACGTCACTAATTTAATAAAAAAAAACAATTTTAGTTGGCCTTATGAATTGCATTCACAACAAGCGAGGTCAATGAGCGCATTATACCTATCTAAAAAAATATGAATTGACGTTTTCATTATGATAAGTAGGTAGGTACGTTTAATATCTACATAAAGAAATGGGAACGTATTTTATCATTTACTATGGATATGGATGGGTGGGCAGGCGGATAGATGTTGTTAATCACCACAGAACACCAGCTGTAGGTATTATAGATCTGTATGTAATTTGGCACATGGATAGATTGTAGGCAGGAATGGCATAGGTATACTTTTTACTGAGACATACGCGGGCGGACGGGCAGACAGCTACGCTTTGCACAAAAGTTATAATATTCTAATTGTTTGTACAAACGGTTATGTACCTATACATTTTTTATAGGTATATGATGATATGGTGCGATGGTGGCTGAATGGATAAGGGACCGGCGTGCAAATCACGCGGTCCGAGTTGGATCCCGAGCGGCAGTACCGATATGGATTCCACTTTGTGGAATTTATATGTCCTAGTCAAGTGACTTACCATCTGCCTAAAACCTCTCAGCTCTCTACTTAGAGGAGAGGAGACCCGAGCCCAGCAGTGGGACTTAATGGGTTGCTGATGATGATTATTGATATGATGATATGACGGGTCACAAAAAATCCTTACATAGTAAATGTTACAATTTAAAAATAATAAGTTCTCGTTTTAAGTTAAATATACTCTATACCATAATTTATTTGATGTGTTAACGAGGCTACTGTTGTGTAAGAAGTTAAGAACTCAAGACTACTAATTTAACTGATCCTCAATTTTTAGATACAGTCGTCTATTACAACCAGCTGAACAATATGGGCGGAAGCGAGGGGTATACACTGGACTTGGTAACGGATTTAACTGGGTATTGACTTATTGTCTGACTGCCATAGGTCTTGCTTATGGCCCACGATTAGTCCTTCAGGATGCTGACAAACCTGACGATGAAAGGACCTATGTTGTGGGGATTGTATTCAGTGTAAGTACCTTCTATAGTTTTATGTTTGATTATAATCTAGCTTGTAATAACCGTATTAAACAAACATTTTCTTCTTGCCAAGCTGTGCATTAAATTCTTCTTATTCTTTTTAGGTATTATTCAATGTATACATGGCTACTCAATCAATAACTTTATGCGTACCTCATATGGAAGTATTTTCAGCAGCCCGTGGTGCCGCAGGCAGCATATTTTTCTTACTCGAAAGAAAGCCATTAATAGATAGCTTTGACAAAAAAGGCGTCTCTCCAAGAAGAGTTATCGGTGAAATTGCTATAGAAAACGTTCACTTTAGCTATCCTTCACGGCCAGACATTAAAGTAAGTATTATAATGATATTTTCTTAAAATTAAAAATAGGTATTGTTTGACATTGTTTCGCATGAGACTAATACCAAATGTTTTCGCAGATTCTAAATGATTTTTGTATGCGCATCAAACCTGGAGAATGTGTTGCTCTAGTTGGATCGTCTGGTTGTGGAAAATCGACCATACTTCAACTCTTGCAAAGACTCTACGATCCACAAGCAGGAGCTATGAAGCTTGACGGAAAAGATCTTAAAAACTTAAACTTAAGTTGGTTACGATCATCATTTGGTACGATCATCTCATTTCTGAAATCTGATATGTATTTACTTTTAAATATGTTAATAATATTATTTGATATTTTGTCAGGTGTGGTTGGCCAGGAACCTGTACTATTCAAGGGTACAATATTTGAAAACATTGCCATAGGTTGTCCAGAAGCGTCGCTAGAAGAAGTTCAAAGAGTTGCATCTATGGCATACGCACACGAATTTATTACTAATTTGCCAAAGGTTTGATGCCATATTTTTTTTAAAACGTGTTTGAAGTTGAGTTAAAGTATTACATTTTATCTTCATTATGTGTATATGTATGTCATTGGTTTATCTCAGGGTTACGAAACAGAAATAGGTGAACGTGGTGCGTCGTTATCTGGTGGTCAGAAGCAGCGCATTGCCATAGCCCGATCGTTGCTTCGTGAACCAGCAGTTTTGTTGTTAGATGAGCCCACGTCTGCACTTGATCCACACTCCGAGAGACAAGTGCAAGCCGCTCTAGACCGAGCCAGCGCGGGACGTACTACAATCATGGTATCGCACAGGTTAGTAGAAGTAATGCAAATTGTTTTCGACTTCATCATCATATCAATCATACGTAGCAGTCTATTGTTGGACAAAACCCTCCCCAGGAGTTTTACAATAGGACTGTTTAAGCTAGTTGTATGTCAGCGTCTTTAGAAATAGAATTGTGAAATGAGGTGAAAATTTCAGACTATCAACGATAGTAAACGCGAGCCGTATTATTTGCATGGATAAAGGTGCAATTATCGAAGAAGGCACACATGATGAACTTATGAAAAAGAAAGGTAAGATAAATGTATTATTTGAAATTAATAATTTAAGTTAATCACTCAATGTTTACTCCAGAACTTTCATAAACCACATCATTTGTTAAATTACATAATATCTACATTGGGAGACAGAACTGCCCTTTAGATACACTGCTTTCATATTAAATTGATGATTTTAGGTTTTTATTATAAGTTAGTAACAACAGATACCCATATCAAAGAAAAGTCCGTTGAAGAAATCGAACCTAAACCAGAGAAAATAGAAGAGGAACAGGAAGGAACAGATACAGAGACTGAATGTAGTAAACCACGAACCGAAGAGAATATTGATGTGCGAACAGAATTAAGAAAACCGGAACGTAGGAGAATTCAGAAACAAAACTCATTATTAGGTAGAATATTAATTAAGTATTTTAATAATAAATAGGTACACGTTGAAAAAGTGGTCCAACCCTCTCTCGATCTATTTTGATTATAGAAATTAATTGGCCAAGCTAAAAGGTTCAGTAGTTAATTCTCAAACATCCATCAAGTGTTCTCACTAAAATCATCATATCATCATCATCATCATCATTTCAGCCTATTGCAGTCCACTGCTAGACGTAGGCCTCTCCTACACAAATACTTACAGAATAACTCGTAGCCTGTCATAACAAGTCTCAATTATGTACACCTTCTAGAAAACCAGGAATGGATGACACCTCGAGCCTCAATTTCATCAGCACTTTCAATCGGTTTGCAAAATTTTATGCAGAGTACAGATTTGGATAAAAATGAAGATAGCGAAGTAAGTTATATCTACATTGGTACCTAATTTTATTTATTGTTATATACTGAACTAGAAGTCGCGCGGGGCTTCGCTCCTCGTTCTTTATTTGGCCACTGCTCAACTCCCATTGGCGTAACGTGACGTTATACTATAACCATCCTCGATCAATATCCAACACTAAAACAATATTTCAAATCGGAAAAATTGCAAACAACCATCATACTTTATCCTCACAATACGACAGATAAACAGATAATAAAATAATGATGATAATATAAAAAGATAAACCGTGTAGAACTACACCGGCCATCGCTTAAACTTAATAGTTTGGCTACATAATAACGTTTCAGCAAGTTCCATGATTGATCTCCCGGCTGTCCCGGCAGATAACATTCCCCGTGCCCCCTCTCTCCCTGCCTCTTGTCTAGACGGATCTTATTATTATTACCGGCGCGCGCAGTCCGAAACAACATGACCCATACCCTCACTACTACACATACTTAGTTATAACATGTAAATTGCTTTCAGGAAATAATTGAATTGAGTGGATGGCAGATTTTAAAGTTGAACTCTCCAGAGTGGCTGTATATCACTGTCGGATCTATTGCATCTTTCACACAAGGTGGCTGCTATCCAGCCTTTGCTTTACTTTTCGGTTATATGAGTGCGGTAAGGAAATAATTTAGCAAGGTTTTTTACAGACTGAACCTACCAACCTTAGTAGGTTGGTAGGTTAGGTAGCTAGAACAACGTATTAAAACACAAGAAATTAACTCATATGACAGTCATAAGTTGGAATGTAACTGATAATAATTAATTGTTTATAAGTAAATTTATCTAAATAAAGCAACGTACGGCAAGGTTTATTTATTTATTTAATAAGGCACACCAACAGCTATACTATACATATTTAGTTCTTAAAACTAAGAGTATGAAGTCGTTTAAAAACTAGGTACTGTTCTGATAGGTAGGTATGCCAATTATATAAGTGTACACAACATACACAATGTAAGTGGCAACTATTAAAACTTAAAATACTAGATAATAAGGTCAGTCCTTGATGGGTGACCGTTTGTGGCAATTTCAATCTCAAGTGTTTCCGTGCTTCGGAAGGCACGTAAACCCATTGATCCTGGTTATCACATAATGTGGTAGTCGTTAAGTACCTAAAGTTAGAAGACTAATGGGCGACTTGATAAATTCCAACACTAGGGTGTGCTTTAAGCCCATTCGATAAGAAAGAAAGAGTGGTAATCCGAATAGTGTCAACAAATTTGCCTACAACCAGTTCGCTGATAAGGTTGAAGTCGAACTGCCAAGAAATTGAAGCAAGGATTAAAAAAAAGCGCCTCTAAAAAATTAAGAAGCTAATTACTATACCAGCTTTTTTAATGAATTTACCAAAACTTCTATAACTAAGGAGAAGCGTTCCAGCGAAAGCGAAGCCAGAGACGTCTATACACGTCTAAATCCACCCCACACGAAAATGTGCTCACCACGCCAATGACGGCATGGCACGTCAAAAATGTACTGTATTTTAAAAACTTGGCGCACAAGGCACGGCGATACCGATTTGACGTGGCGGTCAAAAGGTTAAATAATTTAGAATATAGTATCATTATTTAATTATTTTCAGATATTCATAATACAAGATCGCGACGAATTAATATATTTGGCAGACGTATACGCGGGACTATTTCTAGTAGTGGCAGCCGTCGCAGGTACTTGTATGTTTCTTCAAAGTGCTACGTTCACAACCGCCGGCCTCAAAATGACCACTCGGTTACGAGTGAAATATTTCCAAGCTTTATTAAGACAGGTACTTCGTAATCACTGTTTTCTTTGCTATAGTTTCCTCTACTGCTACCATACCTGCTCCTCTATAACAATAGCTTTATTAATTATTACACAATTGTTATATTACTTATGCGATATTACGATGACTATTTTTTATCCTCCCAGGGATCGTGATAGAACCGAATTTTGTAAATTTTGTGATCTATACATCCTTAAATATATATTAGGTTTATTGCCTATATTGCCAATAATATAAAAATATTTTTTAGGAAATCGGCTATTATGATAAAACCAATAACACAGTTGGTGCTATTTGCGCTCGACTAAGCGGGGATACAGCAGAAGTACAGGGCGCTACGGGCTTAAGAATTGGTATCATACTGCAAGGAGTTAGTTCTGTAATCCTCGGCATTCTCATGGGCTTCGCCTACAACTGGAAAGTGACTCTCGTATCAAGTGCATTTTTACCCCTTGTAAGTAATAGGTTAAGTAGTTATTAAAAAAAAAAGATTGATATTGGGCTATATGCGTACGAACTATACGACCCAAATGAACAGATACAAACAAAAACTCTGTAATTATCGCGCATATTGATGTAGACGGTGTATTATATAGTACCTGTGTCACGTAGACAGGGTGTCTCCTGCCGGTAAAATATAGCTAGACAGACTAAAACTCACCAGACACCAGACAGATCGATTTCAGCGCATGCGTAATGTGTTCAAGGGTGAATTCAAGGCAGCCGGAACCGGACAGTACTTAGGTAGTCGCTTCGGAGCCTAGACTGCTGTTCCAAACTATCAAATATATCTAAAATAGTCTTTCATTTCATTAACTTTTTACCAGTTACCACTACTACTCGTTAATATATTAATTAGAAAGCATTTACCAGTTTTAAAATAACATAAAATAAATTTACAAGTAAATCTACTTAACAGAATTGATTGCCACAAAGAGTGCACTTGAAAATGCCCGATATCAAGCGAAAATGTCTAAAAACAATAAACAAATCAATACATCCGTACAAGTTTGTTCGTCTTGTAGGTTATATGTTCACCATCTTCATGTGGAAACACATAAGTGAGTATTTTTCTATCTCATGTAAGGAATAATATTTTCTTTGTCTGTGAATATGTAATTTTATATTTATTATGACAAGTTTATAGGAAGAATTAGGAATAGGAATTTCATTAATTGCCGATTTTTTTAAAGATCTCTTCGATATCATTATACATTTTTTTAAATTTAGATAATAATATTGTTGTATGCTTCAGATGGTAGGCAGCATTTGGTTAGAAGGTCGAATCTCGCAGCAGTCCCAAATAGACGAAAGAGAAGCTATGGAAGCGGCTAGTAGTATAGCAACAGAAGCAGTCGTCAGCATCAAAACCGTACAAAGTTTAGGTAAGTTTACTTTAAAAGTTAAACTCGTGAATAGATAGACCTCTTATTACCGCCTACTAGGTAGGGTTAGTCATTGTTAACAAAACGCTTTGAATCAGAAACCTCAACAGTTCAAGAATATACATAGCTACAGGATAATATAGTAAAAGTCATTGACCTTCCACTCGGGAGCCAGCTGAGTTATTATATTTTTTTCGATTTTTGTAACTGCCTCGGTGGCGCAGTGGGAAATGTATACGACTGCTGTGCAAGAGGTCCCGGGTTCGATTCCCGGGTCGGGTGAAAATTGTATTGGGCTTTTCTATCATGAAATTCCAGTATTAAGATTTTCCCGGAGTTTGGTAAACAAATGTTCCCGGTTGATGACAATAGGCTCGCCCCCTATTTCATGGGACCAAACATAGCTGGCGAAATGTGGGTGTGAAACACCTCTGCCTACCCCTTCGGGGAAAAAGGCGTGATGCTAACATAGCATCACGCTTTTTGTTTATGTTATGTAAAGAAGAAAATTAAACGAAGACAATTTAAGTCTCTATATCTTCATAATGAGTGACACATGATATATGGCAGCAATTAAAAAAAAAGAATTCTATATAAGTACGTACTCTTTATGTTTTGTTACTTTGTTATGGCATGTGTGATGATGATGATGTCGTACTTTTTACCCGACTGACAGGACGGGTATTGTTTTTCGCGCGTATCTTGTATTTTTGTAAATTTCTTAATTCCCACGTTTCTTCCAAACGGCTGGGGTGGATTTAGACAATTAAGGTATCGTTAGATTCATCTCAAAAGCCCAAGTGTCCTTATATATGTATTAAATAATAAAAAAACAAAACGGCGAACTTATGGCGCCAAATTGTAAGTAGTTAACATTTTTTTTTACCCAAACTTAAAAATTTTCAAAATAAAGAGAATCAAATGGAGATTACAAATAAATACATATTATGTTATATACTTATTTAAATTTAATCAGGAATAATAATTACAATTTTTAGTGCGTTGCTTATCTGTTTATATGTTTACTGGTTCAGTTAACTACTTGACTTATAAAAAAGTAGGTAAAAAGTGTGACTTATTAGGAAAAAATGAAATTAAGAAAAACTATGCACGCGAGTCGTGTCGGCATTTATGGCAACTGCATATCGCTTGTAAACTGCTCCAACATGTCCATACTTATTTTGATTCACGAACTTTTTCATTACTTTCCAAAGGCCATTTTGCCTACAGTTACTATTCTGTAGGCAAAATGGCCTTTGGAAAGTAGGTACACGTACATGATGAAATAGTTATTCATGGTGTTTCAGGCATTGAAAGGGTATTCTTAGAAAAATTCGAAACATCATTACGAGCAGGTTGCGTTGCAGTAGCGAATAAGTCCCGTTGGCGCGGTCTAATACTAGCCATGGGTATATATGTGCCATTTGTATCGTACTGCTGTGCCAACGTCTACGGTGCAACATTAGTAGCTCAAGGAGAAATTGAATACAAAGTCTCATTATTGTAAGTATATTCAACTAAGTACAATATTATATAATATTTCACTAGCGTCAGGGACACATCTATGATTAAAGATTTTGTCGCGAAGACATATTATTATCAAAAAATACTTTTTTTTCGATAGTGAATGACTTTTATAAAATTACCGGTATAAAATGAGTTTATTGTTATGAAATATGTTGATTATATTTATCTATCTTCTTTAAACATTCATTTAAAATCTATGATAATATATAATTGCAATAAAATCAGCAAAGTAAAATCGCGATAAGTTATTAATTTTATTCCGTAGAGTTACCGAAGCTGTGATGTTTGGAGCATACATGTTGGGTCAGACTCTAGTTTATGCACCAAGCTTCAACACAGCCAAGAGTTGTGCATCGAGAATATTAGGACTCATCAACAAGCAACCTGAAGTTAGGACAGAAGAAGGTGTCAAGGATAAAAAAGACTGGGTAAGAAAACGACTTGTAGAGTTTTGGACCAGGCAGAGTAGGGGCGGATTATGTAATCGTTACGTCTTAAACGGCAAATAAAAGCTTAAGAACTTTTATTTGGGTGACTATTTAATTGTACAATTATATTATTGAGCTTTACATTCAAAAACAAATTGGAGGTCAGGAGGGAAACGCCCTTTAACACGCCATTTTGGTTTGCCACTTTACGAATAATTGCCTCTAGTTTGAAGTAAAATCTATAATGGTTCTTCAGGATTTCCAATGTCGATTTGCCTATTTAAAGTAGTGTATTTTCATTTATCAGCTATCTAAAAACTGTTGACTGAGGCACTGCCCGCTTGAAATACGGTTTCTATAACCACACTAAGGATTAGCCCCGGACATAGCGATTTTACATATTATCGTATAAAAATACACTTTTGTTCCAAATTTCGCAAATTAGTTCTACGGACTTCAGCGAACATTAAAAAATGGTCAGTTTGGCTATTTTTTGTTTAGGTAGAAACACAGAATAAGTAATAGTCTGCAGAAACGAACTGTTGTCCCAACGAATGATGCCTTTGTGTTAAAAACCCCGTCTGTTCAGTACCCTGTTAGAGGGATTATTAAGAAAGTTTAAAAACATATAATTATCTTCTCAGAGTGGAACGGGAAACTTTAGCTTAAATGAACTCGAGTTTAGTTATCCGACAAGAAAGAGGATTAAGGTCCTTAAAGGAATAGATTTGACGGTCGAAGCTGGCAAGACAGTGGCCCTAGTGGGCTCCTCGGGGTGTGGCAAGTCGACTATACTGCAACTAATGCAAAGATTCTACGACCCAGACTCGGGAAATATTGTAAGTATAACTACTTTAAAATTATAAAATGCCTAATTTTTAAAATATATGACCACAGTAGGTAGAAATCAATAACGTAGATAAGAATTATAGCACTTAGGTATAGAGACAGAGATAGGCACGTAGATTTCTGAGTGCATCGTAACTTACCGCCCCCTGACGCGCTGTCTCCTTTTTTTTATTAAACAGTTTTATTGGCTTTAGCTTACCCTGATTGTTTTTAAAATAAGTAAACGTAAAAACTTTATGGGATAAATTTAATGATCCCAACAACTTTTTACGTTTACTTATTTTATTGTCTTTAATCTCATAGTAGATAGGTATGATACCTCCATGAAACAAACCACAAACCTGTTTACTCAAAATGACATTAATGACATTGAATTAAATGATCACAAAAAAACTCTATATCTATGGCTCAACATGATATTATTATAATTTGTTAGAAGTGATACCTACCTGTTCTACTATTAGGTCTGTATACCTACCTCTTAAAATCATAAAAACCAGTCGCAATTATAATTTATCTAAATATAAATCTATTGAATCATTTAGTACACGAAACAAAATACCAACTAACAACATGGGGCAGATTATGGGAACACATTTAACTAGGGATATTAATTTAAAGATGGACGACAAACCTACGTTTCCTTATGCGGCTGGCTTCAAAACTAAGAGAGCTGAACGTAAAATGTGTGTTACTGAAGCTCAACTTAAATCTTGCAAAATACCACTCAAGTACAGAGACTTTTGTGCGCATTATTTGATGGACTATCAAGTGTGCCGATATAAACATATGCCACTGCTATATCGCTGTTCCCACGAAAGACATGCCTACCTGAACTGTGAGAAAGATGATTATATCATCAGGATGAAAGAATTCGAAAGAGAAAAGCGCTTACGACTAAGGGAATTAAGAATATCAAAAGGTGGTGAATGTAAAAAAAGTTGATTTGTTACAGAATTTTCGTGAAAACAATTTATTATTATTTTAATACAATTTAATTAATATAAACTTCAGTCTTTATATCAGATATTAGATTAGATATCTAGATAGATTCATGATGTAGTTATAAGTAGTTACCAATCGATCCTTGCTGTGTCTGTGTGTGTATTGATTATGCTCAACTCAAGACAACAGGTTCATGAGACTTTATAATAATGGTTGGGACTACCTAATACCTAAATTATGCATTACTCATTTAAATATTCGAAATTACGTCAAAACATTATTTTTAAAGACGCTAGTATTCTATAATCTACCCGTATCCTTGGCCTAAACCCCGAAAAGTTCCTATGTAGATCCAAAACTATAACCTTTTACCTAAAATACTTAATAGGTAGGTATTCAGTTAACTACCATAAATCTCAGCATCTTCCCCCAAACAAAAGAAATCTTATGAAAGTTCTAAGTTAAAAATATATCATTGGTTATCTGAAGAAATAGCACCAGCTGACAGGTTCACGACACGGTGCGGTGGAGCAAGTAGAAAAATTGGCAAAAAAAATTCCAGACCCTTAAGCCTAATCTCGAACATTCGAATAATTCTAAAACCTTATTTAAAAACCATGACTTAGCCAACCTAAACTTCGATCTTTTACCCGTAGTGTTGTCCGGTCAGCCATATGTATTATGTACCTACCTATAACCTAATACAAGAATCTATAGGGTAGGTACATACTAGTCCATTGAAATGTTACATGAGCTTTGCATTTTTTCGAGGACACAATTTTATTTTTCGTACCTGTGTCTAGCTTAACCTCAAGTTTATGGGGTCGCCACCATTGTCCCCCGGCCGCCATCTTGGAAAAAGGGGTGTTCACGATATCTCGGAAACTATGCGTCTTACAAAAAAGTTGTAGTCATAATTTGTAGCAAATTGTTTTGGCTACAAATATGTTTAATAGCTTTTTTCCCTAAATTAAAAAAAAACCAGTCAAGTGCGAGTCGGAATCGCGCACCGAGGGTTCGGACGGTTTTTTTTTTGTGATTAAAATGTAAGAATGATTAGGTAACGGGATAGGTCAAGGGTGTACAATAAAAATTAACATATTTTTACTTCTGGGTGGTTTAAAAAAAAACCCAAACCTAACCAGTCCGAGTCGTATTGCTCTGAATCGGGGGGTGTTTGAAGTTTGGCTATCGCACAAAGGTCGCCGGAACCCTGGCGGTTTGAACTTAGGCACTTACCTACCAATTACTGATAACAACAACAACAAACATTAGATGGCAAAAACACAATTCACTTATATTCACTACCTACACAATGTTATTATTAATTATTAATATGAATTTACTAAGAATTAATTAATATTATATATTAGAATACAGTTCCGAAGACGAGTCCCAAATTTGCTATTATGAAGTATTATTGTTTTAACTACAAAATAGAAAGTAAAGTTGAGCTGAAAACTCGGGAGAGGTCATTTGGAGACGGAGAATCTTAACACCGCGATTCAGCCGATAGGCACAACGCCATCTATCGAGCTTTAATTTTTTTTTTATACCACGACGGTGGCAAACAGACGTACGGTCCGCCTGATGGTAAGCGGTTACCGTAGCCTATGGGCGCCTGCAACACCAGGGGCATCACGAGCGCGTTGCCGACTCTTAAGAAACCTATTCACTCCTTTTTTGAAGAACCGGGGAACCTTATAATAATAATAATAATATTCTACCACATTCACACAGCGCCATCTAGCCCCAAAGTAAGCAATTATATTTGCTTGTGTTATGGGTACTAAACAACTGATATACTACTTAAATACATTTTTTTTTTTGTAAATACATACATATTATAGATAAATTACACCCAGACACAGAACAAACCTTTATGCTCATCACACAAAGATTTGTCCTGGGTGGGGATCGAACCCACGACCTCCGGCTTAGCAGTCAGGGTCACTAACCACTAGACCAACAGACCAGTCAACCTTCATTACAACTCTGCGATCGGAGAATCATAACACTGCGATTCAGCCGATAGTAGTTGATTGATACTAATGTTCTCCGGGTCTGAACAAATATCTGTATGATCTGCAAATGGTTGGTTTTGGAGTTTGGGACCTGTTTAAAGTATAATACCCTTTTACTAATCTGTTTGAAGTCGGTGCCAGCCTAATGAGATCATATCACTCAGTATGAGCCGTCCACTAGGTACGATCACATGCAAGTGCGAGGTAATGGTAGCGAGCGGTAACAGATGTACGTACTATTACTAGGTTAGGTGCTCGTAGTACGTAGCTTAACAAACTCTTTAGGCTTGGCACCGACTTCAAACAGATTAGTAATAGGGAATATTATACTTTAAACAGATAGGTAGGTATTTTTTTCTTGGATTTAATTTTCTAATTCAGTTTATTTTTCGCTTTTTAGTACTGTTTTGAAGTCGTTTTAATATTTTTTTGTTAAAAGTAGTTTATCGTCTTGTTTAACAATATGAGAACACGTTATATAGATAGGTACTTCATTCATGACTTGCATACACATTCGAAGGGACATGTAAAGTTTCCTGATCCAGGGTCCATGATTCAGAAACATGGATGCTTGGCTTGCATACAAAATGTTCAGCTAAGCGCACTTAGGTACGTCCCGAATTGAAAAAACGAACATGATGTTCAACATTCAGGTCTTTAAATTCGAATCCTTTAACAGGAAAAGCCTGTTATCATTAGAAACCCATAGCTATGCCGCCTCTCTAAGGAGACAGAATGTTACAGGAATTAGACGGCTTAAACATTAGAACGTCGCTAACACTCCCGCGACTGCGACAACAACTTGGTGTAGTACAACAAGAGCCTGTGCTGTTCGACCGCACCCTAGCAGAGAACATCGCGTATGGTGACAACAATAGAAAAGTCGACATGAACGAAATCATCGCCGCGGCCAAAGCAGCCAATATACACACTTTCGTCACTTCTCTGCCAAAGGTAAGAAAGCTGCACATAAACGTCTTTTAATATCACATTATCATCATTAGAGCTATTCTCAAAAGGTAGGCAGCGGCTTGGCTGTGCCCCTAACATTGCCAACGTCGATGAGCGGCGGTAACCACTTACCATCAGGTGGGCCACTTGCTCGTCTGCCACTTCAGGCAAAAAAATTCGCTCGCCAGTTCTACATCGAACGGTCTGTTCACAACAGTTCACCTAAGTCATGGGTATCGTTTCTGTTGTCATCAAGGTCCCCACAATTAACGTATCGTAATAACAATATCATACATGTAAGTATAGGTAGGTACAATACTTTCCTTTCTTTCAGCAAAAGTTTGAAGCGAAATAATGAAGCACAACTATCTTAGACGTTCGGTGTGGGATCAGCGTTCCTTGATTTATCGTAACATTAACTCAAGGCTCGCCGATTTTACATCGAACGGTCTACTCACATCATTTCATCAACTCACGTGTCATGTATATCTACCATTTCAATGTTTGTCATTAATATCCGCTTACTGTCTGTATAACATTTTAACGCTACAATGATTTCCTTACTTTCAGCAAAATAATGAAGCACAACTATCTTAGACGTTCGGTGTGGGATCAGCGTTCCTTGATTTATCGTAACATTAACTCAAGGCTCGCCGATTTTACATCGAACGGTCTACTCACATCATTTCATCAACTCACGTGTCATGTATATCTACCATTTCAATGTTTGTCATTAATATCCGCTTACTGTCTGTATAACATTTTAACGCTACAATGATTTCCTTACTTTCAGCAAAATAATGAAGCACAACTATCTTAGACGTTCGGTGTGGGATCAACGTTCCTTGATTTATCGTAACATTAACTCAAGGCTCGCCGATTTTACATCGAACGGTCTACACACATCATTTCATCAACTCACGTGTCATAGATACCATTTCAATGTTTGTCATTAATATCCGCTTACTGTCTGTATAACATTTTAACGCTACAATGATTTCCTTACTTTCAGCAAAATAATGAAGCACAACTATCTTAGACGTTCGGTGTGGGATCAGCGTTCCTTGATTTATCGTAACATTAACTCAAGGCTCGCCGATTTTACATCGAACGGTCTACTCACATCATTTCATCAACTCACGTGTCATGTATATCTACCATTTCAATGTTTGTCATTAATATCCGCTTACTGTCTGTATAACATTTTAACGCTACAATGATTTCCTTACTTTCAGCAAAATAATGAAGCACAACTATCTTAGACGTTCGGTGTGGGATCAGCGTTCCTTGATTTATCGTAACATTAACTCAAGGCTCGCCGATTTTACATCGAACGGTCTACACACATCATTTCATCAACTCACGTGTCATGTATATCTACCATTTCAATGTTTGTCATTAATATCCGCTTACTGTCTGTATAACATTTTAACGCTACAATGATTTCCTTACTTTCAGCAAAATAATGAAGCACAACTATCTTAGACGTTCGGTGTGGGATCAGCGTTCCTTGATTTATCGTAACATTAACTCAAGGCTCGCCGATTTTACATCGAACGGTCTACTCACATCATTTCATCAACTCACGTGTCATGTATATCTACCATTTCAATGTTTGTCATTAATATCCGCTTACTGTCTGTATAACATTTTAACGCTACAATGATTTCCTTACTTTCAGCAAAATAATGAAGCACAACTATCTTAGACGTTCGGTGTGGGATCAGCGTTCCTTGATTTATCGTAACATTAACTCAAGGCTCGCCGATTTTACATCGAACGGTCTACACACATCATTTCATCAACTCACGTGTCATAGATACCATTTCAATGTTTGTCATTAATATCCGCTTACTGTCTGTATAACATTTTAACGCTACAATGATTTCCTTACTTTCAGCAAAATAATGAAGCACAACTATCTTAGACGTTCGGTGTGGGATCAGCGTTCCTTGATTTATCGTAACATTAACTCAAGGCTCGCCGATTTTACATCGAACGGTCTACTCACATCATTTCATCAACTCACGTGTCATGTATATCTACCATTTCAATGTTTGTCATTAATATCCGCTTACTGTCTGTATAACATTTTAACGCTACAATGATTTCCTTACTTTCAGCAAAATAATGAAGCACAACTATCTTAGACGTTCGGTGTGGGATCAGCGTTCCTTGATTTATCGTAACATTAACTCAAGGCTCGCCGATTTTACATCGAACGGTCTACTCACATCATTTCATCAACTCACGTGTCATGTATATCTACCATTTCAATGTTTGTCATTAATATCCGCTTACTGTCTGTATAACATTTTAACGCTACAATGATTTCCTTACTTTCAGCAAAATAATGAAGCACAACTATCTTAGACGTTCGGTGTGGGATCAGCGTTCCTTGATTTATCGTAACATTAACTCAAGGCTCGCCGATTTTACATCGAACGGTCTACTCACATCATTTCATCAACTCACGTGTCATGTATATCTACCATTTCAATGTTTGTCATTAATATCCGCTTACTGTCTGTATAACATTTTAACGCTACAATGATTTCCTTACTTTCAGCAAAATAATGAAGCACAAATATCTTAGACGTTCGGTGTGGGATCAGCGTTCCTTGATTTATCGTAACATTAACTCAAGGCTCGCCGATTTTACATCGAACGGTCTACACACATCATTTCACCAACTCACGTGTTATGTATATCTACCATTTCAATGTTTGTCATTAATATCCGTTTACTGTCTGTATAACATTTTAACGCTATACAATGATTTCCTTACTTTCAGCAAAATAATGAAGCACAACTATCTTAGACGTTCGGTGGTGTGCGGTTCTGCACATTTACTGTTGCTGGCTTGGTGAAGAAAAACACAATTTCTTTCTTGAGGCTTTATTTCTTCTTAGTGTTAATAGTACTGCTTACTGTTGCCAACTGTGTTAATCGGCGCGAGGCGCCCTACTTTTATACAAAACTTGCATGAAAAATGTAAGCTCTCTCATTGGTCGGCCAATCACAAACAAGGAATTTTAACCAATCACGAATGTTTTCATTTTAGACAAAGGAATCTTTAAGTACAATGAAGCTTTACCTTATAGAGAGCCACATAACAATTTTTACCTATTTTATAGCTATAAACTATACATTTCTTTAATCTACTACTTACATTCTATAAAGGAAATATATAAAACAATAAAACATGACGTAAAATATTCACTTACAAACTACGAGTGTCTTTATCACTATAGCAATGTTACTTATTAGTCTTTGTCAACACTGTATAATATTATTTACATAACTAAACTATAATCACACACTATTACATAATCACAGACACTATATTTCGTTGTCTCGCACATCTCTCCCGCCGTGCAACCGTGTTGCATCTGGTTCCGGTGCGGGCTCGACTTCTGTAGACACGGGCAGGATCACCAGCTTTCTTACCGGCCGTCGCAGCACTCCTCCCTTGGTCAATACGTCCACTGTTCGTACGACGTTGTCGGGTCCTGGGTATGTAGCGATGACTCGTCCTCGTATCCACATGTTGCGAGGTAAGTTGGCGTCAACGATTTGTACAAGGTCGTTGACTCGTGCTGCTGGCCCTCGACCATGCGGCTCCCGCCGATTTTGGAGTTCAGGAAGGTATTCTCTCACCCAGCGCTTCCAGAAAATGTCAGCCAGTCTCTGCGCTGCTCGCCAGCTGGTTCTGGAGATGGTGTCTTGGTCGGTGAATGTGCCTGGCTGCGGCACCCGCCCTGGTCCTCCCAACAAGAAGTGATTGGGAGTCAGGGCCTCAGGGTCTTCTGTGCTGACTGAAACATGTGTCAGTGGGCGACTGTTGACTGTGTACTCTACTTCAGCTAGTAGAGTGTAGAGTACTTCTTCTGTTGGGTGTCGTTCGTGTAGCGTCGCTGTGAGCGCTGTTTTGACAGAGCGAACCATTCGCTCCCAGGCTCCGCCCATGAACGGTGCCCCGGGTGGTATGTAACGCCAAGAGATGGTCCTTTTCGCTGCTTCTTCTGCTGTTGTCTCGTCGATGGCCTGTCGAAGTTCTTTGTCTGCAGCTTTCAAGTTAGTGCCGTTGTCCGACCAAATTTCTGTCGGACAACCTCGTCGTGCGATCATTCTTCTGAGCGCCATCACGGCGGAGTCAGTGCTGAGTGAGCCGGCGACTTCCAGATGAATGGCTCTTGTCGTGAGACATGTGAAAATGGCGACATATCTCTTTTGCCGGGTACGTCCGACGGTCACGGAGAGAGGGCCAAAATAATCGACTCCTGTGAATGTGAAGGGTCGTTTGTGGTGAGCTAAGCGACATGCTGGCAAGTCTCCGGTTCTCGGGTATGGTGGTACTTGTGTCTTCATCCTGCAGAACAGACATCTTCTAAGTATAGTGCGCGCGATAGGACGCACTCGCAGTACCCAATATTGTTGTCGGCACTCGTTGACTGTAGCTTCTACACCGGCGTGATGTAGCTGACGATGTACCGCTTCTATCCAGAGCTTGACTGTGGGATGATTTCCGTCGAGCAGCAGGGGACTCTTGAAGTCTTCTGTCACTTCTTGAACTGCTTTGATTCTACTTCTGAGTCGTATGGCTCCTTTCACATATTCGACGCTCAGCTGATAGAGACGACTCTCTTTGTTGATCGGCTTCTTGTTCTTCAGTTCTTTTATTTCTTGTGTAAATGAATCTTCTTGCGAGGAACGCATCAGCAACTCTTCTGCTAACTTGAGTGTTTCGGCAGAAACTGGTAATAGTTTCTTTCCCTTGAGTGGCGATGTCTTCTTTTCTGTTGTCTGTTGTTTCACCACTGTAGGTTTATTCGTCTTCTTCCAAGTTGGGTCCACCTCTTTATTTTTCTTTGTCCTTTTGTAGTTGACACTCTGTTTAGGGATTCTACAGAGCTGAATAAACTGTAGAATTCGTGCTGTTGAGTATCGGAGTCGGTCCCAATTCGAGAATCTGGAAGGTTCAGGTAGACTCTCTGCTAGCCTCAATTTTCCTTGGTCGCTTACATGACATATCTTCTCCTCACCAGAAGGTTCTGCTTTTGTAGGTGTTTCGGTTGGCCAGGAGTTTTCTGCTTCATAGAGGAAATCAGGTCCTTTGTACCAGCGATGATCCTTGCTGAAGTTCATTGGGACATCTCTCGTCGCGTCGTCTGCTACATTCAACTTTGTCGGCACCCAGCGCCAGTCGTTGGCGTTAGAAAACTCTTCAATAGCTGCCAGACGATGAGCTACATAAGGTTTGTATGAACGTGACCCTGTCTTTATCCATGTGAGTACTGTTCTGCTGTCTGTCCAAAACACCTTGCGTTCAGGTTTCCTCTCGTGTTCTTTGATCACGGTCTCTGCTAGTCTGGTGCCCATGACAGCTGCTTGCAACTCCAACCTTGGTATTGACGTTAACTTCAGCGGTGCCACTTTTGCTTTGGCCATTATGAGAGACAGACCGACTTCGCCGCCCGACGTTACTGTTCTCCAGAATAGGACGGCAGAGTAAGCTGCCTCACTGGCGTCGGTGAAGATATGTAGTTGAACTGAGGCAGCGTCGCTGTAGTAGAGGTACTGTCTCGGAATAGTTACGTTGCTGAGGTTCTTCAGGTGAGTCATCCAGTTCTCCCATTGTTCGGCTAGGTCTTCATCGATCTTGTCATCCCACGATGTCCCTCTGCGCCACACTTCTTGCAGAAGTTGTTTCGCCCTTATCGTGACAGGCGATGCGAAGCCGAGTGGGTCGAATAGTGACATGACTATTTTAAGCGCTTCTCTCTTCGTTGGCGTCTTCCCTTCTGTCAGCGTTGACGGGACTTTGGCCAAGTTGAGGTTAAAGGCGAGTTCGTCAGAGTTGATTTTCCAGATTACTCCCAGTACTCGTTCTGTCTTCTCTTCTGGCTTGTAAAGTTCTATGTCTTCCATGTTTTCATTTTCACCGAGTTTTTCTAATAGTGTCGGTGAGTTCGATTTCCACTGTTTTAACTCGAATCTGGCTTTCATGTGTATTTCTCGTACATTCTTCGTAATTCGTTCGGCGTCTTCAAGACTTCTAAAACTGTCTAAGTAGTCATCGACGTAGTGTTTCTGTATGATGGCTGCTGTGGCTTCGGGGCAAGTGTCTTCATGCTGTTGGGCGTTCAAGTTCTTGATGTATATCGCTGTTGAAGGCGAACTTGATGCACCAAAGATCAGTGACGTCATTCTGTATTCTTCTGGAGATTGGTTGTCTCGTCGACTCCCGCGCCATAGGTATCTAAGCGCGTCTCTGTCTTCAGTACGTATCTTGACTTGCATGAACATTTCTTTTATGTCCGCTGTGACCGCGACCATGTGCTGCCGGAACCGCATGACGACGCCTGGTAATGACTGCAGAAGATCGGGTCCTTTGAGTAGCATGTCGTTAAGAGCTACTCCTTTTGTTTTGGCTGCAGCGTCGTGGACTACTCGTAGCTTTTCGGGCTTCATCGGGTTAATTACCGCGAAGTGTGGTAGATACCAGGTTTTGCCTGGTGTCTTCTGTTTCGGAGCGAGTTCAGCGTATCCTTTCATGACGAGGGCTTCCATCTGTTCTGTGTACTTCTGTTTCAATGTGGGATCACGATCAATCTTTTTTTCAATGTTGAAGAGCCGCTTCAGTGAGTTTTCATAATTGTCAGGGAACGTAACGTCTTCCTTGCGCCATAGAAGACCAGTCTGGAATCTTCCTTCTTCCGTTCTAGTCGTTGTCTTCTCCAGTATGCGTAGTGCTCGCTCTTCTGGGTCGAACTTCGGCCTTTTAGGGTTTATGCAGAGCGCGTCCATCTCAAAATATTGCTTCACGAGTTCCTCCAGGTTATCTTCTGCCTCTTCTGTGATGTGTGATACGAAGTCTATGTTACGTCCGAAGGTACGTGTTTGACTGCCATGGAGCACCCATCCCAGTGACGTGAGAGATGCCACTGGTTGGTTCTTGTCTCCTTTTCTTACTTCGGAAGTCAGCAGAAGATGCCAGTTGTCTTGACCAATCAATACTCGTGGCTTCGCGTCCGCATACGTGAGGTATTCGCGAATGTCTGACAGGTGCTTGCATCTTTCTACTAAATCTTGTGGAACTCGTTGAGACGATACTTGTAGGTTCTTCACTGTACGTGCTTGTATTTGCTCTTCATGATCATTGAGTCCTTTTAACTCGATGCTGACTCTTCGTGATGCTGATTCTGATTTCTTTATATCGTTGATGGTTTCTATTTTCAATGGATCTATGGGTCCTGTTGCTCCAATACTTTCGACTATACTGTTGTCGACTAATGTTACTGTTGACCCGTCGTCCATCAATGCGAAGGTGTTGACAGCTCCTTTCGGTCCCTTGACTTGTACTGGCAAGATCTTTAGATATGACTGTTTCTTCTTGACCGTCCAAGTAGAGTTGATTACTTCTGTTGCTTCTTTTTCTTCTTTTGCCTCAACCTTTTCTATCTTCTTTTCGTAATGAAGCATTTTGTTATGATGGTACTTGCAGCTGTTGACGCCGCATGGTTTGGTTCGGCATTTGTGTGTCTTGTTCCTATACCGAAGACATCTGAAGCATAGGTGTTTGGACTTGGCCATGTCCCATCTTGCATTTTGGTCAAGGGTTTTGAACTGTTCACAGTCCATAGTAGTGTGGCCTGCTTCTTCGCATACAGGACACTTTGGCGTGTAGGTTTTCTCGGTCATATTGTGGATCTTCTGTGTCCTTTTCTGTGTAGTGGCTGGTGTATGCGTTGTTACTTGTTCAGGTAACGCATATGGCCCGCATAGTTCTGCTTCTCTTTTGAGGAACTTCTCTATCTTCATAAGATCTGGATCGTCCTTCGGTTGCATCTCTGCGAAGTCATAATATCTGTAACGCAGAGTCGGCGTGAGCTTGTCCACAACTATCTTCGAAACTTCAGGGTTGTACATGTAGTTGATGCAGTTTAATGTCTTCAAGGTTGCCACGACGTTGGAGACTTTCGTAGCAAATATGCAGATGTCCCGTGGTGATTCTGTAAGGCGCGGTAGTCCACGGAGTGTCTCCATTTCTATCATTGCGATGGCTTCTGGTCTTCCAAATCTTGATTTCAACGTCTTCATAACTTCTGTAGGGTGTGCGTTGGTAATCAGTAGACCTTCGACTGCTTCCTTGGCCTTCCCTTTCAAGTTTCTTCTCAGGCGATTCATATTTTCAACTGTAGTGAACATGTTCTCTGTCTCGTAATATGCAGCGTGGAAGGGCAGCCACTCTTGATGTGATCCACTAAAGATGGGCAGCTCGATGAATTTCGGTCGCTGAGCTGCTTTGACAGCATACGTGATTGCTTCGGCTAGTGCTGTGAGGTCAGACTTAACTCCCACCGGTGATTGCTGCGGGAGTTGCGAAGGTTGATGATGCTCTTCTGTATTTGCTCGGTTCTGTTCTGTGTTGATGACCACCGGTTCTTCTATTGGGCAGTTCTGTTCTGTGGTGATCGCCAGCACAGGTCGGTTCACTTGATTTTCCAGCCAGTTGTCCACTCGTTCATTTACTTCTGTCCTGGAGTAGACTGAGACATCATCTTCTTCATCTTCTGTATCTTCTGTTTCTAGTGCAGCTAGACTCGCTGCAGCTAGTTCGACCTGAAGACGTAGTAATTCCTTCTTAGCTTTCGCTATTTTGTACGCCTTAGTCTTGCTGTGGGTAGATCCCCCACCACCCGCTTTCTTGCTAGGGGCGTGAGGATCCTGTGGCTTGCTCGGCTTTGTCAGGACATTCTTCGCTCGTTTTACTGACTGAGCGTCGGTGACAGCGGCAGGTGGCTTCATAGGTTGCTTCGTTGTTACGTCGACTGGCAGCGTCGTCGCGGCGGAGGGCGTCACGGAGGGCGCGGCGGCAGCGATAGCGGCGGCGATGACGGGGGGGGGTTTTAGGGCAGTCGCGGATGAGGGCACCGTCGTCGCGGAGGTTTCGGTTCGTTCTGTAGTTTCCGTGACGGTGGTGCCGGAGGCTGTGCTCGTATCCGCGCTGGTACCGGTCGCCGAGGTAGTGGGAGTAACCTCGGGCGACGTCTGCGTTGATTCTGTAGGCGGCTTGCGATTCTTCCCCTCGGAGCGTGTGGTCGGCATACTGGCAACCAATAGCTTCTTTCTTCACAGTACTTCAGTATTCTTCAAGATCCGGCTCGAAGGACCATTAAATGTGCGGTTCTGCACATTTACTGTTGCTGGCTTGGTGAAGAAAAACACAATTTCTTTCTTGAGGCTTTATTTCTTCTTAGTGTTAATAGTACTGCTTACTGTTGCCAACTGTGTTAATCGGCGCGAGGCGCCCTACTTTTATACAAAACTTGCATGAAAAATGTAAGCTCTCTCATTGGTCGGCCAATCACAAACAAGGAATTTTAACCAATCACGAATGTTTTCATTTTAGACAAAGGAATCTTTAAGTACAATGAAGCTTTACCTTATAGAGAGCCACATAACAATTTTTACCTATTTTATAGCTATAAACTATACATTTCTTTAATCTACTACTTACATTCTATAAAGGAAATATATAAAACAATAAAACATGACGTAAAATATTCACTTACAAACTACGAGTGTCTTTATCACTATAGCAATGTTACTTATTAGTCTTTGTCAACACTGTATAATATTATTTACATAACTAAACTATAATCACACACTATTACATAATCACAGACACTATATTTCGTTGTCTCGCACAGGTGGGATCAGCGTTCCTTGATTTATCGTAACATTAACTCAAGGCTCGCCGATTTTACATCGAACGGTCTACTCACATCATTTCATCAACTCACGTGTCATGTATATCTACCATTTCAATGTTCGTCATTAATATCCGCTTACTGTCTGTATAACATTTTAACGCAACAATGATTTCCTTACTTTCAGCAAAATAATGAAGCACAAATATCTTAGACGTTCGGTGTGGGATCAGCGTTCCTTGATTTATCGTAACATTAACTCAAGGCTCGCCGATTTTACATCGAACGGTCTACTCACATCATTTCATCAATTTATGTGTCATGTATATCTACCATTTCAATGTGTGTCATTAATATCCGCTTAATGTCTGTATAATATTATCGTATTAATGTGAGATCATCGTTTTTCCCAACCTTTCCACCTATGTACTTTAATATGTGTAAAGTATTTTTTACCTCCTAAATTCTGTACCTACCCATAAAGGAGAAGACAAAATTATGTGTTGATGGCACCAGCTACATTACATTTTATCTTGATTTACTTGACAAACGAATTGGATTCAAACACACGCATGATTATGTATCCATTTCATACATATCTACCCACCTACCTAATATGTCTCTATTAGATATAAAACCTTTTTTGGTTTGTTTGGATTATAGGGTTATGATACGAATCTTGGGGCGAGCGGGGCTCAACTGTCTGGTGGACAGAAGCAGCGCCTGTGTATTGCACGTGCACTCATACGCTGCCCACGACTGTTGCTGCTAGATGAAGCCACCTCAGCGTTAGACGCAAACAGCGAACGGGTGAGAAATCTTATTGGATCCTTATTCTTCTTAATCGCATCTCTTCATCACTGAACTTCATGTCCGTTTAAAAGGTACCTATATTTTTTATGTAGGTAATGGATTACCTTCATAAAAAAACATCATGCTAGTTGAGTATCTACCTAGGTATTGTGTGTTTAAATTATGAATTTGTTGTAATTTAGGTACAATGATGAATTTGTTGTATTTTTAGGCTGTTTCGGAGGCACTGGATAAAGCAGCCAAAGGACGCACTTGCATCACCATCGCTCATCGATTATCTACCATTAAGAACTCGGATCTTATTTGTGTTTTAGACAAAGGTGAGATAATAATGTCTCTTTTTTACCCGACTGCCGACTGTCGGCCTGTTGATTGCCATTTTACCAAGACATTTACCCTAGTAACTCGATTTATTTTACGCGGTCGCTAACCTATGTCAATGATCAAAAGATACATAAGCTTTCAACTTGTGCTAGAGGCATCATCTTTGTGCGCATGTGTGCTTGCGCTATTGTCAGCAAACATATTGTACCTATGCATATGGCGCATGAGTCTGAACCACTAGCGCATATCTCTACGGCAGGTTGAAGCGCATGATCGTATTTATTATTGGATAAATAAATCTAATGTAACCGTTACGATATCAATTAAAGAAATACTCTCAAAATCCCCACGGTATAGTAGCTACTCACAGAGCTGTGTGGACCACTCTATTCTTTGTCTGTCAAAGTATTCTAAGAGTAGGCAACTAGGCACCAATTCCTACAGTCTGGCTGCTTACTTTACTTAAACTATAGTTTACCTACGTGGTGAAATTTGGTTTATCATACATATATCTACCTAGGTACCTAACAATATGATTATACGAAATTAAAATAATGTTTTGCTTTTGTCCTTAGGTAAAATTGTGGAACGCGGGAACCACGAGGAACTCCTTAAAATGCGAGGATATTACTATCGGATGGGCAGGGGGCAGAATATGGCTTAAGTTGAATAAAAGGACAAAGTACAATGGGGTAAATAGGGGCCCGTGCAAGGGTCAAGTGCAATGGTGATTCCAAAATATATTTTTAGACATTTACCTACTAAATGAGACATTCTTCTAATCTGTAAGATTAATGTAATTTTGAACCGTCTTAATGTTCAGTGTTATTCAAATAATGTTTGTGGTTGTTGTAAATTCTATTAGGTACCTTTAAATATGATAATTAGATGAATAGGTAAATTTTAATGGGAACGGAGTATATTCTATGCTACTGGTACCCATTATTTATCTAGGTACTCACCAGTGTAGTCTATTTCACCCCGTATCATTGTACTTACATAAAAGATTGTTAGCTATAAGGAAAAAACATACCGTGTCAAGTTATATACAGTCGTACTTAATAAATATTGTTTTTAAAAGAAATTGGTACCTATAGTGTAAATGAATGTTGTAAGTATTAAGATTACTGTCATTTATAATAATATGCATTTACCTTGTGCGTCTACATGTAAAAATATGGGTGTCCAATCATTTGACAAAAAACAAATGACAAATTTTCATTTATAAAACAACGTTTGACAATACTTGATAAATTTATCATTTTACAAACTATTGTTTAACAAACTACTCATTTGACAAATTATTTACCAGACAAAATTTTGTTATGTCAAAACTTCATTTCATATAATGGATTATTTTTTAAACATGTAGAAGGCAAAGCAACGTGTAGCATAAATAACATTGACGAAATGGCTAGGTTAGGTTAAGGTTAGAACTGCGACCACAACTAGAACCGAGGTCTACTTATTTCGCTTAGTTAAGCAGACAAAATTAAATAAACTCTATTTTTTTTTAATTGACGTACTTCAGTAATATTATCCAAAATACCTCCTTTTGTATGTTACAAAAGGCGTTTGTTTTTACCAATAAGTTATATTCTGTCATTTTGTAAAAACACCAATTAGACAAACGAATTATTTAGTCAAATGAACATTTTTTAAATAATATTTTAACAAGTGGAATATTTGCGAAGTAAAACATTTGTGAAACCTATATTTTGTCAAACAATTATTTTTAAAGTAATATGTTTTAGAAATGAAAGTTTGTCAAATGATTAGTTTTTCTAACGTTGTTTTTAAAATGATAATTTGTCATACATTTTTTGTCAAACAATAGTAAACCAAAAATATGCTACACTTTACACCTAATTAAAATTGCCTTTCTTAGATCCGGATTTTTTTGATTTGAATTAATGTTTGGCGTAGTGGATGAGGCGTAGATGTTAATACTTACGTTCAATGTATATAATCAAATTTGTTGCTACAGCAAATAATTAAACTACTGATCACTATCTGTGAAATAGGTAGTATGTAACGACAGCATTTGAACATTTCAGAATATCGTTGAGTTACTTACTAACAATAAAAAATAAGGAATCAACATGATTAAATATTGCACAAGTTCCGAAATAAGACGTGTATCAGGCTAATTTTGCTCTACTAATTGTAATTGTAAAGTAGCAAAATTTTATGGTGTTGAATAAATAAAACAAATTATTACGTAGTACTTTATTTTTTATTTATTAATAACACTGATCTAGTCACAATATCACTTGCTTTACATATCCATTTGGCAATACCCTGTACCGTCAACAATGTGTTCAGTACAACTTTGATACGATAGTAAACAGGCAACAGAAGTGTTACAAATGGGGCGGTGTCGTGGGCTCATTATGTTACAATTACATAAAAGGTATTATTTTATTTTATTTATTTTATTTTCAAAATAAAATAAAATCCTTTTATGTAATTGTATTATCAAGACATAAACATCAAAGCTTAGTGCCATTTACATGTCCCGATCTCTACAAATCAAGTCTCCAACTATCCCTGATTTTCACGGCAAGGAGACGAAATAAGAAACTTGTTTAAGCAATGCAGGACTGTATAAATGATCACATAAATACATCAAAACGCATATTCTTTTGAAAATTTCGTACCAAATTTATATATAGGTAAGTACAATAGAATTTAGAAAATATAGTATATTTTATGTCTGTAGAGTTTACAGCTGACACTTAATAGAGAGAACTTAATAATTTTATTTCTAACATCGCCACACCACGTTTAGCTGCAATATAGCTTCAAATATATCATACGTGACTATAGAGACGGTTGTAATCCATATAGGCAGCTAATATACCTACCACATTTTTGGAAAGTCAATTTTAACACAGGTTTACATTACTTTAACTAAATTATAGAGCTGTCCTACGTACCTACAATACGTATTTAGAACGCACACGGTATACTTATTAAGCTCTTGAACTATAGTTCAAGAGCTTCATCAAAACGTTAACGAAAAATTGCCATTGCTCTTGGACTACTATTGAACTGATTATATCTTGTAAACTAAGACCCAACTTTATCTGAGACGTGACGACAAATTTCGTCTAATTAGTCTAAATTTGGGAGAGAACATATCTCCGCTAGGTGCCCTAGTTTTTGAGTTTTACATGTGGCCAAGCTGGGGAGATGCTTTCCAGATCAGCCTCATAAAAACCCATATTTTGGTGTTATCATAATTAAAATTCTTGATCGTGGTCAAGCCAGTCAATCAAACCTCCTGGCGTTGGAAAAAAATTGCATTACTACACCAACAGAATCTTGACAGTATGTCGTAGATTAAGTGACTTGAAATATCCGTAATTACCTAAATTACCAGTTTTTTTTTTTATACCACGACGGTGGCAAACAGACGTACGGTCCGCCTGATGGTAAGCGGTTACCGTAGCCTATGGGCGCCTGCAACACCAGGGGCATCACGAGCGCGTTAGTTATTTTACAAAAAGTTTTGTTTGGCAATGCACAAGTTGTTTTTATGGACTGACCCGTCTGATTAATGCCCGATTTCTGAGCCCTCAGGTTAAAGTTATTCATCGATTAAAGTATAACCTGACTGAATATAAAAGTAAAACATCAGAACTAGTTTATTCATACAACTGTCACAATTTTATTCATCCTACCAATATCCGCCATTTGATGGTTCTGAAACCGGGCATAGGATAGAAACGTCAGGCAAAAGGTACTTACCTATATAATGCTTGAATTATAAAACGTGACGTAGACCCGTTTTATAACATTTAAATATGTCTAAATAGTCGCGAAACTTTAAGTTTGGTAAAAGTATAATAAATAACACAAATATTCTTACCAACGTTGTATCTTGATAATGGTTATTACTATATATATGTATATATATATATCAAGGAATTCATGAAAGAACTTAATAATATTGCCCAGCCACCCGGTGATTCCTTATACAACATACCTATCTAAAAATATGGTTATAAGTGTCTAAACACATTATGCCGAAGTTACGTTGCGTTTTAGCGCACAGCCTAACTTCGGTCGGGCGTAAGTTCAGGGCTAACTTATTCTGTAGAACACACATAATACGCGCCTGAAGTTCGGTTCGATTCGTCCATTTATCGGGTTTCGCACCTCAAAAGTTAACGGAACCCTAACAGGATCACTTAGTTTTGCGTCTGTCTGTCCAACTGTTTAGATCACACGACACGTCACGACAGCACTCGAGACACTAAATACACACACAGTTGTGAAACTGAATTTCTGCCGCGTAAGTTCGGCACTTATGGTGTGTCATATGAGCCGAATACGTCGGAACGTAAAATCAGCTGCGGAACTTCGGTCGTATCTTCGGCATAGTGTGTTTAGACACTATGTCTTAACTAGTCTTAACTACACTACATCATTTGGTCTGAATATCTGCCATTTGCTACGATAAAGTTAAAAGATTCAAAAACTGTTCAACCTAATTACTTTCTATTTGAAATAAAAATTTTAGACTGGTTTAAAGAATAACACCAGCAGATGGTTTGCCACATATTGAATTAGCTATCATACCTGCCTGAAGATGGCTTGAGTCGAACTTACCTAAAGGAAAGACTGGTAAGGCGATGATTAAACTCACATAATCAGAGCCATAGTATGACCTTTTCAGGGCCATAGTGTAAAAGGCGCGGCACGCCAAGTCAATCTCCAAGCATTTTTTTGTGAAAGGAATTGTGATTCTAGAATGTTACAATTGAATGATACAAAGTGAAGACTATGCACCGGCAACCACAGCGATGGATGTCCACCCATGAATTGCCTATAGGCCAACCGCATACAACCAGTTCTATCGGGAAATATCTTGGAGAGGCCTTTATCCAACAGTAGACGTCTTATGGCGGATATGATGATAATGATGGTCATATTTTATAACTAGTCACACAATAATGACGTCGGTGAACAGAGCAAACTAGCTCTTGTTGTGGATATAACCATTATTGATTTTCATTGATCAAATGGTACACAAAAACATTGAGATAAAATAGCAAATAGAATATTATTTGCAATTATCGAGTTTAGGGCGACAGTTAGGGAATTAAAAGACGGATAAATCTATGCTGGTGTATTCTAATAATAGACCAATTTTTACTTTGACATCGAAGAGTTTACTATTACAAGTTAATAATAATTATGTGGCTTAATCTAATGTACTCTTAACGTTTTGTTGCAGTAATTCCATTCAATAAAACAGATATTATTTGATAAATAAAGTATTTGTTATCAACATCATACAAGATTAAAAATCATATAATTTTTATACTTTACTTCGTCGTAGGTACTTTGGTTTCATTTGTCACCATTTTATATTCATTTTATCATGAGCTGACCTTGAAAAATCCGTAAATATCATAGTGTTTTTAATCTTATATATTGTTCATAAAATATTGTAATTACAGAAATCCCATACAAGCAAAATGAAACTATATGCGAATGTAAGGTCAGATTTGTATGTAACTTATTGTACCGGGGCATGGCCGTTCGTCGACGGCCGCCGTTCACTTAATTAACTAGCTAACCAACCATTCTTACATTAACTAAATATTTACCAAAAATATATATAAAATATGAAATGGAAACTTAATCAAAAAATCATTTTTTTCCCTTACACAATCATTCACATACCGTTACAGTAAAATTACAGAAATACATTCATCTAGTAATTATTAAAATGTTGCATTCAGATATAAGTAAGAGAACAATACATAATATTTACTCGTATTCTGATTAGTGGCCCGAATAAACGAACACGGCAAAATTATTCACATTTTACTGAGGTCACCCGGTCGTTAGAATTAGAAACATGTACGTATTCCTTTCAAACTTATGAGCCCTATAATATAATTCAGACTATCCAAATTACGTTAATTATGCCATAAAAGATTTAGCGTTTCATCATCTTTTATAATGATAATTATATCATAACTAACTCTGCAAAATTTACTTGAAATAAAGGAGTCCGACGTGGACTGCAATGGGCTGAAATGATGATGATGATGAAACGAGTCCGACATTAGATATGCTTTCATCTTTTGAATAAATATTATGTATCATAATCTTTTATAATAGATTATACTAATCGATTAGGACACATATAGACATTGATTTATGAATAAAATTATCTCTAGCTTACAAACTACACATTGATTTTAAAGTTTGACAAATTTAAAATGTTATAATTAGAATAAAGAGATCCTCAAACCGAACTACTGTGCGTTGAGAGTTATAAATTTACTATACGGCAAAAAAATTGGTAACGTTATACTACATCACTTTCCATAATAAAAAGAAATATTACAAACTGAATGTAAACAAGATTCTATGGCGGGCAAGAAATGATTTCCTTTATCTATACTCATAAGCCTTTAAATCAAAGTTTCATACAAGTGAAAATCGTTTAATTTAAGTCGGTTGCGGCAGAAGGAATTTGACTTTGAAATGGCTTGCACCATTGCAACCCAGGGAAGTAGGGGATCAAGAACCAGGACGATATGTATGTCCTCTGCAGTTACAACTACAAGTATATGACCAGTACAAGTGTTACTATCTCAAGAATACCACTGAACACGTCTCTCCGTGGCCACTCATTTGACTGATGAAAATTGAACATTTTAAAATAAAGAACATTGCACCGCATTCGACGTGAGAAGTCTTTTTTTCATCACTTTGTACGAACTCTATACTAAATTTCATATTATCTTACTAGCCATTCCATTTTCATTTGATATCAGGTCAATTTTAAGGTCTCTACTGATCATTAACAATTTTAGTCTGAAATTTGGAAACATTTTGTTTCCAAATTCTAAACTAAAACTAACTCAAATATAAACTAACAAAGCCCGGCTAAATGAAATTAATTTAAAAATTATTGTTAAAAATAATCACAACAAACTTTTATACTCTCGAATAAACTATCAATGAATGAACTGACAAAATAACAACTTGATAAATATTACCGCAAATGCGTAGAACAAACACAAAACCTCAATAAAAAAATAATTAATGTAACATAATTATATAATGTAAACCCAATTCATATAATCAATTTAAAACAGCAACATTTTCACGCTTTATAAGGTCCACGTAAAGTATTTGATTTGTAAATAAACGTAAACAAATCAACGACAAACATTTCACAGGACGACGCGCTATTTCAAAGAAAACCAAATTAATTACCTAGTCACTAAAAATCAGTAACGAGATCATAAAATAGTAAAACTATTTAAATTACAATATATATAATGTCCCTGTGAAACGTCTGAAAACCCCTAAAAATGGCACGTTAATTCCGAATCAAATATATGGATGTTTAGAGCGTAACAAAACTACACCTTGGTATTTGATTCAGATAACAATCTAAATATTATAAGTTCAAACAATACAATGTCACAAACGGTGAACAAAAAATATATAATAATAAGCTTAACCTCACTTCAAAATTATCTTGTATATTTTCTATTAAATTAAATAGTTTGTTAAAAGTTGCACAGCCATAACACAAGATATAGTAAAACAAGAAACAGCTTCAATAAAATATTTAAAATCAAAACAGTTGTTTCAGAACCATAATGTTAACATAAGTAAATAATTTATTTAGTACGATCATATAGCAACGTATCCATTATAATATAACTAACCAACGATACATGCACATACTTGCTCGCGTTACGTTACTTGTGGCATTGTATCCGTTAGTTAGCATTCAATTAAATATTTCAATATGGCATTATCAGCTGCGTTGTTACTTAATTCAAAACAAATTGGCAAGTGTAATGCATGTACGTGTTCGAAATGAATTAAGATTAACAAAAGTATTCATAAATTATAGTGGGGTAACGCAGTCAAGCAGTTTCTTGAGACTTGCTTTACTGAGGCATATTATGCTGCTGATGATGATGATTGTTTGACTGCGACGGGTGCTGCTGCGGATAGCCCGTGATCGCAGACCTTGGGGCGTTCCCGTCGTAAATAATTTGAGCTGGCACACGCTGTTGTATTTCTTCAGCATTCACATATGGTCCAGGAACCTTGAAAATTAAGTAATCAATTATTGAGAGTATGAGACGTTTCTACTTCACAAATATATATAATGAGCATGTGGACAAATATAGGTAGTCGACAGATAATTAGTGTGCACTCAGCGCCTAATTTATATTTTTGATCGGTGACAAATCATTTTATTTTATATCAAACATTTAAGTCCAATTGTAACTGGTTGTAAAATCACGAATCGTATTTTGGTTACTTTAAACGGCTTTTGTGGACTATACATAAATATTATACATACCTATTTGATAATGCGCACAAGACTCCGCTTATTAGGTGACTACAGCTTAGTTCTGGAAAGTCTTCTTTATCTCATAGAAAAAGTAAGTCACGACGGAACGCTAAAGGTCTGTTTTCTATGCAAATATCTCTAATAAAACTATATTTATGAATATATGAATTAATGATAAAGAGATGTTATGAAATAATAACAATATACCATAAATTGTTAATTAAAAGAATCTCCGGATTTGGTTATTAAAAATCGCTAGAGTATTTTCAATACGGTCAATTTGTTTGTTTAAAACTTATGTTGAAAGGAATTTATAGAAATACGTTTTTTTCTATGGAGAGTACGATAATATATGTAGGTAAATGGTTAATGTAAAACACCAGTTGAAATTAAAGCCGAAACAATTTTTTATTCGACGGTGTCAAGTATAAGAAAATATATGAAAAAAACTTGTCAGTCTATTTATAAAGGTAGTTTTATAACTACTTTTGTAGAAGAGTAGAATTAAGTATATTTAAAGTTACTTCGGCGGGCCCTCTATAAAAAATTTGATTAGTCTTTAAAATGTTAGGGATAACTCGTAATCAATGACTTCGGCTTAGTTTCATGTTCAAAATGTTTGAGCTATCAGGTGACAGACGGCAATGACGTACATATTATTAATTTACTCTTACAGACTACATACAGACGTAAAAAATATGTTAGTAATTAACATTAATGAATAAAATTTACCAAATTAATTAAAAAACATGGTTGCTTGTCAATTAGCAACCATTTCGACAAAAACTGAATAAAGAAGCGAGATGATCATGACAACATTTAGAGTAACAAAAGCTCTGTATACCAATACTCACATTAATCAGAGGCTGAAGGAGGCCAAGCCTTGCTAGCAGCAGCTGTTCCTTTACCTGGCGCAGTTCCTCCTGCTGCCTGACTATCATTTGCTGCAACTCCTCGTGTTTCCGTTGCAACTGCTCCTGCCACAGCCACTAACTTGTATCATGCAATAGGATGCTTTTGGTGGCAATGCTTAGGGGAATATACTACTTGAAAAACTTAAAGTAGATGCAGACATCTAATTGGGGACCATGCTTTGTAATTGCCAAATTAAGACTACATAATTATCTACGTATTTATTAATAAATTATAATATTAAGTCATACCAGAGTCGCGACCTTCGCGAAACCCACCTGAATCTGAGCATGGTCGGGCGAGACTACGATGGGTATCGGTGGAATGGTCAGAGGGAGTACTCCCGGCACTGCGACCGTGCCCACGTAAGGAGCGGGGTCTAAGTACTGAGTTCCCATGACGTGCTGCGGGGTCGGCGAGGTGTCAATATGCTTATGAGCCTGAATCGAAGGTAACATGTTATAGTAAACAACGTACATATTATGAGATAACGTCGACGTAACGTCGCCCAATATCCTGAAAGATAAATCAATGTTCAAAGGTTTAGTGAAACCAATAAGTATTCTTTAACCATTCAGTTCTTGGTATTTATTATACTGGGTAGAACTCAAATACTTGCTCATTTGCCTGTAAAAGGCTGATATACTACTATGTTCTTTATTATCTAAAAGATAAATGCATAAGTAGCTGTTGGTATTAAATAAAAAAATTAAAAAAATCGTAAAACTAATACTGGTTGTACATAATGCAGATGAGGCGAAGAATATCAGGAAGACCTGGAGTGATATAAAACGTGAAGCACAAAACCGAACGCGATGGAGGATCACTGTGGACGCCATCTGCCCCAACCAGGGGACTTAGGATATTAAGTCAAGTCCGTGTTACAATAAAAATAGTGCTAACTAGTAATAGTGTTAAGGAAGAGATAGTTATATAGTTTTTAAGGTTAAAATTGTTATTCTTATTTATTGTTAGATTATAAGGTATACCATATTATATATACAATATATTTGATCCTATGAAGCTTGAAAAAAAAATGTGGGTATGATATGCACCTTTGCCTACCCTTTCGGCGAAAAAGGCGTGATGCTATTTTAATACTTTTTAAAAAGGACCTCCTTTTCACTATAATAGATATATTAGTCGAGATCTAATAGAATTAAGACGTTTTTCACGCACTCCAAAACTATTGTTAAATATATTATGTTCATAAAAAGTCAGTTTGTTTTACCTACCACCCAGTATAATAATAGTACACAGTATGATCACCTCACGCATCGACGACGACATTCTTGACGAGGACATTCTCGACGACGACATTCTCGACGAGGACACTCTTGACGATGACACTCTCGTCGACGCACGAGACTCTTCGGAGAGCGAAGCAGTGTCAGATCCATTGTAGCGCACATTCGAAGCCCTCGTCCAGGACGCGCCAGCAGTAGCCGATGTACCTACCGTCACCATTGTACCCGCCGTGCTACTAGCTGATGCGGACTTGACAGATGCAGGCTGACAGATGAAGTACAGACAAAGTTATATTTTTTTTTTATTTTAGTTTTTCGTTTATCATCATCATCATCATCAGAAACCCATTAATCGGGTATCATCTCATATACAGGCCATAACCCACACAAGCTGGCCTAGTGCTGGTTGGTGGACCTGACATACACTTAGAAGTACTTTTAAGATATGTGGGTTTCCTCACGATGTTTTCCTTCACCGTTAGCAGATGGTAAATCACTTGACTAAATTTATTTTAGCCATGATTAATACCTAGTGTTAACTTGCGCAGATTAATTATATAATGCAATAATCATTAATAAATTGATTATATCGATGTACATGTGAGCTGTATATAATTTATATTTAATCTCATGAAGGTTAGTAAAAATTTACGTACTTCAAACTTGAAAACATAATGTCAAAAAACCTTTATCATCGAGCAAGTTCTTAGGCTGAGATCTATAGAGCGTACTTGGACTTTGCTCAGACTTCACTCCAACAAAACTTTGCTCAGCCTAATCTGAGCCAAAGCATTGATTTGGAATCTATAGACAATGTCATTGCTTAGCCCGCGTACGAGTAGATGTTTCATTTCATGCATCATCTTCTGCTGAATTCTTTGTAAAATAAAAGATAAAACGAATGATACAATACTTTTTGTAATTTATAATAGTCCAAAAACTCAGTTTTCTTAAAATTACTAGATTATTTTTAAATTTTGTTGTCTAATATTGGTTAAATGTAATAGATATTAAGTTATGAAAGAGACTGAGTAAAGGATCGCTAACGACAGCTGTTCAATGTTCAATGAATGTTATGCGTCAAAGTTCAATAGTCATTTTTAAATTATGACATTTGTACACCATTATTGTTTTCAGTATAATAGCCAAAGATTTTCGTAAGACGTCGATTTTGAGAACTTTGACTTTGCTTAGCTTGGGCTTGGATAAAGTCAAAGTTTGCACTATAAATACCGATTTTGTCTTATCTCGAAAGTTCAGTCAGAGCTAAGTCCAAGTACGCTCTATAGATCTCAGCCTTAGACTCGCTCGCATCGCAAACAAACAAACTCTATATTTAATACTGAAAGTGACAACACGGGAACAATGGATAGACCTATATGTGACTAGCAATGGGTTAAAAGATTAATAATAAAGACATGCATCTGGTCACTCACCTGGGACAGCGCCCGATATGACGTTCCACCAAAGGCGTCACTCGTCTCCGACATGTACGTGGGCGACATTGAAGCCATGGCATCATCAGACGGCGCATCTTTCAACATTTCCCTGTTCTCTCCTGTCTCACTCACGCTATCAGCTTCACCTTCTTGCTTCAAGCTCTTAGAAATGTCAGCGTAACTAAAAAAGGAATTAAAATGTATCTACTTATTAATTACAATTAGTAATCGCGTTTAATGTTTGCACAAAGCGACACGTGCTCCGAATAACTTGAACCCCACAGACGGTGGACAACTGGCAAGTGATTGTAAAATATTTACTGAAGAAATACAGTCCAGCCGGCGTCCTCACTTATAATATGTGATTTAACAATCCGGGTTAAAGTAGGTCAAATACAATTGAAAGGAAACAGTAATTTATCGATCGCAATATAGTGTAACCAGTGTCAATTTTAGCAGAATTGAATGATTGAGCTTCATACATCAAGATATCACCAACCTATTCAATTCTATAAGAATTATTTATAAAACGATACAGTGAACTCAAACTATCAAACGGAATAACAAGTACTTTCGTATGCAAACTGTATTATATTATTATATTACGGCGATTACAAGGAGTAATTAGAGCAATGACATTCAAAGCGAATGTATTATAAAGGCGCGTCATTTGATTTGGTCTATTTATCATAATCATTAATTTTATTACTATAGATATATAGTAATAAAATTAATGAATTAATAATCTTTGAACTACGAGAACGACTGGCCTATTTTGTAATGTTGTTAATATTTATAGGAATAGCGCAATTCTGTCATTGTCTTTTTAAAGTAACTTTTTGTACTTTGGCAATATTTTAATTTCAAAAGAGGAATAACGCGAACCTAGCTATTAAGTAATACGTTAAACGTAAAAGTTAAGTCACCAAAGTTTCCTTTTTATTTTCCTAAGAAAAGCCACGTCGATTGAGAAAGTTACAAGCCTAGTGACCAAAAAAATTCTAAGTACAAGTCTAAAAACTTTGCGAAATACACAACAATGACTCCAAAAATATTAGCTATTGTGTCAAATGTATCTTTTTAGGTTATTGTACCTAAAAAGGAGAAAATAGGAACTCTTTTAGGATTACTCGTGTGTCTGTCCCGAAATTGCTGAAACGACTGAACAGGAATTTGGTACACATGTACTCATAAGTCGGTGACTATTCCGGAATTTAAAAAAAAAATGTAATCTATATTGTACGCAATATCAAATATAACTCTTGGGACTTCTTGTGAGAATCTCAAATATAATAATATAAACTTTATTAATTTTAAGACGAAGTTATAAAGTTATTTTTAATTAGCTAACTGTTCACGAATCACTATTTTTGTAATAATCATCACAGAATGCACGCTGGTCACCTATTAAAAGCTCCATCGCGACACAATTTGTACTAATCCCCACAACCTGCTCTCTGCTACCGCGTGCCTGTGATGAACAATGTGAATTAAATCCGCTTAACTTAATGGCCCACCCTGTATTTAATTTATTTAAAAGATCTTCAAAGCGGTCTAACTATGTTTTGGAACATTATGTTAATCTAAAAGAAGAAAGCTTTCAAAGTTACACAAAACTATCTATAAAAAACCCAAACACAACATATTCCGACGCTTTTCAATATATCCATTAACCATTATAGATCTAGAGAACATTATAATATTTCACTTAATAACAATATTCTAAAAAACTCTAATACCTTTGGATTCCTAGGTTTATATATTTATAGTGTTAATAGCACTCAACTAATGACAAAGTACTAACTATAAAATAACTAAGTTAGTTTTTCATTTTTTACATGAAATATCACAAATATTGACGGACTGTGTTGTAAGAGTTGCATTTTCAAACATTTAATATTATTAATGGTAAATAATTTACCTACAGTAATAATAATTTATAATATTTTGAAACTATTATAAATTTTTGCCATTAATAAACATAGTTCTTGTATAGTAAGTCTAATGATAGCAAAAGTACGTACTTTTTAATAAACTTCCTTTTAATAAAGATCTTCATTCTCTTCACTCGATACAAATTGTTATAATACCGCGGAACTATCTCAGAGCAACCTGCTTGCCACTGAGTCGTCAATTAGAATGACACAAATGTTTAAAGCGCTCCTATAAGTTGTCTCAGTGTATTTTATATAATAAAGAGAAAATCGTACCCCAAGAGAAAATTGAGCGAAGTAATTTTCATCTCAAGTATATTGCCATAAGGTACATTTTAAATTCGATCGTTTCGCCACGTGGAGCGTAATTACTGGAAGGCTTTAAAAAGCGCGTCTCCGAGAATTAACATCTAAAATAGCAAATTCGTCTTGTGTCGACACGGGTGGTTACGTGCGTCAGTCCAGTATTTATAAATAACTACGCAACCATTAGAATATTTTTAGAACAATGGGTCCAGGCAAAGTTTTGCAACTTTTCGTCCTAAATCCCTACAAGTAAAAAAATGGCGGTGCCATTGTTGTGAAATCAAAAGATTCTGGGCCTAAAATAATTTTTCGTACGTAACGATTGTAGTAATATTTAGTTACTAACCTTACGACTCGATGTGTGCAGACCACGAACTCTGGTTTAGAATTCCACTGATGATACGTTATATAAAAACGAGTCTGTAGCCAAATCCATTGCTGTCCTTTGGTGAGGAACCGATAGTAACATGATGTTAATTCGCCCTTTTGCATCACTGTAGACAATAGAAAATATTTAATTCAGTAATAGTATTATTTTTCTTACCACCAATATTTGTATAATCCAGAGACATGAATTACACGTAGATTTACGGCCGATCTCAATAACCTATCTATCTTCGCTTATTGAAACGTAAAGGCGTTTCAATAAACGAAGATAGATCAGAATAGCTAGCGGACATATCATTATGAGTTTTGACTGATACAGCCAGTCAAAACTACTTTTGACTGGATAAGAGTTTTGTCTGTAACATATATATTTTTATCATTACGGTCCAAGATCCCAGGCCCTCAGACATTACTTATTTTCTGAGAAATACATAAGATTAAATTCTCCGACGGATCAGAGTGAGCATAAAAGTAGGCGAGTTGAAACATGTGTATATTAATGTAAATTATGAAGTGCAATTTCTAAGGTAATTACTATTTATATCCTGAATTTTTAAGTAGTATAAAATTTACTCAATCTGTACCTGTTGGTGAAAATTTAACATATTTCAAAGGGTTCATTTTGTGAAAATCGGTATCGGGGACCCTAAGGTATCGAGGTGGATACCTTAGGTCGGAGGCGTCCAGGGTGAATAGATCGACACGTGTTTCCGAGTATCCACCTTAGGGTGGCTCTTTTAGGGAGGATAAACAGAATAAACCTCTTTATTAATGTTGACGTCGTGCATTGATGACAACTGTCACTGTACTATTGTATTGATGGCACTTGCAAGCAAAAACATTACCCTCCTTTTTGGCAGTCGGGTAAAAATAGACATTATTGTTTTGTGTTATGCAAATGCCATTTACTCTAAAGGTGTTAAAGCAATTTTATTGTCGACTATACATATGTAAAGCCTAAGGACCCTAGACGATCATGCGGCATGACATGTTTTAGGTGTCACGCATGCATGAGCGTTAAGAGGCCGTTCCAAGTTTTAGTACCAACCCATAAACTACCCACTGCTGGGCACTATTGATAATAGTACGTTCAAATTAAGCCGAATATGATCAATCAGGGGAAATAATTGTAGTAACCTATTAAATATAAATATTTTAAGATTATTATGGTTAGATTTTATGATTAGGAGAAAGTCGTATCCATTACTAATATCGTTATCCAAAAAACTAGGAAGAAGTTTGTAGCTGATAACACTTGCAACACAGACGCCCTCCTTGACAAGACTGTATCGTCGCGTGAAAGTCAAGATCTGTCAAGATCGCTTTTGTCGCGACCACGTAGGACACAAGTACACACATTTGGGCATTGCGTGGCTTTATCGCGTTCGTCGCTCACCTAGGACTTAATTTACCGTTGGTCCCGCATCAAGAGGGTAATCGGGCACAATTTAAAACATATAGCGGCAAAGACGTGTTGTACGCAATGATATGGTGCGAAGATGCGAGATGTGTGTCGATAAAAGGTGTAAACATTTTGAAAATCTTTTAAACTAATTATTCCCTACAGTGATTTGTTATCAAAATGCAGTGACCTTTCCGTAAGTTATAATTTATTCTGGCTGGCAGCTTCTGGTCGCCGTGGCAACGTCACATGGCGTCACTTTCACTGCACCGTGCGACGTTACCGCTCTTCCAAGTCAGTCATTCATTCAGTAACAAAACAATGGTGTTACAGTTTCGATATGGTTTTATTACTATTAATTTGTTAGTTTTACATTTTAAAAAATTTCGCCAAATCAATTTAATTATTATTTTAATATGTTTATAAGGGTTAAAACACTAGTTGCCTTATGATTTAATATCGTATCGTCGTATACACTCTGTATTTACTACACATATTATGCTATTCAAATTCGATTTGATGATTTTTTCTTCATACATTGACGTAACAACTTAAAACGGTTTTAGTTTTCTAGATTTATAGGGGTCCCGATTATGAATATGACATTTATATTGAGACTCCGTATACGATTTTTTAATAAATAATTATGTACCGTTTTGATTTTTGAAGGTACCGATTTCGAATGTGATATTTATTCTGAGATCCGCCAGCTTGGATCTTTTTAGAAAAAAATAGTATGACACCTAAGCCTTCCACTTAAATCACTTAAATCATAGATGATCATAGATAGATTGGACAGCTTTTAAGCCAAATACCGGATACCGAAACTTTGACGCCGGATATAATAGGGGTTAAAGTATGAAATTGCCGTTTTATTGTAATAGGTACTTCGAATTGACATAGAACCTTTATGGTTGGAGATTTTTGGGTGAAACTTTTTCACATGGTATCCATGTAGTTCTTCTTTTAAAAAATGTGCAACATTCGATTATCGACTTTCCGTTGTCTTTTTATGCAGCTTAGACAAGAAAGATGGATACTTCGAAAAATCGTGTGATTTTTGAATACGAGTTCCGACGCGGAACTAACGCGGCAGAAACAGCTCGCAATATCAATGTTGCGTTTGGAGAGGGGACTGCTAATGAACACACCGTGCGATTATGGTTTAAACGGTTTCGTGATGAAAACTTTGATTTGAAGAACGATTCGAACCACGTGGAAGACGTTGAATAACAACGACTTGACAGAGATGGTGGAAGCCGATCCGAGCTAAACTACCCAGGATTTAGCGGCATGGTTTAACGTTACCTTACCAACAATATTTACTCATTTGCGTCAAACCAATAAAATAAAAAAATAAAAAAAATGGGTGCCTCATGATTTGATATCTGTCTGATCTGCAGAAAGAAACGCGTGTTGAAACTTGTGTTCTCTTGTTGAATCGATACAGAAATGAAGGTATATTGGATCGAATTGTAACATGTGATGAAAAGTGGATTCTTTACGATAACCGTAAACGAAAAATGCAATGGCTGACCCCAGGTCAAACGCCGCAACAGTGTGCTAAAGCAAAGATTACCAATAAAAAGGTAATTGTTGGTAACTGTTTGGTGGTCTCAGCATGGTGTTATCACTATAGCTTTCTCCGATCTGGTCCAGCAATAACGGCAGATGTCTACTGTGCCGAACTCCGAACAATGATCGCAAAACTAGCAGTGAAACAGCCCCGACTCATGAATCGATCTTCACCATTATTGCTCCATGATAACGACAGACCTCATACAGCACGAGAAACCGTTTTAACTCTACAGAAACTGCAATTAGAAACCATTCGTCACCCTCCGTATTGGCCAGACCTTGCTCCAACGGACTACCATGTTTTTCATGATTTGGACAATTTTCTACGTAAAAAGTTTTCTTCTCAGGAGGCAGTAAAAAATGCTTTCACACAGTTTGATGAATCTAGATCACCAGAGTTCTATGGCAAAGGCATAAAAAAAATGACCTTCCTATTAGATGGCAGCAATGTATAGATAATAATGGTAATTATTTTGATTAAATAAATATGTTAAACTAGCTGACCCGGCGAAAAAAAAAACATCGTAATAAAAAAAAAACGTAAAAACCCATCCTTGTTGTTTTATTTTCATTAGTTTTTGACTTTAGCGACCATAAATACATTTGATAATTCACTGTCAAATGATAGACCGAAAATAAATGGCGCAAATACATACAATGATAATTCACTGTCAAATGTCAAATGATACACCGAAAACAAATGGCGCGCGGTTCCTAGGTCTATGATATTTGTATTCTGCTACTATACTACCTTGATACTGCAATATATTTACTTTTCTACAAAAAATATTTTATGTCACATTTTACTTTATTTCATAATTTTACTACACAATTGTCATAATATATTCTTTGAATTTACTGGTGAATGATTAGTAATATGTATATTCAAGTGATGAGGTTGTATAGTAAGCAAAAAGAAAATAGAGATCTTTATTTCTTTTTAATATGACATACTGAAGTCTGAATTGTCATTAGGGCTGACGTTGATAAATATAGTAATATACACACACAAAGTTGTAAGGATGAATGTTTGTTTGGATGTTTGATAATTGTAACCAAAAAGACACGGGATGGATGTTTCACAAAGATAAGTACTATTCTTCAAAAAAAGCTAATTTCAATTATTCAGTACAAATCGGTAATTTCATACTTTAACCCCTAATATTTGGCGAATACTAATATGTATAATAGGTATAAAATACATACCACGCGGGCGAAGCAGCGGGCGGGAGCTAGTTAATCATACATTATTGCAATATGAGAATTTATAGGAAAATTATTAATTATAAAAAAAATTATATAAAAAAAAAGATTTTAAGGACAAACATTCAATAAACAAAAACGTGAACTAAAAGGTAAAAAATAAATTACACCGTATATAAACATAGATATTTTCAAAATGTAAAATCTATATAAAATTCGAAAGCTTGATGTACTGAAATGGGATAGTAAACCTGCATAACAGATGGCATATCATATCAGTATCAAGGGGGCCTCAAGCAATAATGAGGAATCAGAGGTCTTAATGACAAAATAGTTACTCGTTTTGCGCCTAGAGAAATGTAAGTTCAAATTTTTTCCCGCTCCCTTGGGTATTCCCCCTAAGCAAGTAGTGGACAACCTAGTTCTTTGAGCTTACCTAAGTAAGATGTATGCATTAGTACAGTGTGCCGTCCATAGTATACGAAACATTCTCCTCCAGCACCACTTTTAAAAGAATCGATGCGTTGCTTTATTGATGGTCCATATCTTTGCGCAGTACGTAAATATGGAGAAAACCAGTGAATGAACAAAGTTGCTCTTGGTGTGGGTAGAAATATAGTGTCTATTTATTATGACTGTGATTTTTTTAATGCTAAATGATGAGAATAGCCTTTTAATCTCGTCTTTTTTCTTGAAGCCAGGGCAAAAATTACTGTCTAATAATCAAGATTATCTTTGTACCTACATTTTTGAACCCAAGAGAGGTTAGAATCTGAGGTTTAAATTCCGTCATATAATATTATGTAAAAAATTATATAGCCTATGTCACCCGAGCTATTATTACGAATCTATTGACACCACATTCATTAAAATCGGTTCATTAGTTTAGGCGCTACGGTGAAACATAGAAACATATATACATACAAATATGCATAGACTGCCAAAAACATTACCCTTCCTTTTGGCTTCGCCGTAGTTGGGTAAAAAGTGTTAAGCCCAAGTTGTAGAGAATTTTATCAGCTTTCATTATGTAATACAATGAGATTTCGTACGACGCTCTATTTTCCAGATGTAAGCAGAAAACAAAAAATGGTACCTGTGCTAGAGAATTTAACACATTTTTGAAAATCGACCATTTTGTGGAGCTCATAGCTAGGCAACGATTGAAGTTAGATAAAAAATGTTCAAGCCAAAGTTGTAGATAATTTTATCAGCTTTCATTGTGTAGTAAAATAAAATTTCGTACCACGCACTGTTTTCGAGACGTAAGCAAAAAAACAAAAAACGGGACCCCCCCCCACGGGGTCACGTTTTTTGTTTTTTTAGTATATAAGGACTTTTAGTATGTTTATCTCCTAACTAGTCCAGACAAAGATCCTAAGTCAAAGTTTCTGCTTTCAACATTTCCCTCCACAGTACCATTTCGAGCACTCATTTACTAGACTATTAATATTAAAAACAAAGAAAACCAAGAGCCTCTTGATAGAATTTGCTACGGGCCCCGCGTTGACTTCCTCCAGCACTGTAAGTACTGAGCAGAGTGCACTCATTAGATGGTCTTATGTAAAGTGTGATGCAATAATTTTAATGTTTTCTACTCTTCTGGCCAAAACACCCACGTAGGTACACTGCGACGCGGCGCTATGGCCCAGATTAATTATTTGTCACGCGAATTATTTTTATATTGCGATATCTTCTAAAATATTTGTTTAAACTATATAGACGGGCACAAACATTCTATATTAAATTACCGTTCTAACAAACAAATTTATTTAGATATAGAAGATTAATGCCATATTGATTAAATAAACTTCTCAAAAATTAAATCTTTTTATTCTAACATTTTAATAGTTACAGCAGTTATTGTGATTTATCCGTTGGAGATAGGCATATGCTATCGCGGACTTTTTTATAGACACAGTTTTTTAATATTGTTGTACATGGTTTGTTCTAACATCAAGTTTTCGCAGCGCATGCGATGAAAGACATTTTATGAAATTTTTTGTTACACTTTTGGTTACATTATTCAAGTTTTAGTAGGGATCGCTAAATTTTTTTAGAAATAAATATAGCCTATGTCACTCGATGAAGATATATCATTAAAACGGTGAACGAATTTTTAAAATCGGTCATGTATTTTTGTTTTAAGTTAAATCGAAACAAACAAAGAAAGAAGCACTTATAACAGCTTATCATGGCCATATTTCTTCCTCGTTGCGATTTTTTGGGGGAACACACCTGACTGGGCCCTTGTGTTTATTGCGCAAAAACGATGCATAAGAGGGATGTTTGGTATTAAACCTAGAGACTCCTGCAAACCATTTTTAAAGAATATAAGTTACTTACCTTTCCTAGTTTATATAGGTATTCTGGAGTGTGCAATCATTGTAAAACAAAATATAACGCTATTTCTTAAAAGAGAAAGGAAGCGTCACTTGAGTAAATTGTGTATTGTACCACTCTAATGAACAGGAGCATGTTCTGCAAAGCACCACTCATTTACAACAAGTTGCCAAAATTTATTCGGGACATAAACAAAAACTGAATATTCAAAAAAGAGGTGCATAGGTTTCTTGCAAATAAATGCTGTAATATAAATATAAAATAAGTAGTACTAAGTATTCTGGAAAAGTATCAATTTTCTTATTATTATGACATTATAAAATACCTAAACTTGAACGTCACTTATTTTGGAACGGACTCTTAATTGTGTAGATTGATCCAAATGACATACCAACTACATGCGGGCAGTTGATAATTCCCTTATTTTTCATCCTGCAAGCTATCACTGACATGCACGCATGATCGTCTTCAGATCAGCATGTCAATTTTGAATGGACGTGTGAATTTTAAAAACCGTCAGGATCAATATCGCAGTAGCTATCACCCTTCGTAAATGTTCCTGCGTAAATGAGTCTAGTAGGTAGCACTGTTTCGACCTACATCTAGTTTTTTTTGTTTTTTCTACGCAACGTGGTACTTAGTTGTAAGCACAAGAAAAATAAGAAATCTGTCTTTGACAAAGATAATTCCATATCAGTACAGAAGACCTCTTTACTATGAACTATCTCTTGACTGAATAAAATGATATACATAGGTATCTTGCTGCATGAAGGCCATTCGGGTCCTCAGCATGATAATTCACGTTACCAACGCATGTCATGCCGCATGATCGTCTAGGGTCCGCTTAAAGGTGGATCTTATCAACAAGGAGTGGATGACCCTTGACCCTTTAGTATACCTATTATCAGTGAGCGTATTACCCTTGACCCTATAGTATACCTATTATAAGTGAGCGTATTGTGAGACCCTTAAGTAAACATCGATTACCCTTATATCCAACACTGGAGGGTCTCTATTGTAACGGATTTTTTTGCGTGAGGTTATTTTCTAAAATAAATGGCATTATAATTAATGAGTACCTTGACAAATTAACTTATTTTTATATACTTACGAGCCTCATGACAGGTGATCACTTTCTCCAGATCATCAAAGTGATAGTAATCGTATCCCGACGTGCCCAATACTTCGAACGGCAAATACCCAATAATGGGAGGTGCGCGGTGGTCCAAAAACAAAAATTTCCACTCCAGGCTGTGTCGTGACGTGAACTCGCTTCGACTTGAGTCCACTAGTGATACGTCACGAATAAGTTGTGGAGTGTAAAGACGACCCGTGCAAACGAATAGTAATCTGCAACAACTTGTGAAAAGTTGGTTCCAAATCTTACAAACAACTTGCCACAGAATTATTACTATGCGAGTCAAATAAGAATGGGACTGTTAAGACAAGGCGCCATTTTATTTCCCATTTGAAAACAACTTCATACCCTACAAGTAGGGTGTACAAAAAACGAAACAAATTACAAGTACATACCTACATACTTTTTCGGTTTGAAGATCTTTATTTTCTGAATAAATAGTGGTAGTAAGTAATAATAACAACAATAAAACTATAACAAAAAGAACAATAACAAAAAAAAATCAATAACAATTAAATTAACACTTGTAACAAAATAACATAACGAAACGAGATAATTTTTTGCCTATTTTATTTCTGCTGACTGTACAAAAATGTGCACATTCGACTGAAGTTTGCGGCAAATGCTGTCTAGTGCGATCCCATTATTATTTGATTCGCATAGTAGTTGTATTTTATTTTTTCGGCGCTTTAACTTGTTTTATTACTGGTGCTACTTATCAGAGAAGTACGCCGCGCCCTTTATGGTAAGTGGTAGTTATCCGCCACCTATCTATGAAAGTCGACAAAACGAAGTAAGTAATATAAATAATAATTCACATTTAAAATGCTTTACCTATTCTATAAACTATTTAATTTTTTAAATTCTATGTATTCTCCGACAAAGTATTATTACCATACTGATGTACCTATTTTTTTTTATAGATTTATTTTATTTCCATGGGGCGAGAACCTGGTGGTTTTAACACCTTTAATAGACACCAGCTTCTCACATACTCTTTACTATAAATTGTACCACCATAAAATGTACGTCGACTTAATTGAATGAATTGTATTGTGAGGAGAAATAAAGATATATTATTATAATTATTCTACAAAACAGTCATCAGCAATAAGCAGATAACGCCCCACACTGTATGAGTCTTCCTTCATAAGACAGGGATACAATACCAACATAATAATAGGTTAACATCTTTACACACTGCTAACGAGATGGTTTATAACTTTATTTTTAATCTTCTTCATCATTACAACCCATAAATTTCCCACTGCTGGGCACGGGTCTCCTCCAAACAGTTTGGAGGGAATATAACCTACTATTCCAAGCTGGCCAGACGGGTTTTGTATCGAATTTTTTACTTTTAAAACTTTTTACTATCGATACACAGCTGTCCACAGATACAAAAAGTCAAGTAAGCATCAAATAAGCATATTATGTCGTGTCAGCGGATATTGACCTTTATAAATATAATAATAGAACACTTTATTGAATGCTTGGACATACTTTTTTTTTTCACTAACTCACCTGGATTCGTGGTCTTGGTAATTTGACATAGTATCGTCACTATCAATCGGTTCCATGTTTGTTCCTGTAAAGATGAAAAGCTTGAACTTTCTGTAAAAATAATGGAGTATTGGCAACTAACAGAGGATAAATTCCTCGTTCCTTTCAACGCGCTAATTTCTAAGAGACCCTTCTGGTTAAATAGTCAGTAATCCTACTAATGTTAAAAATGGGAAAGTTTAGATAAATTAATGGATGTTTTTTTACTCAATCACGCCAGAAGGTCTTAAACTATATGTATGAAATTTGGCACACAGATATGGTCTGGAATGGACGGAGCCGGCGACACAAGCTACCTCAAAATTAAAATGCCCCCCCCCCCCCCCCCCCTCAAAATTAAACGAGCCGACTTCATTGAAATAAATATATAATTAATACATACGCATGTAGTATGCGTGCTTGACATATCAAAGTTACACGTGCTAACCAACGACACACGAGTTATCTACAGCTCTGTTGCATACCACCATGTACTTTAAATTTATACTAATATTATAAAGTTGAAGAGTTTCTTTATACAACTGGCCTGTTGGTCTAGTGGTTAGTGACCCTGACTACTAAGCCGGAGGTCGTGGGTTTGATCCCCACCCAGGACAAATCTTTGTGTGATGAGCATAAAGATTTATTCTGTGTCTGGGTGTAATTTATCTATAATATGTATGTATTTACAAAAAAAATGTATTTAAGTAGTATATCAGTTGTTTAGTACCCATAACACAAGCAAATATAATTGCTTAATTTGAGACTAGATGGCGCTGTGTAAATGTGGTAGAATATTATTATTGTTTGCAGTGGCGGTACGTTCATACAAGCCCAAAAGCCCGGCTTGCCCTACTAAAATGCACGATCAAAAATATCTAATTCAAACCATTATCTATTTTAAAATTCGCGCGCTTATTTCCAAGCGCGAGCGAGAGCAGTGACTCGGTGCACAGAGTACATTTGACTCGGTGAGTGATGAAGCATCAAGCGAGAACGAGAGTTAGAGAGGCGCGCGCTGCGCGCAACAACTTTTTTTTCTATCTCGCTCACCCGCACTGGCTTGTTATGAGGCTTTTGACCACCGTCGGATCTCTCTTTCTAACCTATAGAGAAACTGTCGATTATTGAAATATAACTAGGTTAATTTATATATCAATCAGTATGAAATTATAAGCCGGGCTTTATGTATGAAGTTGTCGACTATGGAAGTGAAATGCCGCGGCCGCGCATGCGTACTCGCGTCTACTAACTTCACTCAGTTCATTTGTTTGACAGGACGAAAAGTTTTGGTTTTAATGTTTACTTACTTTAAAAATTGTTAATTGTATGATTTTAAAGATTTTAAGAATTGATTCTTTTGTATTTAGTGACATACAACAATGCAAGTAATAATTATTGTTCCTTGTGAGGATTAAAATGTGTTCAACTTTTGATGGGCGAAGAAAAGGTAAAATTTTTGAACTTTGTTCTTTGTTTATATTTGATTTTATTAATGAGAATAACCTCGAAATTGCCTTGCCCGAGTTTATAAAGTTAACATATCTTGTTGTAACTATTACGGCTATGTAGTTCTTCGCTGAACGCGCATTTTTATCTCTTTAAACGTACCTATTCATACTTATCTAAGAAATAATATCAATGATAGATATTGAAAAGCAGTTGTTGGCAGAATTAAAACGTTTACCAACATTTTATTCTTACGTAATTAAGTCATTTCTCAAGAAAGACAGACGAGTCAATTTACAATATAAATAATAGGTAGTCTTATAGGTAGGTAGGTACCTTTCTTTAAGTCAGGCAAGGGTCAACTACCTACTAACTTAGCTATCTTCGTTTACTCAAGAAAACCAAAGGGCTTTTTTCAAAGCCACCGAAGGTATGCATGTATGCAATGCTGATTGTTTATTAGGTATATTCAATCAAGCACTAGCATAGGTACCTTCAATGGCTTTGGCGGGGCGGCGCGGGCGCGCGGCGCGACCCTCTATCAACATGTAAGAGAAATTGAACAAAATCCATAAAAAAACATTACACCCATCGCCTTTCCAGCGCAGTCAGGTTTGTTTTTTCATTGTGTTATATTTAAGTACCAAAATAGCCTTCTGCCTATTCTGGAGTAGTCGGGTAAAAAGCATAGGTAGGTAGGTATAACGGGCTTGCCTTATCCTTAAACCCTAGGCACGCCACTGATTGTTTGGTTGAACGCACTAATCTCAGGAACTACTGGGTCGAATTGCAAAATTATTTCAGTGTTGGATAGCCCATTTAACGAGGAAGGCTATACAACATCATAACATAACATAGCATCACGCCTTTTTCCCCGAAGGGGTAGGCAGAGGTGTTTCACACCCACATTTCGCCAGCTATGTTTGGTCCCATGAAATAGGGGGCGAGCCTATTGTCATCAACCGGGAACATTTGTTTACCAAACTCCGAGAAAATTTTTCACCCGACCCGGGAATCGAACCCGGGACCTCTTGCACAGCAGTCGTATACACTTCCCGCTGCGCCACCGAGGCAGTTACACAGTTAAAGTTACAGTATACAACATCAAGCTGCGACTAAACGGAGCTGAGTAGTGGCCAAACAAAGATCCACGGTAGCTAATCTCCTGAAAACAGTCTTAAGAGGGTAGGTCGATATCATTTAAAACTAACCCTATTTTTGCGGAGGATTGAGTCGGTTTTCTAAAAAATCGATTCAAGTAAAAATTTGCAGCACCTATACCAAAAAAATATTATTATTTTACTTTCAATTAGCTGCACCTGAACTTTGTGTTAGTCTACTGAAGCATTAGCTACTAATAGTAGGAACTTTGCCGTATCGTACAACTGAAGTGCTTTGTATATTAAAGAGGCAGCCCCTTTATTATATAGCGCACCCCTCTGATTTCGCAACAAGCCACCTCTAAATTCAAATGCCCCTTAAACGTGTCGACTTCATTGAAAAGTATACAAAATTACACAAACATGACGCAAACAATCTTGAAATATTAAGGAAATAAAGTTACACGAGTTGAATAATATAGAAAAACAAATATCTGCAACTCTGCAGCACACTTTCAGTTAAGTTGATTTATGATAATGGCAACCTTTATTTGATTATTGTGACCGTCTTTCATCACCCAAGCGAACTTAAGGAGGTTCAGTTCATCATAATTATCAGCCGTAGGGCATTATCTGTTGGTCATAGGCCTTCGCCCTTGTAATCCGACGTCCTCACTGCGCTTCTTGTGCGTCAGCTTTCGACTTCATCAACTTTCAGAATTTTAAATAAATTCTATATTTTACTTGCCCCGATGGCGATTGGAATTTGAATCATAAATATCTGTTACAGTCAAAACTCTTAACCAGTCAATAGTACTTTTGACTGAAAAAAATCAGTCAAAACTACTTTTATCTAAAGACGTCAGTGACAAATACTTCTGACTGAAATATCAATCAAGAGTACTATTGATTGGTTAAAGAGTTATGACTGTGACAATATCAATATACAAGTTAAAATTTGCAGTATAATATAGGAAATCAATTTCCTTTATCACAACCAACATTTGTCTTGACACTTAGGGCCGGTATTTCAATGTCACCTTATCTCGAATTGATCTAGGCTTGAACATAAGTAGGACTTATGTGTATTTCAATATAGGATTAAAGTTAAGCGGCACCTAAAGTCCATCCTAACTAGCCTTAATCTAAGCGTAGGATTTTTGCCACTTAAGTTCCGATCTGAGATTTGCGTGTGGCTAAAGAAAAAAGTTGCTTCATGATAATTTATTTTTGTACGCGAATTCATAGGAGCCAAGCCTAAATAGTATTTTTTTTTTTATTATTATGTGCCAATTTGTTTTTCTTGTTTTCTTGAATAGCACCAATTTTGTAGTAAGGCTAAAAATTGCTAAAACCAGAGTATATTGATAAGTTAATGGCTAACAGGTAGTGCCGTAAAACACTATAAAAAAAATGCCAATATTAGTGCACCAACTTTAGTGCAATGGAGATAAATCTGCTGAAAGATATAGTTTTAAAAAAAGCATTATATAATAGAAAATAAAAAAGCGATGCTAGTACGTGGAAGGCGAAAAAAAACTTATCAGAAATGTCGTAAACTTGATTTTAAAACTCAATAATTTATAACTATAATAATAAATAAAAAAATAAAAAAAAAAGATTTGTCCTGGGTGGGGATCGAACCCACGACCTGCGGTTTAGCAGTCAGGGTTACTAACCACTAGACCAACAGGCCAGTCAACAAACATCAATGTCAACCAAATGACAACAAAAATCATAAACAAATGACATATTCTTTTTATTATGTTGCAATATTGCGATTTATCTCAGATTAGTTAAGGAGAAGAAGATCCAGATTGAAATACACTTCCATCTTTCAAAAGTAACACTTAGATTAAATGTAGGACTTAACTTAAGCAATAAGATAAGGTAACATTGAAATACCGGCCCTTAGTGACATATGACATAGAATATGGTTAAATTAGATCAGTATGTTTATGTCAATTATGCTGTCAGTTTATCGAATTATACACGAGGTATATGTAAAAACAGAAACTTTAATACAATGCAAAACCTACATTTTATACACAGATTAAAAAAAAGCGGCCAAATGCGAGTCGGACTCGCCCATGAAGGGTTCCGTAGGAGCAAGTAACATAATATAAAAGTTCTTGTAGTCCGTTGTAACTTTGATCGATGTTTTAGTAATAGTGTATTTTTTTTAATTAAGTTATTGATATGTAAACATTATAATTAGGTACCTAAATGATGGGATTTAGATCTAACTATATGCGAGCCCATATAGGCTTGTGATAGCTAAACAAGTTTATGTATATTCCAGTTTGACAAGAAATATTTCCAAAAATATTATCAATTTGTGTGCCTCCTCACGTAGTTGGACAGGGCGATAATAACGTCCTGCATCCAGCGTTCTGCTTGAATGACAGTATATAATTGTTGATTGAATGAAAGGTAAATTGCTGTTTTTAGTTTTATCATTCTCTTATTTTAGAAGTTACATGGGGGGGGGGGGCATTTTACCACTTTGGAAGTTGCAGACACTTCCAAAGTATATTCAGTTTAGAATGCGACTAAACGGAAAATTGATATTAGAAACCTCAATATCATTTTTGAAGAACTATCCATCCCACATGTATGGGTTTGATGAAAAAACAATTTGAGTTTCTGTTCTAAGCATAGGGAACCCCCAAAATTTGATTTCTTTTTTGTGTGAAAATCTTTTACTGCGGTTCACAGAATACATCTACTTACCAAGTTTCAACAGTACAGTTCTTATAGTATCGGAAAAAAGTGGCTGTGACATACGGACGGACAGACATGACGAATCCATAAGGGTTCCGTTTTTTTGCCATTTGTTTACGGAACCTTAAAAAATTAGCCTCCTTTTTGGTAGTCGGGTAAAAAACACGATTATTTGTAGAGTGAATATACTTACGAAAATGACCATTAAACTGTACTAGGTCATAAGTAGATTCATCTCTGAAATCCAATGTGCCCCTCCTCAGATGACACTGGAAGCGGATTTCATTTTCTACAACAATAATAATTTATTTGCAACACATGTTGATACAATACAATCAGAATCAGATGCTTAATTACTTTAGTAGGTAATATCTTAATTTTAAACGCTTTGAGGAAAACTTTATTAATAATCCTAATATGAAAAAACTAAATGTGTACCTATGTTACAAATACATAAATAAAAAGAAAGGTGATAATAAAAAAAATAAAAATACCACAAAAAGACATGTTTTAAACATAATAAGATATTGGCAAACAAAAAACATACCAATGTTAAACGCTAGCAACTAAAATATTTTAATGTATCTTGATGGCAATACCGGCCAGTCAAATCAAGTAGCTGATTTAGGGTACAAATTTCACATGTACTGATAAAATAAACATATTTGTAATAAGCAACATTTGAAATTGAACCCTACTAAATATGTTTATAAATAAGGGTCGTTGCATTTCGATGGTTGTGTGCAATGACTATAAATAACGGCTTATGGTTCGCATTTTAAAACTGTTGGATTTGGATACAATACTTTGAACTTAACAGGGCTTTTCAATATTTTTACCAGATGGTTGGAAAGCCTTTATCCTACTAAAAAATTACTGCAATGACACGATAGAAACGAATTTAATCACGGGCTTGTCGCATGGGCAGAATGTTTAGAATGAAAGAATTTGCTGAGTGGCGCTTCTTCGCAGGATTTAGTATGGCAAATTCGAACCCTTCATTGCGATGCTATCGTCAGCATTACTTTTGCAAGTAACTGCCGCCAGCAAAAACAATTTTTATAAAAACAACCATAATAGGTACACTTAAACTACACAAGCCATATACACAGCATCATGATGTGCCTAAGAGGTAGGCAGAAGTGTATCACACATTTTTAGATATTAAAGTCATTAATGATACAAACTGAACATTTGCTTAATTGGCCTATGTTTATTTTTGCGTTTTCGCTAAACTTGGCAGGTACAGAAATAAAATATATTCTGATAAACTTTAAGTATTGGAGGCTTCTATTGCCTGCATTTCTCAAACAGCAAAAAATCTAAATAAATTTTAGCTTTCATTGATTTGATTTTTAATTTTTAATCTATCAAAATTATCGACATATCAATAATGATAAGGATAACTTTATCGGAACATTACTATTCTTATAAAAAGATAGAAACGCTCAGCAGTCCAAAAATTCTTTTGCTTTAGCAGATTTTCATTGGCTTTACGTTTGCAAGGTATTATTGCATATATATGCAGAAGATTTTTTAGCATTTTGTGTTTTAGCTCTTAAGTAATTATTTGAATACAATCTACAATAACTTACTAAATATATACAATATTTTAAACTAAATTTAACCAATAATATTTACAAATAAAAACTTTCTAAATGTATCATTAAATTAAAAAAAAAAGGGAAAGAAGGAAAAATTGCTAATTGTAATAATGCTCTTAAGTTCAGGTAGTAACATTCATCATCATCATCATCATCATCACATCACATAAGCTGCATAAAGATAAAGAGATTTTCAATAATGCCCGTATATGGCCTGCGGCCTGCGATCCTGCTGTTCGGATCATTACATATTACACATTTATACACCTTCATTCCTACATAATGCAAAACCGGAAAGTAATTTTTCAGAATCAGTAGCAGAATCGATTTTTTATTCTGATTCTGTAAATAAAAAGAGGGTTGGGGTACTTCAGCCTATTCACTTAAATGATATGACACAAAAAATAAAATATGATGTAAAAGCAACACAAAGAAATCCGTTACACATACCTTTATTTGCTGAATGCATAGGATCTGTTGCCGTGCCTGGATTTTGTAGCAAGCTATATAAACTTGGCCTATCATCTTCAAATGCTAAATCGAATATGCTTTTATTTACTACATCAGCCTGAAATACAATAAACATAACAATAAACAATATACATGATTTATGAGAATCTATAAATAAATACTTTTAATATTCTGATCCCTATATATTGTTGTAACGTGTTGACGTCTGTGCATGATAGATATTGATCAAAATAATATGGGACAAAAACCAAAATGGCTTCTGTGTCATAGTAGAATTTAAATAAAACTATTCATTTCAACTATTCATTCAAATTTGTATGCATATAATTTTTTGGCTTACAAGAGTTTACTATACCAAGGTCATGTTTATAGATTTATGTGAAATGTTTATAGATATCAAAACTTACTGGATTGTGACCAAGCAGGGATGTGATGCTCTCGGAGACATAATATATTTGCCCTGTAGCTGAGAATACCATAATAAATCCTTCTAAAGCTTCCAAAACTAAATAAGTGAATTCCTCGTTAGACAGGAATGCGGGCTTCCAATCTTCTTGAACGTCATGAGCTCGAGACCTAACCGTGATTTCTGAAATAACATATGTATCTGAATACTGTTTCTACAAACAATGAATTATTCATATCAAACTACCTCAGATGAAATACATAGGAAGTAGTAGCAAAGATGTTTCCTGTCTGACGTTATCTGTTATACTGTGTAATGAGTAATTTTGAGAATATCTTGGTCCCTGAGTACCAAAATATATAGATAAAACTTTTATGTATCACTTTTATTTGTATGTTTGGCTTATTAACAATAATTTTATTATTTAAAAACTGATATGAAAAATGTATTCAAATTGGACCAAACAAGAGGTCTAAATTTGGATTAGCTGTAAATAAACACAAAAAAATACAGTCATAAACTTACCATTATGGTTTTTGAGAAAGGATATTGTAGATTTAAGAACTGTTGATTTGTCCATCTTCCTGTTGTTTGTAGAGACCATAGAGCTAAGCTCGTTAACTAGCATGTTAAATTGGTCTCTACGCTTCTTTTCGCTCAAATTGCGAGTCCTCCTGCATTAAATAAGGCTCATACATCATACTATTTTTAGAATAGGTATATTTTTATTATAAATTACTTTTGGATTTTTTACAATGTGCCAAGACCTTGAGATTCATGTAAGAATGTAAGCTACCTGTTACACTATAAGTATAGTTTATGTACTAATAAACTATTTTTAACAAAAAAATATTAAAACGACTTCAAATCAGTACTAAAAAGCGAAAAATAAACTGAATTAGATATTTAATTCCAAGCTAAAAAATACCTACCTGCCTGTTTAAAGTATAATACCCTATTACTAATCTGTTTGAAGTCGGTGCCAAGCCTAAAGAGTTTGTTAGGCTACGTACTACTTAGTACGTACATCTGTTACCGCTCGCTACTTCACACCACCTCGCACTTGCGTGTGATCGTACCTAGTGAACGGCTCAAACTGAGTGATACAACCTCATTAGGCTGGCACCGACTTCAAACAGATTAGTAATAGGGTATTATACTTTAAACAGGCAGGTAGGTATTTTTTAGCTTGGAATTAAATATCTAATTCAGTTTATTTTTCGCTTTTTAGTACTGATTTGAAGTCGTTTTAATATTTTTTTGTTAAAAATAGTTTATTTTTCCATTTTTAGTGTACTTTTTATCTAGCAGATTTAATAATACTGGCTGGTAAACTAAGACGGAAAACCGAAATAAAAAATCTTCGATAGAAGGGAACGTCTATTTAAATATTCTAACAACACAACCTGATTGTAGAATAGAGGAATCTTAAAACTCTCAGCTTTTTATGTCTTTCTTTTTTCCTATAAAATGCGACAGGTAACAAGTATAGGTATACATACAATGCAGGTTAGATACTATATCGAAAACTTAAAATATCATCTAAGAATTCCTTTGAATTATACAACTTTATCTTCCATCAAGAGCTCTCACCTCAGACACTTGAAATAACACAACTTAAGTGTAAACATGGATGTGATATTTAAAGAAATCATCTTCTTACTCCTAAACATTAAGAAGTTTCCCATCCAGTGACAGCTCACCTAAATAACCTACAAGAATACAACTATAGGTTTATAAGTACCTATAATGTTGAAAGAATTATCCTCCAACTCCTAAAAGTTAAGGAGTTATACCTTCCAGTGACAGCTCACCTGAATACCCTACAAGAATACAACTATAGGTTTATAAGTACCTATAATGTCGAAAGAATTATCCTCCAACTCCTAAGAGTCAAGGAGTTATACCTTCCACTGACAGCTCACCTGAATAACCTACAAGAATACAACTTTAGGTTTATAACTACCTATAATATTGAAAGAATTATCATCCAACTCCTAATAGTTAAGGAGTTATACCTTCCAGTATCAGCTCACCTAAATAACCTAAAAGAATACAACTATTGGTTTATAAGAACCTATAATGTCAAAAGAATTATCCTCCAACTCCTAACAGTTAAGGAGTTATACCTTCCATCACCAGCTCATCAACATGAGATGTTGACTATCAGACGTAAATACTTGAATAACTTTAAAAAATATATGAAACACGTAACATGTGCCTATAAAATTTGAGGGTTGCCTTCGATTTCCCTGAGATTCCATCATCAGAACTTGACGTGATGAATAGGGGACCAATTCGGAAGTATACCCTTTCAAACAAAAAAAGAATTTTTTAAATCGGTTCAGGCATCTCCGAGTAATCGATGAACATACATAAAAAAAAAAAAAAATACATACAGTCGAACATATAACCTCCTCCTTTTTTGAAGTCGTTTAAAAAGTGGGTGGTGTACAGAAATTTAATATGGCAAAACATAATATGTATCAACAGTTCTAAGGCTAATTGGTCTAAGCGAATTTTTTTTGTGATATTGAGTTATATACATATTTAGAATCAGCTAATTTTTCTCTATGTGACAGAAGAAGAATATATAATGTCACTACCCCATCACAGCACGTGGATGTCGTAAAAGGCAACAAAGGGAGTAACCTTATATACAGACAAGACCACTGCAAAAGAAAATTCGAAACAAACCCTATACCAAACCATCTGGCCAGCGTGGTAGAGTAGGCTAAATTCCCTTCATATTCTTTGGAGGAGACCTGTGCCCAGGAGTGGGACATTTAGGGGTTGAAATGATGAATTTTACTGTGTCGTTTGAACTGAGTTTCAAATTTTTAAGAGCATATTTTTGGCGCTTAAACTCCACATTAACTTTGCTGTCAGTTTGAACGTCTTTGTTTCAACTGACACAAAATTTGAGCAATTTTTTATAGTTGGTAACTGACTGTAGGAAGGAATAACAGCTACGAATAATTAATAACCTAATGCATGTTAAGACATATTTTGACCTTTTGCTTAAATACGTGGTATTATACATAAACAAATTTAATACACATAAACTTACAATAATTTGATCCAGCTGTAGTACCTAGCTCGTTAAACTATTACGTCCCTACTTACCTACCTATAATATATTCTACATAAAATAAACGTTAAATTGCAAGTAAACTACTGGCACTTGAACCATTTTGCTTTCTTCCAACATACAACACATACGATGCATTTTGAGTCAAACAACATTTGTTTTTTTTTTTCAGTAAAAATTAGGCCATATTCATGAAAACTATTTAGGAAGGTGGAACAGGTATTCATGGAAATACTGTAATAAATTATATCAGTAGATTTTTGTTAATGATTTCTTTTCAAAGAACAAAACTTAATTGCATTCCTTTCAAAAAAATTTGGTTAGAACATATTTTATTAGCCTTGGAACCGTCGATATTTATATAATCGTAGTCCACTTATGTTCTTTTCGAGATACAAAATCTTAACAAGCAATGAGGAATTTCTCAAAATATATATATGTTCTATGGAAAAGCCTATAAGTAACATATTATATCACAAAATAGTCAATAACTTTTGTTAGCAATTACAATAATTTCATAAATATTTGAATAGGTATGTGTACCTAATATAGTTAATAATTTGTATATAGGTAATGATCAGCCTTGTTCTTGCATTGTTTTACTAGGTACATGATAGACATACTAGTTTGGTTATGTTACATGATTTACATTGTCTTGCGAGTTTCCGAGTTTGCGAGTTGTCTTGAGTCTTTTTGATTGATTAATGTTTATGTTGTTTACAATTTTTACAATAATTCTGTCACTTCTATGAAGATTTGTGAATAGTAGTAAATACAATTTCCAAATGTATATCAATTATTGCTGAACAGTGTCTAGTATATTTGATGTCAGTATGACTTTGATGATTATACATCGATTTCAAAAATGCTTCAAAATATTTATCCACACAATAAAATTGTTCAGTACAAATGCTACTCATAATCATCATTGCAAGTAAACCAATAATGACAAATTTTTGATGAAATAGCATTTTCACTAATTAGCTATTCGTATTTACTTGCTCATGATCTATCTTTGTCCCGCCTAATTTTTTTACCACAAACATGCATGAAAAAACAAAACTAATCGTAACTACCTTTTTGTATCATCCTTATCATCACCGTCGTCGTCCATGGTGTTGACACTTAGAGGCTGCAGTACTGCAGTTGATTCAATGTTCAAGAATTACCATTGCAATGCAATGGCGAATAGATCTACCTGACACAGCAGGCGACGTGATTGTTTGCCGACTGGAAACAACAATTTTCGCTTTAATCAATATGCAAAGTGCGAGTTACTATTACACGTCAATACCAACTTATTGCATTTTATTATACGCAGCTATTCTAATAATATTCTCATTAAACTACGCGATGCGCTTGTGTGAAAAGGTGGAAAATGAACACTGAATCAAGCACTGCGTCAGATTTGTTTTCTATATATCTAACTACAATTCAATTGTCAATATATTACGCACCCGCAATTGAGAGATTTTTGGAAATAATTTAATAACACGTAACAACAACAACTAATAGTCTGGCATAAAAACTAATTACAAGATAAAACGAGAAAATCACAAAAAAATCTAAATTGCCTGTGGTTTCACACGACTCACTCGCGACACGAATATCCAAAGACAAGTGATTTGTTTTTTTGTCGTGACATGGACAAGCAGCAATTTCAGAGATTTTATAGAACGTAGCTAACGTTTATTTATATTATATATATCGGTATTATATTGCTAAAAGAACAATTAGGTGAGGCATAATATGTCCAGCACTGGACATCATTGGGCTGTTATTTTCGTCATCATTTTTTTTGGGTAATATGCTGTGAGCTTCTTTGATTATTAATTTTTATCATGGATTTAGTATTAATATGGATGAAACATATAGCATAAACAAAAACTCACTTTACATACGTAAAAGGCCCAAAGAGAAACAGAGACAAATATACTCTCTCGCTTACCTCCTTGCATAGCCATGTCTCCATTTCTAGTTTCTACTATAGGAACACATTTATTTCTATGTTTAATTATAATGATATTGTTTAACATACAATATCATTGTTTAAAAAGCATTGTGATGCGTCTGTTAGAATCGACATTTTCGACAAAAGGCACTGAATACTGAATCATTTTTTATTGTGATTAGAGCCGTGGTGCCCAAGAGCCCAACGACAATGACATGATCCTTTATGGCGTTATGGCTCACAAAATGTCTCTAAATATCCCCTGGTGACGCTACACAGTATGTTATTTTCCTTAAATTGCGGAGATCTCGTTTTTATCATCTTTTTGGAAAGATTCCCAAAATTCTATCTTTCATAGTTTAGGAAATATTTAGAATATCGAGAAAAGTCAATAGAAACCATAGAAACGCTTTATCTCCTTTATTAGGTAATCGTTCTTTTCATTGGATTTTTTTTTTCATGATTCAGTAATAGTTTAGGCACCAATTTATAAAAAAAAGTAGAATAATCTCGTATATTTAGGGTGAAATTTTTTTTTTTCCAACTTTTTACTTTTTATTTTTTTACATAAAAATCCCTGAACGGTCGCATTTTTTAAAATTGCCAAATTGATAGTATCGGTAATTATTACTACCACAAAAATTGGAGATATTGAAATTTTAAACTTGTGTTAGCGTTTTTTCTCTAGTCTATGATTCAATTTCGAGAAAGTTTATATCACTCTCTAGGTATTTCGATAAAATAGATACCTAAAATCTTGCGTAGTCCTCTATTGACTAATTCGGTAAATATGATATGTCTAATTCATTATTCACAAACTTTTTGTGACAACCCTATTTCCATAGAAATTCAGAAAAAACTTAGAAATGCTATATCTTTGAAGTCCTGCGTGATACATATTCAAAATTTTCTATATAGGAAGACACATTATTGAAGTGTATTTTGCTGGTAAAAGAAAATGCGACCGTCGTCATATAGAATTTTTTTTATGATTTTTTCGATCCGTGCGAGCTTCGTACAGTCTACACGCATACGTCTAGTCGCACGTACACAAACACCGTGCCGAAAATAACTCAATGGCCGAAGTCTGCCGAACTGAAACCACGTTAGACGATGCACGGCTATCAACAACGCCGAACCGCTGTGCCGGTCGGAGTGGGGGGTGTTAGGTTTTTTTTTCGTTACGGAATTTCTTGATTCGGTCGCCGCGCTTAAAGCCCGCGATAAAAGCTATGCAATAGCTTAATAATTTGTAAGTTTCTAAGATTTTTTGATTACATAACAAATTTTATTCTAATTGGTTCCTAGTTTTACCCTGCGAACTATGAAGTATTAAGTCCTAGACTTATGAAGGGTTAGAAATAACAATGTCGGTTTATAGAAACTTTAATAATATAATCTACAAACTTAAATAAATAAATAATGTTGTTTTGTTTTCGTTTGATTATATGCAGTTGCAGAGTTAAATCCTTCTATCATAATATTAAACTATAATGCGTTCAAAAATTAATTCTGGATAAGAAGATCCGTCATGTCTTTTAATGTAAAACTTTCTTAATTCTATGTCAAATTTCTATTTAGTCCTTGATGGCATCTAGGTTCAGAATGCAATGAACATATTCATCGGTGGAAGGATTTCATTCTTCTTGCCTCATGTTTCTAATCCATTTCTGTCTCAATTCAGAATTCTTGGGAACCATACACTAAAAAAAAAAAATTTTAAACAATATCAATAAGCAAAAACAACATAATATTACGGTTATGTATATCCCTATTGTCTTTTGGTATCATAAAATACTCTGGAAATACATTTTAATATTGTCTATAAAAACATTTCCTTGCACTCAACATATCAGCCCAATGACGTCCGCTGCTGAACATAGGCTTTACCTAATTTCCGCCACAGCGAGCGATTTTGTGCCACCCGCATCCAACGGTACTTGCACTAACAGATATCTATTCTATGTGCTTCAATTATTATGTAGGTAGCAACATGTTTGTGAAGGGCAACCCTGGTTTTCTTCTTTCAGATTCCAAACCAAATGTATGTACCCAATACAAATTTTAATATAATATTGAGCTCCCAGGAATAAATATTAAGATATACCTACTACAAAGCACATAATTATAGTACAGCTATAATATGTGCTATGTGTACAATCATCTACCTACTGATTTAAAGAAGTTGTGGTAAATTATTTCAGATGAGATATCTGAAATAATTTACCACAACTTCTTTAAATAGAATATGTAGATTTTTAAATGAAAATGTATTATAATGTCTTAGAATATTTTGATTACAAATAGCTTTCTGTAAATTTAGATAATGTATACATTATCATGCATAACTATGAAACCATAGCTTTTAAGAATTTAGCTATATATGGTTACACAATTTTTGCTATAAATAACTATTGAAATCTATTATATTCTTTATCTATTCTAATAAAAATACTAACAGACGAGAATATGAGGGCAATGTCCATTAATTTCTATGACAACTTTAGATGTCGACGGCAACACATCTGCAAATTGAGGGAAATCATAATTATTGAGTTAGGTAAGTTTGTATTTTCCTAGAATAAAAAGACCTTGTAAGTGTCTTAGAGTGATTAGCATGGGATAGTAAAATACAGGACTATGTTATTTTAAGTTTTGGATGACACACCAATTTGTAATAGATAGGCATGGTGCTTAAGATTAGCTTTATAATATTTTTTTACCTGTAGGCTCTAGTTTAGAGATTGTGATTTACAAGCATAAAATAATAATTGTGATGTGACTCAGCAACAGGGTGCACAGTGTCTGCAAAAAAAGAAACAATTCAAATTTCATTACTTAAGAAATTTGAAATATAATTAATGATATTTAAAGTTTTAAATGTTTGATTTGGCTCACTCTCATTTCAATTGGATTGTGAGACCATGAGTTAGGCCTAATTCTATGTGCAGTATTCAGCCTAATTTCTGAGTGTGGTTCACCAGTTTCTATACTCAAGAAAATCTTATTACTGACCTCAACTAGGTCTTAACTCATATTTTCTCAGTGGGATTCAGAAAACCTGGTTGAGTTCAATGACAAGAAAACATAAGCATGAGAATTTACAGCAAAGGTTTCTTTCCTCGCCCCACTGTTCAGTTAAAATATATTTTGTAAAATACTATTTTTCTGTGTGGGACAACTTTGTGTCCATTTCTACCGCAACACAAGAACTCCTAATGTGAGTGTTTAAGCTTTCATACTCATACTTTTATTCATAGCGTAAAACATTGGACGACATTGGGCTGATATGATGATGATGATGAAAAGTTATACAGCCCAGTAAATTGATTTTCAAAAACATACACGCTTTTTTTAAGATCTTTATTATGTCGCATGGGACTTTTTTCTTCTCATCAAAAAAATCGAAACACCTCGCACTTTGATGTTTCGGAAGGATTTTTAGAAAGATATTTATTTTTAGGAATAAATATTAATTCTAGTTTAGTAGGGGGTAGTATGACATTTGTAAATCCAAATCATGATGTTCCAAATTCAAATCTATTTTTTACAAACTTCGTGTTTTGTTTAATGAGTAATTGTTACCCTATGTGGAGTATGAAAGTATGAATAATTTATGCTTTAGCGTTTAAGCTATGTTAAAAACTACTGCTACTCTACTACTTATTAATAACTTACCAGAAATTTTTAGCATTCAATGGCATCAGGCTGAGAATTTCTGTTTCCTCAAAGAAGGTAGTTTAATATGCTATGCTAAGTCACGCATAAAATGTTCGTGACACACTTGCAGATCACTCAGCTCATTCTACTTTTATTTCGCAATGACTTGCACTAGGTCAGCACTTATAATAATAATTCAGTCAACAAAGGAGTTGTAGAGTGCGTGTAAAGAAACCTAAGCGATTTCTTCGAAAACTTGCTAAGGATTCTTAGAAAGTGAACATACTAAAAGCACAGATTAGATAATAGTTACTAAAAGTCCTGATGTTTCGGAGGTGAGCCGGAGTGGGGGGAGGAGGGTAAAGGTACCAGTTTTGAGTTTTTGGCTTATAACTCAAAAATGGTACGTTCTAGGAGAAAAAATCCTAAATTGTGTACAACTTAGTGCTTGTTAAGGATGCTTCCATAACAAGTTTTCGAAAAAATCGCTTAGGTTCCTTTTCCCGCATTCTACAACCCCTTTTAGAGCCTTCATTGATCGGACTATAACCAAAAACATCTTGAAATATCAAGTATTTAGGTATTTCATAAGTGGAACAGATATATACAGAAATTAAAAGAGCAACTATTTCGTTCAACACAAAACATCTGTTGATAGGTAGGTACCTACTTGATGGATGAACAGTTTGAACTAGTTTGATTGAAGTAGTTTGAACACGCAATGACAGACATTAACGCTGTTGACGCATAGCATTGACCACAGAGAAGTTTTTGTGCTTTGACGTGAACACAGAGTATATAATAATATAAATAAACACAATGTAGCCTCGGCACAACATTATTTAAAAATAATAATAAGTAAAAAAATGCGGACTATCACTAAAATTTAATCACACTTATTGATAAAATATTATTGCCTTGTGATTATATTTTATTATTAGAACTATTTTGAGCAAATAAAATGTATTTTTATGAAAAATCATGCTCATCCAATTTTTGTAGTGTTGTGTCTCACTCGCAGAGGTCGGCGAGATTGTTAATAAATTATATAGTTTTACCTAGATGGCCTTAAACTCAGTTTTAGCCAAAACTGGCGACAAACTAAATGCTAACTAACGTCATATTAACAAAGAGATAATGTTAAAGACATAATCTAACAGTTATTTAATTAACTCACGCTCTCATGTGTTGCTGTCTCATTCTCACATTTCGGTTTTTATAACTTGATTTATGGTATTGGCAATATATTGGTTATTTATTGGAATTATTTTAGAAGGATATTGGTATATTGATACTCTATGGATAATGAGTTGTAGAAAGTAGTCAGTTAATCAGAAGGTACCTATTATAATAATCATTTCATTTCATGTATTTTTAGGTCATTAAATAAAAAAAAAAAATATTTTATTCTGCAGTGATTCTAGCGTTATTTATGAAAGCGACATCTAGTGTAAAATGAGATCATAAAGTCTGACACGAATAGCTATGCAGTGGAACTAAATGCTGTCCTTTTGTTGTAATTGTCATATTTGAAAGCATTTGAACGACAACAACGCCCTCCTTATGACGTCAATATTGTACAGAAAGCCGTGTCAGACTATACCAAATATTCTGACATTTTGACAGAAATGAAGAAGCAGGCTGTCACAGAGTAGACAAGCTGTACACATATCATGAATAATCTGTGCCACAGTTGTCAGTTCCATAATGTACTCTGTGGTCAGTTCTCTCTGAAAAGGTTTAGCTATAATAGTTTGTGATAGTGTTAGCAGGCAGTACAGTGCGAGTTGCCGAGTAGTGATCGTGGATAAACTGTATTCATGTAAAAATTTGAACTATATATCGAGTCCTGATTGTTGATTTGATAGAAATATGTGGCCGTACGAACGTATTTCAGATGATAGTAACTCGTCGTTCCTGAGAGACGCCGAAGAGGTAACGATTTGTACTTATAAACAAAAAATCGATTAAGTATGTAGTTATTTTGGCGATACCGGCCTAATGAGAAAATTTTGCTTAGACAACACAATTGTAATAAATTACCATTATGATTACGTAATTCTATGGCGGCAGGTTCCCAGCGGAGCGAGGGAGACGGGTATTATCCTCGCCACGCGGTCATTACGTAAGGAAATTATGTAAGGTGGAAAATCATAGGGATGAATATAGGGGAATGACCATCGTGTTTGAAATTTATTGACTAATTGTTGTGATGCGCGCGCACCGCACACCCGCGGGCTTGTAAACAAGACAAACATAAACACTACCTACATGACGATGCGCGCGGCGCAGTACACCGCCCGTGCCATGTCCGAGTCTCCGAAGGCACAGATCTCGGAATAGTCTGAACTCCTATATCCAGCGTCAACCTTTGTTCACACTAAATTGCAATTTATTGTTTATTATATAATTTGATTGGTTTTCTGTGCTCTGACGCATGAACAAGAGTGCTGAGTTACTAGATTTGTTACTTTTGTTCTTTTTTTATTTGCTACCTACATTAAGCATTGTTATTATTGATCGACTGTCTAAATTTAATGATATTTTATTCAACAGCATCGTTTTGCATATTATCCATCTTAATCCCACAATTTGTAGACACTAACATTTAATATCTGCCTAGTGTTAAATAAGAGCTGAAACATTAAACTTTGTAGTTAGATTGATAAAAAAAAAATTGGGCAGGTTGTTATGGTTACCTTTTCTTTTTAATAAAAACACTAAAATACCTACCTAATAACAACAAAAATAGGTATTTAAAAAATTGCGAATTTTTATTATTAGTTAGACTATAAACCATTTAAATCAATAGGGGTGTCAAAGAAGAGCTATGTTTACACTACCTGGGTATCTTTTAATTGTAACTCCACTACCTTCGCCCGTGGCTTCGTTCTCATGGTAGGTATGCCATTATAAAGTAGCCCGTGTGCTAATCCAAACTTCAACTTATCTGTGTGCGTAAATTTTATGTAGGTCCTAGATACTTTCTGCCTTTCTGGCGTGATTATGTAATAATCATCCTAACACACTTAAATATTCTTATAAGACTCATAAACTTACAAAAATTACCTCTTTATAGGTATTATTAATAGTAGGATAATGCTATTTTTACAGTAGTTCGACGAATGAATAATCTAATGACTTAAAAATACCCAGCACCTATCAAATAAAACCTGAATAGACAGAAAAGCCCAGAAAGCGTGCGACGATGGGTGCTATTCAAAAAAAGGTACTTATGAAAAGTGGTAGGTAGGTACCTACCTACTAAGTTTATTAAATACGCTACGGACCTACGCTATTTAATAAACTTATAGGTTTGGGTATTATAGACTAGTATATGATTTATATTTACTAGGACGGCCAGCCGCTTAACGTAGTTTCACGGCTCTCAATGATATGTTGTCGATTGATAACATTAATTGCTATGCAGACGTATGGTGATTGGTGACGCGACCTATCTCTGTTCTGTGGTGACGCGTTTTATACGGGCTGTGCAAACATCCCTTGTTCCGTTGTGAATGAAAGTCGCGAACAACTTGTGTCTAATATCGAGAATACTCTGTCAAGAGGACAGTTTAGTCCGTTTCAACCCCACCAAGACGCGACTTTGTGCGTTAACCGCTAAAAAAACCCTATTCACCATGGCCTCACAAAAATAATTGTAACCCTTACATCTCCAAAGTATTTTAATCCTAGGGGTCGACATTTCCAGTGACGCCAGTTCCGAAATCATTTGGTAAACAAAAGCAACGCACAGTAGGACGAGCAGTATGGAAAGACGTTCAAAAATCATAAAACCTCAACTCTTAAAGATAGGTTTATGATTTTTACGTATACATGTTGTTATATATTTACCGTTTGATGCATGTTTATGTTTGATTGACAAAAAGACACGCGCCAGATTATGAGCACGTGTGAACAATAAATACACATTTTTTTGTAAATAATATATTTAATTGTAAAAAAAAATTATGAAAAGAGCGTAAAATTACCCTGAATCTGATGTCTCAATCATTTGTTGAATGTTTGAAAAATCAGAGGGTACCTACTTGTGGATGTGGATCCAGAACGTGCTTGATCTGTCGAAAATTTGATGAGAGAAATGGTATCATTCTTCGTCTATAGACATATGTTTCCGAGTTGCAGATTTTTTTATTATTGCCAAATAAGGTTCTGACGACGCGACCTGATAATCGTTTCTGCCACTTTTTGGTCTGCTGCAGCATATTCAAACTCTTCCACGCTTCTAGTTGTTCGTTTTCTCGTCGCTTTTTGGTCAAATCAGAATTTTTTTCAAAGTATTTCCTTGGCCTTCCACGAGCCAAGTCAAAGATAGTAGTGGTTATTTAGTTCTCCAAATACTATTTCACTTGCTTCGGAATGATAAAATCAAAAACTAGGCAATTTACGTTCATATTAAATTTTCGGACGCGTGTGGATTATGAAGTCTGCCATTTGTGACGAAAACTTATACATAATAATCTTACCTACTACACTACAAAATATCAAAATATCGTCACCAGTCTTGTAACATCAAGCATTCTTTTAAACGTCATCACTGCAGTATATTTTTTTTTCTCCGGGCTAGCCAGCCAAAACTCAAACAAATTCATTATTTTTAAGGGGTACCTGAAAGAAGTCAATATCTGAGGAGGTGGCAGATCGGGGCAAAATGTCTCCATGGATAGACTAATATCATGCAGGCAGTTGAATGACGCCTTTTATTAAAACGTCTAGATTATGCGGGCAAAGCCGCAGGCGGCAGCTAGTTTGATAATATAGAGAGGATAACGTTCGAACGTTTTCGAACGCGTTCTCTATAATTTTGAGCTGGGTTCTTACCAAGTTACCATACAGTGGTGGACATTAAAATTATAAACACTTAGTACAATGTACATACATACATACATATTACATATATGTAGATCACGCCTCTTTCCCAACAGAGGAGTTGGCAGAGACCATTTCCTTCCACTTGCTACGATTATGACATACATCTTTGGCTTCTTCAATATTCATCAGTACAATGTATAAATTAATTCTTAATTCAAGCAATAATTGAAAGGCAATGTTTGTGGGACAGCACGCGTTTTAAACTATGGTGCGTGTTAAGAGAGGTCTATGTCCAGCAGTGGACTGTAATAGGCTTAATGGTGTGCATTTCAATGGCAGGACCATGGTATATTTAAAAAAAAAACTACGCCTAGATTTTGTCAAAATTTTTAAAAGTCGATTCCCAAAACCATATATTTCTCAAAGTTTTATTTTATAAGAGTAGGGGCCCACACAAGACATCTATTCTCAAAAATTCATCAATGATATATATTATGTATAGTCGACAATAAAACTGATTTACCAGCCTTAGAGTAAATGTCGTTTGCATATCACATACGATGATGGTGCGGACAGACATACAGACAAAGGCATTAATTATAACACCCCTCTGTCTTGCTTCGGGGGATAAAAAAAGAACGTAGGGGTTGCGTTGTTAAAATCAATAAACATATATCTTTCTTTATTAGACATCAGCCAATAATAGATAAGGTTGGTGCCTCTTGCTTAGTTATGATTTGAGCACAATTTCGTCATAAAAGTACGTACGCCTTTGTTTGTTTCTTTCGGGCGTTGAATTCAATTTATCCCTTTAAGGGTTTGTTACGTTGTACTTTGTGTTGCGAAAGCTTCTATTGTTACAACTATTCTTTGTCGTCCTGTTACGCAGGGCTTAAACGACAAAACATTAAAAGCGATAAAACTTTGTGAATAATGTTTCACAATATTGCTTTAGTTATTACTTACGAACGAACCAGAAGCCATTGGCAGCCAAAACCACTCAATTGTATGACAACAATCGAAGTCGAGGTTATTTCATTTCATAAACAATCTATGTTATAATTGTTGGACTATTTTTGTTACGAAATGTTGGTATTACACGATATTTTCCATGGAAGAAATTGGTACATACTTCAGTAACTTGTATGGTATTGCTCACGCAAGCCTCCCCATACATTTTACTTTGGATCAAGTCTTTGAACATAGACACTTTTTTGCTATTATATAAACATTTTATAACTATTATGTATTTTATACGCCCGCAAATTGACTTTTTGGGAAATAACTTACATTGTTTATTCAGAAAAACCAAAAACGATGGTAAAAATCGAAACATTTGCTTCGTAGTGTGAGTTTATAGCGTGTTTTGACGTTTAGAAGACGCCATCTAGACATTTCGATTATAAAACGATAGAAATGTTTACTACTGTCTAGCATATATGATATCACCGAAAGCTCGTCTCGGAAGAAAATACGCATCATCCCAGAAAGACAAATTACCTAGGTATATACTCGTAGATAAACAAAAAGACATAACTTGTAATTATCGTATATTTTTTATCAGTATTGTTAGTTGTTACCGAGATAGCAGTGCACTAATAAATAATTACTAATTTCTATAAATAAGCAGTTCAATATGCTCATTTAACAAGTGTTTATTTAAAAAAAACAAAAACCTGCCTTGCCTTGCCAAAAATTAGTCTTGGTCAGTCAATATTATTAATTATTATGTATATTATAGAGAGTTAGTTAGAGGAGAGGAGACCTAAGTCCAGCAGTGGGACATTAATGGGTGGCTGATGACTTATTTTCATCTTTATGTCCTTTTTAGGCAGTCGGGTTTTTACATTAACTTTTTTATTAATTTTATTTGAAATAATCGTTTTCTAGCTTCCGTTGTTATACATGTTTTATCAAAATCGTTTAACTATTTTACGTACAAAAACGTACAAGAACGATGGCAGCGAAACCTCGCACGCCGTAGCATGATGTTATATATATAGCTTACAAACAAATGTAACACTCTTTAGCTTTATAATGTTTGATTCGGGGATGAATACGAATATTATAACAACACTGCACTTTCAAATTGGACAAGCTATTTAGGTTACAAGAGACAAGTGGAGCCGCGGGCAATTGTTAGTGCATATATAATTGAATTAGGCTATTTATTAGCTTTTATCTGATACCCATATTGCGATAGCACTAAAAAACGTCTTTTTGACAGTTTACGTCCGCCATATTGGTTTTTTGTTGACCTCACATAACCTATGACACTCGGGGGAAAAATACGAATCTAATGACACCTTACACTTTAAAATCAGCCAAGTCGTTAAGGCTACGGAAGGTCACAATGGAACAGACATGCCCACATAAATACATACATACGTGCCAAAAACATTACCCTCCTTTTTGGCAGTCGGGTAAAAACAAAAGTCTTATATTTTAAATACTATTGCGCCGCCCTGTAATATATACCAACCCAGTTATCATTATTTCTTATTGCAATCAGTTGCTCATTTATTTTAACTAAAAAATCCAGCTTAATATCTCTTATAACTATTAAACTTGAGAAATGGAAATGAGCTATTTAAGAATTTATCAAGGATAAATCCGTCTTGTATCAAGTGTCCAGTTATAAATAGGTATGTTACGTAACTGAATGCACATAAATAAATCTACTGATAACATAATTATACAATAGTACTATAAACGAAATAATAATACATAATTATTACTGGAATAAAAGTAGAAAGCATTACAGTACATGATATACGAATTCTATTAAGAATCCTGTAGGATTTTAGTAAGATATTTGTATGTCTAACAAATTATATATTACTTACTACTTATTTATAATTCACACCTTTTTCCTCTTAAGGGGTGGGTAGATGTGCTTCACACCCATATTTCGCCACCTATGTAATAGGGGGCAAGTCTACAATACCATTTTTGGTTGACTCGAGAATCGAACCCATCCCTCTCTTGCTCAGCATATACTTCCCACTCGCCACCAAGGCACCAGTTCAAACATAAAATATACTAAAAAGTCAATGCTGTCAGAAGAAATTGAATCAAATAAATTATAGTAACGATCTGCAATAGTTAAGTTACGATAAATTTAATGTAAAGATATAAGTAGGCGGTACCTAGTTAGTACAAGCAAAGTATGCGCCGCGGCAGAGTCAGTGTGCCACTAGGTCACATTATATAACCCCCCGCTTACTTCATTTTGCGTAAGAACCGTTGTAGGCAATTCCATACCGTAGACGATTAATTTATGTGTTCTAGCGAGTAATTACCTTATTTCTTGATAAAAATTTTGATGTCCTGGGTTCTTTTTCAACCGCATTAGAAGTTTTTTGTGACCTTTATGTAATTTTTATGCTTTTAGAGCAATTATTATGCTCCAAGCCTGATTTTAAGTTGTTATTATAGAATTTAGATGTTGGTAATATAAAAGATTTATTTTTCAATTTGGCTAACGAAGTTGTACTCATTTTTGGGGTTCCGTACGTCAGAAAGAAAAAACAGAACCTTTATTGGATCACTGCGTTGTTCGTCTGTCTGTTTGTCTGTCTGTCAAGACCACAGAACAGAGATAGGTTTATTGTTCTGTGGTCAAGACCCATTTCTCAGGAACGTGAGAGGTATCAAGCTAAAATTAATATCAAATGCACGGGTCTGCAATCTCTTGGAACAGTGAAAAAATCTGAGTTTTAAGTAAACGCATAATATACAGCCGTTTTTGCTCCATTTTTGTCACATATTTTTGATTTTAAATTTGAGGGGGTATAGAATGAAACCCGTAAAAATTGAGTAAGGGTTATGGTTTTTATTTTTATTTATTTTATAAGGATTAACAACAAGAGATACACATACTTAACAAAAAAAAAAATCAAGTACATAAAGCGTGCCTAGTGCTCTCACAATTATAGGCAACCACAGCTAAGAGTTTATTCCGGACTGACGTTATATAAAGATTGCAGTGCATCTACCGATCTATATACTTACGTGAATATTTATTATAACTTATAGCTATCCCGTTACCTGCAAAGTTCTTATATTTCAATCACAAAAAAAAATGCGTTATAGGGTAAAATATTAAGAAACTATATTGAACTAACCCTATCTATGACGCACTCGTTATTGACTCTGTAATATAATATAGGTACCTAGAATATGTGATATCTGGAAAATCTAGACAGCGACTTTATTACAACGTGCGTGAAAATAACAGATGTTAATTACACCTAGACTTATTATTATATTACATATTATATATATAAATTACTACTACTACTTGTTATTATAAGGGTTAAAAAGATTTTTATTATTTTACATATTTTTTTTATTATTTAATTAAATTTATTAATGTATAATAAATATATAAATGTACCATATTGTTTAATAACTTTGCCCTCTTGTAGGTAGTGACATAATGCCTTTGCTGTAGAAATTTTGAGACTACTGATCAAACAAGAAATTAATAAAAAAAAACAAAAAACCCGACTGCCTAAAGGTAGCCTTCGACAGTCAATTGAAAGCAATAAATTCGAAGAATACACGGGTAAAAGGTCTATAGGCTTAGATATAGTTAGTTAATACGAATATAACAACAGTTTGCACTTCAAAATCGGTCAAGCTATTTAGGTTACAAGAGACAAATGGAGCCGCGGGCAATAGTTAGTGCGTATATAATTGAATTAAGCTATTGATTAGCTATTATCTGATATCCATTTTGCGATAGCACTAAAAAAAGTCTGTTTTGACTGTTTTCATCCGCACTTATTGGTTTTTTGTTGACGTCACAATACATAGCCTATGACACTCAATGGAAAAATACAAATCTAATGACACCTCTGACCTCACACTTTAAAATCAGCCAAGCCGTTTAGGCTACAGAAGGTCACAATGGAACAGAAATGCCCACATACATACATACCACAGAACAATGAAAGTAGTACTATGTCTGTTCTGTGATACAAATATACGCGCGAAAAAGATTACCCTCCTTCCTTCCTTCTTTGGCAGTCGGGTAAAAACTGCGACAAATAGTTTTGACAGTGCTCTTTTGATGTCAACTTGACTGACACTATCTAATAATTTTGAAGAAACCGAAAAAGGTAGAAATCAAAAGGTTCTAAGTCAGGGTTAAATGGTGGATGCATGAATACTTCCCAGCCAAGCTCTCTTCATTTTTGTTAAGTGTTTAAAGAAGGGTGTGGTTTGGCGTTATCATGAGAAAGTCCACACCCTATCTCCTCCTTATTATTATATACTCTCTCCTATTACTCAATTCCGGTCGTATTTTGATAATTTCTTGATTGAGTTTCATAAGCTATTGGCAGCAGAGATCCGAATCAATGGTTTTACTCGGCGGCAAAAGCAAATAATAAACGATGCCCTTTCAATCCCACCAAATACACAAGATCACCTGTTTATCGCGCTTTGACCATGACCTTTTTCAAACGTTCTTATCGTATAGTTTTTCTTTATTATTTTAATTTAATAATTAAATGTAACCTTTTTCGCGATATCAACATCAGCCAGAGTGAAAAAGTACAAGCAAAGAGAGAAGACATACAAAATATAAAAAGACTTTTTGTCCTACCAATAGGTATGACACCTATCAATTCCTGTCGTGCCGAAGTTCCGAGTCTTGTGTTATCGTTATCGTACAATGAACTTCGTCATTCTAACTTATGTTTATAGATGTATTAGATTATAATTTGTATGAGTTTGATTGTATCGTAATGCAGTATCAACAGCAGTTTTCTACCTATTCACTGGCCTGAAAGCTGAGATTGCCCCATTTCGATATGTTTTCTTGCCTTTCCTATATTAACAAAACGATCCAGTTGCCGACAAGTGATGGGCTTATTAATTTATGATAAGATAAAACATTGTTATGTACTTTTCTTCTATTTTTCTTGGGTACATACTAAGTTCATCTATAGACGTATAAAACAAAGTTCTGTTAGACCATTTATATGTCAAAAGGCTGCACCAATATTAATGATTCCTTGTTTGTTGGATTCATTACTATTGCAAAAATACTATTAAAATATCGGTAAAATCGGAATTGAGAACTTTTAAGTGTGGCTGACACTGGCTTGGCCACCATCGGGGATTTCGATTTTGATAACACAAATATTTAGTCGAAATTAGTTGCCAAATATTAGAATTAGTCGGTCAATGGTTCAAAAGTTATAAGCGTTTTTTGTTGGCCGATCTGGGGAGAGTCTCCCCACCTTGGTTACCTTTATATCTCACAAACCTAGCGAAGATCTGTTTTCTCCCAGAATTAGTCGCTAATTGGTTTAAAAAAAACGTAGACGTTTTATTTTGCGTGCTAATTAGTATTGTTGAATGGTCTGGGTGCTTATAAAAACAATTGAAATAGTCCCTGAGTTTCAAAAAAATCTAGACTGAAACGTAGTACTATTATTTATTCTGTGCTGAAACTCCGTAAGTAATATGGTTATTTGGGAGGTTTAAAGCGTCTGAGAAATGTTTCCACCAATGCAAAGTGACCGGCAGTACAGAATTTTCTTAAATAGGGATCTTACTCATTGTAGATTTATAAAACAGCACAGTGTCGCAGGAACACGATTTTTGTTCCATTGTGTTTTTATTTAAAAAATCGATAGTTTACATCCTTTTTAGTCATTCCGTTCAACTCCGACTTTGATACGACTTCTGGTTTTTTTTATAAAAAATATCAAAGTTTCGTAATATCGGCCTGATGAAAAACGAAAAAAAAATAGTATTCAAAAAACTAAACTATATATACCAGTTTTTATTAATTATATGAATTGTCCGTACACTACCATTTCACCAATTTCTATTTATTTGCTATGAAATGAATGGGACGAAAGATATGATTGTTTTTCCACATAACAAGGAATTAGGCTGTCGTGTTTAAGGGTTATGTAGAATAAAGTATAAACAATCGTTTGATGTAGGAATCACGAACTAATACGGTGTTATAGTTAAATAAAAAAATATAAACGAAAAACTATAAAAAAAAATAATATCTTTCCTCCCATTCATAGCAAATAAATAGAAATTGGTGAAATGGTAGGTTAGTGTACGGACAATTCATATAATTAATAGAAACTGGTGTATATAGTTTAGTTTTTTTAATAAATTTTTTTTTTCGTTTTTCATCAGGCCGATATTACGAAACTTTGATATTTTTTATAAAAAAAACTAGAAGTCGTATCAAAGTCGGAGTTGAACGGAATGATTAGAAAGGATCTAGGACTATCGATATTTTAAATAAAAACACATTGGAACAAAAATCGTGTTCCTGCGACACTGTGAACCAGGTACAAATGATTACGTAGGTTTATTACGTAGCGACAGTAAAAACAGTTATATTTGCAAATCTAGCGACATTGTACCTTTGCACAATGAACGTAATTAGATCTCGAAAGTTGCTTACATTTACTGTTGTTATGACATTATGTTAATGTTGTGTGTCGATAAAATATGTACTTGGTTGGTATGTAGGGTTTGATTATAAAAGGTTTAAAGGTTTAGGTACCATCAATTATCTTTTATTTATACCACGACGGTGGTAAACAGCCCGCAGCCTATGTACGCATCACACGGGATGCATCACGACTACATGAGTGCGTTGCCAACCTTTCAAACCCCCGTCCAACAGGAACACAACAATGGCTTAGCTAATTTTTCGGTACTGCCTAGCTACTATCTTCACATGAAGTTTCATCCAATTTATTAAAGCAGTCGTACTTAACAGACAGTTATGATGATTTTTAAAGGATATGATTTTACAATTACCAAATAATTAATAATAATTTTCAATGAACTAATAAATAGCATTTGTGCCTAAAATAGTAGTTAATCAAATAATTGTATTGGGTTTCAAAATAATAGTGTCACCAAAATTTAATCACCAAACAATGGAAAGAAGTTTATATTTTTCGCTGGACCCGCAGGTTATACTCGTAAGACTAAAAAAAAATAACCACGACGACTGAGGCTCGAGAGCTCCGCTCGTGTCTCAGCCTTATAGGTAGCATAACTTATACATTTAGGATCAGCCCCCTGATTCTGAGCTGTCGGAAAATTTTCAGCTGGAAATGTCACTTTAATTAAAATAAAAAAAAACATAATGTTAGAGAAATAGATAGTTGAAGAAAGAAATTATACACTAATCAGTTTTTAATTTTCTATACAGTAAACTATTTTCTAACATTAAATAACGTAAGCCGTAAAAATACACCGTTCTAAGATTCGAAAAAGTTTGCGATCAAAAACATTGTTTGGTGACAGATCTATCGTTTAAGACAGCGATAGATCTACTATTTCGGATTCGAATCAATTTTTAAGACACATGATATATTATGGTGAGACCATTTTGAATAATTGTTACAAATATATTTCTTGGGAAAAGATATTATAAATAGGGTATTGCAGATTAGTGACAAATTTAAATTTTGAGAATTTTGACAGAAAATACATATAGTTTGTGTTGGGTGTTGCCTGTGCAAAATAGCAAATGATCCAGACGATTATAAGTCCACAAATTATCTAATTTAAAGAATATTTGGGGTTTAACCTTCACGGACCATAATTATAATTATTGATCAACAATACCTACTTAGGGCTTCCTATAGTAATATTTCTTGATTCAATGATACATATATGCACTAACTATAGCCCGCGGCTCCACTTGTCTCTTGTGACCTAAATAGCTTGACCGATTTTGAAGTGCAAGGTGATATTATAATATTCGTATTCATCCACGAATCTCTATATCTATAGTAAACTAATATTATAAAGCTGAAGAGTGATTTTTTGTAAGCTATATAACATCATTCTACGGAGTGCGGGGTTTCACTCTCATCGTTCTTTATTTAGCCACTGATCAGTTAAGTGAAACAGTTAAACGATTTAGATAAAACATTTATTTTATACGAACGATCGCTAGAAAATGTGCTTTGAAATAAAATAAATAAAAAGTTAATTTAACCGACTGCCTAAAAAGAACTAAAAAGATGGAAATAAGTCACATTCATAATAATACCTAAATTGCACTATCAAAATTCACAAAGTAATAATATATCTACATAATAATTAATTATATATACTGACAAAGGCTACTTTTTGGCAAGGCAAGGCTGTCGGGTTTTTTGGTTTTTTAAAATAAACACTTGTTTATACAGGTACTTCTTTGGTTGCTTTATGAAACTGATAAAGGCAATTTATACCATTTACATATGTAATCATTTTGAGTAAAATTTTCGTGTATTTGCATAACTAACTATAACAGTCATATTTAATATACATAGGCACAATGAGGAGTCTGTTATTGCTGTGAGTTTGCTCTGACGAAATATTTGCATAATACAAGTAAAAATATGGTTTTCTTTTCTTGATATGAATCGTTGGTTAATTTTGTTGGGTTCCGATCTACGAGTATATATAAATCCTTTCTTTGACATGGGCGGGTTTACGAAACTAGTAAGTCATATACACAAAGAACGTCTAGATTAGTAACAATTGTAAAATGTATAATGTGTCATCATATCTGAAAATTCAATGTTTCGTCACTCTATAGAGATATTATTACACTTGCTCTCAACATATCCAATTGGGTTATGTGAAAACCAATTTTCTGTAACTCAATTTCAAGTCAGTGTGATTTTACGAAATTAAAGGCATGAAATTAGTTTCATGATATTATTATTCTTAGCGATAATCATAATTATTGCATGTGTTGTAGTGCTAGGGGAAAAAAACACGATGAGTTGCATGGCACTAGGCCGTGCAACTAAATTCATCGTGATTTTTATTATGCAACGTTGGTGGCCCTGATGGTAAGCGGTTGCCATAGCCTATGGACGCATGCAACAACAGCAGCCCACGTGCGCGTTACCGAGCCCTCCCTCGCCAATGAGCACTGGATACCACTACTCCCGAGCAGAGACATACCACGATGTCATTATGGCTGCGGTCTGTGTATTTTTGCATTAAGTATATAAATACCGCCACTAATTTAGATGTTATGTGGAACATATATTATATTTCGTGATCATAATTTCAAATTATATAATAAAATTGTGATGGGTCTAATGCAATTTTCACCAATGTATTGCTAGAGGTCTACTTTTTATCACGCGGGTGGACGCCATAAAAATATGTAATTGTATAATATTTTTTTTTCTTTTGTCTATCAGGATTCTACGTCGTCATTTCCACCATCTCCACCAATATCACCACAATATTTACCAACAATACCGCAGCTCTCCCTACCGATTATAAATCCGGGGTTCATGTCAAATATGTCATCAGACGATGTAAGTACCTGTTGACGAGTAAAAAATATAGAAATACAAAAAAGACAAAACATTTTTGTTCATAATTAGCTTTATACCAATATCATAACTAGCTGTCGCGCGGGGCTTCGCTGACATCGTTCTTTATTTAACCACTGTTCAGCTCCGCCGTTGTGTGATGATTAAACATCTAATAGCTTTCCTCAATACCTAAATGGGCTATCCGACACTAAAATTTCAAATCGCACCAGAGTTTTTGAGATCCTAGCCTTCAACTAACTCTTCCCTGACTGTAAAAATTATCGAAAAATCAGAAAAAAAAAACGATTTATTTGAATGTTTGATTTATTAGTTGCTGACCCGACACACGTCGCGCGTCGTCCTGTCAAACGTTGTTGAAAGAGATAATTTTGTTTATTTTACACGAACATTTCAGGAACAACTACTTGAATTAAAACATCGTTTAGTGTTGCATAGCCCATTTATTGAGGAAGGCTATTATATAGGCTATATAACATCACGCTACAAGCGATAGGGGCTGAGTAGTGGTTAAACAAAGATCCACGAAAGCGATGCCCCAGTCAAAAGCTAGTGATAAATAAAATTGTTGTTGTTACATTTTTCTCACAAGATTTCCATATTTTTTCAGCGTGTAAACCTATCCTGAACTTGCACAAATATTTCTAAACCAAAATTAGGAAAAATGTTGAATAGATTAGTTTGGGATAGCTACAGTCAGCGTCAAATAGTTAGTGACACTCAAGGTATTCAAATTTATAGACGCAACCAAAAGTCAATAATATCGGTACAAGCAAAGTTCGGTACAAGTTTCTCATGTGATCCACGTTTTTGAACACTTGGATGCTTGGATACCATTGGCGGTATGACTGTAACCATATTTATAGCGGTTTGATTGAACCTATCTATATGACATTTTGAGCGTCTCGACTTATGAGCGCGTAATTTGTTGACAACAATATGGAAACTTTGCTTGTACCGATATTATTGACATTTTGTTTTTTTTTTTTTGGTATAAATAAATTAAACAATTTATTAAATAAAATATTTACACATAACTTAAAAACATACACAGCTAACCTATTAAAAGAAAAAAGAACCAGATACTCTATTTACAGGGAATTCCTATAAATAGAATATCTGATTAAGACATTTTGGTTGCATCTATAAATTTGAATACCTTGAGTGTCACTATTGGACGCTGACTGTACATAAAAGTATAAGAAGTCAATGACATTTAATACTTTATACTAACGTTCAGATAAACAGCCTAATTAAATGGATGGTGTGTGATAATTTTTAATAACATAAATATTATGGATTACGCGTTACTATACGCCATAATATTTATGTTAACAAGAGTCCACATCTGGGTATTCACATATTTTGCTGTAATGTTGTGTATGGCTAGTGCCAAAATTATTAAAATAAACACTGCTAATAAATTTTATCTTTAATAAATCAATGAATACATTGAGACCTACCGTAAAAAGACAGGCTTTGAAATATCAAAGCCTGTCTTTTTACGGTAGGTCTCAGTACAATGCCCGCACAACGGTAATGATACAATCCCTGTGTCGCGCTCGGTGTTTTTCTTGTAGCCTTCTTGTAGCACAATCTTTAAAGTTTTGTATAACAATATATTATTATTAGTATATTACATTCTTATTAAACTATGTTTGTTCCACATTCAAGTTTTACGGTGGAAACAAGTCAGACTAAATATAGTTGACGAGAAACCTTTAATTGGAGTGATATCTTGAAATCCTTAAATTTATTTTAGGTAGCATTACCCAACTACTGGTTTTATAAAAACAATGTGGTTCTATTTATGTTTCATAACCAAGATATTTTTTTATACAACTATTATGACAAACAAGATTACGACTTCATGCGCGTTGCTAACCCTTAAGAACTCCTTCCCATTCGAATTAACTCTGGATACCACATATTTAATTACAACCACTGTATCAATTGGTACTGATTTTAGGACAGCGATTCAGAGCTGGAAATTGGAGGAGATTTAGAAGACGAAAACGACTTGGAACACGAACAATGCAAACCTGTTGATCTTCTACTTGTGAAATCTCTCGAGCCATACGTAAGTTTAACTAGTTGTGTACTAATATAATATTATTGTTATAATTCATCATTAACGTAGTTAGAAACACTAAGTGGACGACAATTTCCTTAGCAAAGCCAATTGGATGTAACTGAACTATAAATTGTTGATTGACTAACTAGAAGTTACTAGCGCGTTATATTCATCATCATCATCATTACAAACCATAAATTAATGTGCCACTTCTGGGAACGGGTCTCCTCCAAATATTTGTGTATTAAATTTTATTAAATGTCAGCGTCGCCTTAGGTACCTACAATATGTTTATTCTTGGGGTATGTCCATTTCATATGAGTCTCATGATGGACTGATGTCAAAATTGGATAGGATTTATTTAAATTACAGTATTGAGTTTGTGACTGGTGTGCCTTTGTTCGCCAATTTGTAACTTCTGTCGCCCAGTTGGTATTTCCCATCGCCCAGTTGTTTATATTGTAATATTGCTATCATTTATAAATAATCGCTTATATTATTAACTAATTTTCTTTGCTGCTGCAGTGTTTTATTTATATCAAGCAAAAATTTATACAAGTTATTAACGTTCGTAACACTTAGTAAGGGCAATTAACTTCATAGTAAAATCTGCCGTCTATAACAATGATATAATAGGTCTGCTCTTGAGAAGTTGAAAGTAAATTAATGTCAACCTATCCACATTTGCCGTTGATACGTAAGTATTTTATAATCGAGTCTGAAAGTTGTTTCAGTTTAATTGCCTTATTATACCGGCGGTATTAGTCTAGACGACCAAACGGTAACAGTGACGGTACCATAAACTTACTATAGAAACAAATTCAATACGACTTACTTAACTTCGAGTTCTCGTTGAAGTAGTGGTCATAATGCAGCTGCTAAGCATGATATTGTGGGTTCAATCCCCACACTGGAAAAATATTTGTTAAGTCCACAGACGTAAGGTTTGAATTAAAGAGTGGGCGTAGTCAAAAAACAAAAATACAGAAATCTTTCAATGTATGTAAAATCAAAACTTCTAGGCCGCAGTCCAGAGAACGGCAGCAGTACGTCAGTTAAGATGCGAATGTTCTGAGGTGAGCGGCGGGGAACAGTATGGCTTTGTACAGTTTTATTATTTTTATTTAGCGCACCGCTTCATCCTAGTACATGGGCCTCCATCACTCATCCTGGTCAACATGTTCATGGGCACTAACGTAATTCGTCTACCTTCGGTCACTTCATCACTTTTCATTAATAACGCTTGATGCTTAGTTAAAATCAACCTTTCTCAGCGATCGGAGTGTTTGGAGTATGTCGGCTTTCAACCGTTGCGTGCGAGCGATGTGCAAGTTTCGTGCGAAGTAAGTCTATTACAATACTTATTTAATAATTCCGGTCTCTCGATGTTTGATTGCAAATAGGTAAATGGGCATGAGTCAATTTATTTTCGCTGTTTGTTATATATTTATTGGACAGATTTATTATGAACTTGGATAACAATATGCATGATTAGTGATTACGCTAGCATTCCATTGTTATATTTTTGAATTAAATGGGTATTTATACCATTGCCGTAATATCTGGTAACCATTTTGATGTAATACTATGCTCACATAATTATTTTATGTATTCACATCAGTATTATGTAAAATAATTATATAAAAAAAGAACCTGTCAATTGCAAGTTGAGCTCGCGTGTATAGGGTTCCTTACTATGAACTAACTAATCTTATTCGCCATATATTTTCCAGCTAGTAGCTACAATTGTTAGTTCATAATCGTTGTTCATGTCAAATAAATAATCACAAATTTAGATTGGATTTTTATTTTTGCTTATGCTACTTACAAGACTTTGCTTTATGTGAAATTGCCTGAGTCCAGCTCAATGAGAAGTATCCTATACAGACTTTAACCTTTTACAGACAAACGGAAAATAAAGTGTGTAAAGGTTCCGTTTTTTATTTTGAGGAGTTTCTTGCTTGGAGTTTCTTGGTTATCAAAATCTTTTCATTGCGGACGTCATTGTTAACCCCAGCACTTTCTAGCTCCATTTTGGTTATGGCCTATGTGTACCTAGTTAGTTTAAATAATAACTATATTTTTATTAATCAGATGATAGCTTGAGTAAATATGTATCGTATTTTTACTATATAGAGTTGTAAAGTATTGGCAACAAATTATTTGAAGTGACGCTTATATCAAAGATGCTTCCAGTAGATACAAAGTAGCATGTATAGATATACTTTTTGGATTGGTTGGTATAGGTATCTTATATATTCTAATCAAATCAAAAAGTCTAATCTAACCTGGTTAAAATAAAACTTGGTTGATGGGGTGTTTCTACATAGTTATAATATTTACAGTTTAGCAAATATATATATATATTATATATCTCAAGAACCAAAAATAATAAAAAGCTAATTATTTTCCGAAAGTCGGATTACTTTTGGGTTCTTTTTCTTTATTTCGTATTCCATTTTCTACAATTTTATTACATGGCATACATTGCAGTAAATATTAAACGTACAACAATCTGAAGAGTCTTAAGAAACCAAAAGTTATTTAAATATTGGATAATGTTTGGGTTCTATTGCCGTGCATGTTTGCAGCATAACTCAGGATAGAAAATAAATCGAAACTGTTAGGTATTTGATTTGCTTTCTACGTATAACATAAACATTTATCTTAAACAAATTTATCATCTTTATATATTCACAGATGTTATGATAAGTTAATTCAAGAAAAAGAGCTTAAGAAATATAGTTATTGTATATATTCTAAAGGATACGAATGTTGGACGCTTAAGGGCGTCCCAGACGCCCTTTATACTATGAAATACTATGAGGTAAAAGTCTCTACATTGCATTGTAGCTCTTGACTTAAAGAACTTAAGAAAGAAGACTTAAATACTGAAGGAACGGAAAAAAGGTATGGGCTCTGTGGACGATGAACGATTACACTCTCAGTACGGGAACGATCGTTGCGGGACGCAGTCGCTTCGGTTACATAAATCTGCTCGGCGAGTTCGCATTGCGCGAGCTCTCTAGTCGCGTTACCAACGCACAACCGGTTTCAAGTTTCTGGGCCAAGTTCAACATTTTACGTCGTTGTATGCATTTAAATATATTCATACAACATGTATATCAATTTTATTATAGTGGAACTTGAGCTAAGTCAATATGTCGATAATATCTACCATTAAATATAATACGATATTATCACATTGAAAAATTTACAAAATCAGTGTCAAAATTTTTTGTTAAAATTGTCACCATGGTAATAATTATTTTATGATATATGTTTACGTTAGTTATATGTTTACGTTAGTTAGTTATAGATAATACTTGTGTATTTTCGGTTGAACTTACTATATAATATACATACATCTACAGAAGGTTCATATAATTTCGATAGTGCTTGGATAAGGAATAAATTAAAAAAGTATATCTTTGAAAAAAAAACCATCAACCTCTTAGTTTGGTCTTTGTTCTATTAGCTTATATATTTATATATATATATTTATCTATAATAGAATAACTACTTATTCTATCGATATTTTTCAGTTTTCGTAAATGTCAACTTCCATATTATTTCTTGAACAGCTTACAACTTTAAGTGGATAACAGAGGTCCTAATTCTACTGCTCTTCTCATTGCTACTGCTACAATATTTACTTGTGCCATATCATTCAGCTTTTCTCAAACTAGTTTTTTTTCCGTAAAAGTTCACAATACAGCATGTACGTCATACAAAATATTTATGATAAATCTATTAAATAAGCTCCTATCAACATAATATAAATTATACATACCAATTAGTTTTTGTTATGTTCTGAACATTTTGTTGCTTACTACGCCTCATTACAAAATATTTACCGAAGTAGTTCTACCAACTAGGCGATTTACGGTCAACGACTTACATCACGAAAACACGAAATAAGTGATACATAGCAAATTATGTATTATGTATGTTCTAAATTGTTAATCTCATTACTATGCCTCCTACTATGTTTGACTTGATACAATGCATTCTACCTTTTTATTACTTAGTTGTCTTATTGAGAAAACTTCTTTAAAGTTATTTTAGCGAAATTAAAACAGTAGAATAATAAAGTAATGCATAAGTGTTTTTATCTTAACAATATAAATAAATAAAATTAAACTCAAAAACAATATTAATACAGTTAAATTAATCCTGGACGGTAAGTTTCGTTAGTGTTAACAGAGTAAATCGTATTGACGAAAGACAAAGTAAGGCACCTCAATTTTTGTATTTCGCGTGTCGTTTAGTTAGTGGTTAACTGTTAGTGGAGGAAATCGCGTCGCGATCGGTCACGGTTCATACAATTTTGGTAAGAATTTACTTACGATGTTAGCCAAATACTAAAATTTAATTTTTTTTTTTTTTACTAGGTATGGATTTAAATTGTAGAATACAATTTAGAACTTTTTGACTGAAAACCTCATAAAACTTAATTTATAAAAACTTTTAATTTCATAATTGTGAAATACAAAAACTGGTTAAATTTTGTTCCTACTTAGTTTGTAGAACTACTGACTTATCATACACTTATGTTATATATTCTTAATATATTATATGAGTTGACATAACATTGCGTTATATGTTACGATTTATACATTAAGATTTTGTCAACAGGTTTTGGCGGTGCATACTTTAGAAGAAATGCGTTCCAATAGAGTTCTGAGACCTCCAATGGAACAAGTCTTATGGCCGGGACGCCGTAATCAGTCATCAGCTGGTGGAAGTGCACACTACGGTCACAATGACCCTTATGATACAGATTCTAGTGGACCCAGCAGCATGACCTCTAATTCTGTAGCCCTAACCATTGAGCCTAAAGTATCTCTTTATGAGGACTCTCCGCCGCTACCCAGACGGCGGTTTTATTTAGTGCAAGGCATGCCACAACCGAGCCCGCTGGCTAAGCAAGTGGCCAATAGAATCATCAGATACGCACGCTACGCAAAGAATATCCACGAAGAAGATATGTGTTGTCTAAACTGTGGATTGTTTCCCATTTGTCCTGTGACTGGTAAATGCGGTCACACACGATGCTCTAAGTACGTAACATTCATAATAATACTGTTCTAGGTTAATTGGTTTAATTGTAACCGTTCATATTTACGATACTAACTAGATTATTTTATATTTTAGTTGTGCAGAAGCATCTAAATGTCCTTGCGGTAAAGATAACTCTCAATCCAGAACATTATGCGTGAATGTACTTATTCGACATCTTATTGAAAAAAGATCACCTGATTATCCGGCTTCTAGGTAATTAAATGTTTCATAATTGTTTTATGTTAATTTTTATTTGTTATAGATTTGATTTATCAATTTATTAATCTTTTTTAGTGGTGACACGGTGGTTACTACAGCGTCCAAAACGGCACTCCGTCCTGTAAACAAACTATGTAAGTAATTAATTTGGTATTTTTATTATATTATATATTAAGTCATCCTAGCTGTTTCCCGTGGCACTTCCAGCGTTTATTTTGATACGTGTACCACTATAATTTTCAAAAAACATAAAGTTTGTATAATTTAACTGTGGTTAATTGGTTGTAAGTACACAAATAATTCAAATTAGCCGGTCATATTCTCATTTTTTATTTATTAGTATTCGATCCTCTTTTTCTGATCATCACCACACCAGTTATATAGAGAAACAGAAAGGGAAGTTATTTAAGAAAATCATTTCTTATCGGATGCCTCCAAGCTTTAGTTAGTGGTTTAGGCTGTGCGTTGATCTGTCAGTCAGTTATTCAGGACAAAGCATTTTATATGTATAGATGATTATGTACAGCGCATTCGTCGCTGCGAATTTTTTAATTATGTTTATAGTCATCTCCTTTTATTTTTTAAACATTGTCTGTCCCATACAGTTATTTTTGTTATGCCTTGCGAATTTACAATATATTATTTGCTGGATTTTTTTCAATGCATGTACAACGGCAATTAATGTTTTTAATTTACGCTATCTTCTGGTCTATGGATATGTTATTATATTATAATATATATTCAATCTTTAAAATTACATTTTTGATTTATTATTATATTGTGTGCCCTGTCATTGCATGTTATTTTATATGCCATATTTTATTTTAATTTTCATCAAATGATAACTACATGGATGTTACCAAAGTGATCATCTTTTTCTTAAAATTATTTGCAAGTTGTTTGCTATGATTTTTATTTTACTCTGCACAATATATAAAGTTAATGTCACTATGTCGGAAGAACATCTTATAATAACATGTGTTTAACGGTGAACGTTTCAAAATCGAAACATAGGTTAAAATTCTGATGATGGTACTACCTACTTTAAAGGTACTATTAGTATATATAGTAGCTAGTGCTAGAAATGCAATATATTAAAGTAGCGTCGTTATGGCATTGATCGTTTATTACTATCGTTATTATTTAAAAGTTTAACTGCAATGAAAACATTAAACATTGTTTAACGTATTTGTACTAGTTAATCGTCAAATGGCAGAAAAGCCAACAGTATAATAATAGCTTATCGTTCAACACAGTCATAAAAATCACTCGAGGAGGACAGGTTACTCAACATTAACCGTATTCATGGGTTTCGTAAACTCACCTCAGTATCGAGCGTTTTAAAGCCGTCTTAGCACATCATTTTATCGCATTATACAACCTCTTGGAATTGAAAATGATTAAGCAAAAGGTGTTTCCCAAAAACAACAGTCGCAACGCGCCCGTGATGCCCCTGGTGTTGCAGGCATCCATAGGCTACGGTATCCGCTTAGCATAAGGCGGGCCCTGGACCTGTTTGCCACTGTCATGGTAAATAAAAGAAACTTCAAAATAAAAAAGGTTTTAATCTCATTGGATGCATAGTTTCTAGTAGAATCCTTACTATACTAATATAATGCGATAGTGTTTGTGATTGTGTAACCTTCTACGGGAGGCTTAGGCATACGATTAGGTAGTTAGATGGAATGACTAGCTAATTTATGGTAATAATGCTTTCCTTTGGGTCAAGTGAATGAAGTAGTGAGTCTAAGCTTGTCCTCAATAAATCTTACTATTTTATGATTGTAGACGGATTGTCTCGGGAGTTTTTTCGACAAGTAGACCCGTGTCACTACATCTTACGCGTTTTATTTCTAATATTGGCCAGGCGTCTAGTTATCTTCAACGAAGTGCTGTCTTATCTTTATACTAGAAGGAACGGACGTTGCTCCCGAATATGACAACTGTTGGCAGTGCTCGTTATTCTTTTATGTTCTATTCTTGGTGTGGTCACTGACCGCGGTGGTGTGTAGTTAGGTATTTAGTACCCACGCGGTTAACGTGCCCTTGACCATTGACCCCGTCGTAGTATATTAATAATAGAGTTACCGTTAAATTTTAGGCTACCGTCATACCTTTTTCATATACAAAACTAATTGCTTCTAGACAAGCCTACTGATAAATATGAAGCCCAATAAGGCACAAATCAATAGTTGATATTACTATGGGTACATTTTCTATATTTTTATCAGAAATCGGGCACTGCTCAGTTTTAGTTTTCAACAGCCTTACTTCCATGAAGTATTTTGACATCTGTTGCTCTTGCGCTGCGCTAATATTACGTAGTGTTGCCACGGTTACTACTCCATGTAATCTAAACAAATTGCGAATAACCTTGTAAACATATTCGTTGGCCGTTTCGCCGTCGTCAATAAAAAGATGTCTGAAGAATAGTTCTATTGTGCCATTGTCGGAATATCCAGAAAGTTCTATTACATTAATTAGTTCGCTATGTTACATAACCAAACGTACGTCAATTAAAAAAAAAACATATTATGCCAGTGCTTGCATTTTGAATACTGGCAAAATGCAAATAGGTGATGTTAACCACTCTTGAGTACTATTTTACTACTCTTTTATTTTACCCTATCAATAACACCCATCTAACGGGTCAGAAGCCGGGTATTATTTAAGACCCAAGTAATACCTAATCGGAAACATTTAATTATAAAAACCGGCCAAGTGCGTCAAAAACAAAACCATTCTATGAGTAGGTACCTACCTAGCGTGCTATTTCACAAATGGATCTCTAAATCTATAAACGAGTTAACACGCTCGTTTTTTAAACGACCTATCCAAAGACAACAACAATTTTTTAGATATTAGGTATCTCTCATTATCCATAATCCATGTCAATAGTCTCTGAGGTAAGCCGCAGGTATACAGTTATACACGGCTATTTACGACTACTAGATTTGACTGCCTCGGTGGTGCAGCTATTACTGCCACGGTATGACGGTATACAGTTGCGGTTACTGAGGTCTCGGGTTCGATCCCCGGGTCGGAACAAATATTTGTTTCGGAGTATCTGCAAATGTTTGTTTTGGAGTTTGGGTGTTTTTTATGCATAATATGTATCTATTTAGAAATATGAGGTATGTTATCACTTGTCTAGGTTCCTTAACCCAAGCTTATATTGGCTTACTTTATGATAGAAAATTCTGTTAAAAAAATGCCCCAAATACAGGCCAGACATGGCGAAACTATAAGAGAGTGATCCTTTTTGACTACGAAACACCAAAAACGTATAATAATAAATATATTTTACATTATATATAATATAGTAAAGACATTTTACAAACGGCGGCGCCACGTCAGTATCGCGTGGGCGTTTGCGACGATAATCGCGCACCGACAAGGCTATTATGTAAATCGGCCATTTGTTTGTTACATTGGTGTTATGTAACAACATTGTCGGCGATGCAATGGAGAACGCTGTCGGGTCGCAGGTTACGTTACGCCCGCTATATAGGTCTCGCTTTTCGCTAGACAAGCGCGATTACTCACGATTTAGTGCGTTCGCTTACGGACTGTTACGGAACACTGATTTCAACTATACCCTTTCAGCCATTGATCGCTGATTTTTTGCCGCCGATGGCTTTGTTCATGTTTGTTTAATCTTTTGATATCTGTTTTTGTAAGTAGTAATCAGTTTTATTTTGAGAGATTTTGTTTTGTTTTTAATATAATTCACTGTGAATTCGTTGTCAGAGGGTTATGAATATTTATAGCATTGTCTGCGTAGATTTGCTAATAAAGGTAGGTAGGTACCTATTTAAAATATGACATAATATTATTGTGTTGAACTTTGAAGGTTATATTTAATGATTTTTCGGTTGATCCTGTCGTCATACGAAAGATTTTGTAATGCGTTGCCTTCAACACGAGTGTTCGAAGTTAAAGGGGTTAATACGACGTAGTTTGGTGGGCGCTTAGCTACGAGTCACGTAATTGTATTTTGTGTGCGAGTATTGAAACAAATCCCGTAACAACAGTTTTGTAAGTGCAGTTAGATTGTACGTCTCAAGTAGTCTCAACTTAACTCCCGTAACGGCAGTTGACGTATCCTACGGTTTTATAGTAGTCATATAAATACTTAATAAGGAGGGACCTAGATATATTAGATGTGTAAAATTATATACCAAGCATTTGCAATTACATCTTTGTTCCATTAAAACCTTCACTGTGGGAATGTTGCCAACAACTGAGTTAATATCTAGACAATTAGATGGCCTAATAGATTAAATGAGAAAAATTGCTCTATTTGTTGTACAATCAAGCGTCACACTTTTTAGTAAGTACCACCAATTTTATATATTGTGTAACATAATATACACATCTGTTGCTTAATCTTACCAACATTACACAATTTGGTCGGTTACAATTTGCCAACCGTACTTCAACAATAAATATCTATAAGTATTAATGACAGTCATACAACGCAATTAGAGCGTATAATCGAGGCTTCTTAAATGCTGACCTTAAAATATAGATTGCTATAGGTTTAGACTGCGCTGTAAATTATATCTTAATGGTGGGAAGATCATTTCACCACATCATTTCAACCCACAAACGTCTCAGTGCTGGACACAGGTCTCCCCCAAAGAATGTGGTGGGAATTCAGCCTACTATACCACGCTGGCCAGACGGGTTGGAAGAAGATACCTCACTTTGAATAAATATATTTCCAAGCTATTCATATATGTATGTGCGTCATGAGATTATACAAAGTAAACAACTAAGTACTAGGTATACATATTTAACTAGGACTTAATTGTAACCGACGGTGTTGTTGCTCTTTTTTTACATTCCTAAACCGTAATGTAGTCCACTCCTGCGACCTTCAGTTCATTGTATCTCCATACCCTGTCTATATATTTATAACATAAACATAACATAGCATCATGCCTTTTTCTCCGAAGGGTTAGGCAGAGGTGTTTTACACCCACATTTCGCCAGCTATGTTTTTGGTCCAATGAAATAGGTGGCGAGCCTATTATTTTTTTATTTCAAAATATATGTTTCAAATATAACTTGTATGGTACAACTAATACAGGAACGTCTACCGTGATCTTAACAAATGTATTCTATTTAGTACACGAGTATTTGCATAATTGGATGGGCCATAACAAAGATAATTTTGATGTGCGGGAAATCACTAACACCAATATAAAGTTAAGGCATTTTGAAAAATGATCCTTTACCTATATCTTTACCTACAATTTTCTATGTTCACACAAATTTATTAAAGCCCTATTTGATATTAGTGACATAATCAATTACATAATTTATATTGAACAGTCATTCATGAGAACTATACCTACAGCTGATAAAAGATATAGGTACCTATTTGTTTATATTGATAAAAACACATACGTAAGTATTGTTTGAAACAAGTAAAATAAACGCTGAACACAAATAAGCCGATTATATGAGTTTGCGATTGCAAAATTGAACATTTTGTATTGTAACTATACTTAGATAATTAGGTAATAGTATTTATATAAGTGTAGATAGAGTTACCAAGTGGTTTTTTTTTGCAGTCTTTATTTGATTTTGAGTCTTATTCAATCAATTGAAGACGTGGCCTTGTCTTCGCTTGTACCGGACAATAAACCTTTGCTCTAGCAATATTTTCGAGTAGTTCGTCGCCAATGAAGTTCACTCATCTTTATTTCTTCCCCGCGAAGTAGCTTATATCTTTCGAGAAAATTTGTATCTGTATTGAAGTGGAATTATGTACGTTTTGTTCATGGAATTTAACATTAAGAGGAAACGAAGTTTTAATAATAATATCAAAAATTAAAAGGATTATAAAAGACACTCGTTACAATAGGCTATCCTTTTACGACAAAATTATACAACCGTGTTACGTTTTCGATGCTAACAGAATTTAAAGTAAATGCATTGTGTATAATATGTTAACGCTTATATACATAATATAAGACGTCATTGTCTGATATATAATTATAATATACAGGGTGTCCCGAAACTCAACGTCAAGCGGCTACCGGGCGATGGTACTATAGGCTGTACCTGTTCTGAGAAAAATATTTAAAAAAATCCAAGTCATATGGTTCAGTTATAAAAATTTTTTTTTTGAAAATGATGGAAATCGACAACTGTGTAGACATTTTTAGGTACTGCTATGACAGTGCCAGATTTTGTTACGATTTTTATTTTACAAATCCTTATTAAGTATATATTATAGTTTGCTGTTACAAATTCAAAAGTTATTTATTAATATTTTTTTTATGACTGAACCATATGACTTGGATTTTTTAAATATATTTTTCTCGGAACAGGTACAGCCTATACCATCGCCTGGTAGCCGCTTGACGTTGAGTTTCGGGATACCCTGTATATATATATATGTTTGTCTGTTATTATGTAAATAGTGCGTTGTATCACAAACTTCTATTTCATTTAAAATAAATCTATCCTTTGCCACATCACTACTAAGCTATTATTGTAAGGTTTATTATTTACTCTGTTGTGTAATTCTGAGCTATTAATGATGTCACTTTGGTTCCATTTATTTCTCGCAGTATTAAACAGTTCACTATAAAAATGGATACTCATATACTATAATAATATTTTTTTAAAGTAGGTACATAATTGGTTTCATGTACTTATCATAAGAAACGAATCAGAATTTTTAAACATGTCTGGTACTTACACGTATTTTGTTACTTAATAGTTCTCTCGTAATTCTTCCTGTAACAGTTTCTGAAGAATCTTATTACATTATAATTTATAAATTAAAATACGTAACAATCTCTGCGCGGTATAGGATTGATCATGAAAGGCTTAGCTTAGGTCGTTGTCAACAGTGTTGGCGGCGAACTTGAATGATACCATTGTGATTACAAAGCATCGTGCAATGCATGAGCCACTAGCGACTTACATAATTCTTTATTCACCTATTTATATACCATAATTATAATAAGTGATATTTACGTTCATTTCGTACCTAACAACACATTTTTTCTATTAATATGATCTTAAAATTATCCTCGGATCTCAAACATCCTTAGATGTAAACATGTGACGTTATTCGCAATAAAAAACCGTATAATATTGGCGGTTTAGCAATAGTGTAGAGGCAATTTCACACATTCGCCAATGTAATAAGTATTGCACCGATCGCAACCTTGGCTCGGTTCAGATCTGGATCCACAAGCAACACGCTGCGCGCTCGTAACTCACATCGACATTACATAATGTAACACAAACTCTGACTCCATTGCTACTTATATAATGTCGTATTATGTAGCAGCGTGGACGAAATGTCACAAGACTGTATGGGGCTTCTTTGTTAACTTATGTCGCATTACGGGAACGTAGGTAACTGTTCTTTCGAAATTTCATGTGCATATATATATGGATATTAAAAGAGCCGTTATTTGTGGTACTCATAAAATTATGATAGTTAGAGAGAGACTACGTACCTAGTTGTTCAAGAAGTACATATTTGTCAACGAATCATCTGTTGTCCACAGTAAATGGTGCGCGCGGGTCATCCTTTGGCCCAGTTCGGACCAAGCGTAGGAACAGGCCGAACATCATTGCTCCTTTCTCCGGGCCGTATCAGCAGCACATGCCCATGTCTGCTCGGGTAAACAATATTTGTTATTGTAAACGAAACAATTTTATATAACGTGTTTACAGACACAACCTACTCATACAAACAGATAAGTTATTCACAACATGAGTATCTATATCACAAGTCATAATGTCAAGAAGAGTATGATGAAGGTTCTAAAACGAACGTTCGCGTGTTGGGAGCATCGCCCTCGCGTCATGTTATAAATATCTTGAGTAAATAAGATAGACCTGAGATGACATCATGCGTTATAATCTGAAATGCTGCTTAGCGATTGTTCTTACAAACTGAAGTGTTATATTGATGATATATTGTTGATTCTTTGTTCAGGCGCGGTTCACGTACGCGTTAGAGCTTATGCACACTGGCAAACTTAAAGATGCTGCACCACAGTTAGCATTGGCAGCCTCTTCTTGCCATGCGGACCTCCGTGTGGCACGGCCTCTATTAGCACAGGTATGTTGCTCTATTCGAATAGTTTATTTAGTTTTTATTGATTTTAGTGGTTTGTGGATGCTTCAGAAGTATCTACAACAGGACTTTTAACAGCTTTTTTGTGATACATTACCATTAACGATCAATAGTTTGCAGACAACTTCACGATACCTGTTATTTCATTTAGAATTTTGTTGTTACCCAATTGCTAAAGTAAGGCAGTGTAATGTGTTTACGTGTATTTTTCCTATTAAGATATTTTGTTGAGCTAAATACTTATTTATCAGTTTAATAACAAATCCACATAGTGTCATAAAAGGGTATTGTATAATTACAATGTAGAATGCAATAAACAACTTAGATACTTCGTGGGAAATTTTAACTATGATTCACGTTAGAAAATCAATAGTACTCATTTAGATGATTACAACGAAATTTGCGATATTATTTAAATACCTAGTTAAAAAAAGAATTTTATCAACAATAATTATGGTATATGGCTAGTGAAGCCATAGGTATATATTGCAATTTTATATATTTTTTTTAGGGTTCCGTAGTTCTGACTAGGAACCCTTATAGTTTCGTTATGTCCGTCTGTCTGTCTGTCCGAGGTTTTGATAAGAGACCGTTAGTAGTAGAAAGCTGTTATTTTGTAGGAGTGTGTATATCGTAACAATAATTATGGTAGCTCTCATACATGTGAAGAGGGGATGAATTTTTTTTTGTCGTCTACCCCATCGTGTGGGGTATACTAACATAACATACTAACATTATTTTTCGATTTAATGGTCTATTTACGAAATATTAAACTTTAAAGAGCAAATTTTTGTTCCAGTAGGGCGTCCCCCCCTCTAAAAACTAAACTGTTGGCTTGAAAAATCTGGAAAACTTCATAATGATAGTGCATTTCATGAACTTTAAATGGAAATTATAGCGGTTAAGATAACTTTATTAGTTTAGCAGTAATAGTCGTTGAATTTGGGTGTTGGATAATTTTGTACCAAATACAAAATCCTTAGCATTAATCTTTTATAGTGACTAAGATAAAGTAGTTGCTTGTTTTGTTTTCTATAATTACTGCGCTTCTCAACAAAAGGACATAAGCGGTGTGAAGATACGCTCTTTTGATGCGGCACCCTACATTGAGCATGGTCCGACATGCTCTTAACCGGTTTTTAGGGTTCCGTAGTCAACTAGGAACCCTTATAGTTTCGCCATGTCTGTCTGTCCGTCTGTCCGTCCTCGCTTAATCTCTGTGACCGTTAGCACTAGAAAGCTGAAATTTGGGACCAATATGTGTATCAATCACGCCGACAAAGTGCTAAAATAAAAATTGGAAAAAAATGTTTTATTAGGGTAGCCCCCCTATATGTAAAGTGGGAAGTGTTTTTTTTTTTAATTTTAACCCTAATGTGTGATATATTGTTGGAAAGGTATTTAAAAATGAATAGGGGTTTACTAAAATCATTTTTTGATAATGTCAATAATTTCGGAAATAATCGCTCCAAAAGTAAAAAACAAAGCGTCCCCCCCCCTCTAACTTTTGAACCATAAGTTTAGAAAATACGAAAAAAATCTGAAAAGTAGAACTTTATAAGGACTTTCTAGGAAAATTATTTTGAACTTGGATGGAAACAACAGATGGAAACTGCAGTTAACCAATATAATTTGGTCCCTGAATCGTATGAGCGCCTATACAATCCAGAGGTCAAGTTTCATTTGCCCGTATTTTTTTTTTAACTTCGTTTACATAATATTTTATTATCCTGAACGTATCTTTTTTCAAACAAAAAAATAATTATTAAAATAGGTTCTCGCAATTCAAAATTACCATCGAAAACTTCTGGCACGTCTATGTATTAATTAGTAACCCAATTCATGAATTTATAGTTTTCAAGAACTAACACTTATTGTGACGGACGGGAAACTACGGAACCCTACACTGAGCGTGGCCCGACACGCTCTTGGCCGGTTTTTTTTTTAATATTTATTGTTTATGTAGGAAAATATTAATATAATATCTACAAGAAAATAATATTTACAACTAAAGCTAAGTACTAAACAAAATAAAAATACGAAAATAGAAAATACGAAGCCATATTATATTAATAATATTCTACTACATTCACACAGTGCCATCTAGTTCCAAAGTAAGCAATTATATTTGCTTGTGTTATGGGTACTAAACAACTGATATACTACTTTAATACATTTTTTTTTGTAAATACATACATATTATAGATAAATTACACCCAGACACAGAACAAACCTTTATGCTCATCACACAAAGATATGTCCTGGGTGAAGCTCGAACCCACGACCTGCAGTTTAGCAGTCAGGTCTAGTAGTGGCTCTTGGTCTAGTGGTTAGTGAAACCACTAGATGACTAGACCAACAAGCCAGTCAAATCCATTATATCATAATAATTACAATAACCAAAAAAATTGTAAATTCAGCAAAATTTCAGTTAGTATATTGGGACTGTATGTATGTACTTTATAATTTGGACATAAATATTCCTTTATTTTATCTGTGCATCACCCGAAGGTCAACTGGTAGAGAATGTCTCTGGCATTAAGTCTGCCTGTGTGCAAGAAGTTATCAATCCATTTGTCTTTACAGGTCATCATGGTACTCAGCAAAAACCGTGATCCGAGGGGTTTGACGCGAGAAGTGAACCACTTAGTGCGCCACCTATCTACTGTGTCCTGGATCAAGTCTGTTGACATGGAGTGCATATTGTGTTGCGATACCTTCACCAAACCGGTGACAACGCCATGTGGACACATGTTCTGTCGGACCTGTATTGAGAAGGCCCTTGACTACAGAAAAAGGTGCCCTTTGTGTCTGCGGAGCTTGTATGACTTCAAGCTTAATGAGGTAATTGTACAAATTATACTAGCATGATATTAGACAACGCCTGTTACTGTCTAACTCGCGGATCAAGGTCTTAATTTATAGAATTTCATCTGCTACTGTTGATTATGCAAATTATTTAGTAACCTCGTTCAATATATTACTATTATTATTATATTATTTATATATTACTCTAAATAAACATTGTTGGTAGGTCTTAAATAAATAAAACCAATAAAAATATAGTAACTGTAAAGTATGTGTCAGGATTTCTTTTACATAATCTTACTAATGAAAGAGAAATCATTTTACATAAAAAAAAAAATTAAGGTATAATGAAATCTCGGCAAGTAACTCATCAACAAAGTAGGTTTCGATTTCAACCGAAGTGTGTTTCAACACAAGTAATTAGTAAGTGTACAACTGAGGTAAGATTGTTTGAACCAAATCATGTGTTTCAAAATGTCGGCGGCAAAGGTAATAGAGACACTCTTTACATAATTAAACTGCTGTAGATCAACCCACGCGTATCGCCTAACAGCCTTTTTGATTTTGAGGAATACTATGCTACTATACTAAAGACGTAGAGTGTAATTCATAGTTGCGAAGTTCAATATCGCGATGTACGTTACAGCGAAAGTTTACTATTGCGACGGACGACTCAATGCAACAACACCATTTAGTTTCGGAAAAATTATTCTTAAAAATAGGAATCTTGTTTTTCCTGAATCATGTAGATGCGTCATACTTCGTTTGTAGAGTAGAATAGTTAATGGTATTATTTTAACTTTGTTACAAATTATCGTGGAAATGATGAGTATGCGAAGTAGGCGTTTTGTTGACGACATTAGCCCGACTTTGGGTGCGAATACTCAGTGAACACAAACGTGTCCTTGTATAATTTAGGTGAGAATATTTAGATTAACGCATGACTAATTATAGCCGACCAGTCTTATATCTATTCGTTTTATTTTTATTACATAACATTTATTTAATCAGTTATATTATTACGTAAACAATTTCTCGAATGATCGTATATTTAACTTGACCTGATGAAAACTATTAAATGTTAAAGATTTATGCGAAATAAGTAAAAAATACACACATGCAGATAGGTGAGGAACCATGTTGTTATTCCTAAACAAACGAATTTACATTCGACCTTGTGATTTTTGCATCAAATTATTAATTTATATATATAACATGTTTCGTTTATAAGCGTACATACGTCATTCTATTAATAACAAAAGATATTATATAATAAACTAACACATTAGAGATGATCCTGGTATAAAGCTTCGGACCATGATGCACGCGGAATAAACCAATATTACTGTAGAACTTAGTTAATGTTAACAGCCATATTTCGATGTAGTTTATTCATTTAAATAAAATACATGATACTTATGAATGTCTTACAAAACAAAGATGATAATGAAAAAACTTTATTTATCTAGGTTACAAAATAACTCTTATAAAAGTCTTATGTTACTGGTTATCCTAAATAGGGTCAGCCAATTTGCCAATGACTGTGTCTTTACCTTTTCCTCTTAATCAATAACAATTAATGTGTATTTAAAACAGACATCAATTTGAAATTGTATTACTTGCAGACTAATGACACAGTGTTCGTGAAGGGAGCTTTGGCTGCAATCGACGCTCTTAGCCCACCTAAACCGATGTTGGAGGATAACCTCGTCCCGATATTCGTATGCACAGTCGCTTATCCTTCGTGAGTATTTTATACAAAATCATAACATACCTATTGCCTGTAATTGTGTAAATTTAGCCTGTTCTTGGCTCGGTAGGTACGTTACTGAAAATATGCTACGAGATAGCATGAACAAATTTATAAGTTTTCACAGATACACTTAAAAAGCATTTTTATCAACCTAACACTTACAATATAATTCTATTGAATGTTGCTGTTCATTTAAATGTAATGATAAAAGAGATCTTTTAATAGTTTTTCACCATATTCTTTCCAATGTTAAAGGTAAGCCCTTTAAGATAGGGAAGAAAATTTGTTGAAGTGAATTGTGAATCATAGTGTTTATTCAGTAGATAACAAAATTATTTGTATAGTTTAGTAGTAGAATTAACACAACATCTTTTATTTTAGGGTTCCATGCCCCCTGTTCATATTCGATCCTCGCTATTGGCTGATGATCCGTCGCGTGCTGGAGTCAGGATCTCGCCGCTTCGGCATGGTTGCTTTGGATAGAGACAAGAAATATGCTGATTATGGCACGGTCAGTTATCAATATACTGTTATAATCTTTTGTATATATTCTTTGTAATCATACGCCATGAGGGTAAGCTGTTACCGTAGCCTATGGACGCCAGTAACATTACAAAGTGCGTTGTTGATCCTTAAGAACCCCTTCTCATCCTAATGAGTTCTAGACTCACCAGAAGGAACACATAATCATCATTACAACCCATAAAGGACCCACTGCTGGGCACGGGTCTGAATATTTTGGAGGGAAATTAGCCTAACTATACGACGCTGGCCAGACGGCTTGGTATAGGGTATGTTTCGAATTTTCTTTTTCTCCGGTTACTCACTTAGTCGCCTTTTACGATACATTATGTATTGTTAATCTGTCGCTACACGGAACGTAATACTATTGTTATTATGGCGGCGATGTACTATCAACTTTATATTTAGTAAGCTTTTCTGAGCAAGATGGCATCCAAACTCTATTGTCTTTTGTGGTGTGTGGGATAAAAGTGATTTTTACTTCGGTAGTAAAGGCTGTTGTCTTTTTCTGATAAGTTACACATCATAGTGATAGAATTAGATTATTTTTTGTTATAACGATCATCCGAAAAACGTCCATTGTTGTCAGGACCGGTTGAATGTGGCTTGCATCCAGTGCGATCCTGCGGTTCGGATCTGGTCATATGTCCACCTTCAGTGGACTTACGGTTGATATATTGTGTCGGTGCGCATTATGCAAGAAATCTGTATTACTTAAAATTTAGTACATAAGATGACTACGACAAGACTAACGCCATCTATATTTTGGAGCGGTCGAATGTTGTAGTGAACACAACAGTTGCAATACACGACTTGACTCACTCTCGAAGCAATCAGTGGTAGTGTGTACTTACATAAAATTTGTTATATAATTTACAGATACTGGAAGTACGCGATTGTGTACAATTGGAAGATGGCAGGTCCATACTATCTACGATTGGATTATCACGTTTCAAAGTGATGGAAAGAAGCATGCGAGACGGGTGAGTCGGCTTTTTTTAAATCTTGTACCACGGTTTATCTCGAAGGGGTAGGCAGAAGTACATCATACCCACATGTCGCTAGCTATGTTAAGTCCCAAGTAATAGAGAGCTAGCCTTAATTTAATATTTCTGAACCGGGGGTCGAACTATTCTACACCACCAACTATCAATAAGATTACATTTAGCCATTTTGGGGCGATTGAGTAACCAACATCCAGCCCAAATTTTGTATATATAATATTACTAGGATAATAAAAATAACTGTAATATATAATTTACAGATGTGAAGTTGCTCGTATTATACTGATCCAAGATGTCCCACCAGACGATGTGGTCGCTACCGACGACCTCAAAATGTACGCGTCACAGATAATGCTGAAAGCAGTACTGTGGCTTAGTACCCTCGGCAGTGATATATTGTCAGATATTGAAGACGCGTTCGGTAGTCTTCCTACTATACGCGAGGAAGATGATAACGAAGATTGGTGGGAGTCCGCCGATGGTCCTGCATGGCTGTGGTGGCTGGTAGCTGTACTGCCTCTGCGAATGGAAATAAAGGTAATTTTTTAACCCTATTGTAATGGGTTCTAGACCATACTAAATATACTTATTTTTTTTTTAACATACCCTGTCCTAGTCATAACTAATGACTATCTAAAGTTTAAGTATTATCGACATATTTTGGTTTTGGAATTAGTAAAAAAAAAAAAAGAATGTTTTCACTCATATTAGTTAACAATTATATTAATTATACAATGTGATTATACTTTTTTGCATAAAAAAAGCAACATTCAAAACAAATGGCAGGCCCCTATGCTGTCAATAATTATTCAATATTTTTAGTGGATGTTATTTGATAACAGTTAAAAATAACGTCGCCTATATTATCACCATAAGCCTTTTCTTCGTATTGAATTAAATTTGATTAAAATGAAACAAAATTAGATTTAACTAAAAATAAATGTTCATCTATATTAACTCAATTAGGCTAGAGAAACACTTTACATCAAGCGAGCCATCTATATGTTTTTTGGCCTCTTGATAAAAATAATAATGGCCTTGTAATTTGTTGCAGGTACTAATCCTTTCGACTAGCTGTCTGATAAAACGTATGATGGCCGTGGCTCGCACTCTGGAAGCAGTAGACCAAGTGACGCTGACCACTGTAGCTCCCGGACAGTACCAAATGCGCATCAACATTACCGACGAACCCATTCCCATCACCACCGATGAGACGTTAGTTAATTAGAGTTGCGGCCATTTCGTCAACAAAATCTTGATATCCGGATTTGTACTTGGGAGTTATTGTCGTAATTATGTGGGCATTCACTACAATAATTAAGTGTGTGAACTTAAAAAACTCTTTAATGTTTTTGTCAACGTTTCGGAACATTTCATAACTGAAATAGTTTATTTTTTTAAGTAGCTGTGTACACAACACAGTTGATATACGTGTAGTTCTACATTTATACTCTTGAATACCGCCATATTTCGTAGTTATATTAAGTAGCAGGTTTTTGATAACTTTATACTGTCTCACTTCCTACACCAACAACAGGGTACTTTACTTCCCTTGACGACCAGCTTGTGACCATGGTAGGTGACTGAACCTCAAATCTTATTCGTTGCAGGGTCCTTAATGTGATTAAATCATATTTTAGAGTAGCTCTCGCTCCCTTTTCTGCGTTGTCGATGTAGATTTTGTAAATTATTTGATGTCTCGCATCATATTCTTATCTTAAAATCATAAATATAAACAATGTATTTGGATTAGCGTAATGTAGTAGGTACATTTTTCAAATTGTTAAACCAATGTACCCGGTACAATGGATTTATATTTCTGATTTAATCTTTCAAAAGTTTTTGGTCCTCTGAGGTTAATTTAAATTTCGAATGTAAAAACTATTAAGCACCCAATAGGGATTGAATCTAACACCCGCACCACTGCCAGCATAATTTATACATCCTTAATAATAATAAAAATAAGAAATCACATAAAGTACAATATATCTCAATCAATATAATTGCAGCAAATCAAATCAAAACACATAAATAAAAATCAAATAAAATTGTATAAAAATAAAACAAATCTAAGTAGATTAAATTTAAATTAAGATAAAAAAATATAATTGAAAATTATATACAATAAGGAAACCCATCAATACAAAATATAGATGAGCTGTAATTAATCTTTTATAGTTAACAATCAAATGACTAAAGATAAATAATTGTGATAAATACCTTTTATATTTAACTAAAGTTTATTTTATTTTGACTATTTTAAAAGCGAATGTTTGGGTGAACCCGTCTAGCATGGTGCTAGTGTTAGTAGCTTGGTTGGCTCATCGTTGTAAAGGACCTAAATCTTTATATTTCAAATACCCTAAGACACCTACTTTTCAATATTGTAATTTAAACAAATATATATACTAGTAGACATATAAAGTTTAGTGTATTTGTGTCTATATATATCTGATTGATGTTTAATAATAATAAACATTCCATGCTGAGCCCGTCTACCTCTACAAGGTACGGTAAGGTAGTAGATAAGAGAACCCAGTGATCGTAGAGATCTAACTTTGTACTAAGTGCGAACATTTATGTAAGCAAATTCCTTTATATAGCAACGGAATTTATAAGGTTCAGTGTTTTACAGTCTTGTCGATTTTATAAAAGAAACGTATCCCTCCCTGAGTATAAACGCAACGCATTGATGCTACGTGGTTTTATCTTAAGACAGATATACAGTTTAATTTGTCTTTATTCAATATTATATTTCATAAAAAATATTTATAATATTCGTTATACAAAACAATATTATTATGACATGTCCCGGCCCCAGCGTGTGTGGATTATGGCCTAAACTCTGTCGACTCTCTAGATAGAGGAGAGGAGACTCGAGCCCAGCTTTGGGACTTTAATGGGTTGCTGATGACGATGTCCTGTTTAAAAATAATTATCTAATTATTGTGTCTTTCTTTCAGTCAGGATATTTATCTCGTTTCATATGATTAAATAATAAGCAAATGATTTTAATTTCAGTTACGTTTGCATTTTACGTTGCATTTATACACACAAAGGAGCTGTTAACGTAACGAACATCCTTTGCTAGTATTCCAAATATCGCGGCAATTTTCACGCTATAAGCATTCCAAGCTCCTTTACTCCACCGAGGGCCAGTTAACGCACTCAGCCTTTTTATTTTATAGCGTCAACAAACTGGTGTTTTTTTTTTCACGATCGCATCGTGAGTTTCTTATTTTGTGCATTCATAAGAACGTTTCTTATGAACTGAATGCACATGTGTGCCGCCCTACTATACAAATTTTCTCTTACTATTTAACTTATTTTCAGGATGATTGGTTTCACTTTGTATGAACACTTTGCTGACTTGTATTTAAATTAAGTCTTAGCTTCTACGAATGACACATTGATATATTTGTCATTCATTGTGAAGTTTCATTAAATTATACGTTAGAAATTAGTTTAAGTCTATGTCTAAGTATAAGTTATAACATTTGATGTTGTAGTTATTTAGGTTGTTTAATAAGTAATTACTGAGTGTCTATTGCGCAGAGATAAAAAAATGTGGACTCGTAAATGTTAATATTGCATGAAATATGTGTTTAAATTATATAAATGTAGACAACATTTGAAAAATTTATATTTCTAATAACAAAAAAATGGCAATAGACGCAAAGTTTACGATCTCATCCAAATATTTAGACTAAGATTTTTGTTGTCATCTTATATTACTATATTAGAGCGAAACATGTATTGTGTTTCAGTAACTAATATTAGTTCAGCCATTTATATTGTAATGAAGTACCAATTACTTTGCTACACCATTCCTATAAGAATAAAATACGATCTCATAATTAATAAATAGATCATTGCATGGTTAATCTCTAAAAAATAGTTTAGAATATTATATTTTACAGTAGTGAACAAAAACTTTATTAAGTTCTTGGGAGCCGGGGGATGGTTAAGTAAGAACATAATTTATGAAACCATTTTTATATTGTAAGAATTTAGTAAATAAAATTTAATTTTATATGTGAAGAAGAAGTTAATACAACTAGAATATTTTACAATCTTTTGGAGAATTTATTGCGTTTTCAAATTGACATATTATGGTACATGCGTATTCGGTTGAAACGAAGCGTTCTTATGAATACGCAAGCATGAATAAAAAACGAGAGAAATTGTTGTTTGAAAATGATACTTATTAATTATCCTGCCGGCACCCATGATGATTATGTTCAACAAAGCTGATTGATTAAAGTTATCGCTGTGATCGAGTAGAAATCATAAATTTACGTTACGAAATATTTTGTCAATCATGGTCAATGGTATTAAAAATTATGTTGACTATTGATCCTCAAAAAATAAACCTTACTCTGTTAGCCATTTACTAGCTATTTACTTATATATGTCCGTGATTTTCATTTTGATGTGTTACAACGTTTACACATTCGAATAATACATGCGCATTCGATTCAACACTGTTTATAAGAATGCGCAAGTGATATTCTAATGTGAGCGCAGAATAAACGTCATTGTGTAAATGCTTCTAGCTTATAACATGTTAGCATAGGATTCAAAATATCATTGAACACTGTGTTTATGACGAAGCTTTCTTTCGTTTCCTAATAAAATAATATATGTAAGTATCGTTGTTTTAATACTGTCCACTACACAGTACAAACCTTCCCAATTTACTGAGTACGTTCACTTTGTAAAGTATTCTGAAGAAGCAACTTTGCAAACTAAAGACAAACTTCTTAAATATTTCAAAATTAAAAATTCACATAAATTAGGCTATCGTTAAAATTTAGTTAATAGACTCAATTTATACATCAATCTTTTGTTAAAGATTTACTTCTACTTGAAGAGATTTTAAGATGTATATTAATAAGCGCGGCTTTACTTGCGTGATCCATGAGAACGCTGTATATATAATATAGTTATACATGTCATATGTGCAAGGTACTTCGGAATATAATCTTCTTCGATTCGCTTTCGATTCCGATGCAGCAGCACACTCGAAATAGCACTCCAAGGGTATTCATCATCATATCAGCCCAACGATATCCACTACTGGACATAGGCCCCACCTAATTTCCGCCACAGCGACCGATTTTGTGCCGCCCGCAACTAACGACCATCTGCAACCTTTGGCTCAAATCATACCGAAATGGCAGCGCAGGGCAGCGGCGCGACTGCCTAATGCTATTTCTATGCGCAGTTTACATTCTACATTTAACAAGGAACCTTGTGTGTACTTTGAGTGTTTTGGATTTAATTATTATTGCACGTATACTTGAAGAAGAGGAGGAAGAGGAGACTTAGAAGAAAAATAAATTTTTAGCGGGCGCGGTGGGCAAGACACTGCCAGCGGCCGTCCGCGACTGCTCGATCAGTCGCGTGCCGCCGCCGCGTAGGAGTCGTCAGAGTGCTCGCGGCGCGGCGTCGCGGGCGGCCGCGAGACTTTCCAAGTTTCTCAAGCGATACTATGTATTACAATAATGAAGATAAAGTTTTAAATCATATGACACTGAAATTGCTCGCCGCTGCGCTGCCAGCCGCTGCCATTTCGGTTTGATATGAGCCTTATTAGGTCGTCAGTCTATTTGGCGGGTGGCCGCCTCACGCTGCGCTTTTCAGTAGATGGCCGCCACTCGAGAACTTTATTGCTTTATCGGCCATTAGTCCTGCGAGCTTTGTGGTCTACCCACTGCCATAAACGGGCAAAGGGATTGATGTACAAAAATTCTCGGCCGGTCCAAGTACCTTTTCTGACTTAAGTATTTGACACTTTCAATAATAATCATTATCACAAACCCATTAATGTCCCACTGCTGGGCTCTGGTCTCCTCTCCTCTATCTCGAGAGCTAAGAGGGCTATAGCAGTAAGTACCTCCTCTATTCTCAATAAAGAACAGTTTTTATATTCATAGGCCCGTACAAAATATATCATGTTTTCAAAGCTCTTTTTATAGTAATGTCTAATTCATCACGTTTAGTTCCAATGTAATGTAATAACAAAATACATTTTATGGTAGGGTATAACTTATATAGGTACTTAGTTGTGAAATCTAATAAAAAATATGGATAAAGTAAATAGGTGTTAAACATTTAGAATTATTTTTGTCAAGATGTTGCGTGTTATTGGTGTATATTTATTTCGAAAGAATTTTCGTTATCTTTATTTACTCGGTATATTAGTGGTAATTGTGGCAATATATGCACAGAACGTAGAGGATTTTAGGCTGGCCCGTCTCACAACGAAAATATGTATACACGTTGATAAAGATTCTATAAAAGGTAGTATATGTTTTTAAGTAAGTAGATACCATTCTCTATAATCGCTTCAACATTATATCTTGGATCTCATAAAGTGCCACCTCTGCTTTAGAGTACCTACCTAACACTAACACCGAACATAATTTGGTATTTATTATGTACGAGCTTAGGCCCGCGACGTATATAATATATTTACGTAGATTTTGATGTTGACATGGATCTTTATAAATACTTTGTTTAGTTTCAAGTATAATTTTGTCAAACGTTGTTTTATAAATGAAAATTTGTTTTTTGTCAAAAAAATTGGACACCGAAAAATCATCTACGTATAAACTGTTCTACGTATTCTTCAAAGACATGTATTCGCTGTAAATATATCAACGCAAATGATCATACCCACCTAGTTCGACGCCCCCTAAGCAACATCTCGGTAATCGAAAAATCAAAATTTTACAGGATAAATTATTGGGTCTATTGCAGTCGTTGATGTATCATAAGAAAGCTATTTTTTCGTGAAATATTACTGGGTAACTAATACGAAATTCTATTTTATCAAAACCTAAGAAAACCCTAGAAATTAACGAAAATAAATAATACCTACCTAAAATTCTAGACATAAAACTTTACAGTAATAGTACTTACGGGGTATAAATATTGCAGTAAATTTACTAAACAAAATATTTAGTAACATAATGTTATGGAATTTTACAGCGTTATTTTCTATCGTCGGGATGATACGTATAACGTGCTATTACGAAGTTATTGTGGTACCTAACATTAAATAATTTTAAACACTGTATTATATAGTTGTGTATAGATATAGATAGATAGATATAGAAGATGTAGGAGTATGGAGAATCTCTCGGTATGGAGCTCATTAATAGACTATATTCTTACTTTGCTTTCTACTTCAAGCTCGTCACAAGTCCTGTTTCTTGAGACCGGACACAGGGCCGTGCAGAGCAGATATAGTACAGTTTTACTTTGACGCCATGCATGCCACGTGCTTTCGTTTCTTTTGGGGTGGCTGTCAAGGCAACGGCAACAGGTTCGAAACGAAAGAACAGTGCTTACAATATTGTATTCTTAATGCTACAGGAGATGACCGTAAGTAATTTTGTTCAAAGCTTTATATTTATAACACTAGCTTTTGCCCGCGACTTCGTCCGCGTAGATTTCGATATTTACATAGATCTTTGTTTTAAGTGCAATTCAAAAATTTTCATGTACCTATCACCCCACTACAGGGGTTGAATTTCATTTTACGTCAAAATAGATAACATTTTCGTAATCAGCGTCCCACAAAACCTTGAAAATTACATTCATATCAATTTCTAATAATTTTCACACCCATTTCATTCCTTAGGGTAAGTTTTTCAAACACCAAAAAGTACCCATTAACTCCCTTCTTAACTGAAGTTCTAATTGCGTATTATCCGTCCATAGAAACCTAAAAATAACAACTAAGTACTTAGTTTTTAAACGCCTTTATCACAATTTCATTCCCTTTGGAATAGAATTTAAAAAAAAAAGCAAAGAGCACGTATTTGTGTTTTTGATCACATGTATAAAAAAACACAATACAATTTCTCCATATAAACTTTGGTACCCTGTTTGACCCCTTTAGGAGTTGAATTTAATTTTATGTAAATAACATTTTCTGTATTTTTATTGTAAATTTCTGTATTCCCACGAATCTTCCAAACGACTGGATGGATTTTGACAATTAGGGTATCGTTAGATTCGTCTAGAAAACCCAAGTGTCCTTAGATAGGTTTTAAGAATAAAAAGAGTTAAACGGCGGGCTTTTGACGCCAAATTGTAGGAAGTTCAATTTTTTTTTAACCTAACCTATCGATTTTGGTATTAAAATAAAGAAAATCAAAAGGAGATTACATATATTCAAAAAGAGATTATACATATTTGAATGGTTCCAAATTGTAAGTAGGTAGTTCTATTTTTTTTTAACCAAACCTATCGAGTAGAGTATCAAAATAAAGGGAATCAAATGGAGATTACAAATATATACATATGTTATGTATTTAAATTTAATTAGGTATAATATTACAATAATTTTACGGTCTTTTTAGTGCGTTGCTCTCTGTTGATTTTTTACAGTCGGGTTATTAAATTTTTTAAATTATATTTACTTGTTAATAGATAAGGGTAGACTGTATAATGATTGGCACCCGGAAATAAAAACCTATTTATTCAAATCAATCATGGTTTTATGAACAATAAAAATATAAAATTCTAAAATGTATCGAAAAGTACAGTAATTGGCATCAAAAGTACAGTTATTAACAACTAAGTATCCGTCATTGGTACTTAATATTAATAAGCATTTTTAGGGTTCCGTAGCTAAAATGGCAAAAACAGAACCCTCATAGCATAAATTGTGTCCCCACCTCTTTTGACATTGAAGAGGCAGGTATTTTGTGCTATAGCAATTCTTAATATTCGATTTTAAAATACATAGTGTCAATGACTGATGAGATGCCAACAATAGTATAGTTTACCCTATTTCAAAATTGAACATGTCCAATTTTGAAGTTTTTAATTTCAATAAAATACGAAACAGGTCTTTCATCAATTCTGATAAAGAATGTTTATGCAAAATTGGAAGTAGATTGGACAAAGGAATCACTTTGTTCCATACAAACTTTTCCCCCCTATTTTCACCCCCTTAGGGGTAGAATTTCGGAAAATCCTGTCTTATCGGATGCTTAAGAACACATCCTCCAAGTTTCAGGTCTCTACGCTCAGCGGTGTAGGCTGTGCGTTGATCCGTCAGTCAGTCATTCAGGACAAAGCATTTTATATGTATAGAAGATAGATAGATAAGGGGCGCCGCAAATGACCGTGGCTGCCAGCGTATAAATATATAGTCATAGTATGTATAGTGGTTTGTTCGATAGGCGGGCACTGGCGGCGCGGTCGTATTGCTGCCATGTACGTTAGGATTTCCTTTGTTATATATTTCGCGGTGAAAGGAACCAGCCCGCGCAGCTCAGTCCCGTCAGTTTTTCTATGCCTAACATAGAATCACGCCTGATACAACAAAACAATAATTTACAGCTTGATTTATTTTTGCAGGACATGTCCCACATTTCTGCACTCTCGCTTTCGATTTTGGCACTTGTTATGGACATTACAACCGCTGGGCTTGGGATCAGTTCGCTAAGTAAGTGCACAATTTCAAGCCCACAAATTCAGTAGTTGCGGACACAGATCTGCTAAAAAAGGATAAATTGTCTGGGTGGAGGGGTTCTGCTAGTTCTGACATGGAGTGCGATTGTGGTGCCATTCCTCAAACGATGGTCCACCTGAATCAAGTTCTGCGTGCCCGAACAACTGCACACAGGAGGATTTAATTAACGCTGCTGACAATGTAGCAACCTTAGCAAGTTTAGTCTGATACAGTTACAAGAAATTTTTGTTGACACGTAAAGTAGAAATTCATTAGTGACAAAGAGATAATGATGTAAAGACAAATTCGTTAAAGAATGCGCTCAAAGGAACTATTTGATTTGGTGTTTTATTATCTTTCTTATATCCAGAGGCGGTCTCCGGAGAGGCGAGCAGGGCAACCCCTCGGGGCCTTGTTCCTGCAGAGGCTATGCGCACTCGTGTTAAAACCCAAGTAAAACTATATAAAAGGCCCGGTAATAGGAATATTTAAAGGTTTTTGTAAACACAGTAAGGAAGTTGAACATAAGCTCTAGCGCTGACCAAAGCAGAAACGTAATTACTAATTATTCGCTCGAAAAAAAAAACAAATCGTAAACATAGCACTGATCGTTATTTCATACTATTTTTTCTAGTTTGTATGGTAAGATCATACAATATATATCAATAGCACAAGATAGGTTTTTAAAATATCTAGCACTGACTAAAGTTATTTCTTGAATAAGGATTTATTTTCCAAGATGAATGCCACCTTTATTTTTACTAACATCATTTTAATTTTACAGGACCTGCAAACGGCGCTTGTATTCAGGTTGTGGTGGTAACCAGAATAATTTCGAAAGTCGCAAAGAATGCATGGCTAATTGTTTAAACCCACCAAATAATACTATACACAAGGTCCACAAACACACCACATGTATACCGTTCAATATAGAAGACCAACGTTAAATAGTTTATGAAAACACATTACACTACATTGTTTGACACTGATAAATTAAGTTAAAAATATATGATCACTGAGTGCTGAGTTATTTATTATATTTTATTATACTTTCAGTGGGCGGCAGCGCTTGCAAAATATACCCTTCAAAGGCCCAAGGGCTGCCCAAAGGTTTTCGTAAGCATCGTTCATGGAAATAAGCCTGTTCTAGCAGCCTATCAAACAACATAATTATTTCTAAATTGACAATATCATTCATTGAACAAGCCGCTCATCGCACGTTTGTTGGTTCCTCACAGGAAGAATTTTCCAAAATTTTCTTCCTAAGGGGGTGAAAAAGAGGGGCAAACTTTGTATGGGACAACGTGATTTCTTGGTTTAATCTACTTCAAATTTTGCATAAATATTTTTTAGCAGAATTGATGGATGACGTGTTTCGTGTTTTCTCCGGTATGGGATGACCCATACCAAAACAGAAAAATATGATACTGCTGCTGTTATTCTTATGACAGTAGCAGTATCATATTTTCGTTTCTTGTTCACATTAGTTACTTGAAAATTTAAAAGATTTTGTGTTTTCAATTTTTATAATAATAATTTTTAGGATCCATAGGCAAAATGGCAAAAACGAAACCCTTATAGTTTCGTCATGTCCGTCCGTCCGTATACTTCGTATGTCACAGGCATTTTACTTGAAATCTACTCGATGTAGGTACATTATATTGTGGGGAGCTACTTAGTTTGATAGTTAAATAGTAAAAATAAATGATTTTAAGGTATATAGAATTAGATGAAAAGTGTGTCATCATTTCAACCCATAAACATCCCACAACTGGGCACGGGTCTCTCCAGAGATTTTGGAGGGAAATAATAATAAATAGAACTCATAACGCAATGATTTCTTACATTTGACACACTTATCACCTAATTCTAAAAACTGAATTGAAAATGTTTTTAAAGTATAGTGCGCATTAATATGACATTGCGGCGTTGCTGTTCATAAGTATAAACACTTTAATTTGTAAATGTGGCGACGTTATATGTCGATTGGACCACCACTAAGCGAGCGGAATCGCTCCTCATTAGCGGATTGGACCACACAACGAGGCTTACACGTGCCGGAAAATCAAGGTCGACAACGATTGAGCTTGAAGGCGCGCGCGCAGCGCAGTGTCGCAGGCGCCATCAGAACGTTCCCAACTCGCTTAGAGCTTGTACACGCCGCGCTTCACTTTAAATTGTAAATCTATAATTTATTAATATTCATATTTATTATTGCATAATTGGCTAATATATTCTATCTTTCACTTTAAATAATATACTTCATTCTTAAGTACAGCCTACTTATGTCATCCTCATTTTATCATTCACTTACATCATACAACTTAGTTAAAACCAGCGCCTCATTACGGGTTCGATAACCTGCACTAACAATGCACGGGGCATTGTTAGTGCAGTTTAATAAAGCTTGCACTACGTCACGCGCTCGTGTGATATCGCGTTGTCTTCCACGCGGTCGCGTAGACTTCCGTCAACGTGTCAGCCTACCGCGTGTCTGAACAGACACTCAGAAGACCAGAAAGGCACATCCCGACCTCAGTGGAGCCAGGGCGGAGCCAAATAGAGAAGTCAAGACACATTACGGTGGTTTTTTCGTATGCAACATGGCAACAAATGGTTTACGTATGGTCCAAGTGGTGAGCGATATATTTTTTTTTTTATTACAAACAGTGACAATGAGTCTTGAGAACGGAGATGGTCCGGCGCGTAAGGAGGGAATACTGCGAGTCAGTGTGCGAGTGTCCCCCTTCTGGACAGACGAGCCTGCATTATGGTTCGCGCAGTTTGTCTTGTTCCGTATTACTTCGGACGAAACTAAATTTTATTACTTAGTTTCACAGCTGGATTATCAATATGTTAGAGAGGTGAAAGACGTAATAACTAACCCGCCAGCGACTGCTAAATATGTGAAACTTTAAGTTACCGAGCTAATGAAAAGTCTCTCAGCTTCTTCGGAGAAACGCGTTAAACAACTCTTAATGCAAGAAGAACTCGGTGATAAAAAACCGTCACACGGTTCCTGTGTCATTTAGCAGGGTTAGCTGATTTTTTAGCCTTATGGTGTAGCTAGGGATTGCAATCCGGCATCATTTTCAATTTGGCTGGATCCGGTTCGAATTCCCATCAATCTGGCCGAATCCGACCGGAACCAGCCGGATTGTTGGAATTGATCAAATTGGGATGATATTCACTTTTCGGTTCAAAATGAACAGTTAGTAAGTTAATCAAGTGTCAGTAGGTACTTATGATATGTAGTTTATAAAAAGATAAATCATACGAGTATAATAAATATATAAAAAAAAAAAACCGATTATAACAATAGACAACGAGCAATCAATTAAAATCTAGTAGTGTAGGCAACTAGTAAAATTTTAAGAATATGTAAATTGTAACAAGTAAGTAGCTCAATCAATCAATCAATAATTTATTTTTTAGAATATGGTCATGATTGGTTTTATAAAATAATTATTAAAGTTCGCATTTTCTGCCAGCATTTTGGCGTACAAATATTTTGGTTTGGTACATGATATAACTACAGCTAGGAGAAATTAATAATGGTACTTGTACTTAACACAACTAATTGACATAATCAAAATAAAATAATCAATACAATTCAGTTCAGATAAGTTAATAAAATAAAATAATCAAAACCAATACATAATGAAAACAATGTCAATGTTAGTTATTAAAGAATAATATAATATTATGTCAGAAGAATATAATTTAATGTCTGTCATAATAACATTTTCTGCTAAACAGACCCTTTAATTTAGCTTTTTTAATTTAACTTTATAAAATCTAATGTACCTAATAAACCCTACCCACCCTCCTTATCACAAAATACAGACTAAGTATTAAACCAGGTTTAAATTGACATAAGCTACTGTTTTAGTGTCAAAGTTGTCAATTTAAACCTGGTTTAATGCTTAGTTCATATTTTGTAATAAGGGGGTAAATATTTTTTTTGGCAAAATAATAGAGCTGTTGCATGAATAAGTACTTTAAATGCGTTGCGTTAAAAAACATCATGATGGTGTGTGTAATGATAGTAAATATTGTATAAATACTTGACTTATATTGTATAAATATTAGACTTGTTTGAGAATGCTAAAAACCCATTATTTATTATTTATGACACACACCATCATTATTTGATGAATCTGTATAATGAATGACACAATTATCACAATAATGAGATTTTATGCATTGCGCCGCGCGGTACTGGTGCAGCGTAGTTAAGTGGGGCGACTCGGCGTCGAATGAACACCACGCGCAACGCATTTAAAGTAGGTACATAATCATGCAACAGCTCTATTATTTTGCCAAAAATTGCTAGCACCGATCCGGATCCGGTATATTGGCCCCGGATCAAAAAAAAACCGGATCCGCCGGATTACTGGATCCGGTTTTTTGGATTGCTATCCCTAGGTGTAGCAGGTTACCGCAGAACATCCAGACTATAATTACCACAGAGATGGACTTAGTCAAGGACAAATTAGATGAACTGGCTGACAAGGTGTATGAGATTGCACCATCTACACCATAGGTAGCCAGCACTTCTTCTGCGCAGCCATCCTACAACGATATGCCATTACAGGTCTCCGAGTTGACCAGGCAAGTGGCTTTATTAAGTAACAGGCTCGAACGTTCAGAACGGTCACGCCCTAGATCCCGCTTGAAGAACCGCTCACACGAGGGACCTCTGCATCTGCCACCGGGACATCCGCACTGTTTCTGTTACTTCAAGTATGGTGTGAAAGCCTTAAAATGTAAGCAACCATGCATATTCCATTCGAAAACTTCAAGGATAGTCGCAAGTAGCGGCGCACGACTGCCCCTCTGCAACAGGTAGTTTATTGGTCTGATCGCACATCAAAAATTGCCTGTCAGACCTGTGTGTTTCCCGCGATCTGCTATCAAGACACCCTGTACTAAATCTAAGGTCAATCTCGTCGTCGCTAACAATACTGTTATACATACGTATGGACCTTGTACTTTTACATTTAAACTTGGGACTTAGGCGAGAGTTTATATGGAACTTCACTATCGCGTCTAAGCCAATTATCGGAGTGGACTTCCTGAGTCATTATAATCTGCTGATAGATTGTAGACATCAACGCCTGATCGACGACGATGACACTACACTCTCAGTTCATGCTGCACGCTGTGATTCAGTAGACGTAGCATCTGTAAAAGCAGTGATAAATAACTCTGACTACCATCAGATCTTACGTAATTTGCCAGGCTAACACGACCGCCAGGGAAATAACTGCCACGGAAACACAGCACACTGCACTATATCAGGACTACACTAGGACCACCTGTAACATACAAACCCAGGCGCCTCGATCCCACTAGATTTCGGGTAGCTAAGAAGGAATTCGCAGACATGATAGCCAGTGGAGTACAAGACCTTCGGAAACCCCTTAGTCAGCACAACTACACCTGTTGAACGAAAAGGACAATGGTTGGAGTCCATGTGGCGATTATAGGGCACGAAACGCGAGGACAATACATATTCTATTCGTCATATTCATGACTTCACCAGCTAGCCGGATGTACAGTCTTTTCAACCATCGATCTTGTAAAGGCATACAATCAAATCTGTGTAAATCCTGACGTTATTCCTAAAACAGCGATAAGCGGCCGCTCGACCTTTTCGAATTCTTAAATAAATTTTACCATGTAAATAAAGTTTCTAATTATTTCACACTGAAAGTGCTTGCCGCGTCACTGCTGGCCGCTGCCATTCCGGTATGAAACGGCACTTAGGCTGAGATCTATAGAGCGTACTTGGACTTTGCTCTGACTAAACTTTCGAGATAAAACAAAATCGGTATTTATAGTGCAAACTTTGACTTTATCCAAGCCCAAGCTAAGTAAAGTCAAAGTTCTCAAAATCGACTACTTACGAAAATCTTTGGCTATTATACTGAAAACAATAATGGTGTACAAATGTCATAATTTAAAAATGACTATTGAACTTTGTCGCAAAACATTCATTGAACATTGAATAGCTGTCATTAGCGATCCTTTACTCAGTCTCTTTCATAACTTAATATCTATTACATTTAACCAATATTAGACAACAAAATTTAAAAATAATCTAGTAATTTTAAGAAAACTGAGTTTGGACTATTATAAATTACAAAAAGTATTGTATCATTCGTTTTATCTTTTATTTTACAAAGAATTCAGCAGAAGATGATGCATGAAATGAAACATCTCCTCGTACGCGGGCTAAGCAATGACATTGTCTATAGATTCCAAATCAATGCTTTGGCTCAGATTAGGCTGAGCAAAGTTTTGTTGGAGTGAAGTCTGAGCAAAGTCCAAGTACGCTCTATAGATCTCAGCCTTAGAGTTTGTACGCGCCGTGCTTTACTTTATATTGTAAATCCATAATTAATGTTCATACTCGTATTGTACCTACTGATATTGCTTACTTCGCTAATATATTTTATCTTTCACTTCTAATAATATTCTTCATTCTTGTGTACCGTACCACCTACATATCTCATCCTCATTCTATATTCTATCATTCGCTTACACAACTTTAATTAAAATCAGTGCCTCATTACGGGTTCGATCCCGTGCATTGTTAGTGCAAGTTAAATAAAGCTTGCACTGCAGTAAATATTTCTTTTCTCTGAATAAAAGAAAGATATAGTATTTATTATGCAATAAGAATGAATCTGACTTTAACAGAATAATCGCTTCACCTTGAAAATCTTATCGCAAAAGTTTATTTCAAACCATGTTAAATATAAGTATAAATGCAAACATAGGTACCTATTACAAAATATTTATATTGTGTGTGTAGGTACAGAGTGCTACTCATATCTGTATCTCTTGTACATTTGCAAATATTAGGAGCTTCATAACAACACGAGACAGCCACAATGTTCTTTGTTATTTTACTGTTTCATTTTGGTTTGTCGTTATGTTCAACAGTAAGTGTCTATGATGATATTTAAAAATGGTAAATAAAACCAATTATTAATAAATCAGGGCAACAGCCCAACAGACTAACGTTGGGCAAGATCCATTTGGGACATTTTTGATACAATAAAGATTTTTATTAAGTATTAGGTATTTGTTTTCTCTTCACGGTAGCTAAAGTTAAGTAAGCTGTTGTATGGAAGTTAAATATAAGTAACCCAATGGGTTTGGGTGTTCGGTGGTATGGATTAATTTGTGTGTGTACCTACGGGAAAACGAAAGACGCGCTGGACACGAGGCCTAGACAGTGTCGGCAGTCGGCACTCACTTTCAGCTCGACACTAACTGCCCTGTGGTTTATGTGCTCTTTGTTTACCTAAACTTGTGGAGTGCAGGCAGTGTGGGTGCAAGCACGTCAGGAACTTTATTTTTCAAGCGGGCTATGAAGCCTTTTTAATAGCCGGTGCGCCATCTGTAGCATTATCATCTTTAATTCAACCGATTAACGTCCCACTGCTGGACACAGGTGTCTTCCAAGGAATATGAAGGGAATTTATTAATTATATAATATATATACCATGCTTTCCAGACGGGTTGGTGTAGGGTTTGTTTCGAATTTTCCTTTTCTCGCAGTGCTCTTGTCTGCATAAAGTCAGTCTGTCACTTTTTACGACACCCAGGAGTTCAGATGGGGTAGTAGCATGATGTATTCTTAATCCGTCACTACACGGTTTAAATCTTTATCGTCTGGAATAATAAATTATTCAAAGGAGTTTCTTTTTCGTCACAAATCTTTTGCAGTGTATTAAATACGGTTTCTCTTGCTGTATCCGTTTCTAAATTTGTAGAAAACAATAAGTTGTTGACAAATTTTCTTATCTTTGATAAACCTCACGTATGAAAAGTCTTCAGATGATTGCACAATGATTCTCCAATGTTCTTGCCATCTCATCAATTCGTCATTGCACAGAACTATATATTGCTCAAAGGAATTCTTCGGATAATATCTGCCGCTGGTTTATGAAGCAAAGTGCACAGTGATGGGTGCTGCAGGTAGAATTAAATATTTCCCAATAGTATGTGATGCGCCACCAACCCCTTACTGACCGCCTTCAGTTTTGACAACTGACGAGGCAGTAGCCATGTCTCTTTCAAACCCATAATATCTGCCTTACATCAGCTGTTCAGGGAAATAATTATAGGTTTTAGTTATTTCATATGTACCATTTTCTATTTACTGTAAGTACCTACATAAATATACATACCTATGTATTTATTTTGTATTTCAAGGGACATAATGATTTGACGTCCAATTTAACGAGAACCATTGAAATCGATCAGAGAAATTTCATGGACGGTATGATAAGTGGAGTAAAAGAAAGTTTTGTCAAGGCAAAGGAGATTTTGACTTCGACAAAAGAGGCAATTAACGTCGTTTTAGATCCTTTGGCTACTACCTTCCAAAACGACGTTGAGAAGTTTAATAAGAAGCTAACTACAGCTATGAAATTAATTTATTGGGACGAGGCCATTAAACGTCCCATTAGTGCTATCAAAAAACTTGGAGCGACTGATGGATCTTAATTTGGTAAGGTAAAAAATACTAAAAGTTAGTTTTATTTTTAGTAATTTATACTAATTAGGGGTTCTTGGATCTAGGAAAAATAGAAAAAAAAATCTTTAAAAACTAGATTTTCAGTAAAAGCTTGTCTAGTATATTGGACATCATCAAGTGTTGCCTAAAGTGACTGCCAAAACTGGCCAAATTATTATCCGAATAACGTTCTTTATCAAAGTTTATTTACAATATTTGGCTTATTATTGCTTCAACTCCCTGGAAGACATAAAATCGGCAATATTTTACTTATTTAGACCATTAATCTAAATAGGATGGTAATCGAATAGTGCTCATAAGTAAAATATGGATATGTAATAAAATCATTTTTTTTCCTCTGTCAGAGAATTATTTATAGAAATAATTTATGGGTGTTTCATCTGTAAGCATGTCAAATACAAACTCTGTAGAAGAGGCATGAATGGAATGACTCAGGTTTGCTGCCACTTAATCGAATGTCTTCGAAACGCGTGAAGCATGTTAGAATACCCGAAAACAATTATGAATTATTATTAGGTAACGAAAAATAATAAATTAATTTGTGTCCTGAGAACTCAAACCCACTACTATACAAAAGTAAGCATAAATAAAAATAGTCTTTTAAAAAAAAAAAAAAACCGACTTCAAGTTCATATTTAGGTACAAATTTAAACTAAAAGAGTAGAAAATGATATTTAATTACGTCAAAGCATGAGCATTAATGTACAATAAAGGAAATTATGTTTACACATATCTATTTACAATTTATAAGCACTTATTTTTCGAGTCGGTGCCAGCTAAAGCAAAAATAACCTGAATAGATACCTAATACATGAATGCGCAATCGAAAGAAGGCTGATAATCATCATCATCAGGGTCACCTCTCCTCTAACTAGAAAGCTGAGGGGGTTTAGGCCATAATCCACTCACGCTGACCGAGTGCGGTTTGGTAGATCAGACATACTCATAGAATTTCTTCTAGGGTATGTGGGTGTCCTCACGATGTTTTCATTCACCGTTAGGTTGAATGGTAAGTCACTTGACTAGTACATTTAAATTCCACAAAGTGAAATCCACATTGGTACTGTCAGTCGGGATAGAATTCGGACCGCGTGTTTTGGCCGCCCGGTACTTTATCCATTCAGTCACCATCGCTTACGGTACATACATTCCCTTCAGAAGTATTTTTAAATTCAATAAATAATCAAAACGAGACAATTAGAAGAAAAAACAGTAACAATTATTTTTGTGTTTGAGATGAAACGTCAAGATGACATTTTTTTTATTTTCTACTCTATAGTTAATGTTGTACCTACTATACTTATTGGTTTATGAATATGTAAATTATTTTATTCAATAATTATAGTTATATTAATTTTTGTCTTTTCGATTTTTTTTATAATAAATAAAAAAAACATTCGTCGTCATTTTGTCCGTGCCGTAAGAAAACAAAATTCACCGTCGCTTAATGTGCCCATGTTTCTGTTGTACCCTTTTGGGTCACTTAATAATTTTTAAGTCTGGAGTTTTATAGCTTCAAGAAGTTTGTAATTCTAAGAAAAATCGAGACATCTCCAGCATTTGTTGCAATTTGGCGCACATTGACTAACTCATCTACTAAAATCAGATACACAAACTTATTTAATTGATATGCGAATTTATTAATTTAGGCATACTGTTTTTGGTACAGGTTTCCTATTTTGGTATACAATATTTTTGGGTAACATTAATTGGTAGACAAAAACTCTTGGTAAACAAAGTATTTGTTCCCATTCATTTATAATGTTCATAAGTGTTCTGACCTCATTTTATATATCTACCTTACTCCCATCACTAATGAATTTATCAAACCATAAATTGGTACAACTAAGGTCTACATACTAAGGTCTGTCCAGGATCACCACACATCTAACGAAAGATGCGTTGGGCGTATTTTCGGTCGTGACTATTTGGTCAAATTAAACCTTTTTCTTTTAATTAAATTGTAATTAAAACAAAATAAACAATTTATTTTATTAGAAAATCTACGAAATTCATATTATTTCATTTTCACATTAGATAAGACTTATTTAATCTAGCGTAGCGCACGACTGACGATATGCGACGTATCTTCTGTCAGCCGTGGCGACCCTTACAACAACGTCGTGTTGTCAAATTAATGAGAAAAAAATAGTATTTTTTGATATTCTCAAATATTGCTGAATCAATTTCAATACAATTTATAGGGGACCAATACTGTAATAGAATCTACCGAACAAAACAAGAATAATCAAAAATAGTTCATGATCGGCTGAGAAATCGCGTCACATACATACAGAAACATACGTGTCGAATTGAGAACCTCCCTCTTTTGGTTTGGAAGTCGGTTAAAAAAAATCTTTACGTACTTAATTGGCATTGTCCACTACATCAAACTAGCATATTTAATTGGCGTTTATTAGGCAATGGGTAGTATACTGGACATGTGAGTTTTACATAGCATATCGCTAAAACTGTAATATTATAAATTACAAGTATGTATATGGATTTGTATGATCTCTGGAATATAATTATATAAATATTTATTATTATAATAATAAACTATTTTTAACAAAAAAATATTAAAACGACTTCAAATCAGTACTAAAAAGCGAAAAATAAACTAAATTAGATATTTAATTCTAGAAAAAAATACCTACCTACCTGTTTAAAGTTTATTATCCTATTGCTTATCTATTTGAAGTCGGTGCCAAGGCTAAAGAGTGTGTTAAGCTACGTACTACTTAGTACGTACATCTGTTACCGCTCGCTACTTCACACCACCTCGCACTTGCGTGTGATCGTACCTAGTGGACGGCTCAAACTGAGTGATACAACCTCATTAGGCTGGCACCGACTTCAAACAGATTAGCAATAGGGTATTGTACTTTATACAGGTAGGTAGGTATTTTTTTTTTTGGAATTAAATATCTAATTTAGTTTATGTTTCGCTTTTTTGGTACTGATTTGAAGTCGTTTAAATATTTTTTTGTTAAAAATAGTTTATTTTTCCATTTTAGTGTACTTTTTATCTAGTATATTTGATAATACTGGCTGGCAAACTAAGACGGAAAACCGAAATAAAGATCTTCGATAGAAGGGAACGTCTATTTAAATATTCTAACAACACAACCTGATTGTAGAATAGGGGAACCAACCCGCAGCTTTTTATGTCTTTCTTTTTTCCTATAAAATGCGGCAGGTAACAAGTATAGGTATACAATGCAGGTTAGATACTATATCGAAAACTTAAAATATCATCTAAGAATTCCTTTGAATTATACAACGTTATCTTCCATCAAGAGCTCTTACCTCAGACACTTAAAATAACACAACTAAAGGTTTATACATGAATATGATATTTAAAGAAATCATCTTCTTACTGGGTGAATTTCCCGGGACCAAAAATTGTGTGGCATCGATGAAATCGTTACTAAAATCATAGTTAATAGTGCTCTAACATTTTTTCTGTTTAGCTGACATAGTAATCTATAAGTAGCACTAAACATTTTATTAAGTAGGATTAGGAGTACTCCACAAAAAAAAATTAAACCTTGAAATCTCTAATTGCCGTGTTTGTCCACACGTCACCTACTGTGTTGTAATACCGCATTGATAAAAATCTAGTGGTTATTTATATTTAATCTAAGTTTTATTTAATACCTGAATAGTTAAAGTATTGTTATATAACACATTTATTCGAATATTTAAACAATACGACGAATGGTTGATAGAAATACATTTGTCCTAGAATGACCTTTAATTGCTGTGTCCTAAACATGTTTAAGGATATCGTTTTATACAACGACTTGCGTCCTTCCTCCTATGCGCTAAACGTTGCATACTAGTGCCACGTAAGTGCTCGATGCAGAAGGACGTGTGTAGGCGCCTGCGTTTTGGCACCATAAACGTAAGAATTCGATTTTTATGTTACTAGACATTTTTTCCTTCATCGCTATGGATAGGTATAACGTTCTATTGAATAAGTTTGTTGTCTTGATTATACATTCGATAGAACGTCATTTCTTTTGTTTATAACAAATAAACATAAGAATATTGGTTTGTTAACTTCGATCAATCAATAGACTTTTTGTTATTTTATATTTTTGCCTTGATTTTCATCGCTATGTTTTCATGGATTCCGTGGCCAAAATTTGCTATGGCAATGAATAAAAAGACATGGAAATTAAAAAAGTTTAATTGCTATGCCTTGTAAAATAATTAACTCTTAATTTCCGTGGCCAGGTGTTTCATTTCTGTGACTTATATTTTCATCGCCAAGGTAGGATTAGGCAAAGAAATCATTTTTACCTGTTATATAAAGGTAGTACTGCATACTGACAGTACAGGATTCGTCAAGTTAACCTTCTGTAATCCGATGAAAGACTTCATGAGTTTTTACTGTGCAGTCAATTATTAAAAGATCTTTCCATATTTTTTTTTGTTTTTTAAGAACTATTAAAAAACAAAAAAATAATAATTTTGTAAATAATGTACTTATATAGTTGTTTAATGAATAAATATATTTGTATAAAAAAACACCTTACAAAATGATGTAACATTTGGTAATAATATATTTATTGTTATTTAGTGTGATTTAAAATATAATGTGATATTTTTAAGATTTTTACTTGTTACTTTGAGTTTCAAGTGTATGTATGCAAAAATATTTTTATAAACCTAAATAAATAAATGTGTGGGAATTTTTATTTTGATATTTATTTTGTTACACATTTGCCCCTGTTCGTTTTATAAATAAACAACAAATAATGCAATATATATAATATTAATATAGCTCTATAGCTATATTGTTAATATTTATTTGATGTTAAGTTTGAAAGGCTGATTTTATATGTAGTTTTTTAACATAGAATGTTTAATAATTAAAATAAATGATCGTTTTGATTCCATTATTTTTTTGTTTAATTTTACTCGTTTTGCAGCTATTTAATCTACAAAATGTGTCTCTATTGTATGTAAGTATAACACTCATGTAAGTAGATAATTATATAAAATAATGTTTTATGTGGATTTTCATTTCCGTGATTGATTCTTTCATTCTCGTGGCACAGTTCTTTCATTGCCGTGTACGCTTGTTTCATTGCCATGCACGCATGTTTCATCACTGTGGCACGTAATTTTTAATCTTGTATATCTCGTTAGGTTTTTTTAGTTATCTGCTAGATAGTAAGCAAGAATACACACATTATCAAAAACTTTAAGAAACGCTTTTTTTTTATATATAACAAAAGAAAAAAAAGCCACAGAAATGTATATTTTAATGGACCTGTTGAAATTCACCCTACTCCTAAACGTTAAGAAGTTTCCCTTCCAGTTACAGCTCACCTAAATAACCTACTATAGGTTTAAAAGTACCTATAATGTTGAAAGAATTATCCTCCAACTCCTAACAGTCAAGGAGTTATACCTTCCACTGACAGCTCACCTGAATACCCTACAAGAATACAACTATAGGTTTTTATGAACCTATAATGTTGAAAGAATTATCCTCCAACGTTAGGAGTTATACCTTCCATGACCAGCTCATCAACATAAGATGATGACTATCAGGCGTAAAAACTTGAATAACTTTAAAAAATATATGAAACACGTAACATGTCCTATAAAATTTGAGGGTTGCCTTCGATTTCCCTGAGACTCCATCATCAGAACTTGACGTGATGAATAAGGGACCAATTCGGAAGTATACCCTTTCAAACAAAAAAAGAATTTAGTAAATCGGTTCAGCCATCTCCGAGTAATCGCCGACATACATAAAAAAAAAATACATACAGTCGAACATACATAACTATAACCTCTTCCCTTTTTGAAGTCGTAAAAAAGACAGTTATCAAGACTTACCGAGAGCGGTCACAACAAGTTTATCCTGCTTGACAAGAGGCGTGTGAGTGCACAGCTTCGACGAAATTATATAGAATAACTAGCTATGCCCGCTACTTCGTTCGCGTGGATGTCGGAACTTAACAATGTATTTTTTAATGCGAAGCGCTGTTGGAGGATACCGATACAAATATTTTTTTTTTATTTATGTTAGCGCTTCTTTTAAACAATATTAGCTGTGGAAAAAGGTTATTGGGGTTGTTTACGCTTGAAAGAGTTACGTATAGTTGACTATAGGAAAAGCATCCAATAGTTAGGTCCACCCCCGCAATATATTTTACTTCGGAAACACTATTATAATTTTATTCAATACTGCACGCAGTTGATCTTTAGATGTAGTCCAGTCTAAGTTCAATAGATGGCGCTGTTTTAATATTTTATTTCGGAAACACTATTATAATTTTATCAATTTGCATTTTTTTTAAGGTGTGAACTGATTACGATGAAACAAAAAACTTAATGTTACTTCAAGTTAAGCTCAATCGTTATGTATAAAATGCTCAATTGTTGTGAATTGTTAAGTTTTTTTGTCTCTAACCTTGCCTAACAGAGTATATGACAGAATTCGCTGGAAATATATCAACGCAAATGATCATAGTCTTAGTCGTGTCCAACTCAGTCCAACCGATAAAACCCAGTGTAAGCTGAACCCTATTTTATACAGTTGATCATGTAGATCTGAGGTCAACTTAGGTTATATGGTCAATATCCCCGAAACGGAGCATTTTTTATTATTATCGATGTAAGTTTTTTATTTATGAACCGATTGCAATGAAAAATATACCCTCCAAATTTCAAGTCGCTACGACCAGCGGTTTAGGCTGTGCGTTGTCTGTCAGTCAGTCAGGACAAAGCCTTTTATAATATATAATAATAATAATAATAAATTTATATTGTAACAAAAATGTGCTTACAAACGTGTTTTAGCCCTGATTCCCGAACTAGCGCGAGCTGTATGTCAGGAACCAGTTCCTTCCAAAGTACAGTTCAATCACAGGCGTTACAATATTATTTTATATAAATAATAAATAAATAATTATCATTAACACGTAAGCATACACACACACACACACACACGCGCACACTACCTATGAGCATTTACCAACTTCACCAACATAGTACTTATTATTTAAACTTTAAATTTAAACATAATTTTACAAATTGTTGCCAATACTACGAATAATTTGAAATTGTATCCCAATAGCTCTCATGTTAAGTAAATATATATGTATATCTGTGACACTGGAAGGTTGCTGGTACTTATAGCACAGGGCAACCTATTTTAAGTACCAGCATAACATGTTTTGATGACAAACTTTGATTGTTCTATAAACTGAACTGTAACATGGAATTTCTTTGGCAATAAATTATTATTATTAATTATTATTATTATTAACAAAGTACTTAGAGCTTACCTATATTATGCGTGTGTGTGTGTGTGTGTGTGAGTGTGTGTGTGTGCGCGCAAGATGGAGTAATTAGATGAAACTTTGAGTCTATATATATATAAAGTTATTCCTAATAATGAATATTAGGAATAACTTTTCTATTTCATTATAGTCAAATTTTATTTTATTTTTAATAAGGTTGTTAGGTAGCATAGGTGTTTATTCAAATGCTGGACTGAATTTGTTGTAAAGCCTAGGTGCGATATTATTAAATGAATATGTATGATATGTATGGATTGTTTCGTCACGGGTATTTTTATTCACCTTTCCATTTTAAGTCATAACTTTTTTATTTATGAACGGATCCGTAAAAGTTAAACGTTAATAGAAACTAGAATAACAGGAATTAAAATAAAATCTTATAAAAAAGCCGACTTCAAGTTCATATTTAGGTACATGTACAAATTTAGACTAAAAGAGTAGAAAATAATATTTGAATTACGTTGAAGCATGAGCATTAATGTACAATAAAGGAAATTATGTTTACACATGACTGGCCTGTTGGTCTAGTGGTTAGTGACCCTAACTGCTAAGTCGAAGGTCGTGGGTTCGATCCCCACCCAGGACAAATCATTGTGTTATGAGCATAAAGGTTTGTTCTGTGTCTGAGTGTAATCTATGTATCTATAATATGTATGTATTTACAAAAAAAGAATAATTAAACTAAACAACTGATATACTACATATCAGTTGTTTAGTACCCATAACACAAGCAAATATAATTGCTTACTGTGGGACTAGATGGCGCTGTGTAAATGTGGTAGAATATTATATATTATTATATTACATACCTATTTACAATTTATAAGCACTTATTTTTCGAGTCGGTGCCAGCTAAGAAATATAATTTAATCCTGTCTTTGCTCAACAAACATTCAAACGGTAAGGAGTGACGGTTAATCGTCATTGACAGTTGTGTCCTTATGCTTAACAATTCTGTTACACTTATTTGCATTATCAGCCTTCTTTCGATTGCGTATTCATGTATTAGGTATCTATTCAGGTTATTTTTGCTTTAGCTGGCACGGACTCCAAAAATAAGTGCTGATAAACTGTAAATAGGTATGTGTAAACATAATTTTCTTTATTGTACAATAATGCTCATGCTTTGACGTAATTAAAATATTATTTTCTACTCTTTTAGTGTAAATTTGTACATGTATAGTCGACAATATATCGGTATATATCGTTTGCAGATCACAAAAGAATAATGCCTATTTTCGCTTGTAAGTGACATCAGTACAGTCACAGTTGTCATTGATAAATGAGTCTTATTGAATTTTAATTTTGATGAAAATTTTTGACAAAAGTGGTAAAGCAAATAATTTGGTCGACTATACCTAAATATGAACTTGAAGTCGGTTCTTTTTTTTAATTTTATTTTTAATTTTTTAGTGGAAAGTAGCTGTTTAAGTAAGTGCACAATCTTTGTCACGTCAGTCCGGAATAAATTACTGTAACTTTTGATAACCTATATCTGATTATAATTTTAAGATAAAATATTTAATGGTCCAACTCCTAGATAAACTGATAAATAGAATAACAGCAGCTGATGTTTTATAGTTATTGAGATTTTTGATAATTTAATAAGATTAATTATGAAATATAGATTAACATAGAAAACAATACATTTCTTTATCGAAAGAAACAATCACTATGACATGTATTGTATAGATACTGAATTATCTATACAATACATGTCATAGTGATTGGCTCTACCTCTACAATCTAAGCGTACCTAGCGTGTATCTTGTGAAAGTCGGTTCAAGTACGAGTATGCCCAAACAAAAACGAACCCAGAATTTGTCATTGTACCTACCTAAGAATGACATATTCTTGGTATGTTTCGAAGATTTATTGCAAATTTGCACAGGTAGGTATGTTAGCAAAGTAAGAGTTTTTAAGGGTACTTAGTTTATTTTTTATTACAATTAACTATGTAGCGCACCTAGGTGTGATCATGGATGGCAAAGTGACTTTCCACGAACATATTAAACAAGCATCGAAAGATGCCAATAAATCTCTAGGTTTCATAATTAGAACAACTTAACAGTTTAGTAACGTGCTGGCTATCAAGTTGCTGTATAACACTTATGTACGCAGCAAGCTAGAGTATAACGCTATTGTTTGGCATCCAAAAGAAAAATTGTATGACCTCATGATCGAAAAAATACAACGAAAATTGCCCGGTACATATATAAACGTACCTACGGATATTCTATGTTTGTGTCAGGAATAGTTGGTCTCGATACACTGCGACTTAGGAGACAGTTAATTTTTTTTTTTTTTTTTTTTTTTTTTTTTTTTTTTTGCCGAAAGTGGCAGACGAGCAGACGGCCCACCTGATGGTAAGTGGTTACCGCCGCTCATGGACGTTGGCAATGCTAGGGGCACAGCCAGGCCGCTGCCTACCTTGAGAGGATAGCTCTCTTTAAACCTCGTTTGAAGAAGGACATGTCATAGCGCTCAGGAAACACCGCTGTAGGAAGTTCACCCCATGCAAATGCACATAATACATTACCTACCACCAATTACTAGGCAATAAGGTGGACAATCCATCGGTACGTGACAGCATCTGTTTCTATGTACCGGATAGATACCTTCGTGGCTGTGGTAGACGACATCATCAACTGCTTGTCTATCCAACATTGAATCGCGCTCCTCAAGCATATTATAATAGCCCTACGGCTAGAACAGTTACTTATCTAAATAATCTTCTAAAAAATAGTCCAGATACAGGCATATTTTATGACAAACTGGGTGTTATTGTTAATAATTTTATGCAATATATTAATGCTATATGACATGTGCAATTTCTTTCAGTATTATTTGGTTAATAAACACTAATTTTTAATAATGTATTTAATATGTATAATAATAATAATGTAATTTAATCAATAACTATAATTTACTATTGAATTTTATTAATAACTTGTTTAAATGTAAATAATAATATTGTCTGATTATTGAAATTGTTGTGTTTGTATGCGAAATTTATTGTTATATTTATGTTCATTAAATTTATTAATTGTCCATTCATGCATGCAAACGATTTGGTGACATCACTGTAAGTTTGTATTGCTTAACAAGAATAAATAAATAAATAAATTAGAAGGATGGCTATGGATCAATGTGATTTTTGCGTCAGGAATAGTTCAAGTACTGGAGAGTAGTAGTAATTTACTCGATAATGGGTTCAATGCGGGCATAATCTATACCAATATACTAATATTATAAAACTTCACCCCATTATTACAAAATGCGGACTAAGTATTGAACCAGGTTTAAATTGACATAAGCCATTGGTTTAGTGTCAAAGTTGTCAATTTAAACCTGGTTTAATGCTTAGTCCGTATTTTATAATAAGGGGGGAAGAGTTTGTTTGTACGTTTGAACGCGCTAATCTAAGGAACTACTGGTCCAATTTGAAAACTTCTTTTAGTGTTGTACCTATAGCCCATTTATCGAGAAAGGTTATAGGCTATATAACATCACGCTACAACCAATAGGAGCTGAGCAGTGGCCAAACAAAAGCGACGGGAGCAAAGCCCCGTGCGACTTCTAGTTATTATTATGTATACTAATATTATAGAGAGTTTGTTTGTTTGAACGCCCTAATCTCAAGAAGTAAACGATTTTGATAAAACATATATATAAGAACGATCGCTAGAAAACGTGCTTTCAAATAAAATAAAAAAATATTTAACCTTTTGAGCGCCACGTCAAATCGGTATCGCCGTGCCCGTGCGCCAAGCTTTTAAAATACAGTAAATTTTTGACGTGCCATGCCGTCATTGGCGTGGTGAGCATATTTTCATTTTACGTGTATCTCTGGTGTTCAAAGGGTTAAAAAACCAGACTGCCTAAAAGTACTAAAAAGATGGAAATAAGTCACATTTATAATTAAATACCTATATAGCACTATAGAAATTCATAAAGTAATAATATACTTACATAATAATTAATAATATTGACTGACGAAGACTACTTTTGGTAAGGCAAAGCGCTCGAATTTTTGTTTATTTTTTAAATAAACACTTGTTATCTATTAATTTATTGTTGGTAGGTATGTAAATGTGAAATCTATTATATTATATACTTACTAGAAGTCGCGGGTGCTTCGCTGCCATCGTTCTTTATTTGCCCACTGCTCAGCTTCTATTAGCCGTAGCGTGATGATATAATATAGCCTATAACCTTCCACGATAAATGGGCTATCCAACACTAAAATATTTTTTTAAGTCGGACCAGTAATTTCTGAGATCGTAGCGTTTAACCAAGCAAACAAAAACTCTACAGCTTTGTAAAATAAATCTGCCCCCTGATTCTAAGCTGTCGGATTATTTTCAGCCGGAAATGTCAGTTTAAGTTAAAATAACATAATGTTAAAGAAATAGATGGTTGTAGGAAAAAATCTTATACTAATCAGTTTTTAATTTTCTATACGATAAACAATTTTATAACATTAAATAACTTAAGCCGTAAAAATACGTCCTACTAAGATTCAAAAAAGTTTACGATCCTGGAGCAATCCGACGAGTCAGAATCAGGGGGCTGTACTAATATTATAAAGCCGAAGAGTTTGTTTGTTTGTTTGAACGCGCTAATCTCAGGAACTGCTAGTCCTATTTGAAAAATTCTTTTATTGTTGAATAGCCCATTTATCGAGAAAGTTATAGGCTATATAACATCACGCTGCAACCAATAGGAGCACAGTGTCAGTGAAAAATGTTACAAAAACGGGAATAATTATTCTATTATCAATATTATTGAAAACAAAGATTGAATTGAAAAATTATTTTTTGTTTGATAGTCCATTTGTTGAGGAAGGCTTTGAGCTATATAATAAACGCTAAACGCTGCGACCAATAGGAGCGAAGCATCTGTGAATGCAAAAACGTCGAAAAACTGAAGAGTTTGTTTGTACGTTTGAACGCGCTAATCTCAGGAACTGCAGGTCTGATTAGAAAAAATATTTTTGGAGTTGATAGCCCATTTATCGAGGAAGGTTATAGGCTATATAACATCACGCTACAGCCAATGCCAGCCAGCCAGCTAAAGGAGCTGAGCAGTGGCCAAACAAAAGCGACAGAAGCATAGCCCCACGCGACTAATAATATAAAGCTAAAGAGTTTGTTTGTTCATTTGAACGCTATGATCTCATGAAATACTGGCCCATTTATTGAGGAAGATTATTTAGGATATATTTATCATGACGCTACGGCTAATAGAAGCTGAGCAGTGGGCAAATAAAGAACGATGGAAACGAAGCCCCGCGCGATTTCTAGTATATAATATAGTAGGTATAGATTATAATAAGTAAGTAAGTAATAAATAAAACAATATAAAACTGAATATATAAAATTAACCAAGAACTATGTTAATATAAGACAGTAATAATCAGTATTAGAATTTTTTAATATTTGAATTGAAATGATAACATGAACTTGGTTCACTATAGCATGCCGCATAGATTTATCGCACGGAGGTCGTTCACGTTCGTCCTTGGGTTCGTCGAAACAAATACGTAGCGGCCGACGCGCGACGGCGGCGGCGCGGCGGCGGCCCAAGCGGGGGCTGAGCTAGCCAATTGATGCCTACCGTTGCCATTGTGGGAAAAGAGCGCCTTAAAGTGAGGCGAATAAATTTTAAAATTTATAGTTAATTCACCTACAACACATAGTTATCCCTACAGGGAAGCCATCTCAGTATGTAGTATTAACATTTGATGGATAAGTTTTACCAAAACGAATATTTCCATGTTTTAATACCCTCCAAGTTGAAACCTAAATTTTACCAACAATCCAATGTTATCAATGTTGTCGATATCATCATCATTACATTCCATAAACGTCCCACTGCTGGGGACGGTCGATATGGTCACACTAAAACACAGTGTAGATCATCTTCCAGATGTTTTAAAAGTGCTGGCAACCACTCAGTCTTTACATGTAACCTGGGTGAAAACAATGCCTCATGCATTATGTGCTCGGATCATCATTTCGCAAATAGTAAGGTTTGCCCTGAATTTAATAGACAAAAAAACATTAAAGTTTTTATGGCTCACACACTGGAGCAAATGGTGGTAATAAAATCCTATTGATTTAATTTCACAAAGATACATAAGTGAATGTACCTATAGTCAATAGTCTCGAATGGCAGGCAATCTCAGGCAGGAAACGTTAACTGTGGAAAATATAATCTAATTTTATTTTTATAGCGAAAATGTAAACTTTATGATTTAGATATCTACTTACTGAATGTTTGTACGAGTACCTGTGTACCTACCACAAATAAAAGTATATGATAAAATTCAATGAACCACTGTATTACTTTGCTTGTTTTTATTTATTTAAATCTTGTATATGATGTAAATGTACAAAAAGTAAGTATATTTAACATCTTAATACTAGCTTTGATAGTGGCGGCTCTAGTAAAATAGCACCCCGCCCAAACTTTAGTATTTTGCAAAGCCGTTGATTGTTTACCCGTGTTAGGGTAAAACCAAACGAGCGTAATTTTGTGAGTCGTGAGTCGCAGAATTTCGGAAGCATAAATTGTGCTGCATTGCACGGAACCTTGTGGAACACCAGGATTGATGGGCTTTCGCTGGGAGCATGCACCGTCGACAACGACCTTGATGCTCCTACCATCTAAAAAGCTGACGATCCACTTGCAGAGTTCCTCGGGGATACCGTACGATGGTAGCTTCGATAGAAGGGCAGACCCTGTCAAACGCCTTCGCGATATCGAGGCTCACAGCGAGAGCCTCTCCTCCGTTATCTAAGGCTTCTGCCCATCGGTGTGTCAAGTACACAAGAAGATCACCGGCTGAGCGACCGTGACGGAAACCGGACTGCCGGTCGCTAATCAGCTGGTGCTCCTCGAGGTACTGTAGGAACCGTGTGTTGACGACTCGCTCCATCACCTTAGACAGCAAGGACGTTATCGCGATAGGCCTGTAATTTGATGGGTCCGACCGGTCACCCTTTTTAGGGATCGGGTGGACATGAGCAACCTTCCGTGAAGACGGAACCCTGTTGATCATCATCTGGAATGCGGGTGGGCTGCATAACCAGTTGCGAGAGACGATAGGCCGTGGCCATATTGAATACAGTTCGTCCTGGGAGGTCAGTGGTCCGGGACTTCAACCACTCTTTGTGATGGGCGTTAAAGTCACCAAGGACCACCACCTCCATAGTCGGGTACTGTTCCAATATTTTATCATTCCCTGTTTTTTTGCTTTCGAAAAGCTGAGGAGACCCAAATTCACTGTTCGGGGACCTGTATAGGCATGCATAGATTCGGGTGAGACCCCCATGGTCTACGCGCAGCCATAGAAGCGACAGGTCGACAGGTTGTTCGAGGCCCCGAAGGCGGCGACAACATATATCGCCCCTGACGAAAACTCACACACCTGCTTTACGTAGGAATGAGTATTTAAGGTACGAAATATCGTCAGGGGCGGATATTTGTGTCAAAAGAGCAAGGCAGGCAGCGTTGTCTCAAGGTGGTGGTGGACAGCATCGAGGTTACTGTGAAGCCCCCTAACATTGCAAAAGTCCACTGGAAATGTGGAAAGGGGGAGTCCGCCGTATGGTACTTACTCTTCTTTACTTTTTGTGGCATGGTTCAAAGAGATAATTGGGGGATGGGGTTAAGTGTGGTGGAAGGTAGGGACCTTCTCGTTTGGCAACTCAACCGAAATTCAGTTGAACGTAAAATGAGTGAGCGAAATTTTGCGACTCACGACTCACAAAATTACGCTCGTTTGGTGTTACCCTTGGTATTACCCTTTTTATTATCTGCCGACTATCACCATGACATGAACAATAGTACATTATGATATAAGTGCTAAGTTGATAATTACAGCCGAGGCGATATTGCTAGCCAGAGCCGCAGGCGAGGGCTACAAGAAAGCAGAGGCTGTAATTATCAAAGCGCACGAATGTCATACGACGTTTTATAACATATTTGCGAGGAAATAAATAAAATTCGGACTTTCTTAGAAAAAAACAAATACAGTGAAAAGAAATAGCGCGCGGAATAATTTTTACTTGTCACAAATTATCGATGCGCACGCATCAGCGCTTTTTTTTAAGGCAAAAACACAAAAACAGCCAGTATTACTAATAAAGTAAATTAATATTTTTGTGTTTTAGTACAGATAATGGTTGTAATTTATGGTTTTTATATTATATTAATTAAATGTTTATTTTATATAACTATATCATAATTATTTTATCTCCCAAAGTTAATTTTATTCATAAAATGTTGACAACTTTTCTGACATAAAAACTCTGCTAAGATTTAAAAAAAGTAGGTACCGTTCGTTTTAGACGGAGCCCCTTGATTATTAGTATGTGAGCATGAGATGCCGTGCATTTTACTTTACATTACCGCACTAGTGCGTAATGAGATACATTACGACGACACTGAAATTGGTGAAATAAGAGACCCTTTACGAGCAAATATGTTATAAAAGCGGTGACATAAAAACTAATTCCTAATCTATGAACTACAATAGCTATATAGCTATATAATATAAATATATATACACCTATAATACCTAAATGCAAGTTACCATTCAGTACAGCAAAGGAATAAACCACCGACACAAGTCAATTGTATCGGTGATATAAAATAATGGCTCCGTGCGATATTAGCATTTTATGTAGGTACTTTCTCTTCTAGTAAACTTTTTCAATCGTAAATTAGTAAATATTGTACGCTGCCTTACATTCATCATCATCATCATCATCATCATCATCATCATATCAGCCCAATGACGTCCACTGTTGAACATATGCCACACCCAATTTCAGCCACAGCGAGCAATTTTATGCCGCCCGCATCCAATTCTGCAAAAGAATGTAAGGCAGCGTATATTATTGAAATTAGCGAGCAGATGGAGATTACGTACGTACCATAGACGTACCTATTAAGTATTGAAAAACAAAAGAAAGTAGGTACATAAAATGCTAATCAATATATTTTTGATAATAATTTCAGGTGAGGCAAAATAGACCCCCAATGGATAGAACCCCAATGGATAGAAAGGGGGGAGTCCGCCGTATGGTACTTACTCTTCTTTACTTTTTGTGGCATGGTTTAAAGAGATAATTGGGGGATGGGGTTAAGTGTGGTCGAAGGTAGGGACCTTCTCGCTTGGCAACTCAACCGAAATTCAGTTGAACGTAAAATGAGTGAGCGTAATTCTGTGACTCACGACTCACAAAATTACGCTCGTTTGGTGTTACCCTTCGTATTACCCTTTTTATTATCTGCCGACTATCACCATGACATGATATAAGGGTGGTAAGTTGATAATATAATTACAACCGAGGCGACATTGCTACAAGAAAGCAGAGGTTGTAATTATCAAAGCACACGTATGTCATACGACGTTTTATAACATATTTGCGAGTAATGATATACATTACGACACTGAAATTGGTGAAATAAGAGACCCTTTACGAGCAAATGTGTTATAAATTTAATTACAAAAGCAGTGGCATAAAACCTAATTACTAATCTTTGAACTACAATAGCTATATAATATAAATATATATTCACCTATAATACCTAAATGCAAGTTACCATTCAGTACAGCAAAGGAATAAACCACCGACACAATTCAATTGTATCGGTGATATAAAATAATGGCTCCGTGCGATATTAGCATTTTATGTAGGTACTTTCTGTTCTAGTAAACTTTTTCAATCGTAAACTAGTAACTAATGTACGCTGCCTTACATTCATCATCATCATCATCATCATATCAGCCCAATGACGTCCACTGTTGAACATATGCCAGACCTAATTTCCGCCACAGCGAGCGATTTTATGCCGCCCGCATCCAATTTTGTGAAAGAATGTAAGGCAGCGTATATTAATGAAATTAGCGAGCAGATGGAGATTACGTACGTACTATAGACGTATTAAGTATAGAAAAACAAAAGAAAGTAGGTACATAAAATGCTAATCAATCTGTCAGAATTATATGATTAGTTTCAATGCATTTCTCTTTACCAGTGGGATTTGTGATTATAATATCAGTATAAGTTTATTTTGATAATAATTTCAGGTGAAGCAAAATAGACCCCCAACGGCTAGACCCCTAATGGATAGAAAGGGGGGAGTCAGCCGAAAGGTACTTACTCTTCTTTACTTTTTGTGGCATGGTACAAAGAGATAATTGGGGGATGGGGTTAAGTGTGGTGCAAGGTAGGGACCTTCCAGTTTGGCAACTCAACCGAAATTCAGTTGAACGTAAAATGAGTGAGCGAAATTCTGCGACTCACGACTCACAAAATTACTCTCGTTTGGTGTTACCCTTGGTATTACCCTTTTCATTATCTGCCGACTATCACCATGACATGAACAATAGTACATTATGATATAAGTGCGGTAAGTTGATAATTACAGCTCAGGCGACATTGCTACAAGTAAGCAGAGGTTGTAATTATCAAAGCGCACGTATTTCATACGACGTTTTATAACATATTTGCGACTAATGATATACATACATTACGACACTGAAATTGGTGAAATAAGAGACCCTTTACGAGCAAATGTGTTATAAAGATATTTACAAAAGCGTTGACATTAAAACTGATTCCTAATCTATGAACTACAATAACTATATAGCTATATAATATAAATATACCTGAATGCAAGTTACCATTCAGTACAGCAAAGAAATAAACCACCGACACAAGACAATTGTATCGGTGATATAAAATAATGGCTCCGTGCGATATTAGCATTTTATGTAGGTACTTTCTCTTCCAGTAAACTTTTTCAATCGTCAATTAGTAACTAATATACGCTGCCTTACATTCATCATCATCATCATATCAGCCCAATGACGTCCACTGTTGAACATATGCCAAACCTAATTTCCGCCACAGCGAGCGATTTTATGCCGCCCGCATCCAATTTTGTGAAAGAATGTAAGGCAGCGTATATTAATGAAATTAGCGAGCAGATGGAGATTACGTACGTACTATAGACGTATTAAGTATAGAAAAACAAAAGAAAGTAGGTACATAAAATGCTAATCAATCTGTCAGACTTATATGATTAGTTTCAATGCATTTCTCTTTACCAGTGGGATTTGTGATTATAATATCAGTGTAAGTTTATTTTGATAATAATTTCAGGTGAAGCAAAATAGACCCCCAACGGCTAGACCACTAATGGATAGAAAGGGGGGAGTCAGCCGAAAGGTACTTAATCTTCTTTACTTTTTGTGGCATGATACAAAGAGATAATTGGGGGATGGGGTTAAGTGTGGTGCAAGGTAGGGACCTTCCAGTTTGGCAACTCAACCGAAATTCAGTTGAACGTAAATTGAGTGAGCGAAATTCTGCGACTCACGACTCACAAAATTACTCTCGTTTGGTGTTACCCTTGGTATTACCCTTTTCATTATCTGCCGACTATCACCATGACATGAACAATAGTACATTATGATATAAGTGCGGTAAGTTGATAATTACAGCTGAGGCGACATTGCAACAAGTAAGCAGAGGTTGTAATTATGAAAGCTCACGTATGTCATACGACGTTTTATAACATATTTGCGAGTAATGATATACATTACGACACTGAAATTGGTGAAATAAGAGACCCTTTACGAGCAAATGTGTTATAAAGATATTTACAAAAGCGGTAACATAAAAACTAATTCCTAATCTATGACTAACAATAGCTATATAGCTATGTAATTTAAATATATATTCACCTATAATCCCTAAATGCAAGTTATCATTTAGTACAGCAAAGGAATAAACCACCGACACAAGTCAATGATATCGGTGATATAAAATAATGGCTCCGTGCCATATTAGCATTTTATGTAGGTACTTTCTGTTCTAGTAAACTTTTTCAATCGTAAACTAGTAACTAATGTACGCTGCCTTACATTCATCATCATCATCATATCAGCCCAATGACGTCCACTGTTGAACATATGCCAGACCTAATTTCCGCCACAGCGAGCGATTTAATGCCGCCCGCATCCAATTTTGCGAAAGAATGTAAGGCAGGGTATATTAATGAAATTAGCGAGCAGATGGAGATTACGTACGTACTATAGACGTATTAAGTATAGAAAAACAAAAGAAAGTAGGTACATAAAATGCTAATCAATCTGTCAGAATTATATGATTAGTTTCAATGCATTTCTCTTTACCAGTGGGATTTGTGATTATAATATCAGTGTAAGTTTATTTTGATAATATTTTCAGGTGAAGCAAAATAGACCCCCAACGGCTAGACCCCTAATGGATAGAAAGGGGGGAGTCAGCCGAAAGGTACTTACTCTTCTTTACTTTTTGTGGCATGGTACAAAGAGATAATTGGGGGATGGGGTTAAGTATGGTGCAAGGTATATCATATCATGCCACAAAAAGTTCCAGTTTGGCAACTCAACCGGAATTCAGTTGAACGTAAAATGAGTGAGTGAAATTCTGCGACTCACGACTCACAAAATTACGCTCGTTTGGTGTTACCCTTGGTATTACCCTTTTCATTATCTGCCGACGATCACCATGACATGAACATGTACATGTACATTATGATATAAGTGCGGTAAGTTGATAATTACAGCTCAGGCGACATTGCTACAAGTAAGCAGAGGTTGTAATTATCAAAGCGCACGTATGTCATATGACGTTTTATAACATATTTGCGACTAATGATATACATACATTACGACACTGAAATTGGTGAAATAAGAGACCCTTTACGAGCAAATGTGTTATAAAGATATTTACAAAAGCGTTGACATTAAAACTGATTCCTAATCTATGAACTACAATAACTATATAGCTATATAATATAAATATACCTGAATGCAAGTTACCATTCAGTACAGCAAAGAAATAAACCACCGACACAAGACAATTGTATCGGTGATATAAAATAATGGCTCCGTGCGATATTAGCATTTTATGTAGGTACTTTCTCTTCCAGTAAACTTTTTCAATCGTCAATTAGTAACTAATATACGCTGCCTTACATTCATCATCATCATCATATTTGCCCAATGACGTCCACTGTTGAACATATGCCACACCCAATTTCTGCCACAGCGAGCGATTTTATGCCGCCCGCATCCAATTTTGTGAAAGAATGTAAGGCAGCGTATATTAATGAAATTAGCGAGCAGATGGAGATTACGTACGTACTATAGACGTATTAAGTATAGAAAAACAAAAGAAAGTAGGTACATAAAATGCTAATCAATCTGTCAGACTTATATGATTAGTTTCAATGCATTTCTCTTTACCAGTAGGATTTGTGATTATAATATCAGTGTAAGTTTATTTTGATAATAATTTCAGGTGAAGCAAAATAGACCCCCAACGGCTAGACACCTACTGGATAGAAAGGGGGGAGTCAGCCGAAAGGTACTTAATCTTCTTTACTTTTTGTGGCATGATACAAAGAGATAATTGGGGGATGGGGTTAAGTGTGGTGCAAGGTAGGGACCTTCCAGTTTGGCAACTCAACCGAAATTCAGTTGAACGTAAATTGAGTGAGCGAAATTCTGCGACTCACGACTCACAAAATTACTCTCGTTTGGTGTTACCCTTGGTATTACCCTTTTCATTATCTGCCGACTATCACCATGACATGAACAATAGTACATTATGATATAAGTGCGGTAAGTTGATAATTACAGCTCAGGCGACATTGCTACAAGTAAGCAGAGGTTGTAATTATCAAAGCGCACGTATGTCATACGACGTTTTATAACATATTTGCGACTAATGATATACATACATTACGACACTGAAATTGGTGAAATAAGAGACCCTTTACGAGCAAATGTGTTATAAAGATATTTACAAAAGCGTTGACATTAAAACTGATTCCTAATCTATGAACTACAATAACTATATAGCTATATAATATAAATATACCTGAATGCAAGTTACCATTCAGTACAGCAAAGAAATAAACCACCGATACAAGACAATTGTATCGGTGATATAAAATAATGGCTCCGTGCGATATTAGCATTTTATGTAGGTACTTTCTCTTCCAGTAAACTTTTTCAATCGTCAATTAGTAACTAATATACGCTGCCTTACATTCATCATCATCATCATATCAGCCCAATGACGTCCACTGTTGAACATATGCCACACCCAATTTCTGCCACAGCGAGCGATTTTATGCCGTCTGCATCCAATTTAGCGAAAGAATGTAAGGCAGCGTATATTAATGAAATTAGCGAGCAGATGGAGATTACGTACGTACTATAGACGTATTAAGTATAGAAAAACAAAAGAAAGTAGGTACATAAAATGCTTATCAATCTGTCAGACTTATATGATTAGTTTCAATGCATTTCTCTTTACCAGTGGGATTTGTGATTATAATATCAGTGTAAGTTTATTTTGATAATATTTTCAGGTGAAGCAAAATCGACCCCCAACGGCTAGACCCCTAATGGATAGAAAGGGGGGAGTCAGCCGTAAGGTACTTACTCTTCTTTACTTTTTGTGGCATGGTACAAAGAGATAATTGGGGGATGGGGTTAAGTGTGGTACAAGGTAGGGACCTTCCAGTTTGACAACTCAACCGAAATTCAGTTGAACGTAAATTGAGTGAGCGAAATTCTGCGACTCACGACTCACAAAATTACTCTCGTTTGGTGTTACCCTTGGTATTAACCCTTTTCATTATCTGCCGACTATCACCATGACATGAACAATAGAACATTATGATATAAGTGCGGTAAGTTGATAATTACAGCTGAGGCGACATTGCTACAAGTAAGCAGAGGTTGTAATTATCAAAGTTCACGTATGTCATACGACGTTTTATAACATATTTGCGAGTAATGATATACATTATGACACTGAAATTGGTGAAATAAGAGACCCTTTACGAGCAAATGTGTTATAAAGATATTTACAAAAGCAGTAACATAAAAACTTATTCCTAATCTATGACTAACAATAGCTATATAGCTATATAATTTAAATATATATTCACCTATAATCCCTAAATGCAAGTTATCATTCAGTACAGCAAAGGAATAAACCACCGACACAAGTCAATTGTATCGGTGATATAAAATAATGGCTCCGTGCCATATTAGCATTTTATGTAGATACTTTCTGTTCTAGTAAACTTTTTCAATCGTAAACTAGTAACTAATGTACGCTGTCTTACATTCATCATCATCATCATCATCATATCAGCCCAATGACGTCCACTGTTGAACATATGCCAGACCTAATTTCCGCCACAGCGAGCGATTTTATGCTGCCCGCATTCAATTTTGTGAAAGAATGTAAGGCAGCGTATATTAATGAAATTAGCGAGCAGATGGAGATTACGTACGTACTATAGACGTATTAAGTATAGAAAAACAAAAGAAAGTAGGTACATAAAATGCTAATCAATCTGTCAGACTTATATGGTTAGTTTCAATGCATTTCTCTTTACCAGTGGGATTTGTGATTATAATATCTGTGTAAGTTTATTTTGATAATATTTTCAGGTGAAGCAAAATAGACCCCCAACGGCTAGACCCCTAATGGATAGAAAGGGGGGAGTCAGCCGTAAGGTACTTACTCTTCTTTACTTTTTGTGGCATGGTACAAAGAGATAATTGGGGGATGGGGTTAAGTGTGGTGCAAGGTAGGGACCTTCCAGTTTGGCAACTCAACCGAAATTCAGTTGAACGTAAAATGAGTGAGCGAAATTCTGCGACTCACGACTCACAAAATTACTCTCGTTTGGTGTTACCCTTGGTATTACCCTTTTCATTATCTGCCGACTATCACCATGACATGAACAATAGTACATTATGATATAAGTGCGGTAAGTTGATAATTACAGCTCAGGCGACATTGCTACAAGTAAGCAGAGGTTGTAATTATCAAAGCGCACGTATGTCATACGACGTTTTATAACATATTTGCGACTAATGATATACATACATTACGACACTGAAATTGGTGAAATAAGAGACCCTTTACGAGCAAATGTGTTATAAAGATATTTACAAAAGCGTTGACATTAAAACTGATTCCTAATCTATGAACTACAATAACTATATAGCTATATAATATAAATATACCTGAATGCAAGTTACCATTCAGTACAGCAAAGAAATAAACCACCGATACAAGACAATTGTATCGGTGATATAAAATAATGGCTCCGTGCGATATTAGCATTTTATGTAGGTACTTTCTCTTCCAGTAAACTTTTTCAATCGTCAATTAGTAACTAATATACGCTGCCTTACATTCATCATCATCATCATATTAGCCCAATGACGTCCACTGTTGAACATATGCCACACCCAATTTCTGCCACAGCGAGCGATTTTATGCCGTCTGCATCCAATTTTGCGAAAGAATGTAAGGCAGCGTATATTAATGAAATTAGCGAGCAGATGGAGATTACGTACGTACTATAGACGTATTAAGTATAGAAAAACAAAAGAAAGTAGGTACATAAAATGCTTATTAATCTGTCAGACTTATATGATTAGTTTCAATGCATTTCTCTTTACCAGTGGGATTTGTGATTATAATATCAGTGTAAGTTTATTTTGATAATATTTTCAGGTGAAGCAAAATCGACCCCCAACGGCTAGACCCCTAATGGATAGAAAGGGGGGAGTCAGCCGTAAGGTACTTACTCTTCTTTACTTTTTGTGGCATGGTACAAAGAGATAATTGGGGGATGGGGTTAAGTGTGGTGCAAGGTAGGGACCTTCCAGTTTGACAACTCAACCGAAATTCAGTTGAACGTAAATTGAGTGAGCGAAATTCTGCGACTCACGACTCACAAAATTACTCTCGTTTGGTGTTACCCTTGGTATTAACCCTTTTCATTATCTGCCGACTATCACCATGACATGAACAATAGTACATTATGATATAAGTGCGGTAAGTTGATAATTACAGCTGAGGCGACATTGCTACAAGTAAGCAGAGGTTGTAATTATCAAAGTTCACGTATGTCATACGACGTTTTATAACATATTTACGAGTCATGATATACATTATGACACTGAAATTGGTGAAATAAGAGACCCTTTACGAGCAAATGTGTTATAAAGATATTTACAAAAGCGTTGACATTAAAACTGATTCCTAATCTATGAACTACAATAACTATATAGCTATATAATATAAATATATATACACCTATAATACCTGAATGCAAGTTACCATTCAGTACAGCAAAGAAATAAACCACCGACACAAGACAATTGTATCGGTGATATAAAATAATGGCTCCGTGCGATATTAGCATTTTATGTAGGTACTTTCTCTTCCAGTAAACTTTTTCAATCGTCAATTAGTAACTAATATACGCTGCCTTACATTCATCATCATCATCATATTAGCCCAATGACGTCCACTGTTGAACATATGCCACACCCAATTTCTGCCACAGCGAGCGATTTTATGCCGTCTGCATCCAATTTTGCGAAAGAATGTAAGGCAGCGTATATTAATGAAATTAGCGAGCAGATGGAGATTACGTACGTACTATAGACGTATTAAGTATAGAAAAACAAAAGAAAGTAGGTACATAAAATGCTAATCAATCTGTCAGACTTATATGATTAGTTTCAATGCATTTCTCTTTACCAGTGGGATTTGTGATTATAATATCAGTGTAAGTTTATTTTGATAATAATTTCAGGTGAAGCAAAATAGACCCCCAACGGCTAGACCCCTAATGGATAGAAAGGGGGGAGTCAGCCGTAAGGTACTTACTCTTCTTTACTTTTTGTGGCATGGTACAAAGAGATAATTGGGGGATGGGGTTAAGTGTGGTGCAAGGTAGGGACCTTCCAGTTTGACAACTTAACCGAAATTCAGTTGAACGTAAATTGAGTGAGCGAAATTCTGCGACTCACGACTCACAAAATTACTCTCGTTTGGTGTTACCCTTGGTATTAACCCTTTTCATTATCTGCCGACTATCACCATGACATGAACAATAGTACATTATGATATAAGTGCGGTAAGTTGATAATTACAGCTGAGGCGACATTGCTACAAGTAAGCAGAGGTTGTAATTATCAAAGTTCACGTATGTCATACGACGTTTTATAACATATTTACGAGTCATGATATACATTATGACACTGAAATTGGTGAAATAAGAGACCCTTTACGAGCAAATGTGTTATAAAGATATTTACAAAAGCGTTGACATTAAAACTGATTCCTAATCTATGAACTACAATAACTATATAGCTATATAATATAAATATATATACACCTATAATACCTGAATGCAAGTTACCATTCAGTACAGCAAAGAAATAAACCACCGACACAAGACAATTGTATCGGTGATATAAAATAATGGCTCCGTGCGATATTAGCATTTTATGTAGGTACTTTCTCGTCCAGTAAACTTTTTCAATCGTCAATTAGTAACTAATATACGCTGCCTTACATTCATCATCATAGTATAGTATAGTATAGTATTCTTTATTGTGGATCATAGGTAGGTACATAATACAGATGTTACAGTTTAATGATAATTATAAGAACAGCTATGTCCCGCCCTTTGGGCATACAATATTTAAAATTTGATAGTGAATTTAATAAAAGGTTAATTTAGTATATAATGTCAAATATCAGTGAATGTCACAATAATTATAAATAGGCACAAAAATAATAAAATGTAAAATTATTGAATACTGAACACATCATGACTGAGGTAGGCTAGAGTAGTGGAGCAGAGATTTGTCTGTCAAGTACTCATTTACTGTATAATAACATTTATTAATTAAAAGTTCATGCAGCCTCTTTTTAAAGATAGTTGTATCTTTAACCAATCTAATATCTCTTGGAATATTGTTAAATATGCGCGAAGCTGAACAAAATATACTCTCATGCATTACATGCGTCTTGCTAGGAACTACGTGCAATTTATCATCATGTCTAATACGCTTCCGGTAGTTAAATTGCTCAGAGTTATTTTTAACAAATAATGAGACCTCCAGAATGTACATACTAGGCAAAGTAAAAATTTTGAGTTGTTTAAAATATGGCACACACGAATCGGTTTGTTGCAGATCCATCATAGCTCTTATGCAGCGTTTTTGTGCTACGAGTGCCCGTCCTTTGTCTGTACTATTACCCCAAAATATTACGCCATATCTTAGTATTGAACTAACGTAGCCATGGTAAGCTGCGAGAAGGGTCTTTCGATTTGCTATTTTCCTTAAATTTTGTTTTTCATCATCATATTAGCCCAATGACGTCCACTGTTGAACATATGCCACACCCAATTACTGCCACAGCGAGCGATTTTATGCCGTCTGCATCCAATTTTGCGAAAGAATGTAAGGCAGCGTATATTAATGAAATTAGCGAGCAGATGGAGATTACGTACGTACTATAGACGTATTAAGTATAGAAAAACAAAAGAAAGTAGGTACATAAAATGCTAATCAATCTGTCAGACTTATATGATTAGTTTCAATGCATTTCTCTTTACCAGTGGAATTTGTGATTATAATATCAGTGTAAGTTTATTTTGATAATAATTTCAGGTGAAGCAAAATAGACCCCCAACGGCTAGACCCCTAATGGATAGAAAGGGGGGAGTCAGCCGTAAGGTACTTACTCTTCTTTACTTTTTGTGGCATGGTACAAAGAGATAATTGGGGGATGGGGTTAAGTGTGGTGCAAGGTAGGGACCTTCCAGTTTGACAACTCAACCGAAATTCAGTTGAACGTAAATTGAGTGAGCGAAATTCTGCGACTCACGACTCACAAAATTACTCTCGTTTGGTGTTACCCTTGGTATTAACCCTTTTCATTATCTGCCGACTATCACCATGACATGAACAATAGTACATTATGATATAAGTGCGGTAAGTTGATAATTACAGCTGAGGCGACATTGCTACAAGTAAGCAGAGGTTGTAATTATCAAAGTTCACGTATGTCATACGACGTTTTATAACATATTTGCGAGTAATGATATACATTACGACACTGAAATTGGTGAAATAAGAGACCCTTTACGAGCAAATGTGTTATAAAGATATTTACAAAAGCGGTAACATAAAAACTAATTCCTAATCTATGACTTACAATAGCTATATAATTTAAATATATATTCACCTATAATCCCTAAATGCAAGTTATCATTCAGTACAGCAGAGGAATAAACCACCGACACAAGTCAATGATATCGGTGATATAAAATAATGGCTCCGTGCGATATTAGCATTTTATGTAGGTACTTTCTGTTCTAGTAAACTTTTTCAATCGTAAACTAGTAACTAATGTACGCTGCCTTACATTCATCATCATCATCATCATCATATCAGCCCAATGACGTCCACTGTTGAACATATGCCAGACCTAATTTCCGCCACAGCGAGCGATTTTATTCCGCCCGCATCCAATTTTGCGAAAGAATGTAAGGCAGCGTATATTAATGAAATTAGCGAGCAGATGGAGATTACGTTCGTACTTTAGACGTATTAAGAATAGAAAAACAAAAGAAAGTAGGTACATAAAATACTAATCAATCTGTCAGACTTATTTGATTAGTTTCAATGCATTTCTCTTTACCAGTGGGATTTGTGATTATAATATCAGTGTAAGTTTATTTTGATAATAATTTCAGGTGATGCAAAATAGACCCCCAATGGATAGACCTCTAATGGATAGAAAGGGGGGAGTCCGCCGTATGGTACTTACTCTTCTTTACTTTTTGTGGCATGGTTTAAATAGATAATTGGGGGATGGGGTTAAGTGTGGTGCAAGGTAGGGACCTTCTTGTTTGGCAACTCAACCGAAATTCAGTTGAACGTAAAATGAGTGAGTGAAATTCTGCGACTCACGACTCACAAAATTACGCTCGTTTGGTGTTACCCTTGGTATTACCCTTTTTATTATCTGCCGACTGTCACCATGACATTAAGAGGGTTCATACAGAAATCGATGAAATCAAGAGATTTCCACGTTCGCTACAGAATATGTCTTTATATGTAGCGAAGTAATTTTTGGCATACATAGACAACAGTTTTCTTGTCTAAAAAGTGTATTAAGAAAAACAGACTATTTATAATTAGTATTTTAGTTAGAACAGTTCTTTCGCACAGCGTTTTAAGAAATTCTACGAAACAAGCCTACTTTCTGATTCGCCAGGGACTAAAGTAATTGAAATTCATAGAAAAAAAAGCTTGTGTTAAGGTCTACATATAGTCCTTTAGTTAGTGTATTGAAAAAATATTCATTTTTTTATAACTAAAACTTAAAAACTATAATTCTCAAAAACGTTGAACTTTGATCAACTTTGATGAGAATTTTGGTACACTATATGTGTTTAAAAAGTCGATTTTTTTACATTTAATTATTAAGCAAGATGTTGTCATTCATAAATGTCCATAATATTTTCGAAATCCCTTTAGAAATATTTTAAAATGATTTTTGAAAAGAGCCTAAAAACGCCTTATATTTCGGCGCACAGGCCGTGAGAAATCAGTACCGGCTGAGGCCTTCTAGAGAGAGGACGTAACGCTTTGCTTCCCGCGCTCCCGGTCCGATGTTTACGTAATATTTGTATATTTCAAGAGAGTTCAATACCAGTTGATACTTTGTTATGGATTTTTTAAAAATTAAATATCAAATTATTAACTTTGCTGCTTTTGGGCGGATGGGCTCAAAAATCGATAACTGATGATCCCATTAGTCACTTGGCATAGTTCTGAAGTCAAATCGTCAAATATCATCGGTATCACTCAGCCCAAAAACAACAAAGTTGAAGATGGCGGGCATTTTTATAATTTTGATTTCAGAACTATGCCCAGTGACCAATGGGATCGTCAAATATCGATTTTGGTATCACTCAGACCAAAAACAACAAGGTTCAAGATGGCGGGCATTTTTACAATTTTGACTTCAGAACTATGCCCAGTGATTAGTGGGATTGTCAGATATCGATTTTGGAGTCGATCAGCCCAAAAACAACAAAGTTCAAGGTGGCGGACATTTTCACCACTTTGACCTCAAATAGTCATATTCATCATCATCATCATCATTATATCAGCCGCAGTTATTATTGAGAAATTAATTGTTAGTCTAATATAAAATTAATTGTATTTTTCTTTCTTTCTAATAAAATTGTATTATATATAATTGTTTATAGAATACAATACGATTAATTACAATTAATTATTGATTAATTTAATTCGAAATTTTATCCTATCCAACTTTAACAAAATACGAGGTTTAAAAATACCAAACTCACTAGTACGCGCTATATTGTTGTACCACACAGCATTAGAGAAGTGTGCATGTTTCGGCTCTGTGTGCGTGATTTAAAAACCTATTTGCGAGCAACTCGAAAATGTATGAACCCTCTTAACAATAGTACAGTCGAGTTCATTAATATATTGGCACCATCAAAGATTCAAAATATTGTGAACGTTGAACAGCTCAATAAATACTATAGAACCTATGGATCAAATATATGTCCTCAATGTCCTCATGTGAATGGTTCAATAAAATATGCTGTACATTATGCAATAAGTTGTAGTTTGTAGTCACCCTTTTCAATAAAAATATCTAATGATGGTGACAATATATTAATCGACTGTACATTATGATATAATTGCGGTAAGTTGATAATTACAGCCGAGGCGACATTGCTACAAGAAAGATGAGGTTGTAATTATCAAGGCGCACGTATGTCATACGATGTTTTATAACATATTTGCGAGTAATGATATGCACTAATATATTGTCACCAACTATAATTGGTGAAATAAGAGACCCTTAACGAGCAAATCTGTTATAATAGTACATTAAGATATAAGTGCGGTAAGTTGATAATCACAGCCGAGGCGATATTGCTAGCCTGAGCCGCAGGCGAGGGCTACAAGAGGCTGTAATTATCAAAGCGCACGTGTGTCATACGACGTTTTATAACATATTTGCGAGGAAATAAATAAAATTCGGACTTTCTTAGAAAAAAACAAATACAGCGAAAAGAAATAGCGCGCGGAATAATTTTTACTTGTCACAAATTATCGATGCGCGCGCATCAGCGCTTTTTTTTGAGGCAAAATCACAAAAACAGCCGGTATTGCTAAAAAAGTAAATTATTTTTTTTTTGTTTTAGTACAGATAAATGGTTGTAATTTATGGTCTACATTAATTAAAATAATGAATAAAATTTTTATTTTATATAATTATATCATAATTATTTTATCTCCCAAAGTTAATTTTATTCATGAAACTGTGTTGACCACTTTATTGACATAAAACTCTTTGCTAAGATTTAAAAAAGTTGGTACCGTTCGTTTTAAACGGAGCCCCTTGATTATTACTAAGTGAGCGTGAGATACCGTGCAATTTTACTTTACATTACCGCACTAGTGCGTAATGAGATACATTACAAGACTGAAATTGGTGAAATAAGAGACACTTTACGAGCAAATATGTTATAAAGATAATAACAAAAGCGATGACATAAAAACGAATTCCTAATCTATATAATATAAATATATATACACCTATAATACCTAAATGCAAGTTATCATTCAGTACAGCAAAGGAATAAACCACCGACACAAGTCAATTGTATCGGTGATATAAAGTAATGGCTCCGTGCGATATTAGCATTTTATGTAGATACTTTCTGTTCTAGTAAACTTTTTCAATCGTAAACTAGTAACTAATGTACGCTGCCTTACATTCATCATCATCATCATATCAGCCCAATGACGTCCACTGTTGAACATATGCCAGACCTAATTTCCGCCACAGCGAGCGATTTTATGCCGCCCGAATCCAATTTTGCGAAAGAATGTAAGGCAGCGTATATTAATGAAATTAGCGAGCAGATGGAGATTACGTACGTACTATAGACGTATTAAGTATAGAAAAACAAAAGAAAGTAGGTACATAAAATGCTAATCAATCTGTCCAACTTATTTGATTACTTGCAACACATTTTGCGAAAGCTCTTTACCAGTGGGATTTTTTATTATAATATCAGTGTAAGTTTATTTTGATAATAATTTCAGGTGAGGCAAAATAGACCCCCAATGGATAGACCTCTAATGGATAGAAAGGGGGGAGTCCGCCGTATGGTACTTACTCTTCTTTACTTTTTGTGGCATGGTTTAAATAGATAATTGGGGGATGGGGTTAAGTGTGGTGCAAGGTAGGGACCTTCTTGTTTGGCAACTCAACCGAAATTCAGTTGAAGGTAAAATGAGTGAGCGAAATTCTGCGACTCACGACTCACAAAATTACGCTCGTTTGGTGTTACCCTTTTTATTATCTGCCGACTGTCACCACGACATGAACAATAGTATTTTATGATATAAGTGCGGTAAGTTGATAAATAATTACAGCCGAGGCGACATTGCTACAAGAAAGTAGAGGCTGTAATTATCAAAGCGCACGAATGTCATACGACGTTTTATAACATAGTTGCGAGTAATACCTAATATACATTACGACACTGAAATTGGTGAAATAAGAGACACTTTACGAGCAAATGTGTTATAAAGATAATTACAAAAGGGATGACATAAAACTAATTCCTAATCTAGGAACTACAATAGCTATATAATATTATAGGTATATGCACCTATAATACCTAAATGCAAGTTATCATTCAGTACAGGAAAGGAATAAACCACCGACACAAGTCAATTGTATCGGTGATATAAAATAATGGCTCCGTGCGATATTAGCATTTTATGTAGGTACTTTCTTATCTAGTAAACTTTTTCAATCGTTAATTAGTAACTAATGTACGCTGCCTTACATTCATCATCATCATCATATCAGCCCAATGACGTCCACTTGGTCTAAGATCCCATTAAGGAATTTAATACCCTCATCTGTTATTTATTAGTGATATGAAATAAATGATAGATAAATTCACGTTGTCTTATTGCAAATAGGTTGCCTAGTTAAATCGCGGCCGGGTAATATATTTCTTAATTTCCCTGGGTTACTTACCCAAAACATTTTTTTTCATCAAACCCATACGTGTGGTATATCTTCAAAAATGATATTGAGATTTCTATGTTCATTTTTTTTTAAACTGAATAGTTTGCGCAGGAGACACTTTCAAAGGTGTAAAATGTATGCCCCCCCCTGTAAATCGGCTTTCATTTGATATTTTTTTCGACTAAATAAATAAGTAATTGATGAGAACACTTTATGAAAAAAATTAAAGGTATGGACTCCAATCTCATTCCACCTAGGCACTTAACTGGGCAACCTATTTGCAATAAGTCAATGTGAATATAATCTAACATTTATTTCATATCACTAATAAATAACAGATGAGGGTATATATTCCTTAATGGGATCTTGTACTAACTGTTGAACATATGCCACACCCAATTTCCGTCACAGCGAGCGATTTTATGCCGCCCGCATCCAATTTTGCGAAAGAATGTAAGGCAGCGTATATTAATGAAATTAGCGAGCAGATGGAGATTACGTACGTACTATAGACGTATTAAGTATTGAAAAACAAAATAAAGTAGGTACATAAAATGCTAATCAATCTGTCAGACTTATTTAATTAGTTGCAACGCATTTCTCTTTACCAGTGGGATTTGTGATTATAATATCAGTGTAAGTTTATTTTGATAATAATTTCAGGTGAGGCAAAATAGAAACCCAATGGATAGACTTCCAATGGGTAGACCCCCAATGGGTAGACCCCCAATGGGTAGACCCCCATTGGATGGACCCGCAAGGGGTAGGTCCTTCAAGAACAATACCTTTGGTGATGGAGATGACGATGATGATGACAACGATTCAAACAACAAACAAACTTCACAAGAGAAAGCTTATAATAATGCAAAAAACAAATTCATGACGGGTTTTAGAAGACGTTTAAATAATTTTCTTAACTTGTATCCGAGGATATATGCACCGCTTGTAAAAGATGTTAGAAGACTTTATAATTTATCAGACAGTGGCAATAAAACATCAAAAGGTATTTGCGATAGAGCAAAACAATTTCTATTTAAATTTATAGGCTAACTATTTACATAAATAAATAAACAAAAAGTAATTAAACAAGTAAATATAATTTAAAAAAATTAATAACCCGACTGCAAAAAATCAACAGAGAGCAACGCACTAAAAAGACCGTAAAATTATTGTAATATTATTATACCTGATTAAATTTAAATACAAAACATATGTATATATTTGTAATCTCCATTTGATTCCCTTTATTTTGATACTCTACTCGATAGGTTTGGTTAAAAATAATAATAGAACTACTTACAGTTTGGAACCATTCAATTATGTATAATCTCTTTTTAAATATATGTAATCTCCATTTGACTCTCTTTATTTTGATACCCAATTCGATAGGTTTGGTTAAAAAAAAAATTGAACTTTCAATTTGGCGTCAAAACCCCGCCGTTTATGTATATTTATTCTTAAAACCTATCTAAGGACACTTGGGTTTTCTAGACGAATCTAACGATACCCTAATTGTCAAAATCGATTCAACCGTTTGGATGATTCGTGGGAATAAAGAAATTTACAAACATACAAGATACGCGCGAAAAACAGTACCCGTCCTGACAGCCGGGTAAAAAAGAAACCTTCAAATTCGCCATTTATTTAATTAATAACTTAAGAATTTTGTTTGGACTAATTAGGACATAAACATACTAAAAGTCCTTACCCCCGCGAGGTGAGCCCGAGGGGGGAAAGCACAAAGAAGGTCCCGTTTTTTAGTTTTTGCTTACATCTCGAAAACAGTGCGTCGTACGAAATTTGCTTGTACTACACAAAGAAAGCTGATAAAATTCTCTAATAACTTTGACTTATATCTATCTCCAATCGTTACCTAGCTATGAGCTTCTAAAAATGGTCGATTTTCAAAAATGTGTTAAATTTTCTAAAATTGGTACCATTTTTTGTTTTCTGCTTACATCTCGAAAACGAGTCCGGGGCAGTGGTCCAACTGCTCTGTCCAACTAGTTGGACCATGGGTCTATACTAGGGGTAGTTGTCTAACTTTCAAAATAGTTTGACCACAGCACCTTTTGAGAGTTCCGTGGTCCAATTCCCCTTCGGTCTCTTAGGTCCAGTTCCTGTTACGTCCAGTGTATTTTGATATTCCTATTACACCCATTTCTTTGAATGTCTAGTTGTGTGAGCGTCCACTTGTGTCGTACGAAATTTCATTGTATTACATAATGAAAGCTGATAAAATTCTCTACAACTTGGGCTTAACACTTTTTACCCAACTACGGCGAAGCCACAAGGAAGGGTAATGTTTTTGGCAGTCTATGCATATTTGTATGTATGGCATATTTTTCAGGCGGCCAAAGAAACGTTTCCGTAATGATTGTTTCATATCCATCTCCTTAATGCCCAAGGCTTGCGACATATCCAAATATTTGTAGGTGTCGGTTACAAAAATCAGAAAGTGGAATCCCTTCTGATTCCACTATCACACCACGTTTTACATGCATAATAGCACACTTGTCTACACCGAAGTCCATATTGATAGATTTACTGAAATTTTCAATAACCTTTAGTAAATCTTTCAATTGAAGATCAGTAGGCGCAATTAGTTTGTTGAGAGCACTTTATGAAAAAAATAAAAGGTATGGACTCCAATCTCATTCCACCATGCTGGAAATATCTTCAACAAAAAACTTTGCGCACGATATTAATATTATCCGGGCGCGATTTAACTAGGCAACCTATTTGCAATAAGTCAATGTGAATATTATCTATCATTTATTTCTTATCACTAATAAATAACAGATGAGGGTATATATTCCATAATGGGATCTTGTACTATTAGATTTAGTATTGACCTCGCTAATGACGAGCGATATTGAGGTAAAACTATCTGATGATCCAATTGGCAATTTAACAAATGTAATTTCTTTAAATTGTATGAAACATTTGGCCTGCTAGACTGGAACGCATTGTATGAAATTAAAAATTCAGAGGACGCGTTGACCTATTTCTATAATATAGTCAACGGGGCCATTAATGAACATACTTCCATAAAAATAAATTAAAAAAAAGTGACAGATACACCTACTCAGAATGGTATACATCCGATTTAATACACAATATTAAGATAAAATCGAAGTATCACAAAATATATAAAGCAACAAGTTCACAGTGTGCCTACGAGGCGTTTTCTCGGTATCGATTGTTAGTAAAACGTAAACTCAAGTCTACGTATGAGGCGTATGAGCGTAAATTAGAAATAAATATTAACAGTGACCCGATATCATTTTGGAATTATATTAAAAATAAACAGGTTAGACGAAACAAAAATGTAATTAAGAAAGATGGGAATGAGTTATCTAATGCAGAATGTGCAGAGTGTTTTGCTTCATATTTTCACTCGGTATATTATATAGTAAAGAGCGACCTATACTGGACTCGACGCAGGTGGAGAGCTCGGCGGGCTCGAGCGCGAGCGCAGCTCGGGTGCATGTGGGCCAGCTCAGTGAACGCGAGGTGCGCTCCGCGCTCAACCGGCTCAGGCCTAAGCAATCGGTAGGGCCTGAGGGTATACCTCCGTATTTGGTGAAGGACTGTCGTCAGGTATTTGGGAGACCCTTGTTACACGTGTTTAATCTGTGTCTAATGGAAGGAGGTTATCCAGAGCGATGGAAAATCACCAGAGTTATACCAGTACCAAAGGGTAGTGGTAGCGATGACGTCAGTGGTTATAGACCGGTAGCAGTATTGTCGGCGTTCGCCAAAGTATTCGAATCAGCTTTACACACTTGTATTTATGCACAAGTAAGCTCCCAACTGACGGAAGCCCAATATGGTTTTCGGCCAGGTAGAAGTACGGCGAGTAACCTCCTGTCGTTTACGACTTTTTTAACACCTGTCATAGACGCTGGAGGGCAGGTAGACACCGTGACTTCGACTTCCGAAAAGCTTTCGACACCGTAAATAATGACGTCCTGTTGTCGAAGCTAGCTTTAGCTAAATTCTTCGCGAGTTATCTAGGCGAAGTATATCAGTACGTAGACTATGCGGGGTATGAATCGTTGTCATATTTTACCTTTTCAGGGATCAGTCAGGGCTCTAACCTTGGGCCATAGGAATTTATTTTAATGATAAATGACCTCCCACAGTCGTACAGCATGCTCAATGTCTCCTTTTCGCCGATGACCTTAAGTTATATTTGTCGATGTCAAACACTTCGGACGCAGAGCGATTGCAGAGAGATGTCGACAGGATAGTGCAGTGGAGCAATGACAACAAACTTTATTTTAATGTAAATAAATGTGGAATAATGAGCTATACTCGCGCTAGGGTTCCACTGCATTATAACTATGAAATGGATGGCATATTGATTCCACGATTTAGTGATAAGTGTTGCAAGAAATCATTTAGAAATCTAGGATTTATATTGAGAAATTGTAAGGACTTCAATAACATTTTAAGTGTTAAAGTTTTATACAACGCGCTCGTTAGAAGTCCCCTTGAGACGACAGCTATAATTTGAAATCCGCATGAGGTTAAATATAGCCTTATGATAGAGAAAATTCAAAACAAATTTACTCGATTTTTATACCTCAAGGAATATGGTGTGTACCCCCTGTACCCGCTAATGTACCCAAGTTTGTTCGTGCTCGGAATGGTCGGGTACGTGCGCCTGAGTGTGCGGCGCGTCCTCTCGCTGGTGACGTACGTGTGGCGCGTGCTGCGCGGACAGATACACCACCCAGCCGTGCTGGAGGAGTTGCGCTTGTGCGCACCTACTGATTACGTGGGTAAACGCCGCCGCCCTTCCACAATCTGCCCACCAGTTCCGAGGACGAACCTACTTAAATTTGCCCCTGTGTCACGCGCTATAGGGCTCATCAATATAATAGCTATGGAAGTAGATATATATAACTGTAGCCAGCCGAAATTTGCAGAAGTTGCACAAAGTTGCATTGTAAACAGTGTTATATAGTGGTCTAATACTATTAAGACTAATATTATTATTATTATGTAACTTAAATATCGCTTTGGAATTTTCTGTAAAGGTGTTGTAAATGTGTTTGAATAAAAAATAAATAAATAAATAAATGTAAGAAAAGAATTCTCTAACTATATATAAATTAATTAACCATTTTTTTAAGGCTTTTTCCAAAGAAGTTGTTAGATGATATTTTAAGTTTCCGATATAGTAACTTGTATTCTATATACCTACATACTTACTTGTATAGGTTATACTTAACCTGTCGTATTCTACAGGAAAAAAGAAAGTTATACAAAGCTGAGAGTTGGATTCCTCTATTCTACAATCAGGTTGTGCGGTGGTGACCAAAGATAGTCTTTGGATGGGTGACTATCGACTATTTTTTTATCATTTTCCTCCTCCTCATTTTAGCAATGTTATTTCTAATGGACTACTTTTGATATTACGACCATCGTTGTCTAGCGTGTTTTGTCTAACCATACTTTTTCTTTCTAAACTGAGATATTACTAATAAGATATGAAAGAAGGGCGTATGGGCTCCTCAAACAATATTAAATTAATTCTGTGTTAATTTTCCCCATGAAACTCACAAATTTGAATTTATTTAATGACGGGGCGTATGGGCTTGTAGCCATATGTATGAATTTCAATCCCACAACATTCAAAAAAATTTTTTTTTCTTTTTGTCGGGATTTAAAATAAAATTATTTAAACCTTTTACTAAGTTTCGTTTCTTCTTTTGTACAGATATTTTCGTCGTGGGCTTCTTCAATATTTTTAATTTGGTTTTTTACCCGATTGCCAAAAGGTGGGTAATGTTTTTTTAGTCGATTATCCTGACGATCAAAAAAGTCAAAATCTATAGGGACTTCCTGTTGACCGAAAATCATGAAATTTGGCAAGAAGCAATATCAAGTTACCCCAGTACCTAAAGGAAAAAAATATACGAAAATTGTACCCGTGTACTACTCATAGACCTAGGATCCGCGCGCTACCGCAGATACTACTCGTCTGTCGCGGACGAATGTTCCTGCGCTCCCGTGACCACAGCAGAGCGCGACGAGAGGAACACCTTGGGTTTTTAGTGGGTGCGAGCCCCACATAACCCCTCGGTTCTTTCCCCAAGACCGAGGGGTATGCGTCAGGCATTTCCCCAAGTAAAAAAAAAAAAAAAAGAGAACAACAACAATAAAATTTTACAGCTAGATATTTTTTTTTATAAAACGATTTCGACGATTAGAACGATTCAGTCTATAAAGGTAAGTTGAGTGCGTGATAAGTAACCTAAACGATTTCTTCGAAATCTTGTTAAAAGTGCTTATGAAGTGAACATTTAATTTTTAAAGTCTTGACGTCTCGGAGGTTAGCCGGGGAAGATACCTACCTACCCTTTTTAAATTTTTGGCTTATAACTCAGAAACGGTGCTTTCTACGAAAAATAATCCTACTTTTTAACGAAAGCTCTTTCGCTACGAAAAATATTAAATTGTCTACAACATTAGTGCTGTACACTTAAATTCCTAAGCTCTGTGCGCCATATATCAAAAACATATATGGCGCACAGAGCTCAAACCTTGTGCCTCAGTAAATAATCCATCCTATAAAGTTATTAAAAACAATAAATCCATGACTGATGTTTTCAGAATATGAGAATATTATGTTTTGCGAATATCGTGTTTTGCGAATGTGATGTTTTACGAATGTGGTCTTTTGAGAATATGATATAGGTACAGCGACAAAGTTGATTTTCTTATACTAAATTTGGTACACAGTGAATTAAAAATAGCCCATGTTTATTTTAAGTAGTTCTAGTTTTTTGTCTTTGAGACAAATCCTAAGATTTACCAAGTGAATGGTGGTAAAAGTTCGTAATAAACGATGATCTTAAAACGATTCGAACTTTTACCTTTAAGGCCCTTCGCCTTCGATATAAATCGATCAATATTTTCTTAAGAAAATAGGCAATAATACGATTTCTGTACGTTAAAAATTCAGACGTGCTCTGCGCGGGCGCGGGCGGCAGACAGGCGTTAGCCTTCAGACGGGAAGGCTGTGTCGCTCGTTGCTCCATTTTTACTATCGACTGGCTATAAGACTATAGGTATAATATACACTCAAACAGCGAGTGCGGCGGGTCGAGGAAATAAATCGAAGGTGTCACACAGAGCTGTCACGTCTTTCTCGCTGTACCTATGCCGAAACCTTTAGTGCAAATATTTATGAACTTTAATTTTTTTTCGTTTGAGTTTAAGGCCCTTACCACCGTTTTGCACCGAAATTTTTTTGAAGTCTCAAGATTGATGGAAAGATTTGAAAAAAAAAAATTGGTCCATCAACTAAATTTTCAACAGTCATATAAAAATTTCATACTACTAATACTTTTGCCTTAAAATATTTCAAAATGCGATATATTTTATCTTAAAATGCCTAAAACTTCAAAACGGCTTTATAGTTTGACAATATTTTTACATTGATACTCTCTAGTTAGAGGAGAGGAGACCCGATCCCAGCAGTGGGACTTAATGGGTTGCTGATGATGATGATGATAGGTGGTTAGAGCTACTATAAACTCAATATAGCATGTTTAAATTGATCAATATATTAGAATATTGAAAAACAAAGTACAACACAGGAAATCAAACAGTTATATAATGAAGGGCAAAACAAAAAACAGAAAACAATTAATGATGAAAGGCAAGTTTTAATAGAGCGAAACTACGAGCACAATACACAATATTATGAAAGAGTAATAAAGTTTACTGAATTTTAAAATGAGAAAATAATTGTTTTATTTGAACACATCTGTAAACATTATTACGAACTAACTATATAGTCACCGCCATACTGATATGTGTGGTGTATGTATTACGGATACCAACTTTTTCGTCTAGAGATAATATCTAATAATAATAAAAGTGAACTAATGGCCTAGGCCACAGGTTCACACACGCTAGCCTAGTGCGGATTGGTAAGTATGTATTTGACTATACAAATTCCCTAAAGTGAAATCAACATTAGCATTGCCGCTCGGAATCGAACTCAGACCACATATTTTGTAACTTAAAAAGCAATATTATAATAAAGGATATTAAATAAATTTATTGAGTTACTTAAATTCAATATTTTAAATCACCATTATCATCATCATATTAGCCCAATGATGTCCACTGCTGGACTTAGGCCTCGCCTAATTTCCGCCACTCGAGAACCTTTTTGCCCGATCGCCATCAGTTCTGCGAGCTATGGCCTATGTGGCCTGCCCACTGGCACTTCAGCGATGCAATTCGGTGAGTTATGTCGTCAAATTTAGTTCTCCTGCGCATCTCCTTATTTCTGATTCAATCACGCAGGGAAACTCCGAGTATAGCCTTTTCCAGCTCGCTGAGCGTTTCAGTACCATAATCATTCCATAAGTCACACACATTGGTTGAAGATTTTTGTCTTCAAACTCTAGGATATTGTGGACGAGAAAACAGTGCGTAACTTCTCAAACAAAATATTTCAAATGAACCAATAAAATTGTATACAATTTATAATAGTAGTTTATATAGTAATTACAAAGTAAGTGTTGTAAACAAAACATTAAATTCATCAATGAAATTAGGTAAATATTTTTTTTAATACAAAAGTAAGTAAAAATATTTATGTATTTAACAAGATAAAATAATTATCTTCGATACTAATAATAAATAAGTACTAATAAAACTATGTAACAATTACTTATATACCTATTATAACTTACATAAATACCGAAAGCAACACATTGAAATTAAAAAAATCTTATGCAATAAAAATATTGGTAAACAAATAATTGTGTACACGAGCCCTCTAAACTAGTGTTTTTCGAGCGTCGTCGTCGTGTCAGCGTCATCAGCGTCAAACAAGGCTTGGGAAGAGATAAGTCTTTCTTCAGGTGATACAGCAGTCATTAAATTGGTAGGTATCTGGATATTTAATATCGTTTTGAATCAGTTGCAAAAGTTCTTCAAAATTTCGTTTTGGCATTCGTAAATAATCATCATCTCTTGAATTGTTTGACATTCGTGCGCTTTGATAATTACAGCCTCTGCTTTCTTGTAGCAATATCGCCTCGGCTGTAATTATCAACTTACCGCACTTATATCATAATGTACTATTATATATGTTCAGAATACAATACGTATACTCGCTTTCCTGAACACAAGAATTCCACAGAGGATCTTCCCAATATTTACGGTTACGTTCTCTTTTCCTTTACGTAGTTTTCGATGGTTCTTCGTCGTAATTCATTTTGACACTGATTGTAGGCGAGACGTCGTCGTCGTTCCAGCGTCCGAACAGCACGATGCCGCGGTAACGCGACGTCAGCAAAGCGTAGCCGACCAGCGCTGTCGTCGCGCGTCTGGAGGGTCTCTAACATTGCCGCGCCTGGTGCCGAGTGTCGTAGGTTATAAATATTTGCGTGATTTGTATGTCTTTGTTTCGAGTCTGGGTATACTTTGTATCCGTTAATTGATCTTGTTCCCGAGATAGAGCGGGTGTTGGCTTTAAAAACAAACAAAGTTGACCTCTTATGTGACCATTTTAGTCACAGTCGCGACTATGTGATGTTTTGAGTTTTTTTAGGTTTTAAAATACGGTTTAGAAAATAAACTGTGGCGTTTTCGGTCTAAGGCAACACAACCTAAGGGTTAGCATGGGCAAAGAAGTCGCGATTTTTTAGACGGAAGTCTATGCTATAACCAAATGTGCTGCGATCAGCCTAGCGAGGACTAAAAATCCAAATAATCTATGTCAACCAACTCTGATAGCCTAGCAGCACTACAGCTACTGGCTTTAAACTCTTTCAATTCAACTCGAAAGTAGTAAAAGATTGCGTAAGGAATTTAAATGACCCAGGGGAATCTAATTTGCTGGGTCCAGGCACACTCGGGAATAGAGGGGAATAAAAAGGCGGATGCACTGGTCAGAAACGGCGCTAACAACCTAATAAGAGGAGCTGAACCATTCCGTGGAATCTTCAAACAGAGGGCCGAGCCCCTCTTCAACGCTCTGCCCCAAACAAAAGCGCAAAGAGCACGACAATCTGCCTCAGGATAGAGTCACTCCAAAGCGCTTATTAAAAGGACACAACAATAAACGTACCAAAGATCTGCTCCAACTCAGTAGGTGCATAACCTCGGCGGTGACAAGAATCGTCACCAGCCGCTGTAAACTAAACTACCACAATACTATGTTTAAACTCAACCTGAGCCGTTCAAAAATGTGCAGATTGACAAGAGTCGGAGTAGACTGCAATGCATGTAGGTAGGCACTGCTCAAGTGGGCCACTCATGCATAAAATAAGCATCAATTTAGGACAGCACCAGGTGCAACCAGATGAGATACAGTCTCTCTCTGCTCAGAAAATCTGGAAGTTCCTAGATTCTACAGGACAAAGCAGAGAACTATACCTATATATAACAAGGGCGTTACAATAGATCAATTCTGATTGAGGTAGCAAAGAGGCTGCTTCTAGCCCAACAAATAATAATAATTATTATTATTATTCACCAACATAATTATAGTTGGTTTAAAATGTTTCTAATTAAATACTTCAACATTCTCTCAGTTATCCTCACCTATTACCCAGGGATGAGATAGAGAGGGGAGGGGGTTTACATTCTAGGCCAGGAACAACATGAGAAGATGTACCTTATTTATACTATTCTTAGGTATAGGTAGGTATTAATATGTAGTTATAATAAATAAAGATCGCACGAATTAATCATTCCCTTATAATTGGATTCTATGCGTCCAACTATAACACAATAGAAAGTCATAAATTTAACAATAACTTCATTGTTGATAAAATAAATGGCGTGGAGAAAATTTTATTGTATAGAAATAATTTAAACGAAAACATTGCGACTTCATACTTACCTACTCAGTTACAGGTTTTTGAAATTATGTTGTGGCTTAACCAATCCCTCACTGTCTTTATTTTGACTATGTTCTTGTTTTATCTCGTGAATGCTGTGAGTATATATTTAGTAAAAACAACGTACCTACACCAAAAAACAAATAATCCTGCTAGCTATTGTATTATAAATCAATTAACATCATCATTTTTATGTATTTAATAACATATTTTATTATTTATACACTATTTTATCGGAGAATCTAAAGGGAAATTAAGTAGAGCTACCATCCGTGCATGTATCTGCATTCAGTGGTACGACGAGGAATGCCAATTCCTTATCGTGCCACTGGTGGCACAAGTTGGTGGCACGACGAGGATAAAGGGGCAGGTTCGATCGTTGAAAAATTAACTCAGCTTTTTCTTCCCAACCCAACTGTATAAAATGATGTCCGAAGAATATGAGAGTAATATGCGCACTTCTCATCAATCATCCGACCTAAAATTCATTTTTTGACTTTATATGACGTATTTGATCTATATAATTAATGAGTTTGACTTTGACTAATTATGTTTAATGTGTACCTACTTCACTGCCAATGCCTTCGAAGCAAAGCGCGATGTTCGTTTTTGTATAACATTCTGAATAAATATTCAGAATATTTTACAAAAAAGGACCAAAAGTTAGTGGTATTTTTATGAGCCATACTCAGTATTGCCTTGTGGCAACCTTTGGGGAGGCCTATGTCCAGCAGTGGACTAGAACAGGCTGATGATGATGATTTTTATTAAATCTACAGACGCCATGCAGAAAATCGAAAGTGATCCATCCTGTGAGTCGTCGTCTGAAGCCTCGGGTAGTTTGACAACAAAATGTTTTATTATAATGAGGATATTTATGTTAAGGAGTTTGATTGTATCGTATGATAAATTAAGTAATCACAACATAGGATAAACAATACAGCAGTAAAAAATATTACGCGCTATACGCCCTTATTTTACGAAGACAGTAGTGTCTCGGTCATGAAAAATTTGTTAAAAAATGACCGAGATAATTACAATCTTCAAAAACATATACAGACAGGTATGAGGTACTGATTGAAATCCCAACAGATTATTTTTTCCAGTGTCCAACATGCCAGGGAGGCGGTTCAAAGAATGGTGCGAAGATGCTAAAACTTATGTTACCTCAAAGAAAATTTATGTATCGTGTTCACAATAGTTCTTCACCATATTAGGACTATGTCTACTAGATCTGACGTCCGACAGAAAACTTTATCCTTTGCTATACTTCTTATATTAATGTACCTTTATATGATTCACAGTATATATAACATAATGTTACATCTAACAGGCACAACGTTTCCTACCCCAAAACAATATAAATCTCGTGAAAGATAACGAAATTCTGAAGATGAAAACGACAGTAGCGCCGCAAGTTGTAAAGGTAATGGGACAATTGAAAAACAGTAGGCAATTGAAAACCAAGCAAGATTATGACCAGCTACTACTGAAATTAGTGCAAATGTTCCACACGACTGAATCACGTCCCAATATTATGATAAAGACAGGATGTAGCAGATGTAAACAAAATTAACTTCTCTATATTATTATTTTTGCAGTTTTATTTCAAGTTTATCTATCAGATCCTTAATAAAAGGCAGTTGTCCCACCGCCGGCGAGTAAACGAGTAACTATCGGCTATTTTCTCGTTCAAGAAACGTACAATAGATATAAAATTCCGTGTAAACAAAAGAGATGCATTTATTAATAGTTGATCGCTGACTGTTCACACTGTCGGCGCGGCGGGGACTCGTTCCACTAGTTTGTCACAGAGCGAGAAGAGCTATCAAACATAATTCTCGCTCAGCGATGCTCGTTTGGCGGTCAGAATTTACGCGGAGAGACCAACTAGCAGTCATTTCTCTACAGTGTGGCTTTAAAATTACACGTATTGTTATAGCTCAACGACAAAACTATATCGGAGCTACACACTCGCTTCCCGCTGCTCGCCAACTCGTTTCTATTTGCTACTTTAACTCGTTACTCGTTCATCGTCGGCGGTCGGACCAGTGCCTAATGGAGGCAAAAAATATCACCCCGTATTTATTAGGTGTGTGAATAGTACTGTGTCCATATTTTCCCTATTTAAAGAAAGTATTTATTTAATTAATGATCTAATGTAACATCTAACAGGCACAACGTTTCCTACCCCAAAACAATATAAATCTCGTGAAAGATTATAGCGTATACGTCTAATTATAGTAATAGTAGGCTAAACTCCCTCCACATTCTCTGGAGGAGACCCGTGCCCAGCACTGGGACGTTTATGGGTTGAAATGATGATGATGATTTATTTAATTTATTAAACCAACACTTTACCTATTTGCTACTACGGCACATACTATCTGCATCTATTACCCGTAGTACGTTGTCCGGTCAACCGGACTACGTCTGTGCTATAGAAGTACAAATATCTACAGGAGGCTTACACTGAATTTTGATATTCGATTAGTTGGTTTTGATGTCACTGTCATCATCAGCAACTCATTATTGTCCCACACTGCTGGGCTCGGGTCTCCTCTCCTCTATTCTGAGAGCTGAGAGGGTTTTAGGCCGTAATCCACACACACTGGCCTAATACGGGTTGGTGCCTGGTGGATCAGATATACACATAGAATTTCTTCTAGGGTATGTGTATATCTGTCAAATGTAAGGAAATTTAGTTATGTTGTTTGTTGTTCTGTTGTCACTTTCAAGCATTTGACAGCGACATCAATACCGACTAATCAAATGTCGAAATTCAGAGTAACATAAGAAGAGGAAAGTGGAATCAAAATACGTGGGTGGAGCCCGGGCGATATCTAGAGCAATATAAAAATAGTTACTAATTTTGAAATGTCTTTTTTACCTGACTACGGCGAAGCCAAAGGGAAGGGTGATAATTGAATGATTTTGGCAGTCTATGTATGTATGTATGTTTCTATGTTCCACCGTAGCGCCTAAACTACTGAACTAATTTTAATGAATGTGGTGTCAATAGATTGATTATGGGTCTGGATAATATAGAGTATATAAATTATAAAAAAAATTATAAGACTACCTTGAAACCCCAGATTCGAACCTCGAAAAAATTTAATTGAGATAATCATCACGTGTTTCATATCAAAAGAAATATGTTGGCGAGTACATTACAAATATATAGATATAATTATATCATACCGTTTTAGTCAATATATGTTTAAAATGTGGTCGTACAGTTCGCTAGGTCCAGCCGTTACTTTTTTGTTGTCAGGGCATTTAATTTTATAAATATAGATGAATTAATAGCCTACGTTTTAATTAGTTTATTAGAAATTCTTCATAGCATATAGTTTTTTATCCAGAGGCTAAACTTTATAGACATTTATAATTTTATTTACAATCTCCATGAAGGTTGTAGGTTACTTAGTATTTGACCACAAAGTAGAATCCAACCGATTACTTTTTTTGATGACATGGTTACGGTTAACAGCAAAAGATCAGTATTATTTTTTTAAATAAATAGTTACTTAAAAAATAAAAAAGAGCATAATGTATTCTAACGAATTTAGACCTTATTATATATCGATACGAAAGGAAGAGGAAAAAGGCGATAAGTTTGCTAGGATCAACATGGAAGTGAAACATCAAGGTATTGCTGAGCCTTTGAATCCTTTTATCAAGAAAACAGTCTTTACGCAGACTTACCCTTCCCGACTGATCCCAGCTATGCCGAGGAAACCGTGCTCCTGATTTAGGAACGAATTATATAATAATGCAAAATCACGTAACAACCCTCGTCAGGAAATCACGACCTCTTGTAAACTTACTATGCATTTTCTGGGCAAGGAGCGTCGGTGTGGTGCTCGGGACGTCGGTTCGATTGGTAACCTGTCACAAAATATCAACAAACTTTTACATATTCGCTTTACAATGTTATCGGTATTTATCTTATTTCCTGACAGTAAAATTGACTGGTCTGGACGAAGCAAAAATACCCACTATTTTCATTAATTTAACACAGCCTGCAAACCCTAGACTTCCTTCACCTGCAATATAACCTAATAAAATCACAACTGAAATAAATGTTTTAATTATTTACGTGAATTATAAAATATTGTGTTCTTAAGTTGTTTTATAGTAATAGTCCTGTGAAAATCATTATCTAGACACCAGATAGTATATAGTTTTAACAAATTATCTTTGAAATGAGTTTGATGGTGCCAATTGGTCAAGCGCCTAGCTTTCGACTGCGGAAAGAATCTGCTGAACGCTAAAATAATTTCCCTAAAATATTTATTATTATAGTATAGGCGTTTAAAATATTTTTTCTGTTATATACTAGCTTCCTCCGGCAGCTTCGTCCGCGTGGTATGTAGGTAATACCTACATACTAACTACCTATATTTTTTTTTAAAAAACCGTATCAAAATCCGACGCATAGCTTAGAAGAACTAAACCGGCCTACATACCGAGGAAGAGGTCTTTACGAGTATAATGTACTAACGATAACTATAGAGCTGGCAGTTTTTGTTCATTAGATTCAGTGACCAAATTCTAAATATTGTATTAAATTACCGGAAATGTGTTATATTCAGCAATTGTATACAACAGTCCTAGGAAACGTTAGAAATAACAAAGCATTTTAGGAAATTTATAGATATCCGTGTTAGTGTAGGTATACAATTCCAAAATAGTGGTAGGAATTTAAGGACATGAAATATTAAGCGATTTACTTTGCTTTGGTTTAACATTATAGATAATTGCTATACAAGTAATGGAAAAATTCAGAACCACAAAGGGTAATGGATAAATTCGACCTCAGGGATGACGTCCACCCGCATAGCCGAGTTGGAAGAGCACTAGACACGGAATGCCAGAGCCGCGGATTCAAGTCCCGTTGTGGGTTTGAAGTTTTCCATTACTTAACGATGTAATCATTTGCATAAGGATCTTCCAGTATTAAAATATTATCATTACTTTAGTGTGTTCATTTTAGGGTTCCATACGATGGCTAAACGCCTTCTTTGTTTTACTTCTCGACAGCAGCAGTCGGCTTTGTGGTAAGTAGTTGCATACTCTACACTCGGCGATGCCAGAAACCAGGCTTGCAACCTTACACGACATGAAATCTCTGCAACTGTATCGACTGCCCCGTGGTTGTGTTGGGCTTATTATTTTATAGTACTTCCACCAAAATAAATCCAATTAGCCCGAAACGTCCATCAAAATAAAGATTGAGTGAAGTATTTTTTGGATTAAATTCCTGTTTATAGGGAAATCTAAATCAATAATGAATTCCACTGACCGCAATTAACGATTTCGGTACGATTAAATTTTTTAATTAGGCATGACATGAATGTGCGACTATATTAATAATAAACAAAACAAACATGTCCTTAATAGTGTAGAGCGAAACAGGGAAACGTGTCAAAACGTCATAATCAGTAGTACCTAGCCGACGTAAGCACATAGGTAGTAATAATTTAATGTTGATTCAACTTTTGCGTAAAGAGTTCGTTCCGTACATAGAACCAACTAAAATTTGCAAGTAACTTAGGCCTTATGTACACACGATAAGGTATAAAAAGGCTTGTACCGACGAACTGAGTGCTCTCAAAGCATAGCTGCAACATCATCATGAGATACATAAAGAACGTGTACAGATACGTATAGTGAATACGCGTTATCGCCCTATCAATCTATAGTGTGGGCCGGTGGCAATTACTTATGTCGTGATTTTAAATAAGTTTTAATATACCTACCAAAACATGTTGAAACGTGAGGATAGTGTGGAAGATTTAAATTTGCTAGGAAACAGCAGGAAAAACGAGGTATGTATTATGATTTGATTTAATAAGTTATGTTTTGAATAGGTTATATTATATTGTAAGAACATTTTCCTCAAGAGTTCTATGATAAGACTTTGTATTCATTGTTACGTATGAAAATTTATAGATTTTATAGATATTAATAGGTACCTACGATTGGTTTCGCTTATATATTTTACTGTTTAATTAAATTTAACTAGAATTATAGGTTATTAACCTTCTTTTAAATTTATTGAGGTTATATTTTATCTACATTCTACAGTGTTCAAAGTGGGAAATAGTTTAAAAAACAATTCGTCATCATTACGAGTATGTAGGTATGGCTTGGATACAATATCACGATTGTAAATAAACGCGTAGGAATATTTAGATAAAATAATCATCATTAAATCATTCAGCAGACTTCCACTAGAATCTTATTTATCTACAGCTAATGCCTATTCAATGTTCAAGAGTCGGGAAAAAACGTAACAATGGAATTACAGTTCAATGTCAATACCTAGTATAAAATCATTTCCATCTCTTGCTTGGATCAAACTTCAAGGACTGTTTTCCTATAAATTACAGCAAGTAATAAATATAACAGACTAGAGACTTGATAATTGATATATCTGACCAGTAGTAGTGCGAGATCCGTGTCCAACAGTATGATGCAAGAGATGACGTGTCTCAGCTCAGTTGCAGAGGTAGCACCTCAAAATCCTTCTTTTTACCGTATATTATATTATTGGTGCTATCGGTAGGCACCGATAGTCACAACTTTGAATTACTCCCGACTTGCCAGATTTCCTTGCTAGTAAAAATATTAAGCTACAAGCATTTTCACCTGCTAGCTTTGTAGGCTTCACCCTTACTACCTGGAACCAATTACGTTTGGAACGACAATTTCTTCCTCACATGTGACGGCCTGAAGGCTCTGGGGTGAATTTCCTGCAGCGATGTTTCCTAAGCGCTATGACATGTCCTTCTTTAAACGAGGTTTAAAGATTATTTTCAAGGTAGACATAGGCTTAGCTGTGCCCCTAACATCGCCAATGTCCATGATCGGCGGTAACCACTTACCATCAGGTGGGCCGTCTGCTCGTCGGCCACTTCAGGCAATAAAAAAAACTGTTTTCTTCTGGCTAACCAGTAAATTGTTTCATAACTATTTATTTATAACAGAAGCAATTATAAGTAGTACTTAACAGTACTTAGGGCTTCGGAGCCTGTTGCCTACTACCCGCTACCATTAGTACACAGCACATTAATAATAATTTCCCAAATGACTACTGACCAATATTATTGTTCAGATAGTTTGAGACTACTAATATTATAAATGCAAAAGTTAGGTTGGATGGATTTATGGATGGATGTTGTCACTCAATGTCAAATTCAAAGTCAAATCTTTTTATTTCATTTGGATCACATACCTACATGATACTTATGAACGTCATACAAAGCCAAAACAGTCGGGTAAAAAGGTGTCAGTAAATTTGCCTACGGCCCTAAGTTCACTAAAAAGGTTGAGCTCTGAGAAGAACTTGGCAAGAAACTCAGGCCAGTCTTTTTAATCGCCATAGTTGTTACAATTTTAATTGGTTACAGTTTGAAATATGTCGAAAGGTACAGAACCAAAACACCAATCAATCCACCAACAAATCAAATTCAATAAAATTTCTATATGAGAAAATAATAATAATAAGCAATCAAACTTTATTTTGTTTTGGTCAATCACGTAAGAACCACTAAAAAGATCTGTATGAAATTTGGTACACAGATATACCTAGGCTACTTTATCGTACCGACACACCACGCGGGCGGAAGCTACTTATTTCATAATATAAATACTGCCAATGGTCAGCTTGATGTATGTAGAATACTACATTATATATAATAATAATATTATATTTGGATGTTTTAGTTCTTAAGAAAATATTTACATAATATCTAAAATAGTATTTACAACTAAAACAAACCTACTAAACAAAACAAATACGAAAATAACTTATATTAAAATGCGTCGAAGAATTCCTCCACATCAATGCCGCTGTCCGTCGGACACGTGCCCAGCAGACTGGCAGCATTGCCATTTGCCACGTTGAATGGCAATGTTTATTCTTTGCGCCAAGAAAAAGCCACTGGTCACGTGACGTTTCTGTCAAGCGTTTAGAGAGCTCTTTATAAAGAGCGCGAGCAAATGTACCCCAAGCGCCAAGCGTTTCGACTCCAAACGGCTCAAATACGTAATTACGGATTAGTTTATTTAGGTGCTGTATTTGCGGCGTTTGAAAGTCTTGGCTGAAGTAGCAGCAGCGCCAACAGCGCAAGCGTATCGACGCACGTTGCGTCCCACACCAAAGGCCTACCCATATTCTTTTTGATGTTCAGTAGTTTTAGACGCATATAATTTTAATGGTTAATGAAAATTTGCCTTTTTGATATATAAGCCACGGTGTTCAATGGTCGGTTTTTTCACTTGCAATAGTCAAAAAACTGACCATTGAAAATTGTCCTTGGCGTTTAAGAGGTTAAGATATGCTATAATTACCTGGCCTGGTTCCACAATGCGAAGTATGGGTACACCGGCAGGTTTTAGTGGGTATTCTGACCTTTTGCCATCTGAATAATGAAGTCACAATGAGGGCGTAGCTGTGCTTCAAATACTATCAAATATGACATAAGAACAATAGGACAGCATTTAATTCCGCTGCACAGCTATTCTTGTCAAACTTAATTAATACCACAGATATAATCGCTGTCATTTGCAAACATTTAACAGCTAGCAGCTCGCTGTAGGTGTGTTAATATTATTTGCGTACCACCCTGGCACTGGCACATGCCGAGCACGTGTGAATATACCTTTATTCACTGTCTTTTACAGTAATACAGTTCGCGTCGCAAAAAACGCAGTAGCATCAATAAAAATACTAAAGATATATTTTATCAGATAGCGTAATTAAACAAATGATTGGTTATATTTGCATGCAGATAAAATAATTATTATGAGTTTTATTTGCAGGACTATTAAATATTTACCTATAATGTAATAAGGTATTTTATAATTTGATTATAAATAAAGAAACATTTTTATCAAATAGATCATGTACGTTCATTAAACTGCCAATCCTAACAGAGTGGGAGAAAATATTAATCAATCCGTACCATCGATATAATATTATACTAGGTACTAGATGCGGCGACGGCATGCTATGCACTTGACTGCAATGCGGCTTTGACATTAATACAATGTGGACACGTACGGATCTGCACTAATAATACTATTTGCCGAGACAGTTACTTGTAGAGGAGCCGCAACAGTCGCTGCGGCTGAAATTAAAGGTCACAGTAATATTATAATGATTATCCAATTAATTATAATTAAAAAGTAATTATCGTTAGTGGAGTACCGTGATCATTAGCGAGTCACTAATAGTCAAATAAATTCTCAACAAGATTATAACAAGTTTCTTTTGTTTCGTAAATAGACGAGAAGCCAATCTAGCACAGAATCGGTTTAAAGTAGCTATTGATTAGTTCTACACGGTTATAAACTTGCGTTCCAACAGAGTGACCTTGGTGGAAGCTTGGTTATCATCCGCGTAGTTTGTAGAAAATTTGGTTTACAACAGCCAGCTACACGGTTGGAATCAACAAAGGGCACCTCTGTGGAAGGCAAGTTTATAACCATGTAGCACGGTTTTAAAAATAAATGATGATAACACCTCCCAGGGGTAGACTTAACATCGGGGTTGAAATTTCGATGTTTTGGGAAGGTTATGGCTATTTCAAATATGTGTTCTGATATTAGGAGAAGGAAGGTCATTCGTTACAGGAACAGGTCTGGTGACTTTCAAAGGAGTGGTTGGTTCAGGGTCAGGAGTCTGATCTGGAGGTGAGTTTACTAGAGGTAAGTTTACTGGAAATGATCGATAAAATGTAGGAAAGTGATGGGTAAGACGGTTGTGCGATTTAATAAACAAAATTATCTTAATAATACAGAATATAGAAATTATTCTAATGATTACAATTGAGTAATGAGTCTCGTATTTTATAATTAAATGTTGATTTAGAATCTTATCGGTTTCATCTGATGAAGATTTAAATTTCGATTTAGTTTCTAAAGTAAAAATGTTTAAGTCAATATTTTGTAACTTCAAAGGGGACTCCTTACTGATTACAGAATTAAACTTATCTATGTATATTACAACATGAGTCGTTTATTATATTAAAATCTGAATAAACGACAGTGATATTTATTTTTATATTATTTAATTTAGGTATCAATTTTGTGCTTTTACAGTATGCAATGCAATTGCTTGGAATATTTAAAATTCCTGTACCAATTATACTTAAGTCGACAATGTTTTGATTTGAGCACTCTATATAATTATAATTTATTGTTTTGAGATTGTACATACATCCAGTTATTATTGTTAAGTAGTTTCTAGTCTATATGTCCATGAAGGAAATCGGTTTTACACTGTACAGGTAAAGCATTGATCACGTTTGATAAAAATTCACTTTCACAACTCGGGTTTGCAGACGGTTTTGCAGGGTAGACGGGAACACCGTCATGACGTCACAGATGTACTCGCGCGAGCTTATCGCTATGCATTCCTTAAGTGAGTCAAGGTTACAGTATTATGATTTATAATTGGTCATTGCTACGTATTTATTACAGGGTAGTACAAAACTAAAAGAGTTTGGTGTTACATCGTTGTGCGGAGTTGGTAAATACTATACAATACTATGAAACAAATTATATTCCTTAGGGGAAACTAGAGGTATTTTTAAAACGAATACAATTTTATTACTTAAACCATAACATACGGCACTAGGGGTCGTTCTCAAAAAAGTGGCACTGTAACCTGCCGAGCAGTTTTTGATTGAAAAGTTTTTTTTTTGTATAGAGATCTATGTATGTTTGCTAATTATTTTGTTAAAAGAGACTTTTTACACAGAGGCCTGCATATATTATAGATTTTATGACAATATCCTTGGTCGGTAAGAATATGTTTTGGAATACCGAATAAGGATATAAAATGAAGTAGACACTCGCATGATTCTTCGGCAGTGTTACTACGAAGAGGATACTTAGGCTAAAGAACATTTCGTTAGGTCGTCTTGCATAGATAGGATGAATCTGAGTTTGGCTGACGGATTCGGGTAGTGGTCCTACGATATCGAGAGCCAGTCTCTCGTATAATAATAATATTCTACCACATTCACACAGCGCCATCTAGTCCCAAAGTAACCAATTATATTTACTTGTGTTATGGGTACTAAACAACTGATATACTACTTAAATACATTTTTTTTTTGTAAATACATACATATTATAGATAAATTACATCCACAGAACAAACCTTTATGCTCATGACACAAAGATGTCCTGAGTGGGGATCGAACCCACGACCTCCGGCTTAGCAGTCAAGGTCACTAACCACTAGAACAACAGGCCAGTCAAAAAAAGACGAATGGATAAGTTGAAGTGGAAGTTATTATCATAGGCGCTCTATTTGCTTTTCGTAAAGCTTTATTTGTTTGACAAGACGAACATTTTTTGATGTAATCTTCAATATCGCTGCGCATGTTTTTCCAATAAAACCACTCTTTAATTCGGTTTAACATTCTTAGAATGCCTAAATGCCCAGCGATGGGAATATCATGGTTTTCTTTGAGTATTTTAGGGATTTCACTCAGTGAAGGATATATGATATTGTTATGATATATGTGTATTTTAATATTAGTTCCATCGAATAAGTATTTGATCATATTGTACATTTTCACAAAAGAGTGTTTATCAAAAGGATTTCTAAAATCGGACGTGCTTACCTCATTAATTCTAGGATAAGACATTATGATTTCGTTTCGTGTATATTTCAGGGAATTAAATATGTCGGGGTACGAGTAATCATCGAAGTAGGGTACCTTCGTGAATAAGAAAAGGTAAGTTTTATTTTCTAAGGTAAGAGGCAAAAAGTTGATAGTGTTCTTTCTAATTTCAGAAAGTCCCTGCGATTGGGTTGCGGACAATTATCAAGGACTTCCTGTATATAGGGTATGGACTCGTCCATATCTCGTCCCATTAGAAGAATAATGTCTAAACCGTAAACTATCGATTGATCAAATTTTTATTTTATTCTTTAGTCAGTATTTTACAAAATACAAATTTGATCAATTGGTAGTTTATGGTTTTTAATGCCAAATTTATAATAATTTCACTTTTGTTTTATGTGAAGATAAAACATTATTCTTCTAATGGGACGATCTATTGAGGTAGGTAAAATAATTAATTTATTAGTAGTTTTAAGTAAATTTTATGTTCTAGGATAAGAGAATTATATAATTTTTCAGGTAATTTCAGGAATTTGCTGTACGTTATATCTAATATAGGTAAGTCTGTAGGTGATGAAGCAATGCTCGGTTGACCTGGACTAGGAACAAGTAAGGTTTCAGGGTTTTGCCAGCTGGTTGATGGCTGTGGTTTGTGCTCTATTCTATTATATTAGCTCGACGGAAACGGATAAGGTTACAGGATTCTGCCAACTGGTAGATGGTTGAGGACTTAGTTCCTTTTCGATTTTCAATAGAATTGAAGTAGTCCATTACTTCGTTTTCAATTTCAGGATTTAAGTATAAGGTCCTAGGCTGGATGGTGGAGAAACAAGGATATCTTGTAAATCATCGTTTGTTCCATTAAGTGAGTCTAATGGTTGTGCTGTTTGTTGTGGTATTTCTTTGTTAGGATTAGGGCTGGTTTTAGAATGTATCGGGTTTACAGGATATCTAGAAAGTGCGTCAGCAGCAGAGATTAATTTGCCCTTACGATACATTTGTTTTTATATCCGTTTTGTGATGCTTTAACTGCAAATTTAATCATTTGGGAAGATTAATCGCAATAGAAGAATAGGGAGAGGTGCCATGTATTGGTTCATTGAATTAGTTTTAGTTTCAAGTGAGAATAATATAGGTATTTGAGACATATTTACGTCATTGTGTCTTGATAAAGACTGTTTAGTGGTTTTATAAATCCATCGATACAGGCGGCGGCAGTGGAGGTAAGACTAAGCAGGGATCGTTGACGATTGAAACACGCGAGTCGCGAGCGTGTCAGTATCGCGCGCACTGACAGTTCGCGCGCTCGCCTATGCGCATGCGCAACAATTCACTTCTGCAACGAACTATGTCACAGTGCGTTATAACTTAAAACAACAGTAACAGTCAAGTGGTACAATAATTAATTTATGCCGTGCTCATAATGGACACAATGGAGGCTAAACCTGGGGTTGGTATTCTTAATTTTTATTCGAAACAGTGAATTGCAATAAAATTGGCGTTAATTTTGTTTGTGATGCTATTCGTTATACTTTACTCCATAATAGCTGTTCCAATATTTATTTATAAAAAAATATTAAAATCGATATTGTAATGAGATCTTAAATTGGCGTAAATTTTTTTGTTTGATATTGATTTTGTGTAAAAAGTTTATAACTGTCAGTCAAGAGTTCGACATTCGCGGGTTCGTGTTAATTTTTGTTGTTTAAACTGAACCATTGGTTCAGGAAATAGTGCATTGGCGTAAATATTTCATATCTATACCTATGTAATTTATTTACCAAGAACTATATTTATGGTAGCTATCTCAACCTCACAACTTTACTGTTATACGACATTAAGGTATTTTGTGTATTTTTCATTAACTGCTATTTTTATATTCGTGCTTGATGTAGCAGAAGAGTTTTCCCCAACAGTTTTTTTCATAACTTAGATAATTATAACTGTATAGCTAGGTCATAGTTAAAACCGTGCAACATAAGATAAAACGCAAAAAGGATTAGGATAGAAGTCAGATAAGACTTTTATGGTAACAGTTTTGCTCCTATCATGTAATAATAACTACGTATTATTACGAGAGAAAAATGTCATAAAGATGTAAAACAATAGAACGAGATGAAAAATTATAATCGGGGATAGGTTAACCATAACACAAAGATAAAAGTGAAAGCAGAGCGAGTCTATATCTATAGAAATTCTATTTAAACTAACTGAGAGAAAAGTTAAATACTATAAAAATTTAAAGTTCTGTGATTTTGTATTTACATTTATTATATACTACATCTCATTTAACAATGAGATTGTAATTGAATATTATGAGGGTAGATGAGTTGAATATTATCAACGCATTTGTAATTTTCAGCTAAGCGGCGATATCAATTGAATAAAATCATAGACGAGATTTATGCGTACCTACATATAAAATCTATATCATCTATATGGAGTCGTCAATTTCTATTAGGATTGATATTTTCTTTAATAAAAGACTAAAAATGATAATATTTAGTAGATATTTGAATTTAATGTACACATTACTTCACATTAATTATAAAGCGAGACTCGTAACATTGGACGCAAGATCAAAAGATCCGCATGGTTTAATATTTTTTTAATTATAGAATCTTCATTCTTATAGGATAATAACTTGTTGACCATAATCACGACATTTTTATAATATTTTATAAAATTTCTATAAATTAATTAAACCTACTTTAGTCAAAATAAAACAGCGCAATTCAATGATTCATTTCTTACATGTGCTTAAGTATTCGTACATATACCAGCTACAGACAAATGAAACATATATATTGTAATATAACGTAGTGTAACGCGAGGGCATCCACATTTTATTTTAGGTACTTAATTAAATAAAAATATTTTTTTACTATTACTACCCACTCTATTTATAATTTGGCAACTAAAATGTGTAATACCTAATAGATTTTTGATGGAAGGTTATTGATTTAATAAATTATTGTGATAATTCTTTGACCTATTTTTGAATTAAATTGTCATAATCATAACATAAGTACATAATAAAAAAATCTAAAAGTCATAAGAACAAACAGACTTAGGACTATTAAGTTCTTGTCCACATTTATAAATATGTCCCACTCGGTATAGTATCTAAATTCAAATAGTTTATTATAAACTGCGATATCTTATACTACTATACTATATTATATCACGCTGCGACCAATAGGAGCTGGGTAGAGGCCAAACACAGTTTTAAGGGGGTGAAGCCCGGGCAACAGCTAGTAACATAAAAACGTAAATTATCATGAACAAAACATATCATTTACTTACGAGTATGTACGTAGGTATTTAATTTAATGAGGACAGTGGTTCGTTTGTTCCATTGATATATTCAATACTTACTCGTATAGGTACCACAGCTAAATCAGAACATTAATTGGTTTTTAATGGCAATATAAATCAATTTATATTATTAGGATCATCAAATGGCGTGTGCATAACGTTCAGTTTTCTCATATAACTCAATACATGGTAGGCAAATCACGCGTCAGGTGTTTAATTAATTCTGTGGGCGGGAGCACCTGGATATCAACTTGGACCTTTTGAGTTGGTTCAGAAACGCGCTCTAAGAATCGTTGACACAGACAGATTTACAGATAATATCGAGCCATTAAATGTGAGGAGAGACTTTGCCTCCCTGGGTTGTGCTCTGAAGAACTATTTGTGTTGCTGTCTAAGGCGACATTCTATCATCACCCCGGTCGCAATCGGTAGAGAGTTCAACCCCATACCTTGGAGACGAAATGGTCTCACACCGGGCGCTTTCAGAGGAATTTTCTCCCAAGAACTATCAGGTTGTGGAATGAAAAATAGGCTTAGCACCAAGTACAACTTGACAGATATTTTCTAAGCGAAATCTGCAAAGAGAAATTTAAGGAGAATAGATTTATAAAACTGTTTTACATTAAGACAAAACGTTTTGAAAGTGTCCAAGGTCCTTTTGCATTACATTCAGCTAGGTATAGAATGTTGGTTGCAGGCGGCATGAAATCGCTCGCCGTGTCTAAAATCAGGAGAGGCAGTTCAAGAAGTGGAAGTGGACGTCAAAGGGCTGATAAGATATATAAGAAGTTATGTTACAAGTTACTATTTTTTACTGTCGAAAATGTTATAGAAACTGCCTGAAAAAGCGGCAAATGACTTACGTATTAGTGTTACTATCTTCATAAAGATATAGGGGCACGTCTGAGCGATGATGTTTCTCGTGACTAGCGGGTTGGCTTTTTATCGCTTAGAAAATCAACATTGCCAGCCAGTGTGACGATGTTGCTAGTCTTCTGGGCTCTTTCTATCTCTTCTATACCTACTTACCTCATCTCTCTTTGTTCCTTTTTATTTATTTTTTCCATTATTAGTTACTTTTTATTATATTATATTGTAAGCGATTTTAAAATCAATTCAGAATCGAAATCGAATAAGACGCATATCAAATTTCCGATTATGGGCTCTTGGCTTTCACAAATTTGTTCTACAGATATAGTATCGCGCGATGTGAATTGCAACGAAAAACTTGCCTTCCTAAACTATAAATTTTCTTTCTGTTATTGTATTTTGCTATTAATGTGCGTCATTTTACGTAAGGCTATTGTTATACCTAATACAATAAAGATATAACACTTTAGACAGCAGCAGCTTCTTATAATAATAATCGTATGCAGCTCCGTATATATATCGTACCGTGTATAAATACAGACTTACGTTATTAGATTTTTCGTTCGTTTACCTCATTCGAATAAAAAACCTTCTCGTATTAATGAAGAAACCTGTATTAGATCGGATTTCTCGTCCTCCAAGATAATTATTATTCGTATTCACCCAATAAACTTTTCTCGTTATCGTTTATTTTTGGTTATTCCAAGAGTTTTCCGATAGGTACACTATGATTAACTTCCATAGTTATGGTCCCCGTCGTTCAGAGATGAAGGTACTTAGTGAAAAACCAGATATTTTAAAATACGTATGTGATTTAAGTATCTAAATTGTAAAAATACTAAAATTAAAGAGATCAATCGGTATGCTGTATTATGGTAGGTGTCTATGTAGACAGACACCCACCATAATACAGCATCTGTTTGCTTTCTAATATCACTGCCTCAGTCGCGCAGCGGCCAATGTATATAATATATAGGTCTCAGTTACGATTCCTGGGTCAAAAAAAATGTTATTGGATATTTCTGTCATGGAATAGACAATAGTCTCAACCCGTATTATATGGTAGCGCCTAATATTGGCTGCCACTTCGGGGACTAAGATTTTGTTATGCTATAAACTAAAGAGAGGCCACGTGGACCAGTAATTATATTCGAAGTACAATTGAACACATGGCATATCAATGCAGCATGCGTTACGTCTCTGCATAATATAAAATAGCTCATTACTTCCACGACTTCGTAGTAAACGAGGTAAACAATGAAATTTATTGATCTTTTGTTCTTTACTGTAAAGACAATGCTAATTTATTGAATTTTCTGTCATTACTGAGATCACTGTAGGTATCTCGCATCTCTATTATAAACTTTTAGAACAGATGTATTATAGACTAACTTATACAAGCGACTTCGTTCGTGTTGATTTAAAAATTTACACAGAAATTTATAAGTACTTTGTTTTAGGGGAAAATCTTGTAATGCCAGGTATTTCCCACAACAGGGGTTGAATCTGCTTCGTATTTATTTAACAATTCAACCTATTGGTACCTGGCCTACCAATTTTCTATTGATATTTTTTAATAAATTCGACCTAAATAATACATTGCACCACATCTCTAACAGCTACTTAGTGTTAGTACTACTTGTTGTTTAGTTATAAATATTAATAAATATTATTTATAACTAAACAATATATTTACAACGTAAAAAAATATAAATAATTTCCATGAAAATTGTTTGAAAAAAGTAAGGGAAAAAAGGGGAGCAAATTAACCTATCTACCTATCTTACACTTGAAATACCAATATTTTTTTCTAATGTAATAAATTCAAAACTTAAGTATAATTGTGTATGCCAATTTACATCTAAGTCTTAAATTATGACGCGTGTTTTTTAAAGCCATTGAAGCCATGACATGATGAACAACAATTTTTAAACAACTTCATTAATGTTTGACTGTTTATCTGTTTGTATTTACGTGCACCACGCAAAAATTTATGTGTGAAATTGAATGCAATTTTCACTAATGTATTCTATAGGTGTAAATTAAAATATAAGCCCATATTATGGCCCTGGTCTGATGATGATCATAAAGATAAGTATGGCAGCTTCGCAACAGAAACACCTAGGAGACTGTCTTGAACTAAAATAGTTAGGCTTAACGTGTAACTCTGACACGCGATACTTTCAGGTTCTCATGATAACTAGAAAGATAGACACGGGTCTTTGCAACACAATCAGCTCGTCGTCGTCGTCGTCGTTTTTGGACTTCAATAGGTTCAACATGCAAATCCGGCGCCTGGTAATTTTAGACTTAGAAACCTAAAATTTGGAGGATATATTCGTTAGGTACCTACCCAGTCAAGTGTGTCTTGTTTTTTGAATATTCATCCGTCAGAGGGATTAAATTGTATCAAAAACGCTAGAAATTAAGTGGCCGTTACTTAATAGGTGTTAATCGACGTTTCACATGAAAATGTTTACGTAAATAGGCACTTCGTAGTGTTTGAAAAATCAAGGGTTAGAAGATACAACCCCTGTAGTGGGAGATACCTGGCATTTCAAGTTTTCCCCCCTAAAACAAAGTACTTATCAATTTCTGTGTATTTTTTTATATCAACGCCCGAATTAGTTCGCTAGTGAATTAATATAAATGTTAGATTCTCCAGTAACTTTATTCTGCTTCCAAAAAATAATTAGTTTTTAATGGTCTCATTGCCTACATAACAACAAAAGCAATTTGTATTGTATCACAATCAATGTGTACATAACATCATTTATTGTTTAACTTTATAAATACTTATAAAAAGTAATTCGGATTACAGATCTCTTTAAAATAATAATTGAATAGAAAGGTATCGTACAAACATGAACAAATAGTATTCCATTTAATTTATACCTATCTATGTTTAAATTGTGTCACGCACGAGGCTGTTTTATGTGAGCATTACCTCATAATGAGTCAACAAATTTATTCTAAATTTAGTATAAGTACATCCTTAATGAATTTATAAATTTGCTGTTTGCCGCAGACTTATTTATGGCAATAAAAGTCTTTACTTATATTGCAGTAAATAGGTCATGATCAATGACACTTTTTTCAAATAGATTTAAGTAGTTTTTTTTCAGCATTATATACGTATTCTTCACATATATAAATGTATACTGCATTTATTTTTCCTAACGTAACTATCTGAGATACTCTTAGATTTTTACAATTTACGAGAATCGTATATATCAGCAGACATTTTCATAGCAACAGGAAAGCGGACCTTATAGAAAACAATACTTCTAGAATTTTATAACTTTTCAATAGCCACGTAACTGTATATACGTAAGATAAAATATAAAAAAATAAAACTATTCTCACAGAGTAAATAAAAATATAACAATGTATCGTAGTTACAGAGCTGTTCCGGTTTGCACGTAAACGCGCAGTCATATATTATCAAAGTCTATAATCGAATGCTAGAGCTGGGATATTTTATCGATGCTAATATTTACTTGAACTAGGTAATAGGTAAGTAGTACAATTTTTATTAAAATTCAGTATGTAGTATCTTATTACAGAGCGAAGAGCTCTGTATTCCCACGCACTTTTACTATGTTTCGGAATTATGCCGTTAAATACACTTAAGCAGCTTATTAACACACAGTAGAATAACTTGAAGTGTAATGAGAATTGTATACTATTCCAGTAGCTGACCAAATAGCAAACGAATAGATGTGAACACTAACAGGCGCACTCAGAGACGTCAATTAGCAGTAATCTGGCATTAACACAATTTTTTCATTGAAAAATCGTCTTCAGGCGTATAGACTTGAGTATTACACGTTTTTACTAAATAAACTTTAAAGTTAAATAACGTCTCTGAGTACGGTAGTTAGTTATAAAAAGCATTAGTTACAAATGCAGCTAGATGTCAATGAGAAATTTTAGAAATTTCAATAACATACAATTCAGTACCAGTTTTGAAAGTTTAGTAGCTAGTCTAGAATTTAATAGGTGTAAATACAGATATTATTATATTTATTACTTCGAATAAGTTCTTTACAGTAAATTACTCTACGTAGCAAATATAGGTATAATTTTATTAATATAATATATTCGAGTCATTAAAAAATCTCAAGATGTTGTTATTTTATCAATTCGTAACATCATGAAATAAATCTTGATCTAACAACAAGAAAAATATTTGCATGCCTCTGCGGGGATCCCATCGCGATATCAACGTGATCGCAAATTTACATTCTTACCCGAAAGTTAATGTATCTATAAATTGTATAAATTTGTATACCTGCTTCCATAAATTATTACGAGAGTCTTGAATAATACGATAAGTATGATTCAAAACTATTTATAAGTTATGTCTACCCACCTAAAGTTAAAGAATTATTAACACATTGCGCTCCGTCTGCTAAGCGGTTAATGGAGCCTGCAACACCTGGAGCATCATAATATTATTATGCGCGTTGCCAACCCTTTAAAACCCCTTCTTTCCCCAACGAGCACTAGAGACTCTACTCACCAGCAGGAACATAACACAAACAAATCATATAAAACAAATTCATAACACACGAAATAGTCATCATCATCATTGCAACCCATAAATGTCCCACGGCTAGGCACGGGGGTCTCGTCCAAAGAATGTGGAGGGAATTTTAGAGGGTTGGTAGATATAGGGTTTGTTTCGAATTTTACTTTTCTCGCAATACTCTTGTCTGCATAAAGTTACTCCCTTAGTCGCCCCTTACGACACCCACGGGTTGAAATGGGGTAGTGACATTATGTATTCTTAATCCGTCACTACACGAAATTATTTATAATAATTATGATGTTTTATAATTCATCATCATCATCATCATATCAGCCCAATGACGTCCACTGCTGTTTTATAATTATGATGCATAAATCATAAAAAAATGAAAATTAGGCGTTACGTTGTATATGTATGTGTGTCATTTGTGTGGACACCCGATTTGGTATTATAATATCTATATGTCGGTATTTAAACTCTTGCACAATCCAAAAATAACTAGTATTTTATTTTTTATATCAAAAATCCTTATTTGTATTATTAACAACATTATAATATATGAATGCCAAATGACATAATAGGTAATAATATAATATAATATTTTCACACTTTTACACAACGCCACCTAGTCCCAAATTAAGTAATTATATTGGTTTGTGTTATGGTTACCTACTAAACAACTGAAAAACTACTTATTTACATAATGACATATATATTTTAATTAAATTATCGTGCGAAATCTTATTTTTTTTGTAACGTTCACATAAATTATCTAACACTATCTCTTCTTTCAATATGATGAAATATCTCTTTTATCGCAATTAGTATATACAAATAAATTGAAAAATAACTAGTGTATTACAATATTGTTGTGGGTAGAAAATAATCAATCAAATATTTAGCTTTAAGCTATGAGTATGTACCTACGCTCTGTAAATAATGGTGATAAATAACTTATTTACTTGTCGCTTAGTGGTCATTGTTTGCAAGTATTTACACACTATTGAAGCCGATAGCAAGATACTGAATACTTACGTTCAGGGAAAAACCTATGAAATGCAACATCAGATTCAATAAATTATTATCTACGGTAATGATGACAATCAGTAAAAATTAAAAATATAAATCTTATCCTGTTTGAAATAATTGCATGCTGATTTTAATAATAAGCAAGGAGTCTTTTTATTCATATTTTTTTGGCTAGCAATCATTGGCAGGCCGATCGACAAGGGACAGGCTAGTAATTTATTCCGATATCGGATTCCCGTCGGGTGCAGACAGAAATACAGAATAAGAAATAGTACTCATATAACGAAAGCTAGTTATTTGCACCGATATATCTCCTGCTCACTGAAAATTTCTTACTACTTAAAACTGAAAAAAATTTCGTCAAATAATACATTATGGTATTCTGTTGCTGTTATTGTACAGTCATTTATTTAACTCCTGTCTCTAATATAGATCATTATCTGACAGAATGCTCCATGGCGATCTGGTTTTAATTTGAAAGATGTACTTCGGTATAAGTAAGTAGTACATATAAGTAGAGGGAAAGAATGGATAAATCAGAAAAGGGCCAAATTACGAGTAATACCTCAAAGTGTCGGTTATTCATGATGACGTTGATGAATTAAATTATTTCAACCTATACACGTCCCATTGCTGGGCACGGCTCTCCTCCAAAATTTGGGGAGGCAATTTAGCCTACTAAACTACGCTGGCCAGACGAGTTGGTATAGCTGTAGTCGCGTCAATGAAGCTTGACGATCGACGATTGACGATTGACGTCGATGCTGTTCCTCAGAAGTCTGATTTGACTGATTTTAAAATTCTATGTTATTTAAAATCAGAAACCTCGTGGAGCGGGGAAAACATTATACATATAACCATCCTCGATAAATAGGCTATTCAACACTAAAATATTTTTTCAAATCAAACTAGTAGTTCCTGAGATTCTAGAGTTCAACCAAACATACAAACTCTACAGCTTTATAATATTAGTATAGATGGAACCTGCCGATTGAAATACAGCCAATGAGCTACTTAGAACCTTATTAGGCTAATTATATAATTATGGAATAGTGTTCAATAACGTTCATATTGTTGTATAAACAAAATGTGGCGTGTGCGGCGGTGTGATTCAATCAATGGTCACGTGCTCTCTGTTGGAAAGTTATTGTGACAATACATTACGCTCTCTCTTTACAAGGCTTAGCACCAGTCATCAACTCAATATACCTAATAATAATAATATTCTACCACATTCACACAACGCCATCTAGTCCCAAAGTAAGCAATTATATTTGCTTGTGTTATGGGTACTAAACAACTAATATACTACTTAAATACATTTTTTTTTGTAAATACATACATAATATAGATAAATTACACCCAGACACAGAACAAACCTATATGCTCATCACACAAAGACTTGTCCTGGGTGGGGATCGAACCCACGACCTTCGGCTTAGCAGTCAGGGTCACTAACCACTAGACCATCAGGCCAGTCAGATATACTAGGTGGAAGCGAATCGCTCAATATATTTTGATATACTAGGTGGAAACGAATCGCTCACAACGACAGAAATGACAGAAATTGGTGGTAGTATTACGGGACAGTCTCAGGCCCAGAAATATCACTGTTAAAAAAAACACGACATCCAATTATTATAAAACTACCTGTTGATCGATGCTTGGCACCCGTCGTTGTTTGTTTCACCACTGCTCAGCTCTTATTGACCGTAGCATAATGTTACATAGCACACCACTGTTTAAAAAATACACGTCATCAAAGTGTCATAAAATAATTCTATGATCTCGGCAACTATATGACTTATCAATATCATTCATAATGTACATTGTAAACTGTATACTAACAATGGAAAATGAAGTAGATATGTACTTACAATAATACACAGAATTATTGTTATGCTTGAATTAAAAATAAAGCGCTTTATGAAATTAACCTAACAGAATAAATTAGCAATAAACGTAACAAATGTTGTCAATTATTTTTGAAGTGAACTTTTTTATTTTATTGGTTTTGTACAAATTTAAGAAAATAGTAAGACGTCACCCAGCACGAAATTTTAGAATTTTAATGAAATTTTCCATAGAATCTATCTACAATACTTTTTTATAATTCATCTAAATATTGATGTTAGATGTACTTATAGAATTTTACTCTGTATTTACATTAGATGTCTGAATGTTAGCAAGTTGAACCAAAGCCAGAACATCCTCGTCTTCTGAAGAAGACATAAATGGGTGATTTTCAACAATGATTTTTTTTTTATCATTTCGGTGAGATTTCTTATAACAATGCTTTTTACATATATTTCGTAACAAAACGAAACTTTAACCTTATTTGATGTCCTCTCACGCATATGTTACAATGCGTGAGAGGACATCAAGTAACATCAAAACTTACTGAAATATTTAAGGTTGATTTGGGCCTTGGAGTTCATTGAAATGAAAAATTTTCATTTTGGTGGACGATTTACGTCCACCGAAATGAAATTTCGCCTTGAATTTATAATACAATTTTGATTGCCACCGAAATTAAATTATTTTTGTCGTCATATCACTGAAATGATATATATTAACTTTTGGCGGGAATCCACGGTTGTTGTGGTACGTGCGTGCGCTCCGACGAACAGAGGCGGACTAATTTGAAGTGACGAAAGACACGGGGAGCGCAAGAACGCAATTTTGACGAAGCTACTCTACTAAAACTTACTGTCCACCAAAATGATAACTTTTTTCAGGACAAAAGTTGACTGCTTATCAAATGTATAAGAAATAAGATAAACAAAGAATATTAGTTTTTTTTATAGGTTATATTATAATTTATTGATATAAAAGTCGATTTTAGTCCAAATAATAAATGCAACTGCAGAGTAAGATATTTTACGAGCGGAAGTAGCTTCAGCTTCAAATCATAAAACGAACACATTGCACTACCGTTCTCAGGACTGCTGTGTATTTTTTTTGCTTGTGCAATTCACCCTAATGTGAGAATGACAGTGGCGTTCACTGACTAGTCATTGCGTCCCATCCGTACCCTGCCACTGTCATATACTTTAAGGGGGAGAAACAGAAAAAACTTAAGACAAGGAGGCGAACAAAATAAGTAGAAAAGACAGCCGCTCTCTTTTGTGTAGCGACACTTCTATACATTTTGTATGACAATTACCGCGTCTGCGATACGTCTACGTCTAATTTTTTAATGTTTCTATTTTCGTGATCAGACGAATAAATAAAATACTGGCGATGTTTTAAAAGGTCAGCACAATCATTATACATTTTTTATGTATTGCTTAATACGGCACGGAACCACTACCTTCTTTTCATTTACAATTACCTCACCTTTCTCCATAATTGCAGTTGGCTTACTTCACAAAAGGTAAAGTGAGTGCGATGCAAACGGGTTTATCTCATTACATAAGATGCGTATACCCGATAAGTAAAAAATCTAGAATCATTATTTTGACAGCAAATCTTTTATCCGTTTGAAATGAATGTGATTATAAGTGATATTATAATATTTTCTATAGAAATAAAAGTATATCGATAAGCTTAAGGTGAACCTGAGATTTGAGTTAAAGGTGCAACAGGTCCACATAAACCTACCTATATCTCAAGCACCTGTCGCGTCTAACAATGTGTCTATAAAACTTGATAAGATAGTAGTGTTATGATGAAAGGTATTTAAAGATAATGAACTACAAACACTTATATATTAGTCGTACTTGTTGAGCACCAGTGAGAAGGATATCACATCATTTTAATGGATCTACAATTTCCAAATCCTCTAGTTATGACCTCTGAGAGGTCCTAATAGGTAGGTACTCCGAATCTCTCAACTTTCGACTTAGTCCATTTTGATACCATTTTTCAATGTTTGCAAATAATAGCGTTTTTACTAACAATATATTATGGTTTTTTACTGAAATAAAATGATTATTATTATTATTAAAATTGACCAAGTCGAATGTGGAGATTCTGAGAAGGCCTTTTGATTAATTTCGTGGCGAGTGTCTTTGGTGTTTGGAAATGTAGTTGCTTTGATATGTGTGAGAGTGAGACTGTCCCTACGACTGTTATACATAGCTGCTATTGCTATATTATATATTATAGATTTACAATTTTATTGATCCACTGTATACGTTTGGATGAGACTTTTTAATTAAACATAAATAATATTACGTTAAATAAGTATACCATCCACCAACCCGTACTAGGCCAGCGTGAGTGGATTATGGCATTAACCCTTTCAGCTCTCTAGTTAGAGGAGAGGAGACCCGAGCTCAGCAGTAGGACTGAATGGGTTGCTGATGATGGAATATTATAAGTATGTTGCGTGAATAAACAGTATTTTTAACTTACTAGTATAAATATATATTTATTTCATCATGTCAACCCATAAACTCCGCACTGCTGGGCACGGTTCTCCTCCAAACAATGTGGAGGGTATCTAGCGTACTATACCACGCTGGCCAGACGGGTTGGTATACGGCTTGTTTCGAATTTTCCTTTTCTCGCAGTGCTCTTGTCTGTATAAGGTAAGGGAGTACCCTTAGTCGCCTTTTACGAATCCCACGGGCTGACATGGAGTAGTGATATTATGTATTCTTAATCTGTCACTACACGGATGGATCTATGTATTTAAAAGAGAGTAAGTTTTATCCTATCAGCTCTCTAGATAGAGGAGAGGAGACCCGAGCCCAGCAGTGGGACTGTAATGGGTTGCTGATGAAAGTTTTATCCGGAAAATGTACTTATTCATCATCATCAACTCAACCTATTGCAGTCCACTGCTGGATATAGGCCTCTCCTAACTTACTACTACTTACTCGTACTAACAATTTATTCTACATGTAAAGGAGCTGTAAAGTGAAACTCGATAGCGACCTTAAACACTAATCTAGATTATTTATTGCTTACCAAATAGCAGTTTCCATTGCTATTACAACATACCAAACGAATTCACCGTACTCAATTCAGTAAATATTGTTAGCGAGTGTGTATTAATACTATTCATACCTAATACTAGTGAGCGGGCGGCTTCAGTTTCCAATCTTACTAATATTATAAATGAAATTTGGGATGGATGGATACATGGATGTATGACTAATAGTTCCTGAGATTAGCGCGATCAACCAAACAACAAACTCTTCAGTTTTATAATATTATTATAGATTGATAAGTATAGATAAAGCTTCATTTATTTGAACAATAACATCATTACAGTAAATTATACATAGGAGCCGCATTGTGGCAACGAGTTATTGATAAACTGTGACACTCGTCATGTTCTATGAGTAGTAAACCTTATTATGATATATACCTAGTTTATAACCTGTCTAACTGTCTAGCCCGAGCAAAAATATTGTATCCTTCTTTTTTCCTTGAACGGGTAGGCAGAGGTGATCACTACATTTTTCATATTTATTTAAGACTAACTGTGCCCCTACAAAACGACGAATTTCAAGATAGAAAACCCAACACTAGTCCGCGACCCAGGGATCAAATTTCAAGATAGAAAACTCAACACTAATTCGCGACCCGGGGATCGAAACCTAAAGCATGTGGCAGTACTGCAGACTTCCCTTCCTCAACCGAAACAGAAAGTTGCCTCTAACTAAAAAGTACTTTCCGTTTGCAACATCAATTTTCTGTGTTATAAAATAATTGATGATTTCCTACAAGCTATTTAACAAAGGTTGGCTGGCTATCGGGATTGTGAAAAAATGTCTATAGTACAAGATCCCATTAAGGAATATATACCCTCATCTGTTATTTATTAGTGATAAGAAATAAATGATAGATAAAGTCTGGCCATCCGTTCTTTGCACAAGAAAAGAGCGGTAAATTCAAAAAAACAAGGGGTGACAACACCGATTATAGACTGAAAAAATGCGTTTGATACTATTATCTCAACTTAAGTAAATATCAACTTTCTAACTACGCCTTTGATAGCTTTCGGCATTATTTTTCAATAATTTCAAAAGAATATTGATTGAAAAACACTAAAAAGACAGTGACATGACAGTTCAAAAATATTGCCATGTATAGATTTTAAAAAACAGTCCAGTGCAGAGAACCGGTAGCCAGACTCTAATATTCACACTGACTTATTCCAAATAGGTTGCTTTTTAGTGTTTAGGTAATATTTTAATATGTCTATGCATGGTATTGACAATAAAAGTGCTCATATCACAAAACAATAAAGTCTACATTTGCCTGCAAGTGACATCAGTACAGTGACAGTTGTCATCAACGATGAGTCTTATTGTATTTTAATTTTGAAGGAAGTTTTTGTCAAAAGCGGTCGACTATACCTATGTATGACGACGATATTGAAAAAAAGAAAGAAAAACTACTAAACTATGTCTATGGGGATTTTCATGATGATCGGAAAAACGTAACAGAAATACATTGACAACACAAGGCATTTATAATATTAAAACAATTAATAGGAGGCAAATAAGAGCAAAAACCTTTATCTAGACTAAGGTAATCAAAGTATTCAAAGTACATAATTGTTAAACTAAACAGATCCGTTGATTACCTTCACATTATTTTGTTGCAACCGTTCACCTTGACACGATGCGGTGTGGCTCTAGCAAGTAGAGACATGCCTTCTTCTCCAAATAAATATTCAAACTGCGCTGCCATTATTTTTATTACACCTTGTTATGTGAGTGACGTATGCCTGCCAATTCACTCTAAACTTGATAGGTATTTACAAAAATCTTTTTTATCATCATCATCAGCTTGTTGCAGTTGTCCACTGGAGTTTGGCCAAATAGATATAATAAGATAGACAAAATCTTTTAGCGAGTAAGACGTTTCTCTCTAAACTTAGATCAATCAGAATAAACGAATTTAGTTCTTTGATAAACTGTACTAGATATGACTGTCTCTAACCACTAACAACTCCGTCCCAAGTGACGTGGGTTCGATTCCCACACGAGAATCTCCTGTGTGTTTCATAGATATTTGTTTGGAGTGATGTGTTGCAAGACAGGGCTGGAAATATAGAGCGAGTGATGTCTTTAGTCATAGTTGGCTTAACTTGAAAGGAAATAATAATAATAATAATAATAATGCTATTTTATTAGTGCATAACGTTTTTATGAATGATTAAAATATTTTAGAGACGTACCGCGATTCTTGTTGTGTTTCGAGTTGTTCTGTTTCGAGTCATCATGACACAACCCGATCCTTTGGAATTTGTAAAATTTTCCTGTTTTTAAAGTGTAGTTGCAGAATAAAACGTCTTATTTATTATACTCATAAACTCATTTTTTGGTGTGTTCACGTCACGCTCAGGATAGGGTTAAATGGCACCCATTAGAGAAACCCATGTCCACTAGCTGACAGCTAGTGATGATGATAGAACACATATAATATATTGGCTGCCTTCAACTCTACTGGTTTGCCCAAGAACTAAATCTAGATGAATCATGTATCTAGTTCTGACTTTACTAGAACATCTCATCTCCCGTCACATCGTTGGCAACTTGTTAAAGACTACGTCTGTACTGTTCATTTAATCCATTGAAGGTTACGATATTACTGAACAGCTTTGAAACTCTACATTTTCCTCTTACAATGGTTAACGTCTTTTAACACACGAATAGGTAAGTAGGTACTTACTATTATGTAAGTACAAAATTATTATTTTTCAAAATAAACTAGTTATGTAAGTTTTGTCTGAAATAATATCGTTTTTAATTTTCTTGCTTGACAAAAACACCTTGTCGCCTGATGACAAGAGTTACGTGGCATACTTTTTGTTTGAGAGATTATAAACATAACAGACAATGATATTGTATGTTAAAAAAAGTATAGAATAATGTGTATGATAATAAGCAATGATATTGTATGTTAAAAACAATATCATTGATAATAAGTAATGGAAGATACAACTCAGAATTTGGATTGTGTTATGTGATCACAGAATTGGCAAAGATATAAAAAAAAACCTTTTAAGTGGTCAGTTGAGAAACATATCTTTTGGACGCACCCACACGTTTTATTGGTAACTTGTGACTTTTAACTTACGTAAAATACCTAAAATGATGTGACTTTTAAGTTTACGCAAAACACCTTATATGGTTTGATTTAATACGAAATGTTTAATCAGATTTGCAAATATTCAAATTTAAAAACTACCTACGCGAATCAATATTGCACATTATACTGAACAGACTATAATACATATTAAAGAAATGTTATATATGATATCGTACAATGTTAGTGATGGGTTACCTATTGTGTTCCTCTGATAAGACCACAACGACGCCGACGTAAGTATGTACATTTTATACTTTCCTTTCACATTACGACGACGCGTCATCGAGCGTCTGCTTAAGAAGCGCGACGCATTATCGTCGTTCAAGGTACCACTAAGTATAGTCAGTCTTCCTTCCTCTTCCTTAAATGAAGTATTTGACCCTGATAAGTACTATAACAAGGACCGTTAAATTTTACATGAATATCTAGTTAATACGTGCTTAACTCCCAAAAAAAAATTTAAGCGTCTACACAATTTGCCGAGTTACTTTAGAATTAAAATCAAAATTTAGGTCAAACGATGAATTCAACTTCAAATATTTAAACGAGGACATTCACCATCTACCTACCTAACAATAACTGATAGACGGTCGGCGAAGTACAATCGACAACAGTACTCTCAAATGATTCAATCCAATAGTTCAATTGTGCCTATAAAGCTACATTCACATCGAATTACTCACTCACTATTCCTAGCGTACATTATCATTCTATAATATTAGTATAACCGCGTGGTTTTTTCGTCATCTGTATATTTTTTAAAAGTCAACGACCTTTGACAAAATGGATAGAAAAAACAAAACAAAGATTAATCTGCACGTCCCCGAACTAATAAAATAAATTTAATCTGATTGCGTTGATACGAATTATGATGGTCGTCTTATTAACAGGTTTACGTGTGGGCTCGATAATAATGTTACTGCACCCACACATTGTATATTATTACAATGTAGAATTGGTTAGCATAATAATAATAATATGCTTACGTGTGAAAAATGAATTGCCAGACGAGTTTGCTGTTGGTGGTCCTTCAATTTTAGGAAGCAACTCAATTTGATCTGCGGCTCGACCAAAGTATTAAATCCAGTTGTTACCAGTTTTGCGGACCGCATGAATCGGTTGTGGGAATTTGAGACACTGGTTGTCCCAAATATAGCACGATAATTGCGCTACCACTTAGTTTTAATTAAGCCTACGATATTTAATGAAAGATTGGTCACAATGACTATTATGTTTCACTTACATATATTATATACATATTATATAATATTTGGTTTACGTCGAGCTCACGTGTGTATGATAGATAATCCCTTATAGTAAAATATGAAATATAGCGGGTTTTTATCTCGGCCATTGTAGATCTTTTTCTAATACATTTAAGCACGAGTCTCCCATTACATTGTGTATTTACTAGCTGATTACAATAATATGTAATATATTGTATTTTAAAATGGCCTTGAGAAAAAACTAGACACGTGAATCAAAAGTGAATAACTGTTCGAACTGAAGACATGATCTGGCTGGTTAACTAGTGACCTGTGAATATCTTTACAGTTTTCTATGACAACATAACTCTAGAACGACACCAATATTGATACAATTTATTACGTATTCTTAAATAATTATCCTATTTGTTTAAATTGCTGTTAAGTATATCATAATTCATAATTTGGTTGGCTATGCTTAGCTAATATGCTAACTGCGCATAAAGGGTGAATGCTTGGCTTAAAAAGCAGGTAAAATCCACTCTTTGCGGATCTAAATATTTCTTATGTACTATCTGATGACCTTGTTTGTTTATAAAACGTAGTATTGAGGCAAATTTTACAAACAGAATAAAATAACAAGATTCTATCCCAGTTTGTCGGCCTGACTAAAATGGACAGACAGCCATGGCGAAACTTAACAGTTTCCTTGTTGACTACGGAACTTGGAAGACTACACACTATTACTAGCTGTAGCGGATCCACCGAAGCCCGGGGCTTTACTCCCGTTATTTTACTTAGTTCTTATTGGTAGTAGCGTGATGTTATATAGCCAAAAGCCTTCCTCGATAAATAGGCTATCCAACACTGAAATGCAATAGTGGACGAGCCTATTCCCTTACACATAATGCCTATAAATAATAGTAAAATACAAAATTTAAATTAAAAGAAGTATTTTGTTTTCCTGTTTCACTCTGGGTGAATACCATCACTGGGACGTCGAGTGCTTTGCGCATTAGTACGATGTGCGCCAAATTATTGATTCGTCTGTCGCCCCCCGAAGGACATGGCTGTGGTGAATGTATGCGAAATGTATGTCGTATTATGTCGTGACCAAATTCTATAATAATTATATATATTGCTTGCTAATATTTATATATCTGTAGGGTACGGCTCTGCCCACGTGGTTTCGATTCGGTGGCCATAGCAATTTTTCCCATGTACCTTTTATATTTCTCCAATTTTAGTCCTGATTAGTTACTCGGACTTCAAAGAATATTTAAAATATCGAATAACCCGAATTTATCTAGCCGCTTTCGAGTTTTTAACAACAAGTTTGATTCAGTTATATTTACCTACATAGATTTATTTAAAAAAGTCTCAGATATCGTATAATCAAGTTATTATTAAGTATAAATAATTTGACCTATCGGTTATTAGTATTCAAGGAAAACAAACAAGAATATTCTTTATGCCACCTATATATTTTTTTAAGTTTTTAAAGTAAACAGAGGAAGAAACAATTCCTTTTAAATACCTATATTTAGAAGGAATCTAGAAAACCATTAACTTACTCGTATCATTATAATAATTTTACATAGAATTTTGAAAGGTTTTTGGTATAATTTCTACGCGCTGCGCTGTGTTGAATGAGTTTTTTGATACAATTATCTCTATTTTACTCTGCGATATAATAATATGTACATAAAATATTAACCTATTTTTCTTATTTTATTTCAGAAATTACCGTATCCCAAAGCTGTTGGTTTCATAGTCACAAATGAATTCTGCGAACGATTTTCATATTATGGGATGCGAAGTAAGTGAATAATTAATTTACTGTGCCATGTTAAAAATGTAAGTAGAGTAGTAATATTATATAAAAATAAGGCCTGGCGAGTGTGCAAATGCATTTTCATTAACTTCAAGTTACAATACATTATTCTATCATCGTATACTTAAGTATATATTATTTGAATAATTCAAATTGTATCTTTATAGACAGGGTTAACCGCGATCATTTCTGAAGATATTATTTTTTTTTATCTGGGTTTATTCTGAAAAATTTACTCGGCTGAGTGGAAATTTGAGTACCGAGACATTTCGGCTACCACCCACCATAGTATAACATCCATATTTCAAATATTTTGTATTTATTTTTCTCTCAGTTAATATGAAAATCATATGGCTGATTTATATTTGTTTTAAATTTCATGATGAAGAAGCTGTGATTTGTCCCAATAATATAACTTCGATTGATTTATTATTGTGACTCAGTTATGTTTAAAACTCGAATAATTATCGGAGACTACTTAAGCGGTCTTCCTGTCTATCATGTTTAAGACTGAGATGTGCCGTAATGGCTTAAAAACGCCTCATGTATTGTATCACAAGATCTTATTTATAATAAATATAATATTCCTAATCCACAATTCATTTTAATTTATTTAATTGGGAGGAAGACAAATGTTGATATTGTGTGTAAAAATAAATGATCTCCAATTTGGCAGTAGTACCTATGGACATATTAAAAGTTTACACAAAATACTTTGTAAGATTATATCCAGAAGCTTTTATTCTGCAGCTCAGTAAACAAATGCCAATTCATTCCATATATTATGCTAGCGATAGCGAAATTAACAATACATTGCAAGTGACTGTAAAGATACGTCATTCACGCGTGCTCAGCCGAAACCACCAATATTTCCTATAAAAGGTTGTACTGACATTCACTTATTTTATATAGTTTCAAGTATTTTACACAACACACTTGTCATATTACATCATAAATACATAAAATACAATTCCGAGTCCAACCGAGATGCTTATTACATTAAACATAACTGATAAGACTGCAAAAACTATAATAAGATTCGGCATGACATTGGCCTATTTACTACCAAAGTAGGTCATTGTTTTTTATTAACATTTCATTGAAACAAGGCATTGTAATGTTCATTACTTCTTACAATCTATTGCAATAGGGCTATGTAAGCGACCAAATAGTGGACCAAAGGACTAAGTAGGACAATAGCCTTTATATATCTTTATAGGTGACCTAAAGCTATCGTTGTATCGTTTAGTTAGTTAGTACTAACCTGAGCGTATATTGGGTAGGTACAGCTCTGGGTCTTTCATGTACGTCCTTTTTAATCGACTTCCAAACCAAAAGGAAGGCGGTTCTCAATTCGACACGTATGTTTTTGTATGTGTGTTACTCGATTTCTCAGCCGATCATGGACAAATTTGGATTATTCTTTTTTTGTTCGGTAGATTCTATTTCAATATTGGTCCCATATAAATTTTATTGAAATTGATTCAGCGATATTTGAGAATATCAAAAAAAAAAAATCCAGTCAATTTGATAACATGACATTGTTGTAAGGGTCGCCACGGCTGACAGAAGATACGTCACATATCGTCAGTCGTGTTACGTTAGATTAAACAAGTCTTATCTAATGTGAAAATAAAATAATATAAATTTCGTAGATTTTATAATAAAATTAATATTTATATTATAATAATTAAAATCTAATTATAAGAAAAAGGTCTAATTGACCAAATAGTCACGACCGAAAATACGCCCAACGCATCTTTCGTTAGATGTGTGGTTATCCTAGACAGACCTTAGTGCCAATTTATGGTTTGATGAATTCATTAGTTATGGGAGTAAGGTAGAAAAAATATATAAAATGAGGTCAGAACACTTATGAACATTAAAAATGAATGGGAACAAATACTTTGTTTCCCAAAAGTTTTTGTCTACCAATTAATGTTACCCAAAAATATTGTATACCAAAATAGGAAACGTGTACCAAAAACAGTATGCCTAAATTAATAAGTGTATCTGATTTGGTAGATGAGTTAGGTTAGTTAATGTGCACCAATTGCAACAAATGCTGGAGAAGTCTCGATTTTTCTTAGAATCACAAACGTCTTGAAGCTATAAAATTCCGCTTAAAAATTATTAAGTGACCCACAAGATACAATAATGAAACCTTTATGTAGCTAATTATCGTAGTTTTACCCACATTACAGACAAAGAAATAGGGAGAAAGACAGACAGACAGAGCGTGCTCCTGTGAGGTTCCCTGTCCGAAATGTCTAGTTACCATTATTGCTTCTTATTATGGCTGGCTAGCATTTTTACGGTTGGTTAATAATGAATTTTAATCAGTAATGGAAGCGATGCGTTTCGTCACAATAACAAGGCATGTCATGATAAAGAATCAATATTTCCTTATCAATGAACTTAATTGAATTCTCTTTCTTAATCATGATTACATTATTTGTAGATTAATTGGTTAAATATTGCTTAATGTTTGGTTAATTACATTGTAATGTAATCCAATAAATTTTTTGTTGACCAATCTGCTTTTTTTTTATACCACGACGGTGGCAAACAGACGTACGGTCCGCCTTATGGTAAGCGGTTACCGTAGCCTATGGGCGCATGCAACACCAGGGGCATCACGAGGTATGGCTCCATGAAGCACATCGAAACGAAGCACATCGAGACGAAGATGGTGTTTCATGGAATACCTCGATCAACTGTCTTAGACATGCGTGTCACAGTAATAATGACTCACTACTATTTCCTGAAATACTTTGAAATGTTTAACTATCTAAATACCTCACAGCATGTCTTCTTTAAAATATAACATTTTTATTTTTATTACTCGCACCATGCATATTTTGAATATTCTATTCAATAAAGAAAATATAATGTTATTTGGCATTCTTTAATTTTTGCGGTGACAAAAAACCATAAATAAATAATTGTGATCCCTATGGACACGAATTTAAAATATAAATCAAATCTGATGTTATACAATAACCACGAAAACCTTTCAGTATTAGTTTATGAGTTTGAGTACTATACATTTAGTAAAATTTCCATGCATTGCATCAAGTGACGTTTTACTGAAAAGAATCGGTATTTATAATTCTTTTTTGTTTATTTAGGTAAATATTCAGATAATAAAAGTCACAAGTTCTGCTGCTCTTACAATAGTAAGTACTGTCGTTACATAACCAAACCCAAATTCAAGTTTTTCAAAGATTTTTCATAATATTAGTCCCGGATCCCCGGTCCAATTTTTTTTTAATTACTATCAAGCTTATTTTTTGTGAGTAGCTTCATTTCGATGAGACTCCCAACAATTTCGTATTCCAAAAGTTTGATTGTGGTAGCTAACAGACGTAGCAAGGGTATACCGGACCGGTAAGGAAATACCGGGATAACGTACCACGCAATTTGTAGGACAATATGACTGTTTAATTACATAAATATTAAGTAAGTAAAAATAAAAAAATCAGCTGGTTAGTAATCATTTATGATGACCTCCTTGTCGATACAAGTTGGAAGGGTCCTTCGATCAAACCATTGATTTTGTAGGACCATATTTTTTTACTTACTTCTCTCTCCCTTCCTCCCCTCCTCCCTCCACTCGCTTGCTACGTCTGTTAGCTACCACAATCAAACTTTTCGAATACGAAATTATAGGGCGTCTCATCGAAATGAAGCTACTCACGAAAAATTAGCTTGATAGTAATAAAAAAAAATTTGGACTGGGATCCCGGACTATATCATTTATTTGTTAAAAAAATAAATTATACAAGTTGTATTTGGAAATATTACACAGTGTGTCAAGTTACTACAATAGCATTGCACTTACCCATAATGGACAACCGCACAATGTTGTTCTACATACTCGTACTTGTGTTTTCTTATCTATCGATAAGAAAACACCTAAGCATTGTGAAATATGACACAATTCCATAAGATATTTGTTAATTTAATCAAAACAGCTCTAAATATGGGTGTACTCACTCTTCATACATTTTTTTAGGACAACGCTCACACTTAGGTACAAGCCTTGTGTGGCGGGGAACTACAAATACATATACAACAGACACTAAGTACAGTCGAACCCTCGACTCTAGGCATGGCGATGTAGTGACGATATATTTATTACTAATGGCTTTTGCCCGGGCTTTCGCTCCCGTCGTTTTTTGTTTGGCTACTGCTCAGTTCTTATTGGCCGTAGCGTGATGTTAGTCTATAGTTTTCCTCAATGAATGGGCTATCCAACATTAAAAATTTTAGCTTACTTAGCTTTTATGGGTGGAGAAGCTTCCAGGTACTAAAATCGGTGCATATACTACAATACAATGACACTAAAATGCCAATACATATTATCAGCCTCATGACGCCCACCTAGGCCTCACCCAACGTATACGTACGGAACGTATTTCCACCACTCTGTGAGCGAAAGTACTGTTGGTACTTATCTAAACATATTTTGAATAGTACTGCTAAAGCATATCAATCAACATGAGGATAAAAAATTATGGAAAAAATATCTTTGTGAAATTTTCTACAATTGGCTTTAAGAGATCTGAAGAAACTGGTTCGTGAATGGAAAGGTCAATGACCGATTTCGCGATGTAGCCGTTTAGGTAGGTATGTACCTACTTTAGAGGTTAATAAAGACATTACGCCTTACGTTAAAAATCTCTAGTGAGGTATTTTCCTTCCACCCAGTGCTCTAATATACTCGTAAAAGACGTATAGAAATATTTGAATTTAAAAATAATTATATCTAAATGCCAGCACAGTTAAGAAACAGAAGGCTCCGTTTTTAAATCATATTTATTATTAATTTGGCCTTGTAGTTAATAGTCGTAGTCTTTAGTCTTTGTTTTATTATAGTTATGAGTAACATCTAACAACATTCTTAAAGGTTATATAATATTAGCAACCCATTTATTGTCCCACTGCTAGGCACCACTATTTTATCTAGAGAGCAGAGAGGATTTAGGTTATAATTCCACACACGCTAACCTAATAAAGTTGATAAACGCTTTTTAGAAAAAAAAACTGTTTGAGAGAATGTCCATGTTTCTTGTTAAGATAATAAGATACGAGTAGTGTTATAGGAAATAATTTATCTACTTGCGCATACATAATAAGTTAGATTATCATTTAGAACTTGTTCTAGATATAGAGTATCTAGGGCAACTTATAAGGCTTGAACAGGTTTTCGTTTGTAAAGTACCAACTCTGTTTTTGTTTGTATGTTACGCAATTACGCCTGAGATTACATTTCATCAAATATTCTTCATGAAATATCACTTAGATCTCGGCTATAGCCTGGAGAAAAACATAGATTTTTTACTAAGAAACAACGCCACGGGTGATAGCTAGTTCATTAGAACAAATTGATCTTCTCTTCTTGTTTCCGTTTTTGTGAAACAGGACCTAAGTGAGGTCAGAGTAATAGCATTTCTCTTATGTGAGGGCCTTCAACATGTATTGTAATGAAATTACTTGGCAATGTGATATTTAAAACAGAATTTGTTTCAAGTACTTATTATTAATTATAATTTAACAATAAAGAAAACGTAAAAAACGTTACAATTCCGTTTATGTACTCCTCACAAGAAACCTTCATGGCTGTGCATACATTAACAGTTTTATTGCAACCAGATAACCATTAACCTATGTAGGTATCAAACAATAACATCAATTCCTTTTACTTAAACTATTTAATAATACTTGTTATATTAATTATTTTGAATAATTTAAACCACTATTCTTTTTCTTAATGTAGGTATGATACCTACTTGCATCTGCATCACCCTGAGGTCATTTGAATAAAAAAAGTAGGTGGGTGTCGATTTACGAAGCTGCACTCGTTTGACCCTCGGTAAACGATTAACAAAATAAATTGCACCTAATGTCACTCTTCTGTCCTCCAAGTATTCGTAAGAAAAAAAATCCCCTCTTTTACTCATTATTAATATACATACATCTTCTGCCCCTGGCTTTGTATGTTAATTTTATTATTTTTGAAGGCTCGGCTACTTGCTTTTAATGCTCCCGAAGTTGCTACGGTAAACAAGCGGAACGTAAGCAGTCATCTCGAAATTCTAGACCATCTGCGATTGTACAAAACAACATTTTGTGTATGTGAATAACCGAACTGTTTGCATATAACAGGTATTATAAGACTTGAATACTTGATTCAAATGAATAATTTAATCTTGTCTATTACGTGCTAACGTACCAAATCTTGATATCCTTACTGGTATTAAATCACAATATTTTGCAAAAATTTAAATTACTAGAAGTACTCCCTGTGTGTGTTCTACCGCCTGTATAATGGGTTGTGCTCTGAAGAACTGTTTGAGATGATGCCCACGGCCACCTTCTACCATCGCACCGCTCGCCATCGGCAGGGAGTTCATCCCCACACCTTGGAACCGAAATGGTCTCGTACCGCGCGGTTCCAGAGGAATTTCCTCCCAAGAACTATCAGGTTGTGGAATGAACTCCCTAACGAGGTTTTCCCAAGGGACTACGGTATGGGGTTCTTCAAAAAAGGAGTGAATAGGTTTCTTAAGGGTCGGCAATGCACTTGTGATGCCCCTGGTGTTGCAGGCGCCCATAGGCTACGGTAACCGCTTACCATCAGGCGGACCGTATGTCTGTTTGCCACCGTCGTGGTATAAAAAAAAGAAGCCCCGCGGGTTCATTCTTTATTTGGCCACTGCTCAGCTCCTATTGGCCGTAGCGTGATGTTATATAGCCTATGTTACTCAGTGATAATGTATGTAGCTATAATAAACAGTAAAATAATTTTTGAATTCGGTTCAGTAGTTTTTAAATTTATCGTTACATACAAAAAATATATTTACTTTAGATTAAGCTACGAGCAAAAGGCGTTGGGTAATAATAATAAAAAATAAAAAAATAATAATTACCATTTTAATTTTTTTAATAACTAAAGATACACGGTTGCGAAGCCCCGGGCAACCTCTAGTTATACATAAAATTAAAAACACCCGAAAGTAGATTATAATTCCATTCTCATGTCAGATAAACTCCCATTGAGTATCGTTTTGCAGCCATAAATGCAAAATAATGCAATAATATAGGAGAGGTATATATAACCAAAGGTATATTTTTGTTGATTTCATATGAAAAATACCTGTAGGTGTCTCTAGACATACACATACATATTATGAATAATATAGGTACTAGACGCCGCCGTGGCTTCGCTCCCGTCGTTCTTTATTTGCTCAGCTCCTATTGAGCGTAGCGTGATGTTATATAGCATATAACCATCCTCGATAAAAAGGCTATCCAACACTAAAATAATTTTGAAAATCGGTTCAGTACATCCCGAGATTACCCCCTACAACGTCACAATCTCACAAACTTTACCTCTTTATAATATTAGTACATATAGATCACGCCTCTTTCCCAACAGAGGGGTAGGCAGAGACCATTTCCTTCCACTTGCTACGATTCTGACATACATATTTGGCTTCTTCAACATTCATCAGTCTTTTCATGCATTCTCCCCGGTTCAGGGTAGGTACTCCTGATCTGTCCCATCTTTAGAACGTCACCTATTTGGTCATGGTACCTACGTTCTTCTAGGTCTTACCTTTCCAACATTTCCTTTCACATTCGCCTCATATATTTTTTTTGTCCCTCTTCCTTCATTCATTCTCTCGACATGTCATAATATTAGTATAGATTATGTATCTACATATTTTTGCACTCTAGGATTTGCTTTACAGTAGAAGTGAGTGAAAATCTAAGTGACGAACAAATTTACATGGACGTATAAGGATAAACACGGTTTGAAACTATCAGTCACGTTCGTGACAAAAATACAGATTGTTAATTATGGTTCTATACCTCTCATTATGATCGTCGACTATAACATTAAACATTTGTACCTAGCGATAATTATAACGTGTATTCGTTTTTTCTACATCTATGAAAAAGGTGTGACGTAATAATATCAATAAATATAATTAAAAAACAATTATTTTGCCCAATGTCCCAGACAAGTGGCTCAATCTTTGAAGTGATTGACTATCTAGTTCAGACTATAAAAACATTACCTTAATGGTATCAATATCATTAAGACTTTTTTGGTTGAAATTGCGTAAAATGGCATAGATTCGCGAAGTATCTGCTATTAGGTAATAGAAAAAAATATTGAAATTTACGATTTAATCGAAATATTGGATATAGGTAGACTGTGAAGTCATAGAATTTATATCCTATATTTTACAATAAATTCTCATTTGTAGCGTGCTTGTAGGATGTGAGATTCAACGCGATACAAAGTAAGAATCTGGCTAAGATATTAGCTTGTTTTTTTAATTCGACGGAAAATTATACTCGTCTTGCCAGCAACTAAATTATTACAGACCGGACAGAAAAGTCTAAATTGCAATAAAACAAATTACTGATTTATAAAATGCAAAATTTTATACGCTACATGGTTTATTATGTAAATAAGAAACAATATTTTTACAAACAGCATACCTAACACTAGGTTACTGTGTATATTTTATCATAATTCACAAACAAATAACTCAGGTAATTACGAGAATGGATTTGGCGTAGGTAAAAGTATCAGTAATAATTACGTAGTTTGAGCATCTGATGGACTGTAATCAGCAGCAAGCACAAACAGAGCTCACGTGAACGGTCAATTAGTGTAGGTATTACGTCGCTAGTCATAGTTTGTAGTCAAGTTTCTCATTTGATGCACCGCAATCCATTTTGTTCGGATATAATAATCTTTGAACTCTTTGGTAAACGTAAAGTTGTGTTTCTTCCGCGATGATGGCTAACAATGACTTGGCTTACGGTCCACTTGATGGTATGCGGTTACCGTTCCCCATGGCGGGCCTCCGTCACTCGCTCAAGGTCACGCGCTATGTGTTAGGCAGGTAGGTATCGCTATGTAGCTCGTAACCGAGCCGATCGGCCAGTGGTCTGCCGCACGCGACACTGAAAGCGCGCACTACACGTTTCCCGCTCAAAACGCATACGAATCTAACGATATTTACGTACCTATATTAAGTTATTTTTATTAAGTTTTGACTACCGACACGATGGTAAAAAATTGTCTTTTTTTCATTGCCGAAAGATGAAGAAAGAAAAAAAAAAGTGTGTAGGTTACTACTACGGTTACTACAGACTACTCTTTCTTTAAAATTTACGAGAAAGTTTAGTGCGGTCTTACAGAAATAAATGCAGTTTGTGTTTCATTACCTACATTATGGAGTCGTTTTCGAGTTTGTCTATCTATCTATTACGATCGAGTTCGCGTGGCGTGGAGTTCTCAAAACAAACCGGTCAAACGCAAGTCGGAATCAGACATTAACTGTTTGATTATTATCTGTACATTGAATCTATATCTAACAAAACTAATATAAGTAAAAATAGTAACAGAATACAATACGACGATATTCAAATTTATTGTCTGTTTGTATGTTTGTACACGCTAATCTCCGAAAGTACTTGACGGGTTTGAATAAAAAAGTTGTCACGCATTGTCTAGCGGCTAATCTTAATTAAAGTCTGATTTCGATGTGAAATTAAAAGTTTTAAGTAAACTGCTTACCTGGCATTCACTTCATTGCATTCATTGTACATAAACTAAACATAAATAATAAAATTTAAGTTTCACTTCAGCCATGTTGTTTTCATTAATGTTCTTTGTACAACCCTAATGATTTTGTTCGATGACGGACTCACGCGGTGTACGTGGGAATCTCGACTCTCGGCGCGCGTACGTAGAATATGTTTCTTCTTGCAGCGTCGTTCTTTCGTTTTTGTAGGCTAATATAACGTAGGTATTTTCGCTTTTGTATAGGAGTGATGTACGAGTATCTGTTACGTAGTATAATATAATATATATAAGTATAATAGTACCTAACTATTATCTAATCTGTGCCCATGGTACTACGTACCTCCAACACCAGGAGCAATATCAGATTCTCATTTTAAAATGTGAATATAAATTAAATAGTACTAAGGAAATATGTACAACACGTTGGATATGTCATATTTACCATGCGTATATATTAGTAAGAGTATCAAAAGAATTGGCCTAAATTGAAGCAAACCATTTTTCGCTTTCAAGGATAGCCTTAGGTGAATAGTCTTAGCTACCTATATGATTAGACAGTTTCTTGAGAATGTCAAAAGTACTGAATTAAAGTTTATAGAAGTTATATTGTGCACTTGTCTGTGGAAATCAACCACAATAACGTAATTTAAAAAGATCATAAAAATACATGCGAACTATCTAATTACATGAAAAACAACAATACATAATTATACACATTCAGGTATAATTCTCTCTAACGCCCCTAGCTACTGATATAGCTCATATTTAAAAACAAATAGAAGAACAGAATGACCATAAAAACATGTTTTCTATAATGTCTACCTTTATATTAAGTATGTGTATGTATCACTTTAATAGAGTAGATATGGCAAAAATGCGCCGACGATGTTAAATGATAAATGTTAATTTGAAACCATTAAATGGTATCAAATTAACATTAATTCATTAACGAGAAGTGTAGAGAACATATTATTATTAACCCGGTTCAATCTATATTTAAACAAATACATTTTATAAGTGACCTCGATGACGTGGACAGTGGACAGACGACTTTCTCAGACATGAGAGCCAAGAGCTAATTATGTGTCTTAAGATTGTTGTGACAATAAATCTAAAATTTAAAACCAATACGAAACTCAAATGTAAAATTAATTTCCAATGAAGTTTTACTTAATAAGGACAGAGTGAAAATTTTATAACTGCAAGAGGACCTTTAGTTTTAAATAAATGCTAAACAAGTAATGGAAAAATTCAAACCCACAACAATTTTTCCATTACTTGTAAAACCAAAGCAAAGGAAATTGCTTAATATTTAATGTAAACACTGGACATTGTTTTAAAACTAGGATTTTTATAGGTATATTGTTTTCAAATATTCCCTCTCATATGCACACGTATACAAGTTAACAACAGTTTGTTAATAGTTAGTTAACTTTGTCAATTAATACTAGTTAAACTGGCATGCAGTGTGCAGAAGGTTTTCTGTTATATGGACCCCGTCCCGTGTTATCGGTACGTATTGACCTGTCGCACCATCGAGGAGAAACGGCTTGTATGGTTGGGAGTACCTACCTACCACAGGCACCAGTAACCCACAATAAGATATTGTACACCTTAGCATAACTATTATTTTAAAACTTTGTAATTTTGGTTGTTGGTGGGCAAACAAACGATTATTAATATTACATACATACATAGCATCACGCCTTTTTCCCCGAAAGGGTAGGCAGAGGTGTTTCACACCCACATTTCGCCAGCTATGTTTGGGTCCCAAGAAATTTTTTTTTTATTGCCTAAAGTGGCAGACGAGCAGACGGCCCACTTGATGGTGAGTGGTATTGTATCAACCGGGAACATTTGTTTACCAAACTCCGGGAAAATCTCAATACTGGAATTTCATGATAGAAAAGCCCAATACCATTTTCACCCGACCCGGGAATCGAACCCGGGAGGGGTTTTATTATTAATATTAACTATCAAAAAGGCAAATAATAATTATCGCCGCGCCAAAACCAATACAAGTTTATTTTTAATGTATTTGAAACGACTTTTATCGTAGGTGATTTGTAATTACAGTATTTAATACCAATGAGTAATATGTAATGTAATGTTGTTATACCTATGTAGATACAGTGTTTTCAAGTTACATCTACATACCTATTGTACTTAACCTATTGTACTATGTGATTCACGCGATTCACACGACCCACGCAATAATGGATTGGTTCCGATATCTATTTTTGAATCTTACGCGTATTTGGTGACATTTATTTCCGCTAACATGTTTCTTTTCACATCCTGTACATTCATCTGCATAAACTTGTAATAGAAAGCTCATAACACCATTTCTATTATTGACTTTCTTGATTTAATGAGCGAAGTTTTTTAGTTTAAGCACTAAACATAAATGTACTTATCTATGACGCGAAGCCTTTTTCAACTGAACACGCGATGGTCTTAGTAAACTGGGTATTTTATGATATGCCAAAAAAATTTTTTTTTTTTTTTAAAGACAACGCCCGCACTAGGGAATAAGCCCTGTGTCGCGGGGAGCTTTACAAACATGAAACTAACGGACACAAAGTACACCCAGACTAGAAACAAATATCTATGGATCACACAAATATTTGTCTCGTGTGGGAATCGAACCCACGTCATCCAGCACGGCGATGTAGTGGCGAGGCGACCACCTTAACCACTGCGCCACGGTGACAGTCAGTCATTTAATGTATACACACATGATAGGTGGCAATGCGCATGTGATGCTGGTGTTGCAGACGGGCATAGGCTACGGTAACCTCTTACCATCAGCGAGCGTAAGCTTGATTGTCACTATCTTGTTATAAAAAACCGGTCAATAAGATATTGGTAGGTAACGGACTAGCTTTAAGTTAGAACAATATATATATATATGTAAGTAGGTGAAAATCTATAGGTATATAACATCAGCCCGCCATAAACTCTGGATCTGGATATAACAATGTGTGTCATGAGTACAAACTTGATATTACTTCTTGGCAATTTTCAAGATTCTAGGTCAAGGGGAAGTACTCTACCTATAGGTTTTGACTTTTTTGATCGTCAATATATTCGACAAGTTTACTTAGAATTCATTTTTATAGAAGAGTTTTTTTTTAAATTCAAACAAAGGGTTTGCAATGGTAGAATTTAATTCATAAAACTTTATCTATTATGCTACTTATTAGAGATAAACAGCATTTGCCGTATATTTCTGCCATTCTTGCGAAATATTACTATAAATTGTGATTGTTTTCTTTTTTACGGTGACGTAAATTATTTATGCTTTTTGGCGTAATTTGGACGATTGCGATACATTGTTTAGATTGTATGCAGATGTGTTATTTGTGAGTGAACATAACTATAGGCAAATGGTAAATAGCAGTTCAAACTTTGTTTATTTATACAAGAATTAACATAACATAAAACTGTTATAATGTTTTTAGCAAAACTTAGGTGTTTCGTCCCACTAATTTTAGTCTGCTCATATGAAATAAGCATCAAAGGAAACATTTAGGATTCAACGACACTTATTTTCTGTTTATTTTTCAGCGGTTTTGTCCCTATATTTGCGGGATAAGTTGGGCTACAGCGACAATGGTGCTACAGTCATATACCATGTGTTCACTATGTTCGCTTACTTCTTCCCCCTAATTGGTGCCATGATTGCCGACGGCTGGCTGGGTAGATTCAGGTAATTACTTTCTAGTATATAATTTATAAATCCAATTGTATTGGAAAGCGGAGCGTAGGACAGCCCTCCACCAGATTGCAAGGCGTAGTCGGCACAAAATCGCTCGATGTGGCGTATGCTAATTTAAAAAAGAATATGAAGTGTTAATTTAAAAAAATATTATGATAAAAGAACATTTTTTTAAATTAAATGTTATAAATAAAACAAAGAATTATTTTAGAAATAATTGTCATCATTCAGATAAAAAAAATTAGATATATTTACTGCAACGCAAGATACTCTAATTGTACGTTATATGTAAATATAGATACTAAACAAAGTAAATAATTTCCCTTTCTACTTATATACGTCACACACATACTTATTATTATCCATTATTATAACAAAGAACAGGACTTAGGTATTTGACGATAAATGAGACCATTGTTTCAACATAATAGTTCTGGGTGTTTATTTGTGATGACAAGTATTTTTTAACTGTTTAATGACATACTCGTGCTAGAAACATAGAAATAAATAATGGGTACTTTCATAATTAGGAATAAGAGTAATACATCAACTCGTTCTAAATGGGCCGTAGGCGTAGACGAGTTGCTGAATTGATGATGAACTCAGAAATAGATTTTCAATGTATAACAATTTTGTAGGTGTTTCACAGAACAGAGATAGGTTTTTAGAGGATATATAAAGCATCAATAATACTTATATAATTTATTTTTGTTTCAGAACAATCCTATATTTATCTTTAGTATATTCTGCTGGAAGTATATTGATATCAGTCAGTGCTATGCCGCAACTTAGCTTACCAACTTTGTAAGTATTAAAACTACATATTATATAAAAAAACGCACGAACTAACGCACCGAGGTTAGGTTCATATGGACTATATTTCAAATTGCCTTTACTGGTAAATTGTGTAGATTATAAAATACGCAAGTATTTTATTAGGATAACGACATGTTAGCAAAATGACATGATTGCACAATGTCGTATTATGATACGATATTCAGAGTAGGCCACCTGGAGACCCAATACTGACATCAATACGTACATAAATAATAGGTACATAAATAGAGACGTAAAGATCTGTCCCTAGATCAGGTGTACCTTCAACCAGCAAGAATGCATGAAAAGACTGTTGAATGTTGAAGAAGCCAAAGATGTATGTCAGAATCGTAGCAAGTGGAATGAAATCGTCTCTGCCTAACCCTCTCTTAGGAAAGAGGCGTGATCTATATGTATATAATTATGTATAAATATTGACATCAAAACCTGATCTATCAGGTATTGTGCTAGCAGAATTGTCTAATTTTCATTACGATTTCATTAGGCCTTCCTAGGTCTTCGTTGAGGCTTATGGATTAATTCGCACGTATTAAACCCAAAATAACATTCCATAAAATTTACCAAAGGGTAATTTATTTTTTCTTTGTCGATTATTGCATAACATGCTAATTACCTATTACAGATTTTTTGAGTTATCGATTAGAACTCATATATTTCTTAAAGCCTATTTAGGCTATGCCAATTGCCAGGAACTGCCTAAATAAAGACACGATAATATGGTATTTATACACGATAATATATATATCGTGGCAAATTCATGGAATGAGGCATTAATAACAATAATTATTTATTTATTTCTCTCATAATGGTACAAAGATTACAAGGTATAAAATTATGATAATAAACAATTCGAAAGGGTTGTTTCCAGAATAAGAGCTGGAGTCTGTACGGGGTTCAAGACCCGTGTTACAAATCTCCAAGCCCCCTACTACAAAATACTGCTTTGAATTGTGTTAATACAAAGTTAAAATGATACAGTACAAATACTAAATAATTTAAAGTGGGTAGTTAATTAAAAGTTTGCTAAAATTATTTAAAGTTACGTAAAGTGTAAAAGTGTAAAGTGTGAATGGTTATGTATCTGGGCATTTCCTTAAAAAAAAATGCTTCATAGAATCACTTACGAACTTTTAGTTTTTTAAACGACTTCAAAAAAGGAGGAGGTAATATGTTCGACTGTATGTATTTTTTTTTTTTTTTATGTATGTTCAACGATTACTCGGAGATGCCTGAACCGATTTAAAAAATTCTTTTTTTGTTTGAAAGGGTATACTTCCGAATTGGTCCCCTATTCATCACGTCAAGTTCTGATGATGGAATCTCAGGGAAATCGAAGGCAACCCTCAAATTTTATAGGCACATGTTACGTTTTTCATATATTTTTTAAAGTTATTCAAGTATTTACGTCTGATAGTCAACATCTCATGTTGATGAGCTGGTGATGGAAGGTATAACTTCTTAACTATTAGGAGTTGGAGGATAATTCTTTCAATATTAAAGGTACTTATAAACCTGTAGTTGTATTCTTGTAGGTTATTCAGGTGAGCTGTCAGTGGAAGGTATAACTCCTTGACTCTTAGGAGTTGGAGGATAATTCTTTCGACATTATACGTACTTATAAACCTATAGTTGTATTCTTGTAGGTTATTCAGGTGAGCTGTCACTGGAAGGTATAACTCCTTAACTTTTAGGAGTTGGAGGATAATTCTTTCAACATTATAAGTACTTATAAACCTATAGTTGTATTCTTGTAGGTTATTTAGGTGAGCTGTCACTGGAAGGGAAACTTCTTAATGTTTAGGAGTAAGAAGATAATTTCTTTAAATATGACATCCATGTATAAACCTTAAGTTGTGTTATTTCAAGTGTCTGAGGTGAGAGCTCTTGATGGAAGATAAAGTTGTATAATTCAAAGGAATTCTTAGATGATATTTTAAGTTTTCGATATAGTATCTAACCTGCATTGTATACCTATACTTGTTACCTGTCGAATTTTATAGGAAAAAAGAAAGACATAAAAAGCTGAGAGTTTTGAGATTCCTCTATTCTACAATCAGGTTGTGTTGTTAAAATATTTAAATAGACGTTCCCTTCTATCGAAGATTCTTTATTTCGGTTTTCCGTCTTAGTTTGCCAGCCAGTATTATTAAATCTGCTAGATAAAAAGTACACTAAAAATGGAAAAATAAACTATTTTTAACAAAAAAATATTAAAACGACTTCAAATCAGTACTAAAAAGCGAAAAATAAACTGAATTAGATATTTAATTCCAAGCTAAAAAATACCTACCTACCTGTTTAAAGTATAATACTCTATTACTAAGCTGTTTGAAGTCGGTGCCAGCCTAATGAGGTTATATCACTCAGTTTGAGCCGTCCACTAGGTACACGCAAGTGCGAGGTGGTGTGAAGTAGCGAGCGGTAACAGATGTACGTACTAAGTAGTACGTAGCTTAACAAACTCTTTAGGCTTGGCACCGACTTCAAACAGGTTAGTAATAGAGTATTATACTTTAAACAGGTAGGTAGGTATTTTTTAGCTTGGAATTAAATATCTAATTCAGTTTATTTTTCGCTTTTTAGTACTGATTTGAAGTCGTTTTAATATTTTTTTGTTAAAAATAGTTTATTTAGGTTAGGTTACTCTTGTGTGCCACGAACTTGGCCCGTGGCATTTTACCCACTCTGCCCCTATATATTTACACAACTAGGTAATCGTATTTTTGTTTATATGTGAGTTAAATTCTTGCACATCAACGATCGAACCTGAGCTTATTCGGTAAGCCAAGCGTCAAAAAATAGAAGATAGATAATAATTTATATTATGGGTATGCACTACTAAAGTAGCACATGATAATCAACGATTTATCAAATCACATAAAACAGTTTATGACGTTGACGGCATCATGTACATGCATGTACGTCAAAATAAATCATAATAGAACGCAATAACGAAGTGTACGCTCTGACTGAAAATCGACGCTATGCTCCCAGAAATTTAATTAAACTCCTGTCAATTCGTTGCATTTAAACGGGGTTGGTGATGACGCGACGCGTTAATCTATTATTTTATGGGTACAAAAGCAAAAATTAGGAGAGTATTTGATACGATTTTTCATCACTTAAATTATATTTACTTACGTCTAAATTTAAACGTTATATATTATACGTTATATATAGTTATATGCGATAAATATTAATTAACCTACACAAAAGTTATGGAACTACGGATTTTTTCCTTGACCAGGCAGGTAAAATTATAAGCATGTCAGATTACAAAGATAACGCGTTAATTTTATAGGTCTATTATGTACCTTATTACTTAAGTACTAAATAGGTACATAATACCTAGATTTTTATGTTTACGACCAATTCGTTACACAGACATATAAATTAAAAAGTAATGATAAACAATAATGATAAATAATGATGTTTTAATATAGAAGAGATAAATATATTATATGCTACCCGCAGATATTTATGTATTCTGAGAATTATAGGTATGTTTTACTACAATAATGTATTGGGATCCATAAAAAACCCTAATCCATATATCCATTCAAGCGAATAACTAAGTATTATATATTTTTCAGAGAATTTACTATAGTAGCTTTGCTGCTAATAGCCTTTGGAACAGGAGGTATAAAGCCTTGCGTGTCAGCGTTTGGTGGTGATCAATTCAAGTTGCCAGAACAACAGAAATACCTTGGCTATTTCTTTTCTCTATTTTACTTCGCTATCAACGCGGGTAGTCTTATTTCTACATTCCTCACTCCTATCTTGAGAGCGGATGTCCACTGCTTCGGAGATCAAGACTGTTACTCTCTGGCTTTCGGTGTGCCTGGGATATTAATGCTTATTTCTATCAGTAAGTATCTTTTAATAATATTAAACGTATCGACATTTGCGGCAGCCTGTGACGAAGTATTTCGAATCTTATTAGCCAAAACTCAATGGATTATTGTGCCCTGCTTCATATCTCGAGATATTATGTCGTTACAACATACCTATGTTCTTATAACACTGACTATGCCTACCTACCTGTACCTACGATAAACTTCATTAGGATCCGTCAAAACAAACAAACTTACGACATTCAGTATCCCTTTTTTTTAAATACTATTTTTATTTCTTGGTCTAACTGTCGTGTAACAAATACGGGGGTCTTGTCCCTTTGGGACCACGACACTTTGGGACTACGGTGTCAATCGCGGAACGGCCTTTTTTGAATTGGCTGTTTCACACCAAGACCAAACGGACCACGGTTTGGTCTAGTGTCGTGGTCCCAAAGGGGAAAGATCGATTTATTACAAGGACTTTATTTTCTAATTGATTTTCTTTTCATATAATATTTTAAGGATTAGTTATGGCACAGGTTAACTAATTATACCTGGTACACCTGCTTTTAGATTCCAAATAACGTTATAATATCAAATCCGACTATTTGAATAATTTTGATTTAGAACATGCCCCCTCGGTACTGCATGTGAACTTTCTAAACAACCTACCTTGTTAATATAAGTACATGCTTCTATATAAACTAAAATGAATTTAATTTATTCTTACTAGTATTTAATCATGCTCACCGTATTAACCAAAAAATCTAACGCGAATATTATATGTTCTGCTTCTATTTCACAGCCGTGTCCAGGGAGTTTACTCTGAATTTCGACATTCGACTTAGTCGGTTTTGATGTCGCTGTCAAATGTTAGGTTTAGATAATAATATGGTCGCTGTCAGTCATATGTGATTTTGAAATCGTTATCAAATGCTTAAAAATGACAGGGAGCAATAAATTTCAAACATTTGACAGCGATTAAATCGACGGATCGCATGTCGACTTTCCAAATAAGCCCTATGTTGCATAGTTTGTAAAGAACAAAGAAATTGTCTCGTAAATCGAGTAACTATTACACTTTCAGTTTTCTTCGTGGCGGGGAAACGCTTATACATAGTAAAGAATCCCGCCGGTAACGTGCTCGGGAAAGTGTCAACATGTATCAGCGTAAGTATTAGTATAATGCAGTTTTCTCTTAAGACCCGTTCAGATGCGCGTCGTTCGAGTGCACGCGTTCAGTATTCAGCCAATGATGTTCTATAAATTGCAACTGTAGTAGATAGATAGGTATAGTTAAGTACTGATGTAAATAAGATTAGTTTTAAACCCATTTGAGTGGTAATTGACACTTGGTAAATTGGCACGGGGACGTCTCCTAACCGTGGATTGAAGTACTTGATATTAAGTAGTCGGACTAAGCTAACAGGTTTCTATATTAGCATTGTTTTCTATCTTACTTACTATATATCAGCACTTTAGATTTTATTCGTTAATTCGTAATTCAGATAAACTTGTTGAAATTATAGAGAACTGCATGTTATCTTTCTCATAGGACTTCTGTGAAAGAAGTAATAATGTGTCCCTATATGTTGTATAATTATGTGTTCTATAGGACTGTAACTACCTACTATCTCGGCAGAATTACATGTAGAATGTTTTTACAACCGTCAAAATGCTGTCAGATTGTGTTTTAAATTTCAATTTATAATTTATTATTTTACTTAGGCCGATATCAGTAGCATTAAGATGTAAAGTACTGCGTTGTTTTTAATAATTTAATTGGTTACAACTAAATAATTAAAAATTAAAATAACCCGACTGCAAAAAAACAACATATAAGCAACGCACTAAAAAAGACCGATTAGATATTAGATACGTTTGGTTAAAAAAAATTTAACTACTTACAATTTGGCGTCAAAAGTCCGCCGTTTTGTTTTTTTTATTTTTTATTAATACCTATCTAAGGACACTTGGGTTTTTGAGTAGAATCTAACGATACCTTAACCTTCGAAACTCATCCAGTCGTTTGGAAGAAACGTGGGAATAAAGAAATTTACAAACATACAAGATACGTGCGAAAAACAATACCCTGCCTGGCAGTCGGGTAAAAAACAGACGTTAAGTCAAATGTTGTTATTGTTTATTTTACATCCAATAGGCCGAGTAGACGATTACTATGTGACTGTCACTGCGCTTTAGAGTTTAGAATGCGAATAATTATGAGCCACTAGGAATATATAGTATAGTGACATATTATGCGTGTATAATCCAAGCTACATATTCTTATGAACTTATTCTAAATACCATGTACTTAATTATTTACTTATGATTCAGGTTGCATTCTGATTTAATATTTGGTTAAGGAGAAAAATAAGATTTCCGACAGGCAGTACCAATATGGATTCCACTTTGTGGAATTTATATGTTATACTAGTCAAGTGACTTACCATCTGCTAACGGTGAAGGAAAATTAGATTTACTCTCAAAAAAACTATTGAAATAATATCATTTCGACTTAGCTACCGTGCGTTATTGTTATAACTTACCTAATACCCAATAGGGGAAGGTTGCGATCATTGGACCGGCACTTTCTTTGGACCACCTAAGTATTTCAAAAACTATACACGTTATAACGTGACCAGTAGGTAGGTAGGCAACAGCACCGAGCCGGGCGAGTGTCCTTCAAACCTCAGAGTCGCCGCGCCACGCATCGTGGTGTGACGTGTTCGAATGTGTCTGAGTGGTCGGTGATATAAAAATTACGTAAGGAAAACATCGATGTAAGTACTGTTATACTTTTGTTAATTTACTGATAATATTTTATATTAATAGGATATTTATCTGTATTTTAGTGGGTTGTAGAGACTTTTTTCAAATACGTTCCCTTTTTTAATAGAAAAAGTATTTTTGATTGAGTATCTAGTTGCTATCATTGGACCACCGTAGTGGAGCTATTAATGGACTGGTCCAATCAAAGAAACTTTAATAATATTGAACTTTTGTTTATTTTCTTTACAGAATGGCGTCAGAAAGGCCTAAAAAAACATACTCGTATTACGCCTGGGATGAAGAAAAATAATATATATTTTTATAACTGTTTTGTTTAATTAGTATGTATAACTTAGTAGTACTATTATTACCTCAATTATTATAATAATTATGACGCGTTAAGATTTCAAATTATAACCCAAATTGTTTGTATTGTATAATCTTTATTGTAATTGTCTGTGATTCTATCAATATCTAATACTAAGTAAAGAACCTGTTTATGTTTTAAGTTTTAAAATTAAAAGTTGACGGATATAATTATGTCTAAGTGATTTTTTCTACTAAAAAAGTTTTATTAAAATGATGTGTTTTATTTAAGTTGCCATGATTGGACCTTTAGTGTAAAAGTTTCTAAGTCCAATGATGGCAACAAGGCGGTCCATTCAATGCAACTGTGGTCCAAAGAAAGCGACGAATCTAAAAATAGTTTTATCTATATATTGCTAAAACCGTTCAACTTTAAATTTAAAATATATTTTTTATAGTTTGTATATCTAGAAAGGATTATATATTAGTTATTATTTTTATTCTATCACTTTTATTTAGTTCGATATTATACCTTAAAGTTAGGTGGTCCAATCATCGCAACCTTCCCCTAATTATAATTCTAACTAAAATGTCAAAGTAAATTTCAGCACTAAATAAATAAAGAAATTAAAAATTCTGTTATTAAAACTGACGTGAGATTTGACGTGTTTAAATATTAAATATTATTATATCATTCGTACGGAAATCGGCACTGTCAACCAGGTTTCAGTACCGGCTTCCATACGTAAGTTACTTGTTAGTAATTAAATTTTAGATTTTGATATTTTATTTATTACTGGCTGGTTTATCCAAACAATATGTTACCATTCCAGTAAGTAATCAAATATTTCCTCTACAGCACGCAGTGATGAAATCTTGTAAGAGTAAAGAAAAACGCGAGCATTGGCTGGATCATGCTGACGACAAATATGACTCCGGTCTTATAGAAGATATTAAGTCTTTGCTGCGGGTCCTGGTGCTGTTCATACCTTTGCCTGTTTTTTGGGCATTGTTCGATCAGCAGGTAAGTTATTTATATAACTACTAGCTTTCGGCCGCGACATCGCCATCGTAAAAGTACCCAAAGGCACAACATAGGTAGGAAAATAGGACTGTTTTAAAATAAAAATACAAAAAATACTTTATTTTCCGTATTTTCTCTGTTAAATAAGGCATCTGTGAAAAGGACTACAGAATGGGGTTCTTCAGGAATGAATAGATTTCTTAAGGGTCGGAAACGTGCTCGTGATGCCCCCTGGTGTTGCAGACGACATCTGTTTGCCAACGTCGCGTCGTGGTATAAAAAAATCTGTGTACAAAATTTCAAGTCCACCTCTACCTACCTACTCCTAGGGGAAAAAAACACTACCTACTCAAAACGATTTCATGTATATATTATATAGGCAAAACAAATTGGCAGGACAAATCTTTGTGTGATGAGCATAAAGGTTTGTTCTGTGTCTGGGTGTAATTTATCTATAATATGTATGTATTTACAAAAAAAAAATGTATTTAAGTAGTTTATCAGTTGTTTAGTACCCATAACACAAGCAAATATAATTGCTTACTTTGGGACTAGATAGCGCTGTGTGAATGTGGTAGAATATTATATTATTATTATTATATTATAGGCACAGTTTTTAGGTAATGTAAATAAAATACTTCTTGGCATTTCAAATGTCTGCAGACTGAAAACATAATATTAAAACGACATACATAACATACATTACATGTAGTTTTTAGTTACACGTCAAATAGTATAATAAAAGTGTCATGACTGCTATTCTTTGTAATGCCGTTATTTTACTCGTACAATACGCTTCACTTCAAAATGAATAAGTAACAATATTATTATTTTACGTTATCGCTGACGTCACCGAAACGAATTGTTGAACACCTGCGAAACACTTTCATTTGTTCATAAGCAACTATTGGATATACTTCGTACTAAATGAGATAATAATAATAGTAAGCTTTCCTTAAATAAACTAACCTAGTCTAGTCTTTTAGTCTATACCAATTTAGTAAATATTTGTGCTGTTGTCTGACGGTCGGGCGAAAATTCATGTATATATAGTATATAAATATAGTATGTACGTATAGTAATATAAATTAATTAGGAGTAACAATCTGGCCTAGTCATAAAGATCACCGTTTTTGTTTTAGGAATGTATATCTTAGAAAAATATTTACAGAGAGACCCATAATTACCTGGAAGATATTAATAGAATATATCTTTTTAATACACAGGGATCAAGATGGACCTTCCAAGCAGATAGAATGGAGCAAGACATCGGACCTTGGACCTTAAAAGCCGACCAAATGCAAGTGCTCAATCCTCTTCTGATTCTCGTTTTCATTCCTCTATTCGAAGTAGTAAGTAGCAGCTTATGTTGTAGGTATACAAGTAAATTAGCAACAAGTATCAAGTCTTCTAATTGAAAACTGTAAAAAGAAAATTGTTTGACAGCAGAGGCATGAAAGTAGAATAAATGCTGTGGAAATAAGATATTTGAGAAGTATGATTGGTGTGAGTCATAGGTCAAGGAATAGTGTAATAAGGGAACATTGTGATAAAAAATAAGATGTTAATCTTCTTATCTTCTCGTACGGGCTTGAGGCAGACCCTAGTGTTGGAATTTATTAAGTCGCCTAGAAGGCTTCTAACTTGACTTAACGACTACCACATTAAGTGATAACCAGGACCAACGGCTTTACGTGTCTTCCGAAGCACGGAGACGCTCGAGAATGAAATTGCCACAAACTCTCACCCATCATGGACTGACCTTGCCGAGTATTGCTTAACCTCGATGATCAAAACGAACATCTGAGTACCACAATGCTACGAGCGCCTCAACATGTTAATGTAAGCTAAATGTGGCAAGAATGAATGAAGGGTGACAAAACAAAGGCGATCGTGAAGGGGAACGTTGGAAGAGGCAAGCTTACAAGAACTTGTCATGACCAAATCAGGGACGTTCTATAGAATGGAACGATCAAGAGTACCCTAAACCAACAAGAATGTATGAAAATATTGATGAATGCTGAAGAAGCGAAAGATATATTTGTTAGAATCGTTGCAGGTGGAAGGAAATTGCCTCTGGCTAATCCTGATGAGAGATGATATTACCAATATGACCATATTTCTATATTGTGCCAAATTTTGTGAAATCTAACAGCCATTTAGAATTACAAATTGTCTTCATCGTTATAATCATTTCAGCCTATTGCAGTCCACTGCTGGACGTAGGCCTCTCCTAACACGCGCCATTATGCCATTCTCATAAACGAACATTATTGAAAATATTTTGTTTCCAGGCCATATATCCATTCCTAACATGGTGCAAAATGATAAGAAAGCCATTACACAAAATGGTTTGGGGAGGCATACTGGCCGCCGCAGCTTTTGTTATCTCAGGAATCGTTGAACTGCACCTACTAGTAAGTATATAATTACTTTTCACTAAACATTTCAATGATGTGAATGATGCCTTACTCGATAAATGGCTATACAAGACTAAAATATAATTTTTCAATTTGGCTGTGTAGTTCCTAAGATTAACGTGTTCAACTAAACAAACTCTTCAGCTATATAATATTAGTACAGAATTAGTATGGATTATACTATCATCATTATGTAGATAACAGCTAAGACTTTTATAGACGAAAAGTGATGGTAAAACAGTTTATCCTTTAAACCTACACCACCAAAAGTGGAACCAGAATAACGTAAGCAACATTATGATAAATAGGCAAACTGATATTTATCGTGTAATAGCACAGACTTAATATGTATGTGTTTGCCTTCGTTCACGTACCTACGTATTTATAGATGCGCATTTTAAAATATATCGAATATCTTTTGTTATGATAAACAAATCCTTAAAGTAATGATAGATCTGAGCATTCATTTGTAACAGAACATCGAACATTCGCACTTTTTATAGCCAAGCATAGATTAAAACATCGATCGCTACGAAAATGCTCACGATCATTCTAGCGATGCTCTAGATATGAGCAGGGTTCATGGGTTAATGCTCGCTAGAACGTTTTATTTCTCTGTAATGTTACATTTGCTAAATATTATTATGATTTAAAAAAAAACTGCAGCAATAAATACTTCACAGGTGAAGTTAAAGTAAAAAGTATATACTTGTTATTTTACCTGAATCATTAAACTTAAAAATAATTGTTTTTTGTTGCTTTAGACCTTTACAATCCTGGCTGATGCATTTTGAGGGACGTAATAGCCTTCCATTTTATTATAAACTAGAAGTCGCAAGGGGCTCCGCTCCCATCGCTAGTATTTGGCCACTGCTCAGCTCCTATTGGCTGTGGCGTAATGTTATATAGCCTATAACCTACCTCGATTAAAATATTTTTTTAAATCGGACCAGTAGTTCCTGAGATTAGCGCGTTCAAACCAACAAACAAACAAACTCTTCAGCTTTATAATATTATTAGTATAGATGATAAATATCTACATATTGCCATTGTGTTTTTATTTTATTAGTTTTAATGGAAATCTCTTGTGTTCACGTAGACCTCAATAGTCTTACAATATTACTGTTGTCTTTTAAAAAAAAAAAAAAAAAAATAAACTGTATATACGAGTATATACATAATATATGTATACGAACACTTATATTTCAATACTACTTACTAATCACACTTAGTAACAATAATTAATACATAAAATTTTCACCATTAATAACAATACTCGCCTTGTCTTCACTTTTCAGCCAACCTACGGAACACCAGTTGTTGAGGGACTCGCACAATTAAGGGTGTACAATGGTTATAATTGTAACTTCACAATACATATAGCCAATCGACACAGGCTCCAAAATAACAACGCTACAGATGAAGTCACGATACCTGGTCTCTCTGTCTATGAAAATTTAGATATTATAGCTAACGAATACGTGGATCTCCCGTTTAGATTACAAGGACAAGCAAACACTGGATGTGCAGCCGTGACACATAATGGAACCCTTAGACTGTATGAAAAAACAGCAAACTCCTTCTTTATCAATAATAAAGGGGTTTCAAATTTTACTGATAATATTGAAAAAGCAATTGACGGAGTTAATATTAGGCAAGTATATTTAAAAATTACAATTCATCGTGTCTCGGTTCACATTTCTCTTTCTTATAATATGTCTCGTATAGACGATTCCAGAAATCATACATGGCATTCTCCGACCGAGAACTAATTAATTTAAAGTTTTTTCTTAATAACAATACATTGTTGAGTTTTGAATTAACTGGTAGCCATGTGAAATTGCTATTATGATTATTTGGCGTAGGATCTCCATATTTTGCAAAATTGGTCCATAGGGAAGATATTTCTCTAATAAAGGTTTTATCTTTATCTTCTTCTTCTTTTTTCATTTGCGCATAGACTTCCGCAAATGGTTCACACCGTAGTAAGTAGCATATTTCATCACCACTTGCTGCACCCCTCACTTTAACCTTATCTTCAACCATGGATGAAGTTGTAACGGCATTCAGTTTCCCTCTATAATCAAACTTGTACATGAATATTTTACTATTTGATACACTCAAGTGTGTTTTCACAAACTTTATCATTGGAAATATGAGAAGATCCGATGCATATTTTAAAAAGCTATCCAGGGATTTTCCAGTTTCACTTTCCTTAAAATACTTGTCTTTTATAATAGTAGAGATTTCTTTGTAAATTTTTGATGAGCTGTTATAGCTACAACCATCCGAAAAAGGAACTAAAAATTTAAAAGAATTCAAAAACGTTTTTAAATGATATGGATTATGAATAAAGGGGATGACCTCCGATATACTCTCTTGGGTATTGTAACCTAAAAGTATAGGTTTATTAAATTGAATATTATTCTGCTTAATAGTACCATAGAAATCATATGGTGTTTGTATAAGTAATGAAGTGTTTAAATTTTTTTCAACGATCGGAGTGAACGGGACAATTGGTCTTTGAAGATTTTCCATTTCTTTGTTGTTGCGAATATAAATACTGTGGGCTGCTGTGAGAATGTCTATAGTAGGAGATTTACTCAGTTTTAGGCGCCTCCTTTTCAGTTCTTGTAATAGTCTGTTTCTCTCGGATTCATGATTACTTTGAAAAATGGATGGTGAAAATATTGAACCACTTTGTAAAATAATTTTAGAAAATAATTTCCTTGCTTCTGTCATCATTAACAGTGATATAAAAGAAGCACCTGAACTGTTACCCATAAGAGTTATTTTCTTTTTATCACCTCCGAATTGTTTTATATTAACTCTTATCCACTTTAGAGCAATTACAATATCCTTTAAGCCCATATTTGCATTTGTATCACTTTCATTCACTTTCAAAAAGCCAAAGACTCCAATTCGATGCGATATAGTTACTAAAATGATTCCATTACTTACGAAGAAGTCGGGTCCATGAATGTGACTGAAACTTGATGAGTAAGCGTATCCATGAATCCACACTATTACCGGTAGCAAGTCAGTGTCTCCAGTTTTGGGAATTTTCGGTGTATAAATGTTTAAATAAAGACAGTCTTCGACCCCATACAATTTATCTTTATAAATAATATGCGTTTGGGCACAAGACCCTTGATATTCCAATGTTGTATCCAAAGTAACGCCCCATTTTCTAACAGGCTTAGGATCTTTAAATCTTAATTTTCCAATTGGAGGTTCTGCATACGGGACACTATAAAATGCAAAGTATAACCTTGAATCAAATATCGTCTCCTCTCTTTGACCCAATAATTTTCCTTGCTTTACAGTCACTGTTATGCGATCGGCTCTCAGTGCTTCGAACCAAAAAAATAAAACGAAGAACATTATATATATTTCTCGACACATCACTCATCTTAAAAATTCTCTATAGTAATGGAGTTGGTTTTCAAATGTTGATTAAATTCACCAGGCTGTCAAATGTTTTGATTTCTTTATTTGTAGCGGAAACAAATAAAACCCATAATAAAAATGTCACGCTTCGTTTCTAAATTAAAATTACTTGAAGGTGTTAAAAAGTAATAATAGAAACGATAAAAGAGTTATCAATTTATAGGTTATTCACCTATCATAAAATGCTGGTTTCTGTATGTAGTATATAATTCACCCATCAATCACGTTCAATAAGTAAAACTCTTGGATGTAGGTGCGCAACTGAAATGCAATCCAAGGTTTTATGACTTTGTTCAATCGCTACAAATAGGTACTTATATAGCAACGCACCTTTTCTTTCAGATTTTTATCGAATATCAACGGTGTAGTTAATATAACTATAGAAAACCCAACAACGAACCTTACTAGTATACGAAGTGATAATGCCACTCAAATAAAAATTCCAAAAGGGATCAAAAGCGTTGCTGTCGATGGTGAGATTGTTTTGGAGAACTTTAATTTTCAATCTGGAGCTGTTTATACAATAAATATCTACCAGAATGCTGATGGAAACTACGTAAGTACCTATCGAATGTAATACCGTTAACTTTCTAATTCGATTCAGTGGATTGGTATTTCATTGCATCGATAAGAAACTAGCTACTTATCCAATAGACAATTATGATCATACCATTTTATAGAAAACATTATTACTGACATATAAACCAATTGTAACGGCAAATAATGGCATCAATATTAATTTATCAATACGATGGGGATTGGTTTGGCACAGTGGAGCTGGAGTGCCTCAATGGACTCTTTAATAAAAACAAATTTAAATTAAAAAGAAATTGGAAATTTACTTCTTTTAATGAAAAATATCGTTTGCTTCCAGCACGCGAATGCAGTGGCAATCACTCCACCGAACAGCATCCACATTCTATGGTTAATCCCGCAGTACGTGGTGATGACGATGGGTGAAGTAATGTTCTCCGTCACTGGCCTTGAGTTTTCTTTCACACAAGCACCTTCCAGCATGAAATCTGTGCTGCAGTCTGTGTGGCTACTTACTGTAGCCTTCGGTAATCTGATTGTGGTGCTCATCGTTGAAGGAAACTTTTTAGATGCTCAGGTAATTATTAAACATTCAATCCTACAGTTTTGATTGGTCGCCAACGCGCTTGTGATGCCGCCGGTATGGTGTTGCAAGCATCCACAACCAGACAGGCCGCAGCAGCCGTTGTACAAAAAAAACCTACATTTCTACCACTAAATTGTAAATATAATGAAGTATGGTTACGGTTATAACTTTAGACAGGTCAAAGTGTCAGTTAAAATAAATATATTTCAACCGTAAAGAAAAAGTAATCATTTGGTAGTTATCGTTTTATGTACTCGTATATATAGATACAGACAGTATTAATGTTTAGAAATTGTTAGGTGTGTGTTATCAGTGTGAGTGGGTCATGTAGTAAGAAAGTATAGTGTAATATTAATTAGATATTTAATTTTCCTTTTCTCTATTTTCAGTGGAAAGAATTCTTCCTGTTCGCCGGTTTGATGCTCATCGATATGTTAATATTCACAACAATGGCCTTCCGGTACAAATATGTAGAACTTAAGTCTAGCACTGAGAACATCGCTGTCGAAGAGATCAAAATGCCCGAAAAGAAACCTACATTGGATAAAGAACAATAAAAGTTGTCACTAATTAATAATTATAATATATTTTTGTTATTATTTAGGTATATGGATTTTTATTTCGGAGAGAATTATGCCCAAAATAAATATAAAAATTTCCTATAATGATATTATACTGAAATGATTTTATATATTAAGCTCACACGAAGTCGCGTGGGACTTCGGCAGCCTATATTTTAGGTTAGCCCTCTAACAACACATTGGTGAAAACTGCATCCAAGTTTATGAGTGATGCGCGTACAGATATACACACAGACAAAAAATCTAAAATATTTGTTCATGCTTCCACGACTCTAAAACAAGACCACCTTATGTTTCCTTTCTATAATTGTTCATTTTCAACCCACCCTCAATTCGCTAGTCATGTTTGGCACTATGTAATAAGGGTCGAGCTAAGTGCCACTAACCCGGCACATTTCCACAAACTAATCGTTAAAAAGTAGTCGTAATCGTTAAAAGTAATCGTAAAAAGTAGTTTTAAATTTTGATTACTAACTAATAGTAGTTAGTCAGCAAATACCAATACACAATACACATTTATTTAATTGCAAAATATAAGTTCTTAGAAATCAAAGTAATCAGTAATTATAACTACTTGATTGCAGTAATCAAATTAACAACTACTTCATGTAGTTTGATTCATCATCATCATCATCATATCAGCTCAACGACGTCCACTGTTGAACATAGGCCTCACCTAATTTCCGCCACAACGAGCGATTTTGTGCCGCCCGCATCTAACGGCCACCCGCAATCTTTACCAGGTCGTCGGTCCATCTGACGGGGGGCCGCCCCACGCTGCGCTTTCCAATACGTGTAGTAGTTTGATTACTGTAGTTAAATTACAAGTAATCATACATGTAGTTAACTACGGTTTTCGTCGAATTTAGTTATCTGATTACAAAAAAGTAGTTAACTGCGCCCAGCAGTAGCTGTAAGCCTGGATTATCAGTGAGGAGCACTTGCGAATACCGAGATATGACACTCAGGCGTTCCAGAATGATGTTATGGTGAGATATATATATATGTAATGATGATAACTCATCTACATCAGAGAATAATAGGAAATGCACAATATTCCAGTATGCGAAGCGATATTACTTTAGGCCCTTTTTATTTAGTCCCACTGCTGGGGTCTGGTCTCTTCTCCTCTAAGAGGGAGAGCTGAGAGGGTTTAGGCCATAATCCATTCACGCTGGCCTAGTGCGGATTGGTGGGTCAGACATACTCAGAATTACTAGGGTATGTGGGTTTCCTCTCGATATTTTCCTTCACCGTTGGCAGATGGTAAGTCACTTGACTAGTACATATAAATTCCACAAAGTGGAATCGACATTGGTACTTCCGGTCGGGATCGAACTCGGACCGCGTGATTTGCACGCCGGACCTTTCAGCCACCATCGCATCATCGCATTATCTTATATCATCATCAGCAACCCATTAAGTCCCATTGCTGGGCTCGGGTCTCCTCTCCTCTAACTCGAGAGCTGAGAGGGTTTATACCATAATCCACTCACGCTGACCTAGTGCGGGTTGGTGGATCTTATATACTAACATATAATTATTTATTATCTATGTACATAGCAGTGTAATGTTACTTATAGCAACACATATTTATTTATAGGTATATATGAGGTGAATGATGAACGAATGATACTTGATGAAGGTAAGTTGCATAATATTACGTTTAATTAAGTAGTGCTATATAAAATCCATAAAAATTAAAATCAAACCGCTACGACACACTGTGTACACTTCAAACAACCGCGATATAACCACTCGAAAAACAATCTGTTCAGATAAATGGCGTTTACACATTAGACAATTAGTTTTGGGTAATTTGTGTGTAGTTCCCATAGGAGTGTACTTGTACTTGAAGGGAGGAGACGCGTGCATGGCTAACCCCTCGTGTTCCACTACACTTGGTATGCGGACCCTAACACAGTGGCTCTCAAACTTTTGCTCACTTCTTTTTTTATTGTCGAATTGTTTTTGTTACGATAAATGTTGAATTACTTTTTTTAAAAATACGGTAGTCTGTCTGTATGTAGAAAAATAATTCATTGTTTGCATATTCAAATGACCATGGGAATTATTGTTAGTAAGTAACTAAGTACCACCTCTTAAACCATGGTAAAATATAGAAACTCACAAGATATTATTGACCTGTTGTTTATCACTTAGCTGGTTGATTTTAATATGAAATTACTTAAGAGCGTTTATACGCATGAATGGCAACGTCGCATTTTATTATCATATTTCTTGGTTTTCGATTTTTATTACTTAATCAGAGCTATATTTAAAAAATATGTTCAATACACTGTTTAGAATTACGTGAACTTTTTTTAAAAAGTAAGTATCTCTAATACAGTTATTTTACTATGAAAATAACGCCTTGCAAGTTTCAATGTATTTTGCATATAAATAGAACTGTGAACGCAATACAAACGCTAATTCTAAAAAGTTTATTAGACCTATTTTTTAAATATAGCTCCGATTAAAAAATAAAAATTGAATACCACGAAATATTACACCAAATTTCGACGGTGCATAAGTGTAAACGCTCTTAATATCAAGGTTATTTCGTTAGATAGATAGTTAAAGATAATACCAAGGACTACCTACCAAAATCAAAGCGGACTTTAGTAAAAAAAATATTACAACTGAAAAAGAAAAAAACCATTTAAAACGTAGACAGATAGATCCTTATAGTATACTGATAGTGCATAAAAAAGTTTTTATCTTCTATTTTATAAGAGTTCCACCATTTCTAGCAGCACCGACCCGCACTTTCCTATGTTTCTATCCCGTTCTGTCACTTAGAACCGTTATTCACTCTAGTGAGATAGAGAGTGAGAGCGTATCGTCGATTCACACACAGACACTCCTGCTCTCGTTCTTGCTCTAGCAAATTATGGTTCTAAGTGATCGAACGAGATAGAAATATAGGAAAGTGTGATTCCGTGCGGCGAGATGTGGTGCAACCCTAATTGTATTTGTTAGAGGAGATGGTATTCTATATTTAAATTTCACTGCATATAGAAAGAAAAACACAAGCAATAAAAATTCTAAACCAGTTTGAGATTCTTTGACCCCAGCCCGTTGACATGTTGGTTTCTGTTCCCGACTTGTTAATAATTGCGTATAATAAATGCTTAAATACAACAAACATGCAGACAAATACGGGCTAGGGTCTCATCACAATGGGAGCGATTTAGTTTCCACTCAATTGATATACTATGCTTGTACATTTTTATATCTAGATACTAAGGGACGTATTACAGTTTTATAATAGATAAGATAGGAATGGAGATAATAGTAAAATAATTTTATTGTGAAACCCTGTTAAGTTTAGTTTTAATAGTAAAGTAAGAGTTCACAAATCTATATCTACTTAAACTAATATTATAAGAGTTTGTTTGTTTGGTTGAACGGTAGGATCCCAGGAAATACTGGTCCGATTTGAAAAATTATTTTAGTGTTGGATAGCCCATTTATCGAGGAAGGTTATAGGCTATATAACATTACGCTACGGCCAATAGGAGCTGAGCAGTGGCCAAATAAAAACGCCGGGAGCGAAGCCCTGCGCGACTTTTAGTAACAAAAATACCTATCTTTATAAATATTACAGATAAGAGAAGTAACGAAAGATTGTCACCGTGGCGTAGCGGTTAAGGTGGTCGCCTCGCCACTAACATCGCCGCACCGAGTGGCGTGGGTTTGATTCCCACACAAGACTTATATTTCTTTGCTTTATAGATATTTGTTTCGATTATGGGTGTAGGGTACTTTGAGTCCATTAATTGTATGTTTGTAAGGTCCCCCGCGACACAGGGCTGGTTCAATTTATGGTTCCCTAGGGCAGGTGTTGTCTTTTAAAGATAAAATAAATAAATTATTAAGAATAATAAATGTACTTCTGATCCCGTTTCACCACTCGCTGATACGAGTCACATTATTTGAAACTTAAAAGATTTTAGGTAAGTATATGAAAAATCTGTCATTTAAGATAGTTTAACAAACACTTATCAGCAAGCAAAACGCTTACAAATTAGATTATTAGACTTTATAATTTGAAGGTGGTGTCGATATGTCAAGGTGGTTCATTGCAGTGGCGTGCCTAGGGTTTAAGGATAAGGCAAGCCCGATATACCTACCTACCTATGCTTTTTACCCGACTACTCCAGAATAGGCAGAATGCTATTTTTGTACTTAAATATAATAAAATGAAAAGTAAACAAACCTGACTGCGCTGGAAAGGCGATGGTTGTAATGTTTTTTTATGGATTTTGTTCAATTTCTCTTACATGTTGATAGAGGGTCGCGCCGCGCGCCACCCCGCCAAAGCTCATTGAAGGTACCTATGCTAGTGCTTGATTGAATATACCTAATAAACAATCAGCATTGCATACCTTCGGTGACTTTGAAAAAAGCCCTTTGGTTTCCTTGAGTGAGTAAACGAAGATAGCTAAGTAAGTAGGTAGGTAGTTGACCCTTGCCTGACTATAAGAAAGGTACCTACCTACCTATAAGACTACCTATTATTTATATTCTAAATTGAATCGTCTGTCTTTCTTGAGAAATGACTTAATTACGTAAGAATAAAATGTTGGTGAACGTTTTAATTCTGCCAACAACTGCTTTTCAATAGCATCATTGATATTATTTCTTAGATAAGTAATGAAAATGCGCGTTCAGCGAATAACTACATAGCCGTAATAGTTACAACAAGATATGTTAACTTTATAAACTCGGGCAAGGCAACTTCAAGGTTATTCTCATTAATAAAATCAAATATAAACAAAGAACAAAGTTCAAAAATTTTACCTTTTCTTCGCCCACCAAAACTTGAACACATTTTAATCCTCACAAAGGACAATTATTACTTGCATTGTTGTAAGTCACGTAAAGAATCACTTTAAAATCTTATAATTAACAATTTTTAAAGTAAGTATATAAACAAAACCAAAACTTTTCGTCCTGTCAAACAAATGAACTGAGTGAAGTTAGTAGACGCGAGTACGCATGCGCGGCCGCGGCATTTCACTTCCATAGTCGACAACTTCATACATAAAGCCCGGCTTATAATTTCATACTGATTGATATATAAATTAACCTAGTTATATTTCAATAATTGACAGTTTCTCTATAGGTTAGAAAGAGAGATCCGTCGTTGGTCAAAAGCCTCATAACAAGCCAGTGCGGGTGAGCGAGATAGAAAAAAAGTTGTTCTCTCTCGTTCTCGCTTGATGCTTCATCACACACCGAGTCACTGCTCTCGCTCGCGCATAAGAGGAAATAAGCGCGCGAATTTTAAAATAGATAATGGTTTGAATTAGATATTTGATCGAGCATTTTAGTAGGGCAAGCCGGGCTTTTGGGCTTGTATGAACGTACCGCCACTGGTTCATTGCCAAGATTATTTTTATGGCAACCAAAGAAAATTAAATCATCAGCAACCCATTAAGTCCCACTGCTGGGCTCGGGTCTCCTCTCCTCTAACTAGAGAGCTGAGAGGGTTAAGACCATAATCCACTCACGCTGGCCTAGTGCGGTATGGTGGATCAGACATACTCATAGAATTTCTTCTAGGCTATGTGGGTTTTCTCACGATTTTTTCTTTCACCGTAAGCAGATGGTAAGTCACTTGACTAGTACCTACATATAAATTCCACAAAGTGGAATCCACATTGGTACTGCCGGTCAGGATCGAACTCGGATCGCGTGATTTGCATGCCGGTTCCTTATCCATTCAGCCACCATCACTTATAAAAGAAAATTAAATGCGATCGTTATATTTTTCAACAGCGACCGGCTAGTTACCACACCAACCCTACATAATTGGTGCAGCGACATAGTTAAGTATTCGACAAACCGACGCGGATTAATTAAGTTCAGTCAGAAAAACAGTTTTGGTGAAGGCGTCGAGATATGTTCCGGGCACTTTGGCGCACGGCCGCCGCGCGCGTCTCCCATACGCCAGGCGCCACGCGCCACAACGCACAAAAGACTTCACCACCACGTGCAACCACTCCCCAGATAATCCCCACCAACCATACGCACCCAAATAAATAAATTAAATAAAGCCAGCGGTTTTTAAATCTTGAATTTAAATTAAGATTAATGGGAATAAAAATCGTTGGCAATTAAATTCATTTGTTATTTCTCGATGTGGCCGAAAGAAATAAATACAGAAATAGAAAGTAGGTGTAGCAAAATGTGTATGATATAAAATTAAGTACTTAAATTAACATACTAAACATTCGCTACTTTTGATAAAAAAGTCCGCAAATTCATCCTGTAGATATCTAAGTATTTAGGTGCCTCATCTATTTAATCTAATTTAATTTAATTAAAATTAAAAAAATATATATTTTTTATACAAGTATGTACGCTTAATTGAGTAAAAAGTATATTTTCACTTCTTTTTATTAAACACAATTCGACAAGGTATTTAGTAAACGTGCTATAAGTAAATAAAATTGTAAAAAATAAATAAATTGTAATTGGTATTTTAAACATTTTACAGAACTTTATATATGATCGAAATATTTAAATGACAGTCACAATAATAGCTCGTTTATAGGTTTTAACAATACTTGAGATATAAGCAGTGGCACTAGTTGATAGCGGTGCTGATGGTAGCCGTAAATCAGATGTACTCAAGTGCTAACGCAACCCAACATGAGCTCTCACGCGAAAAACTATCAAACATATTGTATGGGGCGTGGTTAGGCACGTGGCAGTCGTGTGCTAGCCTGACGCTTGTCCTGGGGTCACGTCGCGCGACAAATCAATTACAGGGTCGACCCCGTACGTCGTAGGCAATACTTCCGAACAGAATTACCACCAAATTATAATAGTTACTTGTTTATAAAGGGTGTATCGCTAATTTATAGTTGTGACAAATTGTTGCTTGTTACAAATAAAATTGGTCATGTTAAAAACACTCACTTAGCTCTTTAAACTCCCACGGTTGTGATTTTTTTTACTTGTTTGTTTGTAGTTGACCTTATTAAATAAATTGGGTACAATCAAGTGCAAGTGAGTCAGGGAAAATTTAAATGAAAGATTGCAGTTTTGTGACCCATAGTAGGCCACTTATAAGATATAAACGTACCTATACGTAGGCAGTGACGGATTAAGACTACCTGATGCCCTAAGCAATCCACGCCTGTGGGCCCCCCTATCCGTATGTCAACTAGAATCGTTCTTTAAACCTTACCGCCTATAAACATTAGTTTTTTGTAAAATAAGATATTGAGATGTAGCGTACTTTAGAAGTGGAGTAGTGCGACAACAATAAAAACCAAAGCATAATTTATTTATTTATTTATTTATTGAAATGCGCCTTGCGGCTTTTCCGAGCATGAATTCACGTCAGATAGTATTAACGTCTAACGTTTTTAACATATCGGACTCTATATACAATATCGATAAATTATCGAGCCTTTCTTGTACCATCTTTGTCCTTTTTTCATTTTTAAATATTTTTAATTTTGAAAAAGAACGTTCCGCTGAACAATTTGTAATCATAAGCGATAAAAATATACGCAGGGCTGTTTCCACATAGTCGAAAGTGGGGTTATGACTCTAGGTCGGACTCTATGTCAACTTAAAACGCGCGAATTTTCAAATTAGTCGTAGAAACTTTTTTTGGTCTGGTTTTTGGTGACGTGAGAGTGAGACGTGATGCTCTAAGGACGGATTTTGTTTGTGCTTCTTCTGTACGTAGGTAGGCACATAGGGGACATTCTAAAGAAGGGATAGATCAGGAGTACCCTAGACCGGCGAGAATACATGAAAAGATTGATGAATGTTGAAGAAGCCAAAGATGTATGTCAGATTCGTAGCAAGTGGAAGAAAATAGTCTCTGCCTGCCTACCCCTCTGTTCGGAAAGAGGCGTGATCTATATGTATGTATGTAATGTATGTATACGAAGGCTCATAACGCAACTTCGTTTTTGTTTTTATACTACTAACCAACAAGGATTTTTTATTTTTTTGTTATTGAAACATTGAGTGACATCTATTGTTACAAACAAAAGAAAAAATACTTTCAACTTTATCAAATTTTCCGAGTGGGGTGTTTCATGCAGAGAGGGAGCCCCGCGAGTGTGTTTTATAGCTTCAGCTTAAATGCTGTCAAAAACACTCGGAAAGCAACCAATGGGCAACCAGGGAGAGTATCGATCGAGTCTTCCTCCCACCTCCGAAATTTTCACCGCTTTGGCATAACTTAAGGAAAATGCTTGAGAAAACCACCGAAAACGGTCGGGTCAATGCAGCAAAACATATTTGTATTTGTTTCATAGATACTTGAACATGCTCAATGTAGGATTCCACAGCAAAAGAGCGTATCTTCGTTGAAGTATGTGACACATGAAAATAATTGCTAGAAAATTTTTTTTAGCTTACATGTATGGAGTGCCCCCCTTAAAAATATCTATTTTTACCCGACTGTCAGGACGGGTATTGTTTTTCGCAGGTATCTTGTATGTTTGTAAATTTTTTTATTCCCACGATTCTTCCAAACGGCTGGATGGATTTTGACAATTAGGGTATCGTTAGATTCGTCTAGAAAACCCAAGTGTCCTTAGATAGGTTTTAAGAATAAAAAGACTTAAACGGCGGGCTTTTGACGCCAAATTGTAAGAAGTTCATTTTTTTTTAAACAATATATTTTTAATATTTATCGAGTTGAGTATCAAAATTAAGAGAATCAAAAGGAAATTAGATAGGTATATTCAAAAAGCGATTATACATAATTGAATGGTTCCAAATTGTAAGTTAGTTCTATTATTTCTTTTAACCAAACCTATGGAGTAGAGTGTCAAAATAAAGGGAATCAAATGGAGATTACAAATATATACATATGTTATGTATTTAAATTTAATCAGGTATAATAAAATTACAATAATTTTACGGTCTGCGTTGCTCTCTGTTAATTGTTTGCAGTCGGGTTATTAATTTTTTTTAATTATATTTACTTGTTAGTATTTAACTACCAAACCTACTAGCTACAAACAACTAGCGACCCACACAAGTCACCTATTCGCCAAATTTCATCAATAAGTAAGTAAAATGCATGTGACGTAAGTACGGACGGACGGACATGACGAAACTATAAGGGTACTGTTTTTGCCATTTTGGCTACGAAACCCTAAAAAATACCAAATTTCTGTAAATAGTTTAATTTACTAATAACAATTAGCTTTATATTCTCGTTATTTTCAATAAAAATGTTGTACTTATTGCATTACTGTTTTACTGGTTTTTTTAACTGGGTGACCCTGACAATCATCATCCCATCTACATACTTATTCAAATATTATTATAATAGTACATTATGATACAAGTGCGATAAGTTGATAATTACAGCCGAGGCGATATTGCTAGCCCGAGCTGCAGGCGAGGGCTACAAGAAAGCAGAGGCTGTAATTATCAAACCGCACGTGTGTCATACGACGTTTTATAACATATTTGCGAGGAAATAAATAAAATTCGGACTTTCTTAGAAAAAAACAAATACAGCGAAAAGAAATAGCGCGCGGAATTATTTTTACTTGTCACAATAATTTATCGATGCGCCCGCATCAGCGCTTTTTTTTAAGGCAAAAACACAAAAACAGCCAGTATTACTAATAAAGTAAATTATTACTTTTGTGTTTTAGTACAGATAAATGGTTGTAATTTATGGTCTAAATTAATTAAATTAAAGAATTAAATGTTTATTTTATATAATTATATCATACTTATTTTATCTACCAAAGTTAATTAATTTTATTCATAAAATGTTGACCACTTTTTTGACATAAAAAATCTTTGCTAATTGATTTAAAAAAATTACCGTTCGTTACGTACGGAGCCCCTTGATTATTAGTATGTGAGCATGAGAAGCCGTGCAATTAACTTTACATTACCGCACTAGTGCGTAATGAGATACATTACAACACTGAAATTGGTGAAATAAGAGACCCTTTACGAGCAAATATTTTATAAATAAATAATATAATATTAGTAATATTTCGCCTTTTAGTTAGAACTTCCTTAGCCCCGCCCCTCACTGCGTTTATTTCAATAACTCCTCCCCTACAGTAGGGGTTTGATCAAAGAAGCTTCGGTGTACGTTTGCTGCCGAAGCATAATAGACCTTAACTTAACTAGTCAAAGATCTGTTTTAATTTAGGAGTATACCGCCAAATTCACAGCACACCACTGTTGTTAATGCCTATCCTTGTAGTATAAAGTTATATCCAGGGTTCGAAGTGATCCAGTCGGGGTTTTATATTCGCTCGTGTCAAGTAGTGAATCACGTATGGAAACTATGTCCGGAACAAGAACTCAACTTGCTGACTCCTCGACATCGCCGCCGTTAAGGTAAATAGTATTAATGTAAACTATTCAATTATTTTGTAATATTTATAGTCAGTTTTGTGAGTAATTAATTAAAAACAGATAGAAAGGCAGATATATTTTTAGTAATTTAAACTGAAGATTTGTTAAACTGCCTGAAAATGTATGTGTATTTTTTTACGGGTGGTTGCTATTGGTACGATTAAATTTTTGGGGCAACAAACGGCCTGACAGACTATATAAAGAAAAATAGCACTTGAAACGTTTCTCAGCGCATTCTTCTGCTGCGTGCCACTTATCGATAGGTACTAGGTACTTACGGATAGTAGGATCGTTACTAGGTACCTTAGAAATTATTACATAAACATAATGTAATAAGTATTATTTAAAACATTGTTTTTTTAAATAACTATTGTCCACAATTTTATTTTAAATCCAAAAATATGCTTAACAGCTACATATTCTTACAGCTGTATATTTATAATTGGAGATGTCAACACCTCCAATTGACAGATAGCAGAGGTCCCTACAATTATTTTTTATTTACAATGAGGTATATTATACATTACTTACCTTTCACCTGAAACTTCATCATCAATATTTTATAATTATTTATTACATTTCAATGTACAATATGATAAATACATTCCGTTAGTTAAACCCTTTGAAATTGTGCAATATCTGGTCTATATACCTACGCTTTAATTCGTTATATTATAGGTAATCCTAGAAATATTGAACTAACGAACAGTATGATCGCCTTTCAGAAATATTCTGTACTTATAATATGATACTTTTAATTATTATTTTCACTATGAAACCCTTGGCCCAGCAGTCGGATTCTTTTATTTTAAATTTCTTATTATTATTTCTCAGTTAACCGGTTAATTGGTAGCAGTTTAGTTAGCTTTTTGTTAAAAGGAAAAAGATGTTTTACGCATGTCGCCCCATTCAGGGCAACGTGACGGCATACATACGCACTAAAATTTATCTGTGAATCAACACTTTCCTTTGTGGAAAGTGATACGACGCAACATCAGCAGCCTAGCCGGGCACCAACACTTTGCTTTGTGGACCAGGACATTTCTTTTCATTTCTTCGGCAACGGATCAGATCAACGAGGAGCCTTTCCTTCCTGACCTTCTTCACCACCTTGTGCAGGTAGTGCCCGAAGTAGCCATGCCTAGACAAAACCTGTACCATGATGGCACATGCCTAAGCTAAATGTACATCAATATCACTATTTATATAGTTGTATTGTCCCAAGTGAACTTTAATCTGACTATTCTACAGGTGATTAGGAAGGCGGTGGTCCAAATTTAGTAAAAAGTAATACCCAATAAATAAATTAACAACCCAAACAAAAAAAATATTCACCAATTTTTTTCTAAGACGTTACATTTCATTAAGGTTTATTAATCAAATTAAGTATTAAATAGCTACTTTAATAGGTACCAAAAATATGTTGGATGGTTCACCAAGATCAGTTACTTATTACCCTATTTTATACTTACTCAGACTTAGGGTTAATATATAATAATAAGTTTCTGTTAGTCAAACTCAGACCAACAAAAAAGTAAGTCAAATTAATAAATATGGATAAATAATAATAATTAAAGGCAAAGGTAAACATCTAAAAAAAACAACTACGAAGACTGTCAGGCTTCTAAGGTAACATAATATCTATGTCGGCTCCGCCAAAAAGAAGTATAAGGCGCCAAAAGGTTTTATTTTGGTCTGCAGGTACTTACATTTTATTGCAAGTAAACATTGACTCAAGTTGGTGAACATTTTCTTAATAAATTTGGCTTCCGTTTATATTTTAAAGTTCACGCATCACAACACAAGTATTTTTTTGAGTACTTACTTACCATTAATTAAATTTATTAAAACTTAATTTGGTGTACAACGTACAAATTTGTTCCCGTTTTGTAAGTAGGTATCATTGCTTTTTGTAAGTAGGTAAGTTTTAGGTGATAGTTAAGTATTAAGGGCTTTGAGATATTGGTGTAAGTGTTTCGGTTTATCTCATGTTGTAGATAATACATAAGTACAATGGGAACTATCACTTCTTTTTCAAGGTGACCATTGTCACTTTAATTAAATACCTGTCTCCTACCATTATAGGATTTAATTCTGTTATCATCAACTTTACTATTTTGTTTAGTGTCAGCGACGGACGTCGAATCGATTATTCCGGACTAAAGTTCGCCTACGCTGATGGATCCGATGACGAAGGATCCTCACTAGCGGCAGAGCTTCCATCATGTGTGTATGCTGCTGCCAGAACTAGACTACAGTTGCCACTAGCTGCCTATGTCCACCAACATGGCAGACAGCTTCACACAGGTTAGTTAGATCTCTTTATAATTATTACTAATTTTGTATTCCACCAAGGATGGAGAAAAACTTATTTGAACCGAAAACATCAGATTGCATTAAATTATTCTCTTATTTATTACCTACCAACGTTGTGGTATAATTAGTGACATCTTTATTTGTATAATAATAAAACAGCAATCGCAAGGCAAAAATTTGACACAATAAAAGGAAAATTTAATTTATATAGAAATGGCATTTAGAGAATCAATAGGCCAATTTCAATTCAAGTTTGCATTAGGGACTAATCACATCACACATAATGTGTGTATTATGTGTGATTAATATGGTATACAAGCGCAGCTATGTATACGTATACGTCACAAACACTCAACCACCCCCACTGATGATAGCACCTCGGTAATGTGGTTTGTGGTGGATTGGTAATTATCTATTACCTCGAGTCATTATTTCGTGGCATACGATTACTAACACTATCAAATATAGGTATCGGCAACCATTGCAAAGTTTTGTTTTGTTTTTTCACGAATTTGCAAGCCATTGATATTTCAATGTACATATTAAGTAGCTTTTTAACAAACAATTATTAGAATGATTATCTACTAAACTAGCTTTAAATTAATATTACTTATTGTAGACTGATAGACTTACAACGAGGCCAGCATTAGGTATAAAATTAAAATTATGTTTTAAGTACCTAGCGCTAATCTAAAATCTAAATAATTAAAATGTAAGTACTTATATAATTCTAATGTTCATTAAAACATGAATCTCGAGGGTAAATAATATAATGTAAACTATATATTAACTTTCAAATACCTGATATAAAGCAATACGAGATTTATGAAGATGCTATGGGCAATTCACGTAATAAAAGCTAGTTCATAAAAAATCATTATTGATGAACATAATTAAATCTGCAAAAAAATATATTTACAAGTATGTATGTAATACTGGTCCAATTTGAATAAATATTTGAGTGTTGGATAGCCCTTTTATTGAGGAAGGTTATAGGCTATTAGATATAACATCACGATACAGCCAATAGGAGCTGAGCAGTGGTCATATAAAGAACGACGAGACCGAAGCCCCGTGCGACTTCTAGTAATCTATAACCTGCTTTTTATACAAATGGCTTGATGAGAAAATATCAATGAAATTTAAATTTTTATTATCATACGATAAAAGCGGAGCGAACACCAACGCGTTAATTCTAAAACGGGTAGTGATAAATAGTGGGTGCGATCTTGATTGACGCATCGGCATCGCAGCTCTGGATGGTAATCTGATGTTTATTTTACCACTAAAATGTATACATCAATTTTGACTTTAAAATTGTGTTAGATTAGCTTTGCTTATTGTGTCAAGTTCTACGTGAGCCAAAGATTGACACAAAATAATTTTAATTTCACAAATATCTAAAATCTCACTAAGTGCGATTGGAATAATTGGAACTTAGTAACAAGTAAACAGAATTTAAAAAAATTAATAACCCGCAAAAAATCAACATAAAATCAAATTAATTAATCAAAAAGACCGTAAAATTATTGTAATATTATTATATCTGATTAAATTTAAATACATAACATATGTATATATTTGTAATCTCCTTTTGATTCTCTTTATTTTGATACCCAACTCGATAGGTTTGGTTAAAAAAAAATGAACTTCTTACAATTTGGCGTCAAAAGCCCGCCGTTTAAGTCTTTTTATTCTTAAAACCTATCTAAGGACACTTGGATTTTCTAGATGAATCTAACGATACCCTAATTGTCAAAATCCATCCAGCCGTTTGGAAGATTCGTGGGAATAAAGAAATTTACAAACATACAAGATACGCGCGAAAAACAATACCCATCCTGACAGTCGGGTAAAAACAAACTTATCTTCGCACCCATATAGCGCCTGTAATGCATTTTCTCATTCAAACTGCAATTACAACTATAAGTACCTAAGTTTCTAATCGTGCTGTACCCGCCACTTCGTTCGCGTGGAAAATTAATCTCGCATTCTATTATTACTGGAACCTAATATGTTTTTCACGGAACTTTATAATAGAATATTTCTACGAAATCAAAGTAGCTTAAGTTACTTCTAGTGACATTAGCTATTCGGTAGTAATAGTCAGCCTCAAACAAAGAGACAGACGGATAGGCAAAAATTTATAAAAGTGAGTTTTTGTTTCGAGTAAAAGTATCGTACATAATTTCATACGCCTACGTAATATTACAAACAGACGCTTCAATTTTATTTATTTGTTTAAATAACAACTATTTACCTACTGTTTTCGGATATTTTCCATTTCTTGTGCCTAATTCATAATTCTAGTTCAATGGGACCCTATAAAACAATAAACTATAAAACTTTTGATATCTTAAAAAAAATCACACACTGACAGCCATGCAACGAAGCAATTATAAAATTATTCCGTTTTTTCTTTTCAAGGTACAGTACCTAAAGTGGTTTTTTTAAATCTGTTCTATTCTGTTAAATCAGATGTACTGTTGGAGTCTACAGCAGAGCCGGAATACCAGTGTGGAGGCTCGCCGTATCGTGTGCAGCGTGCGGCGGCGAACGTACGCGAGCGCCGACGGATGCTGAGGTCCGGACCCAATGGGTATCCTCCTTGTTTGTTGCACATAAGTCACTATTCCATATATAGTGTTCGTATCTAGCCAACTAATCCTCTGTTTACTTGACAATGTCTTGTTATGAAATTGTCACTAACTTTAATGTAACGAAAATCGATGATTCATCTCATTGATGATGATGAGACTGCTCCGGTGGCGTAGCGGCATTGTGGACGACTGTAGCGCAAGAGTTCCCAAGTTCGAACGGTTTTTCCTACCCTTCGAGGAAAAAGGGCTGATGCTGTTATCTTCATCATTTCAACCTGTAGCCGTCCCCTGCTGGATATAAGCCTCACCTAACTTTATCCAAAGTGTACGGCTCTGTGCTGCCTGTAACCAATGACTCCTGATGCTGTTACGATACTATGGTGACTTTTAGGGAAAAATAAATCATTCATAATCTATAATGTTTGTGTGATGTTCCGATTTTAGCAGTATAAACTCGGCGTTCGATGAGCTGCGCGTGCACGTGCCTACGTTCCCTTACGAGAAGCGACTCAGCAAGATCGACACGTTGAGGCTCGCCATCGCTTACATCGCATTACTTAGAGAGGTATGAATTGTGCGTTGAAACTTGATCAATTTCACTCCGTGATGAATTTCACTCTGCAATTAGGTATTATAGGCTTAAATTCCTAAATTATCTAAATATTACGTACATAAAAATCGAAAAACATATTTGAAATCCCTGAATATATACCTAATATATTATCATTGATTTAAAAGTAGCTTTAACGCGCTAATTACCACATTGTTGTACTTGGTGATATCGGAAGGGCAGTAAGTCAGGATAATCGTTTTGTTAGGTTTATGTTATGATGTCTATTATTTTTAAACGACTTCAAAAAAGGAGGAGGTAATATGTTCGACTGTATGTATTTTTTTTTTTTTTTATGTATGTTCAACGATTACTCGGAGATGCCTGAACCGATTTAAAAAATTCTTTTTTTGTTTGAAAGGGTATACTTCCGAATTGGTCCCCTATTCATCACGTCAAGTTCTGATGATGGAATCTCAGGGAAATCGAAGGCAACCCTCAAATTTTATAGGCACATGTTACGTTTTTCATATATTTTTTAAAGTTATTCAAGTATTTACGTCTGATAGTCAACATCTCATGTTGATGAGCTGGTGATGGAAGGTATAACTTCTTAACTATTAGGAGTTGGAGGATAATTCTTTCAATATTAAAGGTACTTATAAACCTGTAGTTGTATTCTTGTAGGTTATTCAGGTGAGCTGTCAGTGGAAGGTATAACTCCTTGACTCTTAGGAGTTGGAGGATAATTCTTTCGACATTATACGTACTTATAAACCTATAGTTGTATTCTTGTAGGTTATTCAGGTGAGCTGTCACTGGAAGGTATAACTCCTTAACTTTTAGGAGTTGGAGGATAATTCTTTCAACATTATAAGTACTTATAAACCTATAGTTGTATTCTTGTAGGTTATTTAGGTGAGCTGTCACTGGAAGGGAAACTTCTTAATGTTTAGGAGTAAGAAGATAATTTCTTTAAATATGACATCCATGTATAAACCTTAAGTTGTGTTATTTCAAGTGTCTGAGGTGAGAGCTCTTGATGGAAGATAAAGTTGTATAATTCAAAGGAATTCTTAGATGATATTTTAAGTTTTCGATATAGTATCTAACCTGCATTGTATACCTATACTTGTTACCTGTCGAATTTTATAGGAAAAAAGAAAGACATAAAAAGCTGAGAGTTTTGAGATTCCTCTATTCTACAATCAGGTTGTGTTGTTAAAATATTTAAATAGACGTTCCCTTCTATCGAAGATTCTTTATTTCGGTTTTCCGTCTTAGTTTGCCAGCCAGTATTATTAAATCTGCTAGATAAAAAGTACACTAAAAATGGAAAAATAAACTATTTTTAACAAAAAAATATTAAAACGACTTCAAATCAGTACTAAAAAGCGAAAAATAAACTGAATTAGATATTTAATTCCAAGCTAAAAAATACCTACCTACCTGTTTAAAGTATAATACTCTATTACTAAGCTGTTTGAAGTCGGTGCCAGCCTAATGAGGTTATATCACTCAGTTTGAGCCGTCCACTAGGTACACGCAAGTGCGAGGTGGTGTGAAGTAGCGAGCGGTAACAGATGTACGTACTAAGTAGTACGTAGCTTAACAAACTCTTTAGGCTTGGCACCGACTTCAAACAGGTTAGTAATAGAGTATTATACTTTAAACAGGTAGGTAGGTATTTTTTAGCTTGGAATTAAATATCTAATTCAGTTTATTTTTCGCTTTTTAGTACTGATTTGAAGTCGTTTTAATATTTTTTTGTTAAAAATAGTTTATTATTAAGTATTTATCATTATATTTATTTAGATCTTTGTAGGTAAATAGGTACAATAGAAATAAAAAAATTCGTGTTATACATATTTATAGGATGTTTAAATAGTTAAAAAACGACAAAATATTTTATTTGGTATTAATTATTATAGTAAAACCTTATGAAGTTTCATTAGGATTTCTTTAAAAATGAAGATTTATAGAAATTAATTCTATGATTTGTGGAGAATCGAACTAAAGCGAAAATTTTATTAATCTAAATTTGTCCAGCCTTTCCCAAGATTTGCGCTTTGCAACACATTCATTTTTACCCACGACGGAACGGAGACGGTATACCTATATGCGTGTTCCCACATAATGCCATTTATCTCGGAAACCGTTTGACCAATTCAAATGCGGTTTTCTGTAAAGTGTGTGCTATTCTTGGGGAATGGTTATTAGATAGGTGTTATGTTAATAGTCTATAAAACGATTTGACCGATTTTGATAGGTACGGTTTTCTGTAATGTAGGTATTTGTGATTCATCAAGGATGCTTTTTAGATAGACAATTTTTTCACTCTGCAATTAGGTAGTTCGAGTTGGCTTAAATTTCTAAATTATCTAAATATTACCAACATAAAAATCGAAAAACATATTTGAAATCCCTGAATTATATTATCATTGATTTTAAAGTAGTTTTAACGTGCTTTAACTAATTACCACATAGAAAATTCGTCAGGGGCTGCCATTATCATTGCTGTTTCTAGTATAAAATATATATGTTTATTAAAAACTTAGTACCTGTTGTTAATAATTAGGTAGGTATCAACATAAAACTTCAATATTGTACATTTCAAGTCAGGTTATGGCAGCCCCCGACGGATTTTCTTGGTATTTTTTTTTACAATATACTTATTTTCTTTTCGTCGGAAATTTAAAATAAAATTATATAAGCCTTTTTATATGTTTCGTTTCTTCTTTTGTACAAATGTTTTCGTCAAAATTTTTAATTTTGTTTTTTTATTTCTAAAGATAGATAGGTACCTACGTCTAGTCGTACCTATATACGAGTAAAGGTTATAACAAATCACTGATTAGATAGGTCCCAAAGCTAAATGTGAGTTTTCTGTAAGTATATTTATGTATGCATCAATCAATATTATTATTTTAGGTACTAGATGCCGACTACGATCCATTGACCTACGTAGAGAAATGTCTACGTGGTGAAATCAAAGCGGACCGCGCACATTGGAACACGAGCGGTAAACAATTGCTTGGCTATAAGCTTATTTCCCACGATAGTGGTACAATTATAACAGATCAAAGTTTAAACAATTACATATATTTCCGACAGACTTAACAGCAAGACTCTCTTGGATCAACTGGGAGAATCTCGGCGTGAATCCTCAACGTCGAAGTGTGTTGACATCACTAGCGCTTAGCTCAGACAACCTACAATACGGTCATAACTAATCAAAATAGTTGCTACACAGTACCTACACTATTCATTTTTTCTATTCCGAGTAGGTAGTTACATCAGCTTATTAAATTGATCCAGGTACCTTCTTAGTCATCGCATAATTTATTATTAGATAATCAAAGAGGGTATAACTGCAGTGTTATAATCACTCTCTTTATGCTCATAAACTTTAGAACGATTAATTAACTACCTAAGTACCTATTAACTGACTCGGCGAACTTCTTACTGCCTCTAAATCAATAAAATAAATATGAATGAATCAGTGAATTAATTCTCAAGATAATAATCAAAAAGCCGTTCTTCTGACTGTGCGACTGAGCGCTCTAACTGCGCCTTTCCGATTGTAGGAGCAAGGCGACAGGACCATGTAGTGTAATATTAAGTATAATACCCGCATATCCTGACCTTGTTTATTATATTTAGATTGATCAGTCTTGAGAAGATTTAAATTACTAGATACTTAATAGGTATATGAATATTATCTCTGTATATAACGAGGTAGAATGGGGCATGGAACAAACTAAATACCTTGGTATTGTTTGTACATCAACGGATTCCTATTCCATTTTGATAAATTCGTAGAATTAATATTTTGTCCGATTCTTATAATTTCGACTTATATTCACCGGTGCATACGGTACCTGTACTGGCAAACTGATGCCTACTTTGGTAATAATTATATAGTAAAACATAATACCGTTTCGTCATTCGGGAGTAGTTGTAACTATGTAACCGTTATATTTAATATTTAATACTTAGGTAACTTATTATGTATTACCTAAGTACTTTGTTTTAATCGACATCAATGACGAAGAATTTTCTAAATCGTCTATTTTGTTGTATTTAGTACTTAAATATGATTGTTATCTCATTGTTATGCTATATTCGTACAAAAGTCTCTAGTCGTAAAGATTAATTGTAGTTTTTATTCCCAATGTTAAATAACCAGAAATAAGTTTAGGTAGTAATAGTAATAGGTAGAGATTGGATAATCCAGTGCATATTTACCTAAACTGCGAGGAAGTAAGTAACATAGAGTGGATAATACCACCTCTCACTTAAAAAAAATTTGATCGATTCAAGGAAAATCATCAAAACATCGACTTTTTACACTTTATACTTTTGTAATTGGTGGTGAATGGGGTGTAGGGTTGGCAGAGCGGGACGAGAAAATCGTTATTTTTACGCTCAGGTGCACTGTTTCAGAGATATAAACGTTTTATATTATTTTATCTATTAATTATGAGTAGATTAGGTTAGTATTGTCCGTTCCCGGGGGTTTTTCTGTGTCACTCGCCCTGGTACCTAACAAAATATTGCTGTCTCACTCGCACACTTACATTCTTTGATTTGCTCATTTTGGTAACAGGTTGAGTGACACAGAAAAATCCCCGGGAACGGACAACGAGCACAATGTAAAAATCGCGGGCGAAGCTGCGGCTGGAATGCTAGTATTTCTACAAAATCTAATTATAATAATTTATGATTTTAGAATCCCGGTATTAAAATCGGTTTACCGGTATTTTAGAGGTGGTAGGTATTATCCACTCTATGTTACATACTTCCTCGTAGTTTAGGTAAATAAGCACTGGGATATCCAATTTCTAGTAATAAGTAATCATTTCAATGTAATGGACACAATATTTATTTTCGTTCACTCAATACTAATATAACTTTGTAACTAGATAAGTACTCTTTTTTTTTAATAATTCTGCCACTTATGAAGATTCCTAACAACGTACCTTCGAGGTCACATGAATTGTAATGATATATGAAACGCGAATTCCCTGTGTTGTAGTCTCAAGTTCTCAAAACATAAATACATTTAGCATAAACTGGAGTATTTACTTGTGCATAACAAAACATCGATAAGGTCGAGTTTTTGTAATGAATATGTGTTAGGTATGTCCGCACTACACTGTACACGTGGTTTCCGTGGACACTTAATCTATACTCACCTTCACATTAGGTACACGTTACTTAAGAACCCGGCTAATAATGTCTTATTATGTGTTAGTAGAGTCTCTGTGTTTCAATGAAATGAACTAGAAATTACCAATTTTAGCTCAATCGATGTTGTGCAATACGTAGTTTAGTTATATAATTTAGATTTATGTACAGGTTTCTTCAAAATAAAAATCATATTTGAGATCATGTTATTTTATTTTACAACCAGTATAAATTGTATTTTAAAAGTAATATAAATTAAAAATAGTTCGCAAAAGTAATAACTTAAAACATTCATAATAAACAAATCACAAAAATAAATTTTAAATAGGAATGTACCATAATGTTAGCACTAGTAAACGGGTAAAATTCTACATTTTCTATTGCATTTTGCCCTTGTATCAGACACAAGCACTGCCACTAGTTTTCGGTACCATGCGAATCAAATAAAAATGGGATCGCACTTGACATCATTTGCCGCAAACTTCAGTCGAATGTGCACATTTTTGTACAGCCAGCAGAAATAAAATAGGCAAAAATGTGTCTCGTTCGTTATGTTATTTTGTTACAAGTGTTAATTTAATTGTTATTGATTTTATTTGTTATTGTTCTTTTTGTTACAGTTTTATTGTTATTATTACTTACTACCACTACTTATTCAGAAAATAAAGATCTTCAAACCGAAAAAGTATGTATGTAGTTGTAATGTTTAGTTTTTTGTACACCCTACTTGTTGGATATGAAGTTGTCTTCAAATGGAGAATAAAATGGCATCTTGTCTTGACAGTCCCATTATTATTTGACTAGCACAGTACCTATCGAGACAGATGTTCTCCCACCCAGTATACTGCACTGCAATTATTATAACATGACACTCCTTTTTTTAGGCAGTCGTAAAAATTATCTGCAATTTCTAAATTAATTACCTATGTATTATTATCATTTATCATTAAACAAATTGTAAACATTTCGAATTATCATTAAACAAATTGTAAACATTTCGAATAAAACATAATTGTTTAATTTTAATATGAAAAATGCATGTCAAATACCTTAAAACTATAATTATGTTATTATCTATAATTAATATTAAAAATTGCTTCTAATATTTGACTAGTATTACAAATATTTGACTCCTAAGGATTACACAACTTTATTTCTTATAAATGCTAGGAGCAATATAGTGTACTATATTACTAAAGAAAATCACAACTACTTCATGACAAACCATAGTCGATTATATTACTCTAAGATATAAAAAAATGATATTCCTCGCGGTTTCACTCATATCATCATAGTGACTGCCAATTCTTGAATTTTGAATCCATTTATAATAATTAAACGGACATTGTTTGCCCATTTTTTTTATATTGATAAGTTTTCTTTACTAGAAATTTCTACATTCCAAGTCGGCACTCTGAGTAGTAGCTAGATGGACGACCAATCCCGAAAATATTTTCTTCATAAATTGGCATTAACGCAATTTAAAAAAAAATTGGCAATACGGATTTTGATGAAACTAAATTAATACAGCGTAAACATCAGAGTAACACCAAGGAAATAATTTGCCCTGATATTGTGATTAAAGAAAGAAAAAGTGAAGCAGGCGACGCATCGAAGCTAGTATTTGTATAAATTAATAATTATCATGATTTTGTAATTAATAGATAGAACCTATCAAGTTAAAAGTGTGTAGTTGTATCATCATTGATATTTTTTATGCTAAATTACATGAATATAATGTCTGAATTTATTAAATGTCCTATAATCCTATTATCATTTAAACTAAGTCGTCATAGATACATATCTACTAATTCATTAAAATCTAAAATTACAACAATATATTACTATTTAATACTAAGACCTCACTCGTGGCGTCAAGCACCAAGATTTTATATGAAATAGACCTAACACATTGCTGCACATTATTAGCTATATGATAGGTAGTGCTAATACTTAATTAAATAATGCTTTTTCGTTCCCTTATTTGACATCGTAATATTCAATTTAAGAGAAATTATTAGCGAATTTATCTTCTGATCAAAACAGTATTAATATAATACAAGAACTAAATAATTATATAATACCTAACTATTTTTATTACTATCTGATTAGGGAATACAAAGAGTAGCCTGATGTCCTTCCCAGTGACTACCGGCCAAGTGCGAGTTAGCTCGCGCACCTAGGGTTCCGTACTATAAGGCAATTTTTTTTTAAATGTAAGATATGGTTATTATTATTAATATGGTATGATTATTATGTTATCGTCAGCCTGGAATAAACTCTCACTCTTACTAAATTTTTTTAGGGTTATCATTTTATACCCCTTCCTAGTTCCAATATTGTACTAATAATTCATACACGAGTATAGTTTTCGAATTTTTGCTTTTCCTTTACTTGTGAAACTTCATATTGCCTCTTGTCAAATTTCATCAGTCTAGGTCAAAGGGAAGTACCCTATGTTTTTATTTTTTCGATGCAGCGACAAAAATGGAGCATAAACGGCTGTATCTATTGATGGCGTTTACTTACAATTTTGATTTATTTTTTACGCTGAGGTTTTGCAGACCCTAGTATATGATATTAATTTCAGCTTTATACCTCTACGCTTTCTTAAGAAAAATATTTGTGACAGACGGACAGACAGACAGACGGACAACGGAGTGATTATATAAGGGTTCCGTTTTTTCTTTTCAGGAACGGAACCCTATAAATTGTTAATAAATTCTTGAAAAAACATTGTACGTAACTTGGGTATCAATATATATTTTTTATTTATCTTTTAAGAACTGTAATGCCAAGCTTTCACCGATTTCAGACAAAGATATAATCTGCCATTTTCGCTGTAGGTCTATAAATAAAATAAATAAGAATAGTATAATAGTATACAGCATTGTGAGAGGTCCACCATAGAACCATTTTTATACCTAAAAATATTAAGTCGATGATAGTAAGCCACTAAGTACCTATGTGTATTGCTGAATATCAGTTATGTTTAAGCCTATGACCCAAATCCAGCAATCACATATTATTCCATGCTCTTGCTTTATCTAGGAATCTATGTTCTTATTGCATTATGTTCCGTTTTTTTTCTCTTTTTCTGATATTATATTGCTCTAGTGAAAAGGAAAAATGAAGACCTCGTGCAAAAAGTAAAAAGCTCTGGGTGGATGTAAGATTTAGTACTTTGTGGGATAGGTTAAGGGTCCGTTCCCACAGAACGGCTCGGAGAGGAGAGCAGATTTTTATTATTTAAAATAGAGTTTTGGATCATTGTAATAAGGTATATTTATACATGTCACTTATTTTATTAATCAATAACAAAAGAATCTCAATAACATAAGAAGTGACTTGTAAAAATAAACCTTATTACAGTGATTCAAAACTCAATTTTAAATGTAATAAAAAGTCTGCTCTCCTCTCCGAGCCGATCTGTTTGAGCGGACCCTAAGAGGATTCATACAGAGGAATGGCAACGTCGCAATTTCGTAATTTTGGATTTTAATAATTTAATCGGAGCAATTTTTGTGAAATGTTTTCAATACACTATTTAGAATTAGGTGAAAAGTGTGTAAAAGGTACAGGTACAGTTGTATTTATATGCAAATAACACATTGGAACTTGCAAGGCGTTCTTTTCATAGTAAAATAACTGTAGTAAGCATTACGGATATTTACTTTTTAATACACGTTCATGTAATTCTAAAAAGTATATTGAAAACATTTAAAAAAAGAGCTCCGAATAAACAATAAAAATCGAAATATGACACTAAATTGCGACGTTGCTGTTTCTCTTTATGAACCCTCTTAAACGGCTTCAAAAAAGTAGGAAGTTCTATGTTCGACTTTAGGTATTCTTTTAATGAAAAAATTAAGTTAGTTTTAAATTACTCTTACTCAATAATATCATGGACTTCATGGCCAGTCTTCAAGAGCGTTATGAACAGTATGCCAAGTTAGACCCGTACCGACTGGGGCATGAGCAGAAGGCAATAATACATGTCTCCAAAACGTTCTTCCTTGAATCAGTCCTAAGAAAAGCTTCCAATTCTTTCTCCTACCGAAATCATACGGATTTCTAAATGACCCGTTATTAATTTTCCTTAGTTTGGCATTTATATGTCCTTCCACACTTGTTTCACCCCTACTTATTTGTTTCCCGTGCATTATTGATAACGTGCCAAGTGCGAAAAGTACGGCTACACACGTGACTGCCATGAACATAACTGCTTTTCTTTTCCATGGGTGTGCTGCTATTCGCTGTGTCTCAGTTATAGGCGGTACAGGTAAGTTGTGTTCACGAGGGAAATTTATCGAGTCGTATTCCACAATATCCTTGACTGGAACTAAAGCACCACTCTGGTTCATTCGCACTGGATGACCGATCAGATCCGGATCGTTGTTTGGTATAATACCACCTAATAACAATGTCATAGATATTAGTTTTCTGTGTTGTAATTAAACAGAACTATATTATTATGTAAGTTCAACATGTCGCTGAGATTTCAAAATGTTCTATTTTGTCGTATAATCATATCTATAGATCATTCTCAATCAAATGAAAAAAAAAGAAATAGTATTATATATTGACTAGATATTCGAAATTTGATTCTAATAAAAGTAGAAAGCTTTGAAATAAATAAAAAAAATACTTGAAATAGAATGAACAAAAAAAAAACAATAAAAAAAGAAAAACATGACCCATAAAAAAGTAAATCCTCTCTCAGCTCTCTAGATGGAGGAGAGGAGACCCGAGCCCAGCAGTGGGACATGGGTTGATGATGATGATGATGATAAAAAATTCACTGACGAAAAAATCAATTAATAAAAATAGTCGCTCAAGACACAAAACAAAACAAAACAAATCAAATCAGATTTAAAAACAAAGTTTATAACAACTGTGTTGCAACCAGACATTAAAACTGCTTCAATGAATACTTAGTACACTTACGACATAAAGAACTGTTTACTGTCAAAACAAAATCACAAAGAAGCCTCGTCATAATAACAGAGGTAACTAGCTTCCACCCGTGGCTTCACCTGCGTGGCAAGTAGATAATAAAATTATATACCTACCTAAACTTCCCTAATGAACCGCATATTCCTTTGCATGAAAATCCATTCAATTGTTTTTGGTTTTAGTGCGAACAGACAGACAGACTTTGTTTTATACTATATATGAGTGTTTACCTGTATCATTCACCCAAAGAACTTGATATCCGATGTCAATGCCAGCTATGATTACAAAAGTGACTCCAGTGACCATATACACCATGTAGAGGAAGAAATATCTAGCGTTATAATATCCGACACAATTGTTTAGCCACGGACAATGATGGTCCATCGCAAGTATGCACTTGTCACAGACAGAACAGTGATGTGTCCTTGGTGGCTTCGGGGAAATACATTTCTTGCATATACTTGCTGCTTCTGCTATCATCGCACCCTGAAAATAAGATGTGTCACGTAAACAAGTTTTGTATTTCAATCTCTCCTGCTAACCGCTAGTTCTATATATGTCCTATATATAATCCTATAGCTATATATAATTCCAATATTTACATAACGTACATATAAATAAATATATATTTATATAATCCATTTTACTCTTTGGATTATCTGCAGTTCTATTTGATATGATGAGATGTCTGATAACAAATTAATAAAGTTCAAATTTTTTTTTATTTGTTCACATCAAATTTTCCTTTCAGACACCATTTAAACACATCAGGGAGTTAGCTACTGTAATATTTGTGCACAGTAATCTGCTACTGCTGAGTTGGTAACCCTAACCCGTTATGATGAGACAATGTGAAGCTATTTAACAGCCTCTGCCATCAAAGTCAGGGTTTCTATGCTCTAAGTGGAAGGTAAGGCGGACCGTACATCTGTTTGCCACTGTCGTGGTATAAAAAAAAAACTTATGGTATGAACACCATGAGTCTATATGCAAATTTGTATGGTAGAAGTCATGTATAACAGTTATACAGAAGTTAGTTACTCACATGAGGCGGATAGCCAGGTGGTGTCACAACACCCATGTAATAGTGGAACACTATGTTGAGCAGAATCCAGTTACCAAAGATGACAAGAAACGTTGCGGTGTATGGAGATATCTGCCACCAGTATGGAAGCCCAACCCAATATGAAATCAACACCACCGCACTTGTCAACACAATCACACAGAAGACGAATACCTGGAACACGGAAGATAACAACTTATTATTTTTATGGGATTGCATTGAAATATTTATTAAAATTTTTTGTTTTTTTTTTACAACAATGTTGCACAACGGAGAGTTTGAAAAGCTGTAGAAATCTTGAATTGACAATAATGAGAACACATTTTATGCTATGTTATATGATATAGTCTCGTATATTATTATACATTTCACCTAGAACTAATTATATAGGTCGTCGAATTCACAAGACCCTAAAATATCTACATTAACCTCTTTAATATTGCAAGTGATTTTTTTTAATAGATGAAGTGTTAGAAACTGGATATGTTAGCCATTCCATGTTACTAAAAACATACAGAAAAACATCCTTACCCGGCCTAAGTGTTTAGCAAAATTGTCAACAAACCACATTAAAGGTTCAAGTAAGAAATCAATAGCATAACTTTGGCTCATGTGCTCGTTGTAAGTGAGCGACCGTATTGTTAACGATGCCTGCGATATTTTCCATAGTAAGTTGCCTCTGAAATACAAAATATTATAACAATTGTTAGTAATAACATACAATTTAAAGTAAATTTACACCTGCTTCAGTTTCTAAATAACTCACTTAAGCCGCTGAAACAACCCTTTTAATCGCCACTTTATAACCACCATGGTTATTGGTTTTAATAGAAATTGATGTGTATGAGATAATAATCACATTGCTTAAAAATTAAGTTTTAAATACACAATTTTAATAAAATTGAATGCGATACATAATTATGAAAAATTAATGTCCATCACAGAGTACATTTAATATACTAGTAGGTATCCATTGAAATTAATTGAATCATTGAATCTTTGAATCAGATGTTTTTTGACAAATAAGATGTTGACAATTTGACTTTTTTTTTTTTATTTATCTAAAGGCTCTGGATACATGTCCTTTAAGCCCGACAATTTATTTGACATGTAAGTAGCACCGATATTGCCACATTACTGAATGACAATTTGGGCTACCTACCGAGATTCGCCAACCCAGTGTGAACAAAAAATTTAAGATTTATAGGCTATAAATCCTATAAAAACAAAAAAATACAAAACTATAAACTACCTACTATAAACTGCCTACCTACTCAAAATTAATGTATCTTCGGCTTTCACCAATATTAGATATTATTATTGCCTTTTTCTCCCAAACTATACCTACCCATTCACTTCGCTCATCACATTTGGAAGCATTTATCTTTATTAGGCAAATTAGATGATTTTCCCAAAGCCGGTAGGCATCAATGTTGGTCTGAGGTATTAGGTCTAATGACAACCAAATGCGATTGACTTATTATACCTAGTATACTATAATTGTTTAAAACCGATTTTGTTTCAGAGAAATTTCCTCCCGAGAACTTTCAGGATGTAGACACGGCGATTTTTCTTAGCTGTAGGAAAGTTTTCATTCTAGGATGAAGTTCATTCACAGATAAAGTTATAAGTACATACACCTTGCATTTTTAGTCGTCTTAAACTTTATGTTGGTCATAGTAATATCAGATGCAGAATATAAAAGTGCAAGGTGTGTAGTTGTACAAAATACGAGTACCTAGTTGGTAAGTACGTAGGTATCACGGAACAGTCCGTGGTAGGTATCAACTGGTAGTAGTAAAATATTTTTTACATTTTCTATACGAATATGTTCTTAGAACTCCACTCTACAACTACAAAGTCAGTACTTAGGGAGATAAGGCACAGTGGATAATACCCGCTCTAACTGAGCCAGCCCGCCTAGAGAAAGACACTAATGTAACGTTATCACTTTGGCCTAACGGAACGTAGACTATCTAACCAAACTATTTTTATTTTTATATACCTAGGTACAGGTACACTCATGGATAGTAGGGACTGTAGCAAGAGTCTGTAAGTTAACTACATAAGTACTGTATTTTTTTATATATTATAATTTACTAAACCGGATCAAGCAATTGCCTATATGTAGGTAGTATTACAGATTATTTAAATTGAATAATATCCTCTTGAGTAAGAAAAGTTCCGGTCCCGCCCGATGGCTGATCTAAACAGAGCCTATGAATCAAAGCATGCGATATTAAACCTAGAACAGGTGTGTTTGCAATTTATATACTTACCTACTCAAATATTCCGACTTTGACTACCTATTCTGATTTTTAAAATTCCTTTCGAGATCTCCATTTTAAATATGACTTTTGTGTTTGCCAATTTTTATATTTATGTAAGTAAATAGGTACCCAAGCCGGAAAAATAAAGGATATTTAATTTTACGAAAATACTGAACTTTTCATGGCTTTGATAATAAAGTCTGAACCCTGGGGTATAATAGACATGTCGCAGCCAACTGTTTAAGTCAGCCATTTAATTAACCACCTATCCGTTTAACTAAACGGCGGCGTTCAACTAACGGCCTAAATGAAATTCAAACATTTAATGAACTGACAGAGTGAAGAGTGTTTACCCTAGCCTTCTAACATTATCAATCCATGTCCGATTTGCACTAAAAGGTATTTCAAGGCTAAAAAAAAATTACCACTAACAACCACTAAGGCCTTCTAACCTAACGTATCCATTTCGGATCCGCTCAAAACATTGTTTGGTGACGGATCTATAATTTTGGGAACGAATAGGTAGTTTTTTTAAGACATACATTTACATTAATTTAATTAAATTTGAGTCTAGGCAAGTGGTTAAACGTTGGCGAGTCAAGTCAGTTGCCTAGCCGTTTAATTGAATAGGAAATCTCGCTCAAGTAGTTAGTTGAACGCCGCCGTTTAGTAAAACAGTTAGGCAGTTAATGGAATGGTTGATTTAACCAGTTGGCTGCGACAGATATATTATAATACCTAGATCTTGTAGAAGCACTCAATAAAATAATAATAAAATCAATTTGCACTTTACCGGACTGTTACAAAATTAGGTACTATAGAAAGAAAGAAGAAACACATATTGTATAGAATGCAATTAATATAATATATAATATAGGTATGCAATTAATATATATAATAGTCCTATAAAGTGAGCCTAAATGCAGCTCTCATTAATAAGATTTTTTAAAAGCTAGAAAGATAAAAGAAACTTATTTGCGAGAGAAAATGGTACAAAGTTGCTGTTACATTAAAAATTAGATTCTCATATTTCATCAGTTTTGGCATGCAAATATTACATAATTGTTATTACAAGTATCTATCGTTAATAATATCTAATTCTATAGGAATACCTAAAAAATATCTTGTCCTAGAATACTTACAGGACCACATTATGCTACTTGAGGGTTTGTTACACAGAACAGAAATTGTATTGAAAAAAATGTGTACACCCGGAGTAGATAGTGGTTCGCTCCGTTGCCAATACAAACAACAATGATGTAGGTACTGAAAAAAGGCGTGGTTTAAATTAAAATTCTAAAATCTATTTCATTACGAGAATGGGTATTAGATATTGCAACATGGGTATCGCAATACAATGGTACAAGTTTCTGAGACCCTAATATGAAAATCGACTGCGACTAAATTCATAGTAGGCACTCTCGATATTTGTTAAACAATAATTTATAATAAGCTTTCATCACAATCTGTTTAGATTATTAAGATAATTAAAATAACAATTCAAACAATGGTTTTGTAATTGATGAAACAGTCTATTTGGTAAAATATCAGAAACATGGAATGTAATAATAATAATAATAATCTAGCACATTCACACAGCGCCATCTAGTCCCACAGTAAGCAATTATATTTTTTTGTGTTATGGCCATATATGGGTACTAAACAACTGATATACTACTTACATATTTTATATACAGTTTTTTTTTTGTAAATACATACATATTATAGATAAATTACACCCAGACACAGAACAAACCTTTATGCTCATTACACAAAGACTTGTCCTGGGTGGGGATCGAACCCACGACCTCCGGCTTAGCAGTCAGGGTCACTAACCACTAGACCAACAGGCCAGTCAAAAATGTCAAAGATTATTATAAAAAAAGAAAATATAATAAAATAAGTATTAAGTAGTCGATAATGTTATTATGCTACATTTCTTTTACAAACATATGATGTGCCCAGCAGTGGGACATGATTGTGTTAATTTGTGTAAATTTTCTATTAAATATAATAAATGTCCTAATACCTACTGGGCAGGGACTAAGGTTTTCCCTGTCTGTATTAGTATTGGAACTCACTCTATCAGAAGACTCTAAAAGGAGTTAAATTCTGAATGGTTTAAGTTGGTACGTACGTACTTATGAATCTATTTATTGAGACTTTAAATTTCATGTGAAATTACATTGAACCAAATCAACATTCTTACATTGAAGAATTAACTATATTTAATACGAATCTTACTAACTGGATGCTGGATGGATGGAAGGGTAGATAGATGGATGAATGGATGGATGTTTGTAAATCAATCACGATAGAGCGCTGAAAGGATCTCTACGAAATTTGGCAAACTAATTTGTATAGATTATAGCTAGTCTGGAATAGCACATGGCACACCACATAGGCTCTTTTTACGGTTTTGTACCTCAAAAGGAAAAAACGGAACCCTTATTAATAGGATCACTCCGTTGTCCGTGTATCTGTCTTTCCGACTGTCAAGAATATTTTTCTCAAGAACGCGTAGAGGTATAAAGCTGAAAAAATATTATATACTCGGGTCTGCAAACCCCAGCCTAAAAAATAAATCAAAATTCTAAGTTAACGCAATCAAAAGATACAGCCCGTTTATGTTCCATTTTTGTCAAATTATTTTGACGATCACATAAATCAAAACCTATACACCCTTATTACAAAATACGGACTAAGCATTAAACCAGGTTTAAATTGACAACTTTGACACTAAAACAATGGCTTATATATCAATTTAAACGTGATTTAATAATTAGTCCACATTTTGTAATAAGGGGGTTTGCTACTACGTAGCCGATCCGAGCCAGACTGCCCAGGAATTAGCGGCATAGTTTAACCTTACTTTACCAACAATATTTGCTCATTTGCGTCAAATCAATAAAATAAAAAATATGAAAATTGGGTGCCTCATGACTTGACTGATCTGCAGAAAGAAACGCGTGTTGAAACTTGTTTTACCTTATTGAAACGATACAGGAATATTGGATCGAATTGTGACATGTGATGAAAAGTGGATTCTTTACGATAAGGTTATAGGTAGGTATGCAGTGTCCTAAAGCAAAGCTTGCCAATAAAAAGGTAATGGTAACTGTTTGGTGGTCTCAGCATGGTGTTATTCACTATAGCTTTCTCCGATCTGGTCAAGTAATAACGGCAGATATCTACTGTGCTGAACTCCGAACAATGATAGCAAAACTAGCAGTGAAACAGCCCCGACTCATGAATCGATCTTCACCATTATTGTTCTATAATAACGCGAGACCTCATACAGCACGAGAGACCGTTTTAACTCTACATGAACATTTAGAAACTATTAATCACTCTCTGTATTCGCCAGACCTTACTCCAACGACGGACTACAATTATTTTCGTGATTTAGGCAATTTTCTATGTGATAAAAAGTTTTCTTCTCAGGAGGCAGTAAAATGTTTTCACACAGTTTGTCAAATCTAGATCACAGATAGAGTTCTATCGCAAAGGCATAAATGACCTTCCTATTAGATGACACATGACAGCAATGTATAGATAATAATGGTAATTAATGAAAACGAATTTCCATTTTTCAGTACAAATCGCCAATTTCATACTTTAACACCAAATAGATAGGTACCTATATACATTATGTGCAAATGTAAAGGTTTAATTAAAAATTTAAACGTATTAAAAAATGTGTTCTAATAAAAAGTCATTAAGTATTTACAAACTGCATAGGCTGTGGGTTATAAAACCTGCCTTAGTGAAGTACCAACAATCGATATGTAAATGTAAACCGTTACTTCGATACTTGATTAATCAAATCGAATCATCCCCTCAACCTATATAAAAGGACAAGTATTTATAAAGTAGGTATATCTACTTATAACAAGTAAAGTAGGTACGTTATAATGATAATAATAAATTAAACATTTAATTTTACAAAAAACAAAAATATATCTATTAACATGATTTATACTCATCTGATGTTAGAGATACTGTTTTCTGAACATAACTCAAAAGGTCACTGACCGCATAAGTGCTTAATATGTAGTTATAGTATTACAGATCAAAGTTATTGTAAACCACAAATGGTCAATCACTTGACATACCTAATTTAACGATGAAAAAATACAGCAATTTTTTTATCCCTACTACTACCTACCTATCATGATACCTACTTCCGACTAATCTAGCAGACGTATTCACATTATGTTGTTTGTATGTTGATATTTCTATCGATGAAATATCAATCGTTATTCCAGTTTCGATTAATCGATACATACGATTTGAAGTGAGCACAATACGATGTGCATCACTACGTAGCAACTGGCAGCCGGGCGGTGGCAGGGCGAGAGCGGCGCGACGGCGGCGCGGGCGGCGGCGGCGGCGGCGGACGCGCACCGGGATCTTATCCTTATTGTATTTTATTCTGTTCTTAGCTCTCTGTCCCAACGAACGTTCAACCGACGCATCCCTATTGTGATATTACACGTTTTATTTTAACAAAGCCAGTTTTTAACAAACTAACGTAATATGCCAATATGTTAGTAAAAACTCAGTCATTTCTTTGCCCGGTCTATAGACGGTCTGTTTTGTTGTGTGAACGAGTGTTATAAATAAATAATAATAGCGACGGTCAATAGATTTTTAAGAAAATTGCTATATCAATTAACATTATGAATATAAATGATTTAGTGGCACGTTTATTTTTTCTTAACATTATTTATCTTATTGATGGAGCTGCACCTGATGTCAAGGTAATATTTGTTATTTACTTATAAAAAAAAAAATCTATGTACGTAAAGATTTTGATCTTCTAACTCTTCTTATTAGCTACTAATCTAAGCTTTACTATGAGCGACGTTTAGATAATAAACTTAAATACCTATCTAGAACCTACTGAGCAACCGTTTAAAAATATTTTTATAAAAATGTTCTCTATAAAAATTATGTAAATGCGAAGATTTTATCGTTATTGGCATTCTTGGCTCTTAGATCAAAACATTATTTTTAAAAAATTACCTTAAAATCATAGTATTGGCTGAATCTTCAATTAGCTTGAGAGCTAAGTTTAGAGTAAACACAAAAAATCTCTTGAAAGCTTACAAATTAAATATAATGGCTGTGTAATTAAAAATTTCTATGAATTTATTAAAAACTAGCTGTTGTCCGGGGCTTCGCTCCCGTCGTTCTTTATTTGGCCACTGCTCAGCTCCTATTAGCCGTAGCGTAATGTTATATATAGCCTACTATACCTACCTACCTCGATAAATGGGATATCCAACACAAAAAGAATTTTTCAAATCGGTTTGATCACCCCCCTGATTCTGAGCTATATTTTGGAATATTTTCGGCCAGAATCATAAAAAATAGATGGATGTAGAAAAAATCCAATATTAATCAGTTTTTAATTTTCTATACGGTAAACTAATTTCTAACACTTAATAACTTAAGCTGTAAAAATACGTCGTTCTAAGATTCGAAAAAGTTTACGATCCGGGAGCAATCCGATGAGTCAGAATCAGGGCCCTGTAGATCCCGAGATTAGCTACAAACGTCAGAAACTCAGAAACTTTACCTCTTTATAATATTAGTTTAGATATGAGTGCTGCTCTCTAGTTCTTCTTACAGATAACAGGCAAACTATTATAGTTAAAATTATTTATAACGTAGGTATTAATGATTGTTTTGGTAGGAATCGAATGTAGCAAAATGCTATTGTAGTAAACAGAGTCTTATTAAAATCTTAAACTTTAACTTAACTTTTAAGTCCGTTAACTACTCTAACGAAATATAAAAAAAAACTAAAAATATTGCGCATTGTGCTAAAAAGGACTACAAAATGACCTAGGTAGTTTAATGAACGAAGTGTGAAAACACAGGCAGACTATTAAAGTATTATATTATTTTTAAATGTATACATCATTATACGGATTCTTAGATTTAAAGTCGACATTAATAATAGCCATTAACACAACATAATACTTATAGTACCTACATGTAAAAATCGTTCTGACGACTACTAATTGCCGGTAGCCATAATGGTAGCCGACTGATAAACTAAGTAAACACCTTTATTTGTAGATGATAATTATTAGATCAAGAAAATTGGTTTTAAAGCCGTTTATATAAGAATAGAGGCAGGTGAATGAAATAAATCATAATATTGCGTGGTATAGTAGGCTAAATTCCCTCCACATCTTTGGAGGAGACCCGTGCCCAGAAGTGGGACGTTTATGGGTTGAAATGATTGTCTACGTACAAAGCAATCATACATCCAGAACTTGATGAATGTTGATATGAAGTGAGAAGGTTTTGCCAACTATATAAATAACTAATTTGAAATGGAGCTATTATTATTAAATAATCTCTTCTATATATCTCCAGGCAGATATAGTCGTGTTTGATATTGTTCTTTTCGAATGCAAACGATAACTACAAACAAAAACAGTGATCAAAATAAATGCAAATTCTTTTGAACGCGAAGAGACCATTGTCTGACTTAAGTTCTCTCTTATAATATGTTTGATAATAAGATAATGAAAATCAGTCATTACTTTAGTAGTCACGAATAGTCATAAGTTCATAACGTTACATCGCATCGATACAATGCCGCCGATCAATGTTTTATTAATGTAGAGGCTTATGACACAGGGGGGCGTCATTTATCACGTGATGTGGAAAAGGGGAGAAAAATTCACTGAATATCACAAGGGGGAGGGAGGGGGTGTTGGAGTTATCACTTGTATTTATTTTATTGTTTAGCCTGTGATTTCTAAACCCAACGTCTGTCTGGACATTTTTTTCACGCGTTGCTTCATTGCCCAGCGTTCAATAAAAAAAAACCTCTGGATATTGCGTAGCAGGTGGGGTCTAAAACCTCAAGCACGTATTACCAGGGGGAGAGGGGGAGTGGAAAAGCTGCTTAAAACATCACGTTGTTATGGAATAGTATAATATTCTTGGATTTATGGAGAAGTTAAGAGGGTTCATACAGAGGAATGGCAATGTTCGCAATTTTGGTGTCATATTTCGTGATTTTCGATTTTTTATATTTCATCATCATCATATCAGTCCACTGCTGAACATAGGCCTCACCTAATTTACTGTAATTTTATTATTTATTCGGTGCAATTTTTTTTTCAAATGTTTTCAATACACTTTTTAGAATAACTATAACCTAGATATGCATAAACGAGATTTGATTTAATTTAATTTCAGCATAAACCACTTCGTCAGCGAAAAAAACAAAAGGAACGGTTAAGTTAGGGTAAATTTTTTTAGAATACTCATAAAGTACCTAACGTGTAAGTAATCCCGGATTAGATATAATTAAAATAAAGCTTATTACTGAACTAAAATCCTGGGAATAGCACAGATAGTTGGAAAAAATTAATGCAGATTGTTTGCTTTTTGTGTACTGTTATTAATTTATTATACCTACTCGTATTTATTTATATTCATACAACACAATCGTCAGCCAATTACATAAATATTTCGCTGTTAAAATTCAAATTAAAAGTTCAACAGTTGATAGAAATTCTATTGACACTATTTTAGTATTATTAAGGTTCTAATAATAGGTAGTTCATAAAATCACGACATAACCATAATGTTTACGTTTACGGAAGTTTCGCGCTATTGTGAAATTTTATTGGGTACTATTAACTGTGTGGATTTCAATTTCGTAATCGTATAATGGGTACCTAAGCCCACAATGATTAATGATTCGTTATTTCTACCTGCGTGATTACTACCGCGAGAAGTGTCCAATATCCCGTGTATACTATAGAAATAAGTTCGTACTACTGTAGGCTTAGAGCATGTGACAAATAAACGGACCCTTTGTAACCATTTCTTGAAGATAACAACCTGTACTAATATTTAACCGGTTTATCAATTTGCTCTTTAAACAGTTCATGAAAACATTCTCTACTGCTTTATGATATCTACGAAAAAAATGCAAAAGTTACTTTGTCAGTCCAATCCATTTAATCGAATTGGATGAAATCTGTTAGAGACTAGTACCTATATCTGATACATCTCAGGCACATCACCTTCCTTCTTCCTTTATCAACAAACATACCGTAGTGTCTTAGAATTCATGCATATGGAAAACTACTAGGTACTGGACAGACTCTGGAAATTTTTTTTTTTATTAGATTAGGTAGGTACATGCATTATAAATTTGTCAATAAGTATGCAGGAAATTTCCATCCAAGGGCCATTTGGTCAAAATACTAGGTAACTTTTCAATCGCTCGCTGTGGCGGAAATTAGGCCTCAGCCTATGTTCAACAGTGGACGTCATTGGACTGATATGCAGATGATGATGATTCGGTAACTTGTCCAGAATCAACGGTTCTCTAGGTCGTGTGTCTCTAAGTGGTTTAGCTTCGCTATCTTTATTTTTAAAACGTATAAGTAAGTAACCCCCTACAAGAGCTGGCTGCACCGATTTTGGTAGAACATAATTATCTAAAAGCCATTACGATTATGTTAGCTTTCAAACAAAACATCCGCACCAAAATCGGTACATTCGTCCAGGAGCTACGATGCCACAGACAGACACATAGTCTATAACCACGTCAAACTTTTAACCCCTTCTTCTTGCGCCGGTGGGTGGTTAAAATTCAATAGAAAAACGTCTACGTGAAATTTGTGGTGAATCTTTTTAGCATGTTCATTATGTACATACTATATCAAATATTTTTTGTATACAATAAAATATTTATATTACACATAACTTAAAAAGCTAACCTATTTGAAAAAAAAGAACCAGATACTCTATTTACAGGAAATTCCTATAAATAGAATATCTGATTGAGATCAGAATATTAATATATGTTTATTATTATTAATAAATATGTAGATATTTGATTAATTTGTTTAAGTATTTTATTAGTATGACTTCATTTAGTATTATTTTATCATTTTCAATCTTATATTCTTACTTGGCACCTACCTGTTCTCATCTCTGCATCACCCAAAGGTGGTAGAGAGGTGGTGGCTAGTAGAGAATGCTTTTAGCATTAAGCCCGCCTTTTGTACACAAATTTTGTGCAATAAAGTTTTATAAATAAATAAAATAAATCTTTTGTTTAAAAAACCTTGTAAATATTATAATTAATCTAAATCAGGAAAGCGTTCTAAAAGAAATTAACTATTATATGTTATCGTTATTTAAACTATTTTATACTAATAATATAAAAAAGTTATTCTTATCACTTATCAAATAGATCAATAGATAAATACCTTATAAACTAACATACATAAAATTATAAAACAAGGTACTTCACATTGCACTTCTTTGTGCGGTCAGGTGCTTTTGGCCCCCGAAGAGGCGAAACACAACACCTTTCGGCCAAAAGGTCTCGTCCATTATAAGGTGCAAGAGGCACGTCGGTACTCGCACCACAAATTTATTTGAAGTTGACGTTGCGAGTGTTGCGACGCGACTCTAGCAACTGTACTCTCATATTGTATATGTACCTACATAATTAGTTATAATATACATAGTAATAAACTGAAGTCGGTACAAAAATCCTCATATACATATACCCACTTATAAATTTTAATATGAATACTATTACCAAATGTTCGGACCAAATTTACTTGCTTTAGCTACCTTACGATTACGACGCTCTATTGTTTAAACGTCACTCAAGGAATTAACTTGAATAAGATATTTATATATATTATATACCACTTAGGTAAAGGAAACTTAGTGGCATAACATGTAGCTAAATTATAATACTTATAAAATAAAATACTTACCTATTATGTTTCAATTACCTGAATACAGTTTGTAGATGGTGATGATGATTAATTTTTAATGACTAAGTATATTGAATTAATTATCTATAAATTAGGTACATAAAATAACTTCCACTATCAAAAAAATATTGCTAAACTCCGTCACAGAATTGGCTTAGCTTTCCGGCTGTTATATTTTCATAGACCGTATGAATTGGGTTAATTTGTAATTGTGACTCACTTGTTCAAGAGTTCAACATCGAGTGCACATAGCAATAAAAGTTGCAACGCTCTTACCTGTGAATCAAATGCGGCGAACCCTCGGCGAGCCATTTGCGGTACCGATGGCCGCACATACCCTTCGCGATGTCACCTCATGATAGCGCAGTGCTCCGGAGAACCAGTCGCTGTCGCCAGGAAAGGACCCTGCATTGGTAAGTGACCTAACTACGTCACTTCGACGCGTTAACTCAAGTTTGCAATCGCACATTGCTTGCAAGTGTCCGCGATCTGCGAAAGTATAAGTTTTAATACAATTTAACGAGACACTAAAGATATATGTGAACCTCCTTACTATGCCTTATATATTAATACTTGTAGGTTCGTACATCGTTATTCTTCTATAGTAAACATTATCGGCTCTGGACCTATTGCTATAGGTAGGTATATGTAGGGAATACATGGCCGCCATAACTCAATATTTGAATGAAAACGATCTTTGTTAAACTTGACCTTGCTTGTACAATCGTCCTTTATGAAGTCATGGAAACTTGTTAGCTCTCAATACCTACGAGGCTACGACCGTTTAGTTTAGTAACTCGGTCCAGTGTCCAACTAATACTATAAATGCGATAGTTAAGTTGTTTGGATCAATCGCCGCTTGTATGTACGTACTAGCAAGAAGTAGAAGCAATGGAAAACATTCTGTTTACCGGTGTTCCTATTTCTATTGGAAGGTTTGTCTAAGTTCATAAGTAGGTAATCACAAACAAGCTATTTTGAGACGAAAAGCCAGCTAAAATTATGTAGACGGATGGACCTGAGCTTAAGACTAGCTCCCTTATTTTAAAGAGCCAGTATATCCATAATTCTAAGTTATAAGTAGCAAACTGAAAGTCTCAGGTCTCAAAACTAATCAAGCGTCTCAAGCTAATCTAGGTTCCTTACGAACTTTGTTTGCCCCAAATCTAGGTATTTGGTATATCACCAAGTGAATTGCAATCAGTACGCACACACTACCAATCACTTGACGACTAAGTTATAGAAAACAATGTCTGATTGTAGAAGGTCAATCATCATGTCTCATCGCGTTGCGGTACGCTCAAAGCACACAAAATGGGGTATGGTCATACGTTCCAAAGTGTCGAGCCGACGGAACATATGCCGCTGTGCAATGTGCCAGCGGTGGTGCTACAGCCGGCTGCTGGTGCGTCACGCCGGATGGAAAACCTCTTCCTGATACGTCCGTCAGGAATGGAAGGCCTGATTGTACTAGAACTGGTAAGTCAGTACCTCTAATATACTAAACATATCACATGTAACGTTTTCTTTCACGCTTTTGTTATACTATAATGACCGATACTCCTGTTAAATTTAAAAGACAAGAACAATAAAGGGCAATATTCATAACTAGCTGATAAATCATCATCATCATCATCTCAACCCATAAATGTCCCACTGCTGGGCACGGGTCTCTTCCAAAGAATGTGGAGGGAATTTAGCCTACTATACCAAGCTGGCCAGACGGGCCAGCTGATAAATATCTCAAAATTATCCGAAACATGTCTCTTAACTAAGTTTCGGATAGGTTGTCAATCAGGCTATGCTGCAACAGAGCCTAAATCGTGTTTGGTAAGAGCCTATCGTACAAAATTTTATGTCAAATGCCTTTTATTATAACTGGAGTCATGAGGAAAGATTATTACCAGTCCTCACGTGTTGTCAGCTTAAGTAGGTTTTAATGTGTCGCCTCGTAAATTCTAGTCGTCACAGCAATGTTGAAAGCCATCACTGCATGCGTGCCATCTTATTACTGACTGAGAGGAGTGAGAGGATCATTGCTTGGATTGCGAATCTTGTTCTATAATGGATGTATTAACGCCAAATTAGCAAAGCGAAATCCAATTAATGTGCTAAGCTTACTAATATATCTTAACCCTAGCTGTTACCTGGAGCTGTGCTACCGTGGATTTTTGTTTGGTCACTACAGAGCTCCAATTGGCCGTAGTGTGTATAGCCTCGATAAATGAACTATCCAAAACTAAAATATTTTTTGCAAATCGTACCCGTCGTTCCTGAGAATAGCGCGTTCGACTAAACAAACTGTTCAGCATTCACTATAACATTATTTTAATATTACGTAATTACGGAGACCCGTGCCCAGCAGTGGGACGTTTATGGATTGTAATGATTACGTAATTACGGTTTTGTGTTGATCCTTGCCACGCGACTTTATTTTTAGGGTTCCGTACCGTAAAAGGAAAAAACAAGGATTGCTCGCTTGTCCATCGGTTTGTCTGTCTATCAAGAATATTTTTCTCAAAAACACGTACTGGTATCAAGCTGAAATCAATATCGTATAAGTACACGAGTCTGCAAACGCTTGGCGAAATTAAAAAATCAGTGTTTTCAGTAAACGTAATCAAAAGATACAGTCGTTTATGCTCCATTTTTGTCGCTATTAAGCAAGTTGCCCAAGTAAATAAAAAAAATCCGAAAACCGACTCGTATAATATAGTACCTACACAGTAGATGGGAACGGGTGTATATTGATAAGCCTTAAAAAATAGAGTAAGAGTGGGCATTTGTTCCGGACTGTCGACGTTACATAAAGATTACATTTCAATCAAAAAAATATAAATAAATGCCTAATCGTAACGAACATGCGTTCCTGTTTTTAGGGTTCCGTAGTCAACTAGGAACCCTTATAGTTTCGCCATGTCTGTCTGTCTGTCTGTCCGTCCTCGCTTAATCTCTGTGACCGTTAGCACTAGAAAGCTGAAATTTGGGACCAATATGTGTATCAATCACGCCGACAAAGTGCTAAAATAAAAATTGGAAAAAAATGTTTTATTAGGGTAGCCCCCCTATATGTAAAGTGGGAAGTGTTTTTTTTTTTAATTTTAACCCTAATGTGTGATATATTGTTGGAAAGGTATTTAAAAATGAATAGGGGTTTACTAAAATCATTTTTTGATAATGTCAATAATTTCGGAAATAATCGCTCCAAAAGTAAAAAACAAAGCGTCCCCCCCCCTCTAACTTTTGAACCATAAGTTTAGAAAATACGAAAAAAATCTGAAAAGTAGAACTTTATAAGGACTTTCTAGGAAAATTATTTTGAACTTGGATGGAAACAACAGATGGAAACTGCAGTTAACCAATATAATTTGGTCCCTGAATCGTATGAGCGCCTATACAATCCAGAGGTCAAGTTTCATTTGCCCGTATTTTTTTCTCATATGGAACTCATAAGTGGGAACACTTATTGTGACGGACGGGAAACTACGGAACCCTACACTGAGCGTGGCCCGACACGCTCTTGGCCGGTTTTTCTAGTTCAAGGTATTATGGGGTTATTGAATTGGTTTTGAAATAGTTAATAATGGGATGTTGACATACACTAAACATTATTGTAGGCGATTTAATAGATGATGTATAGGTTCCAAGTATTCCTACCAGTTCTAGGTATTCTACGGTGAGAGATTTCTTTCGACTTTAGATTCGTGAAAACAAGACATCTGTTTTATCTAACGTACCAACTTAGTTCTGTGTATATACATCAGACACGTTTGTAAACAGCTATCCAGATGAAAGCAGGTGTTTACATTATACTAGAGCGGCTTTTGGAAGTACCTATCGATAAGGTTCACGTAGATATTATTATAAACAATTCTCAGAGAACGCACCCAATTCTTTAAAAAAGCTTTTAAACAGATTACTCGCTCGTTTTATAAACATAGAGCTGATTCACATAAAATATAGCAGGCCATTAAACTAATTAAGCTAGGTTACTGTACTTCAAATGTAAACAGACAACAAATTACGTCATCGGGAAAGTATTACAGACACATTCTGCCATTTTATCTTTAGAAAGTCATTGACTTTACCTACTCACTCTTTTAAAGGAACCTATACCATCGTTTTGAACCACACATCTTTGAAAGTAGATTTGTAAATGCTAGAGCAGTTATCGCACACTTTTAGGAAAATAGTACGAAGTCGACTTACCACTCCAGGCAATATTGCTACAGCTAAATAAAACACAGTCGAAATTTCCGCAAAGATCTACTTCAATAGATAGACTATATTACGACTGGATTGATATATCAATCTTCATAGTAAAATATAATCTTCATATAATACTTTATGCAGCATTAATAGTCTCAACTTTCAATAGGTATTAAGTAATAAGCTAAAAGAAAGTTCTGTTTAAAACTACAATAGCTGCGTTGCTGGTTAATTACTTCAACAAAAGCAAATCTCGGGTTTTGGGAACAATAAGTGCAATTGAGCCTTAAGGAATTCCAGTGCGACCTGTTCCTATATGACGTTAATGTATGGCAGTTTATACCACAATAGCACCAGCCAATCATCGTAACGCGAAAATTGCATGCACGCGACGATCAATTGGCAGGGTTGCAGTACGGACTCAAGTATTGATTCCAGTCGATGATTTTGGACGTCGATAGATAAAAGGCTGGCCACAAAAAGTTGTTGATTACCTTTATATATTTTTAAACGGTGCGGCGGCGCCAAGATTTTACGCGCATTTTCAGTAGTAAAACAATATTTGGAGGTGTTTATTCTGGCTGAGATGTAGAGCACAGAACCCAATGATGATACGCCGAGTTATAAATAATGTAGGTTTGTGTACGCATTGCACGTTGTTATACATATTTATGTACATTTGTAAGTATTTTGTGATTAGAATGCAATTATCTTTGGCGCCGTGTGATCAGTAATTCATTTATGCGCCAAGCTTTCCTTATAAATACCTACGTATAATGTAAGTACGTATGTATTAGCGTCAACGTTACTATAAATGCAGTTTATGTCACTCATGATAAGTAAGTACCTACGAAAAGCTGGTAATATACTTACATGAATGATCATACGTTCAAACAAACATTTTACATATTATAAGTACCTACCTATTTATATTTTCTTCCTAACTTAATTTTATCATAAAGAATTATTATTCTTCATGATAATATCTCAGCTATCAGACAGGCAAGGGAGATCCCTGCCCAGCAGTGGAATATGAATGGATTGCTATTATTTATTTTATTTAATAAATATCTCGTCTATTTTATGTATCTAATTAAAGTACTAAGTAGTGAACATATTTGCGATATAATAGTACATTATGATATAAGTGCGGTAAGTAGATAATTACCGAGGCGATATTGCTACAAGAAAGCAGAGGCTGTAATTATTATCAAAGCGCACGTATGTCATACGACGTTTTATAACATATTTGCGAGGAAATAAATAAAACTCGGACTTTCTTAGAAAAAAACAATACAGCGAAAAGAAAAAGCGCGCGGAATAATTTTTACTAGTCACAAATTATATTATCGATACGCGCGCATCATAATTTTTTTATGGCAAAGGCACAAAAGCAGCCAGTACCTATTACTAATAAAGTAAATTAATATTTTTGTGTTTTATTACAGATTGTAATTTATATTTGTATTGTATTTATAATAATGTATTACAGGTAATTTATGGTCTAAATTAATTAAGTTAAAGAATTAAGTGTTTATTTTATATATAATAATTATTTTATCTCCCAAAGTTAATTTTATTCATAAAATGTTGACCACTTTTCTGACATAAAAACTGCTAAGATTTAAAAAGTACCGTTCCTTTTAGACGTAGCATCTTTATTTATTAGTCTGTGATCTTGATAAACCGTGCGTTTTACATTACATTACCGCACAAGTGCGTAATGAGATACATTACGACACTGAAATTGGTGAAATAAGAGACCCTTTACGAGCCAATTATAAAAGAACATTATTAATCACATTTTCCTTCGCCTTTACCATTATTATTGGTTAATAGCGTCCAAATCTAAGAAACCATAAATGCTGAAGCTATACTATAGTTAGTACCTATACCTACGTATTTAAATGTGTTTTATTATTATGATATAGGGCGTTTCTCTTCCTAGATGTGTGTTAACTCAAAATTAAAGGGGTCAGGGGCCCGAGGAGGCGGAAGACAACAATCACTGCTTGTTTACAAGATAGATACCAATTATTGAATTAAACGACATTGATACAGCTGCTGAGTATAGAGTATTCCCTGCAAATAGGTTTTACTCACCCAATGGAGACTCTATGTCTTTAAATTTCCATCATCATCATTATTTGTAGAACGTCCACTGTTGGACATACTTACATCTCCCCATGATATTTGCAATATGACCATGCAATTTTTTTCTATTATTTATATATTATTTATCGAAAAAGGCAAATTTTCTCAGCATTTCAATACCTATCCATTTTCCAGGCTTGATTAAATTTTATTCAGTGGTTTAGCCGTAAATACGATTTTGGGTGCTTATTTCAATAGGTAGGAAAAAGAAATAAAAGAAACCAGATGGCACACCTACCCGCCAAATGGTGTGCAGTGAATTTAGGCAGCCCTGTAAACTTTTAATTCGATTCCTATCTTGATTAAAGACCCTTAGTACCGAAAGATTATACGATAAATGCATTGCGTCGTATTTTATTATTGCTTTTTCTGCTGTTCATTCTTTAAGGTAACATATGGAACCGATTTGTTGCAGTATGAATAACTCTCCCGACTAGGTATGACTAGGTATTTGTGGTGAGATTAAAATTGACTCAGTGAGGGTTTTTACATGTTGCATTTCAAGTGCGAGTTCGTCAGCATCGTTTTACTAATTGCAACAGCCTGTTAAAAACGAATCAGAATTTGGGCTTCACTTTTGTCTATTCATTTTTGTGTTAGATTTATGTAGGAGAAGAGGCGAAATAATTGTGTATTTTTTAATGATTTCATTGAAGAATAAATATATCAATGGAATATTTGCATTCGAGTCAGGTTTTATTAGTCGAACAATCAATCAGTTTGTGGTTGCTGTGTTTTTTGTTTTAGTTAGCGTAAAAAGAATAATAATAATAATATATATCTGTTTTCCCTTCTTCGCAGTTCAAAAGCAGGGACCTACTCCCGTACTTTTCAATTACATTATATACTGGCACCTGGCACATGTTTAAGTTCAACATAAAATAATAGTAAAGCACTAGGTATTGTTGATCAATATTGTTTTTTATTATATTATATTATTATAAATGTACCAAATAAATCGATAAGTAATTTTATTTTATTAACTGACATCTTTATTTATATGGCTTACAAACAATATCATCTGAATCTGTATCCATTTGTTTTATTTTGAAGCATGATAAAAAAAGTATTTTGTGCCTATATCCTGAATGCTACAAAAACCAGTCTTTATAAGGATGTCTGTTTGCACATTTTTATCAAAACCAGCTCGTAAGTGGATGCAACAATGTTTACTGGATATATTACCTATTTAAATATTATTACAGGCAACTAAGGAAAATAGTAGCAACTAGCAATACGTTTGTATACGTTGTTAAGTCGAATTGATTTATTTCATACCTAAACCTAGTTGTTTTTAGACATTCTGATATCAAACATAGGACTTTAATACTCTTCAGACAAAGGGTCATCCTACGCAGGGCATCGCCCGCTATTGGGCTAACCACTCGCTTCCTCGTACGGGAACATACGATGTACATAATGCACCTTGTTACCTCTGGCAAACGATACGATTCAATAGTCTGCTATCGAATGCTAGCGAAACTTTAGAAGAGAGATCGTAGTAAGGCACGAACTTTGTGGTCGTTACTACAAATATATTGTGGTATTGGTGCCGAAGATTTTGTTTCTTCCAGTTTTATTATTATGGTTTGGGCTTGAAGCAGATTCCTGGTGTGTGAATTTATCAATTCGCCTAGAACTTAGAAGGCTTCCAACTAGACTTAACAACTACAACATGGTAACAGGAACCCACGGCATTACGTTCCTTCCGAAGCAAAGAGATAATCAAAATAATAATGCCACAAACGGTTACCCATCTAAGGGCTGACCTTGCCGAAAGTTGCTTGACTTCGATGAGGGAACGAACATCTCAGTAGATACCACAATGGTACGAGCGCCTCTTCCAGTTTTGTCACATAATTACTAATACAGACATCGTGGTCAGTGAACAGTCGGCATGTTAAGTAGAGCACACGAGTTGACATTATGACGTGCCGAGTGTTCCCATCATGAGTCAGCACTGTGTGTTGGTTCCATCTCTTCAATTGTGTAATGCAAGCTTCGTCTTACACACATTTCTGATTGTGAAATGGATATGCTTAAAAGTAACTGGTGGCCTGATTTAATTTCGTTTTAGGAAATAAATATCCGATTTCCATGCTCCTGAGAAATTATATCCTTTAATTCTGTACAAATTATGCGATAGATAATTCCGTTTGGTTTTATGTTTGTTACGCTTTCAGAGCTGAAGCACTAATCATCACTAAGCATTTTAATGAAATTTGACATACCCAGACTACTTTTTATCGACATACCACGCAGCCAAATGCGCAGTTTTACATTAATTGGTACTGTTTCAACTAAAACCCATATCTAGGTAGGTACTATTACTAATAAATTAATTAGCATGGTTCTACAAAACAACTTTCAAAACTATAAAAATTTGTTCAGTCATCAGATTTTATCCTTGGAACTAAAAATGAATAATGTTTTATTCACCGGAAATACTAGAATTCCAGACCGTGCGTCGTTTCAATCTCGGAAAGGCTGGGCAAATAATAATATATGAATAGCTACATGAAATGAATCAGGACTTGAATTTGTTTAAACGAGCTAACATGGCATTTTTGTTATAAAAATAAACTCAGGTAAAAAAGTTACCATGAGTCAATATCTTTAGACCTGCGCGTTGACTTGATTTTGCACTTAATTCTATTGAAGAATGCGGATTGATGATAAAAAACAACTATGTATCCAAATATTATGAACCAAATCTGCTGATGAACTTCTTTTTTGGACCTTTTACATCAATCGAAGCGACTCGGCGGCGGCGGCGGCGGCGCGGCGTTGGGACAATTGCGTTTATACTATCGGGATTTCAATTTTAAATGAGGTTTCGTTTTAGTATTCAGGCAGATTGATTTGATACGTGTTTTTATAAGATATTCGCAAGTTACGATAAATACTATCATTGGCAAAGCCTCATCAGAATAATTAACAATGCAATAAAATTTTATCTGTTAATTTCTTACATAAGACTAGCACACTAATTGCAAAAATTAATTTTACATTATTTTTTTCTAGTTTTTTTGCTTCGATAGGATTTAGATTTAGTTATTAAAGACTGATTTTCTAAAATTCTTAATATCAGCCCGGGAGATGGAAAAATATGCCTGGTTAATAATGGCCATAGTCCGCTATTACCCGGGACCCCGGATCCAACACACATGGCGAAATGTATATGTCACACACCTCTGCCTACCTAATTCAATAGAGTTCCGTAATTATACCGTCACAGAGTCATCAGATCAACTCCATTTCGTAATAACATTGTTGTCATCAGATGATCTGCAAAATTTCAGCTCAATAGCAAACTTTCCTAGTTTTAATCTAAACGAATAAAAATTTACGTGGCAAGTTAAATAAAAGCATCTAAAGAGCGCGAAGTATTATAATAATAACTTTATTGATAGAACAGAAATAAATAATAAGTCAAGATCCCGATCGATCAAAAATTTCCTTAACTAAAAGCACTTGGCATTCTAGTTAGGTGCGCCTGTATCGCGTCTCGCATCCGTAATCACTTAGCCGTATGAAACCTGACCGTAAGTGCTAATATGAAATGGCGCCATAAAAGTAAAACCTTCTTGAAATACCTACACGAGTTGTTGGTTATTTTTAATCATAGCTTGTAAGTACATATAACTTACTACGGGGTCATTGTTTTGCTAGCCACTGTGTCATGTTGTAACAACATTATAAAGTAATACAATAACAAAAAAACGTAAGCTTTTTTGTTGAATTAACTGGAACAACAAAGGCTTGTTTGAAATACCAGGCAGCTTCATCATCGTTCTTCATACACGTAGATATATCAAAGACGTTAGGTTCATGTTTCTCAGCACCTAGTCATAAAATATTATAACCCATACTCACGTCAGCCGATCCGCTATAAAAGGTTTAATTTAAACTACTTACTCATCTTTCTCGCCCATCAATTACTATAATGCTTAATTTATGACGTGTCGAGGCGTAAAGTAACTCGATGACTAAGTGAGGAATTATCAGTAACGACATAGTATTGACTAATTGCTGTTCGTCCCTCGGATCGGTTAACAGCCGCTTTGATTTCATTGCTCTGCCTGCATCCGCTGAATCGCTCACGTTTTATTTGCCAATTACTAATTCTAGTTATAATAAGCAGTGGCGCCTGCCTAGCGAATTTACTTACTCTTATTTACCAACACAAACCAGTGCACGAATTGTTTTTAATTAATCACTACTTGAAATTGACGCTTACGCGCATAAATTTACTCATTCGCGATATAGTATTTATCTAAAAAAACATTATACCCAACCTTTAAATCTCGAGTACTAGCGGCTAGATTTATTTAAGGTGGTTTTCACCGTAACCTAAGGTTTATAAAATATGAATGGTTTAATATAAAGTAATTTAAATAAGACACAGGTGCACTATATAATAGTGATACAATAAAATTAGTCAAACGCTAACTACTTCGTTTCTGTACTTTCGAAAGAGACAAACCGTCGTCGAGTGTTTTTCTAAGAAACAGCGGTCCGCGTCAGACAGCTCGACGCCGATCACAATGGGGTCTACTTTTTTTGTCATTCAAAGGTAAAGAGAACTCGTCTCGGCCCAGAGTGGATATAAAAAAAATACGTTCCAGAGATCATTTGAGAGCTTTATTGAAGATCGCTCGCACCTTTGATGTTTTATGTTTAGCTACGGAGCTTACCTGTGTGCGATGATGAAGTCGTTAAGAAAGAGTTAAAAGAATAGACCGGTTTGCTTGTAACACAGTAACTAACTAATAACACTTAAAAGATTAATAGTTTTATAATAATCGGACGTTACTTTTATTGTAAGTCGTTAATTGAGTTGTGAATGGCGGAGTGCTTTTTTATGATATATCTAGGCTACCATTTTAGAGCGAAATCTATTTTAAAAACTACTTCGGTTTATGTTCAAAAGAATATTGATTATTAATTACCACAGTTTAGAAAAACAAAGGGATAAAGACTGATTTCGATAATTTAAAATGGGACAATTTTACAGAACATTTGGGTCGTCGAGGCGCCGAGATGTCTGTCGGAGCCAAACCCGGTTTGAGTTTAGTCTACCTTTTTTGTATGAAACCAACGTAGATGGCCGGTTCAAACACATGTAGGTAACTTTCAAATGTTTCGATTAGAGTGCAAACGATAGTTTATCGCTTATATCAGCCTTTTACAGATATACCTATATTATATTCACGAAAAGTTATTTTCTTCAAACCAAAAAATTGCAGAGGGCTACGAAAAATAGTTTCTAAGTATTAAAAGGAAGCTTATCCGGTCTATCCATTTTCTGGAACAATGTATTCAAAAGTCAGCGTTGTCAGATAATATACTTAATAATTATTATTATTAAATTATGCCATTGATATTGAATTAATAATTATTCGGAACTCCGCTTCTAAACAGTTATAGGCTTATAGTGATGTCAGCCATTTGGAGAAGCCTTCTTCGGCTTCGTGTGATGATAATCTTCTAACATAAGCCAGGAAGGTTCTCTTAAACTCGTATCAATCGTGTTACTTGCTTTGTAAGTGCGTGTAAACTACATGCGTATTGCATGACAAAGACAATAGCGTAAACAAAATACATGAAAAATAAATGTTGCTTTCTATAAAAAGTATAAATCTGGAATGTATGTATCCGCAATGTTGTTTCTGTAATAACAAAGATATTTTTTATTAATTTATTACCTACTGGACACGATATTTTCCTATAATAGGCTATTTATTGAGCTTTTTAAATCATTCGTTTTAAATAATGTTTAATGGATTGTTTTTATTGGAATTAATATTTCATTACCGTAAGTTACCTGGCACGTACCTACATTTTATTTCTATAGTAGCTACCTACTTACAGGTTCAATTGTAGGTAAGTGAAAGCCATTATAAGGTGTGTATATATATATCGCAATTATAACCATGGATACCATGGATGTATAATCTAGCTGAACTGGGACTATAGTAGGTACCTAATTTAAAATTTGCTTATTTTTGCATTTAAACATATATAATTATCACAAAATGATGACAGTAAGTTGTTACATTATGACTGATTATTATTATATAAAACAAAAAGCCTACGTATATTGTTAATTACCGGTTTATATGAATATGCTAGTTCAGTAAGGAAAGACACGGCAGGACCAGTTGCAAGCTCCCACAACTGCCATTATAAGAGTTATTATTAAGAACACACTCATCAGCGAATGGATTCTTTTAAACGTCAGTAATCTTTTTAGGAGACCGCACGGGTCTGGGTCGTTACGGGTCACGGTCACTGCTAGGCACGGGTCTCCTCCAATAATAATAATATGGGTATCAGATAAAAACAAATTAATAGCCTAATTCAATTATATTTGCACTAACTATTGCCCGCGACTCCACTCGTCTCTTGAAACCTAAACATCTTGACCGATTTTGAAGTGCATGGTGTTGTTATAATCGTATTCATCACCGAATCTCTATATAAGCCTTTCACCAGTGTATTCTTCGAATTCATTGGTCGAAGGCTACTTTTAGGCAGTTGGGTTTTTTGATTTTTTAAATTAATACTTGTTTGTGACAGTCTCTTAGGTTACACACATACCTATCGTTACGTCACTGAAATGACACTTTTCAGCTAAAATCCATCTTAGCTTTATCTGCCGCGCTTCAGTAGGTAAATCCCAAAATCTCGGTTATCCAACTATACCTATGTATACTACATTTTGATTTACCTACACAAGTACACATCCACTATAATAGTATTATCAAAATAAAACCAACACACATTTATGTTTATACTTAGTGAATAATAATTATTAGGATTAATTTATGGTTGTTCTCGTTTGCAGGTAAATCCCACACGAGGAGGCGGTCGTCCGTCCGCGGTCAACGAAATAAAAGAAGTAAGAATTGATTATCATAATTGGTTTTTAAAACTAACGGATTCATAAAGCTACCTCTTCATTCTAACGAAACGCTGGTGTTTTATCTTATTATTAGTTAGAATATGTGACGCCTGACTGAATCCGCGCGTATTCGTGATTGAATTTCTTATGTGTCTTTAATTAAATAAACTATGTATTCATCACCAGCATGTACGAGGTCTGACCGTACTCAGTTCAATGCCAATCTTATCAAGATTTTCACTGGGGAGTACGACAGGGCACGTTCAGAAGGTGGTAGCTCGCCGTTACCAAGAACAGTGGCTGATTGGAAGTTCGGGGAGTTGGATCGAGATAAAAACAACGCCTTGCAAAAGTCTGAATACAGAGGACTCAGGCGGCTTATTAAAAAGGTACGTTTTACGAAAATTTTGCGTCCATCTTGATGATTAGAAATTAAGCGTATCGTACTCGGGAAACAGGAGTCTTATTTTATAAATAACGTCATTACGCTAAGTCTATTCGGTGATTTGATACTTAATTCTCAGATTTTTGACATATTTTTGTAAAATCTATCATTTCAGTTTCAGATAGTTTATCAGACACTTTACTGCCTGTGTTGAAACAGGGACTAAATCTTTTTTTACGTTTCATTAGGTGGTGAAACCAAAGAGGTGTGCTCGTGCGTGGGCCCGTGGCTGCGACGGTAATGGCGACGGAGAGATCACTCACGTTGAGTGGGTGTCTTGCTTGCTCTTCAACCCAGAGCCGCCAGCACCGGACTGTGAGTATCTTTGTATACACAAGTTTATTCCACCAGTCTAATCGATATTGTAGCTGTAACCATCATCAAGGTCTACACGGAATTTCTTACGTTAACTCGTCGATTTAGTCGGACTCAAATCGTTGTCAAATGTTTGACAGATTTATCGAATCTGGGAAACTGGCTGTATCGCATGTCGCATGTAATGTACATAGGTACACGATTTCACTCTTACATAATTACTAATACTTAATAATTAGCAAATTGTTGATGACTTTTTCAAGTAGGTAGGTACTATTGTCTCATTGCTCATCTCATCACAAAATCTTTTTGAAAACTACTTATTCTTATTAATATTATAAATGCGAAAGTTAGGATAGATGGATAGATGTGTGATAGTTAAATCATAAAGGCAACATTTTTAAAACAAAGATTGTTCATTATTGTATTCCTCATCAGTGATCACTCAACAGACAAATTGTTTTTTTAATTACTAGATACAGCAGACAGCAGGTACTATAATACTGTTACTTATTCTGTGGTATAACGTACAAAGATAAGAGTCTAGATTTACTACGAAGATACACACAGATGTAAATTGATATGACAATGGGTACAATGCATGTTGCGAACTAATTTAAGAAGGTAACATCTACCTAATGTAAATTTTCTATCTAAATCTATGTAAATTTTACCTAAATAGGTATATATTTCTGTGAAGAGATGCAGGACCGAGGTTCCGAAGTTTACATTAGATATTCTTCCGTAGTTTTTATGATTAGAAATCTTATAATGATTTTTAAAACAATAAAACCTTACTTCTTAAATACGGAGCCCCAAAAAGTAAAGTATTACCAGTTAATCAAACTTTAAAATATGCTGTGGATAAAATTATATACATATCTATAAAATAATATCGGATTTATGGAAATTAACGGGCCTGTCTAGACTCTCAAGTTTTGAGGCATTGAGTAGCTTTGGCGCCAGTCTTAGAAATTGCAAATAAGGTTGAGTATCATGAGACGTTATGATTAGTGTCTCAATACTCTCTGAATGTGATCGTCCAAAAGCCTACCTTCAAAATGCGGCCGCCTCCGTGGTTCGACTAACGTCTCGTACTCGTAAAATGTTGTGTGTGAATGGTAGTAAAAAGGTTCGTATTTGCGACTTAAGCCCGGTTCCTGAGCCCTCAGATTAAAGTTATTCATCGATTAAAGTATGTCCGACTATAACCTGACTGAATATAAAAGTAAAATAATAGAACTAGTTTTTTACCCGACTGTCAGGACGGGTATTGTTTTTCGCGCGTATCTTGTATGTTTGTAAATTTCTTTATTCCCACGAATCTCCCAAACGGCCGGAAGGATTTTGACAATTAGGATATCGTTAGATTCGTCTAGAAAACCCAAGTGTCCTTAGATAGGTTTTAAGAATAAAAAGTCTTAAATTTATTAAATAATTAATTTTTTTTAAATTATATTTACTTACTTGTTTTATTTGTTTATGTTATATTTTATCCTATCAATAATCGCCATTTGACGGCTCAGAAACCGGGCATTAATCGGAGCATGTTTACCCTCGAATGTATAATGTAAGTAAGTATTAGAACTTACAGTTAATCACTTAACAATTTAACGCTGCGAGTGCATAGCCAACAAGTACTAAAATCCGGCTAATAAGTATGTGTCAATCTGTGTGCAAACATAATAATAATATATAGTCTCTCTCCGTTTCTTCATGTCGTTAAACGCAGACGATGACAGCGGTCCAGAAGCTGAGCCTGATTACAATGAAGAGGAACCACCCCCGGATCCTAGTGCAGGTAATGTACAATCCATGTCTAAATGCTAACATTAGAAATGCAAAAGTAAATCTGTTTGTTTGTTACGCTTTCACGCCTTAACCACTCGATCGATCTATATAAACTTTCACACAGAGATAGTCTAAGACCTGGAGTACATAGGTTACTTTTACCGATATCCTAGGCGAGTAAAAGAGCGGATGAAAACTGGTATCCCATAAAGATCTAGTATTTCAAAATGAACAGTTTGACAAAATCAGCAACGTGCATACTTTTATTTGTTCAATAAAAATAAAATCTTAGACATTTTTTAAACAGTGGAAAACTAATATGTAATTCTTCTTGTTTCTAATTACCTTAACCACATGTTATTTACTTATAAATTATAAGATTAACTGACGAAGATAACCTGCGTTGTTCTGAGCTCGTAGCGTTGTGATAATTAACTTGTTCTTTGTACACATTATTTGAACCTGCAAGCTACAACAATTTGTTTTCCACAGTATTACCCGGCATTGTGAGGAACTCATTTGCACCAGACGGATCGGAGTCAGAATCTAGGCGAGAAGATGAAGTCAACGACTGCTTAACGGATAGACAAGCCGTTCTAGATGAGCAGGTATTATCTTCAACTAAGTTGCCAATATTTTAGCAGTGTTTTTACTTTGTTTACTTTAAGCCAGAAATGCCATAGCCATAGTCAATTTTAGGTAACATATTTAAAGTTCCTGCTAAATGGTATCGCTTGCCTCTGGATGGAGTTGCAAGTGGCACGAAATCAGCGCGGTAGTGGAAATTAGGTGAGGCCTGTGTCTAGCAGTGGACGTCATTGGGTTGATACGATGATGAAATATAAATTTTCCCTTTTCTCTTTTAAAGTCGATATTGGAGGTTTTTTTTATTTAACCCACCTTCTTTCTTCTTGTTTTTTGCCTAAGGAAATTTTATGTATAGAAATATTTGCAAAAATTATATATGCATATTTTCGGAGATAGGTACCTACGTACTTTTTTCCGCATCTCTATTCAAAAATCCCCAGTGTGCGTCGTGGTACATAAAAAAAAAAAGATGAATCACACAGTATCTTAAATACTGCCGCTGATGAGCTTAAAGACCACAGATTCTCTCTTAAACTAAGATTAAAGTGCTAGTATACTGCTTTTGTGTACCTTTAGTCAGCTTAAGGCTGCTTTTTAAAGGTAAGGCTAAATTTTAATATTTGTAGTAAGTTTTAATATTTGTATTGACTGTGAGATACATTTTTATCTGTAAGATCATACCTGTACCACTTTTCGTGCAAATAAATAATTTGTGCCCAAACCGGTGGTATAAGGTCTGTAAAGTGTACCTTTAACAACTTAAATTGACAGCTTTATATGTGTTCCACTAGTCAAGCGCTATGTACTCCCAGTGCTATTTGCCCAGTAATCGATTACTATCAGGCGGGTCGTTGCCATCGTAGTATAAAAAATATTAAAAGAATACATATTATTGTTTTCAGAAAACAGGCGGTGCTGCTCTGTACGTCCCAGAATGTACAGGTGACGGCCGATATGCTCGTGCTCAGTGCTACCGATCCACGGGGTATTGCTGGTGCGTCCATCAGGACACTGGCAAGCCTATACCAGGGTCTTCGGTCAAAGACAGACGGCCTGACTGTGATACCGCCCCACAACATGCTAGTCCAATGAGAGGTACATATATACAAGATATATGTTGATTGTTGACCCTCAAACTCAAATAAATATTACTTATTATAAATTATATCTATAATAATATTCCTTTCCTTTTCCTTTTTTCCTTTTTCCTTTTTTTTGTTTAATTATATCTATTATTTCCCGTTTACAGGTTGCCCAGAGCCAATGAAGAGCAATTTCTTACGTGAACTGAAGAAATTCTTCATATCAAAAATGACCACATCTATCAACGGGACTGGACCAGGGTATGTTACAAATATTATGTTGACAAAAAAAATAATATTAATTCAATAGAACAGGAGGATCGCGGTCCTATTGGAAATCTCTTGAAGAGGCCTACGTAGTGGACATCCTACGACTGATATGATGGTGATGATGATGATTAGGTAATTGCATAGGCAATGGTACCTTATTACCTTAGTCTTCTAAACGCGAATACGCCTTGCGCCCATTCTGATAGCTACCTAAGCGTACTGCGCCCAATGTCGCCCTTTACTACCGACGCGATTTACAAAATAGTTTCGGCGACCAGCTATTTTGTCATTGTAATTAAGAATCCAAAGCACAACTTCTTTCCTTCAAAATAAATATAAAAAATATTAATTTGTCTATGATACCTATGTAGCATAGTTAGTAACACCAATACCGATAGTTAGTAGGTCCTTAGCCATTTCGCGTATAGGTTGTCCTCATAAAATGATATATTTTTTAATATACAGAGAAATGGTTAAATGGGGTGCGTCAAAAGAGGAACAAGCTGCAACTTGGACGTACGTGATGTTTGACAAAGACAAGAACAAGGCACTTGAACGTCGGGAATGGAAGGCGTTCCACCAGTTGATTTCTAATGTCGAGCACTTAAGACGCTGCGGTCGCAAGTTACCACGGTATTGTGACGTCAACCACGATACAAAGATCAGTATTACGGAGTGGATGGCATGCTTGGATGTCACACAAGGATCGCAGAGTTCAACAAGTGAGTATATTTTATTAGAGTTACTGCTTACCATCACGCAGTCCGTAAGGTATAGGCCATATAGGTACTGTGCTAAGACCGTTGACGTCCGTCTTTCGACTTTTTTTTTATAAAAAGGAGACTGATTGGTTCAGAGAAAAGAGTGGTCACTATCATACCTTTTACCATTATAAATATTTATTAATTTATAATTATTATAAAGCTGAGTTTGTTTGGTTGGTTGAATGCGCTTATCTCAGAAACTACTGAGGCCCGATCACGAACTTCTAATGTAAACGTAATCGTATCGCCATCGAGCAAAAATGTATGGCAATTTGTACAGCGCCTCTATCGTACGTAAGATGCACCAAAATTGGTAGCACGAACTTTTGACAACTACTTTCGTCTGGTAATCGTATCGAGCTCGTCTGGTATTTCCATACAAATTAATTTGAATTGCGATCACGAACTCAATTTTGACATACGCTACGTAAAATTCGAAAGCTGGCTAACGTATTCGTCGAAACCTTCCGTCACTTAAAATTTCTCAGTGAGTAAAGTTTTGAAACGGGTTTAAACTAATTTTTCAACATTTATGTACATATAGAATGCATGTATAATCAATATTAATAATATATAACATATTTTATATTAGTTATTAGAGCAATAAATGGCCTAAATTCATATAACAATATTTTCTCAAGTTTCACATTGTGAACCGCCAGGTGGCGTCCTTCCATTTTGTTGTTAAATTATTGTATCAATTTGGTATAAATTATTCCAATATAATATTCTTAACGTAATTAAATAAGTTTCCTATAATTTTTGCATAATATTTAGAGAAAAAATAAGCAAATAATACGCCGATAAAAAAATATAAAATGCGCCATTTTAAATTTTTTGACATTTAATTCAATGACATTACTACTATCGAGTAGGGTAGTGTGCCCAGTGTATCGGCTGCAACAAATGCCTTTAACCTAACCAAAAATATTAAAAAAATGGTATAATAAGCATTCTAAATTAATTTATAACTATTTTATATGTAAATTTACGGTTTTAATACACTATATTTATACTTTTTTTTACTCGGAAGCTTAGATATAAATAAAATAAGTCAGCTGTAATCTTGTAACGCCGACAACTGGGCATGTTTACCTAAATTCCTAATGTAATGGTATCGACAAATGTTTCGAGCCCTCGATAGTCGATAGTAAGAGTTCGTGATGCCGACTCACGTAAACGTATCGAGCCCTCGATACGTTTACGTTACGATTACGCATATATTTTGTGATTGGGCTACTGCTTCGAATTGAAAAATTATTAATATAGTGTTGGATATCCCATTTAACGACGAAAGCCAATGGGAGCTAAGTAGCCCTGGGCAACAGCTAGTAAAAAATATAATACAATAATTATATGGATTTCTCGCATTGATTGGATTGGACTGTTATTGTCACACATTTTTTGTTTTCAAGGACTGCCGATTTCAAATTACGGAGTTTCGATTTCAAAGTAATGGCTATTTCACACATTAGTCTGTTTTCCATACTACAAACAGTGTATCTCACTGTCTCACAATATTTTTTATTCAACATTAAGTGTCTCTATTTGCACTAAGTGAACATTAAACTTTTATATTTTCAGCTGAAGCCACGAAGGGTTCTACTAATCCGCGGAGAAAGGGCCCCAATCCATTAGAGTCGTTTTTGAAGGCTGACGACTAAACAGACAAATACATCGTATTAATAGACTATAATATATACTTACATATATTATGTACCAATGTTATTGGTAGCAGACAAGTGAAGTGTTTTAAAGCTAGGATGAGACTATAAGGCTTAGAGGCGATCAACGTTAGAAGCATACAATGATAAAGTATTATTTAATAATTAAAATGTATCCGCAACTTAATTATATACGACTATACAATAATTGCCTTTATTCCCTGCTCTCATCACTCTGATATTATTATCTGGCAATCAATGTGAAAGGGTTGTTTGTTAAAGAAATTTGTGATGAATTAAGTTGTGAATTTGGTTCTAATTAATTTAACCTGTCTGTGCTAGCATTGGGATATTTTATATTTATTGTTAGGTACCAATGGCATGCGGTCAGAAAAATATTCCTAATGATCGGCAGTCGCTAATAATTGTCCCATTTGGCAAAGAACTGTGATGAGGTTTAAAAATAAAAAATGGGTTGGACACCTCATTAAATCGAAGGAAATTTAAGTATTTCTTTATAAAATTTTAGATGTATAATTGTAGTAAGTATGTTGTTTTTAACGTTCGCCACAGTATTCCACGCCCTATTGTTTAGTTTTTATATGAGTTTCTTAAAGATTCTCACAAAATAAAATTAGTTTAGCGTAAGTAATAAAATTATTCTTGTAACTTATTAAAATAAATACACAAATTCTGACTGTCACTAGTCTAAACTTCTATTATGTAATTATACCAGTGTTCTCCACGGAATTTAAGATAAGAATCAAGTGCCTATGTACAATGCAACTTCCTGAACAGATGCTCTTACTTACAGCTTGTCCACTTGACTGCCGTGCGGCGCGCCCCACCGCACCGCCGCTGTGTGGACAAGGTGTTAGGATGCTTATCGTGTCAATGAATTAACCCTTTGAACGCCAGAGACGTCTATACAAGTAAAATCAAAATGTGCTCACCACGCCAATGACGGCATGGCACGTCAAAAATGTATTTTAAAAGCTTGGCGCTCAAGGCACGGCGATACCAATTGGACGTGGCGGTCAAAAGGTTAAATATTACTGGGGATTAAAAAATAGTTATTCTTTCCTCCCCTTTATCGGTATTCCTCATGTAATACCAGAAAGACAACTGGTATTTCCGGCAATTGTTATGAAGTTGTATTGTGATCTAGATTATTATTTTGTTATTAGGGCTTGTACACAAAACTGCGATTGGCGCGATGCCAATATTCATACCCAGAAAACTGGGAACCGAATTGCTGCAATTTCGTGCGGTAAGAAGTCTCTTACCATTCGTAGTTCGTAGATTTTTATACATCGCATCGCAGTTTTATATAGGGATATAAGCCCCTATGACGTTAATTTACACGATGCAAGTACATAGCAATGACCTCTTTGTTCCTCGTAAGGAATATGACAAAAACAGCAGCTACCTTGCATACTTACGTGTAAATAAGTCCATATTATTTATTAGCTAAACCTCATGTATTAGGTATGTACATAACAAGTGTTAACGCCTTTACTTTATAGTTTGTTGTAAGTTTTGTTTAATCTTATTTAAAACTATGAACTGTCTATACAGTTGCTGAATATGTTATCTTTTACTTCTACATATATATTTATCGAAAATAAATATAATATTATTATTTACAATGATTTTAACATTAACTGAATAATCATATATGTAATTTGTTTACAAAAGTATCATAAAAGAACACAAATAGTTTTATTATAGCACTATGAGAAATTATAGTAGGTACCTACCTATCAATCTTTTGAGTAGGTATAAACCTAAACATGTAATAAGACTATGTAGGTATTTAAAATAATAATGTATTTGTGGTAGTCAGTGTCAAATTGTAAGTACTATGTGATATTTTGTCATTACTATTGATAAATAAAATAATTAATATTTTGCCTTTAATATTTGTTCTCGTTACATATGACTTCAAATTGGAAGCATATCTCACCCCTAATTAATATTGCCCACGGATTTTACAGTCTTGTTCTTATAATGATAGTCAATTTGCCGCATCCAGGATCATAAGGAGGACGAAAATAACGTTTCAAATTCTCGAAAATCATGTAGTAGTAAAGCAATTGGTCTTAATTTTAAAGCTCAATACAAATGAAAACTATTTTGACGTTCTAAGTATTTATAAAAAAAAATAACATTGACCTTTGTTTCGGTCTACATCATTATCATCATATTAATAAAAATGCAAAAGTTAGGATGGGTGAATATTTGTTACCTACCTAGGTACTTTATTACGGTGAAGACGAGAATAGGACATATTATTATTATGCTACTTTTTACCGACATACAAAGCGGGCGGCGCCACGAGCGGAAGCTAGAAATAAATAATATTAAGTTCATCATCATCATCATTACAACCCACAAGCGTCTCACTGCTGGGCGCGGGTCTCCTCCAAAGATTGTGGATTGTGGAGGGAATTTAGTCTGTCTGCTATAACACGCGGGCCTGGGTTATTATAGGATTTGTTTCAAATTTTTCTTTTCTAGCAGTGCTCTTGTCTGCATAAGGTTACTACTCCCCTTACGGCCATTAGTCGCCTTGTACGACACCCACGGGTTGAGATGGGGTAGTGACATTATGCATTCTTAATCCATCGCTACACAGATAAATATTAAGATGGATAGATGCCAAATGTGTGTGATTACTGTGGGACTAGATGGCGCTGTGTGAATGTGGTAGAATATTATTATTATTATAGGTATATGAAAAAGCCAATTCTATATTGTAAATGTTATATTGTAATAATAACCTGTACACATAAAACAATAACAAAAGGTACAACTTTTTAAAAACTTACAAAACCGGTACTATACCAGTGTATATTAATTGGAATCCCGTAGCATTACAAATATGCGACGAACATGGAATTCTAAACAACAAATACCTACGTCTATTTCCACTTCTTACATTTCAGTTACATTTTGCAAGTATCTATGGCAGACAAGACTTGGAATACGTTCACCGACTAAATCAGGGTCACTTTCTAGAGAAACGCCATATCAGGAGTACCCTTAACCGATTGATGAATGTTGAATAAGGAAGAGGAAAGATGTATGTCAAAATCGTAGCAGATGGAAGACAATAGTCTTTGCCTACCCCTCTATTGGAAATGAGGCGTGATCTATATCAGACAAATATTACACGACAGTAGCACGCACTAACGGTCGCAATGATTCAGTCTTATTTTTTTATACCTATTTAGGTATATGATATGATTATTATTTGGAACTATCTGACCTCACGAACTTTCTACAGCCATATGTTTTTTTATACAGACTAGGTAATTTTTTTAAAAATAAATGCATATTTCCCTATATCCAACAAGATGCTTTGAAGTTGTATTTCTTTTTTAATCACGTAACTAACTGTAATCAATACTTATAACTAGTTAAATACATCAAAGTGTCTGAAATGTAACTAATGGATATAGACGAATAAATTGAGTCTATTTACTAGGAGGATTAGATAACCTACCAATGGAAAAAACTACTGAACCAAAATCTTCTAATTACCATAACATAGAATATAAAGCACATCGACATCAAAAACATCAATCAATAAGATATCGATAAATAACGTGTTTTGTGCAAAAGGTAAAAGTACAATGAGATTACTAAAATTATTATGAACATAGTAATTATAGATTAGCATGATCGCAGCTATTACATGATTCTTGCTCACTACAGACAGATAATACACTGCAAGCTAATTTCGTTTAATAACGCTATAAATCTGAGTAATCTACTAATGTAGTGCATATTAAAATCAAACACCACTAAAGATACTAACGTCATAATGGCTTCCTATTCCACAACTATACAGTTACATAATAAATATTTTTATCAACATTAAACATCACAACAGCACAATTAGTTACGTTTATAGCACTTTTTGCTTCCATACGCAAGCATAGCGACTAATTGATAACAACTCGTTTTAAATAGATAACCAAGTTTTCTCTTAAGTCCCTCTCTTAAATTTCACAATAATGCTGTCAAGTGCACACACTAAAACAGTATTGGACTTAGCCTTTTACTAAACAATGGCTAGGGCCCGAGCGGTGCGAGAAGAGAAAATATCTAATTTACTTGCCTACTTAATTACTAAATCGTTGGTAACTTAACAGCTGTTTACTGCTGTTTACATTTAATTAAATTTGTCTACTTAATCGCCTTTAAACGAGCTTATTATCAAGGATACTATTATTCTTTTGGCCTTTTAATAAAACATATTCGCTGGCACTAGTATGGAATTAAAAGTTTGCTATATACTAATTATGTTGATGCGTGTCTGGAACCTGTATGCAGTTAACGATTAGATGTTTAACGAATATCTATCTATATAATTTTTTTTACACAATTCGTTACAAGAACAATATTACAAGAAATTGCTAATAATATTTTACTAATTCCCTGTGCTAGCTACCGTCTATTAGTCGGAATGTATAAACACTACTATGGAGAAAATATAGAAGTACCAAACGTAAGACATTATGAAGGCTGGAAGTGTAGTTGAAAGACCCGCTGTCATTTAAAATCACGCCGTTTCATAAGCTATAGCAATGTAGTCAGTCCTATATCTTAAAAATGCTAACGCGATTTAGGCTGACCACACGCACAGAATCATACAAGCAGTTTGCTGTCAGTCACTACAGATAACAAATGCTGTGTACAATTTTGTTTCGCTCAAGAAATATCAAGCAGATTATCAAATGCACGCTTGTGATCATTTTAGCGCTTACATAGAAGCGTATGGACACTATTGAGTAATTTTAGATATACCTCGCTTGCTGTCCAAACCCCATTCGAGTATTCAGCAATTGCCTAACAAAAATATTCTGTGATCGATTTCGGCTATCGACCGGCTATCGTATTTCAAAAGTTATAATAGCCGTACGTAGGTCGTAGTAAGGCCAGCCTCACATGTGAATTACGTTTTAAATTAACTTTATACATTGTCCACTCTAAACACACCTGGTATCAATTAAAATGATGAGTATTATTTTTCTTGATTTTTATTTCAAATAGTTTAAGCTTACCTACGTGGCGTCGATTTATTAGTCAAAACACCTGTTACGAACATGAATACACAAATGGTTTGAACCCTGCAGTTTAATCACTGTTTTGTCTGTCGCTTGCACAGTTTTTTTTGTATTCGTTTATAGTTTCTGTGAGTATTTTTTGGAAGATGCTGTCGAACACTTGGTTTTTAACTATGGCCTCGTCGGTGTGAAGCGAAGTCCACTCAGGTTCGCAGCGACGCCATTCATTGAATAAAATGTCGTCGATATGATCAGATCTCCGACCAGACACACCTGTAAAATACCAATAGCAAAGTGAGTAACGCAATCTTTTACGTCTCAATTAGATATCAATTGAAAAATAATACTTACCAGCAACAACTGCAGTGGTAATATTAGTTAGAACCTCCTTCATATCTTCAGAAGTAGTCTGAACTAGAGTGTCTATGTGTCCTTGAGGTTTTTGCGGTAACAAGTTGCAAGCGTCCCAAGGATTATCACTAGTGTCTTGTTTAAGCTTTTCTATCGACTCCTGACAAAAATCTGCTAAGTATATATCAAAAGCGTCATCAACACTTGGTTCAGATATTGAATTTCTGTTATCAAAATGAACGCCTTCTAAAGTATTCGTAAAAGAGTCTGAATGAAGGAAGTTTTCTATTTTAGCTTTGGAGACTTCGTCCACGGCAAACATGCGTGGAGGCTTAGGTATGATTTCAGTAGGTGGCGTATATGGAGGCGGCGGCTTGTCGGGAATCTCTCGGACTACTAGCATGCGACTTTGTTGCTGTTCTAAGGCTTTAATCTGAAATTTAAAAGAAACAAAGTAACTATATATTTTTGTCTGTTTTGACAGTTTACCTCCGCCAAATTGGTATTTTGTTGACGTCACATAGCTTATGACACTCGGGGGAAAAATACAAATCTAATTGATATAAAATAAAATACAAATAATCACCTCACACTTTAAGGTGAGCCAAGCCTAAACGGCTACAGAAGGTCACTATGGAACAGACATACCCACATACATACATACAAACGCGCGAAAAACATTGCTTAGCCTCCATTTTGGCAGTCGGGTAAAAATAAAAATATATAATAGGTAAGTAGTCGAAACTCCATACAAATCTCGGGATCTACTGAACTGATCTTCAAAATTCTTATAAAGGGCGTAGGTTCCCGGGTGGCTGGGACGCGTGGGTCTAACCTATCTACAATGAGTTATTGAGACGTGTAATATAACAAAAGGGAAACTACCTAAAATGACGCTACGGGCGGCAAGCTATTATATTTTAAAGGAGTTCTATAGTTACACGATTTCCGTCAGAATTACACTATACACCCGGGCGAAGCCGAGGCGGGTTGCTAGTTTATTTATATAAGTATTAGTATTACATTAAAAGGCATTAAAATAGGTATGGTTGAACTATGGGCCTCATCTCATTGTAATTGTTATTTTATTTAATTATTTCTTATTTCTGTGTCATTAAATATGTAACGTAACGTGTGACGCCGAGGCGATAAATAGTAACACACAAATATCGACGAAAAATAAAATATGGCGGCATCAAGTTCGTCAGGTCAGTTAATTCTGATATTTTTATAATAGGATACTATAATAATGTTAATAATATATCATAATAAGTAATACAATTAATAATAAGTAACGAACTTGTATTTGTTGTTTTTAAGTAGTCAACTTTTAAGGAAATACTCAAACATGACAAGGCATGAGACAGATAATTTCTCTTAAAACATTGCAACTGACCGGTTTTCGTAATAGAAAATAAAAAAATGTACCTCTCTCTCAATGGCTAACTGTTGTCTTCTTAATTCTTCAGCTTCACACTGGACGGGCGTGGATACCATCAACGAGTTTGAACTCTGTGGTTGACTACTCACACTTTCATTATCTAAAATACAAAGGAATTTTATTATTTTCCATACGTTAAAAAGTATACAATATAAAACGAGAATTCACGCGAGTATTAAGCCGACCGCAATCACAAGGTGACTGATGCGATGTTGCAATGTCAAACGGATCGTATGTGAAATAAATTCTTAATCTACCCTCACATTATTGTTTTACAATACAGGCTCAGGCTTAGTTTAGGCACAACTCTCCCACAAATAGAATTAAATGTCAACTCAACTTACACAGATACAGAATAATAATACGGCGCGTTGTTATGGCCTCATCAGTCTGCTTGTGACCACGGCCGGTGTAACCTGGTCCAAACGTGTCGTGACAAAACGAATCATGCAACGAATACACACGACTTGTGTTTCTATTGAGATTCTTGGTAGGTACAATTATGTTTTTAGGTTTCCGTACCTCAAAAGGAAAACTTGGAACCCTTATAGAATCACTCCGTTGTCCGTCTGTCTGTCTGTCAAGAATATGTCTCTCAAGAACGCGTAAAGATATCAAGTTGAAATTAATATCAAATATTCTGATCTGCAATTAGTTCAAATTACTTGGTGCAATAAAAAAATCAGAATTCTAAGTAAAATCAAAAGATACAGCCGTTTATGCTCCATTTTTGTCGCATATGACGATCAAAAAAGAAAAAAGGTCCCGTTGACCTAGAATCGTGAAATTTGGCAAGAAGCAATATAAAGTTGCACAAGTAAAGGAAAATATCCGAAAACCGTACTCGTGTCGTTATATCACTGATTATTTAGTACTATATTGGAGGGGTATAAAGTGAGAAGCTTAAAAAATGTAAGTACTAAACTTAATAGTAAGTTTATACGGAATGACGTTACATAAAGATGGTTCACCTACATACATTTACGTGAATATCTATTATAACTTATAGTTATCCCATTAATCATCATCATCATATCAGCCCAACGACGTCCACTGCTGAACATAGGCCTCACCTAATTTACGCCACTGCGTTATCCCATTACCTACTAATAACTTACATTTCAATTACAAAAAAAAAATGCATAATCCTATGAAACCCTCGGTGCGCGAGTCCGACTCGCACTTGGTCTATCTTTTTTATTTATTAGGGCTTCATGGATTCAACATCTAATAACTATGACCTAGACAAAGTTAGTAAGATGAGAACCGCGTATATTTAACAGTCAACTAGAATTAGTGTAAAAAAGAGGTAAATTATTATTAAAAAATAAATAAAAAAAACTTTTAAAGTTGACATTAGTGTACCAACAAAGTCGCACAGTTCAGAAAGTGCAAGATACTATAAGTAAGACAAATTTTAAACATACTATGAAATTAGGTTATTTCTATTATTATATTTCTAACATTGTTTAGTTAAGGATAAAATAATATAAATATTTACCAGAACCAGAGGACTGTGGTGACTTAGGCGAGTTGCCCCCCGTAAAATCGGGGAGCGGACAATCAACGACAGCGGCAGCACCTACAGGTACAGGCAGCGGCCCAGTTATCTGACTAGCATATCTTGTGGGCTCTTCAATTGGTGAACCCAAATTAGTCTGTGTTTCTGCCATCACTAATTCACAAATACACGTCTTAGAATTGTTCGATTTTGCATCATTCATCATCACTACACTTCCTGTATTACTTGACGAACTTGTGGAAGTATTTGTGAGTACCTCGGAACTCACATTCGATACGTTCTGCTCTGGGTTCTTGAGCACTTTTGAAGTAGTTAAACAATCCAATTCTTCATAGTCTGGAGTAACAGACACACACTTATCATCCTCCGCAAATCCTCTGTAATACTGATCGAACTCATCCACGAGGCTACGAGCCGTCGACGGCGAGCTAGTATGTAATTCCCTATCCTTTATCTGTTCCATCAGTTTCTCGACTATATCGGTTCCTACAACTGAATTATTGGACGAACAGACAATATTAGTCAATTCCCTCTCGTTGACTTCATACTGTTTCCCGCTGCTAAATATCTGAGGTAACGCTAGATCATTAAAGATAATGTTTAAATATCCGCCGTCTACGGCTACAAAGTTTTCAGCAGTGACCTCAGATTCGTGTTCCCTGATGGTAATGCCCGGCACGTCAGCGGTCTGGACGCACTTCTCAGCGCTACCGTATGTCACGAGTGAGGGAGTCATCAACAGTGCCACGTCGAATTTTGGCTTCGGCGAGGTACTCTCCTCGCAACCACTGCTCGAAAGATCAAAACATTTTAGAGGAGAAGCATTCCTATCGCTAGAAGATGTTCTCTTCAATTTTTTCTTTCCCAAAATGATGTTATCAACATCGACGTTACTATTCAGTTTAAGTTCTATGTTTTTCTTAGTTTTTATAAGTGCTACTTTCCTTTTCTCAGAGAGTGCGAGTAGAGCTTTACGCATACGTTGCATCTCCCCACATTCATGTTGCAGTTTGAGCAGTGCTCCACGCTGCTTTTTCTTCAACGTCGATATGTCTGTATTATCTCGCTTCTTTTTCTTCTCCAGCCAGAGTATTTGAGATTTCGTAAAGTCCTTCAGAGCATCTTCTCGCATCTTCAAAACAAATAAGAGATTCTTTGCTCGTCTTTGCTCATCGCGAATGAGTAAATTAAGCTGAAAACAATAAACCATATTTATAAAATAAATCGACTTTATTTGCATGATTAACACAACTTACAAGTAAATACTGAAGGACCATTTACTGCCATTATGTGTTCATAACGATTAATATTACAGTTGACCATCGATTGAGCATTAATACATAAGAATTACGCCGTTATCCACTTTCAGCAAAATATTTACAAAGTAAAGAATAACACATACCAGACAAAGACTCTTGGATGCCATTGTTTCGGAGTCATCGATGTTCGTGCCATTTTCCAGCTTCGATAAAAAGTTATTGTACACCGAATTATTAGCATCATATGTAGGATCAAATAACACAGAGTTATTCATGAAACAATCCACCTTATTCTCAGATAAAGAACAATTTTCCAAATACTGGAGAGAAGCAAAAAATGAATCAATAAAGTTGAGTTCCCTCTGGAACTGTTCACATATGTAGTCGTTCTCTAATAGACCGTTATTAACTTTTATTGCACTAATTATTTCCGACGGTTTCATTAATTTATCGAATAAGTAGGAACAGTCGAGCGAGTTCAGTTCGCTCGAATTGTTTATGTTGTTCTTCCCTACATTTTTGATATGTTTCCTAGTATCGTCTGACGAATCATTTTTTTGTTTGTTTTTCAGTTCATTTTTTAACACAGACATCACAGTCATAGGATAAATTAATGTGCTAGACGGTTTACTAGAGCTAGCTTCCTCTTCATTGCCAACTACGTGGAAATTAATTTTTTTTCTAGCTGTATAGGTTAACGTTGCATGACTATATACATAAGAAGCACTTTCACATATACTTATATCGCCTGAACTAATATCTTCTTTCAACGGAGATATCTTATAAGGCGGCATTTTGAGATTCGGTAATGATGAACTACGAGAATTGACACATTTTTTTTCTCTAACTTCAGATTTATCTTTTGTAAGTGTTACATTTGGTATTTCGAGACTATCAAATACTTCTTTGATACATTCCGTTTGCATGGAATTATCACACTTGCAATTTTCTATTTTAATAACGTCCGTTTCTACAAGTTGGTCTACTGAACACTGAGGATCAGTGCCGACATTCACATGCTTTAACATAATAATATTATCGGTGTAACTGGCACAATCTGTGTTGAATTCCCTTTTTACTGATTCATTACTATTTAGCGAATTCTTTGATACAATATTCGTCACTTTATACTTTTGTTGTTTATTATCGCGTGGAACTGTTACTGTTATTGGAGTACTACGACTATTACCAATAAAATTTTTTAAACTAAATTTATTTTTATTTCGTGAAGTAGACAAGCGATTTTGTATAGGTTTCTCCGTAGATTTTCGTTTGGGAGAAAAGTCTGTTCCGAGATTATCATGCATTCTTTTTTTTATATCTTCATCACTTTCATTCGGAGCATCAAAATTTTTGCTTAAACTAGATCTGGTTGGATATCCACTTTTTGAATTCTTAACTGATACTAAAAACATAAAATAAAACAAAATATATTAAAATTCTGCATGCAATAAAATATATATACCTAAGTATATATTATATGTATTACAAAACAAACAAAAAATAACCACAATTTATGTAGTAAATACCAATTATTTTATAACTAAAACTTTTACGAAACCAAAATTATAACAAAGAATTTTTAAAGATTAATTTGCAAAATAAGCTCACCTTTTCTGTTTGTCTGTCTTGTTCTCTCTGTGATCTGAATGGTCGCTTGATTGCCTCTTTGGCTCAATTGAGTAATATTCATTTCTTTATTTTTAAATCCGCTGTTTGGTTTGGCACTTGTTTTAGTTTCCTTCGTACCTAGAACATTAGGGGAAAAGACATAAGATAAGCTATAGGCGATGCACAGTGTTTGATATGACCCAAAAAATTTCCGTCTGCTGTTTATGGTAGTAATCGATCTAGGGATGCATTTAAAATGCAAGAGTAAAACACCGACGTGTCTAATTCAAATAACTTTTTTTATAAAAAATAATGAACTTTACGTGACCTTGTCGTAAAAAAAAATAAAATAAATTCTGAAAACGTAACTGTCCAAGATATTTATGTTAGATAAATATAGTCTAATAAAACATCTTAGGGCGCATATTTTCCAGTTTTTATTTTTTTTAAATCACTTCGGGATACCGAGTAATTTATTTTTTTCAGATTTTCGTTTTTATTTTTTTTCTCGAAAAAAACTCAAAAGTGTAATTTGTGACTAGCACAGAAAGGTTGCTCTTAATAAGGCCTATCGCTGATAAAATAACCACAACATAGGCATTTTATTTTGGAAAAAAATAGGGTTCCGTAAGATATTTGGTTTTTTCGGACACAAGGTGTAAAAAATCAACCAGAAAAGTTACTTATTTTGCGTACGCTGCCTAAGCTATAAAAGATAGAACCATAAAATGTTCTAATTAATTGTAGATCTTATAAATATCTACAAAAAAGTCCGCTACACACTATACCTATCTATGTCGAGTGAGGCACAACAACCATTTTTTTATTTAAATATCTTGAATTTTTTTTTGGACTACATTTAAACGCATTTATTTTACTCATGCTACTAATCCTTATCAAAATAAATTATTTCATCACTAAGTACAGTTTATGTAGATAATGGAAATTATTTTATTATTATTATTAATTATTAGATAAAATTGGATGTATGGTTTTGAAGTTATGGCGAAATTAAAATATTACGATTTCTGCTGCACCACCCGTTGCGAAGTAGTTATCTATCCTAAAACAAGGGGTTGCACTCCGGGACTGCCGGCAGAAGTGAAAACTTAGTATTAATTACATTTAAATATTTTCATCATTAACAACTTTAACATCCTCATAAAGACAATCTATGCAGCCTGCGGATAATGACTGCGTCGTCGATGTTAGTGTCGGTGTCTGTTGACCTGGGAATAATTTTGCTGACCGTGTCTTTTCTGGGTAGGCTTTTTGCAGCGATAACCGACATCCACGCGGGCGGAGCCGCGGGCGACCTCTAATAAATATTATAAAGTCACTATTTTCTTTTCACTGTTTATCCGTTAACTTCTTCTAACAAAACTACGCCTCGGATTTGATACCGCATTTATTTAGAGAATTTCACCCTCAAGTTAAAATTGTCTAAATATATATGTTTATTTATTTAATAGAAAAGACAAGAATTTCCAAGCTTTGTAATCAGGATAATCCATGATGGGTCCCTCAACCCTAACCTACTAACTACCAAGCCTGACGAAGCCCACTAAAGCCAGAAAATAGAGAAAGCTATTTAGCAAAGCAACACGGTTAAATTTTAATATTCCAAAATGTCGAATATTTTTACTACAGAGGCTTGCAAGGGGCGAATAGATAGCTCTTACCAAATAACACGACACTCATTGTTTGTTCTTCCCATTAGCATAAATGGTTCATCATTAATATATCCTTATATGAGGGTCAAAAAAACAAAAACATTTTTTTTATCCACGTCACAATTAAAATTGGAATCTACGTACTATATTTTATAGTCTAATAATATTATATTCTACTAAATTATATTTTTAGGTAACTGTATCCGTTTTACGTGACATTAAGACATAACAAATTAACTATAAGCGCCCCGTACGTCTTCAGCTGTTTATTATTAGCACCTACATGTCGCAATAGTCAATAAAAGACAATCAGCATTCAACATAGTAATATGAACATATAGCCCGGTATAAATAGAGTTTCATCTTAGAATTTCAGCTATACCTGAAGCTGGAAACTTGTATACGGCTTCATTTTGGCATTCTAAACATTGCCTCAAAAGCGGAGGAAGGGAAGGATCTTGTGTCTGAAGTTATTTAAAGTTAATGGTCACAAAAATATATTTCTGCTTATATCTCGCTTCCTATAGTTCCAATGATAATACACTCTTGATGAAAGTTGAAGACCATAAAATTTTCTACAAGTTTTATTTGATATACTTTTTATACAGTTTACCGTTTTTGAACCTAATATATAAACTAGTATAATTCATCCTATAGCGTTACTAAAATACAAAAAATCATTCAAAAAGTAAGTTATATTTAACTTGCAAGACTTGATGACTAAATATAATAATAGCCACTGGGATAGGTGGAACCAAACAAAAGTTTGTAAAACATTATTAATTATGATAAAACAATTAGTATGATTTATCAGATTGCCGCCTGCAACCAACGGATCGCTCGCGGTGGTTTAAATTACATGAGGCCTATGTCCAGCAGTGGACGTCGTTGAGCTGATATGATGATGATCATAATTGTTTGATTCCATCAATCGATGTACGTTGTCGACTTTTGAGGGAATGTTTAGAATGACAAAATGAAGCCTTATACAAGTTTGCAGCTTTATAGCTGAAATTACAAGGTTAACCCTTTTTTTACCCGACTGTCAGGACGTATATTGTTTTTCGCGTGTATCTTGTATGTTTGTAAATTTCTTTATTCCCACGAATCTTCCAAAAGGCTGGATGGATTTTGACAATTAAGGTATCGTTAGATTCGTCTAGAAAACCCAAGTGTCCTTTGATAGGTTTTAAGAATAAAAAGACTTAAACGGCGACCCTTTGAAGCCAAATTGTAAGAAGTTCAATTTTTTTTTTAACCAAACCTATCGTATGGGGTATCAAAATAAAGAGAATCAAAAGGAGATTTCATATAACCAAAAAGAGATTTATAGATAATTGAATGGTTCCAAATTTTAAGTAGTTCTATTTTTTTTTTTTAACCAAACCTATCGAGTAGAGTATCAAAATAAAGGGCGGACATCAAATGATGACATGTTATGAAGATAATGAGCAGCTATAGCACTGTACTTTTTTTTTCACAATCAAGGGTTAAAACTACAAGTAACGAAAAAAAAATCAGAAAAATTGCTTGAAATGTTAATTTAAATAATGTTTTACGTTAATGAGGACTCAAAATATAATAATAATAATAATAATAATATTCTACCACATTCACACAGCGCCATCTAGTCCCAAAGTAAGCAATTATATTTGCTTGTGTTATGGGTACTAAACAACTGATATACTACTTAAATACATTTTTTTTTTTTGTAAATACATACATATTATAGATAAATTACACCCAGACACAGAACAAATCTTTATGCTCATCACACAAAGACTTGTCCTGGGTGGGGATCGAACCCACGACCTCCGGCCTAGCAGTCAGGGTCACTAACCACTAGACCAACAGGCCAGTCAAAAATGTAATTAAATTAAATAATGCAAGTCTTCAGGAATACGATATCAAAAAAATTACATAAAAATACCAAAATTTGTTGAAATGGCAACGGATTGAGTGGGCAAAAGGAGCATAATTTAAAAAAATCTAAATGTGTATACTATTTTCACACCGTTGGCAACCCTGAAATAAAAATATGATTTTCTTGCAGCCTGACATCAGAACTACCGGTAACGGGTTATCCATTACTTACTACAGACCCTCTATACATATGTTATGTATTTAAATTTAATCAGGTATAATAATATTACAATAATCTTACGGTATTTTAGTGCGTTGCTCTCTGTTGATTTTTTGCAGTTGGGTTATTAATTTTTTTTATTTATATTAAAAAAAGACGACCTAGTAACGGTTGCGGGTGGCCGTTGGATGCGAGCGGCACAAAATTGCTCGCTGTGGCGGAAATTAGGCGAGGCCTATGTTCAACAGTGGACGTCATTGGGCTGACATGATGATGATGATGATGATGATGATGATTCACTTGTTGGATAATTTGACTGGGTTAATACTATTTTTAGTTAATTAAATCAGAATCAATTACTTATTGATCTAGATATTAGATATACCTAAAATCGTCTCGGGTAAAACCTTTAATCGAAAGAACTACGGGAGCGAAGCCCCGCGCGAGGTCTAGTTACATAATACTCAATTATACACAAATTTGTTAAGTATCCTTAGTGCAACATATTGCAAAACATTATTACGTTAAGTAGCCAGCGCTTACTCAGTTTTCTAAAAAAATAATTACAAACTTCATTAACAGCATTAAAAATAGTGCTTACAAATGAGTTATGCATGTTATTCGATCAAAAAGGTCATAATGCTTATTATACTTAAATCTCTACAAACAATTGTATTACGAAAATATTTAATAAGCTATTTTATTTTGTGATTAGGTATTATGAATGCAGATTTATTTAATGACGTGTAAAAATTTACACTAAAACTTTTGGATTTGAGACAGCAAACTATAGTATACTTAATAAGAATTAAGGCTTCTGCCCACTCATCCTGCCATACCAAGAACGTAATACGTACTACGTATACAATACCTAAAAATATTTTTAGGTATTGTATACGTGTGTATTGTGTATTGTATCAGGGGTGTCGAAATTCATCATTTAAAAAAAAAAATTATAACTGACATGTTTTTTTTTAATATTTTTTTCAGAACGTTTACAGCCTATACCATCACCCGGTAGCCGCTTCACATTGATTTTCTGGACACCGTGTAGATAATAATAGCATTTAGAAAAAACTCAGGATTAAACACGTGCTATTGTAAGCATGAATCTGTGTATTCTTAAAAAACCTGTTAAGAACATGTCGGACCATGCTCAATGTAGGGTTCCGCAGCAAGAGAGCGTATCTTCATAGCGTTTACGTTCTTTTGTTAAGAAGCGCAGATTTTTTAATTACTCAAAAACGGTATATCCGACCATGTTTAAAATAAATTTAACCCCTTAAAAATATTTATTTTAGTTATTTAACTACCAAAACTAGTAGCGGCTCACACAAGCATGACACCTATTCTCCAAATTTCATCAATATTCACTGAGAAGAATGTATATATTTTATGTCCTAAGTCCTATTCAAGTTCATCAACAATTACAACTTGGGTTAACTATGATATAGTCTGAAATAAAAAAATATTATTATATGTATTTATCTTAAACTGTGTCAATATAAAAATAATGAAACTTTAATAAACTAAAGAAAATAAACACTACTATTAATACTTTTTTAGTACAGTAAATAATAATTATAAGTACTTACTACATAACTAAAGACGATCAATACGGTATACATAAATATAGCATTATCACAACTCACTGGTTTTCAGATTTGGTATTGATTTTCGAGTTCGAGGAGAGAGAGCCCAGCTATTAGTTGTTTCAGCTGATCCGTTTTTAGTAATAACTCGTTCTGTTATCTCCGAGCTTGTAATAGCTGCGGTCATCATTAAGATAGTCAATTGAAGGATTACATCATTTGATTATAAAAAAATTAAACGGGTCATTTTCTCTAATGTATTTAGGTATACATATAAAATGCTTTGCCCTGAATGATTGACTGACGGATCAATGCACAGCCTAAACCACTAATCGTAGAGACCTGAAACTTGGAGGGTGTGTTCTTTGTATGATGTAGGCATTCCACATTTTCCGAAATTCTACCCTAGGGGGAGGGCAAAGGGGGTAAAGTTTGTATGGAACAACGTGATTCCTTGGTCCAATTTACTTTAAACTTTCTTTAACAGAAATTATGGAAGAAGTGTTTTAAAAAGTTTTAAAAGTTAAAAAGGGCTAGAAAGTTAAGGGAAACTGACTGAACGATATATCAATGCACAACGCAAACCGCTGGGTCTAGAAGCTTCAAATTTCGAACACAGATTTCTTTTGTAACATAGGCGCGCACTAACAAAGGGTTTTCCAAAATTCCCACAGGACAGGGAAAAACACTATTATTAAAAAAACTTCAAAATTTGGGCAGTTCAACTTTGAAATATCTATTAAAAAGAATATAACTCTTCTAATAGGTTTGATGTAGTATCATAAATTAAAGGTTTATTAGGAAATAAATAGTAATAAGATCGTTTATAATAACCAGAAACTTAAGAGCGGTTCTCCGCGTTTCAATGGCACGCCAACATATAAACCGTTGTAATTTTTAACCATAACTTTGACAAATTTATTGTTTTAGGAATCGACATTTACTACTTTTTACAAAATCTTGGCATAGATTTTTTTTAATTATGCCATGGTCGTGCGGCTGAAACGCACACATCTATAGATACACCTACAAATACAGTGAATTCTAGGTTTTTACAATTTTTACCCCGGTATAGGAATTCGAAACATACGACGACAGACAAGTCACCGACAGCACTAATGCTCGGACATCAATTGCGTTGCAGATTTGACTCATTAAACGTTACATCACGGGAGTCGCGGGCATTTTCATCACTACTTAAAGCCTACAGAATTTAGAACCAAGAAACAGGCAAAACAAGCCAGATAAAAAAGCAATAGAAAAATAAAATGTATTATACGCGATTCACTTTTAGTGAAAGTGAATAATAGTAACAATTGGATGGAATCATTGTTAAAAATAAACCCATTCATCCATATTGTTAAAAATAATAGGGAATATACACTCGTATACGAAATTAATATACATACCAGACAGAGACATTTCAAAAAATGAACACAAAAATAAATTGTAAGTATAATATAAATTAAAATCAAATGGGTTACAAAACAACAATAACCTAGATTGGACTCCTCTGATTCTGAGCTGTCGAAAAAATTTTTGCCCGAAATGTCAGCTTAATTAAATTTAAAAATCATAATGTTAAAGAAATAGATGGTTGTAGGAAAAAATCTTAAATTAATCAGTTTTTAATTTTTTTCTATACGGTAGACTATTTTCTAACATTAAATAACTTAAGCCGTAAAAATACGTCGTACCTACTAAGATTCGAAAAAGTTTACGACCCGGGCGCCATCAGACGAATCAGGGGGCTGGGCGATAAGACTACACCGGAGGAGGATGAGTGGAGTGAAGTTAGCACGAAGCTTACTGTTGAGCAGTCTATAACTTAAGAGTTGTAATTTCTGATGCAGAATCGCTTAAAATAAGGGATCATACTACGATGTAAACACTAAGTATATTTTTCCTTTCTTCTGTATTAGATCCACGCTTTCCAGACAGTAATAATTTTGTTATTAATAAATAAATTTACTTACATTTTGCTGAGCTTGATAAACGGGCGATAATCCTATTGGAGGACCGCCTATCCAACTGAGTACCAGTTTTAATTGTTCTGCTTGCTGCTTTGATTGAATTTGATAACTTCTGTTTACATTCATCTGAAGTAAATGTTAAAAAATTTTAAGACAATAATATGATACAAAAAAACAATAATTTTATTTATGCAATTATTGATTTCGTAAACAGTATGATTTTTTAAAATGTTTACTAAACATTTACCTAGTTTATTTTGTTGTAATATCAATCAGCAGAATTAATTAGCTATTAAATCTTTAAGGCATAAAAGTAGGTATTGAATATTTTACCTACTCAAAAGTAAGTAAGTATAGTGAATAATTTGGAAAGTTATATTGGTTGTAAATTACCGATATAACGAGCGATTTTGTGTCGTCTGCAACCAAACGACTCGCAACCTTTACCTCGTCGGTCCATCTTAAATAATAATAATAATGTTGGACATTCACACACTGCGTAGGTACCTAACTAAGCTAATGCTTGTAATATGGATACTAGAAAACTGATATAACACTTAAATAACATTTTGTTTTTTTTGTAAACTTATACATACATATTAACGATACATAACACTCAGAAACAGTACAAATAAATGTGCTCATCACACAAAGGTTTGTCCTGGGTGGGAATCGAACCCACGACCTGTCTCAGCAGACAGAGTCACTAACGGCTGAGGCACGCACGCATCTGTCGAGAGAAGGTGGGGGACGGCCCACGCTGTGCTTGTTAATAATTTAGACACAACAAATATTACTAACATAATTTAGGACGCACACCATATTCTTCATTTTCTGGTATTGTTGCAATTTTTCTAGTGATTTCATTGTATTTAGGAGTAGGGACTAATTTAGATCTTAATGATCTATTACTTAGTAAATTATCATCATCAATTCCAATGATGCGTCGGAGTCGAGGTTGCAATGTATAGCTTCGCGGACTAGGCCATGACACTGTTGAATGAATTACAAAACAAATCATTTCGGCAAAAATAGACAAATTTATATTTTAAATTTAATCAAACAGAAGTTACTTAGATTTCAGAGTTGTATGACATATTCTTTATCCGGTCTGACACAAATGTACAGAAGAATCATGGAAACCAAACTCTGGGCAGAGCCCCATGAAACAGCTAGTATACTTATTTTATAAAACAACTGTGTTATAAATTATGTTCCATTGTCAAAGTCACACCACACCAAATCGTCAATCGTATTTTAATATAGTACTAGCTGTGACCACGACTTTGTTCACATGCGACATTTTTTATTCCTGATATTTTTTTCCAAAACGAAAGTAGCATAAGTTACTCCTTGTGACATTAGCTATCCTCCATTAAATGTCCCGACAGAATCAATTTCATAGTTTTGGAGTTTACCTCAAACAAACAGACAAATAATTTACTGTGTTCTTGTTAACTAACATAGGTGTACAGGTACATTTCATAAGCCTACTGTAAAGAACTGTTACTTTGATATTACTTATTTGAGGTTAAATAAACGTATAATAATTCATTTTCCTTTTACTTTACCATTTTATCCAATATATTTTTATATTTATCTTAAACTTATGTGATTTGTGAGAAATAAATTAAGAACTTTTTTTTTTATTCATATAATAATAAAATAAATTCTTATTTGTATATAAAATCTAACCGGGTTCTACTATTTAAATATTATCAAAACAGTAAACCAGGCTTGTCTGTATTGGCAATGACAAAGACACAAGCACGGAGTATTATTAATGAATTGAAGTAGGTAGCTAAAAAGCTATTCAGCTACTTTGAAAACTACTAGAAAATGTTCTTTCGAAACTCTTCCAATATAACTTCAAACATTCTCTGATTAGAAATAATTCCAGGCCACTTCCAACTATCTTATACAACTCAAAAACGTGCTGATTATATACCAAAAAATAAGTACTAAGGTACCTATTTTTGGTACTGTTACAAAAATGAAATCGTTCTATAAAAATATTGTTATAATAAAAATTAGAGGTCAAACATAATAGTAAAAAATATAGTAAGTAGTAAGTATACTAGACGTCACGCGGGGCTTCGTTCTTTATTTGGCCACTGCTCAGCTCCTATTAGGCGAAGCGTGATTTTATATAGCCTATAACCTTCCTCGATAAATGGGCTATCCAACACTAAAAGATTTTAGAAAATCGTTTCAGTAGATCCCGAGATTCCCTACAACGCCACAAACTTTATCTCTTTATAGGTAATATTAGTTTAGATAGTTGTTTAAAATATAATAAAAAATATAGTTTAGAGTTCTTTATAAACATCTAATACTCGTGTTAGTGTAGGCTGGTATTCACCTGTTGGTAAATGATGGACGTAAGCGGGCTAGGCCTGCACACGTCTTCTCTTGACAAGCCTATTCAATATGTTTGCCTTTCGTAATAACGATCAGTTATAACAAGTTTATGTCAATGGGAAGGGATTAGGGAAGTGATTTTGAATGCTTCTCATTGTAGCCCTAGTCAAATTTTATTTTTGAACTGAGATTAAATTTTATCATTATCAAATCAGCCCAATGACGTCTACTGCTGGACATAGGCCTCATCTAATTCCCGCCACAACGAGAGATTTCGTGCCACCCGCAATAATAATGATACCGAATAGTAATTTAAGTGTTTCTTTCTTTTTATTTTCAAGTGTGGCAAAAGTATAACCGATTGTATTTTTTCATCATATCCCTGTAAAATACAATTATTGTTTTAAAGATTGCGGGCAAGACTTGAAAGTACAGTAACACAAAATTAGTTTAAATTTATAATTAAACCATGTCATGCATTTTCAGAACAAAATAAAAAAATTGGATTTTCTTCACTTAATTTTACTGCATTCAATACTTAATTGTGTTCATTATACAGACCGCTTTTTACAGTTGAAACTCTCTGTTGACTGAAATATCAGTCAAAAGTACTTTTAACTGATGTCATTTGTTAAAAGTATTTATGTACATTTAAAAATGTATTTATTATCACTGGAAAAGCCTTAGGAGGCTTTTAATCATACCTAACTAATACATGGTTAAAAAAAACAACCACTAGATGGCGAGACGGTTTCTCTTCGCAGCCGCCTCAGCCTTCTTACCTAACATAACCATTTCGGATCCGTTATTTCTCAGTCAAAAGTACTTTTAACCGATTAAGAGTTTTATACTTTTGAGCCCATTTCTTTTCAGAATCGAAATAGTCACTAATCATGAATAAAATTCAAACAAGTTGTTTAGACGATAAACGGTGAAGCCGCGGGTGGAAGCTAGTATATTATAAAACTATTAAAAATTAATAAATTGTTAGGAAGGTACATTGTAATATGCATGATGTTTAATTTAACAATGGACAGTAGGGATAGATATGAATTAAAATTACCAAAATTAAATGAAATAAGAATAAATGAATTCAAAAAATGGGCATGATAATGATTATACCAAAATTTTGCTATCTAGTTGTTTTGCTACCTCATCTTATTGAGATATTTTCTATTAATGAAATAGTCTTTTCGCAAACTAGTGTCTTTTTGCTCCCTGGTCTTTGTGATATATGGACTATTAACGATGTGGTATTTTCAAGAAGTAGTATTTTGCACCCTAGTCATTCAGAGATATGGGCTATCTACCTTCTAAGATGGCCTTCTTTGATGTAGACTTTATAATGGTTTAGTAGTTTTGAAAATATAGTTGTTACGATCCCAACCCATTCTAGCAATGTTAAACGCTCTTCTATACTGCTCGAACTAAATACCCAATAAAATAAATTCATACCACTGAACAATACAACCACCATCTTTTTTAGTAGAAATTAATTCAATTACTGTACTCATTTTAATACAATTTGAGACAGTAGCCATTGCTCGAACTAAATATTAAAATAATCATTTCATTTAGGATGGATGTCAAGTGCATTGTAATGTGTTTATACCTTACAATGCAATTGAAATCCATCATTACTGATAGTGGGTGACAATGATGTCTCAACATTATACTTATATATATAGCGGCCAGCAGATAATTTTTGATCAAAGAGAGTTTGAAGTTATATTGGAAGAGTTTCAAAAGAAATTCTAACATTTTGTGTTGGTAACTAGGTTCAAAAAGAGAATTACCTATATTTCTTCATTGGAAACAAGGTTTCGTTAAAAGGGAAATAATTCTGTTTTCAAAACTGGTTTCGAATAACTAATTAATTCCAAAGTGGCTGAAGGGCTTCTGCAATGTATTTAATCTAAAGGGATGACAAATGCTTGGGCCTAGAGGATATTGTATGGCATGAAACAGTTAGCATAATAAAATTGTTGTTGCAGATAACAAACTTAGAGTTCAATTTTAATGAAAATTAAACATGATATAGTGATTATTTTTGCGCTAAATAGAATATCAGGGGGAACAACTAAATAAAATTATTTTTCAACGACTTCACGAGGCGAGGGTGCGTCATTCAATGCAAACGTTCTGTAAACACCATGGCATTACTAATCGAATACGTACCTTTGGTGTCAAAATCGAAATCCGGGATTTTAGTATACTTAATAACAGTGTTCTTTTGATGCACAGTTGGGGGATATTTACTACCATCTAACTTCAAAAAGATACACACATTATCGGCATCCGATATTGGCGATGTCGATGTATCCATTATACTCTATACAGCCCAGAATTTCTGTTTACATTTATTTACCAGATGCCAATCATTTTGTATTTTTTGAAATAATAATAAATTTAATTGGTAGGTACCTTTTATTTTTACATATTTATTTAGGTAAACGGAAAGATTGATATAAAAATTATTGTTACTTTGTTACTTGTCAATTTAATTTTAAACAACAAGGTTTTTAGTCTATGACTAAACAATAGACCAAGAAGGAGGCAAGGAGTTATTTTTCTCTTTGCAATAGATAGAATTCTATACCACAGACTAAGTTTGGAAAATCAACCAGTCAATTGAGTCAAAATATTAAGGAAATGAATGTGTCGGATATTAAATTTAATGTAATGAATATGATAAAACATACAACCGAATTGGTAAGTCGTCCTTTTTTGAAGAAGTCTGGTAAATAAAAAAATAATGTTGCGTGCGCTGCGTGCGCTGGTTGCGCACAGTTATCGAATTTGTGGTGTTTTTTTTTTAATCAAATAAAATCAATTCCAAATGCAAACCATAAACTATCGTAGAAATTCTAGAATATCAATCAACTGTTTGTACATGCTTCATGCTTGTGCTTGTGCGATTCATGGAAGTGATGGGATAAAATCAATCTTTTCTTTGTTTCAAGAAATCCAATTTCAATCTATATCGAAGAAATTGGTACGGTGATAGTGACTTTAAAGATTTGTGTTTATTTATGTGTAATAACTCAACTTTATTCTATAGATGAGCAGTATAGAGCGTGCGTAGCTAATCTCTGTGGTTTTGCAGGAAAGTCGTCAGTGTCCACTTTGCTGAAGAAAAGAACAGATAGAAAGTGTCTATTTTAATTAGAATGGGAAAAATAGCTCGTACCTGTACGCCAGTTTAAGTGACGACGATGCCATAATTGGCATTTTATCACAGTTAAAAAAGATAAAGTGGTGTTCAGGACAATGAGTTTTTCTATTCCCACAAACTGGTGTGTGATTGCGTAGAGAAGAATTGTCGTTTAAGGATTCATATATTATAAATCGTGAGTAATCGGTACATTAGCGCCGGTTAGCAAGATAACTAATTATATTATTGGCCATTACGTAGACATTTATCAAAATTTTGCTAGAAATCAATATCGATAAACGTATCTTAGGTACTGACATCTCAAATAAATGAAAACAAGGTACCTATAGAAATAATTAATATGCGAAATCATTTTAGTAAAGCTTGTAGATTGATAATTAGATCAATTTGAATAAAAAACCATAATATATGAATACCTACTCATATTTATGCAGTGTTATGTTACAGGTAGGTCTGAAGAAAAATTGGCTATAATGTCATGGCTGTGAAAAACAGCAACATAAAAATTACCTAACAGCATGTTTATTATTTGCAATAGATATTTACTTAATTCTGAAAGAACAATTTGACTTATATTTGCAAAAAATCCAATGACTAACAGTAATATTATGTTAACATATTGTTTGTTTGTGTAACTTATAACTATTATTTAACTATATTTTTTATTATTCTCTAATGGGAAAACTAAAACAGAGACACTATATAATTTAATATGGGAGGTGCAGCATAGGCCGCCTTACCCTAAAGTACACACCCAACCCACCTCACCAAAACTCAACAAACTAGCATATGGTATAACAACCAAGTCTAAGTGGACAGACATCAATAAAAATATATCAGCTATTGTTTTCATAATTATTATTATAACTAAAACACTGATTATTAAAGTTATTCTAAAGTAGAAATAAACAATGTAATATATTAAAAATTGATCACACATTAACCCATACTAAGTACAGACAATAAATCTGAATCGACAGATAATGAAAATATTTTCATTATATAGAAATTGTTTAGGGCTTGGAATGATGCATTTCTGTAAGAATCCAACCTTGCTTATGTTAGGAGCTAAAAAATTAACGATAACTAACATCAATTTTAAGTCAACAACTAACAGCAGTCAAAAGCAAACATAAAAAAGTATGTAGCATTCAAAGATAATAAAAATGTGAATAAAATATATATATAATAAAACAAGATACAAAATAAACAATAATATGTGCCCTGGCTGAGCATCCTTCTACTTAATACACTTAAGAAAATTTAACAATGTATATTTATAATTTTACAGTTATTGCTAACACTAGTTAAAAAAAGTCATTTAATTTTATCTAAAGAACATATTTATCATCATCATCATATCATATCAGCCCAAACACTACCATTGCTGAACATAGGCCTCACCGAATTTACACCACTGCGAGCGATCCTGTGCTACTCGCAACTATATCATACAAACTTAGGTTGCACTTATAATGTATATGGGAATAAAATACATATTATATACGTTGCTGGAATTCACACAATCATGCATTAGGCTATTAACTTAACAATGAATAGAAAAATATGAGGGGTAGATCTAGACAAATAGGTTAGGTAAGTAACTGTTATAACCTCAATGCTAAATATTCCCAAATATTATAAGAAAATATTTTTTACTGTAATTTCTAAAACAACTAGCGCTGTTGCAAATAATAACTTTCAGTTTAGTTACAGGCTAGTTGTAGATAAGTAAATACAACAAGTAATTATTTACCTACTCAATTTCGTTCAATTATTTATTACCTCTTATTTTGATTCTTCATTATTATTAAATAGATAGATTAGATTAAATATTCAATTCTAGTATTGATTGTGCCAAGGCAGCATCATCATACCCATGCTATATGAAAGTGATATATAGATAGATAGTCTCATTCATCTAAGTTTATTTTTAAACGGTATAATAGTTAATGAAATACATTAATAATTAAATTCTTAGAATACTTATTGATCAAAATTAATGTTGAGAATTGATATAAATTTAAAACATTTTTAACATGAACCCCATCACATGTGTGCGTAACCTACTTAATTTTAATTATTATAAGATTAAACAAAAGGTGTAAATTTATTGTAGAGGTTGTTTCTATACAAAAAACCATAATAATTAAGCTTCAATTTTGGCAACGTGTAGGTGGACGTTTTATTATTTTTAAACTAGTTAGCTAATCTCCATGGTAAATATTTATCTTCTTATAATTATAATAGGCTATTACTACTCATTCTTTGGAGGAGACCCCGTGCCAAGCAATGGGACGTTTATGAGTTGAAATGATAATGATGATAGTAGACTATTACTAAATTATAACCAGCTTCAGAAAAAGTAGGTTTATTAGTTAAATTATTACCAGAATTTGAAATTAATAAATGTTCATCAGAATTAGGTAAATGTACTGTTTATATCTATGAGTTGTTTATCATTTTGTTTTGTTTATTTTTTTCACCCTCATTTGGTACTTAACTAAGTACCAAAAAAGATAAAAATCTATTGCAAATTTTGAAAACATTTTCATCGTTAAAATATATTTTTCAACCAATGTTTTCATTTACAACTTGACAGACACATTAAAATATATTAACACAACACATACATATTAAATAATAATTTATAAACATGTACTTATCTATATGTAGAAGTGGACATTGCAAATTCAGTAGTTATCCGAGAGTGACTTTTAAAGGTTGTATGAATTGAAACTAAATCAAATCATGCATGTTGTTAAACACCTATAAAATAAATAACAGTTTTTATAAGAAATTGAATCTGTTATATAAACTAAAGGACCAACTTTGAACTGCATCTGAGCCTGATTGATCATTGTAGGGCTGCATTTGAACATTATTGGGCATAAACAAGTGAAGAATAAAACAAAATTATTTACTACCTACTAATAGAATTCATAATTTAAAACAGATATTTAGTTTACATCTCAAACCCAATAGACATAATAAAATAATCACGACTCTTACAAACACAAATGGCTTAGACCCCATTAAACGGACAAGATTCTACCCTTAAAAAATGGAGTGCTGACAATGAGTGAACGGGCTCGTCAACACAGGTTGAATACATTAATTATTATTGAAGGGAAAAATCTTAAGATTTTGAACGCTGTCTCAAAGTTATACATACACATCATCTGTGATGAACAATGAATTAAATACACTTTCACACAAAATAAACACTTACCTATGGTTATTTAAATAGAAAGTCAGAGTTTTTATCTGACAAGATATAATGTACAAAAGATTAATAATAAATATGAGGAGATTCCTGTTCCTGGAGCCCTAACCACCTGTAGCTTGGTCCCTGTACCTGATACCGGTGGGTCTCCAAATTTTTATACTTTAAAAATTATTTTTTATTATTATTTTACATTGTTGTTTTCTTGTTTGTCTGTTTTTTTAGTTTAGCTCAGTTACATTTTGTACATAGTAGGCAGGTTATCGTTTTTGTTTTGTTCTCATTCAACATAGTAATAAAGTCACCACACCAACACCTACACAATGTTTTCTAATATTCACTGCCTTGGAAAAAGGGTTATGTATTTATTTGTTTGATTTGATACTTTGCATTAAAAACAGTATCTTTAAATACAGTACATTTATAGTCGTAGTTGTAAAATTATACCAAAATATAGTATATTTTATTATGAAATAATTTTAATGTAAAGTATCACATGAAACAAAGAATGCATAGTACCTTTTTCGAGGAGTTACCACATTATGTGGTTTTCTAATATATCCTGTAATATAACACTGCAAAAAAAAAGAAAACAAAATTAAATAACTGACAAACAGATATAAACTTAGATCTCTAACTTTATGTATGTTTGAAACAGTTACGTGTCGACGTTTGCTTAGTATTTTTACACTTACCATGCATCAACCTTTAAGCTTTTGTTTGGCTACCCCATGCTTTAGCTAGGATTTTTTTGTTCGCATAATAATACCTTTTTTTTCTCTTGTGATTTTTCTCTCCTGAAGTTTTTTAGTTATTTTATATTTATTTTCTGCAGTGTTGAATGTTGTCTGTTGAATTAAAATATAATAATCATCTAAAAATTATCTTAGCAATAACGCAATCATGGCTGTCAAAAAGCATGAGCTAGTTCATGATGATAACCGAAATCAACTGGATCTTAAAGCGTTGCAACAATACATTCAACTTATGAATGAGCAACCCAGCTATCTGCCGGCAGCCCACGAACTTATAAAAAATTGCCAAGATATTGTTAAATGCCTCGGTGAGTATCACACACAATATGTTTTAATATTGTTATAGTTTTGATTTCAGATTAACAAAACTTATATATTTTTATTACCAGCTCGTGCTAACGGCAATGAAGAGGAATTGTGGCCTCTATTACAACACGTTGAAGAGTTTCTCCTGCGTTGTGTCAACGCAGCTCATCAGGACTTCCGACATGACATTGTAATGGCAATCTTAGACAAATTTTACTCGTACATCTCCGATCCTCGTGAGTAGCAATATTTTCTTATTAGTGGTACCTACCTACTTGATAAATTATAGATCAGAGTGGCGTGACATTCTTGTGACTTTCAGAATTACATTGTAATCATCTAAATAACCGAGGTTTCATTTTATTTCGTCATAAATTGTAGATGAACCAAATATTTAAGGTCATACGCAACGATTAAATTATTTATCATAATTTTAAAGTGTGTAATTTGTTTATAGAATCAGATGCTTGTCCTGCCACATCAGTCGTGCTCATCGTATTGGACAGCAATGATGCAGAGGGTACCCTCAGTGCTGCGCGTTGGCTCGTACAACAAGGTGACAACGGTCCTGCCGGCGCTGGACTAAGGGCCTCTCTATCATGTCTCTACACCTGGCTGTATGAAGGCCATGGCACATCAGCACTGGGCGATTGGGTGATTGCATTCATCAAGGCTCTAGAGGTAATCAATTATCTACTTTTTTAACGCCTGCTCTAGGTTAACTTTTGAAATATAAAATTAACTGACATACAATACACCCATCATCATCATATCAGCCCAATGACCTCCACTGCTGGACATAGACCTCACCTAATTTCGACAATAAATAACCAATAATAATAATAATACACCCAGACCTGAAACAAAAATCTAAGAATTACACAAATTATTGTCTCGTGTGGGAATCGAATCCACGTCAATCGACCCGGTGATGTTAGTTGCCAGGCGACCAACTGAACCTCAACGCCAGCAACGCTCGTAAATGATAAAACCGCACTTTGTGTCAACATTATTTTTTATGTTGTGATATCTATATAATGTATCTAAATGGTTCACACTAAAGAATATATAAATAAATAAATGAGAAACAAAAAGCAAGGTTTGATGGGTGTGTTTTACATTAGATCTAATTTGAGTAATAAAAAAACCGTCGTGTTTTATCATATTCATTGAGATTTCAAATGTACAAAGAAAACAATTAAGTATGTAATTTATTTTTATTGTGTCTAGGAGAACGAGAGGTTCGACATACTGATTGAAGTTTCAGTAGATAACTTGGGACGCCTCTTCTTGGCACTGGAAAATGTGGCTATAAGTCGGTCCGTGGCTGACGTCATATTTCACATTTTAGCTTCGATGCGTGAGTCTACGGAAGCCTTCGATCGGGTATTTAATTTACTTGAGCATTTTATAATTTAACATAGCATCATCATCATGATGATGATGATGATGATGATGATGATGATGATGATGATGATGATGAGCATTTTATAATTTAACATAGCATCACGCCTTTTTCGAAGGCGTAGGCAGAGGTGTATATCACACCCACATTTCGACAACTATGTTTGGTCCCACAAAGTAGTGGGTAAGCCTATTGTCATCAACCGGGAGTATTTGTTTTACAAACCTCGGGAAAATCTCAATACTGGAATTTCATGATAGAAAAAGCCAACACCATTTTTACCCGTCCCGGAAATCGAACCCGGGACAGCAGCCATATATTTATTATTTATGATTGACCATATTAACTTGTATGAAATTAGTACTAATATATGCCCGTATATTTTAGATTTCTCCACACGTGGACCGTATTCTCACTACCTTGGCTAACGACAGTGGCCAGTGGAGTCGTCAGTTATTACAGAATGTTGTGGATATTCTTACCGCCACAGTAGACGGCCTGGTCAATTCCTTGAACGGAGAAGCTCAAGACATGTTTAAAGACAAATATAATGATGTGGTAAGTTTCTAATTATTGTTATGTCGTATATAACGTAAAATATAAAAAGTTTATTTTATTTATCAAGGCAATAATATAACTTATTTATGAAGGCCATAACTATGCTATTATTAATAGCGATACAATCAATAAAATCATCTCAATATAACTGCAGATGGGAATTCTACCCAGTGTTAGGCTATAATATATTAATATAATTTAAAAACGATCTATTCACTCCGACCGGGTGCATAAAATGTTTACGTAATATTTTACTTACTTATGTGTGCGAGATCACTTCCTGTTTTTTGGGATATCACTTTAAATATCATAGTTACTATCAACCATTGTCTGATTCTGAAAAATTTGGAGTTAGTAGTAAGCCAGTCACAGTCGCGGACGGAGTGCGTACACGATACCCGTAACCATGCCAACTCATGTGGCTTCCTGGCGCCGTCGTTCGAGCAGGCGTGCCGTCCAGAATGATGTATTCTATACAGACTTTTGTTATTAACTTTTATACAACAATCAAATTTTTTTTTTAATTTTTAAAATCTTTAAATTGTTTAAAACTATTTTTAATAATAAAAAAAATATTTTAAAGATTTAATACTATACATGTTATGAACCATTAAAGAAATGTTGTATTTATGAATAATATTTTGAATTCGTTTTTGTCACCAAAATTATAGCATTGTCGTTAATATTTATGGAAAATGTGTTAATTAATTTACTTGTTTATTTTTTGTGTAGATTTTATGCTTGGAGCGTCACATGGCGTCGCGAGGATGTCGGTTCTTGCAACTGTCTCCGTGGCGCGCAAGGAATGTGTGTTTAACCAGTATGAACCCTAATGCTGTTATGAGGAAAGTGGGACTTCTCAACCTTGGCAATACATGCTATATGAACAGCGTCATGCAAGCCTTGCTTGTCACTAGACAGTAAGTAATAATTTTCTTAACATTTGCTGTGTCTATTTCTATTTGTTTTCCTAAGTTGGTTGGCTGCGTTAAGGACTACTTTTATGCTCAGTTGTGACCTAATCCTATGTTACAATGAAGTTATTTTTTCTACGTAGTTAGTGTCTTCTCTGAAATATTCAATATTCACGTGATTGCTAGTTCTGCCCTAATATTTGTACTACAAATGGGCTTCTTATTAATTTAGGGGTTTGTACGTCAATCAGAAGCGTTCCTACCGCCGTGTTAGTCTTACGAAGACGCCAGGTTACAAAAACCCCGACGTGTGTGCGCTGTACGCGTGTAAATACGTTTTAAAACTTTTAAATTGATTGTGTGTGTGACAACGACAGTGACAACGAAATGGAAAAATTACACGACGTTCACCTAGGAAAACAATACAAGGCATATCTGTCTTGCCATCTATAACTTATTGGTTAATAGGACTTACTATAGCACATTTTTTATCAATTCTAATGGGACCTACTGATGCAGGTCTTGACGCACAAAGTCTTATACACGAATTGTTTGCCTTGCTCGCGAAGAGGTCTGCTCACCAATCTTAACAGTATTGCGACGTTTTTTTATTATATGTGTGGTATTTTTGTCTTGTGCATTTACTATTTAAACTTTTAAACATGTAGATAAGCTAATGTGTAAAAAACACCCGAACAATATAGTTGTAAAAATCTAACTACTTAGAGGTTTTCGTTAAAAAAATAAAATTTGAATTGTAATAAAAATTACATTTTTTTAAATAACAGCTCTTAATCTATTATTATAATTCTTAGAGCTAAGTGTATTTAATAATATTTTAATTAAAACATTTACACAGCCAATGCTAAATAGTGTTTTTTGACCATTCTCCTTATTGCAAATCTGCTACCCATCTCACACAGCCAATGCTAAATAGTGTTTTTTGACCATTCTCCTTATTGCAAATCTGCTACCCATCTCACACAGCCAATGCTAAATAGTGTTTTTTGACCATTCTCCTTATTGCAAGTGTGCTACCCATCTCAATCCTGCTCATGAGAGAGCTTGGCTCATGCTCATGAGGAAGAATGCATTGCCAAGCCCTCTCGCCATAAAAATTGCTGCTGTTTAGGATTTCATACAGAGGGAGATAGGATAGCTCTCGCAAGGAACTATATGTGTGTGTATATGTATAGGTGCTATTTTAGTTTTAGTTTAATACATGTTGTCCCATATGCCTATTACATAAGATTTATTTTATCCAATACAAATATTGACGGAACATATTAAATCATTCGACATCAATATACTACTTTGCAATTCTTATCAAGAGGCGAAGGTCTGACGGTCTGTTTTATATTCATGTGCATTTATTTATGAATGTTTTTCTGGCGTCATCTCAGTTTATTTATGTAAAATAAATCTGTTCCCTTTGTCTTCATAGTAAATAGTACAGCTAGGTCAACATTGCTCATACTTTTTGAACAAGTTGTTACAAACTGAAGGTACTGCTAAGTGACAGTTTCACATTGATAGGAAAACATTGAGCGTTCTCATTATACTGCGAAGTTTGTCTGACATGCAGAAAGGCGAATACTTCCTTTAAAAACGCTGCGTGTTCATTAAATGCGCTGGTTATTTACATTCATATTATTATGTATAACTCTAAATGTAATTGATGGTAATTCTATTACTCTTAGAAAATGCGAAACTGTTCTTCTACATACAATCTAGCGCTCCTTGTGTTAACAATTTAAGTGCTCAGACGCCAACCTATCGCATTTCATCGCGACTTACTAATATACAATTATTATCGTCATCAGCCCATTGATGACTTCCACTAAATACTTCAATTAATTATAATATACTAGCTGACCCGGCGAACTTCGTACCGCCATCCATTTATTGAATTCATTTGTTACAAAAAAATGTGATAAATGAAGAACCGCTCGACCGATTTTGTGCAAACTTCACATAAACCATCTACTAAATAGTCCGAACAAAGCCTAAGCATTTGGTTTGGATAGGTGAGCCCGTTCTTGAGTTATAAAATTACAACGAAAAGTGGCATTGATTTTTCTTTATATATAGATATTATAATAATGAATAAATAATAATTATTATTATAATTTGATTTTTATAATTAAATACCTACATAATCTTTATTTTATTTAGTGCTGGCGTATAATATAGTTAATATAACATTACGCCACGTCCAAAACGAGTTGAGTAGTGCCCAAATAAAGAACGACGGAAGCAAAGCCCCGCACGACTATTATCTATCTATACATATAAAATGCTTTGTCCTAAATGACTGATGGATCAACGCACAGCCTAAACCGCTGATTGTAGAGACCTGAAACTTGGAGGGTGTGTTCTTTGTATGACGTAGGCATCCGATAAGAAAGGATTTTCCGAAATTCCCACAGGATTGGGAAAAAAATACCTAATTGCTAATTTCTAAACTTCGCCTTCGCAGTGATGTAGCGTAGTACCTATATGTGTTACCTATTATCAAAATGTTAAAATAATGTGGCTTTTCGGCAAAATCCCTAAAATACAATGTATACGGTCGAGATGACCAAAAATTTGAATGTTACCATTTCTTTGTCCTAAAGGTTTAGTACCCATGTGGTACTGAAGATGACAGCTGCGCCATACTGGTCGAGGATGGGCATTCTGTTCGGCAAAATGATGCACTCTGTGGCTTCAAAGCTGAACCCTGATGAGTTTTTTGCTGTGGTTAAACCACCTTTCTTCACCAGGGACAATCAACACGACAGCTCCGAGTTCTTGGGGTGAGATTTGCTGCATTAATCTACTACAACTTACTAATATGCCTTTAGTCATGGTAGGTTTATTTTTCAAAACATATTTGAGGTATTGTGAGTAAATAATACACCCTATTAGTCATTTTTAGGGTTCCGTAGTCAACTAGGAACCCTTATAGTTTCGCCATGTCTGTCTGTCCGTCTGTCCGTCCTCGCTTAATCTCTGTGACCGTTAGCACTAGAAAGCTGAAATTTGGGACCAATATGTGTATCAATCACGCCGACAAAGTGCTAAAATAAAAATTGGAAAAAAATGTTTTATTAGGGTAGCCCCCCTATATGTAAAGTGGGAAGTGTTTTTTTTTTTAATTTTAACCCTAATGTGTGATATATTGTTGGAAAGGTATTTAAAAATGAATAGGGGTTTACTAAAATCATTTTTTGATAATGTCAATAATTTCGGAAATAATCGCTCCAAAAGTAAAAAACAAAGCGTCCCCCCCCCTCTAACTTTTGAACCATAAGTTTAGAAAATACGAAAAAAATCTGAAAAGTAGAACTTTATAAGGACTTTCTAGGAAAATTATTTTGAACTTGGATGGAAACAACAGATGGAAACTGCAGTTAACCAATATAATTTGGTTCCTGAATCGTATGAGCGCCTATACAATCCAGAGGTCAAGTTTCATTTGCCCGTATTTTTTTTTTAACTTCGTTTACATAATATTTTATTATCCTGAACGTATCTTTTTTCAAACAAAAAAATAATTATTAAAATAGGTTCTCGCAATTCAAAATTACCATCGAAAACTTCTGGCACGTCTAACGGACGGGAAACTACGGAACCCTACACTGAGCGTGGCCCGACACGCTCTTGGCCGGTTTTTTTTTATTATTTAGCCCAGGAATGAATAGAATTGAGTATTCATTAGCAACCCATTAAGTCCCACTGCTGGGCTCGGGTCTCCTCTCCTCTATCTAAAGCGTTGAGAGGCTTTAGGCCATAATCCACTCACGTTGGCCTAGTGCGGGTTGGTGGATCAGACATACTCATAGAATTTCGTCGGGTCGTAGGGTATGTGGGTTTCCTCACGATGTTTTCCTTCACCGTTAGCAGATGGTAAGTCACTTGACTAGTACATATAAATTTCACAAAGTGGAGTCCACATTGGTATTGCCGGTCGGGATCGAACTTGGACCGCGTGATTTGCACGCCGGTCCCTTATCTTACCCAGAAGAACCCTGTACTATATATAAATTATTTCCATATACCAAAGAAAACGGATTAGCTAAAGGATTTAATTTTTATTTTGTAAATGTGTCCTATATTATACAAAACTAAATAAAGAAACTTAAACGGCCATTCGGTACGTAAACTGTATCGCAAAGACTAATTCCAATAATTTCTATGAGTGAATTGTGTCTCCTCGGCTCAGGTGTACGTTAAAAAACCTCTTTTTCGTGTGTACACATGTTAGTGCCCATTAATTATTATTCCACATCGATAGCAGTATCCAAATTGGTTATATAAAACATAGATTCTGACAAAGATTAAAATTCATAAAAAAATTGAATTATGTAGAAACAAATAAAATATACATTAGAGGGATCTCAAATTGAATTTTAAATAAATTCAATTTGAGATCCCCCTAATGTAGGCTCGCTGACGATTTTTCGATTTTTAGTTTATCGAAAAATTATAATCTAACGACAATAATCAATAGGAACAATGATCGCCGAATCCACATCCAACATGTCTACAATCTCGTGAGCAAGGCTCAAATATTTTACTTGTTTATCTTTTTCTGCTTTCATGAGATGCTCGTCATGAGGTATGGTGACGTCGATGATCATTGCAAGGTGCTCTAATCGATCTATCACCACTATATTGGGCTTACTGGCTACAATTGAACGATCAGTGTGATCCCAGTACATTGTGGCATTTTCGAGAACTGGGTCGGGCACATACCTGTAATACGGTACCTCCAAGGCCACAAGGTCAATACGACCTTGTTACCCTTAAAGCAAGTGGCTGATGGACAATTCTGGCTTTCTTACTTGGCTACTGCCTGTGTAAATACTCACCGTTTGCAAGACGACAAAAGCCAGAGACAATATGTCTAATAGATTCTCCATTCCGGTGCCATGCCCGACAAATAATGTCAACCGTTCCGTCGTTCACTATATATATATACATATATATATATATATTATATATATATATTATATATATATATTATATATATATCTCCGGTAGTTATTCGTCATCACAACTTCGTCCATAATTGTCACCGAAACGCAGCCTGAACACAGATGTTAAGTGTCGACGTCGGGTCCGTAAAGTTCCCGGTAAAACCAGTTAAGTCCATTCTACTCCCGAAGCATATCCACGTCAGCCTTCAGAAAATAATCTCTGAGTTTGCACACCAAAAATAATTAAAATATGTATGTACACATAAATATGAAATATTATGGTTTTGTTTTACACACTGCACAATACACATCAAAATCGTAGTATACTATGCTGTAAATACTTCATGATGTCATGTAATTTTGTTTTACAGATATCTGTTAGAGCTGTTGCAGTCATACGAACATTGCTCAGACATTAACTTTGATTACTCGCGGCCAGCAGTCTTGGCCACCAGCCGCTCGCGCATACTCACTCAACCTGCCCTTCTTGCGCCAAACACTTCAAGGTATGTTCTTTAATATTTAGTTTTTTTAGAGTTTTATTGTGACCACGGGGTAGTGGTTGAGGAGGTTGCCTCGCCACTAACAGTGACGTGGGTCTAGTTCCCACACGAGAAAAATATTTGTTTCGAGTCTGGTTGTACTTTGTGACCATTAAATGTATGTTTGTAAAGTCCGCATCAACACGCCTTGTGCCGTAGTACGGGCGATATCTTTTTATTTAAAAAAATGCATTACAAGAAATCGCTTGACAGGCAGGTAAAGAGTTAAAGACGCACCAAAAGACTTTTTATTGCGATTTTATTCAGTCTTAAATTGTTTATTACAGCGATTCTGATGCCTCCGAAGCTGGACCTAATCGTCGCTCAGCATCACCACGCCCAAGCAGCAGCTCAGGTAACTAACTATACATACAGCATGCGGCAAATATACAAACCTGTTTAGCTCCTCTTTCGTAATATACGACATAAAATTTAGCCAAAGATTATATTATATTAGGTTTGATTAAGGAAAAGTAAAATTCGTATTATATTTGTCAACTTGAAAAACTACTACTCACACATGAAGGCTTTTTATTCATGGATCGGATAATACATTTATTTCTGAGACTATTATACACCACTTTGGTTGTTTTATTGTAAAACTTAATAGGAGTGATCTGGTTAAATACATAATTTTGGAAAAAAACATTCGTATATCAAGGAAATCTATAATGATTATTAACAAAACAATAAAAAAACATTACCCTCCTTTTTGGCAGTCGGGTAAATAGTGGGAGGAGCAGAAAGATTAGTTGCCGACACTAAAAAAACAACGATGTCAATTAGGGGGATACAGACATCTGTAAAATTACTGATTCCTGGGGAGCTGGCAACACACGGCAAGCAGTCAATATGTTACATAAAAGCCACGATAAGAATCATCATTATCATATCAGCCCAACGACGTCTAGGTACTGCTGGACATAGGCCACACCTAATATACAAAGTCAAAGTCAAATCTTTTTATTCATTTGGATCACATAAGTACAGTAGTACATGATGATACTTATGAACGTCATACAAAGCCAAAAAAAAGGTGTCAGTAAATTTGCCTACGGCCAGTTCACTGACAAGGTTGAGCTCTGAGAAGAACTTGGCAAGAAATTTAGGCCACTCTTTTTAATCGCCATAGTTGTTATAATTTTAATTGGTTACATTTTGAAATATCACAGAAAGGTAAAGAACCAAAACACCATACTAAATCAAATTCAATAAAATTTAGATATGAGAAAATAATAATAAGCAATCAAACTTTAATTTGTTTTCGTCAAGAAGTATGGTATGTGGGATCATACGACGCCGCGTGTGGTCCTGTGCCGATAAGGATAATATAATAATGTAAAAACAATATTTACTTTATAAATTATAATAGCCCATGTACTCCAGATTATAATCTATCTAATGTGTATATATATAATTCAGGCCAATACCCTACTAATTCGCATAAATTAAATGTTACAGGGTCGGGTTCAAGTGGCCATAAGCGAACATTTGCTGACAACGATAAAGTTCCTCCAAAGAAACGCATACGATACGAGGCGGCGTTCCTTCGTCGAGACTCGTACATTGATAGCATGTTTGGGGGCGTGCTGCTGACTCGTGTCGAGTGCACCGTGTGTCACTCCTCATCGCTATCGCGTGACGTTTTCCGCGACCTCCAGCTGGCTTTCCCTGACAAACCTGATGGCTGGCAACATAGCGTTCAGAATTTGCTCGAATTCTACTGCTCGAAGGAAAGTCTCACGGGCGATAACCAATACCAATGCCGTGATTGCGGTGAACTGCGAGATGCTGAAAGGAGTGTTCTCATCGAAACCACGCCGAAGTATCTAATCCTCGTTCTCAAAAATTTTAAGTAAGTATTTTGAGTTGTTATTATTTCATTTAATAATTTTAATTTTAGCGATACTTATTAGCCCATACAACTACAATAATATTGCACAATATTTTTGTTTTACAAATTGAATACCCCCTTTGGTCTATATACAGTCAATAAAATTTACAAGCCATTTGTATCAATATTTTTGTGTGGGCTGCATCTGTGCTGATGATTTCATTGAAAATATGTGTTAAAAATATGTGTTAATATAAAACGCGACCCTACGCTGATGGTACTGACCGGTTGCGAGTTTGCGACTGGCCCAATCAATGCAATGCAAAAATATTACATTTCAATTCAAATCCTTCATAATTCAAATAAGTACACACATACACATCCCACAGTAAAATCATTAAATGGTTTTGTGGGGCAAAATGTAAATTTAATTACGCAATAATAATAATAAATTTCTATACAAATACCAAATTTTAATTCAATCATACATACATAAAACAAATAATTATACGTATAATAAAATTGTAATAGGTTGATGTCCTGTACATTAAAGATATTGAAGAAAAAATAATGTAGGGGACTTTTTTAGAGCCACAGAAGCCAAATAAACAATTTTTAGAATTTTTGTCTGTCTGTATGTTTGCACGCGCATCACGCAAAAACTAAAAAAAAACTGCGTAATAAAATTAAAGCTCGATCAAACTTTTGTTTAATCATGCAATTTTTCTACCCCTACACGTTTAATACTATTGTCAATCATCTATATTGTAAGTTATTATTAGAGGTGTATGGTCGCTGTAGTTACCGCTAAAATTAATTGACAATAGAACCTTCGCCGCTTAAGAAAGTCACTGTGATTCTGTAATTAGAACAAAACCCCACAGATTCGAGCCGAAGTTGCAAGTGCAGACTAAGCTGATGCACTCGATGTTCCACAACCAGACCATAAATTTGCCGACGGTGCCTTTTCAAGCGGTCCACTCGTCATACACACTGTACGCGGCTGTGATCCACGCCGGCACCACCCTGGACTCTGGCCACTATTACACACTCGCTAAAGATAAAGATAAGTGGCACGTTTACAATGACGATTTAGTGACGTCGTCCGATGAGGCGCAGCTCAACAACCTCAACCGCTCCAGTACTCCGTACATATTGTTCTACAGGCGAACTGACATTGAAGAAGGCGCAGCGCCACCGCTTGAAGAGTTGCCGCCGAGGGTCCAGGAGGCGGTCATGGCGCACAACAAGCACTACGTGGATACGGTACATAATAACATACATAATGCGTCAACTTGTCCATGACGGTTAAGGTCCAGCAAGCTCATCAATTCCTCTGTCTTAGATGGAGAGGAATCAGAATCAAAATAGATGAGTTTGTTTTATGTTTTGTATTATCAGACGAGCTACGATGCGTTTTTAAATTTATTACACGATTCATAATATATTAATCGTACTTCAAATTGCATTATCCACTCTAGTGGCGATCATAAGTGAAGTATTTATCGAACGAATACTACACAGTCTAAATTACATAACATCCCACCCTTAAGGCGGTGAGACCTTGGCGTGAAACAAGAACAGTCGTAGATATAAAGTGATTCAGTATGATTGCTGCTATTAGTTTGATGCCTCATCGTGATAGTAACTGTCACAATATTCTTTTGGTTTCAGGGTGAAGAATTGTGTGTGAACACCTACGGAATCGAAGAGTAATTTATTTATTTTAAAGACACAACAATGTTTACTGTGTCACATCACAAGTGTTATTTCTCATCACAATTCTGGTTGATGGAGTGATATTATGCTCTGAAAGGGCTGCAACTGCCTGTGGTTGTGAACGGATTATAGGTACTGAGAGGAGGGACGTAATGCTGTTGTAAGATTTTGTGTATATACTAAAACTGTTTTATATATAAATTTAATTAAACATTGTTTGTTTAATATAATTTAATGTAATAATTCATTGAAATATGACTACACTAATACAAGTTTAATGTGTTAAATATTGTGCTGTGAGAGGCAGAGAGTGCACACATTTTTTTTGTTATTTTCCTGTTTTATAATTTGGTGGTGAAACAAAATATATAACTTGTGGAATGTTGCATCTTCCCTTGACATGTGTGCATATATTATGACTACATTTAAAAGCGTGCCCAATTGTGCAAAAAATGTATTTTATGGTTAAATCAGACCTTTTGACCTCCGTCATTAATAAACATAATCTTGTAACAGTACTTAGACCGTAACATATATATAAATATATATACGTATATATATCGGGAGTGGAATGAAATTCTGTATTTTATTTATGGAATATTTATAAGTAAAGTATTTTAAAAGTAAGAATTTGTGGAAAGGGGTTAATTGAGAAAATTGGTTCTGGATTTTGTATGGATGGATGGTTATGAATATAAAACTTACCTATGAAATAAAACTAAAATCATACCAAAAATAACTTTCTGATTAATAGAATGTTTAATGTTTTACTCATATTTAATGATTAAGATAAGTTTCTAAGTAGTTTTGAATCTTATTATAAAGTAAATAGAATATACATTTAAAGTAGTCAGTAGTGACAGTTTGAACTCCTACAAATCCAAGACCAATGTGTACTGGTCTCCTTTCACCCGTAGTTTGTTGCAAAAATCCTCGTTAAATTGATTAAATTAATGGATGTTAGAGTAACTTACTTGTAGAATATTTTTCTTGTTCAAATTAATATATGTATTCATTACATTGCATTAAAATAATATTAAATTTACTGAGTGTTGCATGTATTATGTAGTTTGAATTAATAATCAATTAAGACAGTAAGAAAAGATTTCCGTGATTTCACAAATCATAATGTTAACATAAGATAACTGTATAACGATTTAATTGTTAGTATTATGTAATGGCTATGTTGCCGACGTATAAACGTCTTTATAATATAATTAGAATATAAATAATACTTATTAATAATCAAACATCTACATATTGCATGTTTCTAATACTATATTCATAATTATAATATCTATGTCTATCGGTTTTAGTATTCCATTTTTGGGCTCGGTGAGATCATCGTAGGGTGATAATCCGTGGTTCCATTTCAAAGTTGCTGTGAAAATCCATGCACTCAAATATGGGATGCACATGATTTTGCTCTATGGTAGTCAATTCGAAACGTGACAGTATTATATTACTTACCCACCTAATCGGTTTAAATTATACCCTAGATGCTGTGTCTAAAATACATCTTCATATTTTTAATAAAAAAAAAAACAAATGGGATACATTGTTTTTGACGCCTCAAATTTCTAACACATTTCCAAAATTCTTTGTTTTATCCTTTAAAAGACCAGGGGTGTACCTACCTCCTTACATAAAGTTGATTCGACTTTCCATACGCTGAAGTCCACTGATAGTAATAAAAAAATATTTGAATAATAATTATGTAGTGACGAGGTTTTTTGCAAGAAACTTTTATTTTATTTATCACTTGTTCGTTAGCATGATTTAATATTTGAGTATTTAACAAAAATCTTTATATTACATAAAGTGTGCCAATCAAATTTAACAAAAATTGTTATTATCAATTGGTTTTTTTTTTTGTTTATTTTATTTATACATTATTTATACTTATTATTTTAGGGAGTGAGCTTTAGGGTGCATAAATATAGCCATAATGAGCAAATTATAATAATATGTTTGTGAAACATTATATTTAGGTACCTAAATATTGTTTTACTCGAATGCATTTTCGCATGATTATAAATATTTCTTGTTGTGTTAGTAAAAAAAAACTGCTAATTAATTACACAATATTTTTTAAGTATAAAGTGTATTTATTGTTATTTGAAACAAATGTCTCAAAATATTTATTGTTCTGTAAGCAGGCATGTCGTGCGGTGTTTGTCTCGATGAGTGGTTCGACGCCCAGCGTAGTATTATGGTTTATCATGTTGATAACTGTTCTCACTCCCCGAAGAAACATATTTAATTTACAATTTATTTATATTCAACAATCACAAGGATAACGGTATTTTTTGTTTATTGTTCTGAGTTATTAGGTGATGTTATTGTAATCTAAGAATCAGGTTTCAAGAAAAAATATTACCACGCATTTTTTAAAATAACAATACAATTTAATACTAAATATTTACGTCGATAAGTGCATGTAATTTTACGAAGTATTTTGCGAGTGCTCACGTCAATAGAATGAAGAAGATATATATGATTTTTAAACCATAACCAGTTTCTCTAGAACCCGTACTACGTCATGTGCGTCACAAGGTACATACATATTCAATTGTATCCAGATATAAAACGCGCAATGTCTGTTGACCGGACCGCAGATGAAGATAGCGCGCGTGCTTCCTTCACAGTGATCTCATTATAAAACTAAATAGTAACAAAGGCAGGACCGTGACATTGGACAACCTATTTTCAGGGCGGTCATCTTAAATTGCGCGTGGTATAACATAAACATGAGATGTTTATTGATTTAGTCATATTTATAATTGTCGTGTTATTTATAAAAATGCGATACGGTGCGATCCAATTTGTGACCTTAAATCATAAATCAAGGAATGTAGGTTCATATTTGGTTTGCATAAATAATTTCAGTCAGTGATTCTTTATATAACAAAAATGCATTATACGGCAGGACTTTTCAACAAATTGTAGGATCGCAGTGGCTTCCAGATTTCTTATTATTTCTCAAAACAAGATATTGTGCACACTATTGCACGAGGTTATAATAAAATTCATCACATTGAGATTTTCAATTATATTATTATAGTACAAGAATATATACCCTCATCTGTTATTTATTAGTGATAAGAAATAAATGATAGATAATATTCACATTGACTTATTGCAAATAGGTTGCCTAGTTAAATCGCGCCCGGATAATATTAATATCGTGCGCAAAGTTTTTTGTTGGAGATATTTCCAGCATGGTGGAATGAGATTGGAGTCCATTTATTTTTTTCATAAAGTGCTCTCAACAATTATTTAGTCGAAAATAATATCAAATGAAAGCCTATTTACAGGGGGGGAGGACATACATTTTACCACTTTGGAAGTGTCTCCTGCGCAAACTATTCAGTTTAAAAAAAATGAACTTAGAAACCTCAATATCATTTTTGAAGACCTATCCATAGATAAACCCACACATTTTTTGGTTAAGTATGGGAACCCAGGGAAATTAAGAATAAAATATTATCCGGACGCGATTTAACTAGGCAACCTATTTGCAATAAGACAATGTGAATATTATCTATCATTTATTTCATATCACTAATAAATAACAGATGAGGGTATATATTCCTTAATGGGATCTTAGACAATTATTGTAATGAAAGTTCTCCCCAGCAAGTGTGTTACGCGGTATATTTACGATTGTTTGCGTTGTGATTAATTATATTGTAATAAACTGTAAATATTATTTGCAATATTTGCAATTTTGTAGTCCCTCTAATTTGGAAACCTTGTATTAATCTTTGAGTATATTTTGTGTATTTCTAAACGAACAGTCGTATCTTAACCGTTCATATACTGATGATTATAAAATTGTTTATTTGTTCTTATGTAAATAATTTAAAGCATTTAAAGATAATAAAAATAAGATAGGTAGTGCGCATGGTTGGCATAGTTTAAGTAGATACTTATATGTTAATTTTCAGGAGCTTAGTATCCGCCTTCTATAGATACATCACTTTTTTAAGTTACGGTTATTTATAGTTACGGTTCGAGAGCCTGACAATGCCATACTTACGTCATTTTACAATCCTGTTCTCAGCCAGTCATTATGATTCAAATATCATAGTAGCCAACCATCCTTACCTGCGGTAGTCTTAAGTGGCCAGAAAGACAAGCGGCCTTTATAAAACGGCGTAAGTCTGTCATTCACGAGCTCCTACTCTATTAGAAACACATATTAATGTAAAATCGGTTTTTGGTTTAAAATAAAAATAAAGATTTAAACGTATAGCTATCTTTTACTTTATACCTAATACTATTTCACTTTCTTAGATTAAAATAGAATTCAAGAATAAAATCTCAATGAAGAGTGGATGGTTTTCTGAATTATAAATTTTGTCTACTATTAAATTCCGTAGGTTTTGTGAATATATACCATCTTCTAAACACGTGCTAAATTTTCATTAGTGTATGTATTTTGTATGTTTGTCCACGCATATCTCAAAAAGTATCGAGTTGGATTGCAAAAACATATTTTTATAAAGCAATCTTCATCGAAATCAGTAGTTCAGTTTGAGGTAGAAGTAATGTGTGTGTATCACTCGGTATCCAATCATTTGTCAAAAAACAAATGACAAATTTTCATTTATAAAACAACGTTGTGACAAAATTATACTTGATAATTTTATCATTTTACAAACTATTGTTTAATAAACTACTCATTTGACAAATTATTTACCAGACAAAATTTTGTTATGTCAAAACTTCATTTTATATTATGGATTTTTTTTAAACATGTAGTAGGCAAAACAACGTATAACTGAATCGAAATGGCTAGGTTAGGTTAGAACTGCGACCACAACGCAAGCCAGAACCGAATTCTACTTATTTCGCTTAGTTAAGACAGTGTGTATTTTTTACGAATTATTTAGTCAAATGAACATTGTATATATGTATGTATATTGTAGTTCATCATCATCATCAGCTCAGCCCAACGACGTCCACTGCTGGACATAGGCCTCACCTAATTTACGCCGCGATTGTGGCTGAATGGATAAGGGACCGGCGCGCGTGCAAATCACGCGGTCCGAGTTCGATCCCGACCGGCAGTACCAATGTGAATTTCACTTTGTGGAATTTATATGTACTAGTCAAGTGACTTACCATCTGCTGACGGTGAAGGAAAACATCGTGAGGAAACCCAGTGTATGTGGAAGAAATTCTATGAGTATGTCTGATCCACCAACCTGCACTAGGCCAGCGTGAGTGGATTATGGCCTAAACCCTCTCGGCTCTCTAGTTACAGGAGAGGAGACCCGAAACCAGCAGTGGGACTAAATGGGTTGCTGATGATGATGAATTTACGCCACCGCGAGCGATCCTGTGACGCCTGCCGGATAGTAGGTATAGGTAGGTGACGTAGGTAGTTATTTAGTTTTAAATAACAGAAATTTGAAAAATTGAAAAAGTAAAAAAAAGAATAACAGAAAGGTACAGCCGAAGTCAAAGCCTATGGGGTAGGTACAGTCGAGTGCATTAAAATATTGGCACCATCATTAGATATATTTGTTGAAAAGGGTGACTACAACTTATTGCATAATGTACTGCATATTTTATTGAACCATTCACATGAGGACATATAGCTATTTGATCCATAGGTTCTATAGTATTTATTGAGCTTTTCAACGCTCACAATATTTTGAATCCTTGATGGTGCCAATATACCTATTAATGAACTCGACCGTACTTGCGTGGAGCTAGAATTAGAAGCAATACCTATATCAAGTTGTTGCACAAATAAAAGAAAAAATCCGAAAACCGTATTTGTGTAGTTATATCATCACTGAATTTATATTGCAAGGGAGTATACAATGATGTGCTTAAAAAAAAAGTACGAAATGAAACTGAAAATAGTTTATTTATTAAGTTTTTGTTACAATGCATTAAGTTTGGAGCCTCCTTTTAGACAAACAATGTCTGTATTAGGAGACTCCAAATTGTCCTTCCAAATTCAGACGGGTAGGTAAATTAAGGGTTTGTTTCAAATTTTCCTTTTCTCGCAGAGCTCTTGTCTGCTTATGGTTAGTCCCTTAGTCGCCTTTTACGACATAATCATTATGAAAACTTGTGATTTTAATGCGCTCTTCTATTGTTGGTTAAGATGATTTGGATGAAATTTGGGATCTAGGTAATTAATATTGATCATGTTCTAGAATCTAGTACCTATTCCAGATTATTACAGAAAATTAGCCTATGTTATAAGCTCTTAATTTTATTATATGTATTATTCCTACAGTCAGGCAGGCATTCCCGACAAGTTAAAGTTACCCAGACTAAGTCCCTATGCTAACTTTTACAAGAAGGTAAGTAACAAATTTTTGGTTAATTTTGCTGTGTAGGTACCTACCTAGGTAGGTTTAGGTATCTTATTCTTATTTATAATCTAAGTAAACAATAAGTAAAGAATGAAGAACTTATGAGTAAAATATTAATGTAGGTAGTTTTAAAAGTAAATAATGGATAAGTGCGAGTCAGGCCACGGCCAATCGGGCCAATGTAGGGTTCCGTAAGACAGCTCTAAGTATAAATTTTGTTCGTTTGGAGCTTGCCAAACGCCTCAGAAGCCCACTTCAACGAGTTATTCTAGTGTAGGTAAACATTATTACTTACTTATCTACTATACAAAGGTAAATATTATGATCTGATTTTACTTTCGTAAATTTTTACATGGCTCATAAACTTATATTTACTATATTGCTACTATTTATATTTCCAACTACATAACAACAAAAAAAAATGCTCCATGAAATGTGTACGAAAGGTTTACTTCTCCAAGTAGGTAGGTACATTATATTTTATCAATTGGTCAACTATTAAGTACTACTACTTAATAGGTAACCGTACTACTAATGTGAATTTTTTAACATTTCCAAAATCAACAGACATAAGTTTTGTACATAAATACTTAGGTAAGTATATCTACTTACTTGACAAAAAACAACCATTTTGCTCGCAGAAAGGGCATGGGATACTTGGCTCTAACAAAAATAGCACATTCAGGCTTTAAATTGCCCAAACGGGTCCAACAATCGATAAATTATGGTTCGAAACCCACAATAGATTATTTCAAGATTTTATCTTACGACTTTGTCGGCATGTCTAATATGTATTTCCATGCCAAATTACAACTTTCTTGGTAGGTACTAAGAGTCTCTGAGCTTTAGGTAAGCTGCTAACGGACATGGCGAAACTATAACCCCCTTATTACAAAATACGGACTAAGCATTAAGCCAGGTTTAAATTGACACAACTTTAGACATAAAAACAATGGCTTATGTCAATTTAAACCGGGTTTAATACTTAGTCCATATTTTGTAATAAGGAGGTAAGCGTGTTGGGCCTATGTCCAGCAGTGGACTGCAATAGGCTGAGATGATGATGATCAGGTAAGGGTTTCTTGTTGACTACGAAACCGTCAAAACCCTAAAGTGGTTTGAATCGTATCGTAATTCAATTGTAGGTAACACCCCATAAAATGTGCGCTGGCTGGCTGACTCTTGAGTTTTTCCGTGACTAGGGAGAAGGGATATCTATCCCGTAACTTGCGTGCAAATATTAATCAGCAAATTATTAAACTATTAAAGTAGGTACTTCTGTTGGTTCCGATATTATAAACCAATAAGTTTTCCACCCAAGTTGTTCAATTTCTCTGTTGCGCTTCGAGTGATGCTACCGAAAATTTTTCCTGGGACCTGTGGTAGAAAAGTACGTGTTACAGGGATGTTCGTAACTTTGCGTCATTCATAATATAATCACATGATATAATACACAGTGCACTTTTAGTCGTTTACCTTTGTCTAGGTCATCTGGCTTTAACTATTAGGTATTTAGAAACAAACAATTACAGATTTCAGCTCGTGTTTCTTCTATTCAGATTCTTGATACAATTCTGTTTTTTTAATTTTAACAGTTTGTTCTTATATACCTACTAGATAGTGATTGGATTGGAACCTTCTTCTATGCTGAGAAAGCCTGCGTGTGGAGACTCCACTCTTCCATAACTTAAGTCTTTACCACAGTATTTAATATGTAAATATACTGTGCTTTTACACTTATTACTATAACTATAGAGTTTCTGTTGTCCTGGTACTGGTGTGTTGGGATAGATATAACTATAGATAGTTCTTACTTTAGGACAACTATTAAACCTACATTCAATATAAAAAAAAAATTAAGTTATGACGTAGACAAAAATTGTAGGTAAGACGACTGTGCACGGTGTCTGTTAAATACAAATACAGCGTTGCTGCTATATCGCTCCATTGCACTCTTGAACCGCACATAAATTAGGTATATAATGTTTGTATTGTGTAATGTAGGTTAGGTAGGTACTGCGTATGGTGGAGTCTTAGTCTCGTGGTCGACTGCGATCCGTTCAGAGTCGTTGGATCCCCCGATAGGTCAAATTAAAATTGCAACTCACATTATTATATAATATTCTATGTAAGTAGGTAGTTATTCTAAGTCTGCATGTAGCCGTGTACACTGTACTGTGTAACCGTTAGGTAATATGTTTGTAAAGTACCTACCTATCTACCTATCCATTAAAAATTGTTTCTTTCCTACTGTGGGTACGGTGTTTTTTTTTTATTGCCTGAAGTGGTAGACGAGCAGACGCGTAGGCGGCCCAATTGATGGTAATTGGTTACCGCCGCTCATGGACGTTGGCAATGTTAGGGGCACAGCCAAGCCGCTGCCTACCTTGAGAGGATAGATCTCTTTAAACCTCATTTGAAGAAGAACTTGTCATAGCGCTTAGAAAACACTGCTATAGGAAGTTCACTCCAGAGCCGGCACATACGTGAGAGGAATGATAGCTGGAACCTTACCGTTCTAGGCGATATTGGCTGCGGGTAGTGTGGGTGAAGCCTACAGCGGCGTCGAGTGGTGCTATGATAAAAAGGCGACGATGACATCAAATCAAGGAGTTCATCGGAGCACTCACCATGGAATAATCGATAGAGCACTCAGAGTAACCCAAAGTCTCTCCGTTGCTCTAACAATTGCAAGTTGTCCGTCAGATTTAAAACATTCATTTTAGGTTACCTATTTTTAAGGGACAAGGGAACAAGCCCGGTATGGCTGGGGACTTTAGAAACATACACAAGTAACGGACATAACTAAACTAAAGTAAACCTTGGCACGGCTATGTTAGCGGTGAGGAATCAACTTTAACCACTACGCCCTACAGTGAAAGTTGTGAAGGTAATTGTTACTTGTCTTACCTCAAGAAGCGCGTTAACGAAATTGGATATGCCTGATGCGCCTCCGACCAACGCCTTTCCTGCGCTATAGAACTTATCACCTGTGTTGCCATATTTCTCAGATTCACTTATTGTATCTACAATCGGTTCGGGCTGCAAAATAAAAGTATACAAATACAAAGAATTAAATAACTTTGAGTAGGTAATAAAAGGAACATGCAAATTAGGGCAATCATTAATAGCAACACAACACTTGAACTGTATATAATTACGTGACATTCCAACTAAAAGTTATAGTCTGACAAAGCTTGCTGTGCAGTAAAAGAAAAGAGGTGTCCATAACTCTATCAAATATGATAATAGGTACAACAATAGGACAGCGTTCAACTGCATGGCTATTTGTGTCAGGCTATAAAAAATGCCGGATTTAATCATGTCTTACTTGGAATACTCCGGCCACGGCATTCTGAATGTTCTCCTTTATAGAAAGAGTCTTGCTACCAAAACCTTCAGTTTCTTGAAGAGCAGTTTCCCGAGTGGAGACAGGGACAGAAAATATACCCCCTTCGTGGTAGGAATCCTGTAATTGATATATAGCATTGTGTTACTGGTACCTACGTATTACCCTTAGAGTAATGGTTTACCTAGCGGTAGCGCCCGCGCGCTGTTTCTTTGTTTGTTTCGCTGTTTTTTATAGGATCCGCATCCTAGGTCTATAATATTATCGGTATGGCCTATGTACCTCTCTTATATAAAGAAATATCTGAAGGACTAGCCTATCAATAACATTATTTAACCTCTTGAATAATGAGAAAAGAAAAATGAAAGTACTTTTTTTACTAAGTACTAAGTGTAAATTACATAGTAGGTACTAAACTAGATACCTACTAGTTTAGTACCTACTATGTAATTTACATTACGATGTAATCGCAAAATGCGAGTATATAATTAGGTAAAGACTTTACTATATTAATTTTATAATTTATTAATTTAATAAGTATATGCTAAAGTAGAGTAACAGTACCTAGGTACCTAACTAAAAAGTAGGCACATAATTGTAATTACCTGAGCACCAGATGAACCTCCAAAAATATTCGATGCCGCCTGCAGCTTAAATGTAGCAAGGTTTGCTCCTACAGCCGACTTCGGATTCGCAGGGTCACCTCCAGGATAATTTTCTACTTTTAATGGTGTCTCTGTAGGGACACCAAAGTCCAACTGTGGCTGATCGTAAACTGGTAGATCGATGCGAATGGGCTCATCCAATGGCGCTGACAAACACGCCCCGAGTAAGAGAAGACCGATGACAGACCCGAAATGCATCCTAAAATTAAAACAGTTAGGTCTACTAAAGTATGAAACTAAAATAGCCCTGCTAGACTTTTCATTGAGTGGCATAGAGAGTAGGGAGACAGAGATGTACTTACTGTGGCAACGTTACTGATGCCGCAAGTCATGTTCTTTAACTATTACCTTCTTTAGCAATTATTTGCAAGAGTGGAGCAAAGTGTGGGCAAAGAGGAACTGTCGGCAAAGAGAAGCTTCCGCATCGTAAACTTTTTTGAATCTAATAAGAGTGATGTGTACTTATATATAGGTAACCTATGTAGGCTTGCTTGAGTACGTACTTATAACTATTAGGATAGTAGAAAATAGGTCAACGTATTTTTTTTACAACCATCTATTTTGTACCAATAAGTATATACTTGTACCTATGTAAATATACTGACGTTTTTGAACGGAACCATTGCAACAGTCTCTTTTGAATGAGGGTCAGGGCCAGGCCCCAGACCCGCGCGATGAGCATAGTGTGGCAGAGCCATTAGGGAACGGTAGTACCTAGATACGACACTAATTAGAAAATCAGCAGGTAAATAGGTACCTAAGTACATGCATAATAATGAATTCGCGATAGCTAATTAAGTAGTAAATGGCTTACATTTTCGCAATAGCTCTTTAATAACTTAGCACAGGTAACGGTATCTAAGAATAGTTACATTATTCCTTACTTGTATTAATAATAATAACACAAGTTTATTTGCTATTTTAAACGTCACAATAAAAGCAGAAATGAAGAAACAAGCAACTTTAGAACTCCACACGAGGTCATCCCTGCCTTGTGGAGTTCGTGTGTGATAACCATAATTTTTACATTCGATGTTATAATGTACTTACCTACTTACAGTAAATTAATATCTACCTAATTATTTAATTGTAATAATAATTCATAGAAATAGTAAATGATAATGTTATTATTAGGTAAGTATTAGATGATTAATATATTATAAAGTAATTTTGAGCAAAATAGTGAATGAAAAGTATTAGAACAACATTACTGGATAATTATTCACTTACTTATTGGGTAATTAGTAGATCTTATATGAGTGACAAAGATGTTCTCATGTTGGTAGGTTATGTGTGGTTTATGCAATAGCCCGCGAATTAACATCGATAAAAACAATGCAATGCACTTCAAATTAGGTGTTTGTTGCAATTGGATCTACTGGTTCTGATCAATGATATCGATATGACACTCATGACAGACTTCTTATTCCCGTTTCCCGCATTTTTGGTACCTACATAAGATTACGTCAGTTAATTTAAATAGCAACAATGGCAACAACTATTTTATTATAATATACCTACTAACTAATATATTATCTGTGTAGTGACGGATTAGAATACATAATGTCACTAGCTACCCCATCTCAACCCGTGGGTGTTGTAAAAGGCGGCTAAGGAATAACCTTACGCAGGCAAGAGCACTGCAAGAAAAGGAAAATTCGAAACGAACCCTATATCAACCCGTCTAGCCAACGTGGTAGACTAAATTCTCTCCACATTCTTTGGAGGAGACCCGTGCCCAGCAGAGCGACGTTTATGGGTTGGTGGGTGGTGCTTGGTATTAAATAGTATAAAGTTACTTTTACTCACTTGAATAATATCGCGGCGCCGCGGTCGTGTTGGTTGCGCTCGCGTCGGTTTGCCACTGCCATGAACCGCAGGTTGCAAACTTTCACGCCTTACGTAATTGAGCCTTGGCACTAGTAACCAAATGTGATGTGGATGTGGTCACAAAGAGCGTCGGACGCTCGTTGTTACACCATATCAATAAATATCTTTGAATATAATCTACAAATTAATAACTACGATATCGACCAATAACTCGGACTATTTTTGTTGGTCAAAACAGTAATAAAAATATTTGAATTAGGTATTTCAGAAAATACATAAATAAAAATCGTAGTAAACTCCTAGGTATGTAATTTAAGATTGCCTTCGATTTCTTCAGGATCTATCATCAGATCTTGACTTGATGATAATGAGACTAATGGTAAAGTACAATACGAGTCATCATCATCATCATCAGCAACCCATTAATGTCCCACTGTTGGGCTCGGGTCTCCTCTCCTCTATGTCGAGAGCCGAGAGGGGTTTGGCTATAATCCACACACGCTGGCCTAATGCGGGTGTAGGTACCTAAAATTTCAAACTAATTCAGCAGCTTAACAACTACAATACATTAGAGTCTAATCAGTCGAACTGACACTGTGGTGCAGTCTAATGATTAGACTGCACGACAGTGTCAGTTCGAATTTCGAGCCGGGCTGTCCACTGAGTGTGCTATGAATTACTATTGCTATTATACTCCAGCGCCTTTGACCTGATTTCTTACAGGAGTAAGAAAAGCTTGAGAAAGCTGGAGTTTATTCTGAACCGATAAAGACTCTGAAATGCTGGTACGGAGGCCAGATCAATCAGGTTTGATGGGGTGGGGTCTTGTCGAAGCAGTATGGATTGAAATGTGGGGTGAGGCAGGGGGGTTAACCTCACCTACACTCTTCAATCGATACGTCAACGAACTGATTGAGGCGCTCAGCAGAGAGCGAGCTGGTTATTAAATTGACGGGGTACATAATAATATGTGTTAACAACGTACTGATACGCAGATAATATGACATTAATGAGTGCCTCGAATTGTGATCTTAGGAAGCTGATGGCTATCTGTGAAGACACTTAGGATTATGCTAAGCTTCATGGTTTGGTCTACAATATGAGCAAAAATAATGTCATGGTCTTTGGTAGTGGCGGTATGAGATGTTCAGAACCTTCGGTTAGGTTAAATGAAACACCCCTCATTAGAGTACACATTATATAATTTAAGTACCTTGGACATAGGTATCTTTACTGCTGACATGAAGATATTGAGAGAGCGGAGGGCACTGTCGGTTAAGAGCGAATATGATAGCTCGTAGATTTCCACGTTGCTCAAAGATGTAAAAAATTGCCTATTTCGTGCATACTTACACTTCATTTTACACGTCAGTTTGTGGGCAGATTATTCGCAAGAATCGTACAGTGTCCTTCGCATACAATATAATAACACGTTCAGGATAGGTACTGATGGGGTTGCCCCGCATCCGTTTGCCGAAGCTCGTGTCGATTGTATTTTTACAACGATGCGCCTCCCTGGTCCGCCGGATGCGGGCTAGCCCCAACATTATTTTGAGCTGTAAAGCAGGCAGACACGACTGTTTGTATGTGAGTTACTGTTGGAAGCTATCCACCTAGGTGCCGAGCAAGTGGCAGTGGTTCACATACAAATTATCATTATTTGTTATTAGAATACGAACTAACATAGAAGTAAGAAATACTGTTAAAACATACTGACATGTTACTTGAAATAAATAAATGATTATAACATTTGCCCGCGACTTCGTCCGCGTAGATTTCAATATCACATAGGTCTTTGTTTCATTCATTCCACAACACCCAACAGGAGTTGAATTTCATTTCACGTCATTAAAGATAACATTTATAAAATCAGCGTCCCTGAAAACCTCGAAATCAATATCAATTTCTAATAATTTTCACAACTATTTCATCCCCCTATTTCATGGGACCAAACATAGCTGGCGAAATGTGGGTGCGAAACACCTTTGCAAAGGGGTAGAGTTCGGGAAAAATTTTACAGTGTATTTCATCCCTTAGGGTAAGTTTTTATTATTATATTTCACCCCCTGAACCCATCCCTATCAAAAATATTAAAAACAACAATTCCAAAGCCACCCTCGTTAATAATATTGATGAGGGTATTTTTTATTTTGATAGTAGTACCTACCCCAAAACAAATTTTCAAATCTATGAGTTAAAAATCAAAGAAGTTTCATACAATCGTTTTTATCCCTTTTCACACCTTTAGGGGTTGAATTTAAAAAAAACCCTTTCTTAGTTCACCTCTAGACATTAGGACAAACACAATCTCCAAATTTCAAGTCGCTACAACCAGCGGTTTAGGCTGTGCGTTGTCTGTCAGTCAGTCAGGACAAAGCCTTTTATAATATGTATGGATGGATTATTGTTTGGGATACTGTGATATACCTACATATACACGAGTAGATACGATTTTCGGATTAGTTCCTTTACCTCCTATCCTTTTTGGCAAATTTCATGATTTTAGATCAACACATAGGTACTTTTTCTTTATTGCCTAAAATGGCAGACGAACAGACGGCCCACCTGATGCTATGTGGTTACCGCCGCTCATGGACGTGGGTAATTTAGGAACATAGCCAAGCTGCTACCTACCTTAAGAGGGTAGATCTCTTTAAACTTTGTTTGAAGAAGGACATGTCATAGCGTTCACGGAACACCGTTGTAGGAAGTTAACCCTAGAGCCGGCACGTACGTAGGAATGATCGCTGAACCTTACCGTTCTAGACGATATCGGCTCCAGGTATTGCGGGTGAAGCCTCCGCTGTAGGCCGTCCAGTGGTGCGATGATAGAAAGGCGACGATGGCACCAAATCAAGGGGTTCGTCGGAGCACTCCCCATGGAACAATCAATAGAGCACGCAGAGTAACCCAAAGTCTCTCCGTTGCTCTAACGATTCCAAGTTGTCCGTCAGGGATAATCGTATAAAATAATTAAACTAAAACATTAGCTGTGCTCGCAACTTCGTTATTTTGCTCTAAATAGCTATTAATTTGATATTAAAAACAGACAGTTAAATTTTATTTTTTGGTACAAAAAACATATTATATAGTGTTTTATTATGTACTTCATTTGATTAGGTATCCTTTCATAGGATAACACATAGCGTACATCAATCGATATCTTGTCAATTCTATAGCCACTGAATAAAATATATGTATACAACAACGCAACACAACGAGCCGCGCAGCACTGCTAGAAGAATCACCGCGGAAAGCAGCAGTGCTGCCGAAATCGGAAGGGCACTTTTGAACCTACAACCTTATTGGTATTTATTCATAACTCAAAAAATGTGTATGTTCCGCATGACATGTTCCATGCTTAAACAAACAACATTATAGATAACAACATAAGGCTTGCCGTGCACTGTAGGCATTTGTCACCGTTACTGTTTTAGTCTTTACCACTTAATTACTTACTCTTACCACGGTCGCTTCACGTCGCCGCGCCGTGGTTAGGGCTTGCAAACCGGGATTTTCGATATTTTCGAATTTTGTAAATATAATTATTTTATTTAATTATTTATCAACATATAAGTAACTATTTTTACAGGTTTTAATTTAATAGTGTAGCTATCATACTAGCACCTACCTAATAGAAATAATAAATAGAATGTTTTGTCACAATTGTGTGTAGATTATGGCTAAATAAATTGTAAGGGTAAAGGATCACTTTGTTGTCTGTCATGAGTCTTTAGGACTAAGAGCATGTCGGAGTTCGAACCATGCTCAATGTACGGTTCTTGCAGCAAAGAAGCATATCTTCATAGCGCTTACGTTCTTTTGTTGAGAACACAGTTTTTCGGCAATAATTCAAAAACGGTACATCCGATCATGTTCAAAATAATTTTGGTTGGAACTATTTATTTCAAGTGTTATCATTGTGATTTTTTTTTCTAATTTTTAGGTTTTACAGAAGATAAACGGGGAGGAACATAATTTTGCTACTTCAGAGCGATTATTTCCGTAAATATTAACCTAATCAAATAACTTGTTTGGAAACCATAAAGTGTCTTTGAAACTATAAGGTTTCCGTTTTTGCCATTTTGGCTACGGAACCTTAATCATTCGCCACTAAGGCCTTGTTACCTCGACTTGCACCTAACAGCCAACCTGATGTATCAAAGAACTGAATCAAGTGGAACTGTAACAATCTCGTTACGCTCTTTCGCATCACATCTTGCAAATAAAGAGTTACTTCGTAATAGCTAATAGTTATAAACATTTCACAGGTGTAGAGAAGAGCGACTGAAATTCATGGTGACAAGTCACCAGTGCCGCCCAGTGCGCGAGTCGCTTTACTTGACTGCAAAATAATATTTTGGATTTGGAAGCTTACGCATTGTGTCAATTTAATGTTAAATTGTACTTTTATTACTTAATGTGGTTTACAATTGAAAAAAAATGTTGTCAAAGTTAATATCGTGAACAGTTTTCTAAGGCATTTTTTGCTTAAGTACATGTGACCATTTTATGGATGAAGTGATTTTTATATGATGAATATTTTGAATGGCTGTTTATTTCGCTACAGTAAAGCATTTACTCCTTGTTGGCGAGATGTCGTGAAGTCTTCACAAGTTTTCAATGCTGATGATAAATGGCGAAATGTTTATCTTAGCAATACCGATGTCGTTCAACGGCTGTCTAAATTCGATAAAAAAAATAAATTATTACCATCTATGCCGATTAAGTGGACGCAAGTGAGATATAAACAGAATCGGGCTCCAATGCCACTACATCGTGATATTAAATTTCCAAACTTTGATGTGTACAGAAAAAAAGAATATAAAGATGCGCGTAAAACCACCTGGTTAATGGGCGATGGGAAACCAGGATATATATATGCTTTAGGAGCTTTAGGCTTCATGTTCGGAGCATATGCTGTAAAAGGTCACGTACTCCATTACATTCACTTTTTTGGCCCTGCCGCTGATGTGCTTGCCTTGGCTTCTATAGATGTTGATATTTCAAAAGTGGCGCCAGGTACATGCATGTCTGTGAAATGGCGTGGTAAACCATTGTTCATTAAGAACAGAACACCACAAGAAATAGAAATTGAAGATAAGACTGATATATCGACGTTGCGTGATCCAGAGCCCCCGTCAAAACGGGCGCAGAAGCCAGAGTGGCTTATAGTCATTGGTATCTGTACGCACTTGGGTTGCGTACCTATACCTAATAGTGGTGATTTCGTCGGAGGCTTCTACTGCCCTTGTCATGGAAGTAACTTTGATAATTTGGGAAGAGCACGAAAAGGACCAGCGCCATTGAATTTAGTGGTACCGCCATATACTTTCATTAGTGATACACTTATTCATATAGGATAATAAAATTTATCGTGTATTCTTGGGCAGCCTCAGCCTTATATCAACATGAAATTGCCTCTCAACAAAGTTTTGTCTTTTTTTTTTAATACCATTACCAAAATGAAATGATGATGATGACTATTGAACGAGCCCTGTATCGTGGCCTCGTGGGGCTTTTACAAACATATCTAAAATTAACGGACACAAAGTAGGTACATAAAATATTTATGAGCCATACAAACTCGGGGTCGGGCGATATCTATATCAATATTATTAATAGGAAGTTTGTTTGTTTCGATTTATAACTCTAAAACTCGACCGTTTTTAAAAATTCTTTCACCGTTAGAAAGCTACAGCTTTACCGAGTAACTGAAGCTATATTTATTTCCAGAAATAATTAGGGATCCCTACTAAAACTTAAATAATGTAACCCAAGGTGTAACAAAAATTGTCATGCGCTGCGAAAACTATTGATGATAGGAACAAAACAATGTACCTTATACAATATTAAAGTATTTTATATAAATGCTAAACAAGTAATTGAAAAATTCAAACTCACGACGGGACTTGACCCCGCGACCCTGCCATGCCGTGTGCAGTGCTCTGCCTACTGAGCTACGCGAGCGGACGTCCCTGAGATCGAATATAAATTTAAATTTTCTTCAGTGCAGTGGGACTACGGGGAAAAAAATTCCCCGTGGACCCACCAGTGGGATGTAGCGGTGGGACTACGGGTAATAGGGGGAATTTATCCATTACCTAGTGTTAACATGATGACGTCATGACAACAAAATTCAAAGTAAAGTTTACTTGTTTAGCATTTATATAAAACTAGCGGACTCGACTAACGTTGTCCTGCATGATATACCAAACGATTGAATTTTTTTTTTGAGAATCTAAACCATCCTCGAAACCACTTGAACACATACACAAAAATTCATTCAAATCAGTTCAGCCTTTTAGGAGCAATTCACTGTCAACACACGTACAGAAGAATTATATATATAAAGAGGTTTTATACCAAAGCAAAGGAAATTAATTGCTTAATATTTAATGTAAATATTGCGTTGCTACTTTCATTAAATGGAGGAATATCGTCCGTAAGTTTCTGTAACGAGCCACGGTGAGTAGTAAGTAGCAAAACGTTGTCATGACGTCATCATGTTAAGAGGTAAAGGATAAATTCGATCTCAGGAACGTTCGCCAAAAGCCAGAAAATTAATCGAGATCGAGAGTTTCACAAATTCAGACATCACTAGAGTATTGATAAAAAAATTATCGACAGTTGCCAATTCCCTAGTCATATGTATACATGTAAGTTTGACCCCCCTTACCTCAAGTCAGCCCCCTAGTCAACAAGCAACAACAGCCAAAAGTGTCCTGAACATAATTATATATTAAAAAAAATATAGCTCCTATTTTTACTTACCTTCCTACCTACTTTTAATTACCTAAATAATAAAAATTTAAAACCACAAAACATGACCTTAAATTACGATGTTGCTGTTAACGTTTAACATTCTTAAGTTTAAACTTAAGAATGTTTATACACATGAACCGCAGACGATGATGGATAATTTCAATCTAATAGATCTTGTGATCTTTGTGAAATATTTTTTCTTTATTAACATAGGCTCCATATCCATGTTTACAAAATCAAATCTATCTCGTCTGCTCTGATTTGGGCACTTATTATAGTTTTCTCGCACAGTAGAGTCACTGTAAGATAAAACTATAATAAGTCTTTTATATTTATGACATGTTTGTCAGCTTTTTTCCAGATATCTGGCATCTGGCAGTGACTTCTTGGAATGCACACTCAGCTACTTTCTATAATAAAGATTTTTTCATTCCATAACTATTCACTACAAACAAATCAAATTTCAAAGGAAATACATTATTTATCATCATAATGTACAACAGAGCAAGTATCAACAATTAATATAGAGGGGAATGCTCACTATTGGTAGGATAAAATATAACTTAAACAATTTGAAAATGAGAGTTGTATTAATAGTAATAAAACATGTCTATTAATTTACTTTTATATTCAGTCAGGTTATACTATAATCAATTAATAATTTATTACTTGAACAGATGGTTCAGAAACTGGGCAACATGTTCGATATTTTATTGTACAATAATCCACTTATTTCCTATAAAAGAGTTATGGAGTAGCTTTTCTACAATAGATTTGCTTGTGATTTATTTAATAATAAACTATAAAACTATCATATAACTGCTTTAACAGCGGTTCTTTGGTTGACATTGTTGCGAACCGAAAGTACACATTTTCCCTCATTTTCTTCAAGACGATTGCCTGTTCACTTCACAAATCACTTCTCTGCCAGAACTCCGCATAGTTTTATTCATTTTTATTAACTTTTTACGTGTTTTACGTGGTCGAAAAGTGAAAACTATAAAATACATACAAACATTGTTTACATACAAATGATGAAAAATCACAGAGTAGATGAAAGTCATTAGACCATAGACTGTCCTCGCTCCCTAGATTTTCAAACTGTTGCCAGTCTGTAAAAAAATTAGTTCCATTTCATTCCTTTTTTGCGAACGGCCTCCACCGACAACCGGGTGCGGTGCCGCGGTGTTGACGTTAATATTTTTATCATAATTTAATTTTTTATTTAGGATGACTAATCAAAATTTGTACGTAGATAAAGTGCTTAAGATAGTTTTAAATTACATACATTTAATCACTTTGAGTGCCATCTATTGTCAAAAAATATTACTATTGATGCTACTTAGTTCGGGGCAAAACTCAGTATGGCGCTGTTTTCAATGAAATAAGTAATGTATTGGACTGCCCCCGGCCCCCCCTCCCCGACTACTTAATGATTTGATAGATCTGACTAGTGACTACTACTTAGCACGTTATCAAGCATCTTTTCCATTCTTTTCTTGTACCTTGAAATTTGAATACTTGGATTGAATGATGTTAGTGTTTAAATTATCTTGGGGAACATTTGTTGTTAAGTAACTGACGTTAGCTTCAAAATAGATATTGTATCCTCCAAGGGTCCTCTTCTTTAAAAAAAAAACAGATTGCAAGTTTCCAAAAATCTTTTGCTTAGTGATCAATAAAGCAATGGCGGGAGAGCCGGGAGATTCTGGTGATACTGTTGATTTAAGCGATCCGTCTATCCCAGCAGATCCCCCTGCTTATTTGAAAGATGATTCCATTAAACTAGATTCTGATGATTCTGTATTACTGCATACAGAGGATTCTTTTGGTAAGAGCATTTTTTGTTGTGATCTATTGTTAAATTACCTATCTAATGCTGTACATCAAAATAAGGCAACAGTTTATAGAACTGAACCTTATCACATTAGGTAGGTGGGTACAGGAATTTGGTTGTGTCTCCTGGTTGTGGGGGTGTGAGAGGAAAAAGGAGAAACTGCTTCAAACGATTTTAATATACATGTAGTTAATTCACTTTCCATTGTATTTATTATTATGTTTTCAAGCCCGAGACTTTTCAACGCAGGTATTATGACCAACAAAAACTCACAGCCTGAAGGCCTACCTATCTGTTACTTTGTAATTTCCTTTGATGATACTTACATGCATTTGGTCATATTAATTGTCGAGTTGTGCTATTGGGATTGTACTTTTTATTGATCTATGTAGAAGTAAATAATTAAAATGTTTAGTAACTTCTACTTTCATTTTATATTTAAATTACATTGTTTTATATATTACCCTTTATTTTAAGCTGGAAATAGACACCATCCTAATTTTTCATCATCTTCCTCCACTCGTTGCTCTGCATCATCAGTTTCAAGTTCGGGCAAAGAAAAAGGAAATAAAAGCAGAGACATTCGCAAGGTATGCTTTGATTTCAGTACATTTTTTTTATATTGTATACCTATTATTATGGGAGTGTCCAACATAATTAATAGCCTAATTAAAAAGCATTTTACACAGTACTTTGTAGATGATTGAATAAGTGACACAGGGAAATACTGTCACGAGATAGACAATGGTCTTCTGCGAGCCACATAGTGGTCATATGTTGGACAGGCCTGTATTAATATATCACAGTGGTTTTGTATCATCACAATTTTTATTTAATTAACTTTTTTATTCATAATTTAATTTTCTTGAGTGTCCTAATAATAAACTTGTTTCAGAATTGGGTAGAAAAACCTCCAGAAACTGCAGTAAAAGAATCACTTGGCAATTGCCCCATTTGTTTTGATCCATTGGAACAAAATCCATTAGCTTTAACTATGTGTGGACATCTATATTGCATGAAATGTATTAAGCAGTATATGTTGTTTGATCAGAAATGCCCTCTATGTAAACGACCAATGATTGGCAAGTACTCATACCATCCATTGTATGTTAATAATTAAGTTGAACACAATTAAATATTCATGCTTAATGTACTTGACTTGTACTTGTATCAAATTTTAAAATATGGTATAAAAAATGTTACATACATATTAATTTATAAAATGTATTTGAAGAGTAGCTTTTATTTATTCATAGAAGGTAGAAAACTAAGTACATTATAACATGCGTTGCTGCTAGGTCGCCATACCTAATAGCCGGACAGACCAGCCAGTTTGGCCGGACATATGGGTGTAAATAGGCTTGACGGCCAACATTGTTGAGGATTTTGTGTCTCAGTAATATTAGGTACCTACTTCAAAAAAAAATGTATGTAAAATCAATGTTTTTTGATTATTACCATAAATCTTGTTAAATTCTAATGAAATATAAATAAAATTGCATGCCAGTTTATGTTCTTTTTTATTAATCAGTCAAATAAAGTCATCAGTCTGAATTCTAGATAAACATTTATCAACATTTGTAAATTCTTCTTAAATTCTAATGAAGGGGAAATGCCCAAATATTTATTATTTCCCTGCTATTACTTCCCAAAGCAAAACAAAATAAAAACAATCTAAACAAAAAACTTCTCTTTAATTTTGACAATAAAAATAATTATTCATATGCTATTCTCAAAGTCCTTACTCATCAAACATTTTTAATTAAATTCTTCAAACTACATATTAGCTACAATGTCATTATTAATATACCATTCTTTTGATCATTGCTACCCTATGAAGAAAAAACTCTTTCAATGTTTGTGTTATGTCTTGCCGACAAATAGTAATTCTGAAAAGCAATCTTGACTACTCATTAATTTAAAATAGGCTACCCACATTTCTTATGTGCTAACAGCTTCTTGAAATCATCATTCTCTTTGTCACAAAATTGTTAAGGTTTTGCTATTGGTCAAAACATTTGCATTGCATTTGTGACATTTGCTATCATCAAAATGTAAAAGCCGGAGAAGCCGGACACCGTTTATTATATCCGGAAACGCAATCAAAATGCCTAACTATGTCCAGCTTTATCCAGATGCCTGGCAACGCTATACTTACATACATACAAAATATACAAATATTTCATTACAACAATAATATAAAGGATAGGTGAGCTAAGTGGTTAGATAAAATATATTGCTTCTCGATACGGCACGTATTGTGAGGTCTTTCTCTGGAGCCCTAACCCTCGGCACCTTGGACTGTGTTAGTTCTGTTACCGATGTTGGTGGGCCCTACATTTTTTTTATATTTTTATAAAAGTTTAAATAAACTAGTAAGTACTTAAATAATATTACATGTGAGAATGTATTCTAACAAAGGGAATATAAATAATAACAATTCTACATTAAAAATAAAAATTCTGAAATAATTTAACAAAATTAAAATTATTGATGGACAAAATTGAAAATTTATAGTCATAAAAAAAATTATAATTATTAAATAAAAAAATGACAGTTGTCAGATTGATATGACTAGTGCTGAGTATTCATACATGTTGTTTCAAATCGATCGAATCGAAAAGAAAGACGATTCTTTCTTCGTCATAATAAATTTATTGATTATATTGTAAGTCATAATAAATTTATTGATTTACGTACATCCCAAATCAATCTCGCCATGATCATGACAATCGGAATCGCTAGACTTAGGTTCCAAACTTCTGTGATCGTATTTCGCATCTTATTGATTACTTTTCTTAACATCTGGTGTTATAGGACAGTCTATTTACTCACACTCAAATAACAACAATACCAGGCGGGACGTTCATGGTTACTAAAAAAAAGGTTTTTGAGAAAGAAACAGTTATTTTGTTATGAACATACATTACTATTGTTTTTTTTTTAATCTGTCGAATTACATTGACTAATTTTATTAGTCCCATCTCTAAATTTTTTGACATGATTACGCACGCGACGTAACCTTGCGAGGACGTCATAAAATATAATTAAATTAATTATAATAACTTTGAAGTAGTGTGATTATTAGGGTTCCGTAGCCAAAATGGCAAAAACGGAACCCTTATTGTTTCCTTGTAACGGTTGCGCCTCTTTTGACCAACTTTTGGATCTCTTTTGATTTCTTTTTAATTTACTTTTAATAATTTAAAATTCAAAATCCTAAATTAATTCAAATTCGAACCGAGTCTTCGTCGGACCACCCGTCGAAGACTAAAGGCTCACTATTATTCCGATTTCTTGTACAGTGCACGCACTTCTTGACATTTAAAATTAATACTATATCTTCATAAGATCAGTTGTGTTTTATTGTGAGGGCCCTACGCCCTTCCCCATATATTATAGCTGGATCCTACTACCATATTTTTGCCTAGCGCCCACTGGAGGGGACGGTGGAGACGCTAGATCTTCATGTATTCTTCCGTATGTCACAGCCATTTTACTAAAAAACGGACGGATTTTGGCATTTTGGCTACGGAACCCTAAAAATAAGGGGGGCACTCCAACTACATGTAACAGAAACTGAATTTCGCTGAAGCAAACACCTACGAGTAGTTTATACTTCGACAGATTTTTCAAAAACACCAAGGCTGGTATAGCGTACTTGGACTTTGCTCAGACTTCACTCCAACAAAACTTTGCTCAGCCTAATCTGAGCCAAAGTATTGATTTGGAATCTATAGACAATGTCATTGCTTAGCCCGCGTACAAGTAGATGTTTCATTTCATTGCATCATCTTCTGCTGAATTCTTTGTAAAATAAAAGATAAAACGAATGATACAATACTTTTTGTAATAATTTGTAATACATAGTCTAAAAACTACGTTTTCTTAAAATTACTAGATTATTTTTAAATTTTGTTGTCTAATATTGGTTAAATGTAATAAATATCAAGTTATGAAAAGCATATTCTGTAGGCCTCACATATACAATAATTTACCAGAATCTATCAGAAACAAACATGTTTCTCACACAGAAATGTTCCTTTATTCAACTAGTCCTACCAGTGATTATTCATTAAATGAAGTTTTGGCAGATGTTTGACTTTGATGTTACTACTTTATAGGTACGTACTTAGCAAGTTATATTGTTTTTATTTTATTTTTTGTTATTTTAGTTTATTAGTAAGATTGATCTCAGATTAATATAGTAAAATTTCAGTAAATAGGTAAAATAATTAAAAACTACACCTAGTTTTAAGTTACCATTATAATTAGTAGGTGTTAAATTTGCACACCTTTTAGGTAAGATAAGGTCTAAAGTAACTAAGTTTATTGTACCCTTATTAAGACCATCTACATTTTTGTAAACCCTTATATCTATGCAGCATAAAGATATTTGTAAATTGAGTAAAGGATCGCTAATGACAGCTGTTCAATGTTCAATTAATGTTATGCGACAAAGTTCAATAGTCATTTTAAAATTATGACATTTGTACACCATTATTTTTTACAGTATAATAGTCAAAGATTTTCGTAAGTCGTCGATTTTGACTTTGCTTAGCTTGGGCTTGGATAAAGTCAAAGTTTGCACTATAAATACCGATTTTGTATTATCTCGAAAGTTTAGTCAGAGCAAAGTCCAAGTACGCTCTATAGACCTCAGCCTTAGTTTTCCAAACATGTATTTTGATAAGGCGAATATTTTCGGAAATAATCGGTCTGATAGTAGCAAAAATTCTGGCCCCCCCGTCTTTCTTCTAAACCGTAGATGTACTAAGTAAAAAAATCACAATAAATACTTCAACAAAAATTGTAATGAAGGAACGTGATCGATCTTTAAGTAAAGTGCCATACAGATACGCACTTTTGCTACGGAACCCAAGATTGAGCATGGTTTGACATGCTGTTGACCGGTTTTTTTGTTATAAAGATGATTTTATAAATTACTGGCTTTTGCCCGCAACTTTTTCTGCGTAGATTTCGATATTAACACAGATATTTACTTTGTTTTCTATGCAAATCTTGAAATGCCAATTAACACCCCGATCTCCACTATAGGGGTTGAATTTCAATTTATGTCAAAATAAATAACATTTTCGTAATCAGCAACCCTGAAAATGACATCCATACTTAACGATAGTTTTTTCACCCCTATCTCACTCATCCCTTAGGATTGGCTTTTCAAACACCACGAAGTACCTGTTTACTCGTTTCTTAACCGTACATAGAAGCTCATAATGTAATGACCACTTAGTTTTCAAACATCTTAAATACAATTTCATCCCCCTGGGGGTTGATTTTTCAAAAAGCAACAAATGTGTTAGTTTACTGTATAAAATTTCAAAGTATAAAGACACTTCAATACAACTTCTGTATACAAACTTTGATCTCCCGTTTCACCCCTTTAGGGGCTAAATTTTGAAAACGCCTTTAAAAGGAAAGTTAAAAAAACTTTGCTGCGCTTTTTGTGTACAATTGTATTAAATCTAATATTTCTACACGACAATTTAATTTTAATAAACTGGAGTTGGTTCCGTACAAAATTTAAGTTTGAACTCAAGAGAAATAAGCTCCTTGCAGAATTTTTTTCGAAGCGCAGAAGGTGGATCTAGTGGTTCTGCTATAGTAGAAAGAACACTGATTCGCTCGTATAAAGTGTGTGGATATCCATCCATCCATCCATCTCAAATGCATATTATGTATCAATTTCATAAAATCTGTCTTGGTTAAAAACTTATCGACGTCCATTAAATCACTTATCATTTTTACTATCAGCAGACCACCAATAGATAAATCACGAGTTTAATTTTGTAAATTCACTCTAATTGAACCCTAATTTTGTTAATTAACATGGCTGATAATATACAGATAAAAATAACGGCCCAGAGTGAACAGTCGTTTGGATGTTGTATTATGGTTGTGTCTTAAACCATAAGTTGTATAATAGTAACTTTTATCACGTTCGTTAAAAATATAGGCAGAAATATTGTTTAATTTTAAATATTTGTAAAGCGCGTTCATTATACTGAGAAAACTAGCATATATTACTCGATAACATTAATTCTCCAACAGATTAATGCACTTCAACACGAGTTTCGAAGATATAACACATCGATTAATCGATAATAAATTATAAAATGGCTACCTGCAAAGTAACTTTGAAAACTCTAACAATTTAATAAGAATATTGTCTGTCACGGTTTTTAAGTTACAATTTTACTACATCTATTTATAAAAAAGTCGTGATTTGCACTGTCATTCGGCAAACTGCCGTAAAACGGTGGTAATAAATACCAGGACGCGACAAAGTGAACCTCGCAACATCTATGCGACCAATTCACGACTATTTATGTTATTTCTGTGACTATTACGTGACTCTATTATGACACTGAGTCGTATAAAATAGGCCTATTCTCGGTCGTATCGACATGACAACGACGTAATAATGACCAGCTTATGGAACCAAAAGTTAAAATCGGCACGTTGTGGCGACTACTAATGTTTGGGAACCCCTGCACTAGACCAACAGGCCAGTCAAATCAAATCGAATCACGCTGTAGTTCCACAATACGTGCGGCCACCGCTGCTAGTCGCTCATTGATGGATGATTTAACTACAATGCAATAATTGATCTCAGTGGCCGCAGCGGCTAACGACTAAACACGGGCCGCAAATGCGTCGCTTCGATCTCGCTGGCCGCTGCGGCTTGGTGTGGCCACTGGCCGCGTGCGGCCAGGTGTGCGTGTTGCGATTTCATACTAATTTATCTATCTCGATTGCCGCCGCGACCTGGCGGTTGCGGCCTAGCCGCTATTGCTCTTAGAGTATTGTACCTACTTCATTCGTATGGCAACCCATCAATAACCCATGTACCCATTACAACCAATCTTGATAATTATTTGTAATTTCCAGTTAGAAATAAAATTTACTTGAAATAGTGTTGTTTGATTGAAATATTACATGCCATGTATTTTACATTTTCTGCATGTATGTATAACATTTTCTAAGAATAAATAAAACTGAAGATTATTAGGAGCTCTGGGATCTCAATCTCTATTTACTCAATAAAAGATTTGGCCTGTTTCACTCATCTTCAAATAATGTCAGTAAATGTCACTTAGACAAATAAGACAACAGTGTTGCCAACTGCCACCTTTAGTCAGTAGCTAGACATTTTACAAAAACTTGCTATTATAGATCGCCTCTATTTAACTAGGCAACCTATTTGCAAAAAGTCAATGTGAATATTATCTATCATTTATTTCTTATCACTATTAAACAACAGATGAGGGTATATTATTTCTTAATGGGTCTTGTACTATCTATGTTTAATTTTAAGTTCTGAAGATATATTATAAGTTTGCATGTTGAGAACTTTGCACAGTAATTTGATGTTCGTGTTACTATCTGGCAACACTGAAATGGGGCTGAAAGGACTTGTATCTATGACCAATTCAAAAAGAAATAAAAGACCTTCCGCTCGATTGAGGACCCGTTCGTTCGATAGGTCGTTAAAAAAAGAAAAAAAATGTCAAACAAATGATCAAATCCAAATCAAATACGTCTCGGGTTGGTTCGCCATCTCTTCGATCGTATCTTGAACAATAAAATTAAATTATGCCACAGTGTTGTGACTTTCAAATCAATAATTAATGTAATTGATAACTGCAAGATTAATTTTAAACCGAAAAATTTGGACAAATAATATATTATATTTCAAGATCATAATATACATTACGCTAATATCGATTTATTATTTTATCATACGTAAAAGTTTCAAGATGCTTATTAGCACTATGATCAAACAAGTAATATTGTAAAAACAAATAGACTAATAAAGTATTGATGTGGAGGGTGAAGACGAGATTTAGGCGAAAAATGAGGAAATTTAACAATTCATTTCTTTGGGGAATTTTATTAGGTTCAGTGACATGGAGTGTCTCGCTTTATCTTTACTGGCTGCTGAACATGAGCGGTAAGTGTTTTTTAAAGTATTTGCTGTTACTGACTGCAGTTGATTTTATAATGTAGGTGCACTAGTTCAGAGTTTAATTCAAAAATAAGTTTATTAAAACAGCTAAACATAAACCACAAATATTAAAAAAATATCTGATGTAGGTACTTAACAATCGTTAATAAAAATCTGTATGAGTTTAGAATCCTCATGATAAGGGCTCAAAAGACAGGCCACATTATCATTTTGGATAGCAACGCCAATATGTTGGATCCAGCTAAAGCACCTATGTAAATTTTATTTGTAATATTCAATTTGATAAACTTGTTACTTTTTACAAATCATCCTCTAAAGTCTAAATCAATAGTACTCGGATTAAAATAATTCTATTTCCCTTTTAATACTTAGATTTTAAGAAAACTACAAGAATTGCCTTGGGCATAAATTATCAATGCTGTTAATCACTAACATCAGATAGGAACAAGGGTGTATCTTGGTATTGGAGGCTTGGAAATTTCATGATGACTGCTGGTTCCGTGTTTTGGATGATAGGAGGGCAGGATACATCAAACCATTACCATCTGCTATAACTTTTGCCTGCATAGCATGCCAAAAACCTTGTCCCTCTCGCATCGGCTTACACAGCCATTAGAAAAAGTGTCTCTTGAAAACTGTTTTAAACGTCTGTTAAAGACTAGATTAGGGCCTTGATTTTGGTTGCATGCTTAAACTAAAGGGGTGGACAACTTTACAGTACCTATATATCTGTAAATGAATATCATTTAATGAATTCGGACTCCCTAGGAATTTCGCAACTTATTTAGTTATAAATTAGAAACAGTTTTTTTGAAAAAAGCTGAGATTGTATCTTCAGTCAATGTATTTTTAATAAACTAATCATACAGCTTTGACTCCTTGTACTGAAAACAATATTGCGTACCGATTTGCAGAATTGGACATATTCTCAAGGAATATGTCACTCTTTTAAATAATCAATAAAATAATCAAATATCTCTAAAGAGAATGCGCGAGAATACGGACCTGGGAGTATACACTACTGCTGCGGAAAGAGAACCTGGGTTTGGTCTCCAGGTTGGGCGAAAACATTAATGTTTTGTTTTCAAATTCTCTGTATCATCTCTGAGTCTGGAATTGTGCCTATTTAATAGGAATAGGCTCACTCCCTATTATACGGGACATAACATACTGACGTTATGGACTTTTACATAGCCTTTAAGTACCGACGTGCCATTTCTGTTACATAAGTACCGACGTGTGGTATGCTGGACTACCATAATGATAGTTGATTTTGTTTGAAAACTTTCTTTTTTCGTGTTTTTCAAAAAGTAATTTTACCGCTGTGTTCTATGTATATTTTTGTATAAATAAGCTTACTAAATTGAAGGCACACAAAAGTCGAACAATTATCACATTTATAACCATTCTTGCGTTTTCTATCACTACCACAATAATATTTGGGTGGAAAAACTCGGATTCTGATTCGGAGTTGTCATTTAGCCATTCCGCAACAATTTCTTCAAGATAGAGATCTTGACTCTGTTTTACAACTCTTTTCAAGAACTGGAACTCTGCTGTTTATTTGTGACTGCCTGTTTCATACCCAAATAATCTGGCTCATTTGTTATAACAGTTAACTGAAAATAAAACAGAAAAACCATTTGTTCTTTAATAAGTAATATAAAAAGACGAGTGGTCATACATGTCACTCGCCGGTTTAAAACAATTCATAACTTAACAAAATAGCTCGTGCTGACACTACCAATCTCCAGGAATGCTGCTGGGTGAGTGCTTGAAGGGTAGAGAAAAGCACGGGGTTATACTAGTACACTAACATGGGTAACTAGAATTTTCGAACGTTTCAAAGTGTCTGTCAGACCACACTTCGGTACTCAAAGGTTAACCTGAACCTATTACAAAGCCAAAGCATAGTGTCCTTTACTTCTTACTTACATACATATTTGCGGTTTCTTGTTTACTTTCAGTGTCTTCATATCTATAAGTACTTAATATTATAAAGCTGAAGTGTTTGTTTGTTTGGTTGAACGCGCTCATCTCAGGAACTACCGGTCCGATTAAAAAGTCTTATCATTATGCCCGTCTATCGAGGAAGGTTATAACATCACGCTACGGTTTATAGGAGATGAAATACAAAGATCTACGGGAGCGCTAGTTCACAATCATCATAATCATCATCATATCAGCTCAATGATGCCCACTGTTGGACATAGGCCTCACCTAATTTCCGCCACTGTGAGGATTTTGTGCTGCCTGCAATCAACGGCCACCCGCAACCTTTATAAGGTTGTTGGTCCATCTGGCAATATTTATAATATTTTATGAAAAATAAGTGTCATCATCATCATCATTTCAAACCATTAACGTCCTTACTTGTTTTGGAATTTATCTATACTAATATTATAAAGCTGAGGAGTTGGTTGAAGCGTCGTTGCGCGTCTTTTGTTGCGGAACCCTACATTGAGCACGGTCCAACATGTTCTTAACTGGTTTTTAATGTTTCTTTAAATGTAACCTGTCAATGTCTTTGCTCATTGTTAATAATAATTTCATTCTCACATAGTATTAACCAATAGTTAACTGGGTAGCATCATCTCATTGCTAATCGTTGCTTTTAGGTGATGGTGTAATGACTATGAATGACAAAAGGATTCGTTACCATCTAGTCAATGCCGATGAAAAGAACAGAATAAAGAACCAAATCAAATCTATTACAGCTATACAAGGGAAGAATTTATTGCTTGACAGTACAGGGAAAGATGAGAAGTTTTCAGAAAATATGTGGAAGTATCAGAGATCTCAATCAGATGACATAAGGAAACTGATGATTAAAGAAAAATATGCAAAATATTTACAGAAAATGAAATCAGCTGATGAGTCGGGTGGTGCCGTATTGACTAACATTGGTACGTGTGCAGTAATTGCATTTTCTGACATTAAACTTGCTGTCTATGCAAAGTACTAATGGTGTCAATGGAGCTTGGGAAGGTTCGGGAACCTATACCACCAAGTGGTGCATAATTTTAAATAACACAGTGTTTGTGTAGCTTAATATTTTGGTTTGGTAAAATTCAGTTATTAAACTAAAAGTTACTTATTGTTAGATACTTATTGTTAACACTAGAATAAACTTGCACAATGTATTGCTCATATTGTCAGTACCTCGCTATGTAGGGAGCTTCATTCTCACAAGATTGTCAGCAATTGAGGGCTCTAACAAGGTATTTACTTTTAACAAGGCAATTTGGATTGTACATACATAAGTGAACTTCCTTTAGTTGTTTCTTAGCTTTGGTTACTTTTGCTAAGGATAAAAAAAAAATTAATACTCGTTTATTCATCTCGGCTACAAAGTAGCTATTATGAAAGCCATAAGTTAAGAATGTAACAAATATCAATGTAGTATCAGCCATAAAAGAAACCCACGCACTCCTTGTACCTACTAATAAATTTATGTTCTATGGCTAAGCTATTAATTTCATTATTTAAACTAACTGAATGTTGAACTTTCACAGGAATAAATACATATTTATGTAACTCAATGATGTTATTAGGCTTTGGTTTGTTGTTTGAACTCTTTGAACACAAACCATTTAATAAGTTTGGTATGATCAACATTCCAGCTTTTCTGTTAAAGTTTACCATGTTCTAGGCTCTGAGAAGCGATTGGGAATAATCCGAAACGCAGAAGATATGAAGTATCGTATGACTGGCTACATGGTACATGCATTCAACACACTAATTTCTCAAAGGATTGGTTTTCATAGGGGCTTACCAGATACAAGGAATAAATTGTAAGTCTAACTGAATGAAATAACTATTTGAGCCCGGTTGACAATAATCATCTCCAATACTTGGAAATAAAAATTGGATTCCTAATGTAATCTTTTGCATCCTTACGCAGACATTGGTGGTGCCTTTTTAATAAAACCTCCATACTTTATATATACTTTAATGAACTTTGTAGTATTTCTTGAATTGGGGATTAGTTGTTTAGGTGTGTGTATTTTTTAGCTTTTTAGCCCTTTTAAGTATAATATTCTTGAAACATGTTTGTTATGTCAATAAGCTGTTATAGCAGGTAAAACACGCGCCAGTGCGCGCCGTATCGAGCACGTACAGCGGATTATGTAATATTATGATTGACCTATTTCCATTACTATTTTTTTTCGTATTATTCGATAATGTAGCATTGATGAAAACGTTTTCATGACATGGTACATAGCTGTTATAATTTTTGGAGGAATAATGTTTTCTCCCGGTGTGTTTAGTTCCGTTTACCTACTCATGTGGCGTTTAGTATACATTTTCAATTGCAATGTGTCAATTTTTAAATAATTGACTGTTCAGTTTATGGGCCTACCCAGCTTTTGGTCCAGGGAGGGATTTAAATTTCGACGTGGCTAACTTACTTGTTGTCTTATCGACAACAGTGGGTCGAAAATATAGGAGGAGGGAAAGAGAAAGGCTGCTTACACTCAAGGTCTAGATTGACTGATATTCAGAATATTCAAAAGCGGATGAACGCAGACGTTGGTTTATATTACCTTATCATTTCAAAATAATGTTATTAATGAGAGTTGAATCTTCTGAATTAAGTTGTGTAACATTAAAATAAATTTTTCTTCTAGATGTCGAATCCAAAAATATGCTGAAAGGCTACCTAAGACGTCTATTATTATTTGCTTCTATAATGAACATTTTGAAACTCTGATGAGGTCTGTTCACTCTATACTAGACCGGACAGATCAGAAACACCTTAAAGAGATCATTCTCGTAGATGATTATAGCGACATAATGGGCCTTCATGAAGATTTAGAAATTGCGGTGAATGAATTGAACGACAGGATGCGTAGAGAAGAAGAAATGATTGAAACCAACAATATTGACGTAGAAAAGATAATAGTGGATTATATAAATGATGACAATAACGTTGTAGATAAGAAACCGACTGAGAGGAATAAAAATGGTTTTAGCGTTAGACTGTTGAGGACTAGTAGGAGGGAGGGTCTTATAAGGGCCAGGCTCTTCGGTGCTGAAAACAGCGTTGGAGAGGTGAGTATACCTTATCCCATTGATGATTATTAAGGAAGGGTGGATAATATTTTTCGCATTTGTGTAGTTATCTCTATTTATGTGACACATACGACACCCCTAAATGGCTTGACGTATTATAACATTAGATTGTTCTTTTATTTTATATTTATGCGTTTCGTATATCCTCACTTCACGTAACTTATGATAGCGCTCATTGTTATACTAGTATTAAACTACATCGCCTACGGTCTAATCAAGCTATGATAAAATGTTTAATATTTCTGTTACTTATTCAACTTCTGCACTTGTACACGTACACGTATTGATATTAACCAGATCCGTACATAATCATGTTTATTTTGAAATATGATAATTGCTAAAATACCAGGCAAATTATTGGTACTAATAGACGAAGATATTGAACGAAAAAGAGAAGTGAAAAAAGATAGAAAAATTGAATGAGATCCTTTCGGAGAAGGGAAGGTTAGGCAATATATAAGGGTAGAGATATCACTAGAAAGAAATATGAAAAATATCTTTTCTCCTTCAGACCATCATATAGGATCCTTCAAGCCAAACGTAAATAATCAACTTGATATTACGGACCAGCTAACATGATACGAGATGAGATATTACGGTATCTATCTTGTCAGCCGTCAATGAAATCTGGGCCCTTCGTTTAGCTTTCCGTCAGGTGAAGAGATGATAATATGATGATGTTAAGCTTCGATAATAAAAAATGGAGATGAGAGAATATATTTAGTACGAGGACTTTCTAACTCAGCCAATGTTTACAGGTACTGGTTTTCTTAGATTCGCACATAGAAGTGAACGTCGATTGGTTACCACCGTTACTAGCGCATCTAAGCTTCGGAGTAGATGGGCTTAATATTAAATTTTCACAACGTGCTGTCACTCCGATCATTGACGTCATCAGTGCGGAAACGTTTGAGTATTCCGCCACTCCGCTAGTCAGAGGAGGCTTTAACTGGGGCCTGCATTTTAAATGGGACAACTTGCCTAAAGGAACTTTGAAATGTGAGTGTGTTTCTGAATCGTTTATTGTTTTATAATATAGCGAAATATAGGTTTTTCATTTCAAACTTAAGCATTGTAGGTACTTTGTAGGGTTATTAGTCTGATTTTACGTATACCTTATACCAGGAATGGCGAATCTTTGTAAATTAACGTGCCATATTTTATTTGATTTAACAAATTATACCAACAATCTTTACGTACTTAGTTATAATTATATTGGACCAAAAATAAAATATTACACTACAGACGTTTTTAGAACAAATTTATGTTCATACATTTTGGCGTGACACAATTTTATTCTGCGTCCATATGCCCTTTTATCGCTTTCGATTGAAATATATCTAATATTACAATTTATTACTTATATGATATTATTAGTACCTATGTTTGTATAGCTAAGCTACCCAACCAGGAGATAGACTATACGTGATATATTTTAAACTATTCATAAAAGTTAACTAGGCAATAGAAAATTTTCGAGTCCGAAATTCGACCAGGCCTGGCTCAACGGGTTGTTTGTATTACGATACTGCAAAAGTTCCTCTAAGGCAAACCAATGGAGCCGTTGAAAGTGGAATTTTGCGACTCCTTACATAAACAGGCTTGCGCAATCAGGTTGAAATTAGACGTGGCTGTGTGCGCCGCTAACTTTCCATAAATAAACACTTCAATATTATTGATTTCGGTTCGCAACTTGTTAGGTAAGCTCATCAATAAGTAACTCCGCCTCTTATATTATTCCATTGAATCTATTTTCATATGAAGATTCCTCGAATCCGGGGGAAGATAAATTTGTCTTCTCGATCGATGTAGAACGCGCGTTTCATTGTGGGCGGCAGCCACCCACGACCCACGTCTTGTCTAATGATTTTGTTACTTAATAAGGTCCTTATATTATATTTACATCTTTGACAAGTTATAAATAGCTCTTCTATAAATATACGTTTACTTGTAAGAGATGTTGTCTATAAATAAATATTTTACCTAGATGACAAAATTGCACATTATCTATCTGTAAAATGTCTTTAGGTACCCGTAGCTTACATAGGCAATTGCTTCGATCTTTTTCACAAAAAATAGGGCTTTGCTCTTACTGTAGGTAGAAGTATTATCACATTATTATGTAACAGTCTAGAATTCTATATTGTTCTCTACAAATGTTTATTGTTACAGCTGAGCAAGATTTTGTGAAACCTATAAAATCTCCTACAATGGCTGGTGGCCTATTTGCTATCTACCGAGAATATTTCAACTATATTGGTAAATACGATTCGGGTATGAATGTTTGGGGAGGCGAGAACTTGGAAATATCATTCAGGGTGAGTATTAAAGGCATTTATTTAGAAAATTTACTAAATCTTTTTAATAGATCAAATTCTATACAGATAAATTTTCTCTCCCACTCAGGGACGCGGCAATTTTCATTAATATTATCCATCTTCCTTCTGATAAAAATCCGTTGGATGTCGTCCAAGACCGTAGGTTCGGCTTTCCCTGGGATTCCTGAGTGTCATAGTTCGGTGTCTTCAAGGGTCCAAAACTTTTAATCCTGGCTTACATGTGTCAGGGATGAATGTGCGAGTGAAATTGTCCCGTAAAAAAGGAAACTAGTAGTTCACGAATGAAGGACCGCGCCGCGGAATATCAAGGGATTGCTAAACGAAATGTGTAGATCGATGTATATGCTGCAATTACGATTCTCCCTTTGATATATATACACATAATAATTATCTAATAGATATATTTTAATATGTTTGAAAACTGAGTATAAATAATAAGCTTAGAAAATAACAAGTCGGCGTAATTATAACTATTAAATATCTACTTTTTTACGGTTGCCAATCAATTAATTAATTTAATACGTTCTCCTGTTATGCTGTCAACAGTAATGACATATTTTTTCAGTAGGATTCTTTCGTATTTACTTTTATAGCAAAGATAACATCCAAGTTATTAAAATCGTTTAAAATATTTCGTACAATTGGTGTGGGCACGTACCAAAATGTTGGGAATTCCAATATTAGGTACTTATTTATGCACGATGGGTATCAAAGCTCTACTTCCTATTTTTAAACTGCTTAGTGTAAAAACACCGCAATACGTTTAAAAATCATTGCGTACTCAATATATTAGGTTATTAATAATAATGTCAGTGGCAAACAGATGTACAGTCCGCCTGATGGTAAGCGGTTACCGTAGCCTATGGGCGCCTGCAACACCAGGGGCATCACGAGCGCGTTGCCGACCCTTAAGAAACCTATTCACTCTTTTTTTGAAGAACCTTTGTAGTCCTTCCGTATCCATATGGTCCCATGTGTACCTAACATGGGACTACCATAGCTGGGTAAATGTGGCTGTGATGCACATCTGCCTACGCCTAATTTAAAGCGTGTATTTATTACAAGAAGTGTTTTCTATATAAAACTTGTAGCTTCTGAGATTTTTTCACATTGAAACAAGCTTTTTTATATTAATGTTAACATTACAGATTTGGATGTGTGGCGGCACCTTGGAGATGATCCCGTGCAGTCGCGTGGGACATGTGTTTCGTAAAAGGCGACCTTACGCTGTACTAGATAAAGAAGACTACATGCTGTATAACTCCATGCGTATGGCACGAGTTTGGATGGACGAATATGTCGTTAGTATATATTTGTGTTTTTGACCGTTAAATCCACTACTGTCAAGGGGTGGCAAATGAAAATGCGAGCTATTGTTAATTTAATAAGACCGCATTTACAAATGTGTGTTAGTCAGCCTTTAATAATTTGTGGCATGCACTTGGTTATATAAATCTTTAGTAAAGTGAAGGACCTTTACGTTCAAAATACCGTAGCCAAGTAATGTGTTGTGTTTCTGTGTGTGAGGAGGAGCACAAGGGAATTTATTTATAGAGAAGGCTATCTCATCGGCTGTCCAAACCAGATACAATCTAGGGTCGATACAATTAAATAAGAAATAAAGCGGTGCCTCATTAATGAGTTTTTGGGGCGCTCGTGGTATTGTGGTACTAATATGTTCGTTACGATCATCGAGGTTAAGTAACACTCAGCAAGGTCAGTCCATGATGGGTGACTGTTTGTGGCAATTTCATTCTCGAGCGTCTCCGTGCTTCGGAAGGCACGTAAAGCCGTTGGTCCCGGTTACCATTTAATGTGGTAATCGTTAAGTCAAGTTGGAAACCTTCTGGGCGACTTGATAAATTCCAACACCAGGGTCTGCCTCAACGGTCTGCCCACACGATAAGAAGAAGAGTAATGACTTCCCATGTTTTGTGTCGTCGCAGAATCGTTTTCCATAATATATTTTTCGTGGCATGGTACATGACTGCGTTTGTGCCATCGCACGTACGGACAGACGGATAAGAGACAAAGCGGGGGGAGATTTATGCGCGGCGCTGTCAGAGATCCGGTGCGACGACTGCCAGTGTACTGCTACTAGAGGGGTAAACGATGGCGTGCGTCGCCCTCTTGCGTTGCGTCGTCGCGCGTCGTCGCAACGCATATACAATGCGTTTATCCGTTGTGACGACGCAATGCATTAGCACGAGTATAGGAAAGAAAATATGGATACGAGAGAATATAAAGTGTGCACGATAAATAATGTACCATCTAACAAAGTAAAAATAAAAAAATGTATAAACATATAGGTACATAAATAATATATTATTGAATGAAATAAACATATTATTATTTAAATATTACAGAATAAAGTGATTGAAAAGAACCCATCAGCGGCATACGTAGCTGTTGGCGATATATCCGAACGATACAAGTTACGTAAGCGCCTGCACTGCAAAACTTTCAAGTGGTACTTGGACAACGTTTACCCTGAAATGGAGATGGTCTATGATAACGTTCAGAACAAGAGGATTGCAGCACTTAATAATGTGGAGAAGAATAAGTTTCAGCCGTGGCACTCGAGGTACGTATCATAAAGATATATATATATATTCTGTTTTCTATATTGGATAAGTTTGGTAGATAAAAGGCTCCACCCCTTTCCTCTAATATTTATTAAATTTGTAAAACTGTATAAAGCATTGGTATAAATTGCAAGGGAAAAGGTTTTTATACCACGATGGCTGCCTGATAATAATAATAAAAATTAAAATTCTTTAAGAGCCTCTGTGTGTTGGACCTGTGTCCCCGCGTAAGCCTTCCAAAAGGACCGGGTATACTTCTCACCTTAGAGAGAAGTGTAGCCGTGAGAAAAGAGACAATAATAATAATAATATTCTACCACATTCACACAGCGCCATCTAGTCCTTATATTTTCTAGCAATTATATTTGTTTGTGTTATGGGTACTAAACAACTGATATATTTCTTAAATACATTTTTTTTTGTAAATCCATACATATATATATACACCCAGACACAGAACAAACCTTTATGCTCGTCACACAAAGATTTGTCCTGTGTGGGGATCGAACCCACGACCTCCGGCTTAGCAGTCAGGGTCACTAACCACTAGACCAGCAGGCCAGTCAAATGATGACGTGTGCGTTTGTAAACACAACGTTTCTCGTGCGTACATATCTATTTAGTTCAATTTAAATTATGTTTCTTTACAGGAAACGCAACTACACAGATTCGTTTCAGATTAGGTTGAAGAAGTCTAACCTCTGTATACAGAGTGCCAAGGACATTAAGACTAAGGGCGGCGGATTGGTTTTATCTAATTGCATACGTGTTATGAATCAGGTAAGAAATTATTTCTATACACTATTTAATTAAGATACTGTAGGCGATGGGGGTCACTGGGCGTTCCAAAGTTAATAAAACAATATTTAATTTCAAATGTTGCACCCCGGAAAGCGCGCCCGCGCGTGTCGCATCGCGTGCGTTGGTCGAGATTGTACTAGTTACCGGGTCAGTGGGGGGTGGTGGTCGAGTCGCGCGTCCGGCTTCTAGAAGGTTCGCGCGGACGGCGCTTCCCGAGATGCACGCAGTAAATTTATTAATTAAAAAAAAAAATAATACAGATTGGTACCTAATGTACCACCAGAGTGAGCAGCGAGGTAAGTACGTCGTCAACATTTTGTACTTAAGTACAATACAATCATTTAAAATTAGGTGGCGTTATGGAATAATGAATCAAACAACAAAACTAAAATAATATTATTGATTACGAACACCCTAACAGTGATTTTTGAACAAATCTTTTTTTTTTCACAATGATTAAAGTGACTTTTAGTCGAGCTACAACAATAACTTTATATTTTTATAGCTTGATACGTTATTCTATAACATAGCCCAAATATAGTCAAAGAACTTCAAGTATGAAGAATGGCACATAGGAAAATGGCACGGCAGTGTTTTGTTTTGACATCCCCCGGTTTGCAAACGCCTTTAGGCAGATGTTTTTATCATCATCATCATATCAGACCAACGACGTAACAAACATGTATAAGGTACGATCGGGGTGACAAATTACTAAATAACAAAACTGCCCAAATAAATAAAGAAAAACCTATTAGGTGGGATATATCTTGGGGTCTAACTGGTGGTGAAAACTTGATGTGATACGTGTCTGCCTCTCCCAATCCCTATTGGATTCAAAGGGGTGCCTGTCATTCTTCAGGTCTTGAACATCTCTATGTGAAATTTCGAGTGGGTAAGCCTTAAAGCGATGATGATGATGTTGCGGGTGGCCGTTGGATGCGAGCAACACAAAATCGCTCGCTGTGGCGGAAATTAGGTGAGGCCTATGTCCAACAGTGGACGTCTATGGGCTGATATGATGATGATGATGAAGCCTTAAAGCGTAAACAAACAGAGATACTTCATTTTCAATATTAGAAAGAATTTTTTGTTGCTATTTCTTATTAAACTGTTAAATATAGTTCTATTTAAACTATGTTGGTGATATTTTTAGATGTGGTTCGAAACATCGCGAAACGAGCTAGTGCTGGCTCGCACATTCTGCCTAGATGCTTCCAACAACGTCGCTCCTAGGCTTAGCAAGTGCCATGAGCTCGGTGGTTCTCAAGAATGGAAGCATAAGGGATCTGTAAGTTTATTTTACTGGTTTAAGATGCTCGTGTATTGATAGGACAACCTTACCTAAACCCTCTCAGCTCTCTAGTTAGAGGAGAGAACACCCGAGCCCAGCATTGGGACTTAATGGGTTGCTGATGGACTTATTGCAAGATTTTCGCACAAACAGATGATATTAATCTATACATTATTCTATAAAGCTGTAAAGTTTGTTTGGTTGAATGCTATCTCAGGAACTACTGCTTCTTAGATTTCTAGTTATATTCTTTTCATGCCTAGCAATGGTAAAATGGTAAAAGCGATGGTGGCTGAATGGATAAGTGACCGGCGTGCTAAACACGCGATCCATGTTCGATTACGACCAGCAGTACCAAATGTGGATTTCACTTTGTGGAATTTATATGTATTATTCATGTGACTTACCATCTGCTAACGGTGAAGGAAAACATCGTGAGGAAACCCACATACACTAGAAGAAATTCTAAGTGTATGTCTGATCCACCAACCCGCATTAGGCCAGCGTGAGTGGATTAGGGCCTAAACCCTCTCAGCTCTCTAGATAGAGGAGAGGAGACCCGAGCCCAGCATTAATGGTTTGCTGATGATGACGATGAATGGTAAATTAATTATACTGCAAATTCTAAGAACAGTGAGGTCACAAGAGTTATAAGCAATTGGATTTGAGTCTTTATATCTTTGTATTCGTCATTTCAGGCCAATAGTCCGATCTACAACACGGCGGCAGGCATGTGTCTGGGCGTCGACCGCGCATTAAGGGGTGAGACAGTCATTATGGTGATCTGCGACTACCAACCTACTAACCAATGGGACTTCATACGAACCTAAACGACCACCGTAATGTATTACAAATATAATCATTCCAACAACAATAATGAATCTCTAAATAGATGTACCTATGTAAAAGAGCTTCTAGACGTAGTCTACATGTGTACCTATCCTATGACGTTTTCTAAAAAGAGAAATATAAGTCTTCGCCAATACGTGGCCAAATTGACGTTATTAATTTAAAAGGTCTTAATTTAAATACAATATCAATCGATTATCAATAACACTTTACGTATATGACTGTAAAACACATTTTTGAATGGATTATTGCGAATTATTTACACCAACATTAGCACCATTATCGATTCATCTTGAAATTCATTAAGAGAAATAAATGCACAAATAAAATCACTTTCAAACGAACTTTCGCAATTCTTAATGGACTTAAATTATAAATGTATAATTGTGTGTACGTAATGACCTCTACTTGGTCATTGTGTTTGGTGTTTTGTATTAGATTAAGACCACTTTTACAATGTATACACATTGAGTATCAAGTCTTATGACATCAATGTCTAAATTTACACGTATTTGTATTAGATGGTAGGTATATTGTCTTCGATGTATAATGAATGTTACGTACAAAATATATATACAATAGTAATGAAAGGTTCTTTTTATACAATAATACAAATACTGCAAATCGCTTTTGTAGCTGGAACAAGCTTTGTTATAAAGCTAATTTTTGCGTAATTATACTTATTAAAAAATTGTTTTTAATAGCACAATTTTTGAATGTCCTTTGGATTATAAATGAAAAATTAATAACTAGATATTTTTTTAAACAGTTTAAATCAAAACCTTGCATAATAAACAACTTCAATTTTAATAATAAACCTAATTATTGTGGTGTTGAAATCGAGTCTGATATATTGTAATATCTCTCTCCTAATTTTCGATGTTAGGATAATTAAGTATAAAATGAAGTAAAACTATCTGTACAATCATGGCTGTATAATGTCTAATATAAAAAATGCACATAAAATATTTGGTGTTTCATGGTATCTTATAAAAATATAGAATGTATTAATCTGTTTAACGATAAGAATAAATATACGTAGTTCCTTTCTACTTACTGTACACACAGTTACTACACAGCAGTTATTGAATATAGTCAGTAGGAGCAGTTATTTCAAACGTTGTAATGTTTCTTACAGGAAAACTTTTATTACTTAGCCACTTGTTTCTGTGTGTAGTCTGATAGTCTATGTGAAACTAAGGATTGCACCACTTTTAGCACCGAACCGAACTTCCCCCCTTGTCACTCTGAACCGTCATTTAGAGAGTTAGAGCAGAGCACATTGTGAATATCACCACGAGGGGTCGCATTGTCGCTCTCGTCCTCGCTCTAATAGGAAAGTGCGATCCCGTGCTGCTAGGTGTTTATCCAATCGTAGTCGAAAGATTTATGCTATTTAATTTTGTCATATAAAACCTATCACCTGTCTTAGTAGTTTATCAGACTTATAACTGAAACAGGAGAGACATTAAATAAAAAACAGTTAAATTTTTATTGTTGCCTGTATTATTTTGATAAACTGCGTTAATATTTTGTAAAACAGATACAATTTATATTCTGATTTCTTGAGGACGTATATAATATAGAATCGAGAGATAACACAAATCAGCAACCCATTAAGTCCCACTGCTGGGCTCGGGTCTCCTCTCCTCTAACTATAGAGCTGAGAGGGTATAAGCCATAATCCACTCACGCTGGCATAGTTCGAGTTGGATAACACAGTGATCCATTGAAATTTATCACAACAACCGCGTTATCAGCAGTAAAAGTTTAACCAATTTTTTATAGTTTCCTCGTTTGCTGGTCATTTTGTTTAATGTAAAACAACACGTTTGTATAAGTCTAATACCGTCCCAATTAAGTTACACCTTGTTCCTATATAGGCCCATCTATGCCTACATTATTTAATATTAAAGAATACTTTAAGTAAGAATCCATCGTTTTATCTTTTGTCGCTTAGCCAAACCACCTGATTACTTCGACAACGACTACTTAGACAACTTTGTCAAACAAATTTGGCACGGTATACTATGTAGGTAAATAGGCATAAATGTTATTTTTCTATGATAATGTTTTGTGATGCTCAAGATACTGATATTTATTTGAACCAAGTGAATTGTTTAATTATCTTTTGTATTTGGCATTTTCGTAATGCATTTTTATTCAATGATAACATATAAATTATAAGATGTATTATTTTGTACCTTGAATAGGTTTTGTAGCTATTTACACCGACTTATGAAGAATACGTAAATAGTATTAGACGACGTACCTTCGTTAGATTAATTTACCACACAACATCACCACATTTACAGTCAGCCTGAAAGTTAAAATTAGTTTTAAGATAAATATTATGATCTGAAGAAGTAATCTCTAATTAAAGGAGAGTGTCATTTATAATTGAGAAATATTAAACTTAAAAGACTTTTTTCTAATGAAAAGCTCTTAAATTAATTGATAATTTTTTTTAATACTCATATGACGATTAGTGTTTATTTTATAGAATATAATATTTTTATCATTTAAATTTTAATAATTAAATATTGTTACGTATTTTTAGTTATTGACATTGTTTTATGATTTATTTTTAAATGGTCATTGGAATTTAAAAACTATGATCAAACTATCTTTAAGCACGAATTTTGTTTATTTTAGAATATACATATCAAAAGTACTCTAGGGAATTATTTTAATTAGATTTTTAGTTATCTATTATATTTACTTTGAAATTTGTCAATTAAATCAATGTGGAATTTCCTACAAGCTAACTTAGCTTAAGGTTAGTTTTAAATAAGTACATGCAAATAAATCCACGGCGTTAAAAATAAATTTAGTTGTGTTCGTTCGTATTCAGCCATTATTTTATTGTTGTTTTATATTTAAACAGGCGTTTCTTTAATGGAAATGTGGTTTATGTACTGTGTTGTAATTCGACAATAAATTATGTAGTTTTTCTATGTTATTATTGCCGTATCATTTACTAACATTAGAGCTGCTAAAATGCTGCGTAAATAGTAAGGTTTGCCGATGTCATTCAGTTTAGCTATAAATTATAATAATAATAATATAATATTCAGTGACGTAAAGTAGAATGGGACCTCCCCGTCAAAAAGTTTGACGTTATACGAGTATATAATATATCTAATTATCTAGTTCTATTTTAAAAATCACTTACCCTCATTATATCCTCTTTATTTAAAATATTGCTCAAAAATACATTTTTACTTTTTATTACTCCAGAGAAAGGAACCTCCTCAAGATGCGTGCCGTGTCTAAAATACCACCTGCATTTGGCTTCGATCCATCTTTTTTTTTTAATTGTATTTAAAGGTTTTTGGTCCTAAGCCCGTGACATTTTGCTCTGATGTAGAGTCAGGTCTCCTAAAAGGCAAATGCCATAGCTTTTGTGGGCTACGCGAGTATTTCTTAATTTTTTTTTACCATATATGGCAACATAATAAGATATCTGGATTCTTATGACAGTATATATTAATACCTGTATTATTATAGATAATACGTATATGTATCATCCTTTTTCCCTGACCAAAAGACATTAATTAAGGCAATGTAATCAGATATCTGGATTCTTATGATAGTATATTTATAATATTATAATACCTGCATAGATTTAGATATGTATCATCCTTTTTCCTCGAACAAAAGACATTAATTATGGCAAAGTATTAAAAATGTATAAAATATCAGGATTCTTGTAATATTTAGAATATTATATAATATCTATATAGAGTAGATATGGATTACTGCGCAAGACTGCGGCATGCTTAGTGCTATTTTTACGTTACAGCTTAAGGTATTAAATGTGGTTTTTATTTTCATGCACGTATTAACAAATTTTAACAACTATGCTTTTATTATTCGACAGTGGCGCCAACTAAAGCCCTCATTTCAAAGTTTGCCTGCATCTATATCTTCGCTAGTAGCATATGTGTTTAATTATATTTTTAATTTTATTGTTGTACCCGCATTTATGACGTGCATGATATGACTATTGTAATACATCGGCAAACGTATATGAAAATAACTTTTCTTTGGCTAGACTGATGCTTCCGTCCTTAAACCTATCTAATTTTCAGTTATATCGCGTATATATATATATATATTGTTTAATTTAGTGAAATGTACACCTTAGCAGCTAAGCTATAGATCTGTTGTAGGTATTGCGCGCCTCAGGGTTGTTTTGCTAGGTCGATTTTTGTATACATTTTACCTAGACGAGAGGTATTCCTAACTATTGTGAATAAAAAATAATTATAGCGGTAATTTTTTAGGAATGTGCACCTTACTATATTTTTATAGACATTGCCATTTTGTTTATTGCCTCATCTCTCTTTACCCAACTACAGCCAACCCAAAATGGGTTATGATTTAGGGGCTATCTATATATTATGTTCATCTGTTCCCTCATGTCTTCCAACTAACCAACATAATTTGACAATATTATTGCGTCATAGTGTATAACCAGCGGATGACCAGTCCGCTGACTATGTTATGACATACAAAATAAAAACCGAGAATCGACAAAAATATTTTAGTAGTATATCAGTTGTTAAGTATCCATAACACAAGCAAATATAATTGCTTAATATTACCAAACTCTCGTCTTTGGACCTAATTTTGTGAATAATTTTAGTAAGACGCTTAGCTAAATTATCGGTTACGGAATCTAATTATTGTATACAAATTGTATATTATTAATTATTTAGTTTCAATAATTTCGCTATTTTTATACAATTGAAAGGAATTTTTTTATGGATTTGTTAAAATTTAAATAGATAAGCTATTTTTGTAGGAAATGTATGTATTTTTGTATATTTTAGATTTAGATGTAAAAATTGATTTTATTTTTAACTAATACATCACTTAAATCAGTGATCACTTAGTTGATAAACTTTGACAAGACCAATTATTGTTTTTTTTTTACCAAATCGACAACAATTGTGAATGAAAATATAACAATGAAATTATTTTAATGTAACAGCCTAAGTGTGAATCGGTTTCACTGTGACTTTAAAGAAAGCGGAACAAAACAGTATTGTATATAAAGTTAGTACAGTCTTTGTCTTCTTTATCTCAAGGATAGCATTACAACGTTACTATTTTAATTTCCAGCTTACAATGTATGACCTAGTTAAATATATATATATATAAAAATGTTCTTCTTGTACAGAAGGCGATGTCACTCTATGTTAGAGGAAGATGGTCTTCCCTTTTAAGCCCACCACACACCTTACAGCAACTCAGACTTGCGCAATTATAACAATACAAAATGCGCAAGCTTTCCCTACAACTACAAGTTATTGTATAGTACAAGTTTTATCCTGCGCAAGCATACTTGAAGGTGTATGGTAGGCATTAGAGAGTAGTTTAGAATACCATTTGGAAATTAGAATTTTCGTTGCGCAAAATTGCTTTGATTACATTAATGTCATAATTCAAAATTATTCAGCCAGTATCACTTCCCACTTGTGAAAGAATCATGCCAATTATATGCAAGAATACTAAAACTTTATAATATGTATTTGTTGATAAATATTTTAAAAGATTTTATGTGTGTTATATAAAGTACCTACTTATAATACCTGCATAGAGACCTACCTATCAGATAAGTAGTCAAATAAATTAATAAATGTGAGTATCCAAATTTTAGTGTTTTTTTTACTGACAGTCCTCAAAACCAATTACTGTTTATCTGACTGTGTACTCGTTATAAGTACAGCAGTTAGGTAACGATATTTTATTCCTTGTGTTATATTATATTATATAGATAGAATGCACGTGCGTTTGTCACTGTTTGCCTCCTAAATGGCTTTCCTTTAATTTAGTCTTGCGTGTGTTTGATTAGGTCCCTGGCATAGCAGGCAACCTAACATTCGGACATGACAAATTTTGTCGGATCTGCAAGTCGTACAAAACAATAAAAAGCCTGCATATAAACGCATCAGGCTAAAATCAAACCGGGCTCTACAAGTCCATATCCAAGTTCAAGTCCAAGTCTACCCGAAGAGGACAAAAATGAAAGTAAAGTATGCCCACCCAAGTTACAATTGTCTCATCTACTATGAAATATCTTGCAGGTAAAAAGATATGCACATGTTTTAATTTTGTCATCGTATAAACATGGTTTATAATGCTGCCGTCCACTAACTAAAAAGACGTTAAGTCATACACAGCCCCTATGGCTTAACGACCTTTTAGTTAGTGGACGGCAGAATGGGTGTTAGTGATAAATAAAATAACATTAATTGATATGTTAATCAACATTTATTTTAACATTTAAAATTACATAAAAAGAAGGCATTTTGCCTTAAAAGTCTTTGAATATTATTTATATGTACCTACAGAATTAATTTCATTTATAGAGTGATTTAGGTGTAGATATATTGTGAAGTGGAAACATGCCATTAGATATATCTATTGTATGTATGGTGTAAATTAAGAAGCAATAAGTATTTACGTTCTGTATAGCTAGGCAAAGTAATAATTTGAATTTATATTGAATGATCAACCAAGGATGTTTAACTTTATATTTAAAAAATATGAATATTACTTTGTTGGTTCAACTGAATCCTATAATATACAAATAGCATGTTTATCACTTCAATATATGAAAGATTAAGAATAACCAACAGATTCGATATGTGAAGTAATGATATATCCAATTTTAGGTACTTGGGGTTCAATCCAAGAGCTTCAAAGTATGAAAGCTGTTATTACACTTTCTAATTCGTCTTATACATCATGATAACTGAATATTTCCTTTACATAAAATAAGTTAAATAATCTAAACATGTAACACAAAACATCTACTAATCATAAAATTAAACCTAGGCCGATACATTTAACATAATTTGGACCTTATTGTCCAAACAAACACACACTTATACAATGATAATACACTGACACTTAAGTAAGGTAGATATACAGTGGAAAATGTGATCAATCAAGACTGGCTACGCCTCATCAGACCATCGCCAATGTAGGCAGAGATCTAATCCGTGTTTACATTGGTCCCAACGCTTTGCTAAGGGGTCATGTTAAAATTTTGATTTAGATTTTGTAGTAATTTTTGTTTCTGTGGCTGCCAGTTACATTACTTTAATATTATAGTTTCATCAATCAACTGTACCATACCTATGTTCTATTCATTAGAAACTGCATCAAGCACTGATCATTTGCCAAACGGCCTAATAGACTTTTATAATTTAGACTGCAGTGCCTGTGTCATTAAAATGTGCTCTTCAAATATTTTTTAAATATTCTAGTGGCCAATAGGACCCCTTTTCTATTAATATACCAGTCAAGCCCAATAGAAATACAGAATTTAGTAAATAACATTTAACATGGAAAATACTTAATGAAGAAAATGTAGACTCCATGTCTTAGAACAATATATAATAATATGTTTTATGATATGATGTTATTGATAATGATCGATTCTTACATTTGAAACATCTCGAATCTACGTGTATCGAATATAATTCATTGTGGTTTAGAAAGAAACTGATAGACGAGAATATAGTGTTAATCATAAGGGAAGGCAAAGATTGGATGAAGTTGACAGAGACAGTTCACGTTACTTTATTAACTTACGTTACATTGACACCTAAAACTTGGTTAAATTGTGTTGCGATAATGTACGGACATGCAATAACTACATTAACATTAAATAATATACGAGTACAATGCTGCTAAAATGTATTATTATTAGTGAATGATTAAATGAACACCGAACATTTAAGTTTAATATTAACACATCATAATCCTTTCGTACAGTAACTTAACTAACTGGATGTGTGCCTACATGGAGTGTAAGTATTTATACAATAGTGAATCGGTAGAGGTACCTATCATCTATTGATAAGTGTTTACAAGAGTTGCTTATTGGATGGATAACTTATGGACAGTTAATATTTGGCGCTAATGTATTATATAATCCAGTTTTTAAACGACCTACAAATCCACCGAGCATTTATTTTAAATAAATAATGTACATATCATTCGTTGTAAAAACCCACAATTTAAAGTTCAAATTACAATCGACATACACAATAATGGTTAAAATACAATTAATTATATTATGTTATTTTACTCTATAAAAGAAATATATTCTTGCAGGGATTCACTTAAATCTAAGGTTACCTTAGCTTACCTGTTTTCTTTTTAAATACTTAGTTGTTTAAGTGGTAAATATTTTGAGGGATAGACAGAGCTAGTGTTGATAGAGAGGTGCTTAAAATCCTAAGTTGCCTTTAAAAACTTGTAAGTACCTGTTTTTTTAGCAGGATGTAAAATTTAGTTTTTGATATGAGGTTCTTTTACGCAAGACGCAGAAACGTGATGTTATCAAAAGCCGCGGTCGTACAAGCAATACGCGTGTGCTCAATGTAGATGAAATACAAAAGGCGTAGTCGTGCGATCAGATCTTTGCGGCCAGTACACCATGGTGATAGCCTTTGGTGATGGTGCACAAAGTTCTACTAATAGTAATTCTAACTCGAAAAGCCGATGTTAAGCTTTCTTAACAGAGTGATTAGTGTCCGTTACTTATCCTAAAAAATCCATTGCAAATATGTTAAAATTTTGGCCTCCCGATTTTGATTAAGGCGTTTTTCTAAGTCAAATTATTATTAATTTTCATTTTATTAACATATTTGCAATAGGTTTCTCTTATATTTTAATTTAATTCTAAAGTATTCCTATTTTATGTAGGTATATTACCCTCTTATATGCTACTTATACCTACTTTGCTTCATACGTATATGTACAACATTATAATCTATATTAAACCTAATATATTCTCTTTTACTATCTAATGTCGTGTTTTGGGAACCTGCATTTTTGTTTTTATTATCTAAGTCCTATAGAGAGAGCGACCTGGAGAAATATTTTTGGTACCTACTTAATAGTGGTTGACCTAAATTACCAAATTTTGATTTAAGTTTTATTAATTGAATTCAATGGTGTTGGGTGTTGTCTTCTATTATTTCATGTGGTAATAGTTATTTTTCTAAATTAACTACTCGCTACGTATATACAAAGAGATACCTAATCTATGTTTGACTCTATTAATTTATATTCTCTGTTCTGTGTTAATTTCAAGTGATTTCAAATACGGAGCCTGAATGGGTGGGTATGATTAGATTGGCCTATTGTTTGATGTGGAATTTTAAATTCAGATATTATTGTTGTGTGTATACGAATTTGTTACTGTGTGCCATTTTCAAACTATCTTATTCCTTTTTTATTCTCAGTTATAGCTAATGTGTTCAATCTGAAACTGTTAACAATGTTTTATGAAATCTGTGTCATTTTATGTTTTTGTAGAAGATTTGTGTTTCTAATGTATATTTTACTAGCTTTATTTTTTCGGTATTAGAAATATATACGGCATTTATCTGTCTATAGCTGTGTGCATGTATAATTTTGTTGCAGTGTGTAACATTAATCAAATCGTGCCAGAAATTGCAAAAGTATTAGCTTAAACATTGTTAACATGATTTAGAATGGACTTCTATATTGTTTACTACTTAGCGTAATATAATACAATATAATACAGTATATACAATATTTATAAGACCTCTCTTATTTGCTAATTATATAACTAAATCTGAATATATATACAATTCGGGGTACGTAGCATTCTGCAACGGTGGTCCCCCTTGTAGCCGGACTGCGACTTCCCTTATACACGCTAGGTTAAGCATGATGGTTATGTTTGACAGTTGTGCATTATAGTTATGTATGGTGTTTATGTATGTAAGGTTATATCCTAACGTGTAGGTTTTAACAATGATTGGAAGTACCTACTGATGTCTGAGCGGCAAGGTCGACCGCTGCGTTCTACCGCTTGCGGCCAGCAGACTAAAGATGTTTGATGTTTCGTGTTCTGAACTGAACATACAAAGTGTAACGACGCCGGAGCAATAAATAATACCTCAAATATAATCTTGCATAATAATGCACAGTTACCCGTGTGCTACGCGTTAAAAGGCTTTTAGAAAATCAATGAGGGTTGGATGTTCAGTAAATTTTGAAATCGTGTGGTCTGTCTGTGGTCACGTCACACAACTGATCTTATGAAGTTATAGTATTAATTTTAAATGTCAAGAAGTGCGTGCACTGCACAAGAAATCAGAATAATAATGAGCCTTTAGTCTTCGACGGATGCTCCGACGAAGATTCGGTTCGAATTTGAATTAATTTAGGATTTTGAATTTTAAATTATTAAAAGTAAATTAAAAAGAAATCAAAAGAGATCCAAAAGTTGGTCAAAAAGAGGTGCAGTCGTGCAGGACGTAGCCTGCAACGAGTGCAACCGTTACAATCATATTAAATAAATCATCCACTTAAAGACGATGTCTGTTGGCCTAAGACTATTATAACCGTGCTGCACTTGATATAGTCACCTTGCAATGATTATTTTTGCCAATATCAAGCCATCTATATATACAGGCTGATCAATACGATAGGTATTTATATCCATTTCAAGCCTACTTAATCCTATATAATACAAACTCTATCAAGCGTAATACGGCCCTACTAAAATTATCACCTAGTGTAAAATGTAAGCAATACTTTTGCGTTTAAATTTTAGAATTTTGTAATTAATCGAATATATTGGAATAGAAATGTATGTATGTTTATATTTTTGGAGTTCTTAAAAAAAGATGTTTGTAATTTATGTGCGGAAGTAGCTTAAAGATAACTGCAAATTTGTGGTGCTTGTTTATTGCTTACATCATTTACGGGGTCTTCAAGAAGCTTAATAGAAACATCATAAAAGGTTTCGTATAAATAATCAGCCAATCTTGAGAAATTATCGTCATCGTTGCAAGGAATCTTCGTTTTTTTTTTTTTTTTTTATTGCCGAAAGTGGCAGACGAGCAGACGGCCCACCTGATGGTAAGTGGTTGGTGGTGGTGTTTGTCTCAAAGTGAAACGCCGCGTTTCCAGATTAGACAATTATTCCAGGAAGACCCATTATATTTATTAATATCAAGCTTCTTGGTACTTATTCTATTTATTCTACTTCCTATGCTAAAATAAACATTATAAATAATGCAGTAATACGAATTTTCATTACAGGATTTAATTCACTGCAACCAATGTACAAGATAATTACCACTTATACTACGCAGTCCCAAATAAAGATAAAAGTGGATAACCCACATTAAGCATACAGGCAGCTTGCTGAGCATACGCTGAATGTAGGAAATTCACAAATGTTACTACTTACTTCTATCAACTAACCAGTGCACGACTGTCAAGGCAGCACGCTCCACTGAAAGAAATACTACAAATTGGTTAGGGACTGCGTAATAAGAGCCAAATTACTGCATTTATTTATTACGCTTATAGACACAAACTATAAACAGACTACGAAATCGTTAAGTAACGTCAATATTGCTATGAAGATATTGCTTGCTACGGAATACAACGTTTGTTTTTCGTTTATAATGGTTTGAAAGTAATATAACAAATCATAAATTTATAACAAAGCGTCCCTTAAATATATTTATGCAATTTCGAGTGCTGAAATTGTTGTTTTATTATTGGATATACTTACGCAGTACGTTCATTTGTTTATAAATAAATATCATATTGTGCCCCACTAAAGCCAAATTGCATAATAGTCTGCTACATGTTTTGAGAAGCTCAACTCAGTGCTCATGCTATAGTGCTATTCGACCTTAATAGGGCAGTACTGAGATTTATTTATATGTATAATGGTATTACGTAATTATATCCTAACAATATTAAAACATCAGTTAGACCATACCAACAGACATACACACAATGAGCACAAATTGTTTGTAAGTTGGTATGCGTCCTGCCAATTTTGATAGCGAAAATAATATAGCCGCGCCAAACTGTCATAATATGCAACAAAAATATATTTTCTACCCACTACTCCTATTCTAATTCTATTCTACGAAATCATATTATAATCAACCAAAGCCACTAGGTGGAAATAAATATAAGAAACTCAAAAATCTTTTCTTAATTAGCTTATTCTATCTTAATATCTAACTTATTTTATCTTAAATTATTATCTACTTAGAAGTAACCTATTAATTATTACCTATATCTATTTGGACACTAATCTTATTGCCTGTAGATGATTTCTAGAAATCGATTACTAAGATCTTGGACCAAGATCCCTGAGTTCCCAGACGTTACTTAGGTTTTGAGAAACAAAATATGGACGAGAAGGTAGTGTTAGTATGTATTATGAACGTGCATACTCGCTACTCGCTAGCTTGTGCCGATGGCCAATTTTTAGGTATCCGCTACTAAATGTTCGTAAAATGATTAGGTACTAACTTTTCTTATTTTCGGATTGCTGATTTTTATATATGTTATACAGAATAATGTTAATAATCAATAATCAAAACGTCCAGATACATCTTAGACGCTTTAAATTTCGCAAAAAATACACACACCCACTTTCGGGCTTCAAGTTCGCAAACAGATCCCTAAATAAAAAAAATATCTGGGAGCTCTGGGATCTCACTCTATCTGCGTCATTTACGTATTAGAATTATGTCTGGTGATTCGAATCCACAGATTATTATTTTTAAGGACCTGCATGTTAGGTTCTATAGGTACTTATGGGGATATGTTATTTAGTTTGTATAATTTTACTTATGTAATTAGCCGTTTGTAATTTAGATAATTGGAATCAAGATTTTAAACATGCGTCATTAGTGCTTTGTTTCATTGAAGTCTGTGAACATACACCCTTGTCTGGACCAATCTGACGACTAGTGTTAAATTTGGAATTGTTTAAAATTTGGATTGTTAGATACAAAATTATGATTGGACTTCTCGGTAGTCTTAAGAATAAATATTCCCGTGAAACTGAATTACTATCTGATTATAATTATTATAATGCTGAATCACTTTTACAGTACTTACTTAATTGTTAGATGTTCAATTTGAGCTATAATATTAAGTGCACCCCTCTGTTATCGATTCACTAACTCCATATAGTACTCGGAAAGGACACATAATATAATAAGTACCTTAACTGTTAATTGAAGGACCACAAGCACCCCCTTTCATCGAAGTATGTAAACCCATTAGGTTTAAATAATATGTTTGTGCCATGCCCTCTCATTAATGTGTGTGTTTGTTGTGCTACCGAGTCAGCGCGGGTTTCCCATTGTTAGAATTGATTCGATACCTACAAGCTACTAGGAATGCATAATATTGTTGATGATGAATCAAAAGGTAAAACACGTATAGATGTTTTACGTGTTCCATCGAATTTCGGATGTTTATTCTCCAAGGTCTTCAGGATAATGACTTTGAATATGGTCATCAAAATTGGTCGTGGTCAAAGTTCAGGTAAATACTATACTCATATGAGGATAATCGGGACTAATTGAAATAAAAAATAATGCAATGTTTAAAAAAAAGTTGCTCTAGATGTATCTGCCCTCATATGTGTTAGTTACCTAATAATCCCGTAGTCGCCTCTTACGACACCCATGGGAAGTGTTGGGTTGGTCATATATTCTTCGCCGTGACCACGCGGCCAGTAACCTACCACACGCTGGCTCTGAGGATGTTCATCTAACGAGAGGCGTGAAGTATTTTACTCTTATTTGCTACAATCGTTACAGTTAATAGTGTAAAGTGCTTACAGTAAGTAGACAAGTACAGTACATCTATTTTATTGAAGGTAAAGTGTGAATGAAGTGAGGTGCTCTGTCGAAGAGGTTAGGGTGAAGTGTGGAGGGGATTAGTGGTACTTACGTTTAAGTAATATTGTGACATCTATATATTGCGACATTGAAACATCCATTGTATATTGTATGTATCCCTATAACTATTACAATACGTGGCCCGTCGGCAAGTTGAGAGACTAGGGTTATAAGAGTAATTCGGCTTGAGTCACACTAGTGACGTTTGATCACACGCCGCATCCGAAAATATTGACTTTAAAGCAATTAGAAAAATCACCTTTCGACTAAATTGGCCCTTCACTTCGATCGAGATTCGATCGATCACGTTACTAAAATATCTCTCTCTTAAAATTCGCTTTGTTACATCGATATTTACGGAGGCAGTGTGACCTCAACCTTCTATGTGCCTTATCGAAGAAAACAAGAAGCACAGGGGGCCAATATTGCCCTGGAGGTCTATCCTACCTCCTGAAGTATACAACCTTAACATTTAAAACAGGTTAAAAAAATAGGAGTTAGACTTTGGATATACTATAGAGCAGAGGTCGGCAATGCGTCGAGTTTTTGTAATCACACACTAACGAATTTGGAAGCGCTCGGATTTTATATAGACCGGGCACTTGAAGATTAAATTCGTAATTATGTAGAAACATAAACGCAGCGCACCGTCGGCCTCTGATCTAGGAGCCACTGATCCAATATACGACGAAGAAACAACCACAAATTCCAACATGCTAACCGACCAGTGCTGGCAATAAAATACATCACAGTGCTTTGATTAAATCAAGTTTCTTCTGTACATTTGAACAGTGGCCATAAGTTAGGGTTAGCCATAAAGGCGTGATAGTGGAAGATCATGGGAGCGCTAGGCGAAGGGCGCTAGGGTTAGGCGTGAAACATTGCGTGACGACGATGTCCCTACCAATATTATCATGCTAACTTAAACGATGAGATGACTAGAATTTACTTGCAAACAATAATATTGGCAGCAACTTCGGTATCTTTACTAGAACTAATTTTCTGAACTGCGATCGCATTCCTTAACTTTGGGACTATTTATCTAAATGCAAACTTATAATAAATTTACGCATTCGATACTACCTATCGAAAGTGCAATTCAGAAATCTATTTCTAGGTTGTAAAATATCGATATCCGACCTAATACATCGGTGTTATCGTTATTTTTGAGATCATAATAGAGTGAAGTCCCTTTTGGGCGTAGCTAGTCCGTGTTCCTTCTATGCGGTCATTTTACATGCGGCCGCGCTATTAGAAGGCCAGGAAATGTTGCAAAGCAGCACGTTTACTAAAACGTACTTTAATCTTACAATCTAATTAAAATGCTTAACATTAATACTGACATTAATACTGTACGATTTTAATCGGCTACACAGTCTGTTCGAATTGTCCGATTACGAATTATCGGTTGACCGGACAAGATGAAAGCTGACAATATGCTAGTAAACTTAAAACTATGCACATGTATACTATCGAATGACAGAAGCTCATGTCGACAAAGTCACCGTGGTGGCTATGATGGAGTCGACGATAGAATGCAAACATACCAGCGTATAGACGCGGCGATTGTGAAGAGTCGTAGACTGTTCGTACGTGGTTGTATACTTGAAGAGCGAATTTTACCGCTGACACAAGCTGTGTTGTCTAACGGATGTTGGGTGGTTTGTAGCCGTGTGTCATGCGCTCGAGGAAGCGGTGCAGGTCGTGGAAGCGAGGCCGCTGCATGGGCTCACGGCGCCAACACTCGTGCATGAGGTCGTAGAGCTCACGGCGGCAGCGGGGAGGTGGTGCGGCAGGTACGCGGGCGCCTCGCCCACCACCGCGCCACTCGCTAGCGTTAGCGACCACCTGCAAACAAAAAATATATTAGTAAAAAATTGCTAGAAAGAAGAAGAAAACAGCAAGAAAATCAGAGTCGAGTCGGATCAAGAGGTCAAAAGAAGGCTGAAGACAGAGAGTAGTGGTGATTGCTCCACAGACAACAGTTGAACTCCTCAATATGAGAAGAATGAAATTCGTAAAATTAAAGCTGTATTATAATAACTGGAAATTGTAAACGAAAATATAGTAGGTCTCTTCTTGTGAGGGGTGCGGGGTGCGGACCTGTGCCGGGGATGTAATAACTTGTTGATGTTGATGACGCTATACGAACATTATACTCTATACGATAGTATTGAGCTATACTCTAAGCATCGAACTCACCTGGTCGTCATTCATCTCTTCAAATGGTTTGGCTGTACAATAAGTAAGCACTTCCCAAACAGTTACTCCAAATGACCAAACATCGCTAGCGGGTGAGTACATGCCCTGCAACAACACAATTCCGTGTTTAATCTTAAGTCTCGGTAGAATTACATTGAGTTAAATCTTGACATACAGACAGAATGCTAGATTGTATAGAACAGGCCGTATCTTAGTTGTTTGCGTTTGGTAGGTACTTGAATACGTTATAAAGGTATCTACATATTACCTACACCTACACCAAAATAATGACAATTTATTGTACTTTTGATATGAACACTCCTTTCTGGCAATTGAAATATATAATGAAGACTTACCATTAGGAGGCTTTCCCAGGCCATCCATCTTAACGGTAATCGAGATCCATCAGCCATAACATGGTAATCGTTGATAAACTCTTCACAGAACATTGCGTAGTCAGACACCTTAACGTGCAGGTCGTCAGTCACTGTAATATTCCTGTAGGAATGATAGTGAAAGTTCAAATACTTTATTTCATTACATCAAAAACCTGATAGTTATGAACGTCATACAAAGCCAAAAAAGGTTGAGCTCTGAGAAGAACTTGGCAAGAAACTCGGGTCACTCTTTTTAATCGCTAAAGTACTTAGTTATAATTTGAATTGGTTACCGTTTGAAACGTAACAGAATAATAATAATAATTAAATTCAACAAAATTTGGATATTAAAAAGTATTATTCTATCAACCTTTAATTTGTTTTCGTAGAACAGTATGATATGTGGAATCATCACTTGGTACCAATTCCAATAGTAATAAGTGTTTGTACTGTATCTTAGTTTTTGGAACAGGTGACGGAATTATGATTTTTTCAGCTGACGGCGGCAAAATGTAAAGAAACAAGAGGCACAAAACTCCAGACTCTTTGGAGTTTTTGGTCTAAGAAGAAGGCGCTTTACATGGAAGTTCCTAAGTTCATCATAGTTTTGTTAGTTAAAAGATTTTTGCAATGTTTTACATTTCTTTTTAATCGTAATTCTTACCGTGCTGCGAGATCGCGGTGCACTAATTCGAACGATTCCAGATACTTCATGCCTGCTGCTATCTGACAACATATGTGAATCAAACTCGAGTAACTGAAACAAACGAAAATTTGTAAGTACCTAATAAAAAATAGTATTAACTTGATAAATGCGGTCCAAATAGTTGCACGTCTTAGGTAACGTCACAGAAGAATATCAAAGTTGACGATATCCTGAGTTGTGCGACTAAATATGGTAGTTATCATAATCACTTACTTCAATTTCCTGTCCTGTCTGAGAAGCGTAGGGAGCGGTGCAGCATCGCCGCGATCTAGGGCCGCGCATGGAGGCTCGAGCAGACTCAAACCTAGCACTCGTGCTAGTTGAGGGTGCTTCAGGCCAGCGCCCCAGGTAGCTTCGCGAGCGAACGCCGCTCTGTGCCAACATTAAACATGGTACAGACAGATGATTTGATTAGAACCGCTGGATCACGCTGGATGCAAGCCACATACTACCGGGCCTATTGGAAATTTCTTGGAGAACCCTGTGTTATTACCATTTTTAACTATAAAAGCAAGTTATTGTATTATTTTGTATAATCGTAACATCACGTTCAGCGTCGTGGTGTTGTGGCGTTCCCGTCTATTCCTTTGAATTTATGAACCGTTGAAGAGTATTGTTACTCACTTCACATCGTTATGGCAGCCGCGCCATAGCGTCTTCACAACAACAAGGCGGCGTCGACCTCCAGTCGGGGACTCTTCGTCGCTCAGTTCTTCGATGCCGTCCGTCTCGCAGATCTGGAGCTGGGGACAACACACAAATTACATTGAACACATATGTGTCATTGGTAATAATACTTTACGGAGTGATACAATAATTGAATTTATAATACTTAATAAATATATTTTGGCTAAACATTGTTGATACAAAGTAAAAAAATAAGTTTTACAAAAGGTTATTATAAACCTTTAAAATGAGTATTAATTAAATAGCGGTCGTATTATCTTGTTTGTGTTACTTTAGGATGTATACAGGTTACACACACTCGTAATAGGTACTTATTCTACGAGGGTATAAATCTGAAACTCACAAGGTCCCATCTGGAGTCCCGCAGGGCTCACATCTTGGGCCGCTTCTTTTCCTAGTGTATATCGATGATATCAAGCATAACATCAAGTCTAAATTCAAACTTTACGCTGATGACCTTAAGATTTATCGCGCGATAAACGATCACTCTGACATACTGCCCTGCAATCGGACATTGAAGCAGTTTCTAGATGGTGTACCGAAAATCATATGATTCTGAACTTAAATAAATGCTATCACATTAAATTTACCAAAAAGAAAAATCCACTGCAAGCAACATACTTAATAAATAGCTCACCCCTCACCGAAGTAACTCAAATACGCGACTTGGGCGTAATTTTAGATAGTTCCTTAAGTTTCAGATTCCATATTGACCACATCACTAATAAAACATCTCGTCTCTCTGGTTTCATCTATAGGCAAGTGAAAATTTTCAAGAAATCGATGCTTACAATTCAGATGTATAATGTCTTTGTGCGCTCTGTCCTAAAATACTGCGCCAATGTTTGGAGCCCAAGTTATCAAGTGCATATAGATCGGATAGAACGTATCCAGAGACGTTTCCTATATCACCTTACATACAATGACAATAAGTGCCAACAATTAAAATCCTACAAGCAACGTCTCGAATTTTACAATGTAGAACTTTTATGTACTAGGCGTAAAATTGCGGATATTGTGTTTCTGTACAAGATAATCCACAATCATATTGAGTGTCCTGACATCTTAGAGCGCATATCTTTCACTATTCCTAGACCTGGTAGTCGTGTAAGTAATCGTAAGACCTTTCATCTGTCAAATTTCAAAACCAACCTTGGCCAGCACTCTCCTATTTACCGTATGAGCTCCTCGTCTAATAACGTCCGAAATGATGTTGACATTTTCGTCAACCATGGTTCTCTAGCATTCTTGAAAAACGCACTACTTCAAACCTTAACTCAATAAAATTGTAATCACTTTTTAATTTAACTTTTACTCTACTGTACTCAATGATATTGTATGTTAAAAAAACTGTACTTAATATAATGTAAAATCTTTATGCATAACTTGATACGACGATTTGAGCAAGCTGTGTTCACATCCAGCAGGATACAATTGTCGCCCGTTTTTTATTCCATGTACTTCTCTCATGTATTTATAACATTTGTATCTAGTTTTGTGAACCTAATAAAAAAAAAAAAAAAATTCGACATTTGTATAGTGGTTGCGTATACGACGTGTAAACCATTATTATCCGTATAACCGATGTTTAAAAGGCAATTGTATGACAAAATTGACACTAGTTTCACGTTTATACTACGACAACGATTACACGACGAAAAGTTGTATAACTAAGTTTTATAGACGTCGTCGTAGACGCTATTACATGACGGTCGTAAAAAAATGTCGAAAGAACGTCTGACATTATTATACGACAAAAAAATTACACTATTCGAACACTTACTGCACCAGTACACGACGAAGAGTTATAAAAATACTGTAATATAACTTTTATAGGTCTCAAGGTCATGTAAAAGTTTCATTTATATGACTAAATTGTTTGTTGGGACCTGTCACGGATAGCTCATAAGACGTCCTACTGATAAACGTCCACAATTTTCTGAAACTTTTAGCTATTGTTAATATACACGCGCCGGCAATTACATTTAATTTCATTGTTGTTATCGCAGAGCAATAAACAATAATGAAAAAGGGAACTTACCGAACGATTAAAAAATATAAAAAGTAAGTAGTTGCAAAATTTACATTTTTATTCCATAGCACGTGGTAAGTTCCGAGGAAATAGTTCTTAAGCACGTAATATTGTGAGGGAGGGAAGAGAATTTCCTGTATATTTCGCAAAAGCCTACTTTGGCCCAGTTTCTAAGTTTACCGAGCGTGGAAAATGGCTTGGCGCATGGCGGATTTACAGGCCTCAGGAAAACCCTACCTTTCCCTGTACATAGCGATGCGCTTCTTTGATTTGATGTATTTTAAAAATAAGAATATAATGCTTACTTTACTTCGTATTTAGGAGAGGCCTATGTCCAGCAGTGGACTGCAATAGGCAGAGAGATGATGATGATGATTAAAGTACCTACTTTGTGTTTTGATATTCCTATAAAAGGATAAACGGTATAAATCTAGTTAAGATTAAACTCAGTAAAGTACCTGACGATAGCAAGATTAATTATTTTAATTATTTTCTTTTCAGCAGTTTTTATATATTGTATACCATGAGGATAAACTGAATAATACGACTATATACTATGCCACGAGTATAACTGAAACAAATTCACAAAACAACTAAAATATCAAACATTTCAAGATGTATTTTAAAGAAAGGACGCTAAGTGCAAACAGAATGCAGTCTTGGACTTATTCTACAAGAGTGGTTTCGTGGCCAATAACAAAAATCTTGGAGCGGAGGAGTAAGCACTAAGGCAACAAATCTCAGTAAATCCACCAACTAATGGAATTAAAGTATTGTTTGTTCAGGTGGCTCGCAGGGCGCCACTGCCACTGCGCGGTGCCGTGTACAGCTGGCTGGTGAACAGCCAATTCTGAAAGTGTAGCTATCTACTCAAACGCCTGTTGACCTAACACTAAAATAACTGCTTCGTGAATTTTTTTATAAAATTGTTTCATCTGTCTGTGGTAAATTCCAAAAGCGAACCTCATTTTAATAATAAAGAAATTATATAAATTATTCGTTTCAATGTAAACGAAAAAATAACGAAGAACATTGGAATACTTGTTGAAGAGATCCACTGTTAACACGGACAGTAAAGCCATGAAACGGTTTTCCCCAAAATTTTGCGGTGAATTATGTTTAAATTAGGTCAAGTATGATTGTCCTTGAGTATTGAGGGTCGGGGAGAAAAAAGTGCCTAATCTGCTTTCTCGTCCCGAGGGACACAAGAAACTAAATATATGTAATTTGGTTGTAGGTATCATGCAGCACTTAGCTAGTATAATATTGTATCAAATAAATTATTTTGACATATTTCATGCCATACGTACAGGGCAAATAAATAGGTAATCTACCGATTGGTACTCGATTTTACAAAAACAAAGAATTTATATTTAATAAAATTGGTACACAAGATATTCAAATATAATAATTGATATTTATAATTATTAATGGATTAAATTTTCGGTAGCTCATCAATCATCTCAAACACAACGCTGTATAATACTACCTGTATGCAAATGAATAACCATTCGAATAGACTAAACTCGTAGTACTTCCAATAATTATTTTTTAATATCGCTCCATCAACTAAGCCCCAGGACGAAGTGCTATTTTAATTTTTACAGTCGTCCATTAGCGAAATGGACTAACGGTTGTATCGATCTGCGGTGCTACTTATACTTTACTAAATGTAAAACGGGCCGGTAATACTAAAATGTAAAATTAATGCGGAACGTGTGCTACACCTACCGCTGAATATGTTTGGAGTATATTTAACAGGACCTCGACTAGGCAATTTAAAATTTAATTTAAGTAACTGCCCCGTATACACATTGACTAGGTACGTCGTTAAATATAATAAAAATATGAAAAATAAACGCCCCAAGCTATTAAACTGTGTTGGTGGCAAAGCGGGCGGTGTGAGCGGAGGAGAGGTATCGAGGTGGCCAGGAGGGGGGACTCTGAGCCAGATTGCATTTTCTTGCTACGGTCAGTAATCAATTTTTATGGGCATTTTTGTAGACCAACGCTCCCTATGGCTCTCTACAACTGAGAGAGTCGTGTAACTCGATAGTTTTGGAGTGCTGCTATTCATATCAACTATCAAAAATTACGCTCACGAATTTCCGAACCACTGGTTTACGTAATAAGATTTTAATAGATTTAGGGTTGGTTTTCAATTAGGAACTGATTTATACAAAGTCGTTATGATAATCATATACTTATACTATTACTATTAAAGTTACTCGTAATATAGCGTGCCAAATATAATAAGCTGTATCACATAATTAATCTTAACTGCGAAGTAAAATAATAACCACCGCATTATGCATTGAAGGCAAAACACCGGTCATTAAAATTTTATATTCCATTAAATCAGTATCTCAATCAACTAATTACGTCACTTTCGATAACCGGTTGTTAGTTAAAATGGCGGAACACTTAATACAGCGATTAGGAATGGGTGATTAATCGTGTTATGTTAGGTAGAATTGAATTAGAGTTAGCACTATGCTTGTATCCGTTTCAACGTCGTCTAAGCGATTCCCGTCAAAGACTAATGCTAGAGAGAATTAATAGCTACTTATTTTAAGTTACCGTACGATTATTGAGGGTTTAACGACTTGTGAAGCAAATGCGTGAAGGAAATGTAATATTATGGACACTAACTGAGGCCCGTGGCTTGGTTTGCGTGAATCACAGTAGTGAAAATAAAACGTACTACAATTATATACGTTAATCAAGTAATATAGTCTATTTTTGCACCAAGATAAATATATGGTAGTAAGTAAGTAGTAGATAATACATGATAAATACAGCTAATTTAATCACGGTCCCGACAATATATTATCTGCGTCTGCGTGGTAAATGACCACATTCATAGTGCCCTCTCTAGTAATGAGCAATATTTGCCGACGGTAATTAAACCTGTGAATGCTTGTCAGATAGATGAGATCCTGAACCAATATAACTCACAATATCAATAATCAATGTCCATATGGCGCGAGGATATTGAAAGAAATAATCTTGATTTATTGTCTATCATTAGTCTTATGTATAAGTCTTTCCTAATAGAAATGTATGACTAGTTGGTGATTTCTAATTTAAAGATCTTCATTTATTTAAAGATATACATTTATTCAATGAAATATTTACACATAACTTAAAAATATACTCAGCTAACCTATTAAAAAAAAAAGAACCAGATACTCTATTTACACAATTTCTATAAATAGAATTTCTGATTGAGATCAGATTCCTGAGGAAACGTACCCAAAAGGCTAGCCACATTACCGCGTTGGAAAGCAAGGCTAATGCGTTGAATGTATAATTTATAAACAAAAGACTTACAGAGAGTTACCTAAACACTTTACAGAGTTTGAAAAACGGTTATAACACGGCGAAAGAGATACGGTACTTTTAAATAAATATCCATTAGGTATACAAAAATAGGTAACTTATATACTTCATAACGGAAAGAAGTAAGTTTGAATTTGTAACACCATTGAGATTCGTAAAGCGTGTGTAATATAGATACGCAAGGAAGATGTGTTCGCCCTTTGTTTGTATAACAACAAGAAACAACAATAGCTAATTAAGAGGAACGAGGCATTTAAGAGATGTTAAAACACACTTGTAGATAGACGGAGAACGGCCACATCTGAGGCGGGCGGTAAACATAGGGAGGCTGTAATACAGGTGGTCGTGGTTCACTAATTCACACTGTTTGCACGTTCTTAATGAAAATACAACAGGGGCACGCGCTATTGTTTGTTCAACATGGCTGTCGTTGGTGGCGCCGGCGCCGCCGTGCGGCGTATATAAGCCAGTTATACTTCACTACCACTTCTAATTTTAAGGCATCGTCAGAGAGTGTCTATGTGTGATATTCATGTCGTATTTTGATCGCGTGCTTCTGACAGTGATGTAACCTATTTTATTATACCACGACGACAGTTGCAAACATGTATACCGCCAGATGATAAGCGGTTTTCTGTATAGCACACGCCGTGTATCGGTGTGACGTCTGCTAAACATTTGGTTGTCATACGCGATTAAATTAATATCACTTCGCACTTGCGTTGAGATGCGCCCAAGGAGCATAATTATCTCCTAACTAGCATAAATAAGTTCCTTGGACAACAGTCATATTTTTGTGACAGAGATAAGGTGGCCTTTAGTTACGAAGGGCTGCGGCAAAACAGCGGGTGTAATTACTGATCCCTAGCTGTGCCCGCTGGACACGTAACACTATAATGAGATAAACATCTTTTAATAACAGATAGATTGTGTGAATAGCCTATTTATGTTGTCTAGAATAAATGAAACATTGACAAATGATACGAATAAAATATATCTTTGAAAAAACCTAAATACCCTAAAGACTCTACTTTATAAATAAACCAAAATAAACGTTGAAATGGAAATTTTCAAAGAACATTTTTAAATACGCAGCCAGCTTTTCTTTGATTTTTTTGTTAGGGTGCCTCGTCATCTTCAGGAAATACTTGTTTAATTTTATTATATTTCTTCGATACCGTTTAAATTGCTGTGACATCTCTTACTATTATATTTATATATTCTGTACATAAGTAAGTATTTAATATTTTTAAGATATTTTTTCACACAGCTTCATTTAGCCCAAAGTAAGCTAATATAAGCTTGTATTATATTATTTGATTTAGACAACTGATAAATAATAATAATAATATTCTACCACATTCACACAGCGTCATCTTGTCCCAAATTAAGTAATTATATTTATTAAATACATTTTTTTTTGTAAATACGTTCATATTATAGATAAATTACACCCAGACACAGAATAAACCTTCATGCTCATCAGACAAAGATTTATCCTGGGTGGGGATCGAACACACGACCTTTTGCTTAGTAGTCAGGGTCACTAACCACTAGATCAACAGGCCAGTCAAAACATATTATATATTTCTAACACACAAAAAATCACCCTACCTGAGACCCAACATATCTGGTGAAATGTGGTACCATACACCTACCTCTGCCTACCCCTAGAGAAAAAATCAAAACCCAAAACTATAACTAAGTTCTTATAAATTCACATCAGAATACCTTCATATTGTATTTCTATTGTTATAATTAATTTGTAGCGGGAAATTCTAGCGTCGCACCTGGTACCCAGATTAAGCTAAAACTATTTGGCAATTGATATTGCTTTTAGTGTTATTACCTATTTTAATTGTATATTTACATAAGCTCCTATATGATACGTTTAAGCATTGAATAATATAAATATCCAAAGGTAATCGCGAAATGTGAGTGGTTACGGTAACGAAAAGTTAAAAAAATATATATTACATATAATGGATAATTTTATCTTACATTACATTAACTAGCTTACCCTGCGAACTTCGTAATACAATATTTTATTTTTCGTGAATATTTTCGAAAATTCTGAAACACGTGTTTTACTATGTATTTATGTACGCTTCGGCTTCACATAAAATCTTCCGTTTACAATACGCCCATGAACGGTAATCGAATATAATGTCAATTTATCCAAAAAAAATATAATATAACCACTATATTTTAATCCATACCAAGGAAGTTATATCTTAGGAAGTTCCTTGAACCATACGAATATTCGCGACAACCCTATTGTCAATGTTTTTGATGATATTTTTTTTGCTTTCCAAGTTTCAATTTCAGATATCGGTACTACATGCATGTGAAATCTATTTTCCTTATCAACATTTTTATAATATGTTTTACACATTGCCATGGTCCATTTTGATATTTTTATATGGAGATTTTGTAGATTTTAAAAAACTAAAATGTAAATAAAAAAATTTGATTGCGCAAATATTCTAGAATAAAGACCTAAACACACCACATGTGTCAGCGTAGACGTTATCATAGACGTGTACCACCACTGAGGGAATTGCGGCTACGCATTCGTCTATGTTGTGTATACTTGTCTCATACAGTTCCATCACATTACAACTCAGTTTATGGGTATGCCTAGCACAGGTACCCTCCGTATAGTGTATAATCTATGCATAGGTGCGTCGATAGATTTAATATGTCGGATTCTAGGTCTATTGGTGTTTCGCTACTTCTGTCAATTTGTAAGAGTGCGTGTACACGCTAAGAAAACTACATAAGTGTCTACATAAGAATTCATACGATACCAATTTCATCATGTACATGATATAAATTTTATCGGATCCAGGCACGAAATTTTCGAAATTTGAAATTGTGACGTTATAAATATACGTCTTGTCTAGCGCAGACAAGATTTTTTCTTGTTGTTATTCGTATGTAGAAACGACATGAATTCTTACACACGGCGAGATTTCATAGCGTGTACACGCGCTCTTAGTTATAGAAACTCTTTTTATCAAGCATATTGCTGGTACTTAAAATACTGTCAGATATCGTAAGTCACAATATCTGACAGTGTTTTAAGTAAAGAAAATAAATATAAGTTGGTAAAATGTAATATAAACAACATCCATTGCAAAAATCCGGTAACAACAAACTCAAATTCAGTTTTCAAAAAATATATAGTTGTGCAAATTATAATATCGAAATTTTAATATATATAAATCGTTACTATATCAAAACTCATTTCAAAAATGCCGAATACAAAATTTTTGTCAAGTAGCTTTGATAATGATGATAGTAAGTATTAATTTTGTTTAAGATTCATTGAATTAAGGTACTATTCCGATCTTCGGCAGCACGCAGCAGTGCCACGGCAGCTGTGCTGCGCCGCGCCACCAGTCCGCGTACATTCTTTATACGTTAATATGAGATTATATTCGGAGCTCGGCAGTAGAGCCTCAATACCATAATGACGTGCCCGCTCGCGCCGTAAAGCGAGTCGCGCAACATTGCTGCCTAGGTCGGAATCACCGCGGCGCCGCGGCTCTGCTGCGCAGCAGTACTGCCCAGGTCGGAATAGTACCTTTATATTTTGTTTTATTATTCTGCGTTTTTATTTACAGTTTCAGACAAAATACGATATTTTCTATAGAATTTGATAGGTTTTAGTTGGTCCGCGTCATCACGTTACAATAAATGCCCTAATACAAGTACCTATGTATGGAAGAATATTTTATTGTCTGATACGGTTCACGTCTAAACCAGCTTTGTATTTGTAATCTTGTAATTGACTACAATATTTGCATGTTGTAACAGTGACAAAATGTATGTGGCTTCGTCGTTTTCTAACAAGATATCTTAGGACAATAGTTGTCCGTTTTTATGTTGTTATATGTGTTTTATTTGTATGTTTTAGTTGTCTCAACTAACCTGAGCAGGGATGATAATTTGACATCGGACGATGATGGTATGTTTCAGAGAAGCAGTCTTAAAGATAGTGAACCCAATAATAGCTTTGTTGTAGATTTCAGTCAAAGTAATTTTGGCTGATCCTACAAAAGATAAACTCATTAACAATGTGTTGTAAAAGCCGAGAGTGTGGTATCTGACAAAACAGGATTTTTTATTAGGAACCTATGTTATTTTGGAACTAACTTGACTCATTGGAATCGATAGTTTATTTAGTTTTTACTTTAAATTATATTTTAATCAAAGTTCTAACGAAAATTCAATTACCAGATCTTGAAATTGACTTGACGTAAATATAGTACGATATAACTTGACTTAATATACGATTTTTTGCCTTATTCAGGGTTTGGATAATTTTGTTAACAACAAACAACCTATGTTATGTTATAGTTTGAAATAATATTACTTTTTTCTTATAACACTCAATTACAAAAGTTCTATCAGATATTCCATTCCCTTCACACTACCATCGCGATGGGTAACTTTATTAAAGGAATTAATAAGAATTATATTGGTGACTGTGGAGCGAAGAGCCTCGCAAAATTGCCTTAAGCATTAGTAAGCTGCATTGGCGTGAAACAACGCAAGAGTCAAGTGATTCAAGATCTAAATGTCTATAGATTTTTGCTCAAATAGCGTGCACTAGGCACCTTTGAGCATAGATAAATAATAATAAGTAGTGTTTGTGTGAGATGTACGTCTGCGAATTTTATTTTTGATTAAGTGGAGAATACTTCTACCGCGTGTTTTATTTAACCAAGTATTCGATTCACAAACCAATTAGTACCAGGTAATTAATTAGGTTACTTGATGTAACTAAAGTCATGATAATATTATCGTCAAAATTTATTAACAATAGCTTGCTCACTATGCGCTAGCAATGTCGCATCTTCAAGAGATTTTGGTAACAAACTGAATAATATTTCACTTGATCATAAACCGTATAACGTATAGAGTGTATTTGCATTGACATTAATTTGTCCTTTGTTTAAACACGTAATAAAAACATATCTTGCTTGATGCAACTTTTGTCAGTTAGCTTTGTAAGAAGCATCGCTTAATAAACGCCATTAATATGAATAATTGTTAACAGCTAAAAAAACTCAGTCTATGGAGCCATCATTAGCACAGAAATCGTTTCCGTTTTTGCGGAACCCATTTAAAGATAAAGAGTCTACTATGAAAGCAAGTGACAGCGTGGCATCGAACCCTTATATCAAGAAAGATAATATAACCGCGTTCTTTGACTGATTATTGCATTGATAAGAAACCGCTTCAAACATATGATGCAGCCTGACCAACTATCGCAATGTGATCTTCATAAAATTTAAGATAGATGGAATCTTATTGTTTTTAGATCTTGATATTAATAATAAATAGTTGCCATCAGAATCAACAATTTCTTTAGTATGTCTTACTGTTTTATTTATAATTTACAGCTTTTCAAAATGCGATTAGTGCTATTATAAGCCGATGATGCCTTTAATTAGGATTTTTTTTTTTTATACACATTAAATTGAACATGAGCGATGATTTGATGAACATGAGAGTATATACTTAGGAATATTGGGCATTTTTGTTTTTTTGTGTTATCGCTAATAATACGAATGTGTTTTCAATGAACTAAATTAAATTATAGATATTATTATTATTATTGGTTGACAAAAGATTAAACTAAACGGCAAACTTGAGAATTGAGGATGAAAGATGGAGCTGCTTTTTCGCACCACGTACTTATGAGAGATTTCATTCTTACATTCTTAGACATTGATTACTATGCTAGAACTTACACTGCCATGAGGGCCCTCGCCGAGAAAAGTAACGGGTCGCATGCGCCCCCGCGGGAAATCCAGCAGGGGCGCCACCCCGTTTGGGGGCTCGGCTTCAGGTAATTTGATGGAAGTGAAGAGACCTGGAGCAGGTCGCTCACGTCGACAGGGTCGCTCTTCTGGGTACGTCTGTGGACAACGAAAGAGTATGTAAAAGAGAGGTGTAAGTAGTACTTACTTATCATCAAATAGTTTGTAGGTTCACTACACTTAACTCTAAAACCGCCAGACCAACACCAATATTGCACAGTTTTACACTGAATTTTGTACAGTTATATCTACAGCTAGTCCGGTATAGATCATAAATGCACGAAGCTGAACTAATGTAAATAGTTTTATTTGGACTTTGTGGACATTTTGCCTTTACAGCCGATGCGGCGGGGGACACAATCTAACACAAACGTTGCGAACGTCTGTTCTATTTATTGCATTTTAACTAAATTTTCTGCTTTCTACGGCTGGTCAGGTCACGCCCCGATTCATAATTTGATATTCAATATTTATTTTTCACTAGAAGAAGTCGCACGGGGCCTCGCTCCCGTCATTCTTTAGTTGGCCACTGCTCAGCACTTATTAGTTGAACCGCGATATTATATAGCTAATAACCTTTCTTGTTAAATGGACTATCCAACACTAAAAGAATTTTTCAAATCGGACCAGTAGTTCTTGAGATCCTAGCGATCAACCAAACAAACAACTTTATAATATTATAATATAGATAGTGATAGGAAATTGCCTTTATTCTTCACACTGCATCCTGTCCTTTTGAATCGTTATGTTTTATTATTCATCATCATCATCTTAGCCTATTGCAGTCCACAGTTTTTTATTCAACATGATTGTAATAATTTACAATTGCTCTATAACACGAAGGAATAGACCATCTAAATAATCACCAAACATTTATTGTTAATTTTCCAAGAAAAGTGTCATTAGCGTAAGGCCAGTTATTAGCTGGAGTAATATTGATTAGTTTTTGTAGCGACATTACGGTTAATGCCCGATACACTACGTACATTTTATATGTATGTGTTACTAAATAAGCAGGTTCTCGGGCTTAATTGCTATTCTCCCTTCCAAGATTGTGCTGCTATAATTTATACTGTACAATGAATTATTAGACGAAGGTGTATTATATGTGGACTGCAGTTATTACGTGGCCATTAATAATATCCGATATTACAACTAAAGAATGTGGGATATTCTATTGTATATTCTGTTTACTTGTAATTGTAAATTATGCAGATGGTTTATTATTTTATGTAGTACTAGAAGGCGTATTCCGTGTAGTGACGGATTAAGAATAAATAATGTCACTACCCCATCTCAGCCCGTGGGTGTCGTACAAGGCGACTAAGGGAGTAATCTTATGCAGATAAGAGCACTGCGAGAAAAGGAAAATTTTAAACAAAACCTATACCAACCCGTCTGGCCAGCGTGGTATAGTAGGCTACATTCCCTCCACAGTCTTTGGAGGAGGTACCCGTGCCCAGCAGTGGGACGTTTATGGGTTGAAATGATGATGAGAAGGCGCGCAGGGCTTCGTGCCCGTCGTTCTTTATTTGGCCACTGCTCAACTCCTATTGGCCGTAGCGTGATGTTATATAGCCTATAACCTTCCACGATAAATGGGCTATCCAACACTCAAATATTTTTTGAAACCAGACCAGTAGTTCCTGAGATTCTAGCGTTCAAACAAACAAACTCTACAGCTTAATAATAATACCTAGTATAGATAAGTATAAAGTATAGAATAAAGCAAATAAAGAAGATTTGCTAAGATATTTTTGTGGTTTATTAGTGAATTTGATTTAAATAAAAAAACTAAAAAGTACAGTACGGGGAATCGTCGACCTCTGCCTATACATAAAAAAGCGAGTGCAGCTGCACCGAGTCATAAATATAACTTGCCAATAGAACAAAATGATCCTAGTACTTATTCACAACTGAAAGCATAAAACACAGAAGCGCGAGTCCGTGACGTCGAAGTTGCTAACACAAAACAAACCTAATTCACAATAGAAAGCTTGCGGGTAAAGCCAGCGACTTATTGCGAAAGCCCTACAAAGCCATGGTAAAACATTAACAAAACACGATTGGGTCCGCGATTTGCTTGCTCATAATATCATCGTGCACTCATTTATCATTTCGTAAACGACCGCATAATACCCCTAATGAGTAAAATCCAAGCATACCTTGGGCAATACCATTAATATTACAAACCCCGGGCTCCCCTCGATGCGTACCTACCTACTATAGTTTGAAGGCCCTTGCTGTACACAAATTCGATGGTTATACCCACTATTATAAATATTACAAGTATTTGGGTAAGATGAAGTTTTTGATTACTAAGTTAATTTTATTTGTTAACTAAATTTGGTTTAGGAAACGTTATTATAAAACAATTTTAGTGTTATTGTTTTAGTTTTTGGAGCTACAACCATAATTGTGATTGTTGGTTTTGGAAGTGTATTAAGTAGGCACGTTTATACTGCTGAACTTATTTAAATTAAATTTTATTTGTTAATTGTTAAATGGGTTTTGTCAAATAGGTGACATTTATCATTGTCAAAGAAGGGACAGATCAGGAGTACCATCGACCGGCGAGAATGCAAGAAAAAGACTGATGAATGTTGATGAAACCGATCCGAGTGGACCGAGGGCAAGTATGTCACAATCGTAGCAAGTGCAAGGAAATGGTCTCTGCCTACCCCTTTGTTGGGAAAGAGGCATGATCTATATGTATGTATGTAAATGGGTTTTTCAGTTTAACGAACAAAAAGGTGGTGCACTTGGTATACTTTCGTGGCACTAAATTTTAGGATTAGTTCGGGCCATCAGTGCAGTGTATTTACACTATAAAAGCTTCCACTTTTATAGTGTACACTGCACTGATGGCCTCTATAAATTTACCAGGGACTGTAGAAATAAATTAAATTATGTTACCTACGCCACTTACGGCCGCCCTCAGAGACGCCAATTAGTAATTTTCATTGATAGTCTAGGCGTATCGACTTAAAAATATTTTTTTTTACTAAATAAACTTAGTAACCTCTCTGAGTACGGCTTATACTCACAGCTGACTGTTTTTTCAGATTGATTATATTTGATTATAGTCAGATATATGAAAAACCTGTAGCTGTACCCTCGAGCCTTCTTTGTATCTTGACATTCGACACTGCTCTGCCTACCCTTTCGGAAATTAACAGTAGGTTGTAAGATTTGAATCAGGATAGAAAGCTTTATCTCTAAGAGAAATAGGCGGGATTACGATTACGATTTTAAAAACGAAGATTAATAAATAAATAAATATGGGTCTGCTCTTCTCTATCTAAAGAGCTGAGAGGGTTTAGGCCATAACCCACTCTCGCTGGCCTAGTGTGGATTACAATTACAATTGTTTACCATTTGAAATAAAAGAATGGTACACAGAAAGACATAGGTATTCAAATAATAGGAACAACATGACTAATATTGGTATGTATGGAAAAGTTTTGTAGGAGCCTCGCGTCGTAGTAGTTGCACAGAATATTCTCTAATGAATATCACTGCAGGCTATGCTTGACCCTTCTTTACTGATTACTGTAAGTTATAACGTAGATAGCTCTGTTCCCAGCAATAGTATTATATCTTGTGGGCAGGGAAGTGGTTCTCAACTAATATATAAGCGTTTAGTTAGAATATACCATGCTGTAATCTTGTATACAATCTATTTGAGGTACTGATTCATGAGGTAATGGAAAATATAACGACTCTAAGCAATGCCCATAAAGTTAGTATCGATAATTCCACTTGGTATTGTTAATTTTCATCGTAACCTGTTGGAGTTTTGTGATAATTTAACACTTACGAAAGCAGAACACTGTACCGAGAAAAATATATTCGATTTTCAAGTTAAATTTGGGTTATAACGTTGGGCAGATGATTGACAGAAACGGACGGAGTTATTTCACCCCGCTGATGGAACATACGGCATTCGAGAACGTATACGAATTAAAAAAAAACAACCGTATGAAGGGAGAGATTGACATGCGATGAGTTTGTGGTTTCCATACCCGCGGTTAACAAGGACAGAAAAGCGGTCAGTTTTGTCCGCCAAATAAAATTCCATCATCTACCAACCACCATAAAGTTAAAATTGATATGTTGAAAATTCAAGTTAAATTTTCAGCCGCATAATTTTTAGAATTAGTCGGAAATGTGGGTAATTCCTTCTTCCCTCATAAAAGTTAATTATCGCTCGTTTTCTTTAGCAATGGAGGAAAATGTTGTAATGAAACATATATGCCAACTAGCTTTATAAAATGTTTCCCAAAGATGTGCAAAAATATTGAAAAGTGCGTAAGACGTATCTACGTAAAATTCAAAATCATCTGGAAGAATTAATTTATAAAAATACTACCATTATCGTAAAAAAAAGCAATTCATAATTACTATTATGAATACTATATTGTGTGACAAATCGCCGGTTAAAGAAAAACGAACAGTCAGGATGATAAACAACTTATAACTAAGAAGTAATAGTTTCGATCACCTGTAGTTACATTAGGTAAGAAAACATACCACTATTCCACAATATCAAAGATAAATACCTTCACATCGTCATTCCATCCCAACACATAAATTTTATTTATGACTAAATAGAATAAGCCGACGTCTATGCAAAGCAATCCATTATTTAATTCAACTCCGGTGTGACACCCCTACAAAATGAGAGAGGGAATGAGTAAGGAAGGTGGGAGGGGGTTGTTACGGGACACGTGACATATTCTCGTGGCACTCGGGGGTACTTACGGTAGGTAGTGTTGTGGCTACATGTTACCGTGTGTTACATGTAATGGAGTGCCCGCAGAAAATAAGGAGGCAAAAATGTTGCACTAGAATTATGCACGAAATATGCGAGGAAGGTGTTATGAGAGGTGTAATTATCGGTGTGTGTACCTGATTTATTAGATACCTACCTACTTTGTGCGATATTTCAACTTTAGGAGACTGACAGAGAGAGAAAGAACTTTCATTGCTTGACTAGTTTTTGGACAAGAGTAGCCATTAACCAAAATGTTCCAAGATCGGGCTATTTAAGAATTTCTAGAATAAAGTTTATAATGTAGGCACGTGTACAAAGTGCTTATCGATACAATATCTTTCTGGGAGATAAACGTTCCCTGGCAGAACGCAGTCTTCGAAAATATGTTAAAATCTTGATCAAACTTTGAAAAGTAAAACTTTAAAGTACAATTTTTATCTAAGTCGGTTAAAGCTGTTGTGAAGATAAAAGTACATACATTTATTTATGCGTACTTCAAATTCTTATCAGGATTATGATAAGAATTTTTCATTTTTCATTCAATAGTCATTATCAGCAACCCATTAAGTCCCCCTGCTGGGCTCAGGTCTCCTCACCTCTAACTAGAGAGCTGAGAGAGTTTAGGCCATAATCCACACACGCTGGCCTAGTGCGGGTTGGTGGATCAGACACTGTCATAGAATTTCTTCTAGGGTATGTGGGTTTCCTCACGATGTTTTCCTTCACCGTTAGCAGATGGTAAGTCACTTGACTAGTAGATATAAATTCCACAAAGTGGAATCCACATTGGTACTGCCGGTCGGAATCGAAGTCAGACCGCGTGATTTGCCCGCCACCATCGCTTCAATTCAATGGTAATGAAATTTATTTATTTAATCAAATTAGGTAGGAGTGCCTAATCAAAAACCTAATATTCGACGCTTGATTTTGATGCTGTAGTCAAATGTTTGAAAAATACAACGAATCGTGTTTAAATTTTCAATCATATATACATAGACTTCGGCTAGTCTATTTTCCTGCCAGAATAGGGCTAGCGAAAAACAGGTGTGGAAATTTAGTGGAGCGGCCTTTGCTCGGTAGTGGGACAAAATAGCCCAATAAAAAAACAAAATAGTGAATGCCCGGTTTCTGAACCATCAAATAAAACTTACTGATAGGTTATAATATAACTTAGATAAATAAAAAATGACCAGTTGTATAAATAAACTAATTCTGTTGTTTTACTTTTATATTTAGTCAGGTTATTCTATAATCGATGAATAATTTTTGTTGAAAGGTTCAGAAACCGGGTAAAGTATCGATATTCCGAGTAGAACGTCAAGTGTGTTTTCTATAACTATCAACACATAGTTATTAAAAAGTAATTTAATAGGCAATGAAAATTAAAAACGGTTCAGTAAATCCTATTACCCCCTTCAACGATACAAATTCACAAACGTTACCTCTTTTATATAAGTATAGGAGATGATAAGTGACTCTTAATTATTGTTATGTCCTTTGATACAGCATACACTGACGTTTAAGTTTCATCTGTTAATAAACAAACTTTACAACCGTCCCGTATAGTTTTTTAATTGTTATTATAGACAATAAAAAATGCAACAAACATAATTTCATAAGTAACTTTGGCGGTAGCACTGGAGATGTATGGCAACGTATGAAATAAAGCATTCATACCGCACGGCTCGAGTCGTGAAATAGTTATATGGAACACTGTATATTTGCATATATTTTTATATTTGGACGATAACAAACTAAGTTAAAACTATTTTGTCTTATGTAAATGTGAGGAATATCAGTTATCCTTGTTAAGGTATACACCGTTCACTTTCAGTTGTCTAGATTATAATATCTAGACAACTAAAAGTGTCTAGATGGTAGGTCCCGATTTTGCACTGTATTAGTTGTAGGTGAATTATGTGTCAAATATTTAATTATTATTACAATTGACGCATAATAAAAAATTTCTTCAAAAACTATGATTATTTAAGTACACATTAAAAGAAAGAGTATTTATTGTCGGTATTCTAGTCACAGCCTAAGCTAACGCAGGGTAGCTAGGTACTACTGTAACAAAAGCACCGGCGTCACTATAAGAACAAAAGCCTTGCGTTTGTGGAAAAATGAGACCAGTCAACTGTTCTACGTTGGTAAATATGCTTTTTAATTTTTCTGTTACTAATGTGTGAGTAAGGCTGTGATAATTGTGCTTAAATCTGGACAATAATGTTTATATTTTATTTAATCATTGTTTAAAGGTAAATTACGAAGTACGTAGTCCAGTTTTGACATTTACAAATTAGAAATACCTAAGAAGCTCTAGAATAAGTCCGTATCTTCAAGGAAATATTGGACGGCCGTCTTTAATACATACGAGCTTGTTAGTAACACAAGAAGCACAGGGTTGCTGCAATTATAATTTACGGTAATCTAGATTTTTTTAAATCAGGAAATTGTACGTTTTTTAATATCACAACAAATGGTGACAATAATGTTAACAGAAGTTGAGCTTAAGATTTTCTTATAACTTCGTTTATTTCAGTCGGTGAGAAGCTAATCCCACAGCGAGCTATTTCTGCTCACAAAAGTTAAATAAGACATATATTTTTAGAGAAAGCCAAGCTCTAATGACAGGTAGTAAAAAGTTTTTTTATTACCCAAACACGTGAACAAATTTTATACCGGCATTTCTAAGGAACCTTATATTACTTGGCGTTCATGAGTAATCTATATTCAAATAATTCAAAGTTAGGTATGAACGTATAATTAATTATAACAAGAACCAATTTCAAGCGTCCAAATTTAATGTAAATTATTAAATTTTTGTGAACAGTAAATCTCGCGAAACTGTTTGAACAAAATAAGTATTAAATAATTACTTTGAAAATGCCCGACAAATTTTCCATAGCAACTTCATTATTAAAACGTGCAAGCAAACAAAGCCTTGGAAGACTGACAACGTACAACGTGCTCCCCACTACAATGTAATTAAAAATTAAGTACCCTCGTCTCAGGTGTTCTTTAACAAAATGCATTAATTAAGTTCCCTGGGAAAAACCTGAAATAAGGCGTGTGCAGCACTAATTAGATAGTTACCTCCGTTATCTCCTATTGTGTTCGAGACCAATATTGCTGCGTTATCCTGTGCTACGAAGCCTGATGTGTTTTTCCGCACGGTTTTCGCGGTTTCCACTGTAATACTACTGTCGAGATACTGTTTTGTTTTTAGAAGGAAGCTTTATAAATAAGGATGTGCTTTTGTTTCTGTCATCATCATTTCAAAACCATAAACGTCCCACTGCTGAGCACGGGCCTCCTTCAAAGATTGTGAAGGGAATTTAGCCTACTATACCACGCTGGCCAGCCGGGTTGGTAGAGTTTGATTTGAATTTTCCTTTTCCCCCAGTGTTCTTGTCTGCTTAAAGTTACTTAGTCGCCATTTACGACACCAACAAGTAGAAATGGAGTAGTCACATTATGTATTCTTAATCCGTACTACACGGACAGTTTGTATACTAAACAACATTAGAACAATCAGGCCATATAAGTGAGGCTATTATCGATAAACAATTTAGTTGACTAATGGTTTTCATAATGTCAGGGAAGCATCAAATAAAGCCGCTGTATTTTATCACGAGCTACAAAAAGATTCGGCCGACAAAAGGCACAACCCTAGAGGTAATCCTTGAGTGGGCAGCGAGCATACGTCGTTTGGGCAAACTCCCAGTGTCATTATAAAATACGGGCCGTAATGTGGATTCACTTTGAGAAATGGAGGGCGGGCTACGAAACACCTGGGACTCCACTCGCTACCAACTATGAGTATATACGTACAACAGCGTTGTTGTACCCCTTTTTGTAAGTTGCAAAGTCACTCGAGCTATATTTATCGACTCTCCTAAAGTGAATAGGATAATGTGTTGGTCCATGCTCGTTGAGTTATTCTTCTTTGTGTTATAATACTGGAATATGCACTCATATTATAAATATGCCGACATTGTTCAAAAGTCGTTAGTGAAAATTAAGAAGCGGCGCTTTTTGGGGACGATTCCAGACCTTAAATGTAGTTGTACTGTAGTTGATAAATGTTGGTAGCGATAGAAGGCATTAGCACAAATGTTAATAGATGGGCAACTAAATGTAGCCACGGCTGTACGGCTCAATTGACAAATGGGCTCCAGGGCTTATAACCAATTGATGACTTAATAGACAAAGGCCTTTCGTCGGAATCGTGCAACGAACAATGCGGTCGCGGTTCGTCACAAAGCATTGTTCGATGTGGGTGTTTATAATGGTCACCTCTGAGGCAGCAATATACACATTTCTATCGGTGTCCAATCATTTGACAAAAAATAAATGACATATTTTCATTTATAAAACAACGTTTGACAAAATTATTTATGATAAATTTATCGTTTTACAAACTATTCTTTTACAAACTACTCATTTGACAAATTAATTTACCAGATAAAATTTTGTTATGTCAAAACTATATTTCATATAAGTAATGGATTATTTTTTAACCATGTAGTAGGCAAAACAACGTTTAGCATAAATAACATTTGACAAAATGCATCCTTTATTTTCAGCACGAAATCATATAATATAAATGTAGGGCCAATAAGTTATTAACTGAATCGAAATGGCTAGGTTAGAACTGCGACCACAACCGAAGTGAGCCAGAATCGAATTCTACTTATTTCGCTTAGGCAGTGTATATTTTTTTTAAATTGTCTAAATATCTGTGTAATTAGTATTAGTACAAAATTATTACTTTCCTATAAATAATCTGTCCAAGATGAAAATTGTAACCATGCAATTTAATAATTAGACCAACGAATTGTTTATATTTTAGAAATGAAAGTTTGTCAAATGATTAGTTTTACTAACGTTGTTTTTACAATGATAATTTGTCATACGTTTTTTATCAAACAATAGTAAACCATTCCTATCACACTCAAATTGCATGTACCGCCTATCGACAAACGCTCAAGAGTTATATGTTCTTTTATTTGTATGTCTATAAACCAATAAATATGTTTAATACCTAATATCCAGTATTTTACATTAAGTCGGTTACATAGTTTTCACTATCAGGTAATAGAATATATTTTTATTTATTTATGTACTTATCTACATAATTTTATAGCATAAATTGAATGTTCAATTTTATTATTATAAATATGTTTGGTGTGGGCCATAAAACCATAAACAAGGTATGTAAATATTACTAAACAAAACATGTGAAACACTTACTGCCATGAAAGTTGTAAATTGTTCAACATAGGTTTTTAGAAGTTGTTTCAGTAAAATCCGATTGCCGGACGTGTCACCGCACCACTAGGACTACTACGTCGTTTTGTAAATACTCTTCTCCCTAATTAGTTTGCCACCGTGTGTCGTCTGCTCCAGCAAAATGTACCGCGTCGAGTTTTATCGTGAATTTTCTTTAAACACCTTTAGAATTCTTGCCTATTATTTCGTATTCACTGCAAGCAGTTCGCGAAGAACCTCGCGAATGTTTTCTCAGTAATGTGCACCTATATTTTGCTGAAATTGTCCGCCTTATTGTTTTCAGTTGAGAAATAACTCAGACCGGTTTAGGCGGCCAGTTTATTGGTGGCAGTCAGTTTCAGTGGAATAGTTTTTGAAGATTATCTTTTTGTATGGAGATTTATATTCATGAAATGTTGTGTTGGTATACTATATTATAATTATTGTGTCATCAAAAAATAGGTCCCTAGTAGGTAGTTAGACACAGTATTATAACATTGACCAGAAGTTTTCTAATAGGTAGAAATATTGGTATTTTCCAAGAAGTATAATATTTTTCGTGGATACATTTTGTTTGCACAGCACAGCTGTTCAAATTAACGCTAAGAAAAGTTTAACGAGCACACTGCCAAAGTTTGTTGATTGGAGAGACACTTGACGAAAAAGTTTCTATTGGTTTCGCATTAAAGGAAGTAGTAGAAGAATAAGCTATTGTTTGTAGTGAAGATTGATCGCGGGTACGAAACTCGGGATCGTATTAGAATGCGACACTCGTGTTCCGCTCGCTTTCAGACAGCAGGCAACTTTTAATAAGGTCACAGGTGTTGTTCTGTAAATGAATATTTTGGTTTCTACGTAACTTGGGAAATAAAAGACACCTAAATTCTTACAGGAGCCCGAGTACATTATCACCGGAGTGAGCCGTAAAAATAGAGAGCGGCTATATTTTAGTGTAATAATGTTGAAGCAGATTGAAGTAAGCTTTTTTGCGGCCGTGCGTCCGCTAGCGGGACATTATTGCATAGGCCTTTTATCTGTGGTAAAGTAAATATCCCTTAGTATTTTCGCTAATATTGAAATCATGTTTAGGTTATTTTGAGTTAGCTACTTATTGAAAAAAAAACTTTCTCTTAGGTAGTTTCTATTAGCCTTGCAAGAGCCACTCCCACCAATCATACAACTCCCAGATGAAGAGATTACAGTACAATATTATCAGTAGCTTTATAATTCGAAGTGGAGAGTTGGGGCGGGTCGTAATGAACGGAGCGAAGCGAGCGCTGCAGTTATAAATTTTACTAACGTCGAGGCAAACGCGCTGTTTTGGATAAACGACACGAAACACGACTCTGAAATAAAAATGTGTGTACAAAACGAAGCCATTTGGATAGTAATGACTGTAATGAGTGACTATTTCTCTTACGTTATTTATTATACCAGTCAATTTTTAAAGTATTAAATTTGTATTTCTTCGTATAGTATGTAAATGTCTGGGCATATTTTATTTTTAAAAGTAATGTGAGTGTATTTTTATATACCTAAACTAGCATACGTGGTGGTTAGTTTTGGAATTGAAAAATGTTTCGTTGTTTAATTTACGTTTCGCTGTCGTAGAGAAAGATGGGTGTAGTGACCCCTCTACGGATTAAGCGACACATGTACCATTTTTTTAATCTTTTTGAATGGAATCGCAGCAAGGAGAATAGCGTAATATGTTTCGATTACCGTTGCTTTGGCTTCGCTTGAATTGAAAAATGTGTCTATGTTCGGACTTCGCTATCAAATCATTGGGTTTTTCTTTGTTATTTTTCCCGCTTACTGCACTCCACGTACGGAACATTTTTTATCTCGATGGTCGAGCGCTTTTGTAAAACTCTGGCAAATAGAATTGTAATTGAGTAACTGTATTAAATGACTTGAACTAATTATAAACACCGGCACCAGCAATTTACATTACACATTTTTCTTCTTCTCGAACTTTTTAAATTCAAACTCTTTTTGATCTTTATTGAACATTCTTACATATATTATCTTGGCAGCTAGAATCATCATACACCAGATATATGTACTCTTATGTAAATCATATTTGTATTGACTTACTCACAACAACTATATCATATTAGCATAGTTATTTAGTTGGTTATGACGAAGCACAGACCCAGTCACGTCCAGCGCTGTTACTAAGTTTACTGTTGATATTCCACGTCAGTCGAGTTTAACTTAGGTCAATAAATATCTCGTAGTTTCTCTACGTATTTGCTGACATGGCTAAACCGTGGGTTATAATGTTTTGGTTCTCGTTGAGTTTATGAATATGAAACTTACTAAAGTGAATAAAACTGCGGAGAACGTTGTTTGACTGTCTTTTTTTGCGGTGAGGCGTTCAATTTTAAATATTTTACTAGCTGCTACTATTGTGCCTTTATACGTACATAAAATATTACTTCTTTCTTTAGTACGTTCAACGTTATTCTTGATGATGATTGCAGAACAGAGGTTTATGATGATTGTGAATTACATGTTTTAGAAATATTGTTGTTATTTCGAGATTAAAGAAACGCTTTTCTAAAGTGGTATTGGTTATGAAGTTATAATTGTAAATAGGTACTTTTTTTTCTACACAAAATAAGGACTTAAATATCCATGGGCAATTAAGCTATAACGTTTTTAATTTCATTCAATCAAACAACGAGGAATATATGCCTTTACTGATGATTGAGTATCCGTTTTTCGTCGTATATTCTTTGCTACGTAGTCACAAGATGCTAGACGCTAACAATAAAACAACGGGGATCTAACTTTACTAACATCAAGTCGTTCTGAGTACTCTGTCACACCTGTTCGAGATGTCTTTGTAGCACAAAACTATGCTGTTTTCTTACTATACACCTGTGCTCACTGTGACGTTGTAGGGATGATTTTATTTCTTAGATTATAGACGCAGCGATTTTGATTTAAAATGGGATTTACGCAGCATCCATTACTTGGCTTATCATACCTGGGTTGATGCTTGTTTGTCTTAGGCAAGCGGTTGATGTTTGTTTATGTCGGAGCCAAGCACTTTTTATGTCGGAGCTCCATTTATGAACAATTATTTATTTTGACTATTGCATAGTCGACCATATACCTATTTGCTTAACCATTTATAACAAAAATTTCCATCAAAATTAAAATTCAATAAGGCTCATTATTAATGTTAACGTCGCACATCTAATGACAACTGTCACTGTACTGTACACAGAACTATAAAAAAACCTATCTCTGTTCTGTGGTACTGTATCACTGGCAAGCAAAAATAGACATGAATGTTTTGTGTTATGCAAAACGACTTTCTAAAGTGTAACTGCTGTACTCAGAGACGTTACTTAACTTTAAAATGTATTTAGTAAAAACGTGTAATAAGTTGATACGCCTAAAGGCGATTATTCAATGAAAAAATTGAACTGCTAATTGACGTCCCTGAGTGCGGCAGTTAGTAATGTACTTTAAGGGTGGTAAAGCAATTTTATTGACGACTGTACAAGATAATTACATGGTAAAGTAAGTATAAATTTTTACTTGTAAGTCCGTCTTTGTGCATCTATGTTGTGGTTAACATTTATTAAATAAATAAAATCCTACTAATATTATTAATGCGAAAGTTAGGTCGGATGTATGGTTGGATGTTTGTGGCTCAATCAAGCTAGAACGGCTGACAGATAGGTTGTAGTCTGGAATAGGATATTGCTACTTTCTACCATCACACCACACGGACAGAGCCGCGAGTGGCAGCTAATTATATCTAAAGTATCATTACAACCCATAAATAAATGTCGCATTGCTGGAAACGGGTCTCCTTCAAACATTTTGGAGGTATATATTATAACCTACTACTAGGTTTTTGTTTCGAACTATCCCTTACTCGCAGTGCTCTTATTATAATAATAATAATATTCTACCACATTCACACAGCGCCATCTAGCCCCAAAGTAAGCAATTATATTTGCTTGTGTTATGGGTACTAAACAACTGATAGACTAATTAAATATTTTTTTTTTTGTAAATACATACATATTATAGATAAATTACACCCAGACACAGAACAAACCTTTATGCTCATCACACAAAGATTTCTTCTGGGTGGGGATCGAACCCACGACCTCCGGTTTAGCAGTCAGGGTCACTAACCATTAGACCAACAGGCCAGTCAAACTATTACTTAAGGTTAGTCCCTTAGTCACCTTGTACGACACCCACGGGTTGAAATGTTGTAGTGACATTATGTATTCTTATATATCTAAATCGCGAGAATAATGTTTATTAAATACAGTAGTCGTCTTAACTGGATCATCAAACTGTTCGCAATGTGACTGGTATGCTACGATTGCATTGAATAATTCATAGACGCATTGGCAGTCGAACACCTGAACACCTCGTTAATGCCTCTTAGGTATGGGGTAATGTGACTAAATTAACTAAGCATAGTTGATTTAGTGCTATGAGTTTTGATGAGAAATGTTCCCAGACATTGGTATTACTCCATTACATATATACAAATAAATAAATTGGGAGTGTCTGTTTGTAATATTAAAATAACCGCTTTTTACTATATGTATATGAATGTATATACGGTACATATACCAAAATAACATTTTTTACATTTTTTTCTGTCTGTCTGTTTGTTACGGCTTATCTCTGGAATGGCTGGACGGATTTTGACGGGACTTTCACTGGTAGATAGCTGATGTAATAAGGAGTAACTTAGGCTACTTTGAAAAAAGTAATGTTGCTTTTGTTAAATTGCACACGGACGAAGTCGCGGACACAGGTAGTTTACAATATGAATCAATCAATTAAGGTCATAAAATAAATTAGGTATGATATAATTTTACGATGAAAATATCAACGTTTTGTATTTCATTAAATTGTTTTTAATATTAATTATACCTGGCTGTTACCTAGGACTTCGCTCCCGTGGAGTTTGTCCCTTTGTTTGACTACTACTCAGTTCCATTCGGTCGTAGCGTGATGTTGTGTAGCATATAGCGTTCCTCGAAAAATGGGCTATCCAACACAAAAATATTTTTTCAATTCGGTTCTCTAGTTCCAGAGAATAGCGTGTTCAAACAAACAAACAAACTCTTCAGCTTTATAAGATTAGTATAGATATTAATTATGTAATAGTATAAAATATTTTCAAATCATTTATTTTTTTAACTTGCCCACATTTACGCTAATAAATGTAGTAGAGTTACCTCTGAGTCACTTACGAGTTCTAGAACTAGTCTACTTACAAAATATTTGTTTGTAAGTGTAATATCAAAGGAGAATATGGTAGCAATATTAGTAAAGTTAGTGCATCCACAACATGGTAATCACAGGATGTGGGCAGAAAGCCTCTAGGCAAACACCAAATACCTGCTTATGCGATATCACGTCAGATGCATACCCTTGTATAAAGCTTTGGTCCCATTATTGGCGATCTAAAGTCATTGTTCTATACGTCTCGTTCCCATAACGTAAAGCCTATTACGAAGCAGGCATAGTATTGTTTGGCTTCAGATTAATCAACGAAGTCTCTTTAGCTGTGTTTGACCGACATTTTGCGAAAATTGATTTTGATGTAACTATCAAGATTGTTTGTTTTAATGAAATGTTATTCAGATGTCAGGCATCCTATTTGCTATCTCGAAATTGAATTGGTCGAAGTCAATGCCGATGTCAAATTCGATTTCAAATATTTCTGATCTTTATACTGTAAATTTATGTTAATAAAATAAACGATTTTGATTTATTTTTTATTAACTCGTGAGTGAAGGCAGCGGCAGAAACCCGAAGTGGCAGAAATTAGGTGTGGCCTATGTCCAGCAGTGGCCGTCATTGGGCTGATATGAAGATGATAATGATGAAACTCGACGAAACCTTTAACCACCTACCTCGTAATAATCTGACAAATTTTTTAATATTTTTTAAATGAATATTTTATCCATTCGCCAGAATCGTATATTTACGACCAAATACCGCGTTTCGTTCTTTATTATTCTTTATCCGTTCTACTGTTGTAATTTTATTACGATTATAATCTATCACAGTTCTTTTTATTAGGAATATAAATACTTAAGTTGTCATTTACAGTTTAATCAACTTCAACTAAAACCAGCAGTTAAAATGTAAAAATAAACTAAAAATTTTGGTCCAATAAAGTGTTCACTATCAGGACTCAAGACTTGTCCACGTGAACATATTGTGATTGACGTTTAGATGGACTTGTTAACTCTCCACGGGTATATTTCTTAAAAATATTTTCAGTTTCATTTAAATACGTGAATGATTTAGTGTGGGACAAACGTCGCGTCACCTGCGAGTAAAGCGTTTAGACCTACCAAAATCGATGGTAGCCGTACGGATAATTGACCGGCATGCAAATCATGCGGTCCGAATTCGATTCCGACAGGCAGTACCAATGTGGATTTCACTTTGTGGAATTTATATGTACCTACTAGTCACGTGACTTACCATCTGCTAATGCCGAAGGAAAATATCGTGAGGAAACACATGTACATATGTATTTTTTATTTGTTTTTTGTTTGTACATATTTATTTGTTTAAATACTTAATATTATGGCTATTATAATTCCTTTTATTATTTTCATTCTTACATCTTTTCTTACTTTGCACCTACTTGTTCTCATCTCTGTATCACCCAAAGGTTGGCTAGTAGAGAATGCTTTTAGCCCTCCTTTTGTACACTTACATTGTATTTTGTGCAATAAAGTTCTTAAATAAATAAATAAACACATACCCTAGAAGTAATTCTAAGTGTATGTGTGGGCGCTACAATAAATCAGTAACTGGTCGACGACGTAGCAAAGAAACCTCTCATGGCCTCTAACCCAAAAATAAATACAAATAATGCCTATCAATTGTTTGTTCCATATAAATTTAAGTAAACTAGCTTCTGCCCGCGGCTCCGTCCACCAGCTATGTCGGTAAACAGCGCTATGACAGATAACACAAAACATCTGTTCTGTCCGTTCGTGATGCTAAACAAGGCGCCGTCAGAATACCAGGCATTATGCTGAAGAGCTTTGTTAGGTTAGTAGTACATTTCACAATTATTAAATTTATTTAGATTAATAATTAAATTGTATATTAATTGTTAGCTTTGTTAGGTTAGTAGTACATTTCACAATTATTAAATTTATTTAGATTAATAATTAAATTGTATATTAATTGTTAATCTGTTTTTTTTTTATCAATATATTTTTGTTTGTTTTGTGCTGAGTCTAATTTAAGTAATGCTTTTCTTTCTTTTTATGTGCTATTCCAGGCTATAACTTATCTGTTTGACAAATTGTGTGCAGATCCATTCTGCCGTTCAAACGTGATTGATTAACCGACATCCATCCATACATACATACATCCATCTATACATACATACATCCATCCATACATATATACATACATCCATACATACATACATCCTAACTTTCACATTTATAATATAAGTAGAAATCTATAGGGTATTTTTGAATCATGGCTATTAATAAATAATTTAGCTGTAATATTAGAAACCCGAAAGTTTGTTAGTTTATCGGTTTCTTAGTTAGTTTGTTACGTAGTAAGTTTGTTTCACAGTGTTAATTAGTTTTGTTTTACTATCATGTTGTCACCATTCAACAAATAATCATGAAATATTACCAAAAGATAGTCTTAAGCTATTTCTAGACCTAGCAGAAGATCCGTTAGGCGTAAACACTTTTGTATGGGGAATGCGCTGACATTTCTCTTAAAAAAGTGATTATGTAAAGCAGCCTTAGACTAAGAGAAGAAATAGATTTCTAAACGACGTACCATGCCAGCCAAGCCTCGGGCAAAAGCGAGTTCAAACTATATGCAATCTATTATTATATAATCAAAAATATAAATTAACGAGTATTTATTTCTGCTTCTGCATGCCTTGAGACCAGCACCTTATCAGGATAAGCCTTACTCAATTATATCCACTTGACGTGCCAATCAAATCCATTATTCTGGAGAGCTTACTTCGACACAAATGATAGTGATGTACCGTATATGAATAATTTACTATCTGCCTATTCGATAGTGTATGGTATCGATGTGGCAAATAGAGTTAGATGTGATGATTAAATGGGTTGATTTGTTATAGCACTAGCTACTGCTAGAGGCTTCGCCCACGTATATAATATCGGTAATAAGTAGCCCATGTTTTATTATAGACTATAATTTATATGTGCGCCAAATTTCAAAAAATTTCAATGGAGTGATTGTGTTACAAAAATCCATCCATACATCTATCTATCCATTCAAACTTTCGTATTTATAATATTAAGTAAGATCATCATAATCATCATTTATTTTCAACCCATAAACGTCACACTGCTGCGCAGGGGCCTCCTCCAAAAAATGTGGAGGGAATTTATATCATCGCTAATAGGAGTTTTTATTCTATTGATTACACATTTCATCATCGGAAGTGATCAGATTGAGATAATATAGGATTGTAGTCCACTGCTATCTAAACAAATAATGGACCTCCAATGCAGCGCATGATATTCTTAATTTAGTTAATTAATAACGATGGTGACGTGGCTATAGCAATATCTGTGTAATTAATTTGTTGACTTATCGCAATAGTTGGTTTCACGTCAATGTCTTCATCAGGATGAGTTGTAGATAATGTATAAATCTGAATATTGTGGCAAAATCTATATTATATTATTATATATCCTATATTACGTATTCAATCTATACACGAATAACAAATAGTTCTAGCGGATTTCTTTATTCGAAAAAGTGTTTAGTCCTATGATTGTTTTTACCCGACTGTCAGGACGGGTATTGTTTTTCGCGCGTATCTTGTATGTTTGTAAATTTCTTTATTCCCACGAATCTTCCAAACGGCTGGATGGATTTTAACAATAAGGGTATCATTAGATTCGTCTAGAAAACCCAAGTGTCCTTAGATAGGTTTTAAGAATAAAAAGACTTAAAAGGCGGGCTTTTGACGCCAAATTCTGAGAAGTTCAATTTTTTTTAACCAAACCTGTCTAGTTGGGTATCAATATAAAGAGAATCAAAAGGAGATTACATATATTCAAAAAGAGATTATACATAACTGTATGGTTCCAAATTGTACGTAGCTCAATTTTTTTTTTAACCAAACCTATCGAGTATAATATCAAAATAAAGGGAATCAAATGGAGATGTTACAAATATATACACATGTTATATATAATATTTAAATTTAATCAGAAATAACAGAATAACAGCTGAATTTTTCGTTCTTTTTAGTGCGTTGCTTATCTGTTAATTTTTTGCAGTCGGGTATATATATATTTTTAGTTATTACCCACGACGGAACGGAGACGGTATATGCGTTTGGGGTGAGAGGCTGTGTGTTTGTGTGTTTGTGTGTTTGTGTGTTCCAACATAATGCCTTATAACACGGAAACGGTTTGACCGATTTAGATGCGGTTTTCTGTAAAGTGTGTGCGGCTCTGGGGGACAGGTTATTAGATAGGTGTTATGTTAATAGCTCGCCAGGGGGCGCTACAATACACTGATTTCGTTGAATCCTTTGTGCCCTCCTATCTTTAAAACGATTAGACTGATTTCATACGGTTTTCTGTAATGTATTTGTGATTTATCGAGGATTGTTTTTGGATTCAAGATTTTGTATTTTTTTGCCAGGGGGCGCTGCAATAGACTAGGCAAACCTATGTTGATTTCGTTGAAACCTTTGTGCCCTCCTATCTTTAAAACGATAAAAGCGATTTCGATACGGTTTTCTGTAATGTATTTGTGATTTATCGAGGATGACTTTTGGATACACGATATTGTATTTTTTCGCCAGGGGGCGCTGCAATAGACTAAGCAAACTTATGTTTACAGTAATCTGTAAAATAATTAGACCTCTTACTGTATAGGGACACGTAGCATTGTAGTACTGAGATATTGATTACACTCATGAGGTTAAGCAACTTCGGATAAGGTCAGTTCATAGATGGGTGACCGTTTATGCAATTTTAGGGTTCTGTACCTCAAAAGAAAAAAACGGAACCCTTATAGGATCACTCCGTTGTATGTCTCTCTGTCTGTCTGTCTGTCCGTCTGTCTAGAATATTTTTCTCAAGAACGCATAGAGGTATAAAGCTGAAATTAATATCATATACTTGGGTCTGCAAACCCTCGGCGTAAAATAAAAATCAAAATTCTAAGTTAACGCAATCAAAAGATACAGCTGTTTATGCTCCATTTTTGATGATTTATCTTGACGATCATAATCTAATAGGGAACTTACCGTTGACCTAGAATCATGAAATTTGGCCAGAAGCAATAACAAGTTGCACAAGTAAAGGAAAAAATCCGAAAACCGATCTCGTGTTGTTATATCACTGAATATTTGTACTGAGGTATACAATGATAAGCCTTAAAAAAATTTAGTAAGAGTGAGAGTTTATTCCGGACTGACGTTATATAAACACCTACCTACCTTATTTATTCTAACTTATAGGTATCCCGTGCTCGGGGTGTAACCAAATTTTCATCATTTTTGCGATAGCACGCACCGTTTTCGAGATACAAGCTATTATAGGTGGAAATCTGCGCTAACGCCGAAGGCAGTCCGGCTACGGCAATCAATGTGCGATAGCTAAACTTAACACCCCCTGATTCAGAGCAATCCGAATCGGACTGGTTAGGTTAGGGTTATTTTTTTTTTTCAAACCATCCAGAAGTAGGAGCCCCGCGAAGCGGGGCTCCGGCGACCTTTGTGCGACGGATGAGCACACAAGTCAACAAAAAATAAAATACATAATAATATATATAATATAGTCGAAGCTCCATGCAAATTCCATTCATTCTAGAGCTTACATGGTAAGATAAGGCGCTCCTTAAAAAATTTAAAATAAGAAAATCAAAATGATAATTTCAAGTTATAAGACTTACTGCAACAGTAAATTTAAAAAAATTGTGTTTGTTCTATAACTTAGTATAAAACTTTTATTTTTCTGTCAAGGTTCTTAAAATTGTATACGAGTTACTTACAGTTAGTAAGATAGGGCGCTCTTTGAAAATATTTAAAATAAAAGACAAAATTAAAAATTTTGAAAAAACCCACGACGATAACATCTATACAAAATAAGAAACGTAACATATAAAAAGGTTTAAATAACTTTATTTTAAATCCCCGACGAAAAGAAAATAAGTAGCGTAAAAACAATCCCAAGAAAATTCGTCGGGGGCTGCCAATATCATTACTGTTTCTAGTATTAAATATATATTGTAAACTAAATATTGTTAATAATTAGGTAGGTATCAAATACATAAAACTGCAATACTTCGTTCATTTCAAGTCAGGGTATGGCAGCCCCCGACGGATTTTCTTGGGATTATTTTTACGCTACTTATTTTCTTTTCGTCGGGGATTTAAAATAAAGTTATTTAAACCTTTTTATATGTTACGTTTCTTATTTTGTATAGATGTTATCGTCGTGGGTTTTTTCAAAATTTTTAATTTTGTCTTTTATTTTACTTGTTAATCATTACTTTTTCACTAGCAATGCACTTACGATTACGAATTATCTATAGTAGTATTTAATTCTTTCTGCAGACAATATGTATCCCACCAAAAAAAAAAACATGTAAAATGTTGCCAAGACGAGACCATGTGACTCGCGCTGTTAAAAAGTTATCAGATCTCATGTAGAGTCATGCTTCTAACTCTAGACACCCTAACTCTATAAGACCTAAGTAAACAAACTTTACACCTTTGCCCTTGCGCTTTTCGCTTGGCTCGTCAGATAGTAGTAGTCAGATAGTATTTGTAGTTGTCAGTATAATTAAAAACCTGTGTTATTATTATCGCACTGACTAATGTAGTAGTAATGTAAGTAAGCATCATAACAAAGTCTGGCAAATTCATGTCATAGAATCGGTCATCAGATTACAAGACTTCAATTCTGGTCTGGTTAGCTGCATGTCATTGGCTGTGTCCGGCTTTACACTACAATGTTCACTATGTTCTATTCCCCTATTGATACAATGGCAATGTTGCGGTCACCAAATGCACGTGCGACACGATTGTACGACTTTAAATCGTCGGGTTCTAGTTTTGTTTTCGTTTGTGTTTGTGTTTTAGTCTCCTTTTTGGTGTGTGGACTACGAGTTTTGTGGGTAAAATGTATGCTCGTTCTGTTTTTTTTAACACACCCGTTTGTATAGTTTAAGAGTGTAGTTTGAGAACAATAGACTGTCTACGTGATGTGGTGGGGATGATGTACCCTTCCCGTCTTGTGTAGGGTACGATTCCGCAAGGGATTAATATATGTATACCAATAGATGTTTGTTCGAGTTAGATACAAAAAAATGGGACTACAGTCTACAAGGGGTTTTGTTTTGACTATATCGTGTACAGTAGGTTTGCATTGAAGAAATGTTTCATGAGTGTGTCTGCATGTTTAGTGTGATAGCATACTTAACGTGTTAGATACGTAATCATCATGTTTACAATATGACCAGTTTGTAGTATAGATAATCTGCGAGACGTAGCAAGATATAATTAATTAATCATCGTTATCATAAGCTATTCGACTGCTAGACGAGTCTAGTAAGTCCTACTAAGTCCGATAAATCCGTATAGAAATGTTAATATAAAGTAAAAATGGGAGAAAGAATGGGAATGTTAATTGTTATATGAATACTATAATAATAAAATACACTACGGCTCTCATATCGTCAACTGTATTATGTAAGACGTACTGATATATAAATGTGAGCTTTTGTACTCCTTCGTAAAATATACCAATAACTATCTCGTGAAGTTAGTTTCAAGTCGTAAAATGCTTCCATCAGAGACCATTAATCTGTTTTCGTATTCAGTAGAATGGTTTGTTTCTTTTAAAATAGAATTATTTTTCTTGTAACCGCTGTTTTCCTGCCGACATAAGGGAGATTTACATCGTATATTCTAGAAAAACACTCGGTAACTTAAGGTTAACTAAATAATGTTCATTATGTATTAATGTTCAATTGGTATGGTTTACGCCAGGCAGGCGGGTGTGTGACCGTGCACCCCTCGGGAAATCAGCCGATCCGCCCGTCCTACATTATTGTATAATACTTTACGTGTTCATGCCTTATGGGCTCGCATCTTTACAACATCTACCACGACCTTCGAATTTTCAATTAACCGTACATTTTTCGTATTTAAAAGTAAGTGATGAAGATACTGCTGGTACTCCAGCCTTTATTATTGAAGTGCAGTGCAGTGGCTCCTCTTTAGCTGATGGAAAGTCAAAAGAGAAGCCCAGATTACAGTGATAGCTAATATTATGACGAATTATCATGTCAGCTGACAATGTACTACTGGTTTGCATAGTGCTTCTTTATGCTTCACTTGAAAGAAGAGGAAACGCATAACCCAGCAGTGCGTTTTGCTGTTCTTTTTCTCATAAAATATAATTAAAATTTGACATTTGACTCATGATACTCTTTTTCAGCCCATTGGAGTGCGGGTGAGGAGGATGGGTTGATTATTTTATCTAATTTCACGTTACTTCATGATTATCATCATTTCAACCCATAAACGTCCCACTATTGGGCACGGTCTCCTCCAAACAATGTGGAGGAAATTTAGCCTACTATACCACGCTCGCCAGAGGGGCCAGGGCTAGTATAGGATTTGTTTCGGATTTTCCTTTTCTTGCAGTGCTCTTGCCTGCATAAGGTTACTCCCTTAGTCGCCTTTTACGACACCCATGGGTTGAGATGGGGTCGTAGCATGTATTTCAATCCAACACTACGCGGATTACGGCTCACGTAACTTGACTCTCAAATTCTAAAACGACATTAACAAATAATTTTATTTGCTCTATACTTTATAACTTTAGTTCAAATATTTTTATTCTTTTGTCTTAATGATAACTGAGGGAGCCTCTCTACTCGTACCTGACTAAAACCTTTGAGCACGTAATGATAAAACGTGCTGGTGTATTTCACACAAAGTTTTTGTGCCATTTCCTTTGTACACCGTGTTGTATAATGAGTCTGTTCGCATAATGAGTGTAATAAACTTAACGTTTCGGCGACATCTCTTAAGAAAAACATTCGTATGAAATGGCTGTAGCGAAATTAAATTTTTACGTGTAAGTGTTCTTTAGAAAGTATGATAATATTGTCATAAATTAGGAGACAAGTTGAATAAACATAGTCAGTTCTGTCTCACAAGTTAATTTACACTTACAGAAAAGTAACACAACAATACCACGTCTTCTTTCTTCTTATTATAACAGAACTAGCTGACCCAGCAAATGTTGATCTGCTATTTTTTTATCGCAACAAAAAAAAAATTATAACCATTATAATACCTAACAAAAATATAAAATAAAAATTGATTCAAACCGGGTGAGCCCTTTCCGAGGAGTTCGACCACAAACAGTGACACGAAATTTGTTTTATATATTTTAAACGAAGATTGATATTAAATTTAGTCATGGTAGGTTTAAAGACCGTATATAAAAAAGATAAATAAGACAATGAGATGAGATAAAATATGAGAAAGTATTTCTGTCTGTTACGCTTTTCAACATAACCACTCAACCGATCATCATAAAATTTGACTTAAATATAATCTAAGACCTGGAGGAGAACAACAAAGCTAGTTTTTTTATAAAAGTCAATCATGTTAACGTTCCATCGAGGTCAATACGGTACGACTAGTTCATGGTGCAAACATAGCACGTTGCTTTTAAACCAGATAATAGTTTAAATTAAAAAAGCAAATATATCGTTTCCTATATTCGAGAATAAGAAACGATGCCAAGACTTACATTTCCTAAGTATTTTGTGATTGTTTGTGTCGTCGCCGCCTTTGATGTCAAAGTAAGACCCTTATCGCTATTAAAACAATTTCCTTGAAAGGTTTTCTAGGGAATGCAGTGACTCAAATGTTTATTAGAAAAATATGAAATGACATATAAATATTATGTTATATATTATATATTATGTATTAATGTTTTATTATGTATGTGTTATAATCATCATATCAGCCCAATGACATACGCTCCTCACCTAATTTCCCCCACAGGGAGCGATATTTTTTGTGCGGCCTATGCAAGTTTGTATACAAGTATCAAAAGTCAACCCAATTGACGTAGTTTACCATCTTACAGTGTTTGCATAAAATTTCTTTCGTGGTGAAGCGGTTAAGCTGTAAAAGCTTAGTTGCTTTCCCATATCAAATTATGCCGTCTCTACCGAAACCCTACTTTTGAAAAGTTTGTTTGTTTGTTTGAACGCGCTAATCTTAGAAACTACTGGTCCGAATTGTAAAATTCTTTTATAACACATTTGCTCGTAAAGGGTCTCTTATTTCACCAATTTCAGTGTCGTGATGTATCTCATTACGCACTTGTGCGGTAATGTAATGTAAAACGCACGGTTTATCAAGATCACAGACTAGCAATATCGCCTCGGCTGTAAATATTAACTTACCACACTTATATCATAATGTACTATTAGAATAGCTCATTTATCGAGAAAGGCTATAGAGTTATGAGTCTGTGTATGAATGGCTATATAGATAATTATCCGAATTCATGAAACACGTAGACTTCATGAAATTATACATAAAATAGGGATATTATATTAATGTGAACATAAGGATCTAATTTACCAATCTTTAGTGGAAGTAAAATAAAAATTTATACAAATATTTGTATGATGTTTTAGACGAAAATACGTACTTACTTGTGCGAAAGGTATCTATAATTTAATTTTACATCTTTAATATTCCGCCGTCTTAATATAACTCACCAAGACGGGCCCTTTGATATACATCCAACGATTTATTGGCCAAAAATACTTCAAAGAAAGTTCCAAGCAATTTGTTAGGGTATAATGATTTGAACGCGAAATAAAATCGTTTATGTATTAGTAATATAATTAATTAGTAATTACTTACGTGGTGTATTATATCCGTAGCCGCGTAGAAACTCTCGTGGGGGTCAGGCCGCTTCATCATGTAGGGTCGTGGGAATTCCGGGTCCTCGCATATTTCTGGGATAAATATTATATAAATTAGAAAATGTGACCTTCTTAACGTTATATATACGTGACTAGTATATCCTAATATACCACGGTTATAATATGTCTGTAGCTAAATAATGAGAACATTTTCGTGCATAAAGTTTGCGATATTCTATCATACTTTGTTTTGGCATTGAATCAGAATATCGGTCTTATGCTCGGTCACCTCTCATTGCGCCAAAAGTCTCTGACAAAATCATGAAGAATGCGTATTTTTGACCGAAAATCCGTCACAATTTTCTTTATCTTATTCTTTCAAAGATACATGACCCCGGGACCTATTATCCTGTGCTTCGGGAGCATCATCTTTTCAATATGGCTTCTGAACAATGGTCGGCTTTCCGACCGGACGTCCGGCTACCCCGTAACGAGCATGCCCCTATCTTGAGTTTTCTATAAAAAGGAATTCAGTGTTAGAAATGTCGAAGTTTAGTTTCGTAAACAGTTCTTTGCTTAAATATTTTTAAAATTCTTATTATCTCAAAATATTTCAAATTTAATATAATAAATTTGTGACATTTTATAAAAAACTCGCCCTCATTTGCCGGAATGCTTCACCAAAGTGTAGTTAAGAAAATCATTAGGTCGTTTCATTTTCGAGCCATTCGTGTAAGAAGTGCTGGTAAGCAGAGAGAGCGGGGGAAAAGTAACAATCTACGGTTAAGTGTGCTTGAAAACCTAACGAGTGCAGTCGAGTGGCGAGTCGAGTGTCGCGGGCGGGCTAACTAGTGTGAAAACACGAGCTGCCACAAAGACTTCGAGAATGGAACATGACATAAGCGTTTAGCGATACACTTGTAATGCGAATTTATTACTAGCGTTCTATGTTATGAAGAGATGCGAGCGATGAAGGAAAAAAATAATAATGAGAAAAAATAAAAGTTTAGTACATGCTTTTCATTATATTTTTTACATGTTCAAATCATACCCTCATTATTCTGTTCTGTTTTTAATACTACCTCCCCTCTGTTTTTGCAATCCATTGAATATAGCTGCAGGTGTTTTTGTTCGTGTGGATTATAAATACGTGTCTGTGTTTCATTAGTGCCGCGGGGAATATTACGTAATGAACTCAAGTACTTGGATTTATAACCCTTCTTATACAATACATATAACTTGTAAAATAGCCTAGTATGTATATGTTCATATTACTTTTTATGGCATTGTCTACACCCAGATCTCTTATATTATACGAGCTCTCGTTTTAATTCACACTTTGCGCACTAGTCTATTATTTTAAAACTGCACAGTTTTATTTTTGTTTTAATGACTGGCCTGTTTGTCTAGTGTTTGGTGACCCTGACTGGACCCAGAACAAATCTTTGTGTGATGAGTACGATTGTTTGTTCTGTGTTTGGGTGTAATTTATCTATAATATTATGTAATTATTTACAAAAAAAATATATTTAAATAGTATATCAGTTGTTTAGTACCCATAACACAAGCAAAATTAAATAGTTTCATTTGAGACTAGATGGCGCTGTGTCAATGTGGTAAAATATTATTATAAAAGAAAAATAAATCATGTTTAGTTTCCATGAGTCGGGTAAATTTTGTGCCTGAAATTCTTGAAAAATAGATCATAAATATGTAACAGGTCAAAATAATATTCACCGTTATATTCATGCTGATCGTGGGCTTCTCGTTTATCACGCCGGCCCAGGGTCTCCCTCCAAATATTGTAGGGCTCCCTGTAATCCTCGTCGACAACCGCCGGTCTGCGAACAAACGATCTCTTTCATACACGTACGAGTGTTTAAACTTCTCCACTAAACCTCTATAATTAAATTACTACACGGCGACCCCTTTTTAATCTATCCGCCGTATTGTTATTTCACTTTGTTGATACATGTAGATATTACGGGAGAGTTGTGATCTATTTTTTATCTAAAGACTAATGGGCATTAAGCCTTTGCCATGTGTGTGGTTGGATTATCACCCTTTTTTCTCAAAGGCTTGGACTTAGGTACCTGATTTATGTCTTTTTCAAACTCAAGTGGACGTACAATGCTGATTTATGACACAAAGGGAATTTGTACTCCAAAAGTAAAGCTTTGTGTAAAGTCTAAGTCTGTGAAAATCAGGCTCCAAGGGAATTACTAAAGAAAAGTTTAATATCTTTTTGTACAACCTCAAGTTGTTCAAACAAGATAATAATATTAAAATGATTTGAAATGTCGAAAGACTTACCGTAACATGTGTATCGGTGGACAGTTAGCGAGAGCCAGTGCCAGTCGAGGTGCCCTCCGGTTGTTCCTTGAGCTAGAGTTGCCATGTCTCAAAGAAGGGCAGAACGGCTTCTTCAGCATGTTGGGAATCCTTCGCCTGGTCTTCTTTGTGAGCAGTACTACTGCTGCGGCGATGAATGCCCCACCTCCAACAAGGCCACCACAAGCTAAACCCACGGAGACCCTGAGAGAGGAGTTTCGTTTCTTTCTTGACGAAGGAGGCGTGTCAGTTCTATAATATTCTTCCAGGAATTCGAGCGAAGCATTAACAGTAGTACCGACTGTGAACAAAAGAGCCAAGTCTTAAAATAGCCACGAATGAACGTTTTCAGGGCAGAATTACGTTGAATGAAGCAAGACCTCGCTTTCAACCTTCACGTTAGACTAAGACAATAGGAGAAAATGAATAGATGTCGAGCGCAGAACTAATTGTTGTTTTATAATGGGAACTGAATTTAGTTAGAAATGCCGACCGCGGTTGCGCTTTCAATCTTAGATGTACGACTGAACACACTATTGCAGCATTGTGATGTTTGTGAAACTTACATTTTATAATAGTACTTATGTTTGTATAAGCATGTATATCGGGTATTTAAAGTCAAGTATCAGATAAAAGAAAAGATACCTAAATGATTATTTTTTTTCATTAACTTAAAATATTATCATACTCATAACATTGAGTCGGTACATCCAATATTTGCTTCAATATTATAAATATTATGCTATCGTAAAAAATACACTATGCATATAATATCACTCCGTCCGTACTACGGTAATAAAACGCTATATGCACTATTGCAGTTAATATTTCCAGACCAAAGTTTACAGGTAACGACATATTCTAAATTCACCTCGCTGTACGTAGTAACAAAGTAAATAGGTCGGATGGTACCACCATCCCAGGAAACTGGGACTAAAGACTAAACTGAAACTGAGGTGGGGCAAATGGCGACTTGCCAGTATAATACGGAGAAGGTGCCAAGAGTCAGTTAATTCAGCGCTAATTTCTAATTGTACATTTAATGAAGTGTATCTCAGGTTAACAGGCAGACTCGTCCAATTTCAGCTAGCACAATACGTGAGAAATACCAAGCTTGGATTATACAAGTTAACTCTGAACTGTCCGGGTTACAAAATCACTACAGATTTAACAATCAAACAAAAGAAATACGTCCGTAAAGGTATCATCTGCTAACGGTGAAGGAAAACATCGTGAGGAAACCCACATATACTAGAAGAAATTCTAAGTGTATGTGTATCCACCAACCCGCACTAGGCCAGCGTGGTGACCTAAAACCCTGGTGGATTATGGCCTAAAACCTTCTCAGCTCGCTAGATAGAGAAGAGGAGACCCGAGCCCAGCAGTGGGACATTAATGGGTTGCTGATGATGATAAAGGTATCATTATTTATTACTGTTAAAACCGACACATATCATTATATGTGTCGGTTTTAACAGTAAGAAGAAGTTCAAGGGTACTGCGTAATTATAAAAAATCACATCACCCTTGACATAGCTTTAATATATTTTTAATTGTTATTATTAAGTCCTATGTCCAGCAGTGGACGTGCTACGGCTGATATGATGATGATGATGATTAAGCTCAAGTCTTAGGTAAATAAACAGTGAGATGTAAAGGTTCGAAGAATGTATTGTTCAAACTTCAGAAAGGTTATTTAAATGTAGGCTGAATTATGGTCCGTTTTAATTCGCACTCAGTTAGTACTCTTCAAATAAATTGTAGTAGCATTTTCAAATAAAAACGAAGTGTTAATTGCTCACTAGTTAGCAACAGTAAACAAAACTCATTTAAGTTGTTCTCGTCGTATCACACGGACATTTAGTATCACTACATAGTATAAAACAAAGTCGCTTTCTCTGTTCCTATATCCCTATGTATGCTTAAATCTTTAAAACTACGCAACGGCTTTTGATGCGGTTTTTTTAATAGATAGACTGATTCAAGAGGATGGTTTATAGGTATAAAATACATACCACGCGGGCGAAGCAGCGGCGTTATTTATAAAGAAATAAATGTAACGAACCGAGACGTTTTAAATTTTTGATTGTTTATTAAACGCTCGTGTTCGTATAGAGTTTGTATATCGATAGCGTTCGAAAGTACTTTGTCTTCATCGCTTATTGGCTTTATCAATTTATAAATTATCGATTGTTGAGCTCAATAAAAGTTTGAGGTGGGCAGTCATTTAGTCAGAATAATTGTAATTGGAATTATTATAATGTATCTGAATTAGACTAAAGTACTTCGCATTATAACTTCATGGCAGTTCAGACATTTATTTTACAAATATATTTCTGAAATTTGATATAGTTAAGTATGTCCGAAAGAATACGAACCCATAATGTATAAGCTAATATCGAATTCACAAGGCCCGTCATATATAATAGGTTACGTATTTACTAATGGATTTCGTGTCTCGAATATTTTGGTGAAATGTAAAAACGTTTATGAAAACATCGTTTGATGTATGAAATAAATGAAATTTATTACGTTTTAGATGAATACGCAGATCTGTATGTATATTGATAGCCTGTGACTTTTGGGACGTTTATTTGTATTTTTATAAGTTTTGGAGAGAATTGGTCATAAAGTCATCGTATTGCTCGTATATCTTCTAGTAGTTTAAAATGTGGCTGTGCTTAAAACTGTTGCGATGAATATACATTTTTGATTCAAATAAATAAATTATAATAACTGAAAAAAAAAAGCATATAAGGTGCGGGTATGTAGCGCAGATTAACAAATGAATAATTAAAGAAGTATATCGAGTAAGAATCGATGGATTTATCGGGAGGGATCGCCTGGGGCCAGCATACATTTGCTAAATAAGTGATGTGCTAAAAGGGACGAATTAAAAGTACCCGGAACCGACGTTCACGCATGAAAAGGTTGATGAATGTAGAGGAAGCGTGAGCTCGTATGTGTTTAAATTGGAGCACTTGCCCTTCTGTAGTCTCTGCAAATCATTATGACAAGCGTGACGATAATAATATTTCTACATATCACTTACTCATTTTATTAATCTTATTTTTTTCTGTTATGCGGTTTTTTCTTTGTTGCAATTTATTTAGGCTATAGTTCATAAGTAGATTGGTAAATCTAATAGCTTGGAAAAATATAAAAAGATCGACATTAAAATGTGATGGTATAACAAAACTTAATATGAGCTAATATTATTCTCTTAGCTAAACATGGTACACGTTAAATGTAGAAAATTGAGGGTAGACGGCATACTCTCTCAGAAAATGTATACGTAGGTATTATAAACGTATTCTTTTACGGTAATTAGACACCTTATTACGATACTCGTATGGTTTCTTAATTGGGGCAGACTAGGCATAATGATAATTCGTAGGGTTGGCATAATTCTACTAGCGATGTATGTCAAAATTTCCTTGTTACACTAGGTACTTTCCTTACCTGATACCAATCTATCTTGTTACGAATATTTGACGCAAGTTATGTTACATTGTGTTATAATAAGCTATGAAATGTCGAAGAACATTTTCGTGACAATTTTCTGCTCGAGTAAGTGATTTTAAGGGCTTGATTATAATTAACTTATAACATTGATCGTTGGAGACGTCCTTCAAATTTGAATGACAGTGTACACATTGTGTGCTCAAAGACCCTTAGATATTAATCAAAATTAATTTTTGTTGGATGAATAATATCCCAGCGTGTGCGAGCTACGCGCTGCGGCCTCCTTCACGATATAATTGGGGGAACGAAATAATCCAGATCAAAGATTTTCTTTAATTACAAGTTCTTCATTTAGCGCGAGGCGATTTATCACTTAAGAGGCGATTTCCTCAAAAGAGCTGTGGATTAATTAGAGAACGATAAAATTTGTGAAATAGCCGCAGGCTTGCGAGTGCTCTGAACAGATAAGGGAGGCTCGATGAGGAATAATGGATCTATTAGCGTGCCTGGGCCTCCTGTGCCCTCAGGGAAACGATCTTTTTGTTCGCGCGAAAAATCACCCAATCGTGCTTATGAATCTCCTGTTCACTTTTAACCCTCCAGTAATTTGGCCGAATAATATGTTTGTTTAAAACATTTGATTCGATAAACTGTTACTGAATCCCGATCGTGAATCCGAGAGATGTTTATCCTGTGAATTGAGTGCTGATTCGGACCACGCAGAATCAGCTGTGAATACCAAACAAATTATTTCCTCTTCGCGCTGATTTATTTATTTTTTTAGCAGTCGCATTAAATTTACAGTACGATTGAACACGATTGAGCACTCACTGATGTGTTTCACTCGTTATTGAAGTGATATAATTATGTTATTGGACTCTGAAAGTGTACTCACCAGATTTAAAAGTTATTTCGCTGATAAGGATCCATTCATGTTGGAATTTAAGTTTCATCATGATGTGTTTCGCTGTGCGGTTTTGTAGATCAATATGAATGGTGCGAGCATGCTCGGAGACACGATCCTGCTTCGGTTCATAAGAGACGTAATCCTCCTGCCAACGTTCACCTTCCAGCGAGAAATATATTTCTGCTTCTTTGAACAGCTGATGAACAAAATGTTAAACATTGAAACATTGTGCTATTTGGTACGTAAGTTTAATTATATCATCATTATTTCATGTACACAGTCATGTGTTTAACTGTAAGAATATAAGAAAATAGAAATAATACAGTGAAACCAAATCTATAGATTTGGTTATATCCGTTTTATGTCGGATAGTAATAAAAAGCCTTAAAGTTATTAACAAATATAAAAAATCTTTATATTATTATTCGCTAGGGCCAGAAATAATTATATAGGTAATATAAGCAAAAAGGACGAAATTCACAAAGTCAAGTTATGAGTATACTCGTATTTACCTGGACGTCTTTGGTGAACATGTTATTCGTATGCAAATCAACATGATAGAACAGCCTAGTGTCTGTGAAGTTAAAGGTCAGTGTAACTTCTTCATCCGTTAATATTGTTTTATTCCAACCAACCCAGCGGGTACCTGCGCCAAAATTAATTCGTTTATTCTAAAAACAGTGTTAATTCTACGTTTATAGAGTTTATTCTAAAAACAGTGTTAATTCTACGTTTATAGAGTTCATATTACAATAAATGCCCTATGTCTATTGATATCTTAAATGTTTATCTGTTTTAAATTTATTATATGACAGCCTCGTAGCAAGCGTCACTGACGGCGTCTCCTACAAAAGTACCTAACTGCCCTGATGTTGGAGGGGAATTAATACTAAAATTGTAAAATTATTATTCAAGTAACGATATAGGTATAATAAATACTAGATATCCCAATAGAAAAAAATATAATATTAAAATAATAGTAAATACTACGTAAATATAACTGATAACTAATGTTTAATTAATATAAGATTCTGACAGTTTAATTGATGATGAATGAATACTCATCATCTGTAAACTAGATTCATCATGATTATTTTTTAATGTGACAAATTGATTTTAACTAAAATTAAATAATAATATAACCAAAAAAAAATTGCTATACCAGGTTTTCCAAAAAATCTAATTTTGTAGGATAAAGCAGTTATACGAGTATCGCTTGCAATTCTTGACTTACACCATGCTTATTGAATTGATCAACTTGAGAACCTTGACTTAAGTTTTATGAAGGTGTATTCATACATAATTTCTTATTTTTTTTATAGGTCACGCCTTATAATTTCACTAAATTTATGAAATGTTAATGTGCATAATTACGGGAATGGGTAAAAAAAATTGTAAATGTTAAAAGTCTTGATAAAGAAACTGAATTCCTACAAGAATACCACGCCCCTGAAGTTTAAATGATCTAGAATTTACATACCTCTAGTGTCACTAGGATCAGGCAGTTCAAAATCGTTGGGGCCAGTCAAGGAGTCGGTCATCTGACCGAGACCATTAATTAACAGGCCGTCGCGGAATTGCCCGTCGTAGGCTAGATCTTCAAATCGAGCGCCTCCAGTCATGGCTTTCATATCTCCGCCTTTGGGCGCCGAGTACGCAACTAACTCCTCTGTACAAAGAACATATGAAAGTAAATAGACCGCCTCGCGGCGGATTTGATCGCACAGCTCAAATTTGTCGCAAATTTCAAAAGCATTATTTAGGGTTCTCGCTATATGCAGGTCCCGGGATGGCGCCAGCAATTAAAACCTAATCCCTGTTGTACCTACGTTTCCAGCGGCAGCCGTACAATTCGACCCTCATACATGCGGTGCGTGGATGAGCTGCATATGGAAAGAACCTCACTTTGGATGCTACAAACGGTGCTTCGAGAGTTGTCTTCTTTGGCGTATAAGTGTTCAAATTTCCGGTTATCAGCTGCAAAATAACAAAATACTTTCATATTCGCTCAGCAAGAAGAAAATACAAAAAAATGTTGTTCTTATACGTGTTTAAGTATTCCTCCAATTATATTATTTATTGTTATTAAGCGACCTATGGCGCAAGAAGAGTTCTGTCCAAAGTTTCTAACACCCCTAATCTCTAGTGTTTTATAATCAGGTAGTGGTGAAACCTTAAATGGAAACAGGAAATTCGTCCAATAAAGAACATAAGAAGCATCTACTTGTAACGTCTTTAAAAAATCATTTTCAAAACAAGCAAATACAGTTTATATGAATGTTGAGTTCTATAAAATAAGCTTTGTTATAATATTTTGTACCTATTACAATATAGTCAGTACAAAGAAAATGAAATCGTTTATCTTCTTTTGTCATTCCACATGGAGCGGTCCCGCATGTTTTGTTTTTACATTTTATTTTATGTATGGCCGTTTATCAAGGGAAATTGAAAAATGTAAACCACTAAAGCCATTTTTATAGACTCGGTGTTATTATGTTATTGGAAAATGTTGCACCATTGTACCTTGTAATTTAAATAATATACAGTTATGCAGTGCATCTGGTGCTCCTTTGACTGAATCTATAATAGAAAAATTCAATTATATTATACTTTGGTGCCAGCGACTTCGTTCGCGTGGACATCTAATTTCGCATTCTATTATTACTGAACCCTAATATTTTTCCAAAAATCAAAGAATTCTAGGTAACTTCTTGTGATATTAACTAAAAGTAGCCAGTAAAATTCCTTTCGAAATCGGTTCAGTCGTTTCGGGGTTCACCTTAAACAATTACAGCAGCAGACAGATAGACAAAAATTTTGATAAGTGTGTTTTTGTTATAAAAATGTACTTAATTTCATATGCTTACTTTAAAGCTTACTTTTCACTTTTTGTTATTTTAATATTACAAACAGTCACTTCAACTTTATTTTTTCACAAGTATCCTCGTAAAGTACTGTGAGTAATTATGTGTATATTGTTTCGAAGTCAAATTACTGTGTAAATATTAAATTTTAAAGTGGATGTATCAAGGTTCGGTACGGCATGTGGTACAATATACTTGTGTGGGTTACAAGTGGGGCGGTAATGTAACGCTAGCTTCCGCTGAGGGACTAATTTCTCGTAACCCGAGCTCTGTGTCTTAGAAAGAGAGCGGCGGGCGGGCGCCCGGAGCGACCCCTTCGATCTGACGGAAAACTTTGGACGCACTGATTTGTGCCTAATTGCTAACTAAATTAAATAATTCGTTTCATCTTTGATGTAGTTTGCAATGTTTTAATTACTGGGTTTTCTTTATGTAGTATTTTATACGTACCTATGTATTTTGTGTGTGTGTGGTGTGTGTTTATAGTTCTCTCTTAACTTTAAGAATATAAAGTAAATAATACTCACTGTGCTGCCATTAAAATCTTTGTATTTTTTCCAACGAGGAAGTGCGCTTCGCCAATATTCCACTGAATAACTCTCGACAAATTCTACTCCTACAGAGTTAGCGAATCTGCCTTGAGACTCGGTGGCGGTAATCAGGTATTCAGCTCGAAGGTCAATCTCCAGGTACTGTCGGCTGCGGGGCGATATCAGCCCATTAGGGCACCACGCGCCGCCTTTTATCTCGGTCCTTATACTGTAACCAAAAGCTTTCTTAACACGAGCAAAAAGCGCCAAAACCGTCTTTTATTTAGCACAATATGAAAGCAACAAGTGGACATAAAGAACCGAGCATGTATTATTGTCAGTGTACCCACGATTTAAGTTCATTTAGGTAATAAGCTAACCAGAAAATTTATAAGTAACCGTTAAAGGCATGCTTGCGCATAACCAAATAAAATTATTATTATTAACTAGTCTGAGTAAATAGACTAAAACGTTTTTGTGTTTCGTTTGACAACAGAGGTGAGCCGGTGCCGGCGGCGCGGCGTCTGGCGGTACTTCCATTTGAATATCTCCGGTGTGATCTCATCAGTAGCAATAGTAGGTGCGGAGAACAAAGCGCGCTAAGCGCTGAATTAACGTGGCATTCTCTAAATCGCCTCTGACCCTATGTAAAGTGGCTCAGATGATAAGGCTTCGGCACATCCGGCCCTACTTACATCTTGTTATCTTTAGGGAGTCAAGCCCCGAAAGGCTTTTGTAGGATCACAGTCGTTCCGAATTCATATGAAAATTTAATTTTCTGTTAGTGAATTTCTCAAACAGGAGTCGAGTTTTCGCGTTATTGTCTCGCGTTGAGCTTATGCGGGCTTAAGGCCCCGAATATTGGTCCCTCTGTTAATTGTTTGAGCTAAGTGTGAGCGTTTTGCGGCCGTGGGATTCACAATTGTAACAGTTTGGCCGTATCATAGCGCTTCATTATCGTTATACAATGACAGCTTAATACGTTTTATCGATTGACTGCTGCCGGAATGTGTATTTGTCTACTACGCTAATTTGATTTATAGTTGATTGTTTTACGACCTTCTTCGTTGAAGTAGAGCTAGATATGGATAAAGTGTGTTGTACCGTAATGGTTCGTAACTGTATGCACTTACCGTGAGCTCAGCGGAGATACACTCTGGTCGTAGCTGGAACTCGCTGACAACGATTCGTTAGAGATCATCCCATTTTCCATGCCAAGTTGCACTTGACAGCTTCCCACTTCAGCTGTAACAAAAATATACCATTTTTAAATGACACAACCTTGATCCAGTTTGCATTGCGGACAGTATAATATTTATAATTTTTTTCACAAAATGTTATTTTGTAATGAGTTATTCTATTTTTTTAAGTTAACAGGGAGGCTTGGGAAAATTACCAAAGTAATTAAGACATTGCGTTAATTAATTATAATGAGTGGTTTGTGCTTCCATTGTTGGCTATTATTTGACAGCATTGTTTTCTTTATAAAGGTGTTTATAAATATTATTAAAGTAATCAACATTAAATTTGTTTGATGTTATATACACAAAGTCCCATAATATATTGATGTTTATATTTTAATTTAAAGTTTACTTATTTCTGTTAATGCCTAACAAACTTCAGTTGTAAAACATCTAATTATTTCAACTTTTCAGAACTCAATTATGAACAAAATATGACGTATTCGGTTGCCATCTAATTATTAACCAATTTCCGTAAATGTATGTTGGCCACTTATAACCAAAAGTGCAAATAAAATTTCGATTAACTGACGTATTTAATGTAAGTTTCACTGCAGCAGTCGTAATCCATGCATTTGTATCACAGCAGCAGACATTAACAATAAAGTCTGTAAACGAATAGCTGTCTAGCTTTAGTTTAGTCAAGGACATCTACGAATCTAGACCGATACACGACAATAAATGAACCAATATATGTATTAAACTTATTTTTTCATAAAAAAAACTAGAATTTCACCACCAGCACCTTTAGACTTTATCATTAAACTCCCATTACATCGTTCAGTGTCTTAAGTACATCCTATCGTACACCGTACTTATCTTACATTGTACTGTGAGTGTTTAACAAATAACAAAGATAAAATGGATATAAATTATCCTTTACAAGTAGCAAACAAGCATTAAGACGATATTTAATGTTATTATAATTGAATTTTATTGAAGTTTTTCTTTCATTTTGTTTTTATTACGCTGTTTAAGAGGTACGTGGAGGACGCTGCGCGTTTTTAGGAGCGTACCTATATAATAACCTCTTTTTATATGAGCAGGGTATAGGTAAGGGTGCGGCCAGTACCCCAACATTTTGTTTATTTTCCTGCTTTTAATAAAAACGTAAATACAATACACAGTGTCGTCGGTGAGGCACAAAGGAAATTCAAATTCGGTTTTGTGAACGACATTATTTTAACATATATTATGTACTTATACATACTTTTTTGTTGTTCAATGTTTCCCTTTGTTTGCCAAATCGTATTAAGAGATTCCACGGTATTTAATTATTCTACGATTTCTTTAAAACCATTTCATTTGGGAGACTAATTCCGTAACAAGCAGCGTTTTATTAAAACTTTTGTGAATAATTACCAACATTTTTCTCGTCTAGATTATCTCATATTTTTTTCCTCAGCACATTATTTTAAGCTTCTAAATGTTCCTCAAACGCTCTCAGACTAATAGCTCAGTTAACATGCAGTATAAATTCTTTAGTCCCGAGTAAGCTTCTGAAAAGCAATACATTTGTATGCCAACAGTTGTGCATATGGCTATAAGAAAATGTGCCTTGTTCGGTATAACACCCTAATACCCATGTTATTACTTGTTTATTTTTATACGGCAATTCAAATGAATGCTTTTCCTCGTTCTCTATGCACGAATAATACGAGCATATTTCTTTAATACGTCATAAGAGGGACGGAAAATCTCATCATTACCGGAGTCATTAAATTATACAAAAAATGAAGATACATTTTACCTCGTCATTACCTTGTCATATTTTAAATATTGAATTATTATTTTTTATGAGTACTGAAAGGATAATGAACAATTTTGTTCATCTACTTATTGAAAATTTTCTTTTTCCTTTTTCTATAGATACTCATTAAAAAGAGATGTAAGTGATTTGAGCAACAGAATTCCCCGAATAGAAGTCTATTGTGAGATAAGAGATAATGCAAATACTAGGCATCATTTTATTCAAGTACTTTCCAGTTTATTCTATTTTCAAATATGTAGATAAAATATATATTTATTTTAACAATGGTTATTCAAAAATACTTAGTTTAAATGTCAAACTAAACTGTTGTTCGAAAGCATAAAATTTTATTAAGTAATTAATATGATACCTATAATAAGTGTATAAGTGACAGGTTCTAATGAAAAATAAATATTGATTTAATGGAAGAACAAAATACACACGATGTTTTAAACGAGATCCTGATCTCGTTTAAAACATCGTGTGTATTTTGTTACTTTATTTTAAAACCGGTGGGATATATCGTAATTTTTCACTAAATTTTTCGTAATATCGTGTTTCTTTTGGGGAACAGGGGGTTTGATAGCTTCATGGGCAAAAATTTAAAGAGTAAGGCGACAAGAAGGCCGATGAAACTCCTTCCATTAAATGAATCAGTATAAGAGCTTTCTCTGCTTCTGCATAATATAATTAGAATATACATATTTAAAATAATTTAATTTTTAATAAGTTTATCTTAGTATGGTGTTTTTGTTCTGTATCATTATATCATATTTAAAATTATAACTAATTACAATTTTGTAACTATTTGGCGATAAAAAAGAGTGGCTTGAGTTTCTTGCCGTAGTTTTTTGCCAGCTAGTTCTTTGCCAGCTCTTCTCAAGGCTTGACATTGTTACGGCCTTATATGAAAATTTATTCATTCTTTTTGGGCTTTGTGTGCTCTTCCTATCATAAACGAGACCCTTAGATTGTTTTTGAGTCTGAACCTAAGTTGATAATTCTCGTCTTCGTACACAATACATGTAGTATAACCTAAAGCTGACTCCACGTAGACGACTGTCTTTGCATGTCATTGTATTCATAACGAGTGACGGAATAGCTACAAGGAAGTCTGTGGATTACTTAAGGACATGTGGGTGCCTTGATATAAGAAGCAGCCGTGAGCGATGCGCGCCTAATCCGCATCGTAGCGACACGTGATAAATTACTCCAACAAATTACTCGCAAGCAAAACAAATAATTTATTAAAAAGACAAATGAGGTGTCACAAGGTGATTTTAATTATAACATGATAATACTTGTCAAAACTGTCGTACATCCACTGTGATTAATGATAGTGCCGAATTAGTAACCGAACGTCTGTTGGAGAACTCAATAAAATTGAGCACCTTTTGGGCAGTTCGTAATGGTCCGTCATAAAATATGTATTTCCTTTATCGAAACGAAATAAATTCTTATTCTATTTGTTTCTGACATATATGACAGAAAGTACTTACTGTACGTCGAATAATAAATCGTTTTGGTTTTAAACCAAGTTCTGATCAATAAAATATAACGTTACAAACAAAGATGAACGTGAATTTCAAGGTGATCAAATCTAGTGGAGAATTAGCTCCAGTTTACAACCTATTTCCGTGGGTTAGTAGAACTTACTACCTCATTATATTAATTGCCCGTCGCAAAAGAGAATAACTATTAAAATTTCATTGTTTCCAGTCTTCTACCAACTTCGCTCGAATAGCAGTATTAATATTTAATTCTACCGAGACGCCGCGCCTAATGTTCTTAATTTAAAATTCTTACCAAACTTAATATTTGAGCGGCGCATACCCCCAAGGATCCTATGCCTATTAAAAGTATATGAACATTGTTGTGTATTCGCAGCCGTTCCGCTTACAAAGCGGCGTATGTTCGGACCTCGGATGGAGGCTCGGTCGTGCGAGCCGCAGTCGAGGGCGCGGCTTGCTGAACTACCGCGCGGGTAATGTTTCACATGGGATATCTCGGTAAGGAGACTAGACTTGCACGCTCAGTGGTATATAAATTTTCCGTCGGTACCGCATCGGAACCGCAGTAGGTAGCTGAAACGACGTCCGTACTTCGTACGTGTTGCGTCGCCAAATAAAAATGTGGGAGGGACTTTATTTTGAACATCACCTAGCGTCTCATATAAGCCGGCCGCACAAATAAGAAAATAGGATGTATGCGGTGAATAGGCGTGTGTACAATTCATAATGCGGCCTATTTATTATGATAAGTAGATATTTTATTTATAGCTGCATTATCTGAGTCATGTTATGAGATAATGTTGGCCATGACTTGTTCCCCAGTTTTATTGTTTTGGATGAAATATGACCGTAAGAAAACCAAGGGTGAAAAGGAAATGCTTAGGAAAACTTGTATACGAGGTTCAATAGCGTAACGAGATGTTTAGTAATACACATTTTGATAAGTGCATCAATAAAAAAACCAGGACACACACTAAGCGATCAAAAAATGGCGCACAAAATGGAGCTCAAAATGAGTTAAATTTATTGTCACACAATTGTCTCGCTGTCGTGAGGTGTGAACGTCAAAAAGTTTTATTGCTTTATAAGTTATGTTTTTAAAAGCAATTATTATATGTATTAAATAAGATTCATTTTGCAAAATCAAATTTTCTAAAAATGTAGTATATATATAGTTTCACTTTGTTTGGCACACTTTAGCTACTTTTTCTGAGTTTAAAACTTATAAAATAATTAAGTTATATATATATTATATAAACCATTAGGTTATATTATATATACATATATATATATAATATAACCTAATGGTTTATATAATATACTGACTGGCCTGTTTGTCTAGTGGTTAGTGACCCTGACTGCTAAGCTGGAGGTCGTGGGTTCGATCCCCACCCAGGACAAATCTTTGTGTGAAGAGCATAAAGGTTTGTTCTGTGTCTGGGTGTAATTTATCTATAATATGTATGTATTTACAAAAAAAAAAAATGTATTTAAGTAGTATATCAGTTGTTTAGTACCCATAACACAAGCAAATATAATTGCTTACTTTGGGACCAGATGGCGCTGTGTGAATTTGGTAGAATATTATTATTGGTAGAATATTATTATTATTATTATATATATACATATATAATATTAATATATACAGTACCTAATGGTTTATATAATATATATATAACTTAATTATTTTATAAGTTATATATATATATATGTTATATTTATAAGTTATAGTTATATGTATATGTATATATATATATATATACAGTACCTAATGGTTTATATAACATATATATATATAACTTAATTATTTTATAAGTTTTAAACTCAGAAAAAGTAGCTAAAGTGTGCCAAACAAAGTGAAACTATTTTATTTTATTTTATTTTACTTTATTTGGGAAACAAACAGATACATTAATGGTTATTAAATATGACACTTAAAATTAACTGAATCCAACACAGTTTCCTCAAATTACTTTAGACAAATATGAACTTACACAAAATACACACACAAACATAATATTTTTTAGACAAGTTTTTTAAGTTTTTTATATAATTATATATACTACATTTTTAGAAAATTTAATTTTGCAAAATGAATCTTATTACTAAACTTATAAAATAATTAAGTTATATAATAATAATATAGTATATATTAAGTTATATATATATTATATAAACCATTAGGTACTGTATATATTAATATTATATATATATACTGTACAGTACCTAATGGTTTATATAATATATATATATATATATAACTTAATTATTTTATAAGTTTTAAACTCAGAAAAAGTAGCTAAAGTGTGCCAAACAAAGTGAAACTATTAATATTCGCCGGCTAGGAACGTGTAATCGCCGGACCTACGAACATAAATAATTCATGTTGGAATTAAAGAACTTAAAGTTTCTCTCATTTTAACGAGCCATTGTAATGAAAGTGTTTGATATAGAATTTATGAAATTATGTGACTAATGTTCCTAGTTTTCATTGAATAATGAAATGGCGCAATTGGTGAAGGTCGTTAACTGAATATTGCGTCTTTTGTCTGGTTTTAACACTAATGTAAGCGTACAATTTTGATAATAAATTGAACATAAACATGGCGTTTGTGTTGTTAAATATTTCGTAATATTTCATGAATTTATTTACACCATTATATTATTATACTTTCTTTTTAATGGTTACTTTAATTTCAACTTGTCTAATTAGTTTGATACTATTTAATAGTTACCTTACCGAACTTGCTTTATTATCCTGACTGGCCTGTTGGTCTAGTGTTTAGTGACCCTGACTGCTAAACCGGAGGTCGTGGGTTCGATCCCCACCCAGGACAAATCTTTGTGTGATGAGCATAAAGGTTTGTTCTGTGTCTGGTTGTAATTTATCTATAATATGTATGTATTTACAAAAAATACTAAGTAGTATATCAATTGTTTAGTACCCATAACACAAGCAAATATAATTGTTACTTTGGGACTAGATAGCGCTGTGTAAATGTGGTAGAATATTATTATTATTATCCTATGTATAACTAAAACCAGGGAATACGTATCTATAGGAATTAAAGAACATTAATATACTGCACTTAAACTACTATATCTGCATGGTAGATCAATTAAAAAGTAGTCGAAATTTCAGGACGATCTGTTGAGTGATTTAGCCATTAAAACGTATCAAATAAACTCACGTTCGTTTAAATTTGAGCACGTTAGAATTAGGACACTTTATGAAACATGAAAGCGATGGTGGCTGAATGGATAAGGGACCGGCATGCAAATCACGCGGTCCGAGTTTGATCCCGACCAGCAGTACTAATGTGGATTCCACTTTGTGGAATTTATAGTACTAGTCAAGTGACTCACTATCTGCTAACGGTGAAGGAAAACATCGTGAGGAAACCCACATACCCTAGAAGAAATTCTATGAGTATGTATGTCTGATCCACCAACCCGCACTAAGCCAGCGTGAGTGGATTATGGCCTAAACCCTCTCAGCTCTCTAGTTAGAGGAGAGGAGACCCGAGCCCAGTAGTGGGACCTTATGGGTTGCTGATAATGATGAAATACTTTTAGCAGGTATTTAATTTATAATAAAGGTTATTATTTGAAACAGAAACTTTATAACACTGGGGTATTAAGATTATACTATTTGTGGGCTAATTGCTTTACTTGCTTAATGTATAATTTGTTCCTGAATCGAAGCAATTACTGTGTTCTGGAAAGGTGGTTTAAATATTCTATTACGTGATGTAGTATTGATTGAGGGATTCTCGTTATGAATATTTCATATAATGTTCCGGTAACGTGTTATTTATTATAAGAATATAATATAATGTTTTGAATGTTTTAAGTCTGAAAAAAGGTTTCAAATTGCGTTTCTGACTGCGGACACAGTCCATCACACATTATCCATAATACTTACAGCTTATTAGGCACATCATACGATACCTACACTTAGGGCAATGTAGTAATAATATTTAATAGTAATATTTTGATTTAATTACCCACGTTCTATACGCACTGCAGAGGCTTTCTTTTTCTTCAAAGCAAATGCTGGCTTAGTTTAAAGTTTAATTTTAAATTCGTGTTTAACTGTCATTTACCACTGATTAGTTATTCTAAGTTAAATATACAATAAAACATCAAGGTCGCTACTACTTGCACAGATATTTAGGCCTGTACAATGTTGCCATGTCTGAATAATTTTATTACAGCCAATTCCCAAGCCTGTATAGTTCCAATAAGGAAATTCTCAAAGAGGTAGTATTCAGATATGTGACCGCATGGCTACCCTCCACTACACAGGGTATGTTTGGTGGAATGTGGGAAGTTAAAAGCTACGCCTATATTTCCCCACTTTAACAGAGTTACTTATTCAATTTATGTAACTACGCTTGTGCTTTATGAAAATAATTTCAATGGTACATTGAAAGAATATTCAATGAGCAGAAGTGATTTTGCTCATCAATGTGACGTGGGATGAATATAAGTGATTGAATATACATGCAAATGTAAAATTTTAATGTGTACTAAAAGTTTTTGGGAGTTTTAACATATTATTCATTTTTATGTAGATGGTTGTGTTTATGTATTCCTGTCAACCATAAATATAATGCTAGAAGTTTAGATAGATTACACTTTGTTGCACTTCGATAACGGATGATTGTCAATGATCTTTATGATCATCATCATCATATCAGTCCAAAAACGCCCACTGTTGAACATAGGCCTCATCTAATTTTATGATACCATATATAAATTTGTTTTTTTTATTAGTTTATTCATTTATTTTTATAAAATTACTTTATTTATGTCATATTATTATTTTGCTGTAAATATTAATAGTAATTGTAGATAATGAGACAAAAAAAATATTTTTATTCTAAAAAAAAAAATAGATGTTGATTAATAAGAGAGAAGAGTACAAGAGTTTCCGCAGCTCAACTGGCCATATACTCAATCCAATAAAAAAATAACAAAAAAATTGTTTATTATACAATAGTTTATCACAAATAGATGAATTCTTGAAATGAGCATTATGTTTGAATTAAATACATGTTATCAATTGCGCTATTAGCCATCCAATGATCTTAGTTAATTAAAATATTATACCGAAGCATAATGACATACATATCTTTCGGCGTCTCCATATTAATATAATAATTCATTTACCAAACTTAAGCCATTGTCTCCACATCAAGATTAGATACGATTTGAATGGCTTCATAAGTACATATCGTGATTAGTGTTGGTATGTTCTATAAATCTAACATCGACATAATATCGAAGCTTCCGCAGTTCTCGTGTAAGTGCTGCCTGCGGCCGAACATCCGGCACTATCTAAAATATTAATGAAGTTTTGACCTACCGATTTACTAACGAACAGAAATATACCAAAACCACGAGTAATACTGAAATATAGTCATATATTTTATAGGAGCTTATTCTTGAACAACTTTTGCTCAAATTACAATAATAAGACATCAATTTCGTGAACTCTGGTTTATAACTACAATTTGTTCGAATTTACTAAAGTGCTAACAAATAGCATCTAGACGAATGACTCAGCAAATTGTAAATGAATAAGTTTATATACATGACCAGACTATCTAATATATAAAAACCTCGTATTAAGACATTTGTTGGCGCAAAAAGGCTCTGATTTTAATTTCTTTTTTGTATATTTGATAACCATGGTCATATAGTATTTTTCATCTACAACGTTTGTCGGGTCAGCGGTATCAGTAGATGTCAATTTCAATTTCAATTTTTTTTCAATTTCAATTTCAATTCATTTATTTGCGAATTATGGGTTAAAATTGGTCTTATAATATAGAGGTATCACCATATTCTACTGTTCAGCATGCAAACAATAATATAATTGATTTTAATAGTATTTAATAGTAATTAGTAATTTCATAATAATATAATAATTTCGATTCTAAAATAATAGGGTCGTAAATGTCGTAGGGGGCTTCGTTCCCGTCACTGCTCAGCTCCTATTGGTCGTAGCGTGATGTTATATATATGTATGCCTATAACCGTCCTCGATAAATGGGCTATCCAAGACAAAAATATTTTTTTAAATGGGATCATTAGTTCCTGAGATCCTAGGGTTTAACCAAACAAACAAAAATAAATATGTGTTTCCTTCTAGCGTCGTTTTTTCACGAACTGCCAACATTTAAACTGAAGACATACAAAATACCATATTTAATTATGTTCTTTCGAAAAAAATAATTTTATACAAAATCTTGTAAATCCCAATTGTCATTAACTTTTCTTGTAATTTCATAAAAAATACTATTTGTACTTATTAAAAACAGCCGCTAGCTTGCTTAATTGGCGGTTTTTATGCGCTGTTATTAAATTTCGAGGATTAAATAGAAATTATACATTATTTTTGTTTTTCTTTTATAAACTCCAGTACTTCGTTAATTTAAATTGCGAAATTTTTATGCGTGGTGAATAAGACATAGTACATAATTATTAACAGGCAGAGTTCCAAACCTCGAACATTCTCCAAATGCGGTTAGTTGTTTAACGTGTGAACCAACAGAGCCGCACTGGCTTTATATCGCGATGCTAGAGCTAATGGAATTACATCGGGAATGCCTTTTGTTGCAAATTTCTACAGTTCTTTTAAAGTCACTGATTTCTTAGAAGTATGTCTTATGGTGAAGTAAACTTGTTAGTCACAATATGTATTAAGCAAGAATGGTGGCCTCGCTGGCGCAGTGAGTATTGTATACGATTGTTGCGGAAGAGCCCGGGTTTGATTTCGGTTCACGTAAAATTGGTCATGAGTTCCTCTATCATTAAATACTCTGTAGGTATCAACCGAAATCAGAAAACAAATGTACCCAGCTAATGAGATTTTTTAGATAAAACAAGCGAAAATAAACTTTTTTCGGTAACAATAATGCTTAAGAATAATTACTTTTTCCTAAACTTGCCTGGCATTTACTTAGGCACTTCCAGGAAATCTCTACAGACGGGTATGTGAACACAAAATGTGGTAGGTAGGTACCGTCGTTTCGCCGTTTCAGACATTAGGTAGAAATTAATGATGTGGCACCGAGCGTTGCGACTCTGACAGACATCTAACTGAAGGTTCATTACCTCGTCTTGGCAAACACGAGCCGGGAGATACCACGGTGTTAAGTAAAGCGGGCAGTGAATTATATATTCCATAATCTATTTATTAGGTACCTACATATACTGATTCTAATAACATTTCACAGTTGCTCTCCGATCTGAATATTATGCTAAATCACTAATGAATCTTTGAAATGCAAGAGTACGAGACAGGAGTCAGTATAACGGAGACAGTTAATGTAATGGAATTGTTTTGCATTATTGATATAAATGTCATGGGAAGTGCTGAAGCTTTAAAATTTCATAAACACAAATTAAGAAAACTTTTCTTCAAAAGGTTAATGTGTATTACGTATTCATAAATGACATTGTCTGCCTTTTAATATAGAATAAAGAGAAAAACTATAAAAAGGTTGTGAAGAACTTAACGCAATAACATCTCAAACAAATGAAAGGGTTGTGTACAATACAAAATACTTGCAGATAAAATTAATCGTTTGCCGTCCCGTTAAGACGCCCATTACTAAAATTGCACCCTAAAACATACAAAGTTCGGTGTAATTTATTGTCAAAGAGTCACGTTACTTAAGGACAAGGCGGAGAACTTTCGAATGTAACTACCCTCCACTAGAAGTGTAATTGTTTAGCTGTTCAGAAACGTTGGCTGATGTCGCATAACACCAAGTGACAAACAAATTGAGGATCGCAAATGTTTGTCTACAATAAAGTCATATGTATACAATAAAGTCATTGGGCTGATATGATGATGATACAATAAAATACGTCATTGTTTTATGATGTCAAATAACTAGAAAAAAATTTAGCTTTATAAATAAAAGTATTTTTTTTTCTAAGCTAAAAGGTGCTTTAATAGATTTTTATCTTTGCTCTGTCTAACCAATTGTGTACATTTGTGTACTAGATGATTTAGATTTAAAAATGTGAAATATATTTAAGTTTAAGTATCAGTGATACTTAAAGTTGGAACAAGTAGAAGCTGTTGAAGCGACAAACATGTTGCCTAACTATTATTTCCAACCGAATCCGGGTCTTTTTGTTTACGCCTTTCCGTCCACATTGTTTGACTCGGTGTGGAATTAAACTTAATTGTAAGTGTTAATGCTGAGTAACGCCGGGCTAATATCCTCGTATACGTGTGAATTATACTGGGGTAGCGGGGTTGTTGAATTTAATACGTTTGTGTAAAAGCGATGTATGTTTTCTGGGTTGTGCAGTAGGATGGGGTGCTTCCTTGGAACAACAAGTGTTGGTAAAATCTTGCGAAAGGAAAATATTTTTTGGCTTATGAAATATAAGAATAACGTAAGGGGATATAAGCACGAAATTACTTTTACAAGGTAATGCGTACCGACACGGTTTCATATGGCTAATATGTACGGTTCTGCGTAAAAATGGGCTTTATGGGAATCATACGCACCTAAAGCAAGATGTAGATTCTTAATTTGTTTTATAAACTTATGCTTACGTTTTGAACCTAGAAGATGGAATATCTATTCTCTAGTGATGTTAAAAATTGAAATCGAAGTTTAAACAACCACTGGCACTGGCGCATTATGTTTCTCTCCCGCGGATATAATACTAATAATGGAATATTGGGTTTGCGCGTCGCATGTTTAGCTTTGGAGATATTTTGATTGCTCAACTTACCCGCTTGCTCAACATAGTGTAGTTTGTTTTAATATGTTCATAATTCATAAATCATTTATTGCAATGGTGTTAGTTACAGATAAGGTTAAGGTCGCCATATTCTGCTTTAGAGCATGCAATACTAATAAATCTGAAATCAAATTTTATATATATTAATTAAATAAATGATTTCTAAATTTATTTTAATAATGATAAATTTTGTATTTAAATGTAGTTTAGTTTGACTTACATACAATAATATTGTACAAAAGATTTTATTCAGGGTCAACTTCGAAGGAAATGAACCTGAATGAATTTTGTTTGTCCCAAGTCTGATCGAAGTTAGAAAAACAAAGCGACATTCAAACTTCTTGGTACTTTTCCATTGATTTTATATTCTTATTGTAGGCTGGTGCCTTTTGGTTTTCTTTTTTATATGGCTTCTGTTTAAAAGTGTTCTTTTGTCTTAAATAAATGACTTGATAATATATGATGTCATATTTTAACTCGACATTTAATTTTATCTGACTCATAAACAGTTTTTTAAACAATAAATTAGGCACGATTAATTGGAACACCAAAAACATAGAGTCAGGCCCGGCTCGTCACGATCCCGGCTCAACACAGACATTATCCTTGTAATCAAATTTTTCGAAGTCTATCCCTACAGTTGTTGACAAGAAATCTTTTTATTTATTACTTTCATCATAATCATCATCACCAACCAATTAATGTCCCACTGCTGGGCTCGGGTCTCCTCTGTTCTATTTAGAGAGCTGAGAGAGTTTTTATTTATTAATCCACACAAGCTGGCCTAGCGCGGATCGGTGGATCAGAAATACACTTAGAAATTCTTCTAGGGCATGTGGGTTTCCTGACAATGTTTTTCTTCACCGTTTACTTGACAAGTAAATTATATATCAATTTCACAAAGTGAAATCCACATTGGTACTGCCAGTTGGAATCGAACTCGGACCGCATGATTGGCATGTCGGTCATTTAATTATTCGGCCACCATTGCTTCATATTTAATACACAAAAATAAACTTCATTGCCCTTTTAATCGATTGAAGTATTTGTAGTTACAATTTGTTAGTGTTTGCACGTAATTTACTTTGGGAATGTTCCTGAATCTGGAGATTACACTCAAGGTACTTGCGATAATCTGTATCGATTACAGTTTAGGAACACGTGTTGCATTTAAACGTACTGCTATGAGGAATATTATTGTAACCTTTTCTACACGTTACTTGTAGTTGACTGTTTCATGGTATATTATTAGAGTTCTAAAGGTACTATAAAAGCTGCTTTGTCAAAATATTTAAATAGAAAAGCAGTGGTTTTTAAAAATAATCAAAACAATAAAACTTTTGCCAAAATTCTGAGATTTCGAATTTTACGCACTTCTGTTAATTCCATTTCAAGATTGGTATTTCTTTTGTCCTCTTTCTGGTTTATATATTTAGATTTAGTCTAAAAGTACAGCTTCACTTATAAACTGCTTTTAAATACATAAATGTTTATAGGATATTGCCAAGTTTGCCAAGACGATAATAGTTCTGTCCTAGATATATAAAAGTATGGAATATTGTACCCAAAATAACTTGATATTACTTAGTCTTAAAATAAAAATGTTAAACACAAACTCACAACCAACTTACATACATTTAAGTCTTGTTTAATGTGCCTCTCAAAAGCACATAAAATACATTAAAGAAAAATATTCTCAGTAAATTCTATCTTATCAGAAACATTATTTCAAAAGATGGTTAAGGAAAATAAATACTACAGGAGAATATAACAAAGCCTCTTACGAAAATGGGACGTGTCTTTGAAATATGTGACAAAATAACGATGAAACTCCAACATAGTCGAAGCTCAGAGAAGCACAAGCATCTATAAATAGAAACCTTATGATGCTGCGCAAGGTTTTGCTTCGTAACTGACGTTTAGACGTGGCAATAGCTTGGCAAGCTGTTGCAACATCGGCAATTAACGATAGTTCAATTTCCATTTGGATATGAAAACCAGACGTGTCGCTCGATCCGAGAAAAAAAAAACAGGTTTTGTTTGACAATATAATCTACACTAATATTATAAAGCTGAAGGGTTTATTATTATTTTATTTGGGAAACAAACAACAGTAACTTAAGTCTAAGTTAATATTAAATAATATAGTTAGGTTATGTACCATCTACAGCGTATCCACATATTACTATAATAAGTATAGTGTTTTTTTTTACAGTGATAACTTAAGGCTAATTAGACGCGTGCATCGAGGATAACGCTCGGCTGCCACCTCAGTCAGCCCGTGACCACGATCGGTGTAATTCGATCGAAACGTCGGGAAAATAAGTAAGGTATTAACTATTCCTTATAATATAATACGTGACGTAGACCCGTTTTATAGTAATTTAATAATTGAAGTAGCACTACATAATATTATATTAAGTTTAATTAAGGTCTTTGAGAATTGATGCTACCTGATTTTTAAAGACAAATATATCTAATGTCACAAACAGATTGTTATCAGATGTTTTTGTTTAGAGAATTAGTATGGATATATTGTTATTTCTATTTAATAAGTTGTAAATTGTTCCAGTGACTAACTGCGTCGGTGGCGCAGTGTAAAATAGATACGACTGCTGCGCAAGAGGTCGAGGACTGAATTCCCGGGACGAGTAAAAATGATGTTGGGTTTTTATATTATGAAATTCTTACATAGATGGCGAAATGTGGATGTGATGCACCCCTACCTACCCCTTCAGGGAAAGGCGTGACGCTTTATAATTATTTCCTATAATATCAAACTGGATCATGCTATTCCTTGCTTCTGTACAAAAGCAATTTATTTGCGAATCAACCGAGAGTTTAGTACGCGGCAGGTGTAGCTAACTAACTTCTTCAAGCACTCGCATTATACGCGTTCATAATTTATCCTTAGCGTATGGAGTGAACCCGAGTTTCGTTGTGGTTCTTTTATTGTAACTTGCTATAATGTACTAGACGATGACAAACTAGATTGTGTACCTTAAAAGCTATTTAGAAAACTAGAGATATGAAATTAAATTGTCAAAACATACTAACGGACACAAAGTTCACACAGACTCGAAGCAAATATCTATGAAGCATATATTTCTCTCGTGTGGGAATCGAACTCACGTCACTCGACACGGCAATGTTAGTGGCATAGTGTAAATTTAACCGCCACACCACGGTGACAGTTGATAATGACGCAGGATTACACGTATTTTATTGACATTTAAAAACGTTGATACATATTTCGGATAAAAGTTAGTTAAAAAGGTTTGTTTGTATTTGTATGAACATTTTATCCAAGTTCCTTTGTGGCACTCGCATATTTCGCTGCAGAATTTAAAACTTTTATTTGCCTTATTATTGCTTTTTCCGTTTTATTTATTGACCATTAAAATAGTGTTTGTTTAACAAAATTGCTTTAAAATCGTACACCACGTTTGTTTACATTGTATATTTACCGAAAAAGGCCACATTATTCCGGTACATTCATGTTACAGCACCGCATGTTGATACTGTTTGAGAAGGATAAAGGATACAGTATCGTGTGTGTTGAAGTGAGATAGATATACTCTTGTGGGAACAATTTGTCACTGTCTCCGCCAATTTCCTCTTGTAACTAGTTTTTTCTTTGCGCCACGTAAATTTAATTTCAGGTCTTTGTTGAACCGGTTTGAAGCGGTTGTAACCTAGTAGTTAGTTGGGAACTTTTTCTCTAGTGTTTTTTAGTCGAGTGCCAATAATTCTACAAATCGTTTTCGAATGAACGCATGTGGTTATTTAATTTGATGCTAATACTACTTAAATAATCGAGTAAATAAATAATAGTAACCTATTATATTCTACTGCTATGTAACTCTCCTTTGCTTTATATAGATAGAAGAGCTGAGAGGGCTTAGACCATAATCCACACACGCTGGCTTAGTGCGGCTTGGTGGATCAGACATACCCTTAGAATTTATTCTAGGATAATATGTGGATTTCCTCATGAAATTTTTCTTCACAGTTATCAGAGAATTAATTCAACATCATCATCATCAGCCCAACGACGTCCACTGCTGGACATAGGCCTCACCTAATCTCCGCCACTGCAAGGGACTTAGTGCAGTCTGCAATCTGCATCCAACGACCAGAAATTTGATCCTAAAAATACATTCATTCCAAAATCAATTCTAAATAATTTAAAATGAGTTTCAATCAGTCTCATGCCAAGCTTTGGAATTGTCTACCACCTTTATAAATAATATATTAAACTCGTATAATGTGAAAACAGACTATTTACTCTTTCATTAACTCTTTCAATTGAAATTTAACAAACATTAAACACAATACGAACAAACTCTAAACAACAGTTAAATTTTATACTTGTTCGGAGATAAGAACATTAAAATAGTACAATACATTATTTAGCATACAGCGTTAAGCATAGGATAAACATTCAACAGAAAGCTAGTATTACCTAATTTATGTGAACAAAGTAACAATAGAGGCAGAAACGCATGTAAATCTGACCGGAGGGAATTGTTACGTTCTATTCTGACATAATTTGCATGACGCCTCATGTCTGGCCAGGCATTGTGGCTTGCCTCGCCTCCCTGTGTAAAAAACCGATTTCAGAAGCGTGAAAAAGGCTTGTCCCTTATTTCACGCCAGTTGCTCTGCTTACTATAGCTTTCATACCCAAAAAACATAAAAATCATCTCAGGAACAAGTACCCTTAACTCTTCGCTACGAGGAAAACACTCAACAGAAAGCACTCATACATGCATGAAATATGAACAAAATGTTTTTGCATATTGGATTAAAATACACTTAAATACACTGAGTTACAGGTGATAGTAAAAATAAAACACAAAATGTACGATATTTTGGTTGGAGAATACATAAAAGTGATGTAAGTTTTAATTTTGTCCCGTAGCGATATTTCGTAGACAGCTACGGCGTAGCATCACGACTACGGTTTATAAACGTTATTGGTGATTCCGTAGGTGATTACAATGAGTATCTGAGCGTTATTGAAAATTAAATGCAACGGTTTCCTCCTTTACAGTTTGGAAGCAAATAAGGTAATTGTTCTTATCACGGTCGGGCTATTGTTTTCTGATTGCGTATTTCCTCGGTTTTCGAGGGGAGCACGAGATTCGTTAAGTGTCATTATCATTGGAAACATGGTAATAGAAACTTTTATTGGATCGACATTGCCAAATGAGGCATGAACTAGGAAATAATGATTTAGAATTGGGTAAAAAAACGGCCAGAAACTATCACGTAAGATGGCACAAGGCCAGATGTCGCTATAGGTATACATGACTGTGATTCTTTTGTTTCCTGGCGTTTGTGAAATGTATAAACTGGACTAAATAAATAATAAAATCTGTATACTTCGGTTCATATTAAAATTTTGTGCTCAATATAAATCTCGAATTTACACGACAAACAATGATATCTATCAAATTGTACTGTGTGTACTTGTATCAAGCTTCTATCATCCGATAGTTGCCGACTGTTAATTAACCAGTAAGTTAACAAAACAAGTTAAATAAAATGTAATGCAATAATAAAATCGTTTTATTTGAGAGTCTAACTAAGAGCGATAATAATGAAGGCCAAAAAAAAATGAAAAATCGCTTTTCACGATGGCCCATCTATCTAATAAACCTAATATTGGTTTGATACGCGCTCAAGAGGCGTGAAATGATTCCCTTCTCTCGCTCCACGAGGGACTCAACATCCAGCCTAACTTGACCTCTACTGTTTTTGTATTCCTTCACCGTGATTGAAGAAAACAATCCCACCTTATCCGACAAAGGTTTTTTCGCTCTGGTCGGCTTACATTCGGTACTCGCCTTCAATTTATATTTGAAAATGTTGAAAGTTTATTTATGCACAAGTGGCAGTTTATAGAAATCGGGGACACGAAAGTATTCGATGTTTATGGACGATTCGAGTTTATCTCCATAATAGTCCAATAGAGCCTTTGGCAAGAACAAGTATGGACCATCGCCAATAAGCGGTACTTCAGTGACCACTACAAGATTAATCGAGTTAAAACTATCAGAAGTGATATTTTATGCTGAGTTAAATATCTCTTTAGCAAAGTACTTTATCCAATACCGCCCCACTTCTCCAGAGGACGGGCGGCGTGTTCGATATCTATTTAGGCCAAATATTTATGTTATCCAAAGTAAGATAGTTGTGATTGCTAATTGTTTGTTTATGGAATTTATTACAAGGTAGGGTTGTGATAGTCTTGTTTAAGAAATAAACAACAGGTGAAGGTCTTACAATAACCCAAAATGAGGGCACCCCTTTATGTGAGTTCTGTAAATTACTTATTTTGGTATACTTTAGTCAAAATGAATCTGGAATATTTTCACAAAAGTCCGCATATTTACAAATATGGAAGAGTTTTTTAAATTAAAACTGCTTTCTGTAGGGTGTACGCATACCGCGTTAACTCGGCACATTCCTTCAATGACCGTGTCGTGGAGTAACTCTCGCAAATTACGTTCGGCCGTTGTTTGGAGACAAACAATTTGGATATCCTCACGTACCCGCCGCATTCCTGGAGGGGGCGCTAAACTATGCGACTTAAAACTGCTATACGGATGGATGTAAATACTCTCGGCACTTACTTGGATTACGATCAAATTGCAAGTATTTTGTTTTTGCTAAATTCAATAGTGAAATCATGTTTATAGAATAGTATTGATATTCATTTTCTGCCCATAAACGTGCCACTGCTGGGCACGGGCTATTATTGATATGTATTTATTAATTGTGTCTCCAACATTAACTACATAATAACTTCAAGCTTAACTCTCATGGATGACGGCAGAGTTTTATTGTATTATTTTGTTGTGTAAAATGAAGCTGCTTATTAGCCTTTTGTGGCAGAAGATCCATTAAGACGTTACGTATGGGTTATCAATGCGGCAGTATTTATTATTTTATCATCATATCAGCCCATTGACGTTCACTGCTGGACATAGGCCACACTTACAGTTAGCCTATAGTAACCACGCTGGCCAGAAGGGTTGGTATACGGTTTTATTTCGAGTGTTCCTTCTCTAGCTGTTATGACGCAATTAGCCCTAATCGCCTCTTACGACATCCCAGGAATGAGAGGGACTATTCTTTATCTTGGTCACCACACGGAGATGTTATTTTATACAAATAACTTTTTAATCTATACATATACAATAACTGTAAGCTACAATTAATAAACATGTAAAATAAAATAATGTAAGCTAGAAAGAGATATTTTAATTTTTAATAAAATTTCCTGATATTAATCGCTGTAAAGCCTTTTTGATACAGGATTAATAGAATTTCATAAAACAAAAGCACTGTTTCTGCAAAATGTTTTTAATATTGTTTCCGCGTATTTCGAAATAAAATATGGCATAAATTTGTTGGTTTACTTATTTCTTTTATGGTATATTTGTGTTGTATGCACGTAGGTATTATATATGCCAAATTTGTACTGATATTATTTCGTATGCTGTTTTAATTATAACCTGTATATTATGTTCGGGTTAAGGAAAATTTTCCGCAGCTGGGTCCGCGAACAAAAAATAACTCATTCTATTTGCCATGGTATATCCTGAGGCTAATCAGTTAATGAACGCCTCACGTAGGAGGTAACGAGCGCTTAATTATACTATGATTTAACACAACTCCACATAAATGTCGTAAAAATGGTTTTTACGCTCATTTTATAAAAAAAAGGACAGTTTAGTTATTTTGTGTTTGTTATTGTTATTATTATTTTGCAGGTACTTAGTATTATTATATAATCATCTACATAATTAGTGTTATTATTTATATTGGTATTCATTGCCGTAAGTTCATGTTTTTAGGTTTAGTGTCTGAGCTCTTTCAAGATTCACTGAAGCGTCTACGGAAAACCTCATAATTTAATTCTACAAACTTAGAATGCCGAGCTACGGGTAAGGATAAAATAGTCTCCATACATTTTTATGATCAAAGCTTTTATAATTACATCTCTCAAAATATATTCGCTTTTAGTTATGTAAATATCTTTTGAGAGACACTTATTTTAAGTGAAAGTGTTTGTAAGTTCAACTTTAATTAAATAAGTGTGTGTATAAATATCTAATTTCTATATTATATCGATTATATTGTTTACTGAAAAGAAATGTGTTTTTTAATTAAAAAAATAGGTACGACACAAACAGTGGAACGACGTTAATACTGCGCTGCTAACTTCTCCAAGCGAAAGTGGAACAACACCTTATTTAAAGTTTTTATGTCCAATACCGTTGCTCATTTGAGCGAGGTAACGATTCTATTTACATTAAAATTTTAACTTTATAAATTAAAATTTATTTTTGAGCGCATCATTCATCCAGTTGTCTGCAATGATCGTAGTATGCATCAACTACAGTTTGCCACCGTCCTAGAATAAAAAAAAACTAGACACCGGGTTTAGGAAGTGAAGAACCAAAATGGACAAATATGTACTTGTGTGATGCACAGATGGTTGTATCGAGTCTGGGAGTACTTTGTGTGCAACTTTGCGAGCTGGTGGTCGTAACTAGACAACTGATTCTTACAGGGCTGCGTGATAGGAAAGAGAATGCTATTCACAAATAGTATAGATTCTACGATCGATATCTTGTATAAACCACAGAACAAAGATAGGTTTTTGTGGTATAAACATATATACAATTCTACTTAATCTTTACAAACAAGTCAATCACGTATGTATATATTTATGTATATACCATAATGTATTTCTCAACGAGATTTCATGGAATTCTCTAATTTCTTCCCTTAAGATTTCTTAAATAAAGGTTTTCGCAAGAGTTGGTAAGTTTTTGTAAGGTTTTAGTGTTGGTGGCGCAAATCACGCGGAGGTAACACATAAGTTTTCAGGGTTTCGAAACATTCTGTTGTTATTTTAAACTTATTACAGAAATACGGTTCCGCAACGTGTTTGAAAACGTGATGGTGAGGATGTGAGGCTGCCAGGCATCTTATTTATTTTTTCTTTTAGGTACTTGTGCAACTTGATATTGTTTCTTGCCAAATTTCATGATTCTACGTCAAGATATGCGATAAAATGGAGCATAAACGTCTGTATCTTTTTATTGCGTTCACTTATAATACTGAGCCTAGGGATTGCAGATCTGATTATCTGATATTAATTTTAGCTTGATACTAGGCGTTCTTACGAAAATTATTCTCGACAGACGAACAGTCAGACAGGTTTCATTTTTTCCTTTTGAGGTACGGAACCGTAAAAATTTAAAAAATAAAGTTGTGCTTACTGTGATCAAAAGTCCTTGGATCAACTGTTGTAGTAGTGACTGGCGTGGTGAGTTCGAGATCATCTTCGTCATCCGGATCTATTGTAGTTGTGGTGGTTGTGGTGCGACGGCGGTTCTTCTGTCGGCCAGACTTGCGTCTTTCTGGAGCTGCAGTTTGCTGTGCCACCGGAATCCGAGACGCCTTGGCTATGCCAGTGTCGCCGCCAGTGCCGGGGTCGGCAAACACAAGCGCCACTAGTGACACGGCCAGCAGCCGTATCACCAGTGGCGCCAATCCCCACATATTGCCTGTAGACAAAAAAAATCAAAAGTTAGATAACGAGTCAATAAAATTGTAGTAACCCAATTTTATTTGAGAAAACCGGTTAAGAGCATGTGCGAGTCATCATAGCTAACCTTTGTTGAGAAGGACAGTTTTTCGGCATAACTGAAAAACGGTTGGTACCTATAATAATATAATAATAATATTCTACCACATTCACACAGCGCCATCTAGTCCCAAAGTAAGCAATTATATTTGCTTGTGTTATGGGTACTAAACAACTGATATACTACTTAAATACATTTTTTTTTGTAAATACATACATATTATAGATAAATTACACCCAGACACAGAACAAACCTTTATGCTCACCACACAAAGATTTGTCCTGGGTGGGGATCGAACCCACGACCTCTGGCTTAGCAGTCAGGGTCACTAACCACTAGACCAACAGGCCAGTCAAACCTATCTGATTATGTTCAAAATAATTTTATTTGAAAGTATTTATTAAGCTAGTATATTAGGCTAATTCCCTCCACATTCTTTGGCAGAGACCCTTGCCCATCTGTGGGACGTTTATGGGTTGAAATGATAATGATGATTTATTAAGCGTTATCTTTGTGATATTTAGCTTACCAGATTTTAGCTTTTACAGTTTAGAAAGTAGAGGGGACGGGAGTTTTTTTTATTTAGCATAGTGGCTCCTTTTCGCCCGTTGGAAAGTCAAAAGAGGAGCCCAGAATGCATTGGTAGCTGACATCATACTGAAGTGCACTGTCAGCTGGCCATTCCATGCTCTCCTGGAGGTGCTTCTTCTTTCTCGCTTGAAAAAGCATTCTACTTGGAATTACATCTCCTAGTGCTGAAGTGTATTTTAAAATGTGTAAGACGTTATTTATGAATGAAGTTATTAGTATTTTCTTAGTTAAAATCTCAAGAGATCTTAACAGTTTGGTTTTTGGAGAAATCTTGAAATTAAAGTTAAAAACAATTCAAATAAAGTAGACGACATTGAAGAGTTAATAAGTCAGGTTACTCTCAAACAACTGGTAACTTTGAACTTGATAATAAAAGCGTGAGAAAAAGCTAAAATTTTAGGTTAAAACCAGCTTTTTCTGTTACTTTGCGTACAAAAAACTCTCAGAAACCTTACTGTAGTTATTTAATATCTAAACATTAAATAACTAAAACAAAACTTACCAAAGTGAACTATGTACGTACTACTTTTATTTATCAAATATTTGAATTGCTTTGGTATATTTTCATAGTAAAGTTATTTTATAATAAAATGTTAAACATTTTAAAGAAAACACCCGGACTTGGGAGCATGCTCTGTGTCGCGAGGCACTTCACTAACATACTCGTACAGTTAACGGAGATAAAGTACACCTGAACTTGAAAAAAATATCCAGAAATCATTTAAATATATGTCTCGTGTGGGAATCAAACTCACGTCACTCGGCACTGTGATATTAGTGGCGAAGCGACTATACCAATTTTGTAAATCAAACATCTGTAGTGTTTGTACAACAGTCTGTAGAGTTGACTCTTTGATAGCTAAAGAGCCCGTTCGTTACGAAAGTAAATAAGGTCAACAGAGGCACTTAGATACAATACTACAATAAAAAGCTCTTCTTCACAAAGGTCAAGTAGTACAATACAAGTTTGTGGCGTTCCTTGCCTATTTTATAGTCGTCTTTGTCAGTAAAGAAAAGTTATATTGTTACGAAGGTTAATTAAGTAAATTAAGTCGTGCAACTATAGCATGTGAATTAAAAATCTTCTCTGGCTTTTTTTTTTAATAACTAGCTGTTGCTAACTTTGCCACAAAAACTTTTCCTCTGTACTTACACAAAGATTTTTTCAGTGCAAAGTTGTTGTTTTCTAACCCTTCCTTGATCTTCAAAGAATATTTAAAAATAATTACTTAAAGTGGTTCAGCCGATATTATTTTAAAAAACTTATTTTTTTAAATACTATTATTTCAAGTGGATTATCAAATGAAAGGGCCTGGTTTTCACATTTCTAACCTTATTGTTATTAATAAAAGAAGTACCATTGTCCCCTTATCTCCGAAGTATTTGATGTGATATAGTGAGATTTGAATGTGTAAAAGTGTGCAGTCGTAAACATAATGCTTAATGCAAAATCACATCACAGCAATTACAAGACGATCTACTCGAGGGTTATCAACATTTGATTGCTAAAAGAAACATCGTACGACCCTAACTCAATGCACACACATTCATAGTGCGACTTCCCCTCGTTACACTCAACATCTGTCAGCGCACTAATGTTACCGTTCCACGGTTAATGCTTCATGGGTCCAAGGGCCACTGTAAATTCTTTATGTCATTCAGTTCACCTTGCCATCCAAATGGGATTTTGTTGTATAGTGGCAACAAGCTTCGACGTTCACACCATATATTTAATTTGCCCCCTGTCAAAATACACTCGCAAAAATATATCTCGATTTATTTACTCCACGGTATGAGTAATTTATAGGTACCTTAGTAATTTTAACACGATGAGACACACAGGTGGCCCATTAACCATTGACCTTATCATTTAAACGACACCATGTGTTGTACGAGACAAGTGTTTGTGTATGACCCAGAGTTAGTTGTTCTAAAACAGGGTGTTAATTGTAAACTTGCGATAAAGAAGTGCGAGAGTCCCGTTTATTGCAATGCTTAGAGAATGATCTTAAATGTAATAAGTAAAATTTAATTAGTATTTTACGTTAGGCGTTGAATAATGTCTACATTTTGTTATAATAAATACATAAATCAGCTTAAACGGGTAGGTAACGTTAATCTCCACGTCTGCGAATGAAATTCAAAATAATTGTACTTGTGTCCCCTGTCCAAATATGCTTAACGGCTTCAACAAATTTCACCTCAGGTAATATAATAATAATATATTATATAATATATTTTTGTTTTGTCCCCTTCATTTATAATGTCAAAGAGCGAAGTACCTCGTGGTAATAAAAGGTAATGTATCGTATTGGGGACAAGAAATATCGTTGTTTAATCGCCTGGGATGTGATACCCTAAAGTCGACTAGCACTGACACTTCCAACCGAACTGGATGGAATATATTCAGTAAAATCCCTCGAGAACAAGACTGAAAGCCACCCTAGTACCGGATACGCTTCAATAATGTACCCAAGCCCCTCTTCGTTTTATTTTTCACCATTCTCAAGACTTGCAAACAGATGGAGCAAATGTTTGGACGCAAACGAAATTCGCCGATTTATATCATTTTTTAAATGGTACAATCCCAAACCAAATAGATTCGTGGCTCTTCATTAAAAAAGTTGGTTTTACAACTTGTTTAACGAAAGGAACAAAAACAGACCGATCATTCCTTTTTATACTCGTCGTATTGGTCAGTAATTAGTACGAAATGTCCAAAAGGAGTTTTGCAAAAATCGGTACTCTACCGTAATAAAAAATACATTTCAAAGACGAACGATACTAATGAAAGCAATTTTTATACATCGAATGGTATTTAGAATGAAAAAATGGGGCAGCGAGCGAAATACACAACGTGTTTATAAGTTGCCGCCGTGTCCAATACAACGATCGTTTACTCGTATTTAAATAGTCATTAAACTAAAGTACCTACTCAACTTTGTTAAACGAAAAGTACTTTCACTGTTCAATGTGCTCTTTTAGTTGGGAAATCGATAATTAAAAGCTGTAGAGAACGATCAACCTTTCGGAATAGCAACGTCTGGTGTGTTCATTTCAAAGTTGTGTAATTGCCCACTGAATGCAATAAAATCCTTATTTACGTCTTTAAGAATCTACGTAATGATATTTTAGAGAGCATAATTTTGAAACGAATCGTCATTTTGTTTGCAATATTAGCTCAAGCGAAGTGTGAGGGAATTAACGACCGAATTTTCTATAAGCGGGAACAAAGAGCTGTTAGTAAAAGAACAGTATCGTAAATATCAAAGTATAACTCGTTTGTGATATTCGTATTTAAATTAATATTTCAACTTCTCCGATCGGGTACCGTCTAAAAGATCAATGTCGCATAAACTTTAATTAAATTCATTTTGTCATGGAATAAACTAAGTTGATAGTACCTTCATCGTCGAGTTGAAACCTTGCACAACTGAAACATGGGTGGGCAATAATAACTTTGACAGTTACAACCTTCGCGTTGCTTAGTTTACCAACACGAGACCGTGGCTAACGAAACTTTGACACTTTCAGTCTACATACGATACATTGCTTGTCACTGAGCTATTCCAACCTCCTTACTTAAACATTCATGTAGTTCACCTACATGAACATCAACTACGCATAATCATAATTGTTCTCAACTGTATAATAATCAAGTTACAAATATTAAGGTCCTAAATAAATATAACGTCAACATAATTAGCAACTACTTATAATTTAAAGTATTCATGTTCTTTTAAATAAAAGTACTTAATACTTATAAATAAAACGGAATTGCATTTGTTCTATTGAAAAATATTACACAGGCTTGGATATCTGTAATACGATCTCATTATATCCGTGCCCACGGTAAACGGCAGTGAGCGGTAGAATTTATGGGCACTTAGTGTAATAAGCAATACGGTAGACTATTCCGCTATTGCCGATGCTTATGAACTATTTATTCGTACTTGCCAAAACACATTAGGGACCGTTTCAGACTTACATTACAGGTAAGACGAATAAAACTGTTTCTATTGTGTGCGACAGGTAGTCTGACATGAATAAGTCAACGATTGGATGTCCAAACTTCATCAATGTTTTTGTGACGAAGAATGGCCGAAACCGCCTCGCCTTGATATACAGACTTTTCTATAAGGCTCGTAGGTATTCTCTGACAACACATTTTAAAAGCGCCTTTCTTAAGATTAGACCGTGGGCCCCATTGTATTGGTCTCCGCTTGATCGAGCACCGGAGAGCAGGTGGTCGATAAATGAATTTTCCCAACTGTAGGAAATTGATTTTCATTCAGTGGGAGAAAATCGGTAGCTTTCCTTCCATTATGTAGGGTACAGCGAGTTTGCGTCAAAACCGTCATGTTGACTGGTGGCTGATTAATAAGTCGCCCACGTATATTCTATTTCGATATGAAAGAACTTCTTATAGCTTTTTTTTAATTATGACGAATTTGCTATCAATGACTGCGTCTCAATAACGTCTTATTTGGTTGGTTCTAAAAAGGAAATTGATATAAAATTGAATAATACCAATGGAAAGGTACATCAGAATAGAAATTAACATTTATATGAGATTTTTACCAGCCATCTATTGGACTGGTCTGATGGCCTAGTGGTTAGTGAACCTGACTGCTAAGCCGGAGGTCGTGGGTTCGATCCCCACCCAGGACAAATCTTTGTGTGACGAGCATAAAGGCTTGTTCTGTGTCTGGGTGTAATTTATTTATAATATATATGTATTTACAAAAAAATAAAAAAATGTATTTAAGTAGTATATCAGTTGTTTAGTACCCATAACACAAGCAAATATAATAGCTTACTTTGGGACTAGATGGCGCTATGTGAATGTGGTAGAATATTATTATTATTATGATCTATTTGTCATCCTCCCTCGAAGTAAGTCTACATTATCTTGAAATTATTAATACAATTACTTCCAATTCAAATATGGATTTGGATATATTTCACCTTTCTCTCTCTAAATTTAAGAGTAGAATATTACTTTTATCAATAGAACATGTTTGATAGGATATTAATATATTTTTCGGAATAAAACTTGTCAGTGAATGAGGGCTTATTTTAACATTACATTTAAGCCAGTGGTATTGAATTACGCGCCGAAATAAACTTTGTGTGGTAGTCGGTTTTAATTAAAAAAGTTTCGGTCGATTGCTTTATTACTTGATAGGTTTTGTGTTGCTTGTCTATCACGGCTCGACGAGCGTTTCAATTCACGAAATGTCCAAATATTAACCCCGAATTTGTCAGTTGCTGTCGTTTAAAAGGATCGCTACAAAAACAAACAATCGTAATACTATTATTTCGCATTTTAAATGTCAAAAGATCAATCTTTGGAAAATTAATGCTACCGTGCGGACTTTTGACGTCTCCGCTGTGCGTCTGATTTATTAATAACCTTTGTCACGACATGATCGCTTCGTTCATTTTATAAGAAACCTTGCTAAATATTTAATGCCAAAAAGTTGTTCAGTAAATTTTTGCATTAATAGGAGCGGAGCTGTCGTGTGGCCAATTCTTAAATGGGGACATCTAAAGTGGAATAACAAACGTGACGTCCATCGAGGTACGATCGGTATTTGTAAACTTTTTCAGTGCCTGCCGTGCCAGGACACCCCTTTACCCAATTTATGACGTCGTCGTGCATTTGAATAAGTTTACCATAAAAATAGGCGTTCTGTGGCCAAAAACTTTAGTAATAAAATGCAAATGTGACATTGGTGGCGCTGCTAGATAAAAAGGCCTGTGAGAACGCATGGATCTAGCTTAGTCTCTTGTACGTTTGAGGTAAACGATCAAATATACAAAAGGCCAAATTTGACAGAGATGACATTATCCTTTCCTTTCAAAGGCAAACTTTTAAAATTGTATATCAGCTGGTGTTTAAGTTATGTATTTTAAAATGTCAAAAGCATTTCACACTAAATGAATCTTCTAAAAATACGTCAGTTATGTAAACAATTTTAACAATTCCAGACCTAAATGGTTTGAATAAAACACGAGCTTTACCTCCCTCAACAAAAGCCCTTTGATTTTCATGATGGACTCTTCGTGAGACATAAAGAGGTAAATGTAACTCATGGTAGATAGGCAGGCGCTACCATGAAGATATAGGCACTAAAACAAACGCTTATTACAGTTCTAACGATACGTCGTAATGTCTCAAATGTTCTTGAAATGGCGCCCTTATATTACTGACCTTTTCACTCCCTCTGTCAAACTGTATATCTGTCTCTTTTATAAGCATACCGGAATATGAATGAGATGGATAGTGCCACATATTTTTATATTATTTTTATAGGCCTTTGTTGATAGTGCGGTCTGAACAGTATCTATTTATTGCGAAAATGTATATGTAATTGCATGTCTGATAAGTTTTAAGGTACTGCTTCCTTAATGGACCACATAATCTCTTAAATACTTAATAATTAAATAATAACCAACTAATCTGCTGCTTTAAACAGAAGAGGGGTTTGATTTGTTAATTATGCTGTTGGTTTTGATGATATATTAAGTTCATTATCATCACGATTAAAAAGTGAACGAATGCTAATGTTTCTAGGCAGGTGTCATAGTAGTCGTAAGATAAAACGGGAACATTTGGAAAGTATCAAGACATTTCAAATATCTTACTTCAAAGGCAAATCTGACACTTTGTCTGGCAGAATTTTGTTGTGGGCGCTCATAGCTATTCCTAAGTCTTAGTGGAATCTCTAGGATTACAGACATCGGTTACAAAGGAGGACGAACGTTTGCCATCTGTCAAAACTTGCTGGCTAACAAACAAAGGATTAAAATAGTACCTTGAGAACTCTGTTATATAACCTTTGTTGTATCAAGACAAGTCTGATACTAGACATTTGTTTATTTAAGGTATAAGCCAGCTCAGTGTCAAGGGTCAATTCATCCGTAAAAGAATTGTAAAAAATCTTAGAAAAAATCTAGTCTTTTAAAGGGATTAAATACGTAACCTCATGGTTAGCAGTCCCATCTATGAAAGCTAGATATAATACTTATATTTAAGAAAATAACATAAACAATTATAAAAGCTTTAAATTATTTTTTCCTTTCCATACAACGACCAAACCACCACAGAACGTAACTTATAAATCATTCGTTAGTACTAGGCGCCGAAAAGCAATTTATACAGCAATACACGTATACGATACTTAGAAAAGGCAGAAAAACAATCTGTTAGGTTCGACACACGGCACGTACGGCGGATCGAATGGCGGATTGGCGAAAATGATTGATAGACCCTCTCACGGCTGATAGGCCTTCCTAATCAAGAGAGACAATGGAATACTCCAGCGGAAATTTCCAATCATACGGTTCAAAAGTTGTTTACTGTTCAAGTTTTGGGACAAGTTACGTAATGTTGTTTGTACGTGGTATTATGTTTCTTTTTAAAGATATGCACGCTCTAGAGAAGAAGCTATATGTCGAGGAAGGATACAAACACAATTAATAGACAATGAAACTCAAAACAATAATTTTACAAAGAACTAGCTCTTTGGTCACCAGGGACTTTACACACAAATATCTATAAATCACAGAAATATTTGTATCGTGTAGGAATCGAACTCATGTCACTCGGCTCTGCGATGTTAGTGGCGAGGCACCGCCGCTGCGCCACGATGGCAGTCAATTATTTTTGGGCGATATATCCTGCCCTGTCTGTGGTCGAGGAATTTTTTTATTTATTTTGTTTTTTAAGTTTTTGTGTCGGTAAATCATGCTATTAGATTTTCTATAATAAAAATCTTAGGTATCATATACGATGAGATATAATGATCTGACATAGTTGGAAAATGTGGTTTTAACCCACATTTTTGTCTAAATCTCTGTCAACTTTTGGAAAAACATGTCACTATGTTGTGTTTAAATAAAATACCTAGTACTCTCTCTTCCAATATAGACATTTCAGACAACAAGGACAAAATTTAGCGCCTCTTTGGATAAACTATGTGCCTTTATTTACTATTACTATGCGCTTTTTGCGCGTTTCAATACGTCGCTATTAATTATTGTATTGTGACAAAGGAAAGAGTAAAAAGGCGTTTGTTATCTATTATCTACGTCATTTTTCTTTTAACGCCTGGTTTGTGTTGTTAAATGGCAATATGTTGGTGTATTAAGGATTATGGCATTTAACTATTATAATTATTTATCTTAAATATTATTAACTTGTAAAAAAATATCGTTTGCATACCAAAGTAAAGTACAAACAAAAGAGGACAGAAAATCGGCAAGGATAACTGGAATAGACTGGTTGAGTGATGCGAGGCATATTTTTAGTAGGGGTATATTAATTAAAATAGTAATATATTTAAATTCTTCGTAGATACATAATAATATATTGTTGATAAATAAGTTGGCTTACCCAAAATAATATTTGGAATATTCATCCGTTTTGTTTTGTTCAAACATTACACTAAACCTATGTTTTCATCAACTCTATAAAGCTAGACTTAAATATATGATGAAAGGGACCGGAGATATTCGATAAATAACTTTGTATTTCACAGTCATAATGAAACCCAACCTTATCTGGCGGAAGCTAGTTTCAGAATAATATTGAGGAGCTAAAGTCCATTTAAACGGTTCTTTGTACCTTACCACGGAATATTTAGTTACATTTAATTCTGGGAACTTACTCTGAATTTCGACATTCAAATGTTCGGTTTTGATGTCACTGTCAAATATAAGGAAAGTTAGATATGGTCGCTGCCATTTTCATACATGTAAGCCCCCTGGCTCTATTAAAGTTACGCAGTAGAACGTCTAATAAGAATATACGAGCATCTAATGCACACGTTACGTGTTGTTCAAACAGAATAAGTTATTAGGCTCCGTCAAAGTACTGTATTTGCATTCACTACCGAAGGAACAGATCGCTCCCCACGGGTTACTATGAATTTTCATAGTAATAATCGTACCTATACATAAGTTGTTATATAGCAAGCCCGTTCATTCAATATTGACTAGAATGAATAATAAATGGTAGGCCTCTGACAATACAATTTAGAAATGCTGCTCTGTAGTGACCGTACTGAGGGGACAGTTCCAAATTTTGTTATGTATTTAATGTTTATCGCATGATCTTTGACAGGTTGCTTTGAGCGTAGTTGCAATATTAAAATTCTACTGACCAAGAGGCGTAGAATAAACTCGTAGTAGGGTCAAATTCTATCTTATTTTTATGAAACTAGTGGTGAAAATTGTAAATTTGACATCGAAACACTTTATCCATGTCCATGTGTAACAAGCACTGTCTAGGTAAATATATTAATATACTTTATGTGGAACGGAATACTGATTGCTATGGTGGAAAGAGAGAGAAAATGCCTTGCAGTGGAGAACGATAGGTTGCAAATGGTTGAAGTTATTATACACAAAGAAAGCAAGACATTCTAAGTCTAATAGTGCTTTGAGTAAAAGCTCTTTTAGGCTGTCAGCAGAACGGTCTCACTTTAATATTGTATGGTAACGAGCTGGTCATGACTGACATTTAAGACGTTTATAGGCAGCGATAAGTGCTAATCCTCGGTAAGTTTGTTACTTTGGTATTATAACAGAATACTTGAATGTTCAGATCACTTTTTAATATTTTTGTAGTATTTATCGTTACAAGCTTCATAATACGTTTTCTTTGCATTAAAAACATATTTAATATTCCATTACGAACACACACACGACCGGCAACACGGTCCCAGAGATTTTTATGAAACGTTATTTCAGTGTATTTCGGTTAGATTTCAAATTAAAATTTTATTAATTAGAATATTAAATTTTATAAATTCTATTAATATCTTATACCAATAAAAATAAAAATATCACGTATTTAGTTAGACAATACCTATTGAGTAGTATTATTAAAATAAACACAAGGGGTACATTATACAAATATTGTCTAATAATTATTTATTAATTTATTAATATCCTTTATATATATATATATATTCATTATATATTCTTCTACTTTAATCCGAGAAATACGAGTTTGGAAATTAGAAAAAACATTTATTAAGGTCACCTCAATACAAACACAAGTTTTTGGATTATTGAAACGGATCCATTAATAGTGGAATAACGAAACTTCTAGATATCTCAAATGGACTATAACGTCAGTTGAGTTCATGAAAAAATCTGCTATTTGTTAGTTTAATTGTTATATTCGAACATAAATACGGTAACTTTCTAAAATTAAATAATACTAGAGTAAAAACGAACAAAGTGCTTGAATCTCTGTGACAAATTGTTTTTCGTGAAACTTTGGAAATAGAATACCGACACTAATGACTTCAAAAAAAGTTCAAGATATCAAGAGTTGTTTGCTAGAGATACGTTGAGAAATAAGTACCCGGAATATAATGTCATTTCATTACAGTATGTTGTGTACATTTATGTGTAGCAAATACAAACAAAATATAACAATACTTCGATAACGTAGCGAGGAAGAAGATCTCAAAAAGCTGGTTTTCACTGTTAAAATTGAGGAACGACGACCACGCGACCAGATCCTATGAATATGAAGTCACCAGATCGGCGAGTTACTGAGCTGTGGTGGAATCGAAGCCTCCAGAATGACCAATGACTGGGACATAATGGAGGTAGTAAACAAAATAATTAATGAGGAGGTCAAATTACTAAAATATCCGAGGATATACAGTTATTTGGAAACGCTTAATGATTTTATTACATTTCTTCATTGAATAACAGTAGACGTATGAAGAGCAACATATTCAAAGTATGATAGGTATGTGTCCACCTGCGTTCGGACACATAACTGAATCACAATTCAGGCCCCGTCGAGTAACACAATGGGCAGTACGGATGCAGAACAATTTATCCATTAAACCTTTTTATTGTGTCCATGACATTTTTCCATTTTGTTCGTAATTACTCTAGATATTTAAAACGTGTTGTTTTATTCATAGACTATAACAAAGACACCTTCTTGCTAAATTCTCTATTTTTACTTCTGAACAGCAGGCTTTCCCTGGGACTCGCGAGTGCCATTCACCATGGAACTTATATCTTCTAACTAGCGATATAAGTTCCTTGGTGTTCACAAGGGTTCATCAATGTTTTGGTGTATGTGGTGGTGGTATGGTATAGTGACGGGAGTGTGGATGTTATTGTCCCGTAAACTATAAAAAAATATAAATATTCTATAAACGTAATTATTATTATTTATATTTCTAACATAAGTTACATACATAATTATGTATTATATAATGGTAGGTTAATGTAATGTATTAAATATTAGGCCAGTCAATAAATGATTTTAAAGGGAAATGTCACAGGTAAAAAAAAAACAAAAAACGAGACCTTCTTTGTGCTCCTTACCCTCGGGTTCACCTCGAGGGGGTAAGGACTTTTAGTATGTTTATCTCCTAACTAGTCGAAACAAAGTTCCTAAGTCAAAGTTTCTGCTTTCGAAATTTTCCTCCACAGTACCATTTCGAGTATAGAATATATATATAGTATAGAAAGTGCTAAGTAGACCATACGAAACAAACGCATCATTTATTAAACTTGAGATAGCCGTGTTGCCGTGATTCCCCACCCCACCTATTTAGACTGATCAATAAGCCCCCCGCGGGGCAAAAAATGTTACAGTTTACCCACGTTTATCTCCACAGGGAGGGTAATTAATCGAAAGGGAACTTCAAAAACCTTTTCCGCAGGCATTATGAGAAATATGAAAAGGAAAATAGCTACCTTTATTAACTTGATTAAAAAGATTGTAGTCACTGTTTTTAATTAGTATTATGTATTGTTTCTTAATAATAAAATACGAACATTGTTTTAAACAAAAAAAAAATTAAATTTCAGTTGCGCTTAACATGTTTGACTTACGACGTATTGTTTGTTCGCTTTGAATTTTTCCATTACTTGTTGATAATTTATATTAAAAAAAAAATTAAAAAAAATTACGACGTAAAGGTCGACTCCAACCAAACAACTATCCTTCTTTTAACTTACTAGTTAAAAGCCGTAGCTCCCGTGGATCTTTATTTGGCCACTGCTCAGCTCCTATTAGTCGAATCGTGATGTTATATAGCCTATAGGCTTCCTAAATACATAGGCTATCAAACACTAAAATATTTTTTAATTTGGCGCTGCAGTTTTTGAGATTAGCGAGTTCAAACACACAAACTCATCAGCTTTATATTATTATACTAGATGTCGCGCGGGGCTTCGCTCCCGTCGTTCTTTTTTCGGCTACTGCTTAGCTCTTATTGGCCGTAGCGTGATGTTATATAACCTATAAATGGGCTATTCAACACTAAAATAATTTTGAAAATCGGTTCATCCCGAGATCACCCTTTACAACGTTAGAAACTGACAAACTTTACCTCTGTATGATATTAGTACAGAAGTATAGATTAAATATGTGGATTAGCAGAGTGCAAATAGCAGAAAGAAAAGTTTTATTGACATCGGCTTATAAATGAGCAAAAGTTGTAGAGCGCGAATAAGGACTGCGGTTCGCTCCACTCCGCCGTATCGCTCAGATATTGTTGAGTTCAGCACTCGTACCATAGCTGGTCAAGTTGTATATATATGAACAAAATAGTTCATGGCAATAAATTTTTAATTTCAATAACATTTGTATTGTAGAAACAAATGACAATGTATAGATAGCTTTTTACCAGACTGGTTTTACAGGACGGGTAGGTACTGTTTTTCGCGCGTATCTTGTATGTTTGTAAATATCTTTATTTCCACGTTTCTTCCAAACGGCTGCATGGATTTCGACAATTAAGGTATCATTAGATTCTTCTCAAAAACCCAAGTGTCCTTATATAGGTATTATAAAAAAAAAAAGACAAAACGGCGGACTTTTGGCGCCAAATTATAAGAAGTTAGTTATTTTTTTTTAACCAAACGTATCGACTAGTGTATCAAAATAATGGGAATCAAAAGGAGATTACATAGTTATATTCAAAAAGAGATTAAACATAATTTAATGGTGTCAAATTGTAAGTAGTTAATTTTAATTTTTTTAACCAAAACTATCGAGTAGAGTATCAAAATAAAGGGAATCAAATGGAAATTATAAATATATACAATGTTATACTCGTATATTTAAATTTAATCAGGAATAATAACAATTTTCGGCCTTTTTAGTGCGTTTCTCATCTGTTGATTTTTTGCAGTCGGGTTATTTTAATTTTTTAATTAAATTTACTTGTTGTAATTTTATTGTTATCATAAACTCACATTTATCAGTAATTGAGCCTGTTGCGAGAGTGAGGCTAACCTAATAACATTCCAATTATCTTAATATATTATTTTCAGTAAAAGGCGCTAATAAGAATGATTAAATTTTATAATACTACACAGTTAGGGTAGGTAGGTATGTACCTGAACCAGACAGGCCGAATTTCGTTTTCATTCCCCCTGTATACGAACAACTTTTTATTCGACATTCCCCGTATATTTGTAAAGGTATGAGTATTTTTATTGGGTAGCTCTTGATATTAAATTACCGAGTGAAATTCGACAGAGGTTGTTTTTTACATGGTGGGCCTAGTGAGCAAGCTCGTGTAAAATGCAATTAAGATCAGTGCACACGCCTGCCTGACGTGGCAAACAAATTCCGTCTAGTCTAATTGTGTTACTCCATGCAAACATACTGTTGATTGTTAATTATATTATTATGCTAATGCACAAAAACGTTTTGTGTTTAATGTTAAAATTACATTTTACACGCTACCCAAATTGTAAATTACAAAAGATTGTAACTATCCATTTTTTTTAAAAGAGTGGCGTGAGTTTCTTGCCAGTTCTTCTCATAGCTCCACCCAGTCAGCGAACTGGTCGTAGGCAAATTTGCTGACACTACTTTTCGGATAACCTGTTACATTCTTATCTTGTGACTTTCGTAAGTGTTACCTTGTAACCTAGATGAATAAACGAGATTATATTTCCTTTTGTTTTTTCATTTCATTTCATTTCATTGGACATAAAACTGCGTTTGTTTGTTGTTGATCCATGACTCGTTTTACAGTTTTACTAAACGCTTCAATATTCAGGTGGTGTTTTAAAAACGCTATAAAACCTTTATGCATGCAAAACGAAATGAAAGAATAGTGACTAGATGCAAAGGATTTGTGCCGTCATGGCTCGTCAGTGCAAGTGGAACGATTCTCCACTACGCCGTAGAACAAAAGATCCACGTAGCACAGTCGTAGCACACCGCCCGCATGTTGTGTCACACACGCTGCAGGGCTAAGCTCTACCATACGTGTGGTCATATTGATGGGTTTTAAATTGCTTGCTCAGTAAGCCCATGTTATAGTTTCATTTGCCAAAGTTTTTATGTTTATGACAGACATTTAATTTTCTTCATCAATACAAAATAAACTAAAACCATTTTGATTAATATAACCACATAATATATTTTACGCGTGGTCCTTTAAAATATAACTCCAGTTAGCATTCGCAAACTTTGTGATGGTCTTTGCTGAGGTAGTCCCGAAAAAGGGACCCATTTGAAACCCTCTATGTGTAATTAAGGTCCCAATGCGTCAACGTTGCCTTGATGTGGGTTCAAAAGCAATGCAAACCGAGTATACCTAAGCACACTTTAACTCGTCGCAGCTGAACAAAGTCAATGTCCCAGACATTTTGGGTTTCACCTGGGCGAATTAATTCTCCTTTGACTCTCTAAATAAATTTCGAAGCTTGATTCTTCGCTTTTCCGGACATACCTGTCAAAGCGTGTGTAGCACCATCTTAAATCTAGAAAATCGTGTGATCTCAAGCAAGCGAAGACGGCAAACTTCATAATTTCTGTATACTTAGACGGTATCTAAGTGGTACTAGGTATCTACACACGGGACTTGCGCCACGCAGTTTGATTAGCATCTCTTCTAAATATGATCTGGAATTTTTGGAGTTTGAATACAAACTGGAAGTAACACCAGGACAGAACTTCGACTATTGACTAACATTTCTAAGCTATAAACCTAATTTTATGATTTGATAAGGGCGAGTGCCTTTCAATTAGCTGTATCGTATAAAATTTATAAAATTGACTACAACAGTAAGTAGTTGTAAACCAAGTAAGTATATAAAATTGTAAATAAATCAACTACAAAGACTTCCATTAGCCCAACTGTCTCAAAGAAGCATCGGCTGTAAAGTAAGAATCGATTCCTTCAATACTAACTTACTTTCAGTAACTATAAAAAGTTGAGTCTGTGAGACTTCCAGAGGTATCTCAAATCGCAGGACGTCAATTCTACGTCGAATTCTCAAGAATTATCCTCGAAATTGGAACGAGATTTTGAAATTTTAGAGCGGACTGAACGGGGAATGGTAACGTAATTTTCTGGTGCGCTGTCGAGATGGCGTCGCGTCGCTTCGACGTGTTGTAATGCCGCGTAACGCCCCGCCGAGCGCCGCACGCCGCGCCAACCGATTAGATTCGATCAAATAGAAAATTCGGTGTTTCGATAACCAACAATCTGGGTGCGGCGATCATTCAATAACGTGCTACTTACGTGCTCCCCAACCACCAAAATTTATACAATATCGTTCTGTGCAGGTGCGCTCGACGCTTTTCATTCACGGTGAAACAAACAAGGAACATGAAAATCTCAATTAGATTTTACTTTCGAAAATAATTCTGCAAAATTCGCAAAGTTTCTATTTGACTGGACAACAAAGATTGACAGTGCATTCTAAAAAACAGCCTGACTGTTTTTTAGCGCTTTGAAAAGTGATGTAGCGCGAATGTTCACGGCTTCTGAAACTGGTTTTTAAGCTCGGTATTGTAAACTCGGGTGGTGTGATCGAGATAGCTCGCTCGGTGGGCATGCAGCGGATGCATTCGAGTAACATAAAAGCGGAAGGTTTTCCTTATTTTCCTCGAGTTCCCCATTTCCTCGGATGAGCGTCCGCACGGGACGCGAGTGCTACACGATTTTTAACTTAGCTCTGTACAGGTGAGTCGGCATGCTAATGCAGTGTTCGAGTTTCGTGAACAGTATTACATATACCCGGATGGTCTTAAATTCATTAAACTAAAAGGTGTATTCTTTTAAGCGGGTCCTCTTTTGAATTTTATACTGGAGAAAAATTGCTTTTTCTGACAACAATGTAAACAATATTTCCAGTGAACTCCTTTCGCTCGGAACTTCGGCAAGCTTTTTATCGAGCAAAATAGAGCGTCGAGTTTATCTACAAAACAAACAAAACTTGCTTTACTATTGTGCTATTAACATCGAATGCAGCTTTCTACTTTCGTTCTATTCATTCAGTGCATTTTAAAATACATACACTTGGTCAAACACTGGACAACGTGTTTTTGTTTACTAAGTAGTATTGTAAAAAACTTATAGCTTTCAATGTACATACCTATTATATCCAATTTATACTTCATAAAACACTATGTAGATTGAATTTAAACGAGATCACTAATTAAAATCACGAGTTCACAGAAAATTATTCGTTTACGCAGTCGGCACTCGTCACTGTTAGAGGGTAAATAGACTACCTAATGTACTTTTGACTGAAGTTGAAGGTGCAACTTAGTTTGCACTGCAATCAATTTTAAGTGTCCACTATAATGTTCGCTTTGGAGTGAGCTCGACGTAATTTGATTTAATATTTTAACTGGAGAAATTGAGTTCGATGCGAAGTTGGCCGTACAGCTATCTGTTGTAAGTTTGTAGTACGTTTTGTAACTGCATTAAGTGTAATTGTACTTTGTGAAGATAATCATTTTGATTCTTATTGAATTCAATTAATGTTGAGCTCTAATATTTGTAATTGATTCTACCTACATAGTCCCTCTATGGGTTTTGTAAACCACAATAAATTAACCAATAGAAATACAACACTCCGCATGTTCAATTATGTTTCTAATGTTCTAAAGTTATCTAACTATGTTTATCAAGCCCTTTCTGACTTTGTCTACAAGTCTAAGAGCTGTGTAGTTTTCGGTGGAGTAAACGATAATATTTTCTTAATTTGCCTCTTCAACTAATTTTGCAATGCAAACTGCTTAATATTATTCATATATTATAAATTTGTTAATTTCAATATTATTTCATGCATTAGGAACATTTTAATATTCTCTTAATATTATATTATTAGTTTAAAGAAAAAGTGGGAAAGTTTATAAAATTATTATCAATAATTTTACATTTAAGAAGCATCATATTTTGAGTTCCTAAGTCTGTCATTTTTATATATTTGACAGCAATATTGACTCCGAGTAAGATGTCAAAATTCATAGTGGACCTACTACTAAAGGGGCTCCTCAAAATCTTAACATTCATATTTTGATATTGATGTCAATCGTTTGAAAATGACAGTTACATTTTTTAATAGTTTATTATTAGCGTCGTAGTGGTCGATTTATGCACTTGTTGTATTTTATCGAATGTACTGTATATTGTGAGTGTAGCGAGATTCAAGGCAAAATGCAAGCAGCACTATGTTCTTGATTGCAAATGATGTCAGCACACGGCAACCTCTAATAAGTGCTCTGTCTATAGACAATGACACTGCATTTATTCCGCCGTATCATACGGCCTCTTTGGTCTTGTGTATATACGGACTGTGCGAGAGGGTTTACGGCGATGTATCGGGTCACGGCCAGGAGGCTTACGATATTGTGAAAAGTTTACTGTTAATATGTTGTATTGGCTATCTGATCTAAATGCAAAATCGCGCTAGAAGCCTATTGGAGCCTATTGGAAACTCTTTGGGTGGCCTATGTCCAACAATGAAAATACGGCTGTTATATAATCAGATACAAAATTGAAACTTTTACTTGTAATTTACTTGTGATAATATGTTTATGCCAGGCCAGAGTGAATTCATAACTTCATCAATTTGATGAATGTCATCAACGGTGCCTTTACCAAAAATCCTTCCTTCGAATTCATTAATCCAGTTAATGAGCCAAACGCATAATGACGCATTGTTCCAGCTTCTAAGCTGTGGTAACCCATTGTGATAGGGGAAATGCCGCGCTCCACTAAACTAAGCTGTGGGTCTTTAGACGCTTTTATATAGTCGTATAGTAGCTCCACAACATTCACAACACATTGTTCTCTTTAAAAGATTAAGCTAATACCCACCAACTCGCTAATAACTTCAATTTTGTTTGCTTTGATTAACGGTATTTAATTAGCTCTAGGTTTGTTTTAAAATAATTCATGGTTAGCCGGCGGCATCTTATTCGATTAATTTCGTTTCGTTGAGAAGACTCAGATGAAATAATTGTAAAATTTTCAATTTATTTTTGTAAATACCTATACAATTTCCATTTTAATATTTTATTCTTATAACTAACATATTTCATTTAAATCGAACATTTAGTTTATAAAGCAATAGTAAAAACATATAAACGGTTAAAGTTGCTACTAAATGTTTTCCTCATTACGTAATTCAATCGCTGAGATTGCGATACACAAATACGATTTTAGTTTGTACAGACAGTGAAGTGTATGATGCCGCTCGCCGTCTGGATCGGTCCTTATTGAATTATTGGTCCACGGGACGTGACTCAACGCACCCCGTGATCGGGCCATTGAGTTCTCGATGTTTGCTCGATTCCCGTACGTGTGCGGCGGACTTTAATCGATTCTTGAATGATTCTTGTCGCGTGTGGCGCACTCCATACCGCGCGCTCGTGCGTGCTAACGTTTTGAATTTATTGTTTGTTTTATATCTACTGCACGAAAAGAAGAGTATATAAAACATCCTCAGAAAAAACCGTTATATTAAACAATTTCTATATAGGAGTTTGCCGGCGTTTTGGTGTGTAGTTCACAACATCTGTAGCGGACCCTGAATAAACACTCGACGCGAGAAAAGAGGGAAAAAATGAATAATCTAAAGAAATTTAATTTTACGATGGCCCTCCACCTATTCAGGAATGAGACACAATAAGTGAAAGGGTTTCTTTTCAGGCACCTCGGCTCTAAAAAATTGAGGTAATGGAACGTGAATAACAATTCGGCCCTCCGGGGTACGAATCGGATGGTGGGGATGAGGGGGGGATAGATTGATGGCACCCGTTTGTAGCATCTGTCGTTTAAGTGAGCATCGATTATAGTACACACCTCGGTATTTCTTTGTTTGGCAAGCGACGTTTGACTCGACTCATCAGTCACGCCGGCTTGGGGGATTAATTTTGCAATATAAACAAATGACATGCTGATATTTCCTTCCCTGAGGGACGACTCGCCTTGCTCCAATGATAAAAGACACCGTTTCTGGTTATCGAGAGATCCCGTCGCTAGCTTTTATCATTTTGTAAGAGGTTTTGTGAATATTTGATAAATGGTTTGTATGATTTTAGTGATTGATGTTAAAGGTGAGACTGAGAACCTGTAATCATTAGATACGGTTTTTATAACGTGAGTTTTACATTATTGATATTATATCTGTTCCAATATATGTTTGATTGCTCATTTTTTTAAAGTATTAGTTGAAGCAGACTTTGCAACAAACTTTCAGTTCGTCCCAGACATAAAATGAAGAGCTGAATCCCTGTAATACCTACAAGCGTTCAGTCGTGTCTAACATGACTGCCACTTGTTTAAGTACGTACACCTGATTTAAGCCCAAACTGAAGTTACGAACAATGTCCTATCTTCTTGTTACTTAAGTTTCTTGCGCCTGGACTCAATTTAAACATTAAAATATTGATGTAATCTAAAATATTCCTCAAATGTGTTTTTAACGACGAAATATTTTAAGATTATACTTTATTTATAGATATATTTTTATTATTTCTTTTTTAAATTTTTTTTGGTGGCTGGCCGTTGGTTGCTGGCGGCACAGGACCGTTAGCAGTGGCGTAAATAAGATGAGGCCTATGTTCAGCAGTGGACGTCGTTGGGCTGATATGATGATGATACTTTATTTATAAACTATGTTATATTAAAAATAGTATTTAACTTAAATTAAGGTTCAGAGTCGTTTTATATATTGATGAACTCATATTTTTGAACCAGTCAACAAATGTTGAAAAATAGGTCCATTTAGATATATGTCAACCCGTGATCACAGTCGGTACAATTCGATCAAAATTTCAGGCAAACAAAAAAATATAAGTATTGAATAATAGGCAAGTATATACCCGATGTCTACTCATTAAAGTAGACATATTTATACGTTTTTTGCTCTTAATAATATCTATTTATCTATTTTACAGTGAGGCAACTGTTTAATCAGATTAAAAGTGTATCAGTAAGAGCTTGGCAACCTTACCCATGATTTTGCGGATTTACGAGTTATGTATCCCCTTTGCTCATCTGAGCCGCGGATGTATACCTATATTACCTATAATGCTGGAAGTATTACACTATAAACAGGTATTAGGCTAGGAGATGGTGAGCAATTGAGTATGCAGTTTTTGTAAATGTAAGAGTTAAAATGAACGGTCTGGGAAGTAAGTTATTTTATATTACTAACATTAGATAGTTTATTAATAATTTTTAGAGACCTAAAGTATATCTACTATATTTACAGTTCGAAAGATTTGTTATAACGAAAATATATTCATTAAATTTATGAATAAACGCAACAAAGGTTTTTCATAAACCCAGAGTGCAAATAGTTTTAAACTATTTAAATATTAATAAAAAACGTGGTTGGTTTATGGCTTCAGCTGCGTCTTTCGCAATTTATATGAGTTGTGCGAGAGAGATCTATTATACTGGTAGTGGTCGTAAGTGATGCGGCGTACGTGGCCGGGGCATTACGGACGCTGCTCGTTATGACATTACTCAGTAGGGGAGGGAATATGACGTAAATGCACCTCGTCTCCATAGATACACATATCAATACAGACTAATTTGTAGTGCAATCTTTTTTATCAAAAAAGTTTGACGCAGATCCATACCCATTCCGACCTTGGTGTTAGAATTTATCAAGTCGCTCATAAGGCTTCCAACTTGACTTAACGACTAGGTACCACAATATGTGACCGGGACCAACGGCTTTACGTGTTTCCCGAGGACGCGACGCGAATGAAATTGCCACAAATGGTCATCCATCTACGGATTGACCTTACCGAACGTTGCTTAACTTCGATAATCGTAATAATGGACATCTCACTACCACAATGCTACAAGCGCCTATTGTAGTATATATTGTAGTATAGAGTAGTGTAGTTATTAACTAAACGCCCGGCTGGAGTCACCATTAAAGTATAACATGAAGCAAAAATTACTTAAGGGCTAGGATATTTATTTCTGTAGGAACTCGTAAATGAGTTTATACAGAAAATATGTTTTTTAAAGTGAGTATATCCAATCTTATAATGCTATAATTATTATTATTATAATATATATAAATGCGGAATTAGGATGGATGTTTGTTACTACATCAAGTTAGAACAGCTGCAGATATATGAAATTTGGCACACAAGACATAGGCTACTTTTTAGGGACATACCATGTGGGAAGAACCGTAGGCTGAAGCTAGTATGGTTTTATGTTATGAACCAAGATTTTTCTTCTTCATAATTTCATCATCATCATCATCATCATATCAGCCCAATGACGTCCACTGCTGGGCCTAGGCCTCACCTAATTTCCGCTACAGCGAGCGATTTTAAGCCACCTCCAACCAATGACCACCAGCAACCTCGACCAGGTCGTCGGCGTCGGTCCATCTGGTCTTCATGATTTAGTAATTTATTACTATGACACACTAAACAGTACAAAAATCTCGTCCTATTACGTGGTACTCGTTGTACTCACGTCATACTAGCTTATTAATAATAAGATGTATGAAGATAAATTAGTTCAACACCAAACGTCAATATGCACCGTCTTGCAACTCAAGAATATCTTGGCACTTATATTTGTGTCGAAAATACGAAACCCCTTTAGTAGGGTATATTGAAGGGAATTAGTTCCGTACTTAATTACGTAACCGAGCAACACGTTGGAATAATGCCAGTCAGAGGGGTGACTTTAATAGCTGTTACGATGACATTTGCAAAATATAATGAGACCCGTTTTGGTGGTTATTCTATTTTTTTTTTATAAAATTGTGATTTACCATATGTTTATGATGATATTATCAATGTAATTTTTTTTTGATAAACGTAGTCATAGTACGTATATCTGTTGCTACCGGATTCGTCATCGTAACTATACAGTTAGGCACAAAAATTGATCTATCCGTTTCACGGAACACCACCAGTTGTACCGAGATATTTCGTAACTTGTAGCCTGTGTTTTTTATTTTCATTACAATCAGTATATTTGCTGTCACATATATTATTATAGACAGTTACTTTTATATTATAACAAAATATGTATTAGATAATGCCGTTGTCACTCTGACTATCTCGTCTATGTTGTTTTGGGGAAAATGCTAGGAGAAAACAGTGTTCGACGTGTCGCTTGGCGAGTGCGTTCGGATAAGCTCGCGGCCCTTGGAGGCTGTGCTAGTAAATAAGGATCATAGGATTATCGAGAACGGCGTATTCACTGTGAAAAGAACCAGGATTTACAGCGTATGGTGAAAATGGTTACTTAATACTTTGTGCCTTGTTTACTTCACTGTAGCGGCTTAGCTGTTAATTTTTTGCTTATGACTCTTTACACATACAATTAACTGGATAAATTCAGCTACGGCATTTTTTCTCTTCTTTACAAACAAGTAGGTACTGATACTGTACTCTTGAATGACATAACACAGCCATGTCATGTCACAGCTGCTGTCTATGGCGCGTACAAAAATTTTGTGGTAGAAAAAGTAAAGACAAGAAAAATACTTGTACTTACATTTTAATTTGGAGTCGTAATGAATTATGTAATGATTATGAGCAGAAAAATTACACGTTTGGTTAAAATGTAGCGTTATTATTGGAGTAATCTCATAAGGATGGAGTTATTTTCCAATCTATTTAAATAAAAGATAATCAGAGCTATGTCTAAATTAAATTCATCATCATCATCATATCGGCCTAATGTGGTGGACTAATGTGGGTAACAGTGGACGTCCACTGTTGGACAGGGGCCTCACCAAATTCTCTCCATAACGAGCGATTTTATACCGCCTGCAACCAATCAACGGCCTCCAGCAAACATCTTCATTTTGATTCTTATATATTTGTAATAATTTGTTGTTAAATCATCATGTACATACTAGCGGTGTAAACCAGCTATATATATAAATTTCGAGCCCACGTGTAAGGAGATTACGTCGAGGCACCCACACAAGGGGAACACACCAATACACGTACCGTCACCCTCCTAAAAACACCATTGTATTAGAATATATTCTAATAAATTTTGCAATACTTCTGCTGGAGCTTGAGTCTTTATACCGTAAACATTGAGGGTATTAGTGATTGAAATGGATATGAATAACATAAGCATAAATTATGGTTTGGGCGGGGGCGTAGGTAGGGGAGGGTCATATTTACGTTTTACCACGTATTTTAAGTTTCATCTAAGGAGGTACTACATTCTAGACCGTATGCATTTGTTAGCAGTCTAATATAAGAAGCTCAATTAGACTGATTGTAAAAAAAATATGGGATATACGGAGATGTCAATCAGACTCCCTTTTACGATGACTAGATATTAATAGATGAATGATTTCTATAAAGATAGTCTAGTAAAAGTGAGTTAAGGATTCCTAGTGCTGTAAATCATCACGTCATTACCTTTATTTATGTAACCCAAGTTAAAGTGTTAGGTAGGTACCGCATGATTTTAAATTATATTCATTACATGGGCGCGTTAGGACGCGGGTGTTATGGTGATATACCAGTGATGATCTAAGATTATAACTATAATATTCTACCACATTCACACAGCGCCATCTAGTCCCAAATTAAGCAATTATATTTGCTTGTGTTATGGGTACTAACAACTGATATACTACTTAAATACATTTCTTTTTTTGTAAATACATACATATTATAGATAAATTACACCCAGACACAGAACAAACCTTTATGCTCATCACACAAAGATTTGTCCTGAGTGGGGATCGAACCCACGACCTTCGGTTTAGCAATCAGGGTCACTAACCACTAGACCAACAGGCCAGTTATAAATGGTTTGTTACTATTAAATCCTTAACTAAATACTTAGTTTAATGTTTTCTCTATGCTTCGAAATAAAGTACAACCTAGCGAATAGCAAAAACAACAAGTATTTATTCGGTACACAATAATACCACGTCACATAATCCCTGCTATCCCTGCTACCTGCGGTTGTTGCAACTCGTCAACAATATGATACCTACAAGCCGGGGACAAAATAAGCTTTATGAGATTAGACGGGATACGCGGAAACCGTACGGAATATACCTATATGGAATTACAAAATAAATCTGGAATCACGTGTAGCCTCTCTCACTAGAAACAAGGATCGAATATACACTAAACTACTACCTACGTAACAATGTGTTCTGATGTAATTTATGTGGTTGAAAAATAAACTGTGATCGTAGTCCTTGTGTGGATAGAGCCTAAATATTCGTCCAATCTTGAAGAACTCGACAAACAATAAAGACGAGACGTCCCGTCACGCTCGGTATTTATTTTATAAGAAAACATTCCGAGAAATCTTTTTACAAAGGGTTAGCAAGAATGTGTTGTGATGTTTTTAATTCAAAGTATAAGATGACAGGGTTACCTTAATATAACTCACATCTTGTCACATATTGTGAAAATGTAGGTATTTGATATTTTATGTGATATTACAAGTTTTATTAACATTCTTCCTTGTTGTTTACAAGAATAAGTAATTAAATTTTGTCGTACAGTACGGCACGAGGTTCATCCTCTCTTTCAAAAGAAAGTTGATTGTTTAGATTATATTCTGCAGACCAGCACCTAATTTTTTCTAAGACATAGGTACAAGAGTTTCTTTAGGTATAATATTTTTGTTAACATTGACGATGAAATCGTCTGAAAAGTAACGGACCTGCGTTATTGTAAATAAAGATAATTGAAACTCACAAACGTTTGAATATCACCTTACATAGTCTAATATAGATACTATGACAAAACTATAACGTAATTAAAATGAGATTATCAGCAATAACGTGGAATATGTATACAACAATAATGCAAACCTCAAAACACGGGCAACGGCTTGATTACTTCAGATGGTGTCAATGAATGTGTCAAAAATATAAGTTGCATTGGCAATATCCAATCAAATTAATGGGCAACAATGGCCTGTGATAGGATTGGGATCTGGTAAGCCATTATCACCGCGACTCTGCCCTTGTACTCCCATTTCGGATCCAATCTAATCTGATAGGTGGTAAGAGCATTCGCACCGCCCAAATCTGTGTACGGTAATTATCTACAAGCCACATCGACCCTAATCGATTATGTGTGATTCAACAATTATTTATTACAAGTTATAAGGATTGTCAGCAAATAGAATGTGAAAAAATTACCTATATTTTACAAATAAATAAATGATTGTGATTATGAAAATAGGTACTAAAATTGCATTATGATTCTTCGCAGGTATTAAAATAAAACTTTAAATTAATAGTAAAAAATTAAAAGTTTGTTTTGTGAAACTCGTAAAGTTTTCACAAAACAGACTATTAATTTCGAAACTAATTATAGGCTCGACGTTGCTACACAATTACTTATCAACAAGTTAATTTTATTCATCTAACTTTAATATAATATATGCACACACCTGAATTTCCTAGAATAGATTGGAAAAAGGAATGTTCATACTTTGAATTTAAATCGGTGCAAATTCGAAAGGACAATATGTTTACAATTTTTCTCGAAGAAAAATTTTCTCAGTTCCGAAGTAAAGAAGGCAAGTCGCTTACAGATACAAGTGTATATATTCTTCAATAACAAAGTGTTATGCATTTAATGTAGGTACTATTCTGAATTCAAAGCTACTTTTAAAGTGTGTTGATATTATATTAATTATTTTACTCGTTATAGTTTTCTCCATTTATTTACTTCAAAACTTTCATTGATGGTGGCATTATGTCATAATTTAATTATAAGAGAACAGGTAGTATGCTAACTGAAGTAATACAATCTATATTAACGAAATCAATGTCAATTCAGTTATTTAGAATATTTTAATATATACATATACAAAATTTATAAATACTAAATTTCTATGAACCGTATTTTATCATAGACCTTGCTTGATAAAGCTAAATAGTCTGTTTGTTTTGTGTAATATGTATAATAAGATCTTAGCCTTATACTCAACAAAGTTGTGGGAACTGAGTTAAGGTGAGAAGAAGAGAAATGGCCTTTATCTCCTACTATCTAATATATATATATATTGACTGGCCTGTTGGTCTAGTGGTTAGTGACCCTGACTGCTAAGCCGGAGGTCGTGGGTTCGATCCCCACCCAGGACAAATCTTTGTGTGATGAGCATAAAGGTTTGTTCTGTGTCTGGGCGTAATTTATCTATGTATATATTTACCAAAAAAAATGTATTTAAGTAGTATATCACTTGTTTAGTACCCATAACACAAGCAAATATAATTGCTTACTTTGGGACTAGATGGCGCTGTGTGAATGTGGTAGAATATAATATAGAATATAGAATATGTTTTGCTTGCTATGTTTGCATTAAAACAGCACGCTGCAGTTGTTGGTGTCCTGTGTTCCTATCTACAGAAACGATACTAAAACAATTTTATAGATAATATTGTATGTCAATTTAATGTGACGTCAAATATTTCATTACAACCCATAAACGCACTGCTGGGTATTGGTCTCCTCCAAATACTTTGGAGATAAATTAGCCTACTATACCACGCTAGCCAGACGAGTTGGTATAGGTTTGATTCGAATTTTCCCTTTCTCACAGTGCTCTTGTCTGTTTATGCTTTATACTTTAAAGTTTCTCCGATAGTCGCCTTTTACGACACCGACGAGTTGAGATGGGGTAGTGACATTATGTATTCTTAATCCGTCACTACACGGACTAAATAATAATTTAATCTGTTTTTATGAATAAGTCTCAATTACCATAGCAAAAAATTCAAATTGATAAAAATGTTTCCTGTAATTCTATTAAAATATACAAGATATTGTAAAAAAGTGTTCAGATTCATCCAAGTGTATAAAACTATGAAGTTATTCTGAGTTAATGAAATAAAATATAACGATAATTCTCACTAGCGTTTATAACATATAGTTTTAGAAAAAAATACGTTCGCTTTTATAAACACATTCACATTCGCACCTTTTCATTCGAGGCTCCTTTAATGGCTACCAAGAGCAGTAAAAACCGCGTGTAATATTTTAAGACCAAAAAGTTTACTAGTTTATTTCGAGGGCATGTTTTGCTAAAAATATGTATACGCCCATACATTTTTATGAATATATTTTCCACAAAACCTTGATATTATAATAAAGGTCTCTGATGTTTCAAAACATAACTAGTACGTCCTCGTACGTAAGGTGGGAAAAGGTTTACTTTGGTATAAACAATGTTTGCCGAACGTGATCACAACATGATAGTGAGGGAGCTTATGGATTGGTTTATCTTGATTAAAATTTGTTATACTCGTGCAAAAATAAAAATATAACATAATTTTATTTATACTAAATAAAACAAATAAATTCTTAGCAATATTCAAGAGTAAAACAGAAGGACATAATATAATAAACGAGCAATTATAGCTAATTATCCAGTCATTAAAATAATTATAGATCAACTAGTTAAAGAGAGATGAGTGATGCGAAATAAATCCGGCCTCCTACTTATATTATACGTTCGAAAGTTTGGATGGATGGATGAATAGATGTCTGTTACTCGGCATACGGATAGATAATCTGGAGTAGCACATAGGCTACTTTATAGCGATATACTGCGTGCGCCATGGGCGTCGCATGTCCGAATAGACGACCAGTATTATTAATTAAAGTTAGGCGCGTCTCTGTACTCTCGTATCTATCAAAGTTAGTCGTTACTTAAGGATTGAGTTAGGTACTTTGCGACCAAACCTATTGTTCAACAGACGACTTAAGGTGTTCGTAATTTTGTGCGACAGGAGTTTCACTTTGATTGAATTTAAGTATTAAATATTGAGGCAAATCCCACGGCCTTAGATGTTCCCCAAACATTGGACGGATTAGAAAAGGTTGTCAAAGTATAACAAGCAGCTCAATGGTCTTCGAAGAAAGTTTATTTTGGGTTAAAGGTCTATCTTTAATGATAATTTAAAATGATTTTAGAATTGAGTTGAACAAGAGACCGTAAAGACTTTGCTTATTGAACATATTTTATTTACATGTACGGATAATTAATTCAAAATTACTATTATTTCAAACACATTTATTATGTTTGAAACGTTGCTTGTATGGAAGATAAAGCAAAAAATTTATAAAATGTTCGCTAATCTTCTGAAACTGATCCTTGACTTGTATTTTCCAATATTTATCCAGACTACTTGCAGAGTACCCAAGTAGATGAGTGAGAGCTATCCATCGAGTGAAAGTAAATTAAAGTCCAACGTTCGCACTCAGGGGGTGCTCCAATTAAAAGTCAAATCAAACTGCATTATACCGCCGCTGTAAAATAACGACACTCCATACTATTAGGGATGGCAAGGCGAAATAATGAGAGGGTTCAGTAACGTAGGTAACCGAGTCTTTGTGAGCTTACTGAGCTTACTGTGTTTCTGCTTGTAGCTCGCAACTAGGTCGATGTTCGACATCCTTATCTCGACTACAGACAAGTTTTGGCTTGGTTAGCTAACTGAAGCTATTTCAAATTCTAATCGCTGATGGCAAACAGTAGTACCATAGAGTGAAATTACAGTGTCCAAACATTATTTTACATTCACGATTAATTTATCAAATATCGTGACAAAAGTGATTAATGTATTTTTTTTACTGTTTTTCGTAATTACGATGTGTGATTAAGTACATAGATATGATCAAATGTAAAATGAGAGTTATGTGATAGTAAAAGCATTTTTTTAAATAAATGTATTGTACCTAAAGCAATTATTATTTGAGTCGTAAAGTTTTGAGGCAAAAGTGACAACCCTAACAGTTGCTAAGGTTGCTAATAATAATTTTTTTGGCCTGTTTTCATTTCGCGAAAAGTATTGTTCTTATATAACCGTGTAGTAACGGATTAAGAAAACATAGTGTAACTAAGGCACAAAGGCGACTAAGGGAGTTAACCTTATGCAGACAAGAGCACTGCAAAAAATATAAATTCGAAACCAACCCTATACCAACCCGTCCGATGATTGTTCTCATTTCATCGTATTATTATGAATAGAAACATAGTGGGCTGTTCTAGAATTATTATTGCTATGTTTGTTGTTCGACATAAATGTTCATTTTATATTTAAGTTACAGACGTCAGTTGAATATCTTAGATATTACTCGTATTTGATGCTACGAAATTTGACGGATTGAGACATACATAGGGCTCAAATGCAGTTAGTAAATATAATATTTATGCACTGTTCTTTATTTAAATTAAATACAAATTTCGACACTAACAGTAACATATGCACGGGAAAATGAAACGTTTTGTTCTGTGAATTTAATAAACTCTTCGAATGAGAACAAAAGGTGATTTTCCGTCCCTTAAACCAATTTTCATCCATCCCGAATCTCTATCTGTTTTAAGTGTAACTTGTTACTGAAGTAATGAAACATTTAATAAAGTTTACAATTTCTGAATATTGGGGTAAATTAGGATGTTTGTCGCGTTCGTCGTTCTGCCGAGAAGTTACTGGTAATCCTCATTGTTATTATTGGGAACTCTTAGTATAATTATGAACGTAATTACTAAACTGAAGAGCGAAACATTGTGGTTATGAGATGTTCAGAATCATCATCCAGGTTATGCAATTTCCGGCGCAAAGATGGGTGCGTGGTTTGAAAAGCTTAACTACCTTTTTAATATTTAATTTAATTTAAATTTTGCGATTTATAGATATTTGTTTTAAGTCTTGCTATTTAGTGCAAGTGTTATCTTTTAAAAGAAGCTTTCGAGCGTAATTTGCAAAGATATTCCTAAAAATAGCGAATTAAATAAATCAAATAAGAAAATTAAGCGGGTTTCAGCAAAAGGTAAACGAGGCTACATAGAATTTTATTAAGAAAAGGAAAGGCCTTATGACCTTTATTCGACTAATATCGTAATGTTTACCGTGTAAGTGAGCCCTTTGTAAAGTACCTGTAACAAACAAAATACAGCATATAATTAATTACATTAGTTAAAGGCAAGAGTAAGTAAAAATGTACTTAATTTTGTAATAATATATACCTATTATTTAATTAGGTGAGGCCTATGTTCAACAGTGGACGTCATTGGGCTGATATGATGATGATGATGATACCTATTATTCAAATTATTGTTATTAAATTAGGTGAGGCCTATGTTCAGCAGTGGACGTCGTTGGGCTGATATGATGATGATTATTCTCCCGCTGTTTATAGTCTTCTCCAACTAGTGAGTTGATATTTTACACATAGTACTAGCCTTTTGTGGGTTAGTGGATCAGACATACCTTTAGAACTTCTGCTAGGGTATGAGAAGAATAACGATGGTCATCACCGATAGCAGGATTTACTTAAAATAATAAAGAAATAATGTTTTACGATTTATAGTTTACCCTAATTCTAATTGAACCAAAAAATATTTGTTCTACAAAAGTGAGCCTATCAATATTGTTATTAACAATGGTATTGTATTTTTAACATACAGTATCATTGGTTATTAATAAATACGTTCGGTACAAAGCCATAAATTATTTGAAAGAGAGCTTTTCTAGCAAATTTATATCAAAGGTCTTTTAAATACAGCATTTATTTTTTAAATATCTTGATCTAAATTAGCTACAAAAACTGATATAAATTTATTTGTTGAGAGAAAAAATTTCATAGAAATTTAAAAAAAGATCTAACGTCTGATTTTTTACTACAGCTCGTGTTTATTTCTACAGGTAATCCGATCCTAAAAATGCTACGTCGACACATTACACAATTATTTGAATCAATAATAGATTGTGAAAGTAACGAATAAATTCCGAGTAACTATCGCAGTTTTCTTTGCTATATTAAGAATTACAAGAACTTTATTTATTCTAATGAAGGCAATTGTGGCACGAAACGTTGAATTAGTGTACCTTGTCTCCCATCTAGTGTTCTTTAAGAACTTTGTTAATTTTTCCTTCACAATCTTTTAAAAGCACCACAAACTCAGACGTTTTGCTGTATGTAATACTAGAAAAATCTCTCGTAGCAAGAAAACTCTTTTTCCTTGGCATTAGAAACGTTTTAGTGGGATTTTGCACAATAAATATGCTCTTAGAATTTTATATTTATAGAGGTTTGACATAAGTAGAAATTGATGTTCCTTTCTATTGTAGAAAATGTATTGGGTACGGAACTTTGGAATATTGGAAAGGCGGTTTGTACTGGTGGAATAAAGTGATCGGATTTAAAACATAGGATATACTATTATTAAAATATTCGAAACCAATACAATAATTTGGAACGTTTTAATAAAACTTCGGTTTATTAGAAGCATTTCATTAGTGTTAAAGGTACTATTGAGAGCATAGGTACCTTAGGTACATTGACTCTATTATAAAATCAGGGAAATACGCAATATTTTTTCAATTTTATACTCATTTCCTACAATTTAAAATCGCGCTCTGTTAATAAAGGTGGAATGTGAAACATTCGCAAAATTTCCGTCAAGCGAGGGGGATACTAGAACCCATTTTATATATAGGGTTGTAAAACGCCTAATTCACGCGTGAAAAAGCTAATATTTTCGGAGGGAGGCTTTAAAAACGCTCATTACATTCTGTATCCGAGGAACGGAATCAGAGATACGTTTACACAAACATAATTACGTTTTGTTGCTGATTGAAGTTCGTATGTAAATACAAAACATAAATAATTACTTGCAAAAGGAAATGTTTTTGTAACATCAAAGTTACAAAACGCACGTGCATCGCGATACATGAATTCGGTACCTATTTTTAAAGTTGAATATTATATTTTCGATTTCTGTTTAAATCATTCATATACTTTATTTATAACTTGCTTTTATTATTGATTTTGTTTCTTATTACCTCGACTTTTAAGTAGTGGGATTTGCCTGCGTTAATTAGAGCCTATATTTTAAATTAGGCGACGAGAACAGCCTAGGTTTTTTAAATATAGGTAACCTATAACTCATATTGTTGCTAAAATTAAGTTTTAATAACTTCAAGTAGCCTCATTGTTATCAAATAACAGTCTAGGTATTTACTAACTGATTGATGTTTTAACGTTACGATTTCCACAATAAAATATCATGTTTCATGAATATTAATCTTTATTAGTATCAATTTTGTACCACAGCCATACAATAGCTTTCTATCTCCTTAGAATATAATATACTCTTATTATAAAGGTTTGAAATCAATCAGATAATCTGTTTAGTATGAGTGTGCGTTTTTTTATTTTAAAAAGAATGTTTCGGCACCAAAAGGCGTACCTCTGGCTTTTATCTGTTGATGCTACCTAATCTGATGAACCATTTAAACGTATTTGGCAGGTTTTTCATCATTTATTCGCGCAGTCTAAAAATCAAGTAATTTTTTTGCGCATTAAGTAAAGAGGATTAGGATTTATGTTGTCACCTTATTCAAAAAATGTTAAGACGTTTTTTATTTAAATTTTTTGTTATATTTGGTTCATAAATCAATGGAAAAAAGTAACAATAAAATATATTTTCCCATTTGAAATGAGAATTCAAAGTCGGCTTACTCAATCATCATCATCATTTCAACCCATAAATGTCCCAATGCTGGGCACAGGTCTCCTCCAAAAAGAATACCTAATGCAGTACTAATAACGTCACCATAATCAAACAATAATCACCCTTCCACTCTTTTTGATTAACCACTGTTTTAACTGCAACAGGTAATTAATTTCGCCTTTAAATACAATTCTACTTGTTTAGTCGTCTGTCTGTAGGGTAAACCCCCTAATTAGGACAGAATTCAAAGTACCGTCGATCACCTTGCGGCGTACAAGCCACTCTCCTATGTTTTACTAACAAGCTTGCTTAATAAAAATACATCAAACATACTTTATTCTTTCATGTTAAATTTTCCTTTATAATTATTAATATTAAAATAAATGCTAATAGGAAAAAGATACCGAGAGTTTGTATCAAATTTAAATAAATTAAAAAATATATTAATGTCGAGACATTGTCTAAATAAAGCAGCCTCGAATTTTGAATAACACATCCGTATCCGCAAATATATAAAACGATTTATTATCTTTATCATTTTAACTAAAAGAAACAGTGTGAGAGTTTTTAAGTCAGCTAATTATCGTTACTGGGTCAGGTCAGGTCAGGCAATGCTGTAAAATTTTAATTTCGTTTAGTCTTAATCCAGCCACTTGCCCCATTATTTCACCAACTAATTTATTTAGCTTTCATTGGCAAATCTAGGAAAGCAGGTAAATTAAATTTATGTTTAACTTTCTAGTTCCGAGACAACTTTATTCAGATTATAGTGTTAATTTGTAGTCTCTTGGTGGTAGTAAATTAGAATTACGAGATTGTTGGCTTTTAATTTGGAATTACGAGATTGTTGGCTTTTTAGTTTGGCATTAGGCAGTAAACGAGATGTTGTTATCCTCAAAGATTTATTTGTGATCAAAAGAGCACAAAGAAATCTTTGAGGATAACAACATCTTGTTTTTAACTTAACTGATAGGCTTACTACAAAAATATTACTAATAGGTACTAAACTTTTTACGGGTTGTATACGGTACATTTATTTTTATTAACAAAGAAGTTAAATAAAATTAAATGGAAAAAGTACTGTCATGACTATCAGTTAAAAACTGAATGTATTACACAACATCGGCTTATTTTCCTACATCAGTGAGCTTTAAACAATTATGAAGCCACGCAAAGCCGGTTTCAGTCATAACTACGCACTAACGGCATATACTTGGATTGACTCGAACTAACACCATAAAAGCTCTGTCAGCTTAGCATCGAGCCGAAAGGGAAAAGTTGAAACATAATGGACTAGTGAAAGCTAAGAAGATTATATCCATCACTACTGGCAAAGGTAAAAGGAATTCATGTATGCTATATGATTGTATTCATGGAAGCTACCTGTACAATTTGTATTGAATAATATTTATTTTAGCAGACCTTTTTGGAAATCAATTTGAAATAACCTACAATTAGGTATCAATGTTATTGAGATAATATTTGGATTATATATTACAAGAAAAGAAAGGTATTATACGATAAATGTTTTATAATTTACTTTCTTGACTATGCAAATCTAAATGCTAAACATTTATTGTATAATAAATTATATCTTTTCTTTACAGCGAGTCGTTGTTGATAATGTAAACACACAATTTCATCATCATCATCATTATTAGACCAATGCCGTCTACTGCTGGACATAGGCCTTACCTAATTCTCCCACACACAATTTAATGTGTGTGTGTGCTCGCTGTGATAAATATAAGAACAGATAAGTCCTTCTTTTTTTTCTAATAGTATATTTTGGTTAATATGTAATAGCATTTCACACGAAATGTTATTTTAAACATATCTTAAACTACTGACAGTGGCATGAAATTATTGAATAAAATATATAATACATTATATGTGCCTCGATAAGGCTTCTTGATTGCGCTACAATACTAACGTCACGTCGATTTATGTCTGAAAATAGAAGCTATTCAAATATTTATTCTGTCAACATCCCTTTCAATGGTGTTGGTTAGAAATAGAGGTCTATTCAGTCTCCAAAAGCACTTGACGTCACAACGGTTACAAGGTTCGAACATTGTAATTAATTTCAGTCACACGTCCAAGCTTCAGCAAGATTACTACATCTTTTATTTCATCATTTCATTCATTTTTTTTCAACCCATAACCTACCCATTGCTGGACACGGGTCTCCTCCAAAGGATGTGGGAATATAGCGTACTATACCTCGATGGCTAGACGGGTTGGTATAGGGTTTGTTTCGAATTTTACTTTTCCTGCAGAGTTCTTGTATGCTTATTTGCTTAAGGTTAGTCCCTTATTTGCCTTTTACGACACCCACGGGTCAAGACGGGGTAGTGTACTATATTATGTATTCTTAATCCGTCACTACACGGAGTATTTCATTTCACCTAAGGTTAATGATTCCATGACTTTCACCAGCTTCAAGCCACTTAGGTATGCAGATGTAGCTATAACCATGTTTGCATTTCTACGTGCCAACATTCCTAACACTGTTATAGCTTACAAGTTCACAAACACACATCGGAATAATTTATGTACTGCTGAATTTGGCCATAGCTGTCGTAAATTCCTTGTCGGCCAACTAAGAATAACTAAGAGCCCATTTCGTACAATCACTGTTATTGACTCTGAATAGGATTACATTATTTTCCTTAAGTGACAACAAATTGAGCATCCATCGGCACTCTTAAGAGCCTCTCTTATTTTTTGTTGACAACATTTAGTCATTTGTCATATTTATTGTTTCTTCAAGGAGGCAATCTTCAAGTACTATTGTAAAATCTTCAAATAAGTAAACGTTATTTACTTTGTTTCTACGCAAGATATTAATTTATTTTATTACTTTGTATTAAATCGTTACTTTTAATTAAGATTTTATTGCCTGCTCTAAGGGCTCGAACAATTTAGAAAATTTGATACTTTAAAACGGTTCCAGAAATTAATTTGGAGCCCCGTTTCGTACTCGTATCTGTGAACGCAACGTCAGGCGTTTCCCAGCTATGTAATAGCTTTATGAGATTCCCTCCATTTTTTTCGAATAATTCCTTCGTGTAACGAGCGAAATTAAATTATTGTGTCGGCCGCGGGATCCGACGCAGGTGAGCAAAATTGAAATAGCTGTGTTACTTCTTTCCTAACGGATTTTCATCAACCATAAGTTAGTAACATTGCTCGTGACAGAATAAATATTACAATGTAAATAAGTGGAATGTCGATGCGAGATTACATGTCCCAAACAGATACTCTGTGAATTTCGAATGTATCATAGTTACTGTATTGCTTACGTACTAGTCAGATTTTATTAAACTGTTTCCCGGAAAATACTGTACATTTGTGGCGCAAGGCATCCCCCAACCCGTCCGAGATCAAACCCTATAAACACACTTAAAAAGCCACAAAGGTACGCAATAATGTAAAGTTACCTTACGGTAAACCGAAAACAATTCATTTCTGCGAACGCCCTCCTCTACGGCTGAGGCGTCTCCCCCCAGCGTCACGTGCCTTCGCCGCCACCCCATGAGAAGCCGCGGAATGTTAGCCGATCCGTAAAAAGCAATTCTTCCCGCGCCGTTTGCCTTTTTCACCGTACATTTAATGTGAACCAATGTAATAGTTTATTTTGGCTCTCTTTGAAGCCATCGACAATTGAAACGTTAATATCTGTTAATTAAGTTATCTTTGATATTCTAATTAGACGAATAAAAGAATAACAAGTCGCCCGCTTTACTATGATAATTCACAAATTGTATCTGACAACGGAGCAATAAATACCGATATCTAGGCTTTAGCCTAAGGCTCGGGGATATTACATTAGTCTAGCGTGGTGGCCGCAATCTACCTACATAACCATAATAAAGTGATAGTAAGCATAGTTACATTGCTCGTGTTCTAACAGTACCATTGCCATTATAGACGGTGGACATGAAAGAAATCTCCGCGGAATAGGAATAAGGAAACAGTGTGTAAATAGAATAACATGGAAGTGTACGTTGGATGTATATTACATTCCCCTTTTTACTCGTTATACTTGGAAGGATGAGTATACAAAGGAATGCCGTAACGGAGCCCAGAATGCCGCAAATAAATAGTAAGTTTTGCAATGAATATCATATTCGTTTGTCAATTTTAGAATGAAAATATGTCAATATGAAAACCGAAGCGTTTTTCGTGCGCGTCCCATTGATTCAAAGGGAAGGTATCAATGAGTGTATTGAGTTCTTAATTGTTTACTCCATGTAAAACATGATGTATATACAACATAAGTTTGTAAAACTATGTTGGAATATCTAAACAGAAAACCTCTCTCCTCGCGTTCTAAGATATATCTATATTTCATGTATGCTAACGTCCTATGTAGATTGTGTCAGGTTCAGTGTGGACTAGAACTTTCCTTATTTTTATTGTTATGTATCGCGCTACCGTTTGTGACGTCACGAATAAAATTTTAGTACGTCGTTTAGTATAAATGTGTACCTTACAGAAATACAAAGAGTCGTCGCTACGACCTAACTGTTTTGTGCTTAGTTAAATTTTTGTGACATCATATCGAAATGATGTCACTAAATACATGTCATCTCTCTGTTGAAATGACATGACATGATTTTAAAATTGTATTTTTTTCTTATTCTTTTCTTATCTCATACCTGATGATTGTTAATATTATCAGTTGTTACACAGAACAATGAAAGTCTATCTCTGTTCTGTGAGCTGTTAGCTGTTAGCAAGTAAACTGAACATTGTTTCATTCATTTATGAACTGTAAATGAATCATTCTGTGCGGAGGCAGTTGAGTCTAAGAGCTAACTATTGTGCACATTGCGACTATAACAGTACACAATAGTAGCATTATCTATTACCCATTTCCACATACAAATTTAATCTCCGCTGAAATTTTATTATTGTTACCTTAATCGGATTGATTTCGTGACAGTGTTTAGTAAATTTTGCTGCCAACATAACGCCGAATAAATTAGCTGTTAAATTAATATACATCGGTCTATTTATGGTTCGTATTTGTATTCTGGGGTTCATTTTTGTATAAAGCATCTGGTATCTAAATAATTTTAATAAATCGCATAGGTTTAAAGAATGCAAGGTCACGATCTTGCTCTACGGGTAATGACCTCGATCGTAGCGAGTGCTACGTAACTTCGTAGTAAGTTCGTAGACTTTGCTCACCGATATTGTAGAGGAATAAGTAAACAAAAAAGAATGTAATATTTTATTTTTATAATAATAACAGTATTTTGGGTAAATATCTCGAATACGTATCATCATCCTCATCATCTCAACCCATAAATGTCTCACTGCTGGGCACGGGTCTCTTCCAAAGAATGTGGAGGGAATTTAGCCTACTATACCACGCTGGCCAGACGGGTTGGTATACGGATTACTTATTAAAAAGCTTTTATAACAAAATAGTCTTAAAGTTTAATGTTTTCGTTAAGAATTTTAAATATGAACAATAGTTCATATTTATAATTAATTTCATAGTAGTAATAACTACTATGAAATTAATTATAAATATGAACGCTACAATAATACCAGACTATGGCTGGACAATATCGGTGCCATGAGAAGAGCTGACGTGAAGCACGAGTCACGATTTTTAATCGCAAAATAATTACTATTCGCCATGACTTGCCTTTTATGGTAAAGGGACTCTGTAATCAAATTTGATTACACAAAGTATTTGTTAATAAAAACGAAAAATGTGGGTATCTACATTATTTTATTGGTTTTTTATATTTCTCCAATATAATAAATTATTAATTACATATATAATATGATGATGATCACGTCACAAGGCATTTTCTTTTCAATTTATTTAATAGAGAAGACGCGCGAAGCTTCGCTTTCGTCCTTCTTTATTTGGCAACTGCTTAGTTCCTATTGGCTGTAGCGTGATATCATATAGCCTATGTTACTCAATGATAATGTACTTTTTTACCAACAAAAGAATTATTGAAATCTGTCCAGAAGTTTTTAAGTTTATTATATACAAAAATACAAATCAAAAGCAAATATAATTGCTTAATTCGGGACTAGATGGCGCTGTGTGAATGTGGTAAAATTCTATTATTATAGTATAATATACAGATTTATTTTATCTACCGTTTTACTAAGAATAGATGTGATTTGTGATTTTTATTCGTGGATTCCAAAACTGTAGTTTAAGCTTTCCCTGGAACTCTTAACTGTCATACTTCAGGTTTCGCAAGGGTTTATCATTGTTAGTTTTGGTATACAGGAGTCATAGTGATCGGTGTGTGAGAAGAATTAATATTGACTTGGTATAACATTACTTTGAAAATATTACTCATAATTTATTATATACTTAGTTCTAATATAGAACAGCTAGAGTATTATTTGTTTATTAGTTTCTAAAATAAATTAGTTCTAAATCTCTTACTCAAATATTATTTGTGTGTGTGTGTGTGTGTGTTGTGAGTTTGTGTGAGACAGAGAGAGAGAGAGAGAGAGAGAGATCAAATGTCTGACATACTTGGTCTCTCTCTCTGTCTCACACAAACTCACAACACACACACAAACACAACACACACACACCCACACGACACACACACACACACTCAGCTCATATTACGTTAGTTACTAATAATAATTGTTATCATTATTACGAGTTTAAATTAAGAAATGTTATTGTTCACTAACTTTAACTTTTGATATAGATAGAATACTTACTGTCAAAATACGAAAGTGGAACTAAAATCAGAAATTGAAATAGGGGATCGGCACTGTAACTCCTTAACACAGGCTACCTAGTAGCCTATCTAGGAGAACAGTACTCTACCCTCAATTATTGTAGATTGCATACAACTGTAACTCTTAAGTTATAATTTTATGTAACACCTAAACTGTAAACCTACAATCTCATTTCTAAATAAAATTATTATTAATATTATTATTATTTATGCAGGTTTAATGGTAATTTGATAATAATGACGTTTTAAAAATAATTTTCTAACAAAGTTAAACAAACAAAACAAACACTGAAATTTTATGTATAATAGAATAATTTTATGAATTTTGTAGTAAGATTATATTTTTAAAACTGTTATAGAATTTTGAACTCGCAGAACTACCTACCGCATGGCGGCCTATCCCACTAAATGACATATTGGCAGCAGAAAGGTGACTAGTTAAGCGAGCATCAATTTCCCTTATATTTATTCCTATCTGGACAATGCCACGGCATTATGGTTCTTATTTAAATAAACAATTAAGGTTTCTTTTAAATTGTCATTTAGTTAAAAATAATGACCTCACATTTCGTAAAATAAATTCATACAAAATAAATTGACTCTCTTATTAATCTTACTAAAATTTTATTGCGAAATAAAGGATGAATGGGTGTATATCACTTCAAAAAGAACGGCTGAAAGGCTGACTATAGTCTGGCATGACACATAGGCTACTTTTAAGCAACAGAACATGCGGGCGGGGCCTAGGGCAGAAGCCAGTAGTATTGAATAGAAGAATTGAGCAGTTCAAAAGTTGTTATTATGTAACATTGTTTGTCGTTGAATAAAATATCGTTTATTTACATTTAGTTCTGACCGCCAAATATATCATATTTTCATATTTAACTCGGTCTATTTGGCACCGCGGTCATACACAAATGTAAAGTACCAATGTCGGTCCCGTGCCACCATAAAACACAATAGGTTTCATGACGGTAAATATACACTGTAGGAATAAATAAAACGTCCGTACCCTTCCACAATCTCGTGTCTTAACAAAATGATTCGCCTTCACGCTAACTCGAAATCTTTTCAGTAGCTATTGTTCAAGAAAGAATAAGACGAGAGACGTTTAAAATGAAGCCCCTTCGTGCCCTGCCACGATAAATACAAATTATTAGACGCGGATGTCACCAACGAAGCAAGGCACACACTGGTACCAGTTCTATTTACTTCAAGCACCATAATACCGATAATAATATCCAACCACTATCTGTTCACTTCAATAAATTAAACCTCAACATCGCTAAACAGTATCTTTTGTTTTAAATTTTACATAGATACTAGTTTTGATTTCATAATAGCATCTTAGACCCGGCGTCTTAACGTCCCTTTCCCAACTAATTTTAACAACAAAATTATAAAAATGCCCCCAGCTGTATCTTAAAATTTTATGCGGTTGTATTAAAGAAAGTAAAAAATAACATTTCATTTAGGCGCGAACCTAAAAAATATAGAAACATATTTTTTACTAAGTAGAATGAAACAAAACACAAAATTCAGAGTGACTTGTCGTAAACCAGGAAAAACTCGTCTCATTTATTTCCCTCTTAGCGATAAGAACGGTGTACGGCGTACCCATTGTAGCGCGCGTGACGTCACCTGTCAGATTTCACAGCGTACAGCTCCTAAAGTATCATCACCATCGCTATGAACACACATACTCGTAAATTGATTTAATTTCTGTAGGGGCTGTCTCTCCGTTGGCTATGACACCCAGTTGTAGTTGAACCGCTTAGAAGTTTTAAGACGTTTATTGATAACGTACAACAGTTTTATAGTTTGAGACGTACTTTCTTTAGAATTGTCGACGACGGATCGGATCGACGGATCGACGGATATGTTAATGCGACTAAAATATTATATTATTTAACTGAATATTTATACCTTATATATTTTGCTGTATGATGTATTGGCTCCACATTCTCAGGAGGAGACCCCTGCTCAGTAGTAGGACGTTTATGGGTTGAGATGATGATGATGATGATGTATTCGCTCGTACATGCTCTCGAGGGAAAGAGAACTTCACATACTACCAAAATTTGGTTAACAAATTACATAGTAATAAAAATGCATAATAAAAATTGACTAAAGTTAAATATTATTATTACTACAATTACAAACTGAAATAAAAATCAAAGTTCGAATTGTGTCGTCCGCGCTTGAAGATTGTTCTCCGATCGCCGTGATCCAACTTCTTCTAATTGCTTTGCACCGCAACAACACCTGAGTATCCGTGAAACCAGGAGACCGTTGCCGAGCATACACGACTAGAATTATTTGTGTGTCCGGACCGCACAGCTTACAAACCACATTTTTGAAAGCGGATCGCGTGGTGTGTGTCTGTCAGTATTTGTTTATCGTTCGAGATATTTCCATGCTATCCTACTCGATATTGGAAAACAAATTTGAGATCTGATTGCGCGAGTGACAGTAGTTTACCGAAGAGCTGAGATTACCAGAATGGAGGACGTTATTTGGGCAGTTGTTTTGAGTGGAATGGTGGTATATTGATCGGTCGTAAACATGGTACAGTCCGCTGAAATTAGGACGAATGGTCACGTCAGGCGGATCGCGTGACGGCCGCGTGTCTACCGGAAACAGAGATATAAAATATTTTTATTACTGCCTCTAGTGGTTAATAGTAACCATTAGGCTGTTCATTGCTTTGTTTATCTTTCTACGCGCGTGTTAGCAGGGAATTGCGTTATCCGCTATTATGTGTAGTGTTATTCGGTAACATAAAAGAAAGAATTCAATTTAATTAAAAGAGGTTTTGGAATCTGATCTGGGGTTTTATGCAGAGGTGTAACAGTAAAATTCTTGATCGCTTGAGACTAATAAAGTATGTTATGGCGGTACATGGCTGCTGCATCTTAGTATTCTGACAGAATAAGTATTTCCTTTCTTCACGTATTGGATTTGTTTGGAGCACGTAGCAAATATTACTATCTCAACAAACTTGCGAAGAATTGCGTTCAATTTTCAAGTCACACACTATTCGTTGAATTTTAAATATATTACAGTTGCATGCATGCCTCGAAGCAATAAAACAAAGTGGGTAATAAATACGTTGCTTTCCTACCAGCTATTTACTTTTTTTAACTGTGTAGTAAGTATTGCACGTGTATTCCGAGATCGTACGTTTTTTTTGCTATAAAAAAAGTATTGTTTTTATTTAATAGCCAGTAATTCTAGAATTCATATTTATAAAATTCAGTTCAACCTAGTTATCTCTTTTAAATAATTTGTAAAACTGTTGCTAGATGGGATGCAATTGAAAATCCGTAATTTTATGACCAAATGGACGGGTTAATATAAAACTTTAATACTTAATTTTGAATATCATTTTGTTAGATAAATTAAATTAAATTTAAATGACAAAGATGACAGAACGATCCGAAACTTTAAAAGCTCAGACTTACGCATTTATCTGTGTGTTGGCAGTTTGGAATTATCTTCATATCGCTTGAAATGAAACATAAACACAGACTTGCTTCATTCATAATTAATTACGTTGAAAGAAACCCCCAAAATCGTATCGTTTTAAACTAAACAAACACCCCGGAGATGGGTAATGAATCTTGCAAGCTTCTTGGCTCAGAAATATGAAGTTAACAGATTACATGTATATTTAATTCGTTCGTGTAACATACGGGGCTGTGCCAGCCTCGTATAAATCCTTCATGACGTTACTCGAGAAATGTTCCCATTTTGATTTCTTCTGATAAACCATGTATGTTGTTTTTGTTTTTGGAGATTTTGGTATTTATAATTTGGATTTGATTTTCAGTTTTTTTTTAACTATAGATTTGTCAATATTATCGTGAAGTTATAACAAAAAGCGGTCTTTTAGACACGATCTATTTGTATTCTTTTATAAATTAAGCCAATCAATTGTCAAAATAGAAATATTGTAGTCAAAAAAATACTTTACAATAATCTAAGCTATTTTATTCACTACCTAAACCTTTCTATTGTAGTCACAATAGTTTTACAACACTATCAGATTAAATTTTGTTTTGTCCAGCAAAGTGTTCATATATTATTTATTTAGTTCAAATCGAAAATTCACTATCGTAGTTCTATACCACTTGAATTACTGCGTGGAAAAATTATTCGCCAACTCACGTACTCTTTAGGTCGTAAAAAATCGTCTGCAGATAAAATTATTATTGTATTCGTATACTTTGGTAGACTTGCTTCGTTGAAGTAACCTTGAAATTTCGGGTCTTATTTTATTATTTATAGGTTCATGTCAGGTTAATTAAGAACTATGTGATATAAACAAAGATTAAGTGCCTCGCTAGGGACGGACTCTTGTTATACTCTATTAAGTTTTAAAGAACCTCGTCTGTTTTCTTGAGTAATAAGAAGCAAGTCGCGTACACTTGGGGACAAAATGTACCACGAAACTTATCAGCGGTGGCTCTAGTTATGTCGCGCGGTATTACCAGTCTGCATAACCTCTCTTGCATTAAACAGAGTCATGTAAAACAAGATGGCAGACTTGTGAAAGCGAATTGTCAGTTCAAAACATTTTCTTGAAAATTATGCACTGTTGGTAGTTAGAATAAAGTATGTGTTCGTAGTTACGTTAGTGTACTTTATTCGCTCATTTACTTATGACTGAATTTAATGTATAATTTTTTTTTATTTTTAATTTTACTGTGGTTCGACATTTTCCCCGACCAAGCGTCACGGTGAACGGTGTGACCTAAATTAATAAACGATCTTCACATAATTACAATAAACACAATACATAGTGTGTAGAAAATGAGGCAACAACGCAATATATTACATAAACTAATAATTTACACAGATTGTGTTCGTAACACAGTTTAATCAAGTATGCAATAATCACTTGCTATAACAATTTAATTAATTGCCAACACGTCATGGGTAGTCAATAATAACTGTAATTGTTCCGTTCTCGTGCGTTTGAGGTCTATGGCACGTGAAACTGTTTGCTCTATAGCATAATGTTGTTATAATATTATTTCTTCGATATTGTATATAATTACTATAATGAAGACTAACATATACCACTTGTGTCGCTTCTTTATTTGGTACTTCGACCATCCAAACGTTGAGTGAGAAACACTAAAAGCCGCAAACATTTTTTGCGTTAGGTCTTATATCCTTTAGCTCTTACAGTGTTTAATTTTGTTGCACTAGAATTTGTAGTTTAAAGCGAGTTTAAAGTTTGCAGAGCGAGGAAGTCAGACATAGTGCGTTGGTTTTGAAAAATGGACAAAAATTGTATAATGTTTTTGTGACAACAATAATCACAAAATATTTGTAATAAAAGTAAAATAACTGCAAGAATTCTTTGTTATTTCGTTATTGTCATATTCTGTGGAGATCAAACGGAGCTTTTGTTAGATTGATTCAGAAGATAGTGGATGGTAGTTTATAAATAAAGTCAGCAAATATTAATTGACAAACTTCGTACGCCGTCATTAAGTGATGTGAACAAACTTTGATGACGTCAGATAATATTTAGCACCTTCCATAATAGATGATTAATTGCCATTTCAATCAAAAAAGTTTTTATGATATTATTTTGTTGTTTTGATACTTAGAGATGTTCTACTATCTATATTGTTAAAAGTGGTAAAATAAGCGTAGTATTTTGTAAATGAAAAAAAAATAGCCCGAAGACTCTCTATGACCTCATTGACCACGTGCCCGATATTCCATTTAATTATTAGGTAAACCATAATACGCTGCTATATCGCAAAAAGAAGGCCAAGTTTGAAAAGATTTTTCTTCTTATGGATCATAATTTTCTTTTTAAACAAATACGATCAGCATTAAGTAAGTACTACATTTAGTGTAACTAGACTTGTTTTAAATTACTTTATTCATGTACTTTATCCTACTAAGTACTTTATTTGATAGGTCACTTCGTAAGGTTTATACTATTAACACATATAATATATTTCTATACAACGTTTCTGCAATGCAAGAAATACTTATAACATATCAATATTGTACATATTCCGTTGCATTATGAGAATATTGCACTCGTTAGTTACAGTTTATGCTTCCGCAGAAACGTGCACCTTTGTGCTAACTTCACAATACAATAGGATGCATCAGTGATAACCACTATATACTCGTAGGTCCGCACTGATTGAAGTCTAGGAATGCAAATAATATGCAAATACAATTGTGAATCAACAATCCCAAATCAATCTTTCTTTTGTGTTTGCAGACTAAACATAATCCAATTTACACTTGAATGGAGATTTATATTCAATCGAATCACACATCAACGTCGATGGAAGGCGGCAAAGCTTGTTTAATCCACTTTAATGTCGTACAAGTACCACCATCCTACCTAGTAGCGTATGAGTCAACAGGTTGCGTAAAAATTGCCATCGAATCCTTTATCCGTGACGGCAAATCGGCATTAATCGTCAGCATGAATGTTATATTTGCATATTCATGGCACGAAAACCCCTTTGATTTAACGACAACCGCGGAATGATCGTTAAAGCTGGCAAAAAATGTCACGTCACTTTTTTTATTTGTTCCTAACACGAAATATATTTTTAGGGGCTTGCATAATATATCTACAACGCCATCGAACGCTCAAAAATCTACTTCATATATTTTAAGGGGTAACACTTTATTTTGTCCGAGACTTTATTACAATAATATTGTACGAACAATCACGAATAACTTGTGCTTTATTGCGTTTTTAATACAAAATTGTACTTAAAACGATCTTGAACTATAATACACTATTATGAGTGTACTTGCGTGGCTTTCATAAAAGTAGTGTACCGATCAAATAGAAAACCACTCTATGTATTTGATGTTGCTTTCAAGTTATATGACTCGCTCTTAAGACCGTCGGAGTTATGGATCATAATTCCTTGACAAAAGAACGTGTAAGGGTCACTTTAGCAAATGTTACCAAACTGGAAACCTTCTTATGATATCTAAACTAATAACGAAACGTCCAGAACAATCTGTGGAGATACTGATTTTATTTTGAGAAAATGTATTTATTTGTAATGTAGATTATAATTAGAAAGCATTTAGTATTATTTAGTTGTAGTACAAAAAGCGGTAGTGTGTTAATATGAACTAAAAGTGGGTAAACAACCGCAGTACATTAAGTATAAGCAAAAACATTAGCGTATTTGACAGAAGGTACAAGTTGCGTTTCTGTATGAGATAACGTGGCTCCGGAATGATTAATGCGCACCCTTGTCGCGGAGTATCACGTCATCCTACCGCTGGGTTTTTAATATAATTAGCGTTGGTAACTTTTGTTTACAGTGAATGTTCTCGACGGGTATAAACTTTACGACATTCTGTACATTTCGTTTTATGCCTCTATGCTATAGTACTTGTGTACTTTTTTCGAGATTACTCTGGTATTAAATGCAGGGAAATAATCATCAATCATAATGTACGGTGTTCGGTAATCTTGCTCCAGCGGTGAAGATTATGTGGTATTGTTTTGAAATTATTTTTTGTGACGTAGTGCCTATTCATCGCTTCGTAGTAGTAATTAACTGGTCGCTAATAAAGTACTAGGCTTAAATTACGATACATTTTAAATAGAAGACATATAATATTAGGTTTATTGAGTCTATTAAGAGCTGATTTCACAACTTTATCAACGCGTAAAACAACTTAATATCAAATACTAACTGTTACACGGGCTTTGCTCCCGACGTTTTTTGTTTGGCCACGGCTCAGTTCCTATTCAAAAACTTATAGTCTTACAAGTCAATTAATAATCCCTATAATTGTTGGTTTTGGTCAATAAAAATAATGTAAATCATTTTTTTAGGCTGGATGCAACTAAAATGCCTTGTTACTGCAGTGATGTTATTTACATGGTGTTATTCCTCTTTTCTCTCTATAAACTGTAAAGTCACTAGTCGATATAGAAGACTAATGAGGTGAGGTTTTAAAGCAGAATGCCATAATGTAGGGACTCTTCCTATCTGGCTAACGCCATTTGTCTTTCATTGAGCTCGCACTAACCGTTCCATCGAGAGCCCTAACAACAAAATCTCTCCAAATCCCCCAATTTGTATCCACCATTCAAACCTGAACATTGTTCTAAAATCAACGCAGAAATTACTTCAATTGGTCAGAGCTGTGATGGTCTCAAAGCTATTGATTTGTGCACACAATTTTAGACACTTAATACGAAGCTGAATGTTCATAGTTAATTGCATTATTATCTTTTTGGCGTTATATGTCTTTATCTTTAATATGGTTAAATTTAATTTTGTGACGGGATTTGAACCCGTTGACCAGTGCTCTTCCTATTGAGCTAGTCAAGTGGTTGTGCCAAAGATCGAATTAGTCCATTACTTGTTGACGTCACAGTGTCGTGTGCTGCCAATCACCAGGCCCTTACATGCCTTGCTTTAGATTGGTTCACAACACCACGTCATACGACGTGTTGCGGTGTCTCATGTCGCAGCGCGGTGCATTGACGTGATATGGACAAGGTTAGGCCTACGTAACATTTTTTCGGAGTTTTGATTTTATGCAATTATTATAAAAATAGCCCCACCAGCTAGTAAAGAGAGTAGGTATGTATGTGCTTCGTATGTAGAAGAAAACATCGACTATGTGTACATAACTACTGGGTGGCTTCGTGTTGTGACAGTCCACAAATCAATGTGTTTACTGTCCATAAAGGTATAATATCGTCTTATCAGTTGTCTAATCAAACCATATTTCATAACACAGTGAGTTTACTGAACGTGATATATTCCAATATAAAGATATAAAGGACGTGCAATTTATCGCAAAATAAGAATAAAAATGAAATCAGTGACCCAATTAAAAGTTTAGATTTTAAATGAGAATTCTGAAAAAAATCAATTTACATTAAATCCCCGGGGTCTTCGTTAACGTGAAGGTATGCATAAAATGTTATAGGTATATGTGTGCAACTGTTCAATCCACCTGACCTCGCCTGATCCAATGGATTGGATGTAGTATTTGAAAAGTTTTACTTACTTTTTATATATACATATAATATTGTATGATTTAATAGTAAAGAGATTAAAATTCTTCAATTTATAGATTCTAAATACAAATGCTTTGTCAAATGGGTACAAATCAACTGGTTCAGAATTTTTTATATTTCTAAACTATGCATGAGTAACTCAACAGATAATGCAGTTTACACCTAAATATAACGCGCATTGAATATGTAAAGCCAAATTTCAGTTACACTGTCCTATTTGTACAAGGTATCTGTACGTTTTCTATTACAACTATGCTGTTTTAGGTGCAACATAATGCGTTTACTTTACTCGACGTGTATTGGGTAACGTTCATTACGGTCTCTCAAGGCTCTCTTCGTATTTGCGCAATCGAACCAATGACGTCAGGCGTTCATAATTAAGATCGTGATACCTTACTCAGAATTTGGAGATCGAATTGGAGTTTCTAGTCTTAGTCGGAATCCTTGTTGCTGTCAAATGTTGGAAAATGACAGCGACCATCCTTAAATTTTAAATATCTGACAATCTCCAACTAAGTTAATGTCGAAATTCATATTAGGGTCTCAGTTTTCGAACCTGACTCGAAGCACTATAATGTTCATTTTAATGTTAAATGATGGATACAGTTTGTACGTTTGTAACATCTCGTTTTTGTAATCATGGTCTTACAGCGAATGTATAAAAAATATATTACTACACATTTCTTACCGTTAAAATAAGCTTTCGATTTCATTTTCGGAATTTATAATAAAAATATTTTAATAATCAAATAGTGATATTAATTTATTTATTTATAACATTAAATTATTTATAATTATAACATTATTAACTATTTACTTACATATCTACAACTTCTATTTACAATACTATAAATAAATAACAATACAAATGGTAATGTGGGCTAGGCGTCAAAGTATTCATCGGCATCACTGTCACAAGGGATTATAGTGATTAATTTGATGAAATAAAATAGCCCTTAAATCAATATTACGTGACATAAAACTGTTAAAAAATTCTTTTGTGTAAAATAAGTTTAGGTATATACAAATCAGGGTTGGCTAAGCTGCGGTAGTAAATAAAGTCATTGTCTGATTCCTAAATAAAATATATCTTGGGTTATGAATAATTTTATGAATTTCGCACAATTTTGCGTACATAATATTAAATATATTAAATAAACTATGTGATTATTCTTTCAGTTAATGTCATGTAAATGATCAAATTAAAGTCTAATATTTAAGAACTTGGCTTGTTGTTTTACAGTTGACACAGGAAAAGTTACAATACAGTTGATTAAATTAGTCAAGAGTTTACATTCGCTTATTTGTTAACATGTTTGTGTATGTGGGTAACAATATCCCTCGGTAATTGAGCAGCTACGCCTACACGATGTTTGTCTCACAAATTGTGTTATCGAGATGAAACTGCGAGGCTAGTTGTAAGCTAACTTTACTGTTATTGTCTTCTGAGGATCTGCACTATTGCTACTATTAAATGCTGAATAATATAAACCTATTGTTATTTGTTTTAAAGTCAATTTATAATTCAATACAATCTGTAAGTTAAGATTAACTAAGTAGTTGTTTCACGAACCAAAGTTTTTAATTCTTTAAAGAAATTTAAAAAAGATTTGCTTTTTTCGTTTTAAATTTAGATTGTAGTCTTAAAATTCTAATTTATATAAATAATGCGTAATTGTATCTTTGGTTGTTAGGTTTAGGCAATTCAATATAATATGGTGGATAAAACGAATACGTATTGAAGTGCATTGTTGGAGGCCCTTACTACTCGGTTATATTAGGTAAAAACAAAACATTTTAATGAATATTCTGCTTTGGTCATTTATAACAAATGGCATTCTACTTTTTTCTGAAGGATATTGTATCTTTTGAAGAGACAAAGTTCTCTTTCAAAAATGTTTAACCACCTCACTGGTTAATGTTTTCAAAAAGAAATCTGCACTGAAAGTACAACCCCTTCAGAGATTATCATAAAAAATTGAAGACAAAAGTATCCTCTTACATTCTTACATTAAATTTAGTAGAGATTTTAATTCAAACCATTTGTGTCCCTGGGGGACAGAACCATTTAATTTACATTTGCGGCTAAGCCAAGCTTTAATGATAAAAGCGGTTTAAGTTTTGTAAAAAAATATATAATTTGCCGCTTGCGTGGGTATGTACTCGAACATCCAAGTCCGCGACAAACCCTTTGAACATTATGAACAATAATATTGCAATACGCACGCATATGTAATAATGTCATTAAAATGCATGCACGTTTGTATTAATTAAATGAGTGTATTTACAGATATACATACTCGTTATTATGCAAGTCAATGTTGTCCTAGATACAGTTTAATGTAACCCATTAAAACATAATTACGGTAGTTGTTAGTCCTTCTGCAAAATGCGATTAGGTATTAGAAATTTAAAAAACATTTTTACATACAACATTTTTTTATTATCGCATTTTAAAATAATTTTTATTTTCATTATTATCATTCATTCATTATCACTTTAGAACTACCAATTTTAACCAATATTCACCGTAACTCATACAATTTCTTGAATTTGTAATAGATTGCTTGTAGAATTAGTTTTCATTCATTTTAATACACTAATTGCACCTCTGTATACAAGTTCTAACTGTGCAATATGTATTGTTAGTTTACTTAATTGCATGCAACACTAAGAAATATTGAATGTGATTACAATTTATTGAAATTAAATTCATACATAATGTAGTTTAATAATTTAATATCGAATACACTTTATAAATATAGTGACAAAATTTAATCAATTTTAACATTTCATTCAATTAAGCAGGGCATTGTTGGATTAATCAGTTTCACGTGAAAATGGTAAATATATCCACAACACTATAGAGGTATAATAATAGAAGTAATATATGCATAGTTTAAAATGAGTGTTTTATGTCTTGAATAAATACAATGCCTTTTCAAACGTAGTGAAAGTCATAGTTAGTAACCCTACTTAATTATTAAGCGTGTCTAACATAAAACAACAAAGGTAAAAGGAAACAACCCACGTACAGAACGAACGAAAGATCGCTACCATTAAAGGCCCTTCGCACCCGAGGGGTTGGCCCTCCGGCCGTGTCTAATAATTAAAATATACAGAGAACAATGATACGTTTCGCTGTGCTCAATGTTTATTGACGGGCTAAGCGTGAACCCTTGCGATTTCAATTTGCAAGGGCCCAGGATCCGTATCTCCATCCCTTTCTCGCGTAACAGTTAGTACAAACAACGAAGTTACACCAACATTTACTCGAGACGTGACCGAAGTGATGTTGCATTATGTTCATATAGATTTTCGCCTTAGACACGCCACATTAGGCGAATAATGTCGCGTACGTCAAACAGTTGTGAAGTTGAGCCCGTAATGGATATTTTAACACAACATTTGGCAAATTACATTCGCACTTTTTACGTACTGATATTGAGATTTCAACGTTTCATTGTTAGTTAACTCTGCAATTTGGAGAAAATCTGGTGGATAATCTTTTTGTTTAGGATACTCACGGTTCAGGCGGCGTTAAGTAGGTAGGTTATATTTATTTTCGGGTGGCACATCATAGCACGAGAGTCGTTCTTTATATCGAGAAAATGTAACTGATGATATGTAACAGTATGAAGTTTTGTAAAGGAAAGTTCGAAACAAAGACCTATCCATCTGGCCAGTGTGGTATAGGCTAGTAGGCTAAATTCCCTCCAAAATGTATGGAAGAGACCCGTGTCTAGCAGTGGGACGTTTATAGTTTGTAATGATGATGATGATGATTATGCTATTTGGCTTGCAACTGACAAGCGACAAAATGTATGGTATCTGCAGTTGTTTGCATTTTACTTTTCAATTATTTATTCTAGTTAATGTAGCAACGGCCGCTCGCCACCCTAACCAGTTCGTCGGTCCGCCTGATGGGAGACCGTCCCACGCTGCGCCTTTCAATACGTGGCCGCCGCTCGAGAACCTTTCTACTCCATCGGCCATCAGTTCTACGAGCTATGTGCCTGCCCACTGCCACTTTACCGATACAATTCGGTGAGGCAGGCGGCACAGGACCGTTCGCAGTGGCGTAAATTAGGTAAGGCCTATGTTCAGCAATGGACGTCGTTGGGCTGATATGATGAATGTAGCAAAGTAACAATTTAATTAATATATATATAAAAAATAATAGTTTTAATGATCCATGCTCGTACCAATTTTTAGCTACTCGGAAAAAAAATATGACATGGCTATGGGCAGACTTGTGCGCCCAGTCACTCACTCAGTCAGAATAAAGGTTTATTTCACTGCGGCTGATGAGAAATATAATGAAGACACAATTTTGGCGTAGGTATCAGTTTCATAATGCAATATTCATAATCTAGTTTTAATTTAAGGTAGTATTTGGGTTGTGGAAAATAATATAGTTTCGAAGTGTAACGAAAAATATTCCCTATCCAGGTGCAGATACATGAGCGGAATCTACATTACCGAAAGAGGTTTTTTCTTCATAAAGTAACCCCTACGTTTTGTTTGTAAGATAGTTTCATTATAACACCTTTTGTGAGGGCATTTTATTGAACTATTCCCAGTGGGGATAGAATTTTATTGAATAAGGTTGCCTTTGTGTGAGGATAGAGACAAAAAGGGGCTATGTTAGTATGAGGTGCGTTTACAAACGCTTCGGGCACTTTAGTGTATTGTGAACCGCTGTAGTGAACGTTTTATGTCTACCTTTCTATACTTTGAGATTCGTAAAACAAGAGTTCGCCTATTTCAAATTGGTTAACGTAAGTGTTATAGAAAAGTTTTGGAAATTTGATCCCCGAGTTATTGATTTTCTGTTGGAGTTTGGAACTGTTTAACGGAGTACGATTATATCTGTCCTGATTTCAATCGGTTTTAAAACTAAAGATATAATATTTATTTTTGCCTTTTAATAATACCATTGTTTCAGGTGAGACAGTTAAATTTTACTACATAGATAAATAAACATATAGAGTATTAGGAAAACTAAGTGTACGCGGAAAGAGATCCCTAGAACCTACTCCTGGCATATCAAGACCCAGGCATTGCCCGCTTTCCTCGCTCTGCAACAGTATGGACCTGGCACCTATACGGTGAATCCATGGAAGGGTAAGATTTTCATCTCATAAACTCTTACCTTTGAATGTTCGATTTATGTATGGATTGTTCTTGATTTCTTTTATTTTCTTACCTGTAAACAAAACAAATAAACATTAGTTATTTACCCATTACATTTATAGTACAATATTTACATTTTGATGTTACATTTATAGCACGATGATATTTTGTTAGGAGGTGAACAATGCTAGAAGGCAAGCCTCACAAGTGAAAGTCATCAAATAATGAACGTACTCATTATAAGGACAAACAGTATTGAAATGGTCATATATGTAGTTATTTCAATGTTTGAAACTTCTAAAACAAACTTGGCTAACGAACCATTTATCAAAGTCTTGTTCAGTATTTAGGCGTTAAACCTTACGACAATATATTTAATTCAAACCAATCTAAACATCAATAACACAAGACTGTTAATAATGGATACGAGCGGGTTCCACTAAATAACAATAATAGTCGGAATTTATAATAACATTGGAGAGTTGTCCAAATTTCATCTCCGGGGCGATGAAGGATGGCAGTTGAAACTTTTCATTGGTATAACTCTAGTCAGAATTGCAAAACCAGAGCGTACTCGGGAGGAAACACTGCCTACTTTTTAAACCATTTAGCAAAGTTACACTTTGCGGGCTCAGTTTCAGCACACAGCCATTCTTATACTTCGCAATAAGTTTGTAATAATAAAAGTACTTTTTATAAAGTAACCAAATTAAATAAGTAATTTTTTTCTCATATTTCTATTAAATTGTATCAATATTATAATATTTGTATGACGCACAATATCCACACGTTTACGTGACACGTTTTACGTGTATGTTTCTTGTGGCGCGCCAGAGACGTATATCTTCCCCTTGGCGTATATCGGTTTCATACATTTAATAATATGTTTGATTTTTGTAAATTCCACATTTACCCATGCTTTAATACTAAATAACGATTATATTTAGGTATATAGATCAATGTCTGCTCATATAGTTCAGTTTCCACAGTACTATAAAAACAACAATCACAAAAAAGGGTCCCCGCCTTTCGCTATCAGAGAAAATAGAACCATCTGTCCTTTTTCATAAAATCCGCAGCATCATAGAGTTACCTTACCACAACGGGTTGACTTGTAATACAGTACAGGTACTACAAACCGTGGAGAGTAGTGTAATACAATTTTATCAAAAATTATTGCTTCCCGCACGTGGCGTTCTCGTAAAGGTGTCTGCCTCGAGGTAAACCCACGGTCAGACATCTGAGAATACACATTTAAAACAAAGTTTGGTTTTATTATTGCGTTATTTTGGCTATTTTCTTCTTCGTCTATACATATCACAAAGATGTCTTAAAAACTTGATGAAGGTTTTTGTTTTATCCAAAGGCATAAACATTAAAATTTTATTATGAAAAACAGGGCTTAAGTTTTTTAACTTGATCATCATCATAAAAGAAGGACTTAAAAAGAAGAATTATTTCGTGATCGATAAGTTTAAGCATAAATTAATGAAGAAAGTAGAGCACAGAAGACTCTTGATCTTTAGGTAAATAAACAAAATTTGGTAAAATACTAAAACTGATTCCACTTAATCTCCCCAATACCTAACTTTGAATCGAACTTTAATTAGTTTTGAAGTTGAGATAGGATCAATATAAATTAATATTAACCACATAAACTTATTTTTTATACTAATAGCTTTTAAATACAAATGCGATAGAACAGCTAAGGCGTCATAAATAATAATCGAGCGAGGAGAATAAATGCGTAATCTTTTATGTAGATTGCATTGCTTATGTTACACGGTAAATGTTAATCGTATTAACTGAAACCAACCTGTATTAGAGATACAAGTAATTCATAAAATCCCCTTTGTTCTTTTTCTCAGTTCGTGTTTTACTACGTGTGATGGTCTCTTTTCTTTTATTCCGATGAGTTTTCTCCAGTTTCCAACTAATCTCCTTAATTTCGGGAAATAGATTGAACCGAATAAAGCTTTAATGAAGTTTGGCTTACAGTTGCGCCATAATACGTCCGACATGAACGTTGTTCGACTCGGCTGATATGATTCATTGGGTTTGCCGAATAGCATTGGAAAAAATGAGTTACGAATCGGTAATTAACACCGAGCAAGCCGGTCAACTAAGCCGGACTATTGTGATGTTGGAACAAAACGAAATAAAACAAACGGTTAACCTTCCATTGTTCTGGTGGACTCTGGACAAAACTGTGTTGTGGAACTTCGCGGACAGTATTGCAATACAAACGAGCCTGCGAAATACGTAGACTGCTATAAATCACGCAAGTTAGCATTGCGATTCTTGTTTGGGAAATAAATAAATATAAACGGCACGGAACGACCAAAGTACCCTCCATCTCTAGAGGATTCATTTGAATTTCATAAAGGTGCTGTATTAGAACAATCGTACTGCAAAGCGATCCCTAAGGAGGAAACGAAAAACTGCACATATACTTTGCAAGATACATTGCTAAACTTTGTGTTATTATATTTTTTTATGTGGATATCGTAAAATATTCTATGAGTCTGAGTTTTTCGACTACGAGTATAAGTTTATGCTTCAAATTGCAAAATGACTCTGTTCATTGAAAGTTGAAGTATTTTTTTTTTCTAAACCCAAGGCCGCGTTCTTAATCCAAGACTTAATTTGCTTTTCAACGAAGAGTAAAAATATAAGAGAAAAAAAATACGTATACTAAGCTTTATTAAGGGACGTAACTCTCCGGTTTAAAAACGAATTTACGTGGAGACATCAAAAGCTTAACCTCGTGTGATCCGCCAATATTATTCGCTTGCATTTCTTTTCAAGGTACTGACATAATTTTATTTCAGTAATTGATCTAAGCTGAATTTATCTAACGTAGTTATTTGTTAACCCAGTCAAATCATTTATTCAAATTAAGGCTTGAGTACTATATTCATCGTCTACATTTTCAATTGTGTATGTATCAAGTAGAGTAATATTGTCAAAGTCCTCTCTGAACCATTTTCAAACTTATTTTCCAAGTGGCTCCTAGAATAAACAGGATATCTTCTTGGTAATAAACTGTTTTGCATTAGTGGAAGGCTGTTGCAAAGATCGCTTTAGTCATACGTCACGTTCACGCTCACGTTTAGTCACGTTCTGTTATGCAGAAAGTTCGATCATAAAAACGTTAGCTTTGCTTCATCATTTCAACCCATAAATGTCCTACTGCTGGGCATAGGTAGCTTATATCATAGCTTTGCTTAGTTAACATTTATTCCTAACTCTGGGCAAAATGATAGTTTTAATTAAATTTTCTTGACTCAAAATTTAGTACCTAATTATTTATGTAGAGATATGTTAAAATAATTCTCAACTAAAACAATCTCCCTATAATGAACTTATATTATTAAAACTTCTTCAGATACAAACTGAGAAAACAAGAGAACGAGAGAAATGAGTTAAGCTTTTCAGGCTCCATATCAAAATGATAATTATGCGCATTGTTGGTCATAGACACAAATATAAACTTACTATGAACACACGAACACCGTAACACACAGATACAAAGTCCTACAGAACGTAGGAAATTGAACATATTTCAATAACATTATTTTGAAAGATCGGAAGTATGATTAAAATGACAAAGGTTCGACAGTTACTCGGCACTCGAATCTGAGTATTCAAACAAATTTAGGCCTTAAAGACACCCAATTTAACTGTGTATTATATAATTTTCGTGTGACAAACGTATATATAACTTTATTAAAGTGTCTGTCTCGCTTGCACGAAAGCGGTTTCCTATATCTCACCGTCAACTTACGCTCCGCCCTTTATTACTTCCTTCATGCTATAAGTTTAAACTTCTGCACATTCCGGTTCACGACATTTGCTTATTTCTGTGTAATTCATGTGCTATTGTTTATCAGGCAGTTTGTAAAGGCTCTAAACGCACCACTAAAGTCCCTTATCATTAACACAATAATCATATTACAGAGCACATACATAATTAAGTCTGGCCTGTCAAGTCTTTGTTTCCCTAATGATAAGAGTTCCATAATTATGTAAGTTTCAAGCACTTTCTTGTTTCTATAATATACATTATAATTTTATTGCGTACGTGTATGTTCTTTGTACTTTGAATCATTTAGATACAGTTCACTTATTACAGAATTTTACAATAAATTATTTTTTTAGGTTACGATTTTAATAAAATTATTAGAATATATAAAAATACTTGTATATTTCAATACAGACAATAAATAAAAAGGAATTCTTATTTCTCGTGGTCACGCCATAACTTGAAAACGGATGGCCAAATTCGGCGAATTTTTTTTGAATATTCTTTGAAGTCTGACGACAGTCCATAACTATTAGGGAAAATTGGAAAATCGAAACCACGGACATGTAATTTTTTTTTTCTAAAGTATTTAGACGAATGCCCGTGTATTTTAAACGATATGTGTAATACAATCTTTTATAATTGATATTTCACATAACAAGGTAATCCATTCAAACATATTTTACCTACCACTCTAGTCTAACAGAATTATTACGGAAAACGAAACGTGATTTCAATTTTCCCCACATTTATCATATGTGAGATGAAGGTAGCGGGGGGCAATATTCACCACTTGATTTGACGTGAAGTGCTTTCACATCGCCGGCTAAGCCACTGGTTTACTGAATCACCCTTCATTTGCCTTTGATGAGGCCAATGTCAATTTATTGATAATATTTATCATATCAGTTTGTTCGATTGCTTTTAGATGAGACGTTTTACCTTACTATTTTTGTTACTTGTTCTTTTTTTTATTTATCATACTATTATTTATCTGTTAATTATATAATATTGGTTTTTAGGTCTGTGTTGTGTTTTATATCAATGCTTGCTGTAGGGTTACTCTGAAATCGTTGTCAAATGTAAGGAAATTTAGATATGGTCGTTGTCACTTTCAAACATTCAGCTAGCAACATCAAAACCGACTAAGTGGAATGTCATAATTCAGAATAAGCCTCCTGTGCTCACTATATACTGTGTATGTAAATTTCTTTTGAGAGTATACCATAACTAGACTAGTCACTAATAACCTTTATACTAAATTTAAATAAAACCCTTTTATCAAAATTGGCTATAATAGCTACACTGCATATCATCTCCGGTCCATCAATTAACAATAGCAGTCACCGAAGCCAAAAACGTTACAAAGGAGATAATTATATGATTAATAAATAACCCTTTTTTTCTCATTCTAGTTTCCTGAGGCATTAGAAGTTCAAATTGTTACAAGTCTTTGAACATTTTCATGGTTTATAAAGCCTATTTAGTTCTATCAGAGGGAATTACTTCAGAGTAGGATCGAAGTAATTAAATTAGCGAATCTTGGCCCTGATTGAGAAAATGGGTTGATTGCTTATTGAGTTGGTACTTATCAGATAACCAATTTCAGTTGTTTAATAAGATGGATAGACCGAACAGAGTGATAAGAGGTTCAGCGTAAAAATTATCACAATAAGGTTACAGATATAGCGATTTGTCAAGAAATTAATACTCGAAATCTTACTTATATATAAATTGTGAAAGTTGGGGTGGATGGATAGATTTCTCTTACTCAATCACGCCAGAATAGCATAAAGTATCTCTTTGAAATTTGGTACACAGATAGATTGAAATTGGGAATAGCAAAAAGGCTATTTACCAACACACCACGCGGGCCAGGGGCGGAAGCTGATAACTTAAGTAATGGGTAATAAAAACTGTTCATAAGAATGTCCTTTTTATTTTTTTTACGCTTTCATTAATTACTCCGATCTTCACGAAGTTTCACTTAATGATAGTTGGACCTTGGACATATTTTTGGCGAAACACCACGTGAGCGAACCCGTGCGCGGTAGCTAGATTTCAGTAATTGAAGACTTTTTATTTGGTAATCCACCAACCCGCATTAGGCTAGCGTGTGTGGATTATGGCCCAAAGACCCTCTCAGCTCTCTAGATAGAGGAAAGGAGACCTGAGCCCAGCAGTGGGATATTAATGGGTTGCTGATGATTGGGTAAATATGGCAGGTAACTTTGGGTGTCCACGAACAAATTATATATTGTCATGCCTAGAAACAATAGAACGAAAAGTATAGTTAGTTACCAGAATATCGGAATTATTTTTGAGAGCAGCACCCCAGAGCATTATTAAATTGTAACTTTCAATTAAAGTCTGTTAATAAACGAAGAAGTATGTGGAATATTTTATATAAGTACGTAATATTAAAATATTTAATCTCAATAAAGCTACCAATTTCGCCGAAGAAAACTTGGGTGGGTAATTGGGAGATTATGAAACGAATATAAGTACAATTAAAACCACCGGGGCTATTCTGTGAAGTCTCAAGTGATTTTCATAATACCTATGGGTTGCTAAGCAACTGCTGGTAAACATAGTTGGCTACGATCGATGTACTAGCTATGGAACTTTCAGTGGGATATAATTGGTCTTGTACCTTAATGGTCTACATTGTATTGTTTGATCCTATGTTATCCTTCTATGTTTGGAGTTCAAACTCTTGTACCATGGGGACCAAATGGCTCCAAAATGAATCATACTATCATGATGATGAAAGAATAGTGGGGTATGACACTTCCCGCCGCCATAATTACACTTCAAAAATATATGAACTTTAAAAAGGTTCATAATATTGTGACAGCTTTAAGCATCATTAAATTATGGTCAAGATTGAGACTAGGATACTTACTAGATAATACACTTTCATGTAATTCTAAAAAGTGTACCATAATTTAATGATGAAAGCTGTCACAATGTTATGAACCTTTTTAACGTTCATATATTTTTTAAAGTCTGGAAGTGCCAACATATTAATGAACTCGACTGTACATCTATGGTCTGTCAATGATGTAATGCTAATATGACGTAACGCTTTAAAGTATCACTCTTATTTTAATTATTGTATTAAAAAAAGAGGATTAGTGAAAGTAACACCAAAGTAATGCCGCAAATAAATGATTTTATTAATTAATTAGAAATATTATGTAGTCAGTCCTAATATTCCAGTAATTTAATTAACTCAAATGAAAATTAATTAAGCGAGGAGTCTTTGATTTGTACTTCTGAATATCATAAAGTTGAATAGAGGCGCGGCCCTTATAAAAGTTTTTACAACGAGTATAGAATTCTAATATTGCTCATACTGTGAGGTAATAAAATACCTTGCGTCAAATCCGGGCCACAATTATTCATTTGAGATGCCATCGGGACGGATGGCCCAACCCCCCTACCTAACATGTAATGGGGTTTTCTCATGCAAATTAAGCTAGGGAAGAAAGCGATAGCTTTCCTAAAATTTAATTTAATTACAACGTTCCCTCTTATAAATGTGACGGATTTTTTTTTCAAAATATATTTTTTTTAGGCATATGAACTATGTATTGTCTATGTAGTTCATATTTCTATTATTAAATCTACTTAAGATTATAATTTTGACTAGTACTATCTTGTTTAAAATCTTGTGGTCTATTATTGTAGTCGGGGAGCCCACTCGGAACTTCGACATTTGATTGTTCGATTTAGATATCGTTGTTGATTTTTATAGTGATATAAAAATCGACTAATCGAATTTCGAGATTACGAATAAGCCTTAAAGAGACGTAATTTATATGTTTCAGTAAAAGGAATGATTGCAGTCTCTGCCTGGTCTCATCATCATATCAGCTCAATGACGTTCACTACTGAACATATTCCTTACCTTATTGCCGCCACAGCAAGTGATTTTGTGCTTCCACACCTTCAACTGCTGTGCCCCGCAACCTTTGCCAGGCTTTCATGGCTTATAGAACTGATGGCCAAATGGGTAAAAAGGTTCTTGAGTTGCGACCACGTATTGGAAACCGCAGGGTGCCTATTCTCATTTAGCTATTATTCTGAACAATATGTATGAACTTCTAGAGACATCATTTTGTTTATAAGCAAGCAGCAAGCATACATAGCACATGCAGGCGAAAAAACAGTCCTTTTTACTCTTATATTAATTTATATTGTATTCTTTACAGCTGCAAATGTACCCACGAATGGTACCATGAATTACACGGTAGTTGTACGTGAAAAAGCTTCGGTTTCGTATATGGCAATAAAATGCAATTATGTAAATATAAATACTTTTAACTGGCTATCGTGTCGTTCATATTGATGTAATGGAACTGCTCGTCACTGGATTTAATGCCTGCAACGTGTCCTTTTACTTTTTAATTTTTCACGAAACAGTCTGGTTGTAACGCGAAAAACGTGTCCTTTAATAAATAGGCTATTCTATACGACACAACAAGATTTTTACAGAGTGTCACGTAGTGCATTATTCATGTTATTATTGTTGTGTTCCCGGCACGTATATTCATTCAATAATGAGTAATCTTTTACAGATTTACACTGACATTACACTATTCTCTCAAAACTTCAATTTTTCTTTTAGATATTTTAAAGCAAGTAAAACTTCTGGTCAGGGTTGCGGGCGGCCGTTGGTTGCCGGCGGCACAGGACCGTTCGCAGTGGCGTAAATTAGGTGAGCCCTATGTTCAGCAGTGGACGTCGATAGGCTGATATGATGATGATGATGATGATGAAAACTTCTGTACATGCTCCCACCGTAAGTAAAATTCTTACATTTTCATAAAATTCAATTTAACGAATGGGTTTGTATATTGACGAATTATAATAAACTTATACTGAAACAATTTTGAATTTGCGATAGAAAATTATACATTTGTATACCTAAAGGTAATAAAGGATTATTGAGAGCAAGTACCCTCATACAGGAATTCACAGTGAGATACGCACCCTATTATTAATTTAATTTAATTAGCATTCCAATTGGAGGTTGATATCAAAGGGCCTGTCAGTTTAAGGGCTATCGCAGGTACAAATCATCGCTAAGAGCCCTTACCATTTGTATCGCTACTGATCTTGATAAATTAATGTCAAAGGGCAATTTTCAATCCTGTAGATATAATATCTGTAATAATTAATGCGTTTTATGATTACTTACTTGATGTAGTGAAAATAAATAATTGAAGTAAATAATTACTCGCTTTCACCACTCGATATCGGTTTCGAATTAAAATACGATCGGTTCGCTTACGACCACAAAATAAATTTGAGACCGATCGACAATAAATTAATGTACATATAATTTTGAAGTCTCAGGGACTGATATTGTAAGTTACAACCGCACTTGGTACCAGCTTGCGAAGTTATAATCTCTTGTAAACTAAGATCCCTATAATCGGAGACTTGCTAAGAAAATTTAAGTCCTTCTGTGTTTAAGAAGACTATTATCTAGAACGGGGCCTGTAAGGGTTATTTCATACAGAATATAGATGGATAGATATTCTATATTACAATTGAATCTATTGATTTCGGCTTTAGCTTCAAGAACACCTGTATTCACAAATCTTTCACCATCACCACGCACCACTGGTTAATTATGGGGACGGCTTACTGTGCGGTCAGCCACTATAGTTATTTTAATATGCAACTGTAAGGACTGTACGGTATGCACTTAGCCCCGGCAAAATCATACGCAGTTTCATATTAAACTAAAGTCTCGCGGTAAGCTGCCCCCAAAGCGTATGAGGGCTAAAATCACATTTCAAGCTACGTAAAAAAAGTAAACAACATCTACCAGTCCTCAGTGTCCTAGAATTCTAATTTCATCTTATTCAGTGTCTATAGAAACATTAAATAATGCAGTTAAATTTTTAATCAGATTTTCACAATAAGGAAATTGTTTAAATTTCAGAGTCAAGTAAGAAAAAAAATTACTAAATGGTTTGAAAGCGCTGATATTATTGCGCTGATTATTTATATATATTAAAATGTGTTAAAATTATAGCAAGATGAACCTATTTACATAAAATTAATTCTATGTAGATACCAAAGAGGGCGTTATCGTTAACTAAATGATGTAAATGACACATTTTGCCCGCAACGCACCGCAATGCACTAAAAATTCAGTGCATACACGATGCAGATACAGGGTGTAGTTTAAAATAAAACGTGCGCAACTCTCCATCCGGTAAACACATCAGATTAAAATAAAATATGTGTCGTTATCAAAATAAAGTGAAAACCTTTATTTTTGATGATATCACTCGAAGTCCTATAAGTTAAACTGTTTATTTTCTGATTTTATTTAGAATATTAGTATGCTTCGTATTATTAATTCTGATTTAGAATTTAGCCTAGAATATGAAAAAATTTCGTGAGGCTATGTTCATTAGTGGACGTTTTTGGGCTGATATGATGATGATGATGGAGCAATCTTTATAATTTCATAGTATGACACATTTTTATATATCTTTTACTAGAAGTGCGCGGGGCTTCGCTCCCGTCGTTATTTATTTAGCCCCTGCGCATCTCCTATGGCCGTAGCGTGATGAAGCCGACATGGCACGTGACATGGCAAGAATAACCTACAAATAGAGTATCATCGTGAAGCTTGTCATGTTTATATTCGTTGATATCGAATTGCGTGTAATACAGATATTGACTCCGATTTTCACTCCGTTTCTACCTACAACTCATCCCGTCACGCACACGTCAAAATGTCACGAAGAAACATAGCGTACATATGAGAGATATTTATATATACGTTCATATATCGTTCGCCGTATTAGTTTGCCACAATTCCTCGGTTTATGAAATACGGGGCCTCATCTCATATCGTGTTCTGTTACGCAGATGTAAATACCTTCTGTAATGGGACTGACGTGTTATAGGATTTTGTTTATTCTCGAGTTTGACTTGCTTTCTTTATAGTCTGTAACTTGTCTCTTCTAGAAATACTAATTTGAATAGCTGAAGGATTTCAAACAGAATACTTAATATTGTGTATATGACATGTGTGTACCTAAGTAAATTTTGTCGAAACGCCTAATACATTTTGTTGGGCATACCCTCTATTACTTTAGGTTTTGGTACACAGCCGGCTTTTTGTTTTTTGTTTTTCCTTAATGTTACTCACTAGAACCCATAAGTTCTGCAAGATCCATAAAAGGTCTTATAATTTGAACCGTCGACAGGTTCCAACATTAGTAAAAAGGAAATTTAGGCAAAATAGATATCTCTCTAAACAAAGATTTATGCCCATTTAGTTTTATTAGCTATAGTATAATATTATAAAACTGACTATTTTTTTGTTTTTTTGGTTAAACGTAGTCTCAGGAACTATTGGCCGAATTAAAAAAAATATTTTTGGATTGGATAGCCCATTTATCGTGGAAGGCTATATAACATCACGCTACAGCTAATAGGGGCTGAGCGTGGTCAAATAAAGAACAATGGGAGTGACGACAGCAAGTTATTATTATTTTGGAAACTCTCCAAATCTCCTTGTATTTAGTTCGTGATATTCTTAAGTTTATACTTGTGCCTATTCCAATCACCAGCAACAACCCATTAATGTCTCACTGCTGGGCTCGTGTCTCCTCTCCTCTATCTTAGCTCAGATAGAGGAGATTTAGGATTTGGGTTTAGGCCATAATCCACACACGCTGGCCTAGTACCGATTGGTTACAATAATATAACATTATATTTACTAAATTAACAGTCTGCTCATTTTAGCATGAATAGACAACAAAACAAATGCAGCTAATAATATGCACATCAATTATGAAGCGTCTTAAAGTATTAACATAACAGACAAACTAAATTCTAAAAGTATCACATTTGCATAAAATGCTAATTCTGTATTGGTTGCAAACAAAATTATGAGTCACACGTCCTACCCTCTATGCACTTATGAATGCATTTAGCGACGAGTTTAATTTGATCTAAAAGTTCTGTGCATAAATAGGCAAACAAAAAGTAATACTGCTTTCAAACGGAAAAATTTAAGGAAGGTATGCTACGTGTAATCGTACAGGATTTCAGCAAGCGCCAGGGATTGCTTGATCCCCGATATTTCATGACGTGGACGCTTTAAACATGGCCGCATAAATATCCCAGGCATGCATGCATGCATCTCGACTTCCAGTGATTAATGCAAACTAACATGTGAAGCAGTTACGAACGGAGTGGCTTGGCCACGACGTTGTCGGCATTCTGTTATATTAGGGCAATATCGAACCCAATATTCGGGCATTAATTATTTTGGAAACTTATTGAGGCAAAGCTTAACTAAGAAAATGATGCCTTTAATTTGAGTTTCAAAGACATTATTAAGTTACCTGTGGTATAAAGGTTATATTAACACAATAGCGTGTATACCACGCTAAATTCCCTCCACATTCTTTGGAGAAGACCCGCGCCCGGCAGTGAGACATTTATAGGTTGAAATGAAAGTATTAAAATTTAGAGAGAATAGGAGTAACGGCTTTAGTTCTTTTAAAAATTGATTATTGATACTTTGATGTAGATATATTTTGTGTATATTCTATCTACACAGGAATGAACAAAAATTAAATTAAAACTATCGATGATGAAGCTTGCACAACGTGCAACAAAATTATAAAGTCGTTATGTCCTAGGTAAGGCATGTTATAATCTAGCCGCGTAACTGAATTTATATTACCTTACGTTAGTTAACTAGTTGGCAGACATTCAGAAACCCACAACACTGTAGCAAAATTATACAGAATACATAAAGTATAAAGGAAAACTGACAAATGTTTTTAAATAATAAACTTTTCAATGTTTTAATTTAAGGAGTAAGTGCATTTTACTTTTTTATGATAAGTGAAAAATTTCTGGATTTGCGCCAAATTTGGGTATGAATGTCTGTAATAGTTGAAAAAAGTTAATTTAAAAAAAAAAAATTGCTGAATTAAATCCAAAACAGATGATATTCCTACAAAAGAGAGGTATAGCAGTTTATATTTCAAATAAAGTAACGTCGTAGAAGGCGAACTCAATCGTGAAATAGTATCGAATTTGGTTCGGTATAATACATCTTCTCCGTAAGACGAATTCGGTATTGAGAATATTACCAATCGGAGTCCAATAACCCTGTAGCCAAGATGTAATCTAGCTAGGATCCAGTTCGCTGTTTACGTTTAATTTTCTGACCCAATAAATAGAAGATTTCAAGATACAACATTTTAAGAACTAGGCTACAGTGGCCTGAGGTTTAACTTGGAGTTTGTTGGTAGCATATTTTGTAAGTTAGACGTGTGGGTTGACGGAAAATCTTGGAAGTAATTTGTAAGTTTTGTGTTCATTTAGATTATGTGACATGTGGGAATATAAGTTGTGCTCTTAGATTGAGAAAACTACGCGCATGCACACATTTATTTTAACTAGATTCAGTTTTGCATAAACAGATTTTTACGGTCATTGTATAAGTCTTTGGCAGATTCTTATCTATATATACAGACGTCTACAGGCCAATAATGATTATAATGTTATTAAATTATTAAACCTACTTTCACTGTATCATCATATCAGCGTAATTTCATCCACTGCATAGACCTCACTGTATCATTTCAACCCATAAACATCCCACTGCTGGGCACGGGTCTCCTCCAAATATTGTGAAGGGAATTTAGCCTACTATACCACGCTGGTCAGATGGGTTGGTATAGGGTTTGTTTCGAATTTTCCTTTTCTCGCAGTGCTATTGTCTGCATCCCACGGGTTGAGATGGGGTAGTGACATTATGTATTCTCTATCCGTTACTACCTCACTGTATAGGTGAAGATGAAAGTTACCAAGAACAAGTTAAACTTTTGGTAACGACCAATTCTGTTTGGCAGTATACACAACATCGATCGTACTCTTCGCTAATGTTCGTAATTTATCAAAACTTTTGGTATTTTATATAATCTTTATTCAAATTTTTAGTATTCCATTCTTGAGCCGTTGAGCCGGTGAGAGGAGTACAACCGGAAATTGCCTCGCGAACGCGACACTCTCTCCGTCGGATTATTGTCAATTCGGTACGTCATTTCCGCTTTACGAAAACATCCTGTAATTATTCGGATATTGTCAACTGTAATAGAGAGAGGATTGTTAAAACGAATCACCTACAGAATGTTAAGCAGTTGTAAATTATTTTCAAAGTTTTTGCTAACATTTAACGAGAAACAAAAAATAAAATAAAATTTGTTCTTATCTGAGTGTGCTATTTCTTTAATTCCTCCCAAAGTGTAAGTAACGAGGTCAGATATTATAAAAATATTTTTTATTCAATTAGGTAGGTATATTTTTGTAGGTATATGCCTATATTTATATAAAAATTATTTTAATTGTGGATTACTCACTGTACACGGTGTTGCTGATTATCTAAACGAAAACGCTGTCACCACAGCTCTAACATACATATATATACATACATACATATAGATCACGCCTCTTTCCCAACAGAGGGGTAGGCAGAGACCATTTCCTTCCACTTGCTACGATTCTGACATACATCTTTGGCTTCTTCAACATTCTTCAGTTTTTGCATGCATTCTCGCCGGTTGAGGGTACTCCTGATCTGTCCCTTCTTTAGAGCGTCACCTATTTGGTCATGGTACGTTCTTCTAGGTCTTCCCCTTCCAACGTTTCCTTTCACATTCGTCTCATATATTTGTTTTGTCACTCTTTCTTCATTCATTCTCTCTACACGTCCAAACCAGCTTAACATTCCTTTCTCTATTCGAGCTCTTATTTTCGAATTTTAACCCTAAAATATCACCTATGCCGACAAATCGGTTATCGCAATTGCAGTTCGGTGTCACCGCAACCGAAATGGAATCGGCTTGATGTCAACGCATTGTTCTGAGCCACACTATCAATTATCCTATTGCGACTAACCGAAAGCCGTAATTACTAGTATAAAAGCATTGCCTGTGCCTAAATAGGGAAGAATAGTGCAATCAACACTGATTGGAAACTGTAATTTGAAGTTATACAATTATGAGCGTGAAATATGAATAGATGAATGACGGCAACTAATCCTAGTTTAGTAATTATTTGTATGTAATAGCTAAAACTCATTCATTTTTTCAATTAAACAATAATATAATCAATTATGTAATATTTGTTGCCGGAGTTTACGAATGAAATTTATTGTGGTTATAATTAATACAATATGAATACAAATCCTGGTAATAATTTTTGTAAAATAACAAATACCGACGAAAGTAAATTTGTTTCAGACACACGCCGGCCGCTGCAGCGGCATATTTAGATTTTAGGGATTTTAAACGTAGGTTATTTTATGTTATGTTTTTTAATTTTAGACATTCAAATACGTAGGTACCCCAGTTGCATACATTTTTAGCTCATCTCTGTCGATATAGATAATCATAGGTTTAAAAAGAAATGGATTAATGCTTTTGGAATATACTTCTAAAGTAAAATTTTGTAAGTTCAATGGTGCAACATGTACTTACCATGTTGCACCATTGAACTAGCACTACGCAAACTTGAAAAAGAAATCACGATATATTCCTTAAATTTTCGTCACGTTCGTCCGTCTGCCAATTCATCTATCTGATGAAACATGCTCACGTATAATACTTTTATTTCTGCTGCTGTAAAAAGAAGAAAATAGTTTCCCAATAATGAAATACGCGGTTGCTTAATGACTTACTATAAGGCACAAGGCAATGATTATTTGTTCAAATTAAATCGTAAATATTTTTAATATTATTAATAATAGATTTAATTATTATTCTATTTATTATTTTAACAACACATTACTATATTATTTTACAATGTAAATCTAAGCATTTTATTAAACAAGAAACAGTTTTTTTTTGTAAACTATAGATTGTTTATAGATAAACAGGTAAAATTTTTGAAAAAGACTTTCTTGTGATTATTTCTATGTGAATATCGCAGTACAACGTAGAATCTAAATGAAATGATAAAGAATATGAAAATTAAATGTGTTATTTCGATAAAAGTTGGTTTATCAGTAAAATTTAATATTACAAGTTTTAAGTGCATGCATGCGTGCCTTTGCGAGATCCTTTCAGCGCTTTTGCCTTTGAACTTGGAACGATGAATTTATTAACAATAGACTATTTGCCAGACAAAACGCACTTACGGGTACGCGCACCTGGATTGTATTAAAAGTTTAATATTGCAACGTTCCAACCCCCAACCATTAGTCTGAACAATGACGCATTGTTTACTCGCGTTGCCGGAGATATTCGATATTGAGTACTACCAAACGTACGCGAAAAATTCACAAAAACAATGAATTAAAAGTATTATTCTGTTTTGTTTTATTATAAATGCGAAAATATTGCGTTATTCGAACCCATAAAGGTTTTTTATAGTTTATGTTTGTGCTGTGTTCTGTAAATTGGAGTCTAAAAATAAATCGATATTCTTTCTTTCTTTCAAAATTATGATGGATGAATGAATGGATATATACTTATACTTTCATTTCAATTTCATGTCTTACTTGTTTATAAAGATCAAGTAACTATAATATAGAACAAAAGGGTTTTCGAACAAATTTAAAAAGAATTAGTTAATATATAAGTATTGTAACTTACTTAAATGACAAAACAAGCGACTGAACAAATTTGTTAGGCCGAGGGAACAATACAGAAAGGACTATATATATCCCGCTGTATTTTGATCTTAATCGGGATGGAAAGGGTCAAGAATTGATTAATAAAAGGTATCTCATTCAAACAAAGTCGAAGACAAGGCCTGTATTAATTAAATGTTGGCATCATCAACCATCAAAGCCGTAATAGCTTCCAAGAATCAATATAGGCTTCGAAGAATAACAGCAACAATATTTTGTGTCATTAGTTGATCATTACTCAGTTTGAAGGTGACTTACATTTCAGCAATACAATTACGTTAAGAATTTTATTACATCGTCTATACTCGTATCTATTTCACCAATCAGAAAACAATTTGTTAATTAAAGTAGGTGATAGTAATTTACCATAAAAACTGTCGGCAAAGCAAATTAGTAAATTAGTAAAGTCATGACAATGACGTGACGACATTAGTGAGGAATTGGTAATAACAGTACGATCTCGTGTTATGCTGTATCTTCGTATTGCGTAAGTAAGTTACACGAGAAGTTAGAATTAGTAGAAGACACAATAGCCGTTGTCACAGAACTATAACACTAAATGTATGAACTTTGTAAACTCGCAGTTATGTGGCTGTATTATTATAAGGGGCTCCTTTGAGCTTTCTCTAAGGAGGTGGGCACGTTGTACGTGTTAGTAAACGCTGCTATTTATTTAGAAGATGGTAATGTTATATACCTACTAGTGCTCGCGCTCTTATTAAAGAACTATCAAAGCTTTTATCCGACGCTTCCCGTAACCAGCGGGCTGGCTATATTCCTGCATAAAGAATAAGCATTGCCATCCAACGTGGCAATGCTGGCAGCCTGCTGAGCACTTTTCCGGCAGATAACAGCAGCGATGCGGAAGTATTTTATTTTCCTTTTTTTTAATTAGTCCTCTTTTTTTCTAATTTCATGTATTTTTAGGTAAAATATTATTATATATATTATATATTTATAAAATATTTATTTTAAAATGTAAAGTATACTTAAGTTTTATCTACGAATGACGTCACTGTTACTCTAATCTGAAGATTAGATTGATTATTATCTACTTCTATATTTTTAAAGAAAAAAAAAGCTTGAAGAAGATAATTATGATAGTCATTCTACCTAAAAAAACCCAAATTGGAGGTGTGGCAATTTATTACCATTCCAAATGTGCAATCATAATAAAATATTTCAATACCATAGATATAAACATATTCAGATCTAGATGTACTCAAAGCCGGCTAATTCATAATTACTTAAAAAGGGCCTGCGTTTGTTTTTATAGGGTTATCAAAAGTTGGCAACAATTTTGCCCGTACATATAAAGGAACAAAAAATAAACACGTACTGTTCCCCCTTCGATGATGAACAAACATACAATATACGTACATGCATGTATGCTTGGGTATTTTAATTTTTTTCCCTTGTAACAATAACATTGTGCGTTCGCTCTCCTTAATTAATGTTAACAGAGGAGGGTAGTAGCACCGTAACGAAGTATTGTTTTAACTTCGAACGTGCATCGGTTTGAAAATACTACATCTTTAATATTCGGACGTGCTCAGTTTACACACTTATAGAAGACATTATTTTCAGTCTCTTAGTTCAACACAGTTTTTAACAGTAATTACGTTAACTGTGAAATTATTTATTTTGGGATTTATATTATTAAATGTTAAGCTGGTTTGGACATGTAGAGAGAATGAATGAAGGAAGAGTGACAAAACAAATATATGAGACTAATGTGAAAGGAAACGTTGGAAGGGGAAGACCTAGAAGAACGTACCATGACCAAATAGGTGACATTCTAATGAAGGGACAGATCAGGAGTACCCTCAACCGGCGAGAATGCATGAAAAGACTGATGAATGTTGAAGAAGCCAAAGATGTATGTCAGAATCGTAGCAAGTGGAAGGAAATGGTCTCTGCCTACCCCTCTGTTGGGAAAGAGGCGTGATCTATATGTATGTATGTATTATTTATTAGGTGAGGCCTATGTTCAGCAGTGGACGTCGTTGGGCTGATAATATGATGATGATGATGATTAATTAACAATAAACAGAAAAATCCATTGAAATATAAAAACGCAAACTACAATTAATTGTTGGTTATTCGTTACCAATTTTAGATACGTAATTCACATATCATCACAAGTGGCTATATTTCTATTGACAAACTTAAATTTCTAACACAGACTACTTTAAAAACAATCGTTTGACAAAATACAGGATTCGCAAATGTTTTACTTCGCAAATATTCCACTTCTTAAAATATTACTTGAAAAATATTCATTTGACTAAATAATTCGTTTGTCTAATTGGTGTTTTTACAAAACGACAGAAGATAACTTATTAGTAAACAATTTTAATCTTGGACAGATTATTTATAGGCAAGTAATAATTCTGTTCTAATACTAATTCCATAGATACTTAGTCAATTTAAAAAAAATACACACTGCTTTAACTAAGCGAAATAAGTAGAATTCGGTTCTGGCGTTGTGGTCGCAGTTCTTACCTAACCTAACCTAGCCATTTTGATTCATTTAATAACCTATTGACCCTACATATATTATATGATTTCGTGCTGAAAATAAAATATCCTATATGTGTTCTTAATTATTTTAAATACAAAATGGTGGTTCTTTGTAAATGGTATCTTGGTACTTGGTTTGGTTTGGTGGTTTGTACTTGGTATCAACAATGCAATTTGTCAAACGTTATTTACGTTATATATTTTTTGCCTACTACATGTTTACAAAATAATCCATTATATGAAATGAAGTTTTGACATAACAAAATTTTGTCTGGTAAATAAATTTGACAAATGAGTTGTTTGTTAAACAATAGTTTGTAAAGTGATAAATTTATTAAGTATAATTTTGTCAAACGTTGTTTTATAAATGAAAGTTTGTCATTTGTTTTTGTAAATGATTGGACACCATGGAAACAGACACGTAGGTACATGTATAATGAATACATCTAATATCGTCAAATTGACTTACACGCGACGGATCTTTCCATCCAAATAGAAGCTATTTGTATATTTAGTAAATAAATTATTAAACGAAAATAAATAACACAAGTTAGTTCACTCATGTGTTAACCACTACCTACGCATGAATACACGCCTGTATGAGCATGTCGCGATCTTTGAAAATCTCACTATTGACGTCACAATACTATGATAAATGCTTTATAAAAACAAAAACACCGACAAATAAAAAGAAAAATAAACAAGTGGGACACAAAATTTCTTCGCGTTGAATCTGCTTACTCATAATTACCAGAGTTTTTAAATACGAAAAATAAAAACAGCCGTACAAAGTAGGACGGAGACTTAAGACCTCTGAAAAATGAGGCAGCATTATTTATTCGAGCCCTCTTTCGGTTTTAATTCGGATTTATACATGCACATTAAAGAACAAGGCTTACTGCTCTTGGGATCTGGTATACGGCTATGGAAGCACATACGTTTCAGACTATTACCTAAAATTGTAAGCTTCAAACAATGGCTTGCCTCAAGCGGCGTGAACGCTTAATTTTATTAGGAATTACTTAAGTATTTCCTTGTATATGGACCAATATTCAAGAGAAATAAAGAGATTGTAGACGTAATTCCTACTATGTAAGAATTTCTTGCCTTATTCAAACTGAACCTGGTATCTCTTTGAATGATGATACGTAATTCTGTTTCCACACAAATACTAAAAACTCACAAAAAACCACCAGCTTAGCCTGTCGACAAGTTAATCTTTTAATTCATTGCGCTATTTGTAACGTTAAAGTATTTTGAATGTTCTCACAAAAGCTCTTCACGGAAATGTTATAATTCAATCTAATATTCTATGATGGTACGACAGATGGGGAAAACACGATGGAAACGACTCCCTTACGTCATATATTGACGGCATACACGCTTTAAGTGAAAAAAATCTCTCAAATCACAAAAGGCAGACGGGCAAAAAGCGTTACTAGACTCCGAACAGAATAATACTAGAAACAATGCAAGCTTTAAAAAGATACGTATCCGAAATCTTGAATAAGACGCTATTGAGGGATTGAATGAATGCTTTTCATTTTGAGCTATGACGTCCATTGAAAAATTTCGAAAGGTATTTTTTTTAGGTTTCAGTCTGATGTACGTCATTGTACGTCCGTTTCACAATAGACTGATGATAAAATCCCAATAGAATTTTTCAGGTAGGTATGCATTGTTTAGTCAAGCAGCAGATAAAATAAATTTCAGTAGTATGCAGAAGTATTCCTCTTTGAGCAGCATTCTGTTTTGATTGGCCAGAAGCATGCTAACGAGTAATGTCGAATACGTAAACAAAAGATGATGAAAAGCGCCTATTTGTTTTGTAAGAGTGTGCCTGTGCCTGTTATAGATTTGCTTCATTGCTAGTTATAACATGTAGAAAGTATATTTTCATCCAACTGTCAAAAAGGAGGGTAATGTTTTTCACGCGTATGTATATATGTGTGTTCCATTGTGACCTTCTGTAGCCTAAACGGCTTGGCTGTTTTTAAAGTGTGAGGTATCATTCCATTTGTATTTTTCCCCGAGTGTCATAGGCTATGTGACGTCAACAAAAAACCCATATGGTGGACGTAAACTGTCAAAACAGACGATATTTTACGATATTTTAGTGATATAGCAATATGCGTATTAAATGAAAGCTAATTAATAGCCTAATTCAATTATATATATATATATAATTATATTATATATACTAACTATTGCCCGTGACTCCATTTGTCTCTTGTAACTGAAATCGCTTGATCAATTTTAAAGTGCAAGGTGTTCACACCGAATCTCTATATCTAAGACTATAGACCTTGGCTATTGGCCTTAAATAATCAATATATTTAAACTAATACTACAGCAAACAATAAGTGTTGATTTGATATTATGATGTTGCTTTTGTTTAATTTTGTAGAAATCGTCTTAAACGCAATTCATACGTCCAAAGAAACCGTGTCCTACACCCATCCTTAAGAAAAGTAGTTTGAAAGTGTCGTAGTTTAGACAACTTTTGTAGATTACACAGAGCATTCGTTCAAAGTTTCTTTTCATAATATCACTGTAAATATTCCAATTTAGATAAGATTTTGAAATTACGACACAATGTTATCACAGTCATAAACGAGGATCAAATCTTTATTACTCTATTATGTTTTGTATCATCATCAACCGATTTATATACCACTGCTGAGCTCAAGTCTCCTCTCCTACGGAGTACGGTGTGGTGCTCTGCTGCATCACTTTACACGCTACCCAAATTGTAAATTACAAAAGATTGTAACTATCCATTTTTTTAAAAAGAGTGGCGTGAGTTTCTTGCCAGTTCTTCTCATAGCTCCACCCCGTCAGCGAACTGGTCGTAGGCAAATTTGCTGACACTACTTTTCGGATAACCTGTTACATTCTTGTGACTTTCATAAGTGTTACCTTGTAACCTAGATGAATAAACGAGATTTCATTTAATTTCCTCTCCTCTATCTAGAGAGCTCTTATTTTAGGGTTTAGGCAATAATCCACACAGGCAGACCTAGTGCGGGATGGTATGCGGGGAGTCTATTTCTAAACAGTAAAGCTGTGCATTCCATCCCTTTTGTGACGCAATACGCTCTGCATATTTTGTACTACTCAAAATACCATTCAATAAACATTAAAGTTTTAGTGAACCTTAATTTTTCCAAAAAAAAATATTAGTCAATTTGCAAGTTACGGTGCCGCTGGGAGTTTTGCAAATGGTTTGATGCTTCGTTTGATATTTTTTCCATTAGGAGCAAATTAAAAAACTTCACCAGTCGTAAAGTAGGGAAGTTTCTTGGCATCATCGTTTCTGTGTGAGTGGAGAATGACTGCCTCATTAGCTCCTTATTTTATGTGAATGTTGTTCGAAACGTGTTGTGTTTTGAGTAACTTTCTTAGTGTAAACTTTTAATGTGAACTAAGTAAATTGTTAGTTCACATTAAAAGTTTTCTAATCAGTAGTTAAATAGTGTCTAGAAACATGTTACTTGTGATTTCCTACTATTTTAATTTAATCGTGTTTAAGCCATAAATATTTGAAAATATATATTCTACGTGCTGATTTATATCAAAGCAACATGAACAGTCCATTCAATTACTATATATTTTATATGTAGCGATCGCCATATGACAGGCGTTTGCTATTTCCAATAGGTCGATCTATTCGGCCGGTATGAAATCCGGCACGATGCACTCTTTTGTGAAGGCTCGTTATTGGGTCCGATACAATGTCAGCACAATCTGTTCTCAGTTTGTATGACGCTGCTATTCTTTAAACTCGTAATAAAATTTTCGCGTCTATTCCTAACTTTCTCATTTGTTCATTTCGTTGAGAAGGCTTTCAGTTATTGTTCTTTGATATAGTACACGGGATCGTCTGTCTTAAAATGATATTCTATTATGACGATATTATTACTATTTCGTTTAAACTTTTGCTAGTGCTTCTTAAATAGTTTTTATCGTATGATAAGCTCATCTTGGAAATTTCCTATCATAACTTCGTGATATCGATAACCACTTTATTATGTTATCGTAAACACTCTATTTTATTAGGCAAAGAAACTTCTGAAATCAAAACAGTATTCAATCATATGAAAGGATATCGGTACGAAATCATGCAGATAAAAGGAGTACAGAGACCTCAGCGAATGATCCCATATCTGGTTACTTAAAATCGCATGTATAATTTAAGAGGCGGATTTACCATGTGGGGGACTCATCTCACGTCCACGATAACGGAGATAAAAGGAAAGCTTTGGTTTAAGGATTTATCACTGCTCGCTCTACAGATTTATTCATCTATAATTGTACCCACTTGTGGATTTTTATTCTTTCCGGTTGGTTGTATATTTGCTTAGTGTTTTTTGAAATCTCCCATATTTTTTTCTAAATTTATTACTTCTTATTCTTCAGAAAAACGTTAATTATATTATTAAGGTAATTTTTTTTTTAAAGTTTTTATAATGTAAAATTGCATTAATTACTAATTGTAATTAATGCAATTTTAACATCTTCCGAAATCCGAGCAAACTTTACAACTAAAAAGCTTTTCTTTTGTAAAGATAAAAAATATAAACTCTTTAGACATTTCTTAACCAGTCATTTTTGTAATTATTTAAATCTGAATAAAAGCATTTTGTAGATGACATCTGTTGGAGAGCGACGTGTATAGGGGTAACTTTAAAGATCAAAGCTATAGTAGAATGGGCCTTTGTGCAGCGGTGAGATAAAATGTACCTTCTGGGCTTCAAATCGTCCTATCGTCATCGCATCTATTATCCTTATTTTATTTTGTTTCTCCTTCAATAAACCGTTTATTTACTGTTGCATATTCATGTTTATATATTTTTTTTTACTATCTATTTCATTTTGTATTAAATGCTCTTTGATATAAAAAAAAATCGATCTCCCCTTAAATACACAATCACGTATGCTCAAAACTGTCGCCAATATACTGTCAAATAAAATTTTATTTTATTTATTTTATTTTTATGTTTTCGTAAAATAAGTCTTATTTTAATACACATTACATACAATTGCTTTTAAAAAACATTACTTAAAAAGAAGTAAAACTTTTTGACGTACACACCTCACGACAACGAAAGAATTGTGTGACCATTGAACTCTTCTTGAGCTCTATTTTGAGTGCCGTTTTTTTATTTGGAGAGTGTGTCTTGGGTCTTTATTATAAGTCAATGTAAATGCTTTATTTATCTGCATTGTGAATTTTATAAACAGAGCAGTTATACTTTTTTGTAGTGTCGAGACGATTTGGAACTGCATTGCGTTTTAGCGACTTTTTGCATTCCATCGCAGTGTTAATATCGCGCGTTTTGGAGATTCTGTTCTTGCATCGCTTTTTTGAAAGCTAAATCTGATAAAAAGCTATTAAATTGTCGATGGCTGTTGCAAATAGAAGTATATGTGCTATGGCTTTAATAGGTACGTTGACAGAGAATAATTACTTATTATGATTTTAAAATATATAATTTCTGTAGAAATATATAAAGAAAAATAGTGTAGGTACTATATTCGGTTGCCAAAAAGTATTAGCACATAGTTAGACAACTCATAGTGTCACTTGCTCTGCCAACGATAAGCTAGCAGATAATTACAGTGAACGGAGTACTGCTTGGCGATAACATGTTTTTAGTATGCCGCGTTATTTCAAAATGCATTATCATAATGCAACGTCGGGCGTCCTTTGTCGGACCCGCATGCTCCAAATCGATTCACAATGTACCTATTCGAATACCGAATACGGCAGCCTCGGTAATGTAATTTGAAAAACTGAACATTATGCGACACAAGGTCTTACATTTATACGACTCGGCACATACATACAAGTTTGTATACTTTAACTAATATAAGAAAAGTTCGCTCGTAACGTACGTGAGTGCGATGTACGTAAAAGAGAGTCTTTTAAAACAATATGCAGGATTTTGACATTCTTACTTCTAAGTTAAGAAACACCTATCAAGTTACTACAAAAGATGAGGTTGTTGCTTTTGTTAAAATTTGTATTACACACAATCTAAATAATACAACATGTCAACGTATGTAAAATTAGTATAAAAACGTCGACGTCACTCAAATTTTGTCTTGCTTGTACAAAAAATGTGATGTATTAAACATTTATAAGCAACTGTCACGACATTACAAGATAGGCGCCATTTTCCAAGTAGATTTTTCCAAGGAAATCTTAAGTTTTTTCAACGTAACAATATTCCGAGTACATTCACTTGGTTTGAGATTGCCAATGAGGTTACGATAAGGCGGGCTCAGTGCGTGCGTCTGCATATTTTTCTCGCTACGTTTTCAATTTAATCCGTATAATCTCAATGTGGGGTTGTTATCAAACAATTTCTCCCTCATTTGACGAAGAGTTTTTTTTAATAATTTGCCCAAAAATGCTAAAATCGCCATAACACGATAATGCTGTGTATTGTGTATTAAATCTTTCGTGTTGCAAACATTTGATTCTAAAATTACTCGTATGCTTCTTTTTATAATTTAACTTAATTGCCAAAAACATTATAGATATAATAGTTCTTATATTATCAATATGTTGAATAAAATGTTCAAATAATCATCTTCCTTTTTAGGGTTCCGTAGAGAACTACGGAACCCTAAAAAGGAAGATGATTATTTATCGTATAAAAAGTCGTATAAGAAGACTAGGAACCCTTTTAGTTTCCGTCTGTATGTCTGTCTGTCTGTCCGAGGTTTTGCTAAGAGACCGTTAGTACTAGAAAGCTTTGTAGAAGTGTGTATATCAATTACTTCAACAAAGTGGTAAAATAAAATTTTGGAAAATATTTTTTTTTAGGGTAGCTCCTATACATGTGAAGTGGGGATGATTATTTTTTTTTGACGTCAACTCCATCGTGTGGGGTATCGTTGAATAGGTCTTCTAAAATTACTTGGGGGTCACTAACATTATTTTTCGATTTAATGGTCCATTTACGAAATAAAAAAACTTTAAAGAGCAAATTTTTAGGCCAGAGCCAGTAGGCCCCCCCCCTCCCCTCTAAAAGCTAAACGGCTGGCTTGAACAATCTGGAAAAATTCATGATGATAGTGCATTTCATGAACTTTAAATGAAAAGTATAGCGGTTAAGATAACTTTATTAGTTTAGCAGTAATAGTCGTTGAACTTGGGTGTTGGATAATTTCGTACCAAATACAAAATCCTTAGTATTAATCCTTTATAGTGACTAAGATAAAGTAATTGCTTGTTTATAACGGGTAAAGACTTGCATTTAAAAACAAAATATCAAGTATATAATAAATCATAAGTTTTTCAATACTGCCGCTAGATGGCGCTGTACAAAAGGGTTAGGTTTTCAATCGAGTACCTATAGAAGTCACAAACGAACTTTGTGAAATGAAATAATAACTTCGCAGTGATCGTGCTCTAAGGAAGTGGTTATTATTGAATAATGTTAGAACTCGTTTTCGATGTAATGCGCTCCTAGTACTTTGTATAATTTTTTCGTCGTAGTTTTTGGAAATTTAATGTATATTTTAAAAATCTTTTTGAGTAGATGCACACGTCTATACGCTAACGCGGTCTGTGCGGGAGGATGTGAATAAATATGTACTGCTAGAAATGAGGACATGGTTAATATAGCTGTTACATAAACATTTACCGTTTAAAGGTTTTTATTGGCTTCAAAATTACTAACTATAATACAAAGTAATAAAATATAAAATAAAGCCAATAAAATTTTACCAATTTTAACATTTTACCATTACTTATATTCAGAATAAAGAACAACAGAATTGTACTATATTGTGATAACGGGCTACTACGGAAGGCAAGTGCGTATCGGGCTACACTGTGCGTGGCCCGATACGCACTTGGCCAGTTTTTTTATTCATCAAATTGAGATCAAAACTGTTCAAAACACAGTTTCTGTGGAACCCTTAGCTATCCAATCACGCAGAACTGGTTTTAAACACATGAACTAACGCCTGAGTCACTGGACCTGCAGCGAATATCGGATATACTGTACCTTCAAAATACAAATCTCGCAAATCCGGAATCGTAATACATTTATTGAGTGCAAAAACGAAACGCACAGGGCCATGGCTTGGGAACTTGTTTAAGTCCTCAAATCCTTTAATGGACGTTCGGAAATGTTGTCTAAAAGGTATAACCGCTCACAGTACAGGGTTTAGCGAACCATACATCGCGTTAATTATTCACTAATGAAAATGTACTGTTGTCAACGTGTTGTATTGTAACTTATGTATCTGTTACTAATTGCAAACTCACTCTCATAATTAAAACATAAACACTACATGAAGAACAAAATTACTACAATCTGTTTACTTTAATTCACGTCCGTTAGTATTAACTTACTGTTGATGATTATAGTTGTTTCAATTACATAATATACATATATTAATATGAAATCGCCCCATTTTACCATTACTTTTAAATTCATTTTAACATTTCAGCTATTTGTATAAATGAAGAAAAATAAAGTGTCATGAAAGACGGGCTCTCTGATCATTAATGCAAATCAATGCGATCTTTTAATTTGCCGGATGAATATTTATATGAAGTTAATTGATTTACTGCTTTTATCTCTCCATTTTGTGCTCAAGTCGGGGTCGAGAGCACCGTTAAATGGCATTTCACAATCGCACAACTCGATAGATACAAATACTGTAAGCTTTTGAAAAATAATCTTATACGGAAACAAAGAAGTCTATCTACAATTTTAATGTATTACATATTATGGTACGAGCGTGCATTCAAAAGGAACTGTTACCTTTAAAAAGTTGACTTTTCAATCCCACACGTTTGACGATGCAGTACTTTTTATCTTAGCTACATTCAAAAAATGCACCGCCATTACGGCTAGCGCTCTCGGCGGAGCAAAATTCTTGCTCTCTGAGTTTTTCCAGACGAATGGAAAATTAAATTTCTCTCTTATTTTGGGTTACATCTGACTTTGGCCACCCTTAATCCTCATCTTTTATGTTCAGTTCTCACTAAACTATCCAGTAGATGGATTGGATCTTTGGAGAGCTTAATATATAACTCTTGTTGAAAAGATTTATTTTAGTGAAGTCAATAGGGAATGAGACGTAATTTAGATTTTCAAATAAAGTTGAGAGTAAATTAGCCAAGGCTTTCAACTCTTGTAATTTTACGATTTTTTTTCTACACAAAGGGTCATAATCTCGGCTCCAGGTCTACGTAAAATCCAAATGGACTTATACCTACTTGTTAGTATAATTGTGAGCTCAGTAATAGCAGTAGGGAGTGGATACCAAATGAAAAATTGTGCATTATGAGTCGTTTCGAATGCAAAGTGTATGAATTTTAAGCTTGCATACAGATGAAGTAAACCCCGATTGAAAAATTGATTTAGATAAAAAACGATGGCTTAATGTACTGCATAAATTTGGTTTCATTTGGCTTTTGCATAACTTTTACTATAAAGTCATAATAGTTTTATTTTAAGCTTTAAAATTGATATATATTTATTAAAACGAATTTTTTTAACCGGGTGAAGCTCGAGAATGATGATCAAACTTAATGGTTTATGGTATTTCTAATTATGCCACTGAGATATTCGTACAATAACCGATGTTTACGAGAGACAACGTCCGGTAAGGACAGTACACAGATGTGTGGCTGTTTGTGGCATTTTCATTCTCGAGCGTCTCCCGTGCTTCACAAGGCACGTAAAGCCGCTGGTCCCGGTTACCACTTAATGTGATAGTCGTTAAGTCAAGTTGGAAGCCGTCTAGGCGTTTCGATAAATTCTAACACCAGGCTCTGTCTGAAGCCCAAGATAATAACAAAAGTATAGCCACTGGGCTTTCTATTTTATCAAGTTCCTTTGTTTTTTCAACCAAATATTCCGCTACAAACGAAATGAATTCAAATCAAACATTTGAATTCACAAGCCATACTAAAATTCATTCAAACAAAACTTCGAGAGCCAAATACCGTTTTAAAAACAATTCGGACAGTAGTGGGAATAATCGCGTGGATCAGCTAAAAGTGTGTGTATCGCTAACATATTCAAACTCACGTAGCATCGTTATCAACGGTTGGCAGCGACGTTTTGCCGCACTTCGCCACTTTGTCTCAATTGTTTATTTCTAAGGATAATCTTTACAAACACCCAAATATAAATAAATAAAAGTACCCTCGAAATGTTGACACTCGATATTTGAATTTCAAATTCGGTTAATGATACGGATAAATGATTTGAATGTGGGTAGTTATTTTTGAGATTTATATTGTCTTTGAGCGACTTTTAATTTAGATTTACCTTTCACACACATTACAATATTTTTAGAACTTTTTTGTCGTTCCGTCCAATTTCAATTCCTTATAAGTAAATTAACTTTCACATTAGGTACTGAATGTTTAGTGTTAATTATAACTTAATAAATGGCAAATATTACGTTATCCATTGGCTTTATTAAGCTATTAGAATGACCCCTTTCAAAACATTTTTTTTTTCAATAACATCTAAGACATTATTTTTTTATCACACCTTAAATTATTAAGGTCACAGTATATTATATGATAACCCTAAAGTGTTTTATATCCATATCATTATGTAAAGTAGGGCCTAAAACAACTCTTGGTGAACATTTTATGCTCCCTATCTGTTCAAGCCGGTAATTCAAAGGAGTTTATTCGGTTACCGCGTTAGCCATTTTCGACTGGGTGCTTGGGGACATTTATAAAGTACATAATATTTTCGGATAGCATCATGCCATTTTTCCCTGAAGGGATAGGCTGGGATGTTAGAAAAACGTTATAACAGCGGTATTAAGGCTTTTAAGATTAAAAAAGCAATAAGCCCGTTGTCATACACTGGGCTCAGTTTCAAGTTCCGTGTTTAAAATAAGCATTTTTGGAGTGAATACTTCAAAAACATTTTATTCGTTCGGAATCTCGGCATGGCATTCAAATATTAAATACCACAGCACCAGATTAGCAAATATTATCTTAAGAAATATTTAAGGGAGATATTTTATTACTTTTTCTAGATAAATGTTTCATGTTAGATTTATTTATTTCTATTTGATTTTCTCCTCCTCCGTAAGTTGTTGTACTCAGTGTTGAGGGTCGTGACTTTCAGTCACTATTTCTTTGGCAATGTTTCGCTATTATCTGTGTTTGTCATTGGCAACGTAATCAGTGTGTCGAGTGTGGTCCCGCAGAGGACTGCGTCCCTGTGGTATCCCCCCACTTACCTTACCAAACACAAAGAGTTATTCGAGATAGTCTCCACTCTTCCTACCATATTCGATTTATTTATTTTATACTCTAAGGACCAGATTCATGATCTTTCATTTTAACTAGGGAAGATTAACCTTCAACCAATATAAGTGTCAAAATCCTGTCATACACCTAAATTACTTTCCAAAAGCATCCTTTGCTTACCTAGTAAAGCCATGGGGCACTGTTGTGAAGTTCAAGAATGGAAGAAAATTTTTCTTTCTTTCAGAAACCAATTTCGCAAAGTAAAGTCACGACTGTGAATTTGGTTCTTAGACCTATTACTAATATAAGTTGCATTCCTAAATTGCTATTGTTAACTGTCTATTTTCTGGAAATGTACTTGGAGACCAGGCTCCCATTACCAAACTGTATCACAAATATTGTCTTTTACATTGTAAACATTTTGTTTTGCGAGTTAATAATTTATTATTATTATTATTTATTAACTAGTTTCCGCCCGCTGCTTCGCCCACGTGGTATGTATTTTATACCTATAAACCTTCCTCTTCAATCAGTCTATCTATTAAAAAAAACCGCATCAAAATCCGTTGCGTAGTTTTAAAGATTTAAACATACATAGGGATTTAAGGACAGAGAAAGAAAGCGACTTTGTTTTATACTAAGTAGTGATAATATTGCAAAAGAAATAATTCGTTAATAACATAGTATAAGTTATATATTACAAGTCATTCTCTGAAAATACCAAACAGAGTTAACCTTTCACTGAAGATTAAATCGCAATAATAGAAATGCCAAGGAGAAAAAGTCACTTGGTAGACGCACTTCAGACATCCAATAATACAGCGTGAATACGACGATACGACATTAAATGAAACCACGTGTAGCATGTTATGTTAGAAGGCTTTACCAAAAAAAAAAATAGAAATTTGCAATAGTTTAGACGCAAATATACTTTCTTTATTTCACATTTTTTCACAGTTTTAAACAACCTGTAGGTATTTACGTTGATCATAATATATTATGTTGTCATTATAATATCTCTGACTCCTTCATATTAGGTATCTTAACTCTTACTCTGTTCCGCACTTTTGTCGTCGTAATGTCGAAAACGTCATGATAGAAATATAATGAGTAAGTAGTTTTATATTTTTAATTTTTTTTTACTTTAAATAATGTGTAGTTTTTTTGTTCTTTTTTTCTTTTTTTTTAATGATTATTATAAGCATATGTTTATAAGGGTTAACACTGGCTGCCTTATCATTTAATGTCGTATCGTCGTCGTATACACTCTGTATAATGTAGCTAGGTAAACTACTGAAGTCAATTGTATTACAGTAAACACATTTTCTCAATACAAGTAATATTCTGATTTCGATGCAGGCAAATTGGATTCGGAGCGCAGCTAAGTAAAATCGAGTGCTTAATCTGCTTTAGTGAACGAATGAATGAATAAATTATTGTGGCGTTATAAACGTAAATGATAATTAGAGCGCCATAAGGTTAAACTGAGTACAGATTCCATATTACATGATTAATTAAAGATACAGTATTGAGGAGACCCAGGCCCAGCAGGTAGGTACTATGTTTTTATTAATTATTTATTTACTGATCGGATCATTTTATTAGCTTTTATAAGGTACCTTCTAATTAGTAATAATTGTTCAAAGGAATTAAGCCGCTTCATTGGTTTTGTCAACTTTTAAAATATTTAAGCAAAATAATTGAACGTCGCGTCGTAACTTTTCATTTCAGAACAGAAATTATAATTAAATTTTTACCTTCTATCATCAGGTTTTAATCAATCGTAAAAATGAGCGAAGCTGTCTACAGCCGTTGCTATGGATACTTGACATTAAAAGTGACGTAATTATTCATTGAAATAAGATTCTCGGTCAAATACTCCCTGATAATGATTATCCTTTTGTTCATTGGCATCTCTTTTAATTATATATTATCACCCCATAATTAAAGAGGGTTCCACTGCACGGATTAAAACGAAAGGTTAATAATTAAAACTGTTTACGGAAATAATAATTAATTTGCTTGCTTAGATGTGATGGAATCACGTTGCCTTGGAAATTGAAACATTTTTTTCAAGAAAAGTTTTATTGTTCGAATTATTTAATTATAATAAAGATTTTTCCATGAATTGACATTATTATTTTGGGCGGTACAAAGCCGCACGCTTTGGCGAAATCTAGGTGAGGCCTAAGTTCAGCAGTGGATGTGATTGGGCCGAAAAAAACCTATCTCTGTTCTGTGGACCGATTTAATAATGATAATGACATTATTTGTATTTGATTGATTTAAAATGAAATACTAATCATATTGAGATAAATGTATTTTATGAATAAAAGAGATGAATTATTTTTTCTCTGGGCTCTTAAAATTCAATCAAGCTATAGCGCGGCAGTTGCTTTTTAATCCCAGTATTCCATTGTACTTAAAGTTTAATTCATATTAAAGCTCTTAAAAACTTTAGCGTTCCTAGTTCTTAGTTGCACTAATTCAGCACAAAAGGTGGACTTAGAGTTATAACGGTGCGCCCCAGTTAACTTTTCGGCTTACCGGTACAAGTGTTGGATGTTCGTTGGACTACTGAACTTCCGAGTAAAGATACTTTTTATTTTTAGATTGGCTTTAAGACTGCTGGTTTCAAACAACACGGAAACCGAATTAAGGAATTTAAAAGAAAATGTACAGTGTAAATATCTACATGCGTTTTAGATTCTTTTCAGGGATATAATACAAATAAAAAAATAAAAATATGCTCAAGCAATACTCTTGGCATTGTGATCGATAAAATGCCTTGTGATCGACTACTGATGCAAATGTGGGAAGTCATTTCCGAGTCCGAAGCGATAACACTACTTATAATGGCAGCATTTATGCAGCTCCATGATTTCAACTTGGCCGATTTATCTGCTCCACTCTCGCATTATTCGAGTAACCGCAGCACGTTTGTCTCGATCCGAATATCGAATTTTGGGAAAGGGACGCTTAAAAAAAGAGCGACACGTACATAAATTAGTGGCGAAAAAATGGCTTCTCGGTATAACGTGAGATATGGCCAATATAACGGGCATGATGTACGCTGGATGGGAGTCGCGCGGTCAATATTGATACGCCTTTATGACCCATTTACCTTTTCGGTTGGCGCGTTACGCGGACCAGGCACCGGCGGAATTCCGCCCGGGTGCCGTTTAAAATTCACGCTGCTTTTGAAAAGTGCTAACTTGTTTACACTTTTACACTGCCTGTGATCCAGAGTTGAACGATTTTCTAACACACTTTTCACATGCTCTATGTTTTAGCGGATATTGTGTGTTTGTCCCAAAACAAAGCTAGTGAAGGCCTGCCCAAACACTTTTCTAAGTGAAAAAGAAATTGTGGAGCATATTTATATCAATTGTTATCACATTTGGCATATAGGTAAACCTGATTTCTGCATCACCGAATGGTAGACTGGCAGATAATGCTTTTGCCATTAAGTCTGCCTATACATATTTTTGTGTATGAAGTTTAAATAAATAAAGTAAATAAATCTATACCTACTATAATATTATAAAGCTGTAGAGTTTGTTTGTTTGAAAGTTAGGATCTCAGGAACTACTAGTTCGATTTGAAAAATTCTTTTAGTGTTAGATAGCCCTTTTATTGAGAAAGGTTATAAGCTATATAACATTACGCTAAGGCCAATGGGAGCTGAGCAGTGGCCAAATAAAGCACGACGAGAGCGAAGACCCACGCGACTTACAAACCATAAAATATCTTTTGTTTTTTCTTGGATTGATTATTCTGGAATCCTACTAATATTATAAATGCGAAAGTTTGTAAGAATGTTTGGATGTTTGGATGTTTGTTACCAGTAAACGAAAAAACCACTGAATAGATTTCAATGAAACTTTGCAGTAATTTACCTTATACATCAGAATAACATATAGGCTATTATTTTATCTAGATATCGCGTAAATTGACTAAACCATGAGAACAAATGTAAAGTAAGTCGGAGAAAAATCTGCCATCTTATAGCTATTTCTGATTTCTCTACGTAAACCGTTAGTTTTACATAAGGACAATGTATCGAGGAATTGTTACTCTTAAATAGTTATAAAAAAAAGTCCGCGACAGCATATGCCTATCTTTTATGTGGAAGTCGATATAGAGAGAATAGTGAGCAAGAAATACATTTAAATCGGATACTGCATTTAAAGTGAAAAATTTCATAGTATTAAACTAATTCCTAGGAATGTAAATACCTTTATCACTTTTGTCATTTAATGTAGATATTTTTTGTCGTTTACACTAAGTTATTTCGACAAACAGTTTAAAAGTTATTACGATATTAAATGAAATGTATATAATCCCAAAAATCTTATAATAATACTGTATGTCACCCGTGACTTCGCTTACCTGTTATTTTTTTCCTGTGACCACAGCAACTTTTCACTTTTAGAGGGAAAATTTCGGCCAATATTTTCTAAGCACAGATAATTACTTCAGATTAAACATAACCAATATTACGTGATTGATTAGAATAGTACTTATCTTTGTAAACATCCATCCCGTGTCTTTTTGGTTAAAATTATCAAATATACAAACAAACATTCATCCTTTCAACTTTGTGTATGTATATTACTATATTTATCAACGTCAGCCCTAATGACAATTCAGTATGACAGATTAAAAAGAAATCAAAGATCTCTTTTTTCTTTTTGCTTACTATACAACCTCATTACTTGAATATATTACTAATCATTCACCAGTAAATTCAAAGAATATATTATTATGACAATTGTGTAGTAAAATTATCAAATAAAGTAAAATATGAAATAAAATATTTTTTGTAGAAAAGTAAATACATATATTGCAGTATCAAGGTAGTATAGTAGCAGAATACAAATACCATAGACCTAGGATCCGCGCGCCATTTTTATGTATTCGCGCCATTTATTTTCGGTCTAAAATTTGACATTTGACAGTGAATTATCATTGTATGTATTTATGGTCGCTAAAGTCGTAAACTAATAAAAATAAAACAATTGTGGATATTGTAAAATATGAAATAAAATATTTTTCGTAGAAAAGTAAATACATTGCAGTATCAAGGTAGTATTATATAGTAGCAGAATACAAATACCATAGACCTAGGATCCGCGCGCTTTTTTTTTATAACGATTTTTTTTATTTATGGCGGTACGAAGTACGCCGGGTCAGCTAGTATTATATAATAATAATATTCTACCACATTCACACAGCGCCATCTAGTCCCAAAGTAAGCAATTATATTTGCCTGTGTTATGGGTACTAAACAACTGAATATACTACTTAAATATTTTTTTTTGTAAATACATACATATTATAGATAAATTACACCCAGACACAGAACAAACCTTTATGCTCATCACACAAAGATTTGTCCTGGGTGGGGATCGAACCCACGACCTCCGGCTTAGCAGTCAGAGTCACTAACGACTAGACCAACAGGCCAGTCAATTTAATTAATTAGTTTTATTAATTACTCAATTTTTAATTATGTAAGGTTAATACTAGATAAACCGAAATTTTCGTATACATAATTATTAGAATATACATTTACAGTTAAAGCGTACTTCATCATGTATTGTAAGCAACACATAGTGAACGTTAAGAGGGTTTACTCGATCACTCTTCATGACGGGCCGCGAACTATTCTAAAATCGTTCACAGATCGGTCCAAAGTGGGGCCATGAACACGTATCACGAATCCTATTTTTAAGTTTATTATTCTTTTATTTCTTTAATTGTTTAGTTTTAAAAGGCCAGGTTTAAATGCGTACCAAATTTAGTAAAAATTGATACCCAAAAAATACATTTGCAGTCCAAAAAAAGGTAAATGTTTACCAAAATCTGTTACCCTATTTTATATTAAGACGGTACCCATTTAATTAGGTTTTGTTAGTCAACTTTTTTTTGCGACCCAAAATTATAAATTGAAACATAAAATATTTTCAGAATTAATTGGATTTGTATTACCTACTTGATACATATCTTTTGACTTTTCAAATCATCATCATCGTCATATTTATCAGCCCAATCACGTCCACTGCTGGACATAAGCCTCACCAAAATTCCGCCACTATGAACGAGTTTGTGCCACCTGCATATTTAATACGTACGTACCTATCATTTGTTGTAACATCATTATAAAATAGTCTAAAGTTTACACGGCACTTGTTCAACACACAAGGTTTACTTGTAATAATAGATAAATGATTTTTATTTGAGTAAAATAATTTCATCAATAGAATAATAATTAAGTGTTAGTAAAATTTAGGTTTAGATGCTAGTGTTAGTATTTATTAACCTACGAACAAACTTTATTATAATAGGAAATCTGTAGCTCTCCGCCACAGTTCTCAGAATGCTATGTAATACAACATAAAAAAATACATATTTAATATTTACAAAGTAAAGAAGTATGATTGTTTTTTAAATTTATTAATTCAGGTCCATCTATTTTGGAAAAAACTACAGTAAGAATAAGACTACCCTAATCTTTAACTATATCGCCTAATTGTTAATTGAATCAAAGCAAGAGTAATTCGAGACTTAAGTACTATTCCAGTTAAATGTACTTGAAACTTGTAGTTACAAGCCCCTACGAACAATGCTTACACGATAAATTAATCTTCTTCGCTCACTTTAGGGCCTTAACTTGAACACTAACTGTGAAGAAGAACGATGGAACTTTCAAGTTGTATTGAATAGTCTAGAAAATTTAAGCAGCTGACTTGGAAAACTGTCGATAGATGCAGATACTGAGTATCGAAGTTTTTAAGTTTTAATTAAATAGAGTTTCACTTATTGTTTTTAACATTAACTACGGCGTTGGTCTATGTAGCCCGCATTATTTGAAAAAAAATCAAAATGGAAACACTTGAAACTTCCCAATTATTGAAAATAATCCAACGGTCAACTCGATGGTGGTCCCTTGGCTTATGGGCATTTATAATACTAGGAATAGAAAATCCGTTTCTACTTTGATAAGTTTAATTAGAAGGAAACCTTTGATATTAATCTTAATCTTTTTGAAGCGTAGGAGTTTGAGTAAACTGGGCATAAAGCTCTAATTGTATTATATTTTAAACTTGTTCACAGTCTTAATATTTGACTTTTTGACTACCTTAATCAGCAACTTTGTCATAAATCAAACGTTATTCTAAATTTTGGATTAGGATTTTGTGGAATTTGTGTAAGAACAAAAGCTTAATATACCAGAATTCGCGAGAGGCTTCGCTCCCGTCGTTCGTTATTTGGCCACTGCTCAGTTCCTATTAGATGTAGTGTGATGTTAAATAACCTATAACCTTCCTCGATAAATGGGCTATCCAACGCTAAAAAACCATGTCAGCAACCGTTGCGCTACCGAGGCAGTCAGCCTAACTAATTGACAATGTGAACGAACTCAAAAAACAATAAACCAGAACAATATTATATAAAATTTTCAAAGGTTAAAAAAATCTCAAACTCAAACAAATAATATATAATCGAATAATAATCGAATAATAAAAAATCTTATACTAAAAATAAATACTGCTGCTTGATAAATCTCTCTCTATTAGAGAATAAAAGCTTCGTAGACTAAATACATATTGTGTTGATTGCGCATTGATTGTGCAACTGTGGAACCATTTGATGCACTCTCCGACAACTTTTTGTTGATGTACTTGTACGGTGTGCCAGAATGCATTGAAATCGAATTTTGATTACACAAAAATCCCTCGTAGATTTAAAGTTAAATTAGTTGGTGCTCTATATCAAGATAACTAAACTATAAGCCCTCTAAATACCTAACAATATACATAAGTATATCTATATGGATATAGATTGAACAAATGCAAAAAATAATCTCATTCCAAAGGGCTTACGGGAAAAAATCGAAATGATAAATGTTCGAAACTTCTCAAAGAAATAATTGAAATGACTTCCACTTAACATGCGTGTTGGACTTAGAGTTTTCATATTGCATTACAGTAAATTGTTTTATTAAATTTATAAGTGCCAGACTGACCGAATTAGGGTAATATAGTAAGAACAGAACTGGCCCTCGTGAAGGTGTGGACTCATAAAATAAATTGAAATGCTTCGTCGATCAAGATTCGCGGCAGGACGCAGCGGCCGCTCACTGCTCCGACGATAAATCAACTCGACGCTTTTATGTATAAAAAAGAAAAAAGAGCGAGAAAGTCGTTTATTTGTTTCCAAACTATATTCGAACGGTTTCCAAGCTTCGATACTTTAATAAAAACCTTGCTGTGGAATTGAAATTTCACATTTCGTCGCACTGCCCTCGATGGGGGAAATGAGGAGGTATAGAACACGAAGATTGGAGAAAAATGGATAACTGCTAAACTTTTCACGTTTCAAGCTTTAATTAGGTAGAAAATGTGCTGTTGGGCGAGATGTTAAAGTGAGGCGTTACTTACAAAAGATTCTCGTAATGAGTTTCGGATTTTTTAAACTGATTTCTACATTATCTTACAGTTGTTACTGTTTGTATGTTAACAACAATTAATTTTCTCCATTTTCATTTACTAATGCCCGCAGGCACAACACGCCCTGAGCTTAAATCTCAAACTAATTTAATCTCAGTTGCCCACTACGAAGCCTTTAAAAATAAAGGTCATGATATCTAATATCATATCAACCAAATGACGTACATTGCTTATGGCCTCACCTAATTTTAACCATAGCGAGAGATTTTAACTTCAAGCCCAAGTCCAAATTATCCCTTTTTACCCGACTGACAGGACGGGTATTGTTTGTATGTTTGTAAATTTCTTTATTCCCACGTTTCTTCCAAACGACTGGATGGATTTGAACAATTAAGGTATCGTTAGATTCTTCTCAAAAACCTAAGTGTCCTTAGATAGGTATTATAAAAAAAGACAAGGACTTTTAGGCGCCAAATTGTAAGAAGTTAGATTTTTTTTTTACCAAACGTATCGATTAGGGTGTCAAAATAAAGAGAATCAAATGAAGATTACAAATTATATACTTATGTTATATATTTAAATTTAATCAGGAATAATAATTACATACATTTTTTGGTCTTTTTAGTGCGTTGCTTATCTGTTGATTTTTTGCAGTCGGGTTATTTTAATTTTTTAATTATATTTACTTGTTAAATTTTATCTAAATTTGTTATGGTATACCCTGAATCAAACAAATATTTATTTTGACCCGTGTAGGAATCGAACTCTCCACTCACAAGACAAAGTAAGTGGTGAGGGTACCACCTCAACCAGTAGGCTATATAATAGCAGTCAAAGAGTTTTATTTCATTGTATATATTTATATTGACAGACCAATACTATTCAATTGTATATGAGGGTATTATTTGTTGAGAAATGTTATAACTAATTTTATCGCAAGTAACTTCAGGGTTGTGTAAGAAAAATGAAAAAGTTTTTGTTCCCCTATTGTATTTAGGGTCGCTTTGACATTAGATTAATTCCTTTACCTTTCTCAGTCTGTCCGGGGTGAAAGCCTCTTGTTCTCTCGTCCACTTGAAAATAATTTATCGAGATTAAAATTTATGAAAATGAAATTTTACTTTGCGGCGTAAATGTTCCGCTTTGTTATAGGTGAAGTTTTAGAATTTGAATAAAATGAATTAGTGTATTTAAATGATGAATGGGTTGACTTGATTAAAATACGAATATATTTGTAATGTCAACGTTAACGGTGGTGGCAATCTGTACAGCAAATATTCGTAGATGATGATGTGATCAGCCCCTTGATTCTGACTCGTCGGATTGCTTCCGGATCGTAAACTTTTACGAATCCTAGTACGACGTGTTTTTGCGGCTTATGTTATTTAATGTTAGAAAATAGTTTAACGCGTAGAAAAATAAAAACTGATTAATTTAAGGTTTTTTCCGACAACCATTTATTTCTTCAACAATATGTTTTTAAACTTTAATTACACTGACATTTCGGGCCGAAAATTGTCCGACAGTTCAGAATTAGGGGGCTGAACCGCAGGATCGCTAAGGTTGGAAATCTCCTGGTGAGGCCTATATTCAACAGTGGACCTCTTACGACTGTTATGATAATGATGATGATTCATGGATCATACGAATATTATAATTTTAGAATCAAAGGAAAGGACAGATCAGGAGTACCCGAAACTGGCGAGAATCATGAAAAGATTGGTGAATACTGAAGAAGCCAAAGATGTATGTCAGAATCGTAGCAAGTGGAAGAAAATAGTAACCTATCCCTGCAAACTTAATCTTCATTAGCTGTACCCGCGATTAAGTCGCGAATTCTTTTTAAACTTTCACAGAACCCTGATTTTATTTTCCAAAATTAATGTATATTAAATTACTCCTTGGTATATTAGCTATCCGCCAGTAAAAGTCCCGTTGAAATCGGATTAGTATTTACGGAGTTTACCCCAAACAAAAGGACAGAAAAAAATTACACTAAGTGTTTTTGGTATAAGTCTAAAACACTATTTCGATATTACAATCAAATTTCAATTTTTTATTTATTTGTATTAATAATTACTGAATTCATTTTTCTATTAAATTAATCTGAAACCACTTTTATAATACTTAAACCAATTAAGCATTCCGATTAAGAGGTTTAGATGAATTTTACTTAAAATATCGTCCTATGCCATTAAGCTGTTATTAAAGTTCAATCGTAACATAGGCATATTTATTCATTTTAAATCACGTTATCGAAAGAATATGCTGCAGAAAAAGTTATAATGAATCTATGAATGCCCAACACACGTACGGTACATTCGTTAATGGGTTCTATGGCTTTGAAACAGGTGTTTTGTCTCGATGCCTAAGCTCTTACAACCGTTTATCATGAAAATAATATTAAAAGTACTTGTTTTTTACGAATTGGAATAGTAAAGTTTCGGTCATTTGTCGAAAATTTACTAAAACAAAACCAACGAAGCCTGCACGGGGCTATATAGAGGTACATAAATATTAATTTTTAGGATGAAATCAGAATCCGTTATGTTGTTTTAAAGTAAGAATCTAAGTCATATTGCCTAAAATACTTATTTTAATAGTTATTCTGCGTCGATCAGACATGTTATAGTATTTTTATATTGAAGGAATTAATGCATAATAAATTCCTCCTCCCAATCCGAAGAACGAAATCCCTCTTCTTTTCCGTATAAAAATATCTGAAAAAGTATGTTCTTTTCATTTTCTATTATTTATAATAATAAAAAATGAAACGTTTTATTTATAATATTACTGAATAAATAGGAAAATATATAGTATTTCTCACAGCTAAAAATATATTTTTGTTAGGAAAGAGATCGTATGTATCTGCAAAATAAAAACCGTAATTTTATATTATGTAAATCAAATAATCAACTAATTTTATCGAGAGACAGCATCAATGAATTTAATATCAACCGCGCATAGATTAGTACTGTTAAAGTATTTAATTTACATATTAAAATTGTATCAATTTCTCATTTTGCTAATTAGCAATGCTGATTCGGAAGTTTGCGATCAACAAAATTGAATTTCGATACTGTTTTATTAAGCGAAAAGGAAAAATAACAAAAGTAAAATTTAGTTTCAATATTAATTAAAAAATGCCTTAGTTTATTAAAAAAATACATTGATTTCGTACGTATGCTAGATTTTTTAATATTCGTTATTTACGCAATTGTAATATTTTTATTAGTCTTATAAATTATAAACGGTACAAAAATCATAATATTTTATTAATACTAGTTATTGCAATATTGAAAAAAAAAATTAAATATTTTATAACTGCGACTAACTTCTGAGATACAAATTGTACATCGTCAGTATAGTAATGTTTTACTGAGCAAAAAGGAAATATGTTTATATTTTATTTTTGAAATTATGATTATTTTATTTTTGGATCTCTTTTATTTTATCGGCAAATTTAAATAAGTTTCTTTTAAGCTTTTAATTTTGGCTGTTGGTAATTGGTAAGTTTAATATTTGGTTTATTTTTTTTAGTACTGTGTTTAGATTAACTCTTATTTAAAAATGACTTTTTATTATTTAGTACTTATTATATTTGAGGTATAACCATATATACCTAAAAATTGTAGGTATTAGACCAGTGCAATATCCAAACCCATTTTTTATAGAACTGCAATGTAAATTTATGTATGATTGTAAGTCTGATGAACTGATTATTTATTGCTCTCATTTAAGTTGGTCAATATATCCGCTGAAATAAAGAGAAATATTTTTTTAAATATTCTTCAACGTGATGAGGTGAAAAGGCCCAAATCAGATTTATCCAACCCCCACACCAAATGATAAATAAAATTAAATACCGAATTTATTTATCAAGAATTATTTCACAATTTTCTAAATTATTTTTAACAATTTTTTACAAATATAAAAAATACAACACCAGAATTATTAAAAATGGAACAAATTTGTTAAAACTATAATTATTTATATTTTAAATTTATACAATTTTAATAAATATTATTTAACAATTTACAGAAATACTCATATTTTCATATTTATTAAAGTTATAAACTTAACAGTTACAATAATCTATTATAATTTGTTAATTAGCATATAATTTTCCACCAAATTTAAAAAATCAAGTTACTAATTAATTTTTTTGTAAAAATTTAAAAGTAGAAAATTAACCGCCGTTAATATTCTAAAACTTACCTTTTAAGCAGCTACAGAGCCCAAGCACGTAGCGGATTCATAACTGCCACTTAAGTCTTCATCACAGAAAATTACAGTCACTTCACAAACTTTCAATGTTCATAGAAGAATTATGCAGGTAAAGAGTACATGTCTACGTCGAAGAGTCGCGGGAGCCCGGTTGGTTTCCGTCCAACTCGCTGGCTCCAAACTTAGATCTGAAGCTAAACCATGCCTGCCGGCCCATTTATCCCCACAGGGGTGGCAACGCGCAGGCGTCCAGCACCCTGTTGCTTCTTAGTCATGGGAACGATTCGATAATCGACATCGATAAATTTTTTTTCAAAATTTCCATGACATAATAAAGTTATAATATTCGTATTTATTTATTGCCTATGTGTTGTACCTTGTGATTTTAGATTAGTCTAGTTAATAGAATAAAATTATGTTGTCTTATTTTCGATTTTTATACACTTTTCGGGTGATTTCTGGTTTTATCTATTTTTCCTTAATGAAAACTATGAATTTATAAAGTTTTATGTATAAACCTATAGATAACCAATTATAAATAAAAGAAAATATTATGTATATTTTTATCTTAAAAAATATATTTCGTTATTGTCACTAAAGATTCTTGTTAAAAATTCAGTAATAGGACTATAAATATTACTAGGTGGAATAATTTCAATGTTTCATAAAAATAGATTATTAATAAAAGTCTCAACAAAATAAGTATCCCATCACTATTTCACATAGAAACAATATACTTAAGATTATATTTTGTATTAGTATAAAATAAAAGATAATATTAATTATTATCGACAGCACCGAAATCCGCGCGGTCCGCCATCACTACTTGTCCTCCCCGCACACCCGGGCAACCTGTAACACCCCACTTCGTCCTTCCTATCGTTTAAACACTGACTTATCAAAAAACTTATGTTTAAGTTAGATGCCGTTACAAGTTTTCCCACAGTGACGAGGGCGGGGGCAGGAATTCGCCTGTGGTTGCCCCAGCCAATACCCATTCCATCAAACATCCTCTTAATTAAGATATTTGAAGGATGGTTTTCTAGATCCTTAAAGTTATTCCGTAATCAGATTATGAGACAATGTAGGTTGAATGAAAACAGGAGGGATGGAATATTAATTTTCTGAAGATTTTGTCACGAACGCTTTCATTTTAGAGTTAAAAGAAAACGTTTACGCAAATATCGAAATGGAGCCCTGTAACAATGCTTCCGTTACCGTTCCAAGCTTTTGTTTGAATTATGTGTTTTTAAACGTGTCTGGAATCTTTTCACCGGTCTTTAAACCTTGGGGTGGCGGGAAGACAAAGAGTTTTCATTTATAATAACTCTCCACCAATGATCTTGATGCTGCTCAAAAAATCTTTGTAAATAAACAAGTACGTTCGGCTTTTGTTTGTTGTTTAAATTATGAAATATTTTATATTCATTTTTTTTAAAATCGCTAATTCCAATGTTTTGTGCCAGCGTTAATGTCTACCTCGTACGTAAACTCTCAGAGTAATACAATATTTCGGTTGGTTTTGGCAATTATGCTTTTACGTCAATAAGCGAGGCAGCATGTTACCATTGTGTTGTGTGGAAACTCGTCTACATATCATGACATTATAGCAAAGCTTAGCAAACTTCTGTTTTCCTGGGAAACCATTCTATAGCGTAGCGAGTATAATAGCTCGTGTGATTTTACAAACTGATATTTGGCGGTAACTAAATAAAGAAAAAATAATGCGACATAGAACGAACCAAAAAAGTTAAGTAAGAGTAAGTGTTTAAATTTCTAGGTTGAACTTTCCAAAGATTTGTTTTTTTTTTTATTTGATTGAGTATAAAAACTATTATAATTATATTCTTATTTTGTAAAGGTAAATTACTGTCTAGTTTCTAACTCTCAGGAAAAAAATTATAATTCGAAACCTAATCATCATCATATCAGCCCAATGACGCCCACTGCTGGACATAGGCCTCACCTAATTTCCGCCACTGCGAGCGATTTTTTTTTATATTTTGGACTTATCAAAATACCAATTGACATTTCATTTTATTTTTGACACGTATAATTATACAATAATAATATATATTAATATTTTGGTACGAGTATATTTGTATACGCTTACTCGTAAGCGTTTAGTGTAGATTTCATTTTTATTAGCACTTGTCTAAAAAAATGTTTCGTGTTTTTTGTAAGAATAATGTAAACAGACACGTGGCTAACCATGAGAGACCTTTGCTCGACAGTGGAATATAGGTTGGGCAAAAAGCATTTATTTTTATTTTGGAAATCGAATAAATATGAAAATTTATGAGAGGCTTAGGCGTCTCAATAAAAAAAATTTTTTTACTCTGTTCTATACAACTCATCGTCGGTTTAGCTCTTCCTCTCTTTTCTTTAATATTTCCTTCCATAATGACTCTTTCTTCACCCGTATAAAAGTACTTGTGATTCATCACCAAGGAGCTGCAAAAGACGTTTAATGTTCAGACTCATTAGTTCGTTGTAGTTTAATATTGATTTAGTAATAAAAATTATAATAATAATAAGGTTGAGGTTGAGGGGTGACATCTAATTAGCATTGGAAGTTACAGATATTTCCTTCGTTGTTATACAGTTTTTTTAATAGATATCTTAGAAAACGATTTCTTAGAAATTGAATATAATATGACGGATCCGTGCGTCAAGGAGATAACAATAATACCTACATCTTTACAAAAATAACAAGTAGCGTAGGCGTGACTTTTTAAGAGACCTTAGAATCCCATTCTGAGAACGTCTCAAGGGCAGCAAGAGGATCTATTGTAACAAGTATATATTTGTTACTACTTAAATAAACATCATCATCATCATATCAGCCCAATGACGTCCACTGCTGAACATAGGCCTCACATAATTTCCGCCAAAATTAAATAAACGCTACTAAATAAACATAATGAAAGATAATACTATTATATAAAAAAAATCTACATTGCTACAAAGATTGTCTAGCAGACTGACAGCATTGCTACGTTGGATCGTAATTCTTAGTAATTGTGCAAGATAATAAGATAGAACCACATTTGAGTTATGAATCTTATTATTAACATAATATTTGACAAAATTAAAACTGTATAATACAGATTCCAAAGTAATACAAATCCTAATAAAGAATTAATAAATAATCAATGAGAACTGAGAAGTATTTAATAAGTATCGATGTGCTGGGCAAGTATAAATTATGCCCATGGTAAAATATATATTATCAAATAATGATTCACTCAGCCTTATTTGTTTATTAAAATGGGCCGATAAATTGACAATTCATATCGTGCCTCGTCTAAATTCCCACAAGAAACTCCGAAGAAGTTGAATCCTGAACAAGACAACGAAATAAATTAGTTTGGAAAGTCGCAAATTACACAAAATATACACCTAAATATCTTTTAAGTAAATGAATTACGACCGGCCAAGAATAAAAAAGTTAAAATATACAAACCTGTGCGTTCCTTTATATAGTACATCAGTGGCTGCAAACTCTTTAACAAGATTGGCGTAATGGTATTAAGTACTATACGTAGAGTTGCTTAATTTAATTCAATTGTAATGTAAGTAGCAACTAACTACATATTTTCATAATTCAAACTGTAAAGGTTGTGGTTTGAATAGATATATATTCTACCACATTCACACAGCGGCATCTAGTCCCAAAGTAAGCAATTATGTTTGCTTGTGTTATGGGTACTAAACAACTGATATACTACTTAAATACTTTTTTTTTTTTGTAAATACATACATATTATAGATAAATAACACCCAGACACAGAACAAACCTTCATGCTCATCACACCAAGATTTGTCCTGGGTGGGGATCGAACCCACGACCTCCGGCTTAGCAGTCAGGGTCACTAACCACTAGACCAACAGGCCAGTCAAAATAAAGACAAGATAAAGACGAAGATAAGATGAAGTCAAGATAAAGACTTGTAAGCGTATAATATGTGACCCAAAGATTCTATGTATCACTTCCGTTTATAATATACCTTTACGAAAAATTACAAAAACAAACTCACATAATTAAAATTGTTTCGAAATTTACAGTAGCAAAATATGCCAACAATTTGATTTAAAACCATTGCAAATACAGATAAATAAAAGCTTTTGTAGAATAAATATGGGCTTGTTCACCATCACAACCAAATTTTAAAAGACTTTATGTATGACAAAGGGTTACGCATAAAACATCGCTTTCGAACGCAACAATAACCTTTATTCCTCGAAATTGGTAAAATCGTTGAACCCATTGTTATCGTTTGAGGGAAATATTTTTGAAGTAATAACAACAAGGTTCCGTAGTACCTACGCTTAATAAATGTAGCGACGAAGTTCACTACCAACCTATTTTTCTGTTTACTTGTAAATATTGGTTGTTTTTATTTTATTTATGTATGTACATAGTTTATGGAAAGCTTTTTAGAGATGTCTTTGAATGGTTGTGAAATAATAATTATAATTATTATTATTAAATCAAAACTTTCAATTGGATGAAAAATATTTTTATTTAATATAGTTGATCTTTCTTATTAAAAAGAAGACGAGCAAACGAGTGGGATTATCCGATCCACTTCAAAACTAAGAGAAGCAAGATTGACTTATCTTATTAGGGAAATATTTTCACGTTGCAGAATGTGTTAGAAATCCTATATATCTGTAGACTTACTATGAAATAAATTCTGTAGTTTTGCATGATATTAAGGCCCTGTACTAAGCCAATGTTGAGCTAATCCAGGGGGTGAAGCAGGGAAGCTGAAGCACGAGCCCCCCGCGTCTTTCAACAATTCATCCCAAAGAACAAACTCGCATTCACGTCAACCAGCGGCGGCCTTATTCTCGCGCCGTCCGTATTCTGGTCGAACAAAATAATTATTAGGTACGGTAAAATATTTCTAATATTTTCTATTTTTAAACCAAAACACCTTAGTTTCTTTCTTTACCCGACTGTCAAGAAGGAATGGGAGGGTAATGTTTTTCGCGCGTATGTATGTATGTTTTTGGGCATATCTGTTCCATTGTGACCTTCTGTAGCCTAAACGGCTTGGCTGATTTTAAAGTGTGAGGTGTCATTAGGTTCGTATTTTTTCCTCAAGTGTCATAGGCTATGTGACGTCAACAAAAAATTAATAGGGCGGACGGAAACTGTCTAAACATATTTTTTTTAGTGCTATCGAAATATAGATATCAAATGAAATGAAATGAAGCCACTGCTCAGTTCCTGTTACCCGTATCATGATGTTATATAGCCTACAAACAAAAACTCTTTTAGGGATTTTTGGTTTTTTAAATTACCTCTTGTTCAATAGATGATGTCTGAACTGAACATACGCAAAACGTGCACTTTAAATGAAGTGATATACAAGGAATTATAGTTTGTACCAAGTATTATAATCGTCTAGCATCGTATTAAACACTAGAAGTCGCGCAGGGCTTCGCTCCCGTCGTTCTTTATTTGGCCACTGCTCAGCCCCTATTAGCTGTAATGTGATTTTATATAGCCTATAACCTTCCTCGATAAATGGGCTATCCAACACTTAAAGAAAATTGCCAGTTGGACCAGTAGTTCTTTAGATCCTAGCGTTCAACAAACAAACTCTTCAGCCTTATAATATTAGTATAGATTTTTCGCGTTTTTGCAACTTTACACTGATGCTTCGCTCCTATTGGTCTCAGCGTAATTTTATATAGCTTAAAACCTTCCTCGACAAATGGACTATCCAACACTAAAAGATTTTTTGAAATCTGACCAGTAGTTCCTGAGATTAGCGCGTTCAAACAAACAAACTCTTCAGCTTTATAAAATTAGTATAGATTATATTACACGTGCGATATAAACAAATAAAAATAATATGCATTTTATATTTAAGTGATAGATGGACCATGTTACTTGAGATGTTACAAGAGTAGGATAATATGGATAATGTAATTACGGAAGTCAACTTTTTAAAAAAGAGAACGATCCCATTTTAACATGGGAAAAAATATAGCATTGGGAAGAAAAACAAGTATTTTTCCTAAATATAATATTAATTATATTTGTTTATTCTCATGAAAAAATACACATAGCATAAGCTAACGTTTTTATATAATAGAAAATATAATAAGTAATAAATAATTTTATAATTAGGTACTAAAGCAGGAAATAAACTAGCTGATATGTTACAACTGTTTTTGACGTTCATAAGTATATACACAATTGTTTTACATAAATGAAGAATTTTTGACTTTGACTTTAACGAAATTCTTATATCTCATCAAAAGTCTACTACAACAGGGCACATTTTCTTTATTATCTTCAAAAATAGAAAAGCATTGTAGTCTCTTACGATATGGTAGAGTTGGATAACCTTCAGAATCGAAACTTCTCTTACGACCCAGTATATTTTTTTGATTTATGAAAAGTCCCCAATAAATTGTTCTTACCGATATGAATTGTTTTCTCTCAATGGCATGCCTCGAGCTTGACGAGAGTAAATTTCGGGTAATAGCCAGTCCATAAAAAATGACAACAACTTTGGTATTATTATTGTATGTATTTACAAAAAAAAAAATGTATTTAAGTAGTATATCAGTTGTTTAGTACCCATAACACAAGCAAATATAATTGTCTACTTTGGGACTAGATGGCGCTGTGTGAATGTGGTAGAATATTATTATTATTGTTTATTTCCAATACTCTAAATTTTGTACGTTATTATAAAGTAGCCACCACGTTCATGTGACGTATGTAACAGCGCCGTCTTAGCGTTCGCTGGTTGTTAGCCTCAGCGACATCTTAGCAACACCGGCCGCCGGTGACGTGATAAGAATAAAACCAATGCAAATATTATCTCCGATATTGAGAATTGTTGCAAGATATTAATGTTATGATAATTGATTCTTGTATCCAAGAAGTTTTCTTCTAAATAAATAAAATGTTTATTTAAAAAATACGAAAATAGCGTGAACCAAAAATTTAATCAGAGTGACGTGACCTTCCTTCCTAACGGCTCGTCGCCGACTGGGAGGGGGCACAATAAACAACCTACACTAGTACCTCATGTGAACGCATAAGGTTCAAATTGCTGAGATGTTTGACTTTATTCAAATCTATCAAGTGTCGAATTAGACGTGATTTCGCGAATTTCTCTTAATAAAAAAAAAACTACGTGTCGTAGTGAAATAATTTTTAGGTAATTCTCTAGCTTATTAAATTTCCTTTATTATCATAGCAAAAAATATATTACTTTACGATCTAAATATAGCAAACTGCGCGACGAAAACATTTTCTAAGGGTCATCTTTGTGACCTTTTTTCTACGAAACTATTATAATTACATGAAATATTTTTAGGTAAGTCTTTTCTTTAGATTCTCGACTTTATCCAAGTAAATTTTCTGGTTTGTAGTATATACCGATACGGCAAACTGCGCGACGAAAAATTGAGAGTTTTTCGGTGTTTCCGTTTGGACAGCGCCTTAAGCATTTTTGGACGACTATATTTATTGGATGAGTCTAATGAAAGTTCCATCTGTAGAATCGGAATAATATAACAACCTAACTATGGATACGGTTGGATGCAGGTTATTCTTAAGAGGGTTCATACAGAAATCCATGAAATCACGAGATTTCCACGTTCGCTACAGAATATGTCTTTATATGTAGCGAAGTAATTTTTGGCATACATAGACAACAGTTTTCTTGTCTAAAAAGTGTATTAAGAAAAACAGAGTATTTATTATTAGTATTTTAGTTAGAACAGTTCTTTCGCACAGCGTTTTAAGAAATTCTACGAAACAAGCCTACTTTCAGATTCGCCAGGGACTAAAGTAATTGAAATGCATAGAAAAAAAAGCTTGTTTTAAGGTCTACATATAGTCCTTTAGTTAGTGTATTGAAAAAATATTAGAAATATTAATTTTTTTATAACTAAAACTTAAGAACTAAAATTTTTAAAAACGTTGAACTTTGATCAAGTTTGATTAGAATTTTGGTACACTATATGTGTTTAAAAAGTCGATTTTTTTACATTTAATTATTAAGCAAGATGTTGTCATTTATAAATGTCCATAATATTTTCGAAATCCCTTTAGAAATATTTTAAAATGATTTTTGAAAAGAGCCTAAAAACGCCTTATATTTCGGCGCACAGGCCGTGAGAAATCAGTACCGGCTGAGGCCTTCTAGAGAAAGGACGTAACGCTTTGCTTCCCGCGCTCCCGGTCCGATGTTTACGTAATATTTGTATATTTCAAGAGAGTTCAATACCAGTTGATACTTTGTTATGGAATTTTTTTTTTATTAAAGATCAAATTATTAACTTTGCTGTTTTTGGGCTGATGAACTCTAAAATCGATATCTGACGATCCCATTGGTCACTTGGCATAGTTCTGAAGTCAAAATTGTAAAAATGACCGCCATCTTGAACTTTGTTGTTTTTGGGCTGAGTGATACCAAAATCGATATTTGACGATCCCATTGGTCACTGGGCATAGTTCTAAAGTCAAAATTGTAAAAATGCCCGCCATCTTGAACTTTGTTGTTTTTGGGCTGAGTGATACCAAAATCGATATCTGACGATCCCATTAGTGACTGAGCATAATTTTAAAGCCAAAATTGTAAAAATGCCCGCCATCTTGAACTTTGTTGTTTTTGGGCTGAGTGATACCATAATCGATATCTGACTATCCCATAGCTCATTGGGCATAGTTCTGAAGTCAAAATTGTAAAAATGCCCGCCATCTTGAACTTTGTTGTTTTTGGGCTGAGTGATACCAAAATCGATATTTGACGATCCCATTGGTCACCGGGCATAGTTCTGAAGTCAAAATTGTAAAAATGCCCGCCATCTTGAACTTTGTTGTTTTTGGGCTGAGAGATACCAAAATCGATATCTGACGATCCCATTGGTCACTGGGCATAATTCTGAAGCCAAAATTGTAAAAATGCCCGCCAACTTGAACTTTGTTGTTTTTGGGCTAAGTGATACCATAATCGATATCTGACTATCCCATAGCTCATTGGGCATAGTTCTGAAGTCAAAATTGTAAAAATGCCCGCCATCTTGAACTTTGTTGTTTTTGGGCTGAGTGATACCAAAATCGATATTTGACGATCCCATTGGTCACCGGGCATAGTTCTGAAGTCAAAATTGTAAAAATGCCCGCCATCTTAAACTTTGTTGTTTTTGGGCTGAGTGATACCAAAATCGATATTTGACGATCCCATTAGTCACTGGGCATAATTCTAAAGCCAAAATTGTAAAAATGCCCGCCATATTGAACTTTGTTGTTTTTGGGCTGAGTGATACCATAATCGATATCTGACTATCCCATTGGTCACTGGGCATAATTCTGAAGCCAAAATTGTAAAAATGCCCGCCATCTTGAACTTTGTTGTTTTCGGGCTGAGTGATACCATAATCGATATTTGACGATCCCATTGGTCACTTGGCATAGTTCTGAAGTCAAAATTGTAAAAATGCCCGCCATCTTGAACTTTGTTGTTTTTGGGCTGAGTGATACCAAAATCGATATTTGACGATCCCATTGGTCACCGGGCATAGTTCTGAAGTCAAAATAGTAAAAATGCCCACCGTCTTGAACTTTGTTGTTTTTGGGCTTAGTGATACCGAAATCGATATCTGACTATCCCATTGATCTGCTGGGCATAGTTCTGTAGTCAAAATTTGTAAAAATGCCCGTCATCTTGAACTTGAATTTTGACTTCAGAACTATGCTCGGTGACCAATGGGATCGTCAAATATCGATTTTGGTATTACTCAGCCCGAAAACAACAAAGTTCAAGATGGCGGGCATTTTTACAATTTTGACTTCAGAACTATGCCCAATGAGTAATGGGATAGTCAGATATCGATTTCGGTATCACTCAGCCCAAAAACAACAAAGTTCAAGATGGTGGGCGTTTTTACAATTTTGACTTCAGAACTATGCCCAGTGAGTAATGGGATAGTCAGATATCGATTTTGGTATCATTCAGCCCAAAAACAACAAAGTTCAAGATGGCGGGCATTTTTACAATTTTGACTTCAGAACTATGCGCAGTGACCAATGGGATCGTCAAATATCGATTTTGGTATCACTCAGCCCAAAAACAACAAAGTTCAAGATGGCGGGCATTTTTACAATTTTGACTTCAGAACTATGCCCAGTGACCAATGGGATAGTCAGATATCGATTTTGGTATCAATCAGCCCAAAAACAACAAAGTTCAAGATGGTGGGCATTTTCACAATTTTGACTTCAGAACTATGCCCAGTGACGAATGGGATCGTCAGATATCAATTTTGGTATCACTCAGCCCAAAAACAACAAAGTTCAAGATGGCGGGCATTTTTATAATTTTGATTTCAGAACTATGCCCAGTGACCAATGGGATCGTCAGATATCGATTTTGGTATCAATCAGCCCAAAAACAACAAAGTTCAAGATGGCGGGCATTTTTACAATTTTGACTTCAGAACTATGCCCAGTGACCAATGGAATAGTCAGATATCGATTTTGGTATCAATCAGCCCAAAAACAACAAAGTTCAAGATGGTGGGCATTTTCACAATTTTGACTTCAGAACTATGCCCAGTGACGAATGGGATCGTCAGATATCAATTTTGGTATCACTCAGCCCAAAAACAACAAAGTTCAAGATGGCGGGCATTTTTATAATTTTGATTTCAGAACTATGCCCAGTGACCAATGGGATCGTCAGATATCGATTTTGGTATCACTCAGCCCAAAAAAAAACAAAGTTTAAGATGGCGGGCATTTTTATAATTTTGATTTCAGAACTATGCCCAGTGGCCAATTGGATCGTCAGATATCGATTTTGGTATCAATCAGCCCAAAAACAACAAAGTTCAAGATGGAGGGCATTTTTACAATTTTGACTTCAGAACTATGCCCAGTGATCAGTGGGATTGTCAGATATCGATTTTGGAGGCGATCAGCCCAAAAACAACTAAGTTCAAGATGGCGGACATTTTCACCACTTTGACCTCAAATAGTCACATTCATCATCATATCAGCCGCAGTTATTATTGAGAAATTAATTGTTAGTCTTATATAAAATTAATTGTATTTTTCTTTCTTTCTAATAAAATTGTATTTTAATTGTTTATAGAATACAATACGATTAATAACAATTAATTATTGATTAATTTAATTTGAAATTTTGTCCTATCCAACTTTAACAAAATACGAGGTTAGAAAATACCAAACTCACTAGTACGCGCTATATTGTTGTACCACACAGCATTAGAGAAGTGTGCATGTTTCGGCTCTGTGTGCGTAATTTAAAAACCTATTTGCGAGCAACTTGAAAATGTATGAACCCTCTTAAATGAAAAAAGCCGGCTAAGTTCCGGCCGATTTTTTTCAGTCTCGCGCGCCGAGTGTTCCGTTCGATTATACCATTTTTTTATATTTATATTATTTTGTGATTGAAATTTAAGATGGTAACGGGCTAGCTATAAGTTATAATAAATGTTAACGTAAAGCTAAGTAGATGATAGACCACCTTTAAATAACGTCAGTCCAGAATAAAATCTCACTGTTACTTAATTTTTATCGCTTTTATACCCCTACCAATATAGTACTAATATTCAGTGATATAACTACATGAGTACGGTTTTCGGATTTTTCCTTTACTTTTGCAACTTGATAGTGCTTCTTGCCAAATTTCATGATTCTACATCAACGGAAAGCACCCTATAGGTTTTAGGAGCATATTATAAAATATCTTATCTGTATCTTTTGATTACGTTTATTTAGAACTCGGATATATATTTTTTATTGCGCCAAGGGCTTGTAGACTCGAGTATTTGATAATAATTTCAGCTTGGTATTTCTATGCGTTCTTGAGTGACGGACAGACAGACTGACAACGAAGTGATCCTAGAAGGGATCCTACAGAACCCTAAAAATAATAAGAAAAAATTAGCATTTTTCCAGCAGCGAGAGTCATACATAAGCATACATACGCTACAAGTACAACAATAGCAACAAGGGCTATGGCAACAGGCGTCAGTAAATTTAATAGTAAGACCAAGATATTAATGAATTTTGATATAACTGTGCATCATGTACAGAAGCGTAAATGATATGGTTGTTACTAATGACGTTTCAATAACCGGGGTTGAATACGATACGACGGGCTTGTTGATTACAATGCCATCTACAAGACTATGGCTTACCTTTGTTACGAGAATGTCTTACCTTTAAACACGTCAATAGATACATATCCTATATTTAGTAGTTCCAATACGGATGGATGAGACTCCATACATTTTACTGAGTTTGTTTTATATTACTTTTGTCATTATATTACTTTCATACTGTTTAATAAAAGGCTCGCGTATATTAACGGCTACGGCTTTGATAATAACTTGCCTAATTTAATGAGAAAAAAAACCGAGCAATATTTGTCTTTTTCAATACACGGACCTATTTTTTGTAGAAAAGATATAAAATGAATTGTTAATAGGTAACGAAATATCTATATTAAAAAAAAAAATCTCAGTAAAATACTTGAAGGAGACGTGTCGGAACATCCACCATAATTACGTTTACCCGATGTCTAATTAGACATAGAGTAAAGATACATTTTTTTATACCACAATTTTAGCAAACAAGCTTTCAAGCATCACAAGCGCATAACTGTCCGCGATGAGCTCTTGATACCTCTACTCATAAGAAGGAACACAACCCAATGTTATTATGGCTGTGGTCTTCTTCAGGGTACTCCACCCTGTCCAGTCTAGAACTCGCGGTGCCCTACTTCTCTTAAAAATACATATTAAATTTTCTTCTTCATGTAAAAGAGCTAAGCCAGGACTACGTGTATAACGATATGGAAATACAATGTAGAATACGAATAGCAACTTTCTAAGTAGGTACTTTCTTTCTGCATCTATCTGAATACACTGTTTCCAAACCAATATAAGCACATTATGTCTAATCTTAGTAAAACATACTTTTAAGTTGTCGACACAAAGCGACACAAAGTTTTTCAGGAAAGTTTACCAAAACGCTAAAGGCCAGACATTTCCTCACTGTGGCAGGTACTTGTAACATCGCTATAGTGCAAAAGTATCCACTGTCTAACTGGGATTAATCTACATATTGTTAACGGAAATGTATATAATCCGTCATCCTGTACAATGCCTAGGAAATGTATGTAATTCCTAAAATCGCACAGAAATGTATGAAATAAATAATATTAGACACATTTCCTACATAGCAATCGGAAATGTAAAACAATTGATATATCAATGGGTACGCGGGGATAGCGGGGCGAAGGGAGGGTATTAAACTTAACACCCATTCAGAGCAATCCGACTCGTACTGGTTAGGTTGGGGTTATTTTGAAGATATTATATTTTTATGGTATGATTGTTACCTGATTGTCTCAACAAGTGCTTTAATAAAAATATTATTCTCATTTTAACAACGTGTTTTATTACAGAAAGCATTATTTTTATACATTTCCTAATACGATATTAGAATTATGTACAATTCCTAGGAAATGTACACATTTTCCAGGATATCTATGAATTACATAGTTTTTGAAACAATATTTTATACATTTCCTAAATAGCTTCAGAATTGTATCATTTTCTAGGATTTGTATACGATTCCTAGATTTCATACATTTCCGGTAACATAAATATACAATATGTATAAGAAGTATTCGTTAACTATCTATGTATATTATGAACCACTAAATGTGTTATTAATAACTGCAATACTCGAGAAGGGCTGGTCAAATTCGGTTAATTTTATTCTTTTTTGGGTTCCATACCTCTAAAGAAAAAAAACGGCTCCCTTTAAGAATGAGTTGTCTTTCCGTCTGTCAAGAATGCGATTTAAAATCATTATTTTTTTCAGGTTTTTATAGATTTTGGACATAGGTCGGCCGAATCAAGGGTAATTTGGCCAAGTGGAGATAATCTGAAGGTTCCGACTTGGAGTGCAAGTGTGGTGCCATTCCTCAGACGATGGCCCACCTGATATCATACCCCGCGTGCCCAAACATCTGCACGCAGGAACATTTGATGAGCGCAACTGACGGTGCGGTGGACGCGGCCAAGTTTTGGACAGATACAATTTTATTGATTGCTGTCGACACGAAAAGTTATTAAGTTGGCGACTCAAAATATTTTGTTCCTCAATAAAACTATCGAGTAACAAAACCCATTTCTTGGTCTATGTTGAGAAATTTGACATATTGTTTCCTGTGGATAAGACAAAAAAGGTCTCCTATAACTTCGCGTTGGTTACATCACCATCATAGATATTACATATAGACTGAGATCATCCTTATTCGATTAGTCATACCTTGTTCGATATTTGAATTTTTTTCTGCCGCCAAATCGGAGCCTTGTGTTATTCTGGGACTGTGGTACCGAGAGAATAGTTAATCACAATTTCAACACTACGATCTTTGTTTTTCGTTTTTTAGACAATCGTAATTTTATTCTAAATATCTTATTATATTCTCACGACTCAATTTTTAAGGGTATGCTAGTACAGTAATACGTAAGTAATAATAGTAGTACGTACGGTGTAGTAGTAAACATCTAATAGACACATTGTAGTGTGCCTCACCTTACACGCGCCAAACACTGACCTTCCGCAAAAAACTACCAGGAGCGCATAACTCGGTGAGATTTTAAGGGCCTTCCCTCGGTTTTGCACCAAAAACGGCTTTTTTCTGAAGCCTACTCCTCCTAAACGACTTGTTCGAAAAATTTGAAAAAAATATATTTTGATAATTGATCTATCTACTACATTTTCAACATATGAAATTTTCGTACGACTAATACTTTTGCCTCAAAAAATATTTTAAGTTGAGATATATTTTATCTTAAAATCCCTAAAACTTTAAAACGGCTTTATAGTTTGAAATTATTTTTACACTGATAAATTGGTGGTAAAATTTACTTTAATCTGAACATAGCATTTGTAAATCGATCAATATTTTCTTAAGAAAATAGGCCATAATACGATTTCTGTACGTTAGAAATTCAAAGGTGCTCTGCGCGGGCGCGGGCGGCAGACAGGCTTTAGCCTTCAGACGGGAAGGCTGTGTCGCTCGTTGCTCCATTTTTACTATCGACTGAATATAGTGCTTACAGGTATAATATACACACAAACAGCGAGCGCGGCGGGACGAGTAAATAAATCTAAGGTGTCACGCAGAGCCGTCACGTCTTTCTCGCTGTGTGCCGAAACCTTTTGTGCAAATATTTATGAACTTTAATATTTTTTTTTGAATTTTCTGACGACTACTCCTCCTAACCGTTTAGAAGGAGTAATCTTTTTGCCCCATCGGCCATCAGTTCTGCGAGCTATATTCTCAAACAAAATATTTCAAATGATCCAATAAAATGGTTTACAATTTATAATAGTAGTTTAGAACGTAATTACAAAGTAAGTGTTGTAAACAAAACATTAAATTCATCAATGAAAATAGGTAAATATTTTTTTTAATACAAAAGTAAGTTAAAATAGTTATTTATTTAATTATAATTTACAAGATAAAATAATTATCTTCGATACTAATAATAAATAAGTACCAATAAAACTATGTAAGTACTTACATAAATACCGAAAGCAAAACATTGAAATTAAAAAAATCTCAATACATAAAAATATTGGCAAACAAATAATTGTGTACACGAGTCCTTTAAACTCTCTATACAAAATAAAATACCAATTTTTAAACTGTTATTCCAGAATCGTAGGTAAAAATGCCGAGCTAGAAGCGCATGTCTGCGTTTACGCTTATTCTGTGACCATTGTATTATAGTGTGCGCGAGTTGGCAAAGGAGCGGGGATATGCAGTGAAATAAGCTAAGCTCCACCCATACTCTCAAGGTCATTGGCGACTAGTTACGCCTTAAGATAAAAATATGTAAAATTTCCTTATAAATAAATAAATTTTATTCATTCATTCATTGATTCAAACGGCGTGAACGCCGCTGACATTGACAAACGTTCCACAGACGGCAGTTTATTTTTACGGCACACTTGATATTATTTTGTTCTTATGGTTTGGCCAATTTACATTATATCTGTATATATTATCTATGTCATCGTCCTAACATCGTGTATTCAATTTTGGTTTTAGTCTTGTTATGTAATTTATGTATTCTACGGTATACATGCGTTTCTAAATTATGGAAATTATCAGCTACTTTGATGCTCACCGTACATTACTGTAAAGTTTAATAAAAATCCATTCAGTAGATTCGTTTCGTCAAAAATTAACAAACAACCAAGCATCCTCAGAAACCTTCGCATTTATAATATTTATATTATCCATATTCAACCGAATATTTCTTTACAATGTTTTCAAACATTGACAAATAAAATAGGCCGAATATTTTGTAACTATATCAATGTATTCAAAGTAGACAATAAAGCAGAAATGTACCGGTTATAATGGTTCAATGAGCTTATTAAATCTCCACAAAATAGGATATGTCAATAAGGATATACATGAGGATTTGTTTGTGCTACATTTGTTATTTAACTATCGACTAGATCCCCTACAATCGTAATATGAGGAAAACGTTGGAAGAGGAAGACTTAGAAGAACGTGCCATGACCAAATAGGGGACGTTCTAAAGAAAGGGCAGATTAGGAGTACCCTAAACCAGAGAGAATGTGTGAAAAGATTAATGAATGTTGAAGAAGTGCAAGATATATGTCAGAAACGTAGCAGGTGGAAGGAAATAGACTCTGTCTACCTCTCTGTAGAGAAAAAGGCGTGATCTACTTATATATGAATAATTTTATTTTTGATCGTCCTAGTATGTAGTACATCTCTATGCTCCAATGTATTTTACACTTTGGGATCTTCTTATTTTGCGAATGCCTCAGTGGCGCAGTGGTAGTGTCTACGGTTGAGATTTCTGTGATTTCGTGTTCGATTCGCGGGTCAAAACAAATATTGGTAATATCAGAAAAAAAAAATTCTTTGAGTTTGGGTGTTTTTTTTGTACGTAAATTTCCGACGTGCCACAGTATGTTGCCAGCACATTGAATCCCTACCTATACATACACGTGCCATCATCGTATTGTCATGCTGAAGATCTGGGGGCTTACTCTGAATTTCGACATTTGATTAGTCGGTTTTGATGTCGCTGCGAATGTGAGGAAATTAAGAAATGGTCGCTGTCACTTTCAACCATTTGACATCAAAACCAACTAATCAAATGTCGAAATTTAGAGTACGCCCCCAAAGTACCAGCCGAATGTCTTGTGGCGCATACGATTCGTTATAGCGTTATCAAGATCCGGACATGATCAATTGCAAAAAGTAACACCTGTAATGAAAGCCGCTACTTTAGTTAGTGTAAGTAGTGGCTTTACACTTGGAAATTTGTAACACAGGTTTTGAATAGAGTCCAGCTCTCATTATTTATTTATTTAAACACAAAACACATTACAATCGTAAATACAGTAAAATATTTAAAACAGAAGAATACAGAGCTGGATTGCAAAGTAAATATATGTGCATACAGTGACAATATTATTTATATTACTTAGTGCTATGTATATGTTAAATTATCTATAAGGACTGTCTTGACATTACAATTTTTTATAAATTAATCTATATGGAGGATGTCTTTCAATGTTGTCGTGAATTTATTAAAGTAATCATCAAATATATTAATAACTGCATTATTGTCTCTAGCCAAATCATTGTATTGACGAGCCATCCTTGTCAGTGGGTTAAAGTATGATACATTATTTTTATATATCAAAAGTGAAAACAGGTTGGTTGAGTTAGACCTACGAGCACTGAATTTAATATTAAAATTTATTTGAGACAGCAACTGTGGTGTATCTATGACAGAATGTATGATTTTGTAGAGGTAAACTAAATCAAAATAATTTTCCTTTAATAAAAATTATGGAACAATAACCTATTCAAATTTTCTTTTTCATGCAATTAAAATTGTAAATTTTATTTTTATCATTATTTATTTATAATATTCATTTTGGGATTTTAATGAAAATCAAATAGACAATGTGACACAACAACGTGGAAATATGTTATCAATAATTAGCATAAATGATGCTCTTGGTTAGTTTTCTGATTAATACTATTATTTGTATGATTAATAATGAAAAACACGAGCTACACAAAAAAAAAAGTTCATTAAAACATGATGACAAGAAGCATACTGTAGTGTTCACAAATAGAGACGGCTTACGCAAAAAGCTAAACAAAGAGGATGAAATTTATTAATATAAACAAACATAAGTATACGTTATCGATAATTTTGCAAGAGTGAAGAACTCTTGCAATATTATCAATTGCGGAATCAACAATTGCGGAAGGCGAAGGACCAAGTGTTATGGCGCGAGTTAGGAGAGGCCTACGTCCAGCAGTGGACTGAAGGCTAAAATTATGAACGCCAGTCTTATTATAATAATAATTGATTTCAGAATTGTATTAATCCCATATAATAAATACTTTAAAGACTAACATAATATATGCATATTTTATAATACAAAATTTTATATAAATAAAATTTAAATCGGGGGCGCGCGACGGTCGATTTTTGTATCTGCTGGACATTGGCCTCTCCTTCCTTACACGCGCCGTCCTCTGCCTTCCTCTAAAACATCTACCAGGAGTTCATAAGCGGCAGAGAACGACAAATCAAACATCGGTAACGCACACTACAACGTATATCTAATACTTACGTATACTACTATTGCACTAGTATTCCATTATTTATATCGAGGGCGTGCGGCGATCGTGTTTTGCATCTGCTGGACATTGGCCTCTCCTTCCTTACACGCGCCGTCCTCCGCCTTCCTCAAAAACATCTACCAGGAGTGCATAAACGGCAGGGGATGACAAATCGAACATAGGTAACGCACACTACAATACAGTATGTCTATTACTTACACCATTACTACTACATACTGCTAAAGTATTCCATTATTTATATGGGGCGCGCGCGGCGATCGTGTTTTGCATCTGCTGGACATTGGCCTCTCCTTCCTTACACGCGCCGTCCTCCGCCTTCCTCAAAAACATCTACCAGGAGTGCATAAACGGCAGGGGACGACAAATCGAACATAGGTAACGCACACTACAATACAGTATGTCTATTACTTACACATTTACTACTACATACTGCTGAAGTATTCCATTATTTATATCAGGCGCGCGCGGCGATCGTGTTTTGCATCTGCTGGACATTGGCCTCTCCTTTCTTACACGCGCCGTCCTCCGCCTTACTCAAAAACATCTACCAGGACCGCATAAGCGGCAGGGGACAACAAATCAAAAATAGGTAACGCACACTACAACAGCATAATATTTATTACTTACAAAATTTACTACTACTGCACTAGTATTCCATTATTTATATCGGGGGCTAGAAATGGGTCATTGACGGTTTTTTGGTTAATGTCAACGATCAACAGGTTAAAAAGCTGTTAATTTATGAACAGGTTTTCAATGTTTAATTGTTAGCGTTTGGGGACAATTTATGTCTACGTTTTCGATCATTAACAATTATTTTGTTGCAAAATTCAAATATTTAATTGAAGATTATATCATCTTCATTTAATTATTTAAATTTTGCAAAAAAATTCAAAAGAAAAACTATTGCACAGAATTATAAAATTATTTTCAGACAGAAATTAATATAATCTTATTGACAAAATGCGTTGATTAAGGTAAAATAGGTAACAGTTTATATTTTTAACCAATTTTTTGGAAATTAGTAAAATAATGACTAATATTTTCAATCAGTTTTTTCATTGATGATTAACAGTTAAATCATTGACGAATGAAAACTCGTTAAAAACAGTTTATTGATTCAAGGACCACCTCTATCGGGGGCACGTGGCCGTCGTTTTTTGCATCTATCTGCTGGACATTGGCCTCTTTTTCCTTACACGCGCCATCCTCCACCTTTCTCAGAAACATCTACCAGGAGCGCATAAGCGTGAGGGGACGACAAATCTAAGATAGGTAACGCACACTACAACAGTATGTCTTTTACTTACATTTATTTACTACTATTGCAATAACATTCCATTATTTATAAGACCCCGCGATTTGACCATAAAGTGTGTGCCAGACGGATGTAATCACGATATGCTACCCATCTCAACAGCAGATGACAATTCAAATTTTAGACACAATCCGCGGATGGAATCCAACCTCCCTCCAAGGTCCTCCTCTGTTGGGACGCAAGATTGCATCCGTCGGAAAAATGCTTATTGGACTCACTGTATTTTTGTTAACTAAAACATGACAAAGTTATGTACGATATCATAATTATTATAACTCTATATAAAAAATGCTACACGAGACTACGAAAAAACAGAGATTGATAAAGCATAACAATGAAAAATATTACCTTAATATAGGTACGCCTTTATCTAAAAAGATGTTGTATAGATAAACACACACTAGGTTTGGCGATAACTTGCCAATCAAACGTGCGAACATATATGTTTTGACTGTGTGTGTAGTATACATTGAGGTAGTATAGATGTTAGCCACACTAACAAGTAAACAGTATAAAAAAGATCTATCTACATTTTGTTTCGATAACCAGCCAATCAAACGTGCGAACATACACGCTGTATTGACTGTGTGTGTGTAGTATACATTGGTATAGTATAGATGTTAGCCACACTAACAAGTAAACAGTATAAAAACAAAATTAAAAATTTTGAAAAAACCCACGACGATAACATCTATACAAAATAAGAAACGTAACATATAAAAAGGTTTAAATAACTTTATTTTAAATCCCCGACGAAAAGATAATAAGTAGCGTAAAAACAATCCCAAGAAAATCCGTCGGGGGCTGCCATACCCTGACTTGAAATGAACGAAAGTATTGCAGTTTTATGTATTTGATACCTACCTAATTATTAACAATATTTAGTTAACAATATATATTTAATACTAGAAACAGTAATGATATTGGCAGCCCCCGACGAATTTTCTTGGGATTGTTTTTACGCTACTTATTATCTTTTCGTCGGGGATTTAAAATAAAGTTATTTAAACCTTTTTATATGTTACGTTTCTTATTTTGTATAGATGTTATCGTCGTGGGTTTTTTCAAAATTTTTAATTTTGTTTTTTATTTTAAATATTTTCAAAGAGCGCCCTATCTTACTAACTGTAAGTAACTCGTATAAAATTTTAAGAACCTTGACAGATAAATAAAAGTTTTATACTAAGTTATAGCACAAACACATTTTTTTTAAATTTACTGTTGCAGTAAGTCTTATAACTTGAAATTATCATTTGAATTTTCTTATTTTAAACTTTTTAATGAGCGCCTTATCTTACCAGGTAAGCTCTAGAATGAATGGAATTTGCATGGAGCTTCGACTATATTATATATATTTTATTTTTTGTTGACTTGTGTGCTCATCCGTCGCACAAAGGTCACCGGAGCCCCGCTTTGCGGGGCTCCTACTTCTGGGTGGTTTGAAAAAAAAAATAACCCTAACCTAACCAGTCCGATTCGGATTGCTCTGAATCGGGGGGTGTTAAGTTTAAATATCGCACATTGATTGCCGTAGCCGGACTGCCTTCGGCGTTAGCGCAGATTTCCACCTATAATAGCTTGTATCTCGAAAACGGTGCGTGCTATCGCAAAAATGATGAAAATTTGGTTACACCCCGAGCACGGGATACCTATAAGTTAGAATAAATAAGGTAGGTAGGTGTTTATTTAACGTCAGTCAATAAACTCTCACTCTTACTAATTTTTTTTAGGCTTATCATTGTATACCTCCGTACAAATATTCAGTGATATAACAACACTAGATCGGTTTTCGGATTTTTTCCTTTATTTGTGCAACTTGTTATTGCTTCTGGCCAAATTTCATGATTCTAGGTCAACGGTAAGTTCCCTATAGATTATGATCGTCAAGATAAATCGTCGAAAATGGAGCATAAACAGCTGTATCTTTTGATTGCGTTAACTTAGAATTTTGATTTTTATTTTACGCCGAGGGTTTGCAGACCCAAGTAAATGATATTAATTTCAGCTTTATACCTCTATGCGTTCTTGAGAAAAATATTCTAGACAGACGGACAGACAGACAGACAGACAGACATACAACGGAGTGATCCTATAAGGGTTCCGTTTTTTTCTTTTGAGGTACAGAACCCTAAAATTGCATAAACGGTCACCCATCTATGAACTGACCTTATCCGAAGTTGCTTAACCTCATGAGTGTAATCAATATCTCAGTACTACAATGCTACGTGCCTCTATACAGTAACAGGTCTAATTATTTTACAGATAACTGTAAATATAAGTTTGCTTAGTTTATTGCAGCGCCCCCTGGCGAAAAAATACAATATTGTGTATCCAAAAGTTATCCTCGATAAATCACAAATACATTACAGAAAACCGTATCGAAATCGGTTTAATCGTTTTAAAGATAGGAGGGCACAAAGGTTTCAACGAAATCAACATAGGTTTGCCTAGTCTATTGCAGCGCCCCCTGGCGAAAAAATACAAAATCTTGAATCCAAAAACAATCCTCGATAAATCACAAATACAATACAGAAAACCGTATCGAAATCAGTCTAATCGTTTTAAAGATAGGAGGGCACAAAGGATTCAACGAAATCAGTGTATTGTAGCGCCCCCTGGCGAGCTATTAACATAAAACCTATCTAATAACCTGTCCCCCAGAGAAGCACACACTTTACAGAAAACCGCATCTAAATCGATCAAACCGTTTCCGTGATATAAGGCATTATGTTGGAACACACAAACACACAAACACACAAACACACAAACACACAGCCTCTCACCCCAAACGCATATACCGTCTCCGTTCCGTCGTGGGTAAAAAAGATATCTATCTACATTGTTTTTGATGCAGCGAATTAGAATTAAAGACACTTTAAAACCAAAAATATGTACATTTATTTTGATGAATGAATATATCTACCGGTCTTGGTCGACAGTTTACATCCTAATTCAACAGCAACCTCCAACTCTAAAGCCCAACCTCAATCTACCTAATCTGCACTTTCCGAATAGATTCATATGAAATAAATAAATTATGCCCGAGACTTCGTCCGCGTAGATTTCGATGTTTATTGCACAGATCTTTATATTATTATAATGTACTTTGTTTTCGTTTCAAGTGTACCACAGGGTTCAATTTTATTCAACGTCCCTAAAAACCCGAAAATGACATTTAGGGTTGACTCTAATTTTACGCCATTGTTATCAATAACGAATGTCAATGAAGTTGTTACTTTCCTAAATTTATTATTCTCGAAAAACTCCATAACTTTTTCTCTCTCTTTCTTTATACATCGGTTCCGGGTTCGATTCCCGGGTCGGGTGAAATTGGTATTAGGCTTTTCTAACATGAAATTCCAGTATTGAGATTTCTCCGGAGTTTGGTTAAATAAATGTTCCCGGTTGATGACAATAGGCTCGCCCCTTTTTCATGGGATTGGTCCCATCCTAACTATGGACATAGCTGGCGAAATGTGGGTGGTGACACCTCTGCCTACCCCTTCGGGGAAAAAGGCGTGATGCTATGTATGTATAAGAATGCAGAAAAACATAAAAAAGCAACCATAAAATGAAATCTGTAAACAGACCTACATATTAAGCTATCGATAATATTGCTAGACAACGCGTCAGCCTATATTATACTGATGGACAATGGCCTCTTACACGCGCCGTCCTCGGCCTTCCTGAAAAACATCTACCAGGAGCGCATAAGCGGTAAGAGACGACAATCAGTCAGTGGCACACGTTACGCTGACTACTACATAGATAATACTGTGCTACAACAGTGAAACTATTACTTATTGACTACTAATGCACTTGAATTCCATTATAAACTGTTTTGTTACAGTACACCCATGAACACTCACACACATACACACACGTATTTCATTATTCGCTATATTCGCACTCTTCTATTATTATACTATCACACTTACACATAAATATGTAAATCTACTACGACACACTTGTACTACACGATCCCTCCACCATATACATGCATAATCAAAAAGACAATTATTTTATTTGCCCGAAGGGCAACCCACGCTCAGGCCCACCACTGCAGCTCCTGTTAGCCAGAATTAACAACGATGACCCTTACAAATACCCAGTTTTGACACTCGGGAGGTTCAGGAAATGTCTACTGTCTTGGAACCGCATCGCAAGTATGTATTTATTAAGGACCTGCAAGAATACCAGCGTTGTGGTCTAGACCACAACATTAGAGCTGATGTAGGGACCTTTATTTGCTACCAGCTTATAAGTTTTGTATTAGTGTTTTTTTGACTGTCACCGTGGCGCAGTGGTTAAGGTGGTCGCCTCGCCACTACATCGCAGTGCTGGGTGACGTGGGTTCGATTCCCACACGAGACAAATATTTGTGTGATTCATAGATATTTGTTTCTAGTCTGGGTGTACTTTGTGTCCGTTAGTTTCATGTTTGTAAAGCTCCCCGCGACACAGGGCTTGTTCCCTAGTGCGGGCGTTGTCTTTTTTTAAAATCAAAAAAATCAAATTTAATCAATGTATTATGTATTAGTTTTAAGTTATTTATTTAGCAAATAAAAAAGTTTTCTTTCTTTCTTTCTTTTCTTAAATTACACAGAAGTAAATGATATTAGAAAGAAATAATAATTTTATTATAAGTGTGTTATTATAGGTAACTTATTATAGGTAAGTGTTTTACGGGGTGGGAGCCTAGTAATCTGTGACACAGGTAAGTCTTTTTTTTTTCAGATATCGGTCTCTCACAATAGCGTATTTGTAACTTCTAAACTGTTATCTATCCACTATATAACGTGCACTTTGAAGTCTTATAATCTTTGTATGGATAACTAGACCAAAAATAAATTTATAAACTTAATATTTGCAAGACATTGACCTTTCTTACACGCGCCGTCCGCCGCTCTCCTGAAAAACAACCACCAGGAGCGCATAAACGAAAGGGAACGAGATTTAACACACTACAACGCACACTACAACAATGACTCTATTACTTATTTACAACTATTACACTAACATTCCATTATTTATTCATTTATTTATTTATCCAGCACACGTTGTAAATTAATCGAATTTCAAAAATGAATTTGAAATGAGTTTGAATCGTAGCGAGCCGTTTTATTGACGAAAGGATGGAAATGACAAACAATTATATTTATTAAAAAATCTACATACACCAGCTTAATGTATGTAACTTACTTTAAAAGTACATAACGAAACTTTACGAAAACAAAAATAAATAAAGGTATCATGGATCATCACCATCTGGGATGTTATAAATCTGTAACATACACAAACAAATCCAAAATCTCTAAAGAACTGATATTAATAACCATATCTTAACATCAGCTGATCAAAGTAAACAAATACTCCGTAGATGAGACCTTGGTAGACAGTTTATATCCTAATTCCGTTCATTCGCACTTTTCTGAACAGATTCTGATAAATAGGATTATAATAAGCCCTAAAAGTGACTGTGCAGTTGTTTTAGACACTATTTGCAGCAAATTAAAAAAAAGAGCCCGGTGTCGTAGACCTTCTGAATCTGATTATGAATTTTTCAGATTGATCTTTATGAATGATACTGAATATAGCTTACTGAATTTCAAATCGCGCATAATTCCATACATTTGAATAGGAGCGGCAAGCACATACTGAAAATCTTATTATGAATTTTAGTTGACATTGTAAGTGGCTAGCGGTTCGACGTGTCTGGACGTATAATATGTTGTGATCCTGTTCCCGTGCAATAGAGATAAAATGTCTATAGAGTTATTTGGAAATGAACACAGAATCCTAATAAATACCTCAGACATTTAAAATCGTTATTCTCGTGACTTCGATAGTAGTACTGCGAAGTTGACGCTGGCATGCTTGCATGCCAACAGCTAGCACGTCTGAGGAAGTATTAGAAAGAAGGAAAGTTTTTTTTTATTGAGTACTATCAATCAAATTGCCCTCCCACAGAATACCAAAGATAAGTATGAGTCTATATACTGCTGCGTTTCGTGTGGTTAGTGGTGAGCACCGGATGCCCAATTCCTCCTCCCAATCCCTTTGTTTCCTTTTTATTTTTCGGCAGGCAGCGGCTTGGTTGTCTTTTCTTCGCAATCCAATGCTAAAAAACACCGCCATGTCCATGGACAGCTGTCACTACTTGCCATCAAATGACTGCCTGCTCGTCTATTAGATAACTCAATAAAAAAGCTCTTTTTCAAAAGTGTAGTTTGGTTATACTTTTTAACCGACTTCCAAACCAAGAGGAGGGAGGTTCTCGATTCGACACGTATGTTTTATACCTACGTATAGTTTTTGTTCGAGGCTGTAGAAAACACTTCGTTTCGAAAAAATACACAAACACTTAATTCCGTTTTTACGGTCCCGTAACCAGTAGCTGTCTTGTGTGAGCCAATACTTAGTTTGAATAAATATTTATAAGGGGGCGGACCCTATACATAAAATGAAATCTGAAAATTTTGTAAAATAGTTCGTTATTTAGAAGTTTAGAAGATAGTCTTCTAAATCGTATAGTCTAAAAAATATAAAATCACAAAGATAACACATACCTACTTCCCACAAAAATTATCCGCTTTTAAATAACTGCATTTTTCCATTATAAACTGAATCGTCATATTACACCCTCAAACACACACATTCACACACACACGCACACATTTTCTGACACACTCTCCGCACACACACACACTTCATAGTAATACACGTTTTTAATTATTCGTACCTACCTATTAATATACTATCACACTTGTACGTAAATACACCGTGCACTTTTAGTAGTTTTACAAACTTAGTCTAGGTTATAGTCATCAAATTATACATTTAGACATATTTAAAAAAAAAACAATTTAATAAATTTCAAGTTTTCTTTAACACGGCTCGTGTTTCTATATTTTGATCTTTACTACTGTACAGTACAACCAGGTGAAATAGTGACAATTCTGAGAATCCGTAGGAACATAGAATAAAAATTCCCATCAGTTCAACTAGTGAGAATAAAAGAAAGAAAAAAATCATTTTTTTTAGAAATAACCAATAACCGAGCTACAGCGACGTCGAGTGATGTGACGATAAAAAGGTGGTATAGTTCATCAGAGCACTCCCCAAAGAATAATCTGAAATGTACTTTACCAGGTCCTTAGACCAGCTTTCTTTTCTTTCTCTTTTTCACGAAGATCGGTCGAGTAATTTCGAACGTTACCTCCTACATCCAAAGACACAAACATTATTCCCTCTTTATAATATCAGTACAGACCTGTATAGATATATTATAGATTGCATTTAGTGTTTCATTTAAAATCTCAGTCTATAAATAGTGAAATTGTCTGGTAAGATCTCCTAAAAATTAAAAGTTTAATAATATTTTAAGGTCAAGGGAAACTTGAACTTCAATAGAAATTTAAGAGCTGCTTTTGAGACATTTTCCACATAAAATTATTCAAATACAGCAATTCTAATATTAAACCAATATTAATTTCACAACGAAACCATTGAAAATCTTTGACTAACGTCGAACCTTAATAATATTTAATTTTAACTTAAATTAATTGGTTCACGTTGTCTGTATACATTTTTATTGCATGATACTACGCAGTTTGACCTTTTAATTAAATTCTGTTTACGAGGCTGCTCTGGTTACGAGTCTAAGAATAACTTAAATGGAAAATTTCCAATATGATGGAAGATTGAAAAAAGTAATTCGTATTAAAATAAGTTTTTACAAAAATAACGTCAAATTTTTGTATTTGATTCGTCTTCATGGCGTTAATTTATAATAGCTCTAAATGTCTCACCCTATATACGGGTGGCGCAAAAGTACTGGCACTAAAGAAAATACTTTTTTTTTTTTTATATGACATTTTCTGTCATTCTGTTGTTGAAAATTGTGTAGTGAACAAATGTAAAATACACTGAAAATAAACATGGACCGTTTTACTCCCCAAGAACGTGGAATAATTGTGTCAATGTTCTTACGGAATAATTCATCAGTGATAAGAACACAACGTGAATTTCGTCGACGATTTCCCCACCGTCCGGCACCGATTGGTCGCACAATTCGACGCTTTGCCACACGCCTTGAAGCAACTGGCTCAACATTGGATAGACCTAAGTCTGGGAGACCAAGAACAGGCCGTTCAGCTGAAAATATCGATGCTGTGCGCGAAGATGTGGAAGAGTGTCCAGAAACATCAACGAGGCGACGTGCCACGCAATTGGGCATTTCCAGACGGACCCTGCAGCGTATTTTGGTGAAAGACTTAAAGATGTTCCCGTATAAAACTCAAATGACTCATCAGCTGCTGCCTGCTGACCACCGAGCTCGTCTAGATTACTGCCAGCGCGTCATAAACCTCAACCTTGAAGAGGATGATTTTCCTTCAAAATTGGTTATGAGTGACGAAGCGCATTTCCATCTCTCAGGGCATGTCAATAAGCAGAATACTCGGTTCTGGGGCACTGATAATCCGCGCATTATTCAAGAAACACCTCTACACCCACTAAAAGTTACTGTATGGTGTGGCATCTGTGTTGACAGAGTGATCGGACCCTATTTTTTCGAAGACGCTGGAGGCAATGCGATAACTGTCACTGGAGAACGCTACAGAACCATGTTACGTGAGTTTTTGATACCCAGTTTGGACGAATTGGGGCTGGAGCACATCTGGTTTCAACAAGACGGCGCTACGGCACACACAGCGCGCGACACTATGGACTTAGTGAGGGACGCTTTTCCAGGCCGAGTTATCTCTCGTTTTGGCGATTTGCCTTGGCCTGCAAGATCACCCGATCTGACCAGTCCAGACTTTTTTCTTTGGGGTTTTTTGAAATCTCGGGTGTATGTGAACAAGCCACAGACTCTCGCAGCTCTAAAAGAAAACATTCGTCAAGAAATAACGAACATATCGCAGGAAGTGTTACGGCAAGTTATGCAAAATGTCATAAATAGGGCTCAAATGTGTATCAACTCTGGAGGTCACCATTTAAAAGACATCATCTTTAAATCCTAATGGTACGAAATTTAATGGCACAAATATACATTTAAAAAAATCTAAATCTAGTTTTCTAATTTAGAAAAAATGTTATAGCTGAACCAAATAGGGTCTTTACTTTTGCGCCACCCGTTATTACTGTTGCTAATGAACAACCAACATTATCCTAACGATTGTTCTTAGCCAAGTTTAAAGCCACAACTGTTTATTTTCCCGCATTAAAAGCTCTCCTAATCCTATTAAAATAAAAATAAAACAGTGTATAGAACAACAAATTTTAAAGTCGGTGCCCGCGCTCCGAACCGCCTCGTCCCGTACGGTAAACTTTTCTAATATATTAAAAATTTTCCGTACAAACATGCTGCATTAAAGTCGGAAAGCATCTAGAAAGTTGCTTAAATACCTACATATGAGGGAATTTATTGACTTACTTATGATGCTGCGTGCATGCTGATTTGTAAAAAATATGTACCACTGAACAGAAATTGATTTTTAGATGGACAAGTGCTTGGATAAACACCATGCGCGGCTTGTTAATTGTACTAATATACAATATACTCGTAATGTGAACACGATCTGTATATCACTGATTTTCAATTTCGCATTGATTTACATTCTACAGAAAAAGTTATCGATTTTAACAGAAAAGTCGTGGGATGACAGAGAGCCTACTGGGAATTTCGTAGAAATCTGGCCCAAAGTAAGCTAATAAAAGTTTGTGAAATGGAATCTAGACAACTGTTAAACATACATATTATATATTTCTAAATACATAAATCATCATAATATCTCATCTCTCAACCCGTGGGTGTCGTAAAAGGCGACTAAGGGAGTAACCTTATGCAGACAAGAGCACTGCGAGAAAAGGAAAATCCGAAACAAACCCTATACCAACCCGTCTGGCCAGCGTGGTATAGTAGGCTAAATACCCTCCACAATCTTTGGAGGAGACCCGTGCCCAATACATTCACAGTTACTTAGAAAAAGACCCAAACTCCGAAACAAACATTTACAGATCAGACAAACAATTTATTCCGACTCGGGAATCGAACCCGAGACCTATAGGTACACTACCGCGGTGCCACCGAGGCAGTTAAAAATGATTTATTGACTCAAAGAGTTACAACACAGTTTCAAAAATAAATGGTATAATAATTAGGATCAATAAACTATATGTGCACACTGTGAACCCCGCGTCGGTCTCTGCCTACCCCTTTGTTGGGAAAGAGGCGTGATCTATATGTATGTATGTATGTATGTGAATCCCGCGCCCGTAATAACATTTCTTTGTGTTCCTGCTGAGTTGTGGTTAACAGAGTTCTATGGGAAAGGAAGGCTTATTCTTATTTCATGATGATTAGTATTGTAAATTAGTTAGAATTAATATAAACTAAAAATAATAATATTTACAGGTAGGTCTGGTACACCTAATACTGTGGAAATACTAAAACATTGCCAACATAAACACATTATACCATTTTACCTGTCTTTTTTAGTCAAAAACTGAATATGAAAATATTTATTTTGAATTTTCGTCTTTCTAAAGAGACGTACCAGTATAATATCCGCATGACAAAATTCTATTTCCTGGCGAGACCAGATAACATTATTATCATAATGAAATGATAGACAGATGTATTTTCTTCGAAAGATAAAAGTGTTGTGAAGAAAATTAATCATATACATTTTAGAGAATATATTTTTCAGATATTGCAGGTTATATGTATATAAAAAGTTATCGTTGAATGAAATTCGTCTATATCTGCCATAGACTACTTTTATAAAACCTTTCATAGCGACTAGACTATTCTATATAGTTTGTATGCTTTATTCAAATTTGCAAGGATCACGAATTTTTTCTTGATACTAATATAAAATAGCAATGGTAGTTGCTTTTTTGTGCGATTTGATAAGGCGAAATGAATTTTCACTTGCTTTTCCCAGACATATCCTATATTTACCCTCTCAAATTTCAAATAGACTACCAATATCGGATGCAGTCAGTTGTAAATAAGTTTATTGAGGAACCTTCTATACTGAATTTAATATCGACAACGACTAGGTATTGCGTTGCTGCATAAATTTATTCTTCCGTGGAAATTATTGACGTGAATGCACACACAAATCAATCGTTATAACTCTATTGGGCTATCTGAGGAAATGAAATGTTGTCAGGCATTTCGGTACAGGCTAAAGTGATATGAAATTAAAATTTAGCATTTCGCTGATTAGTTTAACGCCATACAAAATCAAAAAGTCAGGCCTTGGGGAGAACTTATATTAGTTGTCGTATACACGTGCAAGGATATTATATTTATATTATTGGACTTCCTTTTTGCAAAAACATAATATTTAGAATATTTGGGCTACGACCAAGATATTATAAGCATGAGTTTAGATTCCGCCAGCTTACATGTTCATTGCTGTGTGCTAGTTACGAATATGCATGCATGCAATGATATACAATAATATGATTATAATGTGGAAATCTAATTATGTTACTAGCTTAAGCCCAGGGCTTCAGCCGGGTGGTATGTAGGTAAAAAGTTTTCTTCCAGACTTTAATAATTATATCAGTATTAACTGTAATTTCAAAACGATTCTTTCAGACATTGTGATGTGATTGACTAACAAACATTCCGCGACCCAACCATTAGTAGGATGGACGGTTAGCGTAACGCCATTTAGCGTTCTGCTCGTTGACTCATTCCAAGATTTTTTTTTGTTTGATGGTAAGTAATCTTTGTTTTTCTATGGGCATCTATATCTCCGGTTACAGATGCGTTACCGACCCAAACAGTTTGAAATTAGTTTTTACTTTAGCAATAATGATTTTAGAACATAGACTAATTTCGCTTACTTGCCTCGCCTGAAGTAGACGGACGCCTTGACCTGGATATATACATTGTAAGGCATGCGACGCACATAGCGCGCCGCACATGCTTCTCAATGTCTTTATCCACCTTTGCCTGAAGGTCCGTCCACACAGACACAGGTCAACGGACGCGCTTCCTCTCACGGCAATTTTTTCTCGATTTATGTAGACATGGCTATTTCTATTTATAAAGATAGCCAGCTATGTTCCCGGGAAACTATACAAATATCATATTATGGATAAATTCACGGAATCAGAACAATATTTGTAGGCTACAAAAATATTACTTTTGGCTTATTTAAGGAATGAGCAATGAAGTGATATTGGCCGAATGGATACGCGGCATGCTGAACACGCGGTCCGAGTTCGATGCCTACCGGCGCCGGCAGTACCATGTGGATTTCACTTTGTGGAATTTATATGTACTAGCCATGTGACTATGATCTGTGAATGGTGAAAGAAAACATCGTGAAAAACCCACATACCCTAGAATAAAATATAAGGGGATGTCTGATCCACCAACCCACACTAATATATTTATTTTGATTATGGCCTAAACCCTCTCAGCTTTCTAGATAGAGGAGAAGAAACCCGAGCCCAACAGTAGGAAATTAATGGGTTGCTGATGATGACGAAGGGATATCATCATCATCATCATTTCAACCCCTAAATGTCCTACAGCTGGGCATAGGTCTCCTCGAAAGAATGTGGAGGGAATATAGCCTACAATACTACGCTGGCAAGACGGATTGGTATAGGGTTTGTTGTCAAAGGGATATATCAAATATAGAATCTCGTATTCACCAATCGAATCGAGCCGAAGTAAAAAGTTTCGACTACTAGATCAAAGCTATGACGCAATATACGTACTCGTAATAGGTACACTGCCGCGTCATACGTGGCTGTATACGTTATTTCTATAGGGTGGCCAACACGTGGCCTGCCGCTTAAAAAATTTAAAGTTTAGTTACGTAGTACATAGAAACACCAAATCTAATCACAAAACAAATAATCGCACATATCTCGTTCATATATTTCATTACGGGTCGAGCTTAGTGATAATCTTTGTCGGTATAGTGCCCGATGTAAAATTGTGTTTACAAAATTGGGCCTCCATCCAAAAGATAAGTTCAAGACTGTCACCATGACGTAGTGGTTAAGGTGATCGCCTCGCAACTATCATCGCCGAGCCGAGTGACACTCACATCATTCCAACACCTATTTTATTTATTATTTGTATGATTCAGAGATATCTGTTTCGAGTCTAGTTGTACATTGTGTCCGTAAATGTTTGGAAAAGTCCCCCGTCACACAGGGCTTGCTGGCAAGTGGGGACGTTTTCATTATAAAAATAAGTAAATAAGATTTGAAAGCTTAAATCTCTTATGTATTTGTAATATTATTCAGGGTAAATCCAATCTTACCGATATATCCTGTTTTGTACTTTGAACATTACGTCACAGCGCAGCGTCACATCGCAGCATGTCGAAAATAAAAATAAAATGTGTTGGGTTCGGGAAATTCAATTTAAGTTGCAACAACGCTTCGCGTCGCTCTGAGTTCGTAAAATTCGAGTATTATGTAACATAAAAGCGGTAACGATAACAGTACAAATTTGGATAGGCTGAAATAAAAATACTAACTTTCCCTCGCGGCTTTACCTGCGAGGTATCGATAAAAAATCTTTTCTAGGTCTTAAACTATTTTTATATAAAATTTTATGACTATTCATCATTTCATGATTCATCACTCACAAACACACAAACTTACAAACATCACCTCTTCTTAATATGAGTATGGATAAATAATAAATTTATGTTTTTAATAAAAAACAAGGAAGACTTACAGATTTACTTATTTTGACTTGATAAATAAATTGAATGGTTATCACAAAGCCAATATAAGTCCTCGCCTGTACTTCATCATCATCATCATTAAATTTCAGCCTATTGCAGTCCACTGCCGGACGCCTATCTCCTAACACGCGCCATAGCACTAGCCTATACTTAGTATGAACAAACTCAAAAAACCTGGATTATAATCACAATATTAAATTTAAAACATTAAATTAGTAAATTAAAAGAAAACCAAAAATCTTCATTTACCTTGTTTGTTAAAATATTTGACTCAAGCATCTTCTCGGCGCGGTCACACTAGTCGTAAATGGATCGATATCTGCTTGCATAACCTATTAAAATATCTAGTTGCACGCACAATGTTGCTATTCTGCCTTTAGTTGGTAGAAGCACTAATTGGTATATGCAATGGTGGAGTAAAACGAGTAGTACTGTACATGAAATATCGAAATAATTTTGATAAGAGTTCAGGACTGTTAATGTTATTATTGAATATAATATTTAAAATTAATGAAAAATCCGCAATCACGGTGATTTTGTAGAGATAATAAGTTATCTACAACATAAAAAATCAAATATTTACATAATACCTATCTAAGATAATACATATTCTATTCATACGAATTTTCTATAAACATCATAGTAATATCAGGTTGAAGTCGGACTCCTGAAGAAAGCTGCCTTAAAGTCTGACAGCATTACCACTCAGTATGCGCACGGTTAGTAAAGGTCAGCTAAGTCAGTATGGTGATAAAGTTTGCGGCCAGTTAGTCTCTTTAGTCTAAGAGTCTACCCCGAACGGTTTAAGAATGTAGGTTTCACCGTGTCTTTTATATAATAAAGTCACTCGAGGAACTCTGCAGAATCTAACGCGAGTAGCATCCCAAACTAAGGCGTACCCATCTTTCACGGAACGCTTGTCATCGCTACGCATCGGTCGCTCGGCTCCAGAACAATGCAATACGGGCGCTTGTCAGTGGAATTAATCGTTTAAACTAGAGTGCTAAACGTATAGGTACTATTGAGCTTAAAAACAACCATTCCCGAAACAAATTAATAAATTATTTGAAAAATTTAATTTTTGAATGTATGATAGCGTTCTTTTTATTGCTTGATAAACCCGTTATCTACTACAAAATAAAATAATGGTACAATCTTTGGTATCAATGAAACATTCTTCTTTCGTGGATTCTTCACTCGTAATGACCAATGGATATCATGTTAAATATCTATGATGAAACGGAATCATCAACTTCAATCTAAATTTAAATCTATTAAAAAGAAAACTGTAGGTTTTGTATAAACCGATTCCATTAACGTTTACAAGGGTTTGATAGAAATTGTGACGCACACGAAGCAGATTCCTATCCGAATTCCTTTCGTGATAAGTTTAGCTTGCTTCTGCACGATTTGCCACTGATTATAGTCCTGCCAAATGAATTCCGAAGGCGAAAAAAAGTTTTAAGGGCTACTGTCGTGTCGTGTTTTTATCACGTGAATTAGCTTTTAACCTAACCATCGTTCGTGCAGAAATATTGATGAACTTGGGTGTTTACTCTGTCTTGAAATCACAGTATATTTTGTGTTTTATAAGTTGGTCATTGTTAAGTGTCTCTTGTTTATACCTAATATAATATATGCTAAGGTTGATTATGCAAAAAAGCCTTAAAAAAATTGAGTTCATCAGTGCATGCTTTTCAGAAACTACATTCAGCAAAATAATTTAACAATATTAATTTATATTAATACTAATACAGTATTGTAAAACAAGCGATGGTGCCTGAAGGCAAGCGATGGTGGCTGAATGGATAAGAGACCGGTGTGCAAATCACGTGGTCCGAGTTAGATCCTGACCGGCAGTACCACTTTGTGGAATTTATATGTACTAGTCAAGTGACTTACCATCGGTTATCGGTGAAGGAAACCATCGTGAGGAAACCTACATGCCCTAGAAGAAATTCTATGAGTATATCTGATCCACCAACTCGCACTAGGCTAGCGTGAGTGGATTATGGCTTAAACCTTCTCAGCTCTCTAGTTAGAGGAGAGGAGACCCAAGCCCAGCAGGGGGACTTAATGGGTTACTGATGAATGAATCAATAAATGAATTGTAAAACAGCTTTCAATACTTCAATCAATTCTAAACAAATTGCTTATAACAGAATATGAAACACTTAATTCGTATTCTATTATTAACATTTGAGTACATAAAAATAATATTATCTATTCATTGTTCTTTGACCTACAAACGTAGCATTTTCCAATGGGAACAACATTAAATATTATTTAAAAGTTTTTAATGGTAAAATACCCATAATATCATACTTCATGTCGTGAAAGTTGAAAATCGTTTCAACATTACCGTCAATAAAAATGGCCGACTAACAATTTGCGGTGTCACATGCAACCTGGGACAAAAGTTGGGCAACTGTTTAATTATCTTCTTTAGACTTAGAGATTCATTGTGAACTGGAGCCTTTTGTGGTCTCATGTAAAGAGCACAATAATTACAGAAAGTGTGTTTAGCGATCGATCGTGGTCTAATTAAATCTGTAGTGAATACAAATTTTAACAATAACACTCTTTGTGTTATTTCACATGGCTTAACGTATATATTTCTAGTGTTAATTACTTAATATCAGCATATTAGCTCAATGACGTCTACCGCTGGACAAAGACTTTAATACTAATCAGGTGAGGTCTCTTATGTGTATACATGTCATGCACATAAAATGTTTTGATGAACAATTAAATATGTAAATGACACTTAGGATTTTATATAATTTAATGCTTTTTTTGCCGATCATACTAACTATTCACATACGAGTAAAAGCCCCTTCAATTGATTCGATCTATCTATTCAATCGACATTTCAAATTAGAACATTGATCACGTGAAATGTCGATTGCATGTCAGAGATGTGTTCATCAATAAAAGTATACTCGAACAAAAACGTGTTCTTACAATTTATATTTATTCTACACTGTTCCTTAAGTGAATAAGGGCAGATACTGAACGAACCTTCTATAAAATAACTATGATATTTGGGTCTTATTGGCGCAATAAACATACGGTAAGAAGTCCCCAGCCTCGAGCATGTCTCGACTGATTCTTGTGCCGAGCTATATCGGGTAAGCAATTTGGGGTAAACGCGACGAAAGTTGTCACATTACCAACCTTAAATTACCCGGGATGGTCAAACGCCTCTCAGCTATATTTCCAGAGGAAAAATCTATCTGTAATTTTCGTTACGTTCGTATGGCTACCCCCGTTTTATGATGACCATCATCATTTACCATCGCTTTTGGGACATTGATGCTTAAAAAACAGACGGTAAAGTGGAGAGTTGGGGCACTGTTGTTAAAACTTTGTTTAGTGAGGTAACGGGGAGGGCCCATTTGAATTATAAGGACTTTGTTAATTAAATATTTGATAGTATCCAATGGTGTCGAGTTTATGTCTTTACTTGGCTGCTATATCCACGTTTATATTTGAAGATAACAGAATATAAACAGAAATTTTAATAAAATTGTGATAAAATATATTTTTTTACAAAATATTTACGAAAATATAAGATTTTGAGAATGTTAGATTTAAGTACTGTTGTTTGTTGTTTTCATTTCAATTAAAAGGAAACTGTGAAGGTTGAGTTATTTTGAGCTTCCAATATCGTATCAAAAGAAATTTTCCATTGAATTGAATTATGAAGTATAAATGTTACCTTTGACGTAAACATATATTTGGATCAAGGTAAGATCTAGTCAAGCTGAAAGAAAGGAGCGGAATAAAATATAAGGTTGAGGTTTCTTTATGCACGTGTCACCAACGTTTACGTGATATTTTTTTTTTTTTTCACTTGGGGAAATGCCTGACGCCTACCCCTCGGTCTTGGGGAAAGAGGCCGAGGGGTTATGTGGGGCTCGCACCCACTAAAACCCCAAGGTGTTCCTCTCGTCGCGCTCTGCTGTGGTCACGGGAGCGCAGGACCATTCGTCCGCGACAACGTTTACGTTACCTTGCGTTTACTTGATCGTTTGCCACACAGAACAGAGATAGGTCTTTCATTGTTCTCTGAATTGCCACCTCAATTATAGGTATGTACGAGTATATAAAAAGAAACAACTTCAACGCTACGCATTACTCATTACACTATATGTGTATGAGTATTGATTACATTAGCTATAATAATACTCGGATGGTTTATTGTTTACTTCAAGTTTACAGTCGAAGGAAAAACATACCAACATGATAAACATTGTTACATAAACACTAATATAATAATGCAATTGTAATGCGTAATATTAACCCATTAATGTTGCCCTGCTAGGCAAGGGTTATTTCTCCTCGATCTAGAGAGCAAAGGATTCAAGTGATAATCCACACACGCTAGCCTAATGCAGATTGGTCGATCAGAATTTCTTCGAGAAGAAAATTTATAGGTTTACTCACCACGTTTATCTTCATCGTTAGCAGAGTTTCAATCACATGCATGATTAGTACTGTACTAAGTGTAATCCAAATTGGCACCACGTCGTTCGGGATCGAACTTGGACCGCATGATTTGCATGCCGCTCACTTATATATTATCATTTTTCGCTTAGATGCCACGAGAGGTTTCTTTGCTACGTAACTACGTAATTAAATTTATTGTGAATAAGTACGGTATTGAAATTTCTAAAATAACTCAATAAAGAAAATGTGTCTTTGATGAACAGAAAAGGTTTCTTTAATTTCCTCTTACTGCGAACTGTTTACCAAGCTTGCGTATTAATTTTACTGTGTAGGAAGTTTAAGTGGGCGATTTTAATTTCTCATAAAATCCCTAGATAAAATAACTGAATTGATTCGATTTTGATATGACCTAAAAAAATTCCCTCTGCTGTTTATGGTATTAATCGATCAAGGGATGCATTTAAAATACACGAGTAAAACACCGACGTGTCTAATTCAAATAATTTTTTTTATAAAAAATAATGAACTTTCCGTGACCTTGACGTAAAAAAACATAAAATAAAATCTGAAAACATAACTGTTCAAGATATTTATGTTAGATAAATATAGTCTGATTAAGCATCTTTAGGCGCATATTTTCCAGTTTTTATTTTTTTAAATCGCTTCTGGATACCGAGTAATTATATTTTTTCAGATTTTCATTTTTTTTTTCTTAAAAACTCAAAAGTGTAATTTGTGACTAACACAGAAAGATTGCTTTTAATAAGGCCTATCGCTGATAAAAAACCACGTTCCACTATCGCGGCCTTTAGGAGATATAAATCATTTTGTTCTAGGGTCAAGTGATACAACATAGGGTTGCCACTAAAGGTCAAACAAGTTTTTTTTAAACACTGTGCAACGCTTAAAAAACAAATAAAATAAAATGTATAAGCCTTAACTTATATTATTCTCTACTTATATTACTGTCTCTGTTGTAAGAGGCTATAACGATACTTTCTCAATTGTCTGTCAGAAAACCATATGGAAAAATTTTTACGGCTTAAAAAGAGGGAGCAATATAATACAGTAACAATGAAACACAAGTACGTGACCTACCCCTATCTTGTTAAACGTGTTAACATCTATGCAAGAGGGTGCTGCTTAATTTCCGTCGCCAAAATCATATCGTTTGGAATGACGAAAAAAAAATTATCTTTACGTGAAATCAAATATAAATTTGTATGAACGTTTATTTATAGTATTGTGATACTATCTAGATAGTCATGTAAACGTGCACCACACGATGGAGGTTGCTTTAGGCTGGTAATGGGAAGGGCTTTATTTTCTCTAATGATGAAAGATTATTTATAACAGCACGTGTTAAACAAATATTTTATTATTAAAAAAAAGATTTACTTTTGAAGAAACACAAGATCAAAAACAAAATACTTCACAATTGCTTCTCCAAGCAATAATTTCGATTTTAGTGAGTATATTGCTGCGTTTGCACCTATAAAATATATAAATACAAATAATTTTATTTACTGACTTTTATTTGAAATAGTTCAAACAACCATAAACGAAGAATCCATCATAGGAATGACGCAGATTATTGATATAACGTATTATTTTATTCCGATAATTGGCATACCGGATGATATTGTTGGCGTAATTGTTAATTATCTCGGATCATACGACCCAATTTGTATGAATGTTTATTTATTTGGAGAGGAGACCCGAGCCCAGCAGTGAGTGATGATGATACGACGCAATTGTCATTTGTTCGTTATTATAATACACTAGCTTTTTGGAGCTACTAACTTTGTGGAGGGAATTTAGTTGTACCACGCTGGGCAGACGGGCTGGTATAAGGTTTTCTTTTAAAATATAATTTTCATTTTTCAAAGAAAGGTCATCGAAACGTTTTTACTCTTCAACTCGCTTAATAGAATAAGTTATTTACCAAAAAAATTATACATTTTAAGTTACTTTATATTACATGCTGGTGCTCAATTTACGAAATATCGGCCCCGATATCGTTACTAGGAAAATCCTGTGTTATTGGGGCCAATTATTCGTCCGATAATTTAATTTCGGGAGAATAAAAAGTGTAGCAGTAGCAAAAAAGTGTAGTGAGTAAGAGCATGCGAAGTATGTGATGTGGTATGGGTTGTAGTGTGTATGGTATGTGGTGTGTGGTGTGGGGAAGTTAGTATATATGTTGGGGTATTTGTGTTTGACGTGTAAATTTATTAACAACAACTATTTATACTACTTAATACATTCTTTTACATTATAAAGGACAGTAGCATAGCATCCTTTTACCGGCAAGTACTAGGTTGATAACTCTCTCAGCTCTCTAGTTGGAGGAGAGGAGACTCGAGCCCAGCAGTGGGACTTAATGGGTTAATGATGATGACTAGGTTGATACAAATAAAATTGCTAAACTAAAAATTATAAAAATAAATTTCAATAAGTACTATTAGAATTAAATTACTAGTTAATAAAAAAAATTAAATTGAAATAAAATCAAATTGAATTTAGGTTATTTTAATTTTAGTTAGAAGTACTTAGTTCTCTTTGTGATCATACAACAAAATAGGCATGATGTCCAAAGAGAAAGGGACTTGTTGCTCGACGTTGTCATTTCTTTTTTGTCAACATCTTCAACCCCTTTTTTTGGGACCGAAAAAAGGTTATTTTAACATCTATATATTATACTTACTTGACAAATCGTTATGTGAGAAAATTGCGTTTTTGTTAGTATATACAGACCATAATAGCAGAGGAAAATGCTACATAATCTGAAAAAGGCTCAGATGATTCTGAATACATATTGACGTAAATATGCATAATTATAATAATATATCGTAACTATATCTTAGAATTGATCACTTCATGATTTGTTTGACCATTTAAAAAAATGGTTTTCAGCTTCAATTTTATTCGTAAATATTATTATCTTCTTAATTTTGATTCACATCATAATTGCAAGAAATGTAACATTTTGTTTCATGGGCCTTTGAATGTAGTGAACCGTTAGGGTGAGCGGGTCAATATCTAAAGACACGTGTGGGGAGCTTTTTGCCTTATAGTCGGGTAACCCACAAATTATTAATATAACTGTTCTATTATAATAAGGACTGAGAACAGAGCAAGTGATAATAAGATACTGGAAGAAAATCATCGTCATAAGACTATATAAAAAAATTGCAATTATTTGTAACAAAATCTGATATTTAGAATTTTATGATAAACCTAATACCGTTATTGATTGATCCGGGAACCAAACCAAGCACAAGAGTTATATTATATTATTCTCATTTTAACAACGTATTTTATTACAGAAAGCATTATTTTTATACATTTCCTAATATGATATTGGAATTATATACAATTCCTAGGATATGTACACATTTCCCAGAATATCTATGTATTAAATAGTTTTTGAAACAATATTTTATACATTTCCCAAATAGCTTCGGAATTGTATAGATATTCTAGGATTGTATACAATTCCAAGATTTCATACATTTCCGGTAACATATTATTATACACTCTTGCGGCACCCAGAGAGCTAATTAGACACGAATATTGTTTTGTAGTTCCATAATTACGTGATCGGCTTCAACCATAAAGGTAAACACCGTGCACTTTCAGTCGTAAATTTTGTCCATGTAGAAATACATCTAGCCACAGAACAGAGATAGGTTTTTCATCTAGCCATAACTGCTTACCTTCAGGCAGACCGTACGTCTGTTTGCCATGTCACGTGGTATAAAAAAAAACAGATATAACAACTAAAAACATTACCCTCCTTTTTGGTAGTCGGGTAAAAATATAAAAATTGTACGAAGAATTTCAATGGAAACAAAGTAATTTAATTTTGTTTAATATGGCTGCACAATGTACACTTATTAAGCTTTTTAAGAAGACTAAAAATGTACGGTGTATACCAAATAATATTGAAAAATTTCTCCAATTATAATTACTTTGCGGGTGGTCGTCCCACGCTGCGCTTTCCAACACGTGGAAAGCTTTATTTAGGGTAGCCGTGGGCTGCGGGCGGCACAAAATCGCTCGCCGTGGCGGAAATTAGGTGAGGCCTATGTCTAGCAGGCATCATCATCATCAGCAACCCATTAAGTCCCACTGCTGGGCTCGGGTCTCTTCTCCTCTAACTAGAGAGCTGAGAGGGTTTAGGCCATAATTCCACTCACGCTGGCCTAGTGCGGGTTGGTGGATCAGACATACTCATAGAATTTCTTCTAGAGTATGTGAGTTTCCTCACGATGTTTTCCTTCACCGTTAGCAGATGGTAATTCACTTGACTAGTACATATAAATTCCACAAAGTGGAATCCACATTGGTACTACCGATCGGGATTGAACTTTGACCGCGTTATTTGCACGCCGGTTCCTTATCCATTCAGCCGCCATCGCTTCTTCGTTTAGCAGTAATTGACGTCATTGGGAGATGAAGATGCTGATGATTATTACTTACACGTCCCTTTTCTGGTGTAAGACAAGACGAGAAGACTTTTAATCCTCGTTAGTATAAGGTTTGCCTTAGTGATAGTTTATTTTACTCTCCCAATTATTTTTTAAATAATTTCATCAATTAGATTCTTGGCCTTGAGTGAGTCTTAAAACTTTTATGAATATAGATTTACGAACCGCTGAAATCAAAAGCAACTTCTTTGAGCTTAATATAAATTAAAATTTAGGTAATTTTCCTTCAGAGACCATTGTTTTTACTTAACTTGTAATTCTGTTATACTTACACAGTAAAGCAACTTAATATTATTTATCATGTGACATTTAATAAAGTAAATAAAATACAAAACAATGTCTTTGTAATTCGTCTGTTGTTTTCTTAAACTTATTACGTCTAAGAGCTTTTTTGAAAATATGTTATTTTTATAGACTTACGAAAGTGGTCTTTATGCGTCATCGACCGTTTACAGCGTATTGCTTTTACGTCATAATGTTTCTTATAGGAATGTACTGTTGTAGTATTTATCGTTGATAATGTCGACGTACGAAGGTAACAATGCATTTCTATGATGCAACGTGCAGCAAGACGCTGTAAGTGGAAGTTCTCGCATTCATGAGACCATATCATAAATTTTATTAAGTCCGAAGTGATCTTGACCTTTGAAAAACTTAAGATGACACCTAAGATATTATTTTGAATGCTTCGAAGGTGCAGCGGTAGTGTTTACGTAAGCAGTTTCATAAGGTCACGGGTTCAATCCCCGGGTTAAAACAAATATTTGTATGATCTGTAAATGTTTGTTTCGGAGTTCGGGTGTTTTTTCTATGTGTAAAACGTTGTGTTTAGAAATATTCAAAATAAGTTTAACAGTTATCTAGACAACAACTTACCTTACTCAACAACAACAACTCAAACACAAGCCCAAATTATCTTTCTTCCAGCCAAAATGGAGCTGTGTAAAAAAAAATTAATAATTACACAGCAATGTTTCAGTCATTTTACATTTCTTATCAGGAAGCAGATTTTTTAAAGTTCGGCCCAATATTGTGTATTTATAAGAAACATTTTTATTAATTATTTATATTCTAAAATTATGTAGGTATTTTTTCCAGCTTACGTGCGTTGATGCCAATCTCAATACTGTACTAATTACTGCGCTGGGAAAATCTGATCCTGAACCTGATGTATCTTTTAAGTAGTCCAATCTATATTCAGCCAGTGTGACTGGAGCCAGTCACTAAACGCCTATAAAACAATTTATTGTTTAAAAGTTTAATCATCATTATCATCTCAACCCATAAACGTCCCACTGCTGGGCACGGATTTCCACCAATATGTAGAAGGAATTTTGCCTACTATACCACGCTGGCCAGACGAGTTGGTATAGTGCTCTTGTCTGCATATAGTTACTCCATTAGTCGCCTTTTAAGACACCGACGAGATGGGGTAGTGACATTATGTATTCTTAATCCGTCACTACATGGAATAATGCCAAAGTTTAATGTTATAATATAAATAATTTTATAAGTACCCAAAAGCATTATAGTAATTCGATTTATTCGACCCAATATTTACGTAATTAACTTAATAAACTAAAGAATGGGGTGTCTATTGTTATTTTTATATTTAGCCTCCCTGGGGAGTACTAAAGCTCATCTGATAGGATACGGAACAAATGGAAAAGATTGTACAAAATTTGTTAATCGAGAAAAGTGGTCATAGAAAGTAACCCTGGAATTTATATCAAAATATTTTGTGCAGAAGTAATAAATAATGATTAAGCGATAAATATGGTTTTATTAAAAATTGCACTTGCAGTTTGAAAAAGTCCCCCTCTGCGATTATAACAATAACTACAAACATACAATAGCGTCACGCATAATAATGCTATTGATTCGCACGGCTGACCGTTTCTTTAATCCCATATAAACCCCCGGAAACATATTGCTTACAGCTGAGTCTAATAAAAAAATAACAAGGGTGCACCGACGCTACCCAATCTACAAGTGTAATAAATAAATATTACATTTTTATTCGCTTTAATATCATTTTATTTGTAGATTGAAATTTATTGATCAATGGTTACTTACAAATTGTTTATTTTTAAAAATTGCCAATTTTCTAATACTCGTAGTTCAGTCATCTGATAGTTCTATCTGGAAAGTTTTTCGGGAGATTTGAATATAGCTAAATTAGATTTAACATTTTGATGTACTCTTTTTGATTTTGAATTTCAACTTTGAAAAATGGCGTCTAATAGAAGTTTTTTGACAATATTTCTTTTCTGACTCATTTTATGATAGGCACTACAGAATAATTCTTAATATTTTTTTCACCGCAAAGTGTAATTTACCATTTTATTTAAATTAAACTGGTAAAACTGCAAGGCTTCATAGAATTGAATTCAATCATTGAAATTCAATGAATTGACTTAGTGTCCTTCTAGGAAGTTTAGAAATATTTAGTAGTATTTTTTATGGGCGTATTGCTTCATGGCTTATGTTGCAAACTACTGCAATTGATTTTGTTAATCTTGCATAATAAAAAGAAGTTAAGTTACGACCGAGTTTTTGTTTATATCTTTTTGAATTTAAATAAATACATTTATTTTTATTTTTTCTATCATCAACTCGGCGTTTTTTTTGGTTTTCCTATTGCTTGGTGCAAATGTATATATATATAGGTATATATAAAATGTATAATATATGTATAAAAGCCAAATAATAATTTTCACTATTTGTGTAGATCTAAATAATTTTTAAACTCGTGCTTTGCTAATCACAAAAAACCACAGCATGTAATGTTAAAATTAGGTTAGCAAAATAAAGAAAGTTAACAAATTTAAAATAATATTAATTAAACTAAATGCTTATAAAACTATAAAAAGTTGCCTATATAAGTAGCTAACGTACATGTAGGTTCAGGTGCCTTTGTTTGCTGTTATTTTTGGCTAGCTTACAACATAACTTCACGAGCACCACACAAAAAAGCATACATAGTCGAGAGCCAGTTATTTGTTCAATCATTGATGGTGACGCCCTCCCAATGGAGTTGCAATTCGTATTTGATGTTTTATTTTGCAATAAAACGTTGCGAGTGCAGCTGCTATGCATTAAGTTATGCTACTGTTAGATATGTTTGTTTTCGTCTCTCTCTCTCTATGTTCACGCGAAGTAACTTTTGTTCCTCTAATTAAATTATTGTGTTCACATGTGTAGTGCGCGCACCTTTGGTAAATTAACTAGGAACCTATTATAAATTTTACATGAGTTAATTCAGATAACTGGTAGGTGGGTGTCGAGAGCACATACTGTATTATTTACTTACCTCGGTTTTATAACAATGTTGACGTATTAGTTGACCTTATAGAAATGTATGTTTTGATTGAACGTACCTACTATTAGCAAATTAATTTGAGAAAATGTATGTAGCACATACATTTTCTGTGTTTGTCAATAGCAGCAGAACTAGTTGTGAAATATATTATGTAGTTTCGATTTATGAATTTATTCTGCGGTACCAAATCGTGCCAAATGAATGCGGTACTGATAACTTAGGTTACCTGTAATCTGTCTGTGTGTATGTGTCTGTCTGTAGAACAAATATTTTATATAATATCTACATATTATAATGTTTGTTGGAGACCCGTGCCCAACAGTGGGACGTGAATTTATGGGTCGTAATGATGATGACACATACAATATAATTTTATTGGTGATTAAAACAACAAAATTAAGGTAAACAAAACCGGCTAGTTTCTGTAAATGTAACGCTGAGTAAGTTTGCCTATTTCGTCAAACATGTAAAACTAATTTAAATTGTATCATCATCATCATCGCAGCCAATAAATGTCCCACTACTGGGCACGGGTCTGAATGTGAAGGGAATTTATTTTAATTTTTTTTTAAGTTGTATGTTTTTAAAATATTTTAAACTTTCGCGACTTGTACACATATTAAATTATTATTATTATGTAATTCGATCGAAACGTCGGGCATACAAATGAGGTATTTTCATATTCCTTAAATATGACGTAGACCCGTGACGTAGGCCTGTTATATAATAACTTGATATTTGTATGTTTTTGTTTGATTGCTATTATGTACTAAATAAAATAATACCTACAACAATTTAATATCGAAAACAAAATAAATAAAATAAAATACTCGTCAATTTAACATAAATAACGTTTCTGTCGAAACAGATAAAAGGAGTACGATGTGGATTGTCAATATTTGTCTGGTGATCCCGAATGAATGAAAGAGAAACATAAACTGTATCTTGTGCGTTATTATGTTTCCACAAAATGGAAAAGTCAACAGACGAAACAGTTTGATTGTTTGTAATTTTTACACTTGATTGTAGGTACTTACATTTAATATAATAGTGCACTGAGCTAAATCAATTAAGATAATCATGTGCATTGTTGGCAGTGTTTGCGTGTGTGAGTATTTTGGTAGGTCACTGAACTAATAATCTATCTTATATAGACAGCAAGTATTGTTTAAAAAACCTTACAAGAACATCGCAACTACAAACTTAGTTATTTTTTCTATGATCGCACCAACATAATAATATAGAAGTAAGTATAATTAAGATAATTCATTACATCAAAACTACTAAATATAAATTCAACTTTAAAATATTTACTAAAAGCAACGAAATAAATCAATATTCTTAAAACCCATCGCATTTATCGCGTTTAATAAGAACCGCATTATAAGTACGTCATGCATCAAGTTTATCAATAAGTCCCTTACTTTATCGATCCGGGGCGTTATACCCGGCTCTTTTTCACTAAGTGTTATTATTTGAGGTAATGTAAAGCTTTGTCGGGACCCTCACACGCGAACAGAGGGGCATAGGGTAAAGATCACTATTGTGCTCCGAGTGCCCGACCAAAACGCCGCCATTTTTTGGAATAATACTCCTCTTTGATTCATGACAAATAGTTGTGGTACAAACTTTCCTCCAAGTAATGTGCGTATTATTGGTTTTTGCTTTATTTATTTAACGGTTTAATTTATTGCAGTACTTTAATATAAAGAGTTTTAATTAGCTTCAAGCTATTTGAAACTTAAATATAATGATATGTCCCCTCAATGAATACACTTAAATAATACCTAAAGAAAGTCGTATCATAATTTATACAATGTTATTTATATTTTAAGTTAGTAGCAGCCATATCAAACAAAAAATACCGTTTGCTAGAAAGATCCACAATTTAATAAAGAATAGTTCTACTTAGTAAAAATAAATCTACGTAATTAAGTCAATCCTGAGATTTTTGAAATAAAATATCCACTGGGCGATAAAATAGTTTAATTGAACGTCACTTACTACTGTTGCGATGAAAAGAATGATAATAATTTTCTTTTACATTATGATGTCACAAAGCAGGGCTTTCCGTTAGCTTCAGTACCAGTTACTTAGATAATAACCCAGTTTCCAGTCACAAACGAGTTGAAATAAAAAGATAAGACTATCTTTGTTTCCAACGAGTTCTTTTTAAAGACGAGAACACTTTTTTATATTAAAATTACTCAAAGTCAACTCATAGGCTCCTTGGGAACGAACAAACACCTGATCTTTTTGAGGATAAGTTATAGCAGTCTTTAAGGGGACAACTATTTCTTTAAGTATAAAAGGGGATGAAATATTGCGCTCGTATTGAAGGGTTCAGCCGGCTTAGTGACTATGCGATGTTTAAGATCGTAGGTAACTTTTTGTTAAGCTTTGTTCTGTATAAATTTTGAACAATGACTAGTACTGGATTAAATGTAGTAAATGTAGTAGATGTATTTAATTTTGAAAAAGTATAAAACAGAGATGACTTGGACAAATACAAATGTACTGTTGGTTTTAACAAACGCTACTATGTCAACAAATTGCAGTTATGTAAACACGAATTTATTGCGCAAAAAGAAACATTTTTTATTATAAATAAAAATTATTTCATAATTAAACCTAAAGAATCATAGTACCTATTTCATAAATGATGTATTTTTGAATTAAATATGTATATTCAATGCAGTCATCAGCAGCATCGATTGTAGTCGGATAACGTCAAATTTAAATTTCAAATTCAAATCATTTATTGCGAACACAGGTTACATATTTGGTGTTACATTTTATATTAGACGCGCCATATTCCGCCTTTCTAACATGCAATGTAATTTATTAGGTTTAAACTAATTTACATAATAATAAATAATCAAAAAAGTTTTAATAATGTCCAATAACGTAGATTTCAAATTTAATCGCCTATAGATATATAATTTATTTAAGCTAACATAATATTATCACCTAGTTGCAAATGCAAAATTTAATCTTTAGCTGCTTCTTGCAATAGTTATGGCAGATTAAATATTCGTGATTTACCTATTATAGCTATTGGATATACTCACTTTCCACTGAGACTTAATTGCTGCCAAATGTAGAAATATAGTTTTCGGCTGCCTACTATTAAAGTAGTTATCATGCCTATACTCATATTATGGGCGCCATGCGTTTTGCAATACAAGTTCTTACTGTTTAAGAGAACTTGCAAAATATCCTACTTAACTGTTATGTTGCTAAATTTAGATGATGATTTTAAGGATAAAAAATTATAAAGTAAAGAAAAAGAAACATTATTATTTGATATCTTAGAGATGGATGAAGAGAACGAGGTGAAGTGCAATTTCTCCTCGAAATAACGCAATTTATATTGCATTTTCTAAAATTATTTGGGACATTTTACACAGTCTATTAGAAAAACACCCAAACTCCGAATTTTTTAAGAAACATTTTTGAAGATCATTCATTGTTCTGATCTGTCGATCGAATCCAAGACCTCGGAAATGCAACCATATACTACGCTGCAAGGCACTCATTTATTTGGAACGGTTCCATTGTAGGAATGGTAAAACGTACTGCGAACAAAGCATAAAATAATACACTTAATTTGTTCATCTGTATAATTAAAAGAGACGGCAGCTTATTTAAGGATAATATTCTTCATTAAATCCAGTATTCAGAATATTTCATTGAGGGTTCGTTCGGCATCTCTATACCGTTTGTAGTGCTGGTCCTTTTGTTTTAGAAGATCTTTCACTTCATTAACATTCGTACTGCTTTGTTTTTACCCGACCGCGCCAGGAGGAGGGTTGTGTTTTGCGAGAGTATGTATGTATGTATAATTGTTTGGCACGCTCTGCAGCCTGAACGGCTCGATGGATTTTAGTTTGAGAAGTGTCGTTAGATTTTTATTCACTGTGATAGTAACACTGGGTAGGTATATAAAAAAAATATGGTGCCTTATGGATCAATTTAAATTGCTAAATTCCCTACAAAATGTTTGGACGAGACCCGTGCCCAGCAGTGGGATATGTATGGGTTGTAGTGATAGATCAATTATCAAATAAACGTTTTGTCTATTTTAAACATAATATAAATTAGACAAATCCTTTATTTATATTTTGAACAATAACGCATCTTAAATAAATAAATAATAAACTATTTTTAATAAAAAAATATTAAAACGACTTCAAATCAGTACTAAAAAGCGAAAAATAAACTGATTTAGATATTTAATTCCAAGCTAAAAAATACCTACCTACCAGTTTAAAGTATAATACCCTATTACTAATCTGTTTGAAGTCGGTGCCAAGCCTAAAGAGTTTGTTAAGCTACGTACTACTTAGTACGTACATCTGTTACCGCTCGCTACTTCACACCACCTCGCACTTGCGTGTGATCGTACTTAGTGGACGGCTCAAACTGAGTGATACAACCTCATTAGGCTGGCACCGACTTCAAACAGATTAGTAATAGGGTATTATACTTTAAACTGGTAGGTAGGTATTTTTTAGCTTGGAATTAAATATCTAAATCAGTTTATTTTTCGCTTTTTAGTACTGATTTGAAGTCGTTTTAATATTTTTTTATTAAAAATAGTTTATTTTTCCATTTTTTGTGTACTTTTTATCTAGCAGATTTAATAATACCTGGCAAACTAAGACAGTAAACCGAAATAAAGAATCTTCGATAGAAGGGAACGTCTATTTAAATATTCTAACAACACAACCTGATTGTAGAATAGAGGAATCTCAAAACTCTTAGCTTTTTATGTCTTTCTTTTTTCCTATAAAATGCGACAGGTAACAAGTATAGGTATACAATGCAGGTTAGATACTATATCGAAAACTTAAAATATCATCTAAGAATTCCTTTGAATTATACAACTTTATCTTCCATCAAGAGCTCTCATCTCAGACACTTGAAATAACACAACTTAAGGTTTATACATGGATGTGATATTTAAAGAAATCATCTTCTTACTCCTAAACATTAAGAAGTTTCCCTTTCAGTGACAGCTCACCTAAATAACCTACAAAAATACAACTATAGATTTATAAATACCTATAATATTGAAAGAATTATCCTCCAACTCCTAAAATTTAAGGAGTTACTTACAGTGACAGTTCACCTGAATAACCTACAAGAATATAACTATAGGTTTATAAGTACCTATAATGTCGAAAGAATTATCCTCCAACTCCTAAGAGTCAAGGAGTTATACCTTCCACTGACAGCTCACCTGAATAACGTACAAGAATACAACTATAGGTTTATAAGTACCTATAAGATTGAAAGAATTATCGTCCAACTCCTAATAGTTAAGGAGTTATACCTTCCAGTATCAGCTCACCTAAATAACTTACAAGAATACAACTATTGGTTTATAAGAACCTATAATGTCGAAAGAATTATCCTCCAACTCCTAACAGTTAAGGAGTTATACCTTTCATCACCAGCTCATCAACATGAGATGTTGACTATCAGACGTAAATACTTGAATAACTTTAAAAAATATATGAAACACGTAACATGTGCCTATAAAATTTGAGGGTTGCCTTCGATTTGCCTGAGATTCCATCATCAGAACTTGACGTGATGAATAGGGGACCAATTCGGAAGTATACCCTTTCAAACAAAAAAAGAATTTTTTGAATCGGTTCAGGCATCTCCGAGTAATCGTTGAACATACATAAAAAAAAAAAAAAATACATACAGTCGAACATATAACCTCCTCCTTTTTTGAAGTCGTTTAAAAAGACTGTTGTTGAATGAACTAAATGTTCTTCATCTATGAACAATAAAATTTAATAGCCAATAACCTATTATTTTATTTCTTTCTTCATTTTAAAAAGGGTTAAAGTTCGAGATACATAAAAAGTAAATGATTTAGTGATAACGTGCTACTCGTATTTCATACAATTTCAAGGAAAATTTTAAGGACTACTTTATTACTTATTTCCAATTGGTTGCATTCTTGAAATCCGAAAATTCAAGCCCTTGGGGAACATAATATATGTTATAAAAAGTAATACTGTTCTTCTGCTCACTACCGAAATTTGTTCTCGTTTTACTTTGAATATCTTCTATTGTTTTCAGAAATTTTAAGTATTTAAGTGTGTGACTGTTTAAAATTATTCTGATGTTGAATTTGAGTATAGAATCAAGTGTAATGCAATACAATACAAGTTTATGTAGAGGCATGACAATTAACTTTACAAATATACCTACTTTTAAAAATTTAAATAACTACTTTTAAAAATTTAAATAAGAAAAATAATTACAATAACGTTCTTCTATTTGCAAATTTATGGAGGTTAGGCCTTATATATAAGGATCGTAACCTCCATAAATTTCATAACAAGATATTTTCAAAAAAATATTTAATTTGTTTGGTGGCTCGTAAACACAGTTAATTGAATTTGTCTCCTGCGGCGTTTGTTAAATAAAACCTTGTCATAGTACCGTGTCACGTCCAACGGCGAACCACAGGGGAGAAAATTCAGGTAACATTCAATATTCGTGGTCAACAGTCACCCTCATCAAACAAAAATGTACCATACACACATTAAAATTGAGCACATTTTCGTGTTTTGCAATATTCTAAATTGATACTCATTTTCCGTAATCATAAATAATAAAACGTAATTCAAAGCAGAGTGCAACTTTGAGCCCTAATTTTAATATAAACTTCTATGATTAGACGAGCTGCTACATTTTGATATACTGAAATGTCATCGCCTAACTAAAGTTAGTTAAAACAATATGGATAGCCATTTAATTTAAAAACAAAAACCCTGAAGTTCGCGCACCGCTGTGACGCATGTGTCAATATTTTAATGATCATTTCACAGACCTAGATATATGTATTTTCTATGCGTGCTAATGCATTTATATGTATACTATCTCAATTTAATTGGCAGTTAAAATAATAGCAGTATTAGCTTCATACAGTGACTTCTATAATTTATATCCGGATGTTGTAGTGTTTTTCGATTATTATTTTTTCCCTCTTTAATTGTTAAAATGTTAACATTGCAAATTGTCATAACTTTACATACTACAATAACTTATTTTCTGTGGATTAAGTTGTGAGTGTCAATTTAGACATTTGTAAAGTTGTATTGTATTACATTGTAATTATCTTTAATGTATAAACTGTTTATAAATCCCTATATAAATAAAATATTACATACATACATAGCATCACAACTTATTCCCCAAAGGGGTAGGCAGAGGTGTTTCACACCCACATTTCGCCGGCTATAGTACTGCCGTAATAATGCAAAAGGACGTATCTACATAAAGTTCAAAACGGAGAAAAAAAGATTGTATTTATAAAATTAAAAAATTCGCTGTGCGTATGGAATAAACAAAATAATAATTTTATGGTGCTAAAATGTGTGTTAGAGTTTATTTATGTAAATTTTAATTAAATAAATTTTATGTATTTCATATATTAGTTTTACCCTTTCTTTTTAGTAAAAAAAATGCAAGAAATGCGTGATACTACAATGAAAAGACGTTTCTGGCTAGAAACGCCTTTTTAACTTAGTTTTTTTTAAACGTCTTTTCTACTTAGTGATAATGTGTTAATTAGATTCTAGTTAACTAAATAAAAAAGACGTTAATAGCCATTTGCTGCTTTTCAACTTAGTAATACTTATATCCAATGAAATAAAAAAAATATAAATTAAATATTAACTGCAGATTATTTAGTTCTATAACAACCCTAAACCTGCTATTTAAACTGAAATACGTTTTAACATGTATAAAACACAAAGTATGAGAATCAGCCTTATATTTTTTCATAAAGAATAATAAAAATAACATCTATAAACCTCTCTCAACATACAGTTTTAAAATTTTCTAGGAACAAAAATTAAGTATTTGTAAGGCATCACTTGCACTAAAGTATTTTTTATTATACTTTATTGCACACAAAGAAAACATACAAACAATCTTTAAATCTAAACAAGTATGTACAAAGGCGAGCTTAACTCATATTTGAGTTCTCTAACAGCAAACCTTAGAGTGATAGAGGAAAGAAGTAAGAAATTGAGAGTGGGTATAAAGAAGTGTACAACTTAATGACTAAAGAAGAAATTGTAAAAATAGAATAAAGAAATGGAAGGAAAAAATGTGTAAATTAATACTAGTAGTGATGGTTTATAACTTAGAGAGATAATATTCATTGATTCTTCTCTTGAAGACATCTAGAGAGGAACTGCCTTGTATAGTGTAAGTAAGAGCATTTCATAGCCTTACCGCTTTTATTGTAAAAGATTTGTCATAACAGCTAGAAGTGTGAGGAGGAGTTTTAAGAAGAAAAGAAGTGGAAGAACGAGATGGTTTACCTCGAGGAACGAGGTACTCAAAGCGTTCACGCAAGATAGATGAGAATCGAGGTTGTTAAAATAGAAAAAAGAAGAGAGAGAATGTGTGTACTTGAGTAGCTCGACGCTGCCGAACCGGCAACCACTTCAGTTTCTCACGAAATTCTGATACGTGATCATATTTGCGTAGACCAAAAATGAAGTGGGTGCTTAAATTCTGCAACCGTTAGAGTTTATTTAAATTATTCGTTCGAGTTTATTCAATTATTCCTTAGCGTCAAGGAAACATAGTCATAGTCAGCATAGTCTAGATATGAAAGTAGAAGTAATTACGCAAGAGTAACTTTACTGTAAAAGGGTAAGAATTTCTGGCGCCGCTTGAGCAACTGAAACGATCAGTACAACCTCCTGCTTACCTCTGCAATGTGGTTATCCCAGGAGAGGCGATTATCTAAGACTATACCCAAATTCTAAACAGTTTTTGATACCACTATCGGACCCGAATCGTATACAATTTGAGGGAGAGACTGGGCAATCTGGGCATCCATAGAATTTAACTGATACCCACCACCAATTATGATAGCTTGAGACTTCAAAGGGTTAACTAATAACCCGAAGGATCGGGCCCAATTACAAATATTTGCAAGGACATTATTCATGATAGACACGGTGTCGGTCAACTCTTTACACTTTTCGCATAGAGATGATGATGTGAAGTGATAACCTTAGTGATGGCGTTTATGAAAACAGAGAAGAGTAAAGGAGATAGAACACGACCTTGAGGAACACCCGCAGTAAGGTCACACCAGTCAGAGGAACCGTTACCTGCCTCGGTGCGAATGCGAACAGACTGCGACAACGAAGATAAGAACTAAACCACGCAGTTGCGGTAGAAGAGACGTAATATTAAGCTGAAAAGACACGTCTATGAAGAAGTGTCGTTTCATTTTATGATGAGTTACATATTATTTTGTAAATAAATAAGACGCTTCCACTAAAATGCGTCTTTTCTACTTAGTGTACGTCAGAAATGTCTTTTTTGTTTAGTTACATTTCCGTAATATTGCAGTTGCGTCTTATTTTACAGTAAGATTTACAGGGTATGATAGATACGTCTTTTTTCGTTATGGTGGCAGAGTAGACAATAGACTCGCCCCTATTTCATGGGACCAAACCCATGAAATAGAGGGCGAGTCTATTGTCATCAACCGGCATCATTTGTTTACCAAACTCCAGGAAAATCTCAATACTGAAATTTCATGATAGAAAAGCCCAAGAACATTGTCACCCGACCCGAGAATCGAACCCAGGACCTCTTGCACAGCAGTTGTATGCACATCCAGCTGCGCCACGGAGGCAGTATAAATACAATATTAGGTATATACATATGTATAGTAGGTTACTGGCGTTAAAACTTAAATTATCATCCCTCTGTTTTTATAATCTTCACAGTTTTATATCATAACATTAAAGTTATATAAAAATAAAGTTTAAAGAAAACTACAAAGTGATAATTATAATACAAAATATTTGTTTACATTTTTTTAAATATTGACTACTAATTAATGTTATTTTATTCCCCATATAAATTTATTGTATAGTTAAGATCCTTATTTTTCACTAGCATATTTCAATGCGACTGTATTGAGTAGTTTTAACCCCCCATCTTGCCTGGGATGCAGGTTTATATCTCCCTAGAGACACCCTTTAGCTAGTTGAACCCCTTGTGCTTGACTGAGTGCCCTGAGGGGCAACATTCTTCAACCCGTCACAGCGTTAAGACATACATTGTGTATATAATATAATATATGCCAGACATGAAATAAGTGCCCTTGTAACCCTCAAATGAATGTCAATTTTTTTATACCACATCGTCGGCGGCATACAGCCGTTCCACGGAAGAAAATCGGTGGTAATATAATTATAATATTGTACCACAATCACACAACGCCACCTAGTCCCAAATTTAAGCAATTATATTTGCTTGTGTTATGTGGTACTAAACAACTGGTATACAGTACTTAAATACATTGTTTTTTTGTAAATACATAGTAATACATACATATTATAGATAAACTAGCTTTTGTCCGCGACTTCGTCCGCGTAGATTTCGATATTACATAGATCTTTGTTTTAAGTGCAATTCATGAATTCCATAACACCCCGCTACAGGAGTTGAATTAAATTTTACGTCAATATAGATAACATTTTCGTAATCAGCGTCCCTGTAAACCTTGAAAAGGACATCCATATTAATTTCTAATAATTTTCACACGTATTTAGATTACCCTCCTTTTTGGCAGTTGGGTAAAAAACAAAGAACTGTGTATTTAATATTTCACTGATTTTGACACTATTCCCCCTGAACCCATCCCCAATACTAATTTGCAAAACGTTAACTTCAAAACAAAGATCTTTTCATACAACATTTTATCCCCAATTTCACCCTTCCAAAGCCACCCTTGTCTAAATATTGATGAGGAAATTTTTATTTTGATAGTAATACTTCAAAACAAATTTTCAAATCTATAAGTTAAAAAACAAAGAAGTTTTATACAATCGTTTTTATCCCTTTTCACGTCCTTATGGGTTGAATTAAAAAAAAACCCTTTCTTAGTACACCTCTAGACATTATAACAAACACACCCTCCAAATTTCAAGTCGCTACGACCAGCGGTTTAGACTGTGCGTTGTCTGTCAGTCAGTCAGTCAGGACAAAGCCTTTTATAATATGTATGGATCATACCCATAGGCACAGAACAAACTTTCATGCTCATCACACAAAGATCGAACCCATGACCTCCGGCTTAGCAGTCCGGGTCACTAACCAGCCAGTATGAATTATATTTGTATAAAGGGTCATGAGAAACAAAACTAAAAATTTAATTGAATAGAAATAATTGACTGTGTGTGACGAAAATAATGTATAGAATAGTAGTAGAGTACCATGTCGAATTTATATATTAATCGTCCAAAAATATGCACCCTCGTAAAAAACAGTAATTAAACGAAATTTTGGAAGTCTATGTAAATGACATGGCGTCATGTTAACGATTCGCGGTGAGAATCGGCCTCACGGGAAATCATGAGTACGCCCGCGTCCGCCTAGCCGACTCTCACAAAACCACCGCCGGTGTGTTGTGACCCACGCTTAGTTCATATCGATAGTTTAATTACGTAAAAAAAAACCTACATCACCCATATCCTTGACATGGTTAATTAAAACAAGTTTTCATAGTTTGCAAACTACACAACTCATTCTGTGTGACCCTTTCAAAATATTAGCCGTGTTACGGTAGTAATGTAACCATTTTGGTAATAAAATTTTAATTGTCTTACACGCATCTACGTCTTACCGGCTGTGTAAAGCCAGGTTCAAATTTATGCAACTTTTTAGTTGAGATCTTAAATAGGTTACGAGAATAAAACAAATTTAATCATGCTTAAACAGATATTTATTTAATTATTATATTTATAGAAGTATATATGTGCCACAGTCAAAAGTCAATTTGCAGTTTTTTCCCGGAATGACTGTTTTATCCTAAGTTTGGCTAAAGCTTTCGGGCAAACTCCGGTATAAATTCAAATTTCTGCCTTTGACCTATACGATACGATACGTACGTAAATGCATTTAAAAAAAAAAAAAATTACCTATATTATTAGTTGATCCAATTTTGGTGACACTTCTATTACATATTTCGGAACGTGGTGACATGTATTATATTTCCAAGTAATTCTGAATTAATATTTTGGTTACCGTTTTGATATTATTTGGTGATACAATTTTGGTGACAGATACTATTTTAGGCACAAATTTATAATCATACCCAAACAATAAACATTACATAAAAATAAATCGTTTTATTACACCTAATCTAACAAACTAACACATTCTAATACTTAATTGAAGTTTGGCTGGTCAAACACCGATTTCATTTAATTAAATTTCGACGTTTGTCTGACCAAATTAGGTTCACTTAGATTTGACGAAAATTGTTAAGTCAGAGGCCGAAAAACTTCGTTTGTTTGGGTTTTGACTAAGACTACGTACCTCTGTTTGCCACCGTCGTGGTATTAAAAAAAGAGTTCAAGTCAGACCTTGACTAGTCAAACCTAGGACCGCCATAGCTTCGAGGTTTGACTATAACATAACTATGCAATAATATTTACAAAATGATTTATATATTTCATAATTTTTTTACGAGATGTTGTTTGGCCACTGCTCAGCTTCTATTAGCTTTGTATTTATTGCAGTGTAATTAAACCCCATTATAGTCATTATTTTTACTAACAATAGTTCTAAGTTTTTACTAATCCATTATGAGTCTTGGTAACTTAAATAAAGTAAATTTTATTATTATTATTATAGCGTCATGTTATATAGCCTTTCTAGATAAATTAACTATCCAACACTAAAATAATTTTTCACATCAGATCTGTTACTTAGTTACTGATTTTAAAGCGTTCAACCAAACAAAAAATTCTTCAGCTTTATAATATTAGAACAGGTTTAATAATAACTAAAATTATTTATTTAAAAGAGTTCTAGAGTTAATTCATACTTTAATAATAGTCTATTATTCAAATTTTATGGCAGAAATTAGGTGACGCCAGGCGCAGCAGTGGACGATTGTTGGGCTGTTACGAGTATAATGAGTGTATTATTAACAAATATTACACTAAGATTAGTTTACGTAAAAGTTTTTATATTACCTACTAGCCATCGCAAACAGCTACGCCCGTGTCTTCTATCGTGGATAAAATAATACCTATAAATACTACTTAAACATACTAAGTATAATTAAATTATAATATCAACACAGAACGCGTTCATGCGTTTGCGTTCGCATTCTGGGTTCACTCTGACCGACGACGCGGTCGGAACGCGTCCTTTGTGTACACAGTTAACACAGTTGAGTGTCGTCGTCGTTGGTGGTGTCTATGTCACGTAATAAAACACAGCGAACGCAGAACGCATGATCACGTTCTATGTGGCAGGCCCCTAAGGCCATTTTATTCACACTACCTGTTAAAAACGTGTTTACATGGTAACCGTTTCCTAACTATTGTATACACCGCGCACTTAAACTTTTTCAGGGTCATAGTAAACAGTATTATACAATACATTTAACCTAATATACAAAATGAAACATAAATATTTCCTTTACACAGCTCATTTTTTATTGGGATCTTGACTTTTTTATATTACTTTTTTATTTTATTTATTTGTTATGGCTTGATGTATTGTACATCCTCATTACTTGTCTATTGTTGTGATTACAATGACCTAAACCAAGTAAGATTAATAAAGCGCAAAGTATATAAAGTATATAATTATATATATATATATATATATATATATATCTGTTCTTTCTCATTTTTAAAAGCGCAGCTCCTTACCGTCATTCATATATTTTATATTGATTGATTTATCACAAAACTACATTACACCAGAGTTCACTATGTTAAACTCACACAACTTTGCTACAAACATGTATATGAGCAGATTCTTGACTGAAGGTGGAGTATGAGATATCGCTTTCCCTAATTTGCCATCACAGATATAATTTGAATTATTCCGGTCGGATACCCTGCATTTGATACCCTAGGTTTAAGTAAACCCTGTCTGGATCGGAAATAAAACAATCAACAACAGCAAGGGATCAGGGGCCCGATCCTGCTAACACAATAGTAAGCCCATGGTCTCATTCGACAGCTGTGATTGGCTTACTGAGTCAATCGCGCCATATTGCCAGCCTGTGATTAGTAGACATTAGTCCATCTATCTGCCATAATAGACGTGTGTAATTTTGCAAAATCATAAATCATACCTGAATAATGCGATAATTCAATTATTCAATCATTTTATAACATCATCGGCATAAAAGTTCTTTTTCGATGTTTTGACATTGTTTCAAGTTCATGAATCAAATTGATATAAATATGATCTACAGCTTCGGAGGACCAAACATAGTCGTAATGTGTAAACTCCTTTTCTTTAACAATGTAATGCATCCTCAGACTAGGTAACTGTGTTGTAAGCATATGAATATCCATTTCATTCGCCATCACATCCGAGATAGAGGAAAACATTACAACAGGTACACGTATTATAGACAAATTATAACTTGGAGGTATACTTGTTCTATACGTCCTTCGATTTATTAAATCACCGTAGTCATACAATTGAAAACCTCCACTTTCTACAAGTTGCATATAATGCAATAATGTTTTTACTGATCCCTCACCTGGACTATGTTCAAATACGTCTTGTTTCACATCACCTATGTCTGACCTACTGTTCATTTTGGTTAATAATAACAAAGAGTTTATACAATTCTTACTTGGACAATATTGATCAAGAAGTAGTGAAAGGTATGTTGGATCTATCTGATATTCTGCTGGCTCTGCTACAATTCGATTCAGCAAAGTTTTGTGTAAATCTCTTATTGGACCTTTGCAATGTTTCATAAAGGCTAATGGTGCGAGAAAAACAGCCATTTTTAAAACGTCGTTGTATTCGGGTACTGAAGATAGTAGTACCAGTAATGCTGTGGCTCCCATTGAGTGGCCAATGTAATATAAATTAGATAGTGTGTCTGGTTTACTAGTTTTGTCACTAATGTAAGATATGGAGGCAGCTAAGTCGTACATACCTATTTCATGCCACGAAAAATTCCAATAATCGTATGATTTCCGCTGTAGATTTTTATGTGTAGTTGAATATTTACTCCCTCTGGCATTCAGTAACCACACGTCATAACCGTATTCTGAGAGTATGCATGGTAGAGCCAACTCTGAATCTACTAACAACCAGTCTTCAGAACTAGTGAGTAAACCATGATGCAAGATGGCAATATCATTTGAAGGTTTATTATTTGTTAAAATCCTATGAATTTCTAATATATAACCGTCATGGGTGAGAACTTTATGTATTTCCAATTTATATCCGTGAAGTCTAACAAGCTGCCCCGTGTTCATTTTACTCCGCAAACTAGGCCTGTGTTTTATTATACGTACTGGTAGCTGATTCTTAGCTATTTGCATCTCATAGTACTTATTTTTTTGGTTAACATCATACTTTCGTCTAGGCCTAGCGAGTTGTGCAGCCAGTATTGCCATTTGATCTTCTCTCCTCTTTGGTTTACTAAATTGTAATAATGATTGAAGTTTTTCACGGAAACCTTTCACATATAACTTAAGTTTTGAAGTCATCATATCCATAAAATTCTTATCATCAACATATTCTTTGTATTCTTGATCACTGACAGATTTTACTTTGACACTGAGATGAAAAGTAGTTAAAGTGATTAACAGCAAGTAAAACACACTGCACATTTTTCACTGCTGATCAAATCCACTGGTAAGAAAAGAATGCCCGATAGTGGACGACTACCAGTAGGTAAAATAAATAAAACAATATGATGATATTATGGATCTCATTATATTTATTTCTATGATATCATTCATAATATCAACATGTTATTAAAACAATTGTTATAATTTTCAGCCACCTCCTTGGCCTCTGCGCTGCATTTGGCCTGTGCCACAAACGCAGCTGCTGCATCCTTTTATTAAACTTATGAAAATACTAATAAATAAGGAAAAAGGAAAAATACCGTTTCTGTAGTAATAAATTAACAGCAGTTTTAAGCTGGATAATAATTAAGGCCCAGCGCAAACCACAGGAAGCGCAGCGGAGCACATTTCAAGATAAAAAAATAACATATACCTTAAAAACCTTTATATACGGTCCATTATTATATACCAAGAATAAATGCGCTTTATTTTGTTTTTAAACGTCTTCAGTCTACGGCTGGCCCGTGAATATTTTCTGCATTTTGTTTACGATGGGAAGTTGAGGTGATAAGGTGGTGTTAATACAGCGATGCTAATGCACAAGTCCGTCCGGGTGTACTGCTTACTTAAAAGTCATTCTTCACTCTTTGTATTAAAAGAGTAAATTCAAATTAAACGTTTCAACAAATTTATTTTCTCAAAAATCTAAGTGTTCAAGTTTGTATTTGCATTAGAATATTTATTTTTGGAAGTGAATAAAGAAATCCAGTTAAACAATGTGGCCCGACTAATGTTCTCCGAATGGGATAAATGCAAATTATCTGTTTTGCTAATTATTTTCGTGGTTTTTATTCTTCTTTACTTTGTATAGGGTTCGTTTCCTTTGTTTTATTATCCTAAATAAAAAGTCAAATTATTTACGTGATACTTATGTTGTCGGCGCTTGCTATGTTAAAGCAATAGTTAATATTGTCAGTATGTATACTCTAATTAAATTTATAACATAACATAGCATCACGCCTCTTTCCCCGGAGGGATAGGCAGTAGATCATTCCGAATTTCTTAAATCTCTCTCGAATAGGACTAATAATTTTCTGGTCTTTCTTACTGATATATCATCACACAACCCAAACCTAGGATTTATATTTTATTTTATACATAGATTCCTTTACGCACTACTTAAGTAAGGATTTTTAGGAAGGAGGAATAACAGGATATAAATTTTGGCTTTGCCTGTCACGAGGCGCCCATTCCACCTTCAATTATAAAAAAAAAATGAAGTTTTCATACACTTTTATTAATGTGAACCAAATAATATTGTCAAATCGGCCTACGTTAGATGTATATGTCCGAGAGTAGAATTAGCTCAACGTTTTATTTTGAATATTATACAAATTACAACAGGTCTATGTGAAAGGTCACTTAACTGGTTGATTGGGCCTCTGTTTAGTAACAGAGGCCCAATCAACCAGTTACGCATATTTATGCTATCTTACTTTTAGCTATAGTTAGCTAAAAGTAAGATACCATAAATATGTTTTTCCTGAAGAGTAGGATTGTACTGAAATGTATCAAGGTGCTATGATCTAACTTGGTTAACGTCTACCAGATTAATTAGTAATCGGTACTAACGCCTTTATTATCTTCCAAATCATCAGCATTGTAGCAACATCATAGAGAGAGCTGGATCTGGGAAAATTTTAAAAATGTATTTTCTTATTTAAAACGTCAAAGTAAATGTTTTTTTTTTATTTATTCTTTCTAATATAGTTTACCTTGTGTGTGATCTTGGACAATGCAGTACCATAATTCAATGCTACGATTACTTCGAGCGAGAGTTTTAGGAATAATAACAACAAATTTAATCTAAATTTACCGAATCTTTGTAAAATTATCTGTGTAGTGACGTGATGTCACTACCCCATCCAAGGGTGTCGTAAAAGGCGAGTAAGAGAGTAATCTTATTCAGATAAGAACACTGCGAGAAAAGGAAAATAAATTCGAAATAAACCCTATACCAACCCGTCTGATCTGTGTGATATGGTAGGCTAAACTCCACATTTTTTGGAGGAGACCCGTGCCCAGCAGTGGAATGGTTATGGGTTGAAATAATGATGATGTTTAAAATTTTATTACATAGGTACTTTGTATACCATTGATGTATAGTCGCATAATAAGCAAAAGCTGGTGGAAAAGACATGGAATCTTGATCGTCAAATGAGGTTAAACTGAAGAAACTGGGTAAAAGTAAAATAGAAATTTTTAACTGTGTTAAATTCAGTTCAGTCATGTTTAATTTATGGATCAGAAATCACAACCGTATACACTATCGCTGCCCCACCAAGGGGGTCAAAAAAATGTCAAGTTCAAAAATTCATTTTCCTAACTTGCGCATTTTTGCTTTTTAAACGTAATACGTGTAAATGTATGATATTGGACATTCCTCGAAACTAAAACCCATACAAAATTACACACTTACCTAAATAGTACAACGCAGGAGCTCGCATACTAAAGTGTTGACGGCATCATAATTATTTTTCAATATGTAAACAGTTTATATTATAATGTTCATAAATCTCTTCAGTAAACTACACAACAATAACATTTAAGTCACTGTCTTATAGAAATAGTAACTATATAAGTATGCCAGGGGCCTGGTGATCTGTAACAAAGGTATTCTTAGAATACCTATCTCGGGCACCAGTATTGCACAAAAAAATAAGTTGTCTGTATTCGTTATTTTTAGGGTTCCATACCTCAAAAGGAAAAAACCGGTTAAGAGCATGTCGGATCATGCTCAATGTACGGTTCCGCAGCAAAAGAGCTACGATGTTCATATACGAATATACGAAAATAATCAAACCGATTTTAATGAAATTTCATCAGCTTGGAAGATTGGATCATTTCGAGAGAGATAGGTGGCGCTGTTGGTAGGATAACGACCACATACAGAGTGGAATTTTGGTTTTGTTCTTATTTATTTCAACACATTTGTTAGATAATTTAATCCTTATGATTGAACCTATAGATCTATGCCATAAAAGTACAGGCTGTTATTTTTTTTAATTTTAGATAAGTAAATTTTTCAATTGCTGAGTTAGCAAATTTATATATTACTAGCTGGCCCTGGATATATATTATATAAAAAAAAAACATCGTAATAAAAAAACGCGCGGATCCTAGGTCTATGGTATTTGTATTCTGCTACTATACTACCTTGATACTGCAATGTACTTATTTACTTTTCTACGAAAAATATTTTATTTAATATTTTACTTTATTTCATATTTTACAATATCCACAATTGTTTTATTTTTATGAGTTTATGACTTTAGCGGCCATAAATACATACAATGATAATTCACTGTCAAATGTCAAATGATAGACCGAAAATAAATGGCGCGAATACATACAATGATAATTCACGGTCAAATGTCAAATGATAGACCGAAAACAAATGGCGCGCGGAACCTAGGTCTATCGTATTCTGCTACTATACTACCTTGATACTGCAATATATTTACTTTTCTACGAAAAATATTTTATTTCGTATTTTACTTTATTTCATAATTTTACTACACAATTGTCATAATATATTCTTTGAATTTACTGGTGAATGATTAGTTAATATATTCAAGTGATGAGGTTGCATAGTAAGCAAAAAGAAAATAGAGATCTTTGATTTCTTTTTAATCTGACATACTGAATTGTCATTAGTGCTGACGTTGATGAATATACTAATATACACACACAAAGTTGAAAGGATGAATGTTTGTTTGGATGTTTGATAATTTTAACCAAAAAGACACAGGATGGATGTTTCACAAAGATAAGTACTATTCTAATCAATCACGTAATATTGGTTATGTTTAATCTGAAGTAATATCTGTGCTTAGAAAACATTGGCCGAAATTTCCCCTCTAAAAGTGAAAAGTTGCTGTGGTCACAGGAACAAAATAACAGGTAAGCGAAGTCACGGGTGACATACAGTATTATTATAAGATTTTTGGGATTATACATTGAGTTATTATGTACAGTACATAATAACTCAATGGGATTATATACATTTCATTTAATATCGTAATAACTTTTAAACTATTTGTCGAAATAACTTAGTGTAAACGACAAAATTTATCTACATTAAATGACAAAAGTGATAAAGGTATTTACATTCCTAGAAATTAGTTTGATACCATGATTTTTTTCACTTTAAATGCAGTATTCGATTTAAATGTATTTCTGGCTCACTATTCTCTCTATATCGACTTCCACATAAAAGATAGGCATATGCTGTCGCGGACTTTTTTTATAACTATTTAAGAGTAACAATTCCTCCATACATTGTCCTCATGTAAAACTAACGGTTTAGGTAGAGGAAGCAGAAATAGCTATATAATGGCAGATTTTTCTCCGACTTACTTTACATTTGTTCTCATGGTTTAGCCAATTTACGCGATATCTGTATAAAATATAGCCTATATGTTATTCTGATGTATAAGGTACGTTACTGCAAAGTTTCATTGAAATCTATTCAGTGGTTTTTTCGTTTATCCAAACATTCTTACAAACTTTCACATTTATAATATTAGTAGAACTAGCTTTTGCCCGCGGCTTCGCTCGCGTGGATATAGTTTTATGGTTAGACGCTATTGGTAGGACAGAGCTGTTCACAGCACTTCTTTGTAAACGATGTTTTTTGATTTTTTATCTGGGGCAGCTAAAATAATTAAAGAAGATGGTGTACTTACTTAGGAGCAAGCAACATATAATTGACCGTGGGAGAAACCACTCTGTCTTAAGTCCACACCAGCGTATTTAAAAGTTTGCCCTTGAAAAACAAAGAACTGTCTATTTAATATTTCGTTCCCTGAACCCATCCCTATCAAAAATATTAAAAACAACATTTTACAATGCCACCCTTGTCAAAAATATTGATGAGGGTATTTTTTATTTTGATAGTAGTACCCCGAAACAAATTTTCAAATCTAAAAGTTTAAAAACAAAGAAGTTTCATACAATCGTTGTTATCCCTCTTCACCCCCTAAGGAGTTGAATTTAAAAAACCCTTTCTTAGACACCTCTAGACATTAGGACAAACACACCCTCCAAATTTCAAGTCGGTACGACCAGCGGTTTAGGCTGTGGGTTGTCTGTCAGTCAGTCAGGACAAAGCCTCTTATAATATGTATGGATATGGATTATTTACTTGATATTTTGTTTTTGAATGCACGTCTTTACCCGTTATAAACAATCAACTACTTTATCTTAGTCAGTATAAAGGATTAATGCTAAGGATTTTGTATTTGGTTCAAAATTATCCAACACCTAAGTTCAACGACTATTACTGCTAAACTAATAAAGTTATCTTAACCGCTATAATTTTCATTTAAAGTTCATGAAATACACTGTCACCATGAATTTTTCCTGATTTTTCAAGCCAGCAGTTTAGCTTTTAGAGGGGGGGGGGGGACGCCCTACTGGAACAAAAATTTGCTCTTTAAAGTTTAATATTTCGTAAATGGACAATCAAATCGAAAAATAGTGTTAGTAACCCCCAAGTCATTTTAGAAGACCTACTGAACGATACCCCACACGATGGGGTAAACGACAAAAAAATATTCATATATTTTTTTGTATGGAGCTACCCTAAAAAAAATATTTACCGAAATTTTATTTTACCACTTTGTCGACGTTATTGCTATACATACTCCTACAAAATTACAGTTTTCTAGTACTAACGGTCTCCTAGCAAAACCTTAGACAGACAGACAGACGGACATAACGAAACTATAAGGGTTAGAACTACGGAACCCTAAAAACGGAACCCTTATAGGTAAAATTAATATTATATACTCGTATTTGCAATTCCTTGGCACAGTAAAAAAATCAGAGTTCTAATTAAACGCAATGTAAAGATACAGCCGCTTCATTGCTTCATTTTTACCCGACTGCAATAAAGGAAGGTAATGTTTTTGTAGCATTTCTTAACGATCCAAAAAAAGTCAAAAGTAGTAACCTACTGACGGGTATTTCCCACTGACCTAGAATAATGAAATTTCGATCACAGTACCAACTTGAAAACAGTATGATAAGTAGTATAAGTAGAACATCTTATGCATTACTCTTTACTTCATAGTAGAAATAGCGTAAAAGAAGCACTTACGAATTTTATGAAATATACATTTTAATTTTAGAAAATGCGGAGTACATATATTGAAATTTTAACAAATAAAGCATAAGTTGTGGTAACTACGATTTCAATCATACCTACATCTACGCTTGTTTATTCCACGAATGTATTTCCACGAAATTATTGTCGATACTTTTCACTTTGTACTTGTGGTTTTGTGTAGCTATATTGCGAAGATTTTTTTTGTAAATATTTATGATGATGTTTTACCATTGTAGTTATTTATTTATCTATTACCAGCAAAGTTATGATGTAATGGGATTATGATTAATATTATAATAATATTATACACAATCATTGTATTACCATGATTCTGTTAATTTTATAATTTGGGATTTTCATTAAAGTTGGACTCGGGTAACTATCTACTATCCATGGATAATTATGGATTACTAATTATCCTACAAGAAGAACGTCTTCTTGTCAATTTGGCTCGTGGCATGTGTTGGTCTTTATTGAACTGCTCAGAACTTTGCCTACGAAATGAATTAGCAAATGAGACTAAGAGCTTTACGAGCCTTCCGAAGCAAGGTTTTAGAGCCAAAACTCTGTACTTTTGTGTAGTTCAGTTTATTAACAGAACTAGAAGACGCGCGGGGCTTCGCTCCTGTCTTTCTTTATTTAGCCACTGCTCAGCTCCTATTGGGCGTAGCGTGTGTGTTATACACACAGCCTTATTATCTCTTTTTATCCTATAGCTTATTCTGGATGCGGGCGGCACAAAATCGCTCGATGTGGCGTAAATTAGGTGAGGCCTATGTTCAGCAGTGGACGTCATTGGGCTGATATGATGATGATAGCTTATTATTATTATATCTCTCTTGTGATGTTATTTATTTTACCTTCATCGATAAATTGGCTATCAAACGCTAAAAGAATTTTGAAAATTGGTTCCTACTGAACCGATTTTCAAAATTCTTCCCGAGATTACCCCCCAACAACGTCACAAACTCACAAAATTTAACTCTTTATAATATTAGTATAGATAATACTTTTTTTGTAAAGAAAAAATAACGAGGAAGTAACACAACACGCTACAGATGCAAACATCCATGCTAACCGCAAATGATGTCATTAGTTCATTCTATTAATATAAATAACAAAGCGTTGTTCATGAGCGGACTGATTCTTTAACAGCCCACAATAACGATGTCAGTTTATTTCAGAAATAACGATCTCAAACGTAAATGATATGGAAATATAGGGACAATATTAAAGTGATTGAAACTAACTTTAATATGTACATGTACTACTCAAAATTACAATTTCTGTTATAAGTCATGTTATATCATATTCGTTTTTAGTGACAGCTTTAAACTCCTATAAAGATGTAAAGCTGAAGTGTTCGGCTGTTTGATACTATATTCAAAAGTAGGATGCATCGCCTACATTTTTGTAAATCCTCACCCATCCGATAAAAGCTTATAATTTAAAATAATTATACTTGCAACTATGTATATTAAAAAACAGTTTAAATACTTTTTATCATAAATACTACAACTTACTAACCCGCACACACCCGCAATATATGATAAAAATACATGACATAAATGCAGTTACAAATAGTTTTGGTTCCGTGTATAATTTCAATTATCTTGGCGGTCCTTTGGAGATGCGATTGAATGTAGAGGTCTCCGTTGTGTTCTCAGTGTATCTGAAAAGGTGAGAATACACACGCTGTCGTTATTAGGTTGTCAAAATTTAGGCCAGACCAGTAGGATAGGTCGATTCAATGTAGGTATTTGTAAGATAATGGACCTAATACCATCAGATTTATATTTGTTATAATACTTCGGAAAAAATGCAAAAATTAATTGTACGCCATTGCATGTCAGATAATGTATATTTATTACTTTGAAATAAAAATAAAAACAAGTAAGTAGGAAGTTAAGTTTCTCAATTACTTGTGTAATAAAGATGGAAACATTATTTCGTATTGTGTATAGGTACTTTAAAGAATTCACTTAAATCTATACAAATTAACAAAATGTATGTCTGTCTTTAATATTAAAATAACCGCTTTTTACCCGACTGACCGGTAGGGTATTGTTTTTCGTGCGTATCTTGTATGTTTGTAAATTTCTTTATTCACTCGTTTCTTCGAATGATGATGAGATGGATTTCAGCAATTAAGGTATCAAATGGAGATTACAAATATATATACAGTAATATGTTATGTTTTTAAATTAAATCAGGAATAATAATTACAACCATTTTTCGGTATTTTAGTGCGTTGCTTATCTGTTGATTTTTGCAGTCGGGTTATATTATTTTTTTAATTATTTATTACTACATGCATATGAATGTATATACGAAACAATACCAAAATAACATGTATACAATAATTTTGATCTGTCTCTTTGTTCCGGCTAATTTCTGGAACAGCTCGACCGATTTTGATTTTCACTTGCTGATAGCCTATGAAATAAAGAGTATCATGCTACTTTTATTTGAGAAACATTTTGCTTTTGATAAATTCAAAGTGGATGCAGTCGCGGGCACAGCTAGTATAATATAAGAGCGCCATTTATGGCAATAATAATTGTCATGTATTTTCTTTAAATTAACTATGGTTCATAATTCATCATCATCATTTCAACTCATAAACGTCCCATTGCTGGACACGCATCGTACTGTCGTACGCGTGGTACTGTCAGCATTATTATATATTATACTGTAGCTCTTTTGCTTGTTCTATTTTCATAAAACTTTTGCGTTTCACATAATGTTTTAGGAAACATAATACCTATGAGTAAAATTAGTTGCGCTCAAGCGGATTACCGGAGCCGATGTACCGAATTGAACTATTTCTAGTTAGAACGAATGTTTCTTGTCTGTTTCTAAATAAATGTTTTGGTCAGGTAATGTTTTGGCTGAAAATAATAAGGATATTTATAACATTAAAGACATTTTGTGTTAATTCAAACTGATGTGATTTTTAATTTCTAATTTCACCATGGTGACGGATACAAAGTATACGTTTGTCACCTCTCTCTACCATTCCCGGGATGTCGTAAGAGGCGACTATAGGAAAATCGTGCTATAACAACTAAGCTGCAGAAGGAAAACTCAAAACTATGTACCAAACAATCTGGCCAGCATGGTAACAGTAGGCCAACCACCACCTACATATTATGAACGGCACAATTAAACAACGGCCCCCAGTACCCGGCGGCCTGATACCTGCACATCGCTCACACACCACCCAACAACACACTACACAGTCAGCAATTAGTCACCCCGATGTCAGTATCCAACATGGCTATCATTATCATCAGCATACGGAGTGATAATCATCTCCATCAGAATCCGATATCGAAGTCCAAAAGGACCACCAGCAATAAGAAAGTTTTTTCACCTTCGCCCTTCACCTCTAGGAACAGATGAGCAGTAATCAAATCACAGCCAACCAAGCTCTACGTCTTTTTCAGGGAGAGTTCCACACGCCTACGACAAGCATGCCTGGTTCACCCTATGGTCTCACTCCTCAACGTGGGACGTGTACTGTACACAGTCATTCAACAAGCAGGTATCCTCCTTACCGTTTACGCAGTTTGCCACCATTGCATTTCCATTCCGACTCACTGGGATTTCAAAATACCTCTATCCCGATAGACTGGAGTGTCGAAGCAACTCCGTCCCGACGTACTGAGATGTCGAGACAACCTCACTGCAACTCGTCCGGCACACTGTACTGACGCGGCAGTTCCGACTCATTGGAACTCTGGCGGTACGCCCCACGGAAGCCGACAGCTGTCTCATCTACACTGAACGTCAGAAATCGACTGGGAAATACAACAAGATATCAATAGCTCAACAAAACTATGAAAAATGGTAAACAGTTTATATTCTGTGAATATTTATAACATTCTAACTGTAAGTTACCTATGTATTGTAAGTCATTAACAATACCGTACTTTCAGTGACAGTTTCATGTTACAGCATTTAACGCAATTCACAGAATTTATCATGGGAGCATTACCTACAAGAAAGATAATCGCAACTAGACATTTTGGCCGTCAATGCTATTTGCAGACAATTTACTTTTATACATTTTTTTTTCGGTTAGGCAGCGTTTCGGAAATTAGTTAGTAGAAAGACAAAAGTCTTCAACCAATGTGTGTTGCCAGTGATAACTAATGGTACTGAGATGTTGCCGCAAAATATGGGGCTCATCAGAAAGCTTACTGTCACTCAGCGAGCCATGGAAAGAGCTACGCTCAGAGTTTCGAATGAAATCAGAAATGAAGAGATCCGTAGAAGAACTAAAGTTGCCAACATAACTCACCGAATCGCATCTCTGAATTGGCAGTGGGCACGACCACATAGCTCGCAGAACTGACGGCCGATGGGGCAAAAAGTTTCTCGATTGGCGGCCACATATTGGAAAACGCAGCGTGGGGCGGCCCCCCGTCAGATAGACCGACGACCCAGTAAGGGTTGCGAGTGGCCGTTGTTGCAGGCGTCACAAAATCGCTCGCTGTGGCGGAGTCTAGGTGAGGCCTATGTCCAGCAGTGGACGTCATTAGGCTAATGTGATGATGATGATCTTTAATGGATATAGAAGATTTTTTTAATAAAACACAATCCACAATATGAAACATTTACTTCAAAATAGGACATCATAAAAGTAAAGTAAAATGACTATTTAAAAGTTCCGAATACACATTTTCGAATTACCGTGTTGTTTTAGTAAATCAATACACACATTATGCATTGTTATAACGCATCTTTATCGACTGTGACTTCATTATTTTTTATTGAAATCCAATTTACTTCACTTTCTAAGTATTCTATTACTTTATTGAATACTAAGGTTCTAACGTCCGGGGACCATACAAATTCAGTATGGCTGAAATTCCTGCCACGGATGATGTAATGGTCTATAGGGTTAACAATACTGAAATACAATCTCAGAACATCGGGTATAGAGGCCAGCCAGTCGGTATCAGAGCTTATCAATGCAATCGGCAAAGTAATTTGACTTAACGGAAACTCAGTATCCATGTCATTGTATTTGTGAAACTTTGCATTTCTCACCAGCTGACTGTAATGCACAAGAGTGGCAGTAGAGGCTCCTGCTGGAATGTGATACATAATTTTATCAACGAATTTTTGATCCCAAGTAGCAGCATTACTTATACCACCACTTATGAAAAATAACGGATTACAGCAAAATAACAGGGGACCTTCACAATATTTCATCGCTATTCCTTTCGGCAATCTTCGCGATGGTAGAAATTCTGTATTACCTATCACTTTAAGAAGATGCTCTGGAGGATTCTGTGACATAGACATCAATGCTTTTAATGGTCCTTGCGAATTTGTCATATAAGCTAAGGGTGCTAGAAGAACGCCAATTCTTAGGTATTGATTATAGCTGGGTAACACCGACAGTAGCACTAAAAGGGACGTAGACCCCATTGAATGTCCGATGTAGTCAATTGTTTCGCCAGTTATATTAAATTTTTTAACTGTGCGAATATAATCAATAGTAGCAACCAAGTCAAATTCTCCCATTTCCTGCCAAGAAAAATTCCAAAATTCGTCTGTTGTGATTTTTTTAAATGTATTAGTACGAGAGTAATAATTCCCTCTGGCGTTCGCCATCCAAACGTCATAGCCAGCATCAGTTAGCATGTAGGGAAGAGAATCTAAGGGTCCCCGCAGTAACCAATCTGCAGAGCTGCCGAGCAATCCATGGTGAAGTATGACAGTTCGATTTAAAATATATTCCTTAGGTATTATTCGATGTGCGGTCAGTACATACCCGTCCTTTGTTGTGATACTATGGGACTCCACTTCTCTTCCATGACTTGACGCAAGCTGTGGTGTAGACATATGACTCATCGTATCCTCCATTTGGATCTCGTCTATATCAGTTAATTCTATTTTGTCCAACATCAACTTGGTGGTCGGCGGTTCCTCTTCGTTTTTATTGCAAGGAAGTGGACGACGATACACAAAATGGGGTTGAGTTTTTTGTACGTCATTAAATTTCAAGAAATGTTGTACATGTGCCCTTATCGTATCTACAGTTGATGTAAAAGAGTAAGCCAAATCACTAAATCTTGCAGCTATGAACTTTAAAAAGTCACCATTAACATTTTGATTTTGACACAAAACCAAAACCAGAGTTAACATAAAAAAATTCATATTGATGCACTTCCAACGGAGTACAGTAGTCAACTGATGTAATTATTAAAGCGAGAGTCTACATCTGTTGAACAATGGTATTTTTAAACAAAACAATGGCCCTATAATCATAATAAATTTGGAACAACTTCAATGACTCCTCAATGCGCAGATGTGAGTACGGCTTACGGGCTTACTAATCGACTTTCGGGATCAAAGCCGCTTGAGGAAAGTTATTTATTTAATGAAAACAAAGTTCAAATAAGTACATAGGTTAAGCTTTCTCTAAGAATAACGTGAATTGTAACGGTAAGTAATGAAAGAAAAATATGTTATTGGAATATTTACTGTAAATATGAAAGTTTTCTACGATTTCGTATTTTTTTAATTGACTTGTATTAAACACTTAGAAGTCGGCTCCACTCCTGTTGTTCTTTACTTTGCCACTGCTCAGTTCCTATTGCTCATAGCGTAATATTTATATACATATAACCTACCTCGATAAATGGACTATCCAACACTAAACGAATTATTCAAATCGGACAAGTATTTCCTGGGATCCTAGCGTTCAACCAAACAAACAAATTCTACAGCTTTAGATATATAATGACTGTATAGATGAATAAAGACGGCTCAAAGTCGCTCGCTGTGGTGGAAGTTAGGTAAGGCCTATGACCTAGCAGTACTTGCTTCTCACTAAAACTATTGTTACGAGTATTAGTGGTCGAGGTCCTAGCCTTTTAAGCCATTAATTGTCACAATGTTATATTTGTTTATCTTTCTCAGTGTTTATGAGTTTCTCGTCATATATCATGTTTTTTGCCCAGGACAGACCTGATGATGAGATGATAGACTGATCCCGGTACAACGTCATACCAATTTTCAAGATTTCCTTTTTTCTTTTTCGTCTGGCAGCGGCTTGTTTGTATTGACTTCGCAATCAATGCTAAAAGAACACAGCAATTTTATGAGTGGCGATTACCTCTTAAAAAAAAACAAAAAGAAGATTTTTTTTTTCTTCTTTTCTTTGACATTGTAATTCAAATAAACTTTCAATTTAATCTTGATATTGTATTTAATTTTGACATTATTTAAAAAAAAATTGACATTGTGTTTAATTTTAACGTCATTATTTAAAAATTTGCATTGTTATTATTTTGATATTCATACTTATTATTAAGTAGTTAAAATTTTTGACATTTCTATTAATGTGATTCTAAGTTATTACCGTTATTATTAGTATGATTTTCTAATGAAATATAATTCTGATTTGATATTTGTACACCATAGATGGTAGGACATAGTGCTCTCTATATTCTTGTCTGTAATATCTTTTATAAATTACTTATGTTCTACAATAAATGATTGATTGATGGATTGAACATTAACAAAAGAAAACAAGCCTGAGAGACTCACACACTGCATCACATATTCGACAAATAGCCGCGGCACCGTCCCTCAAGGTCACGAACTCCACACGATTACGGTGACGGTGACGCGGACGTGGCGGTAAAAGTCGTTTTTGTCGGTCCGATTCCCACACGAGACAAATACTTGTGTGATTCATAGATATTTGTTTAAAGTCTGGGTTGTACTATGTTTCCGTTAATTGTATGTATAGAACAGCAAAGTTAAATACATATATTATGTAAGGAATTGTAACAATAATTAAATTTTCTTTTTTAAACAAGGTACATTTATTCAATAAAATATTTATACATAACTTAAAAATATACATAGCTAACCTATTTTAAAAAAAAGAACCAGATACTCTATTTACAGGAAATTTCTATAAATATAATATATTATCTGATAACATAAATACAAATTTATTAAATAAAATATTTACACATTACTTAAAAACATACACAGCTAACCTATTAAAAGAAAAAAGAACCAGATACTCTATTTACAGGGAATTCCTATAAATAGAATATCTGATTAAGATCAGATTCCTGAGGAAACGTACCCAAAAGGCTAGCCACATTACCGCGTTGGATAGCAAGGCTTATGCGTTGCCCCAGGTAGAGGCCAGCCCTTGGATCATGTGATACCTCAGAAACACGCTTACAAATTTCACGATAAAATTTGTGAGCGTTTGGCCCCCAAGGTCCAAGAGTTTCAACCCCAAAAGGCTCAAAAATGTAAGTCTCACCAAGACTTTCATATTTACGCCTCTTGAGGCACTCTGCAGAATTGGCAGCAGAACCCGCTTTAATACCAGTCCGTGAAAGACGAGATGCCGCCAGTGTGTCAACGCAAGTAGCATCCCACACGATAAAATTTGTGAGCGTTTGGCCCCCAAGGTCCAAGAGTTTCAAAAGGCGACTAAGGGAGTAACCTTATGCAGACGAGAGTACTGCAAGAAAAGGAAAATTTGAAACAAATCCTATACAAACCCGTCTGCCTAGCGTGGTATAGTAGACTGAATTCCCTCCACATAGAGGAGGGGATCCACTGATCCCCTATCCATAAACGTCCCATTGTTGGTCACTGACCAACAATGGGACGTTTATGGATAGACATGATGATGATACAATTAATTATAACTAGATAAACAAAATAATTATTAATTATTTATAAATAATGATTTATGTATGTATGTATGTACAGTGCATAGTAATTTCAACGGTTCCTCCTCCTCAGTTTAGAAATATGTACATGTTTACCATTCTCTCAGTTTGTTTGTTTGTTTTGTGTGTAACGAAATTACACAATCATGTAAATTCATACCACCGCGCACCGCAACGAATAAACAGCAATATTGTACACTGACATATAATTATTTCTTTATTAATCTATACTGTGACTATGTATGAATGTATGAATGTGACGACCTGAGTCGGTAAATGACCTGACCTGCTGAATGACCATCCTAGACCGACTTCTTTTTCCAATTTCCCACCTCCTTATCTTTTCCCTTAACTCTTGTCAATTTCCCTACATGTGACGAAGAGCTTAATATGTTCGCCCTCTGCCCAAAATACCCAACCCTTCTCTTTCACATCATTTTAGGCCAACATCTATTTTCCCTTTCCTTTCGAAAGTGCTTGAAGCCTGTGTTTACAAGCTTGTGCGGCAGCAAGCAACTGTACGGGTTTGTTTATCGAAACAATATTCTTTCTCCACTTCAATCCGGCTTCAGACCCGGACATAGTACTATAACCGCTCTCCTTGAAGTGACTGACGATGTTCGGGTGGGCGTGGACTGTGTTGGTCTTGGTGGATTTCTCAAACCTTCAATCATCTAATAATCTTCTTTTTTGTCCCCCTATCAGTTCTAGTCTCGTTCATTCTTCTTTCAATATTCAATCTATTCTTCTCTGGAATGCATCCCTCTTGAAATCAGGATGTTCACTAACCGAGTTCGTGAACAATACTTCAGATTGTTTGCAGAATCATCAGAACGTTTGTAAGCAATAGGTATATTGAATAATTTGTTTATATATTTATTATATTTATTTATTCCATTGGTGTTTTATATACTGTATAGTTTTAATGTATAATAATATATGTAAGTAGGTACCTATATAATTTATTTTATTATTAGTAGTAAGTTCATAATAATATCATTTCTTTTTATTAGGTAAAATTACTTTGCACCTACCAGTTTTATTTCTGTATCACCCAAAGGTTTGGCTGGTAGAGAATGCTTTAAGCATTAAGCCCTCCTTTTGTCACATATTTTATGCAAGAAGTTTTTTAAATAAATAAATTTTATAGCTTAGAAAATGTAAACAGATAAATATAAAATAAGCACTTTCCTGCTGACCCCTTTTAGTCAATTTGTTCAGAGGTATGGTGAAAATGTAAATACTTCTGTTTCTCACCATAACAAAGGTATGTTATGTCTTTAAGTAACTGTTTTACATGGAATATTAAATAATTTGCCTTTGCTTTGGCTATCTTAGTTGAATGTAAAACAACAATGAAACATTTTATCCTAAGGGCAATACTTTCTACCGTTCCGCTAAATTGTATTGTCTGACACGCTATCGCGTGTCTTGATTTAAGATTATCATCTTCATCAAGACACAAGACAGCGTGTCACTAGTTATTTATTAATTAAATTTAAAACATTAAATTTTCAAGCAGTATCAAGTCGGTATAAAGTCCCTGAAATACTCAGGATTTATCGTGATATTATAGGATCACTCCGTTGTCCGTCCGTCTGTCTGTGAGTCGGTCAAAAATATTTTTGCAATCCTATGTAGCAAGGAAAAAAATCTGAGTTCTAAGTAAACGCAATTAAAAAATACAGCCGTGTACGTTACGGACTGATGTTACGTAAAGTTTGTGCATCTACCTGTCTACGTCTGTTTATGTACAAGTCACACAATGACCTTGACGTCGAACTTGACATTGTAATAAGCATTCGTAGGAAGTGGTAGCAGCTTGTTATACTTGTTTACGATTTCACATGTATCTTATGAGTCATACATTTTGTTTTGTTTTGTATGACATATGTAAGTATCATTTAGATACCTTAAATAATTTTGAATAAAATTATAATTAAAACAATTTTAGTATGTTTTATTTAAAAGTTCAGTTCTTTAAATTTTTCTGATTATGGCAGCTTATTGTGTATTAGAAAAAGTATGGTATAAAATACTTTGGTAACCAATAGAAGGGTTCATAACGAAAGCCAATATTGCCAATCAGAATTTATTTAATTTACAAACTTTAAATGTATGAAAGAAGTGCCAGATGGGGAACAATATATTAATTATTTAAAAAATATATATTAATTATTAACCGGTATATCTACTTATCTATTCTATTCACATACGATTATAGTACTTTAAACTTCCTTTAAGTACAATAGTGTTTGTAAAACTATTGTAAGATTTTTTTTTCAACGGAAGTTTATAACTATTTAATTAAGTTATTCACACAATGGCACACTTAGTTACAATAATCTTTGCTATGAATAATAATAGAAGATGGCACAGTGAGCAGTTAAAGATAATATTATTAAACTTTTAGCACGGATAGGTTCAACATTGTCCTACAACAATCTCTGCTATTTTACTGACTAATTAAAATATTGAAATTAGGATATATTATAAAGAACAGGACACAGAGAAATGGAGAACATTGATTAAGGAAATCATGGCAAGAAGAACTCTTTTTTATAAACTCAAATCTTATAAAATTATAATCAAATATAATCAAAAGTTAAAGTAATTTATTCCTGACTGACGTTACATAAAGATTGTACACTTACTTAAATGGCTTTCCACTAAAAAATAAAAAAAAATCTTTAAAAAACACCTGACCACTGAAAAACCGACACTGAAAAACCAACCTGAAGTCCATATTTAGGTACATGTACAAATTTAAACTAAAAGAGCAGAAAATATTATTTTAATTACGTCAAAGCATGAGCATTATTTATTTAGCAATAGCATTATTAATTTACAATAAACGAATTTATTTTTACACATATGTGTAAAAATATTTTACAATTTGTAAACAATTATTTTTGAGTCCGATCCAGCGAACTTTTTTAGATCATCGGTCCACCTAGCTGGAGGCCGATCTACTCTATGCTTGCCGGATCGCGGTCTCCGCTCCAAACATTCTTGCTCACTTTAGCTTATTTATTCTACGAGTTGCTGTTAGTAGAAGAATTCTGTCGTTCAAAGAGAAGCCGAGCAGCATAGCTTGTTCCGTAGCTCGTTTAGCGATATTTAGCTTGTGGGTTAGTCCTAAAGTGAGTATCCACATCTTGGCACGGTATGTCTTAACAGGGCGGACGAATTGAATTCGTTAAAGACTGTGATGTTCAGGCATTCTCTCTTCTCTCTCTCTCTCTCTCTCTCTGAGGTTGTAAGCTCGCTGAAACTGCTTTTTATCTTAGTTTTCTAAATAATCGTTGAGCATGGGGAGGTTTGAACTCACCGAAGATATTTCTTAACTCACCTGACTCTTGATCCGAGGACCATTGCAATAATTACAAGTGTGTTTGGTGAGTTTGCGCGGGGCATGAATGCTAAGTTCATAAAATGTGTGAATGAGACTCGTTAATATGTAACCACAGGTTATAGAGAAAATTAGGTTAGGTAACTTGGATATTTTAGATATTTGGTATGTATGATTATATTATCATACATTACACTCATTTATATGATAGACAATAATAAATAAAAATTAGGTACTTGTTAAATATCATTTTATTTTAGTTTATTGTAAGACTAGTTGTGTTTGGACATGCCAGGTTACGGAGAAAATCATACTGTAAATTGGATTTCCTGAAAATATATCATCATAAAATCTATAATACTTCTAGAAGTATTATAGATTTTATGATGATATATTTTCAGGCCTTTTATCACAGAAGCCTAGACCTCGGTGTAAAAAGTCTCTTAGAACAAAAAAGTTAGCAAATATTTATAGATCTCCATAGAAAAAAAATCAATTTCAACCATAAACTGCTCGACAGGTTATATTGCCACTTTTTTGAGAACAACCAACAACTGCTTAGTAGATTTCGAGATCTGTGGCAGACAGACAGACGGACGGACGAATAGAGCAAGACCGGAAGGACGCGAGACCTTTTGTATCTTTTCGGTACAGAATCCTAAAAAAACAGACAGAAAATAATAGATAGTATATCTTTTTTTTTTAAATACAGGTTTTACCTACAGTAGCTGAAAAGTAATATGCTTATTTGCATATTGAGGTAATAAAAACAAAAAAAATCATAAATGAACTTAATATATCTATATGTATATATATATGCGAACCAGAAAGCGGGTCACAGCGTTCCCATACGATTATGCAGAAAAATTAAATATACCGACATCAACGAAGAAGTTTCTTGCCTCTCGCCCAGTTCGGGGAACTTTCTTTCTTAACGACGTAAACAATTTAAATCTAATGCAATATGCAGACCGTGCCGGCGACTTCAGAGCACCCCGTTTTTCACCCCGACTCACACCCTACCTGCGTCTTTATAAAAAATTCACCCTAATTCTGAGCCCAGAGCGTTCAGAAAACCTTAGTTACACACAACTCGCAATATCGCCACTAACTATTTATATATATATATATATCTTGATTATTATTTTAGCTCATAAACGAGCAGTTTTTTTCAGCAAAGGAGTTGTCCTTTATAAATAGTTAGGGTGTTTTATATTTCCCTAAACATAACATAACATAGCATCACGCGTTTTTAGGCAGAGGTGTTTCACACCCACATTTAGCCAGCTATGTTAGGTCCCATGAAATAGGGGCAAGTCTATTGTCATCAACCGGGAACATTAGTTTACCAAACTCCGGAAAAATCTCAATACTGGAATTTCATGATAGAAAAGTGTCACCATTTTCATATACCATTTTCACCCGAGAATCGAACTCGGGACCTCTCTCATCGAGGCAGTTATATATTATTATATTTCCCTAAATTATAGACGAAAATAGTGCACATACATACATATATAAATCACGCCTCTTTCCCAACAGAGGGGTAGACAGAGACTATTTCCTCCCACTTGCTACGATTCTGACATACATCTTTGGCTTCTTCAACATTCATCAATCTTTTCATGCATTCTCGCCGGTTGAGGGTACTCCTGATCTGTCCCTTCTTTAGAACGTCACCTATTTGGTCATGGTACGTTTTTCTAGGTCTGCCCTTAGCCCCTTCTTCACATTCACCTCATATATTTGTTTTGTCACACTTCCTTCATTCATTCTCTCTAGTCAAAATAGTGCACGATCTATGTTAATTATATCCATTATAGATGTGTGTGAATAGTCTTATATTAATTCACTCAAGTATAATTATGCCAATGAAATATTAATAACACGATGATATGTTATTGAGTTACAATAGATTTTATTAGATAAAGAAAGTTTGATTTGATAGGTGATCATAAGTCGGGTTTATAAACAGGTAGATTATGGTTTTGTTGGAAGTAATTAGACGCAACTAACATTTACCTGTACTTTTTAAACTTTCAAGCTAAAACAGCTATACAATTGCAATTGTAATTTTCTATGGTGATTTATAACAATCTTCTAAGTCATACTACTGAAAAAAATACATTTATTCAATAAAACATTAAACATCATAAGCTTAAATAATATACACAACTAATCTATTTAAAAAAACCAGATACTTAATTCACAAGAATTTCCTAAAACTAGTATATCTGAGGTCAGATTCCTGAGGAAACATAGGTACCTAAAACGCTAGCCACATTGCCGCGTTGGATGGCAAGGCTTCATATTTCTCATTTCAGTCAGCATATCACACCAAGGGCTTACCCATCTTCCACGGAAGGAGAGTCATGCCGTCGGGTCACTTACCATCGCTACGCACCAGGCCGTTTGGTTCCGAAATGGCCGGTATACGTCCACTGACAAGCGCCCCGCGAATAACATCGCTTAAACTGGTATGCCACGAAATTCTACCAGCACTTTTGATACAAGACAGACCGTGATGACCAAGCTGATCAACGACCATACCAAAAGAACAACGGTGTGTAAAAAAAAAATAAGCTTCAAAGCGGAGGCTTACAGCAAAGCGGAAAAATGTGTCAACGCTTTCGTTGTCCAAAGGCAGAAGAAGGTATAGCTTTCAACCAAAGAGCAGATTCCCATTCAGCCACGGCGAAAAGACGAGAACAATCCGCCGAGTTGGTAGTAATTTCAAGTAAAATATTAAGAACCACTCTACAGAGCGACTACCCACAGCCGCTGCGCTGAAAGATTTTGACGATTTTGATTTTTATGTGTTAATTAGGATCTTTCATCATCACAATTCCGTTACGAATTACTCTATTATGAAACTAATTATAATTTATTTTTATGGTTTATATACATATATTTTAAAAACATCGCGAATAGTTAGTAAATAATGATTCACTATTTTCTAAAATAAAAATATATATATTAGATAATCATAATCAGATACAGTGACTATAAAAATTCGTTGAGCCGTAGTCGTTCATGAACAAGTAAAAATCTAGAGTCCAGTTAGTAGTTCCACAAGTCAAACAATATTCCGGCGGGTGAGTGCCAGCGAAATTGAGCCCGAATCATTTATAAATGGGGGAGGTTTCGCGGGGTGAAATAGGAGGGGAAAGGTGTGCCGCTGCATTTTGCATGAGTTCAATGTTGGTTGCTCGATCTAGCTCATTCCACTCTCTTTCCCTTGCACACCTACACAAAGAACGAACGTACCTTTTCATTGGTACTTACAGTACTTTGCTTGTCATTTTTTTAATAATAATGTTATGTTGTGAGGATTTGTGAGGAGAAAAGTAATTTACGATGATATCTAAGCTTTTATAATCAAAACAATTTCATTTTATAAAACTAAATTACTTATTATTATTACGTATTATTATTAGCTTCCACCCGAAGCTCCGCCGAAAAGCTTATGTGCTAGTCCATGTTATAATTTATCTGCGTGCCAAATGATCATAATTATATATATATTAAATATATATATATATTATTAGAGATCGTTTCACCCGTTCTCTCATCCAACAATTCATCCAGCTACACGGGTGTATAGATGGACATTTATACATAAATGACATTTGAGATGGATGAATGTTTGGATGTTTATTAAAAGTTAGGATGGATAAATTATCTATCCTAACTTTTGCATTTATATTTAAAAAATTCTTGAAAGAACTTATTGTGTGGCTTTAATTAAAGATTCGAATAATGAAATGTTACACATAAGTTATACTTACTGAAATGTTTTGAGTTATGATTACTACTAAATTCAAGTGGCTTGCGACTGATTAATTTGACTGATTGAAACCTAGAATAGTGACTGTGTGTGTGTCTTTTTACAAACTTGATTAGATAACCCACTAACGTTGTGACGTAGGTAATTATAGCTTTGTGGTTTATACCTACGTATTCTGTTTGACACGAAACATTGTTTAGTTTATATTTATTTTAACATAATAATGTTTTGTTATACTTCTTAAATAATATAATCATTCACTGAGTTCTCTGATAAGTACATAGTAATATATTGATTTAAAAAAATACCATTAAATTACAAGTGACAAACTAATGAGTTTAAATTTCAGTCAAATTCAGGGAAAAATAGACCTAATGATTCATAAACGACATACATTTTTATTAATACGGCTTTTACTCTTAATTATTTCATTTAAGTTGTATAATAGTCGTTACGAGTACAATTGATGACTATCACCAATAGATGATTTAACCATAATAAAATCACTATACACAGATAGGTCTGTAAAACAAAATCAAGCATGAGCACAGAAAACTATGATCTTTTTGACTGGCCTGTTGGTCTAGTGGCTAGTGACCCTGACTGCTAAGCCGGAGGTCGTGGGTTCGATCCCCACCCAGGACAAATCTTTGTGTGAGGAGCATAAAGGTTTGTTCTGTGTCTGGGTGTAATTTATCTATAATATGTATGTATTTACAAAAACGAAATGTATTTAAGTAGTATATCAGTTGTTTAGTACCCATAACACAAACAAATATAATTGCTTACTTTGGGACTAGATGGCGCTGTGTGAATGTGGTAGAATATTATATTATATTATATTACATTATATTATATTATATTATATTATATTATATTATATTATATTATATTATATTATATTATATTATATTATATTATATTATATTATATTATATTATATTATATTATATTATATTATATTATATTATATTATATTATATTATATTATATTATATTATATTATATTATATTATATTATATTATATTATATTATATTATATTATATTATATTATATTATATTATATTATATTATATTATATTATATTATATTATATTATATTATATTATATTATATTATATTATATTATATTATATTATATTATATTATATTATATTATATTATATTATATTATATTATATTATATTATATTATATTATATTATATTATATTATATTATATTATATTATATTATATTATATTATATTATATTATATTATATTATATTATATTATATTATATTATATTATATTATATTATATTATATTATATTATATTATATTATATTATATTATATTATATTATATTATATTATATTATATTATATTATATTATATTATATTATATTATATTATATTATATTATATTATATTATATTATATTATATTATATTATATTATATTATATTATATTATATTATATTATATTATATTATATTATATTATATTATATTATATTATATTATATTATATTATATTATATTATATTATATTATATTATATTATATTATATTATATTATATTATATTATATTATATTATATTATATTATATTATATTATATTATATTATACTATACTATACTATACTATATTATATTATATCTATACCTTCTAATTTAAAGAGGTTGTTCCTTTAACGTTGTAGCTATAGATTGGTATCAGTTTCTATTAGTAGCTGTGTATTCAGGATTTTCTGTTTCACCAAACCCATTGTAACCTAAACTGAGGGCTTATTCTGAATTTCGACATTCGAATGTTCGATGTTGTTGTCGCTGTCAAATGTAAGAAAATTTAGATTATGATCGCTGTCACTTTTAAACATTTCACAGCAACATTAAAACCGAACATTCGAATGACGAAAATGCAGAAATTAACTCACTATTACATAGGCGTCAATCGTAGATAGTTCGTGTATTGAAATTGTACGTTGCTCGAAAATAAACGCCATACACCGGTATTTGGATATAATTAAAACGGCACGTTTTGGAATATAATATTAATTAGCGCGGGGCGATCTCTATTATACCTTCATTTGGTTTTCTGTTTAAAATTAAATTATTTATTTTATAACAAAATTCCAAACCTTGGTAAAATTTTACTTGGCATATTATTTTTATCTTTGGTAGCTAAATTTTTACCCACGACGGAACGGAGACGGTATATGCGTTTGGGGTGAGAGGCTGTGTGTTTGTGTGTTTGTGTGTTCCAACATAATGCCTTATATCACGGAAACGGTTTGACCGATTTAGATGCGGTTTTCTGTAAAGTGTGTGCGGCTCTTGGAGACAGGTTATTAGATAGGTTTTATGTTAATAGCTCGCCAGGGGGCGCTACAATACACTGATTTTGTTGAATCCTTTGTGCCCTCCTATCTTTAAAACGATTAGACTGATTTCGATACAGTTTTCTGTAATGTATTTGTGATTTATCGAGGATTGTTTTTGGATTCAAGATTTTGTATTTTTTTGCCAGGGGGCGCTGCTATAGACTAGGCAAACCTATGTTGATTTCGTTGAAACCTTTGTGCCCTCCTATCTTTAAAACGATTAAAGCGATTTCGATACGGTTTTCTGTAATGTATTTGTGATTTATCGAGGATGACTTTTGGATACACGATATTGTATTTTTTCGCCAGGGGGCGCTGCAATAGACTAAGCAAACTTATATTTACAGTTATCTGTAAAATAATATAATTAGACCTGTTACTGTATAGGGACACGTAGCATTGTAGTACTGAGATATTGATTACACTCATGAGGTTAAGCAACTTCGGATAAGGTCAGTTCATAGATGGGTGACCGTTTATGCAATTTTAGGGTTCTGTACCTCAAAAGAAAAAAACGGAACCCTTATAGGATCACTCCGTTGTATACAACGGAGTGATCCTATAAGGGTTCCGTTTTTGTCTGTCTGTCTGTCTGTCTGTCTAGAATATTTTTCTCAAGAACGCATAGAGGTATAAAGCTAAAATTAAAATCATATACTTGGGTCTGCAAACCCTCGGCGTAAAATAAAAATCAAAATTCTAAGTTAACGCAATCAAAAGATACAGCTGTTTATGCTCCATTTATCTTGACGATCATAATCTATAGGGAACTTACCGTTGACCTAGAATCATGAAATTTGGCCAGAAGCAATAACAAGTTGCACAAGTAAAGGAAAAAATCCGAAAACCGATCTCGTGTTGTTATATCACTGAATATTAGTACTGAGGTATACAATGATAAGCCTAAAAAAAATTAGTAAGAGTGAGAGTTTATTCCAGACTGACGTTATATAAACACCTACCTACCTTATTTATTCTAACTTATAGGTATCCCGTGCTCGGGGTGTAACCAAATTTTCATTATTTTTGCGATAGCACGCACCGTTTTCGAGATACAAGCTATTATAGGTGAAAATCTGCGCTAACGCCGAAGGCAGTCCGGCTACGGCAATCAATGTGCAATAGCTAAACTTAACACCCCCGATTCACAGCATTTTATATGTTACGTTTCTTATTTTGTATAGATGTTATCGTCGTGGGTTTTTCAAAATTTTTAATTTTGTTTTTTATTGTAGTTTTAATTCAAACTCGTTCAAGCTTATACCTATTATATTGTGTGATGTGAAGGGTTTAGTAATTTAGCAGCTGTAACAAGTTTTTAACCTAGCACGGCTGCTAAATATGTATGTATGTATTCATGTTATGTATTGCAATATTATTTAGTATTTGAGTAATTAATGTTCTACCTTGTACCTTGTTCTAGTGTAATAACTTTGTTATTAGTGCTAACAAATATTATTATTATTTATTATTATTACCTACAGGATTGTGAGAAGTGGGACAAAAATCTTGGTGAGCGTGAATCATCAGCAACCTATTCAGTCCCACTGCTGGGCTCGGGTCTCCTCTCCTCTAACTAGAGAGCTGAGAGGGTTTATTTATCGGTTGGAATATATTATTATTCCAACCGATTTAATAAAGACAATTTTGAAAAAATAAAGAGATTATTATATACCTACTACTTTTCTATCGTAGTTTATAATTCAAAATGAATATTTCCTGGAAATAAATCTAATAATATTTAATCTATCTAATATCTATATCTAATCTAAGGAAATAATAATAATCATATTTAGGGGTCTTTGCCCTTTGGGACCATGAAACTTTGGGACTACGGTGTCAATCGCGGAACGGCCTTTTTTGAATTGGCTGTTTCACACCAAGAGCAAACCGTGGTCCTAATTAGGAATTCAAAATGGGACTTCCGCTATTTACCCCACGCGTTGTGAAACAATTAGCTTCTATAAAAAAAGTTTGTACGTCTTGTGTACTGTCGCGTTGAGGATTGTTAATGAAACAAATAATTAGAAATCCTTAGTTGTTCTTATAAAAATAAAGCCGTACCAAAAAATATAGAATGAATAATAATGAATAATCCTTAAATGTTTTACTCTTTGAACTACATTGATAATATTATTATCAATTGATATATTTATTTTGAACTACTAGATGAACCTGTTTTGGAGTTGTTCCTTTGACAACAATTTGCTATTGTACCTACCAACTTATTGAAAATCTTGAACTAAGATCTATACTTATTAAGTATAGATCTTAGTTCAAGATTAGTTATATATATATCTTTTTTTTTAAGTACCTCCTAATTAGTAATAGGTACACCTGCGGTTGCGGTTCATCATTTTAATCCATAAACGTCCCACTGCTGGGCACGGGTCTCCTCCAAAAATGTGGAGGGAATTTAGCCTACTATACCACGCTTGCCAGACGGGTTGGTATAGGGTTTGTTTCGAATTTTCCTTTTCTCGCAGTGCTCTTGTCTGCATAAGGTGAGTATCTTTAGTCGGCTTGTACGACAACCACTGGTTAAGATGGGGTAGTGACATTATGTATTTTTATTCCGTCACTTCACGGATGCGGTTGTGGTTCAAATGTCCATATAATATATCTGTGGTTAAAATAGTTAAATAAACTATTTATTCTTAATTTTTGTTAAAAAATCTTAGCACTTAATTGTTTTAAAGTATTTACTAACATAGTTTTGAAGTGCATTGTTACTACACAATATGCATTTATTAAATCAATTTTTTAACCTACCACTAAATAGAACACAAAGATAAATGTAGCAATGGCTCAGCTCTATTCACACAGTGAACTCTTTCATTCATTCACCTTTTGAATACATTTCTACTCACTAAATGAAACGTTGGAAAGTTGAATAATTTGACGCTTAAATTTCAAATGGACGTGAACATAGTTCCGAGGAAAATTCAACAAATCTTACAGAAATGACAGGTATAAATCGAGTAAATGGATGACCATTCTCTGCTAATATGGAAATTCGCTTTTTGTAAATTTAATATCAATTAATAATTAACTGCTAACGATATGATTGGCAGAACCAGAAATAATTAATAACTAGAGTGAAATAACACCGTATTGTGCCATACATTGTTTTGATTTGTGCCCTAATTTGTTTGAATTTTGTTACTCTACGGAAATGCATAAGTAAGTATACGTTGACAACTTAAATTGCTACACGGATTTTATCTTTGCGAGCATTAAGTCGAAGAAATAAATAAAAGATTTAACGTTCATGAAAAATACGAGGTTTTTCTAAGAGAATACAGTATGGTTTCTTAAAAAGAAGAAGTCGTATGCTGTGTTTTAGCGCTCCTAAATTATTCAATTCCTTTTCTTTTAAAGCTTATATTGCAAAACAATGTTATCACAAAATGTATTTACCGTTTTTTTAATTTTATTGAATTTGATTTAGTATGGTGTTTTGGTTGTGTACCTTTCTGTGATATTTCAAACTGTAACCAATTAAAATTGTAACAACTATGGCTATTAAAAAGAGTGGTCTAAGTTTCTTGCCAAGTTCTTCTCAGAGCTCAACCTTGTCAGTGAACTGGCCGTAGAGGCAAATTTACTGACACCTTTTTTTAGCTTTGTATGACGTTCATAAGTATGTAAACTAAATGAAATAAAAAGATTTGACTTTGACTTTGAAGAGTGAATTTTAAGCCTTGGCAATGCGTTCTTGATGCCTCTGGTGTTACGTGAGGCGTCATAGGCTACGGTAACCACTTACCATCAGGTGAGCTTTACGCATGTTTGCCTCCGTGTTATTTAATAAAATGTTTTATTTTTCAATATGTTATATATTACTATATCTGCGTGATAAAAATCTTAGATTGACATATTATTATCTACTAAAACTTCCTAAAGTATAACACATCTTATCTAATTATCTCTCCAGAGTAAATCCAAAATAACCGAAATTTTTGTCGTTTAATATTGAAACGGCACTTTACAATGTACATTAAATAAGGCAGCGCCCGCGCATTGTTTATTGTGACGACGCACGCTCAGCGTATGAGAGCACATGCTACGCGATACGTATTACGCTTTTGTAGGCCGAATATTCGTAAAAATAGTGCATCATAGTAACAATGGAAGATGTTACATAAACTTTATTGTACACACACAATTGTGTATTATAAAAAAATATACCTACACTTATTATTGAGCACGTGACTCAAGAAATATAATTGCTCTACTTACATCATCTAACAATGAAATTATAAAGGAGTATTGCAAGAAAACATTGCAAAACTCCGAAGTCGAACAAATCGATTCAGAAAATTATTTCGTTATTAGTTTCTAACTCGACTGATACTGTGGCGTAGCGGTTAAGAGGGCCGCCTGAAAGATCCGATCCGATCCGAGTGACGGGTTTGATTATAACACGAGACAAACATTTGTGTGCGTCATAAATAGGTAATTTGTTTCCAGTCTGGGTGTAATTTGTGTCTGTTATTATTACGTTTGTAAACTCCCCCATGACACAGTGCTTGTACACAAGTGTTGTCATTTTTAATGAATGAATTTTTAACTAATGATATTTGATGATGATGATGATATTTGGTTACTACTGCCCAATTTTTTCACCAATGATATTATATGTACAAAATCATTGTGGATAACCCTAAAAATGAAAAATGTCTGGAAAAAAAAATAGCCTGGTGTAATGTGAGAAACTTCTTTACGGAAAATTAACTTGAACTCACTGAAACTAAAAAAAAGTAATTTACTTACTGAAATTTTTTTTTTGTTTAAATTGTAGTTCAAGGACTTGCCATTTTAAATTTATTTCCACATTTACCTGGGTTGGTGTGGTGGGAAAATAGTTCCCTATGCCCGTTAAAGGGATAAGTGTTGGTGGTGATTTATATCCTCACTTTCGGAGGAAAATGCTTGACACTATGACTATGTTATGTTGTTGGCAAACTTCGTCAATTTGTCAACATTTTCACAACTATGCATAGGAAAATATATGTTGTGCCATTTTAATAATTTATTTTATTTTATTTGCCACTGAGATGTACACATATTTCAGAATTTAAATTCATTATCCACTAATCTAGGTTTAAACACAACACAGGTGTTTCTAAAATCAAATTATCGCCTTCTGATATAAAGGTGTAATTTTTTATTTTCAGTATAATTTATTTTTAACTATTGTCTATATTTTTTATAACAGCAGTTACAGTAAGTCTGTGTCATTCCACTGCTGGGCAAAGGCCTTCCCCCATGACTATCATACTCATACTCGTAGACAACATTATTATTGTTTTCAAACTACCTAATTACAATACAAAGTTTGTCTGCAGTTGCACTTCTCGACCAAAACTTGGATTGAAACTAGAATGAAGCGTCGAATAATTTTTGATTAAACTTTGCTGCATTGCTTTCCGTCAAATTAACAGTACTCGGACTTGTTTACGACTTCTGGAATATATAAATTTGTAACTTGACTTTATTTTCTTAACTATTATTAGTAATTTATTCATAATTTTGTATGAATCTCTTGATTTCACTTAATTATATTATTTTTTTGAACTTAGATAATAGAGAAAAATCTAATTATGTTCTTATTTATTTATATCCTGCACTACTTTTAATAAATTTTAGCTTTCGACACTCTACCTACACTATACCGAACTAATAAGAGATTGAATTCAACCTGAATAAAATAACAACTAAGTATAATCTCAAAAAGAGTTTAATTGTCACACAATTGTTTCGCTGTTGTGAGGTGTGAACGTCAAAAAGCTTTATAAGTAATGTGTTTTAAAAGCAATTGTAATGTGTTATTTTCACTAAAACTATTTTCAAAAAATGTAATTTTAATTTGACAGTATATCGGTGACAGTTTTGCCTTTAATCAATGTATATTACAAACATATTCGTAGAATACCTCAAAGCACACTTTTGCCAACAAAGTAATAATATTGGAACAACAACATAAGATTCTAAAGTGACACAAACGCGAAGGGTGAGCTTCAATAGAAGGTACCTAATATAATTGGATCGACACGACGAACCAAATTAGCTAGTGAAATATGCACAACATTATTAAAGGTCTGCTTTATTTGGCATGCCATTATTACTATTCTTAATTATTCATAACGGTTTTAAAAGGGAGAGCTATTGTAGGGGAGTAATGACCAGATATTTATTAAATATTTGCGTTTATTTTTTGTTTTTATGTATTCTTCAAGCGTATGTTCAATTTTCACCTTTGTCTGCTATTGCGTTTCCTTTTGATATCCGTAGCGTTGTCTTGATTTAATTACCTGGATAAAGTTATTGAGACATATCATCGTAAATAAATTTTTGTTTCAATATATCAATTACTGATGTCCTCATGTATCATAATTATCTAATAAACAGTTTAATTTAGGTGTATAAGTGTAGATCTCATCAAACATAAGGATCGTCTACAATCTTCTGCTGAATACAGTGCATAACACGGGCATTTAAAAAAATTTCTCAGTGATGTCATAAGCCTGCGGCATGCTTATTAATTAATATCTATTTATATATTAAATACTCCTTCAAGTGTATAAAACGTTTTACAAATAAATATTTCATTTGAAATACAAAATCATAACTGCGTTTTAAAATAAATGGATGGCACAAAGGCTGAATAATAATATGCAGTCGTTAATTAATTTTTTTAAGAAATGCTGATCTTCAGTATTCTGTAAATATCTACTTATCAGTGTCTATATTTTTGTTTGCAGTGCTTTTTTAATTAAAATATGTTTAGTATGATTCTTTAGGAGTTTACAAAATTATATTTAACGTACACAAAGTACAACACATACAACAAATTCATTCGCAAGTTATATTTTTGTGTAGGTATTTTTTTCAACATCTTTTAACGCAAACTAATCAATTTTAACTAAATATAAAAACTTTAAGTTTGAGTTTGCCATAAATTTATTTGGAATATGAGCTCTGCTCTATTCATCATATACATATATTAATAATATGTGTATTTACATTCATAATTTAGAGTTCAGACCAACATCGCAGTTAGAGAAACTACGGCACCCTCTTTGACTTAAGGTAAAGCTACAAACTAAGGACAAGTTGCAGTTCATTTAAGTGCGCCTTCAATATTATCAAACTTCGTACTTTGTAAAGTTGCATACGATACAGATCGGAGAGAGCTTTAATAGAACTTGCTAATTAGTCGTACGAAGCTCTCGTCGTACGAATCGCGAGTCATTTAAACATCTACCGTTATAACCTTTGAAACATCTGAAGTCTGCTTAGATTCCAAGCGTCTTTGAAAGCTAAGCTTTGTGTCAAATAGAACCTAAAGACGCTTTCCGTAGACGTATTCATCTGACTTAACGTAATAGGGTAACTTAGCCGGTTCGTCAGCCCCCTCTAGTTTTTGGCCTGTACGCAGTTATCCTACCTTATTAGGAAAACATTACTAATTTGAACATTTTATGCCACCAGTACCATAAGTTATGATTTTAAATGTAAGTCACACTTCCTTTTTATATGTTTAGAATAGTTCAATTGTCTCTTCAGTACGCTTGCCCGAATTAAGTATTGTACACGTGTTAAATTTAAAGGAAAAAAAGTGCGTAACAATATTATGTGAGGTAAGTTACGTTAGTAACATAGTGTTTAAAAAAATTGTATCTCATTCTATTTTAGACCTATTTGTAAACTAGATCGAATCCAGTTCTAGTAAATGAAAAGTCTCAGACGGAAAAAGTTCCGAAACTGCGGTTTCAAAAACGGCAAAGGAGAGCAAATAAAAGTAATTTGAATAAAAACTATTCATCATCATCATATCAGCCCAATGACGTCCACTGTTGAACATAGGCCTCACCTAATTTCAGCCACAACGAGCGATTTTGTGCCGCCCGCATCCAAAAGCCACGCGCAACCTTTACCAGGTCGTCGGTCCATCTGGCGGGGGGCCGCCCCACGCTGTGCTCTCCAATACGTGGCCGCCACTCGAGAACTTTTTTGCTCCATCGGCCATCAGTTATGCGAGCTATGTGGCCTGCCCACTGCCACTTCAGCGATGCGATTCGGTGAGCTATGCCGGCAACTTTAGTTCTCCTGCGGATCTCCTCATTTCTGATTCGATCACGCAGAGAAACTCCAAGCATAGCCCTTTCCATGGCTCGCTGAGCGACAGTGAGCTTTCTAATGAGCCCCATAGTAAGCGGCCACGTCTCAGTACCATAAGTCATTACTGGCAACACACATTGGTTGAAGACTTTTGTCTTCAAACATTGGGGTATTGTGGACGAGAAAATAGCTCATAGTTTCCCGAACGCTCCCCATCCGAGTTGGATTGGGCGGTTAACCTCTTTCTCGAAGTTGGACCTACCTAACCGGACCGTTTGTCCTAGGTATATATATTCGTCAACAACTCTGAGATTAGAGCTCCCCACAGTAATAGGGGCGGGCGTTACATGGCGATTAGACATGATTTTAGTCTTGTCCATGTTCATTTTGAGGCCCACCCGTTGAGAAGCTCTATCGAGGCTACCGAGCATTGAGCTTAGGTCCTCCAGCGATTTTGCCATGACCACAATATCGTCGGCAAACCAAAGGTGGGTGATGTACTCGCCATTAATGTCTATGCCAAATCCGTCCCAGTCCAGAAGCTTGAAGACATCTTCCAACGCAGCTATGAACAGTTTCGGAGATATTACATCTCCCTGTCTCACAACTCGTTGCAGTTGGATAGGTTTCGAGCTCTGATCCTGGATACGAACTGACATCGTGGCGTTTCTGTACAAACACCTCATCACCTCGATATACCGATGGTCAATTCAGCATCTCTGGAGTGCCTGTAGCACTGTCCGTGTTTCCACCGAATCGAAAGCTTTCTCAAAGTCCACAAACGCTAAACATAGTGGCTGGTTATACTCTTCGGTCTTCTGTATAACCTGCCGCAGCGTATGTATGTGGTCTATGGTACTACAGCCTCTTCGGAACCTGGCTTGTTCGGGAGGCTGGAAGTCGTCAAGCCTGCGCTCGAGACGATTCGTAATGACTCTCGAAAACAGCTTGTACACATGGCTCAGGAGCGTGATGGGCCTGTACTTTTTTATGGAGGGTGTTATCGCCCTTCTTGAAAAACAGTACCACTCCTCTAATCCTCTAATTTTTTTTTGCAAATATTTATTTCATATTTTTTTTTTATAGAATTGAAATGCATAATGGTGTAAAAGCATCGTAATGAAACCGAAGCATGAAGTACGCATGTGGTTGATGCGCGTTACACTTACAAAACCTTTTTTATAACCGGAAGAGATTAAAAACCAGAAAATTCAATATAACAACGTTAATAAAAATAATTTTGCTGATTCACCCTCAGGCACGATCGCGTTGTACTGCAAAAGCTGAAATGTATTCCGGGCACCCAAAGTTACAAGTGCAATTGTGAACTTATCCTTTATTACTCGTAGCTGTAGGCTGATATTATAGCTGCAGCCAACAGTTTTACAAGCTTATGTTTATTTCAGATTTTGCTACAGCAAGTTATATAATCTACTGAATTATTAAACTCCGCTGTTATTAATGACAATACATCTGAGTAGGTAATTGTAAGAAATTTTATCTACCCTCATCCTCCCATCTATAGAAATAAAAAGAATAAAAAACTTGAATGACAGTCAGTACAGACAGACAGTATTATGATACAGCTATTCTATGGATCACTGTATCATAATTTACCTTTTTTTCCATTATACAATGTCACCCAACAGCCTGCATGTAACAGCCTGAATTTTTCTGAAAATCTCATGAAAAATTATGTAAAATTATTATATAGTTAAATGTGTGTTATTCAAGACTTGGTTTATTTTTGTGTAAAATTCCAACAAATTCTTTTATTGCATTTTGCTTAAAAGCTTAATATAAATCATTAAGTCCTTTTTTATGTCGAGGACGAGTTAGGCACCTTAAAAATTATCTATTGTTCGTGACGTTTGTTCTATTATACTTTTTCAAATGGCAAGCGTGCCAATGTCGACAAATTCTGCCATGTTGTCAAAAATTTTTGTATTGTACTTTTATGTTTTTAATGTATTTGACGATTTTATAAGTTAATTTATTCTATATTTGTTAATCATTTCACAGTTTTGAAGTAATCAAGCATAATGAAGAAAACTGTTTATAGGATATGGCCGAATATTGCTACAGAATTTCCTTCAGGAACTGCATTTACTCCCCCGTCAGTCCTAAGTGATGAGGGAAAAAAATGTATGGAACTCTTTAATCTTGGACTTCTATCAGAGCATGAATCTTATATGAGAAATCACCGAGAAGTAAGTAATTATAGTAAAAGTACATACTGTATGATTAAAGTAACAATATATTTTTGTGTGACCCTTTGTCAAGCTGAGGCGAATAAAGAACTAAGAATCTCGGATCGCGGCCCCAGTGGCCTCATCCATTTGATTTAATATTTTTCTGCGGGCGATTGGGACCACTTATCAATCAATTTAAAAATTATATTGTTCAAACCCAAAATAGTGTAGGTACTACTTGACATAAAATATTTTATTAATTTTTCATAGTAAAAATAATTTGAGGCCATATGAATCAGGCCCAGATCGCATCTCTGAGAAATACTCTTGATGAGTTTCAAATTTAGTCCTAAAACAAATTTTTTTTCTTCTCCCTTAATTACTCAAATCCCTTAATATTACGTACAATAACACGCGCAGTCCATCGCTATCTCGCGCCGGTCAGCCGTGTCTTGCGCGCCCCGTACGTTTAACCTTTTGACCGCCGCGCCACGTCAAATCAGTATCACCGTGCCTTGAGCGCCAAGCTTTTAAAATACAGTTTTGACGTGCCATGTAGCCATTGGCGTGGTGAGCACGTTTTCATTTTACGTGTCTCTGGCGTTTAAAGGGTTAATACTATATTATAAAGAGGAATGATTTGCTGGAGTATAGTTTTCTGAGACGTCTAGCGATGATCCGAGCGAGCCGGCGTGTGACATCGCTCGACAGCGCTTGACGGAGAGCTGAGACCGTGTGGGTCCGCGAGGGCTGGTGCGAGATTTGTATATCTGTTTTACAAAGTTAATAAAATACTCTATTCTTAGAGCAGGAAACTTCGATATTGTACTAACAAATATTTAATTATCATCTCGCACATTCTCGCGCGTCTAGACCTTTTACACCAAAGGTGGGCAGGGCGTGGATAGAAATTTTGCCATACATAATATTTGAAATCTCGCTCGGCCCATCCACTTCTCGCCTCACTGGTTTAAACCCACTTTTATAACCATTGTTCTTTCAAATTGCAAATTAATTTTATATTTATATTTTTTATTTGTATTTTATCTGTATCACAGATAATTGAAATGATGAAAACAGTCCTATCATCAGCTAGCAGCCTATCAGATGCTAAAAGAACCAGTTTCTACCGCTCTAAGTGCTACAGAAGTATTATTGAACAACTTTTCAAAACAATAGATGAACTAAGCGAACAGGTGGAACCACATATCGAGGTTAGTAATGTTTATATTTATAAATTTATTTTATTAACTAGCTGTGCCCGCGACTTCGTTCGCGTGGATGTCGGAACTTAACAATGTATTTTTTTTTTTTTATTTATGCTAGTGCTTCTTTATAAACAACATTAACTGTGGAACCATCTGGAGCGTACACAATAAAGGTTATTGGGGTTGTTTACGCATGAAAGAGCTACGTATATAATAGTTGACCATGGGAAAAGCATCCAATATTTAGGTCCACCCCCGCAACATAATATTTTACTTCGGAAACACTATTATAATTTTATTCAAAACTGCACGCAGTTGATCTCTAACTTTAGTCCAGTCTAAGTTCGATAGATGGCGCTGTTTTTATTAATTTATTTTATTATTAGGTGTGAACTGATTACGATGAAACAAAAAACTTAATGTTACTTCAATTTACGCACATATTGTTCTGTATAAAAGTTACGTGAAGTTGTGAGACCAAGTGCACATAACCCTAATTTTACTTCTGCAACACTCGAAATTCAAATATCTTTTGATAGACTGAACCGATTGCAATGAAACAAAATCTATATTTTACGTCAAGTTACGCTCAATCGTTGTGTATAAAAGTTATCTACATTGCTTTCGTACATTTTACGTAGTGCCCTAACAAATAAACAGAGAATCAGACAGACAAAAATTCTAAAAATGCTGGAAATGGGTTCTATTGGTTGTCCCTTAACACCCTGGCTATTTTTTGGATTTTTTTTTATGTACAAAAACGACTTTTCTTCAGATTTATTATATGTATAGATATAGATATGGCTGTTTGAAACGTTCAGAATCTTAAATGGATTAAAGATCTGCCTATTTAGTGGCGGTAAAACCACAAAACTCGATTAACTGCTTACAAATATATTTCACTAATTAATTTGAACTAGAGTTGTAATTAGAGCAAAAGTGCTAATCTGAAATAATAGGCATGAATATATTATGTGCAGGTAATAGAGTAAAAAGAGTTATTCACAATTGAGAGTCATCGATGATCCTTTACTTATGTGTGAGTCGAGAGCACGCGCGGGTAGTGTAAAGACGCCATAAAGTTCTCCAAGACAACGAGTGTGTTTCATATAGTGCAGGTGTAAGATTTCAGGTAGTTATTTAGAACTCTTTAGGGACTGCACAAATGACGGCGGGGTGCGGTCTTTTAGACCACGAAGCAATAAAGACCGCGTCTGAACGTGGCTATCAGCGCCTGCGGTGGTACAAACTGGTTTGTTCGATTCACGGCGGCCAGCCACGGTCATGTCGTGGCGGGAACTGGCGGCGCGGTCGTTTTGTCCCCGCGCGTTATCAGTATACAATACCCTTTATTCTATAGTTCGCAGTGAAAATGACAAGCCCGCGCCGCCCCATGTCTGCGCTGCGCCATACTGTTATATAATACGTACTGATTTATGTAACATTATATTTGGTCTAGACCAAAGAAAGAATGGATATCAGGGAAGAAATTCATCTTCTGATGCTGGAGGCAGAACTTTCTAAAAAGAAGGATTTACAGTACGTAGAAGGAATATTTCCACCAGCATCGACAGTATCCTCTTCATTTAAATCTGTTATTACAAGCTTAAGCACTTTTTCATCTGAAGGTAAGTCATATTTTATTAAATAAATATTATTATTATCATCCTATATCGTCAAATTTTATCAGTTATCACTGTAATCATGGCGTACTTATATTAAGTTACAAATTTAAATTATAGGGTTACAATATTATTGTGTCAAAGTATTTTAAAAACACATGCAGCAGTTAACCTCTTTTTCATTTTGTTTATACTTAAGGGAATATGATTGATGACACGTAGCAATAAAGTATATGTGGTTTTATTGTATGTATTGTGTTATTTATGTTATGTAGATATTATAAATACGACGAAATATGGTACAACGCAAACCGCCTAACGTTTATTACACAATTCGCACGGAATAGATATAGATATTTCAAACGGAATAGCAATGCAAGTAGCATAGGGGCGCACGAGACTTAGCTGGTTGGGTACCGCGAGGCACTGTAGGTAATTAGGTAGCGCTGGACATCTTTCGGTTGAAAGGATATGCGTGATTTTAATTCACACTCACCCCATCCACTCCTCACCTCGCCGGTGTAAAACTACCTTAAAGATTATTTGTACCTTTTTGATACGGAACTCAACAATATATTGTTCGAAATAATTTGAAATTTAGACACAAAATTATAAACAGCCATCGAGATTAAAATACTAAATTTGTGTGGCGAGAGGAATAAGAATTCAATGTACCTATCCTCTTATTCATTCCCTAAATATGAAAGGCAACTAAGCAAAAAAAATAACAATATACCCATGGAACAGCTATTCAAATGGCTGCATCAGCATGGCATTTTTAGGGTTCCTTCTCAAAAAGGTACAAAAAGAACCCTTATGGTCTCGCTCTGTCCGTCCGTCTGTCACAATATTATATCTGGGAATCCACTTAAGCTATCGAAATGAAATTTGGAATAGTTTTAAAAACTGCTGATCCAACACCAGGATTTCAAAAATTGAGAATGTTTTTATTTTCTCTGCATAAACGGCCGAAATGGAAGGGTTGAAATTTTAAATTGAGACTTAATGGGATATTAAATGAAAGGGCCTTGTGTCCACATTCTAAAACCTATTTTTATTTATTTTTACACCCCAAAGTTTTTAAATTAGGATTAAAAACATCAAAATACCATTCCTCCCTTTTGGGATCTCCGAAGTTTGTGATGAGAAAAATGTGAAGTTGGCAATTTGATGACGCCTGCCGCATAAAGGAATAATTCCAGTTGATACAATACATGTTACAAAAAAATAAAACGATGTAATTATCTTACACACTTTACTTACTTTGGGACTAGATGGCGCTGTGTGAATGTGGTAGAAAATTATATATTATATATTTCCTTCCCGGTCCGGTATACCCTTGCTACGTCTGTTAGCTACCACAATCAAACTTTTGGAATACAAAATTGTTGGGCGTCTCATCGAAATGAAGCTACTCAAGAAAAATTTGCTTGATAGCAATAAAAAAAAATTTGGACCGAGATCCCGTACTTATAACTAGGATAGTACGGAATCATCCTTTTTTTACCGTTTGTTTCTTCTTTTTGTGTTTAGGTATCTGGATAATTATCTGTTATTGTTTCCGTGTATCGTAATAATATAATATAGGATAATATAGATTTAATATAGAAGCCATACAATTTTTCATTACTGTTCCCATGTTGCCAACTGATCGAAGTTGTATTGTTTTAATAATTTGAAGCAAGTTGTTAATACTAATTTATTTTTCTTTCAACAGAATCACTTCCACCTCCGGAGCCAACCACGTATGATATATTCTTCAATATGGTAGATAAGTTGGTGGATAAGGCTATTTACCAAAATTACAATGATCGCGTTATCCGCTATGACACAGCGTATGTTGAAGTAATGAAAGCCGTTGAAAATGCCATGGAATTAACTGTTGTGGAAATAAAACTTGATATAAATCACCTTATAGTCATGGCACTCAAAAATTTTGATCTGATAATAGAGGAACGACTGAAAATCCGTAATTCTTTTTTCATATTTATCCAATAAGAGAGACCTATTATAAAAAAAAAATATAATGTGGAGATTCTTTACAGTCTAAAGCCTAGTTATATGGTTGCTAAATAAAAGCAAAAGGCAATTGTGACAGAGGCACGCTAATGTAACCGTTTGTAAGATAGTAGTAACCTACAACCTAGCTAAATGTTTGATTAGTGTTGGGCACTCAAAGCATCCTGCGTCTTCTTAACTGATTCATAAAACCAGTATTAGTGACAGAAAAATTAAATATCTTTTAACTTAACGAAATCTTTGATATAAGTAAAATTCAAGATTAGAGTACTGATAAAACATAATATTTTGTTGACAGTGGCTGAACAAAACTGGGAGAAAAGAATGAGAAAAAAATTAAAAAGAACTCTGCGACGAATAGAAAACTTTAAAGGTTTGATATATACAATGCTTCTTTAATTAATTAATTAATCTTTAAAGTCCGACAAAAATAGTGACCAATGACGAGAAAATAAAAGGTCAAAAATTATAAAATACCCAAGCTCAGTCTGTCGTTGGTACTTACAATATATCCATTTGTATTTTTTTTAGGTAAATTTCCCAAAAGTTTTTTAGATAAGTTTTTCTCTTTGATTTATATTTTTTCTCGGAATTAGATTTCTGATAAATTTTCATTAAATTTAATAATTTGAGAGTTTAAAAATTTAATGTAATATAGTAAAATGTAAGCGGCATAAAGTCGCTCGCAGTGGCGGAGGTTAGGTGAGGCCTATGTTCAGCTGTGGACGTCATTGGGCTGATATGATGATGATGATGATACCACAATACTGCAAGAAATAATATAGTTAAATTGAATTTACAAGACACTTAAGACTTTGGAACATTTATAGTAAACAAACGATAAAGTACATCGTAAGGTAAATAATTATACAATCACAACAATAATATTTTCAATAAACATTTAATAATAAATCGCGTCAAGTATGACTAGCTTCCGCCGCCAACGTCACCTTTGTGGTATGGGACAATCCCAGCCTTACGCCCACCACTGCAACTCCTGTAAGCCGGGTTAACAGGGATGACCCTAGTGAACAGCGAGTTTTGACACTCAGCAGTCCGAGGGAATGCCGGTTAGGCATTTTTTCATTACTGTCTTGGTACCCGCAACGAAATTAATCAGAAGTAAATGAAGGAGTTGGTCACCCGGTCACCCCGATCTGCAAAATGTACCCACCTTCTCTATCCCAGAGAAATCTAAAAAATCTAAATTTCTAGGGACTAGAATTTCAATTTAAATATGCCATATTTAACAAGTGTTTATTTAAACAAGTACTTAAATATAATTAAAAGAATTAACAATCCGACTGCAACAAAACTACAGAGAGCAACTCACTAAAAAGACCGTAAAATTATTGTGATGTTAAATTTAAATACATAACATATGTATATATTTGTAATTTCCATTTGATTCCCTTTATTTTGATACTCTACTCGATAGGTACGATAGGATATCGATTGGTTAAACAAATAATAGTACTACTTACAATTTGGAACCATTTAATTATGTATAATCTCTTTTTACCCACGACGGAACAGAGACGGTATACGCGTTTGGGGTGAGAGGCTGTGTGTTTGTGTGTTTCAACTTAATGCCATATATCACGGAAACGGTTTGACCGATTTAGATGCGGTTTTCTGTAAAGCGTGTGCGGCTCTTGGGGAAAGATTACTTAGAGATTAAGTAAAAAAATTTACAAATATACAAGATACGCGCGAAAAACAATACCCGTCCTGACAGTCGGGTAAAAAGCCAAAAAACCCGACTACCTTGCCTTTCCAAAAAGTAGCCTTTGCATATTATTAATTATTATGTATGTTATTAGGTATTTTGTGACTTTTGATAGTGCTATTTAGGTATTTAATAATATGAATGTAATTTATTTCCATCTTTTTAGTCCTTTTTAGGCAGTCGGTTAAATTAACTTTTTTATTTATTTTATTTGTTAGCATGTGTTCTAGCGATCGTTCTTATACTTAAATGTTTTATCAAAATCGTTTAACTGCTTCACTTAAATGATCAGTGGCTAAATAAAGAATGATGGGAGCGAAATCCCGCACGCCGTAGCATAATATTATATAGCTTACAAACAAATACACTCTTCAGCTTTATAATATTAGTATAGATATAGAGATTCGGGGATGAATACGAATATTATAACACCTTGCACTCAAAATCGGTCAAGCTATTTAGGTTACAAGAGACAACTGGAGCTGCGGGCAATAGTTAGTCCATATACCTAATATAAAATTGAAATAGGCTATTAATTAGCTTTAATCTGATATCCATATTGCGATAACACTAAAAAAACGTATGTTTTGAAAGTTTACCTCCGCCATATTGGTTTATTGTTGACTATGTTCTATGACACTTGGCAGAAAAATACAAATCTAATGACACCTCACACTTTAAAATCAGCCAAGCCGTTTAGGCTACAGAAGGTCACAATGGAACAGAAATGCCCACATACATACATACGCGCGAAAAACATTACCCTCCTTTTTGGCAGTCGGGTTATAATTTTAGAAACCATACATATTTACTGGAATTTTGAAATATTATCTTATAGTGCGCGTGTATGGACCATAATATATGGAATCTGTCCCTGTACTAGATATCAAGATTCTAGACCCAGTGGTTTGGATTTAGTGATGATTTATCAGTCAGACAGTTTCTTCTTTTATATTGTTTATAGATGTAATTTTTTTTTTAAATAATATTAATTTAAGACTCGAAAAATTACAGATATTTTTATTACTTTAAACTACATTTCTGTGATAAGTAAACAATTAATATGTATTGTAGATAAGGCTATACAACAAAAAAATGCATTACAAATCTGTCCTAAACTAGGAAAGTCCTGTATCTTATATTTTTTTTTCTTCTTTTCTTATCACATAGAAATATTTTAATGCCCTCAGCAAGATAACTCCAACGAAATAACAGTAGCTTTTCGTAACTCCTTTTAAGGCTAGAAGCCATCTTTTTCCATGATATATGATATATGAATACATAGTAGTGATACAAATTTCATACCTGAACAGGATACGTAACGCCACCGTCATCAGTGAAAAGTGTATTATCATCACATGAAAGCTATAAACAACGGCTACAACGTCCATGCAAGTGCCAGCCACAAGGCAGCTACAATCGGTATCCAAAGGTATCAAAAAAGTATAAGTCGGTTAAACTCATGCAAACATTGTACATAGCATAAATTTTAACAGTAGTTTTTTTTCACCTTTTCCTACGATATCATAAACCTGTAAAGGCGGAGACATATTACTGTATCGTGGTGTGTCGTGATGCGTCAGAGACGCGCCCGACGATACGACTTTCAAATATGTCCCTAACCATATTAAATATATGAAACCGATATACTTCTGGCGCGTCAGAACACGCCACGATACGTAAGTATGTTTCCGCCTTACAGTATAGAATTCATAACGATCACTTTTTTTATTATGATGGTGGCAACCAAGTTTGCGGTCCGCACGGTGGTAAGTGGTTACCATAGCTTACTACTATAACATCAAGAGGATCATATGAGCGTTGACGACCATTTAAAAATGTATCAGTTTCTTTTTTGAAGAAAAGCCTTAACTAAAAACCTTTTTTCGTGAAAGTTCATTCCACAATCATGGCGTCCGCTAGAGACTTTCTCAGGAATTTGTTTCCTGTGAAATGTGGATTTCCTGCCATTGATGGTTAAGACGGTGAAGGGTTCAGATTGCCTTATTAAAAAGCTTTTCAGAACACGAATGACTACAGAAACGAATTGTAAAAGTACTTTACAACCTTTTCTCATACCTATTAAATTGCGGCAAGAAATAATAAGAATTGGTCGAGCCATTTCGGCGGCTTGCGACCACACCACAAACACCGTGGAAAGAGATTTTTATTTATTAGATGTGTAAAATCAAAATATTGTTTCAGGATCGTTTTGGTATTTATTTACCCCCAGATGTAACTTATGATCTTGAAAGTATAACGGCTGATCCTGAGTTGGAAGGCTGTGGGAAAACCAAAGAAAAACCTAAATCCGATCCAATCTGAATCCGAAATGCCAGCAAAAAAATAATAAGACATACTTATAAGTTATAATTAAACAAAAAAATTTGTCTTACAACTAAAATGGGATAATCCTACCCTCATGCCCGATGCATGATGAGAGTCCCAGGGAATTCAGAAGTAAATGGAGGAGTTGAAAAGAAATTATCCACTTCCCTCCATAGCAAAGCGGGAGACAAAAGTAATCTGCATAGGATCTAATCCGATTAGAGAGAAAGCACCGCGGTTAAAAATTACGGGACCTAATGATTCCAGTAAAAGTATGGCAAAAATGCTTAAACGCACAAAAATTCGCCCGGGTCGACACAAGATCCCCATAGTATGCACTACACCTGACTATATCTAACATGCATATTTCCAAACACTACACTCCCAGAATATGTGATGAGCAGATTGTTCTTTGTTGGAATCAGGTGTAGAACATTGACTATTTGCCGAATCAACTAACGTAAATGAAATTAATTTGCTCCTAAAATTGCCAAGCTCCGGGAGAAACTGGGCGACACAATGATCGACCTCTAGCCATTTCTTCGACAACCGTTCAACAATAGATTGAAAAAACTGGTAAAGGCACTCTTTAGTTGATGTATCCTACCTTTCCTGCCATTCTTTTATAAAGTTTTTATAGGTAGCAGTTTCTTGGGTAAATAGCCTAATAATTCTGAGGTGGTCACGTGGTGTGTTGTGTAGCTTATTGCAGCATGTCTCTGCACCTCAAGATCGGCCGGAAGAACCCAGGCAAAGCTTCAGTACTAACCGTCCTATATGCCTTGCACAAAAATATCAAAGCGAAACGTTGACTTTGGAGCAGGTTGCACCATGCGACACCGATAGTGGCCCTATCAGCCCAAACCGGCGCATGCAGTCAGTTCACCCCCGAGCATATAGCTATGGCGATCCCTCTCTGACCAACCGGTTAAGGCAAGCCAGGGTTGAAAGTCCTGTGGTCGCTCTTGGAGATCCACTCCAGTCAGCCAACAAAAACATGCTGGAGACGAGGCCTAGACCTTCACTCACATTCAGCTCGCCACTAGCTATCACTTATTTATTATTTATTTATTAAAGGCAGTTTGTCTTATATTATGACTATTACTGTCAAACTACATTCATAATTGTTTACTGACAATTTTAGAGAATAATTTAAAGGCGATTTTATAGTTTTATTAATAACCTACTACTTACTTATATTTTATGTAGAAATTTATCCAAGATATTATTTTAGTTTTTCTTATTACTCATATTATATATTTAATTTTCTCTTTGTTAAGTTTCTTAATAATAAAGCAATAAAAAGCAATAAGTTTTTTTATTGTAAAGTAGTTGTTTAATAAACTATTTTTAACAAAAAAATATTAAAACGACTTCAAATCAGTACTAAAAAGCGAAAAATAAACTGAATTAGATATTTAAATCCAAGCTAAAAAATACCTACCTACCTGTTTAAAGTATAATACCCTATTACTAATCTGTTTAAAGTCGGTGCCAAGCCTAAAGAGTTTGTTAAGCTACGTACTACTCAGTACGTACATCTGTTACCGCTCGCTACTTCACACCACCTCGCACTTGCGTGTGATCGTACCTAATGGACGGCTCATACTGAGTGATATGACCTCATTAGGCTGGCACCGACTTCAAACAGATTAGTAATAGGGTATTATACTTTAAACAGGTAGGTAGGTATTTTTTAGCTTGGATTTAAATATCTAATTCAGTTTATTTTTCGCTTTTTAATACTGATTTGGAGTCGTTTTAATATTTTTTTGTTAAAAATAGTATTTTTCCATTTTTAGTGTACTTTTTATCTAGCAGATTTAATAATACTGGCTGGCAAACTAAGACGGAAAACCGAAATAAAGAATCTTCGATAGAAGGGAACGTCTTTTAAATATTCTAACAACACAACCTGATTGTAGAATAGAGGAATCTCAAAACTCTCAGCTTTTTATGTCTTTCTTTTTTCCTATAAAATGCGACAGGTAACAAGTATAGGTATACAATGCAAGTTAGATACTATATCGAAAACTTAAAATATCATCTAAGAATTCCTTTGAATTATACAACTTTATCTTCCATCAAGAGCTCTCACCTCAGACACTTGAAATAACACAACTTAAGGTTTATACATGGATGTGATATTTAAAGAAATCATCTTCTTACTCCTAAGGATTAAGAAGTTTCCCTTCCAGTGACAGCTCACCTAAATAACCTACAAGAATACAACTATAGGTTTATAAGTACCTATAATGTTGAAAGAATTATCCTCCAACTCCTAAAAGTTAAGGAGTTATACCTTCCAGTGACAGCTCACCTGAATAACCTACAAGAATACAACTATAGGTTTATAAGTACCTATAATGTCGAAAGAATTATCCTCCTACTCCTAAGAGTCAAGGAGTTATACCTTCCACTGACAGCTCACCTGAATAACCTACAAGAGTACAACTATAGGTTTATAAGTACCTATAATGTCGAAAGAATTATCCTCCTACTCCTAAGAGTCAAGGAGTTATACCTTCCAGTGACAGCTCACCTGAATAACCTACAAGAATACAACTATAGGTTTCCTTGGTTTTGAGTAGCGGTAACCCTTAAATTCTAGGTCTATGGTTATTTTATTTTATTTAATTTGGGAAAACAAACAACTGTACATTGTATCTTACTGGCTAGGTACACAATAGAATAAATTAACGTACAATCCACGGCGTTTCCACATGTTACTAAGAGAAGTACAGTTTAAACCTAGTTGAAGCTTAAGGCTATTGAAGTTACTATTGAAGTTGAAGAAGTGATTGTTTAATATTATTTTTAAATTCATTACGTGTAGAGGCAAACATATCGACATTATTAAAGAATGTATTGAAGTCCTTAACCATCCAATGGAGGGGAGCTCGTTCACCCGCATTCGTACGACTAGCAGTTGTAGCAAATAACGGGTAAGCGCGCGCCTCACGGCTTATAACAGTCCTGGGCACTATATAATATAAAGCGTTAACAAGTTCTGGACATGGTTATGGGGTTAAGCCTTTAAAATGTTTTAAATTATTGTCATTTTATTATTGCTGATTCTGTGTGAATTTTTTCGATATTTTATGTTAATTCAACATTTTTGATATTAATTTATATTTAATTTTTTATGACAATATATTAATTTGGGACTAGATGGCGCTGTGTGAATGTAATTATGAAAATATTATAGTGAAGAAAAAGTCTATTCTATTCTTCTTTATGGCAAGTGTGCCGTTTGTCGACAATTCTGCCAATGTCAGATGTGCAAAGGGAAAGCAAGTGTACATAAATAACGGTTAAATGAAACTGGCAAATACTTCAAACAGCAGTGGAAATCAATGGGCTGACACGACGATAATCATAATGATAAGTAGATAAATTATAATTTCATTAATCGGTTCAAGCATTAGTTGACATTGACTGGATACTGGATAAATAAAGCTTCTTTAACCAGTCTTTGACCGCTTGATTAAAATCTGAAAATTTGTTTGATGTTTGATACTCACAGATTCTGAAGTTAATGACCAAATAAATCGGATCTTAGTGCAGGACTTCTAATGCTGCACAAAAAAGGCAGCTGTTTGAAGCAAAAAACAATATTCTAGTAAAAGAAAACAATATGCCACACGTTGAGGTGAGTAATAAATAGCTTATTGTAATTTTCACAAAGCGGGGTTCAAAAATGTACATAGATATACTATTTTTTGTCAATATCTGGCATTTTTAAGTACTAAGGGGAAGGTCCACACACTGCGAAACCTGTATTTTGTCAAACGATTGTTTTTAAAGTAATGTGTTTTAGAAATGAAAGTTTGTCAAATGATTAGTTTTTCTAACGTTGTTCTTAAAATGATAATTTGTCATACGTTTTTTATGAAACAATAGTAAACCGTTGGAGATAGATAAAAAGTGTTAAAGCCAAAGTTGTAGAAAATTTTATCAGCTTTTATTGTGTAGTACAATAAAATTTCGTTTGACGCACTGTTTTCGAGATGTAAGCAAAAAAAAACAAAAAACGGGACCTTCTTTGTGCTCTCCCCCCCCCCCCCTTAGGCTCTCTCTTAAATAATCTTCGCAAAAATTCAATTTTTTTAATCTAAAATTTTAATTGTTATTGTGAGTTATCCGTTGAAGATAGGCATATGCTAACGCGGACTTTTTTACAGATATTGATATGTTCTCTAATAATGAAATACATTGTTTTGTTCCATTATCAATAGTTTTCGCAGCGCATGCGATGAAAGACTTTTTATGACAATTTTTGGTTATATTATTCAAGTTTTAGTAGGGATCTCTCCTTATTTCTGAAAATGAATTATAGCCTATATTATTCGGTGAGGATGTATCTTTCTAACGGTGAAAGAATGTTTAAAATCGAACTAGCAGTTTTGAGTTAAATCGCAACAAACAAAGAAACAAACAAACAAATCTATCCTCTTATTTAAATCAGTATAAATAAAGATAGAATTATAGACTACTCTTCAAGCCCTTTCAATTGATACTCATATTATGTGGATCGAAGAATAAAAGTGGGTCCACCATTTTGAAACGGCGGCCATATTGAAATTATTAGAATTTTTATTTTGGAATAGTGTATTGTCACCGGAACTAAAGGTGTATGCCAAAATTACAGCTTCATCGGATACCTACAAGTGGTCATAAAATGATTTGCCAGATTTGAAAGTTACATATAAGTTACATGTTAGTTATATTGTATATCACGTACAGTGCAAGTTAATAGAAAGCTTGTAAAAAGATACGTTATCTAATAGTAAATCCTGTGCTAAAAGAACATAGTAATATTAGGTATCTGTAATGAGCTTATATAATTCACAGACTCAGTGTTTTCCAACATGGATTTTCGAAAAAAATCATATTAAAAGAAAATTAAAAAAAAAAGTTGAATGCGACGCGACGCACGCTCCGCGATGTGTCTCGCATACAGAAGTTGCGAATGGTTTGCCACTAATGCTTATGCCTGAGGTACACATTAATGCATGCGTTGGGACGCAAATAAAACAAAATATATCCGGCTAAGTGAGACGTACAGTTTACAGCTGCGGCCTTTAAAGTAATTTTTGACGCACAAGTCTTCACTTCTACATTAAAAGTGAACATTGTAATAAAAATATGAATCTGCTGGCCTCATCTAAACATCACGGGCCACTCCAGCGAATGCTTGTCTGAAGACTAACGCTAGTCTAAACCTTTCTGAGATCGAATTTACAACATTAAACTTAAAATTGGTAGGTATTTAGTGCTACGACTATAATCTACGATTCATTGTTTAATTATCTGTTTGTAGAAGGAACAAAGTGAAATAGACTTACCGATCGCCCTAATGTCTGATCAAAATATAAATTTTATAAAAAATAGTTTTGGGCCAAGTAAAATTGAGAAGCCTAGTCCACCTTCAACAACATCGTCTTCATTTATATCTATTGTTACAAGTGCCACTACTTTCTCATCGGAAGGTAAGCCACTCATAATTTATTAGGTATTATAACTGAGATTTCCATAAAAAAAAATAACTAACTGGCCTGAATCTATCAGTCCGTGACACGAGATTTTTTTATATTAAAATAATATGTATATGTTGTCATACTTTTATTACACATTATATAAAGATGTTTTTACGGTTCCGTACCTCAAAAAGGAAAAAACGTAACCCGTATTGAGTTGAAATTAATATCAAATACTCGAATCTGCAATTCTTTAGTGCAATAAAAATCAGAGTTCTAAACTCAATCAAAAGATACAGCTGTTTATACTCCATATTTGTGACTTATCTTGACGATTAAAAAAGTCAATACCTATGGGTACTTCCGGTTGACCTAGAATCATGAAAAAAAGCACTATCAAGTTGCACAAGTAAAGGATAAAATAACTGAAAACCGTACGGCGGACTGACATTACATAACTTATAAAGAACTCCTCCTGTCTAGTTCCTGTTACTTGTTACGATCTTACATTTCAATCACAAAAAAAATATAGAAATCGATTTCCAAAAAGATTTTTCTAAGTGAGAGTTCTGTGCGCGAGTCCACTCGTGGCAGATTTTCAATTTTACAACACTATGACAAATAATTAAGATACTTTTAATTAATTGTATGTAATTTTTAAAATTACTTAAAAATATAATTCGCTCATATTTTAACAGAGAAATTTGAAGCAGCTCCAGTATTGACCACGTATGAGATATTCTACCAATGGGTATTGAAGACTGTAGACAGAGCTGCTCTCATAAATTACAAAGATTCTGATTTCCTCTATGACACAGCGTATGTTGAAGTAATGAAAGCCGTTGAAAATGCTATGGAGTTGACTGTTGTGGATGTGAAACAGGATTTAAGAAGACTGTTAGAATGTGCAATGACTAACTTTACTATCATAATAGAGGAGAAAGCTGCCGCTGGTAATTTATTCATAATCTTTATTCTATATAAAAGGCGAAGGTGCCTGAATGGATAAGTGACTGGCGCCGGCGTGCAAATCATGCGGTTCGAGTTAGATCCCGACCGGCAGTACCCATGTGGATTTCAATTTGTGGAATTGATATGTGTCAAGTGACTTTCCATCTGCTAACGGTGAAGGAAAACATCGTGAGGAAACCCACACACTCTAGAAGAAATTCTGTGACACATGTCTGATCCACCAACCTGCACTAAGCCAACGTGAGTGGATTATGGCCTAAACCCTCTCAGCTCTCTAGTTAGAGGAGAGGAGACCCGAGCCCAGCAGTGGGACTTAATCCCCCTTATTACAAAATATGGACTAAGTATTAAACCAGGTTTAAATTGACAATTGACTTAAATTACGGCACAAATTATGACGATATCTATAACTCAATGCAATCGTAAACAATTTACAATTTGTGATTTGAGACCGACCCAGATCACCATAATTTATTAAAGACTTTTTTTGACGAATTTCATATCGCCTAAACAGGTGATTTACAAAAATCAAAAAAGAACACCATATCTTGATTGTGTGACCCCGAATACTAAAAATATTTCATATTTTTATTTTGCTTATTTATCGAGAAAACAATGTCAAATAACAATCGGCCGGTAACTTGACCATATGTATAGAAACAACTTTTTGTAACCATAAGAACCAATTTATTCTTCTTATAACGCTTAAAATCTGAAAAACCTTCAAGACCTACCCGGTTCTTCCGAGATTTAAATAGTTTTACAGCTACTCTGAGTGGAGACGAATCCAACAAACAAAAATTCATTAACATCAGTCTTCCGGTTCTTGAAATGACTGTAAATGGTCTGACTAATACGAGTTTGTTTTGTAAATATCGTAAAAAAAAAACAGATAACACATTATGAGTCCGAAACGATCGTGAATATAAATGTTTTGAATATCTCATCTGTGATTTGAACAGACAAATTATAACAAAATGATAAATACATTATGTTGTTATTTGTGAACCAACACACATTTAGAAACCTATCTCTGTTCTGTGTATCTAACAGTCTTAGTATATTGGCCATGAACATTGTCTCTGCAATGATGTTTTAGATTTGAATTATCTAACAGTATGTGAACGAGTACGTAATGTGTTTTATAACATATTTGCTCGTAAAGGGTCTCTTATTTCACCAATTTCAGTGTCGTAATGTATCTCATTACGCACTAGTGCGGTAATGTAAAGTAAATTGCACGGCTTCTCATGCTCACATACTAATAATCAAGGGGCTCCGTCTAAAACGAACGGTACCTACTTTTTAGGGTTCCGTAGTTCTGACTAGGAACCCTTATAGTTTCGTTATGTCCGTATGTCTGTCTGTCCGAGGTTTTGCTAAGAGACTGTTAGTACTAGAAAGCTGTAATTTTGTAGGAGTGTGTATATCAATTATACGTCGACAAAGTGGTAAAATTGACTGTCACCGTGGCGCAGTGGTTAAGGTGGTCGCCTCGCCACTACATCGCCGTGCTGGGTGACGTGGGTTCGATTTCCACACGAGACAAATATTTGTGTGATTCATAGATATTTGTTTCTAGTCTGGGCGTACTTTGTGTCCGTTAGTTTCATGTTTGTAAAGCTCCCCGCGACACAGGGCTTGTTCCCTAGTGCGGGCGTTGTCTTTAAAAAAAAAATGAATAGGTTAAAAAATTGTAGGGTAGGCAAATCGTTGAATAGGTCTTCTAAAATGACTTGGGAGTTACTAACATTATTTTTCGATTTACTGGTCCGTTTACGAAATATTAAACTTTTAAGAGCAAATTTTTGTTCCAGTAGGGCGTCCCCCCCCCCTCTAAAAGCTAAACTGCTGGCTTGAAAAATCTGGAAAATCATGATGATAGTGCATTTCATGAACTTTAAATGAAAACTATAGTGCTTAAGATAACTTTATTAGTTAAGCAGTAATAGTCGTTGAACTTGGGTGTTGGATAATTTTGTACCAAATACAAAATCCTTAGCATTAATCCTTTATAGTGACTAAGATAAAGTAGTTGCTTGTTTATAACGGGTAAAGACTTGCATTTAAAACAAAATAATATAATGGGCTACTACGGAACCCTACACTGTGCGTGGCCCGACACGCACTTGGCCAGTTTTTTAAATCTTAGCAAAGAGATTTTATGTCAGAAAAGTGGTCAACATTTTATGTATAAAATTAACTTTGGGAGATAAAATATGATATAGTTATATAAAATAAATATTTAATTCTTTAATTTAATTAATTTAGACCATAAATTACAACCATTTATCTGTATTAAAACACAAAAATATTAATTTACTTTATAAGTAATACTGGCTGTTTTTGTGTTTTTGCCTTAAAAAAAAACCCTGATACGCGCGCATCCATAATTTGTATCAAGTAAAAATTATTCCGCGCGCTTTTTCTTTTCGCTGTATTGTTTTTTCTAAGAAAGTCCAAGTTTTATTTATTCGTATGACATACGTGCGCTTTGATAATTAATTACAGCCCCTGCTTTCTTGTACCCCGAGCCGCAGGCGAGGGTTAGCAATATCGCCTCGGCTGTAATTATCAACTTACCTTACTTATATCATAATGTACTATGACAGTGGCTCGACGTAACTGGGAAAGACGGATGAGAAAAAAGTTAAAAAAGTCACTGCGAAGACAAGATAACTTTACAGGTTTGTGATGTTGCACTTACATTCTATACCTAGCTTGGGCAGACGCTATGCTGCCAGGAGGATAAATCAAATCATTATTATCGCCCACTCTTGGTCCGAGGTGTTCGGGTAAAAACAATAAACGTTTTTTCTGTTTTGAATTTCTCTACATCATCAGCTCGAAATCATAGATCAAACAGCTAAATGTGGGTGTGATGCATATCTGCTTAGCCATTCGTGGAATGAGTCGTGATACTATAGTTGTTTTAGTGGTAAAAATATACATTTTAATTTAACTTTTAACCAGGCTATGAATCGCCGCCATCCGTCGTAAGGAGTGAAGTTTCATCTCACGAAAGCTATAAAATACCTTTAGGACGCCCTTGCGAGTGTAATCCACAAATATGTTACAATCGATATCCTAAGGTGAATATAAACAGAGACTAAGGTATATATTGGTATTTGGTACATTACTGAGTATTTTAACATTTGCTTGTTCACTATTACTTACGATAAAAAATATATTATCACATCATCATATCAGCCCGCAGGTATTTCATTATATTATTATTGTACTTAGGTCTCTCTAACAGATTCCCAATAGGACTAGTAGCTTATATACTTTATCAACATTTTTTTTCCCGTTCTCGTACATGTAAAAAAATGTAATATTGTAATAAAAAAAAATATATTTTTTAAATATACATTTAAAAATATAAAAATTTGGAGATCCACCGGTGTGGGGTCAAACAGTCGCGATGCGAGCCGTGTCATGAACTACCGTCTTCTGGTTCTGGCTCACGACCTAGCAACCTTCTTCAGGTTCTATTGTTAATGAATAATAAATTGTTACAGGATCGTTTCGGTGTTTATTTACCACGACGTGAACAATTTTGTGACGAAAATATTACAGTTACTCCTGAAATTGAAATTGAAGAGGAGCTGAGCGATACAAAGGAAAATGTTACGTCTAACAAAATAATAAATCCAACAAAATAAATGACGACCACGAATCATAGGGTGTGGGATAAAAAAAAATAGATAAATAAGTATTCTTTGAGTCTTTATTTGCAAATAATTCTCAGAACATTACATTTTTACGTATCTATCTATATAAGTCGAAAGGGCGCCCGCCCCTAGTATGAGTAGTCCGATGATAATACCATAATGTGGTGCTAAGCATGTAGAGCAACGCGACGCAGCGCTGGTTTCGCCGTAATTATGCCATTTTATGAATACTACCTATATCAATATTTTCTTATTGCCTTTGCCTTGTAAGTAATATAAAAATCTGGTAAACATCTGGTTTAATGTTGTAGGTCCAATCGGTCGTATGTGAATGACTGTCACCATGATGTAGCGGTTAGGTTGGTCGTCTCGCCACTAACATCGCCGCTCCGAGTGATGTGGATTCGATACCTGTACGAGACAAATAATTGTATGACTCATAAATATTTGTTTCGAGTTTGGGTATACCTTGTGTCCATTAAACGTATGTTCGTAAAGTCTCCCGTGACACAGGGCTTGTAGCATACTGCAGGCTTTGTTTTTTTTGTGAGTTATGATAATGTGTCTGTCTCAGTGACGTACGTAGCGTGGGGGAGCAGAGGAGGCCATGGCCCGGACGGCGAAAAAAGATACGTAAATTAGTATTTTATTTATTCAATGATATTAATACTCCTTCAATTTATTGTTAATTTGTCTGTCTAATCATAGATAAATGCCAAAATAAAAAAAAATAGAATTGTGGAAAGTTCCATGTGAAATGGTTTGAATTTTTGCCAGTGATTAGGTAATATTTAAATTGTACTGAATAAAAATATAGTTAATTAAAATACGCGATTAACAGTAGCTTTGACGACAGATAAAGTCAATAAAATAAGTCGCCACAATGACGTATTATGTTAATCGTACTGAGGATAAACTTCACACATACCATGTGGATAAAGAATTCTGGAAGGATGACACATGCTTAACTGCATATCAAACAGATTGTGTCAAAAATGTATGCAGAACTACAATAAGAGAACAAAAGAGGTATATTAAACGTCATCCAGAGGTAAATAATAACATTAGCATTATAGAAAAACGTTGTTCTTTTCTGTCACTAGAACTATCATTTACTAGAGCGAGAAAGGTGTACAAACAATTTACTCCTTTCTGCTAAAGTCTAACTGCCGCGCCGTACTCAGAGACGTTATTTAACTTTAAACTTTATTTATTAAAAACGTGTAATACTTAACTCGATTCGCTTAAAGACGATTATTCAATGAAAAAAATGTGTTATTGCCAATTGACGTGAGTGCGGCAGTGACTGTTGATTTTTATATATGTTTTAGAAAATATTATTAAAATTATATTCAGTACTGCCGGACCAACTTACTTCAGTAATCAACTTAATAAAATGTTATCACATTTGAAATGTAAGATTGACTGGAATAAGAGAGAAAGGTGCCTGGCATTATTTTGATTCAAGATTGTCTTAAAACAAGGTCTTATAAAGATCTGTGTAAATATCGAAATTTGTGCGGATGAAGTCGCGGGCAGTAGTAAACTATGAATTAATTTCCAGCCATCTAAGGTCATCAATTTTAATAAATATTAGATATAAAGCAACAAGCCTGTAAAGTACCGTTAATTGGATTTTAATCAATCTGTAGATTTTGGTAAATATTTTCAGGAAAAAGTACCCAATTATATTTTTTTATTATTTTTCTAACAGATATCGGCAATGTTGAAAATGTATTTAGCTGGAAAACAGTTTAATCATAAAGACAGGATAACTGAGATTCGTGATTTAGCCCATTATTTTGTGAGACCGATTCCTGAACATGAGGGTGACATAAAAAATATACTACGCATGCCGCCTGAGAAGAATTTTGAAAAAGTGAGTATTATGAGTGTAAGACTTTACTAATTAATTTCCTTTTATTTACTATTTATTAATTTATTTACGTATATTCAGGGCTTTGAAAACTTATTTGATATTAACTATTTCGATGTGAATGAAAATTTTTACGAGTATAATCCAAGCGAGGTTATAAAATTAGTTCCATCTAAGAGTACGACGCCAACCACTTTGTCATCTACGTTTCTATCCGGTGTTTCTTCTCTGACAACTCCTGCAACTCCAGGTACAGTGAAACAAATGATATATTTTAATATGAGAACTAAACGCCATATAAATTTTTGTATAAAAAATAACTAACTTATTGTAAGTGTTTGGGGATGTGGTATTCACTGAAAGAGTAATAGAGAACTGTCGACGGCCTATAAAAATAACAAAAAACCAAACGTTAATTTTATGAATTTATTGTAGTTTTATTATAACACAAACACAAATTATGACTATTAAGAAAAGCCATAACAGTATCTTAGTGCAGTGGAGTATAGGATATTTATAGTGAGTACATCTTTAGACAACACAAACAAATTGGATGGTTTACCCACGCGAGAACATGCCACGTATAATTGTCCGTGTGAAAAACATGGTGTGCCAAAATCTAAGCTACACACAGTCATTGTTTGACCTTGAGGCTTATGTATTGTCATTGTCATAATATTTTGTTTTAATATTATTATTAAAACAAAATTGTTTAATAGCTAAGTATGTCTGTTTGTAATTGAAGTCAAATGTAAATATATTTCATCATTGAATCGAACTTCCTAGTTTGTGACGTATAGGTACGTATTACAAAAAAAGGTGATGCGGTAAGTTTCCTTGTTCGAACCAAGACAACACTCAAGCCTGTTAATTGTAGTTATATCATTATAACTGTTGGAATATACAATAATCCATGTCTCCTTAATATAACATTAACCAATATATTTTATTAATAAATAATTATTATTTAAACACTCTTTTGACTTAGTCAACTGGGCGTCCACTTTGATTAATAAATAATTATTTGAACTCTCATTTGACTTGTTCAAATGAGCGTCCATTACAGTTCATTCGCTCAATTATTATAAAGGATATTGTAATATTTCTTTTCATTAAATATTGAACCGTCAAGCAGTAAACAAGTCTTTTACTTTCCTCCTGCGCCATATCCTAATAATAACTATTTGAAACCCATTTACCCATCTAAAATAACGATTTCCAATTTCCTAGTGTGATATTTCAATAGTAAATGATTGATATTATTTTATTCATGATAGTCACTGTATAGTAATAATAGAATCTAGATGAAATCCTAAAATCTGGACGAACTGCGAAAACCATTCCCACTAAGACAAAGATTGTTTCCGTCAAAACCTCGAAGCAAAACATTTTCAGTAATCTAAATAATTATAAACACAGTATATACACACGGTATACTTAGCTGTCAGTCATAAAGTTAGGTTTGATATGGAGTACCGCGGTAGTGCGCGGATCCTAGGTCTATATAGTTCCGATACTCAAAAATTAAAGGTCAATTATAAGATAATATGAAAGTGTTCTCTGTAAAATGAAGAAAGATTTAAAAATAAAAATCCATATATATTATAAAAGGCTTTGTCCTTACTGACTGACTGACTGACAGGTAACGCACAGCCTAAACCGCTGGTCGTAGTGACTTGAAATTTGGAGGGTGTGTTTGTCCTAATGTCTAGAGCTGTACTAAGGGTTTTTTAAAATTCAACCCCTAAGGGGGTGAAAAGGGATAAAAACGATTGTATGAAACTTTTTTGTTTTTTAACTTATAGATTTGAAAATTTGTTTTGGGGTACTACTATCAAAATAAAAAATACCCTCATCAATATTATTCACAAGGGTGGCTTTGGAAGGATGAAATTGGGGATGAAACGTTGTATGAAAAGATCTTTGGTTTGAAGTTAACGTTTTGCAAATTAATATTGGGATAGCAATTTAAAATGTTGTTTTTAATATTTTTGATAGGGATGGGTTCAGGGGGTGAAATATTAAATAGACAGTTCTTTGTTTTTTAAGTTATATGTTTGGTAATACGCAATTAGAACTTCAGTAAGAAGTGAGGTGATGGGTTGTTTTTGGTGTTTGAAAAACTTACCCTAAGGGATGAAATAGGTGTGAAACTTATTAGAAATTGATATAGATGTCGTTTTCAAGGTTTTCAGGGACGCTGATTACGAAAATGTTATCTATATTGACGTAAAATGAAATTCAACTCCGGTAGTGGGGTGTTGTGGAATTCATGAATTGCTCTTAAAACAAAGATGTAAAAACTAAATCTACGCGGACGAAGTCGCGGGCAAAAGCTAGTAAAATAATAAATTTGTTTATGCAGAACCAGAAGCTACGCCGGTGGAGAACATATCAGAAATGTTCTTTACTATGATTATCAATCTTTTGAACAAAGCTACTACAATGAAACTACATGAAGATGAAATCAAATACGATACTGCTTATGTAGAACTAATAAAATTAGTTGAATTGGCTATGGAAATATCTGTCACAGAAATTAAGGAAGATATTGAAGAACTATTTCAAGAAGCATTGCAGCATTTTGAATGCATCATTACAGAAAAGGAGAAAATAGGTCAGAATGTGGTAATTTTTATTTAATATAGGTACTATAGATACCAACTCTCATGTAGAAATCAAGCAAAATAATCACAATGTTACATAAAATGTTAAGAGATGATCGATTAGCTTAGCATAAGTAACTATTAATTGTGAAGGACGGACGAACATTACAACACATACCGATTTTAACTTTTTTGCGTTTTTTAACTGACCTCGATGACTACTATAAACTTTGTAAATTTGAAAATCAAATAAATAAAAATAATGATTTTAGATTTCGATTTTGTATCGTATGTTGTTTTGGATGCAGCGTAATTAATGGAATTCCATTAATTCTCTGGACTGAAGACTCTGGCGTAATGTTGGTACGAAATAAGGCTTTGTACTTTGTTTAGATTGTGCCATGTTTTGTGGGAACCAGTATCTATTAATATGATAGATGCAGAAAAGTAAAAAAGTCTTCCTTAAAAGTCAACTCAGTAGTAGAGCAGTAGGTGATTTTTGGTTCAGGCATCCATAGGCTACGGTAACCGCTTACTATTAGACTTGCTGCAAGCTTGATAGCCACCATCATGGTTAAAAAAAATCTTGTAATAATGGAAATTAAAACTCCGCTGTCGGTGTATTAAAGAAATGTATTTGTTTCTCGAGGCACAATAACAATTTGTTTTTAGATTGTCACTTATTATACGAGATTTTTCTTACATAAGTATAACTAAGAATATGATTTGAGGTTAATTTTATACCTTTTCATCATCATCATCATCATAATTATTATAAGCCTATTGCAGTCCACTGCTGGACGTAGATCGTTGTTTATACCTGTATTGCATGTAAATGACTTGTTTTGTTTTATATTTTTAGCTGCAGAACTTGCTTGGGAAAAGAGAATGAGGAAAAAGTGGAAGAAGCTATTAAGGAGACAGAAAAATTTCAAAGGTTACATAACAATACTTTTAATTATACTTTTAATAATACTTTTACGGTCGCAGGCGTCGTGGCCGCAGCGACGCGGCGTGCGGTTCGCGCGGGTGGTGTGGGTCATGGTTTTATGATCTCGTTGACCACTTAGCATAGTTCTGAACTTCTGATGTCAAAACTGCAAATATGCCCGCACGCCATCTTGAATTTTGCTGTTTTTGAGCCGATTACCTCCAAAATCCTTATTTGACGATCTCATTTATCACTCAGCATTGTTCTGATGTCAAAATTGCAAAGATGGCCGCCATCTTGAAACTTGTTGTTTTTGGGCCGATTGCCTCCAAAATCGATATTTGACGATCTCGTTGACCAATTAGCATAGTTCGGATGTCAAAATAGCAAAGATGCCCGTCATCTTGAAATTTGCTGTTTTTGGGCCGATTGCCTCCAAAATCGATATTTGACGATCTCGTTGGCCACTTGGCATAGTTCTGATGTCAAAATAGCAAAGATGCCCGCCATCTTGAAATTTGCTGTTTTTGGGCCGATTGCTTCCAAAATCGATATTTGATGATTTCGTTGACCACCTAGAGCATAGTTATGATGTCAAAATTGAATAAAGAGCAACAGAATTTGTACTATATTGTGATAACGGGCTACTACGGAACCCTACCCTGTGCATGGCCCGACACGCACTTGGCCAGTGTTTTATATTCCTACTTACATGTATAATTTTATTATTATAACTCACCAACCCGCACTAGGCCAGCGTGTGTAGATTATGGCCTAAACCCTCTCAGTTCTCTAGTTAGAGGAGAAGAGACCAGAGCCCAGCAGTGGGACTTAATGGGTTGCTGATGATTATTATAACTTACTAAAATTTTCACTAAAATATTAATTTATGTAATCAGGCTATGAAACTCCTCTATCGTTAAAATCTGTGTCTTCCGAACACCCAAGCTACTTGCTGTCACCAACGATAGTACGTGAATGTCATACCAAGCCAACTTATAACCGTTTTCCAAAGGTAATTATGAATGATTAAAACAAATTACATTTCAATTATGAATCCCGTTACTGAAAATTCATAATTACAATAATATATTTGTGATAGACATTAGGTACATTATTATTACTATTCATAATATTATAGTGTCATAATTTTGCTTGAAGAGGTAGGCAGAGGTGTAAGCTGCATTTTGGTAACTATGTTATGTATTTGTATTCTATGTAAAGCCCTTTTGTATCAGCTTGCGTTCAAATCTATATTCCCATTTAGAGACAGAGCAACCTGACGTCAGGTAGCCAGGATGTGTCCTTTGTTAGGGTTGCACCGCATCTAATAGCATCGAACCGCACTTGCCTATGCTTTCATCCTTTTCTGTCATATAGAACCCTCATTTGCTAGAGTGAGAGCTGAGAGCATCGCAGATACCACCGCGTGCGATCGCACTCTCGCTCTCATTTTCGCAAAAGAAATGACTGTTCTAAGCAGAAGCAGCAGAAACATGAAAGTAGTTAGAATGGCCTAGTGGGCGGAGCAGGCGCGCTGTAGATATATGAGCAAATGCTCATTATTATTATGTTGAAATATCTCACTTTAACGTCAAATACACGCTGACGTAACCCGAGGAGGGATAAATATCTTTTTACCGATAAATCTAAATCTTTAAATAGGTATAACGATTTTTTAATTTTTTTTCAGGACCGTTACGGCATATATCTACCCCCCGCTGATAATGATTTCCAAATAGAATCTTTAACAACTGATCCCCGTGAATTTGGAATTGCAATAGAAGAAGATAAACCCAAAGAATAAAATTGTTCCAAGTTTACACTGATAGAATTACATTTTAGATGGTACTCGGAAGGTAGGCTTCCGAAGATACTTAGCATAGCGGCGTTTTTGTGTGTTAATTTTTTATCGTATAATTATATTAATAAATAATAATATTATAATAATCATTTATTTAAAAGCAACTGAGGCTCAATTACATAAAAACGTACACACACATATAATACAAAATAAAATGTCATAATATAAATACATAGGATGTCATAAAATTTTCAAAAATAATAATAATAATAGAAAAGTACATTATAATATAATTCTAAATAAAATAGTAAATGTCAATACGAGGATATAAAATTCAAATTAAAATAATAAGCACCAAAAATTATTAAACATATACATTATTAAAATATACATTATTCCGAAAATGTGATGAATGGTATTAGATTAATTAATATCGCCATCTCCGTATAGTGACGGATTAAGAATACGTAATGTCTCTACCCCATTTCTACCCGTGGGTATCGTAAAAGGCGACCAAGGGAGTGCCCAACCTTAAGCAGACAAGAGCACTGTGAGAAAAGGGAAATTCGAAACAAAACGTGCATAACGTGCATTCCATCCACAATATTTGTACACCTGTGCCCAGCAATGGGACTTTATGGGTTGTAATCATAAATACCATCATCATCCGCCCAATAATGTCCACTGCTGGACATAGGCCTCACGTATACGTACGGTACGTATACCTATAACGTAATAATACAATGTCAAAATACCATAAAAGTTGAGATTCTTTGAAAGTAAGATAGCATGATTTAATTATCACGATCTAAATCGAGACAACAATAATTTGCTACAATGTGTCGTCAAATTCAATAGTAATTATACAGAATAAAATATGTAATTAAACAGACGTGACATTTTGACCTACCAAGTTTTATGCCTGAAAATAGATTCACTGATGAATTTATCTAGGATTACGATTTAAAATGCATTTATTAAGGACTCATTTACGAATATATTGAGTCTTTCTTCTTACTACTACACGTGCACGGCTCACACACCCAACGACAACGACACGAACGACAACGCGAAGCGGCGAAATTATGAGTAAACATGACCTGATACTTGAGTCTTTAGTCTTAGTCTTTTAATTTTTAGCAATGTATTTTTTTCAGCTAACGTTGATTTGTTTTCAAAAAGTTTGTAAAGTGAAATGTTTATAAAAGTAGATACCATTTACTTATTTACAGTGTTTGGTTGATAAGCAAGTACTTGCCAAGGTAGTTCCTATGTATTTACAATATTTGTGCGTGTGAAAAGAAAGTATTCGCAACGGTCACCCAATATCGACAGACTGGATCAATAAATAAATAATAACTCACGACGACGGCCGAGCGCAGACTAAGTATTTCTTTACTTTTATATAATATTATATTTATTATATTTTTTTTTAAATATTTTTTTACTTTTTTATTTTTTTTTATTTGTGCAATAAGACAATAAAATGACCCTTAATTCAATTGCATACGATGAAATGTGAACAGCTAAAATGTGAAAAATAAACTCCCTTTTTTATTTTTTTCTGGGACTATTTGTAACATTTTGATAGTTTTTTTTTATACCTTTTTGAGTTTAACATGGTCTGCTTACATAAAATATTTTTAAATTAATAAATTTATGTTAATAAATGAAAGAAAAATTACCCTAAACTCAATACGATATCGTCAATTTTATGTGAAGAGGCTACGAAAGTAGTTTTTTTTTATATTAACGAAAATTTTCGAACAAAAACTTGCCACCATTTGAAGATGAAGGAGTAATCTATCTGTGGTAATTATAAGTTACATTAGGTTTAGTTTCATTTTGCCGCAAAAGGCACCGTAAAACTGCATAATTATTTTTTGTTACATTTTGTCAGATTTGCAAACGCGTCCTTAATTTTCAAACTATCGCGTTGCATGACAAAATATACAATGGCTATAAGCTTATAACAAAAAATAAATAAAAATCGGTTTATAAAATACGGGGCAATTGACGCTGAGCCTGTATTTGCATGAAGCATTCCAAAGCTTTAAAAAATATATCAGAATTATTTTGCTGCCAGAAATCTTCGTTTCGTTGTTGGCGGACAATGTCCACCCACTGGATGTGCCTCAGTTCATTTGAAGAAAACCTTGAACAATGAATATACATAATCCAAAATTCTATACGAGTTACGACACACTCAACATAATTATTTTGATTTCAATTTAGTTCGTCTATAATAAAAAAAAATTACAAAAATATTTTATTTAATGAAAAGTAATGGTCAATCTTTTATACCTATTTTTAAGCAGCTGACATGTCTGTTTGTTAAACATAATTTATTCTTTGACCGACAATTATATCTTTATTTCGCTCTTTCTTTTTAACGTCATATTATGTACGACTATTTTGATTTATGAAAAATATGAAATTAATAACGGAAATAGTAATCATTCGTATGTAATTCCTTGCTTTTAGACATTTTGATGGTATAGTTTCTGCAATATCTTATAACACACGACGGTATTTTTATTGGAGCACTTTTATTTTTATTGTCACTCGGCCATCCGTTGACGCGATCAACGTGACACTGAGATGAGCTTTGCTAATAAGCCTACTTTTAGTGTGCCACGTTTCGAGCGCTTATAACTTATCTACACCTTTTTTAACATACAATATCATTGAATTTAAGATATTAATTATCTTATAATATTTAATGATCTTTAATAAATAATATTATAATAATAGAAATTAATGTTTTGGTTGTTTTATAGTTTTATATATACGTTAATTTTAATAAGAGTTTCGTATTTTAACACAATTTTATTTCAAAAAGAATAATTTTTTTATGTTAGATAATATTATTAAGATCTTAATTAATATTTCATCAGTTTTAGAAATGAATGTTCTAGTTGTTTTATTGAAAGTATGTTTGTCAGCATTGATTTGACATTTCATATTTGAATTGAATTTTATTTTAAATGGGATGATGTAATATAATTTTAAGTAATAGATTAAATTTTTATTTGATAGGTGGATTGGAACTTATTATTTTTACTAGTTATTCGTCTACCAAAAATTAAAATCAATCAAAATATGGCTCCTTATCGGCTAGGGCGATAATAGCCATGTTAATTTCAAAGGGTCACCCATGACTAGGTATTTACTCGCAGCCTAATTTACCTACCTGAACGACCTTTATCGTAACTGTAGTTTTAATGACATGTTTTGTAATATGATTTTAAAAATAAAGCTTTTATTATGTGACTAAATACAAGTATTACTCTATATACCTGATCACGATTTACCATTCACCGTCACTCAAAACAAGAAATAACTTTAACAATTTTCTAGATAGTTTAGACGGTGTCTTTAGAGAATTATCTGATCGGAGTTTGGTTCTTGTGGGTGATATGAATATCGATATAAGTGTTGATGTAAAGACCCATTAGCCGAAGAATATCTTACTTTTAACGCCTCACATTGTCTCTATCCTACTCACAACTATCCCACAAGAACAAAAACGTGTCTAGACCATATATTCACAAACTGCAGTCTCCCGTCGACTACCCTTGTATTAGAATCTTATATAACCGACACCATGCCATTGATATGGAATATCAATACAGCTGTATCAACACGTCCATATTCTTGCATTAGAACAATCGTGGATCATTTAAAAATTTTCGTAGATATAGGTAATATTGACTTTGTTTATATTTTCATTAGCATACTAAGGATAAATGACGCAAACTTGGCTGCGCATGCACTGGTGTCTATATTATCGTCCACTATTATCAAATATACTCGTACAAATACTCAAAAAGAAAAAACAAAATACTAAAACCCTGGATGTCTCCAAGATTACTACGATGCATGCAAATCAAAGAAATCCCCAGAAAACATGACACTTAAGATACTTACACTAGGTATAGGAATTTTTTTCATGGACTTTTACGCAAACTGAAACTCGAATATGGAAAATCTCTTATAGATAAAGCCGGTAAGGATAATAAAGCACAATGGAAGGCAATTAAAACAATAACAAATACAGATAAACACAAAAATAGTCCTCTCGAATACTAATAACGGCATACCCCCCCAAACATCAATAAATCAGGTCTGTGGAATGGAAACGTAGGTGCAAACTTAGCTAAAAACATAACCCCAACCACTACCCTATCCTCAATATCAATATCTACCATAACTTCTACTATACATAGTCCTCTAAATTCAATAGTAATTGCTGAGGTTTCTTGAGGTAACTTCGTATCGAGTGTGCAACGGGATGGGATAGTATTTCGTCTCGGATCTTGAAAGAATCTCGACAAGTACTAATTCCACCTATAACACATATTTGCAATTTGGCAATAACTACCGGAGTCTTCCCTGAAGCATTTAAAAAGGCTATTATACATCCAATCTATAAGAACGGGGACAGAGGCTGTGTCACTAATTATAGACCTATTGCCATACTGTCCGCCTTGTCTAAGGTGCTTGAAAAAATAGTGAATAATGCCCTAAAAAAATGTCTTAACAACTATAACATTTTGGCCACAAATCAGTATGGTTTTTGATCTGGCATCTCAACTGAAGACACAGTGCTCGACTTAACTACTTTATATAAGCAGGAATCTTGACGCAAGCACTCAATGTTTGTGCATATTCCTAGATCTATCTAAAACCTTTGACACAGTCTCTGTCCCTATCCTTCTAGCTAAAATATCTTAGAAAAGATAGGTATCCGTGGATTACCTCTAAACATTTTTGAAGACTACCTTACTGACCGGAAACAGGCAGTAAAAATAGAGGGTTATGTTAGTGAAGAAGTCAGGGTTTCCTACGGTGTACCACAGGGAAGTGAACTAGGCTACGCTTTTCCAAATTTATATCAACGATCTCTGTACCATCTCACATCTTTGCACTGAAATTTTTACATACAATGCCGATGACACCACAATACTAATTTCAGGGAATAGTTGGCAAGTAATAAAAGTAAGGGCAGAATACTCGCTTAAGAAAGTGATGCAGTGGTTAAACCAAAACCTCCTTACTCTTAATTTAAATAAAACACTTTACATCCTTCTCTATCACTAAAATTAACAATCCTCCTCAAAGTTTCACCATCAAGGCTCACTTTTGTGGAAAGGGCACAAAGAGCAATACTAAAAGTCTTATAAAAAAAAACATACAGATATCCTACGGAGAAACTATACTCAGACACCAATTTTCTTACAGTACGCCAGCTCTTTGTGCATCGTCTGATTATGAGGAAACATATGACTGTGCCCCTACCAGACCCAAATAAGCGTAGTGTAAAGCCTATCATGCAAAACATCGTTTGGAAGACGACAGTATTATAGCTTAAGCTGCAAAATTTATAACCACATTAATAAAAAAATTAATATAGCCAGTCTAAATAAATACATACTTAAACTAACAGTATCTGCCTGGCTGCAAAAACTCGACTACAGAGCGACTGAGGAGTTGCTCACCTACATCGCCTAAATAGCTGTATTTCAACCTCCCTTTTAAGCTAACAAACTATACCTATATGCACATATATACACACACATTCCCCTTCATACACAAATATTCAATTAACTAGTAAACCCCCACTCACACTACACACCCGCACTCACACACTACACTCACACACCACACACACCATACTCATTGCACAATATAAAACAAACAGATGTCTTCTATTACTATTACTAAAGTAACATTTAAGTATTAAATAAAACTATCATCAATAAGTTAAAAACGTAATTTTACTGCAACATCCACGCCTTAATAAATTAATGTACTTTGTGTCCATTCCACGACTGAACACTGTCCACCAAAATACAGGCTTTGCCTAGTTTGGTGAACAGTATCAGTACTTTTAGTGTAATACATAAATACTGTATAGTGCCAACCATTAATATTGTAACCACAACAATGTATTTTCTTTCCTTGTGTCAATAGTTAAACGTTTTTTATTATTTTATTTCTTATACTTTTTCACAAAACTAATATCTAAAATCGTAACTAAACAAAAAGGAGCACCCTGTATCACTTTTAAATACATTCGTAAGTTTCTATGTGCGCTCGTCAATGCTTGTGTATTATGTTTATATACCCTCTCAGTGTGATTTTTGTTACTTTTACACGACTGCCCAAATAAGGAGTGTTGACTTGTTATAAAATTGTATTACTTAGGTAAGTTTTAGATTAGTTTATTTTTGTGTCCATGATTATGATGCACGGTAAAACTCTAATGAGTTTATGATTTGCATCATCTTTTATGTAATACTCTTGTAAAATTATCAATGATATTGTATGTTAAAAAAGGTGTTTAACATACAATATCATTGAAACATAATAAATAAATAAAAAAAAAACGAAAGGCCGCAATAGTGGAACGTGGTTTTTTTATCACCTTATTAAGAGCAATCTTTCTGTGCTACTCAGTCACAAATTACACTTTTGAGTTTTTAGAGAGAAAAAAAATAAAACTAAACTTGAAAAAAAAAATTACTCGGTATCCAGAGAAGATTTTCCTAAACTTAAAACGGCAAAAAATGAAAATAAGATGCTTTATCAGACTATATTTATTTAACATAAATATCTTGAACAGTTACGTTTTCAGAATTTATTTTATTTCTTTTTACGACAAGGTCATGGAAAGTTCATTATTTTTTATAAAAAAAGTTATTTGAATTAGACACGTCGGTGTTTTACTCGTGTATTATAAATGCATCCCTTGATCGATTAATACCATAAACAGCAGAGAGAATTTTTTTGGGTCATATCACGCACGCACTGTGAGGCGGGCGAAGAACTAGTATGTAGTTCTATGGAACAAAAACGGAAAAAATGTCTCATCTTGTTCAATGACGTCACGTTCCATAGAACAAATGGGAACTAATTCATTTCAATGATTCCGGGTTTTTTAATTGCTTATACTACAAAGCGAAAAGAGATTCGTCATGGTTTTTACCGTAGGCAGATAGTAAGTCACTTGACTAAAAAAAAGAAAGTAGGTACATAATTATAAATTTCAAGATCTGAAGGGATGTGTGTCCATTATTCCAATATGATAAGCCAACGATTAATTGAAGTGGTTCGTAATTTGTGCAATATTTTTGGACACTGAATGCGATGCAATGTCGCAAAATTGCTTGGCGAGTTGACATAGTACATAGAGTCATAGATTGCAAACCTTATCAAAATTTAAAAAAGAAATCATAACTAAAAGTTCAATAAAAATTCAAAATAATCTCGGTGAATTCTAAATGAGTGCATTTGGATCTTTTATGTGCACTTGTTTAAGTAAATATATTTAAAAAGTTTAATAACCCGACTGCAAAAAATCAACAGAGAGCAACGCACTAAAAAGACCGTAAAATTATTGTAATATTATTATACCTGATTAAATTTTAATACATAACATATGTATACATTTGTAATCTCCATTTGATTCCCTTTCTTTTAATACTCTACTCGATAGGTTTGTTTAAAAAAAATAATAGAACTACTTACAATTTGGAACCATTCAATTATGTATAATCTCTTTTTAAATAATATGTAATCTCCTTTTGATTCTCTTCATTTTGATACCCAACTAGATAGGTTTGGTTAAAAAAAAAAATTGAACTTCTTACAATTTGGCGTCAAAAGCCCGCCGTTTAAGTCTTTTTATCCTTAAAACCTATCTAAAGACACTTGGGTTTTCTAGACAAATCTAAAGATACCCTAATTGTCAAAATCCATCCAGCCGTTTGGAAGATTCGCGCGAAAAACAATACCCATCCTGACAGTCGGGTAAAAAACCAAAAACCCGACTGGCTTGCTTTGCCAAAAAGTAGTCTTCGTCAGTCAATATTTAATTATTATGTATAGTATTACTTTGTGAATTTCGATAGTTATTTAATTATGAATGTGACTTATTTCCATCTTTTTAGTCTTTTTTAGGATTCGAAGTTTTTTAAATTAACTTCTTTTTTTATTTAAAAGCACGATGGCAGCGAAACCTCGCACGTCGCGGTCGTAGCATGATGTTATATAGCCTACAAACAAATACGCTCTTAAGCTTTATAATATTAGTATAGCTATAGAGATTCGGGGATGAATACGAATATTATTACAACACCTTGCACTTCCAAATCGGTCTAGCTATTTAGGTTACAAGAGATAAGTGGAGCTGCGGGCAATAGTTAGTGCATATATAATTGAATTAGGCTATTAATTAGCTTTCATCTGATACCCATATTGCAATAACACTAAAAAAACATCTGTTTTGTCAGTTTACGTCCACCATATTGGTTTTTCTTGTGGACGACACATAGCCTATGATACTCGGGAAAATTACAAATCTAATGTTACCTCACACTCAATACAATGGAACAGAAATGCACACATACATACATACACGTGAAAAAGATTACTCTCTTTTTTGGCAGTCGGGTAAAAAAATTCGATAGCCCTTTTCTAAGGCATATAACCAGCATGGCAATAAAAGAAAAAAAAAATAACGACTTGTACAAAAATTATGAATCTCGCTTCGATCTTATCAAGAAACGCGGGTGCGTTTCCATACAAGTTTCAAGTTTGCCTTGTGTAGGACTATACATCTAGGGTATTACACGAACCATTTGGAGCCACTTTTGACATACCGATTACAATATTCAAAATCTATTTAACACACGCCTACTAGACTAACCAAAATCTCAAATTTCGTAAATACAGCTTAAGTGTTTAGCAAGATATTGACGCTCAAAAATCGCTATTTTTCCACTGACGTAAGTCAGTCAACTTACGTATAGACCTTAAATGACACCCACATCCAGATGACCTAGAAAGTTGAAATTTGGCATCCAGTTGTGTAAATACAAACAAAAGAACCAGAAAAAAAAAATTATTACGTTTAAAAAAAAACCATAGCGCCTTGCTAAATTATATTAGCAATGAATTTTTACTTATAGTTTTAATAAACATTTTGAAAATGGACCTTATGATTTCAAAGTAGATAGTTATTTATATGTGAGGAAGAATTCATTAATTTGTTATCAGTTATAGCTTTATCATTTCTTAGTAAAATATTAACACAATCCTTCCTATTTGATTATCTTTAGGTGGTAAGGATTATCGTCGGATGACGATGGAAGGATATCCTCACCCAACTCTGCCACCGTGATCGACTTTGTGCTGCCTGCATGCAATGACCACCCGCTACCTTTATCAGGACGTCGTCGGTCCATCTAGTGGAGGTTCGCCCTACACTGCGCTTTCCAATACGTAGCCGCCAGTCTAAAACCTTTTGCCCCCATCGGCCATCAGTTCTACGCGTACTGGCACTTTAGCGATGCAATTCGGTTAGCTGTATCGGCAACTTTAGTTCTCCTACGGAACTCCTCATTTTGGATTTGATCACGCAGGGACACTCCGAGCATAGCTTTTTGCATGGCTCGCTGAGCGACAGTGAGTCTTATGAGCCTTACAGTTTAGTAAATCTACTTTACTTGTCTAGTTTTCACATACAAGTTATCTTATTCGCGAATTAACATCTAAGTTACTGTTCTTATAGATATTGTAAGATAAATAGGTAAACCTGTACAAAAGTCTGTACTTGAAATAAATATCTATGGATTACACAAACATTTGTCGTGAAGGAATCGAATCACGCTACTCAGCATGACATTGTTAGTGACAAAGGCAACTTTTATATGATGTGCTAAAATTTAGTTTGCTGTTTAAAATAAAAGTTGTTTAGCCAAATATAACAAACTATTTATAACAAAAAAAAATTAAAACGACTTCAAATCAGTACTAAAAAGCGAAAAATAAACTAAATTAGATATTTAATTCCACGAAAAAAATACCTACCTACCTGTTTAAAGTATAATACCCTGTTACTTATCTGTTTGAAGTCGGTGTTGACAAAGTGGTAAAATAAAATTTTGGAAAATATAATAAGATATAGAAGAAATATAATAAGAAAATAAATATAAGTTGAATAGGTCTTCTAAAATGACTTGGGGGTTACTAACATCATTTTTCGATTTAATGGTCCATTTACGAAGTATTAAACTTTAAAGAGCAAATTTTTGTTCCAATAGAGCGTCCCTCCCCTCTAAAAGCTAAACTGCTGGCTTGAAAAATCTGGTAAAATTCATGATGATAGTGCATTTCATGAACTCTAAATGAAAATTATAGCGGTTAAGATAACTTTATTAGCTTAGCAGTGATAGTCGTTGAACTTGGGTGTTGGATAATTTTGTACCAAATACAAAATCCTTAGCATTAATCCTTTATAGTGACTAAGATAAAGACAAGTAGTTGCTTGTTTATAACGGGTAAAGACTTGCATTTAAAAACAAAATATCAAGTAAATAATAATATACAAATTTGCTTACTCAGCAATTGAAAAACTTACTTATCTAAAATAACACCCTGTACTTTTATGGCATAGATCTATAGGTTCAATCATAAGGATTGAATTATCTAACAAATGTGTTGAAATAAATAAGAACAAAACCAAAATTCCACTCTGTATGTGGTAGTTATCCTACAAACAGCGCCCCCTATCTCTCTCGAAATGATCCAATCTTTCAAGCTGAAACAATTTAACAGACTCATGAAATTTCATTAAAATATGTTGGATTATTTTCAAATACTAGTTTATATGAACATCGTAGCTCCTTTGCTGCGGAACCATACATTGAGCATGATCCGACATGCTCTTAACCGGTTTTTTTTAAATAAAATGCGACAGATAATACGTATAGGTATAAAATGCAGGTTAGATACTATATGGAAAACTTAAAATATCATCTAAGAATTCCTTTGAATTATACAACTTTATCTTCCATCAAAAGCTCCCACCTCAGACACTTGAAATAATACAACTTAAGGTTTATACATGGATGAAATATTTAAAGAAATCATCTTCGTACTCGTAAACGTTAAGAAGTTTACTTTCCAGTGACAGCTCACCTGAATAACCTACAAGAATACAACTATAGGTTTATAAGTACCTATAATGTCGAAAGAATAATCCTCCAACTCCTAACAGTCAAGGAGTTAAACCTTCCAATGACAGCTCACCTGAATAACGTACAAGAATACAACTATTGGTTTATAAGAAACTATAATGTTGAAAGAATTATGCTCCAACTTCTAACAGTTAAGGAGTTATACCTTCCATCACCTCATCAACATGAGATGATGACTATCAGACGTAAATATTCGAATAACTTTAAAAAATATATGAAACACGTAATATGTTCCTATAAAATTGGAGGGTTGCCTTCCATTTCCCTGAGATTCCATCATCAGAACTTGACGTGGTGAATAGGGGACCAATTCGGAAGTAAACCCTTTCAAACAAAAAAAAAGATTTTTTTAAATCGGTTCAGGCATCTCCGAGTAATCGTTGTACATACAGTCGAACATATTATAACCTCCTCCGTTTTTGAAGTCGTTTAAAAATTAGTATATGTGAAAACTAGCTAAGTAAAATGATGAGCTTCAATTTCTCCTAAGTTACTCGTATCTGCTTTCTGTAAATAATTTGACTAGAACATAACTTGTCATTCATTTAGATCTCTATTATTTTGTCGGTGAAATCGACAACCACTTAAAATTGTCTACTGTTTTTTACATTTTTGTTTTTGGTGGGATATTATATTTACCTAGGATATAACCTAAAAAAGAGTAAATAAGCAATTTACCCATATACAGTGCCGGTTGGCCTGCGCTGCGGGTGCACTTATCTCAGTTTCTAATGCCAGCAACCTACCTAGCGGCTCAATCTGAAATGTTTGGCCGCATGTTATAGCGCAACATGAAAATTGGACGGCAGTGAAAGTAAACTGACACATTAATAAGAAGTACGATGGAGAAGTTTCGAATAAATCGTTTATTCGCAGTCGCCATCACCGTCTCCGCCATCACTGGTGGCTAACAGGTTTTTTTTTGCCACTAGTGCTGGCGGAGCCGCGGAGGCAGTAGCAATATATTCCGTGGTGTAGGCTCATCTTTATATTCGCAGTGACCCACTTATAATAATAAGGTGGAGATCCAGTATACATTATTATTGAAAATTTGTTTATGGCTGGCTGTAAATGATAAATTTCGGTTTTGTTGACATTCTAGCATGACAATTGCATATGGATTGCTTGTAAGTGCTTGTAAGGTTTTTTCTAAAATAATGTTCCAACATTTTCATTGTTACTAATATTATTTTTTCTGATTTGTTTTTCCTTTGTTTTGTATAATCTGAGACAAAAATTAATTACTAACTTAACTTTAACAATATTATATTACAATACATAGATATATAGATATTGTTTGCCCATTTTGCCATCATGTACAATAACTACTATTTGCCTTCTCAACCTTTTTATCGGGTAATGAAAGAACAAATAACAGGTTACAAGCCAGAAGGTGTTTGGCGTTACGATAGCAAGGTGTTAACTGACAATCAGATAAAAAATATTAAAACCATAAGTTTAGGTAATCAAATATTGGATGAATTATATTTGCAAGATCATAACGAGGTAATATTGAATTTAATAAATAATATCATCATCATTTCTAATAGTTAGTTGAAGTGGCAGTGGATAGAGCACTTAGCGCGCTTAACTGATAGCTGATGAAGCCATAAACTTGTTGAGTGGAGACCTCCACCCTCGCACACGCAAACGCATATGCGCGGCGCAGGTCGTCCACACACAAGGTGGACTTGATTCAAACCACAGGATCGCGCCGGTTGTAAGCCGCATACAAATATTATCATGTGTGTATAAAAATCGATAAAGTGTAAGTTTTGTAGAGCAATTATTATTACATAGCTATGTCCATCTATCCTACATCCTTAGAAAAACAAAGATAGGTAATCGCAGATTTTTGCCGTACAAAAATTGTTCCGCGTACCTAAAACTGCAAACTGAACACAATACTGCGCTCCAGGACATAATTAATGATGTTGCCTACAAGGACAGCCAATTAAAATGGTAATGGGTCGGGCACATCTGTAGCATGCCTGACAAGCTGTGCATGGACTGTATGGCTAAAATAATTGCTACGTCTTGGTCCATCCGATAACAAATCTACGTCACGACCGACCTCGGCAAAGATGACGAAATGACCAGTACTCTAAAGGCTGCTCCGCAATGGCTAAGGAACCAGGAGAATAGAAGATATCGAAGTCATGTGAGGTCTTTGCTCAACAATAAGATGACACAGACTAATCTGTAATTGTAATTGTACTGTTGTAAAGGTGCAGTGCAAACGCCAGTGATTTTCAAGTCGATCTACAGATCTAGATTCTGATATATATATTAATTTATTTTCTCAGATAATTGGTATGGCTACACTTATGGTGCAAGATAAATACAGTTCTTGCAAACAATTGGATTCACTGAAGAAGTTGTCTATGGATATGGTAAGACCAAAGGAAGAAATTGAAGCGGACCTGAAAGGTTTTATGAAATTACCATTTCCCAAGGTAACTTATATTATCGTCCTGTTATTAGGAAAACTGACTAATAGGTGTTCTACACGGTTTTAAACTTGCGTCCCAACAGAGTGACCTTGGTGGGAGCTTGGTTGCCATCCGCGTAGTTTGTATGAAATTTGGTTTACTACACGGTTGTAATCCACCAAGGGTACCTCTGTGGAAGCCAAGCACAACCATGTGGCACAGCTTTTACTACCATTTTTTGAAAAACTGAGATACCTAAAAATTAATAATACATTTCTTCTTAAAAAAACGAGATCTTTTTTATTGTAAAACTCACTTTGTATAGATAGATATAGTGAATGGGAATAACCACCAACCATAAAATAGGACTTCGCTTAATACTTGAGACTGAAAAGCAACTAAGTAGATATTACAACATAATCTCGTTTTTTTTATTTCATATCTTCGTATAAAATATTATTATTATCTCTTTTTCATCTTTAACGTTACTTGGGTTCCCATTTTATTAATCTACACGCGAAATATACTATCAAGAGTTGTTTTTGACATAGGTAAAAATAACTAAACAAAACCCAAATAGAGAATTATATTTTGATACTTTACCAAAATAGTACTCAATAATTCAATACTCAATACGTTTATTGATACCATAAAGTATTATAAGTAGATGTTATTTGTAAGTAAGAAACATATTATGGACCCTATCGGGTAAGACAAACGTAGGAGAGAGGAGAGATTAAGCTATCGTGCATTAAAATAGTAGTATTACTTCTATACTCGAGGATGATTTAGATTATTCGTTATTAAAATACCTATTATGGTAATTTTTATTTTTAGTTTTTACCATTGGAATCACATTTTCAAAGTTATTATATAAAAACTACGAGTATTTTTTACATTCGAAATAATTTACATTTACTACATAATATCGATATTATTGAGAAATAATTATTAGTTTATCGTTTTTTGCTCTTTTCCACAAATAGGTTTGCAAAATGGAGATATGCCCTTTGTTGCAGAAAACATCCAAAATCCGATAATTATGAAATATTTCTCGAACCTTCTGATCAATTATTAGAGTGCGGCCTTCCATTAAAATAAATACATAATATATTTTAAAATGTATTTTTTAATATTAATCCATAATATAGACAATAGATATAATACGTGTGAGAATTTAATTTAATAAACTATTTTTAACAAAAATCTATTAAAACGACTTCAAAACAGTACTAAAAAGCGAAAAATAAACTGAATTAGAATATTTCATTCCAAGAAAAAAAAACCAACCTACCTGTTTAAAGTATAATATGTTTGAAGTCGTCTTTTTAGCTAGCTGATTTAGTAACACTGGCTGGCAAACTAAGACGGAAATCCGAAATAAATAGTCTTTGATAGAAGGGAACGTCTATTTAAATATTCTAACAACACAACCTGATTGTAGAATAGAGGAATCCAACTTTCAGCTTTGTATGTCTTTCTTTTTTCCAATAAAATGCGACAGGTAACAAATATAGGTATAGAATGCAAGTTAGATACATATCGAAAACTTAAAATATCATCCTTTTCCGAATTCCTTTGAATTATACAACTCTATCTTCCATCAAGAGTTCCGACGTCAGACACTTGAAATAGTACAACTTATACTAGGTTTATACATGAAGTGATTTTTAAAGAAATCATCTCCTTACTTCTAAACGTTAAGAAGTTTACCTTCCAGTGACAGCTGACCTAAATAACCTACAAGAATACAACTATAGGTTTATAAGTACCCATAATGTTGAAAGAATTATCCTGCAACTCCTAACTGTTAAGGAGTTATACCTTCCAGTGACAGCTCACCGACGTGGTAAATAGGGGACCAACTCGGAAGATTTTTTAAATCGGTTCAGGCATCGCTATGAAATTGTTGAACATACAAAAAAAAATACAGTCGAACTTAATATAATCTCCTTGTTGAAGTCGTTTATTAATAAAACCAAAATAAACAAAAACCGTTAAGAGGCTGTGCAAATTATACTTTATCACGAAATTATAAAGTGGCGTGAGTTTCTTGTCTGTTCTATCCATAGCTCCACTCCGTCAGCGAACTGGTTGTAGGCAAATTAGCTGACAGTACTTTTTGAATAACCTGTTACATTCGCAACTTGTGACTTTCATAAGTGTTACTTTGTAACCTAGATGAATAAACGAGATTTTCTTTTATTTAATAATCCAAATTAAGTTGTTAGCTACTTTCTTTACTATTTTTTGTTTATTTGTTATGTTTCTAAAGATTTTATAGCAATCTTTGTTTTTAGCATTTTAAGAAGCCGTATACAGAGACTGATGTACTAAATGATTTGTTAGATTTAAACAAGCATAGGTATGACACAGAATTCAGGGTGCCTATTACTCCAGAACTGACACCTATAACCTTATCGTCATCGTTCCTATCTATTTGTACCTCAGCATTTACAATACCAACTCGAGGTAAGCATACAGTATTTTTAATAATCCCAGTTTAGTAGCTCAGTGTGTTCCAGGAGTTCCCTGTTTTACGCCAGGCTCATTGTTAACAAAATGTAACTACCGTGATTTTGAATATCTTCAGATAGCAAACAATGGTGCACAATTCACATCTTTCTGTTTAACAGGGGAGTTGAAAAACTGTTGTTATTCATTATCATCATTTCAGCTGTAGGATGTCCACTGCTGGATATAGACCTCCCTAAGCGATTTTAAGTAGGCGTTGCGTGCAGCTTACATCAGTTCATCTGTCCCCCGTATGGTATACCACACTATTTGTCGGTGGAAGTCCAACGCTGTGCTTGCCGGTGCATGGTCTCTGCTCGAGAGCTTTTTGGCTCCATCGGCCATTAGTTCTGCGAGATAATTATGTGCTCTGCTCAGTGCCCACTGCCACTTCAACTTGTTAATCCGGAAAACCAGATTTATTTATTATATTTAGGGTCTGTTGTAAGTAATTGATAACCCGTTACCTGGAGGTAGTTCTGATTTCAGGCTGCAAGAAAATCATATTTTTATTTCAAGGTTGCCAACGGTGTGAAAATGGTATACACATTTAGAGTTTTGACAACTTGCATTATTTAATTTAATTACATTTTGAGTCCTCATTAACGTAAAACATTATTAATTTAAATTAACATTTTAAGCAATTTTTTCTGTTTTTTTTTCTTTACTTGTAGTTTTAACCTTGATTCTGAAAAAAAAAGTACGCTGCTATAGCTGCCCATTATCTTAGTATGTGTAGATAGTATAATAGTGTGTACTTAAGTAACTTAAGTAGTCGACGGGCGCTGCTCGGATAGCATGGACATTAACACCAGCGTCCCACAAGGCTGCGTACTGTCCCCGACACTGTTTTTGCTGCATATCAATGGCATGCTGTCTATTGGCAGTATTCATTGCTATGCAGACGATACTACGGGTGACGCGTCTTATACGGCCGTGCAAACATCCCTCGTTCCATTGTGGAAGAAAGTCGCGAACAACTTATGTCTGAAATCGAGAGTACTCTATCAAGAGTCTCCGCTTGGGGACGAGACAATTTAGTCCGATTTAACCTCACTAAGACACAAGTTGGTGCATTCACCGCTAAGAAAACCCCATTCACTGTGGCCCCACAGTTCCAGGGCACAACCATCTCACCTAGTATATGGATTCTCGGTGTCGACATCTCCAGCGACGTTCAGTTCCGACGTCATTTAGAGGATAAGGCCAAGTTGGCGTCCAAAAAGCTCGGTGCGTTCAACAGAGCAAGGCAGTACTTCACACCTGGGCAACGGCTGCTTTTGCAAATATATTATAAATATTATAAATCGCAAGTTCGGCCCCATATGGAGTACTGCTGTCACCTGTGGGCGGGAGCACCTGGATACCAGCTTGGGCCTTTTGACTCGGTTCAGAAGCGCGCTGTGAAAATCGTCGATGATCCTTTACTAACAGGCGGTATCGAACCATTAAATGTGAGGAGAGACTTTGCCTCCCTGTGTGTTCTATCGCTGTATAATGGGTGCTCTGAAGCACTGTTTGAGATGATGCCCACGGCCACCTTCTACCACCGCACCGCGCGCCTTCGGCAGGAAGTTTATCCCCATACCTTGGAACCAAAATGGTTTCGTACCGCGCGGTTCCGGACGAATTTCCTCCCAAGAACAATCAGGTTGTGGAATGAACTCCCGAACGTGGTTTTCCCAAGGGATTACAGTATCGGGTTCTTCAAAAAAGGAGTGATTCTTAAGGGTCGGCAACGCACTCGTGATGCCCCTGGTGTTGCAGGCGCCCATAGGTTTCGGTAGCCACCGGCTGTATGCCACCGTAGTGATATAAAAAAAAAATAAGTACCTAGTATATCAGTTGTTTAGTACCCATAACACAAGCAAATATAATTGCTTACTTTGGGACTAGATGGCGCTCTGTGAATGTGGAACAATATTATTATTATTTATGAATTTAAGAGGAATTAGAACTAAAGAATTAATAATTGTTTATTGGCTTGAAATATGGTAGTACCAGCAGTGGACGTCCTTGTGCTGATTTTGTATTTTGTATGATGATAATGATGATGATGATGATGGTAATACGTTCTTATATGAATAAAATTCTTCATACTTCCCTGACATCTTCTATCATTTATAAAATTTTACATCTTTAACCACTCGAATAATTTTATTTCCTATATCGTCCCGTGTAGAGACGGATTAAGAATTCATAATGTCAGTACCCTATCTCAACCCGTGGGTGTCGTAAAAGGCGACTAAGGGAGTAACCTTATCCAGACAAGAGCACTGCAAAAAAACGAAAATTCGAAACAAACCCTATACCAACCGGTCTGGCCAGCGTGGTGGCCGTTTTATGGGTTGAAATGATGATGATGATGATAATTTTATTTATGTGTGTTATTTGCTCACCGACATGACATAATATATATTCTAATAATGGTTTTATTTCATGAGAACCAACACCGATACCGGAACCAACCATCTATGAGATTTTCTACAGCATGGTCTCAACACAATGCGACAAAGCCATTTTTGCTCATGTATCCGAGCGGGAGCTTAAATATGACACCGCATATACTGAATTAATGAAAGCAGTCGAAATTGCAATGGAAATACCTGTTTTACCAATTCGAGAAGATTTACGTAATCTTTGGGAACAGGCTTATAAAAACTTCTTAGACTGCTTGGATTGTAAAGATAATATTGGTAAATATCCTAATTACTTATATTATTACTTCCTACATCAAATTTCATCATGTGCGTTTCCATTGAGGGACCATACCTATTTTTAAACTTTTAAATGTATCAACCTTTAGTAAAAGTTCTCAAACAATTGTAAATTCAGCCAAAAATTTGTAAAAGCTGTCACTCAAAAGTTACAGTCAGTTAAAGGTGGTCCCTCAGTCGTGCATGGCAGGCATCCATATCTCAGAATCTAGATAAAATTTAAAGCTGCTGTAAATGGAGACTGTTAGTAAAAGATTTTTGTTGAACTAATTTACAAAATATTAACTCTTCTTGTTCACTCAGTAAAAAGAAATAGCATGATAATAATAATAATAATGATTTATTAGTGAGAATATTGTAGTTACAAGTTGTTATACATAATAATGTCCATAATATTCTACCGTTGCTGGCGTACAAATTTTAAAACTATAATAATCAGGAATTTTAATCTAAATTAACAAACCAATTTATGAGAAAAAAAAAAGTCAATTATAGGTAGGTAAAGGTACAGTCAATATCTAAATATAAAAGTTTTGTGTCAAATTTTTCTTTCAAAAAGTCATCAAGTGAGTAGTAACATTTGTCTAATAGAAAGTCAAATAATTTATTTTTAAATGTCGTCAGACTAAATTTTTAAAGATGTCAGGTAATTTATTATATACACGAATAGCCATGCAGAAAACATTATTGGAAAATAGTGATATCCTTTGTTGAGGGATGCATAGTTTGTGAACTTTACGACTCTTTCTAGTGACTACGTCATTATGTTTTTCAAATAAAGATGTATGTTTATGTACAAAGATACAAATTTTGAATATATATAGGAATATATATATATATATATATATATATATATAATATATAACTTTTTGAACAGAGGGACACAGCTATCTAACGGTTGGGCCCTAGCTATAGCGCGAACACATTTTTTTTGACTTCGAAATACCTTGATCTTATCTACAGAATTGCCCCAAATTATAAGGCAATAGCGCAAAATAGAAGACACGTAACCGTGATACGCAAGTAATGCAGCATCAGTACCAACTACATGCGTTATTCTGTTTAGAGCGAAAACAAATCTCTGTAATTTTGTGCATAGTCCGTCTATATGTGTTTTCCATTTGCAATGTTTGTCTATTATAATTCCTAAAAATTTTGTACTCTCTACCTACTTTGATAATGTCATTTGCGTATTTTATTTCTAACTGTGGACGTTTGCTGTTATAAAATTGAAATTGAATCATTTTTGTTTTGTTAATGTTAGCGTGTAGATTGTTATCTTCTAACCATTTTATTAGATTGTTTAATGTGTTATTCACCTCATCTTTGTATTTAATAATATTATAATCTTTAGGTTCAATACTAAGGGTGGTATCATCAGCATATAGTATGCAATTATGGGTAGTGATATTTGGTAGATCATTAATATAGAGTAAAAATAAAAAGGGTCCTAATATGCTGTCCTGAGGAACACCACAAGAATTTTGGCGAAAGGGTGATCTGTACGTCTTTTTTCCGGATCCTGTATATCTGGATATTTCCACGCATTGTAGGCGAATGGTTAGGTAACTTTCCAGCCAATTTAAAGCATTGCCCCTTATTCCGTAACGATTTAGTTTATAAAGAAGCAGTTTGTGATCCACAAAGTCAAATGTCTTTGACATGTCCAGAAATATAGATAGTATAGGCTTTTTATCATTAAGACTAGAAGTAATAAGTTTCATGAGCGTAAAACATGCAAGAGTTGTTGATTTATTTTTCCTAAAACCAAACTGCTCATTTTTTAGTATTTCATAAGTTGTTACAAATGAGTTTAGTTTATTATACATGACTCTTTCAAAAATCTTAGAAATTATCGGTATCAAAGTTATAGGGCGATAATTACTCATATCACTTTTATCTCCTTGTGAGATCCCATACAGAAGATGGTCCCTCAATTTAACACCACACATTGTGAAATTGGGGATGAAACGTTGTATGAAAAAACCTTTGTTTTGAAGTTAACGTTTTGCAAATTAGTATTGGGATAGGAACTTAAAATGTTGTTTTTAATATTTTTGATAGGGATGAGTTCAGGGAGTGAAATATTAAATAGACAGTTCTTTGTTTTTTAAGTTATTATATCATACATATATATTTATTTCATGGGAGCAAACATATGGTCCCATGAAATAGGGGGCGAGCCTATTGTCATTCACATTTGTTTACCAAACTCCGAAAAAATTTCAATACTAGAATTTCATGATAGAAAAACCCAATTCCATTTTCACCCGACCCGGGAATCGAACCCGGGATTTCTTCGTCGTATACACTTCCCAATGCGCCATCAAGGCAGTTTGGAACCTTATACATGTGATCAAAAACACAAATACGTTTTTGCTTTTTTTAAATTCTATCCCAAAGTGGATTAAATTATCATAAAGACGTTTGAAAACGAAGTACTTAGTTGTTATTTTTTAGGTTTTAATGGACGGATAATACGCAATTAGAACTTCAGTTAAAAAGTGAGTTGATGGGTTGTTTTTGGTCTTTGAAAAACTTACCCTAAGGGATGAAATATGTAGGTGTGAAAATTATTAGAAATTGATATGGATGTCGTTTTCAAGGTTTTCAGTGACGCTGATTACGAAAATGTTATCTATATTGATGTAAAATGAAATTCAACTCCTGTAGTGGGGTTTTGTGGAATTCATGAATTGCACTTAAAACAAAGATTTATGTAATATCGAAATCTACGCGGACGAAGTCGCGGGCAAAAGCTAGTATTATATAAAGTAGTGGTGACCAACTTGATTAGACCAAGATCTAGACAATAGACTATTAACTGACAATACCTTGTACACTTACTTAAATAGTCGGTAGTTCTAATTAAACTAACAAACCTTACAAGGTTCTGTTCACCTGTACCATAACTACACCACAAAGTTACAAACAACAAAATACGGTTATGTGTAAATACTTAGTGTCGCTGCGGATTTTTGCAGTCGCGTTGTCTTAACCATAAAATGTGTTTGTGGTTGCCTTGTCGCTAGTGTTTGCGATGTGGCCGGCCTCTAGTTTGCGGTATCACTGGTGAGTGTGTTGAGATTGCGTTGTGGTTGTGACGTGACTGCGATTTGATCGGTATTAACACGGGGTCGATAATGATGGCAAAATAGGGTCCATGTGAATTGTATTTTGACTTTCATACAAGTTAGCGCCTGTCCATGTGTATGTGATGTGATTGCATCGTGGTTGTGGTTTGATTTGGTTGTGGTACGTATAAATATAAAAATTGCGTTATATTACACAATTTTTTTTTTTTTTAAAGAGGTCCTTGGAATGTTTAAACTCTTTGGATACACATACGAACGTATGTATATTAGGGTGAATGAGATTATTTATTTTCGAATTTTAATTTGGAATAGTTGTATTATGTTGCCAATAACCATCAACTACCTCAAATATAAATATAAAAAATATCTGATAAAGCTGAAAACCCCCGCCAAGACATTAAAAATGAAAAAATATATACTGAGACGCTATTTATGCGGAATGCAAAATAGTACATAATTTATTAAAATATGTTTATTTTAGTCAATAGCATGTGGTGTATGCTGGCCAAGCAACTAAGATAGCCGTCTTCTATTAAACAAGTGGTCACTTTAGTTATATCGTTGATTGTGTTTTCATATTATTTAGCTGCTGCAATTGCTTGGGAGAAAAGAATGAGAAAGAAATTGAAGAGGACCCTACGAAGAAGAAACAATTTTAGAGGTTTGTGTTATAATATATGTATATATATATATATGATATAGCGATGGTGGCTGAATGGATAAGAGACCGGCGTGTTAAACACGCGAGTCCGAGTTCGATTCCCACCAGCAGTACCAATGTGGATTTCACTTTGTGGAATTTATATGTACCTACTAGTCATGTGACTTACCATCTGCTAACGGTGAAGGAAAACATCGTGAGGAAACCCACATACTCTAGAAAAAATTCTATGGGTATGTCTGATCCACCAACCCGCACTAGGCCAGCGTGAGTGGATTATGTTATGGCCTAAAACCCTCTCAGCTCTCTAGTTAGAGGAGAGGAGACCCGAGCCCAGAAGTGGGACTTAATGGGTTGCTGATGTGTTATAAAAACAGTAACTATAAATATTTTTGAATTTATTTCTTTAGTTTAGTATTCTTTGAACAAACCAATATTATTGCATAAAAACTGTGCTCTAAGATTTTATGCAATCCAATTCGTTACTATTGCTTCGTTTCTCTGGGCCACTGTCTCCACCTTAAAGAACAAGCAGTTATAGGCCCCGTTTCACCACTGGCAAACTATCTGAGGCCTAAGTTACAGATTGTATGTGTAAAAAAATGATTAAATAAGTGTGGATAGGTTGTAGCCACTTAACTGCCAATGGTTACACAGGACTTTTATAGGAATGGATTATACCAATATTCAAATTACACAGGTTATGAGAGCCCTCCGACACCAAAAAGTGAAATTTCGTCCCACGAGAGCTACAAGAAACCAATGCTGCGGCCGTGTAAATGTCACCCACCATTTTACTACAATAGATACCCAAAGGTCTGTAAACTTTTTGCTTGATACAAACCTTACTTAGGGAACACGCATTCAATTACTACAACATTACTTACTGATTAGACGCTATTTTAGTTGATATTTTATTTCTGAATATACACTAAGGCGCTATAAAAAATAATGAAATTTATGATCTAGTTCATAAAAATATCGTGACACAGTATTTGTAGTTCGCCCACCTTCGAAACAGCTCATCAATACATGTATTTTTTTTAATATTTAGTAGGTATGTGGCTCGGTTCAAACTGAGCCTATTAGAAATCGATCGATCGATAGATATGCTGATAGTGATGGTCAATAATATCTGTTTCAGGATCGTTTTGGTATATACTTACCACGTGAGACTCAATTTAGTGAAATGTCTGTAACAACTAGTTGGTCTATTTCTATGGAAAATTTGGCACAAGAGGATGCTAAATAGGATCCAAAAAACAAACCAACCACCACGCCTATATCACTCACATAAATAGATCCTGATCACGATGCAACGATGTTATGAGCATAACATCACCTGCCACTAACAAATCGTTCGCAGATACAGATCCTGATTATGATGCAACAGATGCTGTGATAACGACGTCAGTTTTCACGACGATTTTAGTTTTGTGTTTACTCATTGTGTGTTACTCTTCTATTTTTGGTAGTTTATAATTTTGTTATATAGAATTATGAAAGGGATTGAAACAAGTATTTATAATAATGCACTAATAAGCAATCTGATAGAGAGATTATAACTGTTGTTGCTGTGATTGCTTGAGGTAATATGGTTGGCTGACCCTTGACATGTGAACTTTTTCGATCCTGACAGTGTTTTTTATTGTATTGTCAATGAGGTGTTAATATGTGCCACATTAGATAATTAGGTATGACCCAAGCTGATTACATTGAATATTATGAGATACTATATACGTGTAGAATATAATTATGTATTCTACAAAATTTATTTGATCTGATATTTTATTCTCATTTAAGGTCAACCAAATACTATACGGTAAAAGTCAGCTATATACTTCTCCTTCCTTCTTTCTCGTATAGTTGTACTAATTGTTTATAATAATTTAATATTAATATTAAATATTTTCTATAAGGGCCTATTCACCCCACGTTTTTTTAAACGCGCACATACATACACATACACACGCGCGTTAGCATAGTGTCTATACCTATTATATCGCTACACACGCACGTTAGCATCACTCCACATGTGCGTGTGTATCGAATAAACGCCTGTTTGAATTAAATAGGTGTGCAAAGGTTTACAGGTTGCGTGTGACTCGCGTGCGTATCGCGTCTGTATCGGTAAAAACGCGCGTCGACAGCCCGTTTAAAAAACACGATGTGTATAGGCCATTAGACGAAGTTTAGTAATTAATTGATTGAACTTATGATTTTTTTGTAATGCAATTAAAACATTGTATTTAAGGGCGTGTTTGCAAATTTTACTAAAATATGCTGTTTTCCGATATTATTGTACGGCAAAATGAACCTCAACATGATGTAAGTATTTATATTTACAAATAGTAGTAGATCTTATGTAGTAAACTGTCAAAACAATTTTTATTTTTGTGCTATCCCAATATATGTATCAGATGAAAGCTAAATAATAGCCAAATTCAATTATATACGCTCTAACTATTGCCCGCGACTCAACTTGTCTCTTGAAACCTAAATAGCTTGATCGATTTTGAAGTGCAAGGTGTAATATTAGTATTCATCCCATACTAAACTAATATTATAAAGCTGAAGAGTGTATTTGTTTGTAAGCTATATAACATCATGCTACGGCGTGCGGAGTTTCGTTTCCATCGTTCTTAGCCACTGATCAGTTAAGTGAAACAGTTAAACGATTTTGATAAAACATTTATAAGAACGATCGCCAGAAAATGTGCTTTCAAACAAAATAAATAAAAAAGTTAATTTAACCGACTGCCTAAAAAGGACTAAAATAAGTGACATTCATAATTAAATACCAAAATTGCACTATCAAAATTCACAAAGTAATAATATACATAATAATTAATAATATTGACTGACAAAGGCTACTTTTGGCAAAGCAATCGGTTTTTTGTTTTTTTTTTTTAAATAAACACTTTTTTGTCTTAAAAACTTTCTCAACAAGTGATATTGATAAATTAAAATGAAACTGAGGCGTGCACCGCTTCCAACGATGTCCGACGCGTCGTGAGAATCAGAGCCTTATCCTGTTTCTGTACACAAGGTCCATTTTCTGCCATTTATTAAACGACTTCAAAAAAGGAGGAGGTTATATGTTCGACTGTATGTATTTTTTTTTTTTTTTATGTATGTTCATCGATTACTCGGAGATGCCTGAACCGATTTAAAAAATTCTTTTTTTGTTTGAAAGGGTATACTTCCGAATTGGTCCCCTATTCATCACGTCAAGTTCTGATGATGGAATCTCAGGGAAATCGAAGGCAACCCTCAAATTTTATAGGCACATGTTACGTATTTCATATATTTTTTAAAGTTATTCAAGTATTTACGTCTGATAGTCAACATCTCATGTTGATGAGCTGGTGATGGAAGGTATAACTCCTTAACTGTTAGGAGTTGGAGGATAATTCTTTCGACATTATAGGTTCTTATAAACCAATAGTTGTATTCTTGTAGGTTATTTAGGTGAGCTGATACTGGAAGGTATAACTCCTTAACTATTAGGAGTTGGTGGATAATTCTTTCAATATTATAGTTACTTATAAACCTATTGTTGTATTCTTGTAGGTTATTCAGGTGAGCTGTCAGTGGAAGGTATAACTCCTTGACTCTTAGGAGTTGGGGGATAATTCTTTCGACATTATAGGTACTTATAAACCTATAGTTGTATTCTTGTAGGTTATTCAGGTGAGCTGTCACTGGAAGGTATAACTCCTTAACTTTTAGGAGTTGGAGGATAATTCTTTCAACATTATAGGTACTTATAAACCTATAATTGTATTCTTGTAGGTTATTTAGGTGAGCTGTCACTGGAAGGGAAACTTCTTAATGTTTAGGAGTAAGAAGATGATTTCTTTAAATATCACATCCATGTATAAACCTTAAGTTGCTAGTGTTATTTCAAGTGTTTGAGGTGAGAGCTCTTGATGGAAGATAAAGTTGTATAATTCAAAGGAATTCTTAGATGATATTTTAAGTTTTCGATATAGTATCTAACCTGCATTGTATACCTATACTTGTTACCTGTCGCATTTTATAGGAAAAAAGAAAGACATAAAAAGCTGAGAGTTTTGAGATTCCTCTATTCTACAATCAGGTTGTGTTGTTAGAATATTTAAATAGACGTTCCCTTCTATCGAAGATTCTTTATTTCGGTTTTCCGTCTTAGTTTGCCAGCCAGTATTATTAAATCTGCTAGATAAAAAGTACACTAAAAATGGAAAAATAAACTATTTTTAACAAAAAAATATTATAACGACTTCAAATCAGTACTAAAAAGCGAAAAATAAACTGAATTAGATATTTAATTCCAAGCTAAAAAATACCTACCTACCTGTTTAAAGTAAAATACCCTATTACTAATCTGTTTGAAGTCGGTGCCAGCCTAATGAGGTTGTATCACTCAGTTTGAGCCGTCCACTAGGTACACGCAAGTGCAAGGTGGTGTGTAGTAGCGAGCGGTAACAGATGTACGTACTAAGTAGTACGTAGCTTAACAAACTCTTTAGGCTTGGCACCGACTTCAAACAGATTAGTAATAGGGTATTATACTTTAAACAGGTAGGTAGGTATTTTTTAGCTTGAAATTAAATATCTAATTCAGTTTATTTTTCGCTTTTTAGTACTGATTTGAAGTCGTTATAATATTTTTTTGTTAAAAATAGTTTATTGAGTCTACAAGTTACTGTTTTCAGTCGGAATTGCAAAAACAGTGTAATTTTGATGATTTCATTTAATTAAAACATTTATGTACCAAAAAAATAAACAATTTGTAGGTAATAAATACCAATGCATTTTGACAACCTCTCAGCCAGGTTTTTACCCACGACGAAATGGAGACGATACGAGTATAAGCGTTTGGGGTGAGAGGTTGTTTGTGTGTTCCCATTCCCACATATTGCCATTTATCTCAGAAATGGTTTGACCGATTTAGATACAGTTTTCTGTAAAATGTGTATGATTCTTGGGAATTGTTATGGGCGATCTATTAACATAACACCCATTTAGTGTTATGTTAATAGATCGCCAGGCGACTCTAATGTACCTAATTCTCTGTAGGTAAAATGATTTGGCCGATTTTGATACGATTTTCATGTAATGTATTTGTGATTCATCGAGGATGGTTTTTAGATAGATGTTGTCGTATATTATTTCCAGAGGTCGCTGCAATACACTACGCAAACCTTGTAAAATAGTTAGACCTGTTACTATATTGAGGCACACGTAGCGTTGTACTACGATATTCATTACACTCATGAGGTTAAGCAACTACGGATAAGGTCAGTTCATAGATGGGTGACCGTATATGCGATCTATCCAAGCATCTACGTACTTCGGAAGGTTGAAAAAACCTTTAGTAGCGATAACCAGTTACTTACCTACATAGTAAGGTAGGGCGCTCTTTAAAAAGTTTAAAATATAAAACAAAATTAAAAATTTTTATAACGCCACGACCCCGTAAGCTTCTGTATAAAAGAAGAAACGAAACATATAAAAGGTTTAAATAATTTTACTTTAAATCTCCGACGAAAAGAAAATGGCGTAAAAAGCAATCCACGAAAATTCGTCGGGGGCCACAGACAGACTGAGTGATCCTATAACTGACTGGAGACTGGCCTGTTGGTCTAGTGGTTAGTGACCCTGACTGCTAAACCGGAGGTCGTGGGTCCACCCAGGACAAATCTTTGTGTGATGAGCATAAGTTTTTTCTGTGTCTGGGTGTAATTTATCTATATTATAATATGTATGTATTTAAAAAAAATGTATTTAAGTAGTATATCAGTTTGTTGTTGAATGTTGAATGTGGTAGAATATATATATATATATATATATACTCAAAAATAACTCAGTTCACATAGATCTAATATTTTAATCATAATTAAGCAGGTATACAACAATTTATGTTTACAATAAGTCACCCTTTACACTTTAATACACTTTACACTTTAATATAACCAGCTTCTATCATGCAAATGTAACATTTTCTTACAACCAGCTTCTGTGTTGTAATGACCAGCCTCATCCAGAATACTCTTGAAAGAGAATGGCCTGAAAGGGTACCCAGAACCTTCAAAGAATTTACTCATAAATTCAACCCTGAAATAAAAATAATTATATATATACCTATAATAATGGTATGTGTAAGGGTTAGAACACATTTTTCTAGCCGTACGAAATCGCACTTTCATATGTTTCTATCCTCTTGTCACTGACAACGGTTCTACCATCATCTATTAGTGCGAGAACGAGAGCGGGGGCACGCCGCAGTATCAATGAGGTGCTCGGATCGGATCTCACTCTCTCTCTCTCGCTCTTTTAAATGACGGTTCTAAGTGACAGAAAAGGATATATATGATCATGACGTAATGGTTACGATGATTATGTATCTTTTTTTTAGGGTTCAGTTGCCAAAATGGAAACGTTACCTACTCTAAAAAAAAATATATGATAATTGACCTCTTTTTGAGCTATTTTGAGTGCCCGCCATTTTGGGTTTTTTATATTCTTCTTATTTTTTTTATTTCAAAGTGCGTTTTGCTTAAAGGTTCAAAAATAAGTTTAGCTAGTATAGCTAGTCTAGCTGAAATAATATGTACGCAATATAATAGTCAGACTGTTGCCCTGGAAGTCAGGAATCTCTAGTCCATATGAAACCACCGATTATTAGTAATGTTACATACCTACCTACAAAAAATAGACTTTTACCAACTGGGCACTGGCGTAAAATCCATACATCAGGCGCTCTTGCCACCACAATGTACTTTAGAAGGATGGGAGTATATCAAATCCCAAATTTATAGAATTAATAATATAAACATGACCAGGTTTATACGTTACATCCAAAATTATTGGTTAAAGATTCACTCCCCAGATGTTTTTAGCGTATATAGTGAAAGACATCGTACTGATAATGTGTCCGAAGGTTTTCATTCGAAATTAATAAAGGAAATTAACAAGAAAACAGTTACTTTGTTTAGAACCATGAATAAAATTAATGAATACTTACTTAGGTATGGAAGCTTTAGAAGAAAAAAGGAAGAGTAAAACTTGATGTTCAAATGCAATTAATCACTGGTGATATTACTGTGGCCAAAGCTTTAGATGAACTCAGATAGAGGTTTTTTTAAACAGAGTATCACATCATCGGGAAAATCTGAGAATTTTCTCTGTGTGCGTGACTTAAAAACCTATTTGTGAGCAACTTGAAAATGTATGAACACTCTTAAATACAGCAAAATTGTTGGCCGAAAGATTTTTTCCCGGAAAAGAAACACAAAAAGAAAAGTTCATTAAGGCCTATTAACAGCACGTAACAACAATTGTGGACATGTTGGAAGACTAGTTTGCTGCACTGTAATTACCAGTCCATTCTTTAATAGTTACATTAAAATGTAAATCACTTAAATAAAAAATTAATATGTCATAAACTCTGTTATTAATTATCGTTTAACTATAGATAACTTAAAATAATGAATTGGGAGCTGTTTGTCAAAAACGCGTTTCTAGACATCACTAGGGTGGTGGTGGATGGTTCCTATTATCCAAACAGATGTATGGATTTTACGCCAGTAGGTAAAAGTCTATTTTTTTGTAGGTATGTAACATCACTAATAATATAATCGGTGGTGTCATATGGACTAGAGATTCCATATGACACCACCGGTGGGTCGTTCTGGTTGTGTCAAGTGGAATGATCGGTTCCACCAACTGCTGCTGACAATTTTGTGGGTGAGGATCGATGACTACGGCTAAGGTGTATAAAATCCTTTAAAATAAATAAAGAAACAGACAAACCAATGCAATCGCAGAGTGTGCAAGAACGCAGAGAGTCCCTCCATCACCACTAAGATAGATACAGTGAAGAATGCCCATAATGCAAAAATAACAAACACTTTCAATGCACCCCAGCGCGAGGTATCAATCAATGCCATTTCAGCAAAGACCATATGAAACAACATTTCTGCGAGCTCTGAAATAGACAAAGTTTATTTGTAATAACTCACCCGTAGAACACAGTCAGATGTGCAAGATCGATAGTTTTAAGAGGGAACGCGGCACACAATTCTTCATACAAACGTAGTCCCCTGTTTTCTCCCTGAATAATTAATGTAAAAGGCAATTTTTCCTTTTACACATTACTCAGGTAAAAAAAAAAAATTCTCTGTCTGTCAAAATGAGGTTTGTGTTGATTGGATCATTTTTGTTTAAATCGGTCTATTTGATGTCATCGTGTTACTTAGTTACTTACACGTTGTTATTATTGTTTTTACGTGTATGTAAATAATGGAAAAAATCGTAGTACTTAGCTTACCTCTATTTAAGATTTATAAAATATTTTATCGCTAACCTACATATATGAATAAAATGTCCTGAGGGTTCTGTTCGAATTATAATAATATTTTTAGTTTTTATTAATGTCATTGTAATGGTAATTAAGATCATTGTTGTACTCGTAATTCAAAGGCACTCCTAATACAGCAAGAGAATAATTATGGTAAAAAGAAAGAAGAGGTAGCATGAAAACAATTTCAGAAGAAACTAGATTGTCCGTCAACTTGGTTATTCGTCAACAACTATAAAAATTTATAAGCTGCAAGTCTTGATGAACTGGTAAAATATTATGGCTCAATAAATATACAAATAAAATATCGGTATAAAATTTCTGAAAAACTCCAGAACATGAGATATAAACTAAAAAAATATGACTTATTTTGGCAAAATATCGAACCGAGCCCAGCAGTGGGACTTAATGGGTTGCTGATGATGATGATGATGATGATGATGATCGAACTTATCTAAACTAGATATTTCTTTTCACGAATGCTCTTTGCTTGAAATAATTGACGGGATCACACAATTTACCCGTAAGCGAAAAGACGGAAATGACGATATAATAAATGTCCTATTTATTGTTTTAAATTCTTTTTAGGGTTCCATAATCCATACTTCAAAACGAAAAAAAACGAATTATTATAGGATCGCTCCGTTGTCCGTTTGTCTATCAAGAATATTTTTCTCAAGAATACGTAGGGATATCAATCAATTTTGGGACGAAACCCTAAAAATACTCGGGTCTGCAATCCCTTGGAATATAATAAAAGATCAGAGTTCTAAGTAAATGCAAGACATGAAAAGATACAGCCGTTTATGCTCCATTTTTGCTGCATATCTTGACGATAAAAAAAGTCAAAACCCTATAGGGTACTTTCCCTTGACCTAGAATCACGAAATTTGGCAAAAAGCAATATTAAGAGGGGACGCGGTCTGCGAGAAATTTGAAAAGTAGGTATTTGAAGTAGCTACTGCTGTTGCGTTGAGCCTGAGATTTAAATGTGTGAGTGGATGGTCCACATGCGTAGTAGCCCCCTCCCCCCCTCCTCCCCACTAGCATCTTCCCCGCGCCCGTGTACCGGAGAGTCGGCGAATCTACATTTTGCATTTATTTGGTTTTTGAAATTTGGACCGATTTAAGCAAAAATGATCCAATCAACACAAACCTCATTTTGAGATATTTGACTTTAAAATTCATTGCAGTATTTCTCTGGCTGTCAAAATGAGGTTTATGTTGATTGGATCATTTTTGCTTAAATCGGTCTATTTGATGTCATCGTGTTACTTAGTTACTTACACGTTGTTATTATTGTTTTTACGTGTATGTAAATAATGGAAAAAATCGTAGTACTTAGCTTACCTCTATTTAAGATTTATAAAATATTTTATCGCTAACCTACATATATGAATAAAATGTCCTGAGGGTTCTGTTCGAATTATAATAATATTTTTAGTTTTTATTAATGTCATTGTAATGGTAATTAAGATCATTGTTGTACTCGTAATTCAAAGGCACTCCTAATACAGCAAGAGAATAATTATGGTAAAAAGAAAGAAGAGGTAGCATGAAAACAATTTCAGAAGAAACTAGATTGTCCGTCAACTTGGTTATTCGTCAACAACAATAAAAGTTTATAAGCTGCAAGTCTTGATGAGCTTGTAAAATATTATGGCTCAATAAATATACAAATAAAATATCGGTATAAAATTTCTGAAAAACTCCCGAAAATGGAATAGAAACTAAAAAAATATGTCTTATTTTGGCAAAATATTGAACCGAGACCAGCAGTGGGACTAAATGGGTTGCTGATGATGATCGAACTTATCTAAACTAGATATTTCTATTCACGAATGGCCTTTGCTTGAAATAATTGACGGGATCACACAATTTACCCGTAAGCGAAAAGACGGAAAGTGACGATAGAATAAATGTCCTATTTATTGTTTTAAATTCTTTTTAGGGTTCCATAATCTACACATCAAAAGGAAAAAAAACGAATCATTATAGGATCGCTCCGACGTCAAAATATCGTTGCGACGTTGTCCGTCTGTCTATCAAGAATATTTTTCTCAAGAATGCGTAGTGGTATCAATCAATTTTGGTACGAAACCCTAAAAATACTCGGGTCTGCAATCCCTTGGAATATAATGAAAGATCAGTTCTAAATAAATGCAAGATATGAAAAGATACAGCCGTTTATGCTCCATTTTTGCTGCATATCCTTACGATCAAAAAAGTCAAAACCTATAGGGTACTTCCCCTTGACCTAGAATCACGAAATTTGGCAAAAAGCAATATTAAGTTGCACAAGTAAAGCAAAAAGTCCGAAAACCGTAATCGTGTAGTTATATTATTATCACTGAATATATTAAAACTTTATTGGAACGGGTATAAGATGATACTCGTAAATAAATTGAATAAGAAAGAGAGTTTATTCCGGACTGATGTGAACTTTACGTGAATGTTTATTGTAACTTATAGCTATCCCGTTACCTTCTAATATCTTACATTTTAATCACAAATAATAAAAATAATGTATAATCATACGGAACCCTCGGTGCGCGAATCCAACTCGCATTTTGCCAGCTATTTTAAATAAAATACCCACAACCTACACCTCTCTTGCATCCATTATAATGCGTGTATATGAATATACTTCATAAGACTAGTCTTACTTTTAGAGCAGCTAAATCAAATCGTTGCGACCTGATCTGATAATCTTATTAACTTAATAAAAAAGTCGGAAATTAACCTTACAGTTTCACAATTTAATAAATAAAAACAGTAAATCGTCAACATCGACATTGATGGACATCACTACAGTATCGATAAAAAAAAATCGACAGATACCACTTCCCTAGTCATATACATGTAAGTGACCCCCCATACCTCAAGTCACCCCCGAAGAGTGCGATAAAGACAGCTACAGCTCAGACAGATTTTAAGACAAAAATTTTTACGAAATGGACGTTTCGTATTCCCCTGTTTTCTCCTCGAAAACTGAGCGGATTCAATACTTTTTTACATGAAAAATTCCAGAAAGAGTATGACTAGGTTCCTATCATTTTTTTTTATGGAAATAACTAATAGAATTCCTCTGGTAGTCCTCTAATTACGACATTAAAAATACGGCAATTTTAGCAATATTTGGAGGCTCATATTTTCTTTATTAATAAGTTTTTGAAAAAAAAGAAATGATAGGGACATGCCTATAGCTGAACTTGAATTTTTGAGCTAAAAAAAATTGCCTTTTAGACATTATTCAGGGAGAAAACAGGGGAATACGTTTGTATGAAGAATCGTGCGCCGCGTTCCCTCTTAAGTTGCACAAATAAAGCAAAAAGTCCGAAAACCGTAACCGTGTAGTTATATTATTATCACTGAATATATTAAAACTTTATTGGAATTCATCATCATTATTGGTATAAGATGATACTCTTAAAAAAATTGAATAAGAAAGAGAGTTTATTCCGGACTGATGTGAACTTTACGTGAATGTTTATTGAAACTTATAGCTATCCCGTTACCTTCTAATATCTTACATTTTAATCACAAATAATAAAAAAATGTATAATCGTACGGAACCCTCGGTGCGCGAATCCAACTCGCATTTTGCCAGCTATTTTAAATAAAATACCCACAACCTACACCACTCTTGCATCCATTATAATGCGTGTATATGAATATACTTGATAAGACTAGTCTTACTTTTAGAGCAGCCAAATCAAATCGTTGCTACCTGATCTGATAATCTTATTAACTTAATAAAAAAATCGGAAATTAACCTTACAGTTTCCCAATTTAATAAATAAAAACACACAAACAGTAAATCATCAACATCGACATTGATGGACATCACTACAGTATCGATAAAAAAAATATCGACAGATACCACTTCCCTGGTCATATACATGTAAGTGACCCCGCTTACCATCAGGCGGACCGTACGTCTGTTTGCCACCGTCGTGGTATAAAAAAAAAGTCATCCCCGAAGTGTGCGATAAAGACAGCTACAGCTGAGACAGATTTTAAGACAAAAATTTTGACGAAATCGACGTTTCGTATTCCCCTGTTTTCTCCTCGAAAACTGAGCCGATTCAATCCTTTTTACATGAAAAATTCCAGAAAGAGTATGACTAGGTTCCTAGTTTTTTATGTAAATAACTAATGGAATTCCTCTGGTACTCCTCTAATTACGACAGTAAAAATACGGCAATTTTAGCAAAATTTGGAGGCTCATATCTTCTTTATTAATAAGTTTTTGAAAAAAAAGGAAATGATAAGGACATGCCTATAGCTGAACTTGAATTTTTGAGCATTGCCAAATTGCCTTTTAGACATTATTCAGGGAGAAAACAGGGGAATACGTTTGTATGGAGAATCGTGCGCCGCGTTCCCTCTTAATAAAACTATCTAAAACATTCCATAATTTGATTTAAATAACTTCGTAAACAGAGGTATTACTAGAGATAAGTCTTACCAATTTCATTTCATTTATCTTTTAATATATTATTATACTGTTACTACTACGATTGTTACCACATCATCCCATTGCTGGGCAATGGCCTCTCCCGATGAACGCATGGGCTATCCTCGACAAGCGCAAACGTGCCCTGAGCGGTGATGATGTCAGCTATAGTATATATATTATGTAGTCTGTATTAATGATATTTTGCAACATCAACAATACGAATTCTGATTATTAAAATACCGATTAACACAACCGCGTGCCGGACGCCGGCTTCGGTTCGGCTAGGCTGTCCGGCACGGGGCCACAGCCGCGGCGGTGGGCCTTCAAACCACCTGCTCCTCAGCTCCACTGCCACCCCACCCCTCCGCGCCTACGTTGGCTTAAATTACACTCTAGGGTATGGCAGACAAGACTGCGTGATGTCGGTTTTGCAGCGATTCGTTTCTGTCACTAAATTTTGTAGCACAACATGTTCACTTTTAGTTTATTCGAAGTATTGAAAATCGGAATGTCGTTTTTCGGACCGAGAACCCTTCGGAAATTTGACTCTTTGAACGTATGAAAATCGGAAACTAACAAATCGCATTTACGACTTTCGGAAAAATAAATTTCGTGATTTTTAATAATAGACATTAAAATTTTTAGGTATTATGAAATTCGGACTTTTGAAAATCGGAACATCAAAATTCGGAATAAAGTAGGTATTTCGGCATATTTGGGTGTTCCCGCCAATTTTATGTGGCAGCCAAAAAGTGAATAATATTCGTAAACTTACGTGCATGAGCGAGGGACAAAGCCCAAAGTCGGAGATATGAGGCTGTGTGGGACACGGTACTAAGCACGTACTCTATGGTATGTACTCCTTGGTGTATCATCAATTCTCCAAACGACTCCGAATGTTTTTTTACTTCCAATTCCAATGCCTCAATTGTAGCATCATAATCACCTTTCCGTAATTCTTCTCTGTTGGTAACGTGTTTGTATTCTCTTAATTGTTTCTAAAACATTGTGGTAATTATATTGTAATATGAAGCATTTATTTCCCATTAAGTTAAATTACAGTCCACTTCATTCATCTTCTTCATCTCAACCAATAAATGTTCCACTGCTGGGCAAGGGTCTCCTCTAAAGAATGTGGAGGGAATTTAGCATACTATACCACTCTGGCCAGATGTCCAACACATCATATAGGGTTTGTTTCGAATTTGCCTTTTCTTGCAGTGCTCTTGTCTGCATAAGGTCGCTCTCTTAGTCACCTTCTACGACAACCTCGGGTTGAGATGAGGTAGTGACGTTCATCATCATCAGCAACCCATCAATGTCCCACTGCTGGGCTTGGGTCTCCTCTCCTCTATCTAGAGAGCTGAGAGGGTTTTAGGCCATAATCCACACACGCTGGCTTAATGCGGGTTGATGGATCAGACATACACTTAGAATTTCTTCTAGTGGGTTTCCTCACGATGTTTTTGCTTCACCGTTAGAAATGGTAAGTCACATGACTACTACATATAAATTCCACAAAGTGAAATCCACAGTAGTGACATTGTATTCTTAATCCGTCACTATACGGACAATTATCATTTCAACTAACATTCATTAATCAGTATGGATGTATGTCATATACCTAATATTATGATATGATTCTAATTTCTTGCTAGATAGGTAGTATTTTGTAATGTACTGATGAACTACGTTTAGACTATTTATTTGTCAGCCTACTTTCGGTCTCAGCTAACATTTAAAACTATTAGATGAATCAATAACTACTAAGGTAATAACTAGATTATGGGAGCATATTTTGCACAAGTTGTGGACATGGTTTTTCATACATTTGTATATCACCAGCTCACACTTGAGTGGCCGCGTTTGAGCCACAAGCAAAATAGTGGCCGCATTTTGTAGTTCGGCTTTCGCACACACGTACACCGGTCGCAGTCAATACAATAAAAGTAGCGGCGCAACGTGTAGTTGCTTGAACACAAAATAAACCGTGTTATCAATGGTCGTGTTTAACGTCATGCTCCCCAGAAGCCCCATCATATATTTTACTGTTTATAAATTCATGTAAGAAATGTACGCAATCTGTATCGAATTAGTACATACTTAAAGATTACCGTTGTAGGTTACCAGGTACAATATATTTAATTAGGGGTTGCTGTACAGCATCTCCCCAGCAACCCCTAGTAAAATTTCAAGGAATTTTACGTAAACTCTAACTCATACGGGGCTGAAAAAAATTGTACCTTTATATTTACCACCAGATGTGCTACCTATGCATAAAACATTTATTTCAATAAGCGTCTGAACAAAATAAATACCAATATGTATTTCAATCTCATCATCATAAAATTGACATTATTAAAGTACCTATCAAGAAACACTACGTACCTACTTATTTGTACAAATGTACAATAAAAACAAATGGGACACCCAGTATAATAAAAAGCGCATGTCTCATTTGATTGGACACCCAGTATATCTATACTGATATTTTAGTGTATGTTTTGGAAAGGTAATACTTCCAATAAAACCACAGATATATATGGAATAGATCACGCAAGTGTATGTACTTCGCGTGTAAAAAGTATGTCCAATGGACATACTTCATCGTCATTTAATTCATACCACACTCGAACGTTCTCGATGCCTGACGTCGAACGAAAACTAAAAAATCCCTACTTATGCCGTATTGAACTGCAAAAACTGCACAAAAAAATTAGAATGTAGACGATTCCTTTCATCGAGTAAGTCATTTTATTATGTATTAAATTGTGTGTTTTTAATTGCAAATTCAATTATTTTACGTTTATTGTGGTTTTACATTGAAAACTAGGCAACGAGAGCGTATAGCATAAGTCGTAATTCATTGCCGCATTTAGTTACAAAGCTGTATTGTGGCATGTCTGTTAAAACACGTAATGAATATTAAAATTATCTATATTTTCACCTGTCGCTGAGCTTCGTAGTACGGTCGCTTCTCTCATTTTTCTGTCAAATATAGCAAATAGTGTTGTATTGTACAGCGAGTTTTTAATTGTAATCGATTTTCAAAACAGAGGAATGAGAAAATGTTCGCGTTGGGTATTTTGTAACATGTAAATATTTTTTTTACTGAAATTTTCTATTTGCATAGTGATTTTGTTCATGTATGTATATGTTTATATGTTTTTGTTTATGTATGGTTGTTTATTTATGTTTTGGTTTCCAACAAAACATAGTACAATTTGCTCGGTTCGTTTTAACGAAGGCAGCAGCTGCACGGAAAAGAAAAAATTCCGACGCCTGGTTAGAAACACAATACCTACGATTGATGTATTGAAGACCTTATCAAGTGTTGAAGTTAGTGGATTAACTTTAGTAGTCATGTCGAAACTACATATTAATGGTATTTTTAAAAGTATTCACCTCCTCGAATCTGTTCCTGTGTTTTGTTAGAATTTTAGGATTAATAATATATATAAATTAAAAGTGTCATTGAATAGAACTCATTTCAGGCTTTTTTTTCAGGAACTATTAGAAATATTTTTTATTTCTTTTTTATTTGTACAGAATATAGAACATAAACTATTTTTAACAAAAAAATATTAAAACGACTTCAAATCAGTACTAAAAAGCGAAAAATAAACTGAATTAGATATTTAATTCCAAGCTAAAAAATACCTACCTACCTGTTTAGAGTATAATACCCTATTACTAATCTGTTTGAAGTCGGTGCCAAGCCTAAAGAGTATGTTAAGCTACGTACTACTTAGTACGTACATCCGTTTCCCCTCGCTACTTCACACCACCTCGCACTTGCGTGTGATCGTACCTAGTAGACGACTCAAACTGAGTGATACAACCTAATTAGGTTGGCACCGACTTCAAACAGATTAGTAATAGGGTATTATACTTTAAACAGGTAGGTAGGTATTTTTTAGCTTGGAATTAAATATCTAATTCAGTTTATTTTTCGCTTTTTAGTACTGATTTGAAGTCGTTTTAATAATTTTTTGTTAAAAATAGTTTATTTTTCCATTTTTAGTGTACTTTTTTCTTTGTACTTTTAATTCCTTTGAATTATACAACTTTATCTTCCATCAAGAGCTCTCACCTCAGACACTTGAAATAACACTACTTAAGGTTTATACATGGATGTGATATTTAAAGAAATCATCTTCTTACTCCTAAACATTAAGAAGTTTCCCTTCCAGTGACAGCTCACCTAAATAACCTACAAGAATACAACTATAGGTTTATAAGTACCTATAATGTTGAAAGAATTATCCTCCAACTCCTAAAAGTTAAGGAGTTATACCTTCCAGTGACAGCTCACCTGAATAACCTACAATAATACAACTATTGGTTTATAAGTACCTATAATGTCGAAAGAATTATCCTCCAACTCCTAAGAGTCAAGGAGTTATACCTTCCACTGACAGCTCACCTAAATAACCTACAAGAATACAACTATAGGTTTATAAGTACCTATAATATTGAAAGAATTATCCTCGAACTCCTAATAGTTAAGGAGTTATACCTACCAGTATCAGCTCACCTAAATAACCTACAAGAATACAACTATTGGTTTATAAGAACCTATAATGACGAAAGAATTATCCTCCAACTCCTAACAGTTAAGGAGTTATACCTTCCATCACCAGCTCATCAACATGAGATTTTGACTATCAGACGTAGATACTTGAATAACTTTAAAAAATATATGAAACACGTAACATGTGCCTATAAAATTTGAGGGTTGCCTTCGATTTCCCTGAGATTCCATCATCAGTACTTGACGTGATGAATAGGGGACCAATTCGGAAGTATACCCTTTCAAACAAAAAAAGATTTTTTTAAATCGGTTCAGGCATCTCCGAGTAATCGTTGAACATACATAATAAAAAAAAAAAAAAATACATACAGTCGAACATATAACCTCCTCCTTTTTTGAAGTCGTTTAAAAATCTTACAGCACACGAACGTTTACCACGTAGTGCGCCAAAGAAAATTAGAAAAGGTTTTAATTTGATCACTGTTTTCTTTGTAAAAATCGATTCATTCGATATTGGGACGAGGCGAAACGTTTGACGACTTTTTGGATCGTTTACGCGCTGATGGAGAGTTCCCATCACTAAATCGCTCATGTGACGTCACAGTAGGTAGAAAAATAATGGCACGCTTGGTTTCTATACAGACGATGAGACTTGCGTGATCTAGTCCATTATAATATATCTGTGAATAAAACCCTCTCAGCTCTTTATATAGAGGAGAGGAGACCCGTGACCAGCAGGGGCACATTAATAGGTTGCTGATGATAACAATGGTTTTTCTAATTAAACAAACGAGTAATGTCAATTTTATAATGATGAGCTTGAAATACATCTTGCTATATGTTTTGTTCAGGCGCTTATTTAAATAAATGTTTTATGCACCCATAGGTAGCACATCTGGTAGTAAGTATAAAGGTACAATTTTTTTTCAACCCTGAATGAGTTAGAGTTTACGTATAATTTCTTCAAATTTTACTAGCGGTTCCTGGGGAGCTGCTCTACAGCAACCTCTAATTAAATGAATTGTACCTGGTAACCTACAACGGTACTCTTTCTTTTAGGTATGTACTAATTCGGTACAGATTGCGTACATTTTGTACATGAATTTATAAACAGCAAAATACAGGATGGGGTTTCTGGGGAGCATGACGTCGTATTTAGTGGCCACACCAGTTAGCGGCCCAATGTGCGAGGTCTCTGAATTACTAGTGGTCATGTTTGGGAGCCGCCACTAGTGGCTCAGGGTGCGGAGGCTCTAAATAAAATAATTGAATAATAAGTAATGAATAAATAATAATAAAATAATACCAAAGCTTCATTTCTTTTAGGTATTTGGGCTTTCATCAAATATAAAGGTGACCCGAACAACAAAATAGGCACCATACATATAGCTGTGATCATCAAAATATTCTGAAACTGCCGTTGCCCTACAAGCATGTATCCATCGACGCACATCTTATAAACATGTTTACTCTCAGTGAACAGTGCCATATCGATGAAGACAATTAAAAGTTGGGGAGAGCATGCAGTTCCATAGTATAAGATATCTAATAAAACAAAAAAAAACCGGTTAAGAGCATGTCAGGCCACGCTCAATGTAGGGTAGGTACCGCAGCAAATAATTTAAAAAACCAAAAAACCTGACTGCCTATATGTAGCGACAGTCAATTTAAAGCAATATGAATTCGAAGAATACCCTGGTAAAAGGTTTATAGGCTTAGATATAGAGATTCGATGATGAATACGAATATAAAAACACCTTGCACTTTAAAATCAGTCAAGCTATTTAGGTTGCAAGAGACAAGTGAAGCCGCTGGTATAGTTATTGCATAAATAATTGAATTAGGCTATTAATTATTAGCTTTCATCTGATACCCATATAACGATAGCACTGAAAAAACGTCTGTTTTGACAGTTTACGACCGCCATATTGGTATTTTGTTGACGTCACATCATAGCCTTATGACACTTGGGTAAAAAATATAAATCTAATGACACCTTACACTTTAAAATCAGTCAAGTCGTTTAGGCTACAAAAGGACACAATGGAACAGACATGCCCACATACATACATACATACACGCGAAAAACATTACCCTCCTTTTTGGCAGTCAGGTAATAACAGTAAATGGGAGGAACTTACTTGATTTAGCACTGCATAAAAACCATTTTAAGAAAATCAGGATCACCAACCAAAAGAATATACAACATAAAAATAGCATCTCCGGTATAAATCGTAGAAAAATAGCATAAAACTTTTTGAAATAACTGAAAATATAAATACAGGTTTGGTAAGCCGTTGTTTTTTAAAACAAGATTAAGACCCTGTTACACCATTTGCTGATGAGTGTAACCTATTTGTTTCGGCAATGTTATTAGACACCTATATGCCAATGGTGAAACGGGACCAAAGAAAGGTATAGGTTAGTCTATAAACCATTGACAGTAGGCACATTAAATGGTTGACATCAGATAAAATATCAATATCACGGAGACTAACAGCTCAGACTCATTTTCAATGGTCGTTATCGTTTTGTTCACCGTATTAACTTGTTATATCGCATTTGGGAAGTCTTCGTATGTGGGATAACTGAATAAAAATGTGTCATCAATATGTCTAATTAAATCAGACGGGTACCCTCCACATTGACCTACAAATGAAATTCATCGTTTGGTTATCTTCCGCACCCAGCATGTGGGAACCCATTGACTAATTAAAACTGTTTTCGCGTGCAGGCCGTAGGGGGCATGCTTTATTCTCTATCAACCAATGAAAATGAGCCTTTTAAACTTCACTAGGTGGACTATTGGCGGAAGCCTGTTGTACAATCACTGTCAAAATGATCTAAACTTGCAGAGTAGCCAAACTGATGTAAGCATTCAAGGTAATCAAAATGTTCTAAACAAACAGAGTTGTCTAAATATCTTAGCAAGCAGTTTTCAATATTATATGAGCTGCCAGTGTGTTTATATTTCTAGTGTACGGAAAAAAAAATTGAATTTCTGTTTTTACATAATTTTGACTACTCTTCACGTCCGAATCATTTGGATGTTGACTGTACCAAAGCCAGTTTATAACGTTTCCTTTTTATGTTGAGAATAAGACCTGTCAAATATGCGTTTTTTCTCTCAAGTGATGCGTACAACTTTTTGGGAATAATTAATTAATATTTCATAGATATTTATCAATAAATATACTATAACCGCTAATCTACCGAAATATTTACCATGTAATAAAACAATATTCCTTACCAATGATTGATTAAACTGAGGAAAACACCAAATATCATGTGTATTATTCCAATAATTATGGAAAGTTTCATTTTCAATGAGTTTATAATCATAATCTTATTTTTTGCTATCTGGAACAAGTTATAACATTCGGGCTAAAACGTTTATACTATATAACAGAGATAAATATAACAACTATATGAGTAAACCTTCGGGTCCTGTAGTTCAAATTTTAAGCATTAAGTAGATACTCGACTTTATACATTTATATAAGACTAAACGTTAACGTTTCCACGTTTGAATAACGCGTCCATTCGATGTCAGATATAGTATACAATATTTTTATGTGGACGAATTATTATCTTTTCTTAACGACAGTATGAAAACGTTGTAAAATGATAAACATCGCTACGGACACTCACAGTAATTCTAGCGAACGTTTTAGTGAAAAATTTTCTCCCTGAAGATGTCAAACTTGACTACAGTCCGCTTGGCAAAAATCTTGTTGCAAATTTGAAGGTTATAAAAAACAGCTACCGTTTACGTTGCTATACTATTAGTTACGAGATTACGCATTAAAGTGAATGCTGAAGTTCCACACATTATAAATGCTATTTATTATGACTGAAACAATGCCCCACCGTCCAGACAGGGTCCAAGCCAAAAACATAAACGGAACCGGTTATGTCCCTGGGATCCAGAGTGACAAATGCAAACTTCATGTTTTTATATTTATATTTGTTCCGAAAATATGATTTTCGAAAGGTAAATGCAAATCCAAATAAGTCGTTGTATAATACTCCACAGTATATACTAAAAGCGCCCATCAACAAAATCACGTATCGCCCTGAGGAAGAGAATTTTTTTTTAATGGTTAAGCATACTTTTACTGCGTAACTATATTTTATTTTAAAGTGACTTCGTAAAAATATAGGTACTATTACTTGCATAAAAAATTTCATTCATTCATTATTAAATTTCATTAATTTCTTAGTAGCAGATTTTTTATACGACCCTTCTCAGTTGAGACTACTCGGGCCTAAAATAATGTAAGCAATAACAACAATTGACATTTGACTATCAATTGATGTCAGTTTTTGAAAAAGTAAAAAAATAGAAAAACATTAGCAACGCATTAGCCTTGCCATCCAACAGAATAATGTTAGCGATTTAGATACATTTCCTCAGGAATCTGACCTCAATCAGATATTATATTTATTTGAAAATCCTGTGAATAGAAAATCTGATTTGTTTAAGGTTAGGTTAAGACGTACACTCTCAGCTCTCTAGTTAGAGGAGAGGAGACCCGATCCCAGCAGTGGGACTAAATGGGTTGCTGATGATATATTTTGATTAATAATAACAACTCTTTTATTATTTTGAAATGTTTGTAATAAGAAGTTCAACTTAATGCCACCGATACCTATCTGGTATTTTAAAGTAAGTATTAAAATCCAATTTAATTTGTTTACTACATTGATTATAGCCCGAGTATAGTATAAAGTGAGTACCTACATCAGTACATAATAATCGATTGCCGCAGTCGTGTAAACGTTCATAGCCAACATAGAGACAACACTATCGGAACTATACACCCAATTTTTTGTAGCCAAACTCGGTTCTAAGCATTAGCTCTACTAATATCTCGGAAATCTAGCTATGGTTTTCAAATAAGTTCTTTCGCTTAAAAAACAAATACCAACCTCCAAAAACTATATTCCAAATCTCGTTGTCACTTTTATTCGTTAAATATTTCTTTTCATTGATACACATCCAAGCGGCAAACAGAAACATAATTGTACCATGGCCCACATCACCGAACATGATGCCAAAGAGAAAAGGAAAAGTGATCACTGTGTACAGAGCTGTATGAAAAAAACAATTTATATATAATTAACTCGTCCGTGCAATTTAAAACAAGGTAGTTTGTGGAAAACGAACTACGTCGTTTTTTGTTTGTGTACAAGTGTTTATTTAAAAAAACCAAAAAACCCGACTGCCTTGCCTTGCCAAAAAGTAGCCTTCATCCCTCAATATTATTAATTATTATGTAAGTATATTATTACTTTGTGAATTTCGATAGTGCTATCAAAATCGTTAAACTATTTCACTTAACTGAGCAGTTGCTATATAAAGAACGATGGCAGCGAAACCTCGCACGCCGTAGCATGATATTATATGGCTTACAAACAAATACACTCTTCAACTTTATAATATTAGTATGGATGAATACGAATATTATAACAACACCTTGCACTTCCAAATCGGTCAAACTATTTAGGTTACAAGAGACAAGTGTAGCCGCAGGCCATAGTTGATTTAGGCTATTAAATTAGCTTTCATCTGATACCCATATTGCGATAGCACTAAAAAAACGTCTGTTTTGACAATTTACGTCCGCCATATCGGTTTTTTCTTGACGTCACATAGCCTATGACACTCGGGGGAAAATTACGAATCTAATGACACCTCACACTTTAAAATCAGCCAAGCCGTTTAGGCTACAGAAGTTCACAGTGGAACAGATATGCCCACATACATACATAATTATACTCTACTCCTTTTTGGCAGTCGGGTAAAAATGAGGCTCTTACGTCGTGCCAAAAAATTATGGTAAATGCTGTCATTGAGGAGTTTGAAACACAGACACTTATTTTAATAGCGATAGAACCTCGAAGCCATTAGGTTGCAAGCTAAACAAATATGATTTCGCAATTTGCATTTAGCTGCCGAGACGTAGAAATTAAAATACCGATTATGAGGCACTATGACGGACCCGACGGCCTAGTAATAACATACCACCACAAACAGTGTAATAAGGAAAAGTACATCACCTGGATTAAGTTCCCTGTAGGAAGCAGTACCGTAAGCATCGATTAAGTTCTGAAAACCTCTAGTAAACTCATTGACTCTGTAATAAGTAGGTGGGTCCATATGATGACCTATTTTGCTTATAAAGGATTCGACATTTGTTTGAAGAGCATGCTGAAATACAAACACCATGGAATTTGATAGTACAACTTTAATATTGTATTTAAATTATATCAGATATTATATTCCAGCGTATTTATTTTGCTAATATATTTTGACTTGATTAAAATACACCTAATTTAATTTAGCCTAAAGAAGTATGGTATTAGGAATTATTATTCTTTATAATTAACCACTTTCACACAAGTGAAAAAAAATGCAATCGATTGGTATATCACGCAGGATCACGTCTGTCGGCTCCGCTAGTATTATTATATAATTGCAGTCAAATACAGAACAGCGTATGAAGAAACAAATCAGCAGTTCCTCTAAGGTTCAGCTAAAATAAAACGTAATAGGTTTAGTTTAGACACATTTTTGAAATATGTCTGTAATTTATACGAAGCCTTCTTTGAGCAGTTTGCTCGTAGGAGAAGTGTAAATGCATTTATTAGTAATATATTCCTTTGGAGATCCAAACGGCATTCTTTGAATATTTTTGGTAGATTACGGATGCCGAGGTTGTATTGTACTCATTATTATGCCTACTCAGCTCATGTTTATCTATTTGAGAACAATTTACCTATACCTATTATATAATATATTAAAAATATACCACTCTATTAGTAAACTTTGACTCACACAGCAATCGGAAAATGTCGTTGTAACCTGTTTAAAATCAGCATCCGGTACCCAGGCTTTCCCAATAAGAAACTTCTTACTTATATCCAAAGTGAATTTGTTCATTTCATAATAGATTGCTTTAGATTTGCACACTTGGGTCATCCATGGTTCCCATTGCCTACTTATAGTCCATAGGGCCTTGCAACGAAGATAGCGTGTGTTTGCCAATACCTATAGTAAAATAAAATAAAACATAACATATTATGTAACAATTACTTGTATTATTTAACAATAGGAACAAAAACAAAACAAAAGTACCTTATCTGATTCTGGATAAACTTTACATACGACATTTTTATGAAATAGATTATTAGTTCTGGGTTTTAAAACAGAAAAACTTTAGTTCTAGTCATTAAATAATTTAAATATCCATCTTTCATGAAATATAAATGAATAAAATTTGTAATTATTTTACAGCAGACAAATATAATATTTGATAATCAAATTTCTAGTTGGGGTAGCTAGAAATTTGGTTGCACACACGTCCATCCATTTTCTCATATTAACCGAGGTATTATTATAAAAAAAAATTACCTGTTCCATTTCAATAATTCTAAGGCTTAGGCTATCTATCATTTCCGTTCTCTCACTGTAGGTATTCGGACAGGTGTATATATTTACTCTGAAGCCGCTACATATTTTTTTCACTCTAGCTGCTAAGGTTTCACCTTGGCATAATGCTAAAAAGGCAACTTTTCTCATCTCATTGCCCTGTATGAAAAAAATGATAATAAATGCACCTTTTAGAGTTCCCCCGACATACAATTGTGAGTTGACCGTTTAAATCGCAGAGTATGATAATATAATAGGTACCTATAGTCAATTAAGTAAGCCTGCATACTTCTTGCACTAGTTGTACAACTAATTAGTTAGACATCGATTGTATCAGAATCGAATTTCACTTCAGATTACGTACCAATCAAAAAATTGGCCAACCAAATTATATGAGTATGCCATCAAATTGTAACTTGGTTGTTAGATAGTTGGACAACACACAATGTGCTCATAATATATCTAACATGATTAAGATTGACATCGTGACTATATAAAAAAAATGATTAGATATTATTAATTAGTTTCGAGTCTGGGTGTACTTTGTCTATTAATCGTATGTTTGTTAATTCCCTGGTGACATAGGGCTGCTTCGTAGAGTGGGCGTTGTCATTTAAAAACAAATATTTTTTGGTAAATTGTATTGAAATGTAAGATAAATGTAAGATAGGTAGGTAACAGTATAGCTATAGGTTTATTTTAGTTAGACCCAACAGCAGTTAGACATTATTTTATAATAGTTTTTAATATTACCACAGATAATTATAGTAGTTTTTTTTATATCTTAAAATGCCAGGTGTCACCCTTTACAGGAGTTAAAATAAGCGATTTCAAGTATAAAAGCCGTTAAAATAAGCAGCAATTATGCTGTTTCCATAAAATTTATTACCGATATCCATGAGTGAGGTCACCATTTTAGGTGGGTGATTGATTCTCCAACTTCACCTAAAAACAACTAAAATGGAAAATTAAAATGGAACATTACCGTTTTTGGATCAGTAAACTTTTTATCTTCAGGTGCTTCTCTGTAGTATATCATACCACGAGATATTCTCCAAAGTAACATTTCAAAGACAAACGCCCTTTTACGTTTTATCACTCCTGTGATTATGGTAAGCCGTCCAGTTTGTGACTCCATTCCTGACATCCCTGTACGCTTTCTATTAACAAAACAATTTTTCAATACTGTTCAATTACATAAGTCATTTGAAACTTGCCTGATATTGATATAACAAAAAATAAAAATGTATTAGAAATACCCTCATAAATAAATTATTTCGGTCAACGAACAAGGCATAACATTATGCCCAAGAATTTTAATAAATTACTTTTCTAAAAGCGCATTTTAAACATAACTGTACACAATGTTTACTTATGCCTATTGAAGAGATTGAATTTTTTTTATTATTATTGATATCTATAGTACAAACTATACTAATATTATAAAACTATAGTTTTTTGTTTGGTTGTCTACTACTAGTCCGATTTGAAAATATTAAAATCTATTTACAGAAAAAGGCTTATTATAACAACGTCATCTCTATATGGCTACGTCAATAGGAGCCGAGCAGTCGACAAACAAAGAACAACGGAGGCGAAGTCCTGGGCAACAATTTGGCGGTTGTACAAATTAATATTACTCATAATACCTTTTTTAATGAGTGGTAATGAACATGGTATTTGTTGCTACTCCTGTAACTCGAAGGCCAAAAAAAAACTATCACAACAAGCTCCATTTTATTTAAGCCGTAGAACGTCTACTGTTGAACATGGGCTTCCCCAAAAGTATTCCAATAGGACCAGTTACATGTAGCTTGCTCGCAATTGCAGTACAATCCTGCTGTTAGAGTCGGATCATCTAAGATCCGTTTACTAAAAGTAATATACTTACTGCATTTCAAGTTTTTGTGTCGATATCTCAGCTTTTCCCAAAATAGGTCCGATATATTTCAATACGTAAAACATCTCTCTTAATTTTAAATAACTCTGCATTATCTGTTGCTCATTTTTTGTCATATCCTTTAAATCACGATTCCACTTTTCTATCATGGCCTTAATCACAAATATTTTAATAATGGTTAAAATGTGTATTTTTATAATATAATAGTATAATGAACTAGTTGATCTAGAGAATATTCTTAAAATGTCTTTAGATATATAGGATATCTATGAGTTTCTGTTCGTTTTTACTTTTAGTCCGGGATCCCCCGTTCATTTTTTTCATTTTTTTTAATTAGGTGTATAAACAGTTCACAATCATATTATAGCTAACTAGATCTACTGACAAAATGTTCTTAATCTAGAATGCGAACCTTAACAATACACACAGCGTGCACGAGGTTGTTATACACGGACTTTGCTAAGATGCGAAAGCGTCCAGTACCATGCAGGTAAAATATGCATAAAAGAATTACAAGTAATATATTAATGAATACAAAAAGTTAGAGAAACTGAAAAGGCAAAAATATATAATACATTAATCGGCAGTTACTGAGACCAATCCATACATCTAGCAACATTTCTGCTAAAGGAAATATAATTAGGGTTAAATAAATCAATATCAACAGTTACGTCCATGTCCTTGCCAGTAGAAATACCCAAGTCATTGTAAGCACGACACATGCGGGTGAGAGGATTATAGAAGAAAGTATTATTAGTATAAACATTTAATATAAAGAGTTTAGGCCGTCTTGGATTGGGTTTAGAATTAAAGTTTAGACATGACAATAACGGGGAAGAAGAAACACGCGAGTGTATCAATTTGTATAAAAATAATAAATCCTGGACATGATGACGTGAACTAAGTGTGGATATTCTAAAATATAGTAATCTCGGTGCGGCCAAGATGTTTTCTGAATGCATAATTTAAAAAAATAATTATTTTGCACCTGTTCAAGTCTATCATTGTGCACTTTATAGTAAGGTGGCCAAACGATACTACCATACTCGAGAATGGTTCTTATGATACTGTTGAACAGGCAGATAAAACTAGAAGTATTTATAAAGTCCACGGTAGCCATGAATATGAATTCAAGAAGTTTATGAGCTCTGTCAACTATGTCATCGTAATGATTACGGAAGGTGAGTTTGGAGTCAAAACGAATACCTAGGTCCTTTACAACTGAACGTTGTAAAGTCGTGCCTTCTAATTTATAGTCAAAAATTTTAATGTTTATATTCTTATTTCTTATTTCTTCGATTTATATTTATGAAATCTCAAAATTTGTAAAATGTAATAGCACATTATTCCAACGTAAGGATAATTTTAATAAAAGAAAAGTAAACTATTTAGAATTTGAAATACCTGCACCTAAGTTAGAACTTTTTAGACGGAGTTGTGTCTATATGGCTCCGTTAATTTATAACTCATTACCAGAGACAATAAGGTCTCTGCCGTTTAATAAATTTTGCACTGCGCTGCAAAAGTGGTTAATAGAAGAATGCTATTATTCAATTAATGAATTCCTAGGTAATAATTCCTGTAAATCCTATAATTTTAAGAATACATTACATTATTAATAGTAATATATGTACTTAAATTTTATTTTAAGGGTTTACTTGGTACATTATTGTTGCATGCTGTATAACGGCCAAATATGTGAAACCAGATTTTTGTAACATCTCTAACCTACCATGTTTGAAGCAATAAACTATATTATTATTATTATTATTATTTAGTTTGTTAGTAAACGACACAACTTAACATTTATCGATATTGAGATACATACAGTTCGATTTGCACCAACCGGCTATAGTAATAGGATCTTGTTGGAGAGATTCACAATCACTTTCATTGGTCACTGCCCAAGTAGCAAAATGTGCTCCTGTAAAGATCCTAGAACTAGATTTTTTTTACTCCTGTAGAGATTTATTAACGTTTATAGGGCTGGATTTGGCGCACTGAGTATTAGCTCCTATAGTAGTTTTATAACAGTCAGCGAAAGTGCAAATTGATCTTATTATTGTTTTATTGAGTGCTTCTATAGGATCATTTTGTCCTATAAAGATCTAGTAAGCGCACTAAATCAGCGTGATTAGTCCTGTTACGATCTGGCACATAGGACTACTGGAGTAATTGATCCAATATTAATCAGCATGATGACATAACTTAGACTATTCATGCTTCATGTATGTGTCTTATTTGATTTGGAAAAAATATAATATTTGGAGTAATCTATAATACTATTCTTTATCTTAAAATAATAAAATAACCTTTGGGTCTTCCCTCGTAATCTTATGTTTAGAGAAATTTTCTAGCGAAATAAATTTTATTGATAAAGTATTCGATACTAATAAACATAATATGTTTATCGCCTTCAAAAGGAAACGTAATCGTTATTTGTTTATTCAATAATTATTAATAAATGGAAAGCCGGATTTCGTCCATATTGAAATGCTCTTAGTCATGGGCACCATATTGTTTATTGCTTTTAGAGTTCCTTGAGAAAAATATAACAACAGTAAATGAATACGAGTAGGTGTATAGTATTTATTAATTTCATCAATTTCCAAATGCCTGACACATTTTTATCATTTATCTTTGAAGATAATTTAAATTTTTGAATAATTTGTGGTGTTTATCAATGATATATAATTTTCCCATATCATCATCATCAGCTACCCATTAATGTCCCACTGCTGGGGGGTCGGGTCTTGCTTATTTTATTTTCCCATATATTTAAAATTCCATTTTTTGTTTTGTTTAAACAGTCAAATGAGAACAAAATGGCTAAAATGGAAATCTGATCATTCTAGTAATAGCAAATGCAGGACAGTTATAAGTAGGATCTTCCCTAAAATAGTAGCACGATGTGCAAGTTTGATGCTAGCAATCCAATAGCAGTCACGAAAAAGACAAATCAATCTTATGATATCTTCAACTTATAATAGCTACACCCAAAACGTTTATATGATAACTTTTCTTATAGAAGAATAAAACAAAACGTATACCAGAATAAATAGTCTTACTAAATGCATTTATAGGATCAATACTAATTGTTATTATAACTGCATTGTGCCTATATTAATCATTTAATGTAATCCTCTAAACGTTTATAAGACTATGTAATAGGATTGAATGTGCTTGTAGCGCAAATCGTCCCATGTGATGCTTTTATAAAATCAATGATCTTAATCAAAGCATCTATTAGTGTGCTATGAGACGTTTAGTCTAATAAGTTGACAATTATAGGAGAATTTTGCTGCTTGGGTGAGGTATACACCTTTAAATCATCTGCATAAAGAAGACAAGGGAATTGTAACTGGTCTACAAGGTCATTTATAAATATATTGAAAAAATATGGTCCGAGGAGGAAAAAATGACCCCTGAGGCACTCCAGATCGAATAGGCCTTGATGTTGATTTGAAACCCTTCATTGCAACAATCTGACTACGATTAGACAGGTACGACTGGATCCACCTCAGCAAGTCACCGTGTTTACCATACCAGGAAAGCTTTTGACAAAGTATGCGATGATTGACTTTGTCAAAAGCCTTCCGGAAATAGGTATATATGGAGTCTACTTGACCACCCTTTGCAAAAGCTAAGCATAAATATTGATATGTGAGTGTTGATTTTTGTCTAACAAAGCTATGTTGGCGCTCTGTTATAAAATGGCTTACATGAGTGTAAACGCTGTCATATACAAAAGATTCAAATACCTTTGCTATGCCAGAGAGTAAACTAATAGGCCTGTAATTTTCACATAACCTGGAGTCACCACCCTTCAGAATAGGTACGATATTTGCAGTCTTCCATAACGTGGGGAAAACTCCTAATTTCAGGGAAATGTTAAAAATAATACCCAAGGGAACACAAAGTTGTTCGGAGCATGCTTTTAAAAATATGGGAGGCAATGCATTAGGGCCAGCACCTTTTTTGGGGTCAAAAGCTTAAGTTTTAGACGTATATCTGACTCGGATAATACTAGTTGCGATAATGTACTATTAAAACGCTGCTCTTGATGAATTTCATACGGGGCTGACGAGTCATCAAAAACAGATACAAAATATTCAGAAAAGAGCTCGCCGATGGCCTGACTATCTGAAGAAGATTTATTACCAGGAGCAACAGTGCTGGGAATACCTGTTTTGGTTCTGCGGTTATTAACATAGTTCCAAAATACCTTAGGGGCACATGAATATTCAGTATACGCAATATATATGCATCATGACATGCTTTTAAGAGACTTCGATTTATCACGCAGCAAGCTAAAGGTATTAAAATCTCTCGGGCTACCCAATCTTATGTATCGTTTATGATATATCCTCTTTTCAGCTAGGCATTTCTTTAGTGCAGGAGAGAATCAAGTAGAGTACGTATCGTTATTTAATATTTTGTATAGGTACATGCCTCATTATTATTTCATTTATTACACAATAAAAGCTGTCAACAGCAATGTCCACGTCATCTGTATCCAAAATAGCCAGTCCACTTCATCTAAGTCCTCCCGAGTCCCTGAAAAGTTACTTTTTAGGAAATTAAAACAGATCTGGCGGTTAGGCCTTAAATGGCTAGGTTCATGTATATAATAGTCATTTATTAAACGGATTTCGATTGGGGGATGGTGGTTATCTTCACGGCATAGGGGATGGGTTCGAGAAACTTTAATATTTAGCACCCGAGGCGAAGACTAAATCGAGACATTGTGCACATGATTAAATTGAAATAGGTTGCATAGTGACAGAGAGTCACAGAGCAGTCTGGGTTTTGTGTCAGAGGGTGAACTGGGTGTTAAGTACAAATCATTGATACTAGGGTGCCAGGTTAAGCTAGGTACATTGAAATCACCTATATATTTATATATCTAGCACCCAAGTTGTTAATTGTTAGTTGTAGGTTATTATGGAAACTTGTAAGGTCAGATGTAAGTGGTGGCAGATAACAAAGACACAAGTTGATATTTCTAGAACCGTTGGGGTATTTAACATTAGGCAGTATAGATAACCAAATAACTTCAAGATCATACTCCCATGAGTCACGAGGAGTAACATTATAACTGTCTTTTATTGCAACTAAAACACCCCCACCCTCAGTTTTCTTGTTACAAGATGATTCACGGTCTCTCTTAAACACATTATAACGAGAATCAAATATTTCTTTATCAAAAACTTTATTAGTCAGACAAATACAGTCATAGTCACGGTTGAGTACATTAAGATATAATTCAGATATTTTTGACCTAATTCTGTTCACATTTTGGTACATAATAAGCATTGACGTAAAAAGATCCAAGTAGAAGAATTAACAGTTATTTCAGAGGATGTATTACTATAATAATAATAATATAATTACTAACTTACGATCTACTTCTTCAATTTATTTAGAGACGTAGTGTCCTTGATGTGTATGGCTGGTGATTTCTCGTCCTTCCTTATATAAACTCGATCATACTTTATCCAAACAAAGTCATACGAATAGTCTTTAGTAAATTTCCTGGCGGCAGTATGCAATTTTTTAGTAGTTGGAGACAAGTGTTCAGCAATGTAGACTGCACGAGTTTCACCTTCAAATCCAAATTAACGTGTGTTTAGCTTGTCATTTGGGTGTGCTTTATTGTAACGCGTCGTAGCTGATAAGAGGATGTCACGTTGACGTTCAGGTTGTAAGGTAAGTAATATATTACGGGGTCTGTTAAAGTTTGGGTTCAGCTTTGCTACCCTACGTAAGGAACATATAATTTTCTTCAAAACATAGATTAACAATGTCATATAGTTTTTTAATTATAGCATTTAAATTTTCGCTGCGTGTCTCCGGGATGCACAGCACCTTCACATTGCAACCACGCGAGTTCTTTTCAAGCACTTCCAGACGCCGGATTATAACTGATAACTCTATTTGCAGTGATGAGTTTTGAGCTTTCAGAGATTTTATTTGAGATTTGGTACGAGTTAGGTCGTCTTTTAGGTCATCCTGTTCATCTTCGGAAAATCGGTGGTTTTGGTGAAATCTTCTTTAAGTTGTCCAACAGCTGATTCAATTTTTTTGCCTATGAGAACTGAGATTTCTTGGGTAATAGATGATTGAAATTCATTGAATTTTTTATCCAGAAGAGCTTTAAAACGATCGTAGGATATACTTGCAACATCTCGTTGTTCGCATGATTGAGAAGTGCGCGTGGGCAGTGTATGTTGTGGCAGCTGGCACGGGATGTTTTCGACACATTGTATTTGTTGTGTTCCAGTGGAGGAACTAAAGCTATTATTACGGACTGGTGTACTATCTCCCATGCGCCGAGTAACATTCATACATTGTGGGCAGTTGCATCTGCGACGCTTTACTATGTAATCTTCGGTAAAAATCTCCTTCGACATACCACAACATTGATAATAATGATAGACATTTCGACAGCCATAGCATATAAGTTATCTTTGTCACCCTTAGGACCATTACATGCCATACAATTCATCCTTTCGAGGAAACTCAATAATCGGCGCGTTGTCTCAGAGTAGGTATATTATTATAAGTAATTATTAAGATATCAATGAAATGTTAACACTGATTGTACATATAGTTTATATCCGATGTTTATGTAAATAACACCACCCAATCATTAGATTTGTATGTTTGATTTGGTAAGTTACAATGAATAAACGTAAGACATAAATACACGGTAATCAACAAAAACAACAGTTGATGAGTTGTCGTATTAATTTTGATTGATTGATTTGATTGATTTTGATTACTATCAAGCTAATTTTCCGTGGGAAACTTCATTTTGATGAGACACCCAACAATTTCATGTAAGAAAACTCTGATTGTGGTAAGTAACAGAGGTAGCAACTAAGTCTAAGTTCGATCCCGACCAGCAATACCAATGTGGAGTCCACTTTGTGGAATTTATATGTACTAGTCAAGTGTCTTACCATGTGCTAACGGTAAAGGAAAACATCGTGAGGAAACCCACATACCCTAGAAGAAATTCTATGAGTATGTCTGATACACCAACCTGCACTAGGCCAGCGTGAGTGGATTATGGCCTAAACCCTCTCAGCTCTCTAGTTGGAGGAGAGGAGACCCGATCCCAGCAGTGGGACTAAATGGTTTGCTGATGTGATGAATGATGCGTTAAGAGGAATACTTTTGATGTGCTTCATTTGGTGTGTTTCGAGGAATATCCCAAACAATAACTTTTATCAGATTTTATCCATTACTTGTGCTATCAGACTGTTTATGACCAAATTTCAAAGCTCTATGTTATTGAAATGTCTAAGATTACAATATGCTAAAAATAGACAGATAGACAGTACTTGAAAAACGGAAAGCCTTAAGGCGCCAGCCGTGAGCTCAGCAAACGTGAAAATCGTGAGCGTTTAAACATTTATTTTGAGTAACCTAAAACCTATAAGTATTTACAATATGGTTTCCATAAAAATATATAGAAATCTTCAGACCTTTATGAAGGGAGATCATCGACTATAAAAAAACAAAATTAAAAATTTTGAAAAAACCCACGACGAGAACATCTGTACAAAATAAGAAACGTAACATATAAAAAGGTTTAAATAACTTTATTTTAAATCCCCGTCGAAAAGAATATAAGTAGCATAAAAATAATTCCAAGAAAATCCGTCGGGGGCTGCCATACCCTGACTTGAAATGAACGAAAGTATTGCAGTTTTATGTATTTGATACCTACCTAATTATATTATTAACAATATTTAGTTTACAATATATATTTTATACTAGAAACAGTAATGATATTGGCTCCAGCGACCTTAGACTTTAGTACCCACTATTTACAGTCTATTGCAGCGCCCTCTGGCAAAAAATACAATATCGTATATCCAAAAGTCATTCTCGATAAATCACACATTACAGAAAACCGTATCGAAATCAGTCTAATCGTTTTAAAGATAGGAGGGCACAAAGGATTCAACGAAATCAGTGTATTGTAGCGCCCCCTGGCGAGCTATTAACATAAACCCTATCTAATAACCTGTCCCCAAGAGCCGCACACACTTTACAGAAAACCGCATCTAAATCGGTCAAACCGTTTCCGTGATATGGCATTATGTTGGAACACACAAACACACAAACACACAGCCTCTCACCCCAAACGCATATACCGTCTCCGTTCCGTCGTGGGTAAAAAACGCTAACATATTTGGCTCGATAGAAAAAAATCACAAACATACCTCTAACTTGCACTCACAGAACAGAGATGAGATATATAGAAAGGCCATCGAGAGACTTTTGTACTAAAACCGCTGTCGCGTCGCCAGATGCACACGTCACTTACATGTTACAATACATACAAAATTTAACGGTCATTGGTCAAGTTTGCACGATACTCTCAACAAAACACCTTGAATCATGTAAACAAGACTTTTTTTGATAATTTTGTGACAATTTGTAGAATCGTGCAGTTTTTGACATCATAGTAATTATTACCATAAGTGGCATTTGCACACTTTATTGTGCAAATATAAAATAGTAACACAGAGAAAAGATAATAGTTTTGAAACTCCAATAAATGAAAATTGTGTGCAATATTTTTTTCTTTTAAAAATACATGCGTACGTAAATGCATCATGTCATCTTTGTCCCGTCGGTCGTCCCTTTTAATTTTTTTACATAATGTTAAATAGCGCTAATTTAACCGTAGGTGTTTAACGAACGCTCGGTTGTAAAAAGAACATAAAAGAGATTTTTTTCATAGGTTCAGTATCTTCTGAGGGAATTAATGAAATTGATTGAATTAAAATTTATGAAATTATTTCGAACATTGTAATCATATAATTTTTACGTTACTTATGTGACAACAGATTTTTTTTGTGGATTTGCAACTAATTTCATTATATAGGTTCATTTTTCATATTGTCTGATATTTTTATAAGAAAAAGTTTTTTTTTTTAATGAAGTAAGAAAATTGTACTACATTTTGTGTATCTGTTACGGCTAAAACCCGAAGTGCGGCTACACCTAGTTTTACCCGGTTAGAACTAGGTGTAGTCACTTACTTTTGGTTAAATCTAGTACGAGCCGATTGATTTCGGGTAAAACTAGGTCTATCCTTCATCATGCCGGCTACAACTAGGTCCAGCCATTCCCTGTTGGATAAAACTAGGTCTATCCGATATATTTCCGGCTAGAACTAGATCCAGACAACCCCTGTTGGATAAAACTTAGATGCGTGCCCCGCCACGCCTTCCGCCCCGCGTCACACTCATGACTCACAGCATCTTCAGCAGCGGCGCGGGGTGGAGGGCGTAGCGAGGCACGCGCCCCTGCAGGTTGTGAGCGCCAGGTGCTGCTGATCTACTGCAGGTCTACTAGCGAGTGTGGCTCACAGCGTCTGCAGCAGCAGCGCGTGCCATATAATAGGAACAATCAGGAACTTTTTTTTTAACAACAGACAATAGTTGCATATTATAATTTAAAGAATATTATTATAATTATAAATCACATTGTTATAATTAACACAAATTATTAGGAGTACAATTTTTAATATAATAGGAACAATCAGGAACATTTTTTTTAACAACAGACAATAGTTGCATATTATATCTTGTTTGCATCTAGTTTTATCCAACAGGGATTGTCTGGACCTAGTTCTAGCCGGAATGATATCGGATAGACCTAGTTTTATCCAACAGGGAATGGCTGGACCTAGTTGTAGCCGGCATGATGAAGGATAGACCTAGTTTTACCCGAAATCAATCGGCTCGTACTAGATTTAACCAAGAGTAAGAGACTACACCAAGTTCTAACCAGGTAAAACTAGGTGTAGCCGCACTTCGGGTTTTAGCCGTAACATATCCACTCAATTCTACCAGTTGCCGCAATCGTTTTTTTATTATGATATCTTTTGGGCATTCCAAAATAAAATTATTGTTAAACCTAGACCTATGTCCAGCAGTATAGGTACGTTATTGGGCTGATATGATGATGATGATGAAACCATAAGGTACATAAAATAGATTTTCTGGAAAATAACAAAGTTTAATAATTTCTGTTATTAAATTAAGATAAAATAAAAATACACTTTATTATATCGACACTAAATGCAACTTGGTCAGCACTATCTATATGTACTACAAAACAGTGCCATTGGCTTTGTGAAAACAATGAAAACATTACGCGGCCACTAACGTAAAATAAGGTGAAAGGTATGAAATTGTCAGCAATGTACAATGTTTCATCTGTTTGAAATTCTATCGTTTTCGTCTGTAAACTATATAATACTTTTACAATAATGTGAAATATTCCTAATATTTGAAGATTTTTAGACTTATCGGTGAAAAGATATCCCTCCTCGGGTTACATTATATACCTGGCTTCTTTTGGTACAGGTTAGGAAAGCGCTAGATAGCATAATTATTTTTTAACGCCTAGCTGTGCACGACAACACACTACGACAGCGACTATTTGACGTTAAAGTGAGATTTTCAAAATATATGATCAGTTGATCATATATATTATGGCGCGCCCGCCCCTTCCACAAGGCCATTCTAACTACTTTCATTGTTCTGTGCTTGCACTATTTTTTTTATGTTTTAACCTTTTTAGATGAAAATTATACCACAATTTGCGTAATTTTAATTAAGAGGAAAATCATCGATTACTTTTTTAACTAAAACACAATGGTAAAAAAATACATTAAATGACCACAAATCCTGCGCGGAAAATACGAAATGAGATGAATTCTGAACTCACGGCGCCTTAAAATAGATAATAAAACTCACCTCAAACTCAACAAGTTCATTAACAGATCGAGCTTTAGCTTTTTCTTTTCCAGATGGTATTGGTATTTTATTCGCTTTCATCTCTCTCTCCATATAACGTAGCCTACGTTCCATCTCTGAACATCGACATACCTCTTGAACGTAATTCCTTTGGAATAGTTGTAACTCGGGATGCATCTGTAAAATCATAACATTACATCACACCTTCTTTCGGGGGTAGGAATGAGGTAGGCAGAGATGTATTACACCCATAATTTACCAGCTATGTTTGGTATTGCCACTAGTAGGGCACATTAAAGACATTTTATGATAAAAATAATTACAAAAATGTTTGGTTGTTAACAATTTATTATCTGTTGGTTTAACCATTTACATTTCTGTATGTAGGTATATAAAAGGAGAAATTTTAAAGCAAAGAATAGAATTAGTAGCAACTCGTTCAGACATCCACTTAGAAACAACATAATAATAGTATACCAAGAATGAATCCTCCCTATTTTCCGGCCCGTTTCCTTCAATATGGCCAAAGGAGTATGTTCACCCACTGCGCAAGATGTCCAATCCCAACCTTCCTTCCGATTTCCGACCCATATTTATACTTCCTTTCCTTTCCAAGGTACTCGAAGCTTGTGCTCTTGACAATTGTCCGGATTTGTTCACCATAACAACCTTCTCTTTCCGTTACAATCTGGATTCAGACCCGGACACAGTACTGTCTCAGCTTTGCTCAAAGTGACTGGCGATGTTAGGGCGGGCGTGGAGGACACCAAGGCTACTGTTTTGGTTGTGGTGGATTTTTCGAACGCCTTCAACACCATATTCTCGTCAGTCACGATATTCTCCTATTCATCATCTCCCTACTTATGATCTCTGGTGATGCTGATGGTTCTCTTCATATCTTCGAGGGCGCCAGCAGTCGGTTAGAGTCGATGATAATACGTCGTACTGGCTTAATCTTAGCTCTGGCTTACCTCAAGGCAGTATATTATCTCCTCTTCTTTTCTCATTATTTATCAATCTTGTTACCCACGATCTTCACAGTATGTATCGTCTTTACGCCGATGATCTGCAGATTTACGCTCAACAAGGGTGGAAGATCTTTTAGCAGCGATTAGCGAGATAAATCAAGACCTCAGAGACCTTGAGAATTGGTAGACTAGATTCGGTTTGGACGTGAACCCCTCCAAATATCAAGCAATCGTTATAGGGGGACAACGAGCTATGAGTAGACTCGACGTCACTACACTACCACCTGTACTCTTTAACGGTTCTATAATCACTTTTAGTAAAGACGTCAAAGACCTGGGGCTGCAGATCGATTCAACTCTAAATTGGCAATCGCAAATCGCTAACGTTAGTCGTAAGGTCACCGGTGCCTTGCGATCTCTTTATCGGTTGAAGAATTTTCTTCCGCCGAATACTAAGACGATGTTGATGCAAACCTTAATTTTCCCAATAATTGACTATGGTGATGTTTGCTATCTCGATCTGAATGCAGATTTACTCAACAAATTCGATCATCTTCTCAACAATTGCTTTCAATTCGTTTTTAATTTGCGAAGTATGATCATGTATCTACTTTTCGTTCCCAACTAAACTGGTTGCCTATAAGTACGTCTACGTGCGCTGACCACTCTTTACTCTCTTCTCAACTCCCCTAATGCTCCTTCTTACCGTTAGGTAAGAAGGAGCATTAGGGGAGTTCACTCATCCTTTTTCCAATACCTCTGTTCAAATCATAATAGAAATCTGCGCTCTTCTAATATATAACCTTCTCCTAACTTGTCCTGCTCATAGTCTCTCCAGTTTTCTTCACTCTTCTTTCAACATCCAGGCTATTCTCTTTTGGAATGCGCTCCCTCTTGAAATCGACGTCCACAAACCGTGATCTCTTTAAGGCTTCGTCGTTTTTATATTAAACAATTAGGAGAATCATCTTAACTTTTTACTATATTTACATATTATTTGTATGATATATATATGAAATATATACGTGCATAATACATAAATGGCCTGTTGGTCTAGTGGTTAGTGACCCTGACTGCTAAGCCGGAGGTCGTGGGTTCGATCCCCAGCCCAGGACAAATCTTTGTGTGATGAGCATAAAGGTTTGTTCTGTGTCTGGGTGTAATTTATCTATAATATGTATGTATTTACAAAAAAAAATTATTTAAGTAGTATAATATCAGTTGTTTAGTACCCATAACACAAGCAAATATAATTGCTTACTTTGGGACTAGATGGCGCTGTGTGAATGTGGTAGAATATTATTATTATTATATATTCTCTTATGTATTTTAGTATGTAGGTTTATTATATAAGGTATATAGTTAATATATACATTTCACACGAACTTTTTCACTAAATTCACCTACCTAATTTGTCTCTGCATCACCTTAAGGTTGTCTGGAATGTCTCTGGCTCTGCCTCATTAAGACCGCGTATGTGCATATATTGTGCATTAAGTTATTAAATAAATAAATGAACAGATAAATCAGAAGAAAATATGAATTATAAAGAGCACAGTCAACAGATACGTCGTTATGATAGGTACTCGATAAGCAATTCGTTATCTTGACACGCGGTAATGACATGTGTCATTGCCCAGTTATAAAACAAGCATTATTGGGAAGATTTATACTATACCGGGCCGTGCCTAGGGCATGCCAGGTGCATGGCCCAAACGGGGCATCAATTTGAAACGTTAAATCTTACTAATATTATAAATGCGAAAGTTTGTAAGAATGTTTGGATTTTTGTTACCAGTAAACAAACAAAACCACTAAATAGATTTCAATAAGACTTAAGAAAAAGGACAAATGTAAAGTAAGTCGGAGAAAAATCTACCATCTTATAGCTATTTCTGCTTCCTCTACCTAAACCGTTAGTGTTACATGAGGACAACGTATGGAGGAATTGTTACTCTTAAATAGTTCTAAAAAAAAAGTCCGCGACAGCATATGCCTATCTTTTATGTGGAAGTCGATATAGATAGAATAGTGAGCCAGAAATACATTTAAATCGGATACTGCATTTGTAAGTGAAAAATTTCATAGTATTAAGCTAATTCCTAGAAATGTCTAAAGTAGATAAATTTTGTCGTTTCCACTAAGTTATTTAGACAAATAGTTTAAAAGTTATTACGATATTAAATGGAATGTATATAATCCAAAAAATCTTATAATAATACTGTATGTCACCCGTGACTTCGCTTATCTGTTATTTTGTTCCTGTCACCACAGCAACTTTTCACCTTTAGAGGGGAAATTTCCGCCATGTTTTCTTGCCAATGTTTACTAAGCACAGATATTACTTCAGATTAAATATAACCAATGTTACGTGATTGATTATAATCGTACTTATCTTTGTGAAACATCCATCCCATGTCTTTTTGGTTAAAATTATCAAACATCCAAACAAACATTCATTCTTTCATGTTGTATGTATATTTGTCGACGTCAGTCCTAATGGCAATTCAACTATGTCAGATTAAAAAGAAATTATTTTCTTTTTGCCAACTATACAACCTTATTGAATGGTATTACTAATCATATCTTTATAATGCAGGTAATATTGAATAATATAAAAATTCTGTATTAATATTGAAATGTACGCGGACGAAGTCGCGGGTATAAGCTAGTAGTTTATATATTTCACAGTGTATGTTCCGTGTTCCGTCCGGGCCCGTTTACTAACGTACGATGTTTGTCTACACCACAATTTTATTGTGCACGGCGCGGACACGGCCCGCTCTAATATTAATCATCCCTTACTTACGTCAATAAACTGCACGCATCCCATTTCACCCAGACCAGAAAGAACTTCAAATGCAATCTCAGGTTGAAGGTATACATCACAAAGTGACATTTTTTCACTCCTACACATGCCAACCATTTTGAATCACTGAAACAAACGTCTGAGTTATAAACGGTAATTACATATATCATCAATATTATTTTCATCTCAGCCCAATGACGTCCACTGCTGGACGTAGGCCTCACCTAATTTGCGCCACAATGAGCGATTTTTTACTCAAGTTTCAATATATACCAGATAAAAACAAATCTTGTTTCTTTGGCGCTATTATAATTGTTTCATACAAGAGTTATACACAGTATATAATAGTCGCCGACCAGCCAACACAGCCGGCTGCCCTTACACGACTGCCCAAAATAAGATGCTATTTAGACATTCTCTCGTTCCGCCAACATGATTGTGTTGTCGATAAAAATGTTCTCAGGTCATCAGCTTTTGTATGTAGAGCTCTTATAACTATGTAGGTATATTCTACTACACAATATTTTTGCAAACAAACCGTAATTCCTTTTCGCTGTCGTCTATAATTGTAATATTGTAAATAAATAAAATATATCTTCTCAAATCGGTTATTGATTTATACAGAACACTGAAAAAATTACAGATCACAAAATAAATCTATTTTTAAGTTTGACGTTTAGTTTAAAATAACTATTCTAAGAAGTATTGAATTTATGTTAGCTTTAGGATAACCTACGACCTTCTTTAAAGTATTCTTAGCGATCATTGTAATTGATCTTAGAAATGTTGTTATTTCAAATACAATAAGCCATATAATTATGAGTTAAAAACTTAATAACATGTATAGAAATGAAGTTAACAAAAAACTTTCTTCTGAAATGTGGCATGGTGGAAGCAGTTAATAATGTATGTTATTAAAACTTCAGTTTTACCATAAATTCCGTCCATTGTATTCTAGTATACACCTATTATAAACACACTCCCTGTGTATGTTTTTAAAAACGGTATTTATTACGTCGTGTATCGCAAAGCAACAAATCAACGGGCCCCAACTCAATCGATTACTCGGTACCTTGTGCTACCTTCTCCTGTTATTCTTCGACTCCCAAGAGCTTCGCAGGCAGTAGAATAATTTACTGTTTCCCAACTAAGTTTTGAGGTGGGCCCGTACCTCCCAAGGGCCCAAGTGCTATTTTCTCCTCGTACATTATAGTCAATTGCGAGCATTACTTTGAATAGAAAAGTGAAAATGCTTTCTAAGTAACATTGCGCATAAAATTACAGTTTCATGTTTTGTTTGTTATATTACAGCCTTTAGTACCCAATAACTATATTTTGCTGCCAACTTTTTGTTGTTAGCAGGACTCTTGTTGTATGCGGTCATTTAGTACTTCATTTCATTCAATTCGGTTGCTGTATCTATATATATACACATAACTTAAAAACATACACAGCTTACCTATTAAAAGAAAAAAGAACCAGATACTCTATTTACAGGGAATTCCTATAAATAGAATATCTGATTTAGATCAGATTCCTGAGGAAACGTACCCAAAAGGCTAGCCACATTACCGCGTTGGATAGCAAGGCTAATGCGTTGCCCCAGGTAGAGGCCAGCCCTTGGATCATGTGATACCTCAGAAACACGCTTACAAATTTCACGATAAAATTTGTGAGCGTTTGGCCCCCAAGGTCCAAGAGTTTCAACCCCAAAAGGCTCAAAAATGTAAGTCTCACCAAGACTTTCATATTTACGCCTCTTGAGGCACTCTGCAGAATTGGCAGCAGAACCCGCTTTAATACCAGTCCGTGAAAGATGAGATGCCGCCAGTGTGTCAACGCAAGTAGCATCCCACACCAAGGGCTTACCCATCTTCCACGGAATGAGAGTCATGCCGTCGGGTCGCTTACCATCGCTACGCACTAGGCCGTTAGGCTCCAAAACGGACGGTATACGCGCACTGACAAGCGCCCGGCGAATGACATCGTTTAAACTGGCATTCGGTTGCTTAGTAATGAAAGAAAAGCGAATATCATCCGCTATATGAGCATAAATGCATACGACTTGAAACATATTGTATCTACAAACGTACAAAGTGAAGAAAATATTCACCATGTTCGATACGACTTGAGACATATTGTATCTACAAACGTACAAAGTGAAGAAATATTCACCATGTTCTGAAATTGCTATGTTTAAAAAATATTGTGTGGCTAGATCAATATACAAAAGTTTATCTAATTTAGCGGTAAAACAGCAATTTCCGAGTAAAACTGGCAACTTCCAGACACATTGTACCATACCTATAACCCCACAATGTCCCAGATAAAAATAGGGAACAATTGATATATAGGTCCAGACATTTTTAAATTTAAATGAAATGGATGTTGTAGTCATTTTAATATTTCTAGTTAAGAACAAAGAAATGGTAGCAATTGTTGTCTTTAAGGACGACTTAAGCTGTAATTCATTCAATAAACATTTTATTTTATTGTGACTTGAGAATTGTTTGTTGCTGCTTCTCTGAAGTCTATATTTGTGCCGTGACAATAAAGACAAAAATTTCTACTATTCTAAAAGGAATGCACATTTATTCTTATTTTTTTAATTTACGCCGTTCTTCGTCAGAATAATCAACTTGTATTGTTGAGTCACATAATTAGGTTCCACTACGAATATAGCACTAATAGTTCATTGCGTTCGTATATTTTATGTAAATCATAGAATGAATGACAAAATGAAAATTAGTGTTCCGCATTCATATTGACAAAATGGGAACATTTGGAATTTGGAACTAGACTAGATGTTAAACAAACTATTTTGTACTTTAACTATTCCTTTTTACCCGACTGCAAAAAATAAGGGTAATGTTTTTCACGCGTATGTATGTACGTTATGTATGTATGTATGCATGTATGTGGGCATGTCTGTTCCATTGTGACCTTCTGTAGGATAAACAGTTTGACTGATTTTAAGGTGTGAGATGTCATTAGCTTTGTATTTTCCCCCGAGTGTCATAGGCTACGTGACGTCAACAAAAAACCAATATGGCGGACGTAAACTGTCAAAACACACTTTTTTTAGTGCTATCGCAATATGGGTATCAGACGAAAGCTAATTAATAACCTAATTCAGTTATATATGCACTAACTATTGACCGCTGCTCCACTTGTCCCTTGTAACCTAAATAGCTTGACCGATTTTGAAGTGCAAGGTGTTGTATTCGTATTAAATGAAAAATGAATTGATACCTCTACGCATTCTTGAGAAAAGTATTCTTGACAGACAGACAGACAACGGAGCGATCCTATAATGATTGTTTCTTTTTCCTTTTGAAGTATGGATTAGGGAACCCTAAAAAGAATTTAAAACAATAAATAGGACATTTATTCTATCGTCATTTCCTTCTTTTTGCTTACGGGTAAATTGTGTGATCCCGTCAATTATCTCAAGCAAAGGGCATTCGTGAAAAGAAATATCTAGTTAAGATAAGTTCGATCATCATCATCATCAGCAACCCATTAAGTCCCAGCTGGGCTCATTTCGATATTTTGCCAAAATAAGTCATATTTTTTTAGTTTCTATTCCATGTTCTGGAGTTTTTCAGAAATTTTATACCGATATTTTATGTATATTTATTGAACCATAATATTTTACAAGTTCATCAAGACTTGCAGCTTATAAACTTTTATTGTTGTTGACCAAGTTGTTCTTCTGAAAATTGTTTTCATGCTACCACTTCTTTCTTTTTACCATAATAAATTATTCTCTTGCTGTATTAGGAGTGCCTTTGAATTACGAGTACAACAATGATCTTAATTACCATTACAATGATATTTATAAAAACTAAAAATATATTATAATTCGAACAGAACCCTCAGGATATTTTATTCATATGTAAATCTTAAATAGAGGTAAGGTAAGTACTACGATTTTTTCCATTATTACATTATTACACGTTGTTATTATTGTTTTTACGTGTATGTAACACGTAAAAACAATAATAACAACGTGTAGGTAACTAAGTAACACGATGACATCAAATGGACCGATTTAAGCAAAAATGATCCAATCAACACAAACCTCATTTTGACAGCCAGAGAAATACTGCAATGAATTTTAAAGTCAAATATCTCAAAATGAGGTTTGTGTTGATTGGATCATTTTTGCTTAAATCGGTCAAAATTTCAAAAACCAAATAAATGCAAAATTTAGTATCGCCAATGATATTGTATGTTAATATCATTGAGTATCACCGACTCGCTGGTACACGGGCGCGGGGAAGATGCTAGTGGGGAGGTGGGGGGGGGCTACTACGCATGTGGACCATCCACTCAAACATTTAAATCTTAGGCTCAACGCGACGGACGGGGGTGTCGTATGCTGTTTCGAACGCCGCTATTGCGACACACGCTGCACTATGTATCAAAAAGCCGATCTAGTCGGACAATATTATTTGACACTATTAGTTAGCTCTAAAGGCGGTATCTATAGATGATTTGTCCAAATATAGCAAAACAGAAATAATTACATTTAATTTTGGTACATTTAACGCTATAATAAATAAACCAGTATACGTTGACACTTGGTTAGAAAGATTTACTACGTCATAAGAGGCCAGCTTAAAATAGTCATTGTTCTAAGAAGAAGAACAAAGCCGAATTTCATTATGGTAATTGAAAATAAATAAACGATGAGTTAATAAAAATACAGTATGATATTTAAAAAATATATATAATTAAATTAGACGTAACCAATGAAACAATTGAATTTACCTACTCATCTTCATTATCGGAATCATCATAACTTGGCAAACTGATATTACCCAAACTGTCTTCTTGGCGTATTTAAATCCAGTATTTTAGAGTACCTACGTCATCGTCATACAATTAAATTGTCAATTGTCCTGTGTGGGGATCGAACCCTTCGAAATATTGAGAAGGTTCCGCACCAGTCCGCACTTTCTAATTTACTTTGAGCAATACTATATAAATGAGACTATTACATAAATAAGTTGCAGCCATGGTACAATAAAGTAGGTACATGTAGTTTCTGGTCCAAAAAAACACAAAGATAGCATTAAAAATGTAATATCCATCACATCAGACTGCTATTTTTCAGCTACCGTTAAGGTATTTGCAATGTGAATGAATAAAAATAGTATTTCTTACCATCAACTTCACGATTCATCATTAAATTTATAACAATTAATTTTATAAACACTTTGAAATAGCGAGAGACCAAGTGCAGAAAAGTGAAGGATTTCATTGTCAATTCCACCCGTAATGACACTTTAAAATTATTTATTAATTTATTGGAGGGTAGGTACTTGCACAAAATTATCACCGGAATCGTAACCTCGGTGTTGCCTGCTATCGCTTTTACTAGTATTATTATAGAATGGCAGTAACCCTTTCTGTCTTTCTAGATCGGCCTTTTGACACATAGTGCGCTGTTGCGAATTTTTTATCCACTGCCTCACAGGTTCGAAAGCTCATGGACTCGAATGAAATAGTCGCGAAAGACGCTGTTATGAAAAACATTTTCACTGCCTCATACGCTCGAATGCTTGTGATTTCATTTCATTTCATGATTTGATGGAAATAAGCCACATAATTAAATACCCAATCTTTTTTAAATAAACACTTGTTTTGTATCTGTATCATTTACATCCAAAGTGGCAATGTTGCAATTTCGTGTCATATTTCGTGCTTCTCAATTTTTATTATTTATTCGGGGCTAGTTTTAAAAATATTATTGCATCAATTTTTTGAATTACGTGAAAGTGTATTAAAAAGTAAGTATTCGTAATGCTTACAGTTATTTTACTATGAAAATAACGTCCTGCTAGTGTCCAATGTGTTATTTGCATATAAATAGAACTGTAAATGCAATGATTTCTTACCTTTACATACCTTTTAACAGAACAGAGATAGAGTAGTTCATGGGCGTATTGTAAACGGAAAATGTTGACATAAGGTAAAGGCACCTAATTCCGAGGGGTTCTAAAAATGGCACCTAATTCCGATGTATTTAGATTAATGGCTTTTTCAAGTAATTGACGAGTTATTTTTGTCTGAAAAATACATTAATCAATTAATAATTTATCTGTTCATGATATTATTTATATGAACAGATAAATACTATAGTGTATGTACGTTGTAAAATAATAGGTCAGTTAGACGCTAGCAGCTAACTCGAACGGATGCTTCATACATTTTGGACCTTACGCACGAGAGTACTACGATTTGATAAATAGTGTTTTACATGATAGTTCTATACTGAGTGAGTTTTGTATAGGTTGAAGTATTGAAAGGGCAATATTTTTTATCGATAACACTTATCATTTGTGTATTTTCTTTACAAATTGTGGAGGAAATTAGTGTTTAAAATACCGCGGCATTAGGTGCCAAATATTTTAGTTGGTTCCTAAATGCCGATGTATGCCACGGATATGCAATTTTAGAGACTTTTTTTTTTTAATATTTTGATGGCAGTTTTATGATTACACACTTAATATTTTAGTTCTAATTACTTAAATGATCCATAAATATAAAAATCTATTTCCGAGGTACACTATTGCGTCGCATTTACTAATTATAGCAGGTCAAAAATTGTCTGTTTAAGTACTTTATTAATTCGTTGTATGGAAGAATTAAGTACAGAAAGTAATGGTATTAATGTTTTCTGATGTAATCCTGAGTGTTTTTAGGGTTCCGTAGTCAACTAGGAACCCTTATAGTTTCGCCATGTCTGTCTGTCTGTCTGTCCGTCTGTCCGTCCTCGCTTAATCTCTGTGACCGTTAGCACTAGAAAGCTGAAATTTGTGAAAAACCAATATGTGTATCAATCACGCCGACAAAGTGCTAAAATAAAAATTGGAAAAAAATGTTTTATTAGGGTAGCCCCCCTATATGTAAAGTGGGAAGTGTTTTTTTTTTTAATTTTAACCCTAATGTGTGATATATTGTTGGAAAGGTATTTAAAAATGAATAGGGGTTTACTAAAATCATTTTTTGATAATGTCAATAATTTCGGAAATAATCGCTCCAAAAGTAAAAAACAAAGCGTCCCCCCCCCCTCTAACTTTTGAACCATAAGTTTAGAAAATACGAAAAAAATCTGAAAAGTAGAACTTTATAAGGACTTTCTAGGAAAATTATTTTGAACTTGGATGGAAACAACAGATGGAAACTGCAGTTAACCAATATAATTTGGTCCCTGAATCGTATGAGCGCCTATACAATCCAGAGGTCAAGTTTCATTTGCCCGTATTTTTTTTTAACTTCGTTTACATAATATTAGGTTATTATAGGTGAAAGTAGTAGTGTAGTAGTAGTAAGTAGTAGTGAAAGTAGTAGTAAGTGCAATATTGCACGCTCCGTGTTCGCGCACGTACCCACTACCGGGAGCTGTTGCAGGAGCGCGGAGCGCTGCTGGATCGCGAACATAATGGATAGTATGGATATCCACCTTTAAACTCATAAGTGGGAACACTTATTGTGACGGACGGGAAACTACGGAACCCTACACTGAGCGTGGCCCGACACGCTCTTGGCCGGTTTTTATTTATATATTTTGTCAAAGATACCGCAATTATACATTCATTTATTTCTACGATATTAAAATATAGGGAAAATCTCAATACTGGAATTTCATGATAGAAAAGGCCTATTCCTTTTTTACCCGACCCGGGAATCGAACCGGGACCTCTTGCACAGCAGTCGTATACACTTCCCACTGCGCCACCAAGGCAGTTTGGAACCTTATACATGTATATTGATGAAAAACACAAATACGTGTTCCTTTCTTTTTTCTTAAATTCAATCCCAATATGTTATGAAATTCTGATAAAGACGTTTGAAAACTAAGTAGTCGTTATTTTTTAGGTTTTTATGGACGGATAATATGTATTTACTACATCAGTTAAGAAGTGAGTTAATAAGTACTTTTTGGTGTTTGAAAAACTTACCCTAAGAGATGAAATGGGTGTGAAAATTATTCGAAATTAATATGGTTGTCATTTTCAAGATTTTCTGGGACTATGATTAAGAAAATGTTATCTATTTTGACGTAAAATAAAATTCAACCCCTGTAGTGGGGTGATAGGTACATGAAAATTCATGAATTGCACTTAAAACAAAGATCTATTCAAATGGCCTGTTGGTCTAGTGGTTAGTGACCTTGACTGCAAAACCGGAGGTCATGGGTTCGATCCCCACCCAGGATAAATCTTTGTGTGATGAGCATAAAGGTTTGTTCTGTGTCTGGGTGTAATTGTTGTATATATAATTGTATTTACAAAAAAACAAAAATTACTTAAATAGTATATCTATCAGTTGTTTAGTACCACATAATATATTTTTAATAACACAAGCAACTATAATTGCTTAATTTGGGACTAGATGGCGCTATGTAAATGTGGTAGAATATTACTATGAATATTATTATCTATAAAAATATCGAAACTGCCTCGGTGGCGCAGCGGGAAGCGTATACGACTGCTGTGCTAGAGGTCCCGGGTTGGGTAAAAATTGTATTAAACTTTTCTATCATGAATTCCAGTATTGAGATTTTCCCGGAGTTTGGTAAACAAATGCTCCCGGTTGATGACAATAGGCTCGCCCACTACTTCATGGGACCAAAAACATAGCTGGCGAAATGTGGATGTGAAACATCTCTGCCTACCCCTTCGGGGAAAAAGGCGTGATGTTATGTCATATTTACGTTAATATCGAAATCTACGCTACTACTACTAAAAGCTAGTCTAATATAACTGGCGGCGCATGAATATCAAGCTCATAAAGTCTCTGATTAAAACAATATCCTTTATAATTTCAAAATTTCCATATTTAACTAATGAGTAAGCTCGATGAATTCTCAGAAGGCTCATATTTTAGGAGTCCCATCATTTTATTTTCTCTCTCACCCCGTAAGAGCCCGTCAGGTTGGGGAATTTTATTAATTTACTTCTCTAACGTTCACGAGAACTAATTACCAAGTCTCACGTTACGTAAACCTGGTGGGTGAGATGTATTATAGGTAATTTAAATCCAAAAAATTAAGAGCCCTGAATACCTTCCTATGCCACAAGATGGACAGTTAAAGGGCAGCTCAAGTAAAGTGGTCGTGTTATATTATACAAATACAAACTCGTATTACATTTTTAAAATCAAATACCTACAGGTAAAAGAGATACAATAATTATGTTATGTGTGACAAGCTGAATTCGAATCATTAAGTAATTAAGGTTAAGTATGAATAGTTTTTTTGAAACTAAAATATTAAAGTTAAATATTAAAAACCGTAAAAATTTTGATTAGACATCGAAGTATTCGTCAGCATCATTGTCAACTATAACAATTAAAACTGAATTTTTATTCACAGACTGCCCCTAACGGCTGCATAGCAATGTGTAAAGTGATGCAACCGCATAGCCTAACTTTTTATTTTTTGTATATTATTTATTTTGTAAACATTCATTTTAACTCGGTAATCTAACGATGTGGTGCTCTGCTGCATCACTTTACACGCTACCCAAATTGTAAATAACATTTTTTTTTTAAAAAGATGTTTCTTGCCAGTTCTTCTCATAGCTCCACCCCGTCAGCGAACTGGTCGTAGGCAAATTTGCTGGCACTACTTTTCGGATAACCTGTTACATTCTTGTGACTTTCATAAGTGTTACCTTGTAACCTAGATGAATAAACGAGATTTCATTTCATTTCATTTTAACTGGAAACGTACCTAGAAGGTTGGCGGCATTGTCACGTTGAATGGCAATGCTAATTCTCTGAGCGAGATATAAACCAGCCCTCTGATCACGGAGTATTTAAACAAAGTCCGAGCACTCGGACCCCATGTACCTAAAGTTTCGACCTTTCGGCTAAATTAATAATAATATACATATCGATACATAATATTCGTCGAGCTAAAACCAACTTCACTCTACGGAACAGGTTTCAATGTACAAAATAATACTTTTGCAGTTATTTATTAAATATGTGTAAATTTAAAATGATTTATTTAATATTATATTATATTTTTTTAATAAGGCGCCCTGGAAAATCCTGTATTACAACAGCATGTTACCTATATTCGCAGTAAATATATTTTGATTTCATCAGCATCATCAGCAACCCATTCAGTCCCACTGCTGGGCTCGGGTCTCCTCTCCTCTAACTAGAGATATATTTTGATTTAATTTGATTTATTATATACTCGTATTGTTATATAAACCTTAAGAGTTTGCACAAGCTTCGGAGATCTAGCTTAGTAGCCATAGCAATTAATCCTCCATTTGTGTTTCTAGATATTCAAATTATATCTGAGTTAAGAGCTGAGGTATTACAAACTGAATTTAGTATTTGGTTTTCATATTCAAAGTACATACCGGTTTTGATTGGTGCTCAAGTATTTGCAGTTGTATTAAACTGTATTTAATATGCTACATAGGTTTCCTGAACATGGTTATATCAGTATATTTTTACCCAAAGAGCACTGCTAAAGGTAGCTCTTTTTCTTCCTTTTCTGCATCCTACGGCTGAAGTTTACAAAGAATTCCGTGATCTTACAGTCCGGCAGCTTTTTAAACTTAGTTTATAAGGCTCACTCGCTAATGGACTGCGATCACAAATCAAACGGATACTATAGGTATATATAAACAGAACGACTCTATTACACAGATACTGTTGCTTCTTGGGCCCTTACCTATACAACAAAATAAACTCTATTCTGTCCACATACTCCATGAATGAACCTAAACTAAAAACATCAGTATCGTCATAGCAAAGTGTATCCTATCATGATACTGAAAACCTCATTAGTCCGCAAATCTTAGTACAAATCACACACACAAACACATACATACATACACACATTCTTATTTAAATTTTGTTTCAATTTCTTATCTTCTATCTATCTTCTATACATATAAAATGCTTTGTCCTGAATGACTGACTGACGGATCAACACACAGCCTACACCGCTGAGCGTAGAAATCTGAAACTTGAAGGATGTGTTCTTTGTATGACGTAAGCATCCGATAAAAAAAGATTTTCCGTAATTCCTACCCCTAGGGGGTGAAAATGGGGGGTAAAGTTTGTATGGAACAACGTGATTCCTTGGTCCAATCTACTTCCAATTTTGCATAAACATTCTTTTTCAGAATTGATGAAAGACCTGTTTCGTATTTTATTGAAATTCATCCCCTAACGGGGTTAATAACAGGATTTTCATTTTATGCAGTACAGTTTTTGTAACTATAGTTACTAAAAACAACTCAGTGCTAAAAACTTCAAAATTTCACACGTTCAATTTTGAAATAGGGTAAACTATACTATTGTTGGCATCTCATCAGTCTTTGGCACTATGTATTTTAAAAACGAATATTAAGAATTGCTTTAGCACAAAATACCTGCCTCTTCCATGTCAAAAGAGGGGGCGGGGGGACACAATTTATGCTCTGGGGGTTCTGTTTTTGCCATTTTAGCTACGGAACCCTAAAAATGCTTATTAATATTAAGTACCAATGACGGATACTTAGTTATTAATAACTGTACTTTTGATGCCAATTACTGTACTTTTCGAAACATTTTAGAATTTTATATATTTTTTTCTTAATTCCATGATTACCTGAATAAATAGGGTTTTATTTCTGGGTGCCAATCATTATACAGTCTACCCTTATCTATTTAAAAGAATACACGAAATTTAACATTTTTTGACATGTAGGTATTTTGTTTGAGATTTTTCTCAGAAATTAAAAGTCAATAATCAGGAAAAATAGTAATAAGGTCTTTTCAAGTTTTCAAGGACGCTGATCATAGACCTAGGATCCGCGCGCTACACGCTGATAACGAATATGTTATTTACATAAAATATAATTCAACCCCTAAAGGGGTCAAACAGAGGACCAAAGTTTATTTGGAGAAATTGTATTGTGTGTTTTTATACATGTGATCAAAAACACAATACGTGCACTTTCCTTTTTTTTTTAATTCTATGCCAAATGGAATGAAATTGTGATAAAGGCGTTTAAAAACTAAGTACTTAGTCGTTATTTTTAGGTTTCTATGGACGGATAATAGGCAATTAGAACTTCAGTTAAGAAGTGAGTTAATGGGTACTTTTTGGTGTTTGAAAAACTTACCCTAAGGAATGAAATGGGTGTGAAAATTATTAGACATTGATATGAATGTCATTTTCAAGGTTTTGTGGGATGCTGATTACGAAAATGTTATCTATTTTGACGTAAAATAAAATTCAACCCCTGTAGTGGGGTGATAGATACATAAAAAATTCATGAATTGCACTTAAAAGAAAGATCTATGTAAATATCGAAATCTACGCGGACCAAGTCGCGGGCAAAAGCTAGTGAAGTTATCATATTATGTATATAATAATATAAAATGTAGTTGTAGTATACTTTATGATAAATTATTGTAAGTTACAAGCTATAAAAAGGTCCGGAAGTGGGTCCACCTGGTGATTCTGTCTTATTACCTTATTATTATTATTTTAAGTAGTGTTGTAAGAAGTACATAGATCCAATATAAAGTCGAATTTTGGTCCAGCGTGTGTGGATTATGGCCTAAACCCTTTTAGCTCCTTGCAGCATTAATGTCCCACATTAATGGGTTGCTATTTATATACTTACAACAAAAATAAAAAGTGTCTGAAGAGTTCTGACAAGACACTAAAATATATACATACAATCAGTTTTCAACGGATTTAGACTTAGGTATTTCTAGTGTTAAAGTAATTTTGATGTTGTACCTCGGTGGAAATGCTTCGTTATATCCTTCATCAAAACAATCCTAAAACCAATTCGTGTTTCGAAGCATCATATTTGGTATCCGATTTGCTATAATCGGATCTATTGAAACGCACAAATCGAATTGGATTTGTTTGTAATACTTGTCTAGTAGTTGTTCTATCCCCTTAATATGCCTCGGTAGCGTAGCGGGAAGTGTATACGACTGCTGTGCAAGAGGTCCCGGGTTCGATTCCCGGGTCGGGTGAAAATGGTATTGGGTTTTTCTATCATGAAATTCCAGTATTTAGATTTTCCCGGATTTTGGTATACAAATGTACCCGGTTGATGACAATAGGCTCGCCCCTATTTCATGGGACCAAACATAGCTGGCGAAATGTGGGTGTGAAACACCTCTGCCTACCCCTTCGGGGAAAAAGGCGTAATGCTATGTATGTTAATATGCAATCACCATCATAGTTTCTATTTCATATTTCGACTACAAAATATAGGATGAGCTTATATAGATATACTTGTATCAAATAAATAAGTCTTTAGTTTGAAAATAATACTTCACTAGAGAAAAGTATACTGAGGCCGTAGCATCGTGGTACTGACACGTTCGTTACGATCATCGAGGTTAAGCAACGTTCGACAAGGTCAGTCCATGATGGGTGTTCACGCTTGACGTGTGAACAAAACATATTTTGACATTGACAGCGCGGCGCCCGCGCTGACGTCTCTCTTCCGCTACGAGTCGTGGTAGCGACAACACGCCATCTCATCATTTTTCAATAAGATGTAATTGTACTCAAAACTAATAAATATTGTTAAAATTTTGTCGTCTATCCTTGACAAATGTTTGCGCTCGCGTAAACAATGGGTTTGTGGCAATTTCTCGAACGTCTCCGTGCTTCGGAAGGCGCGTAAAAGCCGCTGGTCTCGGTAACCGGTTAATTTGGTAGTCGTTAAGTCAAGTTGGGAGCCTTCTGGGCAACTTGATAAATTCTCACTTGGGTCCGCCTCAAGCCCATACGAAAAGAAGAAGTATAGTAAGGTTTTTTTTAGCATAATCTACACTAATACTATAAAAAGAGTTTGTTTGTTTGTTTGATTGAACGCTAGGATCTTAGGAACTACTGGTCCGATTTGAAAAAAATCTTTTAGTGTAGGATAACCCATTTATCGAGGAAATTTATAGGGTATAACATCACGTTACGGGCAATAGGAACCAGTGGCAAAATAAAAACAACGCCCCGCGTGATTATAGTATCTTATAAAAATCAACTTCTCAAACGAAATATAAAATTAAAACTTATTAAAATGTTTGTTGTTGTCGGAAATTAGGTGAGGCCTATGTTCAGCAGTGGACGTCATTGGGCTGATATGATGATGATGATAATGTTTGTTCATAAACCGCCTCCGTGGTTTTTTGTATTGTAATAAATAAGCAATACGGCTAAAAGGGAGATCAACATTGTAGCCAAAAAAAAAATGCTGGAACTAATTTTTTTATTTTTTTTATTTTTTTTTTATCTTTATTTCAATTACAATCTAGCCAATTTAAAGACTAATAAATAATTTTATTTTAACCTAATTTGCTAAGTAAACATTAAGCTAAGAATGAGTCCAATAACTTTTCTTAGTATCTGTTAAGGGGGAGTCACTTTGTTCATGTGTTCATAATAACGGCACTTATCACATTTTGTTTTTCACTATAAATTACACTAACTCGAAAGGTTTAGTCCTTTTTAGTCTTTTAACTAGGTTCGTGTTGTCAAGGAGCTGGATTGCCTCGACGTTCACGTGATGATGAAGTCTACGGTCATGTGCTTCTGCATATCTTTGGATAACAGTGTCCACAACATCCATATTTAGGTCCCGGTGGAGGTCGCAGTTGCTGGAACTTATGATAATTTTTTCACGCAATTACGAGTATCATCTCAACCCATAAATGTCCCACTGCTGGGCCGGGGTCTGCTCTAAAGAATGTGGAGGGAATTTAGCCTACCTATACCACACTAGCCAGACGGGTTGGTATAGGGTTTGTTTCGAATTTTCCTTTTGTCGCAGAGCTCTTGTCTGCATAAGATTACTCCTTAGTCGCCTTTTACGACACCCATGAGTTACGATAGGGTAGTGACATTATGTATTCTTAATCCGTCACTACACGGAATACGGTATTTACGAGTATGTCAATTATTCCCAAGATTGCTAAATAAGTTGCATATATTATTTATTTCAATTTCAGAACATAGTGAGTGTAAAGGGTTTGTTACTTTGTGGACTAGTCGAAATGTAATAGGTTTAGTTTTAAGCGTACAGTACACCACAATCAATTTTAAGAGGGATTAACGACGCAATGCGAATAGTGTAGTCGAATGCTGGGGGTTAGATTATTTTGATGATTACACAACATTGATTTGTAAATAAAGTAAATTCCTTTTGTAACTAAAATGTGGTGCCGAAGCAAATAGGTGGCTGTGGTTTTAACGCTTGCTTAAGTTTCCAAGCCTTTCAGTCGTACTCAGAGATAAAGTTTATTTAGTAAAAAACTTGTACATAATACTTAAGTCGATATGCCTAAAGACAATTATTCAATGAAATTTTTTATTATTATATTAATACTAAATCGGTTTAAAGTAATTTATAGGATACCTTATAAAAACTTTACAGTTTACTTAAAATAATGTATATAAAATTGATTTAGAGTAAGTATGAAGCCACTAAAGCAACTAAATACATATTGAATAGTTATTTTGAATACATAATCTAAGAGAATTAAATCGTATAGTATTCGGAACGTTTGTCTACTACTCTCACAATCAATTACCTATATAGCTTTATAAGATACCTACACAATACATATTTCTCGCCAGCATAGGTACCAAAGAAAAGTCGGAGAAGGTGAAATTCAACTACCACGATACTGCCATCTGACTGAAAACTGAACGATTTTGTTCTGGCATTACATTATTAGCTTCTGCCCGCGCCTTCTTTAAAAATAATGCCTAAGCTTAATCCTTCTCCCGATCCTTGCTAATTCCTTACTTTTACCTTTTTAATATTTGTGTTATATCACTGATATCCGTCAGAGGCTTTGTCAACGAACCACACTAATAATAAGCTCTTCCCCAGGTCCAAGACATTTAGACCCGTTTCATGATTATTTGTAAAAAATAATGTAACAATCGTTCCATATTTTATATTTCTTTTTAACCCTAAATTTACGATTTCAGACAAAACATTAATGACTTTTTAAAAGCAAGGATATATGTTAATGCAAATACGGAACAGAAGGTAAAGATCATTAGTTACTCACACGTATAAATAGTGCCTGATGGTGAATATTTGATTGCCAATTACTTAACGAATCGGAGTTTCAGTTATTTTTCGTCGACAAGAAAGCGGATTACATGAAGCACACGTTCAACAAACAATATGTTTGTAAACCTATAGAATCCGGTACTGTGTGCCACCCAATTGTTTGCATATCTATTTGTTTACGCTCTTTTGTGTATCCATCCCATGTTTGGCTACCCCCAGTCAAAATAGACACAAAAACGTAATTCATACAGATTTTTAATGTTGTACAAAACTTTATTACACAAATATTATAAACATAATGAACTTTTACTATATGAAAATTAAATATTCACTGTTTATCTCTCGGTTTTAAATTGACAGGTAAATTAAATTTATTGTTTTTTTCAAATGTGGTTGCGTTTTGTTTCAAGAAAGATAGTCGAGTGCAATAATTGCACTCGACTAGCACTCGACTGAACTCGACTATAATTATTAATTATTATAGTCTCGACTATAATAATTAATAATTATAGTCGAGTTATAGTGAATGGATTTGAATGATTACGCGGTAGCATTGCTACGCTAAAGTGCTGCATGCCGCGGTAACCGAACAAGACAGAAGTGCTGCGCTGCTCGTAGTGTTGCTTTGTAGTTGCATATTAATTCAGTGGCTTTAGAGTTAACTAGATTTCGATTGACGACCAGCTTTTATTTTTATTGTTGATTTCTTTGTGATGACTTGTTGTTGTTTTTTGCCTGTAGTAAAAGAAAAGCAATATATTCGTTCTAGAATATCAGACAACGGAAAGGACAACACAACACAAAACGCTGATTTATTTTGATATTGACCAAAGTTAATACGGTCAAGAACTGTTATATACGGTCATATTCAGTCATTTTGATTTTAATTATAATATGTTGTCAAGAAATAATAATAGTTATGATAAACCACTTATCTACTTACCAAAGATATTTATACAATGGCTTCTAGTTATTAAATAGACGATAAGTTTCATAAGGTAATACCTATGTTTGCCTTGTTTAACAATGTTGTAATGTAAATTTTTAAAACTGTTTGATGCCTCATAGACATTGACGTACTCTTCAAACTCTTTACCAGTCAAAATAAAAGCCGTCGCTCGTTTCATCTGGAGCCTTTCGTTATTTCCTAGTTCAAATAAACTTATTTCTGTGTAAATGAATTTCAATATATTGCACCGGCAGCAGACAAAGAGCGATGCACCAACACAAAACTGTTTCATTATATTCATAATACTCTATGCGGTTTCGAAGATAGCATAAAGGGTACTTAGTTTCAGTAATGAGCTATAAACATTTTACGTATTAAAATGTCTGCGTAAGGGTTGCTACAAATAAATTCGAGCCGGCATTAATTGACACTGCCGTTCAGTAAAATCGAAAGAATAATATAATAAATATATGTAGATGAACGTTCGAAAAAAATGCCGTTCGACTTTTGCTAGGCTGGAACTCCCGATCAGGACAAGACAACATTACAGATGCCAAACGTAATGAAGTAGTGTCTATGAGTCAACTTTTTTGTTCAACAAATACTGCCGAACCGAATAATGTGCCAAACCGAATAAACTACCCGTACTGCACAAAATAATTAAAACCGAAAAAATGCAGTAATTGCTTCAGGGTCGGCTTTGTCGTTCGGTAAATACTGCCGAACCATTGATATTATCGAACCGACAATGCTGGCCCGAATATCTGTGTAGCAACCCTAAGACATCGGAGCTGTTTCAATGGAATAACAAGGCTTTGGTAGTACTCTACAAGTGTGTAGACGTTCTCTGTATAGGTTAAAAACATAGCTTCCCTAGGTGAAGCTAATAGGATTACTTAGGTACTTGTCGTTCTCGAGCGGTGGAAGTCCTTGATGTTTAATGGGAATTAGTTATCAGTTTGTATTTTAGTGACTGAGACTGAAATGGTTTTGTGTTAGGTACAACCTTCATGCGGGAGCTCAATGTTCAGTATTTAATAATGAAGAAAATCGTGTTAAGATTTCGAAAAACATGTAATAACTACATATTTTCGGAAAAGGAAAAAACGGAACCATTATAGGATCACTCCGTTGTCCGTCTGTATGTCTGTCTGTCTGTCAAGAATTTTTTCTCAAGGACGCGTAGAGGTATAAAGCTGAAATTAATATCATATTAGGGGCTGCAAACCCTCGGCATAAAAAAATAATTCTATGTTATTGCAATCAAAAGATACAGCCGTTTATGCTCAATTTTTTTCGATTATCCTGACGATCAAAAAAAAAGTCAAAACCGAGTACTTCCCGTTGCCCTAGAATGATGAAATTTGTCGTCCAGACTAAAAAAACCTAACTCTGTTCTGTGGTCCGGAACCCTCGGCGCGCGAGTCCAATCGCACTTGACCGGTTTTTTATACGTTCTACTTTACAAGTTATCTGCTACTATGAAGAGCGCAGAGTGGGACGGCTCCGCATCAGATGGACCGACAACCTAGTAAAGGTTGCGGGTGGCCGTGTTGGTTGCAGGCGCTGTACAAAATCACTTGCTGAACTCTAATGACTTGAATAAAATATATAAGTTATTAGACTTTTTTTTGTAACCACCTGATGGTACCTAAGTGGTAACCGCTATTCAGTGACGTTGGCAATCTAAGGGTACAGTCAAGCCACTGCCTAATTTGAAGAGTATTCCTCGCATAACTGGCCTGTTGGTCTAGTGGTTAGTGACCCTTACTGCTATAGAATTCTGGGATGGTCGCATTAGTAGTTATCGTCACGAGCCGAATATCAATACTTATCCTACTAATTACTAATACTATTATAAGGCTGAAGACTTTTTTGTTTGTCTTATTAAACAATAGATACATGCATACATATAGATCACGCCTCTTTTCCAACAGAGGGGTAGACACTAACACTAGATATAGATTTGAAAAATTCTTTAAGTGTTGGATAGCCCATTTATCTACGTAGGTTATAAGCTTTATAACATTACCCTACGGCCAATAGGAGCTGAGCAGTGGCCAAATAAAAAACAACGGGAGCGAACCCCAGCACGACTTCTAGTTACATAATAATAATAATAATAATATTCTACCACATTCACACAGCGCCATCTAGTCCCAAAGTAAGCAATTATATTTGCTTGTGTTATGGGTACTAAACAACTGATATACTACTTAAATACATTTTTTTTTTTTTGTAAATACATACATATTATAGATAAATTACACCCAGACACAGAACAAACCTCTATGCTCATCACACAAAGATTTGTCCTGGGTGGGGATCGAACCCACGACCTCCGGCTTAGCAGTCAGGGTCACTAACCACTAGACCAACAGGCCAGTCAATAATAATTATGATATACACATATGAACAGTAATTATATTGTATAACTGTTCACTAATGAATCTAAGCTCCATTAGAGCAAGTTTAGTATAGATATAACCTAACATAGTACAAACAGAACAAACTTGCAAATTTACGTCTTTATCCCTCGACTTGAATGTGGCGCAACTTCACCGAGTATTGAATAGTTCTATCGGGGTCCAAGTATGTTCCCATTACCCTTTATTACTCAAGTAATGTTAAGAAATCACTGTTGGATAATAAACGTTCATTATAATTTCTGGCTCTTCCTATTTATATGGCAAGTTTAGAGGGTGGTATTAAGTGAGAGTTCAGTGTTTTAAACTAAGTATTACGTGGTCAAATATTTAACGCTACACTCGCGTATGTTAGTTTAAATTTTGCTATAGTTTTTTTTACAAAGGGGTAAACAGGGATTCATCACACATTTCATAATCATCATCACCATTTCAACTCATAAATGTCCCACCTGTTGAGAAAGAGTCTCCTCCAAAGAATGTGGAAGGAATTTAGCCTAATATACCACGCTGGCCAGACGGGTTGGTATAGGTTTTGTTCCGAATTTTCATTTTCTCGCAGTGCTCTTGTTTGCTCTCTCTCCCTCAGTCGCTTTTAACGACATCCACGGGTTGAGATTGGGTAATGACATTATGTAGGTATTCTTAATCTACACGGATAACATTTCACAAGGTATGTTTAATGTTTAGTCCCATGTAATGCCTTACTGCTCCGTATATCCACTCTCAGACGTATTAGCTATTTGTGGCCAGTTATGTTCAGTATTAGCCTGTACCGACCCACAACTGGGCAAAGACTTGACTTCCACACTGTGCGGTATGTAGCCATTGCGGGTCAGTCTTTGACGTATGCCATCTTTTCCAAGGTCTGCCGTGATGTCGATTTGCTATCGCAGCGCCACAAGGTATATAATATATATGACAGATGTGTCGACACAATTTCATTTTACCAGTCTGTGGATTTTATTTCATTATTGTCGCTGTGATAAAAAGTATTTTCCTTATAATGGGAGTGGTCTAAAGCATTAAAGATAACATGATAAATCGATTGTACTCGACTTATAACCTATTTGTAAACAAGCAATAATGTTAACATTATCATCTTACATCGCATCATCACAGAATACATACAATAAATATTTGCATTCAGTCCTTTCTGTAGTAAGTATCTGTTCAACTAATAGAAACAGATGTATCTATTCATAGCCAGAAATCACACGCCCAGGTGATCAGGAATGCACTAGATATTATTAGTAGCATACACATTGTGTTACAACGTGCAAAATCACTTTTATAATTAAAGTCCATTTATTTTTAAACAGTTACTGTTTCTGTATCGAGTCATAGTCATTTTAAATCTACAACCGTCTGTTTAGGTTATAATTTTCGTAAGCATGCAACTTATACCCTATAGTACCAAACTGTCTGGTCAGCGGTATAGTAGGCTAAATTCCCTTCACAATCTTTGGCCGAGACCCGTGCCCAGCAGTGGGACGTTTATGGGTTAAAATGATGATTCAACTTATATGCGTCATTGCTTAGATATTATTATTATGTAATAGTATTCTAGTTTATCTGTGTAGTGACGGATTAAGAATACATAATGTCTACCCAATCTAAACCCGTGAGTGTCGTAAAAGGCGACTAAGGGAGAAATCTTATGCAGACAAGAGCACTGCAAGAAAAGGAAAATTCGAAACAAACCCTATACCAACCCGTCTGGCCAGCGTGGTATAGTAGGCTAAATTCCCTCCACATTCTTTGGAGGAGACCCGTGCCCTGCAGTGGGACTTTAATGGGTTGAGGTGATGAATAATATTCTAGTATAGAGTACATTGATCTGAAAATCGATGGTGACTGAATGGATAAGGGACCGGCGTGCAAATCATGCAGTCCGAGTTCGATTCCGACCGGCAGTACCAATGTGGATTCCACTTTGCGGAATTTATATGTTCTAGTCAAGTGACTTACCATCTACTAACGGTGAAGGAAAACATCGTGAGGAAACCCACATACCCTACAAGTAATTCTATGAGTATGTCTGATCCACCAACCTTATGAGTAGTTATGACCTTAACCCTCTCAGCTCTCTAGTTAGAGGAGAGGAAAATCGAACCCAGTAGTGGGATTTAATGGGTTGCTGTAACTATTAAATAATATAAATTATCGTATGTGGTGATAACATACCTATTAGATATTACAGTGACCCTCTTTGAAGTATATTTAGTTTAACCGCTATTACGTTTTTACACCGAAAAAGTGCATGTAGCCACGTTCTATTTAATTACCTATACGTACTTTATAATTGAAAAGGGCGTGTCTACATGCCGGCAACTAAAACAGTTAACTTTGAAATTTTCATGCATCGACGGTCCAGGTAACGGGATTATAATGTTGTCACACGTATATCAATATAGGAGACCATGACATGCAGGCAACAAGACTAGTTAACAGTAAGTAGGAAGCGATGGTGGCCAAAGGCTAAGTGAAAAGTGTGCAAATAATTTTCCGGCCACTTTCCATTTTAACAAGCCCTAGAGAGTTTAACGTATGTCGATTAAAATGTTAAGAGTATAATTGCTTGTGTTATGGGTACACAACTGATATACTACTTAAATACATTTTTTTTTTGTAAATACATACATATTATAGATAAATTACACCCAGACACAGAACAAACCTTTATGCTCATCACACAAAGATTTGTCCTGGATGGGGATCGAACCCATGTCCTCTGGCTTAGCAGTCAGGGTCACTAACCACTAGACTGAACATACTATTAAAAAAGTTATGTTTAGATTACCGGAAAAAATCTTTCGCCCGACGATATATTAAGTTCAGCTAATCTGTAACACGACATTCATCAATACGAAGTTCACCGGGTCAGCTAGTAAATTAATAAAAATAAAAATGTCTTCATTTTCCATTTCTTTTCTGCTTTTTTATTACATTTTACATTGTAATGTTGTTAGTAGTTGGTTGTTAATTAAAATGTATCTTTTTATCTAAATATTAGTATGAATTAGTGAGTTAATCCTATGGAATGTGTGTGTTTTAATTATTATTGAATACATAATAATTGGTGCACAGTCTGTAATCTCGTTTTTAAGATAAGGTAATTGTACACTATCTGTTTTCCAAATAAAGTTAAATCCTTCCAGTTTCCTCCACGCGTCTGTCTTTAGCTATATTCAGCCAGTCCTGCCCCGTTGTGGCTTTTATGTTGTTAATGTATCTCCTTTTCAGGAGATGGGTGTAGGAGTGGTATTTTTTAAAATACCACTCGCAATTCCCACACTATTTTGGTCAATCAGTGTTAATCTGCTATGTTCCATTTTCCAAGTCAAATAGTTTAGTGGAAATAAGAATACATTGTACCCTACCGATAATAAGTCTGAAGCCTTATCATATAAAACAACGCCGCAATAACATCTCAAGACCCACAGTACTTTAACGTTTTACCAAGGTAGAGAAATTCATTAACTGGCATTCAATGTATGGTAAACTGAAACTGGTTATATAATAGTTTCTCGGAAATACCCCGAAACTTTAGCAAGCGTCGTCTTTCGCAAAGGTATTTTGAATCACGACACTATCTCAACTTAGGCAATCTGCCTTCCTATAGGGTACATGGAGTTTGTGGTACCTACATAGATTATCTCAACAAACGGCGCGCCACAAGAACTTCAGATCACAACTTAGTTCGCAAGTTACAAATTAATCTTATACTAATAAATAAATAAATGTATATGATCAATTCGACATGTACCATTACCATTTGATCGGCTTCGCTATAAATGTACATATTTACGAAGTATAAAAAATCGAATACGGTCTGCTTACAAAATCTTTGAATTCTAAATTTGTAATCTACATTCTAGGGCTGTGGAAATTACGAGTGTGGAAGAGTTTACTTAAATTTTGCGACCAAGTGTAACCTAAAGTCAAAACTATTTATAATAATATTTATACTTTTAATTCCGTTCTCAAATAGGTATTTTGCGATGTGAAACTGTAAAAGTACCTAACTTTTATTATGTCGCCAAATTTATAATTGCAATTTATTTAATTTAAAAATAAGATGTCTGACCTCATTTTAATATTTTTTTTTTACCTTGTCTCCATCCCTAATGAATTCATTAAAAAAAACATACAGACGAATTAAGAACCTGCTTTTCTTGGAAGTCGGTTAAAGGTTGAAGCTATTGTAATGTGAAATGTACGATGATACGATTTTGAGAGGATCAGATCCGTAGTATATATATACATATATACATTTTTATGTTTCTACCGATAAGTCTATTTTACAACCTTAGAGCAAACACATAAACTGCCTGATATATTATGCATATGTAGAAGATATACATCAAATACCTCTACTAGACGTAACACGTGATGCTTACTCAATGTAAATAATACCTATGTTTAGTGGTTCACCGAAACAAACTGCATATTTAATCGAGCCACTAAAATTCTGTCATCAATATTCTCTCTTCTATTCTAGAAATTAGTGAAACATACGTTGCATCATCTCGGAAATCCGCGTTTCGTTTGGCTTCCTGTGTGATTGTCACGTCTTGGTTTTTCGACTAGGAAATCATTCGGAACAAAAGTCAGTATATTTCTGTGTGGCTCACGGTTAAACATAGTCTCGCCCACACTGCTCACACGCCGAACCGCCGCCGCTCGACTGCCCAGTCCCATCTTCCTTCTCGTCGCTTATACACGCTCCAGGTTAGTACACATTTTAACTTTTACTTTTACTGCAACCTTAGCGAATCAAATCTACTTAAGCTATGCGATACTTTAATATCAAATTGGCAATTGTTTTATTTTTATTAAACAAATTATTTTCAGTCGTTCAAACTTCTTTCTTGAATCTTAGATTGGTTACCGGTAATGTGTGTTCGAATTCCAAATGAGTGATTATTTTTAGCCAAGCCGTTCACCGTTCAAAGAGTGCATATTACAATACCTCGTGTCAGAAGAAAACCCGGTTTACGTTACTAAAAATATCCCCATATCGAATGTTTGCGAATTCTATTTTAAATTTGTTTCACTGTTCGACGCACGCGTCGATGTTCGAGGAGGATAATCCATCAGAAGCGCATGATCGATGAAACGAATACCGCCCCGGTCACCCTCGATACCGGATACATAATTTATTGGTTGTGCTTTCGCGGTCATCTACATACGTAGTAGTAAACATATATAATATTATGTTTATAAAACTTCATTGAAGTCAAACTCATTGATTTTTTTTCGTAATTCCATGCCAAGAATTCGGACTTACGCATGAGGCTATACACGTGGAATTACATCAGAATATGTTAGAATAATCGTATAAAGTTGCCGTGTATCAGCTTATAAAAACCTTTTTTATGAGCGGATATTACGTATTGTTGTCGTGCGTCGCGCCATTGTGATATTTTTAAAAGATTGTTATTATAATGAACTTAATGTCTGACGGTTTGTCTATAAAATAGACAAGCTTAGATTTTATAGCTTTGCAAACAAATGGGGCGCGTGAATATTTTTAAACAATCATGTAATGTTTACGAAACAGGAATATTTCAGTTTTACAGCTAGTAAAATGCATACAGCATTCATCATTAGGTGAACCGACGTTGAAACAAAAGTAATATGATTACGCTACCTAATGTATTAAGTTACTGGATGTGTCACTACCAAACAAACAAATGTAAAACACAGATTATTGAGAATCAAAACGAACGGTAAATAAAAATTAAAAAACATCTGTGCGTCATGTAAATTGAATTTCACCAAGTATTATGAAAACGCACGCGGACGTAAATAATGTTCTGATTTGTTAAAAGCTGAAATTAGAAGCATACGAGTGGAAAATAATTCTAAATAGATCGCGTGTTTGAGAGAATGAAAACATTAGGTACGATAACGTACAGTTGTTTAGAGTTGTCATCAATAATATTAACATGAAAATTGTTAAATTGTTTAATAACTATATTGAAATAATTACGAAAACAAACGTTTTTTAAAGTACCATAATTAACGATCCATTTCAAATAATAAAATAACAAATCTATGAGTGAGCCCTATTATTTGGTAAAAGCTTGAAAAACTATTCCTCACACATTTTGTAATTAAATGGTAAATTTAAAGTGAAAGAATTTATGTACTTAATTAACCCGAACCTTTGACGCAAAAGCATAATATTCAAAATGTAAAGTGTAATTACCCATTAGTGTTGTGTTAATTGCCTTGCCCGGGGCAAGTGTCTCTGCCCGGCATGTAATTTGATAAGAGCTACAAATCATTCATAAATAGGGATGCCATGCATTGGATATCTAGGTAGTGCGACATCCAGGCTCAAGGCGCGCTCTTGATGCATTTAGGTCTGCATCGATGCTTTGTGTTGATTGTGAATCCCCAGTTACCCAATAATCCAATAACAGATCGTCAATTGATTTATGTTTAAACGTGAACAAATATCGAGAAAGTATTTAACAAAAAGGAAACAATTTACAGCAGTTGCTATCGAAAACGATATTGATAAGACAATGAGGATGCAGTTTAGGAACAGCCAGTTAATACACAATAATGTCAGCCAAGTTCGCAAAGCAAGATAATAATATACAACTTAATAGTAAACTTTCACTAGCAGATGAAATAAAATATAGTATTTTACACTCATAATATTTTCATCCTTGAAATTACGCATCACAAAGGCCTACGCAAATTCAAATCACGAGATATTTGGTTTATACCAGAAGTTTTCAAGGTGACTTGATACAAACTATACCTATACTAATCTGAGTTTATTCCCAATGAAAAAACCGGTCAAGTACGAGTGGGACTCACGCACTGATATATAGTTCCCTAGGAACATGGATTTTTTTATTTTTTTTATTGAAAGGTAAGACATGTGGCAACATGATCAAAAAAAAAAAAAAAACCGGACCAAAAAATCTCAGTCTTATTAATTTTTTTTACGCATATCTTATATAAATATATATATCGTTAAAATAAGTATTCATGTATAGGTAGGTAGATGCACCATCTTTACATAAAATAGGACCGAAAAAATCTCAGTCTTATTAAATTTTTTTACGCGTATTTTTTATACTCCTTCCAATATATTTCAGTGATATAATTACACATAAACATAACATAACATACTTTTTTCCCCGAAGGGGTAGGCAGAGGTGTACCACATCCACATTTCACCAGCTATGTTTCGTATATAATTACACGAGTACAGTTTTCGAATTTTTTCTTCACTTGTACAATTTGATATTGCTTCTTATCAAATTTCATTATTCTAGGTCAACGGGTGGTACCCTATAGGTTTTGACCACAGATAGTTTGACTTTTGCGATTGTCAAATGCAACTAAAATAGAGCTTAAACGTAAAAGTAAATGCAATCAAAAAATACAGCATGTTTTGATACAGGCAGACAGACAGACGGACAACGGAGTTATCCTATAAGGGTTCCGTTTTTTTCCTTTTAAGGTACGGAACCCTAAAAAAGATAAGGAAGCACTCACTAAAAAAACAACAACAAAATGTCAAATAAATATTATTTTGTTAACTTGTAGGTAAGTAGGTACATAATATATTTGAAAATTCGAAACTAATGAGTTGTGTGCGTCTCTCGTATTTCATATAGAAATAACCAACACATTTTATGCCAATACAGAGATAATAAATCACAATACTCTGACGTACATCTCGCTGTCAGTTCAACCACACCTCTACTAGAAGGAAACAGAAATTATTACACAATAACTGCAAACAACTACTTGTTATTTTAGATACATTCGTACGTAGTTCGTAGCTGTGTATATAGTGTTGATATGTTGATTGCGCGAAATGTAGAAGTCAGTATATCAAAGGATATTGAATTCATCGAACCATTGAGATTGTATTTACACTAGAATACGTAACATAATGAATAAATATTGACTAATTGGACAAAGATAACTGTGTGTATAACTACACGAAGCCAGATAGTTTGCTACAGAGTAGATGTTTACTGTTTCGCAATTGGAAAAATAATCCCAACAATTTCAAAATGCAGCTAGAATATAAAAAAAATAGAAATAAAGTTCATAAAGTATTAAAAAATAAACGCAACAATTATTACATACAACAAATAAATAGTAATTTTAATAATACAAAAAATATATATCGGCTTATTAATCAAATGATGGGAAGAGTTACTCCTTCTATCGATGTGTCCATTCTCAGGGCATTTGAAACACAAGGTCTTACTACCAAAGCTATAAACAACAAGCTAGCCGACAGCTTTGGTAGTTTTGATCAGGCGGTTAAAGACATCATCTCTAACTGTAATATAAAATTGTTTAACTTCACTAGTACATGTAAACATGTAGAGGCCAGTATTTTGTTTAAAAAACCAAATAGCATGGATTTAGGTACACAATATCATAAAAAATAGTTGTCGACGAATCTAAATAGCATTGTCAGAAACCTGATAAGGTTTATTAATGTTATTAGTTTATAAATAAAAATTTGTAAGGAGTGTTTATTTGATAAATAAAAAAAAAAAAAAAAATCTTTGTTACTATTCCACTTAACTCCTAATGCTACTATTCCACTTAACTCCTAATAATAACATACAACGCTAAACAAAAAGATCTCTGGTTGCTTAAAATTTTAATAAAATAGGTACCTAGGTATATATTTTTGAATACGACTGTTAATTATAAATCAATTTCAACCCGATCCTTTCTTTGTATGTAATAACTAGGTCAATGATTCACGTATTTAAAACAGTAATGCAAAGAAAATTATTAAAATAGAAAAGCTAATGTTCTAGCAGTAATGTCACTTCTGACAGAACTGAAAATAACGCATACGCTACCAACGGAACTGATTTTTATTACTCATTTTTTCTTTCATAATAATATTTAGTTGACCTGTTTGCCTAGAAATGTCATAAACTAGGCACATGGAACAAAACTTGATCTAGAACATGAATTCACAACCAGAGGGGCACGCCCGGGCGTAATAGGTACGTTTACATTTTATAACGTTATATGTCGTATCCGTAGGTATTGTACCTAATTGAAATTCGAATCAAAAATTTAGTTGAAAAAAAAAAAAAAGTTTCTAAATTTATTTGAAACTTAATGAAAATATTATTTTGGGTTTAGGGAGGCTCAGCGAAGTAAAGGTTGGGACACCCTGATCTGAAGAGAGATTGTTATGTGACACTATGACATAACTTTTGTATCTCGAATTTTTCGGTTCAAGAACACCCAGAAGGTGGAAGGTTATTTGACAACATCTCGTTAAAAGTTTATCCTTCTTTGCGCTACTGAATTTATTTTAACAAGTATGCATAAATGTAAACTTTATTTTGGTATATGTTCACAGGACAGCAAAATGAGCCGCGTAGGACGAACCCGTCGTACTCGTGTGTACGACTGTAATTTCAACAAGGGTGAGAGTTACTACCGGCCAGTGCTGGACAGGCTCGATGGTAAGGTGCCTGCCCCTCGTGAGCCAGAACCCGAACGTGAGCGCATACGTGCTGATGTGGAAAACCGCATTAAGTCCGCGTTGGACGAGGTTGAAGCACCAGCATCCGATCTGTTCGATTCTCGAGGCGCCAGGGTACAGAGAGGCAGACCACTCTCCTCTGCTTTCGACAGTGAAGAACTCTCAGATGATGTAAGTTGAAACTTCTATTTTGTACAACAATCATTTTCTAGGAAAAAATAAGAGACTTAGAAAATTATTATTTTTAGGCACGTCTATGTCTCAAGGTTCTATCATAGACAGCATTATACAAGATAAACGAATAAAACTTAATCTGAACGGTTATCCTGCCAAATATTTTATATTATTACACAAAACCACTGAATAGGCTCATAATAATAATATTAAATCTGAAATATTATTGAAAACGGTGATACTAATTAACTAAAATGCACTTTTGTTATTCATTATATCAAAGGGCCACAAATAACTTTAGTAATAAACACATACCACGGTGCACTCATCAATTAATAACATTCGGATGAAGTGGAAACGTACGAAATGCCATTAAGTTATGAATTAATTTGTATTATGATTGAGTATGCCACTTCAACTGTAATTGTTTGAAGCCATTTAAAGAGCTTTATTATTCACCATTATTTAAAACAATGTAATCTATACAAATAAATAATAATAATGATACTGTGTCTGGCTTATCTCTGGAATGGCTGGGCGGATTTTGACGGGACTTTCACTGGCAGAGAGCTGATGTAATAAGAAGGAACTTAGACTACTTTGAAAAAAGTAATGTTGTTTTTGTTATATTCCACGTGGACGAAGTCACAGCACCGCTAGTTTTTAATAATACTGATGAATATTTATTACCATGTCAAAGTAACATGGTTGTATAATTTTATATTCGATTGTGTGTCTGACATATTTTTATCATATATAGATATTTTGTAATTGATTTGTAAAGTTATAAATTATTATCCATGTATGTTGATCAAGCTTTTGTATTAGATTTACAGTTAATAAGTAATATTATATAATTTACAATTTATAGTTCAATCCCAGAGGATAGAACATAAACAAATTCTCTTCATAACCTGTTCGTAAGATATTTGATATTAACCCAGTTGTTACTGAAACAAATTTTTGGCTCGTATCTTTCTGATTTTCAGATATTGTTACCTTCATGCCTATAGTAAATGTGTAAAAATAGAAAAAAAAATCAGGGTTATCGGGAAATCTCGGAAAATGTGGATCGTTATAACGATCGGTAGTAATAGGTGGGTAGGTTCGCTCATGCTAGTACTATTATTTCGTTAGAGAGACACAATATCTATTTTTGCAAGAAAAAGGCTTTATTCCTTATCTGAAAAAAATTAATTAAGTAATTGGTCTATTTATGTAAGAGTATTGTAAGTCACAAAGCACGGTTTAGGGTGTAAATGAGCTTTGCACTTCAAAAGAGTGAAGTTCGTATGTTTTGACAAAGAGTTCTTTTTGTAAAAACCACAACAAAGCTGAGAATAATTGCACTCTAGTACTTCTACTAGATAGTCAATTCTGTCTTAGCATGCAATTTCCCTGTAGTTTTTAGGGAACACCATCATTGACCTTACAATTAATTTATTAGGTATGCAGGGTATTTGAAGATATCGCCTTTCATTTTCTTGTCATTAGACACTTGGAGAAGTCGCCAAAATTTATCAGACCGATCCTGTCTGATGAAATTTGGCTATTTCTCCAAGTATGCTTTGATTGATTGTTACGGTAGAATCAACATAAAGAACAATTACGTCCTATCAATAACTAGAATAGAACTAGATGGCTCAGGTTGGATATTTTCCTCAATAGGAGGGTCTTCGTTAGTTCGTCTTCTTTTTGCTAAAGAAGAGAAAGGTCCACTGTCGTCATCACTGTCGAACGACATGTATTCTATCTCTGTAAGAGCCCTTAGCTAAAAACCTCAATACTTACACACCCATGAAATGTGTATCAAACCTGAAAAATTGATCAAAATTACAACTTCCTCACAGAATCATCATTTGTGATATAAGCATTCACGTTATCAAGGGGTAAAATAGTTATATTTCTTGGAAAATTGGATTACATAATCTAATTATTACATTTCATAAATGATTTCGTTTAGAGACAGTGGTCTTGATACGAAATCTAAATGCATCCCCAAATTACTACCGATCGTTATAACGATCATAAAATTTATAATCATTTTTCAAAAAAAAAAAACAGGAAGCAAGTCTCTTTTTTTCCAAAGATTCATTATAGAGGTTATAAATTTATAAAAATCATACTTCAAATGTGTTTCAATCCGAAATAACTCTATAAAAACTTATTGTTTAGATGACACCTCGAAAGTTAATTTTAAGAAATTAATTCAAGATGCAAATACGCTTATAAATAATAATTTTACTGTAACAAATTACACTCCGAAACATGGTCAAATGCTTATTACACGAATTGGTAAATAAGGATCTAAAACTCTGCTGTCAAAAATATTAATTAATTGATGTTATTTTTTATGTATATTTTTGATCTTTATAAAGATCGGTCGCTGTAAATGGGTTAACTTCTAAGGAACAGCGTCTAGAGCGCAATTGGAATTTGAAGCTACTAGTATTTTACGTATTGGATATTGCATTCAAAACTGTATATTGGTCCTGTTCCTCAATAGCGGTTCCGAGAAAGGAATTTCATAACTTTTGGCACGGCTCGTCATATCGAGTACAATAAAAGTATAACTCATAGTACTAAATATTGAGTTTTGTGACAACTTGAAGCAATAGGTAGATGATCATTTGGATTTAAAATTTTAACTTTAGTTGTAACTTTTTGATGATGAAATTTACTCATTAAATAAATGATACTAAAAATATGTGAATTAAAATAGTAGCTCATCATTTCAACCTATAAATGTCCCACTGCTGGGCATAGGTCTCCTCGAAAGAATGATATAGTATATAGTAGCTCATTGAAACTAATTTTATAATTGTATAAACTAATTTATAACTGAAAACCTACGGGACTCCATAAACAGATAAACGTTTAATATAATATTTAATCAATATCTAACATAGATATTGATAACTAACCAAATACAAACCAAACATTAATTTGCTTTTCAACGTAACGAAGTGTTTGATGAATACACGGATTTGATACTGAGTACAAGTTTGGTGAAGAGAACCACTGAATGTTAGGAGTAGAATTCAAAAGCGAATATTGCAGCTTAAGACCCGATTCACACGACCTGGTGCCCGGCGGCGTAGAGCTCGAACGAAGTGTTTGATGAATACACGGATTTGATACTGAGTAGGTACAAGTTTAGTGAAGAGAACCACTGAATGCTAGGAGTAGAATTCAAAAGCGAATATTGCAGCTTAAGAGCCGATTCACACGACCTGGTGCCCGGCAGCGTAGAGCTCTGAGTGACGGGAATAAATGTGCATGCATTTTACATAAGTTCTGCCGACCGTATGGCCGCCCTGTATAAACAAGTTTGGACGGCAAAACGACGATATTTTATTCCGTCATTGTTAGATCATCTTGTCACGCTTCCTACGTGGCTCATGAAATAAATTCTAAAATTTAATACATACATATAGATCACGCCTCTTTCCCAACTGAGAGGTAGGCAGAGACTATTTCCTTCCACTTGCATACATCTAAAAGTTAATATCCCAAGTAAATATTTATCACTACTTAGTATAAAACAAAATCGTTTTCTCTGTCCCTATATATGCTTAAATCTTTAAAACTACGCTACGGATTTTGATGCGTTTTTTTTAATAGATAGACTGATTCAAGAGGAAGGTTTATAGGTATAAAGTACATAACACGCGGGCGAAGCAGCGGGCGGAAGCTAGTTCCTGATATAATATATAGGTACAAGTGCAACAGCAACAAACAAAAAGTGTAATCATTCTATAGTAATTTTAGTCTATACCAATACATATAATAAAATTGTATCGGCTCGATGTCTGTACATTATAGATATTGAAGAGAAAACCATATTCAGTCATTAGACAGACAAAAGTCTGTCTATCTGTCTGTATGCATGTACGCACATCACGCAAAACCACCTGCACGGATTTGAAGCAGTTTTCACTAAGATCTATTTGTAATAACTTAGCGTTGTTATTCAATTGAAATCGAATGAAAAACTCAATAACGGAATAATATTTTTCAATATTAGATACGAGAAATGTCACAGAAGTTTCTATCATAAAATATAAATTATTATAAAGGTAACTGATGCATAGTTCAAGTGATACGAATAGCAATACAAATAAAGGATCATTCAACACTTCAGAAAATCTCAAGCAGAAAATATGAAAGAGCAGAATATGTGAAATTCTGAACGGAAACTTTATAAAGGAAATGATAGAGTTTATTGCTTCTCCATTTTGCTGGTTCGCTGTGTTAATATCAACATCGGTTTGTAAGCCTTTGATGGTGATCCAATAAATAGGAACGTACATACCTAACACTATGTTGATATTTGTACAAGTTTAATATTATATTTACGATTCACTGTATGTGTTTCAAGGTATAAATCAATATTATTTCATTGGGAAATGCATATTGAGTTTTAAATTTTGAGCGAACCATGCACGAAAAAGGAAACATTCCAAAAACAAAAACTTTATTAGTTTTAAGCTACAGTGACATAATTTTTGGACATTATATTATTGTACATATATTTGCAAGCAAATACATTTTTATTTATTTCCATTGTTATTTATTTTGAATAATGAGCACAACCAATCAGGTCGAGGAATATATTAATATGACACAGTTATTTATGGAATACTTATTATTATTGGGACCATAGCATATTTGAGTTGTTACTAAAATATTAATAGATTCGTGTAACACTATCTTGCACAGAACTCACCGAACTTTATACCTACCTATAAAAATACGGTTTCATTTAGCTAGAAAAAGTCCCTCAATACATAAAGGATTTAAAAAACATTTCCATTATTTGCTCTGTTGAAAACAGAATGCATTCAACATTTCTGCGTTTCAGCTATGAAATTTTTGTTCAGTTGCGATCCTTCCGCCGTACAGCTATTTTCAAAATAACGTTCGTAAAATATTGAGTGAAGAGAAAAAAATCTGAAACAAATAAAATGCATAGATGCTGTGATTGGTTGTTGCAAACATATACGTGGATGCAATCTCAGCAATAAAAAGAAAAGAATTGATTGTTATGATTAGAAATTTTAGAGCTAATGGTGGGTCGAGAAACGTTCATTTAGGCACTTTATGATGGTTCTCAATGTACGATGTATAGCAATAAGTTTCTAGAAGGTCCCTCTTACTAGAAAAAAACAATCGAATATACGTAGGTGTGTTACGACACTGTCTATCATTTGAAGCAAGATATGCATTAGGTATGTGCCGCCTGCAACCAACGGCCGCCCGCCACCCTGACCAGGTCGTCGGTCCATCTGGTGGGGGGCCGTCCCACGCTGCGCCTTCCAATACGTGGCCGCCACTCGAGAACCTTTTTCCCCCATCGGCCATCAGTTCTACGAGCTATGTGCCCTGCCCACTGCCACTTTAGCGATGCGATTCGGTGAGCTATGTCAACAACTTTAGTTCTCCTGCGGATCTCCTCATTTCTGATTCGGCCGTTGGTTGCAGGCGGCACAGGACCGTTCGCAGTGGCGTAAATTAGGTGAGGCCTATGTTCAGCAGTGGACGTCGTTGGGCTGATATGATGATGATGATGATGATGCATTATGTTTTTCTTTATAAAATACAACAATGGTAACCTAACCTGAATTAATCCGGTAAAAGCCAGTTCGTGTCTGAATTGTGGCTATGTTGACGATCAAAGGTAACTAACTTATCTACGAGATCAGACATGAGATGTATGCGAAACTTAGTAATTGTTTCCTCGCTTGTAACAATGCCTAAACTGATGTAGACAGTTTAACAGAATAACACAATTACACTAACATTTGTAACTGAATCTAGAGTCGCTTCTTCTTGTTTAATCTTTACAAAATAAGATTGTTCTTCATTAATACGTTAAGCGTGTACATGCAGTATCAAATGTTTGTTAAATTTAAATTATTATAAACCGTATGGTATTTGTAGTTACGTGTTTGTCATCATTAAACAAAGAAAAATAAAAAAAATAAGGATGCATCACGCATCGTGCAAATATGTCACAAACTAAAGATTTGTAACTAAAATATAATATTATGAATGGCGTATGGGTTTCTTTAGTAAATCATAAACATACCTATATTATAAAGAAATCTATACAGTAATACATTGTAAACAGCGTCCATTACCAGTTTATTAATCCATAAAACTAGTGATCTGCATGTATTTTATTAACAACTGTATATTCATAAAATGAATGTAAAATAACATGTTAGTAAACATGAAGGATAATTATAGATATGTGAACATTTTCCACGTGAACACAAAGTAATGATTTGGAACGAGGCCGAGTTCACATTTACAAGATACGACATATGATATGACACATTTAAATCATTGCACAATATGTTGAATGTTGATGCTATAAATAAAACTGTTTCATCCTTCGAAGGCAAAATATTAATAGAATATCCAAATAAGAACGCTACAAACATGACATTGAAATAGAAAGATATATTTAGTGTTATGAGTCGGTATTAACAGGTGTAATGCAACTCTTCAAACTTACTAAATGTAAGAACTTGACTTTAGAATTTAGAATCCCAAAGGATTAATATAATACCATAATAAAGTATGCTACCCACACTAAAGTATAATAAAATTCATAAGCATATTAGTATCTGAAATATCGTGTTAATAATATCGTGCTTAAGATTTGGCAAATATAAATTGTCAAAAAGTTTTATTTTTTTCTCATTCGTAAAAATGGGTTTTTTGTAGCTTTCCCTTTTGTTCTTTATATATTTATGGTTTAGTATTAAAGTGCATAAATACCTTTACGTTTTTTATTAAAAAAATTAACACCTGACATTTTTACTTCACATAGGAATAATAATTACCATCTTATTGAAATAAAACCTTCACTAACAAGAATGAAGACAAATTCAAAGTATAACAAATTTTTATTTCTTAGAATTTAATGTGTTCAAGTGAAGTAATTGAGAGAATAATGTTAGTCAATGAAGGTGTTGTTCCTAAACGAATACATCGTAGAACGCGCTTCTGTGCAGTGTCATAAAACGGTACACAACCTTTTCATCCCACAACTACTTCAGAGACATAATTATTTATTAACGTCGTAACTCGCTTTTTGAATCGTCATAGTGTCATAAACGGTGGCTATCAGTATTATTATAATTTGAGTTCGGTAGACATTACACTTACCTACTACGCACGGCCTAAATTTAGCGCTCGTATTGCAAGCACCACGTGTTATTGAACACTATTAGCTTTGACATTTATACCATTTAATGAAACTATAGGAGTAGTAATTACCTACTACTCATATAGTCTTTACATATTAATTCGCAAGAAATTTCTAGCGAATTAATAAATTAGAACATTTTGCATATTAATTTTTTTTAAATGACATTATAATTGGGAAATATTTTTGTTTTAGGTTTGTTTTTTAAATATTTTCAATGATGTTACATTTAAATGCTTGTCAGAATCGTAGAAGGTGGAAGGAAACAGTCTCTGCCGACCCCTTTGTTGGGAAAGAGGCGTAATCTATATGTATTGTATGTATTAATTTTAATAATAATATATCGTACAATCTTAATTTTTCATTGATTACTAACAGGATTATTCAAAGGTTTTAATCACTGTAATTTAATTTACATTCGATCAAGAAGTAATATCAAAATTTCTGCAAAATAATTTCTTGTTATTGAATAGCAAACAGCAACAAAAATAGTAAATCCAACTAAACTTTAGGTTAAGTTGTTTATTCAGCTTGTTTATAATACACGCAACCAATAGTTGCATTACACAGACTGTCAGTTAAAAGGATAATCCACTGAACTAGAATGCCAATGGTAATCTTATAGACGTGCCGGCTGGCAGCGCTCTTAAAATACTTTTAAAAACAACGTTTTAAGTGCATATTTTAAGTTTGGACAGTAAAAAATTGTACTTATTCGAGCTTATGAGATAGTGAAGATAAATAACGGTGGGTAAACAAATCGCATGAGTAGTCTTGTTGATTTAAAATTGCAAAATATGGCTTTGCTACCAGTATAAACTTTATAGCATAAAATAAAGTTATATGATCTAAGTTGACTGCGAACACAGCTTTCAATAACTACAACGTAAATATATTGTAACCCCAATTTTCTCTACTCAGTTTTTGTTCTATCATAATAATAATATGCGGAACGCGGAGGAAAGAGTGTTATGGCGCGTGTTATATATGAGCAGTGGACTGATATAGCAATAGGCTGATGTGATGCTGATGATTGGTTGCTTCACAAGCTTCATCAATTCTGTGACCTGTGATGTCTGATTTTTCTGACAAATTTCCCATACCTGATCAATCAACCGGGCTAGACTAGTCGCAATCTATACTATCTATTGTATCGACATGTCAAATTAGTATATTGATCACGCGACATGTCGTTAACTTATGTCAGATATGTGTTAAAATATATTGATTGACATGTCGTTGAGAAAAGACAGCGAAAGCGAGCAAAGCGATTGCCACCTTGTCTAGGGGGCTGGTCGTCCGAAGGTCCGAATAATAATAATAGAATCATTCAATTGTTTGTCACGAATCATGTTCACCGCGGCGTATTAACTATTGTTTATACTATGGCCAGTATGGGCACACAGTTGATGGAACACATAAAACAAACCAACCGAGACTGTTTACATTTGTATATTTGATATCGGTGAATGTTATACCCCCAGTTCACTGTCCAAGTAAACAAACACAGCAGGAATATTAGCGAAAACAATCGACACCCATCATAGAAATAATAAAAAAACAATCCACAGCTTTTTAATTAACTCGCTGCGGTCATTAAAGTCATGGGGTCATAGAATAAACTTGAGAGTAGACGATTATTTGAAGTATCAAAATAATATATTTAGTACAATAAATACAACGTTAATACAATTAGATATTCAGTGACGGCTTAATATATACATCGATGACTATTTGATTCTGCGGCTTATTTGTAATTTTTAAACAAAATATTTTCGTGTTAAATAGGTACCTACAGTTTCAACTACGACTGACCACGAGACATTGTAGCAAACTAAATTAAATACATTTAATATAGGGAAAAATACAATTTGTGTTGACGGCATTTTCGCTAGTAAATACATGATAAAGAATGCGGTAGAAAGCCATTTGAGCAATGAAAATTATTTATCGATGTCCGTAATGGAATATTAATTTAACAAAAGCCTTGTGGTTGTGTGCTAATTAGCGTGCCATTTTAATGGCATGTGTATTTTACGCCATGCACTTCAAACGATATGTTCTTGTTCACATTGCTCTCTAACAAAGTGGTAAAATATAATTAATAACGAACTCAAAATTAACCTATATATCGAATGAAACTCAATTGTTATTTGTTTGAAAAATTTACATTTAGTTTAATCTGTGACGGCTTTGGTTGCAGTGTTGGTTACTCAGTCATCAAAAATGCTATGGAATTATGAACCCTACTCGTTTATCCATAGGACATCATTTCTTTAGACGACATAAAGTATCCGTAACACCAGATCAAAGCATCCGTTGAACACTGGTTATGAAACAAAATGCTTGACTGCACTGAGAGTTACAACAGAATAAAATTCTGATTGATTTTGTTGTGTTTAAAAATTAATTAAATTTTAGAAGGATAGTGTGCAATTTATAATAAAATTGAACGCTTTGTTTGCTGCTTCTTTCATTTTACACTAACTGCCATCAATAAATTAATAGTTTGTGTGATGAATAACAGAATACCATCTAGTTACTACACAACGGGGAAACTCAATGGCATATATTATAAAGTCTTGTATCAATTTGCAAACAATCGTTGTATGATTTAAGCAATCGGTTCTTGTAGTTGACAGTTTTGTGGAACTTCGATAGCAATAACGAATTCGAAATACGTTTAACAAAATTGAATTTTCCGTAAAACAAAAATTGATATTCGATTTGATTTGAGGTAAAGTGCATGTGACAGACATCGTTGTGCGACTCTGTAGTGATAGGTATAGGGCTGCCTCTGAAATGTTCTGCTTCTTGTATGAACATAGTATCGAATGCACCACCCCTATCAAACTCAATGAAGGCATTCAGTATATTGGATTCCTCATTCCTTTGTTACGGTTGCCGATTGAATCTCAAAATTTCAGCGTGGAGACAAAATATCTCCAAAGCATTGATGTGAATGTATTTTGTTTCTTGATATTGTTCTAAAGCAATGATATCGGTCACAAACTAGAATTTGTATCAGTGAACGTTCAATACAAAAGTGAGCCCTGTCACGAGTACAATAGCGTAATAATCGAACCATTGGTTCTTAATTGTTATTAAGACGTTGATATACTATCTGTCATTTCCCTTTTGGACCCGATTTGCGGACGAATTTCGGTTCCAAGATAATATTATATTTAGCGTGATGTAAATTGCCGTGAAATCAATTTGGTGGACACATTTCAGTTTTGATTTTGAAGATAGTGATGATAAAATAATAAAATTTTGAGACGCTCGTTGGCATTCTAATATATTATGCGAAAAGTGTCATACGCTTGAAATATCATACATATTTATAAAATGATTCCACAATGAAGATAAATATGTTGATTATTAAAATAAATGCAAATTATTATTCTATTATAGTGGACCCGTCTAATCGATAGTTTACACTTTCCATAGTAAAAATGCGTAAATATTATATGCATACATTATTTTCACGAACAATGATTTATTTAATATGAAACTGTTTGGAAAAATCCCAAATGATAATTATGTGAGAGTATTAAACTCTACAGAGCGAAGCAGACATTATAATTAACATCCAACAAAATATCTCGCGTAGGTTGTCATACCTACAAGCTTTGTTTGGTGTATGGTGTACATGAGAAGACATGGCTTAAATTACCTTGCACCTGTTGAAATAGTGAACATTGAAACAGTGTGTGTTGAGTTCATTAGTCAGAATATCTCATTTATTTAGTTTGTAAGCTCTCGGGATTTCACGAATGTAATGGATTTATTGTTTCATTATATTAATTTATTTCATTCAATTTTCAATTATTTAATTATAATATTACCTAGGTAAGAAATAATGCCATTAATTTTTCGTTACTTCTTCGGTGAGTGGAGTATATACGGCTACAGTGCTAGAAGTCCGGAGTTCGATTCTCGGGGTGAACAAAAACGGTATTAGATTTTTCTGTGTCATGAAATTTCAGTATCAGCCCGAAGCTTATAAAATGTGCCCTGTTAGTGAATAACCTCGCCCTCTTTTATATGGCATCTTTTTAGGAATCCGTACCAAAAACATACATAAGGTACCCTTATGGTCTCGCTCTCTTCGGCCGTCTGTCCGTCCGTCTGTCACAGTTTTATATCTCGGAATTTACTTATGCTATCGACATGAATATTTTAAATAGTTTTAAACATGGCTGATCCAGCACTAATATATTTTTCTCTGTAAAAGCGGCCGAAATGTAGGGTTAATATTTAAAATTGAGACTATTACATCATTTGGTATCAAATTTTAATGAAAAGGCTTTGTGTCCATATTGTAAAACCTATTTTGATTTATTGCGTGCATGATCTTCACGCTTTGCTTGAAGGGTCTCATATTGTAGGAAGGAGGAAAATAGGTGTTGGCATTATCTAACACAGCTGGAAAAATGTAAGTGTGATTCACCTCTGCCTACCCCTTCAGGTTACAGGCGTGAAGCTATCTATAGGTACTAATATTAAATAAGTTATTTAAGTATTATATCAGTTGTCTAGTATCCATATAAGAAGCATTAGCTTAGTTTGGAACTAGATGGCGCTGTGTGAATGTCCAAATATTATTATTAAAGCTCAAGAGTTTGTTTGGCTGAACGCCACCTTGGGAACTACTAAACCAAATTAATAAAATATTTTTGTGTTGCTATAGGCTAAACATCATCAACTACGACTTGAGTAATAGCCAAATAAATAAATAAATATTAACGGGAGCGAATCCCCGGGCAACAACTAGTATTATTATATTTATGCCGTCTTTATTATTTTTTCGTGAAATGAAATAGTACGAGTATCTATTGGAGCACAGTGGTATTTTTACTATGTTTTATGTAACAACAGTTGTTTGTTATTCAACCTCTATTTTCCAAGTATTGAGCCAAGTAGGTATATATAAAAAAAATAACCTTTGAGAACAAGATTATTGGAAACTCAATCATGCGTTAGCAATTTATTGAAACTACAAATACCTTATACCTAATACCAATACTTTGGCCTAAAAAGTTTCCATTACCTATTCTTAAAAAACATTCTTTAAATATATTTCAATCAACCACTAAAATCCTATTCAGTATTACGTAACTGGAAGTCTTGGTCTAAGATCCCATTAAGGAATATATACCCTCATCTGTTATTTATTAGTGATATGAAATAAATGATAGATAATATTCACATTGTCTTATTGCAAATAGGTTGCCTAGTTAAATCGCGCCCGGATAATATTTTATTCTTAATTTCCCTGGGTTCCCATCATCATCATCATCATCATATCAGCCCAATGACGAACACAGAATCCACTGCTGAACACAGGCCCTCACCCAACTTCCGCCACAGCGAGCGATTTTGTGCCGCCCCCATCCATTTTTGGGTTCCCATACTTACCCAAAAAATTTTTTTCATCAAACCCATATGTGTAGGGTATCTATGAATAGATCTTCAAAAATTATATTGAGGTTTCTAAGTTCATTTCTTTTAAACTGAATAGTTTGCGCAGGAGACACTTCCAAAGTAGTAAAATGTATGTGCCCCCCTCCTGTAAATAGGCTTTGTAATAGGCAACCTATTTGCAATAAGTCAATGTGAATATTATCTATCATTAATTTCTTATCACTAATAAATAACAGATGAGGATATATACTCCTTAATGGGATTTTGTACTATCTAACAGTCTTGTACAAGTTAAAGATTTAGTTAGCAAATATTAGTTCCACAAGTTTGTTTAACGCCGCAAGCTACGTATGTAGTACCTAGTTTGTCTAGATCCGTATTCTATTACTTCCAGAACCTTCGACAACTATTAAATTAGTTCTCTTAAACGTATTAGGATCTAATGATATATCTTTGTTACGTAATAAATAAGTCAATATAATTAACTGTTGCCCAGTGCTTTAAATTGTATTTTATGATTTCATTTATAATATTTTTTCTAATGCCGATATCAATGGCAATAAGGCTGTAACTTCTTATTACAAATATTTCAAAATAATCCACAAGTTGTTTTCATAAATTTAATTGGTTTTACAAAAAAAAAACACATTAAAAGAAAGTCAAATGTTGTTGTTATTTTATAAACTCATTTCGGCCCGAATATATAAAAAAATTTCGAACTAGTAGGCAGTTCCTGATTGATTATATTAGAGTTGGAAAGGAATAATAAACAATTTCGTATAATTTTCCATTCTTAACCAATTATTTAGCTAATATACAAAACAAGGGCTCTATGTAAAACTTAGACAGCAAAATTCGATTCTATACATAGCCTAGGTAATGTATAGATTACCTGGCGCGTGCATGCAATATAATAATATGAAATATTATGAAACATATTAAATAACCGGTGTAAGATTGTAACGATCGACCTACCCAGCTTTTTTAAGAAAAAGCAAAGCTTTATTACTTTTATATTACTAGTGTTGTACTCTTTTATACCGTACTGAAAACCTTAACCAGACAAGAACACTGCCAGAAAAGAAAACAAACTCTATACCAACCTGGCCAGCGTGATATAGTAGGCTAAATTCACGATTATTGGAACAGACGAGTGCTCAGCAGTGGGACGTTTATGGGTTGAAATGATGATGCTGATGATGAACATATTAATATGATGTGAACCAACATATTGCTAGTATCCGCCGGCGGCGCAGTCCGCGTGGTATATCGGTAAACAGTTGCCTATATTCTCTTCACTATAGAATATCTGTGTGCCAAATTTCAAAATCCAATTCAACCCTAATAGTCGGGTGATACACGAAATTTCAAGTTTTTCACTTAAAACAGATATTCTGTGCGAATATCGAAATCTACGTGGATGAAGTCACAGGCAAAAGCTAATATAATAGATATATAGTAGGTAAAAGTAATTGAACAGTTCGATGTTTATGGAAATCATCCTGGATGCGGTGTGAGATGATCCGATAGTTTCGAATCAGAGTCCTCTTTATTCTTTTTATTAGATTCATAAAATTTTATTAACTTTTAGAAAACGGAATTCATACTACATTCATAAAATAATTTCGTTAAAAATTTAATGTTCACAAAATATTTTATATTCTGTTTCAAAAGTGATTACATTGTGCATGTTTGTAAAACATCACAGTAGAAAGGGGTCGTATTAACGGCAAATGCGGTTTTGTCTCGCCGAGTCACGCGCCGCGTTGGTGCTTAAATTCAATTAGTCCACCAACACTTTTGTATATTATACGTACAACGAACGAATTAAGTAGGTATCATAGGAATAAAGAATATTTTTAAGATACCATAAGATATACACGACAATACGAGCAAAAAGTTTTAAATTGAAAAAGCTAGAATGGATAACTTTACCTTAGCTTATTAACTATAACTTCTTCACAAAGTTAGGTACAGTTTTTGTATATCTTAGGTGTCCAAGATGGCGGCTAACTAGAGAGTGCTAGAGATCTTCAGAAGAACATGACAATTCACTACCAGTCAAAGTTGGTTGTTGGTGAGCATACAATTTCATCGCTCCATCTGGTGGGTGAACATCCCTTGGCTTGTTTACCCGTGTTTCCAACAATGACCAATTTCTCGAGGCTGAGAGCCTTCTCCTCAACAACAATAATATGGGCATTGAATGTCTAATTTTCATAAATCGACGTAATCCTCATCTAACAAACTGAAATTGTATGCAACTTTAACAAGCGTACAATGTACCTAATTAAAATGGGAGTTATTTGAAATGTACAAACATTTCCTCCGCATACAGGATTAAGGTGTACAATACGCGAGGAAATTGGAAACCGGTTTATAAATAAACCGAAATTCAGGTGAATTCATTGTTCGTTGAGTACATCATTAGCAGAAAATTATGCTACTAAACAAGCTGTCTTTTTGTAAGGGAGGCAATGTTCTGTTGTTTGTAGACATACTTGATGGAAAGAAGCGTTCTCGTTTTATTCTGTATTCTTGTTGGTAACAAGTGTTAATAAGTAACCTACAGGTTGTTATACCTAGTCTGGATGTGAATTTTAAATTTCACGTCTTAATAATTAGTATGATAGTCTTCCTTAAAAATAATAAGACACAAAGACTTCTTGAATATAAATTTAATAAAATTAAACTAGACATTAAATAACTCTGATAAAATATCGTTTTAAACAATAAGCGGCGCGGCGGCGGGCGCCGTTGTCTGTACGTCAGACTGATAGTCAGACTGAAATAGCTCCGTAACCACTTGAGATGATAGGGCTGCCAATCCACATGACATGAGCTACTCGACTCACAAACAGATTTTTATTACATGCGGTATGTAATCAAAATGGTTTATTCTCGTATTACACTGGAAAATGGACTCAGTTATTTTAGCTACGCCGTTTATTGTTTGTATAGAGTAAAAAGTTGGCTCTATCTTTATTGTTCTACGAATGACGTACATGCACTAAATAGATGGTTTTTAAAAGGACTTGAAATAGGTAATAGGTACGTTTTTGTATATATTCAAAAAAATTATAATTATATAATTTGGTTATATTTATTTTAATACAAACATAATATGCTTGACCTAATTTCCGCCACAGCAAGCGCTTTTGTGGCGCCTGCACCATCGGGCACCCGCAACCTTTCCTGGGTTGTCGGTCCATGTTCAGCAGTGGATGTGATTGGGCTGATAATGATGATGATGATATTTAGAATATTTTTAAAACGAGATTATTTAATGATTATTTAATTCATATTTTAATGTTATGATTATTAAAATTTCAGATCACAGAATCACTGAAACGTCTGCGTGCAAGCAAGAAGGCGTCACGTTTTGCTGAGGATATTGACTTCGAGACCAATGTATCCAACCTTGAAAACCGCATGAGGATCTCGGACAAAATCCTTGAAAGCGTTGGCATTGGTCACTCAGAGGTGAGCAGTGCAAGGAGAGCGCTGCAGGAGAACGAGGAACGTACAGAGAAGCGCATCGCACGTAGAATCAACGATGAGGGTGCGTTGACCAAGTGGACTGCTCTCAACAAGTCTGATGACGAGGTCGCTGCGGTGGCGAGGGCAAAAGCGACACGAGCACGCCTCACTGACTTAGAAGATGAGATGAACGAGCTGTCCGAGAAGACCGCTGCAAGGGAAAGGCGCGCTGCCCGCCTGCGAGCGATCGTCGCCGACAACGAGACCTCCGAGTCTTCACTCTCTTCCTCTAAAATCACCATCAGATCCGAGAGGGAAAAGAAGCAAGTCACTTTCTAAATAAATCTTGGTACTTTCTCGACACTCGCTGCTCTAAAACACCACGTTTCAGACCAGTGTGAGTTCTCTGCGTTCGAGATAGATAAGTTTGCTAGAATGTGTGCTCCTGCATTTGGCTATTTACATTAATGTACAATGATCGAGGTCGAGGTCTATTTTATACGTGGATAGAATAAATTGTCATGTATTACCCTGTTTTCTATTTATTGACATATTAATAGATTATTTTATGTTGAAAATATATGCGAATAGTTTGATTTCCTTATTGAAAAAAATGGATATTGATGATGATGACATTTTGCTAGCAAAAGTATGTTAATAAAATGGCTTCAAGTTATAGTAAAATTTTGAAGCTACAGTAAAATCAACTGAGATTCTAATTGATCTACCTTGACGTACAAGGTACCTTGTTACTTTTGGAAATTTAATTATGTTGAAATACAGCCTTCGATTAAATACTTGCAATATTAATTTTATACTTGTAATTAAACATATTGGACAAACAATGGCTATAAGCCTGTGTTAGTACTATGTTCAACAGTGGACATCCTACGGCTGATATAACGAATAATAATAATAATATATCTAATGGCCTCAAACATGGTAGGTTATGTTACAGAAAATTTGGTTTCCCATATTTGGCCGGTATACAGCATGCGTTATGCAGCATTGCAACAATAGTTTACTAAGTAAACCCCTAAAATTGTGTAAGTACTTAATTTACAAATAATAATGCAATGTATTCTTAAAATTATAAGATTTACAGGAATTATTCACTATGAATTTTCCTTTTCTCGCAATGTTATGTCTTGCCAGCGTGGTATTGTAGGCTAAATTCCCTCCACATTCTTTCGAGGAGACCTATGCCCAGCAGTGGGACATTTATGGGTTGAAATGATGATGATGATGATTTACTATGAATCTTCAATTATTAATTGAATAATAACATTGCTGTTGCCGTTTAACCACTTTTGCAGCGCAGCAGTGCAAAATTTATTAAACGGCAGAGACCTTATTGACTCTGTCAGTGAGTTATAAATTAACGGAGCCATATAGACACAACTCCATCTAAAAAGTTCTAACTAGGAACAGGTATTTCAAATACTAGATATTTTACATTTCTTTTATTAAATTTATCCTTTCGCTGGAAAAATGTGCTATTACGAAGTTTGAGATTTCATAAATATTAATCGAAGGTACTGTTAAAAGGTTATGTAACTTAACTATAGGCTGATGATGAATTAAACGTACCTACGTCACGCACATATTTCGCCTGCTATGTTGAATCTCATGTAAAAAGAGTCAAGCTTGCAGCCACTAACCGCAGGCACATTTCCAAACTCCAAACGATACTGAGAATTTTACCACGTAATAACCCAAAAACTGCTGACACAATCCCTCAACGCGAACATGCTTTTGAATTTAAACAATATTAAAAGTAAAGTCCCCTTTTGTCCTGTTGTGTCATGTGTCAATATCGCAACGACAACATAAAATTACTTTGATGTGGTATTTCCTTTGAGTTCACAATCTGTTATTGATGTGAGACCCACGGTCGGTATATTTCCTGACAACCTGATATTTCCAAGAGTTAAATTGCTCATGCTCAATCAAAGATGATTCATTTTTACCCGACTGACAGGAAGGGTATTGTTTTTCGTGCGTATCTTGTATGTTTGTAAATTTCTTTATTCCCACGTTTCTTCCAAACGGCTGGATGGATTTAAACAATTAAGGTATCGTTAAATTCTTCTGTGTATCCTTAGATAGGTATTAATAAAAAAAAACAAAACGGTGGACTTTTGGCGCCAAATTGTAAGTAGTTTTTAGTAGCTTTTTTTTAACCAAACGTATCGAGTAGGGTATCAAAATAAAGAGAATCAAATGGTGATAATAAATATATACATATGTTATGTATTTAAATTTAATCAGGAATAATAATTACAACCATTTTTTTAGAGCGCTGCTTATCTGCTGATTTTTTGCAGTCGGCTTATTATATTTTTTTAATTATTTACTTGTTATCGAAATATACCTAACATCAAAGAAATGTGCCACAAGAATTTCGTTATGAAAAAGGCCTATTTACCATAATAATGACACGAGACGAGATGCCCAAGAATACAGTAGAAACATTTACACTTTTGTACATAAATGAGTCTTCTATTTTTATTAGAAAAGTTGTACTTAAGATAAAAATTAATATTTGGAATAGAAATAAAAAGAAATATCGATAATAGAAATTCAATTTAGAATCATCATCAGCAACCCATTAATGTCTCACTACTGAGCTTGGGTCTTCTCTCCTCTCTCTAGAAAGCTGAGAGTATTTTAAGACATAATCTACACACGCTGACCTAACACCAGTTGCTGCTGTGGTTGGTAAATTTGGAGTAGTCGCTTTATAAATATTATAGTCACAATACTGATAGTATAATGTTTCACGCATCATGTTTCGTAGCCTATCTTTCTTAGTAAACCTAGTACAAACTTGGAGAAGAGAGCAACTTGGTCAAAATAACGTATGTAAATACCTATTACATAATCACGTGAATTTCTGTTTTATAATTCAAATAAGATTTTCAATTTCTGCTTGAAAAGTGATAAGGTATTGGTCCCAAGTGAGTAATTCATTCAAACTCCTCAATTATTATACTTATCTGTCTTATTCATCTATGTTTGAATGATTCTTACACTGCCTTATCTCAGGTTAGATATTGGTTAAAGTAAAGTTAAGTATATAAAGGTCGTTACCGTGTCGTTACGTCTAAAATCGTCTTGTTATTGGAAGATATTATGTACATAGACACAGTTTTACTTTATTTATTCCGTTGTCTACTTACAGATATTGTGACATTATCTTGATACAAAATTTCTACGTTATTGAAGCTTATTATTGATTTTCTTCAAACAAGTATTATGTCAGTCAAATTTATGAAGTATATTTTTGCGGCAATACGAAACCTTTGTTCTTACTTGTAAATGTATTATACTGTTAGCAGGAACTTTGTTTTGAGACGGTTTTTAACCTATTTTGAAAAAGAACACAAAAGGTTTTGCCAGAAAAGACCATATTTAAACTGTTTTTATATATTTTACATAGGTACTTATTTGTCATCATCTGCAGAAAAAAATTATAATATCAATATTAATTTTTATTTATTTAATATTATTTTTTAATACCACGATGGTGATAAACAGGCGTAAGTACAGGACACCTGCATCATCAAAGGCATCACGAGCGCTTTGACAACGCTTCAAACCTCTTCCCTCTCCAATGAGCTCTGGACATCAATATTGACGAGCAGGAATACAACACTAGCGTTAAATGGTTAATTGCACAGAACAGAGATAGGTTTTCTTTCATTGTTCTGTGGTTAATTGCTTTAATAGGGCGCAGATACTTCCCTAGATTAGGTGGCTCGGTTTGAGCAAGAAAAGATATTTTTGCAATAGTTTTATTTTGCGGGGTGATATAATCGTCGGTGATCCCAATCTTACGAACAAACTGCAATCGCTAGAGCAACGGAGAGACTTTCGGTCACTCTGCGTGCTCTATCAATTATTTCATAAGGAGTGCTCCGATGAAATTCTCGATTTGATGCCATCGTCACTTTTCTTCCACCGCACCACTTGACGCAGTTGCAGCACTGTTATGTAGGCTCCCATACCACCGAACCGATTTCGTCTTATTTCTCTAATCAAAATCAATCAAGACCTGCAAGCGTTAAAACCAACAAGCATATTAACCTTAGTTAACGTTAATTTCATATCGATACGCCCTTTCACCCTTTAAGTTGCCATTTCACGCACCATGTAACACGTTCAAACTATTGTAATGTAGTCATTGGTTAACGTTATTTTGGACCTAACTTTTGTAAAGATTACCGTTAAAACATAAAAAGATGTTTATTAACGTTCTCTTCATCCTAACCTGTAACTCTAGGAGGTTAATTTTTAAATGATATTTTGAAGTACTTACGACAATAATTTGTCTGTAGCATTACATCTAGGTATACATATTATTAAAAAATTGAAAAAAAATTAGCTGAAGAGTTTCTTTGTTTGGTTGAAAGAGCTAATCTCAGAAACTACTGGTCTTATTCGATAAAAAAATTATTAGTGTTGGATAGCCCATTTATCTAATAATATATAATATTTTAATATTGTACCACATTTACACAGCGCCATCCAGTCCCAAATTAAGCAATTATATTTGCTTGGGTACTAAACAACTGATAAACTAAATAATTTTTTTTTTTTTTTGTAAATACATACATATATTATTATAGATAAATTACACCCAGACACAGAACAAACCTTTATGCTCATCACACAAAGATTTGTCCTGGGTAGGGATCGAACCCACGACCTCCGGTTTAGCAGTCAGGATCACTAACCAACTGGCCAGTCGTATCGAAGAAGGCATCACACATCATTTACGGCTAATAGGAGCTGAGCAGTAACCAATCAAAGAATGATCTCATCATTCTTTGATTGGTTACTGCTCAGCGAATCCTTGGGCAATAGCTATTTTCATAATAACATTGCTACGACAGCAATATTATTTTATTATTATTTATTTTATTATTTATTTATTTCAACTTACATCTATCATTAGATTATTATAGATTCTACCACAGGAATATTACTACACAAAGCAGAGCTTAATCAAGAACACGATACACGTGTACACGGTCTGCCTTTGTGTGCATTTCTTTCATTTCATCTTCATTTCTCACAATATACTGCAGACTTACAGTACAAGGCTATTGATGTCCAAGCATATTATTATATAGATCAATATTAGTTCCAGATTACTTTCATTGCACTATACCAAGTATACCTACGTTCACTCGATGAACGTCAAAGCAGCCAAGCTTTCCATTGTTACACGACACCAATGGCTCTTAGCATATACAACGATATTCACAGTTTTTCTTTGTTAATACTAAAGCTGAAACACCCGAAAAGTCAGTATCAGAATAAAAAACTAAATTAAAAAAAAAATACCTTACGAAGTTATAAGCATTTTTTATGCTTATTGCTACCGCGCGCCTGCTGAATATTGCCGAATATCGATGGTCTATATAATATACCTATTTAGCACTTATTTAGTTATCACTGCGAGTAGTCGGTGCGGCAGGCGTTAGGCGGTCATTGATACACTACAAACAATGGTGTTCAGCTTTCAAAATTTTAATACATTTTTGACAAAAAATATAACATGGTATACAAATTATTGGAAGTGATTCTGCTACTGATTCTGAACAATCTACTTTCAGGTTTCGCATTATGTAGGAATATGGCTGTGTCTATGTTCAAAGATATTTTAAACCTGTAAGTAAGAAGCAGTAATACTGCAGCATAACATCGATATTTCAAAGGTAATAATAATAATATAATAATAATAATATTCTACCACATTCACACAGCGCCATCTAGTCTCATAGTAAGCAATTATATTTGCTTGTGTTATGGGTACTAAACAACTGATATACTACTTAAATACAGTTTTTTTTGTAAATACATACATATTATAGATAAATTACACCCAGACACAGAACAAACCTTTATGCTCATCACACAAAGATTTGTCCTGGGTGGGGATCGAACCCACGACCTCCGGCTTAGCAGTCAGGGTCACTAACCACTAGACCAACAGGCCAGTCAGTCAGTTCAAAGGTAACGTGTAAATTAACATAAACATAACATAGCATCACGCCTTTTTCACCGAAGGGGTAGGCAAAGGTGTTTCACACCCACGTTGTTATTATTATATTATATTATTTCGCCAGCTATGTTTGGTCCCATGAAATAGGGGGCGAGCCTATTGTCATCAACCGGGAACATTTGTTTACCGAACTCCGGGAAAATCTAAAAACTAGAATTTCATGATAGAAGCCAAGCCAAGAAAAGCCCAATACCGTTTTTCTCCCGACCCGGGAATCGAACCCGGGACCTCTTGCACAGCAGTCGTAAACACTTCCCGCTGCGCCACAGAGGCAGTTTAAGTTTACGTAAATTCAAGGAATTCATATTGAATACATATGTTAAATGAATAGTTTTCTTTTTGAACAACACGTCATAGAAACATACTGTGGTACCTGTTTACTTCTGTTACAATTTTTAAACGCAACAGCACGTGAGCTGTGTTAACGTGAGAATCGCGTGCCTTGTCGAACCTGTTATAAAATAAAACATCTTATAATTCAATTGAAAGTACTGGAACCCTTCAGTTTACATTTATCATAGAGAATTATTTTACGCTGAATGAGAACTTAAAATTAGGTAATCTAATTCCAAGAAAATAAATATATCAAGTATCTACGATATAAAATTGAATTGTTAATCATAAGTTAGACTTGAGTTTAAATTTAGTTATTTAGGTTATATAAAGCAAATATTCCACTTTTATTTGGTTCTTTGCAGGTGAGTAAATTATACCTCATAGCTATCATGGTCAATAAATAGTAAAGCGGAGTCGAGGGGTATCAAAGGTCAAAAAGAAGGCAGAGGAATTGAGAGAACAGTGGCGATTGCTCCACTGGCAAGAATATAATTAAGAAGATCATTGGTAATGTCTTGACTGTCACCATGGCGAAGCGGCTGAAGTGGCCTCACCACTAACATACTAACGAGGGTTCGATTCCCACACGAGACATTCAAAAACTCATAGATATTATTATTAGTTTCGATTCTGAATGTACTTTGTGTCTGTTTTAATTGTATACTTGTAAAGACAGCAGCGTCACATTCAGTTTGTCTGTTTGAAAAAAAAATTAGATCTTTGAAACTCGGTATGTATACTATAATGAACTAACTTATATTATACAACGGCATTGTTTTGTGCCCAATATTATTAATATCTAAGACAATGTTTATCTTTTTACAAGCTTTCTATTAACTTGCACTGTACGTATGTATATGTAATTTTAAATCTGGCACTGAAATGGGATAGTAAACCTAGTTAGTGCCTCAAGCTTTTAAAATGTATATAGATTTTACATTTTAAAAGATCCATGTTTATATACGGCTCTTAAATTTATTTATTACCTTTTAGTTCACGTTTTTGTTTTTTGAAAGCTTGTCCTTAAAAAATATAGTTTTTATATTTTTTTATTTCTAAAATGAAGATGAAGACTGGCTCATTAACTAGTACAGGGAAAAAACTAAAATATCTAGCCTACAAAAAGAAATGCATACATTTTTGATGACGAAGCGGAACAGTGACAACTTGGGACTTACTCCATCATAACATCCCATTTCACCTTCATAAGCAAGCTTTTTTACAATTTAACATAAATAAAGTTGTTGAAAAATATTTGCTGTTTCATTTTTATATTTTAATTATAAATATTGTTATTGATTATACGTTCTAAAGAAGGGACAGATCAAGAGTACCCTCAACCGGCGAGAATGCATGAAAAGACTGATGAGTGTTGAAGAAGCCAAAGATGTATGTCAGAATTGTAGCAAAGGAAGGAAATGGTCCCAACGAGTCTTCAGAGGGGTAGGCAGAGGCCTACCCCTCTGAAGAGAGCTATATGTATGTATGTATATGATTACATTTGCACAGTTGCAAGTTGATAAGATACCTATAATTAAAAGGTGGAATACATAGTTTTACTTCAATACAGACCACAATAATGACTATTTATGAATGTCATAAAACGCCTGCAAAACGCAACAAGCATTTTGCTGTAACAGACATTACAGGTATCTAATTATATTATTATCACCTCAATAAACGCGTTTAATGTGTAAACACATACACATTAAACGCGTTTGACAAACATTGATCTATTCAGCATCAGCAACCCATTAAGTCCCACTGCTGGGCTCGGGTCTCCTCTCCTCTAACTAGAGAGCTGAGAGAGTTTAGGCCATAATCCACTCACGCTGGCCTAGTGCAGGTTGGTGTATCAGACATACTCATAGAATTTCTTCTAGGGTATGTGGGTTTCCTCACGATGTTTTCCTTTACCGTTAGCACATGGTAAGTCACTTGACTAGGTACATATAAATTCCAAAAAGTGGAACCCACATTGGTACTGCCGGTCGGGTTTGAACTCGGACCGCGTGATTTGCACGCCAGTCCCTTATCCATTCACTCACCATCGCTTGATCTATTAGTAATTTGAAAATATATGAATGCTTTATAAATGTTGCTCTCTTTTATATAAGTCAACTCAAAGGAAAATTCGCAACCTAGGTATTCATTGCAGGTATTCCTTATATTGGCGACGAACACCAACAACTTTCTGTTTAGAAAGCTTTAAGAAAATATGTTTAGAACTGAATTATTATGGTATTTTTCTATAGAATAGAAATATGTTCTTAGAAGATATGACCTTCAGTTTATTTTGGTAGGAATTACAAAGAAACTACGAGTATGTATTTTTTCAGTTTTATTTTTATTTTAGAAAAACTTGTACTTTTACTGATGATAATACATTTTTAAGAAAAACATCAAATGAAACCAGTTATAATGAATTATGTTATAAAATTTTATACCACGATGCATGGTGACTAAGAAGGTTACGGCCCACCTGATGGTATACGCTTACCATGGACGCAATACCAGGTGCATCAATATGTGCGTTCCTTTTTTTTTTCTTTTTATACCACGACGGTGGCTAACAGACGTACGGTCCGCCTGGTGGTAACCGGTTACCGTAGCCTATGGGCGCCTGCAACACCAGGGGCATCACGAGCGCGTTGCCGACCATTAAGAAACCTATTCACTCCTTTTTTTTGCTTACCCATTAGAATACCTTGCCTCCCCAATGAACTCTAGATACAGTGGTATCTAGAGTTCATTAGGGGTATCTAGAGTTCATTAGGGAAGTAAAAAGTGTTGTATTACAAGCCGGAATACAACACTTTTTATAAGAGCTGCGGTATTCTGGGGCGGCGGTATTATATAGTCGACCATACATATTATTTGCTTTAAGAAAAAGAAAAGAAAAAAGCATTTATTTGGAGTGTAAGAAAAATACATATTATTATATTGTTTAATCGTCTGCCAAACTGCACAGCAGTTTGTTGGCAGATGAAAGCTCGTTTTAAATTTTTGTCTCACATAAATGATTTTACATTATGTTATGATTTATGAATGACATTAAATAATAATAATTATTATTATTATTGATTTTATAATTATGTTATGCCACTTGAATCCAAAATTTCCAAATTTCCATCAAAATACTCATCGCGCATTGATGGCAACTGTCACTGCTGATGTCACTTGCAAGCAAAATTACAATGTGATATGCAACAACATTAATTTATTCTAAACGAGGTAAAGTAAATTTATTGTCGACTATACTTCCCCGGCCAAACATTATTCTATTACGATGTACAACATATTAAAACATTTATATTATACAACCTAATCACGGCAATGCCCCGACAATAAAAGACAAGAGTAATTAGTAAACTTTTGTGCCAGTTTTTTTGGTGTGTTCTTGTACTATACATTGAGTTCAGTTACAATTGCGAACAAATTTTTTTTTCTACATGTGAATTAATTAATCATGTTTCTATAAGTATGAGACCCAGACACGTAATAGTGTTATGTAAATGATTCTTCAGTGATATAAATTCCGTATTCCGTCCCCTATCACAGACGGTGCAAGGTCTCTATGGGTGACTAATTGGAACGATCGTTTCGTAAATCGAGAGTGCATTCATACAGGGTGTATTACAGAATGCAATAATATAAGTTTCTATTAACTTTCGCCCGCGGTTCCATCCGCATGGTATGTCGTTAAAAAGTAGCCTATCTGTTATTCCAGACTATAAATTTTCGATTGTGCCTAATTTTATATCTAGAACTTTTTAGTTGTTCTGGCATGATTGATTAACAAACATGCATACAAACAAACATTCATATTTTAATATTAGTAGGATACCTTCATTGTTCAATACCTAAGCCTTATTTATTTTGTCGGTCAATTTCATGCTCATTATAAATGATCACGGCAATATTTCATTGGCGTAAGCAAAGAGTTTGGACACGTCATTTGCTTGCAGACAAACGAATCTGTCTTGTCTCGCTGTAAAGCCCTGTTTAATCTCGTGAAACGTGCCCTGTGTTGCTAATTCTTTACGCATAAATAATTCAGGGATAAAAACAAATATAAAGAGCTACATATTGCGTCAAAAAAAAAAAACAAGACGACGACCATAGTAACCAGAATTAGATTAGAATAAAATAATATTAGCTCTTAGATAGGTACTTGACAATTTAAATAAAATTATATACCTACGTGTCAAACAAATTAGTAAACTACGTGACAAGATTTCAATATTCAATTGAAATAAAAAAAGTATGAGGCTTTCGTTACCTATAACACTCCATTATGAGTCTCTTCAAACAAATTTGAATTTCTCTTCAAAGTTTACCGTCGAGAGTAATCGGTAAGCAGTTTTATATATTTAACTTCACGAAAAGAGATAAATCATCATTCATTCATATTAAAATAAACATCTTTTATTTGCTGTTTTGTTGGTACAGTTAATAGAAAAGCAAATCTTATTTTTAAGCCCCACTAATTAGCAGTCCTACTTTTAGATTTTTTTTTATTTCAAAAAGCCGACTGATGTTAGCTAATTATAGATATATTCCAGAACTTCCTGTCTGTCGTGAGGAGTGAATGATGGAATGAAAATGATCTATGTTGTCTACCTGTCGGCAATTTTGAACTGACTTGCTTTTCGCAATATACTGAAGATTATTCAAGCGTAGAATTTTGTCTGAAATTTAACCAGCACTTTATGAAATGTGTATATCTCAGCAAAATATTTTAGGTTCTGTCAGGAATATAATAACAATATTATGATATTACAATATAGTTACTTATAAATAGATTGAATACGGCTATTTATAATTTATATCATAAACCAAATTTACTTTAGCTAGCTGAAACACTAAACAATTAAAATGTTTGCATTACTTTCATAGGGCATCCAAATATTTGTAACACAAAATAATGATAAGCATTATAAATTAATATAGTGGCATCATTTAGAAAATACGTGGTATACGAACTTCAATCTATACATTCTTTGTGAGACGATTTTTGAACGTCAGCAACACATATTGCTTCGTTATTTTTACCCGACTGCCAGGAAGGGTATTGTATTTATAATGTAATTAATGTTATCACTTACATATCTTTAAAACTCAAACTGGCATTTATTTTTTTATTCAGTTACAACCTTCATTTATACCTACTCAGTGTTATTAACTACCTACTCAAAGTTAACGCGAAAGTTCCTCATTCACAGCAAATACACAAGTTGTAGCTAGCAAAAGGGTACCTTTAAATTGATCTGTTCGTCGAACCATTATAAACTAAACGGTTAACCGAGCACGAGTGACGATCTTGTTAAATCGACTTTTGCGAGACAAACGCTACGAGAGAATAGCTGAACTCCGCATTTGACAGTTTAGTTGTAAGGACTTCTAGATGTCTGCTCTATTGAATATTGCAGTGTTACCTTCATGAATACCGTTGGATTTATTGAGGTGTAAAAATAATTGTGAACGTCTAGGATTTTTGTCTACATACTGATACAACTAGATGTAGTATGATAGATGTGTATGATAGATGAACTAGAGATGAATTTTTTTATTATTATATTATTTTAGTATTAACTGAACTATAAAGATTTCGGTGAGTGTACAGTTAAAATCAAGATGTGTTATTATAAAAGAAATTCAACTAAATATTTTCTTGGGCGATTTTTGGTACTAAAATAGTAGGTACAGTGTATTTTATTGTAAATTAAAAGTATCGCAGCTCTATGACAAAGACATTAAAAGGTATCTACGATGCACCAGCTATGTCTAAGTGTTTTCTCAAATGTTTTGTCATCCAGTGGCATTGTTTTAAATTAAAGTATATTTTTCACTGCTTTTTTTTGAGTAGTCCCTAGGAAAAACGTCACCAGAGAGTTCATTCCATATCATGTAAGTTCTCACAAGAAAATTACTCACAATTCACTTACATTACAATGAACTTTCTGCCAATAGAGAGCGGTGCGATGATAAAAAGTAATAAATAATAAATCAACCAAGTGCGTCTCAGTCCACGTGTAATGTAGGGTTCCGTAGTTACACAATAATGCGGACTAAGTACGGAAACGTATGGAGCCTGCCAAGTGCTGCCGATGCGCCCCGCCCCACACACTACAACACATTATTCAGACGCGGTGTTAACATTTTTATTATGTTTTGATTATTAATTTAAGATGATCTGATTTTATTTTAGTATATTTTTACATGGCTCATAAACTTATTATTTCATCCACTTAACTCCATCTAACTAACAACGTTATACATACATTTTCAATGAAATTTGAATACAAAATATACGAATATATTTCTGAAAAACATGTTATGTTGGTTGACTCCTAAGCTCTTAAAAAGCTCCTAAGCTCGAAAAAAATAACAAGAAAATGATCACAGTGAAATAGTCACTGTGATAATTTTCCTGTGATTTTTTCACATTTCCAAAATCAATCAAAATCACAAATTAGATTGTTTGTACATTGGGCATGTGGCATTCATAGCTTCAGAACATAAATATATCTAAAGGGCCCCACAGACTCGCGATTATTTGCGAGACGATGCCGGCCTGTCGGTTAATTGCGGAAGGTCGCTTATTTGCTGTTGCGATTGGAATAACCAATTGATCAGATCTGTAAGGCCCTTTACCTACTTTGTTCTTTTCAAATGTCAATTGGCTACACTGACGGCTTACTGCTGTTGGATTGCGTCTTTATTAGACCCTAGAGAGTAAAATGCTCTAACAATATATACACTTACCTACTTATCCTTGGCATTGGCAATAATGCTCATTCATTAATAACACACCAATAAATGTGTCTCTGAGAGTAATCAATACCGCCATTGCTAAATCGTGCCAAGCTTTAAGATGAATTTAAACGGAGAAATAAATTATAGAATGTGATTGATAGGAATAATTAAATAATGATTAATAATAACTTCTAGGTTCAGAAACATACTGTAGATTGGCATCGGTGTAGGTCATCGTAGTGACCGTTAGACTGCAGCCAAATAAACCATCAATATATTATTTATTAGGTGGCCAAATCAATCACTGTCCAGTTTTACTATCAATTTAATTTGATATATAAAATCAGAAATATAAGTTTAGATTATCTATAAGTTTATATTTTACTTTCAATTTATTGGCTTTTTGTATGACACTTTGAATCTTAAATGCTTATGAGCGATGGATATTGATGTATAATTATCTTAATTATGCAACATATTTTAAATTATGGAGAACGATTAGCAAAATATCAAACATGATATTCCTCTTGAGGAGTTAAATAGAGATTGAACAGTGACTCTGTGACTTGTGCACTTTACTCTCCTTCGAATATTAGAAAACTCTCTCGGATTCAATGTCTCAAGGCGAAACTTTCCTTTGCCGATTAATCGAGCGATATATTAAAACCGATAAGGAGTTTGAAGAACTTGAACCTGTGCTTCAAGTTGCTCTTAGAACAATATAAATAAAAGTGTCATTAACGAGCATTGAGCGTGTCGGTTTAAAATTAAACAGAAGGATACGCCTACTATTAATTTATTTGTGGACTAACTTACAGTTTTAATTAATGCTTAAAATTACTTAATTACTTACTTCCGAAATTATAAAGTTTCATTAGCGTTTCTCAAATTTAAAATTCATAGCTATGGAACCAAACTTGATATTATTGCGAGTGATGAATCTATGAGTATAAGACATGCTTTAAAAATCTGACATATTCGTCGAGTATCAGTCCCATTCACATGACCTTTTGAAGCTTTAATGCGGTGTTACGTTGCCGATGTTGGCGTCGGGGCTTTGAGGTCGCTAACGCACTGGTACTAGATCTTCCTGCTCGACTTAGAGTGCAGGATCAATCGCCTGCTTTACGTGTATATTTTAAGGATATTTTATATACGTGATAATGTTCAATTTTCACATGTTTATACGGAGATTTTAAAATACAAAATTTTACTCTCAATTTTTTGCATAATGCCTTGACTCGACAATTAATAGCAAATACAACAAAAAGAATTAGCCAAATCGGTCGAACCGTTGTTACGTGAATTCATCACATACTTTTCGGCGATCCTTTTTTATTTAAGTATATAGATTTTACCAAACTTATGTTTAGTGTCTAGGAGGTTGTTGAGTTTAAATAAAGAAACAACTTAAAAAGCATGTATAACATAATTGGTTTGTACTGAAATTATAAAAGTGACTGTCTATTTTTCAGTCAAAATAACGGTTGGCAAAACAATTGAAACTTTTTAAAAGAATATTAAATCAACAAATTAGCAACACCAACACACTTGACAATAAGATTGACAGACAGTTGGTTATTTTTGCGTTAATTAGTGTTTTAGTAAGCAATTTAGCTTTACTGTACAATAATTCTAATTATGTTCACGGTAATGTTCTTCTCTATGAGTATTCATAATTGTAGTATACATTTCAAATCCTATTATTTAAGTAAATTTAGCTGTAACACGTTCAATATATGTAACGAGCTAATATTATATAAGTAACCAATATACATGTATTTAATTAACATCAAGTACCTACTAGTTTGATAAAGGCGGCACCGCATGTCTGTGCGATGTGTTTGTGCTGTGTGACTCGAAGTAACATATAAATCCTCAGCCGATATGAGCAACCAAATATTATTAGAAATAATAGACTACACCTTCATCAGTTGTTTGTGAGATCGTCTCACAATTAACCTACTAATTCATGTTTTGTCGCGGATTGGCGCTGATGATAGCTGTAATGTAGGTATTAAGTAATTATATTAGTTTAAGAATCTAGTTATAAGTATTTGTAAATATTCGATTAATTCGATTTCCCTGAGATTCCATCATCTGAACTTGACGTGGTGAATAGGGGACCAAGTCGAAAGTATACCCTTTCAAACAAAAAAAGAATTTTTAAAATCGGTTCAGGCATCTCTGAAAAATCGTAGAACATACATAAAAAAAAATACATACAGTCGAACATATAACCTCCTCCTTTTTTGAAGTCGTTTAAAAAGGACGTTTTTTCTGTCTAGCTCCCGTGGAACCTTCCAGAACACTACAATAGCTTAAGGCAATATTAACCTATTTGACGCCACGCCATATTAGACATACTTACGTTGAATTATTTCTAGAGCTGGTGACATGCGGTCTCACAGGTCGCGCGGCGTCAGTGAAACTTAATTTCAAGCCCTTCCCGGGTTTTTTGTGTTTCAGCGCCTGGGTAGCTTCGAATTTAGTGATATCCATGCCATATAAAAACCAGTGAATTACAGTAGTAGCCTCTCAGACCGCACGTAAGTTACTTTACATTTTAACATGATATTGTTGTGAATGTGGGTGTGAAACACCTCTGCCTACCCCTTCGGGGAAAAAGGCGTGATGCTATGTTATGTTTTATTGTTGTATCGATTTCGTTTTGTTAAACGGCTATTGCTTACATTGAATAATTCTGAATCTCCAAAAAATAAACGTAGAGATTCAGGAGCCACGATTAAAATGAGTTACAAGTCTTCAAGTCCAAGAATGGCTGAAGACAGACAGAAGGTAGATTCGGTGAAGGTGATTCGGGATTTAAAAATTGCCCCGAAATTTTTATCACGGGGTACACTGATGATAAAAGAACAAAAGCACTAAAAATCTTTTTAAATAAAATAATTGTAAATCAAATTATCAATTTCATTCGTGAATCAAGCGCGTTTTCGTGCACTATGCGAAATGATTATGCCCTGACAGCCAATAAAAAAATACCACATTGACCATTGTCAGTTTTATAATATGGGTTTTATGCTTTGAAGATTATTATTTTCTAGTTGATCTTTTGTTGTTTTTTTTTTGGTTATCTTAACTTTATGGATTTTTTAGTCATAAATTATATTATTGTAGATTTTTTTAATAATTGTAGTTCACTATTCTAATATTTTTGTTGTTGGCATCATACAATTATAATAAAAAGTTCCTATTGAAAAGAGTATAGTAGTTTGTTTAAGTTAATCCTTTAAATATTTTATACTTCTTTGAAACAATTCAGCATGCTACCATACTTAGGTACTTTATATACTATAGACAACACACGGCAGCGGCCTCTCAGATGTCACCGATTTTGTATAAAAAAAAATCATGTCTCCACTTAAAGGTTAAGGCGTCGTAATACTCGTAATATTCCTCAGCATGACTTTACTGAATGTTATAACATACACCTATCCTCAACTTACCAGATAAAATCAATACAACTAACCTAACAACACTGAAACTTACAAAATCTCTACAGCATGTTATAATACCAAACTACGCTCCTGTAACAAGCATTTAATTATTGCAGTTGAGCGTAAGAAACTAAGATCTAAAATGTTCAGACTAAATACGTCTAAACAAAAGTGGCGTCGACACAATGTGGTGTCTAGTTAATTTACAGGCAGGCAGACATATACGGGCTGCTGCACTACATTTATGACGTAGATGAGAACGGTACGTGATTTGTGCCTACTACAGTATGTCTAAAACTTTATGTTCGTTTAAAGTTACACCTTACACATAAGACCGGCTTTATCAATTTTTTTAAGGAGTTTTAAGGATTCAACAAAAAATTATACTGAAATCTGAAAAATTTGTTTGGTTGACACGTGAATCTCAGGAACAATGGAATCGAATCGATTTACTTTTTGTGTTGCCTATAATTAGGAAAGCTATAGGCTATATAACATCATGCTACAACCTATAGGGGCTAAGTAATGGCTAAACGAGTGACCGAGCTTCCAAGGGAGCGAAGTCCCGGGGGACAGCTAATTATAATTATAAATATTATATATAAATATGTATATTTGTGTATATATATTATTCGAATAGCAGCAATTTAAAAACCACATTGATATAATTTTAGGCAATGATCAGTCATTGTTGTTGTCTTGTCATTTTATTCAAATTTTCAAATTGTTGTACGTATAAAGAGATTGCATTGAATATTGCAGCAACAGAACTTTGAATAATATTTTAGAGATCTCCAATAGAAGCGTTCAGTTGTGCTATTACATTATTTTTTCATTTGTGTTATGACATCAATGATCGATTGAATAATAATGTTATTACTTTATTTTTTCATTTTCACAGAACAAGCAATCTAGGAAGAATCCTATAAAGTTGTAGCAGTTTTTAGCTCATCAGTGGTGAACGTAGTGAAGACCAGCAGATATCCTATCATAGAGAACCTTTAAATATTTAAAAACAGTACGTAAATATTTTAAAATATTTACCCTGTAAATATTTTAAAGTATTGAATAAAAACTCGACTCTATAGTTAAGCTATCACAAAACATAATTTCTATTTGTTTCAAACAAGTGTATAGCAAAACTGATCCCTAATACGACTGCTATTACAACGTGTCAATATCGCCAGCCTAGGGCATGTTTCTAACTGACTGTGATTTTGATCAGTACAACGACGCCTAAACCATTTCAAATTTTTGTTTTAGTACTTTATTTTCATGTTTATTTTTGATATTTAGTTAGTTATTTGTAATTTTTATCTTGTAAATATTAAGTATAAATATTGTATAGTTTCAATAGAAAGAAAAAATATTTATTTGAACTACGCTTACACAAAGACACAATAGTAATAATATATATCAGAATTAACGTAATACATAATTATTTAAACAGAAGTAAGGTAAAACAAAAGACGACAAAAAAAGAACGTACAGTTACAGAACGATCAGCGTAATGCCACACACTGTAATGATGAGTGGCGCAGCTGGTATTCAACTGGAACCTTGCAACCTCGACCGGTGTCAGATAATATGACGTTATGATAATATAATCTAAGAACTACCTAAATTACTCGTTAAACATAAAATTCATTAAGTATTTACTTGCTTATATTTATTATGTGTAGATCACTTTTTCGCATTTGCGACATACTTTTACTAAACAAATTTTCTTACATAATTTTTGTGCAAGTATATCTAGAACACAGAACAGAGATAGGTTTTTTCATTGTTCTGTGATCTAGAATGATATTTCTATATAGAAAAACAAATAAAAATTGGGCCAGTTGCTATCCTATGTTGTATTAATAAGTAGGAATATAATTATATCTTGTTTGTATCATAACCTACCATATTTTTAAAAGTAACCTACCTACATATAAATTTCGAACTACTTACCTGTCATTATTATGAACATACCCAAGATCCATTGTCAAAGGCACCGACAATAATTAAGATTATCTTTTGTTTATATATAATGTTATCATGTAAGTGACAATTATGTCTTAATGATAATAAAGATCTTCAACCCAAACCTATAATATAAAATAATATTATATATTATTAAATATTAATATTAAGATCAAAATCAAAATAAAATTATTACATAATGGCAATAGCACAGTTAACAACTGTGAAATGAGAAATAAACAAAGGTATAAAATAAAAACTTCGGAATTCGTTTCACAATAGCCCTAGTAATATTATATGTCCCCCTTCCGCTTACATCATACGCCAATATAGATTACACACAACAACTTTAATTGATTTCAGTTCTTGCTAGTTACCGAGCGTAATAACCCTACTGACGTCCGCTCGGTATCAAAGCCAATTATGGTATCAGAGATTATAATTAATTATTGGACTGAGCCAATTATTTTTCGGAACACACGTCCAATTATGCTATACATGACAATAATAACGCTGCTTTTAATTTTATTAATAACTGTTTAATATATTTCTGTATAATAATTAATTAATTGCGGAAAGTTTAACCTGAAACCTGAGAACGGCTTCACCAATTTTGCTAGTATATTTTTTGTACAATTTTTTGTAGAAAGTTAATTAGGAAGAACAATTTTGGAAAATATACGGATTAACTAAAAAATTTTCATCCATGCTAAGCTGGAGTGGGATTTAAAAGCTATATGGATTTAGATTTAGTTTCCCGAGTTTATGTCTATTTAAGTCAACATAAAATACGCTCGTCCGGCAACGTAAAGTCATACATATGAATAAACACATTTTAACATTAGTAAACATTGTCGGGCAGAAGCTCTCCTGAGTTTGTTTACGTCAAAGGTATCATCAAACTTTATATATTTAACATTTCCCGTATTTGCTGCAGTGTTTTCTAACTTGTTGCTACGACTTCTTTTCTATTTACAAAAAAAAAATGTATTTAAGTAGTATATCAGTTAGTAGCCATAACACAAACATATATAATTGCTTACTATGGGACTAGATGGCGCTGTGTGAATGTGGTAGAATATTATTATTTTTATTATTGGCACTAAGTGTTCCATTGTAAAAGCATTGTATGTAATTAAATCTATTCATACGTATTTTTATATATAAATCCTTCCAAGAAATATGATCAAAATAAGACATGTGATGTTCTATTTTCTCACATGATGCCCATTATTTTTAGATACACATATTACAAACAATCGGCACATTGATTTATTGACAACATGTTTTAGTGAATATTATTTATAAACAGACACATGGGCGTTCGGACCTATTTACCTGAGATTAATCGAATGCCAATGTCGGTGGCAATTTCAATATCAGAAGACTTCTAAATATAATTAATCGTGCTCAAACAAAAGCGATACAAGTACTGTGTTGAAGGTACAGCGGGCGATAAACATCATTCGTAAAGAGCAAAGGCTTTGTGAATGCAGTAATTTTAACCCCACCGAGCTATTTAGCCACAACTTAGTATTATCTTGCAAGTCCAATGTTAATAATGTACAGTCAACACCAGAACGCTTTTATCACGGCAGAAAAGAAGAAAAGTAGCAGAAGCTTGTTAAGTAAAATTGCTTTAAACGTGACTATGATCATAACCATGGGTAAATATACGACCTGTGTTCCATGTCTTGTTAAAAGCTATCTATAAACTTGTTGATTAAAGGCAGTACGGGCGTAATTAAATTCTAGTTTGACTTCGATTGACTTTTCACATTTGAAAGGTTTAACGGCGATAGCATGCGATTACTGAACATCACATAACATTGACTATGGGTTTGAAACTCACATTGGACTAATATTTGTGTGATCCACATGGAGATGTAAAATTTAAGCTAAGAAATTTCAACACAAAAACATTTGTAACATGTTGTCATTTTAATTTTTATATAAATTAAATAATAAATAGTAACTTTTGTTCTATTTTAAAAAGTTATTTAGACTGCGCGATTGATTTGTTCAATTAGGTACCTAATCATCATCACAACGGGCCAAAGACGTTCACAGCTGCTTAGGTTATATACACAGGTACACATGGATAAAATAATTTGGAGAAACAACCAGATACCTACTGTTTGTTTAGTTCCTCCAAAGAATTTTTATTCATTTATACAATGGTTTTATATAGGTAGGTAATACATTAAAGTGATGCAAATCATAGACTCATTAGAGTTTTACCGTGCATCATATTAACACAAAAATAAAGTAATCTTAACTTAGCAAAAGTTATTACATTTTAGTCAGACTCGCGCACCGAGGGTTTTGGACGGATATTTTTTGTGATAATAATGTAAGAAATGTGTAGGTAATGGAATAGGTCAAGATTTAAAAAAGGGGGTGTAATAAAAATCATACATATTTAAAAAACACGTTTAAAAAAAAGAAAGACTATTTTGCACGTAGGTCGCCGGAGCCCCGCTTCGCGAGGCTACTACATCTGGGTGGTTTGAAAAAAAAATAACCCTAACCTAAACAGTCCGAGTCAGATTGCTCTGAACCGGGGGGTGTTAAGTTTAGCTATCGTACATTGATCGCCGTAGTCCGACTGCCCTCGCCGTTAGCGCAGATTTCCACGTATAATAGCTTGTATCTCGAAAACGGTGCGTGCTTTTGCAAAAATAATGAAAATTTGGTTACACCCTGAGCACGGGATAGCTATAAGTTAGAATAAATTAGTTTGGTAGGTGTTTATATAACGTCAGTCCGCAATAAATTCTCACTCTTACTCTATTTTTTTTGGCTAATCATTGTATACCCCAGTACTAATATTCAATGATATAACTACACGAGATCGACAAAAATGGAGCAAAAACGGCTGTATATTTTGATTGCGTTAACTTAGAATTTTTATTTATTTTTTACGTCAGGGGTTTGCAGACCCTAGTATATGATATTAATTTTAGCTTTATATATACAGAGGGACAACGGAGTGAGATGTACTATAGTGGATATTTATATAGTTTGGCATTTTTCGGGTTGGACAATTTTATTTCTAGACATATTTCTAGTAAGACTTTTCTATAATTGGTCGTTTTTATAGTTTGGCGTATTTATATTTTGACATATTTCAGATTTGGCATTTCTCTAGTTGGGTATTATTATGCGATTGTACATTTTTCCTTTTGGACATAAGTCGTGCGAAGGCAGTGACCCTTTACCGCTCCGGCCACCTTTAACGGAAATTTGTTCTTTATTTTTTGAGCTTTCGAGACTACAGCGAGAGAACTGTTTCATGTTTCTAAAACCGAGAAAAAATATTACTTCAGTTATTAAGTGGACTGGCCTGTTGGTCTAGTGGTTAGTGACCCTGTCTGCTAAGCCGGAGGTCGTGGGTTCGATCCCCAACCCAGGACAAAAACTTTGTGTGTGTCATAAAGGTTTGTTCTGTGTCTGGGTGTAATTTATCTATAATATGTATGTATTTACAAAAAAAAAATGTATTTAAGTAGTATATCAGTTGTTTAGTACCCATAACACAAGCAAATATAATTGCTTACTTTGGGACTAGATGGCGCTGTGTGAATGTGGTAGAATATTATTATTATTATATTATAATTAAATAAGCATCGAGCATGAAGTTCCATGTCGACGATTGATTTGATGTCGTACAAATTTATAGATAATTATGATGTAAGCACTAAGCAGTCATAATTGTCATAATAGGTATGCAGTTGGCACACGATTTGGTGATCTCAGTAAAATGTTAATTAGTGTATCAGCCCGTCTCAAGTGAATAACGAAAATGCAATAATATTTATTTATTCGTCGTACATTATATTTGAGATTAATCTTGAATAACAGTCGCCTGTGATTGATTTATAATTTTATGAGCCAAAAATAAAATATATAATATTTTTTTTTTTAACAATTATATAGTATGTATATTGTTATGATCTCTCTAATCATAAATAAATAGCGTGAAATAATATTTTCAGATGTTTCTATAAACATTCAAAAAATACATTATATAATAAAAATAATACTCTAGCCGAAATATAAGTACTTGTTTATCGAAGTATGCCAAATAATAAGTGTATAATAATTGATTAGATCGTAGTAAATAAAAAAAAAAGAAAACTATATACTTATCTAATTAAATATATATTAAAATAAATAAATAATAAAATAGCGGCAAGAAAATCCCCTTCAAATAATTATAATATTTCTGAGACTTATATTGTTTTCCTGAAACGAGCATGCAACATAGTTGCTAAGACAATGCTGAATGCCTCGCATGCCTACGTTAATGATGTACAACGGGTGGAATCTTCGGTAATACCGATTAATTATTATACAGACGGTTAAGTAGTTTCAATTACATCAAGATTGGATCAGATGGGTTATCAGGAATAATACAAGTGTCCCTCACACTGATCCTGCCCTATTATTGATTAGGTTAACATTTGTAACATAATTATATTACTAGCTGTTAATTCAGTAACTTAGACATTTGTTTACTGAGTACCTTGACATAAAATATCCTATCAACTTGGTGAAAATACAAAGTTATCAGCTCAAAGTTACTTTTAAATGCTCAATATGCACCTACTAGGCAGGCGTATACGCTGCTCAATTCTTCGATTGCTCAGTAAATAAATAGCACGTCGTATCCGTCAACGAAAGATCAAGAATCAAGTTAGTGTAGAGTCGCCCATCATGGTAACAGGGCATAATTATTAATATTTTTTAAATATCTGTGTATTTAATTGTATATTTACTTCAGAATGCCTGCGGTGGATATACGTTCCCTGTAACGTTACAATTACTGGCTAAACATCACTTATGGCAATACGTTTTATTTCGTCGAAAGGATCGGTAGAGGTCATCGCACATTTCATCATCATCATATAAGCCCAATGAAGTCCACTGCTGGACATATGCCTCTCCTAATTGCCGCCACAGCGAGTAATTTTGTATGATTCTATTTATACTTATGGCATTTAAAGATAAAAAAAAGTCTGACCCAGGTTTCGAACTTAGGTGCCGTGCACAGCAGTCATAGATTCCACCACTGCGCTATCAAGGCATCTATCATCCAAATATATTTATATATTTAGTCAAAGTTACGAATTAAAATTATGACAGTTATTTATTGAATTTCAATTGCGTGTGACGTGCGCTAAATTATAATAAGGTAGGTAAAATTAACGACAAAATTTAAAGCGATATAGTACCACAAACACCGTTACATTTTAGTATCAAAACATTAAAATTAATATATAATTCGATGTGGACGGTTCGTACAACGAGTGCGGCGTTATATTTATTAGAGTTAGTGACAATCTGGCTCATTTCCACCCAACTCAAAGGCGATCTAACGTAAATTTATATCTTTGTTTTGTCTTTTCATCTGACATCCGTAACTAATGACCTCGGTACGATTAATACATTTGTGTGTAGATTACAATAATTGCATTCGTAACTTCTCATGAAAGCAATTTGTAATAGTCAGATGATTTATTATTTGTAAACCAAACAAAACACGTAGACAAAACATTAAGAAACATTTTTCTGTCTACTCAATAGTAAGTCAATCATCAAGTATTAAAAAGTCTTTTCCTAGATCAAAAGAAGCAATGGGACAATGCGTCATTTGGCACACTAATTAAAAACGCCTAGGAATTTGTCAATACAATGCACGGTCAGCGTATTGACAGAACATCATTGGCAGCGAGTCGCACAAACATAGCGCTTGCGACAGCCAGGTGGGGTCAAAGGGAGATAAATCGGGAGGCTGCGAGTGCCATCGGGGGACGGAGCTGACAGTCGTACACGAACGAGCATCCGCACCACACGTTTCTCCAAACCCAGTTAGGTCTGTGAAGTGTCGCGGCGTAGTGATCTTTAGTGAAGTTTGTTTCAGTCAGTGCCGACAATAACCTAGTGGTTTCTGATCTCAGAGTAACCCCTTGCGAGATGTGGGACGATGTAGAAGATGAAACGCCTGCTCCGGTTGAGCCTACACCAGAGGAAGCACCTCCTGCCGAAGTTGAGGAAGCCAAGCCGGAGGAGGCGGAACCACCTGCACCTGAGACCACTGTCTTCGGTACTGAGCCTAAGAAACTAGTCTTCAGACATTGGATCAGGTGATATTCTTTTAGAAACTTAAGTCAAGGAGTATAGTTTGTTATCACATTCCGCCTCATTGATAAATTAATATCAGAGGTATTACTAAAAATAAATTAAGTACGTCTTTACTTGATTCTTCATTTGTGTCTAAATCTCTTAAATAACTTTTTTCTTTTATTAATTTTTTGGTTTAGTAAACAAGAAGTAAATAAATGTCGTAAAATTATAATAGATCTAAGCAGGTGAAATAGTCGTTGATGATTTTTGTGTTAACAATTTTGTAAACGCGTGTTGCTCGCATTACAGGCCGAGATTCCTTCAATATGGGTACATATATGACTACCAGCACAATTACTACGACGACGTGATTAACTACCTGGACAGGCGGAACAAAGGCTTGCCCGTGGAGAAGCCGAGAGCTCAGACCTGGGGCGAACGCGTACTAAGGACATACCTGGGGAAATCGGCCGGTTACCTTAGCTCTAAGGCTACTAAAGATGCGCACCTTCTTCACCACATCTCCACTGGCGCCAGGTTCCACCGCTACCACAGCAAGTCCCTCATCTCGAGGAAGTATTCCAGACTTGGATTTAACACCGTTTCCATCTAGCTTCGCTTCTAACACCCTCGCTTGACCTCGCTTAGCGGACCCAGTCCCGGCTCCGGCGTGACCTTTGTGTCGATGTTACAGGATTTCGTTGGTGTGAGCAGTTCCAGTGGCCGCCGCCTGAACGCTACTAATACAATAACAGTGATCGGAAGCCGTCCGCATTCCTAATTTAATATCTGTCTTATTTGAGTAAGACAATAAAATTTTAAGTTATATAACTTAGTTTTATTTGCTTGCGAAACCCTTTTAGTGACATTGTGATGACGAATATATAAAAAATAAGTCGAACTTAATCACAATGTTTGCTGCAGAGCGACAGTTTTCAATCAGCCATGCGATATACATTCATCAAGACATTCTACTTACTGGAATATTATTATTTATATAGAAATGTCGTATAATTATAATAGATCTACAAGAGTTGGTGGCAATACTAATGAAGCTAACTCTAAACATCTATAAATAATATATCAAGTTGGTCAAAATGCTAAATTTATTGTCTATTCTACTTAACTTGAATGCAGTAAACTATCAATAATAAACATACGAATTATCTATGTTTAAGATATATAAATATAAGTTAAATTTTTGACACTTAAAATATATAATTATGTACAACGGCAAACATTAACTCCACAAACATCGTGCACTTCGTCAGTCGTCTTACAAACTTTGTCTAGGTCATAGTCATCAGATATAATAATATGTATTGTATAATACATCTAGACATGATAAACAAACAAAAAAATAACAGTAATCAAAATTTTACCAATTTTACCAGATCTTTTTCATCATTTATTTCTTTGTTTATTGTATAATAAACAATAAATATTATCTGATTACTATGACCTAGACCAAGTATATAAGTCGAGTAAAAGTGCACAATGAATAAAGAATTTCGAATAGAAAAGTGATTAACAACAAAGACATGAATTATTTATTAGAACAATATATGAGTTGTAGTATCATGATGAAAGAATAAATAATAACTTATACAGATATTACGATAGAAGAACAAGTTAGTATGAGACTATAATACAAAATAACAATACGAACGCAACAAACGGAGCCTACTTTTTGATGCCCAAAATCAGCAAGACGGCGCGCCTTCTTCGATGTCGACGGCGAATAATAAGGTATATTAGATTAATACCCAGATAAATAGCAGCCATTAACTTCGCTTAGAATAATAAATCTGTGCGTTGATTTCTTAATAAAAGTGATTTATGAGTGAATAATTAAAATTATTTATGGATAATAGAATTATCGTTCCAAAATTTTAATTATAAGTTAACTTGACTCAGGTTCAGTAATATACCGCTACTATGAAGATAGTCTAGCAACACTAAGAGATAATTAAATATATTTTACAAAATATTACAGATAAACCTATGAATATGAGAAAAGCACGCATCATAGGCTTGTCACGTGACGTAAGAAGCGAGCAAAATGGACAATACAAGTCGTTCAATGTCACAATCGTGTGACACATCCACTCAGTGAGCGCACCACCAAAATTTCAATGTCGAGATATCTAAAATAACTTATCTTTGACAGGTCAGTGAATGTAATCACTTGGGTGAGGGCCAAAACGTTGGGCTACCTAGCAGGTAAAGCAGGCAATCAGCCAAATTGAACATAATTAAATGTTACAATGACCAAGAGAGCTCAGACATCGATTAGATACTCGATGGTTAAAAATAGACGCTCAACTTGTGACACCGTTGCTGTCGCAATATTAATGTAGTTCAATATATTTAATCGATTTTGTTTTACCAGATTGCCCTATATTTGAGAAAATGTCCTCAAACTTTCTCGGTGTGGTGCTTTCATTTGTGCAACGGATTCCCTAGCATTATATTTGTCTACATTACTAATTTCGCTACGGAAACTACTTTCGTTATGGGTATTTCAATTCGTAGTACAAAATGTTACAGGCGAATCGTTTTATCGAAGAACTATTATATATATTTTACTGGACTAGCATAAGAGGAACCGTGTAGTGTTCACAAAAGTGCCTCTATTTTCCATGTGGATGTGGGCATCGTTAGATTCTAGTGTTTAAGTAGTGACACTAGTATTTAGTTATATGACAACGTCAATTGAAAGTCCTATCAAGTTAGACATGACTCTATTGTGAAGTTGAAGAAAGGGCCAAGCAGAGGTGCATAACCGTCACATTAATTTCTCCAGGTATGTTATGTCCCATGTAATAGGAGGCGAGCCTAAGGACGTCCACCTCCGCGTTATAATGAGAATTTCATGAAAGAAAACTCCAACACCGCTTTTGTCTAACCCGGGAATGGAACCCAGAATCAATAGCGCTATAGTCGTATACACTTCCCTCTGCGCCACAAAAAACAGGCTATTGTGGACATTATAAATAAAGCAAATGATGGCCGATGGGAAAAGGTTCTCGACCGGCGGCCAAGTGTTGGAAAGCGAAGCGCATGACGTCCCGCACCAGATGAACCGACGACCTGGTCAAGGTTGTGGGTGCCTGTTGGTTTCAGGCGGCACAAAATCGCTCAATGTGGTGGCCTGAGGCCGAACTGAGGATGAACTGAGGCCTTTGTTCAGCAGTAGACGCTACATACATAGATCACGCCTATTTCCCAACAGAGGGGTAGGCAGAGACCATTTCCTTCCACTTGCTACGATTTTGACACACATCTTTGGCTTCTTCAACATTCATCAGTCTTTTCATGCATTCTCGCCGGTTACGCCGGTAGACGCTATTAGGCCGATATAATGATAATGACATGGTAAACAGTTTTAATAAAACAATATACCTAGTAAAATTAATTATTGTAAAGTATAATTTGGTAAGTTAATATTTGTATAAGCACGCTCTGTCATCACATATTATCGATTGACAATTTTACCGAGCCGTGGAGGCGTGCGCTGAGACACAACATCATCTATCTGCATCATGCCTGCGGACAAGGCTCATCAATTCATTCATAAATTACCGAATAATTGATCGGCCTGGCAGACGGGTGAATTTTAATGACTGGTCATACCTTGTTTCGAGTGCACACAGACTTAATGTACCTATCGATGAAGTAGGAATAGGTATGTATATCGAACGACAGTTCAAAATTGATTTATTATGCGGTATTCTTGGTATGAAATATCATGTTGGTGCTTTGGTAATAATGTAAACGTTGCTAGTGGCCTGGGTTGATTCTATTTTTTAAAAGAGATGTTGGATACCGTCAAAGCAACACTAAATTTGTCGCATGTTATAGCTTCTTCCAGTGATTTCGGATTTAATTAGGGAAACGCGTCATCGTGGTACAGCAAATTCTGATGTAATTAATATATTACGTCAGAATTTGCTAAAAGGATTTTGATAAAACGGTAGGTATATAGTAATATTAATTTGATTAATATTATAGCTATAATAAAAATACTTCTGAATTAAAATATAAAATAAGCCAAAAGAAATAGAAAAAAGTTATTACTTTGGACTAACAAAAAACAGGTGAATTATTATTTTATCATTATTCAGAAGCAAATAAGTGTTAACTCTCCCCTTTACCGTTTTAATCGGCTTACAAAATGCCGATTTAAGGACTCAAATTCTCATCAAAGCTCTGGTATAAGGTCTACTAACACAGTTTATTAATTTCGGCGATAATTAATTCAACAGTTAAAGTCGCAACGCAACATGAAACAAACAACATTTTAACTATTTTATACAAGTAATGGATGTTCTAAGTCTGTGAATATTGTGCTGAATCGCTACACTAGTAATGTGATTATAGTCGGAATTTAAACGAACAGAAATATTACATTCAAATTAATGTTGTATGAATTTTGATGCAATTAGACAAACAGTGGAATTATATTGTGGAGGACGAGCAACTATATTAAGAGCGTTTATACATAAGAACGTCAACGTCGAAATTTAGAGTCTTATTTCGTGTTTCTCTAAATAAATAAGTAATTTAAAATATGTTCAATACACTTTTTAGAATTAGAACGTGTATCAAAAAGTAAGTATCCGTAATTCTTACAATTATCCTACTAATATTATAAATGCGAAAGTTTGTGAGAATGTTTGGATATTTGTTACCAGTAAACGAAAAAACCACTGAATAGATTTCAATAAAACTTTGCAGTAATGTACCTTATACATCAGAATAACATATAGGCTATATTTTATACAGATATCGCGTAAATTGGCTAAACCATGAGAACAAATGTAAAGTAAGTCGGAGAAAAATCTGCCATCTTATAGCTATTTCTGCTTCCTCTACCTAAACCGTTAGTTTTACATGAGGACAATGTATGGAGGAATTGTTATATGTGTTAGGAAGTGTTATATTTATTGTAAATAGTTCTAAAAAAAAGTCAATACTCAATACTCAATACTCAATGTCTTTATTGCACTCCATATGTTATAAAGATCTTACGCGACAGCATATGCCTATCTTTTATGTGGAAGTCGATATAGAAAGAATAGTGAGCCAGAAATACATTTAAATCGAATACTGCATTTAAAGTGAAAAATTTCATGGTATTAAACTAATTTCTAGGAATGTAAATACCTTTATGACTTTTGTCATTTAATGTAGATAAATTTTGTCGTTTACACTAAGTTATTTCGACAAATAGACTATACTATAGACTTTTAAATAAATATTTAAAAGTTATTACGATATTAAATGAAATGTATATAATCCCAAAAATCTTATAATAATACTGTATGTCACCCGTGACTTCGCTTACCTGTTATTTTGTTCCCGTGACCACAGCTACTTTTCACTTTTAGAGGGGAAATTTCGGCCAATGTTTTCTAAGCATAGATATTTAATTACTTCAGATTAAAGATAACCAATATTACGTGATTGATTAGAATAGTACTTATTTTTGTGAAACATCCATCCCGTGTCTTTTTGGTTAAAATTAACAAACATTCAAACAAACGTTCATCCTTTCAACTTTGTGTGTGTATGTATATATATATATATGTATTTATCATCGTCAGCCCTAATGACAATTCAGTATGTCAGATTAAAAAGAAATCAAAGATCTCTATTTTCTTTTTGCTTACTATACAAACTCATCACTTGAATATATTACTAATCATTCACCAGTAAATTCAAAGAATATATATTATGACAATTGTGTAGTAAAATTATGAAATAAAGTAAAATATGAAATAAAATCTTTTTCGTAGAAAAGTAAATATATTGCAGTATCAAGGTAGTATAGTAGCAGAATACACAATTTTCACTTATTACTATAAAATGTATTGAACATCATATAAAATATGGCTCCGATTTGAAAAAAGAATTAAAATTACAAAATATATAAATAAATATAATCGCAACGTTGCCGTTCATGTACAAACACTCTTAATTATAAACAGGTATAATATGAGTACGTAATTTCGAAAATTTGTGTTAAGGAATATAATTTGTTTGCGGGATCAACTGTTTTCGGAATAATAACCTTCGTTACTTACTACTAGCAGTCGCCCATGGCTTCACTCGTGCTTCATTCAGTTCGATGAAATTTCTTATTCCCACTGTATTTATTTTAGTTATAATATTTTTTTTTGGGAGATGCTATGTCCAACAGTGGACAGCAATAGGCTGATGATGATGATGAATCATATTCTCACATTAGGTTAGAATACAATTTTGTGAGGACTGATGTCTAAAATAGGCGTAAGCCTGCAAACAGATCACCAGACAAACAGATTAAATTCAAATTCGCATCGGTAGTAATCCCAGTTAAATTAAGAAATAAAAACCGACTTAACTTTACCCTTTTTATATCTGAACTAGCAGCGCCACGCGGTGTCACGTAGGCCTTAAAAAAAATTAGCCGATGTGTACATAGTGCATTATGCTGAACATGCACCTGGAAAGTTTTTTTTATTACGACGGTAGCAAACAGACGTATGACGATTATAAATAAGCCATTACCGTAGCCAATGGCCGCTGCAACACCAGGGTTGGGTTCTTTAGTCGCCGTATGCGAGAGATATTCGTAGGAATGCGAATGCTTCGTAGAAAATAAAAAAATAATTAATTTTATTTTTTAATTGAAGCCTGGGACTGCCCCGTTTGGGTGAGCTTCACGGAATACAAACTCTGCTTCATATCTGCATCAGCTAAAGGTAGACTTGTATATATATAAATCCTATTTTAACAACAAAATTAATATATTTTTGGAGTGCCTAATTTGAACTAATGTATGTGCTGTGTGTGATGCTATGCTATTTGATGTATAATATTATGAAGACTTAAAAATAAATATATAATTATTATAAATATACTCGTAAATTTTATCTAAATTGTTCTAGCCATTTCAGCGTGAAGTATATTTGAGTAAGAAGTGAACAATCAACCAAACTCACAAACCTTCGCCTTTAGCATATTTGTTTGTTTACACACACAATACTTACTTACTACTTACTTTATACACATTAAAAATACTTATTTTAAAAAGATTCTTATAATATTCATAACCGTGGTTCAATTTCAGGACCTCCCTTAGCTATATTGTCTGTTGTCTGAAAGTCTATTGTGGACGTAAAGTATCGATCGCAAAAAGAATTTTATTTCAGCTCCAAAGTAGACAATGAATGCACTGTGTTATAATACATGTACCTACAGTTACTTTCATACACAGTAATATACGATCAGGTCAATACAGTTTCTTATTGGGGTAATTTTTGTTTTCGATTCCTTAAAATGTGGACTGTGAATCAATTACTCATAGCATCATCTTCCTATGTTTCCCAATAAACAAGCTACCTATATATATGTACACTCAGTCAAAGGTATATCACGTAATTCTGTACGAATTCAATCAATACATTCAGATATCCTAGACATATCAAAGCATAGACAGATGTAATACTCTTTGGTGAGATGAGAGTAATCTATCCAGTTACGTAATGGCTTCATGCAGTACCCTTCGACACACGATACTCCGCTTCTATGTGAGCTATAATTGTGTTCATATTGATATTCTGACGAACTACACATTCGAAATAAACCTTTAAAAGCCGCTTCGGTACGGAGAGGATAAAGCTTAATACTGGCGATTTAAAATGATTATGACTGTTTCGTATTTATTTTGCTTTAGTAATAGGTATAATGAGCGATTTGTTGATAAATTTTGAATTATAATGTACCTACGTAGTAGCCACAAATAATAAATATGTACCGCAACATAGTTTTTTGATTGCCTTTTGTAATACCTACGTCACTCAAGTCTCCAGTCTAACCAAGTAAAACTACGGTTTTCTTTTTAACTAAAAAAATGAAATTATTCAGGTGTGTCAATGGTGGATCCATGTTTCACCCATGGTCACATATCGTCGTAAGAAATTATTTTTACAAGCTTTCTATTAACTTGCAATGTGCGTATGTAACTTTAAAATATTGCAAATCTTTGACCACTTGTTGTTGTTGAAAAGTCAAAATTCTAATAATTTCAATATGGCCGCCATCCCAAAATGGCGGATCCCCTTTTTTTGTTCGATCCACATAAATTTTACATTTTGAAAAGATCTATGTTTATACACGGCTCTTAAATTTATTTTTTACCTTTTAGTTCCCATGTTTGTTTATTGAAAGCTTGTCCTTAAAATTTTTATTTTTATTTTTTTTATCTCGATTGAATAACTTCAAACATCGTCGACATGTTGTTTTCCGTCGGGAGTTAGCAAACGCGGCACTTATTTCGAAAGCAACTTACGCATGCTCCAATTTTCATGCAAAAACTAAAATATTATACTACCTTCACCAGAAAGTAGTTTATTGTTTGAAGGTAGCACAATGTTTAATCCACAGAACCGAGATAGGTTTTTTAATCAATGTTAGAATGTCTTGAAATTCTGACATGCGTTGTATGAAGGTTGCACTATTATAATATTATAATTATATCAGTCAAAAATTAGCCCGACATATAGACCGGAAACTTATTGAGTGATGTGAATATACTTAAAATATAACTATCATAATACCGTTGACCACACGTGAATTTAAAAAAGTGGGATGCATGGACGTTGCCGCTGACATGGAACCAATGATATTGTATGACATACAGTATCATTGGATGGAACGATAAGCATCGCCCCGTCTAACCGCCGGGGGTGGGGGATACTATCCTTGTCTTAACAGAAACCATAATAGCACATATTTTGTTATATTTGTAAATCCCAACTAATATTAATAGCTAAAGTAAGTTGGCTTGTTTGTGCTTTCACGTTTTAGCCACTCAACTGAAAATCATGAAACCAAGCCACTTATAAAGTATAGAACCTGAAGAAAGACAAAGACTATAAACAATTGCGTAGTAGACTATTTCAAACTAGTATTGATATATTATAATAGAACTTCTGCAAATATAGTTACGTTTGTGAAACCTAGATATCTAAACGCCTGAACTAAATTTAACTACTGCAGCAATTGATTAGTCTCAATGTTGGGAGTGTCGTATAATGTGAATTGAATATGCATTACTTTTAATGAGCACTGATATAACATGTATAGTATTGAACGTAGTTTACTATACATAGTACCTTATATAATTTGGTGAAGTTTAATTTAGTTTTTATTTTAGTTCTTTTTACACCTTATCAACGTTTTCAATTTTTTTTTCTAAGCACTTTCAGCTTATAGACAACTTTCCTGATCACACTAGCATACATATATAATAATAATATGTATATTGTAAAAATACGCCAAAAAGAATGCTTTCAAAACAAAACCAAGTATTTCCACATGTATAGTTGGCCAAATTTGTTATATAAGACTATTTTCATAACGATACTTTCATTTTAAAGTTCAATTATTGTTTATTGTTTATAGTGTTCTATTTGTAACTCCCACTACCACCAATTAACATATTTAATAGCTCTATTATGTTAAATGTCATATTGTAATATGCAAAAATATTGCTGGAAAAACTTTCTCCGTTTTAAGGAATATAATGTTAGCATACTTATTGAAATAATTCTGAGGCTATTAAAAATACTTATTGATTAATTTAAGTACTAATTTATATATTATGTATAAGTATACTTATATATATGCAGGCCAAATTCTTATACTTCAGATTTGACGAACTTTTTATAGTTACTTTATGTTATTCTTTATAAGACTTCCAAATACCTCACCTCATCAGCTTATCAGCTGAATAACTATCTGATCTCTGATCGTGTGATTCATTTTAAACATATTTATCCGAACAACATTATTACAGCTATGTTCTTTGAAATACTTAAAATATGAATAGGCAAATTGCCACATCAATTAAACTGAGATAAAATAAATTACTCATAAAAACCTTTCAATAAACTATAAACATAAGCGTGCCAGATAAAATGTGTCTTATTTTATATATATTTACGTCATATAATTAATTACTACGGTGAAGATTTGGCTACTTTTACATGTTTTAATATGAATTTGCAATGATGGTACACAAGTACCGATGCCAGATTGAACATCTTACAAATGGTGTCAAATATTTCTAAGAAGTGTGGAATATCTGTATGAACTTGAACGCACATGAATTATGTCACCGCAGAGATATATTATTAACATTCACTCACTCTAGGCCAGTGTCTTGGACAACTATTTTTACACAATGCCCAGCGAAACAATGTGTAGAACTCTTTCGCCAATTGGAAAGAGTTGAGACTCAGTGACAGTTATAAATCGATGTACATAAATATTTCCCAATGTCCCGCTTGAACAAGGCGACAAAGTCGAAATGAATCACAATAAGGAAACTGAAGATAGAACTGACTGTGTAGGTAAATGAAGCGAGCTTGGACTGTCGATGCTCTTTGAAAGAGAAAATATTTTCTGTTAATATTTTCCAAGCACTTCCATTTCTTTAGAATCAATCTTTACGTTTGTTTAATATGGAGTTCCAATGTTCTTTTATATTCAGTAATTATATTTTTGTTTCTTGTTTTCTAAATAAATTTTAAATGGTTATTAACTTATTACACTTTTACAATTAGTTATTATTCGGTTAAATTAAAAAGCCAAACATTGGCAATATCTATTTATTACAAAGACATTGCGACGTTGTACAACCAAGTGTTAAAAAATCTCTAATTTTTATTTGATGATGACTAGTTATATCGATTAAAAAATTTCTGTATCAATATACTAAAGTTCATACTTGTCGAGAATATTTTAATCGAATTGTTAACATGCATAAAATAAAGTATAAAAATAGTAGAATTACATTTATTTTAATATACCCTTTTTCTCCTATTTGAAATTGTTCAAAATATTTTATGTGATTCGATAACTGTAATGTTTTATGACAATAATATAGACATAAAAAAACTTGTTTATAACACTTCCCATAGAGTTTATCACAAGTGCGAATATCGATGAATCAGTGAAGGTGAAATAAAGAAATAATGTTGTACAGAATGATGATGCTAACTTTTCCGCATCTAATAATATTCACTGTTTTTAGCTCATTTCCACTGATAGTTGGATACGATTTACAAAATAAAATATCCGCCGGTATCGATCAGAGCGCCGTGGACGGGGAACAGTATATCAAGAGTATCATACATGGAGAGAGTAAGTATCGCTATCGAGTAAATGTATCCAAAATACGTCACGAGCGTAACTTGTGGACGCAAACTTAATTATGTGTGATAAATTTATTTTAGAAGTATCCGAGAAACCTGGAATATTAATGTTCACAGCACCTTATAAATTGTGTGAGGGTGGATGTAAAGATGAAAGTGATCAAGGTGACATTGTGCTGGGGTTTCCGCTTTACATTGGAAAGAGAGGACAAAAGGCATTTAAAAATATTTTCCATAAAGACTATAATGAAATGCATAAAAATAATCCAAATGCACCTTTTACAAAAAGGACAACTAGAGCCACAACTACGACTACGACCCCAACAACAACACCTAGTACCACAACGGTCACGTCCACGTGTAAAATTATCACAATAATACAAATAGTTACCACGGAACCACCACCAACCACCCTTATGCCTACACCCTGTCCATTCGTACCTTTTGGAATGTGCTTGAAAAAAATTAAACAGAAATACAATTTGACAAAGTTGAAATTTCCTACAGAAGACGACATGCCTGAAGTTACTACGAAAACTATCAATCTAAATGAGCAAGAAGAACTAGATTATTTCGATCACTTAATAAATTTTGTAACAAAAAATAAAACAAATAATACAGTTTCCCAGCCTGTCGTTAGAGAATTAAATCCAGAACTAAGTAGTGATTTTGATTCATCAGATGAATTGATCGTTTCTTCTGAAAATATAGGTAAAACCACAGAAAAGCAATCAAATAATATCAACACATTCAACACAGTAATCCAGACCATATCCCAAACATCTGCCGTTGAACCTGAGACGAAACCTAAAGAACGAAATATTCAACAAATACCCGAAGCAAATTTGAAAACCCATCAGGATGCAGACTTTTCAAGTTTGATAGGTACAGTAGATACGACACCAAATATTATATTGGAGATTTCAACGACACAAAGGACTACTGAAGAAACAACTATTGATACTACCAATGACATGGCCAATACCATAGGTATTGGTCTTAATAAGAATGAAGTATCTATTGTGAGAAATGGTGACTATCACCGAAGGGGGCTCTTGCTACAAAGAGATATATCAGACAACTTTGTTTCCCGTCATAAGACTTTCAACAGCAAGTACGTTGAGCGATATCCTTACAGACAACTATATTGATGTATTATAATTATTTTGTTACAATAAAAAAGCATTTCTGTAAATTAAGTGGTTTCCCTATAATACTTAACCTACAAACTTAACGTTCTAAAAGAAACCGGTTTTTAAATTTATTTTATTATATTTTTAATTTTAATTAGTAAAAGCCATATAAAGCAATTACAAAAGCAAGATTTATTCAATTTATTATTTAATTTAAAGCGATTCTACACATTTGATTGAAAAGGAAATCGAAGCTTATAATAATATCTTAGCTCTGATTATTGTTATTATTCGTTTTTTTTAATTAGATAATTTAACCTTTTGACCGCCGCCACGTCAAATCGGTATCGCCGTGCCTTGAGCGCCAAGCTTTTAAAATACAGTTCATTTTTAAAGTGAAATGCCGTCATTGGCGTGGTGAGCACATTTTCATTTTACATGTATAGACGTCTCTGGCGTTCAAAGGGTTAAGTACACAAACCAACAAATAACCTTTAGCCCAAATTTCATTTTCATTTTCTTTTATCTACTTAGCAGATTTTACTACTCTTACTGCCAATACTGATATGGATACAGCCAACCACGTCATGGAAGGGCAATGAACCATTAAGCAATCACAGGTTACATCAGTACTATGAAATGGAAGAAAAAATGCCCATAAAGTCGCCTTTTGATCAATGTCAATGTCCACCATATAAAGGTAAGTTAGTAACTTTTTTATAACACATTTGCTCGTAAAGGGTCTCTTATTTCACCAATTTCAGTGTCGTAATGTATCTCATTACGCACTTGTAATGTAAAGTAAAACGCACGGTTTATCAAGATCACAGACTAATAATCAAGATGTTTCGTCTAAAACGAACGGTACTTTTTTAAATCTTAGCATAGAGTTATTATGTCAGAAAAGTGGTCAACATTTTATGAATAAAATTAACTTTGGGAGATAAAATAATTATTATACTTATATAAAATAAACATTTAATTTTAGTTCTTTAACTTAATTAATGTAGACCATAAATTATAACCATTTATCTGAAATAAAACACAAAAAAATTAAATTACTTTATTAGTAATACTGGGCTGTATTTGTGCGTTTGCCTTAAAAAAAAGCACTGATGCGCGCGCATCGATAATTAATTTGTGACAAGTAAAAATTATTCCGCGCGCTTTTTCTTTTCGCAGTATTGTTTTTTTCTAAGAAAGTCCAAGTTTTATTTATTTCCTCGCAAATATAAAACGTATAACATACGTGCTCTTTGATAATTATAGCCTCTGCTTTCTTGTAGCAATATCGCCTCGGCTGTAATTATCAAGTTATATCATAATGTACTATTAAATACATGTCATGTTATTCGATTCTTCTATTGTAAATGAAAAAGTTTGTTAGAGTGGATGTTTGAATATAATATTTGAATAAACGAAAAAACTCATTAATATACCTACATAGATATTACATACATACATATAGATCACGCCTCTTTCCCAACAGAGGGGTAGGCAGAGACCACTTCGTTCCACTTGCTACGATTCTGACATCTTTATAGTAATATAGTATGCATATATTTGTTATAGTATACATATATATGTTTTATTATTACAATGGAATAAAACATAGACGACATTTTTTATAGTCATCGCCCATCTTATGCTACAATGCTGCTATGCCTTGGCTTGTAGCATAAGATGGGCGGTAGGGGGATTGGCGATTTAATACAATTTTGAAACACTTTTATCTTCCGAGCGTCGAACGAAGTTAGGTGACCCCGATATTTACGTACTTTTATTATACGGGTTAAAACGGGTAACAGGGATTACGTGTAGATACTCTTTAGTTTGAACAAAAAGCCACCTGTCTATTAAAATTGATAAAGGAACAAACTAGCCTAGTAGTTCTGTCAACAAAGGGGTTGTAAGTTGGAGTGGGGGGAGGGGGGTAAATGTACCAGTTTTGACTTTTTGGCTTTTGGTTACTATGTACAATTAAAGATTTCTAGGTTTGTTTCTTCCTTTTCATAATTTCTTATCCTTCTATAGTTTAATTTATTTTATAATTTCATTCATACGCTCGAAAAACTGAGATGTTATTCTATTCTATTAAAAACCGTAAAGATATTCTAATAATAAAATTGATATTAAAGAAATTAATAAATATATGAACTTGGTTATAACTGTTCATTGTCATATTTGTAAACTAATATTTTCAGAATGCGTCATTGACTTCAAACCTGATGAAGATATGAATGAATTGATTAAAATAAGAGGCAATTCGGTAGATTTGAGGGAAATTAATAACAAATTACATAAAGTAAAGAGGACATCCGAGACAAAAGCAATAATGATAGATGATAATGCAAAAGCTGCAATGTTACGTAGTCGATTGGGACGAGAGACTAGAAGAAATAATGAGTGTTGCTGCCCACCGAGGAATTACATGTTGCCGACGTTTATAACTGATAAAAAATTTAAGGAATTCAAAAAGAAACTACAAGCACGACATTAAAATAATCGAAACAAATAAACCGATTAAAATTTTATTTTGTTTTTATAGTTTTCCATCCGCAATATTTCTATTATACTTTTCAAGGATTTATATTTGATTCGTGATACTTTGTTAGAAGGTACATTATAGACGCAGATACAAATCCCATGATGTTTATAACTCTAATTACTTTAACAATTGTGTTACATAACTATTCTGTTAATGGAGCGTTAGATATATTAGGCGGAGATGCATCAAAAGGTACGACTACACATTTTATTTTATCAATTAAAATGTAAAATAATCTTAGTATAAATAAAATATATTTTATGCTGTTGAAGTCGTTTTAAAAATCAAGTTGATTTCATAAACTCTTTTCAGTTAGTTTTTGAGTTTTCATCAGATTTGTCTCTATTAATTATTTATTTAATATTCTTCCTAATAAAAAAATAATATAAAATTGTGGCGTATATGGAATATGATTGTACAATTATCTATCAAAGTACCAAAAAGGTAAAACCGAACCGGATTTTCATGCTCCAGTTCAATAATACTTTAATTCCTAACAGAAAAAAATCCAAATGATTTTTATTTTTCAGGCAAGTGTAACAAGCCACCTGTAGTAATACAGCCGGTTATTATAAAACTATTTCGGTACCCAAAAGGCGAGCAAGGATCATCGGGAGCATTAGACAATGCGAAAGATTTACAAATCGGCAGTTTTATTGGTAAAAAATAAATAAAACAAAACCTGAATATTTGTTTTATTAAAAAAAATGCTACTTTTTCTACAAACTATAAATTACAATTTGGAATAAGATGGTATGGCTACATTGCAGCATCGTTTGAGCACCAAAGCAGAGCAACACTATGAACAAACCCTTGTTGCAACACTTATGGCTTCCATAATAACGATATCCTAATTGTAATTGTATATGTTTCCTTTTTTAGGGGTGAACCGTACCTTGTAGTGGTATGGTCATGATTATGATGATATTGACGGCTGAGCAGTGAATTCAACTAGGAACGGAAAGCAGACAAATGTTCATATTTTCAAAGATTAAAAATGAATCGAATGCAGTTAATTAGAAGACAAGTTTGTCAAGTTTTTTGAGAAGATCTGCATTCAGGTCAAAATAACATAAATCACCATAGTCAATTAAAGGAAGCTTGTTTAAGCGGCATCTTCGTTCTGAAAGGAAGAAAGTTTTTTAAGCATCATTATGACAGATTATTTCCTACTTAGTTCTTCTTATCTTTCTACCAATGCTGCGTACACACCGGCCCAACAAATACCAACGAAGGATATTTGGGGTTGGCTACCACACGTTCGATGGCCTTCGAGCGTACGTCCAAATACATTTACTTGTCGAGCAAACGATTGTTGGAACTTGATTCCGGTTTGAATTTACAATTTGATTATGCACGACAACGAAATAATTTTAAATCTAGTTTTATACAACTATATCGAGTTAGCAAGGCTAAGAAAAATTAAACGAAAGCTGAAATGGTGGACAACCACATATTTTAACATTGAAAATGCAAATATTCGATATAAAATGATTAATTGCTGAGCGTTCTTTCGTTGGCATTCAGCGACCGTCCACACTGAATTCGTTCTAAAGGTTAATTCTTCTTTGTAAAGGTTGATTCTTTTCATGTTACTGACTTACTTCGGATCGCTGGCACATCCCAACGAGCGATAGTTGGTAACTAAGCCGTTCACACAGGACCAACGCATCTTATTGGCGTTTGTTGGACCGGGGTGTACGAAGCATTTGTCAGTGGAAAAGCTGTGGATAAATAAAAAGATATATTATTTGTTATTTTTATAGATTAGGAATACCTTTTCTATAATATATAGAACAATAGACTAAAATATAGCACGGGTGGCAACCCTAGTTCTATTACATGTTTACGTACCGTACAAGAAGACAAGAAGCATTTTGTAAACTAAATGAATAAGTAAGAAATGTTTGAGTTTTACCTTAACTTTTATTTTAATTTCCTAATAAGCAATTGAGTTGTATAACAATGCAGGTGGTCACACAATACAAATTACCGAGTCGCCTTCAGTGACAAAAGATAAAAAATAACAAAGAAGCAATGCGATAACTAGGTGCCAATAAAAAGCGGACGAAAGAAGTTGACGTTTAAAACTGAAACAATGAAAAATGACGGTGAGTCTAAATATTTATGAGCCCGTGTATACACGTTAATTGAAATATTACAACATACAGACAGTTGTCAACTCGTTGACGATGCTGCAATGCTACAAAATGTGACACGTGACGGATCTTTTATTTAATGTGGTGAAATATTATTTAAAAGGCCTGCCACGTGTCACATTTTGTACAAAATTTTCTGCCAATAACACATTTGATGAACCGAGCGACGACCCGATCAATATTGCGGGTGGCCGTTCGTTGCAGGCGGCACAAAATAGCGCGCAGGGGTGGAAATTAGGTTAGGCCTATGTCCAGCAGTGGGCGTCGTTAGGCTGATATGATGATAATGATGAACACGTCATTAAGATTTTTTTAGGACTTGCTTTGACAAATTTTGGACTCTCACTGCTGAGTCTAAAACAAATCAACCAGACTAATCAATAATTCTTAACAGATGACTTACAATTTATTTAATTAATATTTTTAACGTTACATCCCTGTTGCCTGCCACTAGGTTTGAAATACGAAATTGATGGCGAACTAAAGTAGAACTCTGTTTCATAATTAGCCAACAACATTGTGTGACAGTTTATTTACAATTTAATTAATATAATTATTATATATACTGCGTACGTTATAAATACCTTACGCCTACATATTGGCATGAAATTACACCGAGTATTAATTTACTTTGCATGTCCCACAAATTTGAAATTTCCATCAGATAATGATGTATAGCAAAATACCAACTAATTAATAAACATTAAATATAGGCACCATCATATTCGTGCTCAGAACCACGTGAATGTGTTCTTTGCGGTAAAATATATAACTTAAATAAAAATATAACTTATATTTCTCGCTCTGCTTTGTAAATATTGTATCAGATCAGACGTATAATTAAATGATATGTAAATAATTGTATTCGCAAACTCAAATTAATATTTAATTAAATGTTTTTTTCAGCTAAAATGGGCACTATTTGCGTTATTGCAGTACGAGGTCTTAGTAATAACATCACCATCTATCGTGGGTGTCACTTACAGGGACGACTTTGATTTCGAACAAAGATATCAAGATGTGAATGAATGCAATCCATTCCATTGGCATCCACTTCATTTACCTGAAATGTGTGCAGACATGTTCGAAAAATTGATTCGTTCAAAATTAGGAAGTAAAGGGCCAGTCCGAGTCGTGGTAGATGGAGAGCAAAATACTGTAGCCCCTAGTGAAGAATATATACCAGATTCACCGGAATACGATAATTCAGATGAAGAACACTATACCCCACATCAAGTGCCATCAACCCATCACATCGAGCCACCATCATTTTCACCGGAAATCCCTGTATATGAAATGGACAGCCCAGAAGAATACACAAGCGTCTATGAACCAAGACCTGTGCCTGATTATGAAGTGATGCTACAACAACTAATGCAAGATATAGCAAAAGATCCGAGTCATCCAAAAATAGAAATGGTCCCAAATGTAGGACCTGCAGCTGTATACAGACAGGAGATTTCAAAGAAAAGTGAAGATATGATCAAATATGTGGCAAAAACTTACGCTGAATATATCCAGCAAACCTATGATGCATACGCTAATTTCCAAGCTGATCCACAAATATATGTATGGGACAGTCGCAAGAATAAAACAGAGGAACTGAAGATGCTTCATGATAAGAATAAGAAGAAACACAATAAAAAGAACCATGGCAAGAAAAATAATATAAATAAGAAGAATAGTAGGATGAGTAGAAAGAAGTCTGAAAAAGACGGATTAGTTACCATTATAGAAACTTTGCGCCCTGAAAAACGCCGTCGTCGTCGACGTTCAGCTCTGTATTTGTTAAGCTTGTAAATTTTCTAAGTGTAATATAAGGTAATCAAGAGATTATAAAATCTATATTATAAATATAAGGAGAAAAGTTTTGTATTCTTGTAATTTACCATATTGTTTATATATAATGAATAAACTCCAAAATTACTGGACTGATTTAAAAATTATTTCCTCTGTGTGACTTGAAACAAATGGGCTGTGGGCCACAGCTAACTATAATCAGAATTACATTTTCATTATTTTTTTAAGACTGTTTGACTACGCCATTAAGTTTGAACTATTTTAATATTATTGTAGTAATTAATATTGCAGACACTCTACACCTTATTTCAAGATATTAGTTGTACGTAGTTATATAGTGTGACTGTGCTCGCGATTTTGTTCTCATCCAATATTTCCAATTGACTTTGCTTTACGTATATAACTGATCCTTTAAAATATATATATACATATATATTTTTTTGTATTCTTTTTATAATTTAAAGGAAATTGAATGACAGCTATTGCATGTGTTTTTAATTTTATATATATATACCTTTAAATATAAAAAAAATACAGAAAGTGAAGGTCATTAATTCAGAAATTAACATTAAGTTTAGGATAAAAAAAATAATTTAAAATAACGACGTGCCTTTCACAAAAGCAAAACGATGTTTCGTGTGTTTTGATGTATGTTTAGTGTCTTATCGTCGTGTTATTTATTGTAATATTGTACATGAAAATTATCATATTATATAAGGTCAAATTATTTAATAGTCATTATTGTAAACGGAAGATTTTATCTCATTTTTAGGGTTCCGTAGTCAACTAGGAACCCTTATAGTTTCGCCATGTCTGTCTGTCTGTCTGTCTGTCTGTCCGTCTGTCCGTCCTCGCTTAATCTCTGTGACCGTTAGCACTAGAAAGCTGAAATTTGGGACCAATATGTGTATCAATCACGCCGACAAAGTGCTAAAATAAAAATTGGAAAAAAATGTTTTATTAGGGTAGCCCCCCTATATGTAAAGTGGGAAGTGTTTTTTTTTTTAATTTTAACCCTAATGTGTGATATATTGTTGGAAAGGTATTTAAAAATGAATAGGGGTTTACTAAAATCATTTTTTGATAATGTCAATAATTTCGGAAATAATCGCTCCAAAAGTAAAAAACAAAGCGTCCCCCCCCTCTAACTTTTGAACCATAAGTTTAGAAAATACGAAAAAAATCTGAAAAGTAGAACTTTATAAGGACTTTCTAGGAAAATTATTTTGAACTTGGATGGAAACAACAGATGGAAACTGCAGTTAACCAATATAATTTGGTCCCTGAATCGTATGAGCGCCTATACAATCCAGAGGTCAAGTTTCATTTGCCCGTATTTTTTTTTTAACTTCGTTTACATAATATTTTATTATCCTGAACGTATCTTTTTTCAAACAAAAAAATAATTATTAAAATAGGTTCTCGCAATTCAAAATTACCATCGAAAACTTCTGGCACGTCTAACGGACGGGAAACTACGGAACCCTACACTGAGCGTGGCCCGACACGCTCTTGGCCGGTTTTTTTGATATTAAGTATGTATCATGTGTGTTGGGCATAAATTGTAAAACACGTCTTTCAGGAATTTCTAAAAAAATCACGAAAAATAAAATATGGCGTTACTAAATTCGCCGGGTCAGCTAATGTTTATATATTAAGGAGTTTTTTGATACAGTGAAACAGTTTTAATATATAATTTTTAGTAGTACCTTAATCAATTATTTTTTTACCTTATCTATTTTATTTAAAAAAAAAACTAAACATGTAAATACTCCTCCATAATGTTTGGAGGAGACCCGTGCCCAGCATTTGAATATCTATGGGTTGCAATGATGATGATGATAAAAATACACATATAACACTGGCTTCTTTTTGATACTAAAAAGGCTAAACAAATAATGAGCCCATATGTTTCAAAGTACTAAAATAGGTTGCTTGGAGACGCCGAATTTTAGTAAATCAATGGGTTGCTTCACCAATTAATATCCAAGTGAAGGTTGTTTAGTAAGACTATACCATAAAATGAATCTTAGGCTTCAATTGTTAGTAAGTTCCAATCGATATTTTTATATCGGTAGCATATAATAGTAGATCAAAAATAAGAGGTGCCAATGGATTTCTGGAAGCAGCTGGGACTTAAGTACTCAATGACATCATATGATTCGCAATACCAAACGTCAAAGTTCGGGGGTCAACGACAAATCGTTGATCACTCAAATTGTCAAATATACGTCACAAAATCTAGAAATTACTACGTACAATAAATGGCTGATTTCCCTGTGGGAATTTTACAAAATCTTTTCTTAGTGTGCTCTTATGCTACAAAAGGAAAATGTGTACGAAATAGAAGTTTCTAGATCTAGCAGTTTGGGCTGTGCGTTGATATATAGTCACTCAGGTTCTCCTTTTATATACAATAGATAACTTTCTACATATTTTTAACCCCATTAGGGAATGAATTTCAATAAAATACGACACTTCTTCCATTAATTCTGTTATTCTTAGGGGTAGAATTTCAGAAAATCCTTTCTTATCGGATGTTTACTTCATACAAAGAACACACCCTCCAAGTTTCATATCTCTATGATCAGCGGTCTAGGCTGTGCGTTGATCCGTCAGTCATTCAGAACAAAGCATTTTATATGTATAGATTAAATAGGCCAAATAACATAGTCTAAAAACCAGTATGGTGTGAATTTGAATCGCGCACTAGAATTCTGTACAAATTTTATTTTTTAAGCATATTTTTTTTTATAAAAGACAACGCCTGCACTTAGGAACAACAGAAGCTCTACAAACATATAGTTAACGAACACAAAGTACCCCAGTACACCCAGACTCGAAAGAAACTCGATATCACCGGTCTGTTTGAAAAAAAAGAAAACATTAAACATTTTTAAACTTTCAAACATCTAAGAGCGATATCAACTACGAAAAAGTCGATGTCGAAATTCAAAGAAGGGGCCAACATTCAAAAGCAATTCCTATCTCTGCCATACTATCTGTAATGTGGAACGCACTGCCAGATTTTGTCTTTCATCCTTCCTACATTATGGGATCCTTCAAACGTAGCGTGAAGAAGCACCTTGCGGCCAAGTATGGAGTCGGCTAACATGGTACTCCGGTATCCTGTCAGCTGCCACAGTGATCGAAGCTCCTCTTTTGACTTTCCATCAGGTACAAGCGGAGATACAACTCTGAACTACTATAAAAAAAAGAATAGAAATAAAAAGTGAAACCATTTTCATTTTGATGTATGGAACTCTAAAAATGAAACCATTGTGCACTTTAACATAAGTTCATTGTTTCTCACAGGAGTTTATAAACGCCTTCAATTGTGATTGCAGCCTCAGTTAAAGTTGATCTTATCAAACAATGCATCACATTAGTTGGTTTTTAAGTATTAAAGTGAGTATTCAGTTATATTTACGTAAAATTATTGACATCTTTTCATCCCCATCATCATCACTACAAACAAAAAACGTCCCACTGCTAGGAATCGGTCTCCTTCAAAGATATTATTTGAGTGGCCTGTTGGTCTTGTGGTTAGTGTCTCTGACTGCTAAGCCGGAGGTCGTGGGTTTGATCCCCACCAAGGACAAATCTTTGTGTGATGAGCAATGTTGAGTGAGAGTTTGTTCTGTCTGGGTGTAATTTATCTATAACATGTATGTATTTACAAAAAAATATATATTTAAGTTGTATATCAGTTGTTTAGTACCAATAACACAAGCAAATATAATTGCTTAATGTGGGACTAGTGTTGAGTAGTAGGCGTTGTGTGAATATGGTGAAATATTATTATTATTGTAACACGCTGGCCAGACGGGTTGGTATAGGATTTTGTTTCGAATTTTCCATTTCTCGCAGTGCGGGGCTTACCGGGCATCTAACTTTAAATCAAAGTAAACCAAGCAGAAAAAAAAATAAAAAAAACCAAGCAGAAACACTTATTTTCAATTATGTGGCTAGTTATATCTATAATCGTGTTTGACTTAGCACCTTATATGCCGCCTATTAAAATTTGTTCTTTTTTTAATAAAATCATAAATATTGGACTTGAAGGCAGCCTCGCTGTCGCATCGTGATGTGTATACAACTGTTGCAAGTAGTTTCGGACTCTACTCCCGGATCGGGCAAATACCGTATCGGGTTTTGCTACCATAAAACTTTCAGTATTAGCCCGGAATTTGCAAATAAATATGCCAGGTGGATGGAAATAGGCTCGCTCCCAATTACATGGGACCTACCTAACCCCATCCGGGAAATAATGTTATGTTATGTAATAAAATCATAAATACATATCATCATTTGTGAATACAGAAAAAAACCTTAAGAACATCACGATCATGACATGTGTGGGTTTCATAATCGCCACAAAAATGCGTATTGCTGTTGTGAAAATTACTATTACCTCAGTTACCACCTGTCTCTTGGAGAATTTACGTCAAACATGACAATTGTATACTCATTCAGTGCCAACCGTTTACGGCGATGACGGACATTCCGCGTCATTCCCAATAACTCCACGAGAAACGTAAATGTGGTACGCAATCTTAATCTTAACGAATCTTTTTTTTTTCCTTAACTTCGTCATATCCGTTTGCGCACTCCTTCCCTGTAGGGCGCAAGTGACTATCTATTATTGGAAGCATTGCAAAATAAATTTATATACGAAAATAAACGAAAATGTCGCTTCATTATACGCGGCTATTTCTATTATAATATATATCTAAAAAAGGTACAAATATTACAACCGAATGCTATACATATTATTTGTATTTATAAAGAATATAAATACAAATATGATGATGATGATAATGATGATTCCTTATAAAATAATGTTTTTTCTTATTTTCACAGCTTCTGATTACGTTAATATCACTAGAAGGTAGACTATGTACAATAGACGGTTCTTTCATTCCGCGGCGACGGAATGCGACAAGAACAGGCGAAGATCCATGCCACCCTCTCTATTGGTACCCAAGGAACATTCCAGAATACTGTTACTACAAGAAGGAGACACCTAAGCCACCTAAATCTGATCCACGACCGATTCCAATGCCTCTCCCGGTACCAATACCGCCTATGTCGATGCCTGTCCCGGTACCAATTCCTGTACCGCCACCTATGCTTCCACCGATGATGCCATCGCCTTTAATACCTTTACCATACCCGTTACCTTTCGGCATTCCACTAGCGCCTACCAATCCTATGTTACCAGTTGCTAGTTTTGCTTACCCATCACCTCCCCCAATATATTCTGCACCTCCAATACCGCATCCACATTTTACGTCTCCATTTGCAAATTACGTGCCACCTTATGGCATTCAACGTAGACCGATGAGCATGATGCCCGGTCTACCTGGTTTGGTTTCTCCCGATGGTGGTATAAATATCCTACCGTTTTCCGATGCTTATGCTGATGTATTAGAGAGACATAAGCAGAAGATGATTAGAAAGCGTCTCCAAAAATTATTGGACGAATATGACGGCTGGCCTTCGAGGAATTCTGATGAAGATATAAAACGTAATAATAACGATTTAACAGAAGAAGATCATCAACATTATATTGAATAGTCGAGAGGGTATTATCGCAATCACGATATTCGATTGATCGATTTCGGTATCGTTGTCGAATGTTTGAACATTGAATAATGGTCGGTTCATTTTCAAACATTTGGCAAAGATTGTAAAATCAATCAATTAAATATCAAAATTGCTAGCAGGGTCCCAGATTTCATTGATACGATAGAACTATGTTTTTTATACGTTCGTTTTAATAACGAAGAAATACTTATTGAAAATTAGAAGAATATAAATTCCTTTTAATCTGCCACATTTGCTAATAAATAAAAGAAAAAATAATTATAGAGAATAATTTATTAAAATAAATAATGTATAATAATTATTTATACTCACATCTAATATATTTTATATATATTATTTTATATATATTTTATATATATTAGATAGTAATAAAATATATTAGATATATATTATATTATATATATATTTATATATATAATATAATATATTATATAATATATAATATTATATATATTATATTATATTATATTATATATTTTTAATAGTATGTTGCCTAAAACAGCAAATTTACGAAAATATTGTTCTCATTCAATCAAATTTGCAATATACTGATTTTGTTTACGTTATTTGTCATATTTATATGCAACTATTTATAAATAAAATATTTTCAAACTTTAACTGTTATTTATTTACAATTATTATTCTACATTGTAGAAAAACAAGACCCGTCCTGACAGTCGGGTAAAAAGAAACGATCTATACAATTCATGATAGACTAGCTTTTGTCCGCGGCTCCGCTCACGTGATATTGCGGGCAAGAGTAGTCTATGTGCTAATCCAGATTGTACGTAATACATCTGTGTGCCAAATTTTTTACAGATCCTTTTAACCGTTCTGGCGTAATTACTCAATCATCCATCCATACACCCATCTGTCCATCCACCCATCCTAACTTTGATACATAAAATACATAGCGGATAATAATAAACAAAAAACTGCGAAACCTAACAACACTGATTCGAAAGGCGTAGGTAAGGTGCATTGAATTTCTATTTATTTGCACGTGGGAGAAGTTGGATGAATCCCAACACATTAGGTTGGAAAATTCATCTTTGTAAAAATAGGGCCTATTAAAAAGCAATAATGTATTCTAGACTAATGCAAATAAATAACACAATACCATTTATTTAAAATTAATGTGTAAGTTGCCGAGTGCCAGGGAAATTGTAACCTATTTATTGTGAGCTTACAAGTGCAAATAATGGACAGCAAAGTACATTTGGTGTTGAAACGCGCGTGCCTTTCTCGTAATAACTGGGATAATAAGTACTGATATTCCTGTAATCAGTGAGATCAACGAAGCTCATGCCAACTGTAAACCAGCCGCGTAAATCGTTAATAAATAAAATTCTGTTGTGAAATATGGAATCAGTTCCAAATAAGGTTGATTATTTCTTTGAAATGTGAATAATGATTGTTTATAAAATAAATTGCTTTTCTAGCAGTCTTTTCCTAGTTCCGCGTTATTATCAAAGTTCCCAATTGGACAGGTGTACTTCACTGTACGGTTGCTCAATTATCTGAGATCAATATTTTAAATATCGACATCTCTTGGGACATACCTAAATGGGTTGCTGATGATGATGATGATGATGATGAACATCTCTTCATTTCGTGGTTCGATTGATCGGTTTGGATATCATTGATCAATGTTTGAAAATGAAAATGAACTTAATTAATATTCAATCATTATATCATAATTATGCCGTTGGTTGCAGGCGGCACAGGACCGTTCGCAGTGGCGTAAATTAGGTGAGGCCTATAATAATATAATAATAATATAATAATATTCTACCACATTCACACAGCGCCATCTAGTCTCAAAGTAAGCAATTATATTTGCTTGTGTTATGGGTACTAAACAACTGATATACTACTTAAATATATTTTTTTTTCGTAAATACATATATATTATAGATCAATTACACCCAGACACAGAACAAACCTTTATGCTCATCACACAAAGATTTGTCCTGGGTGGGGATCGAACCCACGATCTCCGGCTTAGCAGTCAGGGTCACTAACCACTAGACCAACAGGCCAGTCAAAACTGCTTTTTATGGCAATACTAAGCATAGTGACTACCATAAGAATTGGTATAAATTCATGCACATCACAGGGGTACTAAATTTTCATCAAAAAGGGCTAGTTTATAGAGGTTTTTTTATTTTTCTGGTTAGACACTTTTTTTTTGTTTTCTATAAGTATATTTTAGATTTTTATGACTGTGTTTAGTGCGCCAATAAATAAACAACAAACGAATTAAATCAGAACAACAAGAAAAGAACAACATTTTTCTGCAATTTCATTTCTGCAAGGCTTCTAGAAACAATCTTTGTTTTTCGAATTAATACGACGGAGGAAAAACCTAGTACTTGATTGAATTGTAGTTTATAAGGCTTGACTGCAAATATTACCTGGTACAAGTTTCTAGAAAGCAATCAACTATCTGTCGGTGTACCCAGAAACTTTTATTTTATTTACTAGGAATCTTGGGCTTCGCTCCCGTCGCTTTTGTTTGCTCAGCTCTTATTAGCCGTAGCGTAATGTTATATAGCCTATAACCTGTCTCGATAAATTGACTAACTGACACTAAAAGAATTTCTCAAATCAGATCAGTAGTTCCTGAGATACTAGCGTTCAAACAAACAAACTCTTTAACTTTATAATATTAGTATAGATTAGATGCAGCCCGTGGCTCCACTCACGTGATATGTCGGTCTCGGTAGTAACCTATGTGCTCAGGTTAGCCGCTAGCTCGTCTGCCACTTCAGACAATAAAAAAAAACCAATTCAGTATATATCTTAGTTGATCCCTTCAGCTTACCAATTCATCAGTTCATTTACCCCAATTTTAAAGAGATTTCTTTTCTAATCCGGGACTTCAATTAGTCTGTCGCATTAACTACCAGAGTGCCAAGGTAGTCTGTGACGAAACACGTCGTTATTCTCGACTTTTATCATCAATAATGTTTATACTTATAACACCTGTGCCACCCAACATACTTACGTATGCGCTGCGTCACCCGTTACTGGGTGAATTTCCCGGGACTAAAAATTGCGTGGCATCGATGAAATCTTCATCATATGGATAGATATAACATTCTATTGAATAAGTTTGTCGTCTTGATTATACATTCGATAGAACGCCATTTCTTTTGTTTATTTATTTGTTTACTTCGAACAATCAATAGACTTTTTGTTATTTTATATTTTTGCCTTGATTTTCATCGCCATGTTCTCATTGCTATGGTTTCCGTGCCCAAAATTTGCTATGGCAATGAAAAAAAAGACAAGTAAATTAAAAATCTTTAATTTTTTTTATATAAAACTAAAGATAAAAAAATCCACGGAAATGAATATTTTAATGGACCTGTTGAAATTCACCCTACTGTGTTTCTATTAATAACAACAATTCTGGATTATTATAAAAAAAAACACATATTACGTATGAATTTCATCTATTTTATGTAGGTTTATTTAACAAGAAACACATATATTAATAAACAACCACAGATTTAAAGACATTAATAATAAAAATGTGCAATATAAAAGCGAATATAGCAAAACATGATTAACGGTCTGCTTGGTATAACATGATGTTTTGAAGGCAAATGATTCTTCTGTGTTAATTTTAAGATATGTGGAAGATTAAACCGCAACTATAATAATAATAATATTCTACCACATTCACACAGCGCCATCTAGTCCCAAAGTTAGCAATTATATTTGCCTGTGTTATGGGTAGGTACTAAACAACTGATATACTACCTAAATACATTTTTTTTTTGTAAATACATACATACTATTATAGATAAACTACACCCAGACACAGAACAAACCTCTATGCTCATCACACAAAGTTTTGTCCTGGGTGGGGATCGAACCCACGACCTCCGGCTTAGCAGTCAGGGTCACCAACCACTAGACCAACAGGCCAGTCAAACTATGTAATGTCTGAGTGATACATGTCTAAACTGACATGACGACAGCATGTCCAATAATTTTAGGACACCACATGTTATAGTACAGCTGTCTGTCTCTGAATAAACTTGGTAATAAATATAGAACATGAATGAATGATATATGAAAAGAAAAAACAATAGACGTAATGCTACACAAACATACCTAAGCCGCCTTATTACAAAACGTGACTAAGTATTGAACCAGGTTTAAATTGACATAAGCCATTGTTTTAGTGTCAAAGTTGTCAATTTAAACCTGGTTTAATGCTTGGTCCGTATTTTGTAATACGGGGAAAAGCGTAATGGTAATATTATATAATAAATTTTAAATGGTGCAACGGCTTACTTAATGCCAAAGGAATTCTTTACCAACTTAAAAAACCTATCTCTGTTCTGTGTTACCAACAACCTTTGGGCGATGCAGAGATGCGCAAAGATGAACAACATTTTTTTGCTATTTATATTTACTTGTGAAGATTTTTCTTTATTTTGTTATTTCATTATATAGAAAGTTATTCTTTGTTAATACTATTTGATAAAACTATTATTAGTGTTGAATAGCCCATTATCAAAGAAGGCTAAAGGCTATATAACATCATATTCGGCTAATAGGAGCTGACCGGCGACCAAACAAAGAATGATGAGAGAGAGCCTTGGGCAACAGCCATTCTCATAATAACATTGCTACGACAGCAGTATTGTAGATTCTACCACAGGAATATCACTACACAAAGCAGAGCTTAATCAAGAACACGATACACGTGTACTGCGCTCTGTCTTTGTGTGAATTTCTCACAATATACTGCAGACTTACAGTACAAGACTATTGATGTCCAAGCATATTATTATATAGATCAATATTAGTTCCAGATTACTTTCATTGCACTATACCAAGTATACGTTCACTCGATGAACGTCAAAGCAGCCGAGCTTTCCATTGTTACACGACACCAATGGCTCACAACGCTATTCTTCCTTAATACTAAAACTGAAACAGGCGAAAAGTCTTTTTATTTGCAGAATCAGAAAATTCTAAATTTAACATGTAAATTTAATTAAAAAAAATTAATAACCCGACTGCAAAAAATCAACAGAGAGCAACGAACTAAAAAGACCGTAAAATTATTGTAATATTATTATACTTGATTAAATTTAAATACATAACATATATATAATATTTGTAATCTCCTTTTAATTCTCTTTATTATAATATATATATATAATATATATATATAATATATATAACCAACTCGATAGGTTTGGTTAAAAAAAAAATTAAACTTCTTACAATTTGGCGTCAAAAGCCCGCCGTTTAAGTCTTTTTATTCCTAAAACCTATCTAAGGACACTTGGGTTTTTTAGACGAATCTAACGATACCCTAATTGTCAAAATCCATCTAGCCGTTTGGAAGATTCGTTGGAAAAAACCACTGAAACAAACCCCACCACTAAAACCAAATAGTAACACATATTATATTAAATCACACACAATGTGTGACACACACACACATTTAATCTTTACACCCCTTACATAACATACGATATGCTAACTAATTATTATTACCTACATACTTAGTTTTGACTGGCTGTGGCCGCTACTTCGTTCGTGTGGAAAATGAATCTCGCATTCACTGAGCTCTAATATTTATAATAATAAAATTATAAATTCAGTAATATACCACAGAAAAGTGAAGTAAAGTAAAATTTATTATAGTAATAAGGGAAATATGTATAAACAGAACTACAAAATTGACGATAAGCCTGAACAGAGTTAGGGTAAATTAATATACAACATTATAATATGTAGGTATATAGATGGTGTCTTATTTATAAAATAAATATTATATTATTATATCAATGCATAGAGCTTACTGTGAATTTTTACAGTCAACTTTTCCACATTGCTGACAAATTATTGCTTGCATTTTAAACATTCATCAAAGATAATCAAAATAAGCCAAGTCCAACGTCGAGATTAGGCTGTTAAATGATATAAGAAAACGTTTCAAGTGATTATCCAATAAAATAACGCGTACCAATTTAATATTTGATATTTTTTATCACACGTTCAACATCATTTTGAACATAAAAATTGGTCTCTATTTTCATACAAGTATTGTAGCCGATTCGATTCGTTATTACTAGTTTACGAATCACTGACTTGCATAATAACATTCTTCGCCAAATCGAATCAACGTCGTTATTTCTAGTGCGTAGGTACTCGTTTTATCTTTTTACTCGGACTCGAGCTTCTCACAAATTTGAAAATACGCTTCAAAATACAGAAAATATTGCACAAACTTCACTTATTTTTTTTAGTTTTCAGTTCGAACATGGTATGCGTAGTCCGATTGGCAAGACTCATTGGAAAAGTGTAGAAAAACCTTGTATTTTCAAATACGGCTTTACTGCAGTGCTGCCTTTGATTTTTAAAGGGAAATATTTCGTTAGATACATTTCAAATATTTTCGAATCCAATAAAACCTCAGCAAAATGTTACAGCAATGCTAACTTTTACGGTGCTCACAAAAATTTTAATACGTGTCGTCAGATCAAGCTTTATTAGTTTGTCTTCTTTCAAGTGTCAGACATTTTTATGTCTGACTAGCTTATGCCGAACACTTAAGTTTCCGTAGCAGTTAAGGTGGTTGCCTCACCACTTAAAAATACTGTGCCGAGTTATCTGAGTTCCATTCCCACACGAGGCAAAATAAATATTCATAGATATTTGTTGCAAGTCCATGTCATTGTGTCCATTAATTGTATGTTTGTGCAGTCACTGTGACATAGTGCTTGTTCCTTAGAGCGGGTGACGTGTTTAAAAAGGATAAAAAAATTAACTTGTTTGTTTAATTATCTTTATAATTATAATTCTTCTGTACGTGTGTTGACAGTGAACTACTCCTAAACGGCTGAACCGATTTGATTGAATTTGAAATGAAAATACAAAAACAATTTTTAAAGATTTATTCGAGTATGAATTTACGTTGGGTAACAGAATAATTAAATGTAACACATTATATAACTTCCAAATCCAAATATGATTTTATACAATATAATTAAAACATTCAAACGTTGAGAAATTATTTAAAAAAAAATTAAAAAAACTGGTCAAGTGCGAGTCAGACTCACGTGCCGAGGGTTTCGTACCATCAAGGGTTATGGCAAAGTACCTAATATAGGGCAAAAAAAAACTTAATGTCAAACATAATGTTTACCAGACAACTTTTAATGTGTTATGAGGTCGGGTTTTTTTTATGAATACTAAAAAACTGTGCTAGTTATTACATAAAATTTGAAACACTCATTTGGGCCGTTTTTGCAGAGAAAAAAATTTACATATGGCCAATTTTTCAAATTTTATTAGAATTAGATCAATTGTTTTTATAACTATTCAAAATGTCATCTCGATAGCTTTAGTAGATTCTGAGATATAACGCTGTGACAATCGGACAGACGCACACAGGTGAATGAAGAATTATGTCTGCAAATTGATTAATTAGCTAAAAAATAAGAGTTTTGAATGTTTCTTATGAAATATCAACCTTTATTCAACACTTATTTAAAAAAAAAACATTTATACTTGTTGAATTAAACCAAAAAAAAAAAGATTAAGATTAAATCGTCGATTATTGGTCTTTTAATTTATTACATCGTGAGGATAGGATTTAAGTTGTCGTTGTGGTAGTTTTCTGACTTGTCATGTGAGAATCTGAAGATATTAAAAGTTGATGAAATAAATCTTCCATAGTTTGTTTTCGGGAAAATTTCCGCGTAAATCCTTCACGATATTTCTTAATATCTTTGTTTTTGCTTTCTTGTGCCTCTTCTGATAGAAGGCCTATGGGAGCTACTGCATTCTGTATTATAATATTATGTCCATGAATTAAAATTCTATGAACATACCTACATAGAATATCATAACTTTTTGTTCAAGAAACGCACTCAAACGCAGCTAAGTTTAGTGTTATCTTAAAGTCAATGAAATATACTTTCGAAATATGTTTAAAAGGACGGTTGAGCACACAGAAGTAGACACTTTTGCACTATGACAACAAAAATTATCTGATAAAGTTTTACGTTGTTTTTAAAACTATGTATCTTTAAAACTAAACGTAATGAAAACATTTTAATTATTAAATAGTTAAGATACATACCTGAAGGTATGGAATCCATCCAATTTTTCAATCCTAATGTAAAATATTAAATTTGTAAAATATTAAACGTAATTTAAATTGTTGCTCAAAAATGTATTAAATTACTTTGTCAACAATCACTGTTTTAATTATAGGTGTAAGTAGTACAAAAAAAAGTGTCAACTGTTATATACTCACCAAAAGATGGTGCCATATGTCTAGTTTCTAATTTTATTTACCATTTTTTGATAACAGTAACTTTGTTTTTTATAATTTTGGCCAGCAATTTGGTTATTTTCACTTCCATGAGACGGACGGAACGAGACCATTAGGGTACCTTTGTTGGCACGGAACCCAAAAAATAGTAAAAAAACATATTATAATTTAATAAATCGAATTTACATAACTGCACGTTATATAATAATTTATTTTAAAGAAAACATAAAATTAATTTTGAAAATAATATATTATAATATTAATAAGTACTTATAATTATATCGATATTGCAACTACACTTTGATTTAGTCTTACTTTTAACAATAATATCCAATAAAGTGCATTCTACTCACCACCCTGTCAAGAAATAGTAGACTTAGGTATATTAAATTTATATCGTGTAAAATATTTTGTAAATCGTGCAAACTACTAATACATTCTATAATATTTGAAAAGGTAAAGTTGTAAACTATTAATAAATAATAGAATATTATCAAATACAGATCTATAAAGACAGTCTAAAACATGTGATGCTTGAACTAATGTTATAATGAATTTATACATAAAATTCAACATTGTAAAATGTTCTTATTCAACTAAATTATAAATAGGTACGAGAGAAAAAGGATAGACTGATATGCTCTTTGAAAATGGAACACAATAATACAACCAATTTGAAACAGTGTTTGTAACTTTAGTGTGTAATTAAAAAAATATTTTTTCTTTGTTATTGAAATGTTTGAAGTAGCTCCAAAGAAACTTATGTTCTTCTATCACTATGATGGCATACTTTCCATCTATCTCTTTTTCTCACATATTTGTGTCGTATATCTAGTGCGTTTACTGTTTAGTGCAATTACAAACTACAGTATGTAATAATTTCATCAAAATATCAAATATCTTAATTAATCAACCTTTATTGGACGGATTTACTGAAGGCTTTTCTTATATACAGATACAATTATTACAAACTACTTATAATTATATACTTACATTACTTAATCTATAAGATCTAATGTAACACTTTCGGTTTAGTTAAATTAAATGAATCGGTTGTCATCGTTGTATATGTGATTCAAAAATTGTTAACCCCTGGCTATCACAAATACATCAATATAAAGGCCAACCATCATCAGCAACCTATTTAGTCCCACTGCTGGGCTCGGGTCTCCTCTCCTCTAACTACAGAGCTGAGAGGGTTTAGGCCATAATCCACTCACGCTGGCCTAGTGCGGGTAGGTGGATAATATACTCATAGAATTTCTTCTAGGGTATGTGGGTTTCCTCACGATGTTTTCCTTCACCGTTAGCAGATGGTAAGTCACTTGACTAGTACAAAATTCCACAAAGTGAAATCCACATTGGTACTGCCGGTCGGGATCGAACTCGGACCGCGTGATTTGCACGCCGGTCCCTTATCCATTCAGCCACCATCGCTTGTCAAAGGCCAACCAACAATTATTTAAATATTTATTTTATTTTCCCAAATAAACACGGTTTCATCAAAATTACAAAATCCAAAGTGAATTACTTCAATTCAGTATCTGTTTTGTGACATTTTTACAGATATTTTTTACAGTATATAAACTGCCCGGGGCTTCATGTTTGGCACTTTCGATGAGCGGTAAGTACCTCATTCCGACATCTCTTCACTCGATTCATTTTCAATAACAACGAAACACGAATATTTTCCATGTGAAATATTAACTTAAATATTATATTCTACACTTACACTAATTAAGTGCATTAATGCCGCAAGAGTTTAAAAAAGTCTTAAGTAGATTTCCAGCTATATACTTATTGTAAATGTATGACTACAAAATATATTACTAATGTCTTATAAAAATGTACCTATTCTATGACAGCAGCACCTGTCTTACTTGCTGGGTGTCATTCTACATAGAACAAATAATAACAACGTGCTATATATAACTATATAATGAGCAAGTGATAGATACTTCAATAATTATCATCATCATCATCATCCCATATTTACTTTTAAACTTTCGTATTCTATGATAATATTTTTTAGATTTTAAACAGGAATTCACGCGATTACGTTTTAGGTATTTACATACTTCATGATGCTTGACGTTTCGACCAGGTTACACCGGCCGTAGTCACAAGCTGACTGGCGAGATGATGTCATGGCTCCCATGATAACGACTTACCGACGTCAAGTATCATAAGGTATGTAAATACACACGTTTAAAATCTAAAAAATATATATCATCTCAGCGTATCGCCTATTGCCTATTGTATTATATAAAACTATTTTTGAATATAGGCCTCTCCTAATAATTATAATTATGATGCATATATATTTATATACAATTATACATAATACAAGAAAAGGAAAATTCAGAACAAACCCTATACCAACCCACCTGGCTGGCGTAGTATAGTAGGCTAAATTCCCTCCAAATTCTTTGGAAACCCTTGCCCAGCAGTGGGACGTTTATGGGTTGAAATGATGATGACTGTGATATATAATATAATCACGACAATTATAACTCGCTGAGAAAGAATAAAAAGTTTACATGAATATATTTGACCTGTAATTTTTAAAACATATAAAAAAAAATAAAAAAAATAAGTAAAATTTATTCAAGTAATATTTATACTCTTCTTTTTTTTGGTATCGTGGTATTAAAAAAAAAATATAAGAAATTATATTTAAAATATTGTGCTAATTATAATAAAACCCGTTTAATCATCATTATTACAACCCATAAATATCCCACTGCTGTGCACGGGTCTCCTTGGCCAGCGTGGTTTAGTTAACCTACTATACCACGCTGGCCTGACGGATTGGTATAGGGTTTTGTTTCGAATTTTCCTTTTCTCGCAGTACTCATAATACGTTTTCTACATACAAATATATCAGCAATCTCTAAAAGCTATCCCGAAACTTCATTAAAACTAAAGTAAATGGAATGTAATGTATGGACGGCACCTAAGCTAGACTAAAAATAAATAGGTATAATTATAAATTACTTACTCTTACATTTTCTTTAAAATAAAGTACTATGTATTATTAATACTAAAATGTGATGTGTAATTAATACAGCCGTATTTTATAACAATATATTTTACAGGGGTACGGACTATTCTAGACAGTATTTAGTTGACAAATCCGGACGTGTTGTGGACATATAACAATCGAACAGTCCAACACGATTGATTTGAATATTGTAGATGTCGCATTGTATTGCACCCTCTGGCCGATGGAATTGTACACAGAACAATGAAAAAGCCTACCTCTGTTCTGTGGAAATGTATGTTAAAATAATTTTAGTGTACGAGTTTAATCGGATCAGAACATACGTGTATTGTGTGTGTTGCTGGGAGCCGGGACTTACCCAGGAAACAAACGCACAAATACGCCAACAAACTGAATTACGTCAAATAAATATAACATTTTCATCGTGTTTACATATTAAAATTACGTGCATTTTGTATTCTACCATACACATTTATAGCGTAAAATTTTGTTGTATATTTAACTATATTAACTCTCCATTAGTTAACCTCTACACTTCTTGCTTTTCTCTAAATGTTTTATCCTCATTTACCATTAAAAAACAAAAGTACCTATACATAAATACGATAGCGAATAACGCAAAGCCAGCTGAGTTTCACTACTAAATACTTACACCGCCTATTTAGACTAAACGTTGAGTGCGCGAAGATCTAATCTTGATTTTAAAAGCAAACATTTCTGTAACTAAATGCAGCAAGTACTTATTAACCTAATGGCATAAACACACCTTCGCAACGTAACAATTTTAGCGATTAAATACAAGCTCTATATACATAACACAATTGAATCAACAATTCATAGATACAGTTGTGATTCGTGTAGTGTTGAAGAGGCTAATGACTGGCAAAAAAAGGCGGACACCTTCGCTGAAAGTGTATATTATATACCTTTAGATTATGTATAACTTAGTAACTGAAGTCAGGAAGACGGTGGATTAGAGGGCTCTACATTCGCTGAGCCCTCGAACGGTGTACAGTTTGTGCATTACTATAATAACTTAACAACAGACAAGGAATAGACAATATAAAATTGTCCTCACTTAATCTGTATCAAATTATACAAAAAAAAATACTAAAATAATCGTGTAGGTGAAAAAACTACTAATAATGAAGTACCAGCGAAACTTATAACTTAACTAGATATCATTATTATTATAATCTCAGTCGAAAAAAGGCGTAGTGATGTAATTGCTTCAAAGGTAAATAGGATTGCATGTAAATTGCTTTAAGTTTAAATTTAGAAGAGGTAAGTCTCAATCATCGCCTTTATTCGAATGAGGAATCGTAACTCTACTTATTTAAATTATTTATGCCTATTTTGTGGACTACTAAACTACTGTTGTGCAGTATTTTAATATTATTATACTATTTATATTATCTAGGTGACAGTTCCTATCGTTTTTATGAAATATTGAAAACTATTAATTAGGTTGTAATATGGCATGAAATAACAGTTTTTGAGGATCTTAAATGTTTTTTTTTATAGTAGATGTGTATAGTAGCTCCTCTTCGCCTGATGGTATGCCACGATAACTACTACTGTATTATATGCACAAACAAAAAACGCAAAGATATTTTTTTAAAAATCTCATACACCTAAGTTGGCCAGTGTTATTAAAAGAGGTAATAGATATTTGATCTAAAATAATTCACCAAATCATTACTAGATAAGTGATAATAACTGCTCATTTTAAAAACACCAAGCAAGAAGTTAGGATTAAGACAGCCCGTCCGATGAGGTTGCGTTTTTCAATATAATACATATTCACTCTAAGGAATTAATTATAATAAAAAAGACAATTCTCCAATTAAAAATTAATGCATATTTAGGTATAATATTCGTAATTTATAATATTTTTGTTTCTAGGATTAGTTTAACAAATGCCGAGGACTAATAACCACTAGAGATATCATTCACTGTTTTTGTCTCATAAAAACGATAGAAATGTTCGTTATATTAAATACTAATTTACTTAAACTAACTAAAACTACTTAAAAAAAATAAGTTTCATTGTTACTTCATCAATCAGTAAATAGGAAAGCCTTAAATAATTAAAATCAGGTGCAGCCTAAATACGAATAACCAATGATATTGTATCTTAAAAAAGGTATAAACTATTAGATACTTCTAACCTGATGGAGCAAAAATCGACTTCGACTTAACCTATTGTGATGATATCTTACGACGATTTCTGTGGAATCATAATACCGGGTCAATTCGGGTACGAGTAACCATGAGTAATTCAGGTTCAGGATCTTGACCTTAAGTGTGCCTGGGTCACTATTCTTTCGTTATCGGACACTTAACCTTCACAGGTCATATCATCATCATTTCAACCCATTAACGTCCCACTGCTGGGCACGGGTCTCCTCCAAATATTATGAAGGGTATTTAGCCTACTATACCAAGCTGGCCGTGTGTGGTTTGGTATAGGGTTTGTTTCGAATTTTCCTTTTCTCGCAGTGGTCTTGTCTGCTTTAGGTTACTCCCTTAGTCGCCTTTTACGACACCCACGGGTTGAGATGGGGTAGTGACATTATGTATTCTTAATCCGTCACTACACGGATACATCACACGGATCACAGGTCATATAGTGTGTTAGTAATTGGTATTTTTTTTAACCTCCGACGCAAAAAGAGGGGTCTTATAAGTTTGACGTTTCGGTGTGTCTGTTTATCTGTCTGTGGCATTGTAGCTCCTAAATTAATAAGCCGATTTTCATGCGCATTTCATGTGATATCTTAGACAGCTTTTATTAAAATTTGTGCAGCTGTTTCAATTTCATCAGCTCTTGTCGAGAGTGACTTTAAATTTTCATTTTTGTTTTTTATTCAATTCCTTGCCAATATGTGTTTTATTTTCAATAGTGGGCAATCACTCTAATTGATCAGTTTCTATACAAGTATGCTGATCGATGATTTTTAATCACAAATTCATTCTGATTAATGCTAATTTATTGGTATAATTGATTATCTTTCTAAATAGATACCTATTTCAAAAGGTAATACAAAACTTATGTAGGGTAAAATAGTTATTTTTTGCCCCTATTTTATAATACTTTGAAGCTATAAAGACTAAAATTACTTTATTTTTTTATTTATTTGTCATACACGGCATGCGACACGTCATTTGAAAGAAAACAGAACCTAAAGTCCGGTATTGTTAGGCTGACGAAAGATACTGAACCACTTACATTGATTGAACCCGTAATCACAAAAGGACGAACCAAGAATGCTGTAAACTTTCGTATAAGGTTAACGTCTTAACTTCTATTCAAACGTATCTTAACTACTTTATCCGTATGATATATAAGGTGTAATGAAACTACATCTTAAAGTCTACCTATTAAATTAAGTTTTACTTATAATTATTTTTAGAACTAAGGTGCATCATGCGGGGCTAAGCTATCAAGAAGGCACCGAGTGGAATGCCAATTAATACTTAATTAACATAATTATATAGGTAACATAATTGCTATAAAATTTAAAAAGTACTCGAACGAAAAATGTCCATTCTAAATGCGGACGTTCTGTATGGTTCAAACATAACAATGAGTTGTAATTACTTGAATTATTTTAGCTGTTACATTAGGGAATAATATATTTTATTCTTTGTTTAAAAAAAGTCAATTTCTAATGATACTAAAACACCACTTCATTCGGACGGTTTTCGTTGAGACTTTTCTATAAATTCCTCCTAAAAATAATTTAAGATACTTCTAAAATTATTGTTGGTAGCATTAAGCTGCATTTTGTCATTTATTATACGCTGCATAAATATGCCTGTCCTAATAATCTTATCTTAGACCACTTAGAATTCTAAGATTCATAGTCATGAGTAGTCTAATATCTAATTAATATACATGTTATCCTTTGCATTTGGTAAGCTTCTATGCGGTGATAGGTACGATACATTTAAAGCGAAAATTAAGCAGTACATCAAAATTAATTCAAATTATTTATAATTTGATGTTACAGTATAAACCCAACGGATTTAATAGAGCGGAGAATCAAATTTCATCGTATTTATTCAGATGTACCTATTAATTTAAATAAATACACCGAAATAAATATGCTTACATCGTAATACTAGGTATCGGTTAAGCGGATAAGCTTTACTGAATGATTTAATTTCAAAAGTTGTTATTAAAATTATTATGAAATGGTAATTTTAAAAGAAATATGTAAAAGACCTGCCCACATCCGAAATTCTCGTACTATAACATCAAAATTATATTCTTAAAAGTAAAATACAGCTTATAAAACGAAGTATGTTATTATTGTTATTAAACAGCTAACATATATGATATATCCGACAACATAGTTCCGACACCAACATTAACAATAACGTACACAAATCCCATTAAATAAAAAACTACCTCAGCCATGCTGATCTTTATTTAACCCGAGTCGAACTCGAAAATATACAACAAAATTAATTACAAGCAATAAATGTATAATCTAATGTGAATACTTTCGTGATACCTACTCTGGAAGGATCGCCAGACGCTATTAAGAACACGGCACACCGGCAACTTTAAGTTTTGATCCATGATAGTTGTAACCTTTACTACATTCTTGAGACACAAAGTAAATAACTATGAAGAGAGGCATCATTATACTTTCAACAAAAGCAGTACACTGGTATAAGTGTGTAGCAATATCGGCTTGACGTTAGACTATTTATAACCACTTTTCTTCACTCAATTATGTTAGCCATTTCAGTATCATATTGTATGTGCGATTGCCAAATACGTATTCAGTGTACTGAAATGAAAAATAACTGATCATACAAAATTATAATTAAATATTTCCGATAACCGACAACCCTGATGAATAGGTAAAAATTCCGCAAAAAAAAAATACCAGGGAGTCGGCCTCTGCACGGTTTTTACGCAAGTGCCTCAACAATATTAGTAATCTTTAAGGGATATTGGTAATATTTGATCCTAAAACAACATTTCTCAAAGATATTCATTGATTCGCTACAAAAAGTTGCAAGGTTGCCAGAAGACAGTCTAATCTACATTAGTAGTTAAAAAAAAGGCCTGAGAAAACCCAACGGTTATAACTACACACTATTGAAGTGTCGATTATGAACAATGAAATTCCAAGATAGAAATGTGACCACATAAAACATCACGTTGAACCATTGTAAGTTTAATATTTAACTTAATTTGCTATATATTATTAAGTTAAATATTAAACTATAGTGTGGATTTACACAATTTGATAATATTATATGAGATGATGAGATGATTGTATTCTTACTATCTAGAGCTAAAATAACATCAGATCAGGATGTTACTAGGCTAGGGTTATCCATATACTAGTTTGATTAGATGATTGAGGAATTACGAGTAAGACTTTTTAAATTATGTGACATGGTAACACTGTTTATTTTACATTCTCTTAAAACGGCTCTCCATGATATATTTAATTGTGTGAATAAAATTTATGAGATCACACTGTTTTGCTCTATACCTACTTAAATATCATCTGGCGATAACTTTCAACACTTAAAAACTATGCGATTTGTTGTTAATCTCTTAAAATTATTGCTTCGAATACACGTCTGACAGCCTAATTTAATACTAAATTACTACTGAGTACTCATATGATGTGTAACGTTTTTTCTTTTGTTTATTTTTTGTGCTCGAGCGTCTGAGGGAGCTTGCCAAATTAACCCAAACTATAAAAAAGCAAGTTATTATTAATCATTAGATTTTATTCTTCGGTAAACAGTTATATAACATTCTATTTTAATTTTGTCTCTAATCTGACGTAATTCATTGATACTTCGATATAATTATAGACAAGTAAATTCTAATAAATAATTTAAAAAAGACATTATATAAGTACTCATTCCTATAATATTTTATACCTACATAGCAGATCTATCTTAATTCTTAATAATAATGTGATGTTTTAGATATGGTTGCTTAATTGTTGGTTGTAATACCATACCATCCCCAATCGTTAGGTACCTTAATAATATAATTTATCCATAATATATCTGACTATACGACTAATAAGACTAAATACCTACTATTATATCTCTTTCATGACCTGACTTTTATCTTACATAAGTATGCTAACGTACAAACATTGTTTTTATATTAAGTGTATAGTTAAGTATTTAATAGTTGCACAAAAGGGCTACATAATTACATAATTAAACCTTACATTACTAAGATGGTGTGATATTTATAAATGTTTGGTTGAAATTGTTTTATGTATAAATTCATATCGTTGTGCTTATTACTACTATTCAACTACAAATACTATTGAATATTTATATAGATCATTCAAGAAATACCATCGTATAATAACAATTCAGTTTCAAATGAAAAACTATTGTTTTAGGTATGTAAAATACACTTTTAGTGAAGCGTGCCATTGAAAATTAGGTTTTATCGTAAATTAGAATACAGCATAGATTATTTCGTCACACATATTGTAATTTATAATATATTGTAAATGTATGCTGGTGGCACGAGACACTATTTGCTAACAAACCATCAAGATTGTTAATTATTTAAAACTGTGTCGCAAAAATATTTGTTGTAAAAGTGCGTATTCTCTCTGAAAATATTAAGAAACCTACTAAGCTAACGAGAGACATACTTCAAATCAAAGTGTTTACCAATGGCACCCTCCACTAATACCGCAAGAATATTAACGTTAATCATGTGTAGGTATTTAATTTCCATTTATTATTCTGTATCAGTAATGCTAACATTACTAAAGTTACTTGTGATTTCTATGAATCTGATAGTTTCGCCCCCGAAGCTTACGGCCGGACCTCAGAACTTATGGCTGGTAGCCGGCTGCTCAGGGGGGGTTACATTCATTCCCATATTGTCATAAGAAAAGTCTAGAGTAGTATCTTCGGCCGGGTGCCGGTTGCTAAGAGCTGTGCTGATAGTTTTAGGTGTAGTTGCTCCTTGACTTTTCTCAGTTTGTGATGTCCTCGTTTCTAAATCACGAGCATTAAGGGGTTGTGGGGCTCGTGTCGGTGGCTCAGGGTTCCTAATTTCGAGTTTGAGCTCGTGTTTCGGTTTCGGCATCTCAGCGTGAGGGTTGTGATGGGTCAGGTCGTTTGGGTATTGTTTCACACGGCTCTGGAAATTTTTGCAACGAAAATAAGTCAAGCAATATTATCTATCTATCTTATCTACAAATAGTATATTCATTTGCATTCTATCTGTCATAATAATATTCATTTATTAGTCGAAACTTCGTTGTTAGTTCATTATTCTCAGGCTTCAGGCTTCATTATTAACACACACATAAATTTATTGTTTAGTAATTAGGTGAATTTGTATTCTAAATGTTTTTGAACGTGAATTTAGATCCAGGGTTAGCTTAGCATGCTTTAAAGTGACCTTTACCTAATATTATTTAGACACGCCATTGCTAGAAGACAATTATGGACATGGACATGGTGATGATGCTAAAAAAATAAAAAAGGCCTACATATATAATTTACCGGCTGAAACTTCTGCTTGATATATCTCCAGGAGATTTTTCCTCGGCAGATGATGATCAAGATGAGAACCAGGATAGCCAGCGCCACCGCGCTGATGATCAGAGCCGTTTGCGCTTGACGCTGCACACCTTTGAAAGATAAACTTTGTCAACTCACTTTCGCTAATTGGATTTTTTTTAAGAGACTTTCTCTTTAATTTCTGATATTTAAGCAAATCAATAAAAACATAAATTCGATATAATACTGACATTAGGAATAATATATTTAAAACTTATAACAGTGTTTTAGGTTTCTGAGACTACGATAGTGGCAAACAAGCTAACGGCCCGCCTGGTGGTAAGCTATTACCGTTGTCTATGAACGCCTGCAAATTTAGGGGCATCACATAATAATAATAATATTCTACCACACTCACACAGCGCCATCTAGTCTCAAATTAAGCAATTATATTTGCTTGTGTTATGGGTACTAAACAACTGATATACTAATTATATACCTACATTTTTTTTTGTAAGTACATACATATTATAGATAAATTACACCCTGACACAGAAGAAGCCTTCATGCTCATCACACAAAGATTTGTCCTGGGTGGGGATCGAACCCACGACCTCTGGCTCTGGCACGGCCAGGCAAAGCTTTGGTGACACTGTAAAATCCTATAATATCCCAATCTACTTTTTAGATGTAACCAATATAGGTAACTGAGGATGCACCTACGAGATAAAACATCATACAAAATAAATCCATAGTGTCAGAACATAGATATCAAATTATTAACAATTAAAAAAACATTCAACAGTGCTTAAAATAAAAGGAAGCATTAAAATCTGTTCAAGCTCTATAATGCAGAAAGCAAAACAAAAATAAAGTAGGCTTCAAAATTAAAATATCTCTTTCCAAGTTTCCAGTACAAATTTACCTACTTGTATTTAGTAAGAATTTATGAATAGTGAGCTCAACAGTCGTAATTATAATCAGATTTTAATCAGTTTCTCAAAAAATATTAAGATGTGCGTAAACACTAAATACTTGCAGAAAGTGTCGCGAGGGTATTGAACAGTGTGCTGTGCAAGATAATAATATGCTTAAATGAATATCGCAATAACGAAGCATTGTTAGACAAGGACAACAGCACAAGAAAAGCACTTGAGCAGTCAGTGATTATGCTTGTTGCAAATTCAAAACAAATCAATGAAGCACATAAAACCAGGAGACTGATCATAAGTTTGCGATATTCGCGCAGCAAACATCTCAGCAGTCCAATTAAAGTATCTAACTTCGCTGTGCAATTCCAGCATTTTGATAAACTTATAATATTGAAACTTTTAAACAATTTTGTAGAAAGAACTATTTCTGTAAAACGTCTGACTGTAAAATCGTATCCTACTTGTTTTTATGTAACATAGAATTCGATCTTCGGTCTTAGGAGCTGAACAAAGTCCCGGCTTATTCAATATTAACTCGCTGGAGCACAATCGGACAGAAAAAGGACATTCACATATAAAACACAGAAACCCATTTATGTCACGTTTAAAAGAAAAATAAACTTGGGCGTTTTGTGAGGCCACAGACTTATCGAAATCACATGACCAAAATAAACTGCCAAACGTTAGTAAATGATTCTTACATTTTATTTGTACAACAGTATACTCGGATTTATCTACTTTAATTTATTGTTTATTATATTATTTTGAACAAGATAAACTTCTCAAAACCCCTCAAGGTTTACATTTTGACGAAATAAATAACAAATACCACTTATGCACAACTTTAAGTTGGTTCGATGGATTAAGAAGTCCATAGGCTACAGTAATACCTCAGGACCCTTTCGACCGGTCCGTTTGTATATTTGACAACTAACTAATTAAGATGTGTATATTATACTTCGTAAATAAACTTAAATACCATACAGTGTCAGTACAAACAATGTGTTTTGTGTCACGAGAACCACGATAACGTCACGTCATTAGACTGATAAAAAATATATTAAGGTTTATCTTGAAGGAGGCGTCAAACGTATCGCCTAGCACGGTTAAAGCACATTATGGGCATGACAAAAATAAAAATGTTCGCAAGGGCTAAAACAAAATTTTAAAATAATTCGCACGTACACATAACATAATAGAAAATATAGAAAGCGATACAGTAGGTTTACTTACTGCTCAAATCACTAGCAGGTGGCATTTCCTCCGACCGGCGCATATATCTCAAATCTAGAAGATAGCCTGTAACAAACGTAATGACGATATAAAATTAATCTGTTATTTCTAGACAAAGGCGCGGGGCCCGCTTGGAGGGTTATAGTGAAAACAGATTAAAGAAAATACAAAACTGACATGGAAAATCTTTCAGAGAAGGATTGGAGTTTAATCACAAACTTGTTATAGAAATATACAAAGCAGTTCCCTTTTTTCCTCGTTTATTGGATCAATTATTATTTTTTACAAAGAATACTCGGGAACAAAAGAGTTTATTTACTACAGAGAATAGTTAATTTGAAAAATTACATTTTATACAAAGAAATGTTTTACATCTCTTAAAGATTTTGTTTATGTTCGTGTATTTGTTTACTTTAACCCGGCTAAGATACAACAAATTAACTTTATTTTAAAACTAAACATTGATGATAGGGGGACCAGAAAAGAAAATTCAAATGTTTCAAGTTCTTTTCAATCGTTATCAATATACTCTAAAATTGCATTTTCTTAAACACCTTTTCCCTAGCCGTGGCTCAACACAATAAGATTATATAAACAATTATTGAAACAGACATTAAACTGTCGTTCTATGAAACCTTCTTTGATCCGCATAATTTACTTGTTGATTAATTTTATAAATTAATGATAAGGGCCTTTTTTTTATTTATCATCGTAAATAGCTACAAGCTCCCAATTTAAATATTTCTATAATTATTTCAAATAGCTAACATGAAAATTAAATTATTACAATTAATTTATCTATATTCTACATGCGGTACACTTACCAGGTCTCAAAATAATAATAATAATGTTTTATTTTCTCTCTCAAAAAGTAAGTACATTAGTGCTTATAATAATAAGTTTTAACAACACAGTTTGAATACCTTTGAGAGAGCTGGAGTCTGTACTAGGTAGGTACTAGACCTGTATGACAAATCTCAATGAAAAAAGAATCGAATCTTCAGGACCTAAAATAGTTTAATAGTGAATTGGCCATTTTAATCACAGTACCAGTAGCAAAATACACGAAAAGCTTCCAGAAAACTTTAAACAAATAAATATTTTAAAAAAGTCTGATCAAACCAATCTACAGATAGTATTTGTACAAAGTAACGTCTCAACGACATGGGGTCGCATCACACCCATTTTTCTTCCTGTCAAATGTTTAGAATGTAATATTGCCTATTGTATGCATTTTCTCAACAGTGGCTTTGGAACAAAATCCGATAACCAGGTCTTATATAACCCGGTTCATAGTTCAAAACTACTAGTCTTGTAACTTTCAATACAGACTAAAAAGAAATAACATTATGTAGTTCTACATAAGATACCAAGTAGGTGTATTGTTTAGTTTAAATGGATTAACAATACCAATGCATTAACGTTGTGGTGTGTTTCTTTTCTAGATAACAAAAAATTAGGACCGTGAGTTAGTTGACACAGGTGAGGTCGGGGAAAAAATGTCCCTAGCAAACAATTAGCAGGTCGAGGTACGACAGGTGCTCGCCCGGGCAAACACACACACAGATATATATTAGATATTCCCTTATGGTATTTTACTACTACTACACACAAACCACGACAACGACAACTTTGAATTCTTACTTTTTAGTTATGTATCTTCAAGATTTTTGTAAATAGCTCTATAAGTTACAAAAACGCACAAAAAATAATATCTAATATAATCTTTGCGCTATCTAGTTGATGAAGAAATAAAAATTTTAGGTTTTATTTAAAACTTAAAAGTGAGCTGAGTGCTCCTTTGATTCCACGACTCAAGTTCATTCAAATCTTGTCCATACTTCACTTTGTTTACAGACAAACTAATTGAAAACACGATTTAATTGCATCGCGACATATGGTAGTGAAGCAGATTACACTTGCACAATTTATAAACACGGACCCACCTGTACCTGAGCACATACGCACACAACGACATAAGAGAGATGTATCTATGTGTGCGTATTTCATGTTTGTGTGCGCGTCGTACCTGTCGGCATCAACAGAGCATGACTTTTATGGGTATTGTTACACCCCTTACCAATGATCCTACGGCTGCATTCTATCCGTTCAGTTATAACATTATTTGTGAATTGCGTTGTGTGTCTCGACGACTGTTGGCCCCAGTTTGAATAACTTAGTACCGGCCATCGTCATACACCTGATACTACACTTACAATCAACTTTAATCGTCCTTATTTGTTGATAAGGCTAGTATTATTTTAGTGAATCGATACTTAAAAATTACTTGGGTTCAACCCAGACAAAGATGAACTAGAACTACTGCAATTACCGAGATTGGTCCATAAGAGATCTAGATACCTTAACCCTACTACAGGCTAAATATCTCATTCATTGTCAATACTTACTTACAAATACTTACAAAGCGGTCAGAATATTATGCAAACCGAGCTGTCAAAATGCCTAATTCAAAACTTCCAAGACTAATAAATGAGTATTGAATATATCTAATACTAAAATCATTGATATTATACATATATTTTATTTTTATTAATCAAAATACCATTGCTTTTTATGTTTGATTAAAATTGAGTAAGAAAATGTTTTTCTTCTGCTCTATAAGCAACTTTACTTAGAATAAATTATCTCTTTCTAACAGAATGTAATCAGCGCCTTTTTTCTAAGAAATGGCTGCCAGTCTTTATTATAGTTATTTCTCATTAAATTACTACTGTACAAAATCCCTACAATGTTGTTCTGCAAATGAACAGAAAATTATTTACCTATAATAATTTATTTTCTCCAGGAACAATGTGGTTTGCTTGAAGAATTAATTCTCACATTTTAATAGGAATTTTGTAAACTCAACTATATAGGTACTTACATTACATAAAAACACACGGTATCAGTAATTACCGGGTGGATCTAAGTAATAGAAGAATTTGTAGATGATTAGATGTCGTTTGACATTATTTATAAGTATAAACCGAGATCCAATGATTTCTTCCAGTTTGATAAGAGGGAATAAAGAAAATTACCTTTTTGTAGAGTTCAACGTTGAGCATTTGTGGGGCAAATAGAGATTGAATTTATTATATTTATATTTATTGACGATTGAATTAGTCACGTGACTTACCATCTGCTGACGGTGAAGGAAAACATCGTGAGGAAACCCGCATACTAGTAGAAGTAATTCTAAGTGTATGTGTGGGCGCTACAATAGATCAGTAGTAACTGGTCGTCGTAACAAAAAAGGCACTCTATGGCATCTAACCCAAAAATAATAATTAATACTGAATAATAATTGACATTACCGTGTTCTGCGACCCCGCGCTTTATGTAATAGCAGTTATACTCCCCAAGTTTTCGTTTCAAAGCGCATTCCTCTTTCGCCCAAAATAGACGAATTAATTATTACGAAAAAATACAGTATAGTCAAGGCAAAGTCAATTTTTTTTATTTCGTTTTGATCACATACATGATACTTATGAACATCATACAAAGCAAAAAAAAAGGTATCAGCAAATTTGCCTACGGCCAGTTCACTGACAAGGTTGAGCTCTGAAAAGAACTTGGCTAGAAACTCAGGCCACTCTTTTTAATCGCAATTTACCTATATAACATTTCATTACAAATACCTACTACTCGTACATCCATTGTTTCTAGTACATTAGAATCCTAATTACTTATATCGTACACTGTTGCTTCTCTAAACTTGAAACCACTCAAGATGCTTGACCTGAAACCTACACATTCTTAAGCAAAGTGCGAGTGAGAGATAAGCCTGCTAAAAAGAGACAGAGAGAGTTATTAGGTGGTTTGCGGCTACAAAACTGGTTATAAACCTCTTTGTATAATGATAACAGACTTTATACCTGAGAGAATTGGGTAAATAATAGATTGTTCACTCCGTTAAGCTTCTATTATTATTTGTTCATGTTAGTCATCTTCAAGGATTTCCATCAGATGGAAACATGGCTGTTGAGTCTTGAAATTTTTATCGCATTCTGATAACTCAAACCTTGAATTTTGTTTTGTGCGATTATAAATTCGTAATAATATCCTGGCTTAACTGACTTTTTTATCTGTTGATTCAATTTTTAAGAGCGTACTATTGACGAATAAATTAATGAGAGCAATCTATAATTTTAGTTTCAAGCAGTATTATGTTATTTAATACGAGTTAACACCTTGTTATTTGCAATAGGTCCATAATAAGACACTTACCCTGGCATTCCTTGACGCAAGCCCCCACATCGTAATTATGGCTAGTCTTGTTACAGACGACGCTGCAAGGGGCACAGCGGTTTGTCTCTTCTGAGCAGTACTCTTCGAGCTGACACACCAACTGACCGCATCTGACGCCGTCGAGCGTAAGCTGAGCTGTCGCGGCGCCGGCCACCGCCAGCAGGCATGCTAGACGTGACATTGTAGATCTATAGAGAGAAAAAGCTTCAATAAATCAGCTGTAAAAACATTTAAACAGGGTGTATTTGTTCTACCAAAAACTAGGTCAACGGAAAGTACCCTATAGGTTTTTTTTTGCCTTCCTTTAAGCAAGCATCGACGAAACTCTATTTTTTATTGCATTTACTTAGAACTCTGTTCTTGCACTGCTTCAAGATATTGTAGACTCGTGTGTTTGATATTAATTTCAGCTTGGTACCTTCGAGCAATCCCTCCTTCAATTGAGGTAGTAGTTTGATACCTAATATAGGGAAATGGTTAGCCATTTGATACATTTATATATTGATAAAGTGTTAATTTTCAACTTTAATCGTAAAAACCTGAATTTTGATAATACAAAAATAATATATTAATAATAAAAAATATATTAAGTATTATTCTTATTATACAATATATATACAATTTCCCATAGATAAATACCTTACAAACTAACATACACAAAATTATAAAACTACTTCTAATATGCTAACGGCATCTCGTATAGTTTTAAGTAGGTACTTGTATGACACATTATGATCCCTATCTGGTGTCCTAAAAGAAGTATAGTGTACTACAACATGTAAACATAGTACCAATTAGCTATACTTAGTAACCTGAATATTATTTTGCTTTCACCATATCTGAAGCGGCATTTCGACATTTGCACAAAAGATTTAGTAACAGTGAGGGTTATAATAATTGTTTTCGACCCGGCATCATTAGCGCTCTACACGGTCCATTCTCATCTTACGAATGTGTTGGGTTTTGTTAGAGCTTTGCGTCGAAGAAAATCACAAGGTTACTTGTGGGAAATTTACATTGGTACGCGTGTCGGTAACCTGCACAGCAAGAATAGCCCTGTTAATTATCTAGTATATTCTAGCAGTACGGAAATATTTTAGTCTCCAAGGTGTATATTTTATATAAGGGAGAATTTTTTATTTAAAATTCTATTAGGTAGATCAGTTTTAGTAGATACGTTTGATAAATTGTGATTTTTTTTCTTTTGGCTTAGTTAGACTTTCTGTTATGCTATCGTTTTCGTTAATACGGTTTTTTATAATATAATATTATGATTTTTGTTCTAAATTAATTTGATTTATACTGTTTTATTTGAATTTCATGATTAAATTTAACCTACCTTCTTTATAAGAATATTCAAATACAATTGTAATTGTTCCGTGAATAAATAATAACATATTAGATACTATGAGTTGATCTTTCAGTTAACTCTGACTGAAACCGATAACTTGTCTGCAATATAAAATAACTCTAACTTAATTATTTAAAAAAATTAAGCAGTAGATAATCAATCTTGGTGTAAATAAATTAAGTTCATAATTTTCTTTATTTTATGCACTTTTATTTTATTTAGATACAAGATTGACTTAATTGACTGTAGGTAAATAATAAATAAATTAGTCCATTTCAAATATTGAAACCGGTATATATATATATATAAGCACAAGGTATGAGTATTATTTGCAAAACAAAAGTAGGTATGTCACAGCTTATTCACGAGGACCACGATTTACTTACTGACTCAATTTATTTTATGATATCACTTGTATCATTTAAGATATTATTACTCACATTGTATTTGATCAGAGTTAACACTTACAAATAGTTCAGATGTTTCCGGAATAATTGTCACCATATCTTATGATTAGTAATGTATTATTATTTTACCTTTCAATTGAATAAAGGAATAGCCACTACAAACCTTACTAAGGAAATTAAACAATAGCGCTACAGAGAAAATGATACCTATACCTACACAATGTTTTTATCCGTTTTTATTGAAGAAGAAATTGTCAATTTAACATCAGCATTTCTACATTATAACACTGTTTATCATCATCATCATTTCAACCAATTTCTGTCTCAACTGCTGGGCACACAGAATGTGGAGGGAATTTAGTTTACTATATCACGCTGGCCAGATATGGGTTGGTATAGGGTTTGTTTCGAATTTTCCGTAACACTGTCACAGTGTTTTAAACAGGTAACAAATATTCGTACCTATATAACAACTATTTCAAATTTACTGTGGATAATTCGTAAAATAATAAATTATTATCGAAAAATACTAAACACCAGTTCAGTGTCTACTAAAAAAATATAGGACAGGTTTTTGTTTGACTTAAGCTATCGTAACCGCCGTTTTTCCAACTACGAGTATCAACAATTTAAACGCTTGCCTTAGAACAAGTGTATGACTCATGCTAGCATCACCAAGCATTGCGTGAAAAAGTAAACTGGTATACGATTAACACAGTGACTATTTTATTCATGTCCATATTATATTTGTATTTTACTTGTATTTTTTTTAAAGATGAAACAAGCCCTGTGTAGCGTGTGACTTACAAACATACAATTAACGAACACAAAGTAAACACAGACTCGAAACAAATATCTATGAATCACGAATAAGATACCATGCATACTGGCATAAAAAAGTAATAATTAAAATAACTTACACCTAAATAAATATAACCTTTACGTTTTATTTTCTACACAAATTAAAATTGCACTAGTCAATTATTAAATACGGGTAATAACAAATACTAGTTTTAAATGTTATTGAGGCGTTACACACGACACACATTGAGTCTTTAAACAGGCCCTAAATTAGAATGATAGTTGCATTTGAATTACGAAACCGTTAAGTGTCGATAGAAATAATAAATACTTTCGTCGCATAGTAAGCAGGATGACTCACACTCGCTTATGCTAAGTTCCTTAGACATTTTTTAGACGGCCCACTCACTGGCACGATGCAAAAATACTAGTGCCTTAAAAATATACTTCATGTTATAATAAATTTTAATATGGTTTCCAATCAATTGTTGCCAAACACATTGAGGATGTGTATGCAAGCAAATAAATTTCAAAACAAGTGACGATTGCTAACAATGAGATTACAAATATTGTAGCTTAAGTAAACAATACGTAACACTATACTAACATTTTGTGTTCATATATTGAAGAACGCAATAAGTAAAAAAACTTGAAAATTTTGAATTATATAAACACAGAAGTTGAACTCGTTTCTTTACAAAAGATTTAAAGAAAGTCGTAAGCTAAATCGTATAGAAAGTCGTAAGCTAAATCTAATCAAATAAATAAAATTAAAGTGTTTGTTTGTAATATCAAAATAACAGGTTTTAGAGTAGACTTATGAAAGTATGTAGTGAAGGTAAGTTACATAACAAAAACACACTTTGTAAACTTTTTGTCTGTCTGTTTGACACATTCGTAACACAGTGGTAAGCCGATGGTCTCTTTCAACAGCTGTGATTGGCTTACTAAATCGCGCCATATTGCCGGCATGTGATTGATCGATATTAGTCCATCGGTCTGCTATCTACGTGTTTAATTTAGCAGAGTCCGCCCACTGATATCATGGAAAGACTGTGTCGGCGGCACCAAGACAAGAAAATCATAACGAGAACTTTTACTACCTATTGCATCTTAGTCATCGACTCATCGCCTACCATAATTTGTCCAAGCAATCACTATCTCATTACATAATCATCTTACGCAATTATCATTAGGATTGGTAAGGACAGAGCTTCACTTAAAACTTTCATTCAGACTTTTCTAAATAAAATCGCAATTTTGATTGCATTACAAAATATAAAAGTAACAAGAAAAAGTTTTTTTTTCGGGTTACAGCTAGTATTAGATAAATTACTGATTTTTATTGCGAATAGTTTTCTCTTAAGTACAACAATAGGCGTACATAAGCCTCTTGTTCTATAATAACACAGTAGCCACTGAAAAAATATTTTTAAAGTGTCCATAACACTATAAATATCTTACGTTTGTATCCGCAATTTAGCACGTCGTTAAATAAAATTATAACTCTTATTTGATTCGACGTTAATGTTCAAAAATTTCCTAAATAGTATCAGAAAAGAAACTTCGTATTGTTTTGCTTTGCTGTAGCTAATAATAGGAATGTTGTCAATTATTTATAATCATTGTATTAATTTAAAATGATATGATAATACCTATATTAATGCTACGCAACAACATTGATTTTAACGACCTTCTATGAGTCATTGTAAGCAGACCTGTTTTAAAGTCAACTTTTTTAAACCTTGAAGCGTTGTAAGCTCGAAAATAAAATAATAAATTACCAACAATAAAAAAATTAAAGAAATATAGCTTTCAAACTAATTTAATAGATTAGTTAGTGCTAATAGTAGCTCTATTTTTTGTAACTAAATAATATCGGGTAGGGTAACAGGAACAATACTGAAAAATGCTAATGAGACCTCATCTAACAGAAATGAATGACGTAAAGGATGTTTTTGTCATGTTTTTATTTTATTTTATTTAGCACACCAACAGTACACATAAATAAATACATTCACAAAAAAAAAACAACAAACAAAGGTGCCATTATATAGTAAATGCACAGATAAGAGGCATGCATGGCATTGAATAACTGTAAACTCAAGTTAATACTCGAGACAACAAAGTTAGGTAGGTACCTACTAATAAAATATTACAACATCTTAATTACATAATATAAAGACTTAAAAGCAAAACATAATATACTGATGATCACATTTAAATACCAAATTAGGTACCTACTTGATAAACTAGGTACGTTAAATTTTACAGCATTATCTACAATATGTTAAGTGTTGGTGACTACTTGCCGATCTTGAAATGCGATTTTGTGATACTTATAATAAAAATATCAAGACCTATTTCACTGTTTGTCTTCCACTTAGATGATGTATAGTTCACATCACCACAAGTGTGATTCATAAATAATTTTCACACAAAAATGCGAATTAGTACTCGCGTTATCTTAATTAGTTTACACATTAGTCAGTGTTACATGTAATGAATGAAAACGAAAGTAGGATATAGACCATTAAAATTAATTAATCACCTTTAATGTTGGCAGTGAAGACTACAAAGACGAATCGTGTTACCTGACTCAAAACAACGTGGAACGTTAGTGTTTATCCTGAAGCCACCGCATATCACAATGAATTTTAAACAAACTTTCAAGGAGGAAACTGAGGCTCAAACATTTCACTGAATTCACTCATCATTATAACCAAACGCATTTGCTCTGAATCACAACTGTGGTAAGTTTTAATACGGTTGCTAGGCAACCAGTAAATATACATAGCTCTTGATTCTTATTGGAAATGGTGTGAGCGTGAGGTTTTGTTTCAAGACACAATACATATATACACATTATGTATATACCCGTGGATTATTTGCGCAGTTGATTTTATTTGCGCAGTGGGTATTAATTTATATTAGCTTTATTTATTGGCACAGGTCTCTCTTGGGCCCCGAAGTAAGACAATATTCTCTAGTCTCTATACATTTCTCAAACATTCGGCTCCCTTTTGACAATTCTTTTTTTACATAACTAGCTGTTGCCCGCTGTTTCACCCGCCCTGATTTTGATTTCCGTGTTTAAATTTTATAAACATGTTCCAATTGTTCTCATCGCAAGAATTTAATGATTTTTTTTATTATAGTATTGGCCCAGCAGTTTTCAAGTTATGCCGCGACTAAAGGTAATAGGGATTTTTTAAGACAATGTCTGCACTATAATAAAATATTTTGTCTTCGTACAGAGCCCTCAGTGGGTGAGCCCGACTCGCACTTGACCGATTTTTCAAAACCAATTGCGTTAATTGGTTCTTACAATAAGTTTAATAGTTTGTAAAGTACACTTTAAATAAGCAAGTATAAGGAATTCGGCTTGATGTGACAAGTAAACAAAGCGCAGTGATCTAAGCGATCACCTTGAGACGATCTTGTCGTACGCGCACGTTTAATAAAACCTCACGGCAAAGGTATTCATGTTAATGATCTATCTACCACGTAGGTACTTATTCAGTAGTATTTTCTATGCAACAAAACGTACCTACGTGTTAATTACGAACATTGATAAGAATGTACAAGCTATGCATTTTGTCAGTATATGTTTATTATGAAATGAAGATAGCGTTAAGTGTTTAATTCCCAAATAGTTTGACAGAGGGCATCACACCTACATGTCGATAACTAGGATGGGTCTCATGTACATTGTAATGAATAGGCACGAGCCCGTTGTCATAACATTCACAGGTCACATTTCCAAGCTCCAGGCATACTGAACTGAACCCAAATATCATTTTACTCGAACCCAAATACCATTTTACCTGACCCGGTAATCAAACCCAGGATACGACACTGAGGCACCTTTATTTTATAGGTACTAGCTGTGTCCACGACTATTTTTTCACGGAACCCTGATATTTTTCCAAAATCAAAGTAACCAAGTCCCTATATTAGCTATCCACCAGTAAAAGTTCCATCGAAATCGGTTCAGTAGTTTCGGAGTTTATCTCAAACAGACAGACAGACAAAAATTTAACAAAGTGTGTTTTTGTTATATGTAACGAGGTAGGTAGTAGGTACATACTTTCATATGCCTACTTTAAAAAGCTGTTATTTTGATATTACAAATAGACACTCTTAATTTATTTTTTACAATGGCTTGTCGAACTGTATTTACAGCATATTTCAATTTTATGAACATTCTTGAACCCACCAGCAAACTATGATGGATAGACTTTGCAATGATAAAAATTCCAATACAAAAAACATTTGCTAAAGTAAAACAAACGTGACCTTATAATTTATATACGAAGAGTAAACTGAGATATAAATATATAATCCTTGAGTTAACCTTCGGATATTAATCATAACATTAATTACTTCACAAACAATATTTATTAGCCAATCAATAGTTTGTTCTACACATCAAACGTTTAATACTGTTTGAAGACATCCCCTGCACGGATATCATAGAAGGTTCTTGTTCGTCATTACCTCACGGCGACCATAACTTCAAGTATAGAAAGCGACGCATTGAAGAAACCTTGACGCCAACCACACATTATTGTTTTAGGTTCATTAGTATGCAACATATAACGCAATGAGGACCTCCACTCGACGTCTATGTACGTCTTACAAACAGAAAGAAAATACCACAGCAAATACAACTTTATTATTCAAGCGATAAGATTTTAATTTCAGTAATAATCCTCAATAACAAAAAGTGCAATCGAGCTAAAAGGAAAATGTATTGTTCGGTTGTTTGTACTTATAAAAGAGGGCCACCACCATGTCATTACGTAGGAAGAAGGACGGACTACATGGTGATATATTATGCATAAGTTGCAACTGTTATCGATCCCTTAAGTTCCCAAGCCATTGTATTTGTGTAATAGAGTAAAAGCCGTTTTTGCCGCTGTATTTATTAAATATGTATTAAATAATGACGTGCAGTTACAAAGGAAAAGGTAAGGAAAAGTTAGACATGGTTGTATTCTGAAAAGGTTTGAATAATGCCTGTATTTAACAGAAGCGAAACCTGTAAACAAGAATATTGAATACAGAATAAGCTGATTGAATACAAATTGGTGACAAACTGTATGAACATAGCAAATAGCTATAAACAAATTGAATGGCCCAATCGGTCTGTGCCTGATCGAGAATAGTCCGGATATGATTGCGACACACTATTCTGGCCCGGATATTACTTCGAACTGTCTCAAATTCCTACTATTGACTGTTTGCTTACCTGCCCAGATTACTTTACACAGGACCTTAGTAATAAAACTGCATTCAACATTGATTTCAAATTTTAGTCTAGAATATTTAAAACGCATGTATATACATAAATTTTATTTTATTTTATTTCTTCACCGTCACATTATCTTTATCGTGGTCTTTATAAATCATCATCTCAACCCATAAATGTCCCACTGTTGGGCACTGGTCTCCTCCAAAGAATGTGGAGGGAATTTAGCCTACTATACCACGCTGGCCAGACGGGTTGGTATAGGGTGTGTTTCGAATTTTCCTTTAAAAATAAAACTATCAAATTATATAAGTCATCATCATCATTATTTCAACCCTTATAGGTACTGGACACGGGTCACCTTCAAAGCTTTTGGAGGTAATTTGGTCAACGCTGGCCAGACGGGTTGGTTCGTTTGGAATTTTCCTGCTTTTGCAGTGCTCTTATCTAAACCTTAGTCGCTTTTTACGACACTCATGGGTTGAAATGGGGTAGTGACGTTATGTATTCTAAATCCGTCACTACACGGACTGATATAAGTACTACATATGTTTTTTAAATTTAGTTTGTGATTAAATTGGGACTAGATGGCGCTGTGTGAATGTATGAAAATATAATTATTATAATTAAAACCTTAATGCAAAAAAATCACAAATAATATAAATATTAACAATAATGTGTATATTACTCAAACACAATAATGTATAACAAATGGAACTGAATAATAAGGTACCTATATTTTTCATCATTACATAAATATTTGTTCACGGTGCGTGTAGAGTTTGTTAAGAATACGAGTAAGATATTTATTATAATTAATGCTTGTTTTCCGATAAGGTATGGAGATTCGTAGTCAGGTGTGACGTCATTCATGTAATCATCAAATCCAAGGTTATGCCACGTAATTATATATGTATGTTTTTAGGTGTCTATAATAACAGAAAAATTTTAGTAGTTTATGGTTAGTAATAAAATTGAATAGCATTTATCATTTAAATAAGACATGGCATCATGCCTTTTAAATTTTATATAACCGTTTATAATTAAATAACTGGATACTCACCCATTTTAGTTAATTATGTTCACACTAAATTTTGTTAATTATCGCGGAATTACATTTTATAAATCACTGCATCAAAAAGAGATTGCTCATTTCATTACTCGTATGAATTAATACAAATTAATTGCCTATAGACGTGAAAAATTACGCGCAATCACCAACTGTATGTTTAATTATATTATTATTAATGATAAAGTAATGTGGTAGGTATTTAGAAGTAAAATAAAATACAAATGCCTCAATTATAGACCATAATTATTAATATTTAATAATAATTAAGTAATTCAAATAAAATAGAAAACCGTGCATGAAATTTTTAATAAATTCTATTAGGTATAAATAAAATAATATTGCTTTAAAAAAAGAATAAAGAATTGAAAAAACGATTTACATACCCAAAGCAATGACCATCTGCCGCTTAAATTTTCTCTTCCTGAACTTGTATGTCGAAAATTCAAGCCAAATCATTTTATTAAACACTGTTTTATGATATGTTAGTACAATTTAACTCAATAAAATTTATATCTGAATTTAATTTTTGTGAAAGCAACTGGTTGAGGGCTCGGTTACCCTTTTCTTGGTCGTCACAAGAATGACGTTTCCTTCGGCCAGTAGCAATAAAGACAACTAGGTACATAATTTATTGATAAGTTTAATAATAGCCTAAATCGATACGGTATGCACCAGTCATACGTTTACAGGTCGCCCTGAATACAGTGCAAGACACTTTGATGTACCACGAAGTAGCTTCTATTGATTTATTACCAGGTGGAGAAGTTACCACGTTCCCTTTAGGCTCTTTTATTATTACATGAACTGGATCGATTCGTTGTTAGCCTTACTCATTGTAAAGGATAGGTCTGATACTTTTAGAAAATATTTAACCACGCAAGTTATGGAAGTAGCTTCTTATTGTGTTACATTATCTTATAAGCTCTATTTATTTTTCCCCTTTCCCTCTTGCTACTCATTTTTAAAAGGTTAGTAAGTATTAGTATTTTGTAGACAGAAAATATGTACCTAGACCTATGGCTTATTCCATTAATGTCTTAATTCATTGATTCTTAAGATTCTGTCGAAGAGGATTCTTACTTTTCAATAGAAACAGAATCTTCAACAGGTTTTGCCCACACACAATGCATAAATTCTTGCGTTGTATGCATATTGTGAGTTAAGTTAGACAGCGGCATGACGGTGTCCCTGGCATAATTATACATGCCATGAAGTGGTTTATGGCGAAGACAAGACCTACTAACTCATCTGCTACTAATAACAAAAGTAGTGCAAATAGGTTTCTTAAAATAAATATTTAAACACAACGAATGCAGTTGCAATGCATCAATTAGCAAAGCAGAACTAACCTGTGTATTACCATTCAGTAATTATATGCTAATTAATTATGCTTAAGTAGATACTACAGAACGTCATTACGGTAGTTGTTCAAGAATATCCTAATTATAATAATATGTAAGCGATGGTGGCTGAATGGATAAGGGACCGGCGCGACGTGCAAAACGAGAGTTCGATCCCGACCGGTAGTACCAATGTGGATTCCACTTTGTGGAATTTATATGTACTAGTCAAGTGACTTACCATCTGCTAACGATGAAGGAAAACATCGTGAGGAAACGCACATACTCTAGAAGAAATTCTATGAGTGTGTCTGATCCACCAACCCGCACTAGGCCAGCGTGAGTGGATTATGGCCTAAACCCTCTCAGCTCTCTAGTTACAGGAGAGGAGACCCGAGCCCAGCAGTGGGACATTAACGGGTTGCTGCTGATAATAATAATATGAAAAATAAGATATAGAACTATGATATTTTTAAGTTTATTCCAGCATTTTTATATAACATAAAAATAGATAGGTACCAAACGAAAGTGAAAATGTTATTAAATAAAATTTCTTACCCAATTTCACCAAAAGTCAAACCAACTACCTATAGTTAAGTTATTTTTATCGTATCAAATTTGAAATTACACTGATGATCAGCCCACCTCATGCACACGACACGTTCATAATAAAGTGCAAGAGAATATTTTATAGAAATAACAGCTATTTGCTCAGTACATATCATTAGCTGTCTCTGAAGTCATAAAGACCGGCTTAAAGCTAAGCCTATTGAACTCCGTATTGCTAATGAGCCCCATGTCTTCTCATAATTCCCCTTCAAGACAATACACTTGTAAAGCCGAGCAAATCTCGGTTCTTGATCATTTCAAAATAAGGATTTACTACCCCTGATGTCTCTGCACTTCGCATATTCTCTAATTAATTCGACCACTTAAATTAAATAGTATACCTGCTCATTCGCCTTATTATCAATTTTAATCTGATGGCTAGATAAATTGAATAATACTATGAAAATAATTGTTATAAATAAAGATTTGAGTGTACCTAATAAATTGAATAGTAATAATAAATATCATATTTATATAAGTACCTCATATAAGTTATACTGATATTTTTTTGTTTAACGAAACTTGACTTTCTTTAACGAAACATTTTTCGTAAATTGAAAAATAATATTATTTGTATAACTCTAGAGTACTTATTCCTAGGAATAGGTATAAAATAAATAGCAGTCCTTAATGTGTCGCATTTAAATAACTTCAAAAGGGGAAAAATTTAAAAGATTTTATCTTTAATTTGTACCTGCTTTGTGATAGACAACGTGTGCGTGAAGCACCTACCCCGGCATACCAATCAATAGTCAGTTGTTATGGTGAAACCCCAGGGGTATTTTTCTCAGAAGTCATAAATACTCTATAGTAACCAGTCGATTCGTATCTACTTAATTATTCTACCGATTTCTACCCACAGTTCTTGTCGCTTATACGAATCTTCTAATTATTATGTAGATGTTCCTTTATTTGATATAACAATTTTTAGGTTGAATCTCGAAAAAAATAGGAAATTGTCGTAGTTTTTTAGACGCAGCAGTTATATAAAACTTATTTTTTATCCCTCTTTAACGTTGCATCTAAGGAATGCATTTTTCCACGGAAATAGTTTAAAGACTGACTTGTTAAAAAGACTATCATTTTATTTGTAATTTGTCCCCATTGGTCATGTGGTTGAAACCGTGGTTCAATAACGCAATATTTTTAAGAATAATCTTTTACTAATAATTTTTACATAACTGTGTATAATAAATTAACACGGGTGTAATAAACCCGCGCCCAGCAGGGGACGTTTATGGGTAGTTATGATGATGATCAATAATTATTGAATTAAAAGGAAGTGGAGACTGTCATATGATTATAATCATATGACAGTCTCCACTTCCTTTTTGTGCAGAGAAATTCAACTTTCTAAGTCAAATAGTACAGTGATACTAGTCTTATTTTATTTTGGCAAACATGGCCCGGACAAACAAACGGCCCCAACGCACTGTTGAAAACTTATGTAATCGAACTGTGTGACTCTTGAAAGTTAAACTATAAAGACTAATTTAAAATTATATAATAGAAGTTAATTCATTTACTTTTACCAAAGAAATGAAAATAATTTTCAATTGGTTGTTGTGTTTTGAATCATTGATAAATAATAAAACAGCAAAGAGTTCTCTTGTAATTTTTTTTTTGTTTGATTTGTTTATGATATGATTCAAAATTATACAAATATTTAATTCCTAACTAATAGATATTGTGCCTTTATTTCAATTTGCAATGAAGCAATTTTTTAACGTCTTGCTATAGAAATTGTTGGAGGGCCGGAAAGTAATAACTCGAGCGAGAGCTTTTACCTAATAATGAAAAATATTTACAATATTAAATACCAACATCTACAAGGCTCCAAGCCTAGCATGGGGATCAATGCTTGATAACTAAAGGAGGTATTTTGATTAGCTAACATTTTTGACAACGAATAGGTACTAGTAGGTAATTTAATAACTCTCAATTGTAGTTAGAAATGTTAGAATAATATAGATAACATTAGACTAACTATAAAGAAAGGTAATACATATTATTACATACGGCTTTACTTATAATGATACTTAGGTATATCTAACCTCCACGAAGATAATCATACCAAAAAAACTGCTAGAGACTCGTACTTTACTTTATTTAGAATACTAGCTATCTAGCTTTACAATCCGTGATCATAAAATTAAGTAAGTAATAATATATAAAATAATAACAAGATTTGCAAAATAATAATTAGTTTTAAGAGGGTTCATACTGAGGAATGGGAACGTCTCAATTTAGTGTCATATTTTGTGGTTTTCGATTTTTATTATTTAATTAGAGCTATTTTTTTTAAACGATATCAATACACTTTTTCGAATTATTATCATACCTATCTTTGACTGGCCTGTTGGTCTAGTGGTTAGTGACCCTGACTGCTAAGCCGGAGGTCGTGGGTTCGATCCCCACCCAGGACAAATCTTTGTGTGATGAGCATGATTGTTTGTTCTGTGTCTGGGTGTAATTTATCTATAATATGTATGTATTTACGAAAAAAAAAATGTATTTAAGTAGTATATCAGTTGTTTAGTACCTATAACACAAGCAAATATAATTGCTTACTTTGGGAGTAGATGGCGTTGTGTGAATGTGGTAGAATATTATTATTATCTAGATCACCCTATAATAATACAAATATTTAATTCCTGACTAATAGATATTATGTGCAATTGTGCCCTTATTTCAATTTGCCAAGAAGCAATTTTTTAACGTCATGCTATAGAAATTATTGGAGGCTCTATATAGGGTGGTCTGACTAAGATTTTTGGGGATCCTTCTTGGCCGTGTCACATCATCATCGAGGCACGGGTCTCCTCAAAATATTTTAGAGAGACTTGGACTTGGAAGTATAATTTATTTAAATTAGTGCAAAAATACCTACAAAAATGATGGAGAAGATTATAAGATTTTCAAAAGAGTTTTGTTAACAAAAAAATTAGAAGATTACATTTCAATTTTAATTCTACATGACGTAGATGCCAGTTAAGTAATACCTACTAGAGAATAGTGATGTGCCGGATATCCGTATCTTCTATTTATAGGATAGGATAGAAAAACGATTAGGTAGCTAAATTCCATTTAAATTATTTTTTATTTCTTAAACTAAATAAAAGAAAGACCCACGCTGTGCAAGTCGAAAGATTTTCTATCGAACAAAGCGTCAAGTGGCACAATTATCGTATCAAGTTCATGCTCAAAGTCACCGATTGAGTAAAAAAGTCATCCGTATCCGCGGATCTTGGCACTAAATATCCGTATCCGGATCCGTGCATTTATAACGATGAATGGGATGTCCCGGATCGTTATAAATGCATATACCTAACGTGTATTCTCACAAGAGATATGATTCCCAAGCAAGTCAGAACAATACTGATAGTAGATTGAACCAAGCAACATAACCAGTGTAATGTGTAACAAACATTCTTGGGCTTTCCCAAGAATGTTTACGCAGAATGTGCCCGCATTATTCCTTTCAGATGCATTTTCTGCATTAAATATGCTTTCTACGCTATTTTGTGAAGAATTTTAAATTTACTTTACATTTCAGTGCCATGCGCATCGAATATTATGCTTCCGAAATTCCTTTGAGCTATCCTTTGCTGTGAGGGTGTTTATGGAAGTTGAATGTTCAATTTATAAAGATGGATAGGTACTTTTAAAACGAAATATTATGTTGATTTATCTAAGTGTTAGAGTGGTGACCGAGTAGGATACACTTTAAAGAGTAAATAACATTATTTTAATCAATAATTATATAATTGCCCCCACTCACCCATCACTGTGACTACGTAAGCCAAGATTAACAATGTTGAACCTTTACGAACATGGAGCTATCAGCTATGATACTCGGGAGATCCCAGGGTAAGCCTAACCTACCGTCTTGAGACCCGCAACAAATCTAGTCAGATGTAAAATGTATTATTATTTTTGAGTTTGACGCCATAGAGGCTTCTTTGCTACGTCGACCAGTTACTAATCTATTGTAGCGTATGTGTGGGTACATACTCTTAGAATTACTTCTACTAATATGTGGGTTTTCTCACGATGTTTTCCTTCACCCTTAGCAGATGGTAAGTCATGTGACTAGTACATAGAAATTACGTGTGCAATTTATATTAGTACTGCCGGTCGGAATCGAACTCGATCCACATGACTTACATGCAGGTCACTTATCCGTTTGGCCACCATCGCTTGCTTTCAAGTAGGATATAGGAGTTAGAAAATAGTTACACCTGTGCAAAAGAAGGCACATACGATGGTAGACGAATGGATAATGGCCAGCATGCAAATCATGCAGTCCGAATTTGGTTCTGAGCGGCATCGGCAGTACTAATGTGGATTTCTCTTTGCAGAGCTAATATACTAGTTATGTGACTTGTCATCTGCTAACGGTGAAGAAAAATCATGTGAGGAAATCCACATATTAAATTCATAAATCCTAGAGGAGATTCTAAGGTTTTTTTCTGATCCGAAAACCTGGATTATATCAGCGTGTGCGGATTGTGGCCTCTCTAGATAGAGTAGAGGAGAGGAGACCCCCTAACAATTGGCAATATTATAAAAAAAGGTTATTCTATTCTATAGCTGAAAAGTTTGTTTGTTTGTTTGAACGCTAGAATCCCACTTTCAGTTCATACAGTACCTTTCATTATTAAGCGTTAAAAGAATTTAACATGAGCTAAAATAATTTATTATGCCTTATTCGTCTTCTTTTAATTTAAAAATTATATCATTCAAAACTAATTAGGAATTAAAATATAATTTATCATATGACTGGCCTGTTGGTCTAGTGGTTAGTGACCCTGACTGCTAAGCCGGAGGTCGTGGGTTCGATCCCCACCCAGGACAAATCTTTGTGTGATGAGCACGATTGTTTGTTCTGTGTCTGAGTGTAATTTATCTATAATATGAATGTATTTACAAAAAAAAATGTATTTAAGTAGTATACCAGTTGTTTAGTACTCATAACACAAGCTAATTTAATTGCTTACTTTGGGACTAGATGGCGCTGTGTATATGTGGTAAAATATTATTATTATTATATTATTTGAAATTGTCTTCTAAAAAAATGGTATGTCATTGTGTAAGTTACTAGCAGTAAAGAAGGCCTTTAGCGCCACTGCAGCCTCTAGGTCGTGTGCTCTGACCAATCAAGGCACTAAAAGAAATCTCATTTTATCCAAACCGTACCTAGCCGTACGTACGGCTTAGTGATCATTTAGGAAACGAAGGCATTTTAATTCCTAGAAGTCAATTAAAATCACTCAATGACGTGCTAAAGAATCGATTGTCATAGGTAGGTACAAAGAGAAATCATTATTAAAAACTGGTCTTGATCCTTCTACGAAGTGTTGGTACACAATAGTACCTTCACAAGCAAGTGGTTCTAATATATTTTTAACAAAGCCACAATAAAAAAGTGCGCAAGAAACAGTTAGTTTTTTTCCAACCACTTATTACTCATCGCATAAGAATGACAAAATGATAGATCGCAACCGATCATTATTGTTTTAAAAATCACGTGATAGAGATCCAAGGATATGTTTTTAAATGTTATACTCTACATTGATATATAAAAATACTTGTTTAGATATTTTTATGAGCAAAATACGTATAAAACTAAATGTGATGTAGCAGATTGAAAACCTGTTGTATAATATTTGTAAAACAGCCAGTTTAAACCGCAACATACATTAAAAGGTAGGTACTTGCCTTGAGAGAAAATTACTTAACGATTTTCATGACTTCGCCCGCATAAAGCCTTATAATTAAATAATAATAAAGATACTGAAATCTTACCTTAAAGCACTGCCGACATCTTGCTCAAAACAACCAATCACAAACACAGTAACTTTCTAAATTTAAAAATTCAAACGTAGAAGCCTTTGCAGGCTCGGTTCGCGGAGGTGGGTGACGGAATGCGACTCTTGCGCAGGTAGAGACCGAGTTCGTGGGTTGCGTTTGTGTGAGTGAATGTAATGATAGTGTAGCAATACGCTCTGTTTACAATGTGATAGTGTGCGTGGCACAACATTAAACTCCAACGTTACAGCTCGAAGTTCCGATAAAGTGTATCCATCGAGCTGTGAAGCTGTGTTTAATGATTACTATAAGAACTATTATTAGTTGTATGGACAGTTAAAAATATAATTATGAATTTTATTTAATTTCAGGGTGGAGAATAGGCAATTGACCTACCAGTTTAGGTATCTAGGTGAATTTAATATTTAGGTACTACTTAGATGCTTGAACTGTGGATGGTTAAAGTAATAATTTTATTTTCATTTTTCTATCTGATACAAATGTGATATTAAGCGGGAACGAACGGACATACGAATTTCCATCCAAAACTTTCCTGTTTCCCTGTTTTCATTATCAATGTATTTATCAATTATATAATTTTCACTTTAATTAGGTACTGTATTTGCACCGTTTAAGAGACCAGCAGCACCAGCACAACTCACTTTACTCGGAAGATGTGGTGGCGCAAGGGAATCGACGCAAATTGCATCCCACACCAAAGGCCTACCCACCTTCCAAGGCAGTAACGTCATACCATCGGCTCTATTCCCATTGTCGAAGCAAAAAGCACCAATAAAACATAAATAACATCCCTCTATTAAATTAATCAATAATTTGAACTAGCTACTTCTACTTCTTTAAAGCTTAACAGGCGTAAGAGGTGTGATAAATCAATCAATGAAGTGAAATAGTAGGAGTAGGTACTACCTATAGTTTGGAATCAGGATACGCGCGTCCACGCTACAAATTATACACGAGCAGAACGCAAAATTCGTGCATAGGATACCTCACAGAACAGAGATAGGTTGTGGGATACCTACTTCGATCAATAATAGGATAAGTATATAAAGTACATAAAAGAGTTTGGTCAAACACAAGGTTCACGTTCACATTTAATTTTATGGTTAAAATGTATTAATTATAAATTTAATTACAATGTATTATTATTTAATTAATAATTGCATTACAATGTATAGGTAGTCACACAAGCAGTTCTATATGACTGCGTTTTGGCCTGTAACGGTTGCACTCGTTGCAGGCTAAGTCCTGCACGAATGCACCTCTTTTTACCAGCTTTTGGATCTCTTTTAATTTCTTTTTCATTTACTTTTAATAATTTAAAATTCAAAATTAATACAAATTCTTAAATTCGAACCGAGTCTTCGTCGGAGCAACTACCAAAGGCTTGGGTCTCATTACAATTTAATTTCTAGTGCGGTGCACGCTATTTTGGCTATTTATACCTAAATTTAATAATAATAAATATTATTCTAATTAATGTAAAAGTTATTGCGACAATACAACCGAAAGTGAATTCAGTGTTTTATTTTGAGGGCCCCACGCCCTTCCCCATATAGCCGGATCTCTCCTACTCTTGGACTCCTATACTCTTGCCTAGCGCCCACTGGAGGGGACAGTGGAGAGCGCTAGAGGCCTTTTAAGACGAAGAACGAGAAGACGAGAATCTTGAAATTACAGATTGATATATCCCACTGCATAGGTAGTGATACAATTGCGATACGCTTGCAAGTCAGATGCAGCTTGTAAAACTTTGCACACCTGTTTAATTCAAACATGCGTTTGAATCGATACAGACGCGCGTGTTAGCGATGCTTACATGATGCCCTGTCTTACTACTACAAGTAGGATAAAAGCGCGTCTTAGACGCATATTATTCGACGGTGGGCTTAAGAAACGCTCAGGTGTCGTGCGTTTGAAACGATAGAAACCACAACATTTGTAGCGTTTTTATCTTAATTAGACCTCTAGCAAAATTTTTGCGTGGCGTACGGACTACAGACAAACATTCTAAAAATTGTTGTTTTGGCTTCTAAAAAAGACGACCTTTTTAGGGAATAAAATGAAATACTTTGCTCACCAAAATAAGTTTTTGGCTACAAATAATGTTACCCAAAATAATACATCGTATAGGTACCAAAAAGAGAAACGAATAGCAAAAACTGTTTGTCTGAATTAGTAAATTCGCATGTAAAAAAAAAATGAACCAAAATTATTATAAATGTTCACCAAATTTAGTAAATGTGCAACAAATTAAGTTTTCCTCGAGAATAGTTATGCCTCTGCTCTGTTTCTGGCAGTTCCGACAAGGATAAATTAGGTTAGAAGTCGTGGTTCGTGGTTTTTTTTTAGACGTTTTCACCATTTTCTAATTTACAAATTTTGGTTGCAAATGTATTTTTTTAGTGTTAAAGAAACATATTTATATGGGTAACGGTAACGCTTTAGTATAAAACAGGGTAGCGGATTTTTAGTATTTTTTGGGTATTAATTTTACTAAATTTGGTATTCAGTTAAATAATAGCCATATTTTTATAGATATAAATATAAATTGGCATAAGTAGATAGGTACAATTTTATTATACATATTAATATTACCTATATTATTAATATTTTAATAATAAGGTTGTATAGTTGGCAATAATAAAATAGATTTGTTTTTAATCTGACATACTGAATTGTCATTAGGATTGACGTCGATAAATATACACACACGAAGTTGAAAGGACGAATGTCTGTTTGGATGTTTGATAATCTTTAACAAAAAAGGCACTGGATGGATGTTTTACAAAGATAAGTGCGATTCAAATCAATCAAGTAATATTGGTAATATTTAATCTGAAGTAATATCTGTGTCTTAGAAAGCATTGGTGGAAATTTTCCATCTAAAGGTGAAAAGTTGCTGTGGTCACAGGAACAAAATAACACGCAAGCAAAGTCACGGGTGACAAACAGTATTATTATAAGATATTTTTCGATTATATACATTTCATTTAATATCGCAATAACTATTTGTCGAAATAACTTAGTGTAAAGGACAAACTTTATCTAAATTAAATGATAAAAGTACTTACATTCCTAGGAATCAGTTAAATATCAAGAAATATTGCACTGTAAATGCAGTATCGATTGAAATGTATTTTTGGTTCACTATTCTCTATATATCGACGACGAAAAGATAGGTATATGCTGTCGCGGACTTTTTTTAGACCTCTTCAAGAGTAACAACTCCTCCATACATTATCATATCATCATACATTATCCTCATGTTACACTAACGGTTTAGGTAGGGGAAGCAGAAATAGCTATAAGATGGCCGATTTTTTTCCGACTTACTTTACATTTGTTCTTATGGTTTAGCCAATTTACATGATATATGTATAAAATATAGCCTATATGTTATTCTGATGTATAAGGCACATTACTGCAAAGTTTCATTGAAATCTATTTAGTGGTTTTTTCGTTTACTGGTAACAAACATCCAAACGTTATTACAAACTTTCGCATTTATAATATTAGTAACAAACATCCAAACATTATTACAAACTTTCACATTTATAATATTAGTAGGATTATAACTAGAGATCGGATTTTCCAGTGCATATTTACCTAAACTGCGAGGAAGTAAGTAACATCGAGTGGATAATACCACCTTTAAAGTACCGGTATAACGATTTTAATACCGGGATTAAAAAAACAAAAAATATTACCTAACAATATATTATTATTAATTCTATAAAATTCAATAATACAATAAAATCGGTATACCGGTATTGTAAAGGTGGTACTATCCACTCTATGTTACTTACTTCCGCGAAGTTTAGGCTAATATGCATTGGAATATCCGATCTAATTATAACTTTATTACGTAAGTGTCAGATAGTTTATTAGACAGTTATCTGCCAGTGGTAAAACAGGCCTGGACTACGTAGTACTAGGTACTACTTATTCTGAGGCTGGGCCCTAGTAAGCTTTATTTTATAAACTACTTTTAAATTTTAAAACTATTGCCCTACTTACTATATATATTTAATATCTAAATAGTCGAGATTCTGAGCAAGCCCACACAACGTCAATACGTTACATACCTATCATTGACAACTCAATGATATGTTAAAAAGGTGCGTGTTATAGTATTATGCAGGCTTACTATCCCATTTCAGTGAACGACTCACTAGTAGGTTTAGCACTAAAGCAGTGTTTGTTTTAACATAATGCTGATCTTAAAATAAACAATGTAAGGGATAAGTTATTGTTTCTAAAAATTGAAGGTTTATTGTTTTTATAAGCTTTCTATTAACTTGATAAACATAGATCATTTCAAAATATAAAATCTAAATAAATGTGGAAAGCTTAAATTGAGGCACTGAAATGGGATAGTAAACCTGCATAATAGTATAATATATCAGTGCGTCAAGCTTTTAAAATTTATATAGATTTTACATTTTGAAAAGATCTTTTCTTTACTATTCCATTTCAGTACCTCAAGCTTTCCACATTTATTTAGATTTTATACAGCCCTTAAATTTATTTTTTACCTTTGAGTTCACGTTTTTGTTTATTGAAAGCTTAACATTAATTTTTTTTTTTTTTACTTTTCTAAGTTCTCTGATAGGCACTTATTTATACAATGTTTCTTAATTTTGACTAATAAGAAACAATGTAGGTAGAATGGTAGACATAACCCGCTTCTGTAAACATCCGTCCATGAATCGTCGGTTTTAATATAAACATGTAATAAAAAACGTAATTTGTTTAAATAAATAAAGCATTATTATTAGGTATTAAGTACCTACGTATGTATTGTCGTTCCTTTATCTCGAGCCAATGCTGACTCGGACCTTTGGAAGAGTACATGAGGCCGAAGCCAACATAAAGAGGCCTTTTAGACAGTTTAATCTAAGTTGTAAATATAACACTGACCGGCGCGCTGGAAGTATTCACTATATAAACCAGGGCCGGATCTATGTAGGGGCTATAGGGGCTGCAGCCCGAGGCCCCTGAATATAAGGGGCCGTCAGCCCCAATAGAAGATATTGTGAATTTTTAAAAATATCAATATTACTTAGCGGCTCAAATAAGACACCTATTCTCCAAATTTCATCGATATACATTGAGTTATAGTTTTCGAGTAAAATGCCTATGATATACGGACGGACATAACGAAACTATAAGAGTTCCGTTTTTGTCCATTTCCGCTACGGAACCCTAAAATACATTATCGTTCGGAACCCTCACTCTTAGCCGGATTTTTTTAGCAGTTAATATAATTAATAAAATTTAGACAGGCCCTCTAGGGGCCCCCGACTAGTATCAGCCCAGGGCCCCACAAACTCACGCTCTGCCCCTGGTATAAACTAACACAAGTACGCTCCACGGTTACTGTAGGTCTGTGGTAGTACATCATCATTATAACCCATAAACGTCCCATTGTTGTGCACGGGTCTCCTTCAAAGATTATGGAAGGACTTTGGCCTACCTACTACACGTACTACCTACCACGTTGACCAGACGGTTTGGTACGAGTAGGTACCTATACCCGCTCATCAGCTCTCTGAGGGGCTAGCCTCACGTGTCTACTCGCCAGTTACGTTTCATATCCACCCTCGACCTATAAACCTCTCGTGACTCCACTCCGATCAGCCAGTTAAGGCAAGTCAGTGGTGGGGATCAGTTCCTCGTCAAAGTTCACTCGAGCCGGCCAATGAAGTGTGGCTGACACTGGCTTGGCCACCATCGTGAATTTTGATTTTGATAATGTAAAAAATTAGTTGCTAATTGGTCGAAATTGCTTGCTAATGAGTTAATTCTGTTCACAGATATATATGGACATTCTGTTAATGTGTCAAGTGTTAATGTATAAAGGATTACCTGTGTAGATACTCGTAACTTTATAAATAAAACTCAGTAGTCACGCTCAATTGTTTACTTCACAGAAATGTTATATATTGGCGAATTATATCTTAATACAACTACGACTTTCAACTTTTATTAAAATCTAAACTTTGTTGAAAACGTTTTATTATATCTTTACATCTTAACAATAATAATTATAAACAAGCTATTGATATAAACATTTAAATATACAAAAGTATAATGTCACATGTTATTTTAGACATTTCTATAAAACTAATTTTCAAAAAAACTATTCTTATATCTATGTATTATATTCTATTAACATTGCTTAGGACAATAATATCTATATATATACTTTTAAATAATAATATATACTTTTAAACTTACACACGTATTAACAAAAAAATTAATTAGGGCGATAATAGGCATTCATTCAAAGTAGTTATATAACACCTTTATAATATTATATTAACATGAAAGATGCTAAAAACTGAAGTATTATATCTAACATTTCATATAAAGTATCTCATTATAGTGATCTACTATGATACAAACATATAAAAGACACATCAGTTCACAGCAACCTCAATCATTAGTATGTACTATGGCTAATTATTAACTTTCAATTTAAAAACTAAACAGACTCGATTGTCTTGAAAAAAAACAAATTAATGTATACATAATCTCTGAAAGGTCTCCGTCTACTACACCTAAATAAATATTTGAATTAATTTCTATGAATCGGCTGAAAAACACAATCACGTATTAAATAGCTAAACCGAAAGTGAGTAAAGTATAGGTGATGTGCAAACTTTAACTTATCATACTTTGTTTTTAACTTTACTACCTATGAAACGCAAATAAAAGCTAATGTCTAGTTGATTATATAACTCACAGATATTTAGTATCAATTTACTTATTAATATATATTTTGTTAGAATAAAGATTTGCGATAAGTCAGTAATCTGAATTGAAGTGGATCTAAAACGATTTAGATTGCCTGCAGTCACTTATAGCATTACTTTCACTGACCTATCCCAAAATAGCACCTTTTTTTACAATAATAATAATATTTACGTCTCATTTACAAAATTTTTTATATAATTATTTGATGAAATTTCTTTATTATAATAATATAATATTTCTATCTTAGAAAACTATTTAGTACTTTTTCATTGTCATGTTTCTATTTTATTGTATAATTGGTTTGTGAATTATTTAACATTTTATAGTGCTTTGACAAGGTACCTACTAACTATATTATTTTGCACTTAAACAATTGGTACTTAATCTTTTGGTTATATACCTTTGATCCTATGTTTTATAAATAAATGTTCTACTTACAATATATTTAAATTGTTCCTCTTAAAATATTTTTCTTTCACGAGTCATATATCTACACTGTACCGGTAATTATCTATAATTGAAAAATGCTTCATCATACATTTAGTAATCATGTTTGATCATATTCATCATACATTTGTGAAAATCAGTCCAGCAATGTTATAATTATAATAAAAATACATAATAAAGGACATGGAATGATTTAATTAACAGCGTTACTACATATGAATGCTTACATTGTGTATTGTACGTAAATATGTATAGGACTTTGAATATGTTTACAAAAATACCTATTTTGATTCCCTAACAATACTTTGTCTTTCAAACTGTGTCATCTGAAGTTCGGCATACATTCATTATAATACAAACAGTCTTGAAGTAACCGAACGAACTAAATATTTCGATGACATTAGGTCATCAAACACTCTGATTATCACAGGTGTAAATTTCGTCCACAATTTTAAGTAACATACACTCCTAATATCAATAAAATGACGGAAAAACAATTTAACGCAATATAAATCACAAAATTCATAAACAACTTAGAAATGTACTTTGTGTTTAGCTTTAAAGATAGGTTGACCTCTCCTACGTAATATATCATAAGTTGAACTTACGACGTTTCGCACAATAATCCACGATATTTCTGTACAGACATTCTGACAGTCTTTGTTTCTCCGTTTAGGAGAGAATTCTATTATATGCTATAAATAATAGTTGTATAGCGCAAATGGCAGTCCGAGCAAACCGTCAACAGTTGAATATATTATCGAAAATAATATAATATAGTCCCTATATTACACACCAAAGTCAATTCCAGTCTGTTCATAATTGAGATCTAGTTAGGAAACTAAGAATATTTCTTAACAACTATAAACAGATCACATTCTTCGTAATGTCTATAATAGCTATAATAAGAGTCCACACTGTAATGTTGACGCCTACACTCGTTTGTTGACGTTCGTTTGGCGATTATGGGCATTACGATTAGGTATACTAAATACCTTTCTATACGTGGATATGTAGTATAAACTAGAAATCATCAGGATCCCTATCAGACCCAGGGGACGGTAAAGGGGCGTCTTCTTCATAGATCATCACCAATTTGCTATACTGGCGTTTTTTAACTCTTCTCTGTAACAAAAAATACGTAACATTAATTGGTTCCCGTTTCTGAGGTCTCGAGTTCAGTCCTTGGGTCGGTACAAATATTTGTATAATCTGCTTGTTTGTTGTTGTGTTGTGATTCTCGGAGTTGAAAGTTTTCCCAATAAGCTCTAGACACCAATAATGAAGTGAAATTAAATTGTTTATTCATCTAGTTTACAAAGTAAGTCTTATGAAAGTCACAAGTTAAGAATGTAACAGGTTATAAGGAAAAAAGTGTCAAATTTGCCTACGACTAGTTCGCTGGACTGGCAAGAAACTCACGCAATCACCAACCGAAACACAAAACACCAGTGTTAGTATGGCTACGATCTTCTGATTAATATAATATACGCGTACTTTTGAATATTAGTACTTTTGTAATTTCACAAGTTATCCTATTAAAAATAATATGTAAGTAAGTATAGTTGTGATTCAACGTTAACAACACGACTCACCTTAGTCACGGCAGAAGAGGACTCTTCATCAGAACTACTGGAACTCGTGATTCCTTCCTCCAGCGTGAGCTTAGCCGCCACACCTTCTAGCTGCAGATCCAAATATAGCTGCCCCAATTGATCGTTGACTAGTGGAGACTGGATTTAACATACCAATTTATTAGTTAATTAGTTATGCGTATAATACACAAAAGGGCGTAATATATTATCATATAAAATATTAAGCTAATATACAAACTAAAGCCCCGTATGGCGCGGGACTGTATAGTCGACAATAAAATTGCTTTACCACACTTAAAGTAAATCATCATTATTTATTTATTTATTTATTTATTTAACACTTCATACAAAATATGTACAGGCGGACTTAATGCCATTAGGCATTCTCTACCAGTCAACCATTTGGGTGATGCAGAGAGTTAGTTGAAGTAGGCGCATAAATAAACGTAACGAGGAAATTAAGCAAAAAATCATAGATTGATAAATAATTAAATTTATAATATATAAATATATATAAGTAAATAATATAATTAAGTGTAAATACAATAATAATAATAATAATAACCTTTGAAAACCAAAAACACCGTAATGACAGCTGTCAACAGACAACAAAAATTTTACAACGAGATAAAAAATGCTTAGAGGATGTTAACTAGGGCCAGGAAACGAGAAGCACTAATTCCACCCCCGGACTCGTCGCTCAGCGTCGCCTCGCAGCCACCGGACCCCGTGCCAACGACACCGCTAACTGCTGAGGCGGGCTCAAGTTCATCAAGCGACGAGTATTTCTCCCCGCCGTCGTCGCCAACACCTGTGCCTCGGCGAGGGAGAGGCCGGCCACCGGCTAGTTTGGGACCCCGCGGCCCTCCGGCTGTGAACAGGGCCCCCGCTGCCGGCGGTAATGTGCAGCGCATGCGATGGTCATCATCGGTCAATGAAAACGTCATGCGCGCATATTTTGCGGCAACAGAGGGAGGAATTAACCTCACTGCGTACCGTAGTCGAATGCTTGCTCTGTTTCAGGACCTGGAACCAACTACCAAGGTCACGGCTCAACGATTATCGGATCAGGTACGTGCCATCCAACGCTGTCGCATGTTGGATGACACTGTGCTTGATAGACTGCGATTGGAGTGCTTACAAAACAATCCCACTGTCCCCCTCCAGGTAAATAATTTAAACAATATTATCTCCAATGCAATCACCATCCAAGCAGACCATAATTTGGAGGAGGTTGATGGAATTTCTTCTGTAGACACTCAGTGCAACGAGGAGGTTAGGGTAGCTTTGGAACGGGCGTTGCGGGAGTATCGATTCACGTCCCTACAATTTAGGCCACGTCTACCTCGGTTGCCTATGCATAAAAAAAACCTAGCGCTAGTTATTACCCTTGATTCACTATTGTCTGATTATTTTGATAATAGTGAAAATCTCGGCGACACGCATTCAATCTTGTATTGTGCGGCTGTAGCGGCATGTAGGCTTGCGGGGGTTAAATTCTTAGGAATTGAACCCCCTTCCCATGAGCGGCCCTCTACACCAGCCTGGCAATGCAGGATTGAACGGCGCATTGCCGGGGCAAGGATACTAATTGGCAAGCTGATCTCCTTTAGGGCGGGCAATACGCGCCCGAGGGTGATGCGCTTTGTGAACCAGGCATTTTCCGGGACTGATGTCAGTCCGAATGAATACCTGTCTCGGGTCACGGAGCGCATCGACTTCCTAAAGCAGAAGGTATATGCATGGGCTAATCGAATCCGTAGATTTAAAAAACGTGTGGATCGATACACTGTGAATCGCTTGTTCCAAAGAGACCAAAGGCGGGTATACAGGAACTGGGAGCGACCCACACAAGAAGTGAGCGATGAGCGGCTACCAAATGCTACTGCTACAAACGAATTTTGGAGTAGCATCTGGTCGGAGCCCGTGCTTCACTCCGAGGGAGAATGGATATGGGATGTCGAACGAGCATGTGAACGTATTCCGCTAATGGAGAGCGTAGTCATTTCGGCCGAAGATATAGCTAGTGCAGTCCGTCCAATGGCAAATTGGAAATCTCCAGGGCCGGACGGATTGCACAATTTCTGGCTGAGATGGCTACGTAGTTCGCATGGTCGTTTGGCATCTCAATTCCAATCTGCCCTAGAGTCTGGGTCACTACCAGAATTTCTGACAACTGGCTGTACCCACTTGCTCCATAAGAGTGGTAGTGTCACGGAACCTGGCAACTATAGACCGATCACTTGTTTACCATCGGTCTATAAGCTCCTCACGTCCGTTTTGAGAGCTAAAATAACTAAACATATTGATGACACCAGAACAATGTCAATCTCTCAAAACGGATGTAGGAGAGGATCCCGTGGCACCAAAGAGCTCCTCCTTGTCGATATGACTATTAGCCAACAGGTTCGCCGCAGCCGAAAGGATTTGGCGACATGCTGGATAGATTATAAGAAAGCGTTTGATTCCGTGCCGCATTCATGGCTCCTTAGGGTGCTGGAATTATATAAAGTAGATATAACTTTGCGCACCTTTCTGGAGTCGTGTATGCGGCAATGGAGAACGGTTCTTACCTATCCAGGGTGTCGACTCATCTGTGGCAACGGGGAACCGGTAAGGATTAAGCGGGGCATTTTCCAGGGTGACAGTTTGAGTCCTTTATGGTTCTGCCTAGCCCTGAATCCTCTCAGCACGTTGTTGGAGAGTTCAGGGTTAGGGTATCGGTTACGCAGAGGTGGTCACGTGATATCCCACCTGCTTTACATGGATGACTTGAAACTAATTGCGCCTACTGATCTTCAATTGAAAGGTTTACTAAAGGCTACTGAAGACTTCAGTAAATCTATCAAAATGGACTTCGGTGTAGACAAATGTGCTATCATGCATGTAAAACGTGGTGAGATAGTGGAATCAGATGGGATTCAACTTTCTGATTCCATTAACTTTAGGTCACTTCTTGTAACCGACACCTACAAATACTTGGGTATGTCGCAAGCCTTGGGCATTAAGGAGACGGATATGAAACAATCATTACAGGAACGTTTCTTTGGCCGCCTGAAAAAAGTATTGAATAGTCTTTTGTCGGGCGGTAACAAGGTGCGAGCCTGTAATGGTTGGGTCATGCCACTTCTAATGTACTCTTTCGGCATACTCAAATGGACTCAAACCGAATTGGACACCCTTGATAGAAGAGTCCGCACCATGCTTACCGCATACCGAATGCATCACCCTCGTTCATCCGTTATGAGGTTGTATATCCCGCGAAAATGTGGGGGTCGAGGTTTTTTAAATGCCAAGACCCTCCATAATCGTGAGGTGTACAACCTTAGAGAATATTTTATGGGAAAGGACGAGGGTATGCATCGTGATGTGGTGGCTGTGGACTCAGGACTCACCCCGCTCTCCTTGGCGAAAGACAACTGGCGCAGACCTATTGTACTCAGTACAGATGATCGCAGGCAGGTATGGCAGAGCAAAGAACTCCACGGAAGGTTCTACAAAGCTCTACATGGTCCTGATGTGGACCGTGTCGCTTCCGTGGCCTGGCTACGCTTCGGTGACCTTTTTGGGGAAACCGAAGGGTTTGCATGTGCAATTGCTGACGAAGTTATCAAGACGAACAACTACCGGAAATATATCTTGAGGGACGGCACGGTCGATATCTGTCGAGCATGTCATCGGCCGGGTGAGTCTCTCAGGCATATTGTTTCTGGCTGTTCGCGTCTTGCTAACGGCGAGTACTTGCACAGACATAACCAAGTGGCCAGGATTATACACCAACAACTTGCTCTGCGATACAAACTTGTTGACGTCGAAGTGCCGTACTATAGGTATGCTCCTGAGCCAGTTCTCGAAAATAGTCATACGACGTTGTACTGGGATCGGTCCATTATCACAGACAGGACTGTTATAGCTAACAAGCCCGATATTGTGGTATTGGACCGATCAAAGCGTCTTGCAGTGATTGTTGATATCACGGTCCCTCATGATGAGAATCTCGTGAAGGCTGAAAAAGATAAACAAACTAAATATCTTGATTTAGCTCACGAGATTGTCGACATGTGGGATGTGGACTCAGCAATCATTGTACCGATAGTTGTGACAGTCAATGGCCTTGTAGCAAAGAGCCTCGACCAACATCTTAAGAGGCTCGGGCTAGGAAGCTGGTTAAAGGGCCTGATACAGAAGGCAGTACTCCTCGGCACGGCACGTATTGTGAGGAGGTTCCTTTCTCTGGAGCCCTAACCGTCGGCACCTTGGACTCTGTTCCCGATGTCGGCGGGCCACCACATTTTTATATTTTTAAATGTATCTTTTTTTTTTTATATTTATATTTAAAAATGTAAGAATGGGAGAATTTAATTTAAATAAAGGGAATAATAATAAAATATATATGTATATATATATATCTATATTATAATCATCAGCAACCCATTTAGTCCCACTGCTGGCCTCGGGTCTCCTCTCCTCTAACTAGAGAGCAGATGAAAGGGTTTTTAGGCCATAATCCACTCACGCTGGCCTAGTGCGGGTTGGTGGATCAGACATACTCATAGAATTTCTTCTAGGGTATGTGGGTTTACTTACGATGTTTTCCTTCACCGTTAGCAGATGGTAAGTCACTTGACTAGTACATATCAATTCCACTAAGTGGAATCCAAATTAGTACTGCCGGTCGGGATCGAACTCGGACCGCGTGATTTGTACGCCGTTCCCTTATCCATTCGGCCACCACCGCTTAAAGTAAATGTCGTTTGCATATCACAAAACAATAATGTCTATTTTTGCTTGCAAGTGACATCAGTACACATTTGCCATCAATGCCGCATCAACAGTCTCATTGAAATTTAATTTTGATGCAAATTTTTGTTAAAAGTTGTAAAGCAAATATGTGGTCGACCTACTGGTCGACTATACAATCCACAGACGGACACAAAGAAAACCCAAACTCGAAATTAATATATATTCTACACAAAATATATTTATCTAATTATTGCGTTTGTGAGAGTCGAACTCACCACACATGGCGCAGTAATGTTAGAAGTAACGTCCTTAAAAGCTACGCCATAGTGACAGAGAAAACGAATGGGAACAATCTCATGGTGTTGCAGACGCCCATAGGCTACGTTTACCGCTTACCAGGCGGGCGGTACGTCTGTGTGGTATAAAATATAATCTCAGAAATATAATAATGGTGCGGAATGGATTAGGCCATGTCAACGCCTACCCTATTTTCAAAAGATGTATATTATAGTATTTATTTAAGAATCGCAAACAGACAGATACAGATGACAGATAGTCTAGGATTACATGATTCACAAACCTGATCAATTTTGCTCATTTTCTTTCTATCGGCAGAGAGAACTTCTTCCAGAGGCTGTGCCTTAATTTGGTACTTGTAGATGAGCTCAGATGTCACAGATACCTAAAGAAACAAAAAGGCGTGATTAAGTTAATAATAACCTGATATAAAATGACAATAACTAAATCGTTATTAACTGAATATAATATTGTCATAGATATTCACCTGTTCCAGCCATGGTGGATCCATCTTTCTCTTAGGTACCCTCTTATGTTGGGTATGTTTATAAAATGAATCTGAGTCCAGGGGGCTCTAAACAAACAAAATTTGAATATAATTATCATAGTTGATAGGAAAAATACATCTAAAATCTTCATCATTCATCATCATCATTTCAACCCATAAACGTCCCACTGCTAGAAACGGGTCTCCTCCAATCCAAAAATCATCATTGACAACGCTCAATATAATAAATCAATGTGTTAGTTTATACATAGCAATAATAATAACGTTTATTTCACTTAAAAAAATTTACATTGCATATAACAGGGGTCTCCTTTTAAGTATTATAAATATTTGTGCTAGGAGACTCTAATTACCGTACTCAGAGACGTTACAAAACTTAAAAGTTTATTTAGTAAAAATGGGCAATACTTAAGTCGATACGCCTAAAGACGATTATTCAATGAAAAAAATGTGTTAACCCTTCAGCTGTGGACAACGCTCTTGGAGCGCGATGTCAATATGCGCGGATCTGTGTGTCACAATCCAGGAGATTGTTTTACTAGCGTTGTTTCTTTTACTCGTCGCGCGTGATTAACTATTTCTTTCCTGCTTTAACTCGCACAAAGTGTAGAGGAAAGAACAGAGATCGAATATAGATGCGCATTAAATGTTACAAATACACCTACAACGAATAATGGAATGTTGAAATGTCATGTCTCAGTTTCGTTTTCGCGCTGTTGTGGTGTATTTTGTTGAGTGTGTTTTTAGGTTGTGTAATAATAGAAATCATATAAAAACCATTTTATATTATGAATGGGTAAGTAAAGATATAGTTTTAATTCATCGATTGTGTATTTGATAAACAATTTCAAACAAAATCAGTAATTCTTGAGACATTGCGCGCCATTCCGGCGTCATACCGATACATTTTTACTTGTTTACGTATAATAAATTCACTAATAATTACAAATTGTGGCTATTACGTATATTGTTATATATCTTTTTATCAGAAATAAGCATTAATTTATAAATATATCTCAAGGATTTTGCGTGGAATTGAAATAAAAAGATACCTAACCCAAAGCGTCTCTAGGAACTCGATCCACAGACGGAGCATTTTGACATTTTGTGAATTTGGCTCCGATGATCAATAGGTATGGATAAGGCTTCCGTGGATTTTTGGTGATGGTTTTTAAAACATTTTTGTTAATTTGACTTTGACATAAGGTTGCGAACCTCCTCCTTTTCATATAGGTATAGTAATAGTATTGTGTTACTACTGTTAGTAATAATATGCCTAGCCCATCAGTAAATATTTTTCCAGCATGTAATAGTATAATTTTTATTATAGAATCAATTTTACTATAAGATTCATTAACTTGTAATTATTTTGGCGATTTAAAAGAGTGGCCGTCAGTTTCTTGCCAAATTCTTCTTTAAATGTAAATTTAACGATTCTAAATAATTATGTAAATAATTTCATAGAATAAAGAATTTGTGACTTGGTCATATCCATACTATGATAGCCTGTACTTTATTCCTCGTCTGTGGATCGATCTCTTGGAGATCGGTTTTGTTACGAAATTGTTAACTTTTGTTGTTGATTTCTGAAATATATTTCTATTGCAGCAAGCCTTTATATTTAATTTATCGATTAGAAATATCCTTTAATTTTAGAATAATACTTTACATCAATAATATTCGCATTAGATTTTGCCCCGCGATTCAAAGTTTCAGAGGACATTTTTGGCGCTTATTTTCAAGTACTCGGTTTATTGTTCAGTTTTTAATAAACTAAATACTTTCAACGGCTAAAACTTTGTTTGTGCTAAGTACGTGGATCATACTTAAGTATGCGTTAAAATTCTAAGCCACTTGACCTACAGTGTTCTCAGAATTGATGTATAAAGTAACCCTATTTTTTGTTCGGGCGTTCGGGTCGCCATAATGAGGCATGTTTTTGTTAAGCTTCTGGGGTGAAAAAATGTTTGGAGAGGTATATTTTTTTTTATTTAGTTTAATAAACAAAATGTATATTAATATAAATAAAATAAAAACTTTTTGTATTATTGACTATTTTTTCATTTATAACGATTTTTTTACAAAAAACTGGAAAAGCATCGCTCATCCTGATTTGAAATTAAAATTAATAATACAATACAAAACAAGTCTGGACTAATCAATACTCAAATGAAAGCTTATTTCATAACGATACCTACAACATAAGTTGTTTATATAGGCCCCATATAAAACTTTAGAGAAATCTTCATTTTAATCAAGCAAGCCGATTACGCGCGATTTCACCTGGATATAGCGACACAGATGCGCCAATTCTGTCAAAATGGCCGCCACAGATGAAGGGTTAATGACAGATACTGCTAAATGACGTCTCTGAGTGCGGCAGTTAGTGACAGTGTCATTTTTACATTTAGTTCAGTGCGATTAGACGTTTAAACTTAAAAATGACGGAGACCAGTTATAGTGATTGGATTTGAATGATTGCATAAACTAAAGAGTAAAAAGTTAACTCTAATACCTACCTAGCTTATATTGAAAGATTCTGAAATGGAACTGTTATAAATAAAAATAAGACCAAACAATGACTAAATTTGAAAAACTAACTCTCTGGGAGTACATTAGCTTTAACTTTAGGAGATCGTCATTAATATTTTATTTATGACATCGTTTCGAATTTAGGTTGAGGAAATTTGTGAGACATTACCTAGTGTTTTTACTATTTTCGATGCGGCTAAGGACTAAGTAAAGAAGAAACTTTCAGTGTGCCCCAGTACCTAAACTAGAACTAATTGTAATTTATTTATTTAGACACTTCTTGAATAGCTTTTACGACTAGTAAACGAAAGTGCAAATGAAGAACATAATAAAAAAAGACAGTCTCTTTAATATCAAATCGAGTACTAAATTGATTCGCATTTTAATCGAAGTTTCATTAGCTGGACATCACTAAACTGTCTAAGGTAGGTTGTTTACCATTACCCCCCTATAGCTAACCTATTATGTATAAAAATATATTATCTTTTACTCGACGTATCTCCTGTGAATTACACGTGTTTTGAACAAATAAATATATCTTATCTTAACTATAGTTACGAGTATAGTAAAAAAAAAGTTAAAAGTTAGGGTATGACTTTTATGTAATGGAAGAGTGGAGTCTCCTAACACAGGCTTTATCACTTTAAAAGGAGGTTCCAATTACTATCTAGTAGATAAGAACAATATTGTCAAAACTTATAAATAATTATCAATTTCAATAAATCACACTTCTGAAAACACAATAATCATGAACACAAAATGAATATTTAGACGAAAAACTGTACATATCTATCTCACCCTTTTATCTAAATCAGTTTTCTTAGCATCACTATCCTCAGCACTACCGGAATCAGTTTTGAAGAATGATGAATAGAAGGAAGAGTAACTAGACTCTCCGTCTGTCTTAGTGTCCTCTGTGCTAGTGCAGAGTTTCTTAGGTTCTAGGAGTAGCTTGTCCTCGCAGGTAGGCAAAGGTGGCACTGCCTCAGTACTCTGAAAGCAGATAAGTGCAATCTGTAGATCATATATGACAGCCAGACGAATAAACCATATAATGCCAACCCGCAGATTAAAATTCGTAGACATTGGTGGAATCTCAAATAATTTCGATGTTATTTTCAACAAAATAACATTTTCAGTGTGTAAGGAATTTGAAAAGTAATTAAGTAATGTTATGTTTTATTAATTTAGTCTTAACGACTATTGGTCGCGGTCGCTTGAGAATTAAAACAACAAAAAATAATAAATAACCTAAAATAAAAAGTGCCTGAATATAAAGTAAAACAACATTTGCGGCAGATGATCCCAATTTATACTTTTATAATAAGCATCAGCCATCTTTTTTACACAAATTTTTAAGAGGTTATTGAAGACAATGTGTATATATTTTCATTGTTATATTCACATAAGAAAAGGGTCCAAAACGGGTAAAACAATTACATTACAATATTATTAATGCCAATATTTTATTCTAGCCAGAAGAGCAAAATTTTCACCATCTGCACAAAACAATATACAAGTGTCTAAATTAACACAGTTAATATTAGATTGGAAGTTTGTACAGTGTGAAGGGAAAGAAGTATATCAGAAGATATCTACTTCACTTTTGTTAGTAGTTAGTATTACAAGATAGCAACGTAAGCATAATAGAGCTAGCTGCGTTATTTTTAATAGTTGCGAAGCAATGTAATATATATTTTTGCAAATCTTTACCTTCAAATAAAATTTGACAAAAACTGTCTGCAGAAATATTTTCAGAGAAGCCTTTGCCTTCATTATTATGTAACTGAATACACAACATTTTAGTTAATAATGTAATTTGCAAAGAATATACTTACAGAAAGAGAGTAAAATAAAAGCGAAAATATGAAATTTTGCAATTATGAGCCACAATTGCAGCTCTAACCTTGGGACTGTTACTGTTTGTTGACGACTTCATATCTGAAGAGTATATTGTTGACTGCTCTTTGCTGCCCTGATTAGAGTTCGCGCTCGATTCCTATAAAAGCATTCAAATGGTGCAAAACAAAAATTAATTGTATCAAAATAAACACGACATTTGTGGAAACATTTTATGTTTATGTATATGTAGTTATCCTACAAATATTTTAAATTAAATGCGAAAGTGGAGGATGCATGAATGGATGTATAATTATGCGTATGTATTGATGAATGTTTGTCACTCAATCAAGCCAGAACGACTGAACTTTGTTCTGTGTCTGGGTGTAATATATCTAATATGTACGTATTTACAAAAAAAATGTATTTAACTAGTATATCAGTTGTTTAGTACCCATAACACAAGCAAATATAATTGCTTACTTTGGGACTAGGTGGCGCTGTGTGAATGAGGTAGAATATTATTATTATTATTTTTACTCTCATTGCCGCACCGACTGAAGGGGTCGATTTTCACACTAGACAAATATTTGTGTTCTTTATAAATATTTGTTTATAAGTTATGTCCATTCATTGTATGTTTGCTAAGTGTACACAGGGCAATATTGGCATTGTCTTTTATAAAATAAATTTTAAAAACAAAAGCCATTCGTGGAAGCAACAAAATAATATGTTGATGATTGCAAGAATCATGTGATAACTACAAAATATATTGTAGATGCATACCCGTTCCAATGCTTCCGTACTAGTGATACCATCTGTGTGCCTAAGAAACATTCTCAGGGATGCTGCTCGATTTTCAGCCCGTCTCTTTTCACGTATACTGCTGGCTCTGCTAGGCTTCAATGTTATTCTTGGCTTACAAGCCTGCATAGGTAAGTTACACACAGGTGAGTTTAAGAGAAGAGGTTAATAAAGCTTGCACCAACATTAACATGTTTCAATATAAAACTAAACCAATACTACGCTGGACATAGCACAAATACAAATAGAACATGCCGTCTGACGGACGAGTACGTAGTAATGTCAAATGTAAATTTACATCAAATACGTGACGTAAAAACATATAAAAGGGTATATGACAAAATGTTTAGTGACTACATTTTCTGCATGATTGAGCTATGTACCGCGGGTTTTTGTATTTGAGATATTGTCTATAGGCGTTGCAAAAATAAAAATGTTTGGTATTTATGTATTACGTAATTGAAGTAATTTTGACGATTTGGTAAAATTAACCGTTTGTAGGAAATACCAAAGCATTTTAATTGGTCAGTAGTTAGTTACGTGCGGTAGTTACTGTCAGGCAGACGATATTACTTATATTATAGTTACAAACTTCTCACATACCTCTTCATAATTTCTGTTGGTCAGTCCAAGAGGGTTTATGGTGTTGGTAAACTGCAAAGGTGAGTGCGCCATCATTGCTTGTTGATTTGAACTTGGTACTTGAGGAGTCATTGGTGAATATATGAAGGGTTGCCCGTAGAAGGGTTGACCATACATCATAAATGGCACTGGAAAATTAATAAAATATGAAAATGAAAAAGTGTCTCTTTTCGTTTAAAGTAGAACTAGTCTACAAAACACTATCATAATGATAAAAATAAATAGTATGATCACAGTAACGGAAATAATAACATTACTTTGATTCATAGATAACAAAAATTGCCAAAATGGTATTATTACTTCTTTCATCAGCTGAGTTTGTGAAATGTATTTTAATTTTAACTGTTTCATCCGTATATGAGATCAATTTATCGGCTCGTAGTCAAGTATAAAAATACTAACTTGCAGGTGCATGGAATTGTGGCATTGGCTGGTTTATTGTAGGATGCTGATGCTGATTCTGATGCGAATGCTGATGCGGATGCTGATGCGGATGCTGATGCGGATGCTGATGCTGATGCTGATGTCGATGCGAGTGCTGGTGCTGATGGTGATTTTTATGCGGAGGCTGATTCTGATGCGAATGCTGATTCTGATGCGGATGTTGATTCTGACGCAGATGCTGTTTCTTATGCAGATGCTGATTCTGATGCGGATACTGATTCGAGCTTGAAGGCCCGGGGATGGGCTGTGCAGGTGTATAGTACATCGGGAACATGCCTACAACATTCAGACAATATAAATTGTAAATTCGTACTTGAAACAAAAAATCATCAAGCAACATTCTCTCTCTCTCTCTTTCTTTAGCCAGCCTTATCCCAGATCGTTTTGGGTCGTCTTTCCAACATTACAACGGCACTATTTCAGTACAGCTATGATTTGTTAACTTATTATTTATACAATACCTCTACACTTACCGTTAGGTAAGTGTAGAGGTATTGTATAATATTATGGAGTCAAAAAAGTTGGATTATAGCTATGTCATTATTATTATTGTTATGAATCGCTGATACCATCTGCACTTTTCGGCACCGTCTCCTGTCAGCCAGTACATCGTAGAAAAGCGAAATCTTATGTTATATATGTATATTATAGATATTAATATATTACCTGGCATGCCAGGAATTTGGCTCATGACAGACAATTGTGGTTGCATGCCGACGCCGACACCGACGAAGATAGGGGTTATGTTGTTAGCGGACGATTGATGTCCATTAGTTGCTAAATGTGAGAATAATCAAATTGTTATAAATTTGAAAATAACAAAAATAACAATATATTTCATGTACATAAAAATGTGTTTGTTCGTCTTGGCGGGGGACTCCCCTAGATGCACGGGAGTCCCCCGCCAAGACGAACAAAAAAGAAGGCGGGGCACTACCTTCCTTTTCTCTAACCATTTCGCGTCATTTTCAAACCCATCGCCTAGTTCCAGACCAGATTGCCCAAATTTACAGGATTAGATCTCAGTCAGGGAACATACAATATGTGAGCTCTGATAACTTTTATTTTTATATTAATTAAATAAATTACAGATATAAATTCGGTTTTTTTTATCAACATAGGTCACAAAATAGCACATACGAGTCGTTACAAATATGCCAAAATGAATCACGACGTCACTTCTATAAATCATACATATCAAAGCTGTCTACTTACCGACAGTAGTAGTAACAGTGGTGGTATTTCCTACGACCCCGCCGCCAGAAGACGCGCGGTGTCTGCGGCGCAGTTGTCGCGCGGAAGAACAATGATGTTTGTGTGAGTGATGGACTGGTTCCAAGTGCCTCGAGGAGCGCTTTACACCGTGATGCTATAGAACAATGTTCATTAAAATATATACAAAAATAAATATATATTTTTACACTGGTATCTCAAAATTGATCTAAGATAAAAAAAATAATTTTAAAGTGTGATTTCTCTTTAATCTGTATGCGTAAACTCGGTCAATATATAAATAAGAAGATATGACCAACAATGTGCACACGGCAGGTTGACTATCCTAATGAATTATAAATATTAGTTAGTTTTATTGTCCAGACAGAGAAGTTATCACGTGGGGTACGTGTTTGCAAACCTACCTCACCGCATAAATGCATTCGATTAGCTATATAACTATAGCCTGAAACAACACATTAATAAAAATAATTCACCTTATTTTCAACTGGCGATACAGCGGCAGAAGTTGGTTGAAATGAAGCATTACAACGAGCTAAATGCTCCATCTTTTTCTGTCTAGTTGTATAAGTCTCCTTCTCTCGCCCCCCCTTGGTACTCGAACGCGATTCACGATAAGCCTTCATTAGTTCTTTTTCCATCTCAGCGTCATGTCTGTAGGAAAGTATAGTTCAATAATTAGGTAAGTACACAATAATATTAACACATCTCCAAACAAACCGTGTAGTTACGGATTAAGAATACATAATGTCACTACCCCATCTCAATCCGTGGGTATCGTAAAAGGCGACTAAGAGAGAGTAACCTTATGAAATTTTATTTTATATAATAATATATAATTAAATTCCCTCCACATTGTTTAGAGGAGACCCATGCCCAGCACTGAGACGTTTATGGGTTGAAATTATGAAACAAATTAAGTTGTTAAGAAATATGTAAGTGAATACTAATATCACGTACAACGTGTAATACTTAAATTGTCCCAAACTATTAAGACGAATATTTGTAGAAAAAAGGCATCCGTTCTAAATCAAAATGAGTTACTACACTTATTCAAAGTTATACCTACAATAAACCAATCATAGGAATTTCATTAAGATCTTTTGGAAAAATTTACAATCTTGTTGCACCTACATCGGGCTTTAAAAAATAATATAATTAAGCTCGACAATAGTCGCTGAACAAACAAGTAGACGGCTATATGCCCTATAAGTTATGTCATTAAAAACCAAATTAAAAAAAAATCAAAACTGCTCTATCAGCTAACTACATGAAGAGGTGCATCAAAAAATAAAATTTTACAACGAGCGACGCTAACACTATCTTGTACAATTTGTTGTGATTTTATAAAACATGTACCGCCGCCATTATCTTCCAAGCGAAGCTCGGCCACTAGGATGTTCTGTTCTAATATCAGGAATATTTGTTACTAACTTGTTAAGTAAATATTCAGTAAGACGTTGGCCCTGATAGTCTCCTGTCGCACCCATAGGACTATTGCTGCTATGCGGCAACACATTGAATTCACTGGAACTGGAAAATTCTCCCGAGTCGCCCGAGTTTTGTGCCATTGGAGAAAAACAGCCGCTGGAAAAGAATAGACAATAGTATTTAGGATCAGCTGTGAGGTCACAGAGGATTGCTAGGTCGGGAAGTAGTCAGCCGAACAGCCAAGTAATAGGGAAAGGAGAGTTCACTAAACCAACCAGCCAGGCAGGATAGCTCTTGTACCGTAGAAGAGAACAGCTCAACTAGGTAGTGTAAAGGAAAGGTACGCGAGACGAATAAACTGTATATTTTATTTATATTTTTTTTTTGTAAATACATACATATTATAGATAAATTACAACCAGACAGAACAAACCATTATGCACATCACACAAAGATTTGTCCTGGGTGGGGATCGAACCCACGACCTGCGGTTTAGCAGTCAGGGTCACTAACCACTAGACTAACAGGCCAGTCAAATTTAAAAATTGGGTTTTTCCGCGTGCACTTACTTTTACTGATGGCCAGTTAAAGTTTGAAATAATTAAAATCTCTCAAGAAAAGAAACCACCACCCTCTATCAAGTAACAGACTGGACCAGGTGGAGTTATACCACTAATTGCCTACGATCTTCAGAAATTTGGGAACGAAAGCTCTCAAAATGTTTGTTGGGAGTATTATGTCGTGTAGTTAGATAAAGAACTCGTTATGAATACTCTGACACATACCTATAATATTTAATTTATTCAATACATACTTATGCCTTGTATCCTTGAATCCATTTTCATTCTCACCAGGAACTGCGGCGAAGTCCTCGGGTGAATAGGGTTCATGAAGGTCGAAATACCTAAAAATATTCAAAATATTTTCAATAAAAACTTATTTTGCATTTTTCTTAAAATATTTGTTTAGTAAATGTCTGTCATTACATTAGGTAAGTACCTTTAGGGCGTTTAATGGCTAACTGGGAACTTAAATTGAACACGCATTCTTTAGACACTAATGTAGGTATGCGTGTTCGATTTTAGCCAGAAAAAATTAGTACAATGTATACTCGTAGTTTAAGTAAAAACATTTCTACAGCGATTGCCTATGTATGTATGTATATACACACCATATCGTAGTTTGTCCTTAATCTTATTTATTATTCAACAAACTAATTTATTGTATGATAATTATTATTCAGCAGTCTCTTACCTTTGTAAAGTCTCGTTATAGTTAAGCTGGTTATAGCTTAACGGAGTCTCTGTACTGGACTTACTGTCATTGTAGTCGTGATGTGGCGATATACCACCCAGCATCACAGAGTCCCTCTCCTGAAAACATACAGCGAACTTAAAACAAAACTGGCAAAGTTCAAGACGCTAGGGGATGTCTATGGCATATTAGTTAAACTAAATCAGGATTATTTACGTTAATAGTACAAGTTATATTTAAAAACAGCGCTAGTTATTTCTTAGATCCTGAAAAAATAAATCTTTGTTTATCGTCAAGTTTGAATCTGCAATTTGTGAAAAGTTTAAGGCTTTATTCAAATACACGACAATAGTCTGTAAGTGAGAAATATAAAAAAGATTTAGAAAAAAAAAATTGAATAATTCGGCCGTCAATATAACAATATAAGGTCCGATTTTATAATTGCCTAGAACTTGAGGTATTATATTAGTTAAAGTGTTTGCCTGTAATGTTGGGTGATTTGTGTATGCATGTTATGTTGTCTGCAAATTGCATCACAGCGGCATAGCATCTTCTGCGTATCTAAGTAATACGTAAGAAGTACATATGAAAAAAATGTAACTTGTGTGTTTGTTTATCCCGTTATACAACATAGACGTTCGCCGTACGAACGTTGTATATTATTAAATTCTTCTTATCGAGAATTATTGCGACTTTAAAATTGAATTGGTAGAAACGTAAACATTCGTCGAATTTAAGTCTCTGCTGGTAGTGTAAGTAACATTCACATAAGATGAAAGCTACTGCTCATCAGCAACTAAGTCTCACTGTTGGACTCGGGTCTCCTCTCCTCTAACTAGAGAGCTGAGAGGGTTTTTTAGGGAGAGGAACTACTACGAGTACTACTAGCATGGTACTATATTTGAATACCATTCGTTTCCACAATGGTTATCAGAAATAGTTCAGATATATTATTATGTCGAAAACGTACGCTATCCATAAAATATGTTGGCGGGAGAGATGGCATCCTTGTACCATCATATCCTTAAAAGAGCCTTAGGCCTCCTTTGAATAAACACGTGACCGAGAAAAGAACGGTTTTTAAATGATATCACGTGGACCATTAAAGACCATTAAAGTAAGTGAAATTTTACCTGAACCTTGTAACAAGATATAACAATATAAATATAAAAAGGTGTACGATTTAATTAACTTACGTAATAACTGTGATCTGGTTCTTGTACTTCTAAAGGTACTTCATTTTCTGTCTTTGGCGGTTCCTCCATTAGGCTCTCCATGAATGACGCGACATCTTGACAACGCTTGGTCATTTGCTGTTTTGCTATTTCTGCTGGCTTTGTTAGAACCTACATATAAAGTTTTAATTAATGGGTTTCGCTACAGTGTGGGACTGTGGGTCATAGATAAAGCTTTAAAAATGCATCACAGAGAATAAATAGGTAGTTTATACACTAGTAAATTACTTCAGTCATGATCCTAATGATGTTGTCATGAAGATTTTGAGTTCTAAGCCTCTCCTCCTCAGGAATCTTTGATTTATCTACTTCAGGAGCTTGAAACACGTCCGGATTAGCAGGACCCTAGAATGGAAATGGCATTACAAATTTTCATTTTTTATAAATCTGGAAAATTGTCTGGTTTACCCCAGTAGGATTGTATTTAGCGCACAAAATAATAATAACCAAAGAAATTATAGATTAACATAGTAGTGGTAAAGTAAAAAAAATATCTGATAGACATTGCACGTCATCATTATTTAATGAATCAGTTCAGTTTCATGGACTGCGTCGACCCCAAATTTTAACAAAAAAAGTTTTACTCAACCTGAAAGCCACAATGTATTAGTTCAAACGAATCCACACAAAATTGTTTTACTTATTCTTATGTAAACATTGAACCTTTTGAATTTACCTCAATTATGTGATGTTTTCCAATAATAAACTCTAACTTTTTCGACCACGGATTTATGAATGAGGACCATTCCGTTTCAACTCTTATATAATGTCCATTTTGGGTCATCATTCTGTAAAACAAGAATATTACAATTAACCACAGGACCGCTTGCGGTGAAGTAAATTAGGTGAGGCCTATGTCACATAGATTAGTCTGGTAATAGACACATAGGCTACTTTTTATCGATATATCACGCGGGCGAAGCCGCGGTCGGATGCTAGTATATTATTTCAATCGTTCTTATATAACTTAAGATATAATAATACAGACCTGTAAGGCCTGGACCTTGGTAGCCCGCCCTCTTTGACAATAGTTTCATATACCAGAGTTAGGTAATGGAGGTCCTCAGGGTGATACATCAATATGGCATCTTTGTTAGCGAGGTCTTGAGGTAAGTGTCCCAAGTATGGCACAGAATCAGGATCGACATACTCAATACGCCCGTTCGCCGCATGACGTATGACAAAAGGTTTTACCCTTTTTACCGGTTCGTACGGTGCTTTAGACATAAAAAGAATATATTTTGTGTGATTTTATGAACATAGAAAATTGCATTGATACTACCTTAATTCCAAAATAACATTCATTGTAATATATTTTTAAATACTCACTTTTAAAAGCCGAAAAGAAAGGCGTGGCTTGAATAACCAAGTAGATGATTTTACCCTCTTCGTCACAAATATTCTTGAATGTTAACTTGAGAAAGAATGGCATGAAAGTCACCAGTCTTTCTTTAACTCCGTAGCCTGTACTGAGTCCCCGGTACCGTCGTATACGGCAAACCAGTGTGGACACTGAATTAGCTGGAGTTTGAACTGAAGACAAAATGAAAACTATACGCGGGAAGATGAATGTATTACCACAACATAATTATCCAGAAATGTTGTCAAACTGTAAAAACTTATCAAATTATTAACCAAATTATGAAATTATGATAAAAACGATACACCTATGTAAATTTCTAATATCTTCATTTCTTTATCTTATCAAACTAATGGATTGTTAATATTGTATCACCAGAATGATGATGAAAAAACCACTGGCAGTACGAAACTAACCTCCCATAACCACCATCTTGGGCATTCAATTGTTATCAAGCGAATTATAAACAAAGCGAATTACAATTGTCGCGTGAAAATATATCCAATCAAAACCTATAGTTATTAATTATGAAAATACTGCTTTGTGAAAGTGAATGTTTGTTTATATATTTTTTTTAATTGTAACTCAGAAAACTTAAAACGGTATTTATGAAATTGTTGATGTACTACGAGTTTAAAGGAAGATTTGTGATAGTAATTCTATTTCACTTCAATGTAATAAACATTTTTTTACTTAATGGCTTTGATAAAGATAATAATATAATATATTTCTTCAAAGGTTTCCTTACAATAATATTATCGAGTACGAAAATTGCTCATTCAAATTCTATGATATAAAACAATTATTTATTGAATTTACAATACAATTTATTAGAAAAACTAGAACTGACGCCTGCTGTGGTAATCGAATTTTAATCATTTTCATTACAACCCATTAAAATGTCCCACTGCTGGGCACGGGTCTCCTCCAAACATATTGGAGGTAATTTGGCTAACCATATAAAGCCGGCCTGATGGTGTAGGGTTTAGTTTCGAAATTTCCTTTTATCGCAGTACTCTTATCTGCAGATTACTCCCTTAGTCGTCCTGTACGACACCCATGGGTTGAAATGGATAGTGACATTATGTATTCTTAATCTGTCACTAAACAGATATTATTTTTTGCATAAAATATTTTAATACTTATATTATGTAATCTTGTAAAACATCTTTTAATCGAGAACATAAGTATAATTTTATCGTAACAACATTCAATGCTTATTTATAGTAAAGGAACATTGAGTTGTCACAATCAATAATTGTGTCCGAGCAGCGGTCGCGTGTTCTGCCTCTTTTATGAGTTCCCGAGTTTTATCCCCATTGAATTCAATGCGCAATTTAATAGTATATTGTGTATTTATGTAATAAACAACAAATTTCCACCGTTCCGAATCGTTTACCATTGGTAACAATAATTTATCTTGAATAAACCATATAAATAAGACACATTACGGACGTTATATTAGTTTCATTTTTAAAATATTTAGACAAATACGATGTTTCCTCAGGGAGGAGAGGTCTCTGAAGGCCTAACTCTGGTTATCAATATGTACAAACTGGCTTTATCATACAATATTTTATGACGTCTCCAGAACTAATAGTACATAACCAATTTCTCTATTTCTATATTATCTTGCATCATTTAATCTTTTTTTTATATTAAAACGGGAATATTAGTCCAACGTACAAACATTCACTTAATACATCCATGTGCCAATCATCAATTGAATTTCCAAGAAATAACTCTTGGTTACGTAACGATTCGAACGAACCTTCGTAAATAAGAAACAGTAAAAGCCTCGTACACCTCATTGGAAGACAACTTTTTAAACAAAATAGGTTGAAACTTTGATTATGTATTTTCTAGATGCGCCGTTGCTATGGGTATTTAATTGAACCGTGCTAAGAATGTTTGCAAGATTCTGTATTTGAATTATTGTAACAATTAACATTAAATTATAACAAAATTAATTTAACATTAAATTAAACTCTCATAAAAGGACTGCCAATTACAAAAGATAATATTTAAGTAAGAAAGAAGACGGTTATCATGTTGAAATTGCTGAACATGTACTTCTTCCTTATCTACTTGAGTACTTAGGCGTATTGAAAACTAAGCATTAAATATTTTTTAAACTAAAATCTGATGTATTAATTCAAACACAATTTATAAAATTATTAATTTAGCAACAGTCGGAATGTTACAACCATTTTCGATGATATTACGTTTAATTTCAAATGAGTGTATAAAAGACTTGCGTATGTGTTGTACAAAAACAATGTTGAAGTGTCCCGTGGCAAACATATGTATTAATAAACGCAACAATTTAAACACCTTCACCTGAAACCATTCTACTTAAAATATGTGCAATTATCACAAAATGCATAAAAACACATTTTGCGTTTACTAATGACATTTAAATTGATTTAACTACTTTCACACCTAGTACAGCAAAACATAAGATAACTCATGCACAAAACAAAAATTAAAACAATGATAGTAAATTGGCACAATGGATTTATGATTCGGATTTACCTGGTGGTTGCGTACCATTTTCATTTTTCGGGATTGCCAAACCATTGGTGATTTGTGATGCGAAAGTGTTGCGATCCTGCGGAATACCATACTAATTAGTATAGGCTTAATTCCGTATGTGTGCTGGTCAAGTGTTATCGCCACATGTGCCTAGCATATTTTTTTAACCACGTTGGTTGCATACAGTCTTACTACCCCAGTGGTTACCAATTTACCATAGCCTATGTGCTCCTGTAACACTAGGGACATCAAGAGCGCGTTGCATGCTTAAGAAACCTATTCACTCCTTTTTTAGCAGAACCCTATACTGTAGTCCCTTGGGAAAACTCGTCAGGCACTTCATTCTACAGCCTGATAACTCTTGTGAGGAAATTCCTTGAAATTTGTCGACTCGATGTACAGAAGGCGGTCAATAGTCAATCAGTGTACTACTTTAGATCCCCGTTCAGATTGAAGGGTGACTCGTAACGAGAGAGTCTTTGATGCTTTGTAGAACAATAATATACAGGGTATTCAACTTAAAATATACTCACACTTGGGTGGATGAAGTCGATGAAGGATCTACCAATCCACATCTGTTTCGGAAAGCCAAGTGTCGCAGTTAAAGAAGTTGTGGTATACATCACGACACCATCGTGCATAGATATTACACAAGAGAACCCTTCCTGGAAATAAAACGAGCACTTTACCACAAGGTATTAAGCAAATAGTATAATATAATACGTGTAGTGACGGTCAAGAGCTCTGTAAGAACAGGATAATTCGAAATAAACCCTATACCAACCCGTCTGGCGTAGTATAGTAGGTTAAATTCTCCACATTCTTGAAGGTGACCCGTGCCCAGCAGTGGGACATCATGGTTTGAAATGATGAGTATAGATAATATAAGTTCAAAATTGTAGAGGCACATGAAATTTTACAACACTATTTACAAAATTTAGTGAAAACTTCTCGACTGATATACGACCATGATAATAATCAATAGTCAGCTTGATACTTCCATGTCATTAATTACTTAGTTAGTGCATGGCAAACGAAGAACTCATGAAAACGCAAAAATAATACGATACAAACACTTCAATGCATTTTATTTAAACTGGCACCCAACCGTTACCTTTAAAAATGTATATAGCGATAATTCACGCTTATTCTACTTGTTTTATATTTTATTATGTTTAAACTTACCGATGAGTAAGGAGATGTTGCGCGAAGGGCAAGTTTATTCGCTGCATTGTTTACTAACAGGTTACTGCAAGAAGGACCCTAAAAAGATAAAAGGATAAAACGTAGAACATACATAACAAAAAAACTTTTAGCTGCAATTTTTTTTTTAATTGAAAGAAAAACTTTGATATAAGTTTATTTTTTCAATTATTTAAGTACCTACTAGCGTAGAATATAATTAATAGTGCTCCAATATAAAATTATCGATATCCCTTACCAAGTTAACAGATTCAACTCATTAGCCCTAAGTGGCTATTAAGGCACGAAATATAGGATATTCATTCTATAATAAAAACTATATAAGAGGATGACCCTTAAATACGCGAAACAAACAAATAATAATGATATTTTGAAAAAGCCCCAAGTTTAATTATCTCATAACAGCATCAATAAATGATAGAATCGCAGTATCTTTACTTGCGTTCCACTTTTGTCTTCACAACGTAGTTTACATAAACACGTGTTATAACATGTTCTTGGCACGATCGACCGGCCCGTCACAGAGTTCTTACGTCACCGCCAGGTACTAGCGACGCTCGACGCCCGGCTCGTTTCAGAAAGCGTGACAACAACGTCATTCCACAACTAATATAATATGCGGTAAATTACGTTTTGAAGTTAATTCTATCGTTACATGGTTTAAAATTAAGTCGCTTCCCTCTCTATGTACTCTTAAATCTTCTAAACTAAGCATGGGAAGGTTTATAAGTAATATTTTACTTAATATTATCAACTCCATTATTGTCATTTGGGTCACTTAGATTACCAAGATCCATATAGATTGGATTATAATTATTAATATTTGTCCAAAATAAAGACGCATATACTACTAAAAGAAAATACATATATTATGTTTAACGCATCATGTGTATAGCACGTTTGGTATAATTATTTGTGTAAGTAACTGATGATTGGATGAATTTTAAGTAGGTACCTATTTCTATAAAAAGATAACGTCTGCACTATGAAGCAAGCTCGTTGTCATGAAGGACTTATACATAATTAACAAACAATCACTCACATCAATTATAACGCCGGTTCGAGAGTGTTGCTATAAGAAAAGATTAAACGCACCTCATCCATCGCTGTGTCCTTTCTGTCAGATGCCGAGACCTCCGTATTCTCCGAAACGTTTTCGATCGGCGCATTCACTGGTGGCAGTGTCACGATTACTGCACAACAAATTAACAGACGGAAGATAAAAATGCACCTACATTCTTAAACTTACTTAAACTAATCTGAAAAAAGAAAAAGACAATGCCACCATATTTCGAGAGATCTATATTCAGTAAAAATTGTACATACCATGCATCCCCGGTAACAAGACATCCCCTAGACTTAACGTCGAGCGTAAACTCTTATATATAGAACGAAGCAAAATAATTGATCCTGGACACCCAAGTACCTTAAACATGGCAAATTTTACTTGAAGCAAAGTTTAATTTCATTTTGAATAAAATTCATATACCTAACCTGACTTCCACCATGAGTCCCTACTCTGACTTAAATTTCAAAAACTAATAAGGCTCCAATCCATAGGGCCTTTTCAACAGACATTCATCAGTAACCCATTAATGTCCCACTGCTGGACTCGGATCTCCTATCTTCTATCCAGAGAGCTGAAAGGGTTTAGGCCATAATCCACACAAGCTGGCCTAGTGCGGGTTGGTGCTAAATAAATATATACGAATATCTTAAAATTTAAGCTAATTGTAAAGAGCTATATTAAATTTTGCCAAATATTGAATATTTGTACATTTTGAGAACTTCAATTCACACAATCTAGTCGATTATGAGCTTCTGTGCTTCAAATGTTAATTGCTTTGTAAGTTATTCTTACAAAAAGTTCGAATATACGAAGCTGTGTGTCGCACAATAAACCTTTATCAACCGACTACTAATTGCTATACGATTTGATTGACTTCTTTGAAGTTCATATTTTATTTATTCAAGAAGCCCTATGTATTGACGAGGGACTTGCATAATCGGATATGAGTCAGCTGTTTATTTATACGCTGCCGTGCCTTCTTATATCCAAGATAGGCCTTAGAGACTGCAAGTTTTTTTTTTAAACCTATGAACGTAGTTAATATTTGTCCCTACAAAGAAAACAATTTTCCCTTAAGTAAAATTAATCATTGCTAATGTTTTAGGTACTCGCTCTTTAGATCTAACTTTTTGATTCGCCCTATATATGTCATAGTTATAAATCCAGTGACGTGCGATCGATAGAACATATTATATAAGTAGGATGTATACAAAATAAACAATGGACCCGATGTTCAGAATAAGCGATCGCCTCGGATTTCTGTAACGATAAATCAATAAGTGATTTATTAAAGCGTAATTGTAAACTACAAGGTTATAAAAGATGTTATAAAAAAAGTATTGATTAATTCTATCAGAGATTAGAGAAATCTATTAGAGAGGATTAGTGCTCAAAAATATAAGGATATATGTATAATTGTGTTGAATATACTATGTTAAATAAAGTTATCATGTTATTTAAAGAAATACTAATTCATATTATTTGAAGAACCCTGTACAAATGATTTATTATACTGTTGATTGCAATATGTAAGAACATTTGTAATACCGGCATTACTACCATTAGCTAAGTATAAAAACCTACCATAAAGCAGGTTGAATTGCTGTGGTATCTTCAGACAAAGTCGTGGAAAAATTGCTAAATACAATAATTTAAAGGGGTATAAGGAAAATAAAAAGTTAACCAATCTCAGGTCTTGATTTGCGCAACTAAAGAGCTAACTCTGAAAACTTTTCACAATCATACAAAGCCTTTGGCAGCGCAATTTAAGAATATATTCAACGCAATTTGAAGTTATTGTTTGTTGTTTATATATAAATTAAGTCAATTTGCGGTGCCCTGTTTGTTACCAGAGATGTTTCTTCACACAACAACGCCGTGAATACGAAACGCCGCGAGTATAACAAAAAGAAACGAAATAGAGATATAACTACACTGTTGCTTGTCGTGTGCTCGCTGAACGCTAAAAGAAATCATGAAAAAAAAAAGATATAATATTAGATGAGTTGGTATCTAAAAAGTAAATACATACATAGCTTTATGTCTAATCAATAGAAACGTAACTCACCATCAGAATCAGTGGTCTCTTCTATCGGCACATTAAAGTCAGGTGTAGGCTCTGGAGCCCTTACTTCTGTCTCCACCACAGCGTCAGGAACTATCGTATCTGTCTGTGGTAACTTCTTTGTCTTGGTTTCCTTTTCTTTTTTTGGCTGCTGGACTAAGTTGTCACTGTTAAAAAATAAGTAGGTAGTTATAGATTATACATATTATAACGGGTATATTACGGGTCTGCCCAGCAATGGGACGTTTATGGATTGAAATGATGAATATATACAAAAAAAAAAAAAATTTCTTTCATTGTTCTGTGTGATGATACATATTATGTACAGACATTTTCAACTATGTAGCAACAACGAAATGTGGGTGTGATGCATCTCTGCCTAACCTGCTAATTAGTGCTAATATTGTGTTTTAAAGTAGTAACATTATTTGATAATAATGTACGTTTGCAAATCGTACATTTGCAGTAAAAATTATATTGTCAAGTCTTTCGATGGCTTATACCTATATAAAAAATATGCCTTCCTAATACTTAAAAAAATTTAAATTCTAAGGTATTAAGGCATATTTTTAGAGTGCCTTAATACTGTAACGGTTGCACCCGTTGCAGGCTACGTTCCTGCACGAATTGCACCTCTTTTGACCACCTTTTGGGATATCTTTTGAGTTCCTTTTATATTTACTTTAATAAATTTAAAATTTCAAAATCCTAAATTAGTCCAAAAGGTGGTCAAAAGAGGTGCATTCGTGCAGGACGTAGCCTGCAACGGGTGCAACCGTTACAGTATTAAGGCATTAAAAATATGCCTTAATACTTAGAATTAAATTTTTTTAGTATTAGGAAGGCATATTTTTAAATAGGTATAAGCCATCGAAAGTGGAAACTTGACAATATATTTTTACTGCAAACGTACGATTTAAAATTTTGAACATCTGTTAAACAAGTAGCAGGTGAAGCAATAAATATAATCTAAATTTTAGTAACCAGTGTTATCATTATACAATTGTGTTAACGATAACACTGGTCAACAATATTGCTCAACAAAAGAAATGCGATTAATGTGTTAGTTTAGTCTTCATATACTAGATAACACAAATAACACTAAAATTTGTATCTTATTATTATTTGAAAAGTATCATCAAAATGCTAAATAAAGTTAATCTAATAGTAAGTAATAGGGGTTTGAATTTTTTTTTTTTGGCAATTTGAACTAAGCACATAATTATTATGTATAATATGTTTGAAGTTGAAAGAATAAAACTAAGAGAAAATAAATTCGAATTAATTCAGATTTTTTGAATTTCTTATTCTAAAAATTTTACCCCTTGAAGCTTTTCGCATTTTATTTTCTTAAGGATCCTTACCTAATATAACTACGACACTTTTGTGACTTTTTTCTAGCAGGTGACACATTCAAAAATTAAACTTATTAGACATTTTAAATAATGTAGTAAATTCTAGCACGAGGGAATACGGATGATAAAAAATTTAGAGGATATGTAAAAGTATATAAACCCAAAAGTGAAAATAATTAGAGCCCATATGAATCAGGCCAAGAACGCATCTCTGAAAAATACCCAGATATCAGAAGTCAAAGTCAAGTCAAAACCCTTAATTAGTCAAAACTACTTTTGACTGATATTTCAGCCAAAACTACTTTTAACCAAAGACGTCGGTTAGAACTACCGGCGCCGTAATTAGGTGAGGTCTTTGTTCAACAGTGGACGTCATTGGGCTGATATGATGATGATGATGAATATCAGTCAAAAGTACTTTTGACTGTTTAATATATATTGTTACAGCCAAAACTATTAAAAAAGTAAAAAAGTAAAGATCGGAACTAACTATTTAGACTAGAGTGATTTAAACCACAAGCCAAAAGAGTCGCGTCACTATTTATGAAATAGTAGGATACTGTCGCTGTCTGTATTGGGTGAGAGTAAATGTATGAGATTGAGTTATGCTCAGTACCTAAAGATATGTATGTAGCCTCATGATACTAAACCTCACAGTTACATTTTTGTAACCGGACCTAGTAACATGGATGTCTTATTGCCTGTGCTCTTGAGCGTGGGCCCGTACAAATATAATTAAATGCTAATCTGCAGTCCCTGTCCCTTGGTCTGTACGCGATACAACAGTGAAATATTTTCATTTACTGGAAAAGAGTAATTAGTTCTCTATATTTGGACTCGACCTAACTTTTTGTCGGCAAATCTTTAAATCGTTGGACCTATACTGCCAACTGGCTTTTTTTTAAACTTCAAAGCACTAAACCCATGTTTTGTCATCTATCGCGATATTATATAGAGCCAAAAGTAGATTTCCATTAAACTTTTTGGCATTTTATGGCACTACTTTGCACGCTGTCATTTATGGTCTTCCGCAAATCATGCCTTCGTGCTGCCAATAATGCTTCGAAAATATTCTGGACTTATATTAATTGTAATGGCGACACACAATTTCCAAAACGATGTCACATTTACAAACCTTTTAAGCAGTCGGGTAAAATAACAAATGAATAATCTCACAAATTAAAAAAAAACAAACTACTTCCAGAGATTTAACTTTTCAAATCTAGTAATTTATTTTTATGGAAGAATTCTTATGAAAATGCAAAAATTACCAGAAAGTTTAGAAGTTTTGTTTACTTATATACTTATAAGAAATAGAAAATAGCCGGAATTATTCAAATCCATTTCACTATAGCTGGATTCCGAGGAATAAACCTAATTGCACGGAGCTATACTTAAGACACGAGATATAACTAACCTGCTTCCAGATGTTGACGGCTTGCCGCCATAACCACTACTGCCACTGGAGTTGCTTCCCGAATGAGTAGACTTCGAACTGTGACTGTGGACAAACGTTAAAGGTTTTGAAACAACAAGTTTGACGTCAAGCCAGTACTTTTGCCTCACGTTCTTAAAACTTTTTTATTGTTCGCAGTTTTACGGTTTTAAACTTTAGGTTTCAGAAACGTGAGACAAAAGTAAAAAAAGGCTGTAAATGGTTGCAAAATTTTTCATTTTATTGAAATTCTTCTTAGGATCGGAGTTCAACGTTTCAGACAGTTGCGATATAAGGAAGAAACGGTTAAAATGTTTTGGGTCCCTTGTGTACAAACGGAGTATTAATTATTTTTTTAAATTTTCATTAGCAACCAATTAGTGTACCCCTATTGGGCTCGGGCCTCTTCTCTATATAAAGAGCTGAGAGGGTTTAGGACGTAATCTACACACGCTGGCCTAGTCGTTATACTTCCTTACCAAAAATCCCAACTATACCAAATAAGACTCCGTTTCTGAATAAAAGTATACTCTGTTTGACATCTTAGATTAATAACTACCACCTGAATTATTTAAATTAAATGAGATCACACACTTTAAAATTAAATTAAAAATATATTGTTAGAAAAATATATTACAGTGTTGAGGAATACTTTGAGGACAAATGCATATATTATTGTCATAGTAATACAAATACAGAAAGCTGAAAAACCCTAAATTTAAAAAGAATTAATCTTCACGAAGTTATAAACATTTTTCATGCATATTGCTGCTGCGCGCCGCCCGGCTGAATATTTTAAAATTTTCAAACAAACAATTATTACAATTTTAAAACATTGTATAAAAACTATTGGAATCGATTCTGCTATTAATTCTGAACAAATTACTTTCAGGCTTCGCATTAAGCCAGCAGTAGGACATAATGGGTTGCTGATGATAATGATGATTAAGTAGGAATAAGGCTGTACTCGTATAACCTTTTAAACTTTCGCGACTTCTACACATATTAAATTACTATACAACGTGTCTACGTGTGTAGACGTCATTAGTGTAGTGTGTTTAAGTAACGACAGTTCTAGAACTATAAATATAAATGAACAAAGTGAGTGTATTAGCCAGGAGCGGATCTATGTAGGGGCTATAGGGGCTGCAGCCCGAGGCCCCCAGCCCAAGTAGAAAACATCGTGAATTAAAAAAATCGGTTAAGAGCATGTTGGACCATTCTCAATGTAGGGTTTCACAGCAAAATCTCAATATTACTTAGCGGCCCGCACAAGACACCATCTCACTCTATTGGTTGGCAAGTGATAATCGGCCATAAAGTTGAAGAGTTTTTTTGTTTGGTTGAAAGCGCTAATCTCCGGACTACTGGACCGATTTGTAAAATTCATTAGGGTTGGATACCCATTTATCAAGGAAGGCTATAGGCTATATAACATCATGGTAAGGCCAATAAGTAGCGGTGCAGTGGCCAAACAAAGATAAACGGGAGTGAAGCCCCTATATGAATGTTTATTTAAATTTCTGTTTTTATGAAGAAATTGTTACCTATTTTTTAGCGGCACGCGGTTCCTTGATTGAGTAATGCGACAAAACACATGGACGAAATTGTCGGTCGACAACTACGTCATGTCTGGAAACAGAGTCCAATCACATGGACAGAGATAGAACTACGTCACGACAAGTCCAAAGAGAGACAAGGAAGGTATGTATTGTGTTGAAATTGATGAAGAAACTGTGTTGCCATTTCACTCAGTAAAGAGAGCGTTGCAAAGAAATTTAGACTTGTTCAAAGCTCTGTGCGTAGTTTTTGTAAATTATAATTTTATCCGTAGCTAAAATGGCAAAACCGGAATCCTTATAGTTTCCTCATGTCCGTCCGTCTGTCTGTATGTCACGGAATTTTACTCAAGAACTACTCAATATATATTGATGAAATTTGAAGAATAGGTCAAATAGGTGTCTTGTATAGGCCGCTACTTAAGTTTGGTAATCAAATAATTAAAAAAAATATTTATAAGCGGGGCACTGCATGAACAACAGAAGCTGAAAAATTTCCTTTTCAGCAAACATTACTAGTGGCACATATATCGACAGATCTTTAAAAGACACTTTAAGGTTTCTATGCCAATTTTTTGATTGTCCCCCTCCCCCCTCTGTTTTCTAAACCGTAAGACCTAAAGTTATGCAAAAATTCGGAAGATAACGCTTAACTAAGGTAGAAGTAGGAGCCCCGCCTCGCCTCGCCTTTTTTAGGCTTATCATTGTATGCTCTAATACTAATATCAGTGATATAACTACACGAGACCGGTTTCCAGATTATTTCCATATTAATTTCAAAAAAAGAAAAATATTCTTGACAGAAGGACAGACACAGACGGACAACGGAGTGATCCTATAAGGGTTTCGTTTTTTCCTTTTGAGGTACGGAACGTTAAAAATAATATTTCGAACTGTCAAGTTTAAAAAAACACAATTGTCAAAGTTTGTAGATCAAAATATTAAAAAACATAGAACTAGAATCTGCGCGTTAAGAAACATTTATAAAGATTTTAACACAAAACTAAAATGCAATATTCACGAATCGCAAAAGCGGCGTATATCTAGGAAAAATAGCAGTGATACGTGCACAAACGCAGGTCCACTTTCTACTTCACTGTCCTCATGGCTAAGACAGACCGAATTTGTGAATCGCATATTTTGACATAGGGTCCAACTCGGAATTTACATTACATTTTAAGCAATTTCCATTGCTTTGGTACAACAAGTAATGGCAAAATTCAAACCCACAAGGGGACTTAAGCCCGCTACTCAGGCATTCCGTGTCCAGTGCTCTTAAAACTGAGCTATACGAACAGACGTCCCTGAGATCGAATTTATCCATTACCTGCTAACATGATGACGTCATGACAACGTTTTACTAGTTATCACAACTCAGGACTTGTTCATATCAATGTGTCATGTTCTGACTAACGAAGTAATACTATAATCATCTTCTGTCTTTGATACAATAGCTGCGACAACGATTTACGCTTTTAAAAAATAACATAACACAAAAGACGAATAAAATGAACTCGATGGGCTGCCATCTTTTTACTATAGGGTGCCCAAAGCTACCTTACGAGTTCGTCATCAGTTGGCTCTATTTCCTGAAGCTAGCTGAATAATATTTTGTCATCAGTTTTACATATGTAGGTATGCAAAATCTCAACTTAATCGAAAACTGATAAGTACGTCAAATGAAACTTGCAATATTCCACTTGCAAGATACAGACACCGCATCGCGTGTAATTAAATTAAAGCTTGTTAAAAACTAAAATTACAAAAACTACGAGAAGGGTATGGGCACAATTTTACTAACATACTCGAAGACCTTTTCACCCATAATGACCATTTCCCAAAAGGACAACTCCCAAAACGTCCACTCCCTTCAACTTCCAAGAATGAACTTTAGTTTATCATGATCTATCTACGAGTATAAACCAAATCTAAAGAGTTTGTTTGTTTGTTTGGTTCAACGCTAGGATCTCAAGAACTACCGGTCTGATTTGAAAAATTCTTTTAGTGTTGGATAGCCCATTTATCGATGAAGGCTATATAATATCATGAAATGACCAATAGGAGCTGAGCAGTGGCCAAATACAGCATGACGGGAGCCAGGCCCCACGCAACTACTAGTTAATAAAACCTCCTTTTTTTTTGAAATCGTTTAAAATTAACCAGGATGGATCTAAATTTTATTGCAGCCCAAAATTGTTATTTACTACTCCCACTAAAATTTAAAACAGGTTAAGCCGTAAATTAAAATGACTCACCTCCTTCGTGACTGGCTGTTACTGCAGCTGTTGGAATAGGCTGAGTCCGATATCTTAGCATTTTCCGAATCGTCAAGATTGTCCATCTTTTAATCCGAGCTGAAAAGAAAAATAAAACTTAATCTGAAAGCTATTACATAGCACGTACAAAACAACATTTTATTGGCACAACTTTTTAATACAACCTCACCACTCATTCAACCACAGAACAGAGATAGGTTTACTTTCATTGTTCTGTGCATTCAACCTTCGCTTATTTAGGACTGTATCGTGTATTATTTGAATAGAACGCAGAGCTTTTTAACTAACAAAAAATAAACGTCATGCTGAGAAACAATAGGAGGGAGACCTAATATGGATGGTTTTAACATTTCTGGGTTTCCATTAACAGGTAACTACCTAAAATTAAAGATAAAAAAAAAAAAAAGATGTAGGTAGGTACTATTAAAGAACTACCATTATCTCTTTGTAAGAAGTAGTGGGTAAAAATCTAAATGGTGTACCATTTAGATTTTCACCCAAAGGTAAGACGTAAATTTAATATCTATGGCCCATGGTAGTAAGCATTCGTCACTTACTGGTACCAACCCTGTTACATTATATTTTTAGACGAACATTAGATTAAATTGTCATAATCTTAAATCTGAGTTATTAATGAATATACTACTCGTATTCTATAATTGTAAAACATATTTAATACAAAGACACCTCCTTTCAAAGTGGAGTAGAAAGTATTTAATGTTAGTTATTTACAATTAAGCAAAACAGAAAATATTTCTGTATTTTCAACTTCTAAGGAGGCATTTTGATTGGCAGCTTGCAAAATAATATACTTTTTCGAGATATACAGCCCTCACTAGATCGCAAGACCCATGTTGCCGGAGACTACAAAAATTCAATAAATGGTAAATTCACAAATCAAATCAACGTAACGTAACGCCTACTTCAATCAATAACTTTTCTGTAAAAAAAAACGGTTTTATAAGTCGTCATTATATAAAGTTAATAGAAAACCTGGGGCGGGTCGCTTTTAATCCAAAATGAATAAAGAAAATTATTATTATTCCAAAAGTAATGTGCAGAATGTATAAAAAAAATACTCATGCTACAATGGAAAGGTATGTTTGTTGTATCATCAAAATTTTGCGTCAAGACCCATCGGCATCGGCGGCGCGGCGAAGAAATAGCAGAATAGTGTAGATGTAGGCGGGGAGTTAGTTTAGTGAAAGTAGGTTTGGAGACCATGCAGTTTTTATAGGACATGGGCTAATTTAATGAAATTGAGCACGTACAAAAAAATTATTCCCAATTTCTCTTAGTCACGCCATTACTTGACAATGGTTAGACCATACGGCTGATCTTTTTTTTTTTAATATTTTTTTACATCCGAGAAAAGGGGGACGAAAAGAGATTTGAGAAAAAAAAATTGGAAAATAAACTGGTCACGGGAATCAAATTAGAACATGATTTTTAAATAAAATCTTACACTTTTGGATAGTTTTTGCTTTTTTGATAGCATATTATACAATTTTGCGCCCTGATACAAAATATTTTGACTCACGTAGTTTGTTCGAAATTTTATTAATTAGCAGATCTTAATTTAATTTTTTGTATAAATGTTTGTTTAAGTAGTTGAAGAAGAAGTATAACAAACGTCTAACTTATCTGAGATATGCAGATGACATAACTTATTTAGTGAGACTGCAAAAGAACTAGAATTAATGCTTCAGGATCTTGCCAAAGAAAATAAAAAAGTAGGACTTGAAATGAATACCAATAAAACCAAAATGTAGTGACGGATTAAGAATACATAATGTCACTACCCCATCTCAAACTGTGGGTGTCTAAAAAGGCGACTGAGGGAACCTTATGTAGACAAGAGCACTGTGTGAAAAGGAAAATTCGAAATAAACCCTATACTAACTCGTCTGGTCAGCGTGGAATAATAGGCTAAATTCCCTCCACATTCTTTGGAGGAGACCCGCGCCCAGCAGTGGGACGTTTATGGGTTGAAATGATGATGATAAAAATCGAAGATCATAATGGATTCATGTATCTTGCATTCCTTAACGCACTAAAGTCAGACTTGGACGTTCACTAACAAAGTTAACAACAAAATTCCGTCATGCCAACATGCCATGGAGAGAAACATACTGAAAATAAGAAGAATAGACGAAATACGAAATTCTAACACACGCATACCAAACTCACGGATGCATTTCAAAAGGCTATTTCATGGAGCAACCCATATAGCTAGACACCAGGACAACACAAATAACGACGTAGCTTGATCCACTAAAAAAATAAAATTAGTAATAGTATCCATTGGCCCCACACTAGTCAAGCCTGTCCTGTGGGTGCCTTAATACAATTACAGTTACATTAACAAGTAAATATAATTAAAAAAATTTAATAACCCGACTGCAAAAAATCAACAGAGTGCAACGCACTAAAAAGACCGTAAAATTATTTAAACCGTATAATTATTTTGATACCAAACACGATAGGGTTGATAAAAAAAAATTGAACTTCTTACAATTTGGCGTCAAAAGCCCACCGTTTAAGTCTTTTTATTCTTAAAACCTATCTAAGGACACTTGGGATTTCCAGACGAATCTAATGATACCCTAATTGTCAAAATCCATCCAGCCGTTTGGAAGATTCGTGGGAATAAAGAAATTTACAAACATACAAGATACGCGCGAAAAACAATACCCGTCCTGACAGTCGGGTAAAAATACAATTTTGGCTTCATAAAGTAGGAATATAAACAATTTAAGGTACTTATTTTAATTCTATATTTAAATATTAATATATAATTAAACAAATATTATACCTTTATAAAATATATAAATTTAATATAAAATATTTATCTTTAAATTTTTAAGAAAATTATCAAGGAAGGTCAAAGATAATAAATAAAACAATAACCTAATTTTATGGGTTCTTCCAGCTGTTATTTGGGTACTTATAAAAACAAAGTACTTAGGTACTCTATACACCAATTCTAAGTAGTATTAAGTTGGTACCAAAAAATGTTTTGTTAAACACAAACTTAAAAGGCATGACCCTAAACAAGGCTGACATTAGATACATAACAAGTAAATATAACTAAAAAAAATTAATAACCCGACTGCAAAAAATCAACAAAGAGCAACGCACTAAAAAGACCGTAAAATTATTGTAATATTATTATACCTAATTAAATTTAAATACATCAATAACAAATGTTTATATTTGTAATCTCCATTTGATTCCCTTTATTTTGATACTCTACTCAATAGGTTTGGTTAAAAAAAAAATAGAACTACTTACAATTTGGAACCATTCAATTATGTATAGTCTCTTTTTAAATATATGTAATCTCCTTTTAATTCTCTTTATTTTGATACCCAAGTCGACAGGTTTGGTTAAAAAAAAATTGAACTTCTTACAATTTGGCGTCAAAAGTACGCCGTTTAAGTCTTTTTATTCTTAAAACCTATCTAAGGACAATTGGGTTTTGTAGACGAATCTAACGATACCCTAATTGTCAAAATCCATCCAGCCGTTTGGAAGATTCGTGGGAATAAAGAAATTTACAAACATACAAGATACGCGCGAAAAACAATACCTGTCTGTCAGGGTAAAAAGACAACATAAGGTACTGGGTGGTTGCAATTAGGGCTAGGGGGTAATTATTTATTCATTTTTTTTTTTAATTTTACCTGCAAATGGTACGGTATTATTTTTCCATTACGATATAAATGAAGTAACCCTTAAAAAAAACTATAGATAAAATGAAATTATTTTTTTAAGTAGAAAAATGCTCTAAAAGGCTGGTATTCGAGGCATTATATTATAGTTTTTTTATGTTACTTATGTACTTACTGACTTACATAATAGAAATAAGAAAAAAATTACTGTAAGACTAAAATCATTAAACTTTATTGTATTCGATTCTAATAAATAACTGGCTTCTAAACCCACTATGGCAAACTGTATTTTCTTGTTATTTTTGTCTACTGACGTCCAAATTAAATCACAATAATATTATTATTAGCCTATGAAATTTAAGTATTAGTTTTTTTGGGCTTATTATTTACTTTGAAATTGAGTAATATGTTAATTTGATGTAATATAACAACTTATTTTAAAGTTGTTTTGGTAATGCATACCTTGAAAATTACCAGCAGACACTGCAATTTGTTTTTTAAAGGTTTTAAGAATCTGAATATTATTTAAAATTTTCAAACAAAGAAAATAGTGGATAATGATTAAAATGGGTCAACAAGTAATTTTGTGGTTAACTATAATTGGCCAAATAATTGTATGTAATATAGTTTAGTATTTTTAACTTTAAGTGGCTGTTGTTAACCTGAACAATAAAAAAAATAAAATAAACAAGCTTATAATAAAATTAAGAAATCATCTTTGAAACTCGCTATAGATCTACATTCTTAGAAAACAATCGCCAAGGCATTATTTTTGAAAATCTAAGTAGATGCAGTTTGCCTTGGCACAAACAATATAAAAATATTAACTTTTCTGTTAAATATTTTTCAGATCATAGTTTGCAAAGAAATTTGCCTGGTTGATTGTAATAGGCACTCGCCCTATTACATGGGACCTATCTTAGCTGACAAAATGGGGGTGCTGCCTATTTCTGGGAGCAAAAGTATGACATTACTTTTCTTTGCTATGTTTTACTGTTCTATTTACTATTCGCTTTCAATGCATATTCAACAGATAAAAGTACATACATTCTAGTATCTGCGCAAAAGCATTTATACCTAATTTCCACTAGCAAAAAAAAACAATAAAATAAACAATTCATCAGAAACAAATTGATTTATCAAGTGCCTACAGACATTTTCACACAGCATTGTGCAGCAATGTTTGGTGTGATGAACATATTAAAATACCTATACAAAATTCCAATTATTTGTTTTGTTTAACCACACATTTTTGGGCAATTTAATAAGTTTGGAATTTTACAAGTAAGTTTAATAAACAAATTCTTGTAGCACAAAGTTTGTGGTCCAACTTCACAGTCAAGACTCAACCAATTTAAATGAATTGTTTTGGTATATTTGCTAGGTATGGGAATAGTAGTTGATGTATATATGTATAGAAAAAACAAATTGTTATGTCAGAAAAATATCAGCCAGGTCAGCTAGGTTTTTTTAATTAAAGAGTGTGCAACAGTTCAAACCAAACAACACCACACTATGCAATGTCAAAAAGACTGTAGATCCCTTTTGCAAGTCAATGGGTAATTTAAAAATAATGCACAATAACGCCAGCTCAACTTTTGAAAATGTGGCACACCAAGTACTGCATTAGACCTAAACCCCCTTATTACAAAATATGTATATATAAATATTAAACCAGGTTTAAATTTACATAAGTCATAGTTGTCAAATTAAACGAAAGCTTTTATTGGGGTAATAATAAAAAAAAACTATAAAAATAAAAATAAAAAAAAATAATAATATAAATACTCGTCACAATAAAACATAAAGCCTCAAATAAATAAGGTATTTTATCTCTTCATGAGCAAACAGAAAAATAGGTTACAGCCAATTGTTATTTAATCAAACATTTTATGCAAAGATTTAGCCCATTTGGCCTCTAAACCTCATAAATTAGTGAAAGATTATTCATAAATGCGTATTATCATCGTAGTTAAGTCTAATACACCTTACTAGACAGATTAGAAGTTTGTGTTGAAACTTTTTCAAAGTATAAGCTAAATTCAAAGTTAGTACGTACCTCGTTATTGTGTGTTGATTTGTGTCCTTTGGGTTTTATGAATCCCTTTAAAAGTTTTTTTATAAACTCACGTATCTATTAAATCACTGTTTACTGTTCTTTAAACAATATTCAACTATTATTTATTAATTTAACGCAATTTATAAATAATTGTAACATCTCACTGTTTAAAACGTCTCTCAGAATTTCATATTCATACGTTGTTGATACGTCAGTATCAGTAGTGCTGCAAGTTGACATGGATGGAAATCGATTAGAACTCGGAATCGAGTGGAGTAGAACTAGACTCGATTATTCTTTGCATAATCTTATAATTACACAATTTAACAATTAAAAGGGAGTGGTATGACATTATTTCAACGCCGTGTCGCAAGCTAATTTGAATTTTTATACGAGTGGTACGCCAGTTCTCAAAAACACTTTAGATCGAAAATCGCTGTATAACGTTTTCACAAATCCGCTGATTCGAAATAAATTTAATAGTATGCTAGTACGATAGTCTGGGTATCGAAATCCACTGAATGTTCCAAATAGCATAATCCAATCTAAATTTGTCTGGGGATCGCACTCGCGACCCAGTGGCTACCATTGCTACCAAGAAGAACTTTCTACGCTATGTTGATAAAACTGATACTGATTTAGTTTTGTATCCCTAGTAAGCTGCCCGTTTTAATAAGTCTACGGTATCTGCTGATGTTGTATTATGTTCAAAGTTATGAAAACCATAGGCTCGGTGACTCCAAAAGTTTTATCGAGGAACTTATAGCTTCCTATAAAGCTTAGGCTTGTAGCAAGTCTTTAAAAACTTTCTGTACCTACGCTCATATTATATTGGACATTTTTCCTAAAAAAATGGGTGATATCAGTAATAAGCAGGGTGAATAAAATTAAATGACATTTCTGCTACAGTATCAGGGTAAGTGAACGCGTCGTAATTACACTAGCTAATTAGTATTATACATTACGACAAGATGTTACTGAACCAAAATACCCAAGAAAATGTTGTAGATTTTTGAAGACCAGTGTATGTTATTAATCAGTTTTATTTTTGTACATAATACTTATATTCAACATCGTCATAATATTACGATGTTATAATTTTATATTAAAAATTGAGGTCGAATAGAAGACCGTAGTATAAATAATATTTAGAATCGATTAGATTACGATGTCTCTTCTCTATAGTGACGCAAGAATGGTAAATAACTATTAGACATGCTATAAGGGCAAAACTATCGATATCCCAATGTCGATATAAATATTGAAATAATAGTTATATTATTAATAATAATTTAATGTGTTAATCAAGAATATTTTGCAGCCATAACATTGATACAATTTTAGAAACAATGTAAATCTGCACGTACTTACTCGTTTTCGGCTTTTTAGTTTAGAATTAAATCAGTATCCAATGATAGCTCTGTCTTAGATTTTGTAAATAATAATTGATGTAGATGTGTGTTCCCGTAAAGTACCTAGCGTGAATCTTATGGTTGCAACCGTCACGAGTATCTTTTTGGAGTCTTATCAAACTGATGATTAATATAGGGGAAACATCAATCATAGAAAATATTATCGATCGTACTTTTATTAATGGATGTACATCACTATAAGGTTCACGCTCAAATACACGTGAGCGGTGTACGGACGAGCGGGACAGAAAATCTTTTTATAGGATTATTCTGCACAGCACGTGGCGGATGAGAGAGACAGAAATATAAATTTATTGCCAGTACTCTACTGTCGCGTGGCCTAGACGTACATAAATTTACATTGTCATCACATCTGCATCCAAAGAATACCTAGATAGGTAATAAAAAATGTAAGTGTGTGGCCGATTGTACACTTTTAGAAAGATTACTAATACCTGTACCTACTTATTATTAAACTAGCGAGATGAAAAAAAGACAAGTTATGTAATAAAACCTATAAAAACAATACCCGTCCTGGCAGTCGGGTAAAAATGACTTAATATAATGTTGATCTGATTTGCTTAAATTAGCAACCGACGTACCTACCTAATTATTAACACCCAGTAAAAATATTTTTTATGCCACGACAACGCGCGACGCCGTGCGTCTTTCGTAGGAACGGCATGGTCTGCCTGGAGATGCGTGGCGCCTTTATTGACCATAGATTTGATATTAGCGGAATGCTCCCACATCGTAATTTTTTTCGAATCGTAGAACGAATTTTCTGTTTATATTGGTCAATAAACGCTAAAAAAAAAAGTAGGTTCCTGTAGTTATTTACGTTTTAAGTTATTTAGTGGTTATTTAGGTATGTAGGTATACCTATTTTTAACTTTATAAAAACTGAAATTGCCGGCCGAAAACTTTTCGACAGCTCAGAATCAGGGCTGACCCAAGTGAACGTGAAAAAAATTTGAACTTATATTTCTCTAGGCAAAACGAGTAACTTTTTAATTCCTCTGATTCCTCATTACTGAGGGCCGTGGTCATGTCTTTGGAATAGTTTTGCACGAATGATGTGTTGTTGTTGTTCTGTATGCAGCCATTTGTATAATAAGGTCGACCGTAGTATCAAGGGCTGTCCAGCGTATCACACTTGCGGCGGCTTCGACTTTGCAAGTAAGTTACATACTAGGTACTTGCAAAGTCGAAGACAAGCCGCCGCAAGTCTGACACGCTGGACAGATCAAATTCGATTTCGAACAGCCCCCATTTTTTCTAAGTTAGGTATCACTTTTTTCTTTTCCTAGCGTTGTGATCAAAGTATTCAAGTACCCTAGCAAGTAGTGGACAACCTGGTTCTTTGAGCTTACCTAAGATGTATGCATTAGTTAAATGTCCATAGTAGGTATAAGCAACATTCTTTCAACACTTTCGAAAGAATCTATGCGGTTTTTTATGGTCTATGTGTCTCTGCGCAGTACCTACGTAAATATGGAGAAGACCAGTGTATGAACAAAGTTGCTCTTGATGTGGGTAATAATATATTTTGTCTAGTTGCTATATATGTTACTGTAAAAACCCGAATATTGGTAAATCTTAGGGTTTACCAGCACGAGTCGGTAAATGTAAGAATATGTAGGTATAAAAAAACGATTTTATCGGACTTTTACCATTAGAATTTAGTAGGGCAAAGTCGCCTAATATCGGCCATTTACACTCTTTTTGAAATGTTTATTAACATCTGTACTTTATTAGCTTAATTTTCGTGCGAAATGAGACCTTATTTCATTGAGTAAAAGACTATTAAATATGGCTGCTGTCAAACGTCGCTTGGACGCTCAGTGAGAAAATGTTTGTAGTCCTGTACGAAAACCCAAATTTCGAGACATTTCGTAGTCAGGTTCACGGAATCAGCTATGGGTGGGAAGTAAGTTTTATACATATTTTTGCTATTTCAATATCTAATGAATATTTATATCGTTAATTTGATTAATTTACTAACGTGTGAGAAAGAAATAATATTATTATTTTATTTATTATATTAAATATAAGCCCGGCCGAGGTTAGGGATTAAATTGAACTAAAAAACGTTAAACCGGCCTGGTGGCCGGTACATTTTTAATCGAACCTTGCCTAAATTCGGCCTCTTCGTTACTCCAACATTCACCAGCTGTGGTGGATAAAGGTACAAACTATTGTTCTGGCCATGGCGGTCAATTTATAAGAGATGTGTTTCTTATTCGTGCATCAGCCAGTATTTAGAATTTAACTAAATTTTTGAAACTTTCATTAACACGCAGTCTGAAGGACTGCTTGTCGCCGAATCCCATGATATTCGAATGTGTATTTTATTTTACGCAATTCGAAATATTACTTCTTAAATAAAAAAAGCGGCTAAGTGTGGGTCGGACTCGCCCATGAAGGGTTCCGTAGCAGCAAGTAACCTATTAAAAAAGTTCTTGTAGTTTGTTGTAACATTGATCGATGTTTTAATAATAGTGTATTTTTTTAAATTATTGTTAAGTAAATATTATAATTAGGTACCTACATGATGGGATTTAGATCTAACTATATGCGAGCCCATATAGGCTTGTGATAGCTAAACAAGCTAATATACAGGGTTGTTTGTAATTCGATGTATTCCGGGCATGACCAGGTAGGGCAGCCCAAATGCAACAAATTTAGGCCCCCCAATGTATGGCCGAAAATTAATAGTTTTTGAGATATTGTAGAAATAGCATTATTTTGGAACATACCCAATTTTACCTGTTTCTGGCTAAATAAAAAAAAAATGGCAAAAAAATCCTCGAGTAGTTGGACAAGGTGGTAGGGTAACGTGTCGCTGTGGTCGCGGACGAATGTTCCTGCGCTCCCGTGACCACAGCAGAGCGCAACGAGAGGAACACCTTGGGGTTTTAGTGGGTGCGAGCCCCACATAACCCCTCGGTTCTTTCCCCAAGACCGAGGGGTATGCGTCAGGCATTTTCCCAAGTAAAAAAAAAGGTGGTAATAGCGTCCTGTAGGTATTCAGCGTTCTGCATGAATGACAGTATACAATTGTTAATTGAATAAAAGGTAAATTGCGGTTTACGATTTATAACGTATTAAAGCTACTTACTAGATCTCGTTCAAACCAATTTTCAGTGGAAGTTTACATGGTTACATACATCATAATATATTTTTTTAGTTTTATCATTCTCTTATTTGAAAAGTTATAGGGGGGGAAGGAAACACACATTTTACCACTTCAGAAGTGCCTCCCGCGCGAATTATTCAGTTTGGAAAAAAAATATATTAGAAAACTCAATATCATTTTTGAAGACCTATCCAAAGATATCCCAAACGGGTTCGTTGAAAATAAATTTTTCAGTGTCTGTTCTAAGTATGGAACCCCCAAAATTTATTGTTTTTTTTTATATTTTTATGTGAATGAAAACAGAATACATCTACTTACCAAGTTTCAATTGTTCTTAAAGTTTCGGAAAAAAGTGGCTGTGACATACGAACGGACAGACAGACAGACAGACATGACGAATCCATAAGGGTTTCGTTTTTTGCCATTTGACTATGGAACCCTAAAAATGAAGACATAGTGCGATGTAATGGAGGTTCTTGCATAATGTAATTTCTACATTTGCGCACATTGAATCCCAAAAAAATTATTTGTTCATAACAGTTTTGTTTTGAATTATTTTAATTTAAAAACCTAAAGAAAACCAAGGGCCTTTTGATAGAATTTGCTACGTGCCCCGAACTAACATAATCCGGCACTGGGATGTGGTGCCATAGCGATCAGTGGCGAATCTCCCTGGGCTGCACAATGCAATCTGCCCACGGATACAGGCACCTTTAAAGGTGCTTCATTATTTTCCAGCAAACTACATTTTTACACTATGTCACATTTCCACAAGGATATCTCAAGGCTTTTCGTCAGAGGGCTTCAATTTTCACTATACGAAACTAAAGTGTATATAATAATCAAACAAAAAGAGCTATTAACAGTATCTCATAAATCTTTATTAAAAAATAAATTTATTTCTTAAATTATTATTTATGTATGCAGGTTCACATTTTCAAAATACATTAAACTTGAACTTGAACGTACAAAAATACCAACAATCGTAAATTAATCAATTTCGCACACCTATAAAAATACGTAGGTACTATAATACTACCTATTGAATGTATACCTACCTAAGTAGGTATTACGATTCTGGTATACATGCTTATTGAACATACAATACACACATTCGCATTGCAACTACAACTGCTCGATGTTTCATAATCATAGAACTGTGTTGACGTATCGTATGTACATGGTATGTTTATTTAGTTATCGCGTATATACCTACCTATAAAACGGTCAATTTCTGAACTTATAATAATAATAGACATATTTTTTTTGTAGATACATGAATTTTTAAGAAAGTTAGGGACATGTTATTTCAATTAATATTTATTTATGACTCTTATTTGCCTGACATAAAAGGCACATTTTATAATAAAACAACAGGCACTTGTAACAAAATCCGACAACGAATTAACCAACAGCAGCCAACAACAATGTGGCAATGTCTTCCCGTGGTGACCGAGCTGCTAGTTGCATAGTAACCGCACCTTGAGCGACAACCAACCTGGCCCTGACCAGAACTGGAGTGCCACTTCGCCAAATACCGCCGCCGCGGATTTCTTTAACTGCTTCTCCTGCAATAGCAGCTTTAGGTAGACCCAAATGTTCGCATACAGCTTTAGCAGCCTCATCTACATCAGTTTGTGACAGTCCAAAAGTGTCACAAGCTTCAGCCGCAGTAGCAGCTCTTTCCCATGTTGCTTCCCAATCGTCAGCGGCAGCGCGGGTCCTAAATTGTTCAGCACAACCAATTTCTACTTCTTCTAGAGGATAAGTGTCGGTATAACCTTCTCCACTATCTGGTAAGCCAGTCGTTGGATTACAGTCACGAACTACAAATTCTAAGGTTGCACCAAAAGTTCCTAAAGTTTCAATAGGACTTTCAGGGAATTCCAACACACAAAACACGCTACCTTTTTTGTCATACGGCAACTGTTCACAAGCGACCTTAGTCACCTGTTTGTAGCCCGGTACAACGTCCAAACGGATATACACCTTTTCAAGTAGTTGGTCACTTAGAGTATTTAAACATTCAAATTGCAAAACCAAATGACGACTAAATATATGCTTAACGCATTGAACGCGATACTCAGTCTCTGGTTCCGTCAAATCCACAGCTTCACAAGTTTTAAATATTGGTCCCAACTTTTCAATGCCAGGAATGACTTTCAATTGGTCAGCGTAAAGTTCTTCGCGACACACAACTGGCGCCTGAGTCTTTATTTCAACAGGAGCTTGTTTAACTTCTTGCGACTCTTCAGTAATTGTGGGGACAGTACTGATGTTGAATATTTCAACAGATGACTCTTCCGATGAAAGATGGTTAAGTAAAGCTTTTTCTAAAAGTACTGGGTTGGGTATAATTACATTAATAATGTAATCATTAATGAGCTGACTATCTTCAGAATCTAATATTGCACTGTAATAGATAGCCCGGTCGCGAACTTCATCATCATCATCTAATTGGCATCGAGCCAAAAGCACCCGAATATTAGGTAATAGCTCTGGGCGGGCTGCACCAAAACGAGCAACAGCAGAAACAGCAGCAGCACGAACTGGTCCTGATTCTAAAATAACTCTGTTGTATATGTATCTAATATAACGAGATGGCTGACGAGCCTTTGGACCTTCACGGCCTATAATATGTAAAATGCGAACAGCTAGCGAAGCATGTTCACAATCCTCGATAAACTCGCAAAGATGTGCCAAACCTGTTTCTTTTGCATCAGGATTTTCCTCAACTAAGGCAATTATTGCATCTGCAATAGCAGTTTTGTACTGTAGTCCACCTTCATCACGAAGCATGCCAGCTAAAAATGATGCCAGTGATTGATGTTTTCGCGGATACTTTGAGCACAGGCGTCTAATTGCACGCACAACAACAATTTTAAATTCATCTGATATCTCAGACATAAAACTTGAAATCTGTTTCATTAGACGATCGATGGAGCTTTCTGCACCAGTTGCAAGAAGAGTTGTCACAGCTAACGTCGCTACAGAGCGGTTAGGGTCAGATATGAGATTTTCTAGATCAACAGCACAAGCGGCAACAGCACTGGGATGTTTGGCAGTCAGCTTAGCTAAAGTACGAGCACCAGCTAGTCGTAGAGTTGCCTTTGATGAACCACAAAATATTTGTAAGACTGAAACTGCCTGAGCGAGATCTCGAGCAGATTTTCTCAAATTGATAATGGCATGAGCAGCTTCATAGATGACAAATTCTGCTTTATGACGTAAGCAAGATTCAATAAACTCCATGTACATTTCAGAATTTTCTGTTTGGTTCTCTTCAGCTAATTTGGCTGCATGACGAATAAGCAGACAGAGTGCATATTGGGAGCGAAGAGGAGTACGAACTAGTTTGGTGACCAATTTCACTGTAGAGAGCCGGTCATTTTTCCGAGTACCAGCAACAACTGCTAATGCATGATATGAAACCATTGTGTGGTCTGATGTGATAACTCCCTGGAAAAGAAATATTTTTCATTAATATTAATAATAGTTATATGGACATTATTACTATTTCCATATCATTAGTAATATTTGTTTTTATTTAAATATAAGATGATCCGTGCAATGATGGATTAAGAATACATAAAGTCACTACCCCATTTCTATCCGTGGGTGGCGTAAAAGGCGACTGAGGAAGATTTAACCTAAAGTAAGCAAGAGCGCTGCGAGAAAAAGAAAATTCTAAACAAACTCTGAAACAACCCGTCTGGTCAGCGTCGTAGAGTAGGCTACAGAGAGTGACTAATCCATAAACATAACAATAAAATAATTATAATGTTTTTAATATTATAAAGAGGACCGATTTGTATGTTTGCATGTATAACAAACAAATAAACTTATAAACTACTGTACCAATTCCTAAATTTCATTTCATTTCATTTATTCATTCAAAAAAACAATTTTTTTACATTGTGTGTGAATTCAGAATTAATTACTTAATAAAAGATGACACAGTTATTAGATATAGTAACACAAGCAAGATAATTAAAATATAATTCAACAATTAAATAAGTCAGTATTGTAAGTTCCAATATCATAAATAAAACTAATCAAAACTATTAATATAATTAATGTCAAAAAAGTTAACATGTAAAAATGACAAAAAATTATGTACTTAATCAATAAAATGTTAAAATGTCAGTAATATATAAAAATGTCATCAGAAATAATAATATATTGAATATTTTACATGTCATCAATACTATAGTAGCACTCATGTAACAAGAACAGTTTTAGGTGTTTTAGAAAATTGATTTTATAAAGTGACGCTTTAATTTCTGTAGGCAATTTATTAATATTTTAATTGACCTACAATAGGTGCTATGTTTTACAACAATTGTTTTGCCATTTGAAATATACATTATCACTGAGTAACATATGCTAATAACACCACACTATGGCCGATAGGTGCTGAGCAGTGGCCAAATAAAGAATAACGGGATTATAAGTTTGCATCCATTTACAAAAACATACTTACATTGCAGTGTATAGTGTAACAACAACATTTGCACAGTGCATATTAGCAAAAGGATGTATCTAATAAAAAGATCTGAAGATCTTGTTTGACACTGGTTTTATTTTTACTATAAACATACCCACATAACCTTAAATTATGATTTGTAGGTCATAGGCATTCTAAATATTATTAGATTTATTTATAGGATTATCTATACTAATATTATAAAGCTAGGTTAGGTTAGGACCTTAGGTACTACTGGTTTGATTTAAAAAAATTATTTTAGTGTTGCATAGCCAAATTATCGAGAAAGTTTAAAGGCTATATAACATCACGCTACAGCCAATAGGAGCTGAGCAGTGGCCAAATAAAGAACGCCGGGAACGTAGCCCCGCGCTACTTCTAGTCTTGGATATAAATATTATGTAAACAGTGTCTTCTAATGAAATCTGTTAATATTTACTCATACTATCAAGGTAATGTTTTTTATTTTATGATCTGTAAATATATAAAAACTTCCCTTAGAACAACATAGTATCTATTATTGACATTTAGCTGTTGCCTAGGGCTATGCTTTTATGAATTTTTCTTTGGCCACTACTCAGCTCCTATTGGTGAGAGTGTGATGTTACGTACACTATATTTTTTAATTAAAAACAGTTATACCTGAGATTAGCACATTTAACCAAAAGAACCAAACAAACTATTAGGCTTTATAATATTAAAGAATTGATGAAAGTTTATTGTGAAACTGTTTACCTGAGCTTCCATAACCCAATGGCGTACCAAATCTGGAACAGTGGCAGAGAGATGAAGAGCAGAAACTAGCGCAGCAGAGCTGACTGCAGGATTCTTGTCCACTATTGCTTGTTTCATGTACCGTTCAATGGCTTGTAGCATTGTACTGTCAGTTATACTGCAGAGGGCCCGGATAGCTGCTGCTCTATACAAATCCTCCTTACCAGTCATGTCTTTAGTAAGAGAGGACGTTACAATAATCACATCTTGCGCCATAGAACTTAGCTCTTTGATGGTTAAGTAAACGAGGCGGCGTAATATGACATCTTTAGATTGAAACAACTTCGTCGTAGCGAAAAATATATCAGTAGCCTCTTGGGTTGTAAGTCTCTCTCCTTGATTCAGCAGATATAGTATCTTAGTAAGAATATGTATACATTTCTTAGGATTAACAGGTGTTGAGTTGAAATACCTCGCTTCTTGCAACAGAGTTGTTTTATCCAGATTTTGAAATATACTGCCACTATCTTCGCTATCTTTCTTGTCATGCCGACTCATTTTTTCGTCGTAGAATTATTAACAAACTGTTAATTTAATAGAAATAGTTTATGCTAGTTAAATAGAATATAATGTGTGCAAGTTGTATGTACAGCAAGTAAAATTTCATCCAAAGAGAAACACTAATTAATACGTTTTGATTTCTACCGCGACACGTCAGTCGGTCATTCAGTCAAATTAAAAGCTGTCAAAAGTGTCAAAATAATTACTCTGTGGCATATTCATTAGCTGTCAAAGTTAGAGACACTGACCTCCGAAAGCATAACGATTGTTAATTAGAGGTCTTATTAAATAATTATTAAACTTATACTATAATTTTGTAAGGTTAGAGATGTTTATTACATTGTTACTCTTTCATGCAATAACTAATGAATGGATCCTAATCATCATATCAGCACAATAACTAGGTCTCACCTTATTGTCGTCACAGTGAACGATTTTGTGCCACCTCACACCTGCAACCAATGGTCATCCACAACCAGGCTGCTCAATCTTAGAACAATTCATTGGGTAACTCATATGAACTAACCCTACCAAAAATGCGAGGACATGGAATAACTGTAGATTAAACAGAAGAAAGTGATTTTTAATTTTATAGCGTTATATTCTTTGTATATGCCAACTTATAGTAACAGATGGCAGTTTTATAAATAAAAAATAGAAATAGTTCATTCCATTCGATAGATGTCGCTAAAAGATGAATCCCTGTTTTTTTCATTCTGTGTTGCCCTTGTATTAATTCTGCCATTGAAACCGGTGTTGTAATTGTCCTTGGTTTTATGTAAAGTCATTTATTGTGTTAATTACCTGGGATGTAGTTAAGAAAACATGTTTTTTTGTTGTTTTTTAATATGTTTAAGTATTCTAGGTACCCGAAAATATAAAGAAATTGTTTATTGGGTAATCAATTAAATTAACAGAATGATTCATGGCAAAAATTAAGAATGCCTATGGCAACATTACTCAATAAATTTAAAAATAAAATGTCCGCCTATGCCGATGTTGCTTGCTCCGGTCTTTTTGTTGTTTTAATTTTGTAATTTCTTTCAACTGATTTCCAGTAATTATATTTTCCGTCGAGTAGAGCTACAGTTCCTCCGGTAAATAAATATTACTGTGACTTCGTGATTTTTAGAATAGAGCTAGGACTTCTCGGGTTGTTGGTTTGTGTTTGGGACAGGACCTTATTAGTGCTAAGTGTAATTAAACCAATAATTATGTCATCAGATAAGCATTGCTGCGTCCCTGGATGCAAGGATAGTGAAGGTAAATGAGTCATTTATTTACATTTATGTAAGCAAACCATATAGGTAACACTTTCATAATTTTGATCATGATTTTTTGTCTTTATGTTTTTGTCATGATCTAACATATCATACTCTGTGGGAATCAAGTGATCGAAACGTTTCGATCCCCTGTTCTGTGGAGAACCACAAATCTATCCCCCAGAAATTAAACATTGTGCCGGGATAAAATTAACTTGAACTTTACGAAGCTTTAGTCTGTCTCTACTAAACTTCATCAAAAAAGTTATTATAAATAAGATTTAATTTTTATTATTTATTTCAGGTACCCATAAAGTACTACATAGGTTCCCAAACCCTGACAGCAATATAGATCGCTTTAAGTCATGGCTGTATGCAATAGGCAGTAGTGATATGCTGGGCTTGGAAAATGTGATGAAATTTAAGTACCGTCGTGTGTGTCAGTCACATTTTGAGGCTAAATATCTATGCCGCAACTATAGAATAAGCAACATTGCTGTGTCAACATTAAATATGTCAGGTTAGTATTACAATAAGCTTCTAGAGTATTTACAGTAGGGCCATACTGTATGTATGCATTGTGTTCTATTTGATTTATAGTTTAAATGAGGTATTTTTCTTTCAGGACCATTGTAATTGAGAAGATTACCATATGCTAATAGACAGCCATTACAACAATTTCCTGACCTAGCAAAGCCATCAACATCAGGTACCTATTTAAGATATTTGTGTAATAATTGAGTGTGATAACTACAGTCCATCAAATCTAAGAAGTACCATTTGACTTTTCACATTTTTGAACTTTGTTTATGCGTAACTCTCTTATTGAAATTACATCGACCAACATTCAACCTAGTCAATTTTGATATCCCTGTTGAATGTAAAGAAATTTAGATAATATGGTCACTGTCACTTTCAAACATTTGACAGCAACATTAAAACCGTCTAAGTCGAATGGCGAAATTCAGAGTAAGCCCCCAGCACTCTTTGACTTAGTTTGTTATACCTACTTAATCAAAATTCGAAGAGAATATTTTTTCCTTTTTTAATATTACTATAGATTTTTATGCATATTTATCATATGCGACATATTTATCTCCTTTGCCCGCCATACACCAAGTAAAATTTTATTAACGTAAATAATATCTGCTATGAAGTAAAAGTAAAATCAAAATCAATCTATCCATTCCGGACCGGCACAAAAAAATTGTACCTACTACGAATCACTATAACAGACATTTAATTTTGAATCATTACTAACTTTAAAAATAATGTTTCCATGACCACAAGTTTACCCTACTTTTTTGTGTTCAGAATTTTTTTTAAATATTTTATACGAACATCCACCACTTCCAACTTAAGGATATGATTTTTAGGACAAAATCATTCCAACAACCACAAACTATCTCCAAACCAAACGGTTTCGTAGCTTAAGTATGATAAGCTAGCAGACAGACAAGAGTTTTGCATTTATGACATTAGTATATAAAATTAAAACCAAGTGAACTTATATTTCAGATCCAGATGTTCTGATGCATGAACATACTGTGCCACTTGTGCCTCATCCAACTGCAACAACTACTGAACAAAATCTTGGTTAGTGTTAAGTCTTATTTCCACTTAATATAATATGAATACTTGGCTTCTACTACTTTATGGATTAGTAGTGTGTTTAATCTTATTAAATAATCATTATAATTAGATGCAATTTATTTAGTTCTGGATGATAGTTTTGTTATGATACCATCAGTGCTTGCAACTTCGTCTCGATAATCGAAATAAGTCCTCAAACATTAAGACTACTATTTATCTATCTACTATTTATCTTTACTATTTATTTTTTATATAGCTTTTCTCTTGCTTCAATTTACAGGACAAAAGAGAGTCAGGAATACTGCTAAAAAAGTCTTCCTCAACAAAGTGGAGCAGGAATTACATAAAAAACTTCTTGCAGCAAGAATAAAATTGAGCAAGTTAAAAAAGACATGGAGAAAGCAATCAGCTAACATAAAAGCAGCAAAAAAAATTGCTTCATGCCCTACTATGTTAGACACCCTCGAAAATGCTGCAGGTCGACGATTTCTTTGTACTGCCAGTAAAAATTTAATGACGCTTATATCAAATATCCAAGATATTATTCATGAGACACTATGATGTTAGAAAATTAACAAAGATTATAGTATCTTGGATATAAGAAGACAAAAATGTAAGATCTATTTATGGAGCTTGGCCTATTGACAGTTGTACATCTATATTTAAAAAGTTCAGTAAATTGTATTCAGTAAATTCTTACTCATGTGTCTATTGGACAGAACCATATTCATGTAATAAAGAATTTTACAACATACTTTTATGAAACAAACTTACTTGCAATTTAAGTAGGTATTATAAATTGTGTAATTCAAATACAAGGAATAAATTAATATCCAAGATATTATTTATCAGACACTATGATGTTAGAAAATTAACAAAGATTATAGTATCTTGGATATAAGAAGACAAAAATGTAAGATCTATTTATGGAGCTTGGCCTATTGACAGTTGTACATGTAGATTTTAAAAAGTTCAGTAAATTGTTGTATTATTCATTGTTACATTTAGCAAATTCTTACTCATGTGTCTATTGGACAGAACCATATTCATGTAATAAAGAATTTTACAACATACTTTTATGAAACAAAGTTACCTGCAATTTAAGTATTATAAATTGTGTAATTCAAATACAAGGAATAAATTAATATCCAACATATTATTTATCAGACACTATGATGTTAGAAAATTAACAAAGATTATAGTATCTTGGATATAAGAAGACAAAAATGTAAGATCTATTTATGGAGCTTGGCCTATTGACAGTTGTACATCTATATTTAAAAAGTTCAGTAAATTGTATTCAGTAAATTCTTACTCATGTGTCTATTGGACAGAACCATATTCATGTAATAAAGAATTTTACAACATACTTTTATGAAACAAACTTACCTGCAATTTAAGTAGGTATTATAAATTGTGTAATTCAAATACAAGGAATAAATTAATATCCAAGATATTATTTATCAGACACTATGATGTTAGAAAATTAACAAATATTATAGTATCTTGGATATAAGAAGACAAAAATGTAAGATCTATTTATGGAGATTGGCCTATTGACAGTTGTACATCTAGATTTTAAAAAGTTCAGTAAATTGTTGTATTATTCATTGTTACATTTAGCAAATTCTTACTCATGTGTCTATTGGACAGAACCATATTCATGTAATAAAGAATTTTACAACATACTTTTATGAAACAAACTTACTTGTAATTTAAGTAGGTATTATAAATTGTGTAATTCAAATACAAGGAATAAATTAATATCCAAGATATTATTTATCAGACACTATGATGTTAGAAAATTAACAAAGATTATAGTATCTTGGATATAAGAAGACAAAAATGTAAGATCTATTTATGGAGCTTGGCCTATTGACAGTTGTACATCTATATTTAAAAAGTTCAGTAATATGTTGTATTATTCATTGTTGCATTTAGCAAATTCTTACTCATGTGTCTATTGGACAGAACCATATTCATGTAATAAAGAATTTTACAACATACTTTTATGAAACAAACTTACTTGTAATTTAAGTAGGTATTATAAATTGTGTAATTCAAATACAAGGAATAAATTAATATCCAAGATATTATTTATCAGACACTATGATGTTAGAAAATTAACAAAGATTATAGTATCTTGGATATAAGAAGACAAAAATGTAAGATCTATTTATGGAGCTTGGCCTATTGACAGTTGTACATCTATATTTAAAAAGTTCAGTAATATGTTGTATTATTCATTGTTGCATTTAGCAAATTCTTACTCATGTGTCTATTGGACAGAACCATATTCATGTAATAAAGAATTTTACAACATACTTTTATGAAACAAACTTACCTGCAATTTAAGTATTATAAAATTGTGTAATTTAAATACAAGGAATAAATTAATCTGGATCATAACTAAATTGTATTTCATTTATCAATCCTATAAATAAGCCTGAAGTATAAAATAAAGTAATCTATAGCTATGTATATACCACCTATAAATAGCTATCTATACGTACCTAGCTATATCGCTAGGTATGCATTATAGGTACTCATTTAGGGTGTACTTCTGACTTCAAATAATAGATGGCGTTAACTTGCCAATTACCCGTTCTACGGAACAAGATTGGTCTCTATTTCAGTATAGCATAATGTACTCTGTGTCCACAACGTTTTAGGTCGTCGATGCATCCTGGTGTACCGTACCAAGCTGCGCTTTTCAATACGTGATCACCACTCGGGAACCTTTTTTCCCCATCGTCATCACTTTTACGAGATAAAGTTATTGATGAAAATTTAAAATACTTACACATGGAACTTGAAGTAAAACATGGATGGGTACTAATAAGTTTATAATAATGTGGTTCACATAATACGATCCCTTTCGGGCAAGCGAAGCCGCAGCACGACCTTTTTTTTTTTCGTTGCCTTAACTGGCAGACGAGCAAGCGGGCCACCTGATGGTAAGTGGTAACCGCTGCCCTTGGACATGGCCACATGGCTGGGTGTTTTTAATTGATTGATTTAGTATTTCGACTTTCGTGCGAGTTCGCAGAGTTCGTTTCTCCTTGCAATGTCTTTTTTGTATTTTGTAAGATAATACAAGTTAGGTAGGTACTTGTACCTATTCTAACTTACAAAATAAAATAGTTAGCAGTAGGTAGGTACGATTAATTAGTTTTTTTTAATACACAAAATATTATTGTTTTCTATAGGTAGGTAGGTAGTACCTAACCTATGTCATATATATCTAAATGTCTTAAAAGTCACAATATTGGCTTAATTATATTATTGTCTTCTACTGGTACGGGAGGCCCTGTAAAACCCGGGGCTTCAGGCTGCAGCCCCTATATAGATTCGCCCCTGGCCGACATGCCGCCGGATGCAGGTAGGTACTTTCTTTTCTCGTCTATTGTCATTATCATACCTAGGTATTTATAATCATGTATTGCGTCCAACAAGGTCAGTATGGGATCCCGGCGAAATCGAGGGCTCCCCTCAATTTTTATAGTTTTATTTCATAGGTACCTAAGTCTATAAAAATATATAGGTATCATAGTTGGTAGATAGCTACCAACTATGATGTATGATGACCTTTGTAACTTGTAAGTATATAAAGTTTTTCAGCACTAAGTAGTCGATTGGGCAAGGATATAATTATCCAATATTAGCTAAGTAGGTACGTGGAATAAAAATGCGATAATTACATTTTTTATTTATTTACCGATCTACAAATACATTTGTACAAGGGTAATTTGAAACATTTTGTGGCGAATTTTTTGCCCTAACACTCATTATACATCTCAATTTTTTCGTAATAGCATCTAAAGAAAGAAATCGTTAGGTACCTACGTACACATTATTTATGCATATAAGTACCTGCTTATAATATAATATTTTGGCATTAAATACCTATGGTGTTGAAATAAATTTTATAATTTAATAACAATAATAAATAAGTAACAATTTTTAAACTTAGCCAAACTAGATATTAAAGAACTGAATAAGTAGGTATACATAGGTACAAACCTAATAGGTAGGTAGTGTAAATATTTAATAATTATGTATGTTATGTTAAATTATCTTGGAGGAACCTAAATAGGTAACTATTAACTAAAACAGGATGGCTGTTCTTTGTTTTCAAATCTATTTAGTTTCATGACTATTTTACTATGTTATTATTTAATTATGCATATCTACTATAATAGTAAGTTAATGTAGAAATAATAATCCACATATTCACAACACACGTAAAAGGTTGCTATATGTACTGATGGCGAAATATTAATAATAAGAAAATGCCCAACATCGCGAGCTTTAAAGACAATATTATAACTACTATATGAGATCTACAAGTATCAATGTATCTAATATAATACATAATACAATTTATCAGCTAGTGATTGTTTTTAACATTCCTCTTAATAAAATGGTCGTTGAAATTATATTCGTAGTAGTAAGTAGTTTTATTCATCACAAAGTTAGGACTAGAAAATTGTGTTCTCAAAAAATAACAAGTGATGATACAAATACATAAACTGCTACTACATATCTTATGAAGGTCTTCCTTGAGGATAATTTAGTTCAAAACATCACAGTTTCCTCTTAGATTGGCATGTAGGTCCAGTCACCCAGTCGTGTTGTATGTCGTAGAGCCACCAAATTATGTGCGCTTTTTGATTAAGTAAGTACGTATCAACAATTCAACGTTGTCTACTATATAAAATATTATTTCTTACGGACCTTGAAGAGTTTTAAAAACTGATAATTTTTATTCCAGACTAAACTTTTTGAAAGTTACATTTTTTAATGGATAACGTCCATTTACTACATGTGATTCGCAGTAACGTTTAACATCACTAGAGCTCCTCGTATAATATTAATAATAATTTTAATCAATCTCCTCGAGTATGTATCTATGTTTGTATATAAAAAATTTGCACAGTAAAAACTTTTGAGTTTCATACATACATGTTAAAAGAAACCTACACATGAGAAATTAAAAAAGATATCTACTTAAGTAACGACTACTCACAAAGTCCCCTTTATCCTTAACTGCATTGACTAATTTATAGAATAACAGCTAAGTATTTAGGTACTATGCTCATCTCTATGCTAATAATACTTGGTAGTAAATACATAATATTATTTAAATGTAGTACCTACCCAACATAAAACTCCGTCCAAAGCTTAATCAATTATAAATGTACCTTTCATTTATCAAACAGCTTAGGCATTGACGAGTTTGGTGGGTAGGTACGTATCTTTCATAAATCTATGTTTCATACGTAAATTAGCATTTACTTATTAGTAGGTATTATTAGAGTAAGTAAATAACAAATAAACTGCCAGGCAGTCAAACGATAATAATATCACAAGATCGAAATCAACTCAGGTAGATAGGCAACAAAAATAAAATATGTTGCAATTTACATATTAGGTACCATGCTATATATATTTTAACTATTGTCATTCGCCACGGGCATGGAATGTACTGAAAATAAGGTGCCCCAATCTTTGGAAATGTTTATTATGGATTTTAAAGTACCTTATACTTGCATTAAGTACCTAGTACTAAGTTTAATGCAATCACATAGGTATTTACACGTCCGCAACTGTAACAGGTTGAAACAATATGGCGATGGCAACTTGTGTTTGTATAGCATTATCAGGGTCTAAATTAAAGCGTGGTTCTCTATCTAATTTTACCGCTAATACTTCCATTTGATAAACGTGGTTATATAATGTAATTGTATGGTAATCAAAGTGAAAACATCTTAACTCTACTTCTACGAATTTGGCTTTAAATTTCATTAATATTAATAGGTACATAATTATTATATTTATTTACATGGCATTAAAATACAAAATAGGTTACTCTCACCTGTCGGTAACAGGAATATTATTTACCTACTACAATAATAACACGAAATACTTCAATCTTAACATTTTATACAAAATTTCCATTTCAAATAGTGAGTGCCCACTGAAATTCTTATAAAGGGGCCTCAGGACGCTATTAACAGAATTTCAGTCGTTTTCATTACATACCTCAATAATCTATCTACATTACCTCTAGCTTACTAATTCGTGCCTTTGACAAACAGTGATCAATCATCATAATTATCACCTTCAAAATACTGATTAATTTTCTTCAGCTAAATTCGGATAGGTAAGGTAATATAACATCGTATTCATTTTGGCAAGACGTTCTTCGTTCTCGTTCGACTTCCCGGCTTTGTTAGACACTCAAAGATCCCGCACTTATGAGAGCCGACCAGAGCACAGAATTGAGAATTGGTAACAAGAGGTAAACACTAGTCTAACAATCAATCTATTTTCAATTTAGCTCTAAGTGATTGACAGTATCCTCGCCTTCTAGTACGCTAGGTGGTAAACAAGCGTATCTTAATTTAGCACCCATGCTTGGTTAAAACCAAGTTGCTGTATTTGGCGATTTAATCAATCCATACCAGGGCCCTGATTCTGACTCATCGGATTGCTCCCGGATCGTAAACTTTTTCGAATCTTAGAACGACGTATTTTTACAGCTTAAGTTATTAAGTGTTAGAAATTAGTTTAGTACCGTATAGAAAATTAAAAACTGATTAATATAGGATTTTTTCTACATCCATCTATTTCTTTAACATTCTGTTTTTTAACTTTAAATAAACTGAGAGTTCTGGCCGAAAATATCGACAGCTCAGAATCAGGGGGCTGATGGGTACATTAGTCAAAGGCTCAAACTATTATGCTAGTTAAGGTACCATGCCAAAACGTACTACATACAATACATTCTTAAATATAAATAAATATGTATCTCTATACAGAGATGACACTAAATTGTTGTAAGTTAATCAGCATGATACCTGCGTTGACATCTCAAAAATATTTTCTATTTGTTTCATGTTGAGGTTGAACTTTGGTCTCCCTTTTGGTCTAGCATTTGTGCGACTTGTTTTAATTTATCTATTGTAAACAAATAACTGCCTTTTGTAGGCACTTTCGATGAATAATATTATAATTACGCCGAAATTACACCTAATAATAGTTTTACATAACTTTAAAACGCACAAAAGCCGATCTAATGCTTATGAGTCAACGTCTATACTCTAACCGATATAATAATAAGCAAAAGCGATCTTAATGTAAGTAAACGTAAACTTTATTGTCTTAAAATATATGAATAATAAATATTGTAATGGTAATTATTTTATGAAAATCGAGGTGTCCCTTTGTCCAATCAGCCGAAATACATAATATTATCTAGTTAGTTTAAAATTTAATTTACATATATAATAATTATTCCTATCTGTTTACTGCTCGGATTAACGGGTAAGTCATTAAATGCTAAATATGGGGTCTTGGCCGGCCTTAGAAAATTCAAAACAATAATTTTGTTGCTACCCACAAAAATTTAGTGGTACCTGAAATTGGAAAACTGCAATTCAGGTAAACCCTCGCGATTAAATTAAATATGTGAGTAACAATAATTTGTATCTAATAAAAATTGTATTTTATAATATATAATAATCAATGTCATCATTATCACAATTAGCTTTCGGAGAATTGTATTTTGTTCAGCGACCTACTTAGTTATTTTCTACGAGTAAATCTTGAATATGAATTATAATTTTGCTTTGCCAGTAGGTAGTAGCATTATTTGGCACTAATTTCGGATACTGCGAAATAACATTACAATGGTCCATTATTCGTCAGACGCGCGAGCTAAGTTTCATATAGAATTTTCAATGTACCTAAACATTTATAACTGAGAGGCCCCAATAAGGTCCATTCAAGAATAACATCAACAATCATCATGTGATCAGGGCCCTGATTCTGACTCATCGGATTGCTCCTGGATCGTAAACTTTTTCGAATCTTAGAACGACGTATTTTTACAGCTTAAGTTATTATGTGTTAGAAATTAATTTACCGTATAGAAAATTATAAACTGATTAATATAGGATTTTTTTCTACATCCATCTATTTCTTTAACATTCTGTTTTTTAACTTTAAATAAACTGACAGTTCTGGCCGAAAATATTCCGACAGCTCAGAATCAGGGGGCTTAGCTAATTTTACTTTTATAAAATGTGCCAAAACCTTGTTTATATAAAATGGAAGAAGAATAGGAGAACTCTAATATGTAACATGGATCCGTTAACATGATAGATAACAATGTGTAACAACACTACGGACTATTACGAAATGGTCCTTAGCATATTAACTTAATATAATATTATTTCACTTGAATATATTATTCCATTTATCTATGTAATACTTTTAGTCTACTTAACATAAGCAATTTTATAGGCCTTTCCAAATATTGTTTTATCAATTTTAACCAAACCGAACTTAAGAAGTATTAGGTATACCTAGGTACCTAAAAGTAACAACATCTCATCGGTTGTCATGCAAGCTTTTGTAGGTAATTCAAAGTTACCAGCAATTTCCGTAACATTTTTCACATCATTCATTTACTTATCTTAAATACAATTTTGATAAACATAAAAAATAGGTATGCTTTACGAAATATGAAGAAAGAGTGATAATAGGTAATGATTGATTTGATAATAACGAAATACAAAGTAATATTTGGTATATAAAATGTCTTATTATAAAAACGTTATCTATTGTCAGCAAAATGGATGCTGATGCTCAATATCCCGTAGAAAAATCTTCGTAGGTGCTTTGGCAAAGTATTCTTTGGTATAATATAATTTAATCATAAAATGGTACCTAGTAATGAACTAATAAAAAATAATCAACAATATCATATTCACCTACTATTAAAACATTCAAAATAATATGGTTTTATATTATACCTACAATGAAGACATTGTCGTGATTTTGTTGCCTCAGTCCCTAAAACAGTCAAAAGCTCCGCAGATTGCTTGTGATCAAAATTTACACAAAAATCATTACTGCATTTCTCAATAGCAATGAAGCGTTATTGTACAATGCTTTTTTAATTGTTTTAATCAACATCGACTAGCAAAGCGTAGACGAATGACCAAACAGGGACCTTTTCATTGAAATTCACGTTAGAATTCGTCACAAATACTTATTAATATTAATTTTGCTGTTTCTTTGTGGACTCCGATAATTTCGCTGGTGGTTGAACGCTGATACGGACTTCGCCTGTGGGGCCCACCACGATTTTCACCTGAAACATATGTGTACAACTACATCAATACATTTAATAAAATTGTAACGGGTTGATGTCTGTACATTAAAGATATTGAATAAAAAATAATGTAAACCCGTTTTGAAGTAATTTAATATGTGTACAAGTCGCGAAAGTTTAAAAGTTTTAAATGTAGGGGTTGTTTTTTAGAGCCACAGAAGCCAAATCAATAATAATTTATATAATTTTTATCTGTCTGTATGTTTGCACGAGCATCACGCAAACTACTGCATGGAATTGAATGCGGTTTTCACCAATGTTTGCTACAGAATTTTTTTAAAGCCACAGAAGCCAATTCGGTGGCTTCATCATCAACAAAACATTTTAGTAGTAAGAATGGAATAGCTTACCTAGTCGCCCCGTCAGACATTCATAGCGTAGTAGACGGGGTTTGGAGGCGGCGCCATGGGTGAAGTGGCAGATTGGGCCGAGACTCCTGACGGGGCGCCCTCTGGAGCCCCTCTAGCGGCTCGGGACGGGGAGCCGGGTGCTGGTTGATAGAGGGGAGCAGCAACCTACGAAAAACCAAAAATACACTGATGGGCACGGGTCTCTTCCAAAGAATGTGGAGGGAATTTAGCCTACTATCTAATATTATACAGCTGAAGAGTTTGAACTCGTTAATTTCGAGAACTACTGAACTAATTAAACAAAAAAAAATAATTCCCGCAAAATTATGGTGCGGTTAGTAGCTTCATTAAAATGCATTTTCGTTGAAATGTTTATTGAAATTATTTGAAATCCGTAGATTAAAGCTGTTACATTGCTTGCTCTGTGCCTATTATTGTTGTCTAGATAGCCCGTATGATAGTAATTTCCTTTTCGTTCTCAAGAAAGTGGCGCTATCTGTTTAAATTTCAGGTAGAATGTTAGAAGTTATTCTGGCTAGCTCGGGCAGGCAGTGCTTTATAGATTCAGGTTGAATATAAAGCCATCTACTGGCGAACACAAGTAACAATGAAAATATTAGTCTAGAACTCTAGAACCTCGTTCGCCCCTTGTAATATGAGGAGTAGTAGTTTGGAAATTAATGTGATAGATGGCGTAAGGCGGGGGAGCTTTACTAAACTAATGGAAATTTCGCGCCACATTTTGAAAGTTTCAAAAGTTTTCCGTAATGTATTTTCTTTACTATTCGCATTTGCCACAGGGATATTTTTGTTTTTTTGTACGTTCTATAGAATCATGTAAGATAATGTATATTCTTCTTTGAGTTTTATAAATAATACTAATTCGGTAGATACTTTAGTTGTCAAATGAATAAGAGGTTGTAACTTAATTTATATCAAAGTAATTATTGTAAAATTCGATTTTACTAAAAACTTCACAGTAACTTTTACTACAAAACTTCACAGTAACTTTTCATTAAAGAGGATGAATTTCTAAAATTCTTTTTTAACTTCGAAATCACGGGTGACAATCACGTGTGATTATCACCCGTGATTTCTAAACGAAAAAATTACAGGAATGCATTTTTAAACTATTTAGATAAATTGATTGATTTTTAATTAATTAACTAATTTAATTGACTTGAACAATATTAATACAGAGCCATCAAAGAATCAACATTATTCTAGTTGCAGCGGCCAGCACAGGTACCCCCCTACTCACATGCTAGTTTACACTGTATTACAGGAGTGACAAGGATATTCCTGAACAGTACGCCTACAGCTATTTTAGTTCGATTTCAAGTTGGAGGTGGGTACATGATTTACTGAGTCCTCAAACTAGGCTAGCCTATTAATATATATATAAAATATAATAGTTAGAAAAAAAAAATATTACAAAGGTAAGAGAGTACATTATTGTTTCATGTGAGTAGTGAGTGAGTCTGTCTTTTTTTTTGTGTATTTGTGTTTGTGTGTGTGTGTGGATGCTTTTGTGTTGTGCGTGTACATAACTTATATTCAAATATGACGAATGTGTAGTGCGTGCAAGTGCAAATAAAAGAAACCCAGTTCTGCGAATTTAATAGATTTAGTGACTTATTAACATTTAGTAATTAATTAATTGTAACAATTGTGTAATTAATATAGTAACTTTATTTATCAGATAACTTACTAAAGATTAATTAATTAATTATAAAGAATATTATTATATATTATTATTATCAAAGTAGCAGCATTATTAGGATCATTGGCTTGTTTTTCGTGCATTTTATCCCGATTACGGATGCAGCGGATTAAACCTGTAGTGATCCATGGTTTCATGTTTATTTTCCTACGATTTATTTTTTGAGAGATAGTGTGTTTTTAACTATGTTAGATACATGTGTTACTATATAATCTGTAGCGAAATTGACATCAGTTAAAGAAAGGACAGGGGAGAAGTTTATGTTTTTTATCTCATCGCGAATGGCTGCGTGTTTTTTTTATTATGATATAAGTACATGGACGGGCCTGTGTATTTTCCCACGTGACAGAGACGGAACTGTGGGGCAGTGATCAGTTATAAAACTATGTAATACTAACACAGTTATGTTTTAATTATTTCATTTAGGCCTGGCTTCCCAGGGAGACGGTAAGCGTAACGGATATTTGAGTCAGTGATATCCAGATTCAGTTCCTTGCCAATTTTGTGTTCATATTTATGAATATCATCTGTTGTCTCTTTTTCCTTAGAAGGGATATTGCGCAGTTCGATGCACGAAGATCGGGAGCAGAATTGCAGGTCATTTTTAATTTCTCCAATTTTTCTATATAATTGTAGCATTCCAAGCGTCCTTTTTTTCCAGTTTCTCTAGCTTCAATTTCATATCACCATAATTATTTTTTATACTTTTGATTGATTTCTCTATTTCCAAATTACTCTTACGTAAAGTTTTTGTGCCAAATTATGGAACGTACTTATTTATCTTAGTTTAAGAGCTTCGACCATGTCTCTCATTTCAGTTTGAAACTTTTCGAACTCGCTCAACGGAGGCGAGCAATCGGTTCTCGGCCTTTTATTGCTCGACGTGCGTTGTAATTGTAACAAATTATCATTAATAGCAGTTGGGATGTCCGTCCAAATCTGAGCGCGACAATGATATTGTTATAATATACAATATCATTGGAGCGCGATATATACGATGGAGGTGTACGTATATTTGGAAGTGTACGCAGAGTAGACATAGTATTTCGATAGTAAGAATAATTTTAAAAATAAAGCAGAGTTCATCAACAAACAATTTATAAGTATTAGACTTACGGCACAGTCTTCGTGGTGGTGCGGTGTGGTGAATGCGATGGTGGCTGAATGGATAAGGGACCGGTGTGCAAATCACGCGGTCCGAGTTCAATCCCGACTGGCAGTATCAATGTGAATTCCACTTTGTGGAATTTATATGTACTAGTCAAGTGACTTACCATCTGCTAACGGTGAAGGAAAACATCCTGAGGAAACCCACATACCCAAGAAGAAATTCTATGAGTATGTCTGATCTACTAATCCGCACCATGCCAGCGTGAGTGGATTATGGCCTAAATCCTCTCAGCTCTCTAGTTAGAGGAAAGGAGACCCAAGCCCAGCAGTGGGAATTAATGGGTTGCTGATCGCTGATCACAGTGTTCGTAGCGCTTACGCTGGTATTAGTAGTTCTTTCTCCCTCGCGCTCGTGGCTCGTTAGCCTGCTCGTAGTGGCGCAGCGGCGCGGGAGCGCAATAGCGCGATCGTCTTCTCGCTTAGTTATGTAACCGCTCGTAGTCGGTTGAGCGTAGCAAAGGTGTATTATGGTCGGCCATGTCACTGTCTCGGTGGTCCAGTCCAGTGGCGATGCGGTAAAAGCGCGTCGAGTTGCCGATGCCTCGAGTTCGAATCCTCGTTGGGTGGGGAACCAATTAATGTAATGCGACGCCGCCCGATAGACTCGATGCAGTAGCACTGATAATGTTTTTTTGGCTCTTTCTAACTCCGCCCAGTTATTGTATTTAAATGCTCCAGAGCGAGAATTTAAAAATTTGATTCTTAGCCAATCAGTGACCCACGCAGCGAGTTAAGACAGCAAAAACTGACACAAGTCCACACGGATTGTCGACAAGACACTCACTGAATTATTACTAGAAGGATATAATTGTTATAAATAACACTGATTACCTTCTCTGAGTAGCATATCATTTGCTTGCCGCCGCCTGGCTGTGGAGCTGGCACTGGTCTGTACCGTGCTGGTGCAGGACAAGGTGTCTAGAAAAATTATATACATACACAATTTTATAAAAGAAAGAATAGAGAATAGTGCTGATTATTACACTTGCAGTTCCTTTAGTACATATTTAGGTTTTAGAAACAAGTATCAAAATAAAGGCAGAAAATAACATACTTTTTAAACCCGACACAAAGTAAATTTAAAGCGCACTCGCAATTAAATTGTCGCGGCTGATGTTCATTTATACCCAAGCAGCAAAAAACTCCTACAATTGTCGACTTATAAGATTAAACGTCTTATAGTACACTAATAGACGCTTTGCTTAAGATCACTGATCTTATAAAAGTATTCAATAAGACTATTTATTCTAGTAAACGTTTTGGGTATAGCTACTGTAAGCCAAAGATATTATAAGATTGATTTGTATTTTTCATTACTTCTATTGGAGTGCTAGCACCAAACTTGCACATCGTGCTACTATTATAATTATGTAAGATTCTACTTATAACTTTCCTGCATTTGCTATTACTAGAGTCGGATATCTTAGTATAGCCATTTTGTTTTAATTTCCCTTTTTATAAACAAGAACCTAAACAATGCATTTTAACAAATGGAAACGATTTAAACGAAGTGGCACTTATGGAAGAAGACTTTGAATCTCTACCTAAAGAGAACGCGAGTACTTGCCTCTCACCGCGGCGTCCAAGTGTTTCGACTCGAAACGGCAGAATAATAAAATGAAATATCTAAACTTATTTTACACTAGAAGTGGCGCGGGGCTTCGCTCCCATCGTTCTTTATTTGGCCACTGCTCAGCTCCTATTGGCCTTAGCGTGGTGTAATATAGCCTATGTAACTCAGTGATAATGTAGCTTTCTAACTATGTAGGTCTAGTAGTTTTTTAGTTACATAATATTAATATATATTTATTTATTTGTATAGATTAATAGTAGATACTTTCACTACACACCTAGTAACTTCAATTCTTTTAAACAATGTTAAGAAACTTATCTCGCCTTAAAGGATTCAATATTACCTATGCATATTTAATATTGCACCTGTAGCTTCATAAGCTTCCAGTTAGTTAATGGTAGAACATGAAAAGCATCTATTAGACTCTTAGTGTCTAAACACAGTATGTTGAACTTACTCGACCGAAGTTTCGCATGATTACGCCCGCAATGTTATTTGATTTAATAACAACACATTACGCTGAAATTACTTTGCGTTATAACATACAGCTGAACTTCAAGCGTAAGTTCAGCGGCAACTTATTCTGTAGACAATACACTATATGCGACCGAAGTTCGGTTCGATTTGTCCATTTTTCGGGTTCTGTTCGCACCTTCCGTTGTTTTTGGGCTGATTGACACCAAAATCAACCAAATCTGACGATCCCATTTATCATTGGGCATTGTTCTGAAGTCAAAGTTGTAAAAATGCCCGCCATTTTGAACTTTGTTGTTTTTTGCCAGATTGACATCAAAATAGATATCTGACGAGCCCTTTGACCACAGGGCACAGTTCAAAGTGGTAAAAATACCCACCATGCGATAAAAATGCCAGCGTAACTTCCGCGCTTATGGTGTGTCATATCAGTTGAATACGACGGAACGTAAATTCAGTCGCGGAACTTCGTTATAGTTCCGCATAGTGTGTTTAGAGTGTTTGCATAATAGTTATTAGGTATTACTTTAACATTAAGTTTGCAGAAAGAGATAAATTATTTTAAAATTATAATTATATTACAGTTGTCTTGGAACAGTTAAACTTGGAACACATCATGGTATTGATTAAATGAGATTATTAGTATATGAAAAGTTCGTGCCTATGCTACTAAAAGTATATAGGCCTAAATTCTTTGGTCATCCAACCAAAAAATGTAAAAATGTAAGATTAAATTATTATACACCTTTATTTATCCGACTCACACACATGTATTGTATAGATATATTACGTTTTTCCGAAAAAACAAACAAAATCATGGCTGAAATACATAAAAAAGCTCTACCTATTCCGATCTATGATATAGTACATTATGATACAAGTGCGGTAAGTTGATAATTACAGCCGAGGCGATATTGCTACATGAAAGCAGAGGCTGTAATTATCAAACCGCACGTGTGTTATACGACGTTTTATAACATATTTGCGAGGAAATAAATAAAATTCGGACTTTCTTAGAAAAAAACAAATACAGCGAAAAGAAATAGCGCGCGGAATTATTTTTACTTGTCACAAATTATCGATGCGCGCGCATCAGCGCTTTTTTTGAAGGCAAAAACACAAAACAGCCAGTATTACTAATAAAGTAAATTAATATTTTTGTGTTTTAGTACAGATAAATGGTTGTAATTTATGGTCAAAATTAATTTAATTAAAGAATTAAATGTTTATTTTATATAATTATATCATAATTATTTTATCTCCCAAAGTTAATTTTATTCATAAAATGTTGGCCACTTTTCTGACATAAAAACTCTTTGCTAAGATTTAAAAAAATAGGTACCGTTCGTTACGTACGGAGCCCCTTGATTATTAGTATGTGAGCATGAGAAGCCGTGCAATTTACTTTACATTACCGCACTAGTGCGTAATGAGATACATTACAACACTGAAATTGGTGAAATAAGAGACCCTTTACGAGCAAATATGTTATAATAGTACATTATGATACAAGTGCGGTAAGTTGATAATTACAGCCGAGGCGATATTGCTAGCCCGAGCCGCAGGCGAGGGCTACAAGAAAGCAGAGGCTGTAATTATCAAACCGCACGTGTGTCATACGACGTTTTATAACATATTTGCGAGGAAATAAACAAAATTCGGACTTTCTTAGAAAAAAACAAATACAGCGAAAAGAAATAACGCGCGGAATTATTTTTACTTGTCACAATTTATCGATGCGCGCGCATCAGCGCTTTTTTTTTAAGGCAAAAACACAAAAACAGCCAGTATTACTAATAAAGTAAATTAATATTTTTGTGTTTTAGTACAGATAAATGGTTGTAATTTTTGGTCTAAATTAATTAAATTAAAGAATTAAATGTTTATTTTATATAATTATATCATAATTATTTACCAAAGTTAATTAATTTTATTCATAAAATGTTGACCACTTTTTTGACATAAAAACTCTTTGCTAACATTTAAAAAAATTACCGTTCGTTACATACGGAGCCACTTGATTATTAGTATGTGAGCATGAGAAGCCGTGCAATTTACTTTACATTACCGCACTAGTGCGTAATGAGATACATTACAACACTGAAATTGGTGAAATAAGAGACTCTTTACGAGCAAATATGTTATAAAATATATTACCTAATTATAGAATAAAAGACGTAAGACACATGGAAGAACATTATACCTTTTACAGTTTTACTTCGACATAAATCATTAGTTAGCAAAAAGTAGTTCAAATTCAGAAATTACCTATAAATACCACTTTTAGATGTTAAAGTTCACACCAAGTCAAAAGTTTGAAGAGCTCTTCTTACACACAAATAAAATAAAAATATTAAATTTATACCTTTTTATATCGTAAATAACTTTTAAATATACACCGGTGTGGTAAACTAATATAGGTATTGTTCTAAGTTGTGATACCAACATAAAAAAGAATTGCCGAATGGATGTACGGTCAGCAACAAAAGTAGCTGAACATATCCATAATTTCAACGACTTTTTTCAATTTTCAATATTTAATTTCAAAATGCCAGAATTTAATTATCATAGTAAATTCAATTCTGGCACTAGTCTTGTTAATTTATTTATGCTACGGTATATATGTGTTTTTAAAATTATGGATATTTTCAGCTAGTTTTGCTGACTGTACATACTTACCGTATAACTTGAGAACGGGTCGCCGATTTGGATAATTTATTTTGAGTTCGTAATTGTTAGGTTCAAAGTTTGGATAGACGATTTATATTTGGAAAATCACTGGTTAATTCAGCCGCAACAGCTATTTGAAGTTCAAATTTTGAACCCGAAAGATGTCGGTTTGGGCCATTACTTAAAGGTAATACCTGTATAGGTAATGAATGCGTGTAGTGCGCCCTTTGTGGTTGTGCGACGCTCGGTTGCGGTGTACTCGCGGGACCGAGGCTCTGTTGTTGTTGTTGATAGTATGTGTGCATGCGATTATTATCTACAAAGAACAACAGAATACTTACATTTATTATGCTGTGGGTATAAGTACAAAAAAATTAAATTGAAAATCAGATTTCATCGTATGTGGCTAAATCTGCTGGTGATATAAATATATTACTTTCTAAAAGAAATCTGAACTCAATGCGAAATTTATTTAGAAAAAATTATAGCATGGAGCTACAGCAGGCTTCCATCAATGTTAAATTATAATAGGTACTTGGTAAAGAATATTTTAATTCATAGACACGATGCGCGCAATGCAATAAAAGTAATTATTAAGTTAAACTGCTGGCATTAACGAATAAAAAGTTGTGAAAATAAATAACTTTAATTAGAATGAGTGTCAGGAAAGTTCAATCGATTAGTTTTAATTGTAAGTAAAATAGTTAAACTTACACTCATTAGCCTGTAGCCACTGCGCGTGATATGTATTCATATCAGTGTGTTGATAATGATAGTGAGTGTTGTACGGCACGTACAACAACTGGTGGTGGTTCCTGATTGGTGGCGGGGACTCAGGTCTTCGGCACCTAGGGGCTGCCCGCACTGGCGATGTTTGTTCAGAACTAGTCTGAGAACTATACAGCTCTTGACTGCTGTCCGAGCAACTGTCAATTGAGGCAATTTTACAAAGTTAAGTTCCACAATGCTTCACGAATTTCACGATGCGCGTATTTGAAGGGAAGAAAGTTATATTTTGGTATTACTTTGAAGAGATTTTAAGTAGCAATTCTATTATATAGGGACATAATTAAGTATATCTGTATTGAGAGGGCTTTCCTTTTACTCTTTTTCATAAAATTACGTATACATTAGGTACGCAACTTTAATTTTTTTCTTTATTTTTGCTCGAGGCTGGCGGCACGACGTCTTAATTGTCAGTCTTTATCGGAGTACTTGGCAAACGGACTATTTTATAACAGCAGCATTTTTATCTTTTATAGCAATTAAAATTTAAGTTTCAAGAATATCTAAGTATTTTAAAATTTTACGTTTTAAAATATGATGTAGGTGTTAGTTAGAGACAAATTTTATTATTATGTTATGTTTATAGCTTTTTGTATGCATCAACAGAGTTATCTTCAGTCTGAATGTGAAAAAGTGGCAAACTATTTAGCAAATAGCACACGATACAATGTTCAAAGTTTTTGAATGTCTTTTATTCAGGCAATCACAAAACTTGAGTATTTAGGATTGCAGAAAAATGTGTCTTGTAGATATCACACAAGTTTTAGATGAATAATACTACGTAGTACCTGTCAACACGATCATGATTGAACGAACCTCTTATTTTGATCTGTGATCAAACCAAATGTTATGTCTACGAGCAGAAGTTATTATTGCTCTCGTGCCGTTATGTAGTATTACGTTCTTATTTCGAAAATTATTGACACTAAGCACGTTACATTTGCTTTATATGAATGTGATAATATATATTTTTTTATAAAACTTGTTTTTACCCGACTGTCAGGACGGGTATTGTTTTTCGCGCGTATCTTGTATGTTTGTAAATTTCTTTATTCCCACGAATCTTCCAAACGGCTGGATGAATTTTGACAATTAGGGTTCGTTAGATTTGTATATTCAAAAAGAGATTATACATAATTGAATGGTTCCAAATTGTAAGTAGTTCTATTATTTTTCTTAACCAAACCTATCGAGTAGAGTATCAAAATAAAGGGAATCAAATGGAGATTACAAATATATACATATGTTATGTATTTAAATTTAATCAGGTATAATAATATTACAATAATTTTTTGGTCTTTTTAGTGCGTTGCTCTCTGTTGATTTTTTGCAGTCGGGTTATTAATTTTTTTTAATTATATTTACTTGTTTATTGCTTAATTTCACAAAGAAAACTTTTGTTTAGTTATAGATATTTTATTAAATAAGCGTTCTTACCCAACATTAGCATATAACGAACAGTTCCTGTACATAGTCTCCTGCTGAGCCCGTTGTTGGTAGTGTGCATAAGTAGCCATGTTCTGTGCGTGAGCGTAACAAGCGTCACTGTGTTGTTGCGGCACAGGTGTACCCCCGCATGGGCGAGCTGTGACGTAGTCCGACGACTTCGACCTGACGGATATATTATTTTCTATAAAACCCGACTACGCAATTTTTTTTGGCTAAAATATCCGAAACAAGTAAAATAATTTTGTCCTAATGAAGAGTGTACAGCCGCAACCGCATATAACGACATGTAGGTAGATAGGTATAGGTAGTTACGTAAGCATGCCTTCAAACAACTCCTCCTTTTGTGGTTGCCGTAGTCGGGTAAAAATCATAAATCTATCTTTTGGTGTTGCCGTAGTTGAGTAAAAAATACATGGAAAACATAGGCCTAAGCTAAATGAAGCATGACTCAATACATCTATTACAGTCTGTTGAGTCTTTCATGAACTGAAAAATAAAGTTAGGTTTACAAATGTATATTTTAAAAGTGTATCCTAACAAACGGGTCCCGACGGAAAGTACCATAAATATTAAAGATAGCGAATTTATTTTTAATACTTTTAAAATAAAGAATACTTAGTTGCAAATTGGCTTATTTGAAGTGGAAATGAACTGAGACGGACATGAATAAATATAATCTTTGTTGTTTGTGTGCGTCTGGTAAGAAATTTGATGGATGATGAAGATACAAAAACTTTTACGGATATTGTGACTCAGAGATATTTAAGTCGGTGTTACTAGAAGTGGCCTATTAATATAGTATCTAGATACGCAATTTTCAATAGGATAGAGATGGATAAATAAATAATTATATACTTGCGACAATATTTTGACATATTTGGATGGATGCCGATATTCAACATGGATGAAAATAGATCGCACATGAAATAAGTCGTTCAGAAATTTCGAAGCTATTGGTAAAACATTATTCCTTGTCTTTGATCCGTAAACTGGTAGGTCATATTGACGCCGAATATTCCTTCAAAATATTAGAACATCCGCTAAACAATATTTGCTCTAGCTTGCTAGTGTGTTGTAGTGATGTTTCGAAGACAAATATTATTGTTATGTAAATTATAATTGAATAAATAGATCTAACGAAAGTGATAATATTAAGTGAACAATTAATGTTAAAATACTAAATATTAAAGTTAAGTATTAAGTATGTAAAATTAGTAGGGACCGCGACTGATTGACTGATTGACAGACAACACACCACCTATATATACCGTTAGACCTACAAATTTAGAGAATATAATTATGTTAGATACCAAAGCTGATCATTATACGGTCAAACGGGTGACCAAAGTTAACTCGTAACTTTACACAGTATCCAGAAAAACAAATAAACGAACAAATGTCATGCTTTTAGAAAGGAGCAACTCTTAGGTGGATAAATTGTTATTTTAAAGATGTTTATGGATGATTAATATGAAAATGAAATGAATGAAAATGAAAATAACACTCTAGGTAAGATACGAGCAAATAAGTATTTCGCGGTTTTTTGTTAACCCTGAGGTGTGTAATGCGACTTAGGGGTAAAAATACCTAAAATTAAAATGATTTTCATTTATTTGAGGTTTTATTTTTAAGGAGGTTGACTACGAAAATGTTATATATTTTGAAATTCAAAACATTGGATAGCGGGCATACGATTTAACATAAAACCATGTTTTGCAGCAACAGTACCTGTAAAGAGATATGATAATATCGATATATAAACGCGGACAAATTTCCATTAAACTAAAAAAAGATAATAAATCCATGCTTATAAATAATTTGCATTGTTTATTGATTGATTTATTATAATTAACTAATACCATTTTATTATTTTTTGTTTAGATCCACCTGTTCCGGTGGCTGTATATCATCAAGTCTTGCAATATAAATTTAACTTACTTAGTGATGTCCGATTTGATATTAAATTGGGATGCCTATATAAATTGGATGCAATGCAATATTTTAATAAATTGGAGATGATCTGAAGTTGGACCGCAAGGTGACTACGGGAACTCGGTTTTCAAATACCTATGTGTTTGGGTTCATTTGACTTTCTAGAAGAGTAATTTAAAAAAATAAAAAGAAATTAAAGAGAAAATAAAACATTTAAACATGCATTTTTATACAGTTTATAGAAATAAAAATTACTTTTACAAATTACAAGTTTTACCTATGGTAAAACTTGTTTTAGTACACTAGTTTTACCTATGGTAAAATTACAAGTTTTACCTATGGTAAAACTTGTAAGTTTTAAATGCTTAAAATGTATTTATTTACATACAACATTTAGTACAACTTCTTAATGAAGCAAACGTTTCTTAAATACCTACTAAGTACTCCTATAATTGAAATAAACTAAACATTTGAGTTTAAAGTTGATTAAATACATTTTAAGCATTTAAATCTTATAAGTTGTATAATTTTTGTTTTTATAAATTGTATAAAAATGCATTAACGATATTTAAACGTTGGAATGACTAACACACTTTTTATTTGACATTCAACAATTTATGGCGATAAGTTGCAAAAGAAAAGTAGACTTGGAACCTTATGATGAAGAAAAGAAGATGGAATTAAACAGACAAAATTTATCTTGCACTTATTTTATATTGATACGATGATTTTAAAGTACTCACCAGTTAGAATTAGCGCTGGCCCTGCTCTGTGGTCGTGAATTGAGATTAGCTTCGGAGTAATATGGCCAGGAGTAGTTAGAATTTGTGCGCTGACAGGCGTGGGCCGGCATCTGAGAGGGTGTGGTGCCAGGGGATGGCTGTAACTCGTTCTGCATTTGTTGTAGAATCTCGTCTGATGCACCCAACTGTTGTTTTATAGCTATGCCACGAACAGCTGGTCGTCGGTGGAAGCCTATGGAACATATACTATACTAAGAATAGAATTGGTACTGATTTTATCAAGCATTCGAATTCTTATTTTCGCACATTGAAAATATATTTGTATCTCCCCTTATCTCTAAAATAATTCCACTATTCAATATGTTAACCCTTTGACCGCCACGCTAATAACGAAAAACTGTGTTCCCTACGCCAAGCAATAAATAATATGAACAGTTATAAATGCTCCTAATTCTGAAAATCAACATTAGTTAACTTTTATCCATCACTAAAAGTTGAAGTGCGATGGACGTCATAAGACGTCATTGGCGTCTCGATCAAGTTATTGAATGACGTTATAACACGTCCTTGGCGGTCAAAGGGTCAATGTCCTGCACACAGATAATTTTCATCACTGAAAAGGTAAAGGGGTAGATCGGTGTGAGTAAATCGGTATCGTATTGCTATTGCAATTACTTGTTACACATGATACCTATGAATTAACGTACAAATGTTCAATACAAACATTAAATAGATAAGAGAGCTTACCGTAATCATCATGTTCATCGTCACTACTGACTGGTTGCGATTCCTGGCCGTAGCGTTGTCTTATTCTTTCTGTCCTTGGAGCTGAGGCCCGAGCAAATGCAGCCAAACCATCGTCACCATCACCAGCCCCTTTTGTAGAAAATAATATTAATGTTACGTATTTAAGCGTTACCATAACATTTGCTTCTGATTAATCTCGTTGCGGGTTTATAACTCGATGTTCGCAAGGTTTCATCGCTATTAATCTATTTCGCCTCTATTGTATGTTTTAAAAATAAATAAATAATCCTGGCTTACAGGAGTTACAGTGAAGGACTTTTTCGCCAAGTTAGTCTAATGCTCGGCATACACACGCAAGGTTATGCATGAAGGTTTTGACCTAACAGGCATAATTGTCATGCAAATCTAGCGTGTATGGCGTAAAACTGTTGAATTATGTGCACTGTAGTATGCAGTATACCTGTAAGGTTAAAACCTTCGTGCATAACATTGTGTGTATGACGAGCATTTAGCCATCCCACTACTTGGCACAGTCCTCGTTTCATGACGTTCAGGGGTAGGTACCTACTGTTCGGTCCGTAAACAATGCACTAGTCTTTGGAGCAGTCATTTGTCCAATTTGATCTTATAATTCCAAGGTTTGCCGCGGTGTCGTTAATAGTGTTAAAAGAATATGTAAAAACATCTCATAATTCTTATATTGAAGCTCGATAAAATTTTCACAAGCACTCTGAGTAAATTAATTAAATCATATTGTTGGTACGTACACTGTATTAAACCATTCTCAGAAAATATTATACAGTGATATTGCAACGCGGTCAAATAAATTAATACTGTGTAGCGGTCTGTAATTTAAAACACGTTAATGAACAGCAATGCGATATAAGAGCACTTTACTTGTAAATAAATATCTTTTGGAAATATCGAATGTAAATAATAATTGATATTATTAAATAAAGTATAAGACCAAAAATACAATAATAATACTTAATAGGTACCTACTATATTTAAACATTGTTTATTAGTTAAATACGTCAATTTAAAATACGCAATTGCATGTGTTTACAGAATTTCAAATAATACTATAATCCGGCATCATACTACTGTGTGAATTTTATTTGTATTGTTCGTTGTTGTTAAGTTTTGCTATAATATCAGTTTATAATAAATTGATTATAATGTATGTGGCATACCTATCAGATCTGCCATGCCACAATGGACAAAAGTTCTTTACTTAAATAATATTTTTGTTTTGTTTTATTGTTAATTTTCAAACTTTTTCTTAATACACTGCCTTTACTATAGTAGTTCAAAGAGTTTTTTGGTAAAATTATAGCTTCGATTTCACAAATCTTAATGCTACCGAATTGGAATCACTAGTACACACACACCCGACCATGTAAATATTTGAATGGCTGTGAAGATTTCCCGTTACCAATTTTTTTTCATTTGGTTACGGAAATTGAAAATGTTTGCCTTCAGAGTTGGCCTCGTTCGATACTAGAGTGTTACAATAATTTGTTTAGGCTCGTACGCATTTCCCCAGAGTTTTACCTCCTATGATCCAATTCAACAGATTTGTTTAAATCATCGCGTAGGTAGGTAGGCGATCATAAAGTATTTCTGATTGTAACTCGTTCCCTAGTCTATTGATATTTCAAATACCAAAGGTGTCCTTTGTGCGATGCTTACTTGATAAGAAAGCTATCCGTTATACGTATATCGTTAAATACCGGCATCATATTAATAATATCTTAGAAGGCAAAACTCCTTCCTCATTCCCAGCAATACGTTAACGTTACCATCAGTCGGACCGTACGTCTGTTTGCCACCGTAGTGGTATATAAAACAAAAAATCTCAAACCGCACCTTTTAAAAGAGTTGTAGAGTTTCTACACTGGTGTATTGCAGGCTATTTTGGTAAAATAAAATAGATAATAATTATGTATTATCTATGTTTTCACATTCTTTGGAAGACCCGTGCCCAGCAGTAGGACGTTTATGGGTTGAAATAATGATGATGATGATGATGATGATGCTCTTAGGTCATTGTTTGTCCTTGATTGTATTATTTTAACCGTATTTATAACATACCTGTATGTATGTTGTATGTAACATTTATGTACCTATTCTAGCTATTGTGGTTAATAGTTTCTCAGTTTTTGAAACCAGAAATAAGCATTTTATGCTCCAAAACGTGTTTTTGGGTTCATTTTTCTTAGGGAAATAAGACGTTTATGTGTTTATATACAAAAAAACGATTTGCATAAAAAAAAACGGAAAAGTCACTCCACAAATGTTTTAGTACAAGACGTTCTTTATGGTAAGGAAATACTGCATGATGAGAAATTTATTACCTGGGGTACCAGCCACCACGTCCGGAGCGGGCGCGTCATTATGCTCCTGCAAGTCTAAGTTGGTAGCTGAAGATGCTGATGTCCTGTCACCCGGAGGCACATAGTAGAAGCCTTCATGATGGGCAGCGCTCCCAACGCAAGCAGTGAGCGGTGCGAGCGTAGACAGGAACTGTCGCCGGGTCTCGGACTTTGGCTAAAAATACATATATAATTAATTTTTAATTTATCTATAGGTTTTTAATTAGCTGTATGTGTATATTATTTTTCTACCTTCTTCAGGGATAAAATTCGTGATGCTTTGTTTTTGTTTTATAAAATAATGTTTGATTCCAAACACATCGATTTCAGGATTCAATTGTTCCATAGGTACATTATTATTATTTTATGTCGCAATCAACTAGCTTAATTAGTTTTTCAATTAAGTAACAGCTTCTGTCTAGCGGCCTGAATAATATTCAGCCGTAGCGTGTAATGCAAAATTTTATGAATTACTTACTCATAAAATTATTGAATTAAGTAAGTAAATAATTTTAAAGCCCCTCTCAGTTTTCATAAAATCACATTTGCTCATCCAGTTAATAATTATTAATACGTTAATGAAATAATATAAAATACACGTTAATAATAATTATTAGCAGGATGAGCAAATGTGACTTTTGTGATTATAATTCATGGTCGTTCATCGCAATATAGAACTCATAGTCACCTGAGATTTTTAAATTGTTTATTGCCGGTGCCGTTAGCAGGATAAATTTGATAGTTAGATTTCAGCGCCAGGTGCCAAAAAGAGGAACTAAATTTATATTACTAAGCTAGACAAGTAGTTAAGTGTTTTCGATTAGCTGTTTAATTGAATGGTAAATATCGCTCAGGCCGCCGACACGTAGAATATTCGTTTTGGATTCAATTAGGTATTTAGATTTATCGTGAAGCTCTGACACCTGTGTTTCAGGATCTCATGATGAGCAGATAAAAAGGCACAGGATCGTAACAAAGACGGGTAATCCTGGGTATTTATAATGAGAATCTGACCGACTAAAATTAGGAAAGTTTAATTAGTTTAATATATGATATAGATAACTATGAAAAGATTGTGACAATACAATCCCTAAGAAGGGAAAATGCCAGGGATATAAAGACCTGTTTGACAAAGACCGACGCTTCGCTGTCCAAACGGAAACACCGAAAAACTAAATTTTTCGTCGCACAGTTTGCCGTATCGGTCGTATACTATAAACCAGAAAATTGATTTGGATATTATACTACATGTATTTAAAAAAAAGACTTATTCTAAAATATTTCATGTAATTATAATAGTTTCGTAAAAAAAAGGTCACAAAGATGACGTTTAGAAAATATTTTCGTCTCACAGTTTGCTATATTTAGGTATATCGTACGTACATAATATAATTTTTACAATGATAATAAAGGAAATTTAATAAGCTAGAGTCCTACCTAAAAATTATTTCACTAAGACACGTATTTTTTTTTATTACAATATATTCGCGAAATCACTTCTAATTTGACGCTTGATAGATTTGACTAAAATCAAACATAATATCAGCAATTTGAACATTATGCGTTCACAAGATGCACTAGTGTAGGTTGTTTATTGTGTCCCGTAGTTCCCATACCAGTCGGCGACGAGCCGTTAGGAAGAAAGGTCACGTCACTCTGTTTAAACTTTCGCTTCCCGCAATTTACGTATTTTCAAATAAACATTTGATTTGTTTAAAAAGAAACTTCTTGGATACAAGAATTACAATTATCATACCAATAATATGTTGCAACAATTCTCAATATCGGAGATAATAATTGCATTGGTTTTATTCTTATGGGACTGGCTATTACCCGAAATTGTTGTCTCTCGTCAAGATCGAGGCATGCCATTAAGGGAAAACAATTGGTGAGAGCATAGAATAACTGGTGATTTTTCTTCACAAAACCATGAAAATGTACTGGGTCGTAGGAGAAGTTTCGATTCTGAGGGTTATTCAACTCTACCATCTCGTAAGAGAAAACAGTTAACTTTTGAAGATTGGCCACTAAACTTTTCTATTTTTGAAGATAATAAAGAAAATGTGCCCTGTTGTAACTAGTAGACATTTATCTTGATGAACTGTAAGAATTTCGTTAAAGTCAAAGTCAACAATTCTTCATTCATTTAGATCAATTATTGTTACTTATGAACAGCAGTAACAGTAGTAACATATCAGCTAGTTTTGTTCCTACCTAATTAAAAAATAAGTTATTCTACTTGAATTATTTTATTATTTTCGTATTACTTAGTAACTCTTGACCCACAGGGAAACCCTACTAAAACGTCGGCAACATCCTATAAAATATATTTCGCTCGCTATGTTAGTGAGTTAAGTAATATTTTATATTCTCAAGTAACCAACCAAGTCAAGTCCTATTTATATTCTGCGCTTTAAGGTAAAATACTAAAACACGGCCTTTGTTATCTTAAAGCTTGACTTTGACTTGATAAGTGATGCATATAGCCTTAATAAAGACGTTGTAAAACACGATGTCTACACTACCACGCTTATATGACGTAGATAAGTACTTTTTATTATCTTGTCCTAGGCTCTAAACAAAAATAAACTCTAAACAAAGCGATGGTGGCTGAATGTATAAGTGACCGGCTTGCAAATCACGCGGTCCAAGTTCGATCCCGAGCAGTACCAATGTGGATTTCACTTTGTGGAATTTATATGTACTAGTCAATTGACTCACCATCTGCTAGCGTGAAGGAAAACATCATGAGGAAACCCACATACCTTAGAAGAAATTCTATGGGTATGTCTGATCCACCAACCCGCACTAGGCCAGCTTGAGTGGATTATGGCCTAAACCCTCTCAGCTCTCTAGTTAGAGAAGAGGAGACCCGAGCCCAGCAGTGGGACTTAATGGTTGCTGATGAGGCTCTAAACCTCAAGACATTGTAATTATCTACGTAAACTGTTGAGTTGAAACAAGATAGCTTTTACAACACGCTTTGCATACAAACGCTATTGTAGATCTTAGTAAGTATACTTACTTGAGGGTACTTAAGTTAAATATTGTTGGTTCTAGATTTTACTTTGAGTCAGCATTTATGAAATAATGTTATAAATATGGACCGCTATCACGGTCACACTCGATTTTCTCATTACGTCACGAGTTTAGTATTGAAACAATTATAATATTCGAAACCTGAAAGTAGTTTGTTCAAAATCAGTAACTGAACCAATTCCAATAGTTTTTGTACCATGATATATTATATTTTTTGTCAATAACCAATAGAATTCCTCTGGTAGTCCTCTAATTACGACGTCAAAATACGGCAATTTTAGCAATATTTGGAGGGTCATATTTTATTTACTAATAAGTTTTTAATAAAAGGAAATGATAAGGACAGGGAAGGGATGTCTACAGCTGACCTTGAATTTTTGAGCTAAAAAAATTGCTTTATAGGCATAATTCTGGGAGACAACAGGGGAATAAGTTTGTATGAGGAATCATGTGCCGCGTTCCCTCTTAAGTAAATAGGTACGTAAACTACTGATATTCGGCAATATTCAGCCGGCGCCCGCGCTGCAGCAATAAGCATAAAAAATGCTTAGAACTTCGTGAGGTTTGATTCTTTTTAAATTTCAATTTAAAATAATAAATTTATTCTGATTCTGCAAATGAAAAGACGTTTGGACAACGTTGTATATTTAGCTTGAAAGTCAAATTTCGAAGAGGTATCACACCTACATTTCGCTAGCTATGTTTGGTCTTATGTTGTAGGGAAAGGCTGTTGCCATTAACCGGGGATATATCCAGACTCTGGGCTAACACTACTATTACTTTTTCTGGGCTGACACTGAAATTTGGATGAAAAAACACACAACACAAAACCAAATTTTTCGATTTTGTCCGTAGGTACCTGAGACCAAACCCAGCAGGCAAGCAACCGAGGAATTCATCATCATCATCATATCAGCCAAATGACACCCACTGCTGGACATAGGTCTCAACTGCCTACCCTGGCCCCCGTCAGATGGACGAATCGTCGCGACGCGGCTAGCGAGACGCTGCTCTTTATTGTATATACGTGCCGAGGAAGTAATAGAAAATAATTACTTTTATATTATTTACTTCTTGTATACTCGATAGATAACTAACGTACTTAATATAATTTTTGAAATTCTCATAGGTTATTCAAATGTAATCCATCACAGCTTTTTGCCTAAAGTTCTAGGCATTATTATATCCACGTTTCTCTAAATGTATTCGACCGCATGTTATATTAGGCGAGTCCATTGTCAATAATTGACCGTATGCTACTATTTGTCTGCAAAAACTACGAACACTATCTACCTACCCAAAAATTGAAACCAGAGTTGTATTTCAATCGGAGTAATAGTGGTTCACAATAAAATAGTAAACTTAATTACATTTTATGATAGTTTAATAGAATTACAGTGTATGGTTCGTTTCAAATTTCATGCTAGACGATAAACCGCTTACCGAGTTTTCCAATCAATATTTGTTCCATTTATAAATAAAACTGCTGCGTTTTTTGAAATAAGATATTTATTTGTAACTGGTTTTATCTAATTGTATAGAGTATGAGCAAACACGTATATTATTTGCATGTATGTATTAGTTTTGTTACTTAGGCCCCCTTTAGACTATGCAACGGAAATCTCAGTTTTCGCAGCGAGTGAAAGTCAACATAAAACTTGTCATTCACAACTAGCATGGGGCCTTTAGAAAACTTAGTCTCTACTAAATCATTAGACTATGGTATTGAATTAAAACTTTTGCTTCAAGATTAAATATAAGTGAACACAGCGAAAACTTCAAAGTAATCAGAACTTCATGGAACAGAAGTTGGTGCAAACTATATAAGAGTACTACTTAAGTACTTACTTATTTGAATGCATCAAGACATACTTACAATTTACTTATATAGGTCAGCTTATAACTTGGACTTCAACATAAGTGGCAGCCATATAAATGTACTTAATTTCTATAGAGTATATTTCTCTTCGTTAATTACATAACTTTCTTTCGAAGCCTTATATGGGAACAAGGAACAACATTTAACAGTTCAAGTTCAAGTTATTATCATCATTATCATCATATCAGACATAGGACTCACCTAATTTACTATTTATTTAATGTAGGTGAAGATTATTATAATAACAATAAAATATAGATAACCACTGGAAAATCAAATTTGTTTTAATATTGGTCTGGGATAGAGAACCTAGCAACTATTTACCGTCATCCCGCGCAAGTGAAGCTGCAAACAGAAGCTAGTTTTATATATATATTTTGAAATATAAGTGTTTATATAAAATAGATCGCGTTTTGTGTCGTTTATAGTGTTTGCGAAACGTTTGCATATTTCGCTAAGATACCTTAGCGAAAAATGCAAACTAACAGAACAATTTATCTCAAATAATTAATTAAGCACTGAAACAAGTTGCAAAGTAAGAATTCGAAAGAAGTAAAAAATTGGATTAAAAATAAATGTTGTTAATCACAATTACTGATGTGCAAAACAAAAACAGTGTGTTCCTAAATCAGCAGATTGGTCGTCGGATAAACCGTGTTGTTAATTTGTTACGAAAGCGGGCCTTGCGTTGCAGTTTTACTCAACAATACCCACCGCTTGTTTTGATTGTTCGGATAAGGATAAAATCGTTGAGTAGGACTTAACGGCTTAGTAAAGGCATTCTGAACTTAGATAAAGTTAAAAAAAAAAGATGTTTCAGAACAATTTAAATATTTCACATTCACATTTTCAATTACCACAAAATCAGAAATAAATGATTGTTTTTCACCCGATAAATCATCTAAAGCACGAACGTTTCTCTCCGAGTACCTAATTATTACCAAGCTAATGGAATGCGTCTAATCCTTGTAAGTGTTCCTATTAGTTTGAGCACATCGCTTAAATCTAACTACTTCGTGCTTAATTATTAACTTGGTGTTATTAGCAGGTATGTATCGATACACACCGTTATTAAATCTTATTTAATGAAAAACCTGAAAGGCAGAATAGATTTCAAAGTTTTTATACCATGTTATATTTTTAGTAATAGTAGACGGTCCGACGACCTAGTAAAAGTGGTGGTTCAACAGTGGACGTCATTGGGCTGATATGATGATGATGATGATTGTCTTAATATATTGTAACAGGCTGATGTCTGTACATTATACATTACAAAAATAATATGGGGATCTTTTTAGGGCAACAGGAGCCAAAACAACATATTTAGAAATGTTGTCTGTCTGCCTATCTGTCTGTATGTATGTACGGCATGTACGCGCATAATTTCACCAATGTTTTGCTAGAGGTCTGATTTAATACAGGCCTGTGGTAAAATATCTGTGAATGTTAAATATCTTATTCCTACTGTTTTATGCAAACCTAATTACGCGCGGGCGGAGCCGGGGGCGACATCTAGTACTTAAAATAAAATACATAACGTACATCCGTTTTAAAGAATATAATAATAATTGTAAGGTTACTTGGGGGAGAATTAAGCACTTGGTAACGAAAATACTCCAAAGTCAATCGAAATTAAATAATAGATTAACCAAATTCAATAATGTTTGATGGGAAACATTGAAATTGAAACGCTCCTGGAAATAAATAATTTCGGATACAATGCATGGGTTCGATGACCACGGTGATGCGGCACTTAGTAAAAACGGGCACAGTAGACAACCGTTGATGATGCTTGGTTTTATCGAAATAATAAAATATATATTTAAAGAGTTCTAAAAGCTTGGTTTTTAAATGAAATATGCAGTGGAGTTGTATTCGTATCCCAATCCCAGTATTACGCTCAGTTTGCTGTGTGTGCAGTTTGATCTGTCCTTTTTACGTATCCAGGCTTAGCTCCTAAAGTCTGGCCATCCGTTCTTTGCACAAGAAAAGAGCGGTAAATTCAAAAAAACAAGGGGTGACAACACCGACTATAGACTGAAAAAATGCGTTTGATACTATTATCTCAACTTAAGTAAATATCAACTTTCTAACTACGCCTTTGATAGCTTTCGGCATTTCAATAATTTCAAAAGAATATTGATTGAAAAACACTAAAAAGACAGTGACATGACAGTTCAAAAATATTGCCATGTATAGATTTTAAAAAACAGTCCAGTGCAGAGAACCGGTAGCCAGACTCTAATAACACATTTCTTCATATTTCATATTTTTTTATTCACTTTGATCCGATAGATACCTTTGATCCTTAGGAGAAATGACGGGGTGTAATGATATTCTTTCACTTTCTAAATTAAAATCAATTTTTGTACATTTAGGAAAATCAATCTAAATACTTTCCAAAGCGACCGGCGACCGCCGGATTTGTCTAATTTACTACGCCAGCCTTGGAGGGTAATGATAATTTGTAATCATTAAATCAGCTAATATTATGAGGACTTGGTCTAGTTCATCTCTTGATTACTCAATTGCTTGCTCATTTGCTTTAAAATTGATACCTATATTAAACCCTCAATAAAAATAAGTAATCGGTGACACCATTGAACGACGGAAAATTAAACTAGAATCGGACGGATTATTTACTAGAGCGAGAACGAGAGCGATACTCCCGCTCTCGTTTATCTCGCTCCAATAAATAATCCGTTCTAAGTGATATGAAAGGATAGAAGCATAGGATCAGTGCTGCTAAATGTAGTCCGCGCGGATTCTATTCTTCGGTCTATTATGCCGTGCTAGGCGCAATAGCACCAACCCTAAATCATACTCGTATAAATTAAAATTAACAACTACGGACAAGATTCGGCCGATTTAAATCAAATGTGAACAAAAAAGGTACGCGAATATCTGTCGAATGTAAACGTAAATGTTGCTATGAAAGGAGCACGTCATATAGCGCCACGTCCTCGTAATTCAGTTTGTTTATTGAGTTATTTATTTTTTCAATACATAGTCGATGACGGTATTCCGAGCCTCACAATATTTGTTTGATGAAAGGCTTTCAATTTTTTCGACTGGGATTTTTTTAATGTTCTGATGTGTTGGATAGTATAGGACAGATCTACCTAAAACACGTAAATAATGACTAAATGTAAACTTGACGACCACGGCTGGATCAATTCGGCGAAGAAGAACCTTCTTTGGACTTTAACGATTATATACTTTTTAATATGTAGGTAATATATCTGAAAATTACACAGTAATATATCTGAAGATTGAAATGTAAACAGTAGTCTGGAAAACGAATTCTTGTCATACTAAAATGAGGAAATATATCTATAATGAAATGAGTTTCCCCAAAATTGAAATGTTGTTAGATTAATTACTTTTGAAGTTATAGAGTCCGGCAGTCATAACACAATAACAGGAGAAAATAAAAACAAACAACAAAAAACTCTATGATAATTTGGTACCGGTTGTGTTTCGAGTGCTGCACCAAAAAAAAGCCAATATAGCCCGAACAAGTTAGCGACGGACAACAGGACGGGAATAACTTGGACAGACGTTTAAGTTATTCCTGTTTTGATATCAGACAGCACAGACTTTTTTCATTAAAAAAACCGTTCTATGACCCCTTGTTTACATTAAATGATCCAGTTAGTCCCGCTCTGGTCAACTTGCAAATACCTACATGAATACACATTTGCAGGCAGGGATGAAGAAAACTGTTGCAGTGTAATGGTTTATTTAACCGTTTTCAATATAAATTAAGAAAACCTAATATGTGAAAAAATACTGTAACTATTTTCATTATCATTGTCGGCCTATAATTGTATGTATTGATGTATTGTATTGTATGTTGTCTGACTGGATGCGGAATGCGGAGGACAGAGTGCTATGAGTGCTATGGTGCGTGTTAGGAGAGGCCTACGTCCAGCAGTCGATTGCAATAGTAGTCGGGAAATGTGATTCTGTGCTTTCGAGTCGAGCATAGCGGTACTAGGAAATGAAGTTGATAGGTAAGATATACCTATGTAAACCGTAAACCGTTATTCTGATCAGGTTATGCTAAATAATATGGTGGACAATTTTATTAAGTTAAAGCCGGGTATAACGATATATGTATTGTCTTTATTTAATTAGTGCAGCACCGTTGTTATAAAGATGGCTAATAATAAAATAATAGTACATAAAAATAATAGTACTGAAAATATAATATTAGAAAGAAAACTTGTGTGCATTCATAAATTTTTTGAAGTCTTTGTGCGTTTTGTGCCGTATAGAAATCATCAGCAACTCCTTAAGTCCTACTGCTGGGCCCGGGTCTCCTCTTCTCTATCTAGAGAGCTGAGAGGGTTTAGGCCATTATCCACTCACGCTGGCCAAGTGCGGGTTTGGTGGATGGTGGATGGTATACAAATGGTTGCCATAATACTTATAATTTGAAATAAATTAAATTCAATAAATTATAGCATCTAATCTTAATTGGTTCAAATGAATGTATTATTAAATTTATTTGTAAAAGAAATCGTATCAGCCCTGATTAGCAATTTTGACTTATAACACGCACACATTGAAAGTATACGAAATTTTAATTAAACAATATCCTGGCTTATTAGTGATTACTACGGAGATAGACCTCTAGAAAACAGGTAACTCTAATGCGTCAAGTATGATAAGAACATATTATTATGAATGACATTTACCTTTGTTTTATGAGGCACTGCATAACATTTTGTAGGTAATATTAATAAATAATAGGTATAGTTAAACACCTTTTTTTGGATAGTTTTATCGCATAGGTAAATATTTACAAATAATTAGTTAAAACGTTTTCAACAATATAAAATATGTACCTATATTGTTACGTGAACCAAAATATTAAAATATTATACGACTCAAAACCTGATAGGTCTCCGCTGAACGTTCACTTGATAGTTATAACTGACATGTGCAAGGAGTTGGTATTAATTTGTTCAGGCTGTTGGGATTTGAATTTATGCAAACAAGAGTAAATTAGATACTTACATATGTTTTGATATGAATAAAGCGATGTTTAGAGCTCATTGTGGAGGATGGACAATCATTGTTCTATTGTAGCTGTCTCGTCTCTCCATAATGTGTCATGATACCGGTTCTGTTGTGGACTATTATTGTAACTATCTATCTTCTATATAATAACATATCAAAGGAGACACTGACTGACTGGTATATCAACACATAGCCCAAACCGCCAGAAACTTGAAATTGCAAACACAAATTCTTTATGTAGTATTATAGGCGTGTACTAAGAAAGGATTTTGTACCAGTTACTAATAGTACTCGACGCACTGGGAGTGCACGACTGCTGCTTAATACTCTATTGACATTTTTTTAAAATTTCATTGTCTTAAAATATTTAGAATTAGCTTGGATTCTGTAAATGTGCCCGGTCTCGCTCCTTGCACCTGTTGCACCTTTTCCTACCTCAATAGGGAAAAAAAGGCGTGATGTTACGGTAGTCAATAAAATATACCTTTTGTGGCTCCTGATGCACGTCGCCCAGATCAGGCGGCTGCGGACGTATTGGCAGTGGCACCGATATCGTTGACGACGAGGAACTGGATGAGGCACTACCGAACGCTTTCTCGCTGTTCTTATCAATGCTGTTGTAAGACTTGTCGCTTGACTTGTCACTGCTGCTGGACATTTTGTCGGTGCTCGCACCAGCCGGCGACGACCGGCGCTCTTCCGGCTCATCTTCCACGTCGCATGTCAACAGCCGAATACGCTCAGCCAACGATGTGGTCTCCTGCTGTGAACAAAGTTTCATTTTAATCGCGCGATACCAATGTTTTACTAACAAACTAAGTAATAAGGAGAAAGGAATAATAGGATACTTAAATGCAATGGGACGAGGCTGTGTGGGTTGTAAATAAATGTGTATCACTCGGTGTGTACACTGCAGATTGCAAACGGTGTATAAAAATGGTACTTCTCATTTTGTAATGCACAGTAAAGGATTTAAATATTCCTAATTTTCTATAGATTATGTTCAACAAAATTTTATTTGTTTGTAGTTGAGTTTTAAAAATAATATGAACGTATTCGTATTTGTTGTTTATATAAAGCTGGTATGTATTCGTTAACCCCGTTAATCGTTTACGTTAATGCAATCAGACCTAAGTCATTGTTGTTTACCGGGCTAAAATTACGTAGATTTGGTTAAGGCTGTGCAAACGATTAAGGACAATCGAAGACGGATAATGGTAGTAATCACAATGGAAGTGTGCCCATCCTCCTATTGTGTAGATTATCGGTCAGAACCCTTGGCAACTGAAGGACCGCGGACATTACGTAAAGCGCTTTCACAAATGTCTATTAACTGTAACTTGTATGAGTAACTATATACGAGCACGCACATGTCAATGTATGAAACAGATGAAAGTAAAGGTCAAAGTTACTTCGTATAAAGACGTCACGAATGTTGAAAAAATTTGCATTTACTTACCCGCCTACAGACTAGTTCTTAAATTAATAGAAGTATGTACCTAGCAAACATGCATAGCATATGCTATTGGTAGTTTACTTTTCATTTTCGATCGTCTAACATTAGGTATGTTGAGATAGGTAACTTAAATAGAATGAGTTTCATGGTTGTGTATTTCCGAGAGACAAACACTTCACAGCGTCGGCAAGGCAATTTGAAGCCTAAGTCCAATTTACAAACCCCTAAAGACAAGTAAACGCTTAAAATCATGATTTGTCAACACAAACAGCCGGTTTAATTTTTCGATTCAACGCACATGAGCTAAATGACTATCACTAGCTTGTAGGTCTTCGTTCATGTGCTATCCTTCTCCAACACAGCGTTGGCAGCTAGTCGGGACTGCCAGCTCTAGTCATGCTCCAATTAAGCTATTGAACGAACGATGGTGAGTATGAGGATACGGGTTTGACGGAACATTTGGTTAACACATAAATTTTATTCTACTTTTACGAGCCAAGTCAAACTACCCGCGTTACTATGTTAAAACAAGAAGTCCAAGATAAACAAATGATAACTAAAACCATTAACTTTTGCTGATGGCTGAAGATTGGTTTTGCTGTGGCTTTCATTACAATAATAAATAAGTAAATAGGTATTTTGCAAACGAAAACATAACACGGATAAATGTTAAAATTTAATACAAGAAATACAGCAATCTGCTTATATTATAGGACTTGCTTACTACCATTACACGACGACCACTAATCTCTAGATGAAAAATGTGTATATGCCTTTATAATATTTCAGCAGAGAGACGTCTCAGAATTTAATTTACGTGAGAGATTTCATACCTTTATTTTTTTAAGGAAGCGGTGAATGAATGAACTCGTATAATCAAATAAAATTGTTCATTCATAATGCTTCTATTGAAAACCGACTATTACGTACTCGTATAATAAAAAAAAACCGGCCAAGAGCGTGTCGGGCCACGCTCAGTGTAGGGTTCCGTAGTTTCACGTCCGTCACAATAAGTGTTCCCACTTATGAGTTTAAAGGTGGGTATCCATACTATCCATTATGTTCGCGATCCAGCAGCGCTCCGCGCTCCTGCAACAGCTCCCGGTAGTGGGTACGTGCGCGAACACGGCAGTCGTTCCGACTCGTGACGGTTTTTAGCGCGAACACAAAGGGGAGCGCAGTGTGTCAAAGGGGAGCGCATGTAAAGGGCGCGCGACAGATCCATTGGATCAGTTGCAGGAGCGCGGAGCGCTGCTGGAGCATGAACATAGTGGTAACCCAACTTAAAAAAGACAGACAGAGTTACTTTCGAATTTATAATATTAGTTAGGACTCCTAAGACTACGACTAGCTGTGCCCGCGACTTCGTTCGCGTGGTTATCGAAAACTAAAATGCGTCTAAAATAAGTCCTTTAGAACCTTTACTACCTCGTACGTGCTCGTACTTCAAAATTTTCAATCAAAGTTCGAATTGTTCGAAACCAAATCTTCCAACCAAACGATTAACGATCAAGACTTTTAACGACACTTTTAATACTTTCAATTTCAACACTCTATCTAACCCGCTTTGATTACAAACATGGGAGAGGGTCATTCAGTCACGGAGAATCTTAACACCGCGATTCAGGAAAATGACGTCAGATGCACAACGCCATCTATCGAAAGAGACAACAGACAGCCATTCCAAGAATGCTGAAAATGCGTCTGTTGGTCATTGTCTGTTGGTTATACTTTAAGTAGCACCCTTACAATTTCTTTTTAAATATTTTCGATTTACTAAAACCATTTCTACCTTTTGCTATCACAACTTTTAAAAGTTATCTTGTGAAGGCATTTATTAATAAGTACCAAGTACCATATTCCTTTGATAGATGTCGTTGCATGTCTCATTCTTGATCATAATGATAAAGTTCTTGAAAACTATAAATTCATGAATTGGGTTACTAATTAATACATAGACGTGCCAGAAGTTTTCGATGGTAATTTTGAATTGCGAGAACCTATTTTAATAATTATTTTTTTGTTTGAAAAAAGATACGTTCAGGATAATAAAATATTATGTAAACGAAGTTAAAAAAAAAATACGGGCAAATGAAACTTGACCTCTGGATTGTATAGGCGCTCATACGATTCAGGGACCAAATTATATTGGTTAACTGCAGTTTCCATCTGTTGTTTCCATCCAAGTTCAAAATAATTTTCCTAGAAAGTCCTTATAAAGTTCTACTTTTCAGATTTTTTTCGTATTTTCTAAACTTATGGTTCAAAAGTTAGAGGGGGGGGGACGCTTTGTTTTTTACTTTTGGAGCGATTATTTCCGAAATTATTGACATTATCAAAAAATGATTTTAGTAAACCCCTATTCATTTTTAAATACCTTTCCAACAATATATCACACATTAGGGTTAAAATTAAAAAAAAAACACTTCCCACTTTACATATAGGGGGGCTACCCTAATAAAACATTTTTTTCCAATTTTTATTTTAGCACTTTGTCGGCGTGATTGATACACATATTGGTCCCAAATTTCAGCTTTCTAGTGCTAACGGTCACAGAGATTAAGCGAGGACGGACAGACAGACAGACAGACATGGCGAAACTATAAGGGTTCCTAGTTGACTACGGAACCCTAATAAATGAAGTTCGTTTTGCTGCTATTACTGAATTTTGAAGGCCAAAGTTCACTTATCGTAAATGAGGACGTCATGGCCTTTTTGCGTACAATTCAGGACGTGTCAGTTTCACTATCAAAGACAAAGCATTCTTATCTGGTTAAATTGGAAGGTAGCTTTTCACAATAGAGCATTGAGTGTTTAGGGACATTTTTGGTGATATACTTCTTTGCGTAGCTCTTTGACTAGTTCTTAAATTAATAGAAGTATGTACCTAGCAAACATGCATAGCATATGCTATTGGTAGTTTACTTTTCATTTTCGATCGTCTAACATTAGGTATGTTGAGATAGGTAACTTAAATAGAATGAGTTTCATGGTTGTGTATTTCCGAGAGACAAACACTTCACAGCGTCGGCAAGGCAATTTGAAGCCTAAGTCCAATTTACAAACCCCTAAAGACAAGTAAACGCTTAAAATCATGATTTGTCAACACAAACAGCCGGTTTAATTTTTCGATTCAACGCACATGAGCTAAATGACTATCACTAGCTTGTAGGTCTTCGTTCATGTGCTATCCTTCTCCAACACAGCGTTGGCAGCTAGTCGGGACTGCCAGCTCTAGTCATGCTCCAATTAAGCTATTGAACGAACGATGGTGAGTATGAGGATACGGGTTTGACGGAACATTTGGTTAACACATAAATTTTATTCTACTTTTACGAGCCAAGTCAAACTACCCGCGTTACTATGTTAAAACAAGAAGTCCAAGATAAACAAATGATAACTAAAACCATTAACTTTTGCTGATGGCTGAAGATTGGTTTTGCTGTGGCTTTCATTACAATAATAAATAAGTAAATAGGTATTTTGCAAACGAAAACATAACACGGATAAATGTTAAAATTTAATACAAGAAATACAGCAATCTGCTTATATTATAGGACTTGCTTACTACCATTACACGACGACCACTAATCTCTAGATGAAAAATGTGTATATGCCTTTATAATATTTCAGCAGAGAGACGTCTCAGAATTTAATTTACGTGAGAGATTTCATACCTTTATTTTTTTAAGGAAGCGGTGAATGAATGAACTCGTATAATCAAATAAAATTGTTCATTCATAATGCTTCTATTGAAAACCGACTATTACGTACTCGTATAATAAAAAAAAACCGGCCAAGAGCGTGTCGGGCCACGCTCAGTGTAGGGTTCCGTAGTTTCACGTCCGTCACAATAAGTGTTCCCACTTATGAGTTTAAAGGTGGGTATCCATACTATCCATTATGTTCGCGATCCAGCAGCGCTCCGCGCTCCTGCAACAGCTCCCGGTAGTGGGTACGTGCGCGAACACGGCAGTCGTTCCGACTCGTGACGGTTTTTAGCGCGAACACAAAGGGGAGCGCAGTGTGTCAAAGGGGAGCGCATGTAAAGGGCGCGCGACAGATCCATTGGATCAGTTGCAGGAGCGCGGAGCGCTGCTGGAGCATGAACATAGTGGTAACCCAACTTAAAAAAGACAGACAGAGTTACTTTCGAATTTATAATATTAGTTAGGACTCCTAAGACTACGACTAGCTGTGCCCGCGACTTCGTTCGCGTGGTTATCGAAAACTAAAATGCGTCTAAAATAAGTCCTTTAGAACCTTTACTACCTCGTACGTGCTCGTACTTCAAAATTTTCAATCAAAGTTCGAATTGTTCGAAACCAAATCTTCCAACCAAACGATTAACGATCAAGACTTTTAACGACACTTTTAATACTTTCAATTTCAACACTCTATCTAACCCGCTTTGATTACAAACATGGGAGAGGGTCATTCAGTCACGGAGAATCTTAACACCGCGATTCAGGAAAATGACGTCAGATGCACAACGCCATCTATCGAAAGAGACAACAGACAGCCATTCCAAGAATGCTGAAAATGCGTCTGTTGGTCATTGTCTGTTGGTTATACTTTAAGTAGCACCCTTACAATTTCTTTTTAAATATTTTCGATTTACTAAAACCATTTCTACCTTTTGCTATCACAACTTTTAAAAGTTATCTTGTGAAGGCATTTATTAATAAGTACCAAGTACCATATTCCTTTGATAGATGTCGTTGCATGTCTCATTCTTGATCATAATGATAAAGTTCTTGAAAACTATAAATTCATGAATTGGGTTACTAATTAATACATAGACGTGCCAGAAGTTTTCGATGGTAATTTTGAATTGCGAGAACCTATTTTAATAATTATTTTTTTGTTTGAAAAAAGATACGTTCAGGATAATAAAATATTATGTAAACGAAGTTAAAAAAAAAATACGGGCAAATGAAACTTGACCTCTGGATTGTATAGGCGCTCATACGATTCAGGGACCAAATTATATTGGTTAACTGCAGTTTCCATCTGTTGTTTCCATCCAAGTTCAAAATAATTTTCCTAGAAAGTCCTTATAAAGTTCTACTTTTCAGATTTTTTTCGTATTTTCTAAACTTATGGTTCAAAAGTTAGAGGGGGGGGGACGCTTTGTTTTTTACTTTTGGAGCGATTATTTCCGAAATTATTGACATTATCAAAAAATGATTTTAGTAAACCCCTATTCATTTTTAAATACCTTTCCAACAATATATCACACATTAGGGTTAAAATTAAAAAAAAAACACTTCCCACTTTACATATAGGGGGGCTACCCTAATAAAACATTTTTTTCCAATTTTTATTTTAGCACTTTGTCGGCGTGATTGATACACATATTGGTCCCAAATTTCAGCTTTCTAGTGCTAACGGTCACAGAGATTAAGCGAGGACGGACAGACAGACAGACAGACATGGCGAAACTATAAGGGTTCCTAGTTGACTACGGAACCCTAATAAATGAAGTTCGTTTTGCTGCTATTACTGAATTTTGAAGGCCAAAGTTCACTTATCGTAAATGAGGACGTCATGGCCTTTTTGCGTACAATTCAGGACGTGTCAGTTTCACTATCAAAGACAAAGCATTCTTATCTGGTTAAATTGGAAGGTAGCTTTTCACAATAGAGCATTGAGTGTTTAGGGACATTTTTGGTGATATACTTCTTTGCGTAGCTCTTTCGTCTGTGTTGTTTGGCAATTTCCTAGAGTCATGTTACTATATACTTACTATACTATATTTATAGCCAATTTTTTCTGTAACAACAGTAAAGAATATTCAATCAGTAAGAATAGGACGTTACCTAAAGAGTTATGTGATGTTACGTTACTTTAGTTCTGTAATGGTTGTTTTATGGCAATAAATTCGTCTAACGACTATATAGGTATCTGCCATTACAATAAAATATCCACATTGTTATTGCAGTTTTAACATCAAATAGTCTCATGTGCAAGCCCTAGGGGGATTTATCAGCGCGTTAGGTAGGTATTCCTAACAAATAACTACCACCTAGGGAGCGTCTTCTCACAACGATCATCTGTCTTACTAATTGGATGAGGAAAGTAAGCAAATTAAGCTTACAGTAAAAGTACTTACAGGGTAAGTCATTGTTTTTAATTTATACAACAGCAAGTTTTCATTTACTAACGAGTTCATTTCATTACAATAGTTCGTTTAGTTATAAATTTATTGATACGATGAGGAAACTTAGAATATTATAATGTTATTTAAAACTTGCTCTTGCTCGGCGCTTCGCTGCCTTGGATCTTGTTTAACTATTACTCAGCTCCTGTCATAATATAACATTTAGCCTTCCTCGATGAATGGGCTATCCAACAGTAAAATAATTTTTCAAATTGAATCAGTGTTTCTTGATAATTGCGTGTTATACCAAACAAACAAACTCTTTAGCTTTACAATATTAGTTACTGGGTACAGGTCTTCTCCAAAGATTTTGGTTTGAATTTGGCCTACTGGACCACACTGGCCAGACGGGTTGGTATAGGGTTTTGTTTCGAATTTTCCTTTTCTCGCTGTTCTCTTGTCTGCTTAAAGTTAGGTCCCTTAATCGCCTTTTACGACCCCCACGGGTTGAAATGGGCTAGTGACAATGTGTATTCTAAATCTGTCACTGCAGGGACAACCAAAAACGGATATGTATTTATACGTTCAACTATATTATGATAGAAATTTTATCTGCGTCGTGTACAGTAATTATACTTCTAGTGCTGTGTTAAACAAATATGATTAAGTACTTGTTGGCCGTATCAATCAATACGGCTTAGTAAAGTGTGTTGCACAATGATACATACAATATCATTGGTGTTGCATTGTTAAAATCTGTACCGACGTTAGCACATTTTAACAATGCTTTTCTCTCTAACATGGTAAAGTCATGTATAATGTATTATTTTTAATAGATTACCGGTGAAACTAGGTCAGGGGGTATGGTCACAAGCCGATAAGTGCACATCATACATTTTTAAACGGGTTAAAACTTTGTAGGTATGTGCCTACACATTGTTTGTATTTTAAGGTTATATTTGAAACCAAGTTCATAATACTGAGAAGTTGTTTACTTTTAATTTTGACATTGCAAAAGGTGGTAAAGTTTCATGAAGAGGCACACATACCTATGTGTTTTAGGGTTCGAAACTTACCACTCCGCTGTCCACCTGTCTGTCTGTCTGTCTATCCGTCTGTCAAGGCATTTTTCTTTCAGGAACGCGTAGAGGTGTCAAATTGAGTTTATTATCAAATATCCCCCAAATTGTAGTTACATCACTGTATTATATATTTAAGGAGTCATATAATGGATAGGTGTCTGATAAAATTAAATTAAGTAGATCATTTTATGATAAAATTTTGAATTTTTTTATTTATACGGGGTGGGAAAATTGTATTACGATGACACAAAAAGTGTCGTGGCCTATACAGATTTGCTAGGTTTTTTTAGATAACACATGCATCAGAAACACAACGTTATTGCTACTCGTATTGTGTCAGGTTTATTTTTAGCAAAAATAACAAAATAATTCCTTTCTGTATTGCTCATATATAATATATAGGTACCTATGTTTCGGGGATTTTACAAACAATCAATTTATGAATCTAAAGAACAACCAGATTTGTCACGATTATGTGAGTATTTTGCCGTATGTATGGGGTTTGAGTCGACAACAATCTACACTTTCTCTCACTCTATAAGTTGTACTTAGATGAAATTGAATAAATAATATAATTAATATGTATTACACCTATTTTTTAGAAATGAAAGCATTTGAAAGGCAAAGAAATTCACACACAATAAACAAAATAGTTACACACTGCTGAACACAGGCCTCACCTAATTTACGCCACTGCGAGCTGTTTAGCATGCAAAAAAAAATAATTTAATTATTTTTTTCACTACGATCCCTTTGATATTACATTATTCAATATAACATACTCTAAGATGGATCATAATTCATGTATTGCATCGTTATCTATACTAATAGTATAAAGCTAAAGAGTTTGTTTGGTTGAACGCGCTATTCTCAGGAACTATAGGTCCGATTTGAAAAATTATTTTAATGTTGGATAACCCATTTATTAAGGAAGGTTATAGGCTATAAAACATCACGCTACAGCCAATAGGAGCAGTGGCAAAATAAGGCTGACTGTTACCGTGGCGCAGTGGTTAAGGTGGTCGCCTCACCACTACATCGCCGTGCTGGGTGACGTGGGTTCGATTCCCACACGAGACAAATATTTGTGTGATTCATAGATATTTGTTTCTAGTCTGGGTGTACTTTGTGTCCGTTAGTTTCATGTTTGTAAAGCTCCCCGTGACACAGGGCTTGTTCCATAGTGCGGGCGTTGTTTTTAAAAAAAAATGAAAAAAAAAAAAAAAAATAAGGAACGACGGGAGCGAAGGCCCGCGGGACTTCTAGTTCTATTATAATCAGCTATCACTGTTGCTCCACTTTAAAGAAAAGTAAATACAAAGTCCGCGAGACTACGTCACTGGAAACGATTTCCGTGCTATCATTTGCATATATATAGCATTTTTCATTAAACTCGTTTACTCGTCGGTATTGCCAATGAGCGCAATTTGAGTGCATAATATGAAAAACATACTTAAAGGAAATGGCTCTATTCCTTTCACTCTTATGTATAAAGGAGACAAGAATACCTCAAATGCCATAAAATCGGGGCTATAGCTTTCATACATAAAATACAATGTATAACTACACTACATTCAAGACTTTTCCTATTGATGTTTTTGGTCCATTTGTCGTTGAAAACGATTCTGAATAATATCGACAGCATAAGCAAAAAAGATTAAAATATTTGATTGTCAGGTGACGGTGCATATCGATTATACTCATTCGGTTTAGTATCGATATCAATATATTATAGTTAGTGGACATACTTATTTCTGTTCTAAGTTTGGCGCCACATACTACTATTATAATAATATGTGGTTTAGTTGTCATATAATGACTGTCACCGTGGCGCAGTGGTTAAAGTGGTCGCCTCGCCACTACATCGCCGTGTTGGGTGACGTGGGTTCGATTCCCACACGAGACAAATATTTGTGTGATTCATAGATATTTGTTTCTAGTCTGGGTGTACTTTGTGTCCGTTAGTTTCATGTTTGTAAAGCTCCCCGCGACACAGGGCTTGTTCACAATTGCGGGCGTTGTCTTTTAAAAAAAAAAAAAAACAAAAAAAAAATGGGTGCCAGAATAGGCAACACTATCACGTCCGAGACATAAGCGCATTACTATAAGTATTAAATGAACATTTTTATTTTAGTGTTTGCTATTATTTCCTTTATTTTTTACTGCCTCCACCACCCCACTCTGGGTAGAGGATACTCGTGTCTACCTGTACCTACCTCTACAATCATATAATATATTGTGTGATTACGAATTCTGGTCGGACACGGCAAATACAGTTTTATGAAGCGGAACTAAAGTAGCGATGCTCCGATGGGAATGTGATGCGTATGAAGGTATTTTAGTGACGTACTGGTATATCGTTCGTATTCGTGTAGCAAATATAGTTTGCGGCTGCGATACTTGATCTTTCAAGGTCTTGAAGTTTGAGATTCTGTATGGATTTCGAATTATAGCGTTATCAGCTATCACGCCAAATACAACACCAAATATCTAAAGAAGAGAAAATGTTGTGAGTTAGGGAGTTACGACATATTCAGTAATTGATGTCACTTGATCATGGACACCCCACCACAACTTCATATATTACTTACAAAGTTTGAATCACGCGATCAAAGTTCTCACAACTAGTTAGAACAATAGCTTAAATTCCCAGCGACTGACCAGGCTTAGACGCCACAACTAACATCGATCACCAATTTCCGAACGATAAGATTCACATACATTTGTTCGCTTTGAAACACGATCTATTATCTAACAAACATTAGCCTCGGCCTAATTTACTGAAAGTTCTTCTACCTCATACCTACAATTAAACGTATTAATGTAAAAGTGAAAAAGAAAGCTCTTGAATTTGAACCAGGTCAGGTCACGTAGGCAGCGACGGTAATGAATTACAGAATACATACACCAGCTTTTGCCTGCGGCCACTTTCGTGTGTGAACCTTGTGCGGGTTTTAAGTTACCTCTTTGGGAAACTTACCTTCAAAGCCGACTCGTTATATCCGAGACATGGAAAATCGGCCGAAACTACAAATGTAGATGTAGATCGGATATTCCAGTGTATAATTACCTAAACTTCGCTGAAGTAAGTAACATAGAGTGGATAATACCACCTCTAAAATGGAATATCCGATCTCTAGTTATCAAGCTATATAATGGTGACGGTTGAATGAAAATTTACACGTCCTGTCATACAATGTTAATGCTTAACATCTCGATAAAAGGTAGAGACGATAGCTTAATGAAATTAGCTGGCATCGTTCCAATCCCGGTCGGACAACAACTTGCTAAAGTTTCGATAGAAATATAGACGGTGTCGTAAAACTACTTATATGGGTACAAACAAAAACTTGGGACTTAAAATGTCGTTCTTGTGAAGTAAATAGTATTGATTAAGCGATACCTATTTGATATTGAAAGATTTCATAGTCCTTCAAATAGTATGTAGTTAAGCGCATTCGAGAATGGCTGGACCAATTAAGCAAATTCTTCTTTTTTTCTCTAATATTTTTTGATTTTCGTTATTATACAAGTAGTAGGATTTATTTTATTTAAAAGAGTTAAATAATATATACTAACTATCGCCCACGGCTTTGTCCACCAAAGAACGTTAACAACAACGTTAGTCAAAAGTTACCTACTAATGCCAGATTCAAAGTTATAAGTATAATTTATGGAAATAAAGCCACTTCAAAAAATATAAAAACTGTTTATTAACTATCCCGTGCGAATTTAGAAAAAATATTTTTTGTGTGCGCTTATGCTACCAAGGAATTTATATACCTACGTAATTTCAAGTTTCTAGACTCAACGGTTTGGGCTGTGCGTTGATATATCAGTTAGTTTATCCTTTTATGTATATGTACATAATATATAGAGATAGGCATAAATAATAATAATAAATCATCATCATCATATCAGCCTATCGACGTCCACTGCTGAACATAGGCCTCCTAATTTACGCCACTATTTTTAATAATAAATAATTAATAATAATAAATTTATTTCTAAACACAATATTTTACAGTTAATTTGTTTTATAATATAATCATCTTCATCATCATCATTGCAATCCATAAACGTTCCGCTGCTAGGCATGTTTCGCTTTATTATGGTAAGCGTGTACTACTATGTAGAAGCAGTGGAGCATTCAGAAGCTGTAAACTATTGAAAGAAACTCTTTAAACGAAAACATTTTTTAAATGTTCAGTTTTTTGCGCTGGTCTTTCTCAAAACAGGTTAATTGGGGCTTTATATTTGTGTCTACGAAAAGAAGTATTAGAGAAGATATTTTTAAAAATGCACTGCTTTCTTTATCGCTGTTTACGACGCGACGTGACGTTACTGGTATATTTGTATTTTTTTTTAAATCACGACAGTCGCAAACTTGCTTATGGCTCGCCTAGTGGTTAGCGGGTACCGTAGTTATGGACGAAAAAATAATAGATCGTTGCCGACCGGTAAAAAAGAACTTGATTGTAGATTTTCAACTGTAGTAAGTACTCGATCAAACTTATTGATTATTACAAACAAATAAAAGTATTTTAAAAAAAGCTATAACCACTGTTTAAAAAGAAAACAATACTTCATTCAAAGATTTTCAGAAATTCTCTAGCTACACCCGGGAATCAAAACTGTTGTCTTTGCGTCCGGTAGGGGCGTGCAGAGCATTTGTATATACACTCAATACGTAAAGTTAAGTGTGTGATGAAAGATGAAGAAGATGAACAAATTATTACTCAGTACACGTTGTTCAAGAATTATGACTAACATTTGATAGTTATCTAACGTCAGTAAACTAACGCATCCAAAACTTGACTAAAATATGTTTTACTTAAATTAAGTTAATAGAGAAACACAGATCCTAGGGTATGAACGATACAGTATGAGTTGAGAACTTTATAACGAAGCTCAGGTAGTTTTGGTAAAACCCTTAAACTAATTCTAGTTTTGTATATTAGTTACAAAGTTAGAGCTACTGAAGTTATAACAGACCAAAAGTATACAGTTCTACCTTTAACAAATTGAGGATACTGCTACTCGTGTTTGTACAGTTGCACAAAACAACCTGTTAGTTAGTTTGTTTGCAGCTAATACAGTTCGCTGACAATTCTAGTTAAGCCTTTGATTGTAAAGGAATAGAAGTTGGCTAGATAAGCGAGGAAATTGCCTCTGATATACCATGTCAGCGTGTCACGTCGAATGGAATGGAATGGAAGCTTCGGTGTATTTGAACTATAGTAAATATTGGTATGCATGTGGCATACATACTCTATTGTGCAATACAGCCTCGTTTATCTTATCATTAACAGACTGTCTGCTCTGGTACTAACACATTCTACATGTTTACTCCGAAATGATATAGCTACAATTTAGACTTAAATGTATACCGTACTCGATACGACAAAATATTTATAATTCACTTGTGAGTTTCCACCTAGAATATCTCATAGAGATCTAGGGAACTGCAGCCAAATGAAACCTAGAACCCTTCCAAAATGCTCAAAATAAAGTTATCAAAGCCCTTTTCAATTATGGTCGACTACCAAATACACGTACATTATATATAGACACTAAATTATTTAATTTACAACAACTTTATCAATTAACAACATGCTTACTAGTAAGAAAGATAATAACTTGACAAATACAAACAGAAATCAAATTCAAACAGAAATCATACCAACATTGCCTTAGAGTGTGAGATTTTAAAATAAGTTTGTTTGTGTTTAGAAACAAACTTATTTTTGAGAACTGAGTGCGGTAAAAAGAATATTTTGTATGAGGGAGCACAATTGTACAATAAATTACCAAACTTTATTAAGGAGTCCAAATCAAGTTACATATTTTAAAAAAGATTAAGAAAGTATATAGTGGATAATTTCTAGTTATTTGATATACATTTTATAAATCAAATCTCTGTAGCAAATAATTGAAATACATGACATCTAGTTATAAGAAGCACTATTATGTAAACTCATTTCAAGTGAACTATGTAAATGTTTTTTATGAGTAATAAATTCGTTAAACCTAATGTTTATAAAGAGTTTAGAAGAAATACTTATAGATAAACATAATTTTACCTTACGTCATAATCGTCGGCCCGTCAATTCTGAATAAATTGACATTGAAAAAAAAAAAAAATACGTAACGCGTGTCCATAATCTACAAAAAAGATTTTAGGCTTTATTTCTACGAAACTGATTTTACATTTAGCGTATGTCGAAAAAGATTCTTCACTTCTCAAAACCCACTATACACCTCAAACAATACTTCAATTATATTACTAAAATACTATTTTAACATGACTGAAAATCATAATTTATACGCGAATTCATTCTCGATAAGCTTATGCCAATTATCTAGAGCAGAATAAAGTAATTCAGATAAAAATGCTTTATTTTCTAGTAGAATACCATGGCCGTGCTACGAATCAAAAATAATACCGTAAACGTTACTACGAGTACGCTCAGTAAAACGTTCTAGTTAAATCTCAAGAATTCCTTGTCTTTCCGCTCTTGCATGCTACGTTAATAGATGACGTCATGATCTCTTTGTCAATAAGTCCTATTTTCTAGACGAGATAGAATGTATTAAGGTATATTGTAGAACTATTGAAAGCTTTATTATCAGATGCAATGTAGTTCATACCTTCGGTTGTTGCTTTTTCCGAGCCTCGCTGCGTAATAGTGAACAACGTAGCGCATTTCGTTCTGCTACGCGCCGAACTGCGGCCTCCTCGGTCTTGGGTCGTCCTCCGGCATCCCAGGCTCTATGCGAAAAGAAGGCTCATTAACAAAAAATCATTCCAACAAATAACAATTATTATGAATGTATGTGTATACTAATTCACGATGTAAAAGATCAAGTTAAGAAAACTAAAGTATGTCTTATATGGGATACGAAAAAAGTTTTCGAAAGCAAAACAAAAGTGATATTATAAACGAAGAAAAATTTGAAGGTATAAAACTGTCCACAATATCATTGTTTTAATCGACTTCAAAGAAAAATGAGGTTATCAGTTTGACCAACAATTGTTTGTATGTAATAAATGTCGGAATTGCCTAGTATTTATTTATTTATTTATACAGAAATTTATCATCATTTCAACCCATAAACGTCCCATTGTTGGGCACGGGTTTCCTCCAAGGAATGTGGAGTGAATTTAACTATACCACGCTGACCAGACGGGTTGGTGTAATTTCCGCCGGAGCTAAGCTCCGGCAGAGAGGGGGCCCGTAGCGGGCCATCGTCGCTGTGGTCGCGGACGAATGTTCCTGCGCTCCCGTGACCACAGCAGAGCGCGACGAGAGGAACACCTTGGGGTTTTGGTGGGTGCGAGCCCCACATAACCCCTCGGTTCTTTCCCCAAGACCGAGGGGTATGCGTCAGGCATTTCCCCAAGTAAAAAAAAAAAAAAAAAAAGGTTTTTTCGAATTTTCCTTTTCTTGCAGTGTTCTTGTCTATATAAGATTAACTTTTTAAGTCGACTTTTATGACACCCATGAGTTGACATGGGGTATTTCATAGTAACAAAAAGGTTGAACATTTAATAAACATAATTCGTGTGTCACTTAGTAGTACTCGTAATCAAATAAAAAGTAATACCTAAGCGTTTCCGAGGTGACTAGTTGTGGTTCGATAGCGGGTGGCGGCGGTCTGCCACTGTTGAACAATTGCTGAACCGCTGAATTGGCTTTCGGCGCGTGAATCGTCAGGATCAACGGTGTTTCGAGTCTGTGAGAAATATAGAATGTATAATACTTTTATACGTTTTAATTAAGGAAATTCAATTGGGGGCTAAGAACAAAACGTACATAGGATTTCAGATTTAAAACATTTATTGCGAATTTAGGTAGGTACCTACCTAATTAACAGGTGTTTATAATATTTGTCTGGGTGCAAACATTTTGTACAGCCATATTCTGCCAGATACATTTAGTTTAAATTTTGATATTTTGAGCTAGATAAACTAGACGCCGAATTTTTGTAGGTATATATCAATGGTTATACTTGTAGGTAATAATTTTTGTTGATTTTCCAAAGAAAGCAAAATTAAAGTTATTAAATTTTGTTTTAACACAAAGCACTAATAAACACTTGACCGTATTGCATATTGGTACATAGTTATATAGTTTAAAGAAAAGCAGTCTATTCCTATTGATGTTTTCTACATGACCAAATGCACTTGCGGTGCGGTGCGACTCAGGGCGCTGTGGGCGTGCATGTGATCAGTTGACATGATATTTCCGCCAGATCGCAAAGCGGACAAAGCCACCGTGTCACTGCATTGGATCGCGCCGCAATCGCTTTGGCTTTGAATCGCCTATGTAAGTCACTGGTTAAATAAATAATATATGGCACGAGTGACGTCAATCTAGCGTCATCGTCGCGTCACGTCTTCCTTTAATTGTTTCTTATATTTTTCAAGAAACGGATATTAGTTAAGTAACATTTATAATTTAAGGTTAATTGTATAAGTTTTGAAGATCAATCAATGTAATTTCCCTGTCTATCAATCTACGTTATTATGTATACAGCGTAAAATTTGAGTGGCGAGGTTTATTTCAAGAAACCATTTACTTTGTGAAGCTATAATGAACGTTTTGTACTGTTGGCTGTAAGTAATAAGAAGTTGTCTCGATCAATACTGAGAAAACGAGGCCTTGTTCGTGGTATTGTGACCCTTATATCATATTAAATAGTTTTGACTTCAAACCTAAAATAAATTTGCGCCTGAATTTGTAGAAAGAAAATTATATTTTGTGTTCATAAGTATTCAAAAGATCAAAAGGCTTTAGTAATGTTATCCAAGAGTAATATAACGTTCATAATAATTAGAAAATCTTATAAATACAAATAACAAGTCTAAAGGACATCAATGTAAAGATTTTAGATTTGTCGTTAGTGCAATTACTAACGACTTATAAGTGAAGTGATAAATATTGCGCGAAAAAATTGTCAGTTGACTTCAGGTATCGAAAACTTCTCTTCTGCAATAATAAAATTTAACTGAACAATAAATACGACGGCAAAATTCTCGCTAACAGGATCTTATTAAGTCATACTTGAATGGCATGTTGGCATGTTGATAGCTTATGTCAGGGATGTGTTCAAATGTATTGAAGTGACATGTCGTTTAGAATTCATAGATAAAATTTGACTGTTGGTCTAGTGGTTAGTGACCCTGACTGCTAAACCGGAGGTCGTGGATTCGATCCCCACCCAGGGCAAATCTTTGTGTGATGAGCATAAAGGTTTGTTCTATGTCTGGGTGTAATTTATCTATAATATGTATGTATTTACAAAAAAAAATGTATTTAAGTAGTTTATCAGTTGTTTAGTAACCATAACACAAGCAAATATAATTGCTTACTTTGGGACTAGATGGCGCTGTGTGAATGTGGTAGAATATTATATTATTATATTATACGTGGATCATAGAAGTATTTAATCGATTCTAGCCGACTCGAATCTCGCCCCATTCAATACTTGAACCCGTTTCGATTTTATACTGGGAACATAAAAGTTCTGTGAAAACGATTAAAATACCTGTGTGGTGCACTCGTACTGAACTCCTTTTGTGTTGTGGTCGTCTCAGGGTGTGCTTCGGAATATTTTGTCAGTTCAGACGGTTCTTTCTTTGCCTTAGACTCTTCACCAGATTCTTTGGGTCTTTCCAAAAACCTTACAGAACGTGGAGTGATGGAACCATCTTCATCGCTGGCAGTAGTCGTTGACCGCTGATCGTCATTCTAATCATAAGAAAAAATCCTCTATTTATTTTCTACACCCCAATATTGATAAAATACATTCACAACTAGGGAATAATTTGAAATTGCATTATCTTTCCAAATGAAATATCAAATATTATGGTCGAATCGGAATGAAAATTCATAGAACTCATTTATATTCAAAATTACAGTCAACCAGGGTAATTTGAATCACGAGAATTTTGGCCTCCTATTTTTATCAAACTAAATTGTTTCTGAATTCGATACTAAGAACTTTAAAATCGTCGAACAATTTCTTATACCTTTCCCCTAAAGATTTAGAATAATTTCCTTTAACAAAACTTTGTAAAAACTCGAGATTACAAACAATAATTTCGTCTGGGCTCCTAAAAACCTGAATAAGAAACATTTCTCTCTTCACAATCCATTCTAAAAGTGTCGGCTAGTACCGCGTTAGTTTTAATTAATTCCAATTATTTTGCGGCGCCTCTCTTTTTCATTGAATAAAGGAGTCCTGAAATGATTGATTAAAGCGAGTTTTACTGTTGTAAAAATTCAATTAAAGTTGCAATTTAGTTGGATTGAATAATCGAATCACCTGTTCATTGGTCTCTTTGTCCGTGTCCAATGACTTCCACAGTCTCCCTCCTTTCAATATGCCACCCCTGCGCTGCCGCAGCGGGGAACTCTCGGAAGATTGTCTGTCGTCAGTGTCCGCTGTATCACTATCCTCGCCTGCGACAAAAGATAAGGTTTCGTTTAGTTTCGAAGTTATAACACATGCATAATAAAAATATTATATATATTTACGTCTTAGAAAGATTTGATTATTCGAATAGCGCGTAAAAATATTATGATTACAACAGTAAACCCGAAAATTGTTTGTGTCGTTTTATCGAGAATATTTAATTTACTACATACATTATTAGTCGTGTATTGTACTCGTACCCATTTAAAAAGTTGGCCTTTTTCCCCGAAAAAGTACATATAGAGGGTAAATAAGGCATCACACTTATATTTTATCAGAAATATTGTGTCCAATGTTTGTTAGAGGGCGAGCTTATTGCCATTAACCTGGTACATTTCCAAAGTACGTAATAGTGAAAATTTCATGACGGAAAAATCCAATACTATTTTTGCCCACTCTAGTTCTTATAATTCGGCCGCTGTCCACCAAGGCAGACATCGTATTGGTATTATAGATGCAAAAGTTTGGATGATATTTATATTATTTATTACTAAATCACGCCAGTGCGCAGTGCAATAAGTTTGAAAGCTGGCACATCCGGAGTAAATACAGGCCGATTGGCGGGCGAAATCTTGTAGTAAAATATTTTTACAGAGCTTAAATTTCAATGAAAATAAAAATCAAGTAATATTTCTGATATCAAAATACGTTTCTAGGAAACTTGAATAAATGTAGCGGGAATTATTCAAGTTGTTGAGTTGATTCACTTAATGATGTGTTTAACATTAATAAAATTAAATAGACTCTTCTCAACATTATAAATGCCATATGTTACTCACACTTAGTATGTAATTTTATTAACTATACTATTTCTTTTATATTCGATGAGTAATTAAATTTGTGTGGCTTTTTTATCTACATATATACTAATATTTTATAGAGGTAAAGTTTGTGAGTTTGTGACTTTATAAGTGTGTATGTTATGTCAGATCTCAGAAACTACTGATCTGATTTTAAAAATTATTTCCCTAATAAGAATCTACGTTAGGTATGCCTGAGTATTATCCTCTATAGGCTAGTTTTTAATAAACAATCACGGTATTATGTCATTGAAGTCAGAAAAAAACGACGTTGTCAAATAAATATCGGAATGTACTGCCTAAGCCATAGACCAAGGATCTTTGCGTTAGCCTAAACGGTTTGTAATAAAGGTATAAAACGTATGACGAAAATATTAAACTTTTTTAGTTTTTAAAAGTCACTATATCATGAGCAGTGTCCAAAAACGAACAACGCGCGCATTCTATTCTATTTACTTATATTTATAATATATTAGATATTTATTTCAAATCTTTAAAAATAACATTGCGAAATGTTTTACGAAACAAATTTAAGGAAATATATTTACGGAAATCGTTAAAAATAGACGTACAGGCCGAGTACTCGTCAATAGGTAGTCATAAAATTTCCGGCTTATACTTTAATGGCATCACATAAATATTCTCAAAACAAAGTTTATTTCCTCGAAACCTACGCGCGCCGGTTCTTTAAATACTCATCGTGTTTTTTTTAATGGCCTAAGGATTCAAACATATTTAAGCAATTTCTTCAATTGAGAGTTCGTATTTCTTTTTTCATCTTGTATCTAATGAAAGAAAAATTGAAATTGAGATTTATATTATACTAGCTGATATTCCGTGAAGTGACGGATTAAGAATACATTAGGTATGTCGCTACCCCATTTCAACCCGTGGGTGTCGTAAAAGGCGACTAAGAGAAAACCTTATGCAGAAAAAGAAAATTCGAACAAAACCTGTACCAACCCATGTGGCCAGCGTTGTATAGTAGGCTAAATTACCTCCACATTCTTTGGAGGAGACCCGTGCCCAGCAGTGGGGTGTTTATGGGTTGACATGATGATGAAGATCATACTAGCTGCCACCCGTGGCTACGCTCGCGTGGTTTGTCGGTAAACGTTTATCATCATCATCATTTTAGGCAATGGACGTATTTAGACGCCCCCGAGAGACTTTCAATAGAAGTGTTGTGTAGTGGCTTGCATCCAACGCAAACCTGGTGTTCAATCCCCCTAGACAAGTGGCAATTCGCTGATTTAAATGTCACTTCAATACATTTGAACATCGCTGTCATGAGCTATCGACATGTCACGTATTCAATGTACCAATCGGCCCCTCTAGACAAGTGCCAATCGCTTTTATAATAATAATAATAATATTCTACCACATTTACACTGCGCCATCTAGTCCCAAATTAAGCAATTATATTTGCTTGTGTTATGGGTACTAAACAACTGTTATACTACATAAATACATTTTTTTTGTACATACATATTATAGATTAATTACACCCAGACACAACAAACCTTTATGCTCATCACACAAAGATTTGTCCTGGGTGGGGATCGAACCCACGACCTCCGGTTTAGCAGTCAGGGTCACTAACCACTAGACCAACAGTCAAATTTATCTATGAATTCTAAACGACATGTCACTTCAATACATTTGAACACATCCCTGACATAAGCTATCAACATGCCACGTGATCAATGTACTAATTTGACATGTCGATAGAATAGACAGATCGTATCGATTGCCACTTGTCTAGAGGGGCTGACATGTCGTTAGAATGAATAGATTGAACAGATTGTCACTTGTCTGGTCCCCCAGATCAAATCATTTGTCGCGCTGCGTGTGCCCTACGCTGTTTCTGCACGTTTCGTCCTAATCGGCCATCAGTTAGATTGAAATGTTTATATTTAGTAACATATAAACATTTCATGATAAACTATCTAACTGATGGTAAAAACCACAATACGTACCCAAAAATCGTTGCATGGTTTAGGAGGAGTTAGTGGATACACTTATTATACTTACAGAGTTCCAGACGGGACGACTTCGTTTTATACTGTGTGATATCTGCCGGCGATATGGCCATGGGTGGCAGATACAAGTATAACATAGAGAAACTATAAGGGTTCCTTGTTGGCGACGGAACCTTAAAAAACGGTCGTAGAAAATATTGCAATTTGCTTGTACGACGACGCAACGGTTGGCGTCAGGTTTTAAAAGTATGTTTTCTCCTTTATTTATAGCACGTCAATGACGCGGACGTGTTAAGGCCACGCAGCCGTCCCGCGTAATCGCGCCTGGGATTGACGCGACGACAGGGTTGCCACACCACATTACTATTAGAACCAATTAGAACTCACGTCCCGTGGCTTTTAAATCTTTCTCGATATGTTGCAAAGGTTTTACTACCAAAGTAATACAGACGAGACAAGCAGTAGCTAAATTGGCTTTTATGTTGTACCTAAATGGATTCATGATACCTAATATTAATATTAGTATTATTATTTAATACTTCATTTTATTTTTATAGCTATGTGTAAAAGTAAATTTTTTGTTTCTATCTTACTGCAGAGCGAACCTTATGTGTTTGATCTCACAATTTGAAATAATTAGTCCAAATTCACTTTACGTTCTAAGGCCCGTCATTTCAATGATTATTGGATTACGAACACAGCTATTCGCCGGAAGAAGACAGGTTTATTGTGTGCTTTTCTGTTAAAGGATAACTCAAAGTTAAATCCTTACTGTCACCGCTCAATGTAGAGCATAAAGATAAATTGTATAGGTGGCTATTTAATATGATTTTCAATAAGGCCTCATTCACTTACGTGAAAAAAAAACGGTGGCTGTGACTTTTGCCTATTGTGACCAATTGATTTAAGTGTTTTGGCTGCCGTTTCTAGAATTTAACCTAATATTCGGAAGATGTAGTTACATTTAAAATAATTATATACTAATATACTAGGTTTCATTACGTTTTTTCCCATGGGAGTGGGCGGGTCACATTCCACGAATAAATGCGGACAAGTGGGCACGAGTCGTCACACAGTGGGTGCCTGAAGATGGGTATCGTCGCCGAGGCAGGCCTAAAAAACGCTGGTGTGACGACTTGGATACCTTCGACAGGGAATGGTGGAATAAGGCTGGAGATGGACAGCAGTGGAAGGTTCGGGAGGAGGCCTTTGCCCAGCAGTGGGATCAACAGGCTAAATAAAAAATAAGGTTTCATAGTTTCACAATAAAGAGCAAAAGTAAAGTTATATAATAACAGATTGAAAACAGCAACAGGAAATGTATAAGCAATGCATTACTATTTCTATCTTTTGAGATTATACAGAGTTTCTTAATTCACTTTAAAACCATGGTACCTATATTAAACTCAACCTACCAACTTGTGGGATTACTTTCGCAATTTTATTAAATTCAGTTATTCTCAACGATGAAGAAAGAGTTCTCAAGCGCCTTCAAGTTGAAGCCGTGTTTGGCTTAAGTTTTCTACAGTTTAGATTTTAATGAATCGAGATTTATACGGGAGATTCTTCAAAAGTGTTGAGTTTTAATTTTGAACTAGTTTATCAAAGGTCTGAATTCGATCTTTCACCACAGTTTTCATGAAATTCACCTTTCTTTATATGTGAGCTTGACTTTAACACCTCCAAATGCTACATCATGACGTACGGTCGTTCGCTTCGTCCAATTGAGTACAAATACACGTTATATGACGATCTGATTACCCAAGTCAATACTGTAAGAGATTTGGGAGTGATCTTCGATCGTTGTTTAACTTTCAAAGATCATGTATGCCAGCTTGCCAAAGAATCTTTTAAACGTCTGGGATTTGTCCTACGGAATGCCCACGATTTTCAGAATCCACAAGTTATTCGTCTATTGTACACATCTCTAGTACGGAGTAAGCTTGAGGCCAGTGCCTGTGTCTGGAATCCGAATGTAGCAAGCCAAATATTGATGCTTGAAAAAGTACAAAAAGCATTCCTTAGATTCTTGTATAAAAAGTTGTATTGGTTCTATCCCTTCATGTATCCAACTAATTACCTCTTAGGTTTCCTGGGTTTTAACTCTTTAGAAGTTAGAAGAGGTCTAGATCAGCTCACTTTTACCCTTAAGTCCCTGCGTGGACTGATCAATAGTCTTGAACTCCATGAGTTATTCTGCCGGCTGTACGTACCCAATAAATATGTGGGGCATCGCGAAAACCACCGCCACCTACTTTTCGCGCGGCCTTCTTGCCGAACTGTTGCCAGAGCCCAGTCCCCAGTGTGCCGTACCTTGGATGCACTCAACGCCCTCCTTACTATCTATCCTGAAAGTGATGTGTTTGCTGATGGATGGATCGAAATAAAACGAGTATGCCTGGTATTTTGTGAGAGAAGGTACATGAGGATATCATCAATACCAGCGTAATTATTTATAATATTTTGTTAATTTATATAATTTTAAAATATAGTTTTAAGTTAATTAATGTAACTGGATTAAACCGTTTTAATTAACTATAAATAAATAAATAAATAAATGTGAAAATTTTTAAATCCCCGACGAAATGAAAATGAGTATCGTAAAAACAATCCCAAGGAAATCCGTCGGGGGCTGCCATACCCTGGCTTGAAATGAACGAAAATATTGCAGTTTTATGTATTTGATACTTACCTGATTATTAACAATATTTAGTTTACAATATATGTTTTATACTAGAAACAGTAATGATATTGGCAGCCCCCGACGAATTTTCTTGGGATTGTTTTTATGCTATTTATTTTCTTTTCGTCGGGGATTTAAAATAAATTTGTTTCTTACGTCGTGGGTTTTTGTTGTGTTTACGTTTGAATTTTAAATATTTTTAACGAGCGTATCTTACTACTAACTGTAAATAACTCGTATAATTTCTGTTTAAGAACATTGACAGATATAAATAAACGTTTTATACTAAGTTATAGAACAAACATAAGGCATTTTTTTAAAATTTGCTATGTATTACACTTACTGTAATACTTGTAACTTGAAATTATCACTTTTTAATTTAATTTTTCTGATTTTAAACTTTTTAAAGAGCGCCTTACCTTACTATGTAAGTAACTGGTAACCACTATCAAAGGTTTTACCTACGAAGCAAGTAGACGCTCTAAAATAAAAAAAACGTGCGAGTCGGACTCGCGCACCGAGGGTTCCGGTACTTCACCAATTTCACCAAAACGGACCTTTTTGTTTATCTGTACAGAAGAGTTTAGATGGATGTGTCGTAAACAACTTTTAGCGTCCTACGAAGAAGGTTATATGGTTATAAACGGTGCCTATATTAGTTTTAGCATTATATATTCAACGGACAACTGGTACCTATAGATAGCGAATTTTGAAGAAATAATATATCGGTCACCCTTTGAGCTAACTAAGACAGAGTAGTGATTATAATACACAGGCAGTTCTATTGTTCACTAAGAAAGTAAGAACCTAACATGAAAGTTTTAAGTTTGCAGTACTAAATAGTTTTTTATATATGTATATTTTGTGTTTCTATTATCATCATCATCAGCAACACATTAAGGTCCTACTGCTGCATGGAATGTCTCCTCTCGCAATAAGCTCAATTAGTATAGTAAATTTATATTTAAAATTAATAATATCGCTTCCTACCCTACAAATAATAATCACATTTTTAGATATTGTTTCAAATTAATAAGATTACTGTAAAATATCATTGGTATTTCTGATTCTGAACTTGGAATATTATATTATGTTCACTCCATCGAGTTTTAATGTACCTAACTAATATTTATATCATCATCATTTCAACCCATAAATGTCCCACTGCTGGGCATGGGTCTCCGGTCTCCTCCCAACATTGTGGAGGGAATATAAAAAAAATTAAAAAATAAATAAAGAAATTTACTTATAGCTTTATTATATAAAGAATTATATAATAAAGCTATAAATTTTTAAGCCAACTATCATTACTGCTAAACTCTGAATTAAGATTTTGACATGACCGGATTCGATTTCGCTTTTAAATTTTTACAAAATGTAAGCGAGCATGATTATATTTTCAAACATTTGACAGTGATATCGATTCAATGTACAGTTAAGAACTCAAGCTACAAGTATAAATAACGTTACAGACTACCTAGAATAACAAGTCACAACGACTTACAAGCAATTCATTCTTCAAGTTCTCTTCATGATTAGTCCATTTCCTTCGTTTAATTGCCAGTCAATAGAAGCTGTCCCGTCAGGTTGCAATTCAGTCGTTAACTGCTCTAATTTTAATCTGAACTAGCCAATGTCAATATCGAACATTCTATAGAGAAATTTGATTGTGAGAGGCTACGGTGACTAATGCCCGGTTTCTAACCCCATTATTGATGATCCGATCCGATGGCGATTATTAATAGGATAAAATATAACTTAAACCAATTATAAATGACAGTTATATTCTTTCAGGTTATATTTTAATCGATGAATAACTTTAATCTGAGGGCTCAGAAACCGGGTAAGAATAAACCGGAGTCTTTATTTTATCGAACTAACTCACACAGTGAATTTTACTGATGGATGGGTACAGTGATTTTCTGGTACAAATTAATCAACAAGGCCAGCGCTCTCCGTTTCGTTGCGGAGCAAATTGGAACGTTAATGAACGTTAATGTGGATCCTTCTTAGGGTAGTCGCCTTGCCGTAGTGGTGGCGTGACCCACCTTGTCGAGTGACGTGGGTTCGATACCCACACTAGGCAAATATTTGTGTGATTTATAGATATTTTGTTTCGAATCTGGGTGTACTTTGTGTCCAATATGTATGTTTGTAAAGTCCCCCGCCACACAGGTTCTTTAGTGCGGGCGTTGTTGGTTGTTAATGAACATTTGTGTGAAGGAAGCTTACCAATACAGTGTAATTAGTACAAAAAGTCTATGCTAATTACATTTCAGACAAATTACGTGACTGAAAAGTAATTAGGTTCGACAGCAAAATTGTTTTCAGATACTGTGCATTTTAGACAATTAACAAACTTTGTCTACTAATCAGATAAGTGTTTGGTAATTATCATTTAAGTTCTATACTTTAAAACTCAAATAAACAAGTGTAAGTCAAGTGCGAGTCGGACTCGCGCACTGAGGGTTCCGGACGATTATGCAATTTTTTTACATATTTTTTTTGTTATTAAAATGTAGGTAACGGGATATGTCAAGGTGTACCAAAGGGGTAGCACTAAAATGATCCATTTTTTTTCTCAAAATACGAATAATGTAGGTTTAAAAAAAAAAGTTTATTCTTATATATTTTATTGACTTGTGTGCTCAGCTGTCACACATAGGTCGCCGGAGCCCTGCTTTGCGGGCTATAATTAAAGTTTGGCTACACCTTGAGCACGGGATAGCTATAAGTTAGAATAAATAAGGTAAGTAGGTGTTTAAATAACGTCAGTTCGGAATAAACTCTCACTCTTACTCAAGTTTTTTAGGCTTATCATTGTATATTCCAGTACTAATATTCAGTGATATAACTACACGAGATCGCTTTTCGGATTTTTTCCTTTACTTGTGCAACTTGATATTACTTCTTGCCAAATTTCATGATTCTAGGTCAACGGGAAGTACCCTATAGGTTTTGACTTTTTTGATCGTCAAGATAATCCACAAAAACAGCTGTATCTTTTGATTGGGTTAACTTAGAATTTTGATTTATTTTTACGTCGACGGTTTGCAGATCATATACTAGGGATATTAATTGCAGCTTTATACGTCTACGTGTTCTTGAGAAAAAAAATCTTGGCAGACGGACAGACGGACAACGGAGTGATCCTATAAGGGTTCCGTTTTTTCTTTTTAGGTTCGGAACCCTAAAAAGACTCTAAACATAAGTTAGTTATGTTACTATTAAAATATTATTATTTATTTTATCGTAAAGTAATAAGAACAGGTATTATTTGATACATTTTTATTTTTTTCCAAGGCTTTGCACCCTCTGTACGGGATTTGGTTCAGCTGGAATGAATGTATGAAACAGTAAAGTATATTTTTTGATTTAAGCTAAGTTATACACCAATAGAAAAAAGTTAATTACTGCTTTATCGTTAATACTTTTCGGAATGATATTATCCTCAAAAATAAGTAGGGCGACTATATTTATTTGCAAAGTAAATAAATAATAATATATTAAAAAAATAGCTCCAATTAAATAATAAAAATCGAAAACCTCGTAATATGACACTAAATTGCGACGTTGCCATTTCTCTGTAGTAATAAACAGTATATTTTAAACTCTAATTAATGCAAAGCAACAAATAGTTGACATTTACGACAATCAGTAATAAAAACATTCAATAGTAAATAAAACCCATCTCTATTTTGTGAGTAAACTTGCCAATATAATTTCTACGCTCGTGGAAGTTTTGCTGCGGAATATTTTCGCTCCCACAGATGGAATGTGGGCGCCTATATCGACCATTTATATGGCACTGACGCACTACTAATTGTAGTGGAGCGTTAACGCCACTAATATCCCTAATTTAGTGTATTAGAAGTCGGTTATTCGGTATGTTATATAGCCTACTTCGATAAATGGGATATCCTGTGGATAGCTAAAATAATTTTTCAAATCGGACCAGTAGTTCCTGAGATCTTAGCGTTCAACCAAGCAAACAAAATCTTCAGCTTTATAATATTAGTATAGATTCAAAACTAATGCGGTAACTATTCGGGTTTTACCCTAAAAGTCAAAGGTAAAAGAGGACTGTATAAAGATAACGAGTCTCCATTTTTCACACACGCCAGGTAAAAAATAGGGTTTCAGTAAACAAAGGAATATTTTTCCGAAAGATCTCCCATATTTCTAACAGATGAATAAATACATGTATCCCAGTGGCGAAGTTTAGGATTTTAATAGATGGGTAAAAGAACATGCTACGATGCTTTCGTATAACATATTTTTATCCCACGCAAGGCCGTTATGAATACCCGTATTGTAATTTCTAAACTGTTTGACCTAGAGCCTTGGGATTATCTACGTAAGTGGATCGCGTGTGAAGTCTTGTGGAATAATATTTAGGATGTTTTGGGCTGAATTCTGTTTGAGTTACAAAATATTGGCAAAATGACTAGACAGAAAGGTAAAAGTTATTCATAATACTTTTTGCATACCTGTTAAGTTGTGTTGTGAGTCTAAACGCTTAATTTTCCAAAACGAAACGCAAAATCTATAATACCAACTATAATGTTAAGAAAGGTGATCGCAATCTCAAACAATAACTTAAGGGCGTTTATACTTTAGAACGGCTATGTCGCAAATCGCAATTTAGTGTTATATTTCGTAGTTTTCAATTTTTGTTATTTAATCGCTATATCTTAAAAATATGTTTTAACACTTTTTATTCGTTCATAATTATGTATACTACTCTTAAGGTATTGCAAATTTATATTTATATCACTGGATATTTGTGTATATGAAGCCCTCTATTAGAAATCAAACAAATGGTTGAATAAGGAAAAGAAATATTAACATTTATGAAAGAAAACTCATCACAGCAATCTTATTCTGATAATCGTATTGGGAAACGAATTTCTTTTTACAAAAATTAGACGCTATGAATGAATTGCTGTGTCGAAAGGAAATTTACAACAAAATCTCAACAGGGTTCCAATTACGTGGTGACTCACTTCGTAATTGGAACCATGTTGAGTTGTTGTGGAGATACTCACGTTGCCTAACAGTTGCTAAACAGTGTAACGTGTACCTTCATAATTAGCTGTTGAAGGGGTTTGTTGGAAAATACTCATGGCATGAACCCCGATAGAATAGGCGAATACTGAATGCATTATAACACCGAAACCTCTCATCGCTATTATTATAGATACGTATCAACCGCAATTAGCGTTCACATATTATTCTCAATTGTGGTAAAGTAAATAACATTTATAGAAGCTAAAGACTAACAAAGCGTTCGCTACCTTTCACCAAAGATTGGGTTACGGCAAGCCCCTGCCAACATCTCATTCACTAACAAGAAAAGAATGACATAGGAAACAATTACATAGGACTGATTAAGCTTGATTTACTCGTATTATTTCAACGTCTATTTATAGGAATAGCTTCATATCATTTATTTATACGATTTTAGTACCTACAGTAAATTGGGTATGGAAATACAATTTTTGAATTTTTGATGATAATAAACTCAGTCCTTCAAATAAATGCTATCTTGATAAGTTGATAGAGTAAATAATAGGGTCCAGATATCCGTGGTGAATCATTTTCTCACTTAAGTTCAATTTTGTTATTTAGTTGGAAGAGATTTAATTTTATTACTAGGGTCACGTGCCTGGTATTATAAATCTATCTGGCATTTTTAAGTTATTATTTCATCATCATAGGAGGAGACCCGTTTATCGGTTATAATGATGATGATGATCATCATCATCATCAGCTACTCATTAATGACCCACTGCTGGGCTTGGATGTCCAATCTTCTAACTAGAGAGTTTAATTTTTTTTTGTAGCCGCACATTGAATCGCTACATACAACGTATAGGCTGCAATTTGTCTCACACTGGTGCGACGCGCGACGTGACAGCTCGATACCAACATTAAATTTTGTTTGAAAGGAAAAGTATGTGATATAAATGGTGGTATTTATAAATAAAACCAGCTTAAGCCTCTTAATGCAACATTGTAGAATATGGAAAAACATAAATCTTTTCAATTAATTTATATGTCCAGTATTCACTCAGACAGGCACATAAAATATCTATGTTCAATTTGTCATCATTTATGCCTAACGCATGAAGGACTTCAGAGCTTAAATGGTCAGCCGATGGCACTGCAATATTGCGACATATTGGGTAGCCGCGTCAACGTGTTGTAATTATGTCAGCGGCGAAACATGAATTAAGGACGAACTGAGCCTAATAGTTATCAATTTATTAACACTTATGTAGACTGTTCATCATGTAGCGGTGGTCACTATTGTGTTATATTTATATCATAATATTTATTATCATTTTTATTTGCTGTGGCGGAAATTAGGTGAGGCCTATGTTCAGCAGTGGACGTCATTGGGCTGATATGATGATGATGATTTATTATCCTTAACGAAAGCTCTTTTAATTGAGTTGAAAATTTATACTTTGAACGAATATGATTTTTTATTAAAATATTGTTCGTACTGAAATATTATGACGTTAATTTAGGTAATGGACGTATATATGTTTTATACATACAGTCGTTGATGTGAGTTAAATTAATAAGGTACAAAAATTATATTTAGAAGTTGATGAACACAACGAGTCAGAGGACTCTCTAGCCTTCTTTCCCCGTGACACCACCAAATGATTAACTAATGCGAAGTCGAGTTACACACGTTAAAAGATTTGCTCACCCTTGCAATTTTTAGACACATTACACAAGGAGCTATCACTGGTTTCAATTCGCTATTGAACAGGATTCCTCTTCGTCTTGCTACTCAATAGCATGAAAGTGCACGTATCACGTGCTTTCTTTACGTTCACTTAAAGGATATTACTGAACGTTTTCTTCAGTATTTGTAACGTAAATAAACGGTAAGTAAGTGTTTTTGTGTTTACAAAATACGTGTCTCTATCCAGGTGAAAAAAAATATTTAATTTGTGATTAGGAGTTATTTTGTGTGTAACGCAGCATGGTGTATCCTTTTACCAATTTAATTCGTTTAGTTTTTTTTTGTTTAGAGGTATTTCGTAAGATGTTTTTATATAAAAAGTTTTTATGTTTTGATTATTGAAAAAACAGCTAGATTGCATTATTGAGAGTACATTTTGAATTACATATATTATTTTAGGTATAATTATATGCATGGATATACAAATTCGGCCTCTACCACAGAGCAGACATAGGATTTTCATTTGTTCTGTCTGTGGCAAGCTAATATGTTTGTAATTAAAATTATTGAGTATAACATAATCTTTTCTTTTTATAGTTGATAAAGGTTTCCGAAAGTACCTAAATGATATTTTTTAATTCACAGAGTTATACATATCCTTAAAATTCTCCGTTTGAATGCTATTATATCGCTTATTGGAAAGATTCACGGCTAACTTTCTATAAAACATGCGTTCATACTTTTTATTAAAGGGATTATTGAATGTTTACCTAATGCAATGAAAACAGGATTGTACCTGATCCCTTGAATAGGTATATTCTTTAAAGAGTACCTACTACACGGCTACTGCCTTGTTACAATCTTATAAAATGCTCACATATTGTTAAATATTACATTGCTACAATAATAATAATATTTTTTATTTTTTATTTAATAAATAGAGCTTGCAGTACATGTGTTCAAAACAATAATGTTCAGAGTACAACATGTGAAGGTATTACAACCTTAGCGGGTGAAGTTCTCGATAGGTGAGTTAATAACCTGTAGTAAGGCATAACAGGCCCTTTCCCTATTTAAATAGCTACAGATAAAAATTACTATATTAATACAAATAATACAGTACTTAGTTATTTTCTATAGTTTGTTAATTAACAAAACGCAGTGAATAACATTTATAATTTATTGCATGTTAATGCAGTCGCAGTTTTTTGTTGTTTACTTTCATAATGCCTGCACGTATGCATTGTTCAGTATGCTAACACGTAAACAACGTGAAGGTTTTTTAACTATGTAGCTGAAAAAATTAATTAGTGTATGGTTTTTGCCAATAAAAGTTGTCTCTGTAGCCCTATGGGTTGGGCCAAATATTCCAGTAGTCACAAGAACGCATAGTGTTAAGAAACTATAACTTACATATTTTATAAGATGTTTATATCTACTAAAGAAATTGATAAAAATTTTGTATGTAATATATGGACATTGAATCCTGAAATAAATGATATTTGCAGTCTCGGACAATACCATATTTTTGTAATTTCTGAACTGTGATCTACCTACTATTTATTGTAAAAAATACCTTTTTGAAAGAGAAATAAATAAAAATTAATATTATTATTGTTATTATTATTTTGATTTGACTAAGAATTTATGTAATCGTTTCTACTTGAATCTAGCGTTGAAAGTGAGTGGTTGCGATTTGTTCACTTCGCCTACAGAGTAAACCCCTGGATAGTGAAACGCTTACTTCGTGTGCGTTACACACTATTTACCCGACTGCCAAAAAGGAGGGTAATGTTTTTGTTCAATATGTTTGTAAAACTCACTGGTCTGAGGTGCGGCAGGTATATCTCTTTCCAACTGCGTTTCTTCTATGCATGTATCCGGTGGACATTCTGAAACAAAGATAAGTTAATTTAAAATATTGTTGTGGTTTAGTTAGCAGTGACGTAACTATACCATTGGAGGCCATGTGGCCTCCCTGTAAGAAAGCGTGTAGTTGTAGTAAGTTGTACCTAGTCTCATTTAAAAGATTCACTGGCTAACTCTTACTTTTTTTGTTGTAACATTTTTACAAAAATAATGTGTATATTATTCTTGTGTTTCCTTTTCCCGCTTTATTAGGTACCCTATGGTTCCGTCACTGGTTTTAAGGATCAAACAGGTATTTTACTGTTTGATCCTTAAAACCAGTGACTGAACCATTTTTTAGAATTTATCGATATCGATTAATTAAGAAAAGCCTCGTTAGCCAATACATGGTTTTTCATTCCTACAATTAGATAATTATTATTATGATAATACTAACTCGATTTTTTATTTATAAAATATCTTAATTTATTCAAGTACCAACAGGAAAATTATTACAGGTATTTCAATAATCGTAGCCTTTGTTTTAGAAATGGTACTAATACTTGGGGATGAAACGAATAGAATGATAATCTGCATCAAAACAAAATTATCCATTTCAAGTCTTCCAACGGAATCATAATAATCTTTCAAATCTTTTTTCTTCTTTACAACTTATCAGTTTGTCAATGGTACTATGGTTTATACCGTCGAGACGTATACAATAATAAGGAGGCAATAAAATCAATGAAATTGTTTTGTAACTGAAGACCTACGACTACTTATTATTAATATTAGGGTGGTTACGAATATTCGCATCCGCATCCGTAAATGCGGAATATTCGCATTAATTCAAATATCTGCATCCGCATTCACATCCGCATCAATCAATGCGGAGTTTTTACGGATGCAAATTCACATCAACAAGTAACCACATGTAAAGAAAGTGGGCGGAGCCAGAGTGGCACGTGCTTCGCGTTTGTTTTTCAGTTTAATTATTAAAGAAAAAAAAATTAAGATGATAAGATAAAAAAGATTTTTGATTATGAAACTTGAAGCTTAAAATTCTGTTGCGTCATAAGTAAAACTAAAAATTTGTGTAAATTTGTTAAAAAAATATGATTAATAAATAAAAAGTTAAAATTAAATTGATTTTCAGTTATTTATGCACTTAAAATTTAAATAATGATCCTTGTAAAATCCCAAAATCCGCATCCGCATCCGCAGATGTGTACTTTTAATAATCCGCATCCGCATCTGTATCCGCGTAACGAGATAGCTTTTTAGTCTAACAAAAATCTAGTTAAGATTGTAGTAACATCCCTCCTAAAATAACGAGCGGCTGGTTCAGCATTATTCATCTGTAAAAACACGTTTAATATCCGTAGGTAGGTCCCAAGGTGCAAGTGGGGTCATTGCCCACTATAAATGAACGATAATTGAGTTTTTCCTCAATGAAAACGTAATTACACTCACTACGACTTTTATTAAGGTATGTCGTTACTACCAATCTAAAAATAAATGTATACAAATAAAAATGAATTAGTAAATGTATTGCTAACCGGAAATCTCGAGGACGACGACGGCTGAATCAATTATACCGATGAAGGTTTTTATAAGCAGAAAAGGTCCATTAGTAAAATGATGCTCTAAAGGGGGGAGAGGGTTAGGAAAAAAATGGGTTACCAATCAAACCTATATTTACTCATAAACGCAAAAAAAAAATTATGTATAATTCCTTAGCTAACTAATTACACAAACGTGTTCAAATTAAGAAAAGCTACTATCCGTGTAGTGATGGATTAAGAATACATAATGTCATCTCAACCCGTGGCTGTCGTAAACGGCGACTAAGGAAGTAACCTTACGCAGACAAGAGTACTGCAAGAAAAGGTAAATTCGAAAAAAAAAACCTTATAACAACCCGTGTGGCCAGTGTAGTATAGTAAGCTAAATTCCCTCCACATTCTTTGGAGGAGACCCGTGCCCAGCAGTGGGATGTTTATTATTCATCCATCCTTGGGAGTCCCTTGTTTGAACTGGTAGATAAGTAGCAAGTATTTATGACACAATTATAAATTATACGGTTGATGGTGGATTTTTATGCTTTTAAATTTAGAAACATTACGATTTTTAGAACACATAAAAAATTAAACTTAGTTTAAAAAGAAATGGGACTCTTCTTTTTCTCCGTGAATTTAAGCACTAAACTAAATTACATCCAGTGATTTTATGTAAATAAAAAAGTACAAGTCAAGATTGTAGCTAATATGTATACAGTATGTTTCCATTTTCATCAAAATAGATCTTTTGACTCCTTTGGGAGAGCTTCAAGCAGAGCTCGGATATGAGCCGTAGCTTTGTTGAATATTGTATTCTGTATAAAATCTCTGTATCAAAATGCATTGAGTTTTCCACTTCAATATCATATTTTACATCAGCTATTGCTTATTATTAACAGTATTAAATGAGTCCAATCATTTAATATGTTTCACACGTTGTGATGTCAAAACATATTCTGTGAATATTGTGAACCTGAAAATGAATTTCATGAGTGGCGTCCAATTCCGAGATGTGAATTTGTGGTCGTACTGAAATGGCGATGCTTAACCACAAACTTAATATTCCAATTATTTCATAATTTAATTTATAACACATTTGCTCGTAAAGAGTATTTCACAAATTTCAGTGTCGTAATGTATCTCATTACGCACTTGTGCGCTAGAGTAATGTAAAACGCAAGGTTTATCAAGATCACAGACTAATAAATCAAGATGCTCCGTCTAAAACGAACGGTACTTTTTTAAATCTTAGCAAAGAGTTTGCATGTCAGAAAAGTGGTCAACCTTTTATGAATAAAATTAACTTTGGGAGATAAAATAATTATTATATATTTATAAAATAAACAGTTAATTCTTGAACTTAATTGATTTAGACCATAAATTACAACCATTTATCTGTAATAAAACACAAAAATATTAATTTACTTTATTAGTAATACTGGCTGTTTTTGTCTTACTGGCTGTTTTTGCCTTAAAAAAAAGCGCTGATACGCGCGCATCGATATAATTTGTGAAAAGTAAAAATTCCGCGTGTTTTTTCTTTTCGCTGTATTTTTTTCTAAGAAACTCAGAGTTTTATTTATTTCCTCGCAAATATGTTATAAAACGTCCTATGACATACGTGTGCTTTGATAATTACAGCCTCTTCTTTCTTGTAGCAATATCGCCTCGGCTGTAATTATCAACTTACCGCACTTATTCATCGGAACCAGAACCAAACGTTCCGTTATGAAATGCAAATATCGAGTCGCTTCTGATTTCTCTATTTAGTTTATCTTCAGGGTTCTTGCTTTGAAATGCCTTAATAATATCTACTAATTTTTCAAAGATAATAATATTTATGACTAAATATTATGCAATGAATGATCTTGAACATTTCAACAAACCTTGGCACGGTTTATTAGTTTTAAATACATATTAACTCAATAAATTGTTATCGTCCTTGTAACTATTGCATAACAGTTCCATTTCTCAGTTTACTACACTTATTGGATTGAAACCTTTATAGATTGAAAGATTGCTCGCTCAGTAGTTACCCATTTAAAAAAGTACTCCTGTTTATTTTATTTTACTTAGCGCAGGAATCTACAAATATAAATTTAATTAACAAAGTACACCCAGATTCAGAACAACTATCTGTGATTACCCCCATACAGACCTGCTAGCTAGACCAAGGATCGAAGGAAATTATATTTATCTATTTGTATGATAAGAGTCTTGAAATTTTCTAAAAAATAAATTGTATTTAGCAGTCCTCTGGAATATTTAAGGTCGTTGTTATGGTAAGAATAATATAATATCGTCGCCACATAGCTGACAGAAGATACGTCGCTTATAGTCAGTCGTGTGTTACGCCAGATTAAACAAGTCTTATCTAATGTGAAAATAAAATAAAATAAATTTCGTAGATTTTCTAATAAAATTATAAATTGTTTATTTTGCTTTAATTAAAATCTCATTAAAAGAAAAAGGTCTAATTTGACCAAATAGTCACGACCGAAAATACGCCCAACGCATATTTCGTTAGATGTGTGATCCTAGACAAGCCATCATATTGACAATACTTATTATGGTTTAATAAATTTATTAGTGATGGGGTAGAAAAAATATATAAAATGAGGTCAGAACACTTATTTGTGAATAAAAATGAATGGGAACAAATACTTTGTTCACCAAAAGTTTTTGTCTACCAATTAATGTTACCCAAAAAATATAATGTATACCAAAATAGGAAACGTGTACCAAAAACCGTATGCCTAAATTAATAAATTCGCATATCAAATAAATAAGTATGTGTATCTGAGTTAGTATATGTGCGCTAAATTTAGTAAATTTGCACTAAATTAAGTTATAATAACGCGTGATTATCTCCTCTACTCCTTTTTAGGTGGATCCAACATGGATAAGTTAGGTTAGGTAAGGTGGCAAACGTGTGGAGTCGGTGCCAGTTAAACCAAAAATAACCTGAATACATGAATGTGCACCGTGTCGTCGCTCCGTACCGTTTGAAAGCTTGTTGAAAAATAACTGTTTATAAATTGTAAATAGGTATGTGTAAACATAATTTCGTTTATTGTACTTTAATGCTAATGCTTTATTAAAATATAACTTTTTACTCTTTTAGTTTAAATTTGTACATTTACCTAAATAAGGACTTGAATCGGCTTTTGTTTTTTTTTAAAAAGACTATTAAAAACTTTAAAAATATAGTACTTAAATACTCGTACTTGGGATATTATTATTAATTATATAAACTTCAATCGAAAAAAATCGAACAAGAGAAAAGAAAATACAAGTTGGCCTAATTGTCAATTAAATCATTGAAATTTTCAATAAACACTAAAACAAATAATAATAATTCAGTTTGTGGAATGAACTCCCTAACGAGGTTTTCCCATGGGACTACAGTATGGGGTTCTTCAAAAAAGGAGTGAATAGGTTTCCTAAGGGTCGGCAACGCGCTCGTGATGCCCCTGGTGTTGCAGGTGCCCATAGGCTACGGTAACCGCTTACCATCAGGCGGACCGTACGTCTGTTTGCCACCGTCGTGGTATATAAAAAAAAATCTATAACAAGAAATGAAACTAATTTATTATTCATATTCGACTTCGTGAAAGATAAGGGAAGAATATTATTCTTAGAATTGTGGTGTGTTTTCGCGGTAACCATCTTGAGTGTGTGACAATGACATGATACCTTTCAAATAATTAATTAAAGATAATTAGTATGATTAGTATAACTTAAAAGATGCAAAAAGCCGCGTCTAATACATATGAAACTCCATAATGTCACCTATATGTTTGGGCTGTTCAATGTTTTTGAGCAAAATATTTTTTGTTTGTGCAAAAGTTAAGTGACTCGGTAACAAGCATTTTCTAACAAAACAACGGAGTGTTATAAGTGTGCCAAGTACCAATCTAAGTACTTGAGTTGAGAAGGATATGAGTATGAAGTGAAGTAGCATGTCGTACAACGCGACGTATTTTAGAACGTTAACTGCAACTGTAATTTGCAATGCACGAATGTGCTTACGTTCATATTTGAATATAAATTCTATTCCGTTTCCAGTGTGTCCGTTACATAATTTCGCTGTATTCATACGCCGAAATCTCGACATTCAATATTATATTTCATTATTAAATACCTATAACAATACATAATAATTGACATAAATCTGCTCATAATAATAATGTTTATTTCACCACAAAAGACATTAGGTACATGTTACGGGTTAATTTAAGTATTTTTACATAATTATGTCATTTCTAAAATTACACGGACTTATTACGAATACATACTGTTAAAACATTATCAATTCTCTACAGTCGACCGCAGACATTTTTGTTACCATAGTAAGTACTATTTCAATAGATGAATGAACCGAAATCCTTTTGAATAGTAGGGGACCAACACAGCCTTTATACTAGCAGAGTTTTACTCCCTATTCATTATTATTATACTTTCATGTTTAGCTTATGTATCTTTTTACTACCAAGTAAGGAGTATACTTTTATAATAATAATATAATGCAGTACCTACTTTTAAATACTACTCTTGGAAGTGTAACATCAAATTAAGAGAACAACGAGTTAGTAATTAAATAATTTAGTTGAATAAATTCTAATTAATTACCTGGTACAGCTCGATAGAATTGAATAACTATGCGGTATAGTTCATGCAGAATATTACAATTAACACAAATCTGATTTGATTTAATTGCATGTTATCGAAATTGCGGGCCCTGGGTTTTGATTGTTTTGAATGTTTCGTAGGCAAAACTCTATCTAAATACGTACGTAACGTATTATAGGCCTGTACTCTATAACCAGAACTTTAAATACGAGGGAAGGGGAACTTTTTAAAAGTTTATAAAAACACCTTCCTTTTCGTTATCGTTAGGGAATTCAAATTATCAAGACACACTTCCTTAGATTATCATAATTTTTAGTAAGCAACAACTACACATTAAAATAAATCAATTTAGATAGATTGATTTATTTTCTTTCAGAATTGAAAGTAACAATGTCATTTAATTAGCATAGACGCTTTTATCTATTAGCCTTCTTTCTTCCAAAACAGCTATAAAATATTTTTAGTATGGTGTCAATTCATAATCATCATCATCATATCAGCCCAACGACGTCCACTGCTAAACATAGGCCTCACCTAATTTACGCCACTGCGAACCGACGGTCCTGTGCCGCCTGCAACCAACGGCTGCCCGCAACCCTGACCAGGCCGTCGGTCCATCTCGTGGGGGGCCGTCCCACGCTGCGCCTTCCAATACGTGGCCGCCACTCGAAAACCTTTTTCCCCCATCGGACATCAGTTCTACGATGGCATTGTTCATTCTAGTATTAATTCTAAACTTTATTTCACAAAATCCCGCTTACGATAACAATTCGTCGAAAGGAAAGTTCCACAAAGCCATGAATGTCACTAGCTTTTTTACCCGACTGTCGACTGTCAGGACGAATATTGTTTTTCGCGCGTATCTTGTATGTTTGTAAATATCTTTATTCCCACGAATCTTCCAAACGGCTGGATGGATTTTGACAATTAGGGTATCGTTAGATTCGTCTAAAAAACCCAAGTGTCCTTAAGAGGTTCAATTTTTTTTTAACCAAACCTATCTAGTTGGGTATCAAAATAAAGAGAATCAAAAGGAGATTACATATATTCAAAAATAGATTATACCTACATAATTAAATGGTTCCAATTTGCAAGTAGTTCTATTATTTTTTTTAACCAAACCTATCGAGTTGGTTATCAAAATAAATAGAATCAAAAGGAGATTACAAATATATACATAGGTTATGTATTTAAATTTAATCAAGTATAATAATATTACAATAATTTACGGTCTTTTTAAACGACTTCAAAAAAGGAGGAGGTTATATGTTCGACTGTATGTATTTTTTTTTTTTTTTATGTATGTTCATCGATTACACGGAGATGCCTGAACCAATTTAAAAAATTCTTTTTTTGTTTGAAAGGGTATACTTCCGAATTGGTCCCCTATTCATCACGTCAAGTTCTGATGATGGAATCTCAGGGAAATCGAAGGCAACCCTCAAATTTTATAGGCACATGTTACGTGTTTCATATATTTTTTTAAATTATTCAAGTATTTACGTCTGATAGTCAACATCTCATGTTGATGAGCTGGTGATGGAAGGTATAACTCCTTAACTGTTAGGAGTTGGAGGATAATTCTTTCGAAATTATAGGTTCTTATAAACCAATAGTTGTATTCTTGTAGGTTATTTAGGTGAGCTGATACTGGAAGGTATAACTCCTTAACTATTAGGAGTTGGAGGATAATTCTTTCAATATTATAGGTACTTATAAACCTATAGTTGTATTCTTGTAGGTTATTCAGGTGAGCTGTCACTGGAAGGTATAACTCCTTAACTTTTAGGAGTTGGAGGATAATTATTTCAACATTATAGGTACTTATAAACCTATAGTTGTATTCTTGTAGGTTATTTAGGTGAGCTGTCACTGGAAGGGAAACTTCTTAATGTTTAGGAGTAAGAAGATGATTTCTTTAAATATCACATCCATGTATAAACCTTAAGTTGTGTTATTTCAAGTGTCTGAGGTGAGAGCTCTTGATGGAAGATAAAGTTGTATAATTCAAAGGAATTCTTAGATGATATTAAGTTTTCGATATAGTATCTAACCTGCATTGTATCTAGACTTGTTACCTGTCGCATTTTATAGGAAAAAAGAAAGACATAAAAAGCTGAGAGTTTTGAGATTCTTCTATTCTACAATCAGGTTGTGTTGTTAGAATATTTAAATTAAATTAAATTAATTAAATTCAAATTTCAAATTAAATTAATTTCAAAATTCAAATTAATTTATTTGCTGAAATGTGGGTACATTATAGGTGTTTACATAATTATTAGTTCACAGCACATTCGCCATAATGATGGCATGCAAATGTTGTAATTACAATTAATAAAATTAAATACCGTCACAAATAAGAAATTAAATACATTAAATAGCAGGATCATAATAACATCATTAACATACAATACAATAATATTTAAAATTATGTCCAAAATTATGTCATTTAATTAGGTATACATTAATCATCAATATAAAATTTTTGCTCGACTAGTATTACTAGGTGGATTTATATTTTACACTCTAGAAACTCTCTAACAGAATAGAATCCCTTATCCATAAGCCACCCATACAATTGATTTTTAAATTTGTTAAACGTTAAGTTGATTAAACCCTTTGGAAGATGATTGTATATGCGGACAGACATGGCATAGCTGTTCCTATTACATATTTCTGTCCGTATACCTGGAAGCATCAGCTTATCCGGATATCGTGTATTAAAAGTACAAACTGACTTTTTACATGTAAACAATTCAAAATTCGTTTTGACAAAAATGCAAACTTCGTAAATATACAAGCACGGTAGGGTCAGTAGGGAAAGCTCTCGAAACAAGGGCTTGCAACTGACCCACGGAGGCACATCACAGATAGCTCTGACGCACTGTTTTTGTGTTATAAAGAGTCTACAAAGTTCCACTGAGTTACCCCATAGAATAATGCCATATCTTAGGCTTGAGACAACAAACGCATGGTACGCTTTTAATGCCGTTTGCCTATTGGTTATTTTAGTGAGTTTCCATAGGGCATAAACAAATCTATTTATCCTTTTAGATATTTTGTCTATATGCGGCTTCCAAGTACATGTGCTGTCTAACATTATACCGAGGAAACACATCTCATCTACTTCTGTCACTTGTTGATCGTCATATGTAAGATTTAGAACTAGTCTCTTACCGCCTTTATTGTGAAATTGAGTGCACTTAGTTTTAGAAATGTTGACACTAAGATTATTACACTCCATCCAACCTACAATATCACATATAGTTTTATTTAGTTCCTCAGTATAGTCCAGATCAGATTTTTTTTGTACAATAACAGAAATGTCATCTGCGTAGAGAATACATGGATATTGAGTAACAGATGGAAGATCGTTTATATATAAAAGAAACAAAAGGGGGCCTAAAATACTACCTTGGGGCACTCCGGACCCATTTACTTTTGCCAAAGATTGAGTTACAATTTCCTCATTGTTTTTATTTAGAGTTGTTATTTGAACATACTGCGCTCTACCAATTAAATAGCTCTCGAGCCATTTATTTGCACATCCACGCAAACCGTACATTTCGCATTTCTGAAGCAACAAATCATGTGAGACACAGTCAAATGCGTGGCTCATATCAAAGAAAATAGTTGTTAATTGTGTTTTATCATTAATATAATGTATTATTTTATTTATCAATTTAAAGGTGGCCAAGGACGTTGACTTACCTTTCTGAAAACCATGCTGTTCGGGGCAGATTATATTGTATTTTTGAGTAAAGTCCATTAAACGTTTGTGCATAATTTTCTCAAGCACTTTAGATAAAATTGGTATTAGTGCAATGGGCCGATTTAAATAGACGTTCCCTTCTATCGAAGATTCTTTATTTCGGTTTTCCGTCTTAGTTTGCCAGCCAGTATTATTAAATCTGCTAGATAAAAGTACACTAAAAATGGAAAAATAAACTATTTTTAACAAAAAAATATTAAAACGACTTCAAATCAGTACTAAAAAGCGAAAAATAAACTGAATTAGATATTTAATTCCAAGCTAAAAAATACCTACCTACCTGTTTAAAGTATAATACCCTATTACTAATCTGTTTGAAGTCGGTGCCAGCCTAATGAGGTTGTATCACTCAGTTTGAGCCGTCCACTAGGTATGATCACACGCAAGTGCGAGGTGGTGTGAAGTAGCGAGCGGTAACAGATGTACGTACTAAGTAGTTACGTACTACTTAGTACGTTAACTTTACGCTTAACAAACTCTTTAGACTTGGCACCGACTTCAAACAGATTAGTAATAGGGTATTATACTTTAAACAGGTAGGTAGGTATTTTTTAGCTTGGAATTAAATATCTAATTCAGTTTATTTTTCGCTTTTTAGTACTGATTTGAAGTCGTTTTAATATTTTTTTGTTAAAAATAGTTTATTAGTTCGTTGCTCTCTGTTGATTTTTTTAAATTATTTAAACCTTTTTATATGTTTCGTTTCTTCTTTTGTACAGATGTTTACGTCATGGATTTTTTTAAATTTTATTTTTAAAATTCTTAATTTTGTTTTTTAGATTTTTCTTTTTACCAAATCATCATCAGCAACGCTGGGCTCGGGTCTCCTCTCCTTTATCTAGAGAGTTAAGAGGGTTAAGGCCAAAATCCACACACACTGGCCTAATGCGGGTTGGTGGATCAGACATACTCATAGAATTTCCTTCTAGGGTATGTGGGTTTCCTCACGATGTTTTCCTTCACCGTCAGCAGTCACTTGACTAGTACACGTCACTTGACTAGTACATATAAATTCCAGAAAGTGAAATCCACATTGGTACTGCCGGTCGGAATCGAACTCGGACCGCGTGATTTACATGCCAGTCACTTATCCATTTGGCCACCATCGCTATTTACCAAATACTTCGTTTTTATTGTATGCGCGCGTAACCGTTTTTCGTTAAAACTATGTTACGTGTTTTTTATTGACTGAATTCAGATTTTAAGTGACTTCCATTTAGAGTTAACGATACTTATGAACACGTTTTCAAACCACATTTAATTTTACAAACATTAAACACAATGAAGTAGTAGGTATCACTTTGTGTAACCTTAATTTTTTTTCTTTTAGAAATAATATCAAAGTGTCCCACTGCTGAGCTCGGGTCTCCTCTCCCCTATCTAGAGAATTAAGAGGGTTAAGGCCAAAATCCACACACACTGGCCTACTGCGGGTTGGTGGATCAGACATACACTTAGAATTTCATCAGAGTATGCATATTTCCAAATAGAAAAAATATATGCATTATGCATATAATAAAAAAGCAATTTCATATGAAGTGGTGCAATACGCATATTATGCATTTCTCGTAATAATTACAATAAATTGAATGAGTGGCACATCCGGGGACAAGTCTCACTCGTATCAAAATACAAAATTTCTAGATCAGATAAGCGTGCACGATACTTAAAATGTTAACAAGATTTTGTATTGGCCCAATCTCCACCTACAGAATATTGAGAGAAAATCTAAATATCTTGTTTCGAGGTGCAAATTGGCAGGATGTGAATGCTACGGACAGGTGAACGCTTGCTACAAACAAGATTAGCACGGTGAGTGGTTGACAGTCAGTGCATGGCGTTAGTTGGTTGGTAAAGTTATTAAACCGTTTCTCACAATCAAATTTTAATAAAGTATCTATGTAGTTATAGCATGTGTCATCTGACCTTTATGAGCATTGTAGGGAGGGTATTTTTGCTCAGAAAATTATTCAAATTAGAATCCTTGCCAGCGTCACGTTCGTTTTTAATTTCAGTCTATGATTTCATTTGAAATTAAACTTATTTGTTATTAATATTAAAACGCTCTTTATCCTATGATCTGTTTGGAAATAATTCCTTTATTTCCTTCCTGATTGGTTATTCACAATTTTTTTAAATTCAGAGTTAATTTAACATTCTGAGAGTTCTAGGGACGAAACTTGAAACAATTAAATTCTTCACTTCTTGTGGGGATTTGACACAGTTAAACACACCAATGGCCCGCGTCATTGAAAATAAATACATTATTAATAAAGTCTAATGATACGTAATTATATTGCATCCCAGACGAAACTATGTAATTATCTTAAATCTTAATACGGCTTATAGTCAATGATTATAATATAATAAAAGGACCATATTATTATATTAGCACTAAGATAACTGGCTAACATAGCAGATCGACAATACTTTGTTTCGTCGCCTAAAGCAAACAAGAATCTGATTCTATCATTTAGTGAGATAAATGGGTATAATTCTTTGATTAGAACTGCCTATAGAGCAATTTTCTTATAAGAAACACATCTAAATAGCAGATTTCATCGAAATGTTTAAAAGGGCTACCGAATAAGAAAGTTTGTTACTAATCTTTGTAACATTTTAGATTGGATCTATAACATTATATAACTAACGCAAAACCTATTGTAACATTTGATCCATATTTTAAAAGCGTTCGGCTTGGTAACCACATAACATCAAGTGGCCCATGTGCTTGTTTCTTGGGACCAAAAACGTAAGACGACAACATTATTTTCTTTAACAAAACTTTCCTTTTCCTTTGATGGAATTTGCCTAACCTTGCCTGATAAATGCTCTAAGACTGACTTTCTGGCTAATCTAGGATGAATTGATCGAGGCTATTAGCAACTAAATGATATGAAGCTACCGTTAGGGAGCCAAAGTCTGAAGGTGTACGTACCAATTCCATAACCAGGTAATCAATAAAACTGACAAGAAATCTAAATCAATACGAGTTAAACATTATAATTATAAACTATTTTTAACAAAAAAATATTAAAACGACTTCAAATCAGTACTAAAAAGCGAAAAATAAACTGAATTAGATATTTAATTTCAAGCTAAAAAATACCTACCTACCTGTTTAAAGTATAATACTCTATTACTAATCTGTTTGAAGTCGGTGCCAAGCCTAAAGAGTTTGTTAAGCTACGTACTACTTAGTACGTACATCTGTTACCGCTCGCTACTTCACACCACCTCGCACTTGCGTGTACCTAGTGGACGGCTCAAACTGAGTGATACAACCTCATTAGGCTGGCACCGACTTCAAACAGATTAGTAATAGAGTATTATACTTTAAACAGGTAGGTAGGTATTTTTTAGCTTGAAATTAAATATCTAATTCAGTTTATTTTTCGCTTTTTAGTACTGATTTGAAGTCGTTTTAATATTTTTTTGTTAAAAATAGTTTATTTTTCCATTTTTAGTGTACTTTTTATCTAGCAGATTTAATAATACTGGCTGGCAAACTAAGACGGAAAACCGAAATAAAGAATCTTCGATAGAAGGGAATTAAATATTCTAACAACACAATCTGATTGTAGAATAGAGGAATCTCAAAACTCTCAGCTTTTTATGTCTATCTTTTTTCCTATAAAATGCGACAGGTAACAATTATAGGTATACAATGCAGGTTAGATACTATATCGAAAACTTAAAATATCATCTAAGAATTCCTTTGAATTATACAACTTTATCTTTCATCAAGAGCTCTCACCTCAGACACTTGAAATAACACAACTTAAGGTTTATACATGGATGTGATATTTAAAGAAATCATCTTCTTACTCCTAAACATTAAGAAGTTTCCCTTCCAGTGACAGCTCACCTAAATAACCTACAAGAATACAACTATAGGTTTATAAGTACCTATAATGTCGAAAGAATTATCCTCCAACTCCTAAGAGTCAAGGAGTTATACCTTCTACTGACAGCTCACCTGAATAACCTACAAGAATACAACTATAGGTTTATAAGTACCTATAATATTGAAAGAATTATCCTCCAACTCCTAATAGTTAAGGAGTTATACCTTCCAGTATCAGCTCACCTAAATAACCTACAAGAATACAACTATTGGTTTATAAGAACCTATAATGTCGAAAGAATTATCCTCCAACTCCTAACAGTTAAGGAGTTATACCTTCCATCACCAGCTCATCAACACGAGATGTTGACTATCAGACGTAAATACTTGAATAACTTTAAAAAATATATGAAAAAAGTAACATGTGCCTATAAAATTTGAGGGTTGCCTTCGATTTCCCTGAGATTCCATGATCAGAACTTGACGTGATGAATAGGGGACCAATTCGGAAGTATACCCTTTCAAACAAAAAAAGAATTTTTTAAATCGGTTCAGGCATCTCCGAGTAATCGTTGAACATACATAAAAAAAAAAAAAAATACATACAGTCGAACATATAACCTCCTCCTTTTTTGAAGTCGTTTAATAAATAGGAATCTATACATTCAAGTTTATGAAACTTATCGTAATATATAATTATAAGCCTGGGAATTGATCGATTAACTCCCTCGTGTAATAGTTTCATTATAAACTAAATCCTTTTACGACATGTATTATTGGCAGTTTCTGATTAAGATGATATGCAAGTCTTGTAATGAACACACAACAATAGAGCTTTGTCCTGTGACAAATGATTTGAGACATCTTGATTAACGCAAATACAGCGTGTGTTCTGGGTTAACGAGCCAGCTAGGACAGTGTAAATATGTATCCACAAGCAAGTGATAAATATTTTCTTCAAAGTTGACATCTTGAAAGTCATGTTAAGTTTGAAGTATTCATCACTCGTGATCACTGGCTACTGAGCGATTTTGTAAGATCAACGGGTAACTGAACGGCCACGCTGTCTTTTACCGTCGATCTGGCCAATAACTTTCTCAGGATCTCAAGGTTTCTGCGAGCCGTGTCCGAAATATTTGAGTAAATTATAAAGCTCGTTTGTTCTCAATCTCAGAAAGTACTAGTTTGATTTGAAAAATTCTTTTAGTATTGGATAGCCCATTTATCGAGGAAGGTTATAGGCTATATAACATACAGCTACGGCTAATAAGAGCTGAGTAGTGGCCAAATAAATAACGATGGGAGTGAAGCTCCGCGAGGCATGTATTTTCCAGACCTTTGACAGAATATATTTATGACAGTTTCTAAACAAATGAACGCCGACTAAAGGCGCGTATATAGCTATCCATATACATTTTACTAAATCTTTATATCGCTATAAACAACAATACACTCGAATATTTCAAAAGATAGTTTAGATTTATGCACTAACATTTATTTCTGATACTGTTTCTACTACGCTAATATTCATCAATATGGCAATCAGCTATCATAATGCTTTAGTTTCTGTTATTGAATATTTGGTCTCCTTATCTTGTTAAGGACAGGGAAATACGCTGTTCCAGCAAAAAGAGAAAGCAAAATTCGAAGCACAAATATTGAATATTCATCTAGGCCAGTACTCAGCAGTGGGACCTTTATGGGTTAAAAGGATGATGATATTTTTCAGGCAACATTTTTTTTCTATATCCCTTTCCCCACCTTAACATACCGCCAATATTTGTGTGCAAATAACTCGATCGGCGTGCGATTACGAAACTTACGCAAAACAATCAGAAGTGCACCAATTTACCGCTATATCTGCCCAAAACTTGGTGTGGAAGTGATAAAGTATATCAGTGTAAGTGTCAACTATTTTTGTTGTGCTTACATTTTCGAACACAACTCAAAACTGGAGGAAGTCTGAGTAGCAGCGCATAAGAGGTATATCTCTGACCTCTTCACTCACTGATAAAGTACTTAGTGCCTTTACAAAACTGCATCCGTTTGTAGAATGCAATGAATAATCCTGGGAGATGCCACAAAGCCCAGTTCATCAGCAACCCATTAATATCCTACTGCTGGGCTCGGGTCTCCTCTCCTCTGACTAGAGAGCTGAGAGGGTTTAGGCCATAATCCACTCACGCTGGCCTACTTCAACGCCTAATACATTTATAACTGTAGGACGCTGGGTTTCCTCAAGATGTTTTCGTTCACCATTAGCAGATGGTAAGTCACTTGACTAGTACATATAAATTCAACAAAGTGGAATCCACATTGGTACTGCTGGTTGGGATCGAACTCGGACCGCGTGATTTGCACGCCGGTCCCTTATCCATTCAGCCACCATCGCTTCATAAGCCCAGTTAAGAGTATAATATTCTGTAGACCGAGCTATTAACCGTGTACCTACATTTTTATTATACTAGATACTATTCACAATGGTACGGCAACAACGGAAAACCTTCTGTATCAGCCAAGTTATAGCAAGATAATGAATAAAGCACGCAGTTTGTTGGCGAGCGAGGTTCCGATGAATCCACCGTTAGTAATAAATCATACACATTGTTCCAATAGGTATATAAATTGCACGTTGTGTATCAACTATGTTATTATAGGTTCGGTCGTGCTTACCTATATATCGAGACCCGGCCTTAGACTTTGTATTTCCTTTGTGAAAAATTCTCAAATTTCCATATTTGACCCTCCTCACTTGTACGACGTTCTGAGGTGAGATTGGCACTACGCCAGCACGTTGAATCGTTCCCAATGTAATACATGTATTGCTTTGTTTGTTAAACAGAATATGTTTAAATATTGTTAGCATGCAGTACATAGGGACCCGATTAAAATTGAAGTTTTGATATATTTAGGTATAAGAATTTCAAAACTTAACTTTTATTATTCCGAATCTTAATATAATTCGACTTACCGAGTTCTTTTGGATATCAATGTCAACTGTCTAAAAAAAGACAGCAATTATTTCATTTTTCACAGTGATATCGAAATACACGAAAAGAATAATCGAAATGCCGAGTTGGCCCTCTGAGTCTTAGCTGTTGACTATTACTAGGTTTGAATCGCAGTGATTACGTTCTGAACCGTAATACCGATATCGTATTCACTCGTGTCTTGCATAATCAGTATCATACGAATATCAATCTGTTGGTTCGGGTTCCTTAAGCTCCGTATAACCAGAAACAGATTACGTAAGCACGTACAATCGTACATATACAGGATATAAATGACTAATATAATTATAAGCAAATGTAGTTACGTACACTATTATTACGTTAAATACTAATAAACATCATTAAATAAGAAATGATTACTAGGGATGCTTAAGAGGAGGGAACTATAAACAATTCTCCTACAATATGGCTTTATGATTAATAATAATACGAAATTATGTTGGTTTGTGACAATCGGTTGAGAGTTTATGTTGTCAAAGGACAACAAAAACTCTCAACCGATTGTCATATATATATATGTCATATCATAGCCGTAAGCAAAAACTGGTGGACCTAATAAAAGTTAACATCATATTCAAATCCGGTTTGTTAAAATTTAATTAAATATATCTTTATGAATAGTATTGTGATGTCGATTGTAATAGAAAACGGCAAACAATTTCACAATATAGCCTAATTGCGTAAAACAGTATTCACGCTTCCATGAATTAATACGATTGAGGGCTTGTCACCTATATTGTAACAAGCGTAGCGTATTGTGTTCATCGCGTTGATTTTAAATGGCGTTCTAATAAATGACACTTTATCGTATTAATTCCAAAAACATTATAGGAAACAAACTTTTTTTAATTTTAATACCAATTACTGGTGTAACTTAATTTTGTTACTGTTGATTTCAATAAAATGAGTCTGTAATTCTTTATAAAAATGGACGACATCCACACTAAGGAACAAGCCCTGTGTCGCGATGGGACTACAAATGTACAAATTAACGGATACCAAGTACACCCAGACTCGAAACAAATATCTATAAATCACCCAAGTATTTGTGTGTCAATGGTGAGGCGACCACAAATAAATTTTTATTGTTATTCAGTCAAAAATATTCTTTGTAAGTCTTTAAACGCCATGTCGGACACCATTGTTCGACAAAAAATATACCTAATGTCCTGTTATGTCTACGGCGCGATGACGCGTGGTGTTTAATGTGTTTCAAATTTTACCCTTTTTATAATAAAATAAATGGACCCAACTGGATCAAGAAACAAAATTTGGGTTCAAAGAGTGCTACTGAATAATTTTTCGAAAACAACTAGAAAGTCATCATCATCATCAGCAACCCATTATTGTCCCACTGCTTATTAGAAACACAAATATTGGCTCTAAAATAATAAGCTCTAAATATACAAAGCAAACATTTTAGTAGAAATCGGAAGCCACGGGCTACAACTAATAACTTATTCAAACACAATTATTAACATTTCATTTCCAACTCATTTCATTTAGCATAAGTTTGAAAAGAGATTTTAATTTATCACACATCATTGAAAATAAAGTAAAGTGTACATTTTAACTCGAGTCGCGTTTGTGGTTCGCTTCCCATTTAATTTTACTGCATAAAGTGACTTTAAGCAAAGCTTTGATCGCATATTCATTTGCTTTTTAGAAAATATTCGTAAACCATTAAGCTCTTTGAAGTTGATTTCTTAACTTCGTAGAAACTTTATTTTGCTTATAGAATCAAAATAGTTTTACCTTGAGTCTCCAACAACTTTCTTGTAAGCAAAAAATAACTTAGCGAATTGTGAACTTGAAAAAATATTAAGTAAGACTTCTTGGAATCGAATCGAATAAATAAATTATTTACAAAGGAAAAAGTACTGAACAATTTTATTTGGTTTATTTACTCAATTTCTTCTAATGCTTAATCCAAATATTTGCATAGATAAACCAACATCTCAGGCATTGCGAGTACTACCTCTAGAAGAAACTGCGAAAACTGTTGTTATAAGTCGTTGAAATCTGGCCACGTCAAGATGTTATTTTTTCTAAATCTCTTGTTACATAACTACTGATAAAACAGGTGTTTTAGATGAATCTACAACCTGTTGAAATAATAATATTTGAACATAAAAATGGCAAGAGTGCAACTCTCGATGAAACCTTACAACAGAAATTCCAGGTTCAATATACAACTCTATTATACCTACGAGTAGATTGAAATACATTGTTAAAGCATGAATCCGTTATCCGATAAAGTTAAAGCTTTTGAAGAAAGAAAGAAAAAAAAGAATTGATGAGATAACTAGTATAGTTATTATTTTCTTTACAGCTTAGGCAATAGGCAATATCAGTACCAATAAATCCCCGGCCATTCTGAATTTAAACCGATGCGATTTCAATGTGAATAATTCCAACAAGTCGTACTAATTTGTGGCTTTCCGTTAGAACTGCAAACTGTACACTGTAAAATCCGCATGAGCTTATCGACTATTCCTTTATTTCTGTACGTAGTTATTTTTACCGTTGACTGGTTTGATTTTTTCTTTTCTTTTTTAAAGATATCCGAATGAAAGTTTACGGTTTTACAAGAATACAACTTTTTTTCAATTTTTTTTTAAATTCAACCTGCAGGCTACATGTAGAATCGTCCTAATTTATATATAAAGAGGATATTTACTATGTCCAGTCAGAGGCCTGACATCGGTTCTAATAATCTTTATATTCCAGGATCAGGATAATTCTAGGACTAGATTTATTTAATAGGTATTTGACAAGTAAGTTATAAGCTTGACCGCAACCGCTGTAGGTAGGTATGTGCGCGGCGAGGCGGGGGAGAGTACCGACCGTGCCGTTGTGTCAGTCGGCTGCCAACGCTAATAGCTAGTGTCACTTGTAGCGGACTCTGTGTGTCAGATGCACAAGAGATTATTGCAAGATGGGTCGTGCGTTATCTCGTGATGTGCAGAATATCATTTTTAAGGTAGCCGAGTATTTTAAGAAAAGAAAAGCAGAACAAGAAAGTTTGAATTTAAAGCAAATATTGCTAAAATTGTGGCGGATGCTACGGGATATTGCGAAAACAACCGTAAGAAATTTAGTAAAAGCGGGTAATTCATCAACTGCAAATTTGGGCCGATTCAAATTTAATTCTCCAATAAAACCCAAGGTTATAAAGAAAAAATATGTTGTTGATAATTTTGATTTAGGAGTTATCAGATGAAAAATTCATCAGTTTTACGAATTCGAAAAACAAGTTCCAAGTATCCGTAAGTTACTATCAAGTTTGAGAAAACATGGCATATTGGATTGTGGACGAAAATATCTTAGAAAGCTCTTACACACAATGGGTTACAGTTTCAAAAAATGCAAATCAAAGAGACATCTCCTTATAGAGCAGCCTAATATTACAGTGTGGCGGAAAAAATAACTGACACAAGTCCGAAGTTACAGAAAACAGCAAAACCGCAACATATATTATTTCCTCGATGAAACGTATATTAACGCCACTCATAATGTGAGTAAATGTTGGCAATCATCGTCTAAACCTGGAATTCACGCTGATATTGGAAAAGAACGGCGTTTGGTAATTCTTCACGCTGGGTGTCGAAATGGCTTGGTTGATGGTGCATTAACGATATTCAAATCAGATGCTAAGACCGGCGACTATCATGGAGACATGAACGGGTCTAATTTTTACAAGTGGATGGATGAAAAATTAAAAGATAAGTTGCTGCCGAATTCTGTTGTGGTAATGAATAACAATTGCCGAATCGCATCGCTAAAGTGGCAGTGGGCAGGGCACATAGCTCGTAGAACTGATGGCCGATGGGGGAAAAAGGTTCTCGAGTGGCGGCCACGTATTGGAAGGCGCAGCGTGGGACGGCCCCCCACCAGATGGACCGACGACCTGGTCAGGGTGGCGGGCGGCCGTTGGTTGCAGGCGGCACAGGACCGTTCGCAGTGGCGTAAATTAGGTGAGGCCTATGTTCAGCAGTGGACGTCGTTGGGCTGATATGATGATGATGATGATGAATGGATAACGCGTCATACCACAGCGTTCAGGTTGAGAAGAAGCCAACCATAGCAAGCCTCAAAAGTGAAATGCAGGACTGGTTACGGCGCCACCACCAATGTTAAATTCAGAAACTATGAGAAAAGCTCAACTGCAACTTCTTATCAATGATACACAAAAAGAACCCCTGTACAGAATTGACGAACTGCTGAAAGCCTATGCCCATACTGTTCTCCGTTTACTGTCGTACCATCCCGATTTAAATCGACTGGCCTGTTGGTCTAGTGGTTAGTGACCCTGACTGCTAAACTGGAGGTCGTGGGTTCGATCCCCACCCAGGACAAATCTTTGTGTGATGAGCATAAAGGTTTGTTCTGTGTCTGGGTGTATTTTATCTATAATATGTATGTATTTACAAAAAAAAAATATTTAAGTAGTATATCAGTTGTTTAGTACCCATAACACAAGCAAATATAATTGCTTAATTTGGGACTAGATGGCGTTGTGTAAATGTGGTACATTATTATTATTAAATCCCATTGAGTTCGTTTGGGCTGATATTAAAAACAACATAGTCCAAAACCATATCAATTCTTCACTAGATGAAAAAATAAGCATATTGACCAAATTGTTTTGGAAGTTCACGGCAGAAAAATGGACGAGATGTGATGATCATGTCCAAAAAAATTTAAAATACTTACTGGGATTTTAATAATTTTAGGCTTTACACACCAGTTGTACATTAAAACTGTCAAATGATATCGTAAGATTCGTCCGACAATGTCAATGTCGTGTGAACTCATGCCCTTTCTTACCCGTCCCCCGCCTCGCCGCATATACCTAGGGCGTGTTACAGCAGCGGTTGCGGTCAAGCAACTGAACACGCACTAATGAAGTATCAATAGCAAGTTTGATTACAAGGTGGTCTTCGTAGTTAGTGAGTTAGAGTTATTGATAAGTTGAATATTGATAATTGAGAGATTTAGCGTAGCATAAAATATATAGGTATAAAGAACATCCCTAAGATGCTGTTCTGGTATTCAGTTATAAATTATAAAGCTAAAAAACGTAACAAATTCTACACGTAATTAATGAAGACGGCCATCTGATATAGGTACAAATTTATGTGCGTATTTCATTTTTTGTATTACTTGTGTGTTCAAATTCACATACCTATTTAACATTTATTCACCCATTTCTCGGTTATCCTCTTCTCTATCTAAAAAGCTGAGAGGGTCTAGGCCGTAATTCCCACATTATTGCGGTTGGTGGATCTACCCTTAGAATTCCTACTAGGGTATGTGGGCTTCCTCCTGTATTCTATGTTTTCCTTCACCGTTAGCAGATAGTAAGTCGCATGACTAGTTCATAATAAATTTGACAAAGTGAAATCCACATTGGTACAGCCGCGGTTAGAATCGAACACAGATAGCATGATTTAAACGCTACCAGTCCCGTAACCAATCGGCCACATTCACTTTATTTATTGATATATTCTTTATTGTACACCACTAAGATACAGAATATAGATATCACAAAATGACAAAAAATGGGCGGTCTTAACGCTAAGAGCGATCTCTTCCAGACAACCTTAATTTTGCTTTATTGATAGAATAATTAACTTTAGCTAAGAGCAGGAGTCTTGTCTGGAGGGTGCTTGATTGGAATCTCAACATTCAATTTACTTAGTCGGTTTTAAAACCGTTGTTTAATGTTTACAATAAAATAGCCAGCTACCATGTTTATATTTTAATATTTATAATCGTTATCATTTTTGTATTGACTAAGTCGAATGTCGTGCTCCCAAGTAGGCCCTCTGTATAAGAAGAAAGGTAACATTAAATATTATGAGTCTATTGTCACAAAGGAATCTCAAAAACTGTGACAGTAGGCTTAGTGCCACCGTTCTAATGAAGAAGACAACAGTCAGGATAAAGCAATGCTCATCCAGCCGGGTGAGATCTCTGTGTTCATAATAACACACTCCGCATTCGTCCTATTCACGTACTTTTGTGGGGAACTTTGAATGTCTGGATTGGTTGGCGGCTTAAAATTCAAGATGAAAGGGTTGGCTCGTTGCCAGCCTCCTTGCCACGTCTGTGTTTGCGTACGAAGGAAAATGCCTTGCGTGGAACTCGTAATTAAAGAAAATATTAACCGCATTTTATAGTTTCTTGATTTTTTTCTCTGCAAATTATTGCATTTCCGATGATAGTTTTTGTTTTAGATATTTAATTGGATATAAATTGGCATTTTGACCTTTGCCAACCAGTAGGAAAACACATTAAAAAAAATAAGCTTTTTAGGTCCCAAGTTTTCATTAGCATTTAAAATAAGGACGATGCTGATGGCCAATTACGTCATTACAGGAGGCAACGATAAACTTATCATAGATATATTAATAAACATATTATTTGATACTGGGCTATCAGTGTCCAAACAGCCTTGAGCAATATTCGTTGTCACTATAATAAAACAAAACACCTTTTCTATGTGACGCTCTCACACAGATTTTATCTCAACGATGGCATTCGAGGTAAACATAAATTTAATTAGTTTTAGTTGTGTGAAACATAAAACAAACGGTAGGACTTTTGCATATCAGGAGGTACATTATGTACTATGACATTGATAAATTGCTACGCCAAGAATCGTTAATTTACACGCGTTTCCGAATATCGTAGATTCAAATTTATAAGCAGAATAATGGTTTATTAGTTTGAGGTAAAATAAAAGTACAACTTTATCTAATAAGTTTTAACCGGCTTAAACTGTAAAGAGAATACGATAAGAGAAGACTGCAACGGTAGCAAACTACAGAGTTTGGTACCATCTAGCAGTCTATTCTCTTTGTTGGGATGGCTACAGTGAATATTTCATTATTGAGAAAGCCGCAATGAATGTCTGAAAAATACAATATTTCTCTAATAGGAGATTATCAGACAGTTTTTGTGAGGCATATTAGTAACACAAAGACACCGATTTACCATAAGCTCACGGCTTATTATTGCGATCTATTATTTATCAAACCTCAATCCAAAAGTACTGTTAAAGTTTATAACAGGACGATTTATTTCCGCGCCCCGTCCGTTGCTTGTAATTTATTAAATAGGTGTGACAAAGTGTACGTACGCATCTTTTTCCTGTGTTTTCTTTTGGAACTTAGCCGATAGTCGATGTAGCTTTATGAGTTAAATATTCATATAAGAAATCACAATACAATTAAAAAAGTGAACAAAACCACAATAAAAATTAGAGCTTGTATAAAACCAGACCTTCCTCGAATTGTTTAATACAGGCGAGTAATGTCCCTATTTTTTCTTTGTTCCAAAAAGGAGGTTCAGGTAAAAATGAAAATGTTATACCTATGTTATTTTATTCATGTCTGTATGATACCTATGCGATATCTTCGGACAATCGTGGCCAGTTTCAATGAGTATAATAGGTAGGTACATGTGGAGTAAACACTGCGTGCGCTATCATGAGTGTGGCGACTTAATAAATTATTTAGGGAAGGATCATCCCAAAATTTCTGGCTTCGGTAGCGGGATTTGTGCTACTGAGGGATATTTGTTATTTATAAAGCTTTGAGTACGCAATGAGCACGTTTAAGGTATTTACAGGATCGCCAATATTAAGAGTGCACTGATCATTCTATTCTAATGTAATAGTAAAAACAAAATTTAAAGCATTTTTTATTGAAATGCTTGTAAAAGATTCAATTAAAACTTTAAAGTAAAAACCAAACCCATTATTATTTATCTTCTATAAATATACCTATATAAAAAATGCTTTGTCCTGAATGATATAAATTGCCGCGGGTTTTATGTGTGTTTCCATGATTTACAATTTGTAAGCTGTCCTTACATATCATCATGCCTGTTTCTCAGAGAGATGTAGGTACAGAGACAGTAATACTGCAGTGAAGCATAAAACCGACGACCTAGTAAAGGTTGCGGGTGGCCGTTGGATGCGGGCGGCACAAACTCGCTCGCTGTGGCGGAAACTAGGTGAGGCCTATGTTCAACAGTGGACGTCATTGGGCTGATATGATGATAGCATGACGCATAAAAAAGCAATGGTGGCCAAATTTATACATGACAGGGCGGTACCAAGGTGGATCTTACTTTGTGAAATTTAAATGTACCTAGGTACTAGTCATGTGACTAACCATCTGCTAAAGGTGAAGGAAAAACATTGTAAGGAAACCCACATACCCTAAAAGAATTTATTTACTTAATATTAAATTTGATAACTAAATTTTAAGGATATTTCTGATTGACCAACCCAAATATTGGGGCCATCTTGTGTGAATTATGCCTCCCAGCTCCAGCAGATATAGTGAAGACTCTTGCCCAGCAGTGGGACATTAATGGGTAACTATTAATATTTTATTAAAGTAATAATACTTTAAGGGACCGGCGTGCAAATCACGCGGTTCGAGTTCGATCCCGACCGGCAGTACCAATGTAGATTCCACTTTGTGGAATTTATATGTACTAGTCAAGTGACTTACCATCTGCTAACGGTGAAGGAAAACATCGTGAGGAAACCCACCTAGAAGAAATTCTATGAGTATGTCTGATCCACCAACCCGCACTAGGCCAGCGTGTGTGGATTATGACCTAAACCCTCTCAGCTCTCTAGTTAGAGGAGAGGAGACCCGAGCCCAGCAGTGGGACTAAATGGGTTGCTGATGTAATAATACTAGATTGACAAAATTTCAGCTAATCGCAAACTGAGGATTGCGTCAAATTTAACTTTCAAAATGTGATTACAGATAGACACAGAGACAGATGATACAATTTATATCTGCAGTAATAACAGTTTATATCTACACAACTATCAATAATAATATGTAATATAATATACAATTTTAAACTTAACTTAGAGCGTAATTCTATAATTATCCAACACGAGAGTTAAGTTGTTTTATTTTTCTAAATAATCATTCATTAAAGCTTGGATGTTTGTTCTTTGAAGAAGCGACAAAAGTATACCTACAAATTATATTTTTCATACATTTAACCGTGTGAGTTTTCAAGTACCTCTAAAAACGTTATGTAACCCAGTTTTTCTTCCATGTATGTATGTTTATTTAAGGAGTAGCTGAAAAATGTTTAGCTTCAAATTTTGTATTCATAGCGTGTTCCTTACCATACTGTCGCGGCGGAAAATCTTGTTATTCTACAGATAAGAAAATAAAGGCTTTTTACACCGAGACCTTTTTACCATTTAATGAATTTTAATAATTTAGGTACATATACATAAGTTAAGTTATAATTATATATTAAACAAAATACTTTCAAATATCTACAACAATAAATACCGTAAGTTGAATTTATTTATTCTGCAAAATCTATTTACGTTAGCACGTATTTATCTCATAAAAGTCTTAAGTTGTATTGTTCAAAGATACAATGGAATGTCAGCGAAATAGAGTGACGTATTTATCAATAAAGGATGAAAACTACGTAGCTTTTTCAAGCGACTTTTATTTTACCGCACGTTGACAGCTGTCAATTTTTAATACCTGGCGTCGAAAACCGAAACATTGTTGGCCGTCATGTCTCTTTGAGGTTGATAGCTATCAGTAAATGGTGGCAAAAAAGCTTGTATACGGTCCGCCTGATGGTAAGCGATTATTGTACTATTTTTGTACACCTGCAACACCAAGAGCATCACGTGCCCGTTGCCTACCCTTTAAAATAATTGCCCTCCCCAATGAGGTCCGGATACTTATACTCACCAGCAGGAACACGACCCTACCCAGGCACTTTTAACTGCGGTCTTCTTGAGGGCAGAAGTAGTTCTCTAGACGAGAGGCTTAGTTTGAGCAGGGATTATTACTCTTAGTTTAATTGATAAATAATTCGGCTATCATGGAATTAGCGCAATCATTTGTAGGTATTTATTTTTATTTTATAGCTTGTCGTTAACTTTTAAAATAAGTATAAACTTTACGTTTGAATAACTAGTTAGTTTGATGAAAACCGAATTCGTAGCTAAACGGTGAACAAACCATTGAGGGCAAAGTTTTAATTTGATTGCCACCCGGGTGCTCTGGGCTTAATTTCTTCTCCCCGCATTCTTAATTACATTTTCATATAAAACTAATCCATGAAATGTTAAATGTGAAACGAGCATTTATAACCCTATCTATGTTGAAAAACATGTAATTAAGTAATTATATTGTTTTCTTCGAGTTAACAAACAATTGCGTAATGTGTCTAATTAATACAGTGAGAGAATGACTTAAAAGTAATTAACGCCAGCAGCACTCTTATCTAAAACATAACATTTATGATAGAATTAAATTAGTAACGTAACTTATGATAACTACAATAATTTTCCTCTTTATTTAAATAATTTCTGTAATATTTAAATATGTATGTTACAGTCAAAATTCATAACCAGTAAAAAGTAGTTTTAACATAAAACATGTCATGTGTGTGTACAATTGTTATTAATTGAAAAAAATAATGGTAAATATTTTATTAAGTATACAATTTATTACTTACTATTTTTATATTTATTATTTTTAGGATATAAGTATCGCAGTTTTCATATAAATATCTTATAATAATATAATTAATGCCTGAAATAAATTAAGCAATAAATTATACAAAGTGTATTATAATAACTTTCTACTAAAACTTGTTTAAAATATAAAGATATCTATTAAGCATAAAGATTCATAACAACATTCCACATGGTGCAGTCATTGAAAAACTTTCGCTTACTACGAGTAACAACTTTTACATCCGCAAAAACATTCACAAACAAATAAACTTCTAGGGCTGTCTACTTTTCTGAAATATTTTTATCATGAACAATCCGCGGCGACTTTTCCACGCGTTTAGAATGCTTGGTACTTGCGACCCAGATAAAGCCAGGTCAAGGTCATTACTCGCTACGGACACTCGTGACACCAGCTTCCAGACCTTTAAATCGAGCGTGAAATATGGTTGGCATTTTTTATGAGACAACTGCTTAAGATTGTGCAAGTATATGTAATGACAGATAAAATAATGTGAGTGACTTTTAGCTTTAGCAATCCATTCAAGCGTAGTGGGACCATAACCTTTTAAAACAGAACAACTAATCTTTACTTTAAAATTTAAAAGCAACGAGCGCCTCGAGTCGAAGTCACTATTATTAAAACTTAGACATTAGCATATGGTTGATAATCCCATATATGTATATTATTTCCCGTCTTACGATTTAGAAGAGCAAAGCAATAAATAAACGTTTTCATGCCGGCTAGCATTAAAAGGGTCACTGTGGTCGCCCCTTTCGTTTTATACATTCTTGTTTCAATAACAAAAACCTGAGATACATGGTTGAATTAATGTTTCTCAGATTTTTTACCACAAACAATATGATATAATGTCACAATGCAAACATTAATTATATAAAATTGTATATTTATTGTTTATCAGCTGTAGATAGCTGAATGTTTTTAATATTATTTGCCTAAATTTATTGTGTAACTAGAAGTTACGTCACTATCTATAAATCACTATCAATTTCCCAATCACAATAGCTGGACCTCAATGTTAAACAAATAAAATTCGTTTTGACATCACTGCCTGATTATAATTATCGGCGTAGCCCTGTTGTTTATCCCTTATCGTCCGTTACTACGGGCGACCCTTGGGATGCCGAGGGTAAATTGGGATACCAACCGTTAAAATATAAATTAATGTAATATAATGTTATGTACATATAGCTGCGAGTTTTTTTTTAACCTGATTACAGTTGCGCCCAGTTTTCATGAAAAGGTGTTTTTTTGGAATTAACTACCTATGGCTTTGTTAATACACAGTGTTCATTTGAACATTGATAGGGAATTAATTAATCATTTATCATTCATCATCATTTCAACCCATAAACATCCCACTGCTGCGCAAGGGTCTCCTCCAAAGAATATTAGGGAATTTAGTCTACTATAATACCACACTGGCCAGACGGGTTGGTATAGGGTTTCTTTCGAATTTTCCTTTTCTTGCAGTTCTCTTGCCTGCATAAGGTACTCGCTTAGTCGCCTTTTACGACACCCACGAGTTGAGATGGGGTAGTGACAGTGTTATGTATTCTTAATCCGTCACTACACGGAATTAATTAATCAAATCTAAATTAGTTGATATATATTATTACGAAAAATATTTGCATATAATTATTACATAAAATTATTGATACAGATACATATTTACTCTGCTAATTTGAAGTATTTAATATTGAATAGTTAATACAGCTTTTTACTATCAGACGTGCTTGTGAGTGTGCTTGTTTTGATGAATTGCTTTATCTACCAAAATAAAAAAGTAAGTACGGTAATATCTATAGCATGTTTATTCTTCATTTAAAATTTTAACGAGAACTATCTCTCTTGCCTTTCATTTCGAATAAGCAGCAGTATAAAATTGAGATATTGAGAAATCAGTATTACCTTATAAAATATAATTAGGTATATAATATATGTTATCAAGACCTTTATTAGCGCAAACTCAGACGTAATTTTTATTGGAAAATGTTAGGATATGTCATCGCTGACCAAGATGGTTTAATAACAAAAGCTGACAATAATGAACAATCTATGTGTTTAAGTAATTATTGCATACTCTTAATTTCACAGTAGTTTACAATTTAAATAAAACATTTTGTATTACAACGTTTTATGATAATACATGTTTCATAAAACTTAGTAAAAGAATTTGTCCTCTTAAGTTATCCATTGTATGTTACGGGGTGTCTGCGGATGATTTATTGAGCGTTTCGCCCTTCAAGTCTTCGTACCTACCTAAATGTTACGAACGTCTGTGAAAACACATTTTTCTTCAAATATGTCGTGAGTTTTCCACGAAACGTGATACTACATGACACAACTTTTTACATTACGCATACAACATAAAACTTATACACAATTGCTTGTTCAGGGTTTTTGTTACATAGGTATATAAGGAGAGACAGAACACCCAATTATTTTGTTTGCTTTTAGTTCAACAATAGTATTCAGTGGGCTGGTAAATACAAATTTATTAATGCGGAAATGTTGGTCTGTTTCGTTTTTACGGTTAAACTTTGTTCTGATGACATTTTCGACGATTTGGTAATTTTAATAGCAAACACACACTACGTTTGAATTTGTTTTATGTGATTTGAGACATCAATCTATATATAATAAAAAACCGGCCAAGAGCGTGTCGGGCCACGCTCAGTGTAGGGTTCCGTAGTTTCCCGTCCGTTAGACGTGCCAGAAGTTTTCGATGGTAATTTTGAATTGCGAGAACCTATTTTAATAATTATTTTTTTGTTTGAAAAAAGATACGTTCAGGATAATAAAATATTATGTAAACGAAGTTAAAAAAAAAATACGGGCAAATGAAACTTGACCTCTGGATTGTATAGGCGCTCATACGATTCAGGGACCAAATTATATTGGTTAACTGCAGTTTCCATCTGTTGTTTCCATCCAAGTTCAAAATAATTTTCCTAGAAAGTCCTTATAAAGTTCTACTTTTCAGATTTTTTTCGTATTTTCTAAACTTATGGTTCAAAAGTTAGAGGGGGGGGGACGCTTTGTTTTTTACTTTTGGAGCGATTATTTCCGAAATTATTGACATTATCAAAAAATGATTTTAGTAAACCCCTATTCATTTTTAAATACCTTTCCAACAATATATCACACATTAGGGTTAAAATTAAAAAAAAAAACACTTCCCACTTTACATATAGGGGGGCTACCCTAATAAAACATTTTTTTCCAATTTTTATTTTAGCACTTTGTCGGCGTGATTGATACACATATTGGTCCCAAATTTCAGCTTTCTAGTGCTAACGGTCACAGAGATTAAGCGAGGACGGACAGACGGACAGACAGACAGACAGACAGACAGACAGACATGGCGAAACTATAAGGGTTCCTAGTTGACTACGGAACCCTAAAAACTTTAGTGATATTGCCTTTTACCTTATTTCTTAGTAGGTTCTTATAGTTCGCTTCTGGAGACAATGTACATTTTCGAAATGTGCAAACATTGTCCGTGTTGGCACAGCTCTCGTTCGCTTTAACTTATGTTTAATGGAGCTATCGGAGTTTATATAGTGTAAGCGTTGACTTAGTACGTGGATATTTATAAGAAATTATTGGAATTGTTTAAATTTATATTGCTGTAATCGATACAGTGGAAATGCACAATCCGACACCAAATATGAAATGAAATCTCGTTTATTTATATGGTTTTTGAACAGAAAATAGAAGTGCAATAAGATAGTTTTTTTCATTCTCAAACCCATAAACGTCCCACTGATGGGCACGGGTCTCCTCCAAAGTTTGTGGAGGCATTTAGTTACTATACCACGCTGGCCAGACGGGTTGGTATAGGGTTTGTTTCTAATTTTCCTTTTCTCGCAGTTCTCTTTTCTGCATAATGTTAATCCCTTAGTAGCCTCTTACGACACTCACGTGTCAATAATCCGTCACTAAACGAACCAGATTACTGTACTAGTACTTATACTAATCTATAATTATTAATTAATCATACACCGTTCGATGAATAATGGTAACGTCAATATACTCAATTAACAGCTAGAAGGAAACACAAAGTGGTATTAATTTTCCTTTGAATACAAACGGTTCACCTGAATTAATACCGATGCCGACGCGATAAGTCTGCCGTAATATTACGAAATAGGAATTTATAGAATTAGTTGTTGCCTGCGACTCTGGCCGCGTAGAATTCGGTTCTAATAACCTCAGATACCTACTTTTTCTCTAGGTATAGGTACATTTGTGTTCTACCAGTGATTTTTTTTAAAGAACTTTTCTGATTTCTCCGAATCTAAAGATAAAAAATTAGCTGAAATCAATTTCGAAAAAATTCGACACGGCTAGTCGAATTTTGCGCTTCGTAACAAATTTTTATTTATATAGAAGATTATTAGGTCTAAATTATACAAATTCCTAGAAGTATTTCAAATGTACGTTATAGAATCGATTATTTCCCATAATACAGATTGATTTATTTTGTATATACTTATCAATCAGAATAAAATGGAAGAAAATAAAACCGGCCAAGAGCGTGTCGGGCCACGCTCAGTGTAGGGTTCCGTAGTTTCCCGTCCGTTAGACGTGCCAGAAGTTTTCGATGGTAATTTTGAATTGCGAGAACCTATTTTAATAATTATTTTTTTGTTTGAAAAAAGATACGTTCAGGATAATAAAATATTATGTAAACGAAGTTAAAAAAAAAATACGGGCAAATGAAACTTGACCTCTGGGTTGTATAGGCGCTCATACGATTCAGGGACCAAATTATATTGGTTAACTGCAGTTTCCATCTGTTGTTTCCATCCAAGTTCAAAATAATTTTCCTAGAAAGTCCTTATAAAGTTCTACTTTTCAGATTTTTTTCGTATTTTCTAAACTTATGGTTCAAAAGTTAGAGGGGGGGGACGCTTTGTTTTTTACTTTTGGAGCGATTATTTCCGAAATTATTGACATTATCAAAAAATGATTTTAGTAAACCCCTATTCATTTTTAAATACCTTTCCAACAATATATCACACATTAGGGTTAAAATTAAAAAAAAAAACACTTCCCACTTTACATATAGGGGGGCTACCCTAATAAAACATTTTTTTCCAATTTTTATTTTAGCACTTTGTCGGCGTGATTGATACACATATTGGTCCCAAATTTCAGCTTTCTAGTGCTAACGGTCACAGAGATTAAGCGAGGACGGACAGACGGACAGACAGACAGACAGACAGACAGACAGACATGGCGAAACTATAAGGGTTCCTAGTTGACTACGGAACCCTAAAAAATGATTTTCTTGTTCGTATAACCACTTTCTTCTAATGCTATTCAACTGAATCCTCAGGCTGCGCTTCAATTAAATTATATCATTTATGTCCTTGACATTCCGAGTCTAACGAGGATGATAGATGGCCCTCAGCTTTAGGTAGATACTATATTAGTTGGCTAAGCGAGAGAGTTTCTGTGATTAACGTGTTACCTTACCATACACAAACATTTAAACATGGCTGTCAAATGTTTGAAGATTTAGATATTATAGTCCCTGTAAGGGTTCCTTCCATTTAGACGTTTGTTGCCGTCCTTCAGCGGTACGGTAGCCGTCCTGCGCACACGCGCTCATTGCTCACAATGTTTATTTATTTTTTATACCACGACGGTGGCAAACAGACGTACGGTCCGCCTGATGGTAAACGGTTACCGTAGCCTATGGGCGCCTGCAACACCTGGGCGCGTTGCCGACCCTTAAGAAACCAATTCACTCCTTTTTTGAAGAACCCCATACTGTAGTCCCTTGGGAAAACCTCGTTAACCTCGTTTATTGCCCAAATATACACACTTATCACAACATCACTAACATATAGACGCACAGCAGTCAGAGATACGCTTTTAGGCGTTTCTTGCCGTAATACTGCCGCCCTGCAGTGGGACGTAGTAAGTAGTTTATCGAACGTCCTGCAACCGTCCAACACAAAACATCTACATTGAAATAGTCCTTATAGTTGTAAAAAAACCCGTTAGCTACCGTTATTTAACTGAATGCAGTTAATAACGGTTAATTTATCTGACTATAAATATGGGTCATATAATCTAAACGTAAAAATATATCATTCACATCCAACTAAGTTGATTTCAAGATTCAGAGTAGGCCGTCTGGATGATACTAATTTATTATTAACTATTTAGTTTATGTAATTATTACAATTAACGTATTTTCATTAAACTTGAAACTTTCTAAAATAAATAAACACGGAATAACCTAATTACGATTTGTTGGAGGTTCATATTTATCTTGATTGTTAACAGAACAAATTCCAAGAGAAATCGGTTACGTCTTCAGGTTTGAAATTGTACGTTTTGTGGCTTAGTTTATACTCATTTAAGTTGCAATTATTGCTATCGCCTGCAGCTCTACCCGCCCGTTATATTGGTGCGTGAAAAAAAGGGGAAAAAGATATTTTCCTGCTATAAAATGAGGCCTATAATTTTTAAGAGCAATACATAGGTGACAACTGCTTTTATTTATAATATAATAATATTCTATCACATTCACACAGCGCCATCTAGTCCCAAATTAAGCAACTACATTTGCTTGTGTTATGGGTACTAAACAACTGATATACTTATACATTTTTTTTTGTAAATACATACATATTATAGATATTAGTATTCATTTTAGATTTTGTATGATGCGCGTACAAAACTAAAAATTCTATTATATTGAATTTTTTGGTTTCAGTGGCTCTAAAAAAGACCCCACATGTTACTTTTTCTTCCATACCTATAATATACAGACTTTGACCTGTTACAATTTTATTATAGTAATATTTATTTATTTAAAACTTCATACAAACAATTATGTACAGGCGGACTATTACTAATATAGACTAATTTTCTACCAGTCAACCATTCTGACGTGGGGGTGACGCAGAGAAATGAATGAAGTAGGTGCATAAATTAACGTAACGAAAGAATAATAATATAATAATAATAATCTACCACTTTTACGCAGCGCCATCTAGTCCCAAATTAAGCAATTATATTTGCTTGTGTTATGGGTACTAAACAACTGATATACTACTTAAATACATTTTTTTTTGTAAATACATACATATTATAGATAAATTACACCCAGACACAGAACAAACAATTATGCTCATCACACAAAGATTTGTCCTGGGTGGGGATCGAACCCACGACCTCCGGTTTAGCAGTCAGGGTCACTAACCACTAGACCAACAGGCCAGTCTGTAAAGAATTAAGCAAATTTAATAATACATACAATTCCTAAATAAGGCACCGGGCGTGTTAATCACGCGATCCGAGTTCGATCCCGACCGGCAGTACCAATGTGGACTCCACTTTGTGGAATTTATATTATTATGTACTAGTCATGTGACTTACCCTCTGTTAACGGTGAAGGAAAACATCGTGAGGAAACCCACATACCCTAGAAGAAATTATATGAGTATGTCTGATCCACCAACCCGCACTAGGATAGCGTGAGTGGATTATGGCCTAAACTCTCTCAGCTCTCTAGTTAGAGGAGACGAAACCCGATCCCAGCAGTGGGATTTAATGGGTGGGTGGGGTTTAAATCCTAAGAGATATTTTATTTGCATTTCTGATTCAATAATTGAAATAATTATATATAATAATTAAAAATTCTTCTTATCAATTTTATGTTTGAGACAGACTGGTGTTAGAATTTATCAAGTCACCCAGAAAACTTTGAACGTGACTTAACGTCATATTATATGATAACCAGGACCAACGAATGCCTTTCTATGCACGGAAACCCTCTGTAATGAAAATGCCACAAACGGTAACCCATCTATGAATTGGCCTTGCCGGCCGTTGCTTAACCTCGAGGAGCGTAGCGAACAACACTAGCTTGTAGTAAATACCATCAATGAACTTTTTAGTACCTATAATAACCATGTTATACAATATATATACAAGAGCGACCCCTTCCATACAGTATCGATGGATATTATATTGATGTAAATTTGAGCTGTGTTGACTCGATAGTCCTTGTTTGTTGAAGATAATTAATGTAAACGTGACAGATTAGTATGCTAGATGTTAAATTAATTTCTGTTCACCCGATTATTATCCGATTATATTATTAACTCCTTGACAATACGGATTTATTAAAAAGACTCAAAAGGACCAAAGCTTTTGAGTTAGTGATGTGACCATATATATTAGTGAGTGCTACAATCGTAATAATGTAGTGTACCTACGTAAGAACACAAGAACAAAGAAGTGTTTTCATATTAATAGAGACTATTATCTTAGTTTAGTTTTCGTATTAAATTAAGTCAAATTAAAATTACTTATTCTGTATATAGACTTGATCGTAATTATAGTGATGTTCTATTAAAAATGTGACGTTTAACCCGAATATACCGATTAAAAAAAAAACCCGATTAAATATTTACAACGCGTTAGTTATGTGTGAATGAACCTGATGAAAGAATCAGGTACAGTGATATTAATAGATTCACATTACGTCGTGGAAAATTTTTCTAATAAAAATATTTAATACGAACGGTACCTACCCAGATAAAAACGCAATGCGACAGATTAGCGGAAAGCGTGACGGGTAGTAAAGTGTCGGGAAAACTCCTCGGAAAGACTTTTACAGTATAATAACGTGACCATTTACACTTTCAGCTTTCTTTTACTTATTATATAATAAAAAGTCGACTTTATGAGAGGTTTTTTTACTAAAACAATTGACTTTTCGAGGATTTTAGATAAGAACACACCCTAATTTGTTTGGATCAATAAAATAGTTAACGGGTTTCTTTTTGGTTGAAGAGGTGCAGGGTAGTTTGTATCTCAGTCTAATTGGACAGCTTAAACCTGTCATAAAACTAATTCTAAAGTTCCGGATTATTTTCTCGGACTGAAAACGAATACAACGAAACTCAATGTGCAGACATTGAGTTTCGTGGTATTCGTTCTCTAAAATAGGTACAACCGTGTCAAAATTTATCGAAGAAAATTTTACGTCTAATGCAATTAAATTTTTTATGTTTCCTTGTTATAGACGAGTCCTTGTCCTGAAGAAAGTAACGTCATCAAGCGCGCTCATACTCGACGGGGTATTATAATTTTATTACAGAATACACAGGAATTAATTTAAAATTGAATTGTCATCCGAATCATGGAATTTGAAATTATGCATGCATATTATGTACCTATGCATGCAAAATTTCAGCTCGGTAACAGAAAACGGGGGAAGCTTATAATAACAATACTTAATTTATTGATTCCATCCAAAGTTTTGCAAAAGCATCGGGAAAGGAAGCTCTTTGACCGACTGAAAGTTGCCGTTGACCGTACTTCACTACATAGTATAAAACAAAGTCGCTTTCAACGGATTTTGATGCGATTTTTTTAATAGATAGAGTGATTCAAGAGGAAGGTTTATAGGTATAAAATACATACCACGCGGGTGAAGCAGCGGGCGGAAGCTAGTATTATTATAAAGCTCATATGTTTGTTTGTTTGGTTGAACGCGCTAATCTCAGGAACTACTGGTACGATTTGTAAAAATCTTTTGTGTTGGCTAGATCATTTATGGTCTATAGGCTATATTATAACATCACGCTACTGCCAATTGGAACTGAGCAGTCAGCAGGCAACTGCTCTAATATAATTATTATTTGACAGTTTGTGTTTTCTACAGAACTTTCGGGTGGAAGTGGGAATTGCTGGGCCCGTAATTGGAAGAGACTTTGTCCCATAGACTGGTACCGTACACTACTCGAGGCGATTACATGTTTCGATTTTGTTAATCATATAATAAAAACAATACTGTACTTCAGAGATCTAAGGCACAGCTGTCCGGAAAATCCATAAAAGCAGATTGTGTATGGGAGACGCGTACGGGTAGCGCTCGCAGTGCTCGGAAACCAGGTTTTAGTGCGATATTCCGCGTCGCTGTGAATACTCAAGCAGCTCACATACTGTCTCATTTCCGGGAGTCTGTACCAACGCGGTCCGTACGAGTCTCCCGGACAGCTGTGAAACCAGCTCCACATTACGGCTAGTGACCGAAACTAAGTGATATAGAAATACGAAATGTGCAATGACAGATGTCACATTCCATATTAACGATACAAATAGTACCTACAAATTGAACACAGTAGTTACTTTATTTATTAGAGAGTTAACACGAGAACCAGTAAATCATATAAGTATGTTTTTTTTTCAATTGTGAGACAAAACTTACGAACCCTTAAATATACGTTGTACGATAATACGATGTCTGTTTGTCAATATTATTAAAATTGCGTGTTCGTACGGAATCCTCAGTTCGCGAGAGCAACTTACACTTCACCGATTTTTTATTTTTTTTGTGACGTATTTAATTAACTTAACAATCACACATAACAGGCAAATGTTTTTAAATTTAACTTTATTTATTCTTTCGTCGTTTCTTTCGTTGTGAAAAAAAAAAGCGCTTCACCAAATATGTATTATATAAAGACCCACAATACTTTCTGTATTTAAATTTACTGCCTCGGTGGCGCAGCGGGAAGTGTATACGACTGCTGTGCAAGAGGTCCCGGGTTCGATTCCCGGGTCGGGTGAAAATGGTATTGGGCTTTTCTAACATGAAATTCCAGTATTGAGATTTTCCCGGAGTTTGGTAAACAAATGTTCCCGGTATGACAATAGGCTCGCCCCCTATTTCATGGGACCAAACGTAGCTGGCGAAAAGTGGGTGTGAACAACTCTACCTACTCTTTCGGGGAAAAAGGCGTGATGCTATGTTATTTAAATTTAAATTTCAAACATAAAAGCAGTAGAATTTTATAATTCAATAGAATTATAAAATGATCCACACAACAAGATAGCCACTTACCTACCCTTGGGCAAAGGCAATGAAATAACAATTTTTGTGAATATTTTGCATATCTAACGGCACAAAGGCAACGCGAGCGTGCGGATTACCCTTTTAATGTGCCTCATAATGACTTTATAAATTTAGCGCTATACTGTACAGACCTAGGCTTGATACGGATTCCTTCTGGGTAGTTATTACCTATTTCATTAGCAACCCTTTAAGTCCCACTGCTGGGCTCGGGACTGGTCTCCTCTAACTAGAGAGCTGAGAGGGTTTTTAGGACATAATCCACTCACCCTAGCCTAGTGCGGGCGTGGTGGATTAGACATACTCATAGAATTTCTTCTAGGGTATGTGGGTTTCTTCACGATGTTTTGCTACACCGTTAACGGATGGTAAGTCATTTGTCTAGTACATATAAATTCTACAAAGTGGAATCCTCATTGGTACTGCCGGTCGGGATCGAACTTGGACCGCGTGATTTGCAGGCCGGTCCCTTATCCATTCAGCCACCATCGCTATATATTATTACCTAGCTCCATACAAAAATCTACCAAGGTTAAAGTTAGCACGTGGCTTGCCTTTAGTACTTACGCACAATCTGTTAAAATGAGACGATCAATATTCTAGTTAAGAAGGATTTATAATTGTGTTATAATAAGTCTGGCGTAAAATTAATATTACGGGAATCCTTTGAAGATCAGAGGTATCTAATTTACATAATCATGTTTACAGTTTCAATATGTATATAAATAATATAAATCCTTTATGTTACTTTGTTTCGAATAAGATTATAGTAGGTATTTTGCGTATAATTTAACTTTACCGGCTAGAGGATGGAATCTTATGTTTACATCTTAAGATTAATACCGTATTACATACGCTTAATACGACTGATATTGCATAAGAAATCTTAAAATCCAATTTGACAGTGATTTGTATTTACACACATAGGTACATTCTACATTGATTTCGGCCCGAGTATAATATTGAGTTCCAAAAACATTGCTATACTGCATGGCACTTAAAAGTGATTCAGTTATACTACTTTAATTAATTTTTACGATAAAGTTTATGGGCCATAAAACAAATTGGAAACAAATATTTTGTTCACCAAATAAGTTTTGTGTACCAAAAAATACAACGTTTACCAAAATAAGAAACGTTTACCAAAAACCGTATGTCTAAATTAGTACCTAAACTCGCATATCAAAATTTGTGACGAAAATTTAAAATCAAATTTAGAAAATGTGCACCTAATTAAGTTAATGTTTACCAAATAAATGTGAATGCATTAAAGTACTTAATTTGACTAACAAAATTTAATTTAATGGGTAACATCTTGGTTTAAATAATAAATAAAATAAAATATCTTTATTTCAGACCTTTCGATCCATAAAATTATACCTAAATAGAAAACAGAATAAATTATTAATAATTTTGTTTATATTGATTAAAATACAACAACATTTTTTTTGGGTAGCAAATGTAATTTTTGAGTATAAATTTTACTAAATTTGGTAAGCAGTTAAACCACAGCCAAATTAATTGTCAATTTCAATATTATGCATGTTATGTTATGTTTAACTTGTTCAATAAAAAATGATTTTATAACGTGTAAAACGAGTGCTTCAATACAACGCCCCTATTGACCTTGTTAGCTTGCCATTAAAAGGACCCTCCGTATTGGATCCCTTTTCTCGGTAACCATAAACGTCTGCAACATCGTTTTACTTTTCAAGTTATGTTTCAAAGTGAATTATTTCACATTGTTTGCCAAAAAAACTTTGAACCAGAAAGGAAGATGGAAATACTTCGCATATTTTTCGTCCATGATAAAAAATGGTATTGTGATATGGAAATACGCAACTTCAGCTTACGTAATATTTAAACAAATGCATCATTTTTGACTGGCCTGTTGGTCTAGTGGTTAGTGACCTAAGCCGGAGGTCGTGGGTTCGATCCCCACCCAGGACAAATCTTTGTGTGATGAGCATGAAGGTTTGTTCTGTGTCTGGGTGTAATTTATCTATAATATGTATGTATTTACAAAAAAAAATTTATTTAAGTAGTATATCAGTTGTTTAGTACTCATAACACAAGGAAATATAATTGCTTACTTTGGGACTAGATGGCGCTGTGTGAATGTGGTAGAATATTATTATTATTATATTTATCATTTTTGGTCGTGGCTACGTACAGGGTATATAGAAACGCTACTATTAATTTCGACTTACTCGGAATTGATACCGCTGTCAGATGTTGGCAAATTTAAATATGGTTGCTGTCAATTTCAATAATTTGATAACGATATCGAATGTCGAAATTCATAGTAGCGTGTCATTGTCACTGTGGCGTACATCGCCACTAACATAAGCCTGCTGCCTGTTGAGAGTCGGGGATTCTATTTCCACATACGACAAATTGTGTGTTCATAGATATTTTGTTTCGAGTCTTTGTTCGGCTAATAGAATATTGTACAGCCCGCAACTCAGGTCATGTCTTACACAGAATATAATATATCAACATTCAACTTTCGATTATTCGATTCCGAGTAAGTAGTTCGAATAATTTCTCCAAGAAAGAAATAGGGTTATTATAGAAAACAGTATCTATTACCAAACATCCAATGTAAGATCAACTATGTATTAATTTTATTTAGCTGAGTTATTCTGATGTCAAAACCCTGAAATTTTTAACATCAATGTTTTAAAAGTGGTTTTATTCATCATAAAAAAAAGAAATTTTGGAAATTGTAATTTTGTTCAATTAGTAATATTCTACCCATACTTATTTCACTGATAAATGGTCCGAAAGGTGTCGGTGTCAATTAAAGTTAAGTGTTGGCGAGCAGTTGTTAATTGTGTACGATATTCACTGATTAATAAATTATGTCAAATTAGCTGGGAAATGAACATTGATTTTATTCGAAAACATCACTAAATATTGGGTTTAATACATTAGGTACATTAATTACAAATAACATCATACATAACATAAACTGAGTTCTTTTCAACTATATTATTTGAAAAAGATTTTAAGGATTAAAGGATGAATAATATTTCTAGGAAAAAGTGGCTTTTCATTTTATAAGAGAATATTCTATTTAGGTATATTATGATTCTATCTATTTATTCTAATACATACATATATTATTATATTTTATATTTATTTTTATTAATTAAGTACAAAACTAAATAGCGGCTTACAAAAGACATATTCTCCAAATTTCATCGATATACATCGAGTAGATTTCGAGTAAAATACCTGTGACATAATAACCAAACTAGAACGGCCACAGAACCCTAAAAACTAATAAAATATGTCAGCTTATACGATATTTTTATCATAAATATTATCCACGTAGTTTCCAATATAAAATCATCGTGGGCGGACTAAATGCAATTTGAAAATAGAATTCGACAACGACCGTCCGAGGGATCAGTTAGAAGGGAAGAGGAAACGTGTGACAACAGGCGACCTAATGGCAGATTTGAAACGTCGCGTCGGCGGGCGTCGGAACAAATTTGATGATATGACAATATTTACCGGGCGAGCGCTACGAACAACGATGACGCAGTTAGTTTATAGAATATTTTTAAAACTAAAACTAAATAGTTATTACAGTAAACGAATTTTTTCTCATTTTGTTTTTTTTTTTATATGCCGAGGAAATATGTACTGCTACGAGTTACGACTATTTGCATAGTGTAACGACATCTATTTTCAATTTGTGATTTTTAAACGTCTTCCTAGTAGTTTCTTCGTAGCGTTCTCAAGCTACCACGAGAGAATGCGCGCGAAGCATGAGAAGAAAATTCTCAAGGGGTCTTGGCGCCGCATTTCAGGGACGTCTGAGACCGCCGCGCTACGCCTCCAGCGCGGTGTGCGCTGGGCATAAGTCGATGTCCAAATTCATAGTAGGGTCTTAGGTTCATAATGAACAGCCATAAAACCAAAAAAATAAGTCGAAGTATTTCTTTACTTTTTTTTTATTTACATGAATACAAGACATTGATTCTCGGTAGAATAAAGTTTAATTATTTGTAACTGCTTTTAATTTAAAAATAAAATTATTAAGTAGATATTAATTGATCAAACCAATTGACCAAATGAGCTTTAGTCGCTTTAACACATGGATGAGTCTTGAGAGAGGTGCACGAGTGTAAAGGATTTCAGCTATCAACTTCGAAGTGTTCAATCAGTGCACTTTATTCAATATCGTGGCCATTAGGCACACCGTTTGCTGCACCAAGTTTGAGCTTGCACACTTGCGGTGCTCACTTCACACTAATGTAAATGTTTGATTTATTGCTGAAGAATGTGTACTCAAATAGTTTTTATAACAACTAAGACGAAATTTGAAAAAGGCTAGGAATGATAGCGATTTATAACTCAACACATGCCGTCAAAACCGTCATTCACCTCAGTGGTAGATATACATCAAGAGCTTCCTGGAAATATACCGAAAGAAATGTACGTTTTATTTTATTTGACTGTACCTATGCATGAGCGACTTTCAATTCCCAATGGTGAAAAGAGTGCCAAGCCGCAGGACTTAATTCAATACTAGTATTATAAAGCTGTAAAGTTTGTTGCTTTAGTTGAACGCTAGGATCTCAGGCACTACTAGTCCGATTTGAAAAATTCTCATAGAGCTGGATAGCCCGTTTATGGACGGTATGGAATAATAATAATAATATAATATAATAATATTCTACTACCACATTGACACAGCGCCATCTAGTCCCAAATTAAGCAATTATATTTGCTTGTGTTATGGGTACTAAACAACTGATATACTACTTAAATACATTTTTTTTTGTAAATACATACATATTATAGATAAATTACACCCAGACACAGAACAAACCTTTATGCTCATCACACAAAGATTTGTCCTGGGTGGGGATCGAACCCACGACCTCCGGCTTAGCAGTCAGGGTCACTAACCACTAGACCAACAGGCCAGTCAAATAAAAAAAAAAAAAGTAGAATAATATATAAATTGCTATCACTACGGCCTATAAGCGCTGAGCAGTGGCCAAATAAAGAACGACTGGAGCGAAGCCCCCCGCGTCTTCTAGTTAGATAATATTTGAGTTATACAAATATTATCTAACTAGAAGATGCGCGTCCATAATATTTATGATCACATATTTTTTCTGAAAAAATATATAATGATCTAATTTTTGTATATGTCTTTGTATACTTAGTAAACCACTATTATGTCGCTGCTCATTTATTCATTAAATCAATTAACAATTAAATCTCTGACAAAATAATTAAATTAGCAATTAAATCTCTGACAAAATAATTGAATAGAAAAAGCCATAGAATATTTGGTTGTACTATATTTTTATGGCTTGCTCAAGACTTAGGCTTTTACTAATTTACTTTTTTGCATCATACTCGTAGCTCTCACGGGCTGAACAAGTAGACTGAAATTCCAATAAATGAATTATATATTGACAATATAATATAGACTGAATGTTTCATTTTGACACATCATATTTTTCTGTTTGCAAATTGGTTAATAGCCACTGTCACTTTGTGCAGAGGCTTCACGGAAATTCATAATATCCGGCAGCGGGAAATATCTGGTACAGTGTTCATAATACAGAACGTCCTTGGATCTCCGAATCAATATTTTCCATTTTATTTTTCAAATCACAGATATTCTTGAAATTCTAACATTCACTTATTTTTTTTATTGTTTAATTAAAACTTAAATTATAACATAAAAGAAAAATGTTATTCAATCAAAGAAAAGTGGTTCTACATTAAACGGTAAATTATTCAATGAAAATAGGTACGATATTAGGAAAATGTTTATTATAATATTTAATTAATCATTCTGTGTCATTAGGTATGCTAACGAACTTTTTTTTTTAATTACAAGTTTTTATGTGTGCTTATTATAGACCAGAGCTTTTGTCAGGACGAATGAAATATCATCTGCAACCCATTAAGTTCCACTGCTGGGCTCGGGTCTCCTCTCCTCTAACTAAAGAGCTGAGAGGGTTTAGGCCATAATCCACTCACGCTGGCCTAGTGCGGGTTGGTGGATCAGACATACTCATAGAATTTCTTCTAGGGTATGTGGATTTCCTCACGATGTTTTCCTTCACCGTTAGCAGATGGTAAGTCACTTGACTAGTACATATAAATTCCACAAAGTGGAATCCACATTGGTACTGCCGGTCGGGATCGAACTCGGATCGCGTCATTTGCACGCCGGTTCCTTATCCATTCAGCCACCATCGCTATCATCCCATCGAATCAAATAAGACAAGCCCAAACTCAACGGTACAACGTTGCTTTATTACAGAGTTATAATGACCACCTTCCGAAACCATCATAGGATGAGCTCCATTTAAATATTTGGGACATTTTTACACATCGCGATCTAGCCCAATGTAAGTTTTTATAAGCTTGTGTTATGACACCTAGACAATTGATAAACATACATTATTTCAATACATACATATTTTACATAGCCCAAACTCCGAAACAAACATTTGCAGATCATAGGTATAGTCGACAATAAAATTGCTTTACCACCCTTAGAGTAAATATCGTTTGCTTAACATAAAACAATAATGTCTATTTTTGCTTGCAATTCACATCAATACAGCGAAAATTGTCATCAATGTGAGTCCTATTGAATTTTAATTTTGATGGAATTTTTTTGGTTAAAAGTGATAAAGCAAATATGTGGTCGACTATACTAATATTTGTGCCAACCCGAGGATCTGACTCGAGACCTCAGATACCGCAACTGCATGCACTACCTCTCCGCCAGTGATGCAGTCGAAATAATAAACATTATATTTAGAATTCAAAACAATACTGCAATGTCATCCAATTTACAAAATTTCAGCTCAATCGGTAACCAATAACGAAGTCAAATTCAGCCTCAAATATTGGAACAACCAAACATTGTAAGTTAATTATAAGCTTTTAAAAATGGGTGCCAACATTGTCTCGCTACGCGAACTCAACAATCACTTGAACGTTTTTACTCCGTAACATTTTGCTTTGACAGACAATTTCGAATAGACAAACGTGTAAAGGACACGACTAACGGACCGACTGTTTTGTCCAATTAGATTGGACAATAATAAAACAGTGTTGTCTTTGTAGCAACACTATAAACTCCTGTTAAACAAACGTTTTAAACAAATTAATATGACGTTTCAAACAAACAGGAGTGGTAAACTTTGTCTACACGTGAAAACGGATATTTAAAGTGGATAGCAAAGTTTACGTCATGGCACAAATAATAATATGTATGTTAAATAAACGTAGCTGCGAGTGAACAAAACGTTATACGAAGTGTCTAATGAGTATTTTAGTACAGAAGAACTTTTCCCACTCGTATGGGTGTGAACTTTCCACACTCGTGTGTTTCGTTAAATATATTTATTTATTTAACGAAACATACTTTTTATTCCACCATTATATTTTTACACCATTCCAATCCTTATTTCTACTAAAACTTTATTATAAACGTGAGTTTGTGAGTTTTCATGTCTTACATGAAAAACCAGTCAAATGCGAGTCAGACTCGCGCGCCGAAGCGCCGGATTATAACAAAGTATTATTACGTCAAAAAAAAAACAAAATTTAACTAAATTTGTTATGCGGTCGGGCTTTTTTGATCATTACTAAAAAAGCGTGCGAGTTAGATACATCATTTTATTTTTCCAGTAATATTTACTTAGGTAAATATCTATTAACTGGAATTATTTCACATTTTTCTCATCACAAACTTCGAAAATAAGGGGAGGAAATTATACTTATTTTGATATTTTTGATCCTAACTCAAAAATTACGGGGCGTAAAAATAAATAAAAATAGGCTTTTATAAACAAAATTCTTCCATTTGATATACTAAGAAATGATCACAGTATCAATTTAAAATTTCAACCCTAATTAGGGAACTTTTGCAGAGAAAGCTTTTTCCCAAGTTTTTAAATTTTAATACAGTTGGATCAACAGTATTTATAACTAAGTATTCAGAATTTCAGGTCGATAGCATAAGTAGATTCTGAGATAAAACGCTCTGACAGATGGACAGACAGACGGACGGGCAAAGAGAGACCATACGGTTCGTCATTTGTCATTTTTTTCACCATTTTGGTACGGAACCCTAAAATGAATCTCTGAAATTTTAATTAAAATTTAAACTAATATGGCTTAATCTCAGAATAGCGCATAGGCTATAATTATAACAAATTAAGCGTGTAAACGGTGAAAATGAGGGCGACAGCACTGCCCTATTAAAAAAGAACGGCATAACTGCATGTCAAGCAAACGGGAACTTGTATCTAAATGTAGTAACTTTACAAGCGATTTTCCCTTTGCTTATGTAATGCAACTGCGGCTTTTCTTCTTAGCAAGGCAGAGCTAGTTGTTTATATTGTCACTCTGATATAAAATATGTCTGCTATTCGCTAAGAATCTTGCAGATATTATACTGAAATAAATAAAGCTACGTTATATGATCAAGTCTGAATTGAATTCCTACCTCTGGCATTCAGCCCCATATTCCTTGAACGATCGCAATGTGTTATTAGGTAAATACCTACTGAAGATGTTCTGGTTTGAGTATCACGTCGAGCATGAACAGTTATCTACCCACAAAACAACAATCCCAATTATGAGCATACGTATTATGAACCAACAAATTGTTTATGCATACAGATTGGTACCTTAAACATATCCGATTAGGTTTTAAATAAAATAAAATTTCAGCCCATAGCATAGCACGTTTTATATAGACAAATGTGTACTCAATAGCTGTGGGTATTGTAAAAATTGCTTTCGACATTTAGTACAATGACAGCTAACGTTATTGCACCGAATAAAGAAATTCTCTCTTTCAATTACGGAGACAAAAGAAATGTTGCACGACACACTTATAGCATTAAGGAATAAAGACATTGGCATTCACACAAGCTGTGCAATCTAGATGCTGAGATTATTTCAGTATAAACAATCATCAAATTTATACATGTCCCAATATTTAGATTTTGGTTTTACCATTCTTTGTTATCAAAAAACTTTCATTTAGAAATATTTCTCAGGTTACCGATGGCTACACTTTTATATTTTAACTATAGAGAATAGGCTTAGTCTTCATCATCTCAACCCACAAACGTCCCTCTGCTGGGCACGGGTCTCATCCAAAGGACGTGGGGGGAATTTAGCCTACTCTACCACGCTGGCCAGACGGGTTTGTTTCGAATTTTCCTTTTCTCGCAGTGCTCTTGTCTGCATAAGATTACCCCGTGGCGACAAAAAAAAAGGCGACTCAGCCTTTTTTTTAGTCGCCACGGGTTGAGATGGGGTTGTGACATTATGTGTTCTTAATTCGTCACTACACGGCTTAGTCTTACTTAACATGTATTGTAATAACAAATTACTCTATTCTCCAGACATCAGCAGACACCTCATCATATTATTAGTACAAAAATTATAAAAGAACTCGGTATTCGGTAATTTTTGCCCGAGGCTTCACACCAATGGGTCATTGTTTAACCTCTACTCAGCTCCTATTAGTCGTAGCGTGATATTATATAGTCTATAGCCTTCCTCGATAAACGGGCTACCAACACTAAAATAATTTTTCAGAATTTTATTTTCTTCACTGTTTTGTTGGTGAACGAGGTGAACTGGGAATTTTTTTACGATTATTACAGGTTAAATTTGCTACATTAAATAAAATACGCCTTTAAATTGGTTAACAACAACAGCGTTTAGAACTCTGATTTTATTATTGAGCCAAGGGAGTTTTTTTTTTAATGCCTAAAGTGGCAGACGAGCAGACCCGAATAGGTATTTGATTGATTTGTCCACGCGTTCTTGAGAAAAATATTCTTGAAAGATGAATAGACATACAGACAGACGGATAACGGAGTGATCCTAATGATATGATGATAAGGGTTTAGTTTTTTTTTCTTTTGAGGTACGGAACCCTAAACATTAAAAATAGCAATTTGTATCTATCATCATTTATCCAGGGCCATCTTACGATTCCATAATGTTATTGGATTTACATAATATATTATTATGAATGCAAAATTTCAACTCAATCAAAGGGTTCAAATTGCGAAAATGCGCGTCAAATCTTAGAAGTGAAATATATATATATACACGTTGCCGTACAATTAATAGCGTGTGATAAAGTGAGAAAAAATTTACATGCGAATTAATGAAACTGTTATTTTTCATGTCTTACATCTTTTCTTCATAATATATGTGCATTAAGACTTCCACTGACATACGACGGCGACGTTTAAACAAATTAGATGGGTGGAAATAATTTGATACATGGTAACACTGAATTTAGAGAGCTGCTTATAACAAGACGATATGACTGTGGCCTCCGATAACTTATATTCAGCAATCAAAGTGATCAAACAGGGGAGCGAGCGGTGAAAGTAATATGTTCAATGTATAACTGGCCTCAACTCCTGTGCAAATAACCGTGCTGAAGGAGAGATATTAACTGACAGTTCAGTTTGTCCTTCTCAAACAGACTTCACCGCAAATGCATCGTTCATAGAACGTTCAATATGGAATTAATATGACCAATGTCTGGTCGCACAGACCACACGTACCTATGGAAAAGTAACATTGTAATATTAGGTGCCTGCATCGTATTGACAAATACCCACAAATTAAGCAAGATACAAAAAACGCCAAGTAATATAAAAAAGTATAATTAAGTAATTACTAGAAGTCGCCTATTGGTCGCAATTTGACTTAATTTTTAATCAGGAATAAGAATCACAACCATTTTTCGGTCTTTTTAGTGCGTTGCTTATCTGTTGATTTTTTGCAGTTGGGTTATTTTATTTTTTTAATTATTTAGTTGTTATGCCACAATGTTCCCTTTTCATACTACGTATTCCTTATTTTATTACTCAAATCCCATCATTCAAATTTTACTCAATAACAGTAATAAATGCCATTAAAATTCATCATGAACGAACACACATGTGAATGACGAAAATTTTGTTTATTTTTCATTTTCCATTATGCTTTAGTTTTGTGAAATGTTTGCACGATACAGTTTCAACAGAAAAGCAAAATGAACGATGCTCATATTATGCGTTTGACAGCAGGTACATGCGAACACAATAAGAGTATTTTATTACACGTGTATGAGAGTGAGATGCGGAATGTACGAATTTAAAATATGTTTGCGTCCAGTGCGTATATTTATACAGACTTTTATTATACAGTTGTAATGAATGTCAGAAAATCTTCTATAAAATGTTCATAAAAGAACTATGAATGCAATATGAAAGTAACCTAGTCAATTAAGATATTACACGAGTATGATAGTGTTTACTTCGCTAGTTTCATAAAAACCTTGATATTTAATTTAGTGGTTCAAAATAACATAATTTAGCGTCACGACTTTTTCCCCGAAAAGGTAGGTAGAAATCCACCACACCATCTGAGATATACATAAAAGAAAATTCCAATACCATTTTTGATCCGATAGTTACATTCACCACCAAACAATTCCTAAATAGATGATAGGTAGAATAGTTTGGTGTAGTGACGGATTAAGAAAACATACTATCATTACCCCATCTCAACCCGTGGGAGTCGTAAACGAAGTTATGAAGACAAGAGCACTGCAGGAAAAGGAAAATTTTAAACAAACCCTTTTACCAACCCGTCTGGCCAGCGTGGTATGGCTAAATTCCCCCACCGTCCTTTGGATGAGACCCGTGCTCAGCAGTGGGACGTTTATGGGTTGAAATGATGATGATGATAATAGATAATTGTCCTAAAACGCTAGAAGAATTTATAATATTACAAATACCACCAAAATTCTAGCCTCTATACATCACGACACTTACGTACACTATTCGAACAACGTAAGTACAAATAAATCAGGCTGACCGCAGACAAACCGTTCGATTGACTAACGCTCATCATGAGTGACAGACAGATGGCAGTGATAACTTAAATTTGCACGTTTAAATAGCGACCGATCTCCTGTGGCGAAGGGACTAGAGCGTCTATGGTTACAACTAACGATCCTCATCAACATTCCGTCCAACTCGCACGTGTATCCACCTGACCTATTATGAAAATTTACAATCCCTTACTCTCTAGAGACTTTGTTCTTAGACCGTATTATTTTACATAAACGTGCTGTAATGTCTCTGATATTAACCTTGTTTAGTAATAGGGTATTTATTTTGAGAAACCTATCTCTGTTCTGTGATTTTAACGATAACTAATATTTGTCATCAAATAATAACCACTAGTTTTATTATTACATTTTACTAGCTGACCCGGCAAAAGTTGGTTTTTTTAATACTGTATGACGTTTTCTAGTACCATATAAATATATAAAAAAGTCATTAAAATTGGTAGAGCCATTTCGAGAGAGTGTATCCGAGATTTAATATTTCAATACGAGATTTTTATATACTAATAGAGTATTTAAAATATAAAAATATCGTTAAAATAAATAATTTGGATCAGATATGTACATGATACTTTATGAACGTCATACAAAGCCAAAAAAGTTATCAGTAAATAATTTCCTAATGCTATGTAAGTAGGTACGTAGGTATATTACCTATAATTATTTTATAAAAATATATATTTAACATTGGTGCAACTTGATTTAATAGGACTGCTGTGCAGATTTCCATTTACATCTCGAGAAAAACGGTACTTATTAGATTTTTCCATTAATATCAGCCCTGTGTTTAAAAATGTGCTAAGCATAAAATCTGATAGAATGAAGTGTCATAGCTCCGTTTTCTATTTATGATTCTTTTATTACTTCTTGCCTAGATTAACAGTATGCAAGTCATGAGGGCTTTTGCTTAGCAGAACGACACAGGCTATGGCTGTATTATCAATTGTTATAAGTATTTTGGTTGTCATGCTAAAAGAACACAGCAATGTCCATGGGCGGCAGTTACACTTGCATGTTCGGTTGCCACATCGGGTATAAATAACACTCATCATAAAATTTCACGTAGGAATAGTTTAGGTCCTACAGAAAGACATAGTCTTTTATCGACACACTCACCATGAACCATAACACTTGGCAGAAACTAATTCAATATAAATACATCAATACAAAATCCTACAATATCTGTCGAAATCAGATATGTAGCTGTTCCATTAAATACAGAATCATATTTTATGATGGTTAATTAAAATATCGCATGAATTATCATAAACTATTAATATTATATGAATGATACGTGAAATATGATGATACTCGTATGAGATTTAATTATACCAATAACTCGCGCCACATAATGCTAGTTAAATTAATTTCAATATTGAATATTTGACACGCAATCTCTCATGTTTAAAAAAGAACGTGTGAAGGTGGATAATTTAACGTGTATTCGAATATTATTACTGCTGGGTTTTTATTTACCGACATTTTATTATCACCATCATCATTTCAACCCATATAAGTCCTCCAGAGAAAGTAGAGGGAATTTAGCCTACTATACCACGCTGGCCAGACGGGTTAGTATAGGGTTTGTTTCGAATTTTCCTTTTCTAGCAGTGCTCTTATCTGCTTATGGTTCCCTTAGTCGCCTTTTACGACACCCACGGGTTGAGATGGGGTAGTGACATTAAATATTCTTAATCCGTCACTACACGGGTAATTATTATGATATTATTCTACACGATTTTATTATACCGAGAGAAATTAACCGCTTATCATCAGGCGGACCGTACGTCTGTTTGCCACCGTATTCGCGGTATAAAAAAACTTAATTAATTATATTTTTTGATAAATTTTTTCTTCCGTACAGTCTGTAAATGTAAGCTTCTATTTGTGTTCTTTCGTCGGTTTCTTCTGAACCGACCGCACTAACTCCGAGAAATTTTTTAAATAGGTATAATATCGCCTGCTGAGAATATTGATAACACTCTCTCAGACAATAGATTAACTCGCTATCAACTCTTAAATAGAATAATTCCAAGCTAAAGGAAACGCTGGAGTTTGGATACCTTACTTCTATTTAACAATGCTATAAATGGAATTCACCAGTAGTAGTTGTAGGGACAGTGGTGATCAATTAGGATGAAACACACATCCTATGTTTTGGCCACTCGCTGTTGTCTCAGAGGTTTTCCCCGCCAAAGATAATAAATATTATCCGGGTCGCTAAAGTTAAAACTCCTAAAGGTACTTATGTACGTCTTGTAACTGGGCTGGGTCCGTAACCTACGGAATAACGTTTTTTTTTTCTTAAATTATAACTCAAGTTTAATCTCATTTTATTTTATTTTTTTATTCAATGTAGGTAGAGGAAACATCTAAACCCCCCCGAAGTTGGCTGCGCCATTATTTATTTAGTTTAAATACTCACACACGCATTACAGAAAGACAATATTTTATATACCTACGTATATTTTTCACGCATAGCAAACCATTTTTCCTTTACTCCGGTTACCAACATATCAAAGCGCCAATTATCTAGTGCAAAATACTCTCTAACCGTGCGCGCCACGAGAATAACGTGAACCAATTTAAAACTAAAAAAAAATTCCGTGAAATACCCAAAATTCGTCAGTCTCCAGTGCAGTGACAATAATTATTGGGAATGTACTCTGAAATATCAGTGTACATTCACAAAAATAATATTACGTTTAAAACCACGAACACAATAATTTTAAAGGAAGACTGAGCTACCGCGCACGAGGTATGTCCCGGGCCCCTCCACTGTCAATATTAGACTGTTTTTCTATAAATTAATTAGTATCGGCCTATTTTTAGGGTTCCGTGCCTCAAAAGGAAAAAACGGAACTCTGTTGTCCGTCCGTCTGTCAAGAATATTTTTCTCAAGAACGCGTAGAGGTATAAAGCCGAAATTAATATCATATAGGTACACGGGTCTGAAATACTCGGAGTAAAAAAAAAATCTAAGTTAACGCAATCAAAAGATGCCGTTTATGCTCCATTTTTATAGAAATATTTTGACGATCAAAAAAGTCAAAACCTATAGGGTACTTCCCGTTAACCTAGAATCATGAAATTTGGCAGGAAGCAATATCCAGTTGCGCAAGTAAAGGAAAAAATCTGAAAACGGAATATTATTACTGGGGTATAATACAATGATAAGCCTAAAAAATTTGAGTGAGAGTGATAGTTTATTCTGGACTAACGTTGTATAAACACCTACCTACCTTATTTATTCTAACTTATAGCTATCCCGTGGTCAAGGTGTAGCCAAATTTTCATTATTTTTGCGATAGCAAGCACCATTTTCAAGATACGAGCTATTATAGGTGGAAATCTGCGCAAACGGTGAGGACAGTCGGCCTCCGGCGACTAATGCAATGTGCGATAACTAAACTTAACACCCTCGGTGGGCGAGTCCGACTCGCACTTGACCGGTTTTTTTCTTATGACAATACCGATACTATTGAACAAGCCCTGACTCGCAAGGGACTTTATAAACTTACAATAATGGACACAAAGTACCCCCAAACTCGAAACAGATATCTTTGAATCACACAAATATTGGTCTCATGTGTGAATCGAACCCACATCATCGGAAACGACCACTTTAATCACTACGTCACGGTGACACGGTTAAAGATTTACACAGCAAAACATTTTATTTATCAGTCCCATAGCAATTGTAAAACGTATCTTTGAATTTTGTAATTTGTCTCTCGAAAATTATTACAATAATATAAATACTCGTACTCTCATATACATCTTAGTGTAGATCGCAAATGTATCCTATTTACGACATATATTCGTACGAAGTTATAAGTTAATCGGTCCATAGAATTGGAGCAAATCGACTGTGAATATATAAGGTTGGCACTGAATACCTTCGCTACTACTTTATTCTCACACCCCTAAATCCATTATATTATCAGCACAATATTTATATTTAGATGTATAATATATGATGTAGAGCAATATTCTGCTCCCGAAATCGCAGAAACTTGTGCTCTATAGATTACTGTTTTTATTATAATAAATAAATAAAAACATATTACTCATATTTGTATCATTTTTGCCAATATTTATCTTCATAATTAGAAGAATTAGCTGAATTGGCCCCGCCGTTCTCAAGTTTTGTATTTCGCTTTATGTTTAGACTATCATTATTTTCATGCTCAACTGGAAATGTATCTTAATATGTTGTATTCTTTATTATTTTTATCAAAGATTATGTGATATTGTCTAATAAAGAGAATATCAGAGTCCGGTCGTCATAGCTGCCAGCAGCCCGGAGGCTATTCACTTAATGTTATTATTATTACCTAGCAACGACCTAACATATCATTCTACGAAATCGTAGCGTTCGTAGCTTTGATACATAAGTACCTTTAGTAGCTCAGAAGCTACGACAATCAGCTACACAAAAGCTACAGACATCTTGAGACAGTTCTCAGTAAAGTAATTGAATCTGTTGCTTTGTTTACACAAATTAGCTACCGACCGTGGCTTGGCCGTTGATATATCCCTAAAAATTAGTTTATCAAACCGACATACTTTCGCCTTTATAATTTATATGTAAATAACGCAACTCTATTATCTAAATCGTAAGTATCCTTGTGACTTACTCTGAATTTCGACATTTAATTAGTTGTTTTGATGTCGCTGTCAAATGTATGAAAGTGACAGCGACCATATCTAAATTTCCTTACATTTGACAGCGACATCAAAACCGACCAATCGAATGTCGCCCCCTTATGCCTAAGGCATTATGAAATATATGAAAACCGTTAATACTTCTAATAATTTAATTAATGACATACATGCAAATTTAAAGACTTTAATAATTATAGGTACGGCAATAGACCCATTTGATAGCAAGTATATTAATCTTGTTTATACCTTATTCCGTGGCAATTTCGAGAAAATCCTTCCAATTTAGTTTCTAGACCCAGCTTGTGCGTTGATATATCAGTCAGTGAATCATTCATCATACAGACCAAGCCTAGTATTAGGAACATTGACAATAACATTTTGTGAAGGCTACAAAGTAATATGGTCCATATAGTTACATTGCTCACATTAAACTTTTATGGAGTTTGCTCAATACATTTTTACTGTTGCTACCCAATGTGTTGTAACTATATAAGTATATAAAATACTCAACCGGGTATATTGGATTTAGAGGGTAATGAACTAGCAAAGCAACTAACACGGTAATTGGAGCGGTAGGTAATAATCAACTTGTTGTAAGTACAGCAACAAACATTCTTAGCTTCACTTTGTGGAATTATAAAGTCAAAGTCAAATCTTTTTATTCATTTGGATCACATACATGATACTTATGAACGTCATACAAAGCCAAAAAAAGGTGTAACTCAGGCCACTCTTTTTAATCGCCATAGTTGTTATAATTTTAATTGGTTACAGTTTGAAATATCACAGAAAGGTACAGAACCAAAACACCATACTAAATCAAATTCAATAAAATTTGGATATGAGAAAATAATAAAAAAAAAGTAGTAAGTAGTAATAAGGGAGAAAGAAAACCACACACCGACTTGTTAAGATTTTAACCTACAATATGTTCTCCTCACGAAGGAGAAAAAATACTCAAACGACAAAATCTCTACTTATATCATAAAGCTGAAAGTTTGGTCTTTGTTTGGTTAAACGTGATTATTTCAAGTTCTAGTGATATGAGTGGTTTGAAAATTTATTTTATTTTTGGATAGTACATTTGTAAAGGAAGGCTATGCTTACAGGCAGCTGAGCTGTGGCGATATAAAGAATGACGGCAGCAAAGCCCTGAGCGAGATAATATATTATATTTATTACGAATTAAAATCTAGGTGTGCGCAACAATATCAAAAAATATACTGACTGCGCTCAGCCAAACCACAGGGTCTAAAAACTTAAAATTTCGTTCACAAATTCCTTAGTTGCGCACTGAGAAAGGATTTTTCAAAATTCCTGCGGGGTAGAGAATAAACAGGATTCATATTTCTGTTTTAAAGTGGCTGTTGCCGTAAATATGGTTACTAAAAATCTCAAATTTAGCATGTTCAAATTTATGTTATTTTTAAATTTCTCTGGGATAAATAGAAGAATAATAATAATTTTATCGGCATACGACCCCGGCAAAGTCACGAACGAAAGCTAGTTCTATACCTAAATATAAAGAAACCGGAGTTAATATTTTTAAATCAATCAATGCAATAAATAACAATTGGCCAATCTAATACCATCACTTAAGAACGGCTTGACCGATTTGGCTGATGTTTTTCTGTTATATTTGTGACATCGCCGAGCCAAGTGATGTGAGTTCGATTCCCATAAAAAACAAATAATTGTGTGATTCATAGATATTTGTCGGAAGTCTGGGTGTACCCTATTCTTTAGTTAAATAAATAAGTTTGTTTCGAAGAATTCACGGGAAAATGTTAATTTTGATTGAAGATTGATTGAAGATTCTAATGATGTTTTTGTCTCACTACATGATACACGCGGAGCCGCAGGAATTCGCTTGTAGTGTATTAGTCAAACATAAAAAATATTACTTCTTGCTAAAATAATGTTTCGGTCCACACGGAATGGAAGAACATACAATAAAAACTACTTCGGTTGAATGTTGTTCCATTGTTATTTATAAGTACTTATTGCTTTACAGATATTTATTACTCATCTGTTCGGATAAATTTTCAGTAAAAAGTAATCTTTATACATTATTTATTGCACAGAAAATTGATATGTTATTCTCCATTTAGTGGGTGAAGTATTAACTCCAAATTATCGACGACTCAAATAACATTTCGATCTGATTTGTTTTAAACAAACGTCCCACAGCTTCATTATAATAGTAGGTACCTTTAGATTGTATAGTACAAAATGAGTCTCATCAATTGATGAATTGTTTATTAAAATATCCTCGGAGGGCAGGATTTTCATGATTGCTAATAATTAACGGGCGTCTTAACAAAATAATTATTAATTCAAAGTTAGGGTTTACCCAACTCACGATTACTTCAATTGCCAATTATTTTAATCACTTTCTCACTCTCTCTGTCTCTCTTTCTGAAAATTGTATAATAATTGTCTTTCTTTATTTATTAACTTTAGCCGCAACACTATTATTACGACATTTACTATTGTTACTACAAGCTGTGCCCCCGACTTCGTTCGTGTAGACAAAGAATCCCGCATACATTGATTTTTTTTTCACGGAACCCTGATATTTTGTCCAAAATCAAAATAGCCTAAGTTACTACTTGTGACATTAACTCCGCGCCTATGAAAGTCGCGTCGAAATCTGTTCAATCGTTCCGGAGTTTACCTCAAACAAACAGACAGACGAATAGACAGACCTATATTTTACACAGTATGTTTTTGTTCTAATTAAAGTACAAACTTCCATATGCCTACTTTAAAAAGTTGTTATTTATTTATTACAAACAGACACTTCAATTTTATTTACTCATAGATAATGTGCCTACATGCCTGTCCGTACATTGTTATTATTTGTATATTGATTGAAAATATCTTACTTTTAGATTAACCCCCTAAAAACATATCTGTTAATATATAGTAGATAGTAACTTACTATGAGTCCAGTAAAAATAATACGATCGAAAAATCTAAAACAAAATAGATAGGAACAACCGTTGACATACAGTTTGGGATATTCTAGTTTGAGTCTTTTGAAATATACCCGTCCTTTAAGTACATATCAGGCCTTTGAGCTTGTTCCAATTTATACTTCAGAATTAACCAATCGATATAGATCAACAATACACGGTTTATTTTTAAGTTCAGTAGAAACTCTTTTTAGGGTTCCGTACCTCAAAAGGAAAAAACGACCCCTTATACCTCAATTTTTATTATTAAATTTACTACATTTTGCTACATTTTTATAATTAGGTGACTATTAAATAATAAAAATTGAAAACCACGAAATATGACACTAAATTGCGACGTTGCGACTGTTTGTAAATACGCTCTTAAGTCAATAAACTAAACCAGTTAAAATTTATGTTTATGTTGTGAAGGATAGGACATAAAATTAGCATCGATCAAAATTATGTCCTTGTACTGCCCTTGAAAATGTTGTTGCTCGTGAAGTGTTTGAATATAAATAAACGAACGTGACTGCAATTAATTTCGTGTTCAATCATTAATGTTAGAGCTTATTGCCAGTATAAGTCGGATCTTATTGCAAAATGATGTTCGCTAGACTTAAGGCACAAGTTGTACTGGCATTAGGAGGGCTCTTATATCATACAATAGTGTTACGCCCGGGTGAACTTTAGCATTGTAAGGATCTTCAGATGCCGTCTCCATCTCTTTTAGTGATTTAAAGAAAATCACAATAAAGAACATTTAATAAAGTATGAGTAGGTAAATAAACGTTTTGTTAAATATTCAAAGTTTTCAACAATAATTATATTAAATAAAAAGGAAAGATTTGAATTTTTTATTACACTTTCTGTTCATGTTGTTCACGTATGGTTGTAATGAATAACCTCAAAAAATACTCGACTTATTGTAAAATTTCTTTCATCATTAGGATGCTACATTATTTTTGAGTACCCTGAGTCACTGTGAGGCCATGTCCAGCAGTGGACGTTATTGGGCTGATATGATGATGAACCTAGGTTTATATTTAATTTTGATAAAGTTATGTTTTCAATAAGAAATCACGGTATTTGAAGTAATTGAAGTAAGAAAAAAACCATATACTTAATCATGTTAATGGCCTAGGAGAGTGGTGTGTTAACTGGTAGGTACCTAAGACCAAACAAATTATTTTTTAGCATTTAGTACATTATCCACATCAATTTTCTTTTTCAATAAAACCATTTAATTTAAAAAAAAATATTATTTTTATTTTTTTTTATTTTTCAATATGTACTCTATGCTACTAGTCAAACTATTTCATTTGATACCCACATTGAGGGGGTTGTGAAAAAATATGTGATGCGCCATTTTGCGGCGACGGTTATCTTGGATATACAATCATACTAAATAATAATATATTATATCAAAACTAAATGTGTGTACCAAATTTCAGATCAAACTGTCAACAGGAAGAAGGTTAAATTTCAATTAGTACTTTAGACCCAAACAACAAAAACAACTAGAGCAAAATAGATAAAACCTTTTAAAAAATAAACTGGTCACGGGAATCAAATTTTGACGCGGGCGAAGCTATCAAGGTTTATCGCTTTTTCCTGTAACAGAATGAAAGCCATACCGTGCATTGCTTTCATTCTGTACTCCCATAGGTCATAATTCCAAAATATGATAGTGTAAATACAATTACTTATTTATTACAATTACCTACTTATTCTGCAGAGTGCCTCAAGCGGCGTAAATATGAAAGTATTGATGAGACTTACATCTTTGAGCCTTTTGGGGTTGAAACTCTTGGACCTTGGGCGTTTGGCCCCCACAAATTTTCTTCTTCACTTCACAAATTTTATCGTGAAATTTCTAAGCGTGTTTCTGAGGTATCACATGACCCAAGGGCTGGCCTCTACCTGGAGCAACGCATTAGCCTTGCTATCCAACGCCGTAATGTGGCTAGCCTTTTGGGTACGTTTCCTCAGGAATCTAATCTCAATCAGATATTCTATTTATAGGAATTTCCTGTAAATAGAATATCGTTGTGTATAATTTTTAAGTTATTTGTAATAATAATATTACTTAATTATTTCTCTATTTACTTCCACAATAACTCAACTATTAGAAAGTATTAAATATGTCAACATTTTTTTTTATATACACCTATTACCTCCGAAGTGAGCCGGATTATTTCGAACACAATCTTCTCAGTCGTTTGCTCGTAGACGCGTGCTTTTCTCAGAATTCTATTATTCGTTAGTGAAATAGGATTCGAAGAACAAGGTAAGGTCTCGATTTTATTTTTATATTTGGTATAAATAAACTTAAATTACAATAATTATTTTTCTATAATTTATATTATTATATTATATTATAGTATATTTGGTAACAGTCCTATCTCCGTAAACATTAGTGACTCTTATTAAAGATAGCACTTTTATTTAAGAGTAGTACCGAGGATCGCAGATTTTAATGTGAAATTAAATACACTAATAAAGAGATGTTAGGATTTTCAGCGTTTAATAGGATGTTAAAAATAGAAGTCAAGTCAGTTCTATCCATTTTTTTATCTAAAAAATATGACCTACAAGCTTTTTGCATATACCTAAGTTATAAAGATATGTAAGTCATTGACAAGAGCAGGCCGATCGATCGGTGATGTAAATAAAGGTGTCCGTTTACAACAGACACACCCCTCGAACGAAACTGTGGGCCTCGGCTCTTATACTAACACAAAATAACACACACAACGGACATGAAAGTCAATATGCTCCAATATATTGTTAGCCTAGTACATACAAGCTTTAGAAATCATTTGGTAGAATGGTCACGTGCGTCATGGAAATTTTTAATAATAGACCAAACTCCTTGACATTATATGTTTCTGTCTAGCCTTCAATGCCCTCTTGCTATTAGGTACATAACATGAAGATGTATCCACCGAAAAGGCGCTTCTAAGGGCTCTTTTAATTTAGACGTTTATTTGTTGCCATCCTGCGGCACGCTAGTCTTCCTGCGCACGGACGATCGTTCTTTTTCATACAAAAAAGCGAGACGGCAACGGCGCGGTGGCAGTACCGCAAAAGCACGACTACAGGAAGGCAATGCTACAACGTCATGAATGTCACGTGCTCATTTATTGCCCAAATATAGACGTGACATCACTAACGTCCGGACGCACCGCTGTCTGATACGCTTTCAATTCAGACGTTTGGTGCCGCACCGCTGCCGTAGCAAGCGGCACAGAGAGCGTGCGGCAGCCATCCGAAACGTCTAAATTGATAGAGCCCCTAATGGTCTAAGATCCCATTAAGGAATATATACCCTCATCTGTTATTTATTAGTGATATGAAATAAATGATAGATAATATTCACATTGACTTATTGCAAACAGGTTGCCTAGTTAAATCGCGCCCGGATAATATTTTATTCTTAATTTCCCTGGGTTCCCATACTTATTCTAGGCTTTCATTTGATATTTTTTTCGACTAAATAATTGATGAGAGCACTTTATGAAAAAAATAAAAGGTACGGACTCCAATCTCATTCCACCATGCTGGAAATATCTCCAACAAAAAACTTTGCGCACGAATTTAATATTATCCGGGCGCGATTTAACTAGGCAACCTATTTGCAATAAGTCAATGTGAATATTATCTATCATTTATTTCTTATCACTAATAAATAACAGATGAGGGTATATATTCTTTAATGGGATCTTGTACTATAAAGATTATACCCATTTCTAAATTTCGATATGCTTATAAATCGGCTTTTTTATTTCTTTCAAGAACTGAAGAAATGGAAGTTGATCGTTGCGTTGAATATGCCTGGAAGAGTTACTAGTGCACGCATATTCAGGTAAAAACATAATAAACTGGTGGAATAGGGCTAAAAGACAAAACAGGAAATTTGTGGGGAAATTTTTAGCCTTTGCTCAGCAGTGGGATGAAATAGCCTGTTTAAATCTTAGCCACGGTATACGGTGCCGAATAACAAGTAACTACACATATTAATTTCAGACTTGAAATTATTAGTTTTCAGTTGCACAACTAATATATATCACTCTCGTGAAGGAAAAGCGCAATATACCACATATTTTATTAATACCGAGGTATCCTTGTCAATATATTTATATACCGAGGTATCTTGTATAAAGTCTGTTTGATTTGATAATATTTGATCCCTATCGTTACGTTCGCAGCACGGCTTTGCATTTATGTGGCTTCATGTTTCACAATATCTGCCATATATTTCAGCAAACTGTAAACTATAATTACAGGTTTCGTAACAACGTTACGTTAACATCGTTATAATAATGCACAGGATGCACGTTATTGTCTGTGTATCTGTTTGTATAAAATGATAAGCCTAAAATTTGAGTAAGAGTGAGAGTTTATTCTGGACTGACCTTTACGTGAATATATTATATTCTAATATAAAGCTGTCCTGTTACATACTAAATCACAAAAAAAAATTACAAAATTGTCCGTGTAGTCAGATTAAGAATACATATCACTACACTATTTCAACCCGTAGGTGTTGTACAAGGCGACTAAGGCAGAAAAGTGTGCGAGAAAAGGAAAATTCCATACAAAACCGTTCCATACAACCCGTCTGGCCAGCGTGGTATAGTAGGCTAAAATCCCTTCAAAATGTTTGGAAGAGACCCGTGCCCAGCAGTGGGACATTAATTATGGGTTGTAATAATGATGATCATGACGACGACGGAACCCTCCGTTGGCCGGTTTTTTTTTTCACTGTACGAGTACATATCCCTTTTTAAACGACTTCATATTGAGAGGCTATTGATAGATGAGATCAATTACAGATACCACGCTTTCTGTTACAAATTTACTAATAGAGTTTCGCGGCAAATCCGTTTAAACCAATATCGTTCGGACGGATATCGTACGGTTGGCAGCGCTAATTGCTGTCGTTCTGGTGCCCAGTCACAAGATGATCAGTGGTACGGTATATTGTTATAGGCAATTTATAGGAACCATGAAGTGACGGATTAAGAATACATAATGTCACTACCCTATCGCAACTCATGGAGATAGGCAGACCCTCAGTGTAGGACTGTAGACACACGCGCCTTTTTTTTTTGTTATGCATACACATTTTTTTTTTACCACGACGATGGCAAACTGACGTACGGTCCGCCTGATATATACATATATGCTTAATATATATATGATACATGCCTAATATATATACATGCCTAATATATATATATGACACCATAAGATAGACTTTACCCACTGCAACGCATTAACCTTTTCATTTAGAATGGATGTGGCCAGTCTATGGGCTTCTTTTCTTTTCTCATTTTAGAGTCACACCTAATACAAAATTGCAAGAAAAATGTTGCGGCCGTATAAAATAGTAAACGACGAAGCAGTCTCTATAATTAAAGTTGACGATTGCACCGGCATGCATTTGACTCATAAATTATTTTATGAGAGAATGTAAAGAAAATGCTTATATGAAAATGTCAATGTGGTGACATTATACAAAAGAACACGGTAGTTTTGCAAAACTTTAATTATGTTTGGTAGGTTAGGAGCACACAACTTTATGTACTGGAGTATTAATAAATCACCTTCAACGCTAGAATTAATATACAATTTGCAAACACCGCGCATTAATTAACATAGAATTCATGATTTCCATTAAATGTTAAGAGCGGCTATTAGTTGAGTTGGCTGTTTGGCACGTCCCTAATACCCACCGGTGAAGTTGGGTTAGGTAAAACTTTTGTTTGCTGTACTATTAGGCAACCCAATCTCTTTCTACGAATGTTATAAGGGACATCTTGGGGATTATGTCAAGTGGATGGACATTATTCACTTGTCCTAAATGTTTACGCGTTAATTGTGGTGATTATGACAGAAGTTAGGTAGATGTCGCTTGGGAGATACCTTTAAAATTGTCACCGACTAGAATACGCGACTGTACGTTCGTCTAGTAATCAAATCCCTTCGTGCCATTGAAACTGTTCACGTAGTAGGTATGATCGATCTACGGATATTGAAGTATCAAATGAATGTTAAAATAAAGGCCCCGTGGTTTATTTTCTAAAAGCAATTTTATTTTTAACACCCAACGATGAACGAATGATGACTAGAAGATAGGCACGAATTCTAAGCAACAAAAAGTCAGTAGATTTGTTCTAGGGCTGAAATAGTTCGATTTCTTTCACTTTAAAGTTCAGATTAAAGATATAAATCTTTGTAATTCAGTTAGTGCGAACTTGTTATGAGGATTATTGAACAACTTTTTATCAAGTTCACAAATTGCAACGCCTTTCCAAACTTTTTACACGAGTCAAACCACATAAGCCTCGACTTTTCCTTTCAATTATTATTATTGGTCTTTGAGTAGGTGCATACCATTTATTATTTTTTTCGTTTCTTTCGGTTTTTTCAATTTTCATTATTTATATCCTAACCTGACATAATTCCCAACAACACAGGCTGTGTAGTTTTAATTTTTAATCTCTGTACATGCATTTGCAACAGTCTTTACTTCACCGTATTTACACAAAAGCATTATTATTATTATCCTTTAGATTTTTGTTTGAGTGATTTGTATTTTCTAAAGCAGTTTATAAAAGTCAACAATAGCATTGACAACAGACAACAATGCTTTTAGCTGAACATTACCTATTTTGTTGCTTGAAGTTCAAATCTTCTAAAGCTGATTAGTTTTTATAAAACAGCGCTACATTAAACTACGAGTAAAACTGAGACGCTGTGAGAAGTTGTTAAGCTTATCTTTTTATTTATCTCTGTTAGCCGCTTAAATCTTGTTTAGAAACATTAATTATTTATGCAATCATTTCATATTTATTTTATACAAATACAAATTACTGCTGCAATCTATTGAAGGTTGTTGAGGACTATTGTCCTATTGAGTCTGTTATTCTATTTCTAAACTTACGCTTTCTTCTCAGTCTATTGCAGTCCACTGGTGGACATAGGCCTCTCCGTTAGGAGAATCCAGTCAGACCCGCAGACCTTTTTAGGTCGTCGGTCCACCTACTCTACGTTTTGCCGGGCCGCGGTCTCCACTCTAGGACATGTTTGCTCCATCGTCTATCGGTCCTTCAAAAGATGTGACCAGCCCACTGCCACTTCAGCTCGCTTATTACGGGATTACTGATGATGATGATGATCCCACATACCATACTTCTTGACGAAAACAAATTAAAGTTTGATTGCTTATTATTATTATTAAAATAATTAACTACTATCTTATATCTTGCTATCTTTTTACTTATTCACTTTTTTATTATTTTCTCATATCCAAATTTTATTAAATTTGATTTAGTACGGTTTTGGTTCTGTACCTTTCTGTGATATTTCAAACTGTAACCAATTAAAATTGTAACAACTATGGCGATTAAAAAGAGTGGCCGGAGTTTCTTGCCAAATTCTTCTCAGAGCTCAACCTTGTCAGTGAACTAGCCGTAGGCAAATTTACTGACACCTTTTTTTTTTGGCTTTGTATGACGTTCATAAGTATCATGTATGTGATCCAAATGAATAAAAAGATTTGACTTTGACTACTTCGTTGCGAATTTTATCTTTCAAAGAGATGCCGAGCATAGCCGTTTCCATACAGTGAGTCTTACAGTGAGTGTCCACGTCTCGGCACCGTATGTCATAACAGGTAGGACGCATTGATTGAAGACTTTGGTCTATAGGCATTGCGGCAGTGGTGAGGAGAAAACCCAACGTAGTTTGCCAAATGCTGCCCAACCCAGCCGGATCCTGCGATCGATTTCTTTCTCGAAGTTGTTTCTACCGAGCTGGATAACTTGTCCAAGGTAGACATACTCTTGAATAACTTTGAGAACCGATCCGTCGACATAAATCGGTCATAAAGAGATTTCAACACCTTGATATAGCGCCAATCAATACGACATCGCTGCAGTGCATCCAGAAGCACCCAGGATTCGATAGAGTCGAAGGCTTTCTCGTAGTCCACAAAGGCCATACACAGCGGCCGATTGTACACCTCGGTCTTCTGCACAATCTGCCGAACAGTATGGATGTGGTCTACGGTGCTGAAGCCTTTTCGCAACCCGGCTTGCTCTGGTGGCTGGAACTCGTCGACTTTTCCAGCGAGGTGGTTTGTGAGTACTCTTGAGAACAACTTGTAGATGTGGCTCAGGAGTGAGATGGGTCTATAGTTCTTAAACAAGGTTTTGTCACTTTTTTTGAAGAACAGAACCACCGCATTCCCGCTCCACGCCTGAGGTGTTAGGCCCTGGTGGATGACGGAATTAAAGAGACTAGCTCATTCAGGATTGGAGTGGTGATACAGTCATCCTCTGGGCACTTGTTGTTCTTAAATTGCTCGAAAGTAGCTCTGACCTCGTACTGGTTGACATCAGGAACTTACGCTTTAAAATATAGATATAAATATATATATAAGAATCTAACTCACCGGCACGTTATATAGCACTTTAGCAGTTACCTTTCACAAACGATTTATTAATAAAAGGCATTTCAAACATTGACGTTAACTTTAAAGTTCCAGCACAAAGATAGTTTCACAATAGAAGAATAAAAAGAGCATTGTCAATTACTTGAGTGCACAATTCTAGATCGAACGTTGTTATACTTTTAGCGCCCCCGTTTTCTGATTGTAGGTATTGAGAGTGGTATCTATCTTCAAACGCCTCCACTAGAAAATATTTATTGAAGTCGAGGATTCACAAACACAATACGTTGAATGGAAAATCTTTTCACAATCTAAAACATAAATGTGGAGGTGCTTTTTCAACCGACTTCCAAAACTTTAAGAGGAGGTTCTCAATTGGACACGATTGTTTTTGTATGTATGTTAAGCGATTTCTCCATCGATCATAAACTGAACAGAACTTTGATAATTAATTTTTTGTTCGGTAGATCATATTTCAGTATTGGTCCCATATAAATTTAACTAACTAAGGTAAGGTAAATTAAGGTAACTAGATTTGGTACGCAGTTAAACCACAGCCAAAATTAAATTAAACCTAAATCACATTCCAAACAAATAATTATGAAAAGTAATTTTGTTTAGGAAAAATGCTAGAGAAGTCTCGATTTTGTCTTAGAATCACAAACTTCTTGAACCTATAAAACTTAAGACTTCAAAATTATTGAGTGACACAAAAGGGTACAACAAAAACACGCCATAAGCGACGGTGAATTTTGTTCTGACACGGCACGCACAAAATAACGTAAGCTATGATAGTTTTTAATTTATTAAGTATAAAAAAAATAGAAAATACGAAAATTAATATACTTAACTTACTAATTATACTTACTAATTATTGAATAAAATAATTTACATATTTTATTCATACAACAAATAAGTATTGTACAAAATTGATATGACTATACAGTCAAAAAAAAAATGTCATCTTGACGTTTCATCTTACAATTTATAAACAGTTATTTTTGGAGTCGGTGCCATCTAAACCAAAAACAACCTGAATAAATAATACATAAATGCGCAATCGAACGAAGGCTGAGAATCCAAAGAAGTGAGTCTAACTCGGACTATTTTTAAACCACTTCCAGTAGGTACTGGAGTTAGTTTGGGTACAAAGATGAGGCAAATAAAAATTTAATACACATTTATTGTCTCGTGGGGTATCATTTATTATTTCTGAGAGAAAATCTGACGAAAGTAATTTAAATTCTAATATGTAAGCTAATTTATAAGTAATTATGTGCTATTGTATCATTAAACACTATAACAATCACTATGATATCAGGCGCTTGCATAATTTATACCAGATCCAAGTGTTCGGTTATTTATAACTTCTGGAAATTAGGCTGATTTTAATAACGGTAAAGCGCGTTTAATTGGAGACTTTTCACGATTGAATGGATAACCTATTAGAATGATATTGTAATACCCTACGTATTACAATATCATTGTAATAGGTTATCCTATTAGAATGATTATGGATTCATATTTGTAGGAACGTTTGATAGTTCGAATATAGTTTAAATTTGCCAGGTAGAGCGTTATACATTCTATCTTATTGGATGAAATGTTCTGATTATGGATGGAATTTCAACCCATTTTATAATTTACAAGAAGTCGGGGCTTCCTTTCCGTCGTTCATTATTGGCGACTGCTCAGCTCCTATTGAACGTAGCTTGATGTTATATAGCTTGTAGCCTTCCTCAATAAATGGTATCAACACAACACACACAACACAACACACAATGGTATAATGGTATCACATAAAATAATTGTTTAAAACAGACCAGTAGTTCATGAGAATCAATCAAACACTTCAGCTTTATAATACTAGTGTAGATAATAAAATTATCCGAAATAAGCTGTATTAGTGACGTCCGTCGCGAGCCCATAACCACAATCATCGATGCAATGCAATCGAAACAGCAGTGGGCATATAAATAATTAAGTATTACTAATCCTTAAAATTTAACACGTCACGTTTTTGTACGTGTTGACTCGTTTCGTAAAAAAAATACTCCAAGTTTATACGGTTGATATTACACAGGCAAGTATACTTAAAAATACGCCTCCATTTTCATATTTTAAGTGAGATAGATACAAGTATTTTTGTATTAAACTTAATTTAAAATTAAAGAAGTTCGTTATAATATACTACATGTGTAATATAATACGTATGTACGTTATATCGAAAACTTGGCATGTCTTGCTTCCAGTTATCAAAGGAATGTCTATGATGTTCTCATCGAATATCAAACCAAGTTATACTGGAAGTCGATTTTGACGTTAGGTAAGCTCGGCGAATGTGAAATGTATAAATGCCCAATGAATGTTAGCTCGAGGCAACTTTAGTGTATTACATTGTATATCGAACAAGTAGTAACATGAGAGTGAGTCGAACATTCACTGACATGGGAAAATGCGTTATTTCAATATTATAAATATTAGTTATTTTTGGAGTCGGTGCCAGCTAAAGCAAAAATAACCTGAATAGATAATACATGAATACGCAATCGAACGAGGGCTGAGAATTTTTTTTTATTTTTTTTTATATCACGACGGTGGCAAACACACGTACGGTCCGCCTGATGGTAAGCGGTTACCGTAGCCTATGGGCGCCTGCAACACCAGGGGCATCAAGAATGCAAAGAAGTGCATCATAATTGTTATGCATAAAGAATCAACAACCATCAACGACGACTGCCCTCATGTGTCTGAAGTGTCTGCCCGCGTTTAAATACATATGGACTTGAATCGGTTTTTGTTTTTTTTTTTTTAAATTTTATGTCATTTTGTTGTTTTTGTTGATTTTTTTGCTAATTTATTTTATATTCAATTTAATTGCAAATATATAATGATTATATATTGATATAGTTGATTGCATCATCAATCATCGTTGATACATCAAATTTTCTTTTATTATTATTCATTTTCCACATTCTTTTTTCATTTATGTTTTAAGTAGTAACCTTAAAAAAATATTTAAAAATTTGACTGGCCTGTTGGTTTAGTGGTTAGTGACCTGCTAAGCTGGAGGTCGTGGGTTCGATCCCCACCCAGGACAAATCTTTGTGTGATGAGTATAAAGGTTTGTTCTGTGTCTGGGTGTAATTTATCTATAATATGTTTGTATTTAGAAAAAAAAATGTATTTAAGTAGTATATCAGTTGTTTAGTACACATAACACAAGCAAATATAATTGCTTACTTTGGGATTATTGGCGCTGTGTGAATGTGGTAAAATATTATTATTATATTATAAAATACCTTATTATCATCACATTAATGCATTCTTGTGTAATAGCTGATTGTCGTTAGTAAATAAATAAAATTATATTACGGCATTTTCATTCCACGGCGTCTAATAAAGCTGTCGTTAGCTAGGGTCAAGCTCTGAATGGCTAGGTAATGAACCAAGCGTACTCGATTCGAACAAAAAGATGGACAAATCTCCGTAGGGGAGATATAGCCTGTAGCTTTTTAATCTTTGGGTTGGAACTGTTTAATATCTTTATATAAATCTTTTGATTTTTTATTTTGTAGATCTGTTTTATTGCCGTAAATCTGAACATAACAGTTACTTTGAAGTATCGACAAAATTAATTAACCAGTATGACTCGAATGTTGATAAAAGCTCTGTAATTAACTTTTCCGTAGAAAACAGTAGGTATCCGGCAAAATTCTCTGCATGAAACGTTATACCAATTTAATTGGATTTCATTGACGTAGAGCCTATGTTTGCAGCTTGTTACCAAGGGCAAACTTTCAATCAGGGTAATGCTATTATAAACCTGGATAAAAAAGAACTACGAGCAACGAGCTGTTCATAACTGAGGATTGTTTGTATGCTCTATGCCTCTTCAAAACATACGGAAAAGGTTGAAATAACTTATAAACAATGTAGAACAATAATGTACAGTAAAAGTTTCCACGTTAAAATAACTATTGTGTTTAGAGCTCCATGCAACGTGTAGCGCCGAACACCTGGCTGGGATGAAACTTGTTGCAGACAAATTAGAAACATTAAACTGTCTATTCAGGGGAAGCTAAATTGAACAATTGTGTAGCGCGTACGTTACATCGATATGGGCACTGAGCAGCTGAATCAATTGTGTGCGTTCCCATTGAGGGACCATACCTGTTTTTGAACTTTTAAAGGTTAGTCAGCCAAAAATTTATAAAAGCTGTCACTCAAAAGTTACAGTCAGTTAAAGGTGGTCTCTCAGTCGTGCATCGCAGGCATCCATATCTCAGAATCTAGATAAAATTTAAAGCTGCTGTAAATGAACACTGTTAGTAAAAGATTTGTTAAACTAATTTACAAAATATTATCTTCTTGTTCACTCAGTAAAAAGAAATAGCATACAGAAGGTGGTCCCTCAATTGAACACCAAGTTCACCGTTGGTAGACCAAAGTAAAATTAGATATTTTGAATATGTCTAGCCTTAGTAAAAGTTCTAGAACAATTGTAAATTCAATGTCGAGTTTCTAAAAGAAGCCATTCAAAAGTTACAATCAGTTAAAGATGGTCCCTCAATTGAAACGCTTCTCAAAAGGAAAAGTCAATTTACGTAGCATTCGCTAGTTATTTTGATGAAAAGTAAAACTTAACATTTAGTAACATTTTTTACTAACGATTACTTCACAAAAAAGTAAAAAATCATGTTGAGTTTTGATGTTATTAGTAATCGAATTCCTGCGAAGAAATACTATGAGCGAGGTGATCACACATCTACAAGTTAAATGGATTAATCTGTAACCTGTAGATGGGCACTTATATTCGGGTGAAAATAAACATTATTGCTAGGTATTATAAAAAATAAATGGTAACTTTAATAGTTAATAATAATAATAAAGATAAAGAAAATATATTAAATATAATTTATGAAAGCAGCCAATGGATACGTTGCTAATTTAAAAAGTACTTGCCGTCCCTTCGTTGTTAAAAGTGTAGATACCTAATAAATCAGACCCCAACTATTACGTATTTCATACCAAGAAAATTTTACACTAAAATATATCAGAGTCAGGATCGATAATCGGATAACTACTGGTCTTTTTACCCGACTGTCAGGACGGGTATTGTTGTTTAATTAATGTTCATTTTAATATAATATCCTACCTTAAGCTATAATTTATAAGATTTATAGCATTTCATATTTTAACTATTATAATATCCTAAAGATATATTATTATATGCAAAAATATATAATGTTAATTGGCATCTGCTACAGGAAAAAAAATCTTGTACAATTTTAAAAGTAGAAGTTAACATATATATAGTTTTTTTATTGCGAGTTAAGCCTCCGACGGTAAACTTTTGTAGCAATTTTCTAATCCCACGCAAGATTATTTTTAGTCTGTATAAATAGAATATTTAATTTGATTCGACAGATACATCCCCCGAGTGTCATAGGCTATGTGACGTCAACAAAAAACCAATATGGCGGACAAACTGTCAAAACCAACGTTTTTTTAGTGCTATCGCAATATAGGTATCAGATGAAAGCTAATTAATAGCCTTACTTAATTATGTATGCCTTGATTATTGCCCGTGGCTCCACTTGTCTCTTGTAACCAAAATAGCTTGACCAATTTCGAAGTACAAGGTGTTATAATATTCGTATTCACCCCGAATCTTTATATCTATACTAATATTATAAAGCTGAAGAGTGTATTTGTTTGTAAACTATATAACATCATTCTACGGCGTGCGGAGTTTCGCTCCCATCGTTCTTTATTAGCCACTGATTGAAACAGTTAAACGATTTTGACAAAACATTTATAAGAACGATTCTAAAAATGTGCTTTCAAACAAAAAAAAAATAATTTAACTGACTGCCTAAAAAGGACTAAAATGATGGAAATAAGTCACATTCATAATTAAATAGGTACCTAAATAGCACTATCCAAATTCACAAAGTAAATATACTATTATAATAAATAATAATATCGACTGACAAAGTCTACTTTTTGGCAAGGCAAGGCAGTCGGGTTTTTTGTTTTTTTTTAAATAAACACTTGTTTCATAAAGTACTTAAATTTCAAGCCCCCAAGTTTTGAACAATACTGAAGGATTTATACATAAATAACTTTACTGAATAAAGCATTTTTTAGCATTATTTTTTTTGTCTTGGAATACTTACATTTATTTCAACCTAAAAAAAGCAATCAAATGCGAGTCGTACTCGCGCGCCGAGGGTTCCGTGCTATTAGGTATTATGGCAAAATATTATTAAGGCATAAAAAATCTTTTTTCCTATACTTGTGTTACTTGATAATAATATTATGTTTATGCTATAATCAGCATTTAATATCCAATACTAAAACATTAATTTAATAGAATAATTTTAATGGATTTTATTAGGACCAAAGCATTTGCTTTGTACGTTACATTGTACTTACCCTCAGTTGGTGTTGTTTGCTGGCTGGAGTTAATGCGAGGTCTTTCTTCTCCAGCGGCGATGTGCTTGGCAGTGCGCCGCGCGACCGGCCGAAGGTCCGGCTCTGCATCACTAGCCTCCTCTTCTTCATAGCTGTATTCCATTTCTGCAAACAAATATACATTGATATCACACGCACAACGTATGTCACTACTACTTTATGCAACATAATAAGGATTTGAGTCGAGAAAGGAACTTTGTCTTTAGCTAATACCTACATTTTTTGTAGATAATGATTTCCCAGTTCCTCAATATTCGAAATAAAACGATCACGTCTAAGAACATTATTAGATTGATAGTCTTATCATGTAATCTTATCGTGAAGGGGAGTACCTTGGGGGAAACGTAGTTACTTTCATCGACGGTTGGTGATTTTATAACTGCAATAAAAATAATAATGATACCTTAAGCGCCGCAAGCGATAGCAAGCTTTCTCATTAATATTCAAATTTGATATCAACGGTATTACCGTCTTTACAATTTATTTTTATATTTCAACGTCATCTTTAGCACCATTAATGTCCCACCGCTGGGCTCAGGTTTTCTCTTCTCTATTTAGAGAGCTGGATGTCGTGAGGATTTAGGCCATAATCCACACACGCTGGCCTAATGCGAGTTTGTGTATCAAGACATATCCATAGAATTATTTTAGGGTATGTGGGTTTCCACACGATGAAGTATGCGAGCCGATATAGGTACATAATTTATACCATAAATGTATGAATTTAAATTGCGCTACAGCATTGGTGTGTACCCAAAACACTCGTGCCCAGGGGGCTTACTATGAATATCAACATGCGAATATTCGGTTTTGATGTCGCTGTCAAATGTAAGGAAATTTAGATATGGTCACTGTCATTTTCAAACATTTGACAGCGACATCAAAACCGAACATTTGAATGTCGAGATTCATTGTAACGATTCCTGATTCTGAACTCAAGGAAAGTTTACGCCCGGAAACTCCTAACAGTTCCAAACCCTGATTTTGAATTCTAGGAAATTTCGCCCGAAAACGACAGTTTATTTAAAGTTAGTAATGCATGGTTGCAGCTATAATCTAATATTAATAAGTTTTTCATTTTCTAAACGATAACCTACTTTCTTCCATCGAAAAATTTACGGTGCACTGTTAGTTCGAACGTATAATATTTAAATGTCTTTTTTTTAAATTAAGGCCGTAATTCACGAAGTATTCTTCAGTCATTAAAATATGGGAGCTGAAACTTTAATCTAGACTGCAGAGCAATGATATTGTATGTTAAAGCAGCAATGATATTGTATGTTACATACAATATAATTGCTGCAGAGGTAAAATTAAGTGCCGTGCGAACCAGTTTGCTCATTATTATGTCATTCTAATTTTGTTAAAAGATTGAAATATTGAGAGTCTGTTAAATGAAGTTGTGAAAATATACAAACTATATTTTTAGGTTTCCGTACCTAAAAAGGAAAAAAACGGGACCCTTATAGGATCACTCCGTCTGGCAGACGTCTCCGTAGACCGACAGGGTCTGTCAAGAATATTTTTCTCAAGAATGCGAAGAGGTTTAGTGCTGAATTCACCCTAGTATTAATATGAAATACTCGGGTCTGCAATCAAAAATCTCCCTTGTTGCAATTAAAAAATCAGAGCTATAGAGATACAGCCGTTAATACTCCATTTTTGTCGAATATAATATTAACGTAAAGGGAAAATATCAAGATATTTATGATATTGGTAGATAATCACAAAAAAAAATTAAAATATTGCATGTTCGTACGGAAAAGACATTGCGCGAGCCCGACTCGATCTTGACTGGTTTTTTTTCTTAGTGATTTAGATTATGGCGCAGGTTCTAGTTTCGCAATACGGTGAGGAGTGTTACTTACATTGATCATATTATGTAGTTTTATTGTTCATGACGGCCCAAACATTTTGTTGTTTTTATTATCACACCGTTGCCCGCTGCTCTGCTCTCGTTCTTTTAGTGACTAAAGCACCTTTTTAAGCTATCGTAGGCGATATTTGTAAGACTATAATAGCCTTCACACGTTTACTTGGAACCAAAAAAAATCAAAAACTCGCTTACGAGTATGTCATACAAAAGTCGTAAGGAGATTATCGCCAGGCGTTTTGTTTACACGACGACATACTTAACAAGAGATATTCGCCTACGATTTTCTAGCCTCGTGTAAACTCAATCTCGTATGAAATTTTGTCTCAAGCTCATGAAAGTATTTTACAAATCAGTTTGAACTGATTTGAAAGCGAGTTTTGCCGAGATATACCAAGCTTTCCTGAGCTTATCCGATTTGAACTCGAAGTACGATTCTCGCTTGCTAGGTTTACCTACACGGTGACGTCCAATATTGAATGACAAGGTGAGTATCACCCTGTCATGTACTTACTGTATATCTAGTTTACATGACTATAATATTTTTTCTGATACTAATACGATAATCGTACGTTCGAGGCGAGATATTTCATATTTCAAAATACTACAATAGTTACTACGGGAGCTTTTTGAAATCACTGTGCGAAAAAATTTATGGCGATCTAAAAAACATCATCCCCCAGAAATACTCATAAACATGTTTTAATTTTTTTAGTGCTAGCGCGGGCAAGGCTAGTTCAAATTAAAGTGTAATAATACACACATACCATCACGCCTTTTACCTAGCAGGTTGCAGGGGAGGCCCTCAAAGGTGAAAGTGATGGAATAAATACTTAACAAAAATCAATAAATGTATTTTTTATTCTCGGTATTCTTTAAGCACAAAATCTTTCAGTATCACCATATAAATTAATTGAAATTACAGGGAACCTTATTTTTATAAATAACCTAATTGTGGTTATCATAACAGCATTACTAGAACAATAAGTCTCTGATCAAACTACTCTACAGTAAATACACAAATAAAAGTTTTTGTAAATAAAATTGGTAACGACGCGCTCGACCGGAGTGACAAAAGTCGCATCCCGTAAGGCTTAATGCCTGATGACTTTTTGCGAGCAAATGCGTAATATGATTTTCAATAGGCGCATATAATATTAACGCTATATTTATTATGTTTAAAGAACGTTTGTGACAAACGATAGCACAGCAATAAGGTAAGAACTAACTAGAAGGAATATCTTTGCCGAGTTTCATTATAAACGGATTTATTACTAAACGTGTATAGCAAATGTTATAATTTTTCAAATTAGTCCTGAATCACATACCGAAGCAACAGACATCTCTTCGAGATATACTTTACACCACGTGTTAGTTTCAAACAAACAAACAAAGATACGTTTGTAACATAACTGTGGAATGTGGAGAATTTGAGACATTCCACAATTATGCTACAAACGTGTTTAAAAACACATCGATTTAGTGTTTTGCCTCACCCTTCCGATTTTATTATTTGTAATGCTATACCTATGCAATAATCATTTGTTTTGCTTCGTTGTCAACATGATTCACAAACTAGCATAGACTAGTGGACACTATTGTACCCTACCAACAGCGCAGACATGAAAACTTCGTGGCTACATCCGACAAGATTCTTATTGTGTACATGATGAAATTGGTCTCATATACGAATTTCTTACGTAGACACGGTGAATTTTTTAGCATATTGGTACACGTGCAGTAAAGAACCTCTCCGGACCCCAATAAGCTCTGGATGCCACTAACCACCAGGAGGAACAGAACTCTTCGTAATGGGCTGCAGTCTTAGGTAGGGCGGAGGTAACTACCTATTACTATTTCCCCAGATCGGTGTTCAGTTTGAGTAGAGGTTACTGATTGTGCCAATCTCTTTTACATTTTTAACCGACTTCCAAAACAAAAGGAAGGAGGTTCTCAATTCGACACGTATGTTTTTGTATGTGTGTTACTCGATTTCTCAGCCGATCATGAACTAATTTTGATTATTCTTTATTTTGATAATTAACTTAAAATTTAGATACCACAAGCTTAGTCCAAATAAAAACAATTCACTTTTTAATACCAAATAAATCATAAAACTTTTTTAACCATCAAACGTTCACTGAATGCCCAGTCTATTCAATTTCCAACGCTACAAATGACTTGTGAAGTAGATACGATGTTATGTGAAACTGTACCTGTATATTATTTATAATCTGTGTATAGTACGGGCGGTGTACGAATCTAAGGAAAATAAATACATTACCCATGCCAAAGCGATCACAGAGCAATCTAGCTAAGGCGAATATACAGACCATAGGTTAGAGTCTGTACCGAATAATCCCTAACGAACACAAACAGAGGAGCCGTTCAGTTCGTACAATGGCGAAAGCCATCCAATTTGATCCAATCATCCGAAACTTCACTGAACCAACCGGCCTGGCAGGGTAGCCCTTGAACCATAGATAAGAACAGCTGAAGTAGGACAGTAAACCGACAGTTCTGTCGGGAGCGGGGAGCTCTATCAGTCTTTCACAAGGATCGACTCGCGGCAAAGTCAAATGTATGGGCTTATATACCCACCGAGCTCCCGCCAAACAACTCTGTCCATTGGCGCCAGGAAATGGGCGCCAAAGCGTTTACTCAAAACATAACTATTAACAAAATAGATCTTAAATCCAATAAGATACACATTTTAAATTCATTAAATAATCCAATAATTATTATCATTAACTAATAACAAGGATTAGAATGATATTAGTAATCTTTACAATAAAAGTTGTAGTATTCAAACATAATAAATTTTACAAAAACATAATTTTATCATAAAATGCTATGAATCACATTTGTATGACACATGCACATAAACAATCATCTTTTAATTAATTAGGCATCATTCAATAGTTATATCACATAAAATAGACAATTATTAACAATAATTGAAAATTCTAGTACTTAACCTCAATATTGTATTTACAAATTTAATATCTCCGACATAATATATAACCTAGTACGTAACACATATAACCTACATAGTTCAGGACAGGTAACGAATAAATTAAATTAATAAATATTAATTTGATAATTATGTTCTATAACTATTTTCATAATTATAAATTCGTTTTTATAAACATTAATATTATCTAGTGTATTTTGTCTAAGTCTCTATAATTTTATGTGTGAGTAAAAAAATTGAAATAATGTTTTTATTTACTTATTTATGAAGTTTAGACCATGTTATATTATGGGGATGTAAGTAGGGCCATACATACGTCTAAGATCCACTTCTCTGTTGTTATGAGGGACTTCAACGCAAAGCTGGGCAAGATAAGCGATGAGCTTTAATACTAAGAGGCTTACAAAGGCTTCAAAATGTTTGCAAGAGATTTGTCTATTGGGCAAAGCCAGTTGACAAAGTTAAATAAAAATCACCTGAGGCAGAGCTGAGTCTCAGGATTTTTATTTATTTTAGTTGGAGGCCAAATAGTATACATTATATATAATGGTGGGAGTAAAAGAAATGTTTTCTTAGGTGATTCGATGATACTCTATTATTATGTTGTATTGGATTTGTACTCTTTCACAGTTCTCAGCCCACTGCTTGATTATACTGGTAATAACAATATATTGCTACATGAACATTTAATTATAACTGACCATTCTCTTAAAGTAGGCGGTACAGTACTGTTCGTGATGGCATAAATTAGGTGAGGCCTATGTTCAGCAGTGGACGTCTTTGGGCTGATATGATGTTGATTCACTTAAAGGTTGCCCGGTCTGACTAGATGCGGAAGGCGGGGGACCGAGTATTATGGCTGTTAGGAGAGGCCTATGTCCAGCAGTAGACAGCAATAGGCTGAGATGATGATGATGATTCCCTAAAAATGTAACTCATATACAAATTCCTTCAATTAACTATTGCCGTCAGTACTCATATTAGTTTGAAGACAAATAGGTGGATACAATGACAATAATGCGCACGGTACCTATAATATATGTACTAATTAAAAAATGATTTTAGAAAATTTAAATAGAAGGAAAAATTCCAGTGGTCACCCGGGCAACGCGAGCGGAGTCGCGGGGTACAGCTCACTACATTATAAGATAATAATATTCATAAGTTGGAATTACTTATTCCAAATGAATGAACCTAAATTATTATTTATTGTCATAATTTGTTGTACTTAGCATGTTTTTACTTATAGCGAAGGGGAAGGAGAAATTACACAAACGAGGTGTTTTTAGGCAAGTTTCCTAGCGTAAATATGTCACGTGGAGCCTTGCAATTATTATATCCTATAACACATAATTATCTTGATCCAAATTCTTACTGTTAGTTATGATAAGTACCCAGAATTATTTTGAAATACCAAGACTCTTTGTTGTTAACAAACTCTGCACATAAAGTTAGTTCATAAAGTCCGTATCTTTTATGTGTAGGTAGGTTTAAGGGCCTCTGCGTGTTAAACCTGTGTTCCCGCATACGCGTTCCAAAAGGACCGGGAGTACTTCTCACCATAGTGAGAAGTAGAGCCGTGAAAAAGGAGTCATAATAAGAAAATAATAATAATTTTTATTTAACATAATTAAGGGTTTCAGTTCGGTTCGTCAAACCCGGTCGACAGTCTCGACTTCCTTACGTAAGTGACCAGTAATATATAATACTAACGGTCGCTCGCGTGGATGTCGATTACCGCTGCAAAAAGCCTACCCAGAAAAGACACGGTTAGCAAAATGATTCCCAGGTCAAAGATTTTTAAATAAGTAATAAAATGGTTGTTGTGCCTCACTCTACATAGATAGGTATAGTGTGTCGTGGACTTTTTTGTAGATATTTATAAGATCTACAATTAATTAGAACATTTTATGGTTCTATCTTTTATAGTTTAGGCAGCGTACGCAAAATAAGTAACTTTTCTGGTCGATTTTTTATACCTAGTGTCCAAAAAAACCAAATATCTTACGGAACCCTATTTTTTTTTTCAAAATAAAATTTAGCCTATGTTACTCGTGGATAATGTAGCTTTTGAATGGTGAAAGAATTTTTAAAAACGGTCCAGTAGTTTTTGAGCCTATTCATTACAACCAAACAAAGTTTTCCTCTTTATAATATTAGTGTAGATGTAGATAAATATGTCTACTCACGTTAGTTTTAACAACTTTGCACAGTGCTGACTGTGCAAAGTTGTTAAAACTAACGTGAAGCTTTGTGCTGACAAAGCTTAAATTCAATACGAGGTTTTGAAGTGGGGAAAATCTCGTCCAAAGATTCCGTACCACAGATATACACATACAGCCTAGGTGTATCTAATAAAAGCGTGTTACAAATTGAACATTGTTGTAAGCGTGTTTTACATACGTTAGTCAGTTTAACTTAAGTAGTAGATGGGGAGAGATAGCGTAGTAAGGGGGTGTGGGTGGGTGATTGACGAAAATCGATCACATTTCTTAACTCCCACTACGCTGTACCGAATTTATCGTCTAAAGTCAAACTACTAGGTACTCGTTGCCGTTGTCACCAAAAGTAATCGGGGTTCTCTACTAAGTAGATTGAATATCCAATAAGTTTAAATGGGTTAACATTCAACAACTGAGCATCCTTAGTCCCGTTTACGAATTAGGTACTTAATTATAAAAAAAATCATCTTAATTATTTTATTGTTATTTTATGACCTTCCAAAAAATAAAAAACTAAAACATACAAAGTACTTGCTATATAACAGGGCATAAGTACATAGGGAGATGTAATTAACGTAAGTCTTACTTAATATAATAATGATCAAAAGTTTTATTTCGTTTGAAAATGAAAGCAGAAACACGTTTGGTTATAAAAGTAGGTATCGTATCTGGGAGCAACGCTTAAAGTAATTAGCTGCCTGTCATTCCCACAAAGTTTTATAATATACATTTATTATGCCACGTCGCGACGCTCCGGCTATCTTAAAACTCCGCAGTAATGTTTTAATGAGTGTAAGGAAAAGGCTTTCAAATACCAATACTGGTTGGTTATTTCTGATACAAAATTAAATAAAACAATATTTTTTTCCTAAATTGGCAGACGACATGGCCTACCTAATATGATGATGATGGTATGTGGAAACCACCGCCCAAAGACAAGGTACAATTCTGTGATATTTCAAACTGTAACCAATTGAAATTGTAATTACTTTGACGATTAAAAAGAGTGGCTGTGGTTTCTAGCCACAAGTTCTTTTCAGAATTCAACCTTGTCAATGAACTGGCCTTTGGCAAATTTGCTCACCCCTTTATTAGGCTTTGTATGACGTTCATATCGATATCGATAAATAAAGAATTGGACTATTTGACTATTGACAATGTCGTCGCCGCCCCGGCTTAAACATCCAGTGTTGATATTCGGTTTTACTCAAAGGAGCCCCCGATCGCAGTTTGGACGAACACGTAAACGTCCTCCAGCAATAAGTGTTTATAGTGCGTACAATGTTTTTTTAGGAATATGTCAGTTTGTTAATTTTGCTTCATTTTTGTTGCCTTGCTTTATCTAGAGTGACAGTTCCCTCACACAGTAAGCCTCGCTACGCGTCTATTGCCGACAAAGGTTGACGGCGCTTTCGTGATCTTTAAAAAAAAATTAAAATTTAATATTATATTTAACATTTCAATACAAGAAGTGAATAATAAAGCGAAGAAAAGAGAAAAATGGCGATTGCTTCACCTACAACAGCGAAGCTCTTAAATAAGAGAGCGTCATAAGATAAAATTTCTGTTCCGTTAAATATTATAATTACATAAATAATTTATAATGCCACTAAGTATTTTATGTAACCACTAACCACATCAAAGGAGAGCGTCTATATTAGTTCGTTGTTCACTGCATATGTAAATGTTTAATTAACTCTTTACATTTGTAGAGCGTGTACGACGTCGACGGTACTGCCAACTAGTGTACAGAAAACATACATGTTATAAATAAACATTCGTGACTGAGTTTGTTCTAGTGCTGTAGATTTAGTCGCATCAAAGTTTGTACGTTTAGTGTCATTCGATTAGGTAAAGCGCCTGTTTCACCACTGGCAAATAAGCGCTAGATAGCCTATATGAAACTTACTTGACATTTTTTTGTATGTCAAAAAACTGTGTAGTATGTTTTTCATATAAAATCTGTCAAAAAAGTCTCAGGTAGTTTATTAGACCCTTATTTGAAGGTGATGAAACAGGTCCTAAGTTGATTTGAAGTTTGTTAAAGTTTTCGCTTTAGTTTAAGTTTTAAAGTTTTAGGCTTCGCTCCCGTCGTTCTTTATTTGGCCATTGCTCAGCTCTATTATAACGCAGCGTGATGTTATATAACCTTCCTCGACAAATGGGCTATCCAGCACTAAATGAATTTTTCGAATTGGTTCAATAGTTCCTGAGATGAGCGTTCAACTAAACAAACAAACAATCAAACAAACTCTACAGCTTTATAATACGATTATAGATTAGTACAGATAACAGCAATACGGCCATAATAAAAAAGTCTAGTATTTATTAATTATTAAATAAACTACCTAGACATAATAATTATTATTTATAATTGACGGCATAATATAATATTGTCACAACGTTTAGACATTTTGTCCATCGTTAGAGATTTAGTGTTGTTCTTTATTACATTATTTTGTGAAACAGAAACAGATATATTTATTTGTCAATGTTACCTACATTGACAAATAAATAATTTGTCAATTATTTTAAATTTACATAAGAACTTGAGTTATTAAATTAGTGAGCGCTACATTGTACCAATAGGCAAACAAATTTTAAGATAAACAAAAGAAATATACCTACCTATTATAATTAAAGCTATGTTTAATAATTATGTTAAAAATTAAAGTTAACACAACAAACTAAACAACAAACAAAGTTCAAAAGAATTATTGTCTGCGATTTCAATTTATTCTAAAGCATATGTGGTATTCTTTGTATTTAAAGTCTGGCCACTTAGTTTCAACCAGCGCTGGCCATTTCCTCCCATATAAAATAGAAGAAAAAAAAAACGTGCTGTCCTCAACGTTCTGTAGAGGAATTTTTTTGCGTTCATAGCGTCTGTCACCTGCTATTTATAAAAGCTCATAGGAAGCCAACAGGAAATTGCACCGGTTTGGATCGGAAAGGGAAGTTGTTGCGTTGTTAATAAAGCAGTAGGTATTCGTGAAATAAAAAGACCTCGGCTTATTTTAACTATTCGTTCTCTTTCTATCATTCAAAAACTAACTATTGGCTATGCCTAAACTCTCATACATAGCCAATAGTTCGATTCGCCAACGATTGTTCCAGAATTCAATTCTAACTAGGGCTAGTTAATTCAATTCTAATTAGGGAACAATCGTGTGGGTTAGTCGTTTTGAAATATATGTACGAAGTTGTTTGGTTTAATATCATCATCATCGTCCTGCGGGCATGGCACATCATTTTGGCGGGAATTGAGCCTACTATACCACGCTGCCCAGACGGGTGGTTTTCTATCAAATTTTTCTTTTCTCGCAGTGCTCTTGTCTGCTTAAGCATGCTCCCTTATACGACACCCACGGGTTGAAATGGGGTAGTGACATTATTATTCTTAATCCGTCACTACACGGATTAATGTATGCCTAATAAATTGAATAATGGAATACAAAATAAAATACCAATGAAAAAAAGTTTCTATACTGCTTTGCCTACATGCGTACGGTACGGCAAAAAAGTTTTTTTCCGTCTTGAAATTATCAGTCAAAGCCAAGTGTTTGAAAATCTTACCCCCTACTATATGAGACAAAACATGGCTAGTGAAATGTCTGTGTGATGCGCCCCGGCCTATCCCTTCGGAGAAAAGGCAAGATAACTACTATGATGATTACAATGATTTTAAATTAGGAAAGAATTCAGTATAATTTTAATTTATTTGTTAAAGTAATCCGCTTAGTGCTCGACTTCCTTTATTTTCTTCTTGGACACAATTTATGCAATTTTCGGATCGAAACTATTATCTCCGAAAATTACACCTAAAGTATTTTTAAAAGATCTGTCGAAGTATGTGCCACTCATAAGTGTTTGCCGAAAATTTAATAATTTGAGTTTCTGTTACATGTATGGAGAAGTGCGGCCCAGTGCGAGGGGAACCCTCAGTGCGCGAGTCCGACTCGTACTACCCACCTTTATGCATTATGCATTTTTTTTTTGTGATTGAAATGTTTGGTATTAATAGGTAATGGTATAGCTATAATTTAGAATAAATATTCACGTAAAAGTGTTAGTCTGGAATAAACTCTCACTCTTACCAACATTTTTTAGGCTTATCACTTTATACCCCGTCCAATATAGTATTACTATTCAGTGATGTATTGATTTATTTACTGGACCTAGAAAAAATACTGTTGAATATCTGTAATTTTATTGTAGATACGTTTTTAGTGCACCATATTACATAAAAAAATAAATACATTTGGACACATCCCTGATTTATGTCATGTCACGTGATGAATGAATGAAGGAAGAGTGACAAAACAAATATATGAGGCGAATGTGAAAAGAAACGTTGGAAGGGAAAGACCTAGAAGAACATAACGATGACCAAATAGGTGACGTTCTAAAGAAGGGACAGATCAGAGAGTACCCTCAACCGGCGAGAATGATGAAAAGACTGATGAATGTTGAAGAAGCTAAAGATGTATGTCAGAATCGTAGCAAGTGGAAGGAAATGGTATCTGCCTACCCCTCCGTTGGGAAAGAGGCGTGATCTATATGTATGTATGTATGTACGTGATGAATGTACTAGTCTGACATATCGTTAGAATAGATAGATCGAAAAGATTACCACTTAGCTAGCATCTCTGATCATAAACAGTCATAACAGCCGTGGATACTTGCAATATCAAAACCATTACGGATCCGATTCCACTCAAAAAGTCAACTATTCACTCAACCGACAGCTTACTACGTTAAAAAACCGTAAAAAGTACTGAAAAATTCTATTTTTCAATACTGTACCAAAAAGAAACAATTTAAAGGCCGGAAAAAGAGAGTTTTTATTAAAAAATATATTTCACAGCCAGATCCAAGTTACGTGCAATATTTCAAAAAGTTTATTGATATTTAATCAAAGCTCAAACTTCGTCGTTATAGGCCAACTCAATTTATTTTGTCCATTTGCAAATTCGTGCAACACTTTTAAAAGGATTTTTATCGGTTTCGGTTTTTCAGTTTACTATTTCGATAGCACATTTTTAGTGATAAAAGAAATATGAAATCTTTTGCCTTGTGGTCACCTTTTTTAACATTCAATATCATTGCTTGTGGTACTTATTTAATTGTAATGTAATTTTAAAAGTAAGACAAGAACTTCATTTTTAGGGTTCCGTAGTTCTGACTAGGAACCCTTATAGTTTCGTTTTGTCCGTCTATCTGTCTGTCTGTCTGTCCGAGGTTTTGCTAAGAGATCGTTAGTAGGTACTAGAAAGCTGTAATTTTGTAGGAGTGCGTATATCAATTACGTCGAAAAAGTGGTAAAATAAAATTTTGGAAAATATTTTTTTTAGGGTCGGTCCCCCATACAAACATGTAAAGTGGGGTTGAATATTTTTTTGTCGTCTAACCCATCGTGTGGGGTATCGTTGAATAGGTCTTCTAAAATGACTTGGGAGTTACTAACATTATTTTTTCGATTTAATGGTCCATTTACGAAATATTAAACTTTAAAGAGCAAATTTTTGTTCCAGTAGGGCGTCACCCCCCCCCCCCCCTAAAAATCTGCTGGCTTGAAAAATCTTCAAAAAATCATGATGATAGTGCATATCATGAACTTTAAATGAAAAGTATAGAGGTTAAAATAACTTTATTAGTTTAGCAGTAATAGTCGTTGAACTTGGGTGTTGGATAATTATACAAAATCCTTAGCGTAGGAGTTAATACTCCTAATATTACCACATAATATACCATTACTTACATTCAGAATAAAGAACAACAGAATTCCAAACAGAGGTCCCAACAGTACTATATTGTGATAACGGGCTACTACGGAACCCTACACTGTGCGTGGCCCGACACGCACTTGGCCAGTTTTTTATAAAGTAAGAAACAATACACTACATTGCAAAATCAATGGAATAGTAGATCAGCTAAAATATGAATATACACGTGAAAAAATTGGATAGTAGTGGTCCAAAGATATTCACTTATCTACTAATTTCGAGTTCCCGGAATTTTGACAACGCATTTCATCATTTTTATCATTACACCTAAGCCTCTGTTGGAAATAGGTCTCTCAAAGCGACCGATCTTGTTTACGTAGGTACCTACATTGACTCCCATGAGGGTTACTACACACATATTCGGGTCGGCATTGTCAGTTCGGCAGTATTTGCCGAGCAACAAAGCCGATCCGAAGCAATTACTACACTTGTTCGATTTTGATAATTTTGTGCTGATCGATTTATTCGGTTTGGCACATCATTCGATTGGGCAGTACTATTTTGTTGAACGAAAAAGCCGACACGTAGCAGCTACTATGTTAGGTTCGGCATCATTCGGCTTGTGCTGATCAGGTAGTTCTAGCCTAGCCAAAGCCGAGCGGCATTTTTCCCGAACAATCATCCACATAATATTCGTTACCAAACCGCAGTGCCGCTGCCGATTAATGCTGGCCCGAATATGTGTGTAGCAACCCTTACATTTTTAGACCGTTGCGTCGGTCTATCTTGTGGAGGGCCGCAGTAATTTTCTTATACAATCATCAAATGTTTCAGAAGCCTTGTTGATTAAAAGGACTTAACGACAATAATTTATATGTGGAATTTCATTTTCATATTCACATAATTATGATGAGGCAACACTTATGATTAACCCTTTGCACGTCCATGGCACGAGTGACCAGTCGTTCAAAAAAAATAAGTATTTTAAATATTATTTGAATTATTATTATTTTATTTTTTTATTTAGAAACAAACAGTCAATATATATTTTATACAGATGTAATATATTAACTTAAACTAGACAATAAAGTTTCCTGAATTAATGTTCTTTTATTATAATAAGTACCATTACAAAAAAAAATTGTGGCAATGTATCATGTACTGATAGCTATCACCTGTTTTTGGTGCCGAGGGATCTACTTCCACTCAGTATTTTTAATATAGTACATTTCTTACAAATAATAAGATCAAGGTACACTTAATACAAGTGACAAACGCGCTCTTCTTTATAAATCCCGACGGCAACAACGTCGAGCAGTAAAAGCCGCAACCGTTCTCACATTTCTACTCGTGACTGATAAATAAAGAGCATTACTAGAGCGAAACTATTCTAGACAAACAACAATACTCTTATTCACTGCTTAAGTATTTGTTTAATAATAAAAATAGAATAGAACCAACATTTACTTTCAATGTGTATTTTAATGACAGGTGCGACACTTTGAATAATATACTTATATAGACTAACAGAATGTGACGCTTAGGATGCTTTTTATACCACGACGGTGGCAAATGATGGTAAGCGGTTACCGTAGCCTATGCTTAGCACTCTTACAAGTTGATAATAATGATAATACAAGAGGAACAGAAACACATGTCACCCTTGAGAGTTTGAGTACCTACCGATTCAGTTTTTGGGCCTCAGGGATATATTCATTAGCAACCCATTAATGTCCCACCGCTGGGCTCGGGTCTTCTCTCCTCTATCTAGAGAGCAGCAGCTGAGAGGGTTTAGGCCATAATCCACAAACGCTGGCCTAGTGCAGGGTCAGACATACCTTTAGAATTTCTTCTAGGGTATGGGAGTTTCCTGCTGCTAACTGTCTCGATGGCGCAGCGGGGAGTGCGAAGTACGACTGCTGTGCAAGAGATCCCGGGTTCGACTCCGGGTCGGGTAAAAATGGTATTGGGTTTTTCTATCATAATATCCCAGTACTTATAAAGATTTTACCGGAGTTTGGTAAACAAATGTTCCCGTTGATGACAATATGCTCGTCCCCTATTTCATGGGACCAAACGTAGCTGGCGAAATGTGGGTGTGAAACACCTCTGCCTACCCCTTTGAGGAAAAAGGCGTGATGCTATGTTATGGGGGTTTCCTCGCGATGTTTTCCTTCACCGTTACCTGATGGTAAGTCACATGACTAGTACATATAAATTCCACAAAGTGAAATCCACATTGGTACTGCTGGTCGGAATCGAACTCAGACCGCGTGTTTAGCACGCCGCCGCGCCGGTACTTATCCATTCAGCCACCATTGCTTTTTCGCTCAGGGATAATATATTAAACACGTTAATAGTACGATAAATGTAGTTTGTCACTGTAGGATGTTTATGTTGGCTGATGATACATGTTTAATATGTAGTAGCCGGTAGAGTCTTAAAATAATAATTATTAGAAACACAGTTATAACAAGATTTGGATCAAATTACAAAATGGGCACTCGACAACGGTATAATAATCAACACAATAAAACTAAATAAATGTATAATACATTCACCCTATAGTGACAAAACGGTGACTGGTGAAAGTATGAAGATTGTGAGACACTCGTATGAATGCTTAAAGCCGTGCTACATGATTATAAACCTGCCTTCCACAGATGTGCCCTTGGTGGATTCCAACCGTGTAGCCGGCTGTTGTAAACTATACAAACTACGCGGATGGCAACCAAGCTCCCATCAGGGTCACTCTGTCGGAACGCAAGTTTTTACCGTGTAGAAAAGGTATTCCATAAAGGAAATTTACTATACATGTACATGATTGTGATGCTGTGTATCCCCATTTAAATAATCAGGGTTAGTCGTAGATAGCCGTTTCTGTTGGAAAATGAATGTCAATTATGTATGCAAGGGACCTAGGTATTTATTTCAATAGCTTAAAAGAATAGTTTGTAAGTATAAAATGAGTGAGCAATGAGCGTAACGCCTACAAAGTACCTTAGATGCATTATTATTATATTTACAGTAAAAAAAGAATAAAAAAATAATATTATTTTAACTCGCAGTACGTACCCCAGTGTGATACTCGTAGAATATGTACCGACATAGTTCCGGCTCTTGAACTTTAGCTAGTGCGATCACAATACTAGACTGCGTCCGCACTTATAAATTGGCAAACGCAAACTAACCACTTTTACGTCTATCAAATTTTTTTTGTTTCTAATCATAAACATTTATAAAACAATTAATGATTTTATACTAATATAATTATGTTTACATTATAAACAATACGCCTATACCTGATTGTCTGTTGGTGTTTTTATAAATATTACAATAGGCATTATGAGAAGTATTTTATATTATATAAAATACCAAATTAGAAAAGAACGCAGTTTGTCTCGAATAGTGTAACCGAGCGCTATTTATCAATCAATTAATACCTACCCTTCAGTGTACACGAGGAAAGCTATAGAAATGCGTTTTCATTTTTCAGCTAAATGCAACCACCATCATATCTAGAAGTTATTTCACAAGGCTTCCCAAGGCAAGGACATGAATGCCCTACGCTGTTGCAATAAAACGACTATCTGGACTCAAGCGTTCATGTTGCTAGTCGCCATTCTCGGCTCAGAATAAACTTGCCTTCACGATATTTGTGAGGGGCCTATTCACAGGCGACTCAAGTACAGAGTTTCATGGAATAGTTCTTTTATATCGCACTGTAGGTATTCTTCCTTATCCGTTATGCGATAAGTAATATTTTCCTTTTTGGTATAAACTTTGAATGTAACTGGATTTCTTTGCTTAGACCGTAATTATTATTCATTAAGTATGTTATGGCTGGTAAACAATTATGTGGTACCTTTGCTACTCTGGGCCTTTTTTAATCGTAATGATCACCTTCTAGGGTACAGGTAGTGATCTATTAAACTATAAATTGAAGAATTAATCTAGCTCCTCTTATTTGTGATTTATTTGAAATAATTTATTCGAAAGACAGACTAAAAATATATGTAGTTATTATTCACTGACGTTTTTCTCACAAAAAGAACAATGAAGCATTATTGATTTTATTTGTCTTAGTCTTGTTTTCGGTTACAATGCCTGTGCTAGGAGATTTTATAAAGCAAGCTGTCGCCCACGGTCCATCTGGAGTAAAAAGGAGCCTAATTATAATTTAAGTTAGTCCTCTAACAATACTTTGGTGAAAACATAGGTAAAGACAGACAAAAATTTTTGCTTCTGTGGCTCCATAAAAGACTCCCACTTGCATTATCACATAGTATAAAACAAAGTCGCTTTCTCTGTCCCTATATCCCTATAAGTATATGCTTAAATCTTTAAAACTACGCAACGGATTTTGATGCAGTTTTTTTAATAGATAGAGTGATTCAAGAGGAAGGTTTATAGCTATAAAATACATACCACGCGGGCGAAGCAGCGGGAGCTAGTCTATAATGATCTAAAATCAACCAGTGCATTCATTTTTATGATATAAATCCTTATTTGATGCAATACTTTCGAGTATACGAGAAAATTACCCTAAAATGTACTAAACTTTATAGAACCACTATAAAGTTTAATACATTTTTTATATAATAAATAGTTAAGTATAAAAAATTATTACCGAACAATTCATGATTGTTGATATACGTGTCCGACGGTCATACTTCGGCATTCAACATTTCGATGCAAAAATTTCATTAGGATTTCAATCCGGACAGAATATGAGTCAATAAGAGTACAGCGAAAAGCTCGGTCATAGTATAAATAGAGAAGTAGGTTAACTAAGGCCGATCGGCGAATTAACAGCCTACTCTTGCGTTGACGCATAAGGATGTCACTTTTAGTTAAATATTATTTGCTTATAATGAGCAGTATTAGGTTTCATTTAGGTACTTATTATATTGAAATATTTTGCCAATGCATTATTGAGGTTGGCCTTTTAAATATTTATTCATTACCTGTATTACATGATGACGTCATTTAACGTTTTGCTTCTTATCACCATGGGTCTTTATAGGTAGGTAATAGTGATTATTCGTTTATTAATCATAACTTACAAAATCAAAAAAAGAATGAGCGGTTCATAAATTAACTCATGAATAGAACGACAACAAACACACTTTCACATCTTTTATATAGATATAATAATATATCAATATTATACAATATGTATATGTATAACAAAGTGTTAGTTACCTACACCATTTATAACTCAAATCTGTGTACCTAGCCGTTCGCTGAGCAGATTTTTATGATAGAGCAGGCGAATGCGAGCAGGCGTGCAGTCACAGAATAAATAATATATGGTGCAGTGTACCTACAATAGCTCGCGCGATCTAGAGATGAGGCGTATATACTAGAACAAATCCGAAGATTAGGTATTAAATTTGTTGGATTTGTCTTAGCCCAGTTACTAGTAAATAACTTATAATCATTTCATTACAAATGTTTAGATAGGTACTTACTTTTCTTGTTCAATAGCTATTCTGAAAAATGATATATTATGTCCGAATTTGAGGTGTTATTAATATTATTGAGACACCCAAAAACACTGCTATATATTTTTGCCATCATCATCATCATATCAGCCCAATGACGTCCACTGTTGAAAATAGGCCCCACCTAATTTCCGCCACAGCGAGCGATTTTTGCCATGATACCTACCTATTTTTCTACAAATCACAAAACCACTTAAAACCTTGTAGGTACGCTGAATTATGTAATGAGAGCAGGTGATGCGAGCATGCGTGCAGTCACAGAATAAATAATATGGTGCAGTGTACCTTCAATAGCTCGCGCGATCTAGAGATGAGGCGTATAACTATACTAGAACAGATCCGAAGATTAGGTATTTTACGATACTAGGTGGCACCTATTCCAATTTCCATAGTACTAATTCCCATGAAGTCCGTAAAATCTTTAAGCATTCTGCACTGTTTCTGTTTCACTTACTCATATTGAAACTGTGTTTTGCTATCTTGCTCACGTAAGTCATGTGAGAGCGAGACGACGAAATACAACGTTGTTTTTGTCCCGCTCTTTTGCAACCGGTGTGAAAGAACTGTGAAAACCGGTTTGTACGTGTCAGTAATGACATAATATAAACAAGATTTGACGTTTCGCGGTATTTTATGTGAACTGTATCGAGTATCGGGCTATCGGGTATGATATCGAGTAGTATATCCCGTAGAACCCGATATGGAGTACTTACGGATTACGTGTTTGTTGAGTAGAAAAGCAAGTGATAACTAACTTTTTGTTTTAAAACTTTACCGATGGTGCCTAAAGGTACCTATAGCTGGGTAAACTTGACATGCTTGATAAACATTAAAAAAAGTACAAACAAAACATTTTAAAACTTATTACATTGTCGATTTTGTAAATATTTTGTACTTATAAATTAAGTGAAATCTTTTAAATACGCCTGCTTAAGAACTTTTAAATTGTTTTTTACAAACGTAACTAATACATTTTTGGTACGTTGATACTCCTAAGCCTGTAAAAGATAAAATATGAAGGGAAGATATCATTTCATCAAGCCGCTTTATATACGTCTGCATGTTTTATTATTAAAATATCTAAGACATTTAAATAAATTTAGTATTTTTTTTCACTAAGTATCAATTTTAAGAAGTAGGCAAGTACTAGTGTACTTGGACTAGGTGGACTTCATGGAACAGAACAGGTATTTGGATCACGTATTTATATAGACTAGGACTAGGTGCCCCTAGTCCCTAATTTACCTAGTCCAACCCATCTCTAGCGCTTTCGCACTCACGGCACGAGCCACATTGCCGAAGTTCCTTCTTAAACCGGCTTATATTGTGTTAATGTGTGCGTGAAAGCGCGTGCGGAAATGGCGCCCAGTGCATACGCACACATTCAAACCGGCAGCGGCCCATTTCTTTTATTATATTCATTTCTAAGTCGTTCTATTGTTCTTTCTTTACTGTGGCTCTATTAGTTCGTTTACGTCCAATTACACTGGCTCATTGGACATCACGCATTTAGATGGAGATTTGGTTTCGTGGTACGGTAGTACACGGCGCGGCCGGCGTGGTTAATTGATCATTTTTATTAAAACCTTTTAGTATTAGTTTGAGCCGCTCGTAGCTGTGTGTATGTTATTCTGAAATATCAATATCACAATGCTACAATAGCCACTCAAACTTAACTTCCTTACGATCATTGAGAGTTATTACTTATTACACTACACGTTTTCAAGATCCCTGTAAGGCACCTCCTCAACACCGTGTATAACACTATTAGTTATTTAATTAGTAAGAACAATAAAAAAATCTGTCCCCTTTAACCATCCAACGTCACAATTTATTCATGTTAACCAACATTCAACGAACAATTTAGTTGTATGTATGTATTTAATCAAGCAATAATTATTAAGGCACGCAATAGACAGGGTTGGCTGTTTCGACTTTTTTGCAATTACTTATCACAATATTACCTATTATGTACATTAATTGTGCAAATAACTCAATACTTTGCAAACGACTATTGATAATAATTGAATTGAATGAAAACCTTTTCAGTTGTTTATAAAAACTCCTACCTGCCTTACACAAATATAGAACGCTTATTTTACTAACAACTAACAATATGTAAAGCACGTACCTAAAAATCGGTCTTTGTATTTTACAGAATATAGGGCCTCAGAAATCCTCTACCTACATAATAATTTTATTAAAAGGAGAATCGCAATCAAAAAGCTCAATTCAATTTGTTGAGGTCAATATCGTTGTCAAATATTTAATATGAAAATTTTAAATATACTTCTAAGTAATTCTTTTATTTTAGGTTATAAATATGTTGTTAACTTTTAAATATAAGTTTTAATTGAGTTAAATAATTTGATGTAGTATGCTGTAACGTAATATATTATATATCTTGAATAGGCCATATACCTATAGGTATATAAATAAATAAATAATATTATTTTTTATGTCGGACATAATCCATATTTGGTTAGTAACAGAAAACGTATTAACTATACTAGTTATACAGGGTGGAATTTTGTAATGCCACCTGAAGGGAAAGTAGGTACTTTTCATACTGGAGATAGATAATTTTAATCAAAAGAAACATTCCTTTGTTTTTAAAAAGAAACAGAACTGTATTTAACGATTTCCGGAAATTCGCTTGCCATACCCAGGAATCGAACCAGCTGAAATTCCAAAAAATAACTAACTAAGAAACGGTAAATTAAATAAAAACAAAACCATGAAATCTTAACATAGAAATTCAATGAGACTTTTACTCAATGGTCCGTAATCTTTACTTAATTATGTTCGTAATTAATAATTATCTTTGACGTCATTTATTCACTAAAAATAAGGACGAACTATTTAGATACGAAAATTGCGATATCCACGTGTTTGTTGTGCAGGTCAAATAAAAAAAAGTTGCGACATAACTGCGTGAGGCACTAGAATTCCCACGTTAGTAACGTAAGTAAGAATTATATGGTTTTGTTATTATCTAATTAACCATGTTTGTTAGTAAGACTCGATCCTTAGGGTTGACCCTATCGATCAATGCCATAAAAGTACATTTTGTTTTTTCAGCTGGTTCACTTTCCGAGTGTGGCAAGCGAACTTCCGAAAAATTATATATTAATGCAGTTTTGTTTCTTTTTAAAAACAAAGGAATGTTTCCTTTGAGTAAAATTATCTATCTCTAGTATTAGGTAAGAGTACTTTCCCTCCAGGTGGCATTACAAAATTCCAGCCTGTATTTTAAAATAACATAACCAGCAATCATCATCATCATCATCATCATTTCAGCTTATTGCTGTTCAACCAACAATATTAAATTATTATTTTAATTAAAATTAATTTAAATATTACATAAAATATGACTTAAAATAATATAAACTAATAAAATATTAAAAAAGTAGAAAATTAAATTATATGGCTAAAATTAAATGACTAAATACGTTACTGCGAATACAGTCTCTGGACACTTAGCACCACTGGCCTTAAAGACAAAGAACTCAGTCTTTTTGCTATTGTACGATAAGCCATTAGTGCATATTACTCGCAAATTGCATATCCTTCACGTCCTCGTCACAGTAACTGATGATATTGACACTAACGTCATCAACGACACCCGATTCTCTTATTACTGAGCTCAACAACCAACATTGATATAGAGATTAAATAACTTCGATGAATTTACTTCACCCTGTCTCACCCCACGCTGCAAACTGTACCATAGAGATTGCTTATTGACCCATTTCACACTGTTAAGCTGGTTGCTGTACCAGTACTGAAAGTTACGCAACAGATTTGCCGGCACATTTATCTCCATCAGCTTGGCCCACATGATACGTATGACACGAGGTCGAAAGACCGTGAGATATCTAAGAAGCAAGAACATACGGGCGTTCGATGACTCGTATAAAACTGCACAGTGTGTATAAAAGCCTGGATCGCAGTTTCTGTCCATAGATCATTACGAAAATCGAACATCGTGCAGATACAAAAAATCATTCAGACGCGCGTCCGCGAGGCTTTCGACTACCATCGCAACGGGGAATTAGAGCAGGAAGTCGGGGAAGTAGAGTTTTGCCATGTATAAGTATAACCTTTTCTGTTAATTTGGCAAACCTCTTTACACTCGCGCTGTCACTTTTGAATTTTGATCGGAAGTGAAAATAAGAGCTTCGAGAAGATTCTCTAAGAAAAAAGGAGTGGAGTGTGAACTTTGAGGTGGGCAGGTGGCCCTTGATATTGGCTTTGTGTATTTTTACTACCGTTCGTTATTGTCTTGCCGCAGTAGAAATGCAAATAAACGTAAATATAAAGCTATAAAATGAGTTTAATTCATAATTCAATATTGTTAAAAACCTACACTTTCCCTAAGCGGGAAGACGCCCCTAGTGTTACACATAGTGGCCAGGGAAATGGGCTGATAGTTACATTTTGTTGTATGTGTTCCCCGTCTGATTTTTAACACTGGGCACTACAATCGTCTTCATAGGGTCACAGGGGCAGTACGAGTGACACATATATAATGAATAAAACATAGACTAATATGTTTGTTGATTATACCTAAATGTAATTTTCAAACTTATGACAGCGAATGTCGTAATTGCGAGTATGCACCCTGAATACTTTTGGCACCGGCGTTGTTATAAATAAGGAGTACATAAAATAAATTCTATTAAAAGTAAGTATCGAACGAAGTAACAACCCTAACGTTAAGTGGACCGATTAGCCCTAAATTCGTCTGAAGGTTAAACGTACAGTGGCCTCGATGCATATTGTCTATCTGTTTTATTAAAACGGCTGACATTAACCTAAATTAAACAACTTACTACCACATGAAACATTTGTGCTATTTAAGTAAAACTGACTATCGCCTATTTTCCCATTTTGTTGCAGAAACAAGAGTATTTAATAGTGGTAGTGATTTCTGATATATACAACTACAATCAAATGTTAATGTATTATGAATTACCTATGTATATTTTATTGAATCACCTTTAACGTCATAAGAATAGGCTGCATAATATCGGAAAATAAACGTGGAGAGAGGAAATGCGTTGCAAAAAACCACGAAATTTCAATATTTACGTTAGTTATAAGTCGCTTACAGTACGTAGCGACTATAGATGTTGGCTAGGACGGAGTCGCGTCGCTCGTGTCGTGGCCTTCTATGTTTTCGCTTCGTTACAGAACGGAATTTAGCGATCAATAAAATAATAACAACGAATGCGCTTTAGTTACTGTTTCGTCTAATATTTATCATTGTAACGCAAAGTCACAAATCGGAAATTATGACGTGCATTTTTGTTTCTATTGTTCTATTCACAATTATGGTTATTAAATCTGTATATTTTTCAGAAATCAATTTTATTACATCTGGTATTCGCGAGCGTAATCGTTGTATCATATTACTCGCATATGTAAAACGTTTTTACAGTTACTCATTGCGTGGGAGTCATACATCTAAAATAATAAAAACAATATCCTGTTTTTGTTTATGTTTCTGGTAACTGTCTACAACATCGAGTAGTTTACAAACAACCGTCGTATGTACAAACATTTATTTATATTTACTCAAGGTCATATTCACCGGTTACGTTTTTAAACGTAATCGCCGCATTCAACTGGTTCTACTGGAAATCTCTTGGCTTTGTCTAATACGAGTAGTGGACGTCTTACAGCTGATATAATGAGAATGATGATAATTAATCTATGATTTATACTTACCTGGTTTAATACTATAAGGTTATGCCTATGCCAAGTTTTCCCTCCTTGTCTGTATTCTTGTAGTCATAAAAATTGTGACAATAGACCAAAATTAAAGAACGAGACGTTACTTTACCACAGCTTGCCGAAAAACTTGACCTAATTAACTTGATTTTGCAGTCCCACTCGCTTCTAGCACTCGCAGTTTACAGCTGGTTAGTTATTTTGGCGAATTCGCAACACATTGAAACGTTATGGAACGAGGTAAACCGTGTCATCTCAATATAATGCGCCATTTAGCTTATCTAATTGTTTTGAAAAGATTACTCCAGCATTAAAAGATATTTAATTAACGTGAACTAAGTATATGGTAAGTATATGACCATAGGGCGAGGGTTAATTAAAGTTAACACCCACCGATTCAGAGCAATCCGACTCGGAGTGGTTAGGTTAGGTTATTTTTTTTTCAAACCACCCAGAAGTAGGATCCCCGCAATTATATTTTACGGTATGATTGTTACCTGATGGTCTCAACAAGTGCTTTAATAAAGATTATTATTCTCATTTTAACAACGTATTTTATTACAGAAAGCATTATTGTTATACATTTCCTAATACGATATTAGAATTATATACAATTCCTAGGAAATGTATTTTATTAAATAGTTTTTGAAACAATATTTTTCCTAAATAGCTTCGGAATTGTATAAATTTCCTAGGATTTCTATACAATTCCTAGATTTCATACATTTTAGCCTAAACTGCTGATTTTAGAGACATGAAATTTGCAGGGTGTGTTCTTGGTGATGTGTAGGTATCAACTAAGAAATGGTTTTTGAAAATTCAACACCAAAAGGGCTAGAACGGGTGATTAAACTTTGCTTCAATTATTTTTTACTTCAAAATTAAAACTCAAGGGGATAAAATTGTAATAAAAACGTTTGAAAATTAAGTGGTATGTACTTATTTTGTGTTTCTATGGATGGTAAATACAAATATGAGCACGCAAAGTTTAGTTAAGAAACGAGTAAACAGATATTACTACTATAGGTGTTTGAACAGCCACCGTGAGGGATGCGATAGGGGTGTAAAATACTATAAATACGGATGTAATTTTCTGGGTTTCCAAGGACGTTGACTACGAAAATATTTTTTTTTTGTTTCTATTATGAAATTCAAGAATCATTTCACATTGAACAGTGGATATAAAATAAAATTCAACCGCTGTTGTGGGGTGATAGCTGGCATTTCAAGATTTGCACTTAAACAAAGTACTTTTAAAAATCTATCACTTGTGACAAAGTCAAACGCTAATAGCAAATAATTCTTGTATTACAGGGGGTTTACAAGTTTTTAGTTTGTGTTTTACACTCGAAAAAAAAACGAACTTTCATTGAGATTGTGAGACGACCAATTTTTTAAGTGTATCATTTATTTTCGTTGTATCCCAGTTTTAAATCCCATTTTTTAGATATTAACGATTTAGTCTTACAATAAACAGGTTAAGAATGAAAACTATGCTCGAGAGCTTATATACACTTATATCTTCACGGCCATAACACCCGAGTTCACCACACTGTGATGAAAACGGGACGTTTTGTCCCGTTTCGCATACGTGAATCAACTTGAGCGAGGACAATTACAGACGATTCTCACAGATAATAGGACGTACGAGTATCCAGTAAGTTAACTCGTTACTCTCGTTAGCAATACATGGCTCTCATACTATCATACAGTAACACTTTTTAGGGTTCCGTACCTTAAAAGGAAAAAACGGTACCCTTATAGGATCACTCCCGTGTCCGTCTGTCAGTCAAGAATATTTTTCTCAAGAACGCGTAGAGGTATAAAGCTGAAATTAATATCATATAATCAACTCTGCAAACCCTAGGCGTAAAAAAAATTATCAAAGTTCTAAGTTAACTTCTAAGTTTTTGTTGAATTATCTTGACGATCAAGGGTAGGTACTTCCCGTTGACCTAGACTCAGAAATTTGGCAAGAAGCAATATCAAGTTGCACAAGTAAAGGAAAGAATCTGAAACCGATCTCGTGTAGTTATATCACTGAATATTAGTACTGGGGTATACAATGATAAGCCTAAACAAATTTTGTAAGAGTGACAGTTTATTCCGGACTAACGTTAAATAAACACCTACCTACCTTCTTTATTCTACCTTATAGCTATCTCATGGTCAGTGTGTAGCCAAATATTCATTATTTTTGCGATTTCACCGTATTCGAGATATAAGCTATTATAGGTGGAAATCTGCGCTATCGGCGAGGGCAGTCGTCCTCCAGCGACTAATGTGCAGAGCAATCCGACTCGGATTGGTTAAGTTAGGGTTATTTTTCGTTCGTTTTTTTTTAATTGCCGCCAATCAGGGCTACAGCGATCTATTTGCAAAAAAAAATCCAACCAGAACAACTCTTTTCAAAGTCTTACTTCAAACTAATTGTGCCTCGAGAGTACTTCAAGTTTCAGTCAACATTGCAAGTCTAACTTGGCGACGCGACGGAAAAGAAAGTGTATTATTTTTTGTTCACCAAGCAGACTAACAACTTTTTATATTGAAAATGGAAAGTAAATCATTGTACTAGTTTTGTGCATCAAGCCCGTTATCACACAAAAAAACGAATACCTACCGACAGTTCTAGAACAACAAAGTTTTACAAAAAGTTTACGTCTAAAGTGAAAATACAATTAATTAATTAAGCTAGTAGGTGCGCAGATACAGCAGCAGTCACAGTTACTGCTACTATTATAATATTTTATATTATAACAATCCAAGAATAATTTTGGAAACTGACACAAATTAAGTGCATCAAATGGCTATTCATCGGCATTCACTTATTTGAGATGAGATAAAAATTAAGATACATGAACACCCTGATTGTGAGAGTGCATTAACCTGGCTTTAAGAAACTGATTTAGTGAACAAACACATTAGTGCATCACATTAGTTATTAATTATTATTATCGTTTACATCAAATGCGTTGAGGCAGACTCAGGCGTTTGAATGGCACAAGTCACCCAAAGCGTGACCAACGCCTTTACTTGCCTTCCGAAGCACGGATACGCTCGAGAATTGAAATGCCAGAATCAATCACCCTATGAACTGACCTTACCGAACATTGCTTAAGCTCGACGATCTTAATTAATATCTCAGTACCACAATGCTACAAGGGTCTCTCAATGGTTATTCGTCTGCATTCACATAGTTCAAATAAGATAAAAATGATAATATATTGCGCGAACACCCTGATGTTGAGAGTGCATTAGCCTGGCGTGTCACGGTCACCTTACTAGTCAGTTCAGCGACGCCTGCTAGGTCAGCCGTGTCAATGAACAAGACTTACCAACTTAACCATTGTACGGCTGTTCACCGACTTGACCTTACTTATTTTATGCTGAAACGCCGAACGATTGAAGCACTATACAAAAAAATTACAATAGATTTTTCAATTATTTGCTATGGACAACTCAATAAATATACCCGTGTGTGCTATTTATTACAGTTAAATAGTGGAAAATTTGAAAGCTACCCGCAGACAATACTCAAGCATTTTAACATAAGAGAAACTTTAACAAGCCAATTTGGATAGCATTCATTTTTATTTAGTATAAACACGATGAATACTGGTTATCAATTCTCGGTTCACTTTGAGTTTATATGTTTTTATTTTCTCTAATGACATTTTTCCAAATAGGATTTATATACTATTGAAGATACTTACTGCAAAAAGTAACGGCTATCTAGCTTAAAAACTGCATGAAGTCACTGTTCACAGTAACTCCTTGCAGTTTTGATAATTAATTATGAAAACTATTGATGAATTAATATAGTCAATCAAGTAATAACAGTCTATTAAGAGTAGGTAAGCACATAAAATTTTATATTATTTTGAATGCTTTTTCTGAAAATCTTCAAAAATACTAAAAAGATCAAGAAAGAAAGAGAAGAGTAACCTCTTTGCGTTTCTGAATGCAGACTAGTAACGCGTGATGTCGTGGCTACGACAAGCGTACATGCGTACATGCAAAACAGTCCGCGTAACTATACAAATTTTTGGAACAAGCTTTATTTCTGTTACTGAAAATTATTTGAATGGAGGCGAAACCAAAAATAGCTAAAACTTTTGAAATGCATTCGATCGTGCATATTTAGTATGTAGTCACAGTAAATGCTATGATAATGGTACAGGTGTTATAAGCCGTACCATTTCCATAGCAAAATGTAAATTACTGTCGTATACTTAATTATATCATACTATATGACTGGCCTGTTGGTCTAGTGGTTAGTGACCCTAACTGCTAAGCCGGAGGTCGTGGGTTCGATCCCCATTTATCTATAATATGTATGTATTTACAATAAAAAATGTATTTAAGTAGTATATCAGTTGTTTAGTGCCCAAAACACAAACAAATATACCTAATTGCTTACTGTGGGACTAGATGGCGCTGTGTGAATCTGATAGAATATTATATTATATTATTATTTTATTATAATCTATATACAGGGTGTATACGACGATACGACATTAAATGACAAGGCAGCCAGTGTTAACCCTTATAAACATATTCTAATATAAATTATTAAAAAAAAAAGAAAAAAAAAAAAAAAAAAAAAAAAAAAAGCTACGTACACATTATTTAAAGTCGAAAAATTTAAGAATATACAACCACACATTATTTTTCTATCATGACGTTTTCAACATGACGATGACAACAGTGCGGAACAGAGTAAGAGATAAGATAATATGAAAGAGTCAGAGATATTCAAATGAATTGAATGACGTAATGACAACATACGATCAACGTAAATACCTACAGGTTGTTTAAAACTGTGAACAACTGTGACATAAAGAAAGTACATTTGCGTCTAAACTATTGCAAATTTCTGTTAAATTTTTTTGGTATAGTCTTCTAACATCACATGCTACACGTGGTTTCATTTAATGTCGTATCGTCGTATACACCCTGTATGTAATATTAGCAACCCGGCCCGGCTTCAGCGGGTGTACACATACACAATAATTACAATTAGCACACAACATTTTACATTGTTTTTTACACCTCCCTTATTGTTTCTAGTAATAAATATAATCTATGTTACTCAGGGATAATGTAGCGTTATAATGGTGAAAGTAGTTTTGAAGTCAGTACAGTAATAGACTTTGAGTTTAATCGTTACAAAAATACAAATATTTCCTCTTTATAATAGATTAGATTAGGGTCTTCATTAATAAGATTAATTAATAATTTCAGGGAAGGCAGCGGCTTGGCTGTGCCCGCGGTAACCGCATACTATCAGGTGGGCAGGCACTCGTCTGCCACTTCAGGTAATAAAAAAAAGCATTGTTCTGTTGGTAAGGTCACTTTGTCTAGCAACTTAATTTTCTTCAAAATCTTTAAGCCCGATGCTGATTGTATTAGGTGAGTTTTAGCTTTTATAATAGACGAGGTAAATATGGTGCACCGCCTTTTCTAAAAAGATTATGAACGTAAATTTAGAAATAACAATGGGTATACATATACAAGAGAAATAAATGTCTACAATCTTGTAATCTTGTACACTCTTAACCTGTCTAGTCTGTCTAAACTGTCTAGCCAGCTTGGTAACAGAAAGAGAAATCCTATTCTTGTGACAAGAGAGACCTGCGTGTAAATTTATGGTTATTTTAAGAAGTGGTGTGAATAAAACAAACGGGAACACAAATTTGGAAATGTTTTTCAACAAGTTATAAACGAATTAATTTTGATGTGTGCCATAACATGCAATTATATGTTCCGAAGCCCATACACGTTTAGAGTACGGGTCGTTCAATATATTTAGCTCTCATCAGCCTCTAGTCGTTGCAATCCAATTCAATTTTGATTTCGCTATCAATATTTGATACGTAACTGGATCGTTGCAGAATTCCATTAAGTATACATACCTATGTATACTTAATGGAATTCTGCAATTTAATTTTACTTTATTACACTAACGATGTGCCGGATTTACCTAAATCCGGCACATCGTTAGTGTAATAAAGTAAAATTAAATATTTGTATCTCTCCAAAATAAATACGTAGATAATTGAACATTTGTTCCTATACTTGGACACATAAATAATAAATAGGTTTATCATATTTTCTTGAATTAACTCCAATATACTCAATGACAGGAAATTATGCACCACGCGTGTGGGATGTGAGTGCAATTATATTAAAGTTCTTAACTGCAAAATGTATCCTCATTTCTAAGTTTTCTTGAAAAACCAATTCTCTGTACAGCGTACTGCTTTCAAAATAATCCTCCTTAACGAATAATCATAGACTTATTATTTTCAAGATTCAAACCTTTTTTCATCAGGGACGACTTGAATACTAGTATTGTAAATTGATAACCTATCTCCATTATATTTTACAGAGATAGTTTATAGACCCCAGACCATAGATATCCATCCATAGATACGTTTGTACAAAAACTTAAGGAAGGCTTTTCTACTACACTACTTTCTACCGACACAACATGCGCACAAACCTGCGGACGGATTGTAGTTATGTTTATTTCGCATAAAATACATAGTCTATAATATTTTTTTATGAAGTAACTGCTAAAATGAGATAATGCAAGGCCCCATTATCCAATATTATAAGTACTATAGTAGTCAAAATACAAATTGAGCTTGAATACGGAGTTTGCAATCAAGAAACGCACCTCACCTGACAGCAACTGTCTAGATATTTGTTGCATCGAGACTGGTAACAACTGACTGCAATAATTTAATAAACTAGAAATACACTACTGTGTATATATACCATATCGTTCGCAGCAATACGCAAACGATATGGTTCCGAGGCGACACGACTCAACACGGATGTATAAGGTTTCGTACTCAACTAGAAACCCTTAGTTTCCCCAAGTCCGTCTGTTTGTCAAAGTCAAAGTCAAAATCATTATATTACAGATAACGTCCTTGCTATTTAAGGCGATGGAGCGAGTCGTCAACACATTTGATTCTCTTTATTTTGATACTCTACTCGATGATTTAGTTAAAAAAAAATAGAACTACTTACAATTTGGAATCATTTCATTATGTATAATCTCTTTTTGAATATATGTAATCTCCTTTTGATTCTCTTTATTTTGATACACGACTCGATAGGTTTGGTTAAAAAAAAATTGAACTTCTTACAATTTGGCGTCAAAAGCCCGCCGTTTAAGTCTTTTTATTCGTAAAACCTATCTAAGGACACTTGGGTTTTCTAGACGAATCTAACGATACTCTAATTGTCAAAATCCATCCAGCCGTTTGGAAGATTCGCGGGAATAAAGAAATATACAAACATACAAGATACGCGCGAAAAACAATACCCGTCCTGACAGCCGGGTAAAAAGAAATTATGATTGTTGTTCTCATCTTTAATCGGCAAATTAGTAGCATTTCACAAATACACACATACTACGAGTAAAATAGTGAAAAAATGTTAATCTTTGGATAGTAATGTGTTATATAGAAAAATCGATTAATATAGCTAATGGCATTATGTTTTGTCTACTCTATATAGCTCAACAGCTGTTGACAATTGAATACTCGGAGAGATTTTTACCGATTAGAATTATTAAAGCAACAATAGGTACCTACAATTATGTTCGTACCTACGTCAAATGAAAATGGAAGCCTAGAAAGCACACTCGTGTGTCTAACCGCCCCTTCAAAGGCAATATTGCTAATGCTGCTATGCTACAAAACTGCAATATTGCAAAATGAAATATTGCTCCGAATCAATAGGATTAATTAAGACTGGCCTGTTGGTCTAGTGGTTAGTGACCCTGACTGCTAAGCTGGAGGTCGTGGGTTCGATCCCCTCCCAGGACAAATCTTTGTGTGATAAGCATAAAGGTTTGTTCTGTGTCTGGGTGTAATTTATCTATAATATGTATGTATTTACAAAAAAAAAAATGTATTTAAGTAGTATATCAGTTGTTTAGTACCCATAACACAAGCAAATATAATTGCTTACTTTGGGACTAGATGGCGCTGTGTAAATGTGGTAGAATATTATTATTATTATTATTATTATTATTATAATTAAGTTGTTTTTGCATGTTGACCTAAATGTTGATTGAGGTTACGAAATTTAAATGAATTTTGAACAAGAGTGCCACTTTTTGGGTGCAAATTAAATGATGTTTCGTGTGACAATATTTAAGACATATGACATGAAAGAATTTGCTTTGAAGATCTAACAGTGTAATTTTTATAATTTTATCTAGTTATCTCATCTCATGATTTTGCTAGACTTCAATTTGCGCCACTTATTGATGCAAACCTATGAGTCGATAAGTTTATTAAACGTCGTCGTCAAACATGGTCGTCACAATTAAATCTCGTTTCTATAAAATACGTTAGAAATATTTAAATAATGTTCAAGTACATCAATAGAATAACTAAAAAGAACCAACGGAGGAAATAAAAAAGAAAAACAAATTAAAATAATAAGACATCATAGATAAATAAGTAAATAATAGAAAGCTATAGAAGAGGCCACAATCAATCAAAACATATTCTAAACATATTCTATTTCTAATATCATGGTGAAGTTTTGTTCAGCCTTGTTCACTAATTGTAATACAGAAATGGAACAATTACTTTACTATTCGCCTAGTTGTTTTCTCATTACTTACTGCATCTGCGCTGCAATAACCCATTTAAGATAAAACTGGAGCAGCTAATACGTCTCTTTTCAGGCAATGAAATCTTGTTACTAACGTTTCAGATATTACTTATTGGTTAAATTCGATTATGCTATTCATTTGAATTAGCGATTGAAGTAGGTAGTATTATTATTAAATTAATCGTAATCAATATGAGTAACTGTAGGTGTACACTTGTAAACTTTTAGTTATATGCCTACTTATTCGTTCAGAAATTGCGTGCGAATTATAACTCGAATTTAGGTTTATTTACAATAATTCTATCTATTACGCAGAGAACTTATTTCCACTGCTTAAACTGTTTACGATACCAGACAATGGATATGTCAAATGGGGATAGGCTATTCAGTGTGACATGGCAGTCACTTCAGTATCAATAGGCTGCCGAAACGTAATATTTCTGTCAAGTAAACTGAATGGCAGGACAATAGACAAGCTGGGCTTTATATGGACACATTTATTAAGTTTGATTACAACATGCTTCATCGGTGATCCACTTTACCTGAGTATACTTTGAAACCGCAATTAAGTCATATGGCAAAAAGCAATTAAGGGTATTCTCATCATTTCAACCCATAAACGGCCCACTGCTGGACACAAGGTCTCCTCCAAAGAATGTGGAGGGAATTTAGCCTACTATACTACGGTGGCCAGACGGGTTGGTATAGGGTTTGTTTTCGATTTTTCCTTTTGTTGCAGTGTTTTTTTCTGCATAAGGTTACTCTCTTAGTCTTTTACAACACTCATGGGTTGAGATGGGGTAGTGACATTATGTATTCTTAATCCGTCACTACACGGATACCTAATATAAAAGGTATTATTATAATTAATGAGAACATCTTAAAGATTTTAAAATATTGAATTACAACTCATTTACAAAACATTTCCCAGAAAAAATTATTTACGTTACGATTAAGAGGGTTCATACAGAAATCCATGAAATCACGAGATTTCCACGTTCGCTACAGAATATGTCTTTATATGTAGCGAAGTAATTTTTGGCATACATAGACAACAGTTTTCTTGTCTAAAAAGTGTATTAAGAAAAACAGACTATTTATTATTAGTATTTTAGTTAGAACAGTTCTTTCGCACAGCGTTTTAAGAAATTCTACGAAACAAGCCTACTTTCAGATTCGCTAGGGACTAAAGTAATTGAAATGCATAGAAAAAAAAGCTTGTTTTAAGGTCTACATATAGTCCTTTAGTTAGTGTATTGAAAAAATATTAGAAATATTCATTTTTTTATAACTAAAACTTAAGAACTAAAATTTTTAAAAACGTTGAACTTTGATCAAGTTTGATTATAATTTTGGTACACTATATGTGTTTAAAAAGTCGATTTTTTTACATTTAATTATTAAACAAGATGTTGTCATTCATAAACGTCCATAATATTTTCGAAATCCCTTTAGGAATAATTTAAAATGATTTTTGAAAAGAGCCTAAAAACGCCTTATATTTCAGCGCACAGGCCGTGAGAAATCAGTACCGGCTGAGGCCTTCTAGAGAGAGGACGTAACGCTTTGCTTCCCGCGCTCCCGGTCCGATGTTTACGTAATATTTGTATATTTCAAGAGAGTTCAATACCAGTTGATACTTTGTTATGGAATTTTTATTTTTATTAAAGATCAAATATTAACTTTGCTGTTTTTGGGCTGAGTGATACCAAAATCGATATTTGACGATCCCATTGGTCACCGGGCATAGTTCTGAAGTCAAAATTATAAAAATGCCCGCCATCTTGAACTTTGTTGTTTTTGGGCTGAGTGATACCAAAATCGATATTTGACGATCCCATTGATCACCGGGCATAGTTCTGAAGTCAAAATTGTAAAAATGCCCGCCATCTTGAACTTTGTTGTTTTTGGGCTGAGTGATACCAAAATCGATATCTGACGATCCCATTAGTCACTGGGCATAATTCTAAAGCCAAAATTGTAAAAATGCCCGCCATCTTGAACTTTGTTGTTTTTGGGCTGAGTGATACCATAATCGATATCTGACTATCCCATAGCTCATTGGGCATAGTTCTGAAGTCAAAATTGTAAAAATGCCCGCCATCTTGAACTTTGTTGTTTTCGGGCTGAGTGATACCAAAATCGATATTTGACGATCCCATTGGTCACCGGGCATAGTTCTGAAGTCAAAATTGTAAAAATGCCCGCCATCTTGAACTTTGTTGTTTTTGGGCTGAGTGATACCAAAATCGATATTTACGATCCCATTGGTCACCGGGCATAGTTCTGAAGTCAAAATTGTAAAAATGCCCGCCATCTTGAACTTTGTTGTTTTTGGGCTGAGTGATACCAAAATCGATATCTGACGATCCCATTAGTCACTGGGCATAATTCTAAAGCCAAAATTGTAAAAATGCCCGCCATCTTGAACTTTGTTGTTTTTGGGCTGAGTGATACCATAATCGATATCTGACTATCCCATAGCTCATTGGGCATAGTTCTGAAGTCAAAATTGTAAAAATGCCCGCCATCTTGAACTTTGTTGTTTTCGGGCTGAGTGATACCAAAATCGATATTTGACGATCCCATTGGTCACCGGGCATAGTTCTGAAGTCAAAATTGTAAAAATGCCCGCCATCTTGAACTTTGTTGTTTTTGGGCTGAGTGATACCATAATCGATATCTGACTATCCCATAGCTCATTGGGCATAGTTCTGAAGTCAAAATTGTAAAAATGCCCGCCATCTTGAACTTTGTTGTTTTTGGGCTGAGTGATACCAAAATCGATATTTGACGATCCCATTGGTCACCGGGCATAGTTCTGAAGTCAAAATTGTAAAAATGCCCGCCATCTTGAACTTTGTTGTTTTTGGGCTGAGTGATACCATAATCGATATTTGACGATCCCATTGGTCACTGGGCATAGTTATATATGAAGTCAAAATTGTAAAAATGCCCGCCATCTTGAACTTTGTTGTTTTTGGGCTGAGTGATACCAAAATCGATATCTGACGATCCCATTAGTCACATATCCTTAGCAACTTTATAAGCCAAGCTAAGGGCTCAGCAACACCATGTCTGCATAACTAAGATTATTTACACACACATCATCCACAAAACAGCTGACATGTGTGCTGCTAAGCTCCTCAACTAGGTCATTGACATAAATGTTAAAGAGACGAGGGGATGTCAATCCTCCCTGTCTCACTCCACATAGTTCTGTAGTCAAATTTGTAAAAATGCCCGTCATCTTGAACTTGAATTTTGACTTCAGAACTATGCTCGGTGACCAATGGGATCGTCAAATATCGATTTTGGTATTACTCAGCCCGAAAACAACAATGTTCAAGATGGCGGGCATTTTTACAATGTTGACTTCAGAACTATGCCCAGTGACCAATGGGATAGTCAGATATCGATTTCGGTATCACTCAGCCCAAAAACAACAAAGTTCAAGATGGTGGGCGTTTTTACAATTTTGACTTCAGAACTATGCCCAGTGACCAATGGGATCGTCAAATATCGATTTTGGTATTACTCAGCCCGAAAACAACAAAGTTCAAGATGGCGGGCATTTTTACAATGTTGACTTCAGAACTATGCCCAGTGACCAATGGGATAGTCAGATATCGATTTTGGTATCAATCAGGCCAAAAACAACAAAGTTCAAGATGGCGAGCATTTTTACAATTTTGACTTCATAACTATGCCCAGTGACCAATGGGATTGTCAGATATCCATTTTGGTATCACTCAGCCCAAAAACAACAAAGTTCAAGATGGCGGGCATTTTTACAATTTTGACTTCAGAACTATGCCCAGTGAACAATGGGATCGTCAAATATCGATTTTGGTCTCATTCAGCCCAAAAACAACAAAGTTCAAGATGGCGGGCATTTTTACAATTTTGACTTCAAAACTATGCGCAGTGACCAATGGGATCGCCAAATATCGATTTTGGTACCACTCAGCCAAAAACAACAAAGTTCAAGATCGAGGGCATTTTTACAATTTTGACTTCAAAACTATGTCCAGTGACCAATGGGATAGTCAGATATCGATTTTGGTGTCAATCAGGGCAAAAACAACAAAGTTCAAGATGGCGGGCATTTTTACAATTTTGACTTCAGAACTATGCCCAGTGAACAATGGGATCGTCAAATATCGATTTTGGTATCATTCAGCCCAAAAACAACAAAGTTCAAGATGGCGGGCATTTTTACAATTTTGACTTCAAAACTATGCGCAGTGACCAATGGGATCGCCAAATATCGATTTTGGTATCATTCAGCCCAAAAACAACAAAGTTCAAGATGGCGGGCATTTTTACAATTTTGACTTCAGAACTATGCCCAATGACCAATGGGATAGTCAGATATCGATTTTGGTATCACTCAGCCCAAAAACAACAAAGTTCAAGATAGTGGGCATTTTCACAATTTTGACTTCAGAACTATGCCCAGTGACGAATGGGATCGTCAGATATCAATTTTGGTATCACTCAGCCCAAAAACAACAAAGTTCAAGATGGCGGGCATTTTTATAATTTTGATTTCAGAACTATGCCCAGTGACCAATGGGATCGTCAGATATCGATTTTGGTATCACTCAGCCCAAAAAAAAACAAAGTTCAAGATGGCGGGCATTTTTATAATTTTGATTTCAGAATTATGCCCAGTGACCAATGGGATCGTCAGATATCGATTTTGGTATCAATCAGCCCAAAAACAACAAAGTTCAAGATGGAGGGCATTTTTACAATTTTGACTTCAGAACTATACCCAGTGATCAGTGGGATTGTCAGATATCGATTTTGGAGGCGATCAGCCCAAAAACAACTAAGTTCAAGATGGCGGACATTTTCACCACTTTGACCGCAAATAGTCACATTCATCATCATATCAGCCGCAGTTATTATTGAGAAATTAATTGTTAGTCTTATATAAAATTAATTGTATTTTTCTTTCTTTCTAATAAAATTGTATTTTAATTGTTTATAGAATACAATACGATTAATAACAATTAATTATTGATTAATTTAATTTGAAATTTTGTCCTAACTTTAACAAAATACGAGGTTAGAAAATACCAAACTCATTAGTACGCGCTATATTGTTGTACCACACAGCATTAGAGAAGTGTGCATGTTTCGGCTCTGTGTGCGTAATTTAAAAACCTATTTGCGAGCAACTTGAAAATGTATGAACCCTCTTAAGTATTATTTTCAGAATACCTTCAAAATGTTTTTCATTAAATCAGTGCTCAGGTATTTTGTTGGCAGGCAAAAAACAATAGAGGCTTTTATTTGTCCAGTTGTGTAACTAACAATTCAATTACTAAACCTGTTGTGGATTCGTATTAATGTGGCAATCGGTCGGCCAACGACCTTTTTTCTTTATAAAGCTTGTAAAAAGTTCTTTATTAATACAAGTTACATTTAAAATATTTTGACGATGTTTTAAAACTTTAAACTGACTATAAAAAAAAGTGTTATTCGATTGAAAATACATAAAAGCTCTTCGATCTTTATAATTTTACTAGCTTCCGCCCAAAGCTTAGCCCCATAGCTTTAAAAAATATATAAACCGACTTCAAGTCCATATTTAGATAGGTACATGTACAAATTTAAACTGAAAGAGTAGAAAATAATATTTGAATGACGTAGCAAAGAAGCCTTTATAGCTGTAACCCAAAAACAATAATAAAAATAATAATACGGTGGCAAACTGGCTTATTGCCGTCTATGAGCGCCTGCTACTAACGCATCAGTTTTAAACTAATGCGGTAGTAGTAAAAACTAAGGGATGGATGTATGTTTGTAAACAAAATATTTGGTTAAAGATACATCGGTCCTAACAAACTAGTAACTAAAGTATTAGTAGGAAGTAGTGTAGATGAGTATCATTTATAGTAGTCACTAGCTTTTGCCCGCGACTACGTCCGCGTAGATTTCGATATTTACATAGGTAGATCTTTGTTTTAAGTGCAATTCATGAATTTTCATGTACCTATTACCCCACAACAGGGGTTGAATTTCATTTTACGTCAAAATAGATAACATTTTCGTAATCAGCGTCCCATAAAACCTTGAAAATGACATTCATATCAATTTCTAATAATTTTCACACCCATTTCATTCCTTAGGGTAAGTTTTTCAAACACTAAAAAGTACCCATTAACTCACTTCTTAACTGGAGTTCTAATTGCGTATTATCCGTCCATAGAAACCTAAAAATAACGACTAAGTACATAGTTTTTAAACGCCTTTATCACAATTTCATTCCCTTTGGCATAGAATTAAAAAAAAAAGCAAAGAGCACGTATTTGTGTTTTTGATCACATGTATAAAAACACACAATACAATTTTTCCATATTAACTGTGGTCCCCTGATTGACCCCTTTAGGGGTTGAATTTTATTTTATGTCAAAATAAATAACATTTTCGTTATCAGCGTCCTTGAAAACTTGAAAAGACCTTATTACTATTTTTCCTGATTATTTGACCTTTAATTTCTGGGAAAAAAAATACATGTCAAACCAATTTGATTAGTTTAATTTCGTGTATTCTTTTTAATAGATAAGGGTAGAATGTATAATAATTGGCACCCGGAAATAAAAACCTATTTATTCAGGTGATCATGTTTTATGAACAAAAAAATATAAAATTCTAAAATGTGCTGTCTAAAATGTATGTAAATCAAAAGTACAGTTATTAACAACTAAGTATCCGTCATTGGCACTTAATATTAATAAGCATTTTTAGGGTTCTAAGCTAAGCTAAGCTAGCTAAAATGGCAAAAACAAAACCCTCATATGACAACCCCATTGATATGGAAGAGGCAGGTATTTTGTGCTATAGCAATTCTTAATATTCATTTTTAAAATACATAGTGCCAAAGACTGATGAGATGCCAACAATAGTATAGTTTACCCTATTTCAAAATTGAACATGTCAAATTTTGAAGTTTTTAGCATTGAGTTGTTTTAGTAACCATAGTTACGAAAACTGTACTACATAAAATGAAAACCCTGTTATTAACCCCGTTAGGGGATGAATTTCAATAATATACAAAACAGGTCTTTTATCAATTCTGATAAAGAATGTTTATGCAAAATTGGAAGTAGATTGGACCAAGGAATCACGTTGTTCCATACAAACTTTACCCCCCATTTTCACCCCGTTAGGGGTAGAATTTCAGAAAATCCTTTCTTATCGGCTGCTTACGTCGTACAAAGAACACATCCTCCAAGTTTCAGGTCTCTACGCTCAGCGGTGTAGGCTGTGCGTTAATCCGTCAGTCATTCAGGACAAAGCATTTTATATGTATAGAAGATAGATTTACCTCCTATCAATTTACATAGCCCATTGAGATTCAGTGATTGATTCTGTTATAGGGGCTGATATCGGCTCACGAACCGATCGTCGAACAATTACCTATAGTGAATGGAACGTGTTGTTCTATGATATCTATATTTATAGCGTACATAGGTGTTGACACAGCATAACTAAAGTTCAAAGGATAACACTTCTTTCAACATACCTACTTCACGGAGACAAAAGAATAGGTTATTTTTAAGATTTTGACGTATTCAATGAACTAATACTCGTCGATGTGGATTGTTGAGGTGTTGTTATAAAATGCAACATCGTTTTTATTCACATGTCATACAAACTATCTGATGCAATATCATTTCAAAGACTCAATTATGTCACAAAAAATATAACAAACGAAAACACAATCATCATCATCATCATCATTTCAACCCATAAACGTCCCACTGCTGAGCACGCGTCTCCTCCTAAGAATGTGGAGGGAATTTAGCCTAGTATACCACGCTGGCCAGACGGGTTGGTATAGGGTTTCTTTCGAATTTTTCTTGTCTGCATAAAGTTAGTCCCTTAGTCGTCTTTTACGAAACCCACGGGTTGAGATGGGGTAGTACATTATGTATTCTCAATCCGTCACTACACGGGTAAAACACAATGCCGAAGTATTATTATAAGGTCTTCAGACTATCTTTAGGGTGAAAGTTCTTACCCAATCGGATTGATCGTCGATTCAAGTGATAAATCTCTCGTAATGCAAGATTTGCACGCCTTTCTAACCAAGAACTAATGAATGCCTGAAACAAGTTTCGGGAAATTACGTCTTATAATAAATACTCGTTTCTCCTATTGCGTAAATAATGCAGATTTTTCATAAAAGGCTTGAAAATTACACGTGCTCGCATTATTATCGAATAAATGGCATGACATGTAGTATAGTAATGCACATCGATATTTTTTAAGTATACTGTAAAGCAAGCACAAACAGTGTTTCCAGTGACGTCAATTAATTTTACGTCTGTAGCACAACGTGATAAAAAAATAATAGACGGTAAGGTATGTACAAACAGTGTTTCCAGTGACGTCAATTAATTTTACGTCTGTAGCACAACGTGATAAAAAAATAATAGACGGTAAGGTATGTACAAACAGTGTTAACAGTGGCGTCAATAAATTTTAGGTCTGTAACTCAATGTGATACCAAAATAATAGAAATTGGGGGTGACAAAATTGGCCACCATAAAAACCTCTTTCTCTAAAAAAATCGACAGTGTTATCACTGGATGTAACTTTTGATCTTTGATTTGCATAGTTTATTATTATCACTGCACTGCGCAAATAATCAACAACACTAGGAGCCAGTTTTATGCATGTGAGTCTAGAAGTCCTTAGGTAATAGCACTAGCGTTTCTATCTCCTGGGCTTTATTTTTAGGGTTTCGTACATCAAAAGGAAAAAACGGAACCCTTATAGGATCACTCCGTCTGTCTGTCTATCTGTATCTAGTCTGTCAAGAATATTTTTCTCAAGAAGGCATAAGGTATCAAGCTGAAATTAATACCAAAACCTCGGGTCTACAATCAGAGTTCAAAGTTAACGCAATCAAAATATATATATATATATACAGCTGTTTATGTTCCATTTTTGTCGCATATCTTGACGATCAAAAAATTCAAAGAAATTGCATAATCTTACGGAAACCTCGGTGCGGCTCGTCTCGGATTTGGCCAGTTTTTATATCACGACGGTGGCAAAAATTGCCGTACTGCCTGCCTGATGGTAAGCGTAGCCTAATAGAGGCTTGCTACGCCAGGGGAATCATGAGCGCGTTGCCGACCCTAAAAAAACCTGTTCACTCCTTTTGACTAACATAACTTTCTGTTACTTTAGTAGCAATACAATAAAAAACGTTAAACAACTAGGCCAAATTTAACCATGACCGTAGCGTCAAGGGCGATGGTAAGTAGGTTACCTCGTCGATTCAAATACCTGGCCACAGGGTCACAGGATACTTATGACATGTTGATACTGATAAAGAATCAAAATTAGCACAGATGGTCGAGTTGAATAGGTCTGCTTCCTTCTCTACGTTGAACAGCGTTATGTACATGTTACCAATGTTGTTTCACAATTCCACGTTTGTTTTTGTTATAAATTCCATCGAAGATTACACTCTCAATAACAGTCGAGAATTCTTGCATCTATCTGTTTGTAATTGTCTGGGAAAATGTGCCTACTAAAAATGCAGATAATGATGGCTATATGAAATGTTTGGGTTATTAAAAAAAATATTTGGTTTTAATGAAACATGCCAATGACATTTCAATATAAACCTAAAACCAAACGGAATAGCTGGCAATCAATGCAAATTTAAAAAGAATAATCCACCCTGCCAGCGAATTGGTCGTAGGCAAATTTGCTGTGAATTTCATTTCATTTCAAAACACGCAAAAGCTGTCAGTCAAAACTCTTCAAAAAGTAAGGAAATAAAAAACCGGCCATGTGCAAGTCAGAGTCGCGCACCGAGGGTTTCGTATGATTATGCAATATTTTTTTTGTGATTTAAATATAAGATATTAATTGGTAACGAGATAACTATAAGTTGGAATAAATATTCATATAAAGGTGCATCATTTTTATGTAACGTCAGAACGGAATAAACTCTCACTCTTACTCAATTTTGTTTGGTTTATCATTTAAATGTCATTGGCCTGTTGAATTAAAATTAATATTTTTTCTTTCTTATTTTTTAATACCCCATCCAATTTAATATTAATAATTCATTGATATAACTACACGAGTACAGTTTTAGGAATTTTCGTTTACTTCTTAGACTCTCTTCGTGGTCAACGGGAAGTACCCTATAGGTTTTGACTTTTTTTATCGACAAAAATGGAGCAAAAATGGCTGTATCTTAAGATTGCGTTTACTTAGAACTTATTTTTTTACTTAACGTTATCAACCAAGGGATTGCAGACTCGAGTATATGATATTAATTTCAGCCTTTCTTGAAAAAAATATGACACACGGACCGACAGACAGATAGACGGATAACGGGGTGATCTTTTAAGGGTTCCATTTTTTCCTTTTGAGGTACGGAACCCTAAAAACTGAGATGAATGGTCAATATTTCAGAAGTTACTTTTAGGGTCTGATAATAAGAAAAATAAGCACGACATCTTAGTAGGTGTATAAAACGATAATCTGTCCGACAGATTGAATTATCCGAATGCCATGCCGAATTGGAGTGTTATGGCGCGTGTTGGGAGAGGCCTATGTCCAGCAGTGGACTGCAATAGGCTGAGATGATGATGATGATGCCAAATAGCTGAATCGAAAATGTTGAGCTGTTTATTTTTGCTGCAACAACACTCCTTCATGCGGCGGGCGATCGCCTGCAACTGATCGTTTACACGGTCGATTTTAGTCACCAGTCGCAATCGCCCGATCGCGGCGTGGCCAAAGTCGGATGCTACCCAACTTTGGGGCTTGAGGCTTTAGTCACTTGCGACCTAGCCGAATTGCCACTTCGACGGTCAATTTACGCCGCGCGGCAAAAATCGTGCGGCTTTTGTCACCCGTATAAACCCCTTATTACGCAGCATATCGAAATAGACAGTTAGTTACTTATCAATACAAAAAAGGAATTTTTATAACCGCTTCTAAAAGGCGTTAAAGATCATGATCATTACAAAAGAATTAATTCGATTATTATATTTCGTTTGATACATTAGGAATAGTTGATTTGAATCATAAAGGAAGGTAGAGCACAAGAAAGAAATTTCAACTTAACAGTCTGTCTGGAGTAGTAAAAATTCCTGCACATTCCCAAAGGCTGAAGAAAGACACAATAAGGCGACGCTATCTCTAATAATAGGTAATTAATGTTTTTTCAAATTTTTCATTTCACTCTTAATAAATTGCTGCCAGCCTTGAAGAGCTCAGAAAAAAATCATGAAATGTAAACTACGCATATTTAAAATACCTACTTGGCAATTGTATGTTAAATTTTATAGAGAGAATTTTGCATGAGCATTTATACGGTTTTTACTTCTTGCTAAGCTTATTATAACGTAAACTTGTTGGTAAATATTTAATGTTTTAACCAGAGACAATTATTTAAACAGCCTTTTTATTAAAGTTTCTTATAAATTTATTAATAAACAGAAATGTAAAATGTGGTTGCATTTTCAACCTCTGTGTAATAATTCTAACTATTTAAACGGAGTTTACGGTTGAAATTTAACAATGAAAGAAAGTTAAAACTGTTTCAATATCGCTGCCATAGTGTAAACAACTGCCGTTCAAGTGGTCCAAAGTTCGATTTCCGGAATACTCAAAATTGGTATTACGTTATTCTGTCATGAAATTTCTAGTACCAGCCCGGAATTTGGAAAAATGCCCGGTTATGACAATAGGCTCGCCACATATTACATGGTAACATAGAAAACTGGCGTAACCAAAGCCCTTTGTTAGATTTTTTCAAGTTATTTGAGGTCGGTTTTGTTTATTCAGCTGACAGACGGGCTAGCGGCTCATCTAGGAGTACCTAACTGCTTGTGAATATTGGCAATGTGAATTACGCAGAATGTTATGTCGTAGAAACTCAATCTAACAGACGTTATACTATATAACTTTATACGTGTTATTCTGTGTGTCTCTCTCTCTATTATCTTTGCACCCAAACGGCTGATGCGTAAGCATATTTTTTATTTTAAATCGAGATCTCTTGAATGGATGTAAATTGAGTCAATCGTTCTGATTGTGTCAAAATATGGAATTATGTTACTTCAATGATAATGGTAACCTTGATCTTTTGTTAAAACAACACCTGGATATTATAATAATGTCTGTTTTTCTGAAATAAGTTAAAATTCCATTTCAACCAAATATACTTTAAACTGTTTTTGATGATTACATTAATGATGAACACATTATGTATGGCTCAAATTGTTAAACTAAAATAATAATAATATAAAATTTGTTAAACAAATTCATGTAGACAAAGAAAATCCGTCCACTCATTACCTTGGCTAACCATTATGCTTATTTAGATAGGTCTACAAAAGCTTTGACAAAAGGTATGCATGCTATATTTTTGATAAAACCGACTCTAATTAAAACTCATTGTAACCATGGCCGTTTAGTAGTTAAATAATAAATAAATGTTACGGTAATATAGCATACAATATCCCACGTAATAATGCATTGTAATATACATTGTGTAGATCGATGTTTGTAAACTGAACTGTCTAATAATTAAGCAATTATAAATACAGAATGTAATGAGCTGCGATAGTGATTACCAATATATTACACATCTCTATTCAGGTATATCTAAATTGTAATGTCGCTTTAGATTATACAGCTAGACTGAACAGCGGGGGGGCAATTTAGAGACTCTATAGTAGAATATTTGACGAGATATATAATGACAACTCGGCGGAAAGTTAGTTATATTTTAACTTTCCAATTACCTAGCTGATTTGTTTGATTGCAAAGTGGTGTTTCTAGTTCATAAATGGATGAGCAAATACTGTGATAGGTTCGTTATAGTAATTTTTTTTTTCATTCGTGTTAAACGCGTTCTACAGAATATTAATATAGTATTTTTTTATTTTTTTTTCTTTTCTTAAAAAGACAACGCCCGCACTAGGGAACGAGCCCTGTGTCGCGGGGAGCTTTACAAACATGAAACTAACGGACACAAAGTACACCCAGACTAGAAACAAATATCTATGAATCACACAAATATTTGTCTCGTGTGGGAATCGAACCCACGTCACCCAGCACGGCGATGTAGTGGCGAGGCGACCACCTTAACCACTGCGCGGTGACAGTCAAGGTGTTTGGTTCTCCTTAAATGGAAGATTTTGATTTGATCATCAGCAACATACCTATACTTAGGGAATGTTTTTTAAACGACTTTATGCTATATATACTATAATTACTTTATCGTTCGACTGCATGTATTTATTTTATGTATCTTGCTGCTGCCTCAGCCGAGTTGATGCATTAGGTATTTTTTTGTTTGAAAGGGTATAATTCCGAATCCCATATTCACCAAGTTAAGTTCTCATGATGGAATCTCAGGGAAATTTAGTGCAACCCTCAAATTTTATAGGCACATGTTACGTGTTTCAGATATTTTCTAAAGTTATTCAACATTCATCAACATCAAGTATGTACGCTTGTTAGTCATCACCTCTTGATGAGCTGGTGATGGAAGGTATAACTCCTTAACTGTTAGGAGTTGGGGGATTATTCTTTCAACATTATAGATACTTATAAACTAATAGTCGTATTCTTGTAGGTTATTCAGTCACTTAAGGTAAACTCCTTAACGGTTAGGAGTAAAAGATGATTTCTTTAAATATCACATGCATGTATAAACCTTAAGTTGAGGTTACCGACTTCAAACAGATTAGTAATAGGGTATTATACTTTAAATAGGTAGGTGGGTATTTTTTTCTTTGAATTTAATATCTAATTCAGTTTATTTTTCTAATTTTATTAGTACTGTTTTGAAGTCAATTTAATATTATTTTGTTAAAAATAGTTTATAATTATTTTAAATTCAGATTGACAGCTTAGTTTCGGTGATGTAGAAGAGTAACTGTTTTTTAAATAATTAAATTGTCTAATACTGAATTGACGTTTTATATTGGAGAAAGTTTAGTTTAGTTTTTTTTTTTTAGTTTACTTTGTATTAGTTCTTTGCACTTTATTTATTTTTTGAAAGAAACTTTCTAAAATTGTTGGAGGATGTTCGTTAAATTATTTGTATCATTTAACATTTGAACCTAATGAGAACAATAGTTTCCGTTTGTTTTGAAACATGACGTGAGACCACTTGTTATAATAACGAACGATCTGAATTTATTGTTGTTAGGTACTCATTTTAAGCGTAAGTATAATACGTATAATTTCGCTGTAGGCTACATTGTACTAATTATAATGATCATTATCATTATAATTTTTCGCATTGCTGCATGAAGTTATTGATGCACACGGTCGCAATTGTAGGTAAGTAGATAACTTATCGATGAACAGTACTTAATTAAAAAAGTTTTAGAAATGTAGTAAGTAGATACATTTCGATCACTGGACATAATAAAAAATAGGTATTAATACTTAAGGTCGTACTCGTAAGGTTTCACATTGTTATCGGGGTGAGGGCAGAACGTGAGCGTTCCATTATGATCATGATGGAGAGTGTTTAGATAATGTCGCACAGCCTCGAGAGAGGTGAAACATGACTTGTAAGCGAGGCAAGGCCGACCGGACAGGTTCGTCCTTGCCAAGGACAGAGCAGAGGTGACTCACCGAGAGGCTGATGTAGTGCGGCGTGTGCGTCACAGTCGGCACAGATGGTGGAGCGCAGCATTCTCTCGCGCTGCAGCCGCCGCAGCAGCTGCAGGTGCTGCGGGGTGAACACGGTGCCGGATCGCTCGCCTACCAGCAGCACGTCGCCTGCCTCCCACCAGGCCTGCTCCCGCAGCGTGCCATCGCGGTTAAACAGTCCCATATCCTTGTACCCTTCGGGCGGGCTGAGCGCACCCGGCTCCGGCTCTTGGTATCGCTCGCATGCTCCGCACCCGGAACAGTCCTCGCTCTCGCCCTCGTCAGAGTACCCGCATTCATCGCGAACCACAATAATATAATCGGCTTCAAAAAATTCATTAGCGCTCTCATCAAAAATAACGCGATGCTTTTTCGATTTATTGCCCTTTTTAAGTGATGACTTTAAGTTTTCGTGATCTTTATTGTGGCGCGAGTCGCGAGCGGTGCGTTCTGCGCGGTCGCCGCGCATTGTCGCGAGTGTTCGCGCCGCTAGCGCTCGCTGGAGTGTAGTGGTGCGAGTTGCGGGATCGGCGCCAGCCAGCAAGAGGGTTCGCGAACGACTGCAGCGCCCCGCCCGCCCTATCGATCGTCGCCGCCCGCCTCGTCGGTGCCCGCTAGCCTGCTAGCCCGCCAGCATTACGACTTACGACGACCCAACACCCGAGACCCAGCACCGAGACGATTTCCCTCTTGCCATGCTATAAACTTTGAGCACCGCGTACCGCGCGCGCTCATTCATTGGACTCATAAACAATATTACTTTTATTTTTTGTGTTTAATCTAATTTAACTAGAATATTTATTGTGTATTAGATGAGTGCTCTTTTATACTAAAGGGAATACAATTATTTCTAATTTTAAAAAGTTTATATTACCCTTGAACGCCAACGTTCTACTGTGTCTGCAAACACAATAGAAAATCTATTATCTGGCGGTCATTTTTTATAGGTATTTTGTAAATATTCCTGCTTCTAATAAAATCTTGTAAATTTTGTAATGAAGACACCAAAAAAAGTTAACATGCTGCATTAATACAAAACGTTTTCTTTAGGTACCTACGTATACATTTTATCTCTACGTATCATATTTTATAACTAATGTAAAACAATATTTTCTCTTCTAGCACTTCTAGGTAGGTCTAGTCACTTGACCAATATTTATCCAACTAACTTGCAGTACAAGTTAGTAAGTCAGTACGCGGAATGAATGAACTTAATATAAGAACCATTACCTTACAAAGTAAATAAAGCCACCTGCTGGTTGACAAGGCCATCTATACATTTTGTTTATTCAGTCACACATAAGCTGAAACATAAGGGTTGCTACACACATATTCGGGCCGGGACTGTCAGTTCGGCAGTATTTGCCGAATATTTCTGCACTTGTTCGGTTTTATTACTAATAGATTATAATCATTACGATTGTAATTAAGAGGGAACGCGGCACATGATTCTTCGTAGACTTTTACGTAAGTTAAGTTAGCCTAAATTAATAAAAGAGTTCTGAGCAGATTGTTTCCGTTCAATTATCGACTTTAGGACACCTTTATCTTAAATTCATGAAAAAACTGTGAATGTAGAATAATAAACAATAGAAAGGTTCTCTCGGTTTCCAATTGGTGGTTATACAATACGGGATTATGGATCACATACCCTTAGAATTTGTCTCATAAGTAGGCTTTTCTCTAACTTAACGAAATTCGAAAGATGGATCAAATACCATCAAAAGACTTGAAACGAAAGATGAATTCTTTAATCATAAAAACAATCTTACGTAGGTATGATTTCCGTTAGAGAAAATAATAATAATAACATATAATACAGTAAGGCTATTTGGTATAATATTGTGTGTGATAAAACCAAGCGTAAATTGTCATTATCTACTACTAGTTATAACTGGAGTTTTTGTAAGTCGATAAAGCCACCGGCACCTAAGCGAGTACTTCTACCAATGGTTATCGAATACCTACTTATAATTTATAAATGAAAATTAGACAAAACAATTACTTAATTTTGAAAAATTTGCTCTCTGGGAGTAGGTTACCTTTTACTTTGCGAGACTGTAATCTGTTTTTTAATTATGACAGCATTTTTCAAATTGTTTGTTTGTTTAAGGTAAGCTCCGAAACGACTGAACTGATTTCGACGAGACTTTTAGTGATGGATAGCTAATGTCACAAGAATTAGGTTAGATTGATTTTGGAAAAAATATCGGGGTTCCATGAAAACTTTGAAATCGCGAGCACAGCTAGTGCATAATACATTAAGGGTTAATTTCATATCGCCTGCGGAAAAAGCGCGTCAATGATTAAATAGCTTGCATTTGGCATACATGTAGGCGCTATTGGGCAAACAATAGCTGCAGGCTACATTGTTGCCGATAGGTATTGGCGGTAATTTTCAGTTAAAGCTGTGCTACATGGTTATAAACTTGACTTCCACAGAGGTGCACTTGGTGGATTCCAACCGTGTAATTTGTTACAACCGGCTGTTGTAAACCAAATTTCATACAAACTTCGCGGATGGCAACCAAGCTCCCACCAAGGTCACTCTGTTGGAACGCAAGTTTATAACCGTGTAGAACACCTATTAATAGTCAAATAAACTGAGTAATAGGTACTATATTAGTTAACCTTCCATAGGTGATGATACAAGATGATTGCTACTATAGGTATTGTGATGTGGACTCTCGTCCGAAATGAGGGTGTAGGTTCAGCGACATCAAAGTCAAAGTCAAATCAAAATCAAATCTTTTTATTTCATTTGGATCACATACATGATACTTATGAACGTCATACAAAGCCAGAAAAAGTGTCAGTAAATTTGCCTACGGCCAGTTCACTGACAAGGTTGAGCTCTGAAAAGAACTTGGCAAGAAACTCAGGCCACTCTTTTCAATCGCCATAGTTGTTACAATTTTAATTGGTTACAGTTTGAAATATCACAGAAAGTACAGACCCAAAACACCATACTAAATCAAATTCAATAAAATTTGGATATGAGAAAATAATAATAGTAATAATGAGCAATCAAACTTTAATTTGTTTTCGTCAAGAAGTATGGTATGTGGGATCATCACCAACTATGTATTAGAAAACGGTAAAAACATTTTTTGAACACATTGTTTAGCAATATTAGCTTAAAAAAAAAGGAATTGAATAATTTTGTAGCGCTAAAGCACAGCACACGACGACTGACCAGTCACCCCAAGTAGCGCCCGTTCACGGGCATGAGGCACAGACCAGCCATCATTCTCTTCAACCATATTTGAGGGAAGAGAATGACCCGGCCAATACGACACCACAAGCAATGACAGTTTAGTGAGCATGACAATCGAAGACACTTGCTTAATAGGAAAGAAAAAAAAAAAAAGATCTCAAAATGCTCAAAATCCACTTTACAGTAATAGGTGAACAAGAGTAAGACAAAAGTTATTCCTGCAAAAAAATAGATTAAGAAGCGAGCAACTCAACATCAGCGTAAGTGCGGCTCAAGGAACATAGATATCATATCTCTTAGTTCCTTGGTTCAATTGGTTGGTCGTTTTTTTTATTGACTTCTGATAATAATATAGGGTAAAGATGTCCTAATTGAGATATTATTTTCATCAAATCAGAGCCAAGAAGGTTATTTTTATTGATTAGTACAGTGGTTTTAATTTATTTTACAAAAATGTAAACAATTTCTCGATAATGTATATCTATTGGTTCTGTGTTTTATGTAATTAATCAAAACGAGGGTCTTTTTTGATCAAACATAAAGGTATCCCAATGTGAGATACTTGAGATTCCTAATTTGAGATATTATATTATCTAATTTTAGGCGGTTCTTACACGCACAGGAGATACCATAAAGGTTCACCAAAAGAGAAGAAACGTATCGGTCACTCTTTGTAAAACTCCGCTGTACTTACTGGAAATTTCCCACGGAGGTGGTAAGTAAATAGGTAAGTACTTAACTGCCTTTATTTTTACCCTAGACGTACCTTGATAGGCGTCTAATTGGTCATTTCAACGCTGACATCTGATACAGGCTATAGGTAATATAAGTAAGCACACTTGACTTTGAACTGTCGTTCAAGGATCCATAGGCTTCTAAAAAAAGAATGCACGAATACTCACTGTATTAGGTATAAGAATAGATAGATATATTATTTTGATAATCTAGTATTTAAATACCATACCATCTATTAGGCTTAGGCATTTTTAGGCTTTTTAAATATCTGACCATTGAAAAAATCCAAAATGTCGCTATTTGTTATGCCCCTATTTTCTTCGTGATTAATGCCGCTAGAGCAATTTTTTTTGTTTTCGTAAAATTAAGGTATTTGTAGCCTACCTACATATATTATTATACTTTTTAAAATAAAAACCTGACAGAGTCATGTCTCCTTTTTTAAAAAACGAATAGGTACTAATAATATGACCCCTAATTAGATGACTACCAGACAAATTCGTAGAGCTATTTACTTAGTAAAAAATAGTAGGAACCAAGCCATCATAATCATCATCTCAGCCTGTTGCAGTAGGTACACTGCTGGACATAGGCCTCTCCTAACACGCGCCATAACACTCGGTCCTCCGTCTTCCGCATCCAGTCAGACCGGGCGACCGTAAATTACCAAGCCATTCTCTGTATGAAAATGTTGATGTTGATTAAAAAATAATTAAATCGGCTGAGCTACAGTTGTCTTTAACACACTCTACGGTTGCAGACAGAGACAGTTTCTCTGAATACCTATCTTTTGAATTCCACACAGACTGCTTTCAGAGTTGTGAAAAACGAACTGTCTGTTATTCGTCAACAATTTTGAGTGTAGAGCAAATCTATAACTAATTATAGTGTAGAGCTCATTAATATTATGAATGAACTGTCAATTTCAAAATTCCCGCGCACTTAGTGGTGGTATTGCCAGAGTTCATTTCCAATTTCCACAAATAAATAAAACTTATTTATTTTGTACAAAAATAGTGATACCTTTCACTTACCTTCTCATTTAACTGAACGCTTAAATTCCCACCATTCTCTATAATTATTAAAACTGTTGAAATGGTAAACCGATTATTTATTCTTCCATTATTATTCTTAGGAAATTTTATTTTCTGTGTAAAATTTAATTAAAGGCTAAATATTTTTCATACATTATTATTTATCGATAAAGTTGAACTTCTGCGTAAGTATGATTAATTTTTACATTCCTTTAGGCAAACCATCTACGTATAGCAACCCTAAAAACATAGACAATCTCCAAAACGTAGTTTTATTTTTCTATCATAATTATTGGCTCAGTTGGAGGAGTACACGGTTTTTTATCTGCAGGTTTGTTTGAATTACAACAACGAAGTAATTATTTACCTACTGAAAGTAACAATAGTGTTTATTATCGGATAACGTAACCAGCACTGTTAAAAAGTCTATTTTGATTTAGTTTTAATTTAATACAAGTACCTACAAATATCTTTATTCTGCATAGATAAGGGTTTAGAAATGTAGATGGTATTCTAGTAAACATAGATTTAGTTGTGGATCCTAGGTCTATGGTAGTAAAGGTACAATAAGTTACTTTAAACCTTATCTTACCTAAAAGGTGTGCATATTTAATACCTTCTTAATATAAAAATCCTTAATATAAAATCTAAAAAGTACCTACTTGTCTTATAATAATCTCTTGTTAATCAAAATATATTTCTATACTAATATTATAAAGTTAAAGTTTCTATACTAATATATAAAAACTTAAAAATTACTAGATCGAAATAAAAAAAAATTCACCGTTAGAAGCTACATTATCACTGTGTAACATAGGCTATTTAACGCCACGCTACGGCTAATAGGAGCTGAGCAATGGCCAAATAAAGAATGACGGGATCGAAGCCCCGTGCGCTTCTTGTTATTATAAAAATAAATGTCACTCATGAAATATATGTGCCAATCGTAAATGTTTGTCGAAAAAAACATTTCAGCTTCTGTTACATGTATGGAGTGCCCCCTTAAAGATATTAATTTTTATTATACTATATTATAACGAGTCAACCTAGAGTAGCGGCCCACACAAACATGACACCTATTCTCTAAATTTCATCAATATAGTATACATTGAGTAGGTAGTTATTGAGTAAAATGCCTGTGACTTATGGACGGACAGACATAACAAAACTATAAGGGTTCCGTTTTTGCCATTTTGGCTCCAGACCTACCTATAACCTTCCTCGATAAATGAGCTATCCAACATTAAAAGAATTTTAAAATTGGTTCATAGTCCATTGAAATGTTACATGAGCTTTGCATTTGTTAGAGGACGCAACTTTATTTTTGGGACATGTGTGGGGGGGGGTCAATGGAAGCTTAACCTCAAGTTTGTGGGGTCGCCACCCTTTTCCCCCGGCAGCCATCTTGGAAAAAGGGGTGAAAACACTTTTTTCTCGATATCTCGGAAACTATGCGTCTTACAAAAGTGATAATTTGTAGCAAATTGTTTTGCCTACAAATATGTTTATATAACTTTTTGCCCTAAATTAAAAATTAAAGAAGTTGTATAGTTCAGTCAACAAAGGGGTAGTAGAGAGCGTGAAAAGGAACCTAAACGATTTCTTCGAAAAGTTATGAATGCTTAGAAAGTGAACATAGGTACTAAAAGTCCTGACTTTTCGGAGGTGAGCCGGAGTGGGGGGAGGGGGGGTAAAGGTACTATTTTTAAGTTTCGGGCTTATAACTCAAAAACGGTACGTTTTAGGAGAAAAAATCTGTATCCGTATCAGTATAATATATCCCGAGATTACCTCCTACAACTAGGGTTACCATATTTCAGGATTTGTCCTGAGATTTCAGGAATTTTCTACTTTTCTCAGGATTACGGCCGGATATTGCAAATCTCGTGATATCTCAGGATTTTCAATAAAACACAGGTTACATTTTGTTTGATAATTTTGTTTGTGACAAATATAAGTTCCTTGGTGACAACGGCGACGTGACGCGACGTGTCGCGACTCGCGATGCGACGCGCGGATGCGATGAGAGGGTACGACAAGTGCGACATGAACTTTTGAATTTGACATTAGAGATTGCCATTATTATTATTATTAAAATATAGTTTCGCCTTTGTTTACTTCAGGAAACCGAGATGTGTTAGAAAGAAATGACAAGATATTAGAGAGTTCAATATCGAATTCCACGATATAAAATGACAATAGAGAAAAAGTCTATTTGTTTTTGTCAGTGATTTTGCCAACTTAGCTCTTTTTGAGCTAAATTTAGCTCCTTTTCAACTTAAATAATATGTCATATTTTTTTAAAGCTCTTAAGCTCCCTTTTTTCAAGATTTTGACTCTATTTGAAAAATTAAATGAATAGTTACAGATTTATAATTCAATCCAGTGAAGTGTATATTCTAAGCAAATAAAGATATTGATTGATTGAACTAAAATGTAGTTTTGTGACAAAATTGAAGAAACATGTCATCAAGTAATAAGCCTCATACTCAAAAATTGCGTAAAGAATCAGTCTCTAGGAGTAAGAAGGATGTTATTATTGACAAATTATATGAATAATTAATTAATATTCACTGTGTATTTTATGTAAAGAAAACTGGTGGTTGAAGGATTTGCTATTTTCTTCTCGAAATGATCAAAAATGTGCCTTTTTATCTTATAAAATTTCATTGAAAAGTTTAATTATTTTTTGAAAGAATTTAGATCTTTTTCAAATGTGTTCTAGCTTTCTTTTTAAATTAGAGTTGGCAACACTTCTTTTGACGGCTCACTCAGACAGACCGCTTTGCTCAGACCCGTCGCGTCAGGGTATAAGTGCCAAGTCCTCTGTGACTCGCTCAAACTTGACGTCTACCCCACTACCCCAGCAGGCCCAGCGGCCAGCAGCGTTTGAAGCAGATGAAAATGTTTACAAAATAAAACTTTTATTTTACTCTCAAATAGCGTTGTAATAAAATTTTGTGTGTGCAATTGCACTTAACCACTTACTTCCTGCATCAACAGCGAGCAATTCACCGCGTTTATTGAAAACTGATGGAAAAAAGCTGTGGTAAGATTTTTCTTGGTTTTATGAGAACAAGTGGTGAAATTAAATGCCTACAAATGTTCTGTCTATAAAATATGAGTGGGTGCGACAAATTAGTGCATGCGCCGTTCAGGTATTACCGAAGGAGTGGGTAGATACCCATGAATCGTGAAATTGAATTACTTTTAAATAATGCTTGACAGTAACAGAGTAGATATCTTCTGGTGTGTTCCTGACAGAACTTTATAGGCACTGACAGTAATTATCACTAAGTACCTCATATAATTATTATAGGACCGTATTTGTGCAAAAGAATAAGTAAGTACCTACTGTAACAAATATTGATTGATTGATTCTGAATTAAAAAATATACTTACAGAATAAGTACTTAAAATAGAATAAGAAATTTCAATTGTCCTTACTTTATTTCCTTTCCAAATGATTAAACTATAAACTTTCTATTTAACAATACTCACTAGGTACTAAACTAACTTATCAGTTAAGAAATAATTATCAGAATAATAACATATGGCTATCATCTACTAAGTTTGGTAAGGCATATTGTTTAAAATACTCATTGTTTAGTGTTGAAAACTGTTATGTAATTTTACTTATAGGTGCAACAGGTTGTTTTCTAATCTAGCATACATATAAAAAGAATCAGCTTGCCAGTTGTATATAGAAGACTTTTATATTGGGATCTCGTGCTTTGTCTAGTTTCATATAAAGAGCAGAATAAGTGTATTACAAATATTATACAAAAAAGATTATGTTAATTAACAGTCTTTGAGCTTTAATAACTGGGATGTAGCCATCATTACTTTTAGTACAAAATTAGCTTGAAGACATATCCCCCTTATTACAAAATATGGACTAAGCATTAAGCAAGGTTTAAGTTGATAAATTTGACACTAAAACAATGGCTTATGGCAATTTAAACCTGGTTTAATACTTAGTCCACATTTTGTAATAAGAGGGATAAATTTTCTGTTATGAGATTTATTTATTTATTTATTAGGAAACTCAACAGCTTTTTTACAATTTACAAGTGTAGAAAACAGTGACATAGAATCTTAAGCCAATTACAGAGTTTCACGACATTCGTATATAAAACTAGAAAGAGCAGAGTACTCGTATTTTAACATAAAATACTACTTAATATAATTAAAAAAAAGCAGAAAACAAAAAAGCTAAACACAATATTTAAAACAAGAATACAACCTTTCTGTTTACCAGTGAGTTTGAGAGTTGTTTTCGGTATGAGTCTTTAGACAGATGAAATATATCTATATTTTCAAAATTCTCAGTATAAATGCGAGGTAGTCGTGTCATAACAGCATTCTTTCCGTAATTGGTGCGGTGATAAGGTGTACTAAATAAGTGGGTTTGTCTGGTGCGATACCTTGGAGTACAAAATTGTATGCACGATAAAAGATCAGCAGCATCGATTCCACCGCGCAAGATATCAAAAAATAGAAGCATGTCAAGAATTTTACGTCTATCCTTGAGCGGAAGCAGGTGATAGTGATTGCAGTCTGAGTGATAGGAATCGTGGCGTTTCTTATTTTTAAAGTTTAGGAATCTAACAAATCGCCTCTGTAAACCCTCGATTCTAACAGCATAGACATTGTATTGAGGTGCCCAGATTGGGCTGATGTTTTGTCTTTCACTATAGTTGCTCCAAAATATTATACCAAATCTTAAAACTGATACCACAGGGCATTGATAACATTATGTTGTGTTTCTTTGTTAATAATTTTGAATAATTTGTGCAAGGAGTAAGCAGTAACTTAGTAACACATACTTTACATTAAGATTCACAAATCAATGGCATATTAACACCCCTTAGGAACAAAATGGTGCACACAACCATTTATTACGCAATTTCTTTTTGCATTTTTGACATCTATGAGTATGATATCTACAATTTTTTCTGATAAGTTCTAAAATAACAAGTTTATTTTTATTCTATGCAATTCATGAAGCAAAGATACTTAATCCTCATTAGCTTATCCTTTAAAATAACATTTTCTATTATGATTTTATACCTTGGATGCGTCGCTATATTAAAGTGTGTGTTTGTGTAGTGTAAGCCATAAATTTTATTTAGTTTATTACTGAATAAGTGTTTAATAATCTCAATGTCATTTGATTTTTTCGTAAGGCATTCTATTAATATTGTGCTCACAGTACCTTTTGTTATGCAATTCTGACTCTAGCTCTTGATCCACTATTGTAAATATCTAACTAAGCAACTACACGGGGACCCAATTTGGATGTAGAATAAATAATAACAACATTTGACTATCTTTTAAAGTCTGTTTTTGTAAATCCTACTATATATTTATAATATGAATAATTTATTTTCTGACCATTAGTCCGTAGATTAATTATAAAATTATAATTATGGAAATTTCATTACATTAATAATAATACATAAATCTATATAAAATTCAAATAAAAATTACAATGGAATTAAAATTAAAGCATGAAATTAAATATGAACAAAACATAAATCATTTTAAACTATTTTATATAATATTTAAAGTCGCCCGGTCACTTGTCATCCAATGCCACTAAATTAGATTATTAATTTTGCTATCAGCAGCTAGCTAATAGGTTGTTGGGGCTATCTCGCACTCGTTTCATAAGAGAAGCTATTTGTTTCCTCATAACTGCGTAAAAGTCATGTACTCTGTAATGCGCGAACATTTCTTATTAATAATGGTATTTGATGAAACTTATTAAGTACTGTCTTTTATAGCTTTTTTAAAACTGTATACTCTTGGACATTATGCAGCATTAAGCAAGCACTAGTATATGAGTGTGTGTCAAATAGATGCAGCACTTCAACCAGTGTGTAAACACTGTTCGTAATCAAAATGCATTTTGAAGAGCGATAAGATGCGAGGTAGAAATTTTGCAGAAAAATATCAACACACAAGTACAAGACAAAACATTTTCTGGAAAAGATACATCAAGATTCAACTGTTAATCTATTATACAAATCCATATGTGGTTTGTGTATAAGAGATCATATCAGCCCAACAACGTCCACTACAGGCCTCACCTAAATTGACAGACTGGCCTGTTGGTCTAATGGTTAGTGATCCTGACTGCTAAGCCGGAGGTCGTGGGTTCGATCCCCACCCAGGACAAATCTTTTGTGATGAGCATAAAGGTTTATTCTGTGTCTGGGTGTAATTTATCTATAATATGTATTTACAAAAAAAAATGTATTTAAGTAGTATATCAGTTGTTTAGTACCCATAACACAAGCAAATATAATTGCTTACTTTGGGACTAGATGGCGCTGTGTGTGAATGTGGTAGAATATTATTATCATTATTATTAAATTCCCCCACAGTAAGCCCCTCTGCGCCGCCTGCAACAAACTTCAGCCGTAGAAGACTATAAATATAACCACTTTTAAATTCTGAAAGTTATCTTAACATCTTACAGTATTCATATGGAAATTATTATGAAGTGGTTTAGGTGCCTTATGAATTCATAATGCCCGTCAGTCTGTGATCTGTTAAAAGAACCATCAGACGTGTGGAGATAAGTGGTCCCAAAGGCAATTCTTTTTCAATATTAAGAGGTCTGGAAGTAAGAGTTCAAAATAAGACTCTTGTATTAAGTTTAAAGCTGTTCACAATTACAATTTGTTTGTTTTATTGTCACAGGTAATGGGGACGTGCTGGTGTAGAGAGTTGTCGCAGCAGGACACGTACGAGCCATCGGCGGGGCGCGTAGCGACTTCCACGAGTGCTACAGCGTCCCGCTTGAGTGTGCCCAAAGATGTGGATCCCATTGTTGTCGACCAACTAGTACTGGAGCTACTCACGCTTATTGCATCGTTTGTAGACAAGTAACATTACTAGTTTTTTTTTTTTAAGTACCTATACATTTTTATGCTTCCGACCCAAAGATGTTGTTTTAGGGGTAGTGTGATTTATTTATAAAATTATGTGTAATTTACACTAGAGTGTATTATTGTTTTTTAGTCATGGCATGTTCAAGAGAAAAGTAACAAGAATAAATATCTTATATTTTTACCAAAATTAAAATCACTTCTTTTATATTGAAAGAAAAATAGGGAAGTGATTATTATACCTAATAATATATTGTTCTAGCGATGAAGAGTCTCCAGTTTCACTAGTAAAGCTTCATGTCATAGCTGACAAAGAGGAAGGCTGGTTCCAAGTAGTGTGGTCTATGGTTCATGTTATCCCTTTGGAGGATCCTCTCGGTCCGTCAGCAATTACAATTGTGTTCGATGACTGCCCCTTGCCTTCCAAAGAATCCGTTATCAAGGTAAGAAAAAAAATGTGGCTCTAATTAAAAAAATACTATTGTAAACCTAATTGTTTTTATACATTAGATAATAGAATAATTGCAAAACATCTGTAAATTTGTAAAATTAATGATTTTTTTAATATTCACTATATTTCTATCATTGCATACTTCATTCCATAATATGATTTGTTTTTAATGGGAAGTATATACTTTTATTGCAGCTAACCCACCTTTTTGGGTTGGGTGGTCAGCGCGCTTTAATGGGTGACGTAAACGTTCAAGTAGAACGCAATATCTGCATAGTACTGGGCTGCATCGCCGATAAGCTCGCGGGACCCAACAGCGTCGCTGTCCTTACCGAGGATACTCTTGAATACATGATCTCATTCCTGGTTAGTCTTATCATTTATTTGTTGAAAAACATCTATAGTAATTAAATGTTAGATAAAATACAAGTTTTATCTGAATATTGCCAAATGCCATTTCTCATTTTATGCTGAGCGTACATGTGCTAGAGTTCTCAAGCGAATCTTACAATACTTAAAGTTCTTTTAACGTTCTTACTTATAACAGAAATTAATGTTGTTTTATAAATTGACTTTACGTACTGGCAAATACGTGAATATACATGACAATAGCATAAAATTAGATTCATAAATATTTGGGACGTCACTATCACTATTATGCATCATATGGATGCATAATAGTGATAGTGACGTCCCAAATATTTATGAATCTAATTTACGTCTACGACAAAGTGATAGCACTAGTTGTACGCCAGCGTAATTAGTAGGTACATCTCTAAAAATAACTAATAAAATCGACGTTTTCAAACCTCAAGCCTCAATGTTTGCTTATTTATAATCAAAGTAACATGTAACAGGTTAGCTTTATGTAACAGCAGGACTGGGTCAAACTTGTCTTTGTAATACATGAAGCCCCAGCGAATTACTTGAAATAATTTGAAAATTGATTTCAAACATGCTTTGGTCGATTTTTTCAATGTCAAACTTCGGTTTTTATACAAACACAAAATTTTGCTCTAAATTTGTTTCAAATTAGACTCACGCGAGATATGGTCGAATCTTAAACATAATAAATTCATTTATTTCGGATAGTATCCATATATGACAATTTTCTTAAGACTAAGGTTAGCATATAAAATGTGATCATTAATTCGGATTATAAAATAACAATATGTATAATAAATTTTATAAATAGAGTAATAATAATAAATAATCTTTTTTGAGAACTTGTTTAAATAAAGAGTAATAATAAATAAAATTTAAAAACATTTATTACTAATTGGACTGCAATAGGCTAAAATGATGATGATCATGAAATAAATAAAATTATTTATACATTTAAAATGCTTTGTCCTGAATGACTGACTAAATGACGGATCAACGCACAACCTAAACCGCTGATCGTAGAAATCTGAAACTTACAAAACTTACACAAAACAAAAAGTAATACCAAAGACAATATGTCATTAAAATGCCCATACCTAGGTTTTGGTAAATGTATTTTCTTCAAATTTATGTCCGCATTATAAATGTAATCTTGAACAACTTGTTAACTAGGTACTTTGCTAAGCAATCATAACGTTACGTACGAGTATGTCACCCTTTCTTACGGTTATATTGGTCATTCTCAGTATCAGGGTACCTAAATTGGACGCAGTTTAGCAGAAAGGACTCAACCCACAAAAAGTCATTTTTGAGTTATCGAGGTTTAAAGTGTAGTTGTGTATTGCTGCAATGATGTTGTATTTGGAATATTTTGAAATATTGTCGCTTATGGGCAAATTGGTATTGGTATTACGGATCTTTTTTGCTGAGTGGAAGATTTGCCATAAACAACTCATTTTTGACCATAGTGTGGGTTGAGTCCTTTCTGCTAAACTACGTCCAATTAAAGGGCTGAATAAAAAGTCCATACAATAATTACAATTACATTAAATCTTATTATAGGTCAGTGCTGAATTTGGTTTATTAGATGCTAAAAGAATAACAAACGGCTTCAATGACATCCATGAAATTTGTGCTTAGATAAGGTTTTGCTATTTCTAGTTTATTTATATTGGGAGCTGCCTTCATAGGAAAGACGGAATATTACACACAAAAAAAGATCTTATTTTATGACCAGGACCACTATAATATTGAATTTCATAACAACATAAATACAGCAGCGATTATTTCTCCAAACTATTGTCCTTATAGTTGTGCGTCATAGGGGTGTCAAATTCCCATATTGGACACCCACATACAATTCATTGCAACATACCTACTATATTATATCTAGACAAATGTTAGGTATGAACATAGTTACAAGCTATTGTCATGTAAATCGTTTTATTTATGGTGTGTAAGTACCTTCGCGTCTAAGATTTGGCAATGAACACTTTATCTATCTATCTATTATTACTAATAGTAACGGTAACTGTACAATATTGTCCAATTAATGATAATAAGGTGCATGTGAATAGGCTGAAATAATGATGACGTTGATGATGAATTACAGTCTTACCTGTAATGTAGGCTACATTTATTAGGCTATATTTACTTTTTTCAGTACAATATTTGACTTTGTTTGCTAATGAACCCAATCGATATAACAAGGGCCTAGGTAGCGAGTTATTGCTGCGTATTAGATCCCGGGTTTGATTCCCAGCTCGTGCAGAAACTGTACGGAAATGTGCTCGGTTAATGACTCCCCCGGTTTAGGCTCGTCCCCTACTACATGGGACTTGACATCACTGGCATAATGTGGGTTTGATGTACCACTCTCTACCGCTTCGGAGACAAAAGGCGTGACAGTATGTATACGTTCTTTGCCAAGAAACCCAATAGATTTAACACCTAACAAGTTCGTTGTAAAAAAAATTCTATCGCTATATCGATTTTGAATACGGATGTGAGGAACGGTACGTACTTATATGAAGGGCTTTCAAGGTACTCATTTTCGATTCCAAATAGCTTTCCTTGCAAAGAAGACGGTGGCTTGATTGTTTCAACCTTGTATATAAAATTCATTCACAACCTTGGCTATGAAACGTTTACACGTAATAATATGATTTCTAAATTTCGCAGTCCGTTTGTAATAAGACGCACATCGTTTTTCATGTATTTGTTACAAACAATTTATATTACAAATACTTGTAGAAATCCTTTGCGAAATATCAGTTACACAATTAGTCGTACAATGTCAATGTTAAACACATATAAGTTGGGATTTGCGTGTTGATAATTTTTTCTCATCCACATATTAATAGGTATAAGGTTCAAGCGTGCCTTGATTATTTCTCATCTTATGGTTATTCCTCTATTAGTTTGACATGTAAGTTTGTTATACTTACTAAGCATTATGTCAATATTCAAGACGATTTTCTCTCAAACGATATTAGGTCGTTTTTTTTATTGTGCTGTGTTTATGATGATGATTACGAGATTTGATAATATCCCCAAACATTCTTGCTTGCGATCTATCCATCTGGCCTAATTCTCAGATCTAGAAGAACAAAACTACACTACGCATCACTAGTTTGTTAATTACCTACTACTGTAGTCTAATGGAAAGGTTACTTCAAGTAATTTTGTTCGAAAAATATTATCTACTATATTATCTTAGTATCTAATACTATTATCATCCAGATGTATTTGTTCTTTTTCGTTCCTTCTTTGCTGAGGATTCCGTTCCGATGCGATGTGAGCCGGTTGGTGGAAATAAATCATCATCATAAAATGATCCTTTAAATTTTAAAACGGTGTGCCTATTTTTGTTATACATCACTATTTTCCTATTACTCTAGATTGCTCGTCGCGAACCTTGTATCGTCCTCTTCGCTATGATCGCGCTGGAGAAGTTCTCTCACACAACAGAGAACAAGCTTACTATAAGGAGGAGGTTGGACAAAGAAGAAGAGAATCCGCTGCTCATTCTAGAAGAATTGGCTGAAACTGATGACTACGCTTGGCGTCCAGTTGGATTCTGTGCTAAATGGGCCCTCGATAATCTATGTGAGTATTTCATCATCACTTTTATTATATCAGCCTCATTCACACTCACACATAACCATTTTAAGGTAAATAAATAGATCTGTTTAGTTAGTTTCACAGCCACAATACCTACATAATTATACTTCCTTAGTTGATGTAGTGTAAGAGGCTAATCTGTCAAAATAATATTTTGTAATAGTATTATGCCACCGTTGTCATAACAACGGTGATTTTAATTTGCTTTCGTCATTGTCTTGTCCGACTACCTACTGTAAAAAACTTAAGTAAGGTAAGGAAAGGTATGATGATGTGTAAGTATTTTGTAGTTAACATCCAATATCTTCATGTAAATTAATACTCCGCCTTAGGTAACGTATCAAAATTGACTCAGAAGTATTAAGTTCCACTGGTAAAAATTTTCCAATTATTTATATAAGACATAAACAATGCTAAGTAGGTCATCGATTTCGTATAAATATATTTTTGTTGTTTACGTACGTACGGAATTATAATATTTGAGAATTTTGTAATAACATTTCCTGTATAGTAACTTAAATTACTAAACTTTTTTCAAGCATTTTGAATTAATTCAAAAATATAAAAGGCTTTTGTATAGTTACTTTTATGTTGAGACATGACCTGTACCAGTGCTTCTATAATTGTGCTCGATGAATGACAATAAGCTCGCCCCTATTATTTGGGACCCTACATTTTCATAATAAATATGAATAAATAAACGTGTTGCTAAGCACAAACCTTGAGAATAGCTGGACCGATTCGGTTAATGCCTACAAAGTTACAAGCCCGTAAAGTTTGGGTCACTGACCCTTTAATTCGCAAGGCAGCTGATTTTCTTTAGTATTCTCACTGTCACATAATCATAAATACCTACATTTTGTATCTTATTTTTAGTGCAATGTGCACCCAATTTTGTCCGCCTGTCCCTTCCAGGAATGTGATGCAATTATCCGTTTATTGTTACAGTCGTAATAGAGGATCGCCCGCTGTCGTATGAAACCGTAGACATGACTCCTATCAACGCGATCCTGAACTCTCGCGATGTTAGTGAGTACTTAAAGATATCGTGCGACGGTTTAGAGGCAAGATGCGATTCTTACTCCTTCGAGAGTGTAAGGTGCACATTTCAGGTTTGTTTCTAATATTCTATAATATATTGTAATTAGCAATGACTATTATTGTGCCTTATTCACCTATTTGATGGCCTAATTTGTATTATTTACTTTAATAACGCCCTATATGGCTCATGTGTCTGATAAAAATTATTTGAAATGTAAGTGAAATTTTTTTTATAGGTACTTACCTTTTTCATGCAAAATCTATCACTTAATTGTCGGATAATTTAATTATTCATTGCTAAGTACAAGATTGATAGTTTGTAACTAGTAAAATTTACTACATTAATTTTCCACATAAGTATAGACATGTGTTTGACACTTCGATATAAAAATAATGTGTGTATGTATTGTGCAGGTGAACAGTGGCGTGTGGTACTACGAATGTCTGATCGTAACACCTGGTGTGATGCAGATTGGATGGGCAACTAAAAGCAGCCATTTCCTCAACCATGTTAGTTCTACATCAGTTATATTTTTTTAGAACACTATTGTGACAAACAAGTTTACACTCCCACTGAATATGAGCATTTACCATAACCTATGGACGCCTTCAACACCGTCCCCAATGAGCTCTGGACACCACTACTTACTAGTATGAACGCAACACAATGCTATGCGTTCTGTTGGGTGGAGGTACTTCCCCAGCCGAGCAGCGCAGTATGACGGGGGTTACCCGCTCTAAAGTCACTTAGCTTATTTACATACGATATTTTTTATTTATAATTTAATTTTGATTTTTAAAACCTAAACAATAATTGTAAATCAGAACTGAACCTAGTATAGTACTGGTATTTTGCTTTAGTACTTTATTTTGATTAGACAATCTTGCAAGCCTTTTGATAATGTTAGGTAGATATTTATTTAAGTGCTGACAGAAAAACACATTTCTCTTGAACTTTCTAAGGTTAAGTTTTTTTTTTTTAAACTTTTATTATACATCGCATCGTTCAGATGAGCCTAGGGAATACAATAACTGAATACCAGAATCTCACGTACATTAAGCGATACAAATCCTACTTGTGATTTTCAATAGGATTGCGCGTGAGTTGCTGGATTAACTAGAAATATAATCGCTTTAGAACAATCCGATCCCGCAAAGGTATGGTCTGTGAGATATAAAATAAAATAATACTTGTTTTTATAGGAGGGCTATGGTATTGGTGACGATTTATATTCGCTATCATATGATGGATGCCGCAGACTGATATGGCATGAGGCGAAACCCTCCTCCGTGAGGGCAGTGCCGAAATGGCAACCTGGCGATGTCGTCGGTTGCCTCATTGACATGGATGTGAGGGAGGCCATATTTTCTCTCAACGGAGATAGATTGCCTGTTTGCACGGAGCTCTTCGAAACCACAAGGTAATATGTTTTTTCTTTTTAACCCCTTAAAGTCTCTTTGATTGATTTTTGACTTTGGGCTGACTACTGGCTGGTAAGAGTCTTATAAGCTATCTGAAAAAGATATGGTAAGGTTAACCGAATATACAAAATACATTTAATACGACTTCGTTCTTGTGGACAACTTACCTCGCATTCTATTATCACTGAACCCTTATATTTTGTTGATGGGAAGCTAATATTATTCCAAAATCAAAGTAGATATCTAATATCTAAAAAATAAAGTAGATAATATATCACAATGAGTAACTTAGGCTAATTTACTCCTTGTGATATTAGCTATCCGCCTGTAAAATCCAGTCGAAATCGGTTTAGTCATTTCAGAGTTTACCTCAAAGATACAGACTGACAGAAAAAAAATTTAAATGTTTGTTTTTGTTACAAGTATCGTTAATCGTATGTACATACTTTCCTATATCTACTTTAAAAAGATGTTATATTGATATTTTAAACAGACACTTAAATTGTATTTAAGTATTTGTTAGTTGAATTATTTGGGAAGGTGATGGATGCAACGTTATAATATTTATGGAATATTAAACTAACTGTTTCAGGCAAGGTTTCTTCGCGGCAGCTAGCTTCATGGCGTTTCAGCAGTGTCGCTTCAACTTCGGCCGTGAGCCATTCCGCTTCGCACCTACCGACCGCGATTTCAACTGCTTCAATGATTTTGGATATCTCACTGAAGATGAGAAAAAGGTTTGTAATAAAAACTAAAACTTTCCTGCCTTGTACACATACTTTACTGTTATGCCCGCCACACACCTACACGTATATTTGCACACACTCAAGACTTTTCCAAGTCTACAACAATTCAATTTTGCGCAATCTAGTGTGGGGACCCACACCGTTATGTTAGATTTACACAAGTCTGATTTTGTGCAAGTATACTTGAAGATTTGTGGCGGGCGCTATAAAACGAATTTTCTTCACGTAATACATTTTAAGGGATAATAAATACATTTTTTACGTTACATGTTCCGATAAGCCTCCTCCAAACATTTGACTGGCGCTATTGCCTCTGAACGTAGACACTTTTTTCATCAAATCAGCCCAATGACGTCCACTGTTGAACATAGTCCTCACCTAGTTTCCGCCACAGCGAGCGATTTTGTGCCGCCCGCATCCAACGGCCACCCACAACCTTTACTAGGTCGTCGGTCCATCTGGCGGGGGGGCTTTCTTGCCCCATCGGCCATCAGTTCTGCGACACTTTTTTACAAAAAACTATTTTTTTTATCGCTTTTCTATAATAAATAATCCCGCGTATTAAATTTTTAGTATAATAGTAGTAGTACCTTGTCTATTTATTGTAGAACAGTAATATAATAATAATAATATTCTACCACATTCACACAGCGCCATCTAGTCCCAAAGTAAGCAATTATATTTGCTTGTGTTATGGGTACTAAACAACTGATATACTACTTAAATATTTTTTTTTTTTTTTGTAAATACATACATACTATAGATAATATATGTCTTCAAAGTGACGGTAGGCAACATAAATTGTAGTCGTTGATGTACGATCCCTTTCTCCGAGCAAAGTAATTATACAGCTTTCGCCCGCGTGGTATGTATTATATATGTTAACTTTCCTCATTAATAACTCTTTCTATTAGTGAAAACTCCATGAAAATCTGTTTAGTAGTTTTTGAGTTTATCGCGTACATTCTACTATTTAATAATGATAACCTTGCATTAATTCAAAAAGTAAGTATGATTGTCCAATTCCCAGGTGGTGCCGCGCCGTATATATTTGCAGCAGTTGCTGTGTTCCAATGTGAGGGAAGATGGCTGTATGCTGTGCTTCGATGACGAGGCCTGCTGCATACTTGAACCCTGCTTACACACGTAAGTGGTTCAATATTCACTCACTAAAAACATTATTTTTGCGTGTGTGTGTTTCTTCCGTACTTGGAAAGACACCGCTTAACGTGGCAGTCGTTAAGCCAAATTAGAAGCCTTCTAGGCGGCTTAATAAATTAATGAACCTGTCGCAAGGGCAAACGATAGTAATAAACATTAAACCATTCTGTTTAATTTTATATTAAAGCAGTCCTCTTATAGTCTTGATTCGGCTGCAAGTGTACTTGAAGAATATTCTGTGGCGCCGAGAACACACTCACGCGGTCTAGCATTCAAAGTTCTGCTTTCATTGTAATCTATGCGTTATCTTAGAAACGTACACACCAAAAGCGGTCATACCGCCAGTTGTAATTTACGCAGACCGCCATGGGGGTGTGTCTGGCGCCTATGGCTACGTTCCCTTGACTTACACATGTTTTCGTGTAAATGCGATCCATGCCGAAACGTACGAATACGAACGAACAATCCCAACCTTCCAACTACTAAACGCGCACGCAGATTGCGGGCGAGTTAGCCGTACGTATACCTCATGTATACGTACGGCTAGGCCTCATGTATAGAAATTGCGATTCCGTGCGGCCAGCTGTGAACAATTTTATTGTGACGGCTCAGTTTGAACAGAGGTTACCTAGTGTGCCCTACCTTTCTAAATTTCGTGCTTTAAACATAATAAACGAACGCGATATCACCAGGACTGTTAATTGGCGGTAAAGGGCGAACTCGCGTATTCGGTGTGGGCGCTTAATCCGTACGAACAATAATCTAACGTTTACATACGATAAATTCATATCCAAAGTGGGTGCCTTTGCGGAACGGGATTGCATCTGTGCAATGTTCACACCGCTTGCGTCATTTTAGTACCGTTAGCAGAGAAATATGCAAAGAAATCTACATAGATTTTGAAAAAAATCGTATTAATTTATTACCACTTTGTAAACCATATAGAAAACACGTAATCCCAACCCACGCACGCCTTGACATTAACTTAAACGTTTTCAAAACATCTTCATCTGTTTTAAACATGTATACTTATTTAAATTACTACGTACTAGAAACATTAACAACTTTATTATTAAATACTTAACTGTTTATTTTTTAACCAACATTCAGTAACGCAAACAATAATAATTATGAATGTCACTTGTCATGTTTTTTAAGAGACAAATATAATTATAATTGCCGAATAAATTCTTAATAAATCTAATAATCTGTTTAACTATATTTAGACTTTGTGTGCCTATCCTTTGTTTCTCTTAATAGTTGAACTATTAAAAGTAAACATGCACTTAAATCAACCAAATTCTTTAATATTCTATGAGTACCACTGTAATCTGGCAATCTGTCGACTAAAAACGGAAAGATATGTTCTTCAGTTAATAAATATTATAATATTTATCGATGACTAGTTAGTATATTAAGTATATAGTCGTAGTAGTAAGTATATATAGTCTTCAAGCCGCTGAGGCGACATAAACTGTTAACTGTTATCGGGAATAATAAAAGTAGGAATAGAATTGTTAAGTAAACGACAAATAATTATTTTGAATTCGTATTAGTTTGTGCATGTCTCACTTCTTATATTTTATTATTATAATTTTATTTAAAGTAAGTATTTAATTTTATTTAAGCATTCGCAACGTTTGATTTTAGTTTTTTTTTTAATTACCTATCAATATTACAGGATCAGTTTTTTTTTCAAATGAGTAGGTATTATATAACTAGATACTATGCTCATATAGTTTATTTTTTTATTTTTTATACCACGACGGTGGCAAACAGACGTACGGTCCGCCTGATGGTAAGCGGTTACCGTAGCCTATGGGCGCCTGCAACACCAGGGGCATCACGAGCGCGTTGCAGACCCTTAAGAAACCTATTCACTCCTTTTTTGAAGAACCCCATACTGTAGTCCCTTGGGAAAACCTCGTTATGGAGTTCATTCCACAAAAATTCAGTTCATTAATAAAATAGTTACAGGTTAACCAAAAATTTCTCAAAAAAAAAACGATAAAATAAAAAAAACAAATCCTGTTTATCGATTTACCTCTAACTATGTATAATTTTGTAGTGTATTTCCTCGTTCCTTGTAATTTAAAGATCCTGGCAAGGTTGGCACTTGTAACGTCTGCTATGTAGGCTAAATACAACACCGATTTGATGACAACCACTCCTCTCACTCCCGGCTGCCGGACACGTGTACGGCGAGCTGTCACTCTCCGCGCTCTTACCACGGCACGCCGTGCGCATTTCTAATAAGTAAACATTACAGTCAGAAAATATGCATTTATTGCAAAATTACTAAAAAATCTAAATTATATAAAAAAAATATGAATATGTAAGTACTTATAACCATGGAATACGTCGTTTTGTTTTGCACACTACACATCAACACTGAAGGTGACATAAGAAACAAACGCAGAAAACACATTGTTATATACTATTTATGTTGTAGGGGCTTCTGCTCACTATGCACGGCCCAGCTGAAGGAGTGCCCGATGTGCCGCGCAGCCATACTGAATATACGCCACGAAACGTGACCTCAGGTGAATGCTCGCTCGCTTCCCAGCGACTGCGACAGCCTCAACATCACGATGGAGAGGTCTCCCTCGCCGACTCGAGCCGACACACCAGCACCTTGCGTCTCCTACTATTACAAACGTTAAAGACTTTCACATGTGTATGATATTATATAGGTTAGTCAATACTGTTTGTGGATGTTTGCCAGTGAGGTGTTGTGAAGGCTGACAATTACTTTTAAAAACTGATTAACTTGCAAAATCCTTTAAGTTTTTAAAGGAAAATTCCATATTACTTTGGCGAACCAGTCGATCGCGGTTGGCCGGTAGAACCTGGCCATTAGTCCAGTCAATTGTGGCAAGGCAATGTAAAGAAATAATTATATGTATACTATTTAATGTAAATTAAATTAAAAACTACTCGGTTGGTCTATGTTGGTAGTAAAAATCTTAGGCCTAATCAAGTTGTCCACCTCTGATATAGGATATCAAAATATTTACACATCATTATGTAATATAGCATTAAACTGCTTTCTAAAAAAAATAAACAAAATTGCCGAATTTGAATCACCAAAATATATGTGATAGATAAAATGCAGACAGCCTTTATGACACTTCGTTAATTATTATGGTGGTTTATCTAAGTATTATTACCTGATGCAAAATATTTTTTTCTTATGACTCTCTTTTTTTATAAGTTAAATTTAAATTAAAAGGTTACACCTGTGACTAAAGCCCGTTTTCTGAGCCGTGACATGGGGGTTATTGATAGGATAAAATATAACTTAAACAATTTAAAAATGTCACTTGTATTCATAAACTAGTTCTATTGTTTCATTTTATATTCAGTCAGGTTATACTATAATCGATGATAAATTTTAATCTTACGGCTCAGAAACCGGGCATTAGTTCACTTTGCTTATATTTATGTCAACGAAATATTTATCGAAGTTTGTTAACTTAAGTACATATTGTTTTTAATACTAATACTACTTATATACTCGTAGATGTTAATCATGAAATTACTTGTAAATATGGTGGGTGAATGTTACGGATGACTTTTTTTATTAACGCTTCCCGCATTGTTGATTATGAATTACATTATTTTATCTTTGATTAGCTGTTGCCCGGGGCTTTGCTCCCGTCGTTATTTATTTGGCCACTGCTCATCTCCCATTGGCCATAGCGTGATGTTAGTTATAGCCTATAACCTTCCTCGATAAATGGGCTATCTAAGACTAAAAGATTTTTTGAAATCTGTTCAGATACCGAGATTACCCCCTACAACGTCACAAACTGTACCTCTTTTAATATTAGTATAGAATAGGACTTAGATCTTAATTTCCAAGCCATATAAATCATCGTGTTATAATAATTCACTTTATTTCACACTAGCTTTCGCCCGCTGCGTCGCCCGCGTGGTATGTATTTTATACCTATAAACCTTCCTTTTGAATCAGTCTATCTATTAAAAAAACCGCATCAAAATCCGTTGCGTAGTTTTAAAGATTTAAGCATACATAGGGATATAGGGACAGAGAAAGCGACTTTGTTTTATACTAAGTAGTGAAGCCATATACTTGTTTCGTTGTAAATTTGAGGTTTTTTTTTATATTTTCGTATAGAGACCAGTATTGAATTTCTAAAAATGTGACTATCTATTTGAAAAAAGCGATGGTGGCCGAATGGATAAGGGACCGGCGTGCAAATCACGCGGTCCGAGTTCGATCCCGACCGGCAGTACCAATGTGGATTTCACTTTGTGGAATTTATATGTACTAGTCAAGTGACTTACCATCTGCTAACGGTGAAGGAAAACATCGTGAGGAAACCCACATACCCTAGATGAAATTCTATGAGTATGTCTGATCCACCAACCCGCACTAGGCCAGCGTGAGTGGATTATGGCCTCAGCTTTCTAGATAGAGGAGAGGAGACCCGAGCCCAACAGTGGGACTTAATGGGTTGCCGATGCTGATGATGCTATTTGAATAACGGATTAAGTAAATCGTATCTCAAAATACAAAAACGAACCTTGACGGTTATTGAAACCATCCACAATGATGACGATCCGACATGATGTTATAGAGTCTAATAAAATTGGGGTTTGGGTGTTCGGTGGAATGGTGATATCTGACATACGGGAACAACGTGGCCTGCTTGCCTCCTCCAGAGGCGAATATATGATGTTAAATGAGAATTTGGGCAGACGGTGACTCGCCTTACACTAGATGGGCCCCTAATGTTGTGTTAGGGGCCCATCTAGTGTCATATAGTGTCGACATGATCCGAAGTTCACGGGTTTCAGGGCAACAACGTAGTGCGCAGCTAGGGGTGTCGAGCGGTGCGGCGCCGATTTCGCCTTCGCGGGTCCTAAGTGGAGACCTGGAACGGGTTTCCGGGTAATTATGCCATTGAAAAATGACACTTCCACCCCCGAGCATATAACTCTAGCGACCCCTCTCTGGTCAGCTGGTTAAGGCAAGCCAGAGTTGAGAGTCCTGTGGTCGCTTTTGGAGATCCACTCCAGTCAGCCAACAAAAACGTGCTGGAGACGAGGCCTAGACAGACTCTCTGGGGCATTCAGGAGCTGTGTCGCCACACATTCAGCTCGCCAGCTTCAGCTTACCCTACGGTTTGTGGGCTCTACATTTAAACTTGCGGTACATTTTTTGGGTTATTTTAATTTTTTAATTATATTTACTTGTTTACTATGCTCTCCGTGCATCGATACGTATTTTATATAAAAATCATTATACTCGTAGTAACGTTTACTACGACTCGAAGGTGCAAGCAAGGCCTAATAGCTAATATATCAAATTAACATTGTAAGATAGTTGAGAAATTATAATAATTATTGATATATAGTAATACTACCTGTGTCCGCGACTTCGTTCGCCTGGACAAATTTATAATAAAAACACCATGTGTCAATCATCATCTCCTTGTGACATTAGCTAACCGCCAGTAAAAGTCCCGTCGAAATCGATTGAGATGTTTTGGAGTTTGCCTCAAACTAACAGACAATTTTTTTTATTAGGTGTGTTTTTGTTATAGTTGTGTTACGTACATACTTTCACATGCCTGCTCTAAATAATATTTTTTTGATATTAGATTGGGTCACTTCAATTTTGTTTATTTGTATAAATGAGCACACAAAGTATGCGACTGGTACAATCAGCTCACAGCTGGATCTGTCAGTAATCATGGACCAGTTGTAACTGCATACTTTCATGAGGGACTGCCGTAGGTCGGTCTCAGCACGACCAGCTCTCCCATTTATCGAACCAGAACTTTATCAAATCTAAAAACATTGTTTTCTTGGCGTTTGCTTTCAGTGATAAAAAAAAGCACGAATCTGTAAGTTTATTGTTACGATTACGATAAACTAAATACTAAAAAAAAAATTACTTCTTGTCAACTTTTTAGCTCAAATACTCCCACGTGCTTCGTTCTTAATTACAAATTTTAGTTTATGTTGTCACGAATACTCACGGCTTCTATCGCACCTACAGAACTACACATTTCCATTTTTAATTGAAGTACAAATATTTATATTTTCTTTATTATTCGTAATATTCGCCCGCCTACTGCCACTGTCAGTGTATTTTCTTTGTGTGCATAGTTTAATTATATACAGTACTATGTGTCTATGTTAACTTGTATACTGTAAATCTGTTTGTCGATTCGACACTTGATAAATGTTGTTTTTAATTAATAAATGTATTTAGATTATAGTTTTAATGTATAGCGACGAAGGTATACACAGGAGAATGATTGTTGAATGAGTGCGATGGGAAAATGTCGAGCTTTTTATAATTAATGTGATTTATTCTATAAATGCATAGTATAAGATGTGTGCACAGCACGGGTTGAGTAGCCGGACTATAGCGGTATAAAATATTTGAAAAAAAAAGTTACACCAACCACCTATTTAATTGTTTGTGAAAAAATAACAGAGGTCGTTCCAACAATTGTATTATTCGTAAATATTATTTATTTTTTATGTATTTTTTATACAACACAATCGTAAAAAATAAAAAAATCTAAAAATAATAATCTGCTACCATATTATTATATTAACTTTACAATAAGGCCTAGTTTTTGCTCGTTATTATAATTTATTTAATTAATAAAAATAGAGAAATGGCATTAATTTTCGCAATATGTACAATGTTTCATGTTTAAATTATTGTCGATTATTCAAATGTTTGTTACCGTTGTACTGAAACATTTCTAAACAATTTCATAATATCGTTTCAAGTAAGGCGTTACCATATCACTAATAGAACGGCTTTTACAAACAGTTACCCCTTATTACAAAATACGGACTAAGCATTAAACCAGGTTTAAATTGACAACTTTGACACAAAATCAATTTAGTCCATAGTCCATCCATCCCCACATTTCAACTTATTCCATACTTTGTAATAAGGAGGTTGTTTCTTATGTTTACATGTCGATGGCTACCACTTCTCTTCACTAGATCATACTTTCTCTTCTGTCACTTGTCTAAAGCCAATTGTAGAAGACTTAAAAATGATTTTAACAAAGCTCGATAGCGTTTAGTAAATCTTAAATTAATGTACTGAACTGAGAAACGTACGAGTGCTATTATTGCCAACAGCGGCTCAGTAATGTCGCCAGTGTCAAAATTTAATATATTTTATCAATTTATATGTTTATTGATGGTAAGATGGCCTTGACTGTTATATTGAAACTGGTTAATAGAATATAAATTGTCCATAGTTGTTTAGGTGACAGTATGGTTCAAATTGATAATATAACAAATTTAGGGTTAAGAGATTATTCTATGACTAACCGGCGGGGTTATCCTTTCAAAGCTTATCACTTCTATCATTACGAACCCAACGAACATTTGTCAGGTCGACTGTTGTTTCTCTTTTGGTTAAGATGATCGTTAATACGTCTCTATGACGTCGAAATTACGTGACGTGATAGTCAGGAAGGCGTCGTATAATTCATTATTTGGTGATAAAGTACTGGTTGCATAAATGTCGTAAGATTCACTTTTGATAGAGTAGTGGTGTTTATTACCACTGCTTCACGACATTTTATGAATAACAGGACAAACCCTGTTATTATGACTTCTGAATGGCGTTTTGTTGTAAAGTGATAAATCTAAAACTCCTGTGTGACAGACAAGTTTTATATTGTGAAAAAGTTGTATTATTAAAAGGTGAGTTCAGCCATTTTATTAAGTAACTTATAAGTAATTAACACGCCTCATAAATACGCCATATTAGCGGGATTAGGGTTCAAAATAAAGTAAATAGCATTTGAAGAGAACTCTTTGGGATATATAACTAAACTAGTTTTTCTTTAGACAGCCTTGGTGATAATTCTGTTTTAATGAACATCGATAACTTTTTAACGAAATTAGTTTTTCTTTTTTTTTTCATATTATTTTCAGAGCATCTGCCGAGTGCTAGTTGCCTGAGCAGCCGCTGCTCTTTCTTTCTTTTTCTTTCTTTTGCCTGCCTGATGGTTCCTGATAGCAGTCGAATTGCCTGTCAGCAAAAATTCTGGCCGGGAAAGGGCTACTTTGGCTATTAAAAAGAGTGGTTCTTCTCAGAGCTCAACCTTGTCAGTGAACTGGCCCTAGGCAAATTTGCTGACACACCTTTTTTGGCTTTTTATGATGTTCATAAGTATCATGTATGTGATCAGAATCAAATAAAAGATTTGAAGGGGAGAGGGGTGCCTGACGTCACACCTCGGCCCCAATACGACCTCTTCTACGATCTACGAGCGCCATGCAAATTATGTGCGCTCAGCACTTAGTGGGTTCTCACCGAACCTCCTGCTTAGTTTTTAATATTAATGTAATTTCCATCAATATATTGTTATTCTTATCCATGGGTATTTCTTTGATCTTTTATCATTTCTTACTACTTACTATTGACTTCGCCTCGAAGTTCTACTTTCTGCGTTTCAAGCAACATCATAAATTGTTTAGACCCTCTTTGTACCTACTGAAGTGAATTCCCTTAAGTACCAAATAAAATTTACTACGGAACCAACTCCAGTTACACAGTACAGTACAGTTAGTCCAGTTACAGTACAGTTCATACAAAAGTACTCCAGGTACAGTACAGTTCATACAAAAATAAAAAGAATTTGGCTGTGATTGTAATGTTGCTAACTTTTTATACATTTATAGGACATCCAGTCATTAATTATAAAGTATTTATAAAAGTGTTCAGATCGACTTCAAATTGTTTTAGACCCCTAAAACAATTATATGAAAAATGTATCACTCTTAAACGAACGATCGTCAGGTAAAAGTAATTCTCGCGACTCTAATACAATTAATTTCTAGTTACTAAGATGACAGCACTGATTATACCACCGCAAGTTTTCAAATGGTTATATAAAACAGTCTGTTACGATTTCTACACCTAAGAGGCACTAAGTCGTATTAGATGCTAAAATTACTTTACTTAAACGGCTATGAAATGTTTGTTGGGAAATGTTGTGAAGAATAAAATATATTTATTTTAATGATAAAATAATAAACGTTTGTACTGAAAAATGAATGTCTATATAAAAAGTAGTTTGAAATGTTCTCTTGAATATAAAAAGGATTTTAATAAATATCTTCTGTGAAGAGTACGTACATAACGTAAGGAAGATCTCTTCCTTCTTCAAGTTAAATTTATGATATAAGTATCTCTAAATTATATAATTCTTAGGTTTCCGTAGCCAAATGGCAAAACAAAACCCTAACCTATACTTTGTTAGTTTTTGAATACCTACCTAATTTATATTACCTACTTCTGCTTAATACATGACTTATCAATAATGCAAAACTTTTTCTTTTTTAAGCTTGTATCACTGAAACAGATACTAGAACATATCTATATACTCTTGCCACATTTAGGTACATTGCTAAATATAAATTGCCAGTAAGGAAAATTCTCGAAAAAATCGCGTAAAATTTTAATCGAATATACTTAAATGAAAAATAGACATAATTTAATATATCATATTATAATATATTTATGTTAATTATGATAAAACATCAGTCTCGTTCAAGTGAGCACATTAAATATTAGGTGTTGATATTATTGATATCAAAGGCTTGTAGTTTTTGTATAAGTATATATTGACATAATTTAAGATTTAATTACGTTTATTACTACCAATGCAGTACATATTTAAAATATTTAATTATTTTTTTTAATTTTTAAGTATCACATTGTTACTTTTGCAGCTACTACTATCATCTCTGTATCGCCCAAGGGTCCACTGTAGATTGCCTTTGGTATTAAGTCCGCCCATGAACACTTTTATGTTCATAAAGTTAAATGAATAAATAAGACCTATCCAACTTAAGATTATGGAAAAATGCAACTAAAATTCAGTCATATAAAGACAAAATGCAATTTATTACGTATGTCAATATTTCCTAGATACAATTTAACTATCTGTCTATGCCATACCTATAGGTAACCATGGCGTACGTTTTTTAAAAAGCTTTAAAATATAAGTTGTTTAAAATAGTTTGCGTTGTTCAGTTATTTTTTTACTCAGCTATTTTCCGCCCATGAAGGAATTTGATATCGTTACATTACTATTTAATTTATTTACTTGTAGTATAGATATGCTTATGTTGTAATTTACTTTTATAGCTTACACAGCCTTTCTACACCTCAACCCGCCCTTAGGCATCTATGCAAATACTTCGACTTATTGAGCTACTTTCCGCCCGTGAGAAATTTTATATCGATACATTCCAATATCATTAATATATTACCTAATTAAGATTTAGTTAATAAATATGCATTTAGTATTATGTTTATGTTGGCATTTGCTTTTATAGCTCACACAGTTCTCTCCACATTCTCCGACCCAAGCATCCAACATCAATACATTTGTAAGTCGCCCGTGCTACTACAATTTGTAACTTATAATAAAATATCGATCTATTTCATACTATCTGATACAACTAATTCGTAATTCGAAGAACCTTTAAGGTCTAAGGTAACATATCGACCACCTTGTCAACCTTAAGATCACGTCAGTACTCACCTTTCACGGATATGATAAACGGGTTAGGTACTTTACACAGCGACCTCGACAACTCGTCATGTATTACGTGTGCGTGTTTTGGAAGTTTCAGGACGAAATCTTATCTGTTTTAAGTGCCGAATTTCCAAAATGATTTTAGAAAATTATTGTAACTAGATATATTTTTGTTCTAGATAATTTGAAAGACGCGTTCATATTCTCGGTACCTAGCTAATTAACATATAAAATTAAATATGAAAATTATTTTCAAAACCTTTTGCAGTATTACAATACTTTTTATTCTAGTCGGTGCGCCATAAAGTTTACGCATTTACCTACTACTACTAAATATTGAAAAGCTCGAACTTATTCAAATTAGGTACCTACTAGTATCTTCTCTCACGAATGATCATTGCATTGATGTATTTATTATATATATATCTGTTTAAGATTTAATTGTCATAATCAATGCTCGTGCATATCTACGAAAATAATACGGACAATTCTTTGTAATTAGTTATCTACTAATCCCTCCTTTCTATATAAGTCACTATGAATATGAGCTGTCTGCCCAAAATTTAGTCATAATTGCAATTGTAGCGTATATTTTAGATGGATTAGCGTTCGTATATTTTGTACCCTACAAACAATGAAATTTCTTTTGACTCTTGAAAGTTTCAAAATGTGACAAATGTACCTATATTCGTACATATACACAACCCTTCTATAAGGACCTACTTATCATGTAATGCGCATAAACGAAGGAACTAAGGCCTAGACCTAAGACTAGGAGGAACCTATACGTACCTACTTAAATGAATCGTTTAAAATTTCTGTAGTTCGATGTTCGTTTCGTGTTTGCTTTCACAAACATTAAGGATCGTGATCTCTTTAAAAAGATGAATAATATTGTCTAACCTTTCTTCATAGGACCATCAGCCTTTAAAACTTGTATCCCTTAATATATTCACTACAAAATGGGAATATTCGAGAAGCGTCCATGTACAAGGATACGGCATTATTTTCGCGACTTTTAAATAACGTTCATCGTCCAAGTATAGCACGTCTTTGAACCCCACCCATCACCAATTTTTTGTCCAATTCATTGTTTTAATTTTAACCAAATATGACTTTATCTCTACTACACAGAAGAACGACACTAAAATAGGCAATGTCGTAAGTTTATAGTAACATGACATGTGTATTGGTCATATTAAACAAACCAGTCTGGTCTGACTATTTTCTTCATTAAGGGATACTATACTTTGCGTCTGATTTAAATATATCTAATTAATTATAAAATTTTTGATAATTATTATAACAATGATACACACAACAAGTTAATTGATCCTACGTATATAAACAGAAAGTGGTGCACTTTTAAACTAAACTAAGTGATTGTTGTATCCATAGCCTATTTCAAGTAGGTACACATTAAAAGTGGTTTACAGTGGTATAAAGACCTGTGCTGTTTTGATCTGGTATCCGATATGGTAATAAAATGGGGCCAAGACCTTAACATATATTAATTATCACTACTGTGTACTATTGATTTAGTAAATGTATGCAGCTTATAAATTGCGTTCATCTTACCAACATCCGCGTCCCCCAGACGTATCCAGATCGTGACAGTTCACAATTGAATTGAATAAGTGTATTGAAAGATATCATTCGATCCTCTAAATGTCTCTAAACTATCTGATTGTTCTTGATTAGAAAATGCCGTTTGTATATGTAGATATTTGACAAATAAACTATCTAAATGTTACTGAACCGGACACCTACTTGTTTAATGTGCTTAATATAGATGATTCTTACATAGTTATATAAATTATAATATATTCTCGGAGATGCATATCGATGTAAAACGTAAATACTGATTGTTTGTCACAAAAGAAACGAAAATGTAAAAAAAAATGTTGTTTAATTTACACACAAATACATCATCCTTGCTCTTTACCGATCCAGTCCTAGATTATTAGACAGGTGCTATGAATTTTTCAAATCGCTGTTCTCGCAAAACTGGCACATGCTAGTCTACATGAGCCAAGTGGCCAGGGGTGGATATATGTAGGGGCTATAGGGGCTGCAGCCCGAGGCCCCCGGATATAATGGGCCACCAGCCTCCATAGAAGACATTGTGAATTAAAAAAATCGTACCGTTGGTTGTAGGTACGAGTATATACTTATAATATTTTATTTAATTTTTTACATAAGAGGTGTTGGTACCAACACTGATGTACGGAAGTGAAAACTGGGTATGGCAGAAGAAGCATGAAAGTAGAATAAATGCTGTGGAAATGAGAGCTTTGAGAAGATTGGGGTAAATTTGAGTGATAGGATAAGAAAAGTGTAATAAGGGAACGTTGTGGCTTAAAAATAGATGTTGTGACACGAATAGAGAAAGGAATGTTAAGCTGGTTTGGACATGTCGAGAGAATGAAGAAAGAGTGACAAAACAAATATATGAGGCGAATGTGAAAGGAAACGTTGGAAGGAAAAGACCTAGAAGAACGTACGATAACCAAATAGGTGACGTTCTAAAGAAGGGACAGACCAGGAGTACCCTCAACCGGCGAGAATGCATGAAAAGACTGATGAATGTTGAAGAAGTCAAAGATGTATGTCAGAATCGTAGCAAGTGGAAGGAAATGGTCACTGCCTACCCCTCTGTTGGGAAAGAGACGGGATCTATATGTATGTATGTATATTTTACATTACAAACTCAACAATATAAAATAAAAAAGTACGGAACCTTCGGTGCGCCAGTCCGACTGGCACTGACCACCTTTTACGGTTCGGTACCTCAAAAGGAAAAAACGGAACCCGCACTACGGCGGTTTTTTATATATGTCAGTTAATTAATAAAGTGATGCCCCCTAGGGTCCCCGAGTAGTATCAGTCCAGAGCCCCACAAACCCACGGTCCGCCCAAGCAAATGGCGCTCACAATTGAAAATAAAATAGGTAAATCTTGAGTAAGGCAAACCTCTAGCATATCTGAAAGCATCTAGTTTATCTATATCCAATGCCTTAAAACCTCTACAGGCAGTCGGTTTTCTCATCAAGCTAATGACGTTAACTATACCATGTGATATCATACTATGTGAACTGTTTCAAAAATAGACTCGATGAACACTTAAAAACAAATTAAACACAAGTGCAATGATATGCACGCATCAGATTCATGATCTGCTAGTGCATTATAAAATAATAATAATAATACTGTTCTTGCATTTATGAAACAGTTCAACCTCACCACTACCACTGCAACTCCAACTGCAACTTCAAGTCAGGAATAGTAGCTCTAAACCTTGCATACACCGGGTATCCTAGGGATTGCCTAACCAATTCTTGTCTTAAATTGTCACTGGCGGCTGTCTAATTTATTCCTGTCCCAAAAGCGTGTTTAATCGTATAGTACCTACCTACTGACTTTCATGAAACAATACTTCATACCGCATCTAACAATCAACGCTGTTCTTATATATTTATATATGTCATTTTTTAATTTCTCAGTTCGTTCACTCGTGTGCATATTTAAGTGATATGATACAGACCACTTTAAGTGCTCTTTAACGTGTCCAGTTCGACCGCGCGGCCATAGCGTTTTTTTTTTTAAAAAACCATGTCAATTTTTTGTAAAAATTTGTCAAAGTTGATTCCCAAAACCATAAATTTGTCAAAGATACGGTTAAAAAGTTATAAGGGTTTGAACATGGCCGCGCCATTGAAACGCGGCGAACCGCGCGGCCACTGAGATCTTTAAAACTAAGCCTTGTAGAGACCTGAAATTTACGCAAATGCAAGATTTAATTTGTAAAAAATTTGTAAAAATATAAAAAAAATACTCAGGTTTATAGTTTAAGAGCTATAACACTAAAACCGAATGGCCGCGCCATTGAAACGGTGGAGAAAACGCTATCGCCTGTATCTCGCTGAAAAAAAATCGCAGAGGTGTGTAGTTTATTGTAATTACCCAGATTTGAATTTGTCGAAACTAGGAAAAATACAACAAAAATTCCTAGGTTTATATTTCAGGAGCTATAAGACTAAAACGATATGGCCACGCCATCGAAACGGTGAATAAAACGTTATTTCGCCTGTATCTCGCTGAAAAAGCATCGCAGAGGTCTGGAGTTTTTTGTAATACCTAGATTTTAATTTGTCAAAACTAGTAAAAATACAATAAAAATTCTTAAGGTTATATTTCAGAAGCTGTAGAACATTATCTGTATGTGGTGCGATAGGGTGACCATGTCTTATTGTTTACAGAATACTTTCTACTTATTGTTACAGAAATTATAATTCAAGGATTTTTGATTATATCTTAGTGTAAGTAAACAATCTGTGATTTTTGAGTTTTTTTTTTTAATTTGTAACATTCTGTGATTTATGTGACTTTTAAACCAATAAACATAATTGTTTTTATATTTATGGTTTCATTTTAATTTTATTTAGAATCCTTGAATTATAATTTCTGTAACAATAAGTAGAAAGTATTCTGTAAACAATAAGACATGGTCACCCTATCGCACCACATACTGATAATGTTCTACAGCTTCTGAAATATAACCTTAAGAATTTTTATTGTATTTTTACTAGTTTTGACAAATTAAAATCTAGGTATTACAAAAAACTCCAGACCTCTGCGATGCTTTTTCAGCGAGATACAGGCGATAGCGTTTTCTCCACCGTTTCAATGGCGCGGCCATTCGGTTTTAGTGTTATAGCTCTTAAACTATAAACCTGAGTATTTTTTTTATATTTTTACAAATTTTTTACAAATTAAATCTTGCATTTGCGTAAATTTCAGGTCTCTACAAGGCTTAGTTTTAAAGATCTCAGTGGCCGCGCGGTTCGCCGCGTTTCAATGGCGCGGCCATGTTCAAACCCTTATAACTTTTTAACCGTATCTTTGACAAATTTATGGTTTTGGGAATCAACTTTGACAAATTTTTACAAAAAATTGACATGGTTTTTTTTAAAAAAAAACGCTATGGCCGCGCGGTCGAACTGGACACTCTTTAACTCGTTAATAAAGCTTTATTGTTTAAGCAACCTATCTGCAGTCAACCTATCAGTTCCATGCTATTGGGCGTTTGAGTCATCGTCATAATACAAATATATAATTTTAGTCGAAATTAGTGGCCAAATATTAGAATTAGAAGGTCAGTGGTTCAAATGTTATAAGCGTTTTTAGATGGCCGATCTGGTGAAACTCCCCAGCTTGGCCAGATTTATATCTCAAAAACTAAGACACCTAGCGAAGATCTGTTTTCACCCAGAATTAGTCGCTAATTGGTCTAAATTAGTCACGAAATATCAGTTTTCGGAGTTCAATTTTTAGGGTATAGTCTTGGAGCGTTATAAATAATTTGGTAAAAGCTCTTTGACCTAGCTTCTAGACACTATACCTACGTACTTTAAAAATTGTGAACAGATCGGCTAATTAAAAACGCTTACCGTACCGCATTTGAAACATTGACTAAGTAATAATAATATTTGGTAGCTAATAAATTCATCATCATATCAGCCCAGAGACGTCCACTGCAGAACATAGGCCTCATTACTAAATTAGTGACTAAATATTTGTGTTATCAAAATCCCCGATGGTGGCCAAACCAGTGTCAGCCACACCCTAGCACATGCAAACTGCTGTTTGGAACATGACTCGGCTTTCAAAATGTAACTTACAACTCTTTAAGTATATTTTAAGTCGTAATTTCGTCAAATATTTCATGTGCTCAGTGGCTTTCGTTCTGTGATTATAAATAATAATAATATATATATATATATTATTATTATTTAAATGAGTCGGTCTTTATTGTCTTGGTGGTGTAGATTACACAAAATTCTATCTTTTATATAAACCACGTGTGTGGTATTTCCTCTTAAATCTTTGTTGTGACCGAACTGGGCCTAATAATGGGTGTAGGTAAATGAAAACAACTAAAGTTTACTCACAAATTTTTATACCTTTATTAAAAATATAAATATTATTAAAGCCATTACATACTAGCATCACATTTGTACATATTAAGACAATCAAGATAGGTTTTTAATAATAACATTGGGTAGGCAGCTGTCAGTCGTCATTAGCCATACGCCACCCCTGTAATTTATAGAATAGGTACATATTAATTGCTTGGAAATAAATTTAATAACGTGAAGCCTGAGAAAATACACATGTGGTGAGAAATACATTTCAAATAACAGCCGTAATGTATAACATAGGTAATACTGTGTCAATTATTAAATTACTATTCAAGGTAAGAAATCCAGTAAAACAAAAAATAAACCTGCAATTCATGTAAGTAAGTAATCAAAAACATTTAAATACAAAAAGAAACACAAACCAGAAAATGAAACGTTTATCTTCATGTAGTTATGTTTTCGCGTTGATATGATACACCAAGGAAGTCAACAAAGCTGGCTGTGATATGTATCTTTGTGGTTCATAAGGCACAGCCACTTTGTCGACCCCTAAAGGTGCGCTTGCGGGTGAAGTTATCTGAAAAACTGCGTTGTGACAATATAGAAAAATGAAAAAAGTGATTGCCTCGCCGTGGAGCGGGTCTGAGTGTTTGGACTCTCATCGCTCATCAAAGCTGGCTGTGATATGGAACTAGTACGCAAACCACAGCCACTTTGTGAGCGACGTGATACCCAATTACCCGGTGTCGAAAACGTAGCTCGGCGGCACGTCTCTCAGCCCACCTCGTCAAAAATGGCTGTGATATGAGAATGATTTAAACATGGCACAACCATTTTTACGAATGGGCCACGGACCCTGTTGGTAGCAGTGTGGTGCGTCAACGTCGTTACAGTCTCCGTAAACCGACCACATCAAAGTGGCTGTGATATGATGACGGGTACATTTCACCGCCGCTTTGACAGGCTAGGCCCGGGAAACATTCGTATACAAGCACATGTTAAATAATACACAAAATATGATACTATATAAATACAAGAAATAATACTTGGTCTTCTCTCTTCTCTTCATTTGTAGTATTTCGAATGTGCCATGCTCATCAAAGCTGGCTGTGATAGCTTTTTAATGATCTACAACAAACCGACTTTGATGACACGGCAACATTGCATATCTCAAACTTCCCATTGGATTCTTGATTGTGTACTGAAAATATCTAAAAGGGAAATACACGGACAAAAATATAAGAAAAGGCTAACCGATCGCAATAATATCACAGAAGGATTATTGTTTCCTTGTCAATATTCCCGTCTTATACAAATGCAGGTAAGCGTGCTCTTGTATATCTATATTTTTTTTCTAAGAGGTACTATGTCTACGTCAAGATGACCGAATCTCTGTGCAACCTGTGGCTCGTGTTGTTCGCCACAACAACAGCTGCGACACACGTACACAGTATCGAGATGCCAACAAGGACCCGACACTTAGATATCTACCCAAAGTTAGAAAATCATTTTATAATTTAATCAATCTGTAATACTGAACCTAGGTAATGTCTTTGCACTTTGTTGCTCATCGACTATTCTACATAATACCTAAGCATATAGATCCTCTTATTTTTACAATAGTTCCTACCGGTTCACGAATGATGATGCCGATACCTACTACCCACGCTTGCCATTTGACCTAATTTCTATTGCAAAACACTAGCAGCAAGCCTTCATGCCATGTTCTGTTCAATGAAATTTCCATTGCCACCAGAGAATATATAAAAAACAGTGTTTCCCGCAACGCCAACAATAGGTATAGGTACTAGGTATACACCTAATTTAAAGTTTATATTAATACTTATAAAATTGTAACGAAAGCAAGTTTAGACCATATCAGTTACCTATTTAGACACCCAAACGCGAGTGGTAGTCGCCGCACCACACCCACTCACGAGCCTATCCACTTAGCAAAATGAAGTATCGTTTACAGGTGCAATTAGCGACACCGCGCTTATAGTTATAATTACTTACAAGATTAGGGAGGAAATTCCCATTGGTGTGGGTTTGCTAACAGTGGCGTATTGCCCGCCTCAAGGCGTATCCGAGGCCAACATCAAGATACTTAGGTACGAGATAAATTCTGAATGGAATGTAGAAGCCATACAATAGGTAATTTGACGAAGTAGGCAGCATTCAAAATGTCAGAGGTAGGTATTTGATTAAACATTCGACATTTAATATTCTCGTCCCGAAATTAATATTCAAAATTCATATTGTAGAGTTTCGTGGGTTAAATCATTGTCAGTCGCCAATAAAATAGTGTCAAACACTTCATGTGTTTGACAACTGTTTACAAAACTTCACACAATAATCCTACCCATAAGTAACACAAGTTCGTATCGGTGTGCATCATATCAAAACTAAATACTTATATATATTGCAGTTGATCTATAACAGAGAATTGTATTATGCCAATTACGTATTATCACAAAAATAACATAATGTTGAACGAAAGTTCAAAGAACGTTTAATTACAACGATACTTATTATTTAATCAAGACTAAACATGCATGTTTAAAATGACAAATAACAAGTGTTACTAAATCATTCTTGCTTTTTGACAGTTGTTTCATTTGCAAAACAGAAAGGAACTACAAAAAAATCGTTCATGTCTCTCTCTGATATGGCTATAGCTTTCAGATGAAAAGCTCATAACATTCTAAACTAAAAAGTCATCGAATACGAGATGCCGAGACGCACAAATTTAGTTTACTTTAATTTTGTAAAACATTTTTATGAACACACTGCAGTTAATGCCCCCGTTTGGAATTTCGAACAGTTATACAAAACACATTTGAAAAAAAAAAGCGATGTGCTATCTTTATGCTATTTTTACAAATGTAAAGATATAAGAAAAACAAAAAACAGACTAGAAATACAGAGGTCTAATCACAAAAGTTAAATAAAAAATCATCTTAGTAAAACCAGTATTATATTTTTAGGCTAGGTACTTGATTAATCAAGATAGTTTGTAGGCTAAATTCGGTCTGTCTGTTTAATATATTAAGTAAGTAAGCAAACAAATCTTTAATTGTTTTTTACTTTGAGTTAACTTCCCGCAGTTTTATTTTATTCGTTTTAAATAACTTATAAAAATCCTAGAACGAATAGTCATACTTAACTTTAATTTAAAAAGATACAAAAGACAAAATGACTTTAAAAAGATTTGTTCAGTTTACACCACTTTGCTTTGTGTAATCAAATAAAACAATGATATATAAACTTATTACATTAGCAAAGAAACAGAACTAAAAACCTTCAGTTAACTACAGGCCGCATTATCTAATAACAAGAACAGGAAGTGAAATGCAGTTCACTGAGCATTAAGTCGACATCTGCGAAGATTAATTTCCTTGAGCGCGTCTTCTAGAAACGGATTTCTAGAATCTTATTGACAATTCCAGAGAGAAATTATCCACCTAATAGGATCAGTCTACGAATGGCTAAGTTACAATTCACTTACCGTAGCGAAGCGTTTATTATCACCGAAGGAAGTATGTAATGAACGATATATTTAAACGAGATAAATTTTTATTTGAACGATGGCAACAAGATAAAATTAACTGTGTTACGTATAAAATCAAGAAACAAAGAAGTTAGTGAATGGCTATGTGCAACGAGTCGTGCAGAACACCGGCGGGACGCGGCGCGACCGCTGTTGATACCGGCGTAATGCCGCTAGCGATCTGACGGCGAGTAGCCGAGTAAGCTCGTAAGTCGTAGTACTCCGCCGTGTTTGCAGTGCTGAGCTTGACGCACGCGCGCTGCCCTCGCCTGCACACTACGGTGCACTTTCTACTACACTGCTACCACTGTAATAGTATTTGGCTTGTACATTTGTAACCGTCACTAAGCTTATTCGACTGAGTTCACACTCATTCGTATATGCGTTTAACTAAAAGAAATGTGTAGACTTTGCATGATGCTTTGATGGCGATTGTTAATATGATACGTACCTACTAATTTAAACTGCATTCTGCAGCATTTAAAAAAAGAAAACTTAATATTCGTTATTTGGATAGAGAACTTAATAAGTCGATCAAGTTTTCATACAAAGTTCGGTCAGAACTTTGTTTAAGTTTAGGCAAGGAATAGCACCTAGACAAACGTTTGTCCATGTTACCCCAATAAATCCCTGTCAGTTCAGATATCGCCGATCACTTATAAGCAAAGCAGATGAGGTGGAAACTGATGGGCATTGAACTTGTACGTCTGCGCAATAAATGTCCAATTAAATTTAAAGTTCTAGGATATAGAAAATTAAGCTGCCGAAGGCTTGTTCATCTATAAAATAATAGAATAGGTGCATTCATTATGTTCAATGAGTTCTTTGATAATAAATTAATTTTTATTTCTATTATTATATACAGTGGTATACAAAAATGAAGTGGCTCAATAATAATTGAGCTGATGCAGTGCTAAAGACGATAGCCGGCATTCAATTTATAAATTAAAATGAATCTCGAAAATGAGAATCTCGAAAATTAAAGACGAGATTTATCCAAAAATAAGATTTTTATAAACTGTTTGAACGGTTCGCCGCCTTTTCAATATAAAATACATTTTATCAGTGGCAGTCTCGACTTCAGTCAATTTTGTATTTTGATTATTGTGTTTGTCTCTTTTATGTTATCCCAATAACAAAGAATATAACTTTATGAACCTTTATTTCCCTCTTTCAAATCATTAGAAATCAAATTACGTTGGGTATTACGGATACAAGTATTGTTAAAACTTTATATGCGTAAGATTTTTACAAAGATAAGAAGTGATTTAAATATCTGTAGTAATTTCGAACGAATTAAAAAGTTTTATCTGCAAGCTTTGGCAAGGAGCCAGAACGCGGTACACAAAATAATACAAGAAACATTGCATAAAAACAACCTGTTGGACACACGTAAAGTTTGTACTCAATGTATGTTGCATTTATGAGAATAACTGTGTGCAACGTTCCTGAGATTAATCAGATTCATTGAAACAGGTGGTTGGCTTTTCCCGAGGGTACGTTTGCATGTATGCGTTAACATCACTGCACTAACCCTATGTGCACCGATGTAATTAAAGGTTACAGTCAAAATTCCTAACCGGTCCAACCAACTTTTGAATGCAATTAGGCACAAGTATTTTTGATTTGACTGATTTTTGGTAATGTTGTTTGTTCCCTAATGAAAGAATACAATATGGTCGCAAAATTTGGTTACAATCACTATTACCTATCGACAATTTTTGCAGTTAAAACTAGTTTACGCCAAAATTCTTAGTTAAAACCACCTTTAACTACAAAAGTCAGTTATCATCGGTCAAAAGTACTTTTGTCCGATTTCTGCAGTCAAAAGTAGTTTTAACCGCATAAGAGATTTTACTGTAACATAATATACACTAATACAATTTGATTGTGACCGTGGTTAGTTGCTGAGTACGGACTCCCTCTAGTCGTAAGTGGCATTGATATCTGTTTATTGAACCACTCAATCAATTACTGCAAGTGCATAGGGCTCCATCAAAGCTCTATCTAGTCTATAGCTTAAACATAAATCATAATAACTAGGACAAGTTAGAACGTCATACTTAAATTTAGTATAGGCTCAGAACAGAGTCATTGTTCTATGAATATAGACGTTATTGCAGACTTAATAAATTATATTCTTTGTGCCAAATACACTTGAATGGGAATGATAACAGTTGTTATACAACTATATAATATTGATTGATCACAATAATAGTCACCGTTGTTCGCGTGTTTGATCGGTTTAGGAATAAATAACTTATTAAGTCAGTCTTTCAACAAAAAGGTTCATGGTGATATTAATAAAAAAAATAAAAGCTTCGAAAATTTGTGGAGGTTTGGCACAGCTTTTAGTACCAACACCGTCCTAACAATGAGCCCTGGCAGGCTTATTTGTCCCTATATACATTGTCACAGCAACTAGAGTAACCTTCATAATTTTATTTGTAAGCTCACGTATAATAAGTTTTAATAACAAATATGAGGTGTATCAATTAATTATGTGTGGAACTTGAGGTAAATTAATCATTTAAAATTTTATTAAATATTGTTATTTTGGTTACGCGGACGTGTTTGTTTCAGCTTGCAAATTATCCCAATGCATTTAAAAGTTATACGGTATAATAATTAATCGGCTTTCCGGTATCCATTAACGCGTCGTCAATAATTTCTTCCTCCTCATTGATGAACTCCACAGTCGTTGAATTAATAAATATTTTCAGCAATAAATTCGTTTGGATAAATAATGTATTTGTATACTATCAGTATGTTTTCAGTGTATGTAGCATACACAACATTACGTGACATTTTTATCTCCTAAGTATTAACTTAAAGAAACATTCGTAAAATAATCTAAAAAGGAAACAATTTCGCGGTGGAATGAATAATATCCAATAAAATACGGCCGGAGAGTAGGTACTACAAACGGCAACTGGCGTACTTTGTACCAGCCATTTGTGCAACACAACACTATTCAGCACCTTATTACTGCTAACAACCTGTATAATGACTCAATTCAATAGGAAGCTTACATTTTTCAGCGTGTTATATTCGTAGAAATTGATATTGGCATTAACCCTTTGAACGCCAGAGACGTCTATAGGTACACGTAAAATGAAAATGTGCTCACCACGCCAATGCTGGCATGGCACGTCAAAACTGTACTGTATTTTAAAAGCTTCGCGCTCAAAGCACGGAGATACCGATTTGACGTGGCGGTCAAAAGATTAAATCCTTTCAAGCCAATTAGGCACCTTTTCAAATTAGACGAGGTGAAATGAAAATAATTGGCAAGGAGCTACAATTTAAGAGGGAATGTTTTCTTCTCGGGTGAGTACTTATTGCAAAATTGCAATTTTATTACTTGGCTACTCAATATTATTTTTCATTTAGCCAAATTGTATAGGGAACAACATTTTCATTTTTTATTTTCAAAAGTAGTAAGTAGGTACTTACTAGTTCGCACCAAAGTAAAGATAAAGACTGAGTGCTTAAAACAGAGAAGTTTTACAGAGAATAAATCTTAAAACTGCTTTGCCTTTAATATTCCTTGAGAACCGATTACTCAGTCAAATTTCTCCCGAGCAAAGCCGGGTTATCATCTTGTTATAAATAAACTGGCACAGCAGCTTAGGTAGGCTATTTTATTTGAAAGTTTAGAACTGAGTTCACTTTTTACTGTCGCTCGTGGCGTGTTCTTATTATTGATACTCATTATTTTTTAAACGACTTAAAAAAAGGAGGTTTATTAAGATTTGAAGATCTAATCTCTTTTTAGTTTTAAGAAGTTTGTGATTCTATAAAAGAAAACCGAAACTTCTCCATCTAACAGACAGCATCTTCCTTAAACACAAGTAAGTACTTCAACTTCGACAGGAATAGTGAATATCCTAACTTACGTACATAGAGCGTGATCTCCATAATGTGGTTTCAACAATAAAATTGTAATAGGTACTATAAAAATTCTGATTATGTAGTCAATATTGCAAAGTAAATATTTCAGTCCAGTGATATTTAAAATAATTTGAAATTGAAATAGTCTTTAATTTATTATTTTCAAAAATTCCAATAAACTTATCAATTTTAAATTTTCAAACCAACGCAAGTGCAGGTACATTTTGACACTAATAAAATAAATAAAATAGATGTACCTACTTAAGAGGGAACGCGGCGCACGATTCTTCATACAAACGTATTCCCCTGTTTTCTCCCTGAATAATGTCTAAAAGGCAATTTTTTTTAGCTCAAAAATTCAAGTTCAGCTATAGGCATGTCCCTATCATTTCCTTTTTTTCCAAAACTTATTAATAAAGAAAAAATGAGCCTCCAAATATTGCTAAAATTGCCGTATTTTTAATGTCGTAATTAGAGGACTACCAGAGGAATTCTATTAGTTATTTCCATAAAAAAAAATGATAGGAACCTAGTCATACTCTTCCTGGAATTTTTCATGTAAAAAAGGATTGAATCCGCTCAGTTTTCGCGGAGAAAACAGGGGAATACGAAACGTCCATTTCGTCAAAATTTTTGTCTTAAAATCTGTCGGAGCTGTAGCTGTCTTTATCGCACTCTTCGGGGGTGACTTGAGGTAAGGGGGGTACTTACATGTATATGACTAGGGAAGTGGTATCTGTCGATATTTTTTTTATCGATACTGTAGTGATGTCCATCAATGTCGATGTTGACGATTTACTGTTTTTATTTATTAAATTGTGAAACTGTAAGGTTAATTTCCGACTTTTGTATTAAGTTAATAAGATTATCAGATCAGGTCGCAACGATTTGATTTAGCTGCTCTAAAAGTAAGACTAGTCTTATCAAGTATATTCATATACACGCATTATAATGGATGCAAGAGAGGTGTAGGTTGTGGGTATTTTATTTAAAATAGCTGGCAAAATGCGAGTTGGATTCGCGCACCGAGGGTTCCGTACAATTATACATTTTTTTTATTATTTGTGATTAAAATGTAAGATATAACGGTATATAACGGTAGGTAACGGGATACCTATAAGTTACAATAAACATTCACGTAAAGTTCACATCAGTCCGGAATAAACTCTCTTTCTTATTCAATTTATTTACGAGTATCATCTTATACCCGTTCCAATAAAGTTTTAATATATTCAGTGATAATAATATAACTACACGATTACGGTTTTTGGACTTTTTGCTTTACTTGTGCAAATTATATTGCTTTTTGCCAAATTTCGTGATTCTAGGTCAAGGGGAAGTACCCTATAGGTTTTGACTTTTTTGATCGTCAAGATATGTAGCAAAAATGGAGCATAAACGGCTGTATCTTTTCATATCTTGCATTTACTTAGAACTCTGATCTTTTATTATATTCCAAGGGATTGCAGACCCGAGTATTTTTAGGGTTTCGTCCCAAAATTGATTGATACCTCTACGCATTCTTGAGAAAATAATTCTTGACAGACAGACGGACAACGGAGCGATCCTATAATGATTCGTTTTTTTTTCCTTTTGAAGTATAGATTATGGGACCCTAAAAAGAATTTAAAACAATAAATAGGACATTTATTCTATCGTCATTTCCGTCTTTTCGCTTACGGGTAAATTGTGTGATCCCGTCAATTATTTCAAGCAAAGGCCATTCGTGAAAAGAAATATCTAGTTTAGATAAGTTCGATCATCATCAGCAACCCATTAAGTCCCACTGCTGGTCTCGGCTCGATATTTTGCCAAAATAAGACATATTTTTTTAGTTTCTATTCCATTTTCTGGAGTTTTTCAGAAATTTTATACCGATATCTTATTTGTATATTTATTGAGCCATAATATTTTACAAGTTCATCAAGACTTGCAGCTTATAAACTTTTATTGTTGTTGACGAATAACCAAGTTGACGGACAATCTAGTTTCATCTGAAAATTGTTTTTATGCTACCTCTTCTTTTACCATAATTATTCTCTTGGGAGTGCCTTTGATTTACGAATACAACAATGATCTTAATTACCATTACAATGATATTAATAAAAACTAAAATTATATTATAATTCGAACAGAACCCTCAGGACATTTTATTCATATGTAGGTTAGCGATAAAATATTTTATAAATCTTAAATAGAGGTAAGGTAAGTACCTACTACGATTTTTTCCATTATTTACATACACGTAAAAGCAATAATAACAACGTGTAGGTAACTAAGTAACACGATGACATCAAATGGACCGATTTAAGCAAAAATGATCCAATCAAATAAACCTCATTTTGACAGCCAGAGAAATACTGCAATGAATTTTAAAGTCAAATATCTCAAAATGAGGTTTGTGTTGATTGGATCATTTTTGCTTAAATCGGCCCAAATTTCAAAAACCAAATAATTGCAAAATGTAGATTCGCCGACTCGCCGGTACACGGGCGCGGGGAAGATGCTAGTGGGGAGGAGAGGGGGGGGGGGCTACTACGCATGTGGACCATCCACTCACACATTTAAATCTCAGGCTCAACGCGACAGCAATAGCTACTTCAAATACCTACTTTTCAAATTTCTCGCAGACCGCGTCCCCTCTTAATCCAATTTTTTTTGACGTGATGGGGTCGTTTTTTCAAAAACTAATTTCGCTAAGTGAAATTGAGTTCACTGGTCCTAAGTCAAAAAAAGAATTATCAATATTAATTCATAGTCGGCTCAGAAATCGAGTAACATACATTACAAAAAAAAACATACAAACGAATTGAGAACCTTCTCTTTTTGGAAGTCGATTGAAAACAATAAATTTGAAAAAATAAGTGATTGACTAAAAAAATTTTAGTAATGTCACGAGTAGATAATACATTCAAACTGTAACTTTATAACGGTATCGTAATCTGGTCTTCACGAACTGCGAACCCAGATTGAATATTTCATGCACAAATACATTTGTATACGATTTATCGTATGCAAAACCATGGAAAGGAGTTGTTTTTCTCGAATCCATTAAATGCATTCTGCGAATATACAGTTTGCAATTCAAAAGTCGAACCGGAGAAGGCATACCTGCATACATTAACAAGGGCGGCGGCGCCTCAGGCCGCTGCCGCATGTTTATAGTCAATGGAATAATAAGATAGCATGAATTTAGCCATTCTCGGGCATTAAAATCTCTGTATCAATCTCTTTATGATGTATAGCGTATGACAAAGAGGAAGTAATTTACGGGAGAGAAAGAAATTACAAAGTATGTAAGCGTAATATGTTAGCCGGCACATAGAACTGCAGGCGAAGAGCGAGCAAAATACAGAACATTGATTGACATAGATAGGCTATTTGTGCCTTTTAAAACGTACAGTCGAGTTCATTAATATATTGGCACCATCATTAGATATTTTTGTTGAAAAGGGTGACTACAACTTATTGCATAATGTCCAGCATATTTTTTTTTGAACCATTCACATGAGGACATATATTTGATCCATAGGTTCTATAGTATTTATTGAGCTTTTCAACGCTCACAATATTTTGAATCCTTGATGGTGCCAATATATTAATGAACTCGACTGTACAAAGGAAACGTCCGTCCGTATGTCTGTGTTATATCTCGGAATCTACTTATGCTATCGCCTTGAAATTGGAATAGTTTTAAAAACGGCTGATCCAGCTTATTTAAAAGAGCGGGTGAAACAGGCGATTGAAATTTTAAATTCAGACTATTAGATCAAGTGGGTTATTAAATGAAAGTGCTTTGTTTTCAAATTCCAAAACCTATTTTTATTTAATTATACGACCCACAGCCTTTTAGTCATGATTGAAATAATTCCAGTTCCTCCATTACATGTGTATTATAGTGTATATAAATATTACAGGAAATATAAAACGATGTTTCTAACTAACACTTTTTATGTAATAATCAAAAAAGCCCGACCGCGTAACAAAATTTTTTTTTTTTTTTAAATATTATGTTTAACATTAAATTTTTTTGTGCCTTAATAATACTTTGCCATAATCCCTGATAGAACGGAACCCTCTGCGCACGTGTCTGACTCGCATGTGACCGGTTTTTTTAGAGCGCGTGCCTAAAAAAGCATAATAGAAATATGCTAATTATTTAGTCAGTAATCTGTTGGATATTAAGTAGGTATTAATTTTTACAGCATCACAAAATCATTTTAATTTACATTGTTGGCATACAGTTAAGTAATATGTAAGTAATTATAAAAATTCATTATTCTATCGACACAGGCAGAAATTATAACGTAATACAAAAATAATTTTAAACAAATAAAAAGCCGTAGGTCATAATAACAGTTATAGTATATAGTCATAATAATTGTTAGTTACTAACAATGTCACATTGGCGTTCCTATTGTTTTAAAAGAGACAGACGAATCAAAATGCTTATTAATACGCAGACATGCTTAATATTTCCTGTGTGATTCTCCGTGCAATGTATTATTAATCTCGCAATAAATTTAAGTGCTACTTCCTTATGCGTTATAAGTAATTCTGTGTGTGTCCTTCGTACTTCCTTCTAGTTAAATGTGTTTGTCGGTATGTCTAGTAAGCTGCAGTTCGTTTCGCATTTTGTTGGTTAATATCCAAACTGTGTGGTAGCGAATGATATTATTATAATATAATATTAATAATATATTATATTATATTAAAAGCCGCCTAGTACCGAAATTCAACCGTAATTAATTTAATGTTAAGTTTGCAAGTTCTTTATGAAAGCAAACCACAAGCTGGTTTACAAAAAAACATTAACCTCCTTTTTGGCAGTCGGGTAATAACTGTTGAACTTGAAAGACATGTATAATTTCATTTCTTATGATAATACATCATTATGTTTGACATTCATGCCATTCACACGGTAGTGTGTGTGATGTTTATTTTAATGAATCTTTGGTGTGCACAATGTTAATTCTAATTAATTTTATGAATTTCAAAAGCATTTAATACAAAAAAGTATTAGCTTTCAGAACATTTCTTTTCTTTTCCAAATATCAATATCCATAAATAACACAGAAAAGTTACCATTTGTATAAATCTAACATTCCTGCGTTTGCATATTTTTTTTAGAAAAGGGTACAATGTTTTTGCTTCACTTTTTACTATAATATTTTAAGGAGCAGGTATTAGCGCACAAAAACTGCTACCCCCAAAACCCCAATTGTGGCATTAGTAAAGCACAAAAAGATCAACCGGTACCTGCGACCAATATTAGGAACCTACACCGTGCCATCCGCGTGTGATATTGTTTAAATGTAGAAGGTATACGTTACGCGAAGCTTAAAATATTTAGAAGAAGGTTCTCAAAATGGTTTTAGTGTAAGTTTGTGTTATAACTGAATAAAATTATATTGTCTCTAAGAATTGTAAAATAAATTATCAATGTGATATTGGATTAACAACTTATATATAATATGTACCAAGAAGTTGAGTTTACGTACCAATTATTTATTAGTAACACACAAGATATCACATTCGTAAATATTCGCAAAATGTGAAATATGTCATGACATGTAAATGTTACATTGTCTATTTTTTTCTATATATATTCTTTGCTAAAAGCGTCGATATTCTAACTATTAAAATAATATGAATTTTATACTCACATTTTCACGAATTGTGTTATTTTTTTTTTATAAATTATATTCAAAACAATTAATCGTATATGAACACGAAACAGGAGCTTTTAATTTTCAACAAAAGCGCACACCCTTTGTTCAATAATTCTAACCTTTACATCACTTTGATCTCATGAACAATGACGTCTCCTTAGAAGGTCTGTGATATTAAAACAATCAGCGCTCGCTAAGTTGCCCTGAGTTTGATTAAATTGACTCACAGAGGAGACGTAGTAGATATTATAAGAAAGATTTCGTAGCTTTTACTCGTAGACAGTTCGTAGCTAGTCTACGCCTGTTACTTGCTAGACGCTAAACAACTACAAATTAAGTATCGGCTTTCTGATTAGAGCTTATTAGTTGCGCGTACCAGTGCATGCTCTCTAGCACTTCGTCCTATATACATATACTCGTCCTATGTATATATCCGTGTCTACATATACTCGTACCGTAGGGTACGAGTGTGGAACGACTTAATTAAAGTTCAGACAATATCTATATTTTAATTTGACTAATTGATTGATTGTACCATAGACCTAGGATCCAGTAATTGTAATTACATACTTCACATCTAGTGATATTTAAAACCAGATTCTACACTATAATTCCACGACTATCTCATTACGTTTTGTAAGAACCTGTATTACTTGGGATGAAGATTAAATAAAAATTGTTTATCCAATCCTAATTTGACTGGCCTGTTGGTCTAGTGGTTAGTGACCCTAACTGCTAAGCCGGAGGTCGTGGGTTCGATCCCCACCCAGGTCAAATCTTTGTGTGATGAGCATGATTGTTTTTTCAGTGGCTGGGTGTAATTTATCTATAATATATACCTACCTAAAAAAAATGTATTTAACTAGTATCAGTTGTTTAGTACCCATAACACAAACAAACATAATTGCTTAATTTGGGACTAGGTGGCGCTGTGTGAATGTGGTAAAATATTATCATTATAATTCCTAACACACGCGTGGGCTTCGTTGGCTTTGAAAAGACACTTTTTATTTAATAATAATAATAGTGCAAAATAATAAGATTGCTAATGTCTTTTATTATGTTTTTTGACATATTTGACGTAGTAAGGAATATCTAAAAGGAGCTGATACACAACAATACGTTTGTATTATAAGTATCATGGATCAAACGTTGTATATATTTTTCGTTGTACCTATGTACTTATAAAACAATCGACTCAACGCATATATTTATAAATACTGTCTGGGTAGTGAAAGTTGTCCTCGTCCGTATAAAGTGTATCAATCATGTAACAATATCAATTAAGACACAATTGGTACAAGTACTGATGCATTTGGCTACTTGCGACAATCGATGACCAGTACAATGAGTACAATGAGACGTTACTATATGAATCATAAATAACGTTTTCCATCCATCCAAAATTTAACTCTTGGGAACTTTTTCGTCAAAAATTTCAATCAAATGTATATGTAACTATATCCAATAACATTTCGAGTGTTAATACCTAATGTCAACAAATCTAAAAAGAGTTTTATTAAATATAGCTGTGCCTGCGACTTCGTTCGCGTGGACAACTAATCCCGTACTCGTGGAGTTTTTATTTTTTTACGGAACCCTGATATTTTTCGAAAAGAAAGTAGCCTACGTTACTCCTTGTGACATTAGCTATTCGCCAGTGAAAGTCTCGTCGAAATCGGTCCAACCGTTCCAGAGATTAGCCGGAACAAACAGACAGACAGACAAAAATTTTAAAAAATGTTATTTTGGTATATGTTTATATAATTTTATTTATTTGTATAGATAAAATCTTGGGTAATTAAAAACGAACTCATCATTATTTCTGTTGAAAGCAAATTCTTTTTCACATACATTATTTTTTATAGAGTTATTATATAACGAATAACATGTAATCAAGTTTTTCTTTGAAATAAGACACTAGACAGCATGGACCTGCACTAATCTATTCTTGGAAAGACACTTCGCGGATAAACATTTACGTAGAAAGTACCTTTCAAATTCTAATTAAACGTGTTAATTTAAAAAAATAATAAAACGATTTTATTGTTGTTCTTTTCACATTCTAGACCAAAATGGCATATGATAACGTAAAAGGTATAATAATAGCATATCTTTCCTAATAGCCTCTTTGTTGATGTCGGTTACAAAAATGCTAGGGACTAACTGGACTAGGCCAATGGTTATTATCATCTCGTATGGATATTGTTAAGCCAGAGGAACTACCAATTAGCTTTCTTTGATCTAAAACTAATTAGCTATTAATTGTGACCCTTTGCTGTCGCATATGCCTGTGAGTAGCAGAGAAAGCTTACCATCAGATGACACGCATCCTCGTTTGTCCCCTTTATTATAAAATAAAAACCGGTTAAGGGCATGTCAGAGCATGCTCAATGTAGGATTCAACAGCAGGCAGCAAAAGAGCATATCTTCATAGAGCTTACATTCTTTTGTTGAGAAGCGCAGTTATTGGGCAATAAATATACGATATTTTGAAAATAATTTTCGTTGCAAGAATTAACTAAGCGTTATCTTTGTGATGTTTTTCATATATTTAGGTTTTACAAATTAAAAGATAGAGGACACAATTTATGCTATCTTCGGTGCGATTATTTCCGATTATCTAGTAATAGGGTTATATTATTAATGAGTTTATTTCCTAATTGTTTTTATCATGTCGTGATACTTATTTTAAAAAATAATGTTGTTATATACTAAAATATTTTGCTAACTGTATCAGCAGTACATTGTACATTTTTAATTTAGTGTAGGTATATCTACCTAATTAGTACTGAAATGCTTTTATCAATCAGGGCGAAATGGTTATTAATATATATATTTTATTCGGTTCATTTAAGCATCAGTAACAGTTACCATTTAATCAAATTATAGTCTTTATGATGATTTAAAAAAACCTTATTTCTAATATTTCTAATAAACTTTTGTGTGTAATAAAGTAATTGTGGAACTTGAACTAAGAACTTAATCCGTCTCAAACTACTTTAAGAAGAAGAAGAGAAGAATTGCTAGTTATAAGTATACAGATTACCGTTTCTTCCTCGCCAATATTGATTGTATAATCGTATATCATTTTTTTTTTCATTTGTTCTTGATCTAAATAAAAATTATATAATTTCTTCTGAACCATTAACATGACAATAAAGCCTCTAAGCGAAAACAATATGCGATTGGCTACCTGTACGTACCTGATACGAGCCTACATATGCGTCACTACAAAATAATGTGCCATTGTTTAAAAACCTAAAGAGCATGACTGATTGTTTCACTTTAGATGTTCCAACTACGCTTAAACTGTTCTATATACATTCAATAAAGGTCAGTAATAGCTAAATACACAAACTTATCATCTTATAAATTCTGCTAAGTATTTTTATATTAGTGTAGTATGCATCTATGTAGTATGTTGTGACGGATTAAGAATACATAATGTCACTACCCCATCTCGACCCGTGGGTGTCGTAAAAGGCGACTAAGGGAATAACAGACAAAAGCACTGCAAGAAAAGGAAAATTCGAAGCAACCCCTATACCAACCCGTCTAGCCAGCGTGGTATAGTTGGCTAAATTCCGTCTAAAAACTTTGTAGGAGACTCTTGCCCAGTAGTGGGACGTTTATGGGTTGAAATGATGATGATTTTTATATTACATTTTTATTACACAGTTGACAATTACAAACAAACGTAGTGTAAATACAACTATAATGAGTGTGCCTACCTTTTTGTTTAATGCCAAGCGAAATGTTTAAACAATTGTTTCGATATAATAAGGTCAATGCCAATTTGCATATAAGTATAATAGTGGATAAATGAAAACACAAGTATAAAATCGAATTATAAGTTCAAATGTATTTACAATAAACATCATTGTTGTTTTATATTAACGTATAATGAATCACCACTGATACAACTAATATTTAGAACGTCGTGGCGTCGTCAACATTAGACATAAAGACGGCTGGTAGGCATTACAGAAACAATAACAATCGTTTTCCAAAATATTAACCTTTTATGATCCTAATCTCCTGTTCCTTGGTAATCCCCAATCCTAAGCCTTTTATAATTTAGCTAATTAAAAGCTTAGTGTAGTGACTGGGAAACAATATACATATTTCGGGAAACTAAACATACTACGTTGTCTATCATATTAAAACTAATAAAATGTAGGTATTACTGCGTCGGCGTCGTTAAAATCGCCTTAAATAATGATTCTAGGAAATATCCTATTCCAATAGGAAGACATCAGTAATTACGTTTGGCATCGCACAATTTAATGGTAAAATAAAGAGATAGGATTGAATAACTTAGTTATGCATTTATGATGACGCTTTTAGCTTGCTCGCAATGTTTTGCTTGCTTTCATTTAACAAAATTAATTATATATATTTTTAATTATATTTCAATTTATTGAGTAAATACCTAGTATTGATGTGGAGAGGTTACTTTTATAAGATATGTCTTTATATGTCAGGTTTTAACTTTATTGCCTATCTAAATCTGGTTTGGATGCTTACCCTATTTATATTTTGTTACCATGCTTGCCACAAAAAGGCTATAAATATAATACATATTTCTATACCACCTATTGGAAAGTAAATTTAGCATTTCATATCGAGATATGATAATGTATGTCTAAGTTCTACATATCGTTATAATAATGTTATCGGATCTGGTGACAGATATTTTCTGCACATGCATTATGAGACGCGACGTTTTGAATATAATATATATTTTTTTAATATTTTCAATTATTAATTTATTTACGTTGCAAGTAAGATTTACTGCAATACTTACTAAATATGGATCACAGCTGTCCGAAATAAATGAATTTTAATGTAATTAAATTCGGGCAAGCCATATACAGCCGGTCCTATTGGAAACCTCTTGAGGAGCCCTATGTCCAGCAGTAGAATGATGATGGGTAAAATGGGATATGTGCTCTGTAACTAAGAGATGCTCTCTAGAGAGTACACAGCACAACCCCTGCTGCTCCATTACTATTATTACTCATACAATATTATTACCCGACTGCCAACATACATGAAATACGTCGATGTAATTATTTAATTCTTAGGAATTGGTTAGGTATTTACTATTATTTTCGCAATTGGGAAGAAGTGTAACCAAAATGTTAAAATCTTTTGAAAATTTCAGTAAATTGTAGGACTATCTAACTTTTCCTCACGTCTTGATGTGTAGAACAAAACGACTTCTTAACACCACGCGAAGTTTCATATCCACGATGGACCAACAGACATGAGGATTGTAGGTATTCCTATTTAACACAGCGCACTAAAAATGAATCGCATTGAAATAGCTTATAACTGTCCTCTATTTACAGCCGACTTTAAAAGGAGGTTCTCAATTCGACTGCATATTTATTTTTTGTATGTTTGTTACACGATTACTCAGCTAATTATAAATGGATTTGGATGATTCTTTTTTTAGATTTATTATTTGATAGGTAGGTCATATTTCAGAGCAGGGCCCATGAAAATTTTAATCGAATATTATGTTAAATATTTTATTGAAAATAAATAAAAAAATAGGTTGTTTTTTAATTTAAAAATCTTAAATATGAGTGCTGTCACTAATAAATGCAAAGCTAAGATAACTAAACCCACACATCGATCCCAGGTTTAAAGAATACGTAATTTTTTTAAATGGATAGCTAGTCACTACTAATCTCAGTACTGCAGAAACTTGAATAAGCGATTTTCCGACTAAGCTTTTGTAGTTTAAATTTACGACATCAAAGTGTAATGTATACAGTTCGCGATGTGGACTAATGCTCCAAAGAGATCGTTCCACGATCAACAATGGCCCCGTTCCTAGCAGATGGTTTGAATACTTTGAATGAAACGTATAACATCGTTGCAATTCCAATGAAATTGTAGAAACTCGTCCCAGTTTAAAATACTATACGCAAAACTATATAACTACCTCAGCGAGTAACAGAAGTTTGCGAAATGTTTAATCCGCGTTTTAATTATAGGTACATATTACCTACGTAGGTGCTAGTTAATTTCTAAAGCAAACATAGCCTGTGGTATAACATGGCAAGTAAAGTTGTTTTAGAAGTACCTAATTGCAATTAGTGGAAAGCTTGTAGCACTCAAATATATCACAATTTAATCAGGTAAAACATACTTAGTACCAACAGTAGGTAATAATCGCAATGAGGTCGCAATTTGTAGGATGACTTATTATATTTACTCCATATTTTTTACCCGACTGGTAGGACGGGTATTATTTTTAGCGCGTATCTTGTATGTTTGTAAATTTCTTTATACCCACGTTACTTCCAAACGGCTGGATGGATTTCGACAATTAAGGTATCATTAGATTCTTTTCATAATCCCAAGTGTCCTTAGATAGATATTAATAATAAAAAAAACAAAACCGCGGACTTTTGGCGCCAATTTGTAAGTAGTTAATTTTTTTTTTAAACAATCGTATCGAGTATGGTATCAAAATAAAGAGAATCAAATGGAGATTACAAATATATTACATATATCTTATGTATTTAAATTTAATCGGAAATAATAATTACAAACATTTTTCGGTCTTTGCTTATCTGTTGATTTTTTGCAGTCTATTATATTTTTTTAATTATTTACTTGTTCTATAATAGCTACTATTGCCAATTAATAATATTACCTATAGAATTACAATCCAAAATCAAAGAGACGTAAAATAGACTAAAATCTAAAAATGACTTAATTTTTGAGAATGTAATATTGTATTGGCGTTAAGTTTTAAAATAAATAGCGATCCTATATTTATGTTTCGTAAAAAGGCAAAAATATCTTTAATATTAAGATAAAATTGTACAATCATATTGTCTCAATAGAGTAAGATTGAATAAATTTTGTTCTTACCTACATCATAATTACATTTCGTATTATATTTAAGTCAAAATATACGGTGGCAACTAATAAAACTTCAATTTCGTATGTCTAAATACGGTCACCGATATTGTTGCCTTCTGAGCATGCTCCCTAATGTTATCAGCTAAGCATGACGTACAGAACAATCAATAGGTTACAGGTAATCCATGATTAAATGGACTCGAGCGAGCACATAATAGGCTTATTATAATTCGTTGGTTATTGACTAGAACGAGCACCGTTCCACTCTAGTCAATATTCAAATACAGGTAAAATCTGATAAATATCGATTTCATGTTTAATAAAAGAATGTTTGTGGTAATTGCTATTTCTTTAAAATGACAATACTCAAATAGTCTATTTTCTAGGATCATTTCGTGCAACACTATTTTTCCTAATTTTAAAGGTAATTTAGTTATGTAACGAAGGTATTGCATAATGTAGTGCATATTGACGTCAATACTGTCAATGTATAGGTCAATACTAATTGAAACCTTGGCACTCAAAACGAAGCAAAGACTACAGGATGTTTTTATAAAATATAAAATGTAATAGACTCATATTATAATATTTTTATCATTCATAGGTTTGTTAATTAGCAAGTCTTCCTTGTGTGATTTGTATTGCGATCGGATTAGACACAAGAATACAGTCATGTAACATACAATTTGTCAATTAAGAAATTTATAGGTAGTAAACGTCAAATTATATTAGGATCTTCGAATGTCAATAAGTCGTTGAAGAATAACTTGTTGGAGGCATCTTCTGTGAAACATCCGGGAAGAAGAAAGCCCAATCCTCATGAAAGACAAGGTAGTGAGAATTGGTGATGTACAGGACATCTCCCTACTCATGTCTTTCATAAGGGAGAGAGCACGGAGCCAAAGCAGTCGATCCGCTTTTCCACGCTGAATGCTACAAGGATGTCGCGGCAGAAGTGGAACTCTGCATTATGATTGACTGTAATCTTTTTGTTAATCATAATTCACTAATGAATATTGTGACGTTTTTAAAAAGAAACTCTAGATATCTTCGAATTGTATAATAAAAAATATATTGTAAACAGTAGTCCTAATTAAGGTAGGTGTTTTACAATCGCATCCATACAAAGTAACACTTATACCGCAAAAAAAGACAATTTACCTATAATTATAATATTATTAAATACAAAACATAAACAAATCGTAGTATAATAATAAATATAAAACATTATTTATGTCTTACGATGTTATCAATAATTATGTGTAGGTCGCCACTTATTGTTGATAAACTTTCAATGAAATACGATAACCTTTCCGAAATTCATGTTGTTTTTATATTATACCCAATAAGAATAAAATTATTACAAGACGGATTGAAAAGTGTTATAGACCGATCGCTCGCTGTTGCGGTTAGGTGAGGTCTAAATATCCAGCAGTCATGGGCGTCATTGGGCTAGTGTGATAACGATTATTAAAAAACTATTTTGTAAAATAAAAATGTCGTTAACTTAATACTTGAAATTATATTTTAGGAAACGTCTTTTTTTATATCAACAATTCTCCGTATTGAAAGACATTTATTTATATTACAGTCATTATCTACTTAACCCGAATCTGGATACAAACAAACTTTATTATCTTTTAATAAGATCAAAATAAAGGGCAATGACTTGAAAAAACAATAATATGACACCTCAGCCTAGTCCCGGTGTTATCCAGTTCTTTTAATATCATTTAGATCTATATAGTAACAGATACGATCGCAGTTATACTCTACAATCTCTTTAGTGGTATCGAGTAACTATAAAACATTTTGTGCAAATTGGATTGAGACAGGAGTTGTTTATTCAGAAGGCAGTTAATTATTTAATAGTTAAATATTACTATTTTTACTGCCAGTTAATAATTAATATTTTTATATAAAATACTGCTTGTTTATCAATTCAAATTATTTAACACTTTGGAACTAAAAGCGAGACAAAAATATAATTTTCCGGTGATAACCATAGAATGTATTTAATGACTATTACGTTAATTATTTCTATCCGGTATAAAACGATTCAATCCATTAATGTACGTAGTTACATTAACTTGGTACATTTAAATAGCATAATTATGAGTATAATAATAACTTTCAACATAAATAATATTGAAACTTTATCAATCATATGTGTAGTCAATAAATTAATGAAACAAAGCTGAATCGATTTTAGTTTAAACATGGATGAAGTGTAGCGCATGACCATAATAAATCATGTTTAATTTAATGGATTCAAGTGAATAGGGTGATTTCTGTCCGAGTAGAAGTATCTTAGTATCACAGTATTATTGAGTATCGGTAAAATCTTAGAATATTAATTATTGAAAGATTATTGGCGATTAAATATTAAACATTTTTAACTGTTTGCCAATATCATCATAACATCATTAAATTATTTAACATGCTTATAATCACTATTGTTAAAATAATTTCATTCTCAATCTGACAGAAGTAATACATATTTTTTACTCATGATGGATTTAATACGAGTAAGCCGAGAAAAAATACTTATATAACATTTCTTGAATAGCTTAACTCAATTGTTTTAATTTTCAATTGTGTTTTCATTATGCTTAATGCCAATTCAATTGTAAGGTCAGTTTGTTAGTTGATTTAATGAAAGAAATCAATAAGATTGTGAAACTAAAAACAAAGTTTATTATTATCGAGTCTTATACCTTTTGCTAATATAATAATAACCTACTGGTTGTAATAATTTGTTAATAAATCTCTTTAGAATAGGCCTATGCTCAACAGTAGTCTTCCTACGTCGTATGTTGATGATGATGATACTGGGTGTAAGAATAAACTTCTCAGTACTAAAAATTATTAACACAACGCGCATGATTATCGACCTCTTATCTACATAACTACCTACAGGCGCGTGAAGTTCAGGTCATTGATCTTCCAATTCGCGAACCAGCTGAGCTACTTCAGATTTCATAATGCTAATGTATAAAGACGAAATAGTATAAAAATTTAAATAATTTTCGTCATTTAAGATATTTCTGACCTTATTTTAATTTTTACCCCATTTTAATACGTTATACAATACAGCAGTGGTACTTTAAAAAAGTCAAAATATATATATTTTGTATCGCATTTCTTTTTAAGTGTCATTGTTTCAGGTGTCGGATGCACCGCCACAAGTCACCGAAGGGGATCTTCTCCCACCCAGTATATAATAATTTAAACATTATACATCTGATACCTCCATTTATTATATTAGTTATGATAAGAAAATAATTGACCACCATTCGCGGCTGTAATGGTATTTTAAAAGTATTATTTAAAATGTAGTTTTAGAAATTAATAAATGTATTCTATGTAAGTATATCAAATCGTTAATCATATTAATATAAACTTTGAATATATTTAGATAGATATCTTGTACTGCATTATATTTATAAACAAGAATTTGAATTTTTATTTTTAATAATCTTAACATTTTCTAAATTTTTCGGTGGTGGGGAATTTCTGGGCACCTTTAACTGTACCTCATCAAAGTTACAAAAAAAATCATGTCATTTGATAATGAGACTGATTATTTTCCTGTCTTACCGTTCTTGCATTTAAAAAATATACGGGACTACTTTCTAATCTGGTACATATTAAACAATGTGTGTATAATTATATTTTTCTGTTTTTATTAAATGTGTTTTATAATGCTAAACACTCAATTCCGTTAGTATAATTAACTTCCCACCGATTTATGTATATTTTTAATTATGTAAATCGGTATACGGCAGACAATTTAATTAAGTAAAACCGTCTACCATAAATACCTACTTCGATAGTCTGATATGATTAGGCATGGTACTGACAACACCCTGCTAATCGCTGATGCTTCGAAATCGCTAGCACTATTAGAGCATAATGAAACACGAACAAATAAATAAAACAAACACAAAACTAAACATGATTTAGTAAGGACATGTAATGTATGATAAGGTAATGCACTGTGAAATGAAACCAAAAATGTTGACGTTCCTACCTGTCAGTAAATCAGCGACGCCAAACACGTGGTCAGCAGCAGACAGCTAAGTAGCCAGCTCGTCCTCCGTATAGCAAGCTGTCAAAATGTATTACAAAACCGTTCTAATAATTGATTTAATTATTGTACGCCAGCCGTGAAGGTATGACTTATGTGTTGAATGTTCATACCCTACATGAAAACACAACAAGAAGATTGAAGAAAACAAAAAACAATGTCTACGTGAATGTGATAGTAAAATAATAACAGAGCATAGTACGAGGAGTCATTACAAACAATATCAAAACTCAATCTTCCCATGAATGTTCTCATGCAACGTCATAAACGTCATTCATAAACTCGCGTCTAAAGGCTGTAAAAACGTCGCTTTTGCACACTTAAATCGCAGTGTACAGGATCGCTAGCAAAAACACCGTTTTAAACCCTTAACTTATAGGTACTTAAAATCTAAATATTATTATCTAAAAACAAATAAGTGTTTGACAATTACCTGTTAATTTAAAATGGCCGTTTATAATTTTGTTCACCGCTCTCCACCAGGATAATCTCTTTCTGTTCTTCCTCGTGCTAATTTGTTTCGTGATGATAAATCTGTAACAACAGAGAAGATGTTGTTTGATCTGGATTATGGAAGCATAATATAAACTAGTTAACGACAATAACAATTACATTTAATAGCACAGCAGCAGCACAGCTTAATTACATCAATACACGATAGTAAATCTTTAAACACAAGCGTTATACATACAAGTAGGAAAATTTCGCATTGAGCAACTACGACACAAATAACTACCGTATAATATCGTAAAACTTACCGAAATCTAGGCAGACGATACATCATCCATCTGATCGACGCACTCCCTTAGATACATCTGTCAAAGAAAATAACGTTTTAGTTTTTTTTATCTACACATTTCAAGTGTCATTTATCCGGGCGCTTTGATTTGATAGATTATTCCTAAATTATATACTGAACTGAATTTTAAATTATTCTGTGCCGAATAAATGTATTAATTTTAGTTATTAAAAGTCCGTGTATATTATAATAAATTAGACAAATGCAAGAAAAGGGAAATTCAAAACAAACCCTATACCAACCCGTCTGGCCAGCGTGATATAGTAGGCTAAATTGTCTCCACATTCTTTGGAGGAGACCCGTGCCCAGCGGTTGAAACGATGAACATAACATCCATTTCAAACCTAAGGTTCACGTTTTTCTTTTTTTTTTTTATACCACTACGGTGGCCCACAGTTCCTGTCCTAACGCCACAAACATAACTAGGTAAGTTATAACGAGACTCACGTGGTATTTTTATATCTATACTTCTATATACTAATTATAAAGCTAAAGAGTTTGTTTGTTTGAACTCTATGATCTCAGGACTTACTGGTCCGATTTAAAAACAAAAAATATATTTTTTATTTTTAGGGTTGGATAGCCCATTTATTGAAAAAGGTTATAAGCTATATAACATAACGCTACAGCCAAGAGGAGTTGAGCAGTGGCCAAATAAAGAACGACGACCTTGCTGAGTGCCTAGTGTTCAACCAACCAAACAAACAAACTCTTCAGCTTTATAATATAAATTAAAATTAGGAACAAAGTGAGAGAATCCTTATTAACCAAAGCGAGAGAATCCTAATTAAATTAACCAAAGTGAGAGAATCCTAATTAACCAAAGTGAGATAATCTTAATTAACCGAAGTGAGAGAATCCTAATTAACCAAAGTGAGAGAATCCTAATTAACCAAAGTGAGATAATCCTAATTAACCGAAGTGAGAGAATCCTAATTAACCAAAGTGAAATAATCCTAATTAACCGAAGTGAGAGAATCCTAATTAACCAAAGTGAGATAATCCTAATTAACCGAAGTGAGTGAATCCTAATTAACCAAAGTGAGATAATCCTAATTAACCGAAGTGAGAGAATCCTAATTAACCAAACTGAGATAATCCTAATTAACCGAAGTGAGAGAATTCTAATTAACCAAAGTGAGATAAGGGAGTAACCTTATGCAGACAAGAGCACTGCGAGAAAAGAAAAATTTGAAACAAACCCTATACCAACCCGTCTGGCCAGCGTGGTATAGTGGGCTAAATTCTCTCCACATTCTTTGGAGTGCCGAGGCCGTGCCCAGCAGTGGGACGTTTATGGGTTGAGATGAAAGTGAGATAATCCTAATTAACCATAATGAGGGGATTCCCAATTAACCAAAGTGAGAAAATCTTAACTAACCAAAGTGCGAGAATTTTATAAATAAACATAAGTAATATTTGTCGTACAGGATCTACAATGATATACTATGACCACCTAACCTAATCTAATACTCAATAGAAATTCATCAACAAATTTGAATAATAATACGTATTAAATGGACACGTTGCGTTGTCTATTTAAAAAAAGATTACAATTCAATTTTGTTTCTATCAAAATATATATGAAATTAAGATAAGTCCTCATGCTCAACTTTTTATTTAATTGTTGACGAATAAATCTAATAAGTAAAGTAATAATTACCTAGACGATTAGGTACTCAGCAGCGATCACTTAACACCTCGTGCGTGGGAACTTGGCAACTTAACGATCGGGGAGAACGGCGGCGGCGGGCGGGCTGTGCCACGCCGCACAATGTCGCCGCAACTACCTACGTGGTGCCTGCGCGAATCCCACCCTGACAATGTGAACACAAAGTCGTTCATGCCCCCGCCGACATCCCCCTCGCCCACGGATTGGACGTGAACCGCTCCATGTTGGCACACTTACACATTTCCCTGTACCGCCCGCACCCGTACTAAAAATGTGGACGTCCGCATCATTTTCTTGTTCTTGTATTACTTGTTTTACTTTTATATCAATTAAATTATTATAATACTAAATTATATTAATTTCTTTAATTATATTATCAATGTTTTTAATCTATAAATTATTCGACTTCTGACCAATTGCATAAGAATAAAATGGTAATAACAGCTAATTTGTCCAACAACATTATCAGCGGAAATTTACCAAATTTATTTAAATGGAAGCAAATTATTGTTAAGAGTATTTTATTAAGTTTAAACTTATAAAAGATAGTGTTAGTGAATATTGGAAAAGCTTGGCGTATTTACAAATCGATCGTACAGCGCATGCGTGTTTACTTTGTGTGCCTCATGGTGACGCTGTTGCCTAATCATTTTGATCTTAAAACTCAACTACTTTAAATAGTTAGGTACCTTATAATGTTCAAGCAAATATTTGATAGTTAATGTTATATACGTTTATAAAATGACAAGTCTGAAATTTATATTTTTGTTATCAAATAAATGAGTGCTGCAGGTGTTCATATAGGTAAAATATAACTCATTTTTAGTTCTTAATTTCTAACGTACCTAGGTAATTTTTTTTAAGATAAAACGCATTTCTTTAGTTTAAAGTGCTAGCTCGTTGATGTCCACAAGTTAAACACGTGCCTCCTCCGGTAGTAGATCGATACACCTGAGCGAAGAGTACAACATAACAACGCCGTAACCACCGCGAATGAAATACGATAGGAATTAATTAGCACGCAGATGTACGCTTATCTTCCGTACTCAGAATAATTGAAAATCTCTTCAATTTTTATATTTCTGTTTTCTACTTCAAAGTCAAACTTAAATATGTCATAACATGCTTGGGTTCCGTAAATATCAATAAAACGGAATATGTCGGTCGGTTATGTAAGTACATATTTATATTGTTGTAAAGTTAATGGCTACATAGAGTGCATAATTATTATGATATATAAGATAGGCAGGAAGGAAACACGATCTAAACCGATTGCGGTGCATTGAGACTATATAGATATAGGTAATACACAGGTAGGCGTCTAATATTGCGGTTTATATTTAAAGTTTTATGTTTAAACTTTAACATTCGTTAGCACGAACGCATCAATTAAGAGTAAATCAGCTTCCTTGGTTCCCCAAATTATATTGACTTATTTCTATACTGTCTTCATGTAGTTTACGAGCATTTATACTTTAATAAGTATTTGGCCTCGATTTAATCGTAATAAAACATCTGAATAGAACAGTTCAATGATAGCCTATATATCATGCTGGCTACTGGTTACACTCACCGCATTGAACAATGTTGATGTGGAGTCAAGTGCGTGAAGAAAGTATGGCATGTAAACCGACCGAAATTAGTAGTCGTTAACCGTAAGGCAGTCAGCTGAGAAGTTATGCATATATTTTTTACTCGAGCGCACGACACGACACAATACACCGCCAATACCTGCCTGACCTCGGATAAAGCTAACGGCCCCGGTGCATTTGCCGTGGCGGGTTCAACGCCACGTGTTTTTTCGCCAACTTTTACAACCGACAACGCCATTCAAGATCGCGCAGTTCGCCCACACTCCGTTAGTGCAATGCGATTTATTGAAATGCCTATAACATATGCGAGGGGATTTCGATTCTTACTAATCAAATTAAATACAAATTGAGTACCTGCGTGGGATGTGTTATTACGTATCTATTAGAATTCAAATTTACACTTTTATTGAACTAACTATAACCTCCTTAAAAAAATATTTAATTTATCTTTACGGAACAAAACTTCATTTCAAAATATACCTAGTTTACGAATTGGTACAAAATTATACGACCTATTTATTGCTCATTAGAAAGAAGCTAATAATTTAAATTTCATTCTGTATTTTCATACAACAATTATGTTCTTGTTAGCCTTTTACCTATAATAAATACAGACAGTCGAACTTCATTTTGCAAATTTATTAAAAACAAGGCAATTGGCCAGGATTAACAGCGATAAACCCTTGCGATGAGAACATACGCGGTTCGACACAAGATCCCTATAATACTCTACTCCAGCCAGACGATACTTGCAAACTATATAACATGACATGACGAAGCATTTTGCCGAAGAATAAACTGCCAGAATATATGATGGGCAGATTGTATTTGGTTTTGACAATTTGGCGAATCAACTAGGCGACACTAGGCGTAGATTCGAAACGTTTATAATTTGTTTTAAGAGGGTTCATACAGAAATACATGAAATCACGAGATTTCCACGTTCGCTACAGAATATGTCTTTATATGTAGCTAAATAATTCTTGGCATACATGAACAACAGTTTTCTTGTCTAAAAAGTGTATTAAGAAAAACAGACTTTTTATTATTAGTATTTTAGTTAGAACAGTTCTTACGCACAAGTGTTCGCCATGCGGAAGCTACGGGCTTATCAGTGCCTACTTTACCTTGTGAAAGAACTGCTCCTAATGCGACATCGGACGCATCAGTCGTTAATATAAACTGCTTATCATCTGGGTATTGTAATATAGGTGCGTTCGTTAAAACTTGCTTGCATTTTTCAAAAGATTCTATAAATTCCGGGGTTGCAATGACTTTAGCGTTTTTTTTTAAACATAATGTCAATGGCTTTGTTAACTTAGCGAAGTCCTTAATGAACTTACTGTAGTAGCCTACAAGACCTAAAAACGATTTAATTTCTTTCTGTGACTTTGGTATTGGGAATCTTTGAACTACCATCACTTTATCAGAGTTTGGCATAAGGCCCTTGTCTGTAAGAGTGTGTCCAAAGAATTTTACTTGCTTCTGTAAGAATTCCGATTTGTTAAGATGAACTTTTAAATTATGTAAGCGAAATCTATCGAATACTTGTTGTAATTTTTCAGTATGCTCCTGTAAAGAGGTTGAGTAAATTATGGCGTCATCTAAATAGGTCAAAACATTATCTAGTTCGCGTAAAACACAGTCCATTAGCCTTTGAAATGTGCTGGGCGCACTTTTAAGGCCATAGGGGATTCGTAAAAATTCATAATGTCCTCTGTCCTTACTGAAGGCTGTTTTTTCTATATCCTAGGGATCCATTTCCACCTGGTGGTAGCCTGAAGCTAAATCTAGGGTCGTAAAGTACTGCGCACGTCCTAGTTTATCTAGAATATCGCTAATGTTTGGTAGTGGGTACTTATCTTCGATAGTGTTTACCTACGGTAATCTATAACTAATCTCCATTTTTGTTGACCTGTGGCGTCTATTTTCTTAGGCACTATGTGAACGGGACACGACCAGGGTGAACTACTTTCTCTAATTATATTTGGTTTAAGTAAATCGTCGATTTGCTTTTGAATTTCCTGTTTATGTTTAGGAGCTTGGCGATAATTCCTTACAAATATAGGCGTGTCGTCGGTGGTTCTAAGTTTGTGTTTTACCTGATGGGTAAAGGTAAGTGGTACGCTTTCGCAATAAAATATATCTCGATAGTTATAGCATAATTTACGGATCTCGCGTTTTTCTTCATTATTCATATGGTCTGCTCTAAGTCTATTTAAGTTTTGTTTAAGTTAGGCGTTAATTAATAAACAACGTTGATCTTCGTTAAATGGTTCATTGTGTAGCGATTTTAAATCTAACTTGTAGTTATTGTTTAAGTTGATATGCTTATCGGATTTGCTTAAAACAGTTGTTGTAAACACACCGGCTTTGGCTGAAACTAGCGCCTAGGGAACACAAGGCCTTCTTTGTTTTTATGCCCAGTTAATTCATACTCTCCTTCGCTGCAATTGCACAACAGGTTCACTGTTTGTTTACACAATGGTTTTACTGTTGTATAGGATTTTAAATCGCCTCTTATCGGAATGGTCGACTCGCTACTTCCGTCTTAAAAGTCATACCTTTCATGTCTATCTTAACTCCTAATGGAACCAATAAGTCCACTCCTATAAGTCCTGTAAAATCGGGGTCGAAGTCGAACAATAAGAACTTGCGTACATATTAACATTTGAATAAAGGGGGAAATTTTATGTAAGTAACTGTATCGTATTTAGTAATACTATGTGCGGTTTTGATGTAATGGGTTTCGCGTTCGAAGCGCGTTTCACTACGGTTAAAGGGTGCGTTTGGAGCTATGAGGGATTGTGATGCACCCATATCTATAAGAAAACGACCTCCTAAGTATTTTATGTATAGGTATGGTAAACGTTTGCGGAAGTTTATGTTTAAATAGCTGGAACGTTTTTCTGGATCGCGTCGCGGATAGACGTATAAGGATATACTTCATACGAGAACCGAACTGACTTTACGCAATCCTACCGACTGCGCCACTTAAGACGTCTCGGGCGGCGTGAGAGTTTTTAAAAATGAAATTCAGAACTAGTGCCCTCGGTGACGATCTGAACAAGACTGATTTATTTAAAATAAAATATACAAAGGTTGGTTCTTATCTCTAACTAGCTTTTGCCCGCGACTTCGTCTGCGTAGATTTCGATATTACATAGGTCTTTGTTTTAAGTGCAATTCATTAATTCCACAACACCCCACTACTAGAGTTGAATTTCATCAGCGTCCCTGAAAACCTCGAAAATGACATTCATAGCAATTTCTAATAATTTTCACAATTAAACATAGCTGGCGAAAGGTGGGTGCGAAACACCTCTGCAAAGGGGTAGCCTTCGGAAAAAGGCGTGATGCTAATGTAAGTATGTATGTATGCATGCATGCATGCATGTTTGTATGTATTTATATATGTATGTACGTAAGTATTTCATCCCTTAGGGTAAGTTTTTATTATTATATTTCACACCTGAACCCATCCATCCCTATCAAAAATATTAAAAACAACATTTTAAGTTCCTATCCCAATACTAATTTGCAAAACGTTAACTTCAAAACAAAGATCTTTTCATACAACGTTTCATCCCTAATTTTAACCTTCCAAAGACACCCTTGTCAAAAATATTGATGAGCGTATTTTTGATTTTGATAGTAGTATCCCATAACAAATTTGCAAATTTATAAGTTAAAAAACAAAGAAGTTTCATACAATAGTTTTTATCCCTTTTCATCCCTTAGGGGTTGAATTTTAAAAAACCCTTTCTTAGTACACCTCTAGACATTAGGACAAACACACCCTCCAAATTTCAAGTCGCTACGACCAGCGGTTTAGGCTGAGCGTTGTCTGTCAGTCAGTCAGTCAGTCAGGACAAAGCCTTTTATAGTATGTATGGATGGATGTAATGGTGCAACCTGATCCTTCTGTTTGCGCCTAGTCGGAGTGTTATACTAACGTAACTCGAGCAACTCGAAAATGTATGAACACTCTTAAAGTTGTCATGACTATAATAGTAAGAAATGGCGACACAGTGATCAACCTGTAACGATGTCTGCGTGTCGATGTCACGTGGTGGTAAGAAGTTGGTATTGATGATATTATACGTTGTGTAGTAAATTACTACACAATACATCTGTGCAACTCAAGATCTACCGAAAGAACACGTGCCAACACTGCCTTTATTAGTAGGTGCTAGCTTCATGCTAATCGTCCTATATGCATTACACAAATATATCAAAACAAAACGTCACCTTTGGAGCAATCTACTTTGCTAATAACATTGGTTAAGTAATATTGTAATGCCGTCAATATCAATTAGGGAATGAGCAAAACATTGAGGAGAATAATTATAATCTAAAGTAATGATCTCAAAAGCATTAAATTAAAGTTCAGTTTGACCTCTGCCTTTGTATTTTAGTAAATACATCTCGTACTAGGCCATTATGATAAAAATATTTACAGTGCGAGAAACATTCGATATCATTTTGTTTTTGTTTAAATAAATGATACTTTCCAACGCTCAGTGCATTGCCAACTCATTACCGTCCACCCTTATCTCGACTGGGACGAAACCATTCAGTCAGTTTGTTATTTCATTCGTATTTAATGCCCGCTGTATTGTCAAGTTGATAATGGTTCCTTTCATTTTAAATCCAAAAATAATAACAGCAAACAAAAATAGTCGGACGAAAATAACAGATGATACCGCCCGGCGCCCTTTAATTGGCTTATTCCCACCCGCAATTTTGTTCGCAGCCTGCTCTTGAAAGTTTCTGCTTTTCTAATGATATTCATAAAAATATAAAGCAGACGCTAATTAGTGATGTATTTTAATTATTATTACTATACCTACATGAATGTGTTATTATTTTCTAAAAAACGTATTGCCTTGTGTGCAGTAAAATATTTTTTTTATCCTAGATATCCAAAGACACTGCTTTGGGAGAAAGTTTAAGCGCTTAATCGCTATAAATATTACGTAATTTTCAGAAAATAATTCACTTAGAGGCTTCGAGGGAAATCTTTTATGTTTAATCCCTTTTAAAGTCTAAATTGTTCTAAATATATTATACCTAGTTCAGTGCCGTTATACTAGTAGCGATAAAATTATTGACGGCCACAAAAACAATAACTCAAACGATTGGTATTACGTCAGGCGCGACAACCAATAGGTACCTATGTTTGTTATGACAGAGACATCGTGTCGCTGTGTAGCGTACAGCGTAGAGTACCTACTTGGGACGTCACATCTTATCGCCAACCAACAGACCGATGAAATATACATACAAGTTATATAGGAACACCTTTGTTTATTAGTCGCATATACCTACGTATTATCGCGAAAGCAGTGGATACCAAAAACATTAACATAATACCTCAATCACCGCAATTTGGCAGAAATACAAAGAAAATAAAATTGCTTTTCAAAATACATACTATACTTTTAGAATGACCTTATCAGTGTTAAAATTAAATAAAATTTTAAAAGTACCTACTTCGTAATTCCAAAGGAGTTTTTCAAATCAGACCAGTAGTTCTGTTCCTTAGAATGTCCAAACGTTAAACCAAATAAACAAACTAACTAGGTATACAGCTTTTTAATATTAGTATAGATAGATATAGATAATTATATATATGTTATTACTCATTCTCATTACCGAACCCCAATGTTTATCTATATTATATGATATAACTCGTATAACTAATCAGTTAAATTGCATGTGTGCTGATACAGGTGCTGTTATGTAAACAAACAATCATAATGTCAAGCATTTTTGCGGCGGCAAACAATAACATACCTGTATTACCCACACTAAAAATAAAATCGCATTTAGGTATCCACCGTTTTACCACAAAATTTATATTTTGTGGTTTTACTTTAAAGATAGTATTCAGCTATTCGTAATTGGATGGAGAACAAAACAATAAATACTTAATGTAGCTCGGTATACACATAACAATGTTTAATTTTTCTTTAATTGTCCATGGTCCATGTCGATACCGATACGAAGGTTTTCGTAAAACAGGACAGAATCTAATTATAGAGCATTTCTGTAACTTATAATTTTCCTATCCTGCCCTAGAATATTCCAGTGTTATAATGAAAACATGGCATTATAAAATTGCCTATATTTTTCTAACAATCAGGTTCAATAATTACTCCGACACCGCCCTTAAAGGAAGTGAAGCATATAATAGGCGCGTAAAGACAATCATTGTATATATTCCGTATTATCAAGGCTTTATTCGCACGGCCATCTCGTGTTTCTATCACACTTTATAAAATAGGTACCTATACTTGATAGACTATAGAATACAATGGGCGACATTTCATTATTATACGTCAAATTGTATTCTAGCCTTGCTTTGGCTACCTTATCCTAGCTCGTTAAAGAATTGTGTTCTATGCATTCTACGGTAGAATGAAATTTCTACCTACGTCGAAGTAACTGAGTTGGCATATGTCCAAAATTTACTGAACCACGCTCACACACTGCTTCTTCGCTTGTAAACCCGGCTAGAGAAATTTGTGTAGTTAATAAGTGGTGTGGGAATTAATTGACATAATTAGTAGTATGTACGTACCCAAAAACCTACTATGAACAGTATGTTGTTGAAGATATTTTGTATTATACACAGACAACGACAAGGTTATCACTATAATTAATAAACCATTAGAAGTTCCTAACAATTAGTCATTTTTCTGAACGTGCACGGCAGTGGCGCGACGCGGCGGAAGCGCCGAGCGGCTACGGTTGTCAACCATTTGGCGTGACGCTGCTGTCGAGCATTCGCTACTTTGGTCAGCCGCTACAGAGAAATTCCGAGCAACAATACTTACTGTAAAATATAAGTACTATGCGAATCAAATAAAAATGGGATCGCACTTGACAGCATTTGCCGCAAACTTCAGTCGAATGTGCACATTTTTGTACAGCCAGCAGAAATAAAATAGGCAAAAAATTTATCTACAAACATGTATGTAACAAATCTTAATTTAATTGTTATTGATTTTTTTTTTGTTATTTTTCTTTTTGTCATAGTTTTATTGTTGTTGTTATTACTTACTACTTATTCAGAAAATAAAGATCTTCAAACCGAAAAAGTATGTATTTACTTAGATATACTTAGATAATATATGAAGTTATCTTCAAATCGGAAATAAAATGGCGTCTTGTTTTAACAGTCCCAATATTATTTGACTCGCATAGTAAGTACTTCAAATGGTGACAAACTGGTGGTGACTAACAAAAACTGCTTTTACTAAGGCTCGCTCACGCATGACTTCAGTAAGAATACTTTAACTAATAGGATATAGCATAACCCGTATTTCTACATTAAAATATAAAATAACAAAAAAAAAGTATTTTTGTCCAATTATAGCCGCGTCCACACAAACAGAATATTTAGCTTTGCGATTGAGATGCGCATCCTGCATCTCAATCGCAAAGCTATTCTAGGCAGCGCTTACGTTGCATTAGGTAGCCATAGATTTAACGGAATTAGATTGCAATACTATTTATATTTTACCACATTTTCAATATATATTTTTATATGTTACAATAACATTTAAGTTGTTGTTACGTGCAAAGAGTTTCATTAGGTCATGTCATTTTGGTGGCATTAGGGAGCTTGGATGCCATCCGCCTATTTTATATGAAATTTGGATTACATTATGCTGAGATGGAGATGGATGCCATCTCATGATTACATGCAAGGTCACCTCTGTTGAAACACAAGTTTTCATAGACCTAGGTATCAGAGTCCATCTTTGGGTCACTGTGTCGTCCTAATTCCTAATAGAATGCGATCACGAGATGTGAGCAGGTGTGATCATTGTACCAACGTCGCGCGCGAACTCAGTTCGTAAGAACGCGCGACTAACTGTTTCACATAAAACGTGCTGCTTCGCGAGGAATTGCCTCTTGAGTGTGTGGACGCTGCGTCCACTAACGCCTTAAAGTGGATATTTCTATATGATTTCATCAATCATCAATCAAAACGATTATGTTTTGAATGACCTAATAAATAACGTTTGTGCATAAAATAGTAATTTGTCATCAAAATTGAAACACCAAATAATATCAAAACGATAATTTTAATATTATTTCAGAATTACTTGCAATAATATCAGCACAAACAAAATAATATATATTAATATGACCCTGACTGCTAAGCCGGAGGTCGTGGGTTCGATCCCCACCCAGGACAAATCTTTGTGTGATGAGCATAAAGGTTTGTTCTGTGTCTGGGTGTAATTTATCTATAATATGTAGTATGTAGGTATATATTTACAAAAAAAAATGTATTTAAGTAGTATATCAGTTGTTTAGTACCCATAACACAAGCAAATATAATTGCTTACTTTGGGACTAGATGGCGTTGTGTGAATGTGGTAGAATATTATTATGATGATTGATACTTAGAGTCTTAGAGACCTTTTTTTACCTATCACTGCAATGAGAAATGATAATAAGTAGAAGAAACAAAGGACTAGAAACGAAAAGTGTGAATTCTATAACAGGTATGTATATTTCGTACCTGTGTATGCCCAATGCATATCGAAGAACAGCAAAGATGGCGGCAAGTCTCGGCTTTAACAATAGTTCCGTAGAAATTCTTCACCCCATATCTTCGATTTCATTTAACCGCCGTACCTGACAACAAAACCATAGCTTGGGTCATAAATTCTTAGTCGGAAGTTAAACAAAGTTAAAGAATTTTAGAAAGCAAAGAACTTGTTGTCCTTGAGAGCAGATACCGAACACTCGTCACAGAAACGCCCTGCCCATATTTCCCTAAGCCACCCTAGCCAACGCCAACGCCTCACCGCGCCGGACGCGCTTCGTACCATGTTCGAGATAACATAAATAAATAAAACGTGTACGTCTAAATATTTATTAAGTGTATAATTTAAATATTTCGTTCTATTTTATACATATCGATTTATACATACTCTCCACAAACCTGCTTCGTCTCCAATAATTTGCCACTAAGTCTTCGGTAAGTATACGAAACACCTAATACCTACAAGTAATTTTGTTATACAAACACATTTTAATGTAAGCTTAAATATCTTGGCTTCTAGTATAGGTACCTACTTACTACATTTTAAACATATAGGTAGATAGGTTCTTAGTATAGCTAACACAAACGAGCCAAATTTTATATTATCCAAACAAAAAGCACTAGAACTGCACAATTCTCAAATTTAGTTTTTTTATAATGCGATCGTTAAGTTCATTTGATCGCAACATAGGTACATGAAGTCAACATGCTTTTTATCAAACGTTTTTCGTTTACCACCATCACATATATTTTGTCAATTCTGTAAATTTTGGTAGCAGTGTATTATCCACGTCAAGTTCACGTCAAGGGCATGTGATAAGGAACGAGCATACCGCGATGCTACAATCAATGAATCTAAAGAGAACTGCGCATCAAAAATGGCGAGTACCTACCTACCTATACTTTTTTATTATTTTTAGGTAAAGTACATTTACAATTTGTATAAGACTTTGACTAAGTATTTATTTTTATATATATTAATACCTAATAGCCAAATATGCAATCTGCTATTAAGGATAGATTGTGCTCTTATTCTAAACATTGATGGAAGAAGAAAAAGTGAGTCGTCTAATGGCTGAGATGTCTGTCGTTGAAGATGATAATTAAAAGGAGTAGAGTGATGTGATAAAGAACATTGTAAAATAATTAACCATTAACAGTGACATTGGCAACATAACGTAGGTACCTACCTATTTACATAAAAGCCAAACCTAACAGCTTAATTTAAAAATATAGGTATTGTATTTTTATTAGTACAGTATCTTAAACACAAAAACGATTTCTTTAAATTTAGTTCTTTAGTGCCCTTCAACATGCCACATTGCTCTACACAAAAGACTGAAGAATGTATTGCATAATTTCCTACCCACTTTTTGTGATCATTGGCTTGGGTTGACTTTATTGAATAGCAGGAGCTTCGACTACCTGCGCCATAGTAAAATAGACACGTTTGCCTTTCAAAAAAACGTTTGCAGGCATTATATTTCACATGTTCGGCTCTTAGGTAACTTTAATGATCTACATCACGCCAAAAATATTATAACGAATTCAAACAGATACATAAAGTAACGCAAGCAAATAAAAAGGTTTTTTAAGGAAATAAAATTAGGTGCGTGCAATTTTAACACTATCTACACCTATCTGTAACATGGCATGGCAGCCATCACTTAATAGAACGGGCACACTAGGTGTAAACCGGCTACTTTAGGCAATTAATTAATTAATAAAGCGGATGTTGCCGACCTCGACACATTCGTTTCAATTGACAAAATTAGTTCATTAAACCACACTGGCTATGTAGGTATTTTTGTCTCGCAAAAACCGTTCAAGTAATGAATCATAAAGCGAGGAAATATTTCACATTTGTATGCCTAAAGATTTTGAATGATGAGCAGACATGGAACAGATTTGAGACAACGCAACGATGTGTTCGCGGCCACGACAGCTAGCTATGTTAATGTCAAATGCGTGCTGAGTCGCTCTAATTGACGTAACGGCACGACATCGCGTGACAGACATTGCAATTTTTTTGAGACCCCATATTTCCGGACCGTAGCTGCTGCGTAGCGAAAATCTTAAGTCTTAACAATCAGGCTTGTAATTAGGTAATTATCACCGTAATGTAAATCTAACAATCTAATATTTAATATATATTATACTCATATCGATAGGCTTCTATGATCAGTTTTCTGATGAATTATATTCTATTTAAATAGGCTTCATGCCGGTTGGGTCACGCGTGCATATCTTAAACGGCATCAAATTAGAAACTACAGTGTTACACAGGAAGACCGGTTATGCTTGCAAAGTTATACATTCAAATGCGATCATATAATTCCAAGTCACGTAGTTTGAAGTTAAAAATGTACTTCACAGCGTCATGTCAGTATTGTCAAGTCGCAATATATTTGGAATATACCAAGGAAAAGAAGGCGGAATACGAGTGATATATACTAAAACAAACGCATCCGAACTAGAATTGATAGGCCCGATAATAAGAAAATTCATAATGAGTTTCTAAAAAGCTACTACAAAATTAACACTAATACTCGACAATACTAAATGTACTCGAATCGCTAGACACTACATACATTAGACACTAAAAGACAATAAAACCCATAAAGAAGTAATTGTTTCTAGACAGTAAACTAAATCTGAAATCACAAAATATTATTGTAGTGTACGCGTAAGCCTTTAACGGTTTAAAGATGACGTCATATCCTGTTCTGCCTGCAGTTCCATCTACTGGACGGTCATCGCTCCAATAATAATTGGGACAATTTAAAACTCTAAACTAATTCTCGTTTATGCAATTATGTTCACTTGTTCACTAAAGATTTCGTCAAACAATTCCAGTATACCTTCAGTACGCCTAGTCCTTACGTTATAATAATAGATTTAAAAGAAGTAGTTTCGAAAGTGAAATTACATACTAGACAAAAGACCGTACCTACTCGTAATTTAAATATTTTGGCCATTTTCATAGATGCGTTAATTATTAATTAATAATGATATTACATTGTTATGTAGTTTTACAGAAATACAGAAGTTTGGAGTGAGAATATGTAAGAAATATGAGCTTGTAAATATTAGAGAAAAGATGATGCATATTATGAGTCGATCAAGCGTGGACGTGTACAATAGCTTTCCAAACGCTATGCACTGCACACTAGTGCACGCTTCACATACGGATGCAACGATTCACCGCTCTCATAAATTTGTTAAAATTTCAAATATAAGTCCAAATAGTAGAAAATCTGCGTAAAGCGCGCATCAGACGGCGCTATAATATAATAGAAAAGTATATTAATATAGAAAAATATATATTACGGTATAGCTAAATGCCACACACGGTGGCTATACTTTAATATACATATTTGCACTCATTAGTTCAATTGCATAATATATCGTGCTATATCTGTCGGCATATTTTGGTGATGTAACAAAAATATAAGTTATAGCTGCGTCTGTGGACACTCGGCGATTTGTATAGAAAATATACCATAATATGAATTATATTAATATATATTATAGCGCCGTCTGTTGTGCCCTTTAAAAATATGGAACTTTTATAAATCTGATAAAGATAAAGATCATGAAAATGTATAAACGATAACGAGGTATTTAAAAAGCAGGGTAAGCCCCAAAATTTGCCTTGTTTGCCTGTTGAAATTGTTCGTTTGTAATTTGTGATGAATAATTATGAAAGGAAAAAATAGGATAAGAAGTACATCTACCAATATCTTGTGTGTGTAAGATAATAAGCTTTCTTTCTTCGCATACCGCGCATTGCTTGCGTGTCCCGCGCTCGGTGTGGCTGCAATAGCTCCGTTGCACTCCACTTCGCACGAGGCCTGCATTCGCACAATTTATTGAATCCCGTATACATTAGATTCTAACATTGGTCTTATCGCGTCAAACAGTTATTACGAAAAAGTTATTATGTAGGTACTTATAAATTTCCTGCAATAAGTAATGACTGAGAAGCTTCGTTACTAATATACCCGGGTTTAATATGCCATTATTGACTCCTTCAAGTCGTAGCGAGTAATAAGTATTCGCTACGAGGTGAAACATCATGAGATCTATATAGACACATTGAATTAAAAACAAAAAATATCTAATGGCTACGTGTCCTCGTAATGTAGGAAAGTCCATTAACTACTCACCTTTATCCAAGGAGGATGCGCGCGCCACTTGGCTGGTCCCGCCCGCAAGTTGTTATCGCTATACTAGAATAAAGCCACTACCCCTATATTATATTTATGTTAAATCCCTACATAAAAGATGTTTCGTACGTTCATTCGTTCCTGTTAAATTCTTTATTAACGAACTACTCACTTTTTATTTTTACACACTTGCTCTTTCTTTGCATATCTGACATTAGCAGAATTTTCGACATCGGCACGCTTACCATAAAGAAAAATAGAATAGAACTAGGTACTCACTATTAGACCATAAAATACCTATTTAAGGTTGGTTACGGGATTGTTGAAAACATAAGTTTTCAGGCCTAATCATTTATAAAATATTGACGATTATTAGTGATAGGTATTTGCTTAATTTTCGACGCAGGCTGCATTTAACCTGAAATATTTTATTTCATGAAACAAGCATGATTTGTAAATTTGTCCACGTATCGAGTGGTAGGTATTTTTGAGGTCATTTCATAAATATGTCTTGGGTAACACGTTGATTCTAACGACACGTTGGGCGTTGGATCGAGAGGCCCGTCGAGGCGGGCTGGTCATTGGCACGAGGCCACGGGGTCTTCGGCCGCGCCATCTCATGCCAATAACTGACCTAACACTAGGCACACCTTTGCGCCAAACGAGGGTAGCGTTGCACCTGGCCGCAGGGCCGACGCTCCTTTTTATGCTAGATATCTATCGTTGGCAGTTTATTTTAATCGTGTGCGCAGATGGCGCGAGCGCAGGGGTCGCACACCCGCAAGTTACATCGCACGAATATGTACCCTATGATGAAATGCAAAGGGTGTAGATAGGATCACATCGATCCTCGAGCCTAAGTTGTAAACAAACCAGGCGAGGGCAATGGCTGCCTGCCACTCCCCGCGCTCTACCGCGGAGGCGACGCCATTCAACCGGGAAGTTCAACATTTATTTTTAGCGTTCCACGAAACTTCCAATGCTGATACAATAACGAAGTTGCTAAGAAATTATTTTTAATTTGGCGACATTACCTACTATAAGTTGTAAATTCTATAATCATGAAACATCTATGTTTACATACCTACAAAATAAAAAAGTTTATATTTTAATCTATTTTTAATTTAGCTTCAATATTTCATTGAAGGGTTATAATTTATATATATAGTTATAAATTTATAGCAAAATGGAATTTAATACGTCAGCGAAAGATTGTGAGCAAGATATCAATAGAATATATTTAAGTACCTAGAATACTATTTGAGATCCTAACTGTGAAAAATATGCTGATATACGTACCTACCTAAAAGAAAATAATGCCGATAAAAAATAGACGAGATGTGGCAGAGATACGATACGATATCGGTTGTAGCGTGGGAGCATTAAAAACAAGTAAACGAGGCAACGTCTCTACCTCAAATCTCAAATGAGACGCGAAAAATCTAAAATTGCTCGCCATTATGTAGGTACCTAACAAACAAATCGGTTTGCTCCGTCCACAGGAAATAAAACGGACGGCCTGCTATTTTTATAACCGGTTTCATGAAAGTAATATTTGCTTCACAATACATATGAACGTGATGCGCTACTATTGTTGTAGGGTGATGTTTCATGAGGCCAGGTGCAGAAACGGGGGTCAGTAACCTCACTAATGCGACAAGTAATCGATGAAAGTAATGCATTTCAAAAGTTAGTATGTGACGCTCTCAAAATTAGACGTTTGTCTATTACACGCGACGCCTAACCATCGGCATTGACATTGAAGTTTCCGCGGGCAACCGTTTTGTGCTAGAGCCAAGAGCTCCGGTGCCGTTTCCGAAAATTGTTGTCTTCGGCGGCGTCGGCAGCGGCGGCGGCGGTGGCGGACGGCCGCGAGTCAATGACCCGAGGGCGAGGAGAGCGCGGGAGGGTGCGCGCGCACACGCAGCCGCGCCCCGCCTTTATTTATTACGCTACGCGCGGCGCGTTCGGCGCCGACAACGCGCGGCGGGGCGGAGGCCGCATTCCGAACGGCCGGCGCCGCGGCCCGTGGTACGCTGCGAAAATAACGCGCACAGTACCGACTCATCGGTAAAACGACGTCAGTAATCCAGTCACACTTTAAAATAAACTATCTCAAACTTACTCAGTTTCGGGAAGAAGATGTGAACACGTGCGCCAACCTCGTGTAGCACTCTAATGTCTCTCAGCTCACAGGCACCATAGTCACTGTCTTTAACGACCAGAGTCATAGTAAAATCGTAATCAAGCTTCTCGAACCCGCTAACGCGTCTCATGTCTGTACATAAGTTAACACATAAGTTCACATGGCGCGCGCGAACTGTAGTACCAGAGCAGCGACAAACGCGTTAGCCTCGATGACGATATGACGCATTAGTGAGCGCGCGACGCGGCAATACGAGTGCGCAAGCAGACGGGGCAGTGAAAAGAGTGCGGGGGGCCGCGGGAGCGCCCCCCGCGGTGGCTCCGTGCTGCCCTCTGCGTCGGGCTCATCGACCGCGCTCGCCCTAACCGCGACACGATGTTGCTGCCATGCCACTCTCACTGTACCGCAACACGACACGACGCCATCTCATCCACTTCCAACAAACATACTATCGTTCAAACCAAAATTACTCACGCTCATAAACACTATTGTCATGATACACCGGTGTACGGTGTCTCCGCTACCAAATGTTTACCGCATCTCCGACCGCATGACCAAACATTTTGAATCCAGCATGTAAAGGGCGCTCTACCCACGCTCTACAGCCGCACAAACTCGTTACTTTTACAGTTATATAGGTAGACGAAAATCAAACATTGTTCAGGTTTAGCATTATGATCCAACAAGAAGGCTACAACGATACACTATGTACCCACGTAACACACCATGAACTTTTTGCACCATTATATTGATGGATGGGGTGTCAAAAATAAAGAGAGCCCGTTTTGATCAACCTGGCCGTCCTCGTGTCGACCGGCCGAAGCGACAGCAACGTGTCAAAAACCACACGTACGGAGTATGGACTTGCGACGAACAACGGCTCCACAACACCACGCCAGTCTACAAAATTGTTAATTGATAGACAAGGCCACGGTCAAACATCACTGATCACTTGATTCTACTGCTAAAATCATTATAATTGTACATAATATTGATACAAGAACTGAAATGCATGCTTTAAATGTGCTTTCTCACGTGTGATGTAAAATAAATATTGTAGTAGTACCACAGAATAAGTAATAGTACTACGTGTAGTACTAGCTAATTTTAGTGACGACGAGTCGACGACTAAAGATAAGATTTGCCTCATCCACATACAGTAAATTTATCACTTCAAACGGCCTTAGCTTTTTCTGCAGCATTCAATGAACTAGTTTTTTTGCTCATTGACGCTTGAGTAAATACGCCTCCGAATAAGAATTGTAACGTGCGATTGTGGCCTCTCTAACGAGTAGTCATTTGGAACAAGCCTCGGCACCGCGCCGGTGCATTAGGAATCGTACGAAATCAAAAGTGCACAAGGTGATTAGTGTTTTATGAACCCAGTCTAACGGATCATACAGCACCAATGGAAAGCTGGTATATTGTACAACGTATATTTATGTATTACGACTTAAATATCAACAGGTTGACTGTTTGCTGTGAAAAAAATATTTATCTACTATTCCCAAGAAATTTATTTGTTACTATATTAATAAAAAGCAGTCTCTAAAGTTTAAGTATCAAGTACCATATTGAGGTACCTAGGTAATGTAATATGTATCCTAAAAAGTAGTTTCATATTCAAAATAGTAGATCATCACCTAAATGATAGATCTGTCACCTAACAATGTTTTTAGGGCGGATCCGAAATGGATTAGATATTTTAGTTAGAAGGCTGAGGAGAAAGCGAAGCGAAGCTCATGCCTGTCTTCGTGGTTACAGCTATATTAAATACACTTTTTTACATTGTTTGATGTTTAAATTTTGGTGAAACTTCTATTATTTCGGAACCCCGGAAAATTATTTGATTACTGATATATTTATTGCCAAGTCATTATGGATTAATAAAATTTGGGTTACCCTTTTGATATTATTGGGTGACAGATCTACTATTTTGGGCACAAATATTATTTATTAGGTCATTGAAAACATTATTTGGTGATCGATTAGCTCATACTCAAATAAAAATTTGTGAGCTTTCCAATTTCCAAAATACTTCGATTGGCTTGCGTCAGAAAAATGTCCATTCGTTTGTAATAACAGCAACAAAGATGATGCTCATTACGTTTAACAACTTTACTTTGGTACCTATCTACAGTTTGTGTACCTTGTATTCATATTCTTTGATCTTTTCTACACAAATCTACCACAGACTGATAAAAATATTCAATACGTCAATCGGATAAACGGAATTCTTACAGAATCACTCGTGTGTCGTCTGTCTATCACAGCCAATGAATAATAAAAATATAAGTAGTAGCATAGATTTAAATAATATAAGATAAATAGTTACTTAATATATCAAGATCTAAATAAATACATACAAATCTATTACATAATTAAACAAGTAAATAATTAAAAAAATATAATAACCCGACTGCAAAAAATCAACAGACAAAGCAAGGCACTAAAAAGACCGAAAAATGCTTGTAATTATTATTCCTGATTAAATTTAAATATATAACATATGTACATATATTTGTAATGTCTATTTGATTCCCTTTATTTTGACACGCTACACGATAGGTTTTTAAAAAAAAAATTTTACTACTTACAATTTGGAGCCAAAAATCCGCTATTTTTATTTTTTAATACCTATCTAAAGACACTTGGGTTTTTGAAACGAATCTAACGATACCTGAGTTGTCGAAATTCATTTAGCCGTTTGAAAGAAACGTGGGAATAAAGAAATTTACAAACATACAAGATACGCGCGAAAAACAATACACGTCCTGGCAGTCGGGTAAAAAGGATTTCATTATTTTTATTGTGTCATTATCATTACTCATAACATAATTCACTAGGTATCAAATGAAAGGACTTGTGAGGTTTTCATATCTTTGAAATAATAATTTCTTATGTTAATTACGAGAATAGAGGACCACATATCGCTCTTCATCATCATCATAATCAGGACGTCCACAGACATATTATGGACATAGGCATTAAAGGCCTTCCAAAGAGATTTCCAATAGGACCGGTTCCTCCCTTATCTCCGTTAAATTTTCGATTAAGTACAGTAACTTATAGACAACAGGAAAACCTACAAAAAAATCTATATTATCTTAGCACAATATTTTAATAATGCCTATTAGGTGTCTACAATACAAAAAAAAACTTGCATTTGCGGTTTCTACTTATAGAGAGAACCTGAACTTGAACTATAACAACTACATAACTTATTTATATATTCTATAATATTTAACTTATATCTAGGTAAATAGAGTACATTTATTGAATAAAATATTTACACATTACTTAAAAATTATACACAGCACCAGTTAGGTACTCTATTTACAGGAAATTCCTATAAATAGAATATCTGATGGAGATCAGATTCCTGAGGAAACGTACCCAAAAGTCTAGCCACATTACCGCGATTGCAAGGCTAATGCGTTGACAACTACATTATACGAGTATTGGTTTTCGGAAAATATATCAGATAAACATTTTCATCCCACAGAACTCAAATCTGCACGCGAGTTCAACTCGCAGTTATATAATATATGCCTATGCTTACTTATTTAATGTATTTGCTGTATTGTAATGTTGTAAAAGAGGTCTAGTATACTCGTAAATATAAGTAATATTGATCTAATTTTTTTTTTACCATTTGCAAGTCAACCTTAAAAATATTATTAACGTCGTAAATATCCCACTTTACTAATGTTGTCCATAAGATTTCATAAATAGTTTAGCATTTCCGAGTGTCTCTTAGCGGTCTGCGAAGCAAGTGACAAGGAAAACATACGCTGCCTACGCAGAGCATACTGAAATAGCAGCGCGCGCGCCGCCTATGACTCAGCGCAGACAATGGACCTGGTGTCCCCGCCAGCGACAGCTTTCGCCAACAGCCAACACAACATTGCGTCTATTTCATATTATACACTAGTTGTAATCTATTCACTTTTGAGCACCCTTGATCACAATTAGCTGTGAGAAACTGGATTCGGATTAACAATTTATTTGAAGTGAAAAGATGCAAACATTACATCGACGCTTTCTTACTCGTACCAATGACTGAGATAAATTTTAATAGGTATGTAAGTAGGTTCATAAAATATCACTACATCACCCCGACCGTTATTATGACTGTGAGCAAATTTATTGGTCAATTGGTAACGTGATCTAACCTCTTTGACACGAAGAACATTGTCCAGTGACACAAAAAGAAACCCTTGACAAGACAACACGATTGTAATATATCGAACAGACCGATAGATACCGAATATTAACAACCATTTAGGGTCACTTAGGGTTCAATATCTCTTCGAATATAGCTACTAGTTAAAGGCACAGAATTACTAACAGTAACAGTACCTACATAAATTGTATAGCATGAGAAACAGAGAAACATTTGAATAAATTATTGAGAAGGTTTGCCGAACGGTTGACGACTTCAGAGAGTGGTCCAAAAACCTGATCAACCCGTCAGTATTATCATATATTTTGAGGAAATAATATTGTTTGTTTCAGCATCTTATATTTAATACCTAGCAAAAAAATATTTTATATAGTGGATGTTATCAGACTAATATTCACTAAGCGAGTTGGTCACTTACTAGTTTACTACCCTCCCTCTAAAGGTTCAAGCACTTCAAAATCGTTTTCGATCAAAAAGCATTCATTTCTTTTTTCATAGAATTTAAAGAAGTTGATGATAGCAGATTCAGGCATACTTAAGTAAGTAAATTTAATGTTCTTTGGTTGCATTGAATTTTTGTATAAAAAAAAGGAATTTCATTTCCAACTATTAATAATATTATCTTACTAATATTATCACTATTATCTCTGCATCACCCTTGGTTGACTGTTAGAGAATGTTTGTTAGCATTAAGTCCACCTATGTATATTTTATTTTAATAAAAATAATATTGCAAATGGCCACGAATTCGTTCTCATGCCAAAGCAGTAACGGAACGATTATTCAATAAACAAAGACCGGTCTGCCTTAGCCATCATAACACATTTATATGGAAATATGGAGACAACACAACCACTTGTAGATGTATAGAATTTATTAAAATACAATTTTCTCTCTCAAGATGATTAGGTATCTACATCGAAGCTTAGGGCCTAAATAATGGCTTGCTGGTAGCCATTATTTAGGCCCTAATCATTTACATGTTTATGTAGGTAGAACGCTATTACAATAGAATATTCATTTAGTTATTACACCACCATAAAACTACATATATATACTATAAGTACTTCTTACTTCTATCAATTTATATTTCTGTAAACACTAAGTGGAGAATCAAAATTCAATGAATAATTACCTACATTTGAATACCTGCGATCATTTTATCTAGGTACATTAATTAATAAAATTATAAAAAAGAATTGCTGTTCATTAGTCTCGCTCAAACTCAAGAACGTTTAGACCGATTCGGTTCATTTTGGTTTTGAAATATTTGTGGAAGTTCAAAAAAGTTTCAACAGTGAGAAAGTAGGAAAAAATTGCGAGAAAAACATCAATTATATTTTCCAACACAAACTATTCTTACTACAGCTTTTAATAGAACGACATAATAATATAAATATGTCAAGTCAGCTAGTTTACACATAAAATATTTTTCTTTGTAGCAGCTTTCTGCCAGTTGATACAGGAGTCACTTCAAGATGGCGCGCGCATCCAACCGCCATTTCAGTTCGTCAAAGTGCGGTTATTCAAATATTTCTCAAGTCGAGTGCTTGGCAAACATGCCTAGTGGCACATACTAATGTGATGCTAATCATTACGCCTTACACATATTAATTTGAGTACGGCACTTTAGCACGGCGCGACGACCGGCGACCGTGCGGCATAGCCCACCAATCAGTAACCGTGTTATTACTACAGGTCTTCCACGCAGTGGCGTCGCTAGGCGTTGGCCATGACGGCGACCACCGACAGCCTCGTGCCTATGGTGGACTCGCAACTAATTACACAGGCCTGCAAAATGAGGGTCTTAACTTCCTCTCTGGAATTTGATAGCTAGGGTATTTTGGTGCGCTGATTACGAATATGTACTTAGTTTTTCTCCATCACCTCCTGATTTTTCAAAAAACGTACAGATAGAAAATAGAAAAAAAAACACGAGTTTTCACATAAAAAAAATATATATTTAAAAAAGTACATTACTTTTAACTTAAAAAACTGCTAAAATATAATAACAACTTATTACTAGTCTAAATTACATGTAAATTTTATTTGTGAAACCTGGTCCTTTTTCCCTGGAAGCTTCGGTTGTGCGATTTTCGCTTAAATTTTTCGGTTTGGATCGTCGCGCTTCAATAACCAACAATAGTATGCCATCATGTTAGTATTCCATCTTCCTTGATACCGGATTTCAAGCTCTTTTAAATCTTGGTGAAATCTTACGCCTTGTTCTTCGCTATCCGCTCCTAGATTTTTTGGGAAGTAATTCATGTGCTAAATTAAGAAATGAAGTTTAATGTTCATATTACAACCCATTACACCAAAATTTGTAATCACTTTGGCCACTATTATTATTATTGTTATTATTTAACATGGTCCTTAGACTCTCTCCATAGCATAGGCAAAACGATTTTGAAGCTATTTTTCTGTCCTTTTGACCACTTGCGAAGTTCTAATAAACAAGTCGTACAAATTTTATGAGGTGTCCAAGTTTTGTCATGGTTACTTAAAACGTGTCCAAAATAAATATTGTAAATATTTTTCACAAAGTCTGTAATGCTGTTTCGATGTTTTATCACCATAAATTACCCGCAAATATTAAAAAACAATTTGGAGAATTTAAACAACTTCGCGATGACATTTTAAAGTTTATGTTGCAAGATGCACACTTCAGCTTTTAATTTTCTAAATCAGTGCGGGTACTTAAACAAAAACCCTTTGGTTTATCTTTATTACACCCTTTTCTAATAATATTTACAACAATTAGGTAATATTACCTAATCATTATGAATTAATGAGCTCATTACTAAATTAAGCCAAAATGACCCGTTTTCGACATGGTTAATGCGAATTACTTATACTTGTTATGAAATACTTACTTACTTACTTAACAAATTACTGATTTGCATTAATTTCTATGTCCCCTTAAACGGATTAAATGCAATAAAAATTAAGCTGAAGTAATTTAATGACGTTTTATAAATTTTAAAATGTAGGCGCTTAGACATTTTTCAGCAAAATCTTAAATATTCAAAATCAAAAAATCCTTACGTGATAGAATTTTTTTATTATTTTTCTCGTAATCAGCACATCAGAAACTATAGAAAACGTTACTCAGATTTCAAAGAGGAAAACCATTGCAGACCTGTGTTATTTAAGAAGGTGAAAATAGCCTTTTGAGAGAATCTTTTAAAAGCCAAATCACTACACTCTGTCAATGACACAATTATAAATAATGGCAATTTATCCAAAATATTTCAGAAAATAATTTGGCAGAATTATATCTTTAAGTCGCCGGGTCTGACTGGATGCGGAAGGCGAAGGATCGAGTGTTATGGCGCGTGTTGGGAGAGGCCTATGTCCAGCAGTGGACTGCAATAGGCTGAGATGATGATGATGATGATGATATCTTTAAGTTCAATAGTGGACGGCATTGGACTGATATAATTATGGTGATGATGATGGTAATTAAAAGTTTACATAACAATCACATATTTCAATCTGTATAACTTCTGCTAAATTTCTTGATGACTTATTATAATTCTTTTCAATAATGGTCCCACCTGTTATGGTCGCGTAGAATTATTTGGCAACTATATTTTGTGTCACCAAAATTGACATTTGTCACTAATCTGCAATACCCTATTACAAAGAAATATATTTATCACTATACCAGAGTTACCAACAAAATAAAAACAAAAACGAACATTTGCTGCTTCTTGATTGGGAAATGAAAGGGGAAAGCTAGCTCGCACAGCTAATATCGCCGACGGCGACATCCATGTTTGGTCTAGCGCCGCCACTGCTTCCAGGAAAGGAAGCCAATATAGCGGGCTGTGCTGTAATTATTTCGACGAAGTCCTAAATGAACACTGTATGTTAACATTGTAACAAAGTAATCATTGCTGTATATTTTAGTTTTGGAAGGGTACCTCAGAAAGAAGAAGTGGATCCTTAATAGGATAAAAAAAAAATCGTTAACCTTATGTCTATTCTGTCAATTTTCACACTCATATGTAGGTAAATCATCACATGAAGCACAAGTAAGTAAGTATCTCCCGGATCCAGACCACGTATATGAATAAAAATATTTGGCAATGAAACTATTTTTCATTTGGTGTATGGTAGAATATATTCTTATTGTATTTTTCGAGAAAAATATTCAGTGTTTTTTTAAACATGAATGATAACGTGATATTCATCATACGAAACCCTGCGCATGGAATTTCAAACTCGCACTTGGCTGGTTTTTAATTCACGAACCATTTCATAAATAGACGTTACATTTATGGTTTATTAATACACCAGTTTACTTTTTATTATGTACCTACACTGTACGCACCTTGTAAAGACTATCCTATTTATAGTGGTTATTTGTGACAAGACACTCAGTACCAGGTACCTAAGGCCAGTAACCTTAACCGTTGATTCTACAGAACAGTAGCCTTACAAGAGTGACTAGTAATTAAAAAACCTTATTCGCCCGTCTAGAAAGGTAGCTCTAGTATGTATCTACTTACGATGACAACACAATAATTTTAGTTTTCAGTGGCATCGTTGATTTCATTGATCAATAATAATTATTAAAAATATATTGTAGCCTTTTTATCTACGGATGCAAAAGGAGGGTATTATGGGCCCTTTACACGTACTACGAATAGTAAAACATTTAGCCTTTCGTTTGTCCAAATATTGTCTGCAATACACAAACGTTGGTAAAGAGCAATCAAATAATTAAAATAGGGGCGGTTGAAAACAAACAATCGCAGACTTTTTATGCAGCGCTAGAAACTGAGTAGGTACCAATTTTTGACTGTCAGTTACAGGCTAACCATGGTTAATTGCATATGTTGCTTGTGTGGACGGGTCCGCTAATTGAAAAAAGTTGCACTGGCGTTCAATTAACGTTTTGTTTTGTTTACTTAATATCCGTAAAATCATGTTTTAGTCCTATTGCATTGGAACTCGCCGAACTCGACAATATGAGCGGTAAAGAAATAAGTAAGTACCTAAATAGAATTATGATTGTTTGGTATTTACCCGTGGCCATCTATATATTAATATTATATAGAAATTAATATCAAATATCGGTTTTGCAATCCCTTGGAGCAGTGAAAAATCAGAATTTAGAGCGTTTTTACAAACAGAGTAGCAACGTCGAAATTTAGTGTCATATTTCGTGGTTTTCAATTTTTATTATTGAATCGGAGCAATATTTTATAAAAATATGTTTGCTACATTTTTTACCCGACTGTCAGGACAGTCGGGTATTGTTTTTCGCGCGTATTTTGTATGTTTGTAAATTTCTTTATTCCCACGAATCTTCCAAACGGCTGGATGGATTTTGACAATTAGGGTATCGTTAGATTCGTCTAGAAAACCCAAGTGTTCTTACATAGGTTTTAAGAACTTAAACGGCGGGCTTTTGACGCCAAATTGTAAGAAGTTTTTTTTTTTTAACCAAACCTATCCAGTTGGGTATCAGAATAAAGAGAATTAAAAGGAGATTACATATATTCAAAAAGAGATTATACATATGTATAATCATATCATATACATTGTATGGTTCCAAATTGTAAGTAGTTCTATTATTTTTTTTAACCAAACCTATCGAGTAGAGTATCAAAATAAAGGGAATCAAATGGAGATTATAAATATACACCTATGTTATGTATTTAAATTGAATCAGGTATAATAATATTACAATAATTTTATGGTCTTTTTAGTGCGTTGCTCTCTGTTGATTTTTTGCAGTCAGGTTATTATTTTTTTTTAATTATATTTACTTGTTATAATTAGGTGAAAAGTTTGTAAAGTTTAAGAAATCATTGCATTCACAGTTGAACTTAGGTATATGCAAATAACACATTGGAAACTTGCAGAGCGTTATTTTCATAGCAAAATAACTGTAAGTATTATGGATAAGTATTTATATAGTATTTTAATACACTTTCACGTACCTAATTCTAAAAAGTGTTCGTATGGAGCCCGCAGTGCGCGAGCTAGTCTGACTTCCACTTGACCGGTATTTTTGTAATCGGTCCAGCTTCAAGTTCAGAAAATATAGAGGTACTATGTACACATTGTGACGAACTGAGCACCTCCTCCTTTTTGAGGTCGGTTAAAACCTCACTGGCATGAAAAAATAATGAAAGTCCAGAAGTCTGCCTTCCCTACTAAGCAGCAAATTTTTACAACTTGCAACTGAGAGAAGATTGCCTTAAAAATTGACAAAAATTTCTATTACTTTCTATTATTTTTCTTCTAATCATATATTTTAAGTCAATGCAATTTTTAAAGAATACATAACCTACTCATAAGCAATAGGTAGTACTTACATATTCTTATTTAGGGCGTTAAAACATATCAAAGTTTGAGTCTTAATAAAATAATATAGGTAAGATTAACTCGTATTCATATGCAGTAAGATATTAATAACCATTTTACCATACCACAATACGCCAATTATAAGTAGATACCTACTCAAGTATAGTAAATGAACAACAAGTAAGTTGATAACGAGATGGTACGAAGTACAGTACTGCGGCCGCTCAGTTACAGGAATGGCTTGTGAATATTTTTGCACCAAGCCTTGGCCCGACTTGCCCAACGGCATTCTCAACCGCTACCACGCCACACAGCCTATATTTAGTCCTACTAGCTTGAAAAACCCACCTATATTAATAAACTATTATATAGGTAGGTACTTTACCAATTTCAGATGTTAAATATTATAATAAATACGGTAACTACGACTTAGATACAATTTTGAAACTTTGTTTCTCAGATTTACCTACCTATATATTATGTTTGTATTGTACTTTTCTTAAAAAATAAGTTACCGATTTTTTACATGCAATCTTGTCATACATGTTTAATTGAACAGAAGATGTATGAGTGAGAAAGCTAAGAGTGAGAGAGGGACAAACAAATCGAGCGTGGGAACAGTTCAACATACGAAGTATGACTGCGTTTGAGCCTGAGGCTATTCAGACAACAAGTTGGTGGAAAAAAGTTGTCCATGTAAGTACTCAGTCATGCCTTATAAAAGCCTCGTAAAAGTAACGGACCTTCTTCATGTGCAAAAGTATATATGTAGTAGAAAGTTATAAAAAGTACGTGCGGTGGTCACCGCCAACAATAAACATCAGTTGCATTTCAAAAACCATTGACTGCAAAGTTGAATTTGAGCTGACATGAAACGAGCTCTTTGGAAACTTGAAAACGTAATTCCTATTCCGTATCACTTCAAGATTGAATCGTTTTGTCTAAAACGACTTTGCTAATTTGCATCACTCGATTACACCCTAGTTGCTGCATATTATGTTGTATCGTAGAAAAATCAATATTTTCTTGTAAAAAAAAATAAAACGTTTTCTGATCAAGAAAATATTTATTGAATTTGTGAAGGAAAGTGCAATGCAAAATTGTCAAATTTCCAAGTTGCCTAGAGTAGTGGAGCGTTGGAAAAAATAATTAAAATGAATTATATTCGGAACCGTAAGTACAAACTGCAGGACTTTAGAAATAATCTTATTATACCAGACAGAGGCAGGACAGATACTGGAAGGATGTTTTTAGAAAGTCAAATGAAAATTAAACGTTTATCATAAAATGCTTTGTCCTGAATGACTGACTGACTGAATGACGGATAAACGCACAGCCTAAACGTATCGTAGAACGATCGTAGAAATTTGAAACTTGGAGGGTGTGTTCTTTGTTTGACGTAGGCATCCGATAAGAAAGGATTTTCCGAAATTCTACCCCTAAGGGGGTGAAAATGGGGGGCAAAGTTTGTATGGGACAACGTGAAGTATATCTACTTGAAATTTTTTATTTTACGTAGTACAGTTTTCGGTTACTAAATACTTCGATATTTGGCATGTTAAATTTTGAAAGAGGGTAAACTATACTATTGTTGGCATTTCATCAGTCTTTGGTACTATGTATTTTAAATACGAATATTAAGAATTGGTATAGCACAAAATACGTTAACATCGGTTTTTCATATTCTTCCATGTCAATATAATTGGAGTTCAACGGTAGCTTTTATAAATGTTACCTGATACTTGAAATTTTTTTTAAACAATTCTTGGTTTTTATAATTGGGTCCTGTGCCGCCTGCAACCAACGGCCGCCCGCCACAATGACCAGGTCGTCGGTCCATCTGGTGGGTTGGTTGCAGGCGGCACAGGACCGTTCGCAGTGGCGTAAATTAGGTGAGGCCTATGTTCAGCAGTGGACGTCGTTGGGCTGATATGATGATGATGATGATATATATTGGGTGCCAATCATTATACACAATCTACGAGCACCTAACCCTATGCTCGCTGTACACAATACAGTCTACCCCTATCAAAAACTATTCAAACAGGTTTGACATGTAGTTTCTCAGAAATTAAAGGTCAATATAATCAGGAGAAATAAATAGTAGTTAATAAGGTATTTTTTTAAAGTCTTCAAGGACGCTGATCACGAACATTTATTTTAGCATAACATAAAATTAAACCCCCTTAAAGGGGTGAAAGAGGGAACCAAGGTTTGTATGGAGAAATTGTATTGAGAGTCTTTTTACTTCGGAACTTTATAAATCTTATCAAAAACACAAAAGCTTACAAGATTCATTAGAGAAGTATCGTGTATCGAAATAGGTAGGTGATATTTACATTTAAGTGACCCGATTTGTTTATTTAAAACTATTACCTACTAAAAGCATTGTACTGCAGGACAAACACAAAGCAACCATAGACCCGGAACAACTGTGTATTGCAACAATGTTGTGGTTCGTGTAAAGATAGAACTTCAAACATGCGGCACATTGTACTTAGTTAGTGGCCAGAGCTCGGCCTCACCAACCGTAGTCACAGAAATGAATGAACTGTAATCATTGACAACAAAAATTCGGTGTCTCCCTCCTAGATGCACAATCACGTACCGATATACTGTCGAATTTTAATTACATTTTTAGAAAATAGTCTTATTAATCAGTCACTGAATCTTTCAAGTTAAAGACACATTTCTCTTATCCCCATTTATCATCATTTTTATAATCGGATGACAATGCAATATTATTATAAAATGGAGCTGATATAATAATATAGTCGTAAGGTGACCCTGGGCACTATATAATATGACTACCTCGTCGAGTTTGGGCTGGTTTAGTTTAATTTGTCTTGACTAGGACTGTATAGGTACCTACTCTAGTTAAAGTAAAAAATAAACACAGCTAAAAACTTAAAAAAAGCTTGTTCTACTGCGCCCAATCTGGATCTGCACGGGTATATTTTATTAATTAAGAGAAACGAAAACTGTGCTTTAAATAAAAATACAAATAATGTTTATTTGTTGTTATCTACACAGTTATAAAAAGAATAAAACTTACATAATAAAAAATTAAATAACATCTAATATTAGGCAAGTAATAAAAATATTCTAAAAAAACATAAAAACATAATTATACAAAGATAAGTACTTCTTAAAATTTCGGGTATCGGTCCACTACCGGAATTAGTTATAATTAGATGTCCACTGTCTCATTTCCTGAAATTCAAAATAGGCTTTCGTAATCAACGTCCCTGAAAACCTCGAAATTTATGTCCATAGCGATTTATCGTATTTTTCACCATTGTCACATTACCCCCTCAGAGTTGACTTTTTCTTAACTTTATAAATAAAATAAAATGTTAATAAGTACATAAATGCGTTTTCAGGATGTTTTCAGGATATGTGTAGTCGTATTTTTGAGCGTTCCCCGTACCTCAAAAGGAAATATGGAAACCTTATAGGAAGGTTCACTCTGTTGTCTGTCTGTCCGTCTGTCAAGAATATTTTTCTCAAGAACGCGTAGAGGTATCATACTGAAAATAATATCAAATACTCGGATCTAGAATTCCTTGGCGCAAAAAAAGCTTAAAATGGTCATAGAAAGCGACATCGTTGAACCTAAATATGTTTGTAAAAAGCTTGTCAGAGATTATTTATTAAATTTAATTCTACCTTAATATGCACATGATAACTTTGGTATGCCGTGAAAGCTCATTAGGTTCTTCTTACTCATGAAATTTAATGTTTCGTATTCAGTAATTGCGTATTAAAATTTTCATTTAAATATTAAGTTACTGGTTTTATTTTTTTATTCATTGAATTATCTGTAATATTTTACCGTTTTAAACCGATAATAAAAACATTTAGGTAATCACGAATGAAATTGATGGAATTAATATTTTCTGTAAGAACAACGCTTGAATTCACATCACCTTCTTAAGGTTACTAAAGTTAAAAAGACCATGACAATTAAAAAAAATAAATACCTCAAAAAGGTCTAGGTAGCCGTACACGACCGAGGCACAATTAGTTTATTATTGAACAGATGCTGCAGTTGCAGTAACTTTGACAAAAAGTTAAAGAGTGCTAGTATACGACGCGCGGCGACGATCCCAAGGCAGTTGACCTTGCTGGGTGTTTACATCGGCGCGCATCGGTCGCGGGCGCGTCAGGGCCGCGCATTGCACCGTGCGGTGGGACACAAACAACCTACATACGCATACCTACATCAATGCTAATGTGGTTCTATCTACATAGTGGTTCGAGTATGCAGGACGCCCGCCGGCCGTGTCCGGTTAGGCGCGTCGCGTTCCGATCCAAGGATGCCACTGAACTCCTTGCACGCCCATTGTCAGTCTTAAGACCTTATATTGTTCCAGCTTCATTACACGCACGTCGCACACGGTTTTCATAATAAACCGTAATTGCGATTGAAATTTGTAAACTTATTCATTTCTACTAATCGTATCTTCAATGTATTGAAGCTAGGCTATAATTAAATACATTACTTATAATGAATAGATGGCTCATTGATCTAAAATGTATGTACCTATAGCATTCATAAAAAAGAAAAGTTTAGAAATGGAAATAAATATTTAAATTTTCACTGATTCCTGATTTTTATTGAAATCAATGAAAATAGAATGCAAATACGACTGAAAAAACGCTTAATTTTTTTCGCAGTAAAAATATAAAAACAGTAGGAGATGCTGTACTTTTCTAAGTATATCAATGTATGTGCCTTTCTGAAATGCGTACTAAATTAAATTATACATATAAGTCGCAGTAACAAGCTAATCAAAAGTTTGTGAAAGCGTGTCTTGCGGGAGGAAAGAAGGGATTAAAATAAACTAAGTTGAAATACATCAATAAGCTTTTGACACAAAAGTAAAAATACCACAGTACCAAATTAAGAATTACAGAATTTGCATACCAGTTTGTTCGGAAACCACTTTGTAGACAAAAGACTTCTTGTATTTGCAAAACAATAATCAAACAAGCTTATTATAGAATATTTCAAATATCCCCATCTATCAATACATAAAAAATACAAAGTTCTGAACTCCTGGCTGATTCACTGGACACTTGACTGGATCGACTGATTTATATATCAACGCACAGCCTAAACCGCTGATCGTAGATACATGAAAATTTGAGGTTGTGTTCTTTTATGATGTGCAGGTAGGAGAAAGTTTTTTGAAGTTCATCCCATAAAGGGATGAAACGGAGATTAAAATTCATATGGATATTTCAGTATTGAAGTGTTTTCTTACTTCGAAAATTTGTACATGAACTCAGAAGTAGATACAAATAAACAAACATGTGTGTTCCTTAATTTTTGACAGTTCAACCCCCAAAGGGATGAAATTGTGATAAAGATGTTTGAAACTAAGTGGTCGTGATTTCATAGGATTTTATGGACGATCAATACGAAACCAACCACGCTGCAAATAAAACTTCAGTTAAGAAACAAGTAATGGGTTCTTTTTGGTGTTTGAAAAACCTATAGGTACTGAGGGATGCGACAGGGGTGAAATTTACTGAAAATCGATATACTTACGTAGATGCGGATTACGGTTTTCAGAAACGTTGATTAGGTACGAAAATGTTATTTATTTTGAAATTCAAGATATTGAACAATGGACATAAAATAAAATTAATCACCTTTAGTGCTGTGTAGTGATACTTGGCATTTCAAGATTTGCACATAAAAAAAATAAAAATCTGTTTAAATATCGAATTCTACGCGGACAAAGTCGTGGGTGAAAGCTAGTTGACTGTAGGTATTGATTTATGGTTATGCATATTTAGTGTATATTATTTGCATTATAGTTGCAGTTAGAACATTTCGATTCCTTAATATCAAATTTTTAAACATCTATATATTTAAACACAATTACAAAATTTCCATAGGTATAGATGCAAAATGTAGAGAATCCACAATGGAGACTGGCTGTATGTATGGAGATATAGTATGATGACGACACTTTACATCGTTATTATTGTTGGTACAATAATAGCAGACGAACCAGTCGCCGCCCGAAGGCATTTAATGATCAATACTAAAAATGCAGTCAAGCCACCGTATTAGCCCTCAACGAGACCTCTACACACAAACTTACCAAAAACAAACCACTTCCGACGAACCAAGTATTAGCTAATATTTCTGCTCCTACAATTTATTAATTGAAGGTTGTCAATTTGCTCAATTCGAATAGGAAATCTCGTTATACCCTACTTCATTAAAAAATATATATAATTAGGTACCTGTCTCCACAAAATGCCATATGCCGACACAAAGGCGATCATACTCGACCATCATGATCTTAACCGAATTAAAGCCGCGTGATCGCCTGTAATCGCATAATAGGTACAAAACCTAATCTTAACATGAACTAAGTATCTGTGTTACGGTGCGGTTAAATCCAACGAGGCAGACGCATTGCGGCTGGGCCTCAGTGAGTAAGTAACTAATCGACATAATGCGGTTTCTAAAACTATATAAATATACTAACTATATAAATGACCCTATATAATAATAATACAATTAATTCAGTAAGTTAAAATTAATTCTACCTGCTTATTATTATCAAGTGCCGTGTATAACTTTCCACGTTCGCGGCATTATTATCAGGGAAATGAAACTTCGTTGAGAAAATATTATCATACGAGTAAAAGTAGTACATTATACGTCGAACCCGTCTGGCCAGCGTGGTATAGTAGGTTAAATTCCCTCCACAATGTTTGGAGGAGACCCGTGCCCAGCAGTGGGCCGTTTATGGGTTGTAATGATGATGATATAAAAAAATACATATAACTATTTCTAAATGTTATTGCTCTTTCTCATCATTTTCATCATTTCAACCCACAAACGTCCCACGGCTGGGCTCCGGTCTCCTCTAAAAATGCGGAGGGAATTTAGCCTACTATACCACGCTGGCCAGACGGATTGGTATAGGGTTTGTTTCGAATTTTCCTTTTCTCTCAGTGCTCTTGTCTGCATAAGGTTACTACCATAGTCGCCTTTTACGACACCCACGGGTTGAGATGGGGTAGTGACATTATTTATTCTTTATCCGTCACTACATTGCTCTTTCTACATTTTGAATATTTTTAACCACAGAACAGAGATAGGTTTTTACCTGACTGCCAAAAAGGAGGGTAATGTTTTTCACGCGTATGTATGTATGTATGTATGTATGTGGGCATTTCTGTTTCATTGTGACCTTCTGTAACCTAAACGGATTGGCTGATTTTAAAGTGAGAGGTCATTAGATTCGTAATTTTCCCCCGAGTGTTATGTCATAGGCTATGTGACGTCAACAAAAAACCAATATGGCGAATGTAAACTGTCAAAACAGACGTTTTTTTTAGTGCTATCGCAATATGGGTATCGGATGAAAGCTAATTAATAGCCTAATTCAATTATGTATGCACTAACTATGGCCCGCGGCTCCACTTGTCTCTTGTAACCTATATAGTTTGACCGATTTTGAAATGCAAGGTTTTGTTATAATATTCGTATTCATCCCCGAGTCTCTATATCTATACTAATATTATAAAGCTGAAGAGTGTATTTGTTTGTAGGCTATATAATATCATGCTACGGCGTGCGAGGTTTCGGCTATTATCTAATCTGTGGTTTCGCTGCCATCGTTCTTTATATAGCCACTGCTCAGTTAAGTGAAATAGTTTAACGATTTTGATAGCACTATCGAAATTAACAAAGTAATAATATAGGTACTTACATAATATTTAATAATATTGACTGACGAAGGCTACTTTCTGGCAGGGCAAGGCTGTCGGGTTTTTTGGTTTTTTTAAATAAACATTTGTTAGTTTCATATGTTCTTAACATTGCATGTAAAAGATAGGTACTTTAAATTAAGCATGGCCTGATCTAACAGATATCACATCTATTTGGCAGAATATGACTTACTATGCTCTTATTGTATAATGTATACTTAGTTAAAATTCCCAAAATCCCAACTTATAAGTTTATTGTTCACGTACGTAGGTAGGTATTCTAAGAAATTGTAACGTGTAGGGTTTGGCAGCTGTAACATAGGCTTTTTACTTAGCCCGGTTGCTAACGACATTGTTACACGCATGTATTACAATATTATTTAGAATTAAAATTATGTTCTATCTATAGCCATCATTATAATATTGAAATCTTCTTGGTGCTAATAAATATTTACTTAACCTACTTTACTGAAATCTTAGGCAATGATAACACTGAAAAAAGAAAAGAGAAATTAATAAATTAACGAATAAAGCTTTAGTACGGACAGACCTTTACAAATTAATTAACGTCAATCGCGAATAAAATACTGTTTCCGTAACTGTAGACTAACATTAATTAAAACTTAACGATATAAAGTTTGTTGCGGTAATTTGAAGTTTCATAAATAAAATGTTTCTTGGTGATATGTCTCGATGCTTTCAAATAACGATTTGACGTGTAACGGTCGAAGACTTCATAATAAGTTTAATGCACTACTAGGATTATCCAACCTTTTTTCTTGTGTGGACCCCAAGCATCATGCGTGGGCCCCTATTATATTATATTTGTTTTCAATGCACGTTTTTATCAAACGCTAGGAGTTAGGACGTGTCGATATACTCGTATTTTTACAATTTTAACTTTTCCTTTCAATTTTGTTTTGTCGGACCCAAGTTGGGAAACACTGCACTGCACTACAGCATACATTTAAACTTTATCTAGCGAGCTGTACAGGCTTCGAAGGGTAAAAAAAACCGGTCAAGTGTGAGTCGGAATCACGCACTGAGAATTCCATATGAAAGTGCAATATTTTTATATTTTTTTTGGGACTAAACTCTCATTCTTACTAAATTTTTTTATGCGTATCATTTTATATCCCCTTGAATATATTACAGTGAAATAGGTAAGTACCTAAGTAGTTATATCTACTAGTACCTACGGTTTTCGGATCGGAGAAGGACAACGGAGTGTTAGCTACACTCCGCTGTCTTTCTGTCTGTTGGAACACTCCGTTGTGGATACCGTTTCTTTCTTTTAAGGTATGGAACCCTAAAAAAACATTCAAATATCTATAGTATCTTCTTTTCCAAATAGCAACATAACTTAATTCTATATTGCTCATATGAAACTTATAAATGTTTACAATAAAATTATTATTATGCATCAAAGAAGAAATGTTCTTGTTTTTTTGAACTTTTAATTTATTCATACAAGTTCGGATATAGCATAACGTGTTAAAGAGACGTATTTTTGTCATGAGATCTTTTTACGATAAAGTGGGTAAAACCAAACGGTTCGCCTAATCCTAAGCAGAAAAATATAAACAAATTAAGTAGATAGGTAAATGGACTGAAGTACTATATATATTGTCATTATAGTGAGATGTGGCTTTGCAAACAGGCAACAGAGTCATTGCCAAGAAAAAGTTCGCTTTGAGAGTTAGGTAGCTTGAGGTTAAGCTACATCTTCGCGGTGCGAATGAACCCACGCATTATAAAGATCTAGCGGTCTCCACTGTCCTCTCCAGTGGGACGCTAGGCAAAAGAGTGGTAGTAAATTATCCGGCTTGAGTGGGGAAGGGCGTGGGGCCCGTAAATGAAAACACACAGAACTCACTGTTTAGTTATATTAATTGAACTTTATTTACAAGTTATTGTACGTAACTTATAATAATTTGAAAGAAAGAAAGAAAGTAATTGTTACTTGTATTTAAATTACTGTATTTGGGTAAGTATAATGGCGAAGACACAAAAACGTGCACCGCACTAGAAATTATATATGTAATGAGCATCGGACCTTCGGCGGAGCCTCCGACGAAGGCTCGGTTCGGAATTTAGGATTTTGAATTTTAAATTATTAAAAGTAAATTAGAAAAAGAAATCAAAAGAGATCCAAAAGGAGGTAAATAGAGGTACATTCGTGATGGACGTAACCTGCAACGAGTGCAACCCTTACAAGGAGACTTCGAATATGGATCCCTAATCACTACCACTTTTCTCCTAGTAACATCTTATAGACGTTCAAAAACTTAAAATCCGCGCGCTAAATAAATATATGCAGGCGTTAGTGAGTATATATTTGAAAAAATATAATTGATGTCTGCAAACGTATGTAATCATTTGAAAAAAAACAAATGACAAATTTTCATTTATAAAACAACGTTTGACAAAATTATACTTTATAAATTTATCATTTTACAAACTATTGTTTAACAAACTACTCATTTGACAACTCAGACAGATCAGAATCAGGGGGCTAAACCGAATTTTACTTATTTCGCTTAGTGAAGTCACAGTGTATATTTTTTTTAAATTGACGTACTTCAATAAAATTATCCAAAATACCTTCTTTTGTAACATACAAAAGGCGTTTGTTTTTTACTAATAATAAGTTATCTTCTGTGATTTTGTAAAAAACACCAATTAGACAAACGAATTATTTAGTCAAATGAACACTTAAAATAATATTTTAACATGTGGAATATTTGCGAAGTAAAGAATTTGCAAATCCAGTATTTAGTCAAACGATTGTTTTTACCCGACTGACAGGATGGGTATTGTTTTACGCGCGTTTTATCATGTATGTTTGTAAGTTTCTTTATTACCACGTTTCTTCCAAATGGCTGGATGGATTTGGACAATTAAGGTATCGTTAGACTCTTCTCAAAAACCCAAGTGTCCTTAGATAGGCATTAATAAAAAAAAGACAAAACGGTGGACTTTTGACGCCAAATTATACGAAGTTAGAATTTTATTTTAACCAAACGTATCGAGTAGGGTATCAAAATAAAGGGAATCAAAAGGAGATTACATATATTTAATAATAATAATAATAATTTATTTCTCTCATGAGGTACAAGAAATGCACAGCCGAAAAAATACAAATGAAATATTATAAAGTGTTGAGCTGATTTAAAAAATAGAGTATACATAATTTAATGGTTTCAAATTGTAAGTAGGTACTTAATTTTATTTTTTTAACCAAACCTATCGAGTAGAGTATCAAAATAAAGAGAATCAAATGGAGATTACAAATATATACATATTATTATGTTATATATTTAAATTTAATTAGGAATAATAATTACAACAATTTTTTGGTCTTTTTAGTGCGTTGATGCTTATCTGTTAATTTTTTGCAGTCGGGTTATTTTATTATTTTAATTATAATTACTTGTTATAGTAATATGTTTTAGAAATGAAAGTTTGTCAAATGATTAGTTTTTCTAAAGTTTTTTTTTTTTTTTTTTTCTTTAAAAAGACAACGCCCGCGCTAGGGAACAATCCCTGTGTCGCGGGGAGCTTTACAAACATGAAACTAACGGACACAAAGTACACCCAGACTAGAAACAAATATCTATGAATCACACAAATAATTGTCTCGTGTGGGAATCGAACCCACGTCACCCAGCACGGCGATGTAGTGGCGAGGCGACCATCTTAACCACTGCGCCACGGTGACAGTCGTTGTTTTTAAAATAATAATTTGTCATACGTTTTTTATCAAACAATAGTAAACCGTATGCAATATTATTAGGTTAACATAAATATAAATTAAACGACTATTAAATTTCAGAGAGACTTAATTAAAGCGAGATTATTGGCTCACAAAGACTGGTGGTGACTATATATGGTCAGCAAACTCTGCGTCCGGTGAAGATGGCAAGACCGATATCCTGTTTGTTTGCATTGATGTGTACTGCTTTGGATTGACGTTGTGACCATAAAACCATACATGTATAGCGTAACTGCATTTGGAAATACTTACCGGAATCATATTAATAAGGTTTCATGTACCTACATTCTTAAAGTAACGTAGGTCAAAATCTATCTGAATGTTTAAAAGAAATCTAAAACAAAATCTATAAAAAAATATATTATAATTTTGTGCAGTTATAAATTGGATTGCATGAAAGTTACCTACTAATATAAATTAAATTTGTTTGTCTGTACATTTTTGAACGTATTAAACTTTCAGAGCTTTTGCTCATTCGCCAAAATATTCTAACAAACGCGGCGGTGGTGTCTCTTGCATTCGTTTTCACCTGAAAGAGCATTTTCATTAATATCTTTGTTTGAAATGGCGCAGGCACTCCCGCTTTAATTTTAAGCCCATTTATCCAATTGAAATAAGTACACAACCCGTTTTGTTACCTATTGTTGACAAAATATTTTGCGAATTTTACCCACTTACTCGTACATAGCTTAACTTTGGTTGTATCACATTATCATTTTATTGAACCGAAAAGCTAATGATTATTGTGTGAGTATTAGGACTTAAATGTTTAATAATCTACTGTAAAACAAGTGAGTTCCATAAAAAACAATTAAGAGCATTCTCAGCTAAAAGCTCTTAAAATGAATTGACCAGTGCAAAACTCATCATCATCAGATATTTATGACCGCAAAAAATATTACTGTCGCTTTCAAAGTGGACGCTGTCGTTGTGAATATAAAAAATATACTCATTTTATAGCGGATAGCAATTGTCATACAACAGTCAAAGGAGCCTGTACGATAACCTTTTAAAACTTGTGTACATGAGACATTATTTTTAATATCCAGGGCAGTTAAAAGGACGCCAAAAGGGCAACAAAAAATATTTCCTATTAAATAAAAATAAAAATTATATAGCTGGGTGACTGTATAGTAGTAGTGACTAATCCAAGATTGGCTCTCGACGAAGAATTGCTTTCAAGCCGTCATCAGCGCAGGCACAAAATTGTGTAACGCATATAATTTTTATAGATTGTTCTAAGGTTCGTTCTTGCTTCGCTTCCGTCCGCGTCGTTCTTTATTTGGTCATTGCTCAGCTCCTATTGCCAGTAGCCAGTTACTCACCGGCAAAATAATTTTTGAAATCGGTCCAGTATTTTTAAGTTTATTCGTTACATACAAAAATACAAATCTTTCCTCTTTATAATATTATTAAAGATAAAAATTTTACTCCCTTATTTATAACCAAATGGCTCTGAGCATCACAATCCAATGAAAGAATTGCTCAGCTACTTAAAAAATTATGTAATTCTTCATCAAATTTCATTCTCTTTAGTATTAGGTACTTGCATTTTAACACAACTGTTTAGCAGTGCAAATCTAAGTTTAAATAAAGCCACAACTTAGAAACGTATGCTAACATGCTTGGATAATGTAAACGCCATATAAGCTATATAAACTAGATTGAAACTAAATTCATGATCGATTAATTAATAATGCACTTTTTGAGTCATAAATATCCTAAATTCAGACTTAGGTAACATTATATTTCTTAACAATGAATCAACTAAAAATGGCTAAAACTTAAATAATACACGTTAAAATAGCTGTTCTTGACTGTATTTATGCGTACGAATTTAGGAACGCATGGTAGGTTGGTAGAGTGTACAATACGACGGACGTCGACTAAAATATATTGAAAGCTTTAGAAAGCTGTCACTGCAAACAAAGTTGCAATCAGTTTTTTTGCGCACAGGGGTGTGCCGTGTGACGCTACGCAGTAGGTATACATCATTCAAATTTCCAAAAAAAAAGCCGGGTAATAAACTGACAAACAAAAAATGTTTTAATCATGGCATCATCATATTAGTGTGAAATTCTACGAATAGAAACAATGGCGTTTTAACCCAGGGAATTTCGTGTGTAGAATTTTATCTATCATTGAAATTTATATACATCTGCCATCCAATAAATTTTAGTTAGGTAGTACTTACTTTGTTTAGTTAGTTATGAGGAAACACGCACGTCAATACATCCTAATAATAAAGCAGAAAGCGCTTGGTGAGAAATACTTAAGTTTCGCGCCTTACGCCTTACTTTGTACACCAAAAGACGCGTCGAGGACGAGACTGCCACCCAAGAAAAGAAAAGAAGATATATAAATATCTTAAGAGTAACCGAGACAACAAAACGGTCGCGGAATGCGGCGCACTTAATTTTTGTAACGGACTACGGGTCGAAAAGCGCGCGTCGCTGCTGTGAGGACCATGTAGTACGGACCGTATGGGGCAGGTGGGGGGATTGGCTGTAGTACGACGGCCCGCGCTTCTCGTAAAGGAAGCGACCCTGGCGCGGTCATTGCTCGCCGCGACCGCATTCCTCTCCCCTACCCCCCGCACCTCTGCGGCGCCTGCGCATCAATGAACGGCTCGCGCGCAACTGCCGCCTCCACTCGCACCGTCTCATTCCCGCTACTGTCTGCTTTATCCCCTGCTTACTTCTTCATAATCTTATCTTGAAGAAATGCTTACAGATGTTGTGTATACAGCACTGTTGTTGTTGTTGTTAAACAATCAATAAAAATTATAAAGCCATCAAGGCTACACTTGTAGGTATAATTAAAGTGTCTAAAAAAGAGAAAGAAACGCAACTCGCAGATGGATATTTTAAATAACTTTCAGTTTCAATAAATTATGGTTTACTATTAACTCATAATTATTTATGAACTTAATATACGTAGGTACATCTTTGTTCACTTAAGGGGCATTTTGAATTTAGCAGTTTCTCTAAATAAATAATTAAATTAATGAATTTATTGTATTTAAATAATATATAATTAAGTTGTCGTTATTTCACACACATACTACCTTTACGGACATTGACAGGGAAAATACGAGCAAAGGTTCACATAATTTACAAAAAATCATAAATGTCTAATTGTGCATGTAAAGAGAAATAAGGAAAAAAAAAGAAGAAGATGTGGAATGGTAAAAGTAGTTTGGAAATAAATTCTTGTTGCTGATATTTAATTAATTTTACATACTAGTTGGAAGCGTTTATGTTTTCTCTTGTCAGTACGTAATCTATTATGAGACAGTGACTCATATATGGTACATAACACAGAAATAAAATGTCTTGATAGAAATCAATTGTCTATCACAAACAATTTTACCGCAATGAAAATCTCAACTAAATCATAGTGTTGTTCAAGTCACTTTATTTTAAATGGTTGCTGATATAATTATGTACATCATGTCTGAGCTCTAAAAGCCAAATATATATTCTTACTGGCTGTTGCCCGGAGCTCCGTAGATCTGTTTTGTTTTTTTTTATACCACGACGGTGGCAAACAGACGTACAGTCCGCCTGATGGTAAGCGGTTACCGTAGCCTATGGGCGCCTGCAACACCAGGGGCATCACGAGCGCGTTGCCGACCCTTAAGAAACCTATTCACTCCTTTTTTGAAGAACCCCATACTGTAGTCCCTTGGGAAAACCTCGAGTTCATTCCACAACCTGATTGTTCTTGGGAGGAAATTCCTCTGGAACCGCGCGGTACGAGACCATTTCGGTTCCAAGGTGTGGGGATGAACTGCCTGCCGATGGCGAGCGGTGCGATGGTAGAAGGTGGCCCTGGGCGTCATCTCAAATAGTTCTTCAGTTTATCCACTACTCAGCTCCTATTGGACGTAGCGTTGTGATATATAGCCTACAGGTACTTCCTCGATATCTACCACTAAAAAAATTCTATAAGTACGGTAGGTAACCAATTTTATAACATAAAATTTTAATAGTTTAAGCCGTAAAAATACGTCGTACCTACTAAGATTCGAAAAAAATTAAGATCCGGGAGCAATCCGACGCGTCGGAATCAGGGGGCAGTAGTTCCTGAAATCCTAGCGTTTAACGAACCAAACAGACTCTAGCTTTAGAATATAAGTGTAGATATGCATTTTAAAAAGAGGGGCCTCCAGGTAGGCAATCGCCATTTCATATAATCGAATCACAATATTGTATGTTTAATCATCCAAGTGTCAACGATACGATTAAGTATAGGGCACAATATGTAAAAACGTATACCTAGTGACGGATTAAGAATACATAATGTCACTACCCCAACACAACCCGTGGGTGTCGTAAAAGGCGACTAAGAGAGTAACCTTATACAGACAAGAACAAAGCAAGAAAAGGAAAATTCCAAACAAACCCTATTCCAACCCGTCTGGCCAGTGTGGTTTAGTAGGTAAATTCCCTCCACATTATTTGGAGGAGACCCTTGCCCGTGGCGATATATTAAAATTATTAATAAGAAGATCTAATTATATTTATGTTAACTAATTATCTGTATATTTATGACAGGCCTGTTGGTCTAGTGGTTAGTGACCCTGACTGCTAAGCCAGAGGTCGTGGGTTAGATCCCTACCCAGGACAAATCTTTGTGTGATGAGCATAAAGGTTTGTTCTGTGTCTGGGTGTAATTTATCTATAATATGTATGTATTTACAAAAAAAAAAATATTTAAGTAGTATATCAGTTGTTTAGTACCCATAACACAAGCAAATAATTGCTTACTTTGGGACTAGATGGCGCTGTGTGAACGTGGTAGAATATTATTATTATTATTTAGCCTGCAAGATCACTTTAAACAAATGCTCTTCTCTGCATCTCTATGATTGGCTAGTAGACAATGGCTTAAGAATGAAGCCCACCGTTGTATACTTCTGCATAAAGTTTAAATAAATACTTAAAAGATAATACATTTACCCATTTCAGTATATGTAATTATGTAGGTACTTGCTAATTGGTTATAGAATGAATGAATGGCACTTTCATTTCTAGGTATTTTGAAATATATCTGCCACATTTTATAAAATACCTTGAAATCTAATTAAAAGACCAATTTATAATTAATTACAAAAACGAAAGTAAATTCTAAATCAATAAAGATGAGTAGCAAAGAGAGTAACAGACAATTCTTAGTGTTCTTTAAGCGGTGCATATATGTGTGTGTGGCTATGCGAAGAGAACGGTTCAATATATTTCCAACGTTTATAAGTTTACGGGAGCTATCGAAAGCGTCCAACGTAGGTTGTCCAACGGCTTTGCGCTTCGTGGCAAGGCGCGCGGTCAACGCTCGGCAAACTGCCGGACTTACAGGTTGGACATGGGGCAATGGAATCCGCGGGACAAAAAAGAAATGCGCCCGCGCCGCCTGCCGCGCGCGCTTCTCGACTACTAAACAACGGCATATTATGGCCAAGTACAGGCCACGTCCAACAGCGATAGCTGCACCTATATAAACAGCTTTAATTAAAAGAAACAATGCGACAGTACTAAAGTTAAAATGTTATTCATAGTGAGATATAAAACATCAAAACCACTTGAACTCGTGAATAAACAATAACCAGTTTAGGGGTCAATAAATCTAGTGATATTTACACAGCATCAGTCTGTCTTTTTGCTACGCATTTAAAAAATACTGTTTTAGATATTACGCTTAGATAGAGAGAGAGACTATACTTTTACAAATAATGTAGGTATTAGGTAACTTGATTTTATAAGATTGATTTAAGTATTTATCCTTCCTTTCCTTAAATTCGATGTTAGAAATTAATTCCGACAGCATCAGTCTATCTAGATACTGACAAAACTTTAGGTCACCATCTAATTCATCACATCTCTATTATGAAAGCACATATTTGAATTTGTTTTAGTTCAAATGGCTAGTTCTCATTCCCACAATATGTACCGGTGCTTATTAGTAACCCATAGAAACATAAAATAATCAAAATGTAAACCCAACTAAAGACGCTATTCTGTAGAAAATTATATTATAAGTCCTGTTACTGCACAACTTCACAAATACGTAGCGTGCAACTTGCACATACTTTGTATTTATGAAGCAATAAAGATCGTGGTGTCGATACAGTTATTTTCCAACTAAAGCAAATATTAAACTGCTTGCACTAAAATATAACAATCTTCAATAAAATTATACAACGATCTTGAAAAAGCTAAATTATATAAGATTATTTGGTAAATGTTACACATAAACAACTTTTGTATACAATAGTGATTATTGTAATAATAGTGCTGTTAAACAGTCTTTACGGGAAAGAAGAGTGTTAAAATGTTGAAAATAAAAATTTAGTTAACTTTCACGCACAAATTCAACGGTCCGGTCGACCCTTCCGAGAAGACCCTACTTGTGGGCCCATTTCTTGGAACAGTGGCCAGCTTTTTACGCACCAAATTCTTATTACAATGAGGTACGGATGCTACTGCACATTCCGAGAGTCTGCGCCCTGCGACAGGCATGCCTTGTGCAATCTGGAATGGTTACATCCCGCTATAGAGGCGTTGAACCCGTTGAATTCTAATGAACGATAACTCTTTTTGAGGGTTCCGTAGTTCTGACTAGGTTCGTTATGTCCGTCTGTGTGTCTGTCTGTCCGAGGTTTTGCTAAGAGACTGTTAGTACTAGAAAGCTGTAATTTTGTAGGAGTGTGTATATCAATTACGTCGACAAAGTGGTAAAATAAAATTTTGGATAATATTTTTTTGTAGTCTTCCCCGTCGTGTGGGGTATCGTTAAATAGGTCTTCTAAAATGACTTGGGGGTTACTAAGTAACATTATTTTTCGATTTAATAGTCCATTTACGAAATATTGAACTTTAAAGAGCAAATTTTTGTTCCATTAGGGCGTCCCCCTCCCCCCCTCTAAAAGCTAAACTGCTGGCTTGAAACATTCATGATAATAGTGCATTTCATGAACTTTAAATGAAAACTATAGCGGTTAAGATAACTTTATTAGTGTAGCAGTAATAGTAGTTGAACTTGGGTGTTGGATAATTTTGTACCAAATACAAAATCCTTAGCATTAACTCCTAATATCTTTACCATTACTTATATTCAGAATAAAGAACAACAGAATTGTACTATATTGTAAAAACGGGCTACTAGGGAACCCTGCATTGTACGTGGCCCGACACGCACTTGGCCAGTTTTTAATTTAGATCCTTTTTAATAGTAATTCTTTACACTTTACAGAATTAGCTGTTAGATAAAATGTTTTAAATTTCTGAATAAATAAACAAAATTATTATAATAAAAGCATACGGGAATAAAACAAGAAAATTAAAATATCGATAATGTTTTAAAATTATAAATCTAAAACTTGCTTAACGCATTATAAGTGAGAGAAAAATAGACACTCGTATCAAATCGAACAAAGCTCACGCGCGGCACAAAATTGTGAATACGCGATGCAACGCATTTAGTTAAAGATGAGTGCCAATTGTTAAGGCAACACCCCTCCAAATCGCTCAACTATGGTTCCGGATCAGTGTCATTGACCGACCATCGGAAATAGTTACTCCCTCCGTGAGTTCCGGCGGAGTCCTCCATGAATAAACATAACTAACATCATAGATAGGTACTACATCATATTACCTGAGTAAGTATCTACTATCTACCATTCCGTTTGCAGTGAACTCCTCACAACTATGCTACACGTTTAGTTGGAAGCGAGGAGCATTCACCTAGGTAATGCGATTAACAAAGCAAACGCAATCAAATGACATGTCAAAGGACGCTAACGGGGGGGTTGGATTGTTGGAATTTACCTCACTAATGTTCCCACAGACATATGTTTTGTTATAAGCGTAGGTAGCTCTTTATTGATCTCGTATATTTTGGCATACGAGTAATTATAATAAGTTTTGTGACGCCTACATAAAAAAGTCGCTCACTGTGTGACAGAAGTTGGCGAGGTCTGTGTCCAGATGTGGATGTCATTGGGCTGATGTTATGATGATGATAAGTTTTGGACGGTGAATAAATGATCTGATCCGAACCGCAGGATCGTGCTGGATGTAAGACACATACAGACGATCCTATAGGAAATCTCTTGAGTTTGATGTTCCGAATCCGATACGCCTCCTCCATTTCTGTCTAGCGCTATTGTCTCTGAACATAGATACTTTTTTAAATGACTTCAAAAAAGGAGGAGGTTATATTATGTTCGACTGTTCATCGATTTGTCGGAGATGCCTGAGCCGATTTGAAAAATTATTTTTATAATAATAATATAATATTCTACCACATTAACACAGCGCCATCTAGTCCCAAGGTAAGCAATTATATTTGCTTGTGTTATGGGTACTAAACAACTGATATACTACTTATATATGTACTTTTTTTTTTGTAAATACATACATATTATAGATAAATTACACCCAGACACAGAACAAACCTTTATGCTCATCACACAAAGATTTGTCCTGGGTGGGGATCGAACCCACGAACTCCGGCTTAGCAACCCGGGTCACTAACCACTAGACCAACAGGCCAGTCAAATTTATGTTCTCGACGTTGGTCCCATATTCACCACGTTAAGTTCTGATGATGGAATCTCAGGGAAAACGAATACAAACCTCAAATTTTATAGTCACATGTTACGTGTTTTATATATTTTCTAAAGTTATTCAAGAATTTACCTCAGATAATCATCATCTCATGTTGATAAGCTGATGATGGAAGGTATAACTCCTTAACTGTTAAGAGTTGGAGGATAATTGTTTCAACATTATAGGTACTTATAAACCAATAGTTCTATTCTTGTAAGTTATTCAGGTGAGCTGTCACTGGAAGGTAAACTCCTTAATGGTTAGGAGATTAAGATGATGATTTCTTTAAAAATCACATTCATGTATAAACCATAAGTTGTATTCTTTCAAGTGACTGAGGTGCACCCACCTCACCTACATACAATATCATTGAGAAAAGTGGTAAAATTAAAATGTAACATAAATACATTTTTACATAGAACAATCTATGTAAAAAGTATTAATGTTCGGAGACAATATCACCTGTAAAATTTATGGAGAAGGTGTATCGGAACATGCTTAAGGAATCCTATGTCCAACACTGGACGACGGCTGTTATGATGATGCTGAATGAATTCCGTACAGTATTATCGGTGCTTTTTTCTGAAGTATCTGCTCGTATCAATAAACATTTTATAAAAAACTTCATAGTTTTTTATAAAATGTTTACACATTTTTTTTTCTGCTACATGTAGCCATCCAAAAACAAAGATAGATATTTGTCAAGCAACAACATGCTTGCATAAATTAATGGCTGTCAAGTGTCACTATAATGGCAACTGACCTCATTAGAAAAGACAATGCTGATAGGTGATTTTTATATCAAAATTATATATCTACCCTTCTTATTAAGTTACTCTGTTTTTTTTTCTATATGTCTAAGGCACGAGCTGTAGGTATCTATTCATTTTATATATAATTATTTAATATTTAATTACTCCTTTTTATATATTAAAAACCGTAATAGCTACATCGTATATCGCCCAATCAACTTGTCTCAATCATGTGCCAACTATAGAAAAAAAAATGTCTTCTTTTATTTGTAGGTTTTATAAATTAAGTAGTTACTTCAGAAGCACGATTTAGTAGACCCAGTAAGAAAAAGACAAATATAAAAAACATCTATCTATTCTTAGAGTATTCATAGTACTTAAGTAGATAAGAGTACTTAGTCGAGTATAATGTTTAATTCAATAGAAACGCTATTGAAATAACAGAGCTATTGAGGGAGTACGATATACGATGCGATGCAAACAGATGAAGCGGGTGATGCTGACAGATAAGACAGTGACAGCACGCCGCCGCCGCCGTCTCCTTCGCCCCGGTAGATGCAGCATTGTATTGGAGTTAAACGTTCGATCCGAATGGTCTAGTGGTGTTCCGCGAGTAGGTAGGTCGCCTGATCTCTCCAGCGGCATTGCAATGCACATCCGGGGCGGTCGATACGAACAGCGACTTGCGCGGTGCCGCGGCGTCCCTCGCTACCCCGCACCTCAAAAGCGGCCCCTTCACGTCTTCGAGCCCCCTCCGCGACGATTCACATCGATTCGCACGCTTGATAATTATTAAGAGCTTGCTGCGAAAATTTATCATCTTACGCCGCGCCGCTGCGCCGGTAAGAAAATGGATTTCAAATCAAGGAGTGGCTTTATATAATTTTTTTTATTTTTTATTTAAGACACTCTCACACATTGATCTTTCGATGTAAATTGTTTCCGCTTTCTCTTTTAAAGGTTATTTATTAAACTTATTTTTAATTAAACAGAAAGTGTCCCTTCAAGACATTTAGTTAATCTGTTAACATTTTGCAACGAAAGTCTAGGGGATCAAGTAAGCTTAAACATACAATAAATTGTGTATTATATTATAACTGACGTCAAGTGTCGTCTCACTGAATAACTGCTATAAATTGCCTGTGGGCAGATACGAGCACTACAGCGTCCCATACTACCTATCTACACTGATTTAATATGTGAGGAATAACGTGAATTTAACGCTGTTGGCCCTAGGATGGACTGAATAATTTTATTATCATGGTCAGTTTACTACGTTATCTTTGTAATGGCGTTGGTATGAATGAAACCCAAGTTATGTTATCCAAATTAAATCAGAATATTAATATGTACCTATAATATTATAAATTTACTTCCTTTGAATTTTGTAGAGTTACATAATTTTAAATTTAGTATACCTACCTTTGATGCTTAATATAATTATTATCAGCAGATTCAAAGCATATTGGCTGCTGTGACGTACAGACGATTAGAGAGACAACACTAACAAAATTGTACTTAAGGGAAGGGTTCCGTTTATTAGTTTTATAGAATCCCCAATATTCATAAAGTACGTACCTACCTACTTACCTTACTAAATGCGCCCTCTCAATTTTTAGGGTTATTTGTAGATAATATTTATCAGAGCACAACAATGTTTATGTTATTACCTACATTTTGACTGATGGAAAGTTAGCCTTAAATTTGATAAAATTAAGAGTTCTTTTAAATTGAATTATTACTAGGTACGTTCTACTATTTAAAATGTAAGCTTGTATTAGGGTTGCCATCTTTTTTAAAGGCAAAATAGAATTTTTTAAAACATTGCAAAAAAATATAGTTGTATTGGGAAATTCAAGATATTTAACATCATACACATTTATTTTTGGTAACTAGGTAGGTATGTTTACGGGTGGCAACCCTAGTTTGTATTGGGGTCACAATCGCATAGGTACTCGATGGTACTAGTAAGTTTTGTGAACATCATCAAGAAACAAAACAATGTCCCTAATCTAAGCTTAAAAGAAATCGTAAGTAACAAGTTGTTGTGCATAAATTATATTTTCCTATATTATCTACTTATTACTTATTTAATTTTATTTACCTATCATGAGAAACAATGTAAGCGCGAACTTGTTCCAAATTTAAATTTAAATATTTGCACATCAGTGCAATGTTTGCTCACCGTTCTTAATCCCCGTGTACCTAATTGACTGCTAAATGGCGGATCATGTCATGATTTCATTTCAATTTCGAATTCATTTCAATTTACTGTCGATAAACAATGGACTTTTAATTTTCGCTTTATCTATGCGAATTATTAAAGTTATATTAAATAATTATTATTTAGTTAAGCAGCGTGCAAATCATGCGGTCCTAGTTCGATCCCGACCGCCAATGTGAATTTTACTTTGTGGAATATTTATATGTACTCAAAGTAGACAAGTCGTCAAGTGAGTTATCATCTGCTAACGGTGAAGGAAAACATCGTGAGGAAACCCACATACCCTAGAAGAAATTCTATGAGTATGTCTGACCCACCAACCCGCACTAGGCCAGCGTGAGTAGATTATGGCCTAAACCCTCTCAGCTCTCTTGTTAGGGGAGAGTAGACCCGAGCCCAGCAGTGGGACTAAATGTATTGCTGATGAGTAAGCATAAATTAGGCAGGTATCCGCTAAAAGAAATAAGTGCAAGTACCTTATTTGTTTAAAATAACTTATGGTGATCTATGCAGAGATTGATGAATGTTGAAGAAGCGAAAGATGTAGGTATGTCAGAATCGTAGCATGTGGAAGGAAATAGTCTCTGCCTACTCCTCTGTTGGAAAAGAGGCGGGATCTATATGTATGTAGGTATGTATGGTGACTTAATACCTCATCGTTTATCAATATCCTATACGAATTGAACTTCTGTGGCTGTTAAACACTCTTAAATAAATACATTTATCACATAGATAGGTAGGTACAAGTTTTTATTTATTACCTCTATCTGCTATTAGTATCTTCGGTGCTAAGTTTTTCGTGGTGGCGTGCATCCGTATTAGTAAACTTACGGGGTCGTGGTATTCGGTGTTACACTTTTCGAAGTCAGGTATCGCACCCAGTACAGGGATAGGCTTTAATTACACAAAAGAAAAATCTTTTAAAGATGCCCCACATATAAAACGTTACCTAGCATCTACATACAAACACAATATACATACAAACTTCATCTTGAATGCTGGATTTCCAGACACGCCCTTTAATATTACAATTTAGAACTTTTCCTTTTTATTGTAAATATATGTATTACCTTCTCTAAATATATTCTAACGTACCTAATATTGATTTGCTATTTACTTAAACGAGCAATTAACAGAAACGACTGGACCGGACTAAGTTATGACCGCATTTTAGCCATAATATTTAGTCATAAACAATTATAAATTTACTGGCCTGTTGGTCTAGTGGTCAGTGACCCTGATTGCTAAGCCGGAGGTCGTGGATTCGATCCCCACCCAGGACAAATCTTTGTGTGATGAGCATAAAGGTTTGTTCTGTCTCAATGTAATTTATCTATAATATATATGTATTTATTTACAAAAAAAAAAAAATTAAGTAGTAAGTATATCAGTTGTTTAGAACCCAAAACACAAGCATATATATAATTGCTTACTTTGTGACTAGATGGCACTGTCTGAATGTGGTAGAATATTGTATCGTATTGTATATAAATATATATATATTTGTAATGTGCTCGACAAAACCTTTCTTTTGATACCAAACATGTGATGATTATCTCAGTTTAATTTTTTTCGTGGTTGGATTCTGCGGATTAAATTCCGTCATATAAAATTTAGATAAAATTTATATAGCCTATGTCACCTGGGCCATTATTATGAATCTATTGACATCTCATTCATTAATATCGGTTTAGTAGTTTAGGTGCTACGGAGGAACATAGAAATATAGACACATAATTATGTAGACTGCCAAAATCATTACCCTTCCTTTTGGTTGCGCGGTAGTCGGGTAATTATGCTACATGGAATACGCAGTTTGTTAGTGTCACATCAATATTGCCAGAATGAATCGTTATCGCGTACCTATCTGGGCAGTAAATCGATAGCAAAACGCTCGAGTAATATGGAGATATGAGTTATAGGTAAACTACAAGGGTTTTTTTTTTAAATAACTATAACGAAACTATTATATTCTAACTAATAAATAAATATTTCTATATCCGAATCGGGAGGGAGGCAGGGTGGTGGCAGCTGAAAGTTGGAATGGCACATCCGCCCCCTGATTCTGAGCTGTCGGAAAATTTTCGGCCTTAAATGTCAGTTTAATTAAAGTTAAAAAACATAATGTTATAGAAATAGATCGTTGTAGGAAAAATCTTATATTAATCAGTTTTTAATTTTCTATACAGTAGACTATTTTCTAACATTAATTAACTTAAGCCCTAAAAATACGTCGTACTAAGATTCGACAAAGTTTACGATCCGGGAGCAATCTCACTAGTCAGAATCAGGGGCAGATTCATATAATGTGTTTTCGAGCGAATGTCTGTTTGAATTAACATGCATTATGTTAATTCAAACAGACTTTTACTTTACACTTACTACCTAACGAAAAAATTTGTTTAAAAAAAAGAATTTTTCGCATCAAGATACGTCACATAGAAAAAAATGTAAGTAGGTATATAATACTGTAAAACTAATAATAACTTTTACATCGTACTACAAGAGCATCGACCATACACGTATGTCACCCTCTGACCGAACATTGACCATTAAGTTCGATGGTCAAATAATGTACCTATTGCATTATTAGTATGCAAGTTGCATACTTACCTATACTATCATTCGCAAACATCTCACATCACAGAAAGTACTCAGTGTTTGAAAGGAGTAAAAAGTAGAATAGACAAAAATATCAAACAATTTTACAGGAGCGTATGTGACCACATTGTGGTTATGGTACTGTACACGGTGTACACTGTACACCTCACTCCCAAAGAGATAACAATAGTTTAGTAAATGCAAATTTCCGTAAATGAAACAATGTGCAAACAATTTTAAAAATCTCAAAGCAATTTGTTACAGACCAAGAAAAAGATGGCTGAAGTTAGACAATTAGGTACTACAAACACTGGTCCACATTGGTAATAATGTAGGTACACCGAAGTGCATGATAGTCATGCTGAGGCAGCCTTTGTTTAGCTGTGGGAGGACAGCGGACTGTAACTGAATAATTATAGAGTTCGGAAACTCGTTGATATAATATCAATTACTGTTGCAGTGCGATCACTGTTGTGACGTGTACCTTCTTACATAATGGTGCGTAATGGTCTACATCTACACAGTTGCTTGGACAGATGAAGACAAATCGTTGTGATGGCTATAGAAGGAATTTTCGTCTGAGGCTGCCATCACGTTTGTGTAGTGGCATCGCGCAAGTCATGTTTGTTGGCCCTGTTATATTGCAGGCGAGGCTGAACTATCAGACTGAACATCTACGTCGTTAAAGGGTTAGTAGTTTGCTTTAACTATATATGCTAACATATTGTTATTCGGATCAGTTTGTTTTGTTGTATTTTGTCCGACAAACAATAAATTTTCCTGGCGTTCGAACAACAACACAATATTTACGTAAGATTAAAAGTTGGCAAATTCGTGTTATATTTTAAATGGTTATTAATAACAAAGGGAGAACTTAATAATTGCGAATAATGATTACTCACCACGTGTTCAACGTGAAAACGTGTCGTGTGCTTCCACAAAGCTCCATTTTGAGCCACGTGAAAGTCGATTCAACAAAGTTTAAATAAGAATTAATCGTTATTTCCTCAAATGCGCGGAGCATTTATGTTGTGTAATAAAAGGGATACATGAATAAATAAATAAAACAAGCAGTTTTAGGCAAAATTTTGCTTTTAATTTCAAGAAAATTAATCTGCAAAATTATATAATCGACTTTAAACATTTCGGGGAGTTCGGGATAGGGTGGATTGAATCTCTAAACCTCTCCCCGCTATTTTTAGGGCTCCATACCTCAAAAGTGCCTCCGTTGTCCGGCTGTCTGTCTGTCTGTCCGTACACCTATACGTAAAAAAATCTTGACAGATGTCAAGAATATTTTACTCTATAACGTATTTAAGAAATTAATATCAAATAAGTAATTGAGTTTGCAATCCCTTGACGCAATAATAAAATCTCTTTCTAAGTAAACGCAATCAAAAGATACAGCCGTTTATGCTCCCTTTTTGTCGCATATCTTGACGATCAAAAAAGTCAAAACTTATAGGGTACTCGTACTTCCAGTTGACCTAGAATCTAGAAGAAAGATTAATATATTACAATACATACAACTTAAAAAAATTGCATATTCGTACAGAAGTTACGGAACCCTCAGTGCGCGAGCCCGACTCGCATTTGGCCGGTTTTTTTACTTCTGTTTGCTAACGAAGAAGTTATCCATAATGACCAAATAGATTTGTTACATGAGGACATTAGTGTGAGACATTTTTAAGTGATGTTGCGTTACTTAAAATATAAGTTAATGTACTTTATAAATAAATATTGTTATTTTATTAAGTTTATTCTTTATTTATCTTCTCTTCACGAGTAGGTATACCTACTTCTCTGTAAGGTGAGAAGTATGCTCAGTTTTTTTGGGAGGCTTACGCGGAACACAGTTCCAACACGCAGAGGCTTTTAGAGAATTTTAATTTATAATGCGGTGAGATACTTACCGCCGCCATATCACAGCTGCTCAATTGTAGTACAGCTATGTCAACTATGATTTGTTAACGGTGAGGTCTATTGTAGGATATACCTAGGTATATGGAGTCAAATAAAGTTGGTTAGGGTGTTCGGTGGAATGGTCGTAATTATTTAGTTTAATATAAAAAAAATGTCGCCTGTCCTCCTCCTCCAACAGTGAATATATTAAGTATATTGATATGATGTTAAATGAGAATTTGGGCAGACAGTGACTCGCCTTGTTTTGACGGCACATAACCGATTGGACCGAAATACACGGATATCAGGGCAACATGACTTAGACGGTGACCCGGAACGGGATACTCCTAATTATGCCTTTGAAAAATGACACTTCCACCCTCTAGCATATACGTAGCTCTGGCGACCCCTCTTTGATCAGCTGATTCAAGTCAATTGAAGTCTAGCCAGTTTTGAGTGTCCTGTGGTCGCTCTTGGAGATTCAATTCAGTCAGTCAACAAAGATGTGCTGGAGACGAGGCCTTGACAGACTCTCAGGGGTATTCAAGACCGCAGTGTCGCCACTCACATTCAGCTCGCCACTAGCTGCCCTGCGGTTTGTGTGCATTCCTTTTAAACCTATGATAGGTAGGTACCTTTTTTGTTATATACAAGTGTTACTCTACTCAGTACAGTCACACTACTCGGCCCTCCAGGTTTGCGTTAGTTTATTATTATGTAATTATTAACAGGAAGGTGATTATAGTTTACTTATTCCCCCTGAGTGCATAAACTATACTGAAATTAAACACTACGAATTAGGTAAGCCTACTTATTAGTAATACACAACTACTGTAGGTGAATTAACTCAGGTGAATAAAGTGTACGACAGGGCCATCATTTAAACTGACCCTCCATGCATAACAAAAAATTGTGGAGTGCAACATTGATAATAATAGTAAAAGTTGATGCCTATAGGAACATAACGAGCTAAAGTATCAATTTACTCAACACAAGGTATAATCAATAAATCAGGCTCGAACTGAACCATAATAAAGGTATGTAATAGTGACAATAGACGTACCTGCATGGACAGCTATGCCCATCTGTTTGCATGCTTCACAGCACGATGGCGTTAAATGTGTACTACGCCCCTATGTTAATAATATGCAACTTTGCATAAACACGGTATACAATCGCTGTTGCCTTGTTAGTGTCAATAATAAGGTAATGCATAGACAGTAGTTACCTACTTTACTCTAACATTGAATATGAAACAATAGGTAGGTATAGTGTTATTTTTAGGGTTCCGTAGCCAAATTGGCTAAAACGGAACCCTTTTATAGTATCGTCATATCCGTCCGTTCGTATGTCACAGGCATTTTAGTCAAAAAGTACTCAATTGATGAAATTCAGGTGTCTTGAGTGAGCCGCTACTTAGGTAGTTTGCTTTGGTTTGGTTTGGTAGTTATTAAATGAAATTTTTTTACAAACATTTTCTCACTGAGCGTCCGACCTACGTATGACGGCAGCCATATTGAATAATGAATAGTCTCTTGTTCAATGAAATAAGGTACCTATAGTACCTATCATTTCACACGAAAATTAGGCTACCATAGTACCTAGGTACAGATTTTATTTCGAAAAAAATGTAAATGGCCGATATAAGGCAGGAACCCATACTAGGACACTTTATGCTTAATTTTATAGCGTAGAACACATTTTTCTACATAGAAAAAATATATTTTAAAATGAATAATTTCAAATGGTCAAATGAATACCTACACAGCGCGCGGTTTCTAGGTCTTGCATACTATCATACTAGATACCTACTTGTACCGCCATCTGTTGCTTTTTATAAACAACAGTAGGTACCTAATGAAAAAACCCGGCATCGTTGATGACCTAGCGTTCTGCTGTTAGGTCTGTGTTGATGATATAAAAATTATATTTTGACTGCACCTGCACGGACTGACGGCAATATCAATCAATCATTTTAGAATAAAGTTGTTGACTCAAGTCCCTGACAAGAACACAAGGAAGAAGACAAACAAAAACGAAATAACGTAAATTTAGGTGTAATTCAGTGATTTTCATCACCGTATATTTTAACGATGAACGCATATTTGTTTATTTCATACAAAATTAAATTTATTAATCAGGTTCTAATAAATTATTACGGGTGTTCTTTACTTCTCCGAAGTCTCGAATTTGCCTCGAAATAATGCTAAAACGTAGTGGTTATATACTCTGTGATAATGCTTATAAAAAATGAAATATTTTGCAATGGTAACCCGAATTATGGTATCGCCCTTCTTTCTTGCATGAAGCTGATTTGTTTTCCGACCATTTGACATAAAAGTGTTCAATAATTTTTGATTTTATTTAATTGATTTACTAAGTTCATTTTGTTCCGAGTTAGTTTCGTTTGAAGCCATAAACATGACTTGGGGTTTCGTAACATGCGGGCCTAACGAAGCCCTTGTCGTATCGGGTGAGTACATGCCTATTTACATTAGAAATGTTCTACGTTTTTACGTTTTTTTTGTAGCAATTATATACCTGTTAATTAAATATAGCTACTGTGAAACGCTCTGTTGATCATACATTGTTAAACACTTGTCTGTGACATCATTAATTATTAATAACCGGGCGGCATAGCTGTGCGTTTGCCTATGCTAGGTACATAATTATCTAAATGCTTATGCGTACTACTGCCTAATTCAGCAGGTACGCTGTGAACAATAAAATTGTAAATATTATACTGTCCGGTGTTTGAATTTTAAACATCAACCTTGGCTATGGAACATAGAAAAAAAAATTTTAGGTAGGTAGGTTATTGGAACTGAAACAAAAATCAGAATGTGTGCCAATGAAATTTCATTAAAAGATAAAGATTAACCAGATCTGAACTAAAATGAAGTTAAACACTCCTAGCTTCTGTCACTATACTCACCCACAAAACTATTCATACATAAAGTTAGTAATTGCTCCAATTTGCCACTAATTGTGTGAGTATTTGGGACTATTAATGTCTCCTTGTAACCAGAACATTGTATAATTTGTCTTCAACAGAGGTCAGGAAGTGCTTATTTTAAAATACTTGCTGGACAGATTACACAGGCACTTAGAATTGAAGTTTTGTCTTTGTTTTGTTATGATAATGACACAATTTGTTGTGGTTTTGTGTTATAGAATAATATAATAGGAAGGTACCTATTGGTACTGGTCACATGTTTCATTTTGTTGCTAACATTAAAGATATTTCATGTAATTCATGCTGTGCTCCCAATTGGTGATGTCTCAAGATTTTTCTGGTCCTATTAGAAATCTCTTGGGGAGGCCTTGTCCAATATTCTATGTCTGATATGATTTTGATGTGATGCATGACATTTGTGTAAAAGGCATAAGCCCAGTATCAAGCTCCATGATGATGAAACTTAAGATAGTTTTCCTTTACTGCCTGGTCCCCCTCCATGTAGTGACTGATTAAGAATACATAATGTCAAAACCCCATCTCAACCCATGAATGTCGTAAAAGGCGACTAAGGGAGTAACAATATGCAGACAAGAGCACTCCAAGAAAATTGGAAACAAACCCTATACCAACCCGTCTGACCAGTGTGGTATAGTAGGCCAAATTCCCTTCACAGTCTTTGGAGGAGACCCATAAACGTTCCACTGGGCACATGTCACATCACGCCAGTGGTATATTTATGGGTTGAAATGATGATGATCATTACAAGAAAATGGGTAATTGTGTAATGACACAGAATCATGATGTCATGAACATGCTCTTAATTGATCAAGGTATACAAAACAGTGGAGGTATAACGGGCCTACTTATACCTGAATAGAAAAGGAATATTAACATAACTTTAGGCCTTAGTAAAATATAAGATAAAAACTAATAAAGTCAATAGTTTTAATTGTCTCTAGCTGGTATAAGGAAGATAAAAATAAATTATTTTTTCCTTAACAATAGTAGAAACAGGTTTTTGACTTGTCTTGTACATTGAAGTGCTGTGCAATATCACTGCCTACTAGCAAATATTGTTACTTTACAAAGCAATAGGCTTTAAGCAATAGGCTTAATAAAATGGCGAATTTATTATTTTATCTCTTATTTCATATAGACCTAGCTGTGCATTTAATTTACTTGATCATAATATCTGTTTAACCAAGAAATACAATGTAGTACTTTGTGTCTAGACCATAAATAAGGCTGTGGTTGCCATTAAAATTGTTCTGATTTTTGTGGGTTCAAATTCTTCTCAGAACAAATACTTGCTTAGTCCATGGAACAGCTATAAGTGTATGTCTCAAGAAAAAACAACATTGTTAGGTTTCTGATAACTCAAGAATGAATTTATAGTTACTTGTAAATATTACTTACTCAGACAAACCTTTGTCCAGATTAAAATTAATTACCTACTTTACATCCTATTAATGCATTCCTGCATGATAATAGTTGATTCGTACTAGTCACACAGGCTGTGGCCATTTATTGAGTATATTAATTATCTCTAACTGCATTAAAAACGAATTAAAACGAATAATTTTTATTAGAAACTATTTAGAAATGCTATCATGCTGAGTCATTATGTATTTCCATAAATAAAATAACATTGCATCATGTATTACTAATCACAAGTAGAGCTATCTACAACCTGCTTATGTTACAAGAGATATTTGTTTCAAATTCAGATAAAAATATTTCATGATATTATTGTGTTATCATGGAATAAGCTATGATGTTTTAATTATACAGGATGCTGTTATTCAAAGCCGCTGTTAGTGCCAGGCGGCCGGGCATTCGTCTGGCCAGCTATACAGAATGTGCAGCGTATCTCACTGAACACCATGACCCTACAAGTGGAGTCACCTACTGTCTACACCAGTCAAGGTGTGCCCATATCTGTGACTGGCATTGCACAGGTATTGTTATGATCCTTATTAATATTCTTCTTATCACATTGAGATACTATCGAAAGTGGCCAAAGCAAGGTGGCTCCTGCTAATCCTATGCTGTAAAATCTTATGTTGTATAAAAACTAAACAGTAAATTACATAATATGTTACAATCAGATAAAGTTTGATAGTTGTAACTCGGTACTCATTTTATCCTTGACAAAATTCCAGGTGAAGATTCAAGGTCAAAATGCTGAAATGCTGCTCTCTGCATGCGAGCAGTTCCTTGGCAAGACAGAGCAAGAAATACAACATATAGCACTAGTGACCTTAGAGGGTCACCAACGTGCTATTATGGGCTCCATGACTGTTGAAGAAATATACAAGGATCGAAAAATATTTTCGAAAAAGGTTGTCTTCATATTGAACTTTTTTAAATAATTATCATTTTTGGTTTTTTTACAATAAGAAAAAAAAACATTGGTGTGTAAATAGTCTTAATCAGACGCAGCTTAACAGCACCACAATTGCCATTACTCAAACAAAAAGAGTTATACAAATGGAGAGTTTTAACAACTTATTTCAATATAAGCTATAAGATGGTGCTGCAGAGGTTGTATACCACTGCATGTTATCTTTTTTGTTTTAATAGTTACATTTTAATTAAAGTTTAAAATACCAGCACTGTTAAATATTAATCTCCTAAATTGAATATGTTGTAGGTGTTCGAGGTAGCTTCCAGTGACCTCATCAATATGGGAATTACAGTTGTGTCATACACACTTAAAGACATCAGAGATGAAGAGGTATGACCGGTTTTCCTTAGAAGTGAATATTACTTTAATTATCCCTAACTGTAAATAGATTAATTTAATTTTCAACTTCGTTATATTAGAAGATTTTAATTATTACTTTATATTAGATTCTTAATAAAAATCTGGTTCTTAAGTACATTACCATTACTTGTAGACAATTCCCAATAAAATTTCACTGGCACACTCACTTTCCACATAACACAGATACAGATATGTAAATAATTAACTATAGGCACATTTTTCTAATAATATTATTTACCTCTTAACACATTTAGTCTTAGAACATTTTTTTCTTTCGACATGGCACCAGGAAGCTAAGGTATGACGAATTTATAATTGTGTTGGTCAATGTCTTTTAATATTAATGCAAATATATGTCACTGCTCATTTACAACACACATACACACTTTTGAAACAACTGTTATAAATTTTAAAGAATCACGTTTATTTTGTTCGGTTGGTTGTTTTGTTGTGATATTTTTTTATCAAATTGTGTTGTTATTACATTACTTTATCCATATAACATACATATATGTAATTTTTAAAAGCATGCTTTATATCAGTGTTTTCCAACCTGTGGTCCCAGGATTCCTAGAGATCCGTCGATCTACTCTAGGGCGTCCGCAGACTAAATAGAAAATTTAAAAAGTGTACTATTGTAAAACTGTACCTTAAGGTGCGAGTTTGATAGAAACATTAATTGGAAAAAGTTTATATGTGTCTGCGGATTACAGTAAGGTGACACTAATGGTTTCGCTGTAGAGAAAAGATTGAGGATCCCTGCTTTATATCTGCAATAATCCAATTACTTAATCTATGTTTGTACACAAATTTTGTTCATCAGTTTGTAATGCCTCGCTTTTCGCAAGGAGGCAAGAAAATCACCAGCTTTCTGTTTTTTTTAATTTATTTGTTTTTTCTATAATTTTACTGATGTCTTTCCTTTTCTTAAGAATTTGGTACATCTTAAAATAAACAAATAGTATACTGCTACATTCCAAAAAACAGTAACATCAATAATAATGTATCTATATTATACTAGTTTCGCTTCGCTTCGGGATGTAATAGGGGTGAAAAATACTATAAATCGATATGGATGTCATTTTCGAAGTTTTCAGGGATGTTGATTACGAAAATGTTATCTTAACATTCAACACCTAATAAAATATAACTACTGTAGTGCGGATTTCAAGATTTGCACTTTAACTTTACAGAGTACAAAAAGCGTAAATATCGATATCTTCGCGGACCAATTCTCGCGGGCAAAATATATTCATATTTGTTTATCAATCATGTAAATTTATTGGAAATGTGTGCTTACTTAATGTGTGTTATATTCTCTCGACCGATCATAACTGTTTTAGACGGTTTGATGCCGTAGGTAAGCATCATATTGATTATGCAATTGAACATTCAGTAGGCCGAGTAATAGTCTCCGACATGACTGAATCTCATCATAATTTTAATTATTATGCTAAACACCTTCGCGCTACTTTAAATAATATATTCATAGTGTCACCTCGTATTATATTTGGGTTGAAAAGCAAGTACACAGTACATTAATTATGCTAAATAATATTTTGTATAATACTAGATACCGTACGCGGCATCGCCCGCGTTGTATGTCGGTAAAATATATGTATATCATGGCAAAAAATATCCATCTAATGGTGAAAATGCATCAAAATCCATTGAATGGTTTAGGAGGAGTTAGCGGATATACAAACAAAGGCGGAATGTTACTTTATTATTTTAAACTATTTAGAGATATTTGACACAGTATCAGTAAAAAATAAATAATAATGAAGTCTGTTAAAAACCTACAACATTTAAAATAAATAATTAAGAATATTCTTTTGTCATAATTTTATTTCTCTCGGCGATAGATATAAAATAACACTTACAAAATACCTTGGCACGTAAGGAAGTGCGGATTATTTGATAAAGATAACAAAAAATCCTGAGATAAACTAATTTGCATTTACCTAAATACTTGTAGTACCACGAACAAAGCCATCTTGTAATGTTGGTTATCAATACGGCTGCTACTAGCTCCATTACTCATCCTTATCAAAATTTACTCATACGTTTTGGAGTAATTCATTAGCTTGCGTCACTGGTCATCAACATTCTTTTGTATAGTCAAGGTCAAATTGTACCATTCGTACGCTACATTCGACGTTAATACTCGCTCCAATTGGTAGAAATAAGCCCGACATTTCGACCTCATCTATGTCAGGACTAACAGTGATGAACGCTTTCTAACAGAGTTATATATAAACTGAAGACGTAGATCCCAAATAAAAACCGTAGCAAGAAGAAGTTAGTAACACACGAAATAAGTAAATATGTATTGATGTTATCTCTGTCTGGCATTTTTGTAATAGGATTAGTTTGAGGAGATAAAATTGACCAATCACATTATTCTTACATAAACGCCCACCACTCATCTACTATGACGCGTGAACAGTACTCGGCCAGATTTGGTTTAATGTGAGATATTTAGCCTGAGATATATTGGGCCTCGAATAAAGGCATCTTCCATTACATATAACTTACTTCCGAGTCGTTGTTTGGCATTAAGTAGAAAAGCCTTAATTTCGTAAGAGCATTAAGTTTTACTCCAGGAAAGTAGTATCTAAAATATTGAACTCTAGGAGAGTTTCTCATAAGTTAGCAGTTCTATTCATAGTAGTATAATTGTGTATCGTTGCGCGTTTTTAGAGGTTAGTAGAGCAGTATTAAACCTTGATAACAGGGAAACTAATCGTCTTGTTTGGCACACTTCCAATTTCACACCCTTGAAGCACTTAACTCTGTCTAGAAACAGCTTGATCTAAGAGCAGAATTGGCGGATAATGTATAGTATTCTATGAATTATCTTTGAAAACGTATCTATAATAAGAACATTACAGTAAAATTAACAAAAGGAGAAACAGATATTAGTCAAAATGAAATATTATAAAATAACATGCATAAAACATGCATTTTCCTAATGCAACACTCGTATTTCAAACGACTAATTACGATTTCAGAGCTGTTTCAGGCTTATTTTATAGCTATGATATGTATATGATAACCGAGTAGCAATGTTGTACATACCTCTTTTGTTTTTATGATATTTTATATCTATAAGAAGCAAAAATAAGACATTTTATGTTAACAACATAATATATCTTATCATGTGATCAATACATATACTTACATATTTACATTGATTTTTTCACGATTAATTTTTTTCGACATCATTTAGTTACATTATTGTGATAAAATACAAATAATACAGATGTAAGCAACGCTTGTTAACTATGCTAAAGTAAACTAATTTTATGTTTTTTTTTGTACCTGCTACCTACATAAGTTTTAAACCATTATGTTAAACATGGTTCTATCTAGGTAAAATCAGTTCAAGAATCATGAATCTAATGATTTAACTACTTTAATCAGCAGATATTTACTCGTTATTTGATTCAAACGCTATCTAATTGACTATGCACTTTCGCCACAAAAATCAAAGTAAATGTTATTATTTTCGAGTTCATTCTGTGCTTTGGGAACCATAACAAAATATTGAATTAACGAAATGTATACCATTATTTATACAGGGTTACTTGAAAGCTCTTGGAATGGCGCGTACAGCAGAAGTAAAGCGCGACGCACGAATCGGAGAGGCGGAGGCACAAGCCGAAGCTAAAATCAAAGAGGCTATGGCTGAGGAACAACGAATGGCAGCCAGGTTCCTCAACGACACGGAAATAGCGAAAGCCCAAAGGGACTTCGAATTGAAAAAAGCAGCATATGATGTTGAAGTACAAACAAAGAAGGTATGTATTACTAGTTTTTATATAAAAATGGTGAACCTTCATTAATTGAATACATATTTTAACAAAAAGCATCATAATACATATTTTAAAAAAGGTAATCTAACAAATACAGCAAAATTATAATAATCGAGTTATCTTAGGTTGTGAACCCGAGAGTTTGAAGTTATCGAGTTGTAACCCATAATATTTATTATTAAAATGTTTACCTACTTTTGATGATAATAAACTTTATTCAAAACAAGGATACAATAGTTCAAATGCATTGAACCTAATATGCGCTTACTTTTTGACCTATGACATTTTAAAAATAAATTTGTAAAATATATAAATATATAATATAATAGAATATCTTAAAAGTAAACATTTTAACATGACATATTCTATTCATGGTGAAGGACCAAGTGTGACCAAGCGCGTGTTAGGAAAGGCCTATGTTCAGCAGTGAACTGCAATAGGCTGAAAGGATGATAATGATTGTCAATGAGTATAAAAAAAAAAATTACAAAAAAAAAATTAATAACTATCATCACCTTAAAAAAACTTTTGGGTTCAAACCAAAAGACCATCTGCGTAATGAATATCTCCTGTGGTACAGGTGTCTAACTTAGCTCAGAAGGTAGTGCTTCTATGTGTAAATGGTAAATTAAGGTTACAATAGAAACTATTATTTAAAAAAAAAACCATTCGAAGATTACTTGACAAAAGTATAGAAGGGCAAAAGTCAAGGAAAAAATATGATAGTTTCATTCTTTGTTGATGAGTCATTGTTTTCCAGTTGTCTTGAAAAATGTTAGACAGGAGAGTCAAAGACGCAAAATTCTCCTCCTATCGAATATTTGTCTGTTGAGTGTGTGGAGTGTCAGGAGTCATCAGTTTATATCCCCTCAAATTTAATATATTACAATGATGTAACTACAAATTTACGGTTCTTGGATATTTTTCTTTATTTGTGCAACTTAATATCGCTTTTTGCCAAATTTCATGATTCTAGATCAACGGGAAATATCCTATAAGTAGTGATTCTTTTGATCGTCAAAATATGCTACATAAATGGAGCATACTAAGATGTGTCTCTTGATAGCGTTTACTTAGAACTCTGAACTATGCTCCAAGAGATTGCAGACCAAAATATTTGACATTAATTTCAGATGCTTTATGATCTCCACGCGTTCCTGAGTAAATCTATTTTGACAGACGGACTCACAGATAAACAGACAGATGGACAACTGAGTAATCCTATCATGGTTCCATTTTTTTTCCTTTTGAGATACGGAACACTAAAAAAACAGATTTGGTACTAAATTTACGTTTCGGAATATGATATTTGAAAGAAATAACTACAACAATAGTAATAGAAGTTAATAGGTATAAAATGCAATATGAACTTTTAAAGCAACCTATTATTCAAACCTCCAAATGTCATTTGCCTTACCTTAATAATAATAGTAGAATATATAGATATATATATATTTTTATATGATAATATTTGACACTTATTTTTTTAGGCTGAAGCAGAAATGGCCTACGAACTTCAAGCTGCAAAAACGAAACAGCGTATCAAAGAGGAACAGATGCAAATCGCTGTTGTAGAACGTACTCAAGAAATCAACGTACAGAAGTGGGAAGTACAAAGAAGAGAAAAGGAATTAGAAGCTACTGTCCGCAGGTATACACAATACACATTGGAAAATTTACTTTTGCTCTCTATATGCTTTTATTATTTTGTTTACAACTACTATTGCAAATAGGGTACGCCTGCTTCGCCCGCCCCTTTTTAAGCAGCTACCATAGCCTACAGACGTCTTCAACACCAGAGGTATCACGAGCGCGTTGCCGACCCTACGAACCCTCTTCTCTTTCCTTATACAGTGTTATTCCTTATCTTCTGTAGGGCGGAGGTACTTCCACAGGCGGACGGCTTATTTTGAGTAGGGATTACCCGCTGTCATCATCATCAGCAAACCTCTCTCTATCTCTCCCTCTCCTCTATCTAGAGGGCTAAATTATAGTGAATCACTTAAAAAAAAAAAAATCAATGGCCCTTGCCTGTTAGCACTACTTTTGCATATTCAGATCTTGTTATTTTTGGTATAAAGCCCTTATTTATATGTTGATATGATAATTGATTGATTTGATGTAACTTTCCCTAGACCCGCTGAAGCGGAGAAGTTCAAACTGGAAAAGCTGGCCGAAGCCCACAGATTAAAAACAGTGCTTGAAGCTGAAGCAGAGGCTGAGGCTGTCAAAGTTCGTGGAGAGGTAAAAATATTTATATTTTAATAAAATAAGGTGTGGCCCGCAGAGCTCCACCCGCGTGAATTGAATTCCTGTCACCAATATTTTTTTCCAATTTTCCTTCTCCTCTTACACTACCTACGTCCAAATTCAACGAATATTTAAACAAAATAATTAACCTGATTGGTCTAGCTGCTCTTAAGTTAGGCGCGACTAAGGAAATTAGGCATTTTATTTTTCTAAGGGAAGTTTAGTTTACGTATTGGTAATTTCGAAATCGAGTCATTGTCTGTGGTCAGTAGTGGCCAGTCTTAGTCAGAGGTTATCCCTAATAAATGAGTTGTTGCTACATATCTAAGGATTATTTTCATCGTAGGTTTTCGAGCCCCGCGTATGTTCAATATGTACATTCATCTACTTTACCACTTCGGGTTTAGATTTCGTTGCGTTATACGCGTTATATACTATACATGTAACGGTAACCGCTTACCAGTAGTCGTAGCCTAGCGTCAATGTAGCGCTCGCTAATTTAATAACTCAAAATCGTACGTAAATTTGACCTACCTACATCGACAAATAAATATTTCTGTTTCTGTAGCTTATAAAAAAAATGTATACATTCAGAGCATGTACATTTGTATCATTATGGCAGCATATAGCATAGAATAGTATTTATATCTATATTACGTTTCAAAAATATTTATTATTACGGTAAACAAAAATAAATATATATTATATCAAGTTAAAACAACCAAAACACTTGTATGTTATTAATTTAATGTGCAACAGGAATGTGAGAATTATATATGCTTGTCTGAATAACTAGGTATCATCATCATCATATCAGCCTATCGACGTCCACTGCTGAACATAGGCCTCACCTAATTTACGCCACTGCGAACGGTGCTGTGGTAATAATAATAATAATAACTAGGTATGGTCATTTTAAATTAAAAGGATTTTAGACTACTTTTGATAAATAGATTTGGTACCGACTATAGTTTCACACTTCCACACTATGCTTAGATGTGGCCTCTACTACATTTGTTCTTGTTTCGACTTTTTTATTTCATGTAGAGCAAATTTGTACAAAGTTTTAACATAATCTATCCTTTACACTACAATAAACCTTGTACCCATATCCTTATAGTTTAATTACCTGTGTAATAAAATAACATAGTAAACGACTTGTCTATATATTATATATGAATCTTTTTATTATGCACGGTCACGAAGTCGCTGCTTAATATTATTTTTATTAATAAACTAAACGACTCTAAGATTTACTAGAACGTATTAGTTGAAATATATAATAATTAATTAATCTAAAACATGATTTAGACATGGATTGGCAATTCATTATACATAATAATTGCCAGTTAGATTATTAACCGTGTAGTGACGAATTAAGAATACATAATGTCACTACGCCATCTTAACCCATGAATGTCGTAAAAGGCGACTAAGGGAATAACCTGATGCAGACGAGGACTGCGAGAAAAGGAAAATTCGAAACAAACCCTATGCCAACCAGTCACGACAGCGTGGTATAGTAGGATAAGTTCCCTTCACATTCTTTGGAGGAGACCAGTGCCCAGCAGTGGGATGTTTATGGGTTGAAAGACAAACGTAGTGTCGGCCGCTGACTGTGAGCGTGCGTTACGTAGTCGCTTTTCCATATATATATTTTTAACTTCTCGTTCACATCGAACTGACTCTACGCTATTACGTAGTGCGTTGTTGCTGACTCTCGGTGGCCGATAATTGTATTACACGTCTATGCACGGATGGACGCAGGTTCGCTACGTTGCCGTACGTAATAGCTTGATGAGAATGCATACTGCAGACTGAGTTCACGTTCAAACTAGAGCTGACAGTGTGCATTCTCACAGTCAGCGGCGGACAATACGTTTGGTGTGAACCGTGCCTAAAATTCATATAGTATGTATTATAACCGAGCCTTCGCACGTATTAAATTGATGTGTGACGCTAACGTCAGCTGATATAAAGTAGCGGTAACAATAATTTATATCAGCTGCCACATGCCATGTGCAATATGGATTAGTGCGACCTCATTAAATTAATTTTATTAACAATTTCAACGCTCACCTTAAACTTGATTACTATGTTATGGTATATTATGCATATTGATGTAATTATATTGAACGTAGGCTGAAGCGTACGCTATCAAGGCGAAGGCGGTTGCTGATGCGGAACAAATGGCTAAGAAGGCAGAGGCATGGAAGGAGTACGGTTCCGCAGCTATGGTCGACATGATGCTCGAGACTCTACCTAAGGTGAGCACATTTATGTATTTGTGACGTAACTGCCTCGGTGGCGCAGCGGGAATTGTATACGACTGCTGTGCAAGAGGTCCCGGGTCGGGTGAAAATGGTTTTGGGTTTTTCTATCATGAAATTCCAGTATTAAGATTTTCCCGGAGTTTGGTAAACAAATGTCCCCGGTTGATGACAATAGGCTCGCCCCCTATTTCATGGGACCAAACATGGCTGGCGAAATGTGGGTGTGAAACACCTCTGCCTACCCCTTCGGGGAAAAAGGCGTGATGCTATGTTATGTTATGTGACGTATCTTACTAGTACACGTATTCCACTCGCTACGGTTTCTTGACGTTTCTGCATGAGATTTGTACCGATAAGTACAGTCTGATAGTGTTGTAATAAATTGTACACACTTGTTTGTTATACACGTGAGTGGAATGTTTATATTTGAATAACATAGACTATTTGGCGACCATTATCACCCTAAGGCTGCGGCCTACCTGACGTCAGCTAAATCAAGTGATTCTATTGGTTCATAATAAACTTTGCATTCTCGCACATCTCTGGTGGAAATTCAGCCTTATTCTCAGATTAAATTACGTTGCTATTCGGATTTAAATTTGCAAAAACCTTAAAAAGTATCGACGTCCAATCTACGTTCACCTCTCACTCGTTATGTTACCATTAAATACTACTACCTGAATTCTGAGTCATCATCATCAGCAACCCATTAAGTCCCACTGCAGGGCTCGGGTCTCCTCTCCTCTAACTAGAGAGCTGAGAGTGTTTAGGCCATAATCCACTCACACTGTCCTAGTGCGGTTTGGTTTTTTTCTTTTTAAATATAATAAATATTAGACATGACATGTAGGCATTTTGCTTCGTAGTTAATTTGATTTTGAGGTAATATGATCAAAAGGGATTCTGAGTATCTCTAAATTGTAAGAACCAAATACAAATTTTATTTATGTGGCCACTAATCAGTCACAAAATTACACTCAAGATGACAAAATTCAAAAGATTAATTCTTTTGAAATTATCGGGAACATTTAGACTAGAGCATATGCATTATATCGACTACAGGAATAAATGAATCAACATTTGAACGATAGAAACATAGTCGGCCTAACAATAAACCACTTGTTTATCTCACAATCTACTAGGTTAGATTTACAACTACCATGACATGACATGTTATTGGCAAGCTGTTACATATTTACATACGTAAGTTGGTAGGCTGTCGAATTGGGAACTAATTGATTTATGTTTGAAAGCTTTCGGTACAGCATCATACTGTTACAGTTACAAACATGAGCTACGTAAAACACATGAATCTTGTGTCCTATAATAATCGTTTATATAGGCCGCTGCTGTCCTTGTGGCGAGAAATTGTTTTGGATTAAATTTCCCCCTATCTCATTTTTTATCATCCTCAACGATTGTTATTTCTTACCACGGAATTTGTGAAATGTATCTTGTAAAAGTATTGTCCGAGATAAAGGTATTCTACGATATATTACAACATAAGGTAAATTAAGAAATACATTTTTAAGGACCCTGTGCTAAAACTTTTTATTAACATCATTAGGCATATATGGCCAGTGTTATAATAATATTACATTAAATTCTTCCCTAATTAAATTTGCATCGAGTACATACGATAACATAAACATAACAGCATCACGCCTTATTCCAAGAAGGTTTGATAAGCCGCGGCTATTTTTATAAAAAAGTAGGTTACTCAAGCTTTACAATTTTAATTATAATAAAAAGCGAGACTGATGTATTTCAATTGCACCAGGCTTACACGTGTCGATTAATGAAGAGATCAAATTCTTGATTGGACTTTGAATAAATGATATTAACGCCCATACTATGTAGAGATTATAACTAATTAAAATAATAATGTCGCTAATGTTTGTTAAGAGGGTTCATAAAGAGGAATAGCAACGTCGCAATTTAGTGTCATATTTCGTGGTTTTCGGTTTTTTTTTAATTATATGAAATGTTTTCAATACACTTTTTAGAATTTTTTGAATTGAATCAAACAATTATATTACTTGTTGTCAAAGAATTAGAAGCTATTATCACCAATTCAATTAGTCATATATTATGTTCGTTACACAGGTCGCAGCAGAAGTGGCCGCGCCACTGTCCCAAGCGCGCAAGGTGACCATGGTATCATGCGGTGGGGGCGAAGTTGGAGCCGCCAAGCTTACTGGAGAAGTCCTTAACATCGTACAGTGTATCCCTGAACTGGTCAAAGGCGTCACCGGTGTCGACATCTCTAAGGTAATTGTTTCTAAGAAATCCATTTGACAAATCATCTGTGTTTCTAATTCGGTCTAAATGATATATGACACAGTATTTATTATTTAAATATACGAGCTGTGCCCGCGATTTTGTTCGTGTGGAAAACATAATATCTCGCATTCTATTGTCACTGAACCCTAATATGTTTTCCCAAAATCAAAGTACAGTAAACAGACAGAAAATTATTTAAACGTTTTTTTTTATTAAGTTGGTATTTTGATATTGCAAAGAGACACATATTTATTTGTAATAAATAAATTACGCAGTGAATTCCTTAGACCGCGCTATCGTCTCTTTCATACGTCATTGGCTATGTTTCTTTAATGGAATATTTCCAACCAACTTTCCAGCTTTCTGCAATATAATTAACATCGAAATACATATTATTATCATTAAAGAGAGAGTATATTTACACAAGTATATGTTTGTTCGAGTATAATTATCCGACTGACAGGTAGGATATTGTTTTTCGCGCGTATCTTGTATGTTTGTAAATTTGTTTATTCCCACGTTTCTACCAAACGGCTGGATGGTTTTCGACAATTAAGGTATCGTTAGATTCTTCTCAAAAAACCAAGTGTCCTTAGATAGGTAGGTATTAAAAAAAAAACAAAGCGCGGACTTTGCCGACAAATTATGCGCAGTTATATTTTTTTTTATCTAAACGTATCTAGTATGGTATCAAAATAAAGGGAATCAAATGGAAATTATACATATGTTATGTATTTAAATTTAATCAGGAATAATAATATTTTTCAAAATTTTTAGTGCGTTGCTTTTCTGTTGTTTTGCAGTCGGGTTATTTTATTTTTTTTATTATATTTGCTTGGTATTTACTTTGTTACTGTGTTATAATCATACTTACTAAGACTGTAGACTTATACCCCCTTATTACAAAATACGGACTAAGCATTAAACCAGGTTTAAATTGACAACTTTGACACTAAAACAATGGCTTATGTCAATTTAAACCTGGTTTAATATCTCTGTATTGAAAACAGCTAAAAATCAACACCATTAAGTACAATGTCTAAGGAAATACCTATGTATTACATAATAAAGAAACATACTGTCATTTGGACCGAATTTTAACAAATAATAGCTTTGTTTGAATTTGTTTATATTTATGTCACTAATGTATTTGGCCGGCTTTCCACCTGAAAGAACTTCGATGTCAGAACTACGATTACTAAGTGCAAACAATTGTAAGACGGTCACAGTTACTTTAACTCTGGACTAAGCTAACAATCCAACTATAGCCAATAACTTTATTTCATATAGATCAAATACATGACACTTATGAATTAATATGATAAAAATGAAAACGTTTATTTCGGTCAGGCTATATCTATTCAAATATTTCCAAAGCGTTGGTCAATAATTCGAAACAATTCTCCTAGTCATGCCGTAAAAATTTCAAGTGGAAATACGGTCTCGGTTTGATGGTTAGTATGTGTTTTAATGTGTCGATATCCGCAGCATCTATCATTCATATAACAGCATTAGAAATGTGAACTAACTCATTTAGTAGGGCAATAGTGCTATTACATATTACATTGTTAATGGAAACGTTCTAGACTTTTAGTAGTTATGGGTTCTTGAATATTTTTTTGACATGATTAAGTCCTAACAAATAGAATTTTAGGCATTACAATAACTTAGTCTTTAATTTTAATCCTATATAATAGCATATACCTAAATCCATTACAAAAAAGCAACAAATGAATGGACATTGGACATCTATTAATGTTGTGACCTTTGTCATGATTCGTCAATTTACATGTCAAAACAAGACGTGATAATACATGAGAACAAGTCTAATTGCCATGTCGCAGTGTTAATGTAGGTACTAAAATCTTGCTTTAAAATTTAATAATGTGACAATTTTCCTCATAATGGCGACCCATTTATGAGTACCTTAGATATTATAGTCTACACAATGATATGCTGATCCAAAGCGGCGCGCGGCGTAGTGGCTTAAATTCCTTACCTAACCACTGGGTTTCTACTTGTTTATGAACGCGGTATTCAGTAAAGTGTTATCAGTATAAAGTTCATCAGGTCATCTTTGCAACTTATCACATCACCTATGACAGGGACTTGATTATATAAGTAATTATGATCTGCACAGTCCTAAAATTTAGTTAAACATAACAAAATGAAAGACAAATATATATTTTTGTTGTGTATTTTCTGAGTTACTTAATATAAATATAAATTTTTGTTATGTATTTTCTCAGTTACTTAATATTATAATATGCCTGTGTCCAATGGATGTGACATTAAGTCGAAACATCGAATTGTCACGGTTATAAGTTTAATATAAAATTATAATATTTAGTTTAGAAAGAAAAGCATTGTTCCTTAGATTTTATTTTTATATTAACCACAGGGAAACGGCCTGTGTAATATTCGTATTAGTCACAGTATTAGGCACACATATTTTGACAATAGGGGACCGTACACATTCTCATTGTCTGCATTAATGGAAACTAACATTAAAAACTAACATTTTATGTAGCTTTAACTATGATATCGATGTGCTTTATTGTATTCTCGTGAACAAACGTTATTTTATCAGTGACAGACTGTAATTATTGAACTACTTACGGCAATAAATATTATTTTTAATGTTTTTTAGGGTTCCGTAGTTTTGACTAGAAACCCTTATAGTTTCGTTATGTCCGTCTGTCTGTCTGCCTGTCCGAGGTTTTGCTAAGAGACCGTTTGTACTAGAAAGCTCTAATTTTGTAGGAGTGTGTATATCAATTACGTCGACAAAGTGGTAAAATAAAATTTTAGAAAATATTTTGTTTAGTGTAGCTCCCATACATGTGAAGTGGGGAAGAATATTTTTTTTGTCGTCTACCCTATCGTGTGAGCCCTATCTTCTAAAATGACTTGGGGATTACTAATATTATTTTTCGATTTAATGGTCCATTTACGAAATATTAAACGCCCCCCCCCCCTCTAAAAGCTAAACTGCTGGCTTGAAAATTCTGGAAAAATTCATGATGATAGTGCATTTTATGAACTTGAAATGAAAAGTATAGCAGTTAAGATAACTTTATTAGTTTAGCAGTAATAATTTTGTAAATAACAACAGAATTGTACTATATTATGATAACGGGCTACTACGGAACCCTACACTGTGCACTTGGCCAGTTTTATGTAATATATTGCTAATGAAATGCCGTTTGTTCATCAAAACGCTTCGCTTGACTAATGTGGTGTCGATATGATGTGGTGGGGTCAGGCTGTGGTGGAACCGCCGACGCTCCCGACGCCTACCGCCCGCGGGGACTCAGCAAGGAAGCCACGATAACTGTGGAAGAAACTAGACAACTAGTTACTGCTCATGAAGGTGAGCTGGTACCCGCTAACTGGGGCCCGATCCTGCTAAATTACACACGTCGATAGCAGACCGATGGACTAATATCGACCAATCACAGGCCGGCAATATGACGCGATTGATTTAGTAAGCCAATCACAGCTGTCGGATGAGACTATCGACTTACGATTGTGTTAGCCGAATCGGGCCCCTCTACAGTACACTAATGTTGACCACTGCATGCTAATTTAAACTATCATAGTAATTCATGTTGTTTTTTAAATTTGTATTTCTTTGTAAATGTTTGCGTATTTTACCGCTAATGTACTTAATTATTTCTTTTTTCTAGCATATAAAATTAAACAATAGCGAAATATATGTAAGTCGAATCGACAATGGCTTCGTGTAATTATGTAATAAACCGTGTACATAATTATTATCAATTAAAGTTTAACGTAAACTAAAGTTATTGCGGCGATAAACTTGACTTGTGATTCTTTTAATACCGATAATAAAGGCAGTGTTCTGTTATTATATACAACTCGACTTGACGTAATCTTAAGTTCTTTACTCTAACTATTGCGCAAGAGTAACGATCATTAAAGACTTTACAGTAATTTTTTATGACTACGTATCAATACAAACCTGTCTTTATTCTCCTCAAATGATTAATTTAATTGTTAACCACGATCGTTAAATCTTTGCCATTTTCCCTTTTAGTCGTGATTTATGGGTTTTCTATTTCTGCTAATGCTTTCATTCTGGGAAAACACATAAACAAACAACCGCTCACCCTAAATGTGTAATTATACTTACACTTCACCGTTCCGACGTGGGTAAAGATCGCAATTACTATAGCAGCTTGGTATCTGTACTTACTAGTATTTTGCTTGTCATACTGAGAACGTGTGTTTATCGCATATCTTTACCGCAATGACAGAAAATTGCGCAAGTAATAGTTTGAAAAAAAGGCTTATTATCTAGAATACATTAAATATAATAACTAGGCTATTTAAAAGATCTTTTGATTGACTAAAGTACCATTATTTACACAATACAACAATTTTCTTCCTGTCTTTGTTTTCATTGTATTAATATGTAACATCATATTAAATTTACATAACTTATACGATGTAAAAGTGGCCATTGCTTCTTGATATCTATATAGTTCAATTATTGCAGAACAGTAGCATTGTTTTTATTTTGAAATTCAAATCGTATTCATTGATTCCAAGCTTTGTACTTATTACAGGCTATTGGTACTTATTTAGAAGCTTAGTAACATATTATAACATAGCATCACGCCTTTTTCTCCAAAGAGGTAGGCAGAGGTGTTTTACACCCACAATTCGCCACATTTTTTAGAAGCTTTGTAATCATGGTATATTTAGAATAAGAATTATGTATATACTTTATCAATGAACACTTTATTCACAATACTATTAGATACATACATTCATATATAAATATAAAACAGTGATGTTTTATGTGTGGAACGTTAAGTATGTTATGTATTGACAACATGGAACACAAAACAAAAAATGTGAATATCAAGTAGAGGAACTAAATGCAATTAAAACATCATCTTATATTATAATAACGTTACACAACAATGACATCCATAGTTGTTAACATTCATATCACAAAGAGGTATGTAATATTTTGACTCGTATAATAAAAACAAGTATGTATTTCTCACAACACTGGCCTCGAATGGTAACTTTATACTCGCTATAGTATTGAAGCATAACAGAGTTGATAAATCAATTCAACATTATGATAATTAATCCATTTAAAAATATTTATTTAATATATTTTTTCTTTTTCAGGGTATTCGCGCACTTTAAAAGCTGCATACTCCATATACTTACCTGAGTTTATTTTAATTTAAAATTTGTAACTATATATTACTAAGATAGTTAAGTGATTGTTTTATTTGACCTAAGTGCCACTTTGGAATATTCTCATAGAAAAAAATACCAAATCTAAATTTATAAATTCATATATTTTGTTTAAAGGGTAACTGTCATATTAGAATCTGAAACTATTTAATTACGAGAATGTTATAACTAAGGGAGTTGTGGAACGAGTAGTAGTATATGATCTGAAATTGATATTTTTCCATAGAAAGTCATAAAATATAAGAATCGCTACCTATCGAAATGAGTAGAGAGGTGTACGGCTAGTCGACCTACCGATTGCCTTCGGCTTACAAGTTTTATTGTCAAGTGTGACGTGTGCATCGCGGTCTTAAAGATTACGTCAAGGTTATCGAATTTGTGTAATCTAGACTGGCTAGTGAATTTATTTATTAGTTTTAATGGCTGGGATGCACAGGTCTAAGATTAGAATTGTTACTTGTGCTATTTAGTCATCAGTTTTGTTAGTATTAGTTCCGTTCCAGTCCTGAGGATCTGGGTAACCGTGCCATTGAGGTCGGATGTGGCCGAACACTCGTATCGATGTCACAGCGCATTTGAATGACTTGTGGCACTTTTATAAATATATATTTTAATATTTTTTCATAAGATATTAAAAGAGATAGAAGAAGAGGTGATTTTGTAATGTTTTTCTGTTTCACTGTGCATCCAATGTGTTAGCGATACATTAGAGAGACTAATGTATGATAATCATCTTCTGCACACACATAGCATTGCCATAGCCAAAAAAAATACCAATATGATACTAGACAGAGATAGTGTGGAGATCCCACTTAGAGATATTGCTGTATATAAATGGTGAGGGAGTTTCTCTTGTGTCCTGATTAGAGAAATGGTCTTCTTGTAAAGAATCTATCACTGAGTAAGGAACTTTCTCATGAATTAAGTCAATCCCTTATGAGTTTAGTGATTTTAAATCATAAATCTCTGTGAAGTGAACTTGTCCATCACATTTGAATACTCTTGCTCTAATGTTGACAAGTTTGGGGAATTTAAAAACAGAGTTGTTGTCTATTGATGTAGTTTGGAAACTCAATAATAGTGTAGCATCTAGTTGAGCAACTTCCCACACCTTTACTTACTCTCTCTTATGAGAAGCTCGAATGAGCCTCGAATGAGAATTTCTTAATCTCTTTGCAGAAAGACTGTATTTGGCTCATGATTGAATTCTGATATTTACATAATGATCTGTCCGACTGATCAGCTACACATGATACCTCGTTGGATGCGAATATTGTTCTAGTTCCATTGATTATCTGTAAATCTCCTATCATACCCATCTCCAGTTTGAAGGACATCATTTCTCTTGGACAGATATACTTCTACAGTATTCTTATGCAACAGTAATTGATTATTAATAGATCCAGAAGATAGGCCACTGTTCTACAACACAGCCCACGGGAGGAGTGATTTCTCCTCCATGTGATCCACCATGACCAATAGAATACACGTCAAATATTTCTTTCTTATCATAGTCTATCTGGAAAGCAATAATCTTGCAACCATTACCAAAAGTGCAGTAACCCTGTAGCTTCTGACAAGTAAAGTAAGACTGCTCTGGTTTATCACATTTAAATATCTCTTGAGCCAAATTCCCTATTTTAATGAAAGGCAGTGCTCCCATTCCACATACACTAACTGCTTCACATTTGTACCATTGACAGAAATAATCCTCCTTGTGTGTTAAGGACCATTTGGCTGTTGAGAATAATTTCGTCAATTGGCTAGTATAAGTAACCATCTCTTTTCTAAGCAAGGAAGGACCAAATTTTATTTCTTCTGAATCCTCAAGAATCAATTGATAAGCATATTTTGCTTTAGTAGAGTCATAGCTGGTGATCAGTTCATAAGATTGGACTTTAGCAGGCATGCGCAGTAGGAACATTAACATTAGTTTGGCCCAGTGTATATTAAAATGTTTGTGGACCATGTTCACTTCAGACTTGTCATCATGCAGTTTGAATGATTTTTCTCCTTCTGTATTCACATATTCATCATAATCTATGCATATATAACAGCCTTTCCTAGTGAGAGGAAGGTAATTCCCTTGTACATCTGCTCCTCTATTTTAATAAACCAAGATGCAAGACAATAAATCACTAAACATAATATAACAATCAAAACACTCTCTATTACCACTAATATTTTAGGAATTTGATTATTATGTCATGCCTAAATGTAATAAATAACAAAATTTAGCACCATTCGGTACATATATGAATTAAATTATTTTCTGTATTCGATTAGGACAAGTAACAACAAATATGTATAGCGTACGTTAAAATGAATAATACTATTTGTGACCAAATGCCTACATTTTTTCTCAAGGTAGAAAATTACAAATGACTGTTATACAAAAAAAAAATGATAAGTACCTATATTTTTTTATTTAGCTAAACTGACGTTAGGGTATATGAAAATATTTGGTGTTCAAAAAGTGCAGTTTAGAATTCTTATAGTAATTGAAATTTAAACATTTTCGTAGACATTATTGATGTCCTTTTTTTAAATAATATAACTACTATGTGCTATCTGTAGATTTTCAACATTTTGTATGAAAGTATGATATATGTTTTCAGTCAACTAGTCAATTTATCAGAATCGTAATGTTAAATTGTTATAATAGGTTGGGGAAAAGTTTCTTCACATTTTTTAAGAAAATTCAAAACATTTTTTAATATAGTTTATTTACATTCAACTAAAGTATGTGTACCATTTTGTTCGAAAACTTTTCGCCATCTTGTAGGTAGGGACATGATCCCATAGCTATTGAAATTTTGGGACTTTTGATCAAATACCGCGACAAGTGGTTTTGGCACTCCTGTCGTGATGTTATTTGGAATTATGTTCTTTAAAATTTAAACTTTCAATGATACCAAAACCAGCCAGATACAAATAGTATAGCCAAAGAGATTTTATTACAAGTTCATACATACTATAAAGCGAAAAGACTTTTTCCCCAACCTAATATTTATGTATTGTACAATGATGTTTGAGTTTTTATTTAGTTTCTACCTTGTAACGTCTTTATACTTAGAGCTATGATAAGATTATAGTTCTGTCGTATTTAACTCTAAATCTAATATAAAATTCATACTGTAAACGTGCGACCTGTTTGAATAGCTTGTGTTAAATAAGAATGTGATTGCCATGTAGTCACTTTTGATATTCGTATAATTGTATGTATTTGCCTCTTCTCGTACGTATGTGTTTTTATGCTTACGGGTAAAATTTTAAACTAAATTGGAACTCTAATTACCGTGTGTTCAATATAGTTACCTTCCTATAATTTCGATTGCATGATTATGCATGTCGTTTTAGCTTGTATTTTATAATAATAAACTACTATGCTATATTTGATATTATGAAGCAATTTGAATTTCTAATTTCATAATACCTCGTCCATTTTGGCATCAGTGCCATAATAGAATAGTACAAGGTTAATTTGTATATTTTTTACTACAAAGTTTACTTAGATTTAGAAAAAAATGGCGAGAGATGAATTTTGTATGATAATTTGCATTTAATTTTATATAACGTTTATGAATAGCCAGCACAAATAAATTTATATTGTTATATTATTTTTATGTACCACCACCGACTTATTTATGAGTAATAAGAAAAAGTATCCACCACACATTGCATTTATTTGTAGGCGCTGCCATTTTTAAATAGCATAACTAGCCTAAATGTGTACTAGCACTGTATCTATATTCGTAAAATGAACTAAGCTTGTATGTATTAATATAAAAGCACATAATTATATTATTATAACGATTGCTTCATATATTTTGTGTGGTGGAAAACTGAGATTTTGTTATGAATAAAATTTAACTTGCGTATAGCTCATATAAGTCACAATTTTATGTCGATTATAAATGAATTGATGCACTAAGAGTGGCACAATTGTTTTCTTGTTTTCTGTGTGAATCACATTTAACTTGTATGTATGTGTATTGCCGTGGTTTTTAATAATGTATATTCATTAAAAATTTGCAGACAATATTGCGTTTCATTTTCAAGTTACTTGGTTTTAAAGAAGCTCGTTAATTACCATTGAAGGTGTCATGTATTCTTCATACTTACTATGGACACAAAATTGCTGGTTGACCTTTTGAATACCAGCGTCGGCTATTCTCGACACGCGCAAACGTGCTCTGATCGATGGCTATAGTCAACATAATTCATGGCCATAAAAATACCCTTTCTTCCTCGTAGTCAAACTTTTCTGTCAAACTGGTTTGACTAATGAGAATGACTGAGGAATTACGTTTCCTCGGGGTCAAACTTGTCTAACGACCCTCCCTGTATAAAGTTAAAAATGTGTATAGTCAATCAATAAAGTTCTTGTTCATAAGCTTAAAAACATTACCCTCCTTTTTTGCAGTCGGGTAAAAAAAGGCAAGGTGTTTAACATTGTATTGTATGTGAACAAAGTACTAGGCTAGCATAAGCTTGTAGGAGGTTGTTATAAAAGTATATTTTTTTATATATGTTTAGAAATCTCTTGCATTTAAATCGCGGGCTTATTGACATATGAACGTCGATACGCGATATAATGTAGTACTAGGATAACAGAAGCGTGCAAGAGATTTCTAAACATTTAATTTTATAAAATTATGTATATACTTTTATAACAACCTCCTACAAGCTATACTAGCCTAGTACTTTGTTCAAAAAGTATTAGGATAGCAGATATGGCAAATGAGCACATCGCGTATCAACGTCTATATGTCAATAACACGTCCTTGGTGGTCAAAGCTCAAAGGGTTAAAAAAATAGTAACTCACCAGTGCGACAGCAAAGTAAAGGCATATTATTTGGTTAAGGTATGATTTATATTCGAAGGGCTAAGTTCAGTGTGGCTGACACTGGCTTGGCCACCATCGGAGATTTTGATAACACAAATATTTAGTTGTTATTTGGTCGAAATTAATCACCAAATATCAGAATTGGTTGAGTCTTAGTTTAAAAGATAAATATGTGTTATCAAAATCTCCGATGGTGGCCAACCCAGTGTCAGCCACACCTAAGTTCAAATGGTCAATGTGAACAAGGCTTTCTAATTTACTAATATATAATTGGTCAAGAGGCGTGGCTAAGCTGAATGACAACGATGAGTTTCTAGTGAGTTACTATTTTCTTAACGCGAACGGACTATAGAAGATTCTAATTGTTATGTTGTGCTACTCGCTGTAACGATCATTAGCACTTCCAACAGTTTTCCTAGATTGATTAGCTCCCACCCAATGTTTTCCTTATTAGTAACGTCGAGGTAAATAACAACAACAGAATTATATAAATATGATTGTGTATTGCGTCTTAATGAACCAAAAAAAAAATTACTGTTATGGATGACGTCATAAAATTGAATTCTACTGAGATCAATTATAAATATTTATATTAATACTTTCACTATCCATGCCTTGAAGATTTATGAAGATTTTATTACAGATAGTGTTACATCATTTTATTTTCGCTTACATAAATTACACAATTTTAATATCTACGTACATCGGAGAAGGTCGGGTTTCGCTCAGTAGACAATTCCGGCATTACTTATGGTGTAGGTATTTCAAAATCTAAAGACGTCATACCTATATTTATTGGTAAAAAAGCTAAGCTTTGTTATTTCATACTTTCGATGTAAAAAGGCAGCTGAAGACGTTTTCAGTTGCTAACCATCAGCTAATTGGCACCAGATTTTAAATCACAGTTAATTATTTGTTGCCATTACACCGAAAATATGACTGGACTTCGCATAATTTGTTCTCCTATTTAGCATTATAGCATATCAAGTATAAAACTTCAGTGATGTAACTGCCTATATAAATAACCAACCAACCAACAGGACAGTGAAAGTAGTATTAAGTGTTCGGGATAAGGCATTTTAAAAGAACATAAGGTACTTATTACTTGAATTCACAACTTAATAATATAACAACATTCTTGCCTAAATCTAACATTATGATTAGGTACGACAGGACTCGAGTATAACATTATTTCAAGCGTTGATCCCGTGTAACATCAACATGTTTATGCTGACATGTACCTGAAATAAAATAACACAAAATTACATCATTTGATATATCTCTTTAAAACAATATGTGAGAACTACGATGAGTGTGTGACATACTTAATTCTATTAAGTCAATAGGTGTGAAATCGATTCGCTTCGGTATATTTATGTTATAATACCAAACGCATATCAACGTCAGCTAAGACAAAAACAATTTTGCAAAATAAACAATAGAGTTGACATTCTTTATAATCACATGAATCGGGATAGTGATGAAGAGATTATAGCAAACCAACTGTGCTAACACGAACATGAAAAGCGATAGGTACATTTTGAAATGAAAGCGTGCCTTTTGTTAGTAAGTGATGTAATATTATTAATATACCTACTTACCTTATACATTTGCATATTAATAATGTTAGGATAGCCGTACTTTAAAAATAAATGTTAGATAAAATAAACCTATATTATAATTATATTTATATAAATTATTGTAGTCGAGAAAGCGATGATAGGTGAGGTTTCTATACACCTTTGATTATTAGGTATAACCGAACACCTATGTTTCTATGTAAAAACAAATTACTAGTGTTATATTAATATATTTATTTAATGACTTAGTTGTTGCCAGACGCTTTGCTTCCTCCTTTCTCTCATCAATCTACTTGGTCCTAGCGCGATGTTATATAGCCTATAATAGTCTGCCTCTATAAATGGGCTATCCAAGACTAAAAGATTGTTTTAATCCGAACCAGTAGTTCCTGAGATTAGCCCGATCAAACACACAAACAGTCTCTTCAGCTTTATAATATTTAATATAGATAAGAATACGTCTTTATAGATTTAAAGTAAACAGACCTACGTATCAACTTTATCTCTAATATGAACTCCGAAATAGCTCTTTCTAGATACGATTTCGTTTGCGAAATTTAAGTAGATCTTTAGTGACATTCTCCGTTTCTATAAGTAAAACTAATGCTTACAGTAATGAACTGGTTTTTAGCTATCAGTAGAAGGTTGCTACTTTCGAATCATGACGTAATTTTTACCGGTTACTACTTAGATGTTGTTAATCATATTATTATTACAACGGTACGTATTGGTATAATATATAAAAGAACTTTCTTCTTTCATTTAGAACTAGGTAACTATAGTTTAAACATGAGTACAAGATAATTAATACAAATACATAACTAGTATTCCCTATATGAAAAATTAAAAAGTTTGAGAGGATGGACGTTTGGAGGTTTTCTTACTCATTCACGTGAAAACTAGAATGGCTTTTGATGAGACTTGGCATAGACTACGATTAGTATTACACATACGATATTTTCACAATAACCAAGTTGAAGTCCGGAACATATAATATAATGGCAGGTTGAAAGACTACACAATGCGGTTAGCATATTTTATCCAGTACGCTAATTGAGGCTTTAATAGTCCAATGAATCCGTAATTTTAAAAAGTACAATACCACAGAATAAGTACCTAATACCAAAGAGTACTACCGTAAAATAGGTGTAGAATGTTTTTGAAAATTATAAACAAATCACCAGCCAATTAAGTTTTAAGTTAAATTAATTATATAAAAAAAATCTTTTATAAAAACATTTCAGTTTACAGTTGTTTTTATTGATTAAATTGTTATACAAAAACAGTAAAAGATAGTCAAGTATTGATACTCTAAGTATATCCAATTTGGCCCCAGTATAGGTGTGTTTGCAGGAGATCCATGCCCAGAAATGGGAATTTATGGGTTGTAGTGATGATAGGTATGTAGGAAGTGTGTACGTACCTACCTACTAGGCGTCATAGTTCTATGGTTTATGTTTTGTATCATGTGAAAAGTTAAAATTTTATTACTTTAATTAAATTAAAAATTTAAATTTTATTATTTAAATTTATTTAGGTGGATGTTGCCATTAATAAATCATTATAAGTTACATTTTTACACATTTAAACCTAGATTTCGTATAAAACATATTTGGGAGGATCTATGTATTAATAAGTGTCCAATTGATTATCGTTAAAATAAATCAACGCAACGTGTTAACATTACTGTTTATATTATAGGGATAAGAAAATTGCTCGGAAGAACTCCACTTCAAGGACGACTTGCAAGACCTCTTTACTCTGCATTGTGATATTCTAATAAAAAAGTTATCGCAAGCTGAATTGCAAAATAGTTAAGTTGATGGCACTGGACAAGGCGTGTTTCTGTTCCGGAACTTTGCCGGCAGGATAACTCTAGCAAGGCAACTTTAATATTTTAGTATTCGCATAAGAAACAAAACATGCAAATTAAATCTGTATTCGTGCCCGTATCAATAAATACACGCTGAAATCGTGATGGCGTTACAAACTAACATTGCTATTTATTTTTTAATTTTCTTGTTCGCTATTAGTAACAAACATTACATATATACCTACCACAAGCGTACACGTACCTACACGCTCTCTGTTTACATTCATGTTTAGATTACTAAAATAATTTTTAGTAGGTACGATTTTATTTTTATCAATATGACTAAGATACTTTTCATCGCAAATATCGTCTACCTGCTGTCGGGAAAAAATCACTTCACGTAGTATGAAAGATTTTCCCGGCCGCGCCGTACTCAGATTGAGGGCCATGCAAAGATCAAGAATGCAAGCGGATGCATCATGAGTTCATGACCTACATAGGGTAGGCCTGCTAGGCTAGAGCCTAGCGACTGCGCAGCTTGGGGACGCATCATGACAATGTTACTAAACTTCATTCTATGAATCGAAAAATGTACGATGCGGGCGTTTTTCGACGGCTCAGAATCACAGGACATGTATTGTGTCGTAATTGATCACCACTATAAATATTATCAATTAATGCTAATGCCATAAACCGTATCTTTTTATGTGGCATGGTTTAGTTTACTAAGGTCGTGATAAAACGTAAAGTTAGATGTAATTAAACAGCTTAATTGCCAATAGTAAATATGTAATTAAAATCCTACTGTTACAGTGACTTTCGTATGAAGCTAGACTATATTATATTTTTTGTTCCCGAAAGAAAGAACTTTTAGCAAGCATCCTTGCTCCTTAAACTCCAACATTCTCATAAAATAATAATTACGAATGTAGCAAATCGGTATCAACACCAGTATTGGCATTATATTCTTTCGTTGAAATAACGATATAACAAAAACATAATTTTAAACCTATACTAGCGCATTTTTCAATACTTGTTGTCTCTTACTCATCATCATCATATCAGCCCAATGACGTCCATTAGGTACTGGATATAGGACTCACCTAAATTCTCTTAAAAAAAAGATCTTTTGCCGCCTGCAGCAAACCTGGTCAACCGTAACCTAATGAGTACGATGTATGAGTAGTATCTTGATATACCTACAATCTAGAAAAATATTATCTGAATTTATGACATTATCGAGATGATTTCCAGCTATATTTTATGTGATAAGATCGAGGATAGCAATAAAGTATTTAACATTATTATATTAACTTAAGAAATATCTGCTAATGATAAACACAAAATAATGTAACAGGTGGCACAGATTTAAAATGCTACGAATGTTTATTGTTTTCAATAATACAATGGAGGTTAAAGTTAATGAACAAGTACCATCAGTAGGTACCTTGATCTTGCAATGGCCACGGGTTTGCTGATAACGTATCACCATGAAACTGAAATATATCTTTAGAACTACGTTCGTAATCGAATTCTATGTTTGCAACTTAGTATGATTATAAATACGAATACCAGTTAGCAAACTCTCAAGGCAATTCTTTAGTTTTCCTAATGAAGAATAAATTGCGATCGTGATAATATAAGGGATCTGTCACATAGAACTTCTTCTTCCAAACCGTCAGTTTTGCGTTCCTTGTGATGTAACTGTACAATAGAAGACGTTCATATTATAAATATTTGGGTGTAAATCAAATATTGGATTAAAACTATATGCATATTTAAAGCTGACATTTAGGGAAACTAAAAGAAACTCCAGAAAGTCCATTTGTCTCCTCAATACTCAATCGAAATCTATTTAGTTCAGATTCATCAAAGGCTCATAAAAAAGGGTGGACGAATGTTTATTGGCAAGTTTATCGCGGCTGCGTTTTGCACTATGAACTAGGGGCGAATCTAAACTAAACTAAGTACTACATAATAATATAATAATGTACTTAGACTTTACGCAGTTATCTTAAAGCAATAAGTAGCGATAATAACAAGACTTATATCACTTTCATTTATTTATGCGCTTAACCTAATAGAAAATATAACATAATTCAAAAGGTTATAAAATATAATCGGAACAGTTATTTTCGGATCATTATAACATTTTTTTTAGTTGACAGATAATATATTATTATGTAGAATCGTGTTTATGTACCAATATCTACAATCGTGTAAATAAAGTTTATTATGCCATGACTGCGTTGGGTCGTTATGAATATAACCTGGTTCACATACATAGAATATAACAATTATATTGTGATAATACTGATAATACAGAAAAGGAAATTTTAATAGGTATTCAAGTAGGTACTTATGTCTTTACAGATAAATATATGTTCAATATAAAGTTAATTAAAATGTATTAAAATATTTGTACAGTTGTGCTGTCATACAGGTGCACAATACGGGTTAAGTTAACATTCATGATCAATTGTTTAAATTTTAGAATTAATTATGTGTCAATCAGACCCAAAATTTTGTTCTGTGAATTTCGTAAAATAAATAGGTAAGTTACATATTTTAATAAGAACCTTTTAATGTTTTCTTGGCCGCACTACGGTTTTTGCCGCGAGCGGTAAAATAGGTACTACCTAGCTAAAACGCGAAATCGCTCGAGGCACACGCACTGCAGTTAAACCGCCCTCGTTTTTAGTTTGAAGCTGGATTCCAAGAGAGCAGCATGTTTTGCTCTAGCTCTGGTACTAAGAAATAGAAAAAGAAGACTTTAGTCAATAATCTTCAATTATTCGCTAAGTAGGTACATATATGTAGAACCTAATAAGGTTTTAAAAACATTTGTCATAGAATACATATACACTTTATCTAGCGGTATGCAATTAATTTGTTTCATTTGATTGAACTACTTACTTAATTATTTTACATAATTTCATAAGAATAAATTTTTCGAATCTATAATAGTCTAGTAAATGAATGCTTGAAATGGTACTGTGGAGGGAAATGTCGAAAGCAGGAACTTTGACTTAGGAACTTTGTTTGGACTAGTTAGGAGATAAACATAGTAAAAGTCCTTACCCCCTGAGGTGAGCCCGAGGGGGGAGAGCACAAAGGTCCCGTTTTTGGGTTTTTTGCTTACATCTCGAAATCAATGCGTCGTGCGAAATTTTATTGTATTACATAATGAAAGCTGATAAAATTTTCTACAACTTGGGCTTAACACTTTTTACCCAACTACCACCAGGCCAAAAGGAAGGGTAATGTTTTTGGCAGTGTATGCATATTTCTATGTATGTATGTTTCTATGTTTCACCGTAGCGCTTAAACTAATGAACCAATTTTAATGAATGTGGTGTCAATAGTTTCGTAATAATAGTCCGGGTGACATAGGCTATATAATTTTTTTCAAAATATTATATGACGGAATTTCTCAGATACTAACTCCCTACGTAAAATTATTACTTACCTACTGTTCTTATTTTCTCAGTGTTGATTTTTATATATTATTAAGTTATACAAGATAATGATAATAATCAACACTCCCAGATACGACCGATGACCGGTTATTTCAGCCAGGCGGTTTAAAGCTTGCAAAAAACAGACACACACACACACTAACATTACACTACTCTATCGTTTACATTTTGTTTCTCAGAAAATATGTAAGGTCTGGGAGCTCTGGGATCTTGGTCTATAACTTTTCGGTAAGTACTACCCGGGCGATTAGGTACCTACTTATAATGTGCACGTTAACATCTATAGCCAGTATGCTGAGGTACTAAGGTAGGTACTAAGGTAGGTACATGTTTCAATAATTCATAGGTGCCGAATTGATATGAACATATTGAACATAACTCCTACCAATTTGAAAATTGTCGTAAAATAATAACGATTTCTGTAGATGTAGGTAGATTTAAACATAGGTAATCTTGCTTTAATCTTCAACTTAATTTTAGCTCGAATTGAATTACCTATCGCTAAAACATGCGCTTCAATAAAATTGATAAGCACCTAGGTACCTATTAAATTTACGAATTTGATTTTTGTTTTTTAACATTATTTGCAGTTTGCCATTCGTTTGATGTTGTGTCGTACCTATTTCATCGCAAAAGATAATCAAGTTAGTACCAAATATTGAGATTAACATTGACACATTAAAATAAAATAATTACTCGCTATAATACAAATCAAGAAATAATTATAAAATCATCAAAATTGACATAGTTATTTACTTTAATGCTACACTGTAGCTACAGCGTCCTCGTTATGTTTTTAAACTTAAATAAAACAACCTTGTTTTGAAAGAAATATGTGCATACCGAGAACGATTAATACTTGTTTTATATACAATTTATTTTAAGATTATACTTATATATATAGGTTAAAAATAATTAAATATATTTAAGATGGAAGTTAGGTCGTACTTTCAGAATGTTCAGGTACCGTTACTTGACCGACCGCGACCTGTGCTAAATGCTAGATACGCATTTAATAGAAGCATTTAATATCTAGCATTTAATAGAAGAGTTTTTTTTAATAGAAGAGTAATCTCTTCTGTAAATAGTTGCTAGTTTTATAAATAATCAGCCTCATTACAAGATGTATCAAACAGGACTAAAATATAATAAATATTTTGTAGCAGAACTCTTACAAACGGGACATGTAGACAAACACTAATGAATGTTGTAATTGCGCCAGCCATTATTATATCCATTATGTTACTGATAATATAATCGATTTAACAAAATACAAAATAAATTTAATTCTAATGGGTTTTACGAGTCTCATAAATTGTGGTTTAATGAGTTACTGACGCATTTCCTGATAACGGTAACCAAAAAGTTTTGTTCATCGAGTCTTGTTAAGAAAGTGGAATTTTAGTTAATATAAATTAAACAACTTCAAAGCAATGTTACTGCGGTCGGTCGGTAAACGGATTACCCGACTTCTATTACTACAGTTGTAAATACTAATCTAGTAGGTACCAGATTAGTATAATTACTACTCTTATACAGTCAACGTCAAAATGATCTAAGCTTACAGAGTAGTCAAAATGATGTAAAAACAGAAATTAGATTTTATGTTCGCAATCAAGGTAATAAAATTGTTCTAAGCATACAGAGTGGTCAAAATATCTAAGCAAGCAGTTTCCAATACTGTTTGAACTGTTAGAGTGCTCATATTTATATTCGCGAAGGTCGTTCAAAAGCTGTCCACGCTTGGTCGGCAAAACTATCTTGTCAATATCTAAAGTTATATTTCTAAATAAATATACGCGAATTGCATCTAACGAATAGAATATGACTTTAGACATTACATTAAGGACAAGCTAGTTTTGCAGACAATGCGTGCACCGATACTTACGATCGGCCCTTTTCGCGAATATAAAATACTAGCTTCCGCCCGCTGCTTCACCCACGTGGTATGTATTTTATACCTACTTAACCGTTACAAACCTTCCTCTTGAATCAGTCTATCTATTAAAAAAATCCGCATCAAAATACGTTGCGTAGTTTTAAAGATTTAAGCATACATAGGGATATAGGGACAGAGAAAGCGACTTTGTTTTATACTAAGTAGTGATATGAACACTCACAAGTGAAATTTTTTTGACCACTCTGTATGCTTAGAACATTTTGACTACCTTGAATGCAAACATAAAATTGATTTCCTGATTTTACATCATTTTGATTACTCAGCGAGTTTTGATCACTTTGGCGCTGAGTGTACTATAAGAGTTATACAATTAATAAAAGTTTAAAAAATTGGTTATCCAGCCGTCACCTTACACATATCTACTAAATACACAATGAATGAACCCATTACCGCCACCATAAAAAACAAACTTTTAGATTACCTACTGACCTTAGCCCAGAGTCCCTTTTCCACTCAGTTGCGTTGAATCGTTAGATACTGTATGGGTGTAAAAACAGTTTTTAAGTACAGATTAAGTTAGAAATATTTCTTCGCTTACTCACATTACATTGGGCTTGAAAATGACATGAATAATATAATAATTGACTTCTTATTAACCTTTTGGACGCCATATCCGTGACAAATATTATCGTGCTCTTTTTGCTTACTTAATAATAACAAATAGTTGGGGAGGCAACGATGCTAAATGAGGATTTACTCGAGCGCGACAGATTATGGTAAGGTTGGTTAACTAGTTGAAAAGTGTCCATTTCAATAATCTGACGATTTTAGCGTAATGTAAGAAATTGGGTTGGTCACAAACTTCTTAAAGGTTGCTTTTTTTTGTTTGAAAATAAATAATGCAAAAATAACGATAAAAATAGAATAATTATGACGCCACAAACGAAAGTGACAAAAATCATTAAGTAAATGAGTGCGCCTCGATAAAGTAAAGTATGTGTCAGCGATTGACAGTCATATCCTAGTTTAAATTACCTACTTTATATTTTTGTGTAGGCGCTACCGTTATGACTGACTTTTATTAAATATTTTATGGCCATGCCCACCAAACAAAACGACAGATCATCACTGAATCTTCAAATCCAATAGTCCCCACGACGCTCGAGTAAATGCACATTAATATCGTTGTCTCCCCTACTATAACATCAAAATACAATCAAAGTAAATGGCGAAATAGCAAGTTAAATTTATTTAATTTAAATTAGTGCTGATTTGGCATATTGCGAGGCATTACGTCCATGACGTTCAAAAAGTTAATTATAATATTTATGATAATTAAATATATTGAAAGTGAGTTTAATCGATTAATAGTTGTTAAATATTTTTGTTAAAATTGATAAGCCCTCGGAACAATAGAACTATTAAAAGTGATAGTACTTATTATTAATCCTTTATACATATTACTGAATGCTTTACTTACATTTTGTATTTAATAACACAAAGACAAGAAAATAAGTACTTACATAAGTTTAATAAATATATTTTCAATGATTTTAGACACAGATTTTACAATTATCTTAACTAAGTTTAAGGAAAGTGAAAAAACTAACAGATAGTTACAAACAATGGTATTGTCTGTTAAAAAAGGACAATATCATTGGTTACAAATAATAGTAAAAGATAAAAAAATAAAGTATTTTTAACGGATAGAAATTGTTGACTATCAATTTGTTCCTAATTATTAAATTTCAAACGTCATTCTCATTAAATTATTTACCTATTTATTAACTAGGTCTGTAGTCAACACAATGATTCTTTTTTTTTAAATTACTGGTTATGTTAGTTTTTTTAAGTTACTGGTCATACTGGTAATAGGTAATCGTTATAGCATTAAAAAAAATGAAAATGAATAGCATTTCATGAATAATCATAACTGTAGGTACTTATAATGTGTTGTTATATGGGATGGTGGAAATTTAATTATAATTTTCGTAGGCGGATAATCACAATCAAATTGATACGTCACATATCGCCTCCCACGATTGTCCACGCTATACTCTCGAACAGTTAAACTAGCTGAACACATGTAATAAATATTAATGCCCGGTTTCTGAACATCAAATAAAAGTTATAGGATAAAATAAAACAACAAATTAAAAATGACAGTTGTATGACTATACTAGTTTTCTTGTTTTAATCAGTCAGGTTATACTTTAATTGATATATATAACATTTATCTGATGGTTCAGAAACCGGGCATTAGACCTTCAATTCATTCATTTAAAATAAACTCTATGAGTAACTTTGTATTGCATTACCATAACTATGATAAAAATTTGTCGGTACAATTAGTTATTTTATACAACAATAGTAATATCTATTTAATTTGGTCAATTCAAATAAAAATGACAAAATATTATTAAATTATTCATGTTACGAGCGTTTATACCAATAGTGCAATGTCGCAATTTAGTGTCTTAATTCGTGGTTTTGAATTTTTATTATTTAATCGTAGCTATATTTTAAATATAAGTTTAAGTAATAAACTTTTTAGAATTACGTATTAAAAATTATTTCATTTACTATGCAAATAAAGCCCTGCAAGTTTCAATCCAATGTGTAGGTAATTTACTTTAATTTACATTTATTTTCCAATGAAAAGAACGTCCTGTAAGTTTCCAATATGTTATTTGCATATATATATAGAACTATAAACGCAATGATTTCTTACCTTTTACACACTTTTCACATAATTCTAAAAGTTTATAAACATATTTTTTGAAAGGCTATGGTTTAATTGCGTGCCAAGTTTGGTAAAATTGATACCCAAAAAAAATACATTTGCAACCCAAAATGGTACCCAAAAAAAAAAGGTAAATGTTCACCAAAATCTGTTAGGTACCCTATTTTATTACCTTAAATAAATTTTATTATTAGGACGTTTACCTACATGTTTAATTAAGTTTTGTTAGTCAAATTAAGCAGTTAAGTACAAAAAAAAATATGCAATCCAAAATTAGTAAATGTTCATCAAAATTAGAAAATGGTGATAACATCTAAAAAAAAATAACCACGAAAACTGAAGGCACTGAAGGCAGAGACGGACTAACCTAACGTAACTTATCCATGTCGGATCAGCTCAAAAAGAGCAGAGAACATTAACACCCGCAAGCATAACTTAATTTGGTGCACATTTCTTAAATTTGATTCATGCATGACTTATTCAGACACACAATATACTTATTTATTTGATATACGAATTTACTAATTTAGACATTCGGTTTTTGATAAGTACACATTTCTTATTTAGGTGAACAAAGTATTTGTTTCCTTTTTAAAATATAGCTCCGGTTAAGTAATTAAGATTAAAACCACGAAATTTAAGAGGGAACGCGGCGTACGATTCTTCATACAAACGTATTCCCCTGTTTTCTCCCTGAATAATGTCTAAAAGGCAATTTTTTTTAGCTCAAAAATTCAAGTTCAGCTATAGGCATGTCCCTATCATTTCCTTTTTTTCAAAAACTTATTAATAAAGAAAATATGAGCCTCCAAATATTGCTAAAATTGCCGTATTTTTAATGTCGTAATTAGAGGACTACCAGAGGAATTCTATTAGTTATTTCCATAAAAAAAAATGATAGGAACCTAGTCATACTCTTTCTGGAATTTTTCATGTAAAAAAGTATTGAATCCGCTCAGTTTTCGAGGAGAAAATAGGGGAATACGAAACGTCCAATTCGTAAAAATTTTTGTCTTAAAATCTGTCTGAGCTGTAGCTGTCTTTATCGCACTCTTCGGGGGTGACTTGAGGTATGGGGGGTTACTTACATGTATATGACTAGGGAAGTGGTATCTGTCGATATTTTTTTTATCGATACTGTAGTGATGTCCATCAATGTCGATGTTGACGATTTACTGTTTTTATTTATTAAATTGTGAAACTGTAAGGTTAATTTCCGACTTTTTTATTAAGTTAATAAGATTATCAGATCAAGTCGCAACGATTTGATTTAGCTGCTCTAAAAGTAAGACTAGTCTTATCAAGTATATTTATATACACGCATTATAATGGATGCAAGACAGGTGTAGGTTGTGGGTATTTTATTTAAAATAGCTGGCAAAATGCGAGTTGGATTCGCGCACCGAGGGTTCCGTACGATTATACATTTTTTTTATTATTTGTGATTAAATTGTAAGATATTAGAAGGTAACGGGATAGCTATAAGTTACAATAAACATTCACGTAAAGTTCACATCAGTCCGGAATAAACTCTCTTTCTTATTCAATTTATTTACGAGTATCATCTTATACCCGTTCCAATAAAATTTTAATATATTCAGTGATAATAATATAACTACACGATTACGGTTTTCGGACTTTTTGCTTTACTTGTGCAACTTAATATTGCTTTTTGCCAAATTTCGTGATTCTAGGTCAAGGGGAAGTACCCTATAGGTTTTGACTTTTTTGATCGTCAAGATATGCAGCAAAAATGGAGCATAAACGGCTGTATCTTTTCATATCTTGCATTTACTTAGAACTCTGATCTTTCATTATATTCCAAGGGATTGCAGACCCGAGTATTTTTAGGGTTTCGTCCCAAAATTGATTGATACCTCTACGCATTCTTGAGAAAAATATTCTTGATAGACAGACAGACAACGGAGCGATCCTATAATGATTCGTTTTTTTTTTCCTTTTGAAGTATAGATTATGGAACCCTAAAAAGAATTTAAAACAATAAATAGGACATTTATTCTATCGTCATTTCCGTCTTTTCGCTTACGGGTAAATTGTGTGATCCCGTAAATTATTTCAAGCAAAGGCCATTCGTGAAAAGAAATATCTAGTTTAGATAAGTTCGATCATCATCAGCAACCCATTAAGTCCCACTGCTGGTCTCGGTTCGATATTTTGCCAAAATAAGACATATTTTTTTAGTTTCTATTCCATTTTCGGGAGTTTTTCAGAAATTTTATACCGATATTTTATTTGTATATTTATTGAGCCATAATATTTTACAAGTTTTAGACTTGCAGCTTATAAACTTTTATTGTTGTTGACGAATAACCAAGTTGACGGACAATCTAGTTTCTTCTGAAAATTGTTTTCATGCTACCTCTTCTTTTACCATAATTATTCTCTTGCTGTATTAGGAGTGCCTTTGATTTATGAATACCACAATGATCTTAATTACCATTACAATGATATTAATAAAAACTAAAATTATATTAAAATTCGAACAGAACCCTCAGGACATTTTAGTTAGCGATAAAATATTTTATAAATCTTAAATAGAGATAAGGTAAGTACTACGATTTTTTCCATTATTAACATACACGTAAAAACAATAATAACAACGTGTAGGTAACTAAGTAACACGATGACATCAAATAGACCGATTTAAGCAAAAATGATCCAATTAACATAAACCTCATTTTGACAGCCAGAAAAATACTGCAATGAATTTTAAAGTCAAATATCTCAAAATGAGATTTGTGTTGATTGGATCACTTTTGCTTAAATCGGTCCAAATTTCAAAAACCAAATAAATGCAAAATGTAGATTCGCCAACTCGCCGGTACACGGGCGCGGGGAAGATGCTAGTGGGGAGGAGGGGGGGAGAGAGCTACTACGCATGTGGACCATCCACTCACACATTTAAATCTCAGGCTCAACGCAACAGCAATAGCTACTTCAAATACCTACTTTTCAAATTTCTCGCAGACCGCGTCCCCTCTTAACTCAAAATTGCGACGTTGCCACATATAAGGCATAAATAATGATGACATCAACGTTCTGCCTGGTAGGCGATTGAAAATTCAAAATGCACGTTTTTAGTAAAGCTTTTATTTCAACTTTTCCGGGAATTAAATACTACGTAATCAGTGGCGGACACTGGCGGACCCAGGGAAAGGGGAGTGCGGAACTGAATCTGTTCGCCAAAAGCATCTGAATCCTCCCATGAAAAATCTTAAGTTAGATTATATTTTTTATGTTTTTTTTTCTGGATTTTGAATTGATTGAACCTACCCTCACCTAGGTGAAGCCATTCCCAAACTAAAATCCTGAATCCGCCACTGTACCTATTTAATTGTTTTTCTAAGTTTACATTTATGAATATCACTTCTCAGGTTAATCCTCTTTACTTATCAATACCCCTATTGGTACTGCTGATATGTATGTAATAATTATTTACAATAAATAACATTATGAGTTAAATGGAGCTATTACAATCATTGTTAGTCAACATATAACTAAGATTCCACTTATTTAGTAAAGTACTTTTAGGCACTTTGATTAATACTACATAACACCAGAATATTGGTTATTTTAACTATAACAATCATTAATTTCACGAGACCTGTTTAATCTACCATGTTAAATGCAAAATACGTACAATTGGAACATAAACTGTGGTCCTGAAATGTTGAACAACATATTAAAAATATTAACATTAGGCAGTTTATTTTGATTTTAAAGATAATGTAATGCGACTTTAATAGGTACATATAGTTAATAACTGGTATTTAAACAACGTTAGTAAATAGAAAAAAATATTTATAAAACATGTAATTGGCACTGCAAAATACATGTTTTATAAAGATTTTGTTTCTTCTAACTCAGTCAACTGAATTAAAAAGCCAGAGATGTTAGATTACTTATCTTAAAAACAGAAAAAAAATACCTAAAAAAATAAATTATTCTATACCTATTTATCTCTTAAGGGCAGAGATTCTTCTGAGGTTTGCGTCACTTTCTATTTTAATTAATATACAGGTATAGGGCGATAGGCAATTGGCAATGTAACCAGGCGATTATTATTAACAACAAGAAACATTTAGAAAGTTAGTAATATAATACAATAAGTGTACCGAATCTGCCCGAAACATGACGTTACCACAAACTGTATAAATTATGTCGATAGAGTATTAATAGTCCAAGATCCAGGGTCCATTTTTACAACTGATTACTAACAAGCTATTTTGCCGTATCTTCATTTTGATGAGACACCCAACTTTTTCTCTAACAAAACTTTTGATTGTGATAGCTAACAGGGGTAACACTGGATAAAATATATTATGTCGATTTGACGATCCTCAATACAGTATTACTGTGGGTTTTTTAAATCTTAGGATAATTATTAACATTATTCAAATAAATAGTCGTCCTACAAAATTTATGGTTTGATCAAAGAGTCCCCTCCTGCCAACATGTATCGTACCTATCGATAACGAGGTTATCAAAAATGATTACTAACCAGCTGATTTATATACTGTTGCTTAGTTAATATGTATAATTATAATTTAACAGCCACATTGTCCTACAAATTGCCGATAAAATAACGATATTTTTACAGTTAGTAATTAAATTTTGAGAATCGTTATAATCGACGACGTTATAACGATTCTCAAAAATTAATTACTAACTGTTGTTTTGTTAAATCTCAAATTAGTTATCTAACCCTTATCGATCCCGTTGTCTATAGTTACATGTTGGAAGAAGGGAACTCCTTGATCAAACTATACTTTTTGTAAGACAAATTGTTAATCATTATCTTATGATTTAATCAAATAAAAAATCCCCATAGTTAGTAATACATTTTTGAAAATCGTCAAATCGACATATTTTATCCAGCTACTACAATCGAGAATTTTTATAAGAGATAAAGTTGGGCGTCTCATCAAAATGAAGCTACTCACGGAAAAGTAGCTTGATAGTAATCAATTGTAAAATGGACCCTGGATCCTGCACTGTTGATTACTGTATCGATACAATTTATACAGTTTGCAGTAAAGTCAAATTCGGTACCGTGCCGAACTATAATGTTCATGTTGGATAGGAATATTTACAACGATAGCCAATGAAAGTTCAACTTAATAAGTTAATATCCTCTTTGGAGGTATACTGTTTTATCACGGGTCACTTTCGAGACTACTTCGTTGATCTGTAATTGGCACCCAGTACGGGCCCCTCTCAAAGCCAAATATAGTTTAAGCCTATCATTCTATTGGTAGTCGCACTTGTTTGGTTGTTGGAATATATAATCTTACGTATTTTATTCACTATTTTTTATATCTATCACTGCTTCCAAATGAGTATTTACCCGGTATGTTTAATGTCTCTTGTATTTGAAAAATCACCTTACTACTCAAGTCTAAAGTCTTTACTCATAGTTATTTAAATTGATAACTTTTACTACTAAACTGTTTTAAAATTGGTAGCTATAATAACAAATATTAAAATATTTTGTGACACGATTTAGGAAATAAGGTGATAACATTATCATATTTATTAGTAATTATATTTTAAAGGTTTAACAGTCATAAAAATAAAGCATTTATTTACCCTAATGAAGTAAATATATAAATGTAGCTAAGTACATAAAACTGTGTAGTGTGTATATTGGTATATAAAATATCAGAATTTAGCAATAATGAGTAAAATGGCGTCATGGATTTTTTTGTAGATAAGAAAACTGGAAACAGTACCTAACTACCAGCTAGCTATCAAGTATTTTGAGAACTTTAATTACATGATATTAAATGTATCCCAATGTACTAAATCTACACTAGAATTAAAAACATTAATTAACGACACTTGAACTATTCTTATTTGTTTAATTGACATATGATCACTATTTAACTTGCAATGAAAGCTTTATAATTAGTTTGAGATATTTTCTTTTAATGGCTTTATAGCATTATTAATGATATCACAATGACAATGAGGAGGTCTGAAAATTAAGAACCATTTTTCAGATTTCTGTGTCAGGTAATTGACAACAGTATAGGCACTTTACATGGATTATTGCGCTATAATTTGGTAGGTACTGACGAAACAGTAATATTATTGTAAAACAAATATTGTAATTTTGCTTTTCAATTATGTCTACAGAGAATTATCTCGGTAGATATAATTATGTCGTCAACTTGTATAAACCTACATAACATTTTGGTTTTCTAAAAATATTTCCACAGTCGTAGCTTTTAAAATGCCAATATTAAGAGAGTTACGAGATTAGTACCATTACCGGTGCGTTGCGTCGTCCCAGCGGCGTTTTCCATATATTTTTGTTACATGCCACATTTCAGTCTAAGAATGGTGGCCCATTAGTGCGCTGTGTTGCGTCGTCTCAACGGATCAACGCATTACATGTCAGCACCGCAAGGGGGCGGCCGTTTATCCCTCTAAGTGGAACAATGTCCTTCGTCGCACCAGATCTCCGACAGCGCAGCGCATCACCCTCCCCCCGCTTGGCGTGCGAGGACGCAAGGCAGTAATGTGGCATGTTATAAAAATATATTAAAGATAACGACGCTTCGACGACACAACGCATCGCTACGCACTAATGAAGCACAACCGTTAATAGCATATTTAAATTTCTTTTTTGGTTAAAATGACTGAACTATAGTCTGGCCATCCGTTCTTTGCACAAGAAAAGAGCGGTAAATTCAAAAAAACAAGGGGTGACAACACCGACTATAGACTGAAAAAATGCGTTTGATACTATTATCTCAACTTAAGTAAATATCAACTTTCTAACTACGCCTTTGATAGCTTTCGGCATTATTTTTCAATAATTTCAAAAGAATATTGATTGAAAAACACTAAAAAGACAGTGACATGACAGTTCAAAAATATTGCCATGTATAGATTTTAAAAAACAGTCCAGTGCAGAGAACCGGTAGCTAGACTCTATTACACAGATCTATACGAGAATGTAAAGCCAACGAAACCGCGTAAACGTAACGTAAAGCGTTATTAAGTGCGGAGCAGCTTATATGTGAACAAAACCTAAAATTTAAACAATAGCACGTTAATTTATTTGTACGTATTACTACGTATATTGTAAGGAAACAATACGCTCCATTATTATTTTCTACTTGACAAGACGTGTTTTTATATGCAATACCAAGTATTTATTATGAAAATTTCACATAACAACAGTACCTATATTTAATTAATCTATTTTTTCTGCGGGAATCGTAAGCAAAGAGCATACTTATCATCCGCATAGGCACCATAATTGATTTGTGATTACTGTTTTTATACCTCTCCTGTAATGAGGAATCTCATAGGAATATCAAGAGACTGTAAAATTACAAAGGATAACAAAATCATACCGTCAAAATTATTCTAGGGTGGACTTACTTAAAGTAAATTTAAATCAACATGTTAGCGCGAAGATGGCGTGAATGAGTGTTCAAGGCGTTGGTGGACAATGTTGTGGTATAGCGAATCACGCAGCGTGTTAATATTGCACATGCAGAAGTTTTTCTATCCCCTACTAAATCGACGTCACATACAATGACTTATTCTTAGATATATAATATGGGATGAAATTAGGTAAATATAATGATTTTAATGAAGATATCTGAAATGTCATCGGAAATTTTCCATATTGGATGATGTCAATGTTCGATTAATTAAATTCAATTGGCACTGGACAAATCGGTTTACTATTGTTTGATAAAAAACGTATGACAAATTATTATTTTAAAAACAACGTTAGAAAAACTAATCATTTGACTAACTTTCATTTCTAAAACATATTACTTTAAAAACAATCGTTTGACAAAATACTGCTTTTGCAAATGTTTTACTTCGCAAATATTTCACTTGTTAAAATATTATTTTAATAATGTTCATTTGACAAAATAATTCGTAAAAAATACACACTGCCTTAACTAAGCGAAAAAAGTAGAATTCGGTTCTGGCGTTGTGGTCGCAGTTCTAACCCAACCTAACCTAGCCATTTCAATTCAGTTATACGTTGTTTTGCGTACTACATGTTTAAAAAATAATAATAATATATGAAATGAAGTTTTGACATAACAAAATTGGTCTGGTAAATAATTTCTCAAATGAGTAGTTTGTTAAACAATAGTTTGTAAAATGATAAATTTCTCAAGTATAATTTTTTCAAACGTTTTATAAATGAAAATTTGTCATTTGTTTTTTGTCAAATGATTGGACACCGGACAAATCACCTGACGATGTGAGGTGAGAAATGATGAAATAGGTCTGACAAACTACGTACTGGGAGATATCTCGCATAATATGGGACCATATTAATAATAAGAAAGATTAAAAGACCATATTAATAAGAAGAAGCAACACCTGGGGCCCGATCCAGCTAAATTACACACGTCGATAGCAGACCGATGGACTAATAGGTATCGACCAATCACAGGCCGGCAATATGGCGCGATTGACTTAGTAAGCCAATCACAGCTGTCGAATGACACCATCGGTTTACCATTGTGTTACAATTGTGTTAGCAGGATCGGGCCCCTGGCCAAATTGAGCATTAAATAGCGTCGAGTGATGAAACGTGAAAATCTATAAGTTGGTAGATAAAGGCATCAAATTAAGACCTTTCAACCTCTGAGAAAGTGATCATGTGCCGATATGTTTAATGAGACCTTAAAACGTCACGATTATTACAGAACGCAAAATAAAGCAAAGAAGTCTTGGCATTGAGTTACAAATAGAGAAACAATTTAAGGAAGCTAACAATCAATCAGGCTTCGATACCGTCTACTTTACAACTAATATTACAGGTTGCTAATTTATTTTGCAGTACACTTACTACCTAGTTACGCCCTATCAATACGCACAAGATTAGCATCCAAATTAATACAACACACCACTAACTAAATCAACAACAACTTTTAAGACTACAACTACAGAAACACCTCAATTAAAAAAGGATAAGAAATATTTTGACAAACTGCATTAAATACAAAAAGGTAAAAAAGTCACAGCTCCCCAAGTTCGAATTCAGCTCGCAAGCAAGCTGGGCAAATAAAACGTATGTAATTTATTTTTTATATCGAATAAATTATTCAAATTAACAGAATATTAAAATTGTGTTGTTTATTCAATCTTTATGTTTATTCAAGTTTATTTGGAAACGTGATTGTGATTCTCCAAAAACTTTTTGCAGTACATATTAATCTCGATATCCATTATTTTTTAATGGAAATATACGTTAGTGAGATGTTAAATAAAGGATAATTTAGGATAATGAAGGGATTGGCACACGCGTAAATCAAATTTATAAAACATGAGCAGCGATAAAGTTCATCTTGTGAGTGTTGATCTACTTAATTATTAAATTTATTTTATTTTATTATATTATTTTGGCAAAACTCTGTTGCGACTTCAGACTAATAAGAATGAGCATTATAACTTGGAAGACAAGTACATATATTTATTATATTATTCAAAAGACTCGAGAAATTATTATAAATATAATTCTGATTTTTTAATAAAAATTACTTATCCGGCGGAAGAATAAAAGTAGTTTATTGTTTTTTATATATAAAACGAGACTACTACACTGGCATTATTTCTCAAATATAGCTACCTACAACTACATAGTTACAAAATCACTTTTATGAATAAAGCAACGGTTGATTTTGTAGGCATCATTATAGTAGTGTATATATCATTTATAGTGTAGATCATCCATAATAATATTAGAATTAATCAATCACTCTTTACGTATAATTACATGATTGTTTTGTTTTTGTTTGGTTATTGGGTAATGCCCGCAAATTAAGCTACCTACTAATTTTTACCTCGTAGTAACTAGGTATATTTTTACATTGAACTAGATGTAAGTTTGTTATTAAGACTATATTATTATGAGTTGAGTGCAGACTGTTGTTTAGTGCACCCATGTTATTAGACAAGTGAGTATATAGCGAAACAGTAATGGATTGTCTGCATTAGCAGTATTCTAGGGCCGGTAATGTTTAATCTCATAAATAATTTAATAAGGAGAGTCAGGGTCCCTTCTATTCTAAAGAGTTGTTCTTGACAATGCTATATGACGGGATCTGTTGGAGCAATATCCAGGAGCCAACCCATGGAAAGACATTGTCCCCACATGACTTGATAATTTAATAGTTGTGGCCATGATAAATTATGCGCCTGTGTCAAAACTGGCAGATAAGTGCTAGATAGCCTATCTGGAACTTAAATAACAAATATTAGAAGTATTTTTTATAAATAATCTGTCACAGGCTTTACTATCAGCCAAAACACTTATCTATCAGTGGTGAAACAGTGTGTAATATTCGGAATTATTTCCATAGATAGACCTATACATACATACTTGAACTTCTATAGTATCACAAGTTTTAATACAAGTATGCATACCTAAGCAAAGAATTACGTCACCGCGTACAATTCCTCATGGGTGATTAATTAGTTCTGACACTTAATTTAATAAATATAGGTGGTGTAAAAGCACCATTCAAATTTTTAGCTATTAGGCTCCACAACTATGAAATGTGGAACCAATTACCATTAAAAAATATGAATGTGTAGGAATGTAACAATGTTTTATACAGGGGGAATCAAGCACGCTAAGATAATAGTAATAGTAACAAGTAAATACAATAGCACAAATATCTTAGTGGAAATTATAATACTTTCTCAATTAACATTTAATAAATACAGAATACTTTCTCAATTAACATTTAAATACAGAATATCCATAGAATATTTGTTTTTAGAACTTGACTACCACAAAATCTTGATTCAGCCTGTATGAATGTAATAAGAATTATAATTGTATAAGTGCTTTAAGGGAACAACTTCCAATGAGATAAAAAATAACTATTTAGATCCATTTCCTAAGGTTTTCTCAACTGGGGACAAGTAGACAACTAGACATGTATGCATTTAGTTATAGCTTGGCAAAAAAGTGAAGAAAATAATGGGGGCACTCTAATTCATTTGTATGGCAACCCATCAACAACCTTTGTAGCCCATCAACTAATCTTGATACTTAACTGTAATTTTTAGTTAGAAGTAAAATTTAGTTGCAATAGTATTGTTTGATTGAGAAATAAGTTACATACAACAGTGCAAGTATCAACAACTATTATAGAGTGATTAAGTACCTATATGTTTGATGTCATTTTGTACAATAATCCAGCTATTTCCTATGATACAAGACTTACGGATTAGCTTTTCTACAATATATTAGCTGGTGATTTATTTAAATAACTATCAATTACCCACCATAACAGCGGTTCTTTGGTAATTATTGTAGATATCCGAAAGTTGAATTTCCCTTCATACCCTTCAAAACAATTGCCTGTTAACTTCATAAATCACTTGTCTGTCAGAATGCTGTAAACTTTTATCCATTTTTTATCGTTCTACATGTTTTATGTGGTCGAAATCTAAAATGTGTATGTTTGTTTACATACAAATGATGTATGAAATGTCATTGAACCATAGACAACACCTAAAACTTTAATTAATTATTTGCCAGTCAATAAAAAAAAATTGTTCCCTTTTATTAATTTTTTGCCAAGCTATAAATTGCTTCAGTAATAGTAAACTGAATAAAAACTAAATACATGTTATTGTTATTTTTGTGGTGTGCAGTTTGGTTAGTTGAGGGGTCAACACTTAAATATCAATTAATAGCATGCTGTTACCCACAGGTGGCATGCAACAAACAGCAGCAAGTAATGAAATGATGCAAAAATTTGTATAAAAAGTAATAATTGATTCCACATTATATTCCATAAAATTAAATTCACAGACAATCTAAAAAGAAAACTAATTCAACTGAGCCACAGAAAAAACAGCCAACAGACAATATTTTTATAAGTCTTACGTTACTTAAATAAATAGGTAATTTTATGTTATACTTTACCCCGTCCATGTTTGTAATACCTTTTTTTGTAACGTCTAGACAAAAAATATTTAACAACTAGAATAAGAATAACAAAAGATAATATGTACAGGAGACTTAACATTCCGATGTCCAAATTGGAGAAGGGACTTGTTGCTGCTGCTGCTGACCTTGCCCGCCGCATCATTTGGATGTTGTCTGCTCCATACACATTTTGTAGATACTGGAACACAGCTGGAAGGTTCCAGGCCCCTCTGCTAAGTCTACACTCAGCACACCTGGCAACACTTGGGAACTGAATTTTTGGATGCTCAGGGTCTTCTGTCACATCACCAGCCAAACGCAAATTAACTTCATTGTGGGCTATCCATAACCACAGAACAGCTTTGTCATTGTCTTTCACATCAAATATTCTGTTTCTTGCAGCCATTGCTTGGAAGTGTTGCGCACAATCAGTACATCCAAAGAAATGTTTAACATAACCATGCATTGCTTTCAACACTTTTATGCCTTCATTGCCAGGCTTCTGAGCTGCATTAACAGTAAGAGTATGAAACAAAGTCCACAGGCCACAGGTATATCCTCGGAACTTGGGTTGACTGCCCTTACATCTAACATATTCTAAGTTATTTGTTGTATATACTGGTGAGTGGGCAGTTTCTAATGTTTTGACTAATTCATAAACCTCACTCCCACTCCAATTACTTTTTGTGCTAAGAGTAGAATGTAAATCCTTTACATATTCTTTCAGATTTCCTTTAAATGGGAATGATGTAATAATAACATCTAAGTAATCTAATAAAGCTTGCAGAGGTTCACCACTTAAAGATTTAAATCTAGTGATTTCTGTATGCAAGCTTGTCTTTAATGTTTTCTCCAAGTCACTATAATAAACAAAGTCAGTATTAAAGGCAACAGGTCTTTCATCAGAGTGCTCATTGGTAATTATTTCTTTGCTTCTTTGATCTCGACTTGGAAATGCGTAATTTTTAGATTTTAAAAATGTGTTGATAGCTTTTAGAGTAGTTTGCTTAGATTGATCTTTCGAGTTGAGAGGTGTAGCCTCAAGGGTGGAGCTGACTGCAATAACACCTGGGAACTGTTTTATGTTAGCAATAGTAGCTAGCTCACTTGTGTCATATACTCTCTTTACTCGGACATGTGGGTAATCATTTAAATCTAATGCCAATTCAGAACCAACAGTTGAGTTAGCATCTTCTAACACAAGGAACGTATATTGGTTATCATGAGGCATGTCTTTCATAGCTGCTGAGTAAGAGATGTATGAGTCTATATTAAATGATGGAGCAATTTTTAAATGTCCAAGTGATTGTTCCGACTGCATCTTTGTAATTATATGACCTTTAAGTTTTTCAGAGGAGTCAGCAATCTGTATTTTGTCACCAACATTACCATTGCTTTTAATATAAAATTCATGTAAATAACGCAGTGAAGGATAGGCCATTACTTCAAACTGGCGGCAGATTTCATTATTTTCTTCGACAGAACAGTCAAGAACTGCTAAACGGATAATATTCTTCCATGGAGTAATTTCAGAGGCCATAGTTTTAAATCTAGGCGCAAATGCCCGACAGTGGCCACAATAACTATTGTAAAATTGAACAACGAGTGCATGTTTTTGTCCATAAATTTTTCTTTCAAAATTACGGTTTGTTAAAATGTCAACATGGTCCGACTTACTATAAAGTCCCTGCTGATCGATATCACCATCGTTCACTACAACTGCACTGTTCACTAATGCAATGATAAAAGGAATAAACAGAATTGAACGCCTAAAGTTCATAATGAATGGCTTCCGTTTTATGCCGACAAGCACGAAAACGTATTTAAGTCAACTAATACACAGCTTTAACCGGTGGCTGCGGTACCCGAACTAAAGTAGATCTGAATATAACCAATCTAGCATTTTATTTCAAACGCTCAAATGTGAATACGTCATTGCTTCAATGAAATCAAATTCTACGAAGACGAAGAGAAGTATGGAAAATACACAGTCCGTCCTGTCAATCAAAGAGTAAATGTCAACAATGTTCATTTCCATCTGACAGAAATGACAGTTCGACACAAATAGTGTTGTGTTGATGTAAAATATCACTAGAAATCTTTGACTAAAATACTAATATCTATTTATTTGTATCTAAAGCGGGCTATAGACATTCAGTTTTTATTGAATATTGTTTGGTATATACAAATGTGTGTGTAGGCAAACCTGAAAACTGTGCAGTGTTTCTTTTTTATTATATGTCTGGTGCGATTTAACTAGGCAACCTATTTGCAATAAGTCAATGTGAATATTATCTATCATTTATTTTTTATCACTAATAAATAACAGATGAGGATATATATTCCTTAATGGGATCTTGTACTATCCTTACTGTCATAAAATTATGAAAATATAATAGCCAGTACAAGTCATTGAAGAAACAGACCAAAAACTTATCATGTAACAGAGACATAAGCAGTATAGTTGCTATAACCAGGGCCAGGCTAGGCTCACTAAAAATGCTATTACAATCTTTAAAACAATTTGAGAACTTTGTTTTATCTAGAGCCTTGGTTAGAATATCTGCAGTCTAATATTCGGTCGAACAGTAGTCTATGTTAAATCCATTATTAGAATAAACTTCATGAATATAATAGTAGCGCACATTGGTGCTTAGACCGTTTATTGAAAATCCCGGTTTTAATGAGCTGAATTGCGTTCTGATTATCTATTTTAAAAGTTACCAGTACAACAATGTTGAGATCAAGCAACCAGGATTTTAGGAACATTGACTCCTTACAACATTCCGCTGCTGAGATGAATTCAGCTTCGGTTAATGACAACGTGACAATTGGCTGTCTACGTGAACACCACGCCACTAGTTCTCCACCCAGCATGATAATAATATCCCGTAGTGCTACATCTTGTTTTAATGTCTCCAGCATAGTTAGCGTCGCAGAAGACAGAAAACTTTAGTTTTTTATTCTTCTCATAGTGTACATCCTCTCCTAAGGTGCCTGCCAAGTGCCTTAATATTCTCTTTTCGATTTCTATCAACTATGTCTTTGTTTTCGGGATTTTCCATGTTTCTGCTTGCCATGCCAACTGCGTATGCAAGATCTGGGCGATGATAAATATAATAAACTCCGAACCGCCTCTCTGTATGGAAACTTAGGACTGTTTTTCAACACAGGCTTTCATCTTCTTCTGGTTTACATGGTGTATCAACATGTTTACAGTTCTCCATGTTATATTTCTTTAAAATTTGTACCTACCCTACCTACCTACTCTACCTATCTACTCTACCTAGCTACCCTACCTACCTACCCTACCTGCCTACCCTACCTACCTACCTACCCTACCTAACTACATAAAAAAAAAATAACATCCTTGAACTTCAACGAACATTTAAAAAAAAAATTGGCCAAATTGGTCCAAGCGTTGTTGAGTTATCATACTTTCGGTTGATGGTTCTCAGAATGTAATGTTTAGCTTGTGCATCTTTTGTTTTAAATTTGCCTTTATCGTATTCTTTACATAATTTATATTTTCCAGCAATTTCACCCACTTGCTTGGAAAAAGAATATCAAATTGGAATTTTTTTATAATATATGACTGCATACTTAAATTTATATAAATATGTCATTGAATAATTCATTTTTATATCGACGTGCTTCCATCTGTTACAAAAGAATAAAACACCAACACACATATCGAGCCTTTTCAGGAAGAACATCGTAAGCGCCAAAAATCTCAAAATGGTTTTTTTGTCGCTACTACATGATCAGACAAATGCGCACTTTTTGCGCTTACTCCCAAGTCTTAATTCAAAATATGACATTTTTTAACACATTAAGAAGTTTTCATCGTTAATCAGGTACCTACTTGTCTCTTACGATGCATATTTTGGTATACATTTTATTGTATGCTCCGTACTTGATGCTTACGTTAATAATTATCATAACATAGTATTTATGAGAATGAGTCGAGGTTCGTGTTTTGTTATCTTTGAAATGAATATGAAGCTAAAATAGGTTTTAACGAAATCTGTTCGATTATTTTCAAGTAATAATCGATGAAAGAAAATATCACGATAAAATCGTGTTGTACCTGTGACAGACAGACGATAAATAACATAAATAACTATCTACACAATTTGTATCATTCATCTCTCAGTAACGTTGACTAAATAATAACAGAAAGCAGTTTTCTTAACATTTTATTTATTTTTATGAGTAAACCTGTATAAAGCCAAAGTTAGTGTAACAATAGGTAAATAAATTTTAAAACGCAACCGACATGTAGAAAACACCTCGTGGTAAGCATAGACGTTGATTTCAACGTAACTGACAAAACTTCGTGAAATTGAAGCAGTTTGGTAATAAGTACTATGGTATTATATCAATAGTTGTATGCATAACAAATTATAAAAATTTCGGAAACCTATTATAATTACTTTTTAATTAGGGATGAAAAACCTTCTCCTGCAAAAATCGCAAATTGTCGGTTACGATGTTCTTCCTGAAAAGGCTCGATATGCACACAATATGTTTTTTCAAATAAAGAAACACACATACATACATGTAATTCACTTCAACAGTTCAAAACTTACCGTTTGTATGAATGCACTCAACAATATGTCACGTCCAAAATGAAATGACTGTCACCGTGGCGCAGTGGTTAAGGTGGTCGCCTCGCCACTACATCGCCGAGCTGGGTGACGTGGGTTCGATTCCCACACGAGACAAATATTTGTGTGATTCATAGATATTTGTTTCTAGTCTGGGTGTACTTTGTGTCCGTTAGTTTCATGTTTGTAAAGCTCCCCGCGACACAGGGCTTGTTCCCTAGTGCGGGCGTTGTCTTTTTAAAAATAAAAATAAAATAAATAAAAATAATAAAAATAAGAAATGAATGACATAACAACATGCTTGTACTGTCAACACTGAAAAAAGTTTCAATTTGACAGCAAAATCCCCATTAACAAAATGATCTGCCAGTTATTTAATTAATTTGTTACAAAAAATGTGTTATATGAAGAACTGCTCGACCGATTTTGTGCAAACTTCACAAAAACCATCTACTAAATAGTCCGAACAAAGCCTAAACATATGTTTTGGATTTGGATAGGTGAGCCCGTTCTTGAGTTATAAAATTACAACGAAAAGTGGCATTGATTTATATAAATATAATATATATATATAGAGATTATACACAATAGACTATAATATAAAAACTGGCCAAGTGCGTGTCGGGCCACGCACAGTGTAGGGTTCCGTAGTAGCCCGTTATCACAATATAGTACAATTCTGTTGGGGTACTCGAATGAAAACTATATATATATAATAAATAACCCGTTTGTACAGCGCCATCTAGCGGCACTATTGAAAAACTTATGATTTATTATATACTTGATATTTTGTTTTTAAGAACGTTCATACATTTTCAAGTTGCTCACAAATAGGTTTTTAAGTCACGCACACAGAGCCGGAACACGCACACTTGGCGGGCATTTTTACAATTTTGATTTCAGAACTATGCCAAGTATCCAATGGGGTAGTAAAATATCGATTATGGTATCACTCAGCCCAAAAACATTAAAGTTCAAGATGGCGGGCATTTTTAGAATTTTGACTTCAGAACTATGCCCATTGATCAATGGGATCGTCAGATATCGATTTTGGTGCCCATCAGCCCAAAAACAGCAAAGTTAATAATTTAATATAAGGCGTTTTTTCTTTTCAAAAATCATTTTAAAATATTTCAAAAGGGATTTCGAAAATATTATTTTAATTTCAATTACTTTAGTCCCGGGCGAATCAGAAAGTGAGCTTGTTTTGTAGAATTTCTTAAAATGCTGTGCGGAAGAACTAACTAAAATACGTAAAATAAAAAGTCTGTTTTTCTTAATACACTTTTTAGATAAGAAAACTGTTGTTCATATATGCCAATAATTACTAAGCTTCATATAAAGACATATTCTGTAGCGAACGTGGAAATCTCGTGATTTCATGTATTTCTGTATGAACCCTCTTAAATGCAAGTCTTTAGCCGTTATAAACCAGCAACTACTTTATCTTAGTCACTATAAAGGATTAATAATAAGGATTTTGTATTTGGTACAAAATTATCCAACACCCAAGTTCAACGACTATTACTGCAAAACTAATAAAGTTATGTTAATCGTTATAATTTTCATTTAAAGTTTATGAAATGCACTATCATCATGAATTTTTCCAGATTTTTTAAGCCAGCAGTTTAGCTTTTAGAGGGGGGGGGGGACGCCTTACTTGAACAAAAATTTGCTCTTTAAAGTTTAATATTTCGTAAATGGACGATTAAATCGAAAAATTATGTTAGTAACTCCCTAGTCATTTTAAAAGACCTATTCAACGATACCCCACACGATGAGGTAGACGACAAAAAAAATATTCATCTCCACGTCACATGTATGGGAGCTACCCTAAAAAAAAATATTTTCCAAAATTTTATTTTACCACTTTGTCGACGTAATTGATATACACACTCCTACAAAATTACAGCTTTCTAGTACTATCAGTCTCTTAGCAAAACCTCGGACAGACAGACAGACAGACGGACATAACGAAACTATAAGGGTTCCTAGTCAGAACTACGGAACCCTAAAAAGGAGGTTTTTATTCAACAATATTGTAATATGATGTTGAATATGATAGTTAATATGATGAATTTATTGATCATTGTTGTGATTAATATTATAGTTATTCAATTACACTATTATAATTAAAATAAAAAAATTAAGTAGAGAAATAGAAGCTATTCGAAATTGAATTTATTAGTCGAATTACCTTCGATATATGAAACTATTTGGGCTTCACTACGAAGCGTTCAAGTTAAGTTAGTTGATTTTTAATCTGTTAAGTCTAACTTTAACAACAATTTAACAATGTGGAATAAATTTATGAAGTTTATGAAATAAAAACAGAAATAATAAATTAGGTATTCTTCTCATAATCTAGTTCTTTTCAGGTATTTTTTACACTTTGTGTGTTAAGTGCTTACAGACGTTTATTTAATAATATATTCGCAGTTAACAAAGGATACAGGTAATAAAAGTTATTAATAATTGATAATTGCACGTTATTTAAGTCCAAATTTTCTAATCCTACTTATCATGTATCTGGATGTACTTTAGGTTAGATTTTGATAGCTCATGAAAAACCTCGTTTTCTGTAGTATCAGAAATAAATTATTTTATTGTTATTATTAAAAATATAAACACGGTGGGTAAAGCAGTCCTCTACTCAACTTACAAATCTAGGACAGCACCAAGTTATTTATAGACCATCAGACATTGTACTTGATTATTGATTATTATTTATTTATGCGCACGCATCAGGTACCCTAGATAAATCTGTTCCTACGGGAGATTGCTCTCTGCACTCAGTTTACTACCGTACTTTGCGCCACGGATACGGTGCATCGCGTTGTGTGTTGTTACCGATTAATTATTGTATAATCTTTGTGAGGTACCTACCATATCCACTATTACATTCATTTAGTAAATACCGTTATAAAAAGATATTCAAGTGAACAATTTGTAGATATCCATCTGTGTTGTAGGTAAAATGTCGTCGCGGTCTTTCCGTAAAAAGGTTGGTAGCAGCCTGCCACCGCCCAACTCTGACTCGGATTCAGATTTTGACCCGCCAACAAACCGTCCTCAGCAGAGATCCACGTATGAAGGCGTAAGTACATTTTATTATATCAACAACAAACTGAACATCTGGTAATGAAATGAAAGATGGGTGTTTTTTATGAGATTAATTTTATTGATAAACTACATGAATCATATAAGAATGGTCTCTTTTGTTGGATCCATCTATCAAAAGAATGTTATATGTTAAGGTTAACCTATATTTAACTTGTGAATCCCGGGCAGAGGTAGCTAATATGGGATGGGGTGTTGAAAGGGGAGGTGGGCTTGATAGGGAGGGGGTGGTGCAGAGTGAGGTGGTTGTTAGGGAAGGTTTGTGGGGTGGTGCATTTCTGGACTATGGGGAAGGGGGGTTAAACATCAGCATCCTTCCATTATAAATGAATAATATATATCTGTTTAAGTTAATTTGAATCAAAATGAAATGAAATCTCGTTGAATGAAAGCACTCAGTAGTGAACCATTCAACCAAGATGAATCTCGGTTGAATGGTCACTACTGTGTGCTTTTAATTGAGTTGTTTTTTTATTATTCTTATAGGGTTTAAACCTTATATGGAAAAAATGGAACCATTATAAGATCATTTCATTGTCTGTCTGTCTAAGTCTGTCAAGACACATTTTTCAGGAATTCATGAAGGTATCAAGCTGAAATTAACATCAAACACGCTGATCTGCAATCTCTTGCAGCAATGAAACATTCTAACTTTTAAGTAGATGCAATTGAAAGATACAACCGTTTATGCTCCTTTTTTGTTGCATATTTTGACGATCAAGGGAATCAAAACCAATAAGATAATTTTATTCTCGTTGATCTAAAATCATGAAATTTGGATTGAAGCAATATCAAGCTGCCCAAGTAAAAATCCGAAAATGCTAAATTTGTAGTTCCATTGCTAGAATTTATTTGAGAGGTTATCGATGCAAGTATTCTCGCAGAGTTTATAAAGATTAAACTGAAGACTGACGTTAACCAACCTACTTATACGTGAATATTTATTGTAAAGTATAGCTATCTCGTTACCTACCTTTATCTATTCAATCACAAAAATATAAAAAATATATATGTATATATAAAAAAAGTTAGTACGGAACCCTCAGTGCCCAAGTGCACAACCACTTGACTGGTATTTTTATTGGAATTATATTAATACATATGAGGAATAATATACGAATTATATTGAGGACACTTTTTTTTTAAATCTATTAATGTAGTTTTTCTTTTCACTAAAATAGATGACATGGTTTATAAGAACAGATCTTCGTATCTCTTATAGTTTTAGTCATGTCCATACTTAATGTTCTAAATGTAAAACTCTGGATAACTATACTACTACGAAATATAATAATAGAATAAAGTTACAGCTTAATACCACTGATATCAGCATAAGAAAATACAAATTGCACAGCATTTTTACCGAGTTGCTTAGGTAACATTCTACATGAAAATCGACCCAAGTATAATATATTGTATTTATTCTAACGTTCTAATAAAGATACACTATAATACACGCAAGCTACCTTTATTCCGCCCTATGCCACTGGATTTGCCTCTGGGGTCACAAAATGGAAAAAATCTTCCGTCTTAAGCCACTGTTCTAAAAGTAAAGCATAATCTATTTACTTGCTATACTATATACAACCTTGAATGATTTAAGGATTTATTTGAAATTCGATTTTCAGATATTCCAGCACACTCTTGTCATTGGGTTATAGTTTAATTTTTATATGGTTTTGCAGTAGCAATTAGCATTTTGAACAATAGAAAAAGATGTAGATGGGATATTGGGATGGGGATATGGGATACTTATTGTAATCATAGTACTGTATGTCTTATACCGCAATAAATAAATAAATAATGCAATTATGGATCAGGTGTGATTAGGTGAGAGCCAACCCTAAAGATGAACACTTATTTTGATTAAATGTTTTATTGAGTTTGGTTTCTCCAAAGAAGGCCGTTAAAATTTCGACAACTATAAAATCCAAAGGGAATACATAGCATACGTAAAGTTCCGTATTGTATTTACCTATTTCTCAGCACTCCGGTGAAGTTTATTATTATAGGTCCACTCGCTTTGAATAAGCTTTTGTTTGCATCCTTCATTTAGCCTAAAATGCGATCTTATACATCCTATACCCAGGAGGTATTCCATATGCTCATATTCATATATTAAATCATTTTGCTATTAGTTCTAGGATAAATTACTTAACTTAAAGACTATTCACCAATTTGCAAGCTTATATGACGTTCTGTATTTATAACTGCATTCTGTAGGTATTGATTTGTAGCCTCGCCCGGACATAGCTAACGGGTGGAAAGGGGTGGTAGGGAGCAGGATTATATTACGTTATATTGCAGCGGCGCAATGCCTGTATTGGGTAGAAAATTAACCGGGCGTTGCTAGGATGTCCTCGGTTGGGAGAGACAGATTTTATTGAATTGTGTGTTGTTATGTTAGACGCTTACGACGCACAGTGATCAACTATTAAAAGTTAGCGTCCCATAATTATATTTGATCAATATCTCCGTATTTCGAAAAATCATTTTATTAAAACTTGAGGGTAAATTGTTTACAATATACTAAAAACTCAACATTATGCAGTCCGTAATTTAGCGGATAATCTCATTTCGAAAGTAAAATTATTACAACAATACTGATTTATAGTTGTTTTGAGCTCCCATTCAAGTTAAGATCGATTAATAAATCAATAGAAACTATGAATTGAAAAAAAGATTTCACATTGAGGAAGATCTGTACTTTTTACCTAAAACAAAATAGATGGATTTATATTGTAAAAAAATATAATTACCGTACTGATATTTACTAAGTTTTCTAAGTTTGAACTGGGGAGGTAATTTAGCCTACTTTACCACGCTGACCAGTTGGGTTGATATAGGGGTTTGTTTCGAATTTTCTTTTTCTCGCAGTGCTCTTGTCTGCTTAAGGGTTACCCTTAGTCGCCTTTTTCGACACCTACGAGTTGAAATGGGGCAGTGACATTACGTATTCTTAATACGTTATTACACGGACATGTTACGTATAAAAATACAAATAACCACACTATCATTTTGATTCCATGGGATAGCCGGGACTGTTAGCTTTATAACAATATGCATTGTTTACCTGTGATTACCGGTTTCTATGGTAAAAATGTGTTTTTTAGGTAACAGTGCCACAATAAACAACATTGATTTATGCAATATTTTGTCCTTTAGACCAGTGTAGCCGCTATCAAAAGACAATAAACTTAAACTATTTTATCAGATTTTGGAGGCATTAAAAGTACCAGAATTGTCTACTACAAGCAGCGACAGTCTTCAAAATGTTGTTAAAACCGCAACTTGAAGATTTTGGAAAAATATTCCTCAATATTGTTAGATTCCGGATTCAAAATGAGAAATGGCTTGAACAAGTTTTATTAATAACCTCTAATGGGAGAGAAACTTCACCTTCAGACGTAGAGACGTCTAGATAAGCAGGACGTCCAGTAAAGAGCTTTTCTGACCTCTCTGCTTAAACTAAACGTAGAAGATTAAAAAGAGGTGAAATCAAAATGTAAAGAAGAAAGTCTTGCTGCTTCGATTAAGTTACACTCAGAAGAAAACCGGAGTGCATAGATTACCAGAAAAAGATAAGATTGTAAAAGAAATTAGTAAATCGCAGGAAAACTGTATATTTTATTCATGTGAAGAAGCTTTAGCATATTTTGCCTGATTTGAAATGAACCCGCCTTCAATATACTGCTTTAAGGGTACCTGCAATCCTTAATAACTTGTTTCCTCCTTTCTACAAGATTATTGAAGAAATACAAAGTTTTGATCTAGAGAATATTACTGTTCCATAAAGGTCAGTGGAAGTTCCCCTGCAAGATCTTATCGATCACACGGTGAAAAATTTTCACTCAAGCTTAAAAATTATATCAAGTCAAAATAATTCAAACAGGCAATTAAAATAATTTCAAATCTGTAAATTTGGACGATACTTATTTACGAATTCATTAGTTTAAATTCAATATGTCGATAAATTTAATTATTGTGAAAAAATATCGGCAACAGATCCAGACAACAAAAACATATAATGCCAATTGAGGTACATAATCTTTTACATGAACCCGAAGTTGTGTTACTATTTCAGTATTCAATAATTTCGTCCGCCTAACTTAAAATAAAAATTGATTACTGTGCGTCGTTGGTATTGAAAAGAGACCTGTGTTATTTTAATATTTCACAAGCTTTTGTTTTACTTTCACTTTGTCTGTTCCGTTCTCTTTCTCTCCGTGAACTCTGTAATCAAATCTTGCAAGTTAAACTTATACTTACCGGTTTCCGATTGAGCTGAAATTTCGCAGGCATGTATTATCGCGTGACAAGGCAATATTATGATGAAATGGAGGTGATCTCATGATGGAGCTTGGAAGGTTGCCATAGGAACTTTGTAATTAAATGACGCAACCCCATCGAGTTAAGACTCATTTGATTCGTCTTGACAAGTATTTTGTCTTTACATGGTATCCAGGGTCTGAGGATGGAGCTGGAAGGTGGCTATAGGAACTCCATTATAAAATAATTGCATCGAGTTTGGGCTTTAGGATCTCCGTAGTAAAACGACGTATTCGCATCGAGTTTGGGCTCGTTTGATTCGTTTTGATGAGTACCGAATGTAAAAGCTTCTTTAAAAAATTAATATTTTTCTGATTTAAATTTATTTCTTATAATGTTTCTTTTTACCAGACTGTTAGGACGGGTATTGTTTTTCGCGCGTATCTTGTATGTTTGTAAATTTCTTTATTCCCACGAATCTTCCAAACGGCTGGATGGATTTTGACAATTAGGGTATCGTTAGATTCGTTTAGAAAACCCAAGTGTCCTTAGATAGGTTTTAAGAATAAAAAGACTTAAACGGCAGGCTGTTGACGCCAAATTGTAAGAAGCTCAATTTTATGTTTTATTTTTATTTATTTATTTAATTAAACCTATCTTATCGAGTTGGGTATCAAAATAAAGAGAATCAAAAGGAGATTACATATATTCAAAAAGAGATTATACATAATTGAATGGTTCCAAATTGTAAGTAGTTCTATTTTTTTTTAACCAAACCTATCGAATAGAGTATCAAAATAAAGGGAATCAAATGGAGATTACAAATATATACATATGTTATGTATTTAAATTTAATCAGGTATAATAATATATAGGCCTATGTTCAGCAGTGGACGTCATTGGGCTGATATGATGATGATGATGATAATAATAATATTACAATAAATTTACGGTCTTTTTAGTGCGTTGCTCTCCGTTGATTTTTTGCAGTCGGGTTATTAAATATTTTTAATTATATTTACTTGTTGATCGAGCTATGTTTATTGTTTTTTACGGAGGAAGCGTTTAAAACCTTCTTAACTGCCTCTATCAGACAAAGCTATTGTCAAATATAACGTGCATAGTAATCCCTGAAAATATTTTCGGTTGATGGTTAAAATTGACACTTTGCCACTGATTTATATGCGGATTGGCAAACTATAATTCTTTCCTTTCTTCAATTCTCCCAACACATCGTACGAGTAAAAGTAAAACAGTAGGTATAGCGAATACGAGCTAGCGGCTAGCTGTACTTGAATAAAATAACTAGTTTATATTGCTAAGTAGGTACTGTTTTAGTATTATGCACCATACAGAAAAGCTAGAGTAATGTGTCCTTTTCAGTTGGAGTTAAGCTCCAGTTCCGAGTCCGAATCGCAGCCCGAATCGCAGCCCTCCGAGGAAGATGATGAGGCTGAGGAAGCGCGTTTTGCTGCCACACACGCTCATCCAGGTGGAGCACGCAAGAAAGTAATGAAGCCGAAAAAAGCCAAGGGCAAGAAGACTAAGGCTGCTGCTGGGCAAGCAGCTCCTGGGACTTCTGCTTCTGCTTCTGCTGCTGCTTCTGCTTCTGACCCGCCGCGCGTTTACCGGCAACAGGTATTTATTTAGTTTTTACATTTTATATTACTGGTACTTGAAAGCTTATGTTTATTTACTAGTCATGTTACATATTTTATAGCTTATTTTCACATAATATTGCTTTAATTTAATTGAATTTCAATAGTTAATAAAGTTTAAATGGTTTGGGATAGCCAATAAGTTCAGTGAATTGCCTGACATTTTTACAAACGGCTACCAAATAGACCTATTATGTTATTCGGTTTCCGTTTATCGAAGAAGAACTTTTATTTTACTTGTACCTACGCTTCATGTTTTACAGAACAGCTGTGTAATTTTTTTTATAACATATTTGCTCGTAAAGGGTCTCTTATTTCACCAATTTCAGTGTCGTAATGTATCTCATTACGCACTAGTGCGGTAATGTAAAGTAAAATGCACGGCTTCTCACGATCACAGACTAGTAATCAAGATGCTCCGTCTAAAACGAACGGTACTTTTTTAAATCTTAGCAAAGAGTTTTTATGTCAGAAAAGTGGTCAACATTTTATGAATAAATTTAAATTTGGGAGATAAAATAATTATGATATATATAAAATAAACATTTAATTCTTTAACTTAATTAATTTAGACCATAAATTACAACCATTTATCTGTAATAAAACACAAAAATATTAATTTACTTTAATAATACTGGCTGTTTTTGTGTTTTTGCCTTAAAATAAAGCGCTGATGCGCGCGCATCGATAATTTGTGACAATTAAAAATTATTCCGCGCGCTTTTTCTTTTCGCTGTATTTATTTTTTTCTAAGAAAGTCCGTATTTTATTTATTTCCTCGCAAATATGTGTTATAAAACGTCGTATGACATTCGTGCGCTTTGATAATTACAGCCTCTGCTTTCTTCTAGCAATATCGCCTCGGCTGTAATTATCAACTTACCGCACTTATATCATAATGCGGCACAACCATTAACCTGTACTAACACTTGCACAATGGCTTGACAAATAACACTGCCTATTGTCGTGGAGTTCTATTAGTTTTCTATTAGGGTTACTTATTATTCAATCAAAATCTTATATTTTATACATTTTGTTTAAATCGTCACAATGGCTATGTTGGAAGTATGTGGTGGTGGCATGTGTCGTACCTATGGACATTTAAGAACCCCAATTTCAAGGCGCCTCGTTTTGTAAAAAATCGAGTTATCCACTCAATTATGTGCGAATAAAGCTAATAATTTATTAATGTCTAGTTTTGTCCAATGGTATCTACGTTACATGTTTGTACCTACTATGGGAAACGCTATATGTACCTACCTTTGGACAAAACGCCTGAAAACACTTTAACCGCATAATACAGTGTTAAAGTTATTAACTCTGGATAGATATAATATTTTCCTCCATATTTAACTCTATCAATCACCGTTCTGTGCATATTTATGTTCAGAAAGTTTAAAGACACGGGTTATGTAAGTAACTCAAAATGCATTACGAAGTACCTATGAGTAGCTTGGCTTCGAAAAAATCATTGCGTCATGTTATGAATGAAAAAATAAATATTAAATTATTATATAACGAGTCTACGTCACGTATTATGTGTATTTAAGGAATATGAAAATTCCTTATTTATTTGCCTGACGTTTCATGTCAGTCATGTCCAAAGGTACAAAAACACTATAAGTATTCTAAAAAAAAACTAATTTAATGCATAACTTTTTGGCTGTTTAGTGATAATAAGGTTTTAGTTTAAACTGCTTTTACATCGCTGTGAATATTTAATCACTAAAGCCTATTTTAGTTTTAACTGCCTATAATCATGTACATAAGAAGGCAAGGTGAAAATGTAAAACAAAATTTCGCTAGTTGTAAGTCTAAACACACCTTTCCGTGTTCATTGAGGTGCGTTTTTATATCTACAGATATGGAACGTGTTGTGTCTGTGGGTTAATACAAACTGTATAGAAGAATCTTTGAGTCTGGTACGGCACGCGTCTGACACGCTCAATATCTGTAGGTAGATATAAACGCAGCTTCAAGCTACGTTTATATATACAGACACGTAACGTATCATACTGTATCCGACGCTGATAGACGCCTTTTATTTTACATCTAGCGTGTCATAAGCGTTCCATTTCAGACATCGACAGGCGCGCCACTCACTATTGGACATGCTCTCACTAGCAGTTACCGAGTAGCCTTAGTAAACTGACGCTTTTAGATAAACGTTACGTTTCGTGATTTTATTACTAGTGATGTTTTATTTTTTAATGAGCCCATGCTTGTACAATAATAAATGTTTTTTCCCTCTTTTTTCTTTCAAGCTCACGTAACGTATGATTAAATAAAACATAGCATCACGCTTTTTCCCCCGAAGGAGTTGGCGGAAGTGCGTCACACCCACATTGCGCCAGCTATGTTTGGCCCCATGTAATAGGGGCGAGCTTATTGTCATCAACCAGACACAATTGTCTTTTATAAAGATTCTGGCTATTTGTTTTCAAACTCCAGGCTCATAAGAAAATTTCATGATAGAAAAACCCAATTTAATTTTTGCCCGACCCTGGAATCGAACCTGAGACCACTTGCACAACAATCGTAAACACTTCCCACTACGCCACCGAGGCAGTCACTATGGGTATGGGTTATCTGTAAAGACGTCTTTTCATTCGGTTTTCGGTTTTGTTTCACTATTCACACCGTCCTACGCGCACACTGTGCACTGCACAGTGTCCGACGAGCAGTTACAGAACCGGACCGCATATATAAAATATTTCCGAGAATGTTGGTCGTGCATGGTTCTGTGTCTGTGTGGCTAAGTTACGATAGGTATAAATGGGCTAATACAAACTGCATGGAAGAATATTTCTTTGTCTGGAACGGCACGCGTCAGAAACGTTACGTGTCTGCAGATATAAGCTTTACCGTATGCATCATATATTACTTATTTGAACGTTGAATACGTATTATGTACCCCGAATCTTTCATTGTTACATATAATCTGACACGGCTTGTCATGCAGTATAAAAATAGGTACCTACTATATATTACAATTTCGCTAGTGTGGTTGAGGTCGCTCTTGAAATTGCCTATTAGGTGTACAATATATGCAGTAATTTCCAAAGCGAAAAACATTCTGATTGGCCAATGCAATGTATAAATATTAAGGTCCAATATTGTTAATCGTTCCATGTTTGTCAGTCAAGTCATAGCTGGCTTTCCATGCTTCTATAAATGTTTGTATTATTTATTATTAGTGCGGTGCGTGGGGGAAGCGTCTACAGATTTACGAAAATGTAAAAAAAAAACAGTCACAGTCACATGGAAATACTTGAGCGTGTTAGATATTGATAGTTTAAGTGCTCTAATTTTGTGTCTGATAACAAAAGTATATTAATCTGTTGGTTTGGATGGTGGTGGTGACCCGCCAAAAAAATTGTTTGTAAAGTTTAGTTTATAAAGTGCGTCCAGCTAGAGTAAAACATGTGTTAACGCTTGCTTGACGGTCATAATCTAGCGTTATTACTATATCTGTTTGTGTAAGAACTACCATGACGGTACTCACAATTAAAATCATTTTGTTAACCATCGTCAGATGAAGAATACCATCGATCATCGTCAGATTTTTGGCTTCAAGCATGACTGGGACATCAAGCTGAACTTCTGTATCATAAATAATCTGCCGCGCTCGAGTAAATCCCTATTTAGCCTCTTGGGTTCACACTCACTAGGTTTAAATTGTTACCCCTTCATATTTTTATACTATCATGTAAAAATATGGATATAGTAAACGATAGAGATTTTTACAGTTAGATGAAATAGACAAGTCTATAATGGAGGTAAACGCTTTGCTCGGAGCACCGAAGCCCGTTCAAATTGTGCCACAAGCACAAAAAAAGGCAGTTGAAATAAAACATGTACTAGCAATAGAAGTTAAACATTTGAATGTTGCTAATGAACTTAGAAGGCTATTCGGTCCTGAAGACCCCGAAGAAGTAAGACAAAGGTATTTTCATTTTTACCTTACCTATTGCCGATTTTTTACATTAACATTTAAATAAAACATTAACATTAACATTTAAATTAAATAAGCATTAAGTAATTAAAATTATTTTTTACACCAAAAATATTTCAGAAATAAAACTCAGCCTCATCGTGATCGACTACTCAAAAGAGTTTTGGTGCGCCCAACTATTGATACGGCCATTTATGATTTTAAGAAAACAGGTGAGTATTAGGAACCAAATTACAAGTCTCGAAATTATAGAAAAATCTAATAATACGACATTGATACCGAGCTATAATATTATTATTATTATCTTCTTTAATTTTTAGGATTAACCATGTCCATTGAAAGCCGCAGTGGTGATATACTACACTTCGTTTACGATCACGATGTAGACCACCAAAAGTTGCACAACGCGTTTTTGCTTAAATACGCGAAAACTTTAACGAGACAAGGCACACCATTATTAAATGTTGATGATGCTAGGAAAAATATGCACGTGGAACACTTATTGGAGGCAAGTTAGATGATTATACAGAGGACAACGGGCAAAATCTATGGAACCTGGTATTAGAACCAATAGTGATGAGTTATATCATTTTTAGGTTTACTTGACTTACATCAATGATTACCATGGGGCGGGGGCGAGTTTCGATTTGTTTTCGAATTAGAGTTGTATTGTCTTAAAGTATAGATTTTTGAAAACTAACTTAAAAATTAGACTAATAGAGACTAGCCAGGGTATGTTTACTTCAAATAAAAAATGGTGATAACAACCTAATAATGACTTTCAAATACCTATTCAACGATACCCCACTTGGCATAGCACCCATTTTTTTTTCACAATAATTTTGGCATGTGGTTGCCGCCATATTGAATTGTGATTACTGTCATGTCTTTAGTGACACTCGCGCCACTAAGACAAATCGATTGATGTAAAAATCAACAAAATCGGCTTACATGTTTGGTCTCTTATGTGTTGCAAAGGATCAAAAATATTTACAAATTAAATTTTTTATTCTTCCTTTCCGTGCTATACCTACTTTATTCCAAACTGGTTTTCGGTATTTTTGTATTTCTCGATAAAAAGAAAAACAAATTTGAGAAAGTCGCCATAGTAACTATTGTTGTACATAAAAAACCTATCCAATGATTATTATTTCATCACTCATCGCTATTGGAGGTGATCGAAGAAGTGATACCAAAACGCCCGTTATACTTTTAATATGTCCCGGAAATAATATAGTCGTTACTAAAAATTTTGTGTGTTAATTACGTAGAGTTAATTAAAATGATGGTATAATTGGATGAAAGGGAGAATACTAAGCTCTAATTGAAGTGAATGTTTATGACTTGATGACTTCTGAGTCTATGCACGACCCATAGACTTAATACGCCACCTATGTATTTGAACTCCTTAAACAGTTAATATTATTTAGTACTTATATGCAATGACAGTAGTATGTAGGTATCATCAGCAACCCATTAAGTCCCACTGCTGGGCTCGGGTCTCCTCTCCTTATGTAGGTATGATTAATATTAAATAGTAATATAAAAAACCGGTTACGAGCATGTCGGACCGTGCTCAATGTAGGGTTCTGCGGTAAAAAACCGTATCTTAATGGCACTTACGTGCTATTGTTGAGAAGCTTTGTTTTAGGCAATAATTCAGACGGTTTAATACTCGTATATCCGATCACAATGAAAATTATTTTCGTTTGAAGTATTTGTAATTTATTTTCATATTTTCAGGCTTAAAGATAGAGAGGGGATTTATGCTACTTTCGGAGCGATTATTTGCGTTATTACATATTCATATATTCAAAAAAGTTGCTTAGAAACTTAGGTGTTTTTAAAAGATAGGTACGCTAAAAAAATCATCTTCGACATATGAAGTGCCCCCTTATAAAAAGTTTTTAAAATTTAACTACCTTATTTACTCGAGTTCTGTTCTCCAAATTTCATCAATAAACATTTAGTGGTTTTTGAATAAAACGCATGTGACATACGAACGGAAGAACGAAAATGAAGAAGTTATAAGGGTTGCATTTTTGCCATTTTTGGCTACGGAATACTAAAGAAAGAACTGGTTAGCATAAGACAGGTAAAAAAATTGTGTATGTGTGTACTGAGAGCCCACTTTTATTTTTGTGGATTTTTGCAGTTTAACTATAAATAGTGCTTAGTAAAAGTTGTGGAAATATTTGTAAAACGAATGTTAGAGTTTGTAAAGACATAATTCAAAAGATATACCGCCTTAAGTGGGTCCCTCAGTTCACACACATAAGCTCCCGAATCCATATATATTATAAAAGGCTTTGACCTGACTGACTGACTGACAGACAACGCACAGCCTAAACCGCTGGTCGTTGCGACCTGAAATTTGGAGGGTATGTTTGTCCTAATATCTAGAGGTGTACAAAAAAGGGATTTTTAAAATTCAACCTCTAAGGGGGTGAAAAGGGATAAAAACGATTGAATGAAACTTCTTTGTTTTCTAACTTAAAGATTTGAAATTTTGTTTTGGGGTACTACTATCAAAATAAAAAATACCCTCATCAATATTATTGACAAGGGTGGCTTTGGAAGTGTGAAATTGGGGATGAAACGTTGTATGAAAAGATCTTTGTTTTGAAGTCAACGTTTTGCAAACTTCAGTGAACTTCAGTTAAGAAGTGAGTTGATGGGTTGTTTTTGGTGTTTGAAAACTTACCCTAAGGGATGAAATAGGTGTGAAAATTATTAGAAATTGATATGAATGTCGTTTTCAAGGTTTTCAGGGACGCTGATTACGAAAATGTTATCTATATTGACGTTAAATGAAATTCAACTCCTGTAGTGGGGTGTTGAGGAATTCATGAATTGTACTTAAAACAAAGATCTATGTTATATCGAAATCTACGCGGACGAAGTCGCGGGCAAAAGCTAGTCTAGATATACATATAATGAGTTAGATGAGAGTAGAAAGAGAGAGAAAACCTAATGTGAATAGATAATAAAAATATACAAACGTGTGTTACAAACTGTGGTCCCTGAGGGACCACATAAATTTATCTCATAACTGCATGTCCACACCCTACTAGTATGGAATATCTAATTTGTACATTTTTGGTAAAAGAACAATAAAACCAGTGACAAGATAAATACAGTTCGATTATATAAAAAAATTACTAAGCACTGAAAGGCTTTATATTTTTTAATTGATGTATTTAATTATATTTATACAATTAGCATTTGCATAGTGTGTGAACTGAGGGCCCACCAACAAAAACGTAAAGTTTACAATATTTACCACTATTTGTGATCTTTTTTAGTTTTAAAATTTTCCTTGTAATTTTTACTTAAGATTGGCTAATGAATATTTAATGTTAATGTTATAATCTATTAATTATGAGATAAATTTATGTGGTCCCTCAGGGACCACAGAAAGACAATTGTATTTTTTTATTATCTATTCATATTAGGTGTTTTAATGTTCTGTAGATGTTTATTCATGTTTTACTATAGGCCTATAACCAAAATTTGTTGTTGAACTCATTTTATATCAAGATTTGGGAGCTTATGTGTGTGAACTGAGGGACCCACTTAAGGCCATATATATTTTGAATTATGTCTTTACAAACTCTTAACATTCGTTTTACAAATATTTTCACAACTTTTACTAAGCACTATAATATTGTTAGTTAAACTGCAAAAATCCGCAAAAATAAAAGTGGGCTCTCAGTACACACATACACAAAAAATTGCCAAGTATTTTTTTCCCTTTTATTTTCCGCCCACTAAGAACAGTTGTGTTTTTATCATATTATTATGGCATCGATAGTGTCCATGATGATTTAAAATGGTGATGTAAATACCTATTTTATTTTCAATTTTACGTAATTAACACTCAAACGATTCTTACTTTTCGGGACACCGCATACATGACATAATATACCGGGTGTTTAGACCAATGGGACACATTTTTAAATGAGTCTAAGAACACAGTACTCTTAGACTACCGATTGAAGATTTTTTTTGAAAAGTACAGTATCTAAAGTTAGTAGTAGTAGTTAGTAGTAAGAATTATCGTAATTTACTTCTTACGCGTGTAAAAGATTTTAAAAGAAATCAATAACTTTCCATTTCACATGTTTTCCTTAAGAGCATTTATACAAACAGAGCTGCAGGGTCGCAATTAAGTGTCATATTTCGGGGTAAATTTTTCTTATTTAATCGGCGCTATATTTTATTTAAAAATATGTTGGGAATCATTTTAGAATTAGGGGAAAAGTGTGTAAAAGGTAAGAAATCATTGCGTTTCCAGTCCTATTTATATGCAAATAACACATTGGAAACTTACAGGACGTTATTTTCATTGGAAAATAAATGTAAGCATTACTGATACTTACTTAATTATTAAACATATTTTAGGATATAGGTCTAATTAAATAATAAAATTGAAATCCACGAAGTATGACACTAAATTGCGACGTTGCCACTATGTTTGTATAAACACTCTTAACACGTTTCTGCTGCCAATTAACTAAATAATTAAAAATTAGATAGGAAATCACGTTAATCGTAATCACTTTAACCTATTCAAACCTTTATAACTATATTTCTACAAAGAAAATATAATTCTATTCCATCCTATTCTATTCTATTCAAATGTATGTCTCATTTGTCTGAACACCAGATATATGATGTTATGTTATTTCTACATTCATTCTCTTTTAGATTGCTGATACACTATTCCGTATGGATGAATACAGTTTGGGGAACCAAATAATCGAAAATGTGATGACGTATCTGCAATGTGTCGCTCACCCATCTTTTAATTTAGCGAGCGTAAGAAGGCTTTTAATAATAGTCATAATTACATTTCGTTATATAAATGGTGCATTGTAAAGATAATACGCGCGATTTGTTTTTCCGAATTATTGCTTATTTAGTAAAATGAGTGTTTAACTCTTTATGATATAATATAGCATTACAAATCATATTTATAGATAAGTCTTTGTATTTTTTTCAGAGAAACGTGAGATTGTCTTACAGATACTTAGAAAACAGGCCATTTCACGTGGCTATGTTCAAGTATATGTATTTGTTGACAAACAAGGCTTGTCACCGTACTGCTCTAGAAATAGCTAAGATGATGTTGAACATTGACCCTGACGATCCATTGGCAGTACTGTTTGTAATCGACACACTTGCGCTAAGAGCTAGGGAACACCAATGGCTTTTAGATGCCGTCGCATACTTTAACCAGCAACGTCAGGCGAATATGCTACTTAATATACAATATTCCTTCGCACTCGCACATTTCCATGTTGCTACAAAGAATAAGAGTGAGTGTTTTTCTCTTACCACGCACTAATGTATACAATTCGGTAATTGACTATTTTTGGGAAAGTGGTTTATATTGTACCTTAAAAATACTAATATTTCAATGAGAAACTAACAATGTAGTTTATTTTACATTTTTATAAGTAGTTTGACATATCCCCACCAAAACGCGCCAAAACTATTATTTCGGAAACTCCTTAACCGTACTATGACGTCACCCGCTTTGATTAGCATTCAATGTCACGGTACTGATGGTACTGTAATTTTACATTTTTTTTTCATTAATATAAAATTAATCAGTTATTATATTGAACGTAATAAAATTATTGATTTTCTTCATTTTTAGAGCTGGAGTACAACAAAACAAAAATCTATTAATGTTTTCCTTAAGTCGTTTTTAACTACCCAATTATTCAAAATTACTTATTTTCACAAAAATTATAAAAAAATCTTTCCTTTCCGACAGGTATACAAAAAAAGAAAATGGAATTGTCTGTTTGATTACAAACGGACAATTCAATTTTATTTATAAAATATATAAAAAAAAACTATTATTAATCAAAATAATAGGTTTTTTAGAGCAGGCATATGATATTATGTATATACGCTACATAAAACAAAAACACACTTTAAAAAAAAATCTGTCTGTCTGTTTGTTTGAGATTTGAGGTAAACTCTGATTGCGACTTTTAGTGGCGGACAGCTAATGTCACAAGATTCACAACCCCCTGTTGAGATACAGAGGGTTTCATTAAAAAAAACAAAAAAGAAATCATTGTCCCCGCAAACGAGTTAGTTAGTTACGGGCACAGCTAGTAAATAATAAAAAAAGCAATAAGAGAGAATTTACATTAATCACAATCAAGGAGACCTATTGATGTAACGGATAATAGCATGCATGTTGCATGTTATATTATTGATGTTGTATAATTGGTGTTGTATAATTGATGTTGTAAATGTTTCAGAGCCATTAACAGATGCTGACAAATATTTACAGGATGCTATAATCTCGTATCCAGAAGTGGTAATTAAAATTTTAGAGTTCGGTAACACGACCGAGCCACGAATCCAGAACCACAATTTCTTTAAAATTCAATCTAGGTCTGTGTTTATGCTTTTGTGACAGGCTAGCGATATATCTTATATATATATATGTTTATTTTATAGTCTGACACAGCTTCCTGCACAGTAATAACGTCACAAGGAGGGCGACACTGTCCTTCAAATGCTATCAAATATGACATTATAACATCAAGACAACATTTAGTTCCACTCTGTTCTACTGCACAGCTATTTGTGTCTGACTATAAGTTTATAAAAAAATAGACGGTACCTAAACAAAAATATACCTGCCTGAATATAATGTACCGAAATTTATTTCGCTTTGTGTACCATTTGTCTATACAGGCGCTGTGCGTACTATGTAGTCTTAGACATTCATTTAAAATGAACATTTTATACAGTCATTCACGAAACAAAAACTGTATTGAAGTGGTTCATATAAATAAATATATTGCTTTGTTTAACGGTTAGTTTTCTTACAACCAATAAGAATGCTTCACAATCGAAAACTAGCCCTCTTGCAGATTGTTTGCCAATGTATTTTTCTCGCACAACTTCTGCACAAGCGACTACTTATTACTTCTATTATTAATAATATGTTATTTTAAATTGTTGCATTTTCAATGCAATCGATTATTTAATCTGCAATAATATGCATAGCGTCTTTTTTTTAGTGTTAGTTCAGCTCTCTCTTTTGTTTAGTTACTGCTCATTCTTCACTATCAAGTACTGACCTTAAATACTAGCAACCTCTCCTTCCCTCCCTTTGTAAGGGATGAGCTTACACACATTTGGCAATTGATTTTTATTTATGCCTGTGGTTTAACTGCTTACCCTTAATTTAGCAAAATTGATAGCCAGAAATACATTTGCAACCCATGATAGGAAAATGTTCACCAAAATCTTTTACCTTATTTTATATTAAGACGTTACCCATTTAATTAGGTTTTTAGGACAAATTAAGTACTTTAATACCAAAAAAATACATTTGCAACACGAAATTGGTAAATGTTGACCAAGTTATTAAATTAGACAATGCACGGTGAAAACATCAAAAAATGAATTACAAGACTGAGCCTTCTCACTCAGCCTTCTAACCTAACTTATCCATGTCGGATCCGCTCAAAACTGAGCAGAGGACATAATCAGCCGCGAGTATTTTATTACTTTATTTGTGTCTTATTCGCATTTATTTCGTAAACATTTACCTAATTTGGTGAACATTTACTAAAATGCGTTCCGTTTACTTTTTAAAGATCACGCATCACTTAATGACATACTTATTCATTTAATGTTAGTTTAGCCAATAAAGGGGTTGTAGAGTGCGTGAAAAGGAACCTCAGCGTTTTCTTCGAAAACTTGTTAAGGATGCTTAGAAAGTGAACATACTAATAGTTCTGACGTTTCGGAGGTCGAGCCGAAGTGGGGGGAGGGGAGTCAGAATACCAGTTTCGAGTTTTTGGCTTATGATTCAGAAAACGTACGTTCTAGGAAAACAAATCTTCTACTTAACGAAACCTTATCAAATTGTCTACAACTTAGTGCTGTACACTTTTCCAAATTCCCAACCGTTTTTGAGATATGGCGCACAGAGCACGAACCTTGTACCTTCGGTAAATAATCCATCCTAAAAAGTTACTAAATTAATGAGCAATTTGATGAGCTGTCATGAAGTAGGAGGATTTCTATTTATAAGCCAAAAACTCCCCCTCCCTTTACTCCCCTCCCCCCTCCGGCTCACTTCCGAAACATCGGAACTTCTAGTATGTTCACTTTGTAAGCACCTTTAAGTTTACGAAAAAATCATTTAGGTTCCTTCTCACACACTCGAGTCTACACCCCCTTTTAGGGCATTCGTTTACTGGACTATATGCGAAGTTACTAATTTAGACATGTGGCTTTTGGTACAATTTTATTTTTTTGGTATAGATTGTATTTTTTTGGTAACATTAATTGGTAGACAAAACTTATTTTGGTGAACAAAGTATTTATTCCCTTTATCTATTAAGTAGACCCTCTCTGTACCGAAGACTGGTGATAGTGCTGCTATCAATATCTGATAAAAGGGCACTAAAAATGTAATAGAAAATGTGGATACCTATCATTATTTTTTTAAAAGTGCTGGTATATTATGTGTAAACATACATTAAAATATATTTACTTAATATACTGCCTTATTAGAGAAATTCAAAGAAAATCAGCTGGTTTGCGAGTTTGAACTTTCCGTTCTTGTAGCTCTATACGTACGCACTTTTGGGGTCGGTGACCTTGACCACTGTTTTAAGAATCATGAATACTGTCTACAGTTTTCAGCGCAGAGAGAGGTCTGTCCTAACAACCTTAATAGATAGATAGTTACTTTATGCAATTTTCACTAATTATTGTTTATAGCAAGTATAGCTTTTTAGTTATAATGTCAATGTTGAAGTAGTTAGTCATGCTTCCGTGTTTTCAGTGCGAGTGCGAGTATTAGCGAGCTGATTATGATATACGCTAAGTTGACGTGGCCGCGGTGGCGAGAACCACAAGTGTTGGAGTGGTTCATCAGGAATGCTGTTGAAATTAGTCAATCGTTTGACAGCAGTCAAGAAATCAGGGTAATTTGAACATTTATTGGTTGTTAAAAAGACATGCTCATTAGAAAATGTCGTTTTGATTTTATATTTTGGAAATAATATATTAAATTTTTGACCCCCCTGGTTATAGTTAGTTTGTAAAAAATCCGTTAGCTACCGGTAGTTAACCAAATTATTGTTTACATTAAATATTAAGCAATTTCCTTTGATTTGTTTTATATAAATGCTAAACAAGTAATAGAAAAATTCAAACCCACGATGGGACTTGAACCCGTGATCCTGTCATTCCGTGTGCGTGTGTGCTTTGCCAATTGAGCTACGCGGGTGGACGTCCCTGAGATCGAATTTATCCAAAATGCAAAACGTTGTCATGACGTCATCATGTCAACAGGTATTGGAGAAATTGGATCTCAGGGACGTCCACCCGCGTAGCTCTATTGGCAGAGCACTGCACACGGAATGGCAGGGTCGCGGGTTCAAGTCCCGTCGTGGGTTTGAATTTTTCCATTACTTGTTTAGCATTTATATAAAACAAATTATTGTTTGCCTACCAATAAAGTGCAGTTAATATCGGCTTTTTATCCGACTGGGACCTAAATAATTATTACTGCTTTTGTGGTATTTTAATCGATATTACAATGTGAAAGTAAAAACGTACGTATAACATAAAACGATTAATACCAACTATCCGTACGTACGTGACGTCCGCGATTTTTTAGCAATATGGGTATCGATTTTGGGGTTTTCGGCGGATGGTAAGTTTTTACGAAAATGACGTTTATTTATGAATGGAAGATGGCGTCCGCGACTTTTTCAGTAATATCAATAATGGATAACGTTTGAAAACGATACCCATATTGATATTACTAAAAAAATACTGGGATCGGTCGATTACTTGCGGACAGTAGCCAACAAGCCTGCTATTGTGGTATTGGACCGATCAAAGCAATCAAAACAATAATTGTTGATAGCACGGTCACTCATGTTGAGAATCTCGTTAAAACTGAGAAAGATTAGTAAACCAGGTATCTTGACTTAGCTCACGAGATTATCGACATGTGGGATGAGGACTCAGCCATTCATTGTACCGATAATCTCGTGACTGTTTATGGCCTAATTGCAAAGAGCCTCGACCTGGATGGATAAAGTTCCCTCTCCGCTTTGGTCGTCTATTGACTATTGCGATTCGCAATTGCCAATAGGCGAGCAAAGCGGTCAACCGACAGGCTATCATCGTCCTGCGAACTCATAGTCTGTGGGATCCTTTAGGTTTCGCATAAGTTTCTGTTAAGACTACAAATGTACTACAAATGTGAATTATGTTAACCTATGTTTCGTCCAAGTAATGTATTACGATATTTGTCAAATAATTAAATAGATTGTTTTATCGATTTGAGAGCTTTAAGCTTTCGCAATAGTTTAAGGAATATTGTTGAATTAATATGTCCGTAGGTCCTATATTTCTGTGCATACAAACTGCAATGCTATTGTATATTATGACTTTATAATTAAACACCGTGCACTTTTAGTCATCTTACAAACATTTTCAGAGTCATAGTAACCAGATATACAGATTAAGCCATTTTAAACATAAAATAATTATAATAAACTATATTGTACTAAGAATCTTAATAAAACACGAGCTGATTAGAGGAAAACTTGAAATGTTTTCTAATTTTTGTTTAAAATAGTTAAATGAATTGTACTTATATCTGATTACTATAACTCTGAAAAAGTTTGTAAGACAACTAAAAGTGCACGGGGTATTTATGAATGTATGTGGGTATTTAAAATCACCCAGTATCCTTGAAATGGATTCATTTAAACTACCTAACCATTTTAAGTGATTACGGTCTTTTATGTACCCCACACACATGCTGAATGAGGATGATTGACCTTACCTGTTGTTTTAGTGATTGTACATAATAATATATCGTGTAAATGAGAAAATTAAGTGTAGAATAAGTTTTGGTGTAAAGTATTGTAAGACATTTAGATGTGTTTACAGTGTTGGACACATTTTAATTGTAGAAAATAACAAATAATAATAAACTAAAGTAATTTTCCATTATTATAATTAATTAATTGTTAGTTATTTGGTGGCAATTAACATGCAATTAATCATTAATTGCAATTAAAATGTGCCCAACACTGTTTACAATAGAGGCATAGGTACATTAAAGTGATCTTGCCAGCGACCTATTTCTACAAATAGTTTATTTACATAATAATATGTGACATATAAGTACATAGATGTAAATTTATTTACATATTTAAGATTGACCTTACAACGATGTGTAAGAGGATACATTCTCGGTAACTGTGCCATGTATAATGCTACCCACTGTTAGGTTATTTTTACTTCTTTGTATTGATTTCTTTGAGATGTTTATCTAATTCACTGCTCTATTCTTTTGTTGAACGTTATAGGAATGCGCACGTCCAGATGCCAGTGGGTTTGAGCCCTAAGAAATGAAAAATAAAGTCGAATTTGATTTCGTAATATACGGATATGTAGTACTGTGCTCATTTGGTGTCATAATCGTAATTTAATCGATCCGTCCGATAATCTCTCTCACAATTCATACTATACATAATAAAATATGACATAGATTTGTTGAAACGTGAAAGTAAGACTAACAATATATTGTGTTCTAGCGCTTTTGCTAGATGAACGCCTATATTCATAAAAAAATAGGCCAAGTATAAGATTATGACATATAATATAGATAGTATGAGAAAAATCATATTACTCTATAAACAAACTGGCTTCCGACGCGTGGTATGAAGGTACTAACCTTACTCATGTGTCACTCTTATCTATTGATGTAAAGCGTATCAAAATCTGTTGAGTAGTAAATGAATATATTAAATACAACGGGAGCTACTTTGTAGTAGAAGTTAAACTATCTAAGAATTATTTTGTATTCTGATTTTGTTAGTCTTAGACCGATGCTCTTAAGTTATGACAAAAAACAAAAGGATGACATATAAGCGATATTTAATAATAATAAATGATTGATTATGTATTTCATTTCTACAGGATCGGGCCGGGCAGATGCTCGCCTACAGGAATCACTTATTCCAAATGTGGCCCACCGAAATTTTGCGTCACATCGCCGCAATTCGCCCCATGGCGAATCTACTCATGGAAGTGGTACGTACCTATCTGTAATAATATTGTGTAATATTATATCGATTATATTGTTACATTATTTGAAACCATAGTCTTTTAAATTAAAGTTCATAAAAATGACAGTTGTCAGGTTGATATGACTAGTGATGGGAAAGTACTCGGTAAAGTGCGAGTCAGATTCGCGCTCCGAGGATTCCGTACTATCAGGGATTATGGAATAGTATTATTGTTATGGCAAAACAAAAATAAAGGCAAACCATGTTTTGCAAACAAATTTAGTTAAGCGGTCGGGCTTTTTTGATCATAGGACTAAAAAAGTGTGCTAGTTAGAAATACGTTTAATTCCTGTAATATTTACATAAAGTATTAAGTCTTTAACGCCATGTCGGATTGCGTTGTCCGACTAACAATAGGATTTTCTATTGTGTCGTTCAGTGTGTTAACTGGAATTATTTCAAATATTACTCATCACAAACTTTTGAAATAAGAGGGAGAGGAATGATACTTACGTAACCAAAACCAATGTACTTTACATCGTGTAAGTACTGCGGCTTTGAGAATCGACCGGTTAAAATAGGTTACAAATAATATAATAATAATAGATTGTGTCAATTGTTTGTTGACAGCACCTGAGCCCTGCAGACCGTCCGACTAGTGGCTGGGATCCCATTTTAGACCACGGCTTTAACCGGTACTCTTACAGAGCTCCCAGTGATCCCCCAATGAGTATTTCCCCAGGGGGGCGGGCGCTTTTGTATGAGTTCTTCACCTCCATAATGCCTAATGCTAACTTTGACCCCGAACTTGACGACTGAATATCTACGGTTTTTTGTGTTCCGAGACTAAGTACTTAAAGGAACTTATTGGTTCAACTATATATAATATGACCATCTGTGCGTATGTCAGTGATGCATACTCACAACTGTAAGATAGCTTATGTAATTTGTGTATGTCAAATGGAGGCAAAGTAGACCTGTCTTTTATAATTAGTATTTAGTGCTGGTTAAAGCAAATTTTGGCTATGGGAGAAACGAAACTTAATTTTAATGTACAACTTTGTATACCCCCTCTGTTGTCTCTTAGCTTTATTATCTGTTAGATAAAATTATCTAACTTATTTACTTTAGTGACATATTTATAAGCTGTAGTAAAAAAAAAACGTTAAATTATGTGTATATAAGTAAAAATAAATACAGCAAACATATTTTTTTAGTTCTTCGCAGACTATATTGGTCCTTACGCTTATGACTTTGTATTTATAATTTACTCTTAAAAATAAATGAAACTGATACCAAGAATTAATTCCCAATTAAAATAAATAATTATTATTGTTCTTCGAAAAGAACATAGTTGACTAAGTAATGAAAGCGATGAAAGAATAGGTACAAGAAATCGCTTATCACACCCAAATGCGACAATGCAATATTTTTGAATCGGCTTATATTAATTATTAATCAATTTATGGTCCGGAACACATTTTATATTATTATTAGAAACTATAAACAATACGCAAGACATGTAGACATCTAACTTTGTGGCAAATTTATGAAAACTTAATGGATTAGTTATGGAGGTGAAGAAACGTTATGAAAGATGCTCCGCTGGTAATTGTTGTGTTGGATGTTTGTCTGTATAAATGTTACTATTATATTGTGTATATCATGGGTTCCCAATCTTTTTCAGTGTGCGGTGCACTTATATTTTTATTATTTTGTCTCGGGGCCTGAACCTAACTAGCAACTAAGTGAATGTTACTGAAAATAGTAACCTCTTTTTCTTTCTACGGCGCACAGTTTGGGAACCCCTGGTTTTATGTTGCTCTTGTCGCTAGTAAGCATTTTTGTTTTCTTCGGCCCATAAAAATAGTTTTAAGTTGTATATTTTGATAGAAACTTACTTACTTGGACGAATATATTATTTTCAATGAAACCGATTTTTATTATTTGATATTACTTCTTCTCTACTTTTTCATATTAGATGACCTAACGCCGTCCCTAAAAGAATACTAACTGAATTAAATAATTAAAGATAATTTTTGTAACCTTAATAGACGATTGACGTCGAGATAATAAATCATAGAAAATGACTAACTCTCCATTAAAGCTTATAGTGTTATACTAGGTGTATTCTTTTTGTGGCTATCTGGATTGAGTATGTCAGGTTAGATCAGGAAGCGAACGCGTTAATTACCATTAGTTGTTGTATAGACACATTTAATTCCCGGTAGAACTAGTCCATCATCATCATCAGTCCACATCAATCTAATATAATAAAAAAAACCTCACTCAGTTATTTAGCATTTTTCATGCAAATTGGGCGCTGCCCGGCCGAATATTGAAGAATATCAGTACATATTTAATACATAAAAAAAAATAACATGGTATAAAAACTATTGGAATCGATTCTGCTATTGATTGATAATAAAAAATGCAGGAAGGATATAGTGCCCAGACAGCAATAATACCATTTGAAAAGTTTTATCAATTCGTACCTGCAGTGACGGATACCTAAGTGTTTTGAGATTAAGAAAAATATTTCCCATAATATCCGTGTTTTGAAAGTAAAAGTACTATACTTAGAACTTTTTATGGGCATTATTCATATAGCTGTTGCCTAAAGGAAAGAAAAAGAATGGAAGATGGCATTGCAGTATTCCTAGCATTCGTCTCCTCAATGCAATGGTCATACTTACTGATATACCTAAAATGTAGATAAATATTTTAAACTCAATAAGTAATGCATTTTATTAATTTTATTTATAGTAGCAAATTAGGCGATGCATGGTAGCTGAAAGACTATGAGATCGGCATGCAAATCATGCAGTGTGATTTCGATTTCAACCAGCAGACAATACGTATCAATATAAATTTCACTTTATGGAATTTATGTGTAGGTACTTAGTGATATGACTTACGGGTCATCCTAATGGTAATGGCTAATGGTGAAGGAAAACATCCTGAGGAAAGCCATATATCCTAAAAGAATTCTAAGGGTATGTCTGGTCCATAAAATTAGGCCAGCGTATGTGGATAATGATGATGTGGATGATGACCTAAAGCCTGTGTGCTCTCTAAATACAGTAGAGGAAGAAACCTTCCACGTTGGGACGGTAATGTGTTTTTACTAACAATAAGGCATAGCACTCAATAGAGTACAAAAGTTTAAATACTTTGGTCACATAGTCACTAAAGTATTTAAACTTTTGTAGAGAGAGAACCTCATCGATGATGAGGATATCGAGAGGGAGCGGAGAGCGTTGTCGGTCCGATGTAATATGCTGGCTCGCAGGTTTGCACGTTGTACAAGAGAAGTGAAGGTCACTCTCTTTAAATCATTCTGCCAAACCTACACGTGCAGCCTGTGGGTTACATATACGCAGAGGGCCTATTACGCTCTTCGCGTTCAGTATAATAACGCCTTCGGGGTGCTTTTGGGGCTCCGGCGATTCTGTAGTGCGTCAGGCATGTTCGCGGAGTCTCATACTGATAGCTTTGAGGCTATCATGCGCAAGAGATCAGCCTCTCTGATGCAAAAAGTTCGCCAGAGCAACAACAGCATCCTGAAGATAATTGGAGGTAGGCCAGACTGTCCCTTTCAGTGGCACTGGAACCGCAGGCATAGCGGCGGTGAGGCTGACAGATACTTAAATTAATGTTTGTATTTTTATTTATTTATTTTATTTTATTTTAATAATAATTATTGGGATTTTATGTGTTTTATATATTATGTAAATTTAATTTTAATTGTGTTGATATTTGTATGATTTTATATTATTTTATTAACATAGTATTTTAAGGAAAACTGTTACTAACAAATATGGATGACAATCTGAATTAAATGTTTATTATAAAGGATCGTCTCATAGTGTGAAAATATATAAAATTTCATTGATAAAACTAATTCACTAAACCTTACCAAATTATTGGTATATTTATTTACTGACAACAGTTATTTATTCGATGTCGGTCGTACTTGTTGAAAATCATAGATCTTGTGGCCACTCTTGACTCATCAGACATACATATTAAACAATAAAATATTTTTACTTTTAAAATGTATTGTAACTGTTAAAAAATGGTTATTAATATTTGATTTACAGTATTATGAAAATAAATTGATTCACTAAATTATAAAATTATTTGTCTACAAAAAATATTACGGCAGCGACATCTGTCGTGTTAAAGCGAGAAATATAACTGAACCAATAATAAGTAGTTCTTATGTTACCCGCTAGTGCGCTGCGATCGCTTGGCAAATTACTATTTCCTTTATTCTAACAGTGAAACCTCTGTTCCCCATACAGAGGGCCTTGCGAGTTTTTTCAAGTGCTAAACGCGTTCTAAAGTGACAATGCTTAAGAGTTTTTGTAAAAGGTTTTGAAATTGAATATCTAAATACTGTCACTAGAGGGCGTCATTCTTCATACGAATTTTTGTTTGCATTGTCTCGAACGAACGCGTTTGGCTTTTCGCCAAACTCGCACTAAGAAGTCTTATAATCTTCCACCTGGCGTGAAAGGAGCTATAGTTCCATTGCAGTTATTCGTGTTAGACTATTCATAATAGTGATTATTGTTCTATTACGTCATTAGATATATTCAAATATTTATGTTTCATTTGTCTGGACACCCAGTAGGTACCTATAATAATATTATTTATAACATATTTGCTCGTAAAGGGTCTCTTATTTCATCAATTTCAGTGTTGTAATGTATCTCATTACGCACTAGTGCGGTAATGTAAAGTAAATTGCACTGCTTCTCATGCTCACAAACTAATAATCAAGGGGCTACGTCTAAAACGAACTTTTTTAAATCTTAGCAAAAAGTTTTTTTTTTTTTTTTAGAGTCAAAAAGTGGTCAACATTTTATGAATAAAATTAACTTTGGGAGATAAAATAATTATGATCTAATTATATGAAATAAACATTTAATTCTTTAATTTAATGAATTTAGACCATAAATTACAACCATTTATCTGTACTAAAACACAAAAATATTATATACTTTATTAGTAATACTGGCTGATTTTGTGTTTTTGCCTTAAAAAAAAAGCGCCGATGCTCGCGCATCGATAATTTGTGACATGTAAAAATTATTCCGCGCGCTATTTCTTTTCGCTGTATTTGTTTTTTAGTGTCCGACCGAAATTTCGGTTTCGGTTTCGGCCGAGTTTCGGCCAAAAATCAAGTTTCGGCGGCATTTTCGGTTTCGGCCAAAATTGGTCGAAACTTTTGCCGAAACCAAAACTGATTTTGGAAGTTGTCGTGCACGCTCGCCTAACTTCGTTTCTCGCGGTAACGCTTTGGCGGCCGTATTCGGGAATTGTCGTGCGCCGTTCGGATAGGTATCCAAACGGCTATAACGCACTGACTAAGTTTTGTTGCTACAGAGGTCTGTAGCAACAAAACTTAGTCAGTGCGTTATCGCCCGACGCAAACATTCTTTAGAGGTTATGCTTTAATGGAACTGATTACATGTAAATTTTTGTGTCGTTTCTGTACTTGAATGATTTATACAGGGTAAGTAATGGATAACCTGTTACCCGGAGGTAGTTCTGATGTCAGGCTGCAAGAAAATCACATTTTTATTTCAGGGTTGCCAACGGTGTGAAAATGGTATACACATTTACATTTTTTTTTTAATTATGCTCCTTTGCCCACTCAATCCGTTGCCATTTCAAGAAATTTAGATATTTTTGTGTAATTGTTTTGATATCGTACTCCTGGAGACTTATTTTATTTAATTACATTTTGAGTCCTCATTAACGTAAAACATTATTTAAATTAACATTTCAAGCTAATTTTTCCGATGTTTTTTCTTTATTTGTAGTTTTAACCCTTGATTGTGAAAAAAAGTACGGTGCTATAGCTGCCCATTATCTTAATAATATATCTAGTATTTGTTGATTATAAAGAGGTATAATAGTGTGTACTTAAGCAAGCAATACTAGTTACAAGAGCAAAAGAACTAAGCAAGGTCGAAATTTAGATTTTTCAACAAATGCTGTAATTTTCGTGATTTATGTTATAATTCTCCAAGACATGATTTTATTCAATTAAGATACCAGTTTTAAGTTGAATAGTATCTAATTACATTTTTATTTGCGTTGATAAAAATCTATGCGAAAGCTACCAGGGCATGTCAATAATAAAACGAGTTTATTTCTACTTACAATATTTATTGCTTAGATTAATACACCAAGGGCTCAAAATGTCCACTGCGAGCAGCAAAATGTTAATTGAAATGTTAATTTTATTGTTTTACGTTAATGAGGACTCAAAATGAAATGAAATTAAATAATGCAAGTTTCCAGCAGTACGATATCAAAAAATTACACAAAAATATCTAATTTTGTTAAAATGGCAACTGAATGAGTGGGCAAAGGAGCATAACTTAAAAAAAATCTAAATGTGTATACCATTTTTACACCGTTGGCAACCCTGAAATAAAAATGTGATTTTCTTGCAGCCTGACATCAGAGCTACCTCCAGGTAACGGGTTATCCATTACTTACGACGGACCCTGTATAGTTAATTAAATATTGAGTCAGTAACTTTGTTTTGTTGTTATTAACAGAACAAGTCACACGTAAAAAAAATATTGTGAATGAAAAATGTGAAGTGTTTTATTTGTTAAATTACGTTGTATAGGTAAACTTATTTCAAGATTTACTGTGTTTCCATTTCATGACCTCATTAATGCAGAATAATGGGTAAAATGTACCAAATTTCAGTATTTTAAGGAATTGTATACTTGCCCACGTGAGTTTCGGTTTCGGTTTCGGTTTCGGTTTCGGCCGAAACTGAAGCCACGGCCGAATATTCGGTTTCGGTTTTGGTTTCGGCCGGAAAACCAGTTTCGGTCGGACTGTAGTTTTTTTCTAAGAAAGTTCTAATTTTATTTATTTCCTCGCAAATATGTATGTTATAAAACGTCGTATGACATTCGTGCGCTTTGATAATTACAGCCTCTGCTTTCTTGTAGCAATATCGCCTCGGCTGTAATTATCAACTTACCGCACTTATATCATAATGTACTATTACTTTAAGTATGACATTAATGTATGCAGATACAATTTCGCTACCTTTTTTATTTTGCTAACTGTATGTTTTCAATACTCGGACTGAAATGGATGTAGAAGTTGTTTTTAATAATTTAATTACTTTTTACAAAAACAGACATGTGTAAAGATAGTTACTTACAATGCTGCAATGGTGTTAATGTATAATCTACGAGTACATTCAATTCGGTCCGTGTAGGTAGGTATAGGTAGATTGCCTATTTTTTAGCGATGTGATGTGCATGTAAATAGGTATAATAAAAACAAATTAAAAATCTGTAGAATATGATCTAAGATTGTTATACTTAAATCATATTTTACAGTAGGTATATCAAATTTTGATATCTAAATACTGCCGTTCGTGAAATCTAAGATGGTCGGATTGAAGTTATAATTACATAGCAAGTGCTACCTATAGGTAACAATACTTATCCATTTTAAATAGACTGAATCTATATTAGCACAGGCTTAGGTAGATACCTATCCACATTCTTTCTTCAGAGTATATTTCGAACCGGCCAACTTTGAAATAGCGAGGTTAGAATAAGATCAGATTGGCTGTTGTCCTGTAATATTTCAGTATTAAAAAGGCCTGAAATTCGTGTGAAAAATATAAGATACGTAAAAGTTACACTGTGTGAAAACAGACCCCTCTTGGTGCCGAAAACTGGTGCCGGTGAAAACTGGCGTAAGTATCTGATAGAATGCCGCAAAAAATGCTATAGAAATAAAAAAATATTTAATTTTGAGAATTAATTAATAGTTAAGGCAGTAATATCTTTATATAATTTTCTTCTTTGCATTATAGGTACCTACTTGCTAATCTGGAGTAAGTACCTAATTCTGCTGGTTTGTGGGATATCATCTCATGACCTAACCATCCGCGTCTTGTCTCTATAGCTGCTGGCTATGCACTACAGCTGTGCTTCTGTGGTCGTTGACCTGGCGTATTGTGCTAACAATCACGAATAGGTACTATTTGCAGTTTTCGGTACTAAGAGGTATCGCCCCGTATAGCCCCGTGCTTATATGAAGACTAATATTTTTTTCTTTCGTAGGCTTTTTAATGACGGCTATCCAAGCCGTCGGAGGCTCAGCCTTATGGCAGGAAGGCGTCAAACCCAGCGCGCGGCATTGCGTGTTACTAATGGATTGCTCGAGTTGATCTACTCTCACTTCAGACTTGCGGTTGAAAATATGCACAGGAATCGTCTAGACAACATCCTACAAGACGTCAACATTACCAATGCCGTAGAGAACGCAGGCGCAGGAGATGAACGCGCACCACCAAACCATCGCATAAGTCCCAATTCCAATGTGAGAAATGGGCACAGAATTCAGGCATTAGATTTGAATGCCTTATTTGATGGTCGTCCGGTAGGGGAAATAACACCTCAGCCCCATCACCAGGACCTGCAGGCGTATGCCATGAATCTTTTAAACATGAGTAATGATGTGGTTGCCAATGGGGCACCTCCTCCAATCTCGGAGTCTGATGACGACGATGACGACGACAACTTATCGGACTTAGAAGACTTCCTGCGCGGACCTAGACGTGGCAACCAGGAAGATAGTCGCGGAGCTTAAATAGTCCCATTATTAATATCACACATTTAAATGTTCGTATATAACGTAAAACGTTTTGCTTGTATCCCTAGACATAAGTACCTATGTATGTGGGCTTTATATACTTATGCTCCTACTTTAGACCTGTTAAGTGTAAGAGAAACCCATCTATATCAAATAATTAGAAGATTTAAAAAAAAAATTGAAATTATTTCAATAGTAGTATCTCTCACTCAAATTGTCCCATAAGTGTTACATAATATATTAATCATTATATACTCTTTGCTTCTGAATGTTAAATATTAAAGAATGTAGTTGAATTTACTATGTATGCGTAGATTGTGGGCACTACTTCAGGTCAATAAAATAATATGTGACCAACTGTTATTTTATTTACTTAATTTTATTTTATTTCAAAACAAAATATAGATCAAGAGTTGGGTGAAAAGACACATTCCCAAACACGAGACCTACATCTTAACGAGAACGTGTTAAGGTCGTAGTACACATATAAACTCAGACACGGATAGTTACCGAATCAATCAGAGCCGTTCAGTATTCTTTGTTGATTATACATCCTACTTCAAAGCACCAGCGCCTAAGGCTCGTCGTCCACTCGCTTTCTCCGGCGACACCGTGCTTACGCCTCTCCGTCGCGTCGCCGTTTTTGTGTCTCTGGTCACTTCACGTTCGGATTCAAACTGATCTGGTGCCAGCCAGGTCAACCAAGCGAGCCGTAAGTGTTGCGTTGCGTCGCCTAGCCGTAACCGCTTACGTATCGTAACTACTGATTCGCTTTGGTTACGTGCTTACGTTACCAAGACGCCTGTTTGACGGCGATGTGAAAGGCAATATGGTGACGATCTCTTTCTGAGTTAATATTGTGTGCTACGACATAGTCTTTCTATTTAAATAGGGGATTGAATCTATTTATACAGTTACCCACCTATAAAAACAAAAGGTAGTTATTTAGTTCATTCAATGTCGAAACGACGACATTGTACCACGCTGTAGCTATTAGGGGTCGTCCATTAATCACGTAAGGCTCGAAAGGGGAGAAGGGGTTCCGAAAAAATCACCAAATATCACTAGGAGGGTGGAGGGTGTAGTGAGAAATCACGTGTATATTTTTCTTTGAACGTGGGATTTCTAAGCCCAATAACATCTATCTAGATATTTATTCACGTTGCGTAATTTTCCTACAACAGGTACCGTTGCCGTATAGTGACTGATTGGTTGTCTAAAAGCTCACCATGTATCACAAGGGGGAGGGGGGAGTGTAAAAAGCTACTAAACATCACGTTATTAATGGACGTCCCCTTAGCTATGCAAAAGCTTGATGTTGAAAAACCTACGAATATGAGCCTATGTAGTGGTAGTTAATCTTGAAGTACCTACAGACATACAAACATACAAAGCGTCACGCCTTATAAGTAGCCAAAGCTGCATCGCACATCACACCCACATTACGTCAGCTATTTTTAGTCCCATGTAATAGCGGGCGAGACTATTGCCATCAACGGGAAACAATTTCATGATGACTTGTGAATCCTAACCGGGATCTCTTGTACAGCAGTCGTACCTATACCTACACTTCCCGCTGCGCCACCGAGGCCGTCTCGACTGTCTCGAGTGCAATATTATAGATACCTACCGGAGATGACATTTTGTTGATAACGAGTTGATGAAAGAGAAAGGAGAGGAAGGTGGAGGTTCGAGTGTTGTGGCGCGTGTTAGGAGAGAACTACCTACGTCTAGCAGTGGACTGCAATAGGCTGAAACGACGAAACTATGTAATTTTCTTAATAGGTGTTCTACACGGTTATAAACCTGCGTTCCAGCAGAGTGACTTTGGTGGGAGCTTGGTTACCTTCCGTGTAGTTTGTATGAAATTTGGTTTACAACAGCCGGCTACACGGTTGGAATTCACCAAGGGCACCTCTGTGGAAAGCAAATTTATAACCATGTACCTACCTAGTACAGCTTTAAAACTTGGCATATTAAACAAACACAGTTTGTGCGCTAAATAAACTTAGGTATATATAACCTACCTATGCAATAGTCGGCCTCGGCCTTGTACAATTGCGGCGCAAGAGAAACCGGGTTTTAACCTCGGGCCGGGCAAGAAGGAAATTGGCCTTTTTGTCTTGTAAATTTTTAGTACCTATCGAAATCGGGACCAATTATAACATGTGAAGTGTGTGGTGCTGTCTAAGCCTTCCAGTATAAAGCGTGAAGATTTAATAGATTCAATGATGAAGATATATTATTTACCTAGATTTTTTTTTAATATTAAATGGAGGATTTTTAAAACAATGGAGCAAAATTTCTGACATTGAATGCCTAATTGGGACATTTTTTTTGACACAGTTCGCTCTAACCCAAAGTAAGCTATAAACAAAATATAATAGGTATAAACTTGTGTAATGGGATCTAGACAACTGATAAAAATAAGTAGGTACATATAATATACGTTTCTAAATATGTCTAAACATATTATGTAGGTATACCTAAAACACCCAAACTCCGAAACAAATATTGGCAGATCATACAAATATTTTTGTTCCGACTCGAGCATCGGAACTGAGACCTCAGAAACCGCAACCTTATACAACACAGAATAGAAATAGGTTTCATTATTCTGTGGTTCACTAACGCTGCGCCACCGTGGCCAGGGCAGTGGTCCCAATCTGGCTGTCGAAAACGTCAAGAAAAATAAGGTAAGTATGTAAAAAATAAATTATACAAATTAAAAAACGTAAATTCCCGTTTTATAATCTCAATTATGAAGAGGGAAATAAGTATGGAAAGGGAAACTCAATAGAGAATTTAAATTTCTGATTTTTTTTTTTTTTTTTTTTTTTTTTTTTTTTTTTTTTATTTGCTTACATACATACCTAACTTAACGCTAATACATTTATTAAAACTTAAAGCAAATAAAGGTACCTGCATCAGCTCTAATGTTTAACGCTGGTATTCTTGCAGGTCCTTAATAAATAATAATAAATACCTAAATAAATACCTACTTGAGTGACGGCGTAATAACGGATTATTCCGCCGTCACTCAAGTAATTCGGAAATTACACTTATACTAAATTACCCATCGCTGATTCAATGAGTACTTAATAGTTAATTGTAAACATATTGTAAATATAATATACATAATATAATAATCTAGAAAATAATATATATACATATATGTGTGTGTGTGTGATATAATTATAAATAAAGTTGTGTAAAAATAAATAAAAAGACTATTATTAAAAACAAAGATAAAAATATGTGTACCTACTAATTTCTGAGGGAATTGTCATTTGTGCTGTGCACGTTTCCGAACGCACGACTCACTCTAATATCTGTCATTCCTGTCAGAATAAAAATAAAACATCACTAAAACATAAAACAAATGCCACGTGGCCTCATGGTCATGTGGGTGACATGTTTTAATGACGTGACAACACGTGTTTTGGGAAATTTGCCGCTATCACGTACATGAAACCTTTTGCCTATAAAGTAGCAGCTTTTTAAATTTGACCTGGAAAGAGTACGAAGAGGTCATGCTTCGTAATGGCGGTGGCAGGTCATTCCAGCAGTGTGTGGCGGCGAACCTAAAACTGCCACGAAAAGCAGTTGTCCTATGCTTTGAAGTTATAAGGAGATACGATGACGCTCTCGTGTTATGCTGATTGATATCGCGGGACCAGTTCAGCTTCGAATACAGGTACTCTGGTTTTTTGGTAAGAACTACGCCAAATAGTAACACGGCCAGATGGAGATGTCTACGAGCAGTCATTTTTAAAAGATTCCCTGCGTTCAGATAGCTGGTTACATGTGTTCGAGGTGGAATACAGTAGCAGAATCGGGCACATGCATTCTGCACCCGTTGTATCATGTTCTGCGTTCTTTTCAATACACATGCACCATACACCGTGTCTACATAATTAAGCTTGGACAGGATAAGGGATTCGCACAGCATGATCCTCAGATCTGTGCTCAGGTGCTGACGTATCTTATACAACAGTTTGTGTTAGTGTTAAACACCAAGATTGATGTCTAACGATGAGCATTGATTTTACTTTGGCATAAATAAAACCACTTTGAACTGCAATGTACGGTGTTTTTCGTATTTTTGGTATTTTATTTTTTAAAGTCATGAATTCAATTTTTTTTTATCATTTAGGTTCTCTAATTACTTTCATATTATATTTAGGTACGTAATTATTATCATATTATTAAAAATACTACAAAAGCAGTAGGTACCAATTCTATGAAATTAAAGTTTCATTTTTATTATTTAAATTTTGTAGGTAAGTTATTATTTTTTTCTCCTAAATATTATATATAATATAATATTAATTAAAATTATATATTTAATAGTTCATAATGTTTTTCTCTGAATAAATAAATAAATAAATACCGTTTAATACGGTATTTCTCGTATTAAACCAGAAAGATCAAATATACCGGCCTTACATCTCTACTCTATAAACTATATTTGAATTGTCACACAATTAATACAAGATTGCGCCAATACTAGCCGTGTGAACGAAGCCGTAGCGATCTATTTCGATTTTAACGCCATCTAGTTGCGATGGAGACAACTCTGGTTGCCCAAAGATTTTGTATGTTTCGTGTTGATCGCACTAATATGTTGTTCGTCATATGAACAGGATACTAATAAAAATACCATCTCACACAGGCCACAAGTCGGCGAAAACCCTTTGAAGAAGCAATGACAACGCCATCTAGCAATTTTTTGCGTTACTAAATGTTCAGCAACCTTTTCTGCACTTAATTCAATTGCTGAAAGTACCTACTTAGTTCTCTAGGTTATCGTAGGCAGCTTGAATTGTTATGTTTTACAATCCAATAGATGGCGTAATGTTTTATCAGGTGCCAAGCTTGTATTATCCCTTCTGCATCGGCCTAAATCAGTGGCGTAACTATAGGGTGGCAGGGCTGGCAAAATGCCACGGGCGCGCGGGCCCCCGACCCAAGAAGGACCCGGTCTAAGAAGCCCCGAGCTAATTAAAAATTATTTTACTTCAAAATTATTATTTTTTTACTTTTTAGGGTTCCGTACCTAAAAAGGAAAAAACGGAACCCTTATAGGATCACTCGGTTGTCCGTCTGTCTGTCTGTCTGTCTGTTTGTCTGTCCGTCTGTCAAGAATTTTTTTTTTAGGAACGCGTAGAGGTATAAAGCTGAAATTAATATCATATACTCGGGTCTATAAGCCCTCGGTGTAAAAAATAAATCAAAATTCTAAGTTAACGCAATAATAATAATCAAAAGATACAGCCGTTTTTGCTCCATTTTTGTAGTCCAGATATCCCGTTGACCTAGAATCATGAAATTTGGCAAGAAGTAATATCAAGTTGCACAAGTAAAGGAAAAAATCCGAAAACCGATCTCGTGTCCTTATATCACTGAATATTAGTACTGGGGTATACAATGATAAGCCTAAAAAAATTTAGCAAAAGTGAGAGTTTATTCCGGACTGACGTTATATACACCTACCTACCTTATTTATTCTTATACTAATATATATATATATATATTAGTATAAGAATAAATAATATATATTAGTATAAGAATAATATAATCTAGCAGATTTAATAATACTGGCTGGCAAACTAAGACAAAAAACCGAAATAAAGAATCTTCGATAGAAGGGAAACTAGACGTTCGATTTAAATATTCTAACAACACAACCTGATTGTAGTATAGAGGAATCTCAAAACTCTCAGCTTTTTATGTCTTTCTTTTTTCCTATAAAATGCGACAGGTAACAAGTATAGGTATACAATGCAGGTTAGATACTAAGTACTTATATCGAAAACTTAAAATATCATCTAAGAATAACTTTGAATTATACAACTTTATCTTCCATCAAGAGCTCTCACCTCAGACACTTGAAATAACACAACTTAAGGTTTATACATGGATGTGATATTTAAAGAAATCATCTTCTTACTCCTAAACATTAAGAAGTTTCCTTTCCAGTGACAGCTCACCTAAATAACCTACAAGAATATAACTATAGGTTTATAAGTACTTATAATGTTGAAAGAATTATCCTCCAACTCCTAAAAGTTAAGGAGTTATACCTTCTAGTGACAGCTCACCTGAATAACCTACAAGAATACAACTATAGGTTTATAAGTACCTATAATGTCAAAAGAATTATCCTCCAACTCCTAAGAGTCAAGGAGTTATACCTTCCACTGACAGCTCACCTGAATAACCTACAAGAATACAACTATAGGTTTATAAGTACCTATAATATTGAAAGAATTATCCTCCAACTCCTAATAGTTAAGGAGTTATACCTTCCATTATCAGCTCACCTAAATAACCTACAAGAATACAACTATTGGTTTATAAGAACCTATAATGTCGAAAGAATTATCCTCCAACTCCTAACAGTTAAGGAGTTATACCTTCCATCACCAGCTCATCAACATGAGATGTTGACTATCAGACGTAAATACTTGAATAACTTTAAAAAATATATGAAACACGTAACATGTGCCTATAAAATTTGAGGGTTGCCTTCGATTTCCCTGAGATTCCATCATCAGAACTTGACGTGATGAATAGGGGACCAATTCGCAAGTATACCCTTTTAACAAAAAAATATTTTTTTAAATCGGTTCAGGCATCTCCGAGTAATCGTTGAACATACATAAAAAAAAAATACATACAGTCGAACATATAACCTCCTCCTTTTTTGAAGTCGTTTAAAAAAACCTATCTCGGTTCTGTGAGTAAACACAATTTAAAAGTCCGTGTGGCGGATTAAGAATACCTACATAATGTCACTATCGCATTTCTACTCGTGGGTATCAAAAAGGCGACTAAGGAACTTAACCTTAAAATTAGGATTTTTTTATTTGGCTTTAAAACGATGGAAAAAATAGATATTCTTTATTTTCATTTTAAAATTGAAACTATTTGATTTAGACTTTTTTTTTTTATTCAAAAAGATGATCTACTATTGTAGGATCTTATCTTACCGTGTGGGCTTGAGGCAGACCCTGGTGTTACAACTTAAGTAGGATGAATAATAGTATTTTTATATGTGTTAAGTACTGGCCGAAAACTAGTTAAATTACCGGCCGTAAACTAAAACAAACGGCCGAAAACCGGCGAAATCACCATTTCTCGATATTTTATTCTAAACTAGCTTTTGCCCGCGACTTCGTCCGCGTAGATTTCGATATTACATAGATCTTTGTTTTAAGTGCAATTCATGAATTCCACAACACCCCACTACTGGAGTTAAATTTCATTTTACGTCAATACCTATAGATAACGTTTTCGTAATCAGCATCCCTGAAAACCTTGATAACGACATCCATATCAATTTCTGATAATTTTCACACCTATTTCATCCCTTAGGGTAAGTTTTTCAAACACCAAAAACAACCCATCAACTCACTTCTTAACTGAAGTTCTAATTGCGTATTATCCGTCCATAAAAACCTAAAAAATAACGACTAAGTAAAACAAAACATACAACTTGAAAAACAAAGAATTATATTATATACTTATTATCTATTTAATATTTCACCCCCTAAACTCATCACCATCAAAAATATTAAAAACAACATTTTAAGTTCCTATCCCAATACTAATTTGCAAAACGTTAACTTCAAAACAAAGATCTTTTCCCCAATTTCACACTTCCAAACCCACCCTTGTCAAAAAAAATTATGAGGGTATTTTTTATTTTGATAGTAGTACCCCAAAACAAATTTTCAAATCTATAAATTAAAAAACAAAGAAATTTCATACAATCGTTTTTATCCCTTTTCACCCCCTTAGGGGTTGAATTTTAAAAAACCCTTTCTTAGTAGGTACACCTCTAGACATTAGGACAAACACACCCTCCAAATTTCACGTCGCTACGACCGAGCGGTTTGAGGCTGTGCGTTGTCTATCAGTCAGTCAGTCAGTCAGTCAGGACCATAGACCTAGGATCCGCGCGCTACCGCAGGTCAGGACAAAGCCTTTTATAATATGTATGGATAAATTATTTCATGAAATTGTCCAAGAAAGTGACAATATAATTGTTTGAAATATATATTATTATAATAAAGTTCGAGTTTTTAAAAATTAAAATTATTGTTTATTTATCATGTAGGTATTTTTTTTATAGATGTCAAAAGTTTGCTTAATTGCCCGACAACCCCTTATTTTACCATAACAGCCTCACAAACTGAGTCACGAAATTAATATACGTATTCAAATAATTAGGTCATGCTGCAGGTCTTCGACTCTTATCACATGGTATAATTTGTTGGGGAGGAGTAAGCAAGACTCTCTTCTTTATCACATGGTATAATTTGTTGGGGAGGAGTAAGCAAGACTCTCTTCTTGTCATTGGAAAGAGCTCAAACAGCTGTTTTAAAAGTGTCGTCGAATAAGCCTTTCCGGTACCCAACCACAGAACTGTATAGAAATAGGTACATATACCAGTCAAACTGTGAAACAACATACATATCATACAATCCATTGAGATTGTATGATATGTACGTATGAATTTTTATGAAGTACTGACTGTTCTACAATCAGACACAGAACAACACTGGCAAAATGACAGAATTTGATTATAAGCTGTTTTTTGCAGAATAAAATTGTATTAAAAAGGTTCTAAACATAGCCTAAATTCTCCCCACATTCATTGGAGGAGGCCCATGCCCAGAAGTGGGACGTTTATGGGTTGAAATGATGATGATGGGTTAAAGTCTTAGTTACTCTGAATCAGAACATAGACAACAAACAAAATATTTATATAAATAAATATGTATGTAAATAAACACCTAACCTAGACACTAGAAAAGACCGAAAAAATAAGTACTTAGACATGCTCTCTCACACACACACACACACACACACACTCGCAAACACACACAAACACATTCATGAATCACATTCACTCTCAGGTAATGCACTTTTAATTTACAAAGAGAATTGATATAACCACTACGTTTTAAGATCAAATAGATCCTGTCATTTATACTCTCATGTTCGGAACACTATCTATCACAGAGTTTTTTTTGTCATCGCTGTTACAATACAACACTCTTTGTAGTTTTCAGAGAGAACAACAGAATATTTTTTTACGTCTGCTTTGTTAAAAGTTTCTCTTTGAAAAGTTTATGCGGTTATATTCTCTTTGGTTTCTGGCTTCACGTCACCTTCACGTTAACCGATTAAAGAATCACGTATTACATTTATTATGTCAAACAACAAGATTTTTTAATTAGTAGCATTTTAAACATGACTTACAGCCAAGCGACTTCAATATTTTGTATAATTGCGACAGAGTTCTGTGAAAGATTTTCCTTTTGTGGATTAAGAAGTAAGTAGTCACCGGGTTTATCGACCTACTTATCATTCTTTAGTAGCCTCTTTAATAAATGTTACATTTTTAGGGTTTCTTATCAAAAAGGTACAAAGGAACCCTTCTGGTTTCGCTCTGTGCGACCGTTTCCGTCTGTCCGTCCGTCACACCGTTGAATCTCGCAATGTAGTACTTATTTTCCCTGCTAAAACGGCCTAAATGGAGGGTTTAAATTTTAAATTGAGACTATTAGATGTAAAGTGGGGTATGAAATAAAAGGAATTTGTTTCCACATTCCAAAACTTATTTTATTTATTTTAATACCGCACAATTTTTGAAAAATATCAAAAATGTACCATCCCCCACGTAAGTATCTACAAAGTTAGTGATGAGAAAAATGTGAATTAATTCCAATACATGTTAATGTAAATATTACAGAAAAATAAAACCATGTTTCTAATTAGAACACTTTTTTACTCATCATAAAAATCCTAACTGCAGAACTAAATTAGCTTGCTATAACATTGTTTTTTTTATTATGTGACTATTTTCGGAATTAATCACTCCCAAAGTAAGCATAAATTGTGTCCCCCCTCTAGTTTCTAAACCATCATACCAAAAAATCTGATAATAATCACAAAAACAACGCTTACTCAAACTAAAATTATTTTGAACATTACCAAATGTACCGTTTTTGAGTACTTAATTGCCGAAAAACTGCGCTTCTCAACAAAAGGACGAAAGCGCTATGAAGCTACGCTCTTTTGCTGCGGAACCCTACATTGAGTATGGTCCGATATGCTCTTAACCGGTTTTTTTTTTATAAAGATTAACTTTTATTCACACATAAATTAAAATTAAATATATAGTAGGTATTAGTAAAATTCAACCAGTCAATTTTATGAATTTCATGTGATTGCATTTTCTTTTGCTGGCGTCAAACATTGTGTACAAAGGTCCAAAATCGAGTAAAACTTGATGACAGAATTAAACTATTTTACATGATTTTACGTATTGATTTAATTGGCAATTTTTTTCCGCAATAAATATCTTCCGGAAGAATATATTTCGAAATCTGCTTTAAATTTTATACTAGAAGCGATTTTGTGCGTAGTTTCGTAATAATAATCGTGATATAAAAGAGAATCGTTGTTGAAAATGTCACTGACTACGATTTGGCGCAATTTAGTTATAATTAAAATGCGCCCAAGTTGGTTTAGTTCTGTGCGACAGTTCGCGCTATTTTCTCAGTTTGGATGGCCCACTTGCCCTATTACATGTGGGTAACGAACTGTGACTTGTCTTACATGAGAGAAATTCGGGTAGGAAATTACTTTTTCCATCTGGTTTATCGCTGCCATTATTAATTAAAATAACTAAGCGGTAGATGAGGTTTTCCAGTAGTTATATCGATAGTATAGCTAACATTTTGGCAGTTCTAACAAACAAGTTCGTGTAAAAATATTAGCTACCAGAATATTGTAATCATGATGATGTAAATATTTCCAAACGTAGTAGTTTGAGTGACATCATTAAATCAGCCCGGTGACGTCCACTGCTAGACATAGGTCTCACTTAATTTCCGCCACAGCGAACTATTTTGTGGCAACTGCAACAACCATCCCACGCTACGCTATCCAATACGTGGCCGCCACTTGAGAGCTTTATTTTCTGCCATCGGCCATCAGTTCTACGAACTATTTGGCCTACCCACTGCCATTTCAGTGATGGGATTGGGTGAGGTATGTCGCCAACTTTAATTCTCCTACGGATCTCCTCATTTCTGATTCGATCACCTAGAGAAACCTCGAGCATAGCTCTTTCTATGGCTCGCTGAGCGACAGTGAGCTTTCTAATGAGGTCCATAGTTAGCGACCACATCTGAGTGGAGGTAACAGGTACCATAAGTCGTAACCAGTAACACACATTGGTTGAAAGACTTTTGACTTCAAACACAGGTATTGTCGGTACACTTTAATCGATTGTTATTTTCAGCGATATTATCATTATACCTAAGAAACGTGTTATGTCTCCATGAGAACGCAGCGACTGTGGTATATCACATATTCATAATGATGTGCTACACAATGCCGTTCATGGGTGCCATATTAGCTGATAACTTTATTGGAAGATACAAGTATGAATTTTCATTCAGTTCATAAATGTATAATATAGTATAAATTGAAATAATGAATTTTGCCGAAATGTAAATATTATGTGATGTTGAAATACGTGTGGTTGAGCGGACCGTGCCTGGATAGAAGGATAGAAACGTAATTGGATTCGGTAGGCAGCGCAGTGCTGCAATTGGGGTATAACAAACATATCAAAGTTAGACAAAACGACTTTACGTCCGTCGTGTTCACCAGTTGTATCATAATATTTTTGACGAGAATATAACTTATTTATCACTATGAAAAATAAATACATTAGAGTCACTAAATTATGGGTTAATATAATTAACCCATAATTTAGTGACGATACTTTGCGGTTAATTTTAGGAATGATATTTTTTTACAATGTTGGTTCAACTATTTTTTTTTCAGAGTGATATTATATTTTTCAATAATATATCTCATCGGGACCGTGTTGACCTGTTGTGCAGCCATTCCTCCTCTTATGTTGCCCCCCACGTAAGTTTGCCCATTCGTGAAACTTCATACACTACATACTCGAACACATGGACTAAAGTTATGACGAAATATTCGCCAAGAGATGCGAGGTGACCACACACAAACTTTATTTGCGAACGCACATAGTTATACCGGCTTTTAGTTTGATTCATATTTTGTTAAGAGACCCCTTACATTAGCGGCCTCTAACCAGCTTGTGGCACGGTCACTCAAACGGCGGCTGGTGTATGGTCGCGTTTAGTGACCGCCACTAGTGGTTCAATGCCCCGCTCATTCTCAGTCGCAGTCTCATAAAGCACAAAATATTATAGCGTAAGCTACCTTTTACGGCTGGTTTACACAGCGCGAGCTGCTGCCTAGCCAGTAGAGAGCTACTGGGCTTGTCTACTCGTACGCCAGTAGCTCGGCTCGCCTTAGCTGTTTACACAATGCGAGTAGCTGCTGCTCAGTCTTCGAGTTGTCGCAATTAAAAGAACGATGTTAAGGTCTATGACAAAAATATTATGGCAAGAATTGGAAAATGCCCATAAAAAAATTAAATATATTATTATCAGAAGACCATCTTTCCGCAGTCATTTTGTTTTGATAAACGCTCATAGGCGCACACTAAAACAAAGGTTCCACTCACAACAGCTGACGGCTGGCACTAGCGAGCTAGTGAACTACGCGTCCTAACGATGCGAGTGATAACCGAGCTGCTAGCATGTGCGAGTAGCTGCCGTGCGAGCAGGTGAGTGAAACCAAAAAAATTTGAAGTAACTCGCATGCGAGTTACTGACTAACTCGCACATTCGAGTTACTCGCAAGTTCCGTTCAAACTGCGAGTTACTACAGCTACTCGGCAGGCTGACTCGCATGCTATGCTAGCTCGCACTGTGTTAACTAGCCATTAAAGTGCCACTGCTTTACACGAGCTTCTCCTCCATAATACAGTTAAACCCAAATTAATAATTTCTTTACTCGATTTTTTTCAGAGCAACGTCTATGGTTGGTTTACTTTTAATAGCGACCGGTACTGGTGGGATCAAACCTTGCGTTGCAGCATTTGGAGGAGACCAGGTTAGACCAAATAAAGTTATGAAGAGGTTGATGAATGTAGAGGAAACAAAAGAGGTGTTTAGATCAGAGCTTTTAACGCTCTGTGGTCCTTGCTTACCCCCTCGGGAGCAGCCAGATGATATGCCTATATGTAAAAAACATTATAGTAAAACGTCATCGTTCCCCATCTCAACATTATGTTGCCAACGTTGATACTCTGAGGAAACGAAATATTTCAGTCACGTAAAGTTTTTACCCGACTGTCAGGACGGGTATTGTTTTTCGCGCGTATCTTGTATGTTTGTAAATTTCTTTATTCCCACGAATCTTCCAAACGGCTGCCTGGATGGATTTTGACAGTTAGGGTATCGTTAGAATCGTCTAGAAAGCCCAAGTGTCCTTAGATAGGTTTTAAGAATAAAACGACTTAAACGGCGGGCTTTTGACGCCAAATTTTAAGCAGTTCAATTTTTTTAACCTTTTTTAAACCTATCGAGTTGGGTATCAAAATAAAGAGAATCAAAAAGAGATTAATTACATATATTCAAAAAGAGATTATAGATAATTGAATGATTCCAAATTGTAAGTAGTTCTATTATTTTTTTTAACCAAACCTATCGAATAGAGTATCAAAATAAAGGGAATCAAATCGAGATTACAAATATATACATATGTTATGTATTTAAATTTAATCAGGTATAATAAAATTACAATAATTTTACGGTCTTTTTAGTGCGTTGCCCTCTGTTGATGATTCGCAGTCGGGTTATTAAATTTTTTTATTATATTTACTTGTTACTAGTAGGCTATGGGAAATTGGATGAACGAAATAACGCACGTAACGCCTACATGCAATATCGTTAGTTATTTTTTTATAGTGACGTGATTATATCTGTCATATGACTCAGCTTCCATCTACTACGCGTGTTAGTTCGTTCATAGCATGTGTCAACAAACATCAGCACCTATTTCTCTCTTCAAAATTGTCAAGAAAATCTAATTTCCTGTCTGGTTCCCTCCAGTACAAAGGCTAGACACGTCTTTTATATCAATAAAGAGTTTGATCAGGGGCGGATCTATGTGGGGGCTATAGGAGCTGCAGCCCGAGGCCCCCGGATATAAGGGGCCCCAAGCCCCAATAGAAGGCATTGTGAACTAAAAAAAAAAAGGTTAAGAGCATGTCGGAACATACTCAATGTAGGGTTCCGCAGCAAAATCTCAATATTAGGTACTTAGCGGCCCACCCAAGAAACCTATTCTCCAAATGTCATCGATATACATCGAGTAGTCTTCGAGTACAATGCCTGTGACATACAGGCGGACATAACAAAACTAAAAGAGTTCCGTTTTTGCAATTTTGGCAACGGCTACTAGACATTTTTTTAATGGCAGTTAATAGAAAATTTAGACAAGCCCCTAAAGACACCCGAGTACTATCAGCCCAGGGCCCCACAAACTCACTGTCCGCCCCTGAGTTTAATTTCTCGTTCTTCGACCCTCCAGCCATGTTTTGTGCAAACATCAATAGCAATTAGGAGCATATTGACGCTAAAAAGATGAAATATCTAAGTCAGTAGATATAAATAATAGCTTGATAGTTGGTAGTAAGGTATTAAGTACTGTTTGTTTATACATAATGTGCAATGCATCGTGCATCTGTTCAGATAAAATTTAAAATAAAAATGCACTAATTTATTACTTACGCATGATCGGCATGATCAATAACTGAACTAATACTACAACCTGCAAGGGCTGCAACGGACTCAAACACTTAATTGTTTTTTCTTTTTAGAAATTTTAACCCTATTTAACTTGCCATAAGGCTGATATTGCAATATACCTTCACTTTTCACTTTGTTGTTAAAACTTAGTTAGGTTTACTCAAATGAGAATGCAACAGAACTTTTAATTAATATTCCATTTAAGATAAATATTTCTCCTTGTGACCAACACAAGGTACCTATTATAAATCAATATTAGCATGTGCATTTTGAGGTTGCTTTACAGTTTTTGATCAAATATAAATTATTAACATTGTTTCCTCATAATCCCACTACTTAATTTGTCCTACTAGTCCTCGTGTCCCCACTATGGAATTCAATTAAAAAATAGTAATGTTATGGTTGCATCGTTTGAAAAAGTTTTCTTTGTTTGCTCCCCGTACTGTACACTATACTTACGTCTGCTTTGTAAAGCATAAACAAAATTTGATCTGATTCCCCCATCCTTGCATTCGAACACATTCATCAAACTCGTATTAGCAAAGGTAGCGAACGTGATTATAAACCAGGAAATAAGCCAGACAGGCGGCATGCGAGCGGTGCATTGATCTATAACCGTCTGTAACTCCGTACTGTGTGAATGAACAGGCATATATGTTCATTCACGATATGGGAAAATATCTGTCTATACCTAGCCATAGTAAAGGACGTCCATTTGTAATTTGTCGTCTGCATTTCATGTATCTACGATACGTTTTGATGAGAAGTTTGTGTGTGTTGTGTGTGCTTAGTGGGTTAAAATGTTTAAATAATTTATTTAGGTTTTTTTCCTATTATTTTTTACAACAACAAAATAATTGTCTAAACCAATTATAAAATTATCTAATAATAATTTATTTATTAATTCAGACAATTACATCCATTACAAACAATTTAAAAGCATAACAATTAAATAAATAAAAATAAAAATAAATAGGAACAGGACATCACAATTCAAATAAATTAAAACATTACAATTAAAATAATAAGGTATAAAAATTACATAAGATAGGAAAGTACCGGCCGCGGGTGATTGGCAGAGTCACACAGTTTAAGCACGAATGTGTAACTCTGTGAACCTGCCTAACACAGCACCATCCAACCTTTGAGCAAACATACTCAGAATGCTGTTGGTGCTGCCCCACAGCCTGTGCACCAGGGAGGCTACTTTCTTGCGCATCAGAGCAAAGAAATCATCTGTGCGCGCCTCAGAGAACATGCCTGATGCACTACAGTAGCGGGACAGCCCCAGCAACACTCTAAAGGCATTGTTATATTGAATGCGTAGGGTGTCATAAGCTCTCTGGGTAAAGTTGGACCACAGGCTGCCAGTATATAGTGTTTGACAAAAAGCTTTAAATAAAGTTATTTTCACAGGTATAGAACATTTAGCAAACCTGCGGGCCAACATGTTTCCCCTGATCGCCAATGCCCTCCGCTCCCTTTCTATATCACAATCATCTTTGAGATCCTCGGTCACATCATGTCCCAAGTATTTAAACTTACTAACCCTGGTCAAGGGCGACCCGCCAAGTGTAACAGGGGGAACACAAGATGGACTTTTGTTCTTGCCCTTAAACACCAGCAGCTCACTCTTGCCAGAGTTATATCTTAGTCCATGTTGGGTAGCATATCTCTCACATATATTAATTAAATATCTAAGACCACTGATTGAAGGACTCAGCAACACCATGTCATCAGCGTAACTAATGTTATTGACGCAAACATCATCAATGTGACAGCCTACATGTGTGCTGCTGAGTTCCTCAATCAGGGCATTAACATAGACATTAAACAGCCTGGGCGAGGTTAAGCCACCCTGCCTCACTCCACACTGCAGTCTGTATGGATCAGATAAAACATTCCCCCACCTAATGTAGTTTACCTGGTTGTCATACCAATAAGACATAAGGTTTATCAATTCAAGAGGAACACCTTGACCCTTAAGTTTTCCCCACAGTCTCCTATACGAAACCAGGTCAAATGCCCTAGAGGTCCAGGAAACATGCATAAACCGGTGTCTTACGGTCTGTGTAGTATTTGACAGTTTGCTTTAATGCTAGTACAGCAGTTTCAGTTGACAAGCCTTGTCTGAACCCAAACTGCGCATCATGTAATTTTACATGTTTAGCTAGATGTGTGTCAAGCAAACTGTCAAACACCTTAGCCACCACAGTGGCTAAAGATATGGGTCTATAATTATTCTTATCCGCAATGTCTCCTGTCCCATTCTTTACAATAGGCACTACGAGAGTTTTCATTAAATCATTAGGTAAGTATTGATGGCTTAAACATAAATTGTATAATAACATTAACACTCTAGGGAGGTGTAATATTGACAAGTATTATAATAGCTTTAATTTTTAACTTGTTTTAAAATTTTGTAGTTACTTACATTTCAATTAAGAAAATCTTCTTCGTAACCAACCAATAACTGAATTTTTACCTGACTTTCGCGCGTATGTATGTATGTATGTATGTATGTATGTGGGCATGAATGTTCCATTGTGAGTTGTGACCTTCTGTAGCCTAAACGGCTTGGCTGATTTTAAAGTGTGAGGTGTCATTCGATTTGTATTTTTCCCCCGAGTGTTATAGGCTATGATTGTGACGTCAACAAAAAACCAATATGGCGGACGTAAATTGTCAAAACAGACGTTTTTTTTTGTGCTATCGGAATATGGGTATCATATGAAAACGAATTAATAGCCTAATTCAATGATATATGCACTAACTATTGCCTGTGGCTCCACTTGTCTCTTGTAACCTGAATAGCTTGACCGATTTTGAAGTGCAAGGTGATATAATATTCGTATTCATCCCCAAATCTGTATATCTATACTAAAGTAATATTATAAAGCTGATGAGTGTATTTGTTTGTAATGTATATAACATCATTCTACGGCGTGCGGGGTTACGCTCCCATCATTATTTATTTAGCCACTGATCAGTAATGTGAAACAGTTAAACGATTTTGATAAAACATATATAAGAACGATCGCTAGAAAACGAGCTTTCAAATAAATTAAATAAAAAAGTTAATTTAAAAAAACCGACTGCCTAAAAATTACTAAAAAGATGGAAATAAGTCACATATAATGTAATATAATTAAATACCTATAAGCAGTATAGAAATTCATAAAGTAATAATAATACTATAAATACTTACATAATAATTAATAATATTGACTGACGAAGGTTACTTTTTGGCAAGCAAGCCAGTCGGGTTTTTAGTTTTTTTTAAATAAACACTTCGTCCCATTAGAAGAATAATGTCTTATCTTCAGATAAAACAAAAATGAAATTATTATAAGTTTGGCATTAAAAACCGTAAACTATCAATTGATCAAATTTGTTTTTTGTAAAATTCTGACTAAAGAATAAAATAAAAATCAATCGATAGTTTACGGTTTTATGTGAAGATAAGACAATTTTCTTCTAATGCATGGGACGATTGTTAACCATTAAAGGTTCAAAACTCACCTACTACTTTTCTCAATCATTAAAACTTTGTACTCTAAGATAACTACATCACGCGTGTTTTGTTGGGGTACGTATACAGACGTTGTTAGAGTGCGACAACTTCTTTGCATTGTTCAAAGTGGTTCAAACTCTAGAGGTTGGATTTATACATACCCATTATACCTACCTATCGCAGTTCACGTCAAATAATAGTTTTTATACTTATTTATTTTACCGCCTCACAGTTTTTGAGTTTGGATTAAATACAAAAGTACTGCAGAGTTAAGGGGAGGTGTCCCCTTAACTCTGAAGTTGAGAAAAATGTGAGACAATTCCAGTTGATACATGTTATAAATATTACAGGAAAAATAAAAGGATGTTACTAACCTTATGCAGACAAGTGCACTGCAAGAAAAGGAAAATTCAAAACAACCCGTCTGGCCAGTCAGCGTGGTATAGTAGGCTAAATTCCCTCCACATTCTTTGGATGAGACCCGTGCCCAGCAGTGGGACGTTAATGGATTGAATTGGTGATGATGATGACTAACTAGCATTCATTCTTTGTAATCACCAAGAAGCCCGACCGCGTAACTTAATTAGTTTGCTAAATATTATAATAAACAGTATGTTTTTTGTTCTTATAATACTTTGTCATAATACCTGACAGTACGGAACCCTCAGGGCGCGAAGCTGACCCGCGCTCGACCGTTTTTCCGTCAGTCGTTGGTAGTTTAGCTTTCAATAGGTTGCAAGTTGGGTTTCAAATCATTTAAGATTGTTTTTTTAGTTTTTTTCAAACAGAAAATAATACAAAAAGTGAAGTTTAAATACCGAATAATAAATGTATAAACATTTTGGTCATTAGTTTCGTCTTCCCGAGGAGAATCTGCTGTTGCAGCGGTTTTTCTCAACATTTTACTGCACGGTCAACATGGGAGGCTTCATGGGCATGGTGGTCACCCCAGCGCTGCGCAGGAGTGTTATGTGCTTCGGTGATGATGCCTGCTATGCGCTCGGCTTCGGCTTTCCTGCCTTACTAGTGCTTATCTCCATCAGTACGTATAGCTTACAAACTTATGTATTGTTATTAATTCGGATGTGATAATCTATCCTATTGTATCTGGCATTATATTAATATGCCATACCAAACATGTAGACATAAATACTATATATTCTATTTTAAGTTTCAACTTCCATAGTTATAAGTCAGTTTAAGTCACAAATAATTTTGTTGTCTTGTAGTTTTTTAAAGTATTCAGGTTTTCAATGAAATGAAATGAAATCTCGTATATACATCTAGGTTACAAAGTAACACTTATGAAAGTCATAAGTTAAGAATGTAACAGGTTATCGGAAAAGTAGTGTCAGCAAATTTGCCTACGACCAGTTTGCTGACAGGATGGAGAGAGAGGCTATGAGAAGAACTGACAAGACAATCACGCCTCTCTTTTAAAAAAATAGATAGTTACAATCTTTTGTAATATACAATTTAGGTAGCGTGTAAAGTGACGCAGCAGAGCACCACACCGTTAGATTAGTGAGTTAAAATTAATGTTTACAAACTAAAATAATAAACAATCAGTCAGGCTTTGCGGTTGCATCACTTTACACATTGTTATGTAACCGTTAGGGGTAGACTGTGAATAAATATAGTTTCAGTTTTGTAAAAACATAACTAATATATTTAAAAAAACAAAATGTTACTAAAAAAATATTAGGAAATGAATGCAAAAGAAAATTGACATAAATATTCACAAAGTGCCTCCACGTCACATGTGCCGTTTTACACAAACAAGTTATTATTACTAAGACATTTTATCATCTAAAAACTCATTACCTAATTGTATAATACCCCTTACGAGTAAGATTATCTTTAACGGTGTTTTTGAGTTTAAGTAAGGATAAATTCATGTCATTTATACCTCTAGTCTCTTCATTTACTATGTAATGACACCTTGTTCACGTATTTTAATAGCTGTACTATTATTATAAAATTTGGATTGCGCTGCCACTGGTGGCAGGCCGCATACTTGTAGGCTTGGAGAGGCTTAAGGCCAACAGTCTAGACGTTTTACAACTATGATGACTATAGATTCACCTGATGTAAAAAATGATTTGTTTGTAAAAATTTCATTGTCGTGATTACAAATACAAAGCAGTTTAGATTTACTAGTATTGAGGCATACAAAAAGTTGTCGTTACTTCCACTGTACCACCGAGGAAGTTTAACTCTTTTATCTAGAAATACTTATCGGGTCTATTCTTTTCAGTCATCTTCGTAGCAGGCAAGCCGACATACAGAATAAAGCAGCCTCGAGACAACGTTACTATCAAATTTATATTATGTGCTTGTGTAAGTTAATTACATACCTACATATATGTAGTAGTAATAGGTGTAGTATGTTGCACTAAGTCTGATAGCAGCTGGCGTCATCCTATCGGGCGGTGTAGGTACTTCCACCCCAGCTTTTGTGGACTTTATAAGCTTAGGGTCTAACTAATTAAGCCTATAGGTTAGACTATTTGTTCGATACTTACCTATATGGTTGAATATATATGAGTAGTAGAGAGTATAGAGATTAATTACCTTTAAGTTCAGCCTTATTTTAACAACATAACTGCGGTTTATACGGATAGGCCCATACCGCCATTGAACTCTCTGCTTAGTCGAACATTAAATATTCAATGCCTTGATGTACTCTGGAAACTTCACGCCCAAGTTTACGTCGAATTTTCAACAGAACAAAGAAGATTATGAGATTATTTCTTTAACTGCTGATTTATGTTTTTGTTAATTTATTCTACTTGCGAAATTAAAATGGGAACTCGACACTTCTAATAAGATACCTGGTAATATCTATATATAGTACGCAATTATTATACCATCGTGATTTAGGTAATCTCTTAATTTTGTTGACCTTTCTGGACAGGATTATTAGCTTGAATTATTTAAGTTCTTAGTTTATTAATTATTTGAAATTATTTTATAATCGCTCGCTGTGACGGAAATTAGTTGAGGCCTATGTCCTTCAGTGGACGTCATTGGGCTGATTTGATTAGGGTGATGATTAAAAGTTCACATAGAAAATCAGAAATGAGGCCGAACCGGCAACTTTAGTTGTTACCTAATACTTGATTTTAGGTAACGACTTAATTTTTAACCTGGAAACTTTGCGAGTAATAATATTGACTGAATTGTCATTCTGACAATCTAAGACAAATCTGTGCCACTACATTGGAAGCGAAAGTCTCATAAAATATATTGTGCTCTTATATTATTATTAATTGTTTTTCCCCTCTTTGTGTGGTTTTCTTATGAAGGTTGCAAGTGGCTAATGGCGTTTATTTATCATCTTAATATGTTTAGAAGGTTCCATTACACGGTCGGTACTATGTGTTGCCTACGCAGGTATAATTGATGACACATAAATGTGCCCTATAATTCTAAAGAAGTCCATATTTAGCCTCATTCATCACGGCAATAGCCTTGCGAGTAAGATGAATCAATCATCACCCTGCCGTGCACATCCCTTTCACAAGTTTTTTTTTGCGCAATAGACTGTAAAAAAGAGAATATCTGTTATGATTGATGTTCTTCGGTAAGCTATCAGCCCTCTATGTAGAGGTCATTAATGAAATGAAAACTATTCACGTAATGTGGTTAAACTTTAATTATATAAAGATTAAATTAGTTAAATAGATAGTTTTGACTGGCCTGTTGGTCTAGTAGTTAGTGACCCTGACTGCTAAGCCGGAGGTCGTGGGTTCGATCCCCACCCAGGACAAATCTTTGTGTGATGAGCATAAAGGTTTGTTCTGTGTCTGGGTGTAATTTATCTATATTATGTATGTTCTTACAAAAAAATATTTAAGTAGTACATCAGTTGTTTAGTACCCATAACACAAGCAAATATAATTGCTTATTTTGGGACTAGATGGCGCTGTGTGAATGTGGTAGAATATTATTATTATTATAGATACTTCTATTTATTTAGCCAAAGTTCGCATTTATAACTGCTTCGTGCATTATTGTTATCTATCAATGTGGAACGAGATCGGTATTCGTACTATTTTTGATAGCAGGTCCTACTAAAATATTTATCATATTGTTCTTGAAGAATGTTTTGAACGCAGCGCACAATTCTTTTGTATCTAACTATCCCGTACCGCTCTTTGTGAGTCCTCCTAGCACTATATCCGGAGGGAAAATTAAATCTTATCTTCTTTAATCCTTTTGTAATGCAATTCTGCTTTTATGTTAAACGTTCCTGAAGAAAATTAAAATCTGAACAGTATTATATAGAAAATATGAGCAAGTAATGGATTGTTTGCAATATGGAAAAAAACCCGATAACTTAGTCGATTTCGATATCGCTGCAAACGTTTGAAATGATAGCGACCATAATGTGGGAAATCCGAGTAGGCACTCAGATGTGATATCTTATAGAGTATAATAACTAGCAGTCGCCCGCGGCTCCACCCGCGCGTATTTTGATTCCCGTGACCACAGGAATTTTTCTTAGGGATTTCATTTTATATACCCAGGTGTTTGCGTCGTTATTAAGATCCTGTGCCTATTTTTATGATCATCATCAGACCCTGAAAGTAACGGGTTTTTTCCCCCAAAAAGCTGTGACAACTATCACGAAACTATTACTTGCCAATTTACTGTACATACAAATTTAAATTTTGTTAGAAAGTTAATAGTCTTATTTTTAGTTAATTATTAAGATTAAGGTCATGGTTAAGTTAAGGAACCATGGTAATTTACTCTGTTTTAAAAAAGCCCACTTGCCGGTAGCAGTCTATATACCTATAAATATTATATTATATTGTATAACTTTCAGTATGCTCTAAGAAAGCGTATCAGTCGTAATCCAGACACAGACGGGCCCCCGCGCGAACATTGGCTGGACTATGCTGTTAACAAGTACGGAGAGAAATTGGTTACTGACATGAAAGTGGTCTTCTCCATACTGTACCTATACCTGCCCGTGCCTATATTTTGGTCCCTTTTTGATCAACAGGTTTGGAGTTATTTGCTTTTAAACTAACTTTTAAAACAAGGAGAACTGTCATCCTAATTGACTGGAGCAACTGATTTTATTTGCATGTTATAATAATAGTTACATAGTTTGAAGACAAAATCAAAGAATTGTTTTGTAATTTAAAGCTAAGGAAAATGGGCATAACACCTTCAAAATTTGTTATAATACTATGAATTTAAGTAACATTAATCACTTTTTATTGTGTCACTGCAATCGCCAGGTTTAACGACCTTAGTAAGAGAGAAACAAAGTAGAATACATTAATAAAGAACTACCGTTGTATACTAAATAGCCGAATGCTGTCAAATGCTAAATTTGATGTATATGCGTAACATTAATTGATGGATCTTAGTACGGCACACAAGCCAGCGGGACCACAGTTTACGTTTTGTGAACGTTATTATTCTACCCAGCACATCAAATTAAAAAGAGAATGAAATGAATCAATTTGATGCCTATTTTGATTTTATTATTACCAGAATTTCAGGTAGCTATCATACATACATAAGTCACAGTTCGGTCCGAAGAATACTTAAAAACTACGACAACTCTTACATTTTTATATTCTCTCACACGCTCCTATAAAGTTTCCACATAACTGGGTCAAGTCAGGTTATCCATTTCGAACAATTTACGATTTATGTTTCCATAAAATTCTTAAGTGACGGTAATTCATTGTGTGGGTTATTGCAGGGGTCTCGTTGGACGTTTCAAGCTTCCAGACTGAAAAGCGAGGTATTTGGTGTTACGCTGATGCCTGATCAGTTGCAAGTGATGAACCCAGCTATGGTGTTGCTCATGATACCAATGTGTCCCGGTGGCGCTTGGCCTTTGTTGCCCGACATTCTCCCTTTACATAAAATGTTTATCGGGGGTATGCTTGCGGCACTAGCATTTGTTTCGGCTGGTATACTGCAAATTGGAATTGAGGTATGTGAAACACATTATTGGTTACTGACATGAAAGTGGTCTTCTCCATACTGTACCTATACCTGCCCGTGCCTATGTTTTGGTTCTTTTTTGCTTCATATTGATGAGAGCCTCGAAACAAGGGCTACCTTTAATAAATTTATTAAAGAGTTATGATTTGAGATGAAGAAAGATCATGTTTTGATTTCCCCATTATTATTATAACTATGAGTGTTGTTGACCACTCACATGACTAAGGATAGATTTACAAATAGCAACTGCGCTCGTCGTTTTAACTTCGGCTTTTAAAGGTAAAATAAAATTTATCTAACTTGATTCGGGACGAAATCAAAAGGGCACTTCATTTTCGAGGCAAACATTCTGAGTGTCATGTGACAGGCTAGTCTAATAATAGCTCTCCATAAGATGTGATTACGCGTACAAGTTCCCTTAAAATGTCAAAGTGACCAAACTGTACTGCAACTTGGCGATAACTAGTTTCAAACTTTATCAACAGACTAGCTTCTTGCCACACATTCACACGCGTGGCTCTCAAGGACTGCAATATCTAGAAAAAGAACTTTCAGAATCGTAGAAAACTTGGAAATATTTTCTTTTTTTACAATTTGTTAGTGTATATATAGCTGTTTACTAAGAGTTACAGTTAATAGCATGTTTAGTCACTGCTGTTTTTGATCATAGATTTTGTCTGTCTCAGCGATCTACTCTACAAGTACCAACTCATCATAAGACCGGGCTGGTAATACTGAACACGCTGTCTTGTGCGGTCGACGTGTCTGTTCTCGGCGAAGGGGTGGCTCCGGTAGAACAGCGTGGCACGGCGCTTATGACGCCGTTTCCACACCATATCCTAGTTGTCTCGGCTTCGTGCCCTGTAAAGTGCGCTGGTCGCATCATGAAGAAGCATATTGTTAGACATGATATGCGAACCGTTGCTGGGATGGTATTCATTTTAGATCTAATTTAAGATATTAGCTAAAATTGTAGTTTTAATAGTTATGTATATATACACTTCTCATCAAAAAAATCGAAACACCTCGCACTTTGATGTTTCGGAAGGATTTTCAGAAAAATATTTATTTTTAGGAATAAATATTAATTCTAGTTTAGTAGGGGGTAGTATGACGTTTGTAAATCCAAATCATAATGTTCCAAATTCAAATCTATTTTTTACAATCTTAGTGTTTTGTTTAATGAGTAACTGTAACCCTATGTGGAGTATGAAAGAAATGAGAAAAACAATACACGTAAATGAAAAAAAAGTTCAGAAACCGTTTATTTAGTAACTTGTATTTCCTCCTCTGGTTCTTATCACTGCTTCCATGCGGTTTTTTTTCATCGATCGGAGTAAAATCACAATTACATGCTGTGGAATGTTAACCCATTCTTCTTGAATTGCATTTCGCAACCAAGAGACTCAGGGGCAGGATCTCTTGCTCGAATTTGTCTTTTTAATTCATTCCATAGGTGTTCAATGGGATTCATGTGGGGGCTCTTTGCTGGCCATTCCATAACAGAGATACCGACTTCAGCAAGATAATCTTGTACAACGGCCGCAGTGTGAACTATGCATTATCGTGCATGAATATGAAGTCATCGCCAATAAAATGTGCATAGGGCATCACATGAGCGTCAAGCCATTGTACGCTATAACGTTCACTGTTTAATGCAAGCAGATGCAGTCCGCATATAAACATAAACTCTGTCTTCCCATCGGCGCTAAAACCGCCCCAAACTGTCCACGAACCGCCACCATAATTTACTTAATCTTCAATGCAGCACTGTACGTAGCGTTCTCCTGCTCTTCTGTATACTTCTTGCCTTCGGTCATTGCCATACAGCATAATTTTACACTTGTCAGAAAAGAGAACCTTGCTTCACTGATCGTATGACCAATTTACGTGCTCACGTCCAAAGTTAAGGCGCGCTCTTCTATGATCTGCAGTTAATTTCGGCCCACTTGCAGACTTGTGTGGTACCAGTCCACGTTCCTTCAACCTTCTTCTAATTGTAGAGTCACTTATAGCCACATTACGAACAACACGAAGTTGTTGCTGCAGTTGAAATGCGTCAATGTGTCGATTTCTCAATGAAACTGTTGCAATAAATCGATCGTCTCGCTCAGAAGTACTCGATTCCTACCAGTTCCAGGACGACGCGTGTATAACTTAGTCTCTCGATAGCGTTTGTACACGTCATGTACAGATGCCAAGCTTAGATGTAATCTTGCAGCCACAGCACGCTGAATAAGCCTAGAATCCAGCAATGCCACTTGGGCGGCTTCTGCGGGCGAAGTATCGATGTGTTTTCGATAAAAAAAGACAGACACTACAAAGTACAAGGAATAAATTAATAACAAACAAAGAAAGTTGAGAAACCAGTGGTAATTTTTAGTTTTTGCACGATAAAACGTACTCAAACTCCAAACAACAATTTCTATCAAAACAATGTTTCAGTACTATTACCAAATAAACAATTGAAAATCAATTTTAATTTGGAATTTTCGTAGCCACTTAAGAGGCCAAACTGCCAGCTATAAAATCATGATATTTTTTTCATGAAATTAATACCCTATTTTAATTTAAGAATCATAAGAAAAGAAAATCGATAGTGTTTCGATTTTTTTGATGAGAAGTGTATTATTTGGGATATTTATTTAAAGAAAACGCCCTGTACCAGCCCCCCAAGTACCAGACCTGTGTAGAGGACTTTACGATATAATTAACGGGCACAAAATACACCTAGACTCGAAACAAATATCTATGAATCGCTCAAATATTGGTCTCGTGTGGGAATCGAACTTACGTCACTCGGTGCGGCGATGTTAGTGGTGCGACTGGTGAGACGACCACCTTAACCGCGAAGCCACGGTGACAGTCAAAAATTATAACCTAAGTAATTTTACAGCTCAATAAGTATTCCTAAATCAATGGAAAAATAGTAGTCTGAAAAAACCACAAAGATTTTTTATTCAGTCTGAACTGTTTCCCTCAACTATTAAAAAAGAAAATATCAGAGATCTAAGTATTTTTATAAACTGGTGGCTTACGGTATAAACGCGTGTTTCTTTGATACGGTTTTTATAGGTATAATTTTCTTGGTAACTTACGATTCTCTTAAGTGAGATGCTACTCCATTCGCTTAACGAAACATATATTTAAATAGTGACGTACTTATAAGTTAGATACATAAACGAAACTGACAACGCCTATTTTAATAACATTAAAAAGTTCCGTATAACCTCAAGGCTTTATTGTAGTTCCAGAAATAGGGTTATTTATTGACAATAATAATATCATGGTTTAGCATAAAAACATCGTTAAACATATTCTTTCAGTAAAATGACCACCAGAAATCAAACTATACTAAAAAAAACTGCAATGGATAAAAACATTAATTTTTATCTCATTAATGTTAAGTTACCTTTGCTCGTAAGTAGGTCGCTAATGAGTACAAACAAATTAAATCTGAAATCACAGTCAGCTTTGCTTCTTTTATTGTTGTTATTTGTTTTGTTTTCTCTTTAATACCAGCTTATACTAGTTTCATAAGAGCTTGCAATACTTTATAAATAGACCCAAATTTTAGTTTATTATATAAATTTTGCGCTGGATGCAGGCCGCATACAACCGGTCCTATTGGAAGTCACTTGAGGAGGCCTATGTCCAGCAGTGGGCGTCCTGCGGCTGATATGATGATGATGATATAAATTTTAATTTGACGTGTGTCAATTGATAACAATAATAATCTATTTAAATAACAACGAACGAACGAATACTTTGACGTCTAGCCCATATTACCTTTTGTATTATTATTTATTTATAGTATTGTAAATAGTATTTGTAGATATGTAAGTAGATAGTTTTTATTTAGTTTTAAAGTATATACATAATAACATTATTATAAAAATACTTTGTAACCTAGATTCTGAATAATTAATATATTTTATAAAGATTGAAATAATAATAGGTATGAAATATATGTTTATCGTTAATAATTTGTACCTATACGTTGTAGGATGATTTGATAATTGAAATTTTCCTGAAATTCCTAGGAATTATACGAAAACAAGGATAATTAGACAATGTTGGAAACATGTCTTATAAATTAATCCATGTCTTAAATTTCTAAAAATCTAACTGGAAAAAGATAGGGTGGGTCTTTGCTTGTTTTTTCTGTTCCGTGGGCAGATCCGACATGGTTAGGTTAAACTAACCTAAAGTATCCATGTGCTTATTTTTCTTTTCGTTCAATCACCGCAATTTATCTTTCGTTCAATCAACAATTGTATACTGACATTCATGCAGAATCTGGATACTGGACGTTACGTGGAAAAGTTCTTGTAGTTCGTTGTAACTTTGATCGATGTTTAATAATAGAGTATTTTAAAAAAATTAAGTTATTGATAACTAGACATTTTAATTGGGTACCTAAATGATGGGATTTAGATCTAACTTTGCGAGCCCATATAGGCTTGTGATAGCTAAACAAGCTAATATTATATTCCAGTTACAAGAAATATTTCCAAAAATATTATCAAATTGGTGCCTCCTCGCAAATATATGGGCTCGCAAAGTTAGATCTAAATCCCATCATTTAGGTACCCAATTAAAATGTTTAGTTATCAATAACTTATATTTTAAAAAAATACTCTATTATGAAACATCGATCAAAGTTACAACGAACTACAAGAACTTTTTATGTATATTATGTTACTTGCTGACTTGCTTACGGAACCCGTCATGGGCGAGTCCGACTCGCACTTGGCCGATTTTTCAATAATTTAACATCCTAGGAATGTTGCGAAAATATAAATTATCAAATCCTACGACTTAATATAAGTTCCCTTTATTCCGGATGATCCAATTAGGCGACGAATATTTCAATTTTAGACACCGTGTTTTATTATATAATTATGTATTCTTTTCACGTTTCTCCAAGCTTCATGCTGTTAACCTCATTTACTTTGACTGGCCTGTTGGTCTAGTGGTTAGTGACCCTGACTGCTAAACCGGAGGTCGTGGGTTCGATCCCCACCCAAGACAAATCTTTGTGTGATGAGCATAAAGGTTTGTTCTGTGTCTGGGTGTAATTTATCTATAATATGTATGTATTTACAAAAAAAAATAAGTATTTAAGTAGTATATCAGTTGTTTAGTACCCATAACACAAGCAAATATAATTGCTTAATTTGGGACTAGATGGCGCTGTGTAAATGTGGTAGAATATTATTATTATTACCTCATATAATAATTATAATGTATTCTGGTGTAAAACTGTCGAAGTACAAATTGTACACGTTGTTTCTATTTAATTAAAATTACACGCGTCAGTAATACGTGTTATTCATATGTGGTTTACGTATCTCAGTGATACCACTAATTAATTAAAAACATCTGTACTAACAAGCTTTGTTCATTTTCAGTTCATGCCTGTTGTGATTGGACAAAATTCTAATGATCAATTGACGATGTACTTCATGGATCCGAATCCTTTCGCAAAATCTTTGACTGGCAAACCAAAGCTCAAGTTAGTATATAAGTCATAGTCAAAGTTCGATATGCAGTCTCTTCCCAAAATGACTGGTTTATCCTAGGTTAGGTTTAGATTAGGTTAGACTTTAAGTCAGACCTGAGGATTGACAAGTCAAACCTAGTAGTGCCGGAGCTTCGAAGTTTGACTATAACATATTATATATATATATAGTAGCCCTTTAGAAACATTAGTCAAAGGCTTACCTAAGTATTTGCTAACGGGGAAGGTAACAAAATCGCTCGCTGTGGCGGAAATTAGGTGAGGCAATGTTCAGTAGTAGGCTGATGCTGATGAGTCAGTGGGCTGATATGATGATGAAGGTAAATATATTATGGACGATGGACGAACACACCATAGGTGAACACACCTTGTGCCTGTGTGCGATCGTTAATTAGGGCTCCAAATCTCTCAGCATGTTTGGTATAGAAGAACTCTTTGACAGAGAACTCAAAACCAAAAATCAAGACACAGTATAATTATCTACCAAATATACTACATTATATTATATCCTACTTGACTAACGATGCAAACTGGCTATCGGCGATATTGTTGGACGCCAATTATAATACCTTAACAAGCTTCAAGTCAAACCGATGCGCGATGTTCGTGATTTCAAAACTACGGTTATATTGGTAAACATCCAATTACGAGTCGATAGATAATTGCTGTACTCGTAATAAACTGTGATCCTAGGTATTATTGCTTTATCAATAAATAATTATGTTTTTCTATTTCGTAGTTATATTTATAGAAATTATTAGGAGTAATTTAATTTAAAGTTGTTTTTTTTTGTTTGATATTTTGAATGGATGTTACCGTTGATTTATTAAGCATAGAGCATTATTGAAAATTATAAGTGATAACGGCGTAATATTTGACTGTCTCATTGGTCAAGTGATCGTAGTAAGCGAGTCCTTTAACTACTTAGTTTGCCTTCATTGCAGACTCTCCGGTCACATCACAAGTTACCACACTTGTGTGACTACATTATTAGATATTTTTGTCACTGTTAATATTTCTGCAAGGTTTGCCACTGGTATCATCATCATCATTTCAACCCATAAACGCCCCACTGCTGGGCACAGGTCTTCTCCAAAGTATGTAGATGGAATTCCCTCCACTGGTATACATAGATTAATTATCGGGTGATTGATATATGAAGGCAAACGGAAGGGATGTGTGTTTTTGGAGTTGAGGACAACGGACTTGTAATAATTTAATAAACATGTTTTTCTTACAGGGTTGTTTACATTGGCGATACGGGGCCAAATAAGAATGTGTCCATTACTGTGGAGACGGACAAGAGGCTGAGTGATATTTACTATGTATCTGATGCACCCGTCGACCACATCGGTGAATCTGCATATATGAGCCTACAACCGGGCAAGTGAGTACCTATTGTAATGCGACTAGAAAAGTCGTCTGTCGTAATTTCTTCATGTTGGTTAACAGACAATGTTTATATTGTGGAAAGAACGAATTATCTTTTTTAAACTGACTTATGAATCGCAAACAGTTCCAACTTTTGATCCAGTGTTTCTTTAAATGTAAACTTTGCTCGCGGCGATATTAAATTTTAAAGAAAGTTATTAAAACGATAGGCCATTTACAGTTTAATAAGAAATAATAACCACTTAGAAATGCAGTGCTAAATTTGTGCGTTTAGAAACTTAAAATTTGGACTAGACTGCAACTGTTATGATATAAGGCAAGATATATTTTAATACATTTAAAGCGTCTTTTAGACGATTAACTTTTTTTTTAAATATTGCATTACTTTAATTTGTATCCTTGGTTGCCCGGGGTTTGTCACTATTAAATACTTCAGTCTAAATCCGCCATTTTAATTGGGTGAGATTTGCAGATGTCCATTGAACATTGTACCTTATATGATAATATTGTGAAGTTTACGTTATACGGTCGTGTGTAACTTCGAGGAAACCCTTGCTTTGTCATCGATCCCATTGACGTCGTATCTAAATCAATTGGTAGGTATTTTGAATAATATAGAAGGTTTTACTGCCGGGCGAGGACAATATGCCTATATTATGTGAAGTTATCCGTCTCAGGGCTTCTGAAGCTGTTTGATGTTTGCTTTACCTATTGGTCAAAACTTTATGCTAACCCAAGCGTGCCGTTCGATTTTTTTGCCTAAAATATAAAATAACAAAGCCTAAGTAAATTCCTATTTCCTTTATCCCCGAAGGGGTAAGCAGAGGTGTATGACACCTTCATTTCGCCAGCTATGTTAGGTCCCATGTAATAGAGGACGAGTATTTTGCCTCCGGGCACATTTGGCAGACTCCGAGCTGATACAAAAACTGTTTTTTGCCCGACCCGAGACCTCTCGCGCAGCAGTCGTACACAATACCACAGGAGTATTGTGTTACTGGCGCAGTCAGAAATGAGATAAAATTAGTATAGAATGTATTACAAAAATAGCGAGCATATTGCCGTGGAAACTAACAAGTGAAGCGGACTGACGTCACTTGTACCGCCGATAGGCCTTTGTTGTACAAACTCGCTTCGCTGGCTGGCATTTTGTTTCTTGCACTGAGACTTTATGCTTCTTACAGAGTCTCGAGAAGCCAATTAATCATGCATCTATTTTGAAAAAATAAAAAAAAGTTTTTTATAGACAAGCTTTTAAATAAAAAGTTTAAAAATGGACCGATATGGCTATATTTTTATTAAAAAATAAAGTTAAATATTATATTAAAAGAAATACAACTGTATATGCCTGCTACCTCGACCTCAGCCGCGCATTTGATACTATAAATTATAGTATAATTATGGGCTAAGGTGAGGGAGGCTGGTGGCACTTGATATACTGACACTTTTTAAATACTTGTACGGATCCCAGACCTAGCACACTTTTCTACGATAATCAACTTAGCCGGCTCACAATTAAAAATTGTATCCTGTTTCAAATATCTTGGGCATATAATTAAAGATAACTTGAAAGATGATGAGGGCATGGAAAGACAGAGAAGGACTGTAATAAATGAATTTTAAATTAATTTAATTTTAAAAAGCTATATAACCCAAGTAAGTGAAAAAGGGGTCTAAAAAGGACGAAACAAGAAAATGATTCAGATAGAAATCCAGAAATGCATAGGTACAAAAATGGTCAAGGTTGAGCCGTAGTAGAATCATCTGTATAATTCTAATCACTTGATGATGTACCTACTGCAGCTACAATTTTTTTGTGTTACAAAATAGTGTTCTCACAAGACTTCATAACAGGCATGATATTTATGTCGATATTGGTCTTGTACAGATTTAAATGGCAAGCGACGAGCTCGGGCGGTGAAGTATCGGGCTCAGGTGAGGGCTACCTTCGAGCAGGTGGGGTTTATGTCCTCTGTTTACGAGAGCGCCTTGGTCGTCTCGACGCAGCGGTACTCCATGCACCCAACCCTCCAAATGAACTGCACATGGCCTGGATCGTACCACAATATATACTTGTGTCCATTGCTGAGATCATGTTCGCTGTGTCTGGACTTGAATTTTCATTTACTCAGGTAAGCTATTAACACTACTTTTTTTGTTTGGGTAGTTTTATTATCTATTTATTCACAAGTAGGACGTCTTATTGTCAGATGACAATGTGTCTGCAAAATGTCCATCAGGACGTTATGTCATGTGAAACATAGGTAATATTGTTGTTCACCATTTTCAGTCGTCGCATAAAATATGTACTTCATCAAAAGCAAAAAGTTTTTATCGACAGATCGTGATTTTTTAACTGAATTCTGAGCCACAACGATTTATAATATATGGATTTTGATTTCCAGGCTCCTAAAAGTATGAAAACAATAACTATAGCTGCTTGGTATGTATCGGTGGCTTTTGGAAATTTGATCGTTATCCTAGTGGCGCAGGCCAAGTTATTTGAGGCTAGGGTAAGTATAGAGAGCTAGTTATGTTTTATTCTCCTTACGTAGCGTTTAGAGCTCCATTTGCACGAAGTTCGTTTCACGTTGCAAGTTTTGTAAAGCAAATGTCATGACATGCTAATTTGCCTCAGACTCAGCGAGCAAGACAAACACAGCTTACAACTAGTTTGCACTTGGATCATCTAAATGGGCAGCAGCACTGTTTATACTGTATAATCTCGGAGATCCCTTTTCATTGCTTGTATAGTGTAAATGTGGCTTTATTCTTTGCAAGTATGAAGGTACCCTTCCGATCTCGGCAGCACTGCTTACCGGGATGATGCCAATCTAGGCAGCAGTGCTGCGCTGCTCGTAGTGTTGTGCTGTTGTATACCTATTTATTCAGAGGCTATAAAATTGACAAGATGTTGATTGATACACGCTATGTGTTATCCTATGAAAGGATACCTAATCACATGAAGTATTAAAATACATTAATTTTAGTTATTTCTAAAAAAAAAAAATTAACTTACTGTAAATAATGTCAAAATAACAAAAAGCTTTTTAGAGCCAAATAACGAAGCCGCGAGCACAGCTAGTATTCGGTAAAATATAAAATAAATATCCGAAAACTATTTTGGATTATCATGTACCTAACACTTAGATAAGATAAACAAATAGTTGCTTTCCAACTTGCGTATAAATTAGGTATGCGATACCTATCTAAATAAAAGTAAATAGTCGTGAATCGTATTAAATATAATTGATAAAAAATGATATTTTTAATTAGACGGCAATGTAAAGTCAATTTGATTGACGAGTAACCCATCAGTAGATTCACTAGTGGCGATTAACGCATGTGCGACGCGTCACCACTGGTTTGTTGCCGAGTTCCCAATGACTTCTCATACAAACCTATAGACTAGAGAATGTATGGGGACCGGTGGTGCTACGCAGCACTGCTGTGTGCTGCTTAGATCGGAAGGATACCTGGAAAGTACTTAACACAAACGCAGCCGTGAAACTTTCATTGTGTAATTGAGCCTCTACTGTTTTGCTTCTGTAATTGAAATAGAATGAGCTACACAGAGAATGGTAAATTAAAAATACACAGGCGCTTATTGAACTATAAATTATGCTCTCAGCATTATCAAATGCTTTATAAAAATAATCGTTTACGCTGGAAGGATATTATTTAGTTCTGCTATAAAATTAGTGCTCTCCACAAGCTTATTGGGAAAAGGGGGAATCACGGTACTGTGGTGTTGGGGGAATTCATCTTTTAGGTGTTAGTGCAACGATAATATTATATATTATCGATGTCAATAGGCGGCCATTACTTATTATTAACAGGTAAGTACCTAGATAGTTTAAAAAAAAAATACGAAACTAAGTTATACAACTACGAGGCTGAACAGTTGGTAATCATTAGAAGACACCAAAGAAGTAATCTGAATAGCCACGTTCGTAATTCTTACCAATGTGACACCATTGAGTTCAATCACGTTTCGGGAAATGAGGAAAATAAGTAATTATAGTGTGTTATACGACGGTGATAATTTGTGTTAGCGCGGCATTCATGGTTGTAATTACCTACTCTATGATAATCTGGTCTTTGTGCGCTTATATCAAACTTTTTGTATACTTTGTAGGTAAGATGATTTGTTCATCGAACTTGTACATAGATACATCTACTAGACGTTCTGCGTAATATTTTGTGATTAATTGCTTAGTAGTGCGATAAATTACTAGTAACTTGTTTTTATTATGAAGAAATACCTTGGGATAGCAGTACTTGGAACCATACTATTGGGAATAAAAACTGTCCATATTTTGGTAAAATCTATTCGGAGTAGGTGTCAACAAACTGTAGGTTCTATTAACTCGTATTTCAGTTTGCTTACCTATTTAATGAGGAAGCAAAAAAAAAAAGTATCTACTAAATGTCAACTGCTGAGTCTTTAAAATATTTTTTTTGTTTAATTACAGCTAAACTATGTATTTACCTACATAAACACGCCGTATTTCCGGGTATTAGTATTTCCAGAATAAACGACGGGGTGGCGCGGGGGGTCATTTTCACCGCGAACTATTTAATAGAACCAAGGGAATCCTAGGTATCTGCTAACGCACAAGGCGGCAAAAAGACCGCGCCTCACCAACCCAAATGGCGGCGACGCGACGCGGCGCGGGCACCCACGCCACGGTCTTGAGGAAAGTTACTCCAAGGCTGGCCACATTACGACGTTGGATTTTGTGTAGTTTGTATAGTAATATGAATCAATACCTAATTACCTATGGTATAGGTAATGTATCGATCTCTTCTCTTCGTAGGTACCTACGTACTATAATTTATCAAAAATTGTGACAGTTACTTTTTAAAGTAAATTGTCGACTAGCCGCTTTGGACCAGGTTCAAAGCGTTCTGCTACTCTCAGAACCCAGGCTCTATAGGCTCCCAGGCTATATATTCAACAACGCGAAGATAAAATTTATTTAGGTAGATATTCCGGGTAAAATATTAGGCATGAAATGTAACTTAACACCTCGTCATCCATCATAGTGGTCTCTCTTGCCTACCGACATTATAGCTTGCGACAAGATAATATATTCGTAACCAAAGAGCTCTTGTACTAAGAGAATATCGGGTGTCCTGAGTCGTACTAGAAACAGAAACTTAACATTGCACCGATAGTGTTTTGTTTCTACTAGTGAGTAGTGGTCACCAGAGCCCAATAAATGAGAGGGGGCTTGGGAAAATCTCTGTACTGGCAGTAGGTAGAATTTCGCAGCTAAGCTAGCCAGAAAGATTTTGTTTTTATATAGACAGTTGTTTAACTATGTAGATATACTACTGCCAATGTACATAGGTTAGCATTTGGGTACCACTACTAGACAGCTCTTTAGCTAGTCTGTTAATTATTGCTTTATAAAAATGTTATCGTTAACGTTATGTTCATTAATAAACCTTAAATAACGGCCAAAACAAAAACCTTGTAAAATCTCTGCATTACCTGGCTTGGTTTGACTGGTAGACAGGGCTTCTAACAATAAGTACCATAATATATAAGTTTTGTCTATTTGAAGTCTTTAAATAAATAAATGATAAAAGGTGGGCGTTTCCTCGAATGCATGCGAAAAGCAAATACTTGTAAATGTTAACCATTTGCTGTAATATGCTGCTCTGGTGTGCGACCTGCCTTTGACTAATCTCGCAAACCCTTACACAGGCTGTAACTTTATATAATAAAGAGCTACCCAAAATACTGTATTCTGTCTAATTAGTCCACATCATACGGATTCAATTAATTGGGTTGACCTTAATCTATGGTACGCGATGGCTTAATAGTTTTTCGTAATGATGTATTGGATGTCTAATAAATTCAAGCCTTTCTAATAACCATCAAACTGATTTATTAACGCCACTTTAAGGCGTTTATAATTTATTTTATTAATATTATGAAATAATTTACTAATGGGACTCATAAAAGTTGGTTGAATATTGTATTTTGTTTTAAATTGATGCAATTATATAAAAAAAACGAGACCAGACACAGTAATGGCTTTACCCTGCAGCTTTTTAGATCTCTCTACTCAAAGGGTTAGAGTAATTAAAAAGATTACTTAACATATTTAACATTTCTCAGGTCAGTGCTAAGACATAAAGAAGATCATTGAAAAGTGTTGAATGTATCTCATTCAGATACACTCAGAATCATTGAAAAGTCTTAGCACTGACCTGAGAAATGTTAAATATGTTAAGTAATCTTTTTAATTACTCTAACCCTTTGAGTAGAGAGATCTAAAAAGCTGCAGGGTAAAGCCATTACTGTGTCTGGTCTCGTTTTTTTTATATAATTGCATCAATTTAAAACAAAATACAATATTCTGAAGCGAGTTACAATTTGATCTCTGATGATAGCTGTCAAGTAGTACCTATCAAGCCATTGAACCAGCGAGCATACATAGGTTAGGTGCTCGTAGCATTGAACGGTCCACTGAATGGTGAATGGACATATGCTAGACACACAGTTAACTCGCTGCCAGTTGGTTTTGATATAGTCGATAATTGCTTATGCCGATTGATTATTAGTTATGCCGATTTACAAGCACAATAACATAATAAATGTATCTATTAGAACAATGCATAACATTGAAATTTACACACTCTTACTAGAAACAATAGGCACTGTACTTATTCGCATTGTGCAGTATTCGGAGAATTCCGGAGTATTCCCCGTTCGAAGTACTTAAGTAGGTATAGCTCAGTGCAGTTTGCAATCTGTTTACTGAATTTCACGAGACTCTGTTTCTGTTATTATGTTAAAAGTTTATTTGCATAAAATATGATATGTTACAGAGATGTTATTAAAATAATATGTTTTTACAGCTCCGCATGTTTTGCTTTTGCAAAAGTAACTGCGCACAAATTACAATTACACACAATGACATATTATACAAAGCGGAAATTAAGTGAGGCCTATGTTCAGCAGTGGACGTTATTGGGCTGATATGATGATGATGACATCATATTTTAATACTATAAAAAGTGTGTTCTAGTAGATAACCAATTTTGTCTTCTTTTTTAAATAATCTGAGGCTTAATCATTTTAAGTGACTAGGTAATTTATATAAATACGTAAACAAATAGCCAGACAGATTTTTAAAATATTTAGTGTTTCTTGGAATGACATCTCGAACGAGCCTTTTAGGGTCCTGTCTATGCCTATTAGGATTTACATCATTGACTGTTTTGAATAGTGCTAGGTGCTTACGTACAAAGTACAAACATACATTATTTCATATAATTATATGTATAGAATGACGGGAGATAGATTTGTGTTTTATTATCTAAGATATATCAAGATATATAGCTCGGCGATTATTTTAACAATCCTCAATCATGCATTAACAGTTAGGGAGTTTAAAATCTTTTTAGTATCCATATTTAAGTGTATCTATATCTAAGTGACATTCTCGAAACTATACCTACATATATTATGAAGTTGTGTCGTGTTGTCAGAACATGCGAAGAAAATAAATTGAATTTTATGGAACTGGTATAAAATTTGCAGTCGACGGAATTCTTCGTGTACGCCGCGATGCTCGCGATCGCTATGATTGTGTTTCATCACTTGGCACAAGACTACCGTCTCAGGAATATTGAAGCAGATGGCTCCTCGACTGAGAGTCGGCCACTACTGCATCACCGATCGAAGGCAAGTTGCTATTAACGTTGCACCGCTAACCGCTAATACCGTAGTAGGTACATGAGATTTGATAAAATAAGATTAATGGTTCTATTTCTTTTTATACATTCCAATTCACGTCAAATGTGATCAAGAGTTGAAATAATAACAATACTAGTCCGCACATAACATGAATATTGTCGTGTTGTTTTATTAAAACAAACCCTTGACGATGATGATGATGATGCCGTTGAAACTTTGAAAGTTAACAGTTTTCCAAAATAACACGGCATATTGCAAAGTCAATAGAGACAAAGGGCAGCTAGTTGATTTACCGTTACAATCTATTTGCAAATTAAATTAGTAACCTTTGTGGTGGATATTAGATCGCAATTATGGTGTGAACTAAATTGTTCTATGTTCATAAAGAGTTTTAATAATTACAGTGAATAACACCTTATTATGTCTTCTAACGACTACCTTTCTACTACTTTTACTATCTTTTAATGTTGATTAAAATATTTGCAAATGATATTATCTTGCAGGTGATATCAGTCCATTCTTTATCTACGACGAGTACGCGTGCGTTTAGTGGTGAAGGCAGCAGTGCGGCGTCATGTCTGGGTTTGATGGAGCGGTCGCGTCCCACCGCCTGGCCCGCGCAAGCCTTTGTACACCTCGGTACTCCCAGCACGGCTGATCAGAGAGGAGCCACAACACTCGCACAACGTTAATGGTTACAATACATCGTGCAATTTCATTCGTCTTACAAACTTTTTCTAATTAGATACAAAAGATCTAGCCATAATGAACAAAAAAAAATATTTTAAATAATCAGAATTGTACCAAAAATCGCAATAGAAACACAAAAAGTGTAAAGGTAATTTTTTTTTATATAATAAATTAAAAAGTTTGTAAAACGACCGGTGTATAAGCAACTAATTCTTAATTTAATTTATTAATATCTAATTATGTTTAATTGAAAGATTTGTCGTGGTAATGGATGTTTTGTAATTGTTTTAATTACACATAAACATACTCGTGGGGCCGTGGCCGTTGGATGCGGGCGGCTCAAAATCGCTCGCTGTGGCGGAAATTAGGTGAGGCCTATGTTCAGCAGTGGACGTCATTGGGCTGATATGATGATGATGATGATGATGATACTCGTATATTGTAAAATCTCAGAAAATTGTGTAGATTTTGAACATAATAGAATATGACGTAATTGTGGATTATGACTGCAATTAATATTATGCTCAATATTAAAATCAGTATAAACTGCCTGAAAATGGTAGTAAAAAATAAAAATGCATACCAGTAATTTACCTTATTATGAGATCGCCTTTATTCGTAAACTTAAGGCGTATTTATAGTACCTAATTATAATTTATTTTATATTAAGGCATTATTTGTAACAAGTTTAGATATTGTAATTAATAGTTGATAGTAATTTATTTATATTACCTACTAGTTTTTGTTTAACATTTATTTAATATGCTGATTGTCCTAATTTTACTAAGTATTCGTTAATAAAATTGTATATTATCGTGCAACTTATCTGAATCCGCTTCATTCGAAACAGCCGCGGCACCCATATCAAAGAGGTTATGTTTAAAAATGTCTATTATAAATATCAATTGGTAAGTACCTAGGTAAAATTCAAACGTCAAAGACGTCGAAACATACTCGATTTTTATTATAAATTAAGTCACAGGTTTGATTGATAGACATTGTGTTGTGCTTCGTTATTGTGATGAATTTAATTTTAGTATTATGTAAGTATTTATAAATCCATCAAAAAATATATATCTAAGTACCTAAGTCACTTTGCATTGTGCTACACTAATATCAAAAGATTGGTTACACTTTATGTTCTCAAACATGTCAGTCGGGAAGAATGAATTTTCATCATTATTTTGTGTCTCTTATATAAGTTCCTTTCAGCTTTCTAGATAGAGGAGAGGAGACTCGAGCCCAGCAGTGGGACATTAATGGGTTGTTAATGATGATGATGATGATGTAAGCATAGCTATTTGTTCTTCTATTTTCAATCTATATTCAAGCCTAAAAGTAACAGGATATTATTTTGTGCCTTAATTTTCCTGGTTTATACTCGTAGTGTATTTATCTATGCCTTAACTTACAGATTTAATTGGTTGTCTGTGGGTATTTATCTGCTTTTTGATCATATTTCTACAAATGAAGAAAGTAGTAAGTTGTGTAATTAAAATTGGTGTTAATTCATTGGATGTTGTTAGGAAAATAGAGCAATATCGAGGGAGCACATTAGATTAATTAGGTACTTAGGATTTTATTACAGTGACCTACATACAGTTGTAAGTATTGTCGTTGCCGTTACTGAGATTGTGATTGGAGGATTGTTTGTTGTTTGTTTGGGAATTTTAAAGTACAACCTACGAGTAAAGTAAGCAGGTGGACACCACGATCCATGACTGAAATGGCACTATCAATCCCAATGAACCCAATGAAGATAGTTAGCGACCCCGAACTTGGGGTAATACTTATTGTAGTTACAAATTCAGTCATATATTGGGATACATTTTTTGAGTAAAATGTAAATATACATAGTATAAAATAAACTTGCTTTCGCTGTAGGTATGCTTAGATCTTCTTAACTACACAACGGATTTTAATGAGATTTTTACCGATAAATAGATAGTGATTCGACGCGGGCGAATGATAAGTACCTAATCGCCGCATAGAACTCGAGTAAAACCTATAACTTGTAAAAACTGTTTATAGATTGCCAAAACATGGTAAGCAAATGAAAATAAGGGTTTCGTGTTTGAGGTACGGAACCCTAAAAATGAGAGATAGCAGTGGGCTAGGAACCGATGCAGACCAATGCAGATGCTAGAGTGGAGACTGCGACTCGTCAAGCGTAGTCACAGAATAAGTAATAGTAGCGTAGTATAGGCCGGCCTCAGCTAGGTGGACGGAAGACCTAAAAAGGATCACTGGGTCGGATTGGACGCGGAGGGTGCGGAGAGCTGAGTGTTATGGCGCGTGTTGGGGGACTCCTATGTCCAGCAGTGGACCGCAATAGGTGAAATTATTATATAATATGATGGAGCTGCGGGCAATAGCTAGTAAATAAATAAAATAGTTATGTATTGTGATAGTGTGAGAGATGTGTTTAAAGTTTCATATCGAAATCGATCTTCATATTTTGTTGGCTAAGTTCAATAATAAATATGACGTATAGTTTCATAAAAATGGTGTATCATGTGAAACAAAAATCGGCTTAGGCTACCATAAGGTTACGGCATATTGGTAAACCCTTTGAAGTCTCTACTATTCCATTAGTATAACTCTATAAAGGACTTTAAATTGCGGGTTGGTAAAAAGGATCGAGTCTTTTTAAGTCCGAGCCCTATTTATAGATCTTAAGGTCTATCATCGACCTCTGTATACGTATCTCAAAATTAAATACCTTCTACTAATTGAGTGGTTTATGCTGTGTCTGAACTGTAAATTGTATCTATCGAAATAAAAATGTTAGATGTTTGCTAAAAAAAAGCATAAATTGCTAGTCCTGAGGAATGTACCTAGTAACAAAACATTGTATATAAACAAATTTTAATCTATAAATTTTCAATATAGATTAAAAATCGTTGTTTAAATAGGTTACTTACGTTAATAAAACACACTTGAACATACTTAACGTGAATGAAAATATAATATAAATATTCGCCGACGACTTAAGAATCTACTACCTAAGCACTTAAGAAAATATACAGTAAGTAATCAAAATGTATTTGTCCTTTAGTATTGTGTTATGAGAATGTTTCAAATTGTTTAGCCAGGGTAGTAATATTGTTCATATCCTTTATAAACGTGTACGGCAAAGGTTTCTCAAGTATCACTCGGTATAATAAAACAGTTACCTATGTGTTTACTTTCAAGTAGCAATATCATGCGCTACTATTCCTCAGTATTAATATTATATCCTTTAAAGTGTATTATTCATGCATAACAGTTACCTATCTAGTATACTACAGATTTTTATTTAAAATTAGTTTAGGCTTCGCCCATAATTTGGTAAGTTAAATATGAAAAGCTTGTTCTTGCTCGAACTACGCTGATATTGGTATACAATGCACCATGCACCATCGTTTTGTTTAATAATACCTACATGGGGTGTAGATTTAGCTTTCCTCCTTGTTTAATTGACGACGTGCTTGTATTACGGATCATGTTTTAAAATTTTCTATACATTTTTTTGTTTATAATAAAATTTTCTCGAATAACTAAAGCTTCAAGGCGGTCAATTTTGTCGGCGGCCGGCGGCATTGTCTCGGGGGACGGTTCTGTCTAGTTCTTTAACTAAATTAATTCTGAGGATAATACCACCAGATTATGTAGTAATTGGTTGTTTATTGAAGGTACATAGAGATAAGAAAATTCAAGAAATACTACAACTCCGATTATAAAATTTTACGATATTATTAAAAGCGTTTTGTTAATCATGGCTAATATTTCAAAAAGAAACATAGGTACCTACATAATTCTTATCGAAACTACAACTATCTGCGGTTACATACATACCAACAAATTTGCCTCGTTATAGTGTTTGAACTTATAATAACAATACCTAATAGTGGTTTCAATGGGACGACCTTCTTTTAATTTGTTCACTTCTCTAATTACGAGTATTTCATATATTTATTTCCATCACCCCCATTAGCTATTTATACTTCACATTAGGGAGAGTCGGGTAGCCCCGGACGGCGGGTTGTCCCGGATGTGTCGATTGTTCATAAACTAACGACGTTAAGTGCGTAAGACTCAACTTTCTATATAAAGATTAGAGTAAGAACAAATGCAACTTAGTCCTAGCGGCGCCACCAAGGGACTTAGACGCTATCGTGTCTTATGTAGGTAAACATTTTACGTCGCGTCTCTCAAACTTCGTTAGTGGTTAATAAAGCAGAAAAGGTACGTTTTTTAAGAGTTATTGAAAGTTGTAGCAAATTTGGTACATTTATAGGTCGTAGTAGTATTTTTAACATTTTTTGTACAATTTATGTGTCTTAAAATATCGCAGGATAGCGATCGGGTACCCCTGGACATAATTTTCAGTTTTTAATTTCTCAATATTATTATTCTAACGAATTACTTTTGATCTGTAGATTCCCTTTTCTATGAAAAATATATCAAGATGGGTTGTTTGTTGTTACAGAAGTCTTGAAATATGCCGAAATATATGGAAAGACTCACTAATAGAGGAGTTTGGGATGAATTAATCATGAAAGAAGCTATTAAATCGATGATGGAGGACAAATTTACCCTGAGAGAAGCTGTAGATAGGTAGGTATGATGTACCGAGAAGCACACTTCATAATCGTTTGAAATATTTCCATTCAAGAAAGATCTAAAGGATAGGCAGAAAAGAAAAGGAAATAAAAGCATCGAAGCAAAAACCAAAGAAGTAAAGACACCGAGAAGATTTTGGAGACCAAGAAGTCGTCGGAGGTCAAGAAAATATTGAAAATAAATAAAAACATACAGTCTTACAGAAAACGATTCTGTAAACACCGAATGTAATATCTGTGGAAAATCTTTTGAAGAAGACTGGATTCCGTGTCATAAATGCAAAGACTGAGTTCATGAGGCTTGTGTTTATTTAGATTCTTCAAATCCTCAATATTATTGTAATGTTTGTAAGGCCAAGAAACAGTTAGGCCACGACTGAAGTTGTGTCCGGGGCTAACCGACATAATTTGAATTGCCATAAAATTAGGGTCTTACTATTTTTGTTATATTTTCTTAAAAATATTTTTCTGATTAAAAAATAATACTTAATTTATAAGATTCAAGAAGTTCTTGTTTGATCTTTTGATATAAATAAATACATTAGAACATATTTATTGTACTTTTATTGGCAAACCATTTAAGTGACCGTGGCTACCCGACTCTCCCTATTGGATCAATACCTTTTATTATTATCTATTACAAGCTGTATCTTAATAAAACTACAAATTATAATGTCCAGGAATCCCTGAGGATTTATATCGGATATTGAGAGGCCTATGTCCAGCAGTGGACTAGTACAGGCTGATGATGATGATGATGATGATTGAATATTAGTAAGACCATCTGGCATTCCAATTTAAGGTTACTAGTTTTAATAGCAAGTAGTACAGTGGCACTGATGGCGTATTGCAATTTTTATAAGTAAAAACATTACTCTCCTTTTTTTCGGCAGTTCAGTATAATCAGTAAATACAATTACAGTTGACAATCTGCAATCTGTAAGCCTAAGTTTGTTTAAGTTCATGTGTGATGTAATATCGAAGGCAGAGTGAGGCAATCAGTATTGTATCTGTACATTGTCCTTATCTATTTAAAACATGTCAAATAAAATAATATCAACCTCCCAGTATCTTTGAGAGAAGTCTCGTCTCCTCTATCTAGAAGGCTGAGAAGGGTCAGGCCACAATCAACTGTAATATAATGTATGCCGCAGCTAAAACCCGCTATATTACTTACCATAATCAAATTGAAGGATGGAACTAAAGGATTGAAAATCTACACAGTCGTGGGACATATTTATCGAGGTAGTCAAAAATAGATTAGTGTATCAACATTTCGCTATGTAGATGAGGGTTATTAACGAAAGTAATTTTAATTCTTTAGTGTTCTCCGTCGTTCAGTGTTTCAATCCTAACTTTTCGAATATTTACGAAAGAAAAGAAATGCTCCCACACCTCTTTGATCGAGTTTCGTTGCCACGGGCCGGAATTATGCCAATGCTAAATCGAAAGGTATGTTGAATCTTTATATACTTATCGGCTGTTTCACCACTGGCAAATAGGTGCTAGATAGCCTATATGGGACTTACTTGACAGATTTTTGACGTATTTTTATATAGAATCTGTCAAAAAACTCTCAGGTAGTTAATTAGAAACTTATTTCAAGGTGGTCAAATAGGCCTTTGCTCTGTATGTACGGTTAGATAGACATTCTAAACTACGCAACGGATTTTGATGTGGTTTTCACCAATAGGTTTAGTGATTCATGAGGCAAAGTTTTTAGGTAAGTATACATTATATAATGTTATTATCACTAGGCCATTATGCTACTCTACTATAATGTATCTGTGCGGCAAATTTCATACAAATTCTTTCAGTCGTTCTGGATTGATTGAGTAACAAACATCCATCCATACTTCCTTCCATCCATCCGTCCTAACTTTCACATTTATAATAATGTGACTGGCCTGTTGGTCTAGTGGTTAGTGATCCTGACTGCTAAGCTGGAGGTCGTGGGTTCGATCCCTACCCAGGACAAAATCTTTGTGTGATGAGCATAAAGGTTTGTCCTGTGTCTGGGTGTAATTTATCTATAATATGTATGTATTTACAGAAAAAAAAATGTATTTAAGTAGTATATCAGTTGTTTAGTAGGTACCCATAACACAAGCAAATATAATTGCTTACTTTGGAACTAGATGGCGCTGTGTGAATGTGGTAGAATATTATTATTATTAATAGGAATACTTTTTGTCATACCACCGGGGCCAAGCCGCGGGCGGAAGCTAGTTTATACTTATAGATCTTACAGTCATCATCATCATCATTATATCAGCCCAACAACGACCACTGCTGAACATAGGCCTCACGTAGATGGCACAGGACCGCTCGCAGTGGCGTTAATTAGGTGAGCTCTATGTTCATCTTACAATCATTTAACAGAATGCCACTTCAAATCTTGTAATGTGTTCCTTCATTTTTCAATTCGCCAGTAATATAATAACGTAAATAAGATGCAGGTACCTGCTAACAGCTGTAAACTTAGGTACCAATAATAATTAACGTACCTACCTACGTTAATTATTATTAGTACCTAAGTTTTAAAATAAATAATTACATTTCTCTGGCGTTACTATTTTATTTTAAACACTTTTATGCAAGGTTTGATTAGAATGCTACTGTGACACAAGGTATAACTTTCCTTCCCGGAAATTACACACAAACTTGGACGTGAGGCGAAAGTTACTTTATTTGCAGATATTCAAAGGCAGCAGAGTTTCGATTCGCGAACATCCGTACGTAGCAAGTATCAGGCGGAACGTTGCACACTACTCTGTGGGGTCTATAGTGGCCAAGAACGTGTTGGTCACTGTGGCACATCCTTTAATCAAGTGAGTTAATTAATGTGATTATTGCGGGAGTACTGCGGCGCCTGGGCGGATGCCTCGCTAAATACATACCCTGATAGAATTATTTTCTCGTCTGTTATTAGATTAGTTATACAGCTCGGGCCAAACAAAACATCAACATGTAGGTACCAACTAAAATATCGCAATTCAAATTATTTTTGTTGTTGTTATAAAACAACGCTTCCAATTAATTTTATTTGGCTAGTTCTTTTCATAATCATCATCATCTCAACCTATAAACGACCCACTGCTGGGCACGGGTCTCCTCCAAAGAATCTAATCTAGTTCTTTTAATTTTGTGCAAATTGGATGTTTTCTTTTTTTTATACATTTTGAATTCATGTTTTGTATTAATGTTATGGGTGGATGTCCCGAATACCAGCCCTAGTATTTTTTTTAAAAGCGTAGTACTATAAAAGTGGCCTAATTTTAAATGTGTTCACTAAATGTTTGACAAATAACAAATCACAAATTTATATTTTGAAAATAACGTATAGGTAGGTAAATTTATATTTGATGAAGTTATCAATACCTATACAAACTATTATTTTTGTTAATGCCATTTGACTAATTATGAAAGACAATTTTTCCTTACATCGCTGTGTAGAGTTTGTTTGATGTCAAAACTTAGAGCTAAAACTATTCTTGCTAACTCTACTTTCTTCTTCAAAACTAGAATAAAATGAAGTTGTATGGCGAGTTTACACAAACTTCTATCTACTTATCATTAATATAAACATACTTTTGATGGATGTGACGAGTTAACAATGAATGTATAAAAAGCGTGTCTTATCAACAGTGGGATGAGTGCACAATAACTCGGAATATGCACACTTTCTCAAATGAAATTATTTGCGACAATTATACTTAGTTTTCATCATCCAAACCAATCGACTGGTCTTTTTTTGGGGGTTTAATTGAAGCACGCGTGCTTGTTGCGTGTATTTACTGACCACCACGGTTGTCAAACCTGATTATTTTATTTCTTTTTTAAAATGTGTCTGTGTGAAATTATAATGTAATTTTCCAAAAATGAATTCAATAATAGAAAATTCGATATTTTCAGTGTATCGATAGCTGAGTTGAGCGTAGTGGTTGGAGAGAACTATGCTGATCGTGGGTCAATGCTACTTACTGTGATCCTAATTATCGTACACGAAGATTTCGACCCTTCAACCTTAAGAAACGACATTGCTTTATTGAGGATATTTGAAGATATCACTTATAAGTAAAAACTCATACCTAAATTGTCGTATCTTTATTGGCTATACTCTCGATCTTGGTCGAGGTCGAGTCGAGTCTATCACGAGATTGATATCGGTCAATGTTGGGTTATCCGAACAACAGGAGGCAGCAGCAGTAAGCAACCTCAGGGTCAACTATTTTAGGAGTGATCCGATGGAGATTTATAATGTACCAGGTCGAGCATCACCTAATAGTACTCTTCTGTCGGCTATGTCACTATACCTGAACAAATATTACTTCATCTTTTGATTGTGGAGTTTGAAATAACCCACGTGCCACAAGGTTAAAACTTTTGGAAAATAAAAATGGAAGCCTGCTGATACAAAGACAAATTTAAAGTTCTATATTATGCACAGTACAATAAGTTTTAATACGTTGAAAAGATATGAATCTGGCACAAAGGATGCCACTTAAAACATAACAAAATTTAATGTATTGAATGGGTCCAAAGTTACGACATTTTCATTGAATGATTTTGTGTGTTCGTGTTATTTTAGTTGCATGATCATAATACCCTGAAAACTTTTATGTAAGTAGTATATGGTAGGCGTGAGCTTGTAGCTCAGATCACCGGGCAATGAAATGCATATGTAAATATCGTAGGTATATTTTGATAATTCGGACTAAGTATCGTTTTGATTCAATATTTATTAGGTATACTTTCTTATTTGCTGTATTACAGAGGATCTGCAAAATCCATTCCTCTAATTCGCGCTTCACGCTCGCTTGAGGGTCGGAAGGCTTTCGTTACTGGTTGGGGACGTTGTGATCGAACGGTATTTTCAATTTTATTAGATCATGATTCATCATCATCATTATATCAACAGTAAGACTACCACTGTTGAATATAACCTCCTCATGAGATATCCAATAGGACCGGTTGTATACGGCTTAAATCCAGTGTAGTTAGTCCTGCAGTTTAGATTAGGTCATCTGCTTATTAATAAATTTTCTAGACATACCCTACAACCTTGTTATAACTGGCAAGTAAATTAAATAATTACATGATATAAATAGCTTCGTTTCAATGTTAGGTACTTGTCTAGTTTTCACGTTGTTTTCGACTGTGTGTTTCACTTCTCACACTCACACTAAATGATTTGAAATTGAATTGTACTTAGGTTATTCACAGTGAATGTTTCTCATTAGTTAAGTAGATACCCACTTGAATAAGTTTTTTAGAAACGTCATACCCATGTCATACCTACCTATATACATAGGTATTACCATTACAATTAGTCTGCATTATCCGCCGTCTGGGCAATTGTATACCCCACTTTTTTATCCAAGACGGTGTACAGACGTACTTAGTGATGCGTACAGGTGCCTGATGGTAAGCCTGTACCAATGAATAATAATACTGTAAGCCTATGAACGCCTGCAATACCAGGGCCATCACGACGCATTACCGACCCTTTCAAAAACCTATCGACTCCTTTTTTGAAGAACTCAACAGGTATAACTAGACTAGTAGAGTCCCTTGGGAAAACCTGGTTAGAGAGTTCACCACCTGATAGGTATCGGGAGGAAATTCCTCTGAAACCATTTTGGTTGACCATTGCGAGACCATTAAAAGTTAGGTAGTGGATACTAAGATGTGGGATGTGCATAAACTCCGATGATTGAATTCAATATCCAGGCAATTTTCAACACAATATGGCCAATTTTTAAATAAATATCTGTTTCAGGGCAGAGAGCTATGCCTGCCTCGATCTACTCGATATACTGAAGGTGAAAGGTTTGATCCCATGTTGAGAACAGTGAACTTTAGAATCAAAGAAAAAAATAGCTATTGCGACACCTATGGACGTGTGAGTAACTTTCGCTTTATTTCATTTTATCCTTCTATATACCTACGTGCTTCGTTCAAACTACAGCTCTGTAAGTAAATACACATATACTTACTATACATTTAGATAATAATCTTAAAATAAATAACTAAGTAATGCGAATAGTCGAGGTTATACGTTGGCTGGCTTCCACAAAGAAAGAAAAAAATTGGAATTCTCCAATTTTTTGTATTGGTATTTACCTACTTAAGAACATTCGTTCTTAAGTAGGTAAATACCTAAAAAACTGGCGCATATTTTGCCGGCTATTTGTTCTAGCAAATACTTTTTACATATTATGTCAATAGTCGGCCAAAGAAATAAATTAAAAGACTTTGTGCAAGGGTCTTAAGTATTTTGAGTATGCATTCGCAGCAGAATATACAACTGTAGTTGTTCAAACAGCTGAGTTGTGAATAGCGCACAAGTAGGTACTATTCAAACTCAAACTATTCTCAAGAACGATTCCTAAATCCTCGGTGGCTTTGAATTGCTGCACGGCCAGAGATTTCCAACAAAGATTAGATATAATTATTACAAAGGTTTCGAGAAAATTAAATTAACTCTGTATTTGAGTGCAGTTGACCGCGTACTGGGACAACAAATAGAACAGGATAGTTTTGACGTTATCGAATTTAACAAATAACAACTGCGAACTTCAACTTTGGTCTCAGGTGTATTAGGAATGAATAGTGAATAAAACAATGGTTGTTTCCAATTGATCGGCGTCTATCTCTATCTTTCTCCATAATTTCGAAACATCGGCTACCTATGCGCTGTTGAAGGCATTAAGGATTGACAAATAATTGTCAGGCGAATCTACAAACGATTCCCTCATTCCTTATAACCACAAAGCACGTTTTAAACGAATAGGAAGGGTACCTATAGCCGTTATTTATACCAAGGAACTTATATCTCCAAACTAGCTGGAATGCTTACGGGAAGATATTAGAAAATTAAAAGCTCTTCTGTGATTTGCGTATTTAGGTTGAAATTTGTTCGTTACAATAATGAGAGGAAAAAATTCCTATGAAAGCGAGGCCGAAACCGAATATACCTATGGAATCTCTCCCTTTCTTGCAATTGACAGTAATTATAAAAAGGTTTTGTGGTAGTTTTTATTCTGGCCAGAATTTAATAATTTTCATGCAGACCGATAGGTAAACTTCAACAAATTGTATTATGATCAGACATTTCTCAACAAATAGATGATAATAATATATTTTTTAATGAGTTATTAATTTTATAATTTAATAAAATAAAAAAAATTAATAGCAGTAATTGGTTGTGATCAAGGAACTTAGGAGATATAAGTTCCTTGATTTCTGCTTGCTTTCAGGATACAGTCTTATTAGTCTTTTTACAATATATGGTCTTCGTTAGGGTCTAGATACTCTAGTTTATAGTTTAGTTACGTTTTTATCATTCAACGAAGAAATCTTGCTACACGACTTTTAAAGTAACACGTCGACTAGGAACAAATCGGAAATGTTGGATAATTTTGTACCAAATACAAATTCTTAGCATTAATCCTTTATAGTGACTAAGATAAAGTAGTTGCTTGTTTATAAAGGGTAAAGACTTGCATTTAAAAACAAAATATCAAGTATATATAATAAATCATAAGTTTTTCAATACTGCCGCTAGAAGGCGCTGTACAAACGGGTTACGTTTTCTAGTTGTAACTCAAGCGGCAGTCCTGGATTTATAAATAGGCTGTATAGGCCGCGGCCTAGGGGCGGCAGCGTCCTAGGGGCGGCAGATTTCAGAGGACGGTCACTTGATTTACGAGGATAAAAGTCAAACACTTCCACTGGTTTTCTCATGTTTTTTTTATACTTACTACAAATGGAAAATTATTATATTAGAAAGGTATGTATGTACATGGGATGGCGGAAATAAAGTGGCCTACACTCATAAAAAATATAAATCCGGCACTGGCAAGCGGTATGAAGATATGCTCTTTTGCTGCGGAACCCTACATTGAGGATGGTCCGACATGCTCCTAACCGGTTTTTTTTCAGTCAGATCAATCAGTCAGAATCATGTCTAGTAATGATTAAGTCCATGTACGTCAATAGGACTCAGAACAGATTAACTGGGAAATCAATTAGGCTGTTTAATAAACTATTCATGTACAATCAAGGTTATTACATAATTTGGTCAATTAACTAATATTATGTAGCGGAAAGAAGAGGGAGGTGGCAGGGGGAGGTTTGGGAAGGTTTGTCCTGATAATGATATTGATAACGAGATAATCTGTTAGAGCAATTCATGATCTTAATTTTAACAACAAATGAGACTCATAATAATTGGTCATTGTAAAAGCAAGTTTATAATGACATGATGGTTTTTAGAATACCGTTTAATTCATCTCCATTCCGTATTTATCTAATAAAAGGAGTAGGACGAAGATGTTTTTTCTCGTTTCTAATTTTTATTGTTTTTCTATTGGTAAACGTACATAACTATTATATTATATTAATCAATTGATACAAGACAATGAAAACTTAATTTCTTTCAACTGTTTATACGATACCGACAATAATATAATTTTAGTTTGATTAAAATCACTTAAATTATAATATATTGTTTAAGTCAAAGTTGCAGAGAATTTTATCAGCTTTCATTGTGTAGTAGAAGCAAATTTCGTATGACGCACTGTTTTCGAGATGTAAGCAAAAAACCAAAAAGCCGGATCTTCTTTGTGCTCGTCCCCCTTGGGCGCATCTCGGTGGGGGGGTAAGGACTTTTAGTATGTTTATCTCCTAATTAGTCCATATAAAGTTCCTAAGTCAAAGTTTCTGCTTTCGACATTTCCCTCCAAAATCATTCATTGACTGGCCTAATAACTAAAATTAAATATTACTAAATAATTAGAGAAAATAATTTTAATTTATTGGTTAATTGTGTGCTATCCTTGTTCTATTCAAATAAAATGTAGCAAACTATAGACGATAAAGTATCACGAAATCCATGCTACCTATCCTACAGTACACAACATTAAAGAATATATATTTCATAAAAAATAATAAATCAACTAGCGATTCCCAGAAGCTATTATTGAATGTAAGACAAACCATACGAAAATTCAACACCACTGACGCAATTATAAAAGTTCTAAGCATATGGATATTTGATATAAATTTGGTTGAATAATAAAAAAGTGTTCAACCAACATTTTTAGCAATTCTAGGTTTGTGAATTTTGTGTACCGTCCTTTTTGGTTAGGTACGGTTTTCAGATTTGTAGATAGTCCTCCATAAAAATGGAACTTGTCTACTGCAGTGAGAAAAAGATGAAGCGATAAAACAGCAAACAGGGGTACACATTGTGGTGACATGTCCGCAGGGTCGTCAGCCCACTGGACTTACAAATATCAAGTGAAAATTGTTAATCCTCGCATGCCTTCGAGGACAAAAAAAATTGGTGATAATCAATTGATAAACGCTGGCGCAGTCTCATATTTTATGTTTTCAAAGAAAATTCTATACGCGTGTTTATTTTTCTTCACGTTAATTTTCTCTCATTCTGCTCTGCTCCTGTGATTTGTCACCTTTAGGGAATTGGACACCATACTTTGCCGTGTCTAAGACCTTAGTAAACAAAGGTTAGCATATTTACTAACAAGATAAACGATTTATTACAAAAGAAATTTTGTCTTTTCTGTTGCAGTCACAAGAATAAGTTGGTTACGACATTTAAAAAATAAAATGATCATTTATAACTGTTACTTAATAGACTTTTGATAAATTATATTTTATATTATTGTGGGGCATTTAGAAAACACATACATAGATATATCGCGTTGTGGCATCCGCACGCCCGGGAGGCCGGGAGTCGGGAGGAAACGAGTCACGACGATGTTTCCTGTCTGCGCGACGATATTTGGCGGGTTTCGTGATACGTAACGTACAGCAAAATCTCCTTTCGGTTGCCACCCCAATTAACTACATGTTTTACCCTTCCGTACGTAATTTTGGTGAACATCGTGGTCGGGGTAATATTTTAAAGGAGACTTGCATATATATATTTTTGGGTCAAGTGAAAATTGTGTCAAATAATATCTAGTGTATTAAAAATTATTTTTGAAAACTTTGTTACACTTTGTACACACTTTGTTACACACGTTACCAATACGAGTATTCAGGAGTGAAGATGAGGTTTCAGCAAATTAAAACTATTTCAATTTTGGATATAATATAGCCTCATACTGAGGTCCCCGAATAGTTATTGTTAGTAACAGTTAACCCATCATACACAATCAGGAACTTGGTAAGTATGTTACAAACAGTAGGTACGTATCGTAAAGTGTGACTAAGGTATTTTTTGTGGAAAGATTATAATTATACGAACAGTAAAAATCGTTAAATACCTTGTTGCAAAGAAACACTATTATTACCAGACCTCCTAAAAATATAGATGGTACAAACAAACAATAGCACTGTGGACAAACTTGTTGGTATACAAGATTGTTAGGCACCTTTACCTATTACTCGCTATAAATATATAAAATAAAAAGCCTTTTATTTCGTACATTAAAATTGCGAAAAACACTCAATTCTCGTTATATTATTCATTCTGCAAGAACCCTGTTTTGGTAACCCCTCTTTCAAACATAGCCAATGTTCTGAAGATTGAGCAGTTGAACCCAGTTGACACCTGGCGTTTTTTTTATCTTCTTGTTTTAGTAGGATCTCGTTCTCTTACCGTGTACAATACAAGACAAGAGCGACAAGTGACAAGAGTCATATTTCTGCCCTCACCGTGTTGACATGCGTGTATTTTGTCTAGTTCATGTTTCACAGATAGACCTAAAAATCCCGCGCTACCGCTGTTTCACCACACTGGCAATAAGTTTAGTGTGTCAAAACTTATATAACAGATTTTAAATGAAAAGAAATCACAAATATCATTATATTTTAAGTTTCAAATATGCTTTTTATATAAATGCTAAACAAGTAATGGAAAAATTCAAACCCACGACGGGACTTGAACCCGCGACCCTGCCATTCCGTGTGCAGTGCTCTTCCATCTGAGCTACGCGGGTGGACGTCCCTGAGATCGAATTTATCCATTACCTGTTAGCATGATGACGTCATGTCAACGTTTTTAACCGACAAAAAATTGGATGATAACAATGAGTGCTACTAGTGTCTTTTAATATCTTTATGAAACAGTACAAGTACAGAGATACGCCGTAACAAATTAGGGATAATCTTTGGTAATTTTGCTATCCAATTAATGTTTCGCTTTAGATCGGGATCTCAGAAGCCGGCTTTTACGGCTTTGTTCTATATTTTTTCCATTTATTTTGTACTACGTACCTACCTATACAGAAAAATGTATGTCATGAAGGCCAGCTATGTTTGCGCGTACTGATTTTCAATTTTTCCGCAGAATCACATGCACATAGGGCCGGGAATGCTGTGCTTAGGTACTGCCCGGGAAGAAAACCCAATGATCCACTGTTTGGGTGTGCCAGGGGCGCCGCTTGTCGTGGGAGCGCATCTTACGGGCATATTGTCCTGGGGTTTCGGCTGCGGTCACTATCACGATCTACCACTGATTTATACTAGCACGCAGTACTATCAACCGTAAGTATTAACGATTTTGTTTAAAACTGTGTACACATTGTTACTGTAAGTATTTGTTTCTCGTTTTAACATAGATCTTGTCCAATGTTTATAAGTTGATACTAGGTGATTGTCATTACCAGGTGAACATAATTAAGTAAACTAAAAGATAATAATAATTATAATCGGCCTTAGAAATTCATCAGCAATTTGGTGATACATTTTGTAAATGTGTCAAGTTTCTAGCATATTTTTCTTGTGACTTGTAATAAATACCTACTATACTATAATGCGAGTGTTTCGCAGGGTGTAAAATATTCTGCGCCTGTCGTAAGAGTACATGCAGTAACGCGGTCTAGTGAATTACAAGATTAAAAATAAAATATAAGATTGTGTGAAATGTAATTTAAACATGCTAAAATTTAGCTTAGGAAAATTTACTGACACCTTTTTTTGGCTTTATATGACGTATACATATACATACTATACATATCATGTACCTATATAAATATGATCAAAATGAAATAAAAAATAACTATTGACTAATATAAATTCACAATCATTGGAATGTTTGTATTAAAAAGACGAAAACAGTGGTGCTATTGAATTGACGTACTACAAACTGTTAGACACAAAGGTTAAATTGAGTATCTGTTTATTTTTATTGGCTTTTCAAATTCTAGCAACCTCATATTTGGACACAAAAACAGTTTTCAAAATAACTGAAACATTTTTAAATAAGTATTTTATTTAACTTTCCCTCGTATGTGTCGCATGTGTGTATTAGAGACGTTGTCATTCGTCATGCGAAGAATAAGGCTGCGCTTCTATCAGAGATGTGCGAGGATGCCCTGAGCGATGCTGGTAAATGAAACGATTCTATTGGTTCATTACAAACACATCTTTCGCTTAACCTCGCACATCTCTGTTGAAAATGTTAAAGCTTCACCCCTTACTTAAGGCAGAGCGCCTGTAATATCTTTATTATAACAAGATGGTGGAATAGAAACTTAGGGTCGTCCGTCCGTAAGGGATTACCGTCAGACCATGGACACCTGCAATGTTTGGAACATCACATGCGCATTATTTAGCCGTTACTCAGCCCCTATTGGACCTAGCGTGATGTTATATAACCCTATAAGCCTTCCTTGATATTTGGGCTATCCGTTCCACACTAAAATATTTTTTTAATTCAAACCAGTACAACCAAAGAAACAACATCTTCAGCTTTATAATATGAACTTATATATACTTCATCATCATCATCATCATATCTGCCCAACGACGTCCACTGCTGAATATAGGCCTTACTATACTATAATATACTATACTTACTTAATATTATAAAGCTGAAGAGTTTGTTTGTTTGATTGAAAGCGTTAAACGCAAAATCCACTAGTCCGATTTGAAAAAAATATTTTAGTGTTTGATAGCCCATTTATCGTGTGAGGTTATAGGCTATAACACATCACGCTACGACCAATAGGAGCCGAGTAGTGGCCAACAAAGATTTCGATATTTGCAATTTTTTCAAAAATGTTGATGCAAAAATGTTGTAAAGAATGCGAGTTTTTATAATTTGTTTTATTTCTGTAATTATGATATCTCGTTATACATACAGTTTTACCTACATTTATTATTATTATTTTTGTATTTCAGGTGGCTTTTACATAACATGATGATATTGCGTAGTATATCGAAAATGTATTTGCTGAAATTATTTCAAGCTAAACGGGCTTACATATTGGAACAATGGTTATTGTTAACAAGAATACTACCCCCTTCTCTGTATACTGAGGTCGATAAACATATGGAGCCTTTACGTGTAGATAGTGAGCTGGCCAAACTCCATGGAAGTATTTACGATATAAGAGATAATTTGTACAATGGTGTGCACCATAAATTTAAACTGAAATATTACAAAAAAGTAAGACAGAGTTATGCCGTAACAACAACAAAAGTTCCTTCAAAATTAGATGAGATTAAGGGTTGGTTTAAGAGACGAAACGATTCAATAATACCGTTCATGAAAGGGTTCAATGAAGTTGAGGGTATGGAGGACGATTCAATTACTGATTCTGCAGACATCCTGGATGACGACAGTAACGAGGAGTATGGAGTTTATTAATATATTGTGTTTAACCATTATTGCAATTTGTAACCTGAGGAGAATATAATTATAATTTAAAATGAATTTTTCTGTGTTGTTATTGAAATTCGACCTGTTATTAAAAGTAGTGTTGGTTATTGTTTAATATTGTACAATACATATTTATGTATTATATTTTTATATAGCCTAGCATCACGCCCTTTTCTCCGAAGGGATAGGCGGAGGTGTATCACATCCACATTTCGCCAGCTATGTTTGGTTCTATGAAATAGAGAGCGAGCCTATTGTCATCAATCATGGTCATTGTTTTCCAAATTCCGGGATAATCTCAATACTGGAATTTCATGATAGAAATACCCAATACCTACCATTGTCACCCGATCCGAGAATCGAACCCGGGTCCTCTTGAGCAGCAGTTGTATATGTCTGATAAGTTGTTTTTTTTTTTTTTTTATACCACGACGGTAGCAAACAGACGTACGGTCCGCCTGGTAACCGATGGTAAGCGGTTACCGTAGCCTATGGGCGCCTGCAACACCACCTTTTACGTACCTTCAGATTTTGGAGCGAATTTGGCCTACTATACTACGCTGGCCAGACGGGTTGGTAAAGGGTTTTGTTTCGAATTTTCCGTTTCTAGTAGTGCTTTTGTCTACTTAAGGTTAAACTTCCTTACTCGCCTTTAACGACTTACGGGTTGAAATTGGGTAGTGACATTATACATATTCTAAATCCGTCACTACACGGACTTTAAATCTGTCACTACACGGACTTCCGTTATCACACGGAATTACTTAATGATCATAGTAGGAAGGAAATAAAATAATATTTTTGATGTTTCATTTATTTGGTTTAACTTGATTAGTAGGTTTACATTGTTTATTATAGTGACCAGACCCAGTCATGGGTTTACAGATGAATATGAATCGATACATTACTTACATCTAGTACATTAAAATACTATTTGGATTACATGACACATTACTAAATTTATCGGATTAAGCAATTTCTAGAAAGTGTTTAATAAATGTTAGTTCAGTAAATTGTTAATTGTATACCATTGTTTCACGATTTAAAATTTATAGAAAGAATTGAAAATGAAAACATAATAAGTATGGGACCTGACGGCGAGCGAGTGTCCCATGTTGTTTAAAAGTTTTAAATCAAATATCCAACTCTTGTAATTACTCATGCCAACATGGACAGTATGGACACTATGGACAGTCTTTTATTGATTATTGAGAAAATATATATATTTTCTCGAGAAACTACTAAAACTAATTTGTCACATTATACTCAAATAAATTAATATAAAATATAATTTGATACAAGTTTATATAAAGCCTAATACAATGTTCATGTTGTTTAGACAATAGATATTCAGTACCACCTCCACTTGTTTATACGGTCACAGCATTTGATGCTTCCATCGAAAGGTTCTTACAGTCTAAATGCTTATATTATCATTTACATTTACTTGACTAAATCTGGCATGCATTCGAAACAATATGGCGTCTTTTGCCTAAATAAAATATTTACAAAAACTAATAATTAGAACTAAATGCATAGGTACGTAAAAAAAATAACGTAAAGTAAGAACAATGACACTGTCCGTAATATTTTGGGATGATTTTGAGCTTTTGACCCACTTCTGTTGTAATCGTCCATCAAACGTTTGATACAACACAGGATTAAGATATTTATTTTATATGCATAAAAAAAAATTAGATGACCTGCAAGTATTATCATTAACAACTACTTATAAGTATTTTATGTAATACCACATTGTGGCTCTACTTAGTATGAAGTATCTAGACATGGAATGTATAGTGCATAAGTAATACTGTCTATTAAACTTACTGTACTTATTATTAAACATCAATTCGACTAAATATTCTCTTATAGTGATATCTTTGGTATCATTGAATAATTGAATTTGAAAACAACAGGTTATATAGCGTTGTACGAGTATAATGTACGTAGATAAAACTCATTTATATGATGTTTTCTTGATTTAAGAACATCCTGGTCTACGGTACATGCGCATCTCGCTCGTGGCGACGGCAATCCACTCATTACGAACAGCATCGAACCAGGTCAAGCCGAGGGTGTACTTGCCGTTGATGTTCACATGCTGGCAGTGAGAGAACCACCAACCACCTTCGTAGTTGCCAGCGCAGTGGGTGTTAGAGATGTCACGATCACGGTCGATTGCCGAGAATTCCATATGATTCTGATATTCAAAAGCATCACTAGCATTGCCTTTGAATCCATTGACTTCCAAAACGTAGCCAGAGTCAGCATTACCGACATAAAAGTTGTCGTACTGGGCATACCATTCGCCGCCGTAAATATCAGTCATATCAATCCTCATTGAAGAGCAGTTGTCAGCGGTTAAAGCGTGCATAGATTCGAGACCGAGCCAGTACTCGGAGGCTGGGTCGCCAAAACCATGAACGTATTCTGCAAATTTACGATTGAACTCAACTGAGCCGTTGTAGCGGCGCTGAATAAGTGTACTGCCATTGATGCACCAGGTGTCGAATGGGATATTCCCCGGGTGGATAAGGTAAACACCCGCAGGTCCAGAAATGCTCGAACAATCCCTAGGGAGTTGATTGACAAGATCCTCATACTCACGCTGTACCGGTTGCAATTCCTTTACTTCACCCATCAATTCGGGAAGAGGGATAGTGTCGGTTTGATTTATCTCGGGGGTGTTCGCCTCACTCTATAACAAGTGAAAATGTCGAATTAGTCTAGATATCAAATGCTAAATCTGGAAAATAACGTTGAAATCTTGATGCCTTAACGAGCACTTGCTCACACTCATGTTTTCAGGTAGTTATCTTAAAAAGAGTAAAGGTATTAAAAATAAATTACTGAAATTACATTTCCCGATAAATATTAGATATAGTGTAGAATGTTAAAAATAAATGTACAAAAACCCCTGCTTAACGGTGACAACGTATTTTTATTTTGATGCAATAAGTGCAAAATGCATATGTGCTATGTAGGTACTTTCAGCCTGAGAGACTCTGTTACTAATGAATTGCATAAATTTCCTAAAGAGCCCAAACAAGCACAAAAGAATTCGAAGTATAAATCTGTGGTTTTGCACTACTTCTCTAATTTCTACATCAGGTTAATACCTTTGCCTACGTTCACTCAATAAAGTAATTAAGACCTAGATAAAAGTTAGAAATGATCTTCCTACACAAATCTTTCTTTGATGTCGTATTCTGAAGTAATTACATTCATTACCACTTTTAAATGAGCCTGAGACATACTTACTACTTAAAAGGATTTCACGTTTTCCAAGAATAAGATAGGAAACCTTCAATATTATTATTCTTATCAGCATTTTGTATAATTAACCTATACTTCATTTTCATAATCAGATCTATAGACGTTTACCATTTCACTGTGTGTTTTTATTTTAAAACTATTGTCATTTCAAGTACATAGGTAAATTATGTAATACAAATGTTTATTGAATCCCTATTAAATAAATACTTAATTAAGTTTAGGTTTAGTTGTTAATATAGGATCCCACACATTGTCATAATAATATAGTTTAAACTTTACAACCCACAATACTTGAAACGTGCTTAAAGCGGTATGGCGTGGTCAAGTTATAAACTCGCTACATACTTGCACACACAGCATCAAGATAAATTAATTAGGGAAATCATAAGTGCAGCAAGATCTTTTTTAGCAACGGGTTAATAGGACATTTTTTATTTAAATAATGTAATATCTGATTTTTATTTTTTGTTTTTATTACTTAAAATCCACCAATTAACTAACAACAATAAATAAATAATTATAACTCAGAGCAACCGAATAATGTATTAACTTCTGAATTGATAACTGAGCGACGAACGTCTTATTGTAGTAATATCTATACCTACTCATAATACTAGTATATTTATCTTGTTCACTCATATAACTTTGTCAATTTTCTTTTCTTTACATTTACTGACTATGATAATGTGTAAGTAAACACTCTTGTGTTTACTTCCACATTCTTCAGCCTTCTTACCTTCAGAATATGATCATTGAGGCGGTAGAAGTGTTGCTTAGAGCGGGCTTCAAGCTCGTAAACAGAATCGTTGATCTTCTTCATTGAGAGGCGGTCCATCTCGGCACGGTCGATAGCGTTGCTCACGCTCACTGCAATAGCCTTCACCGACTGACGCAGATTCTCTTGATCCTCTTTCAAGTATGATGACTGCGCGTTCAGCTATACGAACAACAAATATTTTTAAGTATGGTTCAAATATCATACTGAAGAAACCACAGGTTGTATCAAAATAAGTGAACGTTTAACGAGAAACAAAACTTCAATGTAGCATGTAAACAATTTATGAGAAAAGAAAGAACTGAATATGAAATAAACAGGCCCTTAGCTAGCCCAAAGCTTGTACAAAAATGTGGGTTCTATTTAAATGTAAATTGTTTTCCATGATAAATATGAATATACTTACCCGCAAGGGAATACAGGTCTGTAATAAAATACTCGGTTGTGAAATGTCAATTTATCAATATTCTCGAATTATTGACATCTAACTTGGCACTCTCAAAGTACTTATAATAGTATATTAATATTGTTAACTTACTTGTGCGAAGTGAACATCCAGTTTGGATATCTCCTTGCGGAATTCTGGAATCGTCTTATCGGCTTTGTTTTCCATGCTTTCGACGTCTTCGCGGAGCTCAAGGATTGAAGCGTGGACTTTATCGAAATCTGACACTTTAGTTGTCGTGTTCTTCAGTTCTTCGCGAATAACTTTGTTCTCCAGTTGAAGGAAGTCAACTTTGGCTGACAACAGGTTCCAGTTCGGTTCTTCAAAGCGGTCTAGGCGGCGCTGCACGTCGAGGATTTGTGTTTGTAGACTCTGTTGGTATTCGTCGAGTTGATCCTGACTGCGAGCGAGCCGTGAGATCTGCGCGTGGATCATCTTGTTGTGGCGGTACTTGTGGTTGTGTTCAGGCTTGAGCTCACCCACGCGGTTCTCATGGGGCTCCAAGATATCATTCTCCGAATTCATTGTCTCAATTTGCTTGACTTTTACCTGTAACAATTTATATTATTGAGTGTTTGAAGTATCAACAATCTGTAAAAGCAGCTTTGAAAATTAGGATATTGAAGGGCGGATCCCTTAAATGAAATGAAAGTAATACAATAAGAAAACATGTATATAATAACGAGATCACATACTATAGGTATTACCTATAGTATTCTGTAGAATGTATACCTACCTAGATTTTTTTAACAAGACAAGTATTTTTATTTTGAATTTTTAGGACATATCTCAAAGTATTCAGAGCAGATATTGTTATGTAATTTTAATATAAGTAAGCTATTAGCTCTATGTCCAATGTTGACGATTAGCTGCATATGATTGTTTCAATTGGGAATAATTATGTCACTAAGAAAAAAAACACATTTTTAAAGGAGCTAACGCTGTACTCCAGCCAGTTTAAACAGATTCATTCCTGAGCTTTACGCAGGCTTACATAACGGAACTCTATGAACATCTAATATATAATAAAGATTCCTGTCTTATATAGAAAGCCTGTTATATTTGGACAGTACGTTTTTATAACATGGCACACTTAAAAGGGTTCTCGAAATCAACCCCTTAGGGATCAAAATAAAGGGTTAAGGTATGTATAGAAAATGTTATTCGCTGGGTTTATTAACTAGGAAGATGGTATAAAACAGAAAAATATAGTTATATCGAAAGAAAATACAATGCCTTAGGACATAATTTTATTTATACAGACATGTACGACTGTACGTGCAGACAGCCAACTTCCTGCTTTTAATTTTGCTTTTTGTTCATGACTATAAAAGTTCAAGTTCATTTAACATCACCTCACAACGAGTCGACGCGACGGTAAAGCGTTCGATAGTCTGAATAACACAACACAGGTCTATAGAAGAAGATTCAGCAGTCCAGTAATACACAGCAAATTTTTGGAGACTGGTCAAGCGAGAACTTTGCTTATTGTACATAGTAACGAATTTTCTAATTTATTTTATTTATGATCAGATAATCTTAAATGTAAAGATGCAGGGTGAAATAATTATGTTATTATTTAAAAGCACGTTATACTTACTATGTTATGCTTAACATAGCATGACGCCCTTTTCCCCGGGGTAGTTACTTAAGTAGAGTAAAACACGTTTCGTTAGCTATGTTTAAACGAAGTACTAAGGGAGCGACTTTTGGTCTTCACTGTACGTTTATCCGATCCTGGTATCGAATCGAACGGGACAAAAATAATCCTATGCACTACCGCTAAAAAAAGCTAAAGCGATATATATTATGGTGGTTCATTTTACTTCTGGCGAAAATCTAGTTTGTTTGTACTGTTTTCGTTGGAGCGCCTTCAATTACAATATTGAAGGAGCTCCAACGAAAACAGTACGTAATGCAATTTATAATATAATTAGTAGAAGGTACTTATTACTGTATTTACATTAAGATATAAATAATAAATAAAATTGTATCACGTATCAATCCTATTATGATTATATTATACATAATATATTAATTAAGTAATCGAAATTAAATATATCTACCTATAAAAACATTTCGAAAAAATAAATATTTATATTTGGCCTTAGTTTCTTGGTAAATTGGTCTCTATTTAAAAATTTCCTACGGCCCCTAACAAAAACGCCCCTACATACTCGCCGACACAAGTAACGCACAAAGGCTTGTATGGTAAACTTGTCGGGAAAGACGGCGGCGCGGCAGCGCCGTTAGTGTTTGTGGCTGAATAATATACGTACTATTACGTACCCGACCAGATTTCTAAGGTACCATGTACACATCCCATTATTAGGCTTTACTGCGATGAGACCTTCAATTAAAAACCAATGACTGACGAGTATCATCAAGAGTAACCGTACAATACGACCACTTTATATCTAACCTGGATACGCTTGCTTTCGAGGTGGCACTTCATTGCACTCGTTCCTATAATGAATGGTACAGAAATATTATGATTTTTTTTATAATCGTCAGCGCTCGGCCATGCTTATTTAGGCTTGATATTTATAATACCACTTTTGTTTAATCTATTCCAATATTATAATGAAGAAAGATTTGAATTTATTATGTAACGAGTAACTTAAAACTACTGGACCTACTTCAAAAAATATTTCGCCGTTAAAACTACATTATCACTGAGTAACATTAGGCTATGTAACATTACGCTACGGCGAATAGAATCTGAGCAGTGGCCAAATAAAGAACGACTGGAGCGAAGCCCCGCGCTACTTCCAGTACGTTATAAATCAGTTTTTAAATATCAAGAACGGTTGAGATGTGTTCGTGAACATATCGCCTCTTTACAAGAGTAACGTGACATCTCATAAAAACTTTTTTTTTTATTTACCTATCACGTTGTTCTTGTAAAGAGGCGATATTACGCACAATTTACAATGTAAGTCGGACTCGGAACACATTCGTTGCGAATATTCCCTACATTATGATAATATTTTTAGGTCAGTCGTTAGTTTAACACGGGGAAAGGTTGTGTTCCCAAGGTTCATGTTCGATATACCCACTATCCTTGGACCGCTTGTGTGTACACATACATATATTAAACTTGGTTATTCTATTACACTATTGTGGAATATATACGCAGCTAAATATACACGTATCATTGTTTGCATAATTGAATCAAGTACTGATCTATGGAACGTATCCGACATATTGGCATTGTCATTGTAATATTTATTTAGAAAATTTTAGTTCAATTATTTTATTAAATATTAATTAACTATTGCAAATATCGTAATTTAATTTATTAAATATTTTATCTGTAACATTTCTATATTTCAGTTAGGAACGCGACTAAGTACCTATGTCATTCGATAGGACTATTAAACTTTAGCACTAATTAAGTCTCAAACATTAGTTATGGAAGAGCGGAGTCAGCTGTCACAGGCTTTTTTTTTTGTTTTTTAGGTGACTTAAACCACTAAGCATAAATTGCAAAACTGTTAGATGAAAATAAAATAAATTTATTATTATTAAAAAAAAAAACAACACAAATCAAGATGTTGTTAGCGCAACGTTTGACTATTATATCGTCGAGTATACGAGTATATACCTAACAAATAAACTTTCAACAAACATATCGGAACAAGGTGAAGACGACGCAACATAGTGTACAAGGCCTGTAAGTTATACAGAGATATTATCTATTCAGTATGTCAAGTCAGTCACAAATATTTATCTTACAATATTTTATCCCATAATCCACTTTTCACCTCTAACAAAAAATAGGCATGAAAAATTCAGCGAGAACAGGTAAAATTGTAAAGGAGATGAAATGGGAGACAAAAAGGGAGAGACAGAATGCTAATGAAGATTGTGACGGGTTGCGTTGCGACAACACTGCGATGCGACGACGAGAATATTCATATCATTCGACCAAGTTTTTTCTCACTGATTTTCCCCTGTGACTCTTAAAGTTCAGCTCTTAAAGCCTATATTGTAGTTTCTGCCATTTCGCACGAACGTACCTGCTATTAGGGTCCGCTCGTAACGAAAGATTTTGCATGCAAACTTCACGAGAATATTCAAACTCAACGTACGCCATATACGACTCCTATGCCCCTTTACATTTACTAATGTTTAACATCGTGCGAAAGAATAAGGTCATGAGAAAATAGCAGTGGTTTTACGCGATAGCGCTGATTTAAAGCCCGAATTCAAGCAGAAAATCTTTTCAAACTTAAATCCTCTCAACGCTTCACAATTTACAAGAGCCTTTCTTTTTAATTTTTAAAATCTGGAATACGAGTATAATTGTTCTTCATATATACTTCATACTCGAGAGGAACGTGCCTCATAATCATTATTATTCATTTTCAGCTTTATATAGAGCTGCAGTTATTCAAACAACATACATGAGAATATTTTTCAAAGGGTTGCAAGTATTTAATGAGAGTACGTACGTCTTATTGTAAAACGAAAGGAGCCCAGTTCTAGAGGCTTTATCAAATAATAAATTATTTATTCTCAAGTTGAGTATTGCAATATAAATTGAGCGATGGTTGGCATCTGCTCAAAATCGTCGAGTGTAATTACGCCAGTTGAACAGGTTCGACCCGATATCGCTGAGATAATGGAAGGGGAGAGATGCGTATGTCCATTGCTGCCAATATTATTCACATGGATTGCGCAATCAGGTACATAGTACTTCGTTTGTTACGTCTTCACTGTTTCCTCTAGTTAATTTCGCTGAGAATTTCTAGACCACGTTGATTTCCTCGGGGATGGCCAAAGTTTTATTGCACGCCGCTGGTGAATGGACCCAGCTTTTAGTTGATGACGCGAACTGGCGTTATGACAAGGCGCCATTGTTATACGATTATATCAGTTCTTATTTTTTCATTAGCGAGTAAAAGCAAATTGTTGTTCAAATTCTTGTATTGTTGAACGAAGACTACAATGATGGTCTATAAACTTATTACAATTAAAAATAACAACTTTTGTTATGCCCCAGTAATACTAATAAATATTTGATAAACCTATAGCAAGACAAAATAAATAAATCTGTCAATTGAATGTCTAATTGTTTTCTTGTACTTATACGTCGTCGCTTGTAAGGTGTCTTACGAATAGACTACTATAAATTCTATGAGCCCGTGTATTTAACACAATGTGCTTGAATGTAGATGCATGAATGCAACTTTATTGTCCATTTTAGTTAGAACATCTTGGGCCACCTGGTGCCGGGGCATCTGGTGGGTACGATTAGCACTGCATCGCACGCCTCCTCGGTTAGAAATACTATGGCATCGTGTTGCCTGTACCTACCTGTTTTGTATGTCAAGCACATTGTACAAACAGATGCAGAGCCAGAAATAAGAATTTAAAACTAAGTAGCTTTAATGAGAGGAACATTAAAAAATATGTAGTACCTACCTACCTGCAATGTTGGTAGTATTTGTAAAACTTGATGAATGTTGACGAAATTACTAATTTTCTCGTAGGTACTTTTTAAAGTTTTTGAATGTGCCGAGGTGAGTGCAGCCGTCATCGCGCAGGTGTTATTTGGCACAACGTTGGGTATAATCAAAGCTGTTAAAAAAATATAACTACCACTCAATATGATATGAAAAGATATTCTTAAGAACTTATATCAATTGCAGTTAACGAGTGCTTGTTTTACTTTCTTTTATACATATTAGAAACATGTCCCTGTTGATGATTTTAGATTACTCCAAAATGTTGTTTATCATTTTAGTAATAACTATAATAATAGTAGCTAGCGTTAATATTCAAATCTTATGAAACTTTCACTCGAAGACATAAATTAGAAACCTTATTCAGTAATGTAGGTAGACAAACTGGTGCCCCGTGTAAAAATAATTTTATTTTACCTTTACTTTTATTTTAGAAATGACGTTCTTAAATGGGTATGATTAGATTGTCCTGAAATTCTTGAAGTGGCGGCACGAAGCTTGTTTATATTAAAATTAACACAAAATGAGAAAGCTCTTACACGTGTTTCATTTTTGGAAACGGAATACTACAAAGGTGGCAAATTTATTTTTAGTAGGTACATGAATAAAAGATGTTAAAGGAAGAAATTATGTAAGTCGCTTGTTTTTTGTTGAAATTTACAAAAAAAAAGTGGAATGCAAAGGATTTCATCACAATGGAATTGAACTCAACTGGTAATATAACTCCATGTTCATGAATGAGGTTGACCGACGAGTTCTATTGTTTAAGTCATTATTATAATATATCGAGAACGTTGTAAGTGCCCCAAGATTCCTCGACTTCTATGAAACATTATTATGTATTCTATTGGATACATATTATCGATTCGATTGTACGTATGAAAAACAAATAAACTACATGAATACATTATGTACCCAGTGTTTGTGATACATAATATATCGTTTTCCACAAGAATTCGTATGCTTTTATACTATCTCGTACTGAAATATTTACTTCATAATAGAGCAACTGTTAAATTTTTCTTCACAATGCCGTTTAACGTGAAAATGGTCTTTCAAAAGCACTATATTTTCCGTTGAGTTTTTTTTAGAGAAATGTGTTGAGGTCGGTATTTTTGCTCAGGAATCACGATAAAATGATAAATGAGCAAAAACATAACATCAATTCAATTATTATTTATTTATTAGTTGAAAACTTAATAGCTTTTTTACAATTTATATGTAGATATAGAGTTTTAATATCTAGTGATATAAAATTTTAAGACATTAATCAATTAATTACAGAGTTTCACGACAATCGTATATAGGACTAGAAAAAGTAGAGTACTCGTATTTTAATATAGAAAATTGTACGCAGAAGACAAAAAAGTAAAATACAATATTAAAAACAAAAATATTGTTATAACTTTTCTATATACCAGTGAGTTCGTGACTTGTTTTTAGATAAGAATATTTAGTTATTTAATGATAAGAAATATATTATATATTTTCAAAATTTTAGGTATCAATATAAATGCGAGGTAGTCATGTCATCACGGCATTTTTTACGTAATTGGTGCGATGACAAGACACTGAATAAGTGGGTTTATCCGGTGCGATACCTAGGGGATACAAAATTGTATGCGCGACAGAGGATCAGCAGTATCGAGTCCACGGCGCAGGATATCAAAAATAATAAATCAAATGTGACGTATATTCTAGTAAGTATTAAGTTCAAGTATTTTTAAAGGATATTTTAAATTACTATTGTTAATGCCAATGAGTCAGAATGTACAGTTGTTCGTTTGTATGGGTAGGTAGAGTCAAACCCTGACGATTGTGAGTAAGTAGTCTATCCACGTACGGTTCTCGTATAAGTAATGATCAGTTATTTGATTTCGTTAAATTTGCATATTTGTATGTGCTTTCATTTTATCAGCTTGTTGCTACTTAATCTCATTATTTAACTGACAATGTAGCTTTGATCAGTATTCGCATGTCTACGTAACCGAAACGGTGGAGCTCTATTTTAATGATCTCGTTGCCATAAACACGGTGTAGTTGTAGATTTTATACTGTTTCCATTATAAAGCAAAAATATACCACAAGTTACTTTTGATGCTGGCTGTACTATTCATCGTTTGTTTGTCTAATTTAGGCGCAGAACAAACGAAGGAGCGGCTCGCTGGTCGGTCATGTTCACCGCGAACTATTAGAACAAAGGGAATTCCGCCGGCGGCAAAATTACCGCGCCGCCAGTGCCCGCCGTGTCTTAGGTCCTTCGTCCACAAAAATACTCAAGTCGCCGATAGTAATTTTGGAAACTTCATTCGCGAGTATCTTGTCGTATACGATCCGTACACAAGGAGACACGAGTCGTCTGACCCCCACGCAAGTAGACGCGAGTCGCCTGATCCACACACGTGGCCATGCAAGTCGTCTGATCTGCACGCATGGTGACGCTAGACGTCTGTTTGGCCAGTAGCGTACTCTGCTCCTATTGGCCCTAGCGTGATGTTATATACATGGCAGAGGTATCCAACACTTAAAGATTTTTTCAAAATGGATCAGTAGTCTTTGACCTTTGATCCTAGCGGTGAACAAACAAACTCTACTGCTTTATAATATTAATATAGATATATAATATATAGATTAAGGCTAAACCCGACGTACGAACCTCTATGAATTTGTATTACAGGGATCGCGAAGATACTAAAGTCGTCAGGTATCGGAGATTTCCGTATCCTTGTGTACGAGTGATACAAGCGAAGCGCGATTTTTTTTTAATCATACCTACCGTAGAAAGAATATGAACTATATAGTAAAACCGGGATAGACGCCGCACTTTTTGAAAAAGTGTATTAAAAAAAATACGAATTTATCAGAAATAATCCGTAGGAATACAGCTTATTATTCTTTTATTTATTTAACGCAACAATAACATTTGGCAGAAATTTACTTCTTTGCAAAACAATTTATTACACGACTGCCCAAAAAAAGGAGTGTTATTTGACTATAGATAAAATGTCCCGCTATGAATTGAAAATACTGAGTAAGATAGATCTAGATAGCTCTATCAACTGAAATAAATAAAATTTGAATTTAAAAAATATTTTATTTGTAATGTTGTGAAGACAAATTAGTGAAAATAATTATAAAGCATAACTTTATTCATTAAACTTAAGCATTATATATTATATATATTATATAATCGATAAGGTTTATCGTGACGATTATATCTATTAAAACATAAAGAAAGCGATTGAGAAGACAGTGCCCTTCTTTGCGGTGCCTCTTATAAGGTTCTCTCTAATACATGGGAAACATACCTAACTGGAGAAATACCCATCGGGAAAAAGGCGTGATGATATCATAATCATCATCATCATATCAGCCCAATGATATCCACTACTGGACATAGGCCTCATCTAATTTCCGCCACAGGGTCTAATAGACATAAAAAATAACACCTAAAAAAAGCCGCCTGCAACCAATGAACGTGATGCTATGTTATGTTCCAAATCTTATCTTTACAATCCAAACCTACAAATAAGTACACGGTCGATATAATCACGCACGGAAGGGTTAACTTGATTGTAAACCTATAGAAGTAAAGAGAAAGGAAGCTATAAATGAAGAGTTCTAGAACAATTTCATCTTTAGGAATCGCCGAAGTTGTTCAGTTATTGTCCAAATTTTATTGAATTTGAATTTGTATGGTGTTTTGGTTCTGTACCTTTCGGTGATATTTGAAACTGTAACCAATTAAAATTGTAACTACTATGGCGATTAAAAAGAGTGGACTGAGTTTCTTGCCAAGTTCTTCTCAGAGCTCAACCTTGTCAGTGAACTGGCCGTAGGCAAATATGCTGACACCTTTTTTTGGCTTTGTATGACGTTCATAAGTAGGTATCATGTATATGATCTAAATGAAATAAAAAGATTTGACCTTGACTTTTACTTTGGCTGTACCTGTATGCAAAACATTAATCGTTATTCCGGTCCGAGTGTCAGTTTAGTTATTAGATTGTTGAAAATAATCTGATTAATTCGAACGGTTTACGTATTCAGCTAAGGTCTGAAGTTCTCCAAATTGTGTGAACTAGAATCAATATAAACTGTAAATAACTATCGTTACGGTCCTGTTTGCGAAATACACTCTCGCAAAAGCTTTTGTCTGATTGCAATGGCACCGTCATATATTCGCAGTGCCTTCCTATGGATTTCAAAGGCGTACAATGTACAATTGTACTTATACACAAGTAATCAACGATTTACACTACGTAGGTACGTTTAATTAAAACGAGTACATACTTAACTGATAAATGTATAACCGAAACCCATTATGTGCATGCATGTGGTTTTGTTTAATAATAACGTATTGTTTAATATTGGAAACTGTAATTTTAATGGTCTATTAATTACATTAAATAAATTATTAATAAATTGCTAAAAATGTATGTCTAATATAATTATAAGATCCTTAACTGTATATTACCCTGTATTTTAACGAAAGTCTATCAGATACAATATTGTTACATGTGTTCTAATAGAATTTTTGTGTGACATTGTGTTATCTTGAGGAACAAAAATAAACAAAAGAACGTCGGTGATATTCCGTCCCTTCAATGATGCGGAAGCGCTTAGTTTGGATAAGTTTTCTCATTTCATGCTGAAGGTTAGGGTACGTCAAACAGAGTGTACCGCTTAATATTGTTTTGACTACATTTTCCTCGTATATTTAATCTTAGATTGTCTTGAACTAAACTTTGTAGATACCTACTAGTTGTTTAAAGTTGTACCTGTTCATTTTAGAGTCTACGTCAAGTCGAGTTAACTAATACACCAAACTTGATCTAGAATTCTAGAATTATATTTTAAAATTGCAAAATATTTGAGAATTAGTGTTTTTGTCAAAGCATTTGTAGTAGTAGATATTCAATCACTTCGAGCACTGAACTTGAACATCCTATGCAGTTCTATATAAGCTCCTAATCACTATCGTAAGATAACTACGTCGCATCGCAGCGTATGAAGAAATAGACGTGCCAGTAAGATCTTTATTGTGGTGATTTCCAATCTGATAGATATATACCGTAGTATCCATAACAGTTGAGATTTTTGTTATGCGATCGGCTTGTTAACGTTTCGCTAAGAAAAATAAAGGCATAAAACATTATTACTCCGTATGTTCCGTATCCGTTGCATAACATAATACCTAATTATAATGTCCGTTGAGGCTTTTATTACGCATTCATATAGTTATGTCGTAAATTAAAAAGGAATTGTATCACGATAGATTCATATTTACTTAGATAGTTTATACCAAAATAGATGACAAGTTAGCTTATTCATCAGGTGTGGTCGCATCTCTCTGTTAGGACGACATTACATAGAAGAGGCGGCTGAGCAGCTCAAGGACGACAGTCTTCTTCATAATCCGCCTTCCCAAAGTAAGATGATTGGCGCACAGAGGGGTTTTAGTGGGTATTCTTCTACCATCTTCGGGCCATCGAGCGCCACATAATTGTCCTGTTTCTCCGAACGTAAAAAACTCTTGGTGTAACAAGTAAATTTAATTAAAAAAATTTAATAACCCGACTGCAAAAAATCAACAGAGAGCAACGCACTAAAAAGACCGTAAAATTATTGTAATATTATTATACCTGATTAAATTTAAATATTATTATATAACATATGTATATATTTGTGACCTCCATTTGATTCCCTTTATTTTGATACTCTACTCGATAGGTTTGGTTAAAAAAAATAATAGAACTACTTACAATTTGGAACCATTCAATTATGTATAATCTCTTTTTGAATATATGTAATCTCCTTTCGATTCTCTTTATTTTGATACCGCACTCGATAGGTTTGGTTAAAAAAAAAATTGAACTTCTTACAATTTGGCGTCAAAAGCCCGCCGTTTAAGTATTTTTATTCTTAAACCCCCGGACACTTGGGCTTTCTAGACGAATCTAACGATACCCTAATTGTCAAAATCCATACAGCCGTTTGGATGATTCGTGGGAATAAAGAAATTTACAAACATACAAGATACGCGCGAAAAACAATACCCGTCCTGACAGTCGGGTAAAAAACACGGAACAATTTCTAATTCTCATCTATTAATTTTAGTTTAAGCATACTTTAAAGAGGTGTTACGTATGGCAATAATGCTCTTAACAAAACAATACACTTAATACGACAAACTGGTACCAAATTCTCACTATTAGTTCACTACGTACCTTCGTTGATGATCAATAATTGGTACGTTGGAAATATTTAATTTATAACAACACTACCATACACGATTTATAGGTATTTGAGTGCCAAGAGGCTACTATTAAACTAAGAAGTATGTATATATCACGTTACAGTATGAAGTAATGAACGTATAAAATTGAATATGAACATTTAACTCAATTTCCGTCGTTCTAAGTGCCAGGGTTACAACATATTACATACTACATTATATCAGGGTAATTATTATGTCTATAAATATATATTAAAACCAAACAGAATACTCAGTGTGTAGTTAGAAGGTTAGGCCATGGAGTACTTGAAAATCTCTATTTACGCAGGCTTCTCAAAAGTTGCTGAATTTTTTGGTGGCAGTGAAGACGAGAAGGCTCAAATTTTTCCTCACCGTTGTTTATATCAGTGGGAACATGTCTAGCAACTTAATAGCTTCGCAATTGGATTTCCATACCGAGAACGCGTATGTAGATTTCCAATCTACATATAGAAATACGTATTTTATACACGTCTGTGTCTAAAACGTTATAACATATTTTAGCTTCGGGAGACTCGAGCTCCTGAAGTTATGGAAAGCGGCTACATACATACTCGTATAATTTTAACCTGCGTAAATTATATTTGTTGAGGTTTCTTTCGTAGGTATAATATGTCATAACTTTTTTGGATAAGGTTTGAAACACTTATTTGCAAGTGGTGAAACATAATTTTTTTTTATAAAATTTTTCGATGATATCAAATTTCGGTGGGTGAGTAACGTGTGCGGTCTGCGCAGTTTTTGTCACTATCAAAGACCGGCTGTCGGTCGGTACGAAACTGCCGCGCCGCTGTTGGTTCCCACAGGACCTTCTTCTTAGCTTTCACGAATTATATCAACAATTTATTTAAAAATATTACTATACCTAATAAATGTCTTTTTTACTGATTTTATAATAATAATGACACTTTGCAAAACAAAATGTCGAATAGCATTGATATTCGAAACCTCGTCACGGATATCCAATACAAATCAGTCAAGTGCGAGTCGGACTCGCGCACCGAGGGGGTCAAGGTGTACCAAAGGGGGTGCACTAAAATGACAAATAGTTATTTAAAAAAATCAAAATACGAATAATGTGGTTTAAAACAACTTTAGGCTTATCATTGTATACCCCAGTACTAATATTCAGCGATATAACTACACGAGATTTTTCGGATTTTTTCCTTTTCTTGTGCAACTTTAATTACTTCTTGCTGAATTTCATGATTATAGGTCAACGGGTCCTATAGGTTTTGACTTTTTTGATCGTCAAGATAATCGACAAAAATGGAGCAAAAACGGCTATATCTTTTGATTGCGTTAACTTAGAATTTTGGTTTATTTTTTACGCCGAGGGTTTGCAGACTTTTCTGTATATGATAATAATTTCAGCTTTATACCTCTACGTTTTCTTGAAAAAATAAATCTTGACCGACAGACAGACGGATAACGGAGTGATCCTATAAGGGTTCCGTTTTTTCCTTATGAGGTACGGGACCCTAAAAAACCCACACAAACACTAAAATAAAAATAGAATCTACTTATACTCTTTGTGCTGACGTAAAACTGTAATATTTTAATAACATTTCGGCTTTGACATCTGTGTCATATTGTGAAATGTTATATTCTTTCCTTCTGTCTGCACAATTATTATTTATTCAGAGTACTTAATGGCATACTAAAAATGAGTTTGTAAAAATAGTGGCAATACATACCTAACTAATATTTCAATCAAATTATCGATCTGTAAGTGGAAATGGGCTGGTCACGTGGCGAGGCTTGCAGACAAAAGATGGACCGCAAAAACGATCTTGTGGAGAGGCCCACAAGGAAAAAGAGGCAGAAGAAGACCACTGTCACGTTGAGAGGATGAAATTTAAAGAATCGCTGGCCAAAATTGGAGTTCCCTAGCTAAAGACCGCGAAAAATGGTCTTCTGGAGGAGGCCTTTACCCAACCTGGGGTTCTTACTGTGTAAATTAAAAATACTTAGTCGAACTCTATAATGTTAATGTAAATATTATATAAACATACTAAGATTATTTAAAGAAAATAGTGAATGGAAACTTTGTAGTAAGAAATAAAAGGCTTTTTTATTTATTTTTTTATTTATGATGATTGCTTCGCCTGAATGGGGAATTAAATTTATTAAATCGCTTTAAGCGACTCCTTAGAAAATAATAATCTAGAGAATAATAATAACCCATGTCATAATAATAATCCAACCACTATCAATTCAGTATTGAAAAATGCAACAAATTGGGTCTAGTATAAGGTTGCGCATAAGCGCTGGTGGTTCGTAAAAGGCGTTATCAAATTAAGGTTTACAATTTATTTAGTTTATAATTAATTATCGGGCCGGTTGGTCTAGTGGTTAGTGACCCTGACTGCTAAGCCGGAGGTCGTGGGTTCGATCCCCACCCAGGACAAATCTTTATGTGATGAGCATAAAGGTTTGTTCTGTGTCTGGGTGTAAATTATCTATAATATGTATATATTTACAAAAAAAAAATATATTTAGTACCCATAACACAAGCAAATATAATTACTTCCTTTGGGACTAGATGGCGCTGTGTGAATGTGGGAGAATATTATTATTATCATCATTTACCCGCGGTCGGTGGCACGGTCGCGGTGGTATTCTTTTGTTGCCAGTATGTCATTGAAGTATGCCAGTTAAGCACTGTGTGCCTCCGTCATTGACAGGAAACCACGCAATGTGCTCGGTGACCTATTCAAGAGTATTAACTAGGTATATAGGTATATATATATTTTTTGTGCTCATTTCGGGGAATTTTACATTCACGGCCTGTATTATGTACCTACATAAGCATTTATTTTTGTTCTTTTTGAATACGTATGCTTGCTGTATCCGTTCTCTGAGAGAAGTAGATTTAAATAACATTAAATATTCGAAAAAAATGATAATGGAACTCTGTGTGTACAGTTAATACTCAACAATGTTCTTAACAACTATGTGGTGTTTGTAGCTAAATAGACACGGAATAGTTTAAGTGATAAAAAGATTTTTATTGTAGTTTCTATGTTTTCGTAGCTAATGGTTTTTATAGAGGCGTTGTAATGATACGCGATGAAATTGCCCAACATATTATTAATTTGTAGAGACACAATAATTATAGATTATGATGAAATAACATGTAATTACGTAGTTAACAACATAAGCCGTGTTACATTTTCAATGAGTTTTCTCAGTAGCTAGGCGGAATATTTATTTGAGGCGCTTTTTTGAATAGGTTTCCCTTACGCCTACAAATTATACTACATTCAAATTATGTTAGTTTTATTTGGAATAAGTTGGTTAGCCCACAAATATCCGGGCGTTATACTATCGCAACAACCGTATATTATAGTATTTTTGAAAGCTTTTTTGCTATATTGCCAATTAGGTTATGCCTAATTGGCAATATAGCAATTGAGTTCTAATTTCGAGTGCATAATTTAAGTGTATAATTTAAGTCTAAGAATATATTTTATTAGTCTGTATTTCACTCCTACTATAGGAAAAATGCCTACCACATTTTCCATACCACTCTATTGTATTACTCTCAAGAAAATAAATTTATTATTACTTAACATTAGGTAAGTTCAAAACGTGTACCTAAAGTGTAGATTATCATTAGGTGCCTACTACGTTGGTAAGGCGCCAAGCCTATCGGGATACCTAAAACATACGCTGTTCAGTGCTTAACTATATCTAATGATATTTACGAGTTAGCAGAGCGGATGTCGAGCAAGATTATCTGTCGGTGTACTAGAGATAAATACATAAACATGTGCATGTGTTTAACTTCTTGTGACTACTGACCTCATGTGGGGTGACGTGTAATAGAACAACAACCACTGAATACCTACACAGCATGTTTTATTTATAAGCATAAGCAGCCAGCTTAAGTCCAGTCCATCCAGTGACCAGATTTTTTTAATTTTCCTCTAAATTTCAAGGAATATTTAAAAAAAGAGTTACCTAGGTATCCGAATTGGTCCAGTTCACTTTATTAAAGATTTTACATTCTATCATAATTTATTAGGTATATATTGTACTTTCTATTTCTCTTAAGAATATTTGGAATCATTTGTAGGGGGCTTTACAAACACTCACATACTTTTTGGATATAAAATACATCCGGACTCAAAGCACTTGTTATTTGCTGCACCTACTACCTAAGTTTTGACGTTCAGTCAAAATTGCGCTTTACAGATAAGTTCATGTTTAAGCTGTTGCTAATAGCTAATCATCATCATCATGTCAACCCATAAACGTCCCACTGCTGGGCACGGGTCTCCTCCAAATTTAGCCTACTATACCACGCTGGTCAGACGGGTTGGTATAGGGTTTGTTTCGAATTTTCCATTTCTCGCAGTGCTCTTTTCTGCATAAGGTTACTCCCTTAGGCGCCTTTTACAAATAGCTAATAAGTTGTGTATTTTGCTCAGTCTCCTATTTCGTTTAGGAAATATTAGCGTACTTGAATACATTTCAGAACGCCGCCGGCCGTCGCAGTCGCACAAACTCAGCACGGTATAAAGACATACTAGATTTATTTACCTGGTGTCTGTCCGAGAATTCTGAAATAGGTAATTATTTGCTAAAATACGACTGATGAAAACTGGAATGCCATCGCACTTAATTATATTAACGAAACTTCGCTCCGATGAGTTTTATTTGAAGTGTTGAGTACGTTCCTATCAAAAGTTTTGCGAGAGTATCGATGACAGTAGGTACGTTTGTATTTATAGAAATCTCGTCCAATTCATTTGCATTATATATTTAAATTGTTATGATTTTAACAGGTACAGTTCAGCCAGTGCTCATTGGAAATATAAAATTTTGAGCTTTTTATTGTTAACCCGGCGAGAATGTGGCAGGGTATTTTAAACCCTGCCCATTACTTATGCTCGTGTATCTTTTTTATTTCGCGCCTAGCAACAATGGGGCACTCAGTAGCTGCCGGTAAGATAGTTTGGGAGGAGGTAGTGGCATGATTGCACTGTTACATGTGCCAGCGCGGGAGTTATAAATGCGCAAACTCGTCTTGGGTAAGTTTTACCCTGCCACATAGCTGGTGTTATGTTTTTTGATAACTGTTTTTATTTATTTATATGGTTTTTTAATGGCAATACTGTATTTTTTGTTTTAGTTTTTCATCAGAATTAATGACAAACGCATCAGGTTTATGTTAGAGAAAGTTTTGGATAATTCTTTTGAAGATTCAAGCTCTGAAGTTGAATCTGATCACTGTAGCAACCATGACATCAGTTCCGGAACAGAGCAGGGAGCCAGTAGCGTGGATGATAGTATTTGGGCTTGTCATTGGTGTATGAACATTTACGCCAGTGAAAAGATATAACTAATATCTATATCTTTACTTATAACTTATAGTTATACTTATATCTATATGCTAGGAACTCAGGAACTACTGGTCCGATTTGAAAAATTCTTTTAGTGTTGGATAGCCCATTTATTGAGGAAGGCTATAGGCTATTACATCACGCTACGGCTAATAGGAGCTGAGCAGTGGCCAAATAAAGAACGACGGTAGAAAAGCCTCGCGGGATAGCTAGTCCCTAAATATATCCGTGAACGTATCTCATCTCAACTTGGTGAACCATCAATATCAGCATCAAGAAATATTTCTACATATATTGTCAGATTACTTGACTATCCTTATGAAAAAGATAGGAACACAAAACATTGTTGTGAGCGCTGTGGAAAAGCCATTATGTAAAGAACATTCATTTTTTTTTTGCAATGATTGTGCCAATACCCAAGACTGAAAAAAAAAATGTTAAGACTAGATTATAATTGTTTGATTTATTTTTTTTGTAAGAATATTTCATTAGCTAAATAATTAATGTGCAATTAATAAGAAAACAGATACATTTTTTAAGTTTTATTACTATTTCCTAAGTTCGTAATTTATGTTTATTGTTAATTTGTTATTTTTTGTTCCACATAAATATATTATATATACATTAGAATATGCAATGTTTTTTATTTTGTATTATAGTAAATATACTTAAATTTTATGTAGTAAAGAATTTTTATATAATATGACTATAATGACATGACAGCATGCATTAATACGTTTGGGTAAAATTTACCCTGCCACATAGTTCTTGCTACTTTTTTCCACCACATTCTCGCCGGGTTGAAAATATTACTTATATTGGCATAATGATAAAAATATATACTTCAGTTTGACTTAAAATTATTATTTACAAACAAGAAACGGTTCAATATGTAGGATAATAAATTCCAACAGCAGTAATATCTTTTGAGAGATAACATATTCCGCATCAGACCTGATTACAAAAATAAGTTTTATAGAATTAAATACTAGTTTCTTATCTGAGATATCAATACGAAAATGTATTAATTTTTGAGGTCATAGCAAAGAATATTTCGAATCACGAGACCGCTGCCCACCTAACCGTAATTATTTTGCGTGGAATTGCAGTAGGTAATAGGTATGTACGTAATACTGCGAACAACCAAAGCTAATGATATATTATGTTCAACATGCGAACTGTTCTACGCCAAGATAATGCTTAAACAATACTTTAAATTCTAAAGCATATTGACCAGTAAAAACTGGAGGGTGCAACGGTCGCCGGTTGGCGGTTACAATCACCGAGCGTGAACACTGGACTGAGCTTACCACCTGTTATTACCTACGACAAACTAATAACAACCTTACTTGAACACAATAGGGTCACTTTAAACACAGCAGACTTCATTATTTAATCAAGCAAACTGACCTAATGTCATTAAATAAAAATATTATGTGAGAAGTACTTATTAACCCTCGAGTTCTCTTGAAAGGCCCAATAAACTAAAAAACCTATTTAAATGCAGAAAAGTTTTCTTTCTGCTCACGTACACTTTATACGGGAGATGCCAAAAATACTTTACCTACTCATGTTATTCTCTGGTTTCATATCAGATGGAATCTCGAATCGATATTCGTTGCTAAAACAAAACATAAAATTCTGTGTATTCACATAGTGCAAAATGCACATTTACCTTCGTTTGTTTTAGGAAATGGAAATCAAATCAAAGACTGATATGCAAAGGGTTTCTTTTACAACGTTTGCAAACCCTCATCTATATTATGTAAGGACCTTATCCAATGCCGAGCGGACCGTGAATCATCATGGGCAGCGATAAATAAAATCCTAGGAAAATCGTGAAAATAATGTTTCTGCTGAAATAGAAATGAATTAGGAAAAATTCAAAGAAACTTCATAACTGAAAAGGGATCATTTCTTCCGTATTTCGTTTCGTCAAATTAGTTATGAACTGTGAATGGGTGAGCATAGTGGGGCTTGTTGGAATACGAGTGCCGTAGTAAAATATATAGTGGTACATTTGTATAGTTTGTGAATAACATATTTCAATGTTACAGCTAATTGTTGAAAATTATATCAGGCTCGCCTCGTTGTCGCGTCGTTGAAATGCTTATTAGGTACTTAGTAACATGGATGGACGGCAACTCTCGCTCGTAAATAAGTACCCACTTGCTAAATATTAACAGGAAACATTGAATATTATAGCGGCACACAAATGCATTTGTATAAGCAAATCAGCAGCTATTAACGTATTTTCAACTGAGCAAGGATATAAGTGGGTATATTGCAGATGTCAAGAATATTTCTAAATTTTAAGCTACAGGAACACTATGTTACTCAATATTCAATTATTTATTGCTTCCATAATGTACAAATAGTTGGTCGGTAAAGTTTTGAGTATCTATCTGAGAGATTAGTCGTACGTAAGTGTGTCTATGTGAAATGAAAACGATGACGTTTTGTAATATTTAGTACTTATTTTTAAAAGAAAGAGTCCTCATGCTTTAACAGACAAATTATGGAGCGATACCTTTATTTTCAGTTATCTTATTTGCTTCATACTGAGAGCATTTTTTTTATTTGCTTGCAATTACGAACTGGATTGCTAGCTTTATTACATCTTCCTGTATCTGTTTTACAATTAGATTCTAGAATTCTTAGTAGACTGCCAAAAATGTCAGACCTAGTATGACCAATTAAGTATAAAAGGTACGACTCTTTCTGTTGGGTAGGAGTTTCCTCTGTGGTGTTTCCACTTCACGCTTTTCCATTTCCGACAGCGTCCACTATAAAACAGTGACGTAATCAGACTCCATTATTTTCCCACTTCTAACATTCAAAGGGTCGTTCTTTTATTTTCCAAGCGTACAATCCGGCACTCCACAAAACCTTTTTTAAGGTAATTTAGAACTATCGAGGTAAGAAAACAAATCCCAAACAAAATAGTCCCTATCTTATGAATTTAAATTGGTCGTAGTAAACTTTACGGCTATTGCGAAAAGCGAAGTCCGATAAAGAAATTTGGGGAGGAATAGGTGTAGGACATAAACGCAAATCTATTATACAATTTAGATCGGTTAATGGACAATGATAAATTTATTAAATATAATATCTTTTTTCTTCCCATGCATGCACATCTGCGTATGGTTAGGACATCTTTCGCATCGTTAAGTTCAACTCCAATCCGTACAATACCTAGGTCATAAACTGATACTGAGTATTGCTTGACAAAATGAGCTTAATGCAAGAGCTGAGCTGACCCGACCAGGGTAACTAACTTATGAAACCACCTAATTACCAACAAAGATTCTGATTGGCTAGTTAATTTGTTGGAAGATAGACACTTCTTACAAAATATTTAGTATCAATATCACTTCCTATATAACTAGAAATTGTTATTATTCTATTCTAGAAATTAACTAGAAGTTAACTTATTCTTAATAAGAGACATTTAATAACGAAGGTAACTAATTGACTTCATAAATATGTAGTATATCAAAATATTTGTGTTCGTTAACGAATCGGATTAGGTACATAGCGCTGAAGGGCGTAGCTCGTTGTTCTCTTAACAAAACAAGTACCTAGCACATCCATTGTTAGTTAATGCCTACATGAATTGACAGCCAAAGGTATTGTTAGATAAAAAAAAGGAAAATAATGGAGTTTAATTTTGTTATTGATGTATTATAATTTTATGAGTGGGCGATTATACTTCATCCTAACAGAATTATGTAAATAGGTACCTACTAAATAACAAACGTAGGTTTTTCGTCGAATTTATCTTTCCAATGCTAATTTTAGTATGATTCCACTGAAAACTACTGTCTATTTCCACATATATGGAACAAATTGAATGGTGCGTTTATTTCTGACCCCGATTGGTAAACAAGCATTGTTTGTAGTTAGGGTTGCCAACCGTACTATATTATATAGTACTGTGCTATACGTCAGTCTATTGTACTATATGTTATAAAAAATAACATAATAGGTACGAATAATACTATATTTTCATCAGTAATTCAGTTTTCGCGCTTTTTAAACGACTTCAAAAAAGGAGGAGGTTATATGTTCGACTGTATGTATTTTTTTTTTTTTTTATGTATGTTCATCGATTACTCGGAGATGCCTGAACCGATTTAAAAAATTATTTTTTTGTTTGAAAGGGTATACTTCCGAATTGGTCCCCTATTCATCACGTCAAGTTCTGATGATGGAATCTCAGGGAAATCGAAGGCAACCCTCAAATTTTATAGGCACATGTTACGTGTTTCATATATTTTTTAAAGTTATTCAAGTATTTACGTCTGATAGTCAACATCTCATGTTGATGAGCTGGTGATGGAAGGTATAACTCCTTAACTGTTAGGAGTTGGAGGATAATTCTTTCGACATTATAGGTTCTTATAAACCAATAGTTGTATTCTTGTAGGTTATTTAGGTGAGCTGATACTGGAAGGTATAACTCCTTAACTATTAGGAGTTGGAGGATAATTCTTTCAATATTATAGGTACTTATAAACCTATAGTTGTATTCTTGTAGGTTATTCAGGTGAGCTGTCAGTGGAAGGTATAACTCCTTGACTCTTAGGAGTTGGAGGATAATTCTTTCGACATTATAAGTACTTATAAACCTATAGTTGTATTCTTGTAGGTTATTCAGGTGAGCTGTCACTGGAAGGGAAACTTCTTAATGTTTAGGAGTAAGAAGATGATTTCTTTAAATATCACATCCATGTATAACCCTTAAGTTGTGTTATTTCAAGTGTCTGAGGTGAGAGCTCTTGATGGAAGATAAAGTTGTATAATTCAAAGGAATTCTTAGATGACATTTTAAGTTTTCGATATAGTATCTAACCTGCATTGTATACCTATACTTGTTACCTGTCGCATTTTATAGGAAAAAAGAAAGACATAAAAAGCTGAGAGTTTTGAGATTCCTCTATTCAATCAGGTTGTGTTGTTAGAATATTTGAATAGATGTTCCTTTCTATCGAAGATTCTTTATTTCGGTTTTCCGTCTTAGTTTGCCAGCCAGTATTATTAAATCTGCTAGATAAAAAGTACACAAAAAATGGAAAAATAAACTATTTTTATCAAAAAAATATTAAAACGACTTCAAATCAGTACTAAAAAGCGAAAAATAAACTGAATTAGATATTTAATTCCAAGCTAAAAATACCTACCTACCTGTTTAAAGTATAATACCCTATTACTAATCTGTTTGAAGTCGGTGCCAGCCTAATGAGGTTGTATCACTCAGTTTGAGCCGTCCACTAGGTGTCCTCGACCGTCCACGATCACACGCAAGTGCGAGGTGGTGTGAAGTAGCGAGCGGTAACAGATGTACGTACTAAGTAGTACGTAGCTTAACAAACTCCTTAGGCTTGGCACCGACTTCAAACAGATTAGTAATAGGGTATTATACTTTAAACAGGTAGGTAGGTATTTTTAGCTTGGAATTAAATATCTAATTCCGTTTATTTTTCGCTTTTTAGTACTGATTTGAAGTCGTTTTAATATTTTTTTGATAAAAATAGTTTATTTAACTAACTGTGACCCGCAATGCAGCATTGGGAATTTCAGAACGGAACGCATTCATGTTCAGATGTTGTAGTCTGTGTAAGGAGAGATTTTTATTGGCTTTTTACCTTTTTATCACATTTATAATGCACCTACTCACTATTATCTCTACATCATCCTAGGTTGACTGTTAAAGAACACTTGTAAGCATTAAGTTTAGGTACCCACAGAACAATGAAAGTAAAAATCTATCTCTAAAAAACCTATCTCTGTGCTGTGAGTTTACCAATCTATATTTTATAATATAAAATGAATTTATAGAAAACAATAAAACCGTTTAATAAACTAAACTTACCTCTTTCGAAAGTTTGCCAAAATGAGTGCGAAGCTCAGCCAGCATGCTCCTATATTGCTGCCCTTCATACTTGAGTCGGCCCGCCTCACTGTCCAGTTTGTCAATGCGTGTCTCCTGAGTACGAGCCAGTTGTGCCAGATCAGAAGTTTCCATCAGAGCTTGTTTTAACTGTTAAACGAAAATATTAATCACAATCTCACTCCTGTAAAAGCCATCGTTAACAGTTATAAAGCTCTTCTAAACATTGAATTAAAAAACTCAAAAGTCCCGGTGAAATTTTACATTATTGTTCAGAATCACGCAACGAATTTATTTAGACTGTAGAGAAAAAAAGAAAATTGAGAATATGATCCGTAAATAACTTTATTACATATTAAAGAGCTCTTCGAAAATTCTGTGATGTGAGTAATCCCAATTGTGCTACATTACAAATCGGATAAACGAGCTATTTATAGTTTCATTTACTCGTAAATACTTGTTTTGTCAAACCCACAGAATATTTACTAGCATTAAGTCTTTTAATAGGACTGGAACTTGAATCTGTTTCTACAATGCGACTTTCGTGTTTGCTTCTCAGTTTTCTCTATAGTAGACGACCTACACCTCCTTGTATGAATCAAACCTAGCTTTTGATGTAGTTTAGTACTTAGATAACTTCTTATTTATAGAGTTATTTTTCAAATCTACACTTTATGAAAGCGAATTATAGTTCACAATTCACAAGCTAAATCCACGCTCTGAGTGTGGCAGTAAGTGGTGGAAGTTTTTTAAATGCTTACTTCATTTCTGATGACGTGCAGTTGTCGCAGTAGTGCAGAGTTGTTCATACTCTCGCTGAGCTCCCTCATCTCGATTCGAAGCTCTTCCATGGAACGTTTTGCCCACTGCAGCGTCGTTTGCTCATTCCTCTCGTGGTTATTGGTCGCGTGAATGGCCGACACCTGCCTGTTAGAAATCGCTATTAATTTTGCGATATATATATAAGGTTCTTACATCAACATACTGTCTGTACATATGGGTGGGTTATGTTCAGCAGTGGATGTCATTGGACTTAAATGATGATGAATTGATGATCGTGGGTGGAGTAGATCTTTCTCGGTAACGAAAACTAGTAATAGTGCTACCGATAGTCGATACCTAATACCTACAATGCCACTAAATAAAATATTAATAAAAAAATAAGTGTAGTGCTTATTAATAATTATTTATTTATATTTATTTCGAAATTGTATGCCACTTTTCCGTACCTATATGATTACCTTGAAAATATTAGATGATAATTTGTATAAATATGTATGAAAGTTTATATTATTTTTGTAATTGTGTAAGTTATTATTGTAAGTAGCTGACTGAATAAATTGTATTGGCAAGAGTTGTAGAGCAAGTGAGATAGACAGAGAGATAGAGATAAAGAGAGAGAGATAGAAGAGTCTAGTAACCGAGCTGAGCAGTCAGGGAGTACAGGCGATGTGTGTCGTCTAACCTCATTGTCCTGAACTCTCCGCGATTGTAGTTCTCTAGACATGCGTTTCTGAAGTCAGGGACTTTGACCATAGTGTTAAATATCATTAACATAATCCACAGTTTGCGAGAAGTCTTCCTTCCACCCTTTTTAATATGATATGTTGCCGTTAAATTAGTTTTTATTGTACATGTTTATACAAGCGTGTCGCACATGCGGCGGAGGCCGCGGTGCTCGGGCGCAGGATGCAATGTTATGCTACAGCGACGACCAGCGGCGTGTCTCCTGCAATGGTCACCCTTCCGGTACTATTCACTAATTATTCATTCCATCTGTGTAGTTTCATCCACCCTATTCTACTATATCAATCACCAGCAAAAACCCGCGGCTCTGCCCGCCACGCCGGCGAGTTATGTCGGTAAAAATTATGTGCTATTTCTGACTATAATATATCTGTTCTAAATTTCACAGAGATTCCTTTAATCGTTCTGGCATGATTGAGAAGCAAACATCCGTCCATCCTTCCTGACTTTCATATTTATATTATTAATAGGATTATTCATAGTACCAAACCCATACGCTATTTAATTGTAATTAAAATTTGAAACTTTCGCGAATTCTAGGTACACAAATAGTAAATTATTATCGGTGTAGTTGGATCGAAAAGTTGGGCAAACAAATAAGGTATCATCATCATCATCCTTTCAGCCTATTGCAGTCCACTGCTGGACGTAGGCCTCTCCTAACACGCGTCATAGCACTCTGTCCTCCGCAACAAGGTAGGTATTATATTCCTTAAAATATAAAAATGACGTAGACTCGTTTTAAAATAATTTAATATTTAATGTATTCAGAATGTTTACGCTCCAATACACACTTTTTCCTCATTGAGAGTCGAGCAAATAAAAACAGCAAATACTCGATTAAACCATAAATTAAATGATATGATGGTAAATTTAGTAAGTATGTAATATTTGGTACTTACGTAATATTTATACATAGAATAATATTGAGTTTATCGATAAGTAAGTCTATCGCACTATATAGATATACCTATCTACAGTGACGGTCCCGGTAAATATCAAATATTTGTTTTGTCACCGAAGATAACAAGTTACTTCCAAAAGTCATTTAATCTTGGATTATCATGCCAAACACTCATTTTTAAGGTTTTTAAGTAATTTCTCTTCCAAGACTACTTAATATAATATGATAAAAATTATTAATCGAGGATAATACTGAGATAATCGCGATTATTATTACCGAATTGTGCAAACAAAGAATGATACAAAGAATGATAAATAATTCTATTTATGCTCTTTGACGCAAACCAAACCAAAATAGAATCTAATTAAAACAGCTAACAAAAAAGCTTTTTCCCTGTTGAATAATATATTCTCAAGCGAACGGTAAACGTTAATTATATTTTTTACTAAAGCTCTATTGATTATTATATAAGCCAGTGACATACATATATTAGTACCTATTATTTTAAAACAATGCCGGGTCCGATTATTGGCTTTATGCGTGAAAAACGTAACGAAGGTCTTCATTAAACCCTTCCATTAATCCTCAGGTGAAAATTAATTTATGCCTCATACTGAATTAGTGTAAAGTTTAATAAATTTAGTAGGAAGTTTCTAATCGCATTCCGATTAAATTGCAAAAAATGCAGTTGCTGTGGCCAAGTTTTAGGCTGATACAATTTAAACTATTGGCCGTCGACACGAAAAGAAGGTGGTTCGATTGATAGAACCACGGATAAAAAAAATTGCCCATGGATCGACCAGTAGAACCACGCAGTAGAACCATGGGCAAAAAAGGGTTAATACTCGTAGCATTTTTAGTTTCTTGGCAAATACGTTGGTTACATAATTTATTTAACTGTAAATTGGATTTGTATGTCATTCATATACCTACTCAAACGCACCTAACAGATGTGGCATTTGCAAACTAATAACTTCTTCATGTTAAAATTATTATTAATCAAACAAATCGCTAATAAACAAGAAGCTTCTAGCTTGTAATACCGTTGCAACTCGACGACGACGTTGTGAATATGTCATTAGCGTGCTCCAAAGCGTATTATCGAGTAAAGTATACAATATCAACTATTAGGGCTCTTTCTCATTTCACGTTAAATACGTTCGTGTTACATATTTTGTAAGTATGAACTACGCATGCGGATTTGGTGTGCTTCATTTCTAACGAATGCGAACACTTCATTCAAGATATAAGCTTTATACAATATAAAAAATATAGCAAATTTTACGCCTAATGTGTACCACCCTAAAAGTCCTATTTACAACATTAGCAGAGTATAATTCAACGGCAAACGATCACATTTCTACTTCTCACAGATCGTTTATAGTTTTCCTATTCATTGAACTAACTATGTTACAGGGAAACTCACGAATGCGAAACTCAATTTATTAATACTCTTTGTAACAGTGAAGTAGTGATTTCAAAATAAATTTCAGTCGCAGAGCAGCGCTTACTGAAGAGCAATTCAGCTACCGAAGTAATTAAGCTATTTCCTATAATATATATTGTTGAAACTAGAGCGTCGTCTGCGTCTGTTGATATGCTGAATATGAGGTGCTCGACTTGAGTTTATTTGGTTGGACTATAAAAATTATAATTGCGATTTAAAAAACCGAGCGCCCAGTTAGCACCTCCGATGCAGTGATGCCAATTTGTTACCTCTTCCAAGCATTAAAGATATTGTAATACAGCGCTTTTTATGGCGGCAATAATCTCCAAACGCGGAGGATGGAGAGCAGCATTTCGGTGGCATTATTAAAATTAACAATTTGGGGAGAACGCCGAATTGCTTTTTTCGGTGAAGTTTAAATGTAAATTATATTTTATTGGACTTCGGTTTTCAGTAAAAGCGAATAATAACGCCGGAGTGGGGCATTTGAGGGTGCACGGCACGTGTCCACTTCTTAGATTTATGTAACTTTTTATATAAACTCCTTCATTTGTAATTCTAGATATGATCTGCTAAAACCTCTTTACTAACACTTTAACCACAAAGTCAAGTTTTAAAAATGCGATTGCTTTGCTAATGCTATTACAAATGATAATTTTAAAGGAATGTTCCCTGTCACTCCTTCCAGCAACTTTTTTAAGTGGTTGAATGTTGGCCAAATTAACAAAGGCCAATAGCAGCGGTTCCCAAAAAAAAAAAAACTATTGAAGCAGCAGATGCGAAGGTGGCATGTGTTATTCGAAGGCATTAGAATAAAAAAAACAAATTCGATTCGAATACCGCCCTTATAACAAAGCATAGGTAAACGTTGATAAGTATCGGTCTATTATAAAAAAGGTTCCAAACTGTGGGGCATAAGTGTGTCCGGCAATATGACTCTTATTTCAATGCATTTATTTTCGTTGGATCCCAGTTTTAAATCCCATTTTTTAAGTATTAACGATGGATCCCATTTGCTATTTCCATTGAATCCTATGTTATAACAACATGTGTACTTGTCAGAAGAAAAGTGACTAAGGAGGGAATTGGGGCTCCGGTATTCTGCACTCACCGCACGAAACATAACAGTACGGATACTGCTACATTACGTCGATATTCTGTGAGAGGGTAGTACTTCTCCGGTCGATCCGGACCATTCATGCTGATATCAGCAAGGATCTACTACCTTACCTTTACCAAACATTTAAAAAGCAGCATGTGTTCGGCCCGCCGATTAAATAATTGAAAGAATGAAAGACAGAAGAAACATGAATTAAATCATACTTTATTTGCACACACGGCACACGGAACCCTATAGGTCAGTGGCACCTACCATGAGTTTTCACGGCGTTCACCCAAGACAGTGCTTTTGATTGACAGATTTTTATGAAAAATAAACAGCACCCCTAATGCTATATGTTTGAATTATTAATTCAAATAAGTAGTACTAGGGTCGCTGTTCATTTTTACATATAAATCTGGCAATCAAACAGAGTAAAACGCCGTGAAAACTCATGGTAGACACAGGTCAAATTTTTACACTACAGTCGAAGTTTTTCCAAGCACATTCCTACAGAGATATTAGAGATATAAAAAAAATAGTCAGGCAATATAAAGTATACCCTCATTTAATTAATAATTTTGTTGTTGAAAGTACCCGCAGTCAGATTTTTTAAGCATTTGGGATCCAACGGAAATAGTTTTTGGGATTCAACGACAATAAAACGTAATTCTCTTACTTTTTTTAAATTTGGGATCCAACGGTAATACATAATAATATTTTGTGGGATCCAACGCCAAAAATATTAAACTAGGATTCAAAACTGGGATCCAACGAAAATAATTCTTTCAATGGACTGGTAGGTAGTTCTCTTTGACAAGCGCCAGAGCAACTGTCAGTCGACCAAATGCCGTCGAAACTGAATGATCGTCATTAGTAATAGCACCTGCTTTTTTAGAGATTAGGCATTGAATAATTTCCCGAACTCCCGGTTCTCGGCTCAACGGTTTTATAATATAGGTAAAGGCATAGACCGTGTCCATTAAAGTTTTTCATTTTTACGTCGGTTATAGCAGAAAATGCATTTATGAGAAACTAAAATGTTACTATATTGAGTACTGGCTGTTGCTGGCGGCTTAGCTCGCGTGAATATTATTTTATACCCATAGCCAAAATCTTTAAAATCAGCCATGTTTCAAAAACACTGAAACACGTGTTTCTTTATTTCAAACTAAAAAGCCGAAAAATCACACATCACGGAGATTCATACAAACTTGCAATTACGATTTTAGGAGACAAATTTTCAAAAAAATAAAAATAAATCAACCTAAAATTATTGTTTGTAATTGTTATATTTTTTATGTTTGAGGCATACGATGCGCACGCGCACCATTTGTCGTCAGCCGGATGTGGGCTCGGAACACTACTTCCGCTCGGGATATAAATAAACATCCCATTACTGCCAGATGTTCACCCCCATTATAGTTCTTACAATGCTATGTCACATACACTAAATAAAAATACGACGGTTTTGATTTTACCTACAAATACCACGTAGTCTACTTTACGTAAACGAACAGTGAAACGCAAGAAGAAAATATGAGGAGTTTTGTGATTTTCTGTATAAGATTATTATGTAATAATATACTTTCATCAATCCTACCTCACATTACGGTAAGCAGACACTGTAATGGGCCAATTGCGTCAATTCACTCTCATCTCCCGTTTCCGTACATTCATCAATCAATCTTTTTATACCTTTAATACCGATACCGGATATTTTAAGTTCAACCCGGTAAGCACCTACTTATTTGGTTGTTATATGATGCCAAGTCTTTATAAAGAAATACTATATCCTGCCAACCTTTTCATTTAATCTGAATATTAGTCGTACAAAATAAATAAGCACAATCATTTTTACTTTTTTTTTATCAATTTAGGTTCATAATTAGGTTTATGTGATAAGTGATTAGCTTCGATACGGGCTTAAAAATATCGGTGAAAATTGCCAATTTTCCTTTTGTTACTTGCTCAGCGATGCGAATTCGATAAATTATGAAGATTCAACAATACAATGGTTGGTGAGTACCTACTCCGTATTTCAATAAAAGGCTTGTTATCTCGTTGCCAACACGTAAGTACTCGTTTGTGAAAGAAGTTAAGCAGCTTTTATACAAATAAAGTAGGTATTAATTTATCTACTAATTGAATGAACCGACCGAAACCAATTTATGTTGCAATTTATTGTTATATAAATAAACTCAGTACTTTGAATATGCCATTTGAGACTCATTTTCTTTGAACACAACGTTGTAAATACCTACTTAGATCAAAGGATTGATGCATCAGACATACACTTGGAATTTCTTCTAGGATTTGTGGGTTCTCTCACGATGTTTTCCTTCACCGTTAGCGGATGGTAAGTCACGTCACTAGTACAAATTCCACAAAATGAAATCCACATTGGTCATGCCGGTCGGAACCGAACTCGGACCACATGATTTGCATGCCGGTCACTTAAACATTCGGCTACCATCGCTTTTAACATTAATATAATTTTTATAGGTTCTAAAATGAGAGAGAGCATTGCGAATATTGTTTCTGACGCGTGATAATTCTATTTCTCCATCACTAACCAAGACAAATGAGGTATTATTCTAATAACGTTAATATTGTTCGTAAGTACGTATAACAGTCCGCCTGCATGCATGTCTACATCTCAGGCTGGCCTTGATGTAATATGAATATAAAATCGTTGGTACGTTTTGTACGGACAATGCGAAGCTTCCGTTCCACTTTTAAAAGCTCAATGGAACTTCATTTAATTCATTGAGCTTTTTTATACATTAAAGTGAGACCTCTGCTTTATAGTTGAGCAATTTCAATATTCAACAACCAGTTTGTGATGGCAATTATTTCAAGTCTTGTCCCGTTTCAGAAGCCTGACGAGGTCGATATTTAACGCTCCAATATTGCAGTAGCTCGACCGGCATAGTACAGACAGAAAACAATAGTTTACAACATTCACAGAGTTAATTAAAAACTTGTCCAATGCAAGGGCTGGCCAACTAGCTCCATTTTCTCCAAAATTTTGCTGTAAGCAATCTGTGCCCGCTCGGAGTTTTCATATGGCAATGGTTGAAGTCGAGTGATAAACATTATTAATATTTTATTTTTATAAAAGGAATTAAGATAACTATTAATTTGAAAGAGCACATTAATGTTTAAGAAAAACTGATAAAGCAGTTATTTATAAACTGCTTTATCAGTTTTTCAGTTTTATACCGACTGATTTTAAAATTAAAAGAATTTTCTAAATCGGACTTGTAGTTCGTGAGATCCTAGCATTCACCCAAACAAACCAACTCTTCAGCTTTATAATAGTATAAGTACAGATTCGCAGAACCTATAAAACAAATAGAAAGTAAATGTAAGTCATCACATTCTATTTGTTGAGATCACAATAATCCATAAAGGTGAATGTCGTTTTACATAGAGATGTGATGGCTGCCGCCTTCATCACTGGTAAGCACTCATCAATATTGAGTAATGATTTTCAACTAGATACAACCTTTTGATTTTCATAAAACAAGCTTTGCCTCCCTATGTGTGTTCTACCGCCTCTATAATGGGTTGTGCTCTGAAGAACTGTTTGAGATGATGCCCACGGCCACATTCCACCATCGCACCGCTCGCCATCGGCAGGGAGTTCATCCCTACACCTTAGAACCGAAATGGTCTCGTACCGCGTGGTTCCAGAGGAATTTCCTCCCAAGAACCATCAGGTTGTGGAATGAACTCCCTAACGAGGTTTTCCCAAGGGACTACAGTATGGGGTTCTTCAAAAAGGAGTGAATAGGTTCTGTAAAGGTCGGCAACGCGCTCGTGATGCCCCTGGTGTTGCAGGCGCCCATAGGCTACGGTAACCGCTTACCATCAGGTGGACCGTACGTCTGTTTGCAACCATCGTGTTATAAAAAAAAAACAAGTATACCACAGATAAAATACGGGTTGATTTGGCAAATGCCGATATAACTTGTAGTATGTTATTAAGTAGTTTCCAACAGGCTGAGCTTAAAATTCATCAAAGAACAAATAAACAATTTTGTTTATTTAACCTTTGTGAGCAATTTTATTATGAACACTAAAAACTCGAAGAATAAATATAAAATATATTTTTTTCACAACATTCACATCTATGTGGGCATAGTGAGGTGAGCCCTGTGATGTCCAGCAGTGCAGTCATTAGGCTGATATTATGATGATTTCATATCTTAACTTAGAAACACTATAAACTGAAGAAGATCTGTTAGCTTCTTTTCATTCTGAATAACGAGAATGCTTTCAGAGAGTCGATAGCACTTAGATAGTACATTGCACAATAATTACATTTGACACCTGGTCTGAAGATATTAGTTCGATAAAGGGGTTCCGTCCGATCGTATCGTAAACCTTCACCGACGACAACCAAGGGACGTAATGGGATGTTCTATGCTTCACTGAAAATGCGCAGCGAGCCGAGCTCACAAATTTTATTATTTGTATCCCTTGTACAGCTATGGCCGTAGTACCTACACTTACATATGTATGTGTAACGCTCTTTAAGGGAAATATGAATCCTTGAAATATTATTGATTCTATATTGGTATTGAAATTTCTGGCAGATGAAATTGGGTTGAATAATGATTTCTTGTCACATCATGTTGAAAACCATTAAAATGTAGGTATTTAATGTTTGTATAATATTGTTGCGTTCACCTAGGCATAGTCTAGTAAATCTCCTAATGTTTGAGCCTGAAGGGGGTAAATGTGCTCGGGGTCGCCAGCTAGATGGACTGACGCTATCAAGATGGCTGTCAGAGGAAACATATCATACGGTCCATACATCTGAAGACCGCACAGCTTGGAGACGTGTTGTGTATGGTCACGATATTATTATAGAACATTCTCAATGTCAAATATTATTGCCGTTCCTTCGTAAAAAAAATCTACATATACAACGAGTAAATATATTTAGGTATATTTGTACCTTCAATGTAAGCAGGGTAACAGTATGTTGTCGATTGGAATTATATGATTTTGTACGAGTAGTGGCAGATATTCGCAAGTAAATATAAACCTTTTAGATCGTCTACAAACAAAAAGCCTTTTTGAAATGACGTACTTACGTATCTATTACTTGGTAATTAATTAAGACATTATTATCGACAAACTGTCTACTTGTATAACAAAGGTAATGTAAGTAGGTATTAGTTTCAAATAGAAATTCTAATGATGATGGCTTAAAAGGAATAGGTATTTTATATGTATAATTATGTACGGTAACGAAATATTAATGACAAAGATTTCAGATGTGAAGGCACCTCGTGTAATTATAATAAGTTGCACTATAAATGAAAACCTTCTACTATTATAAATTCAATTGTAAATAATAATTTTATATTGATTGTTTTGTAATTCTACTGATTTATTAAATTGGGTGATTAAAGTTCAAATTTTTAACTAAGTTCTGAAGGAAAGGATTTATTATTTATTATTTCCCCTAACCCATTTTATCTTCTCAAGTTGACAAGTTGTTGAAGGTGAAAGGTTCTAAAATGTTTACCTATTCTTTAATATGCTAATTTATTTTTAGTTTATAAAAATACCTTGCTGAACTCAAAAATAATACCTAATACAAGAAGTATAGGTATCTATTTATTTACCTAATATGATATTATTTATAGAATACACACACAATTTAACTCTTATAATTTTATTCATTTAGGTATGTTTGAATCATTTCACTTAACCCGACCGCCCACCAAAGTATCATACAGCAAATGCTTTTACATTTTCCTACGTTCAAGGAGCAAAAGCTTCTCATATATGCCTATGTGTACAATATTGGTAAATGTACAAGTATCTGCTGTTTGCTGCTTTGCTGAATATTACTCTAAAATTTATGGCGAATATACTTAAACTTATACAAAATATTCGTGCGTGTAGTGACGGATAATACGTAGGTAATGTCACTACCACGGAACAGAAAAAACAAGGTAACAAACTTGTTTTTTCTGTTCCGTGGTCACTACCCTATTTCTAGACGTGAATGTCATAAAAGGCGGCTAAGGGTTACTCCCTTAGCCGCCTTTTAAGCATACAAGAGCACTGTGAGAAAAGGAGAATTCGAAACAAAAACCTATACCAACCTCTCTGGCCAGTGTGATTTCTAATACCTAGTCTAAATTCCGTCAGCAATGTTTGAAGGAGGCCGTGCCCAGCAGTGAGGCGTTTATGGATTGTAATAAGTACTTATACAAATTAATTAAATTGAAGTATCTGTTTATAATATAAAAATAACAGCCCTTTGGAGTAGGCATATGAATATAATATGTAAGTTACTTAAAAAAACACAGTTTTTCAAATTTTTGTCTGTCTGTTTGTTTGAGGTACCTAAACTCCGAAACGACTGAATTGATTTTGACGGGACTTTTACTGGCACATAGCTAATGTCACAAAGTGTAACTTGGCTACTTTGATTTTGAATAAATAAAAGGGTTCAGTGAAAAAATATTAGGGTTCAATGCTAGATTAGTTGTCCACGCGAACGAAGTCGCGGGTACAGCTAATAATATATAAATCTATATTCGTATGCATCAGAAAGGCTTCGTACGAATGAGAGCGCGATGAGATGATATTTCTGTATCCTGACACGTGTTCATCACGTGCGAATGTATGAAACACAACAGAGAAATTGCCACAGCACACCATGCTACGTGTGCTAGTTTCTGAGAAGAGTACGATAAAGTACAACGTGAGTATCCCACGCTCAATGTCTGCAAAGCTGAATGTTCTTTATTAAAGTAAAACCTTATCACCCTTCTCCTCTATAGTACGTCCATAACGATTTCGACTATGATAACTGCTACTGCATCATGGTCAGATAACACCTTAGCCACTGGTCTGCTCTTAATTCGGCCACATTGTGATACAAATCAGGTAGTCAGTCATTTTCAAACTCGTAAATGTTATTTCATTATCAGAGAAGAAAATTCGTTTTACTATTCTCTCATTCGGCATCCGAGAAAATAGTCCACACCACCGGAGCTGAGGAAATGTGACCTCTAATAATATAAGCTACCTTTATCATAAGTGCTATAATTATGTAAACCTAATTCGTCATTAATATACATTAATGCTGTTGCCCGGGGCATCGCTCCCGTGGATCTTTGTTTGGGCGCTAGTGAGCTCCTATTAGTGGTAACTTGATTTTATATAGCATTATATATAGCCTTCCTACATAAATGGGCAAAAAAATCAATTCGGTTCAGTAGCTTCTGAGACTAACTAGTTTAACCTAACAAATAAACTCTGCAAATTTTATAATAAATAGATATTACAGTATAAATTTAACTAAATTTAAAGTAGAAGGTAAAAAAATCAACGCGGTAGTACAAAATTAATATCCTTACTATAACTTAACCTTTACCTATTTTGTACTCGTTGTAAGGGAACATACTTTATAAGGAAAGGTCGTTGGTGTTCTTCGACCAAAATAAACCAAGACATAATAAAAATCGATGAACAAAACATATACGAACAGCTGGCGACGTTGTATTTCAAGTATGCAAACAGGTACGTTTGCCTCTCAGATGCAAACTCATCTGGCACATGAGATATCCTGTATAAAACACGTTTTAAATCTTAATTCGACCGCATAACGTTTAAATTACTACCACTTTGAAACAAGTTCGATCAACAGCCACGACTTCTTTGACGCAGGTGCTTTTCATAGATCGAGTTTAATTTACTATTAATTATAAGTAACCAACATAATATGGTATAGCAATCTCTTACCATTTGTAGATAAAGAAAAATGTGTTTGCATAACAATCCAAGTATCTAATTATGTTGGGTGTGGGGGAGACGCCGGGTGCACGGCAGAGACAACCCAAAATGTAGGAAATAATGTTTTAAGGCAATAAGTAAATAACTGTTAGCTACTTATCCCAAAGATTTATGTACCTATTGACAGCATTAATGTATTGTAATAGATTCAATTCATATTGAGTACACGTTGTAAATTTCACATATAAAAAATTCATTTGGTCATCATACTATCCTTATCAGCGCATACTGGAGTGATATTTCTACAAGGTAATTATAGGCCTTAACAATGTGCAAAGTTTGTTCAATGATCAATACTTTGATTTGAGACGTAATCTTTTGTTCGATAAAAGAAAAATCGAATCTGGTAGCTAAGTAAGTACTCTTATTAACTAACTCCTTTTCCCTTTTCATTGATGTACATCAGTAACTAACTTCGTTGAGTAAATTTATATATTGCATTTATCTACGAGAAAACAGACACATTTAATTATTTTTCTGGTCGATGATAACAAAATCAAGCGGAGAGAATTTAATCAGAATATTATACTCCAGTAAATTTTCAGTGGAAGCATGACGTAAAAATAGGATTCGTCGGTGTATACGCATTTTATTACGAACACTCGAGCCTTAATTTCTGAGTAGCGTGCCGAGAAAGAAATAAAAACGATGTCTTGTATAAATTCTCCAGGGGAACAGAGAAAGGAATAATCATGTCGATCAGATGGCCTGGTTCGCATCGAGAGGCCTGTTCCCCGGTGACCTAAAACCACTTGTGAGTTTACAAGTTTTATATAATGACATGTCTTGCGAGACTTCAAAGCTCCAACTAAAGCACCATTACAGCTTCTGAGAACGAGTAGACGCCGCACCGCGCCTTTCCATTATACTAACAAAGGGAATTTTCTTGAATCTTCACACCAGAGTGGAAAGGCGCGACAACAAGAAATTTAAAGAAACATAAGTTATTTGCGCTTATAGCATTCACGTTATACAAATAACGGTTCTTTAGGATTACAAAATTAAACATACCTACATACTAAAATAATATTTTTTCTAATTGATCCGACATACGACTACGACTATATGCACTCCTGATTTGTAAGTTGGCTCTTAGTATATATATAATAGTGTTAATATACTTGAAAATAACTGCCATGAATATAAATTAGTAAAGTAAACTTTATTTCTAAATGCAAATTATTGGCTTTCGTCTGTAGAGCACTCGTGAGAAAGAGTACTTTGAAAAAGTACCTACTCTTGACCTGTTTCTCATTCAAGAGCTTTTCAAATTTAACATTGCATTTCTTTTTTATAGAATAATGATCTTCAGTTCTGTAAGTGAAATAAGGCAAGTAAAATCTCTGTAAAGTAAACTTTGTTTCTTTAATTCACCACTTTTGTATCAGGGTTATTATTGACTTATTCATTCATTGGTCATAACGTGAAATCGTTACTTATACTAAATTTGGATTTCAATATTTGATTTGAACGTCGCGTCGGCTGATTCACGAACTATAATTATGCCAGTTTAAGGATTATATAGTGAGATATTTAAATGGGGCGTTCAACCCACTTCAATTTAAATCCACGTCATATCTTAGGTAGGAAATAGAATTATTTATTCATTAGGGGTGTATTAGAAGGCTTTGTTACCGGAGCGTAGAGATCGAAAATTATTTTACATGACTCGTATGTGTTATAAATTGAATGTGTCACGTAGCGAAGCCCGCCATTTATATTGTATCATATGGGACACCTGCGCTACGCGAGCGCGAACGCGAACGGTATTCAATACGGGGGAGCGTCGGCTTATGTTCGAACGACATACATTGCTGCTATTCAGTATTCATCAACTTAGGTATTGCAGCTAGTACTCGGATGTCGCACTCTCCATGAGGATATAATTCCACTGTGCACATCTCGGCAACGAAAATGGTGTTAGGTGTCAGATTATGAAATATATTTTTTTATATAAAATATTTGTCTACAATAAAATTAATGGAAACCCTCAAAAGCTAGTAACTGTTTTTGTCAACGGTTATAATCGTGCTTAGCATTCATTGTTCAGTTTTTATTTATTTAAGTGTAAGGAATTGTAATTATACTCGCTCTAACAAACGATTCTAACACCTTTCTCTGGAGAATACCTATTGCAGCAACTGTAGAGGATTTTATAAACAAGAAAAACTGGCACAAAGTCTCAACTTAGCAACATTATAGTTTATTAAAACAGTATTTTTTGCGTCCCTGGGGTTTGATTGTAGCAAACTCAACTGTTAGTGAATACTAAACTATTTACCTATTATTTAATGCATTTAATAATATCAATAGTAATTATGTACAAATAATTTAAAACTACTTTTTCAGATGCCGGATCCTGATGATCTGGGAGCTTTCTCTGAATCTCGACATTTGAAGGTACGGTTTTGATCTCGCTGTCAAATTCAGAATTCAGAGTCGAAATTCAGAGTAAGGCCCTTGACTACAAAATAAGTCTTATGAAAGCCATAATTACTTTGTAATCTAGGTGAATAAATGAGATTTCATTTTATTTTATTATATTATATTTGTCAAAATAATACCTATTTAGGTACCTAAAAGACGAAAGGGTCGACGCTGTCAAAATATCATGTGCCAATTTAGATGCTTTGAACATCAATATATAGAAGCTCAATTTCTATTAGACGGAACCTATCTAAGCTGGTGAAATGTAGATGCGCAGCAATTCTACCTTCCAGGAGGATATAAAACGTGAGGCTTATCATAAGTTGCCAAATGTTTTTTATTCCAAAACGGGATCGCAGCACGCGTCAAATTTTAACTAGAAGTGGTCACTTGGTGCCGATCATACTTACATTTTTAATACCATCTTTAGTAAAGCACTAAATAATATGGACTTTTCATTCTATATCTGTTGCGTTCAATACATTCAGTAAGTAGAGAGGAAGGTATGTAGTATTATTCCTTCGCATAGTTTAATAATAAGAGATTCATAATAAGAGAAATACTGCAATGAATTTTAAAGTCAATTATCTCAAAATGAGATTTGTGTTGATTGGATCATTTTTGCTTAAATCGGTCCATACAGGGTCATTATTTCTTTAACGATAAAACCCGCTCTTTACTTCTCGCACTGTATCACTGGAGACTTTATAAACATTCAATTAACGGACACACGGTACTTGTCCCATGTGGCGGTCGAACCCACAAACACGTGTTTAGCAGTCGCATATCATAATAACTAGACTGATTAGGCAGTCGCTATTTAATGCCGATTCCTAATTTGGGCCAATGTAGACCACAGTATAATCTACACTAATTTTACAAAGAGGAAAGAATTTGTATTTTTGTATGTTATGAATAAACATAAAAACTACTGGACCAATTTCAAAAATTCTTTTGCCGTTTAAGCTCCAATATGACTAAGTAACATAAGCTACCGGTATAACACCACGCTATATTGCCAATAGCATCTGAGCAGTAGCCAAATAAAGAACGACGAGAACAAATTATGCCACTAATTTAAGCGACTAATTTACCCTTGTCAATTTGTGTAAGCTTATTTTTTGTAATGTGGACAACCTTGACTCTTGTTTACCGGCTCCACATGCATCGGCATAAAAAATTGTAGGTAACATAAGTTATTTATGTTTCTAGAGGACACTGGCAGTGATCCGAAGCAATATTTGACGCTTTTTATTTTATTTTAGGTACTTATGTTTGTTTTATTTTATATACCCGTACTCCGTATCATTTTTAATTTGGTAGGTATTAGTTTGGTTAGTGTCTTTTATTTATTATTGTCTTGGCCACTAGATAAATAAAAATGATAAACTAAAGAAACTAAGAGAATATGAAAAACTTAACATACCTACTTAATTAAAATTCGAATGAACTAAAAATAAAATTGATTTATAACCGCAAAAAATAAGCATGAGACAACCATTTTTTATTATTAATTTCTTTAATTAAAGTTCCTGCAGCCAGGTTGTGTACGCGAGAAGTTCTTGTTATAAAATTACAATTATTATTACGTTTCAGAACGTCAGATCTTGAGTTGAGCTCATCAATTTTCTATCTCTGAGCTCTCTCTCGGCGATTTATTATTATATTACTGGAGACTTCGAGCTGCTACATTTTTCAATTTACGGTTGATTTTATAGTTGTAAGCATGTTTCATTTATTTATGCGATATAACGAAGATCGTCTTAAAAAGGAAGGTATACATAACAAATCTTATAGGCTCATAAATAATGCATGTAAGGAGCGACCCATCAGCCGCGATAACCAAAATCGTAAAGACTGAATATTGTGGGACACCTACTTCAATGTTTAGCGAACATCTTCCCGTATCGCACTCCTAATGCATACATACATATTTGATGGCCTCAATTTTCTTGTTCAAGATGACAAATCAAAGAAGATACATATCGTCCACTTGCGACGATAGTGTGATATTTCGAGAAATTCGATTTTTCGTTTTCTATAAATTCAAAACCGCCATATTGCAATCTATTATCTCCAAAAACGCGGTAATTTTTACTCTTAAAATGACGAAGCAATAAGAGAAAGAGACAAAACTATCACAGTGTAGCACTATCTCACTCGGACATCTATTTGAATTCGACAAAGTGGCAGATCAGTTGTGCCCTGGTCTTGCTAGAGTGAAGTGCTATCGTGTTTCCCGAACAACGTGATAATACGAATATATCACGTTTTTGGTGAAAAAGTAAGTATAATTTCAAACGATTTTTTCTTTCAACGAAGTAATATATTACTTTATCACAGTGTTTTTGCATAACTAACTAACAACTAGTGTGGTATATCTTTTATTTATCACATTTTTCTTGTAAAAATTATAAATTTCACTGTAATAACTCGAAAAGTAACATTGAAGATGATAAAACGTTGCTCTCTAGTGACATACGATTTGGTTTATTTGTTGATGTAATGTTATTTCAGAAACATTTGGATTATGTTGTGCATTTATCCTTTGTTATATCGTTTTAGGTGCTAAGCATTATAATTTTTATTGTGTTATATTTTCAGATGGGATCAAGATCTAAATTAATGTTAGAGTTAGTAACAAAGAAAAATGAAGAATGTGTGCCGAATTCTGACCATAATATTTCCCGTGGGAACACTGACTCAACAAAATATGCTAATAATAACGAAATAACTGGTAAGTCATATAATTTTCATCTATTCTTGATAAAAATGCAAGTTTATAATTAAATTTTTATTTATGTTTATAGAGGATATTTTTCAGAACATCAAGAGACAGCTCAAGCTCCTCGCTTCCGTAGTTCATCATCAAGTAGCTCATCTAGCAATTCTTCAAGTAGTTCCTCGACTTCATCGTATCATGAAGGTAGGTCGATGCTAAAATATTTCATTCTATATCTTTCACCCGTGTTTAATATAACACAAATTACCATAATAAATCAATTTATTTACCTAATTTTGTTGTTTTAATTTTGCAGAGAGCGATGACTCAGTTTTTTTATTCCGATAACTGTCCTGGACAGCAAAAGAATAAGTTCATGATAGCTATGTATGTTTATGCTGTGCAAAACTATCAAAATATTAATTCCATTACACACAAATTTCTTATAAAGGGCCATACGCAAAATGAGGGTGACTCAGTTCACTCTCAGATAGAAAGACAAGTCAAAAGGCAGCAGAGATCTGGACCTATTTATACTCCTGAAGGGTTTATTGGAGCCATTAAAGCTGCTAGAAAGAAATCTGCACCGATTCATGTTAACGAAATGTGCTATAGTGACATTTGGGATTGGAAAGCTGCTACTAATCAGATGAATTTCGTGCTATAGAAAGACGAAGATAAAAAAGTCATAATACTGACAGAGATTAAAGTTTTCAAGGTTCAAAAAGACGACCCCGACGCATTGTATTTCAAAACTTCTTACACAGAAGAATTTAAGAGAGCTATCGTTATAAAAAAGAAAACTGATTTTAACTTACGCCTTAAAAAGGCTTTCGATTGAAAACCTGGTTTAGCTGAAAGGAAGAAAGAGGACATACTTTCACTACTGAATAGTAATCACATACCTGGTTATTATAGACCATTTTTTGAAAGTTTGTAGACTTCTATAATATCTTAAGACTATTTTACGAAGATTATACGAAGCATTTATCATTCATTTTTATACCATAACTTTTTTTTTAGAGGAAAATATTGTTTATTTTTACTAATTATCTATGTTTAAGGAGACGATAGTTCTGTAATCCCAAGTCTGATTATGTATAGATTTTAACTGTCGTTAAAATCACAATAAATAATATTTATTGTGATAATTTTGTAGTTTCTTTAGCTGTGTCATTAATGGTTGTGATATTTAGATATTGATTATGTTTTTTGTCTAAGCCAAGCTTAATTGTTGGTAGTTACTATTACTTTTGTAACTTGTAAGATTAAAAATAACAAATGTTTTATGTGGTTATTTTAAGCGTCTAATTATAATTTGTAGTCAATCATAAGAGATAAATTGTTGATCTCATCGTAAAGAAAGTAAGACTTGTTACTTGATACCTCTATTTTTATTATTAACTTTGATATTTTAATAAACAAAAATTTTCGATAACAACGTTTTATTAAGAAATAACGCAGCACCCGATAAATAATTTCATCATCTTCACCGTGATATTTGATGATAACACACCATAACCGTTGCATATTTCAGGAACAAGGTGATAAGTTCTCGCTTTTTTTTATAAACGTAATAATTTTGGATATTTTGCATGAAAACTTAAAACACTAATCCATTAATCAATTAAAAATTAGTTGTTATAAAGGTCCTTCGAACATTGTTGCGACATCTGGACGATATTTAAAAAGTTCTGATCGATCAAAAGTTTATAAATCGTTTCCTGTAAAATTGTGGTTTCTGAGATATCACACTGTTGTCGCAAGTGAGCGATATATAGAAACCAATAATTACATTATCATTAAAGCAATAAGGCCCATTGTACGAAGTTCGATAACTTAATTTTAAACTCTGTCAAAAATGACAACAAAGAATGTTATTAATAAAAATAGAATGTATGTTACTTATAGGACTCAGAAGCGTTAAAAATTAATTTTGGTGCTAATTTCGCTGATGCAGTGAACAACTGTCGCAACAATGCGAGAAACGCAAGCAATGTTGTAATAAGTTATCATTTTATCTTTGATTCACCAATGAAACAGTAATAAACACTAAAGGTAATTAGAAGCCTTAAGACAAATCGTAAACCCAGCAGATAAGAACAGTTTAACTAACTCTTGAAAACTCAGTATAAACCCGAAAAGTGTGAGGTCTGTGTGGGAAACTCGATACGGTAAATCTCATTACCCAATTCGCTACAATCGGACCTTTACTCTGTAATCAAATAAAAGGATATTTTCCACTTACTTTAACTCCTCTATTTCCCTCTTCAATTTGGTGATATCGGCCTGGTGAGATAACTTTAAGAATTCAATTTGCTCAGCCATCTCGTGCAATTTTTCTTTGATTCTAAAATCTGCACCACTCACAGCAACGGCGAAAATCAAAACCAAAAGTACACAGTTCATAGAGCACTTCATATTTCCGAGATATACGTGCCGTAAGTTGTGTGCGGTGTTCGCGAAAAGGGCGGCGTGTATTCCGCTCGGCGCTCCAAACAGGAATGGTCGCGCGCTTCAGCCGCGCCTCTATATTATACGGCTCCAGGGTGCGTGAGGAGGACGCAGATGCGTTCAACAGTTGTCCACACGCCTGAAGTGTTTCATTGCACATTATGTTTTCAATTATCTAACTTCTTTTTAGACTCATATCGCTATAAAAATGTAAATAGTCAAGAACTATTTACATTTTTTTATTGGAGATATTGACTGACAAGGTTCTGAACGGTACTCTTGGTAGTTACCTAATTTGACATTGGCAGTGTCAGAACCACAGCCCAACCCAACCCTTACTTTAAAACAATATTGGGGAGTTGTAACCCACAAAAACAAGGTCTTCTCACTGATAGCTAGTAGCATGGAATATCTCACAATCCGCCATGAAGTAAAACTGAATCATACTAAGATTGACAACATTGTTTTAGTGATCGTTTTATAAGCCCGACGATTAAATCAAAACATGAATTAAATCAATTCATTCTTAGACCTTAAAATCAATACTTATCCAATAGCATTAAATATTCATCATCATCAGCCTATCTGTTCACAGCTGAACATAGGCCTCTACAATTACACGCCACAAATCATCACCTAGTCAAGTCCTAGTCCCACACTACGCTTGGCAAAACGAAGTTAAAAATCTATATATAAAATGCTGTGTCCTGAATGACTGACTGACTGACTGACGGATCAACGCACAGCCTAATCCGCTAATTGTAGAGACCTGAAACTTTGAGGGTATGTTCTTTGTATGACGTTGGCATCCGATAAAAAAGGATTTTCCGAAATTCTACCCCTAAGGGGGTAAAAATGGGAGATAAAGTTTATATGGGACAACGTGATTAGGTTCATAGGTCGAATCTTTTTCAAAGTTAAAATATTCTTTAACAGATTTGATGGAAGAACTATTAATTTATTGAAATTCATTCGAAATTCCCACAGGATAGGGAAAAAACAGGATTTTCATTTTACGTTGTACTGTTTTCGTAACTATGGTTCCTAAAAACTTCAAAATTTGACATGTTCAATTTTGAAATAGGGTAAACTTTACTGTTGTTGGCATCTCATCAGTCTTTGGCACTGGTTTTAAATACGAATATTAAGAATTGCTATAACACAAAATACCTATCTCTTCCATGTCAATAGAGGGGGGGGACACAATAATAATATAATGTTACTTTCATAGCGTTTATTTCCGAAAATATTAACATAATCAAAAAAAATCGGACGTTCCTTATCTGCCATTTTAGCCTATTTTTACATACTTATGTGATAACAACTGTACCTTTGATGACAATTATTGTACTTTTTGTTCTTAAGGTCATAATCACCTGAATTAATATATTTTTATTTTCGGGCATCAATCAATATACAGTCCATCTGTTAACAAGTAAATATAATTAAAAAATTAAAATAACGGGACTGCAAAAAATCAACAGATAAGCAATGCACTAAAATTACCGAAAAATTGTTGTAATTATTATTCCTGATTAAATTAAATATATAACATATGTATATATTTGTGATCTCAATATAATATAATATATCAATATAATTCTTCAATATATGAATTAATTATATTTGACTCATACGTGCTACCTTCAATTTTACTGTTTCCGAAAACTTACTCTTACCAATTTGTATTTTGTGATCTCCATTTGATTCCCTTTATTTTGATACTCTACTCGATAGGTTTGGTTAAAAAAATAAAATTAACTACTTACAATTTGACACCATTAAATTATGTATAATCTCTTCTTGAATATATTTAATCTCCTTTTGATTCCCTTTATTTTGATACCATACCATACCATAGATACTCGATAAGTTTGGTTAAAAAAAAATGCTAACTTCTTACAATTTGGCGCCAAAAGTCCGTCCGTCGTTTTGTCTTTTTTTTATAATACCTATCTAAGGACATTTGGGTTTTTGAGAAGAATCTAACGATACCCTAATTGTCCAAATCCATCCAGCCGTTCGGAAGAAACGTGGGAATAAAGAAATTTACAAACATACAAGAGAAGCGCGAAAAACAATACCCGTCCTGTCAGTCGAGTAAAAAGTAATAAATTCAAGTTTCTAAGGACGCTGATTATTAAAAAATTATTTGATATGATTAAATGTTATTTATTTTGACATAAAATAAGATTCAACCCCTAAAGGGGTCAAATAAGGGACCAAAGTGATAAACATGTGATAAAAAACAGAAATTTTTTGCTTTTTTTAAAATTCAATCCCAAAGATGATGATGTTGTGATAAAGACTAAGTACTTAGTAGTTATTTTTTAGGTTTTAATGGACGGATAATACGCACTTACTACTTCAGTTATGAAGTGAGTTAATGAGTATTTTTTGGTTAGTGTTTGAAAAACTTACCCTAAGGGATGAAATGGGTGTGAAAATTATTAGAAATTGATATGGATGTCATTTTCAAGGTTTTCAGGGACGCTGATTACGAAAATGTTTTCTATTTTGAGGTTAAATGTTAATGTATTGTTATGTATGTTAATGTTAACACCAGTTATGTTGTTAAAAATTCATAAATTGCAGTTTAAACAAAGATCTATGTAAATATCGAAATATACGCGTACGACATCGCGGGTAAAACTAGTATATAATAATATGTCTTTTTTTTTTCAATGAGAAGATTTAAGTAGACATAATAAGTACCTACGTTTATATACTGAAAATAGTTAACGAATTCTATTGAAATATAAAATGTTGGAACACATTATTTTGGAGCTAGCAATATCTTATTAATAAAAGAAAGTTTACCTTTCAATTATAGGTAATTTTATATTTCTGAAAATTTAACCATTGGGTGGATTGACCTTCCAAAGAATGAGGGTAGAAATGATTCGAGACCTTGATAAATAAATCAAGACTAAATCTATAATGAGAGGGTTAGAGCGTTAGCGTTCTAACATATTGAATGATAAAATAATAAGTTCGGAAACAGTCAATAACTATATGATAACTATCGCAACAAAAGAGAAGAACATTTTACACGATTCTGAAAAGGGTCTTTGACTATCAAAATTCATATCTAGAAAGTCTTATTACAAATACCAAAATATTAGATGAGGTGTTTAGAAAATACTGAAATGGTTTTATTACTCGTTTTTCCAGTGTTATATTCTATAATTTAAGTATGTGTACAAATGTTTAAATTGCGCTACCCAGTTCGATGTTTTGTGGTATTTTCAATTAACTCTAATGTTTCGGTAATCACCCGTGCACCTCCAAAAATACGTTAAATCATCTATTGAAGGATTTTTTTAACAGATGAATGATCAATATAGATATATCTTTCTGGTTCCTCACCCAGCTGCTTACGATAACCTGTATAAAAGTACATCTAACAATACGCTAGCTACTAACAACATCAGTTTAAAAATAGCATTCCTGACTGAAAATAATTAATTTTAAACTTCTGTCATGTTTGAACGAAGTTACAAAATTACGTGACAGCAGCGTAAAGATTGGTGTAGGTGTAGGTGGGACGAGTATAAAGTGTGAACGAAAATGTTTATGAATAAAGAAAATGTAACAGACGTGTGACGTAAGTCAAATAAGGAGCTTACATTTTAGATACTTTACGACTAGCTATGCAAATATAATCACCGTAAGAAAAAACATTTCGGACACTACGTATAAAAAAACATAATGTCGTAAAATTCGACTAAGGGAGTAAGTAACCTTAAGCAGACCAGAGCATTGCGAGAAAAGGAAAATTCGAAACAAACACTATACCAACCCGTCTGGCCAGCGTGGTATAGTAAGCTAAATTCCTTCCACATTCTTGGGAGAAGACCCGTGCTCAGCAGTGGGACGTTTATGGGTTGAAATGATGATATAGAAATTAAATCTTACAACATATAATCATTGAGCCGGTTACATATTTAATTTTTTGTACCACGTCGGTGGCAAACAGGCTCCTACTAAGGCTTGTTGCCTAAACTATTAACTCCACTTATTGCAATCGATAAACGAAGAAGCAGAAATTTAAAGACAGTATCTTTAGGCTTACCTCTTTGACTCTATTGGAAAAAGTACCTCATGAAGAAGTGGAATTGAGACTGAAAATAAAAGTTCGAGCAATTAAAAGTTCGTAATTACTTTATACTACGTTATATGAAGTTTTTTCAAAATATATAGTTGTGTTGGTAATGAAATAAATTCTTGGTGTCAAACGAATTTATTCGACAGTTTCGGCTTACGGGTGCCCGGGAACTGGTGAGAAACGCTATACTATCTTGAGCCTAGTACACGCTTAATTAGAATGAGGAATAGATAGCATAGGGCGAAACTAATACCTTCCAACTTAGCACTTTAACGGAATAAGGAGAGAAATATCTTAAATGTAGATCTTACCTTAAGCTGTTGAGAACAGTAGCATGGTCGCGGTGATAGCAATCATAACATATTTAATGTTAGCAAGACTAACATAGGTACTCTTACTTATAGGTAAGTACAGAATGCGTAATGGATTTACGACTTATTGTTAGAAAAGGAAAGATCAAAATACAACAAAATGTTTATAGTATCCAAATGTTGCTGGCAGCACCACTTAAACATGTTGATACAATACTACAACAAGTTGCCGCATTCAAGAATCGTTCTTGGGTATTTAAAGTATACAATTGGAGCGCAGCAATGACCAATAATTTAATTGACTGATCTTGAATGTCATTTCGTCGAGTCTACATTTACGAGAGTAAAAGGCACCTTTTTTTTAAAAGCTGTATAAAAACCTTCCGGCGGCAGGCAATCTTTTATACTCATATAATTTAATCCTTTTGGTTATAAAATAATTCTTAAGAAAGTCTTTCGTTTTTTAAACGACTTCAAAAAAGGAGGAGGTTATATTATATATATTATAGTTGGTTCAAATTGAAAATGACGACCTACGGACAGTTGTAATTTTTTGCAAGTATGTTTTTTTTTTTTTTTTATTTATCAAATAAACAGTTTTTACAAAAAAAAATTCTGACAATGCTATTTAGATTCGTCGACAACAATTTATATAAACATTATTATTAAAACAAACTGAACAAAATACAAAAGCCAGTAATAACATCAAAGTAATTAGGGTAAATACAGTCAAAGATTCGATACTAATAGAGTGTGAGTTGAGAAAAAAGATTTTAACTTACACTTAATATTTCTAGTAGTTAAACTACAAGGCACAAGATAACCTGTTGTCCGTTCACCGTAAACATTTCTTGCGCGCAGGGTACACAGTTTATTTTTTGAAATAGCTCGAGTGTATACAGGGTGGTCAATTAAAGTTTTCAAGGTATTATTGAAATATTGTTCTTTTAGCAGCAAATTATGTACCTGAGTGTGTACGGGTAAAACATTGCAATATTTAAACAACTCAGAATCGTTATTATAATAAAGACATTTTATTTTGATAGGAACTATGTATATACTTTTAAAAATCGTAATTGTAGCTTGTAAATATCGTTTAAGTAAGTTTTATATGTGCGGCCGTAGCTGCTGAGACCATATTGTATATATGATTCAGCCAGCGCGTTGTAAAGCATTAACTTGATTTTATAAGGGTATATTATTACCTTGTGCAAAATACATTAATTGACTTGACATTTTAATGGAAATTCAACTTAAAATAAAGATTTATTTAAACTGTAATTAAGCTAGGCTAACAAAACACCTCAGTTATTCCAAAGGAACTTAAACGAAGTCTAATCGGAAACACGGACATATAGAAATCAACAGAATCAAGTAACTCTAGTTTGTTGGTTACGTAGCTACAGACAGACTACACAGATAGATCAGAAGGAGCTACAAACTATTGCAACCCAACCTCTCCCCCACGAGAGTTCCCAATTAGCATAGTTGAAAGTGCTCGTAATCACAACTGCAAAACTACTACCTACTATCTACCCTCATCATATTGAAACTTCTACGATCAATATGTTTACACATTTTTAATCTGTGCCTTGTTTTATATCTACACTAACTAAATGTGACATCGGATACATTGTATTGACCACGCGTAGAAAGCCTTGATAAATGATTTTTTATGAAATAAGAAATTAGCAATGTAAGGACACAAAGAAACTCTATTATGTTATAAAACATGTTATGTCTGTAGGTATTTTCTTGACTACCGCTGAATTCTAAGAAACTTTTGTTAGTAGCTAGATTGCGAGTGCAGAGTGCTTTAAATGAGTCCTTACAAAAAGTTCAGTGAGTTAAAACTTAAGCGCAGTAACTGAACTAAATCTACCTAGGTATAACAAAAATTCTAAATCTATTTGTATACAAAGCTTGTATTTAGTTACTGCTGATGGTGTAGAAGTAAACATTACAAACGGACTTGTTCATTTTGTTCAGCTATGTTTGGTTCCATGAACTTCCATGTAATAGGAGGCCAGCCTATTGCCATCAGCCGGGCACATTTGTTTCCACTCCGGGATAATACTTAGAATTTCATGATAGAAAAAGTTCAAAAGATAAATAAAATGTTTGCCTGACACGACTTATTAAGTTTCTCATTTATATATTGGATGCAATATATAAATGAGAAACTTAATATATGTACAATACATCTCATCATTAGAATCATCCGTTTATTTGTTAAGTGCGTAAGTACGTTGAATGGGCATTCAGCAATTTGATATGAAGCCAATGAAAATGCCTATTTTAACAGTCGGTTTCCCACGCCATATGTGCGCCCGTAATTTGTATAGTCACTTCTAACTGGACATATAATATGTACCTGCCTCGATGGCGTGGAGGGATAGAATGCAAATGCTATATAAAAGGTAGCGGATTCGATTCCCGTGTCAGCCAAACATTTTATTTATCTTTTGAACTTTTTCTATCATGAAATTCTAAGTATCATCCCGGAGTGGACACAAATGTGCCCGGCTGATGGCAATAGGCTGGCCTCCTATTACATGGAACCAAACATAGCTGGCGAAATTTGAATTATGTAGCTGTGATCATCTATGCCACTTCCTTCTGGAATAAAAGGTAGTAGAGTAAGTAGTAGTCAAGACTGGGAGTCTGGGAGTCACAGGGAATACCGTAGCTTAGGATGCAGCGTTTCACTATTTATTGTTCACTTTTCAAATTCATTTAGGTAACCAATGTGTGATGTTTTAATTGTAAAGTTTGTGAAACTGCAAAAAGATTATTATTATTGTTTGGTTGGATTAATTCTATAAATAATAATAAAAAAATGTAAATAATTAAACAATGGTAAAAATGCCCTAAAAAGAAAAGCTCTATCTTTTTCCAGTAAGATTGAGACTTATAAAGTATATCAATAACACAAATTAAATTTAAAATTTAAATGAGACGATGTTATATGAAACAACAGAACCAATAGACGCCTGCAACATCAGAGAAATATTATAACGAGCGCGTCGCCAACTCTTCAGACCCCTTCCCTACCCAATGAGTCCACTGCCAGGATAACAATACTCACCGAAAGGAACACAACAATATTATTATTACTACAGCCAGTCAAACAGGGTGGAGGTTCTGACTGACTTATTCAAGTAGGTACTACTTCAGCAATAGCAAGAGAAAATTAAATAAAACCATAGACCAGTAGATAAACAAAGAAATAATCCCTGTTTGGTGCGGTAAAACTTTTCAAACTCAGAAACTTCGCGAACACGAATTACAGCTACGGTGTGTTCTGCTCTTCTGTAGTTAGACTTAATAGAATAAATACTTAGATATAGACACACGTCAACTGAAAAACGTAAGACGTTTTAAATTGACGTGAAAAATTACATACACATATTATTATATTGTAGTAAATAAACCACCATAGTACGTGTGGTGATGGATTAAGAATACATAATGCCTAAACCTTATCTCAAGCCATGGGTGTAGTAAAAGGCGGCTAAGGGACATTATGCAGACAAGAGCACTCCGAGAAAGAGAAGATTCGAAACAAACCTTATACCAATCCGTCTGGCCAGCGTGGCGTATTAGGCTAAATTCCCTCCACATTCATTGGAGGAGACGCACTCTGCAGTGCAGTGGGACGTTTATGGATTGAAATCATAATGATGATGATGAAATAATAAACTACATTTTCTTTTGTCGGTTATCTGAGGTTGGTAATTGTTAGTGATATCCAACGGTTAAGATGAGGATTTCTCGACGCAATATTTTCCAATAAAACTCTTCATTTAGTACCTACCACGCCTATGTTATATCTCTAATTGTGAATCGCCTTACTGAAACGTTATCAAAATAAACCGGGTTGTAAAGTACGATTCCCCAGACGACAGTCAGTATGGTCAGTCTACTCAAAATAAATAATGCACCTACATAGAATTAGGATTCCAATTGTAATACAAAGAAATCTCATTTATTACTAAAGATGGAACCTTTCCCAAAGTGCGATTCGCACTTGACCAATTCTCAAGTTAATCCTCTAATGCTTTCAAGTGTTCAAAGCTAATTAACAAGATGGTAATCTGAATTTCTTTCCACAAAATATTCCAAAGTATAATTATTTTGCATTATTCTTTCGCTGTTCTTTTTTAAATCGCTAATCTTTTGACCACTGAGGTAAATTTTGTGTTACACGAATAAAAAGTTAATCTTTACCGATGTTTTATAAACTTATACCTACGAGGAAATTCCTCAAGGTAGAATATGTATTGGTGTGTTCTGTTTCACGATAATAATATGTAGTAGGTAGGAATATACGAGTATATATGAATTGATTTCGCATGTCAGACTGCCAGTATTGATAAGTCATAGTCTTAAAAAGAATCAGTAGAACATAACGTACCTTATTTTGCTCAAGAATGATTGACATAAATCAGAATTATTATGACCAATGTGCAAAAACGGAGGTGAGAATAGGTATCGCCGGCGTTTTGCGGCTTATATAATGTTTTTAATATTCATAATAATATATGAAACATAAATGTGTGGGTTATTATAGGTGACGCATGCAGCTGCCTAGCGAGAAAAAACGTTTTTCTTTGTTTTATACCATTCAATCCGGCCTATTGAACAAATGACACAACGTAACCAGCGAATGAATTTTCATGTAAATTAAAATTCCTTAATAAAAGTATTACCTAGTTATATCGCATAATGCAGAGCAGATAAACTGGAATATTCCGATATTTCTCTTTATGAAAATAATGAACACGCCCGTATTAACACTCAATGTGAGGTGATATTTATACACAAACACGTTGATATCTCAAAATGCTTCAACTTTAAAAATAAGGATATTATAATATTTAATGCTGGCACAGCTACACTTTCCAAGTAGGTACATTTTGTGCAAGTATGCTATGTTTTTTGCTATTTATGTAAATAATATTTATTTTATTTGGAAAACATACAGTGAAATATAATAAATGTTACAACTCATTATAAAACTAAGCACCATTTAGCTGTTTTCGATAGCATTATAATGACAATTCTTATTTTTTTAATACCGGGATAGAAAACATTACGATCAATGGGTGACAATAAAGTATGTAGAATAGAAGACAAACCCATAATATGAAATACTAGAAGACGCGTGGGGTTACGCTCACGTCGTTCTTTATTAGACTTCTGCTCAGCTGCTATTGGCCGTAGCGTGATGTTATATCTATAATCTTCCTCAATACATGGGCTATTCAACATTAAAAGAATTTTTCAAATCGCACCAGTAGTTCCTGAGATCCTAGCGTTATACCAAACAAACAAACAAACTCTACAGCTTTATAATATTAGTAAGTAATTAAGTTACAGTTTTATTTGCAAACATTGGTAATTTTGGATCTCCAGTAAAGAATAGATGTGAGACAAAATTAATATCTACTGGATAATTTTATTGACCACAACATAAAAATTACCGCACGAACTTAATTAGGTACTTGTTTATATAAATTTTTTTTTTTGACTACAGCTATTTGTTCTGTGGTACCAAAGGTGATAAAATTTTAATTAATTATTAATCAATATATTTTTATTAACATTCCTTCATATAAAATAACAACTATTCAGTATAATATTTACTCAACACTAGATACAGTAGCGTCAGTAGCTTTACTACTGCGTTCGAAGTCTGCCTTAAAATTTAATTAGTTTCTGCCTGAGACAGCTAACGTATAAAATATTACAAATACTCTTTGTTTTTTTGTGGCTAAACTTTTATATACCTATATTTTTTATATACTGTCTCACTGCTGGGTTCGGGTCTCCTCTCCTCTATCTAGAAAGCTAAGAGTAGGTAGGTAGGTATATATAATTTTAAATCGTTTTCCTTTTCCTGCATATAGTTTATTTACTTATTAAATAGTATTTTAAATTCTAATCTAGATGCAGACGTATTTTTTGATAGCGTAAGGGTAATGGCCAGGAAAGTGATACTGTGCCTAAATTTGTTATAGTTATGTTTTGAATTTATTGTTTTATTTTATTTTATGTATTTTCTGAATTTAATGAATGTTGCTAGTAATAATTTAAATATTTTAATTGTTAGCATATAAGCGATTTGGAGTATACTGTAATCTTACACTGCTCTATGAATAAATAAATAGAACAGTTGCTTCATCAACAGTTACATTTAAAATTTAGCTAATACGTAGGTATGGCCTTTACATTAAAAAAAAATTAAGACATTTGAGTTAATGTTTGAATGTGGTTCAAGAACTAAGTTAGTTCATTATTTTACAGTAATTACTACAGATTTTCATGAATTTAAAGTACCTATCAAAAAGAAAAACCTTTGGTATTATTGGAACCTCAAATTTTCCGGCCATTTCCTATCCATATATTCGTTAACGATATCGACGTTTGTCAATGGTCGGCCTTTTTTCATTGTACTGAGAACTATCTTTAATAATATAATTATAATCCAAAATTTATTTCTTCTTCTTCTTTTTGTCGAGTGTAGGACGAGTATTGGAATTAGAGTCTAAAAATATATTCTTATATTGGCATACATCAAATTTATATGCTAAAAGCTAATGCTAAATGTTGAAGCTTATGTTTATAAATCAACTCTAGATGTAAGTTAAGCTTTATTAATCCTATTTTTAAAATTGTGTCTGTTTGTAAGCCACGCGTCGTGCGATCCATTAATGGATTCTCTTTATAATAGCAAGTAACATGTAACCAAAAATGTATTCATGAAATAAGATTTTCCCTAAAAATGAAAACCTACAAGTACATTTATGGATTTATCGCAAGTACCTAAGGAAGTGCGCGTCGACATTGGTGTAAGCAGATTTGTAGCTTTACATGGCCTGCCTTTGAAGTTTAACCTCTTCACGTTGGTTATTACTTGAAAGCTTCCCCAACTGCGAGTGAAAATCAACTTGTGAAAAGCAACAGATTTAGCTCGAAACTTTGCTAAACTATTTTCCAGGTAAGTGTAGATACAACGTATAAATATAATATTTTTATGTCTTCTTTTATCTTCACACATTTTCCCCTTGAGTGGTAGGCAGAGGTGTACACTTACATTTTGGCAGCCCTATTTTATGAGACATGGAATAACTTAGGCTAAGAAAAAATATGAAGGTTTAGTGAAAAAAAAATCTATGAAATCGTACGCGACCGAAGTCACAGGCACAGCTGTTAGTCTTCAATAAAATTGATAAAAACAGACGATATCGCAAAATACCTATAGTGACCTAGGTATATGCAGCACAATAGCATTGTTGTGGATACAAATACAGAGACGGAAGCTAAAAACGCGCATTCCAATTCTTTTATATCACTCGGCGCAAGATTGTTTGGGCCCCTGCGTTCTCGACATAGCCACAATCATCTTAATGAAACCGTTTTCTATCCCAAAGGTGTATGTTTCATAATTATTTTAGCTATTCACCCAAAATACGGTTGGTGATAAAGTCGCCATGGATTGAAATTATAGTAGGTAACTTATTAGTACTAGATTCATAATTTTGTAGGTTATAGGGAAGGGTGTCTAACTGTCTAACGCACAGCCTAGCCCCCGGGCCGTACGTAGCCAACCGGGCGACTACTTGCAGCCCGCAGATATTGCTCTTATTGTGAACAAAAAAAAAATGAAAATTTATGTAGATATAATTATGTAGATAGAACCAACAAAACAATGATGCATCATACGTCATTCATATAATATTCCATTGATTTATTATTGCTGTCGTGGTAGTTAGTGAAGTGTGGTCCGATATAAAAATTGGCCCTTTAGTCAAAAAGTTTGGACCAAAATACACAGGCAGAAAATATATACCTACACACAAAATATTGATCGAAGTTAGATGGATTATTTAGTTTCTCATAAAATCAGTAATATGTATTAAAAGGAAGATCAAAATCCTGATTTTTTGAAATCCTAGTGCATTATTCATTAGCTGCGACGCTATAAAGCTGAAAAATTGTATTCATTCTGTGAATATATTATTTATCAGCATAATATTCTATAGCAGGTAGCGCTGTTTCTAGAAAATTTAATAGAATATTGTAGTAAATTCAACGTAAGTACTTAGTATGAGGAACGTAGCTGGCACTCATTATGTACAAAGCTGTTATTATAGGATACGACTCGTAACATTACGGTTTTTAATCAGACTCCCTCTTTTGTCGAAAGAGTCCTTTTGTTATTGTTTTCAAAAGACTAGTGAGTAACGAAAAATGTTGTTCATCACGTGCACTGCAATAGTCTGACAAAAACAGTTGCATTCTACTACTTTTGTATTTACTTAAAAATTGATATTCTTCAGTAAGTATAATAATAACAGTGGGTTTTAGTATACAGCAACAAGCAGATACACAATTACACATACACAGATTATTAACTAACGTTATACATAATTATTTGTATGTTTCAGTAAATAATAAAGTCATATTCACACTCAGACACCATAATACAATTCCTTGCGAATTGAACATCAAATTGAATGGAACATCTTTAAACTTACTTAACGCACATTTCTTTTTATTGCAGCAATTCCCATTAAATCATTCCGGGACACGTATTAGAAGTGTGTCGATGCAGTTTTGAGTGGCTATAACAGGCGGCGCGGCGTTTCTTTTTTTTTTGGCTATAGGCAGATGTGCGATGGTTCGTATTTTCGATGGTTGTAAGGTAGATAGGCAGTCGATGCATGCCACGAGCGCACGCTCTGATACTTTTGGAGCCCACATTGTTATTACAGACAGCTGCAATACACGTTCCTATATTAATATGCGTCAATTATAAACATCTTACGAGCAAAACGTTCCGTATCGGATTCCATATATTTATTTTACGCAGTTTTTAACCACACGTTAGCGTCTTATAATTAATAAATTATAAGATTTCTATTTTCGAAGCGAAAATAATATAGGTAGGTACTGTAATGATCTGTCAATTTAGGTAGGGCAGTTTACTTAAGAAATTGATTAAAATATTATATTTTAGTCAAATGTACACGATTCAAAGTTTCAGGTAGCAGAACAAAGCACAATTTAAGTAATTTACAAAGAAAGATGTTTTAAACTTACTTTTGAAATTTACAAGATTTTGTTCGTACAATAAAGTTGAGATTGAATTTTACGACACCTTAAATATTAGTTTTAGTAATTTCAAAGCTTTAAAACAAGAATAGCTTTTGTACAATTGTTATAAAGCAAGTAATACAATTTATAGCGTCATAATAAACCTCTGTGGTTTACAGAATGCTATAAATACCTAAACAGATGTATAAGCCTTTATATTGTTAAATAAACGAAAAAAATAAAAAATAATAATAATAATGATTAGATCATGATGTGGTATAGATTTGCTACGAGTTATACGGATCTCTAAAGTGAAACAGAACGGTCAGACGCGTCTACCTGAGCCGGAGTTTTTTGGTTTCCTTATTCCTTGCGTTAATTTTACTTATACTAGGTATATATTCGGCTTCGTGATCACGACTTCATAATTGTCAAAACATTAACACCTGCTTTAAAATTTGGATATTTATTTAATAAGTATTTAAGAAAGTTCGTAATTATATCTTGACACGGTTTTTACTCGTATTCAATTTAAATTTTATGACTGGTACAAAAACAATCTACATACAAATGTTAAATAAATAAATGTAGATATAATAAAATTATTCCATAAAAAACCGTTTTGGGTCTTGTAGATATCGGTACTAAGTAACAAGTAAGTATATTTTTCTTGATAAGATAGTCTATTGATAAATTTTGTGGTACTTACCTATTAAAAATATTGTCCTGTTTTATTAAAAAGACTAGCTTCCGCCCGCTGCTTCGCCCGCGTGTTATGTATTTTATACCTATAAACCTTCCTCTTGAATCAGTATACCTATCTATTAAAAAAAACCGCATCAAAATCCGTTGCGGGACAGAGAAAGCGACTTTGTTTTATACTAAGTAGTGATATTAATAAATGCACATGGCATTTATTAATATCACTACTTAGTATGTGGCATGCTATAATTGCAATCTTTAGATCGTCCTATGCGATGTTGTTCCAATCCAGGTTAATTTCTCATAAGCTGAATGTTACTCAAATCGGACCGTACTTGAAGGATTTAACATTGGTGGGCCTTAGATGGGGGGGGCGGGGAGTGGATGTCTGTTCACCGTCCGGCGCGGTGGTGGCGCGGCGCGGACGCATGGTGTCCCCGCTGCAGGCAGGGCACACGGCGCGCGTCCCGGCGCATATGCCGTGCGGCCGGCGCATCTGTCCTATCTCGCGCTCGTTTACTTAGTAGCGCACGGGCCTGCTCTACATACAGGTTGATACTAAAATAATTTTCCAATCTCCTTTAATTCTTTGTAGTGTCTTATCGATGTGAGTCGGGACCGCCTTCACAAACAGAGCGTCATTTGCCCGGTGCAAATTTTCCATATATATGGGACCTACATCGTAAAAGTTAATTTTCAACCGACAATACAAAAATACAAAAATTAAATTTTTGTAATTCGATTATATACTTAGGAGGAATTTGTCTCTAGTAGAGCCAAATTCTCTACTAGTATAGAAGTACTATCTACCCTGGGAGTGACATGGTAAAAAGCATATTTATGTACTAAGTAATCTGTCTAATTTTAATATCGAAATATTTATGATGACCTTTTTAATAGACTGAATTAAAAGTGACCAAAAAGTGAGACAATTGTAAAATTAAAAGTAAGTACTTACCTACAGAACAAGTTTTCTTCATCGATAGATGCGAAAGGAGAAAGAAATTTATAATAATATTCATTTTATTTATTATGTGAATCAAATACAACCTGTATATCGATATCGGCTGAGATCGCGGCACCACCTGCGCCGCGCAGATGCACCTGCGCGCCTTTGATTCGCCAAAAACGAACACGGCGACGCATCACCTGCCGCGCATCGATAGTTCTGTGTCCAACTTCAATACTTTGTATAAACTTTTATTTAAGGGTTTTATTTATGTATTTTATCTCTATGCTACGTAATCTTATTCCTGAGAGTCGTTTTTGGACGAAGTAGTTTCTTTCATTTCTTGCAGTGGCATTGGCGGCGAACTTGATCTGCCCACCGTATGAGGAATCGAACTCTTGTCCTTCGCCAAAGGACTTTCTGATTATAAAGAGACCGTTGAAGTCTTGGAAGCCAAATTGGAATAGAATGCACGAAATCGTTGACCCCGTACATTGTAGCATGAGCCATTATCGTACCAGCCAGCTGCAAAATGCTAATATCCTTCCAGTGTCATCAACTCACAATGCTAACAAAAATAACATTTTAACTATCTCTCAGATTTTGATTTATTTGACTGTTTAACCTTGTTTCGCATCAAGGTTAACTGTCCCCAGTGTTATCGCAAAAGATACATTATCAGTTCAGGAATTACGGTATGTACCAAATAAACGAAGCGTCATACTTCTTCCTATTGTGTAGCATTGCTATGAGCGTAGGCAGTTAAAACCTCTTTGCCCATCCTTATATAGGTATAGACTAATAATTGCTACACGCTTTTAAAAATTAAACCAGCATCAAATCTTGGAAGAATACAACTTACGACCTAAACGTGTCTATAATATTTATAGAATTATTTCCTGAGTCCTAAGGTTAAGAACAAAGAAGTTGTACCTTCCATCATCAGCCTAGCAACAAGGCATGATGACTTCTAGTTACGAATATCTAAATAGCTGCAGAAAATATATAAAAAACATAGTCCCTATTACGTTTGAGGAATGCCTTCGATTTCTGAAAGATTCCATCATCAGATCCTGCCCTAATGAGAATAGGACCAACCGGAAAGTATACCGTTACAATAAAAAAAAAATGTCTGTCTAAAATCTGTCCATTTGTTTGTCCAGTAATCGAGTACCTAGGTATTCGTATTACTTACGTAACAAAAAATATTGTGAGGAATTGTGAAGCTCCTTATTTTAGAGTCAGTTACAAACAATGACTATAAAAAGCTTAACATATTTATCAACATCATGCTATAAATCAAATAGGTATAACGATATCAACGAAAGAGTCAACATTATTGTTGCTGAAAGTCCATAATCTGTTTGCTCGAAAAAGTATCACGAATTCACTAACTAGGTGTCAATTGAAATCTTTGAAAAAATGCGTGGGCTTAAGAGTGTCATTCGTTCATTCGATTAATATTAGAGTATGAGCAAGGAACTTACATTTCTAGAAATATAAGTTAACGTTATAAGTCATAAACTTGAGAATAAGAGACATTTTTATGTAAATGAAAGAAACAAAAGTTAACCTCCATACAAATACACATTCATAATAATATCTTCGACAACACTGATTGAAGATGAAAGACGACCATCGCTATTCACATGACTGACAGGAAGGGTATTGTTTTTTTAATGTTGGTTGTCCAGAAGTAGCAGCATAGCGGTCTGCTATAGTCTTCTATCTTCTTCTGAGTCATTTTCAACCAAAAAGTTTAACATTTTATTACTATTCTTAGGTATATGTATTGTTAAATAAGTATAACAAGCTTTTAGAAACACTTGATACAGATTTTTGGAGTTTGTCATACAATATCATTGTTTGTAACAATGTACCTAAATATTTTATTATTATGAAGAGTCCAAAAATATCAACGAGTTGGTTCTCCAAACTTTCGCTATTGTACACACGTAACCAAATTTTAATGATGGTATGTTTTTGGTATTCGGTTTATTTGTATTTTCCTTTGTATAATCCTGTTTGTATTTTATCTGGTTAAAACAATTGTATTTACATGTCATTTTTAATTGTGTCATATTTAATTCATCATTATCATCATCACTGCTGGGCTCGGGTCTCCTATATTTAATTAATATCACTTATATTATCATTAATATATCATATTATTATTATATTATTATATCACTATAAATTTTGTGAACATTAATACATTTACCTACCTGCATTGTTTTGAGCGGCAAACTGAATTAGTACCTGCTAATATTAATTAAACAACCTCAAAAAAAAGGTTATCTATCTATGTAGTATCATTAGTATAGTATTACACACAATGCCCCAAACACCTGGAACCTGTAGGCATGCAACGACCAACGTATATTATGTAACTTGGGAGTCCCAGATACCTAGTTTAGATAGCTTACTGCCTCACACGTTGTTACAAATTCAGAATGGAGTCGCGTGTTGTGATTGATCGAAACATTGAGTGCAATCATAAATTCTTCTGGATTGTTTAAGAAGTGGATAGTAATACAATTATGAAGAAGGAAGCGGAGAAGAAAATAATATACCAAATGCTTACCTACTCCATTTTATCTAGTTGGTACCTATCACATCTGATTCTATCCATTACTCCAACAACGGATTGGTTCTCCAAACTTTCGCTATTTATCGGTACGCTAATGTTTCTATATATCCGTGTAGTGACGAATTATGTATACAAAATATCACTATCCCATCTTAACCCGTGGGTGTCGTAAAAATGACTAAGAGAGTACTAACCTAACCTTATTAAGAGCACTGCGAGAAAAGAAAAATTCGAAACAAACGAACCCCTCTGGCCAGCGTGGTAGGTATAGAAGGCTAAATACCCTCCACATTCTTTGGAGGAGACCCGTGCTCTGCAGCGCCGGGACGTTTAGGGATTGAAATGATGAATATGACTGACTGAATGATGACTGGCCTGTTGGTCTAGTGGTTAGTGACCCTGACTGCTAAGCTGGAGGTCGTGGGTTCGATCCCCACCCAGGATAAATCTTTATGTGATGAGCATGAAGGTTTGTTCTGTGTCTGGATGTAATTTATCTATAATATGTATGTATTTACAAAAAAAATGTACTTAAGTAGTATATCAGTTGTTTAGTACCTACCCATAACACAAGGAAATAATATATAATTGCTTAATTTGGGACTAGATGGCGCTGTGTAAATGTAGTGGAATATTATTATTATTAATATTTCTATATTAAACTGCTACTTAAACATTTCTGCAAAAGCGGCAATTTAAAAGTTGATGAGTTTAGACCGCAAAGTCGCCATCTAATAGGTAAACGACGGCGGCAACGCGCGACGTAGGAAATTTAATTCTTTTTTAATTTTTTCAAGAACCTTTTGATTATTTATTTCATTTATAAACATTTTGATTTTGCTTCAAAATGTTTTGAGCACATAAAGGATGATTTCCATCAAATAGCAATGCTGATTACGGGTGGCCAGTGGTTTCACAAAATCGCTCTCTCTGGCAGAAATTAGGATCTCCTATGTTAGCAGTCGACGTCATTGGGCTAATATGATGATGATGATCTATGTATCTATCTATAGTTATATTTATACGTAGGTATCTACTCATATAATTGCGCAACAAATTCCGATTTTGTTATAATGCTAATAAGTTGCTGTATTGTTTCCTTTTTTCAATTTCCCAAAGGTCATTCAATAAGTAAGTAGGTATGATATAAATACTTAATAAAACCTATGAATGATGTATCGGCAATGCCGCCTGCCGGCACCTGATGGTCTTCTCTAATTTTGTTAATCAATCATTGATCATGGTCGTTGTCATTTAGAGCTTCAGGTTCAAACGCAAGGAGTTTTATTGGATTTAAAAGGAATTTTAGACTAGGTTCCATCCAGTTGAAAATCAGTGCCAATTTTGGTTAACCTGGCACATGAACTGCTCACCCGTTTAGAGCAATTGTGATTGTAGTTTACTTACTTTTTTAATACTGTTATTTTATTTCATCGTTGTCTTGTTTTGTTTCTTAGCTGTAGTTTCTTTCTTTCCAGGTTCGATTGCAGGGTCAGGCAAAAATGGTTTTGGGATTTTCTATCATAAAATAGGAAACAAATAAGACCGGTTGATGGCAATAGGCTTGTTCCCTATTATATCGGGCTCAAAGGGCGTATAGCACACACACATTTTTACATAATCTTACTCAGTTTTTTATCCTCTATCGATCAGTATAATCCACGAGGCAATATTGGCAAAAAATGTCGAATACAACCTTATTATATAATACGAGTATGTATAATTTTCGTTACGTAAACCAAACTTATTAGAAGATTAGGGGCATCCAATGATATTGTATGTTCAATATACAATATCGCTAGGGGCATCAGTAACATATTGTTCCTACTAGCTCTTTACGACCTATCACAGCCTCAATTTAAAATATTTTTGTGCTAACGACCTAACGATAAAAGGAAAATTCGATACAAAACCCTATACCAATCCGTTTGGCCAGCGTGGTATAGCAGGATAAATTCCCTCCAAACATTTGCAAACACTACATAAATACGAAAATCTTTATTCCGATAGCCACAAATACGAATTTCAAAATACCAATTTCCATAATTCCGAATGGTTTCAAAATTCTGAATATAACAATTCCGATTTATCATTACTCCTATTTTTATTTCCTAAATTTCAATATTCCTACCTACTATTAACAACATTATAACAATGAAACCTATAATTTTATTTAATAAAGCGTTTAGTTAATATAACGAACGATTGATATAATTTTAAAATAACTAATTTTTATAAGCATAACATACATTAAATATAAAATCGTTTGACATACTTACCACTCAAAAGATATAAAACTTATTTGGTCTAATATGATGAAAACAATATAACGATAGGTGGTCGTGGACGTCGCGGGGCTCCTATTTCTGGGTGGTTTAAAAAAAATAACCTTTTTTTTTTTTTTTTTTTTTTTTTTCAGAGGGGAAATGCATTACGCATACCGCCCCGTGCGGGGACACGGGACGGTTATGTGGGACTCGCCGGTCTTAAAAGGACCGGAATACCCACTAAAACCCCTCTGTGCACCGTCGCTTCGCCGTAATGGGTGGGCCCTGGAACTTGTTATAACATCAGCAGCCCACCCAGCGACAGTCCCTTACGGGGCACCGACACCGGGCCCTTTCGGGCCCTAACACCGAACGACAGCGTCCGGGTGCACCGGGGACGCTGTCGACCTTCGCGGAAAGGAGCGGGTGAGGAAGTGAACCCCGATCCCCCACCCGCAGCCTTTACTATGGCGGCATCAGGCGCATATGCGCTCGCTGACGCCGCCCAGTTCGCCGGCGGCGGATCGGCTCCGCAAGGGCAGATTCCTCCCGGAGCCGCTCCGCCGCCTCCTTCTGCGAGATGACTTCCTCACAGAAGGATGCGACCGCTTCCCAACTCCTGTCGCTGCCGGCCATCGAGCTCATGACGGCCGGCAGCGAGAGGTCCTCTCCAACGACTGCGACGAGGCCACGGCGCAGCCCTTCCCACGCCGGACAAGACTCCAGCGTGTGCTGCGCCGTGTCGTCGTCGCAGTCGCAGTGGTGGCAGACGGGACTCGATTCCCTCCTAGCGACCCTGTACAGGTAATGCCCGAAGCACCCATGCCCGGACAAAACCTGCACCAGTCGGAAGGAAAGGGTCCCGTGCTGCCGCCCCATCCACTCCATTAGGATCGGCCGGAGCGCCTCCACGGTCCAGAAACCGGCCCGTGGAGCCCCCAGCCGACCCTGCCACTTCACGACGGTGGCTCTGCGGGCGACCTCGCGCCACTCGCGCACCTGTTCGGGCAGAGGGGACTGCCCGTCCGCCCGAACTGCCGCCACCCGCCGATACACTTCGGCGAGCACTTCCGCCTCCAAGTCCCACGGGGGAGTCCCGGCCAACGCGCACGCCGCGTCTGCCGACACGGTGCGATAACCGCGTATGGCTCTGACCGCCATCATTCGTTGAGGTCTCCTCAAACGATCTCTATTTTGGGCGGTCAGAGCCGCCGCCCACACCGGTGCGCCGTACAGCGCCATGGACCTGACTACCCCCGTGTAAAGCCGGCGACAAGACAAGCTGGGTCCGCCCAGGTTCGGCAGTAAACGCCCTAGGGCGGACGCAGCACCCTCCAATTTTGCCGCCAGCTGTCGGAAGTGCTCGTCGAAGAGCCACCGCCCGTCTAGAATCAGGCCCAGATACCTCATCTGGGCCTGCACCGGTACGAGAACCGAGCCAACATTGATTGAGGCGCCGGCAGGTGGACCGCGACGGGGCCCGTGAAACATCAGGGCCTCCGTCTTATTAAGGTCGTCGGTTACGTCTTAAAAAAAATAACCTAACCTAACCTATCCGAGTCGGGGTACTTTGAGTCGGGGTGTTAACTATAATGACGTTTTTTATATATATTACGTTAAACCTAATGATTTTCGATTAAATAAACAATATACATATTAACCCTCTCAGCTCTCTACATAGAGGAGAGGAGACCCGAGCCCAGTAGTGGGACATTAATGGGTTGCTGATGATATATATTAAACGTTAGACCAAATGATTTTCGATTACATAATAGTTATATCAAACAACGTTATACTAATTAAGTTTTAGAATAAATAAATGTTATATGTAAAGAAATTATATCAACAGTTGGTATATCTCACGTTGATTATATCTTATGAACGATAATAAAATGAAGTTAGACCAAATGAGTTTGTATACGTTATGAGACGCACCCAAATTTTGTAGCAACACATGTTCACTTTTAGTTTATTCGAAGTATTGAAAATCGGAATGTCGTTTTTCGGACCGAGAACCCTTCGAGCATTTGACTCTTCGAACGTATGAAAATCGGAAAACTAACAATTCGTATTTACGACTTTCGGTAAAATAAATTTTGTGATTTTTAATAATAGACATTCTTATGTATTATGAAATTCGGAATAAAATATTTCGGAGTATTTGGGTGTTCCCGTGCCCAGTACTAGGGTGTTCCCGTGCCCAGTACTAGGACATATAGGTATGGGTTGTACCTAATGATGATGATGATACGACCTACATTTTATAACACACTAATAATGTGTGTGTGATGTACTTCTCTTATCTGCCTACCTACTCATTTCTCAGAGTAGTCCGTTCTTTTGTTCTAAAAAGAAAAGAATCTCATACTTTCATTCTCAAGTAACTCCACGGAGTTGTTATATAATGAATAAAAACAGTATCAAACGATAAAGTTTGTTTTGGGATAACTTTACCTTCTGGATTAAATTTTACCTCCAATGCCGATATTAACTTTCTGGGAAACAGTCACGAGACAGTACAAGACGTGATTCCTGTTATTATAATTTACCGAACGTGGTGGTCTATACCTACTTCTGCGAAATTTTACTCAATGTGGGTCACATCAGAAACAGATGACTGTTTTATTTTACAATATAACTAAAGAACATTATTGATCTCTGTTGTTACATAATTATAATTATTTCTCTAAATGTTGCCCGGGGCTTCGCTCCTGTCATTCTTTGTTTTTTTTGTTGTCCACTGCTCAGCTCAAATTAGCCGTAACGTGATGCTACGTAAGCCTCTCTCGATATTTGGACTACACAACACACTAACATAATTTTTCAAATCTGACCAGTAGTTCCTGAGATTACGAAAATCGTGAGCGTTTAAACATTTATTAGGTATACATATTTACAATATGGTTTCCAGAAAATATATAGAAATCTTGAGGCCTTTAAGAAGGAAGATCATTGACTAAAAACGCGTTTAAACATATTTGGCTCGACAGAAAAAAATTCACAAACATACCTCTAACATCACACACATAACATCTAACAAAAACAGTACGGCGGCGTTTACCCCTTCTATCCACTTATGTATCCAACCCTCTTTGTTCTAGGAATGGTTGGATACTATAAGTTGGAGGTAAGGTGAGACTTAGCCTTAGCTAAATATGTTTTGTCTGTGTTCCGGGGTAAATTGAGAAACCCTCAGGTTTTGGAATCGTTAAAGATGCTTGTTCCAAAGACAAGATTGCGGCAGGCGCCAAGAACTAGGGTGTTTGACATACCGTCATCGCGCACTAACCTGCAGAAATTTGCACCAATAAGCAGGGCTTTAAACATTATTAATGAGGTTGGCCAACGCATCGACATTCATGTCTGTTCCTTGGCGGAATTTGAGAAGGTGACACTAGATTGTCTTAGTTATAAGTTTAATTTCTAGTTTTGTTCTCTGTTGCTACATTGCTGTATTGGGTCTTACCTGTAATAACAATGTATGCTTAATAAATAAATAAATAAACATCACTATTTTTTGAATGTTACTAATGTATACAACCACCCTTTTAGATGAAAATGCGTAATTTTAATTACGAGGGAAATCATCGATTACTTCTTTAAATAAATTACAATAGAAAAAAAAATACATTAAATGACTAACTGTGGACAGCTCTGAGAACTACGTTCGAGGACGGACCTGTGTTGCGCGTTTTGTTAATTTTAATAATGTTTTTTTGTAAGGGGTAGTAAAAAAATAAATTATTTAAAACGTGCAAGATGAGTGAACGCGAAGAAATCGAATGCAGTACGGTAAGTGTCATGTCATACAAAAAGATTTACAAGTACAGTTTTATCAATCATAGTGCCACAGTGTAGAGATTTTAGCTGTAGTACTACAACACACAACAACGTGACTACAATTTTTTTTTATTTGGTCACTGTTTCGATTGATCTTTACTGTGTACTTGTCTCAAGCGTATTTTCCGACAGAGTAACTAGTAATTTCATCCCTTGTAAAAAAAACTCAGGTTTCACTCATTTCTTTGTTTGTTTGTCGGGCGTTAAAAATCACCACAAACGACAAAAAATGTTTTACGTAGGTACATACATTTCGTTCATTTTTTTATCTTCAAAAGTATTTCATAATGTAATTTTAATAAAAAAAAAATATTCATAATAAATATTATTATTATTTATGCGGTTGAGATGAGATGAGACGTTAAATTAACTAACAATTTTTTTTATTTCGACACTATATACTTAATGTCTATGAAACCCAGTGTGGTACAATATATTATTAATATTGATATCTAATTAATTAATATTTTTTTGGTTTTTAGGTGCTTCTCTGAATGAAGTTATGGATGACGACACTATCGTTGAAGTAAAGTAGTACAGGACGTAGTTGCCAAATAATAAAATAAAATATGTAGCGCAGCCCCAGTATGAAGTCGTGTGGGTTATTAGCCAATGACAAGGCGCCATCCGATTAGCCAGCCGGTCGGTCAAAAGATCGCCACGTGCATACTCGTCGCCCGCGCCGTCTGCGGGCAACGAGATCACATCCACGGCTCTGGCTCGCTTTCGTCAATTTTGTACCTAAATATTTGACCAGTGCTAATATTAATTTTGTACAGTTATTAAACTACATTTCATGCGAACTAACTCTTCTTCATTTACACCCCCAACGCAAACAAATAGAATTTTGCTTTTTGTTTCACTGGTAATTCTGCACTGTGGCATCTCGATAAACGAAATATTCAAAATTTGTGCGCTATTGTTCTCGAGCGCTAGAGCGGGGACACCCCGCGCCTAATCCCCTCAAGCCCCATTCCTCACCCCCTCGAAATGAGTCGAATGCTGAACTCACGGCGTCTTAATAAATAAACATGGTATATAATAGTATTTAGTATATTATTATTAGTATAGATTTGGTTGTATAAATATCATCATTAATATCAGCCCAATGACACAGTAAATACTATGCCAATGACGTCCACTACAGAGGACATTGGCTGCATAAACATGATCAGGTTGAATCAAAAAATAATTGAGAATTGGTACTTATTTTTTTCTACAGCGAGCTTAATTTTATCTGGAACCCACAACCTCAACTTGCGCTATTAGAAACATAATTGTATGTAGGTAGCATAGAATGAAAACATTTGGTGTATCTACGTACGCCTATTAAAATATCCTCGCGTAGAGCTGTGTATTCCGAGAATGTTATAAAAGGCTGAACAACATGTGTAAAATCAAGTTTCGCTCCCCTCTCATTACGTCGCGGCATGTGTCATGATGATGTACGTGAACACCTGTCCTCTCAACCCATATTCATATTCTCATTTTATTTTCGTAAAGGTAATTGTTGTTATCATAATTATAATATAGGTAGGTACTAGAAGTAGCGCGGGGCTTCGCTCCCGTCGCTCTTTATTTGGCCACTACTCAACTCCTATTGGCCTTAGCGTGATGTTATATAGCAAATAACCTTCTTCAATAAATGGGCTATCCAACAATAAAATAATTTATTAAATCGGACCAGTAGTTTTTGATATTCTAGCGTTCAACCAAATAAACAAACTCTTCAGCTTTATAATAATATTGTATAATATATTATAGAAGTATAGATACATACCACGTGGACTTTAGTCAACTAAGAAACTTATTAATCATCATAGTAATCAGTTATAAATGTTTTTACTGCTCCAAGGGATTGCAGACCCGAGTATTGATATTTATTAATTTCAGCTTGATCCCTCTATGCATTCTTGAGAAAAATATTCACAGACAGATGGACAACGGAGTGATTCTATCAGGGTTCCGATTTTTTTCTTTTGAGGTACAAACACCTCCTTGCTGCTCGTGCATATATATATATAATACATCTAGTTATACTAAGTCAGAGTTAAAAACTTAAAATGATCTGATATTGGTGGGAATTGAACCGACCTCATGAGGCCGCTACGACACGGCGATAATCATATACTTAATAAATACGAACAGCTGCTGCTGCTCATATTATACTGGAAACAGCTTGCTGATCTGATAGATAGATATACCGCTCTGTATGCTTATAACACTTTGATTACCTTGTATGCAATGCGAACATCAAATTTAATTTGTTTACCTATAAGTACATCATTTTGACGCTGATTGTACCATCGACAAAGTTTAAGTATGATCAGTTTTGAACACATTTCGTACTTACCAGCAAGAAACAGAAAATCAGCTATTGTGTCTACCAATCATAGAGATATTAGAGATCGTTAAAACTTTTTAATACTTAACGGCATCTTGATAGATTTCTGTTGAAGGGGATGTAGATTCCTAACATTTGTAGGTACTCAGTAAGTATACCTAATTAATAATAAGTAGGTACCAACAATCATTATAAATATTGTATATAATACTTATAAGGGAAATGTGACCAAGATACCTAATCCCCATAAGGGAAAATACTCACAAATTTCAGAATGTTCATCATATTTGAGATTGAACTGCATTTACTGACGTCATATTTATCTAGGTATGTAACTATTGACATACCTAGGTACTCTTATTTGTAAAATTATGAATGTTTAAATCACGTTTTTCTATAACAAATAATTATCTTGGAAACCGGGATAACGAAGAATTCGTTTATTTTAATGTTCTGATTTCAAAATTTACTAAACCTAGGTATACTACCTATATGTTTAATTAAATAATTAAGTATACCTACCTACTTACGAAACCAAGCTTTTTTTTATATGAAGTCGTTTAATTAAAATGAATTCGCTGTTCTAACTAGCAGCTTATTATAATGGCCCACCTACTAGTTAGCTGTCTTTCGATAGTAGGTAGGTAGGTAAAAATAAGAAATTTACTATAATAATTAGGTAGGTATAGCACAGCAATTTGTCATGGCTTTCATTAGCGGCGAAGATACCTACTACTGAACCTAATCAGTTCGCCACTCGCGCTGTTAACTTTACGATTGCTTACATGGTTTTGTTTAGCACCCAATTATGCTGCAGCCTGTTTATTAATAACAATCTGCAGCATAATTTCTTGACAAAATATTTACTTAATCTCTGCCGTATTACAACCCAATAAGATTCATTTCACTATGCAGCTATCGGTATAGGTAAGAAATTTATACGAACATTCCACTCCGGTGTTACGATACCTGGTAGAACTACCTACATTATGCCAGGTGGATGATCAACTGTGTTCAGTTCAGTAGCTCTGAATTAACGAGCTGTAGTTAACAATTGCGATGTAAACCCGAAGTGCTGATTTCCCCCATTTCTGTTTCCCCGAAAGTACCTTCATACATTATAGGCACATTAATTCTTGTTTGCCCCCAAATTTTTGTGACCAAGCCAGTATCAGCCACACTTCAAATTAACAAGATGTTTATTGTATTGTATAACAGCTCTAACCACAAACGGCTGTCTCGTCGGAAACCGCAACACATTTAAGGAAAGAATGGAAAGATACGTTATAAAGACCCTGTCTTCCATTAGCCGTAAAAAAATTCTGCGGTAATTACTTACCCCGATTCAATCATTATATCTCTCGCCTTCTCTTTATTAATTAAATTCTACGATTATAGTGAGATTCAAAATGGTAAGAGTATGGTACAAATCCAATCTAACATAGGTAAGTACCTACCTATTACAGAAAAAAATGTACTCAAATTGTTCCTAACTATGTACTTTGATTTTGTTCTTTTCGCTCATCACTGGTCACATGCAGTTAGGTATATTAGCTTAGGACGATCACCAATGAAAGATCGCACTGAATGCAAGCCACAGTGGGGTCTTATGTGCAAAAATGGACGTCCTACGTCTGATATGATCTCAACACGTCTCTTATTTGTGAAAACAAAAAGTGAAACGAAAATACTTACATTTTTACTAGTAGTAGGTATCCTCCTCTCAGCTCTCTAGATAGAGGAGAGGAGACCCGAGCCCAGCAGTGGGACTTAATGGGTTGTTGATGATGATCCTATCTTTATTAATTATGCTTACTGAGTTCTTTTTGTACTATAACATTGACATAGTTATTAATTCATACATACTTTCGCTTGTAGCACAGATTCACAAGGTACAGCAAAAACTGTATCAGGCATATGGCAGATTGTACGGTCCCAACAATAAAAATAACTATTAACAAAATATGGAACAGGTGCACAGTACAGATTTAAATACTTACGTAACTTTTATGTCATCTTGTATGAATGCATGAGAAAATAAAAAACAATTAGGTACTTCTTTTATATATGTACATTTATTTTACAATCGCTGGGACGGCATTTATATCACAAATTACAGTAACGTGTAATTTCATTCATATTTTATTTAATACATAGGTATCTGTTTTCAAGAATATTTCATACTAACTATTACTACACAAACAATAATAATAATACCTACAACAAATTGTACAACTTTGGAATACAGATCTAAGAGTTACTTGTGGACAAATGAGGTTATGGACCTATCTATAGATATATATTATGTTTGTGTGAAAACTTGAAGGAAAACTGCGCTTAAAACAAATAAATACTTAAAAATGCGCGTTCATTTTTTGCTGCTTTTATAAAGTTTCCATTTATAGAACATTGAAAAGCATCTCGAGAAGGATTATCTGAACTGCACTTTCCAAGAATAAATATGTAATTTATATTTTTAACTAAATAACCAGCTTGTCCTGTTTCGTTAATAACAAAACACAGAGGGAATAAAAAAAATCCTAGATTATATTTACGACATTAATGTGTTAAATTGTGATGACAATTCAGTGAAACTATGAAACATTCAATAAAGTACTTACATTAAAATAGGTAGGTACACAATCATTTTATTACAATATAATATGTAAAATTAAGAAGAAAAAGCAATGGGACTCACTGGTTCCACTTGATGATGGATGTATGCTAGGTTTTATTTAAAGAATTATAGTTCAGTCATTGAAGCCAAAAAGATATTATCTCTCATTCCGCTACTGACCTGTAGCGGAATGAGAGATAATGAGCTGTAAATCTGGGTGCTGTGACATGGAATGTGCCGTGCCACGTCACCAGTGGCTACACCTATTAACTATGAGAGCAAAGTCAGTCGTCGGTCGTTCGTCAATTTTATTCATACCACAAGTTGTTCGGTCGTCGTAAAAAGATACACAAGTCTTTTTTTTTATCCTGCGAGTAATTAGTGCTATGGGATTTTCGGTCGAATTTATTTTAAATACAATAATCCTTTTACGCTTGTTATTATGACCAAATTAAAATGTTGGAAAAATGTGCCGTATAACAATGCGGGTAGGAGTCGTACATTCACCAAATTAATTAGGTAACATACTGTAGTTTATCAAATATGAATGTACTGAACTAACTAAAAGTTTAATTGGCTTGTTAACTTTACGTTAGGAAATTGTTGTCCCCAACGGGAAGCACCGTATAGGTTTTGACTACCTTGCGAGTGTGAAATATAAGTTACAACGTATTTAATGAGAGTTAATTATTTTTAGCTCAAAGAGTATTCATGCTTTGTTTCTCCCAATATTTTATCCTATATTCCAAAAATCCTTCTTCGTCCCACATGAATATGAAGTTTTCGTCTCAAATTCCTAATGTCTTTAAAGTACAATTTGAACATAAAAATATTTTATTTTACTCTACTTTATAATAAAATTTTCAATTTCAAGCTACCACTTTTTCAATAGGGTAAAGTAGGCATACAAATTCGGACAAACCGACATTAATTATTGAAAAATATATTTTGGGGCGAACAGGCCCATACAAACTGGGACGTTAAAGGATTTTTTTGTAGGACAAAACTCAGTGGGACTAACTAGGTACCAATCTCAGATGATTTACAAACCAAATTGTTTGATATGAACTTTAGTTTGATATCTCCAAGTGTTTCCGAGAAAATGAGCCTAACAGATAGAATGGTAGGCAGTTTCTTTTTCGACAAAAGGCGAATGAAATTAATAAACTTAGCCAAGGATCATTTTGCACAACTTCTATAATTAGTTTATTTTTTAGTACGTACGTCCACATCATTTTACTTGAAACTATTCAAACTTTGGAATAGTTCACTTATTAGATCTATAACAACCTATGATATATCACATACAGTTCTATAGCCTTTTATGTTTGATAATATAATTAACGAAATAAAAATGCTTGGTCAGTTTCGCATAGTTGAATGAAGGGACCACACATGACACGTAGTCAGCATTATCGTTTCTGACAAGAGTGTAGTGAGTGGACCGTGTGAACGTCCTACGTTCGCCCACCTGTTGTCCCTCAACAATCATATTACGAACTGTCTACTACACAAAACCTTTTTATCGCTTCATTGGACTATTTTATTTGAGAATACAAATTTTATGGATATGCAGATCGTTCAGTTAGTGACAGTATACATTTATACAACAGTAGTTACATTACGTATCAAAAGAAATATATTTCATATTTTGACAAAAGAATCTTTATTTTTCGGGGGAAACTTTTCAAATACTACATTTTCGAACACAGAGTTTACTTCTTATCACTTCATGTGATTATCCTTTCATAGATTTTATCTTATCACGTGGCCGTCATATCGACATCTTGTCAACTCTAAAGCCACTCAATAAATATACATCAGCTGCAACACTATAAGCAGCGCAGCACTGCTTTCTTGCTCGGAATATACCTTAAGTATATACTTTAGACAGACGGACGGACAAAGCGAGACTATATAGGTTCCTTTTGTACCTTTTAGGTACGGAACCCTAAAAAGAGTAGTTAGAAATACTTGTTGCCTATCAAACCCATCGTCATTACGTCACAAATTCGACATTATTTACTAAAAATTGATTTGCAAAACCACTGAAATTAAAGTTTATCTAAAAATGCAGTGCGAACTTACGAAAAAGGCAAGAGATCATTCATAAGTGTGTAATAATAATAAGAAAACATCTTCAAAATATAGGTTACAGAAACATACGGTAAAGGCTGCCGGCAGTTGCACGACGCGAAAGCAAATTGACTCAATTGACTGAATCCGACAGCCGTCCCGACTATCTTTAAATACTTATTACAAAGTAATACAAAGTATTTTTCTAAAGAAATGCAACAGTTCTACCCTTATGTAACCTTTTATTATAATAATAAATGCCCATACAAAAAGTATTCGAGTAATTTACATGAAGAAAACATACCATGAATTTTTTTTTCCTTCACATCAACAATTGGTATTATGTTTTTATATAATTACTAGTTTCCGCCCGCTGCTTCGCCCGCGTGGTATGTATTTTATACCTATAAACCTTCCTCTTGAATCACTCTATCTATTAAAAAAAAACGGCTTCAAAATCCGTTGCGTAGTTTTAAAGATTTAAGCATACATAGGGACGGACAGACAGCGACAGCGACTTTGTTTTACATAGTGTTTTAGTGGACACAAATGGCAACTTGTACTTATTTTTGTAAAGGGTAAGCTACTGTTTCCACAATTATTACTTATCAATAAATAGGTTGCAGGCGCCCATAGGCTACGGTAACCGCTTACCATCAGGCGGACCGTACGTCTGTTTGCAACCGTCGTGGTATGAAAAAAAAAAGGTAGGTTGTGTCGCCTCATTGTGATATAGGGGAATTATAGTATTTGTGTCTGGTCTTTACCGATATAGATAGAAATCGTTACATAATATAATATGGCCATCGTAAACTAAATTAAAGTCCAATTAATGGCGGTCATTGCATGACATCTATGTAAAAACAAATACCCTATTCAGCACTTAACTCGTCGGTATACTTGACACACAAACTAGTGTTATTCTTGTTAAATAGATGGCACTGTGAAACAGAATCGTTTGCAAAGCCACGTCTAGATGGCACTGTTTTAAATGCTATGTTAGGTTGTAAATATAGGATACAAACGTTGGCCCAACATTCTTCAATATCGTACAAAATGTATCCACATTATATACATAAATTTTACACCAATTGATAGTAGTTAAATTTATTAAACATATTTCAAGTATACTGTCGCTTAAATTGGGAAAGTTGGCCCAGTAGATATGTTATTTCATATGTTTTATGGTCATTTCATACCACAACTGAATCGTTGTAGACTAATCCTTTGAAACAACAATGTGAAATGAATCTAATTCTTTGTTTAAAAACCATGTGAAATTGAAAGATTTGGATAGCTACACTTGCAGTGATTTTCTTACAGTTGCTGGTGTTTTGTATAGTAATGTCACTATAATAATACTATAGTAAAGGTTTACTTAGACTATTTGAGACTGAAAAATGACTAATCGGTCGAAATAATAAATCAAACAACTCGTGTTTTATTTCGTGTTGATATTGCAAAACATTCAGTGTTATTAATAAATTTTTAGGTTATATTGTTACCAGAAATCATTAATTTACCCCTTTAACCCAATAGTTTTCATAAATAACTCTATTTTGCTGCTCCCGTAGAGTTCATTAGTGAAATGTGGATGCATCTTTGACAAACCATTTACGGAAAAACGTGTCACGTTATAATGCATGTTGTGTACATGCATATAAATATAGCGTCACAATCAACGTTATGCAATACCAACGACGATTTACTCTAAGTGGAAAACATCTTAAATAACTATAGGCTCATATCCATTGGTCTATAGGGCCCGCATACGCGAAATTTCTGTTTAAGCATGCCACAGACACCGCATGCAATACAGTTTTCATTAGTCGGTGAAGCCCGCATGAGAGGTGCGGCAGATTTACCAACCGATGAATTTGATTGGTTTTTAGGTCAATTGTGGAGATCAGCGACAGGGGAATGCTGTTATAAACTGATATTGATGGCGCATTTAGATTACTCGTAATACCGCATTCGGGATCTGCCCACATGCGTTATAACGACTGAGGGAACGACCAATGAAAAAAGGCTCTAATAACATTATCTAGTCGACCGTAGTACATTTTTCAAATGTGTACCAACATCTATCGCCAAGTGTTTCTGTCAGTGCTAGGAGTTACAGGTGTGGAGGCGGAGTCTTCAGTTTCATCGTCATCAGCACGAGCCTGGTCGTAAGGATGTCGGCAGAACGGGCAGTGCCCCTTCGTCACCAGCTGGATCTCAAAGTCTTCCAAGTAAAATAGCTGTTGGAAAATATTTTTATAAATAAATAATTAACTTCCACCTGCGGTTTTGCAAGTGTGGTTTTTGATAAAAAAAAAGCGTATGTACTTATTTAAAACTTAGACTATGTCCCAGTGCACATACGATCAGTTTGTTAAGATGTTTCGTAAATTAGACGGAATACAGTAACAAAACAGTAATAAATGGTTGATTCTACAATAATTCGAACCGTATTACTTTACTACTGTTAATTTGACAACAAACTAACACTCTAATTTTATTTATGTATAGGTATAGATTTAATACTGATTAGAATAATAGACCGAGGATTGCCCTATGTGATCGTATCTTACAATGACGAAATTTGAGAAAATTGTTTGGACATATAGGGTAACATTTTGAGGATTTTATATATATTTTGGATAATTTAACTCAATGGTTTAAAAATAAAACTGTATCTGTTTGCTTCTCAAGCAAAATAAACAAATAAAGTATATCGCGAACATATATGATCATACATATAAATGTACATACGATCCAAAAACTAAAAATAATAATTACGTTAAAAACATAACAATGAATCTATTTACGTTGTGACAATGCAGACAGGCCGTGGCGGGTATCTCGGGTAGCATGTTACGGTACATGAGCGGTCGTAGCGGCGGCCTTGTTACTATTACAACGCTGGCGGGGTTCAACTGTAGTAAGGCACCACGACTGCAAACCACTACACCTATTTCGTCCTCCTGTTTAAACAACAACAAAAATTCATGTTTAATTTTTCTATTCTTATTTGATGAAATCTCATCGCAGTATATGTCAGGAGTTCGGAAACAAATGTGCGTCCTTATATCATCTAACTTAGCTGACGAAATGTGAATTTGTTCCACTTCTACCCACCCCTAGGGGGGAAAGGGGCGTGACGCTGTCTATTATGTTTTTTGTTAGAATCAAATTGGTTTATGTCGTCTAATATGTTATACTATTAAAGTAAAGATAACTAGTTTTAATGTCCTAGATGGTAGCTGAGACAGATAGTCGCAGACTTGTGTGAATTACAATATTCAATTTTCTATTCAGAAAATCCGTCGAAATCGTGCTAAAAGTGTGGTCGGATATAGACGGGCAAACAGTTAAAAATGAATCTGGTTTGACTTGGCACCCTGGGACCTTGGGACCCTTATACTCAATTATAGCAGACTAGCGTTCGCCCGTGGCTCTGCCCGCGTCGAATGTCGGCAAAAAGAGCCTGTGTGCTATTTCAGACTATAACCTATATCTGTGTGCCATATTTCATATAGATTCTTTGAGTCGTTCTGGCGTGATTTGAGCTTTTTATTCTTTATATACCACGACGGTAATAAACCTACGTACGGCCCGCCTAATGGTAAACGTAGCTTCGCCACACCAAGTAAAATGCATCCATACATACATTAATCTTAGTTTTCTCAATTAAAATATTAAGTAGGATTAGCCTACCTCATCCACTTTGTCTAAGAAAGGGTCAGTGCTATCAACGTCGTGATCTATTCGCAACACTTCAGCCCCTCCCGTGTCTTCCTTATTTGACGAGTCACTGGGCAGAGGGGCGCGTTCGATCAGATCGAACGCTTCCTCGTACGTGATACCTTCAGCTGGCTCAAATTGTACCAACGGAAGCACTTCTGTAAATATGATTCTTATTTAGTATTTTCTAAAGGAGGGCGGGCTAAATATACCCACTGACCAATAGCAACTAGACATAATAATAATATATTAAATAATAATATAATAAGATAGATTTTTTCGTGTTTATCATCTTTTATTATGGCGTCATTTTCAAAACGCTGTGTGTCCCCATACCACTTAATAATATAGTCAAATTGGAAGCCTTCTGGGCGTCATAATAAATTCTAACAAGAGTCTGTCTCAAAACCATACAATATTAATTAAACAAACTTAGAACAAGAAGTAGTCATAGTTTACCGTGCGTAGCCAGTGAGTGCGCAAGCACATGTCTGCAGTGCGGACACCGTGTGGCGCAGAGTGGTGGAGCGTGCCTCCTACAGCGCCAACACAGTGGCGCCACTTCGTCGTCACGAGACTCACTCACACACGCTCGCGTCTTCAACATCAACAGCTCTACACTTTCCTATCAATAAATATATATCCGTTTATTTATTTTACTTTAATTAAAATACATTAACAGATCAGATTAACTTTCAGCGCCATGTTTTTATCTCATAATACACCCTAGTGCAACTCTCGAAAGCCACAACATAGCTGGCGAAATGGGAGTGTTACACCTGAACTTACCCCTTCGGTGGAAAGCTGTGATGCTATGAAAGTAACAACTTACCTGGAACTTCTGCGGTATCTGCAACCCCAATATTTTGTCCAACATTTGGCGAGCTAAAGTATTCGCATTCAGTGTTTTCGCTTGTTTTGCTAGACAAAGATATAAACAGCTGCATCGTCATAAGAAACTTTACTGCAGAAAGTAACACCAAATAAAAACAAAATCATTACATTTGTACTAACTATAACATACCAAAAGCTATCTAAATATGTTCAAACCTACGTTATACGACTAGTACATAATATACATTCCACAAAGTGAAATCCACATTGGTACTGCCACTCGGAATCGAACTCAGACTACGTGTTTTGCACGCCACCGGTCACTTATTCATTCGGACACCATCGCTTTTGTTAACCGATTACGGGGTGAAATTTAGCTTCTAAGATTTCCCTTAAGATGGCAGGGTTTTTTAGCCACATTTAGCCGCACAGAATCGCATTTTCCTATGCTTCTATTCTTTTCTGTCACTTAGAACAATCATTTACTAGAACGAAATAGAGAGAGAGAGCCGAGCGCCACATCGAAAAGGATAGAAACATAGGAAAGTGTCGTCATCATTTCAACCCATAAACGTCCCAATGCTGGGCACGGGTCTACTCATAAGAATGTGGAGAGAATATAGCCTACTGTACCACGCTGACCTGACAGATTGGTATAGGGTTCATTCAAATCCAAATTTTCATAATCCTATTCTTGCAGTACTCTTGTCTGCATAAGGTCCCGTAGTCGCCTTGTCCGACACCCACGGGTTGAGATGGCGTAGTGACATTATGTATTCTCAATGTGTCACTACACAGATTATACACACACATATAATGCAAGTTAATAAGCTTGTAAAAGGATACAATATAGATACACCGTGAGGTGGTTCAGCGTCAATCAAGGCGAGGACATATCTGGCCGCGTTCAGCAAGCTGTCAGGCTGACAGAGAGAGAACGGCTCGTGTCCACAGCGGTGCACAGCGTCATACGCGTGGTATATCCGCGCTAAACGATCGTTCTGCATATACTCACGCAGTGATGTATCCCGCTCACTGTAATATTGCACAACATTACAATCATCACCAGCAAGTCAATCAATAAAATGCGAGTGGAGTACCGGGGGCCAACTGGACTCTCACTACACAAAACCCGGAAAATGAAATTATATTTAAGAGAGGTAGGGATAACCCTCGATAAAACCCAGTGGTGTTTGCCCAGGCGGGTGCCAACCCGCAAAAAAATAAAAAAACACCTCTACCTACAAAATACCGCAATAACACTAGTGTTGTGTTCTTGCTGGTGAATAGATGTCCGGAGCTCATTGGGGAGGTTGCCTACACCAATTAATTGGTGAAAAAAGGCTAAACAAGAGGAATATTTGCTTACTTGTCAGTGTTTGCTGCGGCGGCGGTATCAAGACACTGCATAGCGAGTAAATGGTGTAAATAACCGGCGTCGCTAAATCGTTCCTCGGCAACAGCATTACCGACTAATATTGTAAACACCCGCATCGCTGTAGCAGTCTCACCGGCCATGTGATACGCTGTGAGAGAAAATTACAAATTAAAAAATATAATGAAAACTTTATTTATAAAATATTTAAGTATGACGTCACATGGCATTAAATTTGTTGAACACCTGGTAGATGTCAGAGATAAAGTTGTTTTCGTTGTTTCTTGTTTGTTTTCAATATATTTATATATAAAAAAATATATTTGTTAAATGTTGGTGTGTGCTATGAAGTAACCTACCTTTCTGTGCGTCAACGAATTTGTTCTCCTGTGCCATTCGATGAGCGTAAGGTAAGTAAACCTCTCTCTTGCACTCGGCATGTTCGCGAGCTAGCGTGAATGCCCGCGACCATTCGCCAGCGGCCACGGCCAACTGAGCCACCTTTCTGTGTAAAATAAAGCAAAATATTATTACGCGTGCATACTTTTATTCGTTACATAAATAAATATTTATGTAATTTTTTTTTTACACTACGCATTCTAGCCCCAAGTAAATTAATATTAACTTGTGTTATGGTATCACCATACAGTGTCAAATAGGTATGGCATAAGTTAGCCTAAATTGTGGGGGAAGGGTGGCGTATGCTGGCTCAAAGTCTAGTCGAGAGGGATGGCGTAAGTTAGCTCAAAGTGTTGGGGTATTTATTTTTAAAAAGACAACGCCTACAATAACAAGTCCTACGTCGTGGTTGACTTACAAACATACAATAAACGGACACCAAATACTCCTAGACTCGACGTATACGACTGCTGTGCAAGAGATTCCGGGTTCGATTCCCGGGTCGGGTGAAAATGGTATTGGGTTTTTCAATCATGAAATTCCAGTATTGAAATTTTCCCGGGTTTGGTAAACAAATGTTCCCGGTAAATGACAATAGGCTCGCCCCCTATTTCATGGGACCAAACATAGCTGGCGAAATGTGAGTGTGAAACACCGCTGCCTACCCCTTCGGGGAAAAAAGCGTGATGTTATGTTATGTTAGTTAATTATAACTTTTTTTTAATATTAGGCTTCTGATTTCTAATAATAGTATAAGTGTGACTTACGTGTAATCGCCAAGTCGTTGGTAAACATCTGCGGCGGTGGCCGGCTCTCCAGCCTTCACAAGCGCCTCGGCCACGTGCCGAAGAGATTCACTCGAGCCTTTATCTAATTTGCGCGCCAGTTCTATTAACCTAGAACACATTTTACTTAGACTTTAGATTTGACCTTTGTTTTATATCCGTAATAGGTAGTAAATACCTAGTACAATATTGTTATGAAAATAGCTGTTTTAAATTTAGTCCTCTTCCTCTCTCCTAATTACTGTGCTGTGCTCGACAGGATCCATAATTGTAACCTACATTATACCTACCACCTATTTGTACATTGGAAGCAATAAATGATTGAGTATTGAGTATTAAAATTACGCTATCAGGTAACAAATATTATTATACACAATTGTATCATTTCAGAATTATAAAAGTCGAACTGAAGATATCATTTGAGAATATAACTATAACCACCAACCCGCATTAGGCCAGCGTGTGTGGCCTAATGGCCTAAACACTCTCAGCTCTCTAGATAATAATAATATTCTACCACGATCACACAGCGCCATCTAGTCCCAAAGTAAGCAATTATATTTGCTTGTGTTATGTGTACATATTAAGATAAATTTATATAGTCAAATTTAAGATAGAGGAGAGGAGACCCGAGCCCAGCAGTGGGACATTAATGGGCTGCTAATGGAAATAGTAACAATTTAAAACAATAATGACGTACATATCTCTCCTTCCAGTCTCAGCCATGAGTTGTGCCGCTCGTTTGACATCGCCTGCTGCCAGGTACATTTCAGCGGCGGCCCGTGGCTCGTTCACGTGCCTCGCCCATTCAGCGCGGCGCCGCGCTAACGCAGCCAAACCTTCGCCTTCACCAACGTACTCCTGATAAAGTAAGATACGCGTTACAAGCTTTTGAAATGTAATAGTAGTTTATGCAACTGTCATATAAGAAGGGGTATTAAAACACGAGAGTGTTTATCGCATGAGGCGAAGCCGAATAATAGAAAAAATTAAATTAAACAAAGTAGGTTACAAGGAAGGCGCCATTTTTTTCACAGTTCGAACTGCGCATACGTGCGCCTTTTTTTCATATTCAGCCTATGACTAGTTTAATGAATTAATAAAAAAAAAGATAGCGGTACTATAATGAGTTTTATGATACAGTTGGCGGTTATAATGAGTTTTATTTTTAATTTTATGTATATGCGTTTATAAAGTGCATCTGCATAGAACCGTCTTTGAATTCGTACTTCGAATTTTTCGATTTGAGTGTAGATAAAACTCATTTTAGGGTACTCGCACAGACAGAAGATACATCGAGCTTATAATTGTGTTCGTCGTGATGCATCAGATATTGATTTTATACATTTGATATTTGATGCAGTGTGTTGTAACTGCTTGGATTGTGTCGCGTCAGAAGCGATCCCAGTCCAAATCAGGATTGACGGGCGCCGGCGCAGAGACGCGACCTAACGGGTCGGACTAGTGTGCACGCGCTATTAGTATGCACAACGCACTTGCTCATCATAGGTTCAGTGTGCAAGGGCGAATGTTTTATTATTAAGTCAGTTCTGACGTTACACAACCGTAATACATAAGTTCTGTGTATTTAAAGTGAATAAATAAATAAATAATAATATGCGGCACATTTTTTATATATGTATATATATTGTTATATTTATTATCTTATATTTAATATCTATATGTAGTGTATGCTCATATTAAGTACTTTGTTCTTTGTATATTATATATAACCTATTTTTTTTCTCCTCTTAAATATATTTTCAAACTGCACCTGCTTAGATCATCTCTGCATCACCGTAGTTGACTGGTAGAAAATGTTAAGTTAATCATTAAGTTCGCCATTATACATAATATGTGCATTAAGTTTTAAATAAATAAATACATTTTCTATCCAATATGACTGTGTCGACCTTTCGACACAGTGTCGTATTCTGCTGCGTCAATTTACACAATACGAAATTGTGAATCACAAAAGATTGCAACTAATGTTGGTAAAGATTTATAATATATTGTTTGGCTATCAAAATATAAAGAGCTGCAAATTAAATGAAACATATTAACATTACAGTAAATCTGGTATTTACTTGTGCTTTGTTGAACATTCGCAGGTCGACGTACAGATTGAGCGCACGTTCGTCTCTCCCCACGCTACAGAACGAGCGCGCTGCGTCCGAATACCGGCCTCTGTACGCCAACACTTCCCCTAGGACAACTGCACGCTTTTCACCCGCTTCAAAACGTTCCTAAAAACAATATAATAATATGACTACATTAAAAAAATCTAATACTTAGTAAATGAAGGTCGTAAGTCACAGAAAGGGATAGAAACATAGGAAAGTAGTAAGGAATAAAAAAAAAATATTAAAAAAATAATAGGAAAGTGCCGTTTTTTGCCGCTAGATGTGGTCCAACCCTAAGTTATTAGTATTACTGTTTATACATCTGTTTTTTCTAAACTGCATAGCACTTACAATCCCTTGAGTACATAATAATTTCGAAATAACTCAAATAGTTCGGTTATTATATATATATTTTTTTTATTATTATTACACTGATAATGTAATTTCATTGACACACAATATCAGCGCCTCATGTCACGCCTTTTTCATCAGAGTAGATAGAGGCATACTAGAGCCACATTTCCCCCGCTATCTTTAATCTATCCTCATCATCATCATAACAACCCATAAATATCCCACAAATGTATACTAATATTATAAATATATAATCTATTCTAATGTCCCACTGCTGGGCTCGGGTCTCTTCTCCTCTATCTAGAGAGTTAATGGGTTAATCATTAATGGGTTGTTGATGATGATGATGAATCTATTCTAATATTATAAAGCTGAAGAGTTTGTTTGAAAGAAAGCAAGTAAGAAAATCCATTTATTTTCAAATTTACAGAATACAGCACTAACTAAAAAACCTCTATTAGTCCAAAAAAGGGCCCTGTCTCAGCATAATGCCGCAACTTAAATGTTATAGCGCTGGTTGCTGTAACGTTATATTGGTGTTTCAGGAACTACTGGTCCAATTTGTAAATATTTTAATGTTGGATAGCCCATTTATCGAGGAAGACTATAGGTAATATAAAATCGCCAAACGGCCAAACGGCCAATAGGAGCTGAGCAGTGGCCAAATAAAGAAAGACGGGAGCGAGGCCCCGCGCGACTTCTAGTAATACTATAAATCTGAAGTTTGTTTGTTTGGTTAAACCCGCTAAACTTACGAATTACAAGTCAAGTACAAAAAAAGTATAGCCCATATATTAAATTATTATAAAACGGGTCTACGTCACGTATTATATTATAAGGAATAGTAAATACCTTATTTATTTGCATTAATTGTGACGTAGACCCGTTTTATAATAATTTAATATGTGTACAAGTCGCGAAAGTTTAATTTTTTATAGCCCATATATCGAAGAGGGCTATAGGCTATATAACAACACTCTGCGAACAAAAGGAACTGAGTACTGGTCAAGCAAAGACCCACGGGAGTTAAGCTCCACGCAAGAGCTAGTATATTATAATTAAGAATAACCATAACATCTTAAATAACAACAGTTGTGTAAAAAGAACGTATTTATTACCTGTAAATGATCAATGAGCGTTAGGAAAACAATATTTTCACTTCGCTGGAAAGCCTTCCTTGCAACTTCGAAGGACAATTCCTCAAGAGCGGCGACACCTAGACGCTCCCAATCTAATGGTGTGACGCCTAAACATGCTACCGCATACGCTTCACTGAAACACACACGTTCATTAATGTACACACGCTCATCTATATTAAAATTAACATTAATTACATTAAAATATTTTTTTTTAATCTTAAAACAGTTAAAAGAAAACGAATATGCTGCGTAACTCGAGAACGGCGGTTTAAAGACGGAGGAAGGTTAGTAAGCAGTAAAAAGTTTAAAAAAATTACAATTTAGAAGAAAACACTAATTATAAAAGAAAATATATGCAGTCATGGGAATCGAATTCCCCGGACGACGCGGCGCACTAGACAATCATCATTACAACCCATAAATCTCGCACTGCTGGGCGCGGGTCTCCTTCAAACATATTGGAGGATTTTTCCTTTTCTAACAGTTTTCTTGTCTGCTTAAGGTTTGTCTTGACGCTGACACCCACGGGTTATAATAATAATAGCTAGTTATAAGAGTTCTGACAAAATAATACGAATATTATGCAAAGTATACAAATAATAATAATAATAATATTCTACCACATTCACACAGCGCCATCTAGTCCCAAAGCAAGCAATTATATTTGCTTGTGTTATGGGAACTAAACAACTGATATACTACTTAAATACATTTTTTTTTGTAAATACATACATATATATTATAGATAAATTACACCCAGACACAGAACAAATATTTATGCTCATCACACAAATATTTGTCCTGGGTGGAGATCGAACCCACGACCTCCGGCTTAGCAGTCAGTGTCACTAACCGCTAGACCAACAGGTCAGTCATAACACACAAATGTCTACGAACTGTACGTATTAACACTTACTTGAACAATTTATGTTGAATATATTGATGTACAGCATGTGACAATGGCACGTTGATAGTCTGCATCGAATTCGCTTGCAAACAAAACACGCGGCCACCCTGAACAAAATATAAACAATTTGCATACCTAAGTATTGAAATACAAACGAGTGCACTTAACATACTGAGGGCTTTTTGTAGTGATCTTTAGAAGTCTTCAAAAATCAAAAGACTTAAAGAGAGCCACTGAACATTATATATTTTGTTTTATTTCACTATTTATTATTCATCCTGTAGTTTTTTATTTATTTATTTAACTTCATACAAAATAATTCTGCACAGGCTATCTAAAACTTTCTAGTAATACCTGAAATCCCACGACAGATCCGACGAGCGGCTGTGTGGCAGCCGCAAAGTTAGCAGCCTTTATAGACAACAGCCCACCGCCAGACAGACTTAGCAGCTCATCACACCAAGAATTCCATGATACGGATGACATGTTCTCCTCCTATAATATATAAATTAATGTGCTTATCATCACGTTTCATTGGCGAATTTTTATAGAAAAGGTGCTGTTTTACTGTTCAGAATTACACAGGATATATTTATTAATCAGAACGAAGACCAATTTTAAATCTGACTTATTAACTACGAAAATTAAATAGCCGCTAAGAATTGGGGTAAGTAAGTCAATTTGAACGAAGGCTACCCGCCTTCGTTTAAATTGTGCCACCCGACTGAGGAAGTGCCTTCGACGCCTGCTGGTGAGTGGTAGTGTCCAGAGTGCATTGTTGAGGGAAAAGGTTTTAAAGGGTCCGTAACATACATGTGACGCTTCTGTTGTCGCAGGCGTCCATAGACTACGGTAACTACTTCCTATCAGGCGCAGCATAAGCTTGTTTACTACCATCGTGATATAAACAAATAAAAAAACAAATGAAATTATTTTTAACTAATGAAACTTTTAAAAAAAAAAAGAAAAAGAAAAAAAACAAATTTTCATTTTATTTTCAAATCAATAAAGGCATATGTTTATACCGTGAATAGAAGTTCTCCAGTAAGTAGGTTGTATACACGACACACAGACGCCTCATCGACGACGGCGAGACGGACTCGAGATGCGCTAACATCAAGACACCGCACACTGGCCGGCGTTTGTAACACCATCTTCGAATTACCGCTGCGAGGCTCCACTTGCCATATCTAATCGAAATACATAAACAAAAACACCCTTGTAATCTTACCGTAATTTATCGTTTAAAGGTGAAAGTTTGAATACAGTGAGTTATCAGGTTAATATTCTCTTACCTGTCCATTTAACAATCCTAGCAGTAGTACTTCTTCAAAATATATTGAGGTAACTTTGACGTAACGAATTGGTGCCGGCACCGTCCATGACTTTGGTATTTTTCTGCCTATAATAGCTAGTTTGGTGTCCTGCAAAAAATGTTAGAAAATAGTCAAAGTCAAATCTTGTCGTTGACTATAAATGTACATAAGTTAACAATTATTGGAACGTTTATATCTACAGGCACGGAACGTTCTAGACGCGTATCGTATCAGCAAAAAAATATTCTTCTATACAATTTGTATTAGCCCATTTATATCTATCATAACGTGACAGCGCAGACGCGGACCGACAAGAGCTGTCAAATTGTATAGAAAAATATTATTTAGAGTCTGAAACGGCATGTTCCATTTCTGTAGATATAAATGCAGCTTAAATGCATATATCCTATTACTTACCTGACATAAAAGTAATGCGTCACTAGTAGCGACAAGGAGAGAGCACTCTGTCTTCTGCAATAGCTTCTCTTTGACTCTGTACAGCATTCCTTCAACGTCACCCTGTTCATAAACTACTACACGCTCCGGCAATTGTACCTGTGACAATCAGTAATAAACTTAAATAACAAGAACATAACGTCTAGATTGGTTAACGCTTTCGTTTTCTGCCAAGTGCTGTTATGGTGCTCTAGGCAAGCTGAGAGTTAGAGTTAGACCACATATAGCCGCAAGGAATCGAACTTTCCTATGTTTATATCCCGTTTCTGTTACTTCATCATTACAACCCATAAATAAATGTCCTACTGCTGGGCACGGGTCTCGTCCAAACATTTTGAAGGGAATTTAGCCACTATACCGCACTGACTAGACGGGTTTTGTTTCTTATCTCGCAGTACTCCGTCGGTTAAAGTAAGTCCTACCCTAAATAGGGTAGTGACATTATGTATTTTTAATCCGTCATTACACGGGTTTCTGTAACTTAGAACCGTCATTTACTAAAGCGTGAATGCGACCGCACGCGGCAGCATCGACAATGCTATCTCTCTCTAGTAAATGACGGTTCTAAGTGACAGAAAAGAATAGAAACATAGGAACGTGCGCTCTGGTGCTGCTAGATTTGTAACAAATATGTCAACTAGTTTCGAATAGGTTATCAGTTACAACCCCTCTAGACAAATGGCAGTCGATTCGTTCTATCTATTCTATCGACATGTCAAATTAGTACATTGATCACGTGACATGTCGATAGCTTATGTCAGAGATGTGTTCAAATGTATTGAAGTTTAAATATTTCGTATAGAATCAGCGATTTGCCACATGTCTAGGAGAAAATATAGAAATATGGTAAATACTTGATCGATTGTCACTTATCTGGGTAAGATTATTACAAGATACAAACTAATACCGATACTACACTTACCGCAAGACGGTGCTTGTAAATAGCAATCTTCTGTACCCTGTCGTGACATTTGATTCGAACCTTGTTGCCTGTGGTAAGGTGTTGTATGATGACGTCAGTCATATTCTCTCTATACGCATATCTCTCACGATAAAGACCGTGCACTGTACTGAACACTATCTGATAACACCAGAGAGTACCATCTTGACACGCCACTGCCTGAAATATGTAAATAAGTAAGGTGACTTTTCACATTTTCAATTATAATAAATGTACGAGTACACGTACGAACATGTTTTTCCCTATTGGAGTAAAAGGAATATTGTTATGCCTGAATTAATCCCATTACGTTGGTTAAAACAGAAAACTTCCAAAAAATATTTAAAATCACCATAACTCCATTTCTATGGTGATTTGAAAATCGGGAAGGAAAAATCGGTTTCTACTCTTGCATTTTGGCATAATTATAAGTAGTTAATAGAGCAATAAAAAGGGCATGTCCATTTTTGTAGTCATTATATACGTAGTAATAATTATAATGATTAGTAGTGCGTGGGTGTATTAAAAGATCTATGTTAATAAATTACTTTGTCGTAATATAGTATTTTGATACATCCGTGTTTCCAACAATCCTGATTAGGTCCCTGAATTGTATTTAATACGTAAAATTCAGTGCTGTAGGAAACGTGCATCACGCAGTTCATATATCTGAAGACCGCACAGCTCAGAGTGCAAGGACACGGTCCTCAGCATTGAGGGAGCGACGAAAAAGAAGAGATAAACCCAGAATCATTGAGGGTTACTTTTTCTTTTGAGATGAGCAGTGGCCAAATAAAGAACGACGGGAGCGAAGCCCCGCTATCGTATATACTTACTAAGGTACTGTATGAAGGTGAAGGGGTGATTGCCCAGACCCATTCTTGAGGTGTACTGAGAATGGGTATTCCTTCTGCGGTGAGGATTGCCCAGCCACCCACACCACCAACCAACACTAAGGCGCCAAGCATTGATACTGATAGCGCTGATATGCCTGCAATATATAAAGTACTTTAGAATTTCTATATACACTTCAATTTCTCAAAATCTTACACATACTATGACCAGTCATCCTGCTCGACCAGTTTCCAAACACATTTTATGTTTTTGTGCATGACAATGAAAGTTAAATTCCATTTAACAAATGTAAAGCTTTCGATAGTCTGAATAACACAGCACAGGTCTGTAGTTCTGTACAAGAAGATTCAGCAGTACAGTCAACATTGCAACCCATAAACATCCCACTGCTGCGCACGGGTCTTCTCCAAAGAATATGGAGGGAATTTTTCCTACGATACCACGCTGGCCAGATGGATTAATATAGGATTTGTTTCGTTATGTTTTAGTTCTTTTCTCGCAGTGCACTTGTCTGCATAAGGTACTCTCTTAATCGCCATTTACGACACCCAGGGGTTGACATGGGGTTGTGACATTATGATGATGATGGCAGATGGAAAACTGGAAAACCATTGAGAACTATTCAGCAGTCCAGTAATACACAGCAAATGTTTGGAAACTGCTTGAGCAGGAAGTTGTCTGATTGCACATCAGTACTGCTTGGAAAATAGATTGTTAGCAGTACGAACCAGGGTATACTGCTGTGAATGTCAGAAAAGTGAGGTGAAGCATGGAGATGTTGAAAGTAACAGTGATAAATAATATTTACTATAACTATTATTAGTTACGTTTTGTCTCTTTCATTCTGTAATTTTTTCATTTATTTTTTTTCTTTAATGTTTAGACTATACCATAGCTAAAGAAGTAGTCAAAACATTAATTCTAATAGTAAAAACTATTAACACGGAGAGCCTTAATTTGCTAACATACAGAACAATTTCAATGAACCTAGCTTTACAAACTTACTAACAAGTAGGTTCGAGTACTAACTTCTGTACAGACAAAACTTACCTATGTTCCTATCCTTCAACAACTGTTGCCCTTGGACATTGTAGAAAGAAAGCATGTCACTCCAATCTGTGACAACTAGAGTGGTCTTTGAAAACACGATGGCCCACACTGCTGCCTCTCGAACTATGCGCTGAGTTTCTTCACCAGACTGTAATAAATTAAAATATATAGGTATGTTTTATCATGTATGTAAAAATTATTTTAATTAACTAAAATTTATTTATGATTAGATTTGAATGGCAATAGTTATCAATCATATTTGAGAATTAAGGTAATGTATTAATTATGTAGCAAAAGTTTTGAAAATGTACGTCTTAAACCAAGAATCTTAATAATAAAAAAGATTTTACCTTATCACGTATAGTAACAGTTCCAGTGGCCAGACCAATGGCCAAGTGCTGGCCACTTGGTGACCATGCACAGCACGTAATGCGTCCATTTACTCTGTACTTTTGCACTGCTTTAACATCCATAGACCAGAAGGCAAAGTCAGATATTGCACAAGAGGCTAAATGCAATGTCACTGGATTATATGCAAGACACTGAATTGGTTCATTGTGACTGTTGAAAGAAACAGTAACAAACATGGAAAATACAATCAAAGGCAATAAAAAGCAAGCATTCGCGCCGGCATATAGATTTTTATTTAACAATAGACTACAATACTAGTTAACAATAGACATACCTAAAATTGACTAATGATTTACTAAAAACACTCGCAACAAACATAAGGTTGAAGTTACAGTATGAGATGGTTTACTATGTTTCTAGGTTAACATAAGGTGTTCATTAATACAGATTCATTCAAACTTTATATCAGACACCTTTCTTGGCCAGCGTTCATGTCGCAAAACAAATACTTATTTGTTTTGCAACATGAATGCTGTGCTTCATACATCTAAGGGCCCCCATTAGGTTTGAAACCAGCCAATAAGGAAATAAAGATGCAAATATACTTTAAAAATCAAATGATAACTAAAACTTACGAATATTTCAAGACTCCTTCCATTTTAGAAGTCCAAATGATAACATTTTTGTCTGCACTGCCACTAGCAAATTTCTTCCCATCCCCGCAGTATGCAACAGCGTGCACTGCTCCTTTGTGTGCTTGAAGTAACTGAACAAGAGCTCCATCTCGAGGGTCATATACCATCACCTTCTCCCCAGCACCGACAACCAACTGTGTGCCATCTGGGCTGAAGCATATTGTATGTACACTGCAATCAAAATGATAAACACTCACTTTTTATGGCATATTATTTATAAATTTTTATACAACAGTGAGGTTCTTATAGCATTTTGGTGCTGCAGGCGCCCAAAGGGTACGGTAACCGCTTACCATCAAGCAGGTCAAACGTCTGCTTGCCAACGTCGTGTATAAAAAATAAAAAAATTATACTAAGATGTTCATTACTCTTAGCTAGGTCAATCAAGACCTGGTTTGTGGTAGTCAAGTTCATCAGGATCTGTCTCAAACCCAATAAATTATTCTTAATAAGATGAAACAGCATTTGAAATAAGTATAGAATGTGAAACAGCAAGCACTTTTAACTAAAATGTTTTGTAGATCAATACTCTCCATAAATAATGTCAATTTCATCTACTTTTACAGGTTTCTTACCTAGAAAATTCAACTTTGTCGGCCTCATGTATTTTGTTTACCCATTTAGGCACAGTTCTCATCTTGATTCACTTATTTAATAATAAATAAATTTCACACGTAGACTCTTCATGTACGTGTCCTATAAGGGCCGCACATTGTTCGATTTCATTCAACAATCATTTACAATGTTTGATAATTTTTTGTTCGTTGACAACGGCGCGTCTCAAAAAATGTAAACAAACGGTAAACAGCAAATAGAGTGGTAGTGGTAGACAGACAGATAGGTTATGTCAGCTGGCAATAAATTAAAAAAATCGTGTTGTCTGACCAACTCGTAGATAAAATTACCTTAATTTTTAATTACTTTTTTAAGTGACAATAATGCTCGTCAGGTATTACAAAGTATTTTTTATAATATAATGTATTATTTTTTTAATTAGTGTTAGATGGCGACACTATAGCATTAACATTACTTTCACTAATATAACTAAAAACGTCTGGAGTTAGTGTTTCAATTATTATTGTACAGATGGCGTTAAACCACCCTACATGCAATGAGATCCTTGGATCTCATTGCATGTAGGGTGGTTTAACGCAGGTTTCCTGGCAGGGACTGAATTACCGCTACTTTTAAGGTAGCGTTATGGTTTAGCGTTAAGATAAAGTTATGATAAGTAGCCAAAATAATAACGTTACTCAAAGGAGAGGTAGCGTTAAAAAGATACCAAAATGTATATCGATATAAAAGTAACATTCCTATACCGCTACCAATATGTCTCTCTCTTGAGGGCTCTTACTTTTCTAATGAAGAAATAAGGGAGAATCTGCCCATGCGATGTTATCTATCAACTCGCACTATGCAGCAAGAATGCAGCTGTATCGCATATCAGATTTGGGCGTTATTCGAATAAATTTTTTATTTGAAGTGTAATTATTAGTTGAGAATAATTCATTCACGAATGATTTTTTCGCAGTTATTCGTAGTTTAATTATTAGTTGAGAATAATTCATTGACGAATGATTTATTCGGTGGCTTACGAATAAATTATTAATGATTTAATTCGTTATTTAAAAAAAAATTAAGCGTGAATTTTGACAAGTGATTTCACAGTAACCACAGTAACTTAGGTATTTTATAATATTAAATAATTTCAAGCTATAATTGTAAAAATAGCTGCAATCTTGAACTTTGATGTTTTTGGTCTGATTGACTTAAAAATTAACGTAATTTTGAATTTTATTACGTTAACGTAGCAACACACAGACAGTCTTATTCTTGGAAGTTAACGGTATAAGTAGCGTTATTAACGTTAAGAGTGGTCCGTTATTGATATATTTACCGATAACTAGTTAACGCTATTACTCAAAAACGGTACATCCGATTCATCAGCAACCCATTAGGTAAGTCCCATTGCTGGGCTTGTCTTCTCTCCTCTAACTAGAGAGCTGAGAGGGTTTAGGCCATAATCCACTCACGCTGGCCTAGTGCGGGTTGGTGGATCAGACATACTCATAGAATTTCTTCTAGGGTATGTGGGCTTCCTCACGATGTTTTCCTTCACCGTTAGCAGATGGTAAGTCACTTGACTAGTACATAATTATAAATTCCACAAAGTGGAATCCACATTGGTACTGCCGGTCGGGATCGAACTCGGACCGCGTGATTTGCACGTCGGTTCCTTATCCATTCAGCCACCATCGCTCTCATCATCCGTCATTCATTCACATCCGATTATGTTCAAAATAATTTTAGTTAGAAGTGGAATTTATTTAGCGTAGTTTTTGTGAATTTTTTCACATTTTTTGGTTTGGTGTTAGGTGGAGGACACACAATTTATGCTACTTTGGGAGCGATTGTTTTCGAAGATATTCACATAATAAAAAAAAACGAATGTTTTTAAAAGATCTGTCGCGAAGTATATGCAATATGTAAATGTTTGCAAAAAAAAAAACAGTATCTGTTACATATATGGAATAATTATAAATAGGTATTTATTTTTATTATTTAACTAAGTACCAAACTTAGTAGCGGCCCCAACAAGACACCTATATACATTGAGTAGTTTTCGAGTAAAATTTTACTCGAAAACTAACTAACTACTAAAATAGTTTCGTTCTGTCCGTCCACGTCCGTACGTGGACGGACAGGACGAAACTATAAGGGTTCCGTTTTAGCCATTCTGGCTACGGAACTCTAAAACGGACTACTTTAGACTACTACTGTCTGTAACTTTACTGTTTTTGGGCTGATTGACTCCAAAATTTATATCTGACGATCCCTTTGACTGTTTAGCATAGTACCTACTGTTAGTACTTAGTCAAAATTTCGAAAAATGCCCGTCAATTTGAAATTTGCTGTTTTTGGACTGATTGACTCCAAAATCGATATCTAACGATAACGATAACTAACTATCCCTTTGACTGTTAACATAGTACTGAAGTTAAAATTTGAAAAAATGCCTGCCATTTTGATGTTGCTGTTTTTGAGCTGATTAACTCCAATATAGATACATGAAGATCCTTTTGACCGTTTGATATAGTTATATTATAGATAAGTAGAAGTCAAAGTTTTAAAAAATGGCCGCCATTTTGAACTTTGCTATTTGGGCTGATTGACTCCAAAATCGATATCTGACGATCCCTTCGACTGTTTGACATAGTGCTGTGGTCAGAATTCGGAAAAATGGTCGCCATCTTCAGTTTTGCTGTTTTTCGGCTTTTCGGCAGTCAAAGGGATCGCCCGATTTTGGAAATCGATATCTGACGGTTCCTTTAACTGATTAACATAGTACTTTGCTGTTTTTGGGCTGATTGACTCCAAAATCCAGATACCTATCTGACAATCCCTTTAAACATTTAATATAAGTTCTGAAATTAAAAATGCTAAAACAACAACCTTGCAAAAATGCCCGCCATCTTTAAACCTTGATGTACTATTTATAACTAGCGCTGACGCAGCTAGTGCATTCTGATGCTTAGAAATTGAAAAATGAATAATTACATTTTTGCAAATACCAATAAGATTTGAAACAAGGAAAGTTCCCAAACAAATTGTTCGCATAGAGTACCTAATTACCTGTCAAACAGGACGAATATCCATATATTTTCTGATCCCTGTCATATTTGTGACCATTTGTAAATAATTTAAATATTCAATTAAGTAGTCCATGTAGTGACGGATTCTGAATACATACTTAATGTCACTACACCATCTCAACCCGTGGGTGTCATAAAAGGCGACTAAGGGAGTAACCTTATGCAGACAAGAGCACTGCGAAAAAAGGAAAATTCGTAACAAACCTTAGGTAGTTATACCAACCCGTCTGGCCAGCATGGTATACCTAGCAGGCAAAAGTCCCTCCAAAATCTTTGGAGGAGACCCGTGCCCAGCAGTGTGAAGTGGGACGTTTATGGGTTGTAATGATGATTCAAATAAGTGCTACAGAATAGTACTTATTTAATACTTACTACCGTACCACTCCATTAACGATAGATCCACCTTATTTTGATATGCATGTAGGTAGATATTGAACTACTGAGTGAGTATTGTGAGCTCTAGCATTATTTTACATTAAAATAGTACAAATGGCACAACACGTTCTTTTAAAATGTCCCTGATATATCAGTCTACTGTCTTTTTCCTCCATCGATCACCACTAAATCCGTACAAGTACTCCGTACGTAGGTATAACGGGCTCCCAAACCACCTGAAGTTCAACATAAAGTAGACCCAAGTAGGAAATGGGTGGAATTTTTTTTTTTAATGCCCCCTGGATAGAAAGTACTCTAAAAGTACATACCTACTGAAGATAAATAATTAACGGCTGTATCTTATGATTGCGTTTAGGTACTTAGACTCTGATTTTTTGACTGCTACAAGAGATTACAGACCTGCGTATTTGATAATTTCACCTTGATTCACCATTCACGTTCTTGAGAAAAATATTCTTAACAGACGAACGGAAAACGGAGTGATCCTATAAAATTTTCCTTTGAGGTACGGAACCCTAAAAACAGTGTTTTATAAGTCCGCACTCTTTATAATGATTGTCAACGGAAGTTTCTATAATCTGTGCTGAAGTCATCGGGCCTGCAGGTAGCAGCCTGTTAATCCGGGTCAACAGTTTTTTTTGTCAATACTAATAACATCACTTCTCACATTTACTTGTGTCAACAACTTGCTGTTTCCATTTCCGCTTACATACTATATTTATTACTTTGTACGGATTAAGTAAGTATGTGTGCATGTAGATTTTAACGTTCTATATGTTTCTATGTAATTGCCCCTACCAAAGTGACAAGTAAATAAGTTCATAGTAATTTAAAAATATGCAAAATACTAGGTATTCATTAAAATATTTACAGTATAACTTTTAAATAATAAACACAGCTAAACTTGATAAACAATAAAATATTAACCAGTATTTCTGACTCAGGCAAGTGAGTAAGTGAGTCTGCGTTCCTCGAGTAAAGGCTAACCTTCGGTTGATCCGATTTCTCAGTGAACAGTTTACTTTCGCGATAACATTTCTACATTTATTATTTTAAAGACCGTATTAAAAGACAAGCCGTATGCCATTTCACTGACACAATGTACGCCCAAATTCAGGAAAAGTATTTATGGATTCCACACTAAAGTTGTTGGGTTCCACAATTATTTACCCAATGTGGGGACCGAACGTATAACCTCATGATAGTATGCTATACGACTATACGACCAACAAAGCTGACAGTACTAAAGTTTTTCAAACGACTGACTTAGTGGCACAGCGCGGTAGCGTGAGCCATTGGTACTCACACGCCACACGGGTACTCATCAGGTTCCAGGGCGCTGATTTTGACTCGTCAGAACCTTAGAACGACGTATTTTTAAGACATAAGTTATCTAAAGATAATAATTTACCGTACTTAGTTCTACAACCATCAATTTTTTTAACCTAAAGTTTTTTTAACTATAAATAGACTAACATTTTCGGCCGACAATTTTCCGACATGCGACAGCTCAAAATCAGGGGACAGCCCCTTGATACTGACTCGTCGGATTGCTCCCGGATCGTAAACCTTTCGAATCTTAGTACATGTTATAAAATTGTTTACCGTATAGAAAATTTAAAACTGAATTATATAAGATCTTTTCCTACAACCATCTATTCCTATAACATTAAGTTTTTTTTAACTTTAATTAAAGTGACCTTTCCGGCCGAAATTACAGCTCAGAATCAGGGGGCTGGTCTGATCATATATTGGGTTTTACTGTCTTCAGTCAGCTCAGAGTCGGAAAGCTCGACTGGCTTTCTTTTAGGGTCATATTCATACCTACATGGACTGAAAAATATTTTAAATAGTGTGCACTCTAAATAAATTATTAATAGGTACAAAAAATTTAAGGTGACACAACAAAAAAAAGGAACAAAATAAAAAACAAAATTTGTTGATTCTTATTTTATGTAGCTTCCGCCCGCGGATTCACCCGGGTGGGCATATAGGTATTAAGCTGCCTATTTCTCTATCCGAAGCAAATTTCAAAATTAATCTAAATTCCTTCATTTCAAATATGAATATGCCAAATTTGAAGTTTTTAGTAAGTATAGCTGGCTCTATTACCGTAATTTTAAGCAAACATATAAGTAATTCGGTTTATTCCCTATCCCGTATGAATTTCGATAAATTCTTAGTGGGTGCCTATACACTACGGGAATCTGTGTCAGATATTTCAAGTTTTAGACCCAGTGGTTTGGGCTGTGCGTCGATATCAGTCATTCAGTTCCTGCTTTTATCTATAGGGTAAGGTTGCCTATATTGTACCAGTTAACAAACTTTACAAGCTATCACAAAAACTATTTAACTTAAGAGATTACTAGAAATAAAACGGTTGTACTATTGGTGTTCATTTTTTATTACTAGAAAATGAGGAAATTTAAAAAGAAATACGACAATTCAAGTTTTAAAGAAAGTCTGAAAAAGTACAATTTGGGAAACCGGTTTCCTTAATTGTACCACAGGTATCCTAAATTGTACTTCATGGTCGAAATGAGATTCAAGTGCCTCTTATTATCTGAAATCAGCGTTACCGTTTTAGGTTCATATTTATAAAAGATATTATCCATAAAGGTTTGAATATTGAGTAGTTTAACAGTGTTTGGAATGCCATTTTTTCCGCAGTGTCATAACTAGTCATAAGCCAGTTTTCAAACATCTTTATTGTGGGTCCAAACATAAGTTTTTCCATGTTTAACAAATGTGACACAAGCTTTTGTTCAAGTTCATCGTGAAAAACAGTTAGCCCACCCTTGGAAATGGTATGTTCATTCACATACTTGTTCAAAGTTGATAAACGTCTTTAAAGTGGATTTAGGTAGGTATATTGAACATGCGTGAACACTCGTGAATTTCCATGGATTTCTTTTCAAACAATCTAAAGCTTTTTCTAAGTCATCTGGCGTCAATATAAAATACGTTTAATCCTCTCCAAGCATCTGAAAACATTTCAATCTAGTTAACAATCAAGTTGAAGAACCACCATACACCTCAAATTGTACCGGTACATTTTAGGAGTTTCTGTTTTTGTCTTCACCCTACTAATATTTTATAGGTGAAGACTTTGCTTGTTTGTTTGTTTGAACGCGCTAATCTTAAAAAATCTTAAAAAGCACATTTATCGAGGAAGGTTATGGCTATATAACATCACGCTACGGCCAATAGGAGCTGAGCAGTGGCCAAACAAAAGCGGCGGGAGCGAGGCCCCGCGCGACTTTAAATTATAATTATAAACGTCGCACGGGGCCTTGCTCCCGTCGTTCTTTATTTGGCCTCTGCTTAGTTCCTATTGGGCGTAGCGTGTTGTTATACATAAGCTTCCTGCATAAATGGGCTATCCAACACTAAAATCTACTTACATCCCTAGACTCACAAAAAACTCCCAACATAACAAACTCACAAATTGTACCTCTTATTAATAATATATAATATATGATATAATACCTCTTATTAATATTATATAATATATGATATAATATCATATCAATGGATTATATTTTAAAATATGTCAAAATAGAGAGTAGATAGATTCTATTATAAATTGTCAGTAACTCCAGCTAGAAATAATAAAACTCGATCAATGGGAATAAGACTTTTTCTAATGGGTAAAAAACCTGACCGACAAATTGTGGTTGTATAACACCGAGATCTAACTTAGGTATGGAGTCAGGAATATAGGTAAGTAAGACGCGTACCTAATGCATTGTATTTACGTTTTTGAAATCTGTGAGAGACTACAATAAACAGTTAAGTACTATTACCGAGTTGTAGGTATTATGTGCCCGAAACACATAAGGTGATGCATGTAAAATGATACCTAATTATAACATTTATCTAAACGAGGAAACTCAATGATCAAACTTAAATCAATTTAAGTTGATTGGACAAATCTTTGTGTGATGAGCATAAAGGTTTGTTCTGTGTCTGGGTGTAATTTATCTATAATATGTATGTATTTACAAAAAAAAAAATGTATTTAAGTAGTATATCAGTTGTTTAGTACCCATAACACAAGCAAATATAATTGCTTACTTTGGGACTAGATGGCGCTGTGTGAATGTGGTAGAATATTAAAAAAATATTAAAAAAAAAATTGGCAGAATTATTGATACGGAACTTTTATTTAAGTTCAGGACCAAAATAAAACTATGTACCTTTACAAGTATCTGCATAGTTTTTTACTCAATATCTATTAAAAATGGTTTATGGCGAGTTTTTGTTCCTAAACTTTTTATTTTACCGCTGCCTTCATAAGTTTGCTATAATTTTTTTGGCATCACGTGCTACGTCAAATCGACGTTGTGTTGAGTAAGGAACTTAAATCTGTTAACTAGCTATAAGTTCCTTGTTGTTGAGTGTCATGGGTTCGCGTTCTGAGATAGGTCGTCTGGATATGTGTAACTAGTGTGATACAAAATATTGTGTATTCATTCTGAAATAGAATCACTGAAGCAAGAAGAAAATAATTTATTTTTCTCCTCCTCATCAAATAAAAGGGCATCAGAATTGTCTTGTCATTACTTGACAACATGTGTCCTTAATCCTTAACCGTGAACCTAACGAACTTAACATCTCTGCCCGCTTTTATTGACGATCTTTTGATAGTAGGTATAAGTACCGTAAGTTACCCATTGACGCGGACGTTACGATAAAGCCTATGACCCTGCCCTGCCAAGTATTCTACGTATACATTTGGTTGGTATATCACGCAAATATAGCATCAGCACTTCATAGTCAATCGAGCCAGCCAAATATCAAATACTTGCATAATAGTCCTATTAGCTATCAGCTTGACTGACAATGTCCTAGATTGTACTTATTATTGATGTCTAATGATAAAAAATCTCACCTGAATCTACTACATATAGCACTTATGATAATATTGATTCACGAAAATATGCTTGACCTAATAAATAACAAACTTGATGAAACAGTGACAGTCAGACGTATTACATTTTGCTACAATTTGTACTCCTTACATAATATAATGTAATTTTCAGTATCAAAATTTAATTGTATTATTTTTAATTTTAACAATTATGCAGAAGTGTCGTAACCAAGGGTAGGATTCCACAATGTCCTAAAAGGTTTCTATTTGGAAAGAGTTGACCAGTCAAACAAAGCGGATATGTGCCAGTAAAGCCGACAGATGTGTGGACAATGGGTCAGGATATAGGACTAGGGTGAGGAGTGTCCACTTAGGGGCTGTACGGTAATAATGGGGCGGCGCCGCCCAAGCTTCGGTCTGGGCGTGCGGCGCCCCACTCGTGGTACGAAAACGAGAGGTCGGTGGCACGAACAGAACGTGTGAGCAGGACGGTGAGACGGAGGCGGAGCCCCGCTACGCCGCTCCACTGTTGCCGGCGGCGCCCACTCTACCGCTCATTCGTCTCTCGCTTAGCCTCTGCTATGTAAACCGGCCTTGTTGTGAATCTAAACAAAATCGGTCAGTCGTCGTTTTGTTGCCGTGAGAGCAACGCGTCGTGAGGTTCCGCAATATCGGGTCGAGCATGTTGCGACAGTGAACGTAGACGACCAAGATGCACGCGTTGTTCGGTGAACAGAGTCCCTATGCGTATCGTGGTGGAGCCGCCGGCGGCTATTCTGCCAGTGTCACACCTTATGCTTACGAACAATATCGCTACGGTTATGGCGCCCCCTACCTGCATCCCCATCAACAACATGTCGGTGCGCCAAAAGACATGGTCAAACCACCCTACTCTTATATAGCGCTGATAGCCATGGCTATACAGAATGCACCAGAACGACGCATCACATTAAATGGTATCTACCAGTTTATCATGGAGCGATTTCCATACTACAGAGAAAACAAACAGGGATGGCAAAATTCTATCAGGCATAATTTAAGCCTTAATGAGTGCTTCGTGAAAGTGGCGAGAGACGATAAAAAACCTGGCAAAGGCAGTTATTGGACTCTAGATCCCGACTCTTATAATATGTTTGATAATGGTTCTTATTTGCGGCGGCGGCGTCGTTTCAAAAAGAAGGATGCGTTAAGAGAAAAAGAGGAAGCTCTAAAACGGCAACAGCAACTTCAACAAGCACAGGAGGCGTTGGCCGCACAGGAGGCTCTGAGCGCGGCTGACGCGCTGGGACAGCAGCGTGACGTCAAGCCAGACGTTAAGCCGCGCATTTTTGAGTGTCGACCAAAACGAGAACCAGGCTCTGATTGTGCGAGATATGATAAACCAGTGGACACACTCGACGACTTCAGTGAGCCTCGATTGCCTGCTTCCGCCGTATACTGTTCGCCCCAGCCATACTCACTAGCTGCCGAAGAGTTTCGTGCTGCCACATCAGGGTGGTACGCGGCGCCAGAACCACCGGCTGAGCAGCTACCACCAGCCTTCCGAGACCTGTTTGAACCGCCTAGTTGTCAGCTGGCGGGTTTTCGGAGTGGTTCACCGGTGCCGGACGCATACCGAGCGTCACCGCCGCCACACCATCACTACCGCACTCCCGCGCCCTCCTATTACCACCACCAAGCGTGCGTTGCCGCCGCACCGGCTCCAGCTCATAAGTCCTACTGAGACTCTGCCCTCAGGTGAGAATCATGTTTACTAATATTCGCTTGCGGTATGCGACTTTCTTTTATTAGTGTAGTTAGCGTTCGCGAATTTCGCTGTGCGAGTCGCTCCGTCGCGGTCGCCGGGGGAGCGCCGGTGTGCATCGAGACACTTCGTGACGTGGTTGTGGTTGCAGGAGGCCGGCATCGCTCGGCGCCGAACGGATTTAGCCGCACGCGTCAGTTCCAGAGCGGATAAATATAGCGCAGTAGCCGGAGATGCCGTGGAGGCAAGTGGCGGCGCGTCGATAACCACTGTTTACAGATCGGCGGCCGACCCTGCCGCCTCCCGCTCCGTTCACACCTATAGGTATGTCGAAATTCCACATGTGTTAGAATACTAGATGTAACAATAAGTGGTGACGGCGGCAGGGTGTGCGTGCGCGGCCCAGTGTGCGTGCGCCTGCGCCGCCACCGCCACCGCCGCCGCCGACTCTAAACACCTCGATATATGATGCTTCACGGAAGTTGCACAGATCGTTTGTTTTGATTGGTTCTGGACATACATTATCCAAAGAATTTGTGGCGTTATCTAGGTTAGATACGTTTGGAATATCTATCATAAGATTGTTTACGGATGTTTTGAGCGGCACCACCGGAAATCCCTATTTAAATTCAAATGGAATGCCAGTGCAAAAATTCAACTGTAACCGAAATACACACAAAGTGTTTGTACAAAACATATTTAAGATTCATATTATTTTGTTTAACGTAGACTTTTGAATTTTTAAAAGCAACCTTCGTTGTTTCAATTCTTTATCAGTCAAACAACTGTCCATCTGGTGACCAAGTGTCGGCACCGCAAGAAAAAATAACAAAAGCGTGTATGGGAACTGCAGGATAATACAACAGAATAGAACACTCCGCTGATTTAACGAAGTATGCGATCTAAAATTCATCTTATTCTAGGGCTTATATTGGATTGTTTTAATATTTAATCAGGAAAAGGACTAGACTGCTGAAAAAAATACTACGGTACAATATTGTATTAAAGTTATTTACTTGAGTGTTTCAATTAAATCATCATGGCAATTGTAGAAATTCTCGCTTAAGGTCGCTTAGGTCTAAAATCCAAATATTAAAAAAAAATTTAAAGAAATTGAAGGATTTTGTATGACCTAGCTATTGACCTGCCTTGTGTCAAGTGAATGTCAAAGTCACAACCAAGGTACTGCCTCTCTTACAATGGATGCTGGAGCTTAAATGATAGAGTCCTTCTGTGAGGTTGCAGTCCATTAAAATGCTTATTACACAAACATAAGAATAATACAACCTTTTAATCCTTCCTTCATCTATATCAAACTGAGTTGAAAAAAGACAATTAATAAACTCAGCCTAAAATCTACAGAAATGCTACTAAACACCTTTTTTTCTTACTTATTTAACGCAACAATTTGTAAACAATTTAGGATAAGAATATAGGAAAAGAAATGTGTTAACGCCAGACCACACGTGCTTTCGTTGAAGAAGTTTACATAGGTTACACTGAATCTTTCTTCAGTATAAGTATATAACCTATATGTATGTACTCCATCGAAAATGAGCAGCGATGCTTACAACATGTATGTATTTATTGGGCGGAGTGTCCGAGGTAGGAGGCACTCCACAGACTCATAAAACAATGTCGTAAAATATTACGATTGAACACTATAAATATTTTAACGGCTCACTGTATTTCATAAAACAGAATATGTATATAAAACGTTATTTATTAGGTGTCGGTCAACACTTATTAAAGAAATAATTTATTTTGTAAGCAATAGTATGTTATTGTTCTATTGCAAGCTAAAATAAAAAATTGTACAAAATTATGTAAATCTAACTCTTGACATAAGTATCTACTTTCAAGATTTGTTTTTTGCTCAGTCACGCGGAAATTACTGAAACGTTTTGGATCAACTTCAGTGATTTTCATTCCCCTAAGTGTATTATTTTGCATTGGAAATACTTTTATTAAAATAATATTGTTGGTTCAATTTTTTTTCCGAAGTCTCGAATTTTTCTTCATGATTGACCTACCTAGTTCGAAAACGAAACTAGTGGAAATATGTGGGTTTCTTCCCGATATTTTTTTTACTATTAGCAGATGGTAAGTCCACAAAGTGAAATGCACATGGTACTACCCGTTGATATCAAACGCGGACCCCACGATTTGCATACCGGTCACTCACTCATTCGGCTAAGAAAATTGGTAGCATTCTTTTATCCTGTAAATTAGATAATGAACTCTGAGAGTTTGTTCTAGATTGACGTTACATAAAGATGGTGCACCTACCTACCATTACTTGAATATTTACTCTAACTTATAGCTATCCTATTAAGGTCTTTTAATTATAAAAAAATTACATAATCGTACAGAACCCTCGATGCACAAGTCCGACTCGCACTTGTTTGTTTTTTTAAAACAAAAAGACGTTTGTGCCGCCTAAGATATCATTTTAACAAATAACGAAATACATAATTCGTTATGTATGTACCTATGTACTCAGCTACGACGTCAAAAACAAACACAATCTTGTTATTGTATGCCTACGACGCGACGTAGGGTCTACGAATGTCTTCGACAAAATATTACAAAATTACTTTGGTTTGATAATTACTAATAGCTTGATGTCAGAAAAACTTTTCGTGAATTTTGTTTATTTTCTTTGAAATAGGTATATGTTCATTTAATAAACATAAATTTGTTCCTAGTAGTATGTTATAGTCGTCATCTCATGTTGCTGGGCTGACTATATAAGAATAAAAAACTCCTTATCAAACCATGGAGTCAGGGGATTATTCTTTTAAGTTATTTGAAGCCGGATTAAATTTTCCTTAAAAAGCTTGATTCTTGTGTTTGACTTTCTTTGTAGTGAATTTAAAATATGCTCTTGTGAAACCCTATCTACTAAATAAATAAATCAAAGAATGTTATAAAAGTGGGAACTTTAATTGTATGGAGCTGTCTAAGTACACGTAGAGTAAACCCACCGCGTGATAGACATAAATTGAACTAACAATAAACGAGTTACTTTGTAAAATGCTTGTTGTTAATGAATCATTAAGCTAACTACCAAAGGTGTAGTTGCTTAAGCGTTCATTTTAATTTCACTGTAGTAAAGTTTACGTTCAGTCACTTAAGGTGGTGGCCAGAAAAAGTAGCTGAGAAAGCTATATGTATATATGTAACTACATTAGGCGATATTTTTAATAAGACAACGCCCGCTCTAATTTTCTGTCTTTGTGTCGCGGGGTCTTTACTTACAAGCATACAATTAACAGTTAAATATACCCAGACTCGAAACAAATATCTATGAATCTCATCCAATCTCGTCGAAATTGTCTCGTGTGGGAATCGAACGTTACTTGGCACAACGCGGTGAAGTTAGTGGCGAGGCGACCACCGTCAACCTTTTATTGTTTATTTTAATTGCTATATTTTTAGGGTTCCGTACCTAATAAAAGCGGTACCTTTATAGGATCACTCCGTTATCCGTCTGTCTGTCCGTCCATTCTTTTCAAAAACGCGTAGAGGTAAGCGTACCTATATCAAATACTCGGGTCTGCAATCCCTTAGAGCAATACAATCAGACTTCTAAGTAAACGCAATCAAAAGATACAGCCGTCTATGCTCCGTTTTTGTCGAATATGTTAACCATAAAAAAGTCAACATTTATAGAGTTATTTCCCGTTGACCTAGGATCATGAAATTTGGCAAGAACCAATATCAAGTTGCACAAGTAAAGCAAAAAATAAGAATACCGTAAATATATATATAAATATATTAGAAGGGGTATAAAATGTTACACGTAAAAACTTAGAGTAAGAGTGAGAGTTTATTCCGGACTGACGTTACGTTAAAAATAGTGCACCGACCTATACACGAACATTTATCTTACAAATAACTATCCTGTTAGCTACTTATCTTACCTTAAAATAAAAATAAAAAATGAAAAAATACATGTTCGTACGGAGCCTCAGTACGCGAGTCCGACTCCCACTTGACCGGATTTGTTTTTTAAGTTTATTTCCGCACTTGCGAATGAGCTCTGTGTGACAGGGGACTTAAATCTACTTACTATTAACGGACACAAAATACCTACACCCAGGTATAGAAAACTATTTTTGCGGTGGTAAAAATATTAAATTGATCTACGTCGGGAACGAACCCACAACCTCTTTCTGAACAGTCGAATATTACACCACGAGGCACTTGAAAATAATCAGCATCATCTTCACCATCATATTATAATATCAGCCATAGAACGTCCATTGTTGGACAGAGACCTCCCCAAGTAATTTTCAATAGGACCGGCTATATACGGCTTGCATCCAGCGCGATCCTGCAGTCCAGATCAGATTAATATATGATATAATCTGTCCACATCGTAAACAACTTTACCTAGCTCAAAATAAATTACGAACTAATTGTTACTCACTGTCTGTTGCATACAAACGTTTGCACAAGTACGATATTATAACTTAGTGTTTTAATATCGTAGTTGTGCTAAAGTTTATATACGAGTGAATTATGTCACATAAGAAGGATATTTTAATGTAAATTTGAAGTCAGACTTATGACTATCATTTTAATAAATTGCTAAGTTAATGAAATGTGTGGTTCTATATACTAACTAAAAATCTGATTAAGTTTTATAATGAAATGTATGTCATAGTTTTTGCGGTAGAACGAGTGTATTGCGAGGTTAGTATGACTGTGTATGTTATATACATACACAGCTTTTAAGCTTCGATGAGATTTGTTTATCTATTAGAGTTAGACAATTTAAATTTCCAGTTGTAGGCGTCATATACATATGTAGTCTTTCTTTTATAGGTACACCGTAGCGCGCGGATCCTAGGTCTATGGGTACAGCTTATAATTAATTGACTAAAAATAGATTAAGAAAGTTAGTAAAAAACACAGGCATAATGTCAGTAATAAGAATTTTTATTTGTATCTATTAATAAATTACTCCTTTTATTACTCGACGGCCGACGCTGACTCCAGACAAAATAACTGTTTTAGTCAACTCGACTTTATTTAAACATATCTCAAAATAAATTAGCAGATGACAAAAAAAATTGACGCATCCGGATTTCCTAATGGAACAACAGCATTATTTTTTTAGACGTAGCGTAAGACATTCTCAGAATACAAAGAATTCGTATGGATTGTATGACGTCGTACTTTACTCAATATTTCAATAAATTGATAAAAGTAATTTGCTGTTTTTGTACACAATATAACTTTCGAGGAAGGTTCGACGAAGAATTATTTTTTTAAACTTTTAAAAAATTAAATTAAAAAGCAGTACCACTACATACTTAATTAATGTACGGTATATAATATAATGTGCATAGTAGTGCATATCTGCAGGAGGACCGATGCACGGTGGAGCAAGCGTGTCCTGGAATGGGGACCACGACACGGCAAGGGTGTAATAGGACGCCCCCCAGCTAGGTGGACTGACGACTTAAAAAAGATCACTGGGTCTGACCGGATGCGGAAGGCGGAGGCCCGAGTGTTATGCGTGTTAGGGGAGGGCTTCGTCCAGCTGTGGCCTGCAATGGGCTGAAATGATGATGATAATGATGAAAAAATTTAATGGTCCTGGGAACCGAATTCCACGTGGGTGGAGTCGTGGGCAACAACCAGTAATTATAAAAAACCTGTAACCAATCGGTATTGTTAGCATCGTCTATATATAAAATATTATAAACTAGTTAAACTAAAATTAGTGACATAAAACAACATAATAATAAATAAATTAGCCATTTAATTTTAATAATGAGTAATTTTCTTTTGTCCTAGGTATGGTGGACTAAGACAGCGGGAGGCTGAATGCAGGGGACTTGAGAATATAAAACGGTTCTCTAATGTTCGGCCGCGACATACAGTGTAAGCTATTCCGAGTGGTGCCATGAACAGTTACGATTCACTTCACTCGCTATCGTCAGTCTCTTGCAGATCGACCATAGATAGTGCCCGAAGACTTATTTTAGTATGTATTATATTCGTTCAATTGTGAACATAATATAAATAGATAAGACGATATCCGAAAATTCCGAAATTAATAGTATTCAACTTATTATATAGGTAGGCCTTGATGCATCCATATAACAGTATTTTCTTCTTAAACAGTATTAATGTGCATGAAACTTAACATTACAACTTTTATGTAAACAGTTAAGGTATTGTAAATAGTGATATATATAGTTTTTCTATAATTATAGAGACCCCTGTGTGAAAATAGTAAAATTTAGTGAAATTGTAAGTGGACGTGCGCTTATTCTAGTCTGCTACTGTTGGCCAAAATATTGTGACAGAAAATGTAAACAATGTAATAGTTCGCTTATCAACAAATGAAGTAAGAGTAAAGAAGTAGATAGATACGCAATTATTGTTTATGAATGTGAGAAATATCAATCGCAATTGTACAGAAAGTGCATAACACGAAAAGGCCTTCGGTAATTTTGAACCTTATGATTATTACAATTGATTAATATCTACTATTTTTCTCTTCATAGTAGTTATCGTAGAGTTTGTGCACATCCGTATCCAATATTTATATTTCCAAACATTTTACATGAGAGAAAATATCTAATTCAGAAACATGGTAACGGATGTATAATATTCTGTTAATTCAACATTTTATTATATTTCATGGTAGACGTGAATTCTACAGAAAAATTCAAAGTTTTGCCTTCTGAACTGTTATACATAACAAACAATTACATGTAAAAAAAGTTTGTAACTAAAATATAAACGTACTATGTATGTTAATAATAATTATTAAGCTTAGCCATTAGTTGTAATAGAATAAATATTTAACGGACACACTATTTTTGGTTCAACATAATATGAATACAAATAATTATACCTACAATACCTAAATATTATCTCATACGTTATAGTAATAGGACTATATTAGTTGCACAATCATTAATTAATTGGATCATGTATTCAAATGGACTGCCTATTATTCAGAAGAGGATCCTTTTCTGAATATCCAAAAAGAAATAAATATTATTTAAATTCTTAGTAAAAAACGTTCAAATCACTCTTTTGAATTATAAGCAGAGATTTCAATAATGAAACTAGCGACCGTGCTTGTCTACGTGTGTATGTTTAATCAGTGCAGATAGTACAGGGGTTAAGATGTAGATTTAGGCTAAGCTTTGGACCATTCAAAGTTCTTAAAATACTCTTCACAACTATCAATTAATTGAAAGTTTATTTTTGGTATAAGAAAAGCCCACATCAAAATTTTTGCGGTATTATAAGACGCCATCCTCTACTCCGCTTAGTAGTAGAAAATTGCAGAAACATCACATTTGCATGAAAGTAGTGCCGCAGACTGCAGTTCTTCTTTTTTCTTTTATGTCGGTCGATAGATTAGTCTTATTAATCGATCGATCTAACATGGTATCGGACAATAAATAAGTATGATATTATGCTATAACTAATCGATTCTCATTAACATAAATAATTTTATCGACACACTGACCGAACCATCACCACCAAAAGTTTGTAGTTTGCAGCAGCTTTTGAATATTAGTATGTTTGCTGCGTTGCAGCCCATCGCATCATTTTCATGTGTGTTTTTCTTAATCAAATAAATGAGTTCTAATTACAAATAGCATTTCAATGTGATAAATACAAATTAATACTAAAGTTTTAGGGCACTCGTTCATGATAACAATATAAACGTAGTTGGAATTATTCTAGATGTTTTATTGGTTCAAAATAAGATATAAATTGATTGTAATATCTCAAAAAGGCAATTACATCAACTCTTTAGTAATTTACTCTATTTGGCTTTTCAATAAGTAAAATTATATCCAAATCACAACAGACATTTTATAGGAATATTTTATAATAGTCTTGTGACATAGCAAGCGTAGCTTTTGTAGGAAACAATCAATTTTCGCACTATATTAAAGCACTATCAAAAAACCCGTTAAGTAGGTACAAAATAATAAAAGTATCTGGTTCGAATTATTTATTATTCACAAGGAAAAATAAATCACTCTGTAACCACAGAAACACAATTTTTAATGTTAATTATTTTAATAAATATTGTAGGAATATATGTATATTTGTTGATGACAAGCAGAACGACATAACTAAATTACAACAGTACATTTTAAATAGATGTTGTCCCTAAAATGTAACAATTTATTTAGATCACAGTATTATTTATTTTCGTGCATAGTTAAAAATAAACTACCTACCTATTAGCTAATAACTTTGTGATAATTATGGTAATCGTGTGTACATAAATGTATTTAATAATAAATGTTTATTTGTATTTAGCATATCGACCATTCTTGTCTTTTTATTTTATTTAGCTATGCTAACCCCGCTAACCTATTCAAACAAATAGACAATAAAGCTACCATAGGGAAAATAATTATAAGAATTTTTGAAATAGTAGGTAAGTCTTTTAATTATTGATTTATAGATATTGTTTCTGTGATTTTATGCAGCCTGCAACCAATGGCCACCGTCAACATTTACTAGGTCCTCGATACATCTGACAAAATCGCTTGCAGTGGCGGAAATTAGGTGAGGACTATGTCCAGCAGTGGGTGTAATTGGGCCGATATGATGATGATGATATTTCTGTGAGATGAATACTATCACGAATGTTATGCTAAAGTATTATTTGTGTAAGACTTGCGACCCTACAATAATTATACTATCTACAATCCCGCAGATTTTCAGTCAATAACACAATCAATATCAAAGTGTCAAATCCACGCATCATACCTAGGTAAGTATTTCAAGCCCGCTGATGCCGCGCTGTTATGTACAATTCGCCATCTCATCTGTTCGTAAGGCATCACTTTCACACGAATGTATTCTTTCTATGTAAGTATAAAATATGTAATTGATAAGTGGATCATTTTCAAATTTTGTGCAGAACTTATATTTAATCTTTAAAAACACTGCAATATCTCTATGACTAGAGCTTCAAAAATAAACCTTGACGTAAGTACCTAGCACCTAATCAGATAACTAAAATGATACAAACTTACATAAAAAATATTTAAACGAAACACATTTCAGGTCTTATCTACTTATACAGTTTTTACTAATATGTAAATGTAATATTACTTCATAATTACCAACAGTTATATTCACTTTTACTACCAAATGGTCTGATCAGCCTGTTTAGGCTAAATTCCCTCCAGATTCTTTGGAGCAGACCCGTGTCCAGCAGTGGGACGTTTATGGGTAAAAAAATATTGGATGTTCACTTTTCTAATCGAAGTACTTACCTACTTAGTTACTTATGATTTTCTTTTTAATAGACTGCTGTCTTATAACATATTTAAAAAAAATCACTATTATAGATAACGTCTATAATAGTGTAACACTTCTAACTCATCATAAAGAATATTAAGTATAGCTGATATGCATCGACTTATGTCTCATAATGTGCCTAATTTTAACAATTTTATAGCAAAACTATATTTTCTACTTAAATCATTAACTATATGTCCCAAAGATTAAAAAATAACTAACAAGTACTCAAAATGAGCTTTATTAAATGTCCAGTTCTTGGAACGAAGCAGAAGTAGGTACTACGTGTGTCAGACAGAGCGTTCGTTAGTGAGTAACAATTTTAGCTTGTTTGTAGTGTGAATGAAACGAAACGCACGAGTGGCCACTTGTCCGATCCGATACGAAACTGATTTTATCGAATCATCACTCAATCAAATGTTTAAAGGTACCTACGCACGTTGTATAAATCGAAACGAAGCCATTGAAAAAACATGTCAATAAAATTAGGCAGGCAAGTAGGTAGTTGGATTAACTTTGATGCGCTACGTTTATCGTATCAGCACATGGATAGGTAACATCTAACATTATAGTGTTTTACCAGCTTTTCTAATAGCTCTACCTGTAGTACATATATATGCAGCAGGCAAATTGGTTCACATATTTTATTTATCTGGTTATTCTGAAACATTTACAAGTTATGGATTTCATAACAAATACTTGTTGAGATCAATTTTTAGGTAAGTGACCTTTTAAACTCTATAAGACCACTAACCTATTAATTTGTTCATAATGTAAGGTTAAAATGACCTCGGTCTCGGATATTTAACTTACAGACTTAAACAAATAATGCTTTATGTGTCATTAAGTACCTAATCCTTAATTTGTTAAAGTTTACTCTGTAGCTGTAGGTGGTATTTCTAAAGGACTAAGTATGAACTTGCTAACGAGCGTCGGTCGGCATGGGATGGTAAGTGATAAGTTACCCTCCCGAACAGTCTCAGGGTCACAGTGTAAGTGTAAGAAGTGCTTTCTTGCGGAGAACGTTGGAATGCTCAAAGTCAAAAGTCAAAGTCAAATCTTTTTATTTCATTTTGATCACATACATGATACTTATGAGCGTCATACAAAGCCAAAGAAAGGTGTCAGCAAATTTGCCTACGGCCAGTTCACTGACGAGGTTGAGCTCTGAGAAGAAATTGGCAAGAAACTCAGGCCACTCTTTTTAATCACCATAGTAGTTACAGTTTTAATTGGTTACAGTTTGAAATATCACAGAAAAGTACAGAACCAAAACACCATACTAAATCAAATTCAATAAAATTTGGATATGAGAAAAAAATAAAATATAAACAATCAAACTTTTATTTGTTTTCGTCAAGAACTATGGTAGGTATGTGGGATCATCACTTGGTACCAACTATGTATTCGGAAACGGTAAAAACATTTTGTGAACACATTGTTTTGCAATATAAACTTAAAAAAAAAGGAACTGAATAATTTAGGAGTGCTAAAGCACAGCATGCGACGACTGACCAGTAGTGTTGAGAAAATGAGCCTCGAGTCGGAAGCTCGAACCCTGAGTCGAAGCTCGCGAGCCTTCAAGGCTCGAGCCTTGAGGGCTCGCGAGCCTTAAAGGCTCAAGCCTTGAGGGCTCGCGAGCCTTGAAGGCTCGAGCCTTGAGGGCTCGCGAGCCTTCAAGGCTCAAGCCTTGAGGGCTCGCGAGCCTTGAAGGCTCGCAAGCCCTGAAGAGAAGGCTCGAGCCTTGAGCCCTAAGCGAGCTTTGTATGATTATTAACCTACTATAAGTACATAATAATATATTATGTATTAAGTTCTATCGAAATATTTTATTCAAAGTTCAATGACCCTGTATCTTCTGAGTGCAAAGTGTGACCTGTGATTAAAAATAGTTTGATAAATGATATCATAAGATACCTATATTAGGTTTGAGTCGAGTAAAGTACTACCTTGCCACTACAGGTCCTATTGGTTATAGCGTGATGTTATGAAGCCTATAAAGTACCTACATAGGTACTATATTAGTAGAGTCGCGAGTCTTATTATCTTATATCGAAAGTTTATGTAGAGTAAAGTACTACCTGGCCAATACAGCTCCTATTGGTTATAGCGTGATGTTATGTAACCTATAAAGTACCTATATAGGTACTATATTAGAAGGGTCGCGGGTCTTATATCGAAAGTTTGAGTCGAGTAAAGTACTACCTGGCCAATACAGCTCCTATTGGTTATAGCGTGATGATATGTAACCTATAAAGTACCTACCTACATAGGTACTATATTAGTAAGGTCGCGGGTCTTATATCGAAAGTTTGAGTCGAGTATAGTACTACCTTGCCACTACAGCTCCTATTGGTTATAGCGTGATGTTATGTAGCCTATAAAGTACCTACATAGGTACTATATTAGTAGGGTCGCGGGTCTTATATCGAAAGATTGAGTCGAGTAAAGTACTACCTGGACAATACAGCTCCTATTGGTTATAGCGTGATGTTATGTAGCCTATAACTTGAAATACAAAAATGTAAGATAGAAAAGAAGCAAATGTATGTAGGTACTACCTAGCTAGGTACTTTACTGAATACCTACGCTCGCTCGGCTCTCGGCGTGGTCTAAATTTAAAAATATGGCCGCCATCTTGAAATTTGTTGTTTTTGGGCTGATTGACTCCAAAATCGATATTTGACAATCCCTTTGACTGTTTGACATAGTGCTTTAGTCAGAATTTGCGAAAGTGGCCGCCATCTTGAACTTTGTTGTTTTTGGGCTAATTTACTCCAAAATTGATATTTGACGACCCCTTTGACTGTTTGACAAAGTGCTTTAGTCAGAATTTGCGAAAGTGGCCGCCATCTTGAACTTTGTTGTTTTTGGGCTAATTTACTCCAAAATTGATATTTGACGACCCCTTTGACTGTTTGACATAGTGCTGATGTCAAAATTTTCAAAAGTGGCCGCCATCTTGAACTTTGTAGTTTTTGGGCTGATTGACTTCAAAATCGATATCTGACGATCCCTTTGACTGTTTGACAAAGTGCTGATGTCAAAATTTTCAAAAATGGCCGCCATCTTGAACTATGTTGTTTTTGGGCTGATTGACTCCAAAATCGATATCTGACGCTCCCTTTGACTGTTTGACATAGGGCTGATGTCAAAATTGGCAAAAGTGGCCGCCATCTTGAACTTTGTGGTTTTTGGGCTGATTGACTTCAAAATCGATATCTGACGATCCGTTTGACTGTTTGACATAGTGCTGATGCCAAAATTTGCAAAAGTGGCCGCCATCTTGAACTTTGTTGTTTTTGAGTTGATTGGCTCCAAAATTGATATTTGACGACCCCTTTGACTGTTTGACAAAGTGCTTTAGTCAGAATTTGCGAAAGTGGCCGCCATCTTGAACTTTGTTGTTTTTGGGCTAATTTACTCCAAAATTGATATTTGACGACCCCTTTGACTGTTTGACATAGTGCTGATGTCAAAATTTTCAAAAGTGGCCGCCATCTTGAACTTTGTAGTTTTTGGGCTGATTGACTTCAAAATCGATATCTGACGATCCCTTTGACTGTTTGACAAAGTGCTGATGTCAAAATTTTCAAAAATGGCCGCCATCTTGAACTATGTTGTTTTTGGGCTGATTGACTCCAAAATCGATATCTGACGCTCCCTTTGACTGTTTGACATAGGGCTGATGTCAAAATTGGCAAAAGTGGCCGCCATCTTGAACTTTGTGGTTTTTGGGCTGATTGACTTCAAAATCGATATCTGACGATCCGTTTGACTGTTTGACATAGTGCTGATGCCAAAATTTGCAAAAGTGGCCGCCATCTTGAACTTTGTTATTTTTGGGCTGATTGACTCCAAAATCGATATCTGACGATCCCTTTGACTGTTTGACTTAGGGCTGATGTCAAAATTGGCAAAAGTAGCCGCCATCTTGAACTTTGTTGTTTTTGGGCTGATTGACTTCAAAATCGATATCTGACGATCCCTTTGACTGTTTGACATAGTGCTGATGTCAAAATTGGCAAAAGTGGCCGCCATCTTGAACTTTGTTGTTTTTGAGTTGATTGGCTCCAAAATTGATATCTGACGATCCCTTTGACTGTTTGACATAGTGCTGATGTCAAAATTTGCAAAAGGGGCCGCCATCTTGAACTTTGTTGTTTTTGGGCTGATTGACTTCAAAATCGATATCTGACGATCCCTTTGACTGTTTGACATAGTGCTGATGTCAAAATTTTCAAAAGTGGCCGCCATCTTGAACTTTGTAGTTTTTGGGCTGATTGACTTCAAAATCGATATCTGACGATCCCTTTGACTGTTTGACAAAGTGCTGATGTCAAAATTTTCAAAAATGGCCGCCATCTTGAACTTTGTTGTTTTTGGGCTGATTGACTCCAAAATCGATATCTGACGCTCCCTTTGACTGTTTGACATAGGGCTGATGTCAAAATTGGCAAAAGTGGCCGCCATCTTGAACTTTGTGGTTTTTGGGCTGATTGACTTCAAAATTGATATCTGACGATCCCTTTGACTGTTTGACATAGTGCTGATGTCAAAATTTTCAAAAGTGGCCGCCATCTTGAACTTTGTAGTTTTTGGGCTGATTGACTTCAAAATCGATATCTGACGATCCCTTTGACTGTTTGACAAAGTGCTGATGTCAAAATTTTCAAAAATGGCCGCCATCTTGAACTTTGTTGTTTTTGGGCTGATTGACTCCAAAATCGATATCTGACGCTCCCTTTGACTGTTTGACATAGGGCTGATGTCAAAATTTGCAAAAGTGGCCGCCATCTTGAACTTTGTGGTTTTTGGGCTGATTGACTTCAAAATCGATATCTGACGATCCCTTTGACTGTTTGACATAGTGCTGATGTCAAAATTTGCAAAAGTGGCCGCCATCTTGAACTTTGTTGTTTTTGGGCTGATTGGCTCCAAAATTGATATTTGACGATCCTTTTGACTGTTTGACATAGGGCTGATGTCAAAATTGGCAAAAGTAGCCGCCATCTTGAAGTTTGTTGTTTTTGGGCTGATTTTGGAGTCGATCAAATATGTATCAATTTTGGAGTAAATTAGCTCAACAACAACAACAACAAAACAACAAAGGGATCGTCAGATATCGATTTTGATGTCAATCAGCCCAAAAACTACAAAGTTCAAGATGGCGGCTACTTTTGCCAATTTTGACATCAGCCCTATGTCAAATAGTCAAAGGGATCGTCAGATATCGATTTTGGAGTCAATCAGCCCAAAAACAACAAAGTTCAAGATGGCGGCCACTTTTGCAAATTTTGACATCAACACTATTTCAAACAGTCAAAGGGATCGTCAAATATCAATTTTGGAGTAAATTAGCCCAAAAACAACAAAATTCAAAATAGCGGCCTTTTTTGCAAATTTTGACATCAGCACTATGTCAAACAGTCAAAGGGATCGTCAGATATCGATTTTGAAGTCAATCAGCCCAAAAACAACAAAGTTCAAGATGGCGGCTACTTTTGCCAATTTTGACATCAGCCCTATGTCAAACAGTCAAAAGGTTCGCAAATATCAATTTTGGAGCCAATCAGCCCAAAAACAACAAAGTTCAAGATGACGGCCACTTTTGCCAATTTTGACATCAGCACTATGTCAAACAGTCAAAGGGATCGTCAGATATCGATTTTGATGTCAATCAGCCCAAAAACTACAAAGTTCAAGAAGGCGGCTACTTTTGCCAATTTTGACATCAGCCCTATGTCAAACAGTCAAAGGGATCGTCAGATATCGATTTTGGAGTCAATCAGCCCAAAAACAACAAAGTTCAAGATGGCGGCCACTTTTGCAAATTTTGACATCAGCACTATGTCAAACAGTCAAAGGGATTGTCAAATATCAATTTTGGAGGAAATTAGCCCAAAAACAACAAAATTCAAAATGACGGCCACTTTTGCAAATTTTGACATCAGCACTATGTCAAACAGTCAAAGGGATCGTCAGATATCGATTTTGAAGTCAATCAGCCCAAAAACAACAAAGTTCAAGATGGCGGCTACTTTTGCCAATTTTGACATCAGCCCTATGTCAAACAGTCAAAAGGATCGTCAAATATCAATTTTGGAGCCAATCAGCCCAAAAACAACAAAGTTCAAGATGGCGGCCACTTTTGCAAATTTTGACATCAGCACTATGTCAAACAGTCAAAGGGATCGTCAGATATCGATTTTGAAGTCAATCAGCCCAAAAACAACAAAGTTCAAGATGGCGGCCACTTTTGCAAATTTTGACACCAGCACTATGTCAAACAGTCAAAGGGATCGTCAGATATCGATTTTGAAGTCAATCAACTCAAAAACAACAAAGTTCAAGATGGCGGCCATTTTCTCAAATTCTGACTAAAGCACTATGTCAAACAGTCAAAGGGATCATCAGATATCGATTTTGGAGTCAATCAGCCCAAAAACAACAAAGTTCAAGATGGCGGCCACTTTTGCAAATTTTGACATCAGCACTATGTCAAACAGTCAAAGGGATCGTCAGATATCGATTTTGAAGTCAATCAGCCCAAAAACAACAAAGTTCAAGATGGCGGCCACTTTTGCAAATTTTGACATCAGCACTATGTCAAACAGTCAAAGGGATCGTCAGATATTGATTTTGAAGTCAATCAGCCCAAAAACAACAAAGTTCAAGATTGCGGCCACTTTTGCAAATTTTGACATCAGCACTATGTCAAACAGTCAAAGGGATCGTCAGATATCGATTTTGAAGTCAATCAGCCCAAAAACAACAAAGTTCAAGATAGCGGCTACTTTTGCCAATTTTGACATCAGCCCTATGTCAAACAGTCAAAAGGATCGTCAAATATAAATTTTGGAGCCAATCAGCCCAAAAACAACAAAGTTCAAGATGGCGGCCACTTTTGCAAATTTTGACATCAGCACTATGTCAAACAGTCAAAGGGATCGTCAGATATTGATTTTGAAGTCAATCAGCCCAAAAACAACAAAGTTCAAGATGGCGGCCACTTTTGCAAATTTTGACATCAGCACTATGTCAAACAGTCAAAGGGATCGTCAGATATCGATTTTGGAGTCCATCAACCCAAAAACAACAAAGTTCAAGATGGCGGCCATTTTCGCAAATTCTGACTAAAGCACTTTGTCAAACAGTCAAAGGGATTGTCAGATATCGATTTTGGAGTCAATTAGCCGAAAAACAACAAATTTCAAGATGGCGGCCACATTTATAAATTTTGACCACGCCGAGAGCCGAGCGAACGTAGGTATTCAGTAAAGTACCTACATACATTTGCTTCTTTTCTATCTTACATTTTTGTATTTCAAGTTATAGGCTACATAACATCACGCTATAACCAATAGGAGCTGTATTGGCCAGGTAGTACTTTACTCGACTCAAACTTTCGATATAAGACCCGCGATCCTTCGAATATAGTACCTATATAGGTACTTTATAGGTTACATAACATCACGCTATGACCAATAGGAGGTGTATTGGACAGGTAGTACTTTACTCGACTCAAACTTTCGATATAAGACTCGCGACCCTTCTAATATTGTACCTATGTAGGTACTTTATGGGCTACATAACATCACGCTATAACCAATAGGAGCTGTATTGGCCAGGTAGTACTTTACTCGACTCAAACTTTCGATATAAGACCCGCGATCCTTCTAATATAGTACCTATATAGGTACTTTATAGGTTACATAACATCACGCTATGACCAATAGGAGGTGTATTGGACAGGTAGTACTTTACTCGACTCAAACTTTCGATATAAGACTCGCGACTCTACTAATATAGTACCTATGTAGGTACTTTATAGGTTTCATAACATCACGCTATAACCAATAGGAGCTGTAGTGGCAAGGTAGTACTATACTCGACTCAAACTTTCGATATAAGACTCGCGACCTTACTAATATAGTACCTATGTAGGTAGGTACTTTATAGGTTACATATCATCACGCTATAACCAATAGGAGCTGTATTGGCCAAGTAGTACTTTACTCAACATAAACTTTCGATATAAGATAATAAGACTCGCGACCATTCTAATATAGTACCTATATAGGTACTTTATACGTTACATAACATCACGCTATAACCAATAGGAGCTGTATTGGCCAGGAAAGGCTTCAAGGTTCAGTCACCGAGCCTTCAAGGCTCAGTCCGAGCCTTCAAGGCTCGGAGGCTTGAGCCTCGACTCGAGCTTCGGCTATAAGGCTCGCGAGCCTTCTAAAAGGGCTCGAGCCTTGAGTGAGCCTTGAAGCCTTGAAGGCTCGGCGACTGAGCCTTCAAGGCTCAGGGCTCGAGCCTTGAGTGAGCCTTGAAGCCTTGAAGGCTCGGCGACTGAGCCTTCAAGGCTCAGGGCTCGAGCCTTCTAACAACACTACTGACCAGTCACCCCCAGTAGCGCCTGTTCACGGGCATGACGCACAGACCACTCGCAAACTATATAGACTATAGTATTTCTGGCGAGCTGTGGACCAAAATGACAAATCTGTTAGGTACTGCAAATTCAACACTACAATAATAATTCGCAACATATCATTCAAAAGATGTCGGAACGAATCCTATTACCCACATACCAAAGAGACCGAAAATGATTTGGAGAAAGAGGCCTTTGCTCAGCCGTATAACGTCACATTACAGTACAGCCTTTGTATTCATACTTTCATAAATATATATGTATATCATATATAGCTTTATAATATCTATACTAATATTATAAAGCTAAAGAATTTGTTTGAACACTAGGATCTCAGAAACTGCTGATCCAATTTGCAAAATTCTTTTAGTGTCAGATAGCCCATTTATCGAGGAACGTTATAAGGCTATATACCATCTCGCTACGGCCAATAGGAGCTGAGCAGTGGCCAAATAAAGAACAACGGGAGCGAAGCCCCGCGCGACATCTAGTATTATATAGATATATCTGATTGAGGTCAGATTCCTGAAGAAACGTACTCAAAAGGCTAGTACCGCGTTGACCTAACAATAATATTTCTTATTTAATTTTAAAAGTAAAGTTAACTATTGTGATGACAAATAAATCATTTATTCACTTATTTATTACTAAGTTCCGACCGTAGCTCTGCCCGTGGTATGTTGGTATAAAGTAACCTATGTACTATTCCAGACTATAATTTACATGTGTTAAATTTCAAACACATTCTTTGAGCCGTTCTGACGTGATTGAGTAACAAACATCCATCCACACATACCTAAACTCATCGATCCATCCATCCTAACTTTCGCATTTGTTTTGGTTTAACAATTTATTGCACACTAGAAAATAATACATAACATTAAACACAAAAGCACAAAAGCGAGCTTAATTTAGAATTGAGTTCTCTTACAGCAAACCTTAGAGTGTAGAAGAGATATGTATAGAAGAGAGCATGAAAGAAAGGAACAACTAAAGAGAGAAAAAAGAGGATGTAGGAAGTAAAATAGAACAAAAAAGTAGAAAGGATTATCAAATTGTGATACGTCCGTATACCACTTAAACTTATACACTATATTTATATTTTAGTAATATACTTCCCAGGTCACACTTGGAATAGTCCTCCGCTGCATGCATCCAGCTACAAATGTAAATTCATAGAAAATACTGTCATTACCTAATTCGGTGTTAAGAAAGGACAAATAAATAAACACTTTTTTGTTTTATACTCGTTAGAATTACTTGAGACTATGATTGAGACTTGAGAGTTTGCTAAACATTTTAATATGCAAAGTCACGTACGTGGTCAAGTATTTATGTAAGTATAATTTGACTAACTAATTCTTTATTTGTGCTTGTAAAACGGTCATTAAATGTTGGTTGATTTTGTTCTAAAAACTTCATGACGTGTAATATATATTAAAATAACTCGCAGAAGATATGTAACCATGTCATTATGCCACATAACTTGAATTGTAGTAGGTGGAGCAATTTTTTTTTATGCCATGACGTTGGCAAACCGACTTACGACCAATTACCATAGCCTATGGACGCCCGCAACACCAGCAAGGCCATCACGACCCTCTCCTGTTTTTTTAAGAACGCCATACTGTAGTCCCTTGGGAATACCTCGTTAGGGAGTTCATTTCACAACTTGATAGTTCTTGTGAGGAAATATCCAGTTTCCAGGACTTTCCATTAATTACATCATCATCAGCCTTTGCTATACTTTACTATAGTTAATTACTTGTCTGTCTGGTACGCCTTCACTACTAAATCACTGATGCCCGGTTTATGAACCATCGGCATCAAATAAAGATTTTGGTAGAATATAAAATATAACTTAAATAAATTAAAAATGACAAAATAAACGTTCTATTGTTTTACTTTTATATTCAATCAGGTTTTACTTTAATCGAAGAATAAATTTATAATAAATAAAGGTCATTAATTAACAGTAGAGGACATGCTTCGTTTTAAACACAATGTCATATCGTGCAAGCGAGACCGCTGGCAGAAGCTAGTAATATCCATATTTAACACAAATAAAAGCCATATCACGGATTTCAATAAACTTTGATTTGATAAGTGACACGTTGCATTCCAACGTAGACAAAAAAATAACAAGTGTCGATACAAGAAGCTAAGGTAGGTCACAACAATGAAGGTTGGCCACCAGCCGTGCTGACACTTTGATCCTTCAAAGTGGTTCGGTAATTCACAGTGATGCTTGAGCGGCCAGGCCAAGTAATACTGGTCGCTTGTTTCTTGGGTCGAGTTGAGAGGTTTCGTCATTTAGTAGCATATTCTTCAATATGACGTAAGCCACCCGCGTTGATGTCGTCTGCCTTTTTAAGTGCAAATATGTACTTTAGGATACATTACAAATTAATTGACAAAGAAAGTGAGAAACATCTAGGCTTCGCTACATTTTTCACAATTCACAATTACCTTCAAAATAAGTATTTTAAGCTTTTCAATATAAAATCAAACTTAACAGGCCTTAAACATTGCGTGACAGTTGGTACTAGTGGGTAAAGCATATATCACGAAGAACTGATGACCGATGGGGTCGATAAAGAATGAGACCATGCCCGGAAAGCGCAGTGCAGAGCGTCCACCCACAAAGTGGATAGATGATCTGATCTGAACCGCAGGATCGCGCTGGAAACAAACCGCATACAACCGGTCCTACTGGCAATCTCTTGAGGAGGCCTACATATTATTATTAAATACCTGTGTAACTATATAAGATAGTTCTCACATTTACTCATTTATCTGAATACCTATTACAAATTATCATGTAATGTTGTAAGAGTTATAAGTTGCTTTTATTTTACACGAATACGGTGAAGCGGAAAAGAGAGTTTTAGCAGGCTTTATATGTATGTATGTTCATCAGTCCTCTCATATATTCTAAACTATGATCATATTAATAAATTATGATAAATGAAGGTTCGAAAACGAAAACTCTTATGGCACACTAAATTCAATGTAGTGCCATCTAGAAGGCGTAAAGCACATTACTAAAAGCAAAAATTAAAACATAAAAATGCATGCATGATGTTGCATCATCATATCAGCCGTAGGACGTGAGACGTCCAGTGTTAGATATAATTATATCTAACACTGGACGTCTCACGTATTATTTTCCGATATTTATAATAATTATATTGTGTTCTATTTCTTGATTCAAACTCTTTTCACATAATAATAAAATTGTACAACGGAGAGAATTACTTAGATAAATTGTAGACCTATTGCAATTTCAAGTTGTTAATAATATTATGGTGGTACCAATGGCTTACAACAACATCTAGAGACAGTCAATTTACATGGTCATTGACCCCAGACAGAGAATTAATTTCACATTGTTTACTAATTATTTTGTAATTTCACATTTCAGTGTACATTGTGGAAGGTAAGGGGTGCTTATTTTGGCAGAACATACGCTGTATCGGTCAATGAACCGATGTTTATTGTTTTTCTACAACACCAGTGTTGATATTGGCACAAATTCTATTTGTTTAAAATGTTAAGTCTCGTACAAACAGGTAGGTTTACGTAACCATGTTCTTATAATAACACAATACCAGTGAAGTGCTCATCAATGTGTATGTACGAATCAAAAGTTTCAACGAATGGCATTTTTCTATTAGTTTAAATGGACACAACTGTATCTATTGTGTTCTAAAAACATTGTTGACATACACAGTCCGTGATAGTTTTTGGTGCACATGAACAAATCTATAACGCTCTAAGTACAAACTGTTAACTTATTAGAGGACGTGACAATGAAGGACAAAACCTTCTGTTCAGTGAGGACAACTTACAATAAACTTACATAACATTCCTCTAGAGTTCTACACAATATGTAAATGTATTGGTTTGATCTCTTACCTCCATTACAGGTCAGGTAAGTTTTAGATTTTTGTTTTCTATGAACGTTCTCCTTTCATGAGCTTTAAAATAGAAGGATTACTTACTATTTAATCTTGAATAGCCGTTTAAAAAAATATAAGTAATCAAATATACAATATAACGCTGAATTAGCCATAATTATCTAATAATAAAAATGCATAAAAAAGCTCATACTTACACATTATATAGATCCCTTTCGTCAACATTATTACCGTTGGACATTTTTAGAGTTCCTAACATTAAAATATCTCGAGGTGAATCAGTGCATTACTTTCTCGGGGATCGGAGGTCAACAACCAACTCATCTGTGTGGATTATCTCTGTCTTAACGCGATAATTTAATCCTTTGTTTATCCAATGCCTCTAATAGTCCCGATGCACCGGAACGGTAAGCATCTGAGCATCTGAGCGCACTCATGTATCATACTCGAACATATAAGAAAATAATCCATCCGCTTGAGTTACGGCCCGGGGTAAATGTTAGAACGAGCTTCGAAGTTTCCACAAACTCACAATTAAACAATAAGTTATTATACCATATAAAATGTTGTTATTCGTAACGTATAAAATTCTAAATTTACTTATAACATCATAGGTTTTTAATATAAAATGTTGCCAAGTCGTAACCATAATATGACTTGCACTGTCAAAAGATCTAATGTAGAGCCAAACTTCTTTAAACTCTACACGCCCTAACTCTACAGGGCTTACAATAAAAAGAACCTCACATGCATACGTAAATCTTAAATATTTATACTAATATAATACTTACGCAAATATGGAATATACCCATTGTAGGATTCGATATGGTTATGTACTGAAAAATAACGGTTTAGATGGTGAGAGTAAAACTAAGCAAAACCCTGGGGAACTCTAGAAAATTGGCGTAACCCCAACCCTCGGAAAAACACATCGCTAACAAAATTTTGTCCCCTTCTTTGGTTCGTCCCCTCCCAAATACGCCCCTTTGTCAAACTGTCAATCAGAAAATTGACAGCAATATTACTTTTGCTGTTAAATTGACAACTCACTCGATCCGTGGCATTAAATATGTAGATATCTTTAATAATATTACGAGACATGATATTTTAACAAATACTTATACTTTGACCAAAGAACATAAGGCATGCTTAATGGAATACTGATTTAACTAAAATAAAACAATTTTTGGACATTGCAAAAGATCTTGCTTTGAGGATTCATCCTGCTTGTTGCCACATATAAGTTATAACACACAAAACACTTATAAATTTAATGAATCATGGATGCTTGTATTCTGAAGGTTTGGTACCTGTCTCTGTAGCCTGTCTCTGTAAGTAACTTAATTCTGACCTATCTACTCATGGGTCCATTTTCCATTGAGCATGCGATAATAAGTATGTAGTACCTAACAGAGGTTATGTATTCTTTATTCTAGGTTATTACTCCTAGAATAAAGAATACAACCTAATCTATGAATATATATCAATGTGGATTTTAAAGCAGAACGCAAAGTTTCAGCAGTCGAAAATTTATTCTACAGAAGCTTAATAGAAATTCCCTATTTGTAATCGCATTAAAACCACACCATTGGAAATCTGAGAAACCCACGCAACAAGCCACCCGCAGTCTAGTCGAAAAGCAATTTGATTTGACGGCTATCTCAGCTTCTACTACGTTTATATCGAAAGTAAGGTAAATATTTTGTTAACGAATCTAATTTGGCACGTAACTGGTCCCAGATAGCCTCGGAAAATTAAATGAATTAAAGCAAATGTGGACATTGTTAACTTAGAAGTGTTCAGACTCGTATTAATTTAAGTGAAGCGTTTTGGTTTCAACTAAAATTTATCGCTTTCTGTGTCAGTGAGAATTACTCACAAATGTGATTGACTGCTGGGATTTTGGTACAAATGATATTTAGAACGTTAAAAAGTATAACACATGTCGGAAATGACAGGGCGCAGCCGTCGGCGCGTCGGTGTGCCACCGGGTACAATTCTCGAGCCGGACTCGGGTATCGCACCCTACACGTTTTAGTTTACATTACTAAGCACTTGTTGAGTAAATAAATAAAGACGTTTTAAAATAAACTTTACTATTAATCCTTGACTTAGTAACGTTTACATAACCGTGAGATCGGTGATGTGTACGGACAGACACGCAATACAACCGACCGTAAATATGTTGCGAATATCTAATGAACAAGTTTTAAACAAATTAATAACAACTAAGGTCATGTTATGTTTTGGTCTAAGATCCCATTAAGAAATATATAATCCTCATCTGTTATTTATTAGTGATATGAAATAAATGATAGATAATATTCACATTGACTTATTGCATTTGTAATAAGTCAATGTGATGAACCTATTTAGGTTGCCTAGTATAATCGCGCCCGGATAATATTTTATTCTTAATTTCCCTGGGTTCCCCATACTTAGATGTGAAACGCAAACATTTTTTTTCATCAAACCCATACGTATCTATGGATAGGTCTTCAAAAATGATATTAAGGTTTCTAATATCATTTTTTTTTAAACTGAATAGTTTGCGCATGAGCAAGTGGTAAAATGTATGTCCCCCCTCCTGTAAATAGGCTTTCATTTGATATTTTTTTCGACTAAATAATTAATGAGAGCACTTTATGAAAAAAATAAAAGGTATGGACACCAATCTCATTCCACCATGCTGGAAGTCTCTCCAACAAAAAACTTTGCGAACGATATTAATAGGTATTATCCGGGCGCGATTTAACTAGGCAACCTATTAGCCATAAATCAATGTAAATATTATCTATCATTTATTTCTTATCACTAATAAATAACAGATGAGTAGGTATTTGAGTAGGTACGTTATTTTACTTGTGTAAAATATATAATAATAGTTTGTTTATTGAACTATTGATTCGAATTTATTTTTATTAGACCACTTCGTCAGAGGAGAGTACATTCATGTTCTCAGTTCAAACATAATATAATAATATGTATTTCCTAGAAATTTGACAAATTATGATATAATTAGTAGTTTATATGTGACGTCCTATTTTGAGGTGAAACAAATTTTAAAATCATTTTTCGCGAAATAGTATTTATGTAGGTATTTAGGACACACTCATTGTCATCAATCACTCGCTATGATCCTGATAATATGTGTCAGTAGATATTGTATAAGTAGTTAGTAAATTTTTGATATAGGTAACTAAAAATACATTACTCAAATTCTTTACATTGATAATTTTGTTCTATAATCATATAGTAATGTACTTGTAGGTAATTGACAAATCTAAATCACAAAATTAACAAAGGAGTTGTTAGAATAGGACGAATGTTAGAGATTTGTTAGAAATAAAACAAAATGTAATGTTCATTCATCAAGTGTGGCGGCTACAACACAATTAGGTAGTTCCCTGAAGCGGTCGAGAGCGCTCCGAGCGCCGCGCGCCGCGCTTCGTACGACCGCCTGCGAACTGTCATTACAAAAATAGTGGCTCCAGAAAGGGTAGACCAAGACATGGCCCATATGGACCCGAGTGCAATGCCGTAAGTTATTTTAAATTCTTTCATTGCCTTACCACACCACTCCATACCATTTTTGTATGCGATTATATTTAAGATTTTGTTCATAAGTGGTAGATTGTAAAATTATATGATTATAGCAAAATTAAAACTGAATTGGAGTCAACGGTTTCCTTAAAATAATTTAAATATAGCTAGCTTTTACCGGCATTTATGATAAGACTTTTTTATCCGTTGGCACAGATTATGTGGATTAAAGATACTAATCTAGGACATACTCACATACGGACTATAGTTACTAAATAGTCATACTCATACCAGTCGGATGAAGTGTTTTATCAAGACTCTAAATCTTTAGTTTACCACAAACTGTTTCCGCGTAAGAAATGTGATGCGCACAATTATTGCGTCGATATGCAGAAATAAACATATGTTACATCTTATCTATGATAAATATAACCTGTCTTGATAAATGGCTTACTTTGATCAGTTAGCAGCCTTTAAATTTTTCGATTCTTCTACGTTTGATTGGTAATATTGAATTGTATAGAACTTTAGATCGAATCAAGAGACCAGGTGTAAGATCTTACAGATAACTGTAGCACATGTTTATATTATATAATAATATAATTATTAGTTATTATCCACAATCTAACCCCGAGATCAATGTCATACCTCTAACCTCTATTAGTTCACATGATAATGAAGCGCCACACGATCTTGACAATAAATCTTTACAACAACATTAAGTAACACAAATTAGACATACGTGACAAATTGATGTATGTGATGGAAATAGAAACGCTGATAGTCGAACACACGTCAAGCTGTTCGCGTGCTAATGCTGGCTTCACGTTCAATTTTTCATGTTAAATTTAAAATAGTTGGAACTATGTTTTTGTCCGTGGTAATAATAGGTGCATTATGTTGAAATGTTAGAAGAACCGATCGACATGCAGATGAATATGGGCACCGCTGTCGTTCGACGTATCAGTAGAATTCTGAATAACCAAATATTTATCGAGTTCCAATAATATTTACGTAGTACCTAACCTATCCGTTGCAGCGAGAACCAATATACAGACATGTACTTACTCTTAGAAAAAAATAAAAAGTTGGGAGTCGGCACCAATAAATCGATTTGGAAATTGTTTGTAGAAGGGTGGGCCCGAGGTATTTAAAGAACAATTAGTCGGCTGCTTCCCAGCCCTCAGGGCAAATATTTGCCTATTCCCGCCAACCCTCGTTTAGGCCAATACCGCTTGGGGCATCGTTGGAAATGGTTTATAGCTAAATGTTTGCCCGCTCTCCCCTATATACTTAGCTATAGGTAAACTTCCCCTCCTACCAGTCCCCGTAATCATAATTTACATTCCGTTCGGCCTCGTGGAAACTCAGATCAATAAAGTCTTTATTGATGCTTTTTGGTAACGCTTTCTGGAAGGCTTGGTTACTTTTGCACAACTTCGTTGTTTATGTTGTGAAGAGTTTCAATGAGCGAGCCTCCGGTATTCGGCAGAATTAATGTAAACACGGCTGTGTTTCAGGTAAGTAATTTTATATTAGAAAACTAAATACCTAAGTACACCTATCTTGAATAATAATGATGAGAAAAGCTTTTTGGAGTCAAAAACTATATTGCTTTCTCAAACATAAAACGTACTTAGGTTGTGTGTGTTGCCTGTTTTTATTTGGATTTTATATATTAATTTAATCAAAATTAGAATGAAGAATGATTCAGAAAACATAGTTTACTTGATATTTTGACATAACGATTAGCCGGGATTCTTTAGAGCCGCTAGTATTTTGATGCTGTTTTACAAGAGATTAAATAGCCGACAATGTTTTGATTTCTTTTAAAATAACAGCTCGTAAGTTTTGACCGCGAAACACAAACTATAAATTCTCGAACTTCTAAAATGTCTCTGGTAATAAATTAATGTTAATCCAAAACCACTTTTGATAAAAAAGACAAAAGGTATTTATTTATTTATTTATATTTATTAGCACAACCATTTATGAAAGTATGTAGTCAACGATCCTTTTTATTTCAACATGATGATGAGGTGATGTATGAGTTGCGTGTGTCGTGATATTGTCTTGATATTATTGATATTTAGAGAGTGAAGTCGAATGTCGGACAGATCGTAGAGGTAGTCGATTAAAACAGCATGTTTAGTAGACAGGAGATAGTGGTAGGTAGCTGACCACCGCGGCGCTCGTCGCCGCCGGCGGTCCCGGCGTACTTACAAAAATACCAGAATGTAATTAAATGTGGATAACTTGCGCTTTATAGACGGCTGCGCGCGCGCCTGTGTTTGTTTAGTTTGTTATAGATGTGTTTTTACGCAATCTGGAAGTCGTAAATCTGGAACACCAAATTATGTCGTTCCCAAGAGTGAGGTTACCTTATCTCGTGTTTTAATTTTTTAGGTTTTTGCTTTGTTTTGCCTCTGGAGACAATTCTGTAATTGTCTGGGCAAATGGCATAGTCATAATTAAGTACCTACTTTGATGTAGACAGTTGTTTGCTCTATTTTATTTTACATCAGAATAAAATGCTACTTCATCATCATCATCATCATCAGCAACCCATTAATGTCCCACTGCTGCGCTCGGGTCTCCTCTCCTCTATCTAGAGAAATGCTACTTAATAATACGTAATTACTAAAAGGTTGAAATGTTAATATATATAATACCTATATTATACGTAAGTATAGAATCTTTATTTTTGTAACAAGTAGATGAAAGTCAAATGTAAGTCTAGCGCTCTCCACTGTCCCCTCCAGTGGGCGCTAGGCAAGAGTATAGGAGTAGATCCGGCTATATGGGGAAGGGCGTGGGGCCCTCAAAATAAAACACAGAACTGATCTTCGGTAGTATTAATTGAGTGTTACTATAAACTGTTATAAACTTATAGTATTAATTTAAATGACCAGAATAGCGTGCACTGCACTAGAAATTAAAATTGTAATGAGCCCCAAGTCTTCGGCGGATGCTCCGACGAAGACTCGGTTCAAATTTAAGAAATTGTATTAATTTAGGATTTTGAATTTTAAATTATTAAAAGTAAATTAATAAAAAGAAATCCAAAAGAGGTGCGACGTAGGACGTAGCCTGCAACCTATTTACCTGTCTCTCAATATTGTACTTACTCGTAGGTTTCGTTTCTGTGAGTTCGAGTAAGTAGGTATCTATTTTATACTAGACACAAACAATAATAATATTCTTAATTATTTATTTGAATGTTACCAATTTCTAAAGTAACTCGAGTATAAAAGTAAGTTAAATTTGGAGAAAAAGAGAAATGGTAAGAATTTGTTTTAACTGATATTAAAAATGTACTCTACGTAATATTACAATCACCTACGCATCTTTGAGCTTTGTGGAAAATCTATAACATTTAAATTTAATCATAAGCTTCACTATACTAGTGCTAATGTCGGTTGTATCCAAATGAACACAAAACACACGTATTTCATCTTGTCACACACATAGCTGGTTGTTTCCATCCTCAGTCCTAACTTACATCATTTTGATTATTCATCATTATCTCTGTTTCAATCTTCCCATAAGGCTCTTTTAAAAGTTTTATTGTATAATGAAAAGATAAAAATTGCCATAAAATTGTTTTCTAGCACAATTGACTCAAGTTTATTTATCGCAGATACAAAAAAAAATACAAAAAAAATTATTGTAGTAAAGATTCTAATCTAAATAATAATTGTGCAAACACAACTAATATCTAAATGCGCAACAATTTTCTGGTCTGGATGGTGCCCGCATCGAGAATAGACTCTGCACCCGCGGGGTAATGCGGCGAATAATCCATCTCGCGCGCCACTGTGCCCAGGGGCAACACAATACACGAATACACATAATCCGCAAAAACTAACAATCTACGGATCACCAAATAAACTAAACTATTTTCGAAATGAATTGACGTCAACTTTCGACCTTCTGGCGTGAAGATAACAGGCCCATTCAAAAACCATACCTGCACCATATTTTTGCAATCACTTTTTTAATAAAATGTTTTATTTACAATTTCTAAACGTTATATTTTTCGCATGCGATTTAATTCAATTTACCAACAATGAAACTACCATTTTACTATAATATAGGTGGTCTTAGTTTATTTTAAGAATATTGTGCTGCGTTTTTACAGACTGCATTATTTTTTTGCTAGTTGTGGGATGTCAAAACTGCTGATATATTTTTTTGTGAATTTGGGATCATAATAATAATAATTATGTCGTATTGGACAGTGGTATCCAATTACATAACCAAGGAATTTATTAAACTTAGCTAGTTAAGTTATAATACTAAAGATAGGTATGAATATGATACGAAACAACACAATATATTAAGCTTTTTCTATCTTCAAAGAAGAAATAAGCCACAAGTTTTATATAAATCTCCCGTGCGTCATATTACACATACATAACATATTTAGTATTTTTCCTTTAAATTGATCTTCATAAATCCTTATAAATTGATAACAATGTAAACAGTAGGTTACATAGTGTATCTATGTGAATATAATAACCATAATCACTGACACCCAATATAAATGAGGCACAATACTTACGCAAATCATGTCCAGCATATTTATCAGCCTTTTCTGCATCAATGCTTCATATCACAATATTAAAATGGTTGTATTTGGTATATCCCCAAGGTAATGATAGTACCATGCGTATGTCCCTTACGGGTTCTAGACTATCACCATGCCAATCATGAAAGTCAGTTCAATGGCGGTAAACTTTAACTAAATATGAAAAGTAAAAAAAAAATATATTAATCGAAATTGTTTCCTTTTTTCCGAGCACGCTTTGAAATGTTTGGACAAGATGATCAGTGAAGTGAGTAAATGTTCCGAGCGACGGCGGGTCTGCCAAAAACTGGCTTGTCATTTTGACACCATTCATCCTGGGCGTCCGGACCCTGTTTTTTGTTTAACTTTCAACGTGTCCCAAGACCCCATTACCAACGTATTAGCTGTATTATCTTTCGATGCTGCAAGAAGCTTATTCGTCTAACAACGACAATAGTTTTTTTAAACGTCTTAATGAATGCCTTTGTCCACTTTTCACGTATAATTAAAATCATCTGCCGCACAATTAGACATAATGAACTTTGCTCATTCAGCGTAGAACTTGTCTAAGCACCAAACGTTATACAAACATAAACTTTACCGGTTGATTACCATAATTATGTTAAAAATCTGATGCGCGATAACTTTACATTAAAGAACACCGCTAAATGTTACTTATGTAATATTCTTCAATTTTTCGCAAATGTGTTAAGGTTTCCTTAAGACCAATAAGCTCAATAAAGCTAACATAGCAAGCTTCTCGCTCATAGCGCTAACATAGATGATTTACTTGCCTATTCTAGATAACGATAAAATAAATAAAATGCTCCTCTTCCTGCTAAATATAATGTAAATAAATACAAACAGGTCCAATCAATTATTTGCCAATTTATGCAGTAACTTTAGTAATTGGTACAAACTGTTCCATTTCACTGCTTAACTCTACTACTTTGCGCCACAACACTCCATGTTCCAATAGAAAGCCTTATCTTGTTCAGGTTCCCTTCAATGAGTTCAAATAGGACAAACGTTAATGGGTCTCTCGGATAGTTGATCTGAGTCTGAGAGTACTTTATGTTCGATATTTATTGTAGTATTGTCCTTGGCGACACTGGGTCTGTTCATTAATGTCGGTATGGGCGCGCCTACTATATTTACACCTTCATCATTCTTTGACTATTATGTGCAACATAGCGTCAATCCCATAAATTTATAAGCAACCTTCTTTAGACTGCAGAGACTACTTATCATGAGCCTATCTGCTTGTTTGCTATGCGTCAGAGTAGTGAAAAAAGTTAAAAATAATATACCCTCTTTTAAACATGATATAAAATAGTGACAACTTGATAACATACCGTTTAAGTAATGTTCGTGTGAAACAGGTAGTTATTGAACAATTGAACATCATAAAAAAATTGATAAGCAAGTGACAGCAGTGTAGGTGGTGTGATGTGAGTTAGCGAAGCGGGCTCAAGCTCGAACAATGCGAGGATTAGAGCACGGTTGTTCACTTTGTTCACATTGTTCGTTATTCACAACGCACGCAACCAGGGATCAGCCTCACGCATCGGTGGCGCCGCGTTATCACTCCGGTACACTGCCATCACCCCTTTCAACTCTATTTTCGATGCGGTTTCAATTTGAAACTGTCAGCGGATCAGCATATTTTACTTGCGGCTTTTTGTAATGATGTTGCAATTCAATCTGTTTTCAATAAATGAGATGCGAAAGAACAATTTAAAACTTGCGCATGTTGATAGAGCTTTTAATGATATTTTTAGGAGATGACGACTAAAGAATAAAATTATAAAGGTTGCTTCGAAGAATATGTGTATTAAAATTGACAGTGGTTTCCAAAGTCACTAGGCCCACTTGCATACTTTGTTGGGTTAAATACAGAGTTTATAAACTCAGAGTTAATTAATTAAAATTTTAACTGAATTGTCTCTTGCATCACAAAAAAATATCGACGAGTTAACAAACCTTACCTTTTTTTTTGTCGCGCAGAATTTTGTATTGTCTTTCTGAAAGAACGAAAGAGAGTTTTGTTGTCTCTTTATTTACCCTTCAATTTATCAAATATATTATTTTGTCTAATTTGTCTAGTTTGACAATTGAAGATACACATTTTATTTTATTCATATTCAACATATTGTCACTTCAGTTTTGTTTAGAATTTCAGTCTTTATCGATTCTAAATCTTACATGAAAGTTTCTCCCTTTGTGAATTATAATAATCTGCCCGTTCTGCGCCTCTTCTACCGTAAAAGTTCGAACTCTTATAGTCAATAATTTCTTTGTCATCATCAGAGAAATGTAATTCATTATTCATAGGTATATTAATATAATATGTATTATATATTATAATATGGTATGTTAATTAACAAAACAACACAACTGTGCAAGTGTGCGAGAAACGACACAATATAACCTCAATATTTTTACATTTAACGTAGAGTTAGTGAGTTAACCCTCCAAAATGGACGGTTTAAATATTTAAATGTTAAACCCTAGGTTTACGCCTAACCCACGGTGAAGCAAAATAATATATTGTTTTTTTAACCCAGAGGTATTTTTAAGAGTTAGTTAGTTAGTTATTTTATTAAGAAAATGTTTATAAACACAACCACAACTTACCATTTTGTCCACCACTATGTCTTCCTCCAATTTCACTATAGTGTCTACTGTGTCATTGATTGTAACTGAGCACTGTCCCCCAAAATACAGGCCCAAGCCTAGTTTGGGAGCCAGTACCAGTATCTTTAGCCGACCTTTATTGTACACCATAACTTAAAGCCCTAACGTATGACCCACTATTTGTTTCAAACAAACAACCCAGAGTTATTTATGTTAACTGAAGTATGCAAGTGGGCCTTAGAATATCTTTATTAGGAATTTGGACTACATCTTTGGCTATGGCTTGGCTGTATGGAAAATTGCTGTGCCTGTACTTACGAGGTTAAGACGGTTAGGGACGCGGGAATAGTTCCTAACATATCTGTCACCGTGTCACCGTGGCGCAGCGGTTAAGGCCGTGCCGACTAGTGTGTGTTCGATTTCCATACGAGACAAATATTTGTGTTATTTATTTTATTTTTTATAATATATTTATTTTATTTTGTAAAAGACCATGCCCGCACTAGTGAACACGCCTTGTGTCGCAGGGAACTTGAGAAACATACAACACAAAGTACATTCAGACTCAAAACAAATATCTTTGAATGTCACAAATATATTTTGTATGTAACGTCAGTCCGGAATAAACTCTCACTCTTTACTCAATTTTATTTAGGCTTATCAGTGATAAGTTATCACTTTATACCCCTTCCAACCGAATAATTAATATAGAGTGCTATGACTACACGAGAAAGGTTTTCGGAATTTTTCCTTTACTTGAGCAACTTGATATTGCCTCTTGCCAATTTATATGATATTATATGACCCTAGGTTTTGACTTTTTTTTTTATCATTATGATACCTATGCGAAAAAATGGAGTATAAACGACTGTGTCTTTTGATTGCGTTTAATACTTAGAACTTTGATTTTTATTGCGCCTAGGGATTGCAGACCTGAGTATTAATTTGATATTAATTTCAACTTGATACTTGTACTCAACGCGTTTTTGAGAAAAATATTCTTGACAGACAGAGAGACAGACAGACAGATAGGTGGATAACGGAGTGATCCTATAAAGGTTCCGTTTTTTCTTTTGAGGTACGGAACCCTAAACATAAATAATAACAATATTAATGGTGAATAGTATTCGTCGGCATCACTGTCTTACGGGAAAGTGCCCAGAAGAATTAAATTGCTTTCTTGCTGTCAAATATTTCTAATTATTGTTATTTTAAATTTATTTTTGGAATTTACGCTCTCTGCCAAAATTAACTCATTAATTTTATTACTCTTAACGGAAACGAAGGATCGATTTCTGGACGGAAATTTGCGATTCCCTCATCAATCTGTCATCCAACCGGGTTGATCAAACGTTTATCGCGAAACAGCGACCGACGGTCACACGCCCGCTTCTGGTGATGACAACTGACAATATCTCAAAGAGCTTCAAAGACGATTATCGCGAATCGAAGCACCTGAACGGATATCCTGCGATATTTTAATTAGCGAATTATTAGAACCGATCGCTTTGTATCTAAGTTTTCTATCTTGGCTATAAAACTAGTGAGATCATTAGTTAATGTAGGTAACTACCTAAATTCACACTAAGCAGAAAGTAGGTAAACTATCTTAAATGCAAAAGTGTATTTTAAATAGCGTTTGTCATTAAATTGTTCTTTTTGCTTTGTTGTTATTTTACCCGACTGCGACTGCGGCGAAAGCAAAAGGGAACATCTATGTATTTATCTAACCCCGCATATTTTCTAAATTACTTTTCATAATTTGACAAATGAGGTGTCGTTAGAATTGTCTCGGTATGCATAACTCTTCGCGCTCTATGTCAGAAACGGTTGAGTGTATGAAATATTGTTTGATCCAAATTTTTGAAGAAATTTTTGTATGTTTTATTTCATTTAGCGCATAAAAATCTCTATATTTAACCAAAAACCGAATTTGTACTTTGAGAGCAAATATTTAGAGACAGACAAGATAATTATTTTATGAGTCTTTTTAGAAATAATAAACCATTTCAGTAGACTGGAACCCTCTTTGACAGTTGAATGGTTATTTTACCTAATATATGTTTAATATCCATATTATTCCCGATTAGTAATATCTTTCCAACTCTATTAAGTCTTGATTTAATTAATTGATATATTCTATAGTAAGAAAAACAAAAAAGCTTGGCAAGTACACGTTGTTTATTAGTTGTCATCAACTCTGAAAGATTCATCTACAGATTTCTTAAGTAGTAACTCCTTAGACAGACTACAGTTTGTCTGACCATCTATAAAGGAGGTAGGTACTTTCGATATTAATAGAAGAGATACAAGTTTATAATACAACATCAAAGGGGACGCGATTAATTGAGCAATCATCGAAAAAAAGGCGTCAAAGCATGAGCTTCATGGCTCATGCACCACTGACGTCAGCACGCTCAATTTGTTGTGACACGAACGTTTTACTTTCATTCTCCAACTGTACATGCTACACGCGTATTATAAAATATTCATATTAATTATTATGTCTCCTCATCAGTCAGCTTGTGACCACGGCCCGGCCGGTGTAACTTGGTCGAAACGTCTAACAAAATACAGTAAACCTAATGCACGATCGCGAAAATTCCTGCCGTATCATCATCCGACCGTATTATTGACCAATATTTGTACCTATAGTGTTTTAGGTGTTTGAAAACAAATTCTAGATACAGATATGGAAGTTTCTGTGTCACTGGGGACAATACCGACATACAATAATAACCACAGAACAGAGATAAATTTTTAGAGAAAATTAAATATAATGACATCCCAATTCAGATTTTTTTATGTTGATTACACTGCCGGCACCGCGGCTCCGCGCATACTGAATTGTCAAAATGAAATTTTCCAAAAAAACTTGACTTGACTGTCACCGTGGCGTAACAGTTAAGAAAAAATATTTGTGTGATTCATAGATATTTTTCTCGAGGCCGGGTGTACTTTGTGTCCGATAATTGTATGTTTCTAAAGTACCTACTCCGCGACACATGACTTGTTACTTCTAGCGAGGGATTGGCTCAAGAAAAAAGGTCATAATTACTCCAAAGAAAATAACATAATAATTATCCTTTATTTGAGGAGATACGTAATGATTTACAGCCGCAAACGATTCAAAAAGCAAACAGCTGCAATTTGGATTTAGCTTCCACGCCTAATTTCGGTTGGTGGACTTATTTTAACATTAAATACACACACAAATATCCCTTGTATAAACATATCGCCCCTAGTATTGACTACGGTGGAAAGAAACAGCTTAACTTTAAAGTATTTGCTTTGCCATTTTCCCCTTTATTTCAAAGAAACATGGGGAGCTTCAAGTATTTAGTCAATTAAGCTAACACATTATAGTTCGATGGCCAACGCAAAATTTGCTTTTGAATTTACAAATATATAATATATTATGTGTCTACATGATTGTATATAATTACAGAATTTTTTATATTAGGCTTTGCATGTAATACTCGTACTTGAGTGTGATTTATGGATCCAGATATGGAAACTAAATTATTATATAATTACACTGAAATAGATTTTTTTTAGGATTTATTTGACAGAAATTTAGACTTTTGTTGACAACCTTGTGAAGATATTGTTTTATACAAACTAAGAAAATAAGCCAAAGAATCCCCTTAAATCATAATCAAATTTACTAAACTACCTTGTTTATATTATTGATTCGAGTTGATAAGAAAGAGCAAACAAAAACTTTAAGTTTTGGGCCTCTCAATAACATAAATATTTAGATCGGCGGGTGTTTCCAAGGTTTTAATCAATTTTAGTAAGAACGTAGACCGTAGTTATGAGATGTTTTCTAACCATTGTATATTTAAAATTGTTTAACAAGTTTCACAATTATTGTTAAACGAATTTATCGAATTATTAAATAATTAATTTGTTTATTATCTCCCTTAACAAATAGTTTACAATTTTTAGATACTTAACAAAATTTGTGTTACGATTAATTAATATGAGTGCCTGGTTTCCAGGCTATGTATAAGCCTGTATTATGGATAACCATCCACGGTCGAATAGTCTTTGTAAAATGTTGGTAGTTAAAAATGTACTTTAAAGATTCTACTTAATTAAGTAAATATTAGTAAATAGTAGTTATTAGTTTAAAAAGTCGTAATAAACTTAGTAGAGATTCCACTGTATCAATTCAGGGTAAGTAAAAACTTATACACAACGGAATATTATATCAGAAAACTGACTTTTAAATTTGTCTGCTGCATACTATAGACGCATAATAAAGTTTTCAGATGAGCTTCCCCAATCCTTTCCCGTGCGGTCGATCTCAATAAACAAATGACGAACAGTATTTGGTTTTACCTTTCAATACGTCGGCCGTTAACGCAGGGCGGGCGTTCAATGTGGTGTGCACATGGGAGTAATCAGGGGATGCCATGTCTTTGCTATTGCTAGGATATAATTTAAAAAAAAACTTCCTAAGAATAAAATTAAAAAGTATAAACTAATATACTAATGTTGTATCATGAGACTGTTTATCATATTTTTTTTAGGTTAGTACTTAGTAGACGTTGGGAAACATGAGATTACTCCGTGAAAATGAGCTTTCTGAAACGGAAATTCATCATCAGCCATTATTAGTCCACGGCTGGATATTAGCTACCTAGTTGTCCCAAATAATAGTGGTGGCAGACAGAATAAAGCTGCGATTGTACCGTTTCATACAAAATAATATTTTATATTACATTACATTATATAAATAAAGATGGTAGAATATGTCTGTTACGGCACCCATCTGAATCGTTGCGTGTCTGTAGATATAAACACAGCAAAGTAAGTAAGTATAAGTATGAAAGTGGGACTGTCTCAGTAACCAATGTCGGGTGGTAACCGCATCGTAGGCAGCCGCCGCACACCGCGGCTTGCCCTCACTCGTAACTCTTTACCCGACTATTAACAAGCTTATTAATTGTAACCCCAAATATGTGGGATGCAGCTTAACATTATGATTAAATAAAATAATAATTGGAGTCTCAGTCGCAAACGAACACGGGTTTTTAAATTCTTCGGAAGTTGAAAGTCTTTGAAAACGTATCACTATATTATCTGGCAATCAAAACAGTCAATAACAATTCCGTTTTAACATCAAAACGTCAATCACGTCCCTTAACGGAGATATACCTATTATACCTAATTACCTAACTCCACCATAATTAACATTTTATTAAATTACCCTAAGCTAGCTACTAGGTACTACATATAAGTAACCATAGTCTATAAAACTGTCGATGACTGTATGGTTGTGCGTTTTTTCCCTGTCAAAAAATACATTCACTGAACAGACTGTGGTAAATACATTCACTGAACAACAGTTCTGAACCTGGATTAATTTAACTTTAAAAAAGAAAACGACTAGAGGCATGAGTAAAAAATCGATTTAGCTTACGATTTTCACTTAAAACTTAAAAACATCGCTCTTTTACGGCGAGGGTTAAAAATAATAGTCTTACATGTGAAGGTGCTTCGGATGCTTCCTATGGTAAAAATACAAAATAAACAGATCGGTGTCAAGCCACTCTCAGGACTCGAATCATGTTTATTTGTCTATCTTTTAGATAAATAACAGTTTATTTATCTAATAACTCCTGTAGCAGCCTGTATCTCTTCCACTATCTGTTGCTCAAATCGAAAGTAAGTAGGTAGCTACTACTAGACACGTAGGTACATTTATTTGCAACTGATAATTCTTTTTCTCCGTGGCTAGAAATACATTATTATATGCATATATTATATTGTTCGCAGTGGCGTAAATTAGGTGAGGCCTATGTTCAGCAGTGGACCTCGATAGGCTGATATGATGATGATGATGACGATGCATATATTAAGAAGAGATTTCCATGACGCACACCCAGACCAAGCAAACCCAGACGAGGCACACCTAAAGTATTCCATTTAGCACATCCGTAGATGGGTTTCAAGTAAAAATTTAAATTAATTAATTTTGTATTCCCTCTCTCTTTCTTTCAGAATATGTATCCTACATACTGTTCAGTCCGCTAAGACTTTATTTCTCTTGAATTGTTGACAAGGTAAATTAACGAAACTTTTTCTTACAGACTACAGACATAAAAATATCCTGTGTAGATTTGTAGCACTGACCTGCTTGCACAAGGTGTTGATGACATTTGATTTAATAAAAAGAAAAACTTGATGTTTGACTGCCAGTCAATTAACATTCCTTTAGCAATCAACATAACGCAGTAACGCAGCTGACTTCGCATGCTAACCTTATCTTTTTCATCAATCTTCTCAACTATGATGGATAATCAAAATAAAGATCTCTAGCGCTCACTCATTCAGTTCAGAACCTAGATACTGTGCTAGTGATTAGTTCTCTATTATGTTAAGATTATTGATTGGGACGTGTCACAGTGTCTCGGGCTGACTGAAAGACTTAATGTCGCGTATTAGTTTTAATATTAATAACATCAGTGCTATATTCATTGAAATAAGGTTGAAAATCATTTGTCGACGAATGCCAGCACTGAATTATCCCAGAATTAAAAAAAAAACTGAAATAAACGGGTTATTACTTTTATGCCAAATTTGAAGTTTTTAGGAACCCCACGGAAATAGAGCCATTTTAAATCAAATATATAAATCCTATGTCTATTCCCTATCCTGTGGGCATTTCAAAGAATCATTTTTAGTGTGTGCCTATGCGATCCCGAAATCTGTGTAGGTACTTTGTACGAATTTCAAGTATCTAGATCCAATGTTTAGGCTGTGCGTTGAAATAACAATCAGTGAGTTATCTATTAGCAAGCGATAGAGATGATCTGATCAGAACAGCAGGATCTTGCTGGAAGCATGTCGTAATTATACAACCGGGCCCTATTAGAAATCACTAAGGGAGGCTTATGTCCAACTCTGGACGACCTTAGGCTGATAATGATATGCTGCTGCTCTACGGACAAAGAAGTCCGTGGGCCTACTCGGAATCTCGATATCGTTGTCAAATTTTTGAAAAGAACAGCGACCATATTTAAATTCTCACACATTGGACTGCATCATAGTTACTTACTCTCTCCATTCGACAAATATTCAACTACAGCGGCTACAGCTAAGTTTTAATATAATTTGTCAGCGGAAAGATGAAATGGCAACAGCTAAACTGCGGTTAAACTTAGGGCCGTTTGTTTAGATAAGGCAAGCGAGTGGGACGCCGTGGTATGAAGCATCAACGGTGAGCGATCAAGGGCATTATTATTAACCAAAAATGAGCAAATGAGCTTACAGTAATTAGTAACAGCAGAAATAATCGCATTAATTGCTCTCGCATTAAAAACTTTCAACCTGTAAAATATGAGTGACCTACTAAATAATCCTATATGCTTTCTGATTACGAGTAGGTAAAAATAACATCTAAAAATATTTACTTAATTTATTTATGACTAAAATATTTATCACTTCAGTCGCGTCACGTCGAATCCTAAAAAAAACATATGTTGATTGAATACACTTAAGAATACGCTAATAATTAATATATTGTAAACATGACAGTCAGACAATATTTTGTACACTTTTACTATATACACCGAAAATGTAATCACCCGCTAGAGAATGCAGCTTACGCCAAAAAGAGAACGCATAACGACGTTCAGGATAAATCAGCAATTAGCCGTAACGACACTACAACAACACAGCCACGTGCGGCGGCGCACTAAGCAATCACTCACTGCAGTGTGTTGCACTCTTATATCTCTTACCATGCTTCGTGCATAAATAAGTATCAAGGTAGAGATCAAAATTCTCAAAGCGCTACGACCCTACTATGAATTTCGACATCGACTACGGAGTCGATATCGCTGTAATGTTTCAAAATGACAGCGTCACAGCGAACATAATTTTTAGATTTTCTTTGATTTCTATTCTGTATTACTAGCTTACTGCCAGTTTCATTCAAACACGTAAAATCTTAACAAAACGTAGACGTAATTGCTCGACGCAATGAAATTTACAACTAATGAAACAAAGCTATCCAGTACTACGCCGTACCTACCTACTGAAATTTTATATGTATCATAAAATAAAAACAATTACAATCAAAAGTAATGTTTAAAAAACTATACCGCACTTGCCTCAAATGACTACTTAAAAAAATCTTACAAAAATTACAAATAAAATAAAAATGGTATAATATAACTATTTTTATACCAGCTATAAGAGGACGAATTAAAGATCCTTCTAGTCAAATTCTTTTGAAATCAGAATGAAATGAAAAACTTGAAATATAATATTTCATGAGTTTATTGAGTTTTACATTTAAAAATTATAATAGGTAATCTAAAGTAGATAATATTAAATCGAGGGCTGGTTCATTTTACATGACTATATCTATACATTATATAATAAAACCACTAAAACCAGCTTCTGCTCGCGGCTCCACCCGCGTTGTACGTCTAAAAAGTAGAATTTGTGCTATTCCAGACTAATTATATCGATCTGTGTGCAAATTTCATACAGATCCATTTAGCCGTTCCGGCATGATTGAGTGACAAAACTCCATCTATACATCTACAACATAGTATCTATCCATCATAACTTTCGCATTTATAATATTAGTAAGATTGTAACGAGTTGATGTCTGTAAATTATAGATACCTATTGGAGAAAATATATGATGGCTCTTTTTAGGGCCACAGAAGAGAAAGTAACAATTTTTTGAATTTTTGTATGTTTGTAGGGGGGTCAAAAACTACAGTACTGAATTGAATGCAGTTTTCACCAATGTATTAATAGAGGTTTACCGCCAGAAAATTCTATTTCCACGCGGCCGGGCGAAGTGTTGCGGGCAACCGATAGTAAGTACTTACTTAAATTAAATGACAATGTAGGTATACTAAACTACGTATAGGTAAATAATGCATAAATTTTAAAAACATTATTTTAATTGAAATCGCAAATAAGTAGATAGATCCTACAATAGAATTACATATCAAAGGCCCATTCTGATAAATAGACTTCGAAAAAAGCTAAATAGTCCGCCAAATTCACTATACCTGTAATTAAAAACGTGACTTCACAATGTAATTTTTCGATATCTAATATTTATAAGTGGACATACAATTATGTAACAATTTAGACATCCTTTAATATCTTCGGAAATTTTTATGAATGGAGAGCGTGCTTAATTTTTAGATGGGACGATTATACACGAGAACAATTCCGTGTGTAAACACTGTCACCCCGCATTCCCGCTTCGTTCATGACGAAGAGATGCCACGTAGGTGTCACACAGGCCCACACAAATTTCAATAGAGCTGTAACAATAGTCGTCACTTGTCGCCTACCAAATCTGGTCAGTTCTGACATGTTGACATGTTTTTATATACGCCCGTTGTCAATGGTTCCACGACGATTTTACGGCCGAGGGGCTGCCCAATTTGCCACAATAGTCCACACTTCTAATTCCCATTGTTAAGATTACGAATTTACGTTTCCATGTTATTGCGACGCACCTCACAATGCGGATTAAGCTTTATTTGTTCAAATGACTTTAGTTTTTGGTGCTAGTTGTGATGGCTAAAGATATTTGCTCATCCTGTTTCGTGGCACTTTTTCACTATAAAGTGTAATTGGCTTACCAGTCCTTTAAATGACTTAAGTATACCTATTACGAATAAAAGTTTTATAATTAGATATTTTCTAAGTTCATCACTACAACCTACAACCCATAAACGTTCCACTGCTGAGCCCGGGTCTCCTCCAAATATTATGAAGGGAATTTAGCCTACTATACCAAGCTGACCAGACGGGTTGGTATAGGGTTTGTTTCCAATTTTTCTTTTCTCTACGACATCCACGGGTACAAATGGGGTAGCGACATCATAATATAGTATTCTTAATCCGTCACTACACGGATAATAATAGTTATATAACAAAAATATATTTGAGGGGTTATCTAATGATAGGCCTAGTCTCGTTTCAAAGACGTCGTTTGCAAGAGTTTATTCCGAATCCGAACTGACGTTACTTAAAGCAAAGCTGACGCACCTTTGTATGATATGACCTGTGAGATAATCATACCTAACTTACCTAAAAACATGAAAAATTCTATCGTACAAAATCCTCAGTTCGCAAGTCTGACTTGCACTTGACCCTTTTTTTTAATTTGCTACAGTTAGTAAATGATAATTTTCATTAGGTAGATAGGTACTAGCATTTTAAATGGGACGGCAAAGTTGTTATATAGGCAATTTAAGCTCAATACTTTATCACGTAGCAGGTACTTTTTCAGAAATATAATTAAACTGTCAAATTGAGAATCTCATCTTTAAAGAAGTCCGTTAAAAATAACATTATATTACAGACAGCATTTTCCGATGGACGACAGACTCTCAGCTCAAGTTTTTAATTTCAAATGTTTACACAGCCGATAGGGCGATGACTAAACGCTTTGTGACAGTTACTGATCTACAAAGAAGCCAATAAAAGCCTCTATTGTTATACCTTATAAAAACATTAAAAAAATGTGCTCAAGTACCTTTATTCCGAACTATTTTATGATTAATCTTCATCTGTCAATATATTTCATATAGCTTTGCAATAAGATTTAAATTGGTCTGTCACTCCACGACGAGGGACGTCATCCCTTTGTATGAATTGATTTTGTATAAAAATGGGGTGTTAGTGTAACATCTCTGTCTGTGGTCAGACCCCCCGGTTCGTTGGGGTACGCGAAGTAAATCGACCGATTCATTGAATACTTTGTACTGTTTGACTTGCACAACAACGCGACTGGCGCTACCGAATGTAGCATCGACCCGACGTTTGGTTTCAATTAACTATAGAATTTTTTATATCCCTCTATATGCTGGCAAATATATATACTTATATATGTATATATGGTGGCCCTTTAGACTGGATAATTTCTATCTGCCGATAGTTTATTCGATAGCCTAGATCTATGCAAATGCGCATTTGATGTCTTACTCCCTTTAGAGTAATCTATCGGCCATTTATGTATGTCAACAAAAAGTAGCCTATGTGCTTTTGTAGACTATTACAATCTATCTGTGTGCCCAATTTCATAGATAGCGATGCGATCCTTTCAGAAGGTAGTTATTATTGGTTATGGTAGTTCCAATATACCATTGTATATCATGTCTAAAGGTGCATACGAAAACAAAAAATGTTCAGTGACGGGTATGGTGCAGGTCGGTGGCTCAGTACGTGGCCTGGGTGCCACGCATGCGTCCTCTGCACTGAGATATCGAGCGGCCCAGACCCTACCTTGTATCTTGAGCTGTTTTCAATATAATCTACATAATATAAGTACATGAGAAAGTTACCGCCGCGTACTTATGTACTACATACCTTTGGTAGCTCTTCCTTCATTAGGCAAAATTTTTAGAATGTACATTTTGAACCTTAAATGCAGTTTGTGCTGGATGCTTTTTATTTGTAAATTACGAGCTTTTTATTAACATGAAATATATTACGTTTGTAAGTTCAGGTAAAAAAATCTAGCAACTAGATTTTAAAGTAGTTAGTTATCTTTACTTGTTGAGATGAAATTTGGGTCAATACTTATATAAATTTGATGACAATGCAATATTTTTATAAAATGGAGCTGATCCTGATGATTTGGTTGTAGGTTGATCATGATAACTCTGTTAAAAACGATTGGATTGATTCTCTCCACTCCAATATTATAATAACCGAACCCAAAACTCCCCTCTTTAAAAAACATATTTTTCTAATAAGGCACGTGCAGATGAACTGATTTATCGAAAGACCATACTTAATCCTCATCATATCAGCCACAGAACTGCCACTGTTAGAAATAGGCCTCCCCAAGAAATTTCAAATATTTTGGTCCTTATATTTAGAAAAATACAATGGGAAACCACAAAAAAAAATACATTACTTTGTTATCTGGAAATAAACTACATGAAATCAAAAAATATAGATATTGAATCGAAAAGTACGCAATAATACGTCTGTGAGATATCATTTTGAACGAAATGCGCACAAAACCACAAAATGTTTACATCAGAAAAGCGTAGCGTGAAGCGACGCATACCCACAGCCAAAAAAATAGGAATTGAATTAGAATACAAATTGGGTAGTGTTTTAATTATTATTATATAACTAATAATTATTAAAATGGTAACTATAGGTATGTAATAGGTATACATTATGGGCAGGTATGTAGGTACATATATCAGCTTTTTGGAGTGGAGTCACATATGACTATGTCATTGTGTCAATTATTTTTGGAGATAAACAAGTTTTCGGCCTTATATAGGCACGAACAAATCAAATAAATTGCAATGACAAAAAATAGCAAAATCGATTCAACAAACTAAGCAACTAGGAAATAATAGATATATTATACAAACTTTAAAACGCGTAACCTTCAAAGTAATCATTACGCACTTACAAAATTAAATAACGAAAATGTTTTATTATGAAGGCTACGCGAGCACATGAAACTATTGAGTTGTGGGTAGTTTTATAAAATAACACTGCCTACTGACGAACGTGCAGTGTCATCGACAGAATTCGAGCGGACACCGAACACTCCGTCTGTCATTATGGACGTACAATTATAGAGTAAATGTAAAGTAAATACTCAACATTTATTGTCGATTTGATCCGTGACATTCATAGTGGAGTGGTTTAGGACCCAGCACAAACTTCTCTAGTAAACTCAACCATGAGGCACGGCCTTAAGTTTGTATTTCTATTAAATTTAATGTAGCTTTGTCACCGGAATACATCCCACGCTGCCCTTAAATTTTTGTAGTGTCTGAATATGTTTAATGGAATTCATTGTTACTTTAACTTCTACGTAAGTAGTAAAGGTTTAATATTGTATTGGATTTTTCAATATCCTGAGGAGTTGACTTAGCAAAAGCTTCTTCATCATGATACAGAGCAGACATACCTTTTAGACTTATAGACCTTTTTAAAAAGCTAACCAATAGTTATTTTTCTTAAATAAGTAATTATTGGTTAGCTTAATTAGTAAAAATAGCTGAAAACGACTTCTAGACTTGCATGCTATGCTTTCAAAATTTACAAAAGTAGACAAGAAAGTCCTCAATAAATCTTGAAGGGAAGGAATTAAACAATTTTTTCAAAAACTTCTGAATCAATTTAGATAAAATGCATATGGGACCACTTCTGAAATACGATCTACCAATCAAAAAAAGAATCATTAAAATCTTTTCATAATTAGCTGAATAACCGCGTAACAAACATACGAAAAAAAACATAAGTACAGTCGAATTGACAAGCTCCTCTCTATGAATATCGCTTCCCATTATTGGAATTTACAACATCGTGGAAGAATAACTACAATGTGTGTAAATTTAAAATTAGTAGAGCATCGACATCGTGGGTTTGATCCCCTGGCAAATGTTTGAAAATGACAGCGACCATTATTTAAATTTTCAATCATCCAACCCTTAAAAAACACACACACCACAGTTCAAGGCTATGTTTTTTAGGTTAAATTATTAATTCATATTTAAAGAAATTAATATTTCTAGATGTGATGCGGTAAAGTAGATATATTACGGTATAGTTTTGAGTTATTTATTGAAAATATATAGGTAAACCTATTATAGTAACGTCGTGTCACCCTAATTTGGGAGAAATGAGACCAATTCATCAGATGAAAACAAGTAGCACTAACCTAATTAAAGTCTCTATGAAGATAGGGCATTCCACAAAAGTTAATAAATTCAAGAAGAAGCGCTCGGAATAATAAGGTGTCGACTGACGAATAAGTGGATTGCGAAGGAGTAGCACGAGTTAAGCCGAGATGACCCCGGGCTGAGAACTTGCCACTCAATATTCATAACTCGATATTCATTAGTTACGAACTTGGAAGTATTACACCGCTCTGTAAGGATTATACTTTCCTCCTACCGAGAAAGAAGATTATGAACTCTACAAAGTGAGATTTGAACTGTGTTCCTGCGTCGTACTCATGTCGTTCGTCGTCGAAATGAAATGCAAGGCAAACATAAAATATCTATTACAACTTTCCTTGGCTTGTTAGGGTGTAAATGTCGCGGTAGAATAAGTAGATACTGTAACTAATATATTTAGGACTAAAAGCTAAACACTAAAACGTGAGATTTCTAAAATATGAGATGAGTGGCAGTGTTCGTCACAGATGTAGGTATGAGTATGCAAGCGAGCATGTGTCCCATTGTTTAACGATGGCCTCAAATTCGTCGTAACAGAAAAAACCCTGCTTCGTGGCCGCCCTGCGCCCATATGGCTTACAATAACAAATTCTTAACCAAAAGTAAACTGATGTATCCTCGTGTTCCGTTTTTAGTTAGTCTGCTGCACGCAGGCCAAAATGGCATTAAGTCGTTTGAGTGCTTTTGTTTCCTTCAACCTTCAAGTGCTCGGATCGAGTTTTGTATAAACAACACATTTTTTGTGTAAAATCTTTGTTTGATTTAATGCAACACATGTCATAGATTAATATCATCGGACATGTCTACATTCCCACTGTCAAAAAGGATTGATTAAATGTTTTATAAATAAATAGATATAGTCCATTGAAATATTACATGAGCTTTGCATTTGTTAGAGGACGAAATTTTATTTTTGGGACATGTGTGGGGGTCAATAGAAGCTTAACCCCCAAGTTTGTGGTCGCCACCCTTGTCTCCGGCCGCCATCTTGGAAAAAGGTGTATTCGCGATATCTTGGAAACTAGTATGTGTGAATGTCTAAATATTTATTTAATTATTCCACGACAAAACAAGTAAAACGGAAGCGCACAGCGAGATTTTTTGTTTAGCAGACTAATTGGTACTTGTCACCTCCACGCTATAGAATATCGTAGCCATGTTAATTAATGACTGAGCTAGCAAATAGGCTCTTTCGAGTAAGCAATAAAGAAACCTTTTCACATAGGGTTACAACGTGTTCTAGCTAGTTGGTTATAAATCAAAAGCACGATTCTGTGATTAGTAAATAAAAATTGAAGTTTAACCCTAACTTTAATTTTCTATAATATAGATGATATATTTAGATGATGAATAATAATTATAGCTATTTTAATCATAACGTAACGTTGATCTCACTAAAAACAAACGTTTCTTGCAGTATTTTCTTTTTCTGGTATTATTAAAATAGAAAGGGGACTTTACTTTTCTCATGAAGTATTTTATCTAACTCGTCATGGTACTTTCCGAAGTTTTCGATCTGAATGCCGTGCTCCCATTTTTTTATTACAGTTATTAATTTATTTAACTCATACCAGATATGATGACATTTTAAGAATTTGTCAACTTGCTGCAATCATAAAAATATGTATTAGTGCATTTTATTTGAATTCTTATAGTTGGTGACTATTCTAAATGGTCAAAGATAGGCGAACACTTTTATGATGGTCACGTAAATATACCAAATACCTACACTGAAACTTAAATTAGAACATAAGCAACAAGTTACATTTCAACATTTCATTTTTCTTTTATTTTTTTACTTTTTATTTAGTCACATTAATTTGTTAAGAAAAAATAAGTTGTATACTTATGGATCATTCTCAAAAAAGTGGCACTTTAGGTTAGGTAAAATAAATTTTAGTGAAAATTGATTGTTTTTTGTTATTACATCTGTAGTAGGTAAGTAATCTTCTTATCTAAAATTATTTAAAGGGAACGAGATTAATGAATTTGTTTGTGAAATAACTACAGCCTTTTGAAAAAAAGTAACACAGGTTAAAGAGACATACACCGATTAAAGAAAATATTTGTGTTTATTCCTTTTAACTAATTTTTACAGTCTTATCACATCCGTTTTGTACTCAAGTTTCAGTTTAAGAGTTTCATGACCAATAATGAAGCTGCATTGTCATATCCCAAACCATAAATCCACAAAACAAACCACAATATCCTTACAATTCCGAAATAAACATTCTAGATTCTGAAGATTAATAGGGTCCTTTGGTTCAATCATTTGATGTTTGTCAATTAATCAATCAAACAATTCAGCCTATTGCAATCCTCTGCTGGATATAGGGCTCTCCTAACACGAATCATTGCCCTCAGTCCCCTACCTGCCGCATTCAGTCCGATCCAGCAAACTTTTTTAGGTCATCAGTGCACCTAGCTGGAGGCCGTTCTAACTTACTACGCTTGCCGGACCGCGGTCTCCACTCCAAACATGCTTGCTCCAACATGCATCGGTTCTTCTGCATAATGTAGCCAACTCACTTTAGCTTACTTATGCTACGAGTTGCTGTTCGTAATAGAAGAATTCTGTCGTTCAAAGAGAAGCCGAGCATAGCTCGTTTAGCGACATTAAGCTAGTGGGCTAGACCTAAGGTGAGTATCCACATCTCGGGACTGTATGTCTTAACAGGGAGGACGCATTGAATTCGTCAAAGACTGTGATATTCAGGCATTCTCTCTTCTCTCTATCTCTCTCTCTCTGGTTTTAAGCTCGTTAAAGCTGCTTTTTATCTTAGTTTTCTAAATAATTGTTGAGCTTGGGAAGATAAAACATTCGTTGAACTCACCGAAGAAATTTCTTAACTCGCCTGACTCTTGATCCGAGATTGGACCCAGTTATTCTTCTGTAGTAAATACTAGGCCTTCGAGCTAATTTCTATAGCCATCATCAATGTTATCGTTAATAATATTTCCTATATCACTGAAAAGTGGACTGTTGCACTCAATAAAACATCGTACTTTTGCTTTGTTTCTTGTTTTCGTTCGTTGATGTGCCTTTTTTGCTTCTTGTCTCGATTTCTTTCCATTCTTGTATATGAAACATTGCCTTCTTTTTTACGTTTCTGGTACTTATCTTAATCTTTTCCTTTAGAGAAAATAGTAACACATCTCTTTAACCTATGCATTCTGGACAGGTTAAAGAGTCATAGGTTAATGAGAATATGATAAAAATAATTTAATAATAAAAAAAACCGTTGCAACTGCGAAATCAAAATATTATGAACAGAATAAAGAGAACATGCCTGTTACAAACTCCGATCATTGCTTTTCAATGCTATTTTTGCAAAATTGACAAAAATTACAAGTCACAACACTTAGTCTTTTCGGCGGTTACTTATACGAGTATGAGTTTGCGCGGGGCATGGATGCTAAGTTCATAAAAATGTGTGAGTGAGACTCGTTAATATAAACCACAGGTTATAGAGAAAATTTGGTTGGACATAATATTAACTTGGATATTTCAGAATCTTGGTCTACATTAGTTTATAGTAAGACTAGTTGTGTTTGGACATGCCAGGTTACGGAGAAAAGCATACTGTAAATTGGATTTCCTGAAAATATATTGTCTTAAAATCTATAATACTTCTAGGCCTCTGTGTAAAAAGTCTCTTTAAACAAAATATTTAGCAATTATTTAGGTATAGATCTCTATAAAATTATAATATAAACTGCTTGACAGGTTGCAGTGCCACTTTTTTGAGAACAACCCTTAATTTCTTGATGTGTGTATACCTACTTAGTTAATTGATATGAGACCCTGTTTATTTCACATCTTATATATCTAGCCCATTTAACTTCACATAATAAGAACTCTATTTCAGACATTTGGACGGATTTTCCGTCCGCATTTACCGCAATTTCTTTGATTACTTCAACAAATATAATGAGCCGATAAGCCGATAAGATAACCTTAACAGTTTTACCTCGTCTTGGTATACAAATCCCTGAGAAACAGCATTGTGCATTTTTGTCATCTTCCTAAGAATTTGTCGTGATGTACATATTACTCTCCCAAGTTGGTAAGGAATTGAGTCCGAACTACTCTTGTGGTTTTTTACGCTTGATAATTTATTCAAGGAGTCTATAAGCACCTCCATGTTCATATCCATAAATGCTTGCTTTATCGCGTAACTACCGTTCATTATTAAGAAGTTACATGGTTTCATAAAAACTGAAAAATACATAGGTTGCAATCATGATGAGCATTTGTCTCTGGGTCGTCGAAAGTTTGAACCATAGAATTTTTAGACAAACATTAGCCAAATCGGTTCAGCCGTTCTCAAGTAGACAGACATAGATAAATATTATAGGATTTGCAAAACCTCTCTGGTTTTTACGTACTTACATGAAGTGTAAATTATGAACAAATATAGTTTATGATACATTATTTTCAAAAAATAAATCCTTATCTAAAGAAATATATGTACGGTCTTACGATTAATATATAATATAACAATAAAAAAAATATTTCCATGTAATTTCAAGGCAATTATAATTTTATTGAAAACTAATCTTTGATTAATTATTTTTTATTGGCATTGATAATCGTAGAAAACAAGCTACTAGTGTAAAAACCGTACCTAATAACAAAAAGAAACCAAATAAGAGGCATGTCTTATGCATTTATAGATAAAAAAATACAAGTGACAGAGCTTCTGTGGAAAATTGCGATTTATCTTGCATACAATGTTTTATTGATCATGTTTATTGGGGGTATTGTTTTGTGCTATTATCCCATGGAGCCGAAGACTATTATCAAAGTTTGCTTGTATGCAAATAGAGTATTAATATGTCAACTAATTATTCTATTATACCTTAACTTATTCGCAAAAAGTGGCTTAAAGAAAACCAATGTAAGAAGTAAGAGCTTCATTAAGATAGTATAGTCTAGCATCGCCAATAACAAGCTAAATTTGTGTTGTTCTGTTCTACCGAACATTATGTACTTTTTCAAGGGTAGGTATATCTCGATCTTATTATTTTATGTGTCACTTATTGTACAAGTCAGTAGACCATGCACATTTGCACCAGGTTTGGGTTTGTAGTTGTAGATGTAGTTGTTTGAAGGATAGACCAATATTCTTGATGTAAGTACTAGTTTAATTAGCGATTTTAATTAATATACAACAAATATGAAGTGACCAGTCTTTCCTTAACAGTGTCGTGTTTCCGTCTGTTCTTACCTAAATATGCATTATATTAAATACTTGTGTAACTGACGTCACTAAGTAGCACGTTGTGCTATCTCAACAAACATGTACGATATACGACCAATTGGACCGTACACTTATTATACCATGACAAAGCAAGCCTTTTACACACACTTCGCCAGCTATGTTTGGTGCCATGTATTGCGAGGCGAGCCTATTGCCATTATCTAATCGGACACATTCCCAGACTTGGGGCTGACACTGAGAATTTCAAGATCTAGTTATCTTATTTTTGACCAACCCGCGTCACAGAATAAGTAATAGTAATACCCCGCGTATCGGACCTAGGGTCTCTTCGCAGCACTGATAATGCTCCTGCTGTTTTATTTTTAATTTAAATCCTGAAATCAAAATAAAAAAGGACCTACTCGGTGCGCGGCAAAAATAAAAAATGAAAAATGCTCAAAACTTCGTGAGGTTTAATGCGTTTTAAATTTAGATTTTTTGCAAATCAGCTTTAGTACCTATTAACAAGGAATAACGTTTTATATAAGTAATGCTACATATTACGAGTCAAGATTGTCGTTTGACTATTCTTATGTTGTATAGGTACCTACTTGATGTGAAGACCACTGATGTGGTTTACGCAGTCGCACCTTCATCGATTAGACTTCTAAAGGACATTGACATGGTGCGTCTTACAGAACACATTTCTTCCTTTGTTCTATGGTGCGTCCAGAAGGCACATGAGATTGCTAATTGAGGCTGACATTTTCGCTGTCAATTTTGTATTAAGTAAGTCAAATGTCCAGATTCCAGGTAGACCCTCATACCTTATACACTCTTGCAAAACGTTTGATACCTATGTTGTTGGCTCTGAAATAGTTTTTCCCCTATCTAGAGAAGGACTTCGTCCTGACTAGACTGGACTAGATGTATGTTAATCTAGTCAGATTTGCATACATCTTTCTCTAATGCCAATCGTCACTAGTGGAAAAAAACACCTGACATGATGAGCACAGAAATGTGTTATTGATAATTTAATTCGAACAGAGCGAACGAGATGTTTATTTATTTATTTAGTTTATTGGCCAACCAACAGTAGTTTACACTAAAAAAGTACATTATTCATTTACAATTAATTTATATAAATGTAACTACCTTTTACAGGAAAGCACCGCATGATGTTAGAGCACAACAATTACATAATTATACAGCATACCAATCTAAAATTAAAAAGAAAATTGAGAATCTATTTTAGAGTTTAACAGAAAACAGTAAGTGGGAAATGTGCTCTACCCCAGATATGAAGGCTATGTGGCTGAATATGTATATCGATTTATACTTAATGTCCTCTAAATTGAATTGTCGAGAACCATTGTGGTTGGGGTTTAGGGGTAGATACAAAAGCGTGATGCGGGGCCCAGGGAAAGAGGCGGAGCGACCGCGCCCCCTCCAGACCTAACGTTTCTGTCCCTCTCTCACATAACTTTATTGATTTCGGTTTGACTTCCGGCTTTCTACACAAGTTTATATACTTACCAAAATATAGACATCTAACGCATCAACCTTCAAAATAATTTATTTTTTATGTAGGTACGTCATTTTATTTTTATTCATTATTTGGATAATAATTCAATACAAAATGTAGCAAGCGTCCATTTTTGAACTTATATTTTACTTATAAATAGCTGTGCTCGCGACTTCGTGCGTGTGGACAACAAATCTCGCATTCTATTATCACTAAACCCTAATATTGTTTCCAAAACCAAAGTAGCCTTAGCTACACCTTGTGACATTAGCTATCCACCGATAAAAGTCCCAATGAAATCGGATCAGCCGTTTCGGAGTTTACCTTAAAAAACAATTTAAAAAAGTGTTTAATACTTTCATACTTACCTACTCTAAAAATCTTAATTATGTAAAAAGCTGATTTGATATTACAAACAGACACATTTTATTTACTTGTATAGTGATATCTAACGGTGACTTATATAATCTGATAAAAATTATATAAAAAAAACATTCTTTTTTTTTTCAATTAAAAAAAGATTCGCTTACAGATACGTAGTAACTATTATTCTATTGATATCTTAATAAAAGACATCTTTCCAAACAGGCAAACAAAAGTATGTATATCTCAAGTTAGCTACTTTATATAGTTTCCGGCAAACACGTAAAATTATACTTTTATTTTTCACCTAAGTACTTCCTTTACGATCCGTATCCATTGTACATACCTAGGTAAGTATGTAGCGACACAAATAGATACTTATTACCTAGATTTATATTTATTGTAACTAGCTTCCATCCGCGGCAGTTGGGTAATATCCATTCATCCATCCTAACATTTAGATAACACCAAAAAAGATTTCAATGAATTGAAAAATATAAGTTGCGCGTAGTTTTAAAACGAAAGCAATCCCTACATTTTTGTCGTAGATAAGTAGGTAGGTGTATTGTCATGGTGCCGACACGTCAGCACTGGTGTGTTACGATAACAGAGCGTGTTGGTTAGCCCTCAGCGCCAGCCGCCTCTCTCACCCTCGAAATCAATTTACATTTTAATTGAACCCCGAGGGTAACTGCACCGGATAAATTCCAAATGGATTAATTGTGTTTCACGTCCCATCCCTTCGTGTCATTCGGATAACTTGTGAAAACCACAAAGGACTTAGGGTTTAATATAAAATTTCGTGAGTGCCAGATATGAGGAAAAATATATTTCAAAGAAAACTTTTTGGGGCTGTTCTTCTTGGATAGGTATGAGTCCTATAGAAAAAGCTTTAAACTCAACCTAAAATTAGATTATTAAAATATTTATACCGATTCGTAGCATTGTTCTTTTGAGGTTTTCGACCACCACAGTCAATATGATATACCTACCTAATACTCTTATAAAGTTCTAATCTTTACTCTTATGTCCTAAACTGAGTACCTACTCTAGGTAAGTTGTAACAACGAAAATTAAGAATAATTTAGCAAATAACTGCAAGCCTACGGTAGCCTCTACGGTAGAGGCGTAGCGCAAAACTTTTATATATCTTTGCAAACCTTATTAAAAGTAGATATACCGGGTACTTGCTTAGGCTCGCAGAAATCAATATTTCCAGATTCTATAAATAGTTACTTAGTATAGACACAGAATGTAAACATGAAATAAAACTCATAGGTATCATATAAAACATATAATAGTAACAGATTTCTACTTCACAAGATCATCTAGGTTAGTAAGTATGGCGTTTTATCACTGTCGGACTCCCCTATCTAAACGAAGTAGCAAAAACCAATGTATCTCTGATCTTTAATCATCGGTTTTACGATAGCAAAAAAGATCCGGTCTCTTGAGACATTAAGGAGGTCATCATGTCCAGACATCCGGTATAGGCGACAGGCAGTCTGCTTTACTTATTGAAAAAGTCCATATTGTAGGTAACGTCATTTAAATCACGAAATTCCGCCACATTTCCATCAACTATTTTATAAATAACGAGTCTTATTACAGTAGAAATAGGGATCTTCGAATCTCAAACAGAAATTATGTCGTCTACATTATAATTTATGGAGAAATGTGTTCGAAACGGACGGTAGCATTTCATGTGTCACAGAACATTAATTAGTTCCTTCAACGGACACTTTTTCTTCAAAGCGTGAACTTCCCCACATCTACCAACACGGAACGATGCTGTCATTCAATGTTGTGTCTTAACTGTCTGGTTATAAGAACTGCTGATTTTTTGAAGGAACAAACTATCTATTATGTCATTCAACATGTAGAGTTATAGACCTTTTAATGATTGTCTTCCCTACAAATCACGATGTTCCGCTTTTTTATATACAAACGCCTCTTTTGAAGAAAAACCTAATGACCGTTTTGAAAAAAGTATTGATATTTATTTATGTCGGCAAATATTTATATTTTTTAAGTTTATAAGTACATTTACGTCATTTCCAACGGACAAGTTCAGAAATGGAATGTTATGAAGTATATTACCTATCTACCTGGCGGTCCAGAGTAACATGTTGGCCCGTAGATTTGCACAGAGTACAGACCTTGTCAAAATAATGCTATTCAACGCGTAGATCTGTACTGTCAGGTTCTGTACACGGGCAATCTATGGGTCAGTTACACCAAAAGATCGCTGGATGCTCTGCGCGTCCAATAAAATAAGTAATACTTTCAGAGTGTTGTTGCGACTGCCTGGACACTGCACTGCATCCGGGATGTTTGCGCAAGCCCGTACGGACGGATTTTACGCAATTATGCGTAAAAAGACAGCCTCCCTGCTGCGTAGAGTGAGAGCACAGAATAAGTAATAGTAGACCTGTACTACATAGTGAGGAACAGTCACAACAGCATTCTGAAAACTGGGGGAGAGCTGCAGCTCTCCTATTTTAAAAATGTTTGTCCGTAGAATAATAAGTACTAACACTTCATCATTATTATGAATATTTTTTCTGAAATAATAATTTAATTTAATTAATCCGAGGCGTGGTAGTCATTTTTGGGTTACTTATGTGAAGCACGCTGAAATCTTGTTCTAACATTTCACCTTTAGTACCGAAACAAAACCGCAGATCTGGCGGGAGGAGGAATTTAATGTTTAAGGGTTGATTTAGCCCTGCTACCCCCCAACCAAGTCTGTGGTTTTGGCTTATTCTAACTAATTTCAGCATGTTCCAAATACCTACCCAAAATTGTCTATTAATTCTCTGACTATATTTATTTATTTATTTAAAAACTTTATGCACATAGTTGGTACAATGGTGGGCTTAATGCCAAAGGCATTGTCTACCTGCCAACCTTAGGGTGATGCAGAGAAGAACATGGTAGGTGCAAAAATAAAAGAGAAATAGAGATTTGACTAAATACATAAGTTAAATACAATATATAAGTAGTAACATAGAATAAAAATAATATATGATAAATAGTTATATAATATATCAAGTTCTAAATACATACATAGTATATATAGAATAAAATAGTATAAATATATATATATATTTATTATAAAATATAATATTAATATTATACATAATAATATATACTACTAGTTTATTCATGTGATGATTCTGATAGTCTGTCGAGTAGGATGCTTCGTACCCTAAATTTGAAGGTAACCTTGTTAGTGACCATCTTGACTTCCAGAGGGAGCGCATTCCAGAGTAGGACAGATTGTATAAAGAAGGAACAATGAACAAAACCAGTGGTGTGAGGAAAGGGACAGGTGAGAAGAAGATTGTTAGAAGAGCGTAATGTTCGGTCATGGGTTGAGGCTAACGTTTGGAAGTAAGGAGCTAGATAACTGGGTAGAATAGCAGAATGAAGAAAAGAAAAGAGGTAGTAAGAGCTCGCGAATTACGACGCTGCCGTATTGGTAACCATTTAAGCTCTGCGCGATACGAGGAGATGTGATCAAATTTACGCAGATTAAAAATGAATCGAATGCAGTTATTGAGAAGATGGTCATATTTATTGAGAAGATCTGCATTCAGGTCGAAATAACATACATCACCATAGTCGATTATAGGAAAGATTAAGGTCTGCACAATCATGGTCTTGGTTTTAGGAGGCAGGAAGTTCTTCAGGCGGTATAAGGCACGTAGGGTACCTGTTACTCTTTGACTTACGCTAGTGACTTGGGCTTGCCAGCTGAGATTTTTGTCAATAATTAGCCCCAGATCTTTGACGGTAGAACTAAACGGAATAGTCAATCCATCAAAGACAAGTGATGGTAAACTTTCCAGGTCGATTTTACTCATCAGTCGCTGGCTTCCCACAATGATGGCCTGGCACTTGCTAGGGTTCACTGACAAACCAAAACGACCAGACCAACTCCTTATAGTGTCTAGATCGTAGTTTACCTGGTCTATAACTATGGATATGTCGTCTACACTAGCTTGGTAATAAAGTTGCAAGTCATCGGCATACAGGTGATACGCACAATGAAGATGAGGAGTTAAGAAATTAATAAAAATAGAAAATAATAGAGGAGAAAGTATGCCACCTTGAGGAACGGAGTTGACGGCACACCAAGCGGAAGAGCAATCTCCCATGTGTACCGACTGTTGACGTCCCTGAAGATACGACGAGAACCATTCCAGTGCATCAGACGAAACCATAAGATGGGAGAGGATAGAAAGAAGGATATCGTGACTGACGGTATTAAAGGCATTCGTGAAGTCAACCAAGGCTAAGACTGTAACCTTAGTTTCCTCCATTCCTGCCCTAATATCGCCAGTCACTTTAAGAAGAGCAGAGGTTGTGCTGTGGCCTGGCCTGAATCCAGATTGCAAAGGGCTAAGCAAATTGTTCCTAAATATAAACTGAGACAGCTGTTTCTGAACACAGGCCTCGACCACTTTTGATAGGAATGGAAGAATGGATATAGGTCTAAAATGGTTAGGAGCTGTTGGATTAGGGATCTTAGGTAAGGGAATAATGAAGGCGCTTCGCCCCACAGATGGAAACTGCCCAGACTCTAATGAAAAATTCACTAAGTGTGTGATTATGGGGAGGAGATAATCTAGAATCTGGGTTATCATCTTGCGACTAACACCATCACATCCCAAGGCGTTGGATTAGATTGACAGGACTATATATATTAGACTTATTTGTTGCATTTGTGAGGTGTCTTCATGGTTGAAAGATAACGGACTAACCCTTAATGTCGACAAGAGGAAATACCTAACCTTCTCTATGAAAACCATTCCAACTGGTACTCTAAGTGGGTATTCAATTATAGTCCATTCATGCCCTCTCAACAATGAATGCACCTGCAAACAACTGACTTGAGCCACCAGTGTTAAATACCTCGGTATAGAACTTGACAACACTCTGAGCTTTAATCGCCATACAGACTTACTTTCTTCAAGCAAAAATCTACGCCACGTTGCAGACCAAAACCTAATAAAAATGGTACACTTATCTCTTCACCAGCCAATACTTACGTACTCCATTGTTTTATTTTATTATTTTTCTGTATTTTTATTAACCCAATGTACGGAATTATTTCTGAAATAAATGAATTATTATTATCATTATATTATTATTACGGCGTGGGGTAGTACCAGCAAGGCGGGAATGATTAAAATGGAGAGAGCCCAAAGAGCAGTCCTGAAAGTAGCCCACTTCTTACCTTTCCTCTATCCAACAATAGATCTTTATCGTCTTGCTGATGTCCTCACGGTTCGCCAGCTCTCTGTTCTACAGATTACTCTCAAACAGCACTGACCTCTTGTATTCAACTCTTTTTCTTCACACAAGAGAATAAAACATAAAGTCTGTCCAGTTGCGGGTAATAGTTGGTCTACAGCTTTTTCTGGCCAATTCTCTGGCTTTCTAGGGGGATATATTTTGTATAATAAAATAAATAAAGAGATACCGATATACCATCTTATCAAGCACAACTTCAAAAGAGCTGTCACCTCGTGGCTTAAGTCGTTTGGGTACGACGAAACAGAGCTGCTGTTACATATACTCACATAATATCTACCCAGTATCTATCTATCTGTATGTAAGTATCTTATATTCATTCCATATACACTCTTTACTATATTCATACTCCTACATATTACCACATAATTAATATAACATCATTAGTCCATATCATTTTTGATCTCAAGACTTGGCTTCGTAGGGTTAACAAATCATTTCACTCACACACAACACTCACACACACACACACACTCACTCACACATACCTACACACACTAATACACTCATACACGCATGCTCAACACACACAACATATGACACACACACAAATACACGCGCATATCTCATTGCCGTGTATGCCAGTGTGTGCCTTGATCCAGATGAACTTGACGTTTGTGTGCATGGTGTGTAGTATTTTGTGAATGTTGGTGGTGAGTTGATGTGTGCTGAGAATGTTGTTGATGTCTTCCAAGGATGATCTTGAGTCAGACAATATGACGGCCTCTTCAACCCACTGCTTTTGTAACCATTGGCAGGCCTGGTCAATGGCTACCAGCTCGGCCTTGAAGACGGAACATGTGGAGTGGAGTTTGAAAGTTTCGGTGATGATGGTGTTGTTGGGTGTGTATACAATGAAGGCAGCTCCCACAAGATTGTTGCACTAGATAAGTGCGCGTTGATGATTAATAAGAATGTTGTCAAGTTCATCTAGGGTGTTAATTATGTCGAAGGGCACACCCCGTAGTAGTCGCCTGTAGTTAGGCATTCAACTTTGAGGTTATTGTTTGCATTTTCTGTTAAACTTGGTTTAGATACCTATAACACATCTCGATGTCACTACAGCTTTTCTTAACGGAGAACTTGAGGAAACCATATATATGCAAATACCAAAAGGTTTAGAAATATAACACATAGATATTTAATACATAATAATAAAGTACTTAAATTGAATAGAGCAATTTACGGTTTAAAGTAATCCTCAAGGGCCTGGTATAAGAAAGTTGATGAATGTCTTATTGGTTATGGTTATAAACGTTCCAATTTTGAACCATGCTTGTATACTAAAATTCATAATGATAAGAAAACAATCATTACACTTTATGTCGATGATTTTTTGTATTCACAAACGACTATATTGAATGTAAAGGTTTTAAATTCAAATTTTAAGTTAAAGGATTTAACTTAAAATTTGAATTTAAAAAAGGTTTTAAATTCAAATTTTAAGTTAAAGGATTTAACTTAAAATTTGAATTTAAAACCTTTTTATTTTTATGTTGTATTTTAAAAAAAGTTGGGGAGTTTTATGTTCGTTGAAATCTCTTCTTTCTGATAATGTAAAAAAAATTTTTTTAAAAAGCTGACATTTTGACTGTAGAATTTTCGATTGAAAATGAGGGTGCTGTTTCGATATTAAGTCAAAATAAGGTCAAAAAATAAATATTTCAAATAAAAAAAATTACAGTGTCTTTGGGACATAAAAAGGCAAGTTTTCACCAAATTTCGTGAAAAAAATAAAAATTGCATAAGATGAAAATAAAAAACCAAAAATTTGATTATTTGAATTTTTCACATAAATTTTGAGGTTATGTGAAAAAAGTGTAATTACAAAAGTTGTAGGTCTCTTGATTATCTCCAACTTTGGCATTTGAAATTTTTCGATAGGAGTTGTAGTTTTCCCGAGAATTGCGATAAACCGATTTTCACCCTTAAAAGGCCCCCCCATACCCTTCCCGAAATCAGATCACCCGTAAATTATTTTTCCTTTCATTTTTGTTATATTCTCGTCCTTTTGTAACGGGTTTCATCCTACTATAATTTTTTTTCACTTTTTACCATTTTCAACAGGATTGGCACTGGTCTAATTGTAGGATGTGTCACTTAAGACAAATTTGCTAGTATCTGTTTCGGTTAACAATGTAACAACTGCTTTTTCCAGATTTTCCTATATTTTTTTTATTTTTTCATATTACGTCCTTTAATTATTATCTTTCAAAACAGTACTTCGCAAAATTGAATTATATGGGGAGAATATATGGGGTTTTGTGAATTTGGTGCAAGTTCAAAACTTTGATTGGGCGGGGCGTTCTGAAAAGTAGTGTTTTTGTAGTTCCGAACTTGTTAATAGCTACGGTCGAAATGTTTTAAATGTTTAAATAAGATAAATCTGGCTACTGACTAATAGAGGGCGCCACTTTTGAGACTGATTATTTATTATGAGTCAATTAAAAGTCTAAGGAAAGGCTGTTATTTTTGTCGAATTAAGTTATTTTTTGGTAAATTTGATTTTTTTATATAATATTGAGAGATTATAATTGTTTAAAAATGTTTTATTTTGTAAAATTGGGTCCAAGCTTCAAAGCATGTGGCTCTTCCAAGAACATAACGTTATGAAAGAGCTGATTTTTTTTTAAAACGTCAATATGACCAATTTTTCTTCTTCTTACTTACTTTATTTTGCCTCTATAGTCTTTATTAATAAACTTAATATAAAAAGTTATTTTTATTTAAAAAATCGCCTGACTTATAGTGGCTGACACTGACCACCATCGTGGATTTTGATTTTGATAATGCAAAAAATTAGTAGATTTTTTTGTTCGAAATATAAAATGACTTGAAGTTTTGAACCAATGACCGACCAATTCTAATATTTGACGACTAATTTCGACCAATTATCGACAAATTTTTTGCTTTATCGAAATCAAAATGCACAATGGTGGCCAAGCCAGTGTCAGCCACACCCTGAATTATGTTTTTTTTTAGTTTCTAAAACTGGCTCTCTCGACACTCTCCCCTAAGTAAGGAGTGCCCCACTTAAAAACATTTATTTTAATTATTAAACTAAGTAGTGGCGCGGCCCACAAAAGACACCTATTCTCTAAATTTCATCAATATATTTACATCTTTGGCTACGGAACCCTAAAAAAGATAGCATTGCATTGAACCAGTCTCCACCTTTTTTTTTTTGTTCTAAGCTATATGAACTGAAAAAATACAATATCACATGAGGATACAGCTACCGCCACCTAGCATCCGTAGTTGTTACTAGGAAGGTACGTCAGCAGACAATATAGCCAAGATAGTTTTCATAGCAATTTGTATAAACGCCATCTATACGCAATCAAAAGACTTTTATTAAACCTCGTGAGTGGAAGTTATCAATTATGTCCATCAGAGGGCCACATTTGATACTTACAATATTGTAGAAATCACGGCTATTGCCCAACAGCCTATGAGCCTACCCTGGCAGAGACTATTTCCTTCCAACAGCACTGCTACGATTCTGAAATCTGACATACATTTTCGCTCGTATTATACGTGTTCGCGGGTATACTTAGACGAGCCTTTGTAACAATAATAATATTTACATTATGTACATTTGTAATGTGTACAATTACATTATATTAAAAAGAAGACTTATGAGTCCAGAGCTTAGGGAGGTGAGTGGGGAAAACGCCGATAACTAGGTAAGTATTCCAACAATTAAAAGAGTCTACCTTGTGCGTAAATCATAGTATATTATTTAAAATTGGTTACAATAACTGCTAATCATTGATTACATAAAGACAGACACGTCACCTATAATTATTTAACTTTAAACACATTACGTATATAGATAACTTTACAGTACACTACGCATATAAGTAAACTTCTAAATCTAACATCAAGAGATGGTTACACAATATTTACTTTGTCCTAAAATGTAAGTACTTATAACAAATACAACAACCCAATTTACATTTAATTTTCATAAATTTAGTAGTAAAAGTAGTATCAGTCCATAATTAGTTGTAAGTATATTTTAATTTACAATAGTAGGTAAAACGAATGATAAGAATCGTTTTCATAGATTAAAATATTAGGTAAGTAGGTACTTACGTGTGTAATGAATTAAGTAAGTTTATTTAAAATTACTTTGCTATAAAATCACTAAATTTGTACCTAATTAGTCTACGTACATATAGATTTGGTACACCTCTTCAACTCTTGAAGCAACAACTTAAGAATTGCGAGAATGCTTTGCAAGTCATAGTATTATCTTTGTTCATTAGGCTGTGTATCATGGAAATGCAGCAGTTCGTAGGTAATTGGTTCAATCTTTGTTTTAGGTTAAACTAAATACCTACTATTTATTAATAAAAATGAATGCCACCTACTTAACTTCAAAAATATACAAAAATTATAAATTAACCATAATTCAGGTGGACCATCCGCGTAGTTCACCTGAATGAAAAAGGGAAATGACTTCTGCCCATGAATCATAGATTCTACAATAATCTAGACGGACCATGGAAAAACATGATTTATTAAAGAAAAAAATACAAAATTACGTATTTTTCAGAATCACGTTCACTAATGAGCTATATATATACCAGTATATACATTTTAAATTAATATCTTATTATTATACAGAGTCCAGATGAAACCTCAAGTTTGTATACACAGGATACATTCTGGCTAAACATATTTTATACTTGTATAAGTATGTAGGTATCTAAAAAATAAGTATTCGTCTGTGTATGGAGACTAAGACCAGAAGAGTACATTCAGTCAGTTGTAAAAAATTCAAATTGGTTCTATCAGGTATTTAAACCAATATTACTTGCCAGAATAATTTGACTATCTACTACATCAAGACCAAAACCACATTCTTCTCAGTTCTCACCAAAAAAAGACTGTGACAGAGCCCTTCGGAAAATCAGCAATTTAAACCCGAAATTTCAGCAGTCAAGGAAAATAAGTCTGAGTTCGTATGACGTAAATATAGACATTCATTAGAAAATGTTAAATATTACGTATTGATTTTGATTCTTTCCGTTTTTTTTACTTTTTCAGTCTATACGTACGCAATATGACGTTAAGCAAATGAGAATATACACACAATAAATAGCCACATGACTTATTGCGAGAATACAATCGGATAGTAAAGATAATTGCCAGAAATAACAGTGGCCCTAATCTTCAGTTCATCACACTTTAAAAAACCAACTTGAAAATTATTTTCTTATCTGTATGCAATAATAAAATGAAATATTGTTACTAACACACTGTGTCGTTACGTGAATAAATAAATTATTATTATGCAAAGAACTGCTGGCTAAAGTTTCTACTTTTGATTTCTATAAGACATTTAATCTCATCAATCTTCAGTAAAAATAAATTACATACCTACCTACAATCTACATGATATCCTATGATAAACATGAATAAATAATTGTTCTCACGTTCATAAATATATCATTCCATTGTAAAAATTTTAAACAAAAAAAAAACAATATTTAGGAAAGTATAACATAATACAATTAGTTTGATAAAATTATTATCTTTGGATTAAATACATAGACATTAATATGACAACCAAATTTAAATATTAACTGACTTAACTGAAATATGTAGTAATTATATTTGTCTGATTGCCTTTAGCGTGTTCAAGTCTTCCTTTACTTTCTTACATTCATTCTGTAGATCTTCAAATTGAGTCTGAAAATAGAAACAAATATATACTTAGTTTAACTATCCTAAACTATATCTAGGTATACTATCTATTCTCATATTATAATAATCTATACAAATATAATAAAGAGGTAAAGTTTGTGACTTTGTGAGTCTGTATGTTGCCAGATCCAATTTTAAAAAATCTTTCACTAATAGAAAGCCACATTATCGGTTATTTTTTTGTGGTTTTTTACTGAGCTTTGATTAATTATCGTTTTGAGCTTACATTATAAGATAAATAGTCTGTCTTTTTGTTTGCTGCATAAGTAACTGACTTTTACGGTTCCGAGCCTCAAAAGAAAAAACGGAACCCTTATAGGATCACTCCATTGTCTGTCTGTCTGTGAGTCAGTCAAGAATATTTTTCTCAAGAACGCCTAGACGTATCAAGCTGAAATGAATATCAAATACTCGGGTCTGCACCCAGATACTAGGTACACAGGGTACACTGCACGCACACTTTAATAATAACAAAACAAAGTTAAATCATATCATTTATAAACAAATATTTCACATTGTATTGTTAGACTTTTATTGTCAACAAGTTTCATAATAGGCATTTTGCAGAAAAATGCAGGATGTTGCGTTTTACACAACAAGTTTTTATTCAATACATCTGTAAAACCAGTAACAACAACCATTTATAGTTGGTGCGAAACACAATCTCAATATGAATATACCTATTACCTATCTTCGAATTCAAAAGCTTAACGGAGGACACACATGAATAGAATCTCCCAATGGTTGCGTGTTAACCTGCTGACCCTTAACGTGACCAAAACAAACTTCGTCCCCTTTATGATCATGATCAATCATAAAAACAAAGCCCCAGACAATTTCTCGATTAAGGTTCATGGATGTTCTGATCAGAATTCATGCGCGTGTTAGACACTTGCTCGTGTCGACTGCATAAAGTATCTGGGTGTAATGATTGACGACAGACTAAACTGGCACAATCAAATTAACAATATTTGCTCAAAGATCAGAAGACTCATATATATATCTTTAAATCCTTACGACATTTCGCAGACATAGATACTCTGAAATTAGTTAACTTAGCGCTTTGTGAGTCTGTCGTCAATTATTGCATTCCAGTTTGGGGTGGCGCTTCCAAAATCAAATTCCTTGAAGTGGAGCGAGCACAAAGAGCTGTTCTTAAGGTATTACTTTGTAGACCCTTCAGATTTCCGACTGACCAACTATATAGGAATGTACTAGCTGTGAGACAGTTATTTGTGCTACGAGCCACTCTTAGAAGGCACAGACTAGTCAGACCCAGCGACCTTTTTTAGGTCATCGGACCATCTAGCTGGAGGGCGTCCTACTCTACGCTTGCCGAGTCGCGGTCTTCACTCTGGGACACGCTTGCTCCACCATCCATCGGTCCTTCTGCAGATATGACCAGCCCACTGCCACTTTAACTTGCTTATTCTACGAGCTATGTCGGTAACTTTGGTCCTTTGTCGGATTACCTCGTTACGAAGGTTGTCCTTCAAAGAGATGCCGAGCATAGCTCGTTCCATAGCTCGCTGAGTGACTTTCAGTTTGTGGGCTAGTCCTACAGTGAGTGTCCACGTCTCGGCACCGTAAGTCATGACAGGTAGGACGCATCGGTCGAAGACTTTGGTCTTCAGGCATTGCGGTAAAGGCGAAGAGAAAACCCGACGTAGTTTGCCAAACGCTGCCCAACCCAGTTGGATCCTGCGGTCGATTTCTTTCTCGAAGTTGTTTCTACCGAGCTGGATAACTTGTCCTAAGTAGACATACTCTTGAACAACTTCGAGAACCGATCCGTTGACATAAATCGGCCTCGGCATGACATGTTCGTTGAACATAATCTTGGTTTTATCCAAGTTCATGCCGAGACATGTTAAAAACATGTGGTCATCATTTTAAAGGTTTTGTGGATGGTTAATACGTAATTAGCACTACAGTTAAGAAATGAGATAATGGATACTTTTTGCATTTTGAAGAACCTACTCTAAGGGAACAGATAGGGGTGTCAATTATTAAAAATTTATATGGATGTCATTTTCAAGGTTTTGAGGGACACTGATTACGAAAATGTTATCTATTTTATCATAAAATGCGATTCAACCCTAGGAGTGGGTTGATTTTCTACATGAAAATTCAAGAAGAATAATTGCACTTTAAACAAAGGTACTACGTAAGGTAGGCTACGTAAATATCGAAATCTATCTAAATGTGTGCGAGTAGGCTGTACTAGCATGATGTGCAAGCATTACATTACATTAAAAAAAAATTATAATGCTTTCCAAAATGAAAAAGACTGTCTTTGCCCAGCTGTTTCACTCATATTAACTTTAATAATATAAAAGTACTTCTAAAGGTTGTGCAGGTGACATTTGATCTTATATATATATATCTTTGATTAGTGGACACATTATAATAATCTGATATAATTACCTGACATATTATTGCTTGTTGTTTCATTGCCACACAACTTTCCATCATATCCTTATATGCATCTTTTTCAGTATTGTGATCTTTTTGGACAGTGCTCAAAAGACGCTCAAGATGTCTTTTAAGATCCGATACAACTGAAATAGAGAATTACATTTTTTTTTTAGTTCTTATAACAAATATGTGTATTGTCAAAATAGCTATTTTACCATGATTTATTCAGACAGTCTCAGATTTAAACTAGTTAAGAGTGTATTATATACCTTATGAGTGGAACTGTTGCAATTTAGTGGCATATTTCGTGATTTTCAATTTTTATTATTTAATTGGAGCTAATAAAAGTGTAATAATGAAAAGGATTTTTTAAATTTACTATAAAAATAGCGACTTGCAGGTTTTCAATGTATTATTTGCATATAAGTAGAACTACAAAAGCAATGATTTCTAAAATTTTACACACTTCTCCTAATTATAAAAAGTTATTAAACATATTTTTAAATATGATGATGATAGCCTTTCATTCAGACAGGGGGTTTCCAGAATATTGCAGTGTGTTGGGTTGATTTTAGTATTGCTAAAGCACAGGCAAGTACTCCTCCATATACCTCCCTTTCTAAATTACTCTCTCTTCTCCTTTCAAATTGAAAACCATGAAATTAGACACTCAACTGCGACATTGCCTCTCTTAAGGTTATACCTTAATAAAAAAAAAATTTGAAAGAGCAAATTTACATCATGTTTTCATGTCACAGTACTGTTAAAGTAACTATAGTAAAAAATTATGAAGCTACTGAATAAAACCTGGTGTAATATATAAAAAACAAATAAAAAGATATATACCATCTAATTGATATTTTAAAGATGTTAACTGAGATAAGCAACGATCTTTGGAATACTGAACACTTGTGTAAGTTTGTTGTAACTGATTTAAATAAAAATATATTCCAGTAAAAACCACAACTATAATGAGAAATCCATATACTCTCTCTCTGGTTTTAAATATAGGTATTTTATTTAACATTTTAATGCTATAGTTGCGATAGTAATGTTTTTTAAACGATAGCATTAAAATTTTTAGCTACGTAAAATTTTTGATGTGAACACAATAATAAACAATACTTTATTCGCTCTTAAAGTTTTTTACACAGTGATTAAGCACCGAATAATCTATTTAGGGAATTAAATAATTAGTTTAGCCAGTTCAAATTCACTGATTACACCAATGATATTCTGAATACAAAAAGAATTCACTTATTTAATTCAACAACAGTAAATGACTGACTGGAACACTGTTCATAATACCACGACTAAGGTTGTGACGGGGTGCCGAAACATAATAGATATACGTCGCGATATACGATTTAAACGCGTTGTTTTGGTTCAGACTTCACTTTATTACCTACTTACTACGAACTACTAAATCTACAGTGCATCATCAATCCAAATGAAATTAACTTTTTATAACTTTCACATGATGATGATGATCACAGAACATTTATTTTATACCCTGAATGATGATCATGTTAAATGTTGATGATAAAAAAACATGACAATACATTCAGACATCACACAAATGACACTGACATTTAAATATAAGCAATTTTAAACTTTGACAGTAGTGTTGGCCAAACAAGAATTTGATTTACGGTGATTACGAATTAGGAAGAAATACGGTAAATTGTTCAAATAAGCATTTTTATCAAATCGTTACTTATAAGGTGAAGGGTAATGCTGCGTACACGTACACACGGCCCAAACACATGCCAACGAAGGATATTCGGCGTTGGCTACCGCACGCTCGTTGGCCTTCGAGCGTAAATACATTTGATGGTCGAGCAAACGATGATCGTTGGAATCTCATTCCGTCTCGAATTCATAATTTGATCATGGACGACGATGAAATAATTTTAACTAGTTTTATACACCTTAGCTAGATAACAAGGTTATGAAAATTAAACGAAAGTGGAGATGGTGAACAACCACACACATTTTTAAGAATAGAAATGCAATTAATTGATGTAAAATGATTAATTGCTCAGCATTCGGTGACCGTCCACACTGAATTTGTTCTAATCACAGAACACTTATACCCTGGTTCTAATAGTTCGATTCCTTTAATGTTACCGACATGGATCGGATCACCCGCACACGCCATCCAACGATCGTTGGTATTCGCTAACACACAGGACCAGCGAAACCCATTCGTTGGCATTTGTTGGCCCGGTGCGGTGGGTACCCGGTGGGTTGGTAGGACAGCCTCCCGGGTGGGTTAAATCCGGGTTCGGGCCCCATACTGACCGCCAGGTGGCCGGCGGAACCATTCCCACCGGGTCTCCCTGGATTTCGCGTCAACCCATCACGCTCAACACACCAACCCAAACCTCACCACCGCATGCCTCCCGCATTACAGAAACCCCACACCACACCTGGGAAAGGAGGTTGGAGAGAAGGGACAGCTTTCCCTGCCCTTTAGCCGAAACGCCTGATGGCTTCACGGCCAAACTGGACAGAGTGACCTGACGTGTGAGTGAGCCTGACGTGGCGGACGAGGCATTACCCCACCTTATGGTGACAACATCGCAATCCATAGAGCTAAACGCCTGATAACTTTTGTGAATAAATTCCAAGTTACGAAAACATATTTTTACATATAATTATAAATAACGCTACATTTATAATGTTTACAAGAAAACGACACCGCAGGAACATAGTAAGAATTAAAGAAATATCTGTGCCGAGTTTCAACAAACGGATTACACAATAAATAATAATAATAATTAGTAAAATGTTATATCTGGACTTTTTAAATTAGTCCTGAATGATGAACGAATAGCAATCATATTGAGACTACAGTCAGTCCTCTCTTCAAGATATGCTTTGCATATGTACCTATACAAGTGACAAGTGTTATTTTCAAAGCTCCACATTCAGCTGGTTCACGTAATTCTACGATGAGAGGCAGAAAATGCCTGTAAAAATATTTTATAATTTTAGTAATTTGAGAGAGCGTGATACTCTCTATAATATTACTTAGTATTATTTTAAGATATTTATGAATAAATGTAATTTTTTATAAAAACATTTCAAAATAATCCAAAAGTTGTTTTTATTTACAAAACAGACATTGAAACAGTCAAATGTTGTAATTGTTTGTTCCAATTCAGCAAATTCAGCCTGAGTATAATATGAGCTTATTTACATGAATCAAATACCATGGATTCATTAATTACATTATTGTTTCAAAAATAAATAATTATCATTCTGAAATTATTTAACCGGTATCGGTATCTTTGTACAGCACTAGGCAGACGAGTTTCTTGATGTAGCTAGACGTGTCGCACGCAGTTTTAGAACGAAAGAGACATAAAATACAATCGCGTCGTTCTAATGCCTGCTCTACACGTTGGCCAACATTGTGGCCAATGTTGTGGCAAAGATATTAGCCAAGAGTTTGTGATAGCGTCTACACGTTGGAAGGTCGTTCAGTTTGCTTCGGTTCAGGCCAATGTGCGGACGAATTGATTACAATGGATATTGAGGCGCTAACTGCTGCTGCGGTTTATTTATTCACAGCATACCGCAACTACGTGAATGTATATAAGAAAATGGATGTATAAAAAAAATTGAAAATTCTATTTCTATTTTTCTATTTATAGAAAAGACAACGCCCGCACTAGGGATCAAGCCCTGTGTCGCGGGGAGCTTTACAAACATGAAACTAACGGACACAAAGTACACCCAGACTAGAAACAAATATCTATGAATCACACAAATATTTGTCTCGTGTGGGAATCGAACCCACGTCACCCAGCACGGCGATGTAGTGGCGAGGCGACCACCTTAACCACTGCGCCACGGTGACAGTCAAATTAATTAATTAAAAAATTAAAATAACCCGACTGCAAAAAATCAACACATAAGCAACGCACTAAAAAGACCGAAAAATGGTTGTAATTATTATTCCTGATTAAATTTAAATACATAACATAATTATGTATAAATTTGTTATCTCCATTTGATTCCCTTTATTTTGATACCCTATTCGACAGGTTTGGTTAAAAAAAAATTGAATCGTTATAATTTATTATATATTATTCTTATTTGTAGGTAAAATAATTTTGTGAAAAAGTTAACATTTAAATCAAGTGCGTGCGTTCACTCTGGCGGGTCGTAGCAAACTAAACGCTTGGCCAACGTGTGGACGCAGCGGCCATAACACTGCCACAACCCTTTGATCTTTTTTTAAAAACCGACACCACACGGATCTCGCGCCAACTTGTGGGCCATCATAGGATACAAGCCAAGATAAGCACCAACACCCCCTCTACATGATGGCCAATGGTATTGGCCACAGCACTTCGCCACAACGTTGGCCAACGTGTAGAGGAGCCATAACAGATACAAAGACAGATGTAGACGTAGGTACAAATAGTTAGTCATTTGGTTGGATAACGGGATTACACGTTTTGTCGTCTCCTTTATCTTGCACTTGTATATAAAAATTTCGGATGTAAATAAAATATCTACATAAAACTACTGAGGGTTACCTGTTTGGAAAACATATCTTTTACTGCTTAATTTTATCAAAAAAAGAGAAATTAAAAATGTTGCAAGGTGGTGTGTAAATAAAGTAACCAGCTATGTACTGTTACTAAACTGTGCCAGTGTACCAGTACCTGCGTTTGGTTGCTCATTTTATTGGTGCTTTCATATTGTTCTTTACTAAGGTAAGACATTTTTCTGAATTATTTTCGTAACAGCTGTGTCTTTTTTATAATCATATATTAAATTTACGAAGTTTTTATTTAGAGAATAGTAGGTTAATGTACGCTGTTGCTGACACTAGGTAACTTGTTCACAAAGATACGTGGATAGCATGTGACTTTAAATTTTACGCATTTATTTTTAGTTATTTTTTATAGTAATTAATCCGTTTTTATTTATGACGTAATTAATAATGTAGTTCGCACAATATTTTTGTAAGGTTTGTCAATGTTGCGAATTTTCATAAAACCGCCGCGTTCCTCAAATTAGACTTTGACACCTGCTTGGCTTGTGTGCGTGTAGTGTAGCCACTGCGTATTTATATCCCATGCGAATGTGTTCAGATTTCTCTTGGACAACATTAATTTAATTTTGTTTCAATTTATGATACAAAAAATCTTCTGCTTTGAAAATTAAATTCATAAACTTTGTGCCCTGTCATTAATGTTTCACTTTCAAATTTTCTGATTACTACCCTAATTTGTTTTACTATCCGAATTATATTTATGTTAAATAAATAAATTAAAGCTCATACTAAGGATGTGGATGTACATTGTGTAGAAAAATTTAATATACAATAGCATCCTTACTTTCTAATTAAAATAATTATGTTGTCAGTAATTCTAGCTGTAAATTTTTGATCATCCAGTACAATCATGTCTATGAGTTTCACAGACAATAATAATTAACGTAATTTACTATATATAATTTAAGTTCCTTTATTGTTAGATTCCATATATATTATATATATTTGTATGTATGTATTGGAGTGGGGAAATTGTTAAAAACTATCAGTAATCTGTAAATATTTTGAGTCCTCATACCATTCAACACAATATCACTAAGTTTATCTGTTCTTTTATTTATTATGGTTGTGGCACTTACTACAGTGCCAAATTATGCACAAATGAAAGCTTTACATATAAAATAATAAGTATGTATAAATAAAATCATATTATGGTAATATCATATTAGAGTAATTTTCAAATAACACCACCAAGTCCACCACCACTCAAAAAGACATCTATATCTATATTTACCTAGTAGATGCACTGCTTGCTTGCGATTCTCATAGATATTGATGTGATTAAGTTGTATTTCTGGAGTACTTACTTATACTGTATGCTCCAAATGAACACTCAAGATAATATTTAATGAGTAGAATTATACACAAGGACCAGTTGTATGCAGCTTGCATCTAGTGCATACTATCCCATTGGACTTCTCTTGGGGAGGCCTATGCGACAGTGGACGTCCTACAGCTGATATGATGATTATGCACAATAATGTTATCTGCACATCAAGATAAATAAATGTTACTATGGCACTATAAAACTGGTTTCAATCCAAACTAAAAAAATTCAAGGGGGACATTATAATAAATTACTAAAAATTTGTTCAAAGGATAATCAAATTTATTTGACTTGAATGACAATAGTAATTTTAATTTATCTGTTGTCTGCAATATAAGTATGTATAGTTCAGCTGGCGTAACCTTGCTATTCAATGTCCGTTACAGATTTTTTTAAACCATCAGAGAATACAGTATTTTAAATATAATTATAATGGGCTACAATTTCAGAAAGATTGTATTTGAACATTGAGTTTAACAGTATTAAAATGACAAATCCCAATTAGTATTTGCTTTAATTAAAGCAGTTGCTTAGATAAGTTAAAACAAAAAATAAACAGCTGACTGTGGAGAACTAAGATTGAATCATTGCGACTACTATTAGTACTGTATAATTAAGTAATTTTTGTCAATTTAAATTAATTAAAATAGTGATATTTATGCTACATGTGTATATGTGTGTTGTTTTTGTTGTAGGTGAGTGAGACAAGATGGCGGAAGCGCACTCTGCCGTTGCGTTCTCATTTGCCATCACCCATGACGGCTGGGATGTGAACTTTGACCGCGAGGTCCTTTATCTCGTATGGGAGTCTGGAATACGCTCGTGGAAGAAACGTCTAGCACGTTTCAGGGTATGTATTAATATACTTCCTACTAATATTATAAATGCGAAAGTTTGGATGGATGGATGAATGTTCATGACTTAATCACACCAGAATGGCTCAAAGGATCTGTTTGATTATGGTCTGGAATAACACTAAGGCTATTCTTAACTGGCATAACCATACCATACCATGGCGAACTGCCAATGTAAATCAGAAATAAGTAAATTTAGATTTATCAATCCAACAATAACCATCTTATTTTTATATGTATAAGGTTCATAATTGCCCAGCTTTGTGTACACAATGTAGGTATTTCATTATATTTTACATACAGGGTGTCCCGAAACTCACCGTCAAGCGGCTACCGGGCGATGGTATAAGCTGTACCTGTTTTGAGAAAAATATAAAAAAAAATCCAAGTCAGTTTTTGAATTTGTAACAGCAAATTATAGTATACATAATAAGGATTATGTAAAAAAAAATCTTGACAAAATCTGGCACTATGTCATAGCAGTACCTAAAAATGTATACAGAGTTGTCAATTTTCATCATTTTCAAAAAACAAATTTTTAGGACTGATCCATGACTTGGATTTTTTTAAATTTTTCTTAGAACAAGTACAGCCTATACCATCGCCCGGTAGCCGCTTGACGTTGAGTTTCGGGACACCCTGTATACATGTAAACATACTTCTTTAAGTAGGTATAAGTACTACAAAATAGGATGAACTGATATTAAGAGGAAAATAATAGTCCTCTCCTATATTAGATCATAATAATAATAATATATGCTAACAGCAGAAATGTTATGTGTTTCATATCAAGGACAGCTAAGGCTTCACTTCAAATGTGGACACACTTCAGATACAACACATACATTGTTTCCAAAATAAGTTAAAACTGTAATGTTTTTCACAGAATAGTGTTCATAATGGAGTTTACCCTGGGCATCTGCAATCCCTGTACGTATTGTGGACACTACTGGTGGCCGCACACTTCGCTGGGTTCAGCGTCCCGTTTGGATTAGTACAAAAAGCATTAGTTATTTTACCTAGGTGAGTCTTTGACACTAATAAAGTATATTTATGAAATTTGTATATAAAAACAATGGAAGTATAAAATATTTGGGAAACTTTAATACATTATTTAGATGGTGTATGATACAGCATCAGGTTCAGGTCACCGGTTTCTTGTAATATCATTTATGTAATTTAACAAATATAGCATCACAAATTTTACCCTGAAGTTGTAGGCATAGGTGCATCATACCTACATTTCGCCAGTTATGTTTATAAGCATAGATATTATAGGCGTCTGTTGCCATTAACCGTACACATTTCGAAACTCCAGGCAGATTATGTGAATTTCATGATAAGAAAACACAACAACATTTTTGCCTGACTCGACAACTACAACAACGTGAAATTATTAATATTAATTAATAATTTAATCATATTTTTTGCCGACAATTTGTATTCTATAGTTTGACTTCTGGTCTTTGTTTTATCATGAAAATGAAGTCATAAGATATAACACCACGCAGGTACTTCTATAGGTACTTTGAAGATTCAAAATTAACAAGATTTAGGCGTCTCAAATGTTCGTTTCCGTCGACCTTTATTGTAAGGCACGCACTGCGACAGGTCGCCTTCAATTGGTTTTATTTTACGCAGTATCATATCCAGTTTAATCATATATAAACACGAAGTAGACATCATACTCGTATACCTATATTCCCACGGTTTGTACTTACGCCATACAGAGGCTCCTGTAGATAAATGGTCTTAAAACAATACCATAATAATTTATCCGCACGTCAAAAAGTTCGGCCATTCTTATCTCTCACTCTCTGCCGTACTATGAAAACGTGGAACGCACTGTCGGCTTATTTCTACATCATGGGATCGTTCAAGCGAAGCGTGAACAAGCACCAAGCGGGCTAGTATGGTATTGCCAGGTGATATGGCATTTTGGTATCATGTATGCCGCCAGTGCAATTTGGGCTCCTCTTTTGGCTTTCCATCAGGCCAAGAGAAGCCACTATGCTGAACTACTATAAAAATCCAGTCAAGTGCGAGTCAGACTCGCGCGGCGAGGTTTCCGTACCTACTACGTATCAGGAATTACGGCAAAGTATTATTATGGTGAAGCAGAAGCTGGTGGCTGAATGGATAAGTGACCGGCGTGCTAAACACGCGGTCAGAGTTCGATTCCGACCAGCAATACCAATGTGGATTTCACTTTGTGAAATTTATATAATTATAAGTCATACTCATAATAGGTAGTCATCTAACTTATCATCTGATTCATGTAGATAGTATAAGTAGATACCGAGATTATAATACTGTGACAGACGGACAGAGTGAGAACACCATAAGGGTTCCTTTTGTACCTTTTTGGCTCGGAGCCCTAAAAATCACCATCATGAGACATTATCAGTCCAATCAACCGAACTAGGGCACAAGTTTACTTTTACTATCTAGTGCTACAAAATAGAGATTTGGTTCCATTGTCTGTGCTATAATTACGACTCTTGTTATCTTTTGAATCATTATCTTGTGTGTAACGATTTATTAGTCATATCATCGCAACCGGATTTGTAACTATCTAATCCGCTTTAATCGATAGTTAGGTAAAAATTGATCATCATTACTATTATTAAAATATTCAGACGCGTATCAAAGAGGTCAGGAACAGTTTCGTGGATATAATTATGCCAACCACTGTGAAATCTCTCACCTCTATAGCTATGCTGTTGCCGATATGCGACAGTTGAAAGCATAGCGATATCGTCTTGCGTGTAAGTTGGTCCTTAGTCCTGGAGTACATTACCTTCTAACTTCTACGGTTTCATCTTACTATGTGAGACGACGCGAGTCGCGACGGTACTATGGAGATATAATATTTTCCTGTTAGAAGAAGTTTCCGAAGTTAGAAATAATGCATAGATTTTTCTAACTGCGGGAAAGCTTGAATGTTATCAATGAACTAATTTTGTACCTGTTACTTCAACAATACATATGAACTTGTTCGCAATCGTAACAGACGGTTCCCTAGACTTATCTTGTGATTAAATATACGTTCAAATTTCCTGATATCTATTGTGTCCGTTGTAAATCGTCAAAACAAAGTAATCTGCAAATCTAATCGTTTGTCTGTCAATCTTTGTACGAAATCCGGGCTCAACAATGATTGGTGCGTACTCTACGTAACGATGAAAGATTAGGTACGTACTGAAGTTTGTAGGTTCCGTATATACCTATGTACATAAAGTAATTATGCTTACATAGTAAAGTTAGCATATTAGATATTTTTTGTTTAATTCAGTTACTTGTTGCAATGAAAAAACTACTTTCGCTGTCTACATCAAAAAAGGTAGGTACCGGTCTGTTTGCTGTAAACATTATATAAGAACAATATTTGACAATTGTGTAGCAATTAGCCTTAAGCAACAATATACAGGATGGAATTTTGTAATGCCACCTGGAGGGAAAGTAGTCTTAATACTCGAGATAGATCATTTTACTCAAAGGAAACATGCCTTTGTTTTTAAAAAGAAAAAAATTGCATTCAAAATTTTTCGGAAATTCGCTTTCCACACCCGGGAATTGAACCAGCTAAAATCCAAAAAAAAATTACAATCTGTACTTTTATAGCATTGATTGATAGGGTTAACCATAAGGATCGAATCTTACTAACAAACATGGTTAAAATTAAATAAGCAAAACCCATAAAATTCTTACTTACGTGGTTATTCTCGTGCCACACGGTTAAGTCGCATCTTTTTTTTCATTTGTCCTGCTTAACAAACATACGCGCATATAGCAATATTCTTATCTAAATAGTTCATCCTTATTTTAGTGAATAAATGACGTCAAAGATAATTATAAATTACGAACATAATTAATTAAAAACGGACCATTGAGAAATAGTGCTTTATCTAGTCTCATTGAATATTTAAGTTAAGATTATATGGTTTTGTTTTTATTTAATTTACCACGTCTGTTAGACATATTCGATCATTATGATTGACCCTATCGGTGAACGCCATAAAAGAACAGGGTGTTATTTTTTTAGAATTTTAGCTGGATCTATTACTGGGTATGGCAAGTGGCAAGCTAATTTCCGGAAATTGTTTAAACGCAGTTCTGTTTCTTTTTTAAATAAAAGAAATGTTTCTTTTGAATAAAATTATCTATATCCAGTATTCCCTCCAGGTGGCATTACAAAATTCCACCCTGTATTTATGTATTTGTTTAGGCCATAATTACATACAATACAACAAATTCAAACCTCGTTGCATTGCTTAAAAACCAGTATGTACTACATGATAAGTCTAGCTTCGTTCTTCAACATACATAGGTACCTATAATACTACACAGTGTATGCACAACAATGTTTGCTCTGGTGACATTGGTATTCATTATTAAGGCCTTGGAAAGGCCTTCATTGTACTCACAGGTTATATAACGATAGTTGGTACTAATAATGAGTACATGCGAATAATAATATTATATATTTTCTAAAATCTTAGACATATTGTTATAATTCTGTAGATTTACCTTTTAACCGCCATACGCGCCAGAGTTATTATCAGTTGAAGTAGATTAAAATGTAAATTATTACTTAAATTAGCATTTTCCTACTATAAACATTATTATAATAGAATATAGCGTAATTAAATAAGGCGCAGTAGGTATTTGGCGTATATATACGTACGGTATAATACGATTCTGGCGAAATGAACACGAAAATATTTGTGGGTTTTATTTGTTGGCGGATAAAGGGTTTATAGTACATAGGTACTATACTGCGTGGTATACAACTGGTGGCAAGTGTTTCCGGGTTCAATTTCCGAGTCGTGCAAAAACGGTATTGGGTTTTCAGTCTTGATATTTAACATTTATTTAACATGCTCGGATAAAGCGATAGGCTTGTCCTATTACATGTGACTTAACAGCTGACGAAATGTAGACGTGCCGCACCTATTTGGCGAAATAAGGCATGCCTTATACACAGCATCATGATGCTGTGTTGTTTAAGCTATTAAGAAAATCTACTGGTATATATGGAATTTTATCTAATACTAACGTTCCTGACTTGCTCACTCGATGGCATACAGATACTGCGGGTTACGGATGCTAGCGATAATGATGGCCATACAACATGCTGCGTATCGTTCAATTGGCATGACGCTGCCGATTGGATCAAATAGAACTGACCGTTTGCGGGCGTGAATTGGCATGACTGTACTTGAGGGAACAATCGAAATTCAATTCTTTTGGCTAGATCAAACCGATTGGACTATGGGCAGTATGGTATATGGCCATCATAAGGTAATATTAGTGCTAACAGCAGGGGAGAGTACGACCCTACTGATGGCGGAATAGATACTTTCACACTTAAGCCAGCTCCACATGATAGCCCAACTTGTGCCGATATAGGCACATCGTTAAAATACATTTACTAAATTAAACTACTGTCAATTTGGATCAAATTTTATCATTGTACAATGTGGTACACGGTGGACGACAATGGAACCTGTTGGGCCTACGTATGGAGGTGGTATTATTCTGCTCTATTTGAGCAAGTTACCGAATGAATGGTTGTTTGTTATGTGTTTTGTTTTTTAGTAACTCAACACTGTGGCAGATCATCGCTTGTTTACTGGCAGCTCTCACCATGTGGCTCACTGTGATATTCATCATGCGGTACCTGCTTAAAATACTGTTAATATACAAGGTTTGTATCTTTCCTAAAATTCTAATTCCTACACTTAATTATCTCTATCAATACAATCAAATACATAAATAAGTATTCTTCTTACTTCAATTATTACAAAAATATATTTTGCTTAATAAAAAAGTAATTTGAAAATCAACGTGACATTTGAAATGCAGCTGAAATTATAAGAACTTTGTCTAATATGAAGAGCAGATTCCCTTGTAATGTGTAACACTGAACAGTATGTAATAGGAAATTGGTAGTCAAGGAATATAGGTCATCTTTACCTAGTGTTAATATGTTCATAGGGTTGGATGTACGAATCTCGTGCACCTGGTGCAAAAATATCAATAAAGACAATGCTGTGGATAAGCATCGTGAAGGTGCTCTCTGGATGGAACAAACCTAAGTTGTATAGTTTCCAAGGATCGCTGCCACGACTTCCCTTACCCTCTGTCAAAGACACAATGAAACGGGTAAGTCTATTTATGTATTATTTACTAACAATATTCCCGAAACGACAATTCAGGTCGCCACTTAACCTAATTAATAAAATAATAATATTGTTGTACGAATTTGGCACTTGTATCAAGCATATAAGAGCGCACTTAATTACTGGCCAAATAAACAGAATATAAATAAGCATAAATTGTTTAAAAATCCTACATTTAACTAAAACTATAATGACAATATTGTTCTTTATTGTGTATATCTAAACTTACTCTGCCCACTGTACTCAATTTGACTGTATTGTGAAATACATTGAAATAGTCCTTATTATATTATTTACTTCTAGTACCTGATTAGTGTTCGGCCGCTATTGGACGAAGAAAATTACAAGAGAGTTGAGAGATTAGCAAGGGAATTCGAAGAAACCATTGCAGTTAAACTTCAAAGATATCTAGTATTGAAATCATGGTAATTATAAATCAGATATGTTTCTTTAACTGAACTAGGTTATCGACTTGAAGACTATATAGTTAATGGTCTTCTACGTAAAGATTTAAATACTTATTTTGTGCAGAAAAACCAAAAACTTGATGACTTGATGAAGATGCCGATCTGTTGGAAAAGAGGCGTGATTTTTTTTGTATGAGAATCGAATCATTATTCACTTTGTTCTGCAGTTTTACAACGATCGATACAAGTGCATCAAAAATTACTTAATTTTATTCTAAGCCTTTGATTCCTAACAGTATACCCTTATCCACAGGTGGTCAAGTAACTACGTGTCTGATTGGTGGGAAGAGTATGTGTACCTGCGAGGTCGTTCTCCTCTGATGGTGAACTCCAACTTCTACGGCACTGATGCCATCTTACTACGACCAACGCAGATACAAGCGGCGCGGGCAGGCGTTATTATACACCTATGTCTAAAGTTCAGGCGGCTTATTGATAGACAGGAACTTGAACCGGTACGTGACATTCATTTTCTTCAATATAATTTTATTTAAAAAAAAATACAACGCTCTCACTAGGTAACATATAATACATACAATTAACAAATACATAGCACATCTATACTCGAAACAAAACACACAAACATTTGTCTCGTGTGGGAATCGAACCCACGTCACTCGACACGGCGATTAGTGTCGAGGCGACCTACTATAACAGCTACGCCGCGCACAGTCAACTATGTAAACCTTTATTTATTCATGTGCTTGGTCACCGGACTTCGTAGGTACAGTAGAACTTTGAGAGGGTCAAGGTGCTCTAGTAAAGGGTTACTATGACTACTACAACATGACATTTGACTTTGACTATATATTTGTAGCGCACGAATATATTATAGTCAAAGTCAAATGTCAACACTTAAAAACAAATATCTGATGAAAGTTATATAAGACGAATATCACAGAAATAATCATGTGGTTGTTTCATCATCAGCAACCCATTGAGTCCCACTGCTGGGCTCGGGTCTCCTCTCCTCTATCTAGAGAGCTGAGAGGGTTTAGGCCATAATCCACTCACGCTGGCCTAGTGCGGGTTGGTGGATCAGACATACTTATAGAATTCTAGGGCATGTGGGTTTCCTCACGATGTTTTCCTTCACCGTTAGCAGATGGTAAATCACTTGCCTAGTACATATTAATACCACAAAGTGGAATCTATATTGGTACAGCCGCTGCCGGTCGGGATCGAACTCGGACTTCGTGGTTTGCACGCCAGTGCCTTATCCATTCAGCCACCATCGCTTTTCATGCATCATGTGGTTGTTTATAAACACACATTATAATAACAATATGTCAATGTTTATTTGAATATTAGAGAACAATATGCTCAAAACTTTTCGCCAATTACTAAAAGTAATAGGCGTATAAATACTTGCCTTTACTTAATAGTACCCACCTTAACACAATGTTTCCATTATTCTATTGTGTAATTATTGTTTAGATCATGCTGCAAAATATGGTGCCGTTATGTTCGTGGCAATATGAGCGTTTGTTCAACACGGTACGTGTGCCGGGTATCGAGAGAGACAAGATAGTGCACTACCAAGACTCGACTCATATCACGGTGTACCACAAGGGCCGATACTTCAAAGTGTTCGTGTATTCGCGAGGACGTATATTGACACCGGCGGAGATTCAAGTGTGAGTATATATTATGTTATTGTAAGTACTGTATATGCTATTCTAACTATAATTTCTATCTGTGTGCCAATTGTATACAGATCCTTTCAGCCCTTCTGACATGATTGAGTAACAGACATTCATCCACCATTACTCCCGAATTTATAATATTATAATTAAATATATTTATAATATATAGTTCCCCAGGTTAGCGCATAGAGGTTTTGTTTAGATAAATCGTTCATAAATAAATGCATTTTTGTTTTCTTTTTTTTTAGTTGTGAGTTTAGTTGATACCCAATAATGTCCCACTACTGGGCAAGAGTTTAGGTTAGAGTCTAGATTACAATTCACACAAACTGACCTAATGTGAGTTAAAAGTTCGAACTTATTTTCAAATAAAGGTGTCAATAAAATAAATTGATGAAAGCATTACATATATTGATTGATTTTGTTTATTCAGTTCTATATGGGTTGAATCAATATTTTGCTTGGCTTTCGTCTCTTACTAGCAATAGCGGACATTTGGAATATTGGGAAAATTTCCGAAGATTATTACGATCTTTCTAAAATATTCGTGTGGTAGGTAAAATTACGTCAAACGTCCTACGGCCGATACGGTCCGGTCATTTACGCACAGGACCTTTATTAACTTCTCTTGAAATACGGAAGTTGAAACCTAGAATTGTAATACAAGAACCAATTTGTTTCGAGAATAAATGTAGGGTTACCAAACGTATAGTAGGTATATTTTAGAAAAAACGGCTCTATTGGTTGGTGTTTATAATTTTTATTATGCAAATGGCATTGCCTTGTAAAAAGCCCAAGACGTACACTGTGATAAAAAAATGGCTCAAAATAGAGCTCAAAAGGAGTTCAATTGTCACACAATAGTTTCGCTATTGTGAGGTGTGAACGTCAAAGTTTTATTGCTTTAGAAGTTATGTTTTTAAAAGCACTTGTAATGTTTATTGAATAAGATTGATATTACAAATACTGTTTTCTTAAAATTATTCAAATTTGACAGTAACGGCGATAGTTTTAAGCGTGACTAGTTCACAGAGTACTTTGATTTAGACTAGTACGTGATTGTGCATCTAGGGGGCAGGTGCCGAATTTTTGTATATCAGTGGCAAAAGGTGAAAATATTATAATATTTCGTCTGTGGGGACTGGGGACTTTTTACTTTGTTTTTGTGTGTATTTATATTATAAACCTTACAACAAAACACTCCTATATACCGACTGACTTACCGAAGAAAATTAGTACTCTACTATCTTCGGCCGTCGTTTCATAATTTCCTAACAATTCATAATCTAAAGCCTAGATACATAATTATAAAATTAAAGAAATAGTTAGCAATCAAAACTGCCATACTGAACGAGTACCTATTGTAACTGCATGATATAACTGTTAGGACAAATTGCGCTTTTCTAGTAACAAACAATTGTCTCATATATTAATGGGGACAGAATGCAAGAATCAGGTGCATCTGTGGTTTTAACGTGCCTGCTGATGTAGCCGCGCCCGTGACCTTAACTGAGATAGATGCCTCAATTGAATGACACGCTGTATCCGCTCAGCGTGACCTTTGTCCGTGTCACACGCTCGTTTCTAGGTTATCTTGTACTTGCAAGCTACGTACGAAATTGAAGCCAATCATGCCGGAACGTGTACTCAGTACGAGGGTGACAAGATCTGTTTCTTTATTTAAAACTAAAAAGCCAAATACAAAATTTCACAGATACAAGTTTAAAACTGAAAGTTTCATACAAACTGCAACCCCTAATTTACCCCCTTAGGGGACAAATTTCCAGAAATCCTTTGTTAGTGGATGCCTTCAGCATAAAGGGCGTGAACTACCAAAATTTAAGGTTTGTAACCCTAGCGGTTTAGGCTCCGCTTTGATAAGTCATATACATTACCAAAAGTCGACATGCTGCCATTTTTATTCATAATATGTTGTTAAAAATATTAGCTTAATAATATTTTATAATCCAGATTATAGAGTACCTATTTATATGACACTATACAATCATTAAATATACCCAGTCCTCTGACATAGTGTACTAAGTATATGCAGTTAGCGATAGAGCACGTAATCAGGCTTGCGTATGTGACTCTGCACGGTATGCAATTATAATCTTATATGTACGACTAAGTGTCGCTTAATAGCTTCTGTCAGCTATCCAACTGATTACCAATCGAACTAAATTAGGTCGTTATTCAATGTTTCTATCTCAAACTATATATATATATATATATATATAGTAATGTTGATGAAGCCTAGTAGGTATTGCATGTAGGGAGAGAATCCACAAGAAAGACTTGATTAAAACTATCTCATTTCATTTCTCATTACACTTAAATTAACTATACTAATACAAGATAGATCTCTTTTTAGAATTACTGGTTTCGTAAAGGTTGTTTAAGTGGAAGGCACTTAATTAGTTTTTTTTTTTAAATTAGTATACATCTTTAGATATTATATTTTCTTTGTACATGCAGGTGTGACTGGGAAATTTTAACTGAAACAATTTGATTGCTGATAATTGGGACAGTATAATATAACTCGTATATCTGTATAGTAGTCTACTTAATGTATGTACAAAGTAAGCACAAGATATTATATAGACGTTCAGAATACATTTGAATGTATTGTCTTTGTTTCTTGATGGCCTCTATTGTTAAAAGGTTAACAGAGCTCACTAATTTTGTTACATACTAAAAATCTGTGTCGTCTGTTTAACACAATGCTACTGTAGCTTTATCATTACTGTATGCAGATTGTTATCATTCGTTATATTTTATAATAATATTAACTAAATGACCTTGGCCTCTCAAGAACTTCAGTAAGTTCGTTACTGGAAAGTATGTTGAAAGGTTCGATTGTAGGTTCTAACCTTTAGCTGAAAGGTGAGCGTAGTGTACACATAAAAGGATCCCTTAAATTTATTACTGGAATTGCAAGTCCCAGGCACTGCTGGTTCTTCGCTCTACTACACAATGGAACCGGCACCCGCACCTATCCATGCATGTAATGCTAAGATCTATTCTTTTTGTGATTTACTTTACAGCTTTATATTAATTTAAATTATGTAGCAAAAGTTCTTTCAACAATGTGAGACAGCGAAATGAAATACTGATTTGTAATAATAATAAAATTATTCTTATCTATATTCTATATATTAATATCATAAAGCTGAAGAGTTAGTTTCTTTGGTTGAACGCTAGAATCTCAGGAACCACTGTTCCTATTTAAAACATAAGTACTTTTAGTGTAGGAAAGTCCATTTTTCCATCGCGGAGGGTTAAATGCCGCCCGCGGCTTTGTCCGCGTGGTGTGTCGGTAGCCATGTCCTTCTTCAGGTCTAATCATTTATAGTAATTTGAATTACATTTTTATTTTGTACAGCACTCACTAAATTCTTAAAGTACGATTTTAGGATTATTAAACTTTTTTAACTAGTTGTTTTTGAATACCATAGACAAATTCAACTAATCCTGGACGACAAGTCGGAGCCTTTGCCTTACGAAGAGCGCTTGGCCGCACTGACTGCGGGCGAGCGGACACACTGGGCGCATATCAGACAGACGATGTTCAACCGAGGACACAACCGGACCTCGCTGCATTGTATCGAGAGGGCTGCCTTCAACGTATGCTTAGGTAATATTACATATATAATTCGGCTATTCATAGCCTCCAACTAGCATTTAGTTACTCTTTCTACGTGTAGTACTTATGTATACAACATGTAGGTATACATAAGTACTATGAGACAACTTCTTGCTCGACCGGTTTCCAAACACTTTTCTTTGTTATTGTCTTCGATTAATAATACTATTGATCGAAGTTTCATGGAAAGTGCAAATCCATTAAACACGCGCGAGTAAAGCTTTCGATAGTCTTAATTACACAGCTGACAGCAGAGGTCTGTAGAAGAAGATTCAGCAATCCAGTAATACACAGCAAGTGTTTGGAAATTGGTCGAGCAGGAAGTTATACGATTCTACAGAGAACCCTTTTTCATTCTGGTTTCGGACTATCAACTTTGTCGTATTATAGAATGCAACTGACCTAAAAAAAACAGGAATATACATTCAATAAAATATTTAAAAGACACCTCAAATAAATAAGCTTTAAACTTTAACTATTTATAGCTACGGCAAAATATCTAATATTATGGTCGTAGAATTTTCCTATAAATTGAATATCTGATTGCTTTTCCTAGGAAGCCGTTCATGTGTGCCACTTCGATTGTACTTAGGTACTTGGCAATTCACAGACTCAAATTTGGTACACAGATTCGGGCAGTCGGTGGTAAAAGTATTTGATACGTGTGGTAACACAGCCCATAACACTTGTACACGAAGTTTACATTAGCTGGTCTGGGAAGTATGAGCAGTTACGTAAAAATAATTTGACTTCGAAGAGAATAAATAAATTCTTGGTAACTAGTAACTCACTTCAGCTTCACTAGCTGTTGCCTGGGGCTTCGCTCCCGTCGTTCTTTGTTTGGCCACTGTTCAGCTCCTATTGGCCGTAGCGTGATGTTATATAGCCTATAGCCTTAAACGATAAATGGGCTATCCAACACTAAAATATTTTTTCATATCGGACCAGTCCCTGAGATTAGCGCGTTCAACGAAACAATGAAAGTCTTCAGCTTTATAATATTAGTACTTATAGAGTATAGATTAAAACGCAATGTATGATTGAAAATCTGTTCGGCAGTTTTTGAAAACGTATTCAGACAGACAGAAACGGCAGATGAAAGGCCTTGATTTTTTTTTTTATATTTTATTTAAATAAATTGTAAAACTTAAGTTTGCCTACCACTTAATACTATTCGTTTTCCTTCAAACATCATCATCATCATCAGCAACCCATTAATGTCCCACAGCTGGGCTCGGGACTCCTCTACTCTAAAGTCCTCTATCTAGAGAGCTGAAAGGGTTTTGCCATAATCCACACACGCTAGCCTAGTGTGGGTTGGTAGACTGTTAGCAGATGGTAAGTCACTTGACTAGTTACAATAAATTCCATAAAGTGAAATCCACATTGGTACTGCATGCCGGTCGGAAATGATTTGCATGCCGGCCACTTATCCATTCGGCTACCATCGCTTTCCGTCAGAAGTAGGTACGTCAAATTATCATTACTAATGAATGCTGTAACAGTAACACACCTACGTGATAATTGGATCGTAATGATAATACTTAATATATCGAATGAATTGAAACACACGCGGAACCGTCAATCAGTTCCGTCGTCCACAATGAAATCGATAAGACAACGACCTTCGTTGTATATTGTGGATCTCATTGTTTTTCGTTTTATCAGAAACGTACGTTGCGTACGTTACTATCATCAAATTTATACCGTTCAAAGTTCACATAGAGACAATGTTCTTTTTATCATAATTTATACATATTATTATATGTAGCATATCGAGTTGTTTATTTGAAACTAGCTGTGCCCACGACTACGTTCGCGTGGTCAACTAATCCCGAAATCATTGGTTTTTTAATTTTTTCACGGGACCCTGATTTTTTTCAAAAAAAAGTAGGGTTAGTTATTCCTTGTGACATAGCTATCCGTCAGTAAAAGTCCTGTCAAAATCAGTCCAGTCGTTTCAGAGTTTACCTCAATCAGACAGACAGACAAAAAATTCGAGTATAAAAATAAAGAAAAAATCTCGTTTACTAATTACTAAGTTACTCTTATGAATGTAAAAAATATAATCCAAAAAAAGGAATGTCAGCCGATTTGCCTACGACAAGTTCGCTGCCACGGTAGAACCATTAGTATAAATTATGTATGGATAAAAATGCAAATATGTTAGCCTTCTAATAACATTGGATTATAGACAAATGACGATTGTGTATACTTTACGTATTTGTGATCAAAAGCCAAGGTCTCCACAAGCAGCTTATATGTAACGGTAAATTATTATAAGACTTTATGGTTCTTTAAAATGTATTAACCTATACATATAATTAATTAATTGAAATTTACATAATATTTCGGATTCTACCTGCTTTATTTTATCTCTACGTCAAACTTGTCAAATCCTTTTAGCTGTTTTATAAAAGATAAGTAGCATGCTTAGGAGTGCGCCATAAGGGGCTGCGCAAACGACGCGCGGCAATAAAGACCGCGTCTGACCGTGGTTACCCACACCGTACCTCTGTCTGCCTTGATGCATATAAATTGGTTTGTTCGATTCACAGCGGTCAGCCACGGTCATGCCGCGAAGTTCACTTGCGATGACGGCGCGGTTTTTATGCCGCCGTGTGCGTTAGGTGTATAGGATTACCTTTGCTCTATAGATCGCGGTAAATATGTCCGGCCCGCACCGCCACGTCGTCTGTTCTGCGCCTAAATCAATTTAGGCGCAGAACAGACGACTTGCTTGGCTTTTTCTAGGCAGCAGTAGTGGCAAACTGGCTAGTTTGCCACTACTGCTGCCTAGAAAAAGCCATTTAATGTTTGAGCCCATGAAAAAGAGCTTTTAGAAATCTTTAATATTTATTTCTGCAACCACAAAATATTCAAAGGCGAACATTAAGAAAATTGCGCAGCATTGCACACATTTTTACCGTGTGATATGGTTTTGTTACGCCAATATGAACGGATTACGGCTAGCAACCGTGGCGATTATTTCGCAATGTACTTATTATACACATATAATCCTACTTAATGCGAAACCTGAAAGTAGTTTGTTCAGAATCAGTAGCAGAATTGATTCCAATAGTTTTATTATATGTTATATTTTTTGGCAAACTATTAAAATTTTGAAAGCTTGGACATAGTTGTTTGAAGTGTATCAATGGCTGCCTAACACTTTGTGCAGCACAGTCTACTCGCAGCGATAAATAAATAAGTAGATACTAAATCGATACATAAACTACTGATATTTGGCCGGGTGGCGACAGCAATAAGCATGAAAAATGGTTAGAACTTCGTGCGGTTTAATATTTTTAAATTTAGATTTATTATTCTGATTCTCCAAATAAAAAGAAGTTTGGGGTGTGGAGATCCCGGACGTTACTCGTGCTCTGGGATCTTGGTCCATTTAGTTTGTACAAAAGATAACGTCGTAAATGTGATGCACCTCTGCCGGGACATAAGGCGTGAAGCTAATTTATGGTTTATCTATTAAAATTGATCCGACCACCGCACCGTCTAGATGATTATTTCTTTTTAAACATTTGCGTCACTATAAGATACTGCTTGCGCATACAATTGTTTTGTCTGGCAATGTTTTAATAATTTAGCTTATCAGTTGATTTATACATATATTGTTTATATATTTTGAGTTTATATGGTTGAAAACCAATGATACACATAAAATAAATAAAGATTACAGTTTATTAACCCCTGACCCAAAAGCGTACTATTAATTGTTATTTTTTTATGTCAGTGACACTGTTTGGATATGTCAAATTCAATTATGAATTTGGTTTAAAGTATGATCTTGTAAATATAAGAATAGGATTTGTTTGGTCAGTTAAGACATAAAATACCTTTTTGTTAAGACTAAATGCTCCATCATTTATTTACAGATGATTTCGAATACGGCTACGACGAGAACGACCCATCTAAATTGGATGAGTATGGCCGTATATTGCTTCATGGCAACGGGCACGACCGTTGGTTCGACAAGTCCTTCAACCTGTGTTTCAGCAAAAATGGATTTGTAAGTACAATGTAGTGGCTCGCATATATGTACATATCTTGTAGTTATAATTAAAAATCATTATTAATAAATAGAATACCTCGATGGCGCAGAGTAAGTGTGTGTACGATTCTTTTGCAAGTGGTCCAAGGTTCAAACCCCGGGTTGGGTATAAATATAGAGGTTTTTAAGAGTATAATTGTCAATTTCAGTCTGGAATTAGGAAATGTGCTCAGTTAATGGCAATAGGGTCTCGCCCCCTGTTACATGGGGGGACCAAACATAGTGGGAGAACTGTAGGTGTGATACACAATTATAATACGTACATACAAATAAATAAAATTGAAGTGTCTTTTTTTTGTATCAAAATAACAGTTTTTTAGAGAAGGCATGTTATTATGTAAATATGGATGTTACTTATAACAAAACACACTTTAAGTTTTGTTTCTGTCTGTTGTTTGAGGTAAACTCCGAAATGACTGAACTAATTTTGACGAGACTTTTAATGGCGGATAGCTAATGTCCCAAGCAACTTAGCCTAAGTTACTCATTGCGATATTACCTAGTTTTTTTTAAAGAAACTAGGTTTCCGTGAAAAAAATATTAAGATTCAGTAATATAGAATACAAGATGAGTTTTACAAGCGAACCAAGTCGCGGGCACTGCTAGTTAATTATAATCATGCTCTCTCTCTCTCTCTCTCTCTCTCTCTCTCTCTCTCTCTCTCTCTCTCTCTCTCTCTCTCTCTCTCTCTCTCTTCAATATTAAGATAACATATCAACAAACCATAACGCAAATATAAGGCGTATATTCTTTTTCAGGTCGGTTTCAATGCAGAGCACACATGGTGAGTGCATTTATTAATATAAAAACTAGTTTAAACACCAAATTAAATGGTTCAACATCAGAAAGCCATGTTTGTATTGTTGAAGTTAAAATCTTCACATCATCAAGTTTTAAACATCACATCATTTCAACCCATAAACGTCCCACTGCACGGGTCCCCTCTAAATAATGTGGATGGAATTAGCCTACTATATCACGCTGGCCAGACGGGCTGGTATAGGGTCTGTTTCGAATTTCCCTTTTCTAGCAGTGTTCATGTCTGTTGAAATGGGGTAGTGACATGTATCTTTATCCGTCACTACACAGATTTTATTAATGGTTTTGTATTCATTATTCAGGGCAGACGCACCAGTTATGGGTCATTTGTGGGAATATGTCATTTGGTGTGAATTAGAAGTTGGGTAAGTGTCTTAATATTTTGTCATTAAATTCGTACTTCTTGTCGAACAATCTCTATCATTAAGATCTGTTGAAACTTGTTGAACTTGATTTAATCTGTTGAAACATCTGTTTGATATAATTATTTAGGCTTGTGGAAACGACTGTACAATGGAAACACTAGTTTATTACAGCCGTACTTGCGGCTGTGTACGCCTTGCGCGTAGGTACATACTCTTACTAATATTATAAAGCTGAAGAGTTTATTTGGTCTGAACGCTATGAATTCAGGAACTACTGGTACGATTTGAAAACTTCTTTTAGTGTTGGATAGCCCATTTATCGAGGGAGGCTATAGACTACATAACATCACGCTACGGCTAATAGGAGATGAGTAGTGGTAAATAATAGGCCACCGGAGTGAAGTCTGGGGCAACAGTTAATAGGTTATAATAATAAATGTGTCGTGTTTGTGTTTCCAGGTACAGTCCAGACGGGAACACCAACGGTACAGTAGAAACGCCTCCTCCAGTGCCTATTCGTCTTCAATGGGACCTTGGTAATGAAGACTTGACTAAGGCGATCGACACCTCATACAATGTTGCACAAAAGTTGCTCAACGATGTCGACCTTAGAATCCTTATGTACACCAACTATGGAAAAGGTTAGACTACATACATAATTTAATATCTTAATTGAGTTTATTTGATGTTTTGTAGGAGTTCTTCTTCGACTCTTTATTTGCTAAATAATACTACAAAGAAAACGAAAAAGTGTCAATGAATTACATAATTGTTATTTGTCTCGTGTGGGAATAGAACCCACGACACTCGGCAAGTCGGCACGACAGTGTTAGTGGCAAGGCAAACCTTAAGCACTAAATAGACTATATTTTTATTTGTATCCTTTTATTTAGGTTTCATGAAGACATGCCATGTGTCGCCGGATGCTTTCATTCAGCTGATTCTGCAACTGTCGTACTATAGGGACGCGGGGCGATTCTGCCTCACGTATGAAGCCTCCATGACTCGTCTGTTCCGCGAAGGTCGCACTGAGACGGTGCGCTCCTGCACCATTGAGAGCTCTGAATGGGTCAAGTCTATGGACAACCCTAATTCTTCGGTATGTATTCTTTTGTAACAGCACTTCATAAAGACTATCTTAATTCTAGACATAGTTATGTACAGGTGAATATGAACATTGTGAGAGATTAAAGTCCTAGGAAAGAAGATAATAGTATGGAGTAGCACATAGGCTACTTCTTACCAACATACCAGGCGGGCGGAGCCGCCGTCGAAAGCTAGTATTTCATAAACTGCCTCGAACTCCAACATAATACGCGACGATATTGACCGTTCACATATATTTTTGAGGATGACTAATAAATACATTTTATTTTTCATTGCTAGCTCCAAGAACGCATGGAGTTGTTCCTGAAGGCCAGTAAACGTCATCAGCTGGGTTACCAAGATGCGATGAGTGGCCGCGGCATAGACCGTCACCTGTTCTGTCTTTACGTTGTGTCCAAGTACCTGGAGCTGGAGTCACCATTCTTGCAAGAAGTGTTCAACGAGCCCTGGCGTTTATCCACCAGCCAGACACCTCACGGTAACTTTCAATATATTTTGTTAAGTTGTTGTAGTAACATACGTAAAAAAATATTTTGACGAATTGAGATATTTTTGTAGTTGATTATAAAAATTTGCTTTTTTTTAAACCAACTCCCATACTAGGTGACAAGCTCTATATCGCAGGGGACTACAAACATACAATGAACGGATACAAAGTGCACCAAGTCTCGAAACAAAAATCTGTAAATCACTCAAATGTTTTGTCTCGGTGGGAACCGATCACACAAGACTCGTCTGCTACGCCACGGTGACAGTCAAAAGTCAGACAATATACATTTGATGCTTCTATATTATATTATTGTCATCAGGTCAAACGAACATGCTGGATCTTAGGAAGCACCCCAAGTGCATTAGCGCCGGCGGCGGCTTCGGTCCCGTGGCCGACGACGGCTATGGTGTCTCCTACATTATTGTGGGAGAGAACCGCATCTTCTTCCACGTGTCCAGCAAGAAGAGTTGTCCCATCACGGTGAGAAATTATACACAGCTTAATCATAATCATTTCAACCCATTAACGTCTCAAAGATTTTGTCTGCCAATGAATGTTACCCAAAAATTAATTAATTTGACATTCTTCTATTGACGCAATTTTGAAATTACTTATATAATATCAGACATCAAAATTGTTTAATTATTTTTTTTAAGTAGCTGCAAGGTCCAATTTAATATTGTTATTATAATAATTTGCATGTCAAAAACTGGCGAAATATGTGATACTCAAAACGTATTTAAACAGCCTATGTACCTACCTACCATATTTCTGCAAATCAATAAATTTCATTTCATTTCATTTAAAAAAAATACAACGTAAACCAAAATAAGAAACGTGTACCAACAACCGTATGTCTTAATTAATAAATTCGCATTTCATTATTTTTATTTTTATTTTATATATTATAATATTTTAAGTTTTATTTTTTATATTTTAATTTATTTCAAATTAGTGCTCCTTTTTAGGCGGATCCGACATGGATAAATTAGGTTAGGTCCTTTGTAGTTACCGTAGCGGGCTATCGTCGCTGTGGTCGCGGACGAATGTTCCTGCGCTCCCGTGACCACAGCAGAGCGCGACGAGAGGAACACCTTGGGGTTTTAGTGGGTGCGAGCCCCACATAACCCCTCGGTTCTTTCCCCAAGACCGAGGGGTATGCGTCAGGCATTTCCCAAGTAAAAAAAAAGAAAAAAAAAAGGTCCTTTGTGGTTATTTTAGATGTTTTCACTATTTTTAAACTTACTAATTTTGGTACCTTTTATTGGGTTGCAAATGTATTTTTTTGGGTATCAATTTTACTAAATTTGGGAAGCAGGGGTTTAACTGCCCTATTAAAACAACGTGTCGTATTAGGATCACTAATTACACCCAGACTCGAAGCAAATAACTATGAATTACACAAACATTTTCCTCGTGTGGAACTATAAACACAGTATTGTTAGTGGCGACGCGACGACGTTAGCCGCTACGCTACACTGGCAGTCAATAAATATAACCTTTATGAATAGGGAAATTAGAACTTACATTTTCATTATTATTTATATCTATAACATAATTATTTTATGGATAGTTTAGTTTACAGTCTGTAGATATACATTTATGTAACAAAATCTCAACAATACTCATAATATTACAAACACATTTGCTATCACGTGACGCTATTTCTAAACACACTATTTCACGGCACTCGTAACTTCACCTTGCTACGTTATATCGTTTATCAAAGCCTTTTTGTTTAGCTGACTATGGATTTTGTAGCAGTAAGTTTTCTTAAAATACCTTAATATTTTCTGTTCAATTGTGAGTATGCTAACCACGCTTGAATACTTCCAGAGCTCATCAAACTTCGTCAAAGAAATCGAAAGATCATTGAAGGATGTTCAAGACCTTTTTATTGAATACAAGAAACTCAAAAACGGAGTCCAAACTAGTAAATAGATCGACATTATAGCACTATTTACAATATGCGAGTTAGTGAGGCAAGTGTTAAGCAGGCTCTATGCGGTGCTAATCACAAAGACTGCATTTCACTTATTGGCCTGGCTAAGCTTGCATGATGTAAATGAGCTTTAATCTCTTGAACGCCACTGTCAATTGTGGGTTGGGTATGTGACGGGATACTGACCACGAATTTTAACCTTTAGGATACTTCTTTTATATGAATTTACTCTTGGATATGGTAGGAGGAACAGCAAATTGTTTTTACTGTGGCATTCAAAAGGTTAAAACGCATCACATTGTTTTAGACATTATTAATTCTACTTTTGTTGTTGTTCTAATGTGTAGTTTATAATATTATTTTCATCTTAAGAATAAGTGTACACTCAAATCAAATTAAAGTATTGTTTATCTTAGATCCTTATGTACAATATGATATTGTGATTCCTGCTTTACATTTTGAAAACAGCGGCAGTAGCTTTCCACAATATTTCATAATTCTCTTTTTCAATATGATTAGACATTTTGTTTAGTTGTAAACAGGAGTTGTACTCGAGGTGTGGAGGTTACAAATATTAATATATTTTAGTGAGTGATTATAGTGTAGCTGCTTCTGACTAATTTTATAATAAACTTAATACTATTTAACGACAATGTAATTTTACTTGGAAGAAATATCGAGGACTTATTGCTCCTGTTTGAAATATTCGTTAATGTTATTACTATAGTGACCTGATGAGTAATATAGTAGTGGAATTTCTGTTCCAATACCAGCTCTATTAATTGCTAGTGCGGGGATTGTTAATTGTTTGGCCGGCTGGGACGTCCTTAGTTCGGACGTTATAAGCCTGCGAAAGAACTGACAACACCACTACGATGTACTCACTTTACTAGCTACATAAATAATATTTGATACCAGTGTCATATAAAATGAAACCTGGTAAATACGTTACGTGATTTATTATCCATCTTTTCCTATGATGTAATATTACATTATAAATATTGAAAATATATTAATAGTTCACAACATTTTAATTAATAATATCCATCTTAGCAATATCTCATAAGCTCTGTAAACAATCAAAATACATATCAATGCATGTTTTTATTTAATTATGTTTACGTCACAAAGAAGCAACAAAATGCTTCTGAATGAGTTCTTTATTAATTATGAACAATTGTTTAATTTGTAATAATAAGTTGATGTAGAATCATAGAAAATATGATAGTCAGTTGGTTTTCTTCTTCTCAATGTCAACTTTTTCTACAAATGTTTAGTAATAAAATATAAACCATCGATGAATTTAAAATGTATATAAAATCATAATACTTCGACAATATTATCCGACAAAATAAATAAAAAGACGATCTGTTATCAAATGTATCCATTCACGTCTACTTTATTCACTATACTATTTGTTCGGCATGACGTGTAACAATGCTGATTGATGTGGTTTATTAAATATGTGCTATAGAACATTTAAATAGTGTGTCTTTTGATACTAATTTTGTTTTTTACCATTGCTTTTAAATGCATTTTGTTACGAAGCTAGATAATTATGATTGTGTGTAACAGTGTGACTAAGCGATCAACATATTACTTGAATTAGTTAGGCGATAGTAAGATTTTTATAAAGTACAGTTTTATCATCCATTAAGTAAAATATTTATTTGCTATATAAATACTCTTTTGTCCATTAATTATTAGTTAGTTTGTATTAAAATTATGTTTTTGTAGATAAATACTGAGGGTTCACGTTCCAATGTTAATCAAAATATCATTGATTTTAATCGACAGTACCTACACCTTTATGTGCCTTTATACCTATTTACAACGAAACTGAAGAGGTCAAAACAATTTAATTATTTATCGCAATAAAAAAAAATAGATCCTCTTTAGTATAAAATTACTTTAATCAACTTATGAATAAGCTACTTACAAAATTATATCAATTTATCTGGTCTACTGTAAATAAAAATATATTTAATATTAAAATTGTTTTTATTGAAGTTGATGTATGTATTGACGTCACTCCATGGCCCAAACTTTGTCAAAAGCGCACAAAACCAAATTGTCAAAAGCGCAAATAGTGAAAAGCGTAAATAGTAAAAAACGCACACTGTCCAAAAAAATGTTTTTCGCATATAGACATACCTAGGATCCGCGCGCTATATACTAAATCTATGGTTTTTAGGGTTCCCCTGGAACCCTTATAGTTTCGTCATGTCCGTCCGTCCGTAAGTCACAGGCATTTTATTCAAAAAGTATTGTGGCTAACCCTGGCTTGGCCACCATCATTTAGTCGCTAATTGGTCGAAATTAGTCGCCAAATAATAGAATTAGTCGGTCTATAGTTCAAAAGTTATAAGCGTTTTTAGTTGGCTGATCTGGGAGGAGTCTCCCCAGCTTGGCCACCTTTATATCTCAAAAACTAGAACACCGAAGATCTGTTTTCTTACAGAATTAGTCGCTAATTGGTCGAAATTAGTCACCAAATATCAGAAGAGGTCAGGTCTTAGTTTAAAAGATATTATAAGGAGTTTAATTTTTAAAGTATAGTCTAGGAACCTCGCACACTTGCCCGAGCCAAATCGTCTACATCGGGAATAACTCAGACAAATTCTGATGAATCGTCATCAGATTCGGCCGTGCGATGCGGCCTATTCGGCCACATGGGATATAAAGTTGCGTAGGTACGACAGCGATACCAACTTACTCCTAAATTTAGGGGATTTTCTTTTAGTTATTTTTAGGGAATTTTAGAACAATACATTTGAAAATGAAAAGAATGGTGAGTTTATAGGCCCTGAAACCAAGCAATAGAATGTTGAATTTATTCAATTTCAATACATGTATGCTAAAAAATTAATAAAACGTAAGTACTAACTTAATTATCTTTATTTTGTAATAATAATCTATAATATTAATGAATAAATATTTTAAGGGGATTTCTAAATAATTCAGGTGATTTTATGTGTTTTTGACACTGGCCTGTATTTTATGTGTTTTTGACACTGACCTGTAATACCCAGGTCTGGGTGTTAAGAAGGCAAGGTTAACACTTCATGTCCGTTTCTTAACATTAACTCGCCAATGTTGTAAATATCTTCTGTGAAATGCTTCTATATTTTAGAAGGCATCCTTTCTAAGTTTTTTATCAAAAGGCACGTCATGCCGTCGACGAGTGCGACTGAATTTCCTGCCTCCCTGTTTCTTATTACACTACCTAATCGGCAGGGCGGTAGGGAGCTAGGGAGATCGGAACCATTTGATCGCCCTGCTTAGCGACCCTGACTCCCTGTTTGTCCCTGTGGGCAGGGCAGGGCCCGAGAAATCGTGTAGTGTAATAGGCGCTTTATACAAATTTACAGGTGGCAATTATTTTGACAACTAATAAAAATAAAATAGTAATGGTAACCTTGGGATCGGTGGCAAACAAAATCTAAATCATTTTTTGGTCATAATTTGCTAAACTAAATACACGGTGATAGTAATTTTAGGTCATGTTATGTTACTTTTGCAATTAATAATAAAATAACTTACATTGAGTTTAGTATTTAATATAAGTAGTCGTGTTTTTTTAAATTAATTAATTTTATAATATCAAAATTAAATGATGTCTTTCATAATAAAAAATACTTATCATAAAACATGACAACATACTTTAAATACATAATTAATTATTTTTGAAAGATGTATCATATTCTTAGACTAATTATATATAGATTGTGGGTTGTGTCTACGTTAACGGTATTTTCCAGCGTTATTGTGTTTTTGTTTAGTGGCTTTATCACAGCATTTTTGGTGTTTATCATTGGTATTACAGGTAACAGTAATTTTACTGAAATTTTATAATCATTGTTTTTATTTGTCATACGATATTTAGTTTAGTTAGATATGAAAGATTTGATAAGAAACTTGATGGCATGGAATATCCATTACCGATTTACCTATAAAATTCCAAGTTCAAGTATTATTCTATCTTGTTGACAGGTATTTTGTACAATGCGCAGGATCTACTGCTATACTATCCAAATGATCCACCAGACTCAAGGGTATTTGTACTCCAGCCAAGCAATTACAAGCTTCCTTACGAAAGTATTAAGATAAACAATAAAGATGGTTTTAAAATCCATATGTTTCTTATAAAACAAACAACAAATAGTAACCACAAACCAACAATGATATTTTTTCACGGAAATGCTGGCAATATGGGGCAGAGGTTAGTTTCATTTGAAATTTTAATACTTTATTTGGTAGCCACCCTAGTTATGTTCAACTTATATAATTAGATATACACAAGGCCATTATTATGATAAGTTTGTCATGATTACATTAGAATAGATCTGTATCTGATCTAAAATGTTGGGTATTTTTTTTTGAATTATATAGCTCATGTAAATTGTTGTGACCACCAACCCAAGGCTTTTTAAATTACTATACAATATTATACTACACCCAAAAATATCTAACTCTCTCACTTGTTTCTTATATTATCACATGAAAAATAATAATGTAATCTGTTTGTATAATTGGACGGTGTTACACAAAAAGGATCCAACCCACATGATGGTCGAAAATGAGTTAAGTACGCCAAAGTGGTCTTTATGGTCTATATTTTCATACAGCAAAAACAACCAGATCAAAATACGAATATTAACGTTTTTGTCGACATGGGGTACCAACCCACATCTATGACGGGTTTCGGTTTTGTTTTCACAAAAACGATTCAACCTCCTTGGATCATTGAAGTGAAATTATCAAATAAAGAAACTAGTCTACAATGAAAATGTGAATAAGGATCCAATTTACTTGGATTGTATTTGATAAATTATATTTAAATGAAAAAGAATGCATTTGCAAAATCACAAAAAGGTTTCAAGCGGTTTGGATTGTTTTTGCTAAATGATTTTGTTATGATAAGGTTCTTTTTAAAATAACAAAAATAATCCTAACCACATGAGTAGGTTTTGATAAATTTAGAAGTTATTTTATGTCAACGTTTTAAAATAATAAAATATATTCTTTTTTTTTAAGTAACCCCATATTTTTTTTAATAGATTCTTTTTTTTAAGTACCTAGTCCAAAATATTTTTTTAACATTTTTTTTAACCATCATCATCATATCAGCCCAATGACGTCCACTGCTGAACATAGGCCTCACCTAATTTCCGCCACAACGAGCGATTTTTAAAACGCAGTTAAAATTCAACACGAACTTTTTAGTGCCAGCTACTTACTACTTTTTAGTGCCTATATATATATATATATATATATATATCATCATCATCATCATATCATCCTATCGATGTCCACTGCTGGACATATGCTTCACCCAACTTCCGATTGAGCGGCTTTGCGCCGCCTGCATCCAACGACCCCCAGCAACCCTGAACAGATCGTTGGTCCATCTTATGATCTTATGGTCCATATTCGAGAACCATTTTCCCCCATCGGCCATCGGTTCTTCAAACTATGTCCTGCCCACTGCCACTTCAGCGATGCAATTCGTGTCGACAACTTTAATTCTCCTGCGGATCTCCTCATTTTGGATTCGATCCCACAGGGAAACTCCGAGCACAGCTCTTTCCATGGCTCGCTGGGTGACAGTGAGCTTTCTAATGAGCCCCATAGTTAGCGGCCACGTCTCAGTGCCATAAGTCATCACTGGCAAATGGGAACACACATTGGTTGAAAACCTTCGTTTTCAATCACTGGGGTATTGTGGACGAGAATACAGTACGTAGTTTACCGAACGCTGCCCAACCGAGTTTTGGATTCGCCGATTAACCTCTTTTTCGAAGTTGGACCTACCTAACCGGACCGTTTGTCCTAGGTCCTATTCGTCAACAACTTCGAGATTAAAGCTGAGATATTGCTTATGCATGCGATATGGGCGTCCACTACATGGCGATTAGATATAACTTTCGTCTTATCCATGGTCATTTTAATGCCCACCCGTTGAGAAGCTCTATTGATGCTATCGAGCATATTATGCTTAAGTCCTCCAGTGATTCTGCCATAACCACGGTATCGTCAGCATACCGAAAGTGGGTGATGTACTCGCCATTTATGTTGATGCCAAATCCATCCCAGTCCAGAAGCTTAAAAACATCTTCCAACGCAGCTGTATAATATATATTATCATCATCATCATCATAATATCAGCCCAATGACGTCCACTGTTGAGCATAGGCCTCACCTATGCTATATATATGTATATATAATTAATTAAATCAATTATCTCACATCAATGTACTATATTGGATCGTTTTTCTGAAATGAAAAATGAACATACATTAATTAAAAATTACATTTAGCAAAAAGGATCCAACCCTCTGTTTATTGAAATATTTCAAAAAATATAAGCTTATACTAATTAATTCTTCAGACTATAAAATTAATATAAATATATACACATATTACCCAAACAAACAAAGACGGTATAATAGTACATCAATGTGCAATTACAAATTAAACTTCAAACTTCAATATCTCAAAAGTCACATTTTGTGGGTTGGATCCTTTTTGTGTAACACCGTCCAATTCTTATAAGTACTTGTTATTTTCAATTACTGCTTCACTTCTCTAAGCCTAGAGTTGATGTGTTATAGTTCAAAGCTTTCTTTGATAGAGGTCAGGCATATAACGGGTTTATGACTATATATATATTTCTGTAGGCAGATGTAACCATATGAGATTCACTGTTATTTCTTTATAATGTTATCAGATAATTAAACCATCAACATGTACAAAAACAAACTTACTGGCTGACTGATCAATGCATAGATGAAACCACTAATGCCCAGTTTCAAACCATCAAATAAAAGGTATTCATCAAATACGGTATAACCTGACTGAATATAAAAAAAATAACTTCATTCATTCATTTTTAATAATCGCTAGTACGACCATGTGTCTGCTTTTCGTTCCCAGATAAATTGGCTTCCCACTCATCAATGTCGTAATTTACAAGCTCTTACGTCAAGTCTTTATTCTAATATCTCCAGTAAAGTTCAGTTCGTGATCTGTTGTTAAAAGGATAGTTTGGCAGATTCTGTGTTTTATTTTATTCATATTCTTATCACCATGATCATCAGCCCCTCACATCACATTCTTTTCTATATATTTATTTATATAAATGTTTATGAATATTATTCTATCTATATATGTTATTTATAGTAAATAATATTGTTTATTAATATTTTATTTATATATAAAGACTATATAGTATGTACATATTCTACAAAATCCACAACTACCTACCATTACTATACATGCACGTACTTTGTCTATCTCTGCCTATAACCTAAAGGTAGACTGGAAGATAATTCCATAGGCATTTTAATCTTTCTTTGTTTATGAACCCTGTTTATGTAGAGTCTAAGTACTTAATTTTTTAATAAGTAACGGTTTTCACGGGCTATGTAAACCGGGATGAAGTTTGAAATAAATTTATAAATAATAATAAAAGTAAAACAATAGAACTAATTTATTGATACAGCTGTCATTTTTTATTTATCTAAGTTATATTTTAACCTGTCAATAACTTTTATTTGATGGTTCAGAAACCAGGCATAAGTATAGAAGGAATATTTAAACAATTTTTTTTTGGAAATTTATGCTTATAGCAGAAAAGTTGCTCCTGTTACTGCAATAAAATTTCAGTTAGCTGCTATAACTACATTTATAAACTTAGCAAATATAAATCTATAGTATTTTCTTTTCAGATTGTCCAATGTGTCTGGCTTTTATCACAAACTGAACATCAATATTCTAATGGTAGAGTATAGAGGCTATGGTTTGTCAGAGGGAACACCTTCAGAAAGAGGTTTATATATTGACGCCCAATCAGCACTTGATTATATTATGCAGAGAACTGACATAGACGTCAGCAAATTAATAATATTCGGAAGATCATTAGGTTAGTAATATTAAAATTACTTGATTTTTATTAATATTAAAATATAATTAATTTGAATTATGTAATATGATCTGTCCCACCAATGATTAAATAAAATGTTAGTGGCTTTAATATAAATTATTATAAATATTTCTTTAGTTTCAATTTCAAAATTCAATTCAATCAGTCATAGTATTTGTGTTCTTTATAGCCCAGTAGGTGTTGCAGGTATAAAAACAATCAAGTTTTTGATTTGTACTCCCCGTGAACAACGAGGGGACAAATAAAAAACATTTTAGTAATGAAAACAGTTTTAACTTTTTTGAAAAATGGTGTGGGTAGGACAGATTGGAATAATTCATTAATTTATTAGTATAGATGGATTGGTTGAATTGTTACTTCTACAGAGGCAACTGTTTCTTTTGTCTTACTTACGGTCAACCTAGTGTTACTGCCGCACTCAGAGACGTCAAGAAGCAGTAATCTGTCATTAACACAATTTTTTTCATTGAATCATCGTCTTTAGGCGTACTCATAGACTTAGTTTTACACGTTTTTACTAAATAAAATTTAAAGTTAAGTAACATCTCTGAGTACGGCAGTAAGTGAAGCAGGACTTGTCTATGGTTATTATTGGTTACACTGCCATATTTATGTAATGGTCTTGTTAAACAACATATTATTACTATTGTGCCTTGAAAACCTTGTACAACTGTTGAAATTGTTCCAGGAGGAGCCATAGCAATAGATTTAGCATCTAGACTGGAATATAGAAATAAAATATGGGCCCTTGTGGTAGAAAATACCTTCACTAGTTTACCTGATATGGCACAGGTTATACTCAAATGGAAGTGCTTAAAGTGGCTACCACAGTTTTGTCATAAAAATAAGGTAATTATATAGTTTTATTTAGTATTATATGCATTAATAAGTATACGTATTTGTATTACATTTGATTTATAAAATTAAGTTATGTTGTTTTTCTGTGCTAACAAAATTAAATGTATTTTTATTGGTGTGATGTGCCTCTTTTAAGCTCATTAATACTTTCCTGTTAAAGTTCTTGGGGCTATTAAAGAAATGTTTAGGATTATTTCACACATAGTACAATTATTATACATAATGCTCGCGTAGATATATCGTATATATACAATTGTATTTTTCGTACGGCTAACGCAAATTTGAATCTTGTATGCAATAGAGATGCAGCTATTCAAATTATCTAGATTATTGGACACATGATTATTGTCCAACATAAATAAAGTAATATTTATGTATTTTCAGTACATGTCCTTCAAAAAAATGGGTCACATAATGACACCTACTTTAGTGATTTGTGGTTCTAATGATGGGCTGGTGCCACCGTCAATGGCAAAAGAATTATATATGCGCTGTGGGGCCATCTCTAAGAAGTTACTGGTCATGCCTGGCGGAGGACATGACGATACATGGACGTGCAGAGAGTATTACACATCTGTTCAACAATTCTTGGTCAATGTTCCGCCCTTACCTGATGAAATCGGACCATTTTTTGACGAAGACGCTAATCCCGCCATAGGACATAATATCGTGCATACTGTATAGTAAAGTTAGAATATTGTAGTGTTTAATTTTACAAAATTTTATAGAGAAAATAATATTTTAATATATTTTATTCCTGTAATGTATCCAGGATTACCAATGACAATGTGCTTGGTACAATAAGACGGGAAAATATAAAAAATATATGTTTGTATTTTAATCTCGACAGTTCTACTTATATTAATCATGTAGTTTAAAACAATTTAACTCTCAGCTAATTTCCCCTTATACACTCAGAATACAGACACACAATACAGAAGACGGACTTAGCATTAAGTCAGGTTTTTTTAAACCGTTTAATACTTAGTCCGTATTTTGTAATAAGGGAATTATGTTTTTCCTGTTATCGACTTTTTTTGGATCTAGCGGAGTTGTTAGTCAAAAACCGTTTTGATGCGACCAAGGTGTACCTACATCCCTTGCTCCTTCATATATTATGGTCGCTCTTCTAAGGACTCTGGCTCTACTAAGGATGACCCCTAAACAAGTCCAATTTATATGAACAACTGAATAATTAAGTTGTAACAGTATACTTTCCTCATTATAAGTAGAACTCATCGATAAATAGTTTAGTAAACTGTGACTTTTAAGCAATTAAATAAACGAATTAAACATATTTTTGTAATGGTGCACAAATCCATTAACGAGGCATTTAGCCTTCCTTTCGCCTTGCGTTCGACTGATTTTGTTATGTCGCCAGTATTAATAAGTAACGGTTTAATTAAGGAATGCCTTAGAACGAGAGGGGCTGTAGCAAAATCAATTCGTTATAGAGTTAACATATTTTTATAGTTATAGCAATCATTCTGTTGATATCAATTCGATACAAAGCTTTATGGACGTTTAATATGCTACAGTGTATATGTATTATTGTGGCATATTCAGGTGTAAATAGTGTGCCCTGTCGTATTTACGCAATACAAGTGGAATATCCGGACTAATATCGCGTTACTTGAAAGAATATTCTTTATTCTATAATATTAAAAAAAAAACAGTTGTAGGTACAATAATTCAGGTGCACTGAACCCCACACCAGGATACCCTGTGTTGTGGAGAGTTGAGGATATTGTGTTATATTTTTAACTAAACAACACAGTGAATCTTAAAACTGACTAAGCCTGAATAAGCCTTGACATATTACGTTGTAGATACATTGATATTATGTACCCCAATTCATACCTAATTAATGAATTTTAAGGCAGCCAACCGTCACGCAATTCAAACTGTACGCCCGCATTGCAAAACCTTATAAAAATGTCCCGTGAAATGTTGAATGCGCATATTTGCAGTGTAGGTACCTTACTATTTCACACGCATACGCACACAGCGTAGGTATACCTACTAAATAGGTAGACCCTCCCCCTTTTATGTATGAATGTCCCACTTTGACTTGGCACAGAGCTGGTCGCCCGCATTATGTATTATCCTGTACAGACACTTTATACATTCATACGCTTTTCATAGTTAGGTTACATGCATATTTGTACCTACCGTAGTATAAAAACGAAACTTGCCACCGCACGCAAAGGATTGGAGCGGTGCAGCTGTAAATTCATCTAATTCGCTGCGAAGCCACGTAGTCAGACTTTAGGTGACTTGTAAGTAATATAAGTATGTGAAGTAATGTTGACATTTTCCAAAATTATCTTCTTACATTCCTACCTACGTAGATACTTGTATTCGTCCGTCCTAACGATTACAGAACCCATTATTCTGGTACTGCCAGTGATTCCCAATCGTGCTCCCGTCCCGGCGTCGCCTGGATGTCTACTACAACGAATATTCATATAACACAAAAAGTTCGACCCGTCGGCGTCGCGCCCTCGTCCCGCCCCGCCCCGTCCACGCTGCGGCATTGTTGTATTCCCGCCGAGCGGGACGGCGACAGGATGGTCACACCAGAGTCGCGCCGGGAGCGACGGGTCTGTGTAAACCTTCGATATATTTCATACAACTGCTCACATCGCGCCGGCGTCCCGTCCCGTCCCCTGTGTGCCCTAACCTTAACTAGAAAATTCGCTATAATTGCGAATTTTCAAATTAATTTTATTAAATTAATGTAATTTAAACTTAATAATAACTAGCTGTTGTCCGGGGCTTTGCTCTCGTGGATCTTTGTTTTACTACTACATAGCTCCTATTGGTTGTAGCGCCGTGATGTTATAACCTGTAACCTTCCTCAATAAATGGACTACTTAACACTAAAAATTTCAGTAGTTCCTGAGATTAGCGCCTTCAACCAAACAAACTCTTCAGCTTTATAATATTAATATAGATATAACAAAAACAAAGAGAAAAGGAGTTACGGAAAAAATCGAAATCAATCTTAAAATAAATTGGGTACCTACATTACTTTGACTCCAAATCCCATTACGTAAAATTACGTATAGGTAATCATCATTATAGTAACAATCTACCCTTATTGCTTTGTATCTTTTATAATTCAAAATTTATATTCAAATAAAAAACATCTAAGTGAATGAACCAAGGTTCTTTCAGTATGGTCTGAAAGAACCTTGGTTCATTTGGAACAAAAAATTGTTTTAATATTTAAATGTAAATTATAATGTTAAATTGAATTTTATGTTGTATCGATTTTACATTTACACGATGTCTGCAATTAAATTCAATGTTCTTATATTATTGTATAATAAAAAGTCAATTTAATGTTAATACTAGATAGAGGAAATAAGTGTTCTAGAAAATAGAGTATGCCTTTATCTAAAATATCAATGAATTACGAAAAGCAATAACACGAAGTACATTTTAAATGTAACTAATAATGTAAAGTTATAGTAGGTACCTCATGTGATTTGGCGCTAGTGGTTAGCCTGCTTGATATATTTAGCTGTTATAGTGCCAAAATATTATTTGACAAACTAGTTAGCATTTTCTTTAATATTAAATTATAATTATTACGTCTTATGAATGTTTAGATAATTAACTAATGCAATAAGCAGTTTGATTTACTGAGTGATAAAATTCGCGTAAATTATATCAGAAAGCCTTTCTAATTTTATTAAATATTATCTTTTGTAAATGTTGTCTTTTATTTCAAAACAAGTAAGTATTTTAGTGTGACTGACACTGGCTTACTATCATCAGGAATTATAATTTATTATTATTATTATTCATTGGGCTTGGAGCCGTCAGCCCCTTTTACTACCTTGACCAGGACTGATCTTTTGTAGCGCCCTTGTTGTTTATAGTTCTCTGTTTAGTCCTGTAGAAGCTAGGAAATTTATAGGCAAGTTGGAAAGCAACTATTTGTTTATCTTACCTAAGTGTTACATGATAGTTAATTTCTATTTATTTGTACAAAAAACTAAAATTAAAGTATTTTATTACTTCATATGATTAGGTATCCTTTCATAGGACAACACATAGCGTGGATCAATCGACATCTTGTCAATTCTTTAGCCACTGAATAAATATACAACAGCGCTAAACTACGAGCCGCGCAGCACTGGTGCCTAGATCGGAATCACGGCGGAAAGCAGCAATGCTGCCCCGGCACCACCTGCTGCGGCAGCATTGCTGCGCAGCACCACCGGTCCCCATACATTCTCTATAGATTTATATGAAAGGTCATTTGGAGCATGGCAGCATGCTGCCAAGCCGTAAGCCCGCAACAGACCATTAGTGACGCGTCGCGCATGCGTCAATCGCCACTAGTGATGGGTTACTCGTCAGTCAAATTGACTGTAACATTGCCTTCTAATTAAAAATGACATATTTTTATCAATTATGTTTAAATATATATAATATATCTACGACTATTTATTTTTATTTAGATAGGTAAGCGAACCTAATTTATACGCACGTTGGAAAACTTACTATTTGTTTATCTTAGCTAAGTGTTGCATGTTATTCCAAAATACACTCGGGTGCAATGAAACGCACATGTGATTATTTTTTGAAAAATGTATTAATTATTTTTTTTATCTAAAAATCTATTATTTTTTAATATGGAATAAAAGCTTGTTTCAATACCCATTAAATGATACCATATAAGCCATTATAAGTTTACCCAACTGCCAAAAAAAAAATACAACAGATTAATCTTTCTTAAAAGATGTCTGCTTAACGAAACAGTGTGGAAATTGAGGATTAATAAAAAAAAAACGCAAATTTTACTAACAATATCTTTATTAATAAGAAGTGGTAACACTCTTGTCCGAATTACCGCTCGACACCGGTTTTCCATCGACTCTACCAAGTGTTTGATAGAGTCTTGTGGGAAAGCATCCCATTCCTTCTTGAGCGCAGTTTGTAGTTCCTGGAGACTGGCTGGAGCAATATCTCGGCCTCTTATTTTTCTTTTTAACTCGTCCCATAAATGCTCAATCGGATTAAGATCTGTACTTAGAGCTGGCCACTCCATTACGCGAATACGGTGGGTATTATATCTTGAAGGTACTGTCATACAATAACAGTGGTATGGGGTCTTGCATTGTCATGCATAAAGAGGAAGTTCTCTCCAACGAAACCGCTAAATGGTACGACCAATATTTATTAAAAAGCCGGTTAAGAGATTGTCGGACCATGCTCAATGTAGTACTAACGTCTCTTAGCAAAACCTCGGACAGACAGACAGACAGACGGACATAACGAAACTATAAAGGTTAATCCTTATCAGAACTACGGAACCCTAAAAAGGTAACGACATGTTCCTAAAGAACTTCGTCTATGTACCCCCAAGCAGTTAGTGCTCTTGTTTGACGCCTTATATTGGCCCCAGCGATGAAGAGAAGCTCAGTTTTGGCTTCGAGAGAGATTCCTCCCCAGAACATACACAAACCACCGCCACATGCGACACGTTCCGTGATACAACACTGGGTAAATCTCTCTGTAGGCCTTCTATAGACGTCCTCGTCCATAATTGCTATGAAGACACATCCTGGACTCTTTCTGCGAACAGCACTGCTCTCCATTGGTCGACTGTCCAGTCCACGTGTTCCTGTGCAAATTGAAGACGGGCCTGGCGGTGAGCTGGCGTCAATTTAGAGCCGTTTGCTGGCCTATGCGCATTCAGGCCACCTTCAGCAAGTCTTTTTCTGACCGTCCACCGGCTGACTTCCACTTCGCGCACCTCCTGGAGACGATGTGCAAGATCAACGGCAGTCAGACAGCGATTTCGCAAAGCCGTTGTAACGAGAAATCGGTTGTCGCGCTGAGTTGTAGGTCGGGCTCGACAAGATCCTCTTCGTCGTTCATAGCCACCAGTCTCCTCATAGCGCTGGTACACACGACGAACTGAATATTGGCTGATATTTAGCTGTCGAGCGACAGCACTCTGGTTCTGGCCCGCTTCAATTAGAGCAACGACTTGAGCGGCTTTTTCCGGAGTAGTATCCATTTTCTTCTAATAAATGCAGCTGTAGTCACTGGACGTCCTTTCAGTTCAAGCGTTGAAGTGCAACTGATGACTTTTCGGTCGGGTCTTCACTGCGCCGCAATACCAGGGTCCTGATTCTGACTCATCGGATTGCTCCCGGATCGTAATCTCTTTCGAATCTTAGAACGACGTATTTTTACAGCTGAAGTTATTAAGTGTTAGAAATTAGTTTACCGTATAGAAAATCAAAAACTGATTAATATAGGATTTTTTTCTACATCCATCTATTTTTTTAACATTCTGTTTTTTAACTTTAAATAAACTGACAGTTCTGGCCGAAAATATTCCGACAGCTCAGAATCAGGGGGCTGTTCGGGGGCTGGGTGCCCCCCTGCAGGTGGACGCTGGGTCTCCGTCCTTAAACTTAGGGACGGGTGTTTGTGTCAAGCCCCTGATGCCTTTGACTCAAAACATGCCTTAAGGGGGTTTTTTTGTTGTCATTACTTTTTAGCAGTAGGGTAAACTTATAACGGCTTATATGGTATCATTGAATAGGTATTAAAACAAGCTTTAATTTAATATTAATAAATAATAGATTTTTTTATAAAAAAAAAATATTTTGCAAAAAATAAACACATGTGCGATTTCATTGCACCCGAGTGTAGTTTCGGATATCTATTTTTTAATATTAGTGAATACTAGCTGTGCCCGCGACTTCGTTATTTGTTCTAAAAAGCTGTTATTTTGGTATTAAAAACACAGTTTTTTTCTTTTGTACAAAAACCTAAAATTAAAGTGGTTTTTTACTTCATGTGATTAGGTATCCTTTCGTAGGATAACACAGCGGGCATCAATAGTCGACATCTGCCCCCTGATTCTGATTTATCGGATTACTCCCGGATCGTAAACTTTTTCGAATCTTAGTACAACGTATTTTTACGGCTTAAGTTATTTAATTTTATAAAATTGTTTACCGTATAGAAAATTAAAAACTGATTACATATAACATTATGTTTTTTAACTTTAATTAAACTGACATATCCGGCCGAAAATATTCCGACAGTTCAGAATCAGGGGGCTTGTCAATTCTGTAGTCACTGAATAAATATAGGACAGCGCAACACTACGAGCCGCGCAGCACTGTTGCCTATATCGGAATCACCGTCACAAGCAGCACTGCTGAGCAGCAATGCTGCCGCTGCACCGTTTCAAAACAACAAGTTCCTGATGACATTGACAATCGTTTGTTTTAATAGGTATTCTCGCATTATCGAACGAAATTGTTGATACCCTGATGCATTCGTTTCTAAGACTCATCACTTCCCAGGAACTTCACTAGCATAGCACAGGTATTTTCTACAGCAACTACATATTGTGGGTAGGTACACTACAGGTGGGTACGATTTGAGGTTCATGCAGATAGGTGCATAAAGTGGGTTATAGGATACATACATCTAAAAATTTTACAAGATGCGACCACGATATTTGGAGACTATAAAACGGGGGAATCCACCATTACAAAGGAAGGGTGAAGCTTACCTAACGTGACAAAAAAGCGAGTACTAGCTAAAAGACGCAGCGGATTTTATCGCCTTTAACTTGGTTCATACACATACTAAACTACAACCATATCTACAGTAGCTCGCTACTAATGTTAATAAGACAGCACTCGCCAAGTTAAACGATAATACTTTATTATTTACAATTATCCTATGACATTTTTATTCAATCAAGCTAAGTGTAATAATTTTAAATAGCCAATTTAATTCCATTATAAAACCATGCTTCGCGCTCCAAACCTAGTTGAGGTATTATGTGAGGGACAAAAGACAATAAATGTATTACCTACTTCACAAAACATTTGCACATGTAGATATTTAAACAACTATAATATGTAATATAATCCTAATATTAACTATAATTGGGTATAATTGCCTAAAAAGCATGGTTTAAAAATACATAATATTATTTATTGCTAGAGTATAATTATTTAACAAATATATTGCTATGAATTTCATTTATTAAAAATTATAAGGTCACGACACATAGAACTAGATATTTTAAAAATAGTATTTGTTCATGTAAGGATTACAAAAACAACAATAATCTCCTAAAATATTTATTTTAATATACGAAGTTTATTCAACAATCCACGCACCGTATGGTACCCTAATGAATGTATTTAAAAACTATATTCTATAAACATCTCAAGGAGAGAGGTAGGTTCATACAATATACTTACAAGCACGAAATATGTAGCTAAAACTTTGTCGAAATCGAAAGAACACTAGTACAATTATACTAAATAAAATAAAAGAAATCAATTGCCGAATATAGTTCATTAATTATATTATTTAATTTGCCTCTAGCCAACTTTAGATGAATATCACTAAAATGGTCTTTTGTCGTCATCAAAGCACAGATACAAAAATAATAAATTAGAAGTGTAAAACAGCAGACATGGTAATATATGACAGGATAACATTGGTAAATATATCAGATTATGTAGATAACATTATATTACTACATTAATGGATCTTACTCATTTATAGTATGTAAATAAATAATGTAAGTAACAACGAAATATAACATTGATTTCAGATATACAAAAGTGTAAAAAATGTAAACATTTTAATAATTTGTATCTATTATATTCAAACCGTTCAGTTGTCAGGCAGATAAGTCAAGAAAGGTCGCGTATTTTTGAAATCTGATAAACTTAACAGCATTGTGCGTTTTGGGGTCCTAGAAAGTTTAAAGAATGACTAACTAGACTCATGGGGATTAACTTTTATTAAAAGTTTATTCTACTTAACAGGTAACAATTGTGGAAATGGTGAAGATATAGTAGGCAGCCCCAAAAATTACAACATGTGAAAATAGAGAATACTCGACCTAGAGTCAAATTCAGTTTTTCTACAAAATGACAACCAAACTCTTTGTTTGTAATATTATTTAACATAGTTATTTTGACGTAACATAAACATATAAAAGTTATTACATTATGTATAATAAGTTGCTTAAAATCTGATACTAATTAGTAATAGCAGAGATACGGGTTAAGAAGCACGGCGATGTCACGATAATCACGTGTAACTCGGAGGCATGGCGCGCGCGGCACTCGTCGGCCGTGGACACTCGAGCGTACACCATTACTTCATTAGTAACGTAAACATTAACGTCATTATTATTTAAAACTTTTGCCCATAATTATTCTTCACGATTTCTAAAAGTCAAATTTTTAAGGGAAATACCACAAAGGAAATTTGAAGTACTCGAAGAAAGGCAAACGGGAAGTTTTACGTATAGTTTAAAACTGTATATATTATATGGTCTGTTTGTATTGTGGTGGCCTTCACAGAAACTCGTAGATGACTCTATAAACGGTATTATGTATGTGTAGCGAGGTGCAGGTAGCGCAGTGTAGGGTATGTGACGGCGAGGCCGTGGCGTCCCGCTAGCGACGCGCACCAAACTCGACCGCGTCGTCGTCGGTGATGTCTCCGTGGCGCCACAGGTTGAGGCGCGAGCTCTTGGCGTGCTCCTGCGCTTGGCGGTACTCGGTCACGAGCCCGGCCAAGCGGTGGTCACGCAGGCCCTCCATCAGCACCAAGCCCTCCCGAATCAGGTTCTATAACAGTCACACGCATTGACAATCCGAACATTTTCTAGAATACATGATACAATGATAATTAATAATAGCAACTCATTAACGATGCCCCACTGCTGGACACCTAGAGAACTTCCTGTTTATCTAGAGAACTGAGAGGGTTTAGACAATAATCCACATAATTGCTGGCCTAATGCATGTTGGTTGATCAAGCACACCCTTAGAATTTCTTCTAGCGTATATGGGTTTCCTCACGTTTCCTTAAACATTAGCAGATGGTAAGTCACATGACTGCTACTTATACATTCCAAAAAGTGAAAGCCACATTGGTAGTGCCGCCGATCAGAATAGAACTCGGATCGAATGTTTTGCACGCCGCCGGTCACTTTCCTATTTAATTATATAAATCGGAATGATTTCAAATAATATGAACTTCACAGATTGTACAGGTATACGATTGAAGTGACATTTCTGCCTGTTGCATGATAAGTCTGACAATTAATTTCGTCGAGATTTCTCATACTGATTGAAGAAAGCATTAAATTGACACAAATAACTAATTATGTAGTTTTATATAGTAATTTTAATTATACCATGGAGGTAGCCTGATGAGCCTGATAGCTTTTGTTAGTATAAGGATAAGATAGTAGTACGTAATATTATTACCTTCGCGACATCCACATTGGTATTAGGATCAACGAGCGTAACAGCAGGAGGCGAGCCACGAGTCTCAACATTGAGAAGTAGCTTCCTGTTCAATGTGTCAGAAGAGAATACAGCAATAGCTTCAGACCGGTCGTCGGGGTCCACAGGGAACTTCACGCAGCACAACACGTATTCACTCACATATGGTGGTTCGATTTCAGTGCCAGCAGGTAAGGCAGCCAACCGAGTGATGCTCACCACCTGTTAAGCCACCCAACACTATTATAATAATGAAGAAAGTAATAAAACTGTATGTCTAAACAAAAATGACTACAGTAATACATATATCACAGTGGTTAAACAAAATAGTACACACCTCACGGTTGCCATAATCAATATAGAAGATATGAGCCATTTTGTCTTCGGTGATCTTCTCTACCTTCGCCCTGTACCATTGATCGTCCATGGTGAAACGAGCTGCACAAATGTTCCCTCTCCTAGGGATGTATGATCCAGGAAGGGGTGCATTGTTTTTGAATTCCTGATGAATTTTCTCCATCAAACTCTCCAGCTTGCTTCCCAAATCAACATTCTGGGCGTAGAAATTTCCTTCCGGAGTAATTTCAGTAATGACAACCTTCTCGTACTTCAATGTACGATCTTGTATAGGTGCGTTGCGTTCCTTCTCAGTTTCTTTTTCCACTTCAACATAATCTTTCCATAAGCCAATTCGTTTTTTGATTGCGTTTTCCTCCGCGGTCTTGATTGATCTGGCGAACTCGGATGTTTCAGCAGTGTGGTGCATGGAAGCGAGTCCATGCTCCACTAAAGACACTGACAAGTTCTCGTTTTCGATCCATAACCAGCCAATGAAGTTGCCCGCTTTGTCCATCTCTTCGATAGTAACAACAACGTCTCTCTGCAAGCACTTTTCCTTGGTGAAGTGCAAAGCTTCCTCGCCGTGGGGTTCTGCTTCTTGCATGCCGCCGCCGCCGCCGATAGCCGGGCGTGCTCCCCTCGGGCAACTGATGCCGGCGAGCAGGAAGGTGACGAGGACAGATTCCTTAGGGATGTATATCCTCATTCTAGATCCACTGGCAACAAACTCAACAGTAGCTTCAGTCTTTTGAGCTCTCTTCAAGAATGGAAAGAATTTTCTTGCCTTAGCAGAGTCTCCACTGGTGTCCTGGATGCGGTGAGTGGGTATATCTTTCTTTGCGTGCACGCCAATGCCAGCCTTCTGTGCCTTGAGTTCAGCTTCCAACAATTTGTCATAGTGGGAACTTCTCTGGTCATTGTCATTTCTGTATCTCACAACAGTCGCGTAACCTTTGGAAACAAGTGCTTCTGCTACATTCCTATATCAAAAGAAAACTTGTTATATACCTCCTATAAAATGGTTTAAAGTAATTTACAATTATTGTACAAAAACGTGCGATACTTACGTTCCAGCTGCTATTACTGTACAGCAGCTCTTTTCCGGAAAGTTGTCCTTTGCAGGCTGGATGTAATCAACTGTCACATTAACTTTCTTGCCCACAAGCTTTTTTCTGAGGAACTCGCGAGCTTCGTACATCCATGGAATATCATACAGAGGTTTGAAGCCTTTTGGTCTTGGAGAGTTCTTTCCTTCTTCGTCTGGACTATTCCTTAATATATAAAAAAATAATTAATAATATTCATTGTTATATTTCACAATTTTACACACTGGCTATGTCAGTTTAGATTTTTGGTACTCATACCCATAATGTGAATTTTATGGATTTTACTAGATTGCCAGCATAACAAATAATATTCCTTATTTTACAATTACTAGTGAAATGTATGGAATGGAGAAGAAGAAGAGAAAGTCGTAATTGGGGAAAATAAATATGTTTTCTTTTAAACAATTACGACTTTCTCAATTATCATAATGATGTCTAGAAAAAGCAATTGCTTCTGGTAATTTATTGACTTACTTTTCACGTGGTGGTCTGATGCTAGCCAAGAAGATTTTCTTTTGGGTGTTATTGGGCATCTTGACAACAAGCGCGTCACCATTGACGACCTCCAAGACAGTAGCAGTGAATTCTTTGTCCTTAGCCGCGATTATGGGCGCATTGCTCGTGTAGTTCGTCCATATGCGTAGTTTTGCATCTTTAGCGGATCTTTCCGCTGACCTCAATGTGGATGCACCTAAATTATATTTAAACATTTATTTTTACAAAATTACAGTGACCATATTTAAATTTTCAAACCCATTAATGTCCCACTACTGGAAATCGAGTCTCCTCTCTCGGGTCTCTCTATCTATCTAGAGAGCTGAGAGGGTTTAGGCCATAATCCACACATGCTGTGTGTGGATTATGACCTAAAGCCTAGTGTAGGTTGGTGGATCAGATGCAGACTTAGAATTATTTCTAGAGTATGTGGAAATCCACATAATGAGGAAATCCTCATTATGTTTTTCTTCATCATTAGCAGATAGCAGATAACCCGTCGGAATCGAAATCGGACCGCATGATTTGCATGCCGGTCACTTATCCATTCGGCCTCCATCACTTTAAAACATTTGAGAACGACATCGAAATTGACTAAGTCAAATGTCCAGATTGCGGGTAAGCCATCTCGAAATGGTACCAGGGAGATGGGCATATTTAACATCATCATCATCAGCTACCCATAGGTTAGGTTAGGTTAGCAACCCATTAAGTTCCAATTTAAAAAAATCACAAAACCGTGTAGATCCTTAGAATAACACCTGGTATATAAAAATACTAGTTTTATGAAAGAAGAAAACTCTCAACACTCAGCAGTACTAGTTTTATGAAGAGAATAAACTCCCAACATTCATAATTTATTTGTAGTCCTAAGTAAGTTTATTGTGTAAAAGTGATGTAATTGGTTATTATTAAGTGAACATAAAGAATTATTATTATAGTCAAATTTTATATGTAGACTCATAATTATTTATTAGTTGTTTTCCCTCACACCTGGAAGGTACGGTAGTGAACGGTAGTATTTATCAGTGACGTATAATCTTTAATCTCACTCAAGCCATACAAATACCAGATATTATAGGCAAATGAATTGTACTTCTCCTAGGATCGTTTTACTGATATAATATATGTTGTCAACAATTATATAGGGAAAATGTTTATTAGTTGGCACAATATTGTTTGGCAATCACCTTTTAATCAAATGCCAAAATGTTTTTACTGTGTACATTGATATTATTTTAATAATATAGCTATGAATCAATTTATATTAATTAACACAACAGTTTAAGGCCCTGTTTCAGACTTTAGTACTGGTAAATAAGAGTCTTGTAAACTAAGTATCTAGACTTCAGTGACAGATTTTATATAAAAAATTCGTCAAAATCTGTCAATAAAGTTTCAGATATCTAGCTTTTATTTGCCAGTGGTAAAACAGGCCCTAAGGGTAACAGAAGAGTACCTCAAGAGTATTAAATAATAATTTTTTGTTGTGTTGCATGTTTTATGAGACTCTGTCTCTATACTAACTGTCATATTAAATAGTGTCGGAAATCTAGGCTTAATGCCCTAAATGTGATCATGTGGGGCGAGACTTGTTCATGAATTTCATTAAATTGTATAATTAATGATTTATTTAACTACTTAACTTAAAAAAATGATTTATTAAAAATATGATTTATTTATTGATGATGGTGTACTAAATCATCACATATATTCTAGTGGAATGGATCATAAACATAATAAGTTACTAACCAGATTTCATGACAGCCAGGGACCAGTCAACACATCGTGCAAAACCTTGTCTCAGAAGGGCCTCAGCAATGTTGCCTTGCGGATGCAAAATGGTTCCAACAAAGTTGTTATTGTTCACCGACTCAAGAATAACTTCCACATCCTTTTGGAGCAGTCTTGATTCAAGGAAGAAACGTGCCTCTTCCGCGTACGGTTCACTATCTCCATCTTGTCTCACTGCTGGACACTAAAATATAAAAGAAAAGGTATTTAAAAACGTCAACATATTTGAATTTGCTATTGATTCCTTCAAACAATTTTTGGCCTGGGTAAGATATGCACCTATATTGTACCAACCCATATAAATACTAAACTACAATACTGCCGTCCACTAACTAAAAGGTCGTTAAGCCATAGGGGCTGTGTATGGCTTAACGTCCTTTTAGTTGGTGAACGGCAGAATAGCACTAATTTTGTAATGTTACCCTTGTTGTACTAAGTATAGATGTTCACAAAATAATAAATTAATGTACTGATAGTTGGTGGTATAATGCTAAATAAACTGCCAGCTTATTGTTATTTAATAGCCTTCAGTTCATATATGATGAGACCCATAGGTTGCGGCAGTTGCTTACTATCACATCATCATCATAACTAACTAAGACCGCCTGTAGCACAGGTTTTACTACCTAGTACAGGCTAATCATAAATTTTTGTTCCCTACATTAAGTTATTTTTAAGAGTTCTGTTTATTTATACATACCTTATTACTTGAATAAATTTTACTTTACTTTACTTTATAACCCATAAAAGTCTCATTGCTGGGCACAGGTCTCCTCCAAACATTGTGGAGGGAATTAAGCCTACTATCACATGAAATATACTTATATAAATTCTTCTTAGAATAACAACCCAATAATAACACACTTGGGTCCCCTCTCCTCTATCTAGGCAGATCAAATAAAAATCTCCTATTACAATAATAATATTCTACCACATTCACACAGCGCCATCTAGTCCCAAATTAAGCAATTATATATATTTTCTTTTGTAAATACATACATATTATAGATAAATTACACCCAAACACAGAACAAACCTTTATGCTCATCACACAAAGATTTGTCCTGGGTGGGGATCAAACCCACAACCTCCGTTTTAGCAATCAGGGTCACTAAACACTAGACCTACAGGCCAGTCAAATGTTATTATGCTTGTACAAGATTATCTCTGAAACCACCCAACCATATAATATAATTATATTCAATGATCTTTGTGAATTTTTTTGGTTGATTTAGGCTTAAGATAATATACTTTTTGTCCAGGATAGTCATTTATATAAAAAAACAGCTTTTAAAGAAGGGGACTATAGAAGGAGGAGGCCTGACACAAGTGTTTTATAAATAAAAGACTATTACAAAACTCACTCTTATTCCAGTGAGCATCAGCGTGATCTGAGTGAAGTCAGGAAGAAGGCAGAGCCTGACTGTGGATCCATCACGCACATATTCAATGATCGCTTTAATTGGCTGACCATTAAACTTGTTGACAAATTGCTTTGGATTCTCAACACTCCATTTGATGGCTCGTACATGCTCCTGTTTAACATAATATTTCATATTGATGAGATAAGATCATTGCACGCAGAATTCAGTTTTGTGCTTCTCCTCAGGAAATCTAAATAATATAAGCAGGCTTATTGATGTTGCGGAATAATAATCTATTTGTAGGTTGTTGCATTTGTGACCTAGAATACGAATGACCTACAAATAGAGCAGTAACATTAAGTAGGTCAAAGGTTATTTGAGGCAACTGTGAAGCAATCAATACAGTTAAGCCAGGAAAAGAGCTAGTTCTGTTCTACATTTCGAAAAGGAAGAATGTGTTATCTGTATTTTACAATCTATTACTAGTATGTACATATTCTATTCAGTATTAGGACGCTAGTACAATGTTATGGTTCTTTTTGTTATATGTATTGTAATGTTTATAATAGGTGTGTCTCACAAAAAATGCTTATCCGAACCTTTGACTTATCCTGCTATTAATTTTAGGAGTGTTTAGATATTCTTCAATGTTTAGTTATTAATTTATTAAAATGCTGTTCTTCAATGTAGATATTGTTATTATTAAATTAATTTAAGAAAACTCTTCATTTCATAGTCAATATTTTATTTCATTTAGAGGGACAAACCCATAAAAACCTATCAGTAAATTTGCATAAGACCAGTTTATAATTAAGTGTCTGGATGATAATTAACATTCAAACTAAGATAAACTGCAAACAAAAATTAATGTTTATTTACTGAAAATAACCATATTTTAACTTAACATTATACCATGTTTGAATGAAAATAATATACCTGCAGGTCTGTTCCCCAAATTCCTTTTCCTTGAGATTTGGCCACATCTTCAATCTCTACAAGTCTCTTCAGTTGAGGTATGTTCCTGCCACCATCTCTGACCTTAGCAAGACCTTCAGCAAGAAGAGCTTCCGTTAAATTGTCATCCTTGGCAGGATCTTTCCCAGCCCATACACTGCCATACTCTCTGGTAGCTGAGTTAGGTGGTTTATCAGCAGTGAATATGACTTCCTTGCCAACAAGCTTTCTGAGGAATTCACGCGCTTCCCATGCGAAAGGCTCATCTTTTGTTTCAGTGTCACTGTACAGATGAAATTATAAATTTATATTCAACCTCACTGAAATTACTCAGATATATATTAATAGATTTTGCTGGGTAGCTAAAAATTACATAAATGCAATGCATATCATATTTTTCGCTTGGCATATCACATAGTTATGTAAACAATACAACTTCATACTAACAAAAGTTAGTAGCTATTGCAAAAAAATATTTTCAGTGAATTTTGTCTGCTCATTGATAAAACTGTTTTTAAATGTTATACTATTATCAAATAGATTAATATTATCAACATTTTAAGATAATGAACTTTTACATAATTAGCAGTTGACTTGAAAATCATTAAATTGCTATATAAAAGTTGTAATGGGGAACTACTGCCTTAAATTGCATGTATTAGGTTATGTTGTCTTTTGAGCTTACAGATGGTACAAAGTTGAATTGAAATGTTCATTGTGCGCATTTCAAATTCATAAGATAATTATTATATTTCTGATTATTTTTTCTTATAATATGCATAACATCTTGCACCAAAATATTTCATTTCTTTCAATACATAATATTAAAAATAATATTGGTTTCCAATATTGTATCCATAATTTATTTACTGTTAGTAATTTCTACTAAATTCAAATTTGCGAACAATGTGATTCAACACAATAAAGGAAGTAGACTTATAAAATAAGCAAGTAAAAAAAATTAAGATTGCTTAACTCGCATATTGTCAAAGTTTTAGTTATGTAAATATTTTCTTGGATACAATATACATTCATCATCATAATATCAGCTCAATAATGTCCACTGCTGGATATAGGCCTCAATATACTTTACAAGTACAAAAAGCACACAACCTTTATAAATAAAATATGAATATAGACTGGCATATCTTGACATGGATATTCAATGATAGGCAAAAAAAAGGATTAATAATTTTTTATAGTTTACAACTTTAACAGTCAAATAAATTGAATATCCAACTCTACATTACTGCACATATACAATTATGTATGAAATATAACTGAGAGATTAAAATCATGAAACAGAACAAGGTCTTGGTAAGTAGCTAAATATTATAACAAATAGAGTATTTGGGTTTATTTGATTGGAATATTAAAAGCCATTTTTCTGACTGTTATATTTTTCAAATCTGAAGTGATGTAAATGCACTCAATTACATGTTGTATTGAAATTTTGAGTGACTTAAAAATTTATTGCCAAAATGTAATTTATTAAGAGTTATATGATTGTAAAGATTTACAATATAAAATAGATCAGTTTTAAATATATCGCAACTGCATTAGCTTGCAACATTACAAAATGTAAAAGGGGTGCCTTATTTCAGTTACTTTCACTTTAAGAGCATGATCTGTGACTTAATTACCTTAACAATTTATTAGGACAATTTGAATTAAATTCTTCTCTTAAATGCTTATATTTTGATAACAATAAGACCAAGGTAACTCAGCTAAATTAACTTGATCTTTATTAAATATGAGTTTCAACAAGATACATAAATAGGTCTTACAATATGTTACTGTAGCAATGCAATTGGTGATATTTATGACAGTATTGTAGAGATTTAATGACAGAAAGCAAGATTGATATTTAGTGTAGAAGCAACAAATGAAGGAATCATAGGTCACACTCACTTGTTGGGAGTTCTCTGACGCGCGAGTTTCGGCGCGGTGATGCCAGATAATGCGATCACTTTCTCTGGAGGAGGACCGCCTTGGGGCTGTTTTCTTATCACAATCGTATCTCCCGACAGCACCTGAGTAAAATAAATGTTATAGTACTAATCAAAAATCTCTATTTCCTAATTTTATTCCATTGGAAATTAAGATCTTTCGACCCATTTTAACCCAACTTGCCAGCTGGCGAACAAGGGGCGTTTGTGTTAGTTTTTAGTACAATATAAATATTTAAGCAGTTGAATTAGAAAATTCAGGGTTCATTGTGTGATCAACATTATATACATATCGTGGGCACGATGTGGTGCCAACGAGGCAAATAATAGGAGATCAGCACGAGGCATCCTAGCTGAGTGTTTATGAAGTCTAAAAAAAAATATAATTAATGTATTACCTGCTTCACAATACCGATCTTATAAGCAGGCGTCGGTGCTGGAGCACTCATTTTTAATATATTTATTTTGTGGTACTCTCGTGAAACGATATCAAGCTAAAAATTACTGATGAGTGAACAACCACCTAACAAGATTGGCGAAACGTGGCGCGGGTCGCTAGTGTTTCCACATTTGAGAAGTATAAATTAAAATATAGATAATGATACTTTCTCCGTTATTTTAGTTACTGACATTCTCGATATTGGTAAGTTAGTGCAAAATAGAGTGAAAAAAAATTAAATAGTGTCACTCTTTTAGAAATCGACTAAAACATAGGAAACAGATAAATTTTATTTAACCTAAAGTTAAATAAAATTTGTCTGTGTCCAAAAATGGTAATCATATTAAAACTCAGGTATGAGGTTTTCAGTGAAATTATTCAATTCATATTGTTTTTATTAATACAGTGTAAAAAGGAGGAGATTCTAATAAAAAAAAATTACTAACTCAAAATTTTTACAAATTCTATATTATTAAAATATACATTATAAAGTTGATTAGAAAAGAAAATTAGGCCACAATAATAAATAAATAATAATAATGTATATTTCAACTTTACACCTGATAGAAACAGTAATAATTAAATGTATTATTACTATTACTAACATATTTTTTATAATAAGTTACCGTAAGAGAATGTCATCCTATTTTGTAGAAGTAAAAATCGACTAAATTATGACTCGATTGCGTCGGCAAAATTGAAAATAAAGATAAACCAGTAAAGCTGAGCGTAAGATACGACTAATGCACACGTAATACAACGTGGAACGTGTAAGCCTTGCGTTTCTTGGGTTTGGTTTAGCTTTGACTAGGTATACCTTTACCTACCTATTACTTTTAACAGTGTTGGTGAATGGTGTTACATGGAATGTACCTTTTATTTTAATTTTGTTATTAATATAATTTCAAAATGTAAATTATCGTTTTAAAGACAGAACTAATGTTTCGTCTCACGAAAGAGTTTTTTTTAGGTGCAGATATTACACCCAAAATCTTTTGTTATCATAAGTATCACTGCACACGGCAATGCAGGCCGGTTACAATGATGATAAAGGCTAATCTAAAAGTCTGTTTATATAATAGTTTCTGTGTAGGTAGAAACTATAGGAAGATAGGTTGATATTGATATAGGTCGGATTTATACACCTTAGATAAATCTATAATAATATTAGCTGTAGAGTTTGTTAGTAGGTATGGTTGAACACTGGGATCTCAGGAACTACTACTGGTTCGATTTGAACAATTCTTTAAGCGCTGGATACCTAGTTAATTTATGGAGGATGGTTATAAGAAATAAGAAAGATCGGCTTCTCTTGTGTTGCAGTACCTCAGATTGCATGTTTTTACTACTTTGTTATACAAATATGGATACGTGTGGTTTTTAAACCTTTTAGCGAACGTATTGTTACATATTGGTACAGGGAGCCTAAATACTCTTGTATTTAACATACTGGTGTATTCTGGGGAGTTCAAAACCAGCTTATGCGTGGATATGACCGACCGACATTTAATACGTACAGTTTTCTTACACTTAATAGACCAATTGCTTTATAGAGCTCTACAGTTGGAAAACTAATCGGTTTTTTAAGCATAACTTTTAAGAGTTGCTCTTTGCGCTCTTTCCAGTTGTATTAAGTGAGATGTTGCCATTACATTACATTATAGGGTATATAACATCATGCTACGGACAATAGGAGCTTCTAGTACACTATTCATCAGATACACACACAGACAGATAAGACATAGGACAGCAGATAGGACATAATGTAATAAAATATTATTGTTTTATTTATCTGAATTGGGGTCATTTTACACATATAGACATTCGAGGTAGCAGAGCAGAGGTAGCAAATAAATGACAATTATAAGTAGGTAACTACACACACATTATATTGAAAAAGTGTATTGAAAACATTTTAAAAAAATAGCTCCGATCATTTAATAATAAAAATGGAAAACCTCGAAATTTGACAATAAATTGCGACGTTGCCATTCCTCTGTGTGAAACTGTGAAGTGAACCCTCATAATGTAAGAACTACTCTGTGAAATAAAACACATTGCCCCCGGCATTTTGTACTAGGTACGGTACAGTACACTTTGAGGAACCTATTATAGCCCTGTTCAGTATTAGATAATGGCTATTAACAGGGCTGTAACAGATAGAGTAGGAAGAGAATAGGTGGGAGTCCCACCCACATAAGTAAGAAAGATGATGGATAAAAGAAAGAACAAGTATGCGGAATAAAAGTGCGAGAGGAATACAAGCGAGAAATGGAGTGAAAGAGAAGAGTAAATAAAGACGCCGACATTGTTAATAGTAGGTGGTGTTAGCTTAAAAAAAAAAAAAAAAAAAACAGGGCTGTAAAGAAATATTTCGTTAATTTATCAAACAATAGGTACATGCATAATTATTTATATTATCATATTAACGCCAATCACATAGCATGACAAAATTAACAAAAAAAAACCTTTTTGTAGGACCCTCAGACCAACAAAAAAGGACATGGATTGGTTATGTTAGAAACCTAGGGTAAACACTCTTCACTCTGTTAAGTGAATGGCCTAAGCATTAGCCAGCCAGTTCATTAAATGTTGCATTTAACGTTCCGGCGCGGCGGCGCGCGGACTGAATTTCATTTAGGCCGTTAGTTGAACGCCGCCGCGCCGCCGTTTAGTTAAACGGCTAGGCAGTTAATTGAATGCCTGATTTAGCGAGTCGGCTCCGACATATTTATTTTAAAAAAATAGCTCCACAAGGACAATTTTTTATTTAAAATAAATAAAATTTATTTAAGTCGCCTATCACTTGTTTTCTTTTTTTTTTATTGCCTAAAGTGGCAGACGAGCAGACGGCCCACCTGATGGTAACTGGTTGTGTCTTTTTATTTATTTATTTATTTGGTTAATCAACAATTAGTTACATTGATACATTTTAATATTAAAGATCCATGTACAGCCATAAAGTTAAAATTATAGATTAACACCACATGTATGATTTTGAGCAATAAATATGAAAAATTAATATTATTATTACAATATTATAACCATAACATGTCTTGTATCATTATTGTACCAAAATTTTCAAAATTTTAGGAAAAATGATTAATAAAACATAGGTAGGTACCTACATATTTACCTTTTAAAGACGTTGTTGCTATAGGCACGAATCTAACTGCCAAAACCGCAACGACCTTCACGCTTTCAGTAGGGTTTAAAATTGATATTCAGATATAGATTGTAGAAGCATGTTGGACATCATTATTTTGTGATAAAATCTCTTTATATCAATTTTAGCATTTACGGCGTTATTGCTTTGGTGCAATGAGCAAATAAAGTCTACATTGTATATACTATGGAAGTGTAAAAAATCACAGATTAATATGTGGACGAAGTAGGAGTTTGTGAAAAGGTTTTCCACAAAACGGCCAGTCTCAATTTGTAGCAGCAAGTCGGTGCCATTGAGAATATATTAAAATTCGAACTAAGAAAAAATAAATGACAAATGACTTCTTCCATTACTTTCCAGCCGTGAAGTATGATTTATACTAAGTAGCATTTTCCAGTGTCGATAGTCACTGTTGTTCATGTATTTTTTAAAATAGTGTTTAAACCTAACAATATTAAGTTGAAGAAGTGATAAAATGGCAAATGCAGATTTTAGGAAGGATGTGACAATGCCTGTCCGACCAAGAAGTGTCTACACAGCGCACTCTTACAATCAGGTGATTTTAATCTAAGACGTTTATTACAATGAGTTTATATCAAGCAGTTTAACTGTCATAGATATTAGGCAATTAAATACCCGTTATATTTTAAAATAATCCTCCGTTGCCACGATACTGACTAAATTAATTAGATTTATTCATAAAGGTAGGTATGATATACTTTAAAAGGTTCGCTGTATGCCGTAAGTTCCACGAGAGACATCTAGGTACGTTTGCGTATTAGGAACGGTAAGTTCTTTTAGTTGGCATTAGACTAAGCTGATGTTGGAATGTTACTTGAGTACCTAATCTAGTAGTGGACAGACGACAGATTTGATTTGTAGAGGATGGATAGTGGAACAGCCTATATTATTATAGTCTTTTTTTATACCACGAGCGACGGGGGCAAACAGGCGTATGGTCCTCTCGATGGTAGGTAAGCTGTTACCGTAACATATGGACGCCTGCAATATCAGGGACATCACTAACAACACTATCCTCAGTTTTCTGTAAAATGAAGACTAGAATGACTTTTTGAGGGTGTACAACAGATATTTTTAAGATATATGCCTTCATTACATTTATGTTAGCGGCCGAGTGTCGAACTATCGCCATAGGTATTCGTGGGGTGTACCGTAGTTTCGGGTGCTCCGGTAAAGGTATTAAGATAGGAGTAAACCAATCCCGAACTCGGGTTTTATGACGTTTAACCCCTTACCGCATGATTTCTTTTTCCTTGGTGAAAAAAATATATGTGATAGAAAATAAGAAATAAAAATACACCTATTTTAGCATTTTCGTGTTTATTGCGAAAATAATGAAAAAGTACAGTTTTCCTTTTTGGTCCATATTTGGCACAATAAGCAAAAAATTAAAAAAAAAACAATCTTCCATACTATTATTAAGAGTATTTGAATAATCAGCTTAAAAATACATTACGTTGTATGAAATAACATAAAACAATTTCTTTTAACATTGAGCTATGTCTCAATGATAAAAGACATTCACCTCACCCTGCATTTTTGGCATTCAACATGTGATCTACCACTACATTCTGGTATCTTACATCGCTGCCTAGAGGTCCAGATAGGCAGATGGTCTACATGATCTAACCGTACATCCCTGGATGGCATGATGGCAATGGGGGAAGAGACTTAGTCTCTTCGCTTCAATGGCATTTTCCAGGTCCAAAGAAGGTCGTCCTCGTTTGCAGCCGGTAGGTTTTGAAGTTAGGCATAAACCCTCAGCTACTGCACACTTAAAATCTGCTAAAGGTAGTGATGGTTTTGAATCATTTAATCCTCGTCTATACAACAGCCAGGCATTAACTGTGATCATGTCAATCATGTGAAAAAATATGCGATGGTTTACATTTACAGGAAATACATTTTACTTTTGTGCATATTGGTACAAATAAAACACAATAGAAAAAGAATATTTTTGCATGATGTGCCACATTTAGACCAAACAATAAAGAGTACGTAAATAGTAATATAATTACGTAAAATGATAAAAACTTACGTTATCAACAATCTTCAAAATAGTTTTTACTACCTAATATAATTTTTTTGTCACAAAAAAACGTAGTTATATATTTATTTCACAATTTTCAAAACGGAACACACAATATACCGGTCGCGACCTGTTTGACAACTTCATGTGATGATTTAGTTACAATATCTGTTTATAGATGGAACAATTTTTAAATAGTAAGGTAAGTCAATGGATCGTATTTGTTACGGTATGCACAAAACGACAAGAAAATGTAGTATTAAAAAAACTGTAGATTTTATACTTTGGTTCATATTATTTGAACCGCGATGCGGTAAAGGGTATCTACACTAAGAAAAATTGACAATCTTTGTGTTGCCAACACGTGTTGGTGACAAAAAAATCTGTAAGTAATTAGCCTTGTTAGCAAAAAAAAAAAAACAACTTTTTTTTGGATGCACTTAAAATGACACTTTTTATTCTTAAAATAACGAATAATATAGATTTAAAAAAAAACTGACGTTTAAAAAGCTTGAACTTTGTATATTTTTTGTTGATTTTTGTGCTCAGCTGTCGCACATAGGTCGCCGGAGCTCTGCTTCCGAATGGTTTGATAACAAAAAATTACCCTAACCTAACAAGTCCGAGTCGGATTGCTCTGAATCGGGGGGTGCTAAGTTTAGCAATCGCACATAGGTCGCGAAGCGGGGCGCTCATACTTCTGGCTGGATGGTTTGAAAAAAAAAATAGTCTTAGTCCTAACCAGGCCGAGTCGGATTGAAATGATTCGGGGGGTGTTAAGTTTAGTTATCGCACATTGGTCGCCGCAGGCCGACTGCCCTCGCCGTTAACGCAGATTTCCACCTATAATAGCTCGTATCTCGAAAACGGTGCAATGAAAATTTGACAACACCCTGACCACGGGATAGCTATAAGTTAGAATAAATAAGGTAGGTAGGTGTTTATATAACGTTAGTCCGGAATAAACTCTCCTCTGACTCAAATTATATAGGTTTTGACTTTTTTGATCGTCAAGATAATTCGACAAAAATGGGCATAATCAGCTGTATCTTTTGATTGCGTTAACTTAATTTTGATTTTTTTTTACGCCGACGGTTTGAATCCCCAAGTATATTAATTTCAGCTTTATACCTCTACGCGTTCTTGAGAAAAATCTTGACAGACAGACAGACGACAGTGATCCTATAAGGGTTCCGTTTTTTCCTTTAACTTAAAAAATAAACAGTGCTTGTGATAAAAGTTGGTGATTTTCTGGAGAGTTGCAAACAGTTGGAAACTCTAAAATTGCCAACAATTTCAGTGGAAACGGGCCTTTATGTAGCGTAGCCACGAACAAAAGATTATATGTGACAACACAATTGTATCTACTAGGTATTCTAACTGCCGTGGGCGGCGAGGTGTCGGAAAAAATTGCTTGTCACATATAAGCAATTTTTTCCGACACCACGCTGGAGGCCAAGATTATAAATTATTTATATAATGTCAAATTTCATACAGATCCTTTCAGTCATTCTGGCGTGATTTAGTAACCAAACATCCATCCATCTATCCATTCTAATTATCCCATTTAAAATATTAGTAGAATTAATAGGATTAATTAACTATAGAGCCTGCTTCGCCACTGGCAAATAAGTGCTATATATCCTATATGAAAATTAGTTGACAGATTTTTGAAAAAAAGTCAAAAAGTACGTATGTTTATTAGACACTTATCTGCCAATGGTGAAACAGCTATATAGCTATATAAACTGAGACTACGCAGTAGGAAGCGGGTTATAAAATGTGGCGGCTTCCGAACACCGGTGGCAGTCACTCGCTTCTTCTGACACTTGCAAATGTGGTGGTAGCGCGTGACAGCTTCCGGTGGCTGTGGTCGGTGGCCCGTTTGCGCCATAATTGTTCAAGGGGCGGGGCTAAGCTGAATGACAACGATGAGTTTCTAGTGAGTTTTGGTTCCAAAATAGGACCTGATGTAGGTTTTGGGGTTTTCGGTCTGAGGCCCAAACTCAATCTCAGTGTCAGCATGGGTAGACAAGCCTCAATCTTTCAGGCAGAGGTCTACGCCATAACCAAATGTGTTGAGATTAGCCTAGAGCGAAAACTAAAAAACCAAACAATCTACATCAACTCTGACAGCCAAGCAGCACTACTGGCTATAAATTCTTTCGAATTCAACTCTAAACTAGTAAAAGATTGCGTAAGGAACTTAAATGTCCTGGGGGAATCAAACACAGTCACAATTCGATGGGTCCCGGGTCACTCGGGAATAGACGGGAATGAAAAGGCGGACGCACTGGCCAGAAATGGCGCAGACCACCTGATAAGAGGGCCAGAATCATTCTGTGGTATCTCTAAACAAAGGGCCCTGACCCTTTTCAACGAAATGTGCCAAACAAAAGCGCAAAGAGTATGGCAATCCGCTCCAGGACAAAGCCACTCTAAAGAGCTTATTAAAGTACACGACAGAAAACGTACCCAAGAGCTGCTACAACTCAATAGGTTTGTACCTATTGAGTTGTAGCAGCTCTTGGGTACGTTTTCTGTCGTGTCAAGAATCGTGACAAGAATCCTCACCGGCCACTGCAAGCTAACTACCACATGTTTAAACTTAACCTGAGTCAGTCCAAAATGTGCAGATTTTGCCTAAAGTCAGAGGAAACTGCCATACATGTTCTCTGCTCATGTGGACCACTCATGCACAAAAGAAGTATCCATTTAGGACAACACCAAGTGCAGCCTGATGACATACAAAATCTCTCTGTTCAGAAACTCTGGAGGTTCCTAGCCTCGACAGGACTAAACAGAGAACTATAATACCACAAGGGCGCTACAAAAGATCAATCCTGGTCGAGGTACCTAGTAAAAGGGGCTGATGGCTCCAAGCCAAATGAATAATAATAATAGTGAGTTATTTTCTTAACGCGAACGGATTATGTTCTGTGACTGTAGTGCGACCGACTTACTAATATGTAGTCATTTTGAAATTTTGAATGTTTTTCTGCTGTCAACTTTACCTCTTGCCTGTTGTTTTGTGGTGTAAGGCACCGTTTACAAGGAGCGAGTTTCTTGCCTCGATAGGCCTCTTAAGATATTCGCAGATTATCGTATGCGAGAAATATATTATGATTATGTAAACTAAACATTACGATTTCTCCTTACGAGTTTCGTATGAGATAGTTATACGAGTTTTTGTTTTTTGGATCCATACTTTTATTGGCATAAGGTATTATGTTTCATGTCCCCAATGATCATAGTGACTTTTGTAAAATATAAATAAAATATTTGAAACATTAATTTTTTTTTAATAATTTTATATTAGGATATATAAAATTAAAATTAGCAAATTAGGTGATGGTGGCCGAATAGTTAAGGGACCGAAATGCTTAGTCACGGTGGTAGTTTATTACCTACCTACTAGTCATATGACTTACCCTACTTGTGCTAACAGGGTGAAGAAAAACATCGTGAGGAAACCCATATATCTTAGAAGAAATTGTAAGGGTAAATATTAAGCAAATTCCTTCGCTTTGGTTTAAATTTTTTTTATAAATGCTAAACAAGTAATGGAAAAATTCAAACCAACGACGGAATGGCAGGGTCGCGGGTTCAAGTCAATGTTAAAAAATAGATGGATGAGGAAAAAATCTTATATTAATCAGTTTTAAATTTTCTATGGTATGGGTTTTCTATGGTAAGCTATTTTCTAAACCTTTCTAAGCTTGTAGCTTAAACTGTAAAAATACGTGGTTCTAAAATTCGGAAAATTTCACGAGCCTGAAGCAATCTGATACGGCGATAAGTCAGAATCATGGCTCTGATCCAACAACACGCGTTAAACCAGGGTACCTATGTGCATACCTATGTTCGGGGCGGACCGTGAGTTTTGAGGCCCTGGGCTGATACTACACGGGGGCCGCAGGGGGAGGGATGTCTAAATTATCAATTCTTCCATTAAAAAAAAATTCGGCCAAATGTTTGGGTTCCGTAGCCAAAATGCCAAAAATGAAACCCTTATAGTACCTATCGTTATGTCCGTTCGTCCGTATGACACAGGCATTTTACTTAAACTAATCGATGTACACCGATGACATTTGGAATAACAGGCGTCTTGTGCGGGCCGCTAAGTAAATATTGAGATTTTACTGCTGAACCCTACATTGGGATTATGGTCCAACATGCTCTTAACCGAGGCCTCGGGCTGCAGCCTCTATAGCCCCTACGCAGATCCGCCCCTGCCTATGTGGATGATGGCCTGGCTATGGCTTGCCCAGAAGTGCGTCCTTAATGTGTAAACATTTTCTAGCAGATTAAGAATTTATTTAGGTAGATTCATCGTCTCTTACTGTTGAATAAATAAGACTTCATTTCATAAAACTTTGTCACTTATCTTTACCAAATTAGGTATTGGTGAACTTATTTATTATATGACAACCCTTAATTCGATGACAGCGCCGCCGCATACCTATACATAAACAGATGTTGGTTGGCATTGGCACTAGAATTGTCTCGACAGACATTCAATTCTAAATCAGATGAAAGCTAATTAATAGCCTAATTCAATTATAATGCACTAACTATTGCTCTTAGCTCCACTTGTCTCTTGTAACCTAAATAGCTTGACCGATTTTGAAGTGCAAGGTGTTGTTATATTCGTATTCTTCACCGAATCTCTATATCTAGCCTTAGACCTTTAACCAATATATTGAATTCATTGCTTTAATAATTGACTGTCGAAGGCTGCATTTAGGCAGTCGAGTTTTTTGTTTTTTTTAATTAATACTTGTTATTAACGAAATCAATATAGGTATCTGGTATCGGTCTATATACAATCTCAAAATCAAATATTAGGTCGATTGAGTGAAATACCTGTGTTATACGGAAACGCGTGCGAATTTATTCGTTGTGAATTTTTAAGTGCGAAATAGAATCGCAAACGAAAAATCGCTTTCAAAGGGTACAAATTTGATATATTTTGTACCCTTTGAAAGCGATATAGCCTAAAAATAAAAAAGTTCTAAATAAAATAAATTATTAAAAGAACAAAAAACCTGTCTGCCTATTTAAAAAGTTAAAAGGAAGAAACAAGCCACACATTTTTCATCTTATGGCTTTTCCGCTATTAGTAGGTACGATATAATATTATGTGTTATTTACTTTTATTTTAATTTGACAATAGGAGGAATCGAACTTGTCCGCTTTCCAAGACTACAGCAAGTTCCTTGAGGGTGGATTGGGGCAGGCTGAGCTGGTAGGTGCCGCGGGGTGGCAGCCACCCTGGCGCGCACCGCTTCAGCGCAAGGCGCCCTTTTACCCAGGCGATGACATCTATCATGCCGACACCTGGCGGGAGCTTGAGGTGAGACAAACTGCGCTTATTTGTTAGCCAACGTATCAAGCAATGTTGGTCAGTTTTTAAACGACTTCAAAAAAGGAGGAGGTTATATGTTCGACTGTATGTATTTTTTTTTTTTTTATGTATGTTCATCGATTTCTCGGAGATGCCTGAACCGATTTGAAAAATTCTTTTTTTGTTCGAAAGGGTATACTTCCGAATTGGTCCCCTATTCACCACGTTAAGTTCTGATGATGGAATCTCAGGGAAATCGAGGGCAACCCTCAAATTTTATAGGCACATGTTACCTGTTTCATCTATTTTCTGAAGTTATTTAAGTATTTACGTCTGATAATCATCATCTCATGTTGATGAGCTGATGATGGAAGGCATAACTTCTTAACTGTTAGGAGTTGGAGGATAATTCTTTCAACATTATAGGTACATATAAACCGATAGTTGTACTCTTGTAGGGTATTCAGGTGAGCAGTCACTGGAAGGTAAACTCCTTAACGGTTAGGAGTAAGAAGATTATTTCCTTAAATATCACATCCATGTGTAAACTGTAAGTTGTATTCTTTCAAGTGACTGAGGCGGGGGCTCTTGATGGAAGGTAAAGTTGCATAGTCCAAAAGAGTTGTTACTTAGATGATATTTTAAGTTTCTATTATCTAATATTAATACTCAATATCTATTATCTAAAGTCATACAAGTATTTACGTCTGATAGTCATCATCTCATGTTGATGAGCTGATGATGGAAGGTATAACTCCTTAACTGTTAGGAGTTGGAGGATAATTCTTTCGACTTTATAGGTTCTTATAAACCAATAGTTGTATTCTTGTAGGTTATTTAGGTGAGCTGATACTGGAAGGTATAACTCCTTAACTATTAGGAGTTGGAGGATAATTCTTTCGACATTATAGGTACTTATAAACCTATAGTTGTATTCTTGTAGGTTATTCAGGTGAGCTGTCACTGGAAGGTATAACTCCTTAACTTTTAGGAGTTGGAGGATGATTCTTTCAACATTATAGGTACTTATAAACCTATAGTTGTATTCTTGTAGGTTATTTAGGTGAGCTGTCACTGGAAGGGAAACTTCTTAATGTTTGGGAGTAAGAAGATGATTTCTTTAAATATCACATCCATGTATAAACCTTAAGTTGTGTTATTTCAAGTGTCTGAGGTGAGAGCTCTTGATCGAAGATAAAGTTGTATAATTCAAAGGAATTCTTAGATGATATTTTAAGTTTTCGATATACTTAGTATCTAACCTGCATTGTATACCTATACTTGTTACCTGTCGCATTTTATAGGAAAAATAAAAGATATAAAAAGATATAAAAAAAGCTATAAAACAATGTTGACTGCCTCGGTGGCGCAGCGGGAAGTGTATACGACTGCTGTGCAAGAGGTCCCGGGTTCGATTCCCGGGTCGGGTGAAAATGGTATTGGGTTTTTCTATCATGAAATTCCAGTATTAAGATTTTCCCGGAGTTTGGTAAACAAATGTTCCCGGTTGATGACAATAGGCTCGCCCCCTATTTCATGGGACCAAACATAGCTGGCGAAATGTGGGTGTGAAACACCTCCGCCTACACCTTCGGGAAAAAAGGCGTGATGCTATGTTATGTTATAAAAAGCTAAGAGTTTTGAGATTCCTCTATTCCACAATCAGGTTGTGTGGTTAGAATATTTAAATAGACGTTCCCTTCTATCGAAGATTCTTTATTTCGGTTTTCCGTCTTAGTTTGCCAGTCAGTATAATTAAATCTGCTAGATAAAAAGTACACTAAAAATGGAAAAATAAACTATTTTTAACAAAAAAATATTAAAACGACTTCAAATCAGTACTAAAAAGCGAAAAATAAACTGAATTAGATATTTAATACCAAGCTAAAAAATACCTACCTACCTGTTTAAAGTATAATACCCTATTACTAATCTGTTTGAAGTCGGTGCCAGCCTAATGAGTTTGTATCACTCAGTTTGAGCCGTCCACTAGGTACGATCACACGCAAGTGCGAGGTGGTGTGAAGTAGCGAGCGGTAACAGATGGATCCGGACGTACTAAGTAGTACGTAGCTTAACAAACTCTTTAGGCTTGGCACCGACTTCAAACAGATTAGTAATAGGGTATTATACTTTAAACAGGTAGGTAGGTATTTTTTAGCTTGGTATTAAATATCTAATTCAGTTTATTTTTCGCTTTTTAGTACTGATTTGAAGTCGTTTTAATATTTTTTTGTTAAAAATAGTTTTAGAACGACATTTTAGACGATCTCTAAACTGGGAAGCTTGAGGAAGGATAGCTTTATGATTATTTTGATACTTTTAAGATCGCTATAGTTAGTTTAGTTTGGATTTGGACGGTTTGGGACCTTTCGCTTTTAGATCCGTCAATAAAAAACTACGATTCGCAATATGTCCCATTCGTGGTTAAGTCCGTTCGCAATTAGGCCCGTTCGCAACATATCCCGTTTGCGATTAGGCCCGTTCGTGGTTTGCCTGTCCGCGATAACTATGTATTATATTATATTAGGTAGAATGTTTATTTTGGTTCCGAGCAAGTATGTATATCTATGTCTACTCTACTAAAAATAACATTAATTTTAAATAAATTATCTGGTATGCGCGTTCCAATAGGATGAAGCAATTATGATTATAAATATATTGATTATGCTGCTCCTTTTTTTGGACTTAATTTTTAATTATAAAATTAAATCAAATTATCTCACAGAAATAATATCAGAGTGAATGAAATACAATGTCATCAGTCATCGTTTACGATTAAGGATTTAATAGTTCAGAAATGTAAGTGGCCGCTGTGGCCAGTTATAAATCTAAAGAGCAATAAGTATCATAAATACTCTCTCTTATCGGTCCCTCATGGCTGAGGATCGTGGTCATCATTTGATGTGGATGGTTTGCCCCTGTTTTGGACGATCTGCCTCCACCAGCATCTATTCATGGCGGTTCTGATAGCCGAGCTAAAGTTGGTTATTGGTGAGCGTACAATTTCATCGCTCCATCTGGTTGGTGAACGTCCCCTGGCTCGTTCATAATAAATACACTTACCTACTAAAATATTTATAAAGTTCCTACCTGATAAGTGATTACTTATCAATACAGAAGGCGCGGTTCATGAGAATGGGCCCTTGTGAGAAAGGGCCGAATCACTAAAAGTCCCATTCGCGTAAGGACCCATTCGCGAAAAAGGCCTATTGGCTAAAAGGCTGAAACCGTCCAAATTTTTAAGTTTTGAACTATTGACAAACACCAATTTATTACTGAAAATTGTTATTAGTTTAATTTATCGGTCAGAGGATTAGTCTCATTAAAAAAAAATACCATCATTTCAATAAGTATCATCTTTTCTTTAAAAGTTTCATATTCAGTAAAAGTTTGAAAGTATTACATTTTTTGCGATATTAGGTATATATTATTATATAATCAGATTTTCTTAGGATTATAAATTTAGATTTGTCCGTAGTCAAACAGTCATTCCACTTCCGCTGGTATACATCATCATCATCATCATATTATCAGCCCAACGACCGACGTCCACTGTTGAAGATAGGCCTCACCTAAGTTCCGGTATACATGCCTTCTCAACATTAAATCTTATTTATTCCTGGTTATAAACACTTCTTAATTTTAGGTTGGATGATAAAAATTGCCTTAGATTTGGATTCTGTTGGTCCCTGAAAAATTTTAAATGATATAACTTTTAAACAACTCTGACAAAATTGATGAAAAATAAGTTTTATTTTTATATAAAATTTAACAATGTAAAAACAAACAAAATGCTCCATGGAAATCAACCAGAGCGTTTTCTTGTATAATTCTGCACATTTGAAAGGAACTGCATCGGACGAGATCAGCTTGAATTACCTACATTGACAAATAAATATTGTTGTGTTTCTGTTTCTGAAGAGGCCATTGCCCAATAAAACAAAAATGACTCCAATATGAGAAAAAAATACAATAAAAAAAAATAACCCCGAGGTTGGTGGTTTCGAAAAACTTAAGTGATATAAGTACTTGTATAGTTTAGGCTTGGTGTACACGTCAGGTTTTCACATCGGGTTCCCGGACGCGGATTCCCGTTCATGGTACCCGAAGGTGTCGATTCCATACAAATAGTTCGTGCGCCGCACACGCACGATTCTACCCGTGCGGTAAAAAAGCCTAACATCCTGTCCGATTGCACGGCATGGGGCGGTACGACTCACTCTGACGCCCGGCGCGGCGCCCCGGGAACGGTTTTACTATGACCGATTCGGTAATCGGTCGGCGGCCGAGGGCCGGAGCGCACTTGCCATGTACATTTTCTATGTACCGCCACAAACGTCCGGTTCGCTCGTTCGGTTTTGCTTTAGATTGCGGTAACTTTGCTACCTACTATGTGGACGGGATTATATTATAATACTAGAAGTCGCGCGGGGCTTCACTCCTGTCGTTTTTATTTGCCCACTGTTCAGCTCCTATAAGCCGTAGCGTGATGTTATATAACCTTCCTCGAAAAATGGGCAATCAAACATTAAAAGAATTTTTCAAATCTGAGCAGTAGTTTCTGAGATCCTAGCGTTCAAACAAACTCTATAGTTTTTATAATATTACTTAGTATAGATTTAGTTTGTTGAAAATGTTTGCCACTTGCCCACTTGCCGTTAGCAATATGGAGCAATAACCAGAAAAAAAATACGTTTGTTGTATGGGAGCCCCCTTAAACATCTCGTATTTATTTTATTCTGTTTTTAGTATTTGTTGTTATAGCGGCATCAGGGAAGTGGACATTCGGGGAATTAGACATTCGGAGAAGTAGACATTCGGGGAAGTAGACATTCGGGGAAGTAGACATTCGGGGAAGTAGTCATTCGGGGAAGTGGACATTCGGGGAATTAGACATTCGGGGAAGTAGACATTCGGGGAAGTGGACATTCGGGGAAGTAGACATTCGGGGAAGTAGACATTCGGGGAAGTAGACATTCGGGGAAGTAGACATTCGGGGAAGTGGACATTCGGGGAATTAGACATTCGGGGAAGTAGACATTCGGGGAAGTAGACATTCGGGGAAGTGGACATTCGGGTAATTAGACATTCGGGGAAGTGGACATTCGGGGAATTAGACATTCGGGGAAGTAGACATTCGGAGAAGTAGACATTTGGGGAAGTAGACATTCGGGGAAGTAGACATTCGGGGAAGTAGTCATTCGGGGAAGTAGACATTCGGGGAAGTAGACATTCGGGGAAGTGGACATTCGGGGAATTAGACATTCGGGGAAATGGACATTCGGGGAATTAGACATTCGGGGAAGTAGACATTCGGGGAAGTGGACATTCGGGGAAGTAGACATTCGGGGAAGTAGACATTCGGGGAAGTAGACATTCGGGGAAGTAGACATTCGGGGAAGTAGACATTCGGGGAAGTAGACATTCGGGGAAGTAGACATTCGGGGAAGTAGACATTCGGGGAAGTAGACATTCGGGGAAGTAGACATTCGGGGAAGTAGACATTCGGGGAAGTAGACATTCAGGGAAATGGACCTTCCGGGAAATAGATGAAGTAGACCGATTGTACTTACGTTCAGGGAATAGGATCTTACTGACCTGAGGGAATACATCACCTGTGAAAATTTCAACTGTCTATCCCGATTCATGAGACATGGTGACAGACGGACGGACAGAGCGGAGTCTTAGTAATAGGATCCCGTTTTACCCTTTGGGTACGGAACCCTAAAAAAGGTACAATATGTTAGGTAAGGTACAAATAATTTTGTAGGAACATAACCTTGTCTTCGAGATTAGTCACAGTACCCATTTGTTAAGCTATACTTACAAATATAAGACATAAAATAATATAATCAGTGCAATTGTTAATTATTCGACATATAAAACAAAATTCACACTAGACAACTCATGTTACTTAGTTAGTGAAGGGTTTTGGTGCATTACTGCGGAAGTGGGGAGCGTCAAAACGTGCGTGTGTGGGGCGGGGTACGTCCGATTGGGCTACCGAATCCGGGAATCAGATCAACTATTGTCCATGTGCGCCCAGCTAAGCATTTCTTCCAGATGACTGACGTGGTAGGAGGTGCCGGGTTCAACACATCGGTGACTCCTCATGGCACCGTCTGTCTCCGCCTAAGAGATCGAGTCAAGTAAGCGGTTTTATCAGTAGGTCGCTGCACGAGTATTCTTACGTGTAGGCATGGCGTAGGCAAGTTATCAATATTGTTAAAAAAACAAGTATATTGTGCACTTTATACCTACCTTATAATTTTTACTTAGTAGCAAAGTTTCTCATGCACACAACTGTGTTTTTACATGTTGGTATTTATTTATCAGCCTATTCATTTATACATGAAACTGATTTTAGCAGAAAGTTTATAACATTGTGTAAGTTAGGTTATTGTTTACGTTTTTATATTTTAGAGTGGACATGACGATTGACGGCGCAGTGCGAGTGACCAATGCTAAGAACAATATAATTCTGGCTTTATCGCGGTCTGGTGCGGCTGCAGCGCTCATACATCCCAATGGACGCGTCTACCACTATGGATCACGCGTGGAGATACAAGCCCGTCATCAACAGGGCAACAACAAGTTGGTATACATATTAGAATGCTATGATTTCGAAATACCTCCATTCGTTTTCATCACGATGCGCGATGGTGCCCTTCCTAATAAATGCAATACCTAAGTATTTCTCCTAATTCCTAACTATTTTTCGCATCATTCTTGTTACCAGTTTATAAACCAGTCATTTACATTGGAAACTCAATGAAAATGTTAGAACAATAATCATGATGAAGTGTAAATTTATGGTCCTTAATTAATTGCAGGTATGCGAAAATGTGGTACAAGGGTGTATCATTCACGGCGGAGCAGTGTGCACTTGTGTACCTCGTAGATGCAGCTGGCACGCGCACTACTACCGACACCTTCCTCGATATGAGCCAGGATTTCACCCTCAATGTTTTCTACAAGTATGTCACTAATATATAATACTTACAGCTACCGTAGTGACCGTTTCTCGGAATGGTAGCTTCCTGACCGCGGTTTAAATGAGCATTCAGATATTAACACTCGTGTTCACGAACCATACTTAGTTTGTGTTCGTTCTCATTGCATACTGTTGATCCGGCTATTTGGAACTAGCTTTGTCCCGAGGTTATTACCCGCGTAGTCGTAGTAAATATTACCTCAAGATATTTTAAAGATTTTTTGAAGTCATTTTTCTCTCCCTTTTTACCCGACTGTCAGGACGGGTATTGTTTTTCGGGCGTATCTTGTATGTTTGTAAATTTCTTTATTCCCACGAATCTTCCAAACGGCTGGATGGATTTTGACAATTAGGGTATCGTTAGATTCGTCTAGAAAACCCAAGTGTCCTTAGATAGGTTTTAAAAATAAAAAGACAAACGGCGGGCTATTGACGCCAAATTGTAAGAAGTTCAATTTTTTTTTAACCAAACCTATCGAGTTGGCTATCAAAATAAAGAGGATCAAAAGGAGATTAGGTACATATATTCAAAAAGAGATTATACATAATTGAATGGTTCCAAATTGTAAGTAGTTCGATTATTTTTTTTAACCAAACCTATCGAGTAGAGTATCAAAATAAAGGGAATCAAATGGAGATTACAAATGTATACATAATATGTTATGCTTATGCATTTAAATTTAATCAGGTATAATAATATTACAATAATTTTACGGTCTTTTTAGTGCGTTGCTCTCTGTTGATTTTTTGCAGTCGGGTTATTAATTTTTTTTAAATATAGGTAATAGTACATTATGATACAAGTGCGGTAAGTTGATAATTACAGCCGAGGCGATATTGCTAGCCCGAGCTGCAGGCGAGGGCTACAAGAAAGCAGAGGCTGTAATTATCAAACCGCACGTGTGTCATACGACGTTTTATAACATATTTGCGAGGAAATAAATAAAATTCGGACTTTCTTAGAAAAAAACAAATACAGCGAAAAGAAATAGCGCGCGGAATTATCTTTACTTGTCACAATTTATCGATGCGCGCGCATCAGCGCTTTTTTTTAAGGCAAAAACACAAAAACAGCCAGTATTACTAATAAAGTAAATTAATATTTTTGTGTTTTAGTACAGATAAATGGTTGTAATTTATGATCTAAATTAATTAAATTAAAGAATTAAATGTTTATTTTATATAATTATATCATAATTATTTTATCTACCAAAGTTAATCAATTTTATTCATAAAATGTTGACCACTTTTTTGACATAAAAACTATTTGCTAAGATTTAAAAAAATTACCGTTCGTTACGTACGGAGCCCCTTGATTATTAGTATGTGAGCATGAGAAGCCGTGCAATTTACTTTACATTACCGCACTAGTGCGTAATGAGATACATTACAACACTGAAATTGGTGAAATAAGAGACCCTTTACGAGCAAATATGTTATAAATACCTATTACTTGTTATTAATTAATTTATTTATTTCAACTTTATACACAAAGAACTGTACAAAGTCGGACTTAATTCCAGAGGCATTCTCTACCTGTCGACCTTTGGGCGACGATGCAGAGATCAGAATTGTAGGTGCTAATGGAAAAGATGTAAAAATGATAATTACTTATTAATTTAAAATTAATTTTAACGGAAAACATGTTTTGTTATATGTTTATAAACATACTTAATATATTATGTTATACACCAATACGTATACAATACAAAAAACCTAATAAAATATATAACCTACAAATATATATTATACTTAATATAATATATACAATAAAAAAAAAACACGTATAGGTATATATATTATAGGGAGCGTGCACGAACTATAGGTGGTAGCACTAAACGACAACAGCACCACTAGCATCTGATAGAAACAGAATCATATACAGATCTGTCATTTTATGTATTATAATTATTACTTAATAATTATCATAATGATTAAATATGAAAATATGGTTTCCAGCATATAAATAAAATAACGATTTTCAGCGTGGCCAAAATATATCTAAGGGCCAAAAGCTCTACGAGGCCGGTATTGGAGGTGGAAGAGAACATAAATCATATTATTGACGCTGCGATACCTGGACGATTTGGCACACATACAAAAATATCAAATGTTTATGAACTGAACATAATGGTAAAATATTTTCTGATATAAAGGCTTTACGCCTGAACAGTAAAATAAAAAACCTCGCCATGTTACGGTAAATTCATGGTACTAATTGCGTATTAAAGTAATATTATGATAGTGTCAGTTATGGGGCTGCCAGGAAATGAAAATGCTTTAGTTCCCAAATAATTAATTTCTATTCTTTTATGTCGCACTGTTTTTTGATGTACTGGTTCATCCAAAAATGCAACAATGCATTAGGTTCAATAATGCATATTAGGTAATATTATTATTAGTTCATGTTTAAGTGTTTTAATTTACAAAATGTTTTACACATTGTACGAGCAACAACTGGTTGTCCAAATAAATATATATATATATATAATATGAAAAATGGGTGCCTCAGGATTTGCAGAAAGAAACGCGTGTTAAAATGTGTGTTGCCTTGTTGAATCGATACAGAAATAAAGGGATATTGGATCCAAATAAGGCATGTGATGAAAAGTGGATTCTTTACGATAACCGTAAGCGAAAAATGCAATGGTTAACCTCAGGTCAAACGCCGCAACAGTGTCCTAAAGTAAAGCTTACCAATAAAAAGGTAATGGTAACTGTTTGGTGGTCTCAGCATGGTGTTATTCACTTTAGCTTTCACTGATCTGGTCAGGCAATAACGGCAGATGTCTACTGTGACGAATTCCGAACAATGATAGCAAAATTAGCAGTGAAACAGCCCCGACTCATGAATCGATCTTCACCATTATTGTTCCATGATAACGCGAGACTTCATACAGCAAGAGAAACAGTATTAACTCTACACGAACTGCAATTAGAAACCATTCGTCACCCTCCGTATTCGCCAGACTTGCTCCAACGGACTGTCATATTTTTCGTGATATGGACAATTTTCAACGTGATAAAAAGTTTTCTTCTCAGGAGGCAGTACAAAATGCTTTCACAGTTGTCGAATCTAGATCACCAGAGTTCTATCGCAAAGGCATAAATGACCTTCCTATTAGATGGCAGCAATGTGTAGATAATACTTAATGGTAATTATTTTTATTAGTTAAATATTTTAATTTAAAAAAACGAATTTAAAATTTTTAGTACAAATCGGCAATTTCGTACATAAATTTACATAAAATCGTAAATTTTATTGATAAAGTATTCGATACTATTAAACAATTATAGGACCTTTGTTAGGTACCTAATTGTTTTTATAACTGCATTATAAATGCACTTATTCGACTGCCAGTCCTATATTATTCATATAATGTGATCCTGTAAACGTTTTTTAGATTATGTAACAGGACCGAATGTGAATAATAATATTTCAATAATATAGTAATTTGGTGTGTGTGTTTTGAGCAGTGAGTCCCGACATGGTCCGTCGTACGTGAATGAGGCGCTGTCGTTGCTGCAGGGGGCACAGTATTGGCTGACCGATGACGGCATCGACAACTGGATCGTTAACAACGTGCGCGTAAGTCAGACTGCAGACGGCCTCGTCAGGTAAATATTTGTATTATAGTTATTTGGTTTTACCTTAGTGTTTTAAAAGATCTGTCGAAGTATGAGCCACTCGTATATCTATGCTAAAAAAAATTAGCTTCTATTAGGTACATGTACGGAGTGCCTCTTTTAAAAACATTTATTTTTATTACCTACTGACTACCAAACCTAGTAGCGGCCCACGCGTGACTTCTATAACCTTCATTAATATACATAGAGTAGTATTTGAGTAAAATGCCTGTGACATACGAACGGACGGACATGACGAAACCATAAGGGTTCAGTTTTTGCCATTTTGGCTAAGGAACCTTAAAACGGAACTCTTATAATAATAGGATCACTCCGTTGTCTATCTGCCTGTATGTCTATCTATCTGTCTGTCCGTTCGTCTGTCAAGAATATTTTACTCAAGAACGCATCATCAAGATCAAGCTGAAAATATTATTAAATAGGCGGGTCTGCAATCCCTTAGAGCAATAAAAAAAAATTAGTTCGAAGTAAACGCATTCAAAAGATAGTGTGCAGCCGTTTATGTTCTTTTGTCGCTAAGTTGACGATCAAAAAGTCAAATATTTTAGGGTAGGTACTTTCCGTTGACCTATAATCATGAAATTTGTCAAGAAGCAATATCCAGTTGCATAAATAAAGGAAAAAATCCGAAAACTATGTTCATGTAGGTAGGTACCTACTATTTGTTACCTAGATTTATTGCCGGACTAACGATACATAAAGATATTCTAACTAATAGCTATCCTGTTACCTACTAATATCTTACATTTCAATCACAAAAAATATATAAATAAATTTCATAATCGTATGGAACCTTAGAGCATTAAACCAACCATAGTATGGAACCCTCAGTGCGCGAGGCCGACTCGCATTTTGCCGCTTTTTATTTGAAAAAACATTGTTAGTTATACATCTATACAAATAAATAAAATAGGAGTGTCTGTTTGTAATATTAAAATAACCACTTTTTACTACATGCATATGAATGTATATACCGGTACATATAACAAAATATTTTCTTTTTATTTATTTTTTCTGTCTGTCTGTTTGTTCCAGCTAATCTTTGGAACGGCTGGACCGATGGCGGATATCTAATGTCACAAGGAGTAACTTTGGTTTTGAAAAAATATCAGGGTTCCTTAAAATAAAATTAAAACTCCACGAATGCGGGATAAGTTGTCCACGCGAACGAAGTCGCGGGCACAACTAGTATTTAATATAATTATGTAATGCGCATCTGCCTACGCCTTAGGAGATAAAAGGCGTGACGCTGTTTTAAAAGAAAGCTTTATCCTAATTAGAACGAAAGGTGATGATGACGGTCTTCAGGTATAGTTACTATTAAGTATTATTAGGTACGTATCAAAATATTTCAAATGATATTTCATTTGGTACAGGATCCATCGTTGCAGTCACAAGTACCAGTTGCGTACCAGTCCCAGCAACGGTTCAGCATCCATCACAAGTCCGTTCCTACACTGCACCGCTTCACTTGGGCAGACTCAGCATCTGTTTGTTAGGTATTGGATAATTATCATTACCTACGTTCTTGGACTAAGTTTAATATCGAGAGGCTCTTTGTAACCGATGAATTATATAATTATACTTCATCAATATTTTGTAATAAATATTGGGTATAATCGACAGGCGTGGCGAGAGGCGAATGCACTTCGATGGTAATTCCTTCATAGTTCGCAACGCTGGTCACTCGGCTGGCTTTGACGACAAGAATCAATTGAAAGTGTACTGAACAATAGCAGCCTTGCAAACATCAACATCAATAATAGTAGAATAGAATAGATAGAATACTGTTTATATAATATCGACTTCAGTTAATGTTACTGCCCGCCCTCGAATTTGTACAGGACATGACCGCATGCCTCAATCGTTATGTCAGTTAAACGCGGTGCCTAGTGCCATTTGATGAACACTGCTGATGTTTGCTCTTTATTCTTTTTTCACCCTAGTTTAGTACGAAACACGTGGACAAGTCGCCCGTAAAGTTGACGGTGTAATTATTTATTTACCTATGCCAGTGTGTACAGCTTATCAAATTAAATTTTTTGATACTTTTAATCTCTATCAATTTTTTTCTGCCAAGATGCATTTTTTATTTGTCGAGCATCGACTGTCGCCTGCGCTTTCATAGTAATTAAGATTACAGTTTCATGATTTAAGTGATAGATCATCAAAGTGCCACTATGTTGTGCTGTAACACATTGAGCATTTTGTAATTCATGTTTATACTTAGTTGTAAAACCTCGCAATAGTTGATAGCCCACTCAAATAAGGGTCTAACCTTGGAATGAGAGGTAAGTTCAGTTTGCATACATCATTGTTTGGAGACTGCAACCGTTGGTTTTGTCTCTTAAATTTTCTTGTAGCGGCTTTGGTATTTGAGTTCGTGGACTCGTGAAAATAGTTTATCGCAAATGTCTTTATTTCTTTAGCGTTAAACGTTAAAAGCTGAAACGTGAAACTTAAAAATAGAACTGTTGAAAAATATACAACTTGTAACATTACGCAACATATTATTATACATATGGCAGGTTTCACATTAGTTTTGCAACTCGAATGCAAAGATGTTTGGTGACCTTCCGATCTTGAATGTTTGGACTCGGCTTCGAGATTAGACTAAGCTTTTTTGAGGCAATGTACATTAAACGACGTTTAGAATGTCTAAACAAACCTACCAAATTTGTAGCTTATTTTCTCATTCCAGGATTCACAAACCTTTTTTGCCTTATTTGTGTGGGTTATATAATAAATAAAAGCAGTGTTAATCTTTCAACGTTTATATTACGTACGTTATACATGTATTTAGATACAATATTTTTTTGTATGTCATATCATTTAGTAACTTAGCGTTGACAAAGAAAAGCAATCTGATTTATGAGAAACATGAAAACCGAATGAATCCGATTGTTGAACTATATCACTTAACAAATCAACGCATTGTTACTATCGACGCGGCAGCAGCTCCCGACTCCAGTGAATATAATAATAATATGTTTAACAATGAATTTACCACTTCAGTAGCATATATATTATGTTTGTTATCACCTTTTGAAGATATATAGTTTAATAATTACGTGTCCAGTTGTTTCGAGCTTGGTGGTGACCCTACGGTGTTGTTAAAGGATGGTCGAGTGCTAATAAAACTCTTCCTTAATCTAAGACTGCGTTTGTATTGACATAATGTACTAGTAAATACAAAAGGGTATGGTGTCATTGCAATATTAAAGTTGCCTACAAATTTGAGGAATTGCTTCAGTTTGTCAAAGAAAAGTTTATAAAAAATTCTATTGAATTAGGGGTGTAAATATGCGATAAAATTTGTTTTATATAAAAGAGTAATATAGAATTTATCATTATTTATTATTTTTATTATTTCTGTACTTGAATTGAGCCTATACCATTGTCGACTATAACTATTGTCGACTTGTTAAGAACTTTATATTGGATTTAGATATGCTACGGTTACCTAATAATGAAGCTTGTAGGTAAAAGAGCATATCGCGTACATTGAAAATAAAAATGACATCGTACCCTTCAAATGAATTTTTATTAAAGCTTAGGAGCTCCTTAACACTTTGGTTTGTGAAAAAATGGAGCAAATTATGAGATCAAAACATTCGTTAGATATGTACACGGCTTTGCGACTGCTTCGTAGTCTCGTGTGATAAATAAGCCGTAACACATTAATGTTCGAAGACACAGAAGTTGTGAACAAACTGAAAGTGCTGTTGATAATCCTCGATACCACTTGCTTACTTTGTTTTTTAGTAAAAAATCATAAAATACGCTCTGACGTAGTTTTTGATCGCATTGCCAGTTTAAACCGATCATCGGCTTCAGATATGGTGCGCATTCAAAATATTCGTGAGAGACTTTGGAAACAGGGCTGTTAGCATAGCGAGCTGTCTGGATTAAGTGATAGATTTGAGCTATGATTGGGCAGTATTCGACCATCCATTTAAACAGGTGTGTTATAAGAATTGCGACTTGTCCCATTTGTTTCTTTGTGTATAAAAGTTCTCAAGTAATACGTGATGATTAATAAAGCAATACATGCTTCAAATCTTGTTTTACTTGATACACATTAGACGTGTCTACGCCAAGAACCATGCCGAATCAGTGGAGTGGCAGGGCTGGCAAAATGCCACGGGCCCCCAACCCAAGAGGGTCCCGGCCTAAGAAACCCCGAGCTCAGAAGTTTTTAACTACCTGAGTTACAAATATTTTACTTTTTTTAAGTATCTGCTAAAATCTGAAAGTGAGACAACTAGAAACCATAATACAATTTCTCCTTTTATCCCAGGTCTTCACTTTCCCAATTTTACACATGGTAAATTTTTCACGTTCCCAGATGTCTCTTTTCTCAATTTTGTACATTTCCAGATCACATTACCGAATATTCACATGCTTATATCATCAGTCCCAATTCTTCACGTTTTCAATTCACATTTTAAAATTTTCACATTCTTAAATTATCAAATGCCTAATTCGTCGATTTCCCAATTCTCCAATACCCTTACAAATGTCAAGTACAGTTTCAGAAAAAAAAATATTGGTAAAATTCAACTTAAAAGAGAACCAATTAAATAATATAAATAATATTAATTTTAGTTGTTTTCAATTAAAGGTTTTTTTATATACATATATATAAAATAAACATTTAATTCTTTAACTTAATTAATTTAGACCATAAATTATAATATAAAAATAAATATTGTTATAAAACGTCGTATGACATACGTGCGCTTTGATAATTACAGCCTCTGCTTTCTTGTAGCCCTCGCCTGCGGCTCGGGCTAGCAATATCGTAATGTACTTACTATTTCTTGACTGTACTTTGCGTGTCATAATATTGACAGTGTGAAAAATTTGGCATGTGAAAATCAGAGTGTGAAGAATTGGGACTGTGATGAATTGGGCATGTGCAGAATAGAGGCCGCGCCGCGGCGATTAAAAAACGCTGCATCGCCTCATTCATATGACGGCGTACACATGAAAACTGTATTTACATAAATCTATATATATATAATAAGGTCTTTTCAAGTTTTCAAGGACGCTGATAACGAAAATGTTATTTACATAAAATAAAATTCAACCCCTAAAGGGGTCAAACAGAGGACCAAAGTTTATATGGAGAAATTGTATTGTGTGTTTTTATACATGTGATCAAAAACACAAATACTTATGCTCTTTGTTTTTTTTTAATTCTATGCCAAAGGGAATGAAATTGTGATAAGGGCGTTAAAAACTAAGTACTTAGTCCTTATTTTTAGGTTTCTATGGACGGATAATACGCAATTAGAACTTCAGTTAAGAAGTGAGTAGAGTACTTTTTGTTGTTTGAAAAACTTACCCTATGGAATAAAATGGGTGTGAAAATTATTAGAAATTGATATGAATGTCATTTTCAAGGCTTTGTGGGACGCTGATTACGAAAATGTTATCTATTTTGACGTAAAATGAAATTCAACGCCTATAGTGGGGTGATAGGTACATGAAAATTAATGAATTGCACTTAAAACAAAGATCTATGTAAATATCGAAATCTACGCGGACGAAGTCTTGGGCAAAAGCTAGTATTTAATAAAATCCTCTTTAGATAAAACCTCTTTTGAGCATATTGAGTGACAGTTGTCATTATTATTATAGTTCTATTCATGCACTATTGCATTATTGTTTCGTAGACTGAATAATAATAAAATAATTTTATTGATGGAGTTTATACAAAGTGGGAAGGGTGTTGTATTATTGCACATGGGATATGAATATACACAACACATAGTCTATAAAAATAATAATACTCTATGGAAATGCAACAAACGCCATAAAACAAAATGCCGAGGGTCGCTAACAGTATCCCCAGTAAGTTTCCAGCACTATAGTTACTTTAGAATTTTAATAACAGTTTTAAGCTATTCTACTGCCATTATAATAAGGATAAGGAAATTAAAAATTCAGTTTCTCACAGTACTGGCTGCGTCCCGTATGAATAATAATAGCAGAATTTTGCTGGTGACACTTATAGCGGCTCGATGATGAATGGTATCTGTCACAGGCGGATAAACACAAAAAAAAACAAAAAAAAAATCATTTTCGTTAACTACCAGTACCTTATGAACAGATTAGATAGGATAAGGTTTTACTACCGTTTCTTTACACGGGTACTAGCGGTTTTTTGCTGCAATGGAAATAATGGGATAAAATTGTATAAAACGCATGTCTCACTTTTTCCATTTTGCTTTTCCATGGAAATAGTGGGATACACCCTGTTTTTCGCGCGTATATGTATGGAGGTATGTATGTATGTGGGGTATTTCTGTTCCATTGTGACTTTCTGTAGCCTAAATGACATTGACTGAAAATATATATTAGGTACCTATATAGGTCCGGACATAGTCATCACTTAGAATTATGACACTAGCGCCATCTATCGGTAAACGACACCCGTGTAGCACATTGGTCGGGAGGTTCCATAATCATAAGTTTATAGTTTATTCCTTAAACTAATTTCCAAAAGCCAAATATTTGACTTTTGGAAATTACTTTGAGGAATAGTAAGATTAGTCCATTGAAATATTACAATTTAAGGACCGAATATTGCATTTGTTAGAGGACGCAATTTTATTTTTGGGACATGTGTGGGGGGTCAATAGAAGCTTAACCTCAAGTTTGTGGGGTCACCACCCTTGTCCCCCGGCCGCCATCTTGGAAAAAGGGGTGAAAACACTTTTTTCGCAATATCTCGGAAACTATGCGTCTTACAAAAAAATTGTAGTCATAATTTGTAGCAAATTGTTTTGCCTACAAATATGTTTATATAACTTTTTGCCCTAAATTGAAAAAGGCTTAACTAGGCAACCTATTTGCAATAAGTCAATGTGAATATTATCTACCATTTATTTCATATCACTAATAAATAACAGATGAGTTTTCTTAATGGGATCTTAGACCATGAAATTTTACGTAAACCGCAACTAATTTTACGAACAAGTGGTTGAAACAAATTGTACCTTCGTTTACCACTGGATGTGACCTTTGGCTACTGGCTACTAAAGGTTGCGTTGTTGTATGCTAAATAAAGGTTTTATCTTTATTTTAATAAGCGCCTGAGCAAAATAAATAGCAAAGTGTAATTAATACTATGTTAATAAGAAAGTTATGCATCATCAGCATGCAACAGAAAGTTTGAGATTAGTACAACTTTATCTATGTCATTGATATACAAAATGAAAAAGAATGTTCCTGCACTTCCTGCATGCGAGCCCTATTAATTGTTTTAAATTTAATTATTATATTTATTTTCAAAAATTCTTTTGCTGATAGGTAGCTATATTATCACCGAGTAACATAGGCTGCTACATAACACCACGCTACGGTCAATAGGAGCTGAGCAGTGGCCAAATAAAAAACGACGGGAGCGAAGCCCCGCGCGGCTTCTAGTTTGGTGTTGACATATTAATATAATTAATATAAAAAAAATACGGGTACACTCACGTAAGGATGTTGGGACTGCTGACCTGGTTTCGGTTCCTTTAGGGAAACATCATCAAGGCGGTGAAAGTTGCGCACTCGCCCTGATGATGGTCGACAGTCCCGACTTCCTTACCTGAGTGAACCGTAATCATTATATTATATTTCGGATGCATCGCTATAACAACTGTTGGCAAATCATCTATTGGCAGTGGCATAGCTCATTATAGCTGCAGATTTGTATTTTTTTACTGCCTATGTCTACTTTATAACAGTAGGTGTGTATATGGGTAGGGAAGGGGTGCCTTTGTCGTTTCGCAGGATGCATGGGATGCTATTTCAAAACGAAATGTGCAGAATGTAGATAAGCGCCTAAGGACAGCAGGAATAATATAACTAGCTATAATGAGTATGTGACGGCTGCGGGGCATCGGGCGATGGGCGCTGCGGTGCGTGCTTGTACATTATTGTCGACAGTGGTACGTGCGGCGTGTGGTGGCGCATGTGGTTGCGCGTTGGCGTGCCGCGCAAGCCGTCGCGCACGCTCGCTATATTGATCGGTCAGCGCTGGTGGCGCCGCGGCGCGGACTCCGACGGCGCGTGGCGTGCGGCCCTCGTGCGCGAGCTGTCAAACCCGCGTGACGTAACCGCTAGGGCGGCGCGCACACGGCCGTCGCCAGCCGCCCGTTCAGTACGTTCGTGTAGTACGCTCTCGTCGTGTGGCACTCAACGCCTCGCGTCTGCGATCCAGTGCACTGTGTTATCTACGTCGCAGATTCCGTGAGACAGGTGAGGTTGGGGCCGGCGTGGCCCCGGCCGCTGTTAGTATACCCGTCTCGGTATTGATCGCATCTCGTCTGACTATTTCAATGTTTATAAACAGCCGGCCGCATCCATTCGCTCCCTCTTGTTTTTGATACGTACGCTTGACAGCGGGCGATCCGGACGGCTGATCCTGAATGCACCGGCCGCACCGGCGTCGGCGACCGGCACACCGATCGGATTCAGTGCACGTATGTAAGCTTGCACTTGTTTATCCCGATTCCATTTCGTGTATACTTTGCTGACGACAACACGTTTACGTAGGCATGGTGTGGCAAACTATAAATAATACCTAAGTGTTTTCTATACATGTAAACAGAAACAGCGCACGCCGGTATATGAATACACATATTTTAAATTCTATAACATCCAAAATCAAATTGATGTCCGATAAGAGAACACACCAAGGTTCTCATAGGATATTATATGTGGAGTTTGGGGAGGTAGATGCAATCATTATACGTACCAATATGTTAAAAACGCACTGATTCACATAGAAATAAAGTAGATTGCATAGTAAGGAATCTATTCGAGATTGCGTAAATTACATCTAGATCGAGAAGGCTATTTTATGGCAATTTTAAATTCTGTATTTATTTGTCTTTATTAAATACAGTGTAGCACATTACGTACATAATGATTTTAATGTTTTCAGGCTAATCAATCTTTATTTACAAGAGTAATTGTAATTATCGTTGTTTCTAAAGCCGTTAACCTACTTGGCATTGTTGTTCATAGACGTTGACCTTAAAACTCTACATCGGCATATAGTCCAGATTAAATTTTATTGCTAGCATAAATACAAAACATACCTTCATAAACCTAATAATGTAAGTCCTATCAACTTACTAAAACTACTCGACCAAAAAAATTAGGCACAAGACAGCTAGACATTTTTATTTTTATAAAACTAACTAAACCAAAAATTTAAAGCGCTAAAGTGACCAGTATCGCGAACAAGTACACGCACGGCTGCTGTCATGTTACTAGAGGAAGCGAAGGGGTAGACGCTAGGGTGCAGACGCCGTAACCGCATTTCTGTCATGCGCCTAATTATTTTGGTCGAGTAGTATTTACAATATGTAATACAGTTATTTACAACTTCTAGATATTCGCAGTAATATAGCACACGTGTGTTACGTGGCAAGTACGATTACCTACCAAAATTGATAGAAGTTTAATTAAGTATATGTAAGTTAGATGTAACCTGAATACTGTACGTATTCAGGTTACATCTGCAAAATGAGTTGGTAAACAGGTATCCTATTTTTACACATTACCTACTCATTATTCAGTTCCTTGTTTGAGCTCAATTTCTCTAGTTCTCTATCTACTTATTAAATGAGTACCTACGGCCCAGTTTATATAACCGATTTGGTTACTCAAATTCTAGGCCCGAATGATAGCAGGAAGTGTGCATTTTCTTATGTTCTCGACCAAGACATACTGCTAAACGTAGGACATCCTGTATTTGTTGTACTGTCTTGCGACTCATGGCGGAAACGATGAAAGGGGATCAACAAGGTCCGATTACTGCTCAATTTTCCTTTAACTAGAATAGGCTTAATACATTTTATAAGATTGCAAAGAAGTAAGCGACGACCGCGACGGTCTAATTACACAACTTTTTTCTTTTTTCTACTTGAAGTCTTGTCTTAAAACCACGTTTTTCGTTATTTTGAGAGATAAAATTTTTTTAGTGCACCCCTTTTCTACACCTTGACCGGGATAAACTCTCACTTTTACTCAAATTTTTGGTTTTCGGCTTTTTTCCTTTACTAGTGCAACTTGATATTATTTCTCGCCAAATATCATTATTCTAGGTCAATAGGTTTTGAGTTTTTTGATCGTCAAGATAAATCGTCAAAAATGGAGCATAAAAGGCTGTCTTTTGATTGCGTTAACTTAGAATTTTGATTTTTTTTTACGCAGAGAGTTTGCAGGCCCTAGTATATGATATTAATTTCAGCTTAATACCTCTACGCGTTCTTGAGAAAAATATTTTTTGACAGACGGACAGACAGACGACGGAGTGAACGGAGTGATTCTAGGTATAAGGACTTCGTTTTTTCCTTTTGAGGAACCCTAATAAAAATTGGTTTAAAAATAGTCCAGAACCGGAACCCTCAGTGCGCGAGTCCGACTCGCACTTGACCGGTTTTTTCACCACCAACCAGATTATAGAAGATTAAAACAATAGTTCTTAAGCTAAGGTTACAGTTTCTAATTGTGAATTACTGGTGCCTAAGATAAGCTGCTAACAGCAAAGTTATTCTCCAATCAGCTTTAGGATCACATGGTATTCTTATAGTTCCTTGATGAGTCGTCCCATCTCGACTGTGTCGTAAAGCTGTGAGTGTATATAGTTATTATGTCCTATACCATTGATGGGCACGGCTCTCTTTTCTATACTACTCTTGTTCTGCATGCTAGTCTTTTATGAAGCTTTAGGCTTTTTAATTTCAATAACCTCCTCAAATATCGAGGTCGGCATTTGTCTATAAACAAGGTATTTTGTTTTGGATTGAGCGCTTTAACAGACAGACGGTACCATATCGTACATAGCGTGACAAAAAATGCAACAAGCCGAACATTCTCTCCATTGTTGCATTTGTTGCTAACAGTTTAGTTTTATGTACCTACTTTGTTGATTAATGATTATTGACCATATCTTTATATAACGTCTGTAAAAATTTGATTATTAGTAAGTATAGGTGAATAACTAGCTGTGCCCGCGACTTCGTCCGCGTGGACTTTAACAAAAGCAACATTACTTTTTTCAAAGTAGCCTAAGTTACTCCTTATTACATCAGCTATCTGCCAGTGAAAGTCCCGTCAAAATCCCTCGAGCCATTTCAGATATAAGCCGGAACAAACAGACAGACAGACAAAAATTTAAAAAAATGTTATTTTGGTATAATTATGTACCGTACACGCATGTAGTAAAAAGCGGTTATTTTAATATTACAAACAGACACTCCAATTTTATTTATTTGTATAGATTATAGGGATTTCATAATAAAGTTTTGAAGTACCTACCTAGTTACTTTCTTTTCCATGGAGTGAATATTTGGTTCAGAGTTCCAAGGCTAAATTGGTATAGGTAACTAAGAGATTTTTTTTTGCAATATTGAGAAATACAAAAACAACAACGCAGAAAAAAAATTCTGCATTGTTTTAAGTGGGTTACAAATTATTTTGCGTTTCTTTGCTCTCATTTTGTAGGTATATCTTTGTTCCAGCCGACACAAAATTTGAGCAATATTTGTAGTTGGTTCTAAAATCTTTGTCATTTGTTGGTTGATTCATTTTTCCTACGACTATTATGAATATCTAATGCGCAGACCTTTGCTTTAATACACACTGCCGTTGGCCACTGGCACTAGCTGTTGAACCTTTTGCTTTCTTCTAGCAAATTACACCTAGGTACGATACATTTTGAATCAAACGACATTTATTTCAGTAAAAAACCCTTTTCAGTTTTATATATATATTTAAAAAAGTTTCCTTTTTTGCTTCGATGTATATATTAGGTACCTATCATTAGCTAAAATTATGTACTTAGCCAATTTAGTATTTCTGCTAAAACAAGTACCGAGGTGTTGAATTTGTGTGGAAGTGGCCATGCCACTAGTGGCCATGCCACTAGTGGCAAAGAACTCTCGTCATTAAACCATGTACCTACATATATATAAACAAAAGCGAATCTTCTGTAAAATAGCGCGTGGATTGTGATGGTAAAAACAAAACCTTCCTGACAGTCGGGTAGAAATAGATCGAAGTTCCTTCACGTTTTTGATATTTGACATGGATTTTTTTTTAGTTTTGTAACCTTGTTAGGTTTCCATAGCCAAAATGGCAAAAACAGAACCCTTATTTCGTGACCACAAAGTTTAGTTTCCTAATCTCAGTCCATCCGTCTGTCAGTCCGTATGTCTTAGATATTTTATTCAAATTTGATGAAATTTAGAGAACAGGTGTCTGGTGTCAGTCGCTACTTAGTGTCATAGTTTAATAACCTACCTAACCTAACCTAACTGCAAGCTGATTCTGACCAAACCACAAAGATCCATCAACCGCATTGACACATTTTCTATGAAAGATTCTTGAAAACTCAACTGTTGGTGGTTGTTTGATGATTACTAAGAACTGAAATGCTAACCCCTAGAAATTCTGTGTTTTTAAATTCCCCTGGGATAGCGGACATGGGACATGGCAACTTTTTACCAACATAGGAGTCGTCCAACTAAGTAGGCAAAAATGCGGAAAAACGATTTTCCCTTCCCCCAATGAACTTTGGAGAGCACTAATTGTGACATACCTACCTATAACAATGCTTCTTTTTACTTTTGTTAGATATTATTATAGATTCCACTCGAATGCATCACTGCTCGTCCCTCAGATGATGTCATACAGACAAACACACATTAAATGTCGGACAATGTGTCCCTGCCCACGTCACCTAGGTGCGCCCAATCTATGTCCACTGCCAACCTACATAATGCTGTTATCTTGACCAGTGATGCCAGTGATTTCTGATATCGTAATTGTCAATACACCCATTAGATATTTTAGAAATGTCCAAACCATTCGTCGAAACGTTTTATTTTCAAAGATCTCTTTATCTATGAGAATAAGTGTATTAAAACATGCGAAATGTTATGCAACAATTTTATTGAATACTTGTCTGGTTTGCGAATTACATTGCCAGTTGTCACTTGTCACATGTTTCGTTTTCATTTTGCAATACTTATAGGTACATAACCATGTAGGTATACAAATAAGTACAAATATATTTCGAAACAACTGATTTCCACATAGGTACTTACCTAAATTAGCAATCCATTCATATCTACATATATATTATTTACATACTTAGGTAAGTACACTAAAATTTCATAAGTACAATTACTGTAAAATTGCAATAAGTACCACCTACTATTTAATTGTTTTCTTAAAATCAATTACCTAGGTATATCTGTTTAACACGAATCTTAATATGTATAATTCAATAACAGAGTAGGTATCTCATACCAATGCATACCTAATATAATAAAAAATATTTCAACAGCGTTTATGCGCATAATATTATTTTGCAAATACGAAATATCATGGTCTGCATTTTGTTTAATATAAACCAGCCATGAGGTTGTGTGTAAAAGTGGAACGATTGCAAAATTGTTCATGCATGTATTACAACTTAAAGTTCAAACATATTGAATTCTTTCATGACGTAGATTTGTTGAACATGGACATTCGTTTAAGTAATCACGGAAGTCGAATAACAACAAACATCTTGAATTCCATTCGAAATAAACTGTATTGTAATGCTTCGTTCGTTTTTAGGGTTCAGTTCTAAACTCTATCAAGCTAATAAATAGTTCATACCCGTAGATATAATATATACCTACCACGTAAAATTGAGGTGGGATTTATTTTTTTATAATTAGACCGGTGAACTTGATGATAGCGCCTTATTTTATAGTTCATGGAACGTGTTTTATTTACTATTTATGCCCGCCTCGGCTTCATACATATAAAAGACAAAATCTTTCGTTTACATGCTATTTATAATCTATAAGAATGTCAATATAGTCAATCTCATCAAAAAATTCAGAATAATATCGTTCCGATACCCAAGACATTTAAGGTCAATTACCTACTTAAAATATTGCAATATGGATAGCGGCTAATTGCATGTATTCTTTCATTTCATAAGGATAATTCGAAACAAACCGACCGACCCGTCTGGCCAACGTGGTACCTAGGCATAATAAATTCTAAATTCCCTTCACATTCTCTCATCAATTAATTCTCATCAATCAATTTAATTGATGTTACTAATAATTTAGTTTTCATTGAAGTTATTGATTGGCAGAAGGCGAAACGAGGACATTTTTGAAGGATGGCAGGTTATAACTCGTCGGTTCATTAATACGCTCCCTATACATGAGTTTTATCACGGAGCAGATATAGATTCTCATTATATGGTAGAGCATCAAAGATGCGACAAGACCATGACCGTGGCCCGTGGCAAGCTGAACTATTGAAGCCCTTGCGACGACATTGACGTTGGCGTGACGTATCTAAACGAGTTCAATAAATAAGTATACTCGGCGGGATTTTTTATTATCAGTAGCAAAAAAAAGTGTAATAGCTCCTCGACACGCAGCTACTTGCATGCGCTAATAGATTGTGCATAATTTTGCACAAAACTAGTAAAATTTACGGCGTCTATCTACGCAGTAGAAATATTTGCGTAAACCGTTTTTTGAAAAAGTTTGTAATAACCATTGAGGTCAATTTACTCGGAGCGACATTTTAAGAGGGTGTCAAATTCATTTAGAAACTCATTATGACAGAGGAGGGTGCCCTCTGAAAATTTTGTACCCCGGTCCGACAAATTCTTAAATCGCCTGGAGTATTTAAGAAAAATACAAACTCTTACCTAATATTATAAACTAGGTGGCATTTTTTGTGATTTATTTGTACGCATCATACTAACACTAGTAACAAACACTACGTGACTCAAACATAAAAGTATTATGTATTTGGTACGAAAATAACTCAGCATAATTTATTTTCTAAATGTCCAGTATCTTAAAAGACTGTGCAGAATACTCGGATAATATATATTATTTGTTAACTAACCCCGAATAATATCCAGCCTAGGCTTACATCCTACATACATAATTCCATAATTTATCTAACTTTCCATACATTATTACCTACTATATGTAAATTAAAGTAAATTTGATCCATTATGTATTTCTTACAAATTTACTGTCTTAGTCAAAATGTGGAGCACAATTTACTATTGGTCCATAATTCAGTACCAAGTCAATCAGGTTATCTACTTGTTATCTGAAAGTGTCATGTCCAGAGAGACAGGTGAAGGTTTTCAAACGTCAGTCAGTCGATATAATAAACGAATTTAATTACGTAACTTGATGTCTAAAGATAAAAATTGTTATATCGCCACAATCTTCTTTAACTCGGATATATCCTGTTATTATAAATGTGAAAGTTTGGATGGATGTACAATCAATCACCTATGTAGGTACCTACCGTACCTACAATCATGGTGGAACGGCTGAAAGGAGCCGCATGAAATTAGGCATACAGATAGATTATAGTATAGAATAGCACATACTCGTAGGTTACTTTTTACAAACATGCCACGCGAACTGCATTTTGAAATTAAGCTATTTTTCTTAATTTCCACGGTAAGTAGATAATAAACAGGAAGTGACTCTATTTCCGTTACTATAATATTAAAGACTTCAGTTTTGGCATGTAGGTAAGTAGGTATGAGACATCCCTATAAATTTATTGCCAATTTTTTAATTCCACTGTGACGGGATGGCGAATAAGAAGGATTTACTATTTTCTTTCTTATGTTTATCCTATTAGCGTAATGCTTCTCGATAGCTTGATAGCTTTTCATCATCAGACATAGCACTCTCTTTTCTTGCAGTAGCAAGAAAAGTGTTCTACAATTTGCTCTGAAGACGTCCGGTAATGCCACTTAGCTTAAATGTTATGTAAAGTTGAAGTAGCTGATCAATCAGAGCGCGAAATCCCGCTGAGCCCTGCCTCACATAATATGAAAACTTATAAATCTATAAATAGCATGTTCGTATATCATACTTACTTACTATAATATTAAAGACTTCAGTTTTGGCATGTAGGTAAGTAGGTATGAGACATCCCTATAAATTTATTGCCAATTTTTTAATTCCACTGTGACGGGATGGCGAATAAGAAGGATTTACTATTTTCTTTCTTATGTTTATCCTATTAGCGTAATGCTTCTCGATAGCTTGATAGCTTTTCATCATCAGACATAGCACTCTCTTTTCTTGCAGTAGCAAGAAAAGTGTTCTACAATTTGCTCTGAAGACGTCCGGTAATGCCACTTAGCTTAAATGTTATGTAAAGTTGAAGTAGCTGATCAATCAGAGCGCGAAATCCCGCTGAGCCCTGCCTCACATAATATGAAAACTTATAAATCTATAAATAACATGTTCGTATATCATACGATAATGTAGCTGACGTAGGTTCCCTTGAGTGCTCCTAATCATTCTTTAAACAGCCCCTATAAAACGTCCTGGAACTGTTCTTTACTTTCCTTCGTCTGAGAACAATCCGTGCATAAAACTACCTGCAAGGAAATTTTTGCAGAGTTGCTCTAAAACAACTGTGCGTTCTAGCTTTTGCAATCAATGAATCATTTTTATTTGTTCGACCATGTGTAAAAAAATGGAAGGTGTTTCGCTATAAAATTTAAAAGAAATAGGTACAAATATTTTCTACCAACATGTCATTCTTATTTCCATGCATTGTTAAAAAATATGTCAAAAATATAATAACAAATGTCAAACGATATAATCTAACACAGCTTGCTTTTAATATGTGGAAAAAGCGTATGTTAGTGATCAATATGCCATGGCTCTAATTATGCGAAGATTTCAAATACCTAGTTACATTACGAGTTGCATTTTTTTACCCCACTGCCAAAAAGGAGGGTAATGTTTATCACGCGTATGTATGTAGGTAAGTGTGGGCATTTCTGTTCCATTGTGACCTTCTGTAGCCTAAACGGCTTGGCTGATTTTAATGTGTGAGGTGTCATTAGATTCGTAATTTTCTCCCAAGTCCAAGTCATAGGCTATGTGACGGCAACAAGAAACAATATGGTGGACGTAGACGGAGACGGTCAAAACAGACGTTTTTTTAGTGCTATCGCAATATGGGTATCAGATGAAAGCTAATTGACAGCCTAATTCAATTATATATATGCACTAACTAATGTTCCACTTGTCTCTTGTAACCTAAATAGCTTGACCGCTTTTAAAGTGAAAGGTGTTGTTATAATATTCGTATTCATCCCCGAATCTTCCCCGAGTATCTATACTAATATTATAAAGCTGAAAAGTGTATTTGTTTGTAGGCTATATATATAACATCATGCTACGGCGTGCGAGGTTTCGCTGCCATTGTTCTTTATATAGCCACTGCTCAGTTAAGTGAAATAGTTAAACGATTTTGATAGCACTATCGAAATTCACAAAGTAATAATATACATAATAATATTGACGACTACTTTTTGGCAAGGTAAGGCAGTCGGGTTTGGTTTTTTAAATAAACACATAACTAATTTTATATAATAATAGGATGGGCCTGCCTATGTGACGTGTCAAAAGTATCCTAAGGCCACGAGATGGCGTTACTATACAGAAGCAAAAGAAGTACTATGTCCAATGGAAGCGTCATAATTATGTTACGGCTCCTTGTACTTACTACATATGATTGCTATCTGTAGATTAAAAGACTTTGTCTAAATCTTCCCCCAATGTTCATAACATCACCATAGCCCAATTATGTGTGCCTTGTGACAGAGCATGTAACAAGGATTTATCCTCCAAGACTACAGACTATATCGATAGGCACAATATATTAAGTTAACTGAAATAGATATCTCATACGTTCTTGCAGTTACAAACAAGCAAGTACTAGAACTTCGATCCGTCATAGTCTACTTCACAAAATATATATTTTCTCTCTACATGTTATTAATACCTTCCGGAACATTCTTTACCTTACCTACATAATTTATTAATTAATAATTAATAAATAATGTTTAGAAAGCCTAGGACTAAATGACGTACCTACTTACTTAATAAAGTTATTTTTAAATTTCAATAACTTTTCTCGCCAATCACAACGTAAAAGATATGCTCCATCATGGGTTAAAACGTGAGACTTTAGCATGACAATAACTACCATGTATTATGTTGATTTTTTTTTTTTTGAATACGGGAACTTTGTTGTTAAGCTATGATATGTACCTATGTATCTGCAGTTTTGGTTGCAATTTTGTATATATAGTATAGTGCAGCTTTAGAACCGTTAAGAGTTATATTAAATCGGCTTGGAAGTTCTCGAGATTAATATATAAACTTATTATTTGGTATCTATTTATTTATTAATCTTTTTCTTAAGATTCTTATACATATATAAATACAAGGCCTCACAAAACCGTTTAATGGGTAACGTTTTGTAATAATACCATTATTGGATCGTTGTCTTACGGCGACATGCCCTTAATTGCTTTCAGCGCTTCAGCCCGTTTACCTTTTTATGTCGATATGACATTATGTTGATTTCCTTTATTCTTTTAGCAATACCTAGTATCAATTTTGTTAACATTAAGTATCTCGTGTTGTCACGTTGTGACCTATTATGTTTTTGAGTACCTACTTACAGACAAAGCAAAATCATGACTTGTTATTTCTCGAAATAGATTTCTATACATTTCTCAACCTTTTGTACGTTTCATAAGAGAAAAAAAGTTTTGAGGGAAAAATTGGTAAAGTTAGAAGGAAAGACTTCATGAGATGTTTGTGTAACTCTGGGACTATTCAACTTACGACATGAACGTTTCTGGAAAAGGTTTCAGCGGTGACAATTGAAGTACCTAACTGCAAATAAGTTGTAAAATATGGACTCTAAATTATGTTATCTATATATGTAATCTAAATAAGAAGTAAGTAGGTATGTTGCCTCCTTCCTAGGCACGTATTTTCTGTTACTACCAGCAAGTTTATTAGTAATCTAAAATGCCTTCAACTGCGATCATGTAACATTTTTTAGGGTTCCGTACTTCAAAGGAAAAAACGATACCCTTATATAGGATCACTTCTTTGTCCGTCTGTTAAGACTATTTTTTTTGTAATGTTGCACTACTTAAGAGTAACACGAGGCGTAATTATTATTGGTCAAATTGGTTTTTGGTTTAGAGATAACTGTCGGTTATGCCGTTACTTCCATCTAAAGTAAGAATAAGAATAAGAATAAGAATATGTTTATTACCATAAGTATTACATACAACATTATGTTAAAATAAAATAGAAATAAACCATGGAAATAACAATGTTAGCATTGAACATAATGTTTGATTACCGAAACTCCCCACACTAGGCAAAGCCTGTCCCGTGGGAAGCTTCGAGCAATTGTCAATCGAGTTTAGTATGCATATTTATGCATACTGCAGCATTGTATATGAAATACAAGTACACTATTTAAAAAATATAAAAATTATACTTATTATGTATCTATTCATAGACTAATGAAAAATAAATTGAAAATAAAATTAAAACATAAAAATAAAAACAAAAACAAATCACTTAACAAAACTATACTTTTACTACTTCTGAGATAATATTATTATATTTAAACAAAAATTCCAAAAAAGAAAAAATTAATAAATATTAATTCTAAGATTGTGCATTAAGTTACACTAATCTTTTAAAAAGGTCTTCTGTTTTGTCATAAGTCCAGCCTAGTAGTACCTTAATTAGTTTTGATTTTGCCTGTTGGTGTGCGTTTGTCTTTGTAGTGTAATACGGATTGCTAACAAGTCAAGTTATACAAGAGTCATACTCATCTAAGCTGTGCTAAAAATTTAGTGCCATTTTTAAAGAATTAACTTTCAGATATTACTAACTATAATAAATAATATATCTCTGTGCCAAATTTCATAGATAGTATTTTTGTATGTAACGAATAAATTTAAAAACTACTGGACCGATTTAAAAAAATCTTTTGTTAGAAAGCTACATTCATTTATCACTGAGTAACATAAGCTATATAACACCACGCTACGGCCAATAGGAGCTGAGCAGTGGCCAAATAAAGAACGACGGGAGCGAAGCCCCACGCGCCTTCTAAATAAAAAGAAAATACATAAAGAAATAAACAAATGGTTATACCTACTACCTTACTTAATATTATACCTACATTATGCAAAGCCTGTCCCGTTGCAAGTTTCGAACAATTAAGTATTATTGTATATTAATTAATAATATATAATAATAATTAATTAATTATAATAATATAATTAATATTAGTTAATAATTGTTATCTTATTTATTTATGGGCTTGGTTTTGTTAGTTACCTATCTGTTTCATCTTTCGGCTAGAATTCCATCGGATCAGACGATCCGATCTAGTCATAGATTAGATAACCTTGTGTTATCCAAGGTCATGATAATAGGTAAAATGCCAGACTAGTATATTATTATATTCAAGGTGTTATAGAATTCTTCATAAATCTACGAAAAGGCACTTAACAAGACTATTAAGAAATTTATATAAAAAAATGGTAATGATAATGATGATGTAAAGGGCACAGGTAATCTTCCTAACTATTCTATTATATTATATTTACTAACAAACTACGAAGGCAACCTAAAGCGCGACCATAAAGATTTGCGATGAAAATAAAATTGAGTTCACTATAAACAATACGGACACTAGTCAAATACTTCAAGCTGGACACAGACGGCAATAGCTATTATGGAAGCCTTCTATCAAGCAGTGGACTGTAAACAACAAAAAGACAAATACGATAGTAAACCAAAAATGAATGTCAGCAATAGTATAAAAAAAATTAACCCATTAAATATACACAAACTCTAAAAGCAATATTATAATAATGTTTTTTTTTTTTATAAATATAATTAAGTTGTCATTTTACGAGTACACTTTATGAAGTACCTAACGAGGAGTAGGTACAAAGGTATAAGAAAGTCAAATTCTATTGAGCATTAGAATTAAGCAGTGACAAATTCTGATGGTTGTTATATAAATAATACGGTTTGATAGTCTGATTGTATCATTATATTATTGATTACAAAACACTCGTCTAGCGAGTCACGCTCACGGTTCCTTTGTTATAATTTTCAAAACTATTTTGGTATCTATACTATCGACGAGTGTTATGTGAGCTCATTCAAATAAAACAAACCATCTTGCATAATTAATCTGAGTGGAAGAGGAATGCTCTTCAATTTAGAATATTTCCCAGGACGACCATGATTTTGTTGTAGGTTACAGTTACAAAGGAACCTAAAACTTTCATGGCTTTAATCATACGAACAAAACAGGAAAATACTACCTACTGTAAGAATGATTGATAACTTGGGAGAACAAAGAGATCGATTACTTTCATTTAATTGGAAAGTGAAATACTAAACCAAAGAAGTAGTAACAGGTTAAAAGAAAATTTTCTTTTATTTTTGTTTCAGTTTTAACTTATCTTTTACTAACTATTTTTTAGTATTTGGATTGAATGCATTCACTTTCTCGCTATAGATACCACAGAACAGAGATAGGTTTTTTTTTACACACTATGCCGATTAGTATGGGTTAGATTTCTAACCGTTATTTATGTTTTGAATTCTATATTACATAGGAATTATTGCGTAATGCGATAATTTCTTTTTAAATTAAGTATTTTTAAAAGTAAATGTAATTTATTTTTATATTATATTGCATCACACTCACATTTTAACAGCTATGTTAAGGTCCTATATAATAGGGGACGATCCTATTGCTATCAAGCAGGCACATTTGTTCAGTTAGGTACCTACTTAGAATTTTGTCATTTAAAAACCCAATAACATGTTTGCCCGAACCGAGGTATTGAAGCCGGGACTTGACGCGCAGCAGTCGAATACATTTCCCGTTGCGCCTGAATGAGACAGTTTATTTAATAATAATGCAAAAAAATAAAACACCGAGCGTCTAGCCATTACGCATGGTTTTTGTTATTGCTACGCCTACTATTACGATGTGTTTCCTCGTCCATCTCGTTATGAAAGGACGTAGGCCTAAGGGAGGCTTATGTCCCCACATAAGCCCTCTCTACGTTAGTCTAGCGTGTAGACCTTTTGAAGAGCTTTACTTTGAAAGGATGGAAGGCTGGCTGCACATGCAGGCATTCAATAGTTTTAGCGACTACTATCTTACTCAATCTGAATGCAAAAGCTGTAAGTAGGGTTTGCCAGTATTCATTTCACTGATGTTTTTTTTGTTATTTTATTTGCTTTAGAAAGTAAATAATAAACAGTGAATAGCATTGGCGATAAAGATGAGGAAGCACAAAATTAATGTTTATTTTATAAATTGTAGTTAACTTGCAAACATAATAGATTATTTTAGACACCTACAATACCAGAAGTATAAAAAACCGGTTAAGAGCATGTCGGACCATCCTCAATGTAGGGTTCCGCAGCAAAAGAGCATATCTTCATACCGCTTGCGTTACAACTAAATGAAAACGTAACCCGTTTGTACAGCGCCATCTAGCGGCAGTATTGAAAAACTTATAATTTATTATATACTTGATATTTTGTTTTTAAATGTAAGTCTTTACCCGTTATAAACAGGCAACTACTTTATCTTAGTCACTATAAATGTTTAATGCTAAGGATTTTGTATTTGGTACAAAATTATCCAACACCCAAGTTCAACGACTATTACTGATAAACTAATAAAGTTATCTTAACCGCTATACTTTTCATTTAAAGTTCATCAAATGCACTATCATCATGAATTTTTCCAGATTTTTCAAGCCAGCAGTTTAGCTTTTACGGGGGGGGGGGAAGCCCTACTGAAACTAAAATTTGCTCTTTAAAGTTTAATATTACGTAAATGGGACCATTAAATCGAAAAATAATGTTAGTAACCCCCCAAGTCATTTTAGAATACCTATTCAACGATACCCCACACGATGGGGTAGACGACAAAAAAAAATTCATCCCGACTTCACATGATTGGGGGCTACCCTAAAAAAAAATATTTTCCAAAATTTTATTTTATCACTTTGTCGACGTAATTGATATACACACTCCTACAAAATTACAGCTTTCTAGTACTAACGGTCTCTTAGCAAAACCTCGGACAGACAGACAGACAGACGGACATAACGAAACTATAAGGGTTCCTAGTCAGAACTACGGAACCCTAAAAATGAAGTGTTTTAATACATATAATTTTTTTAACTGTCAACAATTAATATAATTGGGTATTACCTATGTATAAAAGTAAATTAATCTTTAAGAAACACAAGCTAATCACTCCTGGTATAAAACAAATCAACAAATTTAAGTTCCATATGGATCAATTCACGTTTAGAAGCAAGTGATGAACAAAACTAAACATTTCCTCTTGTACACGTGACAAGACGCGTGGGTAAGTTTATAGCGAACGGTTGTAATTAGATCACAACGATTGCAATCATGTGGAGCGAGATCTACCGAAGCACTACTACTGACGACAGTCGACATCGTCCCAGCTGCCGGGTTCACTCGAGGCGACTGACCTTTCCTCCGTATGGAATACTATTTCACTCACATTCCCACACTCTGATCTTGATAACATCACAAAGTGCTACAAATTGTATGACTCAAGGATTCCAAAAATGACATTTTGTAACCCGTTATATACCAAACTGTGAGACTGTTTCTAAAATCTGTTCAGAGAAATCGAGAAATTGCATGATACCGCCTTATCGCTCTCCTATCGGTAATACAGTTAGTTACGAGCAGTCCTACGTCAACGAGATCGTTATTGAAATTGAAAAAGTGCATTTTCTGCAGTAAAAGGTTTGTGTGAATTATAATTAAATGGCGGGTGCATGAGATAGGTATGTGTTTATTAATGTAAACATTTATTTAGTTTTACTAGCTATAACTTTGATTAATATTAGAAACTGTTTCTGTGAAGTACTTACATAGGTATCTGAATTCATCATCAGTAACCCATTAATGTCCCACTGCTTAATATTTAATATTTATAAAATATTTTTATTATTTTTACTTTATTAGAAACGGATTAAAGGATTTCATTATGGAAAATAGACCCAGTAAGTATAATAATAGGGCTATAATAATAGCTACCAAGTTTATTGTTTAATCTTTTTAATCTTTCGACTGAAAACGCGTTTTCGACAATATTGATTTAAACTCGAAAATTGTTTTAATAGGTTAGATTTAAAGATATTTATTCTCATCAAAGATAATTCTCCAAGTAAAATAAATTTTAAATACTAAGCCACCGTTCTGTGGTGGAAATTAGGTGAGGCCTAGGTATATTCAACAGTGGACGTCATTGGGCTGATTCTAAATTAATGTAACGTCAATAAGTTACTGTTATCTGGATGTACAGATTTGTTTACATCAATTTTCATCTTTGTATCTCTGATCTTCTAATCAATCCAATAAGTAACATGACATGTAAATAAAAATCCGGTCAATTGCGAGTCAGACTCACGCACGGAGGCACAGATTAGATAATAGTTACTACGTAACAGATACATCACTCCTATACAAAAGCGAAAATACCTACGTTATATTAGCCTACAAAAACGAACAAACGACGCTACAAGAAGAAACGTATTCTACGCACGCGCGCCGAGAGTCGAGATTCCCGCGTACACCGCGTGAGTCCGTCATCGAGCAAAATCATTAGGGTTGTACAAAGAACATTAATGAAAACAACATGGCTGAAGTGAAACTTAAATTTTATTATTTACCTATGTTTAGTTTAAGTACAATGATAGGCAATATAGGCTGATAGGTAAGCAGTTAACTTAAAACTTCTAATTTCACATCGAAATCAGACTTTTGTTAAGATTAGCCGCTAGACAATGCGTGACAACTTTTTTATTTAAACCCGTCAAGTACTTTCGGAGATTAGCGTGTACAAACATCCAAATAGACAAAACATTTGAATATCGTCGTATTGCATTCTGTTACTATTTTTACTTATATTAGTTTTGTTAAATATATTCAATGTACACACAACCAAACAGTTAATGTCTGATTCCGACTCGCGCTTGACCGGTTTGTTTTAAGAACTCCACGCCACGCGAACTCGATCGTAATAGATTGATAGACAAACTCGAAAACGACTAGATAATGTAGGTAATTAAATACAAACTGCATTTATTTCTGTAAGACCGCACGTCCACACTAAACTTTTTCGTAAATTTTAAAGAAAGAGTACACACCTACACTACACACAAGAAGCATTTTAAAATTACTAGGTACTACTAACTAAAGCCAGCTGAAATACGTACCTACTTTCAAATAACGTAACGTTCTTCTTATATATATCTATATATCTTCATCTTTCGGCAATGAAAAAAAAACATTTTTTTTTGTCTATGACATCCAACAACTTCACAATAGTTAACCATCGTGTTGTTAGTCAAAACTTAATATACCTACGTAGTGTACGAAAATATCGTTAGTATCGTATGCGTTTTGAGCGGGAAACGTGCTGTGCGCGCTCTCAGTGTCGCGTGCGGCAGCCCTCTGGCGATTTGGCTCGGTTGAGAGCTACATAGCGGTAGGCACATAACGCGTGACCTTGAGCGAGTGACGGAGGCCTGACGGAGGGTTCCGGACGATTATGTAATTGTTTTATAATTTTTTTTTGTGATTAAAGAAAATATTTATGATTAGGTAACGAGATAGTTCAAGGTGCCATTTTTATCAAAATGACGAAAAACATAGGTCTAAAAAAAAGACATACCTAATCAAATTTTTTGGGACGGACTTTGTATGGAGTTTCGATTATATATTTTTCTTTTTGTTGACTTTTGTGCCCAGCTGCCGCACATAGGTCGCCGTCCTACTTCTGGGTGGTTTGAAAAAAAAGAACCCAAAATCCGAGTGGAATTGCTCTTGATCACCACGGTTTAGCTATCGCACGGTCGGTTAGGTCGCCGGAGCCCGATTGAGGGCAGTCGGGCTACCGCTAGCGCAGATTTCCACCTATACCTAATAGCTCGTTATCTCGAAAACGGTGCGTGCTATCGCAAAAATAATACTACACCCTGACCACATGATAGCTATAAGTTATAATAAATAAGGTAGGTAGGTGTTTAAATATCGTCAGTCCGGAATAAACAATGATAACCCTAAAAAAAATTTTTTTAGGGTTATCATTGTTTACCCCAGTACCAATATTCAGTGATATAAATACCTACACGAGATCGGATTTCGGATTTTTTTTCTTTACTTGTGCAACTTAATATTACTTCTTGCCAAATTTCATGATTCTAGGTCAACGGGAAGTACCTATTGTAGGTTTTGACTTTTTTGATCGTCAAGATAATCGACAAAAATGGAGCATAAACGGCTGTGCCGATGGTTTCCAGACTCGAGTATATGATATTAATTTCAGCTTCATACCTCAACGCGTTCTTCAGAAAAAAAATCTTGGGAGACGGACAGACAGACAGACGGACAACGAAGTGATCCTATAAGGTTTCCGTTTTTTCCTTTTGAGGTACGGCACCTTAAAAATGTAATATTCTCGTTTTCTAAGTTCAAAAGGTTAAGTAAGTAAGCAGATACGCAAACTATGCAGTCACGAAAGCTGTATCACGACTAAAATTTTGTTAGTTTTTCTTAAAAATCTTACAACATTAAAATGCGGTGGAGTACCTTGAGAACATTATAATATTATCACTAATACTTAATTCAAAATGTTTTATTTTCCATGGAGTAGTTTGGGAACCTTTTTTGGAGTAGGTACTTTGGGAAAAACTTATTTGGGTCATTACAGATATTATAATAATAATATCCCCCTCTGGGGCAGTCGTTATATTCTCATAAGATTTACGCAAACTTGGAGGGTAGATTAGTGTGGCTTTTCAAACACTTGCCATATAAACAAAAAATATACTGCAAGTTTAAATGAAGAGCCCACAAACCGCAGGGCAGCTAGTGGCGAGCTGAATGTGAGTGGCGACACTGCGGTCCTGAATGCCCCTGAGAGTCGGTCTAGGCCTCGTCTCCAGCACATCTTTGTTGGCTGACTGGAGTGGATCTCCAAGAGCGAGCACAGGACTCTCAACTCTGGCTTGCCTTAACCAGCCGACCAGAGAGGGGTCGCCAGAGCTATATGCTCGGGGGTGGAAGTGTCATTTTTCAATGGCATAATTACGAGGAAACCCGCTCCGGGTCTCCGCTTGAGACCCGCGATGGTGAAATCGGCGCCGCACCGCTCGACACCCCTAGCCGTGCACTACGGTGTTGCCCTGACACCCGTGGACTTCGGCCCATGTCGGTTGTGGAAGGGGCCCATCTAGTGTAAGGTGAGTCACCGTCTGCCCAAATCCTCATTTAACATCATATATTCACCGCTGGAGGAGGCAAGCAGGCGACGTTGTTCCCGTATGCCAGATATCACCATTCCACCGAGCACCCAAACCCGTAGCCCAACTTTATTTGACTCCATAACATCATACAATAGCTTTACACTTACCAGTGACAAATCATAGCTGTACTACAGCTGTGATATAAGCTGCTGGTAAGTGTCTCATCCCATTCTAAATTAAAATTCTTTAAGGGCCTCTGCGTGTTGGACCTGTGTCCCCGCGTAAGCCTTCCAAAAGGACCGGGTATACTTCTCACCATAGCAGAGAGAAGTATAGCCGTGAAAAAAGAGACATAATAATATAATATTCTACCACATTCACACAGCGCGATCTAGTCCCAAAGTAAGCAATTATATTTGCTTGTGTTATGGGTACTAAACAACTGTATACTACTTACATAGGTACATTTTTTTTTGTAAATACATACATATTATAGATAAATTACACCCACACACAGAACAAACCTTTATGCTCATCAAAGATTTGTCCTGGGTGGGGATCGAACCCACGACCTCCGGCTTAGCAGTCAGGGTCACTAACAACTAGACGGACAGGCCAGGCTAAAAAAAAAAATTATATATAAATTATAAAATATATTTGGAAATAATTATGAATTAAAATTAAAGTTACCGTTTGTATTATTTGGTTGGTGAAAATAGACACTCTACATTATAATAAGTATTTTTATTAGGTAATTGAAAACACAATTCTTTAGTGATTCATACAATCATACTCTTTAGACTAAATTGATACAAATCAGCCGTCACAAATAATTATGTATTACATTACTCACATTCAATCTTTTTTTATTCCACAAAAATTGCAAACACCCATGCCTGTCACCTAAAAAACCTATTCACTCTTCTCTCAAAAGCTAAATGTAGGTCGCTTGTTTTGATTTTGTAATGAATGACAATGAAGTACATTATGATATAAGTGCGGTAAGTTGATAATTACAGCCTGCGGCTCGGGCTACAAGGCCTACAAGAAAGCAGGGTTAGTAGCAGTTACCTCCCTAACGAGGTTTTCCCAAGGGACTACAGTATGGGGTTCTTCAAAAAAGGAGTGAATAGGTTTCTTAAGGGTCGGCAACGCGCTCGTGATGCCCCTGGTGTTGCAGGCGCCCATAGGCTACGGTAACCGCTTACCATCAGGCGGACCGTACGTCTGTTTGCCACCGTAGTGGTATAAAAAAAAAAAAAAGCAGAGGCTGTAATTATCAAAGCGCACGAATGTCATACGACGTTTTATAACATATTTGCGGGAAATAAATAAAATTCGGACTCTTAGAAAAAAACAAATACAGCGAAAGAAAAAGCGCGCGGAATAATTTTTACTTGTCACAAATTATCGATGCGCGCGCATCAGCGCTTTTTTTTTAAGGCAAAAATACAAAAACAGCCACATAGACAGCTAAGACAGGGGTGACTTTAGTTGCACCGGCGGACAGCCGCAGCACATCCATTCTGCGTTGTTGTGGTTTCAACAAAGTGTAACATTACGCTTTTTTTCCAACAGTACGAGAAAACGATATAAGTGTGACAGAGAAAACAATATATTATCATGGGAACCGCATAGAGGTCTGGATGACACAGTTTATATTTTGCCTACGCTACGTGGACTCAATTGAGCGTTAGGGCTTGTGAATTATGATGATCATTACTCATTGCCTCTCTAGCCCTGGAATTGTATGAATTAAAGTTAATAGCAGCATGCAAGATCAATTAGCCAAAGGCACACCGCGATGCGCCGGCTAATTGACTATCGAATTGAAATAGACCATTCAAGCACAATTGGCTCTACTCTGATTACTGACTCCGATAACTAAGCAAGTTGATGCCACCTTCTATGTACTTACATTGCTACAGACAGATACCAAAGCTAAAGTTAAAAAGTATACAACTAAAATTAGTTCTAAGTAATTGTTCGGGGTTTGCCATTCGACGGCAAAGGGTTCCCGTCAAAATTTACGTAGGTAATGGCGGTTGAATAGGCGATTCGTGACCCATTTACGATAACTACCGAGAGAATAAATTCTAGTTTGAGTATTAAGCAACATTTTACATTTTCATTTTAGTATTATTAAGCAGCAAAGGCCCTCCGCTACTTGAATGTCCGTTAATGAAACTCCGTGGCTTTGATTGTTTTTTTTTCATATGACATTCCATTCACACACACATTTAGGAAAAGGGTACTGACTGAGAAACCCTTCCCTATAGGTTGACTCGTGCATCTGCCTGCCTGTCCGTCTGTCACACACAGCCAATTTTCTCTGCAAATAACTAGTAGACCAATTTTGTTAAAATTTCGTACACATACAAATTATGTAAGTCGTTGACCCGTCCCTAACCTATTGTCTATTCCCCTCAAGTTACTACTCCGGCTGGCCCTAAAATTTGAAAAAATGCAGAAATTCATATTCTGGGTGTAATTTATCTATAAAATGTATGTATTTATAAAAATATGTATTTAAGGAGTATATCAGTTGTTTAGTTAGTACCCTTAAGACAAGCAATAGTACATTATGATATAAGTGCGGTAAGTTTATAATTACAGCCGAGGCGATATTGCTACAAGAAAGCAGAGGCTGTAATTATTATCAAAGCGCACGTATGTCATACGACGTTTTATAACAATACATATTTGCGAGGAAATAAATAAAACTCGGACTTTCTTAAAAAACAACAGGTACAGCGAAAAAAAAAGCGCGCGCAATGATTTTTACTTGTCAAAAATTATTGATGATTTTTTGTGAATATGTTTATTTTATATATATAACAATTATTTTATCTCCCAAAGTTAATTTTATTGATAAAAATGCTGACCACTTTTCTGACATAAAAACTCTGCTAAGATTTTAAAAATTGATTTAAAAAGTACTTACCGTTCGTTTTAGACGGAGCATCTTGATTATTAGTCTGTGATCTTGATAAACCGTGCGTTTTACATTACATTACCGCAAAAGTGCGTAATGAGATACATAAATAATGGTTAAATAAGAGACCCTTTACGAGCAAATGTGTTATAAATATACGAGTAATTGCTTAATTTGGGACTAGATGGCGCTGTGTGAATGTGGTAGAATATTATATTATCTAAGTACCTATACATTACAGGAAAAGGTATCAGAATCACCTGTGTATTTAAAATAACCAATTTTCTCGATCATACGTAGAATGTACTGAACCCTCTCACCGTGCTCTCAACACAAGTTTGTCCGGTTTTTATTTGTCATTCGACTAACATTGTCTTTGTTTTGTTTCAGACGACGATTTGGTGGACGGTTTGTGAGATTAATCGAAGGAACGAAATTTTAGAAGAGAAATAATTCTAGGTAAGAAGAAAAAGCTCCTTAATATAAATGATAGGTAATAACATAACGAGTAAAAACTGTGTTTGTTCAGGTATGAGTAGGTAGGTACTTGTGGAAATTATACCTAATAGTTATTTTAGTTCTTATTTTATGTTAAAATCAAACAGAAGCTAACTAGTATTCGTAAAAGAAACAACTTGTTGGTACCTAATCCATACCTGATAACAATAGTAAACCAAAGATAACAGTCGTCAAATTTTCTTACATGTGAAACCACAATACCGATATTTTGATAAAGGTCTAATCGTGTCGATAACCTCAACTGGCAATCTCATTACAAATTTTTTTGCGATGGCGATGCTTTGTTAAAATATACCTAAATATACTTACCTAATTGGTAAAATGTCCAAAACTAACTACACGTGTTATATAGTTAGATCTACCACGATTGGTGAATGATACACTGTCCTCGTCCGGTTAAAAATCTAATTAGGTATACCTATGTTGCAAAAATTATACCATGAAAAAGATTACTGTGCGCACGCGAAAACATGAATAGTAAATCATAGAGCGGGCGCCAACTAGATGATGTATGTTGTATATTTAGATAATTATATAAAATCATGCGTGCGTAATTATTGTTTGACCTTGACGAAGGCGAAATGTGGAACAATAGTGATGCGAGCTCAGTAGTGCATGTCCGCTGCATGTCGTAATGGCTAAATTGAAACACAGATCATTCCAGCGAACAACTAGCCAATGAAAAAATTGAGAGACGTAAACTGCGGTACCTTCCTACATACCTACTCGATTGTCTATTTACTAAAGTAGGTTCATAGCTAGGTATTTGAGAATAAATTTAATATAATGTAGGTACTTAATTAGTTAATAATTAACATGTAGGTAAATAGGTAAATCTAAAACCACCTAGTGTCGGTTGATATAATAATATTGTATACAATTATATGTAGGTATATTCAAAACGAGTTCGTTTCTAGAATTCTATGAATAGTATGAGTACATACCTACTTATTAGAATCTATTAATTTATCTGCAGTTTTAAAAATAGACAGGAATAAGGAAGAGGTTACGTAGGCAACTCTGAATCATGAAATTTTGCTCATTCAAGATCAAGGTTAGCATCTGTGAAAGCAGCGCGCTTGAAAGCTTTGGGCCACTTTTAGATTCATTGTTGTAACTTACAGTTGGGACACGAGATGAGAAATGTTTTTTAGAACCAATCGATGTTTCAATAACGTACAGTTCACTGTCCTCAATAGTACCACTTCGGTTGTACCTTCCCAAAAATATTGATAGATTTATACTTAAATTGTATAGTCCCAAAGTAAATGTGTTTTTAGGTATTGCAATGACTCAAAAGATAGTCGTAATATTGAACGAGCATCAATGAGCACGTGGAAAATCGCATCGCGGTCGGCCAATAATTTGAGGTGAAGGTATAATTTAGCCAAGGTCAAGGTGCGCATATTTTAGTTGCGCGTTAAAGGTGCGTTCACATCGAAAGCATTGATAATTCTGAGCATAAAAAGACGAACAATGGTTCGAAAGCTAAAAGACCTGTGATTTTGATTCTTTTGCAATGAATTTGGAATGCTGTTAACAAGTAAATTACCGTGACAAATATTCGCGGTGCAGTTAGTAGATATAGAGAAATGATCGAATTATCTGTTTGAAAAGTTCACATAAGTAGGACATTATTATCTGTACTATTGGAAAATAAATTCAACATTGTCATGAAGGTCATCCGTACTGCAAATTGATGATGTAGATACTGACGTCAGAAAATGATTTCCTGCTAGCGCAGGCGCGGTGAAATTAGGTACCTAAATGTTGCTCAATCCGTTAAAGTATAACGCTTACATACCTATTTCTTAATATAGACTTCATTTTCCACGACGGAACGGAGACGTTTGACGTTTGGGGTGAGAGGTTGTGGGTTTGTTTGTTTGCGTGTTCCCACATTATCCCATTTATCTCGGAAACGGTTCGACTGATTTAGATGCGGATGCAGATTCTGTAAAGAGTGTGCTAGTCTTGGGGAAAGGTTATTAAATAGGTGTTATATTAATAGCTCGCCAGGGGGCGCTACAATACACTGTTTTTGATAAAACCTTTGTGCATAATTATCTCTAAAACGATTTGTCCGATTTTGATACAGTTCTCTGTAATGTATTTGTGAATCATCGATGATGACGATAGACGATATTGTAATTTTTCGTCAGGTGGCGCTGCAATAGACTACGCAAATCTATGTTTGCAGTTATCTGGAAAGTAATTAGAGCTGCTACTATATACATATAAGGACACGTAGCATTGTAGTACTGAGATACTGATTACACTCATGAGGTTAAGCAACTCGGAAACGGTCAGTTCATAGATGGGTGACCGTTTATGCAATTTTTATTCTAGAGCGTTTACGTGCTTCGAAAGGTTGGAAAAACCTTTGGTAGCAGTTACCAGTTATTTACATAGTAAGGTAGGGCGCTCTTTGAAAAGTTTAAAATAAAAAAAATTAAAAATTAAATATTTTGAAAAAACCGGGGATTTAAAATAAAGTTATTTAAACCTTTTTATTTGTTTCGTTACTGGTTTTGTACAGATGTTCTCGGAGTGGGTTTTTTCAATATTTTTAATTTTTTACATTCGGGCGTTGCAGTGACAGAAACGGGCTATGCTGACATAGGTAATTAAATTATTTATAGTAAGAAAATTTTGATATGGAGAGAGAAAGTTACCGTTTTCTTTCACTTTGAGAAACAATGACATCTCAATATATTACCTACCATGACAATTATGTTGCAGATCTCCAAGTTTTGAGAACACAGAAGATATTGTGAGTGACATAAACGGACTTGTAAGACAAATATAAATATGGACTGCGTTCGTGTAAAGCGAGTTTATTAAACAGTGAGTGTGAATTACGACTCGGAGTGATTTCATGCGGCTAAACAGTTAAAGACTTGGCAGCGATGCTGTCATACATGGTGCCAGTGGAGGAGAAGCCGCCGCCAGTGCCGGGCAAAGGCAGGCTGGCACTTGAGCTGGTTGGTAGCCCTGGAAGTCCCGAGTCTGCTGTGCGACGAATCCGAACTAACATCTCTAAAGAATCTTCTACGAGTTCGTTCGCTAGTGATCTCACGATATCCTCGTCGACGCCCACCGGCGCACTTGACAAACCAAAGCATAAACTACTCGGCAATGGAACTAAGCACACCACTTTAAAGAGGTATGTAATTTTTTTACACAAATAGACTAGACCTGATTAAATAGGTACATTTATAAACAATTAGGCATGTAAATAATTACTTTAACTTTGCTAACTTGTAAATGACAAGTTCGCAAAAATAATAACTTTGAGGTATTGTACCTATTACATTTTCTATGATATCAAGACTACTCAAGACCAGTTTAGCTGAGTGAGCCATTGGCTAATTGATCTTGACATTATCAATAAAAGTGTTGCAAACATTTTAATACTTAACAAGATCATTAAACAATAGTGTCAATATTACGTGTTTTTCAATTTTTATTAATTAATCGGAGCTAGGTATATTTTAAAAATAAGTTCAATACGCTTTTTAGAATTACACACATCTTTTAATAACACTTTAACACACACTTTTCTAAGAAGTTTTTTTATTGAATATTTTCGGAAATAAACTCTCCGAAAGTAGCATAAATTGTATCCCCCCTCTATTTTCTAAACCGTAAAACCCAAAACTCTGAAAAATATCAAAAAGATAACGGTTATTAAATACTTCCAACTAAAATTATTCAGAACATGATCGGATGTAGGTACAGTCAGCGTCAAATAGTTAGTGACACTCAAGGTATTCAAATTTATAGACGCAACCAAAAAGTCAATAGGTAGGTAATATCGGTACAAGCAAAGTTCAGTAGGTACAAGTTTCTAATCTGATCCACATTTTTGAACACTTGAATGCTTGGATACCATTGGCGGTATGACCATTGACTCGCTCCCAAATTCCCAAAGTAACATAAATCGTGTCCCCCCCCCCCTCTATTTTCTAAATACTTCCAACGAAAATTATTTTGAACACTATCGAACATACCGTTTTTGAGTTATTGCCGAAAAACTGCGCTTCTGAACAAAAGGACGTAAGCGCCTATGAAGATACTATTTTGCTGCGGAATCCTACATTGATAAAAATGAGCAAGGTCCGACATGCTTTTAACCGGTTTTTAGTTATAGACTAAAGTATCTATGAATGTTACAAATTACCATGATATTGTTATAGCAATATGAAAGAACGGTAACACTAGGCTAAAAAGAGAGCACGACGAATCGTCATGGGAAACTATTTTGTGGCTTAAAACCATAATCACGTAACTGCTCTTTTTAACTAATTACGGCAAAGCCGAAAGAGTGGTGGTTATATGATATCAAATGATCCAACATTTCAGTAACTACAAGCTTGCGCCTGAGGCTCCACAACGTGGTATAGGTATATCGGTAAAGGTATTCCAGACTATAATTTAACTTTGTGCCAAATTTCTTACAAATGCTAGAACTCGTTCTGGCGTGATTGGGTAACAATAATCTATCCATCCAACAACATTTTCACATTCAAATTATTAGTAGAATGCCTGTTCATCGGTTCTCAAATAGGAAATCTCTAAAACGTTTACGGTTTTTACCACCTGTAATTTTATCGATTTAACAACTGCATCGACATTGCATTACGATATCGGTACCTAACTGTTATATCGAGTTCACACGATGGTAATCGATTAACCACTAAATCGCATTGATTTACTGTTCCGTGGATTTAAACAATCTCACACAGTTAATGATCAAATTGAAGTAACAAAAATCGATTAAAAATAAAATAAATTTCATCTTTTATTTGATTCAAGTTTGTTGTTGTGAAAGAACTGTCTGGGCCCAATAATTAACGAAGCAAGTAAGGGAGCTTAAGATAGAGGACTAAGACATTTCTAACTTAGGCTTAGGTTAGGTTATTAAATTGATTGAAACATTATTATAATGATACATGCAATCACAAGTGCAAGAAATTGGTAAAGTGCAGGTTCCTTGCAATTTGAGCCTGGGTCTGCTCACTAATTATGAAACCCAAACGTAATACCAACAACAATAAAAGATGATTAAACAGCGTCCATTTGTACTATGTAAAAGAGCTATGATGATGACTACTCACCATCAAACCATGATAAGTAAAAATAATAATAATTTTTTTTCAATAACAAATTATTACATAGGGTCATGAAGGTCTTCTTTTAGGTAAATGCATGCCTGTGCTAGGTAGGTACACTTTTTGCATTCTCTATATTGTCAAAATGTGAACAAACAAATTAACTCTTCTATAGCAACTAGACTTTTTGAGATTTTCCTTGTTGGCAACTGGTTGCGGAAGAAGAATAAATATTCTTTTATCACAACTGGTTGCCGTGAAAGACTAAAAAATCCTCGTAGACAACTGGTTGTGAAACAGTTGCGATGGCGGCCGGAAGGTTTATTTAGGTGTTTCATAATTTTATTATTTATGACAGACGAGTGGCAAACGTATCTAGTGTCTTTTTGCGTATGTAGATTTAATATAGAAGTTACGGAAGCAACAGAAACATTAAACCACGGAATAACGAATAGTAGGTATCTACTGCTACTAATAGTAGGTACCTACTAAGTTAACAGCTAACGCGAACGAAAAACAAACTTATTATTAAACTAAGAAGTACTCCTCAATGCTAAAAGAGACTACTTGAGAAACAAATTCATATTTATTTAGGTACCTCTAATAAACTTAGGTACATCAAATTGAAGGGCAATGCACCTCTCAAAGTTGTATTGTATTTTCAGCTTCATCTTGACAGTTGTATAAGTACATGTATAATTGTCCGCAATAATCCATATGTATTGAATTTAAAGAATACAAATTGGTTTTTGAATGCATAACTGATATCTTCAAGAGAAAGTGTGCTGTGGTTATTACCATACTTATACACTATTCACCAGAAAGCTATGAATTTAAAGTAATGTGTATTTACAAGACAAGTGTGTGAATAAGGTTTTTTGTTTTTTACCCTACTGCCAAAAAGTAGGGTAATGTTTTTACAGTTTTGTTTTCAATTCTATAATGCAATTTATTATATGGTTTACTTACGAAGTCAGTTTCATCCCTTACAGAAGTATGTTCTTGATAGGTCTATGACTGCTTAGACCTAGATAAAAACATACTTTAAGATTACAATATCCCCATACCTACACCTACTTATCAATATTGGTCATACTCATCATACTTTAAGTGCATTGATGTCAGCATTCAATTTAAACCGCAAACTCAATTACAGACTGAATAAATACTGGACGCATTCCTCGGGGGCACGTAGAATCGCAGTATAATCAAACAAACCAGTGGTATTTAATTGTTCTACCGATTAGTTATACCACTACAGTCAATTACACAGTGTTAATTGTTGGTAGATGCTTGATAAATTCATTTGTGACACGAAATACATTTTTATAAGTGTACATGTTTACAAAGTACCGACAGTAGGTAATAGTTATTTTATAGAGTAGAAAGTAAACAAAACATTTTATTTAGATAATATTCAGATGACTGCCAGTGTTATGTAGGTACAAGCGATCCTCGAAGTACTTTTTTGCCCTTAAAAATAGACCAAGTAACAAGAGACACCTGCCCACCTGTAGCTACGTTAATCCGTCATCTGCGGAACCCTATTGTCTGTTAGTAAGAAGTTTGACCCGGGAAAACCATAGAAATAAATTTCTTAGCAAGGTCATGAACATTGACAGTGTTAAGCTTAGTGTCCTTAAAGGCACAGACGGTGAAGATGCTATAATATTTCATCTTAAGATACCTTGATATAAAATATTATAGCATCTTAAGGTATCACACACGGTTAACTAATATATCCGTTCGAATCATTCTCTCTTGACTAGTACAGGAGTCACACGTACATTTCGTCACTGAAACTATATACATGGTGATCTAAAATGAATACGGCCATACTATGTATATTATATTTATTAGACAGTCAACAACAATAACTTTTCTTTACATTTAATAGGTACACAATGAATATTAAATAATTAATTATTCATTGGATTTGTTTTCTTCTTCATATTCATAGAGAGTCATTCTTTGCCATAGAGTTCTTCACTTCGCACAACCTTTGAGTATATTGCTTACTTGATGACATTGTTTTTCAGTTTTGTCACAAAACTACATTTCAAGCACTGAACAGAAATTTTAATGCACTTCCCTGCGTTCACTATTCAACTATTCATAGCCAGAACATTATTGGTAGTGAATTAAAAACTTAGATTCAGAAACTATTCATTTAATTTTTCAAAATAATAAAAAAGAAGGCACTTTTGTAAATAGAACGCTCACGAACGTAATTATACTCTAATTCATTAATTCAATAACAAATGTGTGCCCTACGAGCTATTTTAAAAGGTGATTTTCCTCAAACGTATAAATAAATAAAAAATAAGGCCATTTTGCATAATCGTATCCTTATTCGCTTCGGAAATACGCACGGGTGCGTATTTTTAAATAGAAAATATTTATTGTGTTATGTTAAGAAACATAGCTAAAATCCTGAAAAAGGGAGCTACACACGCCCTGCACCCCAAATTCTGTGCACACTCTGTATAAGGATCTTGCTATATATTTTGGATCTTAAGATGATAGATTCCATGTTAAGATATATATTTCGTATCTTAACATGATATTCGATATCGCTCGACATCTTAAGATACTGTAATATGAAAATAAATATTAACTTAACCGTGTGTGATGGTTCATAGAAAAGGTATAGGGAGCGATATTGTATCTTAAGATGAAATATTATAGCATCTTCACCGTATGTGACGCCCTTTAATAATTTCACGGATATACAAATGACAGTTACGACTCAGCTTCTAGGGCGGATTTTGAACAGACATCTCAGTAGCAGCACGGGTTAGGGACGAGCGTTCATATTTCATTTTCTTATGAAAAAATAATATTGTGATAATACAATTTCTGTAATAAAAGTAGCAGTGTGCTTACTGCTTACTATATTAATTCATCAGTTAGAAGGCTATAAAATTATAATATGTGAAATACTGAAGGTACCTACTGTAAAAAAAATGGTTATAAAAACAGTTCACAGTACCTATTACGCACATAGAGGGGAGGGCCATATGACTATTTCTTTGAAATAAAATAAGCACGGAGTTTTAAAATCATCTGATTTATATTTTTGGATATATTAAGATACTTACATTGAAAGAAAATAATAAATGTACATACGTACCTATGTTAAACATTTCGATCTAAGAAGAATACAGAATTACTATGGTAACCTATTTGCAATGCAATGTGTTAGATATGTTACTTTTTGCCACCACGTTCGTACCTGGGAGTATACAGATCAGCAATATGTCATGTAACTTTCTTTCTTTTTTTTTGTCTTCTGGTATGTAGATAAATCTTTTACACAGATTTGTGTCCAAGATACTCAGAATTTTGCCAGGCGTCGGGCAAACGTACTGGAGGCTTTAACGTCCACGATGTATATATTTCCAATCGGCAATCAGGCCTGTAAGACAAAATTTTACTGAAATTTTATAGGTACACAAAGCTCGGTCTTATATATAAAGCGGTCTCGGTCTTAGATATACCTCTAGATAAATTTCTTATTTCTTGATTGACAATACATCAATAAAATTGATTTGGTACAAAATGCTGACTTGCGCAGCTATTAATGAACTTAGGAACTACTTATAATACTTAAATAACAAACCTGCCAGCGAGCCAGCCAATCATACGATTAGAAGAAAGAGGTACTGGCTTCAGTGATATAAGTGACTCAGTCTTTGTGTGGACTTTGCGAATGTTCGCAGCTTGACGAATAGCATCGGCCTCTTCCATAGACTTTCTAAACACAAAAAGAGCTCTTAATAGTACTAGCCAAGATAACGTGTAAAGTAGTAATTAATTGAGTGCGATTCATCTATAAATACACATACCTACTCAAAATCATGTAAGTGAGAAAGCGACAACATAATTAATAATTGCTTATGAACCTCATAAACGAAATCTTAGGGAAATTTAAATCTTAGTTAAAAGCAAGTAGGTATGTAATTAAATAAACAAATTAATTTGCTATACAAATTTGGTAAACATAGCAATTCCTTGCCTTGAATTTCTTAATAACTACGTAATGTTTCAGATGAATTCTAAGACTCTTGTTATATTTTTAGATCATGAAAAAAAGTCTTTTATTCAGCTTAAATTTTATTTATCTGAAAGGTCAAAATTTTTTAAAGCGTCCATATATTTTTTTATGGTGATTTTAGTTGTTGGAGCATTATTCGTGCACTAGGAATAATCGTGTTCGACATTGGTTTCGCATGAAACTTCGGTGCTCACGATAAATTGATCTCCGTAGCAAATTCCCTCGCTTTGATGTGGCACTGACGTCACCCCTTGCTGCACTAATAGCTACACGACAATGTTTATACCAGATCATCTCTAAGACCAAATTCGTATCATCATCTTCATATCAGCCCAATAACGCCCACTAATGGACATAGACCTCACCTAATTTCCTCTTCTTTCCAATTCGTATAGCAATGATTGATTTTAGTTACATAATTAATTGCAGTTGTAAAGTTACGGTTATATGGACTAAACTGAAGTCCTAAATTACAACTCAATTTAAATACGTATATGTATATAAAAATCATACTTTTGTTCGTCAAGGAGCCAGCTCCACTTTTCAGCCCACTGTTGTTTGCATATTTCTGCCTTATGCCACTGCGCCCGCATTTGAAATGCTTCAGTGTTTGGGTCATATTTACAAACTTTTTCAGTCTTTTCTGGTGCCATCTCTGTCAAATGAAATATAGATACCTAAGTACATAAAAATTCATAAATTAGGTACCTACTTACGAAATTAGGCTTATGGCGAACAGTAGACTATTTACATTTTGTACCAGATCCTTTTACCCTTGCCCTATGGATCGTGGAGTAGGTACGTAGAAAACCCAATTTCATTTATTTACAAGATGTCTCGCGGGGCTTCGCTCCCGTCTTTCTTGGTTTCGCCACCTCAGCTACTATTGGCCGTAGCATGATGTTATATACCCTATAGTTTTCCTCGATAAATGGTCTATCCAACACTAAAATAATTTTTCAATTCAGACCAGTACCTAGTTCTTGAGAATATAACGTTCAACAAAACAAACAATAAAACAAACAAACTCTTCAGCATTTTATTTTATTTTTGTAAAATAAAAATGAGGCACAGATGCAAAAAGTTCAAATGCTAAGCTAAATAAACTATACAAATACACTAAATTTATCGATAAGGTTCGAATACGACGAATATTTCCCGCCGCAAGATTCGTGAAACAGAGTGTTGTGATGTTACGATGTTGGCTAAATGCCAAAGTACACCACTACACCTCTTTATGTGATGATGACGTAGACACGTTTTATCGAAAAACTTAAAAATGAGGAGCGAAAGAAGCTTAGTTTCTGCACTCTATCTTTCAGTTTAACTAACGAACGACATCATGTGCAATAAGCCCGGTATCTTCTGCATCGAACAGATAAGCCGATTAATTTCACCCCGCAATTAATTGAAATAGGATTATCGTGCCACACCAAAGAACGGAGAACCTACCTACTTCAATTCAGAGTTGGAGATAAGATAATAAAATATTAACAAGGACCAGATCGTTTCAATCAAACTGATAGCTATGAATTGAATTCAAGCTTATGGACCAAAATTTGACTAAATAAAAAATAATGAAAAAATGCGAGTTGGCACGATGTACCACGAAAACTTGCGAATTAATCGCATCGCACATTTCTGCGTGACCATAATATTAAGCACACCTTAAATGGAAGAAGACTGATTTTTCATACATTTTATCGATTGTAGTGTTTGGCAATCTTTTGTTTCAGTAAAGACTAATATTGTAAGAATCCTTTCAGTACGGTTGACGGTCGTCGAAAGAATACTGTCCCTGGCAAAACTGTATCACACCTACATTTCACCAGCAATGTTAGGCCCCGTGTACTGGCCCACTGGGAGGCGAGTTATTACTATAAATTCAGAGCTGATACTAAGGATTTCATTACAGAAAAACTCAAACCGTACCTATAGAAATTCACAATTACCTACCTACTTAGTTACGTAAATGCATGATAAAAATATGACCAACCTACGTAGGTGCTACATAAAGGCATGCTATAATAGAGGCTAAAGGCTAGAGTCAGTTATAGTTAAAGTGGGGCACACTTCACCGAGCATGTTAAGTAGCTTCTTGTGGTCTTGACCACGGATGCGGAACTGTATTAGACGTAGAAAATACGTGACTATTGTACCACATCCTTATATGCAGACAAAACCCCATTAGAAAGTTTTTTAGCGGACCAAATGGTAGCTCATAAGAATATATAGTTACGTTGTATGCTATCAATATTTATTTTGATAGTACCAAATAATAAATTTTAATATATAATAATATAAAAGTAATAAAAAAATTTAACCTGTTTACTTGCGATCCCTTTGCCATATATCTGACAAAAGTCTTGTTACCTACTAGACCTTTGTTACTTCGAATTAGTACAAATTTCTCAAAGTTTTGGCTTCGAAAACGAACAAACAACAAGAGAATGCTGAATAGGTATAGGTACATATTGAATAACTTTACCTTAATCAGTTACAATACTAGCAATTGCCTTGATATAGGTAATCTACTGATTATGGGTATACTCACCTCGAACTAGCACGTATTTCTACTGTATAATCTTGTTTTATTTATGTAAGAAAAAAAATTCAATAAATGGGTCGTTAATAAATCAGATGGGGAAAAAATCCTACAACATTCAAACAAATACATTAATCTATGCATAGATTATACACTATACGGAGGGTCATGCATAAACAACTCACTTATTGTCCACCACAGACCTAATAGTAGAAACACTTTGTCCACAGACCTAATAGTAGAAGTAGAACCTTATTTTCAAATATTTTTTCTTTCTTTTCGATCTACATATACAAAAAGAATTGTGTGTTCCACGTCCACGACGGATGTTGATTATTTTTGCGAAAGTGACCTACATTTTTAATTAAGTATTTATAATCCAATTTAGTCTATCAGATAATATTATAATTTTATTGTCGATATTTTTTTGTTCCTGACACATGTTTATATTAATATTTGTTTATCAACAGTTCAATTTGAATATTGCACATTCCAAGTACTATACTAATGAATATATTTATATTATATTCAGAGCATTCACTTACAGTGCAATTTTATTATTCGTACGATTTTTTTTGCTATGTCCCTGTCTGTACGAGAGGAATGACCTCCATTTATATCTGTTCTTTATACAAATGTTGTACAATGTTTTGTACTCTGTGTGTTCTTTCGCCAAAATATATTAATAATGTCACTGTCAAGGAAATATGTTCCAGAAAGTATTCCATTCAGGTTATATCCCATAGATTATACACTATACGGAGTTATATCCTCTGTGGATGTATACTCTTTGCATACCATTTCATATTTTTTTTTTTTTTTTTTTTTTTTTTTTTGGCAATTTGTTTAACTTTTTGCCAATGTCACAGTTAAAAAAGTTAGGGAAACCAGTAGGATTTTAAGGATAACCGGATTTCATATTTAAAACGTACAAGGTTATAATAAATATATTCTCTTTGATAGTTCTCTTTGAAGTAAGATCAAGGAACGTATAATTATATCTATATAAAATATAGATTTGTTTGATTTACTATCAGTTACTTATAAAAAATTATAAAATAATTTAAAATATTCGAATGATGATTGAAAGCCTTCATCAGCTTCATGTTCACTCTTGCATTGAAAAGAAAACAATTGGCCTGATAGGGACATACCTACTACCTATTCGTTGAAAACATTTTGTAGAAAATCATATTTGGTTATTGTTAAATATTTATTTCTCCAATTATGCTCAATGACAATTCATCATAAACAACCCACAGATAATAATTATATACATGACATCCCTCCCCTTAAGCTAAGCAATAACACATATTCAACTTATTCGCTACTCTTCAATCTAATCAAAGTACTAAGTAGTCATAGTAGAATAGAATACTTATCTCTTTGTTTGCGTGGTTATTCTTTATGTCCCTGATTGACATTAACTACGCCACGACATTGATCTCCTGTAGTAGGTGTCGAAAAGATTGGACTCATGGCAAATGGCCAAAAAAATATTTTCCAAAATTTTATTTTACCACTTTGTCGACGTAATTGATATACACGTTCCTACAAAATTACAGCTTTCTAGTACTAACGGTCTCTTAGAAAAACCTCGGACAGGCAGACAGACAGACGGACATAACGAAACTATAAGGGTTCCTAGTCAGAACTACGGAACCCTAAAAATAAGTGACTGGTCAAGTGAAGACGTGTTGAACTTCCTAGCCGCAAGCGTGTGGATGGCGATGTTTGATTCCCACAATAAAGCCAAACGCTTGGAGGTTTGAAGTTTGCGGCAAGCAGCAAGCGGCAAGCGTGCGAACGCGGTATAAGGACTGGTTGCGAGCGACGACTTTAGCTATGTCTGTGGATGAAGGTGACGGCTCTGTAGGGTCAATAAGTCTAACCGTGAGCGCAACGAGCGCCCAAATACTATCTCCGAAGGTGATTTTGTCAGTAGTGCTATTTTTAGAATTTCTGTAATCGTAAATAAGAATTTTGTAATTCTTTTTAGTTTTCTTATTACCTATATATATATATATATATATATATATAACCTTCTAAAATAATAGATTGGAGCCCCTTTTTTACAATTTCACAAAACTCTCAGTTTGTTCGTTATAAAATTATCCAGCAACGCTTCCTCTATATTTTTGAGTCACTAAACCCCTTATCCTTGCCGCGTATTGAGTATGCGTTTCTTCTGGTCACTGAGCTGCTGCATAGAAAACTGATTTTTCTGCAATACCGAACCTTTTTGCTGTGAAATATTCGTCAATGAGTTTGACTATAGCCTCATACCCTAACACTTCCACCTTGTTCGATTGCGCCAGGTCACACGCAAGCTTGAAAGTTGGTTCGCTGATACGATTATAACAAAATTGCCCTCCGTTTGATTGTTGCTTTGTTAGTTTCAGAGGTTATGTTATTAGCTAATTTAGCTATAAACCACTCTCCAAACGTAACTTATTATAACTCTGCTACTCTTGCGACAGAATCAGATGCGGACAGTATAGGTACCGTAAGTTCCCTGCGGACATTTTACGCCGATTGTGATGAAGTGATTTTCCTCGTCACCAATGATACAAATATATATTTCTCCAATATATGTGGTAATAAAAAATTCAAAATAAACAACCCACAGATAAAACATACATAACAGTTATCTTGAATTGGTTACCCGCAATGATATTATTTTAGGTTAAAAAATTGGTTACCTACCGACTTTTTTTCAATTATTTTGATTTTTTCGACGTCCTAAGACGGCTGATAAAATATGATGATGATTTTTTAATAGGTATGTATAGGTACTATTGATATTTTAAAATTTCTATGGGGCGTAATAGGTACGTTTACATTTCCGAAAACGTTATAAGTAAGTATATCGTATCTGTAGGAATTGTAGGTACCTACCTAATTGTAATTCAAATAAAAAAATTAGTTGATTAAAAATATGTTTCTTAAGTTTGTTGAAACTAAACGGGGGCATGAAAATATTATTTTGGGTTCAGGGAGGCTCAGCGAAAGTAAAGGTTGGGAAACCCTGCTATATATGATCAGACTTTTAAGGAAATAGGCATCCGATCTGTTTGATGGCTAGATTGCAACTGCAGCCGAAGGCCGAAATCAATACACTCCTTCCCCGCAAAGAGCAAACGTTGCGCAATAGGTACCTACCTACTAGATAAATGGACGATGCGGTGTAATTTTTTCAACTTCTTCTGCACTCTTTTCAAAATCCTCAATCCAAAATGTTGACAGCAAGAATATTCCAAACAAACTTAATCATTTCTTGGAAAAAATAATGCATGTCATTCACAGACAGCTTTAATGTACCTATCGGTAATAATATTATACATACTTTTATGTGGTAAGCGTCGTAATAGATCGGAAATCGAGCCATTAGTTTAACCTGTAAAAGTGGACGCCGGCCATAACAAATGGGACGTTATATTGAAGAATTCGTTACGCTTCGAGGTATTGCCAAAGTACTGTTTTACATAATAATTGTTAGCGGACATTAACTTTTAATACACTAGACTATGACCAAAATTATGTTTCGTTCTACATTGTTTGGTAAATATAATAAAAACTGACCCATTAGCACTATAAATAACTAAATATTACAAAAATAAATTAAGTTAGGATTAGGACACAATAAAATATATTTTCAGGAAATTCACTGGTGATCACTAGAAAGTGCCCGCCGCCGCGCCGCGCCGTCCCGGCTCGCAGAGCCCAAAGGACTAGGCTTGCACAGTACCTAGCTCTAGATAGTCTAGAATCTATATAGAGACTATCTAGAGCTAGGTACTGTGCGATCTAGACTCTAGATCGTTTCAGTGGAACGTTCACGTACAACCGTGCATTAGATTGCTTTTCGTGGTCAGTTTTCATCAATTGACAGAACGACTGCAGATAGTTCTTTGTTTGTTGCATATTGCATTTAATTTAACTAAATAATATTACAATTGGTTGAAATTAGAGTGATTTTTGAATTTGGTTAATGTCTTTTAGAGAGGGTCGTAGCTATTAAGGGATGGTCCGTAAACCCGCTGCCAGGAGGGGCCCAAACTTTTAGGGGGGCGCATTTTATTTGACATATTGTCAAATAAGTACCTACATAGAACATATCTAGGTATAAAGATATGCTAGGGGCAGTTTTGACTGCAGCTGCGACGTACCTATTTGCATGCGGCGCAGCGCGGTGATACATTATCGCTTTATGTATATTGTCTATACGTACGAGTATATTGTTATTAAACAATTTTCAATTTTATTAACAATACAATATCCTCTAATTTCTTTGCTATGTATTTTGTAATTACCTGCTATATAATATTATTGTAATACTAGAAGAAAAGCGATGGTGGCTGAATGGATAAGGGACCGGCGTGCAAATCACGCGGTCCGGGTTCGATCCCGACCGGCAGTACCAATGTGGTACTGCCGGTCGGGATCGAACCCGGACCAACCCACATACCCTAGAAGATGAGTGTCTGATCCACCAACCCGCACTAGGCCAGCGTGAGTGGATTATGGCATAAACTCTGTCAGCTCTGCTGCTCTGCAGCTTGTTAGAATAGAGGAGACCCGAGCCCAGCAGTGGGACTTAATGGGTTGCTGATGATGACTAGAAGTCGCGCGGGGCTATGCTCCCGTCGCTTTTGTTTGGGAACTGCTCAGCTCCAATTGGCCGTAGTGTGATGTTATATAGCCTATGGGTGAATTTCAACAACTTCGATTTTTGCCTAATTCCGGTGGCGAATTTTATTTGCTTGTTTTCAAAAGATTTTTTTATGTTAACAGGTAGCTGAATAAATAACATTTTGAGTACTATGGTAGAGATCAAAAAAATATGTTTAGTTTTTGAGATATTTGAATTTGAAATCTTCAAACGCCACCGTAATTAGATTTGGCCCACCGAAATTGAAAATCGTTCCACCGAAATTGGATAATGCCAGTGGAATTAGAAATATTTAAAAAACAATGTATTTCAAATCAACTTTATTTAAAAAATCTTTTTATTATATCAAAATAAACTCGGTAACAAACAAATTCTTATATAGATAATATTGTTATCACATGTTTTTTCTACATATCTACTTATTAGCAAAGAAAGACACTAGCTTACTATTCTAGGTTGAGAAACTAGCTCATTGCCTAGTGTACACGAGGCTAGTTTTTCAAGCTAGGATAAGAAGCTAATAACTTTGGCTTTGTGACAGAATTATCTTCTTTTCTAGGCTAGTAATAGTTCCTTGTACACGAAGCCAGAATTATTAGCTTACTGGCACTGACTTGCTATCATAGCTTCGTGTGTCTCAGGCATTAGCATGCCTAGACTGTCTAGTCCCCTCGCAGCAACTGCAAAGTCAAGTCAGGTGTATATAAAATTATATGTGGTGTACATATAATTTTATATAAATTCAACCAATTTTTTTTTCTTTTCTTGTATTAGCATTTATTAGCATTTATGGTCATCTAAATATCTATTGTTTTAGCATGGCGCCCTAAAAAAAACAGATTAGAGAAGAAAGGTTGGAAAAAAAGCGAATAGCAAACAGAAGAAGAAAAGAGAAAATAAAGAACGATCCTTTATTATATGCTGCTTTGAAACGAAAAGACAAACAAAGATACAGTAGACTTAAGGAAGAAAAAAAGTTATACCTGTGGCCTATTAAGCCATAGAAATACATAAGAAATCACGTTTAGTGATTTCTTATGTGTCATTTCTGCCATAGGTATATTTTTTTTTTTCCTTAAGTCTAATGTATCTTTGTTTGTCTTTTTCTTTCAAAGCAGCATATAATAAAGGATCTCTCGTTATTTTCTCTCTTCTTCTTCTTTCTGCTATTCGCTTTTTTTCCAACCTTTCTTCTCTAATCTGTTGTTTTTGGGGCGCCATGCTAAAACAATAGATATTTAAATGGCCATAAATGCTAATACAAGAAAAGAAAAAAAATGGGTTGAATTTATATAAAATTATATGTACACCACACATAATTTTATGTACACCTGACTTGACTTTGCAGTTACTGCGCGGGGACTAGACAGTCTAAGCATGCTAATGCTTGAGACGCACGAAGCTATGATAGCAAGTCAGTGCCAGTAAGCTAATAATTCTGGCTTCGTGTACAAGGAACTATTACTAGCCTAGAAAAGAAGATAATTCTGTATACACAAAGCCAAAGTTACTAGCTTCTTATCCTAGCCTGAAAAACTAGCCTCGTGTACCGTAGGCATTGAGCTAGTTTCTCAACCTAGAATAGTAAGCTAGTGTCATTTTCGGGATATACAGGATGGCAAGCTAGTGCAGTAATCTATACGTGACAAGAACTAGCTTCTATTCAAGCCCAATAAGCTAGTAATAGTTCCGTACACACGAAGTCAGAGTTAGTAGCTTACTTTGCTAGTGTTAGTAAGTTAACAAGCTAGTATCTCTGGCGTCGTGTGTACAGAACTAGCTTCTTTTCTAGGCTAATGCGAAAAGAAGCTAGTTCTACAGGTAATGCTTAGGCATTACCTTTAGGCATTGCCTTTATTATAAAGGCATATTGACATTCTCTGATATGGTCTGTAAATCTATAAAAATGAGTCTGATAAAAGATATAATTTTGTTAATAAAATTATATAAAACCCATAAAAATACCATTAAATCAATTACGGTGGTACTGATCAATTACGGTGGCACGACTTTTCGCCACTGGAGCCACTGGAATTGCGCCACCGTACTTAGATAAAGAGACAAAACTAAGATTATTAAAAATTCTATTGTTCCTACATAAAATTTAGTCTATAATGAAGGTAATGTGCTTTAATCTTAATTTGTATAAGAAATTTCGTATTTATCTACCTTATAGTTTTAACAATAATGATGCCACAGTAATTGTAAAAAAATGTATTCCAATGCCAGCGTAACACGTACTTGCATGTTTGGTGTGACCCTCGTACAGCACAACACACAACCATCTATCCCGCTCGCAAGAGGGCAACTGCGGGGTGAGGGCGACTATAGTTTGATAACTCATATGTAATGTTGCAACAAGTTATGGAGTGTTCAAATTGCGCCAGCGTAATTGCTTTTTTCCTGGGGACATTTTTGGAGGGCAGTTTTAAATACTAAAATATTAGATAAATTAAACGAACTAAATATTTTGAATGTCGTTATCTAATGTATTTTAAGAATAATTCACTATTTCTTAGATTAAGTTTATCAAAAACTCGAAATAAAGCAATTCGTGCGTAAAAATGGAATCGGGACACTCCACCGTAATTAGAAATTGGCCCTTTAAGATTTTTTTTAAATATGAAAATAAATAGTTAATTTCTAAAAAGCTTTGGCACCGTGTAGATAACAATGTGAACTATATTATAGAATTATTTATTATACGCTAGTTAAATTTTACACATCGATTTTCAGCGACGCCGCTCCAAAATCGTGCTTGGGAAATTCACCCCTATAACCTTCGTCGATAAATGGGCTATCTGACATTAAAAGAACATTTCAAATCGGATCAGTAGTTCCTTCAAACAAACAAACAAACTTTAGCTTTATAATATTAGTATAAATGCAGTAGGTAGGTACCCAATTATGTACCTATGTAGATATTCATGAGTAGTGCTACAAAGAACAAACAGTAGGATGCACTGATTACCTACTTACACCAAAGATGTGAGGATTACTACCAACTATTTATTTAATGTGTTTCGTTTTTTAGGGTATCGTTCGGCAGTTCCAAGGGGTCGATGGTGGAGACCCTGATCTACGAGAGCCCCCTGCAGGAGGAGCCCGAGAGCAGCCCGCCGCCCAAGGTTCAGGAGACAGCGTTCCCCTACACGCCCGTTGAAGACGAGTACGTTATATTCGTTTGAGTATGTTAATTATTCATTTTCGTATCGTATTCAGGCGAACGTTCTCGTTTTGATGCGAATTGCATTTGCATGGTTTCAATTAATTTTATTCATCCATAAATGTTTAATATAGATTCAGCAAGGCTAACTCTGTGCCGATTAAATAACATTATTTACATTATTATTAAGTATACATTTTTAGAGAATCTGATTCTTATCAGTCCCATGAGACCATCAATTACGTTTTTGAGCCAAAGGTTACAAATAAATTGCTTATCTGGGCATATTTTTTTGCAAACGTATGTAGATCTATACGGTCAGCATCAAAAGTAAGCTGAACATAATAATATCTATCTACATACTTACCTAGATAAAAATTTCAATGCGTATGCAATAATAATACCTTTATTTTGTTATTGGTAAGATATAAATTATTATGTTTTTATTTTCACTACGATGGGGAATATTATGTAAGGCAGTTCCCATTCTCTCTTCCCTACTAAATCTACAATAGAAAACCGTGTAGGTAAGTATATGCTTGTAGGTACCGGTCGTTTTACACACGGGACAACTTGACAAATTCTGATGGGCATGCGCTAATTAGGGAGGCCAATTGACCGGAATCCGGAATGCACAAGAGTTGACATTGGGACCAAGTTAACTGTACAGCTAGGAGGGGCGCCACCGCGCCACTTGCCACTATCTACCTCGTTATCCACTCGACGGTTCCAAGGCTAATTTGGTCTAAGCGACATTTTTTGCGATATTGAGTTAGGTATATACATATTGGAATCAATGATTTTTTCTGCGTCTGAATTGGGTTTGAAATTTTTATGACCAAATATTCCCACACTAACTTTACCTACTCTCAATTTGGACGTCTTTGTTCCAACCGACAAAAAATTTGAGCAATATTTGTAGTAGGTACCTAGGTAATTTAGAGAATGAGGTTTTCTAAAATCTTTGTCATTTGTTGATTGATTAATTTTTCCTACGACTATTTTAATTAACTAATCGTATAACAGAATTAACAGAAGCTGATGTTTTTGGCACATACTTCGATAGATCTTATAAAAAAACTTTAAGATTTCTAAACATTTTTTTTTATATAAACGCTCCGAAAGTAGCATAAACTGTGTGTGTCCCCTCCTCTATTTTCTAAACCGGAAAACCTAAAACTAAAAAAAAATCACAAAGATAGGCATAATAAATACTACCAACCAAGTTTATTTTGAACATGATCGAATGTACCTATTACTAGGTACGTACCGTTTTTGAATTATTGCCGAAATCTATGCTTCTCAACAAAAGGACGTAGGTACCTAAGTTTAAATTTAAACTCTCTTTTATTGCGGCCTACATTGAGCATAATCCGTCATGCTCTTAACCGGTTTTTTTCTTAATATAGGTATCGATATAAACTAACTTTTATATTTTTTTACTTAGGTAGGTACCTTTTTACTATTGCAAACAAATTTTGGGTAGATAGAAATTGGTGCCTTGGTAAAGACAATTATCAAATCATAGGTACCTAGTTAGTACTTGGCCTCTGTATGTGTCGAGTAGCTTCATAATAAACCAAACCAGTGACTGCATAGAATAGCGTTGATGGGACTCCCCCTGCCTTCCGCAATCAATAATAAAGAACATCGAGCGAGAACATCTCCCCTCTTTATTTTCTTTACGTTCTTACGTACGAACGGGTAGGTAGGTACAGTCAGCCTCAAAAGTAGCTAAGCATCGTTTCAACCCATAAACGTCCCACTGATGGGCACGGGTTTCCTACAAAGAATGTGGAGGTAATTTAGTCTACTATACCACGCTGGCTAGACGGGTTGGTATAAGGTTTGTTTCGAATTTTCCTTTTCTCCCTGTGTTCTTGTCTGCATAAGGTTACTCCCTTAGTCGCCTTTTACGACCCCCACGGGTTGAAATGGGGTACCTACTGACATTATGTATTCTTAATCCGTCACTACACGGAAAAAAGCTGAGCATAGGTACCTATCCATAATTTCAAACACATGTCATTTATAAGTACCTACCGTGGCATAGTTAAATGGCTTAACAAGACTAATGCCAGAATTGAATTCACATTTCACGATGTTAATTTACTAGTCTTGTTAGGCAATCTATGTATACGGCATAACTGTATAGGTACATGACTTTACATGAGTTTTGAAAATTGGACATGGTCAGCTTCTTTTTTGAGGCTGGCCGTACATACATTCAATTTCAAATATACTTAAATAGATGAATATAAAGATAAACTAGCTTCTTAAGTTTGTACTGCCTCTTTTTAGGGTTCCGTAGTTCTGACTAGGAACCCTTATAGTTTCGTTATGTCCGTCTGTCTGTCCGAGGTTTTGCTAAGAGACCGTTAGTACCAGAAAGCTGTAATTTTGTAGAAATGTGTATATCAATTACGTCGACAAAGTGGTAAAATAAAATTTTGAAAATATTTTTTTCTCGGGTAGCTCCCATACATGTGAAGTGGGGATGAATATTTTTTTGTCGTCTACCCCATCGTGTGGGTTATCGTTGAATAGGTGTTTTAAAATGACTTGGGGGTTACTAACATTATTTTCGATTTAATGGTCCATTTACGAAATATTAAACTTTAAAGAGCAAATTTTTGTTCCAGTAGGGCGTCCCCCCCTCCCCGTCTAAAAGCTAAACTGCGGGCTTAAAAAATCTGAAAAAATTCATGATGATAGTGCATTTTATGAACTTCAAATGAAAACCATTTATTAGTTTAGCAGTAATAGTCGTTGAACTTGGGTGTTGGATAATTTTGTGCCAAATACAAAATCCTTAGCATTAACTCCTAATATCTTTACCATTACTTATATTCAGAATAAAGAACAACAGAATTATACTATATTGTGATAACGGGCTACTACGGAACCCTATACTGTGCGTGGCCCGACACGCACTTGGCCAGTTTTTTATGTTTATGGTACATAACATACTAAAATAACATTTTTACAATTTTTGTCTGTCTGTTTGTTCAGGCTAATCTCTGGAACATCTGAACCGATTTTAATGGGACTTTCACTGGCAGATAGCTAATGTAATAAGGAGTAACGGCTACTCTTATTTAAGAAAAAATCTAAAATTATTATACAAAAAGTAATGTTTCTTTTGTTAAATTCCACGACGACGAAGTCGTGGGCAAAGCTAGTCTTTATTAAAATTATACTAGGTTGCGCCTGCGGCTCCGCCCGCATGATATATCGATAAAAAGTAGCCTATGTGCTATTCCAGAATTTAATGTAGGTATCGGTATGCCAAATCTCAAACAGATCCTTTCAGCCGTTCTGCCCCCTGATTTTGAGCACTCGGAGAATTTTCGGCCGAAAATGTCAGTTTATTTAAAGTTAAAAAACCTAATGTTAAAGAATCAAATTTATTATAATAATCTGTTTTTAATTTTCTCTAAATACAGTAGGTATTATTTAATCTCTAACATTATTTATCTCGAGCCGTAAAAATACAACGTTCTACGATTCGAAAAAGTTTACGATTCGGGAGCAATCCGACAAGTCAAAATCAGGGTGCCCTGGCGTGATCATCCATTTATCTAAAGTACCTATAATAACACAGAACAGAAAATTTTCTGTACCGTGGTTTGCACGTAATGCCAAAGCACAGTTAGTAGTACTAGTAAAGTAGTAATGTTTAGAGTAGTGCCATCTAGGGAGCAACAAGCTTAACTAAAATGTTTTTGTTATTGGCGCCACAGAGTACATGGCGCGTTATCGTTCTGTTTAGGACGTATATTACTGATAATAAAATTGAATCTAATTTTACCATTAATTTTATTGTGGCTTAATTAACAAAGAAGGTAGTCATAGGTTTACATAATAAGTTGTGACAACTTAGTGCATCTCGATTTTAGCGTTATCGGCCGCGCGCGATTGTTACATACATTACATTACGTCATTGGGCGAGAGTGCTCCGTGCTCCGCTCGCGGCTCGCTTCGTTTCGTTCCGTTCCATTCCATTCGCCACGGAGCCGCGCGCGACTTCCGAGCGAGATCGATGTAGTGGGAAACATTTTTGTGTAGCATCGAATGGACCAAACCCTACAGCACCAATTACGCCGATGTTTTTATTATTTTGTTAAAAGAGCATAGATATATTTTGTGCATAATTAATTAGATGTGAGCAGTGGTGAACATTGTGAGTGGATATTAACAAGGTATGTTATTTACAATAATCACGTCATACTTGTTGTACTGTAAACTGGGTGTTCACTCGCCGATGATTTCCAGAATGTTTCTTTTTGATTGTACTTGGTATTTTATTGTATTACAAATAAATAGGTGGGCCGATCAATAATGTGTCGCGACAGTTCGTAGCTATTTGGAATTTTCTTTTCATATCTGTAAGATTTGTGCGGATAATTTGGTCACAATGACGTCACTGACTACTGATTTATAAACATAAAGCGACTTTCGGTTCCATCCAGCAGTCGGGAACACAAGGTCATTACTCAGCACGTACCTACATGTAGTAAACATGCACTTGTAATCGTTTTAAAAAATCTATTTTTAATGTCACTATCATTATGATGTACCTATCAGAAATGAATTCCATTTATGAGGGCCCGCCCTGTATTACTTGAGCGGTAGGCCACCTCACAACTTGACACATACTCATTAACCAAATTAATGTTCATTAATTTTACGACAGTTTATTGGCTGTCAATTGTTACACTTAACACATAACAGAGTGCCCACTGTTCCTCAATGTAAATACTTTCTGTATATTTCTATAATACCTAATATCTGCCCCTTATTTTTGATATATCTAGACAATAATAGCACTACTAAGGTAATAAGTAATCTTAATGGCTATCTAGAATTAAAGCCACTTGTGAATGTCATCTACAAACTTGAATGTGAATAAATACAATTAAAATGTCTTAGCCCTATAAACACCATCCGGATAACTATTGCTTATACAATTTAAGGTTGTATTTGTATTGAGTGACTTACTGGTGCACCATACAGTGACCTATAATTGAATGACAGACAAATATTGCTATCATCGATTTTATTGACTTTTTCTGATCATAAAGCATACCTTATTATTTTCTTTAATATTATTCTTGACATCCAATATTAATTGAATCCTATGTTTAGACAATCACAGTCATTGTTTAATTTAGTTATTAATATAAATTAACAATAAAAGCTTGTTGTTTAAATTGAAAAAAAGAAGCAAAATTATTGTTTTCCATTTAGTAACTACTATAAGCTCTTCATAAATGAGCCAAATATTTTATTGAATAACTATTGGCTTGGAAATATTTTGTATCATGATGTGTATAGAAGGATTCATTTGTTAGTTATTTGGCAAACAGTTAATACATAATATGGGAGCTGTGTTAGTTGAGTTTACATTGTATGAGACCTTGAGAGCATGTCAATTAAGCTGTGCGATGATATTTCTCTATTTTTACAATTTATTGAATCATGTGTTGATGGAATTTGTATGACGTCAGATTAAAAATTCTTCTAAAGTAATTAACACAAGATGAAAACTCCCAAATAGTTGTAGATGCCTATTGTTGACTCAGTGTGTTCTAGGTACTCTTCTTACTTGACCAACTGGAAAATTTGTCACCACCTACTATGTCTTAATGATTTTAAAATGACTCTTAAATTGTTTTTATTGTATGAAACATATAAACAAGTTAATATCTACTCAACATATGTGATGACTACAAATAAAATTGAAAGTGAATGATGTCATAAAAAAGTAGCCCAAGATTGTTTATTTGGGTGTGGACTGTAGTTTTGAATGTGATGTAACTGACCTTGTAATTTTTAATACAACATTAAATTTATGAATCTTATAAAATTAAGTGGGATGTCGCATCCAATTATGCAAATTGTGTCTTATTAATAAAACTGAGCAAATTCTTCTATTTAACAAGTCAAAATGTTAAGTTTATGCTCTAGATTGAAGCTAAATACGGTGTGGGCGGTGAATATAGTCATCAACTAATAAAAGAGGTACCATCATTTGAGTCACCTTCAGTACTAATACACGGCGCTAGCGTTCCTTCATGCGAATGAATATAACATATTAAAGTAATGCAGCTCCTGCATTAAGTTATTAATTAAAATTGTCACTGGCCTAAAATCATTCAAGTATATTATCTGATTCTTGACTGTAGTGGAGCTAGCATTAGGCTGCAAGTTTTCATCTCTTGCACATGCTAATAATTATCAGCCTATCAGCATACTTGCTAGTATATTTAGAATCAAAATAATATTATGTCAATTCTACATTTAGAGCAAGCATAGAGTAGAACGCCCTCCAGCTAGATGGACCGATGACCTAAAAAAGTTCAATGGGTCTAACTGTATGCAGAAGGCAGAGGACTAAGTGTTATGGCGCGTGTTAGGAGAGGCCTATGTCCAACAGTGGACTGCAATAGGCTGAAATGATAATGAATGATGACATTTAGAACAATCAGAGAGGCTGTGCGAAAAATACATGTAATTGTTTTTATTCATGTCTAATTTCATTGACATCATTTGAGATAATAACCATTCCAACCATTATGGTTTGATTAGTGTTTATTTACTTCAATAGTGCTAATGTTTGATTCTGTGCTCTGGTTATTCCAATCTGTTTCTAAATATTCTTTGAAAATGAGTTCGCTTTTTCGATTCTGTACATGTTTGAATGAATTATTTTACTGTTTTCAAATAAAATTTTCTTTAACAGGCTAATAAGACCTTTTTCAAAAGCTCCATAAAAATTATTTTTCTTCTTTAAGTGGCACTAAGAGCTATTCTCTATAGAAATTTGAATTTTCAATAGAATGGATGAAGGTGTTTATATGCAACAATTCATACATAGAAACGACAAGCAACATGTACCTGCCACTGACCTAAATGAATGATTGTACATAATTCTATGACGATAGAAGTCACATTAATACTCTAATTGCATTGGCATTCCGATACTGATGCATGCATTTGAATAAAAATAAATTGTTCAAGTTTTGTAAGATTTCTGTATTTTTTTTTTCTCTGGCGACGGGGTAGCCTTAGTGGCATAACACACTTATTTTATCAGCTATGTTTGGTCCCATATCATAAGGGGCGAGCCTTCTACCGGCCAGTGTTCTAATCTTCACTTTTACCCCACCCGGGTATTGAACCCGGGACCTCTTGCGCACCAGTCGTACATACAATCCCACTGCGCCACCAGTTTCTTGGCATCTTTATATTTTTAATTATTAAAACCTATCCTTAGACTTATACAAACTACTATACTCCTTAAAACTAGTTAGGTACCTTCTCATAATGTACAGTCTATAGGCAATCACCACAGTTATATAACTTCTATGAGTCACGTATTGTTTATCTTCAACAAATTTAGTTTGTTTAAATTACCGACGAGATGATGCGAAACAGATCTTTGTTAATTTTGACAAGATTTTAATTGCGTTTATAAAAACATCTAGAATGCCATGTCTGTGTGGTACATTTGTCAATTTTATATGTAGATTAACATTACTTGCGGGCAGGACCGTATGTTGGCCTATGTCCTTCTCGAGGGAGGAGGTATTTTTGTATCAAACCAGGTCAAGAGTACTTTAGCAAATTACCTATAACATTAGCATTAGCATTGAAAATGTTGATTTGGATACTAAACTAATTAAACTTACTTTTTTCAACTGTATATTTTTTGATGTACCTATTTACATTTTATGCCAACCAAACAGATTTATAAATAGACCATTGATTAATTATATCGGTATAACATGCTTTGCGTTCTGATAACTGCCAAAGCAAAAGCACATATTGAAATTTTTATCAGTAACGTAATTTTAATTAATTAATTATTATTTACTATATAGGAGCCGCGCGGGGCCTCGCTCCTGTCGCTTTTGTTTGGCGTGATGTTATATAGCCTATAACCTTCCTCGATAAATTATCCAACACTAAAATAATTTTTCAATTCGGACCAGTAGTTCCTGATTTTAGTGCGTTCAAACAAACAATCTCTTCAGTTTTATAATATTATAGTATAATATAATAATAATAATGTATTATATGTAATAATAATATAATAATAATAGTGGGTACTTTATGCGCCTAAGTTCTCACGTATTTGATATTTAATTTTATGAAATCAGATTACAAGACACGTTGAAGAAGTAATTACAAGAAACAATGACGTTCAGTAATTCTTGTGTTTTACTCGCATGCACTTATTACAATTTATATTATTATTATTTCATACAATGTAAGAAATAACTGATAAAATCTGATTCGGTTTTGAAAGCTATGTAAGTGCTTGCGCTGATAATGTATATTATGCGCCAATGTAACATGTATGTGATTTTTCAGTTCGGAGCGGTCTAAAGTACGCGTGTCATTCTACCAAGGGGCGCGGCCACAGTGCCTGTCCCCCCCGCCGCCGGTGCCGCAGTCAGATTCCCACGTTCTTTACGCGGCTTTGCTCTCGGCCGCCGCCAACACTGACATGGCCGATCACGCAATGTACAACAGGCAGATCAGGTAAATACTATCTTTTGATTTACAAGACAGGCTGACACCTGTTTATACATAGTACATAATATATACACTGTACATACTTTATGGAATTATTATCATACTAGAAAGTGGCACTTTGATTAAATTTGATATCGATATCATGTTCATAATTGAATTTACTACAGTAGCAGCTCAGCTCAGATAAACAGTTTTATACCTACTGATAACTGTAATCTAAGGAACATTGGCTAATGGTCCTTTGCTGACATCATCTCTAGCATCTAGATAGTTTTCATTTCTATACAAAGCGCAATCATTATCTATTTCAGAAATGTCCGTATAAATCATTCTCCTATCGGGCATTAGATGATATTGCGACGTTAAATAACACATACATGGATGGTCGCGGTCAACCTAAGTAGTAATTTATTCAAACTGTTTTGTTGTTGTGTTTACAATAAAGTATACATAATACATGAATCGATGATGTCACCGGCCACACATAATATATTCATGCGAGCTCCATCATTGTGGTGTTTGCAAACACTTTAATAGCAATCAAACGTATTTGCCAACTGGTATTCTTTACATAAGTACTTCGTCGTACTATAATCGATTAGAGGACTCGAGAGAAGTATCTACTCAAGGACCCCTTTTTTAAAGCTGGTTATAGAGCTAATAAGAGGCAAATTAGTTAATTGCTTGATGGACATTTATAATAATTACTGTCAATAAACAGAGCATCTTCTAAAAAGCCTTATAAAAAATAAATTCTGCATGATTGACTAGGGATACATAACCGGTTTAAGTATTCATGTGCAGTAGAATTGTTGTCTACTTAGTTGAATTCTGTTCATCGATGCAACTTGTTATTGTTCGATATTCATACAGCCATTGTATTGTAATAATTGCGGTTATATATCTATTTTGAATGTAATTTGATTGTGTTTACAGCACGGAGAGCGGCTGGGACAACCCGTTCCGTCCGGATGGAGACTTGAGCCGCGAGGCTGATGAGATCGTGTCCTTGATCAAGGGCGGCAAACCGATCACACCGACACCTCCGCCAATTGCCGCGCCACAACTACCCGTACACGAAGAAAAAGAGGAGAAAGTGCATGTCAACAATGTTAATGTAAGAATAGTTCTTTTATATAACCTTGTCAATGCTAATGTCGCTAATCAGATAAAATAAGATGATAAAAATAAATAAACTCTGCAGGCCAACGCTTCGCCGCAAACGAAAGTGGCTAGCCCAGTGCAACAGAACACACCGAAGGCGATGAACGGCACGAAAAATGGATCAGTGGCAGAGGTGCGCGCCGGGCAAGTGGAGGTGCAGCGCGCGCCGCCACAAGAGCCGCAGCAGCCCGAACACGTGACCATTCGCAAGAAGCCCAAGTGCAAGTGCTGCGCCGTACAGTAAGGAGCCAGCTCGCTTCACACCGGTAACACGCTATGCTTTATGACGGCGTACCGCCAACCTTGGTGTTTACTCGGTGCTAAGTATTTCATTTCAAAACATATTTATGTTCATTGAAATATTTCTACAATCATAGGTACTATTTACAAAATTAGGTTCATCGTACCTAGTATTTACAAAATTCATCGCGAGTATGGCAGCTATTTTTATGTAACCTTTACATATTGTCATGTTAGTTTCACAGTGTTCGGTTGCGTACTGTATAGGTAGCAATTTATTGTATTTGTTATCATAAATGTTTTTGATAATTTTATGTGCTTAGTTTTTATCAACTCGTATTAGGGTACAAACAAACATGAAAGTATTTATTTTGTTTAGCTAGTCTGAGGAAAATCTTAGTTTGAGACATTGTTTAGTTGTCAGCCTATTTTAAAATAATTGTTTCTAATTTCAATGACGATGATTGCACTCAATGCAAGTGACACAGAATAATGTTTTGATTATTTGTAGAGAATCTCACAAAACGTAAAAGAGCTTCAGAGTTAGAGATAATTGTGTGAAAAAAGCTCTTAATATCACTACATAAAGCAGCTATGATGTTATTTCCACTTTGCTCATTTTAATCAATTGACATTTATAGAGAAATATCATAACTTCGAAAAGTAATAATTTATTTAGAAACTGTTACTTTAAGAGTTAAATCTGTGTTGAATAATATTATAATACATAATTTAAATGTATATTTTTATATCTTTATTTATAAAAAGTATTATAAACCTTACAAAACGGATAATTCAAGTATCGACGATATCATTGTAATAGTTAATAATTGGACAGATGTTTTCGCCATGGTTCTGTGCTACGCGTGAATACTATTGGTGGGTTTAGTCGACGTCGTTCAACATTGTTACTATTTGTATCACATGACTATGTCTGGCGTTTATCTCGTCAATAGTATTCGTGCATAAAAGTCCTATATAAGCCTATATTAGTTAAATGTGTAGGTAAATGTTTTAACTGTTGTTATTATAAACGTAGCCTCCTACATAATTCCACGCTTGCGTCCAGTAGTGTTGACACTCAAACTTTTTAAACAATGACGATATTGTGGTGGATAAGCTGGTCTGGTCATGAGATAATTTTAATGCGCCTACTTAAATTTTCTTCTTCAGAATCAACAAGACTGTATTTATTTGCTAATTGTACTTGGCAGCATATTGGATAACTGGTTTGTGAATGTAAAGAGCTAATACTACATACAGTTGTGGCGGACAATAAGTCGCTCCTGCATATAATTGTATTTAGTGCAAGCTAAGAAGGTAGGCCGAAGTCATTTGTATACATGACGGATATGATTAATTATTTAAGCTAGTTTCTGCTGAGAAATAGATTTAATAAAATTATATTAATATCGTGGGCTATTTTTTCTTAAAACCAAAAAAATATTTAACGAAATGAAAACGACTTGTATTATAATTACGATCAATCAAACATCGGCAGGACAGTGTTCAGGAATGAATATAGTTAGTAATGTGTAAAAAATCGATAGGTTCCAAAAGGAATAGAGTTTTTAAGGTAGCTAGACGTAATTAGTGAGGAAAAAATAGGATATCTGCATTATAAACTTGGTTCTTAAAACAGATAAATTATTTTTGACTTTGTTTAGGTTTTGTAGGCGAAGCTTAGGGAAGTTATTGAAGAGCCAGCGTGTTGAAGTATTTACACGTGTTCAGGAGGTGAGTTCGTTGACGCACTTTTGCGGCGGACATTCTACCACATTATGTATTATAATCTGAGCGTCGTTGCTGACTTAATATTATGTTAAACGGACTCACCTGCTGGGACGTCGGAAAAAAACATGATTATTTTAATGATTGTCGCAAGTACTCCATATATCCACCTATAGCATGGCTTGGCATGTATCAATTCTATCGCGAAATAGCTTTCTATAATGTTATCATCGCATTTGCATCATAAATCGGTGTAAAATTTTAAATCTATAGTAAATGTTCCCATAGAAGAATTAACGAACTGATAAGTACCTAATACTTTATGCACTAGCCTGTTAGGTGTCTATTATATCTACGGCCAAGCTACAGGTGGCTCACCTCAAAGTAGAAGATATATGTATGAGATTCCGATTTCACATTTCGTTATAATACATTAGGAGGCGTTACTATTCAGCCCCAAATTTAAATCTCGTATATTTCTGTAAGTGCTTGTTAACATTTTGTTATTTTTTATTACGTCATATTTTTAAGTGCGTTTATTCGGGCACAAAAATTATGTTCTTATTATTCCTGTATAACAACTAGTGCGCTAATAATAATATTGTTGGATGTAAATATGTACTGCAGGTTTATATTGTTTAGATAGACCGATTATCTCAGGGCAAGCTTTGATCCATTGACTCTACAAGTTTCACAGGCTAAGTCGTATTACATCTCTGTTGTCCTTGTCCAGTAAGACAAAGACAACATGAGGCTTAACTTGGTTAACTAGTATAGTTTAATGATGATTAGCTAAGTGCTGCTTTATTTTACCAATTGACGGGTTTCATAACATTTACTTTGATTACAAAGTTATGGCGATAATATTTTTTTATTCGTAAATATTTGATTTTAATATACAATTCACAGCCAGGATTACATATTTAAAATGTCTCAAAATATTTAGTACTAATTAAAACTATAAAAATAGTATTATATTATTTTTGAAAGACGGGGTGAATAAAACAATTGTTGAATATTTATTAAGTTACAATTAAGTCAATAGATGTCCGTTTTTCTCATCTCTTTAATCTTATTCACCCTTTTTTATGGTAATAGCGCATTGTTTTCTGTAAATGGTATCGTAAGCGCGTCAGTTACAGTCACTTTTTGTTCTGAGACACTGTTTCAATCAACGATTTCGTGAAGATCTCATTCGATACAGCAAGAAGGCACATAGATACCGATTGTTGGTTTGTTGTGCCGAAAACGTTGATTGAGTAGCGCCGCTGGGCTTAATGATGCACTGAGAGTAGAAGAGCTAGAACAGTATTATTTGTGTATAACAATGCAGGTACACATCAATCGTCTCACAATATTATTATTACGACTATAGTACGTTTTCGTGTAATGATGTAATTATGTATGTAGTCATTAATATAAAAATATTCGTACCTAATAAATCACCTTTTAGGATTCAATTTGACGAAAGTATGTTCCTTAATAAAGTTTTTTATTTCTAAGTAAAATACCGGCATTAAGGTTCCATATTTGTAATAAGTGTTCCAAATGGTAACAAACTAAATTCATCGATGTGAAGGTAATCCTCCTATCTCTCCTATTTGCGATATTGAGATTCTAATCTAATTATTACACGATTCTATATAAATGTGGAGTATCTTCTTATTTTCCATAATTTACTATGTATTAGCAGATTGTAATACATACCTAAAATGACATTATATTTGTATAAAATCTTTACTTTCTATTATTGTCAATGAATATGTACAAATTGATTACATTGTAATTATTTATATTAAATCTTTAAAGGCGAACTGTTGTTTTCTTCAACTACGAATCTCCATTCTCCTCCATGCAGAAATGCAGTAAAGTAACTATGTAACTATGGGACTACAGTATGGGGTTCTTCAAAAAAGGAGTGAATAGGTTTCTTAAGGGTCGGCAACGCGCTCGTGATGCCCCTGGTGTTGCAGGCGCCCATAGGCTACGGTAACCGCTTACCATCAGGCGGACCGTACGTCTGTTTGCCACCGTCGTGGTATAAAAAAAAAAAAAAACTATGTATTTGTTTTCATTCAACTATTACCCCCTTATTACAAAATACGCCATTGTTTTAGTGTCAAAGTTGTCAATTTAAACCTGGTTTAATGCTTAGTCCATATTTTGTAATAAGAGGGTTAGGTTAGGGTCTTATGCAAATGAAACTCTAGATGAATCCTTTCTTTATCAACATTTAATTAGTTAAACAACATTACACTTTCAATAATAATATAGTCATATTGGTCTAATTTTGAGATAACAACACTTATTAATAACTTTACGATAAAATGTCGGCGCTGCCACTTCACCATATTGATCAAGTGTTTAATAGCTTATTACACTACACGATGGGTCCGTTAAAGGCACCTAATAAACACCATGGAGTGTAATATTATACAATTGATCTGTTAGTTTAATAGACTTCACGGTCTTCAGGTGCCTTAAAGGGACCCTGAATATCGGGTAGAGTAATAACCCCTTCAGTCCTAGTAGTATAATACCTATAGTATGTTTATAGTGGAAGAGAAGGAATGCTTGTTGTAAGGAATGAGCTGATGTATTTAAAACATTTTGAAACAAGCTATACTATAAACTAGTAATTAACGCCAGAAGAAGTGCTTGCTGAACTAAACCATGTTTAACGTGTGGCTGACACTGGTTTGGACACCATCGGGATTTTGACAACACAAATAATTAGTCGCTACTTGGTCGAAATTAGTCGTCAAGTATAAGAATTGGTATCAAAAAAATTAGTCGTCAAGTATAAGAATTGGTATCAAATGGTTCAAAAGTTATAAGCGTTTTTAGTTGGCCGATCTGGAGAGTCTAAACTAAGACACCTAGCGAAGGTCTGTTTTCTCCCAGAACCAGTCACCAAATTCGATTTCGACTATACCTTAAAAATTAAACTCCTTATATCTATTAAACTAAGACCCGACCAATTCTGATGTTTGGTGACTAATTTCCACCAATTAGTGACTAATTCTGGGAAAAACAGTTCTTCGCTAGGTGTCTTAGTTTTTGAGATATAAATGTGACGAAGCTGGAAAGACTCCCCAGATCGGTCAACTAAAAAGGCTTATAACTTTTGAACCATTGATTGACCAATTCTAATATTTGACGACTAATTTCAACCAAATAGCGACAATTTTTTTGCATTATCAAAATCAGAATCCGGTGTTGGCCAAGCAAACATAAAGAAATATCGAGGGCGATGGAATTGTGACCTCCCTTTGGCTTTGCCGTAGTCGGCTAAATACGATGTGCCTCTATCGTCTGTATAATAGATGTGTGTGAAGTATCATCATACTAGCCCAATGACGCCCACTGCAAGACAAGCTTCGTCACTCAGTGAAGCGTTGACGCGACCACCTTAAACCATGGTACGCCACGACGACAGTCAACCTCTAAATTATCCTTTTTTAATATTTTTTTATGGTACATAACAGTATATTTATTTTACCAACATTATATTTACCTTAAAAGTTAGATGATTCTAATTATTGATTACCTACGTAAATTTGCTGTGAAATAATAATAAAAAGGGCTAAAAATTATGTATGTAACTTCGTAATTCATATTTTTTAAATAAGTTTATCCGGACAGGAACATAATAAGGATTCAGAACGCCTATTTACTGCGAGAATTTATTACAAGGAACACATAATACTTTATTTTCATAAAATATATTTCGAGTTATTTATATCAAAACTATAATGTACACAAATATTTAATTTAAATATACGATACAAGGATTCTAAAATGTAGGTAATATAAAATATTGTATCCTGGATTAAGTAACAAATTAATATCAGTGCTTTGAGCAAAAACTAAAAGCTAGAAACAATTCAGGTAAGGCATACTTAATTATAAAAATAACAATGGTAGAAAAACTAATATTCAAAATGGAATTAGTCCACTTGTGTAATGCATACAGGATGAAATGGACCTCATTTTTTATTTAAACCGGCGAAAATGTGTGAAAAGATTGATGAATATTGAAGAAACGAAAGAAGTATGTCAGAATCGTAGCACGTGGAAGGAAATAGTATCTGCTTACCCCTCTGTTGGGTAAGAGGCGTGATCTATATGTATGTATGTAAATCATGGTGAGTTGAGTCTAACAATTCTGAGTAAGTGGGTTTGACTTGTGGAAAATGTATGCTTCAATCTTCATGATCAAAATATACACACAACAGACACATTTATCTTGACATATATTACAAAATTGATGAAGTACAATTAGTTTTGATAGAATAAATGCACTAAAAACGAAATAAAATCAAATTCTACTCAATAGATAAAATAATTCGAGTATAATTCGGATAATAACTATTAATTGCAATAAATCGAGTTATTCCCAGATGCACCCACTATCGGCGCCACCACTGGTGAAAATTGGGATTTATTTCCGAATAATGCACCATTTATCACCACTGGTGGCAACTGGGAACAAAAATAGTGGCCATTCCCAATTGCCACCAGTGGTGATAAAAGGGAAAAATAAATTGATACTCCCCCAGTAGTGGCGGACTGATACAGTTAAACCTGAATATATAATAGTGATATGTTGTGTGGGGCAACTGGGAATAACCCAATAAATCTACTTTACCTAAAGCTTAATTTACACTTAACAAGCGCATTGAGTTTTAATAAGTTGGTCCTGATCTGTTGTCTTTAAGAAATTCTTGTGGATAGTCATATTTACTCAAAGGATGGTATTTAAAAAAAAAAGTTACTGATGGACTTTTGCTGTTTAGAGTATTTTTATGAGAACCACCGTATGCCTTTCGTGGGTCGTATAATGTCCACAGAAGCGGTGCTCCTAGATCTTTTTTTCTAAGATAATAACATGCCCTTATCACACAAAAGTTATTATTCAAGTGTAAATCAAGTTTAAGTTGCAAAACATAATATAAGTTTGTCTGGATCAGGTAACTACTTTTATGGCAATTAAATTAATTTTCGTACTTATTTCACAACAATTAATTATTAATCTATGGCTTACGTATAACACTTATGATGCAGCGTCCTATTTAGACGAATTAAGGAGTATGTTATGGAGCAATGTGGCTAATGTCTTGTGCTCGTTTATAGAAAGAAGCCTGGTGCGACGGTTTATTAGGCACTCAGCATACATAGTGGCTCCTTTTCGCTTGATGGAAAGCCAAAAAAAGAGCTCAGAATGCACTGGCAGCAGACGGGAAAATTAAGTGCCATGTCAGCTGGCTCACAAGGTGCTTCTTCACGCTTCTCTTGAAGGATTCCTGATCTTAAGATTTGTCTTGTCCACTCTACGCCGGAATCAGTCAACGGCGTACACCAGTCTCATAGTGTATAAAGTAATAAAGCTTGTTAGTGACCGCGACTAGGGACACTTACTTCGTTTACGTAGGACGCTTTTTCTAATAATTGATTTTTAGTAATTCGGGAGTAAATTGATAACAATATATTTTAGGCCTTACATTATGTGTCATGTAGATATCATGTAGATCAAAGTTACTAATACGTACGTAAGTATGTTATACAGTGGAAAATGGTTCATCCAAAAATTGCATCAAAATGTATTTTTTAAATAACACGAAATGTATATAAATGCACAGTACAAGTATTATGTATGTAATTTTAAAAATATTCAATACAATAAAGAGATAGTACAAAAATATATGATATTTATCTGTTGAATGATATTTCGAGTGCTTTATTTAATATCAAGGATACGTCCATCGGTGGGAAGTTTTGAAGTAATTTGACATTTGATGCAAAGTCGCCACTGAGCAGATCGTTTCTTACTAATCTGTGGACAAATAGAAGATAATTAAGTACAATACCTTTTAGACTATTTATTAGGATTGGTCCGTTCCAGATATTATCTAATATAAAGGTAGCAACATCAATTGGCGAACGCAACCGGATCACGTGACCTACTATCTAGAATCTATATGGACCACAAAGCAACAGAATGCACTGTGCCTTATAGACTTGTGTGTGTGTGTGTCCCATGTCGCTTCGTCTTCGATACCAGAATCTTTTATAGAAATTAAGGACGTATTTGCACATTTCAGATATATTCGATAATTCGAAATAGGATATATATTACTGTCTATTTCTTGGTAATCCAAAATGGTACTCGAACAGGGTTGGCATGTTTAAAACAAGTTGTTTAAAACATGTGTTTTAAACAGTGTTTAAAACGTTATAAAAAAAACAGGGTTTCAAACAAATTTTTATTGCAAAATTAAATGAATACTAGTTATTTTTTTCCTTATTTCTTTTATTTAATCATCAATCAATCGTCGGAACACAGGATGTATTGAATTAAGATCAATTTTTATCATGCAGTGTTTAAAATAGTATAAAAGTGAATTATATCAGGCTTAATCAATCAAAAATGGATGATAACTTAGGAAAAAAAAAAAAAAAAACACCTGTTTAAAACATTTTGAACTGTTTGTTTAAAAAATTAAAATGTAAAAAAAAAAAAACTGTTTTTTTCCAACCCTGTACTCGAAACATGTTCAGCAATATAAGTGCGTATCAATTGAATGTAATGGACTTTATTTGTACGCACCACAATCATACAGAGTGTACTCTGAGTGTCATTGTGTTCTGATAGAATCAATTCGCGTACTATCAATTGAAACGAGTGACGTGGTTTGTAGTTTTGTACAGAGTATAAGTGAGTGCCATAAAGAAATATACCTTACGTTGCAACACACTAGGTCAAAATCTAAAAATACAAAAAAAACTGTTGCTATATCTTCTATTATTTTTTTATTTGTTGAAGCTAAGTGTTACATGATATGATAATCCAAAATAGTTCGCGGATATTTATTTTTTATTATTACCGCATACTAGCATTACCCGCGACTTTGCTATTTTGCTCTAAAAAGCTGTTATTTTGATATTAAAAACAGACAGTTAATTTTTTTGTACAAAAAACTAAAATTAAAGTGTTTTATTATTTCATGTGTATCCTTTCATAGAATAACACATAGCGTGGATGAATAGACATCTTGTCAATTCTATAGCCACTGAATAAATATATAGCAACGCAACACTACGAGCCGCGCAGCACTGCTGCCTAGATGACCTAGATCGGAAACACCGCGGAAAGCAGCACTGCTTTTGCTCTTGCTGCGCAACAGTGATGTCGAAATCGGAAGGGTGGGATTGTCCCGTAAGTCCTACCACTATTTTGGTATTGTATACAACAAATAATTCGAATAAACGCATCTTCGCATTATTGTCTTTTTAATGAAACCAGTTTGGAGCACATCGCTTGGATGGTTTCAAAATCTATAATGGACACACAACAACTGTATTGTGAAGACCCAAACTAGATTACCACTTTTTTACAAACCACGCAACCGAAGCCGTGACGTGAGCTAGTATAAAATATAACAATACTCACAAGATCATAGCACAGCAGATGTATAATAAGAAATCAAATCTCTGTGCATCAGCGAACATTGAATCCCAAATTCTTTCAACATCCGGCAGAGAGAACTCTTGAGAGAGAAGTAAAGTCAACCATCTGAAAATTAAAATGTTCAAATTTAATACTCTATGTGTAGAGTCAAATGTCACTACCCCATCTCAACCCGTGGGTGTCGTAAAAGGCGACAAAGGGAAGTAACTTTATGCAGACATTAGACATTAAGCGGGATTGATTAGTCTTTCATCTATATATATAGTCCGTATATTGCTCACACAAACTTTCACAAATGGCAGAATTATCCGGTAATACATGAATTATTGCATGCGTACGCTTTGGGAGCCGAAAGAGAAGAGAGGAATGAGCGAGCTAATTCGTTAGTCGTTCTGGAAGGCGGCGCTCACGTCGTGGACGTGTTACGTTCGGAAATGCTATAACATCAGTACTGCGAGAAAAAGAAGATTCGAAAACACCGTCTGGCCAGCGTGGTATAGTAGGCTAAATTCCCTCCACATTCTTTGGAGGAGACTCGTGCCCAGCAGTGGGACGTTTATGGGTTGAAATTTAATTCAAATTATCTGGCAATAGATGCATTTACATTATGTATAGCCAGGTAGTGTCCATTTTGGAAACTACAAGCTATGAATGCTAGGTCAAATTTACTTTAGCTATAACAGGCCAGAAACGTAACGTTTACCAATAATAATGGCATACCCCATAACCTAGATAATAAAATTTTAAAAATGCGATCCGTCAATCTAACACGTTACACAGTCAATCTGGATCAAAATCATCTCGGATCTCGATATAGATTGACTGTGTATAGGCTTTGATGAGCACCTTTTTTTTGTTCTGTGTTTCTATATTGTTGTTCTTTCTATGTTAGTGTTCTATATTATAAAAAGAAAATATATATATATATTTAAGTAGTATATCAGCTTTTTAGTACCCATAACACAAATAAATATAATTTCTTAAATTGCTTGAGAATAGGTTTAATTGAGAATAGGTGCTGTGAGAACATGTGAAATAATATTTTTTATTTTTATTATAATCCGAGATCTAACCTGAAACTGTAGTACTGTGGCCTTAATTCCTGTTTCTCTAGTAAACTAAACACAGCTGGATCATTTTTCTTAACGATTTCACCGAGTTTGCACATAACATAGTTGATTCCACTGTCGGACTCATCCAAGGTACGTATGAAGAAGTCTCGGATCTCAGCCATCAGGTTTGTAAAGCAGAAGAAACAATCTGCTTCCGCATGTTCTGTTTGAACAATAGTTTGTTTATGTACTTAGTTTAAAAAGTAAAATAAAAAAAAAGTGATGTCTATGATAAGCATGTTTCCTACATTCTGGGTGTACGATGCTACGATGCGATATAATATGTAGGTAGTTATTTATAATTTGTTTTTTAAAAGATGTTTTTATTAAATATTCAGTTTTACATTACGTCGCATCGTAAAAATTTACGGGCTAAATCAGCTGGGTTGCGACTTAAAAGGTCATTGACCCGAACTTTCCACGCTTATAACCCAGTAGGTATGTTATTTTGGGTACAGCGACACAGGATTTATTCCCTAGATGTGCGTATGTGAAAGATATTTTACACCCCTTATATTAATCTCAATCCTCTGTGCTTTTTGAAAAGAAACGATGTTATTAACTGATGATGTTACTAACTTCGGTACTCCTTGTCCGGATCTATAGCGAACGTGTGGTATATAGGGCCAATGATCTCGTTCATGCCTTGCACATAGCCCTGGCCGGGGTTCAGCTTGGCGTAGAGAAACAACATGCGCTCCACCACCTCCCAGTGCGCCTCGCAACCTTCGTTCAGTGGGGCGTAGTCTCCGCTGTTCACGCTATCGGTCCGCCGAATTTCATTACTCAACTAAAAATATACATTTATATTAATATTTCATTCAACATAATAATATAATTCAATTTGCCAGTCATCGTGCCGTAACGGCTAACATCGCTGTGTCCAGTCTGGTATGGGTGTACTTTGTGTCCCTGTATATTTGCAAAGTCCCCGCGACACAGGGTTTATTCCTAGGTGCGGGCGTTGTGTTTTAAAATAAAAGAAATAAAGATAAACAATAACATTCAACCGGTCCTATTGAAAATCTCCCCTACCTAACACTATTCCACAACCTGTACATTCTGGTGGTATTCATTAGCAACCCATTAAGTCCCACTGCTGGGATCGAGTCTTCTCTCCTCTAACTAGAGAGCTGAGAAGGTTTAGGCCATAATCCACTCACGCTGGCCTAATGCGGGTTGGTGGATCAGACATACTCATAGAATTTCTTCTAGGGTATGTGGGTTTCCTCACTATGTTTTCCTTCACCGTTAGCAGATGGTAAGTCACTTGACTAGTACATATAAATTCCACAAAGTGGAATCCACATTGGTCCTGCCGGTCTGGATTGAACTCGGACCGCGTGATTGGCACGCCGCCGGTCCCTTATCCATTCAGCCACCATCGTCACCATCTGGTGGTACACTTTACAAAACATCTGTTACACCTATATATTTGAGGTTTGATATAATAATTTTAATTAATGTCTAGATGTGTATTTAACCGACTTCAAAAAGGAGGAGGTTCTTTAATCATTTAAATATTATATTATTTTGTATTGCCTATCTCTCACAGTGGACGTCCTACAGCTGACATGATAATGATGAAACATTCCAGGTTTCTTTAACTAACTACTTTAACTAAGAGTTCCGTTTTGCCATTTTGGCTTTAGAACTCTAAAATACTGTAAAATAACATAGTTATAATTAGCATAAGAAATTTAATATAATAAAATTACCTTAGCAACTCCAAGCCCTCTCCTTTCTAATGTTGAAAACTTTAAAACGGATTGTTCAACTCTTTTATGCAGTCTTTTTACTCCATTACTATTCACTATCTAAAAGAGTAAACAATTTCTGATAAAAAATATGAAACACATTAATATTAGTGTAAAAACAACGAAGTATCTAAACAAGCTTTCTATCTTTAATCTCATAATTAAATTGAAACAAAATATGTTTTACACCATATATCCTTTTAGAAAAAGGATGATTATTATAATTATTATCTATTCAGATTATAGTAAGAAAAAATCCAGTTATGCATACGAGTAATACACAAAAGTTCTGAAATTGTATTTTATAATTTAACGACAAAATATTTATAAGCAAATTTTTGAATTCACAAACATCAATCCTCACAAACTTTTACATTTTTATTACACATATAATAGTAAATAAATACAAATAACAATGATTTACCTCAGGACAAGGGAACTCAGTGGCAGATTGGAAGAACGATATATCAGGGCATAGCCGCCGCACGTCTTTGTCTATCTGCAGCAGTACTTCATTATCTTTAAAATATGTGCTCCAAGAACTGTCTGGGCTGATGTTCAGGGGGTGATCACTTGGACCACCGGGTGACACAATGATTTCATCTAAAAGTATAAATAAACACTTAATTCTAAGTACTGAACACAAACATACTGTATCAGGATATATCTTAATATTTAGCTAGTGAATATTAAACCACAGAAATGTTTCCCCTATATACCTACCTATAATTTTAAAATTTTTCTTCTTATATGTACATTCCTCACAATTCAATGAATTTAAATCCAATTTTTAAAGCCAATCGGTCCCACCAAGCTCGTATTTTATGTTTTTATTTATATACATTACGTAAAACTGGTTTAAAAAGTCGTATTAACGAACAGAAGAAGACCTGCGTCGATAAAAGTATTGAATCTGATTTTATATTACCTATATAATGTTTGTAGTGCTGTCTCTTTTCAACAAGGGTATTCTCCCATGAATTCTTCTGGTGAGGTAAGTAGAGCAGTAGTATCTTCCACACAAGAGATCTCATACCTTTTTCATCTGGAATGCCTGAAGATAAATAAAGGAAACATGACAATTTAAAAATATTCCCAATAACTCACATCACCTGAGATTTTTTTATTATTTACAAATCAGTCATTTACAAAGCAAAATTTCTAATTGACCTATCAATTATTTATTTGTTAGAATATGGTTTACATAGGACTTAGTGTCTACTACTGATGCAAATTTATGAAGTGCGTAAGCTGCGCTAATAATTTTATTGCCTAAATTTCCATATCTTACTAAAATTCCTTTTTATTGAGATCTCTGAGCAATTCATACAGGATTATTATATGAATATTGTATCTAGTTCTTGCAAATAAGCAAATTGGTCCATGATAATTATACTGGGTGGAAAAAGATCCCTCTTAGTACTTAAAACTAGTGATAGTACTGGCATACAAGATACAATCCCACTAAAAAATGCATTATAAAATATGAGTATTGCCTTGGAGCTGGACATATTAAAAAGGAGGTAGCGGTCAATTATTAAAAATTATTAACAACCCATTAGTTGGTCTATTTTAGAAATTATGTGAGCCGCTCTGATTTTTTTTTATATCCATCATCATAATTATTAGCCTAAGGACATCCACTATTGGACATGGATCACTCTAAGAGAATACCAATAGGACCTGTAATATACATCATGCATCCAGCTAGACCCTGCGGTTTATGATAATTTTTTATATATAGTGTAATACAGGAACCTACAATAAATCTTGTATACTTATGATACAATAAAAAATTAGGTATACATCATTATGTAATTTCTATTAACTTATTAATCTAAAATGTTAAATATGGCAAACCCTATATTAATAATATTATATTGTTTCCATATTGCAGCCATTCCATATTGATGTATGTAGTATGTTTATTTCCTGTGCGCGTTGAATAATAAAATAGTTATGCCAATCACAGGGTACTAGCTGAAAATCAGTGCTTTGCCTTAAAGCACAGCGTATACTTAGCTATATCTCCTGCTACACATATGTAATTTTGTCTGCTTTCTATGTTCATGTATGTGTAAATGTATCTTAAATATTGTGTAAATATTAATCTTTCGTTCTTCTCTTTGTATTCTATTTTTATGTGTGTGTCAAAATAAATGGTTTATTATGTGTTCATCATCATCATCATCATTTCAACCCGTAAACATCCCACTGCTGGGCATACACTATATGTATTACTATCAAGAAGATTGGAGATTGGAGACATGATCAAAGATCATGTGGAGCACAAAGTTCACCTTCTGGTCTTCTCACCCTAGGGATAGGGTAGCACTTTTTACTATGAAAATATTCTATTGTGCATATAAAACAAATTGTTTCAGATGCACTAAAAGTCAGTAATTTATTCTTACCATTGAATGCAAGTTTTCTCAGCTTTTCTATATCAATTATGTCTTCTTCAAGCAAATCTTCAAATGCTTTTATTCTGCAAAACAAATATTTTTTATGAGGGAGAGTACATTTATATTATATTACTGACATATTGATTATAAAATATTTTATTGAAAAAACATATAGTACTATATCAATGGTTGTTTTTAGAAATCATTGGGACCAAAAAACATAACCACATTAGAAAGAATATAAATTTAGTAGGTTTGTGTTCGTGTCAATAATCAATAACCAAAATTAATTAACTTTCATAGACGGTAATACGCCTTTTTTCTATGTCAGCAAGTTTTAAACACTACTTGTTGGACATGCACAATAAACTTTAATAAGAATAAACAGTGATATTACATGATTACTTTAATAAAGATGTATGCAGGTACATTACCTCGCTTTATGTAAACTCATTTTAGTAAAATTGTTTCTAAATTTCTTGACTCTAAACAATAAAAATTAAATTTGATTGAGTTTCTTTGGGTTGGTTGAAAGTATCAAAGTAGCAACCACAGAATACATATACCCTGACCTATTACATTTGACATTTTAAACTATAATTCTGACAGATCAGAATTATAGTAAAAATGTCAAACTTATAATTATAAAGGCACTGACCTGTATATACCTCTGGACTGGTAGTCCTATCTATACAAATGACAGCTAATTTTTTTTGTCTATTTGACCAATTAGCGGAGAAGATTGAAACTACCTATATTTGACGTAATATTGACGTATATAATACTTTTTGTAAACAAAGTGTTGGTGATGTCCATATCGTCATATCGATAAATATGATCATAGTCTGATGTGATCTATGGTTGCAAACAAAATTTTAATTTGTACATAGAAGTAAATGAAATAAAAGCTGACTGCCCATTTTTTTTCAGACATTATCTAGGTCCCTAGGGTTTTATAATAATAGATTTTTATTTCATTATAGATTTAAACCTGCTCCATCGTTTCCAAAATCATGGCTAGCCAACATGAAAGCGCCCCTTAATGGGACTCCAAATGCAAACAGTCGTCTTTGTTCGAAACATTTGACGAATAAGTCCTTTAAGCTGTTGTTTTGATATTACAAACAGACACTTCAATTTTATTTATTTGAACAGATACTGCTATTAAAATCAGGGTCTTCAAAATCAATTCACGTCACTAATTAATTTCGTAATGGATTATTAAAAATTATTTTCCCTTTTTCAGAATATGTTTATATCAAATCTTAGAATGAAATCTATCGATAGGTATGTGTTAAATCTACAAAGTTTGTCACATCACTAATTTTAGTTCATATCTTCGCCGTCACTGCTTACAGCGCACAAGCACAATGGCGAAAATCAAACAGCGACAACATCAGTTTCAAAGACGCCTGTACAGAGGTATATACAGGTCAGTACTCAGTGCTAATTTATTGGTATAGGTAACATTAAAGTAGAAAGCAGACTTCAAAACGGTAACGGTATTGCAATAGAAAAAAAAAAAAGGTAACGGTGGGTTACCTAATAAAAAATTACATATGCCCTACTAATTCTATTACTATAATAATATAATTTATGTATCCCAGAATTATATTTTTATATAAGCTCTTGTAATTTTGAGTCAGGAGTATAATAATGAATTTAATGTACAATTCCGTAAGTACTTAACTATTTTCGGGGAAGTGGTCAATATTTATTGTACCTACCTTAAAGTACTACTTACTCAAAATATTAATATTTCTAATATTATTATTAAACGGTAATGTGGCTAGCCTTTTGAGTACGTTTCCTTCATTTCGTTTTTTCATCAGATATATTTAATCAGATATTCTATTTAAAGGAATTTCCTGTAAATAGAGTATCTGGTTCTTTTTTCTTTTAATAGGTTAGCTGTGTGTGTTTTTAAGTTATGTATAAATATCTTATTGAATAATTAAACCTTATTATTAAAAACAATACATCTGGTTATTATTATTATGTATTTTGCAGAGATATAATGATACATTATGACTATGCATTGCATTGTCTTGGTGCAAAAATAATGTATCTTTAAAAATGTAAATATATAATAAAAAATAAATATAATTTCATTTTATATCACTTTAACTCTGCAAAATCAATATTCGTGCGATGAATAACCAGATGTATTGCTTTCCATCCAACGTGGCAATGCTGCCAGTCTGTTGGCACGTTTCCGGCGAAGAGCGGTAGTTATGCGAAGGAATTAATTTTGGTCTTTTTCATATATTATATTCATCATTTTAACCCAACACCCCACTACTGGGCACGGGTCTCCTGATCTCCTCCAAAGAATGTGGAGGGAATTTAGCCTACTATAGCACGCTGGCCAGACGGGTTGGTTTAGGGTTTATTTCGAATTTACCTTTTCTCGTAGTGCTCTCTGCTCAGTTTTCAATAAACTTTTTCCGTTACTACACAATTGTTTCATATCTTTTTTTAAAAGTTTGATGTAGGTGGAAGTAGATAAATCATCATAAAATAATTTATTGATTAATGTAAGCGATCGTCTACGTCGAATAAAGATTCGATTCCGGAATTAAATTTATAGAAAAATGTTTATTTCACATATTTACAAGAAAATATTATTATTATTTGCTATGCATGCCACTACACCGCCAGGCGCCAGACAGTCAGACATGCGGTCTATATAATGTCTTACTCGTCTGACTTGAGTCACACAATTCAATCTCCATTATTAACTTTTTAACTTTTCATATACATCAATACATCTCATCAGGAATTCTCTATAATAAATCTAATCAAATTTCCTTAAAGTTATTATTATCATTAGTTAAATTTAGCAATCTCCCAATAAATAAAGATATTATTAAAAACTGGTATTACTGTGTTGGTGACGTCTTTTGTCAAGGTTGTCACCTGTCAAATATTTTTTAATTTATCAAAAATGTGACTATCTCAGTCGTGTAAATATGGCCCATTGACCTCCAAAATTTAGGAATATAATTTTCTGTAAAGAATAAATTTTTAGAAGAAAGAAATTGACAAAGTATTTCCGCCTAAATATAATTATACCTCTTAAAATTACCAAAGAAGAAGCGGGCCTGGGGCTAGGTGCCCCAGGCCCGCTTCTACTATCAGCCTTTTATTTTCCTTATTTTATTAAGATTTCTTGATTCGTTTTGTACGAAGTTGGGGTCCTACAAAATATTTTTTTGGTTTATGTGATTGGCGTTTATATGTTATTGAAAATAGATATAGTACCTACTAAAATAATTATCATCATCATCATCAGCAACCCATTAAGTCCCACTGCTGGGCTCGGGTCCGGTTGGTATAATATATTATATATATTATAATTCATGTTATTGCTATCAAATTTTTATATAAAGTAACTAAATCAAATAAAAGTTGTTACACTATACAGCGCGGCTGCCAATTTTTTTTCTGACATTTCATTGTAGATTTTCAATAGATCCAGGCCTAAAAACATTATCTCAAATAAACAGACAAATTTTCCAAAGTGTATTTTTGTTTTATGTAACGTACATACACACGTACAAATGCCTACTATAAAAAGCTGTTGTTTTGATTACAAAGAGACCCTTTAATTTTATTTATTAACTAGTTACTGTTAGTTTCCGTTTTTTTTAGAAAATAATATATTTAATCTTTAATGAAATCCATCGATACGTGTCAAATCTAGTTTTGCACATCACTAGTTTTAGTTCAATGAAACACCGCCACTGTATACAGCGCGAAATGGCGAAAATCTAGTAGGTATATCATCAGTGTGACAGACGTCTGTCCACATAACACAAGCAAATATAATTGCTTACTTTTTGTACTAGATGGCGCTGCGTGTGTCAATGTGTGAAAATGTTTTATTTATAGTTCTACTTTTTTATGGTAATTAAATGTTAGAAAAAATAGTTTATTGTATAGAAAAAAAAACCGGTTAAGAGCATGTCGGACAAGTTGGCATAGCATCAGTTTGACAGTCGCCTGTCCACATAACACATTACAAGCAAATATAAATGCTTTTGGTACCTACTAGATGCCGCTGCGTGTGTCAATGTGTGAAAATGTTTTATTCATGTGTATGTTCTACTTTTTGATGGTAATTTAATGTTCGAAAAAATAGTTTACCGCATAAAAAAAACCGGTTAAGAACATGTCGGACCATGCTCCATGTAGGGTTCCGCAGCAAAAGAGCGTATCATGATAGCGCTTACGTCCTTTTGTTGAGATACGCAGTTTTTCGGCAATTACTTACCTACTCAAAAACGGCACATCCGTGTGTTCTATTTATATTTATTGTAACAGCTTTTGTACCACATTTTAAGCAAATAAACTGATTGATTGACCCGACTATGTTTAACATAATTTTAGTTGAAAGTATTTAAAGCGTTATCTTTGTGATTTTTCCTTTTTTGCCCATGGTCCTACTGCGTGGTTCTATTGGTCTTCAAATTTTTAGATTTTACGGTTTAGAAAATAGAGGGGGGGAGGGGTGAAAATATTCCGAAAATATACTTATTAGAAACGTATCAAAATCGGTGAAATCATTATAAAAATAAAAGTATATTGTAGCGCCTCTGGCTAGCTATTAATATCCATAACACCCATCTTATAACTTTTCCCCAACAATCAAACCCAACACACATTACAGAACCCACAACTAAATCGGTCAAACCATTTCTGAGATGAATGGCAATATGTGGAAACACGAACACACAAACGTAAACTGAAATTACCGGCCGAAAATGTTCCGACAGCTCCTAATCAAGGGGACGGGTTTTGAGAATATAATAAATACCTAATATTATTTTGTTTTGACTGGCCTGTTGGTCTAGTGGTTAGTGACCCTGACTGCTAAGCCGGAGGTCGTGGGTTCGATCCCCATCCAGGACAAATATTTGTGTGATGAGCATAAAGGTTTGTTCTGTGTCTGGGTGTAATTTATCTATAATATGTATGTATTTACAAAAAAAAAAATTTAAGTAGGTAGTATATTCAGTTGTTTAGTACCCATAACACAAGCAAATATAATTGCTTACTTTGGGACTAGATGGCGCTGTGTGAATGTGGTTATTATTATTATATTATTATTATTATTATAATAATTAATAATATTCACTGACGAAGGCTACTTTTGGCAAGGCAAGGCAGTCGGGTTTTTTGTTTTTTTTTAAATAAACACTTGTTGACACAGTATAGAACACTGTAGTTTATCTAAGGACGATCGGGGAATTAATTGCCTTCTCTTGCGTTAACGCTTAGGTTGTCTCCTTTTACTTTTAGTTAAATATTATTTTTTAATGTAAAGGCTTACTTACACATCATTATAAGTACTACGATAGAATAAATCATAGATTAGCACGCGGATCCTAGGTCTATGGAATAAATAGTAAAAATCTTTGTAGGCGCAAAGCCGGTATAAGGTTTAGGTAGAGGTACCTACTTTCTTTTCTTGTTTAATAGATATTCTGAAAAACGATATGTCTGGATTTCAGGAGTTTTTATTGAGACATCCAAAAAAAAAGAAATCTTAGGCAAATTTGCTGACACTACTTTTCGGATAACCTGTTACATTCGTGTGACTTTCATAAGTGTTACCTTGTAACCTAGATGAATAAACGAGATTTCATTTCAAAATATAAAACTGCGCTATTAAAGTGACTAGTGAGAGCAGGTGAATGCTACCGGGTGTGCAGTATTTATTATATCGCCCGATCATACCGGCACGGCCCACACCACAGATATGCCCACACTGCCGTTTCCGGGTAGAATTGTGTTAATGTGTGCAGTGCATGGAAGCGCGTGCGTACACGGCACCTTTACTCACGCACACATTCAAACCAGCAGCGGCCTATTTTCTATTTCCATGATGTTGACTATTTTATTCCGAGGAACTTATTTCTCCTAATTAGGTATATTAATTAATTTACTACTAATAATAAAAGTTCGTAAAAAGTTGACTAACGCAAAGAAGGTTTTAATCACGTTCTTACATTTTGTGGAAACGTGGCACCGTAGGACAGAGTGGTTGCCTCCGTATAGTGTATAATCTATGGTGGTTGCCTAGTGGCTGCCTAGTGGTTATTATGTGAGTTATATTCTCTTTTCTGTATAATCTATGCTATGCTCTTTGGTTTGATATTCTTTTTCATACCGAATTGACGTGTTGGTAAGATTTTGTTAACTATTTTCTTTTAGGAATGAGAATTATTTACCTGTGTTGTTATTTTATTATAAGCAACGTATTTTGCCAAAATAATGAGACGGATAAAATCCATCCTTTTGATTATTGCCAGCACCCGGATTGTTCATTAGAATATCAGCACACTATGTGCGTAGCAGTTAAAAAGCATAGCCCGAGACTTTTTGCCTCCGGTATGACGACATGGATGAGGTATCAAATGCTACTTTTGCATAATAGACATAGAGATAACATTGCTATGGGCTTAGAACCTGGACAACCGCCTGCCACTAACATGCGCAAGATGTATTGGGACTATGAACTAGAACAAATGGCAGACGTATGGGCTCGCCAATGTCAAAAAAGGCACGATGAATGTAGAAATACTATACGATTTAACGTTCTTCAGAACATGGATGTTCGCGCTATTCTTCCTAAGGTGACAGAGGCTCAACTTTTAGCTGATGCGGTAGGCGCATGGTTTTCTGGTTCCAGAGCTCTAGTTCCAGAACATGTCTGGTCATTTAAACTCAGCAATTGCAGCGCTCCTGGTGGATGCAATACTCATTGGTACTCAACGGCGGCATGGGCCTCCACCTGGCGCCTGGGATGTTCTCAGGCTTTGTGTACCGCCAAAAAACCATCTTGTGTTAATTTCCGAAAACGAAGAGATGATTCCTCTGATTTCAGTACTGTATTGCAAAATGTTACTGAATCAACAAGTAAGACTGAAAATATATTGCGCCGTATCAAATACATGATTTCATCTAAAACATCAAATTTCGAAGATTACGCTAGCACTGAGAAGCTTGAAGTTGCTTCGCCCTTATATCGGGGGGTTCTACGTCAGGAAAATAAACGAAAGGAAGCAAACATTTTAGCGTATACCTTTTGTAATTATGGACCGGCTGGTAATATAGATGGCTTTCCAATATATGAAGCAGGAGCAACATGCTCCAACTGTCCGTTGGGGACCAATTGTAAGGATCGTACTCATAGAGCTCTTTGCGCTGTCTCGGGCGATCCAGATAGCCGGATGTCATAATATTATTTTAGATATATTTACGACTAAATTCATAATTTTAATTTTTCATTCTTATATTCTGCTTGCACTATGGATATCTATACATACAATCGTTTTAGTTTCACATACATTTTAACTTAATACATGCTATAGTTTTATTTTTCTTTTTTCGTATTGAATAGATTGGCGTGTGCTATCCTGAAGGCTTTCAAATGCTCAGGACTATGGGACTAATGGCTTAAGATACCACTTAAGCACGAATACGTCGTAGAATCAGATTACGACTATTGGTTATCTATCTACAATCCGAGTGGACTAAACAAACAATACTAAACCTCAATGATCCATAACAAACACTTTAGTACCGCATAGGTACAAGGGCATTATGTGACACTAGCTTTTGCCCGCGACTTCCTCCGCATAGATTTCGATATTACATAGATCTTTGTTTTAAATGCAATTCATGAATTCCACAACACCCCACTACAGGAGTTGAATTTCATTTTACGTCAATATAGATAACATTTTCGTAATCAGCGTCCCTGAAAACCTTGAAAACGACATCCATTTCAATTTCTAATAATTTTTACACCTATTTCATCTGTTAGGGCTCGCCCTCCCTATTTCATGGGAACATTTAACATATCACCCCCTGAACCCATCCCTATCAAAAATATTAAAAACAACATTTTAAGTTCCTATCAAAATACTAATTTCCAAAACGTTAACTTCAAAACAAAGATCTTTTCATACAACGTCTTGTCAAAAATATTGATTTAGGGTATTTTTTATTTTGATAGTAGTACCCCAAAACAAATTTTCAAATCTATAAGTTAAAAAACAAAGAAGTTTCATACAATCGTTTTTATCCCTTTTCACACCCTTAGGGGTTGAATTTTAAAAAACCCTTTCTTAGCACACCTCTACACATTAGGACAAATACACCCTCCAAATTTCAAGTCGCTACGATCAGCGGTTTAGGCTGTGCGTTGTCTGTACTGACTGACTGACTGCAGTCAGTCAGTCAGGACAAAGCCTTTTATAATATGTATGGATTATATGTATATTTATTTATTATTTTTTATTATGATAAACACTTGTTTGCCAGTAGTGTTTCACTACTGACAAACAAGTGTTTATTTAAAAAAACCAAAAATTACCTTAGTACCAGAAAGCTGTAATTGGCATGGATTTTGTACATACTTACATATCACAATCTTTGGAAGAGACCCGTGCCCAGCAGTGGGACGTTTATGGGTTGAAATGATGATGATGATGGTTGTACATACTTAATAATACACCAACACAAATATTTTTCGCGATGTCAATGATGAGTGTGGTGCAAAGATAAGCATAGATTTATTTTTTGAACACTATATATTTAATATTCATCGCTTTCTTTAGGAGTCACATAATTTATTTATGTCTGGAGTGCGGCACGAAATCGGATTTAAAATACACCGAATAGTGAAAAACTATTTCCGTAAAAGCTATGAATATACTTTTCAGGCAAAATTCTATTTGTATTTTTTCATCTTTTGCCCGTATTGTTAAAGGTAGTCTATGCTTCGTGCCCAGCAAATCATAGTAGTGAACATAGCTCTACTCTTATCAGGATGGATGGATGTTGTAAGTACTCGTATAAAATTTGGGAAACTGACAAAGAAATTTAGGTCATAGTTGATACGAGGCCCGAGCCCGACTAGAGCAAGGCGCATATCGGTAAATGTTGACATTGGCGAGTGACACCTTCAGGAAGGTAACAATCGAGGTCAATTGCTGGCATCTGCATGAACCTTCGCCGTATTCATATTTTATGCAAAGTGCCTGTACCTACCTGCCTAACCAATACTTATGAAACATAGCTTGTACCTACTAACTGTGCCCGATTACTTACCTCATTCTCAATCGTCTCCATGGGAATCTTTAACTATAATAAATTAATGAAGGGGGATGCACTTCTGCCTACCCAGCCGTGATGTTGGCGCCCAAAAAGGTGTGATGCTGCAGATGTTTATTTCAGAAAACTGAAGCAGGTACGTACGAGCGTATATTATTTTTTTATTTGGGAATAAGTAAGCAATAGCACCTACATTATTTCATAGTTCTAAATCATAAATGGTTAACTTACAATCCATAATGCTTCCAGATTACAACAATAGATTAAAGTACTTTCATACTAAGACTAAAGGAAAACATAATATCAAGAGCTTTACTTACAGTACTTAATTAAAGGATAATCCTATACTTAAGTAGGTGGGTACTTTATAAGTAGCTGATATTATTACCTACATCACAGTAATAATAAAAGTTACAAACTTGTTAACAATTTAATTTTGATGTAGTTTCTTTCTTAAATTATTTATAATGAGATCCCTAACTCATTATAAATATGTCCAAAGTTACAGTGTCAATTGTAGGCTGTTACGAGGTTTACGGGTCAAGGATTACAATAAATAAAGTTTGTGGTATTGGTGTTGTGAGTAGTGTGACATTGTAGAGCTCCTGGGAGCTCTACAATGCATTTTAGTGTAATACTATATCTAATAAAGCTATTAAGAACTTAAGAGAAATATAACAACAGTAAACGAATGCGATTAGATGCACACTATTAATAAATAATTTCATGAATGTCTCAATGAAACATTTTTATCATTCTTCTTTGAAGATGATTTTGATTTTCGATGAATTTTATGTGTTTATCAATGATAATTTTCCCATGCATATAAATCATACAGCATAGAAAGGAAATGCCATTACGAATTATTAACAATAATGTCATTAAGAAAAATATTTTTTTGTTTTCCAAGTAGGTACCGATAATATCGGATCCTAGGTCTATGGTATTTAAATATATCACATGATAATAAATGGAGCCAAACTTATACCAGAACCCTTAAATAGGAATAAAATCGAACACAGGCAATTTTAATTATATTTTATATTTGTGCCGAATACACAATTTTGGCGCGCTTATTACATCATATATCATCGCGCGCGGATCCTAGGTCTATGGATAATATACTCATATTAATGGAATCGAAGTTGCATAGTTGTATATTGCGGTACAATATTTTGTAGGCACCGCTCTAACATCCTCTCCCCGTTCCCTCTATAAGGAGATCGTTGACTGTATGGTAGGGGTCAGTAACGTGAGCGGTCAACGTCTGCAACGCCACACACTCCATCAGGGCCATGAAAGAGTTTCGTGATTCAACCCGTGCGCGTGCGTAATAGCCTCATTTCCTCCTGCAACAGCTCTAGGACCAACCTTCATGGAGTATCATTGGTGCGCTACTTTGTTCTTTACTGGAGTTCAGCCAAGTATTCCATCTGCCATCTTCTCCAAAAGTGCTGCAGAATTTGCTCCGGCCTTTCATAACGCTTCAGCTGAGTGGACTTGCAGTCTTCTAGGGTCTCGCAAGATAGTGCAGCTAGTGGCCACCCGATTATTTTTTTCAAGGTTGTCAAGGTCTAACTTAGGATTCCCAATGCTCTGTGGCTTGTCCTAAATTAGACAGAGTACGCAGATTTCTAAACACGTGTAAATCAAGTGACCGTTCGGACTCTTTTTTCATTTCGTCATCATCACATCATCATATCAGCCCAACGACGTCCAACGCTGGACATAGTTCTCGCGCCTAAAAATATGATGTAGTTATCATATTTTTTTTAAGTGAGGCCAGAGCAGTAAAAATATATTCTAAAAACTGCCTCCATAGCGCTGTGAGAGTGTATAGGACTTTGGCAGGTGTTGGGTTCATTTAACGGCCGGACAAAAACAGTATTGCCATGAAATTCTAAGTATCAGTCAGGTTACACCTCTGCCAACCCTTCGGGATAAAGGTTATCCTTTGAGTTTAATAAAAAAGAACAATGTTATAATGTTCACTAGTTTGAATGTATCGCGATACGAATTTATTGCCGAGTACATAGCTTTAATATACTTATGGAGTAGTAAGGCAGATGCGGAAGAAATAAACGGTTAAGAACAAAACAGTGTTTAGTGATTTTAAACTCAATTCCTTGGAAAAAGAGACGGTATTATTTATTTAATTATTGTTACCCAACCTACTTAGCGAGAGCAATATTTTAAATGATTATCCGATACTTATTTACTCCATTTATTCCAAGAGCACTCCAGCTCTAAGTAAAGGCGGTGGCTAATGGGTCCTCGGAAGCGACTGGCTAACAACCCGTAATTATATAACGTGAACTTTGAGCCTGTGATTATGAACTCAAAACGTCAATATAAATAATGAAACAAAGTGACATATTTATTACCCTCCGATATCTCACTGATACTGCTAACTTTAGGTACGAGAATAAAGGGGTTAATTGGGAGTATTTTAGTTCATTTTGTTTGTACATACCACACACGCTACGGACTTCAGTCGAATCGATTTTGTCGAACGACAGATCCGCTGGGGAGAATGCTAGTATATGTACATTTCAGATGTTGCTATTATAATAGACGAAGATCTGTTACATATAACCGTAGATTTGAATGTTTTTTTTACTGACCCGACGTGAACGTCGCGTCGCTCATGTACATGTCTGTGTAATTTTAACATGGTTCCGAAGAAAACACAACCGAGCCGCTGTCTATCAAAATAAGAATAAGAAAGAGGGAAATAGAGAGAAAGGGAAATATGGAGGAAAAGGAAATAGGGAGGAAAAGGAAAATGATGAGGATCCGAAGCGGGATTAGGAGGAGTAATTTGGGAACCGAATATTTAGCTCAGTTTCATAGATGCTTTCGTAGAGCACGTAGAAAGTTAAATATTATCAAGGAACGTAACATATTGGGCGATGGGTACCGCGCTTCTTGGTCTTAGAGTTGGCTAATCGGGTAATAGAGCTGTGGTTGAAAAATCGTTATCTCCTTATACCATGATAATTCTAAGCTAATATCAATCGATGTAGCTTACATTCAAAACATCAAAATCAACGAGTCACATACCACGGGTATAAAAGAGACAACGGAGTCAATCTGACCAGACACTTGAGTCACACCAATAGATCAGACAATGGAACAATTTCACCAATGTCAGATTTACCATCAAGTGAATAAATTATAAGCATTGTTAGCTCTTTGCTTAACAAAGCTTCAGGTGAAGATAAAATTTCTAATAGAATGATAAAGAAAGCATGTGAGCTTTCTAGGGCATCAATTTTGTATGATTTAGGCGTTGTGTAGCTGTAGGTGTATTTCTTCATATCTGGCGTAGCAGATATATATTAGAACTAAGTTTTGCCCGCGGCTTCGCTCGCAGGGCAGAGCTGTTCACAGCACTTCTTTGTAAACGATGTTTTTTGTTTTTTTATCTGGGGCAGCTAAAATAATTAATGAAGATGGTGATACTTACTCGGGAGCAAGCAACATATATAATTGAACGTGCGAGAAACAATTCTCTATTAGGTCCTGTCTATTTAATATTTCACCCCCTGACCCATCCCTATCAAAAATATTAAAAACAACATTTTAAGTTCCTATCCCAATACTAATTTGCAAAACGTTAACTTCAAAACAAAGATCTTTTCATACAACGTTTCACCCCCAATTTCACTCTTCCAAAGCCATCCTTGTCAAAAATGTTGATGAGGGTATTTTTTATTTTGATAGTAGTACCCTAAAACAAATTTACAAATCTATAAGTTAAAAAACATAGAAGTTTCATACAATCGTTTTGTAACGGTTGCACCCGTTGCAGGCTACATCCTGCACGACTGCACCTCTTTTGACCAACTTTTGGATCTCTTTTGATTTCTTTTTAATTTACTTTTAATAATTTAAAATTCAAAATCCTAAATTAATTCAAATTCGAACCGAGTCTTCGTCGGACCACCCGTCGAAGACTAAAGGCTCACTATTATTCCGATTTCTTGTACAGTGCACGCACTTCTTGACATTTAAAATTAATACTATAACTTCATAAGATCAGTTGTGTTTTATTGTGAGGGCTCCACGCCCTTCCCCATATATTTAGCCGGATCCTATTACCATATTCTTGCCTAGCGCCCACTGGAGGGGACGGTGGAAACGCTAGAGTTTTTATCCCTTTTCACTCTTTTAGGGGTTGAATTTTAAAAAACCCTTTCTTAGTACACCTTTAGACATTAGGACAAACACACCCTCCAAATTTCAAGTCGCTACGACCAGCGGTTTAGGCTGTGCGTTGTCAGTCAGTCAGTCAGGACAAAGCCTTTTATAATACGTATGGATGGATAATACCGAAAGGAAGTAACAAACAACCAGTAGATGATATTCATGATGATAACATTATTACGTTGATACGCGTCACGTTGTTCTTAGGCTTCTACCGAAAGGGTACTGTAGGTCCACCGTCGATACAGTTATGTTTCTAGGAACACGGCACAGTTAAGCTAAAACTTGGCCATAACACATATCGTGCTGTATCAAAATAACTGTCTGTTACCTGCAGGGATCTGTGTTAGATTCGTATTTATGATATTTAGTTTTGATGATTTCCTTTCATTGCCATTACCATCTGGCTGTACATTGACCGGATATATTGAGGAAGCTCCCTTACTTAAACAATCAAACAACAGAGCTGGATTTAAGAATGTGGCCGATAAATGTTTACACTTAATCTCTGGTTGGGGCGACCAAAACCGTTTACTATTCGCTCCTCATAAAACTTATCAGCTAATAGCAAAAAAAGAGAAAAAAAAAGCGTAAGGAATAAAAATTCCATTTGCTATTAAGGGTTAATAATAACCTTCACTTTTGTCGAAAAAGCCAAGAATAGTTTTCACGCTTTGACAAGAATATCAAAAACAGAGGAGAATATCAAAAACATACAACATTGAAGACCATTTAACTCCATGCGTTTTGGCTGCATAGAAAACAAAGATACTTCGATATACTTTATACCCTAATAAGCCAATGCCGTATATTCTCAACAAAGACAGGATTGAACTATTTGAGAGCACATCGGCATTCGATTTCGATCAGCCTATAAACAGCCCCAGACGGTTATATATTCCAAAGTATACTGTGATTAAATATTAACGTACATTAAAATAAACGTATATTGATTGGGAAGTAGACTTCAGCCAGAAATATAAGCGCATTAAAATAAAGGCTAAATTGTCAGCTACTAATGAAGGTGGTTCGATTTAAGAGTTTTCTTTTTTAGTTCTCTTTGAAAATGCTCTCTTGGTGTGCGCTGACGCTAATGTGAATAATTGTTATAATATGGTTTTCGATACGAGATGCTCGTTCTGCATCCAAATCTGGATGTAGGTAAGTATAAAGTTTTACGTGTTTTTTTTTCAAATGGGGGATTATTTTTAAAATTAGATAATTTTCACAAAAGTATTCATATGAATTTGTAATCTAATCTACATATTATTATCTTACTTTATTATGAATTTTTATTACTTACTCATTCACTTCTTACTTTGGGACTAAATGGCGCTGTGTGAATGTGGTACAATATTATATTTTATATTATTCACGGTAAAACGGTGGCAAACAGACATACTGCCTGATGGTAATGGACTACCGTAACCTATGGACGCATGCAACATCAGGGGCATCACGAGCGAGTTGTCGACCGCTAAGAAACCTATTCACTTTTTTTTTGTATGAAATTTAGCATATAGATCAATGATATTGTATGTTACAATATCATTGATATAGATACATTATAGCCTAGAATAGCACATAATACCAGGCGAGCGGAGCATGGAATACATTTTTATATTACGAGAACGTTTGCTTACGTTACATACGTACACGGTACACAATAGTTTAATTACTAGAGGGATTTGAACCACATGAATGGCCATGTCGAAATAGGCACTCAAAACTACAACCTCATTGATTGAATGTACAAGACCTCTATACTACAACCTGTCATTAAAGTTAATTAATTAAAAACCCACCTTTCAATGCGACTTTGAGAAATATTTGCTACAGATATTATTTAAATATATAATTGTTTTTAAGTTTATTACATCAACGGGTGTATTATTATTATTATCATGTTGTCTGCTGCAAAGGTTCGCATTCATGGAATGCAAGATGATAACTGGGTTATCAAAGATAAGATTAATCAGTACCGGGGGCTTATAAAATTATATGGTAAGTCAACATTTATAAAAGTATTAGTTACCTTAAGGACTCCCTGTACGTATTATTACATGTCTTATAGTCACTATTTCCGAGCCTAAAGATGAAGAGATTTATTCAGTTCATAACCATATTTGTGTACCAAAATATGAACTCAAAACAAGTGGACAAAATAAGTTTGTAGAACAGAACTAAATAGATCTATCATAGTATTGAATGCACTGAGCTAGCTAATCGCTGCAAGACGCTGGACAGTTTTTGCTTCACCATGGCATATTTGTTCGTATATGGTTTATTCACAAAAAAAAAAAAATTCCTTCACATTCTTTCGAGGAGATCTATGCCCAGCAGTGGGACATTTATGGGTTGAAATGATGATTTGCTTTATACCTAAACATTGTCAAGAATACTTACTTAAGTAATGGTATTTTCATACATAACTCATCAGCCTATCTGCAATAGGCAAGGATTTATTATAATTATGTTTTTACTCCATACTTTATACTGTTTGATTTATCGTTAGAATCTTAATACCTTTAATAATAATAATAATGTTTAGACATTCACACAGCGCCTTCTAGTCCCAAACTAAGCTAATGCTTGTAATATGGATACTAGACAACTGATATAATACTTATATAACTTTTTTTTGTTAATACATACATATTGTAGATACATTACATTACCTCCAGAAACAGTACAAATATTATTTTATAATAGAGGAGGCAAACGGGCTAGTTGGTCCTCTGATCTTATGTCATCTCCACTACCCATAAACATCTGCATAATCGTATTATCTCTCTTTCTTGCAGAGTATTAAGTACTATTATAGTTCTTTATAAATAATATATTATTAAGGATATTAGGTACTTACTTATCTTCTATCTGTTTTTACCCGACTGCCAAAAAGGAGGGTAATGTTTTTATTTCTGTATCATCGAAAGGTTGGCTGGTAGAGAATGCTTGTAGCAATAAGGCTGCCTATTGTCACATACCGTGCAAGAAGTTTTTATTGAATAAATAAATAAAGTCCATTTTGGGATGTAGGTATCATATATATTGTTTGCTCATAAGTAGTACAGTATTCCGATTTTGTGTATTTAGAACGTGACCGCAAGATCCATGAAGGTGATTTGGCTAAGCAAAAGAAACGCTACTCTCGCGACATTCGCCAACTCCGTAAGGACATCACCGCAAAACGCGAGGAGCTCGGCGTCGCCGTATATGGAGATAAACAGTTTCTTAGAAATGCTTTCCAAGAACATAGACGATTACAACTTACCTACATGAATAGCCAGGCTGATGTTAGTATAATTTTTTTTTAACCTCTCATCAAAGTAATATTGAGCTCACTTTTTTACACTTTAGCATTTATGTAAATATTGAGTTACTACTTTCATTACGATGTTGACCTACCTGCAATGGAAGAATATCGTCCGTAGGTATCTGTAACGAGCCACGGTGATAAGTAGCAAAACGTTATCATGACGTCATCATGTTAACAGGTAATGGATAAATTCGATCTCTTGACATCCACCCGCGTAGCTTAAATGGCAGAGCACTGCACACGGAATGAATTTTTCGATTACTTGTTTAGCATTTATATAAAAATATTGAGCTCGCTGTTTATTAAATTAAATTAACACAAAATTATTGAATTTACAATATGAGATCATTATGATCATCTCAAGTAAATTCGATATTTAGTGTCATGCATAAAATTGACAGGTTCTTAAAAAGGTATATATATCAAGTATCTACAGGGTGTGATATGTTGGACGTGCCTTAATAAATTCTATTAAACCCCGGCTATAACGACGCATAGTCTTAATGCATTTAAAACGAGGTTTCCAAGAACTAGGCGAGTATCTGGATAGTAAATTATACCCTGCCCACTGCTGCTGTTCGTAATTTATAGATCTCTGTATCGCATAAGCATTACTTATTATCTAAATAGGTTATACTTTTTCACTGTCTCTATTTAAAGTAGAGGGAAAGCGAATCTTTGAAATGAAATTTGAAAAAATCTGTCTGGAGCCATGCCAAAATGTTTAAAACTGTCCGTAAAGATAGTCAAAGTATCACGAAATCATTATCATTGAAATAGGTACCTACTTACTTATTTTATATTGTTATTGTAGCAAGTGTTGGAGAACATTCATCAGGAAAACTTCAATAAGAGGAAACAACTGGACAGAATCAGATATACAAAAAAGAAGAAAATGGAAAAGTTTCGACTGGCGCAGGTGTGTGCCTCATTAATATTGTGCCATAATCGTGTTTTTAAATAAAAAAATTCTGGATGCTTTAAATGAACGGCGCGGCCAACCTGCCGTTATGTTTACGTACGAAATCACTGTTTGGTGAAAATATTTTATCGATTTCGAGTCTGTTATGCACAAAAAATACACGTGTGTGAATTGTATAATTACTGACTTGTTGGCTAAAATTTTAAGTTTTGGTTGAGCTCATTTTACTATAACTTATTGAGTTTGTTTGCTGGCTGGATAATGCGCTGCAGAGGTATTTATTTCGGGAACTGTAGTATGAATAAATAATTTGGGAGGGTCGTTACGGTCTGTCGGTAGTCTGGTCAGCGGCTCCATAGGTCCAGCCGCAGCCGAACCACGCCCCGCCTGTCCATGATGCGACCTCAAAACTTAGATGAATTCACCTCTCTGTTATTTAGTTTGAAGTGACAACTTATTTTAGCATAATAGTCCCTTTGTGTATTTACAACGTTTTATTATTTGCATTTCGCTTTTTCATTATATTTCTAACTGCATCTGCTGGTGAGTAATTAAATAACCTAGTGTGTTGTGATTTGTTGGTGATAATTATATGTACTTACATAACAATAAATTAAACAAACATTTAACAGCTGGAGTCAGCAGAGCTTCGCGATCGTGTGTTGTACGAAGTAGGTGGTAAACTGCCTCCAGAGAAGAAGGAACAAGCCGTGGCAAACTATGTACAGCGAGCCAATATTAAAAAAAACGCTGCTCTGGCCATCAAAGTCATGTATAAGAAAATTCTTGACATACTTAAAAAGGTAATGTTGCCTTTATACCTTAGACTTATGTTTCTGGTAATCAATTTAATGGGACATATAATATATTAAGAACTTACCAATAGGATACATGGTGTACGAACACGTTATTGATAGATTCTAACTATAGAAACAAACTAAAAAAAATAGACATCAATAGTCGAGAAGTTTGATAAAAACAAGTTTTCTGTGATGCTGTCATGAAATACTTATTATCAGCTTAGGATCTGGAGATGTGTGTGCAATGGCAATCATCATCATCATATCAGCCCAACGACGTCCACTGTTGAACATAGGCCTCACCTAATTTCCGCCATAACGAGCGATTTTGTGCCGCCCGCATCCAACAATGCAAATTGCAGTGGCATTTAAAATTGATAACCGAATGGATGTGACGGGCATGCAAATCATGCGGTCTGGGTTCGATTCCCACCAGCACCACTAATGTGGATTTCACTTTGTGGAATTTATATGTAAGTACCAGTCTAGTGACTTAACCATCTGCTAACTGTGAAAGAAAACATCGTGAGAAACCCCACATACTATAGAAGAAAATCAATAGGTATATTTGCTCCACCAACCCTAGGCACTAGGCCAGCGTGTGTGGATTATGGTCTAAATCCTCTCAGCTCTCTAGATAGAGGAGAGGAGGCCCGAGCCCATATAAAGTCCTGAAGTTATTCGTGTGCCAATAATAATTGTATCCGGTGCGTGCTATTCATGGCATGTGTGCCAATACTACGCCATGTCTGATATATAATAATAAGTCCACCAATCTAAACGAACTCGTGTGAAATCACGATTTCTACGAAATATAAACTTTTACATCGGCCAACACAACAACGGCCAGCACCATTCAATTATTATACTTTGTGACTTATGGTCAAAAAGTCTATACTTGATAACGAAATATATTAGATACCGAAATATTCTATTGTAATTCTATGTGCTTCAAAAAATATTCACAAAGATTCTATTGTCAGACTCTTACTTAAACACAACTTTTACATATTAACATTGTTACAAGTTGAGTAATTCGAAATATATTTGAAAAGTAACAGAATATTCTTCACATTGTGTTTTCACCCACATTACAAATTCCCTAATAACATTGAGAATCACAAAAGGGATGGAATGTTATTAAAAATTTTTTTTTTGAGGTCCACGTTTTATTTTTATTTACGGAATAATTTTAATTGAAATTCTTGCTCGAATTGAGCAGCCCATTATGGGAAGTATCTTTACCCTATAGGTCATGCATGACTGTATTCAATTTAGGGATTACCCTATTCAATTTAGCGATGCACCGAATTTAGCCAACACGGGACAAATTCTCCAACAAATTCTCTCGTAGCCGCGATTGTGATCACAAACTTAACTATGTTATGCGAGCTGGCAGTACCTAACTAAAACTTTGTTATTGCGAAAGTTGCCTTACCATAGAATGCTTGGTAGGTCGTCTAAGTATAACTCAATTTCTAATAGATATTGAGCCCTGTTGTTCAAACATTTCAATGTTAAAGTTTAAACTTAAATTTAAGAATAATTTAGTGTTGTTGAATCTTTGTTAAAATAAAGTAGGTAATTGGTACGCAACATATCACGGTATTTACATTTCTAATTGACCAGCGGCTGAACAAGTACTTACTTAAACAGATAAAGTATACAAAATATTGTCCTGTATGGTAGCCATGGTAGGTGTACCGTCACACAAATATTCTGCGGAATACAGGGTAAAAAACGGGAACAACCTGCGCTGTGCGCATGAAGCTTTCATTTGCTCACATAATGGACACTATTCGCTAATGAACTATTCTTAACACGACCTGGCATTGTTTATTTATGATATTATTATATATTATGACTATTCTACTTTTGGTATTAAGCATATTTGTAAAGGTAAATATATTATGTACCTACACTAAAATTACCCTTTTCAAAATGTATTGTCAGACATTCTGTCAGAGAGCCTAGTGATTTGTCATACAGGTTTTGTATAAAACCTAGTTCAGATACCAGCTCTAACAAAGGATTTATTTATGTAAACATCTAATCAATTAGCTGTAAGTAAAATTGTAACTAACTTTGTGGAGAAATAAATAAATATGTAATTATTATTATATTATTTTACACAAGTCACCTATGGGTCAAGTGTACTCGAGGTCTATGAATGTATTCTGTCAATAATGTAACAATATCTTTAGGGTGCTATTAGTTTTGCCCCGATTTTGTAGTGCTTCTACTATGTTTGCTGAAACGACGATGTTTTTAGAGTTCCTTACTCAAAAGGAAAAAAGGGATCCTATATAGGATCACGCCGTTGCCCGTCTGTCTAGACAGACAAGTCTAGTGTCTGTCAAGAATATTTTACTCAAGAACGCGTAGAGGTAGCAAGCTGAAATTAATATCAAATACTAGGGTCTGCAATCCTTTAGCGTAATAAAAAAATTAGAGTTCTAAGTAAACACATTCAAAAGATAAAGCCGTTTAGCTTAATCTTTGTCGCATATCTTGACGATCAAAGAAGTCAAGACCTATAAGGTACTTCCCGTTCACCTAGAATGATATTTACCAAGGAGCAATATTAAGTTGCACAAGTAAAGGAAAATATCCTAAAACCGTACTCGTGTCATTTTATCACTGAATATTACTTTACTCTTATGTTGGAAGGGGTATACAATGATAAGCCTAAAAACTTACCCCTGATCCCAGTAGTTTTACCGATTAGTTGTTGTTGAGCTGCTGAGAATTTACTTCCCAATAAATTTACTGATAATAACACTATTAATGTAAGAGTTTATTCCGGATTGACGTTACATAAAGGTGTTGCACAGGTGGTGCTACTATCCTGTTACCGACTTGTATCTTACAATACAATCTCAAAAAAAACCTACACTTACAAAAAAAATTGCATAATCATACGGAACCCTCAGTGCGCGAGTCTGACTCGCATTTGGTCGGTTTTTTTAAAAGGCAACAACCGCAGTATTGTACAGGCCCTATATCGCGGGGATTTAACAAACAAAATCGACCAAATGAATATAGAATAATATCTCTAGATAGAGGAGAGGAGACCCGAGCCCAGCAATGGGTTGCTGATGATGATGATGAATATTGAAAATGTGAGTTGACCCTCTAGTCCCAAAAGCTGTTCAGCCTAATGACGCCCACTGCTGGATATAGGCTTCACCTAGTTTCCGCTATTGCGAGCGATTTTGTGCCGCCTGCATCCAACGGCCACCCACAACCTTTATTAGGTCGTATTTAAGTAATATATTGTTTTCCTACATGTTTTGTTTATTTCTCACCTTTTGTGTTATGTAGAAATAAAAAAACCCTGTTCTATAGTTCGCATTCTATTTTTTAAATAGAAAGATAATGTTCCGATTACTTCCTCTTTGATCATTGCGCAGCTAATTGATCGATTATTCAATTGAATACTGGATCACAAACGATAGGGCATGCGATTTTATTCCTAGCGAAAATATTTTAATGATAAAAACAGTTAGGTACTCGTAGTTAGTTACTCCTAGTTACCGAAAATATTTTATTGATAAAAACAGTTAGGCACTCGTGCCTCATATGAAAAAAAAAATCACGTAGGCACAAATATTGATAAGTCACACGACTTCGTAACGTGTAAATTCAACGTCGTTGCCGAGAAACGATACTTTAAAAGAGGTGCTGGGCTCCTTTTCATGTAAGCACTGCGGCACCGCAGCGCACTATGGGAAAGCCACATACAAAGGCATGACAATATTATTGTGTATATAAGACATACAGTCCCGAGATGTGGTTACTCACCTTAGGTCTAGCCCACTAGCTTAATGTCGCTAAACGAGCTATGGAACGAGCTATACTCGGCTTCTCTTTGAACGACAGAATTCTTCTACTACGAACAGCAATATCATAGAATAAGTAAGCTAAAGTGAGTTGGCTACATATGCAGAAGAACCGATGCATGTTGGACCAAGCATGTTTGGAGTGGAGACCGCGATCCGGCAAGCGTAGAGTAGAATGGCCTCCAGCTAGGTGCACTGATGACCTAGAAAAGTTCACTGGATCGGACTTAATGCGGCAGGTTGGGGACTCATGGCCCTACATCCAGGAGTGGATTGCAATAGGCTGAATTCTTTGATTGATTAATTGACAAACATTAAATGATTGAACCAAAGGACCCTATTAATCTTCAGAATCCAGAATATTTATTTAGGAATTGTGTGATATGACAATGCTTCATAATTATTGGTCATGGAACTCTTAAACTGAAACTTTAGTACAATACGGATGTGATAAGACCATACGAATTAGTTAAACAGAATGTTATTCATTCTGTTTAACTAATTCGTATATACACAATTATTTTCTTTAACCTGTGTATGTATCTTTAACTTGTGTTACTTTATTTTCAAAAGGCTGTATTTCACAAACAAATGCTTGAATCTCGTTCCCTTTTACATAATTCTAGATAAGAGGAATACATACTACAGATAACAAAAAACAATCAATTTTCACTCAAATTGATTTTATAACCTAAAGTGCCACTTTTTTGAGAATGATCCACTACTATGTCAATATGAGCTACGATTTTAATTTTAAAAAACTTTATATATTAAAAATATTATATACCTAAGTAATTTAGCTTCGTATAAAGTACAGGCGGATCCTTCAATTTCGCTGCCCAACCAATTAATTATCAATTCCCTTTTTATTTCAAAACTTTAAAGCATCAAATTCAGGGTACGAATTTAGATTTGTGCAAATTATTTTTACGTGTGAGTACGTAATTAATGTGTCGTGAACATATTTTTCTCTACGATGCGAATATTTGAACTCGTTACAAGGCCGTTTCAAATACATAGGCCGTATATATTTGAAACTGATACAATAAAAAACCGCATAATATTCCAATTAAATTTGAAACCTATCATTTTTATACGAACATATAGCGGACTATTATACCTAGTGTTTTCTTATTTTCTTGCCAACCTTTGTTTAATATTCTTAAGCTATTCAATCTCTTGGGGATCCCTTATGTCCAACAGTAGATGTTCTACGACTGATATTGATATTAAAATGGAGTGGGTGATAAAAATAAACGAATTTCTGTGATAGGATAAGATACACAAAGTAGGTATGGAGCAAAATACAATTTTGGAACGTTTCCATCCGTCTAAAGGTGATCTAAGCAGTGAAGGAAAGAAATCTTATTTTAAAAGATGTTTTAGGCATTGTAGCTTAAAAGATTGGCACTGGTCATTACATAACTGATAATTTAAAAACGAATAGGATGCTACGATCAAAACCACCTAGGACAAGCATTGGCATGCAATCTTTGACAATACATCGTAGCCATAACTATATTGTTATTATTTGTTTAATAAAATTCGCACATCCCTACTCTAGGCGGTAGGCTAGAAAAAAGTATTTACTGACTAGAGTAAGTTTTACTATTAAGCAATATTTTAACAAGCAGAACGACTGAGTTTTTGCTCAACGCTTTAGAGAACCTTTTCAATTGGTGAATAGGGTACAACGTGGTCATTATGAGAGAGTATGACATTCTCTAAACGGTTTGATAATTTTGAGGCTGTCAATAAATTAATCAAAAAGATTGGTAGTCACAAAATTTTCCTACGAAAAAACGTGCGTGTTTCAATGGGGTTCAACGCATTTTGTCATATTCAGCATAACTCATCCTAAGACGCAAATGGTCATATTTGCAATTGGCCTTGTTCGCAAATAGTCAAATGCGCAGGTGGTCCTATTCGCATGACTAATTATGAACACGAATGACTGCATTAGCTTCTTAGGACGAATATGAAAAATGCCTTTCAATTGATGACTGGTTTCAACATTTAAAGGAACGACTTATGCAGATATCATTTTTGAGTGAGCTTCATGTTTTTAATGCTATTATATTAATGAATAAACAAGAGATACAATAATAAATGCTGTATGTAATAGGAAATAAAAATATTTTTGTAACAAGATTTGTTTAGGTAGAAGTACTTAAGTATATTCACCAGAAATTAAAATATTTCCATAATCATAAACAAAAGCTAACGATAGTTGCGTGCAAGAATGAGGACTGAATTAGCGTAGGATTTTTTAGATTTTGATTAGATTCAATTAAAACAATAGCTTTCTTTTCAAAATCAAGGTTTTTACAGGATTCTTCGTACTTCACTATTGTGTTGGAGGCCCTGAAACTAGACTGTCGAGCTCAAGGTAGGTGCCTGATGGGCGCTACGGAAATGGGCCAATTGGCTATGGAATATTTAGATGATAGAAAGTTTGAGTTTAACAAACTAGAAGCTGAAATAAAAGCTAATATGAAAGAAAGAGAAAGAACCCTGAAGTTGGCCCGTCGTGAGGTGGCTTTTTTGACTGAGTCATTCCCAAAGCTCATAAGAAAAGAGGTAAGTGATACGCTGTAATTTTAACGTAGTCGATATAAAATCAATATAGTAATATATTGGTTGACGATATTATCTAGGAACATGTTTTAAAACTACCGTGATTATTATATGTTGTGAAGTAAACTTAATACAGGCAAAAATAGTGTTTGCACTATGTATTAAACCAAAGAGATTTTAAAGTATCGATGAGAGCAATTTTTTTGAAAATGTCTATTTATTAAAAGTATAATTATATCTTATATAACCGTAAATAGGTATATCGAAAATATGTGTCACACTGAAGGCTTCGTTTTCCAAAAGTTTATAATGTTACAATTTATAAGTGCCTTCGTCACCACAAACACAAAGATCCCTCTGTGATAAGAATATAACCTATAGAAAACATAGCATATTAATAGAACATTGGTGTAAGAAAAGGAAAAGGTTATTTCGAACGTCAGCGTCATTGTAACTGTTTTTCGAAACCTTACCTTACTTTACCAAAGTTATTTATGAAGATAATATTTTCATCTCGGCTCGTAACTAAGTTGCAAACGAAGACGTACGAAATTAAGTGAAAATAAATTTAAAAATCTGTTCTCGTAACAGCTTCATAACCAACTTTCTCAACGAAATTTTCATTCTAATTTTTTATTTTTTTATTATGCTTTACCCACAGCAATGGAATTATACATTGATAGTTTTTTTTTTAGTTTAATAGTTTCATACTTAAGGTTACTTATGGCTGATAGGTACATTTGCCAATTACGGATTAACAGCATGGTTATTATGTAGCTACAACAAAATTATAAAAGAAACAAAATAATAATACTGGATTATTAATTAAACAAAACGACCAGAAGAATAATGCAGATTGAAAGTTGTTGTAAAACAAAAATTCAATAACTTTCTTCTTGTGGATTACCTGGATGGTAATAATATAAGGGATCCTTATATCATATAGGTATTTTGTAGCAAAGCGATCAAAAATAATTTGGGTGATCATATATATATTCGTTGATGGTACTTTTCGATCGAAGTTGTTGAAAGTAAGATGGTGCAACAACTTTACACAATACATGGATTTAATTAACGTACCGCATTCGTCGTTCTGCAAATCCTATTAGTCGAAAAATGGCAAAAAGTGCCCCAGGAGACTGCACAACATTATTCTCAGCATGCCTAGGCGCGTGTTAACTTTAATTAGGGCACACGGAGGAAACACACTATATTCATTTAGTTATTATTGCCTATTAAACATGTTTTTTAACTGAATTTTTAAATTTTCTTTAATTACCCCCAACAACCTTGAAATGTTCCATTTTTTTTACAAAAGATAGATAAGAAATCAATTCCTTGTATGGTAGCTGGTTACGAACAGTTATAATGGTGCAAAGGGTAAAAAAGTTGACTAGTGTTCTGTGTAAAATTGAAACCATCGAGCTTACGTTAATTGCTTGGGTAAAGATTTAGAGTTGTATTCACAAGAGATGCTTGTTATTAGGAAGCGACAAATCTAGACGATTTGTATGAGGAGGAAGATGTTGGCAGCCAACGTTCTGTTGAGTGGGAACTCGAGGAAGTTATGGATATATGCAAGCGTTTGCAAAATGCCACTCTTGTCTCTTCGTTTGATCAAATTCTTCTAAGGTAAACATGATTTTATTTTTATCGAAAGCCATCAGCAATTTATTAGAAGTTCCTTAATACCAAATGTAATAAATATCAAATTAATAGTTAATGCTTTAGATTGCAATATGTGGTGGTCTTTTTCATACTCTTCGGCAAACCGAAATACAGGCACAAATACTACTGCGGTGATATTGTGTAATCAGATTAACCGAAATAGTAGTGCCTGCCCGACTGCGACGTGCAGGTCCGCAGGATTGCACTAATGAAGTTGACCTTCGATCATCTATTTCTGTCCGGACATATTCTGAGCTTAGTTGTTTACTTCTGCCACCTATGTTTGGTGTTTATTTCATGGGACCAAATACAGAAATGGCAATATTTAGGTGTGATGTATCTCTGCCTACCACTTCGGTGAAAATCATGAATTTTTAATTTAAATTGTGAATATGCGGTGAAGTAACAATCGATAATTATATGATAGGTTTACTAGAATTATGTATGGTTAGAGTACCTACTTACTTTTATTTGTAACTACATAACGTTTAACGTAACCCACGATCGAATAATATTGAACTTGTTTCTTTGCTATGTGTAGGCTGCAGGAGCAACGTTACCAGACGGGGCGGTTGAACATGGCATTGAAAATCAACAGTTTAAAGCGTGACGCCTTGTTGGAAGACCGCAAACACGCCATCATGATGTTGGACACCCTCAAAAATATTGGACAAGAGCAAACGGCCGCGTGAGTACAAACTTTTAGTTTTAATTGGTAACATCATCATGTAGATGTAGAGAATACATTAGAATACGCCGCAAAATATTTGGTATATTTTCACTTGTTAGGAATTTTAATGAAAAGTTTATTAATTGCATGTGCGTGCGTGATTATTGATAAAAACCGGTTAAATGCGAGCCGGAATCGTGCACGGAGGATTCCTTACGAACATAATTTAGATTTTTTTTTTGTGATTACCTACCATCTTTACTTGTGCAACTTGATATTGCTTCTGCCAAGTTTTATGATTTTAGGTCAACGGGAAGTAGGTACTCTATAGGTTTTAATTTTTGATCGTCAATATATTCAACAAAAATGGACCATTAACGGATGTATCTTTTGATTGCGATTACTTAGAACTGTAATTTTTTTATTGATATAGGTACGTCACTGTGCGTTGAGACTTTCAAATGATATAAAATTTTACTTTTAATTATTCTATTTTATTATTAAATTTCATATCTTTTTGTTACGATTAAATAAGAGGTAAGTATTATACTTCTAGTTAAATTATCTTGATCGAGCAGTTATATTACTGACGGATGTTGTTACTTTATTGAAATGTAGAAATATGATATTAAATTCAGCTTTATACCTCTATGCGTTCTTGAGAAAAATATTCTTGACAGACGGATAGACAGACAGACAGACGGACAACGGAGTGATCCTATAAGGGTTCTGTTTATTTTCTTTTGAGGTACGGAACTCTAAAATCTTCAGTACCATGCGTTATTCAATAGATATTTCAAAGTTCAATAAATCTCCGCTTTCCATACTTTTGCATTATATACAGCACTAAACACTATGAACTTTATCAACACAATAGTTATAAAAGGCCAGCATCAATAACAAGGGTGTTCGGTAATGCTGCCTGTAGTTTGTACAAGATTACTCTATTTAGTGAACTATCTCCTCCACTACATTGAACTCATATTGCATAATTTGTAGCTTGGTTTCACTGCTCAACTCTGCTAAGGCTGTGAGATAAAGTACTGTGAAACTAAGTTGGCTTCGTTCGTTATCAAGGCTTTGTTGGTACAAGTGAATTTTTTTTATACTACATTGACAAATATGCGTACCTGCGACTCGCCTGGTTGTAATCGGTAACCGTAGCCTATGTATGCCTGCAACACCAGGGCATCACGAGCACGTTGCCAACACTTAAAAATGTATTCATTCTTTTTTAAACAACCCCATACTGAAGTCCCCCGGGAAAACCTCGTTAAGGTGTTTATTCTAAGGTGTGAGGATGAATTTCCCGGTGATGACGAGCGGCGCGGTAGTAAAAAATTTCCATGGGCGTCATCTCAAACAATTCTACAAAAGACACCAGTTATAGAAACGGTAGAACGCATACAGGGAGGCAAACGCTCTTCTCTCACTTAGAGCCAAATTCACAGTCGTGACTTAACTTTGCAAAATAGGCTTCCTGAAACTTTGAATGACGTAAATTCTTTTATTTTTTAAATTTCACAGACAGTGCCTTGCCTTTACTAACTAAGCAAAGGATGGTTTTGTAAAGTAAGAGTTTGACAGGATTAGAAAACTTCATATTGGTTGAAATTTGATCTTTCCCTCAAAGTAAAGTCAAAGTGAGTTCTATGAATCTGGGCCTTAGTTGCTCGATACAGTTTGTAAGTAGGTATGGAATCGAGGATTCTCACAACCCGTCTTTGAACCGAGTGAAAACGCGCGAGATGGTATCCAGTTCCTCCTGCACAAAGATGACAGCCGTACCTACTACAAATGGGGATATGAAAGTAGCCTTTGCCTTACCATATTTCGAATGCTGGATATTAGTTTTAATTTCATCGGTACGTAGCTTACTAAAGAAGGTATTACAATTTAAAATCGATAAATCGTATATTTTATTTGATCAACAAATATATTATCTTGACAAAGTTAAATACATATACTAATAATATAATTAATTTGATAATGTCGAAACCATGAAAGTTTTAACCTTAACTATATCGCCAAAATACCTATTCTAACAAGTAAATAATAAAAAAAAATTTAAAATAACCCGACAACAAAAAATTAACAGATAAGCAACGCACTAAAAAGACCGAAAAATTGTTGTAATTATTATTCCTGATTAAATTTAAATACATAACATATGTATATTTTTGTAATCTCGATACCCTACTCGATACGATTGGTTAAAAAAAAATTAACTAAGTACTTACAATTTGACGTAATAAGTCCACCGTTTTGTTATTTTTTAAAATTAATATCTATCTAAGGACACATAATCTAACGATACCTTCATTGTCAAAATCTATTCAGCCGTTTGGAAGAAACGTGGGAATAAAGAAATTTACAAACATACAAGACGCGCGAAAAACAATACCCTTCCTGGAAGTTGTGTAAAAAGTAACTGTTGATAATTTTTTAATACTTATAAAAACTGTTTTTTTTTGTTCTGAACCGGGGAGATTCAACCCGGAACTTAATATTACTTCTTGCCAAATTGTTTGATTCTAGGTCAACGGCAAGTTTACTATAGGTTTTGATTTTATTGATCATCAAGAAATGCGACAAAAATGGAGCATAAACGGCTGTATCTTTTGATTGCGTTTACTTAGAACTCTGATTTTTTGTTGAGCCAAGGGAATGTAAACCCGAGTATTTGATATTAATTTCACCTTGAGATCTCAACACGTTCTTGAGAAAAATATTTTTGACAGACGGATAGTGAGACGGAATTACATATAGGTCAATCATGTTAAAGTAATAATATCTTACCATTTTGATTTGGCAAATATATTACGCCCGGCCGAGCCGCCTACAGACCTCATTGGAAACGCTTTTGTTGATAGTAGAATGGTCGAATAATAAATTTGTTTAATTCTAATATAAATAAGTTATATTACAATTAAAAACATATGAATACTTTGCCTATATATTGCTTGGTTTCTTCGCACATGTGCATCCGTGAAAGATTTGCCACTGCTCTTTGCCCTTAGATAGACTTAGACCTTGGTAGAATTGCGATAAAATCATCTCGAAAACACGTGAATTTATCAGTTTGCATATGTATTTCGTAATTATGTATTTATAGCTATAGGCATAGAAAGATAATTCAAACAAATATTTTGGCTCAAATGAGCTTTGAACTTTGGAAATTTATTTCATCATCCTTTTGATAAGTCCTATCTACAGTTCTCGGTAATATCCTGCCTAAAACTAAAACTTTCCATACTTTGTTTACTGCATTGATTTTTTAGCAAAATAAATAATATTTTTTGGACTTATCTCTTGTTAGGTATTTGCATACACGGTACATTAGTATATTGCTCAGACAAGCATGTATTTATACTTATAGATCATACTAAATTCGTCCCATGTAATAAGAGACGAGCCTATTCCTATTAGCCGGCCCAATTCCAGATTCCGGATTAATACTGACAATATCGTGCATTATTTTATTTTTAAATGTATCCGTCATCACAAGTTTTTGTGTCATACCCCTATTATGAGACAAGAACTGTTCATTCATCTCTAACATATTCTTCTTCTTTTTTAGAACTCCGTATCTCAAAACTAAAAAAACGAATCCTTTTAATCCTATACTCCGAAATGAGAATTTTTCTCAGAAACGCGTTAAGGTATCAAGCTGAAATTAATACCAAAATATCAAATACTCGGGACTGCCATCCTTTGGAGCAATAAATAATCAGAGTTCTAAGTTAACGCAATTAAAAGATACAGCCGTTTGTGCTCCATTTTTGTCGCATATCTTGACGATCAAAATAGTCAAAGGGGTGGGTATGGGTTCCGTTTTTTCATTTTGAGGTACGGAAACCTAAAAATACGACTGCCGGGATAAAAAACAAGATGTATTTATTTATCTGCTGCTAAACTAACATTTTCATCGCAGTCGGGGCAAACTTCCGGCATTTGGAATCTTGAGGGACATATGGACTAATTTTAATTTACTTTTTTGGAAAAAAGTAAAAACTTACTGGTCATTCGATATGCAAAATGATATCCCACGACCCACTATCTCCATTAATCTTGACATTGAGGTAACTATTACATACCATAGTGCAACAGAACCGTCAAGTGTATGCCTGCTGGGAAATTTTTCTTAACCTACTGGTAATACATAGCAGTGGGACTACGGTTCCGGAAGGCTTGCATGCAACTTGGTTGAAAACACATATTGTAATGACTGAAAAACTAAATAAAATAAATTATTCAAAGAATAAAAAGCGGGGCTAATGAAAATTCTAGATCGGCTTAAATTAGTCGCGCCTGTTATGATCAGATGGTTACTAGGCAGAATTATTTTAGACTTGTGCTTGTATCTTACGTTTAAGCGTTTTACGGCATACAGGTTTTTGTTCCTTTAAAATTTATTTTCTTTAACACTTTTTTATTTTGACGGGACTTAAAATTTAGTTTAGTCTCGTCAAAATAAAAAAATATTTCCATATATTTTCTTACTTTTGCAATTTGTATTATTTTATTTGGATAATGGAGTTAGGATCGTCACAGGGTGACTGGCACACTCTGGATGAGAGTAACCAGCCACCGTCAAATCGTGCTCAGTGGAGGGGCCTATGTCGAGCAGTGGACTAATACAGGCTGATGAAAGATGATGATGATGACATTTAACCTAACAAATGGAACACTACTTTGTAATTGTAATCTAAAAAATAACACGTTATTTATATTTAGACATAAGCATTTCAATAAAATTGAGATCTGTAATTAAATCTAGGTCAATATGTTGAACTTTTGTTTTTATTCTTGCAGAGATTAATATCCACATGTAGGTATTCACCGGGTACGCTGATAAAAATAAATTGTTTAGCGTATTTGAAATGACTTGGAAAATAATTAAAACTTATTTACATTCCCAATTGGAGATAAAAATAAATTAAATTTAACAAGCTACATAATTTTTTTATAAATTTATTTTAATTATGCCTAGGTAGGTATATTATTATCGTGATTAGCAACAAATTCTGCAACAAAACAGATTAATTACCTACTTACTTACATTATGCCTATTGATATTGACTCTTCACGATTGATTGAAGTTCCGGTTCTACACAAAAAAGGGTATCCTTGATCATCTCTACTAGAAATACGTTGTTATGCTAGCATACGAGTAACAACGTCACAACTTTTACCGATCTTTTCGCTTCCTGAGTGTGGCAAGGCAGTGTCATAAACTCAAAAACAGCATCACCTCCAATTTCTGTTGGATAGTTACTGCTTGTCAGAAATATTCATCAATATTGGGGGCTCTATTTTATGTTGCTAGTCAATAAAGTAGTAGAAAATAAGAACTTGCATTTTAGTTGGCTTTCGGTAACTCAAACATTCGTAGTTGAGATTTTTTTACTCATTTGACGTATTGCGGCGAGTTCTGTAATGTTCTTTTGTGAATCTGTTAATATACTCAACAGCAAGTTTCCTGAATGAGCGAAGTGACAATTTCGAATTAAAACAGATTCTATCTACTATTGCTAACAAGTCGACGAATAAATATTTAGTAGTTCATTTATGAGTTTCCTTATATGTTTTGAACCAACTTTGCAGGATGAATGTGTTTTAATAGGAAACCAGACAGCAGCCGGCAGCGTATGATTTTACGACCAGCGTTGCTAAAGTCAGTAGATTTTGTTGGATATTTTTCGTAGATATATCAAACGAAGTACCTATGTGATTAGATCTTGGCAACCAGAGAGCATGGGATAACTAACCTGGGCTCCTGTTTAATAAATAATGGGGGCAGCAATTTTCTGTTAATATTTTTGGTCTGTTCTGATCTGTTGATATTTTTGGAGATAGTTCACGTGCTATCTTCTCAAAGAAAGCCAAGAGCAGCGCCTCGCATTTATTTACCTAATTCTTTGCCTATTTTCAAATGCATTAGGGCCTGCATTAGGGCCATCCAAATAGCCTACTCATTGGCGAGTAAGAGGTAAATTATACATTGCAATGGTCGAGATCATCTATTTTTTCATCTAAAAGACGAATCACGACTCTTATTTTCCCTCTATTTGTGTTTGTTCCATCACAGCCAAGAGCCATTAAACTTTCTGGTGATAACTTTTCAGTCGTCAGAAATAATGTGGATAGCTCTCTCTATATTTTGCACTTCCAGGGGCGGAAACCACGTACCCAACATAAACAGAGTCTGGTTCTTTTTTAATCGATATATGTTCCGCTTGTAAAAGTAGTCTAAACATTTTATATCCTTTTATAACAGTTTGGGTTTCGTAGTTGAGGGCGTACCCTCTTCCCTCACTCCGTCCCGTACTTTGCTTTTCTGTCACAGCGCTGAAGTATATTAAAATATTGCAATATTTGAGTGCAATAGTTAGCTAACTAAGTATATTTGCACATGTTCTTAACTAAAAGAAACCTATTTTAATAAATCCTGTACTACGAGCATTTTGCATGCTGCACAAATAGCATCTAATACTTTTTTTATTATATTTATCGATGTATTGGCGGAACGTTGAACGTCTGATAACTTTTATATTTTTAATGGAGGTAGTTAATGGCAATTGGCAACTTATATGATTGGCAACTTATATAGGGTAACTGATCCAAATGCTAGCACTGCACCAAATAATCAGCACTCCGAATAAATAGTAAAATTATAACGATTTCACTAATTAATTTGGGTTACTACTTTAAAAAATAAATAAATGGATGTTTTTGGAATCCTACTACTGGAAACTCTATACTTTCCGACTTCACAATGGCGAAAATTTTGTAAACAAACGTTTGTGTCCTACAGTTCGTCCTATTTTTGCCTGTTCTTAGTGGTCGAAGGTAAGTTCACATGTTTACATTTTATACTATATTAGATGTTTTAGATATTTTATACTGAAACTTTAGATTTTTCTGATTTCTTAGATAGTTTATGAGGATAGTATGAAAAGAAAAATTTGAGTTTATAGTGAAATAGTGTTAAAAAATGGGGTGCTGATATATGGATCGAATATTTTGCAAATTCCAAATTATCAGCACTGGTGTTGATAAATGGAAAATAGTATGTAAATACTTATTCAATATTTTTAATTGTAAACCGTGTTTATTTGATTCAAAGAATTCAATTTTTTTCGTAAAAGTATAATACATTTTCCATTTGTCATAATTTGTAATAATTGGATAAAAAGCATGCTGATAATTTGGTTCTCCTTTTCCTTTTTTCAGACCCACCTACCATGAAACCAAAGAAAGTAAATATGCCAAATAAAACAAAAAATACTGCAATTCGTATGTCTTGATAGTCAACAATATTTATTAACTCCAGTCAAATTACAGGACGTATTGGTTACCGAAAAAATGCCTGAACGAAAAAGTGTTAAAAATGTCGAGAGATCATCATTCGTTCTTACATCAGCTGAATGGCAGAAGACTGAAAACGACAAATTAAAAGCTAAACAACTTAAAGAAGAAGAACAGGTGACTCGTAAGAAGAACAGATTACTGAAACAAGAAGAAAAAAATAACGCGAAAGTAGAAACCACTAGAAATAAATATATATTATAAAATTTTCTTACTGCTAAATGTTTTTTAAATTTTTTCACAAAATCGCTCGTTGTGGCGGAAATTAGGTGAGGCCTATGTTCAACAGTGGACGTCATTGGGCTGATATGATGATGATGATGAAATGTTTGTACTTACCTATCCAGGTACTAGTAATACCTACCTACTATATTATTAAGTAAGACAGTTTCTAATGAGATTGAACTAAATTAGGTACCTACATAACTATAAAGATGAACTTTGTTAAGTTTATAAATACTATTAGATTAGAAGTAAAATATTTTTTCTTACATATTACCTACCCCTAGTCAATAAAAGAGATAATAACCTAATAACATTTTTTTATTTCATATAATTTCAATACCACCCTCACAGTGCTGTTAATTGGCTCAGCCTATGCTAGTAATTGGTGGTCATGGTGCTAGTAAATGGTGAGATGGTCATTTTTTACTCTTGCTTATCTAAAAAAGAAATTGGATAAAGATAATCATGTTTTTTTAAATAATCATCTTACTGATTTAATATTGAAACTAGAAAACTCGTCATAACGGGTGGAACAGTATTTTTCAATGTGATAAACGGGTTTAAATTAGGACTAACTCTTAAAGTGCTGATAATTGGATCAGTGCCCCTACTAAGTATTCAAAATCATGTTATTTTTTTCAAAATACGAAAAAACAAAAATTCGTTCGATCCTAATGTACGGACATTTAACTTTCAAACGCCTAGTTTTAAGGAGTTTCTAATACAAAAATAATTTTATGTAAAATTTTCGCGCAAGTTAATTGTTTACGCGTCTAGAATGTTATTAGGTACTTAGTTGTTATCAGCACAGGCGGAGTATATAAGACTGGAGCAATTTGTTTTCCATCCATTAGATAAAGGAGCTCCAGAGTGGCACATTTGTGTTTAACTGATTTACCCAGTCGACTTACAAAGGTGAGTTCTAAAAATAACTTTATGTACCTATTTAATTAATTTACAAAAACCTATATGGGGTCTAATTCCCTTCAATCTTGTTGAACGTCGATTTTATTTTTTTTCGTAGACCAAACAAAAAATGCTGGCCAAATACTACCTTGTACCTATCATCGTTTTGAACCTGCACATTGGTTCGTCATACGCGTATCATTCAACAAATGTGGAAACCGCTCAGACTGCGTGTCTCAGGACGCTAAAATCGAACGTGCAAAAAATGTGCTTTCTGTTTGAAGATTTTTCCGGTAAGTAATTTTTTTTGATGTTACTAAAAGGTATTAGCATATTTCGGAAGACGGAAGATTACTATTTTTTAAAGATAGTCCAATAGACCTTATTTAAGACAATAATATTGGGACAATAGTTTGTGTATTATTGTCTATATATGAATAGAACCAACGGCAAAATTTACCATGTATAGGTACCAGTCGCCAATAGCTTCCGTAGATTTAATTGACAACTATAGCGTGTACCTATTCTTTTAATTTTTAATTTTTATTGTAAGTGTATTTTTTAATGTGATTGTCGTGTTCAATTTTGAGTCTTGTATGAAGATTTTAAAACCCAAAATTCTTATTTTTCCTTGTCTTTTTAGGGTTCTGTAGCAAAAATGGCAAAAACAGAACCCTTATAGTTTCGTTCTGTCCATCCGTCCGTCCGTACATCCGTCTGTCACAGGCATTTTATTCGAAAGCTACTCAATGTATATCGATAAAATTTTAAATTGTTTTTTTTTTAATTTTAATTTGTGTCTTGTGTGAGCCGCTACTAGGTTTTGGCAGTTAAATAATAAAAATAAGTATTTTTAAGGAGGGCACTCTATACATTACCTACCTAACAGACACCTGAAATTTTTTTTCAGCAAACATTTACAATTTTGTGCCTCCAAAGAGTGGGGCTCTTCAAAACCAACACTTAATAAATAATTTTAACGGAATTTTAATCGGATGTACCGTTTTTGAGTAATTGCTAAACGTACCTAAATACCGAAATAGATTTACTATTTATACCTATATCAGTGTAATAAGCCTATTGTTTTATTTTCCAGAACCTCCACCTCCGATGCAACACTTAACAGCCGTACAACAAGCGTATCAAGACAATATTGTTAAAAATTGTTGTGAAAAGCCTTGCACAAAAAAAGAGTTAATGGAATTATGTTAGTATAATATATGTTCTTATGTCCATATGTTATGTTATATTTGAATAACTAAGATTTTTATCGTGTTTAATTTTAAAATAAAGATTATGACATAACAAAAAATTTGATAATTTTATTTAATGCCTCATAGGGTGTGGTGATCTATTTTAATGTCCCTTAAATATAAAATATATGATAAACTATTAATGAAACATGATCTCTGTATCTAATAAAAAAATAAAAAACGAGAAGCAAATAAACTTAGGTAGGTATATGAAATCAAATTCTGAACCCTGGATCTAGGTATTTCTAGGGGCAGGCACTTCAAAATGGCGCTCCCTCTGGAGGACATTTTGGTTTTGTGATCGAGAAAATAATACTTACTCTTGAATACATTAAATTTTTTACATCATTATTTCAACCTATAAACGTCCGACTGTTGAGCACGGATCTCTCATACAAAGAATGTGGAGGGAATTAAGCCTACTACACCACGCCGGCCAGACGGGTTGGTATAGGGTTTGTTTCGAATTTTCCTTTTTGTCGCAGTGTTCTTGACTGCATAAGCTTACTACATTAGTCGTCTTACGACACCCACGGGTTGAAATGGGGTAGCAAAATTATGTATTCTTAATCCGTCACTACACGGATAGTTGCTTTCACTTGAATTTGAAGAAAATGTACCAACTCGCAAGGGTGCAAAAATAGGGGAAGAAATTTTTACGGGCTCGAATCAGCTGATTCTATAGTTATGTATACATATTAGGTATTAACAAATAAGTAAACACATTATGATCCGTGGTTTGTTGATTTAGAAGGTAAATCATCAAAACCTTGATTTTTATACGTCATATATTTCTAATTAGTGACGAAGAAGGTATTTAGGGATAGCAAAGGGGGACGAATAAAACGTTATTTTCGCTCAGAGGCACCGTTTCAGGGATATGTCATAAAAGTTTATATTTTTTTTTAATTTATCTATTAGAAGTATGTTGACTGGCGTGCGGTTAATGTGGTTCCTCACCACTAACATCGCCGCACCGAGTGACGTGGGTTCGATTCCTATACGAGACAAATATTTGTGTAATTCACAGATATTTGTTTCGAGTCTGGGTGTACCGGTTATTTTGTGTCTGGTGAATGTATGTCTAATGTTAGACATTGCGGAAGTGTATTTTTTGTCATAAAGTAAAATTTGGGTTAGGTTAGTATTGTGACCAGAATCGAACTGCTTGCGCTGTAGTAATTAAAGCATGTTATGAGTAGGTTAGGTTAGAACTGTTCCCTGTTCCCTATGAATGAGTCGAGCTAGCGAAGCGAGCGTGCCGCCATAGCGGCCGGCGAGTGCTATAAAGGAATTATCATCATCATCATTATCATATCCGCCCAATGACGTCCACTGCTGGACGTAGGCCTCACTTAATCATCTCTGCCACAGCGAGCGATTATGTGATACCTATAATTGAATATTTATATAATATTATTTATAATAATAATAGTAGGAATCTGATCGCAATCAGATATTCTGTTTATAGGAATTTCCTGTAAATAGAGTATCTGGTTCTTTTTAGGGTTCCGTAGTCAACTAGGAACCCTTATAGTTTCGCCATGTCTGTCTGTCTGTCTGTCCGTCCTCGCTTAATCTCTGTGACCGTTAGCACTAGAAAGCTGAAATTTGGGACCAATATGTGTATCAATCACGCCGACAAAGTGCTAAAATAAAAATTGGAAAAAAATGTTTTATTAGGGTAGCCCCCCTATATGTAAAGTGGGAAGTGTTTTTTTTTTTAATTTTAACCCTAATGTGTGATATATTGTTGGAAAGGTATTTAAAAATGAATAGGGGTTTACTAAAATCATTTTTTGATAATGTCAATAATTTCGGAAATAATCGCTCCAAAAGTAAAAAACAAAGCGTCCCCCCCCCTCTAACTTTTGAACCATAAGTTTAGAAAATACGAAAAAAATCTGAAAAGTAGAACTTTATAAGGACTTTCTAGGAAAATTATTTTGAACTTGGATGGAAACAACAGATGGAAACTGCAGTTAACCAATATAATTTGGTCCCTGAATCGTATGAGCGCCTATACAATCCAGAGGTCAAGTTTCATTTGCCCGTATTTTTTTTTAACTTCGTTTACATAATATTTTATTATCCTGAACGTATCTTTTTTCAAACAAAAAAATAATTATTAAAATAGGTTCTCGCAATTCAAAATTACCATCGAAAACTTCTGGCACGTCTAACGGACGGGAAACTACGGAACCCTACACTGAGCGTGGCCCGACACGCTCTTGGCCGGTTTTTTTAAATAGGTTAGCTGTGTATAAAGTGTTAGTTATATATAATAATAATAAATCTTTATTTCTACTAACAATATAATTCAATTAAATCAAAGTACATTTAGTGTAACAATTCATAATAAAGAGTATGTGAGAAGCTGGTGTCTATTAAAGGTAAATCCTGTAAAAAACTTGTAGTAAGTACAGACCACCAGGTTCTCATCGCCCCATGGAAATGAAATAAAAATAAATATATTAGGCATATGACATAGATTTACATAATGGTCATACATAGTACTTTCTGGCAGACAATACATAGAAATAAAAAATAAAAAAAATAGAATAGGTAATGCCCTTTAAAATGTGTGTGTGTGCGCGTTTATAGAAAGCTAGATATACCTTACATAATATTATAATTCTAACAATTTTACTGCCATTTCAGTCATCTACAAATATATTTTGTAATAAGTTCAACATAGTAGAAAGTAAAAGTTAATTGTAGTTTTTAAATAAATAACGTAAAATAATTATTTCTTACTTAAAGCGCATTTTTGTTTTTAAACGACTTCAAAAAAGGAGGAGGTTATATGTTCGACTGTATGTATTTTTTTTATGTATGTTCAACGATTTCTCGGAGATGCCTGAGCCGATTTTAAAAAATCTTTTTGTTTTGAAAGGGTATACCCTTTCAAAACAAAAAGATTTTTTCTCTCTCCGAATTGGTCCCCTATTCACCACGTTTAGTTCTGATTCTGGAAATCGAAGGCAACCCTCAAATTTTATAGGCACATGTTACGTGTTTCATATATTTTATAAAGTTATTCAAGTATTTACATCTGATAGTCATCATCTCATGTTGATGAGCTGGTGATGGAAGGTATTACTACTTAACTGTTAGGAGTTGGAGGATAATTCTTTCAACATTATAGGTTCTTATAAACCAATAGTAGTTCTTATAGGTTATTCAGGTGAGCTGTCACTGGAAGGTAGAACTCCTTAACTATTAGGAGTTGGAGGATAATTCTTTCAACATTATAGGTTCTTATAAATCTATAGTTGTATTCTTGTAGGTTATTCAAGTGAGCTGTCACTGGAAGGTAGAACTCCTTAACTGTTAGGAGTTGGAGGATAATTCTTTCAACATTATAGGTAACTGTTCTACAATCAGGTTGTGTTGTTAGAATTTTTAAATAGACGTTCCATTCTATCGGAGATTCTTTATTTCGGTTTTCCGTCTTAGTTTGCCAGCCAAAATTTTTCAATAAAATAAAATACGTTATTAGCTCTAGCAAGCAAATTTCAAATATTTTTAGTTATTTTTTTGGTTCTCAAGATATGTTTCGGGTTTATTTACAAATAAAAAAACATTTGATCGAAATCCTATTTAGTTACCATTTTTTCTTATTAAGCCAGAAACAGGTAAAATTGGGTATTTTCCAAAAAAATGCTATTTCTACAATATCTGAAAAACTATTAATTTTCGGCCATACATTGTGGGGCCTAAATTTGTTTCATTTGGGCTACCCTACCTCGTCATGCCCAGAATACATCGAATTACCAACAACCCTGTATACAGCCTTCCTAAAGAACAATGAAAATTCTTAAAAACAAAGAATTTTTCAAATCAAGCCAGTAGTTCTTGAAACCCTAGAGTTTAACCAAACAAACTCTTCAGCTTTATAATATATTACTTCAGTTATGCCACAGACTAAATAAAACAGCTCTAAGTGCCAATATACCAAGTAATGTGTTCAACTAATATTAATATAAACTAGGGATGTTACGAATGTCATTTTTTATGATCATATCATATTTAGATGCGAGATGTTTGGTACAGCGAATGCGAATATTTCGAATACACCAAAAATACATAACTTTAAATATGACATGCTGCGTTAAATAAATTTCTGACTGGGTGCACTGTCAGGAGAAGGTCTGCCAATTTTCCAAATTATAATTTTTCCACCAGTTTTTACTACAGTCAAAGCTTTATTTATTAACGTAACCGTAATACCTATTGACTGACAAGTGACAACTAAAAGAATGCAATCTATTACAAAGTAACTACAGCAGCGAGCTAAAAATACTTTCTATTGGACAAATCCAACTCCTAAGCTGTTGAGCCCCGCCTGCTTTTATTAAATAGAATATACAATAATAATAAAAAAACATTCGCTTTGTTTAATGCGAAATGCGAGTGTGATTGGGAATGTAAATTAGGCTATGCAAATTAGGCATGCGAATTAATCGCATATATGCAAATTATTCGCATATGCGAATGCAAATATGAACGTAACATCCCTGTTGAAAACTAGAAGCTCTGCGCCTCGCGTATTAAACTTCGTGGAAAATGTCTACAGCCACAGTAGGTAGTCAATTAATTGAAAACTAATAGTTGAGATACAGCTACTGCGCCGTTCGCCGTACCTGGCAATGTGGACTTAGAGCTTAGAAAGTAAATTTATAGACGTTTCAATTAAAGTAAATTAAAAGTAGAAAACTACTAACTCAATAGTACGTGACTAAAGTATCCAAAACAGCGAGTAAGTGGAGTGGTAGGCATACTTAACTTTGTGTGTCTCTTACATTATCATCTATACCTATTAGTGAGCTATAAATTTCGAGGCAATTTTATTTATCTGTACATAATATTGAGCAACAATAAACTAAATAACTCTCGGTCGAGCACATAACCGACAGTGGCTTGGTATACGAAAACCCAAAGCGAACGAATGGCAATTTAGGAACGTATTCGGTAAGGCATGTTATTATTACTCAGAACCATAAAATATATTTGCAGCATCAAGCCATATTATGAAAAGTTTATGGGTAAATGCAGTGGTGAGCATATTTTGTTATCAATCATAGGGTTTGTAATTACACTAGCAACATTGTTATCGAACAGGTAATAACGTGGGTAGTGGGTCGAATGAGGTTTGGTGCAGGGGTGCCGCACCGAGCGACCGGGATATACAATATACATAAGTTTTGATAACAATATTGTGTGATACTAAAGTTTTAGTGGCCTTATTATTTATTTATTTATTTGCTTCAAATACACAAAACTTATGTATTAAGGCGGACTTAATGCCAAAGGCATTCACTACCAGTCAACCTGAGGTGGTGCAGAGATATAATGAAAGTAGATGCATATGATCCAGAAAGAGAAGGAGGAGACATAAAATACAAAATATTATCAAATTACCATATTTTTTCTTTATAATTAAAAAATAATTAGGGAAGCAAACTATAAATTAGAAAATTTACAAACTAAACGAACACAAAGTAGGTAAACTCGCTCGGAATAACTACTATCTATCATACAAATATTTTTCCTATGTCGATGAAATTTGGCTAAAAGGTGTCTTGTATGGGCCGCTACTAGTAGAGTGAGATCCCAGAGCTCCCTTACGTAACTCATGTTTTAAGAAACAAAATGTACACCAGAAGGTAGTGTTGGTGTGGACTATGAACGTACGCATACTGGCTAACTCGTGCCTATGGCCAATTTTTAGGTATCCGGTACTAAAGGTCCGTAAAATTGTTAGAAACTTTACTTATTTTCTGAGTGCTGATTTTTATATATATATATTACAGCTCCCAGACATATCCAAGGAGCGGTTATATCAGCCAGACGCTTCAAAGTTCGCAAAAAACACTCAAACGTCCTTTCGGGACTAACATTTCGCAAACGGATCCCTAAATAAAAAAATGATGTTAGCAAACTAATACTATTTTTTAAAGATTTATCTAACGATACCCCACACTATGGGACACAAAAGAGAAAAATAAAATCCTCATTTGACTTGAAGGAGAGTCAAATACTTTTAGTACCATAGAGGGCTTAAAATCGGGTTTCAACTTATAATTACCTAACTAAATTAATTAGCGCGAATTCAAGTCTGTTCATGTCGCTCCATTAATTAATTAATTTAAGCTTATGCTTGTATAATAATAAAAAATCTACCCATTCTCTGTTTTAATGGAATTGTTTTGTCTTCTCTTTGAACCTTTGGTTGGGCAAACATAATTAATTACATTAAGTGTACACGTGTTCTACATTATAATTTGTATGTACCTAACTAGTAACATGTTTGTCTACATGCGTTTCATCACGATCATTATCATATCAGCCCAATGACGCCAACTGCTGGACATAGGCCTCACCTAATTTCCGCCAAAGCGAGCGATTTTGTACAGCCTGCTACCAACGGCCACCCGCAACATGAACAAATTGAAATATAATAAACAATTTGGATGTGTGACAATTCAGTCCAATTAGATTTTGTTTTACATTCATTGTGTTTGTGTGTTGTCGAGTGAGCTTAATACAATATAATACTGGCTTGGGCAATGATTTATTGTGCGACACGTCCTTCGCACACTACTGAGAATTGTTTGATACGCCACCTACGCCGGTTTGGATTTGGTTGGATTATGGTTAGGGGTTTAAGTATGAAATTGCCGATTTGTACTGAAAAATAGAAATTAGTTTTTTTTTAATTTAACATATTATTTAATCAAAATAATCACCATTATCCACACATATTATAAAAGGCTTTGTCCTGACTGACTGACCTATAGACAACGCACAGCCTAAACCGCTGGTCGTAGCGACTTGAAATTTGAAGGGTGTGTTTGTCCTAATGTCTAGAAGTGTACTAAGAAAGGGTTTTTTTTTAAATTTAACCCCTAAGGGAGTGAAAAGGGATAAAAACGATTGTATGAAACTTTTTTGTTTTTTAACTTATAGATTTGAAAATTTGTTTTGGGGTACTACTATCAAAATAAAAAATACCCTCATCAATATTTTTGACAAGGGTGGCTTTGGAAGGGTGAAATTGGGGATGAAACGTTGTATGAAAAGATCTTTGTTTTGAAGATAACGTTTTGCAAATTAGTATTGGGATAGGAACTTAAAATGTTGTTTTTAATATTTTTGATAGGGATGCATACGCAGACGACACAGTGATAGTTTTAAGCAGCACTTCTTGGAGGAAGACTCAAGTAGCAGCAGAGGCTGGCCTGTCCATCGTTGCGTTATGGCTTAACCAAAATCTTCTTACATTAAATACCACAAAAACTAACTTTATTATATTTACTAAATACGAAAACTCACAGACTTCGGCAGACTTTAAAATCAAAATTCATAGCTGCCAACGTCTCTTGGACACTGAGTGCTCTTGCGTTGAAATCGAAAAAGTTAAATCGATCAAGTATTGAGGCGTAATGGTTGACCGACGTCTATGCTGGCACACTCACATTGAGATTTTAATGTCAAGGATAAGAAAGATAATCTGGACATTTAAAACCTTGCGCCACGTTACATCTAAAAGTCTCCTTCAACAAATTTACATTTCACTAGCTCAATCGGTATTAACATATTGTTCACCCCACGTGTTGTGGAGTTCATGAATTCCACTTAAAATAAAGATCTATGTATATATCGAAATCTACGCGGACGAAGTCGCGGGCAAAAGCTAGTTATATTGGTGCCATCCAATAGGATGGTCATTTATGCCTTAGCGATATTTTCGAAATTTTCATCTTTCTTGTCTAAGCATAAAAAAAAACATCATAATCGAATGTTGCACATTTTTTTAAAGAAGAACTTCATAGATAGGTACCATGTGAAAAAAGTTACACTCAAAAACCATGAAGGTTCTATGTCAATTCGAAGTACCTATCACAATAAAACGGCAATTTTATACTTTAACCCCTATTATTAATGAAATACTAGGCTATAAATTACTCGTTTTGTTATTTAAAAAAAGTATTATTATAAATCATAGAAATTAACTAACAAGAATTAAAAACCTTAAAATGTCTATATAAGAACTGACTTCTTGACGAAAGCAAATTAAAGTTTGATGGCTTATTATTATTATTTTCTCATATCCAAATTTTATTGAATTTGATTTAGTATGCTGTTTTGGTATGGCGTAACAGGGTTTGGGACTTTATTATTGTACGAGTTACGTTTCAATCTTTTCGATATTTCTAATAATAATTTCAAACTCAAAAGTCCTTAGTTCGTCTCACACATATAAATAAATATTTGGGACATGTTTTTGCACAGCGCCATCTAGTCCCAAGTCGGCTATATTATATTAGCTTGTGTTATGGGATCTAGATAATTGATAAACATACATATATTTATACATAATATTTGTAAATACGGACATATTATATATAGAAAAATACCCAAACTCCGAAACAAACATTTGCAAATCATACAAATATCTGTTCCGGCCTGGGGATTGAACCCGAGACCTTAGAAATCGCAACAGTATGTAGTATATTCAGTTGCGGTATACGTATTATATACGCGGCGTCACCGAGGCATTCTATGATAATTTATGGGAAAGTATTGAATCAATACTCAATACGTTTATTGCACACCATATAGTAATACAGATGTTATTATAAGCACAGTTCAATATGGACCCTGTCGGGCACGGCAAACGTAGGAGAGAGGATGAAGATATTATCAGAATTATAATATTAACTTTTAAATTAGAATTATAAATGAATTTTTAAAATGGCATACATAAATTATATGAATACTATGTGTAGATATTTGTGGGTAACCCATAGGTAATAACTGACAATTTTCCTTGTGACAGTGATGCCGATGAATACTTTGACGCCTAGCCCACATTGCCATTTGTATTATTATTTATTTATAGTATTGTAAATAGAAGTTGTAGATATTTAAGTAAATAGTTAATAATGTTATAATTATAAATTTTATCTTGTAAATTATAATTAAATAAATGTTAAAGTGAATTTTAATGTATCGGTAAATTAATTAAATTATTGTTTGAGATTATGTACATATTTGTATGGTTATTATTACAATATAGTTTTATCTTTAAGATATTCGTCAATTTTGTAATACGCTTTATTAATTAATATTTGTCTTAATCGGTTTGTAAATTTTGTGTCACTAGTTTCATTTTTTAAGATGTCAGGAAGATTATTATATATTTTAATTGACATTGACTAAAGGTCCAGATGAGTGCATACTTAGTTTGGAGGGTGGTAAGTTTAATCTGTTGTTATGTCTTAGACAATACTTAGATTATTTGTCTTGACGTTTACTGTAAAAATCTGGGTATTTTCTGAATGTTACCTTTGCTTCGCGATTTGATGTCAAACGCACAAGATATGCTATTAAGTTCCCCATTGATATGGAATGGTTTTGTTGTTAAAGTTTAATTATAAATTTGATTTCATCAGGTGGAAACAGTGGTTTTGGAAATATTCACATGAGCTATCAGGAACGGCCGCTTGTTAAAAAAAACATTCACAAACATTCCCAGTGTGCTCAACGAAGGGCCACGCATGGCCAAAACGTCAGTGCGGTTAAGTACCAACTAACAACAGAGGGTAGGGAAGTTCTGTTGGCGCCACATTCTATACGAGTTATACAATACGTTACAAAAACACCCTTTTTAAAAATTTTGTCAGTCTGTTTGAGGTAAACTCCGAACTGATTTCGATGGAATTTATACTGGCGGATAGCTAATAATCACAAGGAGTAACTTCAAAGAGTTCTGTGAAAAACATATTAGGTTTCAGTGATAACAGGAAGTGATATTACTTGTCTACGCGAACGAGGTCACGGGCGCAGCAAGTTTAAATTATAATATTGTGTTATTACCGTACGTCCAGGATGTGCGCATAAACAAAGTACCTACTTAGTTCGACTTCGGCGTAATGCTGCCATTCCTTCCTAACGTGCCGATTGACCTGTCTCACCCCACGAGCCAATCAGTCTCCTTCGTTATCTGGACAGACTATCGAACGCAGCTGTTTACATTTATACATTAATAGAAGTTCCATTTTACATCTTCTATCTATCTATGTCTTGTATAATTTAAAATGAATCGCCGAATAACTATGAAAGATCATCACTTGAGAACGGCTCGACCGATTTGGCTAAATCTTTTTTGTTTAAGAAAATATACAAAAAAAAGTGTAAAATTTAAAATTTTGGATTTTAAAATCTCAAAATAGAACATGACGGTGACATTTTCAATATAAAAATAATTATTTTATATATAAGTAATAATTATTTTTTTATATAAATTATAATTTAATACACGTCTGTTAAATAACTTCAAAAAAATAGGTATAGAAAATAAAATGTTTTGATATGATGTAGTTCCAATACCCAGAAATTGATGGTCAATAATTCAAAAATAAAAATTTAGGATTAAATAGTAACTTATAGGTACTTAAAAATATTGACGTTCCTTTCGCAATATCAAAGCAATGCTTAGTGTTTTTGCTGGGGATTCCTTGGGGGCTTTATGGAGTTAGGACTTCTGAAAAGGAAAAAAACTTTCTGACTGAGGAAAAAAATCGCTCTTTTTAATACGGCATCGTGTACTTAATCAGGCTAAAAATAAAACGTTTTTGCTCTAGGCTTTTTTGGTCTCCGACCGATAGTTAAGCGGCAAATGCCGTTTAAAGATGTCTAACACTTAGAACATTTTCTTTTCTTTGATCAAACTTAGTGCACCCCGACTTGGATAGGTTAGGTTAGAAGGCTAAGCCTTCGTAGAAAGCTTAGCCTTCGTGGTTACTTTTTTTTAAACACCCAGAAGTAGGAGCCCCGCGCAGCGGGGCTCCGGCGTCACTGATACAGATAATCACTATGGTGACATTTTTCTAAGTCTTATTTTTCATAGAGCCCCCAAGGGTATCCTCTGATCGTTATGTTCGTTTCATTGTTATTTTATTTACTTACTTACATGGGCGTATTGCAAACGAAAGATTTTGTCTCATTGTTTGTCATAAAGAAGAGTCCGCTCAATCCCCGGGTCGGGCAGATATGCCTTCTGAATCTTCTGATTCAGAGCCGTCGGAATGCTACTGCATCATAAACCTTTTAGAATCAAAGAACAAAGTTTATTTTCGGTTTAATATTTATTGGCAGAAAATAGGTTATCATCCATCCATACATATTATAAAAGGCTTTGTCCTGACTGACTGACTGACAGACAACCCCCAGCCTAAACCGCTGGTCGTGGCGACTTGAAATTTGGAGGGTGTATTTGTCCTAATGTCTAGAGCTAGTACTAAGAAAGGGTTTTTTAAAAAACTGAGTGTGTGTATAGTAAATGAACGTTTGATTATAACTGTGGCGCAACGGTTAAGGTGATCGCCTCGCCATGCCACTAGCATAGTTGCACCGAGTGTCGTGGGTTTGATTACCACACCAAATAAATATTTGTGTGAATAATAGGTACCTATTTGTTTAAAAGGGCGATTAGAACGATCGTAGGTATTAGGCAAGACTAATCTTAGACAGCTTTTTGTCAAGCTTGAAATCTTAACAGTACCGTGTCTGTAAGTGCTAGCTCTGAATAATCAATTTTGCAAAATACTTCTACAAGTAGGAAACTGAAGAAGAACGTCAGCTAAGAGAAAATACCCGTTGAAAAGATTTTCAGTGCAGAATTATACCTCAACTGCAAACAAGATTTCAGAATATAAAGTTTTAACTATATACCTACCTACATATAATCAAAATGAGGGGCTCCAGAAACTCTGCTTAGGTATTTGCACTTCTAACGCGATGACATGACAGTGATCAGATTACTTATGTTAAACTTATTTTTAGATAAATGGAGCGCCGGAGGCCCAATTCCAACTTTTCCTTCCTAATTTGCCTTTTCCTCCCTATCTCCCTTTTCCTTTGTGGTAGGCAGCGGCTTGGTTATGTTTTCTTGGAATTTGTACGTATAGTCAATGCTAAGAGAATACAGACCATGAGCAGTAATTTCCATTTACCATCAGATATACCTACTTGTCCACAGCTCTTGACAAGGTTTTGGGTGATTTTGACTAAACTTAAAAATTTTACTGTCTTAAACATTGTACATTTTCGACTAGTGTACTTACGTACACTAGGGACTGCAATATATGCACCGTAATAGCAACAATATACCTCTTCCAATATTAAACGTAGTGAAGTCGTAGCTGGCAAAGGAAGCCTAATAAAAGTATTCGACAAACTGCCAACGCAACAGACAGAAATGTTTCCAATAAAATATAGCTAGGGCGCTTATAGTTTGTAAGAGATATTGGAATCTAATAAAACATGAATTCATTCAACTGCAATAACAGACTTGCTTCTTATGAGAGCAGTATTATGTTTAATATTAAAACTTGCACTCAGTTTCAATATACATTGTAGATCAGCTGTCATGTAGAAAAAAATTGACTTAGTACTTATGTGACACATACTCTTTAGTTTGATTCTCAGTCATGACAGATATACCGAAGATTGTATCATTTACGGTTTAATTGAATGTCCATTTCACGACCTGTAGTCGGCAAAGATTATTTTCAGTTTATTGAAAGTCCATTCCACTTTCCTTCGTATCGTTAAAAGTGGGTTAATGTGACTTTAATGAGAGCATATGTTGATGAGAAAATTGGATTCTAATGTAGTTTATTTATTTAAATACTTTATGAATTCCAGGTAAAAAATAGACAGTCAAATTTGCAGACCCTGCATTTGATAACCGGTTACCAGAAATGTATAAATTTGTAGAATATCCCTGGGGACATGTCCATTTACTTTTTAAATAATATATTAACAAATGTATACCTCTCTCTACCTTCTCTTTCTCTTTATTTAAGAGCTGGGCTCTTGTCGGTGGAGTAATTTCCAATTCTCTATTTTTCCTGCCAATTCTCTCACCTCCTGATACCTTTACTTTACTAAAAAAGCTACCTAAGCTAAGTGACCTACGCAGAGCGGAAAGTTAACGTTGCGTTGATGACGTACCTACTCAATGTCGTTTTCTATAGGACGTCACACCCAACATGTTGACGTGAGTACATTTGCAGCGCGTTCCAATACGCAGCAAAAAAAACCGATCAAATGTGTGTCAGACTCGCGCACCGAGGGTTCCGGAAGATTATGCATTTCTTAATATATTTGTTTTGTGATTAAAATGTAAGAAATGAGTAAGTAAGGAGTATCAAACGTAGTGCACTACAAATGACACATTTTTTATTAAAATACGAATAATGTAGGTTCAAAAAAACTCATCATTTTTTAGGCTTATCATTGTATACCCCAGTACTAATATTTAGTGATATAACGACACGAGATGTGTTTTTCCTTTACTTGTGCAACTGGATAATACTTATTGCCAAATTTCATGATTCTAGGTCAAAGGGAAGTACCCCATAGGTTTTGACTTTTTTGATCGTCTATCTGGATAACAAAAATGGGGCAAAAACAGCAGTATCTTTTGGATGCCTTAACTTAGAATTTTCATTTATTTTTTACGCCGAGGGTTTATAGACCCGAGTATATGATATTAATTTCAGCTTTATACCTCTACGCGTTCTTGAGAAAAAAATTCTTGACAGACAACCAGGTGATCCTATAAGGGTAACGTTTTTTCCTTTTGAGGTACGGAACCCTAAAAAACGGTCAACATACGATTCACATTTACGGTAAAGTTTTATAGTATTCATTATGTGTACCTACTTCTTTCATTTATATCAAGAATCTATTTTCTTTTTGTACAAATAGAAGTATTCTGGCACAATATTATAATATTGCTTCTTCATCGTCAGATAAACTACTCGGTCCATTTACCCAATTTTCGTCAAACATAGTGCACATCAAAAGAGTTGAAAACTGTTAAATAAATATGGCTGCCAAAGCCTCATACGGGATGAGCCAGTTGCGTTGCGTACATGTGGGCACTATTATGTAACAGATTGATACTGATTTTTTAGCATAAATTGCGTGTCCCCCGTCTATTTCCTATAAAATCGAAAATTTAAAAAAATCTTACATCTTAAATTATTTTGAACAAAATCCGATGTACCGTTTTGAAGATACGCTCTTTTGAAGATATGCTCTTAACCGGTTTTTACAATGCAATGGTACAAAATAAAAAAGTATGAGGGATGTTTCACAATGAAAATACTTTTAAAGCTGCAAAACATATTTTGATTCAAAAAGAAAATCTTTTTTTTTCTACTTGAAAGAGGTAGGTGACATTGAAGACAGTATCTACATAGCATTTTTGTTTGTTTTACTTATATTTTCAACTATTGTGCGACGTAACAAGAGCGTTATTTGCATGGCAGTAAAGTTGTTGTTATTATTTTTACACAGAGGAAGGTTGGTTGTGTCGGTATGTTGAACTTTCGGGGCCTACGCTCCTGTTTACTTGTGAAGTTGTTAATACGAACATATATATTTGAAAGAGGTTTATGAAAGAAACTCAATGTGGGTTTTTTAAAATGGTAAATTAATTGGCTATTTTATATACTTACGAGTACATTTTGATCATTATAATATGTAAAATGTAAAGTTGTTTTCGCCTACATACTGCTTAAACCAATTTGGCGAAAATATTAAACAGTGTACATTTTTCATATTAAACTAGGTATAAAAAAGTTAACAATTAACAATTATTTATTAGTTTATCAATTAACATATTTGTAACACCGGATGACTACGTCAGGTTAAAGCTAATATAGCCTGCACACTGTGAGAAAATCATTAGTTGGTCCGCGATCTGACGCGCAGGGTAATTGGTCAATGATGTGGTGTGGTCATGGCAGTAACTGCCAGAACCGCCACTGCTGTCCGGCAATCTGCCCGCTGCCTGCCCTCATGACCACAGCCGGGCAACCCTTTCTCATACTTTCCTCCCCGACCGCCTGCCCCGTTAATTTCTTACGTTCTTATGTTGTGCTCAATTTATAAACTGTATATTATTATGATACTAGCTGACCTTGCACACTTTGTACCACAATATTTTATTATAAATGAACATTTTCGAATAATGTTTTTTAACTATTTGCCCGCCTCGGCTTCACTTAGATATAATGACAGAAAATGGACACAAAATCGTAGTAGGTACATAAGTACGTATGACACATCAATGACAAAATCTTTCGTTTATAATATGCCCGTAATGAAATAAAATTACAATTAAATAATTCGATCATAACTATTGTAATGTATTATATAATGACTGGCCTGTTGGTCTAGTGGTTAGTGACCCTGACTGCTAAGCCGGAGGTCGTGGGTTCGATCCCCACCCAGGACAAATCTTTGTGTGATGAGCATAAAGGTTTGTTCTGTGTCTGGGTGTAAATTATCTATAATATGTATGTATTTACAAAAAAAAATGTATTTAAGTACCTAGTATATCAGTTGTTTAGTACCCATAACACAAGCAAATATAATTGCTTACTTTGGGACTAGATGGCGCTGTGTGAATGTAGTAGAATATTATATTATTATATAAAAAAATAAAATAATGATAAGTCTCTAAACACACATCACCGTTTTGCTGTCTATCCATAATCCATACTGTCATTCCAAATTATTGACCTTCAATTTCTGAGTATCAGAACTACATGTCTATTTTTCTATATTTTTTAAAATATTTGTCTGACAACTATTACATATTTTCTTCTTAATTTTATATTGAAATGTTGATTGGATTATAATGGCAACAGCAATAGTGTGTAGTTTGGACTAATGTCTTGAAAAATTATCTTCTCCAATATCTTTGTGATTATTTTTCCAATGAGTTGCCAAAGTACTGACTGCTTTAATTAAATTTGTAAGTTCCTATTTGCGTTCTTTAGCAAATAGGAACTTACAAATTTAATTCACAATATTTATTTACATACTCATAATTTAGAAAGCATAAATCTGCTTCGCAATTCAATATTTGTAAAATCTTTACCGAAACTACGGATAGAAGCTTCGAGTAAGTCGATGGAATTTTCCATAGGCCCCACGCAATGTAGAACTGTGTTTAGTTTATCGATATGACGCACATAATGTTGCCTCAGGCATTGTCTGGCAATAAATAACTATCATGTTTACTTACACCGAAGAAAAAGTTCCACCAAATAATGGGCTGGGATTTTCGTTAATTTTATTATAAGTCACAACAAAGGTATTATTTTCTATTAAAAATAGGTATAACATGAAATGAAGCAATTATTTACTGTGTCTCACATCTACTTGTAATAACAACTTAATTAGATAAGCAACTTAATTAGATAAACAGCCGCACTATTAATAGACACAATTAAGATACGTCTCGTCGCATGTACTGTAATTTATCAGCAAGACCCAGATTTTCCTTTTCATTTTTAAATCAATTTTGTTCTAAAATTACATTTATTAACTTCGAGAAATGGAATTGTGACTACTTTATTAACACATTGCCATGTCATTTAAAGACTTAAGCTGTGTGTAATATAATAGGTAATAATAGCAAAACATTAATGACCCACTGCTGTGCTAGAGACTTCTCTCCTCTTTCTAGAGAGCTGAAAGGGTTTAGGCTAGATAGTCCACACTCACTAGCCTAATGCGAATTAGTGAATCAAACACACGCTTATAATTTATTTGTTTCACGATGTTTTCCTTCACTGTTAGCGGAGAAGCCCCGCGCGACAGCTAGTTCTGTAATAAAATCTAAACCTCATATTTAACTGGAAGTAGTCATTCATATTCAAACATTATATCAATTTCACGCAAATGGAACAAAGAGAAACAGAAAAAAGAATAATGCAATGTTTCGGATCTTTATATTTTGAAATGATCACTACGAATTTATTTATCTATTAAATACCTACTTACATTTAAGGAAAAATTTGTTATATGCATTCTATTTTTGACTGCATGCCAATATGTAGTGAAATAAAACCAATCATATTATAAAAGGCTTTGTCCTGACTGACTGACTGACAGACAACGCAGAGCCTAAACCGATGGTCGTAGCGTTAAAATTCAACCCCTAAGGGGGTAAAAAGGGATAAAAACGATTGTATGAAACTTCTATGTTTTTTAACTTATAGATTTGAAAATTTGTTTTGGGGTACTACTATCAAAATAAAAAATACCCTCATCAATATTTTTGACAAGGGTGGCTTTGGAAGGGTGAAATTGGGGATGAAACGTTGTATGAAAAGATCTTTGTTTTGAAGTTAACGTTTTGCAAATTAGTATTGGGATAGGAACTTAAAATGTTGTTTTTAATATTTTTGATAGGGATGGGTTCAGTGGGTGAAATATTAAATAGACAGTTCTTTGTTTTTCAAGGGCAAACTTTAAAATACGCTGGTGTGGACTTAATATATATTATGTTGCTAGCTCCCGAGTAAGTACACCATCTTGATTAATTATCTTAGCTGCCCCAGATAAGAAAACAAAAAACATCGTTTACAAAGAAGTGCTGTGAAAAGTTCTGCCCTGCCTATAGCGTCTAACTATAAAACTATCCACGCGAGCGAAGCTGCGGGCAAAAGCTAGTACGTACATAAGAATAAAAATAATTACTAAATGTACAAAAATAAGTAGGTACATAAGGTGTTTATCATCACTTATCTGGAAATGTATACATGTAATTAATTCTTTAATAACCTGTTGTTATTCATCTTATAGATTTTCAGAAAATGAGAACCTTCAGCAGCGGTGGCTGGAAGTTATAACATTTCAATATCCTCGAGACATTTCAATGGGATATTGAGATTGATATTCGATGTGAGATAATCTTGGAAGCCATCCCAATCCGTGTTTGCATTATGTACTTAATTTATCAGTCGTGTTCGAAGTGTATGATGGTAGTGCTTAAAGTCAATATAACTGGCGTTTGATCTGACGTACCACCATCTAGGCTTGATTGAATATGAGTGTATAAGTAACGGTTTTCTAAATATATAAAAATATAACGTCTAATTGTTGTATTATTTATAAGCCTCCTTTATGGAAGAGAATATACTTTTCTGTGGAGTTTTCTGATCGTTTTTCATAATTATTATACATTCGGCTTTTACCATAACGAGATATTGTATAATCATTCCTAAATTTACTCATGCGCTAAGGTCTTTACATCTTTTAGGCAAAATTGACTAAATCATCCTAATCAGTTTTAGACGTGGCTTTTAACAACCATGGGCAAAATTTCTGGAGTCCGCAGAGCAGAACCAGGAAAGTTTTAGAGCCCACACTGGTTAATTGGGAAGTGGTGCAAGACTCAGACCGTAAATTCCAGGAAATGGCTTGCCCAAATATTGCATTACCTATAATTCCATTTTCCCAGACCGACCGATTCGTTACGTGGCACCTTTAATAAAAAAAACTTTACCTTCTTGGGCTATTGAGCATGCTCGTCTAGGTACATGCTGTGGGTGACTGGGAATAAAGGTAAATGATACGGTGAATAGGAATAATCACAACCTTTTATCAAAGATTTTAAGAAAGTGTGACATTGTGCACATGCAACATGTCCCATTTTATAAAACTAATGAAATGAATGAACCGAGTGGGACAGTTTTATGCAGCAGAGAGAGACAATTTCCTCAGACTTTTTTTTCGGAATGCTTTTGAGGTGTAGGAAGGTAAGCATTCCAGCTAGTTATAATATAAATAATATAATATTCTACCACATTCCCACAGCGCCATCTAGTCCCAAATTAAGCAATTATATTTGCTTGTGTTATGGGTACTAAACAACTGATATACTACTTAAATACATTTTTTTTTGTAAATACATACATATTATTGATAAATTACACCCAGACACAGAACAAACCTTTATGCTCATCACACAAAGATTTGTCCTGGGTGGGGATCGAAGCCACGACCTCCAGTTTAGCAGTCAGGGTCACTAACCACTAGACCAACAGGCCAGTTAGGAGATATAAGTTCCTTGGTTGCTGGTAACCATTTTGTTTGTAATAACTTTCCTTAACAGTACATTCATTCTATAAATGCTTAAAGAAATTTCGTTCTAAAGCGTTTTAGAGGCCTATACACCCGAACAGAGGCGTTACACTACCGAATTTAGAAATATTTTGGTTCTGGCTATGAGCACATCCAACATAATAAAATATAAGTAGGTACCTATTTACATTTATGTTGGATGTATTGTAGATATTGAACTAAAGACTGAGGTCCTTTGTCAGTGTCTAGTTTCCTAAGTAAAATGCTTTTCGTGTCCAACAAATGCATACGCCCGCATAGGTATTACTGACGGTGCGATCCATCACAGCCAGGAGTAGAGATGAAACGAATATACTCATATTAGGTATGCATATTATAATACGAGCGACCCGTATTCATATTAGGTTATAGGAATGTCATCTATTAGGTTACTCGATATTAGTCAAGTATTAGCCAGAGACTACGCGAATGAATACTAGTTATAGAGCATAATACTAAAACGTTCACTCCTTACTCCTTACCCTATTATCTGACTAATATCGAGTAATAGGTAATAATAGGTATGGTATTAGAATATGACGAAACTAATATATCCTATATTAGGATTATGCGAAATTGACCCTAATATAACATCTCTAGCCAGTCATTCCGTCGCTATAAATGAAAACCGGTCAAGTGCGTGTCGGACTCGCGCACTGAGGGTTTCGTGCGAACATGTAATTTTCCATTACCTACCAGTATTTTAATTTTCTTAAGATTGGTATCGGTAAGTAACGAGATAGCTATCAGTTAAATATTTACGTATAGGTAGGTAGGTGTAAAATCAAAATATATAACGTCAGTCTGTCATAAGATCTGACTGTGAGACCGGCGTATCATTAGATAAACCCTCAAATATATTTCAGTGATATAACGAATTGAGTGCCATGAGTACGGTTTTAAGATTTTATTCCTTTACTTGCGCAACTTGTTGCTTCTTGCCAAATTTCGTGATTCTAGGTCAACGGAAAGTACTCTATAGGTTTTGACTTATTTGATCGTCAATATATTGACAAAAACGGAGCATTAACGAACGGCTATATCTTTTGATAGCGTTTACTTAGAACTCTGTTTTTTTTTATTGAAAAGACGGATTGCATATATATATTGTATTATTATATATTAATTTCAGCTTAATTGAGATAGCTGTACTTCAATTATGCATGACAGTACGATACGTATGTGGAAAAAACCATTTCGTTTCTACCACGTGCGTCTGTTGCAAACAGGCGCGCGGCCCGCCTGGCTAAGCAGTTATCGTTGTTTACGGACACCTTCACCACCAGACAACAACACCAGACAGAGGCATTACGAGCGCACCATCAAACCTTTTATTCCCCAATGAACTCTAGATACCATCACTCAGCAGCATGAATACAACAATATGATAATATACTTACCCAGGCGGGTGGCTCATTTTGAACGGGAATTACCCGCTGAAACCGCCCCTCTAGAAACCATGCGATGCGGGAACTGGACAATACGAGGTCATAGGATGGCGTAGAAAGATGATAATAATGGATTAAAGGGAGTAAAATCGCGGGTTACTGTTACATATACATATGTACATATATACCTTTGTTGGTACCTACGTAAAGCTGTCTGCTGCTTTGTTAACTTCATAAACTAGGTGGGATAAAACTAAGCAGGATAAGAGTGAGATCCATCCAAACATTTTGTTTGACGCCGCATTTCAAATTTAATTAACAAAGTCCAAACTTCAAGTTTTGTATAATTTATGTTACAATTAACAGCTGTAATTTGGTGGCATATTAAAAAGTTTTTTCGGTCCCTATAAGAACACGTAATTTTAATTTTGGGTGCTATTTTAAAATAATATGTTTTAATTAACACTTACTGGGCCAAACAATTATATACGTTCAGTTTGAAGTTAGAAGGCCTTTTCAAATTTGACTAAATTAAGCTGTTTCTGTTTTCTTCGCCTTTACCGCAATGCCTGAAGACCAAAGTCTTCGACCAATGCATCCTACCTGTCATGACTTACGGTGCCGAGACGTGGACACTCACTGTAGGACTAGCCCACAAACTAAAAGTCACTCAGCGAGCTATGTAACGAGCTATGCTCGGCGTCTCTTTGAAGGACAAAATTCGTAACGAGGTAATCCGACAAAGGACCAAAGTTACCGACATAGCTCGTAAGTAAGTTGAAGTGGCAATGGGCTGGTCATATCTGCAGAAGGACCGATGGACGGTGGAGCAAGCATGTCCTAGAGTGGAGACCGTGACTCGGCAAGCGTAGAGTAGGACGGCCTCCAGCTAGATGGTCCGACGACCTAAAAAAAGGTCGCTGGGTCTGACTGGATGCGGAAGGCGGAGGACAGAGTGATATGGCGCGTGTTAGGAAAGGCCTACGTCCAGCAGAGGACTGTAATAGGCTGAAATGAAAATGATGAAGCTTTTTTCCGGTAGGTATATTTTCTGGTAACACGAACCTTAAATTAATGTAACTATTTATTACTACAGATATCCTTAGGTCTAAAAATTGATACTGTGACTTGCAGTATCTCCGGCACCGCTGCCGCATGCCGACCTAAATTCTTTTCGATTGTCATTGCGTGTAGGTGTGATACGAGTAGAGACACGTAGATCTACTAAATGTAGTAGTCTTCTAGCTAGTTGATAGAGTTGATACGCTCCGTCCAATCATTTTAGTTTAGTATTATCGTCATTTTATTTTGAACTAGAGGACGCGCGGGGTTTCGCCCCCGTCGTTCTTTATTTGGCTACTGCTCAGCTATCCAAGACTAAAAAAAGAATTTTGAAAATTGGTTTAGTAGAACCCGAGATTTCCCCCTACAACGTAATTTTTTGTATTCATTATCTGCCCATAAACGTCCCACTGCTGGGGGGCACGGGTAACAACGTCACAAATAAATTTGTAATAAACATAATGTTAGCAAAATAATTTTGTTAAAATGCAAACCTATGCCAAAACGCGATATCCGCTTGTATCAGATAAACCCTCATAAGTGTTTTCAGCTAGTTTCCGTAATTACACTCACAATACCTATTAGGAACCTTGACTGAACCAGAAACCTATTTGTTTGCAAAATTAACACATCAGTATGTATTGATTTTAGATTGATGATAGTATATTGAGTAGTTTCTCGAAATTGTAAGGTGTGTCTATTCGGTTGAATCGGTTCGGTTATAGAGTGACTTACAAAGCCAATATTGCGCTGCTTCTCATAAATTGAGTATTTTGGACAGAGACCTCTGTCGCTCTGCAATTTGACGAGTGGTCAAGGTCACTACATTATTGAAACCAGTGATGTTGGAATGAAATGAAATGAAATCTCGTTTATTCATCTAGGTTACAAAGTAACACTTATGAAAGTCACAAGTTAAGAATGAAACAGGTTATCCGAAAAGTAGTGTCAGCATATTTGCCTACGACCTTTGAATTCCTTAATGTCAGTGATTGGGGATGATTCTTATGTATTCGTCATTTAGATTTAATGATTTTTAGGGTACCATACTTCAAAAGGAAAAAACGGCACCCTTATAGAATCACACGTTTGTTGTCTGTCTGTCCGTTTGTGAAAAAAATTTTTTCAAGCTGATATTAAAATCAAATACTCGGACTACTCGGCCTGCAATCCCTTGAAGCAGTAAAAAAATCAAAGTTCAGAAGAAAACGCAATCAAAAGTTACAGCCGTTTTATTCCATTTTTGTAACATATTTTGACGATCGTGAGAATCAAAACCTATAAGATGCTTCCAAGAGCAATATGAAGTTGCACAAGTAGAGAAAAAATCCGAAATCCGTAAATTTGTAGTAATTTGTAATTCACTGGAATATATTTGAGGGGTCATAATAATAATAATAGATTCATTCTTTTACCGTTAGAAAACATAAGCTATATAACACCACGCCACGGTCAATAGGAGCTGAGTAGTGACCAAATAAAGAACGACAGGAGCAAAGCCCGAGCGCGCCTTCTAGTATATATAGGAAGCGTGAGAGTTTATGCTGGCCCGACGCGGCGACGATGTAAATATAAAGATTTAATATCTACCTATAGGTGCATATTATTATTTTAATTTAAAGCTTTCCCGTTACTTATTATGATTTCAATCACAAAATAAAAGTCCATGTTCGTACGGAACCCTCAGTGCGCGAGTCCGATTCGCACTGGACTGGAGTTTTTTTTATAAATACTGTCATTTGAGACTCAAATAGTCTGTCAGACACTTATCTACTACTTGTGCATCAGGGTCTAAGTGTACAATAATAATAGTTATGCTAGTGCGTTGCATCTATAACGAGAACGTCATTGGTCATCACTAGAAGTGATCGATAATGTCACCAATTGAAACTGCGCCGTGTTGTGGGTTCATAGGCAAATAATTATTTTTAACAACGTTAATTGTTTATAAAGTCCCTCGCAACACGGGATGTGTTAGCTTTCCTACTAGCTCGAGTATCGACAAACGATTTAGAAGTGATAGTGTTATACCTTAAACGTATTTCGTATTATTAGGTATACTGATGATATGACTAATGACAGAGGCTTATATTTCATCGATATAATATTATGTAGACTAAGAAATGAAGTAGGTACACTTGTACAAAATAATTAGTAGATACATAGAAATTTCCGAGCTCTTCGCTCTCATCGATGAAGTAATCTCCACTTTAGTCGTCGTCCATTATTCTTCGTCTCATTATCATCCTTTCCTTCATATTGAACTTAGCATAACGAGTAAATATATAATTATAAAAAATTAATAAACCGACTGCAAAATATCAACAGAGAGCAACGCACTAAAAAGACCGTTTAATTATTGTAGTATTATTATACCTGATTAACTTAAAATATGTATATATTTGTAATCTCCATTTGATTCCCTTTATTTTGATACTCTACTCGATAGGTTTGGTTATAAAAAATAATAGAACTTCTTATTGGATTTGGAACTATTCAATTATGTATAATCTCTTTTTGAATATATGTAATCTCCTTTTGATTCTCTTTATTTTGATTACAAACACGATAGGTTTGGTTAAAAAAAAAAATAATTTCTTACAATTTGGCGTCAAAAGCCCACAGTTTGTCTTTTTATTCTTAAAACCTATCTAAGGACACTTGGGTTTTCTAGATGAATCTAACGATACCCTAATTGACAAAATCCATCCAGCCGTTTGGAAGATTCGTGGAAATAAAGAAATTTACAAACATACAAGATACGCACGAAAAACAATACCCGTCCTGACAGTCGGGTAAAATAGTGAATGTCTTTTTCCTGCACTTGTTGAATATAAAATTTTAAAACAATACTGGATGGAAAACGCCAAGTAAGAAGAGAGAAGGGAAGGCCAGGAAACGAAATATTATACTTTAAAGAGCAAATTTTTGTTCAAGTAAAAATCTGGAAAAATTCATGATGATAGTGCATTTCATGAACTTTAAATGAAAAGTATAGCGGTTAAGATAACTTTATTAGTTTAGCAGTAATAGTCGTTGAACTTGGGTGTTGGATAATTTTGTACCAAATACAAAATCCTTTTCAGAATAAAGAACAACAGAATTGTACTATATTGTGATAACGGGTTACTACGGAACCCTACACTGTGCGTGGCCCGACACGCACTTGGCCATTTTTATTTTGTAAAAACGACCTAAACGACGACATTTGTTATTTTCCATGCAGACTTCACGTCACCTTACGAATACTAAATGAAAAAATGTAATCATGGGAATATTGCCAGTGTTTGTGTGTCAACAGACGATTATGGTACGTTAGTATTACTTATGCTGTGTGAGGCCACGTTCAGAGAGACGCGGCGCGGGCGCCGCACCGCCCGCCCGCCCGTGTGTACGCTAAGCGTGGTTAAATTTTTGTGGTGCGGCAAAAATTGCCTTCAGAAAAGGCTCTTTACGCACAAAGCTATGTATGTAGGTACCCATACTTCAAGCTTTGTTTAGTTTACTGGCCGACTGTGGTTTGGCGCTGTATGAAATGTCAGAATTTTTACTTACATAAATTATATTCTAATATAATACAAAATATGATACTCTTGTTTTACCTACTTTTAATTTATTTACGGGATGTACAGTGTACAGTCTGTTCCGAGATAAGGATTTAGTAAACAACTGAAGGCGGAAATTATAAGTTGATTTAAAAAGTTATCGGACTCAGCGTGACACTAATCAAATCTTTTAACATTTTCTATTACTAGAATCAAACTATGAATACTTAAAATTTTAAAACATGTATGTATGCTTCGGACGTTCATAGTGTAATTCGGATTATAGAAAATTGTATACCATGATGGTAGCAATCAAACTTACGGCTCACTACGGCTGACGGTAAAAGATTGCCGTAACCTGTGTACGATTGTTCGCATGCAACGCCAGGAGTATACATTGTACATACATGCGAAATTACTAGTATAAAATAGTATGTAGAACTACTTGAAAATTAGTACCTATATTCGCATTTCGGAGTCATGACATGAACCGAAAGCTGACCTTTACCTGGGGCAACGCATTTTAGCCATGCCATCCTACGTATGATAAATGTGGCCAGTGTTTGGGTACCTGTCCTTAGGAATTAGACCAGAGTTTCATCCTTCACTATGTATTATTGTTATTATTTTTGATTTGCTCGCGACGCGGCGACGATAAATTGTGCAACGCCTCGCATGTCTGTGCACCAGCCTTTACGTTGCATCAAGCCGTCAATAATTAACAACTTAATAGCCGCGACATATTAGGTTAGATATTAATGTAGTCAATATCGATCATGCTGTGAGAAATTGAAATATGTTGCCCTCATTCTCCTAAGTGATACTAAATGAAATCCAGGTCACATTAAATGAAATATGGTTACGAGTAAGCTAATATAGAATGTTTGTTTTTAATTTCATTTTAATAAACAGTTTCGTTTAATATGCTATTTAAAGTCTTTTACTCCAAATTCAAAAAATAATAATGCAAGAATATCCATTAATTATCGTCTGACCATTGTTGGGCCGTATGCGTCTTGGACGGATTGCGTGTTGGACCATATGCGTTTTGGACGGTTTGCGTTTTGAATGCTCTTGGACGGTTTGTGAGTTGGACGGATAGCGATCATACAATCGTATTTGGACGAATTGCGTGTTGGATGGTCTCCGACTAAAGGTAATATTAATAATAGTAAAAATCTGATGACGAGCGTCAGTACCAATGTGTATTAAAAAAACTTATTCAATAATAACAACGTTTTTCATATGTACAAATCTAACCCTATTAATTATGCTTCCATGCATTATATTATAACATTATTTTTAAATATAGTCTATTTATTTCAAAGGAAACGTGCATTAGTTACATTTTATGCTTTTTACCCGACAGCCAAAAAGGAGGGTAATGCGTATGTATGTATGTATGTATGTATGTATGTGGACATTTCTGTTCCATTGTGACCTTCTGTAGCCTAAACGGCTTGGCTGATTTTAAAGTGTGAAGTGTCATTACATTTGTATTTTTCCCCCGAGTGTCGTAGGCTATGTGACGTCAACAAAAATCCAATATGGCGGATGTAAACTGTCAAAACAGACGTGTTTTAGTGTTATCGCAATATGGGCACAGATTAGATAATAGTTACTACGTAACAGATACATCACTCCTATACAAAAGCGAAAATACCTACGTTATATTAGCCTACAAAAACGAACAAACGACGCTGCAAGAAGAAACGTATTCTACGCACACGCGCCGAGAGTCGAGATTCCCGCGTACACCGCGTGAGTCCGTCATCGAGCAAAATCATTAGGGTTGTACAAAGAACATTAATGAAAACAACATGGCTGAAGTGAAACTTAAATTTTCTTATTTATGTTTAGTTTATGTACAATGAATGCAATGAAGTGAATGCGAGGTAAGCAGTTAACTTAAAACTTCTAATTTCACATCGAAATCAGGCTTTAGTTAAGATTAGCCGCTAGACAATGCGTGACCACTTTTTTATTTAAACCCGTCAAGTACCTTCGGAGATTAGCGTGTACAAACATCCAAACAGACAAAACATTTGAATATCGTCGTATTGTATTCTGTTACTATTTTTATTTATATTAGTTTTGTTAAATATATTCAATGTACACACAATCAAACAGTTAATGTCTGATTCCGACTCGCGCTTGACCAGTTTGTTTTAAGAACTCCACGCAACGTGAACTCGATCGTAATAGATAGATAGACAAACTCGAAAACGACTCGATAATGTAGGCAATGAAATACAAACTGCATTTATTTCTGTAAGACCGCACTAAACTTTCTCGTAAATTTTAAAGAAAGAGTACCTACACACAAGAAGCATTTTAAAATTACTAGGTACTACTAACTAAAGCCAGCTGAAATACGTACCTACTTTCAAATAACGTAACGTACCTTTCTTCATCTTTCAGCAATGAAAAAAAAGACATTTCTTTATTTTTCTTTTCTCTATGACATCCAACAACTTCACAATAATTAACCATCATGTTGTTAGTCAAAACTTAATATACCTACGTAGTGTACGAAAATATCGTTAGTATCACAGACTACATTATGCGTTTTGAGCGGGAAACGTGCTGTGCGCGCTCTCAGTGTCGCGTGCGGCAGCCCTCTGGCGATTTGGCTCAGTTGTGAGCTACATAGCGGTAGGCACATAGCGCGTGACCTTGAGCGAGTGACGGAGGCCTGATAGATGAAAGCTAATTAATAGCCTAATTAAATTATATATGCACTAACTATTGCCTGCGGCTTCACTTGTCTCTTGTAACCTAAATAGCTTGACCGATTTTGAAGTGCAAGGTGTTGTTATATTCGTATTAACTATATCCAAGCCTATAGACCTTTTACTAGTGTATTCTTCGAATTCATTTCGTTAAATTAACATTAAAAGGCTACCTTTAGGCAATCGTGTTTTTGGTTTTTAAATTAATTCTTGTTAATCTTAAAATTTAATGATTATCTAGAGAAAGAGAGAGCAAATTATATTAAATTGTTGTTAGTTATGTTTGTTATTTATTTATTTATTTAACTTCATACAAAGAATTTTTGTACAGGCGGACTTAATGTCTTAGGCATTTTCTACCAGTCAACCATTGGGTGGTGCAGAGAAATTGTAGAAGTAGATGCTTAAATAAAAGTAACAGGAGAGTTCAACTAATAAATATACATAAAATTCATAAAAATATAATATATGAATATACATATTATAGATATATAATATATATAAATATATATATACTATAAAAATAATAAAAATAGAGGTGAGAAGATTTTAAAGATTAAACTGCCAACCTATTTTTGCAGAAAAAGTTCATGGATCCTCTTCTTAAACGTATAACGGTTTGTGGACATCCTGATCTCAAGAGTATTATATTTACTATCTATTCAAATCCAATAGTTAAATTATAATTTGACAATTATTACACATTACATATTATTATGCTGTATTTGCTGCTACATATCAAGTGGTCACAGGATAATGGCATAATATTGAACCCAGATAAAACCAAAATGATAATAATACGATGTTTTTACGATAACCTTCTCAACTGTGACTGCATGCCGATAGAAAGAGTAAAGTATGTTACATACATTATCTAGGAATAAAAGTAGGCGATCATTTTTTATGGTCTGAAAATATTGATTTCATGTGCAAATAAACTTAGAGAGTGCTACTATAAGTTTTATAACTTAAATTAAAATAAATTTAATGATGTTGAATCAGATTATTCTACGAGTATATAGTATTCAACTACATTGAATGACAGTAAGTATGCGGTTACATATTTAGGATTAGGTATAGTGAGTCCAGTTATTATAATAAATATGAATAATATGATTTATGTAGTATCGTTTGAGGATACTTTTAGTTTTTCTAATGTTATTTTCTTTATCAATTTTTATTTTATTGTACATACATGTAAATGTAATGTTTACTCTATGTACTTTTCATGTATTTGGGATACTTACAGCTAGCAACAACTATAAAATATAATGGCCATTTAAAAGTTTCCACTGATAGAAATTTATTAATGATTAAATAATACTAATTTATTAATCTATTATCTGTATTATTAAAAATTTATCTACATTTTAATTTCATTTATTAATTTTTATTGTTTTAAATGTGTTAACTTCATGTTGTGTTAGCCTGTAAATAATTATTATACTCGTATTTGTTTCAATATATTTTTTAAATTGTAATGCATTTGTGTAATAATTCTTGGCTAGCCTATTCAAATAAATAAATAAATAAATTAAATCAACCCGTTAAAGAAAGAGTACTTAAACAATAAATATTTATGAAAAACTATGCAAAATAAAATTAATTGAAAAAGCTCTTAGCTAAAATATTTCTGCTTATAAACACTAGTATTGAATAAATCTAGGTCATGTTGAATTGAGAGTTCATAAAAAAATCTATACGCACGAATTTGACTGGCCTGTTGGTCTAGTGGTTAGTAAACCTGACTGCTAAGCCGGAGGGCGTGGGTTCGATCCCCACCCAGGACAAATCTTTGTGTTATGAGCATAAAGGTTTGTTCAGTGTCTGGGTGTAATTTATCTATAATATGTATGTATTTACAAAAAAAAAAAAACTATTTAAGTAGTATATCAGTTGTTTAGTACCCATAACACAAGCAAATATAATTGCTTACTGTGGGACTAGATGGCGCTGTGTGAAAGTGGTAAAAAAAAAAAGAATAAATAATGAGTTCTGTCTGTAAGTGCTCTTAGCGCTGGAAACAAAGAGAATGCGAGGATTACGCATATACGAGGAGTGCGTTACTTTACTTGCAATTTAAAATATATAAAAAATTGAAGCTCAAGATTTCACTGGGCTAGTTTTTACGTACATACAAGTTATTATATATATATATATATATATATATATATATATCTATATAATACAAAGTTACTGTTCTTATACCCATATGTTTAACATTAAAGTAGATTAACCAGATATAATAAAACTATGTGTCTACTATGTGAAAACTAACCAAGTTAAATCTTGAGCTTCAATTTTTAAGCAAGTTATCTGCTTTCTGTAAATAATTCGACTAGTTCAGAACTGGGCATTCACCTAGGTATATCTCAATTCTTTTGTCTGCGAAATTAGCAACCACTAGTAGGTATTCTTGAACTACTAGGGGCTCCCATTTTCACATTTATATTTTGGTGGGATCTATTTTATCAAATATAGTTATTGTTTTACAGTAATCAAATAAGTTGTGATAGTTGTCATTATTCTTATTTATTTTCAGACTCAATTTACATAGTACAGCACAAACATAAACTTTATGACCTTTGTGAGTCCGAAAAACAAAAAAAAATGTTATTGCGCTGGTTTTCAGACAGAGCCGGAGGGTGACCTCACTCACGGACATGTCAATAAATGAATAAACAAAAATCACATAAGTACAACTTACAAGCTAAAGTACACAAAACAATTATACATAAGAGGAATTAAATCATAAATATATAATAATAATCTACACTAATATTATAAAGAGGAAAACTTTGTTTGGTTGTAATGAATAGGCTCAATAACTACAGGACCGTTTTTAAAAATTCTTTTAACCATTCAAAAGCTACATTATCCACGAGTAACATAGGCTAAATTTTATTTTGGAAAATAAATAGGGTTCCGTAAGATATTTGGTTTTTTCGGACACAATGTGTAAATATCAACCAGAAAAGTTACTTATTTTGCGCACGCTGCCTAAACTATAAAAGATAGAACCATAAAATGTTCTAATTAATTGTAGATCTTATAAATATCTACAAAAACGTTCGTGACACACTATACCTATCTATGTCGAGTGAGACACAACAACCATTTTTTTATTTAAAAATCTTGAATTTTTTTTGGACTTCATTTAAACGCATTTATTTTACTCATGCTATTAATCCTTATCAAAATAAATTCATCACTAAGTACAGTTTATGTAGATAATATTCGGTCTTTGAATGATTAAAATTGGATGTATGGTTTTGAAGTTATGGCGAAATTAAAATATTACGATTTCTGCTGCACCGCCCGTTGCGAAGTGTGCCTCACCAAGGCGGGGGTGCGCGTGTGGGACAAATACATGTTCCATTTGCTTTTTTTTTGGATGTCGTTTTCAAGGTTTTCAGGGACGCTGATTACTAAAATGTTATCTATATTGACGTAAAATGATATTCAACTCCTGTAGTGGGACGAAGACGAAGTCGCGGGCGAAAGCTAGTATATCATAAAAATAAAAACAAAAGATTAAATTAAGACCAGTGTTTGTGTGCGTCTTTACTTTGATGCGGTTATGCGTCAAAACTGTCAGCTGTCATGTGAAAAATGACAATGTATTGTGACACATCACCGCCACATATTTGCCGCGTAGCGCGTTGGTAATAATTAGCAAAAAAATACAAAATATATATATTTATACAACTGTGTGCCTATTGATTAGATGTGAGTATGTGAAAGTATGTGTGCCGGTCGCCGGATATGTAATCAGCGTGTGTGAAGTTGTTGATCACTTAGTAAAATTCGTTTGAGCTTATCATGGAAAGTTTGTGATGTTCTTATGTAACGGAAGGGCGGAGGCAAGTCGTTCCAGCATTCAGTAGCGGCAAACCTAAAACTACCGCCAAAGGCATCTGTCCTGTGTTTTGGAGTAACAGGGAGAATAATGATGCCCTAGTATTATGTTGATTTATATCTCGAGACCAAGGAACTTTCTCATATAAATACTTTGGTTTCCTATACGTGACAATACCGAAGAGCAAAGAAGCAAAATGGAGATGTCTACGGGCTGAGATTTTTAAAAGATTTCCTTGATTTAAGTATGGTGTGACATGCGCATGAGGTGGTACATTGAAGAAAAACCACGCACATGAATTTTGTACCCGTTGTATTAATTTTAGTGTTCTACCCAATATACATCCATCATACACAGCATCAACATAATTCAACAAAATCAGGGACTCACACAATAGGATTCGTAACACAAACAACACTGAGATATCGTCGAATTCTGTATAACAGTTTGAGACGGTAGAAACAGTTTTTCACAGCCTCAATGACATGCGTCTCAAAGTGAAGTTCACTGTCCATCACCAAGCTAAGATTTCTTGCTTCTTGGACTAGCTCAATGGATCAACCACCTACTTTTATATTTGGACTACATCTTTTGATAATTTTAGCGCATTCTTTAGAACCCAAAATCATGAATTTTGATTTACTTGGATTTAAGACAAGAGAGTTTTTATCTGCCCATACTGAGATTCTATCCAAGTCATCATTTATTTTATCTATAGCTTTATCACAGTCCTAGGGGTAAAAAGATAAGTATAACTGGAGATCGTCAGCATACAAATAAAATTTCGAGTTGAGTATGATATGATTGGCAATATCGGCACTATATATTATGAATAGGAGAGGGCCGAGAATTGAGCTCTGAGGCACACCTCGGTATACCTGACAACAAGAGGAACAGACCTTATTGCCATCATTATGTTCTAGTTTAACAAATTGGGATCTGTCAGACAGATAACTGTGGAACCATTTTATTGTTGCTGAGTCACAACCATAGCAAGTAAGCTTAGCCAGCAGCAAGGAAACATTTATACAGTCAAATGCACGGAAAAAATCAAGGAGAGTAAGGACAGTGCCCATCCCCTGGTCTCTTGTTTCTAGTACATCATCAACAACATCGAGAAGTGCAGTGGTTGTACTGTGACCCTGACGATTGCCTTGAAGGTAAGATAATAATAGTTGGGTTAGAGATTTTGGGAAGAGTAGAGAGTTTTTGAGAGTTTTTATGTATGTATGTTAAGCGATATCTCCGCTGATCATAAACTGATTTTGATAATGCGTTTTTTTTGCGGTAGATCGTATTTCAGTATTATTATTATATTCAGTATAGTATATTCGGCGATATTTGAGAAAATCAACAAAAACCAGTTTTATCAGTCAATTTGATAACACGACGTTGTGGTAAAGGTCGCCACATAGCTGACAGAAGATGCGTCGCATATCAAATCGATTGTGGTCATATTACTTCAGAAGAAACAAGTCTCATCTCATGTGAAAGGTCTAATTTGACCAAATAAACGACTACAAAAATCCTCGAAAATACGCCCGACGCATCTTAAAAATACGAAATGCATATTTAGTAAATTTGCACCAAATTGAGTTTTACTCGCGGGTGATTATGTCCTCTACTCCTATTTGGGCGGATCCGACATGTATAAGTTAGGTTAGGTAAGGTGGCAAATGCATTTTTGGGTATCAATTTTACTAAATTTGGTACGCAGTTAAACCACAACCAAAATAAATTATACCTAAACCACATTACAAACAAATTATTATTAAAAGTAATTTTGACGAAGATCAAGATCGATCGATCGAACGAGCTCTATGCATTTTTATTTATAATTATCATTCCTGTGAAGGTTGAAGTACTTCTGTTTGGGAAAAAGGCTGGAGAATCACAAACTTCTTGAACGTATAAAACTCCAGACTTAAAAATTATTGAGTGACACAAAAGGGTACAACAAATACATGCCATAAGCGACGGTGAATTTTGTTTTGTCACGGCACGGAAAAAATGACTTATGCTATGCTAGTTTTTTTATTTATTATTAAAAATGTCGCAGTACGCAAATTAATAATAACTATAGGTTATTGAATAAAATAATTTACATATTCATAAAACAAATAAGTATTGTACAACATTGCAAATAGGTAAGTGCAAACATAATTTCGTTTATTGTTCATTAATATCATGCTTTGACGTCATTAAAATATTATTTTCCACTCTTTTAGTTTAAATTTGTACATGTCCCTAAATATGGACTTGAAGTCGATTTTTGTTTTTTTTTTTTAAAGATTTTATTCGCACTTACCAAAATTCGTGCCAAGGTTACTCTTTATAACAATGCCAATGTAGGTCCTAACAAAATTTAAAAAGTGGGCAATAAAATTTATTATTAAAAGAACAAAAAACCCACCTGCTTAAAAACTTAAAAGTAAGAACCAAGCCTAGAAGTGAAATAATTCTACTTGCAACCATAACTAACAGAGCGACCAAACAGAGACAATCAAAATTCTAGGTAAGCTAATTTAATATTGGTCCCGCCTGTTATGGTCGCTATGTAGAATTATTATTTAACTACTTAACGTCTTGTTTCTTACTTTTAAGTTTTTAATACGCAGGCGGGTTTTTTTGTTCTTTTAATAATTTATTTTATCAATATAATAGCACAAAAAAAGGTTGAATTTCAAAATGTCTTGTACGAAATAAAAATAAGCGAAACACCTTGTCGCCGAGCACTTATTTATTGATAGCGCAAACCTTGCCTTTGCAGCGCTTCACTTCGCTTGTGTAGAACATTTTCCTTTAAAGTTAAAACGAGCGCCAAATGTATTTCAGGTGCAGTATAAGTTTTAGTAAAGTATTCATAAAATGAGTGATTTTGGCCATTGCTTTTAAACATTTTTGCAAAACCGTAAACAATAAGTTTTTACAGCTTAAAATATTATGTTCATATAAACGTTAACGGTTTTCATTTGTTTTTCTGTACCTACAATGTATGTATATATAATGGTCCTACATGCTTTGAATAAATATCAATTGTAAGAGTAAACGTACAACTAATCTTATCATATTATATTTTAATACAATTGAATCTTTTCTATCATATATTTTTATTTAAACTTACAATTTGTACTTCGAAAAAGTTTTGAACAAGTCCTGGAAAAAGGAAAACACACAAATATTAATTAGGTAAATGAAATGAAATCTCATTTATTCATCTAAGTTACAAGGTAACACTTATGAAAGTCATAAGATTAGAATGTAACAGGTTATCCGAAAAGTATTTTGTAAAATCATAACTTATTAAAAAAATATATTACTAAAAAACTTTTCTTTACGTAACGTTTGAAACGTAAAGTTTAAATAAACTATTTTTAACAAAAAAATATTAAAACGACTTCAAATCAGTACTAAAAAGCGAAAAATAAACTGAATTAGATATTTAATTCCAAGCTAAAAAATACCTACCTACCTGTTTAAAGTATAATACATAGGGTTCTTCACTTCAAACAGATTAGTAATAGGGTATTATACTTTAAACAGGTAGGTAGGTATTTTTTAGCTTGGAATTAAATATCTAATTCAGTTTATTTTTCGCTTTTTAGTACTGATTTGAAGTCGTTTTAATATTTTTTTGTTAAAAATAGTTTATTTTTCCATTTTTAGTGTACTTTTTATCTAGCAGAATTAATAATACTGGCTGGCAAACTAAGACGGAAAACCGAAATAAAAAATCTTCGATAGAAGGGAACGTCTATTTAAATATTCTAAAAACACAACCTGATTGTAGAATAGAGGAATCTCAAAACTCTCAGCTTTTTATGTCTTTCTTTTTTCCTATAAAATGCGACAGGTAACAAGTATAGGTATACAATGCAGGTTAGATACTATATCGAAAACTTAAAATGTCATCTAAGAATTCCTTTGAATTATACAACTTTATCTTCCATCAAGAGCTCTCACCTCAGACACTTGAAGTACAGTACAGTCAGAACTTAAGGTTTATACATGGATGTGATATTTTAAGAAATCATCTTCTTACTCCTAAACATTAAGAAGTTTCCCTTCCAGCGACAGCTCACCTAAATAACCTACAAGAATACAACTAAAGGTTTATAAGTACCTATAATGATGAAAGATTTATCCTCCAACTCCTAAAAGTTAAGGAGTTATACCTTCCAGTGACAGCTCACCTGAATAACCTACAAGAATACCACTATAGGTTTATAAGTACCTATAATGTCGAAAGAATTATCCTCCAACTCCTAAGAGTCAAGGAGTTATACCTTCCACTGACAGCTCACCTGAATAACCTACAAGAATACAACTATAGGTTTATAAGTACCTATAATGTTGAAAGAATTATCCTTCAACTCCTAAGAGTCAAGGAGTTATACCTTCCAGTATCAGCTCACCTAAATAACCTACAAGAATACAACTATTGGTTTATAAGAACCTATAATGTCGAAAGAATTATCCTCCAACTCCTAACAATTAAGGAGTTATACCTTCCATCACCAGCTCATCAACATGAGATGTTGACTATCAGACGTAAATACTTGAATAACTTTGAAAAATATATGAAACACGTAACATGTGCCTATAAAATTTGAGGGTTGCCTTCGATTTCCCTGAGATTCCATCATCAGAACTTGACGTGATGAATAGGGGACCGATTCGGAAGTATACCCTTTCAAACAAAAAAAGAATTTTTTAAATCGGTTCAGGCATCTCCGAGTAATCGTTGAACATACATAAAAAAAAAAAGTACATACAGTCGAACATATAACCTCCTCCTTTTTTGAAGTCGTTTAATTACTCTCTAGTTACATAGTTTGTTAAATACTTAATGAATAGGTTCTTATGTGGATATTATACTCATTTTATATTAATAATCTTTTCATAAAGAGCGGTACCGAATGTATGTGATAATAACAAAATTAAGTTGTAAATAACATGGAACAATGTGTCTAGATGGGGTAGTGACAGGTCTTACTTAGTGTATTGTGTTGTCGCGCCTGAAGGCTAATGAAAAGGACGTTCGGGCGGTAACTATGGCTAACACAACGGCTCGGCGCGTCGGCGTGAAGTCTATTGTATTGTACTCAATAAAAATGCTTATAATAAACTTCTAGACACGAAAACAATGTAACGGTTCTTCTTAGCCCCCGACGTAGGAATAGGGGTGTAATAAGATCAGCGTGTCTGTATATATCTGTTTGTGCACCTAAGTGGATTTTGATAAGCTTTGTTTGTTTGAAGGCTGACGTGGTCGAGATGGTTCTAAGCTACAATTAAGAAAGATTTCTTTAGGGGTTTCAAGGTCATAAGCTTTTTAAGCATCCTGAATTAATTAATAACTATTTTATATGAAAATTTACGGTTTTCATATACTACATTTATACTTTTTTTTTACTCGGAAGCGTAGATATAAATAAAATAAGTCAGTTGTAATCTTGTAACTCCGACAACTGGGCATGTTTACCTAAATGCCTAATGTAATGGTATCGACAAATGTTTCGAGCCCTCGATAGTCGATAGTAAGAGTTCGTGATGCCAACTCACGTAAACGTATCGAGGGCTCGATACGTTTACGTGAGTTAGCATCTGCGTAATCGTAACGTTATCGTATCGAGGGCTTGATACGATAACGTTACGATTACGCATATATTTTGTGATTGGGCTACTGTTCCTCGTTGCTTGAGCCCTGCCTTGCCTGCTTGAATATGCCTTAAATATACGACGACCTACATACTTTGATCCGCAAAATTACTAACTATAATTATTTTTGTACATGTTAGTTATCATTATAAATAAATTTTGTGAATAGTGTGTACCAGTAAAGTTTTGGCATGTATAAGGTATAGTTATGGTAAAAATAAAGGAAACAATTTTGATCCTACCTACTTTTAGCCCTCTTCCTTATTCTAGATTGAGCTATTTCGAAAACCTACCTCAACGTGTTATTGTGCAAAGCCTACCTCTTGAATCATTTGGTGAAAACCGCATGTTCCGTTCAGTAATGTTTGAGGCTATCTCGAAAAGACAGACAGACTTGGCGTAGGACTTTGTTTTATAGTAGTAGTGATGATACGTATAAATAATATATTTTTACCTTGATGAATAAAATGCAACGCTTCACAATAGCTCTATTGGCAACAGTCATAGAAAGTTAGATTTTCGGTCACTATCTATTAGTAAATAAACACCCCAAACGTCTTTTTGTTGACTGAATCAGGAAAAAAATCTAATCATGCTTATTTAAGCCGCGTGCCGCGTCGCGTCGGCCGAATCTTGTCGAATATCAGTAGTGTTCATTTTAACACATTTTTATAAAAATGTGTTAAAATGAACACTACCGAGCAAGCGACCCTTAGCTTGCTCTTTTATTATAAATTATTATTTTATGAGAATGAATGGGAAAATTATTAATTCAAAAACTGAATTCATATTCATAGCGTTTCAAAAATATTAGGATCAGACTAACTATTGTAATTGACTCATAGGCTACGGTAACCGCTTACCATCAGGCGGACCGTACGTCTGTTTGCCACCAACGTGGTATAAAAATAATAAAAAAATTGACTCAAGAAAAGTATCAACTTCGTTTCTTATTCTTATGAGACTACACCATATCAATCGGCGGAAAATATTCATTGCCCGGTTGCGATGCGGCCGGCTGACTGTCAAATACCTAAACTTGAACGTCACTTATTTTGGAACGGACGGGAATGCTTGTTACTTTTTCTGTAATAAGCAAACAGTGGCTAGTTATAAACTAGGGATACTTTGCTTAGTTTATTTTTTAAGGTTGTATTTATTAACCACTTATGCCTATCTTACTAAAAATTACTAGAGATGTAGTAAGGGTACATCGGATTATAAAATATTAATGAAAAGGAATAAGAATGGAACAAATTATAAGAAAAAATGAGTCTTTGTTTCTTATCATCATCATCAGCCAGGAACTTATTAATGTCCCACTCCTGGGCTCGGGTGTCCTCTCCTCTGTCTAGAGAGCTGAAAGCGTTTAGGCCATAATCCACACACCCTGTACCTTGAGAGTTTTGGTGGATCAGACAGACATACACTTAGAATTTCTTCTTGGGCATGTGGATTTCCTCACGACTTTTTCCATCACCGTTAGCAGATCGTAAGTCACATGACAAGTACATATATGTATGTAAATTCCACATTGGTACTGCCGATCGAAATCGAACTCAGACCGCATGATCTGCATGCCGGTCACTTATCCATTCAGCCACCAACGCTTTATTCCTAAATACAGATAATTATACATACTTATGTATGCATATTATTTACATATTCTTTATTGAATGGAGCCTGATGCCATGGATGTCCTTCATCATTGCGGCTGGTACTTATCCGAAATAGATTCCAATTCATATTGCTAGCAAGAAATACTGATAAAAAATTCACTTTCACGGCAACTCACAATTTACAGGCTAAGGGCATGCATAAGACGCAATCAGCTGAGGATCAGCAGCCACTATCTTGCTGGATGATATTAACTTCATGCAAAAAGTTTTGCACAAAGGTAGACTTTCTACAGATCGAGCTTAGGGTTCTGCTTACGCAAAATATGTTGCTGCATTTTGGTAAAGAAAAAATAGTACCTACAAAAATAAAATAATCATCATTCATTTTAATAACTATAATAATTACTTGGATACCGATTTTAATCCAATAATCAAACGATTACGATTATTTTGATTGTCAAAATCTATGATTGTAATTGACGTCATGTTCCAATTCATGCAGTAGGTGATCAGTATAGATATTTAAACTAATAATTTAAACTTCTCGCACGAAACTCCTACAAGTATCGCAGTTACGAGTATAGTTCATCATTACATGGTTAGAGAAAATCATGACTAGGTGTTTATTCCTCGCTATGCTTATCGTAGACCATGACGTTATCTCAAGCACAGAGATTATTCAGCTCAGTAAGTTACTGAGAGTGGCAAAGCTTTCAAGATCTAAACCCACTTACACTTAGCTCAACCCGTGCTACCGTAGCGATCACCGACAACACTGTTGTATTTAGGCTTAATATTATATTATACTGAATACTTGGCTATTATAAATTAACAACGTTGGTTTACTAACTCTTCGCAACCACTTAGTTTTTGTTTTCTTGTTTCTTTTTCAGTGAGTGTCCAAATTTAAGATTTGCCTAAGTATTAAAACAACAATTATTCATTTTATATATTATCAATTTGCTGGCAAATTTAATAGACAATTATGGCAGTCAAAAACATATCATTCGATCAGTCATAATTAAATACCATTATTCACAGAACAAACACAAGACAACCCAAGTAGTGTCAATTGTTGCGATTTTTGCGAAGAAAATGTGTAATTCAGGTAGAAATCCAGAAATGCATAAGTAGAAAAATGGTCAAGGTAGAGCTGTGGTCGCACCGACTGTATACTGTTTAAAGGAGGTGTTCCTGGCCCCCACATAATCAAAGTAGGTATACAGTACGTGCGACCACGGCTATAGCTTGACCATTTTGTACTTACGCATTTCAGGATTTCTACCTGAATTACACATTTTCTTGTTTCCGTTCTTTTTAGACCTCTTTTTATGTAGTTGGGTTATAGTTTTTTAAACATAATTTTTATATTTAGAACTTTTTTAGTATTTAATACTTGATTTAAGTTATTATGTACATAATTATACTTTTTATTTATTGTATAAGTAATAAATATATTACCTTCTTTAAATATATTCTAACGTAATATTGGTTTGCTACATAAACGAGCAATTAACTGCAACGATTAGACCGCGCGAACTTACGACCTCATTTTAAACAAAATGATATATATGCATATTTGTAATGCGCTAGCCAAGACCTTTATTTTGATACCAAACATGTGATGAAATCTGTTTATAAAATTTACATAGCCTATTTCAACAGGGCCATTATTACGAATCTATTGACACCTCATTCATTAAAATCGGTTCAATAGTTTAGGCACTACGGTGGAACATAGGAACATACATACATACATAGACTGCCAAAACTACCCTTCCTTTTTGCTTCGCCGTAGTCGGGTAAAGATAATATGAGTGTCTTTTTAGAGCTACAGAAGCTAAAACAACAATTTTAAGAATTTTTCAGTTTGTCTGTCTATTTGTATGTTTGTATGCGTATCACGTATAAACTATTGGATTTGATTACGTAAAAAACTACACTAGGTACAGTTTTCGCCAATATATTGCTAGAGGTCCTACTTAAAATATACGCCCCATTTTACCGCAAATAAATATCTGATTTCCACTATTTTATGCGATTAGAATTACGCGCGGGCTAAGCCGCGGGTGACAGCAAATATTTAAATAATTATGTTTTCTTCTTCGTAGGAATTTCTATAAAAGTTGTATACGGTTCCGATAACCTCTTTGCAATTGGAAGATGGCTTAAATATCGGCAGCATTCTCAAATAACGCAATATGTATGAGGACACGAAGTACTGTTGTTATTCACTGGATATTGCTAAGTCATTATATTAGAAGTCACAAAGAAAACAATGTTCATTTTGTTGCTGACATCTAATGCATGATTCGAGGTCACCCTCTGTCACTCCCGATTATTTCTATACTACAAATCACGTAGATCCTTTTATATAGAACATAATGGAAATAATATGTATTTTATAGACCCACAAAAGGAATCTATGTAAATATTCATTTACCCATTTCCCTGAAACTAAGTCCTAATTCTTTAAATAATTCTCTGTAATACTTACTATTTCCAGTTTTCGAAACCCTTTCAGCTAGTATTAGAGCCGGTGTGGCACCGGCGGCGGCGGCGCAGATCAGTGGCTTGCATATCCTCTCTCACTAATTACATCACTTTTCTGTTTGAAGCTTCCGGAGGCAACATTCATTATTGCATTATTGGTTAGCCGTGCGTGAGTTTAATGCTATTATAAGCTATTTATCATTTAATTCTTTATATTTTACTAAATGTGTGAAACGTGAAAATATTACAATAGAGCAACGACATTTCTCTAACATTAAAATTATTATTAGGTTACTATTTTAACATTGACTTGCTTGTGAGTGCATGTTGCTAAAGTTTTTGATCACCCAAAACCACCATGATAGGCAAAAGAAAATGTGATCTAAGTATTGTTAAATTAATAAGTTTACATTTTCGAGTGTCAACGGTTACTGACGTCCGTAGTGTTGTATATTATGACTGCCTCAGCGGCATTATACGTAAGTGGTTTCGGTTTAGATCCCCGGATGTGAAAATGTGCCCGGCTCGCCTCTAATACATGAGACCAAACGTAGCAGGTGAAATGTGGGTATTATACCCCACTGCCTAGCTCTTTGGAGAAAAAAAGGGCGTGATGATTTGCGTTATTTTTTTGGTGTTATGAAGGTTTAAAATTCTGACTGCGGCATAGTCGTTTTGTCTGTGTTTCTTCTATCTATCTATCTGTGTTGCAGGCGCCTATAGGCTACGGTACCCGCCGTACGTCTATTTGTTACCTCCGTGGTATAAAAAAAAAACCACGATAACAAGAATACAAATCTATACGAGTAATGTCTGTCGCTAAGTGAAACATAAGATGAGAAGGAGATGGAACGCAGGCGTCAAGTGGCGTGCCATGTCTAGGCTGTCTATGAATTTAAAATGGTATATAGGATTTGAGGAGGGGAGGACATGAGCGTGTGGCGCAGGCGTGGTGGGGAACTGGGGACGCAAAATGTGCCCTTAACGGAAACATTTAAACGCATATTAATAATCGCGTCGACTATTACCAAACTCAGATCACCCTCGCCGGCAAGACGCCGCTGCGTCTTCGCCTCGCCCCTTCTATTAGCAATCGTAAACAGATTGTATCTAGTAAATTCTAAAAGTTTCAAATAAGTATTAGCATTAGCGTATAATGTAATGAATGGTGATTTTAGAATGTATATTATAGAGCTATATCTCTATACATACAAAATGCTTTGTCCTGAATGACTGACGTAATAACGGATCAACGCACAACCTATACCCCTCCCCAGCTTTGTTAAGTCAGTTAGAATACGGGGCGAGAGTATTGCCATCAACTGGGTACAATACATACATTATAAGAACACAAAGTACACCCAAACTATGCCAAAACCTACTAATTCTGAAAATTTTGATGTAAAACATTATTGAATTGGCTCAGTTATTGAGGAGGAAAAGGGGCAAAATGAAATGTCAATCTCGAAATAATTTTTATCTTATACTTAACCTGTCTGAGCTACAGTTGTCTCTATCACACTCTACGCTTGCAGAGTTGAGACTTAATTGCCTTCCGGCATACGACGTTTGACGTTTGACGGCAATTATAGTTTCTCTGAATACCTATCTTTCAAATTTCCGTCCCTCTTAAACCATAGTAATCGCTTACCATCGTCGGGCTGTAAATCTATTTGTCAGCATCGTGGTATAAAAAGATTACTTATTATTGTGTGATCTAAATAGTAAATATTACATAATACCAAAAATGGGAGCCTAGTTCTATTAAGAATACGCGTGGTTGTCGATTTCGCCTACAAAAGAATTGAGTTGTAAATGAATGTCAAGCCTAGTCGAATTATTTACAGAAAGCAGATAACTTTATTATAAAAATAGATATTCAAGATTTTAACTTGGCTAGTTTTCACATCCTAGTTTTATTATATTTGGGTAAGCAATTTTTATGTTAAACAGCAAACTAAATTTTAGCAGATAATAATAAATTGACTTAACAATATCTATAAGAACAGTAACTCGGGTATAACAGAAAGGAGTTAAGCTAATTCACGATATATACCTAAGATAACTTGTATGTATAAACAAGCCAATTTAAATCAGTTTAACTTTAATTCATATAATTTTGTTAATTTAGTGTGTCAAAATTGGCTCCAAATGGTTCGTGTAATAAATATACTACACACGACTGCGCGGCGCCTGTTTTCCTTGAACTGGGCATGACACGCTGACGCGTGTCTTGACATATAAGGAAAAATAAATTAAATTACCAGTTTCTCAACGCCGTGACATCTGAAAGACAATTCTATCTTATTTAGGCTGTCGTAAATAAGTGTGAAAGTAGGCAGTAAAAAGCACCTGGGTGCTAATAAAGTAATCCATGATTACCGATACAGACTTGGAGTATGGGTCGGCTATTATGGCACTCTCATCCTAATGGCGCCGTTAGTATTGATTTGTAGGTTACTGTCTTTTGTTGTTATTAAAGATGTTCACATTATAATTTATTGTAGGTCGTGACTAGTAGTAACTAGTCTTGAGGTAGATAACTGATAGCTCTTATCACTATGCTTGACAAGAACGGTAGAATATATAACGGTTACTGACCCTGACTGCTAAGCCGGAGGTCGAGGGTTCGATCCCTACCCAGGACAAATCTTTGTGGGATGAGCATGTTTGTTCTGTGTCTGGGAGTAATTTATCTAAAATATGTACCTATTTAAAAAAAAAAATTAAGTAGTTTATCAGTTGTTTAGTACACATAACACACGCAAATATAATTGCTTAATTTGGGACTACTGCTGCTGGCTGTGTGAATGTGGTGAATTATTAATAATTGTTATTAATAATAATTTGTAAACATCTCTAGCTATCATCATCATCATCATCATTTCAACCTATAAATGTCCCACTGCTGGGCACGGGTCTCTCTAGCTATGCTCTATTTATAATATTTTTTTTTTAAGTCTTAAACGGAGACTTTGTAATAGATTCTTTGACCAAATAAAAGATTAATGTTATTATTAAGTTAAGTACAACTTTTTCAAAACATAATTATGCTGTCTACTAGTACACATTTAATTTATGTTAATTAATAGGTATACTGGTCAAAACTTGTAATTGGCCTTAAGTTAAACATGATTTTTCTGTTTTTTCTGTATAGCTGTAAGTTTTCCGAAAATAATAAAATAAAATAAAATATTCAATTTCAATTGAATATAATTCAGTCTATTGCAGTCCAGTGCTGCTCCCCTAATTAAAATATTAAAAAGTAGGTAAACAAGTCGATGAGTCATTGGAACAAAGCCGCAATCGACAAAACATAATTTTACAGGGGAAAAAAGAAAAAAGAGGAAAAAACAACTAGGGAAAATTTTGAATAATCACAAAACTACGAGGCATGTCAAAACGGTTTATATACCAAAGAGTGAGTTTTTTCTTGGACAGACATTATTGTACATTTTATGCATAAACTGCTTAGTAAATACATAAAAAAGGAAAAAAAAAAATATTGCTGCTAAATAAATTGAAAAGCGTTTCCGTAAGATTGTTGTTTTATTCCGGTAAAAAGTGCGAAATCAATCAAACAGCAATAGTCTTTTGCAACATTGTGTGCTGATCTGTAGGATGTATGGCAAATACAGTAATAGTGTTTTGCAGTGATGTTACATGAAAATACTTGTACAGCAATCTTTATTGTGAATCGGTATACAAAGTTTATTTCGAGGAACCCGCAACGGCAGTTACTTGTAGAAGGTTGAACAAAACTTTTATTATTGCACATAGCACGATAACGAGGCTATACCCATAGCGCTTTTGGTAAATCAGCCAGTTTTTATAATAAAAATTAAAAAAAAATACCACAAGGGGTATGGAGTCCGCAGATTACAAAAATGACTTAATCGAAAATCGTCACTATGGCTATTGCGGTCTTGTTCCAGGCACCCATCGAAGTAATGAATGTGCTAGAGTGACAAACATGGTCTACATTTTTGTCTATAATAAGGAAGTTCCGGTAACTTTATCATTGTATCATGATCCTACTAATATTAGAAATAGAAAAATTTGGATGGATGAATATTTTGTTAGTCAACCACGTCGAAACGTTTAAAAGGATTTGCATGAAATTCTGGATAAATTATAGTCTGGAATAGCGCTTGGGCTACTTTTTAGCGACATACAATTTGGTCGTTATACAGCAAGCATCCATAGCTTTTGTAGGTAAATAAATTATGATAAACCAACAGTTAATAATTTAATGTATTCTTAAAATTATAAGATTGGTAGGAATTATTCGCCAAGAGTTCTTTAATTAAATGACAACATTTATCTATTAGCCTCTTTTGGAGCGCAGTGCAAAAAATATTATACGGCCGAGATTTCATTATCTCAAACCACGGAACAGAAAAAAAATTCTGTTCCGTTCTCAAACAATGAGTTATAAATTAACGAAGCCATATAAACACAACTCCGTCTAAAAAGTTCTAACTTAGGAACAGGCATTCTAAATGGTTTACTTTTCTTTTATTAAAATTATCCTTACATTAGAATAACGTACATACTCGTGTATTTTACGAATTTCGTTGATTTCATAAATATAACCAAAGGTACTGTTAAAAGGTTCTGTGACTTAAATATAAGCTTACAGGAATCTGTTTCTGAGAAATAAAATCCCTTGATAATTCAGAAGAATTGCCCCAAATGACCATACCATCTTCTATCGAATTACCTACAGAACAGAAATTTACGTAATAAACGATTAAAGATGTATATTTGTCTGCATGTGATGTCTGTTACCTTTCGTAATGCGAATACGAACTGATTTCTTTTTTTGTGCAAATTTACAAAACGACATCCATATCAATTTCTAATAATTTTTACACCTATTTCATCCCTTAGGGTATGTTTTTCAAACACCAAAGACAACCCATCAACTCACTTCTTAACTGAAGTTCTAATTGCGTATTATCCGTCCATAAAAACCTAAAAAATAACGACTAAGTAAGACCAAACATATAACTTGAAAAATAAAGAACTATCTATTTAATATTTCACCCCCTGAACTCACCCTTATCAAAAATATTAAGAACAACATTTTAAGTTTCTATCCCAATACTAATTTGCAAAACGTTAACTTCAAAACAAAGATCTTTTCATACAACGTTTCAGTTTCACCCTTCCAAAGCCATCCTTGTCAAAAATATTGTTGAGGGTATTTTTTACTTTGATAGTAGTACGTACCCCAAAACAAATTTTCAAATCAATAAGTTAAAAAACAAAGAAGGTTCATACAATCGTTTTTATCCCTTTTCACCCCCTTAGGGGTTGAATTTTAAAAAATCCTTTCTTAGTACATCTCTAGACATTAGGACAAACACACCCTCGAAATTTCCAGTCGCTACGACCAGCGGTTTAGGCTGTGCGTTGTCTATATGTCAGTCAGTCAGTCAGTCAGGACAAAGCCTTTTATAATATGTATGGATAAAGTGCTGATCTAGCGTCACACCTAAAAATATGTTACATTATGTACTTATTCGACGGCTTATTATGGTAGGAAACATTGATTATATGTATTGACTTTGAATGATTTTAAAATGAACTACTTTAGTTGTAGTTTTGAGTACAAGCACCTATGTAGTGCACATAAGTTAGGCTTCATTATTAGATTTCCTGATTCGGCAATCTGCTAGCCTTACGTAAATCGTTAAGAAAGACGCGCTATCATATATTTTTAGAGTAAACAACAACCTAATGTTTAACATTCAGATCAAAATATTTCAGAAATATATAACAAACCTTTTATAAGTATATCAAACTAATACCATGATATTATTCTTCTTTTAACTTTTTTCAACGTCGAGAATATAATGGCTTTGGAAATGTTAAAATATCTTCACGCACTAACTTAAGTCTCTGTCAGTTACTTTTCATTCACTTGCGTGGTTTCGTGAAGTGTTTTGCATAATGTCTTCAATGAGGACTCGTAAACTGTCTTCCAAACAACAAATAAACTCAATGGCCCGTGCAAACATGTAAATGAAATGTCGGCGGTGCGACGGGAGCATGTATGCTTTATGACAAGCGTTGCATATGCATACAGCTCGTCACTCCCTGCCTTCACCCAATAAATAGTAAACAATTTTTAATATGTCCATTTACAATGCACTTTTTCAACTTATACTTATCATGTCTCGTCTGCTAAGGAAAAGGGGCACGAAAATATCACACCATGCGGTATTTAACTTCAATTTAGTTTTTCAAGAAACTTTTGGCGTTTTTTCTTCTTCTATAAACAGATCAGTGGTTAAACAAAAAAAAATTATAAATGTAATAAATACTTCCAACAAAAAAGATCCGAATATTAAATATATATACTTATATAAATAGAAGATATGAAATCGGAAAGAGATAAACATACTTATATAAAAATCAAACAAGTTGTAATCATACACAGGTGAAAAACATAAAATTATTTAAATGTGTTGCAGGTACCTCATACAAAAACGTCAACTTGAAGCTCAACTAGATGCTGAAAGCCGAGAAGAAATTAACCTGTCTAAACAACTCGAGACGAGGGGTCGAATGATTATAGAAATGAGGACTGCACTTCAGCAAATCAACGAATTACTCTCAAGTGTAGGTGAGTGTGCGACACAATACTCTTTTGTCTAGTAAACCTAAAGCTACGGAACGTCGTATTGGGCACAGCGTGAAATGTTTCGTAAATAAAGCAGGCCATCAGTATGTAGGTAAGGTTGCAACGATTGTAGCACTAGTACTTAATAGTACTCGCTGTGCTTTCGCTGATAGCTAGTGGCTAGTAGTGTTTGAAACTCATTCGGATACGAGAGTGCCTGTGTTGGCATTGGAACTAATTTAAACTTTTTCTTCCGCGACTTAAATAGTTGTTAAAATTAGAAGAGACTGCCTATTTCTTTGGCATTTTCAGTGCCCTGCTATCTCGTGTACAGCCTTCGCCATCTGTTTTTCAGATGTACATGTAAACAAAATCAAAACTAGACAATATAATGTAGTGTGCGTTCCCATTGAGGGACCATGCCTATTTTTACCCGACTGTTAGGACGGGTATTGTTTTTCGCGCGTATCTTGTAAATTTCTTTATTCCCACGAATCTTCCAAACGCCTGGATGGATTTTGACAATTAGGGTATCGTTAGATTCGTCTAGAAAACCCAAGTGTCCTTAGATAAGTTTTAAGAATAAAAAAACTTAAACGGCGGGCTTTTGACGCCAAATTGTAAGAAGGGAATTAAATGGAGATTACAAATATATACATATGTTATGTATTTAAATTAATCAGGTAGAATAATATTACAATATATATTTTACGGTCTTTTTAGTGCGTTGCTATCTGTTGATTTTTTGCAGTCGGGTTATTAAATTTTTTTAATTATATTTACTTGTTGAATTTTTAAATGTATCAACCTTTAGTAAAAGTTCTCAAACAATTGTAAAATCAGCCAAAAATTTGTAAAAGCTGTCATTCAAAAGTTACAGTCAGTTAAAGGTGATCCCTCAGTCGTGCATGGCAGGCATAATTTAAAAGTTAAAAAATAGGTATGGTCCCTCAATGGGAAAGCACACTATAATGTATGGGTTAGTTGTACAAGCTGTTCACTTAAATGATATATTTTGTAGCACGGATTACACCGTCCAATAATTCGGCGATGTTTATGTTTTTCTACACTAATAGCGGGTTCAGACTCCTTTGGAAACCCCTATCATATACGGCCACGGGATAAAAATACGGATACAGGATAAAGATGAACATACAAATAGATTACTAAGGAATTCTGAATTACCACAATCCAAAGCGTTGAGAATGTTGTCGGATCACTGAACATATCGATTACCTGATTGAGACTAAGAAATAAGCGCAAAATGGAACATAACATAGATCGTGTTATATATTATTGCTCCTTACTTTCGTTTTATTGTACTGTGGCATTGAAAATTTTGATCCAAGGTTTATAAGGACGACCACGACGTAATTAAAGTTTACGACCACTTTTAAACATAAACTTCAGTTGTACAGTTAACAGCAATTATATACATAACTGCCTCATCATAAAAAAAAAAACGATTAAGAGTATATCGGACCATGCTCAATGTAGAGTTCCGTAGCAAAAGAGTGTACCTTCGTAGCGCTTTAGCGCAGTTTTTTGACAATACCTAACTCAAAAACAGTTTATCCGATCCTGTTCAAAATAAGTTTGGTTGAAAGGATTTATTAAGCGTTATTTTTGTTTCGGAGCCTTTATTTCCGAAAATATTCACATAATCAAAACACTTACTTAGAAACCATAAAATCTTTTTGAAGTATGTGCCATTTGTAAATGTTTGCAAAATTTAAAAAAATCTGCTACTGTCACATGTATTGAATGCCTTAAGTGCGTGAGTGAGTTAAAACTATTTACTTTTATTATTTACCACACAATACACTTATTCTCCAAATTTCTTCAATATACATAGAGTAGTTTTAAAAATGACGCACGGAACCTAAAATGGTGCACTTCTGGGACGGGATGATCGTTTTGGGCAACTTCAAGTTCGAGAATACACAGATAACAGTAATTATGCAAACTCGAAATGAATTTGAAGCCGTTCGTGGAGTGAGAGTGAGTGAACGTACAGCTCGCAGAAGATTCATCACTACGCTTCAACGCTAGTGTTCTACTATTAGGTCTGTGCTACGCTTCATGCAGTCAACCCGAACACACGCTTACAGAGGATCATCACCACTCTTAACAAGTCTAGTGAGCTTTACAAAGCAAGCTTACGACTGTGAATCATCATCGCCCGCAACTCTCATCGTCGCTCGTTGGTGAGTCACAAACTCCTTATGCGCTGAAACGCTACTTTATATGGTCACATAATTAACGCCACCGCTAGCTTTACATCTTGCTGCTATTGAAAATTGCTCGAATCATAGGGTGCTTTTTGGCGTGTTGTCGTTGGTGCTTACATCATTATCTAGTTATCAAAGACTAATAGCAATGGACTCTGGACTTGAAAGCAAGGATGGAGAAGGTGAACAAGTTAAAATTAAATCTAAGCCCCTTGAGCCTCCTAGAAAAAAATAACAAAAAACACGATCTGGACACTTTAACACCCGATAGGATACGTTTAATTATTATTAAAGAAGAAATTACCGAGGCTATGTCTTCTATCACCGATACTCTCTCGACCTTGATGACTTCTCAAAGTTGCAGAGTTCTGTTGAGTTTAACAGCAAGAATTACGATGCGGTTCTAAAACGCATTGACGTGGTGGAAAATATAAATCTAAATCCATATCAGGCTTAGAATCTAATATCAGTGATTTAAAATCTCAGATTGACACCATAGAATCAGATATCCAAAAACAGGAACAGTGGGGTCGGCGCTCAAACATCGAAATTGTCGGGCTGCCTGAGCGGACCAACCAACTGATATTGATTTTGTTACCCATGTTGCGCAGAAGAATAATAAAAAAAACAGAAAACATAGACCCGTCATCGTTCGATTCCTCGCAAGATACAAGAAGGAACTTTCTCGCTCGCCTGAGAGATATTAAAGACTTTAAGGCATATGATATAGGCTATCCGGACTCGACTCGCATTTATTGTAATGAACATATCTAATAAATTGTTGTTAAACAAAACTAAGAAATTAGCAAATGAAAAACAATATAAATATGTCTGGGTAAAAAATCATGCTATAATATTACGTAAAAATGACACCAGCGCGGCTATTCTGATTTAAAAAAGATTGTGTGAGATACACCTTATATATTAATATTATTATAGATCATATTATAACAAATGTTTTGAATATAGTTCGTTAATTAATGTATTTAACGATTTTTATTAACCATGTAGATTGTATATTCACTGTTCCTTATTATTATTTTTATACGGTAAGTATTTAATAACTTACATTTTGAGATAGTTAATAATTCTTATCCAAATAATCACACATTGTTTTTACGAGTATTAAGTCTATACACTGCCACTGGTAGATCACGCTGCACGTTCAACATTTATGTTATTTATGTAAACACTGGGTACTGTAAACTGCATATTATTATATTTTTTTACAGTATACTTAAAATGCTTTAAGTCTTTGGTTTTAAAATGGGCCCCAACTTAAACATTTTTTATCTATTATATTAATGACAGAGCCTACCGTATATTAGGATTTATTATGAGAATAGGCAGAGACTTTAAGCACCTATCAACACTAATGCTGCTTTGTAAAACCCTAGTAAGACCAATTTAGATTATGCTTCAGTGGCATGGAACCCTCAATATAACGTTTACCTTGAGCTCCTTCACGGTCTGCAAAATAAATTTGTTAAACACCTTAACTGGCAATATAACTTAGACCCGGATTATAAGATCAATCTTCACCCCTTGAGCGAGCGTCGTGCGGAGCGTGATTTACTATTTTTGTACAAAGTTATGAGATAACCAGATAGACTCATCTTTCAAATACAATCAATTTTGGTTGTCCACGTATTAGTGCGCGCATGAGGCCTCTCTTCCATTGCAGTTTTTCACGAACTAAGTAACCACAGTAAGAACCTGTTTATAAAAAGATCGTTAATTGTATAATGATAATTACTTCCAACTCGAACATGGATTTGGATATTTCATCTTTCTTTGTCTAAATTTAAGAGTAGTATAATAACAACTTTGTCTATTAAAAAAATTGTTTAAAATTTTTTTTTATCATTATGTTTGTGTGTGTATTTTGTTTATTTGTCTAAAGTAATTTGAGGAAACTGTCTTAGATTAAGCTAATTTTAAGTGCCCTATTAATAACCACTAATGTATCTATTTATTTCCCAAATAACATAAATAAAAATAAAATAACATTAATTGAAGAAGTTGCAATAATAGGTTCATAATAATATATAACGAAAGCACTAAAACTGAAAGTCGTCTCCCTGCATCATCGAGTGAACTTTATTCGTGAACATCGTTTGTAGGGTATCAACGAGATACAACTGGTTATTTTCACAGATGAGTGCAGAGTGTCCTTGATTCAGAACGATGGAAGGCAGCGAATCTGAAGACACAAACGAGAACGTTAGATACGTACGGCTGCGTCGTATGGCTATTACAAACTTTTTATGTTCTCAACAATTTTAAGCTATTTAGATACAATAATTAAAATTATATTAATCCGACTGCAAAAAATCAACAGATAAGCAAAGCACTAATGGTTGTAATTATTATTCTTGATTAAATTTAAATACATAACATATGTATATATTTGTTATATCTGCATTAGATTCCCTTTATTTTGATAACCTACACGATACGTTCGGTTAAAAAAAAAATGAACTACTTACAATTTGGCACCAAAAGCCCCCGTTTTGTTCTAATCGATCTAATCTAAATCTAACGATACCTTAATTGTCGAAATCCATCCAGCCGTTTGGAAGTAATGTGGAAATAAAGAAATTTACAAACATACAAGATACGCGCGAGAAACAATACCCTTCCTGGCAGTCGGGTAAAAATAAAAGTAAAATGTAATGTGTAAAAGTTTACAAATTTTATTTTACACAATGTTAATTGATTTATTAAGAGTATTTCACCTGTAATTATTATTTTATAAATTTACTCTTTTTCTGTTCCTCCAGTTCATTTTTATCGGTGTGTGTGCTTTATTTGGTTGTGTTTTGTAATAAAGGCAAGTTGCCTTTGTGAAAATTATTATAAGAGTGCACCCATTTACTTTTACTTAATTAAATGATTTTTAAAGCAAGATAAACCATCATTCCCTGTTACGTTCTTGGTGTTCCTGAAATATATTGTCATTTTTACCTTCGGTTTAAATAACACAGTGCTTAATATTATGATAAAAAATGAAATATCACAAATTAGTTACGTCAGAAACGTGGCTCTTTCGTAGGATATTTATTAGTTAAATTACCTGGTTTTTACCCGACTGCCAAAAAGGAGGGTAATATTTTTGTAATCATCATTATTAACCTCCTCATAACATCTATTGATATAGTTCAACGGGTACTTTTATAAAGACTCTAATTTATGTCTTTTCAGGAGAACCTCTAATGAGCCTTTACAAAAGCAATTGCCGATTAGAAAGACTATTTTTCCATATTATCTTATATTGAGAATATATATCCTACTGTGGCAGACATAATTACGTAAATTGATTGAGTTGTTTTCGACAATTTTATACATTATTATTATGTATATAACCGTGACCTATATTGAACCTCTAGCTGTTAACACGTGCCGGGAATGGGTATAAATAGAATATTTGTATTGTAACGAAATCAGAAACCCCGTTAAAAACACTATTGTGCTCGAGCCAAACAAAAACTGAGTTCACAATATGCTTGCTTAACATAATTAGAGTGTAGACTAGGTGACTACGGGAACTCGGTCTTCAAATGACGCAACCCCATCGAGTATGGGCTCATTTGAGTTGACAAGTAATTTAAAAAAAAATTCACGAAAGTGCGTATGTGAAGTACGTAAAATGAGCTGAACTCTGATTACACCCACTGACTAAAATTTGTCGGTTCGTTATGATTTAACGTTTCATACGGCAATGGGAAGTGATTATGGTGCTTGCAACACCGCCAAAATATCGGGAACTCAATAATAAAACAGTATTCACAGTTTGACTTGTAACAATGAAATATATTATGTATTTTGTCACTTGCAGGTTGACGTCTCGAATAGTTCGTCCCATTAGTAGAATAATATTTTATCGTCTCATTAAATCAAACATGATATTATTATTATTAATTCGGCATTAAATACCGTAAATTTATCGAACCAAATTTTTACAAATATCAGTAATTTAGAAATGTTCCTAAAATACCACCACATAAACCAGCCGTAGCTGTATAAACGTTATGTACTGTGTTTAACTGGAAAATTAAATTATATCTGGCCACCCCTCTTGCAAATTTTATTAAAATCCTTTCAGCTAGGTGCATTCATATTTCGACAACATCAAAACTACGCACTATCGCCGTGAATATAATAGGTACATATATTTTGCGTCGAATCTTTCAACCTAATAGTATTTATGCTATCACATAATATTAAATTGAATTAACATTTCTCCGAAAAGGTGCTTTGGTCGAGTTCTCGTAACATCCACGTTAGAAATAACTTTCTAATTAATAACTTCGTCTGAGGATTTATTAAATCCTCTTGATTATATTAGGTACAACTCTGCTTGGTCCAAAGACGAGAAGCATTTTGTTAGCACTGGTAAGGCGAAGTTTTAGAACGATGCTATATACCACACTATTTCCTGGTGGTAGTTTCCATTTTATGATCTACAATTTTGTCTGAACTACTTTTATGATAAAACTTTTTTTTTTTTTTTTTTTACCTTAGACCTTGAATAAAAAAATTTTAATAATGATGGGGAACTTTTAAATATTATTTATAATTGTGTTTTGAACAATTTTACTGATTTTCAGCTTGTTGGGACTTTATGTACCTTCACTATCCTTTTTTGGTCTAAATTGACCGGACTAATAGCTATACGTAAGTTACAATAAATCACCATCTTAATGAAACGTCAGTGCGGAATAAACTCTCTCCGTTACTAAATTAATTTAGGCGTATCATTTTATACCCCTTCCAATTATTCAGTGATATCCTAAAAGTAAGGTTTTCGAAATTTTTCCTTGATATTGAGTCTTGCCTAATTTCTTGATTCTAGGACTATGAGACGTACCCTAAGTACTATATATTTTGACATTTATGATCGTCAAGATACTCGACAAAAATGGAGCATAAACGACTGTATCTTTTGTTTGCGTTTACTTAGAACTTTATTACGCCAAGGGATTTCAGACCCTAGAATTTGATATTAATTTCAGCTAGAAACCTCTTTGCGTATTGTCTTGAGCAAAAAAAATCTTGACAGACGGGAAGACAGACAGACAACGGAGTGATCCTGTAAGGGAAAAAATAATTTATACTTACAGTACAGTTCGTGTCGCGGTAGTTCTCATATAAGCCATCTGAATAAGCGACATGTTTTGTTAATTTACTTGTAAAAGTCAAGCTCGCATATCCTTCAGAGCAAACTAAAATAGAAACTACGTATTGAAACTCGTGCCACCGAGGCAACTAAGTAATTGACTTAGGAATATGGATGTAGTCTCTTTGTGACATTCTACCTCGGTTTAAGGTCAAACTAAAACACATATAACTAATTTAATACCGCTAGTAACTGCATTAAAGCGTGCTGCCTACATATTAGGTAGATACATGTGTTATCTGCACTACAATTATGTCAATGTCCTAATTTTCATGGCAAGATCCATCCATACATATTATAAAAGGCTTTGTCCTGACTGACTGACTGACTGACAAACAACGCGCAGCCTAAACCGCTGGTCGTAGCGACTTGAAATTTGGAGGGTGTGTTTGTCTTAATGTCTAGAGGTGTACTAAGAGAGGGTTTTTTTTAAATTCAACCCCTAAAGGGTTGAAAAGGGATAAAAACGATTGTTTAAAACTTTCGTTTGTTTTTGAATTTATAGATTTGAAAATTTGTTTCAGGGTACTACTATCAAAATAAAAAATACTCTCATCAATATTTTTGACAAGGGTGGCTTTGGAAGGGTGAAATTGGGGATGAAACGTTGAATGAAAAGATCTTTGTTTTGAAGTTAACGTTTTGCAAATAAGTATTGGGATTATTATTAGATTGGAGTATAATAAGTAATAAGTATTAGATTGGGAACTTAAAATGTTGTTTTTAATATTTTTGATAGGGATGGGTTCAGGGGGTGAAATATTAAATAGACAGTTCTTTGTTTTTCAAGTTATATCCTATTGTCATTCACATTTGCTTACCAAACTCCGGGAAAATCTCAATACTGGAATTTCATGATAGGAAAGCCCAATTCCATTTTCATCCGACCCGGGAAGTTTTTATGGACGGATAATACGCAATTAGAACTTCAGTTAAGAAGTGAGTTGATGGGGTGTTTTTGGTGTTTGAAAAACTTACTCTAAGGGATGAAATAGGTGTGACAATTATTAGAAATTGATATGGATGTCGTTTTTAACGTTTTTAGGGACGCTGATTACGAAAATATTATCTATATTGACGTAAAATGAAATTCAACTCCTGTAGTGGGGTGTTGTGGAATTCATGAATTGCACGTAAAACAAATATCTATGTAATATCGAAATCTACGCGGACGAAGTCGCGGGTAAAAGCTAGTCCTTTATAAGACTATGTTTTAAAGTTAAATCTTTTTTTAGTTCTACCTGAGGGCGGATTACTCAGTACTTTTGTTGCTATTACGTGCATACGATAAGGATGATTAAACAAGAATTGCATTTATTTCTCCTTTGATTAAAGTTACTTTGACTTAAAGGTTAACAGGTATAGATGCCGCCTGTCTTATACCTAAAGAAAGGAAATGTTTCCATTGCATTTTCTTTAACTACGCTGAGAGATACTCATTTTCCATTAGATTACCTTCATCAGATTTAAAATGAAATAGAAATTGAAAACCTAGGTTTTCGTTTCGTTTTCATAAACTGTATAAATAAGTAAGGGTGGATGATAAGCGAGGAGCTATTTTCCGAGAATAGAATACCGAGAATCAGTCACGAAGTCCCCCACCTTCGAAAAAATAATCCGTATTGATATAAATAACTAGCTAATATTAACAGTAACTGTCTTTTAGATGAATTTTAGGTTTTTATTGTGCCTTTTTTACAAGTGTAAGAGTGATTACTACAATCGGTTTAAAAATTTACTTAGGTCTAATTATTTATTATTAAAAATAGACTATTACTGCGTCTATTGCATTTTTTGTTGGCTTCGGCTTACTTACACGATATAACACTGCAAAACTAAATTTCATGGTATATTTTTCTTAGCCGAAAATAATTCATTCGATTAAATTTATTTATCTATATTCCACCGCATTCTCAAACACGAAATTTCCTTTATCATCATTATCTCAGCCTATTGCAGTCCACTGCTGGAAATAGGCTTCTCCAACACGCGCCATAAATTTCCTTGTATAGACTATAAAATATACCTATGTACTCAAGTATCAATTTTATAAATTACCAATAACATGATCATGACCATATTGTGATAAAATTTTGTACACGATAAATAAGAAAAACAAATTAATGACCTTGTGAATGAAGACAACGGGATGCCCTTGGGACTACGAGTGGTCAAGCAACGCTAACCATTCCAAATCATGCCGGCCGCCCTACGTTTGGTTATCATCTTTGTTAGTGTTAAAGTAAATAACGTAATAATATTACCATCGTGATCTTTAGAAACAGAGGTTTGAAATTAGCAAGCCAATAGGTCCTCAGTTGTAAATTTTATTAAGTACTACTTAGCTTTTGCTCGCAACTTCATCATTGCAGATTTCGATATTTACATAGATCTTTGTTTTAAGTGCAATTTATGAATTTTCAGGTACCTATCACCCCACTACATGGGTTGAATTTAATTTTACGATTTTTACGTCAAAATAGATAACATTTTCGTAATCAGCGTCCCTAAAAACCTATAAAATAACGACTACTTAGTTTTCAAACGTCTTTATCTCAAATTTGGTCTCATTCTCTCAGCCAAGAATATTACATCACCTGGTGCTGAACGCAGAGTGGTCTCGAGGTCAAGATAACGCCCACACTTGCAAGCGCTGTGTCGCGGGGCTCTTTACAAACATACAATTACCGGACACAAAGTACACCTAGACTCTAAACAAATAACTTCGAAACGCACTAATATTATTCTCGTTTTGGAATCGAACCCTAGTCTCGGAACGGCGATGTTAGTGGCAAACACCCCCCCTAACTGCTTAGCCACAGTGCGGTGACGGTCAAGTCAAGTGGTTATTTACTTATACTACTCTCTTTTATGTATCAAAGTGTTACTTATTTCAGTATATTATTGTAAACAATTTAAAATTTTGATACATTTGATAAACCCACTCACAAGAGTGGGCGAGGTTTGGAAATATTTACTTTCCGACAATAAAATTGTTCAAAATATTTTCTGCTCTGAAATACTCAAGGACCCTCTAAGGATTATGCCACATATGTATATAATTCAAACCTTTCTTTATTGTATAAGTAGCAATGTTTAATTTCATAAATATTTTAATTGTATTCTTAAACAAACAATTCAAAGGAAAATCAAAACAATTTCTATTTCTGAAAGAGAGCTCAAATATAAATTTAAGCTCGCCTTTGTACAAAATATTTACTGTACACCTGTGTTTGTTTTATTTGGAGCTGTTCTATTTTTATTGTCTGAAATAACTAAAGTTTTAAATACCTTAAAGAAATTTAAAAGAAAGTATTATGAAAAAAAAAATCAGTATCAGCTTATGTTATACGTATGGAGTGTCCCCCTTATGTACATGTAACAGATGTACAAAATTATTTTCAGCAAACATTTACGAATGGCATAAGTATATGTACTTCGACAGATTCTTCAAAAACACTAAACAAGTTTTTTGATTAGATGGACATTTTTGGAAATAATCGCTCCTGAAGAAGCAAAAATTGTGCCTACCCCTTTATTTTCTAAACCGTAAGACCTAAAAATATGAAAAGATAACGCTTAATAAATACTTTCAACGAAAATTATATTGAACATGAACGGGTGTACGGCTTTTTAGTTATGCCGAAATACCGTGCTTCTCAACTAAACATAGTATGTGCCATGAAGATACGTTTTTTGCTGCAGAACCCTACATTGAGCTTGGTCCGACATGCTCTTAACCGGTTTTTTTAGTAATATTATGGCTTAATCTTTGGCCGAATTAGATATACCTACATTATTTTCCTTGAGAACAGCTGAGCCGCGCCTTGTCGCTATACCCATTTTTCTGCTTTTTCCTTGTTTGCATCTTAAGAATTAGGTAAGATTATCTAATCATGGGGCAAATACATATATTTTTGTTTAAGTAGGTACCATATTTGATAAGACGATAGCGAATATAATAATTTATCTTCTCATAAAGTAATTTGAATGTTTTTAAACAACTATAAAAATAAATTTTCATTACAACAATTTATTTTAGCAATATTATCACAAATTATGAAACTATTACTATTTCGCTAAGTGATTGATATAGTCAGTAGGTACCAAATCTTTTTAACAAAAGTGTAAACACACCTTTTAGATCAAAATTACCACAAAGTCATTCAATCAAGAAGGTGGTAAGTCTCTTGTTAAACTCACTAAATGACAAATGTCACAGGTAAACAGGTATTTCTATGGTTTTAATTTGATTCGTTTGAATGATAAATTAGTTTAAAACATCAGCAGATACTTTTGAAACAAAATAAAGTTCAAGGTTGGTAACATTCCAGATTTCTATTAATTTTTAATTTAACGTAGGTGCCCCGAATGCGCCGAGGCCTTTCAAAAATGTACCACCAGCGCTACAGTATGCGATGGAGGAGGGTCCCCAAGCCGTGCCTGTAGTGGAAGCCGACTGTAAGTATTTCAAGCTTAAACCAACAACAATAAAACCTCTTCAGAATACAACTAAATCAGTGCGATAATGATCGATAAAAATATATTATATTATATATACCTATCTTCTTCCTCGTTACCTTATTGCTGAGAATCACGATTAAAGGTTACTTGCTTCCACTCACTGTACTAGATCATAGGTTGTGTGGACCACACACATAAATCCCAATGTCCTAAAAAAATCGTTTACGAATATTTTATTTAACCTGACTTTACTAACTTATTACAGTTGACAAGCTGATAGGAACAGCGAAGATGAAGCTGAATATCCTGATGCAGGCTATTTCTAAAATGGAAGTAACTCCGGAGGTAAGACGTAATGCAAGAGAATTCTATCAGTCAATTTTGGCGCGAACTATGAGGGAAAGTTATAAAGACGAAGCCGTTGCCGAAGGAGGTTAGTAGTTGTTTATGATTATTTAAGTTCTAACATTATCTATAGTTTTAAATCACCTTATATTGGAAGATTATTTTTAAAGCTATTATGCCTTTTCGTACACAAGGCTACGCAAACATCCAACACCCGAACATTTTAGTCTCTTCGCGAATGCCACAAAAAAATTGTAGAAAGAGTAAGTTCATACACAGCCTTGGCTCGCAGATATAACTATGTGCGATTTCCAAGATAGCGGCCAAGTTGAATATTAAATTTGTTTCCAATGTGGAAAAATGTCCTTGTTTGTATATATAACCCTCTTTGGACATCCTATACAATAAGAGAATTTCAGCATATTTTTATACTTCTTTTGCAGCAAAAAATCTCCAGTTAGCTAATATTACTTTCTACATAATACATATTGATATTAAATTTGCAATAATAGAATATTAAATTTGTTTCTGAGAATTAATATCCTTGTTTATCAAGATTAGTATTAGTTTTGGAGATTTACGTACGAAGGTTACAAAACCTAGTTCTCACTTGAAATAGGTAGAAAGTAAAATCGATTTTCAGTAAAGATCGTTTACGGCTGGTATGTTTTATTGAAACTGCGTTTCGAATCCACCGACTACTCTCTCTATTAACTGGCATCAGGTGAAGTGGACTTAAATCCGAGTATTTTCTCGATTGAAGTTCACTTGAATCGGGAAAATACTCGGATTTTCAACAAAGATTTTAATAAAATGTTTTATTCTTTTTTGCAAGAAATCAGAGTGCAGCAATTCGCATGAATTCAATTACTGTCAATTTTCATTTGAAAATTCACTGAAGTGCATGTTCACAGCGCTTAATAAAAATAGCTAGCGTTCAATAAAGATTGAACTTGATATTTTAAATGGTATAAACCTATTTCACTTTGTTCAACAAAATTGATTTATAGTTATATTTTGACAGTTCCTTAATCATGTTTTTCAAGATCAAATACAAAATGGAGCCCTCACAACACATTCATCACATTCTATAACTATAAGTATAAATGATTAATCCTATAAATTATAACCTCAGAACATAATTGTATTTGTTTTTCTAAGTAATCAAATCACTCACTTCTCTTATTCTGGCAAAAACTTTAAATTTTGCTATTTTAAATCTGCATAAGTTGAAATTTTGAAGTCTGTACATAGTTTGAATATAATACATGCTATGTAAGTTAGCCGTACTGAAGATAACGTGCGTGCCTTCAAAGTCTTTAAACTGAACGGTGACATGCAATTGCAAAAAATGCAGTTTTTTGGTTTGTGTATTTCCGTATTTATTATATATTGTTGTAATTAGTTATAGCGAAGCTTAATTCTCAACAATAGTTTCACTAATATTCCAGGAAGCTTCGTTCACTTTAAGTGCAAAGGGGATCAATTATGCATTCGCGCATAAACTTGCACGGAGCAAGTGCTGCAAACTTTCACAGACATAAAAGGTCGCATTCAAAATTTCGGTAAAGTTATAGTCATCTATAGAGTTAGGCACTATGTTCGTTAAAGAGGTGTTTAAATGGTTCTAACAGTCAATTTATTTATGGATCAACTGTTGAACTATTTTCTATCTGATAGCCTAGCTGAAATTAAGTAATATTTTTTTTCAAGTCGAGCAATAAAAAACATAAAAATTGTCAATAAAGTTTCGGAATATTTATCATTATTTGTTTAATGGTAATCATGTATTTGTTTAATGGTTTATTATTGTCGATTATTTTATCGTTATCAATTCTGTAAACCTTCTCATTTACTCGTAATACCAAAGCTAATTAATAATAGAGTAACGTAAAAAGGTATTCTATGACGGGTACATCTATATATTCCTTTTGTAGCATAGCGCGCATTAAGAAATAATTTTTCAAAATTCCCACGGCATAGGGATTAAACAGGAAAAATAGGTGTTTTTGTTTTAAAGTAACTCTATTGCCCAATACTAAAAAAATTAAACTTCTAATTTGGCATATTCACATTCTAAATTTATTACGAAATTTTACGGACATACCACCGAATGCCGCGGGCAGAAGCTAGTATATGTATATAATCATAGCCTTCCTAACATCTTCTTCTTTCTAACAGATATTCCAAAATGTGAGGTTGAGTTTGTCAATGCAATTGATTGAGAGAAATTGTGCGAATATGTCCGATGTTTATCGAGAGAACATAATATATTATTACATTAATTAGGTACGAGTATTTAACTGGTGAGCAAGTATTGCCGCGTGTCAAGAAGCAATCTTTGAGGTAAACGAGATAATGGATGACAAGATGTTGATGAATAGAAACGTCTACTTTCAAGAGTTAACCAAAAATAAATAATTTGATATTTTAATAGCATTATCCTAAGATTTAGGCAAGTCGCCACCCGTCAGTTTTTCTAATTGGTCATTTTCCCTAACTCGTCAGTTTCCTTATTCGTCAGTTTTTTAGATTACGTTAAGTGGTCATTTTCGCTATCTCGTCAGTCTCCCTAATTTGTTAGTTTCCCTAACTAGTCAGTTTACCTGATTTGCCAATGGAGTACATTCGGAACGAAAAAACAAATAATACAAATATTTTTTATTTATTTAATAAGGTAGGTATCACAGAACAATGAAAGTAGTTAGAATGGCCTTGTGGGCGGGGCGGGCGCGCCATATATATGATCAACTGATCATATCTTGAAAATCTCACTGTAACGTCAAAATAGTCGCTGTCGTAGTGTGTTGTCGTGCACAGCTACGCGATAAAAAAATAAATTATGCTATCTAGCGCTTTCCTAACCTATAGCAAAAGAAGTCAGGTATATAATGTAACTCGAGGAGGGATATCTTTTCACCGATAAGTCTAAAAATCTTAAAATACAAGGAATATTTCACATTATTGTAAAAGTATTATGTAGTTTACAGACGAAAACGATAGAATTTCAAACAGATGAAACATTGTACATTGCTGGCAATTTCATACCTTTCACCTTATTTTACGTTAGTGGCTGCGTAATGTATTGTATTTGCACAAAACTAATGGCACAGTTTCGTAGTACATGTAGATAGTGCTGACCAAGTTGCATTCAGTGTCGATAAAATAAAGTGGGTTTTTATTTTATCTTAATTTAATAACAGAAATGATTAAGCTTTGTTATTTTTCAGAAAATCTATTTTATGTACCTTATGTTTTCATCATCATCATCATATCAGCCCAAAAACGTACCTACACTGCTGGACATAGGCCTAAGTTTAACAATAATTTTATTTTGATATGCCCAAAATATATCAAAACATAAAAAAACAATTGCGGCAACTGATAGAATTGAGTGGATGCACAAAATATACCTAGTATAATTTGCTTACTTCATTTAAAAAAAAAAAATACCTTTTTCTTATAAAAAAAGTCAGACAATATATATATCAGAAATTAGGAGCAATTCAACAAAAAAATCTGTTGACACATAAGTAACGTATAAAAATATATGGTTACAATGTTCTATTTCGAACATTGTAACCATATATTTTTATACGTTACTTTACTTTATATTACATAAATTTAAACCTATGAAAAATCTCTTTTATGATCTTTTAACAACCGAGCGTTCGTTAAACACCTACGGCTAAGTTAGCGTTATTTAACATTATTGAAAATAAAATTAAAAGGGACATTATGATAACATGATGCATTTACGTACGCATGTTAATCGATAAAGTTATCTTTGGGTTTATTTCGAATATTTTTTTTTTTTTTTAATCTTTATTGTTTATTAAAATAATGAAAATAATTAAATTAAACATCTACTTACATATATTTAAACTATATATACAATTAATTACAAACAAAAAAAAAGAAACTAAAACGAAAACTTAAACAAAAAAAAATATCGATAAATCGATAACAATAGGTAGGTAGTGGATACATCTCTCTGGGATACCAGTAAAAGTCATATTTATGTTAATATGGAATTCATATTTTCTTATTTATTTCATTATTTTTAAACAATCTACTACTATTTAGTATGTATTTTTAAAAGAAAAATATTGCACACAATTTTCAGTTATTGGTGTTTAAAAACTATTATCTTTTCTCTGTTTTACTGTTTTATGTATGCACAATAAAGTGTGCAAATGCCACTTATGGCAATAATTACTACGATGTCAAAAACTGCACGATTCTACAAATTGTCACAAAATTATCAAAAAAAGTCTTATTGACATGATTCAAGGTTAGTTTTTAATTGTTGAGAGTATCGTGCAAACTTGACCAATGACCGTTAAGTTTTGTATGTATTGTAACATGTAGGTGTGTGCAACTGGCGACAGCGGTTTCAGTACAAAAGTCTCTCGATGGCCTTTCTATCCTCTAAAAAAACCTATCTCTGTTCTGTGGTAGGTATATACATAAAATACTAGCGGCCCTGTACGTGCTTCGCTACGTATAAAGTGAAATAATAATAAAAAATATTGAAACATCAAATTAGCACGTCTATATTTTTACGTGTTTAAAATAGTTTTCATTGCATTGATAGCTACCAGGTCAAAATCTACGTGAAATTTTTCGGGATTTATTTTATTTTTAAGGAACTCAAATACTCTCAAATATGTTGATTCTTTTTTATCTGGAAAGAGACAATAAATCAATGGCACAACACTTGTTTCCTCAGATGTGCTTCCAATGTCAGCGTGAAAAGAGTATAATTGTTTGAATGGTTTTGAAACGCTAAACATTCCATCGCAGAAAAATTCTTTAACTTCTGAAAACATTTGCCGCGCTTGAGGTGTTATAAAAAAGAAAATTTTGTCATTTATACCATCTTCACGAACAAGAAAATCTTTTCTCAACTCCTCTGGTACGATGACATCTTGTAAATTTTTAAACACTGTATTTTTAACGCCAAGATGATTATGCCTTGCGTTATAAAGCATATTTTTGACGCTGGTAAAGTTTGGAACGTCACAAGAAATTCAGATTCAACGTCCTTTAAATGATGAACGCTTTCTTCGTAAATCGCTCGCACCGAACCATATTCTGTACTCACCCGGGTTTTACATAATATGTCTAATACTTCAGACACAATGTTGGAAGCAATGTCTGGTTCACATAAATGTGTGGACCGTCGCAGTATGGCCGTTAAATCTATATTTAGAGTAACACTACCTCTACACCTTCTTCTGTTCTTACATCTCCAGCACGACGATCCATTTTTATTTTTTTGTGACATGTTGTACCGAAAACCGTTATGCAACAATACTTTTTGTCCTCTTTCAGATGATATAAAATTAACTCTTCACCCATTGCAATCAGTTAAATACGAGTAATATTAAATACTATAGAATAATAGGATAAAGTACCTACGACAAACGCAAAAGTCGTAGGATAAATCTGTCATACAGAAAAAAATATTAAATTTTCCTCCTAAAGAAGTCGTACATAATAATATCCATTGTTAGCACCTTCCTGGTAAATGAGAATTTAATAGAATAGAATAGAGATTTCATTGGTTACACAATAAACATTTATAAATGACTGTACATTTACTGACTAATATGAGAAAAGTGACGAATCAAGTAAACTGACGAGTTAGGGAAACTAACAAATTAGGGAGACTGACGAGATAGCGAAACTGACCACTTAACGTAATCTAAAAAACTGACGAATAAGGAAACTGCCGAGTTAGGGAAAATGACCAATTAGAGAAACTGACGGGTGGCGACCTAACTCAAATAAAATACCTTGACGATAGAGCACAAAAATCTAATAAATATGAATAAATTATGAGACTTAAGCTACTTACTGATTTAATAATCTTGATAGCTTTTGGTACGCCCAAACGCCGCCTGACAATAGTGAGGGATAATAATAGTAATCTAATAACAGTTGGTTGACTGATCACAACACTATCGGATTCATGTTAACTGTTTGCGACGGACGCGTCCCACGAACAGGTGTGGGTGGTGAGGGTGTGTCCTTTTCTATTTCTGTTTGCGATACAGTTACAATATGAATGAATCGGGTCATAAATCAATACTTGTAGGACGTCCACATTCAACTATGTACATGTGCAATTACAAAGTCTTCCATATACTAAGTGCAAGTGCACTCTCTCAATTTCTCATTTCGCTCTTTAACCTCTAGACTGTACCTATACGTTTATTATGTGAGATACATTGTACCTACACGTTTTGAGTCCGTAATTAGACTACCAACCGGCTATAGTCAGTGTCAGACACGTCGTTTTATGAGAGCACCTCGATGTAGTGGTCTGATGAATCGTTGACACCTCACTAATGAGTTTCCTATTGATATCAATTTCGATTAACGGGTTTTATTCGAAATTTTGAACAGAATTTGCAGCGGGTAACAAGACATTGAAATTTGAAAAAATACTATCCCTCAAAATGGATGTTACTAACAATTTGCTTATTTCATTCAGTAATATATATAATAAACATTATAATTATGCCATGCCTATTTTGTTCTGTGAAGGCCTTACCACGTTGGCGATATATAATTGAATATACAAAAAGATTATTCAATTTTAACTTTTATTTTACTGCTATTCTACAAAAGACTCGTCAATACGAAGTAATTTAAAGTTAAATCGTCTGTAGCCATGTTCCATGAAAACATTTTACCGGATGTTGCTAAGAATTTATTGTAAGAAAGCCGTTGCCCGATTGATTTTCATACTAAAACGAGGCACCTATTTTTTGGAACTATCTAATTAGCGAGAATATAAAATTAGGTATGTTATGGCCATTTCCTCGGAAGGCTCGCATTTGCCATAATAATTAAAAGTATTTGAAGTCTAGAGGAGACCCGAGCCCAGTAGTGGGACATTAAGGGGTTGCTGATGATGATGATGATGATGATGATGATGAAGTCTCGGTTGTATCTACATAATATATGTAAAGAATTAGAGTGAAAATAATTAATATTATTTATATCTTACTTTCGTATACAATATAAAATCATACAACATGCTTGCTCATGCTTGCATTCTCTAAGCACTCACAAGTCTCCTAATTCTATTTATTCAACAAAATAAATGACGCTATGACGCTACGAATATCCTTATTTAGTAACTAGGTACGACGAGCATATATATGTCTCGTCCAATATCGTCGTGTGAGATATATAGTGACGTTGAGATTACATAAATAAGTTAAATATAACTTACCTAATACAGAATTCCGTGATAATGTAATAAAATGTGATCCATACATATTATAAAAGGCTTTGTCCTGACTGACTGACTGACAGACAACGCACAGCCTAAACCGCTGGTCGTAGCGACTTGAAATTTGGAGAGTGTGTTTGTCCTAATGTCTAGAAGTGTACTAAGAAAAGGTTTTTTAAAATTCAACCCCTAAGGGTGAAAAGGGATAGAAGCGATTGTATGAAACCTTTTGTTTTTTAACTTATAGATTTGAAAATTTGTTTTGGGGTACTACTATCAAAATAAAAAATACCCTCATCAATATTTTTGACAAGGGTGGCTTTGGAAGGGTAAAATTGAGGATGAAACGTTGTATGAAAAGATCTTTGTTTTGAAGTTAACCTTTTGCGAATTAGTATTGGGATAGGAACTTAAAATGTTGTTTTTAATATTTTTGATAGGGATGGGTTCATGGGGTGAAATATAATAATAAAATACATACATACTTTCATACATACTTACATACATAGCATAACGCCTTTTTTCCCGAAGGCTACCCCTTTGCAGAGGTGTTTCGCACCCACATTTCGCCAGCTATGTTTCGTCCCATGAAATAGGAGGATGAAATCGTTGTGAAAATTATTAGAAATAGATGTCTTTTCGAGATTTTCAGGGTCGCTGATTACATAAATGTTATCTTTAATGACGTAAAATGAAATTTAACTCCTGTAGTGGGGTGTTTTGGAATTAATGAATTGCACTTAAAACAAAGACATATGTAATATCGATATCTACGCGGACAACAATAAAACAATACTGAATGAAATAAGTCGCGGGCAAAAGCTAGTACGTAATATAAAAGATAATTTCGTAAAGGAATCAGCCAAATCTCAAATCATTTTTGTATTAGTGACTTCGGTCTGATCCGTGAATTGTACATTTAACACCTGACTGATTCTAACAACGATCAATAATATTGAACTTATGGACTGTTTACGGTCTTATCAAAATTATTTCGCTGGTTTTAATATTGTAATATACCTACATATATACAACCTACACTCATGTGATAATTGCAACGTTTGCAATTTATGCAAGAAGAATTTTACAAAAACGATGAACCCGGAATTTTCTGTTACGTGTACGTAGTTTCTTAGTTTACTCATATATTTATGATATTTCGAATGTGGAGATGCATCATAAAATCTATTGTTCACGCTTCACGCATAAACAAAACGTTTGACATTATTGACAGCGCGGCGCCCGCGCTGACACTGGCTCTCTTCCGTATCGGTCGTGGGTGGAGCTACACGCCATCATTCCACATGTGATGTAATTATACTTAAAACCCAAAATTAAACATTGTTACAACATTAAGTCCTGTTTTTGACTAATGCGTGCGCTTATAGCGCGCGTAAACATCTATAATATGTCGAATGTTGTTCGAAAACGAAATTTATGGTAGGTAGTTACTTGTAGTGTGAAATTGTGAATCGTAAATCTGTGAAGTATGTAAGTGTTTTTTAGTCGAGAAATACATTTGTTGATATAAGTTTATCGAAATGTTTGTCACTTTTCATGTAAAACAATGCAATTATCTAGATATATAAAGGTCAAGTCATCTACACATACATTCCGTAAGATAAATTCAAAGTCCCCATAAATATTTTCTCAAATATAAAGAAAGTTTTCACAATAAATATTATTTTATAAATAGCGAACAAAGGACTTATTTACACAAAAGACTTTCTATTTGACTATTATTTCTACTAGACGACAATACATTGATGGCGTCACGAGAGAATAACAAAGTTGAGAGGCCATTATTAAAAGTAAGAAGGTACAGTGATTGGTGACGCAAGCTGTAATGCGATCGGCGGTTTGTGCTCAAAGGGATGCACATGCCGCCGACGGCGACGGACGCTATATATGTATAGCGTCCGTCGCCGTCGGCCGTCGTATCTATGGATAATATCTCGCAAATTGAATGGAATATCATGTTACCTACCTACAAGTTTCGTACTCACTGAAAATATGTATCGTCTATATATTATTAGGTTAGTAAGACCAAGGAAAATATCTAATTGGAAAGAAATCAATTTGATTTTCCGAGCGCATTCTCCCGTAGCATCTATGTATCTACGATGCAAAATCTATCGGAATATTATGAGCTTCAGTCATTGCAACATTTATTTTAATTAACAGTTATTTCATACATTAACATCGATATGTTTGTGCCAATAAATGGGTGTGTAATGAAGCGTAGGTACTCCAATGCAAGCAATTAAAATTTTACTCATGAACTATCTTTTCACTTTCATATAAATGGTAGGTATCTTTTAATGCTTGCCTATTTACCCGACTGTTTTAATTACCAATTTACTTTGTGAGTATTTTAAAGAGTAAAAACAATATGCTAATTACTCACAAACAAAAAACAACGACAAAGAGTATTTTTGTAGAATGTTTACTTTTCTAATGAAAATCTTTTTTTTTATATATCAGGAAAACAAATAACAATGAGATGTAAAGTAAATACTGACAGATGAATATTAAAAAAAAACACACTTATTTAAAGCTACTTAGTTCTTACTACCTTGAAGGTAGTAAGAACTAAGAAGCTTTAAATAAGTGTGTACTTGAGGCGTGACTTTCTACAGGTGACCATCTCGACGCAGTGGTTGGTGGTGGGCGTTTGTAAGCGTGTGTTTTTTTGAACAATTTACCTCGTTTAAAGCTTTGCTTTATAAGCTTCTCTTGTTTTCTAACACCGCCGTCGCAGTGTTTCAATCTCCCATTTTTACTTGAACAATAAGTAGGTACCTATGTATTCGATAACCTTTGCCTTGTTTACACTTTGTTTTTGTCGATTTTATATAAGCTTCTGAAAAGATAATGCGTAGTGATAGGTACTCTAGAAATCGAATACAAAACAAGTAAACTAAGTTATCGAATCTAACAAAGAAATGTCGCATTACTGCCGTTCTCGTAGACTCGATATTTAAATAACCAAATGTATAAGTAGAGAGCAAGTAAGTTTTAAATTTTACAAAGTTATATAAAACAGGGTCGGAAAGGCATTTGTGATGCCTCTGGTATTGCAGGCATCCATATGCTACGGTAACCGCTTTCATAAGCCACCGTGCATCGTAGTGGTTAAAAAAAACCGGTCAAGTGCGAGTCGGATTCGCACACCAAGTATCATATAAGTAATATAAGTAATATATTTTTCAGAACATTTATTTCTTCATTTTCATTTCTTCAGTTGTTTCATACTTCATTTATTTCTTATTTATTAAATTCAAATCTTGTCAGACGGACAGACAGACAGGCGGACAACGGAGTGATCCTATCAGAGTTCGGTTTTTTCCTTTTGAGGTACGGAACCCTAAAAATTGCCATTGTGGAGTAGCTCGAGTACTTCCAGTGTCTTTGGTGCCCGATACATCATTGTATTGGGCACCAAGGACACTGGAGGGGTATTCATGGTTAATAGATATGTTTATTTGCGTGTCCATAACAAGTTGTTAGCACGTCAACGTGTGTCGGAGGTCCTGAAATTACTCTAACTTATTAGTAACGTAAATATGTATAGGTATGTAGATCGTGCATACATGCTCCTACACCATGATTATTTTTTATTCATCAGACATTCGGAGCCACTTCTATGGATGTCAAAATTGTCTTAAATTTTTACGTAAATTTGTAAAATATCAAACAATCACAGATTGAGGCATTTTATTTTTATGCATTTTATTCTAGGTCAACTGACCTTTAAACCAGACGAAATTAATTGATGACGTGTGAACTTTATAGACAACTCTGTCCTCTTGCATTCAAAGCTATTTTAAAATTTATCACAGACGACTTGAAATACGTTATATTCACTCTATTTCCACTAATCTGTTAAGGTCACAAATATTTTCAGCAAATTCCTAAAAGTATTTTTACTGTAGCCAAATGACGCGCACTTGGAGGAATCCAAAATTCACCACCTAAAATTAAATTGACTTTATATTTTTATCACATTACTCAATTACCAACAAGTTTCATTATAAAATAATAGCTATCGCCAGATGTACCACCCACTCATTATTAGATTCTTATAACCATAGAAATGTTCCCTTCTCAGAGGTTGAAAATTTTGAACGTAAGTACAATGTTGAGTCTTTCGGTCAGATTCTAGTTTTATATACTTATTTAAAAACCTATTTCAGTGCGCGATTTATATTTGATAATTAAATCTTGACCATATCTAATTATAAATAAAGTAAAAGAAATCAATGGAAAATTAACAACTTTGCAAAGCATCCAAATAGAATATTATCTTATTTGCTTCTAATTTTGCACAAACAATGTGTTTGGTTTAACAGGATAAGTTTTTACGTTATAAATAACAACGGTGTAATTACTGCCTTTTCACGCTAGTCACAGTTCATTAGTCACGTTAATTAGGGTGATCTGCCGCATCACAGCGCCTGTCACGTGCCGATATGAGTCGCCGCGCACCCCTCTCAATTCTCCACTGCTAGCCGCGGGTCACTTAACGCTAATGCTCACAATTTACCTCCCAAACGATTTTACAACATTATACTTATCTACATTAATTTACAGCAATTTTGAATTAACCTAAATTAACACATTGGCATTTCAATACGAAGAATAATGCTTTAATTTTTTACTGTAGTTGCATATCTGAACTTTCCATACAATAAAAATGTATATTGAGATCAATTTAATATTGTATTATACAGTTGACACAGTTTTAAACAAGTTCCACCTCTATGAATCCTCCAACAATATATATTATTTAAAAGCTCACAATATCTATTTTATTTGAAAACAAATTGATTGAAGACTGCAATCATTTTACAAAGATAAAGATCTCTCTAAAGATACCATGATCTAAAGAGTTAATTGACATGTCTCTCAAGGCGAGTTATTTAAAACTATAAGAAAACAATACATAATTATGTATATTTTACTTATGCTAATATTATGTGTTTGATACAGGTCTGATTGAATTTGAGATGGAGGATCCAAATGTACCAAGTCATGCCATTATAAAACTGCGAAGCAAGCAGCTCGTGGATGCTCAAGTCAGCGAATTTGATGTACCAGTTGCTAAGAAGTGAGCTTCGAATTGAAAGTAAAATGTCATTTGTTCTTGATGATACATATATTATAAATGATATCGAGGCACGCGGCCGCTTGTCAGACAATAAATTAATACAGAGTAGTTAGTGTACTTTAAAGTGATGCGTTTTATTTTAATATAGTTTTTCAGTAGTTTTGAGTTTTCAAATAACTTAATTGACCTGTTCGATATATCTCTGAGATAGATGTTACTGTGCTCTACCTTTTAATTGTTAATCATTGACCATTAAGTCAGCTTAGTCAGCTTTAGCTAATGAAAATTTAATGTTTACTCGTAGGTATATGTAGGTAGGTATTGAGTGGAGGGCGATGCTAAAATGTAAATTGATTTATGACGAGTATTCAAATGTATTTAATCAAACAAAAAGTTCCAATTTACCAGAATATTCGGTTGCATCATTTATTCACAATTTTGATTTATTTCTGTGTACGTCGTTTTACAGTTTTATATTTTTCTAACACAATTTTCGCGTGATGGCTCGAGCAATTTATTTTTATTGGAAAATCGACGTTGATACAGTAACAACTTATAGATGTTTAAAGAAACAATTGAATTTTTTTTTTTAATAATTGTACTGGGTAGCTATTATTCAGGGCTTCGTTCGGGTGGAGTTCGATTTCATCAGTATCAGCTCATAGTAGTCTGAAATTTGTCCGGTGAATGGCAATAGACTAGCCTTCCGGAGGAAAAACATAGCGAGAAAATAAGCATCACGAGTTGTGATTCAATAAAAACTTTTTAAGGGATAACTTTAGGTGTTCAGTATTAAATTACCTATTAATTTTTAAAATTTTAATCTTTAAAAATCACGGTTTATCGATAATTTGATCTGTTATTTATCCACACGTTCTTTCTGGATTACTCACTACTGGCCTACGCCCAGCAGTGGACTGCAATAGGCTGTAATGATGATAATGATTAATACACTATTTTTAATTAAATCGCCTTCAAAACTATTTTGAATTAGATATTGTAATCGAAGAAAAAAATACCTACCTACCTGTTTAAACCTATAATGTACCTATAATGTTGAAAGAACTATTCTCCAACTCCTCAAGTTAAGGAGTTTTACCTTCCATCATCAGCTCAATGAGATGTTAACTATTAGACGTAAATACTTGAACAACTTTAGAAAATATATGAAACACGTAACATGTGCCTATAAAATTTTAGGGTTGCCTTCGATTTCCCTGGGATTCCATCATCAGAACTTAACTTGGTGAATATGGGACCAATTCGGACCTTTCAAACAAAAAAAGACTATCAATTAGGCCCAGGCATCTTCGAGAAATCGTTGAACATACATAAAAAGAAAATACATACAGTCGAACATATAACCTCCTCCTTTTTTGAAGTCGTTTAAATAGGTATATTGTATTGTAGTTATTATTAAAATAGCTATAATAGCATATCCAATGGAAATGTTTAACATATAATATTATACTTACTAAGTTATAATGTAATTAAGGATGTATATTCTCTATTTGGGACAAATGAACAGAAATCTATAGATTTGGTAGGTATTGCAATTTATGTGAATTTAATTTTCCCAATTTCATCAGACGACAAACTTTAACGAGATACAAGAAATAGAAAAGTTTATTCTGTATTGAAACATCAGTATGTTGATATCTAAACTGTGGAGATATGGGCTGATGAACAATTTGTAAAATGCGAAGTCGTAACGTTAATGTAGTCGGCGCCGGGCACATGCCGCTGGTATCGCAATGGTTTACATTGCAAGACAAATTGACAATCACTTGTGGCTTTCAGCGTCAGAGCGATCGTGTAATGGAATCGAAGCCAGCATACCTGGACCAACAACTTCGGTCCACGTTACATTTTTTCCTATATTACTTTCGGGCAATTTACTTCTAAAAGGCTTTTATGTTTGGATACTTTGTGCCCAAAACTAAATTTTAAAGTAGTAATATACACACAAAAAGTTATAGATTCATGTCATAGTCCTATAGACATACATAAAATCATAGCGTCACGCCTTTTCCCTGAAGGGGTGGTGATGAGGTCACCTGTGTAGCCGGTTCAGGTAGTATGAAGATATAAAATAAACACAGTTAGCAAGCTTTAACAATAATATTATTTTACAATATTATAGGTTATACAACAATACTAGACTATAAGACCTCACTCGTTAGTACTCAGGCACGAAAAAAGAAACTACAAAAGAAATTTCATGAAATAGGGGGCGAGCCTATTGTCACCAACCAGGCACATTGTTTATAGTCCTATAAAATACATTAATTTAGTAACAATCCGTAATGTTATGTGAAACTCCGGAATTTGACCATGACATATTTATATGGTATTTAATTCCTAATATGTGCACGTAAGGGGACTTTTAGCTGCCTCTGTCAATGCAGTCAAGGATGTTGGCCGTCGACATATAAACTAAGAACAATCCACGTGTTAAAAGTGGTAGGTATTTTATTCATCAGTGAAAAAAACGGTCAAGGACAACAAAGAAATCGTTCCTTTTGGCGGAGTACGTCGAATTCGTAAGAAGTCATTTTCTCAACAGGTCTGTTTCTCATTAGGTCGGATTCTAAAAAGGCTGTTTCATAGTTTATTTGTAGATGCAAACATTGATGATATGATACAGCAATGTAGGCTATATGAGTTCAGATGGTTTTTATAGTTATCTATTCGATGTTTCTATTATTTTAAAATTACAATTATTTTTATTATTACAAATCTAATGATACCTCACACTTTAAAATCAGCCAAGCCGTTTAGGCTTCAGAAGGTCATCATGGAACAGACATGCCCTCACACAACGTGCGAAAAACATTACCCTCCTTTTTGGCAGTCGGGTAAAAACATCACATCTGCCAAGGACACTGAAACCGCCAAAACGTAAATATGTACTTCCAAAAATATTTGTAACTACATAGCTCTTTGATTAGATACCGAATAATTATTTCATGAACTTATTTACTGTACCTCATTACTTATCATATAGTTTTACAACCATATTTAACAGCTATCTATCTATAAATAAACCTCACACTATATTCGCAACAGCTCAATATTTATGAAATAAATATTTGCTAGATTTGTACCGATAACGTATTCTAGTGGAAATATTCTATATCCTATAATGTATGTACATACGTATAACACTTTGACTGCTCCAATAGTATTTACTTTTTCCTATCACCAAATATTCAGTTTATTTAATTGACATGCATTAAATGTAATGTAAAAAAAGATACAGATATCGCTAAAGTGGCAGTGGTTATGGCACATAGCTCGGAGAACTGATGGTCGATGGGGGAAAAAGGTTCTCGAGTGGCGGCCACGTATTGGAAGGCGCAGCGTGGGACGGCCCCCCACCAGAAGGACCGACGACCTGGTCAGGGTGGCAACCGGCCGTTGGTTGCAGGCGGCACAAGACTGTTCGCAGTGGCGTAAATTAGGTGAGACCTATGTTCAGCAGTGGACGTCGTTGGGCTGATATGATGAAGATGATGAAATGTAATGCACGGACATCTCCGACGATCTACGACTCTTAGATAAATACACTCACTCAAAACCAGGAACACGGACTACTGACCAATAGTGTTGTTCAGCAGCGTTGAAACACACTCGAAAAATGTTTCATTTATAGATATAGCGGTCTATTTGATAAACAAACTTATTACGGAAGAGGTTCTTATCAGAATAAACTAATACTATAAACAGATATAACCATATCAAAGTCATTTTTTAGTTTTCCTTACCATTTATTGCCTGGTTGCCTATATTTTATTGCACAAATGTGTATCGAGCTGTATCAAATGATGATTTAAAATGGATATTAGAAAATAGTGATAGTAAAGATGAGGTCATAGAGCCATTACAGATTTTGTAAATTGATGGACCAAAAGAAACTACTTACAGTTAATGATAATAAAGGTACAGTTGTCGAAGAAAACAACACGATGCCGTATTAAAAAGAGCGATTTTTTGATGAAGTCCTAACTCCATAGAGACCCCAAGGATACACTCCAATCAATTTTTGGTCAGAGGATACCCTTGGGGGCTCTATGAAAAATAAGACTTAGAAAAATTTCACCATAGTGATTATCTGTATCAGTGTCGCCGGAGCCCCGCTGCGCGGGGCTTCTACTTCTGGGTGGTTAGACAAAAAATAACGACGAAGGCTAGAAGGCTAAGCCTTCGTAGAAGGCTAACCTAACCTATCCAAGTCGGGGTGCACTAAGTTTGAACAAAGAAAAGTAAATTTTCTAAGTGTTAGACATCTTTAAACGGCATTTGCCACTTAATTATCGGTCGGAGACAAAAAAAGCCAAGAGCAAAGACGTTTTATTTTTAGCCTGATTACACGATGCCGTATTAGAAAGAGCGATTTTTTGAAAACAATTTTCGTGAAAAATTTTCTAAGTCCTAACTCCATAGAGCCCCCAAGGATACACTCCAACCAAATTTTTTCACAGGTTTTATGTTGGGTAAACGTCAATATGATCATTTTGATGCAAACACCGATTTGTGTAGTTATAGAAGTTGAATGCTCCTAATTTTATTTTATTAAAAACTTTGTGTATAATGTTCTCATTGAGTGGACTCCGTACTTGGCGAGATTTAGTATCGATCTGTTAAATGGACACCATGAACAACTCAAGTCGTTGGTCGCATATGATGGAATAAGTTGACCTATTATGTCATACTTGTGCTTTTCCAGGACCATATTTTTTTGGTTAGTCACTCTTTATTGAATATGACTTTTTTTCAGAAGATCCATGTACTTTTAGTTCCGTTATTTATCTGTCTATACGTTCTAATTCAATACATTACTCCATTTCTTAATTCTGTTGACATATTGTTTTCAATGCGATAACTACACGATGCATTTTATATCATGTAAGGACAAGTTTAGCCAGCTCCTCAGTGCGTTACATGCAATGCATGAACAGTTAGAGTGTTAAATAGGTACGTGATCAGAGGTATATTGGGTGAAGTCTCCACACGATAAACATTCAACATTGACTAAAGATAAACACAAAAATGGTATATAGATACGCCATATCTAAGATAATCACAAGCCTCGAGATATCGTTAAGTGATATGTTGAAGACATACCTGTAGCCTAATCAAACCCGACACCGGACGCAGAGTGTTTACTTTTATATAATATTAGTGACGTCATTTATTTTATACGGGTCTCGTTTAACGCGGTCGCTACCAAAGCTTAGACGATAGTGAAATATTAAAAGAGAAATTATAGAGATATATTATATTAAATATCGTATAGTGCGATAGCAAACGTTCCAAGTGGCAGCCGGTCTGCCCTGTATAGCGACATTTATTAGTTTGTGATTCGATGCCGTTTCGATTTCGTCGACACATTGTTATCGCGGCCGCGTTCACTATGATTAAACGGTTTGTACAAGTGTAACGTTGTGTGCTGATTATGAACTGACAAACGTCTTCTAAATTAAAATGTGGTGACGATCGATATTGTGATCTAAAAAGTGTTAGAAGTTCCGTGGAGTGAATAGTGTCGTGTAATGTGTGAACATGGATAGACTAAGGCAGAAATCCAAAAAGGACAAATCGTTGAAGTACGTTGAGAAAGATAAATCTCCTCTATTTATAACAGATGTTAAGACAATAAAAGAAAATCTTAAAATTAAAGAGATTTTGAGAACAGTAAAAATGAATAGCAGTATGCGAATTAAGGCCCCCAAAGGCAGTAAAGTGATGCAAAATAAAGACTTCAATGAGAATGAAGACATTTTTGAAGCCGCAACAAACAGCGATGTTGATCCTACTATATTAGTGACTGCAAGTGCGACAAATCCCGATGTAGTAGTAAACAATTGCGCAGAAACAAGCGAAGACATAACTGATAACTGTGATGCTAATGATAAAAATAAGACAGAAAAAAAAACAAATACCGAATCTATTAAAAACAATGGCTTATTTAACACGCCGATACATGAATCCAGTAGCGTGCCCGAGGGCTTATCGGATTTTGAGCTAATTAGCAACGAAGATAAACAAAACAATCCAGTTGTCCCGGATGTCACGATCGATTCACCTCCCCCAAGCGAATATTCACATATTAAGACGCGTGACAGAAAACTATCTCTGGATCAGACTATGTTATCTCGTCGTGAGGGCTTGTCGCAGTCCGAATTGGATCTGAATTCAATAGGGAAATCTCCATTGGAAAGAAAATCTTCATTTTTTAGAAAAAAAATGGATAGTTTCTTGAAGAATACTACCGAAATATTTAAGCGTCAATCAATTAAAAGTCAATCTATTCAAAGGAGAGGTTCAATGTCTGTATCTCTACAATCGCTGAATGAGAACAGTGCGTTCGACGGTGATTATGGTGGGGAGCCACTGTATAAACATCAGGTTGGTATTCTGTAATATAATTCGACTGTAACAAAACAAAAGGCCATCGCATAAATTTTCCTTGTGTTTAGGTATACAATGTTTACATAATTATGTACGTATGTATACGTCTAAATAAACACACTTCTTACACACCGGTGTCGCAATACTTTGTTCATATAGAATTATTTAACAACTATATAACATTGTCCTATCTAGTTTTTCAATAGGTATTTCGATCCCACCTTAATGTATTTTTTAAATTACTATGCAGCTATTAGACAAAAATTGGTACCTATGAAATTACTTTTGCGCATTATTTGTATTAGTGACTGTGTGCTAAATTAATGATTACCCCTAATAATTCAAAATTATTTTAACTCAGTTACTTTTATAAAAATAATTCTTATGGTACCGTGGTTTTTGGAAGTTAGAGCAAAAATACCTAAAATATATTCGTAGTCCGCCATTATTAGTTTGGGCTAACACTTTCCTGGTATTTTCTGTGGAACTAAGAGTGAAACGTCGCGGGTGCCGGTAAACTAACTTCAGGAATTTTGCGCGATACTAACAAAACGATATGAAAGAGAGATGCTTAAACCCACGTTTAATATTTTGGATTTTGCTTAAAAGTTGTAAAGACCTGAGCGTATGTGTCAATTTTAGGAAAGAATAAACAATATCTGATATTGGTAAAGCCGAATATATAATAATTTTGAAAAACGATCAGAGTCTACACAAACAAAAAGTATATTCTCTTTAATAAAAGAGCTATAAACTGATTCTAGGCCTGGAATCGAAAGAGACGTCTACAATAATTAAATGTCATTTTTACTACACATTTTTAAATTAGAAAATCGTTACATTACAAAATTAAACATTATTAAATAAAATCGTTTTGGTGCAATGTAGAGCATCCCGTCTCTTCAAACTCTGGGAAAGTAATTTCACTTTGAAAATAGATCTTACCTGTCTTATCTAGTAAACAAACACGACTCAGTAGCAAAATCGCGTCTTATCACGCCGTTATCACGCAGTAGCAGAACTATATTTAGACTTATAAAAGAAATATAACATTTTCTCGTAAAAAAAAAAATAATTTCGTATAACTATAATATACATGACAAACTCTTAAAACGCGTAACCGAAGTGAGAGACCTGGGTGTACAGCTGGATTCTAAGCTTTTATTTGATAAGCATGTTGAAAAAATTACAGACAAAGCATATAAAATGCTTGGCTTTATCTTTCGTCAAGGGTCAGAATTTACTCATGAAAAAACCCTCGTGTTGCTTTACAATTCATTAGTTAGATCTCAGCTTGAGTATGCCTCGACGATCTGGAATCCTCAATATGAAATTTATAATAATGCCATAGAAAGTATACAATACAAATTTATTAAAAGACTAACATATAAATTTGGTTCCCTTAAGTCAAGAATCGTATCCTTAGAAAAACGCAGAGCTCATAGAGACCAGATATTTCTTTTTAAAATTATAAATAACATAGTAGACTCGCCGTATTTATTGAGTAACATCTTTTTCAATTGTCCTCGTAGTGGTGCTCGTTATAAGCCCACTTTTTACACTCCATGCTGTAGAACAAATTATTGTAAAAACCGTTTTATTGCAAGAACATGTTATAATCATAATGAAGTGTATAACCACATTGATATATTTAGTAATTACCAGGCATTCATTAAATCTATAAAAACTGTCACAGATTCACTTTCAAATATTTCTTAGTTGTCTTTTTTGCATTTTTAGGTATAAAAAATTTTCTGTTAACTAGTTATTATTTATTATAATAATTTATCTTAACTAGTTTACTTGTTTTGCAATCTTAAATAATTAAAAAAAAAAAAAATAATAAGGTTATAGGCTTAAGTTCACTCTTACATAAAAAAAAATATAGCTACAGTGAAAACTTTATTGGCCATATGTATAAAAAAATATGTTATTATACAATGTATTACAAGTGCTGTATGTTTTCTTAAAAATAAATAAATAAATAAAAATAAATGTAGGATACTCAAAACAATTAAATACTCATTAAAATACACCATTTTATATAATCACTGCTGGGCTCGGGTCTCCTCTCCTCTATCTAGAGAGCTGAGAGGGTTTTTAGGCCATAATCCACACACGCTGGCATAGTGCGGGTTGGTGGATCAGACATACACTTAGAATTTTTTCTAGGATATGTGGGTTTCCTCACGATGTTTTCCTTCACCGTTAGCTTTATATAAGATTTAAGTTAAAATAGAAATCCAAACCAATTCGTTTAAAATCTTTTGACATTGTGATGTCTATGAACCGTATTAAGGAGACATCCTTATGTATCGAGCAAATGCGGGAGCGCGAGGCAACGTTATTTACGTATTATAAAATAATACAGAATCAATAAAATAAAGTACACATTTTGTTCAGGGGGCCCAGTCCTTAAGACTACATTGACAAAAATACGTCAAAATTCTGTTATCATGTGTTATATGCATTTAATTCCAAGAAGTGAAACAGGCCCTAAATCTGGAGTAGCAGTCACGTTCGTGTATACGTTCGTAGCATTGTTTTAATAAGGTTGACAAGACCTGAAGATGAATTCTATTTTCAGCATCACAGTTAAATAGAAGTTGAGTGTCAAGGTTATTATGCTAACGTATCTTCCAAGGCGAAGATAATTGCCCCAGTTAAACAGATCTATTTTAAAGAAGAGCTCTTTTTTCAAAATTCAAAAACTAAGCCGAGGCGATATTGCTAGCCCGAGCCACAGGCGAGGGCTACAAGAAAGCAGAGGCTGTAATTATCAAAGCGCACGAATGTCATACGACGTTTTATAACATATTTGCGAGGAAAAAAATAAAATTCGGACTTTCTTAGAAAAAACATATAATACAGCGAAAAGAAAAAGCGCGCGGAATAATTTTTACTTGACACAAATTATCGATGCGCGCGCATCAGGGCTTTTTTTTAAGGCAAAAACACAAAAACATCCAGTATTACTAATAAATTAAATTAATATTTTTGTCTTTTATTACAGATTATTATGGTCTAAATTAATTAAGTTAAAGAATTAAATGTTTATTTTATATAAAATAAACATTTAATTCTTTAACTTAATTAATATATCATAATTATTTTATCTCCCAAAGTTAATTTTATTCATAAAATGTTGACCACTTTTTTGACGTAAAAACTCTTTGCTAAGATTTAAAAAAGTATCGTTCGTTTTAGTCGGAGCATCTTGATAACTAGTCTGTGATCGTGAGAAGCCGTGCAATTTACTTTACATTACCGCACTAGTGCGTAATGAGATACATTACAACACTGAAATTGGTGAAATAAGAGACCGTTTACGAGCAAATATGTTATAAAAATATTTAGAGGTCACATTATTATAAAAATATATTGTCGATCCATCATATTATCTTCAAAACCTGAGAAATAGCTATTCATATTATACGGTCTAATGATATAAGATTTAAGGCATCTAATAATATCCATATTATTTTAACTTTCAAATGAAAATAATATTAAGTAAGAAACACGCCCGCATTATGAAGAATTTGATCGATCGCAAGAGCTTTGCAAACGTTGACACACGAAATTAGAACACAGTGAATAAATCCGAAGCTTATAAAAATCGGGCATTATTTTAGGGTATCTAATTTATGATCGTAGCATAGCGTAGGATGCACCGCCGCCAGATAGACCGACCACCTGGTCAAGGTTGCGGATGACTGTTGGTTGCAGGTGGCAAAAAAAAACTCGTTGTGGAGGAAATTAGATGAAGCCTACGTCCAGCAGTCATTAGGCTGATAATGATGATGATGATGATGATAATGAATACAAGATCGACTTGCAATTGCAAAAAAAATCTGGCCTCAATAACGCAGCGGAAGTGTAAGCGGCTGCTGCTTTGAAGCCCTCCTACAATACCCGGCTCGGGCAAAATGATTTTTGGGTATTTTCTGTTTTCAAATTCTCAGTATAAGCCCGAAGTCTGTAAATGTGCCCCATTAATGGCAATAAGCTCCACTCCTATTACATGGGGCCAACCATAGCTGGTGAAATGTACAGCTTTATAAAAATTATTCCTTACGCTATGTCCTGGTTTTATTTTTTATAGCAGTGGTTACATTTGCCGTTGAGTTAGCCCATATCTCGTAATTTAATATCGTTAGTAGCCATAAAGTTAGAAGTAAAATATTTTCCAACATAAATGGACACAGAAACGTACCCCACGAAGTCGGTTAAAAAAAGTATCTTTTAGCAAGAGAAAGAGATCTTTAGAGACTTTATTTTGATTTGAAATACAAATGTAACTTCATTCAAATATTTTTGAATAATCGCCTGACTGAACCGGGAATAGAACCCACCAAATGACATAGCATCTTATTTTGAAGAAGATCATGAAATTTTTCGTTTGAAACAACGAGTTATCATAATTTAACTGTTGCTTCGTTTAAAATGGAATATTATACAGGATGGAATTGTGTAATGCCACCTGGAGGGAAAGTACTCTAAATACTGAAGATAGATATTTTTACTCAAAGGAAACATTCCTTTATTTTTTTAAAGAAAATAAACTACATTTGATTTTCTTTTTTTTATAAAGTCTGAAATTCTGTACTTATTCATCATCATGTCAACCCATAAAAATCCCACCACTGGGCACGGATCTCCTCCAAAAAATGTGGAGGGAATTTAGCCTACTATACTACGCTGGCCAGACGGGTTGGTATAGGGTTTGTTTCGAATTTTCCTTTTCTTGCAGTGGTATTTTCTATTATCTGCATATAGTTACTCACGTAGTCGCCTTTTACGACACCCACGGGTTGAGATAGGGTAATGAAATTATGTTCTTAATCCGTTACTACACGGACTGTACCTACTTAATATAACATAAATATTCCGTGTTAAATATTTTTTCTTATATGGTTTATAAGCCTACTAATATTACAAGGTAATTTGAACCTTAATATCGCTGCAGTATGATATATTACCTATTTTCATAGCGAGAATCTTACCCGCGCCGTAACACAGTTTTGACGGGGGTAACGATCTTTCTACCGTACCGAGTACCGGCATTATATTGGATGTATGCCACTTTTCGTTGTAATTTTATAACTCAAGAACGGGCACACCTATCCAAACCAAATGTTTAGGCTTTGTTCGGACAATGTAGTAGATGGTTTATGTGAAGTTTGCACACAAAATCGGTAGAGCGGTTCTTCATTTATCACATTTTTTGTAACAAATGAATTCAATAAATGGATGGCGGTACGAAGTTCGCCGGGTCAGCTAATAATCAGAATAAAATTATTTCATGAAGATCATTATTGTCAAAATATTGCAAAATATGCATTATGAAACAGTACATTAAATATATTACGAAAGTAATATTAGTGTCAGTGTAAGATAAATGTTAAAGTGTGCTGAGCTATCATATACAATGAGTCCAGATCGTTTGGCTAACGCTTCTCCGATGTCTACCTCTCCGACGACATCCGTCTTCCGATAGCCAATGCGTTACGATCTGGGCCCACCTATCTGTACGCATCTTGCACAGATGTCCCACCCATCCACATTTAAAAAAAAAGTAAGTCTCCAGTCTTCTGCATTAAATAAAGTTAAAGTTTATTTATTATTATTATCAATAGGATCGCTCCCTATTACATTTTTTATAATTTCATTGTATTCCAATATTTATTTGGAACAATAAAGGTTCGTGATATAAATTATTGTGCGAGATTATATTATTATGTGAAAGCAACGGTGCGTGGTTATTCACGGTAACAGGCAATAAGTACCACTGTTACAATTATTTGTGATAGATAATAGGAAGATATATTTACTCCAAAACATCGATATAATGAATACAAATATGAATATGAAAATGAAAACGTCGACATTATTGTAATATAAATTGTTTGCTTATTTCGAGGCCACATTCTATTTTCTATAATCTCATAAAAAATCACTTGTCTTTGCTCAAGAGAGCGAAACAATCCCGACATACGACATACTATAGATATATACGATATACTATAGATTGTTGGCAGAAGCCTCTTAACACTTATACAGATATATATAACCCCCCAATGTATGGCCGAAAATTAATAGTTTTTGAGATATTGTAGATATAGCCGTTTCTGGCTAAATAAAAAAGAATGGTAAATAGGATGAAAACGATTTTTACAAATTACAGTAAAAAAGTTTTTCCTGAAACAAACAGAACCACGCTATTTAACAACAGTGTATTTTGTATGGCACCTCAAATATGAAATATATATTTGAATTAGACAATGGTGATGCATTTAAATTTAGCGTTAAAAAATAATTATTATCAAAATCATATTATAGTTTACAAGAATATTTAGATGACAAATTTTAATAAGTAATTTTAATTTTAACATTAGGTATTATTATTAGGTATCTATTATTCTGTGACAATTTTATTAATTAATTTTATCTATGTGTGAAGCGATGGTGGCTTAATGGATAAGGGACCGGCGTGCAAATCACGCGGTCCGAATTCGATCCCGACCGGCAGTACCAATGTGGATTCCACTTGTGGAATTTATATGTACTAGTCAAGTGACTTACCATCTGCTAACGGTGAAGGAAAAACAACAACATCGTGAGGAAACCCACATACCCTAGAAGACATTCTATGAGTATGTCTGATCCACCAACCTTATGGCCTAAAACCCTCTCAGCTCTCTAGTTAGAGGAGAGGAGACCCCGAGCCCAGCAGTGGGACTTAATGGGTTGCTGATGATCTATTTTAATGGCTATAAATGGTATATGTGTGATTTCTTATTAATATTTTGTCATTATATTGCAAGCTTAAAGGCAGAATATGGCGTATAAAACAACATAATAATATGTTATCTACATTCGCAATAAATATAATTATGTTGATTTGATATACATAGTATTTTGTATAATAAAGCTTCATAAATAATTTTTAGGCAAATACTAGCCGGTGACTTCATGTTTTTAAGATAATTGTCCAGTCTGTTCTTAAATTGGTTTTTAAGGTTTTATTTTGTTCTAGGGTTTTTAATAATTTACATTAAAACTTGCTGATAATTTCAAACATCGCGACGTTTGAAATTGTTAACCAGGGTACACACAAAGTAGATATAATATGAATTTACCCATCTGTGATTTCTTCCCAGTTCATCGATAATTTTCAATAGGTAACATTGAAACATTTTTACTTTTAACCGACTGTCAGGACGGGTATTGTTTTTCGCGCGTATCATGTATGTTTTTAAATTTCTTTATTCCCACGTATCTTCCAAACGGCTGGATGGATTTTGACAATTAGGATATCGTTAGATTCGTCTAGAAAACCCAAGTGTCCTTAGATAGGTTTTAAGAATAAAAAGACTTAAACGGCGGGCTTTTGATGCCAAATTGTAAGAAGTTCAATTTTTTTTTAACCAACCACCTATCTAGTATCAAAATAAAGAGAATCAAAAGGAGATTACATACATTCAAAATTGTAAGTAGTTATATAATTTTTCTTAACCAAACCTATCGAGTAGAGTATCAAAATAAAGGGAATCAAATGGAGATTACAAATATATACATAATAATATGTTATGTATTTAAATTTAATCAGGTATAATATTATTACAATAATTTAACGGTCTTTTTAGTGCGTTGCTCTTTGTTGATTTTCAGTCGGGTTATTAAATTGTTTTAATTATATTTACTTACTTGTCAAACAACTTTTTACTTTTATTGTAACAACATTCAAACATTTCACCTGAATTAATACCACTAATTTAGCGCTGACGTGGTGACATCTCACCTCTAAAGATATTTGCACTATAATTTAAGTACCTAATGCGGAATACGTATTATTGCTGCTCGCGCTGTCTATAACGCTCCGTGAGTTAGAAACAGTGAACCGAAAGGAGACTAATACCTTACCATACATGTTTGGGCCCAAATGTAAAAACATGAAAATAATGTTAATTATTAGCTGGCATATTATAAAATGCTTCTTGAAATTTTGGACTCTGTCAATCTGAGAAAAGAGATAAATGAGATTTTTTGAAAGTGAGTGATCTATGATTTTCAGTCAAAATATAAATCCAAATGATCATGCGAGACTCTCACGTCCGGTATAACAGCAGAGGTGGTACCAATGAAGCAGAAATTCGCAAAAAAGAAAATTAAAGTCTTTGGAGTATAAACAAACCTCTGGCAAACACGAAAACACAGGGCAGATGCATCATCCACGGCATATTTATGACATTGACTTATTTATTTCATTGCGCCACATAATAGATATAAACAGTAATTTAACTTACAAACGGTTGCAACGCCAGTCATACCTACGTGCCTCTATGGGGTATACAATTTCATTATGGTCAACACAGCCAACATTTTGTTAAATTTAAAAAAGTAGTGTTATGTGTTAAGCTTGTTCTGTTTTTACATTTACTAATCAAAAAACACAACATGGATATTATTTGTTCTAATTTACAATCACTTAACTAGAAATAAACTCAAGTAGATAAATGAAATTAAAATACTGTAGGTGGGCATCGCATGTTTACATACCGTGCGGCTATAGGTAATTATTTCAAGGAGAGGGTCGATGTTAGAATACTGTAATTATATTTATAGTGTGATTACGCGCTGTCATCTGTTAACAAGATTAACAATACAGAAATTGATAAATCGATATTTGAATCGATTACTGTGTTATTATGCAATTGAGTGTAATACTATTTTATTTTGTAAATGTGGATATTAAAAAATTAAAATATATTTTAATGCATTAGTTTTGCCTACGTATTTTATGCTATGTAGATAGTTATTTTAATAATTTTAAAATCTTTATTGAATTTAGCATAACATGATAATCGGTAAATTTTAATATTGTCGATGCAATTGATAAAAATGGACTTGGAATTTTAAATTTGAGATATCTCAGCTTCCAGATTGCCAATTGAGCTCATTTTTTAAAATCTTAATAAGAAACAAATAACCAATTTTTTAAACCATATCACATTTGTGCCCAGGAATCCCCGTCTCCTTTGTTTGCTTGTTTTTAAATCTATTGTTTATTTGCACCAGGTGAATTCCTAAAAGCCGGCTTTTTTAAAACTGTGTGTAAATTATTTTCAACCATGTGTTAATATTATTAGTTTCTTTTATTTGATGTAGTTATTTATTGAATCCATAACAAATAATGTGTAGCTTCACCTTTAAGAATTAAATTAAATTCTATGGCGGGACAAACAGGAAAAAAAAGGTTGATCTGTCCCATCATGGGCAACGATGGGACAAACCGGAATATTCCGTTTTCCGACAGGTAAATACTATTTCGGTGAATCTTTGATTGTTGTCCCATAATCCCTACAACATAGGAACTCTATGAGGGACGTTTGTTCGTGAGCAGGTGAGCTCCAGCCTCTCCTACCATTCGATTTGTTTTTATCATAGGATATCGAATCACATAAAACAATATTGATTGATTGTTTAAAAATTTTATATTGTAATTTCTTGAGGATCTCAGATTATTTAGAAACCGAGTATGTAAGCTTTCTATTTTATTCTAAACGAATAATGTGAAGCTGAATTAAAATTGTGAAACAAATTGCCTATCCAGTTGACCAAACAAAGTGTTTTCGTATAACAATAATGTATGCCAGGTTATAAATACTTATTATTTTATTTGCGGTAAGTAAGTACCTACATATTGATATAATTATGCAATATATTGAACTAATTAAATTCTTATGATTATAACAAAAATAAAACATAGTCTCGGCTATAAAATAGCTGACGATTTAATACCGCCAATGTAAAGAAATAATTTTCGTGTTTTACGTAGGTTAGCAATCACCATAGTGCTAACGTGAGATCCGTCGACGCCACAATCCGTTTTCATACTTATGTGGTTCTAGTGAATGCGGTAGTTGAACATTGCTACGGCTACGATCTGGCTGGCCACAGCAAATGACGATTTGAATTTCCTACAAAAACCGACAGCGACACAGCGCTGACAAAAATAAATGCTACTTTGTAACGCAGCACCTTTTATGGCAATAGTAGTAGTAGTAATATATAAAAATATAAGTAACATATAAAAATTATATAAATACCACAAAGCTGTTATTAAACTTTACTCAATGGCATCAATACCACAAATTGTTATAGGCAGTGTAGTGTGTACCTACCACGTCAGATATTTATTAATTTTCTTAAAATGTTTCTAACAATCGTTCCTTTGCCTTTATTTTAAATATATTTTTCCTTTTACCTACAATCTTCTTCATATTATGATATTTTACTAAACAAACGTGGTATTATCCACATACGAGTTCTCTCGTTGCAGTATTTAGATACCTACAGCGGATTCCTCAATTTAAATTTGACAGAATGAATAGAATACACTGCACGCTCAGGGCGTGTATTCTATTGTTTAACTGTTAACTTAAAGGAACTAAACATTTTCATGTACTTATAGATGGCAAGATATTACATATTTTGAATCGCTTCCAATAATTATATTTTGTGTTTTTCTTGTTTGTAAGCTTAGAGTAGCTCATAACAACGCATCCACCAGTGCTTGGATGGATAATTCAAGAAAATTTATTAGTGTGTAATAATGTATTTTTCTGAAAATTATCAGGTGTGTTCTAGTTTTATAATGTCCCTGGGTTGGCATAATTCATTCGATGGTAAAATATCTAGCAGTTCTTAAATTTAATCAACTTGAAATATATTAAAATGCCTCGGATATAATTTCTATTGTAGAAGATTCGACTGACGCTTTCACATTGCTTCTTAGTAAATGAATCATAACATGTTGTATATAATCGTAACTACTCAACACACGGGCGTGCGAACCTTGCTTTAGGGTGCTACGCTTGTCGGTGCGGCCCCATCGGCCATCAGTTCTGCGTGATATGTGCCCTGCCCACGGCCACTTCAACTTGCTAATCCAGTGCGCAATGTCGGTAAAGACAATATTAAATTTTATATACTTGTTAGTTTTTTATCATTACATATGCCTCAATATTAAATGCTGTATCACACTTGTTATTAGTGAATAGGCTAGTAAATGATAAGTTTTATTATAGCTCTATTAATATTGTATTGCCTATAAAGTGTTGGCATTGACACACACTTATAAAATATAGATAAATTTTAGACTGTCAGCTTTGCATTGATATACTTATAATAACTTGGTTTGGCTTTCCATTAAACGCATATTTTTGTTAAAATACTTATTAAGTATTGTTTAATTTTTAAGGTGCATCAGTTCTAAGCATAACCCTTGCCTAAAAACTTCTATAGTACAGGGTCAGTATATCGCTGGATCACCGAAGATCATTTTATTGCGAACACTACGATATAAAATTTTATTGCCTGCGAAAAATCAGAATTAAATATAGATTGCTATAAAAAACGAAATATTGGTGGAAATGGAATTGTGTGGCAGATAAATCTGAGTGAACTGTCCGGTACGATGGAAGAGACCGTAGCATTGCGGTTGCGGCTCGTAGCTCATTCACCGCATGAACGAAATAGCGCAAGTTTATTAGTTTGTGAAATTAAGATATTTACCGATAGTTGGTTGATTTATAGTATATATATTTGATATAAGTGAAAATAGAATAGAATTTTATTTCGTAAAAAATACAACCTTTTATGGCAACGCAAAAGCAGACTATACATGAATACATGACACAAATAGTTATTGAACACCCAAGATAAGATTTAACTTGTGTTATGGGTACCAGGCCCCTTACAATATACGCCATCTTAGTCAGGTACATCATCCAATGACTAGTATTAACTTATCTGTACTGCATAGCATCCCGATATTTATAGTAAAAACTGTAGATTATGCAATTTTTGTGTTGCCTTATACCCAACATTTGCATAATCTATACTTTCAATTGGTATAATTTAATACAATGTTAAAAAAGTCACGTAAAATATATACAAAGTATCTAATGTTATGTTAAATAGGCCTGGCTAGCAGGCTATGAACCCCTCACAATATATTCTTAAACATATTAAATTTTATATAAAATAATATTAGTCCATTAAACAGATCGTTATCGTCGATGTGGTCGTTCCTTATTGGATATTAGACCTAAAATAAATTTCCTCGTCCTTCAAAGAAAATGAGAAAAAAATAAAGAATTTTACTCTTAGCAATACATTTTCTCATTAATTCTTATTTATACAGATTAATCTTACTTGTTTTGTGTACATTACCAACGACTAATAGACAATTAAGTATTTAATAAAAATCATAAGATTTGTGTATTTGAAGTGAATAAATAAATAAATAAATAGTATTTAGAACATTATGGAGTGAGTGAGAGTGAGATTATTAGAAATTATAAGTTGAGTTACATTGTTGTGCGGGCGTTTCAAAGCGTCTGAAATATGTTACCGCCGAATAAAAGTATACGGCATTGCTGAATATAAATTTGAAACATTATTCTCGGAAACATAGGTACATAAAATTAGCACTGAGACTGCAAAGTGGGTTAATTTTATGCGCAACTTTAGCACCTGATACCTGATAATTGCCAAAAGTGGGTATGCATATTATTATGCTCAAAGTACCTTCTAGAACTACCTATTCCCACATATTTAATTTCTCAGAAAATAATTACGGTCTGGGAGTCTTAGGATCTTTGTCCTTTACAAAATATTTAATTGCAACCTCTTTTCAAGGAGGAGTTCCACGGAAGCGCGTCTAGCATACAGTCGTCATTAATGGCCGCGCAGAGCACTTCCAGCTTGTCAATATGCCAAAGTGAACAGACGCCTGAAGTCCAAAGTGAAGCAGGGAGTCTCGCGGGGAGCCGCCGAGCGCTCACTACCAGCCAACCCCTCGGAGATGCAACGTCGGACAGTATAAACAGTGAGTTATCATGTGTGTGTATCTAAGAGAAGTAACCCCCACTTCAACTGAATCACTCGCCAGGCAAAGTAGTTCTATCCTGGAGAAAACCGCAGTACAATGACGCTGCTTCGGTAGTGTTATGATCCTGCTGGTGAGTAGAGCCAGAGCTCATGGCGGAGGGAAGGAATTTTGAAGGATCAGCAACGCGCTCGTGATATTCCTGGTGTTGCAGGCGTCCATAGGCTACGGTAAATGATTACCATCAGGCGGGTCATGACCTTATTTGTTAAAACTACAAAAGACGCTTCATGGTTATAGTTCCAAAAATAGTTTAATTTTCATTAAAGTTACACTTTGTAATATACGTTATTCAACACCAAGCTCTCATAATTGTACACAATTTTCACAAAAATTATTTCATTATTAAATAACTTCCTACCCTCGGCGACTGATCCCTGTACTACACAAACTAAAAGTTTAATGTTTTTGCAAATTTTAATTTATTATACTTACAATTTAATTACATTTACTCACAATGTCAGGAGCACTATCGTTATCTCGTCGCGCTCATCTTTCTCACTTTATTTATATTTCATAATAAAGTTTATTTAATTCTGCCTTTGATGATTGAAACGAATGAAAGGTGCAATAATGCTCCCTTTGAAACTTGAAACGTTTATATTTCCTTTAAAAGCAAGTACGGGTATTTAGAGCTTCTGTAACTAAAGCCTTTGTGTTTGTGTTTCTTCTTATTTATACAGAAAGACGAACTATTTACCTTTTACAAATATCGACAAAGAGTCAAGACTCGAAAGGTCTCGGTAGTTTCAAACAGTTTGAAGAAGTTGAGTTTTCGCATTTTCCAACTTTTGCAATCTATTAGTTGATTGCCACTCTATTCACTCACAAATAGCTGAGTGAAATTCTACCTGTTTCATTAATTTATTGATCTTAAAAAAATCTTATTTCCGAAAAGAACATTAGACGCCAAATTTCATACAAACCCTTCAGAATTTCTGGCGTGATTTGAATAAGAAACATCCATACATGCACCCATACATACTTACATTGCATTTATAATATTAGTACGAAGTAAGATTGGTTATTTAAATAATATTCAAAAATTAATGTTGTTACAAATGCACCTTTCAAATTGATCTTATTTGCAGATATTAATTTAAAAAAAAATTAATAAAGGAGATAATAATAATTTAAAAAAAAGATTTGTGTACAAAAATAGAGTATGCTTGCTAAAATTTCGTTTTGAAACCAAAAGAAACGGGTAAACTACGTAGAGTCATTGTCATTTATACAGTTGGTAGCTTTGTGAGTGAGCCGATCGAACGCGCGAGGAGCGCGGAGCGATGAGCGCAACGAGATGACGATAGTGCCCCTGACATTGTGAGCCGTAGCCGAGAGCGCCGACATTGACACTGAAAAAGGCTGTTCGATTTTCTGATGTATTCAGAGACTTATACAGTGGCACATATTTTAAAAAGTAAATGTACAGGGTGGAATTTTTTAATGCCACCTGGAGGGAAAGTACTTTAAATACCTACTAGAGATAGATAATTTTACTCAAAGGAAACATTCTTTTATTTTTAAAAAGAAACAGAACTGCATTTAACCTTTTCCGGAAATTCGCTTACCATATCCAGGAATGGAACCAGCTAAAATTTCAAAAAATAACTCCCGGTACTTTTATGGCGTTCACCGATAGGATTAATCATAAGGATCGAATCTGTCTAATAAACGTGGTATATAAAATAAAAACAAAACCATAAAATCTTAACTTTTAAATTCAATGAGACTAGATAAAGCACTTTTACTCTTATGTTCGTAATTAATAATTATCTTTGACGTCATTTATTCACCAAAATAAGGAAGAACTATTTAGTTAAGAAGATTGCGATATGCACAAAGATTTGTTATAATAATAATAATAATATTCTACCACATTCACACAGCGCCATCTAGTCCCAAAGTAAGCAATTATATTTGCTTGTGTTATGAGTACTAAACAACTGATATACTATATACTATTATGTAGGTCAAATGAAAAAAAAGATGTGACTTAACTGCGTGAGGTACTAGAATTACCACGTAAACTTCAAATTTATTCATTGTAAGTAAGAAAGTTAGATTTTTATGGTTTTATTCTTAATTAATTAACCATGTTTGTTAGTAAGGTTAACCTTATCGATCAATGCTATATGATCAATAAAAGTACAGGATGTTATTTTTTTGGATTTTAACTGGTTTAATTCCCGGGTGTGGCAAGCGAATTTCCGAAAAAAATTGAATGCAGTTTTGTTTCTTTTTAAAAACAAAGGAATGTTTCCTTTGAGTAAAATTATCTATCTCTAATATTAAGAGTACTTTCCCTCCAGGTGGCATTACACAATTCTACCCTGTATTCCGATCAGTTTATTACATAACTAGAAGTCACGCGGGGCTTCGCTTCCATCGTTCTTTATTTTGACACTGCACAGCTCCTATTGGCTCCGTAGCGTGGTGTTTTAAAGCCTAATATGTTACTCAGTGATAATGTAGCTTTCTAACGCCAAATAATGTTTTGAATCAGTCTAGTCAGTTTCTAAGTTTATTAGTTACATACAAAAATAAATATATTTTACTGTGTACATGTTTATCCTGTAGCTTATAATATATTATGATTTATAATATATTTCTTACTTTCTTTTAATACAAATCTTTTCTCTTTATAATATTAGTGTACTGTATAATATTAGTGTAATTAACTATTTGTAACTAAAAAATCATTAATTTCGAGATATACATATTTTTAGAATTTTTATTGGTACAAGTCTTTGTTAAACATTTAATAAAGGTTACTGATGTTACCTTGAATTTCCTAAATTTTACCCTAATATATCTCACAATGATGATTTGATTTACCTGCAATCATCTAAACTAATATTATAAACAGCAAAGATTTGTTTATTTGTTTCGATTTAACTCGAAAACTACTTGATCGATTTTGAAAATACTTTCACCGTTAGATAGCTAAAACTTTATCGAGTAACATGGGCTATTTTTATTACCAGAAATAATTAGGGATCCATACTAAAACTTGAATAATAATGTAACCCAAAGTGTAACAAAAGTGTCGCATGCGTTGCTGAAACTATTGATGATAGAACAAAAAATACCACAATATAAAAGAACATATTAATATCTTTAAAAAAGTCAGTGACAGCATGTGCCTTTCACCAACGGATAATTCACAATAACGACTTTAACTATTAAAATTTTAGATTAAAACGAATGATCATAATGGTATTAATCTTATCTAAATAAATGTATTGTTAGAACGGTAAATTTATATAGAATATTTGTGCCCTTAAGTCTATATAGTTTAAACAAATATCGCAGTATAAAAATATTCGCGTGACAAAATAATTACGTGGGCGACAGTCATTCAGTCCGGGCCGTCGCGTCGCGTCGCAATCAATGTAGGAGTAGGTGTTGGGGATTCTGGCCTCCGGGAAATTCAAATTCAAAATATTTATCGCACGATATTAATTTTAATTACATATTGCTTAAGGATAATCATGTGGAAATTATTTGGATTGTATTGGCAGCCAAGTAAAGCTGGAAATACTTTTATATTTTACATCATTGTTATCTTTTTAATTTTATTATTATTATTATTATTTTTTTTTTTTTTTCATTTACTTACTAGTTACTAATGAATATTATAAAGGGCGTAGGTGCCTGATTGGCTGGGACGCGTGGGTCTAACCTATCCACGGTGAGATAGTGGGACGTGAACAAAAGTGTATTTGTTTATGTATTGGAATGTTTTGAATGATAAACTATTTATATATTTTTTCTTATACAAATATCTACCTAAAATGACGTTGCGGGCGGTACAAATTAGTTCTATAGTTAGTAGCTTTTGTAGTAACCTTGCCTACCTACTCGTGAAAAGCAGTAAATACATTAATAAGTACTGTAATCAAGCAATTTAATTTTAATACACAAAGTACCTGAGAGAAAACTAAAACTCCTAAATAAAAATCAATGAAAACAAGACTGAAGATTTAAAAGGGCTTACAGTGCTTTTTAGCGTTTTCATCGAAATACTAAGCTGTGGAACCTCGACTATATAGGTGGGGCCGTTCAGCGGTCGGTCACGGGTAGATCTATCCTTCATGCATATACCTATACATAGGTACGTAGGCACCGGCAGGCGTATGACATAACACAACGTCATTAGTAGAAGACAAAGGCAGACGTTTCAAAGGACTGATTGATATCAGGAGGACCTTGATTCTGAGATGGCGGAAGGTTTTCGACCGAAAATGTCAGTTATAAATACACTAAGTACCTATGTTAAAAATTAAAAATTTGGAAAAAATAAATCATAATTTTTTTATTTTCTAATCGGTAAACTGTTTTCTAACATTGTACATATTAGTAACTTAAGTCGTAGAAATACGTTATTCTAAGATTCGAAAAGTTTACGATCCAAAGTAGGTATGTTTGATAAAATTATAAAGTATATTATAAACGACATTAGTATTGTCTATTAATTATACAAATTTCAATGACCACGGAAATCAAATAACGCGTGCGTGAAGCTGCGACAGCAGTTAGTTATAAATAAAATAACCTTATTGTGACGGTAAAACAGCAGTGAAGTCGCGGGCAAAAGATTGTTACTATATTCAGTATGTTCTATTTAAATAAACTTCATTCTAAAGTCTTCATAGAATGATGTGATTATAAGATAAAAGCAAAATAACATTAGTTACCTATAAGTTACTTTGTAGTCACGGTCGGTTTAATCTGGTTCTTTTGCGCAGTATGTGGAGCTAAATAGGTTTCATTCAATTTTGCTTACAAAAGGGTATATCAAAGTAAGTGCTTAAAAGCATATCTCTTCCTCCCACACTGACATTGTTTCATCGATCAATTCACAGCGCGAACTTGGAACGCTTTAGTGCTGCATAGCCCGACAAATATAAATACCTTTTTAATATAGATGTTTTATTAAATATGCTGACACCTTTTTTGGCTTTTTGCATGACGTTCATAAATATCATGTATTTAATCCAAATGAAATAAAGATTATGAGTATTATGACTATCACTAAATATATTGGGATAATGATACCGAATCGTACCAAGTTAATAAGTATAGTGATATGATGACGTCGTTGGGTACGGGTCAACAGCCATAGGACTTGATGATCATGAGAATGATGATGATGATTTAAGTATCGCAGGGTAATTATAATTATTTTATTTTATATAAATTTTAAACCACACCCATGCAAAATTTAAATACCTTGAAATATCTTTGTAGTAACAACAAATTACCAGCGTTATAAATATTACTTGCTAAAGTAATGTAGGTAGGTACATACATAAAATAACAACCATCATGAAAATGATGATTGAACTCACAGAAGCCTGCGATAACATATTGTTCACAAAATAAATTGAGCAAAATCGCACAGAAGATTTTAAAAAATTGAATATAATTTTACCAGCTTTACACGTCAGTTTTGTGCGAGGAATATTGTATCACAAAAAAATAATATTTATGCATTTACCAAAGCTTTTGCGTTGCAAACAGTAAATTATAATTTATATAAGTAGGTATATATATATATACTATAGTATGAAAGCCACTTCAAAGCGAAATTCTGTTCAAAACGGCATTGAAATTCTGTTCAACACGGCATTGAAATTTCAATATAAAGCTTGGTCAAAAGTTATGAGTGATGTCACGGAAATGTTATGCTACTAAAAATGAAACCACATCAAAATCCTGACAACATACTACGTTTACTTCAGATTTCTGTTCAATGGAGAGGAAAAATTAACAGTCACGTAGGCTTTACTCAACGTATCTATTTGAATGTGATATAGCATATTCGATCAATTGTTTAAGCCTTCCATCATCGCTCTTTGAGGACTCCGTCTTCATATTGGCTTACCACGCTACTGAAGTCGTAAAAGAAATGATTTTATTAAGAAGTATATCTCGAAATAAATATATCCTACTTCTCTTATACACAACTAGCTGGAGTAACCAGCTTCGCTCAGGGAGTTTTATGAGATTGTGTTGTAGCTTGATCATAAGGATCATAATAAACTTTAAAATATTAGAAATACAAAATGTATTGAAAATATATTATAAGTACAATGTATCCACCCACAACGGATCATGCTTTATATACACTTCCCAATAAGTAGTGTGGGTGAGCCACACAAAAAAGGCATCCAATATTCCACACTATCGAATATTCTACACGAAAAATCAGTTTCACCGCCTAGAGGTTTATAGAACAGCCCACAGTCCACAACATTCGAGTGTTCTGTAATGTTTCACAATGATCAGGGATGTTTCCGAATACTCTCTAATGTTCTGGACTGTTCTATAAACTTCTAGACGGCGAAACTTTCAGCCCTTATAACTTTAAAAGTACGCCTTTCATAAAAACAGGAACCTTCTTCATGGACGGGAAATAGAGGGTTACCATATAACTCCCTATTGTGTCGGGACTCACTTCAGAGTATTAGCGACACGCACATTGTATACTTTCTTTTATAAAATACGACGTTATTCTTTGATAATACTTAAGCTGAAACACTCCAAACGTCTTTTTATTTGCAGAATCATATAAAAATTTTAACTTTAAAAAGAACTAAATCTCACGATTTTAGAAGTATTTTTTTGCTTAATGCTGCCGCATTTTTTTTTAACCAACTTTTTGAAAACTTACATAATTACATTGTTTACCTACAATAAACTTTTACTTATTAAGAAATATGTTAGATATTTACACCAGATTAAACCGACCGTGACCACAAACTGACTTATAGACAACTTTTTTTTTTCTTTTGCCTGTAGTGGCAGACGAGCAAGCGGCCCACCTGATGGTAAGAGGTTACCGCCGCTCATGGACGTTAACAATGCTAGGGGCACAGCCCTGGCTGTGCCCCAAGCATAGCAGAAAGCTATCCTCTCAAGGAGACCTTACCTTGAGAGGATAGCTTTCTTTAAATCTCGTTTGAAGAAGGACATGTCATAGCGCTCAGGAAACACCGCTGTAGGAAGTTCACCCCAGAGCCTGCACGTACGTGGGAAGAATGATCGCTGGAACTTTACCGTTTTAGACGGTATCGGCTCCAGGTAGTGTGGGTGAAGCCTACAGCGGCGTCGAGTGGTGCGATGATAGAAAGGCGACGATGGCACCAAATCATGGAGTTCATCCGAGCACTCCCCATGGAATAATCGATAGAGTACGCAGAGTGACCCAAAGTCTCCGTTGCTCTACCGATTCCAAGTTGTCCGTCAGATTGGGATCACCGACGATTCGAACAGCCCGCCTTTGGAGGGAGTCAAGTGGGTCGAGCTGGTATTTGGGTGTTCCTGCCTCTTATTCTTCTCTTGCCCTCGACTTCACCCGCGCAGACTTCGATTTTTACGTAGATCTATACCTACTCCTGCAATTGCAAGTCCCAGGCACTGTTTTAATGCTAGACTTGAAATGCTAGGTCACCGCAATATACGCGTAGGAGTTAAAATTTATTTTAGGTGCGCTGTCCAAAGTCAAAAAAGGTAACGTTTTCGTAATCGTCCGAAACGTCCCTGAAAATCTCAAAAATGATATCCGTAATGATATTAGTATTTTTCACCCCTATTTTATCCCTCAGGGTTAACTTTATAGGACACATCACATAGTACCCATTTACTCGTTCCTTACCTAGAATGCTCATGGTTATTTTGATATAAACCGTCTATAAAATAAGGGTCACTCAGTTTTCTAATGTCTTTGCCATAATTTTATCCCATTGGGGGTTGAATTTTCAATTAAGAAGAAATACGTGTTTATTTATTAAATTTTTGAGCACATGTAACATTTTCGAAGTGAAACGATACTTCAATACAATTTCTCCATACAAACTTTTATTTCCCATTTCACTCTTTTAAAGGTTACATTTTGAAAAACCCTCGATACCTAAACGTCACGAAAAACACACCCTCCAAACTTTATGTCCCTAGGATCAGCGGTTCAGGCTCTGAGTTCAGCCATCGAAGGGTAGGTGGGAGAAGGCGGGCTTACGCCCGCGACCTCCCGCCGTAAAAGCCCGAGAAGAGGACGCGTCCGGCTGAGCTCGTCCGCCACGCCAGGACCGGTAAACTTTGGGGAAAGTCGACCGCGAGCGTCTTCTGGTGGCGTGTGCGTGTTCCCGTACGTCACCGCCGGAGCTAAGCTCCGGCAGAGAGGGGGCCCGTAGCGGGCCATCGTCGCTGTGGTCGCGGACGAATGTTCCTGCGCTCCCGTGACCACAGCAGAGCGCGACGAGAGGAACACCTTGGGGTTTTAGTGGGTGTGAGCCCCACCCCTCGGTTCTTTCCCCAACACCGAGGGGTACGCGTCAGGCATTTCCCCAAGATAAAAAAAAAAGGTCAGACAGTCAGTTAAGGGCTTTGAATTTTTCAAGTATACATAAAAACTCATATGTAGATAAAATACTTGCGACCACTAAGTAACACAGGTGCTGGTGATGGATGTCCAGCACGATTTATTCCTGATAGTTGATAGCTTTGAATCTAGAATTTCATAAATTTCACTCGATTTCTACTAACAATAAGTCCTTTTTTTTGACAGATTTGAACGAAGCTTACATCCAGGAGTCGCTGTTAAATTCGCGGGCTATATCGATGAGCTCCGGCTTAGATACGGCTCACGGAACGAATCGAAGAAAGAATAGAACTAACAGGTAATAATCATATACTCGTAATTATCGGATATGTAGAGAAGAGTTTTCATGTAGAAATCGTATAAACCATATTAAATTTATATCGAAATATTTAAGGTAATACTGTTGGGAGATTAATTTGAACGGTGTGTTTTAAGTAAACAAAGTTAAAACAAACATAATAATACGCCGGGAGACGGTGGTACAAAGATACTTGGGTATTTATAATATATTATTTTAGAGATGAAAGCAGCAAAATATAGTACCTATATAATGTTATCAACAAAAATGTAAAGTAAAACTGGATTAACTATTAGAGAAATACTAGCCACGAAAATTATTGACGGGTCGATTGCCTTTACTTTCACCGACAGCACTGTATAAGTATCATCATAAAGCATTTGTTTTCCTATACTCACATAAAGACAGTGAATCGGAGTCGTTATATTCAAAATTTTTAACCATTCGGCTTTTTGGAAATCGGGATTTTAAAATACGTCTTTGTGACTTCCGCATTAAGTTTTTTGTAATTACGTAGTATACTCGAAGCAAAAGTTTAAGTTACCATCCATACAAATAAATAAAATTGAAGAGTCTGTTTGTAATATCAAAATAGTAGTATTTTTGGGTCCCATACTTCAAAAGGAAAAAAACAGAACCCTTATAGGATCACTCCATTATCAGTCTGTCTCTCTGCCTGTCCGTCTGTCCAGACCATTTTTTCAGGAATGCGTAGAGGTATCAACCTGAAATTAATACAAATACTGGGATCTGGAATCTTTCGGAGTTGTGAAAAATCAGAGTTCTAAATAAACGCAATCAAACTACAGCCGTTATGCTCAAATTTTGTGGTATATTTTGACGATCGTAAGAATCAAAAAATTCAAATGGCTACATTTCCGCTAAAATAATTGGAGGAGACCCATGCCAAACAGTAGGACATTAATTTATGGGTTGTAGTACTTAATGATGATGAAGAATCAAAGCCTATAGGGTACTTCTCGTTGATACACTTTTTACCCCACTACGGCGAAGCAAAAAAGAAGGGTAATGTTTTTGGCAGGCTATCCATATTTGTATGTATGTATGTTTCACCGAAGCGCCTAAACTAATGAACCGATTGTAATGAATGAGTATATAATAACGTACGACGCACTGTTTTCGAGATGTAAGCAGAAAACAGAAAATGGTACCTGTTCTAGAGAATTTAACACATTTTTGAAGATCAACCATTTTTCGAAGCTCTAAGATAGCTAGGCAACGATTGAAGATAGATAAAAAAAGTTTAAGCCAAAGTTGTAGAGAATTTTATCAGCTTTCATTGTGTAGTACAATAAAATTTCGTACGACGAAAACAGTACGTTTTCGAGATGTAAGCAAAAAACCAAAAAACGGGGAGGATAAGGACTTTTAGTATGTTTATCTCCTAACTAGTCCAAACAAAGTTCCTAAGTCAAAGTTACTGCTTTCGACATTTCCCTCCGAAATCATTCATTGACTGGCCTAAAATATCTTACATTTCAATCATAAAAAAATGTTAAAAATTCGTACGAATCCCTCAGTGAGTCCAATTCGGACTTGACCGGTGTTTTATATTCTTTTTTTTTTTTTCTTTTTTTATTTAAAAAGACAACGCCCGCACTAGGGAACAAGCCCTGTGTCGCGGGGAGCTTTACAAACATGAAACTAACGGACACAAAGTACACCCAGACTAGAAACAAATATCTATGAATCACACAAATATTTGTCTCGTGTGGGAATCGAACCCACGTCACCCAGCACGGCGATGAAGTGGCGAGGCGACCACCTTAACCACTGCGCCACGGTGACAGTCAATATTCATTGAGGCCCGATTAAAGTTCTTAGAGACGATACATTTTGTCACTGGAATCGATATTCTAGCGAGCGTAGCCGCCGGCAACAACAACTTTATAATAAAATTACCTGGAGGAAAGCATGTGAAATTTATCTCTGATAAAGTTTGTAATGTAATAGGTACTTCGAATTGACATAGAACCTTCATGGTTTGAGATTTTTGAGTGAAACAGAATTGAATTGACAGAGATGGTGGAAGCCGATCCGAGCCAAACTACCCAGGAATTAGCGGCATGGTTTAACGTTACCCTACCAATAATATTGACTCATTTGCGTCAAATCAATTAAATAAAAATAATATGAAAAATGGGTGGCTCATGATTTGACTGATCTGCAGAAAGAAACGCGTGTTGAAACTTGTGTTGCCTTGTTGAATCGATACAGAAATGAAGGAGTATCTAATTGTGACATGTGATAAAAAGTGGATTCTTTACGATAACGCGAGACCTCATACAGTACGAGAAACTGTTTTAACTCTACAGGAACTACAATTAAAAACCATTCGTCACTCTCCGTATTCGCCAGACCTTGCTCCAACGGACTACCACTTTTTTCGTGATTTGGACAATTTTCTTCGTGATAATCAATTTTCTTCTCAGAAGGCAGTACAAAGTGCTTTCACACAGATTTTCACAGTTGCCTTAGAAATTAAAAGAAAAAAGATTAGTGTTTACATAAAACAAAACATAAAAACAAACATACATACGCTAAACGCTATGAATGACACAAAAGCTGCGTTTATATCTCTTCAGTTCTACAGATATTGAATTGAAAGTGGCAGATACGTGCCGTAACTAAAAAAAATGTTTTCAATACAGTTTATTTAAACCCATTTAAATCTATTGTAACGTGGACACACAGACACAGACCGACAAGACCTGTCAAATTCAATAGAAAAAATATTATTTTGCCTGTCATGTCACGTTCCAAGTCTGTCGATATAAACCACAGAACAATGACAGTAACTATCTCTGTTCTGTGATTTCAACCACAGAACAATAAATGTCTGACCATGCTCAACATAGGGTTCCGCAGCAAAAGAGCGTATCTTCATAGCACTTACGTCTTTTTGTTGAGAAGCGTAGTTTTTTGGCAATAACTCAAAACGATGTATTTTGTGTCAAACGACATTTATTTCAGTGGCAAAGGCCATACTTATTATATTTATTAAAACTATTTGGAAAGATGGAATGTGTATTTACGGAAACCCTGTATTAATTAAATCAAAATTTACGAAGTAGCTTTTTTTAATGGGTGAACATGGTGGATCATGACAAGATCGCTATTTTTCATTCACATCTCTGATGGTCACTGTCGCAGAAAACGCAATCTGACTGGCTAAGACTCTCATTACCATCAATGCCTTCGGGCTAATATTATTATTTGTTTTGATTTCAATCTATTCGGCACGGTACCGCAAGAGAGCAGCCACACGGTTCATTACATATAAACGTTGATAAACAGGTAATCAAACTTTGGAAAATGTTCACAGAATTAAAATTGTAGCAAATTTAATAAGCTTTCGTTAAGTAGAAGAATTTTTATTCCTAGGATGCACCGTTTCTAAGTTATTAGCTAAAAATATCTTTATCCCCCTCCCCCCACTCCTCCTCACCTCCGAGACGTCAGGAATTTTATAGAATGTTCACTTCCTAAGCACTCGTAACAAGTTTCCGAAGAAAGCATTTAGGTTCCCTTTCACGCACTCTACAACTTCTTTATTGACTGAATTATTTAACATGTACGTAGATAAATAATATAAAATAATAAAAAAATATAAATACATATCTACATTTTACCGTTTTTTTATGTCACGGCAGTCGTGTTTTTATGTTTTTTAATTACTTATTTTTATTTTGTACATCATATTTAGGTAGGCAGCGGCTTGGCTGTGTTCCTAACATTGCCAACGTCCATGAGTGGCGCTAACCGCTTACCATCAAGTAGGCCGCCAATCAAAATCAAGACGTTTAAAGTTATGGTGGAATAAAAACTTACATACCTACATACATAAATAAACTACTCTTTTTTGGGCAGTCGTGTAAAAATTGTTGAATGCTCTTCCAAACGACTACTGACACTTTCTTCAAATAAAAATAATACGTCATAATTACGTGTATTATGTATTTATATTATATCTGTTGATTATAAGTATGTTGATTCGAGTGAACCTCGTAGACTCGAGTTATTGCATAATGTACAGTTTATTTTATTGAACCATTCACATGAGGACATACATTTGATCCATAGGCTTTATTGATTTTTTGATTTATTGAACTTTTCAACACTCACAATATCTTGAATCCTTGATGATTCGAATATATTAATGAACTCGACTGTACAAGTGAAGACTAGTGGCACGTCATGCCGTCGATAACTTTCAAAGATCTCAACAACACTTTGTTTTCAACTATAATACCTGATATTATTATTATTATATAGTAACGTTGAAACTCATTTCATAACTATTTCCTAAATAGTTGTCAAATCTAAATAGTTGTTTGATAATAATCGATCCAGGTACCTGTGTCACAATCTACCCGAATTATTTCAAAAACCGTCAGGAATAATTCTATTGAAAATTGTTTACTAAAGAGATAATTTTAATAATAATATGCTTATCCTTAAAAATCCCCCAAAATTGCACAAAGAGGTAAAATAGGCTTAATAAAAGGCGGCATTGCCATTCACAGTGGATACTGCGAATTGTTGACAGAAAAAATCCAATAACATTTTATACAGACTGACGGTGAAACTATACCTATTCACTCAATGATAATGTGATTATATTTGTACATTTAATGATCGACACCTGCAAAAAAATTTGTTATGTGGTGGGGCACATAACAAATTTTGTTTGTGTTGATTTTGTTTTGTTTTGTTTGTTTATTTGTTTTGTGGTGATTACAAAAAAAGGGTGGTAATTGGAAACATCGTTTTATTTTTCCTGTAATATTTACATAAACGTGTTTCAACTGAAATTATTTTACATTTTTCTCATCACAAACTCCGAAGATAAGGAAGGATGGGTTGGAAATGGTACTTTTTTTGATGTTTTTAATTCTAACTCAAAATTAATGAGGCGTAAAAATAAATAAAATAGGTTTTAGAATGTGGAAATCAAGCTCTTTCATTTGATACCCCATTTAAATTTTCAACTCCCCATTTCGGTCACTTTTACAGAGAACATTTTCATTTTTTTTTAAATCTTGTTAGTGATGGATCAGCAGTGTTTTAAATTATTCCGAATTGCATGTCGATAGCATAAGTAGATTCCTTGATATAACACTGTGACAGACGGACGGACAGAGCGTGACCATAAGGGTTCCTTTTATACCTCTGGTACGGAACCCTAAAAAGAAAAAGAGGAAAGGTGTTCGATATTATCAATTTTTTTCTATAACAATAGTTGGACTGGCTAATCCGACAGTATGTGCTGGCTTATCATCTCAAATTATATATAATAAACTATTTTTAACAAAAAAATATTAAAACGACTTCAAATCAGTACTAAAAAGCGAAAAATAAACTGAATTAGATATTTAATTCCAAGCTAAAAAATACCTACCTACCTGTTTAAAGTATAATACTCTATTACTAATCTGTTTGAAGTCGGTGCCAAGCCTAAAGAGTTTGTTAAGCTACGTACTACTTAGTACGTACGTCTGTTACTGCTCGCTACTTCACACCACCTCGCACTTAGTGGACGGCTCAAACTGAGTGATACAACCTCATTAGGCTGGCACCGACTTCAAACAGATTAGTAATAGAGTATTATACTTTAAACAGGTAGGTAGGTATTTTTTAGCTTGGAATTAAATATCTAATTCAGTTTATTTTTCGCTTTTTAGTACTGATTTGAAGTCGTTTTAATATTTTTTTGTTAAAAATAGTTTATTTTTCCATTTTTAGTGTACTTTTTATCTAGCAGATTTAATAATACTGGCTGGCAATCTAAGACGGAAAACCGAAATAAAGAATCTTCGATAGAAGGGAACGTCTATTTAAATATTTTAACAACATAACCTGATTGTAGAATAGAGGAATCTCAAAACTCTCAGCTTTTTATGTCTTTCTTTTTTCCTATAAAATGCGACAGGTAACAAGTAGGTATAGGTATACAATGCAGGTTAGATACTATATCGAAAACTTAAAATATCATCTAAGAATTCCTTTGAATTATACAACTTTATCTTCCATCAAGAGCTCTCACCTCAGACACTTGAAATAACACAACTTAAGGTTTATACATGGTTGTGATATTTAAAGAAATCATCTTCTTACTCCTAAACATTAAGAAGTTTCCCTTCCAGTGACAGCTCACCTAAATAACATACAAGAATACAACTATAGGTTTATAAGTACCTATAATGTTGAAAGAATTATCCTCCAACTCCTAAAAGTTAAGGAGTTATACCTTCCAGTGACAGCTCACCTGAATAACCTACAAGAATACAACTATAGGTTTATAAGTACCTATAATGTCGAAAGAATTATCCTCCAACTCCTAAGAGTCAAGGAGTTATACCTTCCACTGACAGCTCACCTGAATAACCTACAAGAATACAACTATAGGTTTATAAGTACCTATAATATTGAAAGAATTATCCTCCAACTCCTAATAGTTAGGGAGTTATACCTTTCAGTATCAGCTCACCTAAATAACCTACAAGAATACAACTATTGGTTTATAAGAACCTATAATGTCGAAAGAATTATCCTCCAACTCCTAACAGTTAAGGAGTTATACCTTCCATCACCAGCTCATCAACATGAGATGTTGACTATCAGACGTAAATACTTGAATAACTTTAAAAAAAAATATGAAAAACGTAACATGTGCCTACAAAATTTGAGGGTTGCCTTCGATTTCCCTGAGATTCCATCATCAGAACTTGACGTGATGAATAGGGGACCAATTCGGAAGTATACCCTTTCAAACAAAAAAAGAATTTTTAAAATCGGTTCAGGCATCTCCGAGTAATCGTTGAACATACATAAAAAAAAAAAAAAATACATACAGTCGAACATATAACCTCCTCCTTTTTTGAAGTCGTTTAAAAATAGATTTCCAACAAGTAGAGCACGTCACACAGGTAGCTATAATACACTGGGTGTCCAAACAAAATGGGCACATTTTTTGTGGATAACTTAATATTCTTAAACTTACACTACTCAAAGATTTCTTCAAAATATACCTATCCGTTCATAAGTTATGATTATCTAAAGCTGAAGAGTTTCACCAAAATTTAGCTTATTTTGCATGTTATACGTATAAAATTGTAATACTTTTAAGGGAAAGCATTGTTTTCCATTTTAAATGCTTAACACGTTTAATTTTTAAATGTTTAACTTAAACTTGCACGTGAATCTCATTGAAAACAGCATTGATATGCGAGTGTAATTCATAGTTGAAATTTAGCATACCTCATACCAACGTCACAGTAGAGTCACCCGCCTTCAACCCACGGCCTTTTTATAACGAGAAATTATTAGTGGCTTGGTAATTGCTTACATTATAAAAACGGGTGCTCTTATCTTCCTCAGTCGAGTGTTGTTGAACCCTCAGTGAAAGGCTCCGAATATTTTTGGGTGCATTATTTCGAGCTGAACGTCCATTAATTTAATTGCGAATTGAAAACGTGTATAATTTAGTTAATAGTTTTGTATTGTACTAAATGAACGGCTGAAATCTGAGGCAAACGCAAACATCAAACGATTTGTCAGTCCAATCACTTTCGGGAGACCAGCAACATAAGACCAATCTCTCTTAGTCCTTCATATGTGTTTTAAATTATATAAGTTACGCTTAGAGTAGCATTCAAAACAGTTTTATTTATCCATCAAATATCCGGACGAAACATCTGAATAGCGGTATCTGTATAATTCTAAAAACCTACTACTAAATTATAATGGAAGTAAATAATTTTGAGGTAACTGACGGTTCACATAATGTGATTCATTCGAACACACTCATGCGGTAAGTGCTCTTTGACATATTCAATACATAAATTAAAATCATTATTTCATATTTACCACAATGTGTTCGTAATGACGCAATCAACTTTGTTACATATTCATAATAATTGCGTATAGAACATCCATATTAATTTATGATACGTGGGCAAAATTGTATGTACAAATTTGGTCTACGTCAGATTACTCTGTTCAATGAATCCTGTTTTCGTAAATAAACACATAATAGAAAGACGTTACTTAAATTTATTGAATAAACTGTAACAATCACAGGCATGCACACTTACACTCACACACATATACACACACACTCTCTCACACACACACACTCACACACACATCATTTATACTTCAATCTTATAAATAAGATGATTAATAAAAGTTTAAGTACTTACCATAGTAAATTCACAAATCCACGCTCACTGTAATACATGTCTCATGTATTTACATCTCTTAGTCTAAGCTCAATTTTGTAACTGATATTTATTGTGATAAATAAACCTTTATTATTATTATTATAGACGTAGAAGATCGACCTTCACCCATCTAATAACCAGAAGGACAACGGAGTGATCATATTATATGGGTTCCGTTTCTGACTTTTGAGGTACGGAACCCTAAAAAGACTAATTATCTAATATTAAACCTACATGATTCGTAGTAATAATAACATTGAAAAGAATTTAAAGTTTGACAATTTTTAACTAAAAGTTACTTATTCTGCAAAAAACCTTCTGCTGGTAAATACCTCCTCCAAATGTAGCCAGTCCTCAAGTGATTTAGCTACTTGAAGCCCGTTGTTACCAGCGACCTTTTTAATTTCGTCTTCCCATCTATCGTAAATTTTTGAGACAGGGAACCCTAAAAAGACAAGTTAAGAAATAAAAAACATTTATACCTATCCACAAATTACACTCTGTCCAGTGTGAGGATCGAACAGTCAACAAATGACAACTTATTTCAATAGTGTGATGATTATTTGGTATACTAGACGATCTTTTACTAGATTCTTTTACTAGACGACTTATCTTTACTAGGTGTTGCCCGGGACTTCGGTACCATCGTTCTGTGTTTGGCCACTGCTTAGCTCCTTTTTGCTGTAGCGTGTATATTGCCTATAGCCTTCCTCGATAAATAGATTCACCAAAAAAAAAGATTTATTTTCAATTCGGTTTAGTGTTCCCTGAGATTTGCGCGTTAAAACAAACAAACAAACACTTCAGCTCTATAATATCATAGTTATATTATTATTATTTATCGTGGTATAAAAAAAAAAAGTAGGTATAGATTTATTATTATCGTATGTATCAACTCCACACGGTGGTGTTTGAATTTATCAAGTAGCCCATTAGGCTTCCGATTTGACATTAAGTGATAACCGGGACCAACGGCTTCTGAAGCATGGAGACTCTCGTGGATGAAGTTGCCCCAAACGGTCACCTATCTATAAGCTGACCTTGTTTAATGTTGCTTAAACTCGATGATCGTAACGACCGGACCATCTCATTACCTAGACGGCGCGCAGTACTGACAAAGTTGATTGAAGCTTTTACATTAATATAGAACTGAATCATATATGTAATACCTCGGTACTTTATATACGAGTAAATAGGTGGGTAATCGGTGCTTAACTAAATAACTTTAGTTAGGTATATAAGTAATTAAACATATAAGAGACACAAGATCTGTAGGTTCAGCAAGATATTCAAATTGATAACTATGTGATGAGTTATAGAAGTTCAAACTGTACCTAACAGTAATTTTATCATAATATATTTTTATATACAGAGTTAAAGCATTTGGGTAAATTGTCTTTGTTTAGGGTAACTATTTCTACCGACACAATTTTACTAATAAAGGCAAATCTTAAATTTAAAAATACCTTTCCTGCTGAAATCTTGGGCAGCGTAAAGGGGTGAAAGCATTCAATACGACATAATAATATTATGTTTTGGATACCCCATCTTATAATCGTTCAAAAAAGGCATTTATTGATACTTTTATCCACCCGTTTAGCTACTATATTGCCCCAAATAATTAAAAGAACCACAGATTTTCTAATGGTGCCTCCACACCGCAGTAAGTTACTTTTTGTGGAGCAACAGAATGCAACACGATAAAATTAAGTAACATTCTTCTACTTTTGCGACTGCTTGTTACTCTGAATAATCGCCCCAATACCGCCAATAACATAAACTAACAAATAGTAACCAGCAAGTTGCACAGCATTATGTTATCGAGTTACCACATGTTGACGGAACTTTTCCTAACACGGCAACATCATATTAATAACAAATAACTTTTTGCTATCGGATGTTACCCACTAACACTTGGAAACGTTGCTCCAAAAAAAGTGACTGCGGTGTGGATACACCATAACGCATCAGATTCGGGTATTCTGATTTACTTCAGTATTTAAAAAAAACCATGTGTTATAATACAACAGGCCTCTTTTAGTAATGAAGTACACATAAAAAGCATAACAAACAGCTTACTAGCTTCCGCGGCTTCACCCTCGTGGTATGTAGATAATAAAATTATATAGGTACCATTGTAGGATCTTTGTTTATACTAGCTTATACTATCACTGGCTCACCTACACACGACAGATTATCTACACTAATATTACAAAGAAGAAGAAAGATTTGATTGTTTTTTGTTTGTTTGTTGGCATTGAATAGGCTCCGAAACTACTTGACCGATTTGAAAAATTCTTTCACTGTTGGGAAGCTACACTATCTCCGGTGAACATAAGCTATATTAAATTTTCAAAAAGTTAGGGATCCATACTAAAACTCCAATAATGTAACCCATGGTGTGAAAAAATACCAAAACACTTTCTTACATCGCGTGCGCTGCGAAAACTATTGATTATAGAACAAAATAGTGTACTACGTCTTTGCAGTACATATAATTATCTACAAAAAATATCGCGACAGCATAATTATGTCTAACTATTATATTTATGTCACAATAAGTGTTTTATTTCATTTTTTTTTTAATATATAAATGCCACCGCTATAAAAACTCTTTTATTTATACTTTGGAATTAATCTTTATCAAAATAAATGACTTCATATTTAAGTCTGCTTCAATAGCATTGTATAACTTTTTGAATATTTAAATTTGTAAATTCGAAGGATATCACAAGTTTAAAAATGTTAAGTTATTTGAAAAATATCACATGGTCGCCGACGGCAATTGCAACATCCTGATGAGTCTCTAGGCCAAATAGTACATAGTTTAGAAATTTTAATACATGCAGTATACCCTGACATCGAGAATTTGCACGAAAAGGACTTTCATTGGTTGTGTTCTAGGGCAATAGTGTCACCCAGGAATGATAGTGTCAACGAAATAAACAAACTAATTATTCAAAAAGTTCCAGGACAAATAAAAAAATACAAATCGATTGACACAGTGACTAATATCGAAGATGCAGTCCATTATCCCCAAGAGTTTTCAAATTCTTTAAACCCTTCTGGACTGTCACCACATGAATTAACTTTAAAAATTGGAATTCCAATTATGCTTTTGAGGAATTTAAGCCCTCCAAGCATGTGCAACGGGATGAGGTTGCTTATTAAAGAATTCAAGGACAATTTAATTGTAGCAACCATTATCACCGGCCCAGCAACTGGTCAACTAGCTTATATACCGAGGATTCCGATGATCCCAAGTGATCTGCCAATCCCATTTAAACGACTTCAATTTCCAGTGAAAACATTATTCGCCCTAACTATCAACAAGTCCCAAGGCCAAACTTTCGAATTAGTAGGGATTGACCTACGAAAAGAATGTTTTACTCATGGCATGGAATGTTGGTCATCGCGGGTCGGACAAAATAAATTAACATCAAATATCTTTTATAAGGAGGCTCTGACTCAATAAATTGATTTTTATTAGCAGTGACAGTAAAGTATGTAGTAAAGGCCTTTTTACAAAATAAAAATAAAATAATAATACAAAAAAAATTAATTTCATATTCCAATTTTCTTCATTTTACTCTTTTTAATGACCCCACGCAAAAACGAGAAAGTATGTAGGTATTAATGGGAGAGTATATGTGTGTGTGTAAAACATTATAACTTTTGCAATGTTGGTATTAACCCGTGCGAAGCCGGGGCGGGCTGCTAGTACACTATACGAAGGGAACTACACACCAAGGTCAGGAAATGCACACGGATATTTGATGCCTCTGCCATCTGTCATGTTATTACCCATTCAACTTGTATGCGTGAAACAACGTACTGCATCTACTAAGATAATACATACACATAAATACACTACACCTATAAACCTCCCTCCTGAATCACTCTATCTATTGGTGAAAAATTTGGTACAATCAGCAACAAAAGTAGCTGAACATATCCATAATTTCAAAACGCATGTAGGTATACCGTAGCATACATAAATTACATAATAAGACTAGTACCAGAATTAAATGATCATTGTAAATATTACTAAATTCTGGCACTAGTCTTGATACGAGTACGTAGTTTATGTATGCTCCGGTAGGTATACATGCGTTTTGAAATCATAGATAATATGTTCAGTTACTTTTGTTACTGACCGTACATACAAAGGAAAGTGACTTTATAATACTGTGTACGGAAAGGAATACTTCTTTGTGTAGCAAGCTTAACGTGAAGGAGTACAAATAATTCCAGCAATTTTAAAAGACGAGATTCAGAATGACAAATCATAGCTAAGTATATTTATTCACTGCGAATCTGTTCACGTGCGACGCGACCCCGCGCTGAGAGCTAACAATTTTGTCGGCTTACAACTCTTTCAATTCCCAATACAAAAATAAAAAGAATAGATTTTCTTTAATAACTTAATTATACCCATACAAAGCGTTTGGATACCAATTTCAAATCAATTCATCTTTTTAACTAATATCGATTTCAAAAGAACGTTAATGAAGCATTTTTTCTTGAAAGGTTTTTAATAGTTTCAGTAGTTATAGTTATATCTATTTTTATTATTATATGATTGTTAAAAAATACTGGTAAGGGTTTACCAAAATATGATATTTTTTGGTAACTAGAAAGCCGGCACTTCTATATTATGGTTCAATGCGGATTTGTAAGATAACAATCTCGAATCGGTGACCAATCTAATTAAATTAAGGTTGGATAAAATCTTTGTTTAAATTTACCTTTTACCTCGAAGATAACTTCCGAGGTTCCTACAGGACCGTGTGACCGTGGTGTGACCCGGTGCAAAATAAATAGGTAGGTACTAGCCTTAAGCAGTTAGTAACATTGCATAATATACTTGCAGGGTAACGTGGTTAGCTAGCGAAGGCTTGACCAATTACTTGAGGCGTATCATTCAAGACGAGAAAAGTAGCGAAATACAATCTTCACATTCATACCAGGACTTCTCTACAATCCCGCAGAACAATCATTATGGCTCTAAGATGGATTCCAAGGGTAGACGCTTGTCATACCAGCGCGCCGTGTCTGGGGAAGACCCACGATACCTTGACTCGACGCTCAGGAGAAAACAACAAATGCAGGAAAATTTAGAGGTAAGATTTTTTCAAAATTATTCAGTAATATGCCATGATTGAAGTTTATGTTAAGTCCATTATGATAATAAATTTAATGCGGTTGAATAAAAGTTACCAGTTGAACTAAATTCTTGTGACACATACACACAACACAATACATCATTACAACCCATAATTGCCCCACTGCTGGGTACCCACTATTATACCACGCTGGCCAAACAAGAGCAATGCAAGAAAAGGAAAATTCGATACAAAACCCTATACCATCTCAATATAATATATACTAAATTATAAATAATATATTTATAATCTAGTCGTTGAAAACCATCTCAGTAAAAGTTTCTACATGTTGCACTTTATACGGTATGTTTGTACAAATTAAAGAGTTTCAGTTAAAATAAGAGTTTCACGAGTTGAAATTCTTATTTTGTTTCTTTGATCCTTTTGGCCTTCGGCGATGGGGTTCTGAATCAAACTTATTTTTGAAACCTTTCAATAATGTTTCAAAAACTACTAACGCGTAAGTTTTGTATGATTTGTAATAGCTAATACCTACAAGAAATTTCTTCTCTTTGGTAACTTATTATAAGTGAATTGCTTTTCTTGGATGTTTTGACGTCAAATCGAAGTTGGTTTATGTGATAATCGCGTGTAACACGAACTCACTTCGACTGAGTCTATTCGTACAGTTGAACCGCTCTATCTTAACTACACAAGGTACAAATACGAATAAGACGATAAATAAATATACTTGTGCAGTATTTGATATCTATAAAAATCATCTAAGACTTAATTGTCGAACGTGTCACAAACAACATCTTTTAGAAATTGTAGAAACACTTTTTATACTTCTTATACAGTTTGACACAGAATCAGAGTGTTTAGATATCAATACACAATGTTAATGAGGTATCAAAACCGTTTATTCAAAATGTATGTATGTACATACCGGCTTTTTGATCATATTACGCTTTAACATAATTATTTTGAACTACAGCAACTTTTATATCTTACACTCGGGTAACTAATAAAAATGACATGGATGGGAATGACTAAAATAATTATTTCAGTCTTATGACACACTAAAAACAATAGATTATAAGATATAAGAATATAACATCATTTAGCCGAAATTTACACACATTACAGATAACAATATAATATTATAACAATAAACAGTTTCAAATTTTAACGTTTACACATACCGGATCTAATTCTTATGTTGTTTTAACTTAGGCTCAAATAAATGATTACCTAAATATTATTGTATTATTAGGGCAGCGCAGTTATAGACAATCAATTGTTTTTGTAAAACTAGATAGAAAATATAATGAACATGATGGAATCAAATGCCGACGGACTTAATTTTTTATGACATCATACAATGATGGTAGAGAAAAGCGTTATCGTCACTTACATCACAACATTGTGCTTATCAAATATACACAGCAACAAACGTATTCACAAACATCTTGTTGAACATTCATACGTAAATGTTGTCCGAGTTGTACACCGGAGCGACCGCTCTGAAATGCGGGAACGCGCGCGCCAGCCGTCGGCCGTCGGCAAACTACGTCCCTTCTTATTTTATTATATTATTGTTACTAAAAGTACCTTTTTTGCCAATTCTATTTTTTTTATAATTGTTTAATCATCCTTCACAAATTTTTAATGAAATATATTATAATTAAACTAAAATCTAAGCTAAACTAAAATCGTAGCTCTCAAAGAACAACAGAAGGTTAGATTAGTGGTTGTTGGATTCTGTTTTAAGGTATGGCACGAATTTATTTATTATAATTAATTTAACAATTGAAATTAATAATTAATTTTTGAATATAAAAAATATTTCAAATAGAGGGGATGTTAGGGGGGCATAGGTGAGGGGAAACTATTGCGCAGGTGCGAACCACTCCAGAACCCTCAAATAAGCGTCGACTTCGCAAAGCTTTACTTTAGTCCGAGAGTCCTCCGAAGGCACACGCAGCCCTGGAGTAGCACTCCCAACATACGAATCAAAGTATATTTTATTAAGTGATATATAACTTCATTTTCTAAGTCGATAAAATTTTAATGCTCCGAAACTATAAGTGATTTCAAAAATCTTTCCTTTTGTTATCTGTTATAAATTTATTATTTTGAAAACTTTCGCGACTTTGTTTAAGTTTACCGCGAGTTTTATCAAGAAGTTTCTTCGCCATGATAGCAGCAAGGTAAGGTGCTTTGTAAATGAGGCAAATTTATAAAAACTAAAATATAAAAAATATTATAATTAAACTTCACTTTTTATGAATTTGCCATAAATTGTTAAATATTTTCATTTATTTTCGTGTTTTATACATAATTTTCAGACGTTAATCAATTTTCAAAGATATGAATTTATCCGTCGGCATCGACCAAGGGTCGTGAATTTAAGTTTTGTGGTTGGCGATAAAATCTGCCTTCATATTGATTCGGGCCAAGGTGTTTCATTAACTACACCGCTAACTTTACGCACGCCGAGACACGCGATTTCTTCGGTTATATAATTTACATACGGAATATTGGCTAATATAACGTTTTAACAATAGATTTGGATTGAAAAAAAATACCGATGGTTCTTGTTTAACAATGGTTTGAAATAGTCAATTTACGAAGGAAAATATAACAAACTAGTTAAAATTGCTATAATTTTCACTTATATAGTACATACTAGAAGTATTACAGTTGGAACATGTTTTAACAGTAAATAATTAATAGGAGCACGTTATAAATAGTAAAAATTCAGCCGTACAAAATATTCCACTTTAATATTTGAAGTATAAAACCAATCTTTGATAAAAAGTCAACGAGTCGAAGCGCCGAAATTAAAGCAATAACATAACGGCACCAGATCCGGTGAGATTGCTCCTTCACATCGTAAATTTGTTATTTCTGATGTAATATTATCTTTTAAAGGCATTATTAGCTGTCTAAGGGTTACTTTTCACATATATTGAAAACATGAAATTACATTCAATTTATTATGTAAGCGATATTTTATCCTTAAGTGAGTTACTAATTTAAAGATATATTTTAAGTATAGTGGCAAAATCGAATCATAATATAATTATATTATTAAAAGATAATAATACATAATATTTTCAATATTATCTTAATTAGGCTTACCAAATATCTACGGCAAAATAAATAAAAGTTTTGACCTTATATCTTTAGTAGTAAAAGAACAGACGGGTGAAACAATAGCTTCGTTACTTGCTACGGATCTACCAGACTACCACTACACCATATGTTACGGGTTCGACCTCCATAGATGCTCATTATTTTAGAAAACTAAATACAACTATTTTTACGAGATTTTCAGAAGGAACTACTGTATGCAAAAGGTTCCGTATGGTTATGCAATTTTTATTTTATTTTGTGATTGAAATTTAAGTTAAGTATTAGTAGTAAACGGGATAGCTACAAAATAGAATAAATATTCACGCAAAGGTAACTAGGCGCACCATCTTTATTTATGCAACGTCATTTCGGAATAAACACTCACTGTTACTCTCTTTTTTATTAGGGATTATTATAATATACTCTTCTACTATAGTACTAATATTCAATGATATTACTACACGAGTACGGTACAGTTTTCGGATTTCTTCCCGTAGTTGTATAACTTGACATTGCTTCTTGCAAATTTCATGATTCTAGGTCAACGGGAAGTACTTTATAGGTTAAGACTTTTTTGGTTGTTCAAGATATACGACCAAAATGGAGCATAAACGGCTCTGCCTCTTGATTGAGTTTACTTATAACTATGATTTTTATGGCGCCAAGGGACGCAGAGCTGAGTAGGTATTTGATATTAATTTCAACTTAATATAATACCTTTACGCGTTCTTGAGTAAAATGTTCTTGACAGATAGACAGACGAACAACGGAGTGATCCTATAAGGGTTTCTTTTTGAGGTACGGGACCTTAAAAATAATTGAAAATTTTTAAGAGTCGGCAACGCTCTCGTGATGCCCCTGGTATTGCAAGTGTCTGTAGGCTACGGTACCGCTGCCGTAAGGTAGGCTGAACACCTGTTTTGCCACCTTGGTGGTATAAAAAAGACAGAGATCACAAAAAACAATAAAAAAATTTAATTAGTAACGTGTTCATACGGAAGCATCAGTGCACGAGTCGGATTGTCACTTGACCGCTTTTTAATATGCCTAATATTCACAATTTTACTTTTATGACTCGGTTGTTATCACTAGGACCATTGTATTGTTGTTTCCAGTGGGGACTCCAGGTTCCGATCCTAAATAAAAATTAAATTTAAAGGCTGCTTTGATATAGAATTATGTTCGAATCTCCACTCAATATTTATGAAGCCTTGCCCCAGGACTGTTCTATAGAAAGAACGTGGTTTTAATTAATGAGATGAATAAATAAAAATTAAGAGATAATCATTAATAAATATTGGAAAACGCGGCTCATTAGTTAACTCTAAACAAGAGCAATTTATCAGCCCGCTTCGATCTCAATCAAAAGTCGCAAAGTTTCTTTGTTTAACTTTAAAAACTCCACTGCAATATTTCGGGTCTTCAAAACACTTTGTAATGAAAAACACACATTAATGTGGCAGATTTGAAAAACTTTTCTTTAAAAAAATTTAATTCCAATAATCAACATACTGTCATGATCAAAAATACCAATTACGACTTTTGCACATAGATAAGTAACTACGATAAATAATGTTATACATGTATCTTTGAACTAAATATTTATATACGAGTCGTTGAAGAATAAGGAAAAACTAAAATAAAATACTCAACCTATTATATTTATTGAAATGATGGGCCAATCTTGCAAATGACAAGCGTACAAGAGTTTGGAAGGACAGAAACATTTCCAATCATACGAAGATTAGAATTGTCAGATTGCTATCATATCGATCGATCTATATCGTTCACTTTAATAAGGACAATCCGAACCTCTGAAAGGAAATAGAGGCTTTCAAAATGTGGAGCTGGCGACAAAATTGCTCTCATAAATGTCGCGTAAAGCTCCTACAACCTCAATAGGCTTCTTTTACTTGGCAAAGTGGAAAGAAAACGTATCGGACGATTGTCTGCGAGATTACTGCTCAGCTGCCCTAAGACATTCAGAAGACGGACAGTAGAAGAAAAAAATTATAATATGACAGTCAGTAATGAAGAATGTGACAGAAGAAGACGAAGGTCATTATTGAATATTACTAGAACGATTATAACAGCCATGAACACGTCAGTTGGTCGAGTCTAGTCACAAGTCAAGATCATAAGTCAGCCAGAACAACTGCTACATGTGAGTTTAGAAAATACAGGCAGCATACTCGTAACCACATGCAAAGAAGATAATGCTATCCTAATAAATTACTTTAAAGATAAAACGAAAAAGTGTGCTACTTATAAAGCTTAATACTTACAAAACTTTTTATTAAAAACATTCAATAAGTTAACAAATTTAATAGATCCATCGCAAGCCGAGTTTATAAAGTTACAGTAAGTTTACCACTCACAATCGATTATTGAAGAGTTTAGAATGCCTTTACATTATTGCCAGTCACCGTGTACCTAGGTAGGTAATCAATACTGGCTCCAACAGAGGTTTTGGGCACGTTTTAAACGCCATTTTCCTGCACGAAAGGATTTTAATAAAGAGAAATCGCTTATTCACCCATTGCAATATTTTTAACGATCACACCTCATTATATAAGTAAATAGCATATCCATTTATAATAATCTATTCTGTTATAATATATGTAACGTTGTTTCTGTAAGTCAAATGTAACTTTATTCAGCTTATACATATTTGGTTTCCATTTTGTAAACATTTAGTAAAAGCAAGCTGAAAAACCTTACTGCGTTAAATTCTCGTCGACCGCAATATTTACACCCCACATTGTTCACCGCTTTCAGATAAGCGCAGTGATATACAATTATTCCGGTTCAGTATTTTACATTTACCTTCAGTTACACAACAAATACTGTAAATATGCTTTGAGATTCAGTTTAGACTCTCCAGTCATTCAAAATTAATAATCGCTTTCCCGGGCGCGTATGAATATTTTTCATAAATATAATTTTGACCCAAATCGACCTACGCACGGATGATCTATTTTTAATTAGGTACTTTAGTTTTTTTTTAATCGAAAACGTTTTTTAAAAGAGATTGATTTAGAACAGAATTTTTTGATAAAATCGTTTTAAAGCCTTCTTGTCGATGATGGTTAATTTTTGTTATTACATATGTATTTTAACAAGTATATTTTCCATTTTATTAGGAGACTAATAGTTTTCCGATTTAAACGCAAGTCTCTTCCCTCCAACACAGTCACTAAACTTCATGCATAAACATCATATAAAAGCGAAAAATCTGCGTGGTTTTGACTCAAGTTCCCTTCAAAGGGGAAAGAGACACACACATTATTCACACAAACATGCTTGAAAAATCTACTCTTGGAGCTTTAATAGGTATTCATTAAATTAAATCGCTGCGCACCCGACCGATTATATGGTATATTAGGAAGAACTTTGTGTGTTTAGAAAAATAAAAATAGTTTTATTAGCAAACTTTTATGTTTTGAACAAAGTTTATTAATAACTTACCTGACCCTATAACGAGGGCAAATTGATGAATATATGACTATTTGAAGGTAGATAGATAGACAGATTGTTTTAAAATTATTCTTTAACCCCCAACATGGAAATAAATGAGGCTTTTTAGTATAAGTTTAGATAGGTACTGTAGCAAATTGTTATACATTTAGTACCACAAAGTAATCTTGGCAGTATGGTGTGCATTTTTATTTCGACTCTCAAATGACAATGGAAAAGTCTTAACAATTTTAAATGAAAAAAAAGACTACTGTAATCTCTTACGCGTCGCGATCTATAGGAAAAGTGTCCAAATGACAAGTAGTGAACCACTAAGTTGTATAGGAATTTACTGATTCGCGATCAGTTCTTAGAACATTAAAATAGAAATATCACAAAAAATATTTCTGGATTAATTCTTTGGTCACTTAACCCAGTTGTTATATACCTTGTAGTGTCAGATCATGTCATTGTATACCTAGAAAATCCATACATATTATAAAAGGCTTTGTCTTGACTGACTGACTGACCTATAGACAACGCACAGCCTAAACCGCTGGTCGTAGCGACTGGAAATTTCGAGGGTGTGTTTGTCCTAATGTCTAGAGATGTACTAAGAAAGGATTTTTTAAAATTCAACCCCTAAGGGGGTGAAAAGGGATAAAAACGATTGTATGAACCTTCTTTGTTTTTTAACTTATTGATTTGAAAATTTGTTTTGGGGTGCTACTATCAAAGTAAAAAATACCCTCAACAATATTTTTGACAAGGATGGCTTTGGAAGGGTGAAACTGAAACGTTGTATGAAAAGATCTTTGTTTTGAAGTTAACGTTTTGCAAATTAGTATTGGGATAGAAACTTAAAATGTTGTTCTTAATATTTTTGATAAGGATGAGTTCAGGGGGTGAAATATTAAATAGATAGTTCTTTATTTTTCAAGTTATATGTTTGGTCTTACTTAGTCGTTATTTTCTAGTTTTTTATGGATGGATAAATACGCAATTGGAACTTCAGTTAAGAAGTGAGTTGATGGGTTGTTTTTGGTGTTTGAAAAACTTACTCTAAGGGATGAAATAGGTGTGAAAATTATTAGAAATTGATATGGATGTCGTTTTCAAGGTTTTCAGGGACGCTGATTACTAAAATGTCATCTATATTGACGTAAAATGAAATTAGTATTGGGATAAGAACTTAAAATGTTGTTTTTAATATTTTTGATAGGGATGGGTTCAGGGAGTGAAATATTAAATAGACAGTTCTTTGTTTTTCAAGTTATATGTGAACATTAGTTAAGAAGTGAGTTGATGGGTTGTTTTTGGTGTTTGAAAAACTTGCCCTAAGGGATAAAATAGGTGTAAAAATTATTAGAAATTGATATGGATGTCGTTTTCAAGGTTTTAGGGACGCTGATTACGAAAATGTTATCTATATTGACGTAAAATGAAATTCAACTCCTGCAGTGGGGTGTTATGGAGTTCATGAATTCCACTTAAAACAAAGATCTATGTAATATCGAAATCTACGCGGACGAAGTCGCGGGCAAAAGCTAGTTATTTAAACAAGATTATAAGTTGGAAATCCCCGGCAAAAGATTTTTTATAAAAGGAACGCTAATAATATCATAAACGGGTTTGCAAAACACTCGACATTTTTCCGTAAAGTTTTTAAGGTTCCGTAGCCAAAATGGGAAAACGGAACTTTTCAAGCATTTGACTCAAAACTGTTTGGTGTATAATTGATGAAATTTGGAGAATAGGTGTCTTATATGGGTCTTCCAGGTTTCGCAAAATAATAAAAAAAATATATTTTGAAGGGGATTTTTTTTTTTACCTACATGTGGGTAACAGAAACTGAATTTTTTTTTTCAGCAAAGTTTTCCGAATGGAACATACTTTGACAGATCTTATAAAAACACTTTAAGGTTTCTAAGAATTTATATGATTATGTGAATATTTCCAGAAATAAATGCTCCGAAAGTAGCATAAATTGTGTCCCCCGCTCTATTTTCTAAACCGTTAAATCTAAAAATCTGAATAAAATCACAAAAATAACGCTTAGTAAATACTTCAAATTAAAATTATTTTGAACGTGATCGGATGTACCGTTTTTGAGTTATTGCCGTAAAACTACGCTTCCCAACAAAAGTACGTAGGCACTATGAAGATACGCTCTTTTGCTGCGGAACCCTACAATGAGTATGGTTCGACATGCTAATAACCGGATTTTTTAATTTAAGTAACTCTCTAGTAATCATATTTATCAATATTGAAACAGCTTGCCTTATCACACTGCCTAGAGTTACCTGCAAATATTGATATTAATTACAAGTAAGTTAAAGCGTATGTGATTATTATTGTTTGAAAATTGCAACAATGAACTTGTACCGAACCACACTGTACCGAGGCTTAGCAACGTGGCAGTAAATAAGTTTATTTATTCATGTCACAAACATAACGCTTATGTATAATTGAATAAAAAGCCAAATGGAACGTCTGCTAATTTGCTGACTACCAGATTTAATGACTGAACCAACAAACTGAACAAAAAATCACAAGCACTTTCTTTTTAGCATACTTGCAAGTCGCACTAGCAAGGAACTAACCATGAACAGAAGCTACTTATTAAGTATGTAAAACTCATTATTTACAAAGTGGATGTGAGGGAATAAGTTTCAATCAGGACCCTGTTCGAATAATCGATCAATCATGGTGAGTCGCCGAATGCAAAAAATAATAGATGAAGTCGTTAAAATGCCTAATAGCGTAATCTATTAACAGATTCATGCAATCGCAATATAGAATAACAAACAAATATTGTAAATCCAGCGGCTTAAGATAAATCACTGATGTATTAAAACTTAATATGATATAAATATCATCATACTGAAGATTCAAATTCGATTCAATGTTAGAAATACAATGTTAATACAGTTACACAACCAATTTGGATTAAGTCTTGCCTATACCTTCGTAATGGAAACGATGTACGAATAACGATGTACTAACTCAATGACTGCTTTCAACATGGGGATCATAGACACCCGGATTAAGTTCAGTATCCGATTCCCTTAGCAATAGTTCCAATTTATTTTATGTTGATAAACTGAATTGCATTTAGGATTAAACCGAATATATACAAACTCGGTTTAATCATAAATGCAATTCAGTTCTGGATATGCAAATATTTATAATATGATCGAAAAGTAATCGTTTCAGATCTGGGCCCTGATTCTCACTCGTCGGATTGCTACCGAATCGTAAAAATTTTCGAATCTTAGAATGAAGATGAGAAATAGTTTACCGTATAGAAAATTAATAACTGATTAGTTAATATAAGATTTTTTTCTGTGCTTTGTATGAATAAACTGTTTATCGTAATGCCCACAAAGATCCATAGCCCAGAGAAATATTCTTCAAAAAATGCTTCAGATAGGCAAAACAGGATCAAGTTAAAAGTATTCCCAACTGATAGGTAATTTAAGAAATGATAAATGCTAATGACTTTAAAAAAGATTTGAATCGGAGTAATGACACCTCAGTCTCTGCTTACTGTTATAGCAAAGATATGAAGGTGTGATGGCACTAATAATTTGTATGTTAAACATAATTATGCATATAACATGTAAATATAATTTAAAAAAATTAATAACCCGACTGCAAAATCAACAGAGAGCACCGCACTATAAAGACCATAAAATTATTGTAATATTATTATGCCTGATTAAATTTAAATACATAACATATGTATATATTTGTAATCTCCATTTGATTCCCTTTATTTTGATAACCATCTAGATAGGTTTGGTTAAAAAAAAATTGAATTTCTTACAATTTGGCGTCAAAAGCCCGCCTTTTAAGTCTTTTTATTCTTAAAACCTATCTAAGGACACCTGGGTTTTCTAGACGAATCTAACGATACCATAGTTGTCAAAATCCATCCAGCCGTTTGGAAGATTCGTGGGAATAAAGAAATTTACAAACATACAAGATACGCGCGAAAAACAAAACCGTCCTGACAGTCGGGTAAATAAAAAACCCTAGATTACTGTCCTGTCTGTTATATAAACTTTTTGAATATACATAATACTTACGCACTTTCAGGCCATGCTCCTTTAAGCTGGAATATATTTTTCACTTCAGCAGCTCAAACATGTAGGTTAGTGTGAGACAAAGTAACGATTTTTTTGTTTTTTTCATAAAGCCGCGAAAATCTTATTCAGCCTTGGGTTAATCATACAATTCGAAACATTCACACTCTATCTCTTTCCCGCCATTAGAAAGAGAGAAAGACAAAGAGCAGCCCTTTCGAATTTTGCACAAAGATAATTACGTCTTTTAATGTAATTTATTGCATTTTTAACTTATTGTTGTATTTAAACGACAATAACTATTTACTGCAAATAAAACTGATATTTAACCTGTAAATATATATTTCTAGTTTCAATAATGTTACGTAATATATTTTGAATAATAAAATATCATGGGTGCCATTTCCGAACACGCCTTAATTTAAATAAAATTTTACTTTTAACTTTTAAAATGTTCCATTTTATTGAAATGGTACCTCAACCTACAATGGTAATTATTTTGATTCACAATAAATAGTTATTTCAATCTATTCCTGTTTCTTATTTTTTCTCCTAAAGTGTTCTCGCTGCTGAAGTGAAAAGTTATGTGTGTTACACGAGAGCAAAATTTTATTGCATCTCATGCCTTTGAAACTTTAGAATCACTCGCTACGCTCGTGATTCAATTGTTGAGTCCTTCGCTTGCTCAGGTTTCAAAATCAGCACTCGCAGCAAAAAACGACTTTGCTCTCTTGATGCACAAATAACTAATATAAAACTTGTGTAGATGCATATAGATAAAACTTATAGAAGATAGCGCGATTTGGAAAATGTCAATGATGATGATATCGTTAGGCTGGTAATCTGGCATACGTGATACGACCCATCTGACAGGAAATAGTAAATAGGTATAAACCTGTTGATGCCTGTTACTCGTGGTGCTTTGCACGATACCAACCCTCCGTAATATTTAAAATCTTTAATCTTAAAGAGATCACTGATCACCTAAAAGGAGTCACAGTCCTCAGCAATGAGGGAACGAAGTGCTGGTCTATTTAGAAACTAAAAGAAAAACATGAAAAGAAAATAAATAAATAATGATTGCGAACGAAAGATTTAATTAAGTTAAAACAAATTTGGAGATAAAACACGCCTAGTTATGCATAAAGTGATTCACTGACTGCATTATAGGTACGGTGAAATTAATATTCGTGACATTGACAAATGGCCTGGCTACCACCAGCCTATTGTTTAGGACGTTTGTTAACAGAGAGACAAATACGAATGCTATACATTTAATTACACAGCAATTTCCATGACTTTAGCTAAAACATTGCTTTATAAATACAATAGTTTGTAAACCTCAATTTTGAGATATATAAAAATTCGGCCTCTCTTAGCTAAAATGACTGACCCAACTAGAAAGTCATGGCAAAATACATGTATATTACCGTTCTTCTCCGAACTTCCGTTACCAGCGAAGTATAGAAATATTTAATACCTCAATTTAAAATAGTATAGTGTTTAACTAACTCGGCTCGTGTCATACAAACTGATAGTAATATTTGATATAATAATTACATCAGGTATCGTCCGTTGCCTGTACAATGTACATAGCTGTCAAAACATAAAACAAAGAACAGATATAACCGTAAATTCATTTTATGAAGGTTTTATTCGCTTCAGTCTCCTCAGTAAAGTGTAACGTTAATATTGACATACTCTGGACATTCTATGGTATAATAAACGTATTGCGTTTCAACCGAGTTCACAATGATACAAATAAACAATAATACTATAATGTAATCCTAAAATAATGAAAGAAAATAGTATAAATAATAAACATTATTAATATTATATAAAAAATAAAATCAAACTGCCAAAGCCGAATATTTAAATACTGGATACCCTACTAATACGAGTACACCATCTAAATGCAAATGATACAAAATCATATACAGTTGAAATTTAAAATAATGCCTACTGATCAACGATACCGATATGATTGTACGTTAAAATCTTTGTCGCTCGTTACTTAAGCGCGCCCTAATCGAAAATGATCGTAATATTTCGTCATATCAAAATTTTCAATCAGAATAAGGCCTTAAATATATGTTGATAAAACAACACGGTGATTAAATATCGATTACATGCATGGTCTGTTATTTTTTGTAACTTAGCAAAGTAATTGGGCGTTGATTACACAGTAATAATATTGTAAGCCAACTACTGCATTAACATTTACTTTATATATTTCCACCATTAAAATATAAAATAAAGAAACTGTTAACGAACGAACATATTACGCCAATTTTGGAATGTCGTACCCTCATTAGATTACAAACCATATGAATTACAAAGAATATATTTACGCCTAAAAATAATCTTGTCCAAGTTCAGTATAATAACATCTTCAGGATGCTGCTGAAGCTTCCTCGAGACTGTAGTGCATAGAGAATGTTTGCTGAGGCACGAACGGATGACTTTCAAGCCGTCATGCCTTATAAGAGAAAAAAAGTAGCATCTCTTTTTGCACGATTCAGGGCGAGCAGCAATGGCATTCTGAGGCATCACGTCCTAACTGTCCAATTAAATTTCATGGATCCAATTAATAACTAAACTGTAGTGTTCTTAGTCAATTTTATTTATTTTTGACAACTTAATAAATAATTGATAAAATGATAATTATAATTTTGATGTAATCTTAAAATCTTAACTAATATAGGGATATATAAAAAGATATTTATAACGAACACATTATGGATTTTAAATCTGAAAAAAAAACAAAATTATTTATAGAATATAGAATGGGATTTCACGAACAGACAGCCCTTACACAGAACACAGAATTTCTTCGTGTCGTATCAACTCGTCGGTTATACGTGCTTTTACTACATTAATCATAACTTATGTTAATCAATCGTCAGTATTGTCTATCTATACATATAAAATGCTTTGTCCTGAATGACTGACTGACGGATCAACGCACAGCTTACACCTGAAACTTGGAGGATGTGTTCTTTGTATGACGTAAGCATCCAATAAGAAAGGATTTTCCGAAATTCTACCCCTAAGGAGGTGAAATTGGGGGGTAAAGTTTGTATGGAACAACGTGATTCCTTCTACTCTACTATCTACTTCCAATTTTGCATAAACATTCTTTATCAGAATTGATGAAAGACCTGTTTCGTATTTTATGGAAATTCATCCCCTAACGGGGTTAATAACATTATTTTCAATTTATGTAGTACAGTTTTCGTAACTATGGTGACTAAAAACAACTCAATGCTAAAAACTTCAAAATTTGACATGTTCAATTTTGAAATAGGGTAAACTATACTATTGTTGGCATCTCATCAGTCTTTGGCACTATGTATTTTAAAAACGAATATTAAGAATGCTATAGCACAAAATACCTGCCTCTTCCATGTCAAAGAGGGGGGGGACACAATTTATGCTATGAGGGTTTTGTTTTTGCCATTTTAGCTACGGAACCCTAAAATGCTTATTAATATTAAGTGCCAATGACGGATACTTAGTTGTTAATAACTGTACTTTTGATGCCAATTATTGTACTTTTCGAAACATTTTAATTTTATATTTTTTTGTTCATAAAACCATGATCACCTGAATAAATAGGTTTTTATTTCCGGGTGCCAATCATTATACAGTCTTACCTTATCTATTAAAAAGAATACACGAAATTAAAATATTCAAATTGGTTTGACATGTATTTTGTTTGAGTTTTTTCTCAGAAATTAAAGGAAAAATAGTAATAAGGTCTATTCAAGATTTCAAGGACGCTGATAACGAAAATGTTATTTATTTTTATATAAAGTAAAATTCAACCCCTAAAACAAAGAAGCAAAGTTTATATGGAGAAATTGTACATGTGATCAAAAACACAAATAAGTGCTCTTTGGTTTTTTTTAAATTCTATGCCAAAGGGAATGAAATTGTGATAAAGGTTAAAAAACTAAGTAGGTACTTAGTCGTTATTTTTAGGTTTCTATAGACGGATAATACGCAAATAGAACTCAGTTAAGAAGTGAGTTAATGGGTACTTTTTGGTGTTTGAAAAGCTTACCCTAAGGAATGAAATGGGTGTGAAAATTATTAGAATTTGATATGAATGTTATTTTCAAGGTTTTGTGGGACGTTGATTACGATAATGTTATCTATTTTGATGTAAAATGAAATTCAACCCCTGTAGTGTGGTGATAGGTACATGAAATTTCATGAATTGCACTTAAAACCAAGATCTATGTAAATATCGAAAACTACGCGAACGAAGTCGCGGGCAAAAGCTAGTATTCAAATATAAATTCAAATAGCGATTCATTAAATCAAATTACAGTTAATAGTGCCACTTAATATTGGCGTTTTACGTCCTTAATAGCTCCACATTTCATATTCATCAATCAAAATAAAAAGTCTACTTCATATCTAACATTCAACATCGCATCAATCTATTAGATTAACGAAATTCACCTCTAAAATTGAGGTTCAAAAGCTCAGAATTCATTAGCATTGGGGTGCTAAAGGGTTGATGAAATTGATGTCGCTTACGTGCCACCGATTAATAAAGGTGAAACATGAACAAATGACGTCTCTCGCATCGTAACGTCCGGGCAATTAAATTGAGCTGTAGGCACTACTAACTGTGGTATTACGTATTAGGACGTATCTATTTTATATTATCACGGTAGCGTTAAACATACGGGCACTGTGACCTAACAACCTCTTAGTCAACAGAGGGTTAAAATAAATGGCAGAGGCATTGAACACGCGTTCAAGATCATTCAAGACTTGTGTCCATAAGTTTCGCGTCATTCTGTGAAAGGACTGCGTAATATGCGTACGAAATGTCAGAAACTTTTGGATTATACACTTTAAATATTTCTGAACACATGTCTCAGTCGGCATAAAACTCATTCATAGCCCGTTTGTCATTTATTTTGGGTCAAAGTATGAGATTTTCTGGTATAATGTTTATTAAAGAGTCCTTTTATAACCTCTAACAAAATATTAAATGAGAAAGTTACTGTCCGTTAATCAGAATACTTTATCTTAAACGTAAAACGACTATTCTTATTTTGATTGAATTTAGAGTTCTCAGTGGAGGTCTTATAGTTATTTGAAACATCGATCTTAAAATAAACATTTGAATTTTAAACAAAGAAAAAGCGAAATCGAGTTGACTAATACGATTACTTAAAACAATATCGTTTTTATTTAATAAAACATACTTACTTCATTTACGGTCAAATAAAAGGAACAGGCGGTTAGTAATAAAGAGTCGAAAACAATACGATGAGCAATTAACCTCGCTTGCTCGTTAATGTTCTCAAACTAAAATTCTCTACTAACGTTTCCATTTTACCAAAACGTGAATCATGGCGCCTTGGAAGGAAATCGAGATTTACTGAACAGTAAAGTTAGAACTTACTAGTATGTCAATTAACGAGTTGCAAATGACCCCCATCTAGTGAGATAGGGACGTCGCCGCCGTCGTTATTTGTCTCGACTTATTGGGATCAGAACCGAAACATATGAAACAGAAGTAAGGGCTTTAGACGTATCTACCTCGAAGAGTTATTTAATACCTGAAACTTTAATACCATTTCTGCAATAGACTTCTATTTATTCTTGAAACGTGATTATTATTCAACAACTGAGCTATTGTTTCTACCATTCTACACTCTTTATATCATTATTTTATTGCGACGGTTAAAACTTTGCGCATTTTGATAATTTGATAGTTGAAGAGAAAACGTCCAAATTATCTAAGTATTTATATTTAGTGTGTTTAGAAAGGTCGGGAAATGAAATTCCTCTCGCACGATGCAAGATCGTAAATCAGTTAAGGAAAATCAAGTATATTAATCATGTGGTTCCTTTTTTTGTGTATCAAAGTAAGCCGTTAAGTATTTGGAATCATTTATGTACAGGTCTGAACTTGCGGATATCCAGGAACTTGTAAGGCTTAATTATTAGGAAATTAACAAAAGCAATGCCTGGATCACACGGTCCCTGCGGTGGCCGCAGCAGGGATGGTGCGAACCACGCTGAAGTAAGTTGTCCTATGAAGTTCTACAAATCGTCCCATTGGTGGAATAATGTTTTGATATCACATTAATAAATATACTTTTGTAATGTAACCTTATGAATGCAATCTATCGATATGTTTTTTATTATTTTTATGTAATTATTTTCAAAGAAATTTTATTCTGTCGGTAGTTCATATTCAAAGAAATTGTAACTTAAAATCGCCCGGGTCAAAAGTTATCTTTTGGCAGATATAACGTTATTCTACCATGTGACTATGTGTATACACGCATGAATTCTGTGTTAGCAATGTATCACAAAAACCATCGCTACATAAAACCACTAGTTGACATTCGAAATCCAATCTTGTAAATTTTTAGTCGATTTTATTTTACTGGATGGAAGGGTCAGTGAACCTATATATTGCTTAAAATTTAAAAGAGTAGAGAGTAAAAGTAAAATTATTGACACTCCAGTTTTTGTTTGCGTTTCGTTAATGTTTGCCTTCCATCTAGAATAAGGCTGGGTTTCGACCAGAGATGTGCGAGGATGTGTTTGTTAAAAACCAATAGAAATTATCTCACGCTACTGATCCTCGCACATCTGGTGCAAACGCAGCAGTACTCAATTGCATTTCCGGCTTAGTAAAACAGTTCTTTTGTATAGTTAACGATGATAAATATATTAGTTAGAATTTCGTAAAATACCACTAAAATAACTTTTGAGTCCAGTGGAATACTACTACCATTTTTCTGAAGTTTTGATATTCTCCCCTTTTGAAAAAAACAACAGCAGAGCCAAAACAAAAAAATTGTGAGAATGTTAAACGGACTTTACTTGACAATATTGTGTATTGGTAATTGACGACCTGGTCAGGGTGGCGGGCGGCCGTTGGTTGCAGGCGGCACAGGACCGTTCGCAGTGGCGTAAATTAGGTGAGGCCTATGTTCAGCAGTGGACGTCGTTGGGCTGATATGATGATGATGATGATGATTGTGTATTAAGAATGGGTGAACTAGATAATCAATTAATGGGATTGGTTTGTTGTACTTAATTTATGTTATTACATAATTGATAAATGGTCCTATCTAATGGTTTCAGTCATTTATACGGAATATATAGAAAGGTCTTCGTTTCAAATAATATTCAATAATTGATTTTTACAATTCCAATATAATGTTTTACCTCTTTCTATTTCAAGTAAAGAACAATTAGCATAATCACTCTACAGATATTTTGGATCATTAAAGTACTTGTTCAAAGTTGGCCTCTAGTCAGCTACTTATAAGAACTGAAGTTACTGACAGGTGCATGCCTTTAGATGTAAAAGTAGCGGCAGTCAATTCGTGCATGGCTTCTATGTTAATAATTGGCGTTATGCCATAACGTGGCCTACTCGACCTAACTTACCGGGAATACTTGCTTTGTTCAATTACCATAACCTTCTCTAAAGCAAGAACGGTGTAACACCATTACTCGTATCAAGTTAAAAACGCATTTGACATACATGATTTAGAAGGTATTTTCATCGGATCTGCTAAATATGAAGTTCTTTTTTACCATGCAGAAAAGAAAAGCGCCCGTATTCTAAAATAAAATAATTTTCTGTCGATCAACGAAACGTTTTTCACAGCACGTGTAATCTTATACAAACATATTCAAGTCTCGTATACCCGGTCAAGAGCGGCTAAATGTTTACCCTGTTTTTGCCTTTAGTATATTTCTGTTACCAAATATTTTTCTACATGAACACTCTGTGAGGCTAAGGCTTCTCAATTCACCAAAGGAAACCAACAAATGTGTTCGAAATATATAATTCAATCGGCAAGGTCAAAAGGTGTAGGCTCAGTAATTGATCGTGATAGCAGTAAATCAGTTGACAGTATATAGGATCTAGTCGCCAGCCGCGGTTGTTATTTGGTAAATAGGCAAATAACAAGGAATGGCAAACGACCGGGGTCGTTGTTTGATGTTTGTTATAGGGGCCGTGACGGGAAAAGGTAGGGTTGGAACACTTTTACTACATAAAAAGGAAGAATACCTACAATCGGTGTTTGCAAACGTGGATAAAATCTAAACAATGTGCCGGAAAGACAAAAAAGCTTTGAAATAAACGTCATAAAGAGAGTAAGGAGCTATTTGGTTTGCTTTCTATACAAAAGGATTTCAAAGTACCTAATCGTTTGAAAACATTCATAATGTTACTTTGTCTCTCTCTCTATCTGTTTAAGTCGAAATTCAAGCATTACAGGCGTATTATTTTATTAGATATAGAATATAGAACGAATAAAGTGAAGATTGTTTTAAACATAAATATCAGATGATGTACGTTATTTAGTATATTTGAAATATTATTTACCGAAAAAGTGTAAAATTTTATTAATTCTTATTGCAGTACGTACAATATCTTCAAAATGATAGAAGCACATATTCATATGTCCTTTATATAAATTCACGTATTACTATATTAATCATTGACCCACCAAATATACTATTTTCCATAATGCCCATTTATGTACATACGATTCGGTAGTTTACCTAATAAAGCAAATAAGTTAAACATGCATCATTTAGATTCTATTTATAAACAAGTAGTAAACAACAGTGGCCTTTGATTCTCTTTGTGTACTATGTGATAACATGTAAATAGTTAATTAAAACAAAAATAATAAATTATCAACTTTTTACAGTAAACCTTTATACATATTATACATTGTTATTATACAGCCATTCATGCTATAAAGTTTTCTATGATGCATGAGCAATCATTATTTTAAATGTCAATAGGCTCACGAATGGCGAAGGCTTATTATTTGTGAGCCAAAAGCGCTCATAACCTCACATATAACGATTCGAAAGAAAAGAGGTTGAATATAAAAGGTATGTGTTTTACTCGAAAATATTTGTAAACACTGAAAGTGCTTTACAATGAGAATACAAACTTTTTTATCAAGTATTAGAATTCATGTCTTGCATAATACGCAGATAACAAGAACGATGTATCATGAAGTATAAAGATAAAGATTTCGTTTAATTGAATGCGTTTATCTCGGAATTACAATTTCTATATTTAAACAATTCTTCTAAATAAGTTGTATATCATACAAACTTTTAAGCTCATAAAACATCACACTTCAACAACATCATCTCTTTAAGTCGAATTTCAACAATAGAAATTTACTTTGTCAGACATCATGTGTACAATACGAACGTGTATAAATCAAACCTGACGCGAGTGAAACCGCAAGGCACGGTTAGTATTACAAACTCATTCTATTGTGAATATACATTTATGAAGTGAAATTATTTTCAAAGTGCGTGGCGATTAATGGCAGTGTTTATCAATAAAATGTTTCCAATGGCTAAACACGCCACGCGCCATACCTTTATATGTTTGAATATTTCGGTATTGGCCAAGTGAACTTTTCACCGATTTATTTTACATTGTTATCGTGTAGCAATTATTATAAATATTGATAAACATGTGGACTTATAATAAGAATTAGGTATTTGTGATAAATATAATAAATTTAAAATTTTTAAAATATAATTAATTGCTAGTCACGTAATTTTACCATCTGTTAACGGGGTAAACATAATAATATGTCCTAGGAGACATATTAGGGAACTGTCTAATCCACAAATCCACCGCTCGTGTGGATTACGGAGTAAGCCCCTCAGCCCTTTTGATGATTATGTAGAGACCTATTCTGTAACTGTGGAATATCATTGGATTATTAATATTGCTATAAATAGGATATATTTGGAGCTTTAATGTTTGTCAGTCAAACTCAATGATCGTTGACTGTATTGAATGTTGGCCTCGTCGTCACGCTGCGCCTGTGTGCCAAATGTCGCAAAAGGCCACACTAAAAGGTCACAGTATATGGTTCCGCCAACTTGTTAATAACGTAAAGCAACGCCAAATTACTACCTTCACAATATACCTCTGCTGTCACATAAGAAATATGAATGCTGGTATTTTTTTTTCTTATTGTCAAATAAATAAAAAACATAAATACAGTCGCAGCCAATTAAAATGTAACCGGGTCCTTAGTGTCCAGAATAATAATAATAACAGTTAACAAATAGAACGAGCATTTTTTGTTATTGCTTTATATATGGAAAGCGGCCTATGACGTGTTGTAACAATGTAATTTAGCTCCAAGTTACCCGGTAACCCGCTATCTTCACATTCAACTTAAACTTATTTCTTTCTTAGTGTTGGAATTTATCAAGTCTCCAGAAGACTTCCAACTTGACTTAACGACTGCTACATTAAGTGATAATCGGGACCAACGGCTTTACGTGCCACCCGAAGTACGGACACGTTCGAGAATGAAATTGCCACAAACAGTCACCCATCATGCATAACACCTTGTCGAACGTAGCTTAACCTTGTTATCGAACATCTCAGTACTACAATACAACGAGCGGCTCCGTACTAATTAACTTAATCAGTATGTTATTAAAGGTTAACATTTAACTAAATTTTGTAAAATCTCACTGCACCTACCGAGAGCACAGTGATTTGTGGTATTGCAAGTCTTGGTACTCGTGTTTAATATTTGTAGAATGCCCGAGAATTGCTGCTTCGTTTTTCTTGAAACAATGTAACAACAGTTGTTTGTTGTTGTTGTAAGTTACTTACAAATGGTCACTTTTATTATAACTACAGTTCAGAATCAGAACTCTGAAATACACTCCAGGGTGCTTACTTAATTTTTTCAAATTGTAGCTTCGCCAATCTACGAGATTTGTATATATATGCTACAAGAAGCTACGCCGTAGCTACTGCTACACAATCTTTACGAAATGTTCAATACTGCACTCCAATTAGTTTTAAGATTGTTGAAAGCTTGACTTCATAATCAACCTAAGAACTTTCGATTACAAAGTATTCAAGTTAAATTCTAGACTTCAAACAACCCTGCACAAAATGCATTAACAAGATGATTGTTTCACATAAATTATTCAATAATTAGATAATTTATTGTATTAACCTTATAAGTACTTTTTTTATATGATTTATGAAATAGTAATTTAAATTTCAAATAGTAATGGATAAATCAATATTTTTATTAACCTATAAATTTATCTATTGCCCTCGAAAAATCTGGCCCAGAATCCCTTCTCAATTTATTAGCAACTGGCGCAGAAAGGCAGCAACACACCAGGGACGTTTTCTATACGCTATTCATTCTCTGGGTAGAACTCGGACATATTTGTTTTATACAGGAACACACCTAATCACATACTTATACAAGAGGAAATTTATAAACATTATATCAAGTTTCTTTACGATTAAGTAGTAAAACTGAGTTTGCCATTTCTAAATCTTGATCATAATTTTAATACATTGCTTTTCCTTAGGAATCCTACATATTAATACTTACAAGAATGTTCGAAAATTTTTATGAAAATGCCCACTGAATATTAACTTACCCACAAATATGTTCAAATATTTACCAAGGGCCTAAATTGCTTAATATTAGTGAAATATTTTGGGCGCAGCTTCAAATCTGTAAAACCTTTTCGACATAAGCAAAATCGTTTCAGTAGCGAGATAAAACTCTGTCGTGACCGCACATATAAAAGCCAAGCGGTTGGTTTAGCGGCGCCTTCGATATTAAATAACTTCGAAAAGGCTGCGTGCGCCACTCATAAAGGTGAAGTGTATGGAAACTGTTCAATGGTTTTAAAAATCAAATTGATATCCTTTTTCTTTACACCACTTTTTTATAACTTATATTTTAATAACCTGTTGTTTGAGAGTACATTATTTAATGAATTTTTATTAGATACTCCTTGAACAAGAGCCAGTAATCGATTATCATACAATTACACAGTTTGTATTGTATACATTTAATAAAACAACAGTAATCAAAAACTTTTCTAAATGTCTGAGTATGAAGATACAAAAATACTGAATTGCTTTATGATTCTATTACACATTGAAAAAAATCTATATAATAACTGCAGTGTTTAACTAATCATAATTTATTAATTAGGTTACACAAAGTCATAAATATCCGAGATATAGCACTAATTAATGATCATTACATTGAGCTAGTTCGAGTCGATTACCATCGGGATTCAATTTTTCAATTAAATAGATCACGAAAACGGTAAAACATCTTGCGATAATTAAAGTGCGCCGAGTCCTAGAATACTCATTGAGTTCGGCGAATTAAATTTACATCTCTTCGAATTTTTCATACTAAGCTATTAATCTAACCTTATACAAATTCTACATGGTCATTGTAAGAATTAATTTAGTCTGATAGTAAGATAATTTATTACCATTTGCGAGCAGAGAGATCCACATGAAATCGACGAAACAGGGGAGATTTATACTAAGAACAAGTAAATAAACGTATTTATGGAAGCGCAAAAGAATGTCTATTTTTTCGGTTCATTACTGAGATGTATTTTTAATATGTACATGACGTGTGCGAACGTCAAATAACGAGATTCAATGGTGCTAAGCGAAAAATAAATGTTTTCGTTTGAGAATAACGTCGCTATCTAATATTAAAGTAGGTTTATACACGTTTATTGTGTTTTGTAAGTATAGTGACACTTGAGATAGTGAATACTTAAATACATAAAACGAATTTGCATTAGCTAGACAAGGTAAGTACACAGTTAAGTGGATGATTTTTTATTATAAAAAATCACCCACTAAATCTGCCATACTGGATTGTTTTCGAATTGTTAGCCGTCACATGACGCAGGCTTATATGTTGTTATTATATGATTTTTTTTGCATAGCAATTACAGCACTTTAAAGTTAACTTCGTCAAACTACGCCGATATTTAAAATTATTTGCTTAACTTGTTGCTTTTGTTGCATTCCGCTTTATAGATTATATTATTAAATACATATTGATACAATAGTTGTTATAGAAACTTTTATGATAAAAATAGTATTACGGTCTACATAAACGTTTTAATAATTCCATTTTTCATGTTCAAATGTTAATAAAGTTATCAAATGTTACAGAATGATACTTCTTTACTTAAAAATCTTTAAAGAGATAAATTTTCGATATTAATAAATAATTTTTAATTACTTTGATAACAAGGTCAAACTGAGTTGTAACCTTATTTTGGATACATAATTCCCGTTCATCGAGACCTCGATACCACCTACATTGTCTCTGCGACGAATTCAATGTCTGATAACGTACTATATATATGACCATAACTTCGTGCTTCACTTAAAAACCGGCCAAGAGCGTGTCGGGCCACGCTCAGTGTAGGGTTCCGTAGTTTCCCGTCCGTCACATACGTTCAGGATAATAAAATATTATGTAAACGAAGTTAAAAAAAAAATGCGGGCAAATGAAACTTGACCTCTGGATTGTATAGGCGCTCATACGATTCAGGGACCAAATTATATTGGTTAACTGCAGTTTCCATCTGTTGTTTCCATCCAAGTTCAAAATAATTTTCCTAGAAAGTCCTTATAAAGTTCTACTTTTCAGATTTTTTTAGTATTTTCTAAACTTATGGTTCAAAAGTTAGAGGGGGGGGGGACGCTTTGTTTTTTACTTTTGGAGCGATTATTTCCGAAATTATTGACATTATCAAAAAATGATTTTAGTAAACCCCTATTCATTTTTAAATACCTTTCCAACAATATATCACACATTAGGGTTAAAATTAAAAAAAAAAACACTTCCCACTTTACATATAGGGGGGCTACCCTAATAAAACATTTTTTTCCAATTTTTATTTTAGCACTTTGTCGGCGTGATTGATACACATATTGGTCCCAAATTTCAGCTTTCTAGTGCTAACGGTCACAGAGATTAAGCGAGGACGGACAGACAGACAGACAGACATGGCGAAACTATAAGGGTTCCTAGTTGACTACGGAACCCTAAAAATGTATATGCAAGTCCAAGGTCACCACTACCTTGTAAAAACTGCATCACCCAGAATAATGACCTTGAGAATTTAATTTATTGTTTAAATGTGCAATACTTTAATGTACCGAAATTAATTGTGTTCTTATTATATAGGCAAGCCATGAACTCACACTGCGGCTAGCAGAATTTCAAAGAGACGGCGTGCCAACCCTGCCCGGATACCAACTACCATGTATAGAACACGAGGCGTTCGCGTACCTCTACTGGGCCACTAACCCAATCAATCTAGAAGAATACTTCGATTTTAAGCGTAAGTATATAATATATTTATTATATTTAGTAAAAGCAGTATAGGATTTCCAGGGGGTAAGCAGTTACCGCACCCTAAGTTACTTGCGGGAATACTACTGCCGCGTTGTTATCTAAAAATCTTTAGGGTTCCTTTAGTAAGGGTTTAGTATGGATCCCTAAATGAATTACTGTACTGGTATTCCATTATTCTTTTTGGATTAATAGCACATTTTATGAGTAAATCTAACAATTATGTTAAACCGCGACTCGATGGTTCATAAGAATAGAGATATTTAAAGTAGGTGTACAGTATTTTCGCAACCACAGCAACCAAATATGCAACAAAGCCTGATGTAACTTAATATACATATTCTAAATTTCACATTTGGGTTTAAAAAATAATACTTTAAAAATGTAATGTAATTTTTAATGATGATTATTTAACTTAATAAACATGTCTCCTTTAATCAACTTGATGAATTCAGCCACTTGTATTTTGAATAGGTAACAAAGATGACTTTAAGTTTGACATGTATTTACATGTTTACTTGAGATGTATTCACTAACCAATAGATTTTATTATGGCTTCGATTACGAAACGGTTTAAAATAAAATCTTATGCTGCAAACAGTCATATTTTATCAAAAAATGTTCAGTCGTTCAAAATTTATGGAGATTTTAAATCTGCACGTACACTTTAACGGTGTGAACATTGAAACTCCACTAAGAACAGTAACCTTTAAAACTGAATGTCTATTCGATGCAAATGCGTTATTTTTCTAAAGTAACGTTATCGCATTCACCAATTATTTAGCAAAAGGAAATCATTTACCTAATAACTTATTACGTATTTCGGTTGGGTTCGTTTTAAATATAATTTTTATGAGGAGGAAATAGCGATCTGCGTGGACTTCCCTAACGGCTGATACGATGATGATCATCTCATTTTATTTCTCAGCCTATTTGCAGTCCAACGCTGGCTATAGGCCTCTCCTAACATGTGGCAAAACACTCGATCCTTCGCCTTCCGCACTGTGTGACTGGAGTCAGACCCGGTGACCTTGATGATGATAGTGATGAATATCAAATATAATATGTTTAAATATTTACGAATAAATAGTCTGGAACTAAGCACACAATGGTTTATACCTAAATAAAATATAGCTGCGATTTCATCTACTACATACAAAAAAAGTATCAATACATCTTGTAGAACACTCACGTTCACGATTGATTGGACTCCGTGACCGAAGGACATATTATGTACATGTATTACACAGCGAGAATCCCACATATATTGACATTATTGTAAAATATATCCACACATTATGGAGATTAGTGAGAGAGTGAGTAGTGTTATGTGACATGTCATTTGGAATAGATAGATAAAAGCGATTGCCACTTGCCTAGGGGGTCTGGTGTCTATATATAATTCAGGTACTTATAAGTTTCATAACGTAATTTTAGTCCCTCCTTGACGTAGTGGTAGTGTGTATGATTGATGTACCTAGGCTCCTTGCCAACGGTACAGCAGCAGCCTAAATTTAATACATAATTTTGTACTAACACTATATACAATAATATTATAATCTTTAGATAGTAAAAAAATGTTATTCGGGTCTAAATAGAAGTGAAACCACTAAACGCCTGACACCTGGCATCCATAAAAGTAAAATTCGTTACAGTTGTGTAGCGAATGAAACTTTTAGACTTTTTTAATTTTTAGACTTGAACATTATGTTAAAGTAATGTACTTACCAACACAAACACCAACAAAAATTCCATTACTTCATATGTCGTTATGTTATGACTGATCACTGACATAACGCTAAACCAAACAATCTTTTGTTTGTTCAATAAACACCTGTGTATACCGAAAAAATACAAGCGCTATAGGTACTTATAAAACGTCACACGCATCTCTTTTCGGGGCAAATAGAGCTATGGTGTAATATTCAAATATATTATTATCTCTTTTACTTAATTCATCATTATCAACATTAAAACGATAAATGTCCAACTGCGGGGCACGGGCTCCTCTAAATGTTTTGGAGGGAATTTAGCCTTCTCTCTGCTTAGTCGCATTATTCGACAGCCACGGGTAGTGACATTATGTATTCTTAATCCACCACTACACTGACATTTACTTGATTGGGCACGTTTAATTAGCACGTCACAAATTATATTCTTATTAGATTCTAATCTAAAATAATATACTTTTATATCTATTTTATTCTATTTTTTTTTTAATCATTGCACATAATACTCATAGTTTATTTTGTAGAGATTCTTGCTGATATGTTTTGTCTTAGATACTAAAACATGGAAACAATAAATAAAATTAAAATCAATTAAATTTGTAGTATATACTCGTATATATCAATGATTTAAGTTCAGGTTCGGTTTATTTAGACACCTTATAACTTATAACTTGGATCTTTTCACGACTAACACATTTATAAGATCCGATGTGAAAAATTGAAACGGTTTTATATGATCTATAAATCCTTGCGTCTGAAATTTATTTTTAATTTTAACTAAATTATTTCACGTTTAAATACATCAAGCTTAAAACAGATTAGTTATAGGGTAGGTAGGTATTTTTTCTTTGAATTAAATATTTCAATCAGTTTATTTTTCGCCTTTTAGTACTGGCTAAATAAGTGATAAAAAACAACGACCATATTAAGAAAAATAGTATTTAATTATAATCTTAAATATGCACGGCACCATGGTTAAACCAAAAAAAAGGTGCCGCTCGCATTGCGGAAAACCAAAATAAAGAATCCCCAATAGAAGGGAAAGTCTATTCAAAAATTCTAAACGAAATGCTATATCACGTTCTTAGGATTATTTATTTGATATTCCTTAGAATATAGTACGTGACGTAAACCCGTTACATACCTAATAATTAAATACGTATACAAGACGCGAAAGTTTAAAAGATTTTTTCCATATTATGGTAAAAAAATTATAAAAATTTAGTCGATAGTCATACCCATGCAAAGACTAACTTAGGTCACTCTCACACAACCTGATTGTAGAATAGAGGAATCCAACTCTAAGCTTTGTCTTTCTTTTTTTCTATAGAATGCGACAGTTATACAAGTATACAGGTATAAAATGCAGAAGAGGTACTATATCGGAAACTTAAATTATTATCTAACAATTCGTTTGGACTATGCAACATTACCTTCCATCAAGAGCTCCCACCACAGTCACTTGACAGAATACAACTTATGGTTTATACATGGATGTAATATTTAAATAAATCATCATCTTACTCCTAACAGTTAAGGAGTTTACCTCGCAGTGCCAGCTCACCTGAATAACCTACAAGAACACAACTATAGATTTATAAGTACCTATATAATGTTGAAAGAATTATCCTCCAACTTCTAACAGTTAAGGAGTTTTACCTTCTATCATCAGCTCATCAACATGAGATGTTGACTATCAGACGTAAATACTTGAATAACTTTAGAAAATATATGAAACACATAACATGTGCCTATAAAATTTGAGGGTTGCCTTCGATTTCCCTGAGATTCCCTCATCAGAACTTAACGTGGTGAATATGGGACCAATTTCAAAGACCTTCCAAACAATAAAAGATTTTTTAAATCGGCTCAGGCATCTCCAAGAAATCGTTAAACATACAATAAAAAAAAATATACACTCGAACATATTATAACATCCTCCTTTTTTGAAGTCGTTTAAATAACTGATGTTTACCGATAAAGTTTTAACGTTAAGAGGTATATTATTAAAATTGTGAGAATTACGGAATTATAAATTAAATATAGTTCGTTTGAATCTAGACATAAATCCGTTAAATATTTCAAACCCGGTGAACACAATACACAAATAATTCGGGGGGTTTCATAGTGACGCACCGTCCCACCCTACTATACTTCGACCACCGAACGAACGTTTATTGTTTAGGATGACTGATAACCTTAATAAGGAAAAAATATTTGAGTAATTATAGCAAGGCGATTTAAGGCCGGAAAACCTTTTCAGGGAAAAAGAACAGCAAAATAGTAATTGACTAACTCACAACTACTTTAACACAAAACGAAATATAACTCTCAATTATTACCGCAAAGGTTTCAGAAGATACTTATTTAAATGATATTTGTTGAGAGCCATCCCCACGTGCACGTAGTCGTCGCGTCGCGTTGTGCCGCTATGTCGGTAAAGGGCCGTGGCTGGTTGTCAATCTCGTCTAAAGAAAAGTGTCGACGAATTATGTCGTTTTTGTAATTAAAATGTTAAACGAGACTATAGCCTTGTTTGTAACCATCTAAATTGTTTTACGGTGTATAACGCGAGCTTAATTTTCATTTAGCTTTTTGTATTAATTTTATCGTTCGTTATCGATTCTGTAATCAAGAAATTACCTTGATTTATTAAATTTTCTTGAGTCTTGAATTTGATCTCAGACGGACGCGCCGCCCATCGTAGAGCCTTTCTCATTAATTTCTTAATAGAAAGTAACCTTTCCTCTTATAAAATTGCACATATTTAACACCAATTTCACTATAAAAAAGCGCTTAAAAGCTAAGTGTTGGCTAACTCAATCAATCTGACTAAAGTCTTTGAATATTGGTGTTGTGACTTTACTTGTTAACTGTGATGGTGGCGAAAATTATGTAAAAGTTATATTAAAATATCCAACAGTTAAAATCACTCTCCCCAATTACCGCGTGCTTCAGACAATAGTTTCTTAGATCACGTTTAACACGTCTCGCCTGCTGCCGGTGTTCACTTCAATGCTTCATTTTATATCAAAGCTTTATGAATATTTACAGTTCACTTATTTTGTCCAATCGGTCATATATCAAATCTATTCATTTAAATTACTTATTGTAGGGTATCTTTGGTATTATTTATATTAATCAAAACTATATAACTGTGATTCCCTTCAAAATATTTGGAGGAGACCAGTGTCCAGCAGTGGGACGTTTATGAGTTGTAATAATGATCATTTCATTTTGACGTTTTGGAATCTATATTTGATAGTTAAATTACTCTGTCAAATTTTTAAGTAGTTAGTTAAATAATAAAAATAAATATTTTTTTAAGGTACATGTAACAGAAGCTGAAATTTTTTTAACTGAGGTGTCAATTTTATGACTATCATTTCACTTTTCTAAAACTTTTCCTTTGCTTTCCGCACCCGTACTAAACTCCTACAATTATTTCACTAAACTTATTAATAAATATAATTATATCACTAAATTTGAGCCGTATTATAATTATATTCCTACTAAGAAAGTAATGAATCGCTTTCGTGTAACTATGTTCCCGTATATAACTAAATCCCTAGGGACTAAATTATATTACGGCTTTAACTGCCTTACTGCTCAACAAATTCAAATACATAGCCAATTGGACCCTCAAATATCGATTATGGAGACGAGCGCAAAACAGCAAAGCTAAACATGGCCCGCATTTTTTCTAATTTTAATGCATTCTTACGGATTAAATTCCTAAATACTTATTTGGAATAAAAGTAGAACCCACCACTGTCTCCACCGAACCGTTTTAGGTATAGGTCGATTCAAACTAAATGGCGGCTCGGATATTAGCTATAATTGCGTGTACGCGCAGGTAGTCATGTCTTGCACGTGTGTGTAGTACCAGTACAAAACGTAACTTATACACTCACACTATGATGCGTGCAGCGTTTGAAGGTTTAGGAAAGGGCGCGCAGGAGTGTGCCCTGCTTCCACGTCCTTTGACGTCCTGCTGATACCCAATTTTGTGTTCTGTGCATCGTCTCGCGCGATGTTCCGAGCCACCATACAGTTTGAATTGTACTGTATCTACTAACTGGTATCCAGTTGATCGCTAAGTCAAAAAAGTATAATGGGACAATCCTGCCGTATGAATCTCTAGACAAGAGGGACATTTTGTATAACTTCAAAGGCGATGGACTACAGTATGGTTCTTCTACTGTCCTAATACCAAGTATTGTATGTATATAATTTCTTGAACTTAATATTGACCTCGGCCTTTAAACAGAAAGGTTTCTATTAGTTTGTTGAACTTTATAAGACGAGAACAAATTAGTATTTCGGCAAAACAAAAAGTAAGAAACCTTAAAATGTAATAGGTGATTTCATGTTTATTGAAATGAACGATATTTGTGCGTCACGTCGTCGGCATCGATCACGTTGATTAGCGTCACGCGAGGTGTTGAGGCGGCGCGGCGGGCATGCAATGTGCTGCCGCCACGCCTTCCCGACCCGTTGCCACGCCGCAGACGATGGACTCGCTGCAGCAAGCCGTCATACCTAGCTGCAGTATCTCTCTTATCGCCGTCATAGTTTCTTAGCCAAACCGCAACATTTAAAACGTATATTCAACGTGTTGGGTGGCACGGGTCGGCCGCAGCTGCTCGCCGCAATCTGTCCCCCTCCACGAGAGCCTCTCATCAATCATTACGTTTGGGACACAACAGTAACAAATACTGCATCATCTATTTCTTCAAACTTAGCCCAGGTAAATTTATTTACTAAGCTCATTATTTCGTAGTGTATTTTGGACTACTTGTTTTGGACAAATACAAAACAAATGAGTAGCACAGCGGCTTGTTGAATTTAGGTTTAACTTTGCTTAAGATTATATTAAAACGTATAACTCCTACCTAACTCACGAATACAATGAGGTTGCTCTTTAGGTGCCACGTTTTGACTTATGTACGAAGTCTAAGAACGTAATGAATTTACCTTAAAGTTATTGCGTAAACGAGCTGCATTATATGTTATAGGAATATATGACTTCTGGAATCACAATCGAGAACAAACTCTAAGAAAATATGCCTCGATATGTGTGAAGTACCTTGAGCAACACACAGGGGTAGGATTGCTACAATGACACAATATAAACCAAAGGATTTACTTTCTGAAACGGGGCAATCATTTGTATTATGTATGCGGCTTTATTAAGATGAAAGACCACATTCTATTCCTCATTTCCGGCCGCTTTCTAATAATTTCTTGATTGAGTCTCATCACCTGTTGGCAGTAGTGATCCAAACCAATGGTTTTACCCGGCGGCAAATCTATCCAATGCTCAATCCCACCAAACACATAACTTCACCTTGATGAGAGTTAATCCGGGTTTTACCACAGTCTGTGGTGCTTGAACACGCTTTGACCATGACTTTTCTCGAACGTTCTTGGTACGTTAGGTTAGTGATTCAATTTCATCACCAGTGATCATTCTCTTCTAAAACGGTTCGGTTTCATTATGGTTTAGTAGGTTATCACGAATGAGTACACGGTTTATTATGTTTATTTCTGTTAGCTCGTGTAGTATCCAAATATCAAGCTTATTTGTGTAGCCAGACTTATTCAAATGGGTTGAAACGGTCTTGTGGTCAATTTCCAATACTTCAGCTATTTCGTAACTACTAATATGCCTATCATCATTTCAATCCATGAACATCCCACTGTTGGGCACGGGTCTACTCCAAAGAATGTGGAGGGAGTTTAGCGTACTAGGTATACTACGCTGGCCAGACGGATTGGTATAGGGTTTGTTTTGAATTTTCCTTTTCCCACAGTGCTTTTGTTTGCATAAGGGTACTCCCCTAGTCGCCTTTAACGACACCCACGTGTTGAGATGGGTTAGTAAAAATAGGTATTCTTAATCCGTTACTACACGGATTAAGAATACATAATTTTTTCAAAAATGGCGCCGACTTTATTCATTTGCGCGACCAAGGCAAGCTGCATTATTGCCGGCTTTCCGGCTTTTCCGGATTCAAAATGCTTGAACTAACTTTGGGTCCATAAACGTCACAATTATTTTTCTCCCTTTTTGTATTACTATTTAAAAATGTATCGAATTTCTCTTTAGATTCACTCATTTTAACAAACAGAAAAACAATTCTGGTGTTTTTTAATGTATATCGTGATATCAAAATCAGCCAGAAAGAAAAGTAGAAACAAAGGGATTTAATTACAAAATAAGACGTACAAAATACGAAAAGACTTTTTCCCCGACCTATTACGTCGATCCTCTCAGCCGTTGCGAGGATCTGTATAAAATTTGGCACACATATACATTATATTCTGCAATAGCACATAGTCTACTTATTATGAAACCACGTGAGCGAAATTGCGGGTGGAAGCTTGAACTACATACAATGACAAAAGAAAGTATGTATTAATAAGTTTGTATATGATATTTTATTCAGTCAGTAACACTCGTTACTTAGTTAACTCGGTAAACACCTCATAACCCGCTAAACTATCCGCGAGTAATGTTACAGTCAAAACTCATAACCCGCGAAAACCATTTTTTACTGAAAAAATCAGTCTGAACTCGTTTTAAATAAGGGCATCGGTCAAAAATACTTTTCCATGACTTATGCAGTCAAAAGTAATTTTAACCCGTTAGGTATGAGTTTTACTGTAACTTAAATATACGTGTAGACTATAAAATTTTAGTAATTTTTCTGGCTGTAAATTTTTCTCCATCTCTGTAAGTTTCATTTATTTTTCTCCAACTAGCTCATGTGGCATTTATAGAGCAAATATTTATATGACGTACTTAATGTACTCGTACCACGAGCATGCTCTATTTCCAATAGCAGAGTTTATTTATTTATTTACTTACTTAACAAAAAATATCAAAATCATAAATCTGGCTTATTATAAACATTTTAAACATTATAGAAATCATTGTGGTTTATATCATTATATGGTCCAGTGATAACGTCATTCTTATTTATTTAGACTTGCAGTTACTAAATTGTTCAATCTTGCTATAATAATCACTAATGAAATTGATTTTACCTGCTCTAAGTAGTTTTTTTTTTTTTTTAATGAGACACGAGTTTGTCCGTGTCCCCGCTTTCGGAACCGGGAACATAATCCCTGACCTTGTTTGCGTTTCTTTTAATTTCCTGCGTTGCTGTTGTTTTAATTTAAAAAGGATATTCTATTTTTTGTTTTTGCGGTATTTTTCTTGCTCTAGTTTTAAAATATCATAAATTAATATACTATTTATCATTCTATTATTAGCTTTCCCCCTGCAGTAAAGCTATCTTACACATGTAGGGCTATTTACCCACAGGTTTGGAACTCATGATTTAGACGAAGTTATTATGTATAGCTTTGCGTAGCGGGCACGCACCTCAATGCGTAAATATTACGTGGCGTTGGTAAGGTTACAATAATAGGTTAGGAAACAATCGAAGCTTTACTTACCGTATCGGTGGATAATACAATGTGTTCCCCGTATCTAATAGTGTGAAGTGTGTAAAGTGTTAGAAAACTAGATAGTCTTTAAATTGAGTAACCAATACCTACTTTGTGTTAGGAAGGTATCTTGAACAGTTGAGCCCAATTGAAATTTTCTTATGGTTTTGCCGGAAATCCAAAAATAGTTTGTTTATTAAAACTACGCTTAACGCTTGGTTATTTCCAAAAAGCTAGACAGACAGTTACGTGGATTAAGTTAGAAGCCCTAGCCGTCCCGTGAACAATTACAGTTTTGAACTCATAAATCTTTTTACCGACTCCGGAATCGATCCTATGACCTGAACTAGGCAGACTAATTCACAAACATGGCAGTATTCAATGGTCTCTCAATCGTAAATCACCATACACCGTTTCAAAAGTATTCTAAATTACTCTTCGTTTATTAATGCATGTATAACTTATTGAATAATTTGAATAAATAACTAAACATTTAATATGTTGTTATAATAAAACTAGACGTTTTTATTATACAAAAACGTGAGCTTATTTTTTACAGAGCGCGCCTTTTGGGCCGAGTACTACTTACCGAGTCCTCGAATACAAGCGTCTATAAATACCATGTAAGGTAGCGGAAGTCCGCTCCCCGACCGGAACAGCAGCCATATTTATTTTTATATGTGCTATTATACCGTGTAGTGACGGATTAAGAATACATAATGTCGCTACTCCATCTCAACCCGTGGGTGTCGTAAAAGGCGACTAAGGAAACCTTATGCAGACAAGACCACTGCGAGAAAAGGAAAATTCGAAACCAACCCGTCTGGCCAGGGTAGTATAGTAGGCTTAATTCTCACCACATTTTGTAGAGGAAATCCGTGCCAAGCAGTGAGTCGTTCATGGGTTGAAATTATGACGATGATGATGAGTATACCGAAGTAAAATTGAAAAATAAAACACATTTATGGAAATCTTAAAAAAAATATAGCTTAAAAAAGATTAAACTGTGTTACAAATTGAAATATGCTTTATACTTTATAGTCGAAATCAATTAGTGAAATTTGAAGGTCGGTTAGAAGATGAGTTTAGTGCAACACTTTCTTTGAGTCTATTTATAACAAGTTGTGCAGATAACCATTTCATATAGCACTTTTCATACCTTCAGAAAAATCCTTTCCATTCTGTTGTTGTAGGCTTACTTGTGGGTCGAACCTTTATGGAGATGAGACGTTCGCAATGAGGACCGCACAGAACGAACACTCCCAACCGCTTTGCATAATATAGATTCTTTAGTAAATACAAGAGCCGTTTGTTTGTCGACTCAAGTATTACGAAAGATATTTATTAAAGATTCGTAAACAGATTATATTACAAATGTATTAAAATGAGATTCGGATGTTTTCTCGTTAATCAATCACTTGACCGGTTTCAACAATTCATATTAATGTGAATCTGTTGAAACGTTTATATTATTAAGATGAATTTATACATCACATTCATTCCATTTTGATTTACTAGGCCAATTTTATTCTGATAATGTTAGATTATATAGCTATTACATAAGGGATAATAAAAAAGATAGATATGTCTGTAATTTTAATAATCCGACTGTTATCAAATTTTAATGGAATATATTTATATTTTCACAAATTCACACAGCACCTAGTCCCAAACTAAGCAATTAAAATTACTTGTATGGCACAAGTATTAACTAGTCGAGACAGTACCGAGTTCTGGCCGTAGTTAATAGAATGAAATGGTATAGAGAATAGTTTAGACTGACGAGTGCGTTTGACTGGAGCGTTATTATTAATTCTGGCTAGAAGTTCAGGGGAGTCCAGACGTACTGTTATAATATCGTATACAAGAAGCTTGTCGATCATTCTTCGTCCGTCTTCAAGTGTTAAAATTTTGTAGTGACGACAGTCGGCAGAACAACTATGTGTGGTATATCTCGAGACACGGTAGTCGAGGAACCTAATAAACTTTTTTTGTATGGATTCAAGCCTGTGCTTGTGTATAATATAATGTGGAGACCAAATCGAGCTACCATATTCCAAGACACTACGTACATATGCAAAGTATATGAGTTTAATACAATGAAGGTTCGTGAAAGGTGCACAGACTCGAGTAACGAACCCCAGACTCTTCAATGCTTTGTTTACTACAAAATCAACATGCATCCTCATATATATTTTTGAGTCTAGATAAATTCCCAGGGCACGAACAAGTTCCGTTCTCTTTCTACCGTCAAAATTATAAGTAAAATAATGTGGCGTTTTTATTTCTAGTGAATATAAATTTATATAAATTTTGGAGGAGACTCGTGCCCAGCAGTGGGACATTTATAAGTTGTAATGGTGAATATTACTATCTATAATATAGTTTATCTATAATATGAATATAGTTTGTTAATAAGTGGTGGGTAGATATTTTTTGTTTGTAAGTGGCAAATACTTGTCGTTAGCCACTTCACTTAGGGACAAAGCCTCCATTATGGCCCCTATGTACAGGTTCTCCACACTCTTCGATTAATTTTCAAGCAATCCATGCTCTCATTTTATGTGAAATTCGATATTTTTTAAATACTCGTTGGCAAACAGGCTGACGGCCTACATGGTAGTAAATGGTCACCGTGGCCTATAAACGCATGCAACTCCAGACGTATCACGAACACGTTGCTAACCCTTTAAACGCCTTCCGTCCCCAATAAGCCCTGGACACCACTACTCACCATCAGGTCCACAACACTCTAGTGTTGTTATAGCTGTGGTGTTCAGGAGGTTGGAGGTACTTCCCCGAGTGGACGCTTCAGTTTGTGCGGGGGTTACCCGCTGTGCATTACTTCTCATAAAATAAATATTACGCTCGATAAAAAAAAAAAAAGTACCTACTTATATGTAGTTTTTATATGAATATAAATACGAATACTGAGAAATACTGCCAAATAATCAGGTTCTTCAAACATCAAAGCCATTAATGAAAATAACTAATGATGTATGTAATCCCCTATGATTGTTGAGTTATTTACGTCCTTAGATAGCGTTGAGAAAAATATTCAATTGACGTAATAAAATATTTATTTTCTCAGATTTTAACAAAAAAATGAATATTGCTAATGACTATTTTCCTTTCCAGTTCCATTTAAACCCACTTTCGCTGTTATATTTGTAGAATAATAAAACTATAAATATCACATTGAAATAGATTTAATATTATATGAAATTCGCAGGTAACGTAACATACCTTTATGTGAAAAAATTTCATTAAAATGAACGAATCTTTTTGTAAGATTAAAATTATATTTCTCGCAAAAGTTACGATTTCGGCTACCACCATTCATTTTTGTCCTCAGCTTTAATTTTCTTTTACCTTATAGGTACCTATACCATTTTATTAAATCTAGAGTGAAATGATCACAATTCTTGAATATACCTACATCTAATAAAATATTATTAAACGCACAGTTTTTTGATTAAATAAATATTAATAAATTTCTTAAAAACTAACTATTGTCCGCGTGGAGCTAGTTTACCGTGACGAGTGCAAAGAGCTTAAACCATTTTTTTTGCCTCTGATGTTGCAGGCGTCCTTAGGCTGCGATAACCGCTTGCCATCAGACAAACCTTACCTAGGTCTGATTGCCACCATCAGGGTATAAAGAAATTACGTGCGTATGTTTGCAACTGCCAATTTCTAGACAATTGCAAAGCCGTTACAAAATTTCTTTTAATTAATATCATAATGTTATCATGAGTAATTTCATTAAAGTAGTGATTAGATAGGTTTTGCGACGTCATTCTCGATTGAGATTGGGTTTATTAACTTTTCCGTTATGAAGGCAGGGAAATTTCTTTTTTGGCTACCAACCCGTGCGGCATTGTTTAGGACTCCTGTGTAGGAGATTCAACGTTCAATACCCAGGTCGGGTAAATTGTTATTGGATTTTTACGACGTGAAGACATTAGCCCGATGTTTGGATTTTTTCCTAGTAAATGGCAACAGGTTTACCCCCTAGCAGATTAGATAAGATATTATGTAACTAGCGAAGACCTTACGTAATAGTTGTGTTTCATCTCTGCATCAATATTTTCCAGAAAATAAGATAATATAATCGTTTATTTTTTTTCCAATTACATGGGTACCTTAATTAAATAAATTTACAAATTTTTTTTGACTTTATTGGGTAAACAAACAACATCACAATAATGAATAGTTACAGTAACATAAGACAAAATTAGTTTAAGGTGATTGTGATATCCACACCGTTTACCACAAGTAAAATAAACAAGTACATAAGACACTGTTAAGAGCAGAAGGCACAAAGTTTACAATTGTTATTATTATTTTATAAACATATTTAAATTAAACTAAACTGGGTATAGACTAAAACAGTAGGTACTTAAAAACATGCAGACACTTAACCTTTAGACAAATCCTTAATTATTAAATTTCTGAATGCACTTACATTATTTGAAAAAATATCAACGTGACTAAAGTAATAGTTATAAGCATCAGTTACACGATGGATTGGTGCACGCTTGCCTGCATTCGTACGCGATTTTTGCGTCTGAAATAGTGGTGTCGCGCGACAGGCTCGCACGTGTGATCTAGTGGTAATAAGTTTAAATAAGTTTAACAAAAGGTGAAAAATGGCAAATAAGGCGTGATGATCTATACTAATATTAGCTGTAGCCCTCGACACCACCACGTGCGTGGAATTCCATTCCCATATTATTTGCTTTTAAGTTTCCAATTTTTCCCCTCGGACTTCAACGAATATTAAAAACAAAGAATTTATCGAACTGACACAGCTATTCTCAAGTTATGGCGTGACCACGGGTAATAGGGATTCATCCTACTACTTTACTTTTTACCGACTTTTCATTGTAGTATTAAAAATCCCAAATATAGAAAATGGCGGCTAATCCCCATAAACCCATTTGGCTCAAACCGGTCACCGAACCCATGAACTCAGATGCACTACACTTATACCTCTATCTATACGAGGCAGTTGATCATTGATCAGTATTGTACACGTACTAACAATAGTAATATACTTATTTATTACACTACAATACGTGTAAACTGACCAATACGCTGTTCTCGTTAACCACTTAGAATTTTACGATGTCATAGATAAATAATATTACATCGTTAATAAAATTAACGTATTCTTTGAGGAGCGTCTGGAACATACGAAACTAATAAACAATTGTCCCCAAAATAAATAGGTTAATTAATACAGGTTCGGTATACCTTCAACTTCAATTTTTAACAATTTTGTTTGTTGTTGCAAAAAAAATGTTACAAATTTATGGCGACAATTTTGGGCATGCAATTTTGTGTATTCTTTCACAAAATTGCATGCACAATTGTCGGCATTATTATTGATAAAAATATCGCCCTTTTTCATGAAGGAAGAGAGGAAGGAGGCAAAAGTGCATCAAACAGACACTGCGCCAGCTAGTTCCAAATAAAGCAATTATATTTAATTTGCTTGTGTTATGGGTATTAAACAACTGAGATACTACTTAAATATTTAGTCCTATGTATCAATGAGCGAGCCTTTTGCCGTTAGCCGGGCATACTTCCAGAATCCGGACTGATAGTAAGAATATGAACCCAAAACCGAGCCCAAGACATGTGACACTCCCCCTGCGCCACTCACGCAAGCGCAGCACACGATGTCCACCCAGAAGGTGGACATATCCGAACAACAGGAACCGGTCCTATTGGTATTCTCTTCGAGAGGCCTCAATATAATGTAAAATATCAATACAATGTTTTTTTTTTTTTTTCATGATTTCTACTTCACAGGGCTGCACCCAGATGAAGAAGCCAGGCAGGCGGTAGTACGTGAGCTCGTAGCCACCGAAGCTGATTACATACGTCATCTGATGGCTATAGTTGAGGTAAGAGTTTCTCAATTACAATTTGTTATGCAAAATTATCGTAATATTCTCTGCATTTAGTATGAGAAGAAATTGCAAAATCTACAAATTAATTTTATGAAGACAAATTATATTAAGGACGCGTTTGCAAATCTGACAAAATGTAACAAAAATATGCAGTTTTTCGGTGCATTTTGCGGCAAAATGAAACTAAATCTAATGTAACTTATAATTACCACAGATAGATTACTCCTTCATCTTCAAATGGTAGCAAGTTTTTGTTCGAAAATTTTCGTTTATAATATTAAAAAAAACTATTTTCGTAGCCTCTTCACATAAAATTGACGATATCGTATTGAGTTTAGGAACATTTTTCTTCCATTTATTAACACAAACTTATTAATTTAAAAATATTTTATGTAAGCAGACATGTTTAACTCAAAATGGTATAAAAAAAAACTATAAAAATGTTACAAATAGTCCCAGAAAAAACATAAAAATTAGAGTTTATTTTTTTCACATTTTAGCTTTAACGCGTGAACCTTATGTCATTTAATTAAAGGTCATTTTTACTGTCTTGATTTATTGCACAAAAAGTAAAGAAATATTAGTCTGCGCTCGGGCGCCGTCGTGAGTGGACACTGTGTCGCTTGTAATCAGCAGCTCGTGTTGAAAAAGATCGCTGTACGAATACAAAATATTTGACAACCTAAACTTGATACTTCACGCATTCTTCAGTGGCACGTACCTAAGGACAAGCAAGGAAGATAATATTCACAGTTTATATTTTTTGTTTGAAGTAGGGATTATATTCAAAAGTTCGTTTCTGACTTGGAGTGACCTGAAGTTACACTTTGAAGACTGCTACTGGAACTTATTAACGAGCAGAGCTAGGTGTGCCGAGTTTGATCTGGTTTTGTTAGTTATGTTGAGATCTTACCTCCGGACTAGATGGAGTGAGTTGAAGGTGTATTTGAAAGATTGCTACTGGAACTAATGAATGAATAGAGCTAGGTGTGCCGAGTTTGGGCTCGTTTTGTTAGTTATGTTGAGATCTTACGTCCGGACTTGATGGAGTGAACTGAAGGTATACTTCAAAGATTGCTACTGGAAGTAATGAATGAATAGGGCTAGGTATGCCGAGTTTGGGCTTGTTTTGTTAGGTATGTTGAGATCTTACCTCCGGACTTGATGGAGTGAACTGAAGGTATACTTCAAAGATTGCTACTGGACCTAATGAATGAATAGAGCTAGGTGTGCCGAGTTTGGGCTCATTTTGTTAGTTATGTTGAGATCTTACCTCCGGACTAGATGGAGTGAGCTGAAGGTATACTTCAAAGATTGCTACTGGACCTAATGAATGAATAGAGCTAGGTGTGCCGAGTTTGGGCTCATTTTGTTAGTTATGTTGAGATCTTACCTCCGGACTAGATGGAGTGAGCTGAAGGTATACTTCAAAGATTGCTACTTACTGGAACTAATGAATGAATAGAGGTAGGAGTGCCGAGTATGGGCTCGTTTTGTTAGTTATGTTGAGATCTTACCTCCGGACTAGATGGAGTGAGCTGAAGGTATACTTCAAAGATTGCTACTTACTGGAACTAATGAATGAATAGAGGTAGGAGTGCCGAGTATGGCCTCGTTTAGTTAGTTATGTTGAGATCTTACCTCCGGACTAGATGGAGTGAGCTGAAGGTATACTTCAAAGATTGCTACTTACTGGAACTAATGAATGAATAGAGCTAGGTGTGCCGAGTATGGGCTTGGAATGTTTTTTTTTTTTTTTTTTTTTTTTTTTTTTTTTTTTTTTTTTTTTTTTTTTTTTTTTTTTTTTTTTTTTTTTTTTTTTTTTTTTTTTTTTTTTGAAGTATACCTTCAGTTCACTCCATCAAGTCCGGAGGTAAGGTCTTAACATAACTAACAAAACAAGTACCTAGCCCTATTCATACATTACTTCCAGTAGCAATCTTTGAAGTATACCTTCAGCTCACTCCATCAAGTCAGTAGGGAAGATCTCAACATAACTAACAAAATAAGCCCAAACTCGGCACACCTAGCTCTATTTATTCATTAGTTCCAGTAGCACTCTTTCGTTTATACTTATAAACGCTACATAAATCAAAAAAATATTTTTTTTAATTTCTGTCCATCTGTTTATCTGTTTGTTCCGGCTTATCTCTCGAACGGCTGGACCGATTTTGACTGGACTTCAATGGTAGATAGCTGATCTTATAAGGAGTAACTTAAGCTTACTTTTATAGGGCTTCTCTAAAAAAATAAAACCAGTCAAATTTTGATAAATTCCACGCGGACGAAGTCACCGGTAACAGCTAGTATATATATATATTCTTCTATCTCCTTCGTCCATCTGTGTATTTGTTACCTTTTACTTTCCCCGACAATGTTCAGGATTTATGTATAGGTAGGTACAATCATACTGAATACAACGTACAGTAAGTAATAAAAAAGTCAAGGCGTATTTATTACATTATGAAACTGTCTCCAATAGTCCGTCGCGCTCGACTGCCTGCAGTGTATTGTGTTTGAGTAAATGTAAAGTGTACGGATAAATTTATACATAGGTAAGTAATGCGTTTACATCGCTGGAACCAAACAGGTTCTGATTCGCCATCTATGTAATAGTGACTATTATTATTTATTTATTGATCCAGTCTGTTGATTGGGCGACCGTTGCGATTACTTTCTTTTCACACGTATAAATATTGTAAATACATAGGTACTACCTTGGCAAGTACTTGCTTATCAACCAAACACTGTAAATAAGTAAATGGTATCTACTTTTATAAACATTTCACATTACAAACTTTTTGAAAACAAATCAACGTTAGCTGAAAAAAATACATTGCTAAAAATTAAATAAAAGACGGCTAAAGTATCAAGTCATGTCAGTTAACTCATAATTTCGCCGCTTCGCGCTTGTCGCTGGGTGTGTGAGCCGTGCACGTGTAGTAGTAAGACTCAATACCTAGACTTGAAGCGCGTCAAATCGTAAATGCGTCCTTAATTTTAATAATTTTAAGACATTAGAATTTAATATTAATTATAACGGACAAACTTTATGAAAACTATTAATGTAACATTTCTTAGACTAATATTAAATAATACTTATAACAGGATAGAAAAATTGAGCAACAAAGGAAACAGATTTTAATATGCACTGTATATAGACAGACAGCCTGCATAGCCAATTTTGATCTCTGGTATTGATATGAATGAGTCCTGCCTGCCTTTTAAAAAATCAAGATACTACCTTTGCCTTGTTAATAATATCATAATATTCTATCACATTTACACAGCGCCATCTAGTCCCTAATTAAGCAATTACTTAAATTTGCTTGTGTTATGGTTACTAAACAACTGATATACTACTTAAATACTTTTTTTTGTAAATGTACATATTATAGATAAAATGTGACACATAACGCATAAACTTTGACTGCCAAAATAATGAACTTGTAACGACCGATTTGGTATCGACTCACCAGACCGTACCTTAAGGAACATGACAAGCACTTATTTATTTTAAAAAAATAACAAAGTTTAACTAAAATCTAGTGTCCTTGTCTGATGGTAGAAAGGACCACTCTGATAAATTACTTTTAAGATATAGGTAATGTGGAATTTTATGGGGCGGGCGTTGAATAAGTATTTGCAAAATAGGCTCACTGTTTATGCAACACAAACATCTAATTATTATCAGAGCTGTAAAGTTATAAGAAGATAATTTTTTCTCTTACGTATGTAGGCTTGTAATAATTTTCATCTTAATTGTATGGAAATCGACAATAATGCGAATAATAAGTTGAATCAAGAACACCGGAAAAAAAAGAAAATTCGAAACAAACCCTTACCAACCCTACTTTCAAGCATAGTATGAGTGGGCTAAATTTTCACATTCTTTGGAGGAGACCCGTGCCCAGCAGTGGGATGTTTATGGGTTGAAATGATAATGATGATGTAGATAATTAGAAGTAGACTTTTTTCTACATATATTCATATCTTTACTTATTATATCCCCACTGCTTGTAAATCATTCGCAGTTCTCGCCCTAATGTGAAACACAATAATTTATATTATTCACGTAAGGCATTTAATATTATAGCTTTAACACAAGTTTGGTAGTATTGGTGCTTACTGTTGCGGTTACCTAACGATGATAACCACGCCATTAAAGTTATGAAACACAAATATTGAACCATCCTCTTAATTAAATCTCATACCTATATAATATATATAAACATAAACTGAAGGCTCAAAGAGCAAGTTGCAGATTATTTATTTAACGAAATAATATTGGTATATCTCACGACCTCGCAAAAAGCAAATACAGTTAGTATTATATTATAAATTATTCTGTGGAACTAGTACCTATATTAATAAAATACGCATTTATTAAATATCCACATAAATAGGTAAATACCTCAATCAGATATTCTATTTATAGGAATATCTTGTAAATAGAGTTTCTGCTTCTTTTTTTAAAATAGGTTAGTTGTGTGTAATTTTTAAGCTGACTCTAACAAAAATAAAACTTACCCTTAAAAAAATGTGGGACAAAGTAGGCACTTGAAGTGGGACTATAAATAATGATACATTTATTTTGGGACGAACGGGGCATACGCACAAATTATTGTAATACCAACTATTCAAACATGACACAAACAAATAAATGATTGAATTGTATTGAAAATAAAGTGGGACATTGGCGGATTATTTTTTGTGGGAAAAATCTCACTGGGACGAACGAGGCACAAATCGTCGTATGAGTTAGACGATTGTTAAATTCTATCCAGCAGATAAGTTTATAAAGTAAGTAGCCATCACAGATTTACTTTGCTTAAGTCGAGTTAAGAGCCCTCACAATGCTAACTTAAAATCGAAATGAAAATTATACTGACTTTTAATAAGTTTCTTTCCACTGCGTGATGTTTAAAATACTTATAAATAAAATATTAAAGAAGTGTTTTATTACACCATATAAATAATGACAATGTTTAAAATATTTTATTTTATTTTTTAAAAGTTTTATGTTGGCTTTATTAGCAAAGTATATTTATTAAAGGGTCTTACCTTTTGAGAGATAAACTAGTAGATAAAAACTTGTAAAATACGAGTAGAATGATAGTTCGAATAAATAAGGAAAAGGATGCACTTTGTAGGAAATATTCGGCTGACGGTTGTGAAAAGTTTTGATTCAATTTTAGAGTAGTTGTAGCGTGCAGAGTGCATCCGTGTGTATCCGTATATAGCAGTAAGGTAATGTAGTCAATTATTGTGCACACGTATTCTATTACACGGTATATTACACACAAAGCCCGATCTGATTTCTTTGTTAAAAAAACAGAGTGTATTGGCCCCAGTAACACTGCTGTCAGTATTACGAATTATAGAATTGACATATAAAATAGGTTGATGGTATAATATCTCCCAGTCATTCAATATGTGCTAGCATACATTATACATTAAATTTATATAATGTTTGTGTTATTTATGAATGAATTAAATATGTATTTTTGTTTATTTTTATCTGAATAATAATTTTGACTAATTGAGACTTCTACCCAGATTGTAGAATACCTTATCAATGATTTTTTACTGTTTGCATAATATTTTTGCGCGTATATAATTGCGGGCAGAAATATGTAAGAAAAGGAAAGGTTCAAACAACACACACTTGATGTTCAAAACACTTTAGCTTGTATTACTCTTGTGTGGTCAATCTTGCAACACCATTACACATTTTTCTTTGATATTATACCTATTTAATACATTTATTTTACTCAATAAAATATTTATTCAATAAAATATTAACTCATAACTTAAAAACATACACAGCTAACCTATTAAAAGAAAAAAGAACCAGATACTCTAAATAACTAAATATATCGACTTTATCATTAAATTTAAAGATTTAGACTTAGAGGCGTTTGGGACGAATGAGGAATTTAAAATTTATGTAGAAGGATCTAAGAACTTTTGTAAAGTAGGGCAAAATATTGGGACAAAGAGGCATGAATCCAAACTATAATTTACACAATTTTGTAAATTTTGATCATTCTGAATACTTTCCATCGGTTAATTGTATCTAATCTAGGTAAAGCAAACAAGTTAAAACTGTATAATAAAATTGAATAATTAGTACCTCAATAGAGGAGAGGAGATCCTTGCTGATCAGTGAAGAGTAATGGGTTACTGTTATTTAGTCTTAAGTACTAAGGAACCGTTAGGGAGTACCGATTTTCTTAATAGTTTCACTGTTCACTATCAGCATGTAGAGCGTTCTGCTTAGTATAAACAAAAACGAAGAACCATCAAAACCATGTCTTGAATATCTTACTAAAAGCCTTTGGGTATAGTATATAGAATATATACGGTATCAGTCCTCGGATTTAGTTCGCATGTCAAATTATGTTATTGGGTTTTTTAGCACACATTTTTCAGTGGAATCTGCGCCTAGTTCTTAATAGAATGGCTTAGGCCTGCCGCTTTTTGACATGCATATATCTCGCAATATGTAAAATTACCTTTGTCTAAGTTCTTAGAAATACGAGGCTACAAAAAATTACAAGCAATGTAACTTCGTCCGTAGGTGTTCATCGCTGCAGCTCACAATCTCCAAGACATGGGAAATTTATTAGACATTGAGACAGAGCGGTTGTTCTCCAATATTCCAGACGTACTGAATGCAAATCTGCATTTCTGGAGTGAGACTTTTTATCCTATGTTAAAAGACGCTGTCTGCAACAAAGCGCCGTAAGTTTATCTATGATATTTTTGACTTGAAATTACATTTTACTTTAATTATTGCCTATAAGTACAATTTTACGTCATAATAAATTAAAACGCTTCACTTAGTTATATTATTGATACTATATTTTAAATTGTTTCTTGTTTAGTGAATTCGTTTCTTACACCGCCTGGTTAGTACATATTATTATTAGTAATACGATATTATGTTGTAAAAGTAATAGGTATATTATTAAAAAATAATTAATAAACTATTCTTGAAATTATTTACTCAGAAAATAAATTAAAGTAAATATGATATTATATCATAATATATGTACTTTAATTATTATTTTTGTACACTTTGACAGGTTAAATACCGATCTGATGTGGCCTGGCTTTTCTCGGTTTCGTGACATATTTATGCCATATGAGAAGTTCGTAAATGAGCAATTTAAAGCTGTAGATTATCTACGCTCTTTGGGAAATAATACTGACTTTATGATGTACTTAACATGGTGCCATACTCACAAGGCCTGCAACCGGTAAGTGAACTTGATTTTGATGTTGTTTCTTGTTTTTTTTTATTAATATGACCTGATTAACTTTTGTTACAATATCAAAAACATTTTAAATAAAACTTCATACATAATCCTTTTGACCATTCAGGTCCAAATTGTCAGCAAAAATAGCATCTCTTACTCAGAGACTAATCTTTTTCAGCCTCCAACTTGCTGACATCCTAGTAAAGCCAATGCAACGTTTGACCAAATATAGCTTAATCATACGTCGTATTTTCGCTCACACCGATACTGAGCCAGAGCGTGCGAATCTCCGTGCGATGGTAAGTTTTGCTTTTATTGGTTCAATCAAACCTTTGCCACTATATATCAGTTCTAAGAGAGAGTAACTGCAAATAAAACATTTTGTAGTTTTAGAAATTAGAGAGTACATATACGCGGTTTGTATGCCTTTATATGTATATAAGTGTAGTACATATAAAGCCATACAAACCGCGTTAACCGTCGTCAACCGCTTTACAAAAGTATGATATTCATTTTGATTGTTTTTCAGGAGTTAAGCTCTAAAAATTACGTAGTTCACCTTAATCGAGCCATTCGTCAACGTGAAGAGTTGGAGAAAATGGAAGAACTTGCCGCCACAGTTGAACCATATGAAATGGTAAGTTTTATCATCTTTTTCAATATTATAGACCCAACCAATAAACCATTTTTGAAAAATGCAGAAATTTTGTTTTTACAAAATTTATTATAGAAATAGATCCATTAATGGATCAGTGTTCAGTGGATTAGAATGGAATAGAGCTATTTGCCCTTTTTTAAATTAAATAATAGTAATAACAATAAACTTTGGCTAAATATAGAGTTATGGAATAACTTGTTTTATTAAAATGGTGAAAATATAATATATAGCTAAAATAACTATAAATGATAATTATGTTTTATATCATTTATAGTTATTTTAGCATGTAATAATATTAACGTAAAAACTGAATAATGAAAAAAGCGTTTTTTTATGAAAATTTCTAAATATTTAGCTAAAGCATTTCTTTGGCTAAATATTAATGGTTGAATACATAATATTTTTTACTTTTATTATATTTGCTTATCAATCGGTGATGGAATAATGTCCGATTATCGCCTTTTTAAAACAGACTTATACACTTAAGATACACAAATATTTTACATTAAAATACAACTTTACGATTGTTAATAAATCGTATCAATCAGTGCCCACCAAAAAAAAAAGGTACCAATGTGAATTCCACTTTGTATAACTTATACGTACTAGTCATGTGATTTACCATCTACTAACGGTGAAAGTAAAACATCGTGAGGAAACCCACATTCCCTAGAAGAAATTCTAATTGTATGTCTGATCCACCAACCCGCATTACCCGCATCCACACACGCTGGGTGTGTGGATTATGGCCTAAAGCCTCTTAGCTCTCTAGATGGAGGAGAGAAGATCCAAGCCCAGCAGTGGGACATTAATGGGTTGCTGATGATGATGCGCATAATATATCATCATCTATTTAACAACAACTAAACATTCGAACAGTTTGATATAGTTATTGTGTCTTCTATTTCGAGGTACACATCGAGATTTTGACACTGTTTGTCTCATTTGTCATCGAGGGCGAGGTTCAGGAATTCGAAGTCTTAGCCTTTGGTTTCTGGCCCGGGAGTGACTAGATTAATACGACATACCTCATACTATTCATTTATTGGTACGAATTTCAAATACAATATTAATTGGCTCCTTTATAAAATATATTTCATATAATGAACTTTGATGCTCATAGCTATCTTGTTTGCTAAAACCTATTTGATGTTTACACCTATCATATCCTAATATTGCCTGCATTCTTGGCTCACTAACAGCACGATTAGTGAAACTCAAACGAGTGATCATTAAATGTCGTAAATGTTGTTCTATTGCATTTAAACTGAGATATTAATCAATATTAATCATATTGTATTTTCTTTCAGTATCTCGTCATGATGAATAGTACACATACTCGTATAATCAATGTATTAGAGTGCTATAAGTCTGTGTCTAAATTTATATTCAAATATATTATATCAAATATTATGCGCTAATTTACGAAGCCAAAGTTGATAGTAGAGCTAGTTAATTGAAGAACTATCATAAAAGCTGTTTATATTAAAACAACTTGTTGTATATAGACCAATAAATATATTATAATACGCGGTACCAAGAAGATATGATAGAACAAAAACATACAGATATCTGAATTCTTTTTAATTTAGGTAATTGATACAAATTAATGATCCAAACTTGTACTTTAAAACTGGTAGTACACGTATCTTTTCTCTTTCAGGAACTTAAGGACGAAGACTTGGACAGATATTTCAGACTACATTCTTCACTAAACCTGAGGGCTCCGATGCTTAATTGCGCTCCAAAGCATTTTAGATCATTAGTTCACTCTGGTGATCTACGCTTCAAAGACAACCTCAAGGAGGCAAGCCTTCTACTTAACCATGACCCATTACTGATCTCTGATTTCAATACTAATTTACTTTTAAAACATAAAAGGAATATTTTTCTAAATTAACACACAACTTATGGAAAGAGATCATTGATGAGGTTATTCTGAAGTTAGTTAGCTTTGCGAAAAGTAGGTAGATTTTTGGATGCATCCTTATAGTGATATCAGGTCAAATCAAAAGTTCATAAACATAGCTAGATCACTTAAATGTTTCAAATAATAATAATTGCTTCGCGGCGAATTATTTTCTTTCGACCTGCGAATGATAAATATATTATTTTATATAAAAAGGAAAGAGTTTAGGTCTGAAACAACACTTTTAAGTAGTTATTTTCTTTCAGATTGAGGCCAGGATCTTCCTCCTAACAGACATATTACTAGTCTGTAAGAAGGTGAACAGTAAAAGCTCACATCAAATGTACAGGCTAATTAGGTATGTACATTACATGTGAATATACTTGCAATAAATGCCCTGCGATGACTTTATTAATATTATGTTATATGTTTGCGAATTATTTGTTTCTATTATAGGCCCAAAATTTTTATCAACAAAATTGTACCGATTCCGAGGTCTGCACGCCACTCAAAAGATGCGTCGTCATCTCTTATATTTTTGGTTTTGGATGAAGTTGGCACGTCACATAGCGGGTTTTCTCTATCAGAGTCTAACAAGGAAACTACTAACACGCTTAAGGTAAACGCATTTTTGTTTATTTAGTATTTTTGAATTATTTTTTACCACTTACTTGTTCTTCGACTAATTGTTATTGATCAAATCTGATCTTTGAAGTTAATTCATGTAATAAATTGTCTTAATTATAAACCAACCACCAATTCATTTCGTATAAAGGTTTTAATTGTTTTATGTAAATGAAATATGTCTCTATATTATTTTCACTATGAAAGGACAACGTTTTAATTAATACTTGTATATTTTAGATTTGGGAACACAAATTTCGTGAAGCTAAACTCACATACGAACTTTCTGTATGGTTTACAAAGAATCCCACACGAGATATTTCAGATATTGAATTGGATGCCACATCTGATTATGCAGCTAGTGTACCTAGCGCCACTAGGCCCGTAAGTTGATAGTTTTACTTATTTTTTTCATTTTAATATAATATAATATTTTATTACATTTCAAGCCACAACATTTTATAGACAACAGTTCAATTAATTGTACCTAGTAAAATAATATCTTATTTTTAAAAAATAATATAAATATATCTTCGAGATATTTGTTTTAATATGAATGTGTTTTAACAATTGAAAGATGGTAAATTTTTATCAAAAAATTGGTAGTGACTATTTTTTGGAAAGTGGTTTATTTACACCGGCGCGCAGCGGTATTTTACTCAAAATATTAATATTTCAATGAAAAAATAACAATATCATAGTTTATTTTTAATTTATACCTACCTACGGACACAATCTTATCAAAACGCGCCCATATATCTTTTGTTTTGCATCATATCCACACTATGTGTACGTTTGTCAGTCTATTTCCAACTACTTCAACCACAAGCATTCATCCCTGTTGATACCGTTATTTATCAGACTTTTGTTTTATAGGGTCACAAACCGACCCCAGAAGACTTAGCCGTCGAACACGACGCTCGGGAGCGAGTCGCAACTATGATGCACCGAAGTTTGACCGTTCCAGTAGAATGTGAACAGTCTATAGCCACAACGGGTACCAACTCTTTCGATAGTAAGTTTCGTCAATAAAAAAAAACATTAATTGTAATGTCTAAAAATAACTACGATTTAAGTTATACAAATGTTCCATTCTTGTAATCGTAGTAGAATTTCCATCTGGAGCGGCTGGTGGCCGAGGCGGCCATATGCGACACCCGATGATGAGAAACTCTACTGGAGGGAGCTCGAGGAACTCTCGCTTGTCAAGTTTTCACCAATCGACGAGGTATTGTTATCTTATAAAACTGTAGGTACATCACGGAAATCTTAATATCGCAATAATATGTGGAAAACTTATTTTTTTAAATTTAATGACACGTAAAGGATGTAGGACAAATTCTATAAATACAAATTCTCTGCAAGAAAATGAGCAGCTAATAATATAATAATATACCAATTGGGAACTATTAATATACAATTAAATTGTCAATATGAATAAACTCCCGCAAAGCACTTATAATTGTAAATTGATAATTGTAGCGCGGCGTCGCACGACGAGCCGCAGGCAGGGCCGAGCAGATACAACTATATAGCTGGCAGCTCGATCGAACACATTATACCACCGCAGTACCCAGACGATGGTAAACATTCATTATTTATTTTTTAGTATTATAATTTTTGTTGGATGCGGGTGGTACAAAATCAAAAAATTAAATTTGGTGAGGCCTATGTTCAACAGTGGACGTCATTGGGCTGATATGATGATGATAATGATGATAAGTTTATATCAAGTACTATTAATTTCTGGGTCAAATTTTACAGGCTAATAAATATAACCACTTCTACTTCTACACAATAGTGTTAGAGAAAATAACAAAATGTTTATTAACTTTTTTTCAGCACAGCATTTGGTGCTAAACATATAAAATTAGATATTAATATACTTACATTAAAAACATAAATATAATTATTATTTTGATCAATGACTTTTTTTTGTTATTACATAGTGGAAGTTAAATTTTTTATTAGCTATTTAATTATACATACAACACATTCAGAGCATCACCTATTCAAGTAGTGCAAGCAAAAACTCACTATAACCACACTCTTACACAGAAAAATTTACATTCATTTACTTGCAGGCATTGCCTTTCTGAAAAGTTTATTCCGAATTAGAAGCCTGACCCTATACGCTGAAATAGAATACATATCTAGTTACTAAATAACAACGCGTAATTGTGAGCAGTTAGTTAGGTTAGTTTAGAACGGTGAACACCACAATCCATCGATTGTTGGTTATTAATTAAAATAAAATATACATATTTTTTAGTAAGTATATCTATATATTAGAAAATATTTTGGAATTTAAAAAATAGGATTTATTTTTGTAGCCAACGATTTTTTACACAGTAAATTTTAAAACTTTTTCACGGAAGTTAATACAAAGGATTAACGATAAATCACAGTTGTTATATTAGGAAGTTTGAAAATCGGTATTTTTAGAATAGTAATCATAAACGTTTGGATTATTGAAATTTCGGAATTATAAAAATAATATAAATGATAAATCGGAGTAATTGTTAAGTATTAAGTTAAGTAATTTTTGACCATTAGGAAATTATGTAAATCGGTATTTTGAAATTCGTATCGTGACTTTCGGAATAAAGTTTTTTGTAAGTATTTATGCTGTGCACCGTACCTACCCATTGCTATTGTTTAGAACGATGCTTAAAGTCAATAGAGGTATACACATGTAGGGTTCTATACCGTTCATAATTAAATATAACTAAAGTCATCCTCATAACCCATAAACGTCCCACTGCTGGGCACAACTAAAATAATATTTCTAAAATATGACTAACATATATGTTTCTCGTACAGAGGCAACATCGATCACCGTGAATGTGATGAGTGAGAGTGAAACGGATACCATGGTTAATTCACAAATATCCATAACGGTGAGTACCTGTATTTAAAATTTCAAAATAATAAATAAATAATAAAGCAATGGTGACCTGAATAAATGATTTAAAAACTATTAACCATTCTTAATTTATTAGATTATTAAAATCTTTAGTCGCATATAACCACAGACGTTGAACCATTGGTTTTGGCAGTTTCAAGAAAACGCACTTATTATAACTTAATAACAAAGCACCACGCCTTATTACCATTTAAAGATAAGGACAGGTGCCGACTTACATCACACCCACATTTTGCCAGCTGTGTTAGGCCCAAGTAATAGCGGGCGATCTTATTACCATTTACTGAACAACTCGGTACTGTAAAACTAACCAAGCCTTCAAACGAAAATCAACTTTCAATTTTCTCTATTTTAGTTCAGTTTTAATGTCATACATGAAGTTCGAGGAGATCCAAACTCTTAACCCACAAAAACAACAAGTCTTTGAACTAAAGCAAGCAATTTCTTTATAAAATTGTTAACTTACTCATCCCTAAGACTAGTTATCCAACATTCAGCTTGTATTAAATTAAATAAGTGTAGGTTCAACTAGGTATACTTAAAAAAATGTTCCCGCTTCTCTTTTTTATTGTTTTGTTATTTGTTGTTACGGCCGTCTGATGGTAAGCGACTACCGGAGCCTATTTCAGTTGTACTTTTAGAGTATAATTATGCAGATATTCAATTGAATGCTTCTAGTAGTTATGTTATTGTTTTTTACTTTCCTAATAAATAACAAAAAACTAATAACTTTTTATATATAATAAGTTTTATTATTTGCCATTAAAAGTTCAATTCAAAATAGTAAATAGTTTTATTTAATACATAAATATAATTGTTGTATTTCAGTCGTTTGTAATTTGGAATTAGAGATATTATATAGGTAAATGCAAAATACGTAAAACATTTTATAGTGTTTATTGCTATACCCTTCTTTAAAATACTGTGTGAGCATTTGACCCAAAAAACCGCAGCAACGGGACTGGTGACAAAAGTTAGTTACATATTAATGGTTATTACTTGAATGAAATATGTGGGGCTTTGCATTTTACAAGAGTATATAATTGATAAGTAATAAATATAAAGTTAAAAGTATTAGGTATGTAAAAAAATATTTAATTCGCATGTTTGAAACTATACGTTCATCACTAGCTAAGATGCCATAGTTTGTCATATTTTACTGCAAAAGATGACATCCATAAACAACATGTGCCTTAAGGAACCACCACTAATGTGGTATCTAGATCTCAGACAAGAACTCGAGAACGGACAGACAATAAAATACTGTTGGAGTCGTTTTCTGCAAATAACTGACAATCTCGTTGTAGCTCAATCTACTTATTCTATATAGGAAGGGTATGTGCAGTAAAAGTGAAATTATTATGTTATTCCATTTTGGATCCACTAAATAGATACATATACTAATATTGAAGTTGTTTGCAGCCAACGTTGGTGTTCCAACAATCGTCTCCTCAAAAATCGCCAATACCTTCACGAAGCCAAAGTAATAGTCGAAACACGCTTCATGTCCAACCACAGAACGTCGCGATTGCACTCGTCCACAGTTTGCCAGACCTTTCTGTGGAAGCAGTGGTGCCACCACCGAGACCTCCGAAAAGGTATTTAAATATCCCACTTCATCAAAGAATTTAGAATATAACTATAGTGTTATACCTATTAAATAATATTCAAATAAATTTAATAATTGATTGCATATTGCTGTTAGCCCTAGTACACAATCAGCATCAGAGAAGCTCTATCAAAGCCACCAGGAGTTACTTCAGAGGAACCGTTTGGCAGCTCAACAGCATCAGCACTATTTGAGTCCTGATCACCGCGGAACAAGCTATCCACCAATCAGTCCAACAAGGTAAATTGTTAGATAATGGAACAAATATTTAATTATCAACAATGTGTCCTTTATAACTTCTAGTTTATGTAAATGTTGGCATTAAAATTTATTTTACAGGGCATCACTAAGACGCGGTATAGCGTTTTCTTACTCGTTTAAGAACCCACCGCTATCAAAGATGGGTCACGTCTATAGCCAATCACAACTACATCCAGAAGCTGGCCCAAGCCGCGGATTGAAAGTAAATCGTTCTTTATTCATACATTAAAACTTTCTGAAATCAATTTAACTTAGTCACGTTGTACAATGATAACAAGTTGCCCTTGCATGTTCATTTTTAGATATTACAAATTTATGTCTTTAGATTTGAAACTGTACGGTTTTTTTTACTAATTTATATTTTAACGCTAATTATATGGTAACAGAAGGATAAAGGCGGCAATCCAGTACCTGGCACCAGCGGCAGCTCTGAAGCCAAACCTGATAAGAAATCCAAACATTTCGGCAGTAGGTAAGCAATCATTTCACCTTTACTCTTTCAATGTGTTCACATGTGTCCTAAATTGTACTCAGTACTAAAATCTGTATCAAACACAGATATATATGGAATAGATCACGCAAGTCTCATCGTCCGTATAGAAACCAAGCGTGCCATTATTTTTCCACCTACTATGACGTCACATGAGCGATTTAGTGATGGGAACTCTCCATCCGCGCGTAAACGATTCAAAAAGTCGTCGTTTAGCCTCATCCCAATCGATCCCGTAATCGATTTTTGCAAGATTAAACTAATTTTCTTTTTGGCGCACTACGTGGTAAACGTTCGTGTACTGTAAAATTTTGTTCTATATTCTGTACAAATAAAAAAGAAATAAAAAAGATTTTTAATGATTATTGAAAAAAAAGCAAATGAATAACAAAGTATAAACAAACACACATAAACATATACATAGAAAAACATACATGAACAAAATCACTATACAAATAGAAACATGCAGTAAAAAAAATATTTACATGTTACAAAATACCCAACGCGAACATTTTCTCATTCCTCTGTTTTGAAAATCAATGAGAATTCAGAATCGAAAACTCGCTGTATACAATACAACACTATTTGCTATATTTGACAGAAAAATGAGAGAAGCGGCCGTACCACGAAACTCAGCGACAGGTGAAAATATCGATAATTTTAATATTCATTACGTGTTTATCAGACATGCCACACAATACAGCTTTGTAACTAAATGCGGCAATGAATTACGAATTATGCTATACGCTCTCAGTCGCCTAGTTTTCAGTGTAAAACCACAATAAACGTAAAATAATTGAATTTGCAATTAAAAACACACAATTTAATAATAAAATGACTTACCGATGAAAGGAAACGTCTCCATTACCTCGTCCCAATTTTTTTGTGCTGTTTTTGCAGCTCAGTACGGCACAAGTAGGCATTTTTGAGTTTTAGTTCGACGTAAGGCATCGAGAACGTTCCAGTGCGGAATGAATTAAATGACGATGAACTATGTCCATTGGACACACATTTTACACGCGAAGTACATACACTTGCGTGATCTATTCCATATATATCTGTGGTATCAAATCTATTGGTTAACAAAAATATTCTAGTTTTGTATCATACGTTGTTCGCGCAAATGTCGATCAACTGACTTGGATAAAGTACTTCTACAATATTGTTATGTTTTCACGGTCGTGACCATATACCTTCGCTCCTTCTTTACCTACCCTTGTGCCAGTTCATTCTTCAGTTCGGGCGGCTGGCACTCCAAAATCGAAGGATGACAAATAAGATGCCGGCGGGTGATGACGTTTACAAGGCAAGAATATTTATCTAAATTGATCATGTAGCAGTAGCTACCGCGCAGAAACTGCCTTACTTGCCTCATCATCAGAGTACCCTACGCTCTTCATCTACACATTGCGCTTTGTACATTGCGAGTACTTATTACCGTATGCACCTAGTTTTAGTATGAATCTTACAATTATAGGTACCTACAATAAACTACCTTTATCTGGAACTCTCCATATTGGTATATCTATATATTATACTAATATTATAAAACTGAAGAGTTTGTTTGGTTGAACGCGCTAATCCTGAGATTAGCGCGTTCAACCGACTACAACTACTGAACCGAATTATTTTAGTGTTAGATAGCCCATTTACCGAGAAAGGCTATAACATCACGCTACAACCCACAGAAGCTGAATAGTTGCTAAACAAAGATCCACAACAACAGCTAGTTAATACAACAAGGATATTAATTTCTTAATCAATCTTGGTTAATAATATAAGATAATTTATTCAATAAACGACATCTTAGTAGGTTTATCTTAAAAAACGGAGTTATACATAGGTGTGGAGGCAGTAGGCTTTATCAGAACGTAGAGTCCCCCTATAGCTCCGTTTACTCGCGAGATTCTTGACCCAAATTGATTACAAATTGTAATTTATTAGTTCATTGGGCATGGCACATGCGTGACTATCCTACTAATTATATCATTGTACGTAGTACGAATAAAATTGTTATAATTAGGTACTTACATCTATTTTATTACCGAGCAATCAATAAAAGGGAAAGGAAAACTTAATCGAGTGCGATGTCCTTAATATTATAGTGTCAGTTCACTCAGCATTATGGTGATGGGTATGTATTCATGACATTATAGAAGGAAATCACCAAAATTATTATATCATCTGCTATCGACTCCGAAAGCGTTCTCTTTTATAGCTTTAAAAAAAAACTTTTTGCTAGTTTTAGCATGAACTTTGCGTAACCTAGGATCCGCGCGCTGTACATACTAAATCTATGGCGTAAACGGTACAATAGTTGATACTTATGCCATTTGACACATTTAAGTACATAAGTATCAAAATATGTTCGCGTGCTTTTTTTATTCAGTTGTTATCCAATGTAAATATTAAACGAATTAACCATTAAACAGGTACACTTATGCCTGACGCGCTGCCCTAAATCTTAAGCTTAGTAGCTGAACGTGGCTGAACTTCTGCGTCGATTCATTATGTTCGTCCCTTTTTCAAAAAAATAGACACTTACACAACATATATTGTAGTTGAGTGTCTGACTACTTGAGATAATAAAAAATATAGAATAAAATATAGCATGAAATAGGCAATAATAATTTAGTTTATTACAACTGAAACAAATTTTGATCTTTGTACAGTCGCCGAAGTTAGCGTTAACCACCTATTTATTATGTATAATGTCAAAATCGTTTTTCTCTAAAGCTTTCGCTCTCAACAGTCAGTGAACCAAATTAACAAAACTGAGATATCCAAAAATCATAGACCCCACCATGAATTTTGACATCGACTCGGTCGGAGTCGATATCGCAATTCATAGGAGAAGTAGCTTATGTGCTATCATGTTGTGTCAACGTGAATTTGTTGCTTTTGCCAAAGGATTCATTAGATTTATAATTGATGGTGTGCAACATATTTCCTGCAGGACCTACAGTAATCGGTACAGTTTACTGCACAATGCTTATAACTCAGTCCTTTCGAAATGGGGGCAAGCTGCTTAACAGCAAGCATGTTTTCTTTATTCAAGTATATTAATACACGCAGCCACTCAGCCGCCCAAGCTTGAACTAACAAAAACTATTAGTCTTTTGCCATCGGACTTTCTTGAATATAGTTGGATTTTTATCTGAGTCCACTCAAAACAGAGAGATTAAACATTCTAACGTTAAATGTTGCTTTTCGTACCTGTATGAAAAATATTCAAATTATAAAATGCTTGAAGCAAAACTACGTACTTGTCATTATCGTTTGACCGTATTGGACTTGGAAGCTTTAATTTAGAAGGTACCAACGGGTACATGACGCTGAACAACAAATATAATTGTGTAAGAATACACTGTCCAAGACATATTAGAAATACCAACCTAATGTAAAAATGTTACATGTTGCAGGAGCAAGAGTAGTGGCTCCAGCCCAGGAGGTTCGCAAAAGGACGACAAGACAGACTGACGCCGACGCTGGCGCCTGCGCATGTGAATCCCGCCACCCAAGGTAGACTTCAGCTGGCTATATAAATGGTGCTCGTACTCTTAGATTACCATTAGCACATATAGCCTCAGAACTGAACGATTACCTTGGTTTTTAGTGCCAGTTTACACCCTAACGGGTACGGACGCTATTAGATGATATTATAAGTCAATACCGCGGGGTTAGTTCATAAGTATAATGGTGTACCTAAAGTTAGGCTCGGCGCAAACGGGCCACCGTCAACAGCCTCTGGTGGCTTTCACTCACTACCGCCACATTTGTAACAGTGTCAAAAGCATAATCGTAATAGAAATATTATGTATAAAAAAATGTAACTGTAAATTATTAGAGAAATAAATCATTATTATTATTAGTGTCAGAAGCGAGCGACAGCTACCGGTGTTCGGAAGCCGCTACATTTTATAACCCACTATAATATATGATAAATAAGAAGCCGTATACAAGTTTGCAGATTTATAGCTGAAATTCCGAGGTTGACCGTCTTTTTTGGCTAATTTGACTGATAACGTAGAAACTGCGTAGAACGTCAATCGGGTAACTGCGCGGGGGGGTCGAGCAATACGGCAGCAGTGGCGGGTGTCGGCGTTTTGTGGCGAGTCAGACACTGCTGTAGCGAGTGGCCGCCACCGGCTTCACGTCGCGGCGCCCCGCGCGTCTGGACAAAATATATGAAAAAGTGTGTTAAGTAGCTGTCGCTGGCCACCAATTGTCGGTGGCCCGTTTGCTCCTAGCCTTAGGTTAATTCTTGTGACCATTACGTCATGTACCAGACGTTAACAATGGGAATTTTGCAAAATAATCATTATTTATATTAATAATATGCTCCGTTTAAATAATATTACCGTTTTAGTCATTTGATAAACATATCTTATCTGTGACATCCATCGTGTGACATTTAACAAAAAATGGCAGATACTTGCCATGCTATAAAAATAACGTTGCATGTAATTGAATTTGATCTTGTTTTTATTAATGACATATTGACATCTTATTTAACAATTCACTTGCCAAATTATCACTTTTGTATATAATTATAAAGTTTCGAAGTAGGGTAACTATTCACGCGAATAAACCTTAGATGCAATTTAGAGTAGTTTGAGTACAGTTGCATTACTCTTCAATAGCAAGAAAAAATTTAGTGTTAATTGCAAACTGTAGCAGTATATATTTTATATGTAAGTCGTCCTGAAGATTATCAGAGTACTTACGTGGAAAAAAGGAATTAAAGACATATTTCTTCATTCTTCAGCAATAGCATCATAACTTTATGCAAAATAATTTGAAACTGAGATGTCGATTTACCTATGTCAAAATAAATTGTTCTAGAATTACAATAATATTAATGAATAATAAAATTAATTTTTTTTTTAAGCCTGTTAGTCGATTTAACTGTCGTAGTCAAATGATTGAACATGGTTAAATCGTCCATAAATTAACTAATGAGATTGCGAGTAGGCCCGGAGCGAGCACTTTTGTAAGTTTTCTCAATTTTGAAAGCCTGTGATTGATGGTTTAGTAGATAAAGGTTCTAAGTATGCGTGTTTAGACAAGATCATGCAATGCTTTAGGGATTTTAGAGACTCTAAAAGTGAGAAATGAAATGGATTGTGATTGTATTTATTATTGTCAGATATGTATTTTTAATATAATGATGTATAGATTCAACTTTGGCAAATAATTAATAGATTATATTTGTATTCACTATTGTAGAATACTGATGTTGTTAGTAGGTAATGCATAATATATTTACCGAATATCTTTGAACTACATACATATATTCATTATCACATATATTCAAACAATTGAAATAAAGTATTACATACCATATATTAGTCCATTTAATGGCAAAATATTGTATTTTTAATAAATGTTATTGATTTCTCACAAACAGGTTGCAATGGTACAAAAATAATAAAACATAGCTTTATTTATATATGAGCATTGCATGTTTTACAATGGCATAAAATAACATATAAAAATATAATTATCTACAAAGTTTATCTGAGTCTATGGACGAATAGATTTATTTACCTACCTAGAGTGTTATGTAGTAAGAGATTCTATAGAATGTATTTTTTAAAATCTAAATCGCCTTTTGTTGCCATTTCGAGCACACAAGGCACCGAAATTTGTAACAACATGTTATTATTTAGGTACTTATTAGGTAGTCTTAGACATACCTACTTGTTGTTGTTAGAAAAATGTACTGATGCAACTAGAAGACTTCGCATTTTCTATTCTAATTATTCAGAAAAGGAATTTCATGCGATTTTTATACGAGAATTCTATTAGAGGTATCTATCCTTACAAAAATAGTGTATTAGAATATTTTTTATAATTAGTCAAGTTGTTAACCAGCTCCCTCAATAGAAATTCTAAGGGTATGTCTGATCCACCAACCCGCATTAAGCCAGCGTGCATGGATTATGGCCTAAACCCTCTCAACTCTATAGATAGAGGAGACACTAGCCCAGCAATGGGACCTACCTATATTTTAGTAAAATTTTGTTTAAATAGTTTGTAAATAATCGTGATATTGTGTTTCTGTAAACCACATAAAAGTGGGTATCTGTTAAAATATTTTATAAGTAATGAAACATTTATAAATGTTATTAGTATCATATTTAAATATTTATTTCATAACAATAATAACTGTTAATCTTAATAAATTATAGCAAAGGAGGAGTAAAACAGTAGATTAATATAATCAATGAGTATACCATATTGCAGTCTTCTATGTATTTACAGCTTACTCCTTCGTATATTATGTAGTTAAATATTAGTGAATGTTAAACCGTTTGTAGTAAACACTTACATTTTACAATATCCGATTAAACCATTAATCAATTATAATAGGTACCTACTATAGTAAATATTTATGTAACCAATTAAAAGTCTCATGAATGTATACTTCTACCTTTATTTACTTCTATAGTATACTTAAGAGTCGATTTTTCAATCCCCAGATAGGTAGCACTTATTCGCTAAATAGCGAGATTTAAGATTTTTCAATGGTCAGATATAGAATAAACTTCTGCCAATAGAATAAAGTTATCTGCTCATTTATTGGCTGAATAAAGTTTATCTGTCTGAAAACTTATAAGCAGATACACACACGTTTACAGGATGAATATGTCAAAAAATAGTGTTTTTTTTCTAACATGCAGAAAATTGTTTACGTCCATCTCACGCACAGTTTAACAACATCGTGATTAGAGGATTCATAAAAAATGTTCTGTTGATTTTGCATGATTGATGCCCGAGCTCTTAACCATCAACTAAAAGTTTTAAAGAATAAAATAATCAAATTAAAAATTACAGTTGTATGAATAAACTAGTTCTGTTGTTTTACAAAAGTAAAACCTGACCGAATATAAAATATTAAAATATTTGGTCAGGTTATACTATAACCAACTAACAATGATACTCTGGGGCAGTCGTTCTCTTCTCATATAACACAAACTTGGAGGGCAGATTGGTGTGGCTTTTCAAACGCCGCGCGTGTTGCCCTGAGACCCGTAGATTTCGGCCCATGTCGGTTGAGTCAGTGGCTCATCTAGTGTAAGGAGAGTCATCCCCTGCCCAAATCCTCATTTAACATCATATATTGACCACTGGAGGCTCCTCCTCCGGTAGGTGATGTTGTCCCGTATGCCAAATATCACCATTCCACCGAACACCCAAACTCATAGCGCAACTTTATTAGACTTTATAACATCATACAATAGCTCTACACTTACCGGTGATAAATCATAGCTGTACAAAATAGTGCAGATATGGCGGCGGTAAGTGTCTCATCCCATTCTAAATTAAAATTATTTAAGGCGTGTTGGACCTGTGTCCCCGCGTAAGCCTTCCAAAAGGACCGGGTATACTTCTCACCTTAGAGAAATGTATAGCCGTGAAGAGAGAGAGAGAGAGAGAGAGAGATACTAATTACTTTTACCTTTTAAATTTTATTTGATGGTTGAGAAAACGGGCATAAATAACTGAAAATACTTATTCGTTATTATTAAGTGACTTATGTATCTAAGGATTGGAAAATTGACCCTTAAATAAATTACAAACCTTTGTTGTACTAAACAGTTCTCTGTTCTACGGTAGATAGAACAAGTGGGAACAATGGAAGAAAAGTTCCATTAGTCCTACCATAGAACTGTTTAGTAGAACAAGTGTGAACAAAGCTCTTCAATTACCCCTGTAATAACAAATAATACATCAATTTCGATATAAGTACTGTAGAAATAACCATGGTTCCCACATAGATAAAAGGTACCTATCTTAATTATAGTAGTTGTTGTTTGTCCAAATGTATTATTAATAATTAAGTCTAATAGCTAACCTATAACTGCTTAACATCCACAAAGTTATAGGATAAACGTTAAGGATTGTATGTTGATAGCCTCCATCGAACAGATTTGCGATAGAAATGGTTTACCGAGAGGTGAAATTTAACGAAAGGATAAATATTGACAAATCAAGTCAAAATATCAATTAATTGATGTTTCATAATCCATATTTAACCACATTTGATTGTTTGTTGTCAATAAAGGATAATTATACTTAACAACAACTTGTTTTATTTACATAATCCTGAATAAACTACAACCAAAGTAGGGTAAATTAGGCATCGGCTGTAAAAGCAATATGTATCAATTGTAAAATATCACAGAAAAACCACACTTTGTCCAGCATTTGACGTCATTGGGCCGATATGATGATGGTTATAGCTCTCTAAATGTGGAATGAACTCTTCAGGAGGTTTTGCCCAAGGGACTACACTGCCATGCTAAACAAGAACGTCGTAATTGCATTTCACAAGTCTTTGGAAAATGGTTCTAAGATTGATGTATTTAGACACATTTTTCTCTAAAATGTTAGCACGCAGTTGAATTGTTTTTCATTGGTAAGGCAGTACAGTATCGAGATCTATGACTGTGAAATTGTGATGTCCAACCGTTCCTGGAGATTTCCAATTAGCCATTGAAACTAGGTACTGCACGAGCTATATTCTCAGCTCTCACTAAATAGAAGAAAGGAGACCCGAGCCCAACAGTGGGAAATTAATGGATTGCTGATGATGATGATGATGAAGTGACATTTGCACACTTATTGTGCGAATGTCAAATACCAAAATTTGTAAAACAGAGTAAAGTTAGTATTTCAAAACTCCAATAACTGAAAGGTGTCTGCAAAACTTTTCTTTTATAAATACATTCTAAATAGTAGTTGTTTGTCTAAAAATAATGGAATAAATAAGAAAATATGAATGCCACAATTACCTACAACCCATAAATTAACGTCCCACTGGGCACGGGTCTCCTCCAAACATTGTGGAGAGAATTACACAATGTTTGCCGCAATTACTTACGTAAATATGATTTTGCTGGTATTCCAGCTAGAGATGTATCCACTACCTACCTATAGCTATCGAGTAATATATTTTAATAATTGCAATTTGTAAGTACATTTTACTGAGTAGGTACGTAAAGGCATCATGTATATCATAACATCCCTTATTTTTTATTCGTCACTTTTTTACAAGAATGTCCAATATTACCTATGCATGACTTTTGGGTACGTTTCCGGTTGACAGTGATGCTGACGAATATTACGATGTCTTAACAAGTTTTTCTGGAGTTTTTAACGTTATTTTTACGTTTTAGTTTCAACTTTAGAAGGGTTAAAAATAAGTAAGTTGAATAAAAGGGCAACATGCAACACGCATGGAAAACTCTACGAAGAAAAGCGTTCGACTGAAAAGACTCGCAAACAGAAAAAGAAGTTTGTTTCTGAAACTAATAAACAATGACTTACCTACTAAAACAAATGTTAAATAACGCTAACTTAACCTTATGTACCTACTTAACGAATGGCTGTTAAAAATCATAGAAGAGTTTTTTATAGGTACATACAGTTGCGGGAATTAATGAAATTGATTGTTAATAAATTTATGAAATTATTTCGAAAATTGTAATAATGTAATCAAATATCTTGATTTAGCTCACGAGATTGTCCACATGTGGGATGTGGACCCAGCAGTCATTGTACCGATAGTTGTGACAGTCAATGTAGCCTAGTAGCAAAGAGCCTCGACCAACATCTTAAGAGGCTCGAGCTAGGTAGATGGATAAAAGGCCTGATACAGAAGGCAGTGCTCCTCGACACGGCACGTATTGTGAGGAGGTTCCTTTCTCTGGAGCCCTAACCGTCGGCACCTTAGACTCTGTTCCCGATGTCGGCGGGCCACCACATTTTTATATTTTTAAACGTATTTTTTTTATATTTATTATATTTTAAAAATGTAAGATAATGTGAGAATTTATATAAATGGACTGGCCTGTTGGTCTAGTGGTTAGTGACCCTGACTGCTAAGCCGGAGGTCGTGGGTTCGATCCCCACCCAGAACAAATCTTTGTGTGATGAGCATAAAGATTTGTACTGTGTCTGGGTGTAATTTATCTATAATATGTATGTATTTACAAAAAAAAAAGTATTTAAGTAGTATATCAGTTGTTTAGTACCCATAACACAAGCAAATATAATTGCTTACTTTGGGACTAGATGGCGCTGTGTGAATGTGGTAGAATATATTATATATATATATTATTTATATAAATAACGAGAATAAATCTTTACGTTACTTAAAAAAGTCACAACAGATTTTTTATGTGGAATTGCTCCTTATTTTTTTGCTCTTATCTTTTGCCAGACTTTTCTGTAAAAAAATTTTTTTTTGAAAAAATTTGTAAGTAAATTGTATTTCTGTATCCACTCAATTCTACCAGTTGCCTCAAACTGGCTCAAACATGTTTTTGGTATCTTTTGGGAATCTCAAAAAAATATTATTATAAAACATAGGCCGTCCAGCAGTGGACGTCGTTGGGCTGATATGATGATGATGAAAACATAGGGTAGGTACATAAAATAGATTTTCTGAAAACTAACAAAGTACCTACTTATAATAATTTCTGTTATTAAAATATTATAAAATAAACACTGACTTTATTAATTAATCGACATTGTATGCATCTAGTACCTACTACGAAATTGTGGCACTGGCTTGTTGTGCAAACGCAATAGGTAGGTACCTACAATAAGCTGTCACTGACGTAAAATTAGGTGAAAACTATGAAATTGTCAGCAATGTACACAATGCTACATCTGTTTGTGATTGTATCGTTTTCGTCTGTGAACTATTTATTACTTTGACAATATTGTCAAATATTTCTTGTATGTATAAAGATATTATCCCTCCTCCGGTTACATTACTTACCTGGCTTCTTTTACTACAGTTTAGGACAGCGTAAGATAGCATAGTTAATTTTTTTACGCGCTATGCAAGGCAACACACTACGCCACAGCGAGTATTTGACATTAAAGTAAGATTTTTCAACATACGAGCGTTTGGTCAAATCTGCGGCACACTTGCCCGCCCACAATGCTATTCTAACTACTTTCATTGTTCTGTGTTTAAGATAATAGGAAAAAAACTTCAAATATACACATCTTTATATTTTATTACCTGTTAAACCTCATTTTATTTTCTGCATATGGCTAACTTACGGCCCGCCTGATGATAAGCGGCTACAGCAAGCTTTTGGACTATAGCGTACGCAGTGACAACCCTGAGACATCTATTTTCATTTTAAAGATATTTTAATACTTGTAACAATTTGATTACAGTGGAGCTGGCGAGCATAACTATTTTTGATAGCTTGTAAAGTGTGTACCTAATAATATTAATAGTGTGCATACTATGCAGATATTGAAGTATAAAGAAGTGATGTCTCAGTGTCGACGTAAAGTAATGTCCTTAGCTAGCACGTATCCTTAGAATACTGAATCGACTTACCACCAGGCGGACCGTATGCATAATTGCTACCTTTGTTGGTATACACAAAGCTTGTTGTGTAGATGTTCTCATTCGGTTCGTCTGCAACAAGTATAAGGGATTTTATTGTAACTTTAATTACCATAAATTAATTATAAATAATCATCATCAACAACACCCATCCACCCACCGCTGGGTATACCTAGGCGTCTTCTCCACAGTGCCACTTCTCACTGTTCTGTGCCGATATTATGTATATAGCTATGTCAGATGATAAGGTCATGATCATAGGATCTCATTGGACGCGGCTGGCACAATAATAATACACTACTAGAGATAAATATTGTAAGTTAATCATTCTCAGCAGACATTGTCAGTCGCATTCCAATATTAGGTATAACATAATCATCAAGTCAAATTTCCTTTGAAAAGCTTTATAATGGCTTGAAAATCTGGCTCTAAATGATAATATGCAATGATGATTCATTAGTATACTTATTTTAGGTGCTTAGTAATGATACAATGCCTAAATTATACAATTGTCGATGACTTTATACACATTAATATAATATGTAGTTAAGTACAGTATCTGTTCTATAAAAATAATATTTAATTACCTTTTGCACTCGTTATCACAACATCTCGATGTTGGAGTTATTTGAAATAAGCGATTCTTGCGATCTTTTGCATATACTGGACCTGGCCTAGCCCATACGGCCTTTCTTAAGCAAGGTAACCAGACTACTACTAATATCACTCCAAAGAGACAACCACACACACCCACCATTTTAACATCTTACATAAGGACAAATCTAAAAAAAAAATAACCAATATAATAACCAATATGCTACTCTGTTATCAAAATCCAATGTCTTAATGTACCTAATGTATTCTCGTAAAACGCTGACCTTCTCTAGCAGGGTAGCATCGTTTTTATATGCTAGAAGCTACTTTCCCACTAGTGTAGCGGAAGAATAATAAAAAAAATATCGTAATGTGATACCTAATGTAGATAAACTGAGCGCACATAGGGACAGGTGGGATGTATCTAGATTATGGGGATTGTTCCCAGTTTCCATCATCGTCGACGCCATCATTGGTGATTGATGGGACGTTATGGTGTCGTTGCCAGGAGTGCTAATTGAGAATCATCGCTTCTTTCGTTCCCAGATGCCTCCAGTGGTGACAGGTGGAATAAATAATTAATTTCGTTCCCAGTGGTGACATAGCTTGTTGTATTAGTAAGCTCGAAAGATGATTTACCTAATCGCCCATACTCAAAACAAACTGGTATTTCCAAGGCAGACTGATGGAGACTACCAAAATAAAATTAAAATTCTTACGTACACAATGTATCACGAAGACACAGTGAGTAATTACAATTACATTACTGTAATATAATTTTTGACGACGATAAACAAAACTTTATGTAACTGAAGTAACATCAACTACCACATTTATTATTCAACGCTTATACCTATTCACTTATACAAGAATATTGATTTGCGTTTATAGATTTGTAAAATGATGATGAATGATGTTGAAAATACAGACTTTGTTGTTGGACGGTTTCACATTTTACCAAAGAGAATTTAAGCACGTTTTAATTTTACTTTATACATTATAGAGTTGGATGATGCAATGCAATAAGCAAATATACTCCTTGCAAATGTACGAAGTATTGTTACGTCCGGTCCATGGTATACTATGAGATTTAAATAAATATGGGATCGCACTTGACAGTATTTGCCGCAAACTTCAGTCGAATGTGCACATTTTTGTACAGCCAGCAGAAATAAAATAGGCAAAAAAAAATATCTCGTTTCGTTAAGTCATTTTGTTACAAGTGTTAATTTAATTGTTATTGATTTTTTTGTTCTTTTTGTTATAGTTTTATTGATGTTGTTATTACTTACTACCACTACTTTTTCAGAAAATAAAGATCTTCAAACCGAAAAAGTATGTATGTACTTGTAATGTGTTTCGTTTTTTGTACACCCTACTTGTAAAGTATGAAGTTGTCTTCAAATGTAATACAAAATGGGGTCTTGAGTTGACAGTCCCGTACTTATTTAAATCGCATATGGCAGACACTGTTGTGGCTGACACTGGCTTGATGGCCACCATCGTGGATTTAGATTTTGATAATGCAAAGTTTATCGCTAATTGGTCGGAATTAGTCGTCAAATATCAGAAATAGTCAGTCAATGATTCAAAAGTTATACTTAAGCGTTTTTAGTTAGCCGATTTGGGGAGACTCTCCCCAGCTTGGCCACATTTGTATATCAAAAACTAAGACACCCTGACACCAGACACTGACCTCAAAGAGGTAGATGCTTCCTTTCTGTGCATTGATGACATTATATGTGAAAAGTTCCAAACGACCCTGACGGTACAAAAAAGAAAATTCTAAGTGAAAGATATCTTTAAGAGATTTTTAAGATTTTTAAGAATTGTACATTTACTTCATTCTCCATGTCTAGCTAGCTTATTTTTTATTTACGGTATCAATAATAAACTATTTTTTTCGTACCTACTACTACGTACTTCTAAAACTATGAAATTGGAAACCTCGTAATATGACACTAAATTGCGACGTTGCCACCCATATGTATGAACGCTCTTAATCAACCCGTGGGTGTCGTAAAAGGCGACGAAGGGCAGACGTATGCAGACAAAAGCACTGCGAGAAAAGGAAAATAAGAAAAAAAACCCTGGCGACTGGCCAGCGTGCTAATAGTAGGCTAAATTACCTCCACATTCTTTGGAAAAGAACCGTGCGCAGCAGTGGAATGTTTATGGGTTGAAATGAAATTAATGCATGCCCCTTTCATTTCTGTTATTCCATCTAGGTTTGTTTTTTTCAAAATTATACCCCACTTGGATACAAAATTATTTACTGGGCACATTACACACAAAACACTGTAACAGATGGTGCGACTATCGATTCTCTTGTTTTGTTGTATAAGCCCGCTCTAAACATAGGCAGATGCGTCCTCGGATGTCATCTATACATATACAACAATTTTATAAATTTAATATTTAGTGCACTAAACAAAAAATATCAGTCTGTCCCACTCAATCTTATATGAGAGAAAGAGATGAAACAAGCATAAAACAAAAAGATCAGCTGTTAACCTATATCTTAAAGTGCTTTGTCCTGAATGACTGAATGAATGACGGATCAACGCAATGCCTAAACCGCAAAAGAGAGAATTACTGGACGCGTCCAGTAATTCTCGAAACAATAATAATAATACAATTCGAACCGCTTGAGATTTTTGTTTACGGTAGGTAATAAATCCCTACAATATACCTACCTACAGTTTATTATAAAAAAAAGTCCTCCGCCGCGTCTAAAATAAAAGCAAATACTACTAGGTAGGTAGTTCGGTACTTAACTGATGCAACTAGTAGGTTAAAAAACGAAAAATCATTATTATAGCTAGAATTTAAACATCTGTAAACAGAACAGTAACTGCCTCCTCTTTTTTTTTGTTCCATCGTTGCAATAAAGAACTTAAGACGCTCGTCTGAAGCGGATGGCACTCGGGTTCGCACTGACTCTCTCAACACTCTTAAGATATCGTGTCCGTAGCGATGTCTGTGAGTGTGTTGCTTGAGCGCGCTTTGTTAGTATGTAACCTTCTGTACTCTCTTTATTTTGTGATACGACCTATGAAAATGGGCCATAAGTAGACCGAGGTTTTGTGTATAGTCCTCATTAACTAACAACGACAGGGTTAAAATAAACAGCAAACTTAATATAATATTGTACAATTTAATTGTCAAAAAATATCCCATTGTCCTTAATTATTATTGTAACTGTAAATTCATAATAAAATACAGCAATTATCAAAATCAATAACATTACACTAATATTATATCGTTAAATCAATAATTTCAGGTAATTGACGACACAACATAATGATAATTCGATGTCTTATAATTTAATGTTTTTGTTCACAAAGACAACCTACCCCAAACAAGTGGCAATCTATTCTAGCTACCTAGCTACTCCAACGATGTCAGATTAGTAAATTTTTCACGTTACATGTCGATAGCTTATTTCAGGGATGTTATAAAATATATTGATGAGACATGTCGTTTATAATAGATATATTAATGGATTGCCACTTGTCTAGGAAGGCTGATTGGTCGAGCTGGCAAAATAGTGAACAGTAAAAATAGCTAATTAGATCAAGTAGGAATGCCAGCTTATAAAAGGTATCAAATACAGAAGATCAAGTAAGTGTGTTTGTACTTTCAAAGTAAAGAACTTTAAGTTTCCAAGTACAATATAAAATATAAAATTTTGAATAGCTACCTGATCTTCTGACAGGCGCCTTTCACGTGTCATTACATATTATAATCAATGGTTGTGTTATCAATAGTCCAACTCTACATAATAAAGGAATGTCAATTTAAAAAAATATATCTTATGTCCTTTTAATATCACATAACTACCCCAAAATACATAACAGGATTGTAAACGGAACCACAAACATATAAAAGCAAAATACACCCGAAGCCAATACATAAATAATGTGAGGCAGTCCCCAGTCACCTATATGCGATACAACAGCACTATAAATAAAAACTTTTATAAAACTTAACAGCAGTAAAATGCACCAACATTTTGTAAAATTCTTTAGATCGAGTAATGTATGTGAAAGTGTTGTACAACTCGTCGGAAATAAAATTATAGTATCTCATAAAAATAAACTTCCTTTTAACGATGTTAAGAATGTGAAGGTTATTACAAGACATATTAAAATAAGTTAGTGGGGACGCGAATGGATTATGATTCTTAAATTTCTACCTACTCGATACGAACTAAACGCTAATATGACCAAACATATTAATTATCATATTTGAAGCGCAACTATTAAACTCCATTACGATACAGCTCATGTTCTCGTCCAAATTGAAAATCCAGGTTTCTTTGTACATGATAAAGAAGCCTGAACTCGATGGTGTGAGTGTAAACGAAATATTGTTAACACTGTCCCTCACAAACGTAAATTATGCATCGACCATAATTCGTTCAAATTTAAGTCTAACGCTCTATAATAACATTACGCTCTATATAACATATGCCGGAAATCTTTTTAAACTTTAAATGATAATTATTGCAATACAATTTGTGACAAAAAACAGCATAAATTTCCGATGAGTTGTAATACGTCACATTGGTCCCTTTATAGCTCTCGATAAGTTAGATCGTTAGTTGTTGTAGGTGGAGGCAGACACGTTGCCTCCGTGGCCAGTCCAGTTGGTGTGGACGAACTCTCCTGGCTTGGTGATCAACTCATAAGTGTGCGCGCCAAAGTAGTCCCGTTGAGCCTGGAACATCAAACTATCTGTTAGCTATTATTTCTTGAAGATATATTATTACATCCTATATATAATACTCAAAACCTAGAGCAGCTAGAACCCTAAATCATACATGAGTCATACACATGCACCAGGGAGCAGATAGTTATAGACACCAATAAAATTATGTTTATAAATAAACAAAAAATTAGGTTTATTAGAGCTCGACTGAGGAAGAACGTAGCAAGCGCTACGCTTATTGGGAAACCTTAGTGCTGTCTAAAGGTGAACGCATACTTATCCGAGCCGAACACGTCGAACTAATCGAGGTCAAAGAGGCCTCGCACACATATCCACACCGAATCGACCGTACCGAAAGAATCAAATCAAATCTTGACGAGGTTCTTATTGTAGGCTTGTTGAAAATATTTCGATTCATCGATGTATCGATATTTTTAATACAATATAATATAATATAATATAATATAATATAATATAATATAATATAATATAATATAATATAATATAATATAATATAATATAATATAATATAATATAATATAATATAATATAATATAATATAATATAATATAATATAATATAATATAATATAATATAATATAATATAATATAATATTATATTATATTATATAATAATGGTGCGACGTGACCTCCGATGTTTCAATACACACGCCATCGCGGATGTGATTGAACAAAACAGAGGCACCAAAGTTTTCGCTCGCCAGCTTGGTAGAACTCATCTGACGAAACTAAATACTGCGGATGGCAAAACCGTAACCTCCAAGTTCGAGATTCTAGAGGAAATAGAGAGTTTCTATAAACGCCTTTACGCATCACGGATGACCAAACCCATGAGACCCAGCGATGATGACGACAGAGCCCCACTCACGCGCCATTACACGGAGGACATCCCTGATGTCAACCAGGGCGAGGTCAGAGTTGCTCTCGAGCAACTTAAGAACAACAAGTCCCCAGGGGATGACGGAATTACAACAGAGCTCTTAAAAGCAGGCGGGACACCTATCCTGAAGGAGCTAGCGAGCCTCTTTAATTCCGTCATTCACCAGGGCTTAACACCTCGGGCGTGGAGCGGGAGTGCGGTGGTTCTGTTCTTCAAAAAAGGTGATAAAACCTTGCTGAAAAACTATAGACCCATCTCACTCCTGAGCCACATCTACAAGTTGTTCTCGAGAGTGCTCACCAACCGCCTCGCCAGAAAACTCGACGAGTTCCAGCCACCGGAACAAGCCGGGTTTCGAAAAGGCTACAGCACCGTAGACCACATCCATACTGTTCGGCAGATTGTGCAGAAGACCGAGGAGTACAATCAGCCGCTGTGTATGGCGTTTGTGGACTACGAGAAAGCCTTCGACTCCATCGAAACCTGGGCGGTTCTGGATGCTCTGCAGCGATGTCGTATCGATTGGCGCTATATCGAGGTGTTGAGATGTCTTTATGAAACCGCCACCATGACCGTCCAGCTCCAGGACCAAAAGACCAACCCTATCGAGTTGCGTCGAGGGGTGAGGCAGGGGGATGTTATTTCCCCCAAGCTCTTCACCAACGCGCTCGAAGACGTCTTCAAGACGCTGGACTGGACTGGACGGGGCATTAACATCAATGGCGAGTACATCTCACACCTTCGGTTTGCCGACGATATCGTCATCGTGGCAGAGTCACTGGAACAGTTAAGCGAAATGCTGCGCAGCCTAGATGGAGCCTCTCGACGTGTTGGTCTCGGCATGAACTTGGATAAAACCAAGATTATGTTCAACGAACATGTCATGCCGGGGCCGATTTATGTCGACGGATCGGTTCTCGAAGTTGTTCAAGAGTATGTCTACCTTGGACAAGTTATCCAGCTCGGTAGAAACAACTTCGAGAAGGAAAGCGACCGCAGGATCCAACTGGGTTGGGCAGCGTTTGGCAAACTACGTCGGGTTTTCTCTTCGCCTTTACCGCAATGCCTGAAGACCAAAGTCTTCGACCAATGCGTCCTACCTGTCATGACTTACGGTGCCGAGACGTGGACACTCATTGTAGGACTAGCCCACAAACTTAAAGTCGCTCAACGAGCTATGGAACGAGCTATGCTCGGCGTCTCTTTGAAGGACAAACTTCGTAACGAGGTAATCCGACAAAGGACCAAAGTTACCGACATAGCTCGTAGAATAAGCAAGTTGAAGTGGCAGTGGGCTGGTCATATCTGCAGAAGGACCGATGGACGGTGGAGCAAACGTGTCCTAGAGTGGAGACCGCGACTCGGCAAGCGTAGAGTAGGACGCCCTCCAGCTAGATGGTCCGACGACCTAAAAAAGGTCGCTGGGTCTGACTGGATGCGGAAGGCGGAGGACAGAGTGCTATGGCGCGTGTTAGGAGAGGCCTACGTCCAGCAGTGGACTGCAATAGGCTGAAATGATGATAATATAATATAATATAATATAATATAATATAATATAATATAATATAATATAATATAATATAATATAATATAATATAATATAATATAATATAATATAATATAATATAATATAATATAATATAATATAATATAATATAATCATCATCATCTCAGCCTATTGCAGTCCACTGCTGGACATAGGCCTCTCCCAACACGCGCCATAACACTCGATCCTCCGCCTTCCGCATCCAGTCAGACCCGGCGACCTTTTTCAGGTCATCGGTCCACCTAGCTGGAGGGCGTCCTACTCTACGTTTGCCGAGTCGCGGTCTCCACTCTAGGACACGTTTGCTCCATCGTCCATCGGTCCTTCAGCAGATGTGACCAGCCCACTGCCACTTCAGCTTGCTTATTCGACGAGCTATGTCGGTAACTTTGGTCCTTTGTCGGATTACTTCGTTGCTAATTTTATCCTTCAAAGAGACGCCGAGCATAGCTCGTTCCATAGATCGCTGCGCGACTTTTAGTTTGTGAGCTAGTCCTACAGTGAGTGTCCACGTCTCGGCACCGTATGTCATAACAGGTAGGACGCATTGGTTGAGGACTTTGGTCTTCAGGCATTGCGGCAGTGGCGAGGAGAAAACCCAACGTAGTTTGCCAAATGCTGCCCAACCCAGCTGGATCCTGCGGTCGATTATTATTATTATTATTATTATTATTATTATTATTATTATATTACATCCCCCTGTCTTACCCCTCGACACAACTCGATTGAGTTGGTCTTTTGGTCCTGGATCTGGACGGTCATGGTGGCGGTGTCATAAAGACATCTCAGCACCTCGATATAGCGCCAATCGATACGACATCGCTGCAGAGCATCCAGAACCGCCCAGGTTTCGATGGAGTCGAAGGCTTTCTCGTAGTCCACAAAGGCCATACACAGCGGCTGATTGTACTCCTTGGTCTTCTGTACAATCTGCCGTACAGTATGGATGTGGTCTACGGTGCTGTAGCCTTTTCGAAAACCGGCTTGTTTTGGTGGCTGGAACTCGTCGAGTTTTCCGGCGATGCGGTTTGTGAGCACTCTCGAGAACAACTTGTAGATGTGGCTCAGGAGTGAGATGGGTCTATAGTTCTTCACCAAGGTTTTGTCACCTTTTTTGAAGGACAGAACCACCGCACTCCCGCTCCACGCCTGAGGTGTTAGGCCCTGGTGGATGACGGAATTAAAGAGACTCACTAGCTCATTCAGGATTGGTGTCCCGCCTGCTTTTAGGAGCTCTATCGTGATTCCATCATCCCCTGGGCACTTATTGTTCTTTAGTTGCTCGAGAGCAGCTCTGACCTCGTCCTGGTTGACATCAGGGATGTCTTCAGTGTAATGGCGCGTGAGTGGGGCTCTGTGGTCATCATCGCTGGGTCCCATGGGTTTGGTCATCCGTGATGCGTAAAGGCGTTTGTAGAAACTCTCAATTTCCTCGAGAATCTCGAACTTGGAGGTCACGGTTTTGCCTTCCGCAGTTTTAAGTTTCGTCAAATGGGATCTACCTAGCTGGCGCGCGAAAACTTTGGTGCCTCTATTCTGTTCAATCGCAGCCGCGATGGCGCGGGTATTAGAACATCGGAGGTCACGTCGCACCAGCTTCCGGATCTTCCGGTTGAGGTTTCTCCCATCCAACGAAAGCGTCTGCGTGGAAGACATTTCGCGTCTCTTCATCATAAGTTCGAGTCTCGATTGAGAGTTTAGACTGCCTTTTTACGCTTTTTCCGGGAAACACCCTTTGAGACACCTCCTGTAGCGTTTTGACCACTGTGTCGGTTCTCTCATCAACATTGCCAAGGGTTTCCAGCAGGTCGAAACGATTTTGAAGCTCCAGTTGGAACTTTTCAGATCCCATTGCGATTTGAGGCGCAGTAGGTCGGAGGGTAGACTTCACCATGCGACGTCTTTCGGCTCTGAAGTCTATATTTAGAGCGCCTCGGACAAGTCGGTGATCGCTACCGGTATTAAACCTATTGATCACTGAGACGTCTCTAAATATATGCCTCTTGTCAGTCATGATGAAGTCTATCTCGTTCCTCGTCACAGTATCGGGTCTTCGCCAGGTCCACTTTCTATGAGGCTTCTTCTTAAAGAACGAATTCATTAAGAAGAGCCCCTGCGACTCCAGAAAGTTGACCAGCATCTGCCCCCTGTGATTTCGGCGCCCCACACCATGGGATCCGATTTTCGTTTCGCCGCGTTCTTGTACTCCCACTTTGGCATTGAAATCCCCCATAACAACGTTGTAGTGAGCCTTGGTGGTACCATGTAATGCCTTAGCTATGTCTTCGTACATGGCTTCGGCAATGTCATCAGAGTATGTCGAGGTCGGTGCATATACCTGTACCACCTTCAGGAAGTACCTGTCGGTGATTTTCAGTATGAGGTACGCTACCCTGGTCGACACACTGCTGACTTCCACAACGTTGCTAGCAAGGATTTATAATATAATATAATATAATATAATATAATATAATATAATATAATATAATATAATATAATATAATATAATATAATATAATATAATATAATATAATATAATATAATATAATATAATATAATATAATATAATATAATATAATATAATATAATATAATATAATATAATATAATATAATATAATATAATATAATATAATATAATATAATATAATATACTATAATATAATATAAATATATAAATGGCCTGTTGGTCTAGTGGTTAGTGACCCTGACTGCTAAACCGGAGGTCGTGGGTTCGATCCCCACCCAGGACAATTCTTTGTGTGATGAGTATAAAGGTTTGTTCTGTGTCTGGGTGTAATTTATCTATAATAAGTATGTATTTACAAAAAAAAATATGTATTTAAGTAATATATCAGTTGTTTAGTACCCATAACACAAGCAAATATAATTGCTTAATTTGGGACTAGATGGCGCTGTGTAAATGTGGTAGAATATTATAACCATCCATATTTTTTGCCGATATAAATTGATCCGATGTATGGAAAAAAAAGTAAGGAATATGTAGCCTACATATTCTTATCCATAAATCGACTCTTTGACTTCGACTCGTTCGACGCGTTCGGTTCGAATAAGTGTGCGTTCACCTTTACGCTAACACCATGACAACTTTATTGTTTACTTCCTGATAGTATGCAGATGTAATTCCCTTTTGTATACTTTTTGCAAGTTCAAAGATACGCGGCACAAAAGGATTCAGTGTTTATTACAGATGTGAACTTACCTGTAGCATATTAGCTGGCAGTACACTGGACCTGTATCCGTCGTAAAAGGCGAGAGCAGCAGAAAAGGCTGGCACAGGCACACCGCTCATCACGGCTTGACAGAATATCTCTCGCAGAGATTGCTGTGACGCGCCGATGCGCTCACAAAAGTAGGGGTCCAACAGTAAATTCGTCAGTTGAGGATTTTTCGTAAACGCGTCCTGGAAACACAAACATTTACATAAATTTGTACATTTTTATTATAATACTAGCTGACCCGGCGTACTTCGTACCGCCATAAATAAAAAAAATCGTTATAAAAAAAAAGCGCGCGGATCCTAGGTCTATGGTATTTGTATTCTGCTACTATACTACCTTGATACTGCAATGTATTTACTTTTCTACGAAAAATTTTTATTTCATATTTTACTTTATTTCATATTTTACAATATCCACAATTGTTTTATTTTTATTAGTTTATGGCTTTAGCGACCATAAATACATACAATGATAATTCACTGTCAAATGTCAAATTTTAGACCGAAAATAAATGGCGCGAATACATAAAAATGGCGCGCGGATCCTAGGTCTATGGTATTTGTATTCTGCTATACTGCAATATATGTATTTACTTTTCTACAAAAAATATTTTATTTCATATTTTACTTTATTTGATAATTTTACTACACAATTGTCATAATATATTCTTTGAATTTACTGGTGAATGATTAGTAATATATTCAAGTAATGAGGTTGTATAGTAAGCAAAAAGAAAAAAGAGATCTTTGCAATATATGTATTTACTTTTCTACAAAAAATATTTTATTTCATATTTTACTTTATTTGATAATTTTACTACACAATTGTCATAATATATTCTTTGAATTTACTGGTGAATGATTAGTAATATATTCAAGTAATGAGATTGTATAGTAAGCAAAAAGAAAAAAGAGATCTTTGATTTCTTTTTAATCTGTCATACTGAATTGTCATTAGGGCTGACGTTGATAAATATAGTAATATACATACACAAAGTTGAAAGGATGAATGTTTGTTTGTATATTTGATAATTTTAACCAAAAAGACACGGGATGGATGTTTACAAAGATAAGTACTATTCTAATCAATCACGTAATATTGGTTATGTTTAATCTGAAGTAATTATCTGTGCTTAGAAAATATTGGCCGAAATTTCCCCTCTAAAAGTGAAAAGTTGCTGTGGTCACAGGAACAAAATAACAGGTAAGCGAAGTCACGGGTGACATACAGTATTATTATAAGATTTTTGGGATTATATACATTTCATTTAATATCGTAATAACTTTTAAACTATTTGTCGAAATAACTTAGTGTAAACGACAAAAATTATCTACATTAAATGACAAAAGTGATAAAGGTATCTACATTCCTAGGAATTAGTTTAATACCATGAAATTTTTCACTTTAAATGCAGTATCCGATTTAAATGTATTTCTGGCTCACTATTCTCTCTATATCGACTTCCACATAAAAGATAGGCATATGCTGTCGCGGACTTTTTTTTATAACTATTTAAGAGTAACAATTCCTCCATACATTGTCCTTATGTAAAACTAACGGTTTACGTAGAGAAATCAGAAATAGCTATAAGATGGCAGATTTTTCTCCGACTTACTTTACATTTGTTCTCATGGTTTAGCCAATTTACGCGATATCTAGATAAAATATAGCCTATATGTTATTCTGATGTATAAGGTAAATTACTGCAAAGTTTCATTAAAATCTATTCAGTGGTTTTTTCGTTTACTGGTAACAAACATCCAAACATCCAAACATTCTTACAAACTTTCGCATTTATAATATTAGTAGGATATTATATATTTAATTATTATATATTTTTTACCTTTAAAATATTTCAAAAAAATTATTTATATTTTTTATAAATATGCGTATAATCGCTCCTCATCATGATCATCATATCTGACATGATCATCATATCTACTGCTGGTTTTTCAAACGAAGGTATTTGGGGTGGAATTATCTCATACAAACAGTGCAAATTTGAAAGTTAAATGTCGTATTTTCGTATTTTGTCACAGGCGTACGCTTGTTTGCCAGCGTCGCCACCATGGCATAAAAAAAAACTCGAACATAATTATTATGAAAAAAATATTTAGATCATAATTATATTACCTTGATGTTTCCTAGAAACACACTTCTGATGATGCAGCCTCCACGCCACATCAATGCGATGCCTCCATAGTTTAGATTCCAAGAATTGGCCTGTAAAAAATATACAGAAACATGTTTAATGGACGACTTACACTTAACTATTTAACAACTCCTATATGTTGCCACTGTTTAAGCAATGCTAAACCAAGAGCTTAATTCAAATATTGTGATAATGACTATTTTATTATATAAATTTATGTTCCGACAGACGTTCTCAGTGTTACAAATCGGACGTTGAACTAAAAAATAAATCCACAATATCTCACTACACCCTTCCTCGACCATTGTGTTATTTCGATTTGACGGTGCAATCGGCTCTCTCTCTCTATCTCACTCTAGTAAATGAAGGTTCTGTCAGAAGGAGCGGGTCGGGGCTGCTAGGTGTAGCCTTAATGGCACAATTAACCCTTAGTTGGCACGCGCGGTGAGCCCGTTCAAAAAGCGTGAAATTTCGAGAGCTTGCTACGCGTTAGTTTAGACACACCTTGAGGATATCCGGAGAAAAGTAGTTTCTTACTCAATCACGCCAATCTCCTGAAGGGATCTGTATGAAATTTGGCACACAGATTGCGCATACCACTTCTTGTGGAGATAGCACGCGGGCGAAGCTGCGGGTAGATGCTGACTCCCAATAAATTTAGTAGTTAATAATCGAATAAACCGTATTCATTTAACGTACCTTGGCAGCCTCACGTAGCAGCATGAATCCTTGCGCGTAAGATATAAGTTTACTAGCATACAGAGCCTTTCTCAAATGTTCGAGGAACGCCTTCTTATCGCCCGTGAACTTGACCTTCGGTCCGTGCAACACTTTGCTTGCTTCAACACGTTCGTCTGAAAAACATTTCATTATAATTTCACATTGCACTACAGTAACGATACAAAAACTGTCCACATTTAGTGTTGCTTATAAAGAGTGGTACTAATGAGATGCGTAAGTCAAAAGATTAATGACCATATTTATTTAAATAATGGCTATTTCTTCCAATGGAGCTTATCTGTGCTTGCCTCTTGTTATTGCTATCGTTGAATTGATACCAATCCGTATACTTTTTTTTATTTAGGTATAAAAACATATTAAAATATATTATAATATTTCTCAAGAAGTCCTTATGACCCGTGAATAGAAAATACCCTGCAATCGTGTTCTACCATGATCACATCCATAGCCATACAATTCCATACACATATTTACTATTATTATACCTACTAACTTTTAATTAACTGGCAATATAGCACTAGGTCTTGTTGTTAGAATTACTGTGTCAACCAAGGATCTCAAGATTTCAAAGAAACGAATTCAAGACCTCGTCACTATCTTACGCGACCATCCTACCCTACGGAGCCATGGCATCATCATCATCATATCTGTCGTAGGACGTCCAGGACACAGGCTTACCCAAAAGACTTCTAATCCGGTATGCGGCTTGCATCTAGCGCGAACCTACAGTTCGGATCAGATCATCTGTCCACCTTGTAGGGGGACGTCCTACGCTGCGCTTGCCACCACTTGGTTTCCACTCGAAATCTTTTCGGCATTTTCAGCCATCAGTTCCGCGTTATGTGCCCTGCCTATGGCCACCTTACCTTGCTAATCCGGCAATATAATATTAAATACCTTTAAGGGCCGACAGACAACGAGCGAATACTGCCTCTCCGATTAGCGTGACTGGCACACCATACTCCAAAGCAGCGATGCCTGTCCACTTGCCTGTACCCTTCTGGCCTGCAGTGTCGCGTATCTTTGGTAACAGATATTTACCTGCCAACACAACACTTAATCACCAATTTGTCCAAACAAAACGAGCTTTTATAATGAGAAGTAAGCATCAGCGAAATACTGCTATTTTTTATAACATTACGATAACGGCTTACGATTAATTAACAAGGCACATTATAAACATACCTACAATTGTCGGACACAAAACATATACATATTTAAAACAACTAAATTATTTAGGTAGCAAGTATATTTGTACCTAACTATACTCGGCCCGAATTACATCTAGAATAAATAATAACATTGGACTATCTCTGTCTGTTTTTGTAAAATCAATCAATTAAAAACCAGTCAAGTGCGAGGGGGATCCATCGTCTCAGGTATTATGGCAATAAAAAAACATAATGTTAAATATAATGTTTAGCAAACAAATTTAATTGTGTGATCAGGCTTTTTTGGTGATTACAAAAAGTTAGAAACATCGTTTTATTTTTGCAAACTTCGGAGATAAGGAAGAAGAATGGTACTACTTTTTCTTAATTGTTTTAAATCTTATTAGTGTGGGGTCAGCAGCGTCTAAAACTATACCAAATCGGAGCTGGTTCTCGCGGATGCCCCAAGTTTAGGAGTGACGGCATACACTATAGGATGGCCCTAGAAGAAATTGTAAGGGTATGAAGGGATGATCTGATTCACCACCACGAATTAGACCAGCTTATGTTACTATTACTTTAATAGTTTTGATTCTTAGGAGTGACAACACAATACCTACGGTGCCCGCGGGTTCTAAAAAGTAGCAGATGTTGTTCTCTACCTGTTGCACTATGTTGAATAATACAAAGCGGTAATTTCACCAACATGATCTTGTTGAAATATGTACCATATCTACATCAAGTTCAAAACTCAATTAGTCTTAAACAAGAACAATGCTTGTTTAAATGCCATTAAGAACGACATACTCGTTTATATTTCTACGAAATTAATGAAAGTCTATATGCACTTAAATACTGCATTTAAAACATAGTCAATAAAAACTTCAGTTACCACTTTTTTTTTCATATATATTAGGATATATATTACTTTTCACTTGATTGAATGATTAGAATAAAGATATAACGATGTGATAACGTAAGGAGTAAGACACACTGTACCTATTAATGTTCATGATCGACACACTCAAAGAGCACAAATTCATCGACTTAGCCGGAGTCGAAATCATTGTCAGATGTTTGAATATTTAAATATGGTCTTTGTCATATTCAAACATTTGACAACGATATTGACTCCGACTCTAATACTACGACACAATAGTGCATAAGATCAAGACATGTCTAAAACCATTTAATTTACGAACCATCAGCATCCTTGTATTTCAAAATATCTCTGGATATCTCAATCAAGAAAGAGTCTAGTTCTCCTTTGTTCCACTCTTCAAACACATCAGCCATTTCACCTTGTTCCATGCCTGCAATAATATATCATTACTGATGAATTTCAAGCGCAAAACAACGGATTAAAAAAAGATTCTGGGTCTAAAATCTGAGCAAAGAAATAACTGAGCAAGATTTAAAAAAAAACTATACAAATCACGCAACAAAGTTTGCGTTATTCCAGTATAAAAAGTTGTCTTCAAATTTATCTTAATTATGTAACTAAAGGATCGCGCTGGATGCAGGCCGCATACAACCGGTCCTATTGGAAGTCACTTGAGGAGGCCTATGTCCAGCAGTGGGCGTCCTACGGCTGATATGATGATGATGATGATGATGATGTGACTATGGTCAACCAGTAGCCATAAAAATAACTCTCTCAATGTTTTCTCGTCAAAACAATGTATAGTTCCCATTAAGCTTCATAAAGTTGTCTGTGCCAATTATGGTTGCATTAAGCTAACTGTTCCTTGTAATGCATGATACAAATAAAACTAAAAGGTACTGTTCAACGAATAATTACATTATTACGTACCCAAAACATCCTTCATTATGTTATAGGCTTCGCAAATGAGCTGCATGTCACCATATTCAATTCCATTGTGCACCATTTTGACGAAGTGTCCGGAACCATCTTGGCCAACCCAATCGCAGCATGGTTCGTCGTTTACTTTTGCGCATATCGCCTGTATAAATAATACTTGTAGCTTTATAATCAAATTTAAACAACTCTCTTTCTCTAGTAATTTTTAGCTACCCTCATATCATATTAATATTAAATTATAAATGCGAAAATTGACAAGAATAGATGGATCTTTGGGTGTTTTTCAAACAAAACTACTGAAGATTTTATCAAAATATTTATTGTTTATATTAGGAAAATATTTAATGTAATCATTTATAATTAAATAAACTTCTACAGGTGATAAGAAGTCTGGCGGTTAAAAGGTTAACGATTGATACGCTATTATGAGTAATTAGTTTGTCGTTTAGGGGTTTTATATTATAAACATTAGCGGTTGCCCGCGGGTCTTCTACCGTGGCTCTTTGATTGGCCACTACTCAGCTCCTTTTGGTTCTAGCGCAATGTTATAAAAGCCAATTCATTAGAAATGGCCTTGCCAACACTAAAAAATATTTTTAAATTCGAACCCGTAATTCCTGAGATTAGCGCGTTCAACTAAACAAACAAGCAAATATAATTGCTTAATTTGGGACTAGATGGCGCTGTGTAAATGTGGTAGAATATTATATTATTATTATGATATATTATTATCTGTTCAGCTTAATCTTTTAGCTAATATTCGTATAGATTTAATACTGTATATATAGGTAGTTGAATATTATGCTCATTATTTTATTACGAATTATTGAAACTTCTACATATGTAGTTACATCCGTACACACATATAGATCACGCTTATTTCCCAATAGAGTTATAGGCAGAGACTATTTCTTTCCACCTGCTAGGATTCTAACATACATCTTTCGCTTCTTCAACGTTCATCAATCTTTTAATACGTGGTCGCCTAAATTCACTACCAACTATTAACTTTAAAAGTGAAAGAAAACAACCGATTAAAAATCAGAATATTTCCAAATGACATTGGTTCATTAATATCAAAAAAACATGTTTCATAACGGCTGATTTCAACTAATATTGATAACACGTTCAATCAAAGTCATACCTACTCATAAACTACAAATTTATCAAGATTGTCAGTCAAAGATTGATTATATCATTATCTGTCGTGTCATGGAGATATCAGATCATGATTTAGCTATAAATAATATCGAAGATACATATATCTTACTACTACTACATAATATATATATAAATATGTTTCACTTTAGTATCACTATAATTTTAAATATACTATTGTCTTTTCTTTATCAAGTACAATCTGTCGCGCGGGGCCATGCTCTCGTGGCTCTTTGTTGGCCAATACTCAGCTCCTATTAATCGTATCGTGTGGTATAGCCTGCCCTATAGCATTCCTCAATAAATTGATTAATAAATTTGTTTCAGTAGTTCCTGAGACTAGCACGTTCAACCAAATAAACAAATAAACTCTTCAGCTTTATAATATTAGTATAGATATTATCTGTAATATTTTGTAACCCACGCGCTAAAAGCAAGGAATTAAAATATATATTTTTAAGCTATTGCATAGTTTTTATCGCGGGCTTTGAGCGCGGCGACCGAATCAAGAAATTCCGTAACGAAAAACCTAACACTCCCCACTCCGTACGGCACAGTGGTGCGGCGTTGAAAGCCGTGCATCGTCTAACGTCGTTTCAGTTCGGCAGACTTCGGCACGGTGTTTTTGTGCGTGCGACTAGACGTATGCGTGTAGACCATAGATTTAGTACGGATCCTAGGTCTATGGTGTAGAATGTACGAAGCTCGCACGGATCGAGACGAGCTGCTCCGAAATCGGACGAATACGTAAGCAGCTGTTTTGTGTATAAAGTGTTTTAAATATGAATAAACAAAGTGCATTTATAAATGAAAAAAAAATATTGCATAAATATTATAATTGCATAAGTTGATGAAAAATGCTATGCAATAATTTTACCGCGGCAGTCCCCGAGTGCCATTAGTAAAAGCGCACATAAAATAAAATATTTTAAATATCTCCACTAAGTCATCATCAGTGTGTGTGTGTACACCTGTGACATCAATTACGCTATATGATTATTGTGTTAATTTGTCAAACAACAACCATAATATTTGTTATTTCTGGACACCTTTCATTCTCACACTCTCTCTCTCTCTTACACTCTCTTGATAGAGGAGAGAAGATCCTTACCCAGCAGCAGTGAGACATAGTATTCTTACCTGGAATATGGGTTTAAGGTGTGGCCACGCCTCTGGGTGACCTCCAGGCATCAGAGAGGGTCCATATCGAGCACCATCTTCGCCACCGCTTACCTATGCATGGAACAGAGGACATAAGATAATCATTATAAAATAGTCATGCTACGTCATCCAAATGAGATATGCGAATACTATGCTCTATCTCTCACATTTATTTAACAAGGTCAATATCTCCTCAGCAACATAAATTAAATATGATAGATATATGACTATGGCCATATATGACATGATGCACAAAGAATGGCCACTCAGAAAACTGTAAAAAAGAAAGCAATCCAAAATGTTACAAATATTTTTACGCGTTACAAACTTACAATGCACTAGAAAAAACTGAAAATGTTTAGCTTGCCAGACTATCTATTGAAATCCTATCCTTTTGCAGCTTAAATTATAGTTCACTGATAAAATATTATATGATACCTACTGTTAAATATAATACCATTGGTAGGACATACATTTTATTTAGCCAAGATATAATTATGTACTGTTTGCATAAATAGTAATACAACTAAAATACGTAATCTATAACAATCATTTTCTTTGTACACATAAGTACAGCTCACTAAAACATTATAAGAAAGTATAGTAAGTAGCCTGTGCCCAGCAGTGGGACGTTTATGGTAGATCAGTCTATATAATATATGTATATAACCTGCCAGTAATATATACTGGCAGGTTAATTAATAAGTTCTTATCAAGTCCTTACTTTAAAATAAATTTTCATAACATAATATATTTCATCATAATATTATAATGGTTAAACACAATTAACTAATAATAATGATCATTTTTCGTTAACAAATATCATTATCAGCATATTATAATCATCTTAATTGAAAATGCTCATACTAATTAACTTTAGGAAGTTAGTCAAAAGTTCCACATGGTCACACAAGGTATTGGACAACCACAACTACAGGGCATGTTTGTTTTGTAGGTCGACACCAATGACGCAAAATTAAATGTTGTGGGAATCGCATTTCTTTTTTTTTTGCATAATTGGTATCAACTGTTCCTAAAATACCATGTAAGCCTCTAAAATTGACTACTCAATGTGTGTATGACTATACACATAGCTGCATAGTGCTAAACATGTGACAGTAAGAAAATATTACAGTATCATTTTAATATTACAGTATCAGGCTAAGGAGATCGAAAGGCGAATCGGATTAGGGTGGGCTGCTTTTGGGAAACTTGATTCCGTCTTTAAATCAAAACTACCACAATACCTAAAAACCAGGGTATATAACGAATGTGTCTTGCCTACCCTCACTTACGGTGCTGAAATGTGGACGCTCACTAAGCAGAATATGCACAGAATTAAAGTAGCACAAAGAGCAATGGAGCGTTCCATGTTAGGTATCTCCCTCGTTGACCGTGTACCGAACGCGAACGTCGAGATCCGACGGAAAACGAAGGTCGAAAATGTCGGGAAGCGGGTGACGAGGTTAAGGTGGAGGTGGGCAGGACACATGGCAAGAAGGAATGACGGACGGTGGACCAAGGTAGCCACAGAATGGTGGCCTAGAGAAGATATCAGGCCAGTGGGCAGACTACGGCCCGATGGTCGGACTATATCGTCAAGATCATAGGATCTCATTGGACGCGACTGGCACAGGACCGTGAAAATTGGCGCTGTAGAGAAGAGGCCTATACCCAACAATGGGTGAATGTGGGCTTATGATGATGATGATCATTTTAGAATTATGTAAGATAAAGAAAGAAAACAAATAATACTAAACTACTATACAATTAATTAGGGTTCATACTTACACCCATGCCAACATAGAGTATACCGGTTGACTGCAATTCTTTACACCAGCGCTGTGTGTCAATATATTGTGAATTACCACCATCAATGATGATGTCACCCTTACTCAAAAGTGGAACTAATTTCTTCACAAATTCGTCCACTGCAAAACCGGCTACAAAGGAAAAACAGTTTAAAACAGGCTTATCTTGAGTGAGAAGATAAATGTAATTGAAAGATACAAATTATAATTATATATATATATAATTATAGTTAAGCCTAAAAATTCCTCCTAAGAATCTAATCCTCTCAAGAATTAAATAATACAGGTAATTAGAACCTTATCTGGTGGAAATATGCCCGAAATTTGCGATTTGTACCTCCAACGGCTGGTTCGCCCACCAATTTTTTTTTTAATTGATGGGTCATTATATGTATATATTTTATTATTTGCTGGGCGAACGTTTTAGCGATTGCTATAAATAAAAATATATATATCTAGGAAACGGATTTTTTTATACAGATACCATAAATTTGTGCATATTTGTGCCAAAATTTTCATTAACATGACTAGCATGGTTATTAATTTAGTATTAATAACTAGGAGTTATTAATTTATTTCCTAGGAGCAGGATAATCAACTAGAGTTTTATAGAAAACTTATTGTATTTCATATAAACATGTCTTACTTTACCTTTAACTAACAGCATTACTTTTCTGGGTTTCTTTAGTTTTGCAACCATATCTTCTAAAGATTTGGCACCAATAATCTTTGTTCCTTTAGCCTCATTCTGGAGAAACTCATCTACCTAAAAGTTTAAGTTAAAGTGTAATTCACAATTTAACTGTTTACTGTTCTACGAATTATATGTTTACATATTATTATTACATTTTTAGCAGAAAAAGAAACTAAAATGCTGTGTTACTGTCCCATGATATGGCACTTTTATGGGTTAGTTTTGTGTATAAGATGAGTGAGTATATCTAACATACCTTAGCAACTGTTCTGTTGTATGCACAAACAACAAATCCCTTGTCATTCATGTTCAGAATTATATTCTGGCCCATGACAGCCAGCCCAATAAGAGCAATGTCTGCTTGAGGTCTGAAAAAAACAGTGTCTTCTAAAGAACAAATCTCACACTTATTAGATCTTTGTCACCATGGTGTAGCGGTTTAAAAAAGATGAAAGATGTGTTATAAGTTAAACAATAAATACTGCAATGAAAAGGAAAATACAAACCCGTGCACATCACCAATATTAACTTATGGGGGCAGTGACCTAGGTAAATACATACATAATTAAAAATAGATTACATGCCAAAGAGCCATGTAGAAAAATATTCTGGGCTATACTAAAAGAGCTAAAGGTATAAGACACATGGCGAATAGACCACATGATTAGAGAGAAATGTGATCACCTCACAGAACACACGGTCTCCTAGATTTTAAACAAAGATAGAAAGACGAAAAAAATTGAAATGTTGCACCAACACCCAATAATTTACTCAATTAAATTATATTAAAGAGTTGTAATTTATTTTTGAAATTTATGTTGGCAATAATAAATAGCCATAATAATAAAAATTCTCTGTGACAGGGCTTGGTCTCTAATGTAACATTGTCTTTTTAAAATAATAATAAAAAAAAAAACTTTATATTAACAACTATGGTATTTTTTATATTCTAACAAAAACATGACATGGCTACAGCCTACATGTGCTGGACTTGGAGAGCATGACTTGCACTTTATTTCCTTCTACCTAACCCTCCAAAATCTTGAAACTGGTACTAAGTTGTAACACTATTAATAAAACTTGGTCATTAATCTATTAAATGCAGCTGCTTAGCTGCTCTATGATCAAAGTAATAAAATCTTCTTATCATATTCGAATTGTTGGATATTCACAACAAAAGTGGTCAAGAGATTAACTCTGGAAAAAGTATGCTTGCCCTTGACATGTTTTTAATTACTTTATTGGTTACAAAATCAGTTTATTCCAACTGTGTTTCCATCATTCATATAAAAAAATATTAAGATTTTCAATACCATAATCTAGTAAATATCGTTTGATATCTTTTATCTTAAACATAATTATAATATGCACTTGAAGTAATAGTGAAAACAAGCTATTCTAAGGAGTGGTCACCTTCAAATAACCTTGTGGCCTAACTAAATACAGTACTTACGACCATTCTATATTAAGTACTTTGCTTAAACTGCAGTGTTTGCTAATATTTTACTCATTGAAAGTACTATTATTCTTATATTAATATAAAATAACAGTTGACAACAAGTTATCAGCACATGTTGCAAACCTCTTGACCTTGTATTATAGTGAAAATGCAGTCATGATACCTTGAAATTAAATAAGAATTATTGTTAGGTGTATGTACAGCAAAATGATTTTTTACACAATTACAACATGGTCACTGATTTCTTTGACTTATTTCTTTTCCAATAAACTTCAGACTTACAAAGTCGTGCTCTCATTAACAAGTCAAGTTATGTAAAAATTAATTAAAAATATAACTCACTGTGCCATTTTACTGATGATTATGTATTTATGCCGGTTAAAAAAGCGCTGCGTTCACTGTAGGTTTTCAAGTGATAATGAATATTTAATAATAAAATACTATGTTATGAATGACACTATAAAGAAATACTTCACTGGAAGATTAAATCTTAACACGTCACGGTGACTGACTCAACAAAGTTTCAACAAAAGTTAGTTAAGTTGAGGACTGTGGAGTTCTTCGAGTTGCTCATTAAACTTTACCAGTGTTGCCAACTCAAATTTAAAAAGAGAGCCAGAACACATTTGAAAAAGTGCTAAAAAAGAGCTAAATTTCTTTTAAAAGAAGAACTAAACTTTGTCAATGAAATTTTATTTGACAAAAAGACACATTTAATGGTATCGAGAAGAAAATCGCAAATCAAAAAACAAAAATAGAGCTAAAATCTTGAAAAAAGGATCTAAAGAGCTAAGTCATCTTTTTTAAAGCTGAAAACCACACACTCACACATCACACTCACACACATCTCACACATCACACACAATCTAGTGTTAAGATGATACCTTTTTTATTGTGTTCTGTTCTAGATGCATAAATAAGTTAAAATAGTAAATTGTAAATCCTTAATTGGCTATAAGATTAGTTAATAAGCAAAATTGTATAAATTAAGAGCTGTGGATTTTATGAATAAACAAATGAAAAAAATAAAAAAAATCAATCATGAATAACGCTCATCGGCTCATTCCACTGATTGACAATCATGGTCAGTCAAACCCAAAATTTCAAAGGGAATACACGTGTTCGCGGACAGTGTTGCCAGGCGCATTGCACGATTTATCTGCATACCAAACTGCAAAAATCTGTATTAAATCTGTATGCCATTTTGCAAGAAATCTGTATGATCAATGAAAAACTATGATATTATGCTGTATTTAAAAAAAAACAACAACCATTTCCCTACTTTCAAACTAAAATTGTTTAAACTGTAGGTACTCAGTTACTTCACAATTTTTAAAAGATAAATCGTTCCATATTTAATTTTTATTTAAAGAACAAAAGGTTTATTGTGATTGTGAATAGACATTATACGTGCATTAAATTATAGAATTAGACGTTAAATTCAAATAAGTAAATAAAAAACAAATTAACAACATACATTTAATAAACAATACCCGTTCTGGCAGTCGGGTGTAAAATAACAAACCAACTAAATCAAATATTTCGAAATAAAACATAAATTTATTTTTCTTTACGTATACATATTTTATTAATATCAACAAATTAAATATGTAGAAAGCAAATAAAACTTAAAATTTACTTATACATATTATTACTATTAAATTTGAACAGTAATTTATTGTCAGTTAATATGACCTTGTTATTTTTCGCTTAGTCTTAGTAGTATTTATGTTGTTTAAATTTATACAGTAAAATTCCTTAAAATTATCTGTATCCGATTGTCATCAGAATCTGTATCGCAGATCGAAAATCCGTATAAATACGGAGAAATCCGTATATCTGGCAACACTGCCTAAATGACGCCTGATTGATGAAACTCAAGATTTTCGTCAATCAACCGTCAGTCACCGCATAAACCGCATTACACGATAGGTTATTCGTCAGTCACGGACTCACGGCCGTTTCTGTGGTTTTAACTGACGGTTGCATGAGCGTGTAATGGCTGCCTAAAAGAGCTATGTTGGCAACACTGAACTTTATGAGTTTCTCGCAAGGAAGCAAAGAGTGAAGTGAATGAAAATATAATTAATATTATATTGAATGAATCAAGTGAATGACAAAGAGAATTTTGTAGAGATGTAGCAAAGCGTACGTATTCGGTACAAAGTAACGGGTGCGCTGTGTAGTGCCGAGTATTGAATCGTTAGTCACGTATTAATTAATATAATTTAATTTCGTTACTCGCATTTTCCGTATTTTAGAACTGATAATAATTACTTTTTATTGATTGATTTAGGCAAATAAATACAATTGTTTTAGTTAAGGCAAGTGATCTTAATACGTGAATAGAAATTGTTTTTTAATCGTGCGTTATATGCGTGAACGCACTTACTACACTTACGAAAAAAAAAATATGTACCTATTAAGTTTTTTTATTTTTAAGAGCAATTTTGTGTCAAATTTCGTGGTTTTCAATTTTTACTTATTGAACCAAGAGATATTTTAAAAATATGTTCAATACACTTTTTTAGAATAACGTAAACCGATATAAAAAGTAAAAATCCGTAATGCTGTTATTTTTCTACGCCCTGGAAGTTCCAATGTGTTATTTGCATATAAATAAAACTGTAAACGCAATGATTTCTTACTTTTTACACACCTTTCACGAAATATGACACTAAACGGCGTCTCCTAAGAATAAAAGTTCTAGTCCATGCATGATGGAATCTGTGGAATCTGGTTATTGTGATATTATAGTAAATCCATTGCAAATTCATCACTTTTCCGTCAAATCTTAGGGATATAACTAAATGACAGATTACTTGTAACTCTGACCGATTTTTACATATTTAAAAAATGCACCTTGCGTAGCTAGACAAGTAATTTAATTATATTTTGTATATTAGTAGTTAAGGGCAGAGGTACAGTAAAATGCACTCTCTACTAACTTAAAGTCTCTTTTAATCAACTTTACACATAGATTTATTATACGGTGTACATAACTATTACAGAATTTACACATTTAAGCCAAACGCGAACAGTAAAACACAAATATATCGTCAACATGAACTACGACCTTTCGCATCGGAGGCGCGGAGGAGAAGGCAGTCGCCGCGGCTTCGGTCGAGCTCCTTCCCTTCTGCGTCTGCGGGTCGCGGGCGCAGAGATGGGAAGGTGCAACGCGTGAATTGGCTCGCGGCGCTCGCGCCACAGCGCATAGCAACAAGTCCCGCATTACATGGTCAATCCTATCGTTGTCCGTGTTACAGTAGTTTTTTATTTTATTTATTAGTTTATTTAAATATATTTTGTACTAAGTACGAAAAATGCTACTTCATCTTTACTTTGTCTTAACGAACATAATACACAACACAAATTGATGCGATGCTCTGTCATTAGGTATCAAAAGTAACGAGTAATGTAACGATACGATAGTAACGAGTAATGATTGTCATAGTAACAAATACATAGGTGTACAAAATTTTTCGTTACTTTTCACCTCTAAAATTTAGTGAATGCTGTGAGTGAATGAAACTGATAGTGAAAGCATGATTTTTGATTTTATTAATTTATATCGGCTATGGATACAAGTCCTTTCAGTCGCCTCTACGCATGATCGATCCGCGACGGCCGTCCGTGCACGATGCACGTCGCACGACGCAAAATGATAGTGTGTAGGCTTGCTGGACGTCAATAAATTATCCCCTCATTATCATATTACATTCCCAAAAAAATACATACATATAAATATTTAGGTATTACATTTAAAAATTTGGAGAACCACTGTACCACTTGTGGTATCGGGTATAGGGACCAAACTACCAGTGGTTCTAGGTTCCTGAGATAGGAACATACTCACGATGCGAGCCGTGACCAGAACCCATCCATCTAACGCTAGCCTCCTCAGCCTCAGGTGTCGATGGAAGCTGTTGGCAATCAGCCCACTGACTGCGATGACTATCGGAAAAATAATCGCCAAATCTACATCCCATATTATTATGTCGACAAACTCGTGAGCAAGTTCCAAATATTTTATTTTGTACCTAATTATATCCTTTTCTGTTTTCACGAGAATTTACACGCTTTAATCGGTCTGTCACAATAACTAACTATAAACAAATTATTACTGACATCTCTAATAGTATCTTATAGTAAAATTCTAAAATCATGATCTACGTTTACCGATATCGCCGCCAATTTACGTCATGCTCAATCAAAACTAAAAATACGTACAAAACGGTGTCTCTCTTTAAATTGAAGTTAGCAACGAAACTAGGTATATAGATTTTTTCTTAATAGAACTAGAATTTTATAGATATTCCATAGAATTTTCTATGTAACTTATACTCATTAAAGTAAATGTGGTTCCGCCAAGAAGCATGACGTGCCAATTTGCCACATTGCCATTTTCAATCTGACAGACGCCTGTGTAGAATTACACGAACCATTTGGACCCACTTTTGACACATTACGCGTCAAAAGTGTAAGTGATTACGACGCCCGAGCGACAGATCCACAGAACACTTATACCCTTACGGGAGTTACGGGGATGCAGAGAGAGAGAGAGAGCAGCTTTAGGCGTCCATTAGACGCTCATGCAAACGTCAATCAAAACCACAGTAACGGCTGTGATTGACGAACAGTGTTGCCACATGCCAAACCAGAAAACCTGGTTGCAGTCTAAAAATCTGTATAAAATCTGTAAAAGTTACATTTTTAATTTTATTAATTTCACTGTGGTACTTTACATAGATGAAATTAAACATATTTATTGCTTATTGTACATGTTTTTATTAATTTTACAAAATATTAATTACATATAATACCTTATATATAAACCTTCAGACCCTATGCCACTTGATAAAACGAACACAACATAAATACAGACCGTAATTAGAAAGTCAGAGCATGTTCTTACTAGATATAAAAGTCTTGGAATATCTGCACCGCAAACTGGCATCAATATGAGAATAATTTATTGTTATGAGACTTACAGTCAAACAAATTGCAGCTATTCCTAAGGAAATGGCTAGTTGACGCATGAATATTCAAATATGATACGAAACTAAAATAAGTTGTTACCCGACTGCATAAAGCAGATGATCAAATGTAAAAATCGGTACTAATACAAGTGCGTAACTATTTTTTAATTTTATCATAGGCTGAGTCTAATCCCAAAAATCTGTATATAAATAAGGTCAAATCTGTCATCTGTAATACAAACTAAAATTCTGTATCGATACAGATAAATCTTTATAACTGGCAACACTGTTGACAAATAACCTATCGTGTAATGCGGTGATTGACAGTTGCATGATGCTGATTGACAAAAATATCGATTTTCATCAATTTTTGTGATTGACAAAATGCCATTGCAAGTTTACTCAAAAGTCATGATTGACAGCTGCTTATAAAGGTTATAGGCACTGATCTGTATTACCTCTATTACCTGAGATATTTACAGGTCAGTGGTTATAGGCAATTTAACATCACGCTAAGGCTAATAGGAGCTGAGCAGTGGCCAAATAAAGACCGACGGAAGCGAAGCCTTACGCGACTTCTAGTCATTTATAAAATAATAACATGTATCCATAACCTTTAACTATGGACGTGGAGTCTCAGAGGCCCCGCAGGTTTTGAAAAATTCGGGAACAGTACCTTCCTCGTCTTCCCCGACGACGCTGAGCCGCTCGGTACCTTTCATATCTATGGTGAAACTATTGTAGAAGCATTCGATTCCGTCACCCACATGAAAACACGATAGTATTTAAATTTTTTTAATTTGACGTGGGCCTGTGAGACCACGATTATAAATATAATGTACCTATTTACAATATTGTAGGATTTTCTTTTAGTTTTTTTTATAAAAATGGATGATTATAACCAGGAATACACATCGAAAATGAAAAATACTTAAATAATAACTTCTAATAAAACAATAAGCCATCTAAAAATCAAGGTGCAAAAATGTTTTGTGTTTAGAATCCCTTCAATTGAAGATCAGATAACTACGTTTTTCACCGCCTCTAATGATTCAGACATCGAAGATGGTATTAACGATTTAGTGATTTCTAAATGGTATGAGCCATACTCCGTAACATAATACAATTTCTTTTGGCAATACTTCTTCTTTGTTGCCCACAGATGATAGAAAGAACGTGTTGTGCATGTGCAAAGATTGCCAATAATCTACTGAATATGTATGTCAAATTTTTTGTTTTTATACCTGAAAGGTATTTTTTTCAGTTTGCTTACTTGGAATAGTATATTTTTTCAAAAAAATACCGAGTAATTTTAATCCTTGAGATACAGAGGTCTCTGCGACCCTACGAGCACCTTAGGTTATATGCTCGCTGCTGCGACACCACGTCCATGGAAGTGTTATAAAAAAATGACGTCCACAGTTAAAGGATAATTACTCCAGAAATAGAATTACTGATAACTACAACCCCCTTATTACAAAATACGAACTAAGCATTAAACTAGGTTTAAATTAACAACTTATCCCCTTATAACGAAATACGGACTAAGCATTAAACCAGGTTTTAATTGACAAGTAAACAATGGCATATGTCAATTTAAACCTGGTTTAATACTTAGTCCATATTTTGTAATAAGGGGTAGGAGTGTTCGCAACGGCTATATATTAAAAACGCGTTCTAACGATACGCTATTTTTTTAAAACCTGTTATTTTTACAGCTATAATATATTAGTAATATATTTATATTAGTTTGAGGCCAACGGTTTTCAACGATGCGGCGCTATTCGTTTTAACGTAACGCATACTGTTGTGTTATGGATGGATTTATTTTAATAACAATTTATTCTAATAATTCGTAAATGATGTATACCTACCGTGAGTTTATTGTGAGATTTGTAAGTGATTATTAGCGAATATTAGAGATCATTTAAAAGCGATTAGGTAAAACGGACCTATAATTTAAATAAACTCAATGAAATTTACTTCTAATATAATAATAATAATATAATATTCTACCACATTTACACAGCGCCATCTAGTCCCAAATTAAGCAATTATATTTGCTTGTGTTATGGGTACTAAACAACTGATATACTACTTAAATACATTTTTTTTTAAATACATACATATTATAGATAAATTACACCCAGACACAGAACAAACGTTTATGCTCATCACACAAAGATTTGTCCTGCGTGGGGATCGAACCCACGACCTCCGGTTTAGCAGTCAGGGTCACTAACCACTAGACCAACAGGTCAGTCAAAGTAATAAAAGTATATAATACTTATACACTTTTATTTACAGTTTTAACCTATTAAACCTATTACCTAATTAATTATAGACCTATATTGACTAAACTTATTATAACAACGCAAACTAAAAGCAAACTGAAAGCTAAGAAAATGCAAACAAGAAACTCGCTCACGTCTGGCATAAAAATTGCATCCGCACTATTCAAACAATGCGTCCGTACTGATTTCAAATTTCATTAAAATATAACTGAATAAAATATTACTTACTACTACCTACTACCTACCTAAAATTTTGAAAAATAATCGTTCAAACGTTGGTCGCCGAGTGTCGCAAAGAGCCTTCTGACCTAACCTATCCAAGTCGGGATGAACTAAAAAGTAATTTCGTCATATCTCAGAAACGGTGGACCTGAGCGTAAAATTAATCGAAAATTTTACAATTTCAGTTTTCATACAAATTCGATCAAAATTATTTTAAGTCTCAACTCCATATAAAAAGTGACGAAATTTTTCTAAGTGTCGGGACCCTTTTTGCGACACCCTAACCCAAACGTTTGTTTGATTCGATTAATCAATCTAGTATCCAGTTACCTTACGATAAAGCATAATTTCGCATAAAATGCAAATAACGTCCAACAATTTTCGAAACTAATATTTTTAGGTACAGTTGGAATTTTAACCTATGGTCTTTATTTTAGAGCATAACTTGGCATGTAATAGAAATAATAAATCATTACGATTTGTTTCAATAAAACGTTGCCGAAAAAAGATTAGTATTTAATTGAAATGAATATGTTATTTAATTGGATTAAGCAATGTACTTCGTATGCAGTCAGGTTAAAGCTTAATTTCGCATAAAAAAAATAACGAACAACTGGAAACTAATATTTTTAGGTACAATTGGAATTTTAACCTTATTGCATTAAAAATAGAGCATAATTTGGCGTGTGACTTGTGACTCGGTCGGTCGGTGGGATCGGGATGAGTTCGAAATTTGACCTCGAGTGACCTTAACACGGCGTTCGTTCAGTGTTGGTTCGCAAAAATAATAGGATGACGTAAATAGCTATTATTAGTTTTTGTATTTAATAAATAATAGGTAATATAAATATATTTTTTATTAGGGTATTTATTCCGCTTTAAAATATAACGAACACTCTTAAATGGACGCCTTTTTGATTTTGTTTCATTTGTTTGAATCTGCCGCCTTCCCCCCCCCCCTCTTCTCAGTCGCACTGAGATAAGACTACAGATTTTTCTAATATTTTCAGACTAATTTACAAGTAAAACGTAGTGGTTTACTGGTTATCTTTAAGGTGAAGACGTGAAGACAGGAAGACAAGAGAGTGAGAAGGCACCTATCAAAATGGTATGTCCAAATGTACTCTGTGGGTACAAAAAAAAACAAGGGTTTTGTCCCAACATATAGAATGTTGGGACAAAACCCTTGTTTTTTTTTGTAAAACCCTTTGTTTTAATTATAAGTACTTACTTGTTTTATGACTTTTAAAATTTCAGATAGAAAAAATCTTTAATGGTGTTTTACTGTTATACTATTGGTGGATGATGCCAAGCCACCCGCTACTCGCAGCAGGTAGTTGTAGGTCACTGCACACAAAATGCAGTCTTAAGGTGGTCATGCATGAAATTTTTCGATAGTACTTACTATAATAACAATAAATGTATTGTACTGTACTCTGTGGTTAATTATAACCGTGGAAATGTAGGTAGTTATCTACCCTTGAGGACTTTTCAAAGTCAAAAATTGGGCAAATGAAAATTCTGATGTATTAATCTTTTTATTTTGTTTACATAGGCTATGAACAATAACCAAGGACATAGACCCCTACTGCCAACACCACCAGAACAGGCCCCGCTGCCCGACAACATCTGCAGAGACTTTACATGGGGTAGATGTATTATGGGTGCACATTGCAAGTACCGTCACTTATTTGATAGAAGATTTTTGAAGAAGATAATAAAGTTTTGTCACAATTATCAAAATACATGGTGCTATGACGAAAATTGCACCTATTTACATGTAAGCCCGGAAGAAGAATATGCTTTTTGGACATACAATCAAATACCTCGAGTCCTACTAGAAAGATATCAAACTATGGCATGGAGGAATATGTACTTAGATCAACTACCACTATCACTTCTACTTAGACCACCACCACCACCAGCATCACTACCACTGAGACCACCACCAGCACCACCAGCACCACTACAAATGAGACCACCACCACCACCACCACCACCACTACCACTGAGACCACCACCAGCACCACCAGCACCACTACAAATGAGACCACCACCACCACCACCAGCACCACTACCAGCGAGACCACCACCAGCACCACTACCACTGAGACCACCACCACCACAACTAAGACCACTGCAACTAAGACCACAACCACCAGAAATGCAACTGCAAGCACTATGGGGTGCAGATTTAGCACAGCTTTTAATGGCACCTCCTCCAGCTCCGCCTATAGTTGCATTACCGTCAGTAAATGTATCACCTTACAATGACCATGTATCATCGACCACAGATGGAGGTATGTCCAGTATTTCTATAATTAAAACTTAATTCCATGACTTTTTAACCATTTGGTCTTTCTTTTTTTTATGAATGTGATTGGTAAATATTGTTTGCTTGTAACCAATTTAATGAATTAATCAGAGCCTGTTATAGCAGATGCTATTCTAGGGATTGAACATTTCATTTTATAGACTATATTGGTATCAAAGCAAGCACCTTCTACTCTACCAATTAGGCCCAAGACAAATGCGGTTACCCCTTCGCTTCCCCTAGTGACATGACAGCAATAGTGTCCTTCTTGGTGGTAATCATCACCTCCAAGAAGGTATTAATCATTTTTTGGTATCGGTATTAGCCTCTTCCGATTGTTAAATAATAATATTTATTCATGAAAGTTACAAGGTACATAAGTCTTATGACTATAATAAATTATTCTATAGAATGCAGAAATTAACTGTGATGCATACATTTTGCTATAAACAATAAGAATGTTGGGAATTATATTAATTGAAGTGCAATTAAGAATTTAGTGGATAGCTGGATAAAAAAATGTGGCTAAGTGCAATAGATCGTTAATTTCTTAATGATTTAAACCAGATGCATTACAATTCTCTTTTTTTTAATCTAATATATTTATTTAGTATATTTTTATACAGGTAGGTATTTTAGTTACGCTGCACTCGACTGAAGTTCATATGTAGTAGTATGAAGTGGTTCACATCTTACTTATTGGACAGTTTTTTTCCATCTCAAAGTTTACAAACATCACAGTAAAGCCAGTTTTAAATTCATGTAACCCGATGAAGTACCAGTGCATTGCACAGACTAATAAGGGATACTACGCATGTGCATTGTGTAACATAACAGTTGTCATCATAGATTATACACTATCACACACAGAGTACATTTGTATCACAGACTAATAATGGATATTTGTATATAGGAGCTATCACAACACAATTCACAGACCTAATAGTAGATGTACACTATAGGGAGTGATTGATACAAAAGATGTATAACCTTTCTAAATACGTAATCACTCTTTAAATCTTTGGTTTTGAAATTACATCTTTAACTCATTACATTATGATTGAATTTAGTCAGATGGAATGATGTCTGATGGAAACAAACAAATATGTAGATGTAAAAGATTTAAAAGAGTGATACCTAGATGTATCTTTCGAATGAAAAGATTTATAAATCACTGATCTGATAGATGTTTTAGTTTGCACATCACTAATACGGAGTGTACGAAGGGAATTTCATGTCTATCTTTGGCACGGTAGTCATGGAGTTGTAAAAAAACTGTTTTTTTTTTCTGTAAAGAAAAAAAAAACGTTTAAAAAAAACATGAAAAAAACAGTTTTTTTCTGGAGTAGGTTTTTTCAAGAGTACGAAAATAAATGATCTAAGTACTCCAATTTAAAAAATATTGCAATGCATCCGATTTATATAGGCATCCCAAATTTAATCTCAAAATGGACATCACTAACGACCGATTTCAATAATCTATCTATCTATGGATTTGGCTACTAAAGTTAGAATTTTGACACATTTTGTATGGAGCTCAAAACTTTTTGACTTAAGCTAAATATTTCAAAACTAGTAGCCAAATCCATAGAGAGATAGATTATTGAAATCGGATTTATATTGCAAGATTGATGACATACAGCCACCGGGACAGGTGGATCCAAACAAAAAGTGTAAAGCACTAAGTTGTAGACAATTTGTTAAGCTTTCGTTAAGTAGAAGGATTTTTTCTCTTCGAACGTACCGTTTTCGAGTTATAAGCCAAAAAGTCAAAAATGGTACCTATCCCCCTTCCCCCACTCCGGCTCACCTCCGAAACATCAGGTCTTTTAGTCAAGTTTTTGAAGAAATCGCTTAGGTTCCTTTCCACGCACTCTACATCCCCTTTTAGAGCCTTCGTTGACCGGACTAATTGTCTCAACTTTTTTGAAAAAAAACCAAATGTAGGTAAAAAACGGCGGTGCCAAGTTATTTTTCATGTTTTTTTCAATTTACATCTTTAGGTAGTCATTTTTAACAAGATGTGGCTGAATCATGTCTATGTTGCTAATCAAATATGATAGAAGGAAATTTCCAGAAATTACTTTATTTATAGAAACAAAAAGGTTATCTATTTAATATTAATTATTTATTATGTATGTATTTACAAAAAAAAAAAAATGTATTTAAGTAGTATATCAGTTGTTTAGTACCCATAACACAAGCAAATATAATTGCTTACTTTGGGACTAGATGGCGCTGTGTGAATGTGGTAGAATATTATTATTATATTATTATTATTATTATCTGTCTGTCCAAATGTGACATTATAAATTATAATATTGATATGACATCATAATTTATGATGACATCGGTCGATAGATGTTCAATTCCTAGAAACTTTGCCTTCGAGCATCTGTGATAAATGTGATAATAGGCTCTGGTAATTACACTTCTCATCAAAAAAATCGAAACATCTTGCAATTTGATGTTTCGGAAGGATTTTAGAAAAATATTTATTTTTAGGAATAAATTTTAATTATAGCTTAGTAGGGGGTAGTATGACGTTTGTAAATCCAAATCATAATGTTCTAAATTCATATCAAATTTTTATTAACTTAGTGTTTTGTGAGTAATCTTTACCCTATGTGGAGAACAATACACGCAAATGAATAAACAGTTCAGAAACAGTTTATTTAGTAACTTGTATTTCCTCCTCTGGCTCGTATCACTGCTTCCATCCGGTTTTTCATCGATGATAAGAGTCACAATTAAATGTTGTGGAATATTATTCCATTCTTCTTGAATTGTGTTTTGCAACTGGCCAAGAGATGAGGCAGGATCTCTTGCTCGAATTCGTCTTTATACCCGACTGCCAAAAAGGAGGGTAATGTTTTTAATTCATCCCATAGGTGTTCAATGGGATTCATGTCGGGGCTCATTGCTGGCCATTCCATAACAGAGATACCAATCAATAGTGACAAAAAAATCAAGTGTTTCGATTTTTTTGATGAGAAGTGTATTATCATAAATATGTGAGGGGTAACAAAGTTAAATTATGGAAGTGTGTGTGTGGATGGGATTTGATGTATTAGAGCAATATTAGGTGAATGTGAACGGGAATATTAGAAGGGGACGACCTAAAGAACATTCCATGACAAATTGGGGGAATTAAGAAAGGATAGGTCAGGAGTGTTACAAACCTTTTTAATGTGGAAGTTGTTTAAAAAAGAAATTATTATACTTTATACTTTAATTTGGGATTGTAGGAAAATAAGAAAACCCTCATTATATTATATGTATGGCATTTATTTAAAAAAAAATCCACATTTAATCCCATTTAATTTAATAATAATATTTTACCATATTCACATAGCGCCACCTAGTCCCAATATTAAGCAATCATATTTTTGCTTTTGTTATGTAAAGGTACTAAACAACTGAATTACTAATTATTTTTTTTGTAAACATATACATACTAGCTGTACTCGCGACCTCGTCCGCGTGAAATCAATAAATTTTTTCTAAAATAAAAGTAGCCTATGTTACTCCTTATTACATCATCATCTGCCAGTGAAAGTCCCGTCAATATCGGTTCAGCCGTTCCAGAGATTAGCTGGAACAAACAGACAGACAAAAATTGTTATTTTGGTATATTATTAATTATTATATTTATTATGTACCGTTAATACATTTATATGCATGTAGTAAAAAGCAGTTATTTTAATATTACAAAACAAACAGACACTCCAATTTTATTAATTTGTATAGATTATTATAGATAAATTACACCCAGACACAGTTATCATCCCATTCTAAATTAAAATTCTTTAAGGGCCTCTGCGTGTTGGACCTTTCCCCGCGTAAGCCTTCCAAAAGGACCGGGTATACCTCTCACCTTAGAGAAGTATAGCCGTGAAAAAAGAGACATAATAATAATAATAATATTCTACCACATTCACACAGCGCCATCTAGTCCCAAAGTAAGCAATTATATTTGCTTGTGTTATGGGTACTAAACAACTACTTACTTACTTACTAACTACTACCTAACCTACCTACCTAATGTAATTAAGTAGTAGTAGTACTAACTACTACTACTACTACTTAATTAAATTTTTTTTTGTAAATACATACATATTATACATAAATTACACCCAGACAGTTATCTCACAATCATGCTCATATTTGTTCTGGGTGGAAATAGAACCCACGACCTCCGGATTACCAGTCAAGGTCACTAACCACTAAGCCAACAGGCCAGTCATTTTTTTAGGGTTAGCCGTAGCCGAAATGGCAAAACGGTATAAAAGTTCCGTTTTGCGTTTTCGTCATATCCGTCCGTCCGTGTGTCACAGGCATTTTACTCAAAAACTACTCGATGTATATTGATGAAATTTGGAGAATAGGTGTCTTGTGTGGGCCGCTACTAGGTTTGGTAGTTAAATAATAATAATAAAAAAATTCCACACACATTTACGGGTGGCACATACTTCGACAGATTTTATAAAACACTAAGGTTTCTAAGAATTATTTGATTATGTGAAATTTTCGGAAATAAACGCTCCGAAAGTAGGATAACCAGTCCCCTTCCCACTATTTTCTAAAAATCTGAAAAAAATCAGAATAATAACGCTGCACACAATAAACTATGAGCCGGTCTGTGTGAACGCACCCTTAGGTGCGTTTTAGCTGCTCCACCCAACATGTGGTGCAATATTGAGATAAAGACTGGTATAGGGATATAATTATATAGACTAGTGTTCATTTGTCATGCGGTAAGACATCTTGTAGGGATTTAAAGATAAATTAATCGCCTTACTCTTGTTGTGCCTAAATCTAAGTGTTTGTTCCATTTTAGTTTGTAGTCGATTTGCACGTCCAAGTATCGTAACTCTTCGACCCACGTAAGTTCTGGGCAGTTACATTCATTGCGTTAATTATGTACAATAATTGTACAATGTTTTTATTTTTCAGATCTACCACTAATACTCGTGGATCCCGAATATGGGGGGGCATCTATTGATTATCCCACGTAAGTATTGTAAATTTATTAATTTAAACCTGGACGATTTAGCATTAGTTATAAATATTTTTTAGGTTTACTATTGTTTGACAAAAAACGTATGACAAATTATCATTTTAAAAACAACGTAAGAACAACTAGGTAATCATTTGACAAAATTTCATTTCTAAAACACATTACTTTAAAAACAATCGTTTGACAAAATACAGGTTTCGCAAATGTTTTACTTCCCAAATATTCCACTTGTTAAAATATTATTTTAAAAATGTTCATTTGACTAAATAATTCGTTTGTCTAATTGGTGTTATAACAAAATGACAGAAGATAACTTAATAGTAAAAACAAACGCCTTTTTGTATGTTTCAAAAGGAGGTATTTTGGATAATTTTACTGAAGTACGTCAATTTAAAAAAATTCACTCTGCCTGCTTAACTAAGCGAAATAAGTAGAATTGGGTTCTTTCGTTGTGGTCGCAGTTCTAACCGAATCTAACCTACATTTTGTCAAATGTTATTTATGCTATACATTGTTTTGCCTTCTACATGTTTAAAAAATAATCCATTATATGAAATGAAGTTTAGACATAACAAAATTTTGTCTGGTACATAATTTGTAAAATGAGTAGTTTGTTAAACAATAGTTTGTAAAATGATAAATTTATCAAGTATAATTTTGTCAAACCTTGTTTTATAAATGAAAATTTGTCATTTGTTTTTTGTCAAATGATTGGACACATAATTTTTACTATTTTAAAGGACATTTTAGAAACATTCTAAACTCTTTATTATTTTTTTACTTTATTATAGGAATAGTATATGAAATGGATATTTTAAATTTCAAATAATTATTTTTTACACACACACACACACACACACCTTGTCATTGAATATGTACTGAAAAATATGCTTCTTACTTATAGTTACTATATATATATATATATATATATATAACTGAATACCTAAATGAAACTATCAAATCAAAACAATGATAATTAAATTCTAATTCTTATAAAATTATTAATAATATATTATTATAATTCATTCATTCTACAAAAAAAAAACAAAGTAATTAAATATTTTTATTTGATATAATTTTAGACATTCTAGAGTATTGATTAAAAAATGTACCTTACTTAGGTACATTATTTTAGGCATACTTATCTATACATATAAAATGCTTTGTCCTGAATGACTGACGGATCAACGCACAGCCTACACCGCGGATCGTAGAGACCTGAAACTTGGAGACTGTGTTCTTTGTATGACGTAAGCATCCGATAAGAAAGGATTTTCCGAAATTCTACCCCAAGGGGGTGAAAATGGAGGGTAAAGTTTGTATGGTTTGTATAACGTGATTCCTTGGTCCAATCTACTTCCAATTTTGCATAAACATTCTTTATCAGAATTGATGAAAGACCTGTTTCGTATTTTATTGAAATTCATCCCCTAACGGAGTTAATAACAGGATTTTCATTTTATGTAGTACAGTTTTCGTAACTATGGTTACTAAAAACAACTCAATGCTAAAAACTTCAAAATTTTACATGTTCAATTTTGAAATAGGGTAAACTATAGGTACTATGTATTTTAAAAACGAATATTAAGAATTGCTATAGCACAAAATACCTGCCTCTTCCATGTCAAAAGAGGGGGGGGGGGACACAATTTATGCTATGAGGGTTCTGTTTTTGCCATTTTAGCTACGGAACCGGTCAGGTCAGGTCTTTCATCAATTCTGATAAAGAATGTTTATGCAAAATTGGAAGTAGATTGGACCAAGGAATCACGTTGTTCCATACAAACTTTACCCCCCATTTTCACCCCCTTAGGGGTAGAATTTCGGAAAATCCTTTCTTATCGGATGCTTACGTCATACAAAGAACACATCTTCCAAGTTTCAGGTCTTTACGATCAGCGGTGTAGGCTGTGCGTTGATCCGTCAGTCAGTCATTCAGGACAAAGCATTTTATATGTATATATATACTATGAATATAATATATGCAAGCAAATCACCAAGTCTTGAAGCAAGGGCAAATATTGTGGTAATATGGATCGAATGGCTTTAATATATCTCAAATTTCTAATGAGACCGGCTAATCTGTTAGTTATTTTAGGGAATGTTAATTGTTATCGTGGTGCATATTTTTCAATGGTAGTGCAATAAGGATGTTTTTTTTTTAGAGAATGAATACCAGTAAAGAACGCGGCGCGTCGTGCGGCGAGGCTTCACGCAACGTGTTTTTTGTTCTATTTATTTATTTTAGTTCCTGTGTACTTACTAGTCATAATTAAGTAGGTAGTTTAAGATAGTAAGTTAAGCTATAACCTTATAATAAAACAAAAATATATTTAAATATATTTATATTTAAGAAATAGTAAGAGGACACTATTTTCAATATACAATATTTACTATGAATAAATATTCGATAAAAAACGAGTATTAAAGTAGAGGATATACAGGATATCTAAGGAAAAGAGATAACCAATTTTTTTTTATAAATTTAAAATAAAACTAAAGTTGGTATCTGTACATTTTTTATGGCATATCAAACTTTTTCTAATTCATAAGAAGTTATGTAAAAACATTATAAAAAATACACATTGGCATTTCAGAGATCCAGTAATTGGGTTAACTACTCAAGTAGGATTTTGAATATTTTTTTTAACCATAGCAAATACAAAATAAGTTATTTTGTTTATTTCAAATTATGTAGATAATAATATAACTAGATTATTTTTCTTTTGTAACGGCTATAGGTACTTCTCTCTAAGGGTAAAACTAAATGAGCGTAGTTTTGTGAGTCGTGATTCGCAGAATTTCGGAAGCATAAATTCTGCTGCATTCGGTTTCATACAAAAAGGCAGTTGGGGTCACACGACGGCGACGACGCAAAATGAGTTGTCTGCCGATTCAATGCGCGTAAACTCGACCGAATTTCAGTCGTGGTTAGGGAAGGACAAGGTAGGGGAGCGGTGAAGAGTGCGGAAGCTAGGCGTGAGTTGTTACGTGTTATTCGTGAAACGTAACGTAACCAGTTTTTTAGAAGTAGTCAATGGTTTTAAAAACTGATTATTTTTGTAACCAGTTTTTTTCAGGCACGATTATAGTGACGCCACCTGGGTCTTTACCTCTACCAGAGAGTGTTACAGTTATTTTTAAAACGATGTGATGATTAATTAGCTGTAAACTTCATCACATTTATTACATGTAGCTTTTTTGTTAATTTAATAATTGGTCTATCAACTAAATTTTCAACAGGCGTATACAATTTTCGTACGACTTTTGCCTTAAATATTTCAAAATGCGATATATTTTATCTTAAAATGCCTAAAACTTTAAACGACTTTATAGTTTGACAATATTTTTACACTGATACTCTCTAGTTAGAGGAGAGGAGACCCGAGCCCAGCAGTGGGACTTAATGGGTTGCTGATGATGATAGTTAGATAGTACTATAAACTCAACATAGCATGTTTAAATTGATCAATATATTAGAATATTGAAGAACAAAGTACAACACAGGAAATCAAACAGTTATATAATGAAGGGCAAAACAAAAAGCAGAAAACAATTAATGATGAAACTACGAGCACAATACACATTATGAAAGAGCAATAAAGTTTACTGAATTTTAAAATGAGAAAATACTTAATTGTTTTATTTGAACAAAACATTATTACGAACTAGATAGTCACCGCCATACTGATATGTGTGGTGTATGTATTACGGATACCAACTTTTTCGTCTAGAGATAATATCTAATAATATTAATAATAATAAAAGCGAACTATTTATGGCCTACTGCTGGCCACAGGTTACACACGCTAGCCTAGTGCGGATTGGTAAGTATGTATTTGACTATACAAATTCCCCAAAGTGAAATAACATTAGCATTGCCGCTCGGAATCGAACTCAGACCACATATTTTGTTACTTAAAAAGCAATATTATAATATAGTTAGTTTTTAGTAACTCAATAAATGTATTTAATATCCATACGGATATTAAATACATTTATTGAGTTACTTAAAATTAATATTTCAAATCATTATTATCATCATATTAGCCCAATAATGTCCACTGCTAGACATAGGCCTCGCCTAATTTCCGCCACTCGAGAACCTTTTTGCCCCATCCGCCATCAGTTCTGCGAGCTATGTGGCCTGCCCACTGGCACTTCAGCGATGCAATTCGGTGAGTTATGTCGTCAAATTTAGTTCTCCTGCGCATCTCCTTATTTCTGATTCAATCACGCAGGGAAATATCATAGCCTTTTCCATGGCTCGCTGAGCGTCTCAGTACCATAAGTCAACACACATTGGTTGAAGATTTTAGTCTTCTAACTCTGGGTGGACGAGAAAACAGTGCGTAACTTCTCAAACAAAATATTTCAAATGAACCAATAAAATTGTTTACAATTTTGTTTATAAATTAATTACAAAGTAAGTTTTGTAAACAAAACATTAAATTCATCAATGAAATTAGGAAAATACTTTTTTAATACAAAAGTAAGTTAAAATATTTAAATTACAAGAAAAAAAATTATCTTCGATACATAATAAATAAGTACTAATAAAACTACGAGTATGTAACAATTACTTATATACCTATTATAACTTACATAAATACCGAAAGAAAAACATTGAAATTAAAAAAATCTTATGCCATAAAAATATTGGTAAACAAATAATTGACTGGACTGGCTTGTTGGTCTAGTGGTTAGTGACCCTGACTGCAAAGCCGGAGGTCGTGGGTTCGATCCCCACCCAGGACAAATCTTTGTGTGATGAGCTTAAAGGTTTGTTCTGTGTCTGGGTGTAATTTATCTATAATATTTATGTATTTACAAAAAAAAATGTATTTAAGTATTATATCAGCTGTTTAGTACCCATAACACAAGCAAATATAATTGCTTACTTTGGGACTAGATGGCGCTGTGTGAATGTGGTAGAATATTATTATTAAAAAAATTCGGCGACTCACAAATTAGCTCGTTTGGTTTTACCCTAAGGTGAGAAGTATCGGTGCTTTTGGATGGTTTACGCGGGGATTCAGGTCCAACACGCAGAGGCCCTTAAAGAATTTCAATTTAGAATGGGATAAGACACTTACCGTCGCCATATCATAGCTGCACTATTGTAGTATGGGTATGATTTGTCAGCTATGTAGCTGGGGTAACGTTACGCTAGCCGAATTTTTTATTACCAAATGAGTGACAAAGTACCACTTTATTAAATTAAGAAATTGGCATTCCAATTAATAGGCTTGGAAAAAAAAGCAGGTATAAAACCGAATTTTTTTTTTTTTAAGCATCGTTATCTTCACATTTTGTCTATGTTATAGTGTCATTTCAACTTTTCTTTACCAAGGAACTTATATCTTCTAACTAGCACACATCACATGGGATATCACAGTTATGTACCTAAGAGGCAACATGGGTTGTTGATGGGTTGTCATACGAATGGACTACAGCGCCCCTATTATAATCTTCACCTTTTTGCCAAGCTATACAGAAGCTGTATTTCTAATTTTATCTATCATACTTAGATGAGATTTGATTGTAAAATAGATTTGAAGATTTAGTTTTTATGACATCTCCTGAAATCTAGTATTGGCAGATAAAAAAAGTATATTAATACGAACATTTTGAACCTTTATTTGCGGAGTGGACGAGTTACTATTAAAATTATTTATCAAATAAAATAATTAGCATGGCATTAGGCTGTAACTACATAATAATTATATTTAAAAAAAAACCAAATATTGTGATATACCAATTATATGTCTTTATTAATTTAATTTGATGTCAGAAACACAATAAAAGATACAAAATATTGTTGTTATTGTTTTCTCTGTATTCGGCCTGGGTTTACTTACATATTACAGGGTCTCCCAAAACGTATTGATATCCCAGCAACGTTAAATTGTTAAATTGGCCGTATACTTTCTTTACCTAACTTTTTTTCATACATAAGCCAAAGCATTTTGATTTAGATGAACTATTTGCGGATAGTTCCTCTTTCGGAAAAATGATTATTACATTTTATTTACCAGCAAGCAGCCTGTTTATTATTAATTTGGAATCTTGATGAAATGGTTAGGTAGGTACTTACATAATAAACTTGCCGGAGTACCTTACTTTTGTACAGCTTATTAGAAATAGGTATAGGTATTTATTTTCATTTGCAAATAACTATTTGATAGAGATATCTATCTTTACTGCTTGAGATGCCACAGTAATAAAATTAATTGCAAGTAATTGAAAACTCTAGCCACATTAGCGAAAAACTTTCACCTATATAGAGAAGTGTTTTTTTTGTAATGTTTGTTAAAAATGTAATAAATTTGAGTATTAGGGCTTTTCCCCCATAGCTGGGTTATCGTTACGTTTTGGTATACCCTGTATGTGATTTTCACCCTACTGTTAATTTTAATTGGAAAACAACACCACAAAGGTCTGGTTTATCAGAAATCTTTTTTATAAAGTCTTCAAGTCGTCACTTTTTATTAAACAATAAAGACCAAGTTTCTATATACTCGTTTAACTACTCAATGGGTGCTTGTTGCAAATATTGCTAAGTACCAATGCATCGCCTGAGTAATGTTGGATATTACATATTTTAAATTATTTAGATTTTAATTTGTATTTTATTTTGACAGGTTTGATGCTAGCATACCATCTCCACCTATTGCAATAGCATTAACATACCGACATAATAGTACACTTAAAAGAAAAACACAAATAGTTCAAGGTAATTTTATACAACAGTTCAATACATAGAATAAATTTATGCTAGCGATCAAACTGTGATGTAATTCTAGAATAAACCGTTTATTATAGTCTCTATATTATAACAACAGTCTCTGATGACATAACGAGTACTTTAGACATGGAATGTATATCTATACTAATCTATTCAAATATAAGATGTATCTTCTTCTTCTCGTGTGGGCTTGAGGCAGACCTGGTGTTGGGATTGAAGATGTATGATCCGATTATACCATAAAACTGAGTCAACCCTGCGGTAAACTTGTGAATGGCAATATTATTTCTATTTATGTATATGAGGCAAGTACTTCCCGTGATTAATTTGTTCAAACAAAGAACTGTTTCGCTTTCAATATTGGTTTAAATTTATAATGCTCATCCAAGACAGAAACTGTTTTTTGCTGGCCGCTTAATAATTTTCCTAACAGTTGGCCTGAGCAAATGTGCGAGACGAGTGGTGCAGTGTAGCCGCAGCAGTGACAGCCAGTGCGAACATTTTAACCAATGAATGAAGAGGTTTGATATGATTCATCTGTACTATATTTGTGACACATGATTGTAGTTGATATATTTAATTAGGTACTTAATAATGTCCCTGTTATATAATGTCTACGAACATTTATAGGACGTGATTATGACATTAGTAGGTAGGTATACACCGTGTACTTTCTAATCACCTTACAAATTTATCAACGTCATAGGCGTTCATTACACGTTCATGGAAACGTTATTCAAAACCATCAGTCATGAATATCGTTTGAATGACAGTCAATAATTTTCATACTGCGTACATTGTACACCATAGGTTACACGCATTACACGATAGGTTATTCATCAGTCACAGCCGTGACTGTGGTAAAACTGACACTGCAATGGTCCAACCGTGTAATTGACGCCATTCTAATGAGATACCCATACAATACATCTAGCCAAAATAAACAAATTACCGAATAATACTTAATTATAATTATGGCTAATAATAATACCTTGAACATCAAAATTTTTTTTTCATCAAACCCATACGTGTGTTAACTTATCAATAACTTAATTTAAAAAAATACACTATTATTAAAACATGGATCAAAGTTACAACGAACTAGAAGATCTTTTATATTGTGAAATGCAAATAAAACATTGGGTATTGATAATCCTCGTCCCTTTTATGAAAAAAAAAAATGGCAAACCATATTTTTTATGCTATGTGACTGCGTCTTTAAAAAAGTTAGCTAGCGAACCAGTGGCGTAACTATAGGGTGGCAGGGCTGACAAAATGCCAGTATCTGCTCAAAATCATGGTATAGTTACGCCTCTGTAGCGAACTTTTATTTCTCATCGCATTACCTTATTCATCATCATCATCATATCAGCCCAATGACGTCCACTGCTGAACATAGGCCTCACCTAATTTCCGCCACAGCCAGATTTTGTGCCGCTCGCATCCAACGGCCACGCCACTTCAGCGATGCGATTCGGTGAGCTATGTCGGCAACTTTAGTTCTACTGCGGATCTCCTCATTTCTGATTCGATCACGCAGGGAAACTCCAAGCATAGCCCTTTCCATGGCACGCTGAGCGACAGTGAGCTTTCTAATGAGCCCCATAGTTAGCGGCCACGTCTCAGTACTATAAGTCATCACTGGCGAAGACTTTTGTCTTCCAACATTGGGGTATTGTGGACGAGAAAATAGCGCGTAGTTTCCCGAACGCTGCCCAACCGAGTTGGATTCGGCGGTTAACCTCTTTCTCGAAGTTGGACCTACCTAACCGGACCGTTTGTCCTAGGTATATATATTCGTCAACATATTCGAGATAAGAGCTCCCCACAGTAATAGGGGCGGGCGCTACATGGCAATTAGACATAATTTTCGTATTGTCCATGTTCATTTTGAGGCCCACCCGTTGAGAAGCTCTATCGAGGCTACCGAGCATTGTGCTTAGGTCCTCCAGCGATTCTGCCATGACCACGATATCGTCGGCAAACCGAAGGTGGGTGATGTACTCGCCATTAATGTTGATGCCAAATCCGTCCCACTCCAGAAGCTTAAAGACATCTTTCAACGCAGCTGTGAACAGTTTCGGAGATATTACATCTCCCTGTCTCACACCTCGCTGCAGTTGGATAGGTTTCGAGCTCTGATCCTGGAGACGAACTGACATGGTGGCGTTTCTGTACAAACACCTCATCACCTCAATATACCGATGGTCAATTCGGCATCTCTGGAGTGCCTGTAACACTGCCCATGTTTCCACCGAATCGAAGGCTTTCTCATAGTCCACAAACGCTAAGCATAGTGGCCGGTTATACTCTTCGGTCTTCTGTATAACCTGTCGCAGCGTATGTATGTACTATAGCCTCTTCGGAACCCGGCTTGTTCGGGAGGCTGGAAGTCGTCAAGCCTGCGCTCGAGACGGTTCAAAATGACTCTCGAAAACAGCTTGTACACATGGCTCAGGAGCGTGATGGGCCTGTAATTTTTAAGGAGTGTTATCGCCCTTCTTGAAAAACAGTACCACCACGCCCCTTTGCCATGCTTGTGGCGTGTTACCCTCGAGTATGACGGTGTTAAACAGCTTCTGGAGGACTTTGAGTATCGGTTTTCCACCCGCTCTCAGAAGCTGGGTCGTAACACCATCCTCACCCGGTGCCTTGTTGTTCTTAAGCTGTTTCAGAACCATACTAATCTCGTACAGGCTGACGTCCGGGATATCTTCGGTATAGTGCCGAGTTAGTCCACCTCTTGGGTCTTTCGCTGGACTGCCAACGGGTTTCGATGTCGACGTGTATAACTGCCCGTAGAACTTCTCTATCTCCCTTAAGACCTCTAGTTTGGACGAGACGATGCTACCGTCTTCGGTCTTCAGCCTTGTCAACCGGCTCTGCCCAATAGACAGATCTTTCGCGAACACTTTGGAGCCATGCTTCCGCTCTATTGTCTCTTAAAATTACCTTATTGATTTGTTTCTAATATGAATTTTGCCGAATGCAAATATAATACATCATTTTGTTCAGAATTTTTCTCTATCGATCTGTGTTCCGTACTTTTACTTTAATTTCTGCATATTATAAATGTGAGCACAAATCATTCTCTTTTCAAAATTCTCTTTTTTGAAATACTCTATGGACTGTCTAGACCATAATCCGCGCGCACGCAACCATGACAGCGACAGTGCTGCCATCGTTATCTAAAAAAAGGACTTGCTCAAATATGGCGCCTCGCCGCGTACGCGCTTCTTAGTACGGTGCTGTGAATAAAATATTAATAAACATATTGGACTGAATCTTCGATGTGTTAGCGCATTCCCGAGGAATATTAAAATCTATGAAGATCACCGCTGGGGTACCCCTGAAGACCATCAGTTGCGGATTCCGGTGAGTGATTTAATACAGTCCACCCCTTTCGCTCTCAAATCATTTTCCCCAACAATCTGTAAATTCATAATGCCCGAATTCGCAAAATGTAAGGACCGAATGTTTATTTTTTTAAAGTTTTGTTAAGATGTAACCTACCTAAAATTTGTATCAACCCAGAGCGTAAGATTTGCGTTAATTGGGGTGTAATAACAATATATCAACCTTTTTCATGACGTAAATCCTAACTAACTTTTAAACTTTTGACTGTCACCGTGGCGCAGTGGTTAAGGTGGTCGCCTCGCCACTACATCGCCGTGCTGGGTGACGTGGGTTCGATTCCCACACGAGACAAATATTTGTGTGATTTATAGATATTTGTTTCTAGTCTGGGTGTACTTTGTGTCCGTTAGTTTCATGTTTGTAAAGCTCCCCGCGACACAGGGCTTGTTCCCTAGTGCGGGCGTTGTCTTAAAAAAAAAAAAAAAAAAAAAAAAAAAAAAAAAAAAAAAAAAAAACTAAAGAAGATAGAAATATGTTTTGATGATTTAGCCTTCTTTATTCTCAAATTCTAAGAATCTTTGTTCTTGGTCATTTTTATACATCTTCTAAAATAGAGAGATAGAATATATATATATATATATTAAATACTGGAGATAGATAATTTTACTCAAACGAAACTTTCTTTTATTTTTAAAAACAAAACTATACTTAAATATTTTCGGAAATTCGTTTGCCACACTACAAAACACATCTAAAAAAATAATAATCTGTACTTTTATGACATCGATCGATAGGGTCAATTAGAGCGAAAACATAAAATCTTAACTTGTTACAATACCTGCGATCTAAGTTGGCCGGGCTGAATTGTCGCTAGTGGCTGCGCAGAAGTCGTTTTTTGAAACTAAATTGTGACGCAAATTTTTCACAGCGGCAACTTCAGCCCGGCCAACTTAGATCGCACGTATTGTTCTTACCTGGTAAAATTTGAAATTCGATCCATGATTAACCATATCGATCGATGCCATAAAAGTAGGTAGGTACCGGGTATTCTTTTTTTGGATTTTCACTGGTTCGATTGCCGTGGGTTGCAAGCGAATTTCTGAAAATGATATAATGTGGTTTTGTTTCATTTAAAAAATAAAGGAAATAGGAATTAAATTACTTATATACGTGCTAAGTTCTCAACACGTGTTGACACGTCATTAAAACATATCCAATCCATAACCCCCTTATTACGACATAAGCCATTGTTTTAGTGACAAAGTTGTCATTTTAAACCTGGTTTAATGCTTAGTCCGTATTTTGTAATAAGGGGGTATGTGTGTCGTGCGTTCGGAAACGTGCACGGCACAAATGACAATTCCCTTAGAAATAAGTACGCATATTTTTATCTATATTTTAAATAATATTCTTTTTATTTTTTCACTACTTAATTTATAATTATATCACAACACACACACATAACACTTCGGAAAGTAATAAATATATTTATATTTATTACTTTCGCGCGTATGTATGTATGTGTGCATGTCTGTTCCATTGTGACCTCCTGTAGCCTAAACGGCTTGGCTGATTTTAAAGTGTGAGGTGTCATTAGGTTTGTATTTTTTCCCCGAGTGTCATAGGCTATACGACGTCAACAAAAACTAATATGGCGGACGGAAACTGTCTAAACAGACGTTTTTTAGTGCTATCGCGATATGGGTATCAGATGAAAGCTAATTAATATTCTAATTCAATTATACATATATGCATTATTACCGGCGGCTCCAATTGTTTCTTGTAGCCTAAATAGCTTGATCGAGTTTGAAGGGTAAGGTGATTATTTTTTTTTTTTTTATTATTTTTTTTTTTATTATATTCTACCACATTCATACAACGCCATCTAGTCCCAAATTAAGCAATTATATTTGCTTGTGTTCAGGGTAATAAACAATTATATACTACTTAAGTACTTTTTTTTGTAAATACATAGGTACATATTATAAATAAATTACACCCAGACACAGAACAAACCTTCATGCTCAATACACAAAGATTTGTCCTGGGTGGGGATCGAACCTACGACCTCCGGCTTAGCAGTCAGGGTCACTAACCTAGACCAACAGGCCAGTATAATAACAGTACTAATATTATAAAGCTGAAGAGTGTATTTGTTTGTAGGCTATATAACATCATGCTACGGCGGCGTGCGGAGTTTCGCTCACATCGTTCTTTATTTTAGCCACACTGCACAGTGTTTGATATGACCCAAAAAATTTCCCTCTGCTGTTTATGGTAGTAATCGATCTAGGGATGCATATAAAATGCAAGAGTAAAACACCGACGTGTCTAATTCAAATAACTTTTTTTATTATTTAAAGTAAGGATTATTTAAAGTTAAAAAACAGAATGTTAAAAAATAGATCGATGTAGAAAAAAATCCTATATTAATCAGTTTTTAATTTTCTATACAAACATAAACTAATTTCTAACACTTAATAACTTAAGCTGTAAAAATACGTCGTTCTAAGATTGGAGATAGTTTACGATCCGGAAGCAATCCGATGAGTCAGAATCAAGGCCCTGGTAGCTACCAAAATTTTGCTGTCTCACTCATCATCATCATCATCATCATTTCAGCCTATTGCAGCCCACTGCTGGAGTTAGGCCTCTCCTAACACGCGCCATAGCACTCTGTCCTTCGCCTTCCGCATCCAGTCAGACCCAGCGACCTTTCTCACTCGCACACTTACATTCCTTGATTTGCTAATTTTGGTACCAGGGTGAGTGACACAGAAAAATCACCGGGAAGTTTTATTATATACTCGTACTAGCTGACCCGGCGTACTTCGTACCGCCATAAATAAAAAAAATCGTTATAAAAAAAAAGCGCGCGGATCCTAGGTCTATGGTATTTGTATTCTGCTACTATACTACCTTGATACTGCAATGTATTTACTTTTCTACGAAAAATATTTTATTTCATATTTTACTTTATTTCATATTTTACAATATCCACAATTGTTTTATTTTTATTAGTTTATGACTTTAGCGACCATAAATACATACAATGATAATTCACTGTCAAATGTCAAATTTTAGACCGAAAATAAATGGCGCGAATACATAAAAATGGCGCGCGGATCCTAGGTCTATGGTATTTGTATTCTGCTACTATACTACCTTGATACTGCAATATATGTATTTACTTTTCTACAAAAAATATTTTATTTCATATTTTACTTTATTTGATTTTTTTTTTTTTTATACCACGACGGTGGCAAACAGACGTACAGTCCGCCTGATGGTAAGCGGTTGATAATTTTACTACACAATATTGTCATAAATATTCTTTGAATTTTCTGGTGAATGATTAGTAATATATTCAAGTAATGAGGTTGTATAGTAAGCAAAAAGAAAAAAGAGATCTTTGATTTCTTTTTAATCTGTCATACTGAATTGTCATTAGGGCTGACGTTGATAAATATAGTAATATACATATACAAAGTTGAAAGGATGAATGTTTGTTTGTATATTTGATAATTTTAACCAAAAAGACACGGGATGGATGTTTACAAAGATAAGTACTATTCTAATCAATCACGTAATATTGGTTATGTTTAATCTGAAGTAATTATCTGTACTTAGAAAATATTGGCCGAAATTTCCCCTCTAAAAGTGAAAAGTTGCTGTGGTCACAGGAACAAAATAACATCTAAGCGAAGTCACGGGTGACATACAGTATTATTATAAGATTTTTGGGATTATATACATTTCATTTAATATCGTAATAACTTTTAAACTATTCGTCGAAATAACTTATTGTAAACGACAAAAATTATCTATATTAAATGACAAATGTGATAAAGGTATTTACATTCCTAGGAATTAGTTTAATACCATGAAATTTTTCACTTTAAATGCAGTATCCGATTTAAATGTATTTCTTGCTCACTGTTCTCTCTATATCGACTTCCACATAAAAGATAGGCATATGCTGTCGCGGACTTTTTTTTATAACTATTTAAGAGTAACAATTCCTCCATACATTGTCCTCATGTAAAACTAACGGTTTAGGTAGAGGAAGCAGAAATAGCTATAAGATGGCAGATTTTTCTCCGACTTACTTTTGTTCTCATGGTTTAGCCAATTTACGCGATATCTGTATAAAATATAACCTATATGTTATTCTGATGTATAAGGTATATTACTGCAAAGTTTCATTGAAATCTATTCAGTGGTTTTTTCGTTTACTGGTAACAAACATCCAAACACCCAAACATTCTTACAAACTTTCGCATTTATAATATTAGTAGGATATGAAATAAATGATAGATAATATTCCCATGGTCTTATTGCAAATAGGTTGCCTAGTTAAATCGCGCCCGGATAATATTTTATTCTTAATTTCCCTGGGTTCCCATACTTACCCAAAAAATTTTTGAGACTCTGAGTAGGTACCTACGGCAGTTTATCAATAAAATTATTATGACATTGTTTTTAATTTTATTTTGCTTTATAAAAGCTATCGCCAGCGGTTCAGTCCGCATGGTATATTGGTAAAAACTAAGGCATTCCCCCTTATTACAAATAAAGCACTATAGTCATAGAATCTGACAATTGTCATTTTTTAAGTATCAACATTTCCACTTCCTTATTATCGAAATCGACAACCATATTGTGCAACCCTAGTAAAGTTATGAGTTGCTTTTGATATACGTAGTATCTATCCCCCTTATTAGTCTGTGCTTTTATCTTGTTCTTGCTCTGCTCACCTCTTTGTACGTATTCCGTCTTGCTCACTCAGTTGACTCAGGTCAGTCTTGCTCTGTTGCTCACTCTGTTGCTCACTGCTACAAGTTTGCCATTTGCATTTGCTGTGAGTCAAGTGTTACGCATGCATTTTATGTGGTTAATATTTACATTATGTTCTGTTGTCGTCACAGGGGGTAATATATGGAAGATTATGATATGATTGGTCGATTAAATCCTAAAGATAACCATTTAGATACAATAATGAGCTCGTAGCGGTTTCGAAAGTGGAGGTCCAGTGTTTTGTTTAACGTTAACCTATAAGAGTTTATTTTGTTTTAAGTGCAAACATTATTGGTTAGGTAAGTTGAATCTTTTAGTTTTACTTAAATGACTAAAATATTTTTGGTCCGTAGTTAGATAAGTGGTGATAAAATTAACTAAAAATCTTTGTGTCAACAGTTCATGAGTAATAACGAACAAAATGGCCGCCAGCCGCCTTTACCGCCACATACAGCGCCACCAACCGATCCACGGATTAGGAATGCGTCCACATCGGACCAGCAAGATGGAATATGCCGTGATTATGTATGGGGCATTTGTAGTAAAGGCATGCAATGCAGATACCGCCATGAGTTGAATTTGGAGTCTATGAAAAAAATATTAAGGTTCTGCCACGACTTTCAAAATAGATCAGGATGTACTAGACCAGGCTGTACTTATTTACATATAACCAATGAAGAAGAAAATTTATTCGTTAGAACTGGCCAAATTCCAAGGGTGCTCCGTGAGAGATATGCGGCGAGGTCAACAACAATACCCCCTCATATGTATAATCTAGATAAGTTGTTGATGCCACCGCCACCTCCGCCGCCACCTCCACCACCACCTCTCGCCACGGCATCAGTAACAGGCGCGCCACCACCACCTCCTCCAGCTCCGTTGCCAACTCTATTAGCCCCGCCACCACCACCACCGCCGCCGACCATAGCTTCAACACCAGTTCAAATGTCACCACCCATATTTGCAGGTAAGCATAACAGCTTCAATGTAACTCTTCTATTTAGCAGTTTAAGTTTTCTATTTGTCAGTCAACATGTGTCCACCATACAATAGATTTTCTAAATTGTGTTTACTGGCTCAGCATTCAGAGTATGGTTAAATGCCAGGTACCTATCAAAACAACATAGTTGTTGTTGATAGCACTAATAATCTTCGACTTTCTGGATGCAGTAAGGATTATGCCACTATCACATCCATATCAGATGGCTGGTGAAAAGGAAAGTGGAAAAATACAACTTAAACACATCTGATCTTACAATTTTTTAAATGTTGATTGTGTGTTGTACCAAAATATGTCCACATTGTCATTTTTATCCATCTATGGTTTCTTTCCATTTTCATTTTTGATCATGGTTCAGGGTATTATTAATGTGTCTTAAAATATGTTTTTATATGTAACATGATGCATTTCATTTGTAAATTTTATATTTCTGATTTTAGTTTTTCTATTAATTTTGCCTGCAAAATAAGTTGGCCGTGGGTTAAAAGATGTGTCCAAAACTTTCTTTGACATAAACACTAAAATACTTATTTGTAACTTCAATATTTGTTCCATTTTTCCACCTTCTTTCTACTGCATAATTATTAAGTATTTCTGTTGAATTCAACTTTTATGTATTGTTCTATACATATGCTAATGAATTGTTAGCTATTGATGTGTTTTTCTTAGTTTCTAAATTGTGACTGTGTTGTTTTCCTTTGCAAACTTTTTATTGGTTTTATGGAAAAAATCTCTGTATATTATCATTTCACTTTTAAATAATTATGGGCCATTGATAGAGATGGGTAAATAGCCGGATGCTTTGGGTTATTATCAGTTATAATCCATAAGTAGCCATTAATAGCCTTGCAATGGATAATAACCCTGCTATTAATATTTTGATGAAAAAATAAATGTTTTTCTTTGTGTTACTGTTAACTAAAATCTGTTGGTGTGAACATAAATTGGTTGAGTGTACGCAGTGATATTGCTATTCTTTTTATTTATTTTCACATTTTATATGGGCAAACGTGTTAAGAGGGCTCATACAGAAATACATGAAATCACGAGATTTCAACATTCGCTTCTTAATATAACTTTATATGTAGCTAAGTAATTCTTGGCATATATGAACAATAGTTTTCTTGTCTAAAAAGTGTATTGAGAAAAACTGACTATTTATTATTAATATTTTAGTTAGAACAGTTCTTTCGCACAGTGTTTTAAGAAATTCTACAAAACAAACCCACTTTGCGATTCAACAGGCACTAATGTAATTGATATTCATAGAAAAAAAAGATTATTTTAAGGTCTACATATTATAAGTCCTTTAGTCGCTCTATTGAGAAAATTTTACAAAAATATATTTTTTTACAACTAAAACTACTAAACTTTGTTGTTTTTGGACTGATTGACACCAAAATCGATATCTGACGAAGTGACGATCCCATTGATTACTGGGCATAGTTCTGAAGTCAAAGTTGTACAACTGCCCGCCATCTTAAACTTTGTTGTTTTTGGGCTGACTGACACCAAAATCGTTATCTGACGATCCCATTGATCACTGGGCTTATTTCTGAAGTCAACATTGTAAAAATACCCGCCATCTTAAACTTTGTTGTTTTTGGGCTGATTGACACCAAAATCGATATCACCTTACATAGCAGCAGCTACAGAAAGAACCTTTAGTAGTCAAGCTGATGTACATACAAAAAAAAGAAACAAAATAAATACTGAATGAGCAGGAAAAATAACTTGCATATCCCACAACTGGAATTTGGAAAACAGACCATCAAGAGTAGTTAGTGTAGTAGAAAGTGATTTCCACGTGAATTATTATTCGGAACCTTTCGCTCCAATATCAGGAATCGGTGAAATATCCTGTGACAGTAATCAACCCGTACATCTAAATACACCAGAAATAGATCGATTAGCGTCCGAGCCAATCGATTTACTAGAAGAATCCAGTGTTTCTATTCAGAACTATGCCCAGTGATCCCATTGATCACTGGGCATAGTTCTGAAATCAAAGTTGTAAAACTGCCCGCCATCTTAAACTTTGTTGTGTTTGGGCTGACTGACACCAAAATTGATATCTGACGAAGTGACGATCCCATTGATCACTGGGCATAGTTCTGAAGTCAAAATTGTAGAACTGCCCGCCATCTTAAACTTTGTTGTTTTTGGGCTGACTGACACCAAAATTGATATCTGACGAAGTGACGATCCTATTGATCACTGGGCATAGTTCTGAAGTCAAAGTTGTAAAACTGCCCGCCAACTTAAACTTTGTTGTGTTTGGGCTGACTGACACCAAAATTGATATCTGACGAAGTGACGTTCCCATTGATCACTGGGCATAATTCTGAAGTCAAATTTGTAAAACTGCCCGCCATCTTAAACTTTGTTGTTTTTGGGCTGACTGACACCAAAATTGATATCTGACGAAGTAACGATCCCATTGATCACTGGGCATAGTTCTGAAGTCAAAATTGTAAAACTGCCCGCCCTCTTAAACTTTGTTGTTTTTGGTCTGACTGACACCAAAATTGATATCTGACGAAGTAACGTTCCCATTGATCACTGGGCATAATTCTGAAGTCAAATTTGTAAAACTGCCCGCCATCTTAAACTTTGTTGTTTTTGGGCTGACTGACACCAAAATTGATATCTGACGAAGTAACGATCCCATTGATCACGGGGCATAGTTCTGAAGTCAAAATTGTAAAACTGCCCGCCATCTTAAACTTTGTTGTTTTTGGGCTGACTTACACCAAAATTGATATCTGACGAAGTGACGATCCCATTGATCACTGGGCATAGTTTGAAGTCAAAGTTGTAAAACTGCCCGCCATCTTAAACTTTGTTGTGTTTGGGCTGACTGACACCAAAATTGATATCTGACGAAGTGACGTTCCCATTGATCACTGGGCATAATTCTGAAGTCAAATTTGTAAAACTGCCCGCCATCTTAAACTTTGTTGTTTTTGGGCTGACTGACACCAAAATTGATATCTGACGAAGTAACGATCCCATTGATCACTGGGCATAGTTCTGAAGTCAAAATTGTAAAACTGGCCGCCATCTTAAACTTTGTTGATTTTGGGCTGACTGACACCAAAATTGATATCTGACGAAGTGACGATCCCATTGATCACTGGGCATAGTTCTGAAGTCAAAGTTGTAAAACTGTCTGCCCTCTTAAACTTTGTTGTTTTTGGGCTGACTGACACCAAAATTGATATCTGACGAAGTAACGATCCCATTGATCACTGGGCATAGTTCTGAAGTCAAAATTGTAAAACTGCCCGCCATCTTAAAGTTTGTTGATTTTGGGCTGACTGACACCAAAATTGATATCTGACGAAGTAACGATCCCATTGATCACTGGGCATAGTTCTGAAGTCAAAATTGTAAAACTGCCCGCCATCTTAAAGTTTGTTGTTTTTGGGCTGACTGACACCAAAATTGATATCTGACGAAGTGACGATCCCATTGATCACTGGGCATAGTTCTGAAGTCAAAGTTGTAAAACTGTCCGCCCTCTTAAACTTTGTTGTTTTTGGGCTGACTGACACCAAAATTGATATTTGACGAAGTAACGTTCCCATTGATCACTGGGCATAGTTCTGAAGTCAAAGTTGTAAAACTGCCCGCCATCTTAAACTTTGTTGTTTTTGGGCTGACTGACACCAAAATTGATATCTGACGAAGTGACGATCCCATTGATCACTGGGCATAGTTCTGAAGTCAAAGTTGTAAAACTGCTCGCCATCTTAAACTTTGTTGTTTTTGGGCTGACTGACATCAAAATTGGTACCTGACGAAGTGACGATCCCATTGATCACTGGGCATAGTTCTGAAGTCAAAGTTGTAAAACTGCCCGCCATCTTAAACTTTGTTGTTTTTGGGCTGACTGACACCAAAATTGATATCTGACGAAGTAACGATCCCATTGATCACGGGGCATAGTTCTGAAGTCAAAATTGTAAAACTGCCCGCCATCTTAAACTTTGTTGTTTTTGGGCTGACTTACACCAAAATTGATATCTGACGAAGTGACGATCCCATTGATCACTGGGCATAGTTTGAAGTCAAAGTTGTAAAACTGCCCGCCATCTTAAACTTTGTTGTTTTTGGGCTGACTGACACCAAAATCGTTATCTGACGATCCCATTGATCACTGGGCTTATTTCTGAAGTCAACATTGTAAAAATACCCGCCATCTTAAACTTTGTTGTTTTTTGGCTGATTGACACCAAAATCGATATCTCCTTACATAGCAGCAGCTACAGAAAGAACCTTTAGTAGTCAAGCTGATGTACATACAAAAAAAAGAAACAAAATAAATACTGAATGAGCAGGAAAAATTACTTACATATCCCACAACTGGAATTTGGAAAACAGACCATCAAGAGTAGTTAGTGTAGTAGAAAGTGATTTCCACGTGAATTATTATTCGGAACCTTTCGCTCCAATATCAGGAATCGGTGAAATATCCTGTGACAGTAATCAACCTGTACATCTAAATACACCAGAAATAGATCGATTAGCGTCCGAGCCAATCGATTTACTAGAAGAATCCAGTGTTTCTAGCAGTAATTAGGCTGAAGATTATTTTTGATCAAACAAAAAAAACGAAAACAAAAAAAAACTACAATTTTGATATAAATTAATATATATACATTTGATAAAAACTAAGTACAAAAAAAATTAACTGCTAAAAATTATGTAAATAGCTGATTGAAAATTTTTTATATAGGCCAGATTAGTTTTAAATTGCACATAAATTTACGACAAATTAATATAATGAAAATAAAGTCTAATCTGACAGTCCTAAGCCTGAAAACCATGAAAGGAAATTTTCAATCACTAAAATAACATTAACAGCAGGGTTATTAGCCATAATTGGCTATTAATGGCTATTAACTGCTTTTAATAGATTATTATCAAAATGATATTAACCGGATTATTAGCATTACCCAACACTAGCCATTGAATAATAAAAATCAGGCTTGTTTTCATGTTGTCCATTTGGAAGGAGCTAAGGATTGTGTTCCTCTCAGGTGATATATTGCAGATACATCACCTATGAGGAATGTTCAATGCATTTCTCTATTACACTGGTCCACATTAAAATTGCATCTTGTATGAAACTCAGTTGCAAAAAGTTCATTGGATAAAAATGTGCATATCACAATTAATGCACTTCTATTTCTCATAACGGGGCACTTTTTGTAAGGTACATTTTGCATGATGAGCACATCTCAAAATATGCACATTTTTATTGAAATGGTCTTTTTAAATTCAGGCACGAGACAAATATGGTCTTCTTATACATAATCAAAAATATTTTATATCATCATCATCAGCAAACCATTAAGTCCCACTGCTGGGCTCGGGTCTCCTCTCCTCTATCTAGAGAGCTGAGAGGGTTTAGGCCATAACCCACTCACACTGACCTAGTGCGGGTTGGTGGATTAGACATACTCATAGAATTTCTTCTAGGGTATTGTGGGTTAGCAGATGGTAAGTCACATTACTAGTAGATATAAATTCCACGAAGTGGGATCCCCATTGGGACTGCTGTTCGGGACTGAACTCGAACCGCATGATCGCACGCTGGTCCCTTATTCATTCAGCCACCAATACCATATTTTATATAAATTTTAACAAACCATATTAACCATTATAAAAAAATTATGATTATTATTATTTACATGGATACTTGCAAAAACACCACCACTGTCTATGTTTTCTAAGTTTACAGCGTTTAATTTAAATGACTGGAATGCCTCTTGAAGATAGAAAAATATTTATTGACCAGACTGCAGTCAGTCATGAAGTAAACAAGTCGGTATATTTCTAATAATATTTAATATTTCCATAACGTTTGTTTATGCTTAAGAAGTAAATGAAAATGGGAGGTTAATTAAAAACTAAGAGAAATGTTTTGGTAACTATGCTGTGAATCTTAAATTTTTATAATTTAGAGTTTTGTAGTTATTTGAGAAAATAGGCAAAATTTACCATGACCTTATCTTCGAAACTACTGTGCCTAAAATGTTAAATACAAAAAATCTAACAAAATAGTTGTTTACCCCTAAATCACATCACTGTGATGGGTTCCGTTCGTTGATTACATACGGAACCCACTCAAAGCCTAATTTTCCAGTTTTTATAGGTAATAGGTTTGTATTGTACATACAGGTTCGAACTACAAGTACCTATCTCTCATAGACCTAAAATATTTCTCAGCTTGATTTTTATCTGTGATTTGTTATAGCATACATAAAAATTAATTATTCCATCAAGAAATAGAGATACAGAGTGAATGCAGTGCAGTCAAACAAAATACTCTTAATTAAGAAATATTTCACATCACTCAATAAGGAAGTCCAAACTGCCGTCCGACCGGGTTTCAGTTCCGTTAGTGAACCATCTCAAGGCGAGTGCGCAACTTTCGCCGACGCGTCAGAAAGTTTTTAAGGGGGGGGGACATACATGTAACCGAAATTGAAAAAAATATATTTTTCAGTAAACGTTTACCTGTGACACATACTTCGACAGATTTTAAAACACTAAGATTTTTTTTTATTGTGTGAATATTTTCGCAAACAAACGCTTTGAGAGTAGCATAATGCATTTTTGCTAACGTAAGTGTTAAGGTTAAGGCACAAAATTACCAGACTGACATTGGCAAGTGTTGTGAAACCACTATCAAAAACCTTTTTTAAAAAGAATGGATTTTTCTGGATTTTTTAATAAGATTCCGCTACGTCACACAAGTCAACACAGAAGTGGCTAAAGGACAATTTACCAGGTTTTATCAGTACAGACTTTAACCCGTCGGACTACTCACTATGAATTGAATTAGAGCTGAGGGCCTGTCGCAAGTCTCACTTAAATCTGGAGTGTCTCTAGCGAGCCCTGTGTAGGTAGGCGAAGTGTACTCGGCTGGAAAATATTCGTATGAATTGACGACTGGCCCACACGATGATTCAGCACAATGGCGGCCATTTTAAATAGTGTATATTTTATTTTTTAAGTAATTATTTTATTTTTCTACTTTTAAATTTCTTTAAAATACGTTGATGTTCGAGAAAAAGATATTTTTGTTCAAATCAAAATTTATGAAAGTGTGTATTTGTTATAAGTAACATACATACTTTCATATACCTACTCTAAAATGCTGTTTTATTTATTTAGATTTATTTGTCTTTCTTTGAGCTTTTTAAAAATTGTTAATAATGCTTTGTTGCTGCAGCTCCGCCTCCGGTTAACACATCAGCAACATTTCCAGCCAACCATCCACCACTCCCTCTTCAAATGTAAGTTTCTAAGTTGAATATCATTGATTGCAAATCACAGTAAGATTCAATACTAAATTTTATAAAATGAACACAGGTTTGATCCTAGTAAACCACCTCCACCACTGACAACACCCACAACAGTTCCTAAGAATGACCTTAAAAGACCCGCAGAGCCATTAGAAGGTAATTGACACTTTTATACTAGAAATTTTATTTATGGAATTAGTTTTAATTCATTATGTATTTATTATATTTCTATATATATATATATTAAGCTAGCGAGTATAACTTAATAAAAAAAAAGTTTCAAGTGGCTCACCTCACTTAATGTATGTAACTTACAAAGGATGGGCTACAACATTTAACAAATAACCAATTTTATACATCTAATACCAATGGCGACAAGGCCTAGCTGAAAATGGTGTTTCACTGCTCTATTAAAATAATTAAAATTAGCTCAGTTATTATTATAATAATAATCATGTTACAAAATATAATTGCAATGCCTAAAACATCAAGCCACTGATGCAATTGCAGACTAACAATTATGGAAAAATAATTATTACATATCTACATATTATTTATTCAGATTTGTGTACTTTTGCTCATTGTCAAATTATTTTCTTTTCTTTATGTTACATATTAATAAATTTGTATATAAAGGAATATTTAATATTTTTCATTGCTATATTGTATTTAAAGTTTAATTCAGAGAGAGGTGGTAAATAAACAGCATTGAAATTGATTACACTGAGAAATAATACCTGCACTGTACATTTACCTACTCTCTCTAGATAAAATAATTCATTAAATATATTTGCCTGTACTTGTGCATATTTATACTTTTAAACTTGAACTGCTAATGTTATTTGCTTGGCGCTTATTGATTTTGTTTCCAGCCGGACCAAGCAAAGTGAGAAAGCAAGAGGGGTCCAAAGTAGAAAACAGCCTGTGCGAAAGCTGTAACCAGCGTAAACTCAGGTTTGACATGAAAAGATTCACCTTTATATTTACGCATGATATTTGAAATAATTGTGTAATATTTTGTCTAAAATATACAAGAAAAGACAGTGGTCGTAAATCTGCGAGTGTTTGCGTGCTCGTTTTGCGAGCGAATATATTTTTTTTAATCAATTAAAATTTGCGAATTATTATAAGTATAAACATTCATTAATTACCACCAAGCGAGATAGGCAAGCGCCTTCATTATTAAATAGTCAATTGCGCAGATTACATCTACCTGTCTATTTCGATTAACTATCTATGCTTTGATCTATAAAGAATACTTATCAATGTTGAATTTATTTTATGCAAAATTATCACGATTTAAGTTTTTTTAAATGCTGTGCGAGTTTTGTAATTCTTATTTCGATTCCCCTGCCTCAGCTAAATGGCTATATATAAATAAATTTGGCAAACACTATCAAGTTTATAAATAGTCCGGTCAACGAAGGCTCTAAAAGGGGGTGTAGTGTGTAAAAGGAATCTTTGCGATTTCTTCGAAAACTTGTTAAGTATGTTTAGAAAGTGAACATACTAAAAGTCCTAACGTTTCGGAGGTGAGCCGGAGTGGGGGGCGGGTTGTAAAGGTACCATTTTACCAAGGGTTTTTGGCTTATATAATATAAAAAACGTTTATACTTTTTAATTTACTCGTCAAGGCAAGTCAAATGAACCCAAACTCGATGGAGTTGCGTCATTCGAAGACCGAGTTCCCGTAGTCACCTCGCGGTCCAACATCAGATCTACTCCAATTTATTAAAATATTGCAATTCATCCGATTGATATAGGCATCCCAAATTTAATCCTAAATCGGACATAACTAAGTAAGTTAAATATAAGTATATTGCAAGATTGATTACATACAGCCACCGGGATAGGCGGATCCTTAATAGGATATTATTAATTCAATCGATAAACAGTGCAAATCTACACTTCTACACTAATATTATAAAGAGGAAAACTTTGTTTGGTTGTAATGAATAGGCTCAAAAACTACTGGACCGTTTTTAAAAATTCTTTCACCATTCAAAAGCTACATTATCCACGAGTAACAAAGGCTAAATTTTTTTTTGGAAAAAAATAGTGATCCGTCAGATATTTTGGTTTTTTCGGACACAAGGTATTACGATTTCTGCTGACCGCCCGTTACGAAGTGAGCGTCACCAAGGCGGAGGTGCGCGTGTAGGACAAATACATGTTCCTTTTGCTTTTTTTTTTGGATGTCGTTTTCAAGGTTTTCAGGGACGCTGATTACGAAAATGTTATCTAGATTGACGTAAAATGAAATTCAACTCCTGTAGCGGGGTGTTGTGGAATTAATGAATTGCACTTAAAACAAAGATCTATGTAATATCGAAATCTACGCGGATGAAGTCGCGGGCAAAAGCTAGTTATTTATAAGCATGGATTTATTATGTTTTAATAACTTTTTAGGATGGATTATTTACCGAAGTACAAGGTTCGCGCTCTGTGCGCCATATTTCAAAAATGGTTGGATATTTGGAAAAGTATACGGCACTAAGTGGTAGACAATTTGATAAGCTTTCGTTAAGTAAAAGGATTTTTTCTCTTAGAATGTACCGTTTTTAAGTTATAAGCCAAAAACTCAAAATGGTACCTTTACCGCCCTCCCCCACTCCGGCTCACCTCCGAAACGTCAGAACTTTTAGTATGTTCACTTTCTAAGCATCCTTAACAAGTTTTCGAAGAAATCGCTTAGGTTCCTTTTCACGCACTCTACAACCCTTTCGTTGACTGGTTGACTGAACTAAAAGGGATGTTGCCACCATAACTAATCCAAAAAAGCTTGCAGTTCATAAACATTGCATAAAAGCATAAAGATTAATGAGTTAGACAAAAAACAATAATGAGTTATAAAGAATTAAAACCCAGAATATACTATGTAAATGTATAATTATTCCTGTAATTAACTGAAATAGGGGACTTGTTTATTTGAAATATTAATATTTTAATGAAGATTTTTACTCACAAAAATAAATAGTATAACTTAAATAAACATGATGACTGAAATTATTGATCTAAAAACATGTCTTACAAGAAATAAAATTAAAGACTAATAGAAAATTATGGGGCACACTGTCACTAGAAATGATGTTGTTTTGACAACTTCTCTATTTCATATTGATGGATTTTTGTCTTGTGATACAAAATACATTACATGTTCTTATTTATTGGATGTTTTATTAATGACAAAATATTATGATCTTTAGCTGATAATATGCTTTTGATCTTTAAAATGAAATTATACTTTATATTCTTAAAAACTAAATAAATACAATTACTTACTAATATATAGTATAAAACCAGACTAGATTTCTTTTTTATTGTTAGAATAGAATAAATACCAGCTATAATAAAAATATTGTGCAAATAAATAAAATACGCACACAAGTTATAAGCACAGCGATTATTAGTAAAATTATCCATTTTTTTTTCTGTAGTCTCAATAGATGCATTAAACAGTAGATATTTAAATGTATTAATAGGTAGATAATAGTATTATTAAAGCATTATTATTCATGTTAAAATATCATTATAGGGCAGAAGTTCTCCACAAAGAAATGCAGACCTTGGAATGCGAGAGGAAGTGTCAAACATTCTTGCTTGAAAAGAAAACTGAAGCTTATGACAATGGCAAACTGCTCTTGAAGTCTGCTGTTAGTCCAGAACTCTATCGGATACTGGATGAATATATTGAGGTAATTATGCAATTATATATATTTGTAATCCCCATTTGATTCCCCTTATTTTAACAATTACTCGAAATGTTTGGTTAAAAGAAAATTAACTAGTTACAATTTAGCCTCAATCTATCGACAGTTTACAATATCGCGAGATTTATTATAATCTAATAGTGACATGTGTGTGACTTCCAAATGGAAGAAACGTACTACAAGATACGCGCGAAAAACACCCTTCTTCACACCACAATTCACACCTTCCTACCTTAACACTTCACACCTCCCTGTCAGTCGGTTTTATCATTCGGTTTAAAAAACGTGACCAAACGTCAGTCTCCAGACGCTCTCATTTGTCGTATTCTTAAAATCGTATCTACATTCGAATTTTTGGAAATGTTTGTTCTTTGTAAACCATCCTTGCGTTTAGGATTTTGACCATAAAATCGGAATATTATGTACATTAAATTAATTAAATTTGAGTATCATACATATGAAATAGACACAGTTGCAGTTACAGTTATCCTGTATCATCCCAATGCAGGGCAAAAGGAAATATACACATTCAATAAATTTCTTTTATTATGTTAAACAGTCAACATTGCAAGTAGCGCAGGCACCGGATGCAACGTCGCAGTTCAGCCAGATGTCGTCCTTAATTTCGGTAAGTCTTTATGAGTTTCATTTAGTTGGGTATGCTTTGTTAATCGTACATTCCTATTTTATGAATGTATATATGCTTCCGCCCGCGAGGTATGTCGGTAAAAAGTAGCGCATGTGCTACTCCAGACTATAATCGATCTATCTTTCAAATCTCATGCGTGATTGAATAACAACAATCCGCATTTATAATTAAGAATTGAAACAAATTCAGGATTCTCTTATATAATTGTATGTGGTATAGGTAGTGAAGAGACGATGATAAACATCAGATCATAGTGAAATTACTTCTTTCTACTCAATATTGCAATGAAAATTTGATTACTTTCGCATAACAAAACTTTATTTTCGCACAATATCATTTTGTCATTTTGGCATAACGTAATTTTCTTAAGACGTCCTTTTCGCACAATGACATTTTCGCAAAAGATCATTATCATATAATGTGCTTTTCGCGCGATGTGTGGCTGAATGGATAAGAGACCGGCGTCGGCGTGCAAATCACGCGGTCCGGGTTCGATCCCGACCGGTAGTACCAATGTAGATTTCACTTTGTGGAATTTATTGTACTAGTCAACTAGTGACTTACCATCTTCTAACGGTGAAGGAAAACATCGTTAGGAAACCCACATACTATGTTTGATCCACCAACCTGCACTAGGCCAGCGTAAGCGGATTATGACCTAAAACCCTCTCAGCTCTCTAGACAGAGGAGTGGAGACCCGAGCTCAGCAGTGGGACTTAATGGGTTGCTGATGATGATGATACAATACATACGGTTGCACGGCGTGAATATGTATATAGTATGTAGTGAAATTATATGTATTATATATACAAGATTTAATTTAGAAACTAACTCTTTAAAAGACTTTCGCCATTTCATATATTTTATGTACTAAAAGTACAAAATTTAAGAGTTTCTTTATTTGTTTTTAATTATTATTCTGTATTTTATTTGTTAAAAATACAAACTCATCCTAAGCATGTATGTTTTATCTGTTTAGGGCTCAACGCCACTGCAGAACCAAGTTCTACTGAACATGATGGAGTTGACAAAAAACATTGTTGAATCTGTAAGTGTACATAAAATATTTGTTGCAAATTACGGGATTTGTGATCAAATATTTAACGGTTTCTTGTGACTTTTTTTCTAATTTTCAGGGGCCGCGTACAAACGTATTTAACAATGGTTCCGAGTGGACAATTAAAACACTTCTAGAGATGTTAGGGAGTGGTAAGTATATTTTAATAATACTTTTGTGTACTTAAACACTCGAAGAAACTAAATCTGCGTTCAGGAGTGAATGCACAATCTAACTAAAACAAACAAAATCTTCAGCTTTATAAATATATATATTTATAAAGCTGAAGATTTTGTTTGTTTGTTTGAACACTAAGATCTCAAGAAATTTTTCAAATCGATTTAGGCTATACATAGCCCGTTACTCAAGGAAGGTCATAAGCTATATAACATCACTACAGCCATTAATTAGGAGCTGAGCAGTGACCAAATAAAGAACGGTAACTAAATCCCGCGCAACTTAGTTTTATTATACAAATAATAAAATATAATTGCGCGGCTTCTGCAGTCTTTGCAAAGTCACTTGATTACATATAATTTAAGATTTACAAAATATAATATAATAATAATTGATAACATGTAAATTAATTATATTTTTTACAATTACTACTTTCATATTAAAATTATAATAAGTCTCCTTCCTAATGCTATTAACCTTTTAACCGCCAGACTTATCACCTGTCGAAGTGTATTTAATTATAAATGATTCCGTTAAATATCTTCCTAATATAAACAATACATATTTTGATAGAATCTAGCGTAAATAAATAGCAAAATCCGATTGAAAAAGCGGAAGTATTTGGTTGTAAATATTGTCTCTGGAGAAATAGAGAATAGATTTATCCGACGTAGGCAGTTAAAGGGTTAAAAGTGAGCAGTTTACTAGGTATTTTTATGAATATAAAACACTGGTAGATGTCTCAAAAACAGCTCTAAAGATTACGATTTTTGCTTATAAAACACTTTAACATAAATAAGAATTCCCAAACGCTGTTACTTAAAAATATTTAATAATTGTTTCAGAAAATAACACTCAAAGATCGAGTCCCATATTGAATGGGTTTAGTTCTATGAATGGCAAACTAAATAGCAGCTCTACAGTGACCGCAGCGAGCCCGAGTAGATATACAAATACAACAAACGTTATGGCAAGGACACCTAGTACGGGATCGCTTACTGCCACTGTGACAAATGTAGCTACACACCCAACTATTGGGGCATTTACGGCACAGAATGTCCCCCAAGCAATACCGCAGAGTGTGGCACAAACTGTGCCGCAGAGTTTAACACAAACGCATTCGCAGAGTTACTCACAGGCGCATGCACAGAGTTTGCCACAGACACATCAGCAAAGTTTAGCACATGTGCATCCTCAGAGTCCGGTACAGGTGCATTCACAGGGTTTAGCACAGGCGCAGAAAGTGACACATGCACAGAGTACCACACATTCTTTGAGTGCAAACCACATGCAAAATGTAACGCACCCTCAGAGTGCAACACATCTACAAAATGCGACACATTCTCAAAATGCAGTACACCCAAAAAATATGATTCATCCACAGAATGTCGCTAACCCACAGTCGGGCACACAATTACAAACTTCAGCTCATCCACAAAGTGTGGCGCATCCTCAGAGTATGACGCAACCACAGAATGTAGCACATCTACAAGGAGTCACGCACTCACAAAGTATGAACCCGTCGGCCGCTCAGTCCGTTTCTTATGTACCGTATCAGACAGCCGTCCCGCCTCCGCCTAGAACGGCTTACTCGCAGTATCCGTCTACTCCAAACAGTAAGTTTCTTATATAAGTACCAAGTAGTGCTCCACTTACGCTATGGAGAGATTGACTATTATTAAAAGCTCCTCCGAAAATCCTGCTCCTCCTCTCCGAATATGAAAGAAATAGCAATGTTGAACATTTGTATATGTACTTTAAGTGCAAATGTTATTTTTAATGGTTGGTTTAAGACTGTTTAGCAGCATTAAGGCTTTTTTCTGAGTTCATCAAAATTTTGTTATATTTGTACCTACTATAATTCAACAAATCAATTAACTTGAAATAAATTTGTTTCAGATGTGTCTTATACGCAGTATACACCTGTAAGAGCAAATGTTTCTACAGCAACAACCAGACCTACCACATCCGGGTCAACTCAACATAACATGTACTCCTACAGCAATGCACGATATCCACATTATCCTCCCTACCAATAACATAAGAGGTATGAATACTGTTATAATGGTATGCTGGCGATAAATTTATACTAATATTATAAAGATGAAAACCTTCTTAGGTTGGATGAATGCACTAATCTCAGAAGAATTGTTCAAATTGAAAAAATATTTTATTTTAGTTCGTAAAGGGATTTTTTTTGGAGAACTCCGGTGACTAGTTATTTTTGAGCACGGACTATATACATCTTTATGGAGTATTATTGTAGTACTGTTCCAATTTTGTCCGTTACTCCTTTTAAGTACGGCATAAATGCGGGTGCTCTGCTTTTGCCTTATAACGTGACGTAGACCCGTTTTATAGTAATTTAATATGTGTACAAGTCGCGAAAGTTTAAAAATTTTATTTTAAAGGCTGTGATTTATAATATGTTATAATAATAAATGTTACCAAAACGGTTTTTATACCTATGAATTTGAGATTAGTACATGACAAGAAAAAAGTATTATTTTAAGATAACGATTAGTTAGACTTGAAATAGCATAATTCCTATGACATATGATGAAATCCTCTCAGTTTGATGTACAATCTTTAAATTAGTACCTAATATAAGTTTAACAATTTCTATTGGTTGCTGTATGACTTTTAAAGAATAATGTTTTATTGAAAATTTCGTAATAGGCGTTTATAGATTTTCAATAAATTACAAGAATAAGTGGTGTACGTTACCCCAAGTACGAGTAGGTTATATAACCAATGACAAAAGGTCATCGATATGTATGAAACCGTCGCTTTTTTGTAGCCATTCGAATTTGGTCGGATAACCAACCGCGTTTTTTTTGGATTTTGTGATGTTTGGATTTTAGTTTATATCTGCTTAAATACGAAACATTCGAAGCTGAAAATTGCCACTATATTATATGACGAATGGCACTAGTTTTTGGTATTTTTCACACCTGTTGGGTTGAGCCAGTTTCCTGCACGTTGACGTCAAAGTTACGACACCATCGTTTTGACTTTTACTAATATTATTCAATAACCCATGGATATAAACTTTTGAAACTTTTTATGGCTGTTCTAAGTGTCAAGCAAGAACGAATATAATTTTCAGTGAGCTTGTAAGTTTTCTCATTTAGGCGTAGTGAATTTTTTTCGTTGTTTTTTTAAAAGTGTATGTGCTCGAAAACTGTAAATATTTTCTTAAATCTAATTCTGTCACTAATTGTCACAAATCAAGTCGTACTGGTACATGTTTATTCTATAAGCGCACATATAATGGTCTTAGAGATACACGATTCTGCAAAACGTTACCCTAGCAGGAAATGCAATATCTCGAAATCCTGAAGACCCACTAATTATATTTCGGCACAACTGCTGGCACAAATATAAGCTCTCTACTGACGGACAATATTTCTCTACCCGACCACTCGTTTAGAATTTTCCTGCTAGAACAACGTTACCCCAGCAGAAAACGGTTTTTCCGTTTTTTTCCAAAACAACAATAGGCACCAATTTTTTATTCGGCGCACATACACAGCAGATTGAGAACTAATTACTTATTCTACTCATATCACCCTAGGGGTTACTTTCCATCTGGGGTAACGTACACAAATGAGTGATGAATTAATTAATTAATTTGTTTAATGAATATTTATTAATTTATTTGTTAGGCGATTATGATTCGTCAGACAAATAGTTAGTTTGAGATACAATTAAGTTCGTTGAAGAATAAAAAGTAATAAATCAACTCAAAAATCTTTCTTCAACGGGAATTGGAATTGCATCGTTTAGATTATTTATCAATCGATTATTTTTATGCCAACTCGCCAGTAATATCTAAAAGCTTTAAATACCAAACATCATAGGAATCAGGCTATTTCAATTCAACTATAATAAATAATGTTAATTTTTGACTAATTTTAACATGTAAAAATCATAAAAGACTGATTATATTATTAATAAGTAAAATGAGTAATTTTTTACATAGATTTTACACTGAATTTTAAGTAAGGGTTTGTAATGTATCAGAAATTGGAAATGATCTCATGTAAGTCTAACTATTTTCTAATGTAAATGGAATTACTTCAATAATTATTTGATGCTCAAGTTACCTAACTATAAGTTAAAGATTCTTATTCTTATATAATGTAAACAGCATTCCTGCCATAGATATTATGTGTAAAATATAGTTATAATTTAGTTATAGAGTAGGTAGTAAATGTTTAGAGTATTTGAGTTTCCTTTAGATCTCTAGTAAAGTTTCAATGTGCTTCTACAATGTTAACATTCACTGATTAATGGCTGAACCACATCTAGCTGCACGGAATCGCTCTTTCCTATGTTTCTATCCCGTTCTGTCAATAAGAACCGTCATTTAGTAGAGAGAGAAGTAGTAGTTATGCAAATAATAAACTAGTCAAAATCCAATTACCTACTAAAAAATTATATTAACCAATCGCCGGGTGCTCGCACATAAATTTAGCTCAGCGTTGCGCGCGTGCGTTCCCGCGCATTTAGGCGCGTTCGTGCCAGCTCTCTTTAAGAACGATTACTCGTAATATTTGTATGACACCTATATAAAATTTTATATATTATTTTTGGAAACTAGATAACATTTCCTATCGATTGGTACCTTTACTTCATTAAAATTGAATTGTTTTTTAATACGTAAAAACTTAATTTACACCTGGTGGCCGCCGCGAAATACCAATTTTCCATGATAAAATCGCTGTTATTTGAAAATTATTGTATAAAATTAAAAAAAAATTGTAGTTATTGAAAGTACATTAAAATGCCCTTTTTTGATACTTTCATTTATGTAATAAATTATAAAAAATCCTCACACGGCGATGTTTAGACGCGTGCGCGGGGGTTCTCACGGTACTCTCGCCCCCGCTCGCTATTTTTGATGATTACTCCATATTTTTGTATGACGACTATATAAAAAATTTGTAGTTTTAGAAACTAGATAATATTTGCTATATAAGTGTAATTTACACAATTTGTAACTCTCAAATTATAAGTGTTGTCAAGCAATTACATAAAATCTCATTTTTAATATATTATAATTTATATTATAATGTCAAATGAAATTTTAATTCTTGCCACCTAGTCACAATTCACGTTTACCTATATCGTAATTATCTTCTTATGCCCAAGATCCTTTGGGCTCTCACTCTCTAAGTCGCTCTAGTAAATGGCAGTTATAGGTGACAGAAAAGGATAGAAGCATAGGAAAGCGTGCGTTGGTGCTGCTGGATGGGCCATCCTAAAAAGAAATAAAATAATCTTTTTTGCAACAGAGTAGCACGCAAATAAACACATATTGGAACATTATTATTTAACTACATAATTAAATATTGAGTTGCACCATTATATATGTTGTATTAAAATGTACCATTTTAGTGGCTGGTATTTAAAAAAGGGAATTCGGTGCTAAAACACGAAACCATTTAGTTTCACCACTAATTATTTTGAAATATCTGTATAAATCAAGTTCTCTCAACTCTTTTTGGCTCAGGAAGTAATAAAATTAATGACAAAAACATATTTTACAAGTGGTGGTTTAGGGAATTCGATTTACAAGTAGGTACTTGTACTTTTTTGAACATTATTTTGTCTGATTGTTAAACGAAATTAGAATTGGTAGAGAAAACGTTTGTGTTTAAATGTACTGCGTTTCAAATGAAATAGGGATCACTCACATCTGCGCGTTTTGCACACTGCTATCGTGATTCTAATACAGTCGCAGTGCAGAGGAATAATCAAAGCAGGCAAAAATAGCTAAGCCGCCGCTGCCGCGCCGCTCACCGCTACCACTGCACCGTGACCGAAGTGAAAAATAGGAATTTTCGTTACAAATAAAATAAAATGAATATATACTTATTATGTACATATAAACATTAATTTACAAAGTCTGTTTTTACATGCCATACACACCAACACTGTTCTGCGTCTCCGTGATTCCATTTTCATTTGTAACGCATAGACCTAAGTTTTGACAACTTGGTAAAATTAGTTTATTACATTTTCGGTAGGTTATTGCTGTGCGAATCTAAAAATTACTATATTATATCGAATGTTTTTTCTGGGCCATTGTAATACCCCTAATATAATAAATATATATAAATTAAAATACAAAAAAAATACAATACAAAAAATATGTAATGACAACAATTTACATACGCTGAGAATTGGTATGAATGTTGGGAACACTGTTGTAAACAAAATGTCATAACTCCCCGAAGATAAAATGTAGGGATTCGTAAAGCTAAAAATCGTTGCGTCCGTGAAGTCCTTCTTTGAATCCCCCATTTTTCCCCTATAAATTGAAATATCCAAAAAATCTTTCTAGTCATAAAAAAAGATTATTTAATAAACATACAAGTACATGCCAAAGTTCACCTTTACTAAGCCTAATTGTTAACGGCCGGCGTGAAAACATACAATTATAGTATGAAGAACACGACATTTTTAGACTAAGATAATAATAATTATGGTGATTAATTCTTCGGAAAAACAAGATAACATTTTCTTTAAGATAACTACCTGAGCTCCAACTGTTTATATTACTTATTTTAATATTAACCATTTGGCTGAAAAATCTACTACCTTTGACCTCGTTTTTTTTTTGGGCACACCATGCTTGTTGATGCCTTTGTCCAGCAGTGGGCTTTAATAACCTGAGTTGTTTTTGTTGTTGTTGAGACACATCATCTTTGGGGACTTTTTATTTTGTTTATAACGATGTTTCCAAATTCAAGCTGTATGCAAGTTAATGTAAGCTTACCACTCTTTTTCGAGCCGAATTGCCTTGAGAGCATGGTGAGCAGTATGACCCAAAAAAAGTTTGTATTGTAAATCTACCAAAATTTGAGCCACTATATATATATTATTATCTTGAAAAAATGATATCCATAGTTAATAGTCAGTATGATATATTATAAACTATACCTAGATACCAAATTTATGTTCCAAATATTTCGAGCCCTAAATAAGATTATTATACAGGAAGAATAAGATAAATTAGTAAGGGTCAATATTTTAATGTATGTTATTTTTAAGACTTACTTTTATGATGCTATTGCGTTATATATTAGTGCTTGCGATATATACACTCAATGTACTTTACTTAATGCTACTATCATACGAATTGCTGCTGGTTTACTATATAAGTACTGTTAGCAATCATTTCTCCGATTGAGTTGCTGAATTAACCTTTTAATACTATAAACTTTATTCCGTAAGTAGTCAGCAGTCACAAAAACTAATTTCTTAAAGCCGATTTTCATGATTCCGTATGGTTCAAAATCCCTAATATAACAAGTCCGTAATATAATTTATCCTATTTTTTAAATTTTAAAGTATTTTGAATTTCTTATTGATAACCAGCAATAGAGTTTGGTGCAGGGGCACGCTCGCTTCGCTTGTTCGCCTTCGCGCTTTAATGGTAACAGTTCTAGCCTAACCAACTGCTTACCATTGTACATTATTACTTTATGACTATTAATTATTACTGTTATTATTATTTATGATCCTATATTGGATGTTTTCGGAATATTGAAAACGGAATATCGTTTTTTGTGCTTAGTATTCTTCCTTCCGATTTAAATATTTAATTGTTCGGACTTATGAAAATTGGCAATTAAGAAATCGTACTAATTATTCGTAATTTTGAAATATTAGGTTTTGCAAAGGAATAAAAAAAATTAAAATAAAATATTGGCATATTTGGGTGTTGCCATTTAATTCAACTCGCGCTTAGTAAACCACGGCCGCATGGCAAAAGTAGCATTATGTAAAACAACTTGATCTGTTATTTATTTTGGAGTATACCGTGGATAGCGCATGTCAAAAGCGAGACAAAACAACTATCATCATAATATTATACATAATTACTGAAGTCTTATGGGTATTATCGCAATTTAAAAAGAGTAAGGATATCTTTATGGGGCTTCATGCAAATATTGCACATTTGTTAGGGTTCCGTAGTTCTGACTAGGAACCCTTATAGTTTTGTTATGTCCGTCTGTCTGTCCGAGGTTTTACTAAGAGACCGTTAGTACTAGAATGCTGTAATTTTGTAGGAGTATGTATATCAATTACGTCGACAAAGTGGTAAAATAAAGTTTTGGAAAATATGTTTTTTAAGGGTGACTCCCATACATGTGAAGTGGGGATAAATATTTTTTTGTCGTCTACCGTATCGTGTGGGGTATCGTTGAATAGGTCTTCTAAAATGACTTGGGGGTTACTAACATTATTTTTCGATTTAATGGTCCATTTACGAAATATTAAACCTTAAAGAGCAAATTTTTGTTCCAGTAGAGCATCCCCCCCTTTAAAAACTAAACTGCTGGCTTGAAAAATCTGGAAAAATTCATGAACTTTAAATGAAAATTATAGCGGTTAAGATAACTTTATTAGTAGCAGTAATAGTCGTTGAACTTGGGTGTTGGATAATTTTGTACCAAATAGAAAATCCTTAGCATTAATCCTTTATAGTGACTAGTTAGTATATAGTAGTTTTATGACGGGTAAAGACTTGCATTTAAAAATAAAATAATATAACGGGCAACTACGGAACCCTACACTGTGCGTGGCCCGACACGCACTTGGCCAGTTTTAGTAGTTTTATTCTGATAATTTCAATCTCATTTTAAATTAATCAAGATAATTAAGATGGTATGGGAATCTTTTTACTATTTAAACAAATATTCACCCATAAAGTTTAAATGGGCTACTGTAGCATCACTATCTTGTTGAGGACATAAGCATGTAGATACATTTTACTATTCCGCTTTACACTAAGACCAGATTTATGAATACTATTACATATACTCCTATTTATTATCTATACTCAGAAAATTCTATTAAACGGAATTATATTTCGATCAAAATATAGTCTTGTCTCGCTTGCGCTCTTGCAGAGCTCGTCTGTCGCTCTCTTGACAATTTATCAGTGTGACAATCAATGCAAGCAGAGAGAAAAAGGCTTACTGCGAATAAACGCCCTTGGATACGCTTTGCTCCGTATGCATGGATTGTCACACAGAGTTTTGTTGTTTGCTGTTTTGAGGGAGTAGTTTTGTATGGTTTCGTTTAACCTAAAAAAGATTCTCTGTAAGTGGGTTGGTCATTTCTTTTATAGGAATGTTACATGTTATGATTTTAATTTGTCTTGTGTGAACATATTACGACCTTTATATTACTGACTGTCATCGATAAGACTGATTTTATTATTATAAAACTAAATACCTCATATCATATAGTTGTTTTCTTTTTTTAACCTTGAGTCCGTAACTGAAGTGCAACATTTAAAACATATTATAAGTTGTGTGAACTATTGTATGTTTTGTAATTTTTAGTAATAAACCTGAATTTGCTTTCAACTATCATCCTACTCAGTCGGTGGATTGGTAGGCCTAGTATTATGTTGTAAATTTTCTTATTCTATAATAAATACTATATGATTCAAATGCAGTAAGAAAAGTAAATTAACCCTTATCAAACAAAAAGTAATACATATCTTACTTACACGTTCAGTAACCATTTAACTATTAAGGTAAATGTTGCGATATGCCTCCTCCATACATTTTACCGGCTGTGTGTTTTGTCTTTGAGTAAATACACTTTTATTTTACATAGAACAATTCGTTTTATCATTTTTTTACAATAAATAATACCGCGTATTGACTTTTTTTGGTCATGAATTGCCTAATAAATTGAGAAAAAAATTAGAAAAATTTGACTAAGTTTGTCAGTAAGTCTATTTATTTTAGAAAAGTGATAAAATGAATTGCTCTATGTAAATAAGTGTTTTATGTGAGACTGTAGCGCCAGTAAAATGTAAGGAGGATTATCGGAACATCCACCATAATCTGCTGTGCGAGATAGATATGCTGGCGTATTCAAGAATAAGAAGCCATGACTGCATATGAAGCGAAGAACAAGGTAAACCAATTATGTACCTATCTAAAATGGTTTATAGAGTGCTGCGCGCAACCCTATTTATAAATAATTTGATTACAAAAAAATTTCACTTGTCATAGGTGCGAGCAGTTTATCCGCGAGAGTTGGTATCTACTCTCATGTGGCGAGTGAAGTGATAAGTGAAGAAATTTAAAATATGTAAATATAAATCTAGAACAAGGACAATCTAGTATATGAATAATAAATACGTAAAAGTTAAAATGTTAATAATAGTTTTAGGTTACTTATTAGGCTTAAGATATTTCTTTCTCAAAAACCATTCGACGAAAGCGACGCAAATTGCGATTACATTTGATATTGTTAGATTACATTTGTTGGGTTGCCTTAAATAATGGCCTTCACCAAATTATTAAATGCAGACTAGACGTACTGGGTTAGCACGAGCGAATAAAACATTCTACAACAATATAGTATAGGAATATTTGTATCAAAAGCAGAGAGGGGTCTTAAGTCGTAAGATTAGTCTTACATTGTTCAAGTTATGTCCTTTAAGACCTGTTTGGATACAGGAATTGATTAAAATGTTTATTTTTATAAGTTTAATGGCGAATAGGCTATAGCGATGCTATTTAACAATATCGACGCCAGCGATGAAACTAATAAGATATATTTAATAAATTAATTGGAATTATTTAGTGCGACAGTTTTACATAAGTGATTATATCTTCCACCACGCATCACTATCCACTCATCATGTGGTTTGTAATTCCAGTAATTTGTAATTTTGTATTTAATGTTTACTGTACTGTCACTGTTGGTAAATAGTGGCGGTCTTTCCCTTTGCTTTGTGACATCCATTCCATAGGACAGTCTAGTATCCAGTACCTTCCTAGATATACATATATATCGGACTACTGCAGAAAAGCATAATTGTTGTATAGGTAAAAATTGCTTCCGCCCGCAGTCAATCTTGGTGAAAACCGTATCAAAATCCGTTGCGTAGTTTAGAAGATCTAAATGTACCTACATACAGAAGGAGGCGACTTTATTTTATACCTACTATGTAAGGATACTTAATAGTTTCCTATAATTTTACTAAGATACCCTACATATACCTAGTTGTAAACTGTCTTCTAGTAATATTTTAAAGATAATTGTATATTATTGCAAAGGATTAACAAAACAATAGACTAACCAGGCCTATAAAAATTACAACATAATATTGTTGCCCTGTGCGGAACTGAATGGAAACAGTTGGCTTTAACGTGCGGCGCAATGTTATATGTTGTTCCTATTGCTTTCATTTACATCAGGATAGTATATTTATATGCGGTAATAGCGCGAATACAGCGATGCAATTGTGCTCTAAAAGCTTTAACGATACTCATGTGTGTGAAGCGGTACTACTTATACGTAGGAGTCGGTGCACCCTGTATGCCAAGGCGTGTACATGGCAATATGTAGAACGTGGGTTTCAAAAATATGACTACAATCCATGGCAACCGCGAAATTAAATAGAAATCATTGCTATTTAATTAGATTGTGAAGAACTCGGTTTTGATGTGATCATAGGCACCACATTAATAGCGAACTGATATTTTATTTGGTCTCATTTATTGTACGTTTTATAGTGACGTTTTGTAAATATAATCATCGTCATCAGCAACCCATTAATGTGCCACTGCTGGACTCAGGTCGCATCTCCTCTATCTAGAACGCCGAGAGGGTTTAGGCCATAATCCACACACGCTGTCCTAATGAGGGTTGGTGGATCAGACATACCCTTAAAATTCTACAAAGTGAAATCCACATTCGTATTGCTGGTCGGAAATTCGGAATCAAACTCGAATCGCATGATTTGCATGCTAGTCACTTATCCACTTTTTAAACTATAATGATTTTATCTAATTTAAAAAGGATGTACATGAAGGCTTGGTTACTATGGGGGTACTATTTATGACAGAGCGTGCCTTCAATAATAGGTATATATTGTCAGCTTCCATTTGCCAATGATTAGGTACTACTATGTTCTTAGTGCAAAATCAAATTGACCGACCAAACCACTCATAAGTACTATAATTGTACGCACTTTTCTATTGAAGGTGTCAATATAGGTATGGTCAACATCTAGCCGCACGGAATCGCATTTTTCTATATTTCTATTCCATTATATATGTAGGTATACTATGGCTGAGTTGTTGGTTTTCAGATTTATACACCTAATTAATTTCGGCTATGAATTCATTCATTTTGATTTTATAAGTATAAGAGAAATCAAGCAATAACTAGTTAATATGTAACAGTAATAATAATATAGCTACTGAACATAATATTATTAAGGTACCTATGATTCCGAACTACGCTGCAAGCAGCAGTGCTGTGTGCTGTGTTGGTGCAACATAACTCTGGGCATCGTTAATTGTTTAAATTCGGTAATCGATAAAGCATTATTTTCTGGAGGATTTGAAGGAAGTTAATCGTTAAATCACAATAGGTCAAGAATTATGATCGGAATTGGTATTGCAATTTAGGGTAAATGAAACATTGTAATAATCAGGCATGTAATGGAGCTCTGTATCCGTAACCAAAACAATCGAATATCCGAAATAAATATATCCATAACCATAACCCACGAGCTAAGCTAAGAGATTAGCACGATCTATTATAACATGTCAAATTAGTACATTGATCACATGACATGTCGACAGCTTATGTCATGGATGTGTTCAACTCAAGGAATTTATAATATGCTGAATAGCCTATTTCGTAATAAAAAATATAAGTTCGTTAGTTAAATATTTCGAATAAAACCACCAAATTGCCACATGTGACATGGACAGGGGGCTGGTAATAATATGGATAAAAGTTGTGGTATTTTAGGTTTTATATACCTATTATGTCTGTTCCCAAGAAATATATTTGACACTATATTACCTAATCAAAACGGTCTCTAAGTATCAATCACCATATAAATGTAAACGTGTATCTTAAAAAATAGATTCGTACCAATCCAAAATAGAACTTTCACCAAAATGATAGATCAGTCACCAAACAATGTTTTTAGGATAGATCCGAAATGGATAAGTTAGGTTAGAAGGCGGAAGCCAAGCTTCTTGTCTTCTGCCTGTAACTTGTCTTCGTGGTTGTTTTTTTTAGCCTTGAAATACCTTTTGGGGCTAGTCTCATCGATATTATTTTCCTTGTAAATTTCTTTACCTATATTATTTGGTGATACAATTTTGGTTTGGACAGTTATTTTATTTCGGAGATCATTACAATTACAATTCTGTAAAATTCAAAACGAGCATTTTCGTTTATATAATATAATTTGTAAAGCCTTTTTTCTTAAATTTTGTGAAATCTTACCCTACAGGAAGTTACAGCCATCTTTAAAATTCATTTATTTATATTACCTACATGTCCATTGGGTCACTATTTTACATAACTGTATAAAAATTTTAACTCATTCAGAAGACAATAAACCAAAGTTGGTCATCAAACGACATTTTGTCAATTCAAAGCAACTGAATAAATACACAATAGCACAACACTACAAATAGGGCAATCCTGCCGCCTTGGAATCAGTGAGGCAGGCAGCACAGGGTGCGCAGCACCTCAGTGTCAGCACGACTACGTGCAGCCGAGATCGGAATCATATCTACGATGACATAAATATACACATATGTGTATATTTGTGTTTGTATGTGTTTATTCGTATTCATAATGTGATGCATATGAATACTAGGGTATAGTAATGCACGCCACGCCACACATATTTAAGTATACTTGCACATACTCAGACATTTGCAACTTTACAACAATACAAAATAAGTTGTGCAAACTCTTCACACATACGTTTCGGTATATACACTTGCACTTACCCGACGAGGCAGTCGAGCTTGCGGCCCACCTGATGGTAAGTGGTAACCGCCACCCATGGGCATGACTGTGTTCTTTGCATTGGTTGCGAAGAAAACGAGAACCGAGCCGCCGCTGCCTACCGAAAAGAAAGGAAAATAAATACGATGGGGATATAGAGGAGGAACTGGGCCGTTTGGGACTTGGTCTGAGTTTTAGTAATTTGCCTACTTGAAAGTGTGTGGCAGCCATAACTGGGTAATTCGCCAAAATCATGTTTTTTTCATGACCGGGTAGGCGAACACTATTTTACAGAGTTATTTAAATTTCGTACCCATTTTTTATGATAGTTATCTTTATTCCTGACTTGGCTTGGATGTTAACCATAAAAAATACGGTTTATTCCCATCCAGTCACACCCAAACCTGTAACACTGTTACTCGTAGGGAAAAAATTCCCCATCATGTCACACTGTTAAGTGTTACTCGCTTGCAATTTTTTGGTTTATTCCCACCCAGTTACACTTTTTTTTTTATTATATTATTTTTATATTAGTGATTGATATTTTTATTTTAAAGAGAGTTGTTGTTGTTGAGCTTGTTACTAAGCGTTAGACAGTTGCTACCCCCGATATTTTTTTAAATAAACTATTTTCTGAGGTGATGGGTCACCATCAGGTTGGCTGGTCACCTATCCAGTGAAAACAGACTGCGCAAATGAATCGAGCGTTTAGGTTCAAAATGTCAACCTCCCAAAATATTGCTTTCAAACGCTTCAAATTCAAACGCTGCTATTCAAGTTTCGAAAAGTCACAACACAACGTGCGACACGCACCCCCGCCCCCACCTTTCAGTTTGCACCTATCTATCACTATTAAAAATTAGTTTGTTATATATCGTATCTGTAGGTATTGTTACAAAATGAAATATAAATAAAAAATTTAGTTCATAAAAAAAATATGTTACTTAATTTTATTGAAACAGGAGGGCATGAAAATGCAAGCAGTTCCATCGAGTCGAACATCGTCCATTTAGCTATGACAGCCTGTGAAACAAGACCCGTGCATCTCTGTTCGATTTCGTGTTATTTATACAAATACTTGCCTCCTTGGGCTTTGGTTCATGAATTTAATAATTTCTGTCGTCGTTATTATTTGGCCTATAACCGGATTTTGAATACTTTTCTTGGTGATTAAGTTGTGTTTTCTAAGGTAGTTTCTATTTAGTTATTTACTCGTTTATTCTATTTAGTTATTTTATTCACTTAAATCTGATTTCCTTAATACCTACTCATTTCCTTGTTTTCCATGCCCTAAAAATGACCATGGAAATTATAAAACTGTCATGAAAATTATAACATGGAAACAGCTACAATTTAAAATCATAATTTTATTTAGGACAGATAAATAAAACAGAGATTGGAAACATTTATTTTTCAAAACAGTTCTATCAAATCAGGCGATTAATTACCACCAGAACTAAAAGCGCCACACAGTAATCCTTTATACAGATAATTATACACTTCACCCACAAGGAAACACTCAACAAGTTGAAAGTGCCGGTATTCGCTCACAACATTCTGAAAATGCCAGCAGATGGCATGTACGCAGAAACCATCTTTTCCAAATTGATATACCCGAAAGGAAGGACTGGGCTTTACATACTTAACACAACTTGTCCCAAAAAAGGCAGTCGTATTTGGATCACGGATTTTTCTTAAAAAGGAACCTGATTTAGGATGTGGCATTTTCAGTCCAAGGCCTACACTCAACCCCAGCTTTAGCATGGCTAGAGAAGCCTCAATTTTTCAGGCGGAGGTCTATTTGATAACCAAATGCGTCGAGATCAGCTTAGAATAAAGACTAAAAAACCAAACGATTTACATCAATTCTGATAGATAAACTCAACTGCTAGCAATAAACTCATTCGAAATTTAAATAAGTTAAAGATTGCATATGGAGCCTAAATGCCCTAAGGTGAATAATACGATGGGTCTCGGGACACTTGGACATAGAAGGGAAGCAAAAAGGCCAAAATCATTCTGTAGTATCTCTAAAAAGAGTGCCCAGACTTTTCTCAACGAACTGTTACAAAAAAGCAGAAAGAGCGTGGCTTGGGTCCGCCCCAAGTCAGAGCCACTCTAAAACGCTTATAAAAGGACACGACAGGTACTATACTAAAGAACTGCTGCAACTTATTAGGTACCTACAAAACGACTGCAGTGACAAGAATCCTCACTAGCCACTGTAAACTTAACAACCATTTATGTACAAATTTAGTCTGAGTAAGTCAAAAAAGTTGGACATTTTGCCAAGACTGAGAGGAAACTGCAATGCATATACTCTGCTCATGCGGGCCACTCATGCATAAAAGAAGTATCTATCTAGGACAGCACCAAGTGCAACCTAACGAGATACAGGATCCTGTGCTCAGAAGATCTGAAAGTTCCTAGTTTCTACTGGACTAAGCAGAGAACTATAATTAAATAAATAGGGCGCTTCACTAGATCATATCATCCATCATGCGTATCAAAATCAACTTTAAGAAAACATCAATACAAAAAAACATCATTGAATAATTAGCCATTACAAATAAAAAATACTGGAATAAAAAGAAGTGCGATAACTCCAAGCTATAAAACTTGAAACAAATATGAAAATGACTGATGAAAGTAGCAATCGTAAAGAAGAAAAGATTGAAATGTATAAATCTACACTTGATATTTTTAATTTTCATGACATATTACTAATTTCCTTGTCAAACAAAAACTTTCAATAGCCATAAAACTTCTTTTTTGGAACATTGTAGTGAGACCCCCTTCAGATTAAAATATATCGTTATTGTTCTTCTATTCAAAAATATGTCAGCTCACAGCAATTCATTAAAAAAAATCTTGAATTTTGGCGAATTACACAACTTTGCACTATTCCATTGCCTTAGAATAGCTAATAGTACTGCCGTACCATTGTTGCCTTTATGTAGGTTACACTAGATATAGTTACGAGAATGTATTTATAAAGGATGGTCCAACCATAATACAAAGTTACCTGAAAGTAAATAATTTCAGACAACATATTTTTTTTATTATGATATAAAGGTCTATGATAATTATGTGCGAAACAAAATATCGGCCAAATGCTCGCCATGGCTCCGGTGGCCTATTCGATGGTCTATATTTTCAAGACGCTGAACCATCATTGAGGTTCAATGTTGTTAATGTGCCGAATTATCTCATCCTTTAGCTCTTGAATTGTTTTTGGCTTATTGACATGTATATACTTTTTCTTTTATATATCCCAAAAGAAAGCTAAGTCAAATCACATAATCGTGGCAGCCAATTGAACGTCACGACGTGAGATAACACGGCCATTGAATTTCTCGTGCAAAAGACATTGTTTCGTTGGCTGTGTGGCAATTCAGGTCTCTCTAGCTCCATAACCTAAATTTCTGGCCACAAAAAGTCCGTTATCGTTTCGCAATAGCAAACATCATTCAGGGTAACTGTTTGGCCGATTTCATTTTCTAAGAAGTAGGTACAACTATAACGAACGACAGCAATTTTTTCCACAGAACGAACTGGGCAAGCATACACACGTGTTTTTACACCTACAGACCCATCATTCATCATTTTCAAATTTGCGCACAATTATTCCGATGGTGGTCACATTTGGACGATTATGCCAGACTATAACAGCCGTGCCACATGGTTAATAACCTTCCGTGTAGCCGGCTGTTGTGAACCAAATTTCATACAAACTACGCGGATGGCAACTAAGCTCCCACCAAGGTCACTCTGCTGGAACGCAAGTTTATAACCGTGTAGAACACCTATAAACATAAAAATTACATACAGATAGTAACTCCGACCCTTTCCTTGAAATATTAACCTACAGCCGCACGGTACGTAAACATGCGATAGGACTGGCCGCCTACAGTATTTTCATTTCATATATCTACATGAATTTCTTTAAGTGATTGTAAATAATTATTATACATTTTATTTAAAAAAATGAAATTTGTTTTGAATGAAATAGGAAATGTTTAAGAAAATCCATGTTGTGTTTTTTGATTATTATATATTTAATAAAAATGAATTAATAGTTATACATTTGCGACTGAAAAGTACTTACGGCTCGACTGAGACGTACGAAATGCTTTATTAAAGTGTATAAACAGGTATCGCGCCATTTCGTGGGCGTTACGGGCCCCTCAACTTGTCAGTTGCGCGCAGTATGCGCTTACGTTTCACTCTTGAAATAAGTAGGTATGTATGCAGCACATAATATCGCTACATCTACTTTTCGCTACATCGAATTGTCCCTCGGCACATGCACGTAGTTCTCGAGAAGCATGTTCTGCAACATGTCACTCCGTTTGTCCCCTACTGTATTTGACCCTTTAGTGAGGCGCTATTACGTCAACGGGAAGAAATTCCCTTACGCGTGTGATGTAGGTACATAATTTTATGAATGTAGGCTTGCACATTTATCAACACTACACTGTCATATATATGTTTATATATAAGTAAAGCAATAAAATGTTAGTCCTTATATGGCACGTACTTATTATGTACTTGGTAATTTACCATATTTTTGTAATTTGTATGTATATAACACATGATGCAGTCGTAATAGGCATGATAATTAAAATTCATATTAACGACCAGATACAAGAACATTTATACACTTTTATTATAATTGTACATAATATTATGTAGACATTAAAGCTCTAATACATAAGGCTATAATTATATTATATTCTTTTGTGTGACATATTTGCCATACCTACCCATAATGTGTTAAAACGGGACGAATACACTAATAAATAATTCATATTTTTTTTAAATGTTTCTTTAAATCAATAAATTATTATAATAGTCATAATTAATAAATTAAATTAAAATAATCATCCGTAAATATTTTTATGATTAAATTATTATGAGTGTATCTTGAGGCTTTTAACCTGTCCGTTCAAGTTGAAAGCCCCAAGAACACTGTTTGTGTTCCAGTCTAGCATTGAGTGAAAGAGTACGTGGGATGACTGATGAGATGTTCATAGGAAAGTTTATTGATTTAGTAAATTGGGGGTAATTCGGTAACGCAGTTTTAGGGTATACGGTTTCGGTTACTGAGAGCTCGGGTGTGATCCCCGGGTCGAAACCAATATTTGTATGATCTGGAAATGTTTTGTTTTAGTTTGGAAGTTTTATATGTATAATATGTAATTATGTAGGTATTTATTTAGAAATAAATAAACGACGTTATTCTTCGTTAATGCTAAAGCTGAAACACCCAAAACGTCTTTTTATTTTGCAGAATCAGATTAAAAATATAAATTTAAAAATTATACGTGAATTCTTTTTAAATTCAATTCCAAATTTCCAACCGGGGCAGGTCCAATATGATGATTTCACTTTGTAGAATTTATACTGGGTGTAAGAAGATCCCTCTTGGTATAAAAAATAACCGATCAAGTGAGTGTCGGACCGAGGGTTCCGGACGGATATTTTTTTGTGATTAAAATTTAAGAAATGAGTAGGTAACGGGATATGTCAAGGTGTACCCTATAGGTTTTGACTTTTTTGATCGTCAAGATAATTCGACAAAATTGGAGCATAAACGGCTGTATCTTTTGATTGCGTTAACTTACAATTTTGGTTTTTTTTTACGCCGAGTGTTTGCAAATCCGAATATATATTATGACCTTAATTTCAGCTTTTTACCTCTACGCGTTTTTGACAAAAATATTCTTGACAGACGGACAGACAGACAGACGGACAACGGAGTGATCCTATAAGGGTTCCGTTTTTTTCCTTTTGAGGTACAGAACCCTAAAAATGATAGCACTTACCGACACCTGAAACATTGGCCCAAAAAATGCAATAAACATTTTTTTTAATTGGATACTTTCAATATTGTTTTTAAAAATTACAATACGTGTAAACATGAAAATAAAATCAAAATTATTGCAGAAATACTATATTTATTTATAATTTATATATTTCGCAATGCTTATAATGTATAGCAGAATATATTGTATGGCAATTGACCCTATGTTTACGAGCTTAAAACTCTGTAGGTATGGAATTTTGGGGTCGGTAACCTTGACCATTCTGTTAAGAATCACTAAAACTATCTCCAGTTTTCGGTACCGAGAGGTATTTTATTAGAACCGTCCGCAGATGGGAAGTCTCATGATTAGTACTACTAGTACTAGTCATGAGACTTCCCATCTGCTAACGGTGAAGGAATACATCTTGAGGAAAGCAACATACCCTAAAAGAAGTACTAATGATTTGTCTGATACACCAATCCGCATTTTTGTTTGGATTGTGGTCTAAACCAGCTATTCCCAAAAACTAACCACGATTTTCGTCAGATTATTTAATAATACCACAGTTATTATGTAGAATTTTTTTTTCTTATTTAAATTACAGCGTCTTTGATTTGTAATCATTTGATATGGGATTCCATAAAATTTAAAACGGTATTTGGTGTGGGTGTTCCGTTGTCTTAAAAGTTTGAGAACCCTGGCCTAAACCTCCTCATAGCTCTCTAGATAGACGAGAGGGGACTCTCGGCCAACAGTGGCTTATGGGTTGCTATCTATTTATTATTCATATTTTTATCTTGGTTATGATATTTAAAAAAGAAACCGGCATCCTTATACAGTTTATCCATACAAAAAAAGCAAAAAGAACAATATTTTAGTTTACCAAAATAATTGTTGTCTACTAGACTAGCTAAATTAATCAAATTCTGTTCAAAATGAAAAAAATATCGACTTAACTTGTTTTAGTGACAGTAATTTTATTACAATAATAAAAGGGTTACATTTTGAAATATTTCAGAATATGTTGGGATTCAAATTTTGAGAACCATTTACTACGTTACGGAACACAATATTATTTGTGGTATTAAGTTGTTAATTAAACATAAATAGGGTGACCGGTTTTGGATTTTGCTTTACCTATTTTGGCTTGAAAATGTATTTTTTGGGTATTACTTTTAACTCAATTTGGTAAGCAATTAAACCCCTGCTTAAAAAAATATAGACAAACTGTATTTCAAAATATTGTCACTACATGGCGCCATTCTTAGTACAACACACATCATATCGTAAATAATAAATAAAAAAATTGTAGTTTACGTTGTCATTTTAATGTAGGTAAACTAGAGAAATAAGTTATTAAGATATGTTTTGCATCGCGCTTATAAAATACGCGCCTTATATGAGTCAACCATTAATTCACAAATCTAATAATCATAAACATGGCAAAGAATTGATCTATTTGTCATAAACAAAAAGTGTTGTTTGAGGAGGAACGGTAGGTAAAATTGTATGTACATTGAAAACATATTTTAACCGCAAATATCTAAACAAAACATCAAAAATTAACAGTAATAAGGCAAAAAAATAAAAAATAATAGGCTATATTCTAAAAGATATTGTGTAATTTGACCAAAATAAGTGTCAAGTATTTAAGTAACAGTAGCAGCAGTGCGTACATTGCATAAACCGTTTTGAGTAAGGTACCTACTTAGTTTTCTTTTTCACATTCAACCTTACTGTGTAGCACAACATAGTTTTGCATATTATATCTTTTAAGGCCTGCGCCCTGTGCAGTCATTGCATTACATTGCATGGTAAGGGAATCTTTTTGTGGACACATAATTTTCGACCTTACTTCAATAAATTTAGCATTGACGTAAGTCATCCTTTTATTCCGAACCTGACAATAAAAAATTAAATATCTAAGTTTTTTTCCAAGTTCCTAACCTAGTCTCTTGAACATCTTGCATGCAATTGTATGTACACACATGTTTAAGCAAATAAAATCTATCTATCTATCTTGTCAGGTTCGAAAAAATCCATTGCCATGCCTAGCAATGCAATGACGGCACTGGGTACAAGCCTTTTTTCGGTAACTATGACTAGTTTCTGATCGGATCCTATGTATGTATGGCACTTTTGAATCAGTTCGATCAAGACGGGACAATAAGTTGTTATTTTGGATGCTTTCCGACAGTTGTGAATAAAAGCCTGAAGAAGGACTTAAGCTTCTTTTCTCGGCATAATATCTATCACGCGAGTGAAAACGCTGATATGTATTAGATCGTAAACATTGTACATAGATTTTGTCTCGTCATCAGTTTTAGAGCTTTAATATTTATTAATCCAATGTTAAACATTCGAATAGAAACTAATTTGAGTAACCTGAAAATATACTATTTGATTGTTTAAAGTGTTGAAGATTGTTCGTGAAAATATACAATTTGATTGTTAAAGTGAAGAAAATAATTTAACACACACTGGCAGCAAAAGCTATAACGTTAATATCATGGCTTCGGACAAAAATAGCGAATTAAGAAGTAGTATAGGTATTACTATACCAAAGGTTGTGGGCGGCCGTTGGTTGCAGGCGGCACATAATCGCTCGCAATGGCGGAAATTAGGCGAGGCCTATGTCTATGTATGATATTATACCAAAGTAGTAGTATTCTCTATATCAATATCTCAGAAACGGTAGTTTCTATAAAAATGGAACTCTGTACATTGATAGTGTTGTTTTTCAAATTTGCATGTCTAGCTGTCTTCCCTGGGAAAACCCGCAAAAATATTTTGCTCAGCGCCATCTCGTAGTATGGCATGAGTACAGTCACCTGCCGGTTTTTGGTCTTCCAGATATATTTTATTTAGTTATTTATCTGTAGACTACCGGACGAAAGGCTGGGAAAAAATCTTAACTAGACTTCTGATATCCTTTTAATACTTATTTATTTTATTATAAGACCTTGAACATAAAATAACGGAAATTAAGGATTGTATTTACACATTTATCATACATACCTACATAATCCTTTTATTATGTAGCAATATACTGATTCCTGATGCATGTACACACAACCACGTATAACACCTACGTAAAATATTTTGTATATATTTACTAGTAAATTATACACATAACACATTATAATTTTGGATATGGTTAAGAAATAAAGTTATGTATTTTAATACCTCTTAGGTAGGTATCTACATGAAACAAAACAATGGTGTCTGTTAATAGGGGAAGGGGAAGGTAGAAAATGTACTGTTTTCTCAGGCTGAGATCTATAGCCTATATATACCTACTCACACTTTGCCGACTTAACTCAAAAATCTTTGCTAAGCTTAAGCCTAAGAATAGATTTGGAATTTATAGACTTTTAATGTTAAGATTGTGTTATCATGTTTAACACACTCTTGCTGCACGTCCGAGGCATTTCTTTCACGAAATTCCTAATACCTGCCCAAAGTTTGGCAATGTGCCTGATTAATTACAATAAACTCGCCCTATTACATGGGACCTAACATTGTTGGTAATATGTGGGTATGATACACCTATTCTTTGCTCTTTCAGGGATAAAATGCGTGAATATTTTGAATTTTTTTAGATATCTACTTACTTTATTATTAGTAGGTGAGCGGCTTTTCTACCTTCCCCAGTCCCCTACATATTACTCATGTGTAATAACGCATCTGTGACTCTCCGGCGTTGCAGATGCCCATGGATTGCGGAGATCACCCACCATCAGGTGACTTGCTTGCTCGTTTGCCCTCTACATTATTTTAATTTTTAATAATCTTATAATTGCGTACATTACTATTTACTACACAAATGCAAAATTTGTAGAACAAGCGGTGTTAGCGCAGGGCCCGTAAAAATTTCAATAAAAGTCTGATATAAATTTAAGTAACATTTGTAACGCCTGAGCGTGAATAGGTATTTATATAATGGACCAAGTGATTATTGAGGACATTATTTATAATAATGCTAATTCGGGCCAAGTGACTAATTTTATGAAAATTTCTACGTGATCGTCGGGCAATCTGTTACAAAGCGGCACTGCTGCGCAGCAATGCTGCCGCAGCAGGTGGTACGCGGTGATTCCGATCTAGGCAGTAGTGCTGCGTGGCTCGTAGTGTTGCGTTGCTATATATTTATTCAGTGGCTATAGAATTGACAAGATGTTGATTGATGCATGAATAATTTTTTTTTTACAAAATAAATTTAACTGTTTTTAACATAAAAAACAATTATTAGAGCAAAATAACGAAGTCGCGGGAAAAAATATCCGAAAACTATTTTGGATTATCATGTAACACTTAGCTAATATAAACAAATAGTTGCTTTCCAACTTGTGTATACTTTAGGTATTCGATACCTATCTAAATAAATATAAATAGTCGTAGATCGTATTAAATCTTATAATTCATAAAAATGTAAATTTTAATTAGACGGTAATGTTAGAGTCAATTTGACTGACGAGTAACCCATCACTAGTGGCGGTCGACGCATGCGCGACGCGTCACTACAGTATGTTGTGGCGGCTCGGCATCAGTGCTGCCGCGGCACTGCTGCTGAGCTCCGAATAATGACATCTCATATAAACCTATAGAAAATGTATGGGGACTGGTGGTGCTGCGCAGCACTGCTGCCACAGCGGTCCTGCATGCTGCTTAGATCGGAAGGGTACCTTTAATCTAGACAATATGTCGGCGCCAATTTGTATCATTCCTCATTTCAAACGCTCGCAGTTATGCAATGTAATATGCCGAAAGTAAATTGGCAACTCATTCACTAATATAATAAATACTGGCCTGTTGGTCTAGTGGTTAGCGACCCTGTCTGCTACGCCGGAGGTCGTGGGTTCGATCCCCACCCAGGACAAATCTTTGTGTGATGAGTATGAAGGTTTGTTCTGTGTCTGGGTGTAATTTATCTATAATATGTATGTATTTCCAAAAAAAAATGTTGGTATTTAAGTAATATATCAGTTGTTTAGTACCCATAACACAAGCAAATATAATTGCTTAATTTGGGACTAGATGGCGCTGTGTGCATGTGGTAGAATATTATATTATAATATGATTTCGTTGATATTTATAAAATGACTATCCTAAAAATACAAATTTAGTAAATTTTGACGAATATTTTTTTGTATTCATCATAATAATATAGTTAAGAACACAAGTACATAGTATAAAAAAAAACTTTTGTACTTTTTAGTTTTACAAATAGTAAAACGAGAAATGTAGATTAGGTTAGAACTGTGATCCCTTCGTCTGAGCAGAGCGAGCGAAGTGAGCGTGCTGCGGCAGCAATTAAGATTTTTAAAATTTAGTTTTGCATTGAAGGCGTATTATTATATGGTCTATCTGCTTCTTCTAATATACAAAATCTCGTGTCATAGTGTTTGTGGCCGCTCACTTCCAAAACGGCACGACTGATTTTAATTTTTTTGTTGTATATTTGGGGTAGTCATAAGAACAGGTTATTATGTATTTATCATTGCGATTAAAAAAAAATGGCAGAGCAAGGTTTGCTGGGTCAGCTATAATATTTTCCTAATACATATTTTTTATTTAATACATTAAATAAAAAAAAATTTAATACATTAAATTTTTATTTAATGTATTAAATAAAAAGTATTTTATTATTCTGCCCATTGTGTGAGGCAATGGCAATTTAATTATTACAAAAGTTATTATCACTTTGCACTGTTACATTGAAATTACGCCGATTTTGTGAATATGCGCCATACGGTTATACCTTGACCATACCAAATTTCATCAAAATTGGTCCAGCTGTTTTAGCGAAAAGGATGAAGGAGTAACAAAGATACAGTCACAAAATTTCGCCTTTATAATATTAGTATGATTCTCAATTATATCACTAGGTCCATAGCATAGGTATAACATTAGTTTTGCAGATTAACTTAGGTAAGCCTTTATTATCTAAATAAACACTGGTACAAACACCACTTTAACAATGAATACCTCAATTGCAATATTATTACATAATATATATGATGAATTTAAAAAATGGTGTTAATAAATAATTGAAGTGCCTGTTTAATTTATACTTAAATAAGTTTTCATTAGTAATTACACGAATAACAAAATAATTCAAGACACCAATAAAGTAAAATATAAAATTAAGTACTGGAAGCATGGGTCCGGGCGAGACGACGTGTGCGTAGCCTGTTGCGTTAAAACGGTTAAAGGAACTGCTTAAAAAAAATGTGTTAGGTGACTTCTCAGATATAGTTCTAAAATAACTTAAGTATAACATTTGTAACAATAGTAAAATAAGTAATTTAATTATATTTCATAGCCCAGACATGCTTAGATTTATTGCCCCGATTCTTCCGCATTTAGATTTTAGCTTTTATTCCCCGGACTATAGGTAATAACTAAACTAATGTTTGCCACAATATAAAAGTAGATATACTTATTATGTACCCAATAGTTATTTTACTTAGCATTAGATAAGGTAAGCCCCTTACCTAATTTGGAACCCAAAGCTGAATGTATCAATGCGAATTGTTTTTAATGTTTTATAGGTAAAATGAAAATGTTTTAATTACCAATTTTGCAGCGCACTTTCCTTTTATCACTGATGGCCAAATTGTAACGAAATAAATTGAATTTAGTGGGTCCGGTACATACCTACCTAGTTTCGAATATTATTGTAGGGACACGTGACGAAAATATTTCAGGGTGGTAGTCTGGGACGAAAAGTTACCTATTGAAGCGAAGCCACGAAGTTGAAAGACACCGCAGAGAAAAACATTGTGAAAACTAAAAAAGTGAATAAACACACAGAAAATTTTAATTAACAAAAAACCAGTAAGATTTTGAGTAGGTACCTACTATTTGCCTACGAGTTATCAATGATTTCATTCGTTTTTAACTAATTTAAATTATTATTAATTGCCAATATCATGATGTCAATACAATGAAACTTTTACTATGTTTTATTTAATTTAACTTTTTTATTTTCATACTAGCTTAAACAAACATTTTAGCCAGAATGTTACACTGCGTCATTCGACTTCGTGGTATTTCGCTTCTATAACTTTTCTCCCAAGGCATGAAATGTTTTTACCACAACGTGTGTCGGTCGCTACAGTACAGCATCATTTGAAACTAGGTACCAGACACGTATCTTGTAGATTTATAATGTAAACCTAACTTTAAATATAAATGTATAATAATGGAACTAATAGCTTTTGCCCACAGTTTTGCGCCCTTGCAGTCGTGTTTTTTACTCTTTTCAAAATTTCTAAAAATATTCTCTTGGCGTTGGTTGAGAAAAGTTGAAAGCGCGCAAAAAAGATAAACATTTTAATATTTTGTTATAAAACATTATACAAGTTCGGTTCAAAGTTTCATGCATTTTATGTGCCAACGGCACTCCTCACGCATTATATAATTTTAAGATACTTGATTAAATTAGTTTAACTATAGACAACCTGCTTAAAACAATGTCGAAAGTACTAGATTTAATTGAATTGTTTTTATTTTAACTTCTTGTGGTTCTCCTCTGAATATTTAAATAATATACTGTAATCAAAACATTAAATGTAGATACTTAGCATCCGTCAGAATCAGGGTAGGTAGGTACCTATTTCATTTTAGATCATCATCTAACCCAAGTACTCACCTGTTTACTCATGTATTAAATACTACCTATTGGGATATACAAATCAAAAAGAAATGGTCTCTTTCTAGTGAAAGAGTGCTCATAATATTCATATAATTCCTGATGTAGGTACCTAATGTTACTGTGTGTGTTAATAAGTACATCAATGTTAGAATATTACCCAACTTGACGGTTGGTCAGGCCAGTGTTTAATGTTTGTTCTAAATGCCAACAAGTGTTTTTCTGACTAAGATAAATTACTGGCTTCGTCAAACGTCTCGTATATAGATTAAATGTTAATTTAAGAAATTTTGTAGTAAATAACTTTATGAAAACGATAACTGTATAAATTTATCTACATAATTGCAGAAAAATGTACCCATTTACTTTACGTTTACAGGTTGACACTGTTACCATAATATTGGTTTTTTAAATGAAATGTTTTCTTTACTAACTATATGCGTAATAATAATTATTATTATTACTTTGCAAGTACAAACATAATGAAATTAACTACGTATATAGTTATGTTTAATTATTATTTCATTTAAATGTCTACGTCAAAACGTCCGGCGCAAATTATAGGCTGCACCTAGGTAAGTATAGACAGAAGAGGTGGTCCAACATCAAAGAAGCTATTCAGCTCAACATCAGTATAAAATGATAATAATATTTTAAATTGCAATCTTTTACATGTTAAAATATTATCTCATTGCAATAAGGTATGCCTTTTTGCCATTGTGACTATCTACTGGCGTTTATATTATTGAAAGCATCTTTTTAAAAGGTGCTCTTATCTAAACCTATGTTATTATGGGCCATTATTATACAGTTTTAACCTTTTGACCGCCACGTAAAATCGGCATCTCCGTGCCCTGAGCGTCAAGCAGAAATTAAATTTTTAAGATTTAAAAACTCATACAAGTAATGATTTAATATCTTGTATTTTTATGGACCTCGAGTATAGCTGACATCGCTGCATCGGCGCTCAAGGCACGAGTGTAAGGTTATAAACTTATATAATGTGTAACAGAGATCAGGGGAAATGCAGCACTTTAAATGTTAGCGGCAACAGTTGTATTAGGGTAAGGGTAATAAGTATTATTAGGTCGCGATTTTTCATTATCACTGCCGGCGACGTGCGACGGCTTATATCTATATATAAATTAGTGATGTAACGAATGTTCGCATTCGCGAATATTCGCATATTTTTTGACATTCGTATTCGCAAGAAACGATGCGAATGTTTGGCGAATGTATTTGACAAACTAAAAGGAAAATATATATGGAACTAACTGTGCCCGCGACTTCGTCCGCGTGTAATTTATTATAATTTTTTTTTATAATCTATCTACACAATTATATATTATTAACACAATTGACATGTAGAATAGTAATTAAACTTGCTGTAACTTTAAATTCTTAGTACATTGATGTAAAGGAATGTTAAACTTTAAAAATAAGTTTTGGGCTCTTTCTCCATGCAGCTTGTTTCGGTGAGGTGTATAAAGAAGTCCAGCTCCACTAAAAACTCTTTCAATGGCCACGCTTGTTGGGGGAGTTTCCAAATATTCTGTTGTTATTATTTCAAATTCAACATTCGCGAATGCGAAGAAAGATGAAGACGAATGCGAATAGTCATTCGCGAATGTGAAAATTCTAACATCCGTTACATCACTAATATAAATTAGGCCTCTTTCAGGGTGGCAGCCCGCAGAGATATGAGATATGAGATCGTATAGGTTCCTAATAATGTGTTTTTGTTTATGTAAGTGTGGTCGTAGGTATTACCAGAATATATCCTTTTACGAATCAGCCGTACTTGTACAATGCTAGCAATTTAGGAATTGGATTCGTCGACTATGATGAGCTGAATTGAGACAGGTAAGTGAGTAGATTCGTCCAGATGCTTAAATAGTATTTTGGTTATTATGTATTTTTTTTTTATAGTTGCTAATTATTAGTTTATTATCATCATCACCATACCAGCCGTAGGACGCCTACTGCTAGACAAGGCCTTCCCCAGAGATTACCAAGAGGACCGGTCGTGTGCTGCTTGCATCCAGCGCGATCCTGTGGTTGGGATTACACACCTTGTTTTTTTAATTTGCCGGATCGTGTTAGTTTAATTCACCTTTTTAATATGAGTAGTTTCTGGTATGTCTCAAATAGTGTATAGGTACTGTGTGGAATGGGGTAAGTTACAGTACTGAAAGCTAGTGGTTGTGCAATTCTTAGCAGCTTTATACAATAAAATGGTATAGAAACTACCATGGAAGTAAAAATATACCTACCCACGTAGTTATTAATATGTAAGCGCGGTAGATCTTGGCTTTATAGTGTGGAAAAAATGCTCCGATTATATTATCTATTATTTGAAATCATAATACTATCTCACTATGTAACTTGACCCAGCTGTGCGCTAGTAACAAACGCCAAAAATTCAAACTCTGTCAAGTACGTGTGTAAATCTTTAATAACATGCTGGCGAAGCGAATTGGAACGCTTGGTACCTTCAACTTCCTGCAGGTAGCGTAGGCGTTAATGACCACGACATAGTTTTGTAACAAACTAACGTAGCTTTTACCGACATACTACAAACGGTACTCAATTGTGTTTCTGTTTTTAAAATAAAGAATTTGAAAAGCGCTAAAAATTATTTGACTGCCAGCTAATTTCTGTTAAGTAGGTATGTCCTTTACTGCCCTTACTTTAAAATGATGTAGTTATACATACAGTTTGATTGCCAATGTCCTCGAACCTACATTCTGTAAATAAAAGCAATAACTCAATATCATATTCCGTAACATAATTATGTTGCTACGTAGTTTGGCAGATTTGGGAGATTTGGTCTTTTTTAGTTAAATAAGTACGTACCTAAATGTTTTACATAATTATATCTATATACGTAATTCTTACTTAATGTAATTTAAAATTTTTCGTAAAGCTGAATGATTAATCTATTTGGAATTCGGTGTGCATAATATATATGTTTGTGTTCATTTAGATTTCTGTGTACCATCAGCGTCAAAATAATCTGAAATGACAGGGTAGTCAAAATGGCGTCAAAACAGAATCCCACAATCTTAAATTTTATTTAACCATGAATCCCCATTAAATTTAGACAGATTATTGAAACTGCATTTATTATAAATTAATTAGAATATGACCTAGACATTACAAATGCCAATATACTCTTGCCGACTGTGCGTGCATTAATACTTCCGCGAATAAAAATATGAACACTGACAGCTCATACAATATTGGAAACTGCTTGCTTAGATATTTTTATCACTCTGTGTATGCCATGTATGCGAGCCTACGAGCACCTAACCATACTCGCTGATGCGAGCATAAAATTGATTTTGTTTTTTACATCATTTTGGCTACCCTCCATTTTCTAATCGTTTTGACGCTGATTGTACAAGTATCTTTGTCAGTATGTTGATTTTTTCATGACAGCATACAGGAATATCGACAGTTTGTCTTATATTTCGCAAAAAATGAAAGTAAATCGTAAAAATATATGGACATAAGTCATGTGACTTGTCAGGACAATATAGTGCGTTATAAGCCATGATGTAATAGTAAAACTTTATTCATATAAAAATTGATATTGATAAAAGTCTTAAAACTATTTAACAAGAAAGGTGTAGGAATATTGGGCAAAGGTTCCTTGAAACTAATATTGGCACTCAGCCTATACTTTTTTATTTTGACTTCCTTTGGCTTAGGTTCTAGGAACCTTAGCCTAGGAACCACAATTAATTCATTATGTATTAATTTACATAAATATTATTCTCTTCTTTTCTCTCTTTTGTTCTCCCTTTTTCTATTCTACTCTCACCTTTTTTCTTTGTATGGTTGTACACTTCAGTCTTGCTCTCTTACTTCAACTTATTTCCTCTACACTTCTGGGTTTGCTGTCAGATAACTCAATTCTGAGTTAAGCTCGCCTTTGTATGCTTTTTATTTTTTTATGTATATTGTAAAATTATTTTTATGTATTTTTGTGTGCAATAAAGTATAAATAAATAATAATAATAAATAACCTTTGCCTTAGGCAGTCAAGTCGATAAAAAGTAGTTAGTACCTACTTTTTGTACTAATTATTACAATTTAAGTAAAAATTATTTATGAAGCACTAATTTCAGTTAGACACATAATAAAACTTTAAGAGGGTTCATACATTTTCAAGTTGCTCGCAAATAGGTTTTTAAATCACGCACACAGAGCAGAAACACGCACACTTCTCTAATGCTGTGTGGTACAACAATATAGCGCGTACTAATGAGTTTGGTATTTTTTAACCTCGTATTTTGTTAAAGTTGGATAGGACAAAATTTCAAATTAAATTAATCAATAATTAATTGTAATTAATCGTATTGTATTCTATAAACAATTAAAATACAATTTTATTAGAAAGAAAGAAAAATACCATTAATTTTATATTAGACTAACAATTAATTTCTCAATAATAACTAGTGTCCGACCGAAAGTTCGGTTTCGGTTTCGGCCGAGTTTCGGCCAAAAATCAAGAGTCGGTGGCAGTTTCGGTTTCGGCAAAAATTGGCCGAAACTTTTGCCGAAACCGAAACTGTTTTCGGAAGTTGTGGTGCACGCTCACCTAACTTCGTTTCTCGCGGCAATGCTTTGGCGGCCCTGTTCGGGAATTGTCGTGCGCCGTTCGGATAGCTCTGTAGCAACAAAACTTAGTCAGTGCGTTATCGCCCGATGCAAACATTCTTTAGAGGTTATGCTTTGATGGAACTGATTACATGTAAGTTTTTGTTTCGTTTCTGTACTTCAATGATTTATATAGTTAATTAAATATTGAGTCAGTAACTTTGTTTTGTTGTTATTAACAAATCAAGTCACATGTAAAAAATATTGTAAATGAAAAATGTGAAGTGTTTTATTTGTTAAATTACGTTGCTTGTACAGCCAAGTAACAAACTTAATATACTGTGTTTCCATTTCATGTCCTAATTAATGCAGAATAATGGGTAAAATGCACCAAATTTCAGTATTTACCACGTGAGTTTCGGTTTCGGCCGAAACTGAAGCCACAGCCGAATATTCGGTTTTGGTTTCGGCCGGAAAACCAGTTTCGGTCGGATTCTAATAATAACTGCGGCTGATATGATGATGATGATAATGATGAATATGACTATTTGAGGTCAAAGTGGTGAAAATGCCCGCCATCTTGATCTTTGCTGTTTTTGGGCTGATTGACTCCAAAATGGATATCTGACAATCCAATTGATCACTGGGCATAGTTCTGAAGTCAAAATTGTAAAAATGCTCGCCATCCTAAACTTTGTTGTTTTGGGCTGATTGATACCATAATCGATATCTGACTATCCCATTGCTCACTGGGCATAGTTCTGAAGTCGAAATTGTAAAAATGTCCGCCATCTTGAACTTTGTTGTTTTTGGGCTGAGTGATACCGAAATCGATATCTGACTATCCCATTGGTCACTGAGCATAGTTCTGTAGTCAAAATTTGTAAAAATGCCCGTCATCTTGAACTTTGACTTGAGACGGCCGGCATTTTTACAATTTTGACTTCAGAACTATGCCCAGTGACCAATGGGATCGTGAAATATCGATTTTGGTATCACTCAGCCCAAAAACAACAAAGTTCAAGATGGCGGGCATTTTTACAATTTTGACTTCAGAACTATTATATACTAACAATGAGCAATGGGATAGTCAGATATCGATTTCGGTATCACTCAGCCCAAAAACAACAAAGTTCAAGATGGTGGGCATTTTTACAATTTTGACTTCAGAACTATGCCCAGTGACCAATGGGATCGTCAAATATCGATTTTGGTATCACCCAGCCCAAAAACAACAAAGTTCAAGATGGCGGGCATTTTTACAATTTTGACTTCAGAACTATGCCAAGTGACCAATGGGATCGTCAGATATCGATTTTAGAGCCCATCAGCCCAAAAACAGCAAAGTAAATAATTAAAGAAATTAAAAAAAAATCCATAACAAAGTATCAACTGGTATTAAAGGTACGATTCAGACCAACCGGCTCGCATCGGCCCGCGCCGGGCGGCATTTTACAATGCGGTAAAGAACATTGAAATGTATTAACAGTAATTACAGTTCATATTTGCATGCAACTTACGCATACTTCCGTCGGTATCCCGCGACGCGTCGCGACGGCCGACCGGCTCCGACCGGCTGCCGCGGCATGCGTACGGCTGCCGCGGCAGCCGATCGGAGCCGATCGGCCGTGTGTCGTACGGAGATTACAGTGCAGCAACAGCTAGCGAATCATTCAAGTTGTGTTCTTCAAGCGATATTTTAAATAATATTTCACTTTACGTCTACGCGGCGCAAAGAGAGCGGCACTTCTGGGCGCTTGGAGTGCATACGGATTCCAGCGGACGCTGTCGGCTGCCGCGGCACGCGTACGGCTCCGTTCCGATGCGGCGCGACGCGAGCCGGTTGGTCTGAATCGTACCGAACTCTCTTGAAATATACAAATATTACGTAAACATCGGACCGGGAGCGCGGGAAGCAAAGCGTTACGTCCTCTCTCTAGAAGGCCTCAGCCGGTATAGCATAATGTACTCTGTGGGTACTGATTTCTCTCGGCCTGTGCGCCGAAATATAAGGCGTTTTTAGGCTCTTTTCAAAAATCATTTTAAAATATTTCTAAAGGAATTTCGAAAATATTATGGACAATATAAATGACAACTTCTTGCTTAATAATTAAATGTAAAAAAATCGACTTTTTAAACACATATAGTGTACCAAAATTCTCATCAGACTTGATCAAAGTTCAACGTTTTTGAGAAATTTAGTTTTTAAGTTTTAGTTTTAAAAAAATAATATTTCTAATATTTTTTCAATAGACTAACTAAAGGACTATATGAAGACCTTAAAACAACCTTTTTTTCCTATGAATTTCAATTACTTTAGTCCCTGGCGAATCAGAAATTAGGTTTGTTTCGTAGAATTTCTTAAAACGCTGTGCGAAATAACTGTTCTAACTAAAATACTAATAATAAATAGTCTGTTTTTCTTAATACACTTTTTAGACAAGAAAACTGTTGTCTATGTAGGTACGCCAAAAATTACTTGGCTACATTTATAGACATATTCTGTAGCGAACGTGGAAATCTCGTGATTTCATGGATTTCTGTATGAACCCTCTTTACATAGCATATTTTCTGTTTGTTTATAATCGTATTATTAACGTATGAATATGTTTTTACCCGACTGACAGGACGGGTATTGTTTTTATTTAATCCATACATACTATAAAAGGCTTTGTCCCGACTGACTGACTGACTGACAACGCACAGCCTAAACCGCTGGTCGTAGCGACTTGAAATTTGGAGGGTTTGTTTGTCCTAATGTCTAGAGGTGTACTAAGAAAGGGTTTTTTAAAATTCAACCCCTAAGGGGGTGAAAAGGGATAAAAACGATTGTATGAAACTTATTTGTTTTTTAACTTATAGATATGAAAATTTGTTTTGGGGTACTACTATCAAAATAAAAAAAAACCCTCATCAATATATTTGACAAGGGTGGCTTTGCAAGGGTGAAATTGGGGATGAAACGTTGTATGAACAGATCTTTGTTTTGAAGTTAACGTTTTGCAAATTAGTATTGGGATAGGAACTTAAAATGATGTTTTTAATATTTTTGATAGGGATGGGTTCAGGGGGTGAAATATTAAATAGACAGTTCTTTGATTTTCAAGGGCAAACTTTTAAATACGCTGGTGTGGACTTAAGAGAGAATTGTTTCTCGCACGGTCAATTATATGTTGCTTGCTCCCGAGTAAGTACACCATCTTCATTAATTAATTTAGCTGCCCCAGATATAAAAAACAAAAAAACATCGTTTACAAAGAAGTGCTGTGAACAGCTCTGCCCTGCCAATAGCGTCTAACTATAAAACTATAACCACGCGAGCGAAGCCGCGGGCAAAAGCTAGTTTATTATAAAGAAAAGGACCTAAACATGGGTAAAATGAATCAAAAATTATGATTGCGATTGTTAAGTGGAAACAATATCTTGGGTAACTAAGTGCTGTGTGTTGAGAACCGTGGATATGATAAAGAGTTGGCGGACAGTTAGAACTTTACAAAGTTTGTATAACTGCTGTGTGGGAAAAAGGAGAGGGTGGAATATGGGTCCTTTCAAAATAGTTCCTTCAGACATTTATGCTATGTTGTTTAGCGATTGCAGTAATTTACCTGTTGTCCTGAAACGACAAACGCACAACGACTATTTAATACTTTCGGGCCATGGTATGTGACGCTAATCGCGTCCCAATAAAAAGTTTATCGGTCACCTCTATAGGACGACGGGTAAGTATTAAAGAGGCTTCAAATACTTAATAATAAAAAATCCAACGTTCGTATGATCCTCTGGGCTGCAGGTAAAATTAATATAATAATTTAACATTTTGTAGCTAAAACTTTCTTGTTGATTTGATACCCCTCTAGGTATTTCATTTACGTTAATTTAATATCATTTATTTTGTTAAGGTATGCTTGGCTATTGCATGTTGTTGAAAATTTGACTATACTTTAAAGAAAACGTAAAAGACAACGTTGAAATTCCCGTAAACGTTGAAGTTTACGTTTTGTTAGAATTGTTTAGTGATGTTTCCAGCGTGCACGTTTTCGTTTTTCAGAATTTTGTTTTTAATTGCAGTTTCACGTTTACTTAGGTGCGTATACTTTGAAGTATTTAAAAAAAAATGGATTACGGTTAAAAGACTTCGATTAAGATAAAAATAAGCTATTTAATGGTATTTAATACACAAATCTAGCACGATCCTGGCATATGTCCAACATTGGACGTCCTACGGCTGATATAATGATACTGTTGGTGATGATAACAAAAATGGAACCGTGTATGCACAGGTAATCCTAGCCTTACAGATTATTGACCCAATTGAGGATTCCAAATATACAAACAAGACAACATGAAGGTGCAGAAGCGTGCAAGTTTGTACTTTGTACCTATCCTCTGATTATATCGGAGCGTTTCTATTGCATTGCAGTACTTTAAACGAGCAATTCTTCTATGCATACGGTATGTTCGGCTTAACAAAAGGATAATGCGCATTGAGCGAAAACATAGCTCAAAACACAAATTACGAAATCCACACAAATTATGAACTGAAGAACGCATTATGAGCTGTTTCTCAATCAATTAGCGTTTCCGAGCCAACATACCTTGTATATACGAAAGTTTGTACTTTGATAACATTTTGCTTTTCTTGTATATCTGTATTGTAAGTCTATCTTGGGAAAACACTAATTATCACCAAGTATTTACTAAATCATATTTGCTCAGCGTCATCTTGTAGCATTTTAAATAATTGTATGCGTACAGCCTCCTACAGAGCGAAGCCGATTGGTGACATTGATTATATAATATTAAATTTGGAAATATACTGCGCAAATGAATGTTCATAATAAACGTTGCTTCTTTGGTACTAAATATACCTGTCTGGCGACTTTGAATAAAACTATAACTAGCCTTTTTAGCAAGGACCGTTTTTTCAAAGATCGGTAACAGATTTCTTGTACTACGTACGTAACGATCCGTCGATCCACATATAAAACTTTCATTCCCATAGTGCCTATTTATAGCGAGTTTTATTGTTATATTCGTAAGACCAGTTAATAAAAATAATTAAATACTTACCTATAATGTGCAATTTGCTGTGGCGTGCCGCGCTGTAATAAGATCTAAATCCAGAGACACCAGAAAAATTTCGCTAACATAGACATTACATTGATTTTTTTTAATAGCCAGTGCCTTATTCATTTTGTCGCAATTTGTATCATACACGCTATTAAAGTGAAGAAATGTATTTGGCAATGTGTATTTTGACCGCCGATTTTTGAGTCACTATAGGATGTAGGTAGTACGACAATGCAATAAACTTAATCACCTCTACCGGTGTTCCAATATGCCTAGTTAGTAAGAATAAAATAAAATTTACAAAAATGCGACTAAACACCTCTTCTGGATAAGATTGCGAGCCGATTTTTAAATTTACATTTTGCAATAGATTTATATTTAAAAGTACCTATAGATATAGTTCATATCTATTATAATTCGATTTCATTTTCTAATGGATAGGACATTAATAATAAAAATAGTATACCTTTTAACTATTTTAATATTAAATTTGAATAAATATTAAACTTAGAAATTGTGAGTTTTATTACACCTATTAGTAATACCTTGATGAATCTTTGAGGTAGGTACTTACTAGCTTTAAAATTTTCTATAAGCTTACGCATGTATGTATGTATGTATGTAGCTAGCGCGTTGTCTTAAGCTCCTTAGGCACTGTGAAATAAAGGGCGCGACGGCCATATGACCGAGACAGCAATAAAGACCTCGTCTGCCAATCCCGCGACATCAGCCCAAAATGAATGGGAACACGGCGCCGTCCGTCGCGTAACCAGCGGACACTGGTGGCGCGATCTTTTTGATTGCCGCGCTGTGTTCGTTTGTTCTATGATTCGCAGTGAAATGGTCCTTGAAAAAGGTAAGCAAATCAATTTCCAGTTTGCCGATAGAATAGCACGTGTTGCAAATTATTACATAAACCCTTGGCCAAAAGTAACTAGATAAAGCCAACGTTTTACATTACGTATTACACGTTTTGAAGGGTTCCGTAGTCTACAAGGCATCCATAAAGTTTCGTCGGCAGCTTAAGCTCGTACTAGAAACTCTAGAAAGTTGTAATTTGGTGGGTTTAATTTGGTTTGGGAGGTTAGTTCATGTTAAGATAAAATCTTCAAAATAAATCAAACATGGTCTTTGACGAGCATCCAAAGTTCCAGGCCTTCCAGATGTAGGATTTGCCAATGTGTAATGGAACCACTGATATACAAAAATTCTTTAGTTTTATTTCGGTCAATGCATGGTACTAGGCATAGTAGGTACTATCGGATCGAATACGCAACACAGCACTACTAGACATAGATCACGGATTTTGCATAGAAAGCCGCCAAGGTAAAATGGAACTGCGCTGGACACGTCTGTTCGTCATTTGCCTGACAATTTGTGGGCCGAATTAACCACCTCATGGCTTCCGCAGCAGGACGCGGTAAAGATGGCGAGATGAGTTGGATCAATACTCGAAGAGAGATCTTTGCCCAGTGAAATTCCTCTCATGTTTCCAATTGTGAGGAATGTCTAGAGATAGGTCTTTCAAAAATATTGTGGGTTTGCAAACATAATTTTTTAATGATATTCCTAAAATTATGTCCTAAACACACTATGCCGAACTTACGCCGACCGAAGTTCGGCATGATTACGCCCGCAATGTTATTTGAATTACTGACGACGCATTATGCCGAAATTACGTTGCGTTATAGCGTACAGCCGAACTTCGGTCTGGCGTAAGTTCAGCGCCAACTTATTCTGTAGACAACACACTGTAGGCGACCGAAGTTCGGTACGATTCGTCCATTTTTCGGGTTTCGCACCTTCTGTTGTTTTTGGGCTGATTGACTCCAAAATGGATATCTGACAATCCCATTGATCACTGGGCACAGTTCCAAAGTCAAAGTTGTAAAATGCCCACCATCCTGAACTTCGTTGTTTTTGTCCTGATTGACACTAAAATCGATATCTGTCGATCTCATTGATCACTGAGCATATTTCTGAAGTCGAAGTTGTAAAAATGCCCGCCATCTTGAAATATATTTGATCTGAAGTCAAAATTGAGAAAATAGCGCGCCTTTTTGAACTTTGATGTTTTTGATCCTATCGTCACCAAAATCGATATTTGAGAGACCGATGGAGCACTTAGCACAGATCTGAACTAAAAATGGAGAAAAAAGCGCACCATATTGAATTTTGCAACTTTTGATCCTATCGTCACAAAAATTGATATTTGAAAGTCCGATCTAAATCGTAACTACGAGTATCTACGGAATGCACGGTTTCATAGTTATTCCGCGAGATATGAGACGCACTTGGCCAGTTTTTTGTAAGTATATAAGTATCGTGATGTGCCGGATATCCATATCCGCGGATGTCCGAGGGAAAAGAACGATCCGTATCAGTTACTTTTAAGACGGATCTTTTACCTTATTAATTTTCAATACATGAAATTCTATTTTAGGTGACTAGGTAGCATTATTCTAATATTTTTAATTTCTTAAACAAAATAAAAGAAAGGTGTGTGCCAGTCGCAAGAAACACATATATCACACAATTACCGTATCAAGGTCTCGCGGAACGTCACCGATTGAGTAAAAATGTTAAGATCCGTATCCGTATCAGCGGATCTTAAAACCAAATATGCGGATCCGTAACCGCGAATATGCATTTTTAACGATCCGGCACATCACTAATAAGTATGAAGAAAATAAGTTTATTAAAACTAAAACACTTAGTTTTAGTACGTATTTTTTTTTTTAAATAAGCACACGATTTCAAAATGTGATGTGAATGTGCGCCGAAGGATGCCGCCGTGACGTCCGACGGTTTAGCTACTCACGTATACACAGCACAACACCACGCAGCTTATAGAAAAAAACCGGTCAAGTGCGACTCGGAATCGCGCACCGAGGGTTCCGTTCCGGACGGATTTTTTTTTGTGATTAAAATGTATGTATGATTAGGTAACGGGATAGGTCAAGGTGTGCAATAAAAGTTAACAATTTTTACCTCTGGGTGGTTTAAAAAAAACCCTAACCTAACCAGTCCGCGTCGGATTGCTCTGAATCGGGGGATGTGAAGTTTAGCTATCGCACAGAGGTCGCCGGAGCCCCGCTTCGCGGGTCTCCTACTTCTGGGTGGTTTGAAAAAAAAATAACCCTAACCTAACCAGTCCGAGTCGTATTGCTCTGAATCGGGGGGTTTTAAGTTTGGCTATCGCACAAAGGTCGCCGGAGACCCGCTTCTTCTGGGTGGTTTGAAAAAAAAAATAACCCTAACCTAACCAGTCCGAGTCGGATTGGTCTGAATCGGGGGGTGTTAAGTTAAGCTATCGCACATTGATCGTCGTAACCCGACTGTCCTCGCCGTTAGCGCAGATTTTCACCTATAATAGCTCGTATCCCGAAAACGGTGCGTGCTATCGCACAAATAATGATAATTTGGCTACACCCTGACCACGGGATAGCTATAAGTTAGAATAAATAAGGTAGGTAGGTGTTTATATAACGTCAGTCCGGAATAAACTCTCACTTGCTCGATTTTTTTAGGCTTATCATTGTATACCCCAGTACTAATATTCAGTGATATAAGGACACGAGATCAGTTTTCGGATTTTTTCCTTTACTTGTGCAACTTGATATTACTTCTTGCCAAATTTCATGATTCTAGGTCAACGGGAAGTACCCTATAGGTTTTGACTTTTTTGATCGTCTATCTGGACGCCAAAAATGGAGCAAAAACGGCTGTATCTTTTGATTGCGTTAACTTAGAATTTTTATTTATTTATTACACCGAGAGTTTATAGACCCGAGTATATGATATTAATTTCAGCTTTATACCTCTACGCGTTCTTGAGAAAAAAATTCTTGACAGACGGACAACCGAGTGATCCTATAACGGTTCCGTTTTTTCCTTTTGAGGTACGGAACCCTAAAAATAATAAACCTAGTTATGTAAGTATAAATTAGTCAAAAATAGTTTGAGCAAAGACGTATTATGCAAAGTATGTATAATACGTGTTTGATCTTGAGTGTCAATTCAGTAAGTTGCGTGTTTTTTTGCAACACAGTCGTGATTTCATGAATAGGTGCCTCCCCCTCCCCAATTGTCACAAAGTTGGCCGTCAAACTATACGGAGTTTTTGGAGAAAAGTTATTTATAAAGTAGGTATACAGACACTGTCTTTTAGAATCTGAAGCAAGAACTTTTTTTGGGATATCAAAAAATCGCTGAAATGACAGGTAGGTACCTATTTAAATATATCACATGATAATAAATGGAGCCAAACTTATTCCAGAACTCTTAAATAGGAATAAAATCGAACACAGGCTATTTTAATTATATTTTATATTTGTGCCGAATACACAATTTTAGCGCGCTTATTAGGTACATCATCATCGCTATTGACACCTTGATCTGAATTTCACATTTTCAATAAATCTAATTTGTGCCTTGTGCCTAAAATAGTAGATCTGTCACCAAAATTAGATTACCCAATAATAACAACGGTTTTTTGTTAAACATTATTGTTATCCGAAAGTATAGCTTTCCCCTTAATTCTTCAAGACGATTATTATCTGTTATATTCACAAATCACTCCTCTGTCTCTTTCTCCGTATAGTTTCATTCATTTTTATTACATTTCTACGTGTTTGAAAACCACGTTGGTCGGAAACTAAAATAAATATACGTTTTTTACGCGTTTAGTCGCATAATGCCTAATTCACGAAATGGCTAATTCTGAAAAGGACTAATTCGTGAAATGGGTAATACTTAAAAAGACTAATTCGCGAAATGGCCAACTCTTAACAACGTATGACAGCACAAGTCAGGAAACAAAGATTATCATTATATCGTTCAAAGTTGTTGAAATTAAGACAGTGACAGTTATAGACTTACAAAAATTAAAAAAAGATTTTGATTAAGTACTTTTTTTCTTCATAATGATTTTTGCTGTCTGGGTTAGTGAAATATTTGATTTAGTACTTTTTTTTCTTCATAACTATTTTTGGTGGCTGACATAATAAATGATTTGATTTGAAACTTATTTTGCCTTTGACGAATTAGTACTTTTCAGAATTAGCCATTTCACGAATAAGTCTTTTTAAGAATTAGCCATTTCACGAATTAGGCCTTTTCAGAATTAGCCATTTCGCGAATTAGGCATTATGCGACTAAACGCGTAAAAAACGTATATTTATTTTAGTTTCCGACTAACGTGGTTTTTAGTCCTTTCCAAACTCGGGTGCCATTTCGCGAATTAGGCATTGCGACTAAACGATCATTCTCGCATTCTATCGTTCAAAGCGTTTAGTCGCCAGTGACAGTTATAGACTTTAACGTAAAAATCCTTCTAATATTATAAATGCGAAAGTTTGTAAGAATGTTTGGATGTTTAGATGTTTGGATGTTTGTTACCAGTAAACGAAAAAACCACTGAATAGATTTCAATGAAACTTTGCAATAATTTACCTTATACATCAGAATAACATATAGGCTATATTTTATCTAGATATCGTGTAAATTGGCTAAACTATGAGAACAAATGTAAAGTAAGTCGGAGAAAAATCTGCCATCTTATAGCTATTTCTGATTTCTCTACGTAAACCGTTAGTTTTACATAAGGACAATGTATGGAGGAATTGTTACTCTTAAATAGTTATAAAAAAAAGTCCGCGACAACATATGCCTATCTTTTATGTGGAAGTCGATATAGAGAGAATAGTGAGCAAGAAATACATTTAAATCGGATACTGCATTTAAAGTGAAAAAATTCATGGTATTAAACTAATTCCTAGGAATGTAAATACCTTTATCACTTTTGTCATTTAATGTAAATAATTTTTGCCGTTTACACTAAGTTATTTCGACAAATAGTTTAAAAGTTATTACGATATTAAATGAAATGTATATAATCCCAAAAATCTTATAATAATACTGTATGTCACCCGTGACTTCGCTTACCTGTTATTTTGTTCCTGTGACCACAGCAACTTTTCACTTTTAGAGGGGAAATTTCGGCCAATATTTTCTAAGTACAGATAATTACTTCAGATTAAACATAACCAATATTACGTGATTGATTAGAATAGTACTTATCTTTGTAAACATCCATCCCGTGTCTTTTTGGTTAAAATTATCAAATATACAAACAAACATTCATCCTTTCAACTTTGTGTATGTATATTACTATATTTATCATCGTCAGCCCTAATGACAATTCAGTATGACAGATTAAAAAGAAATCAAAGATCTCTTTTTTCTTTTTGCTCACTATACAACCTCATTACTTGAATATATTACTAATATTCACCAGTAAATTCAAAGAATATATTATGACAATTGTGTAGTAAAATTATCAAATAAAGTAAAATATGAAATAAAATAGTTTTTGTAGAAAAGTAAATACATATATTGCAGTATCAAGGTAGTATAGTAGCAGAATACAAATACCATAGACCTAGGATCCGCGCGCCATTTTTATGTATTCGCGCCATTTATTTTCGGTCTAAAATTTGACATTTGACAGTGAATTATCATTGTATGTATTTATGGTCGCTAAAGTCATAAACTAATGAAAATAAATGGATATTGTAAAATATGAAATAAAGTAAAATATGAAGAAAAATATTTTTCGTAGAAAAGTAAATACATTGCAGTATCAAGGTAGTATAGTAGCAGAATACAAAAATACCATAGACCTAGGATCTGCGCGCTTTTTTTTATTTATGGCGGTACGAAGTACGCCGGGTCAGCTAGTATATTAATATTTAAAAAAGATTTTGGTTAAATACTTTTTTTTCTTCATAATGATTTCTGCTGGCTGACATAATAAAAGATTTGATTTGAAACTTATTTTAGTCATAGTAATTGTAGCAGTCTGACGTAATAACAGATTTTGATTTAAGACTTATTGTCCACAATAATAATCTGTGATTTTTATTTTGAATAAAAATATTTTTCAGTTATTGTTTGCATTTCATTCGTAATAATAATATCCTTGAACATAATCGCGCATTGCCCTCTAAGTAGTCCCGTTTAAATGTCTGGTTTGTGCTGTCGTACGTTGGGATTTGGCCATTTCGCAAATAAGTATTTTTAAGAATTAGCCCTTTTACGAATTAGTCCTTTTCAGAATTAGCTATTTCGCGAATTAGTCTTTTTAAGAATTACTTATTTCACGAATTAGTCGTTTTCAGAATTAGCCATTTCGCGAATTAGTCTTTTTAAGAATTAGTCCAATCGCGAATTAGTTCTTTCCAGACTCGTGCGCCATTTCGCGATATAGGCATTATGCGACTAAACGAAAAAAAAAAATTGCCGTTTTATATATCTTCTTTCTATATCTATACATGTAATAAAATTCTAACGGATGTCTGTACATGGAAGATATATGAGATAAACTGTTACTGGGGGTCTTTATAAACGTAATTGAACCCAAAACAATGATTGTTAGAATTTTTGTCTGTTTGTTTGTCTGTTTATCTGTGCGTTTGTTCGCGCTAATCTGCGAAATGGCTCAAGCAATTCAAATGCGGTTTTCACTAAAATATTTTGGTTAGCTCCAATTAACATTTAGTGTTTGTTGTATTCGAATCGGTTCATAAATAAAAAAGTTACATCGATTTTAAGAATCACGTCGAATATAGGAGTGAATAAAATATTATGTTATAGCGGTGACAATTAAGCGCGTACTCCCTGGGCGCATTAATAGAGGTCAGACGCCTCTACGTTATTTACCAACGCCGTAGTGCGTGTCCGAACGAGGGGAATCGCGCCGACCAATGAGAGCGGTCGTCGCTGTTTCCGTCGTTCCGCGCGATGTACCTACAAAAACATAGAGAATTCGAGAATGGCCGCGCGTGTATAGACATTATTTTGTAAAAGTTCTTACAATAATTAAAGTTTATGTCCTTACTAAAGCTTCTATCATTAACCGACCCACCCCGACTACACTGTTCAGTTGAATTGGCTGAATATTTTTTTAATTATAAAGGTAAATAGATATTAGATCGAAAGTTTATAAGTTAAAAAAATAGTCAGTTTCGGGATATCAATATTTCCAACCTAAGCTGACCTCAGATCTGTATGATCAATTGTATTAAATAGGGATCAGCTTAGACTTGATGCTTATCGGTTCAGCACGCCAATGATTTTATACCCAGCAAACATACGTATTTGAGAGACCCACAGCACTGCCTAATTTTTATCAGCTACATAAGTTTTACACGTAGGCAATTTTAAATATTTATATTAAAAATAGGTATGTACCTATATTAAACATGTTACTTTTGTATTTTCTTTTTATTATCACTGTGCACCTACTTTTATCTACTCTGCATCACCCAAGGTAGACTGGTAGAGAATGCCTACGGCATTAAGTCCGCCCATGTACCAATGTGCATAAAGTTTTAAATAAATAAATTAATGCTAAATTCTATCTGTGTTCTTTGCAATATTATTTTACTCTGTTAAAGCAAGGTTAGAGACGAAAATCTAACAATTCACCGTGCGGGTGCTGTGTCCATCGAGTAATAGCGGGAGAAAACCGGTCAGTAAGTACGCACGGTTTAAGGGATCCCATTCTGTGTACACTACTCTCACTTTCACTACCCGTCGGGTACAGGACGGCGTATTCCTCGCTTAACCAAATTTGGTAAGAAACTACAAGCCCGGCTTTCGAGATTATTTCCAGGTTCGAACTTACTAGATTTTGTCTTTTAGTAGGTTGTAGCTAGATTCCTTTAATACATATAATTCAATCACACAGTCAATCAATTGAACATTGGCTTCTCCTGACACGTGGCCTAACACTCGGTCCTCCACCTTCCGCATCCAGTCTGACCCAGTGACCTTTTTTTAGGTCCCATAGTCATTTTTGGTTAATTCCTTTGTTAGGTTGTATTTTTTTACTTTTTTTTTGACTGGCCTGTTGGTCTAGTGGTTAGTGACCCTGACTGCTAAGCCGGAGGTCGTGGGTTCGATCCCCACCCAGGACAAATCTTTGTGTGATGAGCATAAAGGTTTGTTCTGTGTCTGGGTGTAATTTATCTATAATATGTATGTATTTACAAAAAAAAAATGTATTTAAGTAGTATATCAGTTGTTTAGTACCATAACCCAAGCAAATATAATTGCTTACTGTGGGACTAGATGGCGCTGTGTGAATGTGGTAGAAAATTATTATTAAAAAAAAAATGTTCAAATGTTATGTGACAAACTTCAATAGTCATTTTAAAATTATGACATTTGTACACCATTATTTTTTACAGTATAATAGCCAAAGATTTTCGTAAGTCGTCGATTTTGAGAACTTTGACTTTGCTTAGCTTGGGCTTGGATAAAGTCAAAGTTTGCACTATAAATACCGATTTTGTCTCTATCTCGAAAGTTTAGTCAGAGCAAAGTCCAAGTACGCTCTATAGATCTCAGTCTTAGACTGGAATAGTTAAAGAAATAGTCCGAGACTCGGTACTTTCAGGGTAAAATAATGACCATAAAGATAGGCACGAGAACTAAGCAAAGGAAACAACTAAAATATTTGTTGTTAGACACAAACAGGCTGTCTCAATTCAGCCCCCAAGAAAAATGTTAGAAAACTAAATTACGCAAATAGCACTCCAATTCAGATTGAGTATTATGGGTACTCATTTACTCTTACTACTACTTTTGTGGTTTTCAAAGTCAACTCTAAGGGATGTCATATTCAACCCCCGTAGTGGGCACCTGTAATATCAAGATTTGCACTTTAAAAAAGTACTCATAAAGGTCTATGTAATTATCGAAATCTAAGCGAACGTAGTCGTGGGCATAAGCTAGTTATAAATATTTTAATTGTCATTTTATTTATTTACAACGGTTACACCAATTACTATATCTAAATAATTCAATAAAAAGAAGCGAGAAGGTTTTGTCAACTATATAAATAACCACTTTCTAATATTGTAGGTAAGTTCTAATATTAAAACAATAAATCGATGAAAATCTATTTAAAGTTTCAAATAATATTCTTAAATTAAATATAAAATCATCATACAACTAAACATACTTATACATTCCTCTCACAGAACCCCAAGCATTCTGGCAATATCACCTTTCATTCATCTGCAAACACATCACATTGTGGCCTTTGGTCCCGAAGTGCGTTGAGAGCCGCTAGTGTTCGCGGAATAGGAGAATTAGCTCGAGCTACTGTCCTACAGGTAGGAACAACAAACAATCTATGATGCCTACCTTGGCGATAATTATCGCCATTACCTGGCACAAACAGGGAACATAACTCGGTGTTCAGCTCAGGAGAATCTATTTTTCCTCTGATGATCTTGATGCACGCAATGATTAATTGGTCATTAGACCTTCTAACTTTTAAAGAGTTAAAGCTCAGGCACCCTAAGAGGAACCTCGTTAGATACAAGAATGGATAGTGCCCATACTTGCGCTTCTACAGGTATCACAGGAAAGCCTTCTGAAACTTCTCTAGTTGAAGTGCATAACAGCTTTCATGGGGATGCCAAACACATGCACTTGAAATGAATTCCCTAACGAGTTTTTCCCGAGGGAAAACCTCGTTAGGGAAAATATATATGCGGTTCTTCAAAAAGGTGTGAACAGGTTTCTTAAGGGTCGGCAAAGCGCTCGTCATGCCCCTGGTGTTGCAGGCGCCCATAGGCTACGGTAACAGCTTACCATCATGGAGACCGTAAGCCAGTTTGCCACCGTCGTGGTAAAAAAAAATGCACTTGTTTCAAGTTTGCATCGAACCAGGCCATTGAAGAAAAGTGTTATCAGTCCGAAGTTTTGAAAATCATTAGAATTTCGAAGAACAAAGCCCAATCGCATGAAGGACTCTTAAGTTTTTTTTCAAGTTTCAAGATGGTCATGAAACGTGAGCTTTCTGTCGAATGTCACACCCAAATCTTTTGTTGAAGTGGATTTTGATAAACTATAGTACCTAGCTAGAAAGTCGATTGGGTGTCTCATTTTACCGAAAGTTATCTGGACAAATTTGCTGATGTTGAAATCTATTCCGTTTTCTATGCTCGATGTATATACGGCGTCGATGTTTCGCTGAAGTAGTAAACAATGTTCTTCACTCTTCATCTCCATAAATAATTTTAGGTCATCAGCCTAAAGAAGACATCGGGCACAGTGGAGAGATCATTTAAGATAAGTATGAAAAAAAGCGGCTCAAGCACAGATCCCTGGCTGATTCCAGAACGCGTGTGATAGGGTTGAGAGTCACAGTGCCCTAGTCGAACAAATTGCTGACGATCACGAAGATAGTCAGCAATGCTATGTTATCCTTATCCATTTTACACATTAAATAACAATATTAACTATTTCTAATGACGACACCAGTATTTACATTTTGAAAACAGTTATTAAAATACAAAGTACCTACTAAAAGACACGTGAGGATAAATAGATTTTAAATTTTTACATAACTCTGATATTAAAAAGTAATTATCCGTAATGCTTACAGTTCTTTTACTATGAAAATAACTCCCTGCAAGTTTCCAATGTGCATATAAATATATTAGAACTGTAAACGCAATGATTTCTTACCTTTTACACACTTTCTATTATTGATTTCAACACCAGCTAGAAGAGCGAGGGAAACTTACTTGCTAGCGAGTGAGCTAATAGGCGAGTGTGAACACTGGGTTCACACCGAAAACTGGCTAGCGAGTAAGGCGAGGGAAACTATATAAACTAATAAAATACAAATAAATTAAATATTTTACGCTTGGTTTTCAACAGTCTGATTTGGAAAACCGACCTTCACCCATCTGATAACCTGATGAGACATATTTTTATGCAATTTTATAGATTTATTGATACGCTTATGATAGCGAGCGACAAGTGTTCATGTCTATTTTTTTATTCATGAGCAGTTTTCTGCATGCAGTCGATAATATGGTTTTACGTAGGTATATTGATTTATCTGTCTATACCTGCTTGTCAGGTTGCCATGATCCCCCGGGCTAATAAAATTCATGATAAAAACTATCTGTTATGATTTATGAAAGACTACAAGTCGCGCGGGGCTCGCTCCCGTCGTTCTTTGTTTTGTCACTGCTCAGCTCCTACTTTCCGTAGCCTGATATTATATAACCTATGTTACTCAGTGATGTAGCTTTCTAACCGCAAAAGAATTTTTGAAATCGGTCCAGTAGTTTTTATTAAGTTTACTACAAACATACAAATCTTTCCCCTTTATAATACCGAATAGTATAGAAGTATAGTTAGAGAAAAATAAAAAATTATGAAAAAAAATATTTGAAAACTTGGAATGGCAAACTATCATGCGTGTTTATATAATATACTTATGCGTTTATTTATAAATCTATCAAATTTCATAAAAAATATGTCTCAGGTTATCAGATGGTGAATGTCGGTCTTCCACGTCTCGGTATCGTTGGATATTCGTTTGTATTAACTCGCTCGCTCGCTAGCGGTGGTGTCCGGGCTTTGTGAATCATAAAAAGATGAAATATATGAAATAGAAAAAAAAGAGGTGAAACAATGCTCGCTCATCTCTCGCGCTAGCTCGCTAGCTGGCGACTACCCAGCAGCAGAATAAAAAATGAAAAGGCCTACATTTTCTTTTTTTTTTTGCCTTTCAGAAATCAACAGCACGTACCACTTATTGCCTATACCGAGTCTTCTTTCACCCAGTAAGTAACACCACAGAACACAGAAACCAAGATTTAAAAAAAAATACGGTTTAAGCACGGGATCCATTATTGTAGAGATCATACGTCTGTAGATCTTGAAGAAAGAAGTAGAGGTAGAATGAAGATTATGTGTGGTCAATTTGAATTAGTTACCAAATGTTTATTTGACTGTAACTTTACGCAATTAATCTTGTATAAAGCTTCGGGCTTTACCAAAATACGTCATTGTTTAAGAGCTTCTAGTGTGCCATGATATTTAGCAAAGAAATTTAGCCATGTGGTCGGTTTTTCTGATGATAAGGTAGGTACATTACAAGTGTACTAGTTAGCAACATCACTTTATTTTTCCTGTAATATTTACACAAACATGTAGAAATTGAAATTATTTCACAATTTTGTCATGACCAACTACGAAGTTTGTTAACGATAAAAAAAGTGTTAAAATTTAAACTATTGCAAATTTTATGTCGATAGTCTAAGCATATTTCGAGATTATATAAATCACTGTAACAGATGGACGACGGACAGAGCGAGACCAAAAGGGTTCCTTTTGTACCTTTTTGGTACGGAACCCTAAAAGTACTGCTGAAGTGACGATGATAGTACCTACGTTTTCCTTCAGAATTACCTTTTAAGAGTTGGGGCTGAGCTTCAGGCTACCAACGGGGTCCATAGGTGGTGGATAATGGAGAGGCCATCATAATGGTGATGGTTAGCTGCGAATAAAATGAATAAGCAGCCCCCAACCAAGAAGCGGCAGGGACAATATTAAAATATTATACCTTTTTATCATCGCACCACTCGACGCCGCTGTAGGCTTCACCCGCACTACCTGCCCCCTGATTCTGACCCGTCGGAATATTTTCGGCCGGAAATTTCAGTTTAATTAGAGTTAAAAAACATTACGTTAAAGAAATAGATAGTTGTAGGAAAAATCTTATATTAATCAGTTTTTAATTTTCTATCCGGTAGACAACTTTATATCATTAAATAACATTAGCCGTAAAAATACATCGTACTAAGATTCGAAAAAGTTTACGATCCGGAAGCAATCCGATGAGTCAGAATCAGGGCCCTGAAGCCGATATCGTCTAGAACGGTAAGGTTTCAGCGGTCATTCATCCCACGTACGTGCCGGCTTTGGGGTGAACTTCCTACAGCGGTGTTTCCTGAGCGCTATGACATGTCCTTCTTCAAACGAGGTTTAAAGAGAGCTATCCTATCAAGGTAGGCAGCGGCCTGGCTGTGCCCCCCTAGCATTGCCAACGTCCATGAGCGGCGGTAACCACTTACCATCAGGTGGGCCGTCTGCTCGTCTGCCACTTTAGGCAATAAAAAAATAAAAAAAACCTAATAATATGTGTCCGTCAGATTGAGTGGACATGTGCACTATTTAATACCTATTTGCTACGATATTGTGGCACACGCATTTTATACATATGTTACAGTCATACCGCCAATTATATCCAAACAATCAGCAAGCCAAGTGTTCAAAAATGTGGATCACAAAACTTGTACCGATATTATTGACTTTTTGGTTGCGTCTATAAATTTGAATACCTTGAGTGTCACTAACTATTATTAGACGCTGACTGTACATTCAGATGCGTTGGGCTTGTAGAGTGCACTGCCATGGGCCTACGTATAACATACATAGGTACAATATAAATATGCATCTGTGAAGTAGAAGATATGCCCACTACCCACCCAACTGACTCAATCCTCGTCACACAATGTACCTACCTACCCATTAACAGCTCAGTGGAAGCTGGTAGGTAATAAAACTTCAAGTGGTAGGAGTGGCAAAGTGCATTTCCATATAGTACCTATACAGCTGCGATACGAAGTAAGTAGGTAGGTACGTCTAGAATTCTATAGTAGGTACCTACTAGAACTGTAATATTGTACTCCTACTCCTACATTCTCCTGGTACCTCGGGTGCGCGAATTGCATTATTTTACAGGTGCAGTGGCTTCTCAGAGCTATTATTCAGTGCAATAGTCCTGTTTGAATATTTATTGCAGTGGTTCTTAACCTTTTAAAATTAGTACCCAAGTAACACATCAAAGCATTATAAGGGCCGAATACCAGCATTCTTGTATCTTTTTAGCATTTTGAGTTAGTTTTATAGTAGCATTATAAACGTTTATATGGCTACTGTAATGCTTATTTGGGCACAAATTATACAGCTTTAGGCCCTATATGGGTTCACAGTAGCTGGTTAATAGCATTACTGGCGCATTATATTAGCATTATTGTGGTCAAGAAAGATATCAATCGCATTAAAGAAGCATAATTTTGGTCAATAATATTGCCAATCGCATTAAGAAAGCATTATAATGGTCAATGAGATAGCCTATTGCATTACAGAAGCATTATAATAGCAATATTATTGATAGTGAAGATGCCAACGGCATTACAAAAGCATTAGACTAACATTTAAATGTGCTAAAAAAATTATTGGAGCACTGTAAGTGTTCACAGTTAGAACTTAAGTAAACTTTATATTATTGCGTTGTAAATTATTACAATAAAAAAAAGAATAAGTAGACGGTCAAAATAAAACAGTGAGTGACGCCATATTATTGTTTGCATCAAAACAAATTCATCGGGTAAGTTTTTGACTCTTTTGTTATTTCTTGCCTTCAAATATTACTGCGCAGTGTAGTTTACTGTACTTGTTTATATAAGTTTCATTGAAAATTTTCACGCGCCTTAGATATTTTGTGGTTTTGATATAAAATGGTTTATAAAAATAATGTGTGTAAAACCAAAACAAATGTGTATTCCTAGTACAGAACAAGTTTTGCATAAATACATTAATAGTATTGCTTGTACTGTATTAAATTAAGTTATATCATTATTTTAAATGACAATTCCTTTTATAAATAGGTCCGAAAGAAAATATTTTTAGGTTATAAAATATTTACAAAATGGTGTCAGCCTTAAGCAGCCCGGTGAGCCCAATTAATGCCGCCAGCATTATGAATACTCACATGTGAACAATTATTATGCCAAGGGCCAGAGAGAAGACTTTTGGTGAATCACTACAGTGCCTTTGCCTCTAAAGTGGTTATATATGGGTTCACCACTATGCCTGTAGACGTGAAGTAGACTGAAATATTGTCATTACTTGAAAGCAATTTTGGGGATGTTTGAACAAAACAATAAAACCCCTGTCAAAAGGACTGGAAGCGAATGTCCTGCGTAATTTATTTTGTTAATTGATTCGTTAAGTTTTATTTTAAATTGGTCAACACCTTAAAGAATTTTTATTTACCTTTAAATCTAAGTACATAAATAAAAAAACTGTAGTACTTTAAATGACCTTTTTATTTATACGTATGCAATAGTGGTATGAAATATAAATATTCACGATGAGACAAACATACTAATTTACTTTTTAGGTGTTTAGGATCAAGGATAATATTACAATTTCTACTCTCCTCATTTTTTATCTGGTAAATGTTTAAATGTGAAGATTTGATGGGATACGTAAACACATCTTCTTTGTTACTTATTTTTAAGCCATAACTCGATACGAACCCATACGAATTCCATGGGGTTCCTACTATATTTTTGATTTCAACTATTTCGTTGATAGTTGTCAATACATAACTGTCCGCAGCTTTTGAGGAAACTTTGAATTCTTGAAAATAAAGTACACTAACATTATTTCTGCTTGCGTTTAGAAACGGATAATCCGGTTTTTCACTTAACTCAGGATTCGTAACAGTTAACTCTGTCGCGGCTTCAACTATTCTGTTTGCTAAACATTTTTCAAAACACGAGGATTTTGCAACGTGTTTATTCCCGGTGTTAATAGGTCCTACTTGATTTTCATGACATACGGAACCTTCTTTAATATCGCCACAACTCACTTCGCACGAATCATTTTGTGTTGCATAATTCGAAAACATCATAATTTTTGCATGTTTTACAAATAGTAAAATTAATTTTACAGCTTTAAGCATTACAACTACTCACGTGTGATTGTTTAAAGAGCTATTAGCTACATAACAGCACTCAGTTATTCCTTTAAAATGCAAGCATTATATTGATTCACATTTATGCTGTTCAGCAGCAGTAAGCTTTTACTTACCCCTTACAAGTGCTTTTACACAGTAAAAGGCACAAAAAACAGCTTAAAGCTGGATAGCGGATTTACATGGCATTATAGTGGTTCACGTTTGTGCTGTAAAACAGCTTTAAACACTATTAACTACTTTAAAATGCCGTTGTAGAACCAAATGCACTAAAAACAGCTGAACGCTGTACAACTGCATTGTGTTTTACTGCACTAAAACTAAAGGCTTTACAAAAGCATTCTGATATGCCATTATCCAACTGTTATACAGCTTAAAGCATTACAATGATTTTCAAATGCCAGTGTTCAGCCTCAAGACGCTCGGTGAACTTATTTATGAGTTTGTACGGGTCTTAAGCTCTATATAAGTTCACTTGTTGTTTGTTAAAATGCTTTCTGTGTTACTTGGGTAGTGAGGGATCATTTGACTAATAGGGTAAAGTCGAAAGTCGCCTAGTATCGGCCACTGCCTAATATCGGCCATTTACACTCTTTTTGAAATGATTAATAAAGTCACAGTAATTTTAAATCACAATAAATACTTTATTGGAAATAACTGCATTGGGTGATTAGCTCCAAAAGTCTGCCGAGTATAATCCAAACAGCCCAGTATGCGCTTTTGCTTTTACTTTTTTAACCACAGGGACCACCAGTGGTCTGATTTATTGGAAAGGGAATGTCAGATACATTGCTACCGGTTGCTACGTACCTACGTATTCTTGTTATCCTGCATTCACGCTGAAATATTATTATTGATAAGTTGAGTTGAGGAGGTTTACAAATAAAACAATGGATAAAAGTTTCGAGACTTATTTATCTTTATAAAAACCTTAGGTTGTTATGTAAAATATAAATTATACAAAGAAGTTCTTTAAAAGTAGGAAGCTAGGTTTCAGTTGTTCAAAAAAAGTAAATAGAAAAAAATAGGGGTAAAGCCATTGTCTTTTAAAAAAAACCCAAGACGCACACTCAGCGCTCAAAACGGTGCTCAACATAGAGCTCAAAAAGAGTTCAAGTGACACACAATTGTTTCGCTGCGGTGAGGTGAGAACGTCAAATAGTTTTATTGCTTTTTATGTAATTATATGAAGCAAAAATGGCAAAACGGAACCCTTATAGTTTCGTCATGTCTGTCCGTCCGTCCGTGTGTCACAGGCATTATCCCTGACTACTGATTTTTCTTGACACAAGTACGTAAGTTTTATGTCAAAAGATAGATAGGCCTATGTATGTACATTACGAAGTCTATGTTAAATACCTACTTCTTCAAAGAACTACTTACACTGTCACTCACACTCGAAGTAGGCTCGTAGGTATTGGTAAATAAATAAAAATAAACAAATTCATAGATTTTATTCATACAACCGACATGTTTTCACCATTTGTACGTCCCTAACCTAGCGCACATCGCTGGAGGCGTTGCGGAGCGCTCTTTCTTGAGATACGCGCGCGAAATTTTTGACCGCATGTTGAAGTCGCGCGCATGCTCTTGTGGCAGTTTGAGAATACCGGGAGCGCCGTGTGCGTATCTATTCTTGGTAAACTATTCCTATTATAATTGAGCATATGTCCAGTTCATTAAGGTTTATATAAAATTGTTGTCTTCAATGGCTCTTCGCCGCGTATCTAGCGTTGTGCGCTGGGCCTTACTATCCAGAAGTTATAAATAACTATAATTTGTATATTCTTTTTTTTTAAGTCAAATTTTTTTGTTAATAATTTCAAGTTTAACAAAATTATTCTATGTACAAAGTTTATCGGCACAATAACTCAAAAATGACATTTTATAACGTTTTATGTTGTGAAATCCTTAAGCACCGACTTAACTTACAGTTGACTGAAATAAATATATTAATAACATTATTAAAGAATAATTTAAATTATTATATTGCAAATTTAAACATTTTTATTGCATTTAGAATATTGCATAGGTGCCTTAACGCGAGCGAGGGTGTACTGTTAAACGCTTGCATTTATTTACATCCAAGAAAAAAATCCATAGCAATTGCAATTGCACTATCAGCTAAACAAAAAAAACATTATGTATATTGAATAATGCTTTAAAACAAAAAAAAGTCTAGGTATATATAATGTTAAGTACCTACCTAAGGATATTTCATCGCGATAATTGGCATCCAAATCAATAATTGGCATCATACCATCTAATGATAGTATGATGCCAATTATCGATTTGGATGATGGTTTTTGCAACAGGCAATTGTTACAAAAGCAGTACTCATACAATTTTTTGAAGGATTAAAGAACTCATGTTTGAATAAAAACATTTGAGCGAATTTATCGGATATACATAGGTATTACTTATCGAATTAAATTTACATTTTTATCTACAATGCCAATAAGTGCCACAGTTATACATACTGAGGCTTGTGGAAGAATCCATGGAATGGTATCTTTCTCTCAAAAAGCTGAACGTTGTACCAAGTTTCATTACGAATCACGTGCCTACGAACTTAGTTTTTTAGTGTCCAAAAGGGTTGGTAACATCCTGTGTCTGCGGCCTACTTGGGGACCGTGGCATTTTGCCTTCTTTGCCACCCTAAATTATTAGATATCTACATTGAAAACAAGTGATTGAACCATTTTACAATACTGTTTCTACTGTTTGTATGTACTCGATAAGTGATAGCAGGTTCAGTGCGCTAATGTCAGAAATAAATAATTATGTAGGTACAAAGGTAAAATTGTAACATTTTGTTTCCTGTCTTTTACAAACGTTTGCTCTGAAATTAAGAGGGTTTATACAGAGGAATGGCAACGTCGCAATTATGTGTCATATTTATTGAAGTGGTTTTCGATTTTTATAATTTAATCGGGACTATTTTTTTGAAATGTTTTCAATACATTGTTTAGGATTAGGTACGTGAACTTGCATTAAAGAGTAAGTATCCGTAATGCTTACAGTTATTTTACTATGAAAAAAACGCCCTGCAAGTTCCTATGTGTTATTTGCAATAAATAGAACTGTAAAAGCAGTGATTTCGTACCTTTTACACACATTTCACCTAATTCTAAAAAGTGTATTGAAAACATTAAAATATATAATAGCTCCAATTAAATAACAAAAATCGAAATCCCTGAAATATGACACTAAATTGCGACGTATGAATCCTCTTAATGGCTTGGCGAAGAGGGCATGCCACGGTAATTAGTTTGGCGTTCAATAAATAGGTCATAATCAGTTGTCAGCAAAACTTATTAATTTATTAGTTAGGTGTAAATAATCTATAAATTAACCACAGCATTTGCCAACTAGAACGCTATTAAAATCTACTTAAATATTACTTTTTAAGAATCAGAAAGATGACACTTGCATGTTTATACAAAATAACAAGTTAATTAATAATACAATAAATAACGCTTCTAAAATGTAGCAATAACGATATGTTACTTAAATACCTATAGGTTTCCTTTTGTATTTTTAAAATAAATAGCGTTTCTATCAGGTACCTGACATGTTACCTTAAATGTAGTTTCAAAACATTACTTATTATAATTTGCACAATTTATACATAAGTATGTGAATATACGAGATACAAGGTTTACCTGCGCATTTAAAACAATGGAGGACGATTTGAAGATGAAATAATATTAAGATTAGGTACATGCATATTCAGTGGAATTTATAACATCTGATAATTCACTTAAATAAAAACTGACGAAATAATACGTTTGAAAACTATTCGTAGGAAGAAATTGTGGCGGTATTAAAAATTAAACAATACAATTTCTTTAGTTTTACTCTGTTTGTATCTACTATGCTGCTTCATTTGCTTGACTTGGTTAGTTTAGTAATTATTTCGGGAAAGAAATTTCCTTCTTATTTCTGTGACGAATCGACAAGACGGGCAATCTGTGGTGGACACAGTATGAACGAGTTAAGATATAAATAAATTAATTTGTATATTAAAATACCTAATAATGTACTTAGCAAATGAGAAATTATGATTATGGATTTGGAAATGTTATTGCAAATATAGTAACACTAGCAGCAGCTGACCTGGCAAATGTTGTCTGCCCTATTAAAATTATCAAAGAAATATTTAAATTATCATACACAGACAACAGAAAGAAAACGTAGAGGTCCGTATTATATCCGTTTAACTTCTCCAACTCCTGCAAATATTTTATACTTTTTAAATTATCTTAGATACCGTCCTATGTATGTACGCTCGTTTTTTATTTTAAGTTTTCACACTGTATTTCTCTTCTCTTGTTGAGAAATAAATATCTATTACCGTAAATTAAGTTTGCACCGACAGCGAAATACTTAGGTACTAAATTGGAATCTAAAACTGTCCTGTTGTTGTAAGTCGTAGTTCCGTTCTAGTTTTTTCTTTAATCGCATTGAATAATACTTTACGACTTATATCTACCTACCAAATAATTAAAAAAAAAATATTAAAATCGGTCAAGCCGTTTCAAAAATACGTTGCGCCTTGACGCGAAATAAACAAATCATTAGTTTTGTATGCTTTTTTTCATATACCTAGGTACCCTACAATATAAACTCCCGTCCGTATTTATTTGAATGCCCCTATGTTTATCAATACAGTTATGGGCCCTGATTCTGACTCATCGGATTGCTCCCGGATCGTAAACTTTTTCGAATCTTAGAACGACGTATTTTTACAGCTTAAGTTATTAAGTGCTAGAAATTAGTTTACCGTATAGAAAATTAAAAACTGATTAATATAGGATTTTTTTCTACATCCATCTATTTTTTTAAAGTAAAGTATTCCGACAGCTCAGAATCAGGGGGCTGGGATCATTAAACTTGTGGCTTGACGTCGAGGATACGTCGATGCGTTTATGCTGTTGCTTTCACAAAGCAAGGTAAGTACGGGCAGACATGGTGGGATAAAATAAGAATGACAGTGAAAAAGAATGTCACTGATTTCACTGTCATTCTTTCATGTTATAATAAATATAGTGTCAGTGTCAAATACATTGAAAAAAGGTCTAAAATTATTTCTCCACGATAAAAAATCCTTTGCTATGCAATGGCATGCAACTAGGCACTGAGGGCATTTAGAGGCCGGCCAACGCTCTTGCGTTAGGTAGTGTTTGAACATGGACCGACGTTAAAACCTACTTAAAATATTACAGTATTATTTTTACAGGTTGAGTAAACACTTGATAAATATTGCATAAAAGTTTATCTATTGCCGATTAGGTTTAATTCCGACAATCAATCTTCTGTTACGTTCGTTCTACGGAATTTTTTTCAATGATCACAATACATAATATAGTAATGTCGTGTTATTTATTTGTACTCATAATTATTCATGAAACATAAACTATAGTAACGAGTCTAGTAATTTGTGCACTTTAGAACATAAAATGTGTTATTTTAGTTAAGTAAAATGTTTACAATAAATATTAGGTAGGTATGTACAATTGTACATTTTAGTCATACAAGTTTTAGTAAATTGTATAATGTATTGTATTGGTCTTGGTTAAGTCCAAAATTGCACAACTTTTAAGTACCTAGTTATGTTCACTACCAGTTTCCAAACCTTTAAAAAAACATGTGATTAAAAAATTAAATTAAATACTTATCTATTATTATTATTTTAAAACATAGAATTTGTTGATCCATTCCATGTAAAGACGTATGCATTTCAAGTAACATAAAGAGAAAACAATTTGTCGTTATAAATATAAATAAATTATCACTGAATCTGCCACGCATTATGAAAAAATGGCGCTGCGTCAATCCCAATCTATTGTGAGACGCGTAGTATATATTACGTTTGATCATTTTCAGATAAAAACATTAATCTGTTAATTTTCATGATTGGTTCATAATTATTTTATAATAGGCCAATGACTATAACTATGAAAATCATTTCTAATTACATGAAGCATGTTTATATATGAAAGCAGGTCACACAAAACTACAAATAGGTACTTGTTTCCGTAACGGTGTAATAGGGAAATTTTAATCTTAACGGCCTGAATCCCGAATAAGGTAAGTTCATAAAAATGCTTTAAAGTATTATTATGTAATATTCAAAGCATGACGACAAAAGTTTGACGCATTTTACGATTACAAAATTTCGAATTCATTTATAAAAAGCAACTGACACTCAATTACAGAGTTACGCACATTGTTTTCTTTTATAATATATATATATATATTTATGTTTTTAAACTGCTTTCTTTACTATACAGAGTCATGATAGCATAACTGTTTAAACCTTAGTGGTTTTTAGAGATGCTATTACCTATTATATAACTGTAAATACTTTTGTAAAAATATTAAATAAATTTTAAAAAAGTACTTTCTTACTTTTTTGTAGTATCTACGTGTTTGTACCAATTATCATTACGATCTAGTTATAAATGACGGCATTTTTCATAAACGTTTTTGCAGTTCTTAAGAGCGTTTATACCAACAGAGTGGCAACGTCACAATGTAGTGTCATATTTCGTGGTTTTCAATTATTATTATTTAATCGGAATTATATTTAAAATAATATGTTTAATAAACTTTTTAAAATTACGTGAAAATTCGATGAAAAGTGAAAAAAGTGAAAAGTGAGTCCGAAATGCATAAAGTTATTTTACTATGAAAATAACACGCTGCAAGTTTCCAATATGTTATTTGTATATAAAAAGAACTGTAAACGCAATGATTTCTTACCTTTTACAAAATATGACACTGAATTGCTACGTTGCCACTTTATAAGTATAAACGATTTTTTTTTAAATTATAAATCATTCAACCTATTTGATTTGATTATTGTCATTTTAGGCTCAAATTATGTGCGACAATAAATAATTCTAAACCGTCTGTAGCACTGGACTCTTATCCAAATTGTTTAATAACTTACTTACCAATTCTTTATGCTATTTTCCTTATGTATAGTTCTCCATATAAACATTATATTTTATAATATAGTCAATTAAATACCCGGCCACACACCTTCAAACATATACTTGCACGATCTCAGTCTTGTGCAATGTCTGCATGTGTACCGTAACGTGTGTATTTTGTAAATTTTGCGCAATTTTGTATTGTTTTAGATTTCCGAAAGTCTGCGTTTGTGCAAGTATACTTGAAGGTGTATAGCCGGCATAAACAATGATCCATCGGTTAAAAGATCTATTTAAAATATGTTTTAGTCCAGCTATAGAAATTGTGAAGTAAGCACATCATAAAATCTGTTACGAATGTTAATAAGACACTGTTCAAGTCTATCGTTTCAGTACATTAGCGACATACCTACGATAATATTCCATAATCTTTTCAGAAAGGTTAGTTCCCAAAAAAATAACAGTTTTTATGTTTGTAACTGTTTAGAATTCTTTTTTACATGATGTAGTTTTTTTGCAACATTTAAATATGTTATATTCGATGACTAAAATATTAAGCTAATATTTTCAAACTTGTTTAAATAGGTACGTAAAAAGTTAATAAATAACTTAAGACTAATATTTTGCATGGGGCGTTGAAAGATTTTTCTTTCCTTGTCCTCGCCGATCTGTCGGGCTACAGAGCTGATGGCGGCCATGTGGCCTTTACTACCTGCTTATACGTAGTAGTGAACCTGTAGTCAGGGAACCTATTCGTGAATAAAATTAGGATAATAACCGTTAGGGAAGACTTTATTAGAGCGGGCCGTGCGTGCGCGAGGAGTGCCGTGTGCGTGGCCGGGGTACGGATTTGAAACGTTAAATACATTTTGTATGAAGCAGTTTAAATTAATGATCCTTGTCCCCTCCGGGCCCGTTTACTAACGTACGACGCTCGACTGCACCACAGTTGTTCACGGTACGGTCTAATATAAATCATCCCTTAGACGTGTGCGTCTGTGCTCCGTTTTATTCAGGCTCAACGACGCGACGCAGGGTAATCACCTTACACAATTTATGTGATTTCGGGTGAATAGGGTTAAATTATGATGACAAATTCTTCAATAATGTCTGGTACATACCAAAATTTTACGGCTCATATTACTATTACATTTTAATTTTAATGTAAACATACGTACGTTTAACTATTTCAGGCCTATTCCGCGACTGCCTAATAAGTGTTTTACATACGTGTTTTTCATATATAATCACCTTATTAAGTCCTTAGATAGTTTACAAGACCCTTATCTGTCAGTCGTGAAACAGGGTCTTACGAGTTACGTACCTTCAGTTTAAGGAATCACTTATTATATTTTTCTTTATTAGAAAGTGTTGCAATAAAATAAAAGACAGGTTCACTCTCGGCCCAGGGCCTTCTTGGTATTTAGCTCGCCACCATATAGTTACGCCACTATGTGTGGAGAAACTTTTAGAATTTAAATATCCATATTATCCCTATTCACCCTGGGTACGGTATCAATAACGCAGTATCAATATTCCTTGCGTCACTATGTTGTTGCGTCATTATAGTCAAACATTTGCAATTATTACATAATATTTAATATGTGTAATTTAAGTTTGCCAGGCTTAAGTAACCGCAGTGTCCTCCCAGTGAGCGTTTTGTAGGCTCAAATGATAAGGACGTATTTATTATTATTGACCAGACGCGATTTGCTAATTTCAGACAGATTAACTCACGGCATCCGCAGATTTGGTACATTTGAAGTAGCGAGGGTTGCTGTCAGACCCGTGCGAGTTGTAATAGAAGAAATTTCGATAAACTGTGCCGCACATGAATTACGTGTGCCCTGAATCAAAATAATTTCATCGATTCCAACTGATGCAATATCTGCGCAAGCCTTTTTTAGATTGCACGCACTATGCTCTTATGTCACTTGAGTCTATTTCTAGTTCATTTTATCACACACTTGAAATGTTTATAACATTTGTTTTATTTGGTGGCGTTATTCGTTCTTCATATCCGAAAATCTGGACACTAGAGGAAACCGCACGATGCGAAGTTGATTTGCGTAGTCACACACTATCGCATCTTTTAATGGTAATATTTGCCTTACGAAGATACAGCCGTCACTCTGACCTGAAATATTTTTTAAATCTTCAGACGCTTTTTTTGCCAATAATTACTTGTTTTATAAAAATAAAGGGTCTAAAAATGCCAGCAATTGTTTATTTGTTACGTACGTTGTTAATACTCGAAGTAAAAAGTAGAACAACAAAGAATACTTACCTAATAGTACTCTTCGTATGACGTCACCACTGCTGAGATCGTACGCGGTGAGACCACTTCGGTCGCCCATCACTAGCATCGTATGCGTCAAAGGTAGCATGCGACTCATGTAATTTAACCCCTAAAACAGAATACAAATTTAAGTATGATAAATTTATTTTGTACTAGCTGACCCGGCAAACTTCGTACCGCCATATAATTATAAAAAAAAACATCATAATAAAAAAAAGCGCGCGGATATTTGTATTTTGCTACTATACTACCTTGATACTGCAATGTATTTAGTTTTGTACGAAAAATATTTAATTTTTATTTCATGTTTTACTTTATTTCATATTTTACAATATCCACAATTATTTAATTTTTATTAGATTATGTCTTTAGGGACCACAAATACAGACAATGATATTCACTGTCAAATGTCAAATGATAGACCGAAAATAAATGGCGCGAATACATACAATGATAATTCACTGTCAAATGTCAAATGATAGACCGAAAACAAATGGCGCGCGGATCCTAGGTCTATGGTATTTGTATTCTGCTACTAATACTACCTTGATACTGCAATATATTTACTTTTTTTATAGATTGATACTTGAGATTCAAGAATTTCTTATGACAATGTTTATACGTATTCACCGAAATTTTCCCATTCACCCTGTTTTACCGGTTTGCTAGTGTGTAGTAATATAACAATGAGTTGTGCTTACTATGTGTATCGAGTTGAGCATGTGTCCCTGGAAGCGGTCCCATATACAGAGTCGTTCGTCGGCGCCGGCAGACACCACGTACGACGCGGTGTAAGCGAGCGAAGTCACCGCGCCATCATGAGCCTGCATGCTGTATAGGCACGCTCCTGTAATTATATAAACTCATCATTTGATAATTTTCATATTATTTTTAATTACGACTTTTATTAAAATGTTTTTTTGTGAATTTGCCGCTAAAGAAAATAGGTCAGGGTTCCCACGGCGGAATCTTTCCAAATCTAAGAACGAGGTGCATATGTAAACAGCTTACATTACATTTTTTTTTAATAATAATCATAATTTTAGAATAATCCTTTTTCTACTAAATTATGTAACTTTTACTAAATTATGTGTTAGGAGAGGCATACGTCCAGCAGTGGACTGCTATAGGCTGAAATGATGATGTAATTTAAGCACTTGTTACTTATACTTTTACTTCTGTGAATTTGAATTTTATATAATACCTTATACCTTCTTACTACATCATCATTCTAACCACAAATGTCCCACAGCTGGGCACAGGTCTCCTCCAAAGAATGTGGAGTGAATTTAGCCTACTATACCACTCTAGCCAGAATTTTCTTTTCCTTGCAGTGTTCTTGCCTGCATAAGGATATTCCCTTACTACATGAATCGGATCAATTCGAGAATTCTCAGGATGTGGAATTAACTTATTAAGCCTCTCTCAAGGTCTACAGTATGGGGTTCTTCAAAAAAGGAGTAAATGGGTATTTTTGAGGCCCGAGAACGCGCTGGTGATGCTCCTGGTGTTGCCGGCATCCATAGGCTACGGTGTTCGCTTACCATCAGACGGGTCGTGTGCCTGTTGCCACCGTCGTGATGTTAAGAATCTAATACAATACAAAAGCAGATCTAACCCGTGTGTAGGTCCCAGACGCAAAGTAACCCGTCCTGTGATCCACTGCCCGCGATCGTAGGTGTCGCGTGATCGATGAAACAACTTGTGATGGGCCCGCAGTGCCCGTGAAGCGTTAACAACGGGTTTAAGTCTGAACTTGAAAACACCTGCCAACAAGTACGCTATTATTAATGTGCGTGTAAACTTAACCAGTGTTGCTCATATTTATTTGAAACTAGACGTCACGTGGGGCTTCGCTCCCGTCCTTCTTTATTTGGCAACTGCTCAGCTCCTATTGGCCATACCGTGATGTTATATAGCCTATAATCTTCATCGATAAATGGGCTATCTAACACTAAAATAATTTCGGAAATTGGTTCATTAGATCCTGAGATTAACCCCTACAAAGTGACAAACTTTACCGCTTTATAATATTAGGCTAGCTGGATTTTATGTAAAGGTACCATACCAAGCTTGTTTTTTTACAGAATAGTTATAAGTAGGCCTTTTCCTTATTGCGGGGTATCGATACGGTTAGGGACAGCCTGTATGTATAGGTATTTCACTGATGTCCGATAATGTCCACGTTGTACCCTATTGACAAATTTCTTTAAAGCTTTGAACGTATTTGTTATTCAGCTTATTAATGATTAATGTTAAGTAATGAAAAAATCGTCTGTAAATCTATTTTCTTGTACGCTCCCTTTGCGAGCAACGACTTACATACCCGTGCCCACAAGTGGGTGGTTTTTGGGTTGAAATGATGATACATACTAAGCAGTGACTTAATTTCATAAAATTTGTCTGGTAGAGAAAGCTTTTAGCACTAGGCCCGCCTTATGTTTATTACTTTGTGAAAGAAGTTTTAAAATAAATAAAAATACCTTGAGTACGTGGTCTTGTCCACCGGTGACAATTCGACCGCCTTCACAGTGCATCTCTGTGATAGGCTGTTGGTGTGGTCTGCACTGCGCTATCCTTATACATGTAATAACGTCTGTAACATAAAGCAATCATTTTTTTAAATTATATACATTTTTCAACGCAACATGCTAACACTCTCAAATGGGCAACGAAAATCTCACATGACACCGTTTAAACTCTCTACGTATTGAGTACGCACTGGGCTTCGCTCCCATCGTTCTTTATTTGGCTACTGCCCAGCTCCTATTGGCAGTAGCGTGATGTTATATAGCCTAACCTGCCTTGATAAATGGGCTATCCAACACTAAGAACATTATTCTAATCGGATCATTAGTTCCTGAGATCCTAGCGTTCAACCAAACTCTTGATTTTTATAATATTAGTTTCATCATCAGCAACCCATTAAGTCCCACTACTGGGCTTAGGTCTTCTCTCCTCTATCTAGAGAGCTGAGAGGGTAATATTACCTAGTATAGATGAAGACTATTACATAACATAGCATCACGCCTTTTTGCCGAAGGGTTAGGCAGAAGTGCACCATACCCACATTTCGTACGCTGCGTGAGCAGCGTGGAATGCTCCCGCATCGTAAACTTTTTCGAATCATAGAGAGAAGGTTGTTTAAGTTATTTTTTCGTAGTAATAGATGTCATAAAAAATTAAAAAGTGATTAATATTAATTTTTCTGCAACTTTCTATTTTTTTAAATTATGTAAGAATTTTGTAACTTTAAATAAACTGTCATTTCCAGCCGAAAACTTTCCGACAGCTCAGAATCAGAGCCCAGGTCTGGCAGGCGTGCATAGGCTACTGTAACCGCAGACTGTACACTTGTTTGCTACCGTTGTGGTATAAAAGAAAGCTATATTAAATGTAAATATAAATAACCTTCTGCATCGCTAAGATTTGATTCATAGCAGAAACTCATTCTGGCGCGACTCGACTCGTCTTCAGCTGTGTGCGATACGTGTAGTGACCCCGCGGAGCCTGTGCGTTTGTGAGCTGTAACAAATTAATGTACTTCTGTTATGAACTTGTGATAGGACTACTACGTAGGTAAATATTAACTCACCAACGCTTCAGTTGATATTGATATGACAGACGGTCATAGTATTGTGGTAGAAGTCTCGTCAAACTTCTAGTTCACTCTGAACTTGCACCCGCTTGTTTTTGTTTTTTTTAATAATCTACCACATTTACACAGCGCCATCTAGTCCCAAAGTAAGCAACAAAACATAAATAAACAATAATAAACATAGTAAATGAACTCGCTCGTTGAGGCGAAAATTAGGTGAGGCCTATGTTCAACAGTGGACGTCAGTGGGCTGATATGATGATGATGATGAAACATAGTAAATTAACTTTGTTGGGGTGTGTGCGGGGGTTGGGAGCGGTGCTTCGTGTTCGGAAACGCTCGGGCTGACATCCCGCGATACAGATGCAGCGGGGTGCAATTTCAGAGCCAACTAGAAGTTTGACGAGACTTATACTCATATTATTATGTTCTTTACGATGATCGACGTTAAACAACGTTCAGAAAGCTCAGTCCATAAATGGGTGACCGTTTGTGGAACTTTCGTTCTCAAGCATCTGTGTTTTGGAAGGCAAGTTGCGTCGTTACCACTTAATGTCGTAGTTGTAAAGTTGGAAGACTTCTGCGAGACTTGATCAATTCCAACACTGAGGTCTGCCTCCAGCCAATACGATAATACTCATTGATATATCGTACATGTGCCAAAGAAACAATATTACCTATAAAGGTAACCAACATCTGACGAAATATACGTCGGGCTAGACTGACTCTAGAGGATTGCTAGGTCGGGAAATAGTTAGCCGGGCAGCTGAGTACTTAGGAAGGGAGAGTTCACTGAACCAACCGGTCACGCTAGGTAGCTCTTGTACCGTAGAAGAGAACAGCTAAACTAGGTAGGTAGGACTAGCGTAAAGGAAACGTACTAGAGACGAATGAACTAGGTTTCGTCTATTCGGCAACAGACGGCACTGTTACGAGGTATAAATATGAAACGCTGTGAATTAAGTTTGGTATTACAGAACGTCATCCGTTGTGTGTGCACAGTTGAATGTTTTATATAAATATATTTGTCTGTTCTGACGTTAAGCGACCGATAATACGCGACGCAATTTCCGTCAGATATGTGTTGATTCTATAACAGTAAACCTTTGCACTTTTGATCACAATGCACAACGGCGCGGTACACGATACACGGTGTCGGACACATAATTCTATGAAAATGGTCTGGAATGATCCGTCACAATGTGTGTATTCGGTGAAGGGTATTTATATGTGCGTAACCGCATACCGCAACAACGTATGTTATGATCAAGAGACCAAAGTTTCAGTACTTACTTCTTCTATGTGCAGTGCTGAAGTGCCAGTCGACTTGCGTCCCCGAGGTAGCGTTGTACGCGTCTAGCCGCAACAAGGTCAGATGCCCGGCGAGCGTGGCCGCGCACACCCGCCTCGCGCCAGCCATAGCACGAACGTGCGTCACTCCCGCACACGACCGTGCCTCGCCACTCCACCATACACACTACATACAAATGAATAATAATATTCTACCACATTCACACAGCGCCATCTAGTCCTAAATTAAGCAATTATATTTGCTTGTGTTATGGGTTCTAAACAACTGATATACTACTTAAATACTTTTTTTTTTTGTAAATACATACCTATTATAGATAAATCACACCCAGACACAGAAATTCAAAGATTTTATTTATTTAGAAAAAGAGGACATATAACCGGTTCTATTGGTTTACTGGGAAACAGAGGGCGTCTAGTGGCTGATATGATGATGCTGATGATTTATTTGGGAGGAATTAATTTTGAAATAACAAAGCTATTTACATGGATTTATCCAATATTGGCTTGTTGAATTTCGGGCGAGAAGGGAATATAATTATGTCAGTTTCATCATTGTCCTGAGATAGTCATCTCATGTAATACCGACACGCTCTTTTTACAAAATGTTATGCAAAAGCTTGTATATGCATTTTTTATTATTTATACGACAATGGTGGCAAACAATCGGCAACAATATTATAAATGCGATAGTTAGGAGAAATGGACGTTAGTTACTCAATCACACCAGAACGGTTGAATGGATTATGAAATTTGGTAAACAGATAAATTGTAGTCTGGAATAACACATAGGCTACTATTTATAGACATACCTCATGGGCAAAGCCGCGGGCGTAAGCTAGTGAACAGTAAAAATAATTTACCATAAGTTTACCGGTGCTCGCTTCCCAGAACTCGAGGCGACCGTCAGCACAGCCCAATATAACTAGATCGTTACAGAAGTCCATACACCACACAGGAGATTCTTTGATCGCTTGTCCTCTCCAGTTCAGATTACTGATTACGTCTACATCTGTGTCCTCTTCTATTATGGGACCTTCGAACGCTAACTCTTCCTTACACTTATTATTAAGCACACTATTCACAGGACTCTCACTCGAATTAAATATAAATATATCTTCATCACAACTATCATCATCACTCTTTACACTACCATTCAAATTTTGGTTGTTTATATTGCTAATGTCTATATTTTCTTTAGCCTCGAAACAATTGTCCAAATCGTTTTGTGGATCGCTGCAATATAGGTTTCTGAAAACATAACATAATATATTTTGAGCAAATAATTAAGTAAAACTAGTAGGTAACTTTATAGAAAGTTCTTTAAGTTTGTTTTTTTTCTGTTAAAGACAACGGCCGCATTAGGATGTAAGCCTTTTGCGGCGGAGGACTCAATAACATACAATAAATTAACGAAACAAATATCTATGAATAACATATATATTTGTATCGTGTGTATCGTGTATCGTGTGGGAATCGAATCCACGTCCCACGGCACGGCAATGTTAGTGGCGAAGCCACTGACTACATTAACCACTACGCTAAGATGACACAGTTACATCAATATGATACAGTTTAGTCAACATATTATTATGGTACCTGTAATTCTTAGCAAAGTCATATTTAGTTGTTTCTGCAGCGGAGAGGTGTGGAGGGGAGTCGCGCATCACGGGTCTAAAACGGAGTCCGCTCAAATAATTACCTAACCCCTTGCATAATCGATGTACATTCTGTAAACAACGATCTGTATTAGAACAACCCTTTAACCAAACCATGTACAAATGTCTAATGAAAAATATACAACCAGTGTATCGATTCTATGAGAGTGTACCTAGATTATCTAGTGGTTTTCAGGGTCTATAGCATCACGCTTTTCTATACCACGATGCTAGCAAACAGTCGTACGGCTCGCCTGATGGTAAGTGTTTACCGTAGCCTATGGACGCCTGCAACACCACGGGCGTCACGAACGTGTTTCGCCAACGATGTGAGGTCCCACACAATAATACTCCAACGATATGAGGCCTATTGCCATCAACCAGACACACTTATTTTCAAACTCCAGGCTGATATCTATTGAGAATTTTATAATAGAAAATCGAAATACCAGTTTTGCTTGACCCGGGAATCGAACCCGGAACCACTTGCACGGCAGTCGTATACACTTCTGGCTGTACCGAAGCAGTTCATGATTCACGCGTAAAATCTGAGGAACTTTAGTTGCTAGCACATTTATCTAGGTAGGCATTAGCTTGGCTACGTCTATGGCTTGGTAATGATAAGGGGCAAGGCCCGTACAGCATAATAAGAGTTAGATAAGCTCACCTCACTAGTTTTAGGCGTGATATCCGGTTTGTAGATCACTAAAACAAAAACACTAGTCAAGTTAACTAATTTTCACCAACTAATAAGAACTCTTTTTTGTAATATGCATACTTAAATACAAAAGGACAGAAATAGCTAAAGTTGTTTATTATGTCAACAAAGTACCAGTATTGAAAGCCAAAAAAATTGCACAAAGTTTGTTTCTATCGGTTATTCTAGTATTTAACTATATTATTCATATTATAAAGATGAAAGATTTTTTGTATGTAACGAATAAACATAAAAACTACTGGACCGATATCAAAAGTTATTTTGCCGTTAGAAAGCTACATTATCATAGAGTAATATAGGCTACATAGCACCACGCTACGGCCAACAGCTGCTGGCAATAGCCAGGAACTGAGCTGTGGCCAAATATAGAACGGCGGGAGCGAGTCCCGCACCAATCTAGTAGTAATAAAAGAATTGATTATTATATAACTTTACCTTCGATAGACTCGTATGGCCTTTTTTTTTTCTTAGAAACTTTGCCACATAATTCCCTTTGTAACTTGAAATAGCTGGAAACAAATACAGACTTATTAAGAAGTACATTATTTAAAATATTTTTCATAACAAAATAAATTGGCTCAGTCAGTACTAACATCATGCACAGTTACTGGGTGAATAGACGACAGCTGCGGGGTCATCGTCCGCGGCAGTAGGTATTTAACAGTATAAACATGTTGATCACAATAAATGCATTCACCGGTTTAAATGTTTATATTACAATAAAATTTTATTGCTCCTGAATAGGTTATTGAGTTTGACTACATATAGATCACGGCTCTTTTGCAACAGAAGCGTAGGCAGTGACTATTTTCTTTCAATTACTACGATTTTAACATAAATCTTTCGCTTCTTCAACATTTATCAATCAAATTTACACCATTCACACTCCCAAATTCTACTAATATTTCTTTTTGTAAATCATAAAACAATATATTTGTACATTTTATTTATTACTTGCCTCGTTGGCCTAGTTATCGTATTATGCGATTGTTAAACACAACTTTGTGGTTCTGACATAGGACAAATATTTGTTCTGGATCTGGGTGTTGGTGGTTATAAAATAGTACCTATTGTATACAGAATCAAGTGAAAGAAACAGTAGTAAAAGGAAAGTTTTTTTTGCCTACCCATCTGTTGGGAAAGAAGCGAGATCTACACTCGTATGTACTATAGATAAACTTTACGCATAAACAGTTTTGAATACTTTTCGTTTGCAAGCTGTAAGCAAAGTACCTTGCCCGGAGACGATATGTTGGGACAAAACCCTGTTTACCCGACTGCCAAAAGGGAGGGTAATGTTTTTTTGAAACTATTCGATACAATACCAATTGCTTTACGACTTTTAAAGTCTTTAATGATGTTCTACTGTAATATTATTGGCGGACGTAACTAAGCTACTCGCAGGTAGCCATTACAGACAAAATGCAGTCTTAAGGTAAGGTAAAGTTTGTCGATAGTGCATGAGTGTGTAACTGTGTACGTATAGGGTCTCGAATCTCCGGCGATAGATTGGGCCGTGTTATGGTGTGTTTGCATGTGAATGTGTGTGCTAATGTGGAATGTACAACACTTACGAGCCGCGGTCGATGTTCGTGATGATCTCTCCGTTCTGCGAATCCCACACTTTGATATTTCCTTGTAAGCATGAACTGACGACTTTCTCGCCATCAGTAACCAAACATTCCACCTCCTGACTGTGACCTGCTACCACAAGCGGCACGGCTTCCATCACCAGCTACAACACAATAACTACTTATATTATTACGACTAGGGACCTCTTACGAAAGATCTTAGATCTCTATAGTTCCCTGACGAACAAAAGCTATTTAATTTCGTTGAACCCTATATACCAGGGATTCCCAATATTTATCAGTCCACGGTGCACTTAGAAGTTTTATATTTTGTCTCAGCGCCAATGCCTAGGCAGCAATTAGAACAAATAAAAGTATTTTGTATTGTATTGTATTGTAATTCGAAATAGATGGAACAATGCTATGGTAGTTAGGTAGGTAGGTACAAAATAATCATCCGTAAACTGTTTATTTTTACATGATCTTTGATTTCCTGCATCACCGTAGTTGACTGATATAAAATGCCTGTGACATTAAGTCCACAATTGTGTATATATTATGTGCATTACATTTTAATAAATAAATAATAAATATGAATGCTGGTGTTACATAACATTGTCCTTATCTAAGAGTGAGCGACCCGCGAGGCGAGCGTTAGAAATTGAATTCATTATTTTGTATATGTTTGTTTATAATAATAATATTGTACCACATTTACACAGCGCCATCTAGTCCCAAATTAAGCAATTATATTTGCTTGTGTTATGGGTACTAAACAACTGATATACTACTTAAATACATTATTTTTTGTAAATACATACATATTATAGATAAATTACACCCAGACACAGAACAAACCTTTATGCTCATCACACAAAGACTTGTCCTGGGTGGGGATCGAACCCACGACATCCGGTTTAGCAGTCAGGGTCACTAACCACTAGACCAACAGGCCAGTCGTTTTTTTTTAAATAAGGTGAATTTATCTCAAAACGGTAAAGAGGATCGCCTATCGATCAGCCTATCGACCCGCTATACTTTCTACGTATCAGGGCGCCGAAGCGCACAGTTTGGGAACCCCTACTACATACATATACCATTTACATTCATAAAAAAAAACCGGGACACAGGTTGTTGTTTACCTGAATTGCAGGTTGTTTCGCAATGAACTTTCTGTACTCTTCATCATCATTCCATGATGCTCGCCATTCGGCGTAATGGCGAGAACATACACAACTGTTGAAGAAAATATACAATATTACACGTAGGGCTTTGTTCGCGCCGTTTTTTATTAAACCACTGCTCAACTCCTTATTGGTCGTAGCGCGATGTTATATAGCCTTTGTCGATAAATGGGCCAACCAACACTCAAAGATTTTTTTTTAAATCAGACCAGTAGTTCCTGAGATCCTAGCGTCCGACCAAACAAACAAACTCTTCAGCTTTATAATATTAAGTATAGATTATTTTCTTCGCAAAAGCTACAGCAAAAATGACAGAAGAGCAGTAACAATATGATACAAAGTGCCATATCGGTTTAACATTACAAAATTTAACTGCACTTACATAACCTGCTAGTGTATTTGTCGCATAATGGAATGAACTTATTAGTAAGCTAAATGTGTTTGTAATTTCAGGTGCTTAACGACGTGAAACACTGCGCTCGCGTTTTGTCTATATTTTGTTTGTTGTTTACATTTTAATGATATTGTACATTATACAAGCAAGCGTAGGGTCACGCTAGAAGCAAGCCGCATACCGGTCCTATTGGAAATCTCTTCAGTAAGCCTGTGTCCAGCAGCGGACGTCCTACGACTAATTTAATGATGATAATATTGTACAACCACATTTACCGGTACAGTACCACCATCATATATGCGATGACAGCGACGCTTATCGTACACAGAATAGCCAGGAGCAGTATCTCCATAGGAGTCGTCGGATATATGGGCAAGTCGGTACCCTTCCCCCACTGGTGCGGCTGAATTTTACCATCGTTTGTGTCGAATTCTAAAAACAAAAAAGTTATATTTATAACATAGAAACCACTGGCAACTTTAATGATAAATAAAAAAAAATAGTTTAGTAGTTTAAAAAAAGGCACTTGGTAATGAGCCCTACGTCACGCATCGCCAAACAACCTTGGAACAAATATCTACAGTAGTAACAATATATTTTGGTGAACATAATTATTAGACCACCCTTTAAATTTGATTGACACGAAAAAATCACAAAAAATACTTGATTTTACTTAAAACTTAGTAAATAATATAAAGGATTTAAGGAAAACCGTGGAGATCGAGCCCACAACACGGGGCACGATGATTTTAGTCTCAAGGCGAGTACCTTATCTGCTACGACACAGTAAGAGACAAAAATTGATGATTGAATGGCAATACTAATATGATACCTGGTATATAATCTGGAGGGTCGAGAGCTGCGGCGAGTGCTTGCCAACGCATCGGAGGTGGGTCCCTTTCATCAGGGTTGCGTACTCCAGCCGCTAGCTCCGGCCCCACCCGGTGACTGAGCAACAGAGGCGGTAGGATAGTCACGTGCCGCCCCGCGACCGATTCGTTATACTGAGATAAAATGCCAGACCAATGCTGCGATGATAACCTTCAATTAAATCAAAATATTTGTAGTTACAAAGCTGATTCAACGCATAAAACACGACCGCGTACTTAGAACTCCAAAATTTAAAACAAAATATTTTGTACTCACTAAAGAGAGAAGCTATTGTTTTATTCACAATTCCATATAAATTCAACAAGGTCAGTCAAATCAAAAGACAGAAAAAAGACCCTGAACGTAATGAGAATGACTTATTTATATTTCAAATAAACTATGTAAGAATACCTAGATGAATATAAAATATCTTGCAGCATTCATGTGTGTAATGTATGACTGTAATAGGTCTGTATGGACTGTGATCAGTCGAGCTACTACAAGGTAACTCGTGCGCCATAAGTCTTAAACGAGAGATTAGACTACCTTAAAAATAAAATACTAGCTCTGCTCTTTGATTCCCAATACCCCAGATGTGATTATTTATTAAGAAAAACACCTCGAGGTATTGTAGCTGAGGCTCTTTGAATAAAAATGTCAATTTTAAAAAATCACACACACTACTTAAACATAAGCCAACTGGATGTCTTCGTGAATATATGCGGTCGTCCATACTAAGATTAAGTCTCATTTAGTATACAAATAATATCATAACAAAAATTAAAATAGTCTCACCTCGACCACGGCTTCGAATGCGGTGAATGTTTTAACATAATCGTGTCATTTGCATCCACAACAGATTTCTCGTTTTCGACTATATCTAGTAATGGCGGAAATACGAGTGGACTTTCGCTATTATTGTAAAACACGTACATCGAATGCTTAGGCTCTTTCTTCTCGTAATTCTTCCTATTTACTTCAGCATCTGTTTTCTCTATATTGCTTATAAAGTAATCAACTACACCTGAATTATAAACGATGATTGATATCCAAACGAGCATCCAAAGCATAAAAGCGCGTTGGAAGAAGCGCGTCCTGGCCCACATGTTAACTAGACGGATTCGTTTGGGCACTCGGTGCTCCTGGCCGGGGCTCGCGCTCCTCTTCGCCACTACGTCCGTCGGACTGTTGTGTGCGAGACCGTTCAACCTCGGGTGAGACTTCGATTTCGTCATTCTTTGAGGAGAAAAACTATTTTCTTCGACATAATTTTTACTAAATCGCCAATTAAGGGCATTGTTTGCGTTAAAATATTCCTTCAGGTGTAATTTATTGTTTTGGTCTTGAAAATATTCCATGCGATGTACGTCTATTCCGAGTATGGTGGCAAAAAACGCCATTTGAATAAAATAATCTGATATTAAACTAACTATCATAAAAATAGAGAACTCTTGAATAAACGGAACAAACGTAAAGAAACTGACGGTGAGGATTGTAATTTCTGTGAGCAAGTTCTTTGTGATGGACCATCCTTCCTTGCTGAGTCCTTGAGCGAGTCGAATCTTTACATCTAAACGGGAGTCGGTAGAAGTCACGCTTTTGGTGAGAACTAACACATTTTCTAATCCAACGATGATAACAAGGTAAGGAAAAATTTCTTTGCCTTGTAGACTAAGCGAGAAGCCGAAAAAGAAGCAAATACCTATGGACATGGCTAGGCTACCACCGATAGTGAGGACTGCGCATGCCGCTAACCCCAGTTTAGATTTGATAAATTCTATTTTCCTCACTGAAAAGTAAACGTAGAGAAACAGACCAACGAATGTTATAGTTAGTGGAACTAATTCATGATAATTGAATTGGCCGGGATAATAAATTAATGTGAATTCATTCATATGGGTGTATGGTGTTTCTTGATATAATGGGTACATATCAGTAAGCTTCTTGTTTAGAGATTTCATAAACCTGAAATAAAAATAATTCTAGTTTAAAATGTTATTACTTTCTCATATTACTAAATAATTGAGTTCTACCAAACTGTAACCATAAACGGGATGATATTGAAATCGTTGGCATTTAAATCCTCTCCGAAGCTCAGTTGAGTCTTTTGACATATTTTACTATAAAATCTGTCAGTTCGTTTCAGATAGTTTTGAAACTTTCCTGCCAGTTATGAAACCGGGTCTTATTATGCAAAATTTGTATAATTTCTAAGACCTCTTCAAATATTGTAACCTAGCGTTTGTCCAGGGCTACGCTCACCTGAACTATTATAATAGTATCTGTACTAATATTATAAAGAGGCAAAGTTTGTGACGTTGTAGGGGGTAATCTCAGGATCTACTAAATCGATTTGAAAAATTCCTATTTATCAAGAAAGGCTATATAACATCACGCTACGGTCAATAGGAGATGAGCAGTGGCGAAATAAAGAACGACAGGAGCGAAGCCTCGCTCGGCTCCTAGTTTATACTAAGTAATAAGTAAGTAAGTTTGTTAAGCTTTCAATCCTAAGAACTGCATACCTATATGTTAGAGGTGAAAACGACCTTTTTGAATTTTTATATAGAGATAGTCTAGGACTTGGAGAAGGACACAGGCTTTACCAACATACACACGGATGAAATCAGAATAGAAGCTAGTTTATTATATACTAGCTTCTGCCCGCTGCTTCGCCCGCGTGGTATGTATTTTATACTTATAAAACTACCCCTTGAATCAGTCTATCTATTAAAAAAAAAACGCATCAAAATCCGTTGCGTAGTTTTAAAGATTTAAGCATACATAGGGATATAGGGACAGAGAAAGCGACTTTATTTTATACTAAGTAGTGATGTAGGAGTAAATATTGATGATGTAGATGTGTTAGTTGAATAGTTACCTTGGATCAGGTTGTTCGTAGAATATAGTGATAGCATACTGAAGAACCCTTGGCCTCGCTCTTAGAGGATACCGTTTGATACCAGTTTCTCGTAAATACATACCAAATGCCATTTCGGCAATCGATGTTTTACCTTTTTGCAAATTCTGAAATCAATGTCACGTTTACCGCTATACTAGGTATAAAAATAAAACAAATTTAAATAATCTCGTAAATACACGTGTCATGGTCAATACACAGTAAAGATGCAATATTTAAATAAAATTGTTACTTGCTTGTAGTAAAGTGTGTAATGTGAATTGTCGATAGTTTCGTGAATATAACCAGCAGTGCATATTTACTTGTTGAACACTAATATTTACTTAGCCGGGGATTTTACTTGCGGTCTTAGAGTTTATTTTAAATTGTCATGACGTCGTATGGTCCAGCTTGTATGAGATACACAATATATTTTATAATTAAAAGATTGCTTATACCTGGCCTGGCCTTATAGATAATTAAAATATGTACCTTATAGAATTTGTAACGTTTAGTATTAAAATATTCGATAAGATCTAGGACGGATACGAGGAAAACCAATACATTTAAAATTAGTCATTAATTTGATTCGAGAACCAAACGATTTTAACATTAGACTCATGCTGATATCTAACCAAACGAAAAAGCTATTAGAATGGTAAATATTTGTATAAATGCGCACCGTGTGGACATACTATTATTGTTCCTAATAATTACTCTAATCGCGATTATTACATACGTATATATAACCTACCTGATAATTATATATAGTGGCGACGATGTTAGCATCTAGCGAGAAAGTTTGTAAATTCTGTTGCCACAGATTAGCAGGCGAAAGCAACAAGCAGCTGTACTCGGGCAGTACGCGGTTGACGCTGGCCTTACTCTCTCTTCTCTTGATGGCTCCAATCTGATAGCAATGCTGCAGCAATGTTGTCTTTCTGTGAACAATCATAATATTCTACGTATATACTCAAGCAGAACATATACATATAAAAAAAAAAAAAAAAAAAAAAAAAAAAAATTCAACGGTACGACACATAGCTGCCCCTTAGTAGATTTAAATATAAATCAATAGTAAGGAAATCGAATAAGTAACAGCGAAACGTGAAAGTGTGCAGAGAATGTAAAATTGTTTGCATTTATTCATAAGATACACCAGAATAGCGGACAAACTAGCATATGAACTAGCAGGTGGGAAGCAGCTACCGTAGCCATTGAACACGTGCAATTCCTAAAACAAACAGGAGCCAAACCCTAAGACAAAACAAAGTGCACATGCCCAGTAATCGTAATATCATAGTTACAGCCCTTCTATCCGATTGATAGACGTGCACAAAACAGCAAAATAGTAGCATCAGCTAAAACGTAACATTGTTCAAACAAATAAATATAAAATTTTACTTGAGCAATTGTTTTAATTTGACACTTTTGGCAAATGGTATAACACGGACACCGCAGCTTGCTCACGGTAACTTGTTTGAGATGTAAAATGCGAACTCACTCGGCAATTCCTATCAGGTCAGTATTCGGTTGCGGGTGGAGATGTAAAAAACAGGTTCATTGTATAAAGTTTAGAGTTAGTGTATTGCCGGAACATCGGCCCATCATAAAACTGTGCCGAATTCTATCGGCAACGCCGAACTACTCCAATAATCGGCGGTTAGGATGACGGGGCTCGGGTGACGGCGGCCGTGGACAAAGGGCTTTAGTCTACTACCAGTGAGCACTTCATTTGACCAGCATCTGTTCTGTCTACCTATTCATAATTTAAAGCATACTTCAATTTATCATCCTCAGACTCAGACCTCTCACGTATCTTTTCTTTTTAACATATTTATATAAAATAGTTCTAAATAAACCTTGCACATATATTATGCTTAAAATATAACACAAGCATCTTAGTTATTAGTCATGACTTGAAGCTGACCCACTGAGTGTCAGCCAAAACATTTGAAGTGCTCGAAACGTTATATGCAAATAAAAATAATATCAATATAAATAGAGACAAATTAATATATTATGAATATCATTTTAACATAATTTAGAGCTTTTTTATAAATCTAAACATGAATATCTAAATTAAGTAAGTGATAGTCATCTAAATGATGACATAAGCAACAGAATGTGGGAATAACAACATATATAATATAATTATATAGTTTCCGCTAGCTCATTAGTAGTCAAAAGCATAAGAAGCGGACTAATGTTGTGCAATATTGCTTAATCGTTTAGGCATTTAGTTTCATCCTTTAATCCTACAAATTATTAATTACGCTCAGCTGAACATTGTATACTGCTAACAATAGCTTATCTTATTTGACAAAGTCGAAAAATATATATAAAAACGCGATGTGACGTCGTAGTCTGAACAATCTGACGTCATAGAGATATGACAATATGCCACGCTAGTTTATGCAATGTGGGGTCACATCGTTGGTTTCGAAAATAAAACGATATCATTATTTTCACCGTACAGTTGCTAAGACATATAGGTACTGGATAAGCAAAGGTGTTTGAAGATAAATTACATTTAAATACAAATTACATTATGATTCAACAAATTAAGTCATAACATTAATAGTAAATAATAACTACATAGTACTATGTTACTCATTAAAGAAAAATTGTTTAAATAAGGAATATGTTTACTGAGGTTTCCTTATCAATCAAACGATCACTAACAAAATCTTTACCATTATTTAAATAATAATACAATTACTCACGTCTCTGAGTCTTCATGGTTCCTTATGGTCTCTAATAATCTAAACACTTCTTGTAAAGGAGCTCTGAATGCATCCCACATCTTTAGGTTGCTATTCCATGGTGAAACACCTATAAAAAAAAGGAAAATGTGACTAAAGTGCTTCAAGGACAGTCCTGTATAAGGCTTGTTGAGTAGATCGGGGCTTTGCGATCTAACCTTTTAAACTACACGCCACACAGTGGCACGAGAACATACAAGTCATTGGACTGGGACTATTAAAATTTAGAAAAGACCAAAACAATTTGCTTATAAAAATATAATTTACCAACCTTCCTACTATTATATTATGTTTTATGTCTTGAAATTAACATGAAGTTTAAATTTTCTTTTCAGCTTTGCGTTTGTGTATCTGGTATTGGGTGACTTAAAGTTTAAAAGTAAAGTATGTTTATTATCCAAAATAATTGTTATTTAATGGAGTTGTGGTTTTCTTTACTAAAACAGTAGTTAAGAATGACTATAGATAAATATAACATAAAACTAGTATTTTAGTTATCTGAAACGATTTTGTTTCGAAGCAGGTAACATTTATTTGAGTCCGTATACTATAAGATAAGGTTTAAAATAAATGTAATATATTAAGGATATTGGGAAATATGCAGGAATATTTCCTTATATATATTATCCCCCTTCGTCCACGATTTCAAGAAAAAACCATTAATGTTAAAAACACATGTGCACTTGTTTAGCTAATCACGTTTCTTTTGGTATATTGCATTTATATGCAGGCAGGAAATTATCGCTTTTATGTGATAACGAGAATGTAATACTGGATAAATGCAGGTAGAATTTCATTGTTTAAAAGAGTAAGCCCATTGATATTTTCTACACGAAAGTGGTAAGACTTTTTTCATTATAATTACATGTGGTATTATGTGCCAGTGACTGTGCATAAAATATTAATTTATGCATCAGATATTATAGAACACTACGATTGTACCAATAGGAAAGTTATCCGAAGATGCAAAGGAGTTTAATCATAAAGTAATTAGATATATCAGGTGGTACTGTATTCTTAAAATTTCAAGGAGCTTGTGTAATTTGGTTCTTTTTTATGCATTACTTTTATCGTCTAATTATCTATACCTATATTGTCCACAAAGAATTATACTACTGAAAAACTTACTTTTTAATCTAAGGCTGAACCATTAATACAAAGTTGTGCTACTACAATAGAATAAATAGATGAGTAATTTTCATAAAAAAAGTAAATAAGTAAGTGCTAAATTAATTAGGTGTCTTAAATTTATAATAAGAATTACTTGATATAAGCTGATCTTCAATATATTATTGTATGTTTTTGTGAACTTTAAAACTTGTATATGTACATGATTGAGTTATTTAGAGTGTATGTAATAAAAGTAAAGTAATATTTGTTATTATGTTTTGAGACTGGTAAGACCCATATGTCTTTTCTTCCTTGCTATATTGTGTGTTATGAGAGTTTTCATAAGAGCAGCTATAACACGAGTTTCGCGTTGTGGATATTTTACAGGGACCCTATGTGTTTTTAAGTGTTTTTTCACTCAGTGAACATTTTTTGTCATCAAGTGTAACATAAATATGTATATAAAAAATTTTATGGTTTTTAGTGAAAGTAGCCAATAGAAAGTAAATAACTGTCACATAAAGATAGCAGTTACGAGAATTAGGAAATAAGTCAGTATTTATTTATTATTGCTAGTGATGTCATAGGGAACAGACGAACAGATCTTAAATTATACAAATAAATTAACAGGTCTAAATACCTATTTAAAAAAAAATATGTTACCTATTTTCATGATAATCTGTTGAACATAGAGTAGAGGCTTGTCTTTTGCCCATATATATGGAAGTTTTTGAGTTTCATTGAAAAGGACATCTAGATTTGTATCTGTAAAAAATATATTATTTGTAATAACAAGTTTAAATTGCCAACATAATATAATATGGCATGAAGCTTACATTCCTAAGCTGATATACTGAGCTGCTTCACATCCACATTTCCCCAGCTATCTTCCATCATAAGAAATAGATGGTAAGGCAATTTATATGACAGTAAATCCCAATATTGTTTTGCCTGATCCAGGGATTGAAGCTAGGACTTCTGGGGTAATAATCGTTCACACTCCCACTGCACCACTGCGAGAACTGTCTCAGCAGATGTTTCAATCATCATCATCATGTCAGCCCAACAACATCTACTGCTGGATATAGGCTTCACCTAATTACCGCCACTGCGTGCGATTTTGTGAGGCCTACAACAACGGCCACCCCCAACCTTGACCAGGTCATCGGCCCATCTAATATAATAAAATAATATGTTTAAATATATAAAGCTAATTATGAAGTTCATTAATAATTGTACCTTGTAAACATTTATTCCCGCTACAGTCCGCTTTAGAGAAATGCGGAAGATTGGTTTCTAATGGCAATGTTACTACTGTCGGTATGTTTCCTGGTAAGGGCACATTTAGTAATGGGTAACTGTAAACACACAAATATTAATTAGATAATATCACAACAATTTATTGCATGTTTACATTGGATTGCCACTCACCAGCAGAACAGTACGATAGATAATGTTAATGTGATTGCAGTCACAGGATAAGACGAACATATTAAACCATAACTGTAATAAATCTGTGCTACTCTCTCCGGCAGAGTGGACCCTGCCATTGTTGTCAGTCAATAAATCGTTTATTGTCCGAAAAACTGCGTTTGCTGAACTCAAGACACCATCGCACGATCATTCACGTCACTCGCAAAACTCGAAGTGTTGTTTATACACGTTTATATTCCTAAAGACGCATTTATTACGGTCGATCGCGTATGGTGTAGTAAGAGACACGAATACTATGGTATTTTGCATCATGCACAGGCATGCCGCTGTATACGCTGTACAATTATTACCAATTATTAGTTATTACATCAACCAAACCAAACTAACCACGCAGTTTTGACATTTTATTACCTCCAGTCAGTTTGACGTTTATGACTCATACCACAGATGGAATATGTTATCAATAGTTCCGATCTACGCATACAAGTAATAAAATATGTATTAGCAAGTTTAGCAATTTCTTTACTTACATAATTGTTTTGATTGTTTATTAAATTATTTTCCAATCCTACCAAATATAAACTAATTATAGATGTTGTAATCCACAACAATAATGTTTTAATTTAGAGCCATCTACTAAATAAATTAGTAACAATCTACCCAAGACAGAATCACGGAATGAAGAACTCAATAGTATTGTGTTAATTATTCTAGATGGCGCCAATGTCACAATATTTTTAGGGTTCCGTACCTCAAAAGGAAAAAAATAGAATTCTTATTGGATCACTCCGTTGTCCGTCTGTCTGTCTGTCTGTCTGTCCGTCCGTCTGTCAATATTTTTTTTCTCTAGTACGCGTTGAGTTATAAAGCTGTAATTAATATCAAATGGACGGTGTTACACAAAAAGGATCCAACCCACAAAATGTGACTTTTGAGATATTGAAGTTTGAAGTTTAACTTGTATTTGCACATTGATGTACTATTATACCGTCTTTGTTTCTTTGGGTAATATGTGTATATATTTATATTAATTTTATAGTCTGAAGAATTAATTAGTATAAGCTTATATTTTTTGAAATATTTCAATAAACAGAGGATTGGATCCTTTTTGCTAAATGTAATTTTTAATTAATGTATGTTCATTTTTAATTTCACAAAAACGATCCAATATGGTATATTGATGTGAGATAATTGATTTAATTAATTATATATACATATATATAGCATAGGTGAGGCCTATGTTCAACAGTGGACGTCATTGGGCTGATATGATGATGATGATGATGATAATATATAGCATACAGCTGCGTTGGAAGAAGTTTTTAAGCTTCTTGCCTGGGACGGATTTGGCATCAACATAAATAGGGAGTACATCACCAATTTTCGGTATGCTGACGATATCGTGGTCATGGCAGAATCACTGGAGGACCTAAGCACAATATGCTCGATAGCCTCAACACAGTTTCTCAACGGGTGGGCCTTAAAAAATGAACATGGATAAGACGAAAGTCATGTCTAATCGCTATGTAGTGCACGCCCATATCGCATGCATAAATGGCTAGTACATCACCCACTTTCAGTATGCTGACGATATCGTGGTCATGGCAGAATCACTAGAGGACCTAAGCATAATATGCTTGACAGCCTCAATGGAGCTTCTCAACGGGTGGGCCTTAAAATGACCATGGATAAGACGAAAGTTATATCTAATCGCCATGTAGTGGACGCCCATATCGCATTCATGCAGCAATATCTCAGCTTTAATCTCGAAGTTGTTGACGAATAGGACCTAGGACAAACGGTCCGGTTAGGTAGGTCCAACTTCGAAATAGAGGTTAATCGCCGAATCCAAAACTCGGTTGGGCAGCGTTCGGTAAACTACGTACTGTATTCTCGTCCACAATACCCCAGTGTTTAAAGACGAAGGTTTTCAACCAATGTGTGTTGCCAGTGATGACTTATGGCACAGAGACGTGGCCGCTAACTATGGGGCTCATTAGAAAGCTCACTGTCACCCAGCGAGCCATGGAAAGAGTTGTGCTCGGAGTTTCCCTGTGGGATCGAATCCGAAATGAGGAGATCCGCAGGAGAACTAAAGTTGTCGACACGAGTTGCATCGCTGAAGTGGCAGTGGGCACGACATAATATAGCTCGAAAAACCGATGGCCGATGGGGGAAAAATGTTCTCGAATGGCGGCCAATCGACCCCCCCATAAAATGGACCGACGATCTGGTCAGGGTTGCGGGGGGTCGTTGGATGCAGGCGGCGCAAAGCCGCTCAATGTGGCGGAAGTTGGGTGAGGCATATATATAATGGTTTTTTTTTTTTACTGAAATAAAATGATTATTATTATTATATGTCCAGCAGTGGACGTCGATAGGCTGATATGATGATGATGATGACATATATATATATATATATATATATTTAATTAATAATATCAATATATAACTATATATATTATATAAATAAAAAAAAGAATCCATTAAAAAATATTTTGGGTTTCTTAAAAAAAAAATCTATTTTATTATTTTAATACGTTGACATAAAATAACTTCTAAATTTATCAAAACTCATGTGGTTAGGATTATTTTTGTTATTTTAATTAGAACCTTATCATAACAAAATCATTTAGCAAAAACGATCCAAACCGCTTGAACCCTTAATTTGTATGATTTTGCAAATGCATTCTTTTTCATTTAAATATAATTTATCAAATACAATCCAAGTAAATTGGATCCTTATTCACATTTTCATTGTAGACTAGTTTCTTTATTTGATAATTTCACTTCAATGATCCAAGGAGGTTGAATCGTTTTTGTGAAAACAAAACCGAAACCCGTCATAGATGTGGGTTGGTACCTCATGTCGATAAAAACGTTAATATTCGTATTTTGATCTGGTTGTTTTTGCTATATGAAAATATAGACCATAAAGACCACTTTGGCGTACTTAACTCATTTTCGACCATCATGTGGGTTGGATCCTTTTTGTGTAACACCGTCCAAATATTCGGGTAAAAAAGTAAAAATCCGAAAACCGATCTCGTGTAGTTATACCTATTACTGAATATTAGTACTGAGGTACTATACAATGACTAGCCTAAAAAAATTTAGTGAGAGTGTGAGTTTATTCCGGACTGACGTTATATAAAAGATAATGGTACCTATTACTTATGATAAACATTAGCAAAACTAAAGTAATGTATACACTCACCTCACAACTTCGTAGCAAAAAGCATTAAAAACTTTGATATACTTAGGTATCGTGGGTCACACATATAGCTATCTTGTGGCCAGGGTGTAGCCAAATTGACATTATTTTTGCGATAGCACGCACCGTTTTCGAGATACTAGCTATGTATGTGGAATCTGCACTAACGGCGAGGGCAGTCGGGCTCTGGCGACCAATGTGCGATAGCTTAACTTAACACCTCCCGATTCAGAGCAATGCGACTCGGACTGGTTAGGTTAGGGTTATTTATTTTTCAAACCACTCAGAAGTAGGAGCCCTGCGTAGGTATCCACTAGCGGGGCTGCGGTGACCTATGTGCGACAGATGAGCACACAAGTCAACAAAAAATGTATATATATTATAGTCAGTGCAAATTTTTTAAAACGTTAGTTTTTAAAAAAATATTATTCGTTATTTCATCCCCTTTGGCACCCCATGACCTATCCCGTTACCTACTTACTCATTTCTTACATTTTAATCCCAAAAAAATAATATACCTACTTAGGTAATAATGTTTACTAACACTAGTTTTAAGTTTCATTCTTGTTACTACGAGTATGTCGTAATGATATACGAATGAAACCGCTCGCTATGGCGGAAATTAGGTGAGGCCTATGTCCAGCAGTGGACGTGGACATTAACACAAATATGGATTTATAAGGTCTGAAATAAAAAGTTATTATTATGTCTCTTTTTTCACGGCTATACTTCTCTATAAGGTGAGAAGTATACCCGGCCCTTTTGGAAGGCTTACGCGGGGACACAGGTCCAACACGCAGAGGCCCTTAAAGAATTTTAATTTAGAATGGAATGAGACACTTACCGCTGCCATATCACTGCACTATTGTAGTACCGCTATCATTTGTCACTGTTAAGTTATTGTATGATGTTATGGAGTCAAATAAAGTTGGGCTATGGGTTTGGGTGTTCGGTGGAATGGTGATATCTGGCATACGGGAACAACGTCATCTGCTTGCCTCCTCCAGCGGTGAATATAATATAATTATGATGTTAAATGAGGATTTGGGCAGACGGTGACTCGCCTTACACTAGATGGGCCCCTTACACAACCGACATGGGCCGAAGTCCACGGGTCTCAGGGCAACACCGTAGTGCGCGGCTAGGGGTGTCGAGCGGTGTGGCGCCTATTTCGCCATCGCGGGTCCAAAACGGAGACTGGGGCGGGTTTCCTCGTAATTATGCCATTGAAAACGGACACTTCCAACCCCGAGCATATAGCTCTGGCGACCCCTCTCTGGTCAGCCAGAGTTGAGAGTCCTGTGGTCGCTCTTCGAGATCCACTCCAGTCAGCCAACAAAGACGTGCTGGATCGTCTACAGCACGTCTTAGACTAGACTACTAGACCGACCTAGACCGACTCTCAGGGGCATTCAGGACCCTGCGGTCCTGAATGTCGCCGCTCACATTCAGCTCGCCACTAGCTGCCCTGTGGTTTGTGAGATCTTCATTTAAACTTGCAGTACATTTTTTTGTTTATATGGCAAGTGTTTGAAAAGCCACACTAATCTGCTCTCCAAGTTTGCGTTAATCTTATGAGAAGATATATAACGACTGCCCCAGAAGGGATTATTATTATTCTTATTCCCTCTTTTATTTCGAAAAATTCTCAATTTAATTTTTAATTTTTTTTTTATATATATGATGATAAATATATATATATTATATATACGTGATGCTATGTTATGTTATGTTTGTATATTTCTGCATTCACGAGATTTTCGTCATGAGCAGAGTCAACCGTTCCGTGACGAACAACTGCCGGAGACATATACTCAAGGTATATGTCTCCGGCAGTTGTTCGTCATGATAACTTCGTCCATAATTGTACAGACAAAACCTTCGGTTCATCAACATCGTTTCGGCTTATGGGAAACTTTTTGCAAATTTGGCTACGGAATCCTAAAAATTGCGAAAATGTTTTTAATTTCTTTGCACAAGCTGCGTTAGGTACCTACGTAGACTACCTAGTCTAATACTTAATAAAATATTTTATTTTAGAGCCTATTGCAGTTCGGCAGTGGACTGCATTGAATTGCTCGATTGATTGGTTTTAATAAGCGTAAAACCTGCGCGTAAAACAATGTAAGTAGGTAGGTATGTGGAAATTGTGTAAACCATGGTCATGGGCACTGGTTACAGGCAGCACAGAGCCACACGCTGTGGAAAAAAAATAGGTAAGGCTTAAATCGAACTATGGACGGCTACTGAAATTATAATGTTGCTTCATGCATTGACCTAGATTTTTGTTATTCTAATTTTTTTTCATTTTGATAGTTTCCTGCCGCTTATTTTATTTCAATGGTAGGTAGATAAGTAGGTAAATCTAAACTATTGTAACTGTTCCATTTAATACAGGCAGGCTCTATTCTTATATAATACCCCTTTACTGTGCAAAAACAATTATATTCTTTACACCGTTGTAGCCTCAAAGTGAGAGAAACAAACAAACTTTAGCATTACCTAATTAAATGTACCAACAATGTATATAAAACATAATTTTACCTAGCTATAAAGTTACGGGCTTAAAACAATTAATGCCATTTTATAGAGATGTAGAAACGGCTCAATCGTTTCAAGTTGGGACAAATTAGTACTTAGCTGAGGACGTCTTTAGCAACAACACTTAAGGGTGATATTAAAATCCAAACAGTTTTGTGAAGCTGGGTGAATGTTTGGGAGAGGGGGGTGAGAGGGGTGGGTCGAGCCGCCGAGCCCATGAGCCTGAGCCGAGCTCGTCTTATCGCAAGTGTTCCTCTGCGGAAATACCGCGACCACTTGTCCGCTTGTTCGTGAAAACTGTAGAGCCACTTCTTCTGAGATATTTTTCTATTCGATCAAACAAACAATGATAATTAGAAACGGTTTATTATAAGTGGCTACGTTATTTACAGGTAAGATAAAATGTATCAGCAATATAGTACTCAGCTCGCTGTGGCGGAATTTAGGTGAGGCTTAGGTATGTCCAGCAGTGGACGCCATAGGGATTATAATGATGATAATTCATCACAACTTAAAAATAAGTCCTGAGTGGTTCAGAAGTTAGATAAACAAAAATGGTAATAGTAATAAACTTTTGATAATACATACATAGTCACAACACACCCAAGGATATCAGAAGAATAGATTCATGAGCAGCAATCTAAAGGTACTTGGTGCCTAGTACTGTCTTAAGTAATATTGTACGACTCTACAGCAACTTTGTCCCAAGCTGCTCACTTTTTAACAGCGTTAATAACGGTGGAATTAAAGCGCGAGAGGCCGCGGAGGACGATTTAATTAAACCTTAACGAAGATCCCTCACTAACCACCCTCACCCAGTTCTCGCCTGCATCTTTACCTGCCCGATGTTTTATTTAATTTTTGAATCTGTTTTCACTTACCCAGCAAGTTCTGTGAGCCGTTGAATGTCAAATGAAATGTTTGTTATGTCCCATTAATATTGCTGCTTGTATTTTAATTCATGCTATCGATTATAGCTTGTCCGCGTAAACTTTGATATTTACACAGTACTTTTTAAGTACTTTGTTTTAAGTGTACATAATATTATATACACTACAGGGGTATTTGATGATTTGATTAATCAACTTCCCTGTAAACCTCGAGAATGATCTCCATATCTATTTATAGTTTTTGTCTTCCCTAACACTGTATCATCCCTCAGGTTTTTCAACACCACGAAGTATCCAATTACTCGTTTTTTAATTGGAGTGGTATTTGCATCATAATTATCGTGTTAGCCGTCCATAAAACCTTTATTTTAAAATAATAACCAAAGTGGTTGTTAACAACCACTTTGTTTTCAAACGTTTTCATTACAGTTTCATCCCCTTTGGATTGAATTGAAGCAAGAAACACGTTCTGAGTATTTATTTGTGTGTTACATGTAAAGTATCGCAATAACATATTATCGATACCAACTTCAATACAATTCTTCATACAAATTTTGAGTCCCGTTCCACTTCGTTCACACGAATTATGAAAAAATCTGCCTTGTGTATCTAACGAATATTTTATGTTCCAAATTTCAGGTATCTAAGTCTAACGGCTTAGGCTGTACGTTGCTAATCAGTCTTAAAAATCAGATATACATACATATATGTATATAGATTGGTTGGACTTGAACTTAATTAGAGGTAGGTAAAGACACTGTGTGACGGACGACAGGGCGACGCTAGAGGAGGCAGTGGCGACCTCTGTCGCACGTCGCTGATAACCGAGCGGCCTGATCCCGCATGATTTACGGCCACCCGGCCTCACTACCGCTAATGTGCACGCAGTCTTACCACAATCAAGATTCTACAAACTCCACCCTTTTCATAAATATATTATCTTAGCCTCCGGTTGCGTTTCCGCTCACCTGGTATGTCTGTAAAAAGAAGTACCATGTCACTTATTCCAGACTACAAGTTATCTGTGTGCGAAATTTCAAACTGATCCTTTCAGCCGTTCTGGCGTGATTGAGTAACAAACGTCGTATTAGTAGCACGACACAAAGTACCTAAGCACGAAAAGTGGCATGCAAAACTTGCTTAGTGGAAAGTGGAAATCAGCATTTAATAATAACCTTGCATACCTATCTGAAAAACTATAAATAGATTCTTGAATAGAATAGATCTGAGAGACTTCAAATGTGTAAACTTAACATCATAATAATTATGTGATGAATCTAAGATATTCTATTCTATCCAAATCAAGTAAACCGGTTTTTATTAAAGGACAATTTTGGAAAACATAACTATCATCTAGATACCTATTGCAACTATCTAAGTAAATATTACCAACTAAGATACTTCTTCTTAAAGAGTACCTAAATTTGCTTTTTCAGTTTTACACATTTCCAAAACAAACGGAGTGGTTTGACTAAAGAATTTAAAATGTTATTAAGGTATTTTCCGCATTTTCATTAAGGTGAGACTGTTCATTTGCAAAATGATAAATATGGCATAAATTATTTCATTTAATATTCAATTCGGTTCTTTTGTTGATTCAAATATTACGCGTAACGAGCAGATACTTAGTCGACGACACCCTTTTTTTCTGCCAACGATACTGTTTGCTTACGGACTCTTAATTTTGAGTTTAAATACAGGGGAGAACAGATACGTTCAAAAGAATACTCGACAAATCCTAGACTAAGCGCATGAGTACACCTGAGTCCTGTTTTCATACGTACAGTTGTATATACAGAAATTATGAGACATTTTTAGATGAGGTAGAATTTTGTGTTTAATCTTAAGTAAAGATTTCTTGCAAATAGAGAAATAAACTAGAGTGAATTTAAAGAAATATTTTTAACATACATTATTATTAATGTTGTTGAAAATTTGTAATTGTACTGCACATTGCGAAAATATATTATGCAGTTAATAAGCTAAGTATTTTACTTATAAATTTAGGTTTTTGAGAATATATTGAAGCAATCGGTGAAAAATGTTTGCTCAGATAAAATAGTTCAATATAAATAAACGTGATTAAACTTTCACAAGGCGGTTCGTTGTACGGTCTCAATAATAAAGCTACAACAGAAATCCTTAAATCGGGCGCGTCAAAGAAGGATAGTTTCAGAAATTTACGAGCTGTTATATTATAATTTAGTGTCGCGAACCAGCAGTAAAATCGGGCTTAAAAGATCAAGGCGGCGGTGTGGGCCAAGCGGCGCCGCGGGGCATCCTCGCACTTTATACAAGTACGTCGTGTGGGTCTGCTACCGAATTACGACTCGATAGTTGACGATATGTTACCGTTTAATTATGTAAACATAAACTTAATTTGATAATTATACATTACCTTAAAATTTTTGGCACGATTGCTTTTGTTTAGATAATAATATATACCTGTCTATTTTTTATTTTATTTTATCAGCTTGGGAGAGTGAGAGACCTTTGTGCAGCAAAAAAATTAAAACCAAAGAAAAGTATCTATTTACCAGCTTTTCACCGTATTCACGACGCTTTTTGATTTTCCGCCTCCGTCACTTTCAGAGCTGCGCGTCGCCTCGTCGTCCGGCCGCCTTTTGTCGCTATGAATTTATGAAATTTAAAAGTTCTCTGTCGCCGGGGAAAAATGTGATTAAATATGTTTTGTTCAAGAGCAAGACATTAAAGCGATGTTAAGGGTGTGATAATGAGGGCGTTGATAAGCGTTTATTAGCCGGGCGCGGCCAAGTCGGCGATCTCAATAATAGGGCCGCCCGTAACGCTATCAGAGGGGAATTAAATCATTTTAACGTAGTTTGCGACGAGACTTCTTAAGAAAAACTCCGCGATACGCCGCTTATTTGGCTTTTAAATTGCGCACTTTGTACTGATCGCGATGAGTTTGCACGAGTTAGCGTTGTTTTCAAAAGTAATTACACTTTTTTTTTGTGTCTTCGTTATAATTGCGTTGGAGATGGGTTTTGTGGTGTGCCTTTACACTTGGGACTTTTTCAAATATTTATCCTACCTGTTCAAACTTTTCTGGCCATATACACATTTTAAATATAATAGATAAAATAAAAAATCAACTTACAAAATAGAAAAAACCATTGACACATAAAACAATTATCTCCAAAGTGCATTTATGGCGTTTTTACGATGGACTGATTTGGTTAATTTTTTTCTGCTATTTTATTAATGTTTCGTAACATAACAGCATCACGCCTTTACCCCTGAAGATGTAAGCAGAGGCGCATCACGCTCACATTTTGTCAGTTATGTTTGATTCCCATGTAATAGAGAGCGAGCCTTTTGACTGACAATTTCAAGACAGACAAACTCAATATCTACTTTGTCCGACTCGCGCATCGAACCCGGAATCTTTTGTGCAGCAGTCGTATGCACTCCCGCTGCGTCTTTGAGGCAGTGTTGAATTAAAGTTTCGTCGTTTCTATAACTTTTGTAATTTATAAACTAACAAACATTTTTATTAATTCCCGTGCAATATTCAGGCTTATTTATTTACCACGTATAATGTGAAACGCCGACCTTATTATTATTGTACTTGGGCTTTAAGTTTATTCAGCGCATAGTTACAAAAATTTAATTTATAAACCCATTTGCAATAAAATATATTATTAATAGAACAAACAACCCACCTGTTTATTGAAAAGTTAGAAACAAGCCTAGAAGTTAAATTATTCTACATAGCGACTATACCTAAGTGGTTGGATCAATTAATATTCTAGATCGACTTATGAAACAAGGAAGACAAAGACAGAAGGATACAAGCCATGAATTTGGTAAGAGCAGGTAATTTATTAGAATTTTAGATTTTAATATTTTTTATTAAAAAGACTCTTCATGTCTATGGATATGTACTTCAAATTTGTTGAATTATTAAATAAATTTCCAAAATTCACTACACGGATATTAATTTTTCATACTTTAAGTATCATCATCATATCAGCCCAATGACGCCCACTGCTGAACATAAACGTATTGGAAAGCGCAGCGTGGGGTGGCCCCCCGCCAGATGGACCGACGACCTGGTACTTTAAGTATACATGAAACAATTAAATTTAATTGAATTATTTGAAATCGAACTAGAAACGTAAATTCCCTTGGGTGCACCAAGTGCAAAAGAATGTATACGGTGCCACTTTTCTAAATATTTTTAGAGAATTCAGCATCATACCTAAATAGTAGATAGTAAGAAGATATTAATTTAAATGTGAATCATATAATCTTGTTATTACGTACTTATTGGTATTAACATAATACATGGGAGTATAATCTGAGCTGTTTGGTTCTGTTACAGGGTGTGCAGTTAGTGTGTGTGTGTAGGGCGCGGGGGTGCTAAGTTGTGGGCTTAGCGCTGCGGTCGCAGGTGCAAGCGGGCCCCGACCGGTTTCACCGCACTATTGATGATAGCTCGCCTCACAGCCCGTGATTTACACAGCATCGTTGTCACATCGATGATAACCTATTGCACTTTATATTATAATTATATTAGGATATCATGGAATAATTATCACAAAAACGGGACCATTTTGGCCTCGGGTAGAAATAGAAGGCCTTGGATTAGCATCGAGATGAAATGGGCTGACAGTAACAATAAAAGAATACCAGTGCCTAAGAGTGCGCGACGTTGCTCATTGACTGATTTGAATGATTAACGTACAAGAATTTAATTCAATGTTAGCAGGACAAGATGTGTACCAGTGTACAACTACTAAAATAGAATTTCTTATCTATCTATATACAAATACTAAGTATTTTACAGTCAGAAAATATGTCGCAGCCCATTTACCTTTTTCTAATCAAGGAACGGTTTAAAGATTAAGTACCTATGATACTACAGACTCAATCTTCAAATTCACTTTCAAATCAAATACAAATGAAGGGTCGCAGTCACCGTGGGCGCGTTTAATCATGCAAACGTTCGTATCATTCCAACTGTTCGAGATTAAAGCTTAACCATAAAACATGTTGGCCGCAATTAGTACTGTAAAATTGCGTTTTGATTGGTGTAATTGCATCTCTTTACAGGAGCACCGCGCCACAGTTGTTATTAAGCGTTTCTAATTTAATATAATTTGCATACACGTGACCCACCGTTCAGTTACACCAATATTTTTGTCAATTGATTGTACCAAAGTTCTATTAAGTAGTAGTTGTACTGTTTCTTGTTTAAATACCATTGACCGATGAGTCTTATATAAAATTTGGATAAAAACGCAGTGAGTTTTTTGGTGCAATTTTTCCAATTTATCTCTTCATAAAAAAAAATATCGGACTTCAAACGATTAGCTATTTATAAAAAATTGCCATATTGGTCCAGCTGACTTCACTTTTATGTAAATATATATAATATAGAACTTATTAGAGAAAAATATTTATAGTATTAATTGTATAAAGAGGGTGAGCGTGGGTGTTGGCGGGCGCGCGGTTGCGGGGAGGCGAGGAGTCCCGCACTCCCTGTCACAGATACAAATCGCGCGGATTTACGCGTACTCCAGCCCCACTGGAATTTATCTAACGCTTCTATTTACGTATCCTTTTATTTGTTTCGTTCCTATTAGTCTCGATAGAGAATTTTTATGTTTGCATGCCCCCGGCGCGGTGCGCGGCGCCTGCCCTCGTAAAGCGGCGACTTGTGAACGCTTTACAGCGTCGATAACACAATTTTGGAGCGAACGATCTCCGTTTATCGGATTATATAGCAATAACTTAACGCTTTTGAGTCCAGTAAATATTTTCGTTGGCACCGTGATGGTGTAGCCTGACTAATTACAGCCGTTTGTTGTCACACAGTCAGGTGCTCCGGGAATCGTAATCCTTGAGCAAGCGACACCCGCTGTATCTACGTACAAATATACCTAATGGTATTCATACTTTGACTTATCTATGCCACTAAAATTAAATAGTGTAGGTCATAATTATTGTAACTAATTATAATTATATTTTAATAAATTCATGAATATTATTTTTTATTTACTTTTATCACATAATGAAATAAATAAACTATTTTTAACAAAAAAATATTAAAACGACTTCAAATCAGTACTAAAAAGCGAAAAATAAACTGAATTAGATATTTAATTCCAAGCTAAAAAATACCTACCTACCTGTTTAAAGTATAATACCTACTCTATTACTAATCTGTTTGAAGACGGTGCCAAGCCTAAAGAGTTTGTTAAGCTACGTACTACTTAGTACGTACATCTGTTACCGCTCGCTACTTCACACCACCTCGCACTTGCGTGTACCTAGTGGACGGCTCAAACTGAGTGATACAACCTCATTAGGCTGGCACCGACTTCAAACAGATTAGTAATAGAGTAGGTATTATACTTTAAACAGGTAGGTAGGTATTTTTTAGCTTGGAATTAAATATCTAATTCAGTTTATTTTTCGCTTTTTAGTACTGATTTGAAGTCGTTTTAATATTTTTTTGTTAAAAATAGTTTATTTTTCCATTTTTAGTGTACTTTTTATCTAGCAGATTTAATAATACTGGCTGGCAAACTAAGACGGAAAACCGAAATAAAGAATCTTCGATAGAAGGGAACGTCTATTTAAATATTTTAACAACACAACCTGATTGTAGAATAGAGGAATCTCAAAACTCTCAGCTTTTTATGTCTTTCTTTAACAAGTATAGGTATACAATGCAGGTTAGATACTATATCGAGAACTTAAAATATCATCTAAGAATTCCTTTGAATTATACAACTTTATCTTCCATCAAGAGCTCTCTCCTCAGACACTTGAAATAACACAACTTAAGGTTTATACATGGATGTGATATTTAAAGAAATCATCTTCTTACTCCTAAACATTAAGAAGTTTCCCTTCCACTGACAGCTCACCTAAATAACCTACAAGAATACAACTATAGGTTTATAAGTACCTATAATGTTGAAGGAATTATCCTCCAACTCCTAAAAGTTAAGGAGTTATACCTTCCAGTGACAGCTCACCTGAATAACCTACAAGAATACAACTATAGGTTTATAAGTACCTATAATGTCGAAAGAATTATCCTCCAACTCCTAAGAGTCAAGGAATTATACCTGCCACTGACAGCTCACCTGAATAACCTACAAGAATACAACTATAGGTTTATAAGTACCTATAATATTGAAAGAATTATCCTCCAACTCCTAATAGTTAAGGAGTTATACCTTCCAGTATCAGCTCACCTAAATAACCTACAAGAATACAACTATTGGTTTATAAGAACCTATAATGTCGAAAGAATTATCCTCCAACTCCTAACAGTCAAGGAGTTATACCTTCCATCACCAGCTCATCAACATGAGATGTTGACTATCAGACGTAAATACTTGAATAACTTTAAAAAATATATGAAAAACGTAACATGTGCCTATAAAATTTGAGGGTTGCCTTCGATTTCCCTGAGATTCCATCATCAGAACTTGACGTGATGAATAGGGGACCAATCCGGAAGTATACCCTTTCGAACAAAAAAAGAATTTTTTAAATCGGTTCAGGCATCTCCGAGTAATCGTTGAACATACATAAAAAAAAAAAAAAATACATACAGTCGAACATATAACCTCCTCCTTTTTTGAAGTCGTTTAAAAATACTTTGTAGTGATTGAATAGTAAAACGAACAGTATTTTTGACAATTTTATTAATTTGTTTGTGTATTTTATTTATCATTCGTATCACAAATAGATACGAGCTTCGTCGGTAGGTGTGTTTTATTTGTCCCATGTAGCATTCATTACACCAGCACTGGTGATCAGATGTCTGTATATATGTGTTGTTGAAGGGAGCGGATCGGCGGCAATCCGACGGGCAAACATTTAAATTAATGTAATAAAGAGCCGTGAAATACACGGCTTTAGCGGATCGAGAGATTAGCGCGTGGCTCGTAGCATTCTGTAGCCGTACGTAGCCGCGTAGCACCTCGCACTTACATTGTGTGGAAGGTACACGCTCCCGTAAACGAAGGTAGTGCTCATTTCAATACAGTACCTTTGAATTATATACTAAATTGACTTAAACACTTTACTTACACTTTTTCCATTTATAGGAATTTCCTGTAAATAAAGGATCTGGTTCTTTTTTTTTTAAATAGGGTAGCTGTGTATATTTTTAAGTTATATGTAAATATTTTATTGAATAAATTTAAATAAAAATTCTTTACTTACATAAATCTATATACAAATAAATAAAATTTAAATGTCTGTTTGTAATGTCATGATAATGCTTTTTAGACCATGCATATTATTATTATTAAAGTATATTATATAAGTATACGATTTAACCAATAATATTTAAGTCTTCATAAAATATTTAAGCGTTGTAAGCATACCACATTTTGCATGCTACAACCTAATATATTATGATAACCTAATATATTAACAAGTAAATATAATTAAAAATATTTAATAACCCGAGTGCAATAAATCAACAGAGAGCAACGCACTAAAAAGACCGTAAAATTATTGTAATATTATTTATACCTGATTAAATTTAAATACATTACATATATATATATATTTGTAATCTCCATTTGATTCCCTTTATTTTGATACTCTACTCGATAGGTTTGGTTAAAAAATAATAGAACTACTTACAATTTGGAACCATTTAATTATGTATAATCTCTTTTTGAATATATGTAACTAATCTCCTTTTGATTCTCTTTATTTTGATACCCAACTATACAAGATACGCGCTAAAAACAATACCCGTCCTGACAGTCGGGTAAAAAAATAAGTATATGTTATGGTGAAACTGTATTTCGAGTTAAACGTTATATTTCATATAATATTTATGAAAGTTTAGTTGCAACTAAGGTTAAAAGCCCTACCCGTTTGTTTTCCCTAATTATCAGCAATAAGTTACATTGTACAATCGAATGGCCAATAAGCGATCAGATTGAGAAAATTGCTTGCTATCATAAATCGACCGTTGTCCGCACGGCTTAGCGACGGTTAAGCCCGCCCTGATAATGGGGTTAACACGTCTGCGGGACTTAAAACTCTTGTTAGGCACATCAGACCTCTTTAGTTTACGGTATAATTTGTACATATTTCCACAAGTAACTCGGTTTGTTACACCACTGATCCGATCTTCATGAAATTTCACATTGAAATATTTTAGCACCTGGAGAAGGAAAATGGCTTTTACCGACATACAATTCTGGGGAAGACCAAGATGAATTTTAGTTTATCATAAACCTTTGTGATTTCTCGAATCCTAATAGGTATATCTGAGATTTATATTTTGCTAAATAATTTTCTTAAAAACACTTTATTATTGTTCTAATCACGACAAGTTACATAAGAATTTTGCAGGATCATTATAATTTAATTGTATAAAAAGATAAATTCTAAATCACACATGTATAATAATAATTTACACTAATAAAAATAAAAAATATAACAAAAATAATAAAAATATAATAATATATAAAGCAATGTTAAATTATTTTATAATAAATACTAAAAAGGGACAATCAATTATGAAATAAATAACAAAAGGCAGTTGGGTTAGGCGACCTTCCAACGTGTTGTAACATGTTTGCGGTTGTAAGTTTATAAATATGACATCACAAACCTATCTCTGTTCTGTGTATATTGTACATATATCGTGTGCAAACTGACACCTATTGTGAACCAAGAGGATATTTAAATGAAATAAAATGAAATCTCGTTTATTCATCTAGGTTACAAAGTAACAGGTTATCCGAAAAGTAGTGTCAGCAAATTTGAGTTCGCTGACGGGGTGGAGCTATGAGAAGAACTGGCAAGAAACTCACGCCACTCTTTATAAAAAATGGAAAGTTAGTAGTAAGTAGTATTATATAGTAAACATCTACGTTTAGTTGTTGAATTGAATTCAATCAAAAATGTAATGTGAAGTGATACTTAATAATAATAATAATCATATTTATTTGCTTGAAACATGGTATTTTACAGTTCTTACATTTGTTATAATATTATAAGATCAACATATCTTCGCCTACTACTAATTCAGCATGAAGATATTGCAATTTATGAGGATTATTTAATATACCAATATATACCAATATGTCCATTAAATTACATTCACCAATTTCACATTAATAACAACAATATAAATTTTATTAATCTTTGTCAGTTCAATGCAGCAAACCTTTTATTTATTTTTAAACGACTTCAAAAAAGGAGGAGCTTATATGTTCGACTGTATGTATTTTTTTTTTTTTTAAACGACTTCAAAAAAGGAGGAGGTTATATGTTCGACTGTATGTATTTTTTTTTTTTATGTATTTTCAGCGATTACTTGAAGATGCCTGAACCGATTTAAAAAATTCTTTTTTTGTTTGAAAGGGTATACTTCCGAATTGGTCCCCTATTCACCACGTTAAGTTCTGATGATGGAATCACAGGGAAATCGAAGGCAACCCTCAAATTTTATAGGCACATGTTACCTGTTTCATCTATTTTCTGAAGTTATTTAGGTATTTACGTCTGATAGTCATCATCTCATGTTGATGAGCTGATGATGGAAGGCATAACTTCTTAACTGTTAGGAGTTGGAGGATAATTCTTTCAACATTATAGGTATATATAAACCGATAGTTGTACTCTTGTAGGATATTCAGGTGAGCTGTCACTGGAAGGTAAACTCCTAAACGGTTAGGAGTAATAAGATTATTTCTTTAAATATCACATCCATGTGTAAACTGTAAGTTGTATTCTTTCAAGTGACTGAGGCGGGGGCTCTTGATGGAAGGTAAAGTTGCATAGTCCAAAGGAGTTGTTACTTAGATGATATTTTAAGTTTCTATTATCTAATATTAATACTCAATATCTATTTTCTAAAGTCATACAAGTATTTACGTCTGATAGTCATCATCTCATGTTGATGAGCTGGTGATGGAAGGTATAACTCCTTAACTGTTAGGAGTTGGAGGATAATTCTTTCAATATTATAGGTTCTTATAAACCAATAGTTGTATTCTTGTAGGTTATTCAGGTGAGCTGTCACTGGAAGGTATAACTCCTTAACTATTAGGAGTTGGAGGATAATTCTTTCAATATTATAGGTACTTATAAACCTATAGTTGTATTCTTGTAGGTTATTCAGGTGAGCTGTCAGTGGAAGGTATAACTCCTTGACTGTTAGGAGTTGGATGATAGTATAACTCCTTAACTTTTAGGAGTTGGAAGATAATTCTTTCAACATTATAGGTTGTAAACCTATAGTTGTATTCTTGTAGGTTATTTAGGTGAGCTGTCACTGGAAGGGAAACTTCTTAATGTTTAGGAGTAAGAAGACGATTTCTTTAAATATCACATCCATGTATAAACCTTAAGTTGTGTTATTTCAAGTGTCTGAGGTGAGAGCTCTTGATGGAAGGTTGTATCACTCAGTATGAACCATCCACTAGGTACGATCACATGCAAGTGCGAGGTGATGTGAAGTAGCGAGCGGTAACAGATGTACGTACTAGTACGTAGCTTAACAAACTCTTTAGGCTTGGCACCGACTTCAAACAGATTAGTAATAGGGTATTATACTTTAAACAGGTAGGTAGGTATTTTTTAGCTTGGAATTAAATATCTAATTCAGTTTATTTTTCGCTTTTTAGTACTGATTGGAAGTCGTTTTAATATTTTTTGTTAAAAATAGTTTTATAATTCATAAACTCTTGTATGGAGTAAAAACAATTACCTATTAGCCATGCTCTGAGGCGTTTTTGAAATCGTGTATTCATCGTGGTAGCTCTCTTATGTCTTTGGGTATAGTGTTAAAGACCCTTATTGCCATCATGCCTATATTTTTTTTTCTACTTAACTCAGAAAAAAATATTAAATATAGCTTTTGACTTTGATATTTTAAGCCTTTATTGAATAACTAGCCTCCGGCTGGAGTTTTGCCCGAGTGGTATCACGATAAATTAATGTAGCCAATGTATCTTTGTGTCAAAGTTCATGCAGAACCTTTCAGCTGTTTTAGCGCGATTCATTTACAAACATCCATCCAGCCAAACAATCGCATTAATTATTAATATTATATTCCTGCACTTTGCTAGACTCTGAATCAATTATATTAATTATTTTTTTAATTATGTTAATATATTTTGTTTGACATGAACAAAGAGTGAAAATCTTTTATTAATGGAGTCGTTTTATCTAAAGTAAAATAAAATAAAAAGATAAATGTTTCATTACACTCAGAGATATATATTAAAATACGTTGGTTTTGTTCGCGAGTTAGGACAACCTCTTTTGTAAGTTTGTCGGGTGTTGTCAGAACTATAATGAAAGTTTTTGAGGAGATAACAGGTGGCATCGGCGACGTGATGCGAAACGTTCCGTTATTGGACAAGTTTGATGTTACGCACGCCCTGTCCCTGTCGAATCACGAGGTTATATTTCATAAGTTTAATGTGCATGATACTATATTTACTAAACATGTGCATACACTATAACCAAAATCGATATTTATAAAGTAAATGCTCTTCGTTATTCTCACAAACATAGTAGCGGCTGTATCGTTTTGGCTAATTCTTAATTTTAATGACAAGATTTGTATCTAAGAATATTTTGAAAAATCGGACTATTGCAACCGTGCAAAGCCGAGACAGCTCATTAGTAAGTAATATTATAAATCTCTGTCTGTCTTGTCTATTGAGCCTTCACAGTATCTTTGATAAAGAATTGATAAAGAGATAATTAAGATCCTAGATTTGCATAAGTCGGTCACGTTAGCTTAAAATAGTGGAAAGCTTACAATAATAAATTGGTAGAAGTTGGAAGGTTGAAAACACTATTATCAGCAAAATGTGAAAAGTCCCTATCGATCCCAAGCGTGACAAAAATATTTTAGTGATTTTTTTTAAAATTTAGCATTTATATATATATATAACTTTAATTATAAACTAGCCGTTCCCGCGACTTTATTTCATCAAAGAGACTAATTACCGATAACAGCCAAATGCGATTCCACCCTAACACCCTTAGTGAAAAATGTAACTGTGCTACCATTTTAACCGTTTAATTACATTAACACCTAAATTGTAACAACAATAAATTTCATATCAAAAGGAAAAACATACATCATAACGGTCTCATATGTTCCGAGGGTCGTTTATAACATTCCAATCACGTTGGTTCGCTTGTTTTACAAACCGATACGACGTGGGCTTCGGCAAGTTCAGTTACGATACACACAATAATGAATCTTAAGAACTTAGCCATATGATCTGAAATGAAATAGCGGACGAACGTCCTCTAGACATGACAATGCAATCAGCGGTGACCGGGCGGGATTTGGTTCATACATGATCGGATTTGTCGGGATGAATAAGTTTCGACCCCACAAAATAACAAAGAGGCCTTATTGCACGTTATACGTTTTATAAGGTAGTTTGCAAAATTCTTTCCTTTACATATTAGCTGCTTTCATATCCGAGGTTTATCCTTACTGATCTTCGAACGAAGGGCAAACATAAAATAAAAACAAGTGCTCACTGAATATTTTATAACTAAGTATACATTTGAATAGGTATGTTAGTAAATAAGTATTTTATTATAAGTATTTGATTCTATATTCCTATTAAAATTGACTGTATTATATAATTAATGGTGTTCTAATTCGCAATATTTCAATCTAATAATCTATATTTTTGCGATTAAACTTTCCGTATTCGTTTTTATATTTAGAAACGAATTCGAATTTACAATAACTATAAAAAAGGTGTTCATATTTTCGTGTTCATAATAAATATTTTATTTTATTTAACTGGGCAGCCCTATAACTCTACAGAAATAATTATATACGTAGATGACATATTATTAGGTATACACAGTACGTATGGTCGATCGAAAAGTCGTTAAACGCCGGACATTGTGATGCGATGCGATGCGGTGTAAAACCGCGGCTCTAGAATAGGGTTTTCAGTTTTTGATTGCTTGCGCTGTGTTGGAAACTGGTATTCGTCATACGGGTGAAAACAGAGGCTGTCGACCGTGCTTTGTGGCGACAGATTAATGTCGCCGATCTAATATTCTGACAGGTGCGGTCGAACCACTCGCTTGCACACACGATATTCGACAGATTGGAGGTGGCGTTTGCTATTCATGCTACAACTATACGTATATTGAACTTTGGTAATATTTGTTAATGATGGATATTGGCGGTCAACATGCACTTGTATAACAAGATCAAGATATACAATATTGATCTTCTTATCAATAAAAATTGATATATAATTATACAGTACATGAACTGTTATTCAAGTACGTTAACCTTGCGACAAGAAGAGTCATAATGAAAGCAGGCTGAGTCATTATACTCGACCAATAGAATAGATCTATTATTTTTTATCCATTAATTTTATTTTCTTTATATTAATTATGGGTGATGAGACATACGACGAAATTCCGATTATCGAACTTTTTTCAAGATTTCGTGATCATATCAAATTTCTGTCTTTCATATCCTCAGTAAATAACATATTCGCGAGGAATGACAGCTGCTACTAATCGCGCCTTCCCCCCTCTGCCCTGTACCTCACCCCCGGCATTAGTGGAACCCGCGGAACTAAAATTTTCTCTGCGCGGAACTTTGCAAACACCATTAAGTCAATCTGCTCGTTTTACAGATGTTATCCTGATATTAAACGCGCGAAATTCTGTTGAGATGGAGCGACACAGAAGCTTTGAAGAGTCAGCATCCGTAAGATACACCTACAAATTATATTTATTAAGTACCTATAATAAACTGTTTTCATTTAAAACTATGGCTATAATTTATCTCACTATTGAAGTAACGTGGTATTTATTTACAACGGTTATTACCAATTACTGTATACAATTTACAAATTGTGAAACATAAAATAAAGTTATTAATAATATTTTATTAGCCAAAGTTTCATATTCTGCTATATTTAACAAAGTGCATATCATAAAATCTTTAATAAAATAAAATGACGCAGCCGAATATTGGATAGCACACCCTTGAACCGACCAATGTTGTTTTAATATAATTTTAGGTATCACGACCAATTAATGGCTTTGCGACGCGCTCCTCATCTGGAATCCGTGATCGAATGACAAACGATTTCAATAATTAATTATTTCGATACAATTTGCGTTTCACTCTGATTGTCATAGTAATGCAAATGCTATGAGACAAAAAGCACAACGGAATCTAAATTAATCTAAATTAATTTATCTAGATGGAATACCTATTATTTATTAGAATAACATACATTTCTATTTACTTTAACTTGACAAATAATATCATCAAGACTGAGTCACTTTAGCCGCTGATAGAAAAGGGATGATGGCAATCATGGGATAGGCCTTTTTCAGCAGTGGGATGAAGATGAAGATGTCAGTGAACTGGCTTTAGGTAAATTTGCTGACACCATTTTTTTTGGCTTTGTATGACGTTCATAAGTATCATGTATTTAATCTATATGAAATAAAGATTATGAGTATGACTATGATTATGAAGAACAAAGTTGTATTATATACGTAGTATAGGTACCTATCTAGTACTTATTTATTTATCGCTGCGAGTAGATGGTGCGGCACAAGGATAAAAAATAAAAAAATAACATGCTATAAAACCTACTGGAATTGATTCTGCTACTGATTTTGAAAAAACTATCTTAAGGTTTCGCACTTTCGCATTAAGTAGGAATAAAGGTAACTCAGAATTTGGTCCTTATCATTACAAGTACCTAGCTGGCATGATACTATTCTGTCTTTACTTATAAATTTTCGCGTTGCATGATAATATTTATTGATTTTAAACAGGAATTCACGCGATTAAGATTTAGGTATTTACATACCTTATGGTGCTTGACGTTTCGACCAGGTTACTCAGGCCTCCGTGGTCACAAGCTGACTCTAATACCTAAATCATAATCACGTGAATTTCCGTTTAAAATTAATAAATACTATTCTATCTATTCTTACAGAAATAAAAATGTGCTTGTAAATTGAAGGGGTAGGCAGAGGTGCAGGTATTACACCCACATTTTGCAAGTTATGTTAGGTCCCAAGTAATAGAGTCTCTGTTCTGTGCCTATAACTATTATCCGGGAACATTTGTTACCCAACTCCGGGCTGAAACTGAGAATTATATGATACAAAAATCCTTTACCGTTTTTGTCCTACCCAAGTATGGAACCCGAAACCTCTCGCGCAGCCGTCGTATACACTACCTATTGCGCCACTGCACCGAGTTATGAAAAAGTTATATAAATAATAATAATAAAAGATTATTCATTATTATGGTATTTAAATAATTTAGTTCTAAATATAACTTAGAGTATACATCGTTTTACTACTAGTACTTACCTATACATAGTTGTATTAAATATTATTAAAAAAATATATTATAAATGGTAAAACGGAAGGTCATAAGGTTCGCGTTACCCTACGGCACTATTTTCAATTCCTCACGCGCCTCACTCGTCAACAATATCTCACTTATTTACGATATCCGACCCTAACGACTATAACTGACGAGGAAGAACATACTTTCACATTTTTTGGCTGAAATTCTAAATTGTTTTAACATTTCTTTTTCGTGTTTAGTTGATAGTATTGCTAAGAATTTTTTTAAGCTTTTGTAAAATAATGAATTCTAGGCATACATACGAGTATACCTGCTATGTTAATACAAATGAAACTCTGACACCCAACCCAATTTTATTTAGTAATGCATGTAAGTCCAACAATATTATGTTTATGTAAGTAACTCAAAATTTTTTGCGTGATATAATAATAATAGATCTAATTTAATTTTGTTTGGTCCCAAACATTCTGCCTTTGTAATGTTTTATTGAATTAAAAATATTGTGTCAATAAAAAACACAAGCATTTTGAAAATACGTATTCTCAAATTTCTTAAAATACATTTGTAGGATCCGTAGCGGCTACGGCGTAACCACGGACGGATAGTTGCGCCCCGTAGCACCAGCTGCGTGTAAATTGCTTGCACTCGATAATGGCCTTTTCAATTTGCGGGGATTTGCAACTTGAGCTTTGAACAGACGTTACTTTACTATGATTTATTTGCTTTGAGATAAACCTGTATAAATAAGTAGATTTATAAATATCGGATGTGTTACAAAATATATGAATTTTCGAATAATATATGCAAAGTACATCGTATTAGGTAGCTCAAGTTTGTGCGGAACGATGTTTTTGCGTGAAACACGCCGCTATGGGTAATCCGTGCGCGACATAACAGAGATTGTATTACGGCAATAAGTCCGCCTTGTAGCCTGTTATACGGGCCCTTAATCCCGCTAAGATTTTTTTCACACGTCCCCCGCGAGGCGTGGAGACTGCGCGCGCCTCGGGGAAAACTAATAAAGAAACCATCTCGTAGTCAACTGAAGCTTGAAATGTATTTTTTATATAATTTACCGCGGATTGATTGTGACACAGACACATCTGAAACCCTCTCGGCTCTTATTTAAAATAAATCGATGTACACTTCAGGTCTATAATTTGGCTTATATAGTTTTAAGAGTAGAAAAAATCACGTTATGTTATGGTGTACTTAGTGTTTTATTGATAATAATAATGGGAGCAAAGATATGTTTTCTTGCAAAAATAACTAACCAAACTATCTGCATAGTAGTGCAATTTTTCTTCAATAATAGGTTTTCGTCGTGCTACAAAATGAAACTGATCCATAAAAATAAAGTAGTACAATATCGAAAAAAATAATTCAGTTATTGTTATATAGGTAAATCAGTACGAAGTTTAATATAATCGTCAGTTACCAACATAAACAACGTGGACTAGTGACGTTGCGGGTGTTGGTAGCACGCTGCGACGGACGTGCCGTCGGGCGGCGGTCACGCACTAATTACAGCGTCACGTGTCACGCGGCGCAAAACACGTCGTCATCCACCAGGCCCCGCTAAGCCTCGCCACCCGACTAGGCACGGGATCTAACACCATCGATCAAAACAAATTTTATATTATTATCGAATTGACTTCAGGCAGACCCTGTTGTTCGAATTTATTATGAACCCCAGAAGCTACGAGCTCCTCACTATTCAAATTAACCTTTAATTTTCTATCTTCTAAATTTAAATGTCACTCAGGAAACTAAAACCTTTTTGGTTAGGGCCAATTATTTGTAATTTATACTCCTCCACAGACGTAATATATAATAAAAATTATATGTCTGTGATGAAAATTATGAAAAAAGACTGGCTGGAAAAGAGCTGCTATTGCATGCAATTAACAAAATGTAAGTGATATTCACAGGCTGTATTTTTATTTGTAAAACACAACGATATTTGTAAACTGAGTTAACCTTTGCATTGTGCAGAGCTATAGTATTCAAATTTGCAACGATGTTTTATATTAACTTAATGACGACGACGACGACGCGGCGCTGTTTATTTTATTCTGCGATGTGTGTGTTTGTTTACAAAATATAAACACAAATTGCATTTTCTTCTAAGCAGCATAGTAATACATTAAAAGAATAAGAGTTCAAAAGTAATGAGGTAATATTTGCGTACAAGACGAGCATTGAAGCCACTAAATAATATATTAATCAAGATACACGAGTTAGTTTCCGGGAACTGTCTCGATATTATATTAAAATGTTATCGTGTAACATTGAGTAACAACCCTATTTCGCTGCAGGACATACGGCGTGGTCAGGGGTGTCCGCAGCGCAGTGCACAGCAAAAAGCACCGACAAAACGCAGCGGCCTCTGCACTACTTGACCACAAACATGAGCCAAGCGACATTTGTACCAACACTATTTACATCCAAATTGAATGTTTACGAGCTTTGCAATTAAAGCAAAACTGACATTTTGTAAAGTAGATACAAATACTAGTGTGTTCATAATAAATGGAATTAAAGCTATTATAGTTTTAAGTATTGTAATTATAAGTGGTATTAGTTATGTTTTTAAGAGATATTGGAAGTGAAGTTGCCGGCAACTGGGACCGTAGTTAACTTGGACCGTGGTCCCAGCTACGGGTTTCATTTTATAATTCTTATTATTGTTCTTCGGGTGACTGGGTCTTACTAATAATTGAATAAAATATTCAATTGTTCAAGGTAAAATTAATGGATCCGACAAGACTGGAACCAACATTAACTCAGACAGCGATCCCAGTTGCCGGAAGCTTCTTGAAATTAATGCCAAGAAGCTTCTTTCCTCAAAAGACAGACCGAAGTATTGTATGATACTAATTTCTTTCAGTTGGTGAACAAGACATGTTATGGCGGTAGGGATGACTATGTCCATAGCCTGCTGTCATTGATCACGATAATTATACATTCATACCTCTTGTTTACACTTTTAGTAGTTTTAAAAATACTACTTTACTTACTAATGTAATAATACTTAAGGAGAGAGGAGTAAAACTGTAGTACATAATAACTCAATGAGTAAAACGTAGATTCTGCTAGAGTACATTTAGGCTGAGATCTATAGAGCGTACTTGGACTTTGCTCAGACTTCACTCCAACAAAACTTTGCTCAGCCTAATCTGAGCCAAAGCATTAATTTGGAATCTATAGACAATGTCTTTGCTTAGCCCGCGTACGAGTAGATGTTTAATTTCATGCTTCATATTCTGTTGAATTCTTTGTAAAATAAAAGATAAAACAAATGATACAATACTTTTTGTAATTTATAATAGTCCAAAAACTTCGTTTTCTTAAAATTACTAGATTATTTTTAAATTTTGTTGTCTAATATTGGTTAAATGTAATAAATATTAAGTTTTGAAAGAAATTCAGTAAAGGGTCGCTAATGACAGCTGTTCAATGTTCAATGAATGTTATGCGACACAGTTCAATATATATGACATTTGTACACCATTATTTTTTACAGTATAATAGCCAAAGATTTTCGTAAGTCGTCGATTTTGAGAACTTTAACTTTGCTTAGCTTGGGCTTGGATAAAGTCAGAGTTTGTAGGTACTATAAATACCGATTTTGTCTTATCTCGAAAGTTTAGTCAGAGCAAAGTCCAAGTACCTATGCTCTATAGATCTCAGCCTTAGAGTGGGCTGAAACAGTATCCACTCTTATGTAGTTTGAAGTGGAATAATGAAATTTATTTACAAAATTCATCAAAAATATTTTGTTGCAACAAATTTTATTTCTCAAAAGTAATCACCGTGGAGCTAGGAAATAAAATGAAGTGACTATAGCCCATGCAATAGGAGGAGACAGGGCTCTGAGCATCGCTTTGATACTCGCTTCAAATTGTATTACACTTGCCGTAAAACGAGTGCCTCCAAAGCCTTTTTCCTTTACCCGTCGGAACTACCTTTTTATTTCGATTGCACTCGTATGTAGGTAGGTAATTACCGTTGTAGCTTGTTTGAAAAAGTTTCTTTTTATCTTTGCGTAGTGTTTCGCTAGTTTTGTAAAAAGTATGCAAAGTGATGTTATGATAATATTTATGAAATAATTAATGTAACGTAAATCCATATGTTTTCTCATTTTCTGTTTGTTAGTGCATGGCTATGATCACGAAACACGAATCTATGATGACGCATTTGATGAGACGAATGTCCACTGTCAATAAAACAATAATGAGAAGTGAAACAAAAATTAGATTATAGGTTAATATGTCGTGGAACATCTAAATTTGTTTATTTTACGTCTGTCCGAATTAATTTGCAACAAACTCCACTCGGCGGGGAGCAGGCTGATTCAATTATGTCACGTTTGGAGCACAGTCGTTCACGCGAAAAGATGGGGAAAAACGGGAAAAATGTCCGCATTAGATCGCGTTGATAAGTGAATGACTTCTCGCATGGTTTGGCGTCAAAGGGCGAGCAGCGAGGCGCGAACTGGTGACGTGACCGATGCCCACCGACACCGACCCGCGACACTGTGATGGGCCAGCGCGGCATTGAGTACGCCACCACTTAAAACATATACATAATAATTACATTATTTTTGTTAGTTTCAGATTTTTTTTGGTACGATGGTGACAAATATGCTTACGGCCCCATTTTCGTAGCCTATGAACGTCTGTAACACCCTTAAAATCCCTTCCCTCCCCATGAACTCTTGACACCACAAATCACCAGTAGGAATGTAACACTACTGTAACTAGGGCTATGTGGTCTTCTGTAGCGCGGAGATACTTCTTCAGGCAGGCGCGCGGTTCAGTTTGAATGGCGGTCGAAAGCTCACCTCGACCTTTTTATTTATCTTCATCTGCGGCAATTACAACATAAAACTTATAATATGATACTCAAGGCACCTAGCACTAAGACTTTGATACCCTCTCTCAAATATTATATCAACACAAATCCCTATTAGATATTAATAAAAATTGCTTTTGTAACATAAGTGATCATCAATAATGTTTAAAGTTCACGAAGCCACGTTAGAGCTCGCGGCAGTAAAGCAAATCCTTTCTAAATTGCGTTGCGGCGCACACACGCACTTGTTTGTACGAGATATGTCGATATTTTAAAAGAACGCGAACATCGTACGACATAAAAAAGATACGAGAGTTAGGACTTAGTATCCATTTGCTGAAATTGGCCTCGTTGAAGATAACAACAAGTTTTCGCACCCTCGCGACTAAATGTGCAATTCATACGTGTGTAAATTTGGACATACGTACGCGAGAGTGCACCTTATTTATAAAGGAACTAGTTTCGAAATAGTTTGGCTAGATATCGATACCGCATATGTCACTGTAGATGCTTAGGTAGTCTTATCAGATACTGTTGGACAACGTGCGGTGAGCATCAATTCTTTATCGTTAGTGAAATTTTCATCTAGCATGTAAGAGTATTAGATAAGGTTCAGCTACGTAATGACATACAAAATATTTCTAATTATTTATCTTTTAAAGTACGGTATACACACGTAGCTATATCATATAAAGTTAATATTTATTTACGTCGATAGTTCTCTTAGGTTAGGGATACTGAAGTATTGTGTTGCATGCGATTACACGCTTCAGCGAACAAAGAAAACTGTCTGCCGTAGTTAAACATTCCACGAACCCTTTGCAATATTAGAAACAGCCAGACATTTCAATATATAACATAGTATAGAGATATTAGACGTGGCTTTACGTACTTTCTAAAGACGTTTCATATAATTCAATAAAATGCGATGATATCAGAAAGGGAGAATAGGGCTACATAAAGAATGGAAGATGGCAATAAACGAGTTAACAGGACAACTCAAACGCGGGTGTACTTCCATAACCCTCCATTGCGCCCCGCACCTACCCGGCCTTTTCGTATAACTGTCATCTTGTCAAACTATAACACGGTGTAAATCCCCAAATTTCCATACAGCCGTATTTTACGGCTCACCAGAGAAAATAAATAACAACTATAATATAAATATGAGAATATCTCAAACCTTTAAGTCAGAGGTATTTACATATCAGTTGTCGATGGAAAAATCCTTGGGAACGTATAATAGTCGAATAGGGGAGGAATGTAATGTAGTTTTTATCAATTTATAAATATAACAAGTACTAACATTTTATTTCTTGTTGTAGGGTTCTTCAAAACCACTGATTTATTAAAGCATCTACGGATAGTAATCCAGGTCAGTGAACCAGATACACCATTTCATCTTCATCTAAATTAGTAGCTGACGTTTTTAAATCGAGCCCTTATCATCCTTATCTTTTGTGGATCGTGTATGAAGCATAATAAAATATAGTTTTACAGGTAGGCAGAAGTAATAAAGTTGTGAAGTAGTAACCAGGAAATATTCAGAGCCCAGACTAATAGTCAAAATTTAACCGACGGAAAGACCCAATACTATTTTTGCGCTACCCGAGGATCGAATGCAGGACCTCTTTTCTTGCAGCCTTACAGTATTGCTGCACCACAGAGGCAGTTCTGGTATAGTTTATTATTATTGCCTGACATAATTTGTTCTTTATTTAGAATCACACTGAACATAGAAGCAAAATTTAAATTCACCGAGTTTGATTTTAAATGAAATTGGTGCATTGTAGAGGATATTCCTGTCTGGCCACAAAGCCGCCGGTCGGCGCCGCCGGTGGACGACCGCTCGATCTACGTGATGGATGTCGGGGGTAATTTGTCAACCGTGATCGGGTGCAGTTACATCTCTACAATTTACAATTTATTTGATGTAGTTTTCTTTCTTTCTTTCTGATATTTGCCGACAGAATAACCATTATTTTAAGAAAAGTATCTTAATAAAATCTAACAATTAGAAGGTTAGATTTCTTATGACTTTATCCATATAGGTAATGGGCAGACACTCTAGTGTTTACACTACGTTGCGTGTGGAATAAGTCCATATTGAGAGAATTGAGAGAATTCACGACTGGTCTAGCGGTTTAAGCAATCTACTTCACGGTCGGATATCATGGTTGAAACCGCAACGCGCACCGAATTCTATATGTGTCAATGTGTGAATGTGATTGAGTTTTTTTTAGTGGAATCTCTCGCCAACCTTACCTTTCTTTGTTATTGTTGTTCTCATTAATAAATGATAAAATGTATGTATATGCAGATAGTGATATAATCCACTTGGTCGACAGGATGTGATTTAAAATTTTATCTATCATGTTTTAATATTAAACTATCGTAAGTTATGGTAACTAAAGTAACATAAGATAATTTATAATATGTACTTATGTCAAGAAAACCACTGAACATCACCGAAATAACAGCACAAAAGATAAATTTAATTAAACTGCATTATGAATGAGTGAACGGAATAACAAATATATTTGAATGTAGATAGCCTGTTTTAAATGTGGTTTGTGTTGTAATGGCGTGAGGGCGGGTTCAGGATATTTTCCGTTGGGCGGAGTTATACAGAAAAATATACCGCCTTTCCGTCGCCACGCCCAGCTCGTCTCGCTTTTCCACACGACCATTTTACTTATTTTCCTTTTATAATGCCTTTCGTATGTGTAGACGTCTGGTCTCACCCATACATGTGCATTACGGTACATGCTTCTCGCTCTGGCTGTCCTGGACTCATTGTGGAAACGTGCTACTTATAGGTACCTAGATAGTTCTACACACGTTCTGTGTGTGAAGTAAAAACTCTTCAAGTGCTTGGAGCAAGGTTTAGTCAACTTTCTGCTCGACTAGACGGTGGTTAAACTGCTGTATGCTCATCTGCCACTTCATGTAATAAAAATATTTAACAGATAGACTAGAAAGCCTAGAACAGACATTTTGATGACATGAGAAGAGAATGGTAAATCCTTCAACAAGCAGTTTTCTTTACATTTAATAAACAGTGAATATTAAATAAATATTCATTGGATTTGACATTAATATTATGAATATGATGGAAGACCATCATATTCATATTCTTCGCGAAATGGTGGTTTACTTATATTTTTTTCCACATGAATAAAAAAGAAGGAACTTTTGTAAATAGAACATTCACGAACGTAAGAATTCTAATTCATTAGTAAAATAACAAATGCTTGACTTACGAGCTATTTTTAAAAGGGGATTTCCCTCATCATCATCATATCAGCCCAACGACGTCCACTGCTGAACATAGGCCTCACCTAATTTACGCCACTGCGAACGATTTCCCTCTACCGTATAAATAAATAAATTATATTATGGATATTTCACTTAATCGTAATTCGTATCCTTATTAAGTACGAAAATACGAACGGGCGCATACTTTTAAATATAAAATATTTATTTTGGTATCTAAAGATCATTTCAATACATTAACGTGTCCCACTGCTGGGCACTTAAGATTGGCACTTGGTATCTAAAGATGAAACAGCAAAATCCTGAAAAAAAAGGGAAGCTAAAGTGCGAAGTCATATATTTGTTAATTTAGTTTATAGGAACTAAATTTCGTTCCAAAAGAGCTCAGTTGGCAACACTGATCTAAGTGAAATTTTCTTTGAACTCTGAATAAAATCAGATAAATTTCACTCTTAAACCTAGAATCCGCGCCCTTATTCCATTGAAATTAAACAATTTAGATTTTTAACTTACAAAAAAATTATATAAACAGTCGGGTAAAAATAGTATCTTAATTCCACAGACATATAATAAAAAAGTGACACGTCTGTGTCTTAATTCCACAGACATAATATATTATAAAAACTAGCCAAGTGCGTGTCGGGCCACGCACAGTGTAGGGTTCCGTAGTAGCCCGTTATCCCAATATAGTACAATTCTGTTGTTCTTTATTCTGAATATAAGTAATGGTAAAGATATTAGGAGTTAATGCTAAGGATTTTGTATTTGATACAAAATTATCCAACACCCAAGTTCAACGACTATTACTGCTAAACTAATAAAGTTATCTTAACCGCTATAGTTTTCATTTAAAAGTTTAGCTTTTAGTGGGGGGGGACGCCCTACTGGAACAAAAATTTGTTCTTTAAAGTGTAATATTTCGTAAATGGAAAATCAAATCGAAAAATAATGTTAGTAACCCTGTAGTAATTTTAGAAGACCTATTCAACGATGCCCCACACAATGGGGTAGACGACAAAAAAATATTCATCGCCAATTAACATGTATGTACCCTAAAAAAAATTATTTTATTTTACAACTTTGTCGTCGTAATTGATATACACACTCCTACAAAATTACAGCTTTCTAGTACTAAGGGTCTCTAAGCAAAACCTCGGACAGACAGACAGACGGACATAACGAAACTATAAGGGTTCCTAGTCAGAACTACGGAACCCTAAAAAGTGACAATATACGTCTGTGTCTTCATTCTGATAATATATGACTCAAAAAAAGGTTGTAGCTTTTTTGGTAATCATAGCGTTGTATATTAGAGGTCAGAACTCCCCTTTTAAATAAATTAATATTGTTATTTAACGAATAGAAACAGAATCCGAGTATTGCATTAATTTTATTAAAATAATTAACATAAATAAAACCTCAATATATTTGTACAAGAAATAAAATATAAAAAACATCTGTAAGTATTTTATAAAATAATTTAAACTGTGCGGTTAAATCCAGTGATGACATTTCATAATTTAATTTCAATGAAAATTTCACCGCGCAATTAAAAAAAAAACATTTCAATATGACATTCACAATGTAAATACGCTGACATTGAATAGAAATAAATAAACCGAAGCAAACCAAATCTTTGCATTTTCTTGTGCCGATGGCATTAAGGATAAATGAATGCGTAGTTAATCTGAGAAGATTAAGCGATAATTATTCATTTGGTGATTTTGTTATTGTTTTAAGAATCTGTGGCAAAATACCAAGAAAGATGTGTTCTGAAATGGGGTCAAACTTGCTGCCGGCGCACTTTGCCGCACCAGAATGGCTGGATGCCTTGTTAAAGGAACATGAAGAGGAAGGTAAGTACACCGTTGAATAGGTACCTATTTTTACCTGAACTTAAAGTTTATTGATTTTGTCTTTGTTTGTAGTTGAATTTGCGTACTTACGAGTTACGTTTCTCCTGTATTATGTAATAATGGAGGAACGTAACGCGTTTCTATTAATTTGCAATGTATGTATGTAACTTTAAAATTTTGCAAATCATTTTTGACCACATGTAGGTATCTGATTGACCTGTGACAATACACTATTCAAAATTTTAGTAATTTCAATATGGCCGCTGAAATGGGACCTGCATAAGAGATGGCATATAACATCAGTGCATCAAGCTTTTAAAATTTATATTTATAGATTTTGAAAAGATCTATATGTTTATATACGGCCCTTAAATTTATTTTATACCTTTTACTTCACAATTTTATTTATTGAAAGCTTGTTTTTAAAAAAACTTTTTTTTCTTTATTTTTTATTAAATTGAGTTTGAATATAAATCTAATGAGTCATTCTGAAAAAAGTGGCACTTTAGGTTATAAAATCAATTTTAGTGAAAATTGATTATTTTTTGTTATAAAATCTGTAGTACGTATTCCTCTTATCTAGAATTATTTAAAATAACGAGATTCATGCATTTGTTTTGAAAATAAAGTAACACAGGTTTAAAGAGACATACACAGGTTATAGAAAATAATTGTGTTTATTCCTTCTGTTTAACTAATTCGTATGGTCTTATCACATCCGTTTTGTACTAAAGTTTCAGTTTAAGAGTTCCATGACCAATAATGAAGCATTGTCATATCCCAAACCATAACAATATCCTTACAATTCCAAAATAAACATTCTGGATTCTGAAGATTAATAGGGTCCTTTGGTTCAATCATTTGATGTTTGTCAATTAATCAAACAATTCAGCCTATTGCAATCCACTCCTGGATATAGGGCTCTTCTAACACTCATCATTGCCTTCAGTCTCCCATCTGTCGCATTAAGTCCGATCCAGTGAACTTTTTTAGGTTATCAGTGCACCTAGCTGGAGGTCGTTCTACTCTACGCTTGCCGGATTGGGGTCTTCACTCCAAACATGCTTGCTCCAACATGCATCGGTTCTTCTGCATATGTAGCCAACTCACTTTAGCTTACTTATTCTACGAGTTGCTGTTCGTAGTAGAAGAATTCTGTCGTTAAAAGAGATGCCAAGAATATCTTGTTCTTTGGAACGAGATATTCTTGGCTATGGCTCGTTTAGCGACATTAAGCTAGTGGGCTAGACCTAAGGTGAATAACCACATCTCGGGACTGTACGTCTTAACAGGGAGGACGCATTAAATTCGTCAAAGACTGTGATATTCAGGCATTCTCTCTTCTCTCTCACGAGAGTGAGAACCAGAGAGAGAGAGATCTCTCTCTGGTTGTAAGCTCACTGAAACAGCTATCTTAGTATTCTAAGTAGTCGTTGATCATTGGGAGATAAAGTATTGGTTGAACTCACCGAAGAAATTTCTTAACTCACCTGACTCTTGATCCGAGATTTGACCCAGTTATCCATCTGTAGTAAATACCAGGCCTTCTAGCTCATTTCTATAGCCACTATCAATGTTGTCGTTAAAAATATTTCCTATTTCACTGAAAAGTGGACTGTTGCACTCAATAAAACATCTAACTTTTGCTTTGTTTCTTTTTTTTGCTTTGATATGCCTTTTTTGCTTCTTCTCTCGATTTCTTTCCATTATTTGATCTCGTGATGTTGAACTGATGTGTATATGTAACGCTGCCTTCTTTTTTAAGTTTCTGGTACTTCTCTTAATCTTTTCCTATAGAAAAAACAGAAACACATCTCTTTAACCTGTGCATTCTAAACAGATTAAGGAGTCACAGGTTAATGAGAATATATATATTAAAATATCACTTATATCTTTATGTAAATACAATTTAATTTGCCTTAACGCAGGTAGTCGTACTACCTGCGTTTGGACATGACAGGTTACGGAGAAAAGCATAGTACAAACTATATTTCCAGGAAATATATTGTCATAAAATCTATAATATATGCAGGCCTCTGTGTAAAAAGTCTCTTTTAACAAAATAATTAGCAAACATACATAGATCTCTACCTATACAAAAAAAAACTGCTCGGCAGGTTACAGTGTCACATTTTTGAGAACGGCCCATTAGGTATAAATCACTAGATACTATATTTAAGGTTATGTTATATTTTTTTTTGTAAAATGAGTTTAACGAGCGTGAGAAAGTAGTTACTTAAAAAATTTACAAACAAACAATATGTATGGTAGCCGGCAAAATATGTTTTCGCAGTGACAACATTCATTCAAAACATGATTAGGCATTTTCCTTCGCTTTGGTTTATAATTTTATTTAAAATGCTAAACAAGAATTGAAAAATTTAAACCCACTACGGGACTTGAACCCGCGACTCTGGAATTCCGTCCTTAACGTTGTTATGACGTCATCATGTTAACAGGTACCTAATGGATAAATTCGATCTCAGGGACTCCCACCTCGCATAGCTCTCAGTTGCGAAATGCCAGGGTCTGGGTTCAACTCCTGTTGTGAGTGCACCCTTTTTTTTTTATTATTACTCAAAGAAAACCGTTTTCCTAATATGGATGACTGTAGGTAATACAAAGTAAAAATAATTACAATGTCATTGTGCGAGATCAGACCAGCCGCGCTGAACTCACGTCGCACTAACTTCACTATGAATCTAATAAATATTGACTGCTAGGTAGGCAGCGGTATTGTATATGGTTGCGGTTGCTGAGGTCTCGGGTTCGATCCCGGATCAAAAAAATATTTGTATGACCTGCAAATGCTTGTTTCGGAGTTTGGGTGTTTTTATATTTATAATATTATGTTAAATGGTGCTGCGTAAACAAAATCTTTTATTATTTGTTATACTTTATATATTTTTTATCGTTGCCGTTTTCATTCCAAATAAAGCTGCCTTTATATCTACAGACATTGAACGTTTCAAAAAGGTACCGTGTCAGTTATGTCTACTTTTAACTGATGTCATTTCAACGGACAGCCTAAACCGTTGATCTTAGAAATGAAATTTGGAGGGTGTGTTCTTTTTTATGTTTAGGTATCCACTAAGCAAGGGTTTTTTGAAATTCAACCCCTAAAGGCGTGAAACAGGTGATCAAAATTTGTTTTCTATAGAAGAATATTGTTTTTTACCTGACACGGCACGTGTCTTTCTTAATAAAATCGAAGACGACGGACATTGGTCATGAACGAACAAGTAAAAATAAAAATTCTTTGTAGCCAAAGAAGAAGCTCGTTGGCCGGTTTTGTTACTTCAGACTTCGGGAAGAAAGCTAATATGGCATTTATGCACGTTATTGCGAGTAAGTAACCAGGGTATACCTGGGAACGCCTGTCGTCTTATGGAACGGTACCTGTCGCGACATATACAGACATACTTTCAAGTATACCGCAGTGAGTAAAACTATATATAAGTAGCTATTAGCTATATTGTGGAAGGAACTATTGTATTTATTATAATTATAGTACCTACTCAAAAACCATTTACTTACAGCCTTTTGTAAAGGAAACATGCAATATTTTGACACTAATAAATTAAATTATATTTCCTTAATATCCAGATTTAAATAGTTTCCAATAAAAACAACTGTATCAACGAACAACATATACTTAAGTATTCTGTTAATAATAACTCGAAAACCATTTAAAACATCTTGTAGAGGAAGGCTGGTAAAAATATTTTAAAACATTCGCGGCAGATTTGCGACTCTTTATTTCTTCCATTTTATTTCTTTGAATTTCTGAGCTTTCAATAAACCGCTTTGAAATACGCCTATTGTACATATATAATATATTATGTATTTTGAATGTGTATTTTAGATAATGACGAATGGAATAGATATAGAGCCGCGTTAGCGTCTCGATATTACTTGGTAGCTGTTTCGAGTATTCAACTGGCAGCCAAGATGACGGACCTGTCAGTGCCGTTGTCAGCCACTTTGGTGCGTACTACTCTCCTCAAGGAGGGTGTCGTACATTCCAACGAAGAGATCGTCGACATGGAGTTCCATGTTTATCAGACGTTAGGTATGTATTGCCAAACAAAAAATACACTTTTTAAAGACACTTGTAAAAAGGTGCATAGAACATAATGTGCTTCTTTTGTTGTCGTCTAAAAGACATGGAAGATCGACCTTCATATATCTGATAACCAGATGAGACATATTTTTTATGATATCTTTATATAGAATTCTTCTGTACGTGTGTTGACAGTGAACTCCTCCTAAACGGCTGAACCGATTTCCGAACCGATTCAATTTTTGTGTATGTGTTCAAGTGGATTCGAGGATAGTTTAGATTCACAAATAAACCCAGCAGATGGCGCTGCAATCGATTGCATGCAGGACAACGTCTGTCGGGTCCGCTAGTGTTATATAGATTTATAAATACACCTATGATAGCGATGCGTGCTCTTTGCTTTTGACTTAGCGGAACTGGAGGTATACCGCCCTCATAAAGCACCCACTCGGCTTCGAGTGCATCCGCTCAAAAACAGTGCTCTTCCAGCCGGCGGCTGTCATCCGTCAGTCTGTGTGAAAAGAAGAGTGTCGGTAGATGGCCGGTTGGTGTGAACGGACCTTTAATGTTATTTTATCCGTGATCTCTTTTCGTTTTACTATTTTAAATAACTGACATCAATATAAAACATACTTTATGCCATATTCCCAGATTATGGTTACTCCAATTGCTTCATCGAATTATGTTTTAGATGATTTTTGAACTTTAGATAATAAAATGTAACCTTTTTTTTTACATTTATTGCTAAGGCTATAAATGTAAAAGGTAAAAAGTAAAAATATTCTTTGTAGATTTCCGTATCCCGTTATGGACTTCTTTGGAAGCAGCCGAGTTTTTGGCGACGCACGTAGGTTTTGATAACTTACCGATGATAAAAGCAGTAGGACTAGTTGTCAATCTGACAGAGTACCATAGAGACATGCTCGAGCCACATATGAGATGTTGGAGTGAGGTCTTTAACACGCCCGGATCATCTTCATTCAGTAAGTTTCATGAAATATTATACTATCACTTAAAAACAAAACACTGTAAATATTCTAAAATAGTACGAATACGGTCCTTCGCGATGACAGACATGGTCGGGCGCTATAAAGTTGCTTGCTTTACCAATATCCCACCCACTCTGTCATCTAGGTATCTTAGCTCCGCATGACTCTGGCAGCCACTGCATATGAATAAGTCTACTATACTAAAATGTAAGACAAGTTTTCGCAAGACATAATATTCCAAGCTTGGCAATATGTAAACTATGCCAGCAGTAGTGTCCACCGCATTCAAATAAATGCTTAAAAATGTGTTGTAGATGGTCGGTCTACACTTGGCACTTTACACATGGCCGCGGGCTGTGTGTGCGCAGCGGCACGGTACTTACACTCACCTATGGACCCAGAGCACGCTCTCGCCAACCTCACTCGCACCACGCCTTCTTGCATTAGAGCTATCTCCGATATTATATTGAACCACATCCTACCTGACAAAGAACCACCTACAAGCCCCCTTGGTACGTGAATTTTCGAGTTAGTTTAAATAGGATTTATTTATTTATTTATTTATTTATTTGGCTCACAAAACAAATTACAATCGCAGTAAGGTTAACAGAGCAATAGGTATCATGTAAAACTAGATTGTAACTCTAAATATGTGTGCACAGAATGTTCCAAATAGAGTAATGGTTAGTTGTGTGTTAGTTGTAAAAATTTGACAAATTATGAAGCTTAAAAACCTAGTGTGTGAGTGAGTTAGTACTAAATCTATTTATAAAAATGATAAACAAAAAGGCTTAGTTACTTAATAATTTTTTCTAGTGCTAGAGCCATGGAAGCCCAAAATGCCACGGATTTGGGACTTAAAATTACTGAGACTACTTGTAAATACATCAACGGAGGGGTGATTGGATACCATATCATTGTACGATCGACACATTCTAGTAACAGGGTTATAAAAAGAAGTATTATTTTTGAAAATTTGAAGTGAAAACAGTTTTGGCGAAGGATTTCGAGATTTGTAGTGAGTGATAAAGTTAAGGGTTGAAAGTAAGCTAGGAGAGTCTATTTGCGAATGAACTATTTTATATAGATAAATTAACTCTGTACATTGTCTGCGAGTTGACAAGGAGTTTAATTGGAATTTGCTTAGTTTACTAGTATATGACCTGTATTCACGACCGAGGTGTGATCTATAAGCTAATATATTCAGGAATTTCTTTTGGACTCTTTCGATACTGTCGTCATGTACTGCATAATATGGTGACCAGATTACTGAACCATATTCGAGTACAGATCTGACTATCGCACAGTATAAACAGATAAGACTGCGTTGATCCTTAAACTGTTTCGTTGAACGTGCTATGAAGCCTAAAAGCTGTGTACATTTTGATGTTATGTATTCAAAGTGGGGGCGAAACGTTAGCTTTTCGTCAAAGAAAACTCCTAGATCCTTGATAACAGACTTTCGTTGTAAGAGTTTATTTTCAATCGTGTAAGGAAATAAAGCGCTTTGTTTGATTCCTGCAAAAGAGATGATGAGACATTTATCGATATTTAAAAACATTTGATTAGATGAACACCAGTCAGCAACTATATTTAGATTCTGCTGTAACTTAAGGCAGTCATTTGTATCTTTGATGGTGGTAAATATTTTAAGGTCGTCAGCATATAGTAAACAGGGACAGGTAATGTTTGCGATAAGGTCGTTAATAAATATCACGAAAAGTAAAGGGCCTAAATGGGAACCCTGCGGAATTCCGGAAGTGATAATTAAGGGTGTAGAAAGATGACCCTTAATACTGATTAATTGACTCCTGTTAAATAAATATGATTCAATCCATCGCAGAAGACTACCGTGGATACCATAGGCTTCCAGTTTACGAACAAGCAGACAATGATTAACCTTATCAAAGGCTTTAGAAAAGTCAGTGTAGATAGAGTCCACTTGTGTTCTTTTGGCAAATGCTGCGCAAAGATAATTTTTGTACTCCATTAAGTTACTAATTGTGGATCTATTAGATACAAAACCATGTTGGTTGGGAGATAAAATTGGCTTGAAATGCAAGTAAATGTCGCTGTAGACCACTGACTCGAATAATTTTGCGAATGTAGATAGTATGCTAATTGGCCTGTAGTTCTTACACTGGTTCCTTTCACCGGATTTATATATTGGAATGATGTGCGCGGATTTCCAAAGTGTAGGAAAAGTGCCTGTTACGAGGGATTTGTTGAAAATTATGTGTAAAGGAGTGCACAGTTCCTCACAACATATACGGACAAACGAAGGTGGTATCCCATCCGGGCCAGGTCCTTTATTGCGATCTAGACTTTTCATTTTAGCTTTTATATGGTCTGAGCTAATTTTAATGGAATACAAACAGCCGCTCGGAGAGACTGATGTTGTGAGATGTGTGTCTGTACTATAATTATTACTCTCGAAGACAGACCCAAAGTACGATGAGAATAAGTTACAGATATCACTCGGGTTAGTAGCCTCAGCATCGTTGTACTTCATTGTGGTAGGTATCGATCCTGATTCCTTTTTGCTATTAATATATCTCCAAAATTTAGTGACATCGTGTTTAATTGATTGTTCGACGGAATTAAGATAGTTCTTGTGACAATTGCTGATGAGAGTCTTGCATCGCGAGCGTAATAAGTCAAAAGTGTCATAATCTAGTGGATTACCATATTTTTTGTAACGCCTATGGTATTTGAGCTTTTCTTTCATAGCTCTAATTAGTGCTGGGCTAAACCAAGTTGGGTACCTACTTGTTTTATGTCTAGCCATGGGTGTGTGCTTCGCTATAACGTCGTTTAATTGGGAGTAGAATGATAGTACATCCTGGTTGACATCAATACTATTTAAAATCTCCTCCCAATCTATAGAAGCGAGATCTTTTCGGACATTATCATAATCACACTTGTAGAAGTTTGGTCGGCCAGTTTGATTATCTGTTATGAATTTGGATGAAGATTTCAAGCTCGGAATATCTATGACTAATGGAGGATGATGGTCGTCGATTCTACTAAGCCCGACTGTGCTGTATACACTTATCGAGCCGAAATTGGACAGAACCAGATCTAAAAATCTGCCATTTTTATTTGGGATACTATTGAATTGCTTAAGATTTCCCAATGATATGGTTTCCAAAAGAAGCTTTGATTTTACGTCTTGAGCGGGTAGAGGCTCCATATGCGAATAATCATTCGATTGTAACCAGCAGGTAGTAGGAGTGTTAAAGTCGCCTATCCCGATAAAATTAAAATTGGCCTTTGGAAATAAAATTCTATTTTGTAAATTGGTGTAGAATGCCTTAAGCTTCAGTGGCTCCAAATCAGGCGGTAGATAACAGAGACAAAGAATAAAACTTATATTGGAAGAAATATTGTCGACCCTCAGCCAAATATCTTCAACCTCACTTTCCCAAGTTGTCAAGCGATTAATTGTTAAGTTTTTATTTTTATTTATTGCAATAGCTACCCCACCCCCTTCAGCTTTTCTTATACTTGTAGTACAACGATCTCTACGAAATATCATATATCTAGAATCCATGAACTCTGCATCAAATACACTGGCATTAAGGTTAGTTTCAGTGAAACAAATTATATCATAGTTACAGTTCAGAACATTGAGATGTAAGTCATCCAACTTACTTCTGATTCTGTTAACATTTTGATAATATATTAACATAGTTGAGAATTTAAAGTTTAAAGTATTATAAACAAAGTATTGCAAATATGACAAAGTAAAGGACTATACATTTTTGGATTATAATTTCTTTAAACAATCAATATTATTGACAAGAATAGGCTTAGAATCATCATTTTTGCGCAAATATATCTTACCAAACTTTACCCACACAAATTTATATTCCTTAATTTTAGCAATCTTCCTGGCTTCAGCATACAGCTGTTTACTTTCAGGAGAGATATGTTCGGTGACATAAATTCGAACCTTCTCACTAGATATGCCCAGGTGAGAACTGTTGAGTGTTTCGCTCGTATCCTTCGACTTGGTCTTATTGAAGCGACGAGTTAGTGATAAGACAGTATCTCGAAGTATGGGTGAGGACAAAGTGATCAGAATATTGCGTGGCCTTGAGGATTTGGTGTCCATTTTGGCAACTCTTCTACAAGATATAATATTTGAATCAGTAATGGACATTCCAATAGTGCTGCATAGTTGTTTGAAAAGTAGTGTAACATTTTCAGATCGACTCTCAGGAACAGCTTGAAGTTCAATATTGTAGCTACGCGAGGAACTCTCTAAATTAGAGAATTTTTTGTTTAGAGTTATCATTTCTGATTGAAGCTTTCTGTTCTCATCCTCAAGTTTCCTTATGATGTCGTTCTGATGTGATATTTTAGAACTTAAGTTTGTTTGTTCTGCACATATAAAATCCGTGGTACACGTAAAGTTATGCTCAAGCTCTTGGATTACAGACTTAACTTCAGTTTGGATCATCTTCTTCATGTCGTCCTGAAGAGCCGCGCGAAAATTTGTCATAAACATAGAAAGCGATTTTTGAAGTTTGTCATCAATAACATTTGAGATTGAGCTTTCTATTTTTTGATCTAATAGATGGCTGATTTTGTTCATGGTGACGGTCTCGTCTTCAGTTCTTTGCATATGATCAGCACTAGAATTAGAGGGATTGTTGTACAGTAGACTACTGTCTAAAGACATGTCCGCAATAACCTCATCAGTAATTGGTAGTTGATGCTGACGAACAGGAGTATCAGGGTTGTTCCTGGTTTTTCGGGTGGAGACGTTGTTGCAGGAAGGACATATCCATGTCGCCAGGTATTCTTGATTTAGCGACATAAATTGATCTCTTTTTATATTTAAGCATTGCCTATGATATTTTCCGGAACACAATTTACATTGCATAAATTCATCTGTTGGGTTAATGGCTTGTTTACAATAGGCTTTGCATTCCATATTAATGTACTGTACGACTTCTTATTATTGTGTGATGAGATGGAGAATGAATATTTTTTAGGTGCGTGAAACAATTTGATAATCACGCTGGCAACACTTTTTTGACAGTTGTCAAAAGACTTTGTTTCAAGTTGGGAGTCTGTTTTCATATGTGTCAACTGTCAATGTCAGTTCCCAATAAAATTTATAAATACGGCAAATCGCGGGTATCTTCACAAAACTTTTAATGATAAGCTAAAAGTTATGAAAGTAATTTAGATATTACTTGCGTATGTCTTTATAATATTGATTGCGAATATTGTCACTTCTGCACACTAAGATGGCACACACTAATACCACACTCTTAACACTGGTAACGTATATTTTTATTATTTATCAAGTTATAACTTAGATAGCACTATGTTATCGGTGCGCGTTTTGACAGATATCATATAGATAGATATCATACAGATTTGATTTGGTAAAATATCTGTCTTCACAACACTATTATTCAACTGTCTTATCTTTATAGAATGAAAATAATATTACCATTGATTTATCAATGGAGATAGACTTTAAGATAATGCTATGAAAATAAAGAAATAAAAAGCATGCAATGTTTCACAATGTGCTGGTAAGTCAATTTTAATAATTTTACTTGTGCTCATGATGACACTGTGAATTTAAAAACGAATTTTTAAGAATTACAAAGGTGAAATTGCATACAGCTATATCGCATATACCTAGATCTAATGTGCGGCTAGTGATTATTGGTTAGATATTCCCAGTCAACCCTCTAATTAAAAGAGAATACGTTAAACAGAAGGATCGTAATGAGTTTCTCTTATAACAAGGTTTTTGCATTAACAAACACAGTACGAGACGCCTATGGTCAAAGACCGTACACTATAACAGCTTTAGACCTTTATTCTTTTTGGTTGTTTTTACAGATATGCCAATATCATCGCGTAGGAGGATTAGTCCCTGCAAGCGTGCCAAACTTTGTTGGAACTACGCAAAATACTCAGCTATCCAAAAACGTAGAAGTAAAGCTCACGAGCTTTCAGTCTTTGAAACTAAACACAGAAAGAAGTACCATCATTCATCCGAATAATCGTATCCGAATTTTTTTTACTTAGAGCAACTAGATCAACAAAATTTGTTACGCTTTGTTACATTGTAGATGAAAGTCAACTACAATGATTTCGCGTCAATACTCTTTATACATTTTCAAATCACTTTTACGTGTTAAGTCAATGTATTCAATAGTTTTCCCGTCAACATCCGTTAATAGTAGATTACAATTTTATTTTATTTAGTCAAGAATATTGTAATAGCAAATTAGGTTAATTATAATCTAGGCAAAGTTTAACATAAATATGTTAATAAAACATGATGTAAATATTTTTTGTATTTTTATTTAATACTTTGTGGTAATCATCACACGCAAAGATAACAAGTATTTAATCATACGCACGAAGTTAAAATCCTTTATTGCACTGAACTGTTTATTGCGGCGCCCGATGCTTTGATCAGCCATGTGCGAAATATGGATGCACCGGCGGAACTCTAACCACCCACTGACTTTAATATCGACGTCAATCAAATCCGTCTACTCCCAGCTATACGAGGGTCACACTGAAAGTTTCTAGAATCTAAAAACTTAGACCCGTTATTGTTTTAAGCAAAAAATTGAATTTAGGTAATAAAAAGATAGCATGGTATAATGATTGCGTTGTATAACCATTGGTCATCAGTTCCCCGTTTGAGACCAGGAATCCTTTCTTTATTTTTAAGAAGAAACAAAACTGCATTCGTCGATTTTCGGAAATTCGCTTGCCACACCCGAGAATTGAACTAGCTAAAATCCAAATAAAAGCATCTTGTACTTATCGATCAATAGGGTCAACCATAAGGATCGAATCTCTCTAACAAGCATGACTAATAAAAAAAAAGAACTCTAGTACTTCAAGCACTTTCCCTCCAGGTGGCATCACAAAATTCCACCCTGTATACAGCCAGTTATTATTGTTCACTAAATATTTTAATCATTATTATACAAGCAGTCGTTTCGGTCTGCCGGCAAATTATGCGATATCCATCGAGTGAAAAGTTTCCTAATCTGCAGATGCACATGCAAATTCATCTAATTTTAATTATTTCCAAAAAAAATGTATTTATGTTGTATATCAGTTGTTTAGTACCCATAACACAAGCAAATATAATTGCTGAATTTGGGACTAGGTGGCGAATCTATCTGTCTATAAATAAATTATCGCCGAAAACTATGCAAGTGATACTTAAGAACGGCTCGACCGATTTGGTTAATTCTTTTTTTGTTACCTATATTTGCTATCGTTGAGGCAAGATATATGTAAGAAAATGTGGGTTTCAAAATCTCCATATAAAATGTTCAAAATGGCATGATGACAACTCTTTAGATAAAATTAGTCAAATTTTCTAAAAAATATAGATTTTTTATTTATTTACAGGATTGATTAAAATATGTTTGACATGCATCAGAAATTGCAGTTCCATTGTCAAAAATTTAATGCCAATAGCTCAGAAATTAATAGGTTTAAAAATAACATAAAAATATTGACAGTATTAATCTATTAATTAAAAAATAGTGGTTTTAATATGCCACTAACATAGCCGTGCCTAGTAATGTGGGTTCGATTCTCACACGAGACAATAAATATTTATGCGATTCACAGATATTTGTTTCGAATTTAGGTGTAATTTGTGTCCGTTAATTGTATGTTTGTAAAGTCCCCTGCGACACAGGGCTCATTCAATAGTGCGGATGTTTACTGTTTAAAAAAAAAACATTTTTTTTCGGGTTACCCGCGGAACCGGTTCACCGTAGAGCCTAAACTAATGAACCAATTTTAATGAATGAGGTGTCAATAGATTCGTAATAATATCCCGGGTGACATAGGCTATATAATTTTTTCATAATAATATAATATGATGGTATTTAAACCTCAGATTCTAAACTCGAAAAAAATTCGATCGAACGATTGGAGATAGATAAAAAAAGTGTTTCAGCCCAAGTTGTAGAGAATTTTATCAGCTTTCATTGTGTAGTACAATAAAATGTCGTACGACGCACAGTTTTCGAGATATAAGCAAAAAACCAAAAAATGGGACCTTCTTTGCGCAGCATCGGGCTCACTTCAGGGAGGTCAGGACTTTTAGTATGTTTATCTCCTAACTAGTCCAAACAAAGTTCCTAAGTCAAAGTTTCTGCTTTCGACATTTCCCTCCAAAATCATTCATTGACGGAGAGTTATTTTTCAGCTTTTTTTTTTAATAATATTCTACCACATTTACACAGCACCATCTAGTCCCAAATTAAGCAATTCTATTTGCTTGTGTTATGGGTACTAAACAACTGATATACAACTTAAATAGATTTTTTTGTAAATACATACATATTATAGATACCTAAACTAGCTTTTGCCCGCGACTTCGTCCGCGTAGATTTCGATATTACATAGATCTTTGTTTCAAGTGCAAAATTCATGAATTCCACAACACCCCACTGTAGGAGTTGAATTTCATTTTACGTCAATATAGATAACATTTTCGTAATCAGCGTCCCTGAAAATCTTGAAAACGACATACATATCACTTTCTAATAATTTTCACACCTATTTCATCCCTTAGGGTGAGTTTTTCAAACATCAAAAAATCTCATCAACTCACTTCCTAACTAATGTTCACATATAACTTGAAAAACAAAGAAAATTTCACCCCCTGATCCCATCCCTATCAAAAATATTAAAAACAACATTTTAAATACCTATCCCAATACTAATTTGCAAAACATTAACTTCAAAACAAAGATCTTTTCATACAACGTTTCATCCCCAATTTCACCCTTCCAAAGCCACCCTTGTCAAAAATATTGATGAGGGTATTTTTTATTTTGATAGTAGTACCCCAAAACAAATTTTCAAATCTATAAGTTAAAAAACAAAGAAGTTTCATACAATCGTTTTTATCCCTTTTCACCCCCTTAGGGGTAGAATTTAAAAAAACCCTTTCTTAGTACACCTTTAGACATTAGGACAAACACACCCTCCAAATTTCAAGTCGCTACGACCAGCGGTTTAGGCTGTGCGTTGTCTATTAGTCAGTCAGTCAGTCAGTCAGGACAAAGCCTTTTATAATATGTTTACACCCAGACACAGAACAAACCTTTATGCTCATCACACAAAGATTTGTCCTGGGTGGGGATCGAACCCACGACCTCCGGTTTAGCAGTCAGAGTCACTAACCACTAGACCAAAAGGGCAGTCAGACCAACAGGCCAGTATTTAGAAATGATTCATTATTTATAGAATAAATTACATACTGAAAGTTTATACTTTCAGATAATTATATAAGAAAATAACATATATTGAGCATAGATTTAGTCGCGCGGATCCTAGGTCTATGATATTGAGTTTAAGATCTAGGTACTAATAAAAGTTTTGTTCAAAACTAGGAATAGTGGCCAACATCATAATGGCTATATCCAGTGCTCTCGTCTGAGTTGACAAGGTGCTTCTAAATAATATTTTTTTTAAATTTCATAATAGCCTACTAAAATACAATGTTTACAAATGATAATTTATGGATATTTAGTTTGGAACACCTTCATCAATGTACATACAAAGTACATTCTTTAATTAAAAGGAAGTGCTCAAATGTCATGTGTCATGTGGACGTCGATTGATTGAGATGATAAACTTGTACTTACTATAATAAATACCGTGGCTGTTAAGTAAAAACTAACGTTAAATAATTATTTAATTTTGTATTACTTACAGAGGAAATACTGAGATGTAGCCAAGGTTAACTAATCGATATTTGAATATGATCATGAATTCTACAGTACTTATCTAATGTAGAGAGTTTATAATTTTGCGAAATAACGGAGGGCTAATAAAATATGGATAAAATTTAATTAAAAACCAAGAGCGGGGTGTTTTTCGGGATGCCGCGTTTAGTGGAGCGCGCGCGGCGCTTCTGTGGGCCCGCTTGTAACCCGCAAAACGTTAACAAGTTATAAAAATTATGAATTAACGTCAACGAGACGAGGGTCAGGCGAAGCGCGGCGACACCAGAGGGTTCACCACAATAGACGCTGTTCTAGGGTGCCCAATAAAAACTTGACAAATGGCGCTTCATAATCGCGTTGCATTCCAAGCCTCGTCACAGCCATCCCGGATTGTCCTCCCTCAGGAAAATATGTCTGTTGTTGCGAAATTACCTCGTATGTGACACTATACCACCGATTAACGTCAAAATGTTACGTCTGGCAGGTTTCCACTGCAGTAACATAATAGCTTTTAAGATTATTGTATAAGACGTAAAATATAACATTATGAAAAATATTTATTAATGATATATAATTCGTTAGATATAATGAATGAATGCATTATGCACATATAGCTAAATATTAGCATTGGCATAAAGAGGTTCAAGTATCGAAATAGTAATGCAGGTGTATGTACTATTATAAAGAACAGTCAGTGATGGCTCGTTTATTCTGACATAAACATCAGGAAGGTCGTAAAGTAAGTCTCCGCACTATTATTACGCAGTAGAGGCGAGCAAAGAATGTCGGGTAATAAGGGTGTAAGGGTCGGTATTAGCCTCGCCAAAATATTGTGGCAAGTCACCCCACTCGCGCACCGGCAATATTATTAAAAATAATTTCTCATTTTTATTGCCCGCTCTTAAGCACTACTATAATAAATGACTACAATTTTATCACACTCATTGTTGTTGCAGGTGATGAGATGTTAGCTCGTGCCAACAGTATTACTTATTTAATTTTGCTTCTCTATCAGTTTTAGATTTAGTTTTATATTAAGGTGTCTGTTTCACTAAGTTGCTACTCAGTGTATGATAACTACTGATAACCTATAGTCCGGTCAACGAAGACTCTAAAAGGGGGTGTAGAGTGCGTGAGAAGGAACCTATGTGATTTCTTCGGAAACTTTTTAAGGGTGCATAGAAAGTGAACAAGTTAAAAGTCCTGACGTCCCCCAGGAGGGGGGTAAAGGTACCATTTTTGAGTTTTTGGCTTATAACTTAAAAACGTTACGTTCTAGGTGAAAAAATGATTCTACCTAACGAAAGTTTATCAAATTTTCAACAACTTAGTGCTGTACACTTTTCCAAATTCCCAAACGTTTTTGAGATATGGCGCACAGAGCACGAACCTTGTACCTCGGTAAATAATCCATACTAAAAAGTTACTTAAAAATAATAAGTCCATGCTTATAAATAATTTGTATTTTTTATTGATTGATTTATTATAATTAATAACATTTTATTAATTTTTGTTTGAATCCACCTGTCCCGGTGGATGTATATCATCAAATCTTGCAATATAAATTTTACTTATTTAGTGATGTCCGATTTGAGATTAAATTTGGGATGACAATATATATCGGTTGCATTGCAATATTTTAATAAATTGGAGTAGATCTGATGTTGGACCGCGAGGTGACTACGGGAACTCGGTATTCAAATGACTCAACTCTATCGAGTTTGGGCTCATATGACTTGCCTTGGGAAGTAATTAAAAAAAATAATTAAATAAGTAGAAGAGTAAAAAAAAAAGTGTTTTAATGCTTTTTTATGCAGTTCGTAGAACTAATCGTAGCAATATACACGTAGCACAATTTAAATTATTTTAATATTAAATACAACAAATTTTAGACATTATTGTAATATATACATTCTTAAAGTTTTAGTATACATAATACTACACACTACACTAAGACGGACTAAGAATACATACTCTCACGGTGCAAATTTTATAATATTTATAATAATTTCTAACAAAATCCGTAGCATAACAACGGCTACAGGCACGTCAATTGTGGATAATTGAGCTTTTGATTTACGAACAAAAAATTTTTTTACACGACTGCCCAAAAAAATGTTAAGTTTCCATTACTCTCTGTAGTTCCTGAAATTAGCGCGTTTAACCAAACAAACAAAAATGTTAGATGTTTGCTAAAAAAAACAAATTCTTCAGCTGTATAATATCATACCTATTAAGTAATCATTAACTCGCACTTTATTATGTAATAAGGTGCGAGTTAACTATCTGATTTCATGGAATCTCTCATAATTAGCTGTTAGTACTAGCACCCTTTCTCGTAATGTATTGTCGTATTGTTAATTATTATGTCTCTCAGATCAATGCACTTGACACAATATATCTGTGGTAGTAATTTCAAATCCAATCGAGTCGGTCCGTTAGATCAATCATTCTCGTGCTGCATTAAATGATTATATTGATTGTATTGTCTACTACCTACTGCTAATAACATGTCAGTTCATGCACAAAGTTTGAGCATAGGATACATCACGGACGGAAATAGATTTCGAAATCGTCCGTGATGTATCCTATGGTATAATACCCATAACTACCCACTAAATTACAGTCAGGAAAATAGATAATACTTAATTATGTTGTAAATCAAAGTCGGGTAGTAAAAAAAACCGGCCAAGTGCGAGTCGGGCTCGCGCACCGATGTTTACCGGACGATCAAGCAATTTAAAAACAAATTGTGATTGAAATGTAAGTAAGAATAAATATTCACGTAAAGGTGCCAAGTAACAAGCTCGCCCCTATTACATGGGACCAAACATAGCTGGCGAAATATGGATGCCAAACACCTCTGCCTACCCCTTTGGGGAAAAAGGCGTGATGCTATATTGTATTATTTACTTTGATTAATACAACTTTAACAAAGGTGCTGAAGTTTCAAGCCTCCCATAAAAATTCCATGTAACTATATTATTATATGGAAATAAGACCATTAATTTAGCTATGAAGTTGTTCGTGAGATGAAATATGCGTTAAAAAGAACAAATCCTCGTCAGATCGATGTGTTGCCGCGAGTAATCCTCATTTTCATCGCTGGGAGTGGTCTCTCGCTCCGCCTCGCTTACTCCTCTGACTATTTTCCATCACACTCATATTTGCCATTTTATACATATTTCTCATCGCTACATTGTTCTGGTATTATAAAGGCAACCAGCGATAATGCTGACATATCACACTAGTAGGTGTAGAGATCAGTGCTATTAATGTTTTAGTGAGAAATAAAATAGTATACCTAATACATATATTATCTTTCGGTAAGATAAAATTATAATCTGGTTTAATTGTATCATAAAAAAATAATTATGTATGTAGAGCATTTCTTTTTTCTTTCAAACACTGGCTTCGAATGGTTAGGTAACACTACAACGGTCAGGTGAAAAGATAAGATTTCGAATTCTGAATAGATTAGATGTTGGAAAATTCTAGACTGTGAGAAAATGTTTTTCGTGAAGCTCCGTTTGTGGGGGCGTGTCGAATTTTCTATCCGCCCAGCGCTGATGCGCGCCGCTCCGCAGTAGCAACGTCGTCGCCGCGTCGTGAGCACGTCTCACGTCATAGTGTCGGTACTAATCCCGTCGCGTCTTATATTCGCTTTCGCGTTACTTTTCCGTCGCATATCGGTAAGTAGACATTTCATAGGTACTCATTAAATGTCTAAGTTCAGTAGTATATATTTAACGAAATGTTAGCTAGTATTAAATATATTTTATGGAAATTCATAGCCTTATTGTTAAAATTAGTTCTTATAAATTAGTAGATACCTATTTATGGTATATTTATATTTTAAAAGTATATTTAAGTATACCTAATTATTTTAAACTATTATTTTATACAGTAAATTTACAATTAAGGACTTTAAAATATATATATTTATATACTTATATTTTACTTTAACAGTTTATTAGACTATTTTAGATAACTATAATATTGTACCTATTATTTATCGAAAATTATTTACTATTTAATATTTCTTTGACGATAATATATTTATTAGCCTTCACTTACAGAAGTACATACTAGATATCAAGGTTCATTTATATGTCATTTACTGTAAGTCAATTTAAATGATCCAAAGAAGAAAATTCCAGTATTTCAAAATGTAACTGATTTTATTAAGTTTATAAGTAACATAGATTCTTATTTGTTCAATGCGTTTATATCTCGCCAACGTATTCTTTTTAAATAATGTATAATTTATATTTCGTTAGACTTTATCTAAAGTAAAAATACTTACGTGAAAATGGTTGACGTGGTTTTTTGATTAAATTTACGATATGCCAGTTTTAGAGGGTTAAAAGTAGTAAAGAAAACTTGGATTAGTTCTTCTACAAGTAATATTAAGAAAGATTTTGTTTCTTTATTTCAGTTTAATTCACTTTACTTAGTTCACAGTACGTATGTGAAATAGCAACCATAATTTCTTATTTCCGTATTCTCTCTCCCTCTCTGTAGGGTGTACCTCCTAATGCGGTTTGTTGAATACATCAACATAGATTGTTTCAGGACTCAACTTTGCCCGAGGCTAATAGGTACACGACTTTAGTTGTGTAACAAAACAAACATAATAGCCAAAATGAATTTATTAAGGATACAATGTGCGTTTAATTTATTTTTATAATGCAGTAAGCACATTTACGTGTAGTAACAGTTTCTACCGGCACTGGGCCTTAAGCAAAAACAGCACAGTCGCTCGGCCAATGCAAAACTGGTGGATACAGCATTAAATGAAACCTGCCGGATCATTACTGGATGTCTGAAGCCGACCCCGGTACAAATTGTATCCACTATGTGGAATAGCACCTCCAAGGGTTCGCAGGGCCGTGGCATACACGGCATCTTCTGTTTAGTTACCATCCTGTGCCGCAAAGGCTGAAAAGCCGAAAAAGCTTTATAAGGTACGCGCTTCCGCTTCAGGACAACAGTGGTTCAAAAGAAAGATACGGGTTGTGGCGAGAACATGTTAATCTCCCAAAGCCATTTGTCCAACCATCGGAGAGTCCTCCACCTGGTCATAATTTACCATGGCTTACCTGGAAGTCTTTAAATAGACTTCGGACACAGGTCGGCCGAACTAAGGACAATTTGGCCAGGTGGGGTTATTCAGATGGTTCCAACTTGGAGTGCAGGTGTGGTGCCATTCCTCAGACAATGGCCCACGTGTTATCATGCTCTGCGTGCCCGAACAACTGCACGCGGGAGGATTTGATGAGCGCAACTGACGGTGCAGTGGCCGTGCCCAAATTTTGGGCTGACACAATTTAAAGCGATTTGCTGTCGTCACGATAAGAAGAAGAAGCACAGTATACATTTTAAATACGACAATTAAACGGTCTTTTATATACCGCGACCGTGGTAAACGGTTTCAGTAGCCGACACCAGCGCGTTACCCTTCCAACCCCTACCCTCCCCAATAAGCTCTGGATACCACTACTTAACAACAGAAATACAACACGAAAGTGACCCGCTGTGCCCTACTTCGCATATTAAATTGAATAAACGCCTAGCTCCGACGTTTAGCAGCTAGTGCGGCTAGAGAGCTCAGGAAATATGCGTAATAATAATGTCAATGTGTAATTTATATTCTATGTCCAATAACTTCCAAATTATTACAATAAACTATTTATACACCATTATACGACGTTCACGTGTGCACCCTGTGCATATTAAAATTTGAATAAAACACAAACTATTGTATTCATACTATATTTTTGATCTATTCCATTTGAATATCACATTCTGATACCTACCTAACTATTGGTTTTTTTCAACTCGTATTTATTTTTTATTTCAAACAGATACCGGAAATTATTGAAAGGGTTTTAACAATGAATACAAAATTGGTTCGGTTTATTCGCGTGCGCCCCAAAATCTATTGTTCTCCAAAATTTATTATTCCATACATTCAAGGAGCTCCTACAGTTTTTATCTTGGGAACAATTTTACCAAATAATAAAAATATTTTATTTTAGAGTTGGAGCTTTTGGGAGCAAAATCGTAAAGTAAGCGGGAATATAAAACAGCCTGTAACCCCAACTTAAAGCCCATAACCGAAGAGATACTTGTAATGATTGATTAATTGTCAAGAAAACTAAAACAATAACTAAAAAAAAATAAAAAAAAATCTTAACGCTGCTGCTGACAACAATTACGAAAAAACTAGTTAAGATCATTTCGTTCTCTAAAAAACCTATCTCTGTTCTGTGTCGACCATGCTCAATGCAAGTTTCCGCAGCAAAAGAGCGTATCTTCTTAGCGCTTACGTCCATTAGTTAAAAAGCGCAGTGTTTTGGAATAACTTAGAAACGTTTGATCCGATCATGTTTAAAATAATTTTCGTTGAAAGTGTTTAAATTTTTTTATCTTTGTTTAAGTTTTTTTGGTGCTATGGTTTAAAAAATAGAGGGTGGGGGACACAATATAAGCTACTTTGGGAGTGAATATTCCCTAAAAGAACTGAATGAAAAAGCATTCTTATAAACTTTAAAGTATTTATAAGATCTTTCGAAGTATGTGAAACACGTAACAAAAGTTTACTGAAAAAAAAGTGCCCGCCTTAAAAATGTTTACTTTTATTTTTAACTACAAACTATGTAGCGACCTGCACAAAACATCTATTCTTTAAATTTCATCGACATACATCGAGTAGTTTTCGAATAAAACGGCCATGACGAAACTATAACCCACTTATTACAAAATACGGACTAAGCATTAAACAAGGTTTAAATTGACAACTTTGACACTAAAACAATGGCTTATGTCAATTTAAACCAGGTTTAATACCTAGTCCATATTTTATAATTAGGGGGTTTGTGTTCCGTTCAGTTTAAGAAAAAATTTTTAAGGAAATCGTAAATAATTCAGTTTGGCAATTCAACCTATTGTATACCTACATGTACAATACTGTATTTCATCGATCCACATAAAGAAAATTAAATTATTTTCAGAATATGCCGGCCCCAATATTCAAAGCCGCTCTGTAAGAATTCGTGGATTTCTAGGTCTATGCAATAAATTAATTTCATCATGACACGTATTTTGTCAGATCTAGACTATGTCTATCTATATATCTTAATGCAGGGCGCGTCGTGTCTAACACAGACAAGAATTGTTTCTTGCTCAGCGACTCAGTAATCTACACAGTTCGTATGTAGAAACGACACTAAAACTTACAAATGCTCTTTCCTTTTCTTACTTTTTGTTAGCGTGTACAAGTGCGCTAAAGACCTTAACACCGGAGTAAAAAGAAAAATACTTAGACTTAAAATACTTACGTCAGAAACACCAACGGACACATGAAGATTGCAATATCACTTGAAATGTATGCATAGAATGAAAATTTCAAGAAAGCTTGTGTTTTTAAAGATAAAACCACACTACTGAACTTCCCATGTGTTAAGTGAAAATTGTACATGTACAATTAACGAAAACAAAGAGTTTCTCGGCTTAAAATAACAGTTTCTAGGCCGCACATATATTTGCCCTAAGTGGGAATCGAACAAGCTCGTGATCAGCAGGCATGACGATTATTAGACAAACCCGACAAACCAGACCGTTTGAACAACTCCCCTACTGTAGAACATAATTTAGTTCCAAAAGGTAATCTTAATTAAAAATTAAATTATTTTGCAGCGCTCTACCCTCGACTGGACGTGTATTAAGCGATGGAGTATTACAGTTATTTATGTTGTCTTTAAATGGTAATTATTGGAACACTATAAAACTTCTAAGTGTGACATCTTATTGCAATGCGAATTGTCATTCTACGTTGATTGTGGAAATATCATTTTTATACATAGATCGATTTGAATAATGTTCTCAACTTAGTACTATGGAAGTATATACAAGTCAATGGAATAAAACTTTTTATAATCATTTCTAGGTTTTTACGGAATTCAGTTTCCTGATTAAAAATTATGCCCGCTGGGCGGCTTCTCAAAACTTCAGTCATACACAAAACATAAATTATGATGACTGTAAATGTTTCCAGTGAAAGGAGAAAGAAAGTAGGTACCTAAGTCGGTTTAGTTATGTAATAGTTATTTGTGTTACACCATTAATTCAATAACGTAATATATCGAATGGTAGTTACCAATAAGCGGGCAATAAAACGAGCGAGCGAGCGAGCTTTGGCTGAAAGATATACGCTTTTCCTGATTTATGCGTGATCGGAACGCGGCCGCCCCTTTTTCAATAAGGGCTCTGATAAGAATCATTGCGTATCGCCGCGTGACGGCCGCCGAGGTATGCAATTAAATCGCTTTTTTACAAGCCCGCCTCTTTGCAGATAAAAATGTAATGATATACTGATTTCGTATTAACTATTGAACGTTTGAACGTTGAAACTTTATTGAATAGAATGGCTAACATAGATATCTACGAAGAGTACATAATTTATTATGACTCATTCTACTTTTGATAAAAAAATGTGTTATTATAAAAGTTATGTTATTTCGACATTAAACTACTTTTAGTTTCAATAATTTTATATGTTCCTGATACTTGTTACCAATGTGGATTTTCTGCCTACATTAAATTGGTTTCATGGTACCTATATAAAATGCTAATTTGATGGCCTACCATGTTTACCTGACATTATAAGATAAAAGTCCGTTTCTTACGTGGTCTGTTCGGGACCTAACTCTCCATAAACGGGTATCTTCCAAATTTAAAAACCATGTGTAGAAGGCAGGAGTAATAAGAATATAATAGTTTTACGTCATATTTGCATCATAATATCAGCCCAATGACGTCCACTGTTAAACATAGGCCTCACCTAGTTTCCGCCACAACGAGCGATTTTGTGCCGCCCGCATCCTACGGCCACCCGCAACCTTTACTAGGTCGCATAATAAATATGAATTAATAAAATGTCTTATTTCACAAATTATTATTGTTCTCATAACCTTACGAAATTTGAGTATTTACGTGGTCAAAATATTTTGTCATGGGGAAGAGGCCTTTGCCCTGCAGTGGGATGACACGGGCTAACTGTAACTGTAAAATATTTTTAATCCCTAAAGAATACTACCACTACTCGTGTACAAACGGCACATTTTAACAGAAACTATTTAGTAACGTGCCGGTAGTTCAAAATTGTGTTCTCATTAAGAAATTATGAACGTAAAACATCACCTGCTATCTATTTTTACCAGTATACAGTGGTAAGAACCTTAATATTAAGTTCAAATTTGATTTAGCTACGTAGTTTCTTGGGTATATTTTATGAGATGTATAATCGCATCACCATATCTATTGAATACACAACATTTACACGATAATTATGACATCAGTTTGTAGCTTCCGTGGTCGTATTTGGCGTGGTCACTTGGTGAAAAAATGACTTTTGCCTAATACCTATGCACTGAGATTAATAAAATATGGTAAGTAATGTTTCATATCTGCACATACATAGGTATATAATTATAGGGATAGAAATTTAAATGAATCTACTGTAAAACTTATATCAAGCATTAAATATTAAGCAATTTCCATCGCTTTGGTTTAACATCCTACTAATATTATAAATGCGAAAGTTTGTAAGAATGTTTGGATGTTTGGATGTTTGGATGTTTGTTACCAGTAAACGAAAAAACCACTGAATAGATTTCAATGAAACTGCAATAATTTACCTTATACATCAGAATAACATATAGGCTATATTTTATCTAGATATCGCGTAAATTGGCTAAACCATGAGAACAAATGTAAAGTAAGTCGGAGAAAAATCTGCCATCTTATAGCTATTTCTGATTTCTCTACGTAAACCGTTAGTTTTACATAAGGACAATGTATGGAGGAATTGTTACTCTTAAATAGTTATAAAAAAAGTCCGCGACAGCATATGCCTATCTTTTATGTGGAAGTCGATATAGAGAGAATAGTGAGCAAGAAATACATTTAAATCGGATACTGCATTTAAAGTGAAAAATTTCATGGTACAGTCTGGCTACCGGTTCTCTGCACTGGACTGATTTTTAAAATCTATACATGGCAATATTTTTGAACTGTCATGTCACTGTCTTTTTAGTGTTTTTCAATCAATATTCTTTTGAAATTATTGAAAAATAATGCCGAAAGCTATCAAAGGCGTAGTTAGAAAGTTGATATTTACTTAAGTTGAGATAATAGTATCAAACGCATTTTTTCAGTCTATAGTCGGTGTTGTCACCCCTTGTTTTTTTGAATTTACCGCTCTTTTCTTGTGCAAAGAACGGATGGCCAGACTTTATTAAACTAATTCCTAGGAATGTAAATACCTTTATCACTTTTGTCATTTAATGTAGATAATTTTTACCGTTTACACTAAGTTATTTCGACAAATAGTTTAAAAGTTATTACGATATTAAATGAAATGTATATAATCCCAAAAATCTTATAATAATACTGTATGTCACCCGTGACTTCGCTTACCTGTTATTTTGTTCCTGTGACCACAGAAACTTTTCACTTTTAGAGGGGAAATTTCGGCCAATGTTTTCTAAGTACAGATAATTACTTCAGATTAAACATAACCAATATTACGTGATTGATTAGAATAGTACTTATCTTTGTAAACATCCATCCCGTGTCTTTTTGGTTAAAATTATCAAATATACAAACAAACATTCATCCTTTCAACTTTGTGTATGTATATTACTATATTTATCAACGTCAGCCCTAATGACAATTCAGTATGACAGATTAAAAAGAAATCAAAGATCTCTTTTTTCTTTTTGCTCACTATACAACCTCATTACTTGAATATATTACTAATATTCACCAGTAAATTCAAAGAATATATTATGACAATTGTGTAGTAAAATTATCAAATAAAGTAAAATATGAAATAAAATATTTTTTGTAGAAAAGTAAATACATATATTGCAGTATCAAGGTAGTATAGTAGCAGAATACAAATACCATAGACCTAGGATCCGCGCGCCATTTTTATGTATTCGCGCCATTTATTTTCGGTCTAAAATTTGACATTTGACAGTGAATTATCATTGTATGTATTTATGGTCGCTAAAGTCATAAACTAATGAAAATAAATGGATATTGTAAAATATGAAGAAAAATATTTTTCGTAGAAAAGTAAATACATTGCAGTATCAAGGTAGTATAGTAGCAGAATACAAAAATACCATAGACCTAGGATCCGCGCGCTTTTTTTTATTTATGGCGGTACGAAGTACGCCGGGTCAGCTAGTTTTATATAAATGCTAAACAAGTAATGGAAAAATTCAAACCCACGACGGGACTTGAACCCGCGACCCTGCCATTCCGTGTGCAGTATATCAAGCAGTGGCATAGAATCATGGATTTTACTGTTACCAACTATATTATATTATATATTACGGCTTCTAACTTCATCCTTTTGTTATATCTATTTTTCATTATTTTTATTATACTTAATCTAATTAAAAATAAGCATTTTATGACTTTATAGTGCCAATGTGGATTTCACTTTGTGGAATTTATATATATGTACTCGTACTAGTCATGTGACTTACCATCTGCTTCAGGTTCAGGAAAACATCGTGAGGACACCCACATACCCTAGAACAAATCCTAAGTGTATGTCTAATCCACCAACCCGCATTAGACTAGCGTGTGTTCTCTCAGCTCTCAGAATAGAGGAGAGGAGAGGAGACCCGAGCTCAGCAGTGGGACAATAAATAAATAAATGATGATGAATAAATGCTGATGATGAAAAAAAAAATGCCTAAAAACAGAAACGTCATGAAAGAAAGGAAGATTACTATGAAAATATGATAATCAAAAGAAAAACAGAACCTATCTGCTTTTGAAGAACGTCATCGCACAGGTAGCGAAGGTGTCTTAAAAGAAAACAAGGAAGTATATTATGATCGAAAGTATAATAAATTATGGACAACGTAAACGAAGATCTTTACGAAAACTATGGAGAGAAGTCTCAGGTGTTCTGATGTCATCTTTAAAAAAATATCTTTATTATATATTCTGAAGTGACTGTATTTTCAGTTTTCAAACAGATTTCATTTTTGCAAGTACCTATTGCATTATTTTTATATAAGTAAGTTAGATTTAATTAAAATAATTAACTATTTTGTTTGTTTACTTTAGTAATATTTTCCGTAATATAAAGGTAAATTGTGTATTGTATATTAGTAACTTCTGTAACCATATTTTTTGTATTTTTCTCATAAATTGTCCTTTATTTTAGGAAACGATCTCAGTTAAAGTTTAATTTATATTGATTCGGACTCACAAACTAGTTGCTCAAAGAAGAATGACCCATACATAAGGCATGTATTTCTAATGATGTCTAAGAGGGTATATACCTACTCTCAAATATACTGTTACTTTGCTGTTAAATTGTATATTTTATATCTTTAAGTGGGCTACAAACTGGTTTACTATTATCTATTGGCAATAGCTAATACGCTTACCTACTTACTTTTCAACTACCTATATGATAATATTAATATTTGATGCAACTAGGTACAGTTAATGGAAAAATAGCGAGCTCCATCTTCGATATTATTTTAAGCAATAAGGATATGGAGTACAGAGAAGTATTGTATAAACACACGTAGGTACAATTAAATTTGGAGCGACGAGCTCTTGTATGCACCGTATGTATCATTTCATAACGTTTACATTTAGTTTGTTTATCGCCTACTGTTCCGGCCATACTATTCTTTTCCGAATGTTTACACTTAGTGGCAATAGAATAGATAGCGTAAGTAACGAGGACCAACTGCTCTCGCCTCTCTGGCTAAGTAGGCGGTCGTAAGGGCTGCGCTGCACAGCACTTCACGTGTCCGAAAGCGAAACACTCGCACGTGATATTGGCTATATATTTTACATCATATTTTAACTTTAATATGTGTGAAATTAATTTAGGTATTAGATGATAATAAAATGCAGGACGTAGTTTTTACAGAAGCCTGACAAATTAAAATATTATTTGTCATTAAAAGATTAAATTATGTTAGTAAAATAATTAACTAGTTAATTCTTTTGGAACAAATTATTGATTTATACCTACTTAATCTAAATTGATAGCATAAGAACTTTTAAGTACAGGACTTTATGGAACAGTACTTGGATTGTACAGTGTCAATCCAAGTTCCGTTCCCAACATTAAACAGCAGGGTTTTCCAACCTTTACTTCGCTGAGCCTCCCCGAACCCAAAATAACATTTTCATGCCATAAGTTTTTTTATCTGCCTTATTTTTTTATCAACTAAATTTTTTATTTGAATTTCACTTAGGTACAATAATACAATACCTACTGATACGATACATAACGTTTTCGGAAATGTAAGCATACATATTACGCCCCCCTGACATTTTTCTAGGCCCCCCAAGGGGGGCATGCCCCCCTAGTTGGGAAGTCTTATTATAGAGCTTCATTTCACCGTGTGTAAGCTCTATGCACCGATCTAAGTTTACTTTGTAATGGTCTTACTGGTACTGACTATAAATAACGCAATGCTAAAATGCTTTGAATATTCCAAAGTAAATTCAAGTAAAAATGACCCAAGGAATTTAGTTAGGAGATATAACTTTGAAATGACCAGGGGGGCCCAGATTCATATCTTGTCACTTTATGACTTGAATAGTAACCATGGCAACAGACCCGGTCGTTATACCGTCCAAAATATTCTCCCAACTAAGTCTATAACTTTTTTAAAGTAATTTAAATAATATTTGTTAAGCTTTTGATACTAATTTTAATTTGCCATAATATGTCCTTATCCGGTAACCTTCACTTAATAGGAAAATAGGTGCTGCAATGTACGCGAGTGCAGTTACTGATTGACAGCAATATTCAATTTCCTTTGCACGATTCGCCTTGTGCACGATGTCAACGACGTCCAATTTGTTATAAAATAAGTGGCAAACAATCAACTGAATAGATTTACTCTCAATAACTCAAGCGTAGACCGATGCAGATTTCTGTCTGAAGGCTATTAGCTTAATCCGTATCGTTATTACAATAATTGAAACGGAGACGGTAACACAAATAAACATGTAGGTATGCGTATGTACCTATATACAGTGGGCCTCCATATGACCGTTTGAGGTGCCAATTAGTCCAGGATTGTAATGAGCCTAGTGATGTCGTGTAATCAATCGAAGTAAACACTTCGATTGATTACACGATATCCTTTGGTCTAGTCGGCTTTGTATCTGGCGTTTCGATGACACACAAACTACATATCTACAAGACAGTCGATATAGGGATTTAAACGTATTTACTGTATGTCATGAGATACCCTATCCTCCCAGTAATGCTGGCATACTGTCTACATTATAGGTACTATACAGTCTGTATACAAATTATACAATAATCTTATGAGTATAATCAACTTATTTTATTATACAGGGTGCGTTAACACAATGAACACATGTGGATATGAAAGGGAAACATACAATGATATTGTATGATACAATATCATTGGAAACATACCTACAAAATTAAATTTGAACAATAGATTTTCTTATAATTTTGTAATTAATGGGAAAGGAAATTATTTATTGATTTGAAAAGTGTATTTGAAATTTAATAATAAGTACTTAAACTTAATAACAAGTAGGTATGATGTATTACTTCTTCTTACGGATCTTTTGCTATGGATGAAGTCACCATTGCTTGTAATAGTACATTATAATATAAGTGCGGTAAGTTGATAATTACAGCCGAGGCGATATTGCTACAAGAAAGCAGAGGCTGTAATTATCAAAGTGCACGAATGTCGTACGACGTTTTATAACATACCTATTTGCGAGGAAATAAATAAAATTCTGACTTTCTTAGAAAAAAACAAATACAGCGAAAAGAAATAGCGCGCGGAATAATTTTTACTTGTCACAAATTATCGATGCGCGCGCATCAGCGCTTTTTTTAAAGGCAAAAACACAAAAACAGCCAGTATTACTAATAAAGTAAATTAATATTTTTGTGTATACAGATAAATGGTTGTAATTTATGGTCTAAATTAATTAAATTAAAGAATTAAATGTTTATTTTATATAATTATATCATAATTATTTTATCTCCCAAAGTTAATTTTATACATAAAATGTTGACCACTTTTCTGACATAAAAACTCTTTGCTAAGATTTAAAAAAGTAGCCCTTGATTATTAGTATGTGAGCATGAGAAGCCGTGCAATTTACTTTACATTACCGCACTAGTGCGTAATGAGATACATTACAACACTGAAATTGGTGAAATAAGAGACCCTTTACGAGCAAATATGTTATAAAAGAATTTACTTACACGTATGTCTTATTTAAATTTAGTGTCTACTACATAATAGAACTCTACTGTCCCGATCAACCAAATAGAATAAGTTTGAGTATTGCTCGGACAATGATATACAGCAACGTTTATTTGTTCCCGTGGTGGTTTCTAATCACATCCCGTAGAATCTATAGAGCGAGCTGCCGCCGCTCCGCCCGCACGACGCAATATGAACGTTAACAAAATAAACATGTATTCTATTCGTGTGAGGTTAAGTGGCTGTAATTCTGATTTTTTGTTTGTTTCCCTGAACCATACGATAGCCATTTTCTGTGGAAATGTTTGTATGTGTTTTATGTATTGTTAAATTTTATATGACATTAGAAGTTGAGGAGCTTTGTTATGTTATTTTCCTACTTTACGTTTCCTAAAAAGAAGATACATGAGTCACCGCACTTTTTACAGCAAAATATTTTCATTTCTTTTTTATAGCGGTAGCGTTTGCTTGCAAATCTACAAAAACAATGCGGATATCCGTATGACAATTAATAAATTTTACTTCATTTTCACAAGCGTCTCAAGTTAGTCTCTTTCTTGTAATCACAACGTCCTTTTCATTTAATCAGCAGCACATTTATATCCCACTGTTGGGCTCGAGCTCGAGTCTCTTATCTTCCTTATAGAGATCTGAGAGGATGGCCATCATCCACACACGCTGGCCTAGTGCGGGTTGGTGGATCAGACATACCTTTAGAATTTCTTCTACCTAGAATATTATGTGCGTTGCCTCATGATGTTTTCCTTCACCGTTAGTAGATGTTAAGTCACATGATAAGTACATATAAATACCACAAAGATCGCAAATTCATTAACACATCGATTTAATATAATAAATTGTTTAGACTGCTGAGCGTAATGCCTAGGTTGCCAGTTGGCCGCACATTGGCCAAGTTGTTCCTGTACAATACAGTAACTAGTTAACATGCCAATGTGCGGTCAATTATAGTCATTCATCCGTTAAATCAATATATCAAGTTGAAACAACTAAAATATTTCTGAAGTAGGTATGGTACTTATGTCATTGTTAGAAATCTACAAAATTTTTGATTGAATGACTGTGTGGTTATTTTGACCTAATAGCGTCTGCTGTGATTACACTTTCGATAAATAGATCCGGGACCGCCTATAATAGATTTGGTCTGCGCTATGTTCCCGATTCGGTACTTAGGGCCGTAGCACACAGGCTAGTTTAAGCATCGGTGATCGGCGATTAAGAAGCTTTTTAGCAGTTAAATGCAGCGACAGAATCTCTAAAGCGCGCGATTATCGGTATGCTGCGTGGAACGCGGAGTCGCCAAATGCGATGCAGCATAAATCTATAGGTACTCGGGCCCAAATTAATCTAGAGTAAACAAAATTTGCCTATCTTTGAATGTCTGTTTCTAAAACCAATTGTTTTTATAAAAAATTTGACATGTTTATGAAGCTACGGATTTTTTTTTATTTAAAAAATAAATAATAATAAGCTTAATGCCACTGATAACTGATATAATAAAATATTTTTTTAATTAAATCAATAAGCCCAATTTGACAGTGATTTGTTTACAAACATTCTACATTGGTTTGAGCCCGAGTATAGCCACAAAATCGCCGATCACCGATGCTTAAAGTAGCGAGTGTGCTTAAACCCTAATAAGTACGGTCCATTAAAATTATTTTCATATAACCTGCTGGCGAACGAAAAACTGATTGAGGTTCAAGTAATAGAACCAAAGTTTCTGTGTAGAGTAGCGCACTCACATCTGTAATGGAGGGTTTCCTGCACCACATGGCGCCGCAATTCTTGCACCCGGCGCTTCAGAGCTTCGGCTGCGGCGCTTTCCGACCAATAGGAGGCGCTTTCCATCCTTTGTACCCTGGGAAAGCATTCGCAAGGCATCTCGGCGAACAATACGCGCTTGGACAAAGCGTTGGTCAAGCTTTAAGGGTAAGTACAATGGTCTCAATTAATTTGTTAAGTTATAGTACAAACTGTTTATGTCTAATGTCTGCTCCGCATATCGGCAGATGCATCCGCGGACGTCTTTAATGTAGAGCAGGTATAAGTTTGGGTGAAGACGCGGCCGTGACAGAGAACACACACTGTACAATAAAGATTTTTTTATTAATTATTATAGCTCGATAGAAAAAAATAACAAATTACACAGGTACTGCCATTTATTTGTAATAATTAATTATTTTTATTCCGGTAACCGCTTGTCATCATGCTGGCTGTGCGTCGTGGTATAAAAATATATATAGGCTGTTTTACTGACTCGTATTGGTTTATCGTGACTTTTTTTCTTTACCAGAAAACGTACCGTACCGTACCGTTTTTACCGTCAGTCTTTGATAATAATCAGTTTTACCTGGAGTTTCCAGTATTTATTGATGTATCTGGTTGATTAGTGTTTTGAGTTTTGACAGCATGACAAAACAGGAGGACCAGAAAACCATCAAATTCTACTTGTTTTTTTCTCTCTGTTTCGTAAAGTAGTCATGCGTCTGACTCACTTCTGTTGTTCGGCGATCTGGATCGTTAAATTGATACTCCTTACAGTATGCTTCTAAATTGCTTTTTTTTTTTTTTTTTTTTGTTTTCGAAGGTTCGTCTATGAACATCGGTCATCGTCAAATTAACCCTGATCTATGATGGCGAGCGTCAATTGAAGGCCGTAAAGCTCAGCCATTACACATGACGTAAAATCTCCCAAAATATAGACAATAATGAAAAGATCTTACTTGTTATCTGCTGTTATACTTGCGTTGTTGTTTGGATCAGCATCGCAATGCAGGCACCAACCAATCCAGAATACCACTTTAGATCACACCACATATACAGCACTAATTGGATTTGGTTTTAAAAAGTTTATTAAAAGTTCTTTATGGGTAATGTTCAAATGTCTTAAAGTAAAAAGGTTACAAATTTACGTTAAATGTTAATGTATAAAATGTTAGATGAATGCACCCATTCCGTTCGAGCCTTCGAGGTCTGGTAATGCACTGATGCTATTAATAAAATTGTCACATAGGAACAAGTACCTCGATTGTTATAAGCTGCTGTGTTAGCAAGTGTTCGATTGCTTAGACTGGACACATTTCAGTTCTCAGTCTCAGCCTTAAGCTTGGAAACTAATGGATGGCAATAAGCTTGCCTATATGGGATCTAAAAAATGTGGGTATAATGCACATCTGCCCTCTCCACCAGTGAAAAACATGACGCTATGTATGTACGCATAATATGAACAAATTAAACTTGAAACATGAAGAATAAGACCAAATGTATCGTTGTAAATGGTTCCAAACAAAGTGTGGCATTAACTTTATTGTATTGTATAGAGCGTCCGCGATGAGAGCAGTACTCCGCCGTTGTACCGGCATAGCTACGCAGCGCGGGATGACACGAGCTCGCCCGGCTCGGCCGCCTCGGCCTCGCCTCGTCCCTGCAAAGACGACGACGCGCCACCCTCCACGCCTTGCACCGACTCGCACGACTTCTTCTCACGTAAGCATGATCATCGTCATCAACAAAATAGCTCGATATGTGTGGACGTGACTCAGTTGAGATAAACGCAGACGCTGCCTCGTAACGCCGCAAATGTCTTTCGTTTGCTTGAAGGTGCGTTGATTGTCAAACGTGCACACACCGGTAACTTACACGTTTTAACTAACAGTCTTTACTGATTTATATGAAAAATAATGAATAAATGTATAAATAATAATATATATATAATAATTAATAAGTTGTTTACCTAAAATACACAAGCACACACAAGCTAAGATTGGAGTAAACCTGCTACATTTAATTGGGTCACAAAAAGAGTGCTGGTGCCGGTTTTTATATAATATTGTTATGTTCGTATAGCGGATGGTGAGCGTAAGTCATCGTGCGGTGTGTGCGGCGCGCGACTAGGTCCGGGTGTGGCTCAGGCGCACTTCTTACAAGAGCTGCAACATTTGTACAGCCTCAGCGCGCTGCCGAGGGATGCCTCCGGGCCACCCACGCACTCCTTACATCATCAAGATGAAGATGCACGCTGGGAAGTATGTGGCACATGGTTATAGCTATATTATATTTCACTGCTGCGCTTACAAATTATCTTGACCTGTTTTACAAAAAAAAAACATTAAATAGCATCGCCAATTGTTTCAATCATGGCGATACAAACTAGTACTGCAGTAATTATTTATAATTATGTACATGTTAAATCCTGTGCCGTCTGCAACCAACGGCCGCCCGCAACCTTGACCAGGTAAATTAGGTGAGGCCTATGTGAAGCAGTGGACTTTGTTGGGCTGATAATATATTATGACGATGATGACATGTTATATTTGTATGATACTCATTTGAGTAAATTTGTAAATAACATGACTCACGGAATTACTACTAACATTGACAATTTTCGTTTCGAAAATCTTTCATAGATTTAAGTAACATCTATAGCGTGATGTATGATGTGATGACCAATACCTATATTTTTATTTAACAAATTCCGCGCAGAATGTTTTAAGGGCGGCGATTCGAGAGAAAAAGAATTGGCAATTATCATAAATACTGCTTATTGTTCGATTTTGTCGCCTAGTTTCATTCGGTCGCTTTAGTATGTAGCGCGCCTAATAGTTACCTATACTGCGTGTAAAGATAGACCGCAGTTTTAGTGATTCCACAATGGTCAATAAGGGGTCTATAACTTTTCATTTCGCGAACCGCTGCAATAATTTTCTCTTAATTCCTCGTTTACACATGACAACAGTAAAATTAATAATAAATACTTACAATTTATATCCATTTTTAGTGCTATTGTATCACCGTATTCGATACCGAGAGCTACCGATTTACACCCAGTACCAGTACTTGCACATATATACTTATAACTATATATGTCATTGTCGAAGTAAAGAATGAAGACTCACCATTATGCAAGTTATGTGTGTAATATAATAGTTCTTGCTTAACAGACATATCAACGCATACGCGCCAATCGTCAACGTCGCTTGAAGCTGCGAACACGCAAGCGCCACCACACTGTGGAGAGTATGTTGGGCTACGATCTTGACGAAGAGAGGAGGGAAGAGAGGCCGCGAGAACCAAGGCAGTATGATGCTGAAGACGAGCCCGTTGACGTGGAGGGTGATTCACTCGGGTGGCCTGAAGCAGCTATTAATGTTGATGGTAAGAATTCAACGATAGTACATTGTTTTTAATCTATAGTGATAAGATAGAATAGCCTACCTGATATAACATTTAGACGGCCTTGACATGACGTTATTGCAGGTGAGTAAGTCGCTATTTACCATAAGACGAAATCACTACTGTTGCTGGTAACTGAAGAAACAGTCTGCGCTAGTTCTACTACCGACCGGTATTGTCGGTTCGGCAGTATTTGTCGAACACCAAAGCCGAACCGAAGCAATTGCTGGTATTTCATTCAGGTCTACATATCCATAGACCTAGGATCCGCGCGCTACCGCCACATTATTCGATTCGGCAGTTTTTATGGAACGATAAAGCGACCCGTAGCCACTACATTACGTTCGGCATTTGCATTGGCATCGTTCGACTTGTCCTGATGTTGCCTAGCTAAAGCCGAGCGGCATTTAAACTAAAGTTAAAGAACATTTAGCTGCATTCAGTCGATTTTACTGTGCCGATTCTGGCCAGCCCGCTATGTATATAGCAACGAGTAGGCGATGCGATGATAACAACATTGAAGGGTAAAGTTAAGAGCTTGAAGAAAAAATAAAACAGTAACTAGCCTAGCTATAGTTACTGCTTTCACCTGGTACCATGTTACTTCACTTGGTGGATAGCTCAGTTTATTGATTTATTACTTTGTCTTAAATTCAATTAATATGTGTACATCTTAAACTATTGTTTTCAGAAAAGGAACCACGAAACGAAAGCGAGAAGCTACACCTGAACTACGCAGAGGATCTCGAGATCTCGAGCACCAACGACGCGATGCAGTCACCTGAACGCGTGAGGTATTTTTTCTCTAAGATTCCCCACCATACCTTATCCTATTAACGTTCCATGACCATTAACGTCACTTTAGGCAAAAGGAATCTAACAAAAAAAACCGGCCAAGAGCGTGTCGGGCCACGCTCAGTGTAGGGTTCCGTAGTTTCCCGTCCGTCACAATAAGTGTTCCCACTTATGAGTTTAAAGGTGGGTATCCATACTATCCATTATGTTCGCGATCCAGCAGCGCTCCGCGCTCCTGCAACAGCTCCCGGTAGTGGGTACGTGCGCGAACACGGAGCGTGCAATATTGCACGCTCCGCGGCAGTCGTTCCGACTCGTGACGGTTTTTAGCGCGAACACAAAGGGGAGCGCAGTGTGTCAAAGGGGAGCGCATGTAAAGGGCGCGCGACAGATCCATTGGATCAGTTGCAGGAGCGCGGAGCGCTGCTGGAGCATGAACATAGTGGTAACCCAACTTAAAAAAGACAGACAGAGTTACTTTCGAATTTATAATATTAGTTAGGACTCCTAAGACTACGACTAGCTGTGCCCGCGACTTCGTTCGCGTGGTTATCGAAAACTAAAATGCGTCTAAAATAAGTCCTTTAGAACCTTTACTACCTCGTACGTGCTCGTACTTCAAAATTTTCAATCAAAGTTCGAATTGTTCGAAACCAAATCTTCCAACCAAACGATTAACGATCAAGACTTTTAACGACACTTTTAATACTTTCAATTTCAACACTCTATCTAACCCGCTTTGATTTCAAACATGGGAGAGGGTCATTCAGTCACGGAGAATCTTAACACCGCGATTCAGGAAAATGACGTCAGATGCACAACGCCATCTATCGAAAGAGACAACAGACAGCCATTCCAAGAATGCTGAAAATGCGTCTGTTGGTCATTGTCTGTTGGTTATACTTTAAGTAGCACCCTTACAATTTCTTTTTAAATATTTTCGATTTACTAAAACCATTTCTACCTTTTGCTATCACAACTTTTAAAAGTTATCTTGTGAAGGCATTTATTAATAAGTACCAAGTACCATATTCCTTTGATAGATGTCGTTGCATGTCTCATTCTTGATCATAATGATAAAGTTCTTGAAAACTATAAATTCATGAATTGGGTTACTAATTAATACATAGACGTGCCAGAAGTTTTCGATGGTAATTTTGAATTGCGAGAACCTATTTTAATAATTATTTTTTTGTTTGAAAAAAGATACGTTCAGGATAATAAAATATTATGTAAACGAAGTTAAAAAAAAAATACGGGCAAATGAAACTTGACCTCTGTATTGTATAGGCGCTCATACGATTCAGGGACCAAATTATATTGGTTAACTGCAGTTTCCATCTGTTGTTTCCATCCAAGTTCAAAATAATTTTCCTAGAAAGTCCTTATAAAGTTCTACTTTTCAGATTTTTTTCGTATTTTCTAAACTTATGGTTCAAAAGTTAGAGGGGGGGGGACGCTTTGTTTTTTACTTTTGGAGCGATTATTTCCGAAATTATTGACATTATCAAAAAATGATTTTAGTAAACCCCTATTCATTTTTAAATACCTTTCCAACAATATATCACACATTAGGGTTAAAATTAAAAAAAAAAACACTTCCCACTTTACATATAGGGGGGCTACCCTAATAAAACATTTTTTTCCAATTTTTATTTTAGCACTTTGTCGGCGTGATTGATACACATATTGGTCCCAAATTTCAGCTTTCTAGTGCTAACGGTCACAGAGATTAAGCGAGGACGGACAGACAGACAGACAGACATGGCGAAACTATAAGGGTTCCTAGTTGACTACGGAACCCTAAAAACTGGTATAATTGAAGAACGCCAAACAATAGTGTTAACGATACTGATATACTTACCCCATCATCATAACAGCTATCAGTCTACCTCTCTTTATGCCTGTTTATGTCAGATTGATAAATAATAAATATTTTTTTGCTAGGGCCTATAAAAACCTGTATAAAAAAATTGGGTGCGCTGTTTATGATTGATCCACAGTAGCTATGAAGCAAATAGTATGGATGTTATGTTATGGATGGTACTTATACATGTTAAGGCCTCCCCCTTTGCCCAGAGCAGTGAGCTGACGCAGGCAAATTAACTATATATTATGCCGCTTCCGTAGGATTGAGACGCCCAAGTCCGTGTCGGTGGAGTGTCCTGCGAAGGCCGAGAGCGCGGAGCGTCCAGCGGAGGTGTCGACGACAGAGTGGGGCTCAGCCCCCGACTCGTGGCCGGCGCTCGCAGCGGAGGCCTACATGCAGGCTGCGCGCCACAAGATGGACGGCGAAAATCTGCCTTCTTCCACAGACTCACGCAACTGAATCTTACTTCAATAAAGTCTTCTGAATATCACAAGCATGTAACATACGATAATTTGATGCCTAAATACAATAACAACGTCAAAAGTTTACCACAAAACACTTTTAGGTGTTGTTAAGTAGCCAAATTAGTAAAAAGACTATGTACCTAGTCATTTTACTAATTTGCGTGTATCTACCTCGAAATAAGACGCTATTAGGCCACATTAAAACGGCCAAAGTTTTTATTGTATTTTGAGACAACACATAGGTCTAAGGTTTCAATTAATGAAAAGTGAACAGATTATTTTCTAGTAATAGAAAAACAGAATTTGAATGCTCTTCACCACTTTCGCAACTTACCATGTATACCTACTTAACATGACTATAGCTACATGAAATCACATCATCTGTGGCTTGCTTTGCAAAACCTGAAATTAAATTAGTTTATTGTGAAGTTGTATAATTTCGGTGGAACCAAAAGTATAGAAATAATTTGATGAAGTTTAAGGATTTCAATTCTGAATTAAACTTGGACCTCCTTAGTTCTATTTCCCTCTATCAAATACAGCAACGAGTAGGGTTGCCACCTTTCTTTGAAAATAAAATAGTATTTTTTTCAAAATATTACAGAAAATATAGTACTATTTGGAAATTCAAGAAAAAAATAGTACCCATTTATTTTTGGTAATTATTTATTTATCCATGTGTATTTGTTATTAGTATTAACTTTGGTTAACAAACTCTTATTATTTTTAAAATAATTATAGGAATCATATATAATCATAGGAAGGTCCGCTGGTATAGAACAAGTGGAATAGAACAAAACTAGGAGAATAGCCCGAAACTTGGTCTCGAAGAAAGAAGCAATTTTTGTGAATCAATTACTTCAATATACAGAACTAATAGAGAGTATAGAGCGATTCTTTTCTATCGTATAAATACACTGTTAGTTATCCTTTTAAATTGTTTATAACTTATGCTAAATTCTTATTCTTATTTTGCTCTTATTCACATTTCTTTATTAACCTAAGTCCTAGAGAATCGTTAATTTTATTCATGAGAGCGTCTGTAGATGGAATCATTACTAATTTTAAGATCATATTACTATATTAGATTTTACTAATTTATACTCATTGTTGTTTATTAATGTGTAAATAGATTTTAATGTTATATGTTCCTCAAGCGAGTTTGTTATTTTCATAGCTCTTCTAAAGGCTGGCCGCACATCTAGGTGAGTCGGGGCGCATCAAATTCCCAATTCTAGCACTAACTTGTAAGCAACGATAATCGATAGGTCACGCAATAAATATTATGTACCTATATACCATACAATAAACAAGTTGGTAAAATTTAATTCTGCGTGTATGAGTTAAGTTGAATTTAGCTTGTGTAGTCGACATTGATTAGGTATTAAGTCTAGAGAGGCGAAGAAGACCGAACAAAATATCTGAATATCCCATGAGATCAGCGCCATGGGAGCCTAGTGTCTGGACGGCAAAAAATAAATCTAAGTGAGGCATATCCGATGCGAACCTGACCTACCGCAATGTGCACTAGCCTTGATATAGCTATTTAGATTATTAAATTTCTACCTACTTCTAGACTCATATTTTACCATCTAGAATATCAACTGACCCTATTGTTGTTAATTGTTGTACATAATAAATGTGTCTGTATAATGTTATATAGCATATTATAATAGTTACTACCTAGTTAACTACTCTATATTCAGATAATCCCAAAGATTTATTTATCTCGATGTGCAGCTGCATGCCTAGACATAATACGAACATATTTAGTAGAACTTATAATCACTATCTTTTCCTCTATAAATAGTGTCAATAAAATAGAAACTCAATGAATATTTTCAATCTCTTTATATTATATGTCGTCATTTACAAACTTTTTCTATTCGCAGCCAATAGAGTGATACAACATATCTACAATTTTATAAAGACGTTAGATGTTACAAACATCATGTAAGTATTTGTACAGTCGAGTTCATTGCTATATTGCTACTTAAAAATAACAAACAATACCCGTCCTGTCAGTCGGGTAATGAACGTTAAAAAGATTCTTAATATTGTGACAGCTATAAGCATCATTAATTTGTGGTCAAGATTTAGATTCATTACTATTCGATTCCTTTTTTTAGTAACATGTATACAGGGTGTATACGACGATACGACATTAAATGATAAGGCAGCCAGTGTTAACCCATATAAACATATTCTAATTATAATCATTAAAAAAAAAAAAAAGCTACACATTATTTAGTCGAAAAATTTAAAAATATTAATCTATACATTATTTTTATATCATGGATGACGTTTTCGACAAGACGACGACAAAAGTGCGGAACAGAGTAAGACATAAGATAATATAAAAGAGTCAGAGATATTTAAATGAATTGAATGACGTAATGACAACAATTATGATCAACGTAAATACCTACAGGTTGTTTAAAACTGAAAAACTGTGAAATAAAGTAGGTATATTTGCGTCTAAACTATTGCAAATTTATATTTAATGTTTTTGGTAAAGCCTTCTAACATCACATGTTACTCGTGGTTTCATCGTATACACGCTGTATACGTACCTACAGCCAAAGGCAGAATTATTATATGAACAATTTTATAGGTATTTACTTAATGCGACGTTTCCACTCCGGCGACGTCGCATTTTAGTGTCATATTTCGCTATTTTCAATTTATATCACAGCTATATTTCAAAAATTGTATTATTTACAGTTTATAGAATTACGAAATGTAATAACTAGTAAGTATCCGTAATGCTTAAAGTTATTTTACTATAAAAATTACGCCTTGCATTTCCAATGTTTTATTCGCATATAAATAAAACTGTAAACAAAATTTAACAGTTAAATTTTTAAATAATAATATTTTCACTCATTCACACAGCGCCATCTAGTCCCAAACTAAGCAATTATATTTGCTTGTGTTATGGGTACGTATCATTAAACAACTGTTAACTACTTAATATATATTTTTTTGTAGATAAATTACACCCAGACACAGAAAAAAAATCATACTCATCACACATTTTTCCTGGGTGGGAATCGAACCCATGACCTCCAGCTTAGCAGTCAAGATCACTAGCCACTACTCCAACAAGCCAGTCAAATAATATCTGAACAGTGTGCATAAATAGTTATGAATCATAACTATTTATGCACACATGAATACAATATAATATCTGTAGGTAGGTACATGTTAAAATAATTCAAGTTGAACTTGAATACTACATCATAAAGATGATTTTAAATTGCTAATCTTAAAATTGCATGGTCAAGGAGTTTGCAACAATATTTTATTTCTGGCTACATTAACCTTAAATGACGTTTTCTACATGTATGGGAAAAAGAAGAAGAAGCTTAGTTTGCACAGATATTATTGAAGCTACAACTACTACAGCTACTACCTTCGATCAATATTTGATCGAAGGGTATTATTGTTTCATTCGGTTCATGTACCTAGGGTGGAAAACCAGAATATCGATTCAACACAAATTGCATTTAATCACCTTGGCTCAAGGTGGATTCTCGGACATACTTACGTTTCCGAGTATCCATGTCAAAATGAAAATACCAGATCGGTTTAATAGTCGGCGTTTAAAGGCGGGCATCCATATTTGCCACATCCTACGTACAGTCAGCGTCAAATTGATCTAAATTTGCACAGTAGTCCAAAATGATGTAAAAACAGAATTTCAATTTTATTATCGCATTCAAGGTAAGGAAAATGCTCTAAGCATGCAGAGTGGTCAAAATCTGGATTGTCACACTTCGTCAACCGAAGAAAAATACTTTGCCAAAAGTTGAAGATTTATTGTACAGGTTTACATAAGTGTAGTTTTAATATTATGAACGATATTTCTCGTAGTAACAGGAGTGAAACGTTGACTTTCGGTTCATCTTCAAGGATTCTCAACAACAATAAATAAAATGATGCTTAATACCTATCCAGGGGGATATGATGACACTACAAATTGTTCATGATACCTAAAATTGGGTTTCTGGGGAGTATAGCGCGTCAGGGTTAACAGATATTATAATCATGTTTCAGTAAATTTGCATTATTATATAAAATACCTACTCTCAGTGACCAGTCTCATAATTTATAATTATCAAATATTTGTCAATATTTCTCTGTAAAGATAAGTACTATACTTTTACTGTGACAAAATATAATAGCAACCTGCTTAAAGATCATATTTACAATGATTACTGTCCGCCCGCAGTGCTCAAACGAGACGAGGATACGATGTACGGGCTTACCCGGAGCGGGTCTTGTACGGACCAATCCGCGTCGTTGTGAAACGATGTTTTACTTTTAGCGCCTAACACACATCTTCATTCCGGAAGCCCGGACAGTCCGTGCGAGTCACCCGGACAGCTCTGAAACCAGTCTAAATGATTCTGGTCTTCTTTTACAGGTGCCTATGTCAACAACACAGTTTGGGTAATAGGTACTATAACCACTTGGATTGAAATCATACTCTTTGCCGCTGTAATCGTTTTGGCAATAAAGATGATTCAAACCAAGTGATTCCTAGTTTTCGATATATTGCATTACATATCGGCAGCATCGATGTAGGTATCCCCAAATTATAATATTAAATATTAGTTACTTGGTAGTGATTAGGATTGATTGATCTTTTTTATTTCGTGACAAAATTCATAGCCTTAAGTAAAAAAAAAACACTCAAGGGTAGCTAAGTAATGTCCAAAATGTGGAACATTCAATTCACTTTGAAAAATCGGTCATGATTTAGCTTATAGCTGACTTCTCAAAGTGTCTGAATTAACTGATCCATATTTTAGACAATAACTAGAGACCCTTGAGAGACACATTTTTTTATTACTTTTTGTTAGAATCAAATTTAGTTACGAAATTAAAAAAATATCCGGTCTCAATCCAAATTAACACAAAATATTAACGAAAGATATTAAGGAAAGATCGTTTTTAATCATCTTTATTGGAATATACTGCAATAACACAAAATCACTATTGAGGGTTAATCAGATATTACTTAGTTAAATAAGAAATACATGATACTTCAAAGCTCTTTTCTCAATAACTATAATATCATCAGACCTCGCTAATATGTGGTTAGTACAACAATTCGATTGTTCCCTGATTATTTTAGAAACTTGAGTCTTTACGCACAAGCCATCAAAATAATTTAAAAAATTAAATTATGATACATACAGCTCTTCTATGGACAACCGTACTTTTTTCCATTACGATACAACTTCAGAACAGCTTTACCAAGGAGGTTGCAATGCAGTTTTTCTACATAGGTTATCTGTGGACGCGGCACGCAATCAGCAAATGGATTTTGGCGATAAAACGTTTACAAATAAATGCAAACGTATGCTGTTATTTTACAAAGAATTTAGAGATTAGATAAAGTGGTGTATGAAACCGCACTTAATTTGTTCTTAAAACACTCGCTCACAATCCTATTTTAAGAACCCTTATTAGGTATACAACAGTTTCATAACCTACTATTCAGACCTTTAGTCGGAGATCGTCCAATACGCAATTCGTCCAATTACGATTGTACTATGATCGGTATGACGGTTCAAAACGCATATACGGTCCAAAACGCAAACCGTCCAAGACGTATACGTTCCAAAAATGGTCAGACAATAATTTATGGATATTCCTGCATTTTTTTTTTTGGCATTTGAGTAAAAGATTAGACATTTAGCATTAAACTTAAATTAACTGTTTAAGTATTAACTTTAATTCAAGAGTTTCAGACTCATACTAACACTAGGTATATACATAAATAAAGCATGGCGGGCTTTTGAAAACGTAAATGAATGAATGCATTTGAATAGGCATAGGATAGAATGAAACTAAAAAAATAATAAAAAGTTTGCGTTTTGAACCGAATGCTTTTTGAACGGTTTGCGTTTTGAATGATCTTGGACCAATTGCGTGTTGGACGGTCTCCGACTACAATTTTACTGCTGTGTAGTGTAACTATATAGTAAATATTAAGGACAGTGGATAATTCATATTATTTCATCCTTCTTGGTTCTTTTTGGTGATAATATTGACTAATCGGTTATATAGCTCGTTTTAAAAACAATTTAATGATTCGAGAACATTTTAACAGTGCAATTGAAAAACATTGACTAGTCAAGAAACGAATATTAATGTGGTATTTCCTATTGGTCAAGCTTGAAACTTGAGTGCCGGTAGTCCTCTGCCGCCGATGCGGATGCTCGCAATATTTGGTCGTTATCTGTTCTATAGTCGTTGACCACCTGTTAATAATATAAGCAATTGTTAGTTTGAATTACTTAGAGCTTGTAAGGTTATCGGCTGGATATGTCTGGTAAGTAGCGTAGATAACACGAAACTGAGACAGTACTCTGAGTATTGTAAGCACTGTACTCATACTCACCCTGCATATTTGTTGTTCCCGTGCGACAAGTTCTCTTGATAGTTCTTCCTTGCGTTGTTGTAGAGCTGGGTCGCCTTTCCCTTCCTTTATACATTTATTGATTCTATTATATTCGCGGTACAAGTTGGCAAACTCTGTAAGATTCTGTTTCGCTATCTGGCTAGATGCACGTCCCTTTGATGTTGCCCCATCAAAATCTTCGTGGTTTGTTGTGAGGCTGCTTGAAAGATGATTTACATTATTTTACTTTCTGTACTGTGTGATAAACAAAAAAATTTAAACAACAAATTATAATTATGCGTTGATAATTTTAAAAAATTAAAAAAAAATTTAAAACATCTCATATTAATAAAAGCTAGTGTTCGAGAGTTCGGATTGTATCGTACGACCTTATGCATGTCTTTACAAATTAATATTGTTTAGCATTGCGAGGCTTTATATTGTATATTACAAAATCCAAATATTTCAACAATTGCGTGGAACCCCGTAGCTGGTAAGTATCTTGAACAAACGTTGCGCAGGAAAATTGGTTTTAGCAACGCCCATACTGTTTCAAAAGTACTTACTTACTACAAAAAAGCAAACATTTAACCACCATTTATTTGAAGTTTTACAAAAATATAGTGGAATTACCTATAATGTAATACGATGGAGGCGCAAAAGGGGATATTTACGGTCGGGCCATTGCACTCAACCGGTTATGGAATTAATTTAAGTATTGTAGTTACTCACTTGTACATGGAAGTGTAGAAGTAGTGGGGACGACTGATGGCTCTGAGGAAACGTGGTACCATGCCATCTCCTTCACGATACATAGACAACAGGCGGTTGTACGACATGTACTTGTATGATGGGAGCCGCACTAGACGCTGGCCCACTCTGATTGAGTTAATCAGACGATTGTCGAGTACTGGCTGCGAAACCACAGTTTTTTTTTTTCTATAAAGTCTGTTAATTATAATATGCGCTAGAAGCCGCAATGTGCTCTCTATCAATAAAAGTAAGGTGTTTAATTCCAGATTCCTAAAGAAGCACTGTGTTATGTGTATCACCTACGAGACTCATTTCTCGGATAACTTACAGGAAAAGAATCAAATTTCAAAATAGTTTTTGGGTTTGACTCATCTTTTATTACCATCATCATCATCATATCAGCCCAATGACATCCACTGCTGAACATAGGCCTCACCTAATTTCCGCCACAGCGAGCGATTACCATACATATTATAAAAGGCTTTGTCCTGACTGACTGACTGACTGACAGACAACGCACAGCCTAAACCGCTGATCGTAGCGCACTTGAAATTTGGAGGGTGTGTTTGTCCTAATGTCTAGAGCTACTCATAGTGTTGCCGACAACAGGTACTGGTACGCTCGTTCATAGAATTGTTGAAGGAGTTACTCATTATCTTGCTCAGTAGGTATTTACACCTAATTTTCCCTTTTATTTTTATAGATACATTATTCACAAATTTACAAAAAAGAATATTTACAAATAAAACTAAACAAAAATAATATATGAGAAACCATGCCAACTATCCATACATATTATAAAAGGCTTTGTCCTGACTGACTGACTGATAGACAACGCACAGCCAAAACCGCTGGTCGTAGCGACTTGAAATTTGACTTGACTAGAGGTGTACTAAGAAAGGGTTTTTTAAAATTCAACCCAATGATGATGAGTCAAACCCAAAAACTATTTTGAAATTTGATTCTTTTCCTGTCAGTTATCCGAGAAATGAGCCGAGAACCCCTAAGGGGGTGAAAAAGGATAAAAACGATTGTATGAAACTTCTTTGTTTATTAACTCATAGATTTGAAAATTTGATTTGGGGTACTACTATCAAAATAAAAAAACTCTCATCAATATTTTTGACAACGGTAGCTTTGGAAGGGTGAAATTGGGGATGAAACTTTGTATGAAAAAGATCTTTGTTTTGAAGTTAACGTTTTGCAAATTAGTATTGGGATAGGAACATGTTGTTTTGAATATTTTTGATAGGGATGGGTTCAGGGGGTGAAATACATATATACATAGCATGAAATCTATGCAATCAATCATGGGATCTATGCAATCCCGAAATAAATGGATTATTATTATTATTATTATTATTATAACGCCTTTTTCCCGAAGGCTACCCCTTTGTAGAGGTGTTTCGCACCCACATTTCGCCAGCCATGTTTCGTCCCATGAAATAGGAGGATGAAATAGTTGTGAAAATTATTAGAAATTGATATGGATGTCATTTTCGAGGTTTTCAGGGACGCTGATTACATAAACGTTATCTTTAATGACGTAAAATGAAATTCAACTCCTGTAGTGGGGTGTTGTGGAATTAATGAATTGCACTTAAAACAAAGACCTATGTAATATCGAAATCTACGCGGACGAAGTCGCGGGCAAAAACTAGTATAATATAATTAAATAGGAAATAAGTACATACTGTTATCGGGGTATTCTTCGTGTGGCACATTGGTACATGACTTAAACCTGTAAAAATGCATATTCATTTTATAAGAAGTAAAAATTTTTATAGACGCTTGACCGCGCTGATGCCGCCCTTACTTTCCTATTACCAAATAGAATAGTGTTCTCAGATGGTGCCACCAACGCCTGCCACCTAACCAAAGATCCATAAAAACTGTAGCTGAAGTATTCATAATCAATTATATTTAAGAAAGTATAAATAATAAACAGGTAATCTATGGGAGAACTTACTTAAACCTAAATGAAAATTAAGTCAGACTGTCTTCATGCAGATGCCGACGAATATACCTAATATATTCAATTTTTACCGACTGTCAGGACGGGTATTGTTTTTACTTCATAATTATTATAATCTACATAATAATTATGAAGTAAACATACGATATCGAAAAAGGAATCGAGTCCTCGATAGTCGGGAGTGTAGTTTGTCCTACCATCTCTCGTTTACTGTGTGCTATCTGTTAAATATGTGTGTTACTTGAATACTTTTGATAAATTTATCTTGTTTTGATGTGTGGTACATCTATTGGATAATAGAGGTCGCCAAAATGATAAACACTATTTGGGGTTTAAAAAATTAAGAGCTGCCCTTTTTGCTAAAATGATATTTCAATAAAAAATAAATGTAATAATTTACCCATGTGATGTGCGATAGTCGGTGGTATTCCCGATAGCGGCTGTTGTATTTTAAGCCCATTTAGAACCTGAGAATGAGACGTTTCGATTTAAAACTATAAAAACTCTCGTGGCTACATGGTTTAACTACATAATATTATGTAGTTCGATCGTTCGCACGTGAACTTTTTTTTTCAGTGGGTGCAAACCATACAACAAAATAGATACCTACGTTACTTTTTTATTCCACTGGTGCGATCGATCGAACCATGACTTTTTCATTAGGTTCAAACAGCAGTATTAGAGACGTTCGCAAAAGTGGGTCTCACTTAAAGAAATTGTTTAACGTTATTGTTACTACTTATAGATAATGTTGTTTCTGCTGGAGATTTGACTCCAAGTTTATAAATGTTATGAAAATTTCATTTGAGGGTAGTGGTAGAAGACTGTCTAGTAGGTTAACGATTTTTTTTAAAGTAAATAGGAATTTGGTTATGTTTTCGACGTAAAAGGCAAAGGCGTTTAAAAGGCAGGTAATGCATCTTTGACTGCCCGGTGATGCGAATGTCCATGGGTTACAGAGACCTAACTCAACCCACTTGCTAGTTTGCCACCTCTTTTACCTCTCTATATATAAAAAAAATCTAGCCGTCTATGGAATCGCTCTTTTCTGTTTCTATCTTTTTTTGTCACTTACAACCGTCATTTACTAAAGCGAGAACGAGAGCGGGAAAGCGAACGCACGCAGCGTAATCCACGAGGCGCTTAGTTCTCACTCTCTATGTCGCTCTTGTAAATGATGGTTAAAAGTGCCTGAAAAAGAGAAGCGCAGAAAAGTGCGGGTCGGTTCGGCTACTTACTACTTCTCATTTGTGTACTCTGTTTTTCTCGGCAAAAAAAAATAGTCTAAATGGGCTATACATTCCTACACACACTCACTTGTTGGATGTTTACACCGATATTGTGCGACGGCGCTGTACTTTTAGAGACCACGAAGGGTATATTTGTACGATTGCCGGTTTCGTAGTAATAGCGCATCCCCGCTTGCTTCATTTGTGACGCGACTGTTGGTAGCTCATATCCGTGACTCCGATACTTGCGTCGCACGTGACTCCCCTGATACATACGATTAATGATGCTTAAATGAAAACTTCTTTGTGGAAAATAGAGCATACTGCTCTGCATATAGCTGTGAAGGAAATTGTTGTGAAGCAAAACAGGTGATGAAAATTAAAGACCAAATAATGATGGTATTAACAAGTCCGTACTCCAATAATGACAATTGACAATAAAAATTTAAATATCCGAAAATATAGGTGGTATATTTTCGGATATTTAATTTTTTTAGAAAAAGATATTACTTTTTTAGTTGAGTGTGTGTTCTGTTTCAACATCCGGTCGCTGGTCAGGTCCTCCAATGTTCTGCTATTACGAACTGAAATATAGAAATAAATAGATTTAGTTACACTTGGCTGAAGCAAAGGAAAATCATTGATGGACAATTGTAATGAGAACATATTTTAAGATTGGCGACCGACAGAATCTTCTTCTGATATAGTTTAATAAATAAAATAATAATAAGCTCTGGATAGAAAGTTACTGCATTCCGCATGCATCATCCACGATCATCAGTAATGAGGTTGTACATCCCACGAAAGTGTGGGGGTCGCGGCTTGTTATGTAGCAAGACCTTACACAACCGCGAGATGTGCAACCTCAGAGAATATTTTCTGAAAGCTGACGTGGAAATGCATCGGGACGTAGTGGCAGATGATAACGGACTCACTCTAGTCAAGGAGAATTGGCGCAAACCGGTAATACTTAGTACTGATGGCCGGAGGGAAATGTGGAAAGGGAAAGAGCTGCATGGACGATTTTACGTTAAAGTTGATTTATTAACATATGTATCCTTGCTGCGTTTCGTTAACCTATTTGGGGCTTTGTCTGCGCAATTATGGATGACGTTATCATGACGAACAACTACCGGAGACATATACTGAAGGACGGAACGGTTGACATTTGTCGAATGCCACCGTCCTGCAGAATCCCTTACGCAGACATATTCTCTGGCTGTCTTGCGAACGGCGAGTATTTGCATAGGCACAACCAAGTAGCCAGGATTGTCCACCAGCAACTTGACCTTACAACCTTGTGGACTCAGAGGTACCGTATTATATGTATGTGCCCGGCCCAGTTCTCGAAAATGGCCATGCCACGACATACTGGGATCGATCTATCATCACAGATCGGACTATTGTAGTCACTATTAGTGACAACAATATCGGGTTTAGTGAGTCACTAAACTCGATATTGTGGTGATAGATCGATTAGAGCGCCTTGCAGAGATCATCAATATTACCGTTCCTCATGACGAGAATCTCGTAAAAGCAGAAAAAGACAAACAAGTAAAATATTTGAACCTTGCACAACACGAGATAGTGGGATTGGGATGTGGATTCGGCGATCATTTTTCCGATAGTCATCTCAGTCAATCGACTGATTGCCAAGAGCCTCCATCGACACCTGAAGAAGCTCGCGTTAGATGGATAGGTCGTGGGTTTTTATAAATGAAAATGTAATTTTATGAGAATTTAATGTAATAAAGAGGAATAATAATAATGAAGATTTAAATCCAGTAACGATTATAAGAGACTGATATACAAATATGCAGATATAAACAAATATAATGATGATAAATCTAGATAAAAAGACTGCGGTGAACTGGCTAAGAAGAATGCATATCCCGACTATTTAATAACACTCCCACATGACCACTGTATTTTCGACTGAAAAGCGAACTTGTTGAACTTGTCTTCAAAATTTTTTGAAAGTATGTAAACATTAGAAAGTGTAAAGTTTTGTGGCATATTGCCTTAATTCATTATTTACTGCTACATTTTATATCTAACAGTAACATAATCGAATAATGCTGACGCACGGAATTGGTTAATATAAAAGACAATGTTATTAGTATTTAGCTCTCTTTAAACAACTATGATAATGGAAACAACTTAAATATACGTATTCTACTCCATACTGGGTTTCTCTACATCATCACCAATCATTTAACAATACAGTTTAAAGTACTAATAAATAATATCTACCCTTTTTTGGCTTGATAGGTTGCGCAGGTTCAATGATATCCGTATTTTGCCGCTGAAAATCATTCTGTGCGTAGTTCTTAGTGAACAATTCTACCAAAGGTCGCTCTTCTGGCACTACAATCATAATACATTATTAAGACAAACCAAGAATCTCAGTCAGTATGAATGAAAGAAATGTAATGAAAAAAAGGTTACAAATTATTACATTATACAACATTTTGTAGAGTATTTGTATCCAAACTGTATAAACCACACAGAGCATTGGTGAAAACCCATTACGTTATCCAACCTGAAAATAAAACTGAGGTGACAGTTGAGTAAATTAAATAAGTGTTAACTCACCTTGTGTGGTCTGTTTGGATGGTCCTCGTCGTCTCACACCACTGTTTCGCCATAAATTATTGCTTTCATCTAAACAAAAATACAAAAACCAACTGATGTTTAATGGTAACCGCTGCTTCTGGATATAAATGTGTTCTATCCAGAAAGAGAACATAGCTAGGCCACTTCCTACTTCTACCGAAAAGGAAAATAGGCAAGAAAAGGAAAACGAGAGGAGGAATAGGGTCTTCGGCGCTCCACACTCACCGGATGAAACGCAACATATACATACATAAAGATCACACCTCTTTCCCAACAGAGGGGTAGGCAGAGACGATCTTTGGCTTCTTCAACATTCATCAGTCTCAGTCAGCAGTTTTTATGCATTCTCGCCGGTTGAGGGTACTCCTGATCTGTCCCTTCTTTAGAACGTCACCTATTTGTACGTCATGGTACGTTCTTCTAGGCTGCCTCTTTCAACGTTTCCTTTCACATTCGCCTCATATATTTGTTTTGTCACTCTTCCTTCAACTGTCAACATACCTTTTTCTATTCGCGTTACAACATCTACTTTCAAGCCACAACGTTCCCTTTTTACACTATTTTTATCCTCTCACTCAAATTTACCCCAATCATACTTCTTAAAGCTCTCATTTCCACAGCATTTATTCTACTTTCATGCTTCTTCTCCCATACCCAACTTTCACTTCCGTACATCAGTGTTGGTACCAACACCCCCCTATGAACCGCCAGACGAGCTTTCTGCGAGATCTTCTAGCTATTCATAAAGGCGTGCAGCACGCCAATCACCATGTTACCAGCATTCACTCTCCTTTCAATATCATTGTGTGTAATAGTGGCATTACTCTCGACTGGCCTCTTGGTCTAGTGGTTAGTGACCCTGACTGCTAAGCCGGAGGTCGTGGGTTCGATCCCCACCCAGGACTAATCTTTGTGTGATGAGCATTAAGGTTTGTTCTGTGTCTGGGTGTAATTTATCTATAATATGTATGTATTTACAAAAAAAAATGTATTTGAGTAGTATATCAGTTGTTTAGTACCCATAACACAAGCAAATATAATTGCTTACTTTGGGACTAGATGGCACTGTGTGAATGTGGTAGAATATTATTATTATTATATTATTATAAAATTCCACCCTGTAAATTTACAAACAAAAATTGTCGTAACAAGTCAGTTGTAATACCTATTATATTGTTGTATAAATTATATAATAAGGAGGCAAGCCAATGTATATTAGTCTGTACAAGAGATATTCTAAATATTATACCTTCTTTAAATGGTACTTCCTTGGGTAGGTGCCTCTGACGCCTCGGAGGCGTTTTTGTTCGACGTGGTTCTTCTAATTTCCTGCCCATTCGTAACTAATTAATTTATAGAACTTGATATTATTTTAAAACTAAATTAGACCTACACACCCTTTGAACAAGTCGCTGTAAACCTAATAGGATATTACAAATATAGTACCTAGAACATAGGAAATTTCTGCAAAGATATTCTTATGTTTCATATTAATAAGTTGGTACACCTAGCTACAAGATAATTTAGAAAGTATAGTCACAGGCTACATCTAAAATGAGAAAAAGTAAATATAATTAAAAAAATTTAATAACCCGACTGCAAAAAATCAACAGAGAGTAACGCACTAAAAAGACCGTAAAATTATTGTAATATTAATATTATTATACCTGATTAAATTTAAATACATAACATATACAGTCGTGGTCAACTAATTAGGGACATTCAAGATAGTGAAGAGCTATAACCGGTTATGTACATATAATTATAAAACCCTATTGATTTCTAAGCACCTATTATTTGCATAATTTGGTCCGATTATTATGCTATAAATGGCTGTAAATAAAAGATTAATAAAATAGAAAAAAGTATTTAATTTCAAAGGTTAATCATGTATTCAATTTTAATGTACAATTGTGTAGCTGGACACTTAATTAAGGACAGTAAAGTATAGTGAAAAATAGAGTTAAACAAAACTAATATTCTGCAGTATTATAATATTTTTTATAACATATTTGCTCGTAAAGGGTCTCTTATTTCACCAATTTCAGTGTTGTAATGTATCTCATTACGCACTAGTGCGGTAATGTAAAGTAAATTGCACGGCTTCTCATGCTCACATACTAATAATCAAGGGGCTCCGTACGTAACGAACGGTACCTATTTTTTAAAATCTTAGCAAAGAGTTTTTATGTCAGAAAAGTGGTCAACATTTTATGAATAAAATTAATTAACTTTAGTAGATAAAATAATTATGATATAATTATATAAAATAAACATTTAATTCTTTAATTTAATTAATTTAGACCATAAATTACAACCATTTATCTGTACTAAAACACAAAAATATTAATTTACTTTATTAGTAATACTGGATGTTTTTGTGTTTTTGCCTTTAAAAAAAAGCGCTGATGCGCCCGCATCGATAATTTGTGATAAGTAAAAATAATTCCGCGCGCTATTTCTTTTCGCTGTATTTGTTTTTTCTAAAAAGTCCGAATTTTATTTATTTCCTCGCAAATATGTTATAAAACGTCGTATGACACACGTGCGCTTTGATAATTACAGCCTCTGCTTTCTTGTAGCCCTCGCCGGCTGTAATTAACTTACCGCACTTGTATCATAATGTACTATTATAACATATTTGCTCGTAAAGGGTCTCTTATTTCACCAATTTCAGTGTTGTAATTTATCTCATTACGCACTAGTGCGGTAATGTAAAGTAAATTGCACGGCTTCTCATGCTCACATACTAATAATCAAGGGGCTCCGTACGTAACGAACGGTAATTTTTTTAAATCTTAGCAAAGAGTTTTTATGTCAAAAAAGTGGTCAACATTTTATGAATAAAATTAATTAAGTAACTTTGGTAGATAAAATAATTATGATATAATTATATAAAATAAACATTTAATTCTTTAATTTAATTAATTTAGACCATAAATTACAACCATTTATGTACTAAAACACAAAAATATTAATTTACTTTATTAGTAATACTGGCTGTTTTTGTTTTTGCCTTAAAAAAAAAGCGCTGATGCGCGCGCATCGATAAATTGTGACAAGTAAAACTAATTCCGCGCGCTATTTCTTTTCGGTGTATTTGTTTTTTTCTAAGAAAGTCCAAATTTTATTTATTTCCTCGCAAATATGTTATAAAACGTCGTATGACACACGTGCGGTTTGATAATTACAGCCTCTGCTTTCTTGTAGCCCTCGCCTGCGGCTCGGGCTAGCAATATCGCCTCGGCTGTAATTATCAACTTACCGCACTTGTATCATAATGTACTATAACAGCTCCATTTTATTACGTGTAAAATCGGTACCCAGTTGCAAAACCTTTGTTATTAATCACCGCTTGACACCGACGTGGCATAGACATTATCAGTTTCTGACATGTTTCGACAGGAATGTTTGCCTATGCCTCACAAAAAGCTTCATTAAGTTCATCTAAAGTTGTGGTACGATAAGTGGCAACTTTTTTCTCAATTGGGTTGAGGTCCGGGTTATTTACTGGCCAATCTAGCACTGATATTGACTGACTGTTAAGAAACGACTTGACTGAACGGGCGGTATGTTTCGGGCCGTTATCCTGCTGAAACGTCTTATAATAGGGAGATGCTCCTCAGCATAGGGAATCATAGTTTCCTCCAATATTGCCTTGTATTTATGTTGGTCTAAGTTACCCTGAACTTTCCTCACAGGTCCCACTCCACGTCCAGAAAAGGCACCCCACATTTTAATGTTTCCACCGCCATGTTTCACCTGCCTTTTTTGAATCTTGGATTCATTTCCGCTTTTACAGGACGCCGTACATATTCCCTTCCATCTGAAGAAATCAAATTAACCTTGTTCTCGTCAGAGAACAATACATGTTGCCATTGGGCGTAGGTCCAATGACCATATTTACGTGCAAAAGCCAAACGAGCATTTCTATGTTCTTTCTTCAACAACGGTACTTTGCGAGCCACTCGAGCACTCTTCCGAACAAGCTTGCTTCTACCAGACGTCGTCGAACGGTCCTCGCTGATACACCGGCTCTTTCGTCTGCCCCAAAAACTTCGTGTTTAATTAAAATAGAGCCTAGAAACATCTTTCTTAGCTAACCTGGTTATCATTCTATCTTCTTGCGGAGTTGTTTTTCTCGATCTTTTTGTTCTGGGCACATCCAAAGCTGTGTTATTGCGCCTGAAATGTTGCACTGCATTGCACACCATAGTTTTTTAACATTTTAAATGTTGTGCTATCTTTTGGTATGACGAACCACGCACGACAAACTTCAAGATAATTTTTCGTAGTGTTGAATCGCAACTTTAATTTTGCCCATTTTTCTTCAAAATAATTCTCAAAACTTAAAATTAAAAATCTGGATTGCCGCCAAAATTACCACAAAACATTAAGAGAAGAAATAAAAAAGTATTAAGATTCAAATTTTGAAATTAGAACACAATACCTCAGTGTCCCTAATTAAATGGCCAGCCAGCATTCGTTGAACAAATACCACTATGATAATATAATCTATCAGCTATTCTGTAAAGAGGTTTAATGTTTAAGAAGTTGTTATTGTTTGTATAATCGGGCACATCAATGACTATTGTACTTACATGTAAAAGATATGGAATATTGTTAAGACTCGCTGGAAAATAAATAATTAATTCACAATTTGGCTTTTTGATTGTCCCTAATTAGTTGACCACGACTGTATATATATTTGTAATCTCCATTTGATTCCCTTTATTGTGTCACTCTACTCGATTGGTTTGGTTAAAAAAAATAATAGAACTACTTACAATTTGGAACCATTCAATTATGTTTAATCTCTTTTTGAATATATGTAATCTCCTTTTGATTCTCTTTATTTTGATACAAAACTCGATAGGTTTGGTTAATAAAAATAATTAACTTCTTACAATTTGGCGTCAAAAGCCCGCCGTTTAAGTCTTTTTATTCTTAAAACCTATCTAAGGACACTTGGGTTTTCTAGACGAATCTAACGATACTCTAATTGTCAAAATCCATCCAGCCGTTTGGAAGATTCGTGGGAATAAAGAAATTTACAAACATACAAGATACGCGCGAAAAACAATACCCGTCCTGACAGTCGGGTAAAAAGAAACATAAAAAGAATAATATACATACATTTCCATTGCTTGATTAAAATCCTCATATTTATGATTATTATCAGCATATGAGTAATCTTGTCCGCAAGCCACTTCGTTCAGCCTCTCGTTGACTAAGATAATTGAGTTCGAGCACGCACCTAATTCATTAAAATTTTTGTATTGTAGTCGACGGCGCGTCAGAGACTACGAAAAATTATGTATCACCAAGACTCGACCACTGTAGCCACTGGTAGTAATCATGGAAATCATAGGAGCCTTTGTCAGGCAGTGACACAAAACTATACAGTTCACAATAGACCAGACCTGACATGAAAATCAGATCTTTTTAAATTTAAAAGTAATATCGTTTTAAATTTTGAATTATCTTCATCTTATCAGCCTAATGTAGTCCACAGCTTAACATAAGCTCCACCTAATTTCTGCAAAGCGAGAGATTTTGGGCCGCCTGCAACCAACGGCAACCGCAACCTAATATTGAATAATATTATTTTTTCTGCTATATATTTTATATCTACTAACTAACTGTTATGTTAAACATAATAAAAGCCACAAACAAATATTTATCATAATATAAATAATTAACCTAACAGCAGAAGGTAGGTATATACTAGGTTTACTAAAATTTTAATAATACTTACTGTCCCCATCAGCTTGAGATCTTTGCTGTCGGTTTCTCTGTTTTGTAAACAGCTTGTCTTCCGTTATTACCTAAAAATGTAAAGAAACGAAATTTGGTAGTTATAACTGATACAATGCTTATTAACAAAAAAAAAATGCACTGCTACTTAAATAGCCAATTACTAAGAAATTTATGCGAACTCTTGAAACGTTGGAGGCTTAGGTACTCTAGTTTTCTCGTCATATTAATCTATACATATAAAATGCTTTGTCCTGAATGACTGACTGAACCGCTGATCGTAGAAATCTGAAATCTAAGTTTCAGAGGTGTGTTCGGGTGTGTTCTTTGTTTCACGTAGGCATCCGATAAGAAAGGATTTTCCGCAATTCTACCCCTAAGGGGGTGAAATGGGAGGCAAAGTTTGTATGGGACAACGTGATTCCTAGGTCCAATCTACTTTAAATTTTGCATTAACATTTTTAACAGAATTGATGGAAGACGTGTTTCGTATTTTATTGAAATTCATTCAGAAATCTCACAGGATAGGGAAAAAACAGGATTTTCATTTTACGTAGTACAGTTTTCGTAACTATAGTTACTAAATACTATTGTTGGCATTTCATCAGTCTTTGGCACTATGTATTTTAAATACGAATATTAAGAATTCGTATATCACAAAATACGTTGACATCGGTTTTTCATATTCTTTCATGTCAATATAATTGAAGTTCAACGGTAGTTTTTAAAAACGTTACCCGATACTTGAAATATAAAACTTGCTACTCGCACCGTGATTGTCACTAAAACTCAGTGGACATATCTCTGTGATTGTCGCCTCTGCGTTCTAATAACACCTATTATGGGATGAGGTAAGATTAAACACCTCTTAATTAGAATATTCACATACTCAAAAAAACAAAAATCGGAGAGATGGATAGACGGGCGGACATGACGAAACTATAAGGGTTCCGTTTTTGCCACTTTGGCTGCGGAGCCCTAAAATTCTAATTAATATTAAGTGCCAATGACTGATACTTACTTAATTGTGATAAGAACTGTACTTTTGATGCCAATTACTGTACTTTTCGAAACATTTTATTTTTTTGTTCATAAAACAAATCTATGGTTTCCGCATCAAAGGGCGTATCTCAATCAATAATTATAATTTCTTCAGTATAAGAAAATTTGTTCTTTGTCAAAACAAAATGTACAAAGTAAAATGGAGAGCCTTTTGTTACGGAAACCATTGCATGATCAGCTGAATAAATCATAATATGTTTTTATTTCAAAATAAATGAATAATTAAAACGTTTTACGAATCATTAAAATCTGACTACTATTTATTTATTTATATATTCTTTACTGTACACCACGTAAACACTAAATACAGATATAGAAAAAGGGTACAAAATATAGGGACAATAGGCGGTCTCAGGTATCGCTAATTGCGATCTCTTCCTTACCTTAAGATGGATTTGTTGGAAAAATAAATGGTAGTGTGGTGTACGTTATGATTATTATATACTTACTAAAATATACTATTTTAATTTTTTTTAAACAAATCATGCTGTAGATGTAGATATCCTGGTGCTAATCATTATACATTCTCCCATATCTATTAAAAATGATTTGCAAGATTTAAAAGTTACATACGTACGTATATTGCAAGTTAATAGAAAGCTTGTAAAAAGAATACACGAATTTGAGGTATTCAAATAGGTTTGATTATGTAGTTTCTCAGAAATTAAAGGTCAATATGTTTTCAAGGACGCTGATTATGAAAATATTATTTACTTTGACATAAAATGAAATTCAACCCCTAAAGAGGTGAAAGAGGGGACCAAAGTTTGAATGGAGAAATTGTACCTATTGAGTGTCTTTTTGCTTTGGAACTTTATACATGTGATCAAAAACTCAAATAGTGTTCCCCGCTTTTTTTTTTAATTCAATACCAAAGGGGATAAAATTGTAATAAAGACGTTTAAAAACTAAGTACCTAGTTGCTAATTTTTAGGTTTTATGGACGGATAATACGCAATTAGCAATTCAGTTAAGAAGTGAATTAATGACTACATTTTTGTGTTTGAAAACTTATCGTAAGGGATGAAATAGATGTGAAAATTATAAGAAATTCATATGGATGTCATTTTCAATGTTTTCAGGGACGCTGATTACGAAAATGTTTAATGTTGTGAATTAATTTTTAATAGATGTGAAAATTATAAGAAATTGATATGGATGTCATTTTCAATGTTTTCAGGGACGCTGATTACGAAAATGTTTAATGTTGTGAATTAATTTTTAATAGATGTGAAAATTATAAGAAATTGATATGGATGTCATTTTCAATGTTTTCAGGGACGCTGATTACGAAAATGTTTGATGTTGTGAATTAAATTTTTGTTTTAAGTACTTAAAACAAAAATTTATGTAAGTATGTACGTAAATATCGAAATTTAGGCGGACGAAGTCGTGAGCAAAAGCTAGTTTATAATATAAATAACAACGCTCGAATCGTTTTTAACGCTTAAGGCTAGCAAACTAAGATATCCATTTAATAGTATGGCAAAATTTAAACCCTACCTATACATGTAACACTGACACCGGACCTGAAGATTGAATGACACTTACAGGTGTTTTACTGCCAGTATTACGTAGACTTTGCGGTTGTTTGAACGCGTGGTTGTAGCCACGAACCTGGCCAATCATGCGGTGCTGTTCAACCGTGGCTGGATCAAGGTAACCGCGGGTGGGGTTCTGTGGCACTTCCAGTCTACGTAGCCGTGCACTTTGCTGCAAAACCTCTGTAACCAGTAAAACTGTCTATATCATCAACGAACTGTATTGTAGACACTAAGATAGAAAGAAAGAAAAAATATTTATTTATAGGTATATATTATAATGTTGTATTTAATAGTAATAAACACAATACAACCACGCTTCAATAGGAGGCCAAAAAATAGTTTCTACGTCTACATATTGCTGCAACAATAAATTTTAATGATATTCTGGTAGCCTATTATAGTAGGTATAGTGATATAGAAAATATAACAAACAAAAAAGTATTTGACATTTCCGCCAACTTGTCACACGGGGACAGCGTGCATAAAGAAGAATTTACATCTACGCTGCTGAGTTAGAGTCGGCTGCGAATTGGTACCATTAATCTTCTCTAACGTATTTTATAGTGGAAAACAATAGAGTCGCGGTAACTGAATTATTTAAATAGACAAGTGCGTTGTTTCTAATGGCAATAATGATCACGGGATGAGCAAGCCATATCTGCTAACTACATAGATAGTAAGAAACTTATGGTACTCACTTTTTTTTGGTTGCGTACGCACGGTAATGACGTTATCAGGGGTTGAGGGCTGCTCCACTATTTTAGTCATACTTAAAACAAAGCAAATAATTTAATTACGATGACTATGTGAATATTAAAGATATATAGTTGGTATTGTGATAATAACGAAACAACATATAATATATAGGTAAGTGACTCATGATACACCGTGTGGCCACAGTAATTAAATAGTAGACTATATTTCCCGTTTTAAGGAGATTTTCAAATGAAACGTAATCGCTTATTTTGGTGGTAGCCAAATGGGATGAACCACGTGGTATACCTACATGAGTACCAAAAGTAAAATCCAAGCTTTGAGGTTAACGTGTACCTACTAAGTCAAACAATTTAATACAATTTAATACGTATGGTTTTATTCTAGTCACAAATACCTATGACATTACGCAGATACGGTAAGATTTAAAAAAAAAAACCAACAATATCTGAAGATATCACACGCTATGACGCTACGTAAGTAGATACGTTAAGATTTTATCTGCGTATATGTTACCGGCAATCTGTATAATTCAGGTATTCTATACAATACCTAGGCAATGTATAGCATGCTTGGGGCGTCCAGGGACATTACATGACATTACATACTTTACCTTGGTAATATACAATACCTAGGGATTCTATAAACTACCTAGGTATTCTATAGAATACCAGTTTATACACATTACCGGTAACAAATATTTAAATAACCAGCAGATATTACGCCGATATCTTTCGCAGATATTACGCGCTATAATTATTTATTTATTTAACAACTTAATGCACAAAATATGCACATAGGCGGTCTTAATGTCTTAATTATGTCGGTACTTTAATTTTTTCAAACTACTAGTCAAGGCTAAACTAGGAGAGTTTGCGTCATTTGAAAACCGGGTTCCCATAGCCACCTCCAGGTCCCATCACCAGACATACTCCATTTTATTTATTAAAATATTGCAATACATCTAATTTAATAAATTGGACATAAAAAATAAATAAATAAGTTAAATTGTAAGACTGGATAATATACAGCCACCAGGACAGGTGGAACAAAAATAACTAATTAAAAATATTATTAATTATAATAAATCAATGCACATTATTCATAATTAATGAATTGTGTTTTAGTAACCCACGTTTTAGGATGGATTATTTACCGAGGCCCAAGGTTCGCGCTGTGTGTGCCATATATCAAAAACGGTGAAGAGTATAAATAAGTGGGTATTTCAAATAAAGCTGCAAATCGTGCTCAGTGGCATAAAAATGATATAATACAGGCTGATGAAGATGGTGATGCTTATTTACCATGTCTACGAGCACTAAATTAATGTAAACGTACTTCTTTGTTTAAACAGCCTTTAATGAGAGTTACTTACCTTCGTTTTTTAATTTTTTTCTTCCTTTTTATATTTTTTAGTATATCCAATTTGTCTTCCAGTTCTTTACACCTTATTTCTGCTACCGCAAACTGGTCATCCGATTCAGGAATATAGTCTACAATCACTCAACCAACTTTAGTTTTATAATTTAAGGTACCTCTATCTGCAACCTCATAATGTTGGTCTGGACACTGATACCCTCCTGCTTATGACGCAATTACACTCGGTCGTTAGCCCAGATTCGATTGCCTATGGAATTCTGACAAACGACAAAGCGTAAATGATGGTGATCGAGTAGGTATGCTCGTCTTTGGGCAATTTATTTCAGCTTTCGTTTTGGTTACCAGAGTTACCCGAAAACATTGTAGGTATGTATTAATGCATCGGGTGCCTGAATTAGAGTAAGGTCTTTCGTGCACCCGAATACGGGCGAACAAACAAGAGTAGCCGTTAGCCGTTCAAAAAAACTAAATCTAACATGCTGCATATTGCACTTATTATTACCTACCACTTAGCTTACTTAGCAACTAACCAGACTAGATCAGGTTACTTATTATCGACGTATCTACCTATTACACCTATTACAGCAAAATTCAAGACCTCATCATGCGACACAACCACGATTTCTCTCACATCAGCATATATGCCTCTGGTATTGCTAAACAGAAGAGATTGTACGAAACCGGCGAGCTCCCATTACTACCTTGCACCCCCCTCTCCGCAGAACAGTACTTGGTGCATGTTCTACCATTCCACGGCTTTGTAAATTATTAAACAGCTACAGCGATCTTGTTGACGTGCATGTCGTGCATTTTGAGTCACTTACCAAGTTCCGCTTAACAACCATTGATTTTGTGTAAAATAAAACTAAATAATTGAAAGTATCTAACGGCACCTCTAAGACAAATTTCAAAGGCAATGCCGCAAGGGGCGAATTACTACACCAAAATAAGAATAAATAACGGGGTGAGTTAAACATTTTATTAAAGCGGGAGATCCGAGGAGGCGAGCTGAGACTACACGAGGGCCTATGTGGACTTTTATTTTTTCTTTTTTTTATTAATATCTGTTTCTCTAACTTCTTTTCCTTCCTTACATTTGGCTTCACAAATGAAATAAACCATTACTTTAACGTACCATTAATCTCCAATTTACGTTCGGAACGTGTGGTCTCTACCGGTGTTCCAGCTATACTGCTGGAACTTCTATGTCGCTTTTCTGAAAATAAATTAAACTAAAATTTATTTCAGGTTGTGTAGGTACATCCATATCATTAACAATAAAAAAACAAAAAAAAAAATTAACACTAACATTAAATAGCTACAGATTTAATTTAATTAAACTTAATTGGAACACACACACACACTCGCTTGTTCAAATCTTGTTTTTTTCATTTTTTTCTACATTAGGATCGAATATAACGTTGAAGAATAACCTACTGTCGGAGTCGGACTTAGCGGAGCACTATCAACCACAGAATTAAAACGAATGAGCAATGAACATTCGTTTGGCTGATCTAAACATCGATTATGCAAGAATTTTAGTGATTAAGTTAATGCTTGCTCGTTACTATTTTGGTGAAAACACTGAAAACGAGCTTTCGTTTACACTAAAAGATCAATAAAGAATGCTCTTGTTCTAGCTCTAGCTCTTTGTTTGTTTGGTCTAAACCCATATTTAGTTCGCATAGATTATTTCTATGGAACATTCTAAGAAAGCTCGCTTGCTTGATGTACACGGCACTAGAGCGCGCAAACAGTAGCTTAGAGCGTTCTTACGTGTTCGGAAGTGCTCACCACTCTCCAGAGCGGTCGCTTTAAAGTGGTCTTGTGTTCTAGCTATTTGAATACATAGGTACTTATCGAATTAATTATGGATTAGTCCCAAGAAAAATGTCTATTAATGATAGAAGCCTACCAAAATGCCAGATGTTTGTGGGATCCGACTTTTGAACACTACAAAAATATAACTTTAATGTTTTTTTTTTGTAATAATTTTTATTTTATAGAGCCTTAAACAAGTTCACAATACATCTTAACTAAACTTAATCTAATTACAAAGTTATTAATTATTGTAAGCTCGCAAGTAGGCCACAGTTTACTATGACAAAATTAATTTTTTGAATTAATGTTATGTCAAAGAATTATATTATAATTACATTTTATTAAAAGCATACTTTTAGACTAGCCGGTACAAATTGTGAAATAATCGTTCTACAAATTGAAATGTACCTAACTACTTACCTTTCATCATCATCATAACAGGCCAATGTCGCCCACTGCTGGGCACAGGCCTCACCTAGTTTCTGCCACTGCGAGCGATTTTTTTCTACTTCTTACCTTTAGATATCTTCAAACCGTCGCCCATATTAACTTGAAATTTTCATTACAAACCACTTAAATAGCTTTGTGCCAACTTTAAAATGAACGGCCCGGCCAATTAATTGGTAAATATAAAAGGAGTGGATAGTAAAAGCACTAAAAAATCATAACGTCAAAGTTGTCAAAATACCCAAAAACAAATGAGAATCGGCTTTCACATAAAATCTATGTGCTTATAAACGGTATCAGGAGGTTTTGCTGCTGGCAGGATATTATCTAGCGATAATAATTATAATCCAAAGATATGCAATAGACTATTACCTACATCCTACATACAATACAAGCCAAGAACGAAATGAAACATTTTTAGGGTTCCGTAGCCAAATGGATAAAAACGGAACCCTTATGGATTCGCCATGTCTGTCTGTCTGTCCGTTCGTATGTCATAGCCACTTTTTTCCGAAACTATAAGAACTATTCTGTTGAAACTTGGTAAGTAGATGAATTCTGAGAACCGCATTGAGTTTTTCACACAATAATAGAAAAAAAATCAATAAATTTTGGGGGTTCCCCATACTTAGAACTGAAACTCAAAAATATTTTTTCATCAAACCCATACGTGTGGGATACATATTCCACACGTATGGGTTTGATGGATAGGTTTTCAGAAATGATATTGAGGTTTCTAATATAATTTTTTTCTAAACTGAATAGTTGGCGCAAGAGACACTTCCAAAGTGGTAAAACACCTTTTTTAACATACAATATCATTGGGCAAATGTGTCTATCCGCGTAGTGACGGTTAAGGATACTAAATGTCACTACCCCATCTCAACCCGTGGGTGTCGTAAAAGGCGACTAAGGGAACCATAAGCAGATAAGAGCACTGCTAGAAAAGGAAAATTCGAAACAAACCCTATACCAACCCGTCTGGCCAGCGTGGTATAGTAGGCTAAACTCCCACCATATTCTCTGGAGGAGACCCGTGCCCAGCAGTGGGACGTTTATGGGTTGAAATGATGATGAAAATGTGTACAAATTGATAATATTTTTGGAAATATTTCTTGTCAAACTGGAATATATATTAGCTTGTTTAGCTATCACAAGCCTATATGGGCTCGCATATAGTTAGATCTAAATCCCAACATTTAGGTACCTAATTATAATGTTTACTTAACAATAATTTAATTCAATCATCGATCAAAGTTACAAAGAACTACAAGAACCTAACTAAAATATGAATGTACTCAGAGAATCTACATGTTTTTTTTTATTGGTAAGTCTATTTTGGCATCCAAAATGCCGTCTAAATTTTTTTTCAGTAATATCAATATGGGTATCGTTTTCGTGGTTTTCGGGGGTGGTAATTGCGAAAATTATGTCAATTTTGGGATCCAAGATAGCGTCCGCGAATTTTTCAATAATATCAATATGGGTATCGTTTTCATGGTTTTCGGGGGTGGTAATTACGAATATGACGTGAATTTTGGGATCCAAGATAGCGTCCACGAATTTTTCAATAATCTCAATATGGGTATCGTTTTCGTGGTTTTCGGGGGTGGTAATTGCGAAAAACACGTCAATTTTTGGATCTGAGATGGCGTCCGCGAATTTGGCAATAATATCAATATGGGTATCGTTTTCGTGGATTTCGGGGATGGTAATTTCGAAAATTATGTCCATTTTTCGCAATTACAATATCTATATCTCAAAAACTTAAAAACAGTAAAGTTGAATATGGCGGGCATCTTTGCAATTTTGACATCAGAACTATGCTAAGTGGGCGACGAGATCGTCAAATATTGATTTTGGAGGCAATCAGGCCAAAAACAGCATATTTCAAGATGTTGGGCATCTTTACAATTTTGAGATCAGAACTATGCTAAGTGGTCAACGAGATCGTCAAATATCGATTTTGGAGGCAATCGGCCCAAAAACAGCAAGTTTCAAGATGGTGGGCATCTTTGCAATTTTGACATCAGAACTATGCTAAGTGGTCAACGAGATCGTCAAATATCGATTTTGGAGGCAATCGGCCCCAAAAACAGCAAGTTTCAAGATGGCGGGCATTTTTGCAATATTGACATCAGAACTATGCTAAGTGGTCAACGAAATCGTCAAATATCGATTTTGGAGGCAATCGGCCCAAAAACAGCAAATTTCAAGATGGCGGGCATCTTTGCAAAAGATGGCGGGCATCTTTGCAAAAGATGGCGGGCATCTTTGCAAAAGATGGCGGGAACCTAGTTAGAACTATTTTTCTATAATTGTTCACCTACTTTCCTTGCCATAGTTGAAAGAAAAACATATTATGTAGCTTGCATTTAATGATTCATTTTGTCCTCGTGCTTTTTAGAGTCCTCGCTGATGCTCAGGCTCCAAATAAATGCTTGGTGAGGTAATGGATTACTTTTTGCTCGATACAATAATCTACTAATATATTATTAAGCAAATTAAATGAAATTTTCATTTTCGCCCACTGAAATGGGTGTTTATGGGTTAAAACCTAATCACCCGGGTTTTTACCCAGGTGGGTGGATTGGGTTTTAACCCTCTACCCATCTCTAGCACTAGTACTACCAATTTGGCAATTAAAAAATGCAACCGTTAAGGGATGCTGCTGTAAAAAAATAAAAACGAAATAGTTGAAAAAAAAATCACCCTAAATGTACGAGATTATTCTACTATTTTTTTATAAATTGGTGCCTAATGTATTACTGAATCATGAAGATAAAAATCCAGTGACAGAAATGATTGATAAAGGAGATAACGTTTTCGTCAAGCGCTTCTATGGACTTTTATCGATTTTCTAAATATCTCCTAAACTATGAAAGATAGAATTTTGGGAATTTTTGGAGAAATTTTGTCTGGCTATTATAATATATCTTTCCAAAAAGATGATAAAAACGTGATGTCCGCAATTTAAGTCAAATGTCACACTGTGCTTAGGTATGCTTCTTGTTAGTATTCTATCTATTTTTCTATTAAAGTGTACCGAATACCGATGCTATGTTCACAATATTATGTAATCATTTTACTCGACCTTTTACGATTATTAAATCAATCAATTTATTTATTTACAAATCAATTTTATTTTTATTTATTGAAAATTTTAATTACTTTTTTTTTCTTGTAATTCTGGCACCACCAGAGAGCCTCGCGAAATGTATCTTGCTCACACCAAATTAAGGTCTTGCCTCACCAGTGTGCATTATTGATTAGGTGGGTACTTAGATAATTATATAAATATTTAATAATGTTCTGTAAAACAAACGTAAAAACCCAGCTCTCAAGCTTTAGGTAAAATGAGTTAAAGCACAGAATAAATAATAGTACTACTTAGAGTACGTAGGTACCTAACACTAAGAAGTAAGGTAGTAGCTTTAGATTAACAAAAACAAATTTCAATCTCATTATATATTTATTCCATATACACCTATAACTACATCTTGACACAAAGAACATATAACTGCACTGATAATGCATAATCATACAAAATAATCCTCGCTCTTGTAAGAACACAATAAATATTAATTAAGAAAAAAATGTTACCTTTTCCAATGCGTAAAAAAGTACACAATAGCATAAATATACATAAAATGTAGTAATAATTTTGAGTACATGTTTATAAGATGAATTAATTAGCCCCTAAGACAATAATACAATGTTATATAATTTAATTTTATCGTTAATTGCACCCATTACAATATTATCTGTGTGGACATAAGTTTTGTTTTATTTTAAGAGTATTACAACTGTTTTCATTACAGTCAAAGGAAATTAGACAACAATGTTTAGCGAAATATCTCTTAAACATTTTTGTTCTAATCAATTCTGATGAAGCTGTTTAAATGTCCTTCATCATTAAGTAAGAGTTTTATTGCAGGTCAGCTTCTGAAATCCTAATAACATAATTATGGAGAAAAACGAGTTCACTGTTACCTGCGGTGCTTCCATTTTTCTCCAATGCACATCCGAACAATACTAATTAAAAAAATTGCGTAGTACAATGCGTCGTGTTCGTCTAACTTCCTTTGTCCATCTAATGCTATATTTATCATTCTTACAACTCTGGATTAGCTAAAGGACGTTTTTAAAGAAAACATTGTCTAACTATTCCAGTTGTACGTAGTACGCATGTTTTGGTAACGGGATAAGTTTAAAGATCGTCTATAATACGTACGTTGTTGTGTATGTGCGCTTTGTACCAGGCTGTCGTATAGATCTACCCGCTACGCACTTACGATAAACTTGTATATTATTCAGAGTTACGGGCTCTTCATTAATAATTTAAACGATGTTAGGCACAATCTTGTTGGTCTTAACTTTATTTTTTATGTTTTCGGTGATCAATAAATGCACAATTATGACTTGGAATGAATTTTGGAGCAATCAGTCCAAACACACGTTGAATGACGTAATGATTAACAGAAACTACTTTGAATTCCTACTATAATTATTAGTATGCTACGGTTTGTATTTTAGATTATCATTCATCAATTATTCATTTAAACATTTAATTCGTATTAACGCCATAACTTCATCGATACAATTGTGCCCAATTTAATAAGGATAATAATAAGAACAATTATTCATATTAAATAGATAATTTAAATAAATAAGACAATTAAAGCTAACATTTAACGTGATGTATTGGTAGCGAAGTTAATCTCAATAATATAAATTAAAGTATATTTGCGAAGTTTGTGAGGATTTAAAAATCCTTACGTTTTAAAGCGAGTATGGTACCTGTTGATGTGTTATAATAATTTATCTACATGTTTCAGTCAGTTAGCACAGTGCATGAATGCATGCATGCCTGCATGCGTATCATCATACATTTTACACTAATCTACAGCATGTTAAATAATGAAACACCAAGCTCGGAGTCGTATATCAGTGTGTTATTGTTGAAAGATAATCTCCAAGACAAACCCGCGGCATAACTCATACAGTTATTATATAATTTATAAATCATTTACTCTGTATAAACATCACATTATTTCGTCGTTTGCAAACACGAGTTCCTAGCGAGTACAATTATATTGCCGGTATTTTAGAATATTATTCTAATTGAAGGGTTACTGCGAAAGAAAGATCATTGTCCATTTTTTTTTCGATTATGAGTTAACAATGCCAATATCAATTAATAAGATTTTTTAAAAGACCAAAAACAGTTTAAGAATCAACTAAAGAGAATTCCAGTTTTCAGCTGTATGCATAAAATATCATAGTCTCCACTCTCATATTTAAAAAAATCATTGTCCTTGGACTATGGCCCTTTTACAGCGTTTTTTTTTTAAACCTGTCTACGTCTAATCAACAAATCTGATAAATGCAACTTCAAAAGTAAGAAACAGTAATTTATTTGTATAATTAAAATATGGTCTAAATAAATAATTGAAATATCTTCTATATAACAAGTAAATAATTAAAAAAATATAATAACCCGACAACAGATAAGCAACACACTAAAAAGACCGAAAAAGAGATTAAATTTAAATACTTACATAATATATGTATATAATAATATTTGTAATCACCATTTGATTCTATTTATTATGATACCCTACTCGATACATTTGGCTAAAAAAAAATGTTAACCACTTACAATTTGGCGCCAAAAGTCCGGCGTTTTGTGTTTTTTTTTATTAATACCTAACTAAGGACACCTGGGTTTTTGAGAAGAATCTAACGATACCTTAATTGTCGAAATCCATCCAGCCTTTTGGAAGAAACGTGGGAATAAAGAAATTTACAAACATACAAGGTACGCGCGGAAAACAATACCCGTCCTGCCAGTCGGGTAAAAAAAAATGTATGCATAAAAATGTAGACAGGACCACAGTCCAGTGATTTTGATCTTTCTTTGCAGTAATCCATATTTAAGGAAATGGATTTTTTTTTAAATAATATTAATATTGTAGCTTTAATATAAAACATTATGATATTGTTATAATTTTGTAACACATAATAATGTAGTTTTATAACATACTTCAGAATGCTTTTATATATAAATGAATGCTTGGAGAAAGTTAAATAAGTTTTATCAATTTTCTCAAGACAATCCTCAAGTGACAATGATCTTTCTTTCCCTTTCTTTCAATTATAGTCAATTGGTGTTCAAAATTCCTGAAACATTATTTATATCCCAAAACTTATCTGTTAAACTATTAATAACACGTCGAAATTATATATAAACACACAGACGTGGACGGCTGCCCATCAGGACAGGCGTTGCATTAACTTAAAATACATCGTTTTTAATAAAAGTCAGCATGTTACCAAGTAATACTTATAAAAATACATAGTTCGCACTGTGCTTAGCAAATATTGTGCATGAAGTTGCTTCATCGTTTCTAGCTTACACGGCATAGGCAAATTCGTTATCCGACTTTTAAATTAACCATACACATTCAAGGTTATGGTCAACTTTTATATATCAGTCATACAATTGAATGGTCTTTTATATAAAATAATATATAGTTACTATATTTGCCCGCGAACTCGCACGCCTATATTTTCAAATCTATTATCCCAAATTATCAGACGGAATATGGTTTACTTCCATCGTCACATGGGCCATTAAAACCTCTAAGAGTAATGTGGTTTGTCCCGCCAAAATCAGTAATTTAAATTCTTCTTAGCAATCCTTTGATACGATACTTAATAAATAAAGGTGGTCTCATATAATAAACAACATGTTTCGACGCCATTATCATCGAATAAAAAAGCGTGGCTAGCTTAGCTTTTATAATCCATACATGGTTCCATCATCATTTTATAATACCGACGTTGCTCCTGGAGAGTATAATAATTATGAAATAACGTATAACGATAATAGGTACCAATGACATAATAATCGTCAAAAATAAAAATTAATTGATTACTTGTTCGAAAGTCGGTTTTGTTATTATTAATATTATATGGTAAAATACTAAAATGTCGCATCGCGAGGCCGAGAGTGGTGGTGGCTAATGTCGCGCGCTGGTGGCGAGACCCCTAACCCTCGACACATTACAACAGCACACATTTCTTTTTCCTGGCAGGCTCCGGAGGCTCCAGCGCTGCTAATATGGCCTCGTCGAACACGTTCTTCAATCCTTTCTGTAAATAATATTTTAAACATTATTACTTACACCACATTTTCACTTTAAGTAATATGATTCTAAAGTGTATTTATTTTATATTACATAATTAAGCTGCATATTGAATTGACTGCCTCGGTCGCGCAACGATAGTTTATACGGTTGCGGTTATATATATATATTTACGTTTTATATATATTTGAAAAGATTAGTGTAAGAAAGTTGCCACGATAACCAACTTTTTAGTAATGTTATAGTTTACTTCCAATTTAAAGTTATATTATTATGATCTCAAATCTCAGCCGCATGAATGCAACTTTTTTTCACTTTGTTTGTTGTAGATATAACCCGTTGCTGATTTTTTTTAGTTAATACTAAAGTAACAGCAACTTGTTTATACGAAAGTAAGGTTGGTTCCTAATTAAATCTTCACAACTGTATATTATGTAATTTAAATACTGTAACTATGTAAACGTGGTAGTCTACCATTGTTAGATACTAAAGACTTACAATTATTATGTAATTGCCGTACCAGTGCCACTGCTGTGAGTTACAAGTTAATGTCAATATTATTATTTTTTTTAAATATCATAGACATTTTTTGTGTTATGAAAGAGTTTAACAGTGGAGGTTATGCAAATAAGGAATGAAACACAATCCTGTTTATAATCTTTATGGTAACCAGATTCTTTGTTATATCAATCCTCTGATTGAGGGGTAAATGTTATTGAACAACATACTTACATATTTTCAGTTGCTAGATAAACAGCTGTAATTGGAGGTATGATAATAGGGATGTTGACAGTTAAAATTGAAATTTTAAAATATAAATAATATAAATGTATCCAAAGCGGTTTATCTAACAAGATCTAAATAATACCTTAGCTTTTACAGAAAGTAGGACATACCTGTGTGAGAGCTGAGCACTCAACGTATTTGACAGCTTTGAGCTCCTTCGCGAGTTTCTCGCCTTGTTCTGGTGATACAGGCTTTTGCTTTATTTTAGCTAGCTTCTCCATTGTCGCCGGATCATCTCGCAAGTCTATTTGCGTTCCCACTAACAGGAATGGTGTCTTTTGTTGATGATGAGTTATTTCTGGCACCCACTGAAAGTTTCACATTATATCATTAACAATTCCATATGTCAATGGTTATTTGCCCAATAACCCACATTATTGTGGTAAGCACATGAATAAAATTATCATAATGAGTAGTTATCAGTGAGCAAATGCCATAGATTTTTACAATTATGCTGTTAAATAGAGGATTTGGAATCCTCAGTACAGGCAGGAATTTTAGGATATATCAATGAAATTTGGAGATAAATGTCTTGTGTAGGCTGCTACTTAGTTTTGTAGTTAAATAATATAAATAAATAATTTTAAGGGGGGCACTCCTTAGATGAATTTCGTTTTTTAGTAAATGTTTTCTCTTTGAATCTTGATCTTTTGAAACAGAAACAGAAATATTTATTTCTCAATGTAGGTAGGTTAAATTTACAGATTTTGCGTTCTTAAACAAAGTGAGCGCTACATTGTACCCATAGGCATACATATTATATTATTTTAAAAAAGAAATTAATTAATTACAGTTAATACAAACTAGACTCTAAACAAATAACAAACATAAGGTTTAAACTATTTAAATCTAAAAATTTAGACTGTGAATACATTTTTCTATTAAAAACTTCTTTATAATTCTTTTAAAAATATTTAACTTAAGCCCCTGATTTCCTTTTAGAAACACTAAGGTTTCTAAGAAAATGTTTTGATTATGTGAATATTTTCTGAAATAATCACTCCCAAAGTAGCATAAATTGCTAGCGATTTTAAAATTTGAAATCTAGTTTTTCAAATTGAAATCTTTAATAGGTAATTTAATTGAGGAATTATGCTTACTTTTTCCTTGACATTTTCAAACGAACTGGGGCTTACTACACTGAAGCAAACCAGGAAAACATCCGTCTGTGGATAGCTGAGCGGTCGCAACCTGTCGTAATCTTCCTGACCTGTCGATGAGAAATATAATCAATTAATTGTGTCTAATTATCAAGTATCCAAAATGATAAAGTCATAAACAATAATCCCTGAATATTATATTTTATTATATAAACAGGATGGACGAGGAAGTAGGTATAGTCATATTTTATAACTAGTCCCCCTTGCGTTACATGTTATGTAAATTCTACAGAAGAGTACAACAGTGGAAAAAATTTTCAAGGTAGTATATATAAACCAGGGATACTAATCTAACACTTTTGTCTTGCTGTTGTGGGGTTTTTCCTCAACAGACAGTAGCAATAATTATATTATTTATTTACCTGCAGTATCAAAGAGTCCCAAGGTGTAGGGTTCTCCTCCAATCATGACAGTGACAGCATAGTTATCGAACACAGTAGGTACGTATTCCGAAGGAAACTTGTTAGTTGTGTAGCTGATGAGCAGGCACGTTTTACCGACCGCACCGTCGCCTACCACTACGCATTTGATTGTCTGCATCTCTGCTGCAATTTCTCTTGCCAACTAGTTTAGTAATTAACCTTTACTTGCTTTTTCTCTCGTACCGGGGCGATTCTCTGACCATAGCAACTATTGAGCCTATAACAATCAAAAGGACATTGTTAAGCGAGAATATGAGAAACTATAACACAACTAAACACTTTAAAATATATTGCAATATTAAAATTTAGAAACTTATTAATATATTATTATATAACAAATTGTCTCTTGTTAGTTTCACAAATTTAATTGTACTTGTATAAATCGATATAAAGCAGCCCGGAATAAATTAAAACTTCTATCCCAATTTTGGCTATCAATTTTATTTCATGTGATATGAACTTAATATATTCTATTAATAATACTATTCTAATATTATAAAGCTGAAGAGCTTGGAATTAATATTATCACATGCAAAAGTTGGATGGATGGATGTTCATACCAAGATGGCTGAAAGGATCTGTGATTATAGTATGGAATACCAGGCTACATTTTATCGACATGCCACTGAAGCAATGGGCGGAAGCTAGTGGTTTATATGTCAAATATATTCAGTCAGAAGTCTGGTTGGTGTCAAAAGGCACTTAATTCTTATTACGGACCCTAACTGTAATGCAATTTAGATGTGTTGGTCTAGTCACATCCTGTACGACCAGTTGTCGCTCAGCAAGTACAAATGAAGGTGGCAGTACTAAGTTCCTATACAAATTTATACACTTATTTTGCTAGTGCTTGTTGCCACAAGAACACAGAAAATATAATTAAAAAAATAAATTAAAGTAGCTTGGGCATGTGGGATATAATATAAGATTAGAGAATTTATCTCAAGACAATAATTTTATTTTAAGTCTATGTCATGACAAAGTTTGTTAATAAGAAAAAAAGATTATTAAAAAACTTTAAATTAAGGAATAAAGCTTTTAAGCCACTTGTAAGCCTGAAGAGTTTGTTTGTTTGGTTGAACACTCCAATCTCAGGCACTACTGAACCGAATTGAAAGATTATTTGTGTTGGACAGCCTATTTATCAAGGAACATTATAGGCTATCTACCATCACGCTAGGACCAATAAGAGTTGACTAATGACCAAAAAAAAATCCACGAGACCGACGCCCCGGGCGACAGCTATACAACATACAAATGGTTAATTTATTTAGTATTTAGGTTAGTCATATTTATATAATTCTTATGTGACATTTTTTTAAACAGTGCCATCTATCCCAAAGTATGCTAACAATATAAGCTTGTATTATGGTATCTAGACAACTGACAAACATACATACATATTTCTAAACACTGTTATGCCAGAAGTATGCAATGTATGATGCATAACTAGTTATTAACACTAAACAGCAGATTGACACGTCTTGAAACTGCAATGAAAACATGAAATGACTAAGTTAAATAATGTAGTTTAAGTAAGTTTCATATTGTGTTAGAAACAAGTACCTAAAAAATAATATCAGGCTGAAACTGTATGGATGTATGTCTACTAGAACTACTAGAACATGTTAAATATCTTTAATTGTTATTTAGACAGAACTGCATACATATTCTGTATAAATCCACTTAGATAAACTTAATAAACTGTTAATTTGGAAAATATATATAACAAAAGTAATAAATGGATGTAATTTATCATCAATCCATTGCTCATGTCACAATTTATTGTTATTGATTCAATAATAATGAAACAGCATCAAAAGTTATAATATTTATCCTCAGTATGAATTGTTTTGACTCACATTCTATATTATCAGCCTCAAATACAATAATATACAATGGCTATACTGGCAACCATTCATTTATGTATTAGTCACACTACACTGCTTGTAAAACAGAGTACATTCCACAATAGTGTTATCATTAATATAGAAAAGATTCACAGGCACAAGTCCTAGCCTATCTAAAACTAATGTAATAAAGAATATAATATATATAATAATATTTTATCAGCACAAAAATAAAAAATGTTTTTATGATTGATCTAATTTGTAATTTGTAAAATACTGACAAAAGAAATAAAATACAAATTAGGTGAATCAAAGATTACGGTTTTTAATGCTGAATTTATAATATTATCATTTCTTATTTATGTGACAATAGAACATTATTCTATTAATGGGACAATATATAAAAAAGAATATAACATATATAAAAATACACCATAATATTTTTGCATATCTAAAGCAAAAGTTGTAAGAGTTGCATGACCTGATAATTATGTTAAATTTAAATAGTCTGAAACTCAATATGTAGTAAATGAGTACAATAAAATATTGTATATTACATTATTTTTTTTATATCAGAGTACCAACCATAATTGTTATTTTATAGTTATGCATATCAAAAATTGAACACTGCTAATGAATTATCATTTAGAATTTTATGTGATATCTCAAGTTATCTACCTACTCTATGTCTAGTAAGTAATTTGTTTATTAGTTTAATAATAAATTGTACAAATTTATAGTTAATTGGTATCTATAATAACTTATTTTGTATCTTAGTCTTCTATAAATTGTGAGAATTGAACATGTACCTATAAATTCAAGTTTTGGAGTCACAACTTTACTGTTGTAAAAGATAATAATTTCAACGTAGAAAAATCATTCTATTGAGAGTGTCATTGATGGTAGATCGCAGGCACAGAACTTGTATGCAAAACAAATAACATTCGCTTCAGCCAATAGCTGGCCTAAGTAACAATATTGATATAATTCTGAGATAACAATACAAAACAATTGTTTTTATGGAAAAAGAGGAGGAAAAATGGTGTTAAATAATTTTTATATTTTTTTATAAATTGTGACCAATATATAACGTCATTAAACACAACTAATTATATGAAACAATGTACATGATTTAATGAATTCAATACAATTAAAACACAGTTAAACCTATACATAGCTAAATAACTTTGAGTGGGCGTGTAAAATATAGGTACCTAACTCGCACAGCAAATAAAACAGACAGTAATTTTAGAACATTAAATAGATCTACAGTCCATTTAAAGAGGGCAATGACCCTAAAGACGGTCATGTAAATAAGAGATTAGTAATATCGTTCTATTATGTACTGAAAAATAGTAATATCTCTCCCTAGATGCATCGACAGTAGGGTGTCAATACTCCTATGTAAGAATGTGCCGCTAATCGTAATGTCTTCCTGTTCGTATCCGTTCCACTCTCATCCCAAATAAATACACACAGCAAACAAACACAAGTACTTCCGATGAAACTAAGTCAATTGCAATATTGAACAACTCATATACAATAATTATTGGAGCTAATAATGACAATAATGATAAGTATTTTTACATAATCACGTCACAATAGATTTGACGTCCATTTTGTGTAAAGTTCCATCACAAGAAACTTTTGTTGTAAATAGTAACATATTAGTACAAATATCTTATTTTTCACTTACCTTAGAAAGATATATAAATTTTAAATCAAGAATTTCAGTCGTAACACGTTGTAAATATGCTGGAAATTATAAACTGTACGTAGCGGGTTGGGTCATTGACGGTGACGCCATTGATTGAATGTGTAGTGGTGCACTAAACGATTGTAAAAACCACTCAAGTGAATCGAATTAAATGTAACGTAATGTAGTCGAGTATTATTAACAGTAATAGGTAATTCGTCAAATCATGTTTTTTTTTATTTCCGGTAGGCGAACACTATTTTACAGTGTTATTTCTATTATTTATATTTACGTTATTTCGTACCTACCCATTTTTTGTGATAGTTATCTTTATTTCTAACTTGGCTTGGATGTTAACCATAAAAAATACTAAGCTATATCAAAAATAGCTTAATACAAACATACAAAATATAATTTCATTGGACGGTCGCCTACACAGAATTTGTCCCATTTTGTATTTATATATTTTAAAAGAAGTATTTCTCAGATTTAATTACTATTACGAATTTTAAAAAGAAAAATGTTTATAAAAATATATTTTAATTTGTTATTATCATTATCCGTAATAAATGAAATGGCATTTTATATTTGTCCCCGTGAAAAATATAATTTCCTTGGGTTGACCGTTCCTCACTCATAAAAAAAAAACGCCATTTATCTATCGAAACAAGATCCGTGCATCTCTGTTCGATTTCGTGTTATATATACAAATAACATAGCATAGCAATAGCATCCCGATCCTTAAAAGAGTTCCCCGAGGTGCTCGTATTTGTGTAGCTTAAAAGTTGACAACAGATATTAAATCTGTAGTCAATTTGAACACAGCGTGCATTGGAACATTTTTTAACGTTTCCTTATAGAATACTTCATGTTGATTCGTCCCAGGTCAAAATCAGGCTCTCTTACCTCTCTTATTAAAGAAAATTACGTTTCGGATCATTTACAACCTTTACCTATAGATCAAATTCCTTTTCGTAAAGCAGGAAAGTCAGAATTTTTTCATATTGAGAATAAGGTGAGTGATGTGAACTTGAAAGGTGCAGCCCGTCTCCTTTTTTCTGATGATATTTTGGCTCCAAACACTCTTTTAGCTCTCGATTCCAAACATCCCTGCCCAAATTCCAAACGTCCTATCGCTGTGGGTACCACCTACCGTCTTTTAGCAGCCAAAGTTTGTTGTCGGGCGGTTTCTGGTATCTTTAGCGAAGTATTCTAAGTCCAACCTATTCAGCTTGGTTTTGGAGTTGCTGGTGGCTGCGAAGCTGCAATACACTACGTACGTTCTTTTTTAAGTTACATGCCCGATGACATACTGCTCAGAGTTGACGTCAAAAATGCTTTCAACTCGGTCGATAGGGCGTCCTGTTGTCTGAGGTCCAAAAAGAAATGCTATAGTGCTCCTACAAAACTATTGTACAGGCAGCACCTTTTGTCATCTGCTCTTGGTTGTCAACAGGGCGACCCTCTCGGTCCAGCAATTTTCAGTCTGGCCATTCATCCTATTATATCCAAACTAAATTTAAAACTAAATGTTTGGTATTTAAATGATGTAACTCTTGGTGGTGATCCTGCAACAGTTTTAGGAGATTTTATATCCTTAGTAAATGAATTCAAGGCTTGTGGTTTAGCACAAAATTTTTCAAAATGTGAACTTTGGTATAAGGAAAATTACCAGCGTCAGTCTTCCAGCTTATTTATCATCTTCTCACAGTACTTTCGACCTAACCTGCAAAATTTTATCTAAATCTCATTCATTGAACACTGTACACATCCCCTTTATTTCGGAGGCCATTGATACGTTAACATCCATTACATCTGACGATCTCCCTCAAAATCTTTCAGCGCAGTGGCTGTGGGACGAGTCGCTCTGTAGAGTGGTGCGTAATAATTTACTTGAGACGACTACCAACTCTGCGGATCGTGCTCGTCTTTTGGCTGCGGCTGAATGGGAATCAGGTCTTTGGTTGAAAGCGATACCTTCTCCTGTCCTTGGAACTTTCGTCAACAACATTTCTATCCACATTGCCATAAGCCTCCGCTTGGGAGCCTTTAATTTTATTACTCACCTTTGTTCTTGTGGTAAGGTCGTTGATCAGCTTGGTCACCACGGTCTGTCTTGTTTCAGAAGTGCTGATAGAATTTCGCGGCATGCCAGTTTAAACGACGTCATTCGCCGGGCTCTTGTCATTGCACGTATACCGTCCGTTTTGGAGCCAAACGGCCTAGTGCGTAGCGATGGTAAGCGACTCGACAGCATGACTCTCGTTCCGTGGAAGATGGGTAAGCCCTTGGTGTGGGATGCTACTTGCGTTGCCAATTCTGCAGTGTGCCTCAAGCGGCGTAAATACGAAAGTCTTGGTGAGACTTACAGTTTTGAGCCATTTTGGGTTGAAACTCTTGGACCTTGGGGGCCAAAGGCTCACAAATTTTATCGTGAAATTTGTAAGCGTGTTTCTGAGGTATCACATGACCCAAGGGCTGGCCTCTACCTGGGGCAACGCATTAGCCTTGCTATTCAACGCGGTAATGTGGCTAGCCTTTTGGGTACGTTTCCTCAGGAATCTGATTTCAATCAGATATTCTATTTATAGGAATTTCCTGTAAATAAAGTATCTGGTTCTTTTTTTTTAATAGGTTAGCCGTGTGTAATTTTAAGTTATGTGTAAATATTTTATTAATAAATTTTTTAACCTAATATTGGACAATCGTTACGGCCAAATACTTGCCTCCTTGAGCTTTGGTTTATGAATTTAATAATTTCTATGGTCGTTATTATTTGGCCTGTGACCGCATTTTGACTACTTTCCTTGTTGATTAAGTTGTGTTTTCTAAGGTAGTTTCTTTGATTTAAGCGGTTTATATGCCCAGTCAACATGAAATTATAAAACTGTCATAAAAATTATAGAAGAAAATATTTTTTACCAAGTTTTTACTTATATATACATATACACACATATATATATATATATATATTTGTAATTTGTATATAATATATAGATCTACATAAGTTCCTCACACAGAAATGCTATTATTCATTAAATGAATTCTGTGCGGATGCTTGACTTTGCTTTTCTTAGTTTATACATACATAGCCAGTTATAAAATATAATTATATTGTATTTTTTGATTATTTTATTTAGTTACGATTGATCTCAGATTAAAATAGTAAAATGTTATTAAATACTAAAATATTAAAAATTACTATCTAGTTTTAAGTTATCATTAAACTATGTAGGTAAAAAATTTGCACACCTTTTAGGTAAGATAAGGTTTAAGGCTACTCAGTTTATTGTACCCTTATTAACATCTACATTTTTGTAAACCCTTATCTATGCAGAATAAATAATTATATTTGTATGTGTAAAAAAAAACCTTTTTGATTTGAAACGACGGACGAGCGTTTGTACCATGTTTGGCCACTAACTCAACTTAGTTGGAAAAGCAGCTGATATCTCTTGTAAATCGAGAGTTCAATTCTTTGATTTCTTTCAAAATTGAAATACGTTTAGACGTTAGATAACGATAATACATTCTTTCTGGAAAATTATCAGAAAGAAAAGTGGACAGTCACATGTTTTAAAAAAGCTTAGTGAGGTTTGCAGACCACACAGAGACGACGGTCGCGTGGATCTTGGATTGGCGGTTTGGCCACTACTCAGCTCCTATTGGTCGTAGCTTGATGTTTTCATGGCCTATAACCTTACTCTATAAATGGACTATCCAACACAAAAAATGTTTTTCAAATTGGTTCAGTATTTTCTAAGATTACCGCGCTCAACCAAACGAACTCTTCGACTTTTTCATATTGATATAGATAGCTGTCGCGCGGGAATTCACTCCCGTGCGTCGTTTGTCTATTGCCCGTAGCGTGATGTAATAAAGCCTATTATAGACCCTTAATAAATGGGCTATCCGACACTAAAACAATTTTTCAAACTGAACCAGTACTTAATTCCTGAGATCATAGCTTTCAACTAAACAAGTAAATAATATTCGCATAATAATATATAATACGTAAAGTATCGATTTTATATAAAATATAAAATTACAATGACATCTTTTTGCGAAATAAATTGCAGCATTTCGCTACCGCATTCTTTTCGTAAAGATTCTCAGAAGGATTGGCTCCTTGAAATTCGCTACCATTGGTGAGTGCATCCGTACGTAATAATCACACTAGTCCTTCTAGGATAAGTTCAAGCAACGGAGAAGTTCGATTCACTTGTTTTTATTGACTGATACGATTGAAATAATTTTAGAAAAACAATTAAAAAAAAATGTAATGTTATGTGATAGTAATCATTTTACTGTGTTTACATTCCCACACCGTGCTAATAGAAGTCGACTAAAAATTTAATAGGTACTTAAAAGTAGTAAGTAACTCAGTAACGTCTCTATATCCAATATTAAAACAAACCTCGAAATGACAACATTACATACATACAATACCGCAAATTAGAATTACGTATAAAATCATTTTTCATAATCACAATTTTCATAACACAGCCTGGCTGAAAACGTAGTAGTCGTTGATTACTCGCGGGAAACAAAAAGAAATTTAAATTTAAAAGAATACATTTTTGTCATTATTTTATGTCAAATTAATTGCCCTTCTCTGGTGTATTCCTCGAGAATCTAAATCATAAGAAAATAAAGAAAACAAATATATAAATAAAAGTAAATATAGAATTTCCCAAATTGACTAACCTAAAAATGTTTTATCTGGGTGATACGTTTCCTAATTTTACTGCGAATACAACTCAAGGAGAGATAGATTTTCATACTTGGCTTGGTGATTCGTAAGTATTACTAATTTAGTTAGCGGCAAACTGTTTATCCAGTAGGGTGAACAATTTAGGTTATACTGTTTTTTTTTGTTTTACGTGTTTTTACTTTACCAATAGTGTATTGTTTACACAGGTTCCAGCAAGAAGTACCTATATAATATCAATGTTTCCAGAAAACTGTTTAAGTCTATAGAAACTTTATTAACATTTCAGATGGGGTATTCTTTTCTCGCATCCGTCAGATTTCACCCCAGTATGTACAACAGAATTAGCCCGAGTTTTGACTCTGTTGCCAGAATTCACTAAGCGTAAAACCAAGGTTATTGGGCTATCTTGTGATACAATAGAATCTCATGTGCAATGGTGCAAGGATATCCAAAGCTATGCAGGTAATTATTATTAACATCAATTATCTTTTAGGCATTTTTTATTATAAATAATTAAGTTCTACAGGTCTTACAAATACTGTGTCTCATCCAAATAATTTTGCCATTGTATGTGATAGTTCTAAATCTATGTATCCAAGCCTGCTGTTTGGTTTGAATTGGTGCACATAATCATTTTTACTGCTATATCTTATACTAAAACATACAGTTTATCTGCAACAATAAGTTTATTTCAGCCACGTTACATTACAGGTTTAAGAATTATGAGTACATAAACTGTACTTAATGAAATGTGGGTACTTACCTAAATGTATGGACCTAATATAAATGAATTGTGATTACAGGGTGTAACGAGGATGAAAAATTTCCGTATCCAATAATAGAAGACAAGGGCAGGCAGCTGGCTCTGAAGCTAGGCATGGTAGACAAAGATGAAGTTGATGCCCAAGGCATGCCAATGTCTGCCCGCGCTGTCTTTATTGTAGATCCGCTCAAAAAATTTAGACTGCAACTGTTGTATCCTGCTACTACTGGCAGAAACTTTACGTAAGTAAATAAACAATTTATATAGTAGTAGTAGCTTACATGCAGTATGAATGGGCCTGCACTTCCGGGGATATATTGAGTTGGGCTATCATTCGTCAGTTTCCCTAATTAGCCAGTTTCTCTATCTGGGCAATTTACATTGGCCAGTGGCATGAAATTTGTCAACAGGTCAGTTCCTTTTATGACAATTTCTGTGTCGTCATCTTTTGTTCCTGGGCACTAAGTTGATGAGCGCCAATTTAGAAAAACTTGCATGAATACCTAAAATGGCTCAGTTTTCTTAGAATTAGTCTGGCCTGTTCATGAGTCAGAGTGAGGGCTCAAGTGGCGCTTTTCTTATTTACAAAGTGCAAATGAAAATGCATATTTTCAACATTAGTGGATGTAATAGTTGTTACTGAAATGAAAAAGTAATATATAATAACTGTATAATAAGTCTAATTATTAACAAACACTGATGACTTAACTGACTGACCACTTGAGAAAACTGATGAGTTTTGTTAACTCATTCTCTCTACACTGGCGTTTATGGACTTAAATATTTTCATGGGACTGACAAATAAAGAAACTGACCAGTTAGAGTAACTGGCAAATTTATAGGGAAATTGTCAAATGATAACACAACTTGAAATTCTACTCTCTCACAGAATATTAACTCTAAATAGCATATAGTATAGTATTCATAATTAAGAACCTGAATCTGAATATTATGTATACTTCTGAGTCTCGTCTGGTGAGTGGGACCGAAAGCTTAGTTAATCTAATTCCTCACAATACCACTCGGTCTTCGTTTTTCTTATCCCTCTCTATTTCCCTTATTCTTTCAGCAGCATGGTTGTGTTTTCCTTGCAACCAAAGTTAAAAGAAAAGTCTAAATTGGATTCGATTATAGTTCCGAATAGATTTTTATTTCGGATATCCTATAGTTTCGGTTACTGAAAATAAGTTTACGTCTGTTCAACATTCGTTGAAGCAACGGCTTGTCGTACGCAACACTGCAACAATGTTGAATGGTCAACAATGATTAACATCTTTTGCAGCAACAGATTCAGCAGTTTCAATTTACATATTACATTCTACAGTTGACTATCTACAGTACAATATTTACATATATCTAATTCATATTTATAAACACGTAAATTATTATAAATTAATAATAATAACATGATGGGCATTTCAATAAAGATCTAATATTATGATGAATTCTTTTAAATTGTATTGTTCTGTTCTAGATGCATAAAAAAGTTAAAAGAGCAAATTGTAAATCCTTACTTATTATTACAATTTTGCTAAGCTAAGTGGAAAATGAAGAGCTGTGGATTTTGTGAATAAATGAATGAGTTGTAGAAGCAATATTGTTGAATGAACCCATCAGATGTGGGTACACAGGCAACACATTTCAACAAGTCGTATTTTGGAGATCGGTCGACATTCTGTTGAAAGATCCATTTTACAAACGGCAACAGTATTGCTTTCAACATGTTGCTTTACACAAAATCGCCCGTTGTTGAATAAATGTAAATTCACCTTTACGGAGCTCCATAACATCCCTACTAGTTACTAGTTCCTGAGCAATTCATGGCAACACGTTATTGAAATATATAATGGAAGAAAATATATACCCTATAAAAGAAATATATATATCCTATTTAATATGTGGAAGTCTCAGACCAACGGTGGAAGTCATAGTGCTAAGTTTCATCATAATCTGTAATGAGAATGCATGCATTTCTATTAGTCATGCATTTGGATATTAGTTATTCTATGAGACAATGAATGAAGTATGATGAAACTGCCTCTATATTGTTTATACCTGAGAATACCATATTATTTAGGTTATGTACCTACATAATAATATATAATGAATAATATTTATTGGAAATGGATTGCCACGGGTCAGCAGAAGACTTTTATGTGTGGTTTTTTATTTTAAACCTTTATCATAGATTTGAAACTGAGTAAAAAACATTAAACTGGAAAAACTACATATTATATCAGTCAAAAAAATATTCAATTTTCAAGATTCCACAAATGAAATATATTAGAAGCATGTATACTTTGGCATTATTATATTAACTTTGGCAATCCACTGTTAAGATATGGATTCGCTTAGCAATGGAAATCCGTTCATCAAGTTGTTATGTGTTATCAGTAGTAATTGTATGATAATATTTATCATTCTTCCAGATGAATATTGAGAACTTGTTATCAATATGACTGAGTTGTTGACTTAGATGACTTGATTTTTCTCATAATACTGGAAAATCAATTGCTTTTAACATATCAACCCTATTATTGTTATATATACATATATCTACTGAATGTTAACAAATATTCAGAAATGAATGGCACTATATTGGCAGTCTTTATCAGAAAATAGATTTCACTTGTAAATTTAATAAGTGCTTATTTATATTATAGGCTACGGTAACCGCTTACCATCAGGCGGACAGTACGTCTGTTTGCCACCATCGTTGTATAAAAAAAGAAGGTACAGTTAGATTCAAACTGTAAACGTGCACAGGTGGTCGATTCTGCTAATTTACACACGTTGATAGCAGACCGACGGACCAATCCCAGGCTGGCAATATGGCGCGATTGACTTAGTAAGCCAATCATAGCTGTCGAATGTGACCATCGGCCTACGTTGTGTTACCAGACTTGGCCCCGAGGTAGTCATGTCGTGTGCATGTGTGCAGTATACAAAAGTAACTTAAATACTCTCATACTGTGACGCGTGTGGCACTGTGGCGCTTTCGGGTTAAGAAAGGGTTCGCAGGAGTATGCCCTGCCCCCGCTCCTTTGATCTGCGCATCGTCTCTCGCGATAGTCGCGATGTTCCAAGCCGCCATAAAGTTTGAATCGTACTGTAGGTACTTATTATATAGAATACGTTATAAAACTAAAGAGGTTATTGGTTTGAACAAAGTTAATCTCAGTATTTACTAGACCGTATCTAGAAAACTTAGATAGCATCTTTATTGTCTTTTGGCTATTAAATATATCAATGGAGCTGTAACTGTTGATACAGCTATTTATGTCATCTAATTTGAATCTTTACTTCGTTATAAAACTAAAGCTTAACATATCAGCCCAATGACGTCCACAGCTGGACATAGGCCTCACCTAGTTTCCGTCAGAGCGAGAGATTGGCCGCTTGAAACCAACGGCCACCCACAACGTTTACCAGGTCGTCGGTTCATTTGGTGGAGAGCTGCCTACGATGCGTTTGCAAATACGCGACCGCCACTCGAGAACTTTTTTCTCCCATCAGCTCTCAGTTATACGAGCTATGTTGCTTGCCTACTGCCACTTTAGCGATACCATTCTGTGAGTTATGTCGGCAAGAAAAGTTTTATATTATTTACCAGTTTAACTTACTTTCCAGTGAGATTCTGCGCGTGCTGGACTCTTTGCAGCTGACTGATACAGCTAAAGTCGCTACGCCCGTGGATTGGAAGGTATGTGTTTTGTTTGATACTTTATTGGAGAATATAAGTATCTACCTACCTACTTAAAAACATTTATACTTTTTAGTGTCATAATTCGTTTTCAATTTTTATTATCAAATCGGAGCTAAATTTTAAAAATATGTGTACTTATTACACTTTTAGAACTAGGTGAAAAGTGTTGCCATTCATATAATTCAATATAAAGGGCCAACATTTTAGGTTTTCCTTTTTCTAGTTCTTCCTTTAGCTTTCTACTATTTAAGCCCTTTAATTTCATACCCATATTGAAGGAGTTGTGAAAAAAAAGTGTGGTGGCGGCCATCTTGGACCAATTTTCATCAAACAGCTAAGAACACTCCCGATTAATTCAAAATCTAATTCGGTTCATCTGTTCGGGAACTACGATGCCGCAGACAGACACACACAGATACGTCAAACTTTTAATACCCCATCGTTTTTGCGTCGGGGGTTACAAATAAAGCAATATCAAATTTAAATTTAAAATACTAGACAAAGTAAATTATATTATTATTTTAGAAATAAATTGTAAAATTTGGAATTTTTATGTATACGAGAAAAATAAGATGACCTTCAATATACATACTCTATACAATACTTCAAACATTATCGCTATATATACCTATGTATGTTATGATAAATGGTATTCGCATTGTGTTCCAGATGGGCGATGACTGTATGGTCCTACCCACTGTGCCTGCAGACCAGATATCTACGATATTCCCCCTAGGAGTGGAGGAATTCCGTCTGCCTTCTGGAAAAAATTATCTGCGAAAGACTGCGTGCCCTAAAGTGTAACTTCGCCCACGAATTTAAATCTCTACTCTTGAATAAATGATAATATGATGCGTATCTATCTATAACTCAAATTCTTGTACCGGAAAATTTGATATTTTGTGCACTGACGTTATTAATAAATTCTATTGTTCCAATACTTTTAGTTTTTAACCTACAACCTATAAATGTCCCACTGCTGGGCACGAGTCTCCTCCAAACATTTTGGAGATTACCATATAATTATACATTCATATATTTAAATATATACAATATATAAGTATTCCAGAAACAACAGTAATGACACCTTTTTTTTTGCTTCATCGTTGCACTGAAGAAAATAAGTAAGACACGCGTCTGAAGCAGATGGCATTCGGGCTGGCACGGTCAGTCACAAAACTCACAAGTCTGAGATATCGTGTCGGTGAACGATGTCTGTGCGTGCGTTGCTTCAGCGCCCTTTGTATGTATCCCTATACCTACCCGTCTGGCCAGCGTGTTATTAGTAGGCTAATAAATACCCTCCACATTCTTTGGAGGAGACCCGTACACTGCCCAGCAGTGGGATGTATGAAGTAAAAATTTCATTTTTCCTATATATTAGGTACTTACATAATATTATCTAAAAGTGAATAAAAACTTATTTGTATTGTGATTGCAAAGCAAGATTTGGTGAAAAATTCAAATAACTTTTTTTATAAAAAATAATGAATTTTCCGTGACCTAGTCGTAAGAAAAAAAAAATTTCTGAAAACGTAACTGTTCAAGGTATTTTCAGTTTTCTTATTTTTTATAAAAAAAAGTTATTTGAATTAGACGCGTAGGTGTTTTACTCGTGCATTTTAAATGCATCCCTTGATCGATTAATACAATAAACAGCAGAGGGAATTTTTTTGGGTCATATCAAACACTGAGCTGGCTCCACAGTTGGAATCCACCAAGGGCACCTCTGTGGATGGCAAGTTAATAACCATGTAGCACAGCTTTAGCCAACTGAATTGCCATAAATATATTCAAATCCATAGATTTATTTATAAAAAAGAAAAACTATTATACCTAACAAGATTTTAAAATATTTGTGTCAAGAACCCTGCTAGGCAAACTCCCTTGGTCCACGTACGTAACTGATCTTTCGTAACCGACTACGAACATGGAATTTTTTTCTTCCTTTGATAACCAGCTACGAAAACAGAATTAATTTGTCGTTTTCGTAACCAGCTACGAAAGAAGATTTTTATTTATTTTTCTGTAACTGGTTACTAATCAAGAATAATTATTCCAGATTTGTAACCATGTATGTGGGTAAAAAATACACTGGGTAATATACTTTTACCACAAATTAATATATTTTAAGATTTTATTTCCCACATGGTATTAACTATACGTAACTATGCTTGATCACAGTATTATAGAATCTATAGATAATCATTAAATTTAGTTATGAATAAGCAGATATACTGACATGTTGAAACTGCAAGAATTCCTCTTCTCTACTTCTATGAAACCCTAGACATTATAGTAAAATAAAAAGAAACTGATCTTATACTAAATCCAAATAGGTAACCAAATTATTATAACATAAAATTAAACTTATGAACTAATAATCATTATGCAAAAATTAAAAGCAGAAAGGTGCGATAATCTCTAAACAGTGACCTACACTTATAGTGTTGTCTTGTAAGTCTTGAACGGCTGAATTTATTTCAAAATCAATTTGTTGATATTGTTTACTTACTTTGTGTTTGTCCGAATCTTCGTTTCTCTAACTAAAATATCAAGAACTTTGGCAAGAGGTGAATTTTACGGCCCACATATCTATTTAGTCGGGCGTGCCAACCTTCTAAATGGTTTGTTGTTCTTGGTTCTTCACCAAAGCAACACCATTTTTTAATAAATTGGACGTCATTTAACTAGTAATTATTAAAATAGGAGTTAAATGTCACTACTCGTGGGCATTTTGGTGCTCGTTTCATGATGTATTTGTAGCCTGACATGATATATTTTAGAGGTAATCGAGCCAAACCCATACATCTTGATACAATATGTCTTTGGACTCTAGACTTTAAGCCCAATTTTTTAGCCTCCTTTAGTAAGCTGTTGCAAAAATGATAAAAACAACTTTTAATTTCAGTTTCTGGAAAAACTTTTGCAATGGCATTCATTACAGGTTTTTCGTAATCAAGAGTAATTTTCACTGGATTCCATGTAAGTAATCGACTCTTGAGCAAGTTAAATAATATTTCGTAGGTTTTTTGATTTTTGTTGTGCAGGAATGCAAATATTAATGGAATTACTTGTTTTGTTGTTGTTTTGTAGCCGTGAATGGTATAAATTTGGTTAAAAGGTGGAGGGCATGACTTGAACGTCCCGTCAAGTAAAAAATGTTGATTGTCCTTTAAAAGCTCATGAATGTCAGGAGGGCAAAATACCATAATTCTGGTCTCTTCATATTTGTAGTCAGCCAATAAAAAAATTTCATATTTTACTGGTATTGTCACTTCTAAAGAATTTTGAAAATGCAGCTTAGTCACGCCCATTTTTTATGTCTTTCATTGTAAAGACTACTCTTGATGTTACTAAATTTGGGTAAGTCAGCAACTAAATCCACACCATCATCTTGCAATTGACAAATAGTCTCTTCAAATTGTTTCTGAATTGGATCGAGATTTTTCTCCAACTTTAATTTTCAAACAGTTAATTTTTTTCAATATAATGTTTTTTGAGAAATTCAGGATACAGCCATCGTCATGAGGTTTTTCTTTTATAAATATATTATTAGGGTCTAATGTTATATTTCCTTTACACTGAATTTTATTGTAACATTGCCAAAATGTATTCCCGTTGGTGTAAATTTTTCTTTTATAGTATTGACCGTTAAAAAGCATTTTCATTCCTCCACGTTTCGTCGACACAAAATGAATGGGATTTGAATCATTACAGTCCATGTTCACTATTTTACTATCCACTAAGAAAATTGATAATTTATTACTGAACTAAATGAAAATGGGGTGGGGTCGTGGGGTTCAGGTGCTCGCACTCTATTTAAAGAGCTGTCAAAGCGATTGTCCGACGCTTCCCGTGACCGACAGGCTGGCTATTTTCTTGCACAAAGAATAAGCATTGCCATCCAGCGTGGCAATGCTGCCAGTCTGTTGGGCACTTTTCCCACAGACAATGGCAGCGATGCGGAGGAATTTTATGATGCCGTATTTTAATTTGTAATTTCCTCCCCCTTTTTTTATTTTAATGGTACATTTAGTTAGTTTTTATTTGTAAATATTATTTTTAAATTTAGTTTAAATAATAAGTGTATAATAAATTAAATAATTAGAATACTTTCGAGGTGTCAACTAAATGAATATTTTCTGTATGACATTTACATGACATTTAGATAAGTGAATATTATTATAATTATCTATGAAGTATCTACTATCCAATAATGACAAAATGCCTACCTACCTCCTTTCCTACTCACATGGAATAATTATTCTTGATTAGTAACCAGTTACAGAAAAAGAAATAAAAATCTTCTTTCGTAGCTGGTTACGAAAACGACAAATTAATTCTGTTTTCGTACCTGGTTATCAAAGGAAGAAAAAATTCCATGTTCGTAGCCGGTTACGAAAGATCAGTACGTACGTGGACCAAAGGGGCAAACTCAGGTTAGATGGGCAATCTTGTATGGTTTTACGGTAAGTGGTATGAAGATAGGTACGCTCTTTTGCTACGAAATCCTACATTGAGGCCAGTATAAACCAAGGTACCTACCTACCTAGTATTAAAGTAGGTCTAGATTATAACTATGAATAGGGGATGCAGGTCTACCTAGGTAGGTAGGTACTTCAAATATGGTTTAAAATCTAGTAGGTACTGATGTCTGCCCCAGCAAGAGGAAAATCCGGAAACTCTCTATGTCTTCCTCAGGGGTTCGACCTAGGGAGACATGACTCCAAAGAGGGGTTTCGGCTTTCAGGTAGATTAAATAAAAAACGCTCGTTATCTACACAAATATTATGTAACATTTATTATGTAGGTACTCAACTAAAATATGGATAGGTACACAAACAGATAAGAGATAAGTACATTAAATATTATTTAAAATAAGTAGGTACCTACTTGTAACTTGGTTATTACATTTTAATGGTTTTATGTAGTAGGTAGCTACATAATTAGATAGTTGATTATTTTAACATAATTCCAATTAGGTATACGACAACAGTGATAATCTAAAGTAGGTATATAAGTACTTCATTTATCTAATACTACGAATTATGTGCTAATACTTAGTTGACATTCAGAGGTAAAAATTACATCAATTTTACAACATTTATAGGTAATACCTAACTTATAAAATAATTAAGTGTTGCTATTCAATTAATTTGTTTTCACAATACAAAGGGTCTGAAATTGTTTACATTAATAAAAATTAGATCTGACATAATTGTTAGGTAGGTATATCATTTTAAAATTACATTTAAATAGGTACATACTTAGTTATAAAACAGAGTCTATTTTTAATTAACATTCATTTCGTAAACCATTAGTTAGTATAGGTAGGTATCAATTTAGTATTAGCCGGCAAACAATGAAGAATTTACTGTTTGGAAATGATATCGGTGTGACATCGGCATCGGTTACGGGAAAAACGCTAGGTATGTATTAGTAGTTAATAAATAGGTTATGTATATCTATATATTGATGTGTAGGTAGGTACTAGGATTTTAACCTGATTTTTTTTTGTTAACGACAGATAATGCAAGATCACTTAGACGTTTTACCTGTTTAGGGCGTTCATCTTGCATCTTATCATCATGTTCAAATCGTTCTTTTACCCAGTTAATTGAGTAATCCGTACAATTTTTAAAAGCAGGTAATCTTTCACCATTTGTTGGAACAGGTTCGGCAATAATTTTATTCTCTGTGGTAGCGATTGTTTTAGCGTTGGCAAACCTGTAGATGGTTCGCCTGATAATTCTATAATTAACACGAGCAATAGGTTTCTTTGTGCTGTCTTCGTTAGTTTTATTACTGGCACTGGTAGCACTGGTACTGGCAGAAATGTTATCCCCACTAACAGTTGTATGAGACACGGTTGGCTTCTTAACATCGTCGGTCGGTTTCTTTTTGGTCCTTATATTGTGCAAAGTGGCAGCCGTGACAATCTTCCGATGAATTTTGTTTTGATTTGATGGATGTGGTGAAATCAGAACAGGAATATTCATGCTTTTAAATCCCAAGTCTTTAGAACTTAAATGTGTATTTCGATTGCGCTGGTTATATTCAGTATAAGCAGTCAATAATTCTTGTCCAATGCTTGCTTTTTTTAAGTGAACAAGTATTGGCCGAGGCTTCACTGCCTTACGAAGCCGCTTGATGGAAACTACTTTTGATTCCATTACTTCACTAAACATGTGTCTACTCAACTTGGTTAAGATGTACTGCAAATTTTCGGGCTTACGATATGGTATCCCATTTATTTCAATCTTTTTGATCTGTGAAACGTCTGTCTCCTCGTCCGCTCTAGCATCTTCAGAAATGCGTGATAAAATTAATCTTCTGCACCTTTTGGATCCTTCAATAATTTTTAACCTTTCTAATTTGCTAAACATCGTGTTAGCCTTGGGAGATCTTCGTATGGTATGTAGGGTGGTACTCGTGGATAAAATTCAACGCATTGATGATGTTTTCGACGGCTTATCTGTTGTTTATTTCACAGTTTGCAATATTGGTTTCGTTGAGATACGGTATAATTTTATAGTAGCCACTTTATGCGATATATAACTATTTATGATAATATTTCACTTTAGAAGCAGAGTTGTGTATCACCAATCCGCGCAACTAGTTGGTAGGTAATGAACTGCCGAGGCACTAAAAATATTTTCTAACGCATGCGTATTCCAAACCTAAATTATTGATTCCATGAGGAACGTGGCGGGTGGCCTAACGTGGGCGATATTGGCGACGACCTTAAAGGGAAAATTACTGACTGTCTGTCTTGGTAACTAGGTACGTAGGTACTTAAGTACGTATAAATCCAACACTACTCTCAAATCACACGAACTCAAAACTACAAGGACTATATTTTCGCACTATAATAATATGTAGGTATTTATACTTAGATATTAAAAAAACCGGCCAAAAGCGAGTAGGACATGTGCAATTGTGCACCGAGGGTTCTATACGATTATGATTTTTTTATATATTTTATTGTGATTAAAATGTAAGATAATAGGTAACTGTAGTACAGGATAGCTGTAGTTAGAATAGGTAGGTGCACCATCTATAAGGGGTTGGTGAAATATCGACACAGTGTTGATTTGGTCACAAAAAAAGTAGGTGAAAAATGGTCACACTTCTATAAAATGTAGTGAAATATCGTCACAGGTACCTACATTTTTTCATAAGCAAAATACTTATTGATTGTGCTGATCAATAAGTATTTTTATTAAGGTTCATTTAAGTATTGGGAGTGTGAGTAAATAATTGAGGAGTTTTCTAGAATGTTTAAAGCAAACTATTGGAATGTTTTCCAATGATAAGACCAAATATTTGAAGGTTTAATTTATAATGTTTAATGTAATTATAATATTAAATTAAGATGTTTTCTAAGGTAGTCAAGTAATCTGCAGGTTATTTTCCAGTTAAGAGCATTTCATTGAAATACCTAAATTAGAGGTTTCTCTAGGGTGTTATCGTCAAGTTATTAAAAGGGTTTAGTTGATTGTAAGTTTGTACAAAATACTGTCTCTATCTTGTGGGAAGGTGGGAACTTGTTCAAGTAAGCTTATTAAAGTGTAATAAATAATAAAAAAATACATGAATATAACTTTATTTTCTATATAGATAAATTAGATCATAGCAAATATGTTCATGTATTTATTATAAGCATCCTAGAAAACATGCCAGTGGCACATATCAAACACATAGGGCCAATGACATGTTTTCTCAAAATGACTTACTTCAACATTTTATAAAACAACCCAATCAGTCGTAAATTCCCGTAAAATCTCTAAATTAATATAAATTTGATCTTTTTAATTATTTGCTGTAACATTAGATAAAGAAGAAGATAAATTTGATCTTTTTAATTATTTGCTGTAACATTAGAAAAGCATGTTATTTTCTTCTCAACTTAAAAGTACCTCACTGTTATCTGATTTAATCAGTTTTATATTGCTGTTTTATATTATTAAATAATATTTGAACACTTGTTGGTGTCATTTTAAATCAATTGACTATATTTATTAAGATTTATTTTGCTGTCTGTACTAAATCTTTATAACTAAGAGCGTTTGACAATATTTCACCACAATTTATTAGAATTTATTAAGTGTGACCATATTTCACAAAATGTATGGAGCTTGAAAAGTGTGACCAAATAAACATGTTGTGACGATATTTCACCAACCCTCTATAGCCCCAAGTAACGTCAGTTCAGAATAAACTTACACACTTATTACCTACTCAACTTTTTTAGGCTTATCATCTTATACCCCTTTTCGAATATAGTAGTTACCTATATTCAGTGATATATTCGTAACTACACAAGTATGGTTTTCGTATTTTTTCTTTACTTATGCAACTTGATGTTGCTTCAGCATCTGTTACATGTATGGAGGGGGGCACTCCATACATGTAATAGATGCATGGAAAGACAAAATTAAAATTAATTTGATATGAAAAAATTAAAAAAGTATGTCATTTTTGCATGTACCTAGGTATTTTATTTTATTTCATTTATTAGAACAACAACATGCGATGGTGGCTGAATGGATTAGGGACCGGCGGCAAATCACGCGGTCCGAGTTCGATTTCCACCGGCAGTACCAATGTGGATTCCACTTTGTGGAATTTATAGGTACTAGTCAAGTGACTTACCATCTGCTAACGGTGAAGGAAAACATCGTGAGGAAACCCACATACCCTAGAAGTAATTCTATGAGTATGTCTGATCCACCAACCCGCTCTAGGCCAGCGTGAGTGGAATATGGCCTAAACTCTCTCAGCTCTCTAGTTAGAGGAGAGGAGACCCGATCCCAGCAGTGGGACTTAATGGGTTGCTGATTAGAACAACCAACAAGAACATACACCTTAAAAGCTATGAAATATACAGACAAATGTATACAAGTGATGGTGCTGCCTTAATTAAAGATTGCCACGGAAAGCAAAACAAAAAGGGGTAGTTGGAAGCTAGGCTTGAAGGCTTCCCCTAACTAAAAACAAATTTTAACATCGTGATATGTAGGTACTTATGAATATAAAGTAGTAGTTTAACTCAGTTTAGTGAGATTAATTTCTTGTTAAAAACTTAGACTAAATATATCAATATCCTTCTTTTTACTGACAGAATTATATTGCGCTTGCAGCCTTTTCCAATCATTCAGAAAAATAAAAATATAACATAAAAAACCGATCAAGTGCGAGCCAGAATCGTGCACTGAGGGTTCCGTCATCATCATCAGGAAGGCTATAAAAGGAATTCGCAACAATTTTAGGGTCAAGTGCATTGTGTAGGTAGTTCTGGTGAAGCGTCGTTAGATTATATTAAAAGAAAACATGTGTTTTTTTACCCAATTTTTTATTTTATTTTACCCAATACATATTTAAACATTAATAGTCATCCTATTCTACTTAAGAGTTCATACTTTAAGTAGGTATGAACTCTAAATATGGCTAAGTTAGCCATACCTTCATAAACTACCAATGTCATTTCAAATACAAGTACTTGCCATAAGTGTAGGGGTGGCAACTGAGATTCTTCGGAGTAGTATATATATATTTTTTTGCAAAGGTGTTTTTGTATAGGTAGGTACAATTATTTAACAACAATTAACATATTCCAAATAGCACTTCTGGTGTGCAAGGCTTTTTACAACAGTTTATAACAATATTATCTTTGTATGCTTGTGTATTTTGTTCCGCTGGTTTATTTTCTGAAAAATAAAAAAATGCTCAATACACAGCTATATAAATAGTAAGTAAAGGTAATTAGGTACGTTCTTTATATACCTACTTTTTTATCTTTCTTTTTAATAGGGAACGCTCACACTAGGAAGCATTGGAGCAAGCCCTGTGTCGCGGGGAACTTTACAAACATACATTTAAAGGACACAAAGTAGGGGGAGTCTCGAATCCAACCGTCAGTGTGACTAACAGGCACCGACCAGATGTTGCGCCAAAATATCTTAGTGGCATCATAATCCGGTCACGTCGGAATTAGGTCGGTCCCACCGTCTATTACTTATATAACCACCTCTCATCTTTTTGGAAGGTGCAGTTCTGATATACCAGTCCACTCTCTTTCTATAGTACTAGTATAACAACTTATAAGACGTAGTCTTAATTTGCTAGGAAATGGAAATTCTAATATAACACCTTACCTTACTGTATTCAAATATAATATTTTTTGTTGCAGGTAAAATACTTATCCTACTCCCAGACCTTACTTATGTTCTGAGAAACAAAATATAGACGATAGAGTAGTATTAGTTTATACTATGAACGTACGCATACTCGCTAGCCTGTGCCGACAGCCAATTTTTAAGTATCCAGTACTAAACTATCTACATAAAATTATTACTAGTTTTTTTATTTTCTGAGTGCTGATTTTTAAATATGAATATAAAATAATGATAATCAACACTCCCAGACACGTCCTATGATTATTTCAGCTAGACGCTTTAAAATTCGCAAACAACACACACACCCACTTTTGGGCTTAAAATTTCGCAAACGGATCACTAGATAAAAAAAATGACGTTAGCAAACCGTTATAATATTTTTAAAGACCTATCTAACGATACCACACACTGTGGGGCACATGGACATAGAGGTACTGAGACGTGGCCGCTAACACTGTCTCTCAGCGAGCCATGCAAAAACTATGCTCGGAGTTTTTTCGAATCACAAATGAGGAGATGCCCAGGAGAACTAAAGTTGCCGACAAAGCTCACTGAATCGCATCGCTGAAGTGGCAGTGGGCAGGCCGCATAGCTCGCTGAATAATTAATTAAATAATTTACCTATTTTTAAATCCGGGTAAAGGCTCCCAACCCGGAGGGCAAAAAGTTTCCCAACCAAGCGGGAGAGATTAGCAAACATTATTTTAGGGAAAATGCGATACTTAATAATCGAGCAAATAAATAATTAAAGTTTCACTAAACATTCTTAAGGAAAAAGCCAATTGCCAATTAATAAAAAATTGCATTATGTTGTTAAATAAAGAAATACATATTATAATGAGGATTTTCGGAGGCGAGTGGGTATACCTTAGACGCGAATAATAAAATTAATTTTAGGTATATTTTTGACGTATTGTAATGATCGAGAAAGAGCATTTGACGCACGTAAGGTATACCAGCCCGTCCCTAATACCAGTTCACACCGAAGTGGAACCTATATTCCAAAATGTACACCACTAATATGCGTCATATATAGCATCATATAATAATATATGCGTTATATATAGCGTCTGCTACACAATTAGGCTGGCATTTCTGCTAGCCATCCTTTTATTTCTCAAAGGGCTTCCGGTACAGGCCACAAATAAGGCCAGGGGTTCTTTTAGCATTTTTTAAAAAATTTACTTTCATTCATATGTTATTACTAGCTTTTGCCCGTCACTTCGTCCGCGTAGATTTCGATATTACTTAGGTCTTTGTTTTAAGTGCAATTCATTAATTCCACATCACCCCACTACAGGAGTTGAATTTAATTTTACGTCATTAAAGATAACATTTATATAATCATCGTCCATGAAAACCTCGAAAATGACATCCATATCAATTTCTAATAATTTTCACAACAGCTATGTATTTTATACCTCTATTTCATGGGACCAAACATAGCTGGCGAAATGTGGGTGCGAAACACCTCTGCAAAGGATATGTATGTATGTATTTCATCCCTTAGGGTAAGTTTTTATTAATATATTTCACCCCTGAATCCACCCCTATCAAAAATATTAAGAACAACATTTTAAGTTCCTATCCCAATACTAATTTGCAAAACGTTAACTTCAAAACAAAGATCTTTTCATACAACGTTTCATCCCCAATTTCACCCTTCCAAAGCCACCCTTGTCAAAAATATTGATGAGGGTATTTTTTTTTTTGATCATAGTACTTACCCCAAAACAAATTTTTCAATCTATAAGTTAAAAAAAACAAAGAAGTTTCATACAATCGTTTTTATCCCTTTTCACCCCCTTAGGGGTTGAATTTTAAAAAACCCTTTCTTAGTACACCTCTAGACATTAGGACAAACACACTCTCCAAATTTCAAGTCGCTACGACCAGCGGTTTAGGCTGTGCGTTGTCTGTCAGTCAGTCAGTCAGTCAGGACAAAGCCTTTTATAATATGTATGGATTTGCATTATTCTACAACCTCAATAAAATAATCCATGAATTAAAAATAACAACATAAATGTTTTTGTTTTTTTAAGGTTTATAAATGCACTAAAAGGCTGGTATTCGGGGCATCTATCCTATCTATTTAATTTGACATCAGTGACATCTGTGGTTATCTATACATATAAAATGCTTTGTAAACACCGCTGGTCGTAGAGACCTGCAACTTGGAGGATGTGTTCTTTGTATGACGTAAGCATCCGATAAGAAAGGATTTTCCAAAATTCTACCCTTAAGGGGGTGAAAATGGGGGGTAAAGTTTATATGGAACAACGTGATTCCTTGATCCAATCTACTCAATACTCAATGTCTTTATTGCACTCCATATGTTATAAAGATCTTACATATGCCTATACATTCTTTATCAGAATTGATAAAAGACCTGTTTCGTATTTTATTGAAATTCATCCCCTAACGGGGTTAATAACAGGATTTTTATTTTATGTAGTATAGTTTTCGTAACTATGGTTACTAAAAACAATGCTAAAAACTTCAAAATTTGACATGTTCAATTTTAAAATAGGGTAAACTATACTATTGTTGGCATCTCATCAGTTTTTGGCACTATGTATTTTAAAAATGAATATTAAGAATTGCTATAGCAAAAAAACCTGCCTCTTCCTTGTCAAAAGAGGGGGGGGGACACACAATTTATGCTATGAGGATTCTGTTTTTGCCATTTTAGCTACGGAACCCTAAAAATGCTTATTAATATTAAGTGCCAATGATGGTATATCTATGATATACTTAGTTGTTAATAACTGTACTTTTGATGCCAATTACTGTACTTTTCGAAACATTTTAGAATATAATTTTTTTTTTTGTTCATAAAACCATGATCACCTGAATAAATAGGTTTTTATTTCCGGGTGCCAATCATTATACAGTCTACCCTTATCTATTAAAAAGAATACACGAAATTAAACTATTCAAATTGGTTTGACATGAAGGTATTTTGTTTGAGTTTTTTCTCAGAAATTAAAGGTTAATAATCAGGAAAAATAGTAATAAGGTCTTTTCAAGTTTTCATGGACGCTGATTATAGTTAATGGGTACTTTTTGGTGTTTGAAAAACTTACCCTAAGGAATGAAATGGGTGTGAAAATTATTAGAAATTGATATGAATGTCATTTTCAAGGTTTTGTGTGACGCTGATTACGAAAATGTTATCTATTTTGACCTAAAATAAAATTCAACCCCTGTAGTGGGGTGATAGGTACATGAAAATTCATGAATTGCACTTAAAACAAAGATCTATGTAAATATCGAAATCTACGCGGACGAAGTCGCAGGCAAAAGCTAGTTTTACATAACTATTAAATTTATTAGAACTATGTAATGTGATATTTGTATTAAAATTTACTAAAACTGTAAAAAAAATACTATAACACTATTATACTATCTACCTTCAAAATATATATTATTTAATACAGTTATCCGTGTAGTGACGGATTAAGAATACATAATGTCACTACCCCATGTCAGCCCGAGGGTGCCGTACAAGTCGACTAAGCGGGTAACCTTATGCAGAGATGAGCTCTGCGAGAAAAGGTAACTTTGAAACAAACCCTAAAGGTACCAACCCGTCAGGCCAGCGTGGTATTGTAGGCTAAATTCCCTCTATATTCATTGGAGGAGACCCGTGCCCAGCAATGGGACGTTTATGTGTTGGAATGACGATTTAATACAAATAAAAATTATTGATTTAAATCTCTATTTTTCAACGGAGTCATCTATTGGCAGAAACGCATGAATAGTTAAACGTCGCCGTCGCTTCGTTTATTGAATGTTATTTACTGACAGCTTATCTGAGAATCTCAGAAACATTATTAAATAATTCAATAGAAATCAGTATTATTTTAATTTAAGCTAAGCCAAGCTATAAGAGCCTGCCGCTTGATAGTTGGCAACAAATATATTGGCTCTTTTAATATATTAATAGATGTTCACCTAATTCTAAAAGTGTATTGAAAATATTTTAAAAATATAGCTCCGAATACATAATAAAAAATGCAAACCACTATATATGACACTAAATTGCGACGTTGCTATTCTTAGGTATAAACACTCTTATATTTCCTTTTTCTCTTATATTATTTTTGTTTAGGAAGTAAGTTTTAGCTGTTAATATTATTTTAAATCTGTTCATGAATAAATAGATGCACAAGTAAAAAAAAAAAAAATTATAAGAGTACTTACTCAATAAAACAAGCTAGCTCCGATGTCAGTTTATAAAATAGATATTTTGCAGATTAATAAGCCAACCATGTGTAACTAAACGCCGTTTTATGAGTTTTCAAGTCTCCGGTTAGTATATCTATTTGCACTACTTATAGGTATGTCTCAATATTGTTTTAGATAAGGTCTATTGCACTATCTGTAAGAAATAGTTCTCCGTCATCAAGAACTATTATAATTTATACCTTTTGGCTATATCAAAAGAAATTACTTACCGGAAGAATTATCTGCCATCAGGCACAAGCTGTGTGTCACTATATTTTTAAGCGTCTTGAGACACGCAGTCTGAGCCATTTCCACATTTGTTGAAGTAGATGTGTATGAAAGTCCAACGTGCTGGCTGAGTGCAATGATCAGCACTAGGATGTATTTGGCTTGCATCTTTTGTTTGTTCTACGAAAATAATAAAAACAATGTTCAAAATTAATAAAGTCAATGCAAATTCATACAGTATTTTGTAATTATACACAAAGTTATTTTTAGAACTCACGTTAGTAACTCGGTTGGGTTAATCAGAAATGTTCCACTCTGGAGCTTCTTTATCTAATGGGCGGAAAACGATTTGCTCCAGTCTTATATACTCCGCCGATACTACTATTAAGATTCTAGACGCGTAAACAAATTATTTTTGTTATAGAAACTCCTCTGAATCAGGCGTTTGAAACTTAAATGAGCCCGTTAACATAACACTAAAATTTAATTGTAAACATGTTGTTATAAAATTAAATAACCCGAACATAGTTTATCATAATTTATCTTGAATGACCTATGTCTCAGTATTTCAAAATCTAAAATATTATTTTTCCTAGCATAAGTTTAATAAAAATTATGTCGCAATAGATCTCTTCACAAGATTACAAATACCTAAATCATTTCTGCTTATTAGGTATATTATATAGAGCATATATTCTATCCTGCAGGTAGATCTATATTATATCTATCCCTCTTAGTATTTTCAAGATGGGGCGGCATCTATACATCATCTGCAACCCATTAATATCCCAATGTTGGTCTACTTACCTAATCTTCAGTTGTTTTATTCCTATTAAATGTTAGCTGACATACGTGCAGAAAATGTTAAATACAAGTTTTTCTAAGCTTGGGGTGGAATTGCTGGATCTCATATACACTCGAAATAGCCTAGTGAGCTGTAGCTACTGAAAACATTAGTAAGCAAAGCCTTCAGATACCCAACCATTAAGGGTTCTTATGTGTTAGGCGAATTTTTATAAAGAAACTCACATTCGTGTACATAAGGAAATTTTAAATAACTACGAGGACATGATCAAGAGTCGCGTAATATGAGAATCAAAACTGTATTTGCATTGACATTTTGCCATTATTTTTAGCCGTTTCTATATAATAAATTTAATCCCGGATTATGACAAAACAGAGGACCTGTTTAAAAGATTAGTGTAACAAAATGCACAATTTTAGGATTTATATTTTTTTGAATATTTTGTTTAAATAAATAATTATGTTAATGTGATTTCAGAAATTGTTTAAGTATAGTTTTGTTATTTGATTTTTTTCTACTTACTTTTATTAGTCTAACAAATACCTACATTGTATAATAATTGTATTGTGTAGTTAGTGTACTTTTGTTTGATGTAGAGTACAATGCTGCATTAATGCATACAAAAACTGTATTGGCAATAATGGCTCGAAGATTCCCATGGGACAGCCTGTGCCTGGTGTGAGGCGTTTTGGTAATGATGCATTAACTATGTATCTATACTTATATTATAAAGCTGAAGATTTTTGTTTTTTATTTTTGTTTGATCTCAGGAACTACTGGTCCGTTTTGAAAAATTATTTTAGGGTTGCATAGCCCATTTATCGAGGAAGGTTATAGGCTTATATGACATCACGCTACGGCCAATAGCAGCTGAGCAGTGGCCAAATTAAGAACGACGGGAGCGAAGCCCCGCATTACTTCTAGTAATGTAAGGTGTATCCATTTGTTTATTTTTAATTATTTTTGTATATCATATTGTTGTATGACAATATTTAAGGTATTAATAAACATATTTTATATTCTACTTAACATTTTATATTATAAATAACACTATTTCAACTAACTTAACTGGAAATCACAGATAGTAAGTATAAAGATTAGTTGAGGGGCTACAGGGGTTGTTAGTGGGTTGCCATACGAATGAAGTATAGCGCCCCCATTATTTTCTTAAGTTTTTTGCCAAGCTGTATGAACGTTACATCTTTACAAATAAATAATGTTCAAGTCTCTGTTTGTAATATCCCAATAATGGTTTATAGAAAAGGTTTATTAATAATATGAAAGTATGTACCTACGCAACATATAACAAAAACACACTTTTTAAAATGTTTTTCTGCCTGTTTATTTGAGGTAAATTCCGTTACGCTAGAATGGATTTAGACGAGAATTTTGCTGGCGGATAGCTAATTTCACAAAGAGTAATAATAAGCTACTTTGATTTTGGAAAAATATCAGGGTTCCGTGAAAAACCGCGGACGATTCGCGGGAACAGCTAGTATGATTCACATAATTTCCACGTTTCTGTGTTTAACTACGCTAAGCAGGTACAAACTCAAAGACCTAACCTTACCTAAGTACTTACGGCTATAGGTATTACATTCTACATACGCACATGATCATATATTCATCTAGCATAACAACCTATTTTTAGTAGAGATAATCAAGGATACTTACGCTTGTTTGTGGAAAACTGGAAGTTCACACAATCTTGAAGGGTCAATATCAATAGGCATAATGTAAGTACCTAAGTAGGCAATTAATCTGTTTTTGTTGCAGAATTTGTTGCTTATCATGGTTTATAACTAGGCACATTTTTAAAATAAATTTGTATAAAAAAATATCTTGATAACCACACCGTCACAATATGTAATATATTACAGTATTCTAACTTCGGCCACAGAATATAACAGAAGGTAACTAATGTATGTACCCACAGAAAAGAAAAACAAGTATGTACCTACCTGACTTTTTTACATACGCTCGGCGGGCGCGCATGCTAGGGTTGGACCTGCGGATGATGCCGCGGCAGCGATTATCTACCCACCTACTACATACACAGAACAGTAAGTAGGTGAAGAGCGGCCGACGCCTCAGGCGCGTTGGCCGAAAGCCTAAAAAGATTTTATTAGCATAGATTGATCCAGATTGGTATTTTACTCCATGGAAAAATCAAAATACCTATCTATTCAAAACAAATTACTTAGTACTTACGTACTTGTATGTCCTTATATAAAAAAAAAATATTGTGTTACCTTTGAGCGATTCTAGGTAATTTAAGAAATGAAATCCCTGGATGCTTTATTGATGAATTGAAGCAACCGCAAATAAACAATATAGTCTGTATTTTGCCATAATTATTATGTACCTATATCATCATCATCAGCGACCTATTAATGTCCCCCTGCTTTGCTCGGGTCTCCTCTCCTCTAACTAGAGAGCTGAGAGGGTTTTAGCCATAATCCACTCACGCTGGCCTAGCGCGGGTTAGTGGATCAGACATACTCATAGAATTTCTTCTAGGGTATGTGGGTTTCCTCACGATGTTTTTCTTCACCGTTAGCAGATGGTAAGTCACTTGACTAGTACACACAAATTCCACAAAGCGGAATCCACATTGGTGCTGCGGGTCGGGATCGAACTCGAACCGCGTGATTTGCACGCCGTTCCCTTATCCATTCAACCACCATCACTGTGTACCTATATATTTTTTTTAAATTCCTAAACTCACACTTCCTGCTTACGAAACAATAACATCGACCATTCGTCACTGTATATTGCAATTGTATATGTAAGTATATGTATATGTAGAGTAGCGTAGTAGTAGAGGCGCGTAGGAATGACTCGCGTTCCGACCGTTCGCTTTTACATTTAGTTATATCACTGTTAATATCTATTTTATGATACCGTCTACATTACTTTGTAAATTTAATTAGGTATGTATTTTATCTCCAATTGGTTGTGTCAATAATAATAATAATTTCAAATACTTACTTGTTATGTACGCTAAACAACTTATTTTTATCTGCGCACCCGTTGTATACGTGCGGATTTTAATCGCTGCACGTGTAAAAACAAAAGTTCAACATATTGACCTAGATTTATATAAAGATATCATTTTTACTCTAATATTTTTATAAAAAGTTCTAGTAAGTAAGTAAATTTCTATTTTACTTATAAAATTACGTCTATTGTAGTTCGCCCATGTTAACCACCGAAAAGTTAATATTGATTCTAAACATTCCCTTAGTAAGTTTTTATCTACACGCTAAACACTAAAATTTTCGAACACATGGTAATAAACGTCGCCGTCAACAACAATGGTGTTTTTATATGTAATGCTGTCTATAAATGTCCTACGTATACTCGTAATAATAATATACTTTTTTTAGATGAACTATCTCTGTCAAGGACTACTTTTAATAGCCTCGGTGACATTTACGGCTATCCCATAACAAAACCCAGTAAGGGACATTTTTTCAAAATTAGTTTACTTGAATATTTCGACTTTTTAGAGTAAGTTCCATCAAATGAGCTATTTTGATACCTACCACAAAACCTAGTAAGTGTTCTACAGATATAAACCATTTCAAATAAGTCGCTTTCTCCATTACTAAACTTTTACCCGACAAGACAAGAACACTGTGAGAAAAGAATATGTTGTGCTGTGATCGTCGTTCTATGTTAAAAAGTGCCAATGCATTACATTCACAAATAAGAAAAGCTATATAAATTTCGTATACTATATAAATGGGTCTTCTCTGGAAAGGGTCTCAGTCATTCGTGACTTAGGAATCCTTTTTGACACATCTCTGTCCTTTCGTCAATATATTGACAATATGGTGACAAGGGCTAATAAAATGCTTGGTTTTCTTATTCGAATGTCAAAACCTTTTCGTAACAATTGCAGCAATACTTTACTATACAATGCCTTGGTAAGGAGTTGTCTTGAGTACTGCTCTAATATATGGTCTCCCTATTATTCAAAGTACATTGATAGTATAGAATCTGTTCAGGCCCGTTTTGTTAGGTATCTTTGCATAATAAATAGTATCCCAAAAACTATTCCAACTATTACAGTGACAGATTAACGCATTTCAGAATGCTCAGTTTAAAGGAAGGACGAAATAACTCGGACCTACTTATATTGATGCAGAGTTGATAAACTATTTCAATATTAGGATTAGTAACCGAATTAAACGTAAACACCGTATATTTGAAACTCCAGCCTCAACCTTAAATACTACTTTCAACAGCCCATTTACACAATATTTTAATACTTTTTAACCGAAAAATAGATTATATATAATACTAGCTTTTGCCCGCGACTTCGTCCGCGTAGATTTCGATATTACACATACCTTTGTTTTAAGTACAATTCATGAATTCCACAACACCCTACTACAGGAGTTTAATTTCATTTTACGTCAATATAGATAACATTTTCGTAATCAGCGTCCCTGAAAACCTTGAAAACGACATCCATATCATTTCTAATAATTTTCACACCTATTTCATCCCTTACGGTAAGTTTTCAAACACCAAAAACAACCCATCAACTCACTTCTTAATAAAGTTCTAATTGCGTATACATCCATAAAAACCTAAAAAATAACCTAAACATATATCTTGAAAAACAAAGAACTGTCTATTTAATATTTCACCCTCTGAACCCATCCTTATCAAAAATATTAAAAACAAAATTTTAAGTTTCTATCCTAATACTAACTTGCAAAACGTTAACTTCAAAACAAAGATCTTTTCATACAATGTTTCATCCCCAATTTCACCCTTCAAAAGCCACCCTTGTCAAAAAACAAAGAAGTTTCATACAATCATTTTTATCCCTTTTCACCCCTTAGGGGTTGAATTTTAAAAAACCCTTTCTTAGTACACCTCCAGACATTAAGACAAACACACCCTCCAAATTTCAAGTCGCTACGACCAGCGGTTTAGACTGTGCGTTGTCTGTCAGTCACTCAGGACAAAGCTTTTTATAATATGTATGGATTATATTCTGTTTTTAAGTCTTTATATTATGTAATTAAGATGTTGATTTAATTTATTAGTAGGTACCTACCTAAGTTTGTTGTCTCGAGTTTTAACTTGAGTTTACAGTTATTCAATGCCATGCATGCCTCTTACCTATGCATTTACTATATAATGGTACCTTTGTTTGTTGTTTTTTTTTTGTGAATGTATTTATGTTTGTGTACTGTCGGTGTGCTAAATAAAATAAAATAAAATAATCTACACTTACGTATTTCTCAACAAAAACACTTCTAATAATTAATTTATTATACATATAATACATCAACACAACAACTGTGTCTTCTTTATAAGACTCAGGTCCGGTCTTGCGTGGAATACTGTTCTCATCTCTGGGATGGTTCTGCCCAGTACCTCCTCGATGCCCTTGATAGATTGCAGCGACGGGCTGTACGCATTATTGGAGCGAATGAGGTTACAATAGCCCTTGAACCCCTACAACTACGCAGAGACATTGGTTCTCTGAGTGTCTTTTACCGTTTATACCATGGCGAGTGCTCTGAAGAGCTATTCGAGCTCATTCCACCTTCCCCTTTCCATGGGAGAACCACGCGTGCTGGCTTGCGTTGTCATCCCTACACTGTGGAAAACATCACCACACGTACTAAAAAATTCGGCAATTCTTATCTATGCCGTACCATCAAAATGTGGAACGCACTGCCGGCTCATGTCTTTCCTCCTTCCTACAATATGGGATCCTTCAAGCGAAGCGTGAAGAAGCACCTTGCGGGCCAGCATGGCTGTGCCGGCTGACAGGACACTTGGGTCTCCTGTCAGCTGGCAAAGCAATTTGGGCTCTTCTTTCAGCTTTCCATCAGGCGAAAAGGAGCCACTATGCTTGGCTTCTATAAAAAAATGACGCATGAACGTGTGTGTATGCACGTAATGTGCGTTGTATTCCTTATTTTTATGATTATCTAGCTTCCGTAGCGTATATCGGTAAAAAGCTGTCATGTTCTCTATCCTAGGACTCAAGAGAATTTTAAAAAAAACTGAATTTTTAGACGAATTTTCTAATTTCTTTTTTCTATATCCAGACTTGGGCTGAGCATGGATATATCAGTCAGTCAATCAGTCAGTTTTTCTTTTTATAAATAGGTAGCTGTTTATTTATAAAATTCATTTATTTAAATTATAAAGAGATACAAACATTAATATAATTATTTGGTGATTCTATTTTGGCACAGTATAAATATAATTACTTTTAGTGTTGTAAGTAGCAGTAGAGTGCCTTTACAATTTAAAAAAAGGTATTTAATTAAAGGTATTTAGGTAGGTACATAATAATTATAGCAATGTAATATTTTGATAAATGTAATTTAAAAAAAACATCAATTGTAATGTCGCTGCAGGTTTTTTAACCAAGAGAAAGATAATCGTTTTCTCCTTCATGTCCATGTTTCCTAGTAGGTATTAAGTAGCTAAACTTTTTATTCAAAGGCGGATTTTTTATACTATTAAATTTATTAATACATCATTTCGCACGTCTCAGTTGCGGCGCAAATAATTATTAGTCGCAAATTTAAAAGTATACATTTATTTTAATTAAATGTTTGTTGTAATTAAACTAATCAAAAATACAACATGGATTTTATTGAACACTTCCTATTTCATTCACAAAAAAATAAAGTAAGTGTTTACAATCCCTTTTTACTAGTACTACTTACACTAGAAAGAAACTCAAGTAGATAGATGAAATAATATATATATAGGTAGATTAAAATACTCTAGGCAGGCAGCCCTATCGCATGTTTACGTACCGTGCGGCTCGGCTGTAGGTAATTATTTCAAGCTGAGGGCCGAAGTTACAATACCGTTTGTAATTTTATTTATACTGTGATTTTGGTGAAAGATCTACGAGTAGGTACCTAATATTGCCGCAAAACATTATTTATTTGGTGAAAAAATAATACCTTTTAAATTAAAGCATTGTTAAATGTAAGTGTTGTGTATACAGTTGTTACTCGTATATTATTTGCAAACGATTTGAAAAGTAATTTTGATGGGTGTCTGTAACACTGCTAGAGAAATTTATAATTTTCAATTTTTCTTTGCTTTTTAAACGTGTGTGGTTATTTTGAGAAAAAAACAAATATGTATCATTTTTATTGCACCACCTTTGGTACACCTTGACCTATCCCGTTACATAGTCATTTATTACATTTTAATCACAAAAAAATATCCATCCGGATTAGTGTTGGGTTATTAGCATTACCCAACACTAATCCGGATGGATATTTTTTATTTTTCCAAATTTTGACTTCAGTATTATGTTAGACAGTTAAAGGTATTGTCAGATATCGATTTTGGAGTCAATTAGCCCAAAAACAGCGAAGTTCAAGATGGCGGCCATTTTTTCGAATTCTGACTACAGTACTATGTTAAACAGTCAAAGGGATCGTCAGATATCGATTCTGGATTCAATCAGGCCAAAAACAGCAAAGTTCAAGATGGCGGCCATTTTTCCAAATTTTGACTTCAGTACTATGTTAAACAGTCAAAGGAATCGTTAGATATCGATTTTGGAGTAAATCAGCCCAAAAACAGAAAAGTTAGAGATGGCGGGCAGTTTTACAACTTTGACTTCAGAACTATGCCCAGTGATCAATGGGATCGTCACTTCGTCAGATATCGATTTTGGTGTCAATCAGCCCAAAAACAACAAAGTTTAAGATGGCGGGCAGTTTTACAACTTTGACTTCAGAACGATGTCCAGAGATCAATGGGATCGTCACTTCGTCAGATATCGATTTTGGTGTCAATCAGCCCAAAAACAACAAAGTTTAAGATGGCGGGCAGTTTTACAACTTTGACTTCAGAACGATGTCCAGTGATCAATGGGATCGTCACTTCGTCAGATATCGATTTTGGTGTCAATCAGCCCAAAAACAACAAAGTTTAAGATGGCGGGCAGTTTTACAACTTTAACTTCAGAACGATGTCCAGTGATCAATGGGATCGTCACTTCGTCAGATATCGATTTTGGTGTCAATCAGCCCAAAAACAACAAAGTTTAAGAAGGCGGATTTCGAAAATATTACCGACGTATATATATATATGACAACATCTTGCTTCGTAATAAAATGGAAAAAATGGACTTTAAAAACATATACACTATATACTGAATATATATGAACTGTTGTAACTAAAATACTAATAATAAATACTCAGTTTTTCTCAATACACTTTTTAGACAAGAAAACTGTTGTTCAAATATGCCATGAATTACTTAGCTACATATAAAGTTATATTAAGAAGCGAACGTTGAAATCTCTTGATTTCCTGTATTTCTGTATGAACCCTCTTAACACTTTTGCACATATAAAAAGTGAAAATAAAAAAAAGAATAGCAATATAATGTATCGCACTGCGTACACTCACCCAATTTATGTTCACACTAACAGATTTTAGAGTAACACAAAGAAAAACATTTATTTTTTCATCAAAATATTAATAGCAGGGTTATTATCCATTGCAAGGCTATTAATGGCTACTTATGGATTATAATTGATAATAACCCAAAGCATTCGGCTATTAACCCATCTCTAATCCGGATCTCTCGGTGAGCGAGTCAGACTCGCACCATACATCATGTCGATGATGCCCTCTTTCACATTGCAGTTAACTCCTTCAGCAATGCATCGAGTGCCATAACAAAAAGAACGAAAGGATAAAAACAAGATGTATTTGTTTATCTCAGATAAAAATCAAAAGACCGGAGAAAAGGCCTGAGATTTTATACAGTTTGAGAATTTTCCCTCAAAAACGTATTATTATCGTTTCATACACTGCGGCTCTAGCTCACGCGTTGCACCTTGCACGCTACTTACTTAGATAAATAAGTATTGATTTTAACTGCAATTGTTACCAAAGGAATATTATTTTTAGTTTGTTTCACTTAAATAAATATAGATTTTAACTGTTCAATTGTTACCCAAAAAAGATTATTTTAGTTGGTTTAACTTTTAGTTAAAGAGATCTTTAAAATGTAACCTGTGTTTTATTGAAAATCCTGAGATATCACGAGATTTGCAAAATCCGGCTGCAATCCTGAGAAAAGTCAAAAATTCCTGAAATCTCAGGACAAATCCTGAGATATGGTAACCCTATCTACAGGTGCTGAGTTGACAGGCCGGCGCATCGCGGCCGCCATTAATATGTTTTATGTAAGATTTTAATCTGCTATTTGTTACTGTACCTATTTGGATAAATTACAAAAAATAATAATACGTTTAAGCATACGTATTGTGAGTATTATGTAACTAGGCTATCACTATCAAGTTGTGCTCCTTGGTTGCCATGCCTGCGAGTAGTCGAGAGAGGCCGGGCACAGCGGGTAAGCCCCTACACTACAGAACACCATAGCCATAATAATATTGCCTCTTTAGTGTTTTGTTCCTGAGCTCATTGGGGAGAGAAGGGGTTTTAAAGAGACGGCCACGCGCATATAATGTGCCTGGTGTTGCAGGCTTCCATAGGTTAGAGTAACCACGTACCATCAGACCGGCCGTAAGTTTATTTGCCAACACCGTGGTATAAAATAATAAGTGCACAAATACAAATGTATTTTATATAGAGTAGAAACATCTTACTATTTTTTTTTAAAGTTCCTTTTTCCACTGTACTAAAATAAGAACAGATTGTTGTCATTGAAAGGCAATAATAATCTTGGAGTATGTAATATTACAGTGATTAACTTGTACAGTTTTTATATACTTAAAAAAAGTTTAGTTGTACCATTCAACAGATATAAATGTAATATAATAATAATAATTATGTGTCATTTAATTTAAACTGTGGCGCAAATTAGGTGAGGCTTATGTCCAGCAGTGGACGTCATTCGGTTGCTATAAATGATGATAAAACTCTAGCGCTCTCCACTGTCCTCTCCAGTAGGCGCTAGGCAAGAGTAGGTTATTATATGGTCCGGCTATATATGGGGAAGGGCGTGGGGCCCGTAAATTCAGTCTCCTTCTTCTTTTGTAAATGAAATAAGTTAAAATTATAGTCACTAAAACTATAGTCAGTATTTTTATCTAATAAATTTACAACAGTCTGTAAATTTATTAGATAAAAATATTAAAAATAATAACAATAAGTGCGCGCGGCACTAGAATAACTATGGTAATGAGCCCCGAGCCTTCGGCGGATGCTCCGACGAAGGCTCGGTTGGAATTTAGGAATTATGATTTTGAATTTTAAATAATTAAAAGTAAATTAAAAAGAAATCAAAAGAGATCCGAAAGGTGGTAAAAGGAGGTGCATTCGTAAAGGACGTAGCCTGCAACGGGTGCAACCATAGACTTAGGATCCGCGCGCTCTAAATCTATTACACCATTACAATACCATTTATACATTGGTGATTCAACCTGTTTTATCTGGATAACATTTTTATACAAAAAACAATATTGACTTTATATGCATAGTATAGATACGCGTCAGCGTGTCAAACCAAGTTCAAGGAAAAAGAAGAACTGGCGACACGCAGTCGTTTGTCAACTGGGGTGTTGGTCTAGAGTCTAGAGGTTAGTGATCCTGACTGCTAAGCTGGAGGTCGTGGGTTCGATTCTCACCCAGGTCAAATCTTTGTATGATGAGCATGAGCTCATCATACAAAGATATAATATAGAATAATATAGAAATTTGCAATAGTTTAGACGCAAATATACTTTCTTTATTTCACAGTTTTTCACAGTTTTAAACCACCTGTAGGTGTTTACGTTAATCATAAGTATATGTTGTCATTACGTCATTCAATTCATTTAAATATCTCTGACTTTTTTATATTATATTATTAGCAGACCCGGCGAAATTCATACCACCATATAAAAAAAAAATCGTAATAAAAAAAATAGCGCGTGGATCCTAGGTCTATGGTATTTGTATTCTGCTACTATACTACCTTGATACTGCAATGTATTTACTTTTCTACGAAAAATATTTTATTTTATATTTTACTTTATTTCATATTTACAATATCCACAATTGTTTTATTTTTATTAGTTTATGACTTTAGCGACCATAAATACATACAATGATAATTCACTGTCAAATGTCAAATGATAGACCGAAAACAAATGGCGCGCGGATCCTAGGTCTATGGTATTTGTATTCTGCTACTATTACCTTGATACTGCAATATATTTACTTTTCTACGAAAAATATTTTATTTCACATTTTACTTTATTTCATAATTTTACTACACAATTGTCATAATATATTCTTTGAATTTACTGACGAATGATTAGTAATATATTCAAGTGATGAGGTTGTATAGTAAGCAAAAAGAAAATTTCTTGAGATCTTTGATTTCTTTTTAATCTGTCATTAGGGCTGACGTTGATAAATATAGTAATATACACACAAAGTTGAAAGGATGAATGTTTGTTTGGATGTTTGATAATTTTAACCAAAAAGACACGGGATGGATGTTTCACAAAGATAAGTACTATTCTAATCAATCACGTAATATTGGTTATGTTTAATCTGAAGTAATATCTGTGCTTAGAAAACATTGGCCGAAATTTCCCCTCTAAAAGTGAAAAGTTGCTGTGGTCACAGGAACAAAATAACAGGTAAGCGAAGTCACGGGTGACATACAGTATTATTATAAGATTTTTGGGATTATATACATTTCATTTAATATCGTAATAACTTTTAAACTATTTGTCGAAATAACTTAGTGTAAACGACAAAATTTATATACATTAAATGACAAAATTGATAAAGGTATTTACATTTCTAGGAATTAGTTTAATACCATTAAATTTTTACTTTAAATGCAGTATCCGATTTAAATGTATTTCTGGTTCACTATTCTCTCTATATCGACTTCAACATAAAAGATAGGCATATGCTGTCGCGGACTTTTTTTTATAACTATTTAAGAGTAACAATTCCTCCATACATTGTCCTAATGTAAAGCTAACGGTTTAGGTAGAGGAAGCAGAAATAGCTATAAGATGGCAGATTTTTCTCCAACTTACTTTACATTTGTTCTACAATTTACGCGATATCTGTATAAAATATAGCCTATATTATGTTATTCTGATGTATAAGGTACATTACTGCAAAGTTTCATTGAAATCTATTCAGTGGTTTTTTAGTTTACTGGTAACAAACATCCAAACATTCTTACAAACTTTCGCATTTATAATATTATAGTAGGATCTCTTAGGGTGAGATTCAAAGACCGTACTTTGACTTTACTTTGAGGGAAAGTTCAACTTTCAACCAAAATTATGTTTCACAGTTCTATCAAACCCTTACTTTACTTTCCGAAACCATACTTTGCTTAGCAAAGGCGAAGTCGACGATATTGGCGACTTTGGCCGCAAAGTATGCTTTGCATTAATATACGGACAATTATTGTAGCACCTTATCAATGTTTTCTACAAATCAAACGACATTTTATTTTAGTCGGGTTATACGTTCCTTTCATAGTGATTTGACGTATGACGTTGTTGTTTATATCTATGGAAATGTAGTAGTACATATCAGTTAACAAATATTGCGTTTCGTTCCACACTAATCCTTTGGAGTAAATATATTAATACTATAAATTCACAATTATTCATAATAAAAAACTCGAAACGATTCTGGAATCCTTAGGGTCAGAATATACGCATCACATCATCATGGGCGATTTTAACACAGATCTCCTCACTCCTCACTCCCATCGTTCCCGTAAGCTCCATGAAATTGTCGAGTCAGTCAGTCTACATATATTACCTCTTCAAGCTACCCACCATAACTTAAATGGGGCAGACACCTGGCTCGACATAATCCTTACCTCAGTTCCTTCCTTAGTGGCATCCCACGGTCAAATCCTTGCACCCGGTTTTTCCCTTCATGACCTTATTTTCCTATCCTATATCCTTAAAACTCCTAAACCCCCGCGCAAAGTACTGCATAGGCGGTGTTTTGGTCGCATGGATATTAATAAATTACAAAAGGATGCCTCAGATCTTGACTGGGATAACTTGAAGGAAGCATCCTCGTTGGATGAAAAGGTAGCTATCTTTAACAGCAACATTACGGCACTTTATGATATCCATGCACCTGTAAGGAAGATAAAGATTAAGCGCCCCCCAGCACCCTGGATTACGAGGGGTATCAAAATGGCGATGAGGCGTAGGGACCGGGCTTTTCGAAAATTTAGGAGAGAGCGTTGTGACGAACACTGTGCTGCGTATAAGTCTGCAAGGAATCGGTGTAATTTGATGATACGGAACGCCAAACGCCGACATATTCATAATAATATTACTTCTTCATCCCCTGCGGATATCTGGAAGTTCCTTGGAACGTTGGGTATCGGTAAACAGCGACACGGTGACTCTCAGCTGGCTCTTGGTTTGGACGATATCAATCAGCATTTCTGCTCTAGTACTCCAGTAGATCACCAAATCAGGAGTCAGACTGTTAAATTACCTAGCTGGTCTGCCGCGTCCCAAAATACCTAATTTCTTCTTTTCTCCAGTAGCTCAGGAAGATATCAAAAAGATCATCCTTTCCATCAAATCCAATGCAATGGGTTGCGATAACATCAGCCGACGCATGATTACCATCATCCTTGAACAAGTCCTTCCGCCCATCACGCATATCATTAACTTTTCCCTTTTTTCAGGCACTTTCCCTTCCACATGGCGTAAAGCCCACGTTATTCCATTACCTAAGGTGCAGAATCCCCCTCTACCTAATCACTACCGTCCTATATCCATTCTTCCTTTCTTATCCAAAGTACTGGAGGCCTGCGTGCACAAGCAACTGTCTCGGCATATTCACATCCACAAGCTATTAAGCCCACTACAGTCTGGCTTTAAACCGGGTCACAGTACTACATCCGCACTCCTCAAAGTGACTGGCGATATCAGACAGGGCATGGAGGACACTAAAGTTACTGTGTTAGCTTTAGTCGATTTTTCCAAGGCCTTTGATACCGTCAGTCACGATATCCTTCTAGCCATCCTTTCCCATCATATGATATCTTCTGAAGCTTTGGAATGGTTCTCTAGCTATCTTCGAGGTCGTCAGCAGTCAGTGCGGTTAAACGAGCAAGCGTCTAACTGGTGCAATACTAATTCTGGCGTTCCTCAAGGCGGTATTCTTTCTCCCTTATTATTTTCAATCTTTATTAATCTCATTACCAAAAATCTTCTATGTGCGTATCATCTTTATGCTGATGACTTGCAGATTTACTCCCAAGCAGGTGTGGACTGTGTGGCGTCAGCAGTTAGGATGATCAATTCTGACCTGGATCATATTAAGACTTGCTCACATAGTTTCGGTCTGACAGTGAATCCAGCTAAAAGTCAGGCGATTATAATTGGCAGTCAACGTTTACTGAGCAGGTTGGACACAGCCACAATACCTCCAATCACCTTTGATGGTACTAAGGTCGAACTTTGCCAAACTGTCAAAAATTTAGGGATAATTTTTGACCCTACACTAAGTTGGCGAGCTCAAGTGACCCAGTTTAGTCAAAAAGTCACCGGTACCCTACGTGCGCTTTATCGTCTAAAAAACTTTCTTCCCTGCAGTACTAAGACAACGCTTATGCAAGCTTTGGTTCTCCCTAAATCGACTATGGTGATGTGAGTTATTTTGACCTGAATGCAGATCTCCTCAACAAACTTGACCGTCTTCTTAATAACTGCATTCGGTTCATTTTTAATCTTCGCAAGTATGACCATGTGACTGCTTTTCGTTCCCAGCTAAATTGGCTTCCCATCCATCAACGTCGTAATTTACGACCTCTCACTACTCTTTACACTATCCTAACATCTCCATCTTCCCCTTGTTACCTTACGCCTTACTTTCAATATCTTAGCTCTGTCCACAACAGAAACCTTCGCTCCTCAAATAATCGCCTCCTTGTTTGTAATTCCCACTCATCTGATTTTATTCATTCTTCTTTCACTATTCAATCCATCCTTCTCTGGAATGCCCTACCTCAGGAAATCAGGATGAGCACAAGCCGTTTCACTTTTAAAAGAAGAGTCCGTGAACTATTATTAAAAGGATAGTTTGGCATATTCTTCTCTTTTTTTTTTTTTTTATTTCTTCGTTTTTATTCTTATCACCATCATCATCAGCCCCTCGCATCACGTATCCTTCTCCATATATATATATATTTATATACATATATATTTATTTATATACATATACATTTACTTATATACTTATATATTTATTTTATATATACATATACACGTACGTACAGAAAATCCACAATTTTACTTTACATGCACCTACTTTGACATATTCTCTGCATCACCCAAAGGTAGACTGGTAGATAATGCCTTAGGCATTAAGTCCGCCTATACATTATATTGTGTATGAAGTTTAAATAAATAAATAAATAAAAATCTTTATGGGGTCTTTAATATAATTCTCGTCCGTCATTTAAACGCCGTTAATTAAAAATATCTTAGCAATATATGAATATTGCTAAGATATTTTTAATTAAAACATGCCTTAATAAACAATTTTGTTAAACATTTTAAAATAAAAACTATGCGTGTAACGTAACAATCTCTGTCTCTGTACGTGCTTTGCTTTGGGTTCATACTTTGCTTAGGAAAGTCACGAAATTGTCCATGAATTTCAAAATACGTAAAGTAAACTTCGGCGTTCAAAGTATACTTTGGGAAGACGCCTTTATTGTAAAGTCACGACTATGAATCTCGCCCTTACTCTGTTCCACACTTTTGTCGTCGTCATGTCAAAAACGTCATGACAGAAAAATAATGTGTAGTTTTTTTTTTTAATGATTATTATCAGAATAAGTATGTTTATAAGGGTTAATACTGGCTACCTTATCATTTAATGTCGTATCGTCGTATTAATACACCCTGTATAATTGAATGCTATTAAATTAATTAGCTTTCATCTAATACCCATAATGCGATAGCACTAAAAAAAGTCTGTTTTGACTATTTACGTCCGCCAATTTGGTTTTTTGTTGACGTCACGTAGCCCATGACACACGGGGGAAATATTAAAATGTAATGACACCTCACACTTTAAAATCAGCCAATTCGTTTAGCCTACAGAATGTCACAATAGAACAAAAATGCCCACATACATACATAGGTACATACGCGTGTTAAAATAGGTAAAATTTAAATATCAATTATTGTGTATCTAGTTACCTAATTACTATAAAATCCTTATCCGTGTAGTGACGGATTAAGAATACATAATGTCACTACCCCATCTCAACCCATGGGTGTCGTAAAAGGCAACTAAGGGAGTAATCTTATGCAGACAAGAGCACTGCAAGAAAAGGAAAATTCAAAACAAATCCTATAGCAACCAGTCTGGCCACCGTGGTATAGTAGGCTAAATTTCTTCCACAATCTTTGGAGGAGACCAGGGCCCAGCAGTGCGACGTTTATGAGTTGAGATCAATTACTATAAATGGCAATTACTGAAACAAATAGTATTTAATTGTTGTCAACAAGTAACGGAAATCGATATAGTAGGTAATGTCTTCTTATTATAACTGTCACTGTGTAAAATCAATTAGAAATTCTATAATTATTGTATTGTTAATTTAACAATTTAAAATTAAATTTAAAATTAATTAAAATTTTAAATATTTTTAGAATAGAATTATTGTTTCCTCTTACTAAGTTAGTAATTAATTAATCAATCGTTTGACTTATGTCAGTACAATTTAAAATTGTTTGTACAATTTTTCTTGTTTGGCTGCCGACAGGATCACATCAATTCAGAGTTAAGTACCTCTCTTGTCACTTTTTCTTGAAAATTGTTATAATATTACTTGTTAGGATTTGTTGAACATGTTCTAGTAATTGTTAATAATATTATAAATTAATATCCATAATATCATAATTAATTAGGTACATTAAGTAATTAGGTTGGTTATTATATCTAAATAAAGTATTATGTTTGTTAAGATGATAATCCTACTAATATTATAAATGCGAAAGAATGTTTGGATGTTTAGATGTTTGGATGTTTGTTACCAGTAAACTAAAAAACCACTGAATAGATTTCAATGAAACTTTGCAGTAATGTACGTTATACATCAGAATAACATATAGGCTATATTTTATACAAATATCGCGTAAATTGGCTAAACCATGAGAACAAATGTAAAGTAAGTCGGAGAAAAATCTGCCATCTTATAACTATTTCTGCTTCCTCTACCTAAACCGTTAGTTTTACACGAGGATGATGTACGTAGAGAAATTGTTACTCTTAAATAGTCTTTTATGTGGAAGTCGATACAGAGAGAATAGTGAGCCAGAAATACATTTAAATCGGATACTGCATTTAAAGTGAAAAATTCCATGGTATTAAACTAATTCCTAGGAATGCAAATACCTTTATCACTTTTGTCATTTAATGTAGATAAATTTTGTCGTTTACACTAAGTTATTTCGACAAATAGTTTAAAAGTTATTACGATATTAAATGAAATGTATCATCATCATCATCATCAGCAACCCATTAAGTCCCACTGCTGGGCTCGGGTCTCCTCTCCTCTAACTACAGTATATAATCCCAAAAATATTATAATAATACTGTATGTCAACCGTGACTTCGCTTACCTGTTATTTTGTTCCTGTGACCACAGCAACTATTTTCACTTTTAGAGGGGAATGTTCGGCCAATGTTTTCTAAGCAAGATGTTACTTCATTTAAAATAACCAATATTACGTGATTGATTAGAATAGTGCTTATCTTTGTGAAACATCCATCCCGTGTCTTTTTGGTTAAAATTATCAAACATCCAAACAAACATTCATCCTTTCAACTTTGTGTGTGTATATTACTATATTTATCAACGTCAGCCCTAATGACACAGATTAAAAAGAAATGAAAGATCTCTATTTTCTTTTTGCTTACTATACAACCTCATCACTTGAATATAATATTACCAATCATTCACCAGTAAATTCAAAGAATATATTATGACAATTGTGAAGTAAAATTATGAAATAAAGTAAAATATGAAATAAAATATTTTTCGTAGAAAAGTAAATATATTGCAGTATCAAGGTAGTATAGTAGCAGAATACAAATACCATAGACCTAGGATCCGCGCGCCATTTTTATGTATTCGCGCCATTTATTTTCGGTCTAAAATTTGACATTTGACAGTGAATTATCATTGTATGTATTTATGGTCGCTAAAGTCATAAACTAATGAAAATAAATGGATATTGTAAAATATGAAGAAAAATATTTTTCGTAGAAAAGTAAATACATTGCAGTATCAAGGTAGTATAGTAGCAGAATACAAAAATACCATAGACCTAGGATCCGCGCGCTTTTTTTATTATGATGTTTTTTTTTTATAATTATATGGCGGTACGAAGTTCGCCGGGTCAGCTAGTTATTCATATTACTATGTAGCTAGATATTAAAATCCATAATATGATTTTGATAATTTCAGATATATTTATTCATGAACTAAACTAAACTATTTGGTTATAACTTTTTGAAAGTTCGAAGTTTCATACAATCGTTTTTATCCCTTTTCAACTCTTAGGGGTTCCATTAATAAAAACCCTTTCTTAGTACACCTCTAGACGTTAGGACAAACACACCCTCCAAATTTCAACTCGCTACGACCAGCGGTTTAGGCTGTGCGTTGTCTGTCAGTCAGTCAGTCAGGACAAAGCCTTTTATAATATGTATGGATTTTAAACGATTTAACACGTGCTAAATCATTACCCTCCTTTTTGACAGTCGGGTAAAAATCGCTATTTTTCCATAGATTGACTGATTGACTTGCATATATTGCATATAAATATAATTATCTTGTCAAAAATCACAATAACATAGACATTTTCTCAGATAGAACCCCCACCTTCCGCCGCAACGTTTTATCATCCCTTGTGAATGTCTAGTCGTTTAGCCTTGTCAGTTTTCATATAGTTTACTTATACGCTTATATACCCTTATGCTTAGTTTATAATAGCCTGGAAACAGCTTTTTCAGTTTTTGTTTTTTAAGTTAATATTATATATTAAATAATTTTTTTTTCCCTTAAAAATAATCCACACCAAATGCATGCTGTGGCAACCTATAATTAAGTCTACACTAAGTTTGTATCCTTCTTTGCATGTAAGATATTACTTGTATTGGTGTAAGATTTGTTGAGTTGTCCTAAATAAATAAATAAAATAAATATAGACCTAAATTCTAACCCACTTCTAGATGATATATTTAGAAAGTCAATGTGGCGTCCAGCTAAACTAACTATGTGTACCTATACAAATTATATAACCAGAAAACATTTTATTATGATTTTAAATAAAAATCCATACAATCGACTTCATAAAAAAACTTAGCGCCTTTCTAAGTTATATAGCATAAACTCTTTCGCTGGAGAATTGTTACTATTGGAGGAGAATATTGTTATTAATAGTAAACACATTGAAAATGGACTTTGTAACTTGCAAAGTACTTAGTTGGTTATTTATATGTTAGGAAGGATTTATTAATTTGTAATCAGTTACAGCTTTAACATTCGTGAAATGCTAAAGCATAAACTCAATCCTTCCTATTTGTTTCTCTCTACGTGGTAAGGATATAGACGAATAACTACATAATAGACTTAATATTTAGGGGTTAATTAGACTCCTCAAGCATCTCCTGCAACCAAATAGGTATTTCTAGCTAAACATAGAATGAGGTTACCTAAATATCTGGAAACAAAAAACATCACCAAAATTCAAAGACGTTGAAAGTCACTCTTATCTGAAATTAATAACATAGGTACATATTTTACACTCATTTACAGAAAATAAGACATCCACGCTTAGAGCATTAAATCCACGCTACTAGATCCGCCCCTTGATTCTGACTCGTCGGATTGCTCCCGGATCGTTAACTTTTTACAAGCTTTCTATAATATTAACTTGCACTGTACGTAGCTATGTAACTTTCAAATCTGGCTAATCATTTTTTGACCACTTGTAGGTATCTTATGGAGCTGTAATTTGGCATACACCTTAAGTTCCGGTGTCAATACACTATTCCAAAGTCAAAATTCTAATAATTTCAATATGGCCGCTGTTCCAAAATGGCGGACCCCCTTTTTTTCTTCAATCCACATAATATGAGTATCAAATGAAAGGGCTTGAAGAGTAGTCTATATTTATATTTTTATTTACACTGATATAATTAAGAGGAAACATTTGTTTGTTTGTTTGTTGCGATTTAATTCAAAACTACTGGTCCGATTTTAAAAATTCTTTCACCGTTAGAAAGATACATCTTCATCGAGTAATATAGGCTATATTAATTATTTCCAGAAATAAGTAGACATCCCTACTAAAATTTGAGTAATGTAACCAAAAATTGTCATAAAAAGTCTTTCATCGCATGCGCTGCGAAAACTATTGATAATAGAACAAAACAATGTACCACATTATTAAAGAACATATTCATATCTGTAAAAAAGTCCGCGATGGCATGTGCCTATCTTCAACGGATAACTCACAGTAACTGCTTTAACAATTAAAATATTGGTTTAAAAATATTGAATTTTTGCGAAGCTTATTTAACCTATATTAAATAAGCTTCGCAAAAATTCAATATTTAGGTATTAAACTATATCTAAATAAATGGGTTTGTTAGAACGGTTATTTAAAATAGAATATTGGTGCCCTTAATTCTATATAGTTTAAACAAAATAAATATCTTAGAAGATATCGCAATATAAAAATATTCGCGGGATATAATAATTAATCTGGGCCGTAGCGTCGTGTCGCAATGTGTACCTACGTGGGGATTCTGGCCATGGGCCAGTCAATGAATGATTCTGGAGGGAAATGTCGAAAGCAGAAACTTCGACTTTCGACTTCGACGAACTTTGTTTGGACTAGTTAGGAGATAAACATAGTAAAAGTCCTTCCTCCCCCCCCCCCCCCCAGGCGTGCCCGAGGGAGGGGAGCACAAAGAAGGTCCCGTTCTTACATCTCGAAAACAGTGCGTCGTCATACGAAATTTTATACTACAAAATGAGAGCTGATAAAATTTTCTATAACTTTGCTTACCTAGCTATGAGCTTCGAAAAACGGTTGCTCTACAACTTTGGGCTTAACACTTTACTCAAATAAGGCGAAGCCAAAAGGATGGGTAAGGTTTTTGGCAGTCTATGTATGTATTGTGTGTATATTATATGATTCTATGGTCCACCGTAGCGCCTAAACTAATGAACCGATTTTAATAAATGAGGTGTCAATAGATTCTCATTAATAGCCCGGGTGAAATAAAATAGGCTATATAATTTTTTAATGTGCTCCCCCTCTCGCCCCCCCCGGGGTAACGACTTTTACAAACAAAGTTTCTAAGTAAAATTTTCTGCTTTCGACATTTTCCTCCACAGTACCATTGTGAGCACTCATTTACTAGACAGAAGAGTAGAAAACATTAAAATTAGTGCATCTGCTTAGTATTTATATGCTTGACCGGCCAAAAAGAGTTTTGTTCCTAAATATTCTATGTTGAACATAAAAAAAATGTTTGGACTTTTTAGGTTAAGGTTTAATTAACCATTAAGAACTTTAAACCGTAAAACCCTTTAAGACTAAAAAGTATAAAATAAAAAAATATAAAAAAAAGATTTTTTATATGCCATCTGTTTTGCAGGTTTATTATCCCATTTCAGTGCCTCAAGCTTTTAAAATTAATATAGATTTTACTTTTTGATCTATGTTTAAATACGGCCCTTTATTTTATTTTTTACCTTTTAGGTCACGTTTTTGTTACCTAATTGAAAGCTTGTCCTTAAAAATTCTTTTTTTTATAATTTTTTATTCCAATTTTAGTACGACGTATTTTTACGGGTTAATTTATTTAATGTTATTTTATATAGTTTTATTTACCGTATAGAAAATTAAATAATGATCAATACCTATTATTTTTTCCTACAACTATCTTTTTAACTTTAATTAAACTGACATTTCTGGCTGAAAATATTCCGATAGCTCAGAATCCCGGCCGGTTACAAACGTAATTTATTGTTCTAGAGGTTTAGCACCATAGGGACTACACACACCTTCTGAACCGTTAAGACTGAACTGTACATAAACTCCTGCATTTAAACCAATACAGACAGAATAGTGACAAGACTCTTTCGGCTTGTGGTTTAAACCAGTCTACAGACTGGCAGAGACCTGTTCGGGAGAGAAAAGCTAGGGTAAGTAACTACATAACGGCTAGGCCTAAGGGAGAAATAGATAATTTGCTCGAGGTCTGAGTAGAGGCAAGGCTGAGCACTGTTTGGCGCGGTGTGCGCGCTGCTCGCCGGCTAGCGGCTAAGCGGCTGGCAGCTCGGCTCAGTGAAAGCCCACTTTCATCAGAGTGGGGCGCTGTACAGCACAACAAAAGTGAACGTCGTTGCGTGCGCGTACGATGCCGTGAGTCGGATTGCGGCCGTGTGACAGTACGTTTGTGAGCGTACGTAACTTGAACGTCCCGTGCGTATCGTGTCTCGTGATGTCCAGGTGGTGGATGATAGTGTTGCTGGCTGCGGGTGCAGCGGCTGCGGGTGGCCGCTTGCCCCGCACGTCCCCGCCCGCTCCGCAACCTGCACCAGCGCCCTCGGCGGCCCCGCGGTTACCCCAAAGGAATCTCACCCTCGCCTCCAGATCTTCTGTTAGAAACAGGTCAGTACATTAATTCCTTCTTCTCGTTACTCCCAGCTATCGTCAAAATGACATACAATGTATACAAATTAGCGCCGTCACACATAAATTTCACATTAAGTTTTAACATTAATTTCACAAATGATATTTAAAATTTTGGCTTTACTGTATTTGATAATTCAAACTTTGCAATTTATGTTTTCTTACATAAGCATGATTTTGACATAAAAAAGAGATATTGAGCAAATATTTTGATCTCGAAACAATATAGGTATAGTGTACATGGTTAGATAGTATTAACATTGAGTGAGTATTATGTGATACTTGCGGGTAGGCCGTCCCTTGTTAAGCAATAGTAAGCGCACACAAGCTTTTGTGCATAAACTTGTCAAGTACGACGGCTTTAGCTATCCGTACATTGTCAACGCGATATCAATTAAATATTACGCCCCAGTTTTTAAATTATATTATTTGTGAAGTTTTCATATAATAACAAGGAAGGTACGCCGATGGCCGCCCTCGAATTTACGAACCGATCTGTGACCTCACAGGTGAGTGTTAATTAACCAAAGTAATGATACCTAGGTACTGTATACATAATTATTGTAGAGGCTCAGACCTCTGACTTTTTAGTAAACACGTAATAAGACATACATTGAACAAAGTATTACGATGATGAAAAAAAATGTTCAAATTTGTAATTTTACGCAATGTGGAGTCTGACTATCAATTTCCAATTTTGTAAAGATAAATGAATAAATCTTTCAACCGACTTTCAAAATGTATGATGACCAAATTAACACTGGTAACATGATATTTAGATTGCTGTAAAATTTACCAATGCACTATTTCAAAATTAAAATGTTATCCTTTTATTATGTGAATCTGTTAATGACTTATTTGATATATGTATGAATTTAATGTATTCTTATGATAACAGAACATTGCGTAATGTCTGAAGCCTTTTGATCTCGAAGGGGTAGACAGAGATGCACATCGCACTAATATTTCGCCAGTATGTAATGATAAGTCCCAGGGCACTCTATGCTGATATTGACAATTTTATGATTGTTTATCTCTTGCTCAGTCGTATACACCCCCGCTGCACCACCGAGGCGTTTATGTGTAGTGAATATACAATTAATTATTTTAAACATTTTGTTTATTATAAACTAGAAGACGCGTAAGGCTTCGCTCCCTTCGTTCTTTATTTGGTAATTGCTCAGCACCGTGTTATATTATGTTATATTATTATAGCCAATAAACCTTCCTCGATAAATGAGCTATCCAACACTAAAAGATTTTTTCAAATCGGATCAGTAGTTCCTGAGATCCTAGCATTCAACCAAACAAACAAACTCTTCAGCTTTTTAATATTGGTATACAAATAATAATATATTATCATACTAGTCCTCTACGTGGTTTCACTCACGTTGTTTATTTACGTTTGATTTTATAAAGACATGTTTGACTGCGTGAACTACGGGAAATCGTTTTATGTATAGCTACGAATATATTCAGTCGTTTGAATAAACAATTTCAAATACCCAAGATTTTTATTTATATTTTACTAGATTGAGCCTGCGGCGCCGCCCGCGTGGTATGTTTGTAAAAATTGGCCTTTGTGCTATTCCCATCGACTATACATCCATCGACCCTAACTTTTTATTTTATATTATTATTTAGCTGAAGTCTCTAAATATAATAACAAAGTTTTAAACTCTTGCATTGCATAATACTTAAAGTTGGTTTATCCGCATAATTTAAAGATCGCAAGGGAATAAAAAATATAGAGTACTTTCCGTTGATCTAGAATCATGAAATTTAGCAAGAAGCAATGTAAAGAAAAAATGCGAAAACCGTGAATTTGTAGTTACATGACGAAAGTATTTTAAGGGTTATCAAATGATAATCTCGTAGCAAGAGTTTACACCGGACGACGTTATACTAGCTATACATGAACATATTTTATTCTAACTTATAGCTAGAATAAATAATGTATTTATTCTATAGTACAATAAAAAAAATGCATGTTCGTATGGAGTCCGTCCCTCTCTTTGTGCTCACGATTTGCACTTGACAGGTTTTTTTTCTATTTAAGTTAACAATAAGTATGTATTAAAGATATTCACTTCATATGTTTACATCATCATCATCATCATCATTTCAACCCATAAACGTCCGACTACTGGGCAAGGGTCTCCTCCAAAGATTATGGATATACACAATTACACATGTCTCTATAAAATAATAAAATAAATCTATTTACGTTTAAATTATTCGACTGGCCTGTTGGTCTAGTGGTTAGTGACCCTGACTGCTAAGCCGGAGGTCGTGGGTTCGATCCCCACCCAGGACAAATCTTTGTGTGATGAGCATAAAGGTTTGTTCTGTGTCTGGGTGTAATTTATCTATAATATGTATGTATTTACAAAAAAAAATGTATTTATGTAGTATATCAGTTGTTTAGTATCCATAACACAAGCAAATATAATTGCTTACTTTGGGACTAGATGGCGCTGTGTGAATGTGGTAGAATATTATTATTATTATTATATTATTTAAATTATTTATGTTTCTCATTCGTATAATAGATATTTCTATCTATTAGACTTTTTTCCATTTATTCTAGGAGTCTTCGAACTTTTATTCAGATATAACGGTAATATAAATATATTATCGTTTATTTTGTTTAAAAAACGTACCTACCTGTTTTTACAATCAAATATATTACCCAATTAATAAATTTGCAAATTAAGCGAATGATGACCTCAGGATATTATTTTGTATATTGGCATAGATCTTCCACGTTCTTAAAAATCTAAATATACCTAATTTAATTTATTTGTTGCAGTAATAATTTTGTATAATTTATTGAATTTAAAATGACAATCATTAGGTAATGGTTGTACCTATTTGTAAATCTTTAAACTATATAGGTAGGTAATACTATCTAAAAGGGAGAATCTTGTTATTAGGACATTGGTCTCTGTTAAATGGCTATAACGATTGGATCTTGTACTGATAAAGAGCGTATTTTCAAGTTTTGTGTTTTAACTAGAAAATACGTGGACGTCAAAAAAACTATAAATTAGCTGCCTCAGTGGCGCAGCGGGAAGTGTGTACGACAGCTGCGCAAGTAGACCCAGGTAAGATTCCAGGATTGGACAAAATTTTGATTGGGTTTTTGTCCGGAAATTCTCAGTAGCAACCCGGGGTTGGGAAATAAATGTGCTTAGTTGAGGACAATTATATTAGGGTTGGCCCCTATTACATAGGACCTAAAATAGCTGGCGAAATGTGGTTGCACCTCTGCCTACCCCTTCGGGGCTATAAGTTAGTAAGTCTGTAGCTCGAAAACCTGTCTCTGTTCTGTGGCTCGCATGCAAATTACTTCTAATTTTTTTGTTTTCACTCACCTAATCCGAGACGCTATGTGTAAGCTTTACAATTTTGAAGCGACATTACCGCTACTGTTGTCAGCCTGATATTATGTCATTCTAGTGACTAACAAGTATGCATATGGCAGCAGGCAAATAATAATTACCAACAGTAATGACGGTTGACACTATACCACCTTCAATAAAGATCCTTTGGAAAATTGTTGTAGCACCCATTAAGTGACTGGTCGACTAAAATGTTTTCACCTGGAGCAAGCCGACAACACCAGTTCAGCTAGATTTACTCAAACATTAAAATAAAAGTTATATAACAATAAAATTAAAGGCTTTATTTATGTAAGCTCATTCATAAATCTCTACAATTAAGTATTAAAATACCTGTTTGAAGCAGAATTTATTTTAGTAAACAACCGTTATTCTGAGTTGAAAGGAATTTAGAAATTATAGGTTTTTGTACAATACTGTTGAGATCATTTTTAAATAAGTTTTAAAATACCTAATGTTTCGAAATAAAAAAAAAAACATATTTTATTTTTATGTTCTGTGGGGTTAATGAACCTGTTTATAAAAGTTGCTCTGGAGGTAGAAGGGAATCTATTTCTGCAGATTATAATTTATTCTATTCGATAACTACTTACTAGAATCAAATAATTATTTCATCATGTTATACATGACGACGATGATGACACCTGTGTCGACGTCCTACAGCTGATACCTAGTTATGCACTGTTGAACATAGGCCTTTCTCAAAGACTTCCACAGCAACTAATCCTAAGATTTTTTGATCGTCAAGATAATTCGACAAAAATGGAGCATAAACGGCTGTATCTTTTGATTGCGTTAACTTAGAATTTTGTTTTTTCGCCGATTTTTATCTCCACGCGTTCTTGAGATAAATATTCTTGACAGACGGACAGACAGACAGACGGACAACGGAGTGATCCTATAAGGGTTCCGTTTTTTCCTTTTGAGGTACGGAACCCTAAAAATGCAACGGTTCGATGTTCGTACAAGATATCGAGAAAAAAACAATATGGGGTGTTTTTAGGGCCACAGAAGCCATAACATAATTTTTTTGAATTTTTGTGTGTCTGTCTGTCTGCATGTTCGCATCACGCAAAAATCTTTGCATGGAATTGAATGCAGTATTCCACCACCGGTCCCCACCCGGGTATCAAACCCGAGACCACTTGCACAGCAGACGTGTACACTTCCCACTTCGAGGCACTAATTACTAAAACTACTAATAAATAAAAAACTAATAACTAATTAAAAAACTACAATTGCGACTAATCTTTCTGTGTTACTCTACCTATAGTTAATTTGCTCATTTCTGCAAATTATAAGTACGTGGAGGTATGTATGTTGTATCAATTGGTACTTGGAAACCTGACACCATGAATAATTTCCTACAATATACGTTACATTTGTATCTATAAGTACCAGAACAATTACATTAAAAGAACAATGAGAGATGCGATGTGAACTCCCGTAGAAAGTGGCGACGCTATTGTCTGATGATAATTTTTCAATTTACATATTACGTAACAAATTAACAGAAGTAATGAAGTCTGTAATTTTATTCGATTTATATTTTATAGGTACCTACTCCCTAACTTTTGTGTTATCCGTGATAACTTCACGTTAAAAGTCTTGATACTAAGAAAATTTTAAAGCATTGCATTCCAAACAGGTTTTTCCAGAAAAAAAATATATAAATCAGTTTCGAAAATACCTATGTTTTATAATCGCGAAAGTACTTATATGACAATGAATTTAATACCCTTTTACTGAAAAAATAAAACATTGTATAGTTCAATAATCTAAACCAAATTAGAGGTGATGAATGTTTCGGAAGCAGTCAACTACGTCGTGGCGAGATGCGTGTTGTATCTGTTGTGCTGTTGTGCATACCATCCGCTTTCCACATTCTTCCTCGTATGCTGACAATACTCGTGCTAAATAATTACGTTTTTTATCGTCGGTAACGGTTTTCTTCTGTAAAACATTCGTGCTCTATCTATTTAAACCCCAAACAGTATCATGGTCGCGTTAACTTCCTCTACCATATTGTCACATATTGTGGTGTTAGCTTATTATATTTAAAGCTCGTTTATGTACAGTCAGCAACGGCAGTAGGTATGCAGAACCGCCCTATAACTATAAAGTACCAGTAAATTTTTATCGTTAAGTCACCATTAAGTTAAATGGTCCGTAAAAGCTCATTATGAGTCTTCGCGTCTAATATAATATAAGACGGTTGTCTTTATTTACCTTTAATTTATTATTTGTAATAGTAGTAATAATTTTATAGTTTTGACAAAAAAAAAAATCAATTTAGATTAGGATAATTTCCTGTTCTGTACAGTAAGCTGGAAAGTGTGACCAAATCAACACTGTGACAATATATCACCAACCGTTTAAAATTACGTATACGTATGCACATATTTTTTATATATTTAAGTTCTTTCATGATCAATATGACATGAACATAGGTACCTACTTACCTTATGACACTGGGCACGCAAATTAATCATGTTCGTGTGTATGTTATTTTATCAATATGACAAGTTACAATATTTAGTTGTCTGACATTCTGTCGTTCTTGCCGTAACAAGCTTATATAAAATTAACGCAACATCGGGCATCATACGGCGAGCGATAAAGCCTAATACTAATCTGACTTTATAATTATGTATTTATGCGGTATATACCACTATAATACATATACTATACTACCTACACAGAGGCGATACAGCCGAGTTACCGAGAGCACTTGCGTGACACTATGGGGCGCTCGGTGCTCGGTAGACTGACTCGGTCGCCTCGGGAGACGATGATGAAACTTCCATTGCGAGTGCAAATATTTAGCTAAATTGCTCTTATTATACTGTGTAATAAATCGAAATTTCAGCTTAATAATACTCCTTGAATGGCACTAACGTCTACTTCTGTGACACTAATTATAGCTTAACACTTTAAATCTAATGTACCTACTTACTTATCTATTACAATCTGCAGAACATGTTGTTAGTTAGACTTTGTAGAACGAACATATTACTGGGCGGTTTCTTTTAAGCTCCAAGTACAAACAGGTGGACGTTAGAGGCGCAGCTTGCATTCGAAACGAGATCAAGGTCACGAGCGGTATTGTTACTATTCTGACGCTAATTATGGCTTCCAACATCTACGGATATGGACACCGTTCAATGGTGTGCTTTACTCTCTGTCGGTGACCTTAAAATACCACTACCATTTCTTGATTTTAAATCGATCTTGAGAGTACGCCATCTTCCATTCTTTATTAATGAGAAGCTATAATATGCAAGTCGCCAAGCGCGTGTCGCGACCGCGTAGCGGCTCTCGAAGGGACAGTCGACCAGCCAAGGACGCTAGTCGAGCGAATGTAAGTAGTGTATCTTTGCAATTGATCTAAAAATATATGGATACAAAGAGATTTTCAAGCTACAAGCGGCATTTCGCAGCTTAAGGTTCTGCACACGTTGGTAAAGAGTACACGCAGCTGGCCAGTCTGCTCTGTGCCCCACTGTACCGTCTAAATGTCAATGTCGAAATAAGTTGATACAGGAAGAAGTATCTGGGCGTATAACAAAGTCAACGACTGAATTTACTTGTTCATATCTATAACAAGGACACCACGCCTGTCGCGACAAGGATGTAATGTATTTATTTGGACAAATATTTTAAATAAGTACGTGACGTGGCGCTAGTTAATGATATAGGCACCCACAACGAGTGCATGTTGTGGCTTGTGGATAAAGTTTTGTTTGTTTAGTAATTAGGAGATCCACACTAGCAGCACACTAGCATTTTAGCAACCTAGATGCATATTAAACAAACAAACACGACACACGTTCTCCATTAGATATGTATAGAAGGTATTATATCATTATATGTTGCAATATTTGGCCTTTGAAACTAAAGGTATCAATTTACAATAATATCTTCAGTGAATAATCTTATTCGAATGTATTCTTGAACGACCTGTTGTTAAGAATGTTAACTTGAATGGCGTTTATAAAATTACACGTACGTAGGTACTGAAATTATATTTACCAGGTTTTGCATACTTAGCGTGAAAGTACGTTCTTGACTTATGTATGAATACATTATATTTTAACGTAAATAAGTACATTAAGTCTGTGGGTGATTGTTACATCATTACGACAATTATAAAATTGCGATTGTAACTTTAAGTTCCGGCATTCAGGTGCAAAATCGTGCTACATGACCAATATTACAGTAGTACTGTTGGTCTAGTGGTTAGTGACCCTGACTGCTAAGCCGGAGGTCAAGGGTTCGATCCCCATCCAGGACAAATCTTAGTGTGATAAGCATAAAGGCTTGTTCTGTGTCTGGGTGTAATTTATCTATAATATGTATGTATTTACGAAAAAAAAAAGTATTTAAATTCTAATTCAAATCATTTATTTGTGTTTAAGTAGTAGGTATACTTATCAGTTGTTTAGTACCCTTGACACAAGCAAATATGATTGCTTATTATGCTTATTTGGTACTAGATGGCGCTGTGTGAATGTGGTAGAATATTATTATTTATTATTATTGTCTCCATACTTGAAGTGAAGTCGGCAATATGAATAAAAATATCAAAATATATAGGCGATTAAAATTATACAATATGCCTAGACAATGCTTTGGCAATAGTTGTGTAACGTAAAAATATCATCTCTTTATGTGCAGAAAATGGTAGGTAGGTAATATACGGGTAAACGATCGCTTCAAGCATCGTGTGGCATGGGCAGGCCATGATTTATGTGAGAAAACCGTACAGATATGCCACCATACGCTAGAGTTTGTCTGTCGGTTGTGCATGCAAGGTTAAGTCAAAACCTTCATGCAAACCCTAACGTGTATAGTGCCCATATGCAACCTAAATCTAAATAATCATATTTACTGTGCTTAAGTGTAGTGATTTTTCTGGTTTTCAAGTGTTTTCATTTTAATCAACATTAGTAATCATAATTTATAAATGGGCTTCTTTTCTTCTTGGGTTTACGATGGAGCTTTTCATTTGAAATAAGCTCAGTCGGCTATATACCCCCTAATGATGTCGCGGTTGGCCCATTATGTAAAGTAGATTTTCTACTTCAAGTACAGCAAGTTCTGAGACACCGTGTTACCGCATAGGGTCGAGACCTTAGCCTGACTCACTTTTAGTTAAGAACGTTACCATTGCAGCATTACAAATTGTATACATCAAGTCTACAAAGAGAAAAATTTGCCCAAACATATTCTTAAACATATCTTGTATATGACAATGGACACGTGGTACAGAATCGTGAACTTGTTACAAACGACACTAAATATTGACAATGATGATTTACGTGCAAATTCTATATTCAGTTTAGATATTCACCTTTAGTTCTTGAGTGTCTACTACTGTTTTCAGGGTTTCAACTATTGGGTTAACGTTTAAGAAAACATAGACTTATTAAAAATGAATTATTATTCAGAAGCAGATACTTACTCTTCTTTTGCTAGTACATAGTAGGGTAATAAGATGCCCTTTCTAAGACCGAGGTCCAAATTAGCTAACGTAGCTACCTTGTATCCATTCACGTATTGATTCTAATTGCTTGTTTTAATTAGCTGAATCCAGTATACCTACGTATTACACATGAATTTTAACTTGAATAAATTGTTTCTAAGATCTGTTATGCAACAAGCTTAAGTAAAAAGTACTTTAACTATCATATATTATCTATTTAATATCTAGACGTCGCGATTTCGACTTGCCAAACTAGTATTGGGAATTGGGAAGAATGTTAGTACAGTGAGTGAGATAATACATTGGAATAGATATTTACTTTATAAAAAGTACTTCGATGGTTTAGTTTTATAAACGTTTTACAAATTTATACATTTGTAAATGGTTACGGCTAATTTGTAACACCGCATTTATTCAGTGAAGCGTAGCCGGCTACCTTACAATAGTTGCACTTGCAATCAACACTTGAAATATTTAGCAGTTGTACTACTGCGTCCTAGTAACATTTATAACGACCCATTATTCATTATGTCACGATTAAATTATTTTGTGTCATACACTCAGGTTATTACTATCGTAAACTGAATTACTCAATTTGATATTTTTTTAAATAAATAACTAAAGAGGTAAAGTTTATGTCGTTGTAGAAGGTAATCTCGGGATCTACAGAACCGATTTTTAAAATTATTTTAGTGTTGGATAGCCCTACTTCTCGAGGAAGGTTATAAGCTAAAACATCACGCTACGGCTAATAGGAGTTGAGCAGTGGCCAAATAAAGAACGACGGGAACGAAGCCCCGCGCGACTTGTAGTAATAAACTAATAATCTATGTTTAGTGATGATTCCCGTTATTTACAGCGCTTTAACTTCTGTAGAATTTATTTTTATAGCAACTTGAAATTGACAGATATGTCATTTGCGACACAAAATTCGCTATCGTACTTTACAACAATAGAAATCAATCAGTAAACTGAATAAAGACTTCAATAATGCGCTGTAACGTCAAATTGTTACAATATAATCGACTGGTTCGGTAACGTAATAGTCGTGCATAAATGTATACCTAGATACAACGAACGACAGAACTCAATTTAAGTAGTAAGTCTAGGAAGATAGCGTGTTTTCTTTTCTATTTCTCGTAGAGCTTAAAATTTCTGAAATGTGTTTTAATATTCATATCCATTTTTTCCGAGTAAGGAAAAATACTATGTAATTAAACTACTGATTTGTTCTTTTGATTAAGCCAACAAGTATGTCTGTTATGTGAGTGAACTTTAAATGACGGTTTAAAGTTCTTAACAATTGCCAAGAGGACTGTTTTTAGTTTACAATTAGTACTCGAGTCATTAGTAGACAGGATTGCGTTGTCGGTTATAACATTATTATTCTGAACACAAATCAAGTCAAAAGTGCATAAGTACATTTGTATTGCACAGTCTCTAATCGCTAGTGACTGTCTATGTTTTACGTAAGTCACCTCGATTGTAGGGCGGAAGCCTACTTATGGTAATATCCAACAGCAGTATGTCTTTTTCCACTGACATGTTTTAACACGAAGTGACATCTAAAGTTGGTAAGTGGGCGGTAATAGTCGTTGAACACTAATATGGGATCAATTCTTGCTTAAATGGAGCATGAACATATCAGTCTAATATCCATCTCTACGTCTCTACGTAAAGTATTTAGGCGATATTTGTAGGTTCACTCATCTAGTACTATTTCGATATTGAAATTATAGTTTATTTGATTATGCATCAATAAATAAGTAAATCGTCGGTTGCATTAGTTGGTGATCTTATTATACTTGTATTGTAAGTACATAATATCTAACAAAATCAGAATCATGAGTACAAAAAAATTATAAAGGAACTCCAATAAGATAACACCACGAGAGACAGATCAGAGATCACTCAAATTGGAGAACCTAAATGGGTAAATAAGCTATAAAAGACTACAACCCTTAATAAATTATTATAACATAAACATATTTTAACATAACATAGCACCACGCCTTTTTCCCCAATGGAGTAGGCAGTGCATAACACCAATATTTCGTTAATTATGTTAAGTCAGAATTACGTAATAGGTGGCGAGCCTATTGCCATCAACCGGGCACATTTGTTACCATACTCCGGGCTGATATATATATTTGCCTCACCCAGGAAACGAACTGGAGACGCATTGCGCAGAAACCGAGTTAGTCTTAGATACTTTAGGTAGATTTTTTCTTTTTTGTTATTTCTATTTCGTTACTTTCTACAATACTGTTAGGTACCGCCTCATAAACTATTTCATTTCATTTAATAGTAGATATTATTCAGTAACTGCGACAAGCCAGACACGTCCCAATAACAATATAGTTATTAACATAACTCTCTCTCCTCATACATTTTTATGTCAACTCATCATTATGATTCTTTTGTCACTACATTGATCAATGCAAATTTAAAAGAAACGGGTGTGAACATGAATGTAGGTATATGCTAAATATTCTATTCTCCAATCTGTCAATTCAGACAAGCTGGCTGTTTGGATTGTCTTTGCATTTATTAGGGTTTATATACAGTAGATAAGAATGAACTCCTTAACAAGATTTTCCCAAGGGACTACTGTATAAGATTCTTCAAAAGAAGATACGCTCGTGATGACCCTAATTTTCGGCGTTCATACACTACGGTGCCAAAAGGTGCATAACCTTATCCTTATGCTTATGCCCCACCCCCCCAACTACAACGCCTATAACCAGGATTAACAGCGACAAAACCTTTGCCATTACCGAGCTTTCAGCAAAAAGATTTTTGAAACATTGGAAGGTCTGATAGCTCGTCTTCTATTAAGAGAAACGTCAATAGAATATTATAATAAACCAAAGGCTGTTTTGCATCGTCAATATAAAACAAATTATATAGTTGATTGCAAACCATTTCAGTTAACCTCGACTAAGTGTTCATAAGTCACTTAAGAGCGCATTTTATTGTAATGTATCATAAAAAATAACTACAGACTTGTTCCATTTGTGCTAATACGTATGCTAAACAGTGACCGCCAAAAAAACAATATGAAAAAATCTTTTATTATATCAACAATTTACTATATATATATTTAATATACAATATTTTAAACTAAATTTTACCAATAATATTGACGAATAAAAACTAAATAAATGTATGATTAAATTTAAAAAAAAAAGGAAAATTACAAATTAAAATATGGTATCATAAAATTACTCCACAATAACGCATTAATTCATAAATCAGTATAAATAAATAAGTGTAATAATATAAATAATTATTCCAAATAAGTGTATATGTAATGTATGTTTATTTTTATCATTTTGTTTTGTTTGTTATGGTATTTGCCATCAAGAAACTCTAACTCCAGCAGAACATTCTAGTCTATGATTAACATTACATAGCAGAGATGCATCCTACTCATATTTTGCCAGTTATGTTAGTTATTTTGCCCGACCCGGGGGTCGAGCCCTGGGCCTCTGGCACAGCATTCGTACTCCCAACCACTTCGCCACCGAAGTGTCTATATATAATGCATCCCAAATACATAGTTGTACGCCAACATGCTTATACATTTTTTGAGACAACAACCGCACTAGAGTGGTAGATTTTTTGAGACAATACAAGTACCTACTCTTAGACTCGAAACAAATATCTACGAATCACACAAATTTTTGTCTCGTATGGGAATCGAACCCATCTCTCGGCGTGACGATGGTAGTGGTGGAGTGATCACCTTAACCGCTATACCGCCACGGTGACAGTCATTACTGACTGGTAATTACACAGTGTATGTATCCTACTTCCCTGCAAAGAAAAAAGCTTAACACAATGTTAGGTTTTTGTTATAATGTAGTCAATTATGTTTTTTGAGGTGTGTGGGACATTAATGATTTTCCTTATAGGCATACCAGCTACGAAACAAAAAAATGTTACATATATACTATAACAAAATCAAATTAATAGCTTTTTTAACCTCAAAATTAAAAGTCACAGTGAACGGAAATGTTGATATCGTTCGTTTTTTGTAACAACTCATAATTACTCGAGTCTTTAATCTCAATTTAACATCTTATAGATACAATATGTATACAAGGCCAGGCGCAGCTTAGTAAAAATTAATGCCTTTCCAAGAGTTATCTCAGCTCCTTGACAACACGATATTTCTTAATAGTGTAAACAAAAACCAATGTTTCTATTTCGATATTGTTGTTTTGTTATCTCTACTTTATATTAATTGAGCAGCCCTTCAAGGTTATTGGCGGCGAATATAGGCACACCCTGTAAAGGGACCTGATACCACGAAACTTTATACTGTAACATTATGAACATTTTGCGCTCCATTAAATACACAGCTCACGGTTATGCAATTTTCAACATAGCCTTAGATAAGTTTCTTAAAGCCTACAAAATTATAAATGCGAAAGTTAGGTAGTACGGCTAAAAGAATGAAATTAGGTACACAGATAGATTTTACTATAACGCGAGCGGAGCCGCAGGCTTGTTAATATTGCAGTATATTTAAATTTGGGTTAAAAAGGTTTAATAAGTTAGAAGAGCGATGTATTTAAAAACTTTGTAGCAGAAATATTTAGATAAGAGGACTTATGGTATCACATCACCTGGCCTACCATATTATATCAATTGTAAAGGATTAACTTTTGATTAGGTATGTAACTACTCAATTCCATGGCCACACAGAATATAATGTCGAGACTGAACATACAGCACCAAATTATCATTGCAATTATTATAAAACATTTTTAGTAAGTTCATTCATTTGATACAACCAACACAGATAAATCACCAGATTATAACATCGGCTTTAAGTTACAAAGGTAACATAGTTAATTTTCATCATGATCGAAGTCATTAACATCTAATGCATAATATATCCACGATAAACCAACTAGAAGCGAGTTACGAGTCGACTGTCGAAATGATGTCGAACATAATTTCTTAAATTGCGTTCGACGAAAGGCGATTTCGTCACAAGTGTTAGTGCTCAGAGCCCGACACGACAATTCGTGCAAACAATTGTTTAAACACTCGTTATTTGTTTACAACAACCCATAACTGTGATACACTTCGAGTCGCAAGACGTAGCTTATTATTATCTCCGACTTTCACAAGCTCAGATTAGTCGCCACACACGTTGCACTTTGTCATTACACCTTCAGAGCGCAGCTTTACCTCTACACGTCGGTAATTCCCATTAGCTCAATGAAATGTTAGATAAACAAATGAGTAACTAGCCCAGCAATTGTTTGTCTATCATTAATACGTACACATAAATCACAATTATGTTAGTTGTGTGTCCACTACTACGGGCTAGTCAAGTTTTATAAAGCTCGAGGGGATTTAATTTCAAAACTTCGACGACCTTCAAACATCTGATTATTTAAACTTTTACATTCGAGAGACCGACATCTGACTGAATGGAGGCTGCTACAGCAAATTAAGTTGACATTGTATGACCGATCCGCTTGACTAACTAACTCACCAATCTTATGCATTTTTTCTTCAATACTCGTACAATATTGCAATAATAGATCGATTCATCCACAACGTCTTAGGAAATAAATATTTAAAAAATATATTTGCCGCGGACGTGTAACTAATCTATGTGATTTATTATCTGGTTTGTTGTGAACATCCGAACCGACGATGACGCGGCGACACTGCGACGTTCAATTATAAATTATTGTTTATAACCAAATTCTATATCATGAGCCGCCGTCAGTAAACACGTTGCTATTAAAAAAATAGTGTGACCTCGTTATTGTAAAAAATGTATCAGCATCGAAATCGATATGAAACATTTGCTGGACCATGAAATTCTCTAATACTTACGCGTAATATTAAAATCACAAACAGAAGTAAGTTTTTGCCAATGAACAGCGTCCAGTGTTTACAATCTCCGTTAGAAGTTGAAAGTCAACGCACTGTATCAGCAGTGACCTTTAGTCAGCGGTCAACCGTTCAATATATTTAAGATACTTGTATATTCGATTTTTACATAATCTTTTGCTATCGGTATCGACAAATGGGTAGTATTTGGGTTAATATATAATGTAACTCGCGGAGTAAGGAGGCTTGTTGTACGTGTGGTAGAGGGGTCACCGCGTCTTTCGATATCGGTTCACAAAGTTCACTCGTTTCACACATCATCAAAGCCACCCTTGACCTGAAATGTATTCAAGGTCGATTTCTTTTGAATCGTCTTTTGAATACATCTAGTATCAGATGTTCGTGTGCCAAATTACTTTTATGACATTTCTTCTATTTCTGATGTATTGTTCTGTCGATGAATTAAATGCAGAAATGAGTATACGTATTATGTTCGTTGTTATATTAGCACCTATTCAATGACTAAACTATTTGAACATTGTCCTTCATAAGGTTGCGCCTATTTGCGCGGACAACATTCACAGCACTTGTAATGATAAAATCAATAATAATGTTCATAGTAATGTGATATTTACATCCGCTTATTTACTAGACATTACTGCCAATGTAATTATATCTACCTGTGTTTTAATACTAGTTAGTATTTTCAGAATCGTTGATCGTTGTGACTTGTGACCATGACCGATTGAATTATGTAGGTAGGTGCTATGTAGGTTCTATAACGTCACCATTCAAGAGACATAGTGGGTGATATGAAGCAACTATTTTCTTCTTGTGAGAACAATCAATTTCATTTAATTGCGGTTTCCTGAATGCATCTTCCCAAGAGTTAAATCCATTGATACCAGTTACTACTTACTATTTGCCTCTATCGACATTCAACAAAAATACATTAAGGCGGCACAGTTCACAGATTGACATTGGAAGGATTTATGAATCGTTAGCGAGTCGGCATCGATTCGTGGTCGGCGCGGGCGGTTATAGCCAAATGTATTTGTGATAATTCTAAATGTCCATTGTTCTATGGTACGTACTGGGTGGCGCAAAAGTAGTGGCACTAAAGAAAATGCTTTTTTTTTTTTTATTATACATTTTCTGTCATTCTGTTGTTGAAAATTGTGTAGTGAACAAATGTAAAATACACTGAAAATAAACATGGACCGTTTTACTCCCCAAGAACGTGGAATATCAGTGATAAGAACACAACGTGAATTTCGTCGACGATTTCCCCACCGTCCGGCACCGATTGGTCGCACAATTCGACGCTTTGCCACACACCCACTAAAAGTTACTGTATGGTGTGGCATCTGTGTTGACAGAGTGATCGGACCCTATTTTTTCGAAGACGCTGGAGGCAATGCGATAACTGTCACTGGAGAACGCTACAGAACCATGTTACGTGAGTTTTTGATACCCAGTTTGGACGAATTGGGGCTGGAGCACATCTGGTTTCAACAAGACGGCGCTACGGCACACACAGCGCGCGACACTATGGACTTAGTGAGGGACGCTTTTCCAGGCCGAGTTATCTCTCGTTTTGGCGATTTGCCTTGGCCTGCAAGATCACCCGATCTGACCAGTCCAGACTTTTTTCTTTGGGGTTTTTTGAAATCTCGGGTGTATGTGAACAAGCCACAGACTCTCGCAGCTCTAAAAGAAAACATTCGTCAAGAAATAACGAACATATCGCAGGAAGTGTTACGGCAAGTTATGCAAAATGTCATAAATAGGGCTCAAATGTGTATCAACTCTGGAGGTCACCATTTAAAAGACATCATCTTTAAATCCTAATGGTACGAAATTTAATGGCACAAATATACATTTAAAAAAATCTAAATCTAGTTTTCTAATTTAGAAAAAATGTTATAGCTGAACCAAATAGGGTCTTTACTTTTGCGCCACCCGTTATTACCGGACCCACCGGCCAACGGGCTGACCTCGTCGCCGCGCTGCCTCGCCACTTGCGATAGATTCGATAACAATACGATTGTTGAAAACTTAAATTATGTTCTCTAAGTTACGCTAAGGAAGGTTATTTTGATCGTATCGTTATATGAAAATTGTTGGGTTTGTATTTCTACTGCTTATCTACCTTCGCTTAGAACTTTTAATACTTAATAATGAACAGCTTATATTTTATCAAGTTCCCAGATCATTATCTGGCTAATAACCCCATTAATAAATATTTTCTTTTGTTGAATAGCGTATTAGTAGTAAATCCTTGAAATATTGGGATGATAAAATGTTATAAGTCAGGTGGATTGCCAACTTTTAACGTGTGAGTGAGATAGCGACTCGAATGAGAAACATGTCCATGTAAAACCAATCAAAACGATAACAAGCTCGAGCTGACCAAAATACAAGCTTCCAGATATGGTAGGAAGCGACCAGTATTTATAGGTTTAGTGTTTATCTATGGTTGAGTGACCTTACGTTCTGCGACGCAATGGCTTCGGCTGCGACAAATTGATTCTTATTCATTAAAGTTCTAGAATTTTTTGTTCGTAAACATGTTTAAGTTGCTTGGTGTATTAGGCAACTGAGTAGGTAGGTATATGTTTAGATTAATGGTGTGTCCAACTTCATATTGTTATTTTTAAGCTTTTCAGACACGTGTGCGCAAATGCTATAACAATAAAAAACAAAATTAAAAATTTTGAAAAAACCCACGACGATAACATCTATACAAAATAAGAAACGTAACATATAAAAAGGTTTAAATAACTTTATTTTAAATCCCCGACGAAAAGATAATAAGTAGCGTAAAAACAATCCCAAGAAAATCCGTCGGGGGCTGCCATACCCTGACTTGAAATGAACAAAAGTATTGCAGTTTTATGTATTTGATACCTACCTAATTATTAACAATATTTAGTTTACAATATATATTTAATACTAGAAACAGTAATGATATTGGCAGCCCCCGACGAATTTTCTTGGGATTGTTTTTACGCTACTTATTATCTTTTCGTCGGGGATTTAAAATAAAGTTATTTAAACCTTTTTATATGTTACGTTTCTTATTTTGTATAGATGTTATCGTCGTGGGTTTTTTCAAAATTTTTAATTTTGTTTTTTATTTTAAATATTTTCAAAGAGCGCCCTATCTTACTAATTGTAAGTAACTCGTATAAAATTTTAAGAACCTTGACAGATAAATAAAAGTTTTATACTAAGTTATAGCACAAACACATTTTTTAGGGTTCCGTAGTCAACTAGGAACCCTTATAGTTTCTCCATGTCTGTCTGTCTGTCTGTCTGTCTGTCTGTCTGTCTGTCCGTCTGTCCGTCCTCGCTTAATCTCTGTGACCGTTAGCACTAGAAAGCTGAAATTTGGGACCAATATGTGTATCAATCACGCCGACAAAGTGCTAAAATAAAAATTGGAAAAAAATGTTTTATTAGGGTAGCCCCCCTATATGTAAAGTGGGAAGTGTTTTTTTTTTTAATTTTAACCCTAATGTGTGATATATTGTTGGAAAGGTATTTAAAAATGAATAGGGGTTTACTAAAATCATTTTTTGATAATGTCAATAATTTCGGAAATAATCGCTCCAAAAGTAAAAAACAAAGCGTCCCCCCCCCTCTAACTTTTGAACCATAAGTTTAGAAAATACGAAAAAAATCTGAAAAGTAGAACTTTATAAGGACTTTCTAGGAAAATTATTTTGAACTTGGATGGAAACAACAGATGGAAACTGCAGTTAACCAATATAATTTGGTCCCTGAATCGTATGAGCGCCTATACAATCCAGAGGTCAAGTTTCATTTGCCCGTATTTTTTTTTTAACTTCGTTTACATAATATTTTATTATCCTGAACGTATCTTTTTTCAAACAAAAAAATAATTATTAAAATAGGTTCTCGCAATTCAAAATTACCATCGAAAACTTCTGGCACGTCTAACGGACGGGAAACTACGGAACCCTACACTGAGCGTGGCCCGACACGCTCTTGGCCGGTTTTTTTTTAAATTTACTGTTGCAGTAAGTCTTATAACTTGAAATTATCATTTTAATTTTCTTATTTTAAACTTTTTAATGAGCGCCTTATCTTTCCATGTAAGCTCTAGAATGAATGGAATTTGCATGGAGCTTCGACTATATTAGCAGGGCTCCTACTTCTGGGTGGTTTGAAAAAAAAAATAACCCTAACCTAACTAGTCCGATTCGGATTACTCTGAATCGGGGGGTGTTAAGTTTAGCTATCGCACATTGATTGCCGTAGCCGGACTGCCTTCGGCTTTAGCGCAGATTACCACATATAATAGCTTGTATCTCGAAAACGGTGCGTGCTATCGCAAAAATGATGAAAATTTGGTTACACCCCGAGCACGGGATACCTATAAGTTAGAATAAATAAGGTAGGTAGGTGTTTATATAACGTCAGTCAATAAACTCTCACTCTTACTAATTTTTTTTAGGCTTATCATTGTATACCTCAGTACTAATATTCAGTGATATAACAACACGAGATCGGTTTTCGGATTTTTTCCTTTACTTGTGCAACTTGTTATTGCTTCTGGCCAAATTTCATGATTCTAGGTCAACGGTAAGTTCCCTATAGATTATGATCGTCAAGATAAATCGTCAAAAATGGAGCATAAACAGCTGTATCTTTTGATTGCATTAACTTAGAATTTCGATTTTTATTTTACGCCGAGGGTTTGCAGACCCAAGTAAATGATATTAATTTCAGCTTTATACCTCTATGCGTTCTTGAGAAAAATATTCTAGACAGACGGACAGACAGACAGACAGACAGACATACAACGGAGTGATCCTATAAGGGTTCCGTTTTTTTCTTTTGAGGTACAGAACCCTAAAATTGCATAAACGGTCACCCATCTATGAACTGACCTTATCCGAAGTTGCTTAACCTCATGAGTGTAATCAATATCTCAGTACTACAGTGCTACGAGTCCCTATACAGTAACAGGTCTAATTATTTTACAGATAACTGTAAACATAAGTTTGCTTAGTCTATTGCAGCGCCCCCTGGCAAAAAAATACAATATCGTGTATCCAAAAATCATCCTCGATAAATCACAAATACATTACAGAAAGCCGTATCGAAATCGCTTTAATCGTTTTAAAGATAGGAGGGCACAAAGGTTTCAACGAAATCAACATAGGTTTGCCTAGTCTATTGCAGCGCCCCCTGGCAAAAAAATACAAAATCTTGAATCCAAAAACAATCCTCGATAAATCACAAATACATTACAGAAAACCGTATCGGAATCAGTCTAATCGTTTTAAAGATAGGAGGGCACAAAGGATTCAACGAAATCAGTATATTGTAGCGCCCCCTGGCGAGCTATTAACATAACACCTATCTAATAACCTGTCCCCCAGAGCCGCACACACTTTACAGAAAACCGCATCTAAATCGGTCGAACCGTTTCCGTGATATAAGGCATTATGTTGGAACACACAAACACACAAACACACAGCCTCTCACCCCAAACGCATATACCGTCTCCGTTCCGTCGTGGGTAAAAATAAATTTCACCACTGGTTGATAAGTGTCTGATAAAATAGCCAAAATGATTAGGCAGATTTTAAATGAAAAATATTATGTTAAACTCTGCCACTACAGTTTCAGTTAGGGCTCTCTTAATTTAGACGTTTGTTGTCGGCCTGCTGCAGAGCCGGAGTGGTACGGCAGTAGTGCTGTGCCACACACGTACGACAACAGGACGGAAACGTCATGAATGAATGCCACATATAGACATGAAATCACTAACAAACGGACGAACCGCCAATCTGATGCGCTTTTGATTTAAACATTTGAAGTAGCATTGCTGCCGTCCGCGTCCTGTAGCGGCTCTGCTGCGGAATGTAGCAAGCGACAGCCGTCCGACAAGAAACATCTAAATTGGAGCCCTTAGGCTTTCAGAACAGAGCCTAAGTATCTGAAGCCTGCTAATATTGTACTGATTTATTAAGAAAAACATAATATCTAAGGAGATTATGTAAGAGCCTACACGATACAAACAATAAAATTTGGAACTAGGATGGACGATGATAAATGTGTGAACAACATTTTTAAGTATTCTTACAATTTGTTAAAAACAATAGCTTAAAATGTTCTTTTCAACAGTGAGTACTTAGGCACTCCCGTGTAAAGGCGTGAAAGGCAATGGGTCACTCATATTTCATTATAATGTTGATGTCATTGACACCTGGGCAACTCTTAGATAATCAAACCATCCGCCACGCTTACACTATATTCAAGTATTAAGTAATATTTCATATCAATTGACCCTTTTCCCTATTTATTATTAGAGAGCAAGGTAAATTATTATAAATTATAAAAACTAGATAGATATTATTATGTTTTATTTTCATAATGTTTTTGTATTCTCATGGAATTGTGATATTTTTTCAAAATCATCTAACATCTCCTTTGGGCTGTGCAACTCTACCTTCCATCAAGAGCTCCCACCTCAGTCACTTGAAAGAATACAACTTACGGTTTATACATGGATCTGATATTTAAAGAAATCAAAGTCTTTCTCCTACTATCAGACGTAAATACTTGAATAGCTTTAGAAAATATATGAAACACGTAACATGTGCCTATAAAATTTGAAGGTTACCTTCGATTTCCCTGAGATTCCATCATCAGAACCTAACTTGGTGAATATTGGACCAACTCGGAATATACCCTTTCAAACAAAAAAAAGTATTTTTTAATTGGCTCAGGCATCGAGAAATCGTTGAACATACATAAAAAAAATACATACAGTCGTAGTAAAACATATTATAACCTCCTTCCTTTTTGAAGTCGTTTTAAATTAAATAATAATTACAACAAGTTGCAATTGCAATCGTACGCAAGTAAGGGAACGCTGTTTCTGTCGCGTCGCTTCAACTGTTTCGTTCGGCGACAAATGCTTGCAATTTTTTGTTACAAAAGTACTTATTAAACGAATGTCAATTAAATTGTTGCAAGATCACAGGGCGTTACCTAAACCACCGGACTTTTGTGACATGCGTTCTATCTACAGCCGCGGCGCGGCGGGCGTCGCGACCGGCCCCGGCGGCGCGGTGCTCGGCGCTTTGCGCTACGTAAGCGCAACTCTGCGCAACACAGTAACGACATTTTTTGCGCTTTTAAAAATAGGCATTTAGGCAGCGTAACCTCGTAAGCTGAGAAGAAAACTCATAACTGTAGTTGAGACTTGACAGCAACACACTTTTATCTTCATTTTCGTATCATTTCAATAACCTCATTTTAGCTGTATCTAGTTCACATTCAGTTTTATATTACCTATTACTTATATCACTTCTGGTGCACAATTTCCCACGCTAGTGTGCCGCATATAAATTGTGGTCGATACAGTTTTAATATTCAGTAATGCTAGAAAAAACCAGTATGACATTAAATTTAATGTCCTACTTGTTTCACTTTGTAATAATTAGTTGATAGATGAATAGGTAGCAACCGCGGACTACTTAATTGTGCAATAGGCCGATTAGCTAATTACAAATACGTATCAACGCACCGTAGGTACCTAGCCATTATAGTTTCGTACCGGCCGGTTTGTGCTGCAGTCGCCTTTGTGCTGAGCGACATAACAATTGGTGCAGCTTACGACATCGTATCATAACTATGCAATGCACATGGTGTAAACTTGAGAGTCTTACAGTATTGTATTCTCAAATAAAATTTGAAATTAAGTTGCCTAGCACTGTCACAACAATAATGAAACAAAATCTGAATCTAGAACTGTATTTTAACACGTTTAGAGGAGAGGAGACCCGAGCCCAGCAGTGGGACTTAATGGGTTGCTGATGATGATGATGAAACCTTTTTCGCAGACAGACCCAATTAAATAGTACCTAATGTAAGTGGGCTAATTATACTATTTCTTATAATATGAAAACAAAACGCTAAATAATAAATATCGACACCAAAATTTTATGGATAGTTCTCAGAAGAAATTGTATCTGCGGTATTTATGAAAGACCACCATACCACCACATAATTAAAAATCATGTCGACTAGACACTCCAATTACATAAGAAATGTATCAAAGGATGTAGACCGCCCGGAGAACCTACTTGCAATATCGATTTGTCGATTTTAATATCACCGGAAGTCAACCAATCAATGTTTGATGATGTCAAATGCTTGAAAATGACAGCTTTTATTATAATTTTCAAATATTGAACAACGATATCTTATCAATCTTAGGTAAGTAGGTATATCGAAAATGCAACTAGCGAATGCTATAAAAGACACCGTTGGATCCCCTGGGGGGCTGTTCTACGATAGTGACGATGTCTCAATTGACAGCAATCAAAATACACAGATTTTTAAGTAATCTGTTATATAAACAGTATCTACCATAAATATTAAAAAGTATACAGGCTTACAACATACAAAACTGTAATTACTACTATTCTAATCACCATCATCATCAGCCCCTCGCATCACGTATTCTTTTGTATATATATTTATATAAATAAATATTATATATTAAATATATATTTTTGTTATTTATAGTATGTAATGTTGTTTATTAATATTTAAACATATACATAAACACATGCACCTACTTTGTCATAGCTCTGCATCACCCAAAGATTGACTGGTAGATAAGGCATTAAGTCCGCCTATACATTATTGTGTATGAAGTTCAAATAAATAAATAAATTACACATTTTCAAGGACTAGTACACTACACTTGTCTGATTACGTCGTTTATATATACAGAAAGTCGCAATATTTTTGTATGTACAGAAAAACTATGTATTTTCTGTAAGTGGTTCTTCTAAAGGCCTTGGCATCGTAAATTAAGCTTGTGAGAAAGAATAAGTAACCACGTAATTAATGTTGATGACGTAATTATGTATATCAAAGAGTAAGTATATTGGCATAAATTTATTACTACTGTTTATCCATCCATACATATTATAAAAGGCTTTGTCCTGACTGACTGACTGACAGACAACGCAAAGCCTAAACCGCTGGTCGTAGCGACTTAAAAAAAATTGTCCTAATGTCTAGAGGTGTACTAAGAAAGGGTTTTTTAAAGTTCAACCCCTAAGGTGGTGAAAAGGGATTTTGACTTTTTGATCCTTTATTTAAACTAGATCAACTTACAAAGCAAACAAAGCTGATACAAATCGTATTTCTTGAAAAGCCGCAACAATTCTCGAAAAATTGAGGTTACGTAACTTTATTATTGCTATAACTACTTATTAGCAATTTACAATATTATTATTAACTAACTTAAAATAAAAACAATATTTACAAACTATTTATACTATATTATGGTAGAATATTATTATAATATGTTTAACAGACGGTAACTCTATAAAGTAGGCGTTATGATTTTATGATATAATGTGTGTATCGTAATAAAGTGTATACTCATCATAGTAGCGAATTACCTCTGTTGTCATGCTCAGCTGGTCGTAAAAGTAGTAACAAAATTAAGCGGCATACCTGCATTTTGCTTGCTTGAAATGCTGAATGTATGTAAAAGCAAAGAAGGAACTGGATACAAAGAGAACGTTAGAAAGAGGAACTAATATAAGATAATTACATAAATATGTATATTGGACTAAAAGTCGAGTGGGGCTTCGCTGCCGTTGTTTTTATTTGGCCACTGCTCACCTTCCCCGATGAATGAAATGATGAATGAATGAATAAAATCATTTTTCAAATTGGACCAGTAGTTCCTGCGATCCTAGCGTTCAACTAAACAAACAAACTCTACAGCTTTATAGGTAATATTAGTATAGTTACCACTTCATCAGTGACATCATTATTAAGTTGCTCTTTGAAAACCATAGTAAAATATATCGCTAATAGATTGCAGCTAGCCCATGATTAGGTTTTGCTTCATCTTGATTCCTTTTCCATTTTTCATTTATTTATAACTGCTGCGGCAGCATTACTGCTGTGGTATATTTATTCAGTGGCTATAGAATTGACCAGATTGTTGATACACGCTGTTTTATCCTATGAAAGGATACCTAATCACATGAAGTAATAAAACACTTTAATTTTAGTTTTTTTGCACACAAAAATAAAATATAACTGTCTGTTTTTAATATCAAAATAACAGCTTTTTAGAACAAGATAACGTAGTTGCGAGCACAGCTAGTATTCGGTAATAATAAAAAATAAATATCCGAAAACTATTTTGAATTATCATGTAATACTTAGCTAAGATAAACAAATAGTTGCTTTCCAACTTGCGTATAGATTAGGTACGCCGTACCTATCTTAATAAAAATAATAGTCGTGGATCGTATTAAATATAATTGATAAACATGTCATTTTTAATTAGACGGCAATGTAAAGTCAATTTGACTGACGAGTAACTCATCACTAGTGGCGATCAACGCATGTCTTCTGCCGAGTTCCGAATGACTTCCCATATAAACCTATAGAGAAATTGTATGGGGACCTGTGGTGCTGCGCAGCACTGCTGCGTGCCGCTTAGATCCGAATGGTACCATAAAATAAAAGTTTTGGAGGTATAATCATCATGGCCAAAAAATATATGAGTCATAATTTTGGTCAGGAATATTAAAATATTTTAAACAAGATATAATCAACAGTATCTATGTTATATTTGGAATCTTATGATGATCAAAACAAGCCCACTCATAGACATGAAGATACTAGGTATACATATAACATAGTCTGGCTACAACTTGTTTTTCTGCACGAAAGGCACAGTATTTTAATGGCTAATTCGCCATTTACTACTTGTCGTCTTGTTATTCTATGTCCAAACGTGAAACAAACATTATTCTTTTTACTTTTCTGAGTATACTGTGTGTTATGGTAGAACTAATGATTAATTTAAAAATACAACAGATACAATAAAACAAAATCTTTGAGTAAGACAAAATCGAGCTCGCACGTCAATGAGTAATTTGCTTCGCTTGGGTCTAATTTTTAGAAGTGTTGGGTTTACGTAATTGGATAAATGATGAACGGAAAAGAACTAACAAAAGCCATTACTTAACAATGCCGATTTAATGCAGATAGAAGACACTCGATCTTCTCCTACTCATGAAGAGATTCAGTGACATTATAAACTTTATTCATTATTATTTTATTAATTATTCTAAATTGAGGGCGCTATACTAGGCTATACTAGGCGCGTCTATGAAACATTAATTGGTTCATAGAATTTATTTACTATTGAATTTACTTGTGACATGATTTATTAACACTATCCCTACTTACGAGTCATCTCTCAGAATCTCAACATTTTACTTAGTCGAATTATATAATCGTTAAATGTTTGAAACGTGTATAGCATGTAAAAGTTCCAGACATTTGACAACGATAACAAGCGGCTCAAAATAGTTGCCGAGTAGTTCCTTTGATTCAAGTATGATAGATTTTTTGGCCATTAACATCCAAAGCTTTTTATTCTTGTTTTCCATATAAAATTCTGTGCCAAATCTCAGTCTCTCCCAAGGTCTCATATCGTCTGATTCATCCTATCGCTCCCAACAACTCATAATATGCCTTTATATAGACAGATCGTTCCTAAAAAAACATATTTATGATATTAAGACTGGTATAGGTATACAGCGCTGATTATGCGTAGTTTATAAATTACCAACCTACCTAATCTATATATGTTAGGTGTTTTTGTCAATATTGTGTCATCACCAAGAGTAAAAACATACTTTTCTTGTCTAGTCGTAACAACATGTGCACATACTTTGTACGCCACTGTCTTAATCCTTAAAATCTTCTTACTCAATATTATAAATGCGAAACTTAGGATAGATGGAATCACGCGAGAACGATTCAAAGTATTTTTATGAAATAAGGTACAGATATAAATTATTGTCTGGTATAGCACGTAGGTTACTTTTTTCAGACATTTCATGCGAGCGGAGCTGCGTGCCGCAGCTTGTATTACTATATATAAATGTGAAAAAAAGCCCGTTTATTTTTATGTTTGTTACGCTTTCGCCCCTTAAACACTCAACGAATTTTCGTAAAATTTTACATAGAGTTAACATAGAGCCAAAAGAAGGACATTTTGCTATCATTCGATTTTAATTTATTAATAAAGACATCTGTTAGTCTTTGTTATAGCCGCTACTGTAACTAATGCCAAACACCGTCTGTATACCGTGCTTTAATACTGCCCTAGTGAAGACCGGTCGCAGCAAATATGCATCGAAGGTATGTAATTTAAACGCATATTTGCTTTGCACATGATAGTCAGTTACGTCTATTTGCTTGTTAGGGCAATTGTACTTGCACACGTGTTTAATCAAATATAGTGTCACGTCAAGCAAGGTTAATTTACTAACATCAAATTCACTAGTTGGCTTCTCTACATTATTTCGTAAACTATCTACTTCAATGCAAATTTATATATTGCTACACACTTACGATCATTAGATTTAGAATATCTTGTTAAGTAAAAGTAGTCAATGAAGTAAATTAATTTTAAGAAAATGCGAACACTATCCCCCTTATTACAAAACACGGACTAAGCATTAAACTAGGTCTAAAACAATGGCTTATGTCAATTTAAACCTGGTTTAATACTTAGTCCATATTCTGTTATTAGGGGGTATATTTTTCTGAATGTAGCAACAAGTAAGTCAACAAACCTAACTTTTAGAAAGCAAACTGGGGTAATGGGTAGGTTTATAGATATCCAAGATGTCTTCGCTTATCCTTAATTTGGCTATCAAAACAATCACATATTATGTACCTATGTATATTAACTTTAAGTATCTACTGTTATGAAAATTTATTTATTTATTTAATAATATTACACTAATCTATACAGGTAACAAAATATTTGTAGCCACACGTAAGTAGCAATATTTTGCTTATGTATTCTAAGCAAATATGTTTCAAGGAATAAAAGACATTCTTAAAAGTGAGTAAGTTTGATATTGCAATAGCATAAGTCAACTGAAACTAGTTTTTCATAATGTTATGGTTGACTCTTCATGATTATTCTTAGCGAAAATTTCACACGTACAATCTAATGAGATGATGTATTAAAACAACTAAGGGCTCATGTACAGATTTGTGCAACACAATATGACCTTTATTCGCAAGGTTGAATATTGGAAGTTTTTTCTCAGACACCATAGGCTAATTGTGGTGATAAAAAGGTGTATTTTTGTAATGAAGAACGCGTGACTTCGAGCTCCGTCACGTATCTCCATGACTTCTACTGAAGTTGCCTAGGTCACTCGTGTCTTGCCACCGATACAATAATATCTACTACATTGTTTAAGGTTATGATTGATTTGAAAACCTTCAATTGTTCTCAGATACATCATGCCCTTCGAAACCATTAAATAATACACGACTGTGGATGGTTAGGATTTTAACAGTCTGTGGATACTTATACAATTTGACTACTCATTCAATTAATGTTATTTATAAACTGTATTTTTTATATGTATAAAAATTTTCGATTGTCGTTGAACGATTTAGAAACATCGAGTTGGATAGTCCTTATTCACATTGCTGAAGACGCGTAATAAAAAAAACTTTCCAAGCTTGTACGTATACGTTTACAGAATGTAAACCCTGTGCACAGCGGTAAATACTTAGTAAAAAGGTATAAACAGTAACACGCTTTCTATACCAGAACCTTTGTATTGATCTTACTAATGAGAGTAGAGTTGTTTATAATCTTGTATCTGCTCGTACAATACACATGTGAGATACAGCTGGTGGCAAACCGCACAAGGTCTTACCCATTCTCTTTCTCACAAATATTGGCAGGAAGCACATAAAAATCAATATAAAACACATTAATGGCCTACTTCTAAATTTAATAAGATCTATAAATTTGTTAATAGGCAGTTGTGTGCTGTTAATAGCCCTCTTATTTTATATCTAACTATTTTAATCTCAATAAATTGTTCTCAAATTAATTGCTTTAATCACAATCTTAAAAGTCAAACCCATTGACTAGTAATATCAATTGATTATTAATATTATATAATACAATGCGATATTCAACGATATGTTTTGTTTTCAATCAGGGGACGTGTATCAAAGCATTATAATTGAGGAAATTCAACTAAACTCATGATCACGGTAAAGCATTGTAAAATTTTAGTATCCTTGGCTTTGGCAAATCCTATGTGACAATTAGATAGTATATGACCCAATCGTGTACTAACTATGATTTGAGTTTGAGTAAATATGCCTACACTATTATATTCATAATACATGGTCAAGAATAATGGAGTTCGTGATCCGTTTCTTTCGTGTTTGTTCAATGAAAAATAATGACACGTATGACCAAATGTTTGTGAGTATGTAAGCGTACGTAGTTTCATTTGAGTGTATGAGATTAGCGTGTACGCAGAAGGGCGAGTTAGTGGTGCTCACGAGCATTTATGATCACGACATGCAGCAGCAGTATACGGCTTGCGACGTGCCTGATCTGGTACGCAGATAACCGTGCACTATACATTTGTTCAGACGCACTACCGAACACCCAACTCCACGCACGCACTCAACACACAAATCTTTCGAAACCTCTCGACCAATTCGTCAATGATCTGTGACGTAATGTTTCCATGAGTTGCTTACTAGTCGCACTACCCTGACAACACGTCGCGTTCACTACGTATTGCACACACGTCACGCATTTACGGTTTGTTACAGTAAAACAACATTATGTGGCTTGGTTGCTTTGAAAAATGGACCAATTTAGCTGAATCGTTACGTACATATAAACCTTATTACATTTCCTATTGTGGGTTTTAGCAAGTAACTAGACGCAATGCAGTTGCAAAATGACGAAGCTATATCTAATATTAACTTGACTTGCTCTCTCTTCAGATACAATGTAAAGTAAAAAGTGTTCAGTTATCGGATAAACTAATCTTGTTTCAATTAAATATACAGCGTAAACTGACAGATGTTATTTGTAGTGTTATGATTGTTTGTGTGATATAAGAATGGTGGCGTTCGGCACATCCATCATTGGTGTTGCATCACTTGTTTGACAACTATTTTCATAACATTTCACACTTTGATCGAGTTGCATAAATACTAATATTTTTATAAAAAAATCCTGAGTGGATGCTCTATTGCGTCGTTATGTAGATTAATCGTAGGTAAATACCACATATCGATATTGTTCAGTGAATCATTCAAGACCGGTTTTCTAAATTAAACACGTTGCGGAAAATCGGACAGCAGCTGTCTCTGTCCTTAGAATATATACGAGTACACACGACAAACTCATAGTTCTGTTTAGATATGTTTACAAACATTATGTCATATGCGACAATCACAATGTCACGACACCTATGTTATTGTAAAAATGCGTTTAATATTCGTATGTAGGCGTAGTTGAAATCGAAATCTCGTCTTCCCTCGCGAAAGTAGTAAAAAACTATGTTGTTAGAATCCTGATTATTAAGTGCGACATATAATAGGAAACCTTGTGATTTTATTATCTCTTAAACATGATTAATATTGCTAAATTTATGAATAATTTATTATATTTGTAGCGTTTATGCTACGAAATGTGATCCAACAGAGCGATAAATTAATCATCATTGACACGAATGTATTGGTCTTAATTAATTCTAAATCCTGTTAATTTTTAATTTGGTTCATAATTGAAAATCAAAGTTTCATTAATAACGTAGTATAGTTTCTATAACAATTAACTCAAAGGTTATAATAATAATTGGATTTGAGGAATTTATTTGTTTTTGAAGTATTACATCATGATTCTACTGTTTTCCGCTAAGGTACCAAATGTTAGAAAAGATATAAGTGTTAGATAAGACCTTTTTAGATCATGCCTATTTTTATAAAGACGTATTAGTAGTCTGTACCAAATCTATTTACTGAAACCGTACACAACTTTGAGGTCAAAATGACCACACATTCATTTGACAAAAAAACTGGTCAAGTGCCTGACTATCGGGTATTATGGCATAGCATTGTTATGGCAAAAATAAAACATAGTGTTTAGCAAACAAATTTAGTTTAGTTATAGCCTTTTAAATACCCCACGTGTGTACCTAATTTAAGAGTCTTAATTTAAAATTCAACCCCTATTTCGGCCTTTTATACAGAGATAATAAAACCATTTCTTAGTGTTGTATCAGTCCAAATTTCAGTTGGTACCAAGTGATGATACCACATACCATACTGTTTGACAAAAACAAATTAAAGTTTGATGGAAATAAGTTATTAGTCGAATTACGATATACATACTTTTCTTTATTTTAAATATCCAAATTTTATTGAATTTATTTAAGTATGGTGTTTTGCTTCTGTACCGTTCTGCGCTATTTCAAACTGTAACCAATTGAAATTGTAACTAATACTGATGATTAAAAAGAGTGGCCTGAGTCTCTTGCCCAGTTCTTCTCAGAGATTAACCTTGTCAGTGAACTGGCCTGAGGCAAATTTGCTGACACCTTTTTTTTGGCTTTGTATGTAGCGAGACCATAAGGGTTCGTTTTGTATCGTCTTGGTACGAAACCCTAATATTTTGAGGTATTTCGAATGTATCAACTATACCAATAATAAAAAGCTGAAAAGTTTGTTTGGTTGAACGCTAGGATCTCAGGAACTACTGTACCGATTTGATTGGATTTATTTGTGTTGGATAGTCCATTTATCGAGAAAGATTATTATATATTTAATAAATTCTTGCATGTCTAACATAATTAACTGCACGTGTGTTCATGCCTTATAAAGTTATAAACCTATCCGACTGTTTAGTCGTTTATTTAATCATAAAAATCACTGATTTTTTCTTGTATACACATCCACATAATGCATATTCATTTAAACATCAATCTTGCTGATAAACCTTGATACACATAAACTATTTTTAACAAAAAAATATTAAAACGACTTCAAATCATTACTAAAAAGCGAAAAATAAACTGAATTAGATATTTAATTCCAAGAAAAAAATACCTACCTACCTGTTTAAAGTATAATACTCTAATACTAATCAGTTTGAAGTCGGTGCTAAGCCTAAGGAGTTTGTTATGCTACGTACTACTTAGTACGTACATCTGTTGCCGCTCGCTACTTCACACCACCTCGCACTTGCATGTGATCGTACCAAGTGGACGGCTCGTAGTGAGTGATATGACCTCATTAGGCTGGCACCGACTTCAAACAGATTAGTAATAGAGTATTATACTTTAAACAGGTAGGTAGGTATTTTTTTCTTGGAATTAAATATCTAATTCAGTTTATTTTTCGCTTTTTAGTAATGATTTGAAGTCGTTTTAATATTTTTTTGTTAAAAATAGTTTATTTTTCCATTTTTAGTGTACTTGGCTGGCAAACTAAGACGGAAAATCGAAATAAAGAATCTCCGATAGAAGGGAACGTCTATTTAAATATTCTAACAACACAACCTGATTATAGAATAGAGGAATCTAACTCTTAGCTTTGTATGTCTTTCTTTTTTCCTATAAAATGCGACAGGTAACAAGTATACATGTATAGAATTCAGGTTAGATATAGATACTATATCGAAAACTTAAAATATCATCTAACAATTCCTTTGAATTATACAACTTTATCTTCCATCAAGAGCTTCCACCTCAGACACTTGAAATAATACTTTTTAAGGTTTATACATGGATGTGATATTTAAAGAAATCATCTTGTTACTCCTAAACGCTAAGAAGTTTACCTTCCAGTGACAGCTCACCTGAATAACTTACAAGAATACAACTTTTGGTTTATAAGAACCTATAATGTTAAAAGAGTTATCCTCCAACTCCTAACAGTTAAGGAGTTATACCTTCCAGTGACAGCACACCTGAATAACTTACAAGAATACAACTTTTGGTTTATAAGAACCTATAATGTTGAAAGAGTTATCCTCCAACTCCTAACAGTTAAGGAGTTATACCTTCCAGTGACAGCTCACCTGAATAACTTACAAGAATACAACTATTGGTTTATAAGAACCTATAATGTTTAAAGAATTATCCTTCAACTCCTAATAGTTAAGGAGTTATACCTTCCAGTGACAGCTCACCTGAATAACTTACAAGAATACAACTTTTGGTTTATAAGAACCTATAATGTTGAAAGAGTTATCCTCCAACTCCTAACAGTTAAGGAGTTATACCTTCCAGTGACAGCTCACCTGAATAACTTACAAGAATACAACTATTGGTTTATAAGAACCTATAATGTTTAAAGAATTATCCTTCAACTCCTAATAGTTAAGGAGTTATACCTTCCAGGGACAGCTCACCTGAATAACTTACAAGAATACAACTATTGGTTTATAAGAACCTATAATGTTGAAAGAATTATCCTCCAACTCCTAACAGTTAAGGAGTTATACCTTCCAGTGACAGCTCACCTGAATAACCTACAAGAATACAACTATTGGTTTATAAGAACCTATAATGTTGAAAGAATTTTCCTCCAACTCCTAATAATTAAGGAGTTATACCTTCCATCACCAGCTCATCAACATGAGATGATGACTATCAGACGTAAATACTTGAATAACTTTAAAAATATATGAAACACGTAACATGTGCCTATAAAATTTGAGGGTTGCCTTCGATTTCCCTAAGATTCCATCATCAGAACTTAACGTGGTGAATAGGGGACCAATTCGGAAGTATACCCTTTCAAACAAAAAAAGAATTTTTTAAATCGGCTCAGGCATCTCCGAGAAATCGGTGAACATACATAAAAAAAAAAAAAAATACATACAGTCGAACATATAACCTCCTCCTTTTTCGAAGTCGTTTAAAAACGGAATGCACCAATAACTTTTTAATTTACATAGCTTAACAATAGATTCTACGAATATAAAATATGTTAACTTACGAGTCACAAGTCGGCCTTCTAACACGTATCGGCTTTATTTTTCAACTTAATTATATTACCTACTAGCTAATGCCCGTGGATCCACCTGAATAGGATTCGGTTCACGAGACCACAGCTGCAACTTAGCAACTTAGGTTAATACCGTGCTAAGTTGCAGCTGTGGTCTGTTTTTTTTTTCTGCCCTATTTGTTTCTGCCCTAGGGTACATCTAATACTTTTTTTTCTAAAAGTAGCCTAGGATTTGTATATTCGAGTTTAATATGGGCAACTACACGTGTGTTGTGAAAACCCGTTAACATTATTCCATTAAACCACATTCTGGGCAGGGTTCCAATGCAGCAGTTAGAATGCAACAGGTATGAAAATTTCGGTAACAGAATAGTTGTCCATGTTAACGTTATAATTACCTCATAGTAGGTAAATTAGTTGGTAGTTGATAGATTTGCAAATATTTTTGATAGAGGAAGCTTCTACTCTAAGAGCCAATTCCTGTGCAGCACGAGACTGGACGAAATAATTAAATTTGAAATTAATGTCTGTATATCATATTATTGAACTGTAATTCTAAACAATCAATAAAATAATCCGTGTAGTGACGGATTAAGAATACGTAAAGTCACAACCACATTTCAACCCGTTGGGTGTCGTAAAAGGCGACTAAGGGAGTATCTTAAGTAGGTAAACAAGAGCACTTCGAAAAAAGAAAAATTCGAAACAAAACCCTATACCAACCCATCTGGCCAGCCTGGTAGGTGTAAGTGGAATGAAATAATGTCAACGGGACAGACAACGTCTCCCTTTATTAAATAGCTTATTCATAAATTGATGGATAGTGGGTGTTAAAAAATATCTAAACTCGGTAATCATAATCAATTGCTAGTAGCATTATGGTACTGAGATGATCATTACAATCATCGAGGTTAAGCAACGTTCGGCATTGTCAATCCAGAGATGGGTGTCTGTTTAGGGCATTTTCATTCTCGAGCGTTTTTGTTCTTCGGAAGGTATAAGGCGCGCGGCTGCGGGCGGTCCCCGTTATCACCTAGGCCATCTGGGCGACTGCGACCAGTCCCTGCTTCTGTGACTGCTATTCTCAGTTAGCCACTTAAAACCGGACTTGAGACCGGAGATGTGGTTTAACTACAAACATTCGGTGAGCGGCGTAACCTCTGAAATATTATTGGTTGTAAAAATAAAACATTTCGTTTTGTCTCCGCGTTTGATGGAGATAAGGTCAGTGTATTCGCAGCTTACATTAATAGCGCCGATGTTAGTATAGAAAGCAGTTAACCAAGCATATAATAATAGCTAGAGGTATATGAAAATTTCCGTTGGAAAAACACCTATTAATAGTATTATTTTAAGTATGAAAAACAAGTTAAGCCAGCTTATAATGGATAGATAGTTTATTACTTCCCGAAGTTAGTTCCGTCGTAGATTATATTAAAGATATCGATCATTTTATTCAAGCGGTAAAAGTTAACTGACAGACTGACAGTCACTATCGAAGTCAGTGCTTTGTTTCCAAACTGATTTATGAACATTCATTTATTCGAATAAGTTATGTATGAGTACAATACAAAAGCTGCAAGACCATAATCTCTAGATAAAATTTTACTGCGGCCTAAGATTGCAGTGTGTAGTAAATTTTGTTTTATGGGTATTAAACTAGATAATTGTAAACTGTAACTGTAAAGTATAATACATTAGCGAATAGCGAGTGCTTTCAGCAGTTCAAAGATGAAATTTTCTTTTTATTGGCTATACAAATAAAGTTCAATTTCATTAAAGCTATACATTTAGGCGTCCCGTTTACCAGCCTCTCTAGACAAGTGGCTATCGATTCGATCTATTTATTCTATCGACATGGCACATTATGTCATGAAATGTTGATAGGTTATCCCAGGGATGTGTTCAAATGTATTGAAGTGACATTTCAATATTTCGTATAGAACCAGCGATTTACCACTAGTCTAGGGGGCAGCCCTCCTAGACAAGTGGCAAATCGCTGCTTCTTCTGGTAGATATAAGTACTTTACTTACATCTACGATGGTTGTGACCTTTTCTAACTTTGATTAGTACTAGTAACGTTGGACTTAACAAACATACAAAGTAACGAACACAAATTAAACAAAGACTTTGAATACATCTGTGGGTTAGGCAAATATTTGTTCTTAGCTAGTAGCGGCTAGCTGAGGTGTCCTCTAAACACTCACTCATATAGTCACAGAGACGTTACTATGATCAATACACTGGCATCACAGTCATTCTTATTCTTCTCCGTATATTAACAAAGTCGCGCGGGGGTTCGCTCCCGTCGTTCTTTATTTGGCCACTGCTCAAGTGCTCAGCTCCTATTGGCTGTAGCGTAATGTTATAATAGCCTATAGGCTATAACCTTTCTCGATAAACGGGCTATCCAACACTAAAAGTTTTTAAGCAAACAAATTTAATTTTGAACCGAATCAATTAAATCGAATTGAAAAATTATTTTTGTGTTGGATAGCACATTTCTCGAGGAAGGCTATATTATGCTATATAACATCACGCTGAGGCCAATAGGAGCTAAGTAGTGGCTAAACAAAGATCCACGAGAGCGTAGGGCCACGCGAAAGATAGTGGGACTATAAAAATTTAATACCGTAAATACCGTTATTGGCCGACCTCGTGTCCAACCAAACCCAGAACCTGAGAGCAGTATTCATACACCTTTCCACTACGCCACAGTGACAGTTCTTCTTTGCATTGTAGGAAAATATATTTCATTTACAAGTTCAGAAGCAGCAGGGCTTGTTTGTTTATCTAAATGGCGCCAAAGTTCACACGGCTATTTAGATGTATTTTATTGTGTATTTGTATACGTTTTCCGGGCTTATTACATCCTACGACTTTCCACTCCCAGCATTACATTAATTAGCATATAAATGTTTGTCATGTGTTTCAATCAAACCCATGTCAGTTGGCACGGCGATGTCAGTGCCGAGGCGATCACCAACAGATTTTTATTACTCAAAATATTAACACATAAAACACTTAAAATTATAAAGAAGTAATAAATTGCTAGTTACCGAGTGAGGCTGCGCAGTAAGCATTTCGACTGTACGTCCACCATATAATATCCCGCAGCCAAAATAAAACTTCTTGAATAATATCTGCTCAATGGTGAATTATAGTACCCTTCAGAGCTTGAAAGGGCCACTAACAAATTTGTAGAATTTAAAATAAATATCCATTGTGTCATCCCCGTTGAACTATGATAAAAGAAAATCAATATGCAAGTGTGGTAATATTGATAACGATTTCGTCGGATGTTTTATTAATTTGTATTTACAAGCTCACCTTTTGAACCGAAATGTTGTAAGATGATGTCGACTCATTTGCAAAAGAGATTTCAATTTAAGGCTGACTGATTTCCTCAATCAGTATTTCCTACGAAACCATGTGATAATATTTAGAAAAAATCTATGTCCACGTGAAATACGAGTATTACTCTGGGATTTATCCCAGAGTAATAATTCACGTGGACATAGATTTTTTTCAATTCTGTATAATTATTAATAATTCTGTATTATATAATTAGGGTCTAACTGAGTATAATCCATACTTACCTAATATAATGTTGGATTGAAAGCACTAATCTAACTATTGGTCCCATTTGAAATAGTCTTTTAATGATAGATAGCCTATTTATCGAGGAAGGCTATAAGCTATATAATATCACGCTACGACGAGCTGAGCAGTTGTCAAACAAATAACGACTGGAGTGAATCTCGGGCCAACAGCTAGTAAAACTTAAAACGGATTAAAGAGGATAATCTGTTTTATGGTTCAAAATTGATTAGCTAATAACAAAATGAGATTATGATAATTATGACTAAGTGATTCTTTTTTTTGTTTAGGTACGTGTCTACCGGATAAATGCCAGAAAATAATTCTGCGAAGCCAGGTAAGTTTTTCAAGTTTTCTTTGAACCAAATTACAATATAACTAGGTACTTACGTAATTCAAGTTTTTCTCAATTAATTCAGGAAAATTTCACTGAATAAAATGTATGTTCCCCTTGTCGATTATACATCTATCTATCATACCACTACAATAGTACAACGTGATCACGAAACAACTAGACTCTCTTCTAAGAAGGCATGAAGTAACGCGATAATAAGCTGTCCATAAAATTAATTTAACTAGGACTGTTAAGAAACGACCTTCATTCATCAAAGATAGTGTTTAGTCAGTTTGTTGAAACCGAGGATTATTGTAGAAACACTACCGCTGTAATCACGATTAGTTCCATTCCCATAGAGCGACAAGCTCACGAACTTCACGACGCTCCTCACGACCCACAAAGCTTAGTCATAACTCCCTTCATAATTCAATTCAATTGATGTATTTTAAAGCAGCAAGTGCTACAAATTGTTGCATTACCCATAAAAACTTCACTCCGTGAATAAGTAGTTTGCGAAAGGAACAGTATTTCTTTTATTAGATCCATTACTGCACGTACAAACTTAATGAGGTACAATTTATTCGCTAGCTAGGCGTATTGTTATTCATTTTTAACTGACTGCAAAAAAAGAGGAGGTTCTCAATTCGACAGTATGTTTTATTTTTTGTTCTATTTCAAATTTACGTACTTTTATGCATCTTTAGCAGTAATTAAGCAACAACATGTAAGTAATAAATATTTATAGACTTAACAAAGTGTAAAACCAGGCATGAAAAAGTAAAACAATGGAATTTTAATGACCAGGATCAAAGTATAATTATCATTCCAGGTTCAATATTCATTCGATACCAGCGATCGATCGATAGCACAATTTGTGCAATGTTCAAATGCCCATAGTAATCCTCCTCGGAATACAAGTGAAATGCCAAAAAAAATGTCGTGTTGAGGAATTTTGCGGTTAGAATATATTCGGTCTGTTATTTATATTATATAGAGGTTTTAGGATGTAGTACTCTTCTGAAAATAAAATCATTACTAAATTTGTAACCCGAAGCACAACTAAAATATAGTGTTAGGTTTGCTCGTTATTACACACAAGTAATATGTAATCGTTAGTTCGTGGAATATGTAAAGTAAAAGATAATTCGTGCTGTTTGTAGGCTGAAGAATTAAATTGAAAATGCAGTCAGTAATTAAAATTAACGTTAGATGATTCTAGAACGTGGTTTTTAGTTTTAAAAATTCCTAATGTCATTTAAGAGAAACGAGGCCGATAAGCATGACGTGGAGACGTGATACGATCGACGATATAGTCACAATGTACTTAATGCTTAGATATCTAGTTCAATGACGAGTTTTTCTAATTACCTTCATATACGTACGTACACAGGCAGCTGACATATCTACATGAGCGTATACATTCAACAAGGAAATCAACGTGTCTCTCTTTAAGGTCACTTGTTCTAGGTACCTACGTAGGTAGTTGGGTAAAAGTCAGTTGTACCGAGGAATTTATGTTATCAGCAGTCATTATTAAAACAAAGTCTAGGTGGTATCACATAAAAAAATACTGAATGTACCAATGCGATCATGATACTACTGTTTTTCGAGATTCATCGCTAAAGGATTCAGTGAAGTTTCTAAATTGAAACGGTTGAGTATTTTTGAAAGTAAATTTGAGATAATTAACATAGAAATAACTGTAAGCATTCTATTGTGCTAACTATTAACAAGTTTGAATGACTTGAGCGCTGCAAATTATATATCAACCGCTTACTTTTAAATCTGTTAATGGTTATACCCATTGCATTGTGTAGTAACCATTAACTTAGAAATATATTTATCACTACCCCAGTGACGATGATTTTTGCGGATTTGAGCCAAATATTTTTTTCGCTATAAAAAAAAGAAAGAGCATGCGTAAATACATATTCTCCAAAATTCATTAATTAAATAATATTATTATAAATTCTTTAGAGGAGACCCGTGCCCAACAGTGTGACGTTTATGGGTTGAAATGATGATTCATACGCTTTGTGGCAGACGAGTAGCTTCTCATCTAATGTTACATTCAAAGTGTTGACGTAAAGATCGGTATGGTGACTTGGTGACCACACAGCCAAATCTTCAACCATTGGTGGTATGTCGCAATTTTACTGCAACGAAGGCAAAGAATTTACAGCCCTCCTGATGGTCAGCGGTTACCGAAGCCTATGGACGCTAGCAACACAAGGTGTATCATGAGCTCGTTGTCTGGGGTCTGAACATCAGTCCATTACTCAAGTACTTACCAATAAAAAAATATTCAAAACTTAACTGCATAATAAACAATACTTCCTATATAAAAAGCAACGAACTCAATCAGTATAGACGTTATATAAACGTAGATAGCCTGATATATGTAAGACTGCCTTTACATATTCCTATCTTTTACAAAAGGTAATTACAGTTCACTCTAGTGAACGGGTAAGTTAATAGTTGCAAGGCAAAAAGATGTGCATAATTTGATTTGAGGTGTAACGTAATAATACGGTATGTAACATTGCTACGAAATAATTGTTATCTTTTTCCATAACCCACACTTTTCCTTGGTTAATAGCGTGTTACTAATTCCGGTATTTGCTCTTTCATATGTTAGTGCAAAGTTTGATGCAGTCAATAGATAAATGATGTAGAAATTCTCAATACACACTTGCGTCTATAAAACTTTCGAGTGAAATTGGAAATGATAATATCTGACAGGTTTTAGGACAGTATTTTGTTAAACTGGCTCTAGTCTTTATTTAATTAAATCAACCTTGCTATTTACATAAACATTATTTTGTACCTATTTCTTACAAGAAATACAATTGATTGATATGTTTATGAAGGATAGGTAATTATATTATTTGCAGGCATTTTTTAAACAATTTTTCTAGGTAAGTAGCTACACTAAGTACCTATTTTTATGCCAGTGAATTTACGACAGCTTTTAATTCTACGCAAAAGCACCTTTAGACGACATGACGAGTATTTTGCCCTAATAACGATGAACAATTAAGTTTTAGGAAAACCGCTTATAAGTTAACTGTTCTTAGATACTTTGTACTGTAGCTCCATGAAAGCGGTTAGAGCTTATCTAAACTGAAATGACGCGCCGATACATAATTAGATGATGAATATGTATGAATACAAATATTAAAATAACCCCACTTCATCTGTGTAAGAACGTTGACTGTTCCGTGAATATTGATCTGTATGCAAGCCTTGCAGTTAACTAGTCACCTGATAAATCCGACAACGCTCTCTTTCACTACTCTATAGAGTAGCGCTGGAAAACAAGGCATCCGATCGCTCGCGAATTTTGACAAATTATAATTGTTGGTCAACAAAGCCAGAAAAAATCGATTCTTACTAATAACCAATAATTACGAAAGTCTTTTAATGTGTATAGCGTATGTATTTTAAATTTGCTTGTGTGCGTAAATACGGTAGTGGGGCGGACGAGCTCTAAGTTAGGTTTTTCATTGCTAGACAGTTGCGGTAGCTTAATTTTGTACGAAACAAATGCGACGCTGCGCTGTCTCTGTGTCAAAGTAGAAACTATTACTTATCGCTATATATAATCTGAATGAGTCCGATGCCCAATAGACTGTTAGACTCAGCTTAGAGTACCTATACTCGTATACTTAGGTACTTATTACTCTTACTTATTTGCTCAATGCACCAAGGCAAACAGGGCATGAAATATCGAAATTCAATTTAAATATTCTGTGAACTAGTCATTAAGATGTAAGAGCTAAATTATAGTTTACTCAATAATTGTAGCGATTAAGTAAATACTAAGTAAACGGTATGTCGACTCCCAGTTACAAGTACTTATCCTTTGATAAATGCAATTATCTGCACAATTAAATGAAAATTTGTCATATATTCTGAAGAATATAATTAGAAATAGAAATTACGTTTAACCAGATGTATAATGAATTGAAATGTAATTGTAATAAAAATCAATTCAATTTTTGTTTCAATTTAATTGACGGAAATGGTCTCTGTCTAACCCTCTATTGGAAGAGAGGCGTGATCTATATGTGTCTATGTATGTATTAATTAACTGTATTATTATTTTCAAGGCTTGTTCATATTTTCAATACAAGAAACATTTTGTTACTGTCTCATTGTAATAAATTTTTAGTCTACTTTCTAGTCATAATGAGTAATGAAATAAACCTAGCTATTAAATTATTTTCACACAGTAAGTAGATACATTTAACGAAGTTTAATGTACCATATTGCTCAACATAGCCGCAACCACTCATCATTAATTTTATATGTAAAAATTGTATAATGCTTAATATTTTAAATGAAGAAAAGAAGGGGACTATCGTCAGTTGATATATTTCCAGATGAATAAATTTAAGAGGCCGAATTAATGCTTCGAAGAGTTGTCTCTTTCAATCACAAAGGTAGCATGATGTCGGCGAGCCGCCGCCCGCCGTCGGCGCGGCGGCGGCGTCTCGTCCCGATTTGATTAATCGGGACGACGCGCCGACGTCATAGCACTCCGCTATTTAATAAAAAATCAATACAAGCGACAGGATTTTGGTATTCCTTTCTCTCGTATCGTATTCAAGCGAGATAGCAATATTTGGTTGCATCGCAATTATATAACAAAGCTTCAGAGGGCGATAGCTTTATTTAGATTCGAATTATTGATTCCGTCTAGTGTCCATACTAAGAATACATATTGTCACTACCCCGTTTTAAGCCGTGGGTGTCGTACAAGGTGACTAAGAGAGTAACTTTAAGGAGACAAGAGAACTGCAAGAAAAAGAAAACCCGTCTGGCCAGCGCAGCGTGTGGTATAAGTACCTAAAATAAATTCTCTCAAAAATGTCTGGAGGAGACCCGTGCCCAGCAGTGGGACGTTTATGGGTTGCAATGATGTACTTATTGAATCACATATGGGATTCTTCCAAAATGGAATAAATAGGTTTTTGAAGGTTTGGCAACGCGCTGATGATACAGCTGACCCCAGGCTACGATAACTTCATACCATCAAACGGGCCGTATGCCTGTTTGCCTCTGTCATAGCATAAAAACATATTATTTAATACATATAAGTGTAGCTCTCTACAGAAATGCCCAGAGTATTAACACTACTATTTTTACAATTACTTTAAAAGACAACATATAGGACCTTGTTAGCTTGAAATACAAGTACGTAAGCGCCATTAGCAACGTCTCGTCAACATCTGTCCCTATAACTCTGAAGAGTTCACCGTACATGTTATAAACCAATTTATTATGTTTCACGTTCAATTTTAATTACCATGTTTAATACAAACTTAACACTTAACATCCTACTGCCTATTGTATAAATGTGAAAGTTTATGAGTATATCACGTTGAAATTACTGAATGTATTTAAAATTTATATTTTTAATAAATGTATTTAAAAAAAACTTTGAATTAATTGTTAGATTTAATTAGTTTACGTTTTTGCTCCAATGAATACCACGCGATCAAAACTTGTTTCCTTCTCTAGATAACATAAATTGAAAGGCACGCCTTGTTATATTTTTGTTCATGATTTAAGAGTATTCCACATAAATAGATACTGTAGGTACCTATATACTATTCCATGTTTGTCTCGCAGTGACTTAATTGCCACAGATTATGGGCAAAACAAGTTTTTGGCAACCGAAATATTCCATAAATCCAAGCAATTTATTTTTAGAGCAAAATATTTTAGTTTGCCATTAACACGAAGAATTCACACTATTATTCAATCCCACGTCCTATATAAGGCAGTATTTAAAAAATTAAAATGTAGGTATATTGTTCGGATCGGCTTGGCATAAAAGTATTAATTATACCTATAGATATATTAATATAAATATATATATTACATCATCCCCGCTTAAGTTCTATTTTAGGCTTAGCTTATTTTTTTTAAGAAGTATAATGCTAGTTGCTATAGATACCTACTATGCTATCATTACCATCGCTCTAGAAACAGTAATAGAAACAGAAATATTTATTTGTCAATGTAGGTAGGTTACATTTACAGATCTTGCGTTATTTAATAAGTGAGCGCTACATTGTACCCGTAGGTATACAAATATAATCTTAAGATTAAAAAAAAAGAAATTAATTATTTACATTTAATATTACTAGAGTAATATTAACTGTAATTAATTAATTTCTTGTTTCTTGTAATTAATTAATTAATAATATTCTAACTATTTTTAGTTAGTAGTTTAGTTTTTATATTAACTCCTAAAACGCCTCCAGGTTGATGGATTGATGAAATTTAGATGCGATCAAACTGTAAATGAATATGTATGAGAAATTTACGTTTGTAATATTAAAAATGCAAATTTCGTATAATGAAAAGTTAGTATGGTTTTTAAGGTCTCTTGAAATCTAGTAGTAGGTAGGTACGAAAAATGTTTTAATTTAAAGCTATCCCTAAAACAATACACGCTTGGAAAACCTATAATATGTGAATACATATTATATATACTAAAAAAAAAACATGACAATATGAAAGATAAAGTCCATAATTGACGTCATTAAACATGATATGCGTCGTATTTCACAATAGTTTATTAGATCATTCGTGTGTGGGCTCTCTATTCTAATTATTATTATTAGTTAGTTACTAAGTTATAAACATGAGGAGGTACATATAATACAAGTTATATATTATAATCATCATATAAGTATATTGTGAAGTTTATTTATTCTTTAAGTTGAACAAATGACCTGTCCTTCATAATTATTATCGAATCATAATTTAACGATCGTTGATTGAGCGCGTATTTCTCAATGGATGTCAATTTACGTACGTTATTCGCATGCAAATGGAGTTGTTTTATCGGGCATAGCTTGAATATTTAATATGTTAGCTATTTAATATTCAAAATACATCACAAATGACAAAATATAAATCAAACTTGACATTATACCGCGCGCTGAACGCGGATCATCACCTGCCACATAGAACGCTCCGCCGCACGCCGTGTCTCATCGACCTATTCTCTCATTTTAACCTATACTAAAAATATAATTAATTCAAAATATTCAAGGAAATAGATTTTAATGTAATTTGTTTCCCAACACAAATATTTATTAATATCAGCCGACTGAATGAAGTTCAAGAGGAGTTCAAATTTTTGCATTATGTTGGAAAATTAAAAACGTAGATCCATTTACGACTACGTTTATATTTATAAGGTAATTTGTATGTTAATTTAACAAACGGATGTTATAGTAACTTATCATAATATTGAGTTGGTTATTGATCAACGACTTCTAGCAACAACTACCTACCAACGATTGATGTTAAGGACAATGTTTCCTATTCACATGTGAGATGCCGCGTCGAGATAAACCCCGGACAATAGATTGAAGCAGCTGCTTTAACAGTAATTGTAAATAAATTAATCTAATCTCATCGCAATTTGCAGAAAATAACATTAAATACTTTAAGATAAATACACAACAAAAATGCACATTACGCTATTCAATTTTAATCTTGATGTTGAAAACAAAGCTCTCCGAAATAATCTTCACGCTTTGGGAACTCATTACTGTATTTGGCATCGGACTTGAGGCCAAGTGCCTTATGTTTACTGTTCTTCACTGTTGTTTACTGTTGTTCACTTTTGTTTACGGTTGTTCACTGTTGTTTACTGTTGTTCACTGTTGTTTACTGTTGTCCACTTTTGTTCACTTTTTTTCACCGTTGTTTACTGTTGTTCACTGTTGTTTATTGTTGTTCACCGTTGCCGTTGAGACCACACCATCACGCCGCCGCCCTTTACGTAAGGATTGTCGTCATATATTGACAACACATCTCATTGCACAACACGACTTATCACCACCGCCTCCATGAGTATTTTGTTCAAATTCCACGATATTTTCACTCAAATTTATAAATTATTTTGTAGAATGATAAAATTACGAAACGTTTTGCTTTTTGCTATGGTAACTATTAATTTATTGATGGTACATACGCTTATCCTCATAATATTTACTGTTACTAAAACAATCATATATTTATACAATACAAGGTTTCTCAGATATTGTATACTAACTAAAGCACTAGTACTGAACATATATATTATAACGTATTTTCTAGAAGAAGAAAAGCTATTATAAAAAATATCATATAAACTCTGAAAAATTGATGTACAGATAACTTAGGTGTGTAGTAGCGATTCTGGACGGAATTGATTTAAATTTAGGGAATGTATAAAAAAATATTATGATTTATGATATAAGTGCGGTAAGTTGATAATTACAGCCGAGGCGATATTGCTAAAAAGTCCGAGTTTTATTTATTTCCTCGCAAATATGTTATAAAACGTCGTATGACATACGTGCGCTTTATTAATTACGGCGAGGGCTAGCAATATCGCCTCGGCTGTAATTTTCAACTTACCGCACTTATATCATAATGTACTATTATGATGATTGAAATGAAAAACATATGAAACCACTATTCCAAGTGATTGATTATATTATTATTCAAGTAAGTAAACACTTAACGTGAGGTGCTTTTAAAATAAAGATAAAATTGCGTTCTCTTATTATATTATTGTGTTCGTAAATCCGATTCCGTATTTAATTAACAGTTTAACATTTTAATAGTTTGTTTTATGAACCGCAATTCCGGAGTTTCTATACTCGATGTAATGATACCGGTGGGAAATGAAAGCCTAAATTATAACTGTATAATATAGTGCAGTGTACAATAGTAAGTAGCGACTTTTATGTAAAAAGAGTTGCTAGATATATGTACTTAAAATAGTGAATACAATTAATTAGATGAAATTTAGGACAACTCATAATATTTTTAAAACTATCTGTCACCTGTTTTTTATTGAATTATTAAATCAGCAATTTTTTATTTAACAAATTCTTCATCCACGTGATTATGTCGTTACAAAGTTAATATGTTCTTTGCGCGATTTGGAAACTGATATGAATTTCTAGGTTAACACGTTCAATGCGTTTACTATAAAATAATACTTTCTGTGGGTGCGTCATGACTTCCATATGATACATCTCATACCCTTATTTCATATTGTGCGTCGTGAACATCATTTGTTCATGTCACCTCCTGCTTTTAAAAGCTAATAACTTTATGAAATTTATAGCTATTTTAATCATTTTCAGACCAAAGCTTGTCAATAATATGTAGTATGAGCAGCTAAATTCGCCTGCAGTTCTGATCAATAGTTTCAGAGATAGAACGGTTTAAGAAAAAGTCAGAATTTATGAGAAGTATTTTGCCATAACGCACTCTGATATCTTCCCTCGGTCATTAGATAGTGTTGGGATATGGAAAAAACTAATTGTAGTGAACTAAAATGTCGACAGCTTAAATAGGATTTATTATGTTAACTCTTAGTAATGTTTCTTGAAACAATTCAATGTAATTCTAAAACAACTAAATAATTTCTCATTCTTAAACAATCAGCCTTATTTTTTGTAGCAATGCAATAATAGTAAAAAAAATCTTAGTACTTAATCTTTCTTAAAAATGTTATAATCATCCCTTACTTCATTTCTATGGCATTCTCCGTCTTCACCAAACTTTATTTTTTACCCAATTGCCAAAAAGGGTATGTTTTTTTACGAGACATTTTCATTGTAGTAAATTTTATCGTATTTTTTTTTAAAGTCACCTGCTTGCTATTGTTTCGCTACACTATGATCAGCTGAGCGTGCGGCGTCCCAACGTACAGTGCTACGTAAGGTTGTTGTCTATGTGCAAATACTTCTCATGCCGCATACAGCGGAAAAATATTGGTCGCTGTGCGTCGTGAACATTATTTTGCCATACGTTTTTTTTTATTTTGATATACCTATTTAAAAAATATTGAGAAACATATTACTATCATTTTCATACTTATAGCAAAGCATAAAAAAAAACGTGCCGCCGCATGCATTTTAGAGCGCCGCACCTCGGTATGGTCGTCCATGGACCTATAGAGTTCACAACGCACGCAACGTGTTAACTTTAAAATTTAATTTTGAACATGCCAAATTTGAAGTTTTTTAGGGTTCCGTAGTCAACTAGGAACCCTTATAGTTTCGCCATGTCTGTCTGTCTGTCTGTCCGTCCTCGCTTAATCTCTGTGACCGTTAGCACTAGAAAGCTGAAATTTGGGAGCAATATGTGTATCAATCACGCCGACAAAGTGCTAAAATAAAAATTGGAAAAAAATGTTTTATTAGGGTAGCCCCCCTATATGTAAAGTGGGAAGTGTTTTTTTTTTAAATTTTAACCCTAATGTGTGATATATTGTTGGAAAGGTATTTAAAAATGAATAGGGGTTTACTAAAATCATTTTTTGATAATGTCAATAATTTCGGAAATAATCGCTCCAAAAGTAAAAAACAAAGCGTCCCCCCCCCTCTAACTTTTGAACCATAAGTTTAGAAAATACGAAAAAAATCTGAAAAGTAGAACTTTATAAGGACTTTCTAGGAAAATTATTTTGAACTTGGATGGAAACAACAGATGGAAACTGCAGTTAACCAATATAATTTGGTCCCTGAATCGTATGAGCGCCTATACAATCCAGAGGTCAAGTTTCATTTGCCCGTATTTTTTTTTTAACTTCGTTTACATAATATTTTATTATCCTGAACGTATCTTTTTTTAGGGTTCCGTAGTCAACTAGGAACCCTTATAATCGCGATCGCGAACATAATGGATAGTATGGATACCCACCTTTAAACTCATAAGTGGGAACACTTATTGTGACGGACGGGAAACTACGGAACCCTACACTGAGCGTGGCCCGACACGCTCTTGGCCGGTTTTTGTTCCATAGTTACGGCAATAGAGCCACTTTAAGCAAAAATATAAATCCTGTTTATTTCCTATCTTGTGTAGTAAGTAGGTACTACCTAGTAATAAATAGATAAATAGTATATTATTTTGTCCAAATTAATCTGCGCGCAGTCCGTGTATGCATCCTCTGTATCGTATCATGATTACAACCCAGAAACGTCCCACGGCTGGGCACGGGTCTCCTCCAAAGATTGTAGAGGGAACTTAGCCTAGTATACCACGCTGGCGAGACGTGGTATAGGTTGGTATAGGGTATTGTTACGAATTTCACTTTTCTCGCAGAGCTCTAGCCAGTCTGCTTAACCTTACTCCCTTAGTCATCTTTTACGACGCACCCGGGTTGAGACTGATATTATGTATTCTTAATCAGTCACTACACGGATAAAAAAATTTAACGTTTAATCTTTTATTGTACCTACGTAATTAATAATAATTCACTAAGATTTAATCATATTGATTTTATGTCTTGCTTATTTCTATAAAAGACAAAATCGTCTCAAATTGTGACAATGTGAGCTAATAGAGCGAGCAGAATGTTGTGCTATCAGATGTTTGCGTGTACTACAGTACCTACTATAATATTTATGTGAAGTGTAGACAGATTTCTCAAGATGAGGGCGGTAATGAATTCCCATGCCATTGTGTGATGAACTTTCGCTGCGTGGTCATTGTCGCGATGCCTACAGCCTCTACTCAGCACACGCATTGCAACATTTTTATTGAATAAATTACTACTAAAACCAATGTCAAGTCGTGAATGTAGGTTTGCGTGATTGCAGCTGCTCCAATATTGTTTCTATTGAACTTGTTATCACAAGATAGGTAAGTGATGTTTTAGTTTTATAAAAATAAAACAAATAGTTACAATAAAGATTACATGTTATGAAAATATATATATAAATAAAAATTTCTCAATTTTTTGACGCCGGTTAGCAGAGATATTTTCAATATTATTTTTATAATCTTCATCACGGACTATTCCTATTACGAATTTTTCCTTATAGAATTCTCATTTAAGGAAAAATAATTATGTCGCAATACTAAAGCCATATAAAACGAATTTTTAAATTATGATCTGATGATAAACTGAAGAAGATACTCAAGAATATTATTTCTACAATATCACTGTATATTAGCTTAGGTATTTAATAAATCGTATTTGGCATATCTTTAAACGTCCCAGACGTTGACATGTTGTGAATATTCTTTTCATATTTCACTCATCATGTACTTGTCTGCACTTTTACATCTTTTTAACGTGGTCCAATAATGTTTATGTCTCTCCCTCTCTTTCTACCATTTCAGCTCGCTTACAAACAGAAACAGAAACTAATTCACGTCTATACCTACAAACTTAGAGCTACTGTAATCAGTTAATAACTATAAAGCCTACTGTTTTACTTTGGAAAGTATTTTCCGTGTTTACGCAATGACATGTAGTATTTACGTTTGTTGACAAGATAATCTGTTCAAGCTAATTATGTATCGCCCTTAAGTACCCCATACTGACAACCTGAGAATGAACCGCGAACTATGTCGTAACATTCAATGAAAATTACTATAAAACTGTAAGTAGTTATTTCGCTGACTTTGTAACAGTTCACTCCGTGCTAAGCTATATTGTGTATAAACTTAGTTTATAACATAATTTATGAAAATAGTAAACATAAGGCACATGTATGAATAAAAATTAGAGAGAAACATATATAAAAGTTTAGGCTTGTAAGGCCATATCTATGTAGATTGGTTTAATTTAGATGACCGGTGCAGTGTCATCGTGTAAATAATGAAGAAGACACGCATTCTTTTTTTTTCATAGTTTATTTTCATCAATCTTTAGGGACTTGTACTAAAAAGATACAAAGAAAACCCTAATACAATGGCGCGATTTTGGAAGTCCGACGCTGTCATGTCGCATAAAAAACGAAGTATCATTATTGTGCAAAGAATTGCTGCAGCTATATGTTTTGGAATGCAAAAAACATGATCTAGTTTCAGTCACTTTGGGACATCAATTCGCTGACTTTAAGCACCCTTTAGAAGTATTTTTAGACCATATAAGGCGTAAGATTTCGCTTTCAGACATCCACAAATTACAATTAAGGCAAGTTAGGAAATATTATTGTTGTTACACATAGTTTAAATAATAGTGGATTCAATTTGTTAGAATTACAAAATAACAATGTAAGGTTTCCATGTCCGACGTGCGTAGGATAGGCAGTGACGGCGTTTGTTAATTGTACTCAAACAGGAGGTTGCACAAACTTGGCTTCCACTCGCCAGCACTGATTTGTGACCACTAAGAACTTTAATGCGGAAGCGGTGAGCGGTACCTGTACACATTAGGTAATATAGGCCAACTGCGAGTATCTAGTCCAACTAAATGCCATGTTGCGCCCAAGAGTGCTTTTATAACCTGCTCCGTTTTCTGTTTAGAACGTAACTTTATCTTCCTAACAAGTAACATGGCCAGTTTGTTGTACAATAGCCGGTAAACGCAATCGTGTAACCCGAATATAAATCAGCAGTGATTGGTGTACCTACGATTGATTAAGACGTGTAACATGTAGTCCAGATACCTACAAGGAATTCACTAGAACCAAATAATAATAATAATTGTCGGAGACGTAAAATCGATATATTAGCACTAAGGCAATTCGCTTAATACCTGCCAATGTTGTCATAAGCTAGCGGATTATATGAGATTACAGACTTATATTGACAGTCTGTGTGCGAGATAGAAACTTACAGTATCTATATACTATAGATAGACCTTTTTTATAAAAACAATCTTCCTTAGATTTCCGAGTGGATCTATATAATCACATTGTTTTTATATGAAATTTATTATTGTGTTGGAAATGGCGAGTTAACGTGATCTGAATTGTGTGCAGGTCTCAAAACACGTAAACGGCTCGTCTAGAGGCTAGATGCAAAAGTTTAAAAAAAAATTTCACCCTTGCATATTTCAATTGTCACAATTAAATTAGGAATTCTTTAGAAATTCGCGCTATTATATACGAGCAAATAACGAATATTATCGAAACATGAACCCTGAAAACATAATACTCCTTTTATTGGGCAGTCGTGTAAATACATGCCTAACACTTATTGACGCAAGTAATACCTAAAATTCCATTAATTTATGACAAGCGTATAATTACAATTACATATAATAGCGCATTACGACATAACTTTCAAATACAAATTCAATTACTATATTACTAAGGTTTATTTTTCAATAAACAAGATTATGACATCACCAAGCACCTTGTATGACAACACTCGAAACTTCGAAACAAAAGCGTTAATACTAGGTCTGTGCTTGAAACCAAGTAAGTCCATCCCTGTCCAAAAAGGAATATGTCAATGAGAGGGTTAATTGAAAATAAACAGATAATAAGTAGTTGGATTTACATTACGTATCAAGAGATCACAGGGCCGGGCTTAAAACGAAAGCATTATTGTAAAACCGAGGCTCAATAAACAGTTGTCGATACATTAAAACTCGTCGTCATTGTAATTACGCGTTACGTTGGACTACTTTATATGCAATCGAACGAATAATTTTCGCCATTTTACACGTATACGTCTGTTCTCATAAAATATTATTGGTATTCTAATTAAAGATTTTATGTTTACTACCTACTTCGCAATATTTTCATTTCGTAACTCAACAGCTTTAAATATAATCTATATTCGCCATTTTAACATTTAAAAAGATTTTTATCAAAATATGACGTAGTAGTATCGAAGTTGATTGCTCGGGGGTTTGCACACAGGTTATGTAAATACAATCTAGATATATAAAATACGTACTAAGTATATCCTGTAATAACACTACTCAACGATAAAAAAATATCTGGTTCGGCTTGTACTATTTCATAATCAGAATGACTAATAAAAAATATCACCATTTTAAAAACTTTCTGTCACATCTAAAAAAAGAGAAATTTAATATTTTTAGTTTTCACCTGTTTATTATTTTTAGACTGAGGGTAGATCGAAATTATGACCGATTTGCTAACACAATCGTTACTATTTTTTAGTTTGATAGCTATTCCTTATGATGTCACGCGTGTATGTAAACAATCCAGATCTTTTCTGTTATATTTGCGGCGAGTTTACGCCAAAATCGCAGAAAAAACCACTTTCGGACTTAATTAAAAATTACTACAAAGCTTATTTCGACCGGGAAGTTATAAATATCAATAAATCGTGGGTGCGTAATAAATTTGTGCAGATCTTAAAGTGGTGTCTTTGGATTGTAGTCGGGTTATACAAAATATTGCTGCTTTCTTTGTGAGTGCGAGAGTCGAGCGCGATCAGAACATTTTGTAAAAGAACATTGGCCATTACGTCATTCTTTTGTACCTGGACAAGAAAATGTTAAGAATGAGCCTTTAGTGGAAGCCAATAGAATCATTTTACCGCCGCTAAACATAAAATTGGGACTCATTAAGAACTTCGTGAACCGTTAAATCACGAAAGTGTAGCTTTTCATTTCTTAAGCAAAAGTTTCCCAAGCTTACTGAGGCAAAAGTTAAAGAAGGCATATTTGTCGGTTTGGTTGTATGGTCCGGACATAAAGAAAATGATTGAAGAACCATCTTTTATATCTACACTTACTCCAGTCGAAAAAGAAGCATGGAAAGCTTTTGTAGAAGTGACCAAAAATTTTCTTGGTAACAACAAATCTCCCGACTTTCGTGATTAAATAAAATTAATGTTGGACTGTTACCATAGAATGGAATGCAATATGTCGCTCAAAATACATTTCCTTCACTCACATTTAAGCTTTTTTCCTGAAAATATGGGTTCAGTTGTATGTTGGGATGAACAAGGTGAACGTTTTCATCAAGATGTTGCGACGGTAGAAAAACGTTACCAAGGAAGATGGGAGCCCGCTATGCTAGCAGATTACTGTTGGAGCCTCATCCGAGATACCTCTGAATCACACCACAAGAGAAAAGCCAGCCAGTCCCAAAAAACTTCGCCTTTCCATACAAAATATTGATAAGATTAGTTCAGTCCCTACAAAAATTATTATTTTTGACCTGCCATTATATCTGAAAACTGAGATGTAACCGAAAACTTTTATTTATGCAATCCTGTCATATTTGGTGTAAGAAATAAGAATCGCATAGTTAGACCTCGGATAATTTTAAAAGTTTGAAATTTGTTGAGTAGTGTAATCCACACACTGGTCAAACAATACACATAGCACTATAAGAGAGTCCACTTTAAGCTGGCAGGCAGCTTAAAAAAGAGGATCCAAAATCAATTCTTATATTAGCTTTTTATTAACTTGGTTTATAATATTATGTTCGAGACAAATCTTGTAACTAATGAAATGGAGCTGATCTGATGATGGAATTGGAAGATGGCCATGGGAACTCCGTTATAAAGCGACGGTTCGCCATTGAGTTTGGGCTCAATTGATTTGTCTGGAAGAGGACACCAATCTATAATAACCGAATATAAAAGCTAAATATATTCAGTTTGTAAAGTTATAACTTACGTGAGTATAAAGCATTAGTTATGTAAATTACCAACCGAATCACGTATGAACAAGACTATTCATTCATATCATACTCTTACATATTACACTAGCTTCCGCCCGCTGCTTCGCCCGCGTGGTATGTATTTTATACCTATAAACCTTCCTTTTGAATCAGTCTATCTATTAAAAAAAACCGCATCAAAATCCGTTGCGTAGTTTTAAAGATTTAAGCATACATAGGGATATAGGGACAGAGAAAGCGACTTTGTTTTATACTAAGTAGTGATTTCTTTAAACTGACTAAACCAAACACTACCTTATTCTTTGGCCTCTAATGCAAGGGTATTTTTCGCAATAAGTACCTACTTTATCATAATGTTACCTAATAAAATACCTAGATAGAAATCACTTAATTTGTCACAAGCAAATAAAATTTTGGATATGTATTTCAAAATTTCTACGTATTCAAGGTAATGGCGCCCATTAATTGAGAAAATGCGAATTTTCGAGTAATTATCAGTCTGTTTAAGTGCTAATAGTTTACGCTCGTAATGCCTCAGGCGGTTGTTGAAAATGTAACAAGGTGGTCTAGCGTTCATTTTAATCTTTCTATTTTTGGATCTGTCCGCCATAATATACGAACCATTAAATCGGGACGATAGAATAAATAATCATGAATATGTAGCCAGTTCGTATAAGCCGTACATTGATGTCAATCATTCTTAATACGCGTGCTAGTTCCACGAAGACCAGCACACTCCAATAATATAAGTGGCACATGTCACGTTTTTATCACTGATTTTTGCCAGACATAAAAGAGTTTCTGTTGAAGATACTTCAGATATAAAGACAAAAAATATTATAAAATATATATAAATTTTAGTATCAAACTACTTAATAAAAAATTCATATATTTTAATCTCTATCTACCGAAAACCGGCGATTATAAAAAAAAGTTTTGAGTTAATATGCACCTAATTATTCTTCAAAATCATTATCACAATTTCATATCCACAGTTTCTAAACTTAAGTAAAATTCTACTCTGATTGAGGCAAATATAATATAACAAGAAATTATTTTATATCTAAATATAATTGAGGTTATTTTTTAAATGGCTCAATATTTAATTAAGAAATATACTTCAAAAACAACTTTAGCGTGCAAAATAAATGAGGTTCTATATTGCCCATGCTGTCTAATGGTTAAACCTTCTTCAAGAAACATATCACTATGATGTGTTTCTTGAAAAAACAGCATTGACAATTTGCAACCGCCATGTTATTGCACGGACGACGCAAAATAGATTTATTTTAATAAAACGACCAGATAGTAGTCAAGGTAGACTCTTAGTAAAACCTGAAACATTAACTAAAAAGTAAGTATACTAAGTATATTGGACAAGCAAATTATAGAATATGCAGATAATGTCTGAATTTGTGATCGGTCACTGAGACATCACGGCTAGCCTCGTTACGCGGCTCTAAATAAAACCTTTCCCGGTATTTATTGTTACGAAACTGTTGGAGGTGCATTGTGAAACCGGGTGATTCGCTGAATATCCACTTCAAACTTTCACTAGTTACTGGGAAAGAGATGTTTTATCATTATATCTAGCCAAACGACACCTAAATATGTTTTAGTCTTTATTTATTCAGGCATCGTGTAAACCGTATCGATTGTAATCCATTTTCCGCAGCTCACATCAATGATCAAATCATCACTATCTACTTACTGCCTACATTTTACGTCACTTGTATAAACGCAAGAATCGAGGCGACAATCGTAATGTCATTGTTACAATAAAATTGTTTTGTTTTTATCAAAACTGTTCTTAATGCTGAGTGCAAGAAGCACTATTTTCCGTTGCCTCGTTGCATAATTTCCATTGCAAGTTCAGACCGGCAAAGAGTTTTGTGGTGAAAGAATGTCTCTAAAAATGTTATAAGCAACGATATTGTATGAACATACAATATCATTGGTTATAAGTTGTTACATAAATTTGGCATTCCATTTTAGTAAAACTGGAATTTTATTGCGTGGTGTGTAATATTAATTTAGGCCGCTAAATAAAAATTAAGCGGTTAATGTATGCGATATATCGCTGCAGACATGTCATTGTGATTCGGTAAAGTTGACATGATGAGCAACTAGCCAAAGGTGTAAAAAATGCAAGCTATGTTCCCACGAGGACAATATAATTATTGTGCGTAAGTTATAATATAGGTAGGTACTTGTGATCGAGACACATGGATTCTGGATTACCCGAGAAATGACATTTTAAAAATAATAGCGAAGTGAGAGGGTTTACTATCTTTCGGTGAAGATAGTAGACATAGTGTACATAGTGTATGTAGGATCATATACCTAATATGTCGGACGGGAAATACTGGGGTGTTCTTTTATGTACAGCGGTTTTTCGGGGAACGGGAACGGGACAAATACTTACAATACATAGCGTGCATGTCTTTTATATTTTTTTAAACAAATTTGCTTAATCGGCTCATGTTGAAAGAATCTTATAACAACAAATACATGCATAACATTAAATGCTTCATGTGATGCCAATCATCATCATCATCATATCATCACCCAATGACGTCGAACTGCTGAACATAGGCCTCACCTAATTTCCGCCACAACAAGCGATTTTGTGCCGCCCACAATATTGATGCCAATATTTGTTGTTAATTCTTTAAAATGTTGTTATAAAACGAAATTTACAAAATAAAATATTTAAAGCATTATTATGTTATTATATATTATATTATTATTTTGTTTAACAGTGGACATCATTGAATGATATGATGACGATGATGTTATTATAGGTAGGTACCTAATTTCCTCCACAGCCAGCGATTTTGTACCGCCCACATCCAACATCGGATATTAGGTATAAAAGTGTCACCTAGACAACCTGTCTTAACTGATAAAAGAATGCCAATTGCATTTTCCTTCTCGAACTGATGTGTGCTCGGAAAGGCTTAAGTAAAGCCACTCTCAATAGAGGCTTAAAGCTTTACCAAATCATTAATATGTATGTACATTACAATTACATCATAATTTATGTTCGTTTTTGTTACATAAACTATCAATATTGTAATTATCAATGTAATCTCATTCATAATGTGTGTAGGATGTACGTGTGAGTAAACACAAAACTTATATAGTTAATTGTGTATTTTACTTAAGATAAGTAAAGGAACTGGTTTTAAAAAGTGGCTTTCAAAATAGGACGTTGAACTTTTTGTTCCAATCATATTATGTAATCGGCAACAAGATATTATAATAATTTGTTTTCTCTATAGTACTGAGTCATATTCATAATAAAATATTAAAACACTAACCCCTTATTACAAAATACGGATTAAGTATTAAACCAGGTTTAAATTGACAACTTTGACACTAAAACAATGGCTTATCTCAATTTAAATCTGAACCTGGCCTGAGTCTTCGGGTATTTAAAAACTAGCACACCAATATGGCATTGTACACAGGGCTAACAGCGTTCGGAAATTGAGAGAGAGGGACGAAGGTAGATATTGCTTTACTGGTCCATTCAATTACCTCTTTGATGGCTAGCAAAAATATTTATTTTCAAGTTGTAGGTTACAAGACTCAGGGAGTCTGTAGCATCAAATCTACCACTGGTCCTAGCCCGCAGAAATGTAATAATAAAAAAGTCCTATGGAAACTTACCTACATGGGTATTGAGCGTTGGTCGTTCGATCAAAACACCATTTCGACCCAAGCTAAATTAGGAAGTCATTAATTTCGCATACCGAACCTTACCAAGTTTAACCACAGCTAATTAGGTAAAACAAGAAAATACATAGATTTTCTAAATATGGTATGATTAGCTGTTGGGTACGGCTCTACCCGGAGCCTATTCAAAACAAACTTTCAGACAAGCAAAAATTCTAGCCATCATAGAAATTTTCACTTAAAATTTGGCTATGATTTTCAAAATACAGAGAGATTCAATTGTATTTATTTTATTTGTTTGGATAAAGTAACGTAGTTAAATCTACATTTTTTAAAACAAGGGTTATGTCCTGACTAGTCTGAGTACCCCATCCTCGAGACCCCCGTCCAGTAGACAGAACCCTGAATACGATAACTACTTATAATTACATTTCATCAGGATGCTCAGGGCATAAACCTAAAAACAAAATAAATTATGCAACTTCTTAAGTACAAATGCACGACCAAAGGCTAAGTTACGACAAACAAAATAGTATCTCAGGTATACTTCTACTCCACTAACTGTACTATTTTCCTGAAACTTAGGTCTAGTTTTTTTGTTAGTTTGCCCTTTTTTGTAATACCGGTAGCATAATATCAAATGGGTGCGCAAAAGAAGGATTTACAATTATAAATGCATTGCTTGAATTCCATTTAGTTCTTTATGTAAGATTGCAGCGATTACAGTAAATACTTGTGTAATAATTGGACAAGCTCGTTGCAATAAGTTGAAGGGGACTGACAAAACAAAGGTAGGTATGTAAGAAACTAATGGTCAGGTGTTCTGAACTCACGGTAAATACTAGTATAAGTTTGAGTAACGAATTTAGGAGCTGTACTACTGCCTTAGAGTAGTACAGACACAACTACATCGTACTCGCTTCGGAAAAAATGTATTTAAGTAATAATAACATAACATACGTTAGACTGGCCTGTTGGTCTAGTGGTTAGTGACCCTGACTGCTAAGCCGGAGGTCGTGGGTTCGATCCCCACCCAGGACAAATCTTTGTGTGATGAGCATGAAGATTTGTTCTGTGTCTGGGTGTAATTTATCTTTAATATGTATGTATTTACAAAAAATAATGTATTTAAGTAGTATATCAGTTGTTTAGTACCCATAACACAAGCAAATATTTATTTTATTTTTGGACTAGATGGCGCTGTGTGAATGTGGTAGAATATTATTATAATATTATTATTCCTAAAATTATATCAAATCATCTTATTTTATTGACTGAACAGAGAGGTAATATAAATAAGATAACTAACATCGATTAAAAACAAATAAATGCAAATTACGTGTTACCTTCTGATTATGAGAGATACTTCAATCAATTACAATCAGTCTTATTTTATTGTGAATGCAATTTTAATCAACAGCAGGTGTCTTGCTACATTTCTTTGAGTAGTGATCGAGTTATTCGCAGTGGATTCAGACATACTCGGACCCATTGCGACATAATGCGCATGCTATGTTGCGTATTAACTTGTCTCTTATTAACTAGTACCACCCCGCGGCAATGCCCACCCGTTGTTTTTTAATCTGGTTGTCACACACACCAATCACTGAATATCCGGGAGATTATTAATAATAGTATTGGTAAAAGTGAATTAAAAATTATAGTTTGCATGAATATTATACTATTTACCAATTGATTTACTTATTATTTGAATAACGTTCATCATATTGGGCTCGGGTCTCCTCTCCTTTATCTAGAGAGCTGAGATAGTTAAGGCCATAATCCACACACGCTGGCTGATTGAGATTTGCGGGTTAGTATATAGAATTTTTTCTAGGGTATGTGGGTCTGTCTCCTCACGATATTTTCCTTCACCGTTAGCAGACGGTATATGTCACTTGACTACTACATTATGTTTCCACAATGTGAAATCCACATTGGTACTGCTGGTCAGGATCGAACTCGGACCGCATGATTTGCATGACTATCACCTATCCATTCGGCCACTATCGCTTGAAGAACGTTAATGAAAGATCAAAGGAGCCTAAGTTGGCTCAGTTACTCCTTGTGACATTAGCTATTTGCCAGTAAAAGACCCGTCGAAATGGGTCCAGTTGTTTCGGATTTTACCTCAAATAGAAAGACAGACGACAAAAAAAAAGTATTGTTGTTATTAGTAACGTAGGTACCTACTTATTTTCATACGCGTACTCTAAAAACCTGTTATTTGGATTAAATAAAAACAGACAATTTAAAATTGATTATTTTCGATTACTTTCGTTTTTTTAGACTACAGATCAGTAATTTATTCAAGGATTTAAAGCCTGTATGCAAAATTTCATAAACAAATATTGAGAAGTTTTTCCTTGAAACAGCGCCAGCGTCAAACATTGAAACATCCGCCTATAAAACTTTCTAATATTCATAATATTCTAATTACCCCTAATAAAGTGACGGTAAGTTAATTATAGTATTTTTATTATAGTGACTGGCCTGAAATTCTTGCCAAGTTCTTCTCAGAGCTCAACCTTTTCAGAGAAGTGGCCTTAGGACCCCTAGGACTTTGTATGACGTTCATAATGCATGTATTTGATTCAAATAAAATAAATATTTTTGACTATATTTTGACATAGTACCCATCGAATAGGGGCGAGCCTATTGCCATAAAGCGGGCACATTTTCCCTGACGCTAGGCTGACACTCAGTTCGAGATATAAAACCTCAAAAACCTGGGAATTGAACCCGAGATCTGTTGCGCAGTAATCGTACACAATGTCGTTGCGCCACCGTGGCAGTCTTGTTTATTACTAGCTGTTGCTTGGGGCTACGCTCCCGTAGATCTTTGTTTGGCCAATACTCAGCTCCTATTGGTGTATGTCAACTGTCAAGGTTCCAGTTGAAAACCATCACCAGGTATCCTCCTATAAGGGGTAGCGTAAACGACGGCTCGGCAATAAAGATCGCGTCTGACCGTGGCTGCCTGCGCCGCGCCCGCGCCGCGCCCGCGCCGCGCCGTCTGCCTTGGTGCATAAAAACTGGTTTGTTCGATACACGGCGCGCGCCGCGACGGTCAGCCACGGTCATGCCGCGGCGCCGGCGGGCACTAGGCACGGTCTTTTTGCCGCCATGTGCGTAGCAGTATAGGATTCCTTTTGCTCTATAATTCGCGTTGAAACGACGCCTTTTAGTTACAGCCGTGAGACACATATTTACTTCAAATATTATGTAATGTTGTTCTTCTGGTATTATTGTTTTGTTTTTGTATTGTTTGTACCTATTACTTTTTGTGTGTATCTTTTAATTATTTCTGTATTTACTGTGTCTCTGTACCACTGTCCCAATAAATGTTTCTTTTCTTTTATTGTAGCTAACGTAATGTTAGCCTTTAGCCTTCCTCGATAAATGGCCTATCCATCTCTTAAATATTTTTTCAATTCGGTTTAGTAGTTCTTAAGATTAGGGCGTTCAAACAAACAAATAAACTATTCAGCTTTATAATATTAGTATAGATTATTTTATTCCTATAAGGCTTCAATTAAATTATCATTCAGTATACGTCAATTGTATTGAAAGTTAGCGAACTAATCGATTTAACGATGCCTCATGTTTGAAAGCCTGAACAGTGAGCGTCTGATCTAAATAAAGGTCAACTGCAGCGAGTTGTCCGTTGTGGCAATACTAAGATTACTTTGATACATATACTTAAGTAGGTATAGCTACATGCACATACGTTCGTGTTTAGATAAATATTACAGATTAATCTCGGTATGAAGAAATTAATTAAGTATTGCATTTGAAACAGTTAATTTGCTTACCTATTTGCGCCTTGACTCCGCTGAAACAACTTTACAGATGAGGGGAAATTTCTAAAATTTAAATTATACCTACTTTGGACGTATATAAGGGCAAAGGTCGGAAAGTCCTAACCTCTCCGCTAATTTATTTTTTTCGTATACTTAGAGGAAGGCTCTTAGAATACGAAAAGATAAAAAGTACAGACTATTCGACCCGAATGGCATAGATAATACGTGGTATTCCATGCTACAACTTTAGTATTGTGCCACCAGCATCCATACATAGGTACATCCATCTGTCCTAACTTAAAAATAAGTAGGATAGGATAACATGCCGATAATAATATTACTTACAGTATTTATTAAAATTAAAACGTCATATTGTATTTCGTAAAGTTTCAATATCAATTCCGCGTCCAACATGCGCTGAGGCGTAAAGAAACAAACTGACTGGAGCACAAGATTCTCATGTATTACAAGTCTCAAACCAGCTTCGAGTTTGGCCCAGAAGTGGTGTTACACTACCGCAGGCCTAGTTACGTATGTTAAGCCATCTCTCTTATGAAATAATTATAAATCTGTCATTGACACATATTATTTCTCAGTAGATAAACCAGTATATCGAGACTGTTTCCAGTTTCCCGCATGTTTTCGTTGTAAGTCGCGTTACGAGTACAGTTCGATGACATCAATCCGAATAATAAAAAAATAAACATTAGATATAAATTTATTTACCGTAACCAATGAGGTTTTATGTAATAGACGAGTCATGTTCTTATAATGCATATTGCACTTTTTAAAACAGTGAAAATGTTAGTTCAGTTACTTTTAATTATCGTCGCTTATACAACAATACCGCGCAAGTCAATTTTGACTGGTTTTCAGGAGAGACAAATAACTGTTTATATCTTATTAAATACATTAATGTTTAATGAATGCAAAAATTGATTTAAATTATTTGTTAAAGATAAAAAAATATTTTTGCATTCATTAAAGATTAACGATGTATTGAATAAAATATAAATAGTTATTTGTCTCTTCAGAAAACCAGTCAAAATAGACTTGCGCGGTATTGTTGTATAAGCGACGTTATTTTATATTTTAATTAAAATACCTTAAGTTTATTGATATTCTTATAATTTGTATTAAGTATTCTATTTTGAGATGAGGTAGTGACATTATGTATTCTTAACCCGTCACTAACCCGTCTTAACCCGTGGGTTTCGTAAAAAGCGAAGGGAGTAACCTTATGCAGACAAGAGCACTGCAAGAAAAGGAAAATTCGAAACAAATCCTATACCAACCCGTCTGGCCAGCTTGGTATTGTAGGCAAAATTTCCTCCACATTGTTTGGGGGAGACCTGTGCCCAGCAGTGGGACGTTTATGAGTGGAAATGATGATGATTATTCCATTTTAGTTTTCCTTTGATAAATTGTTTTTTGGTAATCCAAGTATTTTGTATGTCATCAAGATGTGTACTTAAATATTTAAAGAAATGTATTTTGTAAAATACTTAATAATAATATTCTAATAATATAATAATAATCTACCACACTCACACAGCGCCATCTAGTCCCAAACTAAGCAATTAAATTTGCTTGTGTTATGGGTACTAAACAACTGATATACTAATTATATACATTTTTTTTTTGTAAATACATACATATTACAGATAAATTACACCCAGACACAGAACAAACCTTCATGCTCATCACACAAAGATTTGTCCTGGGTGGGGATCGAACCCACGACCTCTGGCTTAGCAGTCAGGGTCACTAACCACTAGACCAACAGGCCAGTCATGATACTTATTTCTAAATATTAAACACATCAGCCATTTAAGCGAATGCGGCTAAAATTCTAAATTTTTTTAATTTGGGTACTTAAAGAGCTAAAGCTAGATTTGAGAAAGATTCAGATGAAATTCGTTTTTGGATCCGTTTAAAATTATATGGATTCAAAATAAGAGCATGTTATGATATACATATATATGCAAAATATAATGTGTTGATTTGAGTTAGGGAAACAGCAAAAAAAATCAATGAAAACCCACTATAATACTGACTTAATTTTATTAACATTTAAATTGGCATTTGGAGAATAGGTATCGTCAAAGCCCATTTGTTTACCGAATATTCAATAACTCAGTCAATCCAATATGAAACCAGGAAGTAGGTATCGAATTAAATGGAACCAATATCGATCAAACGTATTAGGTAGGTACAAATAATAATAACGAATGTATTTTCATACGCAGATCTGGTTTACGAAGGACATAGCGTAGTATAACAACACTATTATCAATAGTGACAGGTATTTTAGTAGGTCAACAACGTAGGTAGATAAAATAAACTGAGCGATTTTCTTGAAGGCTTGGTTGGGGGCGGTGCTCCAAAGTTTTTTCAGTTCTTCATTTGGACTGTTAGGAAATATCCTTTGTTGCTCTAAATTAATAAATAAGCAGTACCTAACCATCGCACATATAGATAAGCAAAAATAAATACACATCACAACAGCGGATAAGCGCGCCATATCAATTAGAAATTAGTGTAAATTAGCTGTAGAAAGGTTACAACAGGCAACAGACTTAATTAACTGATTAGCTGTTCCTTGTATCTACATTTATGAGGTCGCCAAATTTGTAAAATCAAATTTATCACAATTTGTACCAATGTTATGGAAAATAAAAGGCAAAAAAGTCATCAAGATTATAATGAATATCTATCCCTAGACTAGAACTCTTTAGGCGCAGTTGTGTCTATATGGGGGAGCCATATAGACACAACTGCGCAACTTAACTTCAATTCTTTACCAGTAGAAATGAGGAACCTTCCCTATTGTACATTTTGCAGTGTTTTACGGAACTGGTTAATGAATGAGTGTTTTTATTCAATTGAAGAATTTCTTTATTTGGACCGAGACGCAATAGACATATTTGATATACTTATTTAATACTTAATGATATTCTACATAATTTCATTAACTATTTTGTTTTATAGCTGACATGATTGTATTACATTAGGAATAAAATGGATGAAACTGTATCTATGTATAAAATATACCAAACCTCTAAAATTATAATACATATATAGAATATATTATTATATTATATTATAATCATTTTGTATAACACCTCCCACCAAATGTACCTATACCACATTTCAGCAAATAATTGAATATTTATAAAATTAACCGGACACCTCACACTACCACTCCCACTTGATATACTTATATGTATAAAATTATTATGAATTGGATAATTTTATAGTTTAAGGTGGATTTAGATACGAGTAACGGCGCCAATTGTCAGGATAAGCATTCCGTCTTTCCTTTGGAACTGAAACTAATTGAACACAATACTATTAACTATTATGAAGCTACCGTACCTATTAAATATTGTTCATCCCTGTTTTTAATTCAGTGAAGGTACATTTCATTCATTTATTTCATTTACAAACAATTATTTGAACATGTTATTTATTTGTGATGGTACTTGGTAGTATAATAATAATTGCATGCAATGGGAACAAGAATAATAATGAAATAATAATAGAATTTTATAAATATACATTTTTCATTTGTGTCTTGACTTATATTAATAAAAGGAATTTCAGTAATAAATCATTTGTTTTTTACTGACATCCCTTTTATTCTGTTAAACCAACATACTTCGATCCAATGGGTGATGTGATATGATCGCTCATGATGATAATTATGATGAATTTAGAGATAGATGAATCTAAAGAAAACGTAAGAGTTGTGTTTAGATTTGTAAGAGCATTTGTTCTTTTCTGTCTGCCTACCCCACTAAAACTGGCATGATGTTTAAGCCCGATTGGAATATTCTAAGCCCTTCTATCTGCTACCTTCTAACGTGCTTATTACCTACATAGATAGATAATATTATGTAAGAATATAATGCATTTGGATAATAAGAGTTAGTTTACAAGCGAGACCTTGTCCAGACGCATTGATAAACGACTTGTAAGCACCATTCGCCGACCTCCCTGCGGTTCCGTTTAGCTCCACCTAGTGTTGGAACTTACTACTTATCACTCAGGCACAACTGGATTTGTTAGTTCGCTACTAAATAAATTATGCACAAAACAAAACGTCAAAACAGCCGCCTAATTTGACAATAAATATTCGATAGGCAATTTAAGCATTGCGCTGCGGCTGTATTTATGCCAATATTTATAAATGCGAAAGCTCTATCTATCCTAACAAAATCTCGATTGGTATCTTGCCGTGTGTTAATACATCGGTCAGACTACGCGTATAGTAAATAAGAATAAGTTAAAAAAATGGCAATATAAATAAAACAATTAATTTAAAGTAAAATAGTCAAGATTTTGATATTTTAACTGTTGGTAGATTAATTCATTAGACAAACCTACATGGGCTTCGAGCGGCTTAACTAATTAAATAAATTAAATAAAATTCGATCTTCCGTAGTGAAAACCACACAGGTACTAGTCCAGTTCTTCTAATTTAAGTTTCAACGAGCTTTATGATGGTATTCTTATTGTAAACATTCCGAATGATAACAAGAAAAACAGTAATTTCACTGTAAACAAAATTTAGTAACTAAATATTAAGGGTAATTAAAACATGGGGCAAATGCAAAATATTTTGGATTGTAAGGCGAACAAGTGGGGCAAATGTGGAGCAAATCATATTTGTTAGAAAATTTTATGCATACAGCGGAGACGATATCACTCATAATAAAAATTATACTATACTGAAATCGATAATTGCTGTCTTTTTCAAACTTTAAAGCGATAACGCTTTTAAAAGCGATATCGATTTTGGAATCTCCGTAATATGAATGTCGATGTCGATATTCATAGTGGGGTATACGCTATTTGATTATAAATATCTGTTATTGTCGGTTCATATGATTGCTTTATTGCTATTTTCTTATAATGTTATTGTAGTATATGTGTATAATCTACGGTATGGGTTATATAGATCCTCATATACTCTTTGTAATGGATGGTATTAAATGTATGATTGGATTTCATTGTGAGGAGAAAGAAAGATATATTTAATTATTATTGTATATATTGCGGTGTATGCCCGTAGACTACATAAAGGGAAAGTATATCAGAGTCTATTCATAACACTAACAATGTTACCTAATTTAGCCTTGCATTAGTAAGCCTACTTGTTCTACAAAGAGGTCTAAATAAACTGGTGTCTTTTCACGAGGACGAACTCGGAAAAACTTGTTTGGATTTAAATATCCAACATGACCTTCTTTTCGGTAATTAACATACAATCTGTTGGTAGATGTAAGCGCAAAACTAACGCGAACTTTCACACGAAACGAAATGTCGCACAGTTTCTCTTACATGGTTTGCTTTATTCGACAAATATTATGAAGCTATAAAAAGATGCACGCAATGGATACGGTTTTAAAACATGATTATTCAAGGTCGTGTTTTAAAAGTGCAGGCTTTTATAATAGAGCTTTGACATAAAAAGCGTTCTAATTAGCTGACATGACATTATTGCACGAACATGATAATAATGGAGCCACTATCCTTAGAGCTTAGAGTAAATCGATTTTTGTACCAACTTTGTTTGCATTAATGTCAAGAAATATTAATTTTAGCCTAGTGCAGACGCATTTGCCTATCTTAATATTCAGAAAGCCAAGCTGTATTGCAAATTTAGAGCAGCGAACCGAATGTTCTATGGCCATAATGGAGACAAGTACAAACCTCATTTTTTTGGTTTACAGTTCGTGAATCGTGAGCAGCAATAAGCCAAGAGTTACGTGTTAGAATTAAAAAAAGCTACAGCCTTTTTTTACTTGAACCTAGTTCACACGAATGATTTGGTGTTATTACTCGTACTCATGAATTAACTTACTTATTACATACTCGTATTAATAACATTGTACGTGAAAATGTGTTTATGAAATCACTTCAACAACAATAAAAAATAGATGTAGGTACTTAATTAGTTTTATTATATTAATTTTAAAGCCCATAAATTACGTAAACAGTTGTGTATTTATATCTTTTCTCAAACTTCATTGAATACATTCAATTACTTTAGTGAAGAAAGATTGTGTTTATTATAAAACCGCTAACATTACGCAATGCCGCCCCGGTAAGCGAGTGACTATGGCGATAATTGTTAAATTGTCGATGATTGCGGCTTATTTTGAGTAGTATAAAGTACTATAAATCAAAGTGGTCTGTTGAAGCGAAAACAAGGCGATAGTGTGGTCGCGCTCGCGCCTGTCGCCAACAAGTATAACAGGCGTACGTATGTATGGCAAAAGACAAATACTCGTTTATTATACAACTGGCATGCAGTCATGCGTCGGTAGATCGTTATCATATCACACGAATCGAAACGCGACTAACCACACCGTTGACTGGCTGCTACTCTAATAGGCACGGTTGTTATATATTATCTACTTCTATGTGTATTACACACATCGACAATAACAAAGACTAATTTTATTAGTTAAAATAGCTATTGCCCGGGCCTTTGCCATCGTGGGTCTTTGTTTGGTCTCTACAGAGCTCCTAGTGGTTGTAGCGTTGTGTTATAAAGCCTTATAATCTTCCTCGATAAATGTGCTATCCAACACATAAAGAATTTTTTAAATCGTTTCAGTAATTCCTGGATTAGCGCGTTCAACCAACCAAACAAACAAACTCTTCAGCTTTATAGGTAGTTAATGCGAGTATTAGTGTAGATATGTCATTGGCAAAGATTTACGAAAAACTAATTTATGTGACACTTCTCAATTTAAAATTACTGTTAGCATTGAATGCTAAAAACCAGTGACTTTTTGGGGTGTCGCCATATCTCCTAATGTCGGTTCTGTGAGATTCTCGCTTGTAATTAACATTTTATTTACTGATTAAGCTCGATGGAGCAAGACATTTGCAACAAGTATTATAATACAAGTAGAAATATTGCATTTTTTGTAGCATTAAATTTTCTACCACTAACACATGTTGTGTCACTACAGTGTTGTGTTACTCTAAAATTAGATATTCTATGTTACTAGGAGACTACGAGTATATCGCACTACCATTGTAAACCAGATATAAGTAGACATTTGTCTATCCGGTAATTTCCGTCTTCTGTCTTTGAGCTAAAGGTTATAAATTGCTTAACGGTGTTTTTCATCTTATAACTATTTTCTACTGGGAGTGCGATATGTAAACGTAATTTTAAGTAATTGCACTTTCTAATAGGTACACCATATTAGCAAATGTGCAACAGCATAAAATACAATACAAAATATAGGTTTACTTGTTGTTTATTTATCATAAATCATAAAATATAAGTTGTCGTTAAATAGTTAATACTTTTAAAGCTGCACTAAAGTACTTGAACTATATAAATAAACGTATACTGGCTAATAAAACTAAATGTAGCTACGAATACGTTAATGGCTGTACGTGAACAATATATTTATATAATTATTGCAGCCGCATGCAGCCCTCACAAGAATGATTAATAGCTTTGTTTACCTATATAAAAACACAAATTAACAAATGCAAATGATGGTGGTCGGCTTCTATGATTATGTCATTTGAGTTTTGTTTTCGTTTCTTAAGTTCATTATATATTATAACTAAGAGAGTAGGACATAATATATAAAATCTCGACCAACTAAAGCAGTTTTAAAGTTTCTAGGCTTAGCAACAAAGGAAGGAAAATAAAATTCAGAGCAGTTTAAGCATCATCACATTCATCATCATCAAACTAAAGTCTATCAATAGTGTCTTATACATTACGATTTCTTACAATTTAGTACTGTAAACAAACTCAATTATAAGAAAACAAAAACACACCTGCCTATTTATGAACTTAAATAAAAGAAAGTTTTACCTTAAGAATTATAAAATGCGAAAACGATTGGTATTGTTTACAGTTATGCTTATTTGTATGGTTTTACTTCTGAGTTTATAAAGGTAGGCTTTCCTTTTATAATAAAAAATAAAATAAACAAAGCCAAAAGCCTCTACCTATTTAATTTAATTGTTATGATCGGTAATAATTATAACTTGGTGCTAAAGGAGTTCGTATTTCATTATTATATCATTATTATTTTGTTTTAGAAGTAACTAGCAGATCTCGTCGCTATCTTACGTAGAATACTACCTGAACTCCCAATTACGTCTGCCTACGGCTTTAAGTGCCACTTTAGACACCTCCTACGATAAACCGAGTTTACCATAATGACTAACGTAATAGAGTCCATTATTGTTTGCGCAACACTAAACAAGAAAGAAAATAAAATCCTACCTACATATTTGAAAACAAACTTTTGATGATTTAAATAAAACTTAATCTAAACCTTAGCGCTTGCACACATAGAAGATTTATTAACTAAGAATAAATTCAAGTATTAAGTAATTCAAAACCTAAATAATTTTAATATGTTGGCGTCTTTCAACGATGTTATTGAATTACGCTTGAGAATTCATTAAAACGCTTTCTTTCAATCGAACGATGCGTAATATATATTTATTTATTTTTTATTTATTCATGAACAATAATAATTGTGTTTGAATATTAATTACTATCTATTGATTAAATTAAATTAATTACATAAGACATATATTATTAACTAGGTACAATACAAATACAAATAATACAATATTAAATTAAATTTATAAGACTATATATATAGGGTGGAATTTTGTAATGCCACCTGGAGGAAAAGTACTCTTTATACTAGAGATAGACAATTTTACTCAAAGGAAACATTCCTTTGTTTTTAAAAACAAACAAAAGTGCATTAAATATTTTTTGGAAATTCGCTTGCCCCACCCGGGAGTTGAACCAGCTATAATCCAAAAAAATAACATCCTGTACTTTTATGGCATAAATCGATAAGGTTAGCCATATGGATCGAATCTTACTAACATACATGGTTAATTAAATAAGAGCAAAATCATAAAATTCTAACTTACGTTACTTACGTCGTAATAATAACAACAAATCAAAAGTAAGTAAGTCGCATCTATTTTTTTATTTGACCTGCATAACAAACGTATCTACATGCAATCGTAATCTTCTTATCTAAATAGTTCTTCCTTATTTTAGTGAATAAATGACGTCAAAGATAATTATTAATTATGAACATAATATGTAAAAATTACGAACCATTGAGAAAAAGTGCTTTATCTAGTCTCATTGAATTTATAAGTTAAGATTTTATGGTTTTGTTTTATTTATTTAATTTATCAAGTTTGTCGGTTTTATCGGTAAACGCCATAAAAGAACAGGGTGTTATTTTTTGCAATTTTAGTTGGTTCGATGCCTGGGTATTTCAAGCGAATTTCCGAAAATCGTAAAATGCAGTTCTGTTTCTTTTTTAAAATAAAGGAATGTTTCTTTTTAATAAAATGATCTATCTCGAGTATTTAAAGTACTCTCCCTCCAGGTGGCATTACAAAATTTCACCCTGTATAAAAAAACATAAACATAACGACACGCCTTTTTCCCCGAAGGGCCGCGAAGGATAGGCAGAGGTGTAAACTCCGGACTGGCACTAAGAATTATTTAGGAAACCCTAAAATAATGTTTGTCCGACCCGAGAGTCGAGCCTGAGACCTTATGCACAGCAGTCCACACATACCGTTGCGCCACAAAGGTGAAAATTAAAAACAAAATAACCAGCATCCTATTAATGTGCCATATTGCGTATGTTGGTCTCCTCTATTTGTTTTCGTCATTCGTTTTATGTTGCAGTTCCTAATCAAAATGTATAATAATATAATTTCACATTTCCGTGGCGCCAATAATAAATGTAAGCGCTACCAATTTCCATAAGTGTTACATGAATATGTTACCAGTGCATTAGAGAGTTCCAAATTAATTTACTTACTTAAATTTTAATCCATACCATATATGGCTAATTAATTAAATTATTTGTGTGAGAGAAAATAGGTTTAACAGGCATTTAAAACTATTTTAGCTTTTAGATGGGCGACCAGCTGTATTATAACGAAGGTTTTCAAGGTAAATAGATTCTGATAGCAAAATTGAATATGGCATTTTACTTTGAAGCTATTAGATAGAGGCATCAAGCCCTTTGAACAAACTAACTAAGAAAACATCTCGAACGAAAGTCATTACCTAAGTATTATTTTTTATTAAAATTGGGATATCAACCAAAGTAGCTTAAAATTTATATTTTTATTGTCCTAGTTTGTCTTATACGACTATAAAATTAAATTTTGTATTTTGTAGCATATTTTTTTTTGTTGTTGTTCTATGATTATTATACAAAGATTAAAAAAAAAAGACAAACAAACGTCTCACAGCAAAAAATGTTGTAGCTATTCAACAATCGGTAATTGTTTATTATATAAATATCCATCGTATTTTACCTTAGCCTAGTTTTGTTTTAAAATATTTTCTCAGCCAAACGTTTTTATATAAAGTATAAGATACAAAAGGGTATATTTTGCTCTAGATTTGTTCATTATTTGATAAAAGCTGGTATTTTACAAGGCTGACTGTTGTTAGAGCAAATGATTAAAATTACTGTCGGATAGACACTAAATCTGATAAAACAAAAATATATCCTTAAACTATTTGAATGAAAAGCACATGCTCATATAGAAGTTGCATTAATCCTTACGTTCGTCTTATTAAACTATAGCTGATATAGCTGCTGTACCCTTAAATTATATATTCGATTAAATACCAAATTGTATAAAGCGAGGCTAGCATCAAAATTAAGTGTCATTAGGACAACAGCTTATATCACACGATGACAAATGATAGCATAGAATGTGTGTATTTAGCTCTCAATGACTAGGTAGGTAATGAACTTAGCAGAGGTATTTGTTGGGACACGAAATAATACTTCAAGGATTTACATCTACTTAGCTATTTACGTCGATACTCGTAACTTTAATTTGTAAATGAATTAAAGTAATGATGTACTTTTGGATACGGCTATGTTGAGTAGTGAACTATGAGATGATGATAATTTATACAAAATATTCCTAACACTTATAGTTAAAAATATTTAATCATTGAAAGGTTTGAAAATATTTCTCAAAAGCATAAAATATCGCAATCATAGTTTTCCCGATTCTAATAAAAAAGATCATAGAAATCAACCTATTAGTATCGGTAACGGGTTACAAATACAGAAACGACAGACATTCAAACTAGAGAGAGAGCAGTAATTTACCGAACCGAGCTTTATTGGGAGCCCGAAAGATAGAAATGATGTTACACCAAACTTGCTTAGATTAGTAGCATTATGTCAAGAGATCTAAATGACAGGGCTCGTAATTATTAAACGACTTCAAAAAACCGGCCAAGAGCGTGTCGGGCCACGCTCAGTGTAGGGTTCCGTAGTTTCCCGTCCGTTAGACGTGCCAGAAGTTTTCGATGGTAATTTTGAATTGCGAGAACCTATTTTAATAATTATTTTTTTGTTTGAAAAAAGATACGTTCAGGATAATAAAATATTATGTAAACGAAGTTAAAAAAAAAATAAGGGCAAATGAAACTTGACCTCTGGATTGTATAGGCGCTCATACGATTCAGGGACCAAATTATATTGGTTAACTGCAGTTTCCATCTGTTGTTTCCATCCAAGTTCAAAATAATTTTCCTAGAAAGTCCTTATAAAGTTCTACTTTTCAGATTTTTTTCGTATTTTCTAAACTTATGGTTCAAAAGTTAGAGGGGGGGGGGACGCTTTGTTTTTTACTTTTGGAGCGATTATTTCCGAAATTATTGACATTATCAAAAAATGATTTTAGTAAACCCCTATTCATTTTTAAATACCTTTCCAACAATATATCACACATTAGGGTTAAAATTAAAAAAAAAAACACTTCCCACTTTACATATAGGGGGGCTACCCTAATAAAACATTTTTTTCCAATTTTTATTTTAGCACTTTGTCGGCGTGATTGATACACATATTGGTCCCAAATTTCAGCTTTCTAGTGCTAACGGTCACAGAGATTAAGCGAGGACGGACAGACGGACAGACAGACATGGCGAAACTATAAGGGTTCCTAGTTGACTACGGAACCCTAAAAAGGAGGAGGTTATCATAATTATTTTATGCTAACCTTGATATTTTACGATACTTTGATAAAATATAATTATACAACTATCGGGTAGCTAAACATACATAATAATTTAATAATATGTTCAGTTAGAACTTGGAAGTAATATAACTAACTATAATATTTTATGAGAATTAATTAAATATCACGAGTAATACTTTGATGAAAAAATTAAAAGCTATTTATTTTGTAATAACATTTCAGCTTTAAGAATATTTAAACAAAATCCTAACCAGGTTATATATAACCTGGTTAGGATTTTGTTTACAAGCATCTAATAACGTGAGTTTATTTTCTAAACTTATTTTTTTTTTTTTTTTTGTCACTAGAATTTTTTATTAAATAAAATATTTACACATAACTTAAAAACATACACAGCTAACCTATTAAAAGAAAAAAGAACCAGATACTCTATTTACAGGGAATTCCTATAAATAGAATATCTGATTAAGATCAGATTCCTGAGGAAACGTACCCAAAAGGCTAGCCACATTACCGCGTTGGATAGCAAGGCTAATTCGTTGCCCCAGGTAGAGGCCAGCCCTTGGATCATGTGATACCTCAGAAACACGCTTACAAATTTCACGATAAAATTTGTGAGCGTTTGGCCCCCAAGGTCCAAGAGCTTATATATATAAATATATATTAAACTTAATTTGTCAGAGAAATCAGAATTACAATATCGGATCATGTTCCTTAAACAAATTTGGGAAGGATTACTATTTATTTACGTAACATATCATTTTCTTTCTGTTGTAAAATATTATGATCATCATCATCATATTAGCCAGCCGTAGGACTTCCACAGTTGGACAGACTTTCCTAAGAGAATTTTTAGAAAAAAATACCAACAATGTCCCATAATAAAGTATTAAACTTCATTATCATCATCATCATTTCGGCCTATTGCAGTCCACTGCTGGACATACATACCTCATAACATGCGCCATAAGAATCGGTCTTCCGCATCGAGTCAGACCCAGCGACCTTTTTAACATAACTTAGTTCATATTTTTTCTATTGTACGTTGTGATGTTAAAACTTAAAAATAGCTAACATTGTGCCTTTTTGCTATTGAATTAAATACCGTAAATGCCTTCCCTAAACCGTTTATCCCATAAATAGATACAAAGACTTGTATTACCTTAATCAGTGCGTAAACGAATTGTAAAAAACCGAGTAACTTTTTTATTGTTGATGTGCATGTTTGATATACTATAATGGTACTTTCAGGTTTTTAATTGCTGTATTCATGTTAGTATTTGTTACGAGGACTCATAATAATTATAACAATAAGGTGGTTCGTTCATAAACTATATATTTTAAATTGTGATGTAAAAACATAATCTATACTAAAATTATAAAGCTGAAGAGTTTGTTTGTTTATTTGGTTGAACTGATTATTCAATACTATGTTACCCATACTTACTTACAAACTAAATAATTAAAACCGCTTTTCCCTTTAAAAATAAATATTCAATATAATTTTATTTTGATTTTGATTACCTATAATAATTATTCATATACAATAATTATTTTTAGTTCTTTAAGCGTTATGTTAAATTACTCAACTAAAATTTGAGATTGTATTCAACATTATTATCTCCCTGTGTGGTCGGAAAACGAAGTGCATAATTTTAATGAAACATTCTTACAAAATCTCTTAAAATTTACCGCAGACTTTATTTATTTCACAATCGTTGAGTAAAAAAATATCGTGATATTATTAGGGTTATTATGAGAAACATGATTACAAAATATGCCTGCGACGTATATAAAGTTTACTCACAAATGTAATTAAGGATATGCTGTGTGCAAAACAGTTGAAATGACTGCGCAAGCTGTGTCGAGGACACATTCAGAAGCACATAGTATTTGTTTCGGTAATTCGTTATACAATGTCAATACAGTTACTACTTCATCACAGTATAGTGATGTAACCAACTAGATTAACTTTTTACGAGCCAACCTGTATAAGTAATCATGAGAAAATTGTGCGTGTTGATGTGATTTATCGCTTGTTTCAAATGTACCTCTCAGAATTATAATATGTTTGAACTAGATTTAGTTTCTATGAAAAAGGTATATATACGTACTTACTAGTTGGATAATTTATACATACGATATTAAGTTTCTTTTTCTATCGTGGCTTTTATAGCGCGGGTATTAATTAATGGAATTATGAATTAGGTATCTAATATCTATAAAAGCCATCTGTTTCAATTTACCATCAGATAATCGAACTATTAAAGATAATCTCTTAAAAACTCCATATAGTGTGTATTTTCATTTGAATAAACTTGTATGCATTATGTAACACTTTGGATATATTTTTATTGAAAAGATACTACTTGCTGAGATATTATAGGTATTTTCAGATTAGACAGAATAAACAGTAAAGGTAATCATAGTTTGTATATTCATAGGTATTCAGAATTTTAAGAAAGGAAAACCCAAAACAATTATTGCCCCACCCGGGGTCTGAACCTGGGGCCTCTTGAGCAGCAGTCGTACACACGCTTGTGCCACCGAGACAGTCACTAAACAATGTAATTAGAACAATATAACTATAAGCGCCGTTAGTTCATAATATGCCTGAAGGCAGAATGAACGATTACAACTTTCTCATTTTATTCAATCTATTATTATTATAATCTGATAAGGAATAAGCTTATCAAATTGAGTTATTATAGTAGACGTTGTTCATCACTATTGTTGCCATTTTTAAGTGGTGTAAGTAGTTTAATATAAAGTATCTTATGATATTAATTTAATTAATATTACATTAGCTACGAGAATAGATTAATGTATTCTGTCGACGTTTCTCCAGTACCTACCGTAAATTGAGTAAAGTAACAAAAAATAATTATGTAATTTATTTAATCAGTAGGTAGCTGAAACAGATGTATCTGTTTGTTGGTCAGCATTTTTGCATAAAGGCGAGATAGATAGATAGATAGTTTATTGAATTAAACAATACTAAAACAGAGCCACCAGATAATAAACATTATTCTAGCTGCAGCGGTCAGCACAGGTACCCCCCCCCCACTCCCATGCTAGTTTACACTGTGTTACAGAAGTGACAAGGATATTCCCCCGAACAATACCCCTACAGCTATCTTAGTTCGATTTGAAAATTGGAGGACCCAGTACCTCAAACTAGGCAAGCCTATTAATATGAGGACCGTTAGAGAAACAAAAAATAAAAATTGAAAAAGGTAAGAGGGTACATTTTATTGTGGTTCATGTGAGTAGTGAGTGAGTCTGTGTTTTTTTAGAGATATACATTTATATGAATACATTTATCAATATAACCTAACCAATGTATTTATTCATGTCAATATAAAAATATAATTAAATCATCTTCATCAGCAACCCATTAATGTCCCACTGCTGGGCTCTTCATTAGGTATATATGCAGATAATAGGTATTAAATAATATTCTCATATATTATAATTTAGTCTGTATCTAGAGTAGATGAATGTTATGTGTGGATAGTTAAATGGATGGATTTCTAGGGTTCCGTAAAAAAATATTTATATGATTCAGTTTAACACTGAACTAATTATTTGTATATATTTGTTACAGGTATTGCAGTTTAAAAGTGTTTACAAAAGCAAGAAATAGCTGCTATTCGAGATACTAAACGGTAAATAAACATATTATATTTCAATAGCCTCCCCTTTTTAAAATTTGATTAAAATAGACGATAATTTAAAACCGACGATGAATTCAAATAAAATGCTAACTGTATATAGTGGCAATGATTTTATCAGTATTCAAGATTAATGAAAATGTCTGCTTAGAATTTGTTTTGCCTTATTTTTGAATTTGGTGAACCGATACTAAAAAATGCTTCAAAATATTTGTGATGTGATGTGTTTATGCTAGTTTTAACAACATGAGCTGCAGAAGAAATCGGCAGAATGTGCTGCATACTGCGTACCAATGGCCTATGTTCAACAGTGGACGTCCAACGGCTCATATGATGAAGATGATTACGATAAAACAACTTTGCTTATAAATGTTTAACTGTAGTGCGTGGTTACATCGGTAACCAATCAGCAGGTAGTATACAGTGACTTTAAACGCAGTTCAATGGCGATAAATAAAACGTAAACGGTTCGTAATGACCCATTATATATGTTTATAGCCTTTTGAACGTCTTTATTCTGAAATAGCAACAGAGTTATATTTTCATGTTAAGTCTGAATTTCCTGCAATACTTATGTTGGAATATAAGTACCTTACGTTAGCTTGGTTAAATCTCTTTTATCTGAGTCTTGTGTGTGAATGTGTGTGTTGTCGATGTATGTCTGTTTCTCTTTGTTGTCTATAATTTTTTACCTAATTTTTTACTATTATTACATGTATTAAAAAAATATTTCAAATCTCTCTGTAGTACCTTCACCTTAAAGGATTTTTAAGAAACCGACAAACCTAGCAACGTTACTTGATTATTACATAAAGGCAGAGCTAACATTTACTACGACTTAAAATAGCTATTACTTCTCACTGTTTAATTATCTTAAACTTGACAAAATCTCAAAATCCGGCTGATTCGCGAGTTGGGAGTTCAATGACCCCAACTTGCCGTGCCTGCAGGTCTGTGGGTATGTACCACTGAGGTCAGCGTTATTGTGCAAGGAGTTCTAGCAGTCTCCGCCTTCCCCTCAGGTGGGCCGCTAAGTAAAGATCTCTGGAATATGGAGATGAGACTCTTACTGGGCGTGGGGGCCCGTACAAATAAAATAAACGTAGCACACTGATAAACTGAACTCTACTTATTATTTATATTTAGATCTAAAATTGAATTTTATTTTATGTTAGTATAGAATAAAATTCAATTTTAAATCAAATATTAACCCCAGTTTTTAGTACCGAGAAATCTGTAGATGCTTCCACCTAATACAAAAAATGTATAGGCACAGTTTGACACAAATAGCTGTGTGGAATTGAGTGAAACTAAATACTGTCCTATTACTATAATGTCATATTTGATAGCATTTCAAGTGCAGTGGCGCCCTCCTTGTGACGTCATTACTGCACAGAAAGCTGTGTCAGATTAAATTTGTTGAAATGTGGTATTCGTTTCCGATGGGCCCAGCCTTTGTGTTCGTCCACTCACCGGCCGCGGCGGCCCAGCAGATTTCAATGTGCTCTCGCCAAGGCCTCCTGTCATTACAAAATTGTCAGCTTTGATGTAAAAATAATAGAGCACGTACTTACTGACCGTAATAAACGACGGGCGTGTCTTTTGTTATTACTCAATATTTTATAAACTAACGTCTCTAAAAATAACAAGGTGAAGAAAATTACTGTAACTAATTTAATTTCACGTGGGGCTTTTAAATACCTACAGTAAACAAGTTCAATATGATTATTATGCTTAGTTTGTTTTCAATTTAGCACAAAACGATGCATGTTAGCCAATTGCACAAAGCTTTGAATTCTTATACTGTACAGTTAACTGAAGTATCAGTGCACATTAACTATTTCACAATACCTTTAGAGATTTTAATGTTTTTCGTTTTTATTAATGAGTTCTACAATATGTATCTAGTGCAAGTAAACAGTAAATATAACTACATAATGAAGGAAGTCCGACTTTAAGTCTTTTTTGAATTATATTTACGTATTGCTATCAAACTGAGAATTTGATTATATTTCTTGGTTCTTGTAGAGTCAACATCTCCATTGGCATAGAAATTTCAGATTTATTATAATAAGTTTAGGTTTCAAAATTAAAACCGCTTGAATAAACTATGATATTATTTATACCCCGCAATTGTTTACATATTTATCTACAATTTGAAAAAAAAAACAAAGACTTTTCAAATCTTTTAGCATTGTCTATTTCGCAATTATAAAATACGATTTGTAATGGCGGCCACCCAGTTTCCCACATAACGAATGTCAGTATATAACGAGTACTTACTACTGGCAACATTACATACACATCAGCGATTCTCAAATTTGAGTCACGTATAATTAATGTGACATTATGTAAGCACCTTTCCCCTGTGGGTGAGCTGTCAGTCAACCTCAAGCCGATGGTATCGCGCGCCGAACCCCGTCCTAACATGCTTGTTATCTGTACTCTATTTCAAAACAAGGATGGTTGTTATTAGCTTATTAAACAAGGCAAGAGTCGATAAGTTCCGATATCCGAATTTGTCAAAATGTGATAGTCGACTGTCGATGTTGTCAAACATTTGACAACGACATCAACATCGACCAATCGAATGTCAAAATTACGAGTAGCGTTTGAGTAGAGTCTGCACCAACGTCCTCTAGATTAGAAGCAATGATATTATATGTTCCTTTTTTAACATCCAATATCATTGATTAATAACAAGTATTTCATGGCTGAAAACACCGTTGATATTATTACGATAAGGCTGTCCTATATGAGTGACAACGCCTGTCTTTAAATCCAGATTTTCTGTTGATCCATCCTTGATCCAATTTTACATCATCATCATTATCGTATCAGATGTAAAACGGCCACTGTTGTACACAGGCCTTCCCAAGAGATTTCCAAAAAGACCGGTCTGCGACTTACATCCAGCGCTTGGTATGTATTACATCCAGCGCCTTGTGGGTCCTACACTGCGCTTGTCGGTGTGTCGGTGTGTGCTCTCGCCTCGACAACTTTCCGACCCTATCGGCGGCGATCCGTTCTGCGTGATATATGCGCTGCCCACTGCCAGTTTAAGTAGCTTATCTGGTGGGCAAGGTCAGTAACTTTAGTTCTTCTACGGATTTTCTCATTCCTGATCCGACCACATAGTAACCGAGTCTAATTTTATACAAAATAAAAACATACAAAAATGATTGATGTCACGTACGCTAATTTCATATTTTACACGGGGCGCTCGAGAAACCTCTCTTACCAAAATATTAGTTATAGTAGGCATTTAAATTTATTCATGGTAAAAACATTGAAATCGTCTATTCGTTGGTTATACGGACTGATGCAACAATCACAGTGAGCCTCTAATCGACCGCTCTAATCGAATTGTTACGCTTCATAAATCCATCAACTACATCTGTTTACTACAATTATCTTCTCCTTTGTTCAGTGTAGTTCAAGCTCAAACAATTACTTCACGACTGACAAGAAAACAATTAAACGGAAATCCTTAGCGTAGACGAGCGAGAATATTTTCATCACCTACTTTGCAATTTGATTTTGATGTGTCAATGTGTGTCAACATAATGAGGTAAAGACAGAATGAAGATTTTGACTCAGGTGTTTCACTTGAGCGAAAATCTTAGTTGACTTCAGTCGTGCCTGAGTAGCTCGATTTAAAATTTCCTAGTAGGCACTGCAGTTACAACTACGTAAAAAGTGTTGTAATCCAGCTATATAAAAAAATCAATTGCTGCAGATATGAAAGATGAATACTTGAGAACAACTCGATCAAATCAGCCGTTTTGGTGTTCATAATAGTGCGTACAATAAAAGATTTTTTTTTAACCTGTAACAAAAAAATTCCGAGATTATTATTCAATTAATTATTTGCATCCTAAACAAAATGTCTGACATTCTACTCATATGTTAATTATTCATATTTTTCATGTGCCATTCTGTCGAAGGGTTACTATAAATCAATTGCAATTATGTCATTTACTAATCTATATAATGCTAGTTATGTTGGTAGATTAAATCGGAGCAAGTTATTCAGTCGTATGTCAATCGACTAGTGGACATTAATACTAACCATGTGTTTATCTTGACTGCATACATCTGTGCCGCGCGCCCGTATTAGTCAACTCACGGGCCAAATTCTTAAACAGAATCAGATATAATTATTCAGTCGTTACGAGATTGAAATATGGTGTGGTACGAATACTTGGACGAGATATGTCACACTTCAAATCACTTGGAAATAAAGCTTTATATAAATAAACTTAATTCAGTCAGTATGGATATATATTCTCCAAACAAGGATGCTTTTTAAGGCATCCCTTGGGAAAACCTCGGTAGTGAGTTTATTCCCATCCTGAGAACTCCCAGGAACTTCCTCTGAAACCGAGCGATGCAAAACCATTTAGATTCTAAGGTGTACGGAAGAACCACAACACAACCACCTACAATATAACAATAATTGAACACTTAAAAACAATAGATGTTTTATCAATGAAAGGTTATTGGGACGGTAAAGATGTTAGTAGTAATAATTACGTGACGAGAGAGAAAGAGAGAGCTATACTAACTATAATAGCTGATCGTTACACGTGTGAATGGGAAACATAATCTACGTAAACAATTAACAAATTTTTTTGAATAAGTCGTGAAAGCAGTTTATGAGATAACAACAGTAATGTCTATTAGCAATTAATAGAATATGATTGTATAATATAAGTATGCTTTCTATTAGGTAATGCCATTCAAATCGTTATCAAATTACAAAATAACTGTCCCTTCATTCATTTAATATTCTGAATCAATAATCACGTCTTATAATATAGTCATAGGTGTATAATTATAAATTATGTTATGAATACAAATAGCACCACCCGCTGTTGGAACAAAACGAATATGATTCTATATATAATACACTGAATAAAAAACCTGTTGGCTTATGGAAATTATGATTTCTACACAGTTAAATACAACTTTAACAGACAAACTAATTAGCTTGGTATTTTAAAGGGGCCTTAAAATCAGTGGAAAAACTTCGTCCATGCTATTGGTTGAAATACAGAACAAAAAAGAGATATTTTCATATTATGTCCTGTAGGTTTAACTAAGATACCTTGCAGCTTTTATTTAACTTAACCTTACTTATCCGCGACTTGTTTTATAAACTGGTTTATTATTATTATATTATTAAATACGCAAAACTGTTTAGTATGTTTATTTACAATATTTGATGCAATCAAGATTAGCGGCAGCCAGTCTCCTGTTTGTTAACTGTTTAAAAAGACATTCGTCGTTTGATATACATGTGACATACAAATTCATTCAGAACGCCCCTAACCAACACAAGCCGTTGCCCGAAAGTTCGCTCCATTACGTCTTTGTTTGGCCACTACTGAGCTCCTTTTGTTCATAGCGTTATGTTATATAGCCTTCCCCAATAAATCCAACACTTTAAGTTTTTTTATTTGGAACCAGTAGTTTCTCGTTCAAACAAATATAATAATCAAACCAAACAAACTCGCCAGCTATACATAGTATAAAACAGAGTCGCTGTCGCTGTCTGTCCGTACCTATGTATGCTTAAATCTTTAAAACTACGCAACGGATTTTGAAGCGGTTTTTATTAATAGATAGAGTGATTCAAGAGGAAGGTTTATAGGTATAAAATACATACAACGCGGGCGAAGCAGCGGCTAGTCTATGTATATTATATAATAATAGCTCTGTATTAGAGTCGATGCGTAGGAAAATACTATAATAATTTAAACAAGTTCATCAAAAGAACATAACTCACATCATAAGGGAATCGAACTCACTATAGTCTATAACTGGCGATGTATTACTAGCGGATATATGATTGGGTTAGTGACGCCATACGGCAGGTTAATAATAATTAATATTTAGAAAGTTTAAATCATTTATAAATAAATATTTCTTCGTTATGACAAACAACTTAAATAGATGTAAAATTTTCTTTTAAGGATACATACATTAATATTCGTAACGACATTCGTATCAAATTACAGATTATGTACCTACAATTTTCCATACCTTTCGATATATTACCATAATGTTGGCAAAACCTCCATACTTTGCGTTGTAATTACTTTATATAGACTACATACACGAGTTGTCATTTAATAACTTTATGGGCAGTTGCAACATTCGTGTAGCGGTACCAATCCATCATTGGTGAACACTAATAAATACTACCTACAAATATAGTGCGTAATGTTTGGACATTCATTTATAAAATCATAAAATTAACTTCAAGTACTACCTTGCGAAATACCTTCCTGGGGAATTCAATATGTACCTAGGTAGGTAGATATTTAGTAGTAGCTAGGTAGGTACCTAGCTACTACTAAATATATATTAGCTAGGTTTGTATACTATAGGATATTTGTTTATTTGATGATGTCGAAATGTTTGAAAGAATTTGGTATAGAGATAGCTTAAGCAAAAAGATATGAGAAACTTTTTACATGGGTTTATCGCAGTTGAAGCAAAAGACTGCAGTTAAATAAGAATCATCATCATCATATCAGCCAATGATGTCCGCTGCTGGACATATGCCTCACCTAACATGGATGGCCGTTGCTTGCAGGCGGCATAAACGCTCAGCTTCTGTATAATAATGTTAAAATATGAAGTGTACAGAACCAACGCGATCGTAAAACACTTAACACGTGGCTGCTGGTGGTCGGAAACGATTATTATGACGGTTACATTATTGTTACGATAGAAAGTAATGCACTATCATGTTTCAAACCTATAATATTATATTATAAACTTTATTAATCTAATGTTTACGATAAAAAAAGCAGTTTATACTTCGAAATCCGGAATATCAGTGGTGTATAAAGGTATCTACGTAATCTAATACAATTAAACGAGTTAGTTTCGTATTAAAATGTATACGTAATCTATAATATCTATACAAATAAATAAAATTAAATGTATTTGGAATCTCAGATTATGAGTTTTTTACTAAATATGCACCAATTTATAAAGATAGAATATTATCGTTTATAATCAATGACGACCTTTGTTTTTGAATGAACAGTATTTTGTGCATTTTAAGGTATCATTAGGTACGCGAAATTACATTTTTAATCATAATATAACACCATTACGAGTTTTCCCCGAGGCGTAGGCAGAAGTGCATTACACTCACATTTCGCCAGATATTCGAGGCGGGCGGCACGGCGAGTCTATTAGCCTCTATTATTTGTCTATTTATTGTCATTAAACTAACACATTTCCATATACTGAGAATTTCTAAGCCGAAAACACAAACATTTCAGAATCGTATCTGTTGGGAATCGCTGTTGGGAAGGAGTGATCTTGAGATCTTGAGGCATTTTACGTTTTCGGTGGTAACGAATGAACTTATATTTCCACAGGCCGAGTGACACCTTGGCCAACGAGATGAATCGACGTGGGAGGACAATTACCCTGACCATCTCGTCCGACTAACGAATTTATTACTGACTTTAATGCAGTTAAGATTTGAACATAAGTTCGTTTTGTCGGCGACATGACAGCACGCCATCAAGTCGGTGTAATAATTGGTTATCTTAACGAATAAACTTGTCAGTCATTATAATTATATCCATGGATTGTTTGTAATTTATTGTAAATATTTTTCAATCGCCTGTTAATAGACTAGTATCTAGGAAAACGGGTTCGGTTGAATTATATATACAGTGACGAATATAGGACCTTTCTTTCAATTTCGATATCCGATCGGTCAATTTTGATATCGTTTTATTTAGTTTAAAAAAGGTATTATGTGTATTATAAAACGGGAATTTACGCAATCGTGCATTAAGTAGGTAGGTACATACCTACTTTATTTTGTTTTACGTTTTGATCACATAATATCAGCCGTGCTCCATAAGCTGATATCAAAATTTAACAATCGAATATCAAAATTGGTAGTAAGCCCTCTGGTCCCAAACGGGCCCTGTACCGTACCCGTTCGATGCAAAGTCTGAAGGAGAGTTTTTACTTTTTAGTAAGCTCTTTAACAAATGCATAGGAACTCTAGTATCATTGATATGGCCGCGGGCCATACGAACGTAAATTAGCTACGCGACTACGCGCCCAGCTAATTACGGGAACAAATACTTTGTTCACCAAATTAAGTTTTTTCTACCAATTACCTAATGTTACCCAAAAAAAATACAACGTATACCAAAATAAGAAACGTGTACAAATAAATCCATACATATTATAAAAGGCTTTGTCCTGACTGACTGACAGACAACGCACAGGCTAAACCGCTGGTCGTAGCGACTTGAAATTTGAAAGGTTGTGTTTGTCTTAATGTTTGACTGGCCTGTTGGTCTAGTGGTTAGTGACCCTGACTGCTAAGCCGGAGTTCGTGGGTTCAATCCCCACCCAGGACAAATCTTTGTGTGATGAGCATAAAGGTTTGTTCTGTGTCTGGGTGTAATTTATCTATAATATGTATGTATTTACAAAAAAAAAATGTATTTAAGTAGTATATCAGTTGTTTAGTACCCATAACACAAGCAAATATAATTGCTTAATTTGGGACTAGATGGCGCTGTGTGAATGTGGTGGAATATTATTATTATTATTATTATTAATGTATAGAGGTGTACTAAGAAGGGTTTTTTAAAATACAACCCCTAAGGGCATCAAAAAGAATAAAAACGATTCTATGAAACTTCTTTGTTTTTTAACTTATAGATTAAAATATTTGTTTTGGGGTACTACTATCAAAATAAAAAATACCCTCATCAATATTTTTGACAAGGGTGGCTCTGGAAGGGTGAAATTGGGAAAGTTAACGTTTTGCAAATAAGTATTGGGATAGGAACTTAAAATTTGTGAAAAAAAACGTACACACACTTATGCTAATCTTGACATATTACCTACACGGGCGCAGCAACAGGCGATTACAATTTTTATTAAACATATTCTTCAATGTTGCTCTAAGATTAATTCGAAATAAAGGTGGGATTATAAGTAAAAAAATAATTGTTTAGAAGTTTCGCTATAACCGGTTGTTTTCGATTAATATAAAAAATTGCTCTATTGACAGGCAATCTAATGAAAAATTAAATAATGTAAATATATTAATAACTACAAAGGAAGGCTAAGGTACATTATTCAATTTATGTAATAAATACATAAATCCTTATTTTAATTCCCACCAGGATTTACTGGGTCATATTATCACTTACTGGACCGCTGAAACATTTTGGTGGCTAGGGAAGAGACACCGAAAGTTTGTACATCTACATATGTAATGAAACCATAAATTTCACTGCCTAGTATCTCATTAGACTAATAACTATAAGTACTTATTTGTTATTTAATCATACATGCTTAAATTGAATCATCAGTATCGATGCAGCCATGATGAAGAGTTTAATGTTATTTATTTGACGGATTTCAGCAAATCATGTCACGGCCATTATAAGGTCTAATGCAGCAAAGTGTCGGTATAAGACGTTAAGAGAATCAAAAACGTTGAAAAAGATTTATCACTTCAGGCTTTGGAGTAGAGTTCTTGTTTCATATTTCAAGAAATATTAGATACCAACTAGATGTTGCTCGCGGCTCCGCCCAGGTAGATTTAGCTTCTCTTACGATTTTCCTATTTTTCTTCTCATAGGGATACTCGGACCTTAACAAATATTTCACTAAAAAGGGTGTAATTGGTCCAGCCATTCGTGAATTTAATTTTAGCCATTCGTGCTTAGCAACGTAGTAACATGTGTGTATCACGAGCCGTCAAAACACTTCAATCTGGTTACATTAAAGTGTTTTTGACGTAATTCATGATAGAATCCGTAGAGCAGCAACAATAATAATTGTAATATACGAATACACCTTTTACTCTAATCTGAGCGCATATCTAACAATATAACGCCTGTATTACATTGGCTTAACCAGCGCGGTGCGCCAATTTTGCGTCTTTTATTTCCCACATTACGCAGCAACTAATCACGCAAACTACTGCAGTAGGTACAAGACAGTGAAACTTTTTAGCAACTCATCTTCAAGCTCGTAATTTCGAAATAGTAATATCATTGCGATTTCATCTGAGCAAATACAGGTAGGTAGAGGTGTATACGGTCCGTTACACAAGACGATAGATTCACCGGATAGCTCAGCACAACTGTTGCGTGAAGAATGCCATAGAGAGAATATCGACAATGTAGACGGATGTGACAGCCCATTCATACCATAGAATAACGGTATGTTGCATATTTCAAAGACGTTCTAACTTCACGTCAAAGACGTTCTAGGTGTCAGGGAGAATAGAGTCAAATAACGTCTAAGTAGGTTCCTTTATAATCTTACGCTTATCATTAAATGTTACAAAGTCTTACTTTTAAGACATGATTAAATAAACTGGTGAAAATTATCGTTACATAAAATAAAGTACGCTACAGAAAGCTTGATTCAAAAGGAAGGTTTCGTTAAAGGTTATATTTTTTATTACCCGGGTGGAAGCTAATCATTACTAATATAAAAGGAACCCATTAAACATTTTATGGGAATCATTGAACTCAAACTTTTCAAAGTACCACGACAGATTTAACCTGAATATTTTGTTTCACTTATAATTATGACCTTTCCTAGAACACCCTTTTATATGAACATCTTATGCAAATAAATGCTCTTTGTAACATAACCGCTAATTCATGGTGCATGCCTCACTCTTCCGTGCATCATCTGCGCAGCACGATACTTCGTAAGTGTACAGGTAGGAACCGCCTTGTTCACAAACTATTTCTTCTAATGCCGATAGTACTGTTGTAATACAACAATTACACTTAGGCAACCGTTTTAAATATCACACTTTATACTGCCAAGAATACAGAAAAAAACGCAATTATGTAAATTAATTCGTATGCGATCTAATTTGAGTGGATGTCGATGCGACATTTTCTCATGATCTTGAATAGATCTTGAAACAAAAAGAAAAAACTAGGCTATAAGACATAGGTGTAAACTTTACATCTTGAATGTCGATTAAAAATATGAGCCTATTATTATGGCCATAAAACAACGTTACGAGTATGTGTAATTCGAGAACATGCTCGTGGTTATATTGAGTTATCAGAGGTCTTCGAGATTACAATCTATTTTATTTTATGAGATAAATGTGGACCGAAGTTGCGAAGATTTTTTTTATAACCACATTATGTTGTTATCGAAACAATATAAACACAAGTGTCGAATACAAAGTTATGTAACGTAATGAAATAAATAGCTGGTTGTATCGACAGTGCAGCAGTGGCGCGACTAATCATACACATTACACGCAACACGTACGTGGGTGGTTACTGGTACTTACATGGTCACATGAGGGTCAGTATTTAGCCGTTTCGTGAACCAACCGCTTTCAATCATATGTGTACGTTGACAATCGTCATAGTTTCAAGACAAGGTCCGCGCACAGAACTTTATTCCCAAGAAAATATTTGCTTTTTTTACTATAACATACTTTAAGACATATTAGTACTCTATTGTCGTTTATATCTCGGCTAAGACCCCGCTAATTATATTTACCTACATTCTTATAAAGTCCTTGTGTTAGTCGGTCATACTTAACGAGTTACATACTTCATGTTTGTATGGCTGTCTAGTGTCGAGCACTGTTCGTGTATTACCTATATATCATGAGGCGCTGTGCTTAGAATATGTACAATAAACTGGAAAGGTATGTGCTTTGTTGATTTGTAAATACATATATGTAGTTATAATTCTAATAATTTACCACTAATCCTACAAATATTATTGTGATGTTTGTTACTTAATCAGGCCAGAACGACTGAAAAGATCAAGGAGGTATGCAAAAGAAGCACACAAATAGATTGTAATAATGTAATAGCACATAGGCGGCAGCTAGTAAAGTGTTCGAACATTTCAAAGAAAATTGTGCTCTACAATTTCTGTTTACACAAATGGAAGACTTACATGGATTTTCTGTTTTGAAACCTGTAATAACAATAATATACATTCGAAACAAATAAATATAAGCAATAGCAGATGACCAATGCGAAATTACCGGTAGACCAATACAGAGCAAAATTTACATTTATATGACAAGAACATTCTCATAAAGTTAACTGACATGATCTAACATTAGTTAATCGTGCAGTGTCGTAAATGTTGAAACGATAAATAGCGCTCACGACATCAATATTGCTAGCAATATATAATAAACAAGTAGGTAGGTACATAACCTATCATAAAATAATAAGTTAGGTACGAAGTTTTCAATAAGTTTCGGTTCTAAGCCATGAGACAAAATTCCATATTATTGGATATAAATCTCATCCGATTCGTTTACAAAATAATTCGGCAATTTCTGATAATTGGTTCTATACTGGCACAAAACTTTATTCAAAATGTTTGAATAAAGTTAGCCTACAGGTATATCATTTTAAAAGGGTAAGCAAAATGAGCTATTTTAAGCTCTTGTTCACTTTTTTACCCGACTGTCAGGACGGTTATTGTTTTTCGCGCGTATCTTGTATGTTTGTAAATTTCTTTATTCCCACGAATCTTCCAAACGGCTGGATGGATTTTGACAATTAGGGTATCGTTAGATTCGTCTAGAAAACTCAAGTGTCCTTAGATAGGTTTTAAGAATAAAAAGACTTAAACGGCGGGCTTTTGACGCCAAATTGTAAGAAGTTCAATTCTTTTTTTAACCAAACCTATCGAGTTGGGTATCAAAATAAAGAGGATCAAAAGGAGATTACTAATATTCAAAAAGAGATAATATATATATAATTGGATGGTTCCAAATTGTAAGTAGTTCTATTATTTTTTTTAACCAAACCTATCGAGTGGAGTATCAAAATAAAGGGAATCAAATGGAGATTACAAATATATACATATGTTATGTATTTAAATTTAATCAGGTACTTATAATAATATTACAATAATATTACGGTATTTTTAGTGCGTTGCTCTCTGTTGATTTTTTGCAGTCGGGTTATTAATTTTTTTTAAATTATATTTACTTGTTAACTGATATAATGATAGGCAATTAAATGTAAGTAAATGTATCTTTACTTGCACCTGTTTTACTGAGTGTGCTTTATTTACATGCAGTCATTGCTAGCTTTTGCCGGCGGCTTCTTTTGAATAATATATAATTTAATTATTTTGAAAGTACATAGTTGAAATCCTTTCAAGACTCAAAGTCTCAGCTATCGCATATATATAAAAACTGGTGTTTGACCAGAAAAGTCAGTATTTTGCAATCAAAAATATACTTCAATTTTATTAATTTATATAAATTTAAAATGTCAACATTTAGGCAATAATTATCTGTTAATTTTACCTGTCTTTTTGACCTTATTCTTGGTGTTTCAATTTTGCAATGCTTTGATAAAATGCCCCAGGAGAAAGGCATATTATACAATACTAGCTTTTGCCCGCGACTTCGTCCGCGTAGATTTCGATATTTACATAGATCTTTGTTTTAAGTGCAATTCATGAATTTTAATGTACCTACCTATCAGCCCACTACAGGGGTTGAATTTCATTTTACGTCAAAGTAGATAACATTTTCGTAATCAGCGTCCCACAAAACCTTGAAAATGACATTCATATCAATTTCGACAATTTCTAATAATTTTCACACCCATTTCATTCCTTAGGGTAAGTTTTTAAAACACCAAAAAGTAGCCATTAACTAACTTCTTAACTGAACTTCTAATTGCGTATTATCCGTCCATAGAAACCTAAAAATAACGACTAAGTACTTACTGCACTTTTTACTGTACTTACTGCAATTATTTGATGACTGATATCAGCTATTGCCAAGAATTTATGGACTAATATTTGGGTTACCGCTTTCTACTATTTTGGGTACAAATATTATTTGTAAGGCATTGAAAACACCATTAAGTATTTGGTGATTAGAAATTGTATTAAAATTTAAAATTAAATGTTAATATTTAAAACATCAGTTCAATCGTATGTAGACAGAGCGTGTAAAAAAATGTAAAATTACATACATTATGAATAGAACAAAATATTCAAGTGACAATGGCAATGGCCTGTTCGTGTATAGTGCTAACAAAACGTTGCGCGGGTTGAGCACTCGCAATCGGAGCCCCACACAATGCTGAAGACCCTGAACCACATTCACATCGTTAGAGCAAATGTTCTGCCCTCAATCAATTCATCCTGTGGTGTAGGGAGCAGAGAGTTATAAGTAAACTCATTTTTTTATTCCTAACGTTAATTTCTCTTTTTTTATTTTTTATTAATAAAGCATATCGGACCATGCTCAATGTAGGATTCCAAAGCAGTTTAACAGCGTGACTTCATAGTGCTTACGTCCTTTTGTTGAGAAGCATAGTTTTTCGGCAATAACACAAAGACCGTTTAACCGATTATGTTCAAAATAATTTTCGTTGGAAGTATTTCTTATGCGTTATCTTTGTGATTTTTTTTATATTTTTAGGCTTTACGGTTTAGAGGAAAGTAGGGGAGGGCACATAAATTGTGCCCTCCCCTACTTAATAATAATTTCTTAGAAATATTTGAAAAAAAAAGAGTTTCTGTTACTTGTATGTACTGCACCTCTTAAAAATATTTATTTTTAATATTTATCTACTTTTTTGATTAAAATGCCTGTGACATGCAGACGGACAAGACGAAACTATAAGTTGGTTGGTTCTGGGTTTGTCATTTTGGCTACGGAACCCCAAAAATGCTTAATCAGTCATATCTATCTACATATCAAAGTAAAAAGCAAAAGTATAAACGTGAAACCCTTTAAAAAGACAAAAATAACCTTATAATTATGAACCTACGTAAGTGCGTATGAATTTTTTTTAATTTAATTTTGTCGCGTCGTGGGACACACCTACCTAAATCAAATGATATTAAAATTAGGTACGTAATAATACGTAGGCTAATAAATTAGAGCGGTCCCCCGGTTTTTTTGTTACTAAATCTGTAAGTACATATTCCTCTTATCTAGAATTATTTAAAGGGAACATTTGTTTGTGAAATACAGCCTTTTGAAAAAAAAGTAACACATGTTAAAGATACATACACAGGTTAAAGAAAATAATTGTGTTTATTCTTTCTGTTTAACTAATTCGTATAGTCTTATCACATCTGTTTTGTACTAAAGTTTCAGTTTAAGAGTTCCATGACCAATAATGTATCATTGTGTCATATCCCAAACCTTATCAATATCCTTACAATTAGGAAATAAACATTCTGGATTCTGAAAATTAATAGGGTCCTTTGGTTCAATCATTTGACGTTTGTCATTTCAATTAATCAATCAAACAATTCAGCCTATTGCCATCACCTGCAGGATATAGGGCTCTCCTAATACGCATAATTGCCCTCAGTCCCCCACCTGCCTCATTCAGTCCGATCCAGCGAACTTTTTTAGGTCATCGGTCCACCTAGTTGGTGGACTTTATACTCTACGCTTGCCGGATCACGGTCTACACTTCAAACATGCTTGCTCCAACATGACAACATACGAGTACATCGGTTCTTCTGCATATATGTAGCCAACTCACTTTAGCTTACTTATTCTAAGAGTTGCTGTTGGTAGTAGAAGAATTATGTCATTCAAAGAGACGCCGAGCATAGCTCGTTCCATAGCTCATTTAGCGACATTAAGTTAGTGGGCTAGTCAAAGTGAGTATGTGAGTATCCACATCTCGGGACCGTAAGTCTCCTTTATAAAACAACTCCTTCGATGGGTTTTCTCGATGATATTTAGAAATGTTTCCTACGCTACAAAGGTTTTACGCCGCAAAATTCATAGATAAATACACTATGCACGATGTCAAAACGAAACGCAGTGGCTATATTTCCCATATAAGTATATAATCTATGGTTATATTCAAAGACAATAAACTGCTATATTCTCTTTTTTAAAAACAAATTCATTATCATCAATGTTCATTACGTTAATATATATTTTCAATTTTACAAATCTACAAATTTCGCATTGGCTAAATTTCTAAATATTTTCAAATTGTTAATTGTGTCCGGTGTTAGGTAAATTGTAACAATGCCGATTAAATTGTTACTTGCCCGGCAAATATTTGATTGCACTGGTATACCGACAATTGAAGTGGATATGGTCACTGAATTGGGACTATTCCGTATTGCGATCCCATCACTTGATAAGAAGAGAAACGCAGAAGCAGTTGAGTTAAGGGACAATCTCCCTAATGATTATAACGGGATGGGTGTCTTAAGTGCTGTGAAGACCATTAATACTATTATTGCTCCCGAACTTATTAAACAGAATCTTGAAGTAACAATGCAGACAGAAATCGATCAGTTCATGATCGCTTTGGACAATACTGACAATAGATCTAGGCTCGGAGGCAACGCTATGATGGTAGTATCACTAGCAGTAGCTAAAGCTGGAGCTGCTAAGAAAGGCATGCCATTGTACAGACATATTTCAGATATGGCTCACATTACAACCATTATATTGCCGGTCCCTCACATCACGATCCTGACTGGCGGTGCCTTGTCCTCCAACAACTTGCCTTTTCAAGAGTACGGGATCATGCCTACAGGAGCATCCAGCTTTCAAGAAGCGATGAAGATTGGCACAGAAATATATCAATACGTCAAAAAAGTTATAATTAGTAAATATCCCATTGAACACACGTACGTAGCAGATAATGGCGGTTTCTCCATTCCGTTGCAGAGTCACAGAGATGCGCTCTTATTTTTAACAGACGCCATTAAACAATGCAAATACGTGGGTAAGGCTGAAATATGTATCAATGCTGCTGCAACAGATTTATACAAAGACGGCGCTTATGATCTTGAATTTAAAAATCCAAATTCTAATCCTCAAGAATATGTGACGTCCGATAAACTCGTTGAAATATATTTGGACAATATAAAAGAGTTTCCAGTGTGTTCCATAGAAGATGCGTTTGAATTCGATGACTGGGCTGCGTGGTCGTTGTTAGCAACCCGAACTCCTGCACAACTTCTTGGTAATGACTTGACACAAACCAACCCAAGAAGAGTCGGGCTAGCTGTTGAGAAAAAAGCCGGCAACGCCATAGCTTTACGTTTGAATCAAGCTGGCACAGTGTCTGAGGTAATTGATAACTTCAAATTACTAAAAGCAAATGGTTTCGGAGTGTGTTGTGTTGATAGATGGGGAGACACTGGTGATTTGTTTCTGGCTGATTTAGCTATCGGGTTATCAGCAGGACAAATAAAATGCGGGGCCCCGGCACGGATAGAACGCATCGACAAGTACAATCAGGTATTAAGAATTGAGGAAGAATTGGGAGCGCTAGCAAAATACGCTGGAAAAAATTTTTCAGGACGTGCTCCTTAAGGTCCATTTTTCTATGCTTGTTAATAAAATACATTTTATAAATTTTGTATTTCCATAACACCATAAATGATTTAGTAATGTCCGAGATCAGCCAGATTTTCTTTGTCATAAAGCTTTTTTGGTCCGGTCAACCGAATAGCGAAATAAGATATCATAATATCAGCCGTAGTACGTCCACCGATTTCTAACAGGACGCCGGTACCAAAATATTCTTCTTCCAAACATCTCGGAATTAATATTTAAAACAAAATATTATCTGGTTAAGAACATGTCGGACCATGCTCAATGTAGGATTTTGCAGCATAGCGCTTAACAGAAACTGACCAGTTGGCGAAAGTGACTTATTAACGAAACTGTCGAGTAGATAAGTAACTCCTTAGGTACGTTATTTTGTTGAGAAGCGCATTTTTTTCAATAGTGCACTATTGAAAAAAATGCGCTTATAATTTATGCTAACTTTTAAACCCGAAAATATACACATAATCAGAAAAAAATCTTAGAAACCTTAATGTGTTTTTAAAAGCTCTATCAAAGTGTGATATACTCGTATATGTTTGCTGAAAAATAAAATCAGCTTCTGTTTGTATGTATGAATTGCCCACCTTAAAATATTTATTTATATTTATTTATTTAATATAATAGACTATCAAACCTAGTAGAGGTCCACACAATACACCTATTCTCCAAATTTTATCAATATACGTCGAGTAGTTTTTGAGTAAAATGCCTGTGACATACGAACGGACGGAGAAAAGAGTTTGGCCCTCCTAAATCTTGAATTGTAAGTTTATTTTCATTGCATTTGCATCATCATGATCTTCATATCAGCCATAGGACTTCCACTCTTGGACATGGAACTCTCTGAAATCATTAGTAGGTAGATAGGTATACAGCTCCACTCGTGAACAACATAAGCTTTCAGTCTGTAAAACATGTTATATTTAAAATATATAATTGTAAGTACCCAGTACCAAACCAAAAAAATAAAAAAATGCCTAATAAATATTGATAATTATGAAAAACACGAGAAAGAGAGATTTAATATCTCCTGCTCAGGATCAGAGAGCCTACTCGGGTTCTCAATATTCGACTTATTTAAAACGTAACGTGACGTGATCGCTGTTTTTCAAACATTTCACAACGATGTCTAATCGCCAGATGAGGATTCCGGTAAGGTCCTCTATAAAAGCCGTGCTACATGGTTGAAAACTTGCTTTCCACAGAGGTGCCCATAGATTATACACTGAGGTGCCCTTCGTGGATTCCAACCTTGTAGCCGGCTGTTGTAAACGTCCTTGGTGGACAGGCGCGTGTTTCCAACTGACGTTGGCGAGTGTGGTTTGCAACCATGTAGCCGGCAGATTACAACCCAGCAAGGTCATTTGGAAGTCATTGCCAGTAGCGCCGCGACCGGCGGCGGCGGGTGCGCACGATGTGCGAGTGCAAAATGACGTCTGCGAGCCAGAGCTGCCAAGGGAAAGTATTATGTGAATTTCTTTCCTGTTTATAACAGTAGTATATAGAATCCCACCAAAACATAAATGTGTACTAGTACTAGTGGTTGCTAATTTCGCAGACAAAAGAATTGAGATATACCTAGGTGAATGCCCAGTTCTGAACTAGTCGAATTATTTACAGAAAGCAGATAACTTGCTTAAAAATTGAAGCTCAGCTTTCTCATTTTTATATGAAGTAGTCATCATGTGATGATGCCAAACAAGCCTCCACCAAGGGCACCTCTGTGGAAAGCAAGTTTACAACCATGTAGCACGGCTTTTACAAGTACAAATAAACACAGAATACAAAGTATCTGAGAGATTGTAACCTGTGAACTTATCCCATTATATTTTTAATATTCAAAGTTAAGATTCCCAAATATATTTAGTTTGCTAATAAATCTATCTATACATATAAAATGTTTTGTCCTGAATTACTGACTGACTGACGGATCAACGCACAGCCTAAACCGCTGATTGTAGAGACCTGAAACTTAAAGGGTATATTCTTTGTGTGACGTAGGCATCCGACAAGAAAGAATTTTCCTAAATTCTGGGGGTGAAAATGGGGGGTTTAGTTTGTATGGGACAACATGATTCCTAGTTCCAATCTACTTCAAATTTTGCATAAACATTCTTTAACAGAATTTATGGTAAACCTGTTTCGTATTTTATTGAAATTTATTCAAAATACCACAGGATAGAGTAAAAACAGGATTTTCATTTTTAAGTACAGTTTTCGTAACTAAAAACTTCAAAATTTGACATGTTCAATTTAAAAATAGAGTAAACTATACTATTGTTGGCATACAATCAGTCTTTATTCTAAAAATACATAGTGCCAAAGACTCTTTGGCACTATGTATTTTTAGAATTTCTTTGTTCATAAAACCATAATCACCTGAATTAATATTAATATTAAGAATTTTTATTTCCGGGTGCCAATCATTATACAGTCTACCTCTATCTATTAAAAAGCATACACGAAATTAAACTATTCAAATAGGTCAAACAGGGGACCAAAATTTTTTTTGAGAAATTGTATTACTTAATATCACGGACTTTTGTAATTGTAGAATTATTATTTTGACTACATATAGTAAATAATAAACTCTGATTAGACACATAGGTACTTTTTATTCTAAGAAACAGGTAAGAGGATAACCCATCTATATCGCTATTCGGGATATGATACGAACGAAACAAATGCAATGTTTCGTTCGGATCATAATAGCAATCGGTCGCTTTAGGAACGGGGTTACGAACAGAAATATTTTTTTAAGTTTCTGACAGACTTATCCTGTGTAAGAATTTAGGGTCAGGTTGGAAGAAATCCATTTTTTCTACTAACTTGGATAACAAAAGAATTAGTAACAGATACGTACAAAGTTTAGTTTTAAGAGAATGGGTTGTTGTGGAGTACATACTCAATCATCAGTAAAGTGAACGTGTAGATACATTTTTGTACGCAAGAGGTAGATAAATGCGTAAACCGCTAGTGACACAACAACTATTAATTTTTACATATTGTTGTATAATAATGCCCATCTATTTTAATTGTCGGCGGTGATAATCAACAATAACTTATATAAGTATCTAATACGTTAAATTCTAAAATATCAATTGCTAATTATTTTTGGATGATATGCAATTAAGACTTACTTCCTACAAAAATTATGATGTAAACAATTTAAAAACCTCGATGCCACTGAAATAAAACAGTCTCTTGAAGAACAAAGATGTTTTTGTATCTTGAAAAAGGTAACTCCGTCGTTTTATTGTTTCGTCGCCATTCATCTGTAAATATTGTATCGTACATTTATTATTTAAATATTTCAATGCCTGAGGATATATTAAGTGGATTAACGAGGAAATATGGCTACGTTTCAATCAGAGTTATGTGCAGAGAACACCAATACGTAAGTAGATCTAGTAATCTATATCTTGGAAGACTGCGGATTCTTATTCATGAAACTGTATTGAATATAATTGAAACTGACAGGTACGAACCTGCATGGTTTACTAATACAATTAAGGTTTTTGTCTTCGACAGATATAATTTGGCTTTTCTTTTTTATTCTCAGTTACGATGGAGGCATATAGCAAACGAATTTCGTTTTATTTCTTCTATTTGAGCGATGATCAGGCTGAATAAAAATTTATTTAAAGTTAAAAATAGATAATGTTAAATAACAGATGGCTGTAAAAACATCTTAATCAGTTTTTAATTTTCTAATAGAATCTAATCTATTTTCTACCAATAAAATAATAAATCATCAGCAACTCATTAAGTCCCACTATTGGGCTCGGGTCTCCTCTCCTCTAACTAGAGAGCTGAGAGGGTTGAAGCCATAATCCACTCACGCAGACCTAGTGCGGGTTGGTGGATCAGACATACTTATAGAATTTCTTCTAGCGTATGTGGGTTTCCTCACGATGTTTTTCCTTCACCGTCAGCAGATGGTAGTCACAAAGTGGAATATCCACATTGGTACTGCCGGTCGGGATCGAACTCGAACCGCGTGATTTGCACGCCAGTCCCTTATCCATTCAGCTGTAGATAATAAATGTAGTTCTAAAATTCGAAAAAAAATTACGATGTGAGAGCATTCCGATGGCTCAGAGTCAGTCAGGGTCCCGAAGTATGTACGTAAACATAATTATAAGCTTTAAGAACTGTTTTCATCATACAGGTTTATCAAGATAGTTGTCATGTTCTCACTCGTCGATATATGAATTGCTTTTAAAAATATTTTAATTTAAATGTGCATATTATATTTTTGTTGTGTTTACAACACATAGCATGTTTCAGTTTGGGTCTAGCTCGGCAGAGGATTGCTTATTAGGTTATTACAACTGTTTTGTGTGCACTGTGCAGCTGATTGCAAGAAATTTAAGATACTAGTCCAAGGAAAACTCATGTGAGCAGATCGCGGCCCTCAGGAATGAGGAAACGACACAGAGCAACCTATAATAACACTGAATTTAAATGTAAAAAAGACCCTCCTATTTCCTTCTCTTAAGCTGTAACAAATTTTAAATTAGCGCATCTTCAACCATTTATTACTTATCTATATAGGTATAGTTTTCATAACTATTATATTACAAATGTAGGTAATCTGTTTGTTACCCAACAGCCGTGCAAAATGATAACGAATCGCAACTAAATTCGGCATACATGTAAATTCGTGTTGTGAATTAACAAATACAAAGAATTTATCTTCGATATTTAGTTACTGTTAAGCAGCAGTGGATATGATTAAGCAATATTATCGAGGTAGGCCTAGAAAGTGATTGTATAATGACCTGGATGCCTTTGGTTGGTTGGCTTTAACAATATCGAATAATGTGGGATTTGAACTGGAAAACCGATAATTCGGCTGTTTGGAATTGTACGAACTAAGATACTTTAGGGCGCCCGAGTATATTGTTCGGTACTCGTGCTTCGACACCGATCTTATTAAAAGGATTTAAATAGGAACGAAAGAAAACGAAAATTACCTGCACGGGGTCATTGATACTAGTGGTGTGCAATAATTTTACTTTTTTTTAATACCGCAATTAAATAATATAAATGCAACACAAGTTGTACAAATCATTTTACTGGCTGTCGAAATCCGTCAAAAAAGGCTATATAGACTGACTAAGTTTTTAATGAGATTAAACTAGCTAGGAGTTGAGTCGCATATCCGCCGTGCTGCCTAACAACCTGTATTAATTTACAAAATTACACCTGCATTGAATTAACAAAATATTTCCACGGCTCGGTTGGTGCCGCCGTTCACCTAAATGTACTTATCAAAAGCCTCATTAATCAACACTCGTTCGAATTAATTTCTGCAAGCGTAGTCTGGAATATGCTTCCAATATAAAATATGTTAGAAACGAGCAAAGTGTTGCAAAATCATCCGTTGCTACACTTTATAATACCTACCGAGTTAAGGAAGTTAATTCATATATCGGATAGGACAAGTCGTAACAGGCGATCAATTTACTAAAGCAAACATTACTAAACCGGGCCGGTTTACCGGACGGCGATTTTACTGTGAATTTGCATAATACTGTTCACTTCACTTTAGCAAGATGTGGTGTGGCCGACACAATATAATAATAACAGGTTCTTTCATGATTTCGTAATTATTTATGTTGCCGAATACCTGATCGTTTATTAATATTCTATACCGACTACCTATAAGTTAAGTTTAAAGTAACCAACCTGCGTTGGAGATGTGTAAATTTTCTACTAAAGCTTTAGACAAGTGACATAAAAATTATTTTTAGCTATTAAATAGATCCCTTTTATTGGAAGCTAAGAAAACATGACTTCCAGTCGTGTCTTCTCAGCGTCCACGGCACAAAAAGCATGTTTTGAGGTGATGAATAGACATTATGATGTAACACCTCCGAATATAGGTACATATAAAATTCATGCACCAGTATTAATATTTAAATTCGGCCAATTTGAATATTAATAGTGACATATTCATGTTCATAAAGATTTATCAGACTTTCAGATAATATTCAGAAGAAAGCTATCGTAGTATGTATTAAATAAAACTAGTTTATTTCATTGACAACATTGTGCTTCACTTATTAAATGAAATGTAAAATATTTTCTATTACATAAATATATTGAAAATCTCGAACATCTCGTTCGTATTAACATATTAATGATAGCCATCATAGTGTATAAATTCCTTTTCTGACATAAATCTCCCTAATTTGCAACTCTGTCCAATCTTAATAAATAATAAAATATTAATCTATAACTAATTTATCGTTTGTATTTTCAAACACAACAAATCAAGAATACTTTATGACAGAAATAACCAATTATAAATAAAACATGGACTCTAAAAATAAGTACCAACGTTAAGCATTCGTCGTAATAATTGCAGTCCTGAGATCCAGTGCAGTAGTGACACCAGGAAGTACCAGATTTCGCTATATTTAATTACATGTAATACGGGCTAGCCTATTGCCCTTTACCGGGCACATTGCAGATTCTGGGCTAATACTGAAAATTTCAAGACAGAAACATCCCAAACCCCCTGTATTAGTAGTACCAACTGTTGCTGCGCCAACAAGGCGGTTACAAAAGCCGTTTATAGAATTATTAGATACTTGTAAGTGCACATGGGTATTATAAATTTGGTCGGCTTATCCCACGTATTGTTTTATAGCACGTCATGCGTCAACGCGATGTCATTTCGTTAGTTCTGCGTAACCATTTCGAATCTATTAGACATACCAACAGTAACCAATTGTGTCAGTATATTGATTATAATTATAATGTAGCGTGATAGTCAATTGACTACATTCTACATCCAAATACTTTACCAATAAGGTTAGCAAGGTAACATTGTTTAGTGTGAGAAACTACAGCTGTTCTTCTTTATAATATTTGTCAGCTCAGTAGATTTCTTTGAAAAAATCTGAAGTTACAAAATAAACTGAGATATCACTAGCCCTCTTTAGCACAATAAACACAATAAACGTCTTCTCTCAGGCTGGTGACCAATTTCAATTTCTTTTTGTACCATACATAAAATAAGCAATAAGTTTTTATAAACTATATAACAAGCTTGGTAAACGTTCGCCACGTTTACCAAGCTTGTTAGTTTATAAAAAAAGTAACAAGACACATTTGTATAGTGACAGCCGTAATAGAATCATCATTCTGTGGCTCGATTAGACATTAAGTGTCACGCACGTAGGTCGTACGTATTTAAGGTTTCTATTTCTTTCGTTGCATAACAACAATGACAGATATTTCAATTTCACTCGCTATATACATAGGTAAGATGGGTTAATTACTAGTTGAAAAGTGTATATTTCAATAATCTGACGATTTGAGCGTAACATAAGATATTGGGCGGGTCACAAACATGCAAAAAACCTGGAATTTATCAAGGGCGGTTGCATTATTATAAAAAAAAATGCTAAAGTAACAGTAAAAATATTATTTGCCGATTTTCAACTACTTAGTTATTCAAAATAAATGCAAATTTCAAATTGATTTTTTCTTATTGTTATCTTAAAAGTATATTTGTATTGTTTCAGGGAACAGTACATATTCAACGTGTTCGAGGTCATAGTGAGTACACTAGAAACAAAACTACAAAGGATAGAAAACTTAGACAAAGCTGTGGAACACTTGATGAGGAGGGTGGAAGCACTGGACTCGAGAGTGAACGATAACATACATAAAACAGACGATATAATATCGAAACTTGGAAACCTTGACCTGAAACTGTTTAGCCATATCGGAACCAACGATGACGACGGCGCCACAGAGAAATCAGCCAAAAGACAATCTGGAAACAAAATTAGTAACGCACAATTGCTTGACCGAAAACTAGAATCGCTAGATCAAAAAGTTTCAGACATCGATTCCAAATTGGTAGGCCTTAAAAATCAGATCGACAGTAACTTTTTACCGGTTGATGATATAAATGCTGAAGCCAGTGAAAAGAAACCTATAAATTTAAACGTTATAGAAATAGCAAAAGGATTGAACTCCGAAGTTATTCATGAAATCACTAAAGAAGTAGATCAATTAAGATCCTCAGTATCCACAGTTGATCGAAAATTACAATTCCATATTAATCTCGTGTCAGAAAATTTAGGTAAAGTACTATACATGATGGCTGATGTTCACGCTGCTATCGTTGAGCCTGAGGATGCCACAATAAACGTTAATAGTTTGTTTAAAAATCGTACTGCAACAAGCACGCAAGCGCCCGTCGCGAAAAATAGTAAAATTGATACCCTCGTCAACAAAATTATACCAATGATGAGTGTGTCTGAAAAAATGGACGAAGTTTGGGACGTTGTAGTCGGTACAAAAAGTTCAGTGGATGACTTGGTTCCTAAATCAGATGAACTATTGACACAAACTCAGAGACAAGAACGAGCTATCGGACAAATTCACAACGACTTGCGACTTAAGACTAACCTTATTATAGAAAATTTGGATATGGTGGAGAAAAGGTTGAAGAAACAGGAAGACGACGTAGCGACTCTTGCTCAACGGCCGGTGCCTGCTGAGCTGTTGCTGGATCCTACTATTGACAGACTAGTCGAGTACGCGCCCAATAGATACCACGTTGACGATGTCTCCACGGATCCTACAACAAGCACAGTTGCCGCTACAACCATGCTGCCTTCCTCAGCCTTTAACAACAGGTGACCTCTTTCTATTTTTAAGGATGCCTTAGCGATGTATTATTATTAATTTACTTACCAAAGCGACATCATAACGCGAGCCATGGCGAATTTTGCACTTGTCGACTTGTATGATAATCATACGATGTTAATTGGTGATTGAGTGTAGGGGGTAAGGTAACTAATGTTCATGTCGCATGCAGCCCGAGTACCTCGAGCACTTCGAGCACAGCGAGCACCTCCAGCTCGACGAGCAGCGCAGGTGCCACGGTTACAGTTACGCCCGCCAGCACCGGCAACACGAGCCCGCGTCCTGCTAGTCGCAAAGGTGGGATCATCTTCCCGAGCGTCAAGAACAAACCCATCATCGGCAATAACACTTTCGCCTCGGAAATCGTCGCCAACTATAAAGACGTGAAAGTGAGTCGAAGTTATATAAAGAATATTATTACTCATTATAACACACCTATCGTTGTCGTTGAACAAATCTTAAAGGCGCAATTAATAAAATGTGCTAACCGAGCGAATGATATAACTTTATTGAAGTACCAAGTAGAACCGTGTTTTTATGTCGTCTCCAATAAACACAGTTTGATCGAAATCTTCTTTGATGAGGTAAGTATTTCTCAAATACATAAAAATGATAAGGTCGATGTAGTACTCGGTCTTTTATTTGTTTGTGTAATAGCCTATATAAATTGTGTATAACCGAGAATGTTCAATATCTTTACTTATATGATTTACCAAAACATCATGTCAAAGGTGTTGTGCTAATGCCCCGTCAATATCAATTTAGAGTGAATGTATAAAACTAGGCGATCTGGAATAGATTGCATCCACAACGGCTCTGAAAAAATAGCTATACTCAGGTATTAAACTCAGATATGTTACAGATAATATAATTATTAGATCTCTGTTGTTGGAATTTTAATCAGTGACAGTCAGTCGGGTTGCCACAAATAAATGCACACTGACTATGTATTCTAACATGGAGCTATTTACGTCTCCGGATTTCGCAATAACAAACACAAAGTACCTACTATGCAATACGTATTCTGGTATGCAGTCGCTGGAATATTTATACATTTCAGATAGGTACCTGTTTACATCCACCTCTCATAGAGGTAATAAATTCAACAAAAATGTTATAACGTCCGTTGTCTACAAATATTAAGCAATGTAGTTACGCTCAAACTGACTTCCTTTTAAAAAAATAAAGAATGTATCATTCGTTTAGGTAAGACAACAGGTACATGTATGTGGTTACATTTATTTTTATTTGAAAAAATTCAACGGCAACGTTGGATGTTGAAAAAGTTGTAATGTTAGCACTCGGCAGGCACCTCAACATTTCCGTGCAAGGAAAGTTGCGTGGCTCTCATTACGTAAATCTGGTTCGGCATCATACCCATGCAAGCGAGTGCGCTTTCCGCGCCTTTGTGAACGCCAGCACAAAAACCAGCCGTTCCCACCGGCGGCGCCACGCGACAATTACCAATCATTACAAGGGTTTATTGTTCTCAACGTACCGCGTACGAGGACTGGTGGTTATGTAGAGCTCTATGATGCAACGTTTTATAACATGTGTAACATATCGAGCAACGCGTGCTTGTAAAAAAATCTGTCTCCAAATACTTGCGTTATGTTAAAAATACCACATTTAAGTAGGTAGGTATACACACAGGGAAAATAATTCATAATTATGATAAATACTACGCTATTTTTTTTTTACTTAAAGTAATTTTCATAAGATCAAAGTTGCTGAACAGTAGCATACCTACTTACCAGATTTTTTCTAATAGGGTGCCCAAATATTCGTTATAAACCTCTTATTATTGTCAGCAATTAGGTACCTATTGTTGTTCTTAGTGCTCTACATTTTTTGTCACTTTTATTTTTAGACAGTCGAAACAAAATTCTGTTAGAAGTATAAGCTACAGGCCGGAATAGGCGTGGAATTTACTGACAATTGAGACAAAAACTAGTTTGTCTAATAGGTAATGTAATAGCTGAAGTCTGAAGTATAATTAGTAATTAATAGGATACGGATACGCAAGTAGCACTTACCACATAAAATAACGCTTTAATAAATGAATGATGCATTTTGTAGTCATTTCCCAACTTAAGGTTGTACTTAGTAAGCTTCCTGGCCAGTAGGTATTGAACACTCGCCATTCAGTGTGGCGTCAGTTTCACACAACTATTTTTGGTTTCCGTACACTTACAGGAAATATGATTATAATAATTCCATGGGAAGTATTTACGTAGCACGATCATTAAGTGTAGACAGGGTCTGAAACAAAACTTTATGTTCTCATGAATCAACGAATTGTTAAATAATCAAATCCTATTGTCTTTTGTTTTGTTAATTTCGTTGTTAGAATTCCATCATCTCATTATTTTGGAGCCCATTTAGGTGGGCTAGGAAATATTTTGTATGCAACGAGCCCTCTTTTTATATCTTACCTATCTTGCAGGAATCGTGATCGTTATGCTGGTTCCTGTCATTTTTAATAGATTCCTAATGAATTCCTAATATTATTAGTCAATCAAAATATTCTTCTTTCTTTCTTTTCGTATGGGCTTGAGGCAGACCCGAGTGTTACAATTTATCAAGTCGCCCAGGCTTCCAACTTGACTGAACGACTACCACATTAAGTGATAACCAGGGCCAACGGCTTTACGTGCCTTCCGAAGCACGGAGACGCTCGAGAATGAATTTGCCACAAATGGTCACCCATCATGGACTGACCTTGCCGAACGTTGATGATCGTAACCCGATCTCAGTACCACAATGCTAAGAGCGCCTCTAAATATTATTACTTACTTATTTAAAATAATAACGTAACTGAATTGTCATTAGAAATGATGAAAATTATACGTTCCGCTTTCATTGCCCCTGAGGGCCTCAGCTGCTCCGTGTGTTGACCTAACGATTGGTAATCATTTGTATTAGGTAGGTACTAGGTACGCTTATGCAAATCAGAATAATATCAATAAATCACCGAACAAAGTGCATTATAATTTGTCCACAATAGTACAGAAAATATCAACTGTCAGGTACTATTTGTAAACACGAGTTTCACCGCGATACTAGGAAGTGTGCCCACAGCCTCACTTCCTTGTCTATGATAGCGATAATATTGTTTATAGGAACGTAATACTGAGTGATTGAGGGTTTTGTTCCGCGACCAAGATGAAAGTTGCTACTTAGAAAAGTTATCATTATTCATCGCACTATGTAATATCTGATTACATTGTCATTTTAAAGTGATTTATTATTTCTCTTTTATTCTTTTTCACTGTAATAAGATACGCACACATACCAACCTAATCAAAACCTAAGTTCTTTTGTATGCGAGAGCAGATAGAGCAGAATTTAATGTCAAATAAAACATTGACTGTTTACATATCTAACGTGTATACGCCATACTTAATACGGTAACACATGCTTACCTAGAAGGAAAGCTGCACTCTCGACAAATACGTACCCATTGCGCAATAGAGTTCAGTGTAAGAATTATTACTTATTATCATCATACGAACAAAGCGTTAACTATCACAGTCCGGTAAGTTCGGACAGCAAATAGACAATTTAGCAATATTCATTAGGTATATTGTTAAGTGCGAGTATATTATTAATGGTCCGTCTGTCTCGCAGCAAATACCGACGTACGTAATTGTCATTCCAGTTTGCGTGAATAAGACCGTTCTTACAAGGATTTCCAAAAAAACACCGTTTTGTTTTATTGTTGTCTCTGTTTCAGACTATTGCAGTTTTACTAATTGTAAAAAAGGTTACATAATGGTTTACTGTTTTGGCTCGTTGTTATGCTTTTTAATGGCTTATGTATGAATGATTAATGTAATTTTTCATTTGTGTTTTGGGGTTTCAGAAACTTTATTCTCATTAAGAATTGGTACATTCACTTAGTAGGTACATGAGAACATAATTATAAAACATGTATCGAACGGTGTGATTATTAACAAACAGAAACAATAGTTACAGATTTATCTATACCTAAGTAAAAAACAAAATAAATAAGCAAAAAAAACAATATGTTTCAAAGAAAACAATAGATAAGCTTTTTAAATGTACAATTTATGGGTGTGTAAAATAAGATCAGACAGATCATTTTTTGCACTAATAACTAATGAGAGGAGCATAGCTATCTAGGTATTTAGAACTAACTAGCGACACCTCTGTATTTTGCGCACAATAGGTATCAGAATACTATAAGGACCCTTTTTAACAGATTGTTGCGAAGGTCAAAGGAGTTTATTTTTTACAATTTATACCTATAGAGACACCTGTGGTCGCTTAAACGGCGGTAGGTAGGTACTTTCGCCTCTGGTACACTTAAATAACTAGGTAAGTACACAAATTTCAAAATAAAAATTGAACACCTATTTCTATTGGTTAGGCAGGCACTACAGACTATCCCAACAACTGTACCCAACTATACGGAATTTAAAAGTTAAACAGACTTCGAAGCAAATTTGGCTATTAGGCCAATATGGTCTTATGGCAAATTAGGATTGTCCTACCATCAGGGGTAGCCACACGGTATGATAATGATGATGATGATGACAAATCTCTCGAGTTCAGCCTTATAGTTCACTGATTACCCTTCGTACCTATCTACCAACCTGTAACAAAACGTTTCTCGTTTATCCTAACTAACCTGTTTATTTCTTTGTCCTTTTTAAACAAAACAAAGCAAAAGATCAACGGAACGGACAACTTCCAAAAACTTTGATAGGTATTTGCTTTGTTTTGTTTTGGTCGAGTAGTACCAAATTTTTGAGTAGGTACCTAGTAACATATTAAGTAGGTAACGTTAAACGTTTATTTTAAAGGTAAACCTACCGTTTTAATAGGTACAATTAAGTAGGTGCCATATCTACCCACAACAATGAATTACAAATATTCGTAAATTGTCGGTTAAACAATTTGACATTTAGGCAAATGGTAGGTAATTGTTGCGAGAAAGTGCCAAAGGGGCTTGTCAACTTACCTACTTGCATCAAACTAAAAGGGAAAGAAAGTTATTTAAAATTACGTAACGATATACTAACTTATTGTGGCTATTAAAATCGGTAGCATTGTGTTGTGAGCCTACTGCCATTGAAATGCTGAGCTTTACCTTTGCATATAAACGGTAGGTGTTTGTGAATTATCATTCTGGTGGCATCGCGTATATCATATTATGGCTGTGCGAATAGAGCATTGTGTAAGATATTGTGTGTTTAGAAACTTTAGGGCCCACGCGTATAAGGTTACCAGATATAAAGTTCAAAATCTTAACTTGATTTTAAAATAGTCGTAAGTAAGCGGTCGCACTGGCGAATTACTTACACAGAAACGGTGGCAGTGCAGCAAGCAATAATCCCTAGGGAGGATATCCATCTCACTAGAGATCATAAATGCCACCCAATGTGCTGTGGAGCTGCCTAGGATTAGTAGTTCAACATCTGTGGGCAAATATTATAGGGTGTAACATTTAAATCGGTCAGAATGGGTAAGTCTGAAAAAAATAAGATATACCTACAAATGTTCTTAGGAACCATGTCATCGATTTTAGTGACAAGGAAAAAACTGTATTCATAGATTTAAAAAAAAACTTGTACACAGTTCGGGAATCGCACCCGGACGTATTGGAAAATAAAACTCGTCATTTCTCATTCTGTATCTGGTAACCTTAAACAAAAGACCGTAATATTCGTATACTAAAACCATATTAATATAAGTGAGCCAATGTTTAATATTCAGAAAGTATTTCTACAACGAGGTGTAATGTCATTGTGCAGGGGTACTCGTGCGTGGACCTGATGAACGGAGGCATGCGAGAATCAGGCGTGTACTACTTACAAATCAGAGGAACAACCTACTGGTTCCTGAAGGTGTACTGCGAGCAAAATATAGCGGACGGTGGCTGGACGGTGAGTTCATTTTATATTTTATTTTTATAGACAGTGCAGTGCAGCACTATTACTAGGTACAGTACCTAGTAATAGTGCTGCACTGGCAGGACAGCATGAAGTACTAGTAGTATCTACTACCGTCCCACAGAATATCAATACCAAATAGCAATATATATCTCTATCTACTGTTTCCTTTTGTGAGTGGGAGCGCCGGAGACTGAATTGACTGAATTCCTTCTCCCAGTCCAGTTGTGGTTTCTTCGCAATCTATGCTAAAAGAACACAGCTACATCTTCACTTTGGCGGCGGTTACCACTTGCTCTCAGGTGGGCAGAATGCTCGTCTGCCTCGTCAATCAATAAAAAATGGGATCACATCCACATACCGCCAACTATGTAGGTACTAAGGTCACGGGCGAGCGATATTTTTATAGAATTCGATCATTCACAATTAAACACCATTATGTAAGACTTCTTTCATCACTGTTACCTACCAATATAATAGTTATGAGGTAGTTCTATATATAGCTGACACGACTGGTCACGACTCGATTGCCTCCTGCAGCTTATTAGTGTCACTCGCTACCAAAAAATATAAGAAGTTAGCCATTCCATAGCAACCGGAGGGCCTAATCGGAATCTCGATTTTAGTATCGTTGTCAAACGTCTGCCTCTTGAACTACTTGTAACTTTAAAACTAAGATCCGACGAAATCTGATATTTGCTGACTAATTTCGTCCATTTGCCCTAAGTAATGTGACCAAGCTAGGGAGACTCTACCCAGATCGATAGGTACATAAAAACGGCAGAATAATGTAGTTATTTATACACTACCCTCTCAGATTACACAACAAAAGGAATTTCTTTTCCTAACCCTGGTAGCGGTACACAAAAGCCCTTCGGCCACCTTCGAGGCACGTGTTCTTATAGGGCTGTCACACACACACATCACTTGGTAAACGAACGAATATAAAATAAATCTATGTGGTAAACAGATAACAAAATCGATCGATCTACCTTTTGTTTTGTATTCTGAGTAAGGGTTGCACTTGCACTACATCTATCTCTGTCGCGCTCTAGTAAATGACGGTTCTAAGTGACAGACAAGGATAGAAGCGTTTTATTATTAAAGTGCTGTTCGGTGCGGCTATAAGTGGTCCTCCCTTAGGCGGCTCTGCTTACTTAGAATTCATTTACGCAGTTTGTTCTTACTGGGTAGGTGACCAGCCAACCTGATGGAATGACCCATTACCTCAGAAAGTAGTTTATTTTAACAAAATGTCGGGGGTAGCAACTGTCTTAACTATTAGTAGCAACTCTCTATATAAAAAAAATGTCAATCACTATAAATTTAAAAAAATAGTGTGACTCTATGACAATATAAAATGTTTACATTTCCCAACGAGGCACAGTGTGACTCGATGCAACTTTTTTTCCCATCCAGTAACACCAATATTTAGCAGTGTTACTGGTTGGGAGGAAAAAATGCAAGCAGTTCCATAGAGTAACAGTGTGACACAAGTGGAATTTTTTTACCAGCGAGTAACAGTGTTACAGGTTTGGGTGTGACTTGATAGAAATAAACCGGCTAGGCAAGTGGTTAAACGTTGTCGATTCAAGTCAGTTGCCTAGCCGTTTAATTGAATGGTGAATATTATATCGCTCAGGCAGTTAGTTGAACGCCGCCGTTTAGTAAAACGGCTAGGCAGTCAATTAAATGGCTAAATTTAACCAGTTGGCTGAGACAGATACATGACAATATATATATATATAACCAATGGTACTACTGGTACCACGGGGATTATTTTATGCTCGTCATACTCGTACGTAAGGATTGGGTACGAAAAAACGTTTTAGGAGAAAGTAACATTTATTAATGAATTTTTATACTACATTCTAATGCCGCCTCCATTAGTTGGCCCAACATTGCACCAACATCACCCACATTACAATGCAAAGCTTACACAAATTGACAGTAGCTCAAAATTGTGAAGATAGTTTGTCTATAATGTGACCTATATTGGCACAAGTTAGCCCAACGTGTCGAGATGGCTTATAACAATAATTAGCTACAATAGGTAGGTAACTATAGAAGAGCTTAATTCTATTTAAATATTTTCGGTCAAAAAATGTAACATTTGATGAATTATGTACTTTTAACATTTACCTACCCGTTACATTGAAAATGCCATAAGTAGAAGTAGGTCTACCTATACAAATATATTAAGTGAGTAATATAATATATAATTAATTTTCTGTTTCAAAATGCTCAAATAGCAAAATACAATGATTATATTACGAAATAGCTCTACCATGAATCAAATTCCTGTTACCTACGAGGGAATATTTTCCCTGTAGATGGCTGCATGGATATCGGCACGATTGTTTCTCATACGATTAAATCCTGTGATATTTAAATGCGAAACATCGGTGTTATGTTATTTGATAGGCTCTCTAGGTTCGAAATCCAAAATCTTGGAATTTGTTTCTATTAAGATGATTCATCTTCAATTAAGCATGGTTACGGATGGACCGCCTGAAATAAAACCTACTAATAAAACACCAGTGTTAATAGTACCTAGTGTACCTACCTAGGTTTCATTTAATATATATAATGATATATATAATATCCTTTTAAGTAATTAATTACTTTAAATGTAGGTAGTTTAGAACAAAATAAAACGATTTCAATATATTGATTCACATCCTTTAAAAATCACCTTTAATGTTTAGGTGATACACCGCCGCGATGACTTTGGAGTGCCGGCTGAGAACTTCAATCGAGATTGGAACGATTACAAGAATGGATTCGGCGATCCGAGCAAAGAGTTCTGGCTTGGCAATGAGAACATATACATGCTGACCAACAACGATGATTACATGCTCAGAGTAGAATTGGAAGACTTTGATGGAAATAAAAGGTAAGGGGAACGCCCTTCAATTAGGTGATATCCACAACAACACGTTTAAATCAGTTTTGTACTGCAATTGGTATCAAAAAATACTTGCAGTATCTAATAATTATAGTCAATAAGAATACGAAATCGGCAAAGACATCTTCAAAAATTAAAATTATGGTGAAAAGCTACAATTTCCAGCAAAAGAAAATGCGCACTATTACATAGTTAATAATTTAAAAAATAAAAAACGTACTTCTAGCAGTGAGTTCTATAGACACGATTACATATATTTATGAAGTAACCGACTTCAATATCCCACAAACAATTCAATTTTGTAAATTTTTATCTGAGATATCGCAATATTCGAAGGCTGGCCCTCACAGCACTGCATTAGCCTTGCCATCCAGCGTGTTCATTAATACGGCCAGTATTTTGAGTAACTACCATTCCTCAGGAGTAAGAACTCAATCAGACATTCTAAAATTTATGTTGTAAATATTTTATAACAGACCGTAAAATTTTGATATTTTATCTATGAAAAATATATCTAAAGTTAACTATCCGTTGGTAAAACGATACGTTATTTGGATATTTAAATCGGTCCTTTATAATATTATCTTTACATACAACTACAGAGGGCGTAGCAAGCCTCAAAGATAATTCATAATTATATTACGTATTACTAGCAGTTTTATTTTGATAAATATATAATTATAATAATTTTACATGTCATTACTTAAATTCAAATTCTTCTTTGAAGGAAATGAGAGAGACATGGATTTAATGTCGCTATAATGTTTTCATACTTACATAACAAAGCCAAAAGTATAGTTCAAAAATTATTTATTCAAAAAGCACAATATTGAAAAAAATATGAAGCATCGACACATAAGATCACATACACACATCACACAAGGCTTTCAGCCGTATTTGGAAGTCAGACTAAATTGAACCGTCTAAATAAAATGCTAGACACAATTTCAATGTTGCTTTAAGTTTAGACATAATAACCGTTACATTACTAAAGATTTACATTATTAAAAACTTTGCTAATTATTTTAATAATAAGATAGGAATATAAATACCACCAACTCTGTGAGGGTTCTTTAAAAGATAAGCCACTCATTCCAATAATTTGATAAAAAATTGCATACAACTCTTATTGGAAGAAACATTTTCCCGTTTTAAAAATACCGGGGTATATTTAATTAAGATTAGTTTAACTAAACTGTCTGAATAAGTGTTTACATAATAGAAGCATAAAAGATATTTTTAATATATAAAAATATAAATATTGAATATTATTATAAGTGTTACAGTGAAGCGTTTATAATTATCTCAAAATTGTGAACTATTATTACGCGCTACAATCTAGAACTACTAGAAAATCTTTGAATCATATTAAATATCTCTTAATACTAGATTTAATTAAGCATACAATATAACTTAAAATTGGATCATATTATCGAACATAGAGCTAATAGAAAATGCATGTAATAATCCACAGAGTGTTATAATGTACCGTTAACTGTTCTACTCAGAGACGTTTAATGATTACCCACAGCGATTCCTAAACTTCATAATTCAAAAGCTAAATGTGTACTCAGAAGCCTAAGTAATAATAAAATGTCTTTGACTGCGGCAGTAAGACATCTAATGGCGTAATAAATTTATAAGATCATTGTAATACAAACAGGTACGCACAGTATTCGCACTTCAAGATATATTCGGAAGCGGAATACTATAAGCTAGAGATAGACGGCTACGAGGGCAATGCTGGCGATTCGCTCAACGACCCGTGGTATGGATCTAACAACAGCCCTTTCTCTACTTACAACAGGTACGATACTGTACAATTTCTAATAAATATTTTAATTAGTATTAAGTAGATAATTACAACAGGCGTACGGCCCACCCGGGAGCCGATGCTGCTAAATTACACATGTCGATAGCAGACCAATGGAATAATATCGACCAATCACAAGCCGGCAATATGACGCGATTGACTTAGTAAGCCAATCAAAGCTGTCGAATGAGACCATCGGCTTACCACTATGTCACGATTCACGATTGTGTTAGCAGACTCCGCCACCTGGTGGTAAGCGATCATCGTAGAGTTATGAACATCCAGATTCTAACAAAGTGGAAACGACAGGAGAAAAATGTGTGGAGTTATTCATAATTGAAGGAAAGTTTCCGTCTAAGAAGCTCCATTTACTGGCAAAGTTAGACAGTAGTAGAAAATACCTTTAGAAAAGCAATAAATAGACTGAAGACGGAACCTTTCTTACAGTTGCTCTTATGAAATTTAATAATTACTATCTTAAAAGTATTAAATTATTTACAGAGATAACGACAGATCGTCTTTGAACTGCGCGTCGATGTTGAAGGGTGGGTGGTGGTGGAAGTCTTGCGGCCGCGGCCTCAACGGTCTCTACCTGCATGACCCACAGGACCTTACTGCTAGACAAGGTACATTGTCCATTCAATTCCACTCATTTTAATATTTATCGTCGATTGAATGCATGCAGTATTTTACATAATCAGTTGTAATATCCATTACTTGGGACCTCGAGATATTCTTTTCCAAAATTGATCAGAAAACAAATCTACATATCTACTATCAAATTATTTTATTGAACGACATCTTCCCATGTTATTAAGAACACAATGTTTGCAGGTATCGTATGGTTCCGCTGGCGAGGTTGGGACTACACCCTAAAGCGAGCGTCCATGATGATAAAGCCCAAAGGGCTGCAGCCCAACACGTGAGCGCCGGCCGCGCGCCTCTTCAACACTCACCCAGCCTCTGTTCACTCATTACTTGGATTCACATGACAACAATGATGTAATCTACTGAATTACAAAACTATTTTATTCAGTGATGGTATTTACATTTTAGTCGAAATTGTACTGAAGAATTAATCTGTGATAAATCCGACGGATACGTTTGCTCTTCGAATCCACGTAATGACATAGAACATAGCAGGCAGCTAAGCTCAATATGTGTACCTATATCTGTAAATAATTTCTCCTAAATCATCATCATGTCACTGTGTCATCGCATCTTCGCCATTGTACCAGAATATTGTCCCCGTTGTAAATAACAGATGCTAGACTATTTAAAAGTGCCACATCACACCCCAAATTCATTAATTTATTACTCATGTAAACTTGATACATAAAGAATCTTTCGTTAATTAGGTTTATAATTTAGATTTAAGCAAATACATTATAATAAGATGTAAATAATAATATAAATAAACAACCATAGATAAGATGCAAGCAAAATGACAATAACGTTATACTATAGTTACGGTCTATTCAACTACACATTTATGTTTCTATTATATAATGCACTATTTACCTTCAAAATATTGTGTAATCTATACTTAATTACAAGTAACAATAATATTTAGCTTCGCTTGTAATATGTCTTCCTATAGTAATACATACAGATAAGCAAATAAGTAGATATGAAATGTACCTGATAAAGTTAGCGGTAAACTTTGTATTCATACATTGCATGAGTATAAGGGAACATTAATTATATTGGGGTAATCTAATAATTTGATTTACTTCATATGACAAACATGGTTTTCTTAAGTACTACTTTAAAGATTCTTTAATACAAATTATAGATTGGAACCAATAATCATAAATACAAGTGATATATCATTATGACTTACACACAGAACTTTAAACTTTATAATTATACTATGCTGTGTTACTGCTAACAGATTTGTAATACGACTATATAATCACAATTACAAGAAATGTTCCACAATAATCCACACTGTAACTAACGCCTATTTAAGAAGGTTTGCTTACGATGATTGCTTGATATTGTTTCCATAAGTTACTGCAAATATTGTTAGTAAATAAATATACATATTTTTATCGTTGATGTTTTATTATCCAGCCACAAATAAGCACGTAATAATTTTAATCACTGTAAACACCATTTCACCTCTAATTAGACACTTGAATTTACAATTACAATGTCATTTCATAAACATGAATTTGATAAGTACATTGTTTTACTTTTAATACAGTCCAGTTCATTCTGATTCATAATCAAAATCTGGTTTTGTGTCTGGCACATGAAGGTCAAGCTGACTGGTCAAATCTAGGTCTAAATCCATCACAACATCCACATCGACATCTGCGTCCAAATCGACATCTGCGTCCAAATCGATATCTGCGTCCACATCGACATCTACATCCACATCGATATCTACGTCCACATCGTTATCTATCAACAAACCTTGCGGCTCTGTTATAAAGTCGTCTTTATCATCAGTATCAATGATTGGATTAACATGACTTACTGACGGCTGAGGCTCTAATCCTTCAAACAACGTGCTCTGCAATTCCTCGAGTGACTCTGTCATAACTTGTTCCAATATTTGCTGTGGTTCTATATTTAATAATAATGAAGTGTCCTGCTGCTCTTTATATATAGCGTCTAAGTCTCCTAAAGTATACTGCTTAATTTCAGAGGCGGGGAGTACGCGTGAGGGGCTGGACTGGGAAACGCGTCGCGAACCACGCACGCGTTCAACCCGCACACCTCCCCTCGCTTCGTGTTATACTTTCAGTTTCTTCGCACCCTTCTTCGCAGCGCGCTCCTTAGCCTTCTCCAGCAGAGGCGTCAGCTTCTTCTGTTCAGCCAAAATCTTCAACAGCATTATTATAAATGGCAAGTAGTTGTGCCTACGCCGAGCCATCTCTTGTTCATACTTGGCCATCTTAACCTCTTCATATTCAATCAACATCCTCAGTCGGGGTATTTCGCTGTCCACTTCGTCAGTCTCCATGCCAAGCATTTGAGTTTCGGTCAACAATTCTTGTAGTTGCCTTGTGTATATCATTTTCCTATCGGACACTAAGGCCATCAGGTTGAAGTGAATTTCACCTTCAGTGTATCTGTAAGTATGAATAGACACTGTAAGTTAAATAAGTTTAGTACCCATAACACAAGCAATTATAGTTGCTTAATTTGAGACTAGACGCACAGAATAGAACTAGATGGCGCTGTGTGAATATGTGAAATATAATTATAGTATAAGTAGTCCAAGAAATAGCACAGTAAGACATTTTAAGGTGAAATATATCTTTGTTTGTTTGAGTATAAATAGAAACATACAACATTAGATAGTCAACTGATGGGTGGAAGGTCAATGTCCTATAATAATATTGCATTGAACAAGGGAACTCTCAGCTGAGTATCATGAAGATTCTTGTTATTGTCTTATTATACTTACATTTTAATTCTCTTCAGAATTATAGGGCGTACTACATCCAGCCAATCTTGATCAGGAGCAATGGGTCCATGATCAATAGGTCCTTCTCTGAGCCCGTCTAACTCATACAGGCGACCTTCTATTGGAATGTAGCCAACAAAGTGATATGCTTCGTCATCCTGAAACAAATGTGCAAATTCATATAATTTCCAAAATTAACTGTAAGAAAACAACACAATAATGTTTACACTGTAAAACAAAGATAACAAGAAATTATCTTATTACTGAAACTCAGTGCAAAGTACATTGATAACAGTTCAATCTATTAAACTAAATACCTAACAGACGCAAATGTAACTTATATAAGAAATACAGAACTGTGTTGCTCCTTTAATCACGTCAATATAATGTTACAAATCTATATGAAAAATAAAATAGAAAACTTTACTAAACCCCCGACAAACACTGGTAACTTTGAAAAGGCTGCACAAAATTTTGATAAAACATATCTAAGAACCATCACGATCATGTCAGCTTATAAACAAAAAAACTGCAATAAAATCGGCCCATTCGTTTATGAGCTACGATGACACAGACAGATACAAAGACACGTCATATAACACCCCTCTTTTTCGGCGGGGGTTAATAACAGATGATGGGTTAATATTAAATTAGAGATATAACATCTCTAACATAGGATCTATGATGACAAGAAAATATATTATATGGTTTAATTAGACTATTTCTGTTCCGTCATGTAAAGCTAACAATTAATATAGATAATATAGAGATCACATCACAATCATTACATCAACGACATTAAACTGTTTTCACTTCAGCAGCTTTTAATGCATTTAAACTAACCTTGGCAGCCATCTTGGGGTCAAACTCAAAAAGTGTTTGTTGAGCCATAGAGTTGTGCGCGCTGCGGATAGTCTGGGAGTTGCTCAGTGTGAGACCTCGCATCCTTGGATCGAAGGACATGCTGAACTCCTTCAGTTTCGACAGCTCTGGACCTAGCTCCACGTCTGGATGATCGCAATTTAATAACAAACTGATGACAGCTTGTGTAGCACAGGCATTATTTATAACCTAAAAATACGAGAAAGATAAATAATTTGCTAAATAAGTACGTGTACTGTAAATAAATAAATTTTAGAAGTAACAATTTAAGTATAATGTAATTATATGTATATTGTTTATTAATAATGTACTTATATTAATTTACACATTCTTTGGAGGAGCCCGTGCCCAGCAGTGGGACGTTTATATGTTAAAACGATGAATATAATATTCAGAATCTAATTGTTGCCCACCTCCTGAATGTTCAGATAGCTTTCAACAAACATAACCCTGTTTTCTCTTGTAGTCTTTTTAAAAACTGGCTTAATACAATGTGCAATAGTATACCTGTTTAGCAAAGTAAATTTTGTCAAGACGACTATCTGTTACTACAGGGCCAACTGGCTCTTCATGTTGTAAGTATTTGAAGAGAAATATAAGTCCATGAACCGGCCTGAAACAATAAGAAATTTGTTAGTTCAAAATATATTTTATTTGTTATATGATATGTAATAGAAATGTATTGCTTATATGTATTATGTTTATTTTTTTTTAGTTATAGAAGTATACACTGGAAAGTATTCGATATTTTACCGGAATGATTCGTTATTTCAACAACGCATTCGGTATGAGAAAAATACCGAAATATTTATATACTTCGATATTTTTGACGTAATGTATTTCACGAATTTAATTGCAAAATCAAATCAATAAAGATTAGGCGTTGCTTTCGTGACCTTTTTTTGTCCTTGTCCGTCTCTTTCTTTCGCAGCTTTGCTTTCTGCTGCCGACGTCGCTTCCTGGGCTGCGTGCTTGGTATTGAAAAAGACATTCATCAAGATCATATACACGAAGAGATTCGTACACTAAACTAGCTTCCGTTCACGGGTTTGTGGTATGTTCGTAAAATATGCATTTTTATGAACATTCCGTGGTTTAGGAGGAGTTAGGGGATACAGACAGGCAGACAGTAAAAAAAAAAGAAAAGTATACAAAGTTAGATTTTTCATATAAATATATAAGACTCAAAAACATAATCACAGATACTGCGAAGGAGAAAATAGTATGGACATACTGTAAAATCAACAAGAACAAATGTGAGGATGGCAAGCACTGGCACTTGAGAAATGGCGAAGAGAACCCGATATGGATTAAGGGATGGGAGGACAACTATTATATAGTAACAAGAGAAGGAGTTTGAGAAGGCCTAATTCAAAAGACACAAAAGCACATCAGGCTGAACATCTAAATATATTTCGTTAACATAAAACATCAGTTCTTTAGCTTAAAACATAGATAACAATGGCAAACAATAGAACTCTATGAAGCCAACAAATAAGCAAACTAATGGGATTGGCAAGACAGTGTTTACCTTTCTCAACCTTTTGAACACCACGCCATAATCCGTGCCATGTTCACCAAAGCAAATTCAGTTTTTAAGATATAGTAATAAAACACATAAAAGTAATGATTTCATATCTTTATCTTGTATTTTTTAGACTTGAGTTTTGTCGAGTATAGCTGATGTTGGCGTTCACAAGGTTAAGCAACACCACTGTAATGTGTCTGAAGTAAAGCTATTATTATAATAAACATAAAACATCTCATGAATACATCAGATTGCATTAGTGGTACAGAACAAGTTGGTGTGAATGTTTGCTGTACAAAAAATCTTGTTTCAATCCCCGGATTGAGTAAAACTTTTTAATTTTCAGTATCTATATGGAAATATTCTTAGTTAACGCGACCAGCTTTATCTGGTAAAATGTAGCTGTGATTCAACTTTGAATTACCCTTCAGGCAAAGCTCTAAGCTGTAAGGTGATTTTATACATATGTTTATATAATATAAACACAAACAGTATTTCAAAGCAAAGAGGTCCTTCATCACATCAGTCTTCATCACTCATGAATGTATAATCTCCTTACAGCCTTAATAATTACATTTGATTTAAGCTTATCAGTTAAATCAGTTCAAACTAATAAAGTTTACATACCTTAAATTATCAAATATACCATCTTCTAGAGCCCATAATTCCTCAACTTGAACACCTTTAGCTCCTATAACAAAACATTACTTTTTAAAGAAAATTACTATATCTAACATTTTGATACTGAAATGGATATTTTTAAGATAAGTGTAATCAATGTGTACCATACCATTTAATGTTTATGCATTTTGAAATATTTTTGGCCTACCGTTTTTAAAATGAATATAGACCAAGGCTATTTATGAATCCTAATTCAAGCAATTCAGACTCATCACTGACATTCAGATGGATCTTAATTAAGTAATTTGTTGCAACATCCAACCCGAAAACTCTCTGCGGCAGCAAACTAATATTTCAGGACACAACTGTAGTATCCTATTATTCCATATCAGCCATATATAAAGAATACCCCTTTTTAGGGTTACGTAGATAAAATGGCAAAAACCTTATAGTTTTGTCATGGCCGTGAGTCCGATTGTGCAGGCATTTTGCTCAAAAACTTACTACTCGAGAATCTTGTGTGGGCCGCTACTAGGTGTGGTAGTTAAATAATAAAAATATTTTTAAGGGGGCATTGCATTTGCCTACATATAACAGATGCAAAAGAATGTAAGTGCTATGAATATACGCTCTTTTGCTGCGGAACCCTACACTGAGCATGGTCTGACATACTCTTAACCAGTTTTTATCTAATTCTCCATGAGTAATCCATAAGATTAAATTTGAGCAAGTTTTAGAAGCTTTTCCATGTAATGTATTTTATAACATTATTAATAGTTTATTCTATAGTATTATTATAGTAATACATAATAACAAAAGTATCCAGTGGCACTACTTATGTTTCACAAGTAAATGTCATTTTCTTCAAAAAAAGATGACAGTATGTTATACCCTTGTTGGAAAACAAAATACTCTTATTTGGATAAGTTGACAAAACAACTAGAATAGTCAAGTAACTTACCAAATTTTCTTATAAGCTGTGTAAACACCCCAGGATCACTCTCGATCAAACACCAGTCACCTGCAGACTCCATTGTGGGACCTGATGACAAAACATATACGTGCGTAAAGTAATTTCCACTTCTACATAGAAATGGAAAATACTTTACGCACGTAATTAACTATTTTCTAATTCAGTGCCGACTCAAAATATGTTTATATTTTTATCAAACAACTAAAGAATTCTCTAAATTGGTTCTCATACAATGGAGTTACGTCTGAGAAACACTATACGTCGCAATTTAGTTGCATATTTTGTGGTTTTTAATTTTTATTATTTATTCAGAGCTATATATATTTTTGAAATGTTTTCAATACTTACATTTATTAGAAAAATGGTAAATCTTATGATTTACCATAGTTCATACTTTTATAATAACATATATATATGGTCGAATAGAGAACCTGCTCCATTTTAGTCGGTTAAATAAGAAAAATGTTAAAAATTCACATTAAAAATCTGGGTAAACCCACTATGTTTTGAACCCCATAGGCTCCTATATACAAATGTACTCTGTGCCCGTAGGGATCTTTAAGAGTGTGGCCTCTTGCAGACTATGTGAGAATAATCGATAATCATGGTTGAGCATACAATGATCTAAGCATTTTTTTAGTCATTTTAGGTTTTATTAAGTTCTACGTAGGCTCAAGTTCGCATTATTAGTAAACATTTTCGACGCAGTTTCTTATTTCAGAGAAAACAGATCGTTACTATGACTTACAAGCCATATTTCGCAAAATATCACAGATCAGATATGCAAATACCTAAGTGGCAGCCAGTGGCAGCACACCATGAATGCAACATTTATTATTCGTAAATGAGTGAAGTATATCTTACCGGTGCTCTTCTAAAGTAAATCAATACGATACACCTCGACACGTCTAGTCTTGAATCAACCAAAGGCTTTGTATCACACACAATGTACCACAAGAAAAAAAATCATTACTTTGAGTTAGAAATTATCGACATCTCTCTCTGGGTCTTTGGCACAGACCTAATAGTAGAACACTAGTTGTCTTTGGGATCGGCATTGACAAAATGACAATTTCATTATTTGACAACGCTACAATAGGTAGGTAGTCATTAATGTTGCTAGTGCCACTGACTTGTATCACTCTACTCAAAGATATGTACTATTTCATAATCAGGATGACTAATAAAAAATATCACCATTAATAAAAACTTTCTGTCACATCTAAAAAAAGAGAAATTTAATATTTTTAGTTTTCACCTGTTTATTATTTTTAGACTGAGGGTAGATCAAAATTATGACCGATTTGCTAAAACAATCGTTACTATTTGTGAGTTTGAAAGCTATTATTTATGATGTCACGCGTGTGTGTAAACAATCCAGATCTTTTCTGTTATATTTGCGGCGAGTTTATGCCAAAATCGAAGAAAAACCACTTTCGGACTTAATTAAAAATAATAATATTAATAAGTTATAAATAAATATCAATAAATCGTGAGTGCGTAATAATTTTGTGCAGATCTTAAAGTGGTTTCTTTCTTAACTGGATTGCAGTCGGGTTACACAAAATATTGCTGCTTTTTTTGTGAGTGGGATAGTCGAGCGCGATCAGAACATTGTATAAAAGAACATTGGCCATTACGTCATTCTTTTGTACCTGGACAAAAAAATGTTAAGAATGAGCCTTTAGTGGAAGCCAATAAAATCATTTTACCGCCGCTACACATAAAATTGGTACTCATTAAGAACTTCGTGAAACGTTTAAATCACGAAAGTGTAGCTTTTCAGTTTCTTAACCCTTTACCGCATTACAGTGCCAAATTTGTCACACTAACTTAAATTCATTACAGAGGTCTAGTGATGCCATCGTTGTGTCATGTTTGCCACTAATATGTCATTTCATGAACTGTTTTATCGAAACAACAACAGATGGCACGATACTCGGTCGATAAAACCGTCGATTCTGCCTATTTGCGCTTTCGTGAGTTAGCAAAGTTACGGAGAGAGATTTGAAGTTATTTAAAAAGTACAATAAAGTAATTAAGTGAATAACAACATACAAAATGGATCCCCAACACTTCTATGGACAGAAACGTAAGTAATAAAATGATTATCTTGATTGTAATGTATTTCGAAGTTTGTGCTAAATTTGGAACAACATGCAGTAACATGTTCTTTACTTGTTCCAAATATGGAACATCATACAGTTCGGGGAAAATACATAGTAAAATACTAATGGCCATATTTGGAACATCGTGCATTAAGTAACTTGTTTATTATTTTATTACAGACAACATGTCTACTCGACGTTGTGTTGTTACCTTTGTCCCAGACACTAGTGAGGATGAAGATATGTCAGATGATGATGAATATAGAATTCCTAAGCCATTAGAAAGTGTTTATTTACCAGAATAAATAAACACTTTCTAATAAAATAAAAATAATGCAAGAAGATGCAAGAGTGTTTACACCTACGACACGTAAAAGAGGACGCCCTTTGAAAGAAGACATTGACAATATCAAGAAAATAAAAAGACGTCGACGTCTGAATATGCCTCCATTCGAAATCGCAGTAGATGGATTTAACCTCTGGCCAGAGTGGAAGTCCGATCGTCAAAGGTGGGATGTAAGCAAAAATCCCAAATTTACTGCCAAAAGTGCAAATGTTATTTGTGCCTGAATAAGGATCGTAATTGTTTTACTCAATTTCATACTGTCTAAAATATTCTAATATATTCTTTATAAAATAATGTGTTGTTTTTATTGTAAGTACCCCACCAATTTCAAATTATCTAAACTGCATGATGTTCCGAATCTGGAACAGTCGTCTTTGTTCGTAACATTTGACGAATAAGTCATATTTTCCCTTTTTCAGAATATGTTTATATCAAATCTTAAAATGAAATCTATCGATAGGTACGTGTTAAATTTACAGTTAGTTTGTCACATCACTAATTTTAGTTCATATATCTTCACCGCCACTGCCTACAGCGCACAATGGCGCAAATCAAACAGCGACAAAATCAGTTTCAAAGACAGATCCAGATCAGTGGGCTGATATGATGGTGATGATAGTGTTGTAACCTTGTTGCTTGTTCTCATGCGAGATCGATGTTCACTACAAATTCATGTATGTTTGAAATATTTTTAATTGATATTGTTAAATTTAATATTTTTTTTTGGGTAGGGTTCCAAAGAATCCTGAATAAAGATGGAATTGAGGCGAGAAGAGTAGAATCCTTCCAAGTACCTATTCAAGATTTTGTTCTTTGCATTTTAAACCTACGGGCCATCGAGAAAGACTAAATAGAAATTTGACATAGAATTAAGAAATTGTAATATTTTATTAAAAGGATTTAAACTCTGTGACTGTACTTATGAAACCGAAAATACAACAACAGTATTTATTTACATGACATTGTTATTTCTAACCCTCCATAACTCTATGACTTATAAGTTCTCAGGGTAAAATTAGGAACCAATCAGAATAAAATTTGTTAAGGAAGCAACCGCGTTTGAAAGTTAATTTTTACTAGCGTGTGCGTAGTAGTAGTTTACGTTCTAGGGAAGCTCATAAAGAAAATAAACTTAAGAAAATAGACTATAATGGTTAAGTATCAATATAATAATGTCGCATTTCATCTGGCGAGTGTAGAGAGCCAGAGCAATTCAATTCCTCCTCCCAATCCCCTTATTTTTCCCATTCCTCACTATTTCTTTTTTCCTTTTTCGATAGGCAACAGCTTGATTGTATATTTATCGCATTTCTTAAAGAGAACACAATCATGTTAAGGAGCTTCAATGCTAGCTACAATAAAAATAGATTCAAACCTTGTTATCGATAATGTCGATTTTAACAGAAACATCACTGATGCTATATATATAAATAAATGTGTTTCTATAGTAGAAATGGTGACAATATGTATGGAGGAGGTAAGCAAGAGAGTATATTTGTCTCTGTTTCTCTTTGGGCGTTTTCCGTATGTAGAGTGAGAGGTCTATATGTTTTTTGTGTATGCTTAATATGTTGGAACCTAATCTCTTCCACTCACAGATTTGCTATCACGTTTTTTGAGAAAATAAAATCGCACATGGTGTCACACATCTAGCCAAGTAGTCAAATTAAAAAAATAATGATTTTTTGGACTTATCACGTTATTGAAGCAAAGAGGCGACACTGATTCTGTCAATCTTTTTTTAAATTCGAGTTGGCAACACTACTGACAACTCTTTTTCACTGTGGTGCTGCTGCTGTAGTAGATGGTCGGTAAGTTTTTTAAGTTTGCTCGTAATACTCGTGAACTCTTAACTCATTTTCATTGATAATTGCAAAATTGCAATATCTACATAGTATAAGGTTCTGTTACCAAATTCTAGCTGTATCATGTAACGTTAAGTTCTTTTTAAACTTTGTTTTTACATGTATTATGTATGGAGATTTTAAAGCCAGATCTTTGTTTAATAAAATAATATAGGTTTATATCCAGCAAATCTGTTTGTATCGCAAAATCTGTTTTGATTATTGGTTATATGAGTAACTATAATAACTAGATGGGTAGGTTTCATATTTTATTTTCATATAAGTGTGTGTAAATGTACTATGGACTCGATTAATTATTTTCACTTAATTTAGTACCTAGTAAGTACCTAATACTACTAAACTTAGTGCTAATACAAAGAACTTTACTAGTATAATAAAAAATAATTAAATTGTTATATTTTTGGACATGTACTTATGTTGGTACATGACTGTGAGATATTTTTTTTATGAATGAATTGAATTTATTATTATATTGCATGGCAGGTAATTTTCATCGATATAATGGCACAGTTGGTTCAATAAATTTTGCTACTTTAGTAAATTTTCAAACTGGTTCTGTTTGCACATTCCCTGTTTTAAAATAACATTCATCATCATCATCATCATAACAGCTCAATGACGTCCACTGCTGAACATAGGCCTTACCTAATTTCCGCTACACCAACTTTTTGGCAATATTTCTTTGAAATATTTTTGGACATTTTGTGAATTCATTGTTATCTTTTGTTGTAATTAAAGTTCGTAAACAATATGTCAATCACAAAAAAGTCAATACTTTCATTCAATTAAGTATCACATTTAGAGGTAAGTGCAGTCACTTACCTCTAAATGTGATACTTAATTGAATGTTTTCTTTGTATTCCTAAAGTGTCTACCCAATTTTTTAGTTTCTCATACTAAACCAATAAATTTATTTTTTGTGAATTATCCTGTGTATTTAATAGTTTCTTGATGATGGAGAGCAGTAATTTTGGGTACAGAGTTGGAGAGTGAAATTATGTGTGATAAAAATATGCAAACAAATAAAAGACAAGAGATATTTCCTCCGAAGAAAATGTACAGGAATACATTTCTGTTAAAAGGCAGGAGGAACTCAGCAAATTTAACTGCCTTCAGTCATCACATTATGAATTTTCTTCATCAAACTTATTCTCAGAAGTTACTGTCATTTTCAAAGAAATACTACCAAAACCAATAAACATGGCTAAGTTGTTAAATAATGCTGGAATTAGGGAGGTTTTACAAAGTTCTTACAAGAACCCAATGAAGTGCACTATTCGACTAAATTTATATCAAATGGTTAGTGGGAATGATAATAAATTTTAGTTTAGGGTTTTTACAATCTTCTCAAACTGATCCACCATTTCATCCCTTTAAGGGTTGTAGTTTGAAAAATGCCTTCTTAGTGGATACCCTACATATCTCAAAGAACACACCCTCCAATTTTCATGTCTATAGGTTCAGCAGTTTAGGCTGTGCTTTGATATATAGTCAGATCTTTGTATAATATAAATATAGATTAAAGGAACACTAAAATAATATCATTTATAAAATGTAAATGAAATTAATTGAATTGAGCCATTCAAAGAATAAGTGGAAAAATATATTTAATATAACAGTACCTACTTTAATAAAGATACATTTTTAATCTCATCTTACTGTGTGCTGTGTAGTAGTTTTATTTCTAATGATAATTTAATCAATACAATTTCATTTATTTACAGGTGAGACAAAAATTGTATATATTTTTGTTTAGATTTGTTTGAAAGAGATATACTGTTCAACTCTGCTCAAGTGATGTGAGTACCAAAACTTATTACAATTTTAAAAATATGTGGACACCCGGTATAAAGCCTGTTTAATAAGACTTTGCTTTCTTGTTCATTAAAACCATTTATGTCAAACAAAGATTTTATTAAAATTTGTGATTGTTAATTTTATAAAGTATTATTAACAATGAACATTGTTTTGGTTTCAGAGATTTAAAATGTTTGGGTTGTTCTTTGGCCTACTGGGCTTAGTTGGACTAAGCCCAGTAGCATATCTTGCGGAAATATTGGGTACTACAGAACCAGCTGTGAAACTGCTTGTTTCAGTTATTATGGGATATCCCATGGCTATATTCTACCACAGATTAGTAAAAAATGAAGTACAATACAGGAACTTCTTTTTCATCCTCACTGGAGTGGACATGGCATATTACAACTTCGGGATATCCATGTACCATAATGCGATTCCAGCGATAGTAATTTATTGTTCAACTAAAGTCTTGGGACCAGGAAAGTATAACGCGATTTTGACATTTGCTTTTAATATGTGTTATCTCCTGACTGGTTACATTTTGACTGAATCTGATGACTACGATATTACATGGACCATGCCTCATTGTGTGCTGACACTTAAGTTAATAGCTTTGGCTTTTGATCTGTGGGATGGAGAAAAGCAGAAAAAGGGAGAGGAACTTTCTGCTAACAATAAGAAGACTGCACTTGATGCTCCGCCAACATTGATGGAATTAATGGGATTTGTATATTTTCCGGCTTGTTTCTTGGTGGGCCCAATCTTTTCATTCAACCGTTACAAAAAATTTATCTCAGATAAATTCCCTCTGGAGAGTGATGCCCCAATTTATGAAGCACTAGCAATGAAAAGACTAGTGCAAGGACTACTTTATCTAATTGCTTTCCAAGTTGGAGGTATGTTTTTGATTTCATATTTAGTACCTACCTATAATTATGCAACAAAAGGTGGAATTTAAATTTAAAAAAAAAACACCTATAGGCCATAATATATTACAAATAAAAAACAGTAAAATATGAATAGAAAGAAAAAGGTTTCATAAAGAAAACATGTATATGGTATTTATTCTAGTTGACTTAAAATTAAGTTCTGCTCTGACCATTTCTGCGCCCTGCCATGCACCATCTCCTAGCTACAACACTAATATCCTGAGACATACTGTTACTTTTGTGAGACTTACTTTACAACTGATTAAAATATTGAGAATTTTATTATTTAGGTGCTTAATTGTTTTAATTTTGTTTCAGTAACTGTCTTCAGTATGAAATACATGTTATCTGATGAATTCTGGGAAAATTCAATATTCTACCGCCATTTTTACTGTGGTCTCTGGGCTCATTTCGCGTTATACAAATACATTTCCTGCTGGCTATTAACTGAAGGTAAACTTTGTTGTCATTATAATTTTTTATCTGGTGTGCACATCAATAATTCAGTTGAAGTTTTGTACATTCGACTACATAACAAAGTAAATAATTACGTATAATATTATTGTTTACCCTGAGCGATCTATGTTCATCCGTCCATACTTATTTCAAATGCGAAATTATACTTATGTTTTTTTTGGGAATATGGGATTCGCAATATTATCAATTCAAACTAAACTAAGCAGATCCGTTTCGGTATGAAAGCTGGTTATTATGCTACCTGTAATTAATACAATAGCTATGAAAAAAATACGATATAAAATGTAGGTATATACAATTTATTTTTTAAAAAGTGCTGTGTGTTGTGTCAACAATAGACTGTGTGAAATTAACATAATTGCACAAATATAATAAATTTTTAATTAAAAATTAAGAAATCTGCAGGAAATCAGCTGACTTGAGAGTTGAAGGTCATTGATCCTAACTTTACGTGCTTATATATCTGTAGATATGCTGTTTTGGGGTCTATGAACTTGACTATTGTGTTAGGAATGATTAAAACTGCCTAGTTTTAAGTAGTACCGAAAAGATGTATCCTCACATCCAGTATAAAATAATATGTCGAAAAGACTTTCATTCCTTTCCTTCCTAACGCAACATTTATAATATTTGTCATTGTCTGCAACTCATTAGGTGACAATGCAATAAAACTTGATCATCAGCATAGAGCAGACATTTGACTAGTAACTCATTTATTCTTAGTCCACAGTCACTCTCTTTTAAATCTGTCAAACAATTATCCATGAATAGGTTGAACAGCCATGGCGCCATGTAGCGTTGATAGCCCTGTCTGACCCCTTTTTGAATGTCAAACCAATCCGTATAGGCAGTGCTTATTCTCACACACACAATTTCTGATAAGAATTCAGAATATAGAATTGTGCTGGCAGTAGCAAACAGGCATTTCTTCAATACATGGGAGCTTAAAGCTGGCGAAACGATCTGTGTGACATTTGCTTTGAATATTTAATACTGTATTGATTAAGCATTATTAGTTTAATAGTTATAATGAGTACTTCTCATGAAGGCTTAAGTGATAAATATTGGCAAAATATAAATGGGCGTCTTTGGCTGGTAAATAGAATTTAATAATAATATTTATAATATAATAATAATAATAATAATTTATTTCAGAATAAAATTCCATACATTACATTACATTGGTTGTTAGTGATATAACTTAATATACTATGTTAGTAAAACTTATCTACTAATTAATTAAATTAAATTAAATTAATTCATGTATCTTTCTGAAGCATCAGAGCCGCCATTATGCATACGGCACCAATGCTCCAGAAAGACACCACTAGCACTATTACCTATTATTTTCAGGATGCTGTTGGTACTTTTGCGAATTCTATTTAATAGCGATGCTGTTCGCTTTCGCATTATTGCCCCAAAGCCATCCGTAGCCGCTTCAGCGAACATTGCCGAAGCGCTGCAGTACCGCGGCAGCCCCAACAACATCCTGAACGCATTATTATACTGGATCCGAAGAGCGTTGTAGGCCCTTTGCGTATGTTTGACCCACAGACTGCAAGTATAGAGGGTTTGGCAGTAAGCCTTAAAAAGAGTAATTTTTACCGGCTTCGTGCATCTTGCGAATCTGCGAGCCAGCATATTGCATCGTACCGACAACGCCCTTCGTTCCCTTTCCAGGTCCTGATCATCGCTCAGATCTTCAGTCACAACATGGCCAAGGTACTTGAAACACGACACCCTCACTAGTGCTACACCATATAAATATACAGGTGGTACAGCCCTGTCCTTTCTCAACCTTGCCCCAAACACCATAAACTCACTCTTCCTTATGTTATATAGGAGACCGTGTGATAACGCGTATCTCTCACAAACTTCAATCAGTTGCCTTAACGCGTCAATCGAAGGGCTCAGCAGCACCATGTCATCCGCATAACTGATGCTATTAATCGTCATTCCATCTATAGAGCATCCGACACCTGTGCTGCTGAGCTCCTCGATCAACCGATTGATGTATAGGCTGAAAAGCACGGGCGAAGTTAACCCACCCTGCCTCACACCACACTGCAGCCCATACTCCTCAGAGAAAGCCCCAGACCATCTGACCTGGTTAATCTGATGGTTATACCAGTACTCTAAAAGTGCAATCATCTCATCAGGTATATCCTGCTCTCTTAACTTGGACCACAAGATATTGTAATTAACCAGGTCAAATGCCCTCGATAGGTCCAAAAATACAGCATACACTGGGGTTTTCCTGCTAGTGTAGTAGTTGACCGTGTACTTGAGCGCCAGAATAGCCGATTCAGTAGAAAGCCCAGACCTAAAACCGAATTGCGCATCATGTAGACTGAGCTTACCCGAGATTCTTCGCTCCAGCACACCGTCAAGCACCTTAGCGGTTACCGTCGCCAACGAAATTGGCCTATAATTGTCTTTGTCTGAGACATCTCCTGTCTTGTTTTTTATTATAGGCACAACTATAGTCCTCATTAATTCGACAGGTAAGTACGAGTGCCTCAAACAAAGATTATACAGCATGAACAAAAGCCTAGGCAGATGCGGGCCGGCATTTTGGAAATGTTCTATGCTTAAGCCATCATGCCCAGGAGATTTGCCCCTTGTCATGGTTTTAATAACCTCCCTTATTTCTTTAGACGTAACATTGATAGGATTGGTCACGTACTTATTAAACCTATCACTTACATCCTCATGTACCGGTAATCGAGATGCTACCGTAAACTGTTGTTTAAAAACCCCCGCTATCTCCCCAGGCTCAGATATGCCATTGACGCTAACCGGCGCCGCTGGCTTAGCATTTAGTCTCTGGGTTGACTTCCAGAATTTATGGAACTGTTTGGTCTCGTGTTCCGATGCTATCAAGTCTAACTTAACCTGCTCCTCATTATTCTGGCAGAACCTCAATTTTTGCTTAAATGTCTTTCTAGTTTCACGCATCTCCTCAAACAAAGGGCCACACTGCGGTTTCCCCTGCCATGCCCAGTCCATAAACGCCGTCCGAGCGCGCCGGTGAGCGTCCCTGACATTCCTATTCCATCCCATCACTGCACGCCGCCCCTTAAAGGTTTTCACCTCAGCACTACTCTCAGCCGCCTCGCGCAGTGATGTTACAATATTATTGTACAAGGTGTCAATTATAATTCTGTGATTCATATTACTACACAAATTATCACAACAACTTTGTAGTTCAGATGGAAAGTCAATGGTCTTAAGCTTATCCATACATAACCTATGATAATAATCAATTTGTGCCGTGTTTCTTTCCCCCCATCTCACCTTGTCAATTAGCCTATTACTAGGCTTTGCCACCGTATCCGTTTGCCTCACCATCCCCAAGTCAACCTGAATGCAGATTGGAAAGTGATCAGACCAATAGACATTGTGGTGTATTTCCACCTTTTCTACTGATTTCCACGCTGCTTCCGAAACAAGGCAATGGTCAAGCCAACGTCTACTATTACATGTATCGCTTATAAAAGTAAAAGCTCCAGAATTCATTCCCAGTTTCATATAGTCAGCACAAAACCACCTCTGCTCATCACAAAAAGATACAAGTTCTTGACTGAATAATTCCCCTGGATGGGCATTAAAATCACCCAGTATATAAATATATTCTACATTCTCACTCTCTACTATAGCCGCAATTTCACTCAAACATTCACAAAACTCATTCAAATTATCTCGGCAATCAGTAGGCATGTACGCGCTAAAAAATAACATAACACGCCCGTCTTGTGTAGTCGCTTTAATCGCTGCTATCCGACTACTTACACATGAGATAACAGTAACTGAGGTAAACAATGATTTCTTCCACAAAAGAGCCACACCACCGTATGGTCTTCCCTTAAGTAATCCTATCGACGTATCAACAGCAGATTTACCATAATAACCAAATTCTTGATCTAGGTTACCTAATATTGCAAGCTCATGCGGCAGCAGCCAGGTTTCCTGCAACGCAATGACATCCATACTCTTACACAAGTCTCTTATGCATATAAGCGACCTCTTAAAAGATTTACAATTATAACTAACAAGTTTAGTAAGTATCGCCTTATTACTTCCCATTAACATAAATTATTATAAAACTTCATTTTCAATTGTATTCCCCTCTTGCAGGATCCCTGGCCGCTCTGTGGTTATGTTATTATAGTAAACAAACCTTCTGAATGACACACCGGCCGGCCACAGCTCTTCATTCATAAATACACTTAACATATGCTTAGGAATTAAAAACTTATACGCAGCATAACCTTTGTTACGTTTCATATTTATTTTATGTAACGTTACCTGAACATTAGTTTTAACTTTAATATACGAAACTATATCATCCGATTTTGTCTCACTGTTTACATTATAAATATAGAAAGGCGTGTTTGCATCCGCCGCTTTAAAAGTAGATTGAGGCTCCACACTAGCCCTTCCCATCCTCCCGACAAAACGGTTACGCAGTCTTTTCCGCTGTACTTCAATCCAGCCCTCATTTTGTGATTCCTTTTGCCATCTACCTCCTTCCAAACCTTCACGCAAAACATCTGACATTTGTTTACATTCGTTTCTACTCGGGATTGATGACCTCGGTGTTGTTACACGCGCCACTTTGCTGTCACTAGTAACCGCAGTGGGCCTCGTAGTTCTGTCGCATTCGTCCGTTGGGGCCGTTGACATCCCCGTCCTTGTCTCGCCTGCGCCGGCGCCGACTTCGTTCTGCTTTGTCGAAACCGCGGTAGTGGCCTCCACGCGCCCGACGTGGCCAGTCTTGTCGGAGCCGGTTTTTTCAATGTCATGCACAATCGCCGACTCATTTAAAAAGACATTATTGCTGACGATTGTATCATTATGAAAATCATTTATTTCTGGACAGCTGGTAGTCGGTGTAATTAACCCTTCTGGTACAAAAGGTGTAAGCAGTCCAACAGGCCCACTCTCAAACTCAAAATTATTATCCATTCGGCACGCCCCTCTCTTTCGATTGACATTGATACTTCTATAACAGCTGTTGCTGTTACCCGCCATTTTTAAATCACTAATTTCATCCTTTGTTACATATCTTTCCTTGATTATAGCCACATCGTCTTGTAGTTTGATAAGATCCCGCAATATTTTGGTAGCATCCAGGTGGTCAAATGTCACGGGGGGGAGCTTGTGAAGATGCCTTGCCACAAATATGGGCATTAACTCCGGATCTGTCTCCTTTATAAGTGTAACGATATCCTCTATATCCCGTTTATTTCTTCCCTCCTTTCTGCGATTCACTTTTCGCCGAGACGAATCAATAGACTCATACAAAAGCTGTTTTGACTTCACTATTTCTTCTTCAGTAAAAGCTGTGACACACAACCTCACCAAGCTATCCTCGTCCATTATTCCTGCCTTGTTTTGGATAAAGGCTAGCAATTCATTAATTACCAAATTACAGTTATTACACTTCACTATGTTATTAGACATTGTCGCCTCACAAAGGTCAATGACCGCTCGCTAGTATTAACCGCACATACGCGCGCTCTCGCTCTCGCAGCTACGAGCGGACTCGATCTCTATTACTCTATTTCCAAAAGAGGATCTCTCAACAATTACTTCATCTAAATAAAAGAACTTTGCTTATTTATGAAGAAAAATTAGGTAAATTATGTTATGCTGAACAATTAAAAAGAAATGGGCAGTACGGCACTATGTGTAATTAGAAAGAGTTAGATCCTATGGTCGTTTTGTTAGGTCGTCTACTTTTTGGTGTCAGTACGTCACGTAATTTGGTTCTGGTACTAAATATTGGTATTATTTCTACTATTCTACATTGTAGTAGTTAGTAACATAAACTAAATCGCCCTCCATTTTGAAATTACGCAACAATAGCGGCATCACACGTTCCATTTGTATAAAATTATTGTGTAATTAAGTAATCACTGTTTTAAACTACCTATCGTATGTTTAAGTTAGCATTGTTTTGTATTATTACGAAATTAATTACATTGCCAGCCATATAATTTGAATCTACATTATTATAAAGATGAAAGATTGGTATTTTTGAATGATTTTAACAAATAAACTCAAATATTACTGAACCGATTACAAAAATTCTTTCACCAATAGAATGCTACGTTATCATTGAGTGACATAGGCTACTTTTTACTGACATACCACGCGAGCGAAGCTGCGCGTGGAAGGTAGTGTTATATTAATTTATTGTGTAATCAAATCCTTTGGTTTCAACTGTGTCCTACAGTGGACGTCCTATGCCTGATGTGATGATTATGATCTTATTTGCTTGTTTCAGCGGCTTGCATCAGATTCGGTTTGTCTTACAATGGTGTCGAGACTGTCGCCGGGCGCACTGTATCTAAATGGGATGGCTGTAATAACATCAAACTGCTGCGTTTCGAGAGCGCCACTAAATTCCAACATTATATTGATAGCTTCAATTGCAACACTAATACCTTCGCAGCCGAATATGTGTACAAACGGCTCAAGTTCCTAGGTAACCGTAATCTTAGCCAACTGGTTACTTTGCTGTTCCTCGCTCTCTGGCATGGTACTCAAAGCGGCTATTACGTGACTTTCTTCAATGAGTTCATAATAATAATATTAGAAAAAGATCTAGAATCAATACTAAACAAAACAAATTTCTATCATAAAATGTGGTCAAACAGTACCATCAAATATGTACTTTATATTCTCTTAAAGGCATATACTATAGTGTTTATGGGCTGGAGTCTTGTTCCGTTCGACGTCAAGAGCAGCACTAAATGGTGGGGAGTTTATCAAAGTTTGTACTTCTCAGGATTCCTCATATTCGTACCATGGGCTTTCGTTTATAAAATAGCAATAATTAAATGTTTTAAGGCTACCGGGCTAATAGTAAATAGCAAAAAAGCAGAATAGATTTAGGTCACAAATAGAAACAGAAATATTGATTTTGCATGCCTTACGTTATACACGCAATACCAATTTAATTAAAGATATGTGAAACATTTGCTTAAGTACAATTTATGCTTCAATATAAAGCTGTTATATCAGTCACATAATGTGACTAAATCAAAAATAATCTAAATGTTAATTTACTTTGCCTTGCTAAATACATTGTTTAATTAGAGGCACAAAGACACTACATAATTATGCACTTGACACATTTTTTTTGTTTAGTTTAATATGTTACCAGTCTAATAACAATAAATGTTAATGAATTTCTAAATAAAAGTTTGCTAAAAAGGTTCGGGCTTTTGCCCTATTTGTGCCTATTTACTATATTAATAGCTTGCAAGTATGTCATCCTCACTATGAAATAGCTTATAGACTTAACGCGCATTCGTTGTACTTTTAACTGCTACTAAGTGGTTTTTTTTTCTAACTTACTCCATTGTATCGACTAGCACATTAATAAAGTTAGGTCATCTTAAAAGTAATTAATATTTTTAAAACCATCTAAAAAAAGCTCTCGATCTCGACATGTTTTGTGTTGATAATACTTGAAATAATAATTTAAATAATAATCATTTAACCATTACATTAATGGGTCGAAATGATGATGATGATGAATTTAAATAAAACCAATTTATTTCTAAATAAACTCTGTAACTTGCTTGTGCTATTTGTGGTAAAATGTATTTAATATTCTATTAAACAAAACCAGAATTAAACTAGAAAAAAAGAATGAACTATTACAGACTTTTATATCATCAAAATTTATCTTCCCACTTATAAATATGAATATCACGTTTAAAAACGTCTTCTAAATAATGGCTTAATTATTTTAATAAGGGTTGTAAAAAAAGAAACTGGCTGGTATCAGGTGCATAATTGTATAAACAATTTCTATTTGATATTGTATTTGCTTGGAGAAAAGAAAATAAATATCTAATATATAATTATATTATGAATTACAGCGTAAGTGCCTCTTACCTAAACCCATTCAAGTTTAGGTTTGTCTCGTCCGGGTTGAGATGACTTGACCTTTTTAATAAGTAGCTGACTTATTATTTGTTTTACTTACAGAATAAGCAATTTGAAAGGTACTCTATATTGTCTCGGAAGCTGTATCTACAATATCTACATGTACAACTTGCGACCTTATTAACATAATATATAACGTAATATCAAATTACCATGAAAAGGTACAATCTTCACATTAATAATATCATAGATAATAAAGCCAATAATATGCCTTTGCTATTGAGGAGCTTGAAGCATCGGCTGTGCCGTTTGTATCCTCTAATAACTTTCTTAACTTTGAGCATGGAAACGTATGTTTCTAATGTCTCATTTACTCTAAATACTTATTACTATGTAAGTATAGTCTAGAGTAATAAATCAGTGTAGGCAATAGATTCAAACTTAATAATGAATTGGTCTATTTAGTGAAATGGCTCTATGCAGCGGCTGCTGTTATTGCTGCAGTTGTTAATTTAATTATGAATGTTGCTTAGTTAGTAGTAAATTATCACGCAAACAACAATGCCAATTATAATAGCCTCAGATATTTGTATGCCTTTATACATTAGAGTAAAATGAAATTTATAAATAATAATATATTATAGCAGGAAACCGTAATGAAATAATCGTTGCGAAAACGTTTTGTTGACGCCCTGATATTTATATGAGGTCAGGGCCCAGGGTGAAGAGTGTCTAAACATTTTATTGTATTTGTTTGAACTTTAAACTCAAGTCAAACAAAGGCTTCTTTACTTTTAATGCCAGGCCCGGTCAATGGTACCCAATCTTTTTCCTCCAGGCGTATAATGTCACGTTCTCATAATGTGGTGTCACGTGTCACGTTAGAAAAACGACGTAGTCATGTTCGTTTTCAGTCTGCAGCGCACTTAAAGTTTAATATTTTGTCTTGGTGCCCAAACTCAGCTATCAATTTTGAAATAAATAAATAAATAATAGTTTCGGGCTCACGGCCGGAACCCCTCTTTACTTTCCACGGCGGCGCACAGTATGGAAACCAACTATTTCCTACAAAAGAGAACACTTCCCGTTGAAAACAAGACGTCTTTCAACGATTGGTTTTATTATAGCTGTGTGCTGTGTGACTTACAGTTCTCTGTGTCCCACAGCACTCAGTATAGATGCGTTGAGTGATAAATATCTCCTTTTATATAAAATACAGGCCAAATACCACTAAACCCGCAAAGAAATAGTCCATTTGGACTAAGCAGATAATACCTAGTAATTATATATACACTGTAATTTTGAATCAGAATTAATAAACTATTTATTTAATATAAAATAGGTGCGGTAGTTACTAAATATTAGTATAATAATGCGGTATTAAAGTAGGAGAACAAGTAGGGATTAATTCATATATTTTTTTTATTTTAAATATGAAAATTATTTTTAGTAACCTTCATTATTTTTATTGTTTTATCTAGAGCAGTAGTGTTGTACAAGGAGCACCATTATGTTCTTGTAACACCGGACCTTTGCATAATGCATTTACATAAACACATATTTGTTTTACAATTAAAAGTTAATTTATTCTTTTCCTAACTAAACTAAAATTGCAGTCTGCACGTGTGATTATATAATATGTATATTATTGTCACCGCCTCACCTGGTCGGAACATCAAGCTTAATGAGAAAAGTAGGTTAGCATACTCACGCGAAGTCCCTCTTTATATTTCAATTATTAACATTCTTGTATTTCTTTAATTTCACTAATAATGAATCTGTAATTATTCGATTCGTAAATATTACGTAAAAAGCTCAAATTTGTTATATTACAAATTATATTGTTATCTTCATGTAGGTACCAAAAATGATGCTGCTAGGGACCGGAGTTACTAACTAATGCTTTATACTCCATCGTTATTCGTAAGTAACTTTCCTTCTTCTTCTTCGGTCTTCTGTTATTCTTACAACTAAGAGATGTGTCACACAGACGTCGGTACGATCCTCACCCAGGACAAATCTTTTCGTGATTAGCATGATTGTTTGTTCAGATACAGATGTAATTTGTCTATAATATGTATATATTTACAAAAAAAAATGTATTTAAGTAGTATATCAGTTGTTTAGTAACCATAACACAAGTAAATATAATTACTTAATTTGGGAGTAGATGACGCTTTGTGAATGTGGTACAATATTATTATATTATTACAAGTGTTGCAATGATATCGAAACCGCCCTGTGCAAATATGCATGCTCACGCATCGTTATGGACCACATCTATACATGCACGGAATCGCACTCTCCTGTTTCTATCCCATACTGTCACTGAGAACCGTAATTAAGAGCGAGAACGAGAGAGGGGGAGGGGTTGCGGCCGCACACGGTGGAATCGACGGCGAGGATGCGCTCGACTCTCACTATCTTTCTCTAGTAAATGACGGTTCTCTGTGACAGAAAAGAATAGAAGTATAGGAAACTGCGGTTCATTGCGGCTAGATATTGGGGCAACCCTTGCTCGTGCTTCATCTTCGCTCGCACATGCACTGCGCTCTGCATATTTAAATGCGTGCGCGGCCCTTAGCAGTGTTATTTGTTACCAACGGTGTTATTTCATTCATTTCCGAGAACAATGTATTAAGCATGCTAAATCGCAATTATATAGGAATGTGATTATTACAAAACTTTATTGAAGTTAAGTTAATTATTGATCATGTAGTACATAGCATAATTATTATTTTACAGTGAATGATTTTGTAGTTATATAAGTTGTTATTATGAAATAAAGAGTCTTATAAATTAGCACGCATTTTTTATTCCTGACCCTGAAGCGCAGCTACACTCCCCTCCCCTCGCTCTCCCGCTCGCTCGCTAGCTAGTTTTCGGTGTGAACCCACATAGATATCTACCTGGCGGTGGTGTCTTCGCTTGTACCAAAGTATGAAAACAGGTGAAACGTGCTGCGTGCCGTTGTGGCCTGCGCTGTACAGTCTCCCGCTGCACCACCGGCTAGCATAATATTATTATGTCCATTTCCACAGCACTTCCGCCTCCAAGTCCCACGGGGAGCCCCGGGAACGCGCACGCCGCGTCTGCCGACACGCACCGGTTATCGCGTATGGCTCTGACCACCATCATTCGTTGAGGCCCCTTAATCATCTCTGTTTTTAGCAGTCAGAGCCGCCGCCCACACTGGTACGCCGCCGCCGTACAGCTCCACGGACCTGTCTACCCCCGTGTAAAGCCGGCGACAAGACAAGCTAGGTCCGCCCTGGTTCGGCAATAAACGCCCTAGGGCGGACGCAGCATTCTCCAATTTTGCCGCCGCAAAGAATACACTTTAGTCTCCGACTGGTGTCCGACTGGTGATGTGATTTAATGAATCAAGTTTCTTTTTATTTATTATACTTACCTTAAACCCGTCCTTATACTTACCAGTCGGAGAGGAAGTGTATTCTTTCATTACTCCCTAAGGCGTAAATAACTTTTTATTATTTTTCTACTTATAAAGCAAATCCCGGGATTCGGGGAATATCATGTCCGTATACCCAGCAGGACCCTTCGTCTGATTGGATTGACAACCAAAGTTTCACTTACATAATATTTTATACCTTTCGAATAGTGCAAGTAAAAAAATAGTACCTCAACAGTTAAACAAAAAATTTGAATTACATTCCAGCAGGACCCTCCGTGGTTTGAAGGTCTTCAGACCTGAAGTGTATGTCCCTGTATAGTGGTGCATTAGTACCTTTAGATTATCTTTGTTTTCTTAAAAAAAAAGATATTAGTTTATAAGAAATTACTACCTACAACATTTTTATACTGCCAGCAGGACCCTTTTTAGGGTTCCGTAGTTCTAACTAGAAACCCTTATAGTTTCGTTATGTCCGTCTGTCTGTCTGTCTGTCTGTCCGAGGTTTTGCTAAGAGACCGTTAGTACTCGAAAGCTGTAATTTTGTAGGAGTATGTATAGCAATTACGTCGACAAAATGGTAAAATAAAATTTTGGTACATATTTTTTTTTAGGGTAGCTCCCATACATGTGAAGTTGCGATGAATATTTTTTTTGTCGTCTACCCCATCGTGTGGGGTATCGTTGAATAGGTCTTCTAAAATGACTTGAGGGTTACTAACATTATTTTTCGATTTAATCGTCCATTTACGAAATATTAAACTTTAAAGAGCAAATTTTTGTTCCAGTAGAGCGTCCCCCCCCCCTCTAAAAGCTAAATTGCTGGCTTGAAAAATTCATGGTGACAGTGCGTTTCATGAACTTTAAATGAAAACTATAGCGGTTAAGATAACTGTATTAGTTTAGCAGTAATAGTCATTGAACTTGGGTGTTGGATAATTTTGTACCAAATACAAAATCCTTAGCATTAATCCTCTATAATGACTAAGATAAAGTAGTTGCTTGTTTATAACGGGTAAAGACGTGCATTTAAAAACAAAATATATCCATACATATTATAAAAGGCTTTACCCTGACTGACTGACTGACTGACAGACAACGCACAGCCTAAACCGCTGGTCGTACCGACTTGAAATTTGGAGGGTGTGTTTGTCCTAATGTCAAGAGGTGTACTAAGAAAGGGTTATTTTAAATTCAACCCCTAAGGGGGTGAAAAGGGATAACAACGATTGTATGAAACTTCTTTGTTTTTGAACTTTTAGATTTGAAAATTTGTTTTGGGGTACTACTTAACTATCAAAATAAAAAATACCCTCATCAATATTTTTGACAAGGGTGGCATTGGAAGGGTGAAATTGGGGATGAAACGTTGTATGAAAAAATCTTTGTTTTGAAGTTAACGTTTTGCAAATTAGTATTGGGATAGGAACTCAAAATGTTGTTTTTAATATTTATAATAGGGCCCTTTCAGGGAGTGAAATATTAAATAGACAGTTCTTTGTTTTTCAAGGGCAAACTTTAAAATACGCTGGTGTGGACTTGTTTCTCGCACGGTCAATTATATATTGCTTGCTCCTGAGTAGGTAAGTACACCATCTTTAATTATTCTAGCTGCCCCAGATAAAAAATCAAACAACATCGTTTACAAAGAAGTGCTGTGAACAGCTCTGCCCTACCAATAGCGTCTAACTATAAAACTATATCCACGCGAGCGAAGCCGCGGGCAAAAGCTAGTATTATAATATATAAATTCGCTTACTCAGCAATTGAAAAATTTACTTATCTAAAATTTAAAAAAAATGACAGCCTGTACTTTTATGGCATAGATCTATAGGTTCAATCATAAGGATTGAATTATCTAACAAATGTGTTGAAATAAATAAGAACAAAACCAGAATTCCACTCTGTATGTGGTCGTTATCCTACCAACAGCGCCACCTATCTCTCTCGAAATGATCCAATCTTTCAAGCTGATGAAATTGCATTAAAATCGGTTGGATTATTTTCAAATATGTATATGAACATCGTAGCTCTTTTGCTGCGGAACCCTACATTGAGCATGATCCGACATGCTCTTAACCGGTTTTTTGTTTTGAGGCTTTCAGTCCAGACAATTATATTTCCTAGCAGCATTCTATTAGTACTTTTCAAAAAACCTATCGCTCAATTCAAATAATGAGTAATAATAAGTAAATAAGTCAGAGAAAATATTCTAAAAACAAGATTACTCCGATACCCCAAAGACGACTTTATTTATTATTGTTTTATTTATTTGATGCAACCAATGAAATAATAATCAGTTTGTAAGTATATTATGTACGTAGTTTAATATACTATAATATAATAATAGTTTAATAACCATTTTTATCGCAAATACATTTCATAGAATCTAAACGACAATACGTAATCGCAAAAATGAAACACTGTTATTTTAATACGGCATTTTATTATCTACCCTCAATTTTGAATATTATTATATTTTATATGTTTTTCGACGATATTAAACTACGTACCTACATAATATAATATACTTACAAACTGATTTATAACCCCCGTACTATAACTACCGGTAGGTAAACGCCACCGTAGTTAGTGCGAATCACCATCCCGGGGGCAAGCCTAAAGGGTGCAAATGGGAATAAAGGGTAAAAATTTACAATATGGTCAAATATCTATTCGATGGAACTAATATTAATTTATATCCTGACTGTACCAAACTCGACATAACTGTAATACTTAGAAAGCGGAAAATATCAATAAGTACTTTGGAGAACAATATAGACTCCCAGACTCGACATAAACGGAATAATTCTAAAAACACATATTATATTATAGGTAATTATGTCCTTCACTGAGCGAAATCCCTAAAATACTCAAAGAAAACCACGATATCCCCATCGGTGGGCAATGATAAGAATGTTAAACCGAATTAAAGAGAAATTTTATTGGAAAAATATGCGCAGTCATATTGAAGATTAGGTACATCAAGAAATGTTCGTCTGATCAAACAAATAAAGCTTTACGAAAAGTAAATAGAGCGCCTATAATAAATTAACTTCCACTTCAAGAGACCATTTCATCACCACTCCAAGAGCCATTCGAGAGACTGTCTCTCGATATCGTAGGACCACTACCCGAATCTGGTGCGGCCAAACTCAGATTTATCCTAACAATGCATGACGACCTAACGAAATTTTGCTTAGCCTATTTCCTTCGTAGTACCTAATACTGGCGAAGAATTATGCGAGTGTCGACTTTATTTCCTTATTCGGTATTCCAAAACATATCCTTACCGATCAAGGCACTAACTTTACGACAGATTTATTAAAAAAAACGTGTGACTTCTTAAAAATAAAACAACTGTGGTCTACGCCCTATGATCCACCAACGCAAGGCGCATTAGAAAGGTCTCACTCCACTCTTAAAGAGTAGGTACCTAAGAAGACAGAAAGAGTACCAAAGATAGAATTTTGGGAATTCTTTTAGAAATTTTATCTGGCTATTATCTTTCCATAAAGATGATAAAAACGAGATGTCCGCAATTTAAGGAAAACAACATAGGTACAGTGGGAAGGAGGCGTCGGCACCGTGGGAACGAACATTTGGAACCAATGCGCTTCAACACAAAATATTGATCGAGTGCCACCCAGGGCCTCGATTTTCTGTCTGGTGAATAGAGATAGACGCTATGATGCTGAGGTGTTAAGGACGCGACTAACGTGTTTTTCAATTTAGAGGATTTATACATGTAAAAATATTCCGAAATACTTAAATGAATTATTATTATTATAAAACACGCGATAACATTATACGTAAGTCCCTATATGTACCTATATATATATATACCTATATTTAAACTAATATTATAGAGAAGAAATATTTGTATTTATATATTTAAGTAACGAATAAACTTAAAAACAAATGGACCGATTTCAAAAATTCTTCTGCCGTTAGAAAACTACATTATCATTGAGTAAGATAGGCTAGGTACCTATATTATTTATAACACCATGCTACGGCCACTAGGAGCTGAGCAGTGGCCAAATAAAGAACGACAGAAGCGAAGACCCGATCGACTTCAAGTAATTACTAAAAAAAGGTATTTATTACACGATATTTTTACTGTTCACGGATGATATAATAATATGAATAATTTTATAGGTAACTACATAATAATATGAAGTTCGCTAGGAGTGTATCTGTATTCACCAATGTGCCATATCTTACAGTAGACCGATGCGATTCGGATCAATTTTTTTAGTATTAAATGTAAAGCAACTTAGGTATAATGTAAAAATTGATAAGCTAGGTAATCAATAAACATTCCGAATCAATAATCGCCTACAAATTCTCAAATGACTTCTATCACTTTGATGCCCACGTTCAAACTTTTTGGTTTTGTTAGACGTAAGTAGGCAGGTATAGTCGACCATATATTTGCCGTACCACTTTTGACAAAAACTTCCATCAAAATTTAAATTACAAATAAGACTCATTATTGATGAGAACTTGCACTGAACTGCCCCCTGATTCTGAGCTGTCGGAAAATTTCCGGCCGGAAATGGCAGTTTAATTAAAGTTAAAAAACATAATGTGGAAAAAATTGATGGTTATAGGGAAAAATCTTAAATTAAATAGTTTTTAATTTTCTATACGGTACACTTTTTTCTAACAATAAATAAATTAAGCCGTAAAAATACGTCGTACTAAGATTCGAAAAAGTTTACGATCCGAGAGCAATCCGATGAGTCAGAATCAGGGGGCTGATGTCACTTGCAAGCAATAATATATAATTATATAATAATAGACTTTATTGTTTTGTGATATTCAAACGATTAGAGTAAACGTCGTTTTTTAAACGGGTGGTAAGGTAATGCAATTTTATTGTCAACTATAAGGTACCTATACTTTGTTCAAGAAACAAGCAAGGAACTTATATCTTGAAACAAGTCACTCATTCGCTCGCAATTGGAATAGGTACTCCACATGAATTTGGAACCCTCTTTATAACAAATAATAATGACCTAATACTTAGAATCCGTACAGGTTTCTATTTTCAAATATTAGACCAAATATCTTTTTTGACCAAATTTATTATGGCAAATATCTTTATTACCTAGTTGAATTTTATGATTGAACACAAACGGTTAACGTATAAAATTCTTCTCAATAAGTTTTCCCTAACAAAACTCAATCAAAGAAGAATGTACTTTGACCAAATGCTTTTATATGTATAAGATTGTTTAAAGTTATAAGATTGTCAAAATAAACTAAATTGATAAACTAAATATATCTTCCCTCTAGTCCTAATTTACCATGTTTGTTACTTACAGATATTCGATCCTTATAGTTAGCCTATAGCCCTATTGATCGATGCCAGAAAATTTGTATTTTTTTGGATTTTAGCTGGTTCAATTCCCGGGTGTGGCAAGCGAATTTCCGAAAATTTTTGAAGGCAGTTTTATTTCTTCTTAAAAATAAAGAAATGTTCCCTGTGGGTAAAATTATCTATCTCCAATATTTAGAGTACCTAAGTACTTTTATTCCAGGTGGCATTAAAAATTTCCAGCCTGTATAACTTTTGATTGCGTTTAGTTAGAACTCTATTTTTTCACTGCTCCAAGGGATTGCAGATCCGAACATTTGAAATTAATTTCAGCTTAGTTTTCATCATCATATCAGCTCAACGCCGTCCACTGCTGGACATAGGCCTCACCTAATTAACGCCACCGCGTGCTTGAGCTTCAGCTTGATATCTCTATGCATTCTGCAAAATGGGTCTTGACGCACAGACAGACAGACGGAGACCCTATCAATCGGATAAGTACTAGGTAACAAAAAAAAGAATGTATACTTAGTATAATATAAGAATAAAAAATAACCTAATAACAACTTAGGTACCTAAACTTTAGTTCGATACGGTATGTAAGTACCTACCTACGTAGATAGTTATACTTATTAAATACTACGTTTTGTGAACTCCCTTTCCCCTCTGGGAAATCAACCACCTGCTTAATGCCCACAATAAATGACAACGATTTTCCACATTTTTCCGTTGATTAATAATGCGCTATGCTATAAAATGCAAATGATCCAGGTGCAGGCACAGAATAAGTAATTGAGCTACAACGTGTAGACGTAGGTGCCTAGTACTATTACTTAATCTGTGGTGTGGGGTGGCGTTAGCCTGCTTTTAACCACAAACGGAATAGGTACATAACGTGTTGTGTTATACCAGTCTCTAGGTTTTGGCATTGCATTCAGTGATTTACCTTTACCTGTAAATAACTAAAATGAAACTCATTATTTTGTTACGATTTATTTTTGTGTATTAAGTAATAACAATTACATAATAATATAAGATTCGGCGCCTTAATTACACACATATGTAGGTGCCAGGTTTCTGAGGCGTTCGGCGAGAGTTATTGATAGGATATAATCTAATTTGAGCATGTCGGACCATGCTCAACGTAGGGTTCCGCAGCAAAAAAGCGTATCTTCGAAACTCAGTTTATCGGCAATAACTTAAAAACAGTACATTAGTTCATGTGATAATTTTTTTTTCAGATTCTGTTACATGTATGGAGTGCCCCCTTAAAAATATTTGTTTTTATTATTTAACTAGGTAGGTACCAAACCCAGTAGCGGCCCACACAAGACCCCTATTCAGTACATGACATACGGACGGAAGGACGAAACTATAAGGGTTCCGTTTTGCCATTTTGGCTACGGAACCCTAAAACTAACAGTATGAATATACTAGTAGTAGAATATATTATTGTTTTACTTTTTTAATCAGTCAGGTTATACTTTAAAGCCGTGCCACATGGTTAGAAACCTGCTTTCCACAGAGGTGCCCTTGGTGGATTCCAACCGTGTAGCCGGCTGTTGTAAACCAAATTTTATACAAACTACGCGGATTGCAACCAAGCTCCCACCAAGGTCACTCTGTAGGAACCCAAGTTTAAACTTTTATCTGATGGTTCAGAAACCGGGTATAAGTTTATTGTTCTACTATATGTGGCATAGGTAGGTTTTTGTTATTTTAATTTGAATCTCATATTTACTTATTGACATTTACTATTTTATTTTGGATTAAATTGTATCTATTATTTTTGTATGACATCTTGTGTATTTATATCATGACATGTTATTACTTATCTATTTAATGTGGCATTATGTATGGTTTCTGTAATTGAGCCCCAGTTGCTTCATGAATAAATTATTATACCTAAGTAAATGATTATTATTATTAAATTATCGGATACGAACCCGGATCGTTTAGGTTGAGTTTACTTACAGTTTCTAAAGTCAATTTTATACCACTATTTATTGCGACTGTAGCAGGCGGACGAATGTTCCTGCGTTCCCGTGACCACAGCAGAGCGCGACGAGAGGAACACCTTGGGGTTTTAGTGGGTGCGAGCCCCACAGAACCGAGGGGTATGCGTCAGGCATTTCCCGAAGTAAAAAAAAAAATGTACTTATATTGCATTACATAAGTAGGTATAACATACATATATATATATTATATCCCTGTCTCCCTCAGGTATATATTATTATGTTAGTTATGTAAGATAAAATCTTAAATAGAACATAACATTTTTACTTAAATAATTAAAAGTTATTCTATGACTAGGTAAACCTAAATAGATAAGTACTTACATTAATAACAATTCCCTAATGACTAGATAGGTATAGGTACTTATAGGATAATCTAAACTAGGTGGTAAGTATTGCTTATGAAGACTTTACAATTATTTTAAGCACCGAGTCCTGCGCGCGGTCTAGCGGTCAGAGTTCCGAGTTCTGCGTTTCGCGTTCACACTTGCGAACATTGTAACTTGCAGACTGCTTGCTTTTGGTGTGTAGGAATCTTGGCTATAGTACAAGTAGATAACAGTAAACGCGGGACGCAGAACTCAGAACTGTGACCGTTAGAATAGTAGTGGCGCCTTACATGTTAATCTATCTACCTACATCCCTACAATCCGAACCTGACCAGAAATCCTAACCCTAACCAGGTTAGGTGTTAGGTTAAGGATATGCAAAAAATATATTATTTGTACCGAACGTACCTACCTAACGTAAGTATAGAGTCTGGCTACCGGTTCTCTGCACTGGACTGTTTTTTAAAATCTATACATGGCAATATTTTTGAACTGTCATGTCACTGTCTTTTTAGTGTTTTTCAATCAATATTCTTTTGAAATTATTGAAAAATAATGCCGAAAGCTATCAAAGGCGTAGTTAGAAAGTTGATATTTACTTAAGTTGAGATAATAGTATCAAACGCATTTTTTCAGTCTATAGTCGGTGTTGTCACCCCTTGTTTTTTTGAATTTACCGCTCTTTTCTTGTGCAAAGAACGGATGGCCAGACTATACCTAACCCTGTTTGATATTTTGATAAGGTTAGGTAGGTACCTACTTAAAATTAAACTCAGATTTGATACATGGGTTCTTTTATTCTAAGAAACAAAAGAGAGGTTAACCTGTCTACATATTAATATATCGCAATTGTTTGGGTTAGCAAGAGGGTTACGTTCGTAACAAACAACCTAACTCGCGACCGGGTTAAAATTGCGGGTCAGGTTCGGTATAATCTTTTTCAGATGATGACATGTACCATAATTGACAAAATGAAATAGAAATTGTTTGTTTATTAAAACAAACACTTCAACCCACTGCGGGGAAGGGTCTTCTCCAAAGATTTTGGAGGGAATTTGGCCTACTATACCACGCTGCTGGCCATACGGGTTGGTATTGGTTAGGGTTTTGTACTGGATCGTTCTTTTCTCGCAGTGTTCTTGTCTAGAATACTTTTCAACAATACTTACATTTTATTTTATTTACATATTATTATGTAGGTAGATAGTTTTATATAATAAGACCATTTACATACTCTCATACTACTAACATAGAGAATAGGAAAAATATAACACTTAGATATTATTATATATTTCTAAAATTGCAACGCTGACACCACACAGTTTTATTATAAACTAATGGTAGCTATTACCGGCACACTACAACATGTACCCATTTGTGTTTCTGGTTTTATAAATAAAGATTATTATTATTATTCTCCTATAATAAATGGCCAAAATTTACTCAAGAAATAAAATTAATTCTTACTCAAGAAGTTCCAGTGACCATTTAATTTTTACTGTTTTATGGGTTTTTATAACTGAAGGTACTTTTACTCGACTTTACAAATAAGTGAGTAATGCTTTTACACTCCACAACATTCTTACCTTGATTCCTATTGTATTTTTTTGTGTAGTTAGGGGTACCTACTTCAAATAACAAATAAAAATAAAAACCTACAGTAAATAGTAAATACCCATTGGAAAAGTATGTGTTTATCTGTGTTCTTCCTTATCATTACGGTGCTGGAAATATTCTAGGATCTTCAGGTACCCAGATCTTAGCGTGAAGAGTTGAGCCTGATGCTGGCCTGTCTGTACGCCTCGACCACGATAGCGAGTGTGCTTGAAAGTTGCTCCCTAGAAAAAAAATTACATCTCCTCAGGGCAATTCAGGAATAAAATTGATATCTAGATATAAATTGAGAAGTCTATGTCCACCTGTAGATAAGTACAAGGTGATAATAATATGAGTGTGTATTGGTTGAAGTGATAGATACCACAGATTGTATACTATAAATTATTTCTTATTGTTTATAATCTGTGTTTTTATTTTGTTATTCTTATTTGTTTTTTTTTTAATGTATTTACAGGTATTTATATTTTATAATAATATGTATTGTGCGCCGTTTGATTTGATTTATCGTACATAATAAAACATTCATCTTTCTTCCTAAGTGCATGATTGACTTTGACGCTTTTAAAGATTAGGTAGATATTGTGGTTTTGGACCAGTTAGCTAAGAATACTTTTGGGAAACATGGACATTGAGCAGAAAAAGGGATATCTCTCACTTGGATGTAGGTACTGCAGCTACTTTACAATTGATATATTTTGTTTTAAACAACGCGACGACGTCTGGAATATTTCCTCCATTTCGCGCATTTATTGCGACTGGTAGCTACTTGCAGTTTCAGAGTTCAGATTTTTCCAACTTAATAAATAGTTATAAATTTTCCAAAAAAAATAATCTATACATATTTCTTTTTTACATATCACCTTAATAAATATGTTTTTATTTTCGGGTGCCAATCATTATACATCTACACTTCTACACCTATCTATTAAAAAGAATACACGAAATTAAACTATTCAAATAGGTTTGACAGTCATGTATGTTGTTTCTCAGAAATTAAAGGTGAATAATCAGGAAAAATAGTAATAAAGTATGTAGATAGAAATAGTAATCAAGTTTTCAAGGACGTTGACGTAAATTCAACACCTGTAGTGGGGTGATAGGTAGGTAAATGAAAATTCATGAATTGCGGGCAAAAGCTAGTATATACGTATAAAATGCTTTGTCCTGAATGACTGACGGATCAACGCACCGCCTAAACCGCTGATTGGAAGGGTATGTTCTTTGTACGACGTAGGCATTCGATAAGAAAGGAACTTCGGAAATTCTACCACTAAAGGGGAAAATGGGGGGCAAAGTTTGTATGGGACAACGTGATTCCTTGGTCAAATCTACTTCAAATTTTGCATAATCATTCTTTAACAGAATTGATGGAAGACGTGTTTCGTATTTTATTGAAATTCATCCACAAACTGGGTTAACAAGGCGGGTAGAAAATCATGTATTATAGCACAATTTCCGTAACTATGGTTACTAAAAACTTCAAAATTTGACATGTTAAATTTTGAAATAGGGTAAACTATACTATTGTTGGCATCTCATCAGACTTTGACACTGTACAAAATACGTTTATATCTGTTTTTACCCGACTGATAGGAAGGGTATTGTTTTTCGCGCGTATCTTGTATGTTTGTAAATTTCTTTATTCTCACGTTTCTTCCAAACGGCAGGATGGATTTCGACAATAATAAGGTATCGTTAGATTCTTCTCAAAAACCCATGTCCTTAGATAGTAATTATTAAAAAAAAAGACAAAACGGCGGACATTGGGCGCCAAATTGTAAGAAGTTAAATTTTTTTTTAATCAAACGTAATAGTATTGATGATATGTATTTAAATTTAATCAGGAATAATAATAAATACAAAATTTTTTTTGGTCTTTTTAGTGCGTTGCTTATCTGTCGTTTTTTTGCAGCCAATTATATTTACTTGTATATAAATTTGAGTAAAAACCTATGAAAATTTTCAGCCCACTGTGTGCCACCGGGACTTGATGACGAATGACGACCCACCCAGCGTCTGGCCACACTGTACCACAAAGTAGCAGTGGGGCAAATGCATAGAAGCACTGTGTTAAAATCTTTCTCACTAGATGCATATGACTGGTAACTAGTGGTGACTGGTATTTTATTTTATTTTTCTAAAAAAATATGACTGGTAAGTTTCTAAGCTACTTATTCCACATAAAATCCTTCGAGCTCTTACAATAATGAAATAAATGATCTAAGACTAGATTTAATCGTACAACTTAATTACCCGCGTATTATCCGAAACCCCACGTCGGTAGTTCTTGAGGTTTATTTATCTACTATTATTTATGTGTTACTAATGTGTTCGCAAATGAACTAAGGCCCGTGTTATTGTTTAGGGAGCGATGCCGTGAGGGGTGAACACGTGTGCGCTTTTAAGGCCCCTTAGCCCCTGCAATACGCCCTGATAGGGTTGACCTGTCCTCATACATTTTTTATCGTGTTGCGCTTATGATAACATAATATTCATTAATATTTTACTGATAACGAATTGTATTTTTCAATGAAGTCTAGGTATTATTATTTACCTCAAAGTAATGTAAGGTCCTAAAGGATCACAATGTGATTTATCATTAATAAGTACCTATTATAAACAAGATTAATCAATATTATGGCACGTCATAATATTCATTTACGAGGTCTATTAATAACTAGGTAAAGTTTGATCAAAATTCTATACCTAATTGATAATTAATTAAATATCATTGAATAGTTAGTACTCTTAGTACTCTATTGGAAGGCGTATAAAATGATACGCGTTAAAAAATAGAGAGTGAGAGTTTATTCCGGACTGACGTTACATAAAGATTACACCTGTGAATATTTATTCTAAATTATAGCTATCCCGTTACCTACTACTTAATATCTTACTTTTCAATCCCAAAAAAAACGAGGTATTAATCGTACGGATCCCTCGGTGTCTGAATCCGACACGCACTTCACGGTCGTTTTTTAGAAATAGACATAGAAAACATATAAATGTTATATATTTGTTATTTAGTGTCTTGTTTTTGTACCAATAATGGTACAAAAACAAGACACTAAATAACAAATGTGTCTGTACCAAATAGGCACCATTTCAGCATATTGCCGAGCACAAGTGCCCGGCGCTGGTTTTCAAATGGGCCTATTTGGTGTGACGTACGGATGCTTATCTTAAATTAAAAAATAACAAAAATAAAACAATATTTGTGCCTCGATACAAAAAAATATAAATAAAATTGTAAAAATACATATACTAATTTAATATTTTATTCAAATTTTGTTTCTTGATATTCCACCTAGTTTTTTATACTCGTAGGTATGTACTATGTACTTAGGTAAGTACATATATTTTTTTAATAATGTTGTTATAGCCGTCGCCGCCGTCAGTCGTTTGCTTTGTGGGCATAGTGCTACGAAATCATTATTTCAATTTTCATATCACAATATTGTGATTTTCCAACACCTTGGATATCGACTATCGACATTCGTAAAAGTGTAGGTAGATAAAATGTAGGTACATAGTTAGTTTTATTGCATACTTCCTACAGGGAGCGTTGCGACGCCCTGCCCTAGAGAGAGTCGCGGTGCCGTCACAAAGTGTGTGTCGGGATGCCCATCTATAAGAAGCGTCGCTGCACCCACTCATTGCGTGTCGCCACTCTACCATAGGGAGCGTCGCGGCGCTATTCCATAGTGTGTCGCCACGCTCTACCATAGAGGGCGTCCCGGCACGTTCCCATAGTATGTCGTGACGCTCTGTCATAGGGAGAATCGTGGTACCGTCCCATAGTGTATGTCGGGATACCCATCCATAAGAAGCATCGCTGCGCCCTCTCAGTGTGTCACCTCGCTCTACCATAGGGGAAAATCATTTATGGTGTTATTGAAATACAAAATTTATAAAATATATTTTATTAACAAGCATAGAAAAAATGGACCTTACGGAGTACGTCCTGAAAAATTTTTTCCGGCGTATTTTGCCAGCGCTCCCAATTCTTCCTCAATTCTTAATACCTGATTGTACTTGTCGATGCGTTCTATCCGCGCCGGGGCCCCGCATTTTATTTGTCCTGCTGATAACCCGATAGCTAACTCAGCCAGAAACAAATCACCAGTGTCTCCCCATCTATCAACACAACACACTCCAAAACCATTTGCTTTTAGTAATTTGAAGTTATCAATTACCTCAGACACTGTGCCAGCTTGGTTCAAACGTAAAGCTATAGCGTTGCCGGCTTTTTTCTCAACAGCTAGCCCGACTCTTCTTGGGTTGGTTTGTGTCAAGTCATTACCAAGAAGTTGTGCAGGAGTTCGGGTTGCTAACAACGACCACGCAGCCCAGTCATCGAAATCAAACGCATCTTCTATGGAACACACTGGAAACTCTTTTATATTATCCAAATATATTTCAGCGAGTTTATCGGACGTCACATATTCTTGAGGATTAGCATTTGGATTTTTAAATTCAAGATCATAAGCGCCGTCTTTGTATAAATCTGTTGCAGCAGCATTGATACATATTTCAGCCTTACCCACGTATTTGCATTGTTTAATGGCGTCTGTTAAAAATAAGAGTGCATCTCTGTGACTCTGCAACGGAATGGAGAAACCGCCATTATCTGCTACGTACGTGTGTTCAATGGGATATTTACTAATTATAACTTTTTTGACGTATTGATATATTTCTGTGCCAATCTTCATCGCTTCCTGAAAGCTGGATGCTCCTGTAGGCATGATCCCGTACTCTTGGAAAGGCAAGTTGTTGGAGGATAAAGCGCCGCCAGTCAGGATCGTGATGTGAGGGACCGGCAATATAATGGTTGTAATGTGAGCCATATCTGAAATATGTCTGTACAATGGCACACCTTTCTTAGCAGCTCCAGCTTTAGCTACTGCTAGTGATACTACCATCATAGCGTTGCCACCGAGCCTAGATCTATTGTCAGTATTGTCCAAAGCGATCATGAACTGATCAATTTCTGTCTGCATTGTTACTTCAAGATTCTGTTTAATAAGTTCGGGAGCAATAATAGTATTAATGGTCTTCACAGCACCTAAGACACCCATCCCGTTATAATGATTAGGGAGATTGTCCCTTAACTCAACTGCTTCTGCGTTTCTCTTCTTATCAAGTGATGGGATCGCAATACGGAATAGTCCCAATTCAGTGACCATATCCACTTCAATTGTCGGTATACCAGTGCTATCAAATATTTGCCGGGCAAGTAACATTTTAATTGGCATTTTTACAATTTACCTAACACCGGACACAACAATTTGGAAATATTTAGAAATTTAGCCAATGCGAAATTTGTAGATGTAAAATTGAAAATTTAAAACTAATGATGTTGTTACTAACAAAGAGAATATAGAGGTATAAAGTGTATTATCTATGTTCAATTTGACATTGTGTGTGGCATAAAACAAATAAAAATAAGAAGAAAATTAAAAAAAACATCCAGCAAGGAGTTTTAAAAAGTTTGTTTTATAAATTTATTCCTGTCCCTATTGCTGCATAGAATACTGCGAAACAGTTGTTGATCGGATAGTCCCGGGGCGTATATAAACAATAAACGACGGTGTGTGAAAGGCCGCACGTGCACAATAATCTCTATGTAAATCTAACATTACACTACGATAAGGCGCTTTTTAATAATTGAAAAAGAGATTAAAATACCAATCACCTATACTTCAACATATTATGTACGAGTATATTTACTAAAAATGCGCCGATATTTGGCTTAACATTTTATGTTAGTAAAGAAGACCGTTATTCAATTTAATATGTAGGTAGATAGATAATATGACTGTTTAAGCATTTTTGGTGTTTCGCAGCTAACATGGCAAAAACGGAACCCGGAATATAGTTTTGTCTTGTCCGTCCGTATGTCACAGGCATTTTACTCAAAAACTACACGATATATTTTGATGAAGTTTGGAGAATAGGTGTCTCGTGTGGGCCGCTCCGCTTCTTAGTTTATCATCATCATTATCTCGACTTCAACATATTAATATCTTTTAAAAACTCTTAAAAGTTTTTTTGATGTGAATATTTTCGGAAATACCATATAAACCGTAAAACCTAAAAATGTGAAATAAATTACAAAGATAACGCATAATAAATTTTAGTGAATTAATTCATTAATTTAACCAAAATTGTTTTGAACATGATCGGATAATCCGGTTTTTGAGTTATCTATTACCGAAAAACTACGCTTTTCAACAAAAGGACGTAAGCGCTTTCAAGATATACGCTCTTTTGCTGCGGAACTGTTTATAGTGATTGCATCAAGCGTGAAAAATTGCACAAAAATTAGCTCACTCTTAAAGTTCTCTGGGGGTTCATTAAAGTGGTGTGGAGTAGTTAATAGCGTTCTAATACAGTGCGACTCCCTTTTCAAAAAGGGTGATCTTTCAATTTGCTACGGCGTGATTCGCAAATATGCTTATACCCTTGTTTACCCATGTGAAAGCGTCGATTGTCGACACAAGTGTACGATGCTATTGTGTATAATATTATGGGCGTATTTTTTCTTACTTGTTTTGGTACGTAGAGAATTCTATAAATATTTTTTTGTTATTTTAGGTACTTAACCAACCTAAACTTGTTATCATACAGGAGTAGGAGAACCATAATGAAGTTAGGAAATAGCTAACCAACCAGACCAATGACGTATATAAAAATGAATAAACTATTTTGAACAAAAAAATATTAAAACTACTTCAAAACAGTACTAAAAAGCGAAAAATAAACTGAATTAGATATTTAATTCCAAGCTAAAAATACCTACCTACCTGTTTAAAGTATAATACCCTATTACTAATCTGTTTGAAGTCGGTGCCAAGCCTATAGAGCCTAAAGCTACGTACCTACTAGTACGTACATCCAAGAACCTATAATGTTAAAAGAATTATTCTCCAACTCCTAACAGTTAAGGAGTTATACCTTCCATCACCAGCTCATCAACATGAGATGATGACTATCAGACGTAAATACTTGAATAACTTTAAAAAATATATGAAACACGTAATATGTGCCTATAAAATTTGAGGGTTGCCTTCAATTTCCCTGAGATTCCATCATTAGAACTTGACGTGGTGAATAGGGGACCAATTCGAAAGTATACCTACCCTTTCAAACAAAAAAGAATTTTACAAATCGGTTCAGGCAGCTCCGAGTAATCGTTGAACATACATAAAAAAACAATACATACAGTCAAACATATTAACCTCCTCCTTTTTTGAAGTCGTTTAATAATAGACGCTGTTAAAACAGTTGAACCAATTTGGCTAATTCTGCTATTTAATTATTAGTAGAAGTTAACAGAAGGTTTACAAGGTAAGAAAATCATGTCTGTTGTATGGAAGCCCACTTTAATATTTGTTTTATCTACATTTAATCATTCATTTTTACAGTAAATATATACTTAACCAAATATTCTGTGAATATTTCAAGCGTCTACCTGTTGCCGTTATCAATATCAAGCAAAAACGAGCAAAAACTCACGTTTGTTGCCTCCTATATATTCTGTGAAGTCGAACCGAAATCCAAATTGTCAAGACAAGACTCATTTTCTCAGAAACACGAGAAAGTATCAAGTTGAAATCAATATCAACGGAAGCAATGCCAAATTGTACTAGTAAAGGAAAAAAATCCGAAAATCGTAAATTTGTACATCACTGGAATACCTACTTTTCAGGGCACAGAACAGAGATAGGAAGGTTTTTTTCAGGGGTTATGAAATGACACGCGTAGTTTCGTATATATATATTTATATATACAATATACATACATATTGAGTACCGAGACTATTTCCTTTCACCTTCTACGATTCTGTCATAAATCTTTCGCTTTTTCAACATTCATCAATCGTTTCAAACATTATCGCCGGCTTTTATAGGTCGGAACCTTCTTTTAGATCTTCCTCTTCCAATGGGAACGTCCTTCGAAATCTTCTTCGAATGTAAGCCGATGTATGCTGATAAAATTTGGAGAATATGTGTCTTGTGTGGGCCGCTACTTAATTCAATATACCTACTTAGAAAAATTAGAGAAAATAATTCTCTTACATGGAATATTTAACTATAGAAGCTGAAAACATTTTTATCAACAAACATTTCATCATTGCAACCCATAAACGTCCCACTACTACAACATTAGGTATATATTAATTTAATATAACATTATAACCATAGATTTAGTATGTGTGGTAGCGCTCGGATCCTAGATCTATGATTATTATAACAAACATTTACGAGTGCCAAAAATACTTCGACAGATCTTTCGGAGATACTTTAAGGTTTTTAAGCAACTTTTTTATTATGTGAATATTTTTGGAAATAAACGCTCCGCAGAACAGAGATAAGTTTTGAAATGCACTAAAGTAGCAAAAATTTTGTCCCCCCTGTATTTTCTAAACTGTAAGACCTAAAAGTATGAAAAAATTAACAGATACCTAACGCTTAATAAATATTTTCAATGAAAATTATTATGAACATGATCGAATGTACCGTTTTTGAGTAATTGCCGAAAAACTGCGCTTCCCAACAAAAGGACGTAAGTGCCATGAACTCCATTAAGACATGTTTTTTTGGTGCAGAACCCTACATTGAGCACAGTCCGACATGTTCTTTACTGGTTTTTATTTAAATAGATTATTGATAGATCACCTTCAAGGCATTACAATAAGTATGGTCAAATTATAGAATTGTAATTTTATTTCATTACATGGGCATATTGCAGACGGAAGATTTTGTCTTTTTCTGTATGTATGTTGTCATTAATAAGTAGATAAATAACGTGTGAAGGTGGGCTGGGCATAAATAGTAAAACATATCTTTCAGGCTTTTCCAAAATATTCGCGAAATTAAAATATGGCAATAGAAAGTTCGCCGGGTGGGCTAGTATGATATAAAATACACACCGAATGTACATTATAACATACAATGGACAGACAGACATCAAACTCGATTTAGCGTGTCGATATCATTGATAACGAACCGAGGGAGGTGATAAATATAGGTGTCACGAGAGCGGGATCCCACGGGATAGGGAAGTTTATCACGCGATGCTACCGTGAGAACAACGATGCAGCGATGCACCGATGTAGTGCATGTGCAACATCACATACGATTTCATAATTATATTGAGGGCCTGTCATTCCCGCCACTTTGAGCTACAGACGCGCCTAGTGTCGTACTCGTACCGTGTACTACACAGGTAACTATTAGTGATTGTGTCTAGCGTAAAATCATAATATATAATTACGTCGCGCACGAAACTTTCATTGAATATTCTATTGGGTACGTTTACCTCACCACCTGCAACGCTTGGTGGTAATTACGGTGAAATAGAAAAATATATTTTAAAATGAGTTACCACGGCGTAGCAACCCCTTTGTGCCGACGTTGCAACTCGCGCGGTATTGTTGTCGTCAAGAAACGCCGACGCTTAGTTTTAAGTTATAATATTGTTTTAATTAAATATTCATTCTTGTTACGGCTTTTACGCGATTACATTGTATTTTTATAAATAAAATTAGTTTTTTTTAAGCTAATTCCCGATCGCGTATACTTAACTGGCGCAGTCGGTAGGATCGCGGCACGCTTGTTTCAAATCGAATCTTTGAGATAAGCTGTGACGGTTCTCAAATCGTACCTTCGCGATCCGAAGAGAACCTACGCGCGGTCGGGCACCTAGTAGCAGAGACTCTGAAGAAAAAGGGGAGCTGTTGCTGCTGTCAAGAATCCACAGGAGATGCAGAGATCGCTCTGGTAAGTACTCTCGTACTATACAAGTGTTCCTTGCTCTATTTCCTGTGCCATTTATTTTACGTATATTTCATTGTATGTTATTTGTCTGTCTATAAGCTAAATTCGCGTTAGACATTCCATATAACTATTATTTTAAATAATAAATACATAAATATTATTCCATAAATAGATAAGTAGATACTTTGTCGGTACGCGCTCGTTCAATCAACGGTAACTCAACACCTCTATTGTTTGCGCGCTATCTATTGTAATAATTCTTAATAAAAATGTCTTTAAAGGAGTGCGATAATGTCCATTTCAAGATTCTCACAGGTTTAATGCCTAAGTACGATGGAAACCCGAAGCGGTTAAATTATTATATTAGGGAAGTAGAAAATATTCTGTGCTTGATGGATGAGGTAGATCGAGCACACCCGGCACTTATATGTTTAATTAAGAGTAAATTGAGCGGAGCGGCTATCGATGCCATAGCTTAAGATGAGGATTTGTGTAATTGGTTATTAATTAAAAACGCGTTGATTCGTCGTCTTAGGGAACCGCGTAACGAAATCCAGGTAATGCAGGAGTTAACGAGAACTAGGCGCCAAAGAAATGAGGATGCTGAAACTTTCGGTAAACGCTTAAGAGATTTGTTAGAAACGTTATATTCGGTAGGCCAACACGTTGACAAAGCATACTATGAGAAAATGGTTATCGAACAATATGTAAACCAGTTAGAATTTCAAGTTTCAATACACGTTAAAATAGCCAGGCCGGAGACGCTCGAGTTAGCTATTATAGCGGCAAGACAGGAGGAAAGTCGACTTGCATATAATAGATCTATTTCTAATAACGTACCTTCGACTTCGCAAGCAAAACCAAAGGAATTACCTAAGCCCAATAATAACACAATTCGTAATTTTAATAATAATACACCTAGGGCACATTCTACGTCCCAACAAAATAGCTCTACGCCTCAGCAGCATCCACAGTGGATACCAGTCTGGAGAAATAAGCCTGCATCAGGTAACTTTAGGCCTAATAATACTAGAAATAATAGCGGCAACTCCGGAAATCAGCAGAATATTCCTAGACAACAGGTAAATCCCCCACAGAAAGTATCTGACGTCACGATGCGATCTGTGAACAAACCAGCTACACCGAATTTTGCAACTCAAGAACTCTTTTATATTCCAAGCCACTTAATTCAGATGCAGCCGTACTATAACGAAGGTGAGTGTTCAGAAAATATTAGTAGCGATGACCCTGAAACATTAAACTTGTGCCAAAATGAAGCTGAAGTACCTAACGACGCGGATTTTATCCCGGACATCGAGCCGAACGATCAGAGTTAGTAAAAATTAATGTCCAATGTAAAGATCACTTACCTTATATAGAGATACCCGAATTAAATGGTAAATTTTTAATAGATACAGGAGCTAGTCGGTCCACAATATCATCCGATGTTATTTTTGGCACTATATTTGAAAACTATATTAGTACAGAACCATTTCAGATTTTAACTGCTCACGGTATATCGCAACATAATCAAGTAGTATACTTACCTTTACCGCCAGCATTTCACTGCAACCTAACTCATAAATTCTTAATATTTGACTTTGATCCGAAATATAAAGGCCTTATAGGATGTGATTTGCTTAAATTACTGCAGTGTAACATTGATCTTAATAATAATGTTTTACGAACATCCACAGCCGAAATACCTATTTATTTTAGCTATCCAGTACAAAAGCTTAAAGTAGAACCTAAGTGTGAGAAAATTATTACAGTTAAAACTCACTATACAGACGGTCAATATATTCACGAAGATTTTTATTGGTCAGAACATTTCGTTTCGCCGGCAGCAATCATTAACGTAACAAACGGTTCATTTAAAACATCTATAATTAATTTTAGTGACGAAAAACAATATATCCCTAACAAGTCGATGATATCGTTAGAGACGTACTCCGCACCTGAAACAGAAAACACATATAAATTAAATAACATGCAAATAAAAAATATAGATAAAGAACTTTGTAAAAACCTAAATAAAATACGTACCGAGCATATGAACGAGGAAGAGAAGAGAGAAGTGACTAGATTATGCTATCAATATAGATCTTTATTTTATTCAGAAAATATACCACTTACCTTTACACATTCAGTTAAACATGAACTTAGACTTACCGATAATAGTCCCATTTACGTTCGTAATTACCGGCAGCCTCCACAACAACGTGACGAAATTCGTAATCAAGTAAATAAACTTTTAGAACAGGGAATCATTAGAGAAAGTATATCACCATGGTCATGTCCAGTGCATATCGTACCTAAAAAGGCCGATGCCTCTGGGAAAGTCAAATGGAGACTTGTAATTGACTACAGGCGTTTAAACGATCGCATAGTTGAAGATAAGTACCCATTGCCAAATATCCATGATATCTTAGACAGATTAGGCCGTGCCCAATATTTCAGTACGCTTGATTTAGCTAGCGGTTATCATCAGGTTGAGATGCATCCCAACGATATTGAGAAAACAGCATTTACAACTGAAAGAGGACATTACGAATTTTTGAGAATGCCTTTTGGCTTAAAAAACGCACCAAGTACTTTTCAACGTTTAATGGATCATATTTTAAGAGGAATAGATAACGTTTATACGTATTTAGATGACGTAATCATAATATCTTCCAGCCTCCAGCAGCATATAGAAAAGCTAAAACAAGTTTTTGAAAGATTTAAAACACATAATCTTAAAATTCAATTAGATAAGTCCGAATTTTTACAGAAACAAGTCAATTTCTTAGGTCATGAATTAACAGACGAAGGGCTTAAGCCTAACAAAGATAAAATTAAGGCAGTTTTGAACTTTCCTCTTCCAAGCACCCAGAAAGAGATAAAATCGTTTCTTGGACTGGTTGGTTACTATAGAAAATTTATTAAAGACTTTGCCAAATTAACTAAACCAATGACAGTATGCCTTAAGAAAAACCATAAAGTTATTCATTCTCCAGAATTTATAGAAGCCTTTAATAAGTGTAAACAAATCTTAACTAACGCTCCAATATTACAGTATCCAAATTTTGATGAAGATTTTATCTTAACCACAGATGCGTCAGACATAGCTTTAGGCGCTGTTTTATCCCAAGGGAAAGTAGGTTCTGACAAACCCGTCGCATTCGCATCCCGTACGTTATCTGAAACGGAGTCTAGATACTCTACCATAGAAAAGGAGTTATTAGCTATAGTTTGGGCTATCAAATATTTCAGACCCTATCTTTATGGTAGAAAGTTTACGATATACACAGACCATAGGCCTCTCACTTGGTTAATGTCATTAAAAGATCCTAATTCCAAATTAACTAGATGGCGGTTAAAACTAGCGGAATATGACTATAATGTAGTTTATAAAACGGGCTCTCAAAACACTAACGCGGACGCCTTATCTCGTGCTAAAATATTTCATCATAGTATAGATTCATTAGCTGTAAACTTAGACGATAACGAAGATGACGAGATCATTAATAGAATTTTTGATAACGCTCGTAGAGAAGCTGTAAACGAAGACACCCAAAGTAATAGCAATAGGCCCGAAAATATAAATATCCCCGAATCTCTAGCTACATCAGACAGCATGAGTGTTGTGTCACAGAATCCCGAATTAGTCTCAACTAATCACACTCAACCAGATAATGAAAATAAAGGCATTCCCATCATAGCAGATGCTATTGACAGGCAGTTAAAGCAATTTCATGTACGTTCTACCCCCGGGACTACATATAGAGTCGATAATAGATCCACAAATAAAAGAAATGTTATTAAAGATGTGTTTATTCCAATTAATAATACCGAAGCGGAAATAATTAGATTTTTGAAAGAACATACGGTAGCTGATAGAGTTTTTCACTGTTATTTTCATAATGAAGATTTATATTTAGCTTTTTCTAGAGTATATACAACTATATTTAATAACCGAGGGCCTAAATTAATAAAATGTACTTCACGTGTAACTTTAGTAGAAAATAGATCTGAGCAAAATGAAATTATAAAAAAATATCATGAGGGCAAAACAGTTCACCGTGGTATACAGGAAACTTATAAACAGATTCACCGTAATTATCATTGGTCAAATATGTTACTTACAATTCAAAGCTATATCAATCAATGCGATACATGTCTTAAAGCCAAATATGAAAGGAACCCATTAAAGACACCTTTAGCCCTTACTGATACCCCTACGAAGCCCATGGAACATTTATTCATGGACCTCTATTCTACAGGAGGCGCAACTTTTCTTACGGTTATAGATAACTTTTCTAAATTCGCTCAAGCAGCACCTTTAAGCGCAAATAGTAGTATACACATAGCAGAAGCATTGATTAAAATTTTTTCAGTAATAGGTTTACCATCTAAAATAACTACGGATTCCGATACTAAATTTGACAATGATGTAATAAAAGAAATATGCGCCCTACATAATATCCATATCCATTTTACCACACCGTATAATCCGAATTCGAATTCTCCTATCGAACGCTTTCATTCTACTATAGCAGAAATAGTTCGAATACAAAGAATGACTAATAAAGATGACCCCATCCAATCTGTTATGACATATTCTATTATAGCTTATAATAATTCAATACACTCAGCTACAGGATTTACACCTCATGAACTGTTATTTGGACACACAGCATCCAGGAACCCGTTAGAATTATTTTATCCCAAGGAATTCTATCAGGACTATGTTCTTAAGCATCGTACAAACGCTGAAGCCATACAGGAATGTGTTTCAGCGCTTATGTCTAAAAATAAGGAACAAGTAATAACCAAAAGGAACCAGGCAGCTGAAGAAATAATGTTCAAGGTAGGTGAAACTGTATATAAACAGGTGGCCAAAACAGCACGCAGTGACAAGACAAAGCCAGTTTTCAAGGGACCTTATAAGATCATTCACTTGCATCCGAATAACGTCGCCGAGATAATTGGTAATCATCCTAACTCTAAGTCTATTAGAGTTCATTTTAAGTTACTACGTAGGCCTCATCTTGTTCCAGGACCCTCTTCCTCATCGCAGGAGCCGTCGTGCTCTACGCATCAGCCACCGTAGATATAGAAAATTTAGATAACGGTAATGGCATCCTATTACTTAAGGAAGGGCGACTTCTTAAACAAGATAATTACTTTAGTTTAGCTTGTATTTATAATATAAGTAATTTACGATTTACATCTATGAAATTAATGTCTTTATATGCAAGTACTGTAGACGCTGAAGGTACAACTTTCGGAGATCTTCATAAAACCTACAAAAATCAAATTGATTACAATTTTAATCTTATTAGTAAAAAGATGCAATTTTTAACACCTCAGATTAGAAAGAAACGTGGCTTAATCAACGGTTTAGGTTCAATAGTTAAATCAATTACCGGTAATCTTGACAATGAAGATGCAATTAAGATAGAAAACGAGTTAACTGATCTTAGAAATAATGTTAAAAATATTCAAAATTCTCAGAAAAAATCTTTAGTATTGGCAAAAAATACAATAGATGAGTTCAGTAGTCAGATAAATAAACTAGATAAAAATCAGATACATTTAACAGAAGTTTTAAAAAATATTTCAAGGAACTCTAACAGTGTTAACAGTCATTTGCATTTCTTAGATGTATACATACAGATAGATTTTAGTTTACAGATAGTCTTAGATAAGTTAATGATTTTAGAAGACGCAATGACCTTTGCTCGGTTAGGCACAATGCATCCCAGTATTATCAGCACACAAAATCTTCTCGCGGAATTACATAAATTATATAAACTATACACTCTAAAACCAGTAGCTGAAATAGATGTAGGTAACATACATATCATAGAAAAATCTATTAAAGTAAAAGCTTATAGTACAGAACATTCCATAAATTTCATTTTAGAAATTCCATCAGTATCCCCAATATCTTATGATTTGATACACCTTTATTCTATTCCTGATCAAAACAACCTTACTATTATTCCAAAATCCAAATACCTTGCACTTAGTAACGATGAGTACACTTACCTGAAAGAAACCTGCACCCCGTTGACCGACGACATTCAGCTCTGCAACACCCTGGAAACAAGAAAAACAGAGAACACCGAAGACTGCATCGTATCTCTCGTTCAACATAAAAGAGCCAACTGTACACACGCTAAGATGAATCTCGCAAATGGGAAGATACAGAAGACTGGAGACAGCAGCTGGTTGGTGGTCCTGAAAGAAGAACAAGTCATTAGAACAGAATGCAATTCCAAGACCGAATACAACAAAGTAGCTGGAGTTATCTTAATTTCATTAACAGAAGATTGCAAGATCCACATTATGAACACAACGCTTATATCTCATACAAGCACAATAGTCATCAATGAAATTATCCCGTTACCAAAGCAGCAGATAACGCCAGAAGAAAATATTAAATTCGAGCTACAACTAGAAGAAATATCATTAGATAACATCCATGAACTTATTAATCGAGTAAACGACATTTCGGCAAACGATGACGTCGACTGGCCTTTGATAGTCGCAACACCAAGCTGGACAACACTATTGCTATACATCCTCTTGATAGCAGTAGCTATACGAAAATTATACAAATGGAAAGCTGCGTTGAAATCGTCGAAGGAAACCAGCCGCACTTCACAGAAGATGGACAGTAGCGAGGACGCTACAGGAACCAGTGCCTGCTTCCGTCTTAAGGAGGGAGGAGTTACCACGGCGTAGCAACCCCTTTGTGCCGACGTTGCAACTCGCGCGGTATTGTTGTCGTCAAGAAACGCCGACGCTTAGTTTTAAGTTATAATATTGTTTTAATTAAATATTCATTCTTGTTACGGCTTTTACGCGATTACATTGTATTTTTATAAATAAAATTAGTTTTTTTTAAGCTAATTCCCGATCGCGTATACTTAACTAATGACGTAATTTTTTTGTACTTCGTTTCTAAGGCTAAGCGTGCACTACCATAGAATTTTTTTGCGTTATCATGTCGCAAATCAGCGAGCAAATATCTGTAGCTGATTTTAAAATAAATGTTTTTTCTTTCTTTCTTTCAAATCGCAAAACAACAGAAGTAGATAGGTGGTACTACAGTCCACGGACAACGAAAATAAATCGTTGGTAAAAATAACATGAAATCTTACGTAATATATTATGTACCCTATGAAACGATACGAATGGGTTCGAAGAATTTGTCATATTCGTAAATTCGTCCTATGACGCGGTACACGTACCTATTGCTTTGCAGAGCGGAACCAGGCGGAGCGTTGGCACGCATTTGATTCTGAATAACTAATAGGTAGTTCCAAATGTTTTTTAGAGAGCGTAGCCCAGCCTGGATCAAAAAGGGAACACGAATCACGATAGAGCAAGTACCAAAATAAACCACTCAAAGAACAAAAAACCCGCCTGCTAAAATGCAAGCCCAGAAGTTAAAATAATTCTACATAGCGACCATAACAGGCGGGACTAATCAAAAATCTACTTTACAATTTTATGTTACCAATAACTGGAAGACAAATTATTATTAAATATAAATTTTATTTATTGAAAACATCTGTATTAAGGTATGTTACTTTAACGTTAACTATGGCATACTAAGTAAAAATAAATAGGTACCTATGCACCTGAATGGCATCCAAGCAGGTACTAAAAAGTGTATTGAAAACATTTCACAAAAATAGCTCCGCGTAAAATAAATAATAAAAATTGAAAACCACGAAATATGTCATTAAATTGCGCTGCCATTCCTCTGTATGAACACTCTTAAAATTATTTGACCAATTAATATAGCGGTTGCTAATCCATGAATGTTTTGCGTTCACTCATTAGTGGTGACTCGATCATTAAAAGGTGCACAAACAAATGGCAGGGGTCGCGCCCTGCAGCCGTACGACCCGGCACCGAGACATCACTGCATGCATCATTGGCCATCAACAAACTACATGTGTTACCAATTTATTTTACACATAATATATTTTATTTAGTTTAAAATATTATACATAATATATGACATTGTTATTATAGTCTCTGTTGAATATTTAATAAAATTGATGTAAATGAAAAAAATTTACACTTTATATCACAAACGTTATATTTCCTCTTACATCGGCATTGTATTCTAAAACATTGAGCTGAATTATGGCTGCGAGCTACGGCTTTAGGGTACCTACTTTTTTTTTACATTATTAAGGGCCACACGCTTTTAAAAATAACCCCCTTTCCTTGGGTACACGGGTAACAAGAGTGCCCAAAACAAAACTTTCCATAAATGTAGGAATATACAATTATATATGTATTATGCATGTATATATATATATATATATATCATTATGCATGTAGACATTATGTATAGTTGAATACGTAATTATTACTAATAATATTCTAAGGCCAGAGTTTGTTTAAAATGGCCATCTAGTAAAATGTATTGATGAAACTTCTACGATGTCTACGACTACGAGTCTACGAAGTCTACGTGTCGTAGGCATTACTTACTTGCTGAAATGTTCATAACTATTATGACGATAGTATTGCCGCAGAAAAGAAAAATATATTGGTGAGTGGGTACATTTTAAGATATTTTGGAACCTAAGTCATTAGAACACAATTAAAATGTAATTTAACCAAACAATCTTCTTACTTACCTCGTATTATAACTTTCTTTTGTTCTTCCTTATTATGCGTGTTGCTTACACCAGATAGTAAGGAATCTGATGAACATCGATCGGCACGCACCTGATTATTGATAAATAGGAATAATAGATACTTTTAGAAAAAGAATAATTTAGTGACTAAAATATAATAATCATTGAATGCATTCGAAGAAAAGTGAATAATATCGCAAAACTTATAAGTAATTATATCTAGCCTTTGATAATACAATGAGAACTTCGAGAAAGAAATTAATATTTTATGGGCATTTTTGGGACATTTGCCTTGACAATATTAAACTGCTTTGTGATGTGCTTTTGGCTATAAGTATAGAATATGGACTGCCGGGAAATAGTCTGCTCTCTTCTATCGAGCTAAAGAGCTGAGAGGGTTTAGGCCATAATCCACGCAAGGTGCCGGTTGGTGCATAAGACACACCCATAGAATATCTTCTGGGATATGTGGATTTTCTCACGATATTTCCCTTCACTGTTAGCAGATGGTATGTCATTTGAATAGTATTTATAAATTCACGAAGTGGTTCTATACATTGGTACTACCATTCGGAATCGAACGCCAGTCACTTATTCACTAAAACGAATTAAAAAATATAACGAAACATTTATGGAAATTACCAGTTCGCCAAGAAAGTTGATATATCCGATAGCCAGCTTTAGCGTGTCAACTTTCGACAGCCTTTTTTCGTAAGGCAGTGTAGGTATGTGTGCTCTTAGTCCTTCAAAGGCATCGTTAATAGATTGCATGCGGCGACGTTCACGAAGGTTGGCCGCCTGACGCTGCTGGATCTGTTGTTGAGGACATCGAAGTGATGACGACCTCCGTCTATGAAGCCGACGGTAATCTGATCTGAAAGGAATATTTGAAATTTATTTTCGGTTGCTTTCTTCAGTAGTGAAAGGAACTAAACATACACAGGTCGGTAGATTGATGTTATACGGCCGTTATACTCGTGGTGAAGTAAAGATGGTATATGAGGCTAGCTCATATAAAACCCTGTTTGTTAGTATGTTCTGCTTTAATGCTTTCCGTTAAGTAAGTATATCATAATGCCTTTATTTCAATTCTAGTTACAATATCGATAGTGTTCCTGGATTTGGAAAAGCCGGTCAAAGCCAAATGACAATTGGTCTTGCTAGGACCTTACTAGGACTCCTAACGTTTAAAGTTAGGTACTGATTATAATATAAATAAATTTTAAGGCTGACTAAGTGGCATTAAAAATATTGTGATTAGAGTACTTAGTAATTGCGTTGTTGTTTAAAAAGATACCTAATAAGTATTCAATTTTTATTGTTTAGACTTCTTAGGGACATTTTGACCTTACTAGGAACAGGCGCACAAGAAGACCATTTTGGTTGGGTTAGAAGTTGATTTTTAGGGTAGATATTAAAAAAATTATTTAATTTATAATAATTTGAGTAGGTAATGATATGTTATTAGAATGACAGTGTTGAAATAATATTCGTAGAGTAAATTTTATTTTATGTGAATACAATATTAAATTTCTCAGTCTAGTAAAATTTTTACTACCTAGGTATATTTTGATTGTCAGAAATGATTTACCGGATGTAGCTATAGAGAGTCTTGTTCCTCGCAGTTTGGGTGAGTTTTAATAATACTTAAAAATTGAATATAGGTACCTAATTATACCTTATCATTAACTTCGCAACGATTATTTTTTAATAAAGGTACCTACATATTAAAAATATAATTTGTTTGTTTCATTTATCCTGTACATATACAGCAATAATAACTGTATTTTATGTTATGGTGGCCTTCCTAGCCTTTACCCGTGTTAGTCAAAAAGAAAAAGATACTAAAGGAATGGCATTGACAGGTAATCTAATTAGTTAACTAGGAACACTCACATTATTTTTAGAAAAATTGTCTCTTTACATGTTATTATTATTATCTAAAACCAACTCTCTGTACACATTGCCATGCAGGGATTATCGCAATAAGTAAATAAATGTTTTTGTATGAAAACATCGTCGCTCTTAGTTATAAATTATTTCATATTAGCTACTACTTTATAAACATATAGTAAGCATAAAATAAAAAAACATTTAAAAAATCCATTAATATAGAGGTATTTCCCTTGTTCCTAGCTCTGTGCCATCACTCTTATTCGCCTAGGCTTTGTTAAGACAAAAACAAACAAAAACTAATAGGTAACGCTGAGCACGAAAATAATAAGTTACAATAAGTATCTTTAAACAACAATTACACAGGTAAAAGTACGTAGACGTAGACATAGGAAGACACGTACCTTTTTCGGGGTGTCGAATGATTTTCCTGATCACTAGCGTAAAGACTGCCATCGGACATCGAAGAGTCATCGTATAAATACATGTCAGAGCTATTCCCTGATGCTGGAGAACCACTGACTGGCAACGACACCACACTTGAACTATCCATTGACGAACAACGGACACCATTCACACCGTCCATTTTGTACATTTGATATATTTCTATTCGATTCTAACAATATGACAATACATTATGAAAATATGACTAGATATTGTAAGTTGTGTCACCGATGATAGTCAAAACCGAAATGACACTCAACATTGTGGAACATCAAGGCCGGGTTTCACCGATCGTCGATCGAAGTAACTCCGCCCCTAGTAATCTCCACGCCCAAAGGAAAGCGACCAACATAAAAAGAGCCCTCATAATGCTCACTTCGAATTCTATTCTTAGCCCTCATAGGCCAGTCAATGAATGATTGTGGTGGGAAATGTCGAAAGCAGAAACTTTGTCTTAGGAACTTTGTTTGGCTAGTCCAAAGGACAGGGAGATAAACATACTAAAAGTCCTTACCCCCCTTGAGGTGAGCCCGAGGGGGGGAGCACAAACAAGGTCCCGTTTTTTGGTTTTTTGCTAACATCTCAAAAACAGTGCGTTGTACGAAATTTTATTGTACTACACAATGAAAGCTGATAAAATTCTCTATAACTTCGGGTAATCATTTTTTTTATCTAATTATATCCAACCGTTGCCTAGCTATGAGCTTCGAAAAATGGTCGATTTTCAAAAACACAGATAACATTTTTGTTTTCTGCTTACATCTCGAAAACAGTGCGTCGTCGTACGAAATTTATTGTATTACATAATGAAAGCTGATAAAATTCTCTACAACTTGAGCTTAACACTTTTTACCCTACTACGGCGAAAGGGTAATGTTTTTGGCAGTCTATGCATGTTTGTATGTATGTATGTTTCTATGTTCCACCGTAGCGCCTAAACTAATGCACTGTTGCAATGCATTTTAATGAATGAGTTGTCAATAGATTCGTAATAATAGCCCAGGTGACATAGGCTATGTAATTTTTGTCATAATATTTAATGACGTAATTTAAACTCGGATTCTAACCTCAATAAAAATTAAATAAAAATTGTGAATGCCAAAGTTGTAGAAAGTTTTATCAGTTTTCATTTTGTAGTACAACAAAATTTCGTAGGATGCACCGTTTTCGAGTTGTAAGCAAAGAACCAAAAAGCTGGACCTTCTTTGTGCTCACCTCCCCTCGGGCTCACCTCGGAGGGGCAAGACTTTTAGTATGTTTATCTTTTAACTACTCCAAACAAAGTTCCTAAGTCAAAGCTTCTGCGTTTGACATTTCCCTCCACAGTACCTACCATTGTGAGCTCATTTACTAGACTATCATAACTTTACGCAAGGGTTGCTGAGATTTATTTAAGTTGGTTTACAGAATAATTAATTGAGCAACACTACACTTGTTAATTGGTCTAATGAGTGTAACGTAATTGCACAATTAATTGTTTGTTGTTAAGAGGGAACACGGCACACGATTCTTCATATAGTATTCCCCTGTTTTCTCTCTGAATAATGCCTATAAAGCAATTTTTTTTAGCTCAAAAATTCAAGGTCAGCTGTAGATGTCATGTCCCAATCATTTCCCCTTTTTCAAAAACTTATTAGTATAGAAAATATGACCCTCCAAATATTGCTAAAATTGCCGTATTTTAAAACGACTTCAAAAAAGGAGGAGGTTATATGTTCTGACACGTGTTCTGTTATGACTGTATGTATTTTTTTTTATGTATGTTCAACGATTACTCGGAGATGCCTGAACCGATTTAAAAAATTCTTTTTTTGTTTGAAAGGGTATACTTCCGAATTGGTCCCCTATTCATCACGTCAAGTTCTGATGATGGAATCTCAGGGAAATCGAAGGCAACCCTCAAATTTTATAGGCACATGTTACGTGTCTCATATATTTTTAAAAGTTATTCAAGTATTTACGTCTAATAGTCATCATCTCATGTTGATGAGCTGGTGATGAAAGGTATAACTCCTTAACTGTTAGGAGGTGGAGGATAATTCTTTCAACATTACAGGTTCTTATAAACCATTAGTTGTATTCTTGTAGGTTATTTAGGTGAGCTGATACTGGAAGGTATAACTCCTTAACTATTAGGAGTTGGAGGATAATTCTTTCAATATTATAGGTACTTATAAACCTATAGTTGTATTCTTGTAGGTTATTCAGGTGAGCTGTCAGTGGAAAGTATAACTCCTTGACTGTTAGGAGTTGGAGGATAATTCTTTCGACATTATATGTACTTATAAACCTATAGTTGTATTCTTGTAGGTTATTCAGGTGAGCTGATACTGGAAGGTATATAACTCCTTAACTATTAGGAGTTGGAGGATAATTCTTTCAACATTATAGGTACTTATAAACCTATAGTTGTATTCTAGTACCTACCTAAGTTATTTAAGTGAGCTGTCACTAGAAAAGAAACTTCTTAACGGAGACAAAGACAAAGACAAAGACAAAGACAAAGATATTTTATTTGTAAAACATGTGATACAATAATAATCCATTTAGAAGCTTATTATTAGGTGTAGGGTTGTTATGAAACTTTTTGGAACAACATGTTTGACCAAATGGTGTACAAATATTAAATAAGAATAATTATGAATAAAAAGTATGTCAATGAAACCAATTAAAATAGCAAAAAAGAAAATAAGAATAATGAAATGTCGGTGTCTATTAATAACATTACATTGTGCAATTGAGACGAGCTTTATACAGTCAAAGTTTTATCATTCAGGAAGTCGTTAATATTATAATAACATTTTTCAGTCAATATTCCTTTTAAAGTTCTCTTAAACAGGATTGTATTCATTAGTTTCATACATTTAGGTAATTTATTATAGATTAGTGGAGCTTTACATATTACGCTTTTATGTAGCAGCGCTGTTTTTGCTGGGTGGACACAGAGTTTGTTTTTGTCACGGCGATTGCGTTGTACATTGTCAGATAACAGAGGAAACAGGTGAAGGTTGTTTTTGACAAAAACGGCTACTTCGAAAATATAGAGTGATGGTAGTGTGAGGATTTTATGTTTCTTAAACAGCGGCTTACAACTATCAGTACTTTGGATACCAAACATACCACGTATACAACGTTTTTGCACTTTAAATACCATTTCTTTATTCGTTGAGTTGGCCCAGAAAATAATGCCGTATCTAAGAATAGATTCAACAAGACCATAATATGCTGAAAGTATTGCGTCAGTATTGACAGTTGGTGCAAGTTTATATAGTGCATATGATAGACTGCTGACCCTCCTACATAGTGCATCAATGTGATCCTTCCAATTCAACTTACTGTCTATATTTAAGCCAAGAAAGCGAGCAGTAGTTACCTCTTTTATAGGGCAGTTATCATGAACTAAGTTTACGTTTAACGGATTTTGTGACCTTTGTCCAAAATGCATTATATTTGTTTTGCTGAGGTTGATTTTTAAATTATTATTTTGTAACCATGTAATTATATGCGTCAATGTGTTATTTACGTCAAAATTGTAGTTATTTACGTCCTTACATGTAATTGTAATAGTGCTGTCATCAGCAAACAATGTCATAGCATGATTCGTTGCCTTTGGCAGGTCGTTAATATAGACAATAAATAAAAGTGGACCTAATACGCTCCCTTGGGGCACGCCATATGTTACACAGCGCTTCTGGGACGTGAATATTTGCTCATTTTTTGATTTGAAGTCGACTCTTGTTATCTGTGTTATTTGTTGTCTATTTTCCAAATATGATCGAATCAAATCCAATACATTGCCCCTAATTCCGTAAGCTTCAAGTTTATGGGCTAGTATATTATGGTCTACATAATCAAATGCCTGCGACATATCGCAATAAATAGAGCAGACTGGAGATGTTTTGTCGACTTGAGCCATAACGTTATAAATAAATTCATAGATCGCCATGTTTATAGTTTTATTTTGTCGGAATCCTTTTTGCTCGTTACACAAAATGTTATTTATCTCAAGATAGGCATTTATTTCACCGTAAAAGTATTTCTCAAAAATTTTTGAGAATATTGATAACAGTGCAATTGGTCTATAGTTGTCCATTAATTGTTCGTTATCTTTTTTAAGCAAGGGCTTTATAATGGTTATTTTAAGGTCCGTTGGAAAGACTCCTGTAGATATACATAGGTTTATAATGTAGCTTAAGTGGTGGCAAATATTATCATTAACAGATTTAATTATTTTAGTAGAAATGTCGTCGTATCCAACACTGTTTGTGTTTTTTAGGTTTTTTATTATTTTGTTTATCTGAAGGGGTGTACTTGGTGCAAGAAACATTGAGTTAACCTGGCAATTTTGCAAATTATTTACTTGTTTTTTAGTATTCTGGATAGGCTGGATTTTGTCGACAAAATAATTGTTAAATGTATTTGCTATTTCTATAGGATTATCAATATAGTTATTGTCGTTAATTTTGATAATATCTATTGATTTTTTTGGTATATTAAACCTTGTCTTATTTATAATTCTCCATGCGGTTTTACATTTATTAGAGGAAGTTTTAATTCTATAGATATTTTGTGCGCGCTTTGTTAGTACAATAATTCTTTTTAACAATTTACTATAATTTATATATTTTAGTTTATTTTCTCTTGTAGGATTTAATCTAGATTTCCATAAAAGATCTTTCTTTCTCTTACTGCAAATCTTGATGCCACGTGATACCCATTTTTGTTTACTGTTAACTTTTATTATAAATGGTATTTGTGGAAAACAGAGATCATAGAAGAGACCAAAGTCATCGATGAAATATTTATATGCTTTGTTTGGGTCATCGGTTTGATAAACATTTCTAAAAGATAACTCCTTTATGCACATTTTAAACTTTTTAATGTTATCGTTACTGTAGTCGCGCTTTAGAGTGCGCCAAAATTTCAATGACAAAATTTTTTTTGCAGGGATTTTAAGTAATTGGGCAGTGTGATCGGATAGCCCTAATTCTAGAATTTCACATTTACAGTCTTTTTTAAAATTATGTGCAAAATTATCGATACATGTTTGGCTAGCTGGTCTTGTTGGTTCGTGTAATACTAATCTAAGGTTATGATTTAAAAGTAGACATTCAAAATCAAGGGTATCATTATTGCATTTTAAGACATCTACATTAAAATCACCAGCAATAACAATATTTTTATAATTACATTTGGATACATGAATCAGAAGTTTTTCAAGTTTATGAAAGAATGTGTACAAGTTATTTAGGTTAGGTACTCTATATATACATATAATGACTATATTATAATCCAACAGTTCGACTGCACAACATTCAAACACATGATCATTTGTATATTGACAGATTTCTACGAGTTTTCGATATTTAAGGTTTTTTCTCAGTTGGATACATGTACCGCCTCTTTTACAATTACTACGACTATATGATGAGGCAAGAATGTAGTTAGGTAAATTAAGGTTTGCTTCATATCCTTCCATCATAAAATGTTCCGTTATACATATAACATCTACCATTTTGTTTTCATTTTCAAGTTGTTCCAAGTTAAGAATTAATTCATCTGATTTGTTAAGCAGTCCAGCTATGTTTTGATGAAGAATTTGTATGTATTTTTCATAGAAAAAACTGGTTGTTGCCTTCTTTTGGGATATTTTTTGACGGTTTTATTGACAAATCAGGTATTTGATTTGTTTTTATGTCGCTATGTTCTGATGCGCATATGTCAATTAATATATTGTCCATAACTCGGTCATAAATATTTCTCACTCCATATTTATTAATTTTTCCAGTTGTGTATGAAAACATATCCAGTGTTAGGTCTCGGTTGCTATCAAACAAGTATGCGTAGTTATTATTTTGTATATCCAGACAAAGAAGGTTATTGAACATTTCAACTTTAAAGTTATATATTGGTGCTCCTGTTATGTATGTTGGTGTACAGATAATTATATTTGTATTTGTAATCTTTTTTAGCGACTCTTTCATCATGGTTATCATATTAATGTGATTTCTTTCCACTTTGACATCATCTTCACCGATCAGGATTATACAGTAATCATTTATGGTAAATTCTTTCAACTTAGTTTCAATGTTATGTAAAAGCTTCGCAGAACCGCCGTGAATTACATAGCGACAGTAGTCAAAATGTTTAGAGAAAACGTCTTCAATTGTGGATAGGGATCCTCTGGAATTAGTACAACTCAAAATATATAGTTTATTTTTCTTTTGCGTAAGGTTGAATTTCACAGATGTGTTTTGTTGTTTTTTGTTACTATAGGATAGTTTGGTTGTAGCATCTTTTGGTTTATCTAGTGCCTTAGTATAGGTAGGACTAGTTTGCGGGCCTGTATTTTGCATGGTGATTATGCTTTGTGTACACTCTGTATTTGGTTGTAGTATCTCATTATTTTGGCTGCATAAAGCGACGCTTGTATTGGGAAATAATTTGTCTGTTGATAACTGTGCTATGGGTTTTCCTTCAGGCGTTGAGGCATTTTTATGAGCCCCATCTCCGGCGTTATTATTTGAGATATTAGGCGGTGTTATTTGATGCCTGGAATAATTTTTTTTGCAGATTGACTTTGGAGTGTACCTTTTCCTGTCAGGCGTAAGACAGATTTTTTTATAGGTTTCTGAGGTTTTTAGAGATTTTTGTAGATCGGATTTCAACCGGAAATTTTCGATATGAAGATTTTCTATTTCTTGGTGAGCGCTCATAAGTTGTAACTTAAGCGATTTTATCTCTTCATTTAGATCAATGATAGAATAATTATCTGAGTTATTATGCAGACTGTCTGGTATGCTCAACATTGTGCTATCAAATAGAATTTTTTCATCGGCGTTCTCCATATCAGATATGTTTGTCAAAGAACCCGCAATGTTTTGTTTCCGGTAAGTGATGTTATTATAGTTAGTAGTATCCATCTCTAAATTATTCGACAAACTTTGTTTTATTTATTTATTTTGAGTTATGATACTTGTTCCCTCACTTTACTTGAATAGTATTTTAAGAAGGATAGAAAACACTCACAAAAAGTCGTCGCCAGGCGCTCGAGGTTTGGAACCACGACTTCTCATTATGTGGCAGACGCTTAAACCATTCGGCTACGGTGTCTTGATATTGAGTTGATGAAATTAGATATTAGTATTTTAGCGATGAGAAATTCAAACTGAACAAAGCCGTTAATTATGACAGTTGCTCAGGAATTTTTTCCACTTGACGTACACTTTGAGTTATTTTAAAAACGTGTTAAAGTAATTTTACACTGGTTTTGTATTATATGGTCATTTTGTATGCTTTTTAGGAGAAACTTTAAGGTGTTTAATATAATATCACTGAGTATTTTCAATTTTGTGGTTTGTTATAACAATTGTTTTTGTTTACACTCGCGTTTTTATACACTTTTGTTAATTGTCTTGATAACATTCACACTGATTTATTGGACTATTATAAGTAGATTTATGGGATAAGATCTACATAAACACGATTATAAGTATTTTTAAAATTAGTGTAAACAAGGAGCTATTTCACTGAGATGTTAGCCAGATAGCGCAATCTAGCGGGATGGTAGGCGGAGGAGTAAGAAGATGATTTCTTTAAATATCACATCCATGTATAAACCTTAAGTTGTGTTATTTCAAGTGTCTGAGGTGAGAGCTCTTGATGGAAGATAAAGTTGTATAATTTAAAGGAATTCTTAGATAATATTTTAAGTTTTCGATACCTATAATATCTAACCTGCATTGTATACCTATGCTTGTTACCTGTCACATTTTATAGGAAAAAAAAAAGTCATAAAAAGCTGAGAGTTGGATTCCTCTGCAATCAGGTTGTGTTGTTAGAATATTCAAATAGACGTTCCCTTCTATCGAAGATTCTTTATTTCGGTTTTCCGTCTTAGTTTGCCAGCTAGTATTATTAAATCTGCTACCTAGATAAAAAGTATACTAAAAATTGAAAAATAAACTATTTTTAACATAAAAATATTAAAACGACTTCAAATCAGTACTAAAAAGCGAAAAATAAACTTAATTAGATATTTAATCCCAAGAAAAAAATACCTACCTACCTGTTTAAAGTATAATACCCTATTACTAATCTGTTTGAAGTCGGTGCCAGCCTGTTTTCTTGTGCACAATACACAATACCCCAGTGTTTGAAGACAAAAGTCTTCAACCAACATTTGTTGCCAGTGATGACTTAGGGTACTGAGACGTGGCCGATAACTATGGGCCTCAATAAAAAGCTCACTGTCACTCAGCGAGCCATTCTCGATGTTTCCCTGCGTCATCGAATTAGAAATTAGGAGATCCGCAGGAGAACTAAAGTTGTCGACATAGTTTACCGAATCGCACCGCTAAAGTGGAAGTGGGCAGGGCCATCGGTTCTACAAGCTATGTGCTTGTAGAACTGCCCCCTGATTCTGAGCTGTCGGAAAATTTTCGGCCCGAAATTTCAGTGTAATTAAAGTTAAAAAACATGTTGTTAAAGAAATAAATGGTTGTAGGAAAAAAATCTTAAATTAATCAGTTTTTAATTTTCTATACTTCAGACTATTTTCTAACATTAAATAACATAAGCCGTAAAAACACGTCGTACTAAGATTCGTAAAAGTCTACGATCCGACGAGTCAGAATCAGGGGGCTGATGGCCGATGGGTGAAAAAGGTTCTCGAGTGGCGAACATGTATGCGCGTCAGATGGACCGCGAATCGCTCGCGGTGGCGTAAATTAGGTGAGGCCTTCGTCCAGCAGTTGACGTCTTTGGGCTGATATGATGATGATGATCATTAGGTTACCGTTTTATATTATTTGGTGATTGAATTTTAGTGACAATTCAATTTTGGGCTCAAATATTTATTTGATAGGTATTAGGTACCAGGTAGGTCATTGAAAACACAATTAGTTATTTATTTTGGTGAATATTAAAATCATACACATTTATTAAAAGCTCTTTAACAATTAAAAATATATTAGAAGTTAGAATTACATTATAATTATCAAAATATACAAATTAGTAAATATAAATAGTAGGTACCTACCGTACAAATACCCGTACCCAGCAGTGGGACGGTAATGGGTTGTTAGTGATGAAACAGTACCTAAGTAAAATACTGCTTTCCAAGTAGCGAATACAGTCTGATCTCTCTTTTTAATGTCAATCAGTAAACCATAAGTATGGGTTATTAAGATTATGTTTACAAAAGGATTTCATCATCTTTTTGGCGACGATGACGGCCATGCAGCATTCTAATAGAGATTTACCTAAATGCTGCTTACATAATGTAGGTATCTAATAAAGCTAAGGTAACACCCAATTAAGGCTATATTTGAAATTCGTCACATCTTATTGCCCGGCGCCTTTTTCTTGTAAAAATTCATTGCTTTGTCATCGGGAGGACGTTTTGTATTAATTTTACTAGCTAAACCTTGAAATCTGTAATTAAAACTTAATATTAATTAAGCACCTAGGTAATAATAAAGGTCTGGTCATGATTTGTTATACAAGTAACTAGTCATGACTGTAGGTGAAGTTCGAATCCTCAAGTCCATAATCTCAAATAGGTATCTCGAATCTCGTATAGCTTTCGTTCCAAAAGCAAGCTTTATTTATGCATATTTCTAATATCACAGAATAAGTAATAGTACTAACGTACTGTTAATATTATAAATACAAAAGCTAGGATAGAATCGGATAGATGTTTGTTACTCGATCACGCCAGAATCGTTGAAAGGATATTTATGAAATATGACATGCAAGTTTGGAAAAGCACATAGGCTACTTTTACCGACACACAAGGAACTTATATCTTATAGGAGATATAAGTTCCTTGCCGACACACTACACGGGCGGACCTTCGGACGGAAGCTAGCAGAAGCTAGTGTCACATAAAGTGGACCTAACTACTTAATGGTAAGTAAAGGTTTGTCCTAAAAAATCTCAAATTTATCTATACGACCACTTATTTTTTACCAGTAATGCCGTAAATGCACCTTGTTGTTATATACAGACATTTCGATGGCGGAACTTGCTGAAGATTGCCAAAAAGAGTGTTTTCAAAATGAGGAGTTTTTCACGCTTGGTTCTTTAAAGGCACGTAACTTCTAAAATTTTTAACTTCTAAAAATGTTTTATTCAATATATGAATTTCCAATAACCAATTTTTAAACTCACAAGCAGGAACACAACATGACAACACTACACATTATGACTGCGGTCTTCTGTACTTACTTCTTCATTTTAAAAGGTTCCTTTTTGTCTTGTCTAACTGGCTGATAATCATTTTTAAAACCCATCACGTATCGCTTTACAATGTCCACGTGGGTGGCCGTTATGTCTGTGTACATACGTTTTTGCCACATTTCTCTCTCCCTCATCCACATTCGTTGATACTCATAAGACAGTAACCACTCTATACGTGGATTACCTTCCTGTAAATTGAATAAAAACTTCAGAAACATTATTTACAGAATAACTTTTTCTCTAATCTGAGGGTATCTGATACAATTATAATATGAATTTGGAGACCAAGGTATTAAATTCTTATCAGATGATTAGTGGCATCATTGGTAGATAATGTCTTGATTTGACTGTTTGATGAGGGAAAGGTAGATAGGTACAATTATTGTGATATTTTTGCCATAAAATACCTTCAAATTGGAAGGGCTTTTATATAAAAAATCATGTCTCCACATCGGTAGGCAGGTACCTAACCTAAATAGGGACATAACGTGACCATCCAGATTATAAAACAACATCTTTAACCAAACTTATTACAGTAGCCATTTTATAATTTTTTAATATTTCTTTACCATAAACTTCCAAGGGTGAGGATAATGTTTAGGAAAATCTGATGATACTATATTGTGTGCGGGTCTACAAGAGGTGACCTTCTCCCACTTAATTCCTGTGATCCGCACCATGTTTATGCCTAGTAATAACTATAAATAAACATAAAGAGCAGGTGACCAATCTGACCTGAAAACACTGCGAAATGATACTGTGTAGGTACTAATAGATTAAAACATAGATAATTAATTAAAAACTGTGAATCTCAAGTGAAGTTATCATTATGATTTTTAATAGTAAAATATAGGTATAGAAAGCCTGCAAAAATTAGATAATTACATTAAAATCACAGAGACCTATCAAATTACTAGTTGTTTTCTTTAATCATGTGATTAGTTATGAATACCCTTCTAACAACACTTATCAATTGTTGCGTCACTTTCGGTGGCGAATTGGATAGGTATTTCCAATGATAGGTATTGTATGTTAAAAACAATATCATTGGGTATTTCTTTTGGAAAAAGTTGCATTCGCCACCGGCGGAAAAACAATTCAGCTTATGTTGAACAGTCCATAATTATATATATATATATATATATATATATATATCTGTGGTTGAACAGGTACCTATGGAGTGCCTCCTTATTTTTTTAATTATTATACTTATATCAAAACGGACACCTACTCTCTAAAGAAATGTCATCAATATACATACCTAGAGTAGTTTTTGAGTAAAATGCCTGTGATATAATTACGGACGGATATGAGGAAACTATGAGGGTTCCGTTTTTGTTATTTTGCCTACGGAACTCTAAAAACTAAAAAAAAACTTCTTTTTCTTTCTCTTGTTTTCTTTTTAGTTTGAAACATTTTTTTATTATAGTTGTACCTATCAGTAATTTAATTTAGAAGGTAGATGTAGTTAGTTAGTCAAAAAAATAAAGTTTCAAAAGCTATAACCCGACTAGGTACGTACTACGAATGAGTAAATTAAATAATTAAAATAACCCGACTACTGAAAATCAACAGATAAGCAACACACTAAAAAGACCGAAAAATGGTTGTAATTAAATTTAAATAAGTACCTACATAACTTAAGTATTAGTAGTACATAATTATATTTATATATAACATATTTGCTCGTAAAAAGTCTCTTATTTCACCAATTTCAGTGTCGTAATGTATCTCATTACGCATTAGTGCGGTAATGTAAAGTAAAATGCACGGCTTCTTACGATCACAGACTATAATTATAGTAATCAAGATGCTCCGTCTAAAACGAACGGTACCTACTTTTTTAAATCTTAGCAAAAAAAAAGTTTTTTATGTCAGAAAAGTGGTCAATATTTTATGATTAAAATTAACTTTGGGAGATAAAATAATTAATTATTAAAATATATATATATAAAATAAACATTTAATTCTTTAACTTAATTAATTTAGACCATAAATTACAACCATTTATCTGTAATAAAACACAAAAATATTAATTTACTTTATTAGTAACAATGGCTGTTTTTGTCTTAAAAAAAAGCGTTGATACGCGCGCATCGATAATTTGTGACAAGTAAAAATTATTCCGCGCGCTTTTTCTTTTCGCTGTGTTTGTTTTTTTCTAAGATAGTCTGAATTTTAATTTTCTAGTGCGGTGTATGTAATGTAAAATGTACGGTTTATCAAGACCACAGACTAATAATCAAGATGCTCCGTCATAAACGAACGGTACTTTTTTAAATCTTACAAAGAGTTTTTAGGTCAGAAAAGTGGTCAATATTTTATGAATAAAATTAACGTTGCGAGATAAAATAATTATTATATATATAAAATAAACATTTAATTCTTTAACTTAATTAATTTAGACCTTAAATTACAACCATTTATCTGTAATAAAACACAAAAATATTAATTTACTTTATTAGTAATACTGGCTGTTTTTGTGCCTTTGCCTTAAAAAAAGCGCTGATGCGCGCGCATCGATAATTTGTGATAAGTAAAAATGATTCCGCGCGCTTTTTCTTTTCACTGTACATATTTGTTTTTTTTAAGAAAGTCCGAATTTTATTTATTTCCTCGCAAATATGTTATAAAACGTCGTATGACATACGTGCGCTTTGATAATTACAGCCTCTGCTTTCTTACTTACTTACTTTAGGCTATATAAAATTTTATCAAAATTTTATAAGTAGGTATAGCCTGTGTCACCCGGGCAAATATTACGAATCTATTGACACCTCATTCATTCATCGGTTCAGTAGTTTAGGCGCTACGGTGGAACATAGAAACATACATACTTACATAGACTGCCAAAATCATTACCCTTCCTTTTGTCTTCGTCGTAGTCGGGTAAAGATAGATCCAAACCTTATGTCGAATAAAACAGACGCATCCCTAATGCCATTATATTATATATATTATATAGCTTCTGTGGCACTGCAAAATTTCAACCTGTATGTATACCTATTAAATAAACCTGAATATTAGGTACACGTGGGCACAAAATTCCAAAAAAGTCGAAATAACCATTTGAGATTGAGAATCACATAGAGAAATCATACAAACTTTTGTTTTGAATGATTCATGGTATCGAACCACTGCGTACAAAAAACAAGTTCTGTATGTACTTACCTACCCTAATCATTTTAATTATCTATATTATTTGGACCACTGTAATTTAATAAATATGGGTTATTAAATACTATTAAAACGCCTATCCGGCTATCATCATCATCATTAGCCTGTACTAGTCCACTGCTGGACATATGCCTCTCCAATTGCACGCCACTGAGTACGATTTGCAGCTACTCTCATCCAGCGTTTGCCAGCCACCCTGCGAAGATCGTCACTCCACCTAGACTGGGGGCGTCCTACACTACACTTGCCGAGACGAGGTCTCCACTCTAAAACCCGTTTTATCCGGCTATAACAGCCTATAATGGCACACACTATAGTCATTTTTGTTGTAGTACAAATGAATTATTTACTATTAAACTTACTTTTTATAAACTTTTTTACAATTCACACTTCGAGTACCTACTGCACCTAGCCCATCAGTTGGTGGTCAAACAAACTGGCTGGTGGCCTTTCAAGACGGTATATAATCCTTATGCTATCTCACTATGTTCAATGGCGATAAAGCGTTAGTAAGAGCAGTATTGCCTATACGTCCCCAGCTCTCACTTAATACACTCACTCCTTTACCTCCTTGGTGACAATAAGTATGGAGGAGGTAAGCAAGAAAGTATATATTGGTATCTGTTTATCTTTGGGCGTTTTCCGTCTGTAGAGTGAGAGGTCTATATGTTTTTTGTGTGTGCTTAATATGTCAGATCCTTATAATAGTACATCCATGGTTTCTATAGTAGAAATGGAGACAAGGCAATACAAGGAGGTAGGTGAGACAGTATTTTTGTCTCTGTTTCTCTTTGGGAGTTTTACGTGTATAGAGTGAGAAGTCTTTAATTTTTTTGTTTATGCTCAATATTTCCAGTCTCTATACCAATATAGGTCTTTGCAAAAAATTTTCTTTCAATGATATCGCTTTTGACAAACTGACAAATTTTATTTTTCTGTCTGTCAAATCAAATGTCAATGTCAATACATTCAAAACTTTGAAGGAACTAGGAAGCCTTCATGACCAAATTATTTATCGTTATTAAATCGGATTTGCACTTTCGATTTCTTTGAAATTTCGTTACATGATTTTGGCGAACAGAATCCTGTATTCAATTATACTTACCTATCTTTTTGTGCATACTTTATTGTATCGTCAATAAAAAATAAGCCAGTATGTTCATAGTTGGTCTTACTGGTGGACTTGCGACTGGGAAAAGTACTGTCCTTTCAATATTTCGAGAGAATGGCATAGCAGTAATTGACGCAGACGAGGTAGCCAGGAAAGGTAATTTGATTTTTATTTTACACGCCAGCAATTTCACTCAAGATACAGCATGTAATGCAATTGTTGAACGAACAGAGCTACAGTTACTTATATGCCAACATAATATAGTGTAATTGCAATTTAGTTGATTTTGTTTGGCACTTTCATCTTCTTCCGTTCGTTTAACAAAATATATTATCTTATGTCTGTATTTATTTTTGTTATATTTTCTCGTTTTTGTTGATGGTGCACAGCTAAAAGGGTATGGTAATAGAACAGATCCCTGCAGTTGGACTATCAATATCCAGGGAACAGACCAGATTATTTTTATTAAATTTAAAATCAAAGGCATACATTTTAGTATCCAAATGGTGTATTCTAGTTTACACCAGCCAGTATTATAGATTGGAACTCATATCCTTTGAAAATTACTCCATATATAAAAGCCAAATATTATCGTAGATAAAAAAAGAGTGCTAATTAATATGAATACTATCTCAGCACTATACCTACCTGACAATAACATTTATTTTAATTGCCAAACATTTCACAATGCTTTAAACTTGTACAAGGCCACATTCAGATATTCTTTTAATGTATTAAGAAACCTTCAAGTCATACAATAATTATATGTTGGTACATTTTATTCATGTATTTTATGTTAATTAATTTACTGTGTATTTGTTAGTTGATATTATGTTTCCTCTTCATACATATCCGTCCCTCTCTTATATTTTAACATTAGCTAAACTTGACAAGCGCATGCATGCCTTGTGCGCAAGCAAGCATGAGAGCTATAGTTGACAAAAATAAGTTACATAAAAATACCAAATAAAGATATTTATAACATTGCTTGCCGCACAGAGCACAGAGATGCTGTTATGGTGTGGTTCAAATAGTTAACATGGATTTATTCCTTCTTAAGAAATATTAGACTTGGAAATTAGTTTTAGTGTGTTATGAAGATGTCTATAATATAAAAAAACAAATTACTTTTACATAATAAGAAGCTCATTGAGGAGCGAATAGGTTTAAAGGGTGGGCAACATATATGTGATGCTCCTGTTGTTGTAGGCGTCCATAGACTAACTGCTTACCATCAGGGGACTTTATGCTTGTTTGCTACCACTGTGGTAAAATAAGGTCCATAGGTTTTCATAGATATTTTATTTGATACTGTTCATGATACAAACCTTTAATCTGATTAGGTCTCATGCAATTTAATATTAGTTAAAACATTAGATGTGATATAGTGGACTGTATTATAAAAATTTGGTAATCCATTGCTGCCCTAACTTATGGGTATCCCAAGACCAGGTGTATTCCACTCTGCATTGTCACTGTCCCTATTAGCTAGTGTCATTCAAACTTCAAATCTTTTATTTCATATAGATCAAATACATGATACTTATGAACGCCAATATACAAAGCCAAAAAAAAGGTGTCAGTAAATTTGTCCACGGCCAGTTCACTGACAAAGTTGAGTGTGAAGAACTAGGCATTGTTGCTTGTGCACTGATACTCAGTATAATTCATATAAAGCCCATATTTTCCAGTTTTGGAGCCGGGAACAAAGGCTTGGAAAGAACTAAGAGCATGTTTTGGCGATGAAGTACTGCTACCAGATGGCAAAGTTAACCGGGTCAGATTAGGGGAAATTGTATTTGATGACATAAACAAACGGCGAAAGCTAAATGCTATGACACATCCCCGAATCCAAACTGCTATGATGAAGATGGCTATATCATATTTTTTCTCTGGACATAGATATATAGTCATGGAGGTTCCCCTCCTATTTGAGACAGGGAAAATGTTAACATTTATGCACAAAATTATCACTGTTGTTTGGTAAGCATTAATTTATCCATTAAACTTTACTATTGTGATTATATTCTTGAATATCTACACACCTTAGCAGCCATAATAGCTCTTTAGTCTTACTGCTACTTCATGTGTTAGTTGTAAAGCTAAAAACACTGCACAGGTGTTAAATTCTTACATCAGGCTTGCTGCCAAGCCGAGTAATAATAAAAAAAAATTATCCATTAAGCACAGGAATAGATAACACAAGCAAATATTGCGTGCTGGGTATGGAGTAGGGTTTATTCCCGGGAATTCTCGAGCCGAGAATTCCCGGGAAATCGTTGGACTTTGTTCCCGGGAAATCAAGCTCGAGAAAAGTCGAGAACTCGAGAAATCATGTACCTATATAGAAATTAAATCACCGTTTGTTGTGTTGCGTAGTGGCGCGGGCCAAAGCGCAGCGGCACCCTTTGATCTCGCTGCAAGCGCTCTGCGGCGTCGTTTTTACACGTTCTTTCGTATTTCGACTCTAGCAGAGTATAGTTTAAGCGCGGGCCACATTGCCAGCTGACGGACGGAGCGGGCGGGCGAAGCGAACGAAGGAAACTACGCGAAATAAACTGGCTGGCTGAGCGGGCGCAGCGGACGGAGCTGACGGAGCGAACGAAGCGGACGGAGCGGGCGGAACGGGCGGGGGCGGCATAAATACTACACTGCCATTCGAAAGACAAGCGTCGACTAGTCCCCGAATACTCGAAACGAGGAGGACGGGCGAGCTAAGATAGCGAAGCGGGCGGGCTAGCGAAGCTAACGAAGCTAGCGAAACGAGGTGAACGAGGAGCTTCGCTGAACTTTCGTTGGCTTCGCTCACGTCGCTCGCATCGCTGACGTCGCTTAGCTCGTTAGTTGGCGGTGTGAACCCAAGTATGAAAAGAGGTGAAACGGATGTCGTTCGCTCCGCCCGCTCCGTCCGTCAGCTGGCAATGTGGCCCGCGCTTTACGTAGTCAGTGTTTAACAGATTACGAGATAAATTGAAATCAAACAGGTAAGTCTTTTCACTTTATTTGACATCATGGCTTTATTATTCATATTATTTTCATCAATAATATAATCTAAATATGATCTGAAATTTTACTAGTACCTATCTGTTCTTTTCTATTATTTTTTAGTCAAACTATAGAATACATAAAATAACTAACGATACATGAATTATACTACTTAGTCTAATTATATTTCCTATTTTTGTAAAACAACAACACACAAGCTTAGTTTATAATTATTCTGATATGTTTTCTTATATATATATATAAATTTATTATAAATTTATAAATTTGAAATTAATTAATGTGTCATTTTAAATTTTAGAGACGAATATTGCCAGTTGTGTAATGTGTGTGTGTGTGTATCACATTATTACTCCAAGTGCTTATTATTAATTTGAATTGCGTTTGTTATAGATTTTACCCTGTCTCCTGCACTCTAACCAGCCAAAAATGGTGCTGTTATTATAATTATAAGTCTGAATTTTGTTAAAAAAGATAATTAGCTTATTCATAAGTTTATTGTTTTTGTATATAATCAATAAAAGCTTTATAATTAATTTGATACTTTTATTTGAGAGGAAAACCACTGAATTTGTTGACGTTATTAGAACCAAATAATATGAGAAAACTTACGTAAATGTAAATTTCTCGACAACCCGAGAAGACCCGAGAAATTAGCCTCGAGAGTTCTCGAGACCCGAGAAATTGAAAAGCTCGAGAAATCATGAACCCTAGTATGGAGTAAGTATGCAATACTTGCAGAAAGTCATTTGTAACAAAAATTGGTCATAATTTACTCATTATTTGTACATTTTGCAAATTTTCAGTGAAGATCACCAGCAACTTGACAGGTTGTGTAAGAGGAATGATTTTTCCGAAACAGTGGCTAAGAAGCGAATTCAATGTCAAATGCCGCTTGAAGATAAGGTTGCTAAGTCCCATTTTGTTATAGACAACTCGGGTGACGTAGCCAACACGAGACATCAAACAGAAAGCATCATAAAGTTGCTAAGCAGATCAAAGTTTACTTGGTATGTCCATGAAATTTCTTTGATAGTTTATTCCATATATTTTCTTAAATATAAAGATAAGAGAATGTAATCCGTGCTTTGAAAGGCATGTAAACTATTGGTCACTGTTACAATTTAATGTGGCGTGGTACTCATTAATTCAAATTGGAAGCCTTCTGGACCACTTGATAAATTCCAACAGGGTTTTTGTAAAGCTCATATGATAATATTGTAAAAAAATTTAAATAGCTTCCATTTTATGGTCTGTTTTTAATTGTATGGTTCTTATTATCATTACAAATGCTGCCACTGGGCACGAGTCTCCTCCAAACATTGTGAAGGGAATTCAGCCTGCTATACTACACTGACCAGACGGGTTTCTAATTTTCGTTTTCTCCCAGTGCTCTTGTATGCTTAAGGTTTACTGCCTTAGTCGCCTTTTACGACACCCATGGGTTGAAATGGGGTAGTGACATAACGTATTCTTAATCCGTCACTAAACGGACTTGGTTGGATGGTTCTTATACTACCTGCCTATTGAGAAACAACTAAAAAGATTCCACATAAAAATAATAGAATCTTGTTTGACCATTTTTACATTACAATGGAGATTTTTTGTTTGTTTCAGGTATTTCCGAACAATATTTTTGATTGCATTTTTGTCAGTCGTTTTTGGTGTGGGTCACGTAGTAAGTAATATGATTGACAATAGAAAATAATTTACTTTCATACATAACATAGAAATGCCTGAGTAAATGATAAGAATTTATCATCACAATTTAGGGAAGTAGGTAAATTCTTGCCAAAGCTATGTATGTATATTAAATAGGAAATGAATGAAAACTATTATACAAGCTATTATTTACTTCTGGAAACATTGAAGTAGTAATTTGATCTTATGTGAACCAATATCAAGTTAGTTTAATAATTTCACTATTGCTCAATTTTTCTAAACAAACAGACTACCTACATCTTTCTAAGAGATTTTTTCGGATCAAAGTGTTTACTAGCTTCTCCATAGTAGATAAGTATCTACAATAGTAATACCAATGTGTTATTTAGTTACATAGTTAGTTATGTAAGTATATTTTTTTTCTGTTTATGGTACAAATTAAGGTGAAGGGATTAAAATGTGGTTTTGAAGGAATTTGGAAAAACCTGTAGAACAAATTGATATATGTACCCATTAGCCGACTGGCCGACTAAAGGGTCAAACCGATGATTTGCTAAACAACTTCAAAAAAGAAATTTTTGAGATTGCTTTACTACCGGGTTAAAGCAATCTCAATGGCGGCGGGGAAGTGGAGTTTTGCCATGCATATAACCTTTTCTGTTATTATGGCAAACCTCATTACGCTCACGCTGTCACTTTTTGAATTCTAGGTTATAATTGTGACTGTATTTATTTTTTGGCGATATTGTTCAGATGACATCACCAACGAGCTTGTGCCTAGTTTATATCTGAGCTGTGAAACGAGCCACACCGCGTGTTCACTGTTCATATTATATTTTACCATATATTTAGGAAGATCTCATTACTCATATACCTAAGATTATTTTACATAACATAAAAGGATTCAATATCCGTATTATATCTAAATATGAAACAGTTTCGTGACCGAGTGGCCGTTTACGTTTAGGTCTTATGAACGTTTAAAAAACGGACATACATGTAAAATTCAAACCCAATGTTGTAGGAAATTTCAAGATCTTTTTTAGGGTTCCGTACAGGAGGAAAAAACCGAACTGTCTGTCAAAAATAATTTTCTCAATAACGTGTATAGGTATAAAGCTGAAATTAATATTTTACACTCGGGTGTGCAAATCCTCGGTGTAAAAAATAAATTAAAATTCTAAGTTAACGCAATCAAAAGCCGTTTATGCTTCATTTTTGTCGATTATCTTGACGTCAAAAAGTCAAAACCTATAGGGTACTTCCCGTTGACCTAGAATCATAAAATTTGACAAGAAGGAATATAAAGTTGCACAAGTAAAGGAAAAAATCTGAAAACCAATCTCGTGTAGTTATATCACTGAATATTAGTAATGGGGTAGGTATATAATGATAAGCTTAAAAAATTGATTAAGAGTGAGAGTTTATTCTGGTCTGACGTTATATATAAACACCTACCTACCTTATTTATTCTAACTTATAGCTATTCCGTGATGAGGGTGTAGCCAAATTTTCATTATTTGTGCGATAGCACACACCATTTTCGAGATACGAGCTATGTGGTTTTCGAGATATGTGGTAATCTGCGCTAACGGCGAGGGCAGTCTGGCTCCGGCGACCAATGTGCGATAACTAAACTAAACACCCCCCGATTTAGAGCAATCTGACTCGGACTGGTTAGGTTAGGGTTAATTTCGAAGCTCCATATAAATTCCGATAAATGTCAGTCTTTTTTGAAACCTATATTTTTCGTTATTTGGAGAGAAAAATATGTGTAATTTTTAGTGCACCCCTACCTACTCTTTACCTACTCATTTCTTACATTTTAATTACAACAATAGGTACCCTTCCTGACAGTCGGATAAAAATAAAATAAAAAATAGCTTAAGCGTCCGGGACCCTCGGTGCGCGAGTTCGACTTGCACTAGACCGGTTTTTTAAATACAGTACCTACATTATTGAAAGCTATAAGAAGACCTATAACTGTGTAAATATCAATCTACGCACACTAACTCGCGGTCAAAAGTTAGTGTATAAAGGAAATAGAGCCACTAATATCCAACTATAGGTAAATATGGCCGGATAGTCGGCTTGCCATGCTAGTCGGTACATGTCGAATAAAATTAATAATATATTGATTAATTATATTGGCTAGGTTTAGTGTGTACACAGCTCTATAAGGCATATAAATTATGACAACTGTAAAACGACGCTTTGCCGTATTTAATATATTGGAAATGTAAAACGGCTCTATGCTCAAGCCTCGTATTCATAGCACGTAGTATTTTATACTCATTAAACATTATATAAATTACCTAAGTATAGTAGGTTTGCATAGCATTGTTTGAGATATTTTTTTTTAATAAATTTCTCTTTGAGCGTCTACGCATTGGGCGAATACACTCGTGTTTTGAATTACGCATTTCGGTTGACTAGCAAGCTTTCATACCGAATACGCATCGCGTAATCTTTATAATACTAATATTACAAAGCTGATGAGTTTTTTTGGTTGAACTAATCTCAGGTACCTATTTTGAATTGAAAATTTCTGGAAGGCTTTAGGCTATATAACATCACGCTACGAGATGAGCAGTGGCCAAACAAAGAATGAAGGGAGCCCCGGGCAACAGATAGTTCAAAATATGAGCGTACCTATGCGTGTAGCGCCCAATGTGTACCTAACCGCAGATGATGTACCTACATGATATTTTAAGAAAAGACTCATACAGAGACTTGATTTAAGCTCACTCAATCGGAGAGTTGAGTATTCTTAATAGTAATAGTTGACAAGGTACAAAACTATGGCAATGGCTAGAAATATAGTTATTAGTATTCGAGTCAGAATATTTTTACATAGCGGCTATGTAAAAGTATGCTGACTCGAATCAGTCTTTATTTTTTAATGTAGTGTAGAGGACACGGGCGTAGCCAGGTTTTAGGTTCAGAGGGTTGAAGGAATACTTGGAATACTTGAAACATTCCGTTGGGGGGGTGGGGGGGGGTCTTGTTATATCCCCCACCTCGGAATATAAATAAATAAATATAAATTCTAAAAAGCGTATTGTACATATTTTTAAAATATAGCTCCGATTAAATAATAAAACCTGTACAAGGAGTGTTCTGGTTTGACCGTCAGACAGCTATTTATTCAGTCATACTTGGTAAATAAAGTCAAATGGTAATTTAATAAAAATTTCAGAATTTAAACTATTAATCACAACTTATTAAACAATCCAAATAAAGACACACGCATACACAAACTAAACATACACACACACCCTCATGCTAAAATCCTTTATTGTTTTTCCTACATTAATAATTAGTCTCTTTTGTTTTTCTTATAACATTTATTTAATATATTGTACTGTGATTTGATTAGACGTTAAAATTATATAATTATTGTGCTAAAACAGGATGGAAGACGCTGGCTGCTATGACTCGATCTTTACTAGTAGGTACAGCAGTCAACGACGACCTCTTATTTTAACACTACCTTATAAATGATATCATGTCCGTTGTGATAAACGCATTCTAGATTGAGTAATTGTGAACCTATAGTATTGATTATATAAATTATTATTTTATAATTATTATACAAGCAAGGTTAATCATGAAGGTTATGACCTAACAGGCACAACCGTCATGCAAACCCTAGCATGTATGGCGTAAACTGTTTAGTTATGTGCACTATAGAACTTGGTTATGCCTGACGGCTATGCCTGTTAGGTCAAAACCATAAAATAATTCTACATAGCGACCATAACAGGCGGGACTAACCATAACTAGATCGGCTTAATATTACAAAACAAGGTTTTGCAGTAATAAAAATTCATAATTTATCAGCCTGAAATAATTTTGTTAAAAAAAGGAAACAACTGCTAGGTATTTCCTTAAAATTAATGAATAGTTTTTTATTGTATTAACTTGTAACCAGGAATCCCAGCCAGTATCATCATCATCAAAGCATCCTGAAAGTAAACCGTTATAAATTTAAGTTTTTGTTGCTCAATCTAGTCTTAGATTTCATTTAGAAAGCTGAACTGTGTAATTAAATTAATAAAAATATAACATCGTATTTTATCTAAAATTCCCTCTTTATAATTTCATTAATTGGTTCTTGAAAGGTGGTTCATTAGTGTATTCGGGTTTTTTTCAGTATTTTTCTGTAACATATTTGTCTCGCCAAACTGGAAGCTCGTCAGCAAATTGCTTTCGGAATATAAGGCGCTGTTTACGTGTATGTTCCGAATCAATCTCTGGTGGGGTATCGGTGGATGCTCCTCCTACAGCCGTTGAATGTACATAAGTATCATTGAATAAATCTGTATCCCCCGTGCCCGCTGTTGTGGTAGATCCTTGCGTTGGTGTTTCAAATATTTGTTTGATAGGGTCATAATTGTACGAACCGAATATAGCTCTGAAACATAAAACAAAGTTATTATTAATTATATGGATTGTTTTATTCAATAATTGTATTTACGAACTCCGGTGGGGCTCGAAACGCCAGTGTATGAATATTATTATTGATACCACAGCTCAGTCTAGTGGTTAGGTTAGGTTAGGTTAGATAAATTTTGAAGGTCGTGGGTTCGATCCCCACCCAGGACATATAGGTTTGTTCTGTGTCTGGGTGTAATTTATTTATATTATACTAGCTTTTACCCGCGACTTGGTCCGCGTAGATTTCGATATTACATAGATCTTTGTTTTAAGTGCAATTCATGAATTCCACAACACCCCACTACAGGAGTTGAATTTCATTTTACGTCAATATAGATAACATTTTCGTAATCATCGTCCCTAAAAACCTTAAAAACGACATCCATATCAATTTCTAATAATTTTCACACCTATTTCATCCCTTAGGGTAAGTTTTTCAAACACCAAAAACAACCCATCAATTCACTTCTTAACTGAAGTTCACATATAACTTGAAAAACAAAGAACTGTCTATTTAATATTTCACCCCCAGAAACCATCCCTGTCAAAAATATTAAAAACAACATTTTAAATTCCTATCCCAATACTAATTTGTAAAACGTTAACTTTAAAACAAAGATCTTTTTATACAACGTTTCATCCCCAATTTCACCCTTCCAAAGCCACCCTTGTCAAAAATATTGATGAGGGTATTTTTTTATTTTGATAGTTATAGTACCCCAAAACAAATTTTCAAATCTTTAAGTTAAATTACAAAGAAGTGTCATATAATCGTTTTTATCCCTTTTCACCCCCTTAGGGATTGAATTTAAAAAAAACCCTTAGTACATCTCTAGACATTAGGACAAATACACCCTCCAAATTTCAAGTCGATACGACCAGCGGTTTAGGCTGTGCGTTGTCTGTCAGTCAGTCAGGACAAAGCCTATTATAATATGTATGGATGGATTAAGTAGGTATTTACAAAAAAACAATATCTAGGTATTTAAGTAAGTATATCAGTTGTTTAGTACCCATAACACAAGCAAATATAATTGCTTAATTTGAGACTAGATGGCGCTGTGTGAACGTGGTAGAATATTATAATATAAAGTTCTCCTCTGGAGTTTGGCTTTTCGGGCAGGAAATTGTGTTTGTGCTTCCCCTATATACTTACTTAATCTATTTTCTGTAGGTAGGTAGTTCAGTTCTGAATATGTTTATAGGTAAGTAGGAAGGTATAACTTAATATAATAAGTAGTCTGGCCATAAAGAATGTTACTAAAACTTCTTTTTTTCAACTTTTTAATTGTTTTGAATTTGGAATGCGATTTTTTTTTTAAATCTTTCGATCTCGCGCCATTTCACATTTTGTGTTAATATTAAATTATAATAATATGGAATAGGGTGTTAAAATATAATTATAATAGGATTGCAGTGATCGCCTTGCAAAAAGTGCGTATGATGCCATCAATAAAATCCCAGACACTTCAAAAGCTTCATTTTCATCAGCCGTATGTTCGTATATCGTACTGTGAACAGATACAACAACACTTCTTCTGTCGAAGACCATATAAGATCGGGGCGGCTGCGTGCTGTTAGAACTACAAAGGCTGTTAAAGCCAGAATTCGTCGAAACCCGATTAGGAAGCAAAAAATCTTATCGCGAGAAATGAAGATTCCCGCTAGAACTTTGTCGCGTATCTTAAAGAAGACCTGAGGCTCGGTGCGTATCGTCTACTTATATACAGGTTATGCCTTAAATTAATCGTGTCTTATCAAGGCGTCACAAAGCTACATTTTTGTGAAAAAGGAGTTAAAACTCCAGTCAAAGTGTATCAAGAGACAGTCTTGGATCGTGTTGTAAAACCTCAGCAATACACTTTTTAAAAATGTACCGTGGACTTTCCAGCAGAACTCTGCACCCGGTCACAAGGACCAAACGACCCTAGCCTGGCTTGAAACCAACGCTTTGGAATTTATAAGAGATAGAAGTCGCGCGTAGTTTGGCCACTACTCAGCTCCTTTTGGCCGTAGCGTGATGTTATATAGCCTATAACCTTCCTCGATAAATGGGCTATCTGACATAAAGAATTTTTCAAATCGGGTCAGTAGTTCCTGAGATCCTATATAGTGTTCAAACAAACAAACTCTTTAGCTTTATAATTTTAGTATAGATAAAGACTGGCCCGAATCAAGCCCAGACCTCAATTTTTTAGACTAAAATTACTAAAAATGGTCAGTTTTAGAGGACATGGCCTGCTCTAAACGACACAGTGACATTGAGTTTCTTAAAAAATCTCTGGAGCAAGCAGTAGCGAAATTTTCCATGGAAACACTGCGTAATGATAAAAATCCATAGATTCATGGCCAGACATATTAAGGGCCTGTATAAAAGCCAAAGGTGGCCATCCCGCATATTTTTTTTTTTTTGCTGATATTTTGATATATATATACCTACACTACATATAAGTTTTAGTAATATTTTTGTGAAATGCATTATTTTTATCTTCATAAAAAAATGCATTTTCGTTTACCTACTTGTAACAGAACTTATGGACAGACTAGGTACTATATTAAATTAAAAGCTTTGTCAACAAGAGAATGAAACCCACGCTAGTTCATTTTAAGAAAAGCGTGAATAATAAACACCTAAGTAGGTACCTACTTTCCTCCTTATTACAAAATACGGACTAAGCATTAAACCAGGTTTAAATTGACAACTTTGACACTAAAACAATGGCTTATGTCAATTTAAACCGGGTTTAATACTTAGTCCACATTTTGTAATTAGGGGGTTTATGTTCACGTAGGACTTTTTCATTTGAAATTAATTTGTGTCAAATTTTATTTAAGTAGGTATATTATAATTATTACATACCTAAGTACATAATTAAAAATGTAGTTATTTTTAACCCATTTTGAACCTACTTGGGTTGATACTTTACATTTGAGTAGGTACCTACTTTCTACTATATTAATTATTTTTGTTTTTAATAATAAAATTATAACATACGGTTTGGATCCCTCTTCTACCAAGAAACGTTCAAGAGGCGCCCTCTTACCGCTCACTCTGTAATAGCTGAAAACAATTTCTAATGAAATATTTAGTAGGTGTACAGTACATAACTTTCAGATACATCCGTCCGGCTCTGAGTTCATCAAAAACAGTGCTCCTTCTTCTCAGTCTGTGTGAAAAGAAAAGCGCCGGCCTATGCTCTCCGAGCCGGTCGAGTAGTACCACGGGTAGATTTATTTTCCCATAGTACTACTGGACTGCTTGGTAGTACTATGGGAAGAAAAAATTTCCCGTGGTACTACTAGTAGTACCACGGGAACGGTGGAAAATATTTAAATAAAGAGGACATTAATATAACCATTTCCTGCCGAAAATTTTCCGACAGCCCAAGATAAGGATCATCTTAGGTAAGCTAACAACCTTGATGTAAGTAAGTATATAAATTGTATTTTGAAACAATACGTATATATATATACACGTACACAATTCAACAATACATATATAGATATACGTATTGTTGTGTACGTGTACCTATGTAGGTACTTACTTCATTAACGGCATTAAAAAGCAACATAAATAAGTTATGTTTAAAAACATTATTTATTAAAATGAATTTCTGTACACAAACAAACTGCGACCGTTGCATTACTCTGAAGACATTTTATATTTTATGTGTAAAATTTTATATGTAAAATGATTGGCAATAAATATTTATAAAATATTTTTTAGTAGGTAGGTAGGTAGGCTTACCAATCATTTTAGAACAACAATGTATTGGTAAAATTTATGGTATTGTACCTCTTGAAGTTTAACGATAATATTTAATTTAAAGTCAGAAAATTCAGTCAAAATACCATCATTCAGATCAATTGACGAGTATCTTTTATTACGAGCCGTAGATATTGTGCAGGTATAGCGTAACCGTAGTTTCCTTAAAAATATACCTAAATTATAAAAAAATCCAAGTATCGCAAGATAGTTCTTCGGGTTCTTCCACTACAAAAAATATAAAGGCATCATATTTATATCCTCAACCATATTTGTTTCCAAAGTCCAGGCTGCTTCATCATAGAGAAACACAATACCTAGATTCTTTGCAGGAAATGAGTAGCAGTCGTATGCACAATGCACATACCTCTACCCAATTGATTGAAGAAGTGCAGCAGGGAAAAATTAAATCACAGTATTCACACTACCTACACTAGTACAAGAGGAGGAAATCTTAATAATAATATATCTTAGGAAACTTGTTTGGGCAGGCTAGGCATTGGGAAGTCTTGTAAAAGCCAGACCAGTGCTCAGCATTGGTATGAACTGACTTTTTGATGACAGTCGACATTGTTAGAAAATAGGATACCGTACCTATAGCCCCTAGGTATATAGGCAATTAAAAACTGAATAATATTAAACTATTTTTCTACAACTATCTATTTCTTAACAATAAAAATTTATAACTTTAATTAAACTGACATTTCCGTCCAAAAACTTTCCGACAACATTCTTGCTCTCCTTCAGGGATTCTTGCTCTCCTTGCCATTAGGCCTATTAAGTTGATTTAATTGTGGTTTCTTATAATTCATATTATTACTAGATATTATTTTTTAGGGTTTTTCAGTTCCGTACCTCAGAAGGAAAAAACGGACTCCTAATACTTATAGAACCACTCCGTTGTCGGTCTGTCTGTCAAGAATATTTTTATCAAGATCGCGTAGTTATCAAGCTGAAATGATATCGAATACTCGAGTATGCAATCCCAAAATAACCAGTAAAATAAATCGGAGTTCTAAAGAAACACAATAAAAAAATACAGTCGTTTTAGCATTTTGTCGCTGAAATTGAAAGAAAGAAGAAAGAAAATTGTTTTATTTTCAGACCGTAGGCAGGTAATTTACATGGTACAGTACAAACATAATCTATAAATAAGACCTATTAGTCTAAAAAACGGCCCTGTCTCAGCATAATGCTATAACATAAATGTTATAGCGCTGGTTTTCAGACAGAGCCGGGTGATATGCCACTAAATTACACTTAACAAAAAAAAAATTGACGATCGCAAAAGTCAAAACCTATGTGGTAAGTAGGTAAAGTACTTCTTGTTGACCTAGAATCATAAATTTCGGCAAAAATCAATCAATTAATCAAGTTCCACAAGTAGGTAGCTACAAAGGAAAAAATCTGAAATATATTGAGAGCGATATAAAATAGATAGGTAATAAGCGTAAAAAAAATAAGAGTGAAAGTTTATTCCGGATTAACGTTACCTAATAGATGGTACAGTGTGCACCTTGAACTTCAACAAACATTTAAAAAAAAGAATTGGCCAAATGGTCCAGCCGTTGTTGAGTTATGCGCTTATAATACCAACACATTTAGCGATTCATTTTTATATTTTTATATATTATGATTAACTAGCTGACCCGGCGTACTTCGTACCGCCATAAATAAAAAAAATCGTTATAAAAAAAAAGCGCGCGGATCCTAGGTCTATAGTATTTTTGTATTCTGCTACTATACTACCAGTATCAAGGTAGTATAGTAGCAGAATACAAAAATACTTGTATTTACTTTTGTTTTTGCAATTGCAATGTATTTACTTTTCTACGAAAAATATTTTATTTCATATTTTACAATATCCATTTATTTTTATTAGTTTATGACTTTAGCGACCATAAATACATACAATGATAATTCACTGTCAAATGTCAAATTTTAGACCGAAAATAAATGGCGCGAATACATAAAAATGGCGCGCGGATCCTAGGTCTATGGTATTTGTATTCTGCTACTATACTACCTTGATACTGCAATATAATTATTTATTTACTTTTCTACAAAAAATATTTTATTTCATATTTTACTTTATTTGATAATTTTACTACACAATTGTCATAATATATTCTTTGAATTTACTGGTGAATAATTAGTAATATATTCAAGTAATGAGGTTGTATAGTAAGCAAAAAGAAAAAAGAGATCTTTGATTTCTTTTTAATCTGTCATACTGAATTGTCAATAGGACTGACGTTGATAAATATAGTAATATACATACACAAAGTTGAAAGGATGAATGTTTGTTTGTATATTTGATAATAACCAAAAAGACACGGGATGGATGTTTACAAAGATAAGTAATATTCTAATCAATCAGGTAATATTGGTTATGTTTAATCTGAAGTAACTAATTATCTGTGCTTAGAAAATATTGGCCGAAATTTCCCCTCTAAAAGTGAAAAGTTGCTGTGGTCACAGAAACAAAATAACAGGTAAGCGAAGTCACGGGTGACATACAGTATTATTATAAGATTTTTGGGATTATATTATATTATACATTTCATTTAATATCGTAATAACTTTTAAACTATTTGTCGAAATAACTTAGTGTAAACGACAAAAATTATCTACATTAAATGACAAAAGTGATAAAGGTATTTACATTCCTAGGAATTAGTTTAATACCATGAATTTTTCACTTTAAATGCAGTATCCGATTTAAATGTATTTCTTGCTCACTATTCTCTCTATATCGACTACCACATAAAAGATAGGCATATGCGGTCGCGGACTTTTTTTTAGAACTATTTAAGAGTAACAATTCCTCCATACATTGTCTTCATGTAACACTAACGGTTTAGGTAGAGGAAGCAGAAATAGCTATAAGATGGCAAATTTTTCTCCGATTTACTTTACATTTGTTCTTATGGTTTAGCCAATTTACACGATATCTGTATAAAATATAGCCTATATGTTATCTGATGTATAAGGTACATTACTGCAAAGTTTCATTGAAATTTATTCAGTGGTTTTTTCGTTTAACAAACATCCAAACATCTAAACATCCAAACATTCTTACAAAGTTTCGCATTTATAATATTAGTAGGATTTCATCTATATATTGAAAATTAATATGGTAAAAGATCCGCCTCAAAAGTAACGGATCCGGATGATTGTTTTCCATGGATGTTTGATTTCCCTCGGATATCAACGGATACGGATGGTAGAGTGGCTAAGCTAAATATGTTATATCCATACTAATATTAATTCCAGGGCTACATCTCTACTACATCTAATATGTAGTTTAATTAGGTATCTAAATCACTGACTTGTATTATAATTTATACCACGCGGTATGGTATATTACAGGGCAGTGTAAAGCGGGTTCTGCAGCTGCTGCCAATTCTGCAGTGCGAGTGCTTCAAGCGGCGTAAATATGAGAGTCTTGGTGAGACTTACATCTTTTTATCCAAATATCGAAAAAAATTTAAGCGTGTTTCTAAGGTACTTATCACGTGACCCACAAAGGCTGGCCTCTACCTGGGGCAACGCATTAGCCTGGCCATCTACGCGGTAATGTGGCTAGCTTTTTGGGTACGTTTCCTCCAGGAATCTGACATCATTCAGATACATACATAGCATCACGCCTTTTTCCCCGAAGGGGTAGGCAGAGGTGTTCCACACCCACATTTCGCCAGCTATGTTTGGTCATATCATTCAGATATACTACATAAAGAAAATTCCTGTAAATAGAGTATCTGGTTCTTTAGGGATCCGTAGCTAAAGTAGCAAAAACGGAACCCTTATAGTTTCGTCATGTCCATCCGTTCGTATGTAGGTTGTCACAGGTATTTTAAACAAAAACTACTCGATGTATATTGATGAAATTTTAAGAATAGGTGTCTTGTGTGGGCCGCTACATAATTAGGTTTGGTAGTTAAATAATAAAAATAAATAAGGCAAGCACTTCAAAGGTAACAGACAACAAAACATATAACAGAAGCTGTAATTTTTTTTTTCAGCAAACATTTACGAGTGGCACATACTTCGACAGATCTTATAAGAACACTTTATGGATTCTAAGAAATTTTATTGAATATGTGAATATTTTCGGAAATAGAGGAATGGTGAAATTTTAAATCGAAATTTAAATTTAAATTGAATTAAAAATTAATTAATTTTAAATTGAATGTATACATCTGAAACTTGAAGGGTGTGTTCTTTGTTTGACGTCGGCATCCGCTAAGAAAGGATTTTCTGAAATTCTATCCATAAGGGGGTGAGAATGGGGGGCAAAGTTAGTATGGGGGGGGGCAAAGTTTGTATGGGACAATATGATACCTAGGTCCAATCTACTTTGAATTTTGCATAAATATTCTTTAACATAATATGTGGAAGAGGTGTTTTGTAATTCATTGAAATTCAAAAATCCCACAGGATAGGGAAAAAATAGGATTTTCATATTACGTAGTACTTACAGTTTTCGTAACTATGGTTACTAAAAACTGCAGAACTTTTGAACTAGGGTAAACTAGGCTGTTGTTAACATTTCATCAATCTTTGGCACTATGTAGGTATTATAAATACGAATATTATGAATTGCTTTAAGTAGCACAAAATACGTTAACATCTGTTTCTCATTCTGTACGTTCCACGTCAATGTAATTGGAGTTCAACGATAGTAGCTTTTAAAAACGTTATCTGATACTTGAAATATAAAACTTGCTATTCAGCCTTCTACCAGATTAAATATGTTTTTATTTTATAATAAATGAATAATTAAAATGTTTTACGAAGATTGCATTAAAATCTGACAAATAATTTTTTTTTTTTTAAACAATAAAATTCATGCTTTGTAATAAGGCGGGAACGTGCACATAAAAATCTGAAAAAATCACAAAGATAACGCTTTTCTTCCACCTAACGTTTCTCAACAAAACGACGGTACCACAGAACAGAGATAGGTTTTTTTAGAGGTAAAAATATATTTTTTTACGTTACTTATGTCACAACAGATTTTTTTGTGGAATTGCTGCTAATTTCTGATATACTTATTTCTAAGAAAAACCTTTTTTTTTTTGAAAATTGAAGTAAGCAAATTATACTACATTTTGTGCATCCACTCAATTCTACCAGTTGCCACAACCACAATCGTTTTTTTTTGTTCTGATTTCTTTTGGGCATTCCAAAATAAAATTATTGTTAAACCTAGGCCTATGTCCAGCAGCGTAGGTACGTTATTGGGCTGATATGATGATGATGATGAAAACATAAGGTACATAAAATATATTTTCTGAAAAATAATAAAGTTTAATAATTTCTGTTATTAAACTAAGATAAAATAAAAACCCACTTTATTATATCGACACTGAATGCAACTTGGTCAGCACTATCTATAATGTACTACGAAACTGTGCCATTGGCTTTGTGCAAACACAATACATTACGCAGCCACTAACGTAAAATAAGGTAGTATCACGCCCCACAATCTTCATAATATATCCAAACGCTCGACGTACGCCATTTTGTTTTTTAATGTCAACTGACGTTTCTGCTTCGCTGTGATTGGTTGTCGCAGTCGCCGGTTTATTTTCACAATTTTATTTGACTTGACATAGGAAAAAAAAAATTTTAAACGTCATACAGGGTAGGTAGGTACATACGTAGTATCCCTTATTAGTCTGTGGTTGTTTCATCTGTTTGAAATTCTATCGTTTTCATCTGTAAACTACATAATACTTTTACAATAAAGTGAAATATTCCTTGTATTTTAAGATTTTTAGACTTATCGGTGAAAAGATATCCCTCCTCGGGTTACGTTATATACCTGGCTTCTTTTACTATAGGTTAGGAAAGCGCTAGGTAGCATAATTTATTTTTTAACGCGTAGCTGTTAGCTGTGCACGACAACACACTACGACAGCGATGGTCTAAGATTCCATTAAGGAATATATACCCTCATCTGTTATTTGTTAGTGATATGAAATAAATGATAGATAATATTCACATTGTCTTATTGCAATTAGGTTGCCTGGTTAAATCGCGCCCGGATAATATTTTATTCTTAATTTCCCTGGGCTACCATACTTACTCAAAAATTTTTTTTCATCAAACCCATACGTGTTGGGTATCTTTGAATAGGTCTTCAAAACTGATATTGAGGTTTCTAAGTTCGTTTTTTTTTAAACTGAATAGTTTGCGCAGGAGACACTAAGGTACGATTCAGACCAACCGGCTCGCGTCGCGCCGCATCGGAACGGAGCCGTACGCGTGCCGCGGCAGCCGACAGTGTCCGCTGGAATCCGTACGCACTGCAAGCGCCCAGAAGTGCCGCTCTCTTTGCGCCGCGTAGACGTAAAGTGAAATATTATTTAAAATATCGCTTGAAGAACACAACTTGAATGATTCGCTAGCTGTTGCTGCACCACCGTAATCTCCGTACGACACACGGCCGACCGGCTCCGAGTGGACCCGACAGCAGCCGATTGGATGCCGACGGCGTCTTCGGAGCCGGTTGGAGCCGGTCGGAGCCGGTTGGAGCTGAGCGGAGCCGGTCGGAGCCGGTCGGAGCCGGTCGGCCGTCGCGACGCGTCGCGGGATGCCGACGGAGGTAACTATGCGTAAGTTGCATGCAAATATGAACTGTAATTACTGTTGATACATTTCAATGTTCTTTAACGCATTGTAAAATGCCGCCCGATGCGGGCCGATGCGAGCCGGTTGGTCTGAATCGTACCTAAGACTTGTAAAATGTATGTCCCCCCCCCCCTGTAAATAGGTTTTCATTTGATTTTTTTTTCGACTAAATAATTGATGAGAGCACTTTATGAAAAAAATAAAAGGTATAGACTCCAATCTCATTCCACCATGCTGAAAATATCTCCAACAAAAAACTTTGCGCACGATATTATTCAGTCAATGTGAATATTATCTATCATTTATTTCTTATCACTAATAAATTACAGATGAGGGTATAATAATATATTATTTAATGGGATCTTGTACTACGACTATTTGAAGTTACAGTGAGATATGATCAGTTGATCATATAAGTCGCACGCCCGGCCCGCCCACAAGGCCATTCTACGGTACCTACAAAGATACGCTCTTTTGCTACGAAAGCCTAAATTGAGTATGGTCCGACATGAAAATGGATTCGTTGTGTATATTCTATAAGATGTAAAAAAATTCATTGAATAAATATAATAATATTATATTTTAGGCATGTGCAATATTATGAATTTAATTCTCGATTTTTTTTTAAATTAAAATGTAAACGTACTCAAATTTATTTCTGCGTAAACATGAACTAATGTTTGAGAAAAATACAAAGCTGTCATTCATGGTTTATTTTCGTCATTTGTGAAGTGTATTCAATCTATATTCTTGGGGACTTACAAAATTTCTTGTATCCTTGAACCTTAAAAAAAATATTTTTTATGAACACACATTATAAAATAAATAAAAGAAGATTGTGATATAAAATTATTAAAAATTAAAATCCTTTGTATGTGTAATTCAAAGTTAGTACGTTCTTAGTTAATTTCTACGTTTCTGGGACAAAGTCAAGAATGTGTAGATAATACATGGCCTCTCCTTATTGCGTAGAAACGTGTTGTGTTGTTGATTCTGTTGAAATAATATGGCTCACTTCGGCAAACGCGATGTAACCTACCGCGCACTTGACAACGAATTGACCCCGTCACTAGCGGGCCTCTCAGAGTCCACTAATGCAGCTCCCACGATGATCACACTGGACCATGAGCATGAGGATGCCAACAAAGTCATTATCCACAAAGTTCCCAAAAACAAAGGTAAGTACTAAAATATAATATGTTACTTTGTTGTGTCTTTGTTCACTGCCACTTTATAAACATTATGACATTAAATTTGTTTTGACGTGCTGTTTGTTTACTCAAGGCCATATACTGATTTTGCTATATCATCAGCTATCTATTAATAATTACTCTAGTAAAAATGCATTATATACAGACAATACATAGAAGTTCATACAAAAGACATTTTTTTTATAATTCTTACTGTCTAGAAACTATAACTAAATTGATTAAATTGCATTTGAAAACAATAAATAAAGTAAAGTTTAATTATGTACAAGAGTTATATAATTTAATTTTAAAGAAATAAACTTGTGAAAATAATGTCTACATGTTTAAATTATTAAAATTTCAGGAGGATGGACTCACATAGACGATCTGGACTCATTTTTTACAAGGATGTACAGATATTATGTAAGGGGTGGATTCTACCCAATGATAATGTCAGATTTATTTTATTTGCTGCAATTTATTTTCATAGTGTGGTTTTCCACATTTTTGGTGTATTGTGTAGATTATACAAAATTGTTTAGAAATGATCCAAATGCCAACAGAACTGAAAAACTTAGTTTAAGGGATGTTATATACCCAACATCAGTGTGTGTAACATATGTCTCATGGAAATGGTGAGAAACTTTAAGTATTTCTTTTACTATAGATTTAGTAAGCTTAGTTACTTTGGTTGTAGATCATGTTTTTGTTATCTTACCTACAATATTCTTAAAAAAATAGATACTATACAATATTCTTAAAGAGCTGGCAAGTAACTCAGGCCACTTTTTGTAATCGGCAAAAAGTTACAATTTTATTTGGTTATGTGTTGAATATGTTTTGTTTAAGTGATAATTAAGTTATGCTACTTTGCAATTCACACAAGATGTATAATGTTTCATGAGAGTCTCATTATGAGAACTGCATACAATACTAATTATAGTTATCTATTCATTAGAAATTAATGCCGATGCCATTGGACAATGTGTGGATGATTAAATTACATTAATATCTGCTTATATCTATTGTTCTATAGATACTCCTATAGCATAATTTTATTCCCTCGTGGTATATGTTTTTAATATTTACATTTGGGTTCCGTTTGTTTTAGGTGGTGTCTCATTGCTCTATCAGCAATTATTTGGTTGATGAGATTAGTAATATCATTATACCATTTATATTATGCTTACGATATAAAACTATTTTATAATAATGCGCTAAAAATTAAAGAGGTAAGTATTTTTTATGTGTTTTATAATAAATTTAAGGTTCTTTTTTGTATGTGGAAGTTAAGGAAGTTCTTTTTTTAATCCTTCTTGGACTATTATGAATTTAGGTGCCTATCTGAATAGTAAACTATCTTAGGATAATCATATTGTAGAGGTAAGTAGGCTGTTCCACTCTTTTCAGTCTGTCAAGCGGCTTCAGAAATTGCATTTTCAAACTAAAATTACCCTGGCACAGTTCCTTCTACCTAAACTTCTCGATTAAGCTGATGTCTGTTTCCTTGATTCTAAGGAACATCTTAATAAACTCAAACCACTGCAGAATTTGGGTACTTATTAGCTTCATTTACGGTCTGCGGAAGTATGATCATGTATCAGAAATCAGAATCAGAAGAAAGAAGAATAAATTGAAGTGACTCCCTATTCTTCAGCGTCGAAATGGTTGTATGGTACAACTTCTTATTTACGTGAAAGCTTTTAGTTTTTTTGTGCCGCGCGATAAACCTTGTCGATCTCCCTCTTCCCTTCCACTTAGTACGCCTGTGCATAGTTCTAGGCTATGGAATTCTCTTACGCACAATGTGCATGTTAGCCCTTCTATTGCTATATTTAAGAACAGCAATATCACTTATCTTTGGTTAAACATTAGTTTATGTATTTATTTTATCTATTATTTAGGTATGTGTATGTACTTATAAGTGAAATAATATAAATTCATTCAGTATTTAGTTTGTTAGATGGTATACCTTTCTTTAATTTATATTTCTTCAATCAAATACTCCTAATCTCTTTGATGGACACTTGTTTTGCTCCCATGCTTATACATTTATTTTCCTTTGCTCTCTTGGGTTTGCTGGTAAAAAACTCATATTTGAGTTAAGCTCACCTATCTATTCTATTTTCTTTTTTCTATATCTCTGTATGTAATATTTGTGTACATTAAAGAATTAATATGGCTTCAATCAGATGTGATGTTCCTTGTTGGTATTTTGAATGCACATCCTATGATGTGTCATCCCTTATTATTTTCAATCTATTGAGTATTGAGATTGAGGCACAGTTGACCTTTCTATTTCTTCCTAGTCTGTCGGTACCTCCAGATAGTCATGGACTTCTGTGTTTCGTGTGAACTATGGTGCATTGCTTAGGATTTTAAGTACTTTATTCTGGTAGCACTGGAGGACCTCAACATTTGAGTGGCTCGCTGATTCCCAGAGTTGTATGCCGTATGTCCTGACTGGTTTTATAATAGATTTATTTAGGACGATATTTTCCAGACATAGGGTTGATTGTCTGCCTAGTAGTCGGTACAAGTCCCTTAGCTTAGTTAAAAAAAGTGAAAAAGTACTCCTACTAAGTAAGTCTGTTTAGATTATGAAACATCATAATCTTAATGTCATAGGAAACATTCAGGAATATGAATAAATGAAAAAGTTATAATGAATGAATAATATTTTAGTAAACACATTGTACTTATATTATTTAGATATATACCTAATACAGCCACAGCAGCCGCTGTTAATGTTGCATTTAGGGATTTTCATTAAATCACTATATTTTTCTACCAATTATGTTTACAGAGTGATTTAGTTTGGATCAACTGGTCCACAATACAAGACCGGGTAAGGGAAGCCCAACCCGAGCATCACATGTGCGTCCATAAACAAGAAATCAACGAATTAGATATATACCATCGAATACTTAGGTAAATATGGGAATTGCCAACATTTAGCTTTTTTGCTGTAATATTACAATTATTATGATGGTTTTTTGATAAAGATTAGCTTTATCTAGGTCCTAAACCATGATCATCGTCATCATGGTGGCAATCTATGTCAAGTTTAACGAAGATCTGTTCAGTGGTTTCATTAAGCCTAATAGAAAGAGCTATTTTCGTTTTTATAAAATATAGTAAGAAAGGATTAAAGTACTTGTATAGAATTACAATTTAATAGACCAATTGGAAAATATTGAGAATGCTACAAGAGAATTATCATAATACCTAGTAATAAACAAACAAAAGTTATTTAATACTGCTTATAGGCAAAATGTTCAGTAACAAACAAATGAAAATACTTAGAATCATCCTACTTGCAGAACGGCAGATAACATCTGCAATTGAATACAGTATCATCAACCTTTGTTGTGCTATAAATAGTGCTGCATAGAAAATTGGTCTTACGTTGTATGTCTCTCCTGTGCTCCTTCAAAAAGCTGCCTTATATAATAGAAGCCATGTGTTGTAGTTGAATGACAATTCTTATTCACTGATTTTATCATTGCCATTGATTAATATTTATCAAGGTACAGGGAATACATGCGCATATTTTCGACTTGAAATATAACAGGATGGCAATTCTTGATGTCTTTCAAACTTCGCATCTAAACAAATAAATAAAATTTAAGTGTCAGTTTGTAATATCAAAATAACAGCTTTTTAGATTCAGCCTATGAAAGTATATACGTTAGTAATAACAAAAACAGGCTTTATACATTTTTAATCTGTTTGTTTGAGGTAAACTCGGAATGTATTAAACCAATTGCGACAGGACTTTCACTGACGGATAGCTAATGTCACAAAGAGTAAATTAGGCAACCTTGATTTTTGAAAAAATATTGGGTTCCGTGTTAAAAATAGATTATATTATTTATTACCGGGCATTTTATTTTGCAGGTTTACCAATTATATGGTGGCAATGGTAAACAAAAATCTACTTCCTCTGCAAATTCATGTGCCTCATGTTTGTGATTTCCATTATTTATCCAGAGGTTTGAAATGGAATTTGGAGTTTTTATTATTTTGTAAGTATGTTTCATTTTACATAATTTATCTTTTGTGTCTAGTACTTTTGTTTTGTTCTAGAAAAATTTATATGTATATAAATGCCAAGTCTTATCCATACAACCTTTGACGCGTAATCCAGTTTACTATATTAATGTTCTGACTTGTAGCTAGTCCATGGAGTCCTTGGGAGAACTGCTGGCAGCTCCGGGAATGTTACAAGGACCACTCAAAGAGAATGATGCTCGCCCGTCAGCTAGAGAAACAAATAATGTGGTTGGCTTTAGTTAACTTATTGCTCGCACCACTCATACAAGCCTGGCAAATACTTTATTTCTTCTTCAATTATGCCGAGGTATGTATTCACATTTCCGTGTAGTGACGGATTAAGAATAAAAGTCGTAAAAGGTGACTAAGGTAGTATCCTTATGCAGACGAGAGCACTGCAAGAAAAGGGAAATTCTAAACAAACCCTATACTAACCCGTCTGGCCAGCATCGTATAGTAGGCTAAATCCTTCCACTTTCTTTGGAGGAGACACGGGTCTCCTGGGCACGGGGCCAGCAGTGGGATGTTTATGGGTTGAGATGATGATGATGTATTCATTCATTTCATTTATACATATTTGCCCTAAATAGCTTTAGCGTGTTACAAGTTCGCCTAGACTAGTAGCAGTGTTTTGTTCTTTCGTTAATATATTCTTGAAGATAATTTACTTGTTTGATAGAATACTGCATACGTGGTACATCAATATGCGTGCCTAGCTTGAGTACTGTAATCAATATGTAATTATATTTTCTTAACCTTGTTACTAACGAAATCTGCAAATAATAAAACAACTTCTTCATAGTGAACGATATCTATTGCCAATGATTGGTTAGAACTTCATAGGCACTCAAGCCTTCATACTACAACTGTTTGTAAGTCTTACGAGCGTAGAATTTTTATTAAATATTTTACTTAATAATAACCATAGACAACTTTATTTTTATTTTTTTAGTTTTCTAATACCTTATAACTTAAGAAAAAATTACTTAAAAAAAATGCGCCAGGGGAATGAACTGAATACGCCGAATTTCAATATTCACCCTTCTACAAAATCACTTTTTTATGACTACGCTGGTGGCTGATGATGGTAAGCTGTTACCATAGCTTAAGGACGCTTGACATATTATGAGCATCACATACGCGTTGCCGACCAGAACAACTCCCCTTCCCAATGAGTTCTGAATACCATTATTCACCAGCAGGAATACAACACTAATGTTATTATGACTACGGTCTTTTTATCAATAATAGCCTAAATAATAACATAAATAGCCACATTTCACGCATCCTAAGTTCATGATATTAAGATGTGAGATAACTGACAAAAATATACTCAAATGTTTTTGTAATATTTCAGTTAATCAAACGATCACCTGCATCGCTTGGACTACGCACTTGGTCTCTGTACGCGCGGATTACGCTGAGACATTTCAACGAGTTAGAACATGAACTAAGAGATAGATTGAACAGGGCACACAAACCTGCAACCAAGTATCTCGCTAGTTTCTCTTCGCCCATCACTACTGTTATTGCCAAGTAAGTTGTTCAATTTAAACAGTGTCTTATATGATGTCCAAATAAGTTTCATACGTTTGTGGTTGTCTATTATAATTTCTAAGGCTTTTATGACTCCTACTTTAAATATGCTATTTTAATAGAGTATAATTAAGTAAACAAAGAAGTGTTTATCTCTTTTTTGTTTTCGTTTATTATCAGGTAAATAGTTCTTGGCAATTTCAATGTTATTGTGAAATAGTTATTTAATAGATAAAATATCGTAATTTTTATTAATTTTACGAAACAGATTCGTAAATGGGCTCTTAATATCACATCGAAAGACTTACTAATATAGAATTTTTTTCTCATACATTTATTAACAAAGCCGATATAAAAGGTTTATCTAAATCTATGTTAAAATAGTTCCGACTGTACTAATTCGCTTATCCACAATGACAATGCACTATTTGGTGTCCGATAACACAATCATTTAAGTTAATATGACGCATTATTTATACTACGCTTCAGTTTGTAATGTATACGCAGTTTGGCACTTATCCATTATTATCTATTCTTAAGTACGGTGTCGACATTTAATACATTGTGTTATCTTGGAACACGTGAAATTTGAATTACTTAGTAATATAAAACGTAGGGTATTTACATACTATATTTTGCATGACGTTTCGATTAGGTTGAAGCTGAATTCCCGTTTTATATTTCTAATATCATGCAATGCCAATGTTTAAAAGTAAAAAATAGAATTATTTATTTGGGATTTAAGTGTCTCAGTTATCTATATACAGTGTGTTTTATCAAGGTCCCACTGCTGGGCACGGGTCTCCTCCAAATATTGTAAAGGAAATTTAGCCTACTATACCACGCTGCAACCAATGGCCGCCCGCCACCCTGACCAGGTCGTCGGTCCATCTGGTGCCATTGGTTGCAGGCGGCACAGGACCGTTCGCAGTGGCGTAAATTAGGTGAGGCCTATGTTCAGCAGTGGACGTCGTTGGGCTGATATGATGATGATGATGATGATACCACGCTGGCCAGACGGGTTGGTATAGGGCTTGTTTGGAGTTTCCCTTTTCTCGCTGTTTGCTTAGGTTATCCGTGGAGTGGCGGATTAAGAACACATGATTACACTACCCCGTTTCTACCCGTGGGTGTCATAAAAGGTGACTAAGGAAACTTATCAAGGGTTACTCCTGTAAATATGTAACTGTAAACTTTTACCTCTTTATTACACAAGTAAATGTAATTAAAAAATTTAATAACCCGACTGCAAAAAATCAACAGAGAGCAACGCACTAAAAATACCGAAAAATTATTGTAATATTATTATACCTAAATAAATTTAAATACATAACATACGTATATATTTGTTATCTCCATTTGATTCCCTTTATTTTGATACTCTACACGATAGGTTTGGTTAAAAAAAAAAATTGAACTTCTTACAATTTGGCGTCAAAAGCCCGCCGTTTAAGTCTTTTTATTTTAAAAACCTATCTAAGGACACTTGGGTTTTCTAGACGAATCTAACGACACCCTAATTGTCAAAATCCATCCAACCGTTTGGAAGATTCGTGGGAATAAAGAAATTTACAAACATACAAGATACGCGCGAAAAACAATACCCGTCCTGACAGTCGGGTAAAAATACGGACTAAATTAAACCAGGTTTAAAATGACAACTTTGACACTAAAACAATTTAAACCTGGTTTAATACTTAGTCCGTCTTTTGTAATAAGAGGGTTATAGTCGCAACTGCTTCATTAGCCTCGACACCGAGGCAGCTGATCACTAAATGACTAAAATATTATTTTGTTTGTTTCAGGAATGTGGTATTTCTATCAGCAAGCGTGCTTGGCGTGTTGGTCGTACTGTCAGTGTACGACGAAGATGTTCTAACGGTGGAACATGTTCTGAGTATTATCACTATTCTAGGATGTGTTTTAGCTGCTGCCAGGTAAACCTATCATACTTTTAGCTATAATTATTTTTTCAGTCACTTATAGACTAATATCCAAGGGTCGCCAGATCTTACTTGATTTTTGAAAACTTACTTAATTTCTCTCGTGGCGTATTGTTGGCAGTATCGTTGTACACTGCCAACGCCTTCAACACTCTGCCATTCAGCAGCATCAAGGAGGCACTCCAATTCCATAGAGTGCCTGCTTCTAGGGCCCCGTCGCGGTCCACTTGCCGGCGTCTCGGTCAGCTTTAGCTCGGTCCTCGTATCGCTACAGGCCCAGATGAGGTATCTGGGCCTGACATTAGATGGACGGTAGCTTTTCGATGAGCACTACCGACAGCTGGCAGCAAAATTAAAGGCTGCGGGGATCGGGGTTTATCTCCTCATTCGCACTTTTCTGCGTAGGCTGACAGCATCCCCGGTGCACCCGCAAGGGGCATACAAGGGGCTGGGTGTTGGTGCCCCGCAAGGGGTTGGGTGTCAGTGCCCCGTCAGGGGCTGTTGCCGGGTTGGCTGCTGACGACGTATTAGCTTCCAGGGCCCACCCGACAAAGCGAAGCGACGATACACAAGAAACCCCGCTGTTAGTGGGTATTTCGGTCCGGTTCTCTGGGTATCCTTGGGTTTCTTCGGGCCGGCGAGTCCCACATAACCGTCTCGTGTCCCCGCAAGGGTATGCTTAACGCATTTCCCCTCTCAATACCCATAGAATAGATGGACCGAATCGATTCCCACTTGTCTAAAGGGGCGCATTACATCGATTACTTGACTTGTCGATAGCTTATGTCAAGGATGTGTTCAAATCACATGTTTTAAAGTAACTTTGAATATTGAATTGATTGAATTGATTTGAATATTTCGAATAGAATCAGCGAATTCCGCTTGTCCTAAAAGGGCTACACATAATAAAATTACAACATCAAAATACATACACTAGCAATGCATTCATCTTCAGTACTTTAAGTAGTAAAGATACGTTAGACCTTAACGCTTCGAGCATTTTTTTATCTTATATATAAACTAATCTATATTAATATTATAAAGCTGATGACTTTTTTGTTTATTTGTTGGAATGCTATAGACTATATAAAATCAAATACTGATCAATAGGGGATGAGTAGTCGTCAAATAAGATCCATAGATGCGAAGCCGCGGCAATAGTTAGTTAATTAATATCTGTTCATAGAGATTTTATATTTTGAATGCGATTAATATTGGGTGTGACACTGAGTTCGCATCAGGAATGCAAAGACAAAAGTAAATCTTTCATCTACCACCTACAGAACTAACCTCGGCGGACTATCCAGCCCATCTATCCAGAATATTCGCTGAATACAAAGATCAGAACCCGGACAAGGCAAGAAGTTGTCCTAAACAAATTCATCGTATTATGTTTTGCAAGTTTTGAATGTCCAATAACTTGCATGACATGTTTATTATTGTTTCGTTGATTTTTTTTTCATTTTAGTAGTTAAAATATTTTTTTTTAATATATTTTTTTTTTTTATAATTGTCTGCTTCAGTGGTAAATGTTGTGTATACCTGTCACTGGCATACATATAAGACCTTATTCTATATAAAATACGTATGCTGTTGTTGTACCTGATTAAATAAATGAAATAAGTGGGTCATATATTATTTATCTATCATTTGTAGAATGCGTGCGATACGTAAAGTACTCTGTCGGTTGTGAGCGTCCTTAATTAAGGTCGAGGTATTCCGAACTCAGTTATCGCTAATTTATTATTGATGACATAATAGGATGCAATTTATATAACGTTTAGTAACAAAATCTAACCTAGTTAAAATATGCTTAGTTAATACTATTATTTAGAAATATGCCGTGAATCTGTTAGGCAAAAGAGCGTACATTATTTTTGATAAACCAGCTTTGTTTTAGTTAGTATTCAGGAAATGGTGTTTTGATTATATGAAATATTAAATTGTTACCTATCCCCGAAAATAATTAAAATATAATGTAATACATGAAAGTGGCTTTAAATCGCTGGTTAAGTGGGTTGTTAATATTAAAAGAATATCATCTATCATTAATGTAAGAAGAGATCCGTGCCGTAGTATGTGGGTGTTAATAATAAAAATGGAATTTTGTTAACTGCCATGTTGTTGATAACAATATGGACACTGTTAGTAGGTAGGGCACTCTAGGGCTCCCATAAATCACGAAAAGACTATAATAGTTATGTTACTCAACTATTACGGTGAATTTCTAGAGCACTGATTGGCGAAGAGGAACGTTTAGGTGGTGGATGCACAGGACCTGCGTGGGGTGAGGAGTTATTCGTACAAGTACTAGGCCATGTCCATTATCTGCCAGCAGCGTGGAAAGGACGGGCGCACACCAAAGATGTGGCTGCACACTTCCAACAATTGTTCCAGTTTAGGGCAGTGAGTATTAATCCTTACGCTGCTCTATCCTACTATAAATGCGAAAATATAAATGGATGGCTAGAAATTCTAGAATTATTTTAATTTATGCCGAACCAAACCTATTACAATGGTAATTTTTTTATGACCTTTTTCTTGTTAGAATATTATGTAATTCAATTTTCATTTTGGCAATTATTGATGTCTAGGCTCATCTTTAAATATATTGTTTATGACTAATGTAAGGGAATCACTATTCTACCAACAGTTTGCCTAAATTTTTTTCATTCTGTTTTCTATATAAATGTATGAAGGGTAAGAAACAAATCCTTCGTGAATTAGATTAGTTAAGTATATAATGGATTTTCTTTCAGGTATACATTTTGTTCGAGTTACTCAGCCCCTTGTTCTGCCCGTTCCTACTGTTCTCTCTGCGCTCGCGTGCTTTAGACATTGTTGACTTCTACCGAAACTTCACCGTGAGCGTCCTGGGCATTGGCGACGTCTGTTCATTTGCGCAGGTACTTTATAATACTTGGTTTCAAAAGTATTCTCAGAAAGTAAACAAAAATTTAATTCTACGTATTTATATCAAGTCCACCCACAAGGTGGACAGATGACCTGATCCGAACAGCAGGATCGCGCTGGATGCAGGCCGCATACAACCGGTCCTATTGGAAGTCACTTGAGGAGGCCTATGTCCAGCAGTGGGCGTCCTACGGCTGATATGATGATGATGATGATTTATATCAAGTTAAAACATTTGAAATAAAAATATATAACTTGACAAAAAGGTCTAAGGGATCTGTCACACAGAAACATGTTAATAATACTCCTAGATCTTTTGTAGTTAGCAAGGATGCCTACAAGATTATTCTCATTTTAACATAAAGCTGTGATTCCATAATTAATTCGTATTTGTGAATTTCGAATTACAATTAAACCTCTTCTTGACATTGTGAAGTAGCTTTTAGCTATCAATTTGATACTTATTATAATAATAATAATAGTTATTCATTGTATTTACAGCTAGATATTCGTCGACATGGTCATCCCGATTGGCAGACACCTGGAAAAGTCAAAGGTATATAAAAAAAAATGATTTACTTTTTAAACATCAATCTTATGTTTTTTACTGCTGGGCAGCTATAGATTTATACTGATGCCGTAGCAGTGGAGTACCTATTAAGGTATAGGATAATTATCATGAGATACATAAATATATAACTATTTATACATTTTTATTAATTAGAAAGATAAACACTATTTTGTTCACAATATTGACAATCTACGTCCAGCAGTGGACTGCAATAGGCTGAAATGATGATGATGATGATGATTGGCAATCTTCGTTTCAAAGTGCTATTAAAAACAACCATCTTATGCCCCATCGTTGGGCTTAGGTCTATTCTCCTGTATCTAGAGAATTAACGAGGGTTTTTCCCTTAATGTACGATGTATTCTTTCACCGTTAGCAGATTGTAAGTCTAGTGACTAGTACATATAAGTGCCACGATGTGAAATCTGCATCAAACTCGGAACACATCATTTACATGCCGGTCACTTTTTTATCTGTCACCATCGCAGCTCGACGTATGGGCTTGAAGCACTCCCTGGTGTTATCATTCATTAAGTCGCCCAGAAGGCTTCCAACTTGACTTACAATTAACGGTTTTTCGTGCCTTTCGAAGTACGAAGAGGCTCGAGATGCCACAAACGGTTATTCATCTTTGGACTGACATTAAAGAACGCTGCTTAATCCCTATGAGAGTAACGAACATCAGTACCAAAATGCTACGAGCGCCTCTTCTTTGTATATTGAAATAAATATTTAATTTCATAGGTGGTAGCAACACTCAATACGGCCAAGGTGAAGGTGGCAAGACCGAGCTCTCCCTTGTAGCGTTCTCGTGCCGTCACCCCGGCTGGCAGCCCACCGAACCATCACAGAGACAGTTCCTCAGATCGTTGAGACAGAGCATGCATCACGCTATACCGGCTTCTAATAACCTCGTAAGTTCATACTCCTACTAAGGTGTTGCCCACGTCACCACGTCATGACGTCACCAACGTGATACGGTTCGGTGTAACGGCGCGGTACGGTAACGTGTCATGCTAATTCACGGCAACGTCGCCGCAGATGCGTCGAATGACGTTCGAAGTGATGAGAAAAATAAATATTTTTTACACACGATCGATGTGGACTTTTCGCGTTTTGTTTATAATAGTGTTCCTAACATTTGTGCCAATGGACTTTATACGAAATACCACTATTTTTGGGACAAGATGTTCGAAGCTTAGTTCGTTGGGAGTGTAAAATGACATCATTATTAATTTCAGAATAAAACGATGTTGGGTTCATACATTCAGCAGAGCCTGTTTGGTGCTGTCACGCCATTGCCCGCTGTTCTCTCATACTATCCGCAACCACGACAACAGTACAGATTGCCCGTGAGTATTGAACAATTATTCGTTTAGTTTTTCATTGTAGCGCGGGTGTTCGCTTCCGTCGTTCTTTGTTTGGCCACTGCTCACCTCTTATTGGCTGTAACGCAATGTTATATAGCCTTCCTCGCTAAATAGGCTATCCAACACTAAAATAATTTTTCAAATCGGATTTGTCTTTCCTCAGATTTAGCACGTTCAACCAAGCAAACAAACTCGTTAGCTTTATAATATTACTATGATAGATAGATGGTATTTAATAAAAGCATTTTAATGTGACGGTATAACAATGAGAAGTACGTGAAGTACAGCCACACCACAATATCTGGCGCCGAATTTACCCCGCTCTATTTGTTCTCGTTGCGTGTACGTATACACACGTTTGAACGTACACTCCCAACCAAAGTATATGACGTGCACGTGTAGATAATTATGTCGAGTTAAGTTACTTAAATTTGTCAATTAATGTTTGCATTTTCGTTTTGTAAGAACTAATTTTAGCCTAGACAATTTCACTATTGGCTTTATGAGAGTAAAAATCAGGGTATTGAAATTATTTAACATATAAACGTGAATGAAATATGTCTTTTGCAGGATATGGACGAAACTAGTGATGAAGATGAAGCTCCTGGCCCGGCATCCGCGCCTCGATCAGGATCCGTGCCTCGGTCTCCGTCTCTCGGCCTTTCCGGCGTTAGTTCGGCTCTCGGTGCGTCGGCTCTCGGCCTAGAGCCATCAGCTCAGGGACCTCCAGATGACACACAAGATATGTCTGTCAGCACGTTACATCTTTATGACTTGCATCTATCCCAGGTTAGTTCTTTGTCAGAATTTTTGATATTTTTTTACTTTAAATTAATCCGTTCGATAAGGTAGGTCGAGATAAATTATATTAGTAAACTAATTAGGGAGGGAAGGGGGTGTGTGATGCTGCTTGTGTAGCAAGAGTGCATAGACTACTTCTAATCTACTACTAATCACTTGTCATTAATAATAATTGCCATAACGTTTTCGCCACCGTTGTTGTATAATATAAAAAAGTATTTTTTTGGTGCTTGTATGATTTATTTATTCATATCATTTGTAAAATTTAGCAATATTACAGTAGTGTAAACTCTTTGTCGTTGTGATACCATATGAAAATATTGACGAGAGTGTTGCTAATCTTTAAAAATCATATTCACTTTTTTTTTTGAAGAAACAACCCCAAACAACTTAAGTATTTATTTATTTATTATTTGAAAAAAAAAGAACAGCATTTCTAACATTATGTAACATATCGCCAATTACAAGTTTTCACGAGTAAAATACTAATTAATTTGTGGACGAAAACCACAAAATTATTTTAATTAATCCTATGCAGGAATTAAGTACTGGTTGACTGGCCTGTTGGTCTAGTGGTTAGTGACCCTTACTGCTAAGCCGGAGGTCGTGTGTTCGATCCCCACCCAGGACAAATCTTTGTGTGATGAGCATGAAGGTTTGTTCTGTGTCTGGGTGTAATTTATCTATAATAAGCATGTATTTAAAAAAAAAAAGTATTTAAGTAATATATCAGTTGTTTTGCTTGTGTTATGCGTACTAACATAACACAAGCAAATATAATTGCTTAATTTGGGACTAGATGGCGCTGTGTGAATGTGCTTGAATATTATTATATTATTATTATAATATGATCTGTATGTACTTTCCAGGCCGGGCAGAACTTGTCATGTTGTACGAACAAATGCAGCGAGCGACAGCGCAGCAGCCGCTGGGGTGCCACCGAGGGCGAGGAGACGCCGCTCTTACACCGCCCATAACACTGGTACATATTGTCCCCGCGCGACCAACCACAATGGGTATAGCATAAAGCAAAGGGACAACACTGGCTGTTGGAATAAACACCTATTATGTAAATATAATAATTAATTTAATTGCTTAAACTGAAGACGCCTATCTTATCATATGTCCAATACTACCCCACACGGCTGTAGTCAAGTTTTAGTTGCAGGGTAGGTTTAAAAAATAAAACAACAAAACTTGCACGCAATGAAAATACATGAGAAAAACTAATAGACGGTTGATGGTCGAACATAAATCGGCAAGAATTAAAATCTGATCTGTAAAAATATTGCATTTTAATATTTTGAAAGGGATTTGAAGCCCCGAAACTCCTATTTGACTACGGTGTCCGTGTAATTTGTATTCGCTTTAAAGTAATTAACTTTAGAACTGTTGTTTTTTAAACTTGTACTAAAAACGTCTTCCGTAATAATTCACATCACAATGCTCCTTCTTATTCCCATATTCTAAATGTATATTCGATTATTGTACTAAACTTGGCCTACTTAAATAACACAAAGGCTTCCCATTATGCTTCCATTTTGTTTTAATACTCTTACTAATTTATTTATCAATTCTTAGATGAATTATTCTGCCTTACCAATTAAAAACAGTTCAACTGCGTGCTTAAGTTTAGAGAAAAATGTGTCTAAATACATCAATCTTAGAACCATTTTCCAAAGACTTGTGAAATGCAATTACGACGTTCTTGTTTAGCACGGCAGTATTATTAAATACATGAATCATATTACGTAATTTGTTGCCTACCCTAATGGGTGTGGTAAGTCTCCTAGGAGAACGTACCTAGGGTACGTTCTCCTAGGAGACTTACCACTTACTTACGAGGCGATATCTTTATTAAAACAATTGCCATTAAAACTCAGTTGGCATAAAACTTCGTCTGAACCATCAAATAAAAGTTATTGATAGGCTAAAATATAACTTAAACAAATTAAAAATGACAGTTGTGTGAATAAACAAGTTCTATTGTTTTACTTTTATATTCATTCATGTTATACTTTCATCGATGAGTAACTTATTTGATGATTCAGAAACTGGGCATTAGTTATCATTTACTAATCTTTCTTGACATAATTCGTGTCACACTGAATTTGTGTTTACAAAAAACAATTTTGATCGAAAGATACTTTTATTAATGTCTTACGTAATGTAGGCTCAGTAGATAGTTAATATTCCATTAAAATCCCTTCTCTCGGTAACATTTTACCAGTATTTCTTCCCGTTTCTCCAAGTAGGAATAGCCAATCCTATTATATAATGGACGTGAAATGTATTTTCTGAGCAATTAATTAGTTATTTTTAATATTCTGACTATGAGCCACAGTGTTCTAACAGCTTACCGTTGTTCTGCGTGCTTGATAACCATTATTTTCCCTTATAGTCAACCACATAGTGACTTTCTTGAAACGCTTAACTAGCGTTGGAAGAAAATCACCTTTCTGTGGATTAATTTTAGTTGTAAGTACACTTATCAGTGTTACCGTATCAGTGAGTCGCGTCGGTCCTAAATTATACACCACAAAAGTACCTTGGTTTATTTATCAAATGTAAATAATTCGTGTTTAATATAAATATTAAATGCATTGTTTTGTCTTAATATCTTATTATATTTATTAGACAGTGCTACGGGTGGTGAAAAATAAGGCGAGGTTAGTCTGTTTGGAACAAAAACAAAGAGTAATCTTCGATTATAATATTGAAGTTGATTAACACTGACTGTTAAGTCAGAAGACGCAATGGAAAATTTCTAACTAATATTGTTGTGCAAACATGGCCTTGAACGGATCAAGGGCGAGTTTTGTTAACTCATTTTAGATTTACTTGTCAATTTAAGGATACAAGGAATTTTATTGGATACCATAAACTAGCCTTATCGTGCTGTTATAAGCAACATCGCGAGTCGTTCTTTACGTTTTAATTGGCAATATTTTTAAACCAAATTAGATTTTAATATTTATAAATACATTAAAATTAAAATATTTTATAAATTGACATTTTAATGATAGACATATTATTATTTATAGGATGAGTATTGATGCAAGTGGCATGATCACTACACGTGCCCTTAATTAGTTCTTAAAAAAGGTTCGTTAAGGTGTTACTGATAATTCTTAGCAACCAGAGCGCTGAATTATTATGAATGATTATCGCCTTTCATTTGTTCTGCATTGTTAAGAGGTAAATACGCAATTATATTATTCGAAAAACGCATGTACGATTTATAGTTTTAAGACGCATATTTCCGTGAATTGACATACAGTTGCGTAGTTATCCTTTAAACAGAATATAATTCGTGTGACATTTGTTATCCTCTGTGCAGTGTACACTTCTCAAACAAATATTGAAAAGTGTTTGTCATAAAAGGCAGCATAATTCTTAACAAAATTCGCACAGCAATAATTGGAATGGTCCATTTTTAGGAACTATCTAAATTGAATAAACCACACGCCTTTTGTCGTTATAATATTTATAAATATTGTATTTTTTTTTATTATCATAGCTAATGGTTGTTACACACTCGTAATTATAGTTGAATTGCTTGGATTTTAATAGTTTAGAAACATGATAATAGTACATAGGAAGTTTTTAATACACATAGACAAAAAACAGCAAATAACTTGTACAGTGATAACTTTTTTTACTAGATTTTTGTTAAATTTGTGACATGTTTGAAACTTACGTAATACAAATTAGAACAAACGCAATACATGTCCAGGGGATGCTTCAGCATCGTGTCAAGTTTATCATGAAAGTTACAGAATCTTCATTAGAAAGATATAAACAGGGTTATTACTGTACATTCATCATAAAAATGCAATAGAGAGTGCCTATATAGTAAACGCTTAATAAATGCATCAATATTTACTAGATACTATTTTAATACACTTAGCATTTAATTAGAATTATTACCTTAAGAACTGTCCGTGTGTTATGGTTTCAAATTATGTCATGGTTTTTCTGCTTTATATCATTCGTATAGCATTACAGCTAGCATCACGAATTTAGATTATCACTACGGATCGTGAGCGTTTTCGTAAGTGTCGTAACGTGAATTCCGCATCGTGTGTATATTTTACTGTGACCATAATGCATTGCAGCCTGTTTTTACTCAATAAGCGGTTTCGGTCTTTGAGCGTTACGTATATATTATTTATATATGTCGCAGGTAAATGAGGATAACAGGGATTTCACGAAATCCTTAGGTAGATCCTTAATAAAACGACATATCACTGACATTAAATTGGTATTTTATCAAATTACTAAATATTTTTAGTCACAAGACAATAATAAACAAGAATATTCGACATCTACCATTACCTATTTCGTAAAATCCCTGGTATCCTAATTACCCTGCGACATATATAATATATATATATGGAGCGTTAGCCTTATGTGTTTGTTGCACACATGGAATATTTAGCAATAATTTAGATATTTTTATATTCCACTTCAAAATAATTATATAAATGTAGTTGCAATAAAAATGCTTATTGAATTTTTAAGCCTTACTCACGACTTAGCAACCGTTTATTAAATAATTCTTTTACATTGACAGTGCTATAATATAATTATATAAATACATTTTATTACCCAAAGAAACTTTTTAAAATTGTATGCCTATATTAAAGTTAGCAATTTAGACTTTCATAACATTTACACACTTGAAATATAGTTCACATAGACTCCATATTGTTTATTCAATAATATGATTATGTGCTTAACACATATCTGTGATATATCATGTCTAACAAAACAAAAGTTTTATCCTAGAATATAAATTTTTCAATACAATATAATAGCTGCCTTCAAGTTTTTATACATTTAACATATACAAATAGATACTCCTGTACTACCGTACATCTCAGACTTAATTATAGTATTTAATAGTGTTAATAATAATAGCAAGCATTCAATACTTTTTGATAATGTTCAAATTATTACCTTCAAATAGCTAGAGTAAAATAAGTGAAGGAAGCAATGCACAAATTTCTTTCTATCTACCTATGCCCAGCTTTTGACCGCCTTAAACTAATGCAAATAAGCATACAAAAATGTAGGATTTTTAAAATGCCTAACTCTCTCATATTAGTAAACTTCAAAGAATTTATTAATCATAGTTGTTTCTTATGTTATTAGTATCTATATGCTAAATTTGCATCACTATTGATATAAATTGTACTACCTAGTAATATGAGCGAATTATTTATAAACACTAATGATGATGAAACATTTTATATCGACTATACACTATATTTTGTCTTTATTATTCATTAGTAGAACACGTCGCACCTTCAGTCTAAATAAACTGTACGTAAAAACTCGTCTGTTTGGTCTTCAAGGGTTTGATTTGACAATACAGCATTAGCAATAACTAGTCGAACGTAAGTAACATTGCAAGTCTCTTAGTTTTCATTTTATATATTACGCAGTTAATAAATATTGATATTTATACTTATATTTACATAGATCGAGTTTCTATTGCCAGACTAATATAAAGTTGTAGTCGCAATCATTAAAATGTTATTCTCTATTAAAAAGAAAAACAATTTAAAGAATAATAATAATATGTATGCGTACATACAATACATACATGGTCATCACCATCAATCAAGCTCTTATGGCTCATTGTATAGAGATTTATAATATAGGTGTTTGTTAGTACCTGTCTTTTCATGACGCAAAATCAGAACTATTTGTTCTAAACCTCAAATAGAGGCATGAGAGACTTACAATTCAATTACTAAATTCCGCACCCGGCTTGGCCCGCGTTATATGTCAAAAAAATGTAAACATTCTCCCAAAAATAATGGTGAAAACCGCATCAAAATGATTGGTTTAGGGGAAATATATATAATAATAATATATATATACAGACAGACACGAAAAGCGTCATTGTTTTAACCCATTTATTTAAGCAATCATAATTAATTTTAATTTAATAGTACAGATAAATTTAACAACAATACTTGGCTGGACATAATTATATTGTGTTAATTATGTAATGTTCTTGCTAACAAACCCGAAAAGATAAAGTCCCGACAGTCCGTGAAAATGAAACTTATACTTAGGGGAGTTACAAGACGTTCAAAAACGCTTGTACTTAAAATTAAGAATGCTAATTAAGTGGAAAGGAAGTATTAATACCAAATTCGCATTACATTGAGAGAGCCTTTATTGATGTCTTTCTTTTTGTTGGGAGTCTTATTTTTGTAGGTAACATTTGCATAGAAGTACATTACCCTAGAGGAGGGTTGTTTACGCTTAAGTTTCCCTATGGAAACTGAATTGTCTATTAATTTGTGTTCCAAATGTAAAATCGCAATATAATATTAAAAAGAGAAAATATTTTATAGATGTACACAGTTTTTATTATATACTATTAACGCTTTATTATAGGTACATATTAGATACCATATGTTTATTCCCTCATTATTATCTTCCTCGAACCCTGTTGATAAATTATAAATATAGTTTAGCTAATAGTCCGTAACTTAAATATCAGCCAAACCAGATAATAGCTCGGTGTCGTTTCTATTTTATTTTAAACAGATCTCATCAATAAATTTGGTCAAATGACTGAAATTCTGTAAGCCATAGACATCTTACGTATAAATATTGATTTGATGTACTAAATATAATTGAGACGGTGATTTTAAATCTTTAAGTTATACTCCACTAAAGGTTTTATTTATATTTATTTTTGAAATCGGTCAAAAATATTTTGTTGTTATCAATCATCTCAATTTTATTGTGATATATTTTGAGTTGTGTAAATTGTAGTACATATTATTATTATCTACTGTAAAATTGTACATTTATTATTTTATGTTTTAAAATAGTAACCATAAGCACCTGAAATTTGAGATCGAGACTTTATTCGTTAACATTTTCTTCTGACAAATTATGATTACTTTAAAGGACAATGGTCAATTTGTATGGAGTCATGACCCACAGCGGTCAATAATGAAACAATACCAATGTGTAGTCCATGAGTATAGTAAATCCTATTTTATAAACGTTGTTCCTGTGAGGCATAGGAGAACGAAGATATAGGTGTTCACATTATTGAGTCTCTATGCTGTTTATGGTAAAAAAATAACATCGTTTTCTTCAAAAAATCCTGTAAAAGTGCGTTTAGATACCAAGCATTGTTTGTGCTTATCCCGTCTAACTCAGTTAAAAACTACCGTTTATATTTGTTTGTAAATGTCCATATCTCGGAAACCCCATTATAAAGATATATATTTTTCCCATATTTTCCATTAAAGTATGAATTTTAAATAGTCGATTAACATGTTTCATTGGTGGCCGCAAACTTACCCCGAGCGGGTCAGATCTGGCCATTCTCCTTTAGTTTTTTTTTCACATTATATTTGTGATTCATATAGCTAAAGTTAGTTCAGTTCATTTACGATAAGGTAAATCACACATTAATTGTAGAATCATCTAGTTTAGATGACATACGTGTGGACAAGCTCTAAATACGTTTTTGGCTTTTTAAATACCACGTAGCATATTGATGTGTACCCATTTGGCAACAAGTGACATTTTTAGTCTATAAAATGATGTTTGAAAAGTAGTGTTTTAAACATTCGTTTTGTCTAAGGTTCAAATTTGGTCATTTGATGCTATTGTCAACTACTTGAAAAAAACAACTGTCCATGAGTACACGCTTTATAATCCATCCATTTAAAGATAAGTTAGCAAAATTGTTGATCTACAAGTTGACCTTCACAGTTTGATGATAATTATTAATTGGAACAGAGCAATCGCCGTCAGAAATTGATGAAGTGCCCATAAAGTTATTAATATAAGATAAGTATTAATAATAATATATTTAATAAATTGTAAATTAGTTGTTCTACGATTTTGTGATTGATTAAAATAGTGACCATTAAAATAATTTGTGTCTTACAATAATACGCGCTAGATGAATGTATTCTTGATTGGAACCAAAACATTTTCAAATAAATGAAGCAATATAATTTTTTTTAGTATTCTGTGGCCTTGTTATGTAATTAAATTGGATATATGAATATATTTTAATTCGATTTGTAGTTACTAGCTTGAGAGAAAATACTAGCGCCTGTTTAGAATTATATAAAAACTAATGTACAAGAAACGATATAGGTAGCCGTTGATACGCTCGGATGTTAAAATATACCTTATTTTTTTATATATTATGCACATCGACGATATACATATTTATATTATACAAACATTAGGATAACATTTGAATAGTATATATTCACATATTTTACCTCGCTATTAATCTAATGAGCAATAATTTAAAACCGAATATTTCTCGTAAAATGATGACATTTATTAATATAATTCATGTAATTGATGGATGTATTATGTCAATGCTCACTAAGAGCGGGCGTGCCCTGTTAGTGATAATCAGATACATTTGTCGAAGAATCACAGGGCCAGTGATTAACATCGTACTATTTCTAATTAAAACTATTTTTATTAGAAAGTAATGACTTTTAAATGAGAAACACAATCAAAACAGAGTCTTCATATACTTTTAATACTGATTTCTTGTAAAGCTATGTGTTTAATCATCATTTCATTGACGTTTTGAAAATTACGTTTATGTTATTGGGCTCAAATTCAAAAAAAGCGTATATTAGTATTTGTAATGCAAAATTTTAATGTAAAGTAATAATTAATTATGGTTAGATCGCACCCTTTAGCTTAAGTACGATGATGTGTGAATAATTATAGTACAAGCGGTACACAGCACTATTAATTGGTTAGCGCACATTCATGTGATACCTAGACGATATACTATGTATATAAATAATGCTAATTTAGTATTTCCATATCAATTCATCAATAAATTTTATGTCTTAATATGTGACGAATGATTCTTTAAATGTTTTATTTGCTATGTTTACGTTTAATTGGAACAAAACGCAACCAATAAATGTATGACGAAAGAGGAACATATGACAAAAAATACTCGAGTCGCTCAAACGCATATTATATTATATCTTGTATGTAGTAAATGAAATGTTTTGAGAAAGCTTGTTACCGTGCGTGTGACTGTATGTGTATTGTATTGTCGTGTAAATCTCGTTGACAATCGACAGTAGGGTCGATACGGAGTTGTCTTTCATATTGGCATATCTAATGTCAATGTTTGTGTTTAATGTCCCGTTTTAATTATTTATTGGAGGTGAATTGAATTGAATTGCATCTATTGTATTAGCTATTGAATTATAAGAAGTATAAATTGTGAGAATAGATAAATTAATTATACACACATTTTATACTTCTTAACTTATAATTCATAAATTGTGAGTGATTCGTAAATTGTATGTATGTATCTTAGTCTCGTGATGTGTTCAATTGTTTTAACTATCGTGCCATGATGTAGGCACAGTTAGCTTGTATACCCTTGTATTTGTGTAACATGTATAATCTCTCTATAGTTCGTGTTTGTCGTTGTATGCATAGTTTCAGATGATGTAAGTCGAGCAATATTTTTATATTTCAATTACCATGTGGTTTTCCGGGGCGTAGCTGCAGTAGTTAACTGGGCGTCATTATGTAAACGTCTAATAACCAAATTTGTAAATATTTAGTTCAATTTATAAATAAGTACCTACTTGAGATAAGTGTATTGTGATATATCATTATATATTTTTGTCATCTCGTCGCGTAACATTTTATATAATTATTTTTAAATAATTCTGTTAGAGATGGGTCACCTATTCTTTTATTGCCGACAGTTGGTTCGGTGCCTATTGTTTGATACAGATTAGTTATATTGAGCATTGGTAGTGCAAGGACTTGTAATTCTGGTTCATATACACTTGTCTTAAAATACAACAAACGTATACAGAAAATATTTAGAATCGTAAACAATTAAGATTGTAGTTGCTCCCTGTGTATGTGATTGTAAGTTGGTAAGGTTCTCAAGACCCAGTGTTTGTGTTCTGTAAAAGAAAGATGAGCGTATTTAACTGTAGGTCACACAAATATTTGTTTCAAGTGGGGGTCGAGCCCCACACACACACTTGCAGTTTCAGTGTCGAAACAACTGTAACAAGTACCTACTTAAGGCACTTTTACATTTATTATACTGACTTCATAGTCACTTCAGTATAATATTTGTGAAAGTAGATAAGTTTAGGAATATTGGCTGTATTTGGTTTCGTTGGACTCATGTAGTTTGAGAAATATGTCTGTTATTTCTTCTGGCTAGTCCGTAAGAGTGGTTGGTCCATCTCTAAAGTTTACGTTTTAAATCATTGATAATTTTATTGTAATAAAAAGAACGATAGTGTGAATATTTCAGTACCAATGTTCGCTATATTCATTATGCGCATTGTAAATAAAATTTTAAAATACTTGGAAAGTTTTATTTCTATACCTACTACATCTATCCATAATAGATAATATTATAAAAAGGTGTGAGTTTGTTTGGTTAGCCGCGCTTATCTCAAGACTTACTGAATTGAAATTATTATTTTTTTAGTCTGAATTACTCTGAATTGAAAATTTTTTTTAGTGTTGGATCTCAATTTTCTAGAACGGCTTATATCACATCACGCTACGCCCAATAGGATCTGAGAAGTGACTAGAAAAAGATCCACGGGAGCGAAACTCCTGGCAACACCTAGTACGATTATACATAATTATATTATTTGGCATAGGTTTCCGTGCGTAAATTCAACTGCGTAGGCAAGACTCAAACATTTATTCAATGAAGCTAAGAGGGGTGAATTCGATTTTAAATACCTATAGGTACCTAAACAACCTACACAAGGCGGGCGCACTGAGTTTCCGGATTGGATCACTTAATTAATTAGAAAAATTAGCTATTTGGAAGTAGGTAAGTACGTTTTACTTTGTGAGATTGTCATTGTGTGTCGCTCAACAACACAATGAGTTAAGGAAATTTTCTAAGCCTGATTTATTTCAGTTTTCGTTGCGGCCTATATCAGCAGTACTATATCAGCAATTTGACTGTCACCGTGGCGCAGTGGTTAAGGTCGTCGCCTCGCCACTACATCGCCGAGCTGGGTGACGTGGGTTCGATTCCCACACGAGACAAATATTTGTGTGATTCATAGATATTTGTTTCTAGTCTGGGTGTACTTTGTGTCCGTTAGTTTCATGTTTGTAAAGCTCCCCGCGACACAGGGCTCGTTCCCTAGTGCGGGCGTTGTTTTTATAAAAAAAAAAAATAGAGTAGTTGGAGACTTCAATTATTGTCTTATCACGATGTCCCATGTCATAGCTCCATTTATATGTAATTTAATAAGCTTAGCTTTTAGTTTAGTTATGCGATAGTTGCTGAATGGATAAGAGACCGGCGTGTTAAAAACGCGGTCCGAGTTCGATTCCGACCAGCAGTATCAATGTGGATTTCACTTTGTGGAATTTATAATTATGTTTTAGTCATGTGATTTACCATCAGCTGCTAACGGTGAAGGAAAACATCGTGAGGAAACCCACATACCCTAGAAGAAATTCTAAGTGTACCTACATAATATGTCCACCAACCCGCATTAGGCCAGCGTGTGTGGATTATGGCCTAAAAACCCTCTCAGCTCTCTAGATAGAGGAGAGGAACCCGAGCCCAGCAGTGGGACTTTAATGGGTTGCTGGTGAATAAGTTTAGATGTGGTCGTGGTCAAAGATCGTCGCTATGAACCTGAAGGTCGTCCGGCGAGTGTGGTTAGCGAAATTAATTTTAATACCTACCCTAGGTACCTACTGTATGACAACAGATAGAAACAACCAAAAATATTTGCTAACAAATTTGTAATGTAATTATTAGGCATTGGTATGAGGCAGGTGTGAAATAAATTGCATGTGTGTCTGAAGATTATGACACTTTACACTCGATGGATACCGCATGTTTTGCCGGAAGACTTAAAGGGACTGCGTATAGAGTAGGTAGTGCCTTAAAATTATAAAATAAATGAATGCAGGACAATTATTGGATTGGCTGTATCATTATAATGTCGTGACAGACTTTGGTATTGCTTTGAACAGTAAACTCGTAATAAAATGCCTGGTTGCTTTTTTAGCAAGTTTGGTTTATTTATGTATCGTCCTTCACTATAACAATGGGGCCATACATTTCGGTTACGAATAAAGTTTGATGGCTTCAAACGTGTACATAACTGATGATGATGACCAGTTGCCATAAAACCCAGGTATTGCACCATTTCTCATTATTTTATTTACAAAATGCATAAATTAATTTAGAGGTTTACGATTTACAAGTCCGAAAGTGCCATGCCTACTGCTTGTGATAATTATTCCAACGAATGCAAAAGTGTGTAGGTAAATAGTAAAGTCACATACCTACTCCAAAAAACAATAAATATATCACACATACCATATCCAGTCTAACTTAGAGTGCCAGTTTCAGTACTCATGTACTACGCCCCATGTACCTACCTGTCTATGTGCCTAATCTATGAAAACAGCCTTTGTTGTATTGACAATTCTATGTTACAATAAACTTGTTACCAACTTAAGAAGAACATAGGTAGGTCATATTTCCTTGGTATGGTAAATTGCTAAATATCAATTAAGTCTGACTGTCTGAAGTAGCAGCCGAGCAAGATGGGCCCACCTGATGGTAAGTGGCTGCCGCCTATGGCTCCATGAGTGTGTTTTATTTATCATCAGCAATAGCTTGCTTAATGCCCCACTGCTGCGTTTTGGTCTCCTCTCCTCTATCTGTAGAGCTGAGATGGCTTAGGCCATAATCCATGCACGCTTTCAACCAAACAAACAAACTCTTCAGTTTTATAATATTTGTAGATGTAGATATATAAAAATGTTACCACTTGGTCACTAAGTGTTTTAATTTTAAAAAATAAGTATCCTAATCATGAAAGTACCTACCTAAGATGACTACCTACTTATATGTTGTATTATGAAATAGAAATAAGTTATTATTTATTAGTATTCTAAGGCCCTACTACCCTGTCCGTTCAGGTTGAAGGACCAAAGAATACTGGCGAGTATTGAAACGATCTCAGGAGGTAAAACCGCCGAGACAAAGAAAATGTGTCTTATTGATTTGTGTATGACGTCATAATAATTCATTCAAATTTAATTAAGTACAAATATGACTTCTATTTCACTTTATATTTTACATATATGTAGCTATCGACTACTACCTACTTGTAGATACATTTTTCAAGAAAAAAATCATAGTTTATTTTCATAATATTTCAAGGCTCTCACACATGTCCTCCCATGTGTGAGCACCAAGAAACACTGAACGAGATTGGGATAATCAGTAGCAAGTAGCTAAATGGGAAGCTTTGTATTGATTTAAATTATGCTGACGTATTAATCCATGTCGTCACATGATGACGTATTAATCGATGTCGTCACATTTGTAGGTTATTCTATGAGTATGATGGGTATATACAACACGGTCTTCCAAGCCGAGTGTATGGGTATAACTCTGGCCGCCTCAGCGATCATGGCCAGAAGAGTGGAAGGTCACTCGATTCGCATACTCTCGGACAGCAGGGCCGTGCTACAGGCTCTAAACAGCCACACAGTGAACTCAGGACTAATACTGGAATGCCATCAGAACCTAAATCTGATAAGCCACACCAACAACATAATCTTGCAATGGATCAAGGGACACAGCGGATCTAGAGGTAACGATGCAGCGGATGAGCTCGCAAGAAGGGGATCAGAAACGAGTGTGATGGGACCTGAGCCCATTATACCCATCCCTTTCACATACCTTCGTACGATCGTGAACAAACGCACTAGTGATCTACACGGCAGAATCTGGACAAACCTAGAAGAGTGTAGACAGGCCAGGGAGGCCCTTCCTATGCTCGACCACAAACTAACTAGGCGTCTGAGACAGCTGTCCAAACGGCAATTGCGAACAGCCACAGCCGTTATCACAGGACATGGTTCCTTTAATAAACACCTTTTCGTTCTAGGCATCACTGACAGCCCTCTCTGCAGAGCCTGCATGAGTGAGGAGGAAACAGCAGCTCATGTGCTCCTACACTGCCCTGAAACCGTTACATACAGGGCTAAGTACTTCAACAACACAGGTACACTCCGACAGATCGCCAGCAACGTCAATAGACTGCTGGCGTTCTTCGGCGAGCTAGGGTGGATCGAGTGAGCTATCCACCCTCACGCAAAAACCGCGCCTTGACGTGGAGTTGCGGACAACAGCCCGCCAAACCATACCATACCATACCATGAGTATGATGCGAGATGACAGTTGACCTCCCCTATACGTTCCTCACAATTACGAGATAAGAGATGTTTTCTTTTCGATTCTCAATAATTAATAATGTATAATACTTACATGACAACTTACTTACCTGGCCAGCGTGGTATAGTAGATCCCCCAGATCTCTCCTCTAGATTTTTTGGAGGAGACAGACCAGCAGTGGAACGTTTATGGGCAGAAAATGTAATGAAATGAATACTTACATGCACGTAAATGTTATAAATTAGATATTATTTTTCATGACTTTCTTAATTTAGTCGCTGTCTAGGGCTTACATTCGAATATTCGAAGTGTTCGAATAATAAACTGAATATCAAATCTACAATATTCAAATATTTGACTATTTTTTTCAACACCAAAATCAGAACTTTATTTGATGGGTACTAAATTTGAAGATGATGTTGATCCTAGATTGTAAAACCAGGTGGAGTAGTTTGGCCGATATGATCACAAGATTTTAGCACTAAAAGACTCTAATATGAAGACACTTATTGATTTAAGAAACGATATTACCTTATTAACCCCTATATTAATTCGGCTCAGCTGGTTTTACAGCAGTTTTTTTCTACATCTCTCAATATTGTAAAGGCACGGTACACACTATGCCAAGAAAATGTGATACGTAACGAAATCTTCAATTTATGATTGCGAAAACGGGGAACAGTTTTATCGGTTACCAGCAACTATTTAATCTACCTACATTGACAAATATATATTTCATCTCTGTTTCGAAGCTCTAAAAAATAGGATTTTTCATAGACGCCTATCACATTCATAATCTGCACTTTAAAATATCTACACAATCCTAAGCAACTATTAAACAGAGCCACATTCGCCTAACGGGACAATCCCACCCTCATGCCCACCACTGCAACCCCTGTGAGCCAGGATTAACAGCGATGACCCTTGCGAACACCGAGTTTAGACACTCGGGAGTCCCAGGGAATGCCTAAGCTCTACTGTCTTGGAACCCAAACCAAATTAATCAGAAGTAAATGGAGGAATTGGAAAAAAAATATCCACTTCCCTCGATAGCAAAGCGGTAGACAAAAGTAATCTGTATAAGCTCTAATCCTATTAGAGAGACAGCACCGCGGCCACAAAATTTAAAAAAATAAAAATTGCGGGATCTACTTAGTCTGATTCCAGTAGGTAATAAGTAGGTATGGCAAAAACTTCAACCGGGTCGACATGACATAAGATCCCCATAGTACACTACTGATATTTGCAATAGTACCCTAAAAAAAGGCTACGTACCCGTTGGACCTCCAAGTTTCGACCCTATCACAAAATTACCCGTTCGACCTCATTTTTAGGTCCCGTTGGACCTTCTTGAAAATATAATAATCAATGTGCCCTTTCGACCTCTTTTTTAGTGCCCGTTGGACCTTCAATATTAAATCAAATAAAAAAGACTCCGTTTGACCTCTTTTTCAGTGCCCGTTGGACCTTCAAAAAATATGTGTTATTTTTAATAAGAAAAGGTACAGTTACGTTGAAAATTGTCAATCGGATAGATTTATGCACGATATTGCCAACGTTTATAATGATATAATTGCCAAAACTGGTACCTATAGAAGTATTGAAATATGAGTAGAATCATGGAGTAGAATATTATGGTGTATTTGTTTTTTTTTGATAAATTTAAATTTAATGATTATTTTACAAAGCAATAGCTGCAAAGAGAAAATATGCGAAGAATCTGGTGTTTCAACCAAGAAACACATCGTACAACACATAGTGTCGAAGCATGGCATTCAAATATTATTAAAAAATTGTGTGGTGTTTCGAAACCGAATATTTTAAAATTTTTGAGCATGATCAAAATGGACGCATCAGTGTCAAGTGTAACTATAGCCAAACTGGACAATGGACATGAACTACTAAATAAGCGTAAACAATATATTGAAAAAGATGAAAAAATTAGTTATATTCTAGAGCAACTAGAAGACAAATATAAATGTAGGCTTTAAATTAGTAGGATTTTTAAATTAGTATTCTTCCAATAATTTAATTAAAGATTTTGTCATTTGAGCTGGATTTGATTGTGATGTTATACATAATTAGATAGGATGTAATTTTATGTTTTAGTTAATTTTAAGATGATACTGTGATTAAAGAAACTGATCTGTGATTTATAATAAAAATATACATATACCTACTTAATTCTGAATTAAAATTAAAGCTTACCTTAGGACAATATTATTATTTTATTGTAATTACTTACGGAATAAATATATGATTTAAAAACATAATCATGATTATTTTAGTATTTTAAGTCAGTTACTTTAGGATAAGACTGATTTTAAAATTTGATCTGTGATTTATAGCCTAGATTACAATTTACACTTGTTTCTATTCGAAAAAAATTTAAAGCTTACTCTGTGAGTGACAATTTTGTTATTTTATTATAATTACTTACGGAATATATGCTTTAAACCATGTATTACATAATAATAATAATGATTATTTTACTACCTTAAGTCTGATTTAGGATTAGACTAATTTATTTATATTTGATTTGTGATTTATATACTCAATAGCTGACCCGTTTTTGAGGAATTTAGTTACAAATACTGTGACACGAGAATTTTATATTGAGATTTTAATTAGGTACTCATAATATACAACATTTTTTATAGTTACAAACATGATCAACAAAAATAACATTGTGATTATTTGAATAGTAATTTAAAAATGTATATAATATAGGTAATCTTATATTTACAAAACTTAAACAAAGTTGTATTATCGATATTACCATCGACAATAAGTTTTCAGACAACGTTTAGGTACTTTGAGAATAGTAACCACTCTAGCGAACACTAATCCCCGAATGGTTCTATTGGCGCTTTTATATTTTTTATTAAAATACTGATTTATTATTACAGTGTTTTATTTTTGTGAGTGTCTCACTTTTGTGCGCGGTTGTATTTTAACTTTTTCAAACGAAGATTTATAAATGAGGTCGAACGGAACTCGTTGTTTGATAGAGGGTCCAATGGGCACTAAAGTAAAAATAAAATCCAAGATTTAGGGTCCAAACTTAACATGGAGGTCCAATGGGTCATATTTTTTGATGAGGTCCAAACTTGGAGGTCCAACGGGTACGCAGCCTAAAAAAAGTCGAATATTCGAATACCAAAATATTTCGAATATTTGCATGCCCTATCACTGACTGACTGACCGATCATCAAAACTCTAAAGCACTCCTAGCGGACATAGAAGCTTCAAATTTAGAATAAAATAAGTGTTTAGTGTATAAATCACGGAAAAACGAAAATATTTTGCAACTTCGGTCCAGTTTTCTAGATACACCCACTGCATAAATAATCCACATAAATATAATAAGTATAGGATTAAAAAGTTACATTTGCAGTGAACGAATCAGTGTACCTGTATAATAATAATAGGTGTAGATAGGTACCTACCTAGATATAATTATGTTCAAAGGTAACTTGTAAAATGATCAACGGAATTAAAAAGCAAGAATGGGACATGTCAGAAGCTGTACCAAAATTCTGCAAAGTATTAAGTATACCTACTAAATTGCCATGGAGGTGGCTTGCTTACGCCGCAGCTTTCACGCTTCATGTCCGTCACAGAAAGGTGGCCATTTTCTTCCAGGCAACCTTCGGGTCTTACTGCGATATGGCAGGTAATACACACGAACCAAGTTTTATTTTGCGCAAATTGTATCAGACAGAACAAAAAAAAAGTAAGACTTACTACAAAAATAAATGAAAGCCCATCAAAAACAAAACTTGTAAAAATAACCAAGTCTAGCAACTCAGTTCTTCTACCGTAAAAAGTTGTGAGATCCGTCGTACAGTTTTTGAGTTATTGCAATAAATATTATTTTCTTGTAGATATTATATAATAATTCATGTATTATGTATGTATTTAAAGTAAATAAAGTTCAAATATTGCAAGAGAGTAATCATCCTAACTATCAAAAACACTTAAATGGTATTTTGGCAACACCAATATAGTTTGATTTCGCTTTTTCACAAGATGAGTAGGTATCTCTTTCTATTTCCAATACCTCCATAGGGTGTCTGATAGCCTGGTAAAGTCCTTCAAGTTATCGTTCAGCGTTCTCTATGGTCGAGTTGGTAGTATCGGGTCAGCGATAACTTAGTTCTCATTGCATCGGTGAAAATAGATTTTCCTACTTTCGTCCAAAAACAGAACATATTTTATTTAGTCAAAACTGTGTTTATGATTGATGGAAGAATGATATCTATATTATTATTTAAGACTGAAAAATATATTGCTATAAATATTGGAAGCGAATGTAAAAATATTACCTATATAAAAAACTAATACGGTATTTCAGCACTAACAACATTGCTTGGACTTCTCGTTCTCACAAGTGACAACATTATTATCTCTCTCTTTATCGATAACCTCTGTATAAAGTCTGCTACCCTGGTGTGATCTGTCGAGTTAGTGTTTTCTGTGATCGGTTTCGCAGTACTGAGGTATGTCGGTTGTCATTGACGATGAAGCGCAAGACGCCATGGCGGCAATACGGCCATCAAACAATCTCCAATAAATACAATTTTTTATGTGATAGAAAAAGATTACGATATTTTGTCAGCTGGTGCCTGATGTTGTTGGTTGTAACAAAAAAAGATCATACCTATTTAAAGTTATGCACATAAATTGCTGAGATAGACAGCAGTGGAAGGTTCAGGGGGAGGCCTTTGCCCAGCAGTGGGATGACATAAGTTTGAGAGGGTTATTTGTATGAAATATTCATTGAAAATATCGTATACTTACAATCTGAAAAACAAAACAGCAAGCGATTTAGAAATAGGTATTTCTACAAGTATCTATCTTTAATATTTTATTATAATAATAAACCTATCTTCAATTATCATAATTTTTTTTATTTAAAGCCTAAAAATAATACATGTTTTATAAATAGATCGTTTTTACATCAATGATTACTATGAAGCGAGTCTCGATTTGTTGTAGGATCAGAGTTTCATTGCCCGAAAGTATGGATCATCATCATCTTGAGAATTTGAGTAGTAGAGACAAGCAAGAATAGTTTTCGTTCAATATAATATAATAATCTGTAGTCTCATCTATTCTGTGAATTTCTGTCTCATCCCTAAATCCAAAAGGATAGGCTGTAGCGGTTAATTACAACCCAATCCACCCATATCATAATTTATTCATTTTAGAGAAGAGACAATTAAAGAGAAATATATTTTTAAAGATAACAATTTTATTCTTCAGGTAAGTTAATTATTTATAACAACAACTATACTTTATGCGAAACTGGTTTACGGTGTTCTAGCAAGTATTTTTTGCTATTAAGAAAGCACTATTAAACCAGTTTTACGGAAAATGGACAGTGAACTCGAGAATCCTACAGGTACGATTCCACCAGAGTGCTGCACTGTGCGGCACTGCAATGCACATTGTGCATCACAAATGTTTATTCTGGTCGACTCACTAAAGCAAACAATAACAAATTGTTCGCGAACATTTTAGAAATGTTCGCGAACATCTGCATACTTTTGTGCACGCACACTCCAGGCAGTGGACTCGTGTCGACGCGTACAAACCTGTTGTTCGCGCACTCAGTTTTGCTTCCGCTTCCAGAGAGAAAACATTTATTTGTGCGCGTACATTATTAATTAAAGGTATGGATTGGACGAATGATAAAATTATCAAATTTATTCAACATATTGAAACTTATCCTGTACTACGGGATTCCAGTCACAGTGATTATAAAAATAAAAACAAAAAACACGACGCTGCTCAAGAGTTGGCGCAAAGTTTCGATTGTGACTCGATTGAGGTAATGAGAAAATGGAAGATTATTTTGGCTCAATACCGAAGAGAAAAGAAGAAAATCATCGACTCAAAATCTTCAACAATACAAAAACAATCAAAAACTGCTTAGTGAACATGTTCGCGCACAAGTGTGCTGAACTGTGCGCAACAAAAGTGCCGCACAGCCTTACCAGTGGAGTCGGAAGCTAAATGCGATGCCAGCTTAGTACGTGCACTGCTGGAGTACTGCACAAAATGTTTGTAAACAAATGTGCCGCACACTATTTTGGTGGAATCGTACCTCATAGTAAATATTGTCGTACATAAAACACTTTTCCAATGATATATATTACTCATCGCAATTGAAGGTGGTTGAGGAAGCGATACCAAAAGGCCAATCGTCCTATCAACTCAATCGGTGCAGTAGTTTCTGATCCAGTTTCCACAAACTTTATTTTAAAACAGCGCGTTTGAAAAAATGAACGTTTTTTGACTCAATTTTCAATACAAGTCCGTCATGGAGAACATTTCATATAGGTACCTTATATACAAATAGTTAATATAAATAATATTTGTTCTGTTTGTATTGCAATAAATCTCAACAAAACTCATACTTTAGGACTTTTATAAAATATTACGTTCATTTAAGATAATTAATACCAAAATTGCCTTCTTCTCTAGAGCAATATCAAGCTAATAGCAGTGTGGTTAGACTATTTTATTTTGCATTAATAACGCAGCATTTTATTAGAAATGCCATGCTAAAGGCACACGTGACTATTCATATAAACATAATGATCTTCTACACAAGTCTGATTCCTAGTATAAAAAATCCGAGAAGCGTATTCAACAGGTGCTTGTAGCTAGTTTCAGTTGAGTAAGACAGGGCACTCGTAGCAGCACTGTAGCAATGCGCTGTAAAACTTCAATTTCACCTATGCGCAGATTTATCGATTGACAGAACGCCTATACAGTCATGTTCTCCTAGTCAAAATTTTCACAACACAACCTCCCTTGAGCGTGTTTCCAGGTGAGGTTAGGATTGAGTAAAACACATAGTGCGCATGTCTTAACTCTCAACAATTGTTCCCATTTTAAAAATGTACTGTTTAATTGTGTTACTGTTTTAACTAAACTATAATAAGTTGTAGAATAATCGAAAATATTTAAAAATCGATTAATGTCAGCTTATTTCATTGTTTTTGTTATACTAATTATAATCATGTTAATTATTTTGTAGAGCTTCTAATCAACGACATCTATTACTATAAAAAAGTAATTATAAATAAACAGATAAAAGTACTTAACTAAGTTATTTGATTCTCAGAAGTTTCTCACAAAGTATCAATGTGATGTATTCATGATATGACTTTATAAATTAATCGATTTCTCATAATTAATACCAAAATTGCCTTCTTCTCCAGAGCAATATCAAGTGAGATTAGACTATTTTATTTTACATTAATAACGCAGCATTTTATTGGAAATCTCATGCTAAAGGCACACGTGACTGTTCAGATAAACATAACGATCTTCTACATAAGTCTGCTTCCCTGGTATCGAAAATCCGAGAAGCGTATGCAATAGATGCTTGTAGCTAGTTTCAGGTACTTGTAGCTAGTTTCAGTTGAGTAAGTAACACAGGGTACTCACTCGTAGCAGCACTGAACCTAGCAATGCGCTGTAAAACAATTTTCACTTTAGGCGCAGGTTTATCGATTGACAGAATTCTTTTATAGTCATGTTCTCCTTGTCAAAATTTTCACAACACAACCTCCCTTGAGCGTGTTTCCAGGAGAATATACTAGTGCGCATGTTTCAACTCTGTTAATTATTGCCATTGTAAAAATGTATTGTTTTATTCGTGTTACTGTTTACTAAACTAACTTGTAGAATGATACAAAATATTTAAAAATCGATTAATGTCAGCTAATTTCATTGTTTTAATTATACTAATTATAATATATACCTACTTATTAGTTAATAATTTCGTAGAGCTCTTAATCAACGACATCTGTTACTGAACGCGCAAAATCATATCTGACAACTTCAATGAATGTACTAGATAAACTACTATTCGAGTATTATGGTGCCCTGGTAGACAGAGGCCAGGTGACGAGCATCATAATCCGGAAATTTCTCGAGTTCCATCAACAACTTATCCATATTACTACTTATTTAAAAAAAGAGCAAAATACTAAGAATCGTGACTAAAGATTTAACAACTAACGATTGTCAGAAACATTTAATTTATTTTTGCTAAGTACCACCAGTTAATAATTATTTTCAATCTTATTACATTGTCTTTACAGGAAACCTAATGCGACAAAACGATACTTAAATCGAAGGTACAATTAACAAATATAAAGATTTATTTCAAACTAAAATTAAATTAATTGATTAATTATTAATTTTATTTATGAGGTTTATTTAAAATTTTTCAAACCATATACATTATGAATAATAATAATTAAGAAGCTAAATGAATGCTAAGAAGTTATACTTATGTTTCTGAGTATGAAAGTTTTACCTAACTTACGCCTTTTTTTTAAATATCCTCTGAGTATGGCAGTAAGAGTAGAATTTTTGACCTAACATACTTTCACCGAATTTTTTATTGCATACCAGCAAATCGAAAATTAATGAATATAATAAAATTTCAGTCTTCTCTTTTAGTCCCACGTTGGGCGCCATGTAAGTTTTCTACTGTCTAAATTAATAATTGTTATTCTACAAGCACTAACAATTTCCTTTGTTTAATATTATTATTTACTTACCTATAACTTTCAGTGGTATGGATAGAGCTAGGGGTTTGATTGAGGTCTAAGGTTATGGAAGACGAACGTTGTTTGCAATAAATTCAGATAGACAAATCGACTACCTACTACGCATGTCTGTTTCCCTGGTATCGAAATGTCCGATACGTTCACGAAATAAGTTTGTTTCACGAAATAAGTTAAGTTCACGAACTAAGTTATATTAGTTCGAGCTTCACTGACAGCTAGCTGACACTGACAGCCATGGCGAAAGTGAAGTAAATAAGTTAACGCCTCATTCATCGGACCTCTTTTTCTCGCAATATGTTTTACCTCTCTCTCTCCGTGGATACCTACCTACCTCTTTAGTGTGTCTGATATCCTGGTATTATCGGTCCATCTAGAGTTTTCTATGATTAGTTTCGCAGTACCAGTTCGTTCTTATCAGCGATGCGGCCCGGGCCGCAAAACTCACCAAACACTACAAAATATCACCATAAAGGGAAGTTTCGTATATAACTGAGTTACATTGCTAGCAAAATATTTTCCGTACATAACCGGGTAATGAACCAAGAAATCCTCGTTCTTTGTACATTACCAGATACATTGACAGTTATGTAAAGTAAATAAAAGTAGTGGAAGTGAATAATCTTTCTACATAATCCGGTTTTGTACAAAGACATTGTTTTCCTACTACGAAACCACGGAGGTGCTTATATTACAAATAATCAAGTACCTGGCCTCTACCTTTTTTTTTTGTTTTTTTTTTTACTTGTTTTTTTTAAATGCCTGACGCATGCCCCTCGGTCTTGGGGGAAGAACCGAGGGGTTATGTGGGGCTCGCACCCACTAAAACCCCAAGGTGTTCCTCTCGTCGCGCTCTGCTGTGGTCACGGGAGCGCAGGAACATTCGTCCGCGACCACAGCGACGATGGCCCGCTACGGGCCCCTCTCAGTGACGTGCGGGAACACGCACACGCCACCAGAAGACGCTCGCGGTCGACTTTCCCCAAAGTCGACCACCTGGCCTCTACCTAGGACAACGCTTTACCCTTGCTATCCAACGTGGTAATGTGGCTAGCCTTTTGGGTAGTTTTTAGTGCTATCGCAATATGGGTATCAGATGAAAGCTAATTAATAGCCTAATTCAATTTATATATGCACTAACTATTGCACCACTTGTCTCTTGTAACCTAAATAATTAATAATTGGAAGTGCAAGATGTTGTTATAATATTCGTATTCATCCCCGAATCTCTATATCTATACTAATATTATAAAGCTGAAGAGTGTATTTGTTTGTAGGCTAACATCATACTACGGCGTGCGGGGTTTCGCTGCCATCGTTATTTATTTAGCCACTGCTCAGTTAAGTGAAATAGTTAGGCGATTTTGATACCACTATCGAAATTCACAAAGTAATAATATATATAATAATTAATAATATTGACTGACGAAGGCTACTTTTTGGCAAGGCAAGGTAGTCGGATTTTTTGGATTTTTTAAATAAACACTTGCTTAAGTTATACAGACCAACTCATCCATTGTTATTCTCATGAACTGATCAACTTATTAATAATGTGTGTCTTTATTATGAGAGAGAACAAGCTTGACCGAAATGGCTAATTCGTTTTTTGGTGTATTTACTATTTGTCAGTTTTTATTTATAAAATATAGGTAAAATTTAAAATTGTGGGTTTTAAAACCTCTACTTACATATAAATAAATTTCAAAATGGAACATGATAATGACATCTCTAAAATTAAAAATAATACATAATTTTATTGTCAGTCGAATCCAAGGAACTTGGTCGAATATAGAAAAAAAAATGGTTAGGATTAACATGTAGTTCCGATATTCAGAAATTAAAACTCAATAATTTGGCAATGAATAGGATAAAAAGAACAAGAATAACTACAAAAATATTCATAAAGTTTTAAGATATATGATGTCTTTGTTTCCACTTTCTAAAACTTATTTTGATTACGCTTCTAATCCGGGATTGTGGACTCAGAATTTCTTTTAGGATATAATTTTTTTATTAGGTTTCCTCACGACGTTTTCCTACACCGTTGATGGTACTTATGTAAGTCGACGGCACATTATTATTTTTGGCGCTATTTTAGCGCAAGTGCGTGCCGCATCTCGCTTTTTCGACAACGAGAACAAAGTTTTCACTGTCTCGCTGACCCGATCCTACCAACTGGCCATAGAGAACGGTAACTCAAGGAACTTTACCAGGCTATCAGACACTCTACAGAGGTAGTCGATAGATAAAAAGAGAGAGATATTTTGTTAGAAAGAGAAAAATAATATGTAGGCGTAACGGAAATACTGTAGTTGTGTGTGTGCATGAACGGAAGCAAATTAATTAATAGTCTAAGAGCTGATTAGCATTACCGACATTCCAGGAATATACGCAGCATTTAATTAAATGATAGACGAAAATCCGTGTATTGTCGAATTAAGAATATGTCACTACTCCATTTCAACCCGTGGATGTCGTAAGAGGCGACTAAAGGAGTAACATTATGCATGCAGACAAGAGTACTGGGAGAAAAGGAAAATTCAAAACAAACCCTATTTGTTTTGTTACGAAATGTATTATTACTGTTTCAGTGTTGCTGATTTTATTTGCATTGTATTTGTTTATTATTACATATTATTTGTTAACTTTTACTGCTTAGACATTATTGTCGTGTGCAGCGTATAACTGTTAGAATATGATTGTGGTGCATAATTTTAAGTGATTCTTACACTATGCTTTGTTGTTGTTGCATATTGTTCTTGTGTACTTGTGTGGGTAAATAGGTGTTGGTGGGCCAAGCAAGATAAGTAAAACATAAAATAAAGATATAATTTTATGCTGAAGACTCTCTGACTACAAATGAATATGGAGCGCAGTCGTAGGTGGAGCCTATGTTTCCTTGATGGCCCACTGTCGAATTAACCCCTTCCTCACACCCTTAAACAAAAATCTGACATTTCATTACTTTATGACAAAAATAGATCCTGTTTTGGATATCTGTCAATAAATTATTATTGTCAGCAATCAGTCAGCCTTTACTATCTGTGAAATATATTTATAAAGTTAAAATATTATTTTATAATAAAAGACAAGGGTTAAGTGGACAGGTGGAGGTGTGGTCAGTGCAAATAGTATGCCCGCGTACCACATCGTTCCAGGTACATTTCTTCATCGCAACGAGCATGAGAAGAGGAACGCGCCTTGCCTGACAATCGTTAATAAAAGGGAGGTTATGATTTTGACATTGTATTTTATCTAAAATTTGTATAGATCGTGCATTGCAGTCTAAAAAGTAATGATTGTATGACTTATTAGGAATTATATTATTTGTGGAGTGTTTTGCACAATCTATATAGGTATAGAGCAGACTTATTTTTGATTGACCTTGATAAAAATATTCTATAAATATGATATCTCTCGGAACTCGATCCCAAAAACTAGTAAGAGTGGAATTACTAAAGTAAATTCAATTCTGGCACTAGTCTAGTGACGTTATTCTTGTATGCCATAGTATACATGCGTTTTGAAATTATGGATATATATGTTCAACTACTACTGTTTGCTCCTGTAGGTACTCTTTTTTTTACCATATTGGGTAAACAAACAACATCATAATAATAAATAGTCACAGTGACATAAGATAGAATACGTGTAGGTAAGGTGATTGTGATATCCACACCGTTTACCACAACTAATTTTTTTTTTTTTGGTTCTGTATCATTCTATGTATTATTATCTCTGTAATATTTATGTTATTTTATTTATATTTTTGTATCGAGGCACAAATATTGTTTTTTTTTTATTATATATTTAGGATAAGCATCCGTTCGTCACACCAAATAGGCCCATTTGAAAATCAGCGCCGGGTACTTATGCTCGGCATTATGCTGAAATTGTGCCTATTTGGTACAGACACGGGATTGTTGTATGTTTTGTATCTGTTTTATCTATATATTTGTTATTTAGTATGTCTTGTGTTTGTACCAAATAAATGTTTTCTATTTCTATTCTATGATATTTTAATTGTAACTAATTGAAATTGTTATAATTTTGGCATTTAAAAAGAGTGATCTGAGTTTCTTGTTAGCTCTTCTTAAGACTCATCCTTGTCAGCAAACTGGCCTTAGGAAAATTTACTGACACCTTTTTTTTTTGGCTTTGTATGACGATCATAACTATAAAGTATGTAATGCAAATGAAATAAAAAATATTGACTATTGACGACATATTTTACCAGCTACGTTTGGTCTTGGGTAATAGGGCGAGCCTATTATTATGAACAGAGTACATAGAGGTGTACCTAGATGTATAGAATAAGGTATTAAATAAATTATCTAAAAATATTAAAGAGGAAGCATTTACTATGTTTTAATAAACACTTGTTTAGTTATTATATTTTTTAGTTATATACTTAAATAATTAAAAAAAAATATTAACCCGACTGCAAAAAATCAACAGATAGGTAAGCAACGACTACAAAGACTGAAAAATGGTTGTAATTATTATTGTTGTAATTTAAATACATAACGTTTGTAATCTCCCATTTGATTTTCTTTATTTTGATACCCTAGTCGATACAATTGGTTAAAAAAAAATGTTAACTAATTTGGCGCCAAAAGTCCGCCGTTTTGTTTTTTTTTCATTAATACCTATTTATGGAGACTTAGGTTTATGAGAAGAATCTAACGATACCTTAATTGTCGAAATCCATCTAGCCGTTTGGAAGCAACGTGGGAATAAATAAATTCACATACAAGATACGCGTGAAAAACAATACCCGTCCTGACAGTCGGGTAAAAAGAAGATAAAATTTCTTGTTAATGTTTATTTCTATTATTCATTAGCTGGTATGCGATTCTAAAAAAATATACTTACATTTAATATGGTTGCCCTACCGGCAGAATTTACAATAATATTTTAATTTATAAGATTTTATTGTAACAATTTCATTGCACCTCTTAGCAAATAAAGTAATTATATTCTATTTATATTAATTTAAAATTGTGTAAACCAAATATTTAATTTAATATTCAAAGAACAAATATTCGTATAATTAATAGTAATAAGATATTCCAGTTATTGACGAAAGCCTAGATACAATACCTACCTATTCAGAAACGAAAACTAAGGATAAAGTTTAATTATAATATTACCGATTAAAAAATACCAATTAAATACACTGATTCATGCATATTTCATACAAAAGTACATTGCTCCTTCAAGTTATGAACTGGCTGACTTGTTTATTTGTTGATATTACAATATAAAGACGAAAAACGTTTACAAAATTTACAAAAATATTTTTTTATTACATTAATGAAATAGTCTAAAAAATAATAATAAAATTCTAAAAGTAAAAAAGTCTAAATTATAGGCCAAAAGCCTTTAAAATTTTAATTAAAACTTGTACTAATAATATCCAATCCAATTATTGATTGTATTCTATCTCTCTCTTGATGCTTCAAATGTGTAATTTGCACATAAACTTCAAATTCAACTTAGGTTCCGCCCCAAATAGGTTAACGCCCAGGTTGTAGGGCAGAAAACTAATATCGACAGCAAAAATCGAATATACGGTAAAACAGCACATCCCTATCAGATAACTCTCGCCATTTATAAAGTCCTGGTAGCTTAAGGCCCCTGTAGAGCCCCAATTGCTACAATTAGTGCATAATACGCATGCGCTAACTAGTGCAATCAACAATTATCGATAATATAAAAACCGATAAAATAATGATCAGTAAACTGTTTTTTTTTGTATTTAATGTAAATAAGTTACGCATTTTTTTATAATAAAGCTAGCAGATCTTATTTATGCGATACAATTTAATAAAATTTACCGTACGGTTATTTACCGTTGTTATCCGTAATGACGATTCGAAGTAACTATGGTATTCCAGGTATTTCTCTTGCCATGGTCTGCAGTCCTAGTGAAAATCGGCTAGAGACCGTCTGATTCCGCCAATTCCAGCCCGTATATACCAGGCAATCAAAGCAGCGAAGAGGTTAAAATTTCAGTCCACAGCTTAATGCTACATGTCAAATGGTAGTACAATATGAGAACTAAATAGAGTTGATAAGCCCTTTTGGATTTAAACCTTGATTGTCACTCACACAGATATGAAGAGGGGGTTGAATGGGCGTAACTGCAATCTGTGTATAGAGGACACACTCGGACACTAGAGCCCACTAGTACGAGTAGCAGCTGGGATGGGATGATTGACTTTGTGTTTGTTGTAGTTGTATTACGACAACACATTCGTGTGTGCCGGTTATGATGAATGTATGCATGTGCTTCTACATTAACAACTTGTAAGCCACCCTGTGGTTACAAGATTGTGACTTTTTCATTATTTATTTTATTAAATGATAAATATTTTATGTTGATTTTATTATGTACAGTTTGTGTGTTAGTGTTTATTTTGCAGCCGATTGGTAAACATACTGTCTTTTTGCATAATTAGATTCTAACTCGAAATAACTAATTCTAACAATTTTAGCTATCTGGAAATATTTTTTGTAATTAGTTAAACATGGTTTAAAATCTATACTAATAATAAAAGCTAAAGAGAGTTTTTGGTTCCACTTAACTTTGCGCGTAGTTATTGTAGGCAAGAATTTTTGTTTTGTTGATTATGAGGTCCAAAATCTTATTGAATTACGAGTAGTTTAACGAACACAATAAAATGAGGTAAAATTAATTAATGTTTAAACATTTAATAAATATTTTTCAAGTTTAGTTTATCACTAACTTTTTAGTAAGTGCACAAGTTGTATGTTTGTAAATTTCTTTATTCCCAAAACGGCTTCCAAACGGCTGAATGGATTTGGACAATTAAGGTATCTCTAGATTCTTCTCAAAAACCGAAGTGCTTCATCATCATCATCACAGGAAGTCCACTGCTGAACATAGGCCTCCTCAAGAGATTTCCAATAGGGCCGGCTGTCTGCAGCCTGCATCCAGCGCGATCCGGTGTCCAAGTGTCCTTTGATAGATAGGTATTATAAAAAAAAAATACAACACGGGGGACTTTTGGCGCCAAATTGTAAGAAGTTAGAATTTTTTTTAACCAAACGTATCGAGTAGGGTATCTAAATAAAGGGAATCAAAAGGAGATTACATATTATATTCAAAAAGAGATTATACATAATGTAATAGACACCATTACATTATGTATAATCTCTTTTAAAGTCTCTTTTTTTTGTTAGTAGTTAATTTTTTTTTTTTACCAAACCTATCGAGTAGAGTATCAACTTATAGGAAATCAAATGGAGATTACAAATATATACATATTACTATTTTATATATTTAAATTTAATCAGGAATAATAATTACAACAATTTTTCGGTCTTTTTAGTGCGTTGTTTATCTGTTGATTTTTTGCAGTCGTGTTATTTTATTTTTTTTATTATATTTACTCGTTTACATTGGTAATTGGAGAGTGATCAGGCATGCGCACTAGCCGTTTAGGCTAAACGGAAACACGAAGGGAGTTTCTACTGTGAAAATTTTGACTAGGAGAACATGACCATATAGAAGTAATAACCTGCGCGTATCAGTCAAATAAAAGTTCTACGGCGCATGATGTGGTCCAAAATTTATATGAATTAGTTTAACGAACACAAAAAAAGGAACTAAAATTAATTAATGTCGAAACATTTAATAAATATTTTTCATGTTTAGTTTATCAGTATCAGAACTTTTTAGTAAGCACTATTCTTGGGACGGATACGGGACAACACAAACAACGGTGTATGTACGGATCCGGCTTAAAACGGTTGAGGAGAAGGCTTCAGGAAACACGAAGGGAGTTTCTGCTGTGAAAATTTTGACTAGGAGAACATGACCATATAGAAGTTCTGACAATCAATAACATGCGCGTATCAGTCAAATAAAAGTTCTACGGCGCATTATGAGGACAGAAATGTAATTGAATTAGTTTAACGAACACAATAAAATGAACTAAAATTAATTAATGTTAAAACATTTAATAAATATTTTTCAAGTTTAGTTTATCAGTAACTTTTTGTAAGAACACAAATTATTTTTTTATTTTGGTAACTGCAGAGTGTTGAGGCATGCGCACTAACGCAGCCTTGCTAAATGGAAACACGAAGCCAGTTTCTTCTGTGAAAATTTTGACTAGGAGAACATGAACATATAGAAGTTCTGACAATTATAAACCTGCGCGTATAAGTCAAATAAAAGTTCTACTGCGCATTACAAAATCTATCCGATACAAGTTTATAGAAATTTGAACATGTTTGAACAAGAGTAGAATGAGGCAATGAATTTAGTTTAATTTAATTGAATTTAATATGTAAAATTCATTTATATTTTCCACAAACATGTGTGTCATAATGTCATGAAAGAGTGGGGTCTCCTATTACAGGCATTATTATGCTTAAAAGGAGACCTCAAATAATAGGTTAAGAACCCCTAAATTGTTTGTTTACGTAAATAAAAATAAATAAACAGAGGCCTACCTCGTGCCTCTTGTTAAAGGTTCACAACTTAGTTTATACCAACTATTTATCAAGGAAAGTATCTAACCCAACTAAGTGTAATAAGTACCTCACTTAATTTTTCTAATACGATAATTTAATACTAATCACGTAACCCACTTTCTGCAGAGTAAGAAACATTCACTACCTACCGACTACCGAATGATTAAGTAAGCTCATTAAATTATTTATTATGACTACAACGTTAGTTAAAATATTTTAAAAATAAAACATATTCTTGGTATGTTCACATTGTTCACTGCTAAAGTCTATCTGACTTTACATAAGTATTTAGTTTAAAGTGATGTTGGTAACTTGGTGCACCAACTTCTTCCATTTACACCGGTAAAAAAAAACCGGTCAAGTGCGAGTCGACCAGCGCACCGACCGCACCGGTGCCTGAGGATAATGCATATTTTTTTTTGTAATCAAAATTTAAGAAATGAATAGGTAACGGGATATCACAAGGTGTACCAAATTATATATCTAATATTCAGTGATATAACTAGACGAGATCGGTTTTCGGATTTTTCCTTTACTTGTGCAACTTGATATTACTTCTTGCCACATTTCAAGATTCTAGCTCAACGAGTACCTACTCGTTTTACAAAAATGGAGCATAAACGGCTGTATCTTTTGATTGCGTTAACTTAAAAAAAATTTTGCAGGCCCGAGTATAATATGATATTAATTTCAGCTTTTTATACCTCTACGCGTTCTTGAGAAAAATATTCTTGACAGACGGACAGACAGACAGACGGACAACGGAGTGATCCTATTAGGGTTCCTTTTTTCTTTTGTGTTACGGAACCCTAAAAAAATAAACAGATATAAAACAAGACAAATTTTCTAAAATCTGTTGTAGTCCATGTCGTAAATACCAAGCGCTGTAATTTAAAGTAGAAACTTCTCAGTATACTCGTACCTACACTTTTTAGTAATGTTTCTTTGTTTGAGTGAAATCCAATTAATAGTAATATGTTTTTTTAATAATAATATTTTTTACCACATTCACACAGGGCAATCTAGTCCCAAATTAAGCAATTATATTTGCTTGTGTTATGGTGTACTAAACAATGATATACTACTTATTTTTTTATTTGTAAATACATACATACTATCTAAGGTAAAGGCACCTATTACGGAGGTATTTCGCAACATTTGAAAGTAAGAAACAAAAATAAGCATTTCTAAGCATTTTTAAAGGTGCAAACCAATTTTATCGTCAAAAGTGGAATTTATATTTTGAATTGCTGTTGAGCCTATGTTACTTTTCATGATATTTCTTATTTTAAAAAAATATTTAAATAGTCGGGTCGATTTTCCCTAATACGGAGGTAAAATTTTGGTCAGAGCCTATTACGGCGGTAGACGGCTCCTAATACGGAGGGTCAGAATTTATATTCATTTAAGTTCCGTACAAATAATATTTATTAAATGATATAAACATTTCATTCAGTTTTCATAAAATTTAAAAATATAGTAGAACCGTGCATTCACACACGCGTTTTAAAATGAGTTTCAGGTTATTAAAATAAGGTTGATTTTTCTTTTTACGTTCAGTAAAATATGAGATAGTAAACCTACATAACTGATGGCATATAAGTAATATCAGGGCCTCATGCTTTTAAAATTTATATAGATTTTACATTTTGAAATTGCTACATGGTTACAAAATGATTACATTTTACAAGTTTTAGTAGGGATCCCTAAATATTTTTAGAAATAAATATAGGTAGCCTATGTTACTCGGTAAAGAGGTATCTTTCAAACGGTTAAAGAATTTTTTAAATCGGTCTCGTAGTTTTGAGTTAAATTGAAAGAACCAAAAAAAAAACAAATGTTACATATTAAGTAGTAATTGCAAGTTAATAGAAAGCTTGTAAAAGTAACATACATTTAAAAGTTTTTATCGCTTCTGGTTTTATCAAAAAAACATGCATAAGTTTCAAATAAGAATCCACAAAAATAAATAATACTATTTATTTATTTACGAAACCCTAAAACTTGTAATTTTATGTTCCATGATGAATAGGGCCGTAATAGGAGATCATAGAACCTAACACAGAGTTACCTGGAAATAACTACCACCGTAATAGGAAAACTACTCGTGTTTTTAATAATCCTAATTCTGACCGTTAAAAATTTCGATAAACAAAAGAGTGTAAATGCTTAATCAAAAGATAACAGTTTTTTGGTTCAGATGTGTAAAACTCAGCCAACAGTTATACAAAATAAATGATTTGTGATAAATTAAAATACACCTTCCTATTTTTACCCCTTCTAAGAAACCAACATTTTGTACTCAACAGTTTTCATATTTAACCAGATTTCTAATTAAAAACACATACCGCAGAATATGGTTTTTAATTTATGAGATTAATAATTATTTCAACTAAACTTGGAACTAAGTCAATAAGTTAATAATTTGAAAGTTATAAACAATTAAACATGCCCAGTACTTTTCCTATTTCGGAGTTATACCACCGAATTAGGATCAATCTATAAAATTCGTATCCTATCACGGCGGTGTTTTATTTCTTATTTTTTGGGTATAAAACAAGTTGCAAATATAAAACAAGCTATTTAAATAGTTAGTGTAATAGTAAGAAAATGCTATAAATAACACATACACAAACTTGAACGGCTTATTAATACGAAAAACTTAGTTTCTAAATATTAGTGTACTTAGTTTTGTCGTTCCGCGTTTGTATGGAAACCCCTCTTACGTCGATGCCGTTACACAAACTGATTGATCTTGTTGTGTTGTCAATGTGCTATACTTGCAAACTTCAGTTATGTCATGAAGTAATAAATTTAGAATAAGTAGGTCCCGTTTTGGTGTACTTAAACTAAGAAAGACAGGAATAAAACTCGAAAATAGAAATACCACCGTAATAGGAGCCGATTTTGACTACCTCCGTAATAGGTGCCTTTACCTTAATAGATAAATTACACCCAGACACAGAACAGACAATCATGCTCATCACACAAAGATTTGTCGTGGGTGGGAATCGAACCCACGACCTCCGGCTAAGTGGTCAGGGTCATCACTAACCACTAGACTAATAGGCCAGTCATAATTTAGCAAAAGATTTAAAACCGAATAGTAAAAAAGTAAAATTATTATAATTATAGGGTATCAAATGAGAGAGTTGGACTCGTTGGATTCCAGTTAATACTAACTAAAGCAAATTAAACATTTATCGACATAAATGTTTAATTTTTAAATGCATAACAAGGATCCATGTTAAGTCAAAATTGATCATAAGTACTACTTATTGATTTGAACCGAACATAGTAAGATTAGTGTTGTTAGTAATATTGATACATTTTTGGAACAGTTCAATAATAATAGTTCATGATCGGCTGAGAAATCGCGTCACATACATACAAAAACATACGTGTCGAATTGACCTCCTTTTGGTTTAGAAGTCTGTTAAAAAGGTGTAATACAAAATTACGCCGTGGCAGAAAATTAAATTAGTAAATTAAATGGCGCCCAACGTGGGTCCAATGGTGAAACTACTTCACCAGTTGTACTAACAAAGTAGACCAGGGTATTGTTATTTGCCGCATCAGTAATGCACCGGCTTTTATTTCTTCAACTGATGTTGGTATTAATTATATATAGCTCCTATTTACTTACTCTTTACTACATATACAATATGTGTCACAATGAGAATTAAATTATTTCAAATTTCTTTTTTTTTTCTACATTACAGTAAGATAGACAAATTTACACAAGACTTTGACTTTGGCGAATGCGAATATCAAAAATTCCGGATTGTGATTCGCCCCCTGGGATCTGCCTACTAGGGCGCCATAAATGAATAGTAGAATAGGTAGTCTTTCTAAAGTTTTTATAACGATCTATCTATCTGTTTTGTAATTTTAACGCTATGTTCTGTTTCTTTTTGTCTCTGTACTGTTACTTATCTATAGCTAGTCAAGCAAGGGTCAACTACCTACTTAGCTATATTCGTTCACTCACTCAAGGAAACCGAAGGGCTTTTTTCAAAGCCACCGAAGGTATGCAGTGCTGCTTGTTTATTAGGTAAGTTTATTTAATCAAGCACTACATTCAGTGTGCTTTGGCGGCGGTGCGACCATCTACCGACATGTATGTGATACTGAAGAAAAACCATAAAAAAAGCATTACATACCCATCGCCTTTCAAGCGCAGTCAGGTTACAAAATAGTTATCATTTTATTTACTTTTCATGTTACCTAATACATTTACCAAATACAAAAATAGCCTACTGCTTATTCTGGAGTAGTCGGGTAAAAAGCATAGGTAAGTAGGTATATCGGACTTGCCTTATCCTTAAACCCTAGGCACGCCACCGATTTCCTGCTAAGTAAATCATTCTATAAAAGTGATAGCAGCGTGAGGGTGCTGCAAAAAAAATCTGGTGGCCGGTATACCGCGTATCACCCGTGCTGTCATCTGCATAGCAATGCATGCTATCTATAGACAACATGTCATTGATATGCAGAATGAACAGCGTTGGGGAGAGCACCGAGCCTTGTGGAACACCAGCATTGATGGGCCTTCCCTGGGAGAATGCACCGTCGACGACGACTTTGATGCTCCTCCCATCTAAAAAACTGGCGATCCACTCGCAGAGTCCCTCGGGGATTCCGTATGATGAGGTAGCTTCGATAGAAGGGCTCTATGCCAGACCCTATCAAACGCCTTCGCGATGTCGAGGCTCACAGTTAGACCCATCGGTGTGACAAGTACACAAGAAGATCACCAGCTGAGCGACCGTGACGGAAACCGTACTGTCGGTCGCTAATCAGCTGGTGCTCCTCGAGGTACTGTAGGAGCCGTGTATTGACGACTCGCTCCATCACCTTAGATAGTACATAGTACATAGCACACATTCAAAGATCTTTACCAACATCCGCTTATATTTATAATACCTAATTGTACTCGAAGGATTCGACTGTCAGTTCTATAAGTTATGTACGAGTACGTACGTTTTTATCGATGATACCCTATTGTGATACTCGAAAGCTTATTTCTTTCAAAATTCTGCTTATACTTTCGTTGCTTGGTGAGACGCAAAATATTTTAATGTGGGACATTGACACTCACACGCCGAATAATTTGTATATCAATGAAGTGGGAATATTTTATGGCGGAACGCTAATAGTGATTCCGGATTGTGATATTCGCAAATTGGCGACGGTCTACCAGGGCACCAGGCTTGAATAGTAGTTTAACTAGTGCACTCGTTTATCAAAACCTAAGTTGCTCTATGATTTTTGCCTAGGATTTAGGTACTAGATTTATCCTAAGCTACCAGGAGAACAAAGTATTAAAGTAGTTATTTATACGTTGAATGCTGGGTAATCTTTTAAGTATGTTTTCAGACAAAATAAATAACGGTCTTACTAGGTATTAATTAATGTGCTTAATTTTATTTTTAAGAAGAAGTCATTGTGTTGTAATATTTTTGTTTGTTTTTGTTTCTACAAAATCTGATATGGTTTTTTTAAACTTGAAACTAACACTAATCATTTATAACAATAATGAGTCCCAAAGACTTAGGTTTTGAATTTGAGAATAAACATTATGTTGTTGTTCGTTAAAGGACTTGAATTCATTTTTTCATTCACTTTCCTCACGCATTGGAAAAGTAAGAAAATACAGAAAAGTTTATTTCCGTATTTAACGGTAGGTATTTAAGATAGGTACATTACTGAGAGTAGAACGTAGTAGAGAAATAATGCTACGTGAACCATTTAGATTGGCTACATTAAGTAAAAAAAATTGCTGCCACGTGAATTACATTGATTTCATGATAGGTATTATATTAATCAAATCAATACATCCTTAGTATTTTTTTTATCTGAATTTAATTAAGCTAATAAGTTTACACACACACAATTACGTACATAAGATATCATACAACAGTAGAAAAAGAACCTCATGTACAAATTCCTTAAAGATAATCACCTAATTCACATAAATTAACAGTACCGAATAAAAACAAAAAGCGAAACTTAACAGTAATAATAAATTTTATAACAAAAAGTTTTCATTAACAGCCAATATTTACGATTTGTTTTCGTGTAACAGGCAATTTTGTGGAATTTAGTTAGAGAATCCAAGTGTACATCTCCTCATCTACTAGATCACTAAAGCCATTCAGTAGCTTGAAAAGACGGGGGATGGTAGAGCCGGCACCTAGTACGATTCTGCGGTGAGGGCGACGCGACGCTACGACGCGCGACGGCTGAAGACGTGATGTCAACGAGAACAGAGAGCCATCGGTGGACCTGCTACTGCGAAACCAAAAGATATCGCTATCTCAACAGATTATACCAGGCGATCAGATAGACTAAAGAGATAATTGATGGAAAGAGATACACTGTGAGAAAGAGAAGTCAAATAAATATAGGCGTTACCGAAGCCCCTTGTTTTCACCGTACAGCCAGCCTAAAAAGTTGTTCCAAAATATAATATGAGAAGTCGGTTAATTTATAAATTCATATCATGAATACATCACATTGATACTTTGTGAGAAACTTCTGAGAGACAATTTAATTATATTTAGTGACTTTTATTTGTTTATTTAAAATTAATTTTATTTTTAATTATTGATGAAGCCGAAATTCATAGTTGTTATAAACAACGAAATATAAAATTTTGTATTTCATTCAAGTTCACCCTTGAAATTTTGACCTAGATGAAATTAGACAAACGTCGTAAGCGCCAGTAACAAGCTATTGCGTTCAATTATCGGACTTGTGATACCAGGGGAGCAGACTCACAGAAAAGGTTGTTTTGTTTAGAAGTCAGAAGCTTCTATTACCTCAACGTGTTAATAAAACTTGAGAGACAATAGAAATTAAATAACTTTTCGACCTACCACCTCGCTACTTGTTTACATTTAGGTGCACCATCTGTCTTTCTGCATCGCACCGTTGATACTGCGGGGTGCGTCGGCCGCATTTTGCGGCATGCTAACCTCAATGATATTCTTCGCCGGGCTCTTGTCAGCACTGGAGAGCCAGCCGTCTAGAACGTAACGATGGTAATAGACCTGACTTAACAATAATAAAAGCCCCGACCACCAGCACTACACCCGCGTACTACTGTCACTGCAACGATTGTTAACTAATATAAATAATAATATCACTAAACTTAAAAACATAACCTACATTTGTTCAAGGCGTATAAAAGTCAACGTTACAAAAAAAAAGTACTTTTTCCTGAAACAGAACCACGCTATTTAACAACAGTGTATTTTGTATGGCACCGCGCCTCTATAACCATTTACCTAAATACATATTAGAAATAGACAATAGTGATGCATTTAAATTTAGTGTTAAAAAATTATTATTATCAAAATCATATTATAGTGTACAAGAATATTTGGATGACAAATTTTAATAAGAAATTTTAGTTTCAATATTAGGTATTATTAGGTATCGACTATTCTGTGACATTTTTATTAATTAATTTTATCTGTTAATGGCTATAAAATGGTGTATGTGTTATTTCTTATTAATATTTTGACATTGAAATTTTGAATTTATTTTTATGACATTCTATATTACTAATCACTAATGAAAATGATAAATAATGTGTATAATAAAAAAATGAATTTGTAATAATTAATTATAATTGATAATATATTGCAAGCTTAAAGGCAGAATATGGCGCCCTGAAAAAACTGTATTACAACTACATAATTATGTTACTAATATTCGCAATAAATATATTTTGATTGATTGATTGATATATACAGGGTGTCCCGAAACTCAACGTCAAGCGGCTACCGGGCGATGATATAGGCTGTACCTGTTCTGAGAAAAATATAAAAAAAAATCCAAGTCATATGGTTCAGTCATAAAAATTTGGTTTTTGAAAATGATGAAAATCGACTACTCTGAAGACATTTTAGGTACTGCTATGACATAGTGCCAGATTTTGCCAAGATTTTTTTTTACATAATCCTTATTAAGTATGCTATACTTAGTTTGCTGTTACAAATTCAAAAGTAGGTAATTAGTGTAAATATTGAAGAAAAAAAATTATTTCATAAAGTCATGGTAAAAAAAGTGTAGTATTATGTATTTCGCTAACCTAGGCAAGTTATTTAAAAAAAAATTGCCCATTTAATCAAGAATTTATAATGCTACGTAAATTGGTACTTATCTCGCAAGAAAAAGTAGTAATAATTCGTTGTTTGCAAAAGGGTCATGTGTAAAAAGAAGTTTCTCTGCATAATTCCTCTAAGTACATAAATTTTGGTTTTACCGTAGTGCAAGTGAGATAGAACGAATGTGAAAGAGTGAGATAGAGCACAAGATAGGAATAAAAGTGAGACAGATTAACATTATATTTTTGAAAGTAAATTTATATAATTAAAAAAATTTAATAACCCGACTGCAAAAAATCAACAGAGAGCAACGCACTAAAAAGACCGTAAAATTATTGTTATATTAATATGGTATACCTGATTAAATTTAAATACATAACATATGTATATATTTGTAATATCCATTTGATTCCCTTTATTTTGATACTCTACTCGATAGGTTTGGTTAAAAAAAATTTAACTTCTTACAATTTGGCGTCAAAAGCCCGCCGTTTCAGTCTTTTTATTCTTAAAACCCATCTAAGGACACTTTCTAGACAGGTTTTCTAGACGAATCTAACGATACCCTAATTGTCAAAATCCATCCAGCCGTTTGGAAGAGTCGTGGGAATAAAGAAATTTACAAACATACAAGATACGCGCGAAAAACAATACCCGTCCTGACAGTCGGGTAAAAAGTGGGACAACTAATTATTTTCTATTGTTGATAAATGTTTTTTTTTTTAATAATATACATACATATATTATAGTACGGGATCCAATTTTTTTTTTATTACTAACCGGGGGAACCAGGGATTCCGGACTAATACATACGCGTGAAAAACATTACCCTCCTTTTTGGCATTCGGGTAATTAATAATTAATTACCTTTGACGTCCTTCAGTAACGTAAGTCGTTAGAAGTTTATGATTTTGTTCTTATTTAATTAATCATGTTTGTTAGTAAGATTCGATCCTTATGGTTGACCCCAATGATATTGTATGACCCCAAGTTGACCCTATCGATCAATGCCATAAAAGTACAGATTGTTATTTTTTTGGTTCTTAGCTGGTTCAATTCCCGGGTGTGGCAAGCGAATTTCCAAAAATCTTTGAATACAGTTTTTTTTTGTAAACAAAGGATTAATAATGATAATATTCTACCACATTCACACAGCGCCATCTAGTCCCAAAGTAAGCAATTATATTTGCTTGTGTTATGGTTACTAAACAACTGACATACTACTTAAATACATTTTTTTTTGTAAATACATACATATTCATCATCATCGTCATCATCATCATCATCATCAAACGTCCCACTTCTGGGCACGGGTCTCCTCCAAACAATGTGAAGGGAATACATATTATTATAGATAAATTACACCCAGACACTGAACAAACCTTTATGCTCATCACACAAAGATTTGTCCTGGGTGGGGATCGAATCCAGCTTAGCAGTCAGTGTCACTAACCACTAGACCAACAGGCCAGTCAATGTTTCCTTGGTGTAAAATTATTTATCTTTAGTATTAAGAGTACTTTCCCTCCAGGTGGCATTACCCTGTGTATCTATATTACGGCTATTATATTTAAATTTAAATAAAAAAATAAATATATTTAAAAAAATAAATAGATTTTAGGTCATGTACATGCATGACTTTATGGGTTCGAAGATTTTGAGATTATTATTATCTATATTATTAAACTTCGCGCCCAGTACCTAACCTTCCTCATAAAATATCATACAAAAATATCCAACATCAGACAACTACATCTCAGGCTCTCTTAAAAATCACGTAGCTAAGCTAACCTAAAATATAATAAATCAGTAGGTAGGTATTTATTCTATCATTCATTGTTCAAGATAAGTAATAAACTTAATTTGTGTATATAATCGTTTCCAAGGGCTGACAACAACAACACTAGTCGTTGTGTACCGTTTTAAAAAATATAATATACTATTACGGGTTCTGCCCGAGTAAGTTTAATAAAACTGAAGAAAATTGGCTCAGTATTTAGGTATAGTGCCGGCTGTAACAAAATCATAACGCAATTTAATTTTTCCTGTATCGCCATCTATGAACCATTGGGGTAACTAACCTTACATGAAATAAAACGTATTCTCGTTCTATAAATTGATAGCTTAATTTTTGATGTAGTAATTTATGTGAATTTTATTGATTACAACAGTTTTGTTTAAATGGTATTGGTATCTATGTTCCGTTTAGCAAAGAAACAATTTTCGAGTGTTCTCTACCGTCATGGACTATTTTAATTCTTTACTTAATATTTGCAGCGGTGAAGACATTAATTAAATATTATTGAGCGATCCGTTAGATTCCTGTACACTTTAGGCCAACAGGCACATAAATACCTGCTTTGGTAAACATTAAATTATGGCTATTGTCAAGTATTTTTGTTGTATGTTGTATCTAAATATTGGCCAGTGTACATATACAAACAATTTTAGAGTTATTACACTCAAATAAAATTGAATGGATATGTTGATAGCTATTGCAAACTTTACTATGTCTGCAAACAGTCAAAGGTTACCGACAACAATTAAAACAACAGCGACTCAATAAGTTTTACTGTCATTAATTTATTCGCCGATGAGCGGAGATGTCTCTACATTCTCGATAAGTCGTTATGCAAATCAAACGGAGAGGATCGTGAACTAGTTTAGCCACTCGTCATGCGTCCTTGACTTTTGATGCATTCACACAAAATTATAAAAAAATCCTCACTACTATTTTGGATCACTTTAGGCTTTTGGCTTTGACATGTGACCTTGGGTCTCTTTGATAGTTTGTCCTGTATCAAATGCCAGTGTTGATTGTTGATGAAGAGAACTCATATAGGATATATTTCGTCAGTGACCTGTGACAGCTGCAAGGTCTCTGAGCTAAGCTATAATTTAGTCGATTAAATTATTTCGTGAAGATGAATGTCTCAATTTGATAATCCTGATTATTTTTATTATTAAAAGTAACGTAACGTACACCTTGAATAGTTAAATCAGTAAAACTTTGTGGTATTTGGATTTCTGCAAGAGTACCAGTTATCTATTATCTTCGTTGAACCTATCTCTAGAAAAAGTAAGTAACATCTAGTTTTAAGAACAGCCGATTCTATTCATGGTAAAGCATCGTTCTATTTTGCGATGGCGATGCAGTGACTGTTTGCCAGCGGTTTGTTTCAATGTGAATAACAAATAGAAGATAGGGACAATACCTATTTGACACTCATCGTGACCTTGTAAAACCCTCGCAGCTTTTTAATCGTTGACCGCAGGATAAAATAAATAGAATAGTAGCGGTAGGTATCACGTACCGCCACCGATATTGCTCAATAACATATTGTGATATTACTAATAGAGAATCAGATATAAAGATTTGAATTTCGAAATTTTGATATAAGTACAATATATTTGTACATTTTTTTCAAACTTATTGTTTGTTTGATCATCAATATGTATACCGGATACCTGTGATATTCTACTGCTGTACATATGCATTCCTAATAGATAACATGCGTGTCTCCTCAGACTAGACACTGGTTTATTCACAGATTAAACACATGCCTAACATTTTTAGCTGGGCTGAGCTCTTTTTATTTTATCAAGTTTAACATCATCTCAGAAGTCCTTTGCTGAACGAAGCCCGTTTTTCTTCGACAACAAGATTTTGCATGTTCGTTTCCGCGCTCCATTATTCTTATTTAGTGAATTGCAAACTCTAATAGATTAAACCCAGTAAATGTATTCTCACGAGTTTCTAAATGAAATTATTGTCCGAGAAATCCTGATTTGAAAATAAATCATGAAGTTCATTTAAAATTGATAAATACCCTGGTCAGTTTAAAGTAACGAATAATTCATTATTAATACGAGTAATACTTGGAAGCCGTGGGTGAACAACCCTTACACGCTTGTGGGTTTAACAGGTAAATTATTTGTGTGCTCAGATTGGACTCACGATAAGTACTTTTTCTTTTTAATTGTATGTTACTGTAAGAATTTTACTTAAGATTCAGTGTCAAAACCTACACATCTTGCTAAATATAGATGCAAAATAAGGTGTGGATGTATGTTGGTTACCTACTCAATCACACCAGAACGGTTTAAAGGTTCTAGGTATATGAAATTTGGCACACAGATAAATAATAGGTAGTCTGGTAGTCTGGAATAGCACACCTATAGACTACTTTTCCTCAGAGGGCGGAGCAAGCGCAAGCTAGTGTTTAATATAAACTATTTTTAACAAAAAATAAACTGAATTAGACATTTAATTCCAAGAAAATAACCTAACTGTTTAAAGTATAATACCCTATTACTAATCTGTTTGAAGTTTTTTCCTTTTTTCCTTTTTTAGTGTACTTTTTATCTAGCTGAATATTAGTAATACTGGCTGATAACTAAGACGGAAAACCGAAATAAATAATCTTCTAACAACACAACCTGATTGTAGAATAGAGGAATCCAACTCTCAGCTTTGTGTCTTTCTTTTTTCCCATATAATGCGACAGGTAATAAGTAGAGGTATAGAATGCAGGTAAGATACTATATCGAAAACTTAAAATATCATCTAAGAATTCCTTTGAGTTATACAACTTTATCTGCCATCAAGAGCTCTCACCTCAGACACTTGAAATAATACAACTTACGGTTTATACATGGATGTGATATTTAAAGAAATAATCTTCTTACTCCTACGAGTAAGGAGTTTACCTTCCGGTGCCAGCTCACCTGAATATCCTACAAGAGTAAAACTATCGGTTTATATGTACCTATAATGTTGAAAGAATTATCCTCCAACTCCTAACAGTTAAGGAGTTATACCTTCCATCATCAGCTCATCAACATGAGATGATGACTATCAGACGTAAATACTTGAATAACTTTAGAAAATAGATGAAACAGGTAACATGTGCCTATACCTAAAATTTGAGGGTTGCCCTCGATTTCCCTGAGATTCCATCATCAGAACTTAACGTGGTGAATAGGGGACCAATTCGGAAGAATACCCATTCAAACAAAAAAAGAATTTTTCAAATCGGTTCAGGCATCTCCAAGAAATCGTTGAACATACAGAAAAAAAAAATACATACAGTCGAACATGGTGAAATTTCACCTCCTCCTTTTTTGAAGTCGTTTAAAAACAATGTTGGTAAAGATTAGCGGAATAAACCATACAAATTCATATATTATATATAAATTGAATTATATCAAGTAAATTATTGAAGTGTCTTTGTACTTCGAAAATTTGATCAGAAACACAAATAAACAAACAAGAGTGCTTCTTAAAAAGTCAAAGCCCGCCCTATTTCGTCACTAGAGACTTTCCAAACACAGAGACTATAGCCTGTATTTTTGATAAAATATACACAAATACATATAAAAAATTTTTAAAAAAAATTCTAAATATAACTATGTATATTATTGCTGTCCCACTCAGACTAAACTTATGTATTTACTGCGCATGTCCTTGTCGGTCGCATCCCCCACCACGCCGCGACGCTGATGTACGTGCCGCGCGTCAAAATATCTCTCAGAAATCGTATCGCTCAGCGCCGCAGTGGTCGTAGAGGGGTACCATTTCTCTCCGAAAGCTTTGGGCACACAGCGAAAGGGGCGGGACGGCGACGTGACGCTCGCGACCTGAGCAAGATGTAATGTATGAAATACTAGCATCTAGCAACCCGTCCCAGCTTCTATTGTATTGTGTAATTGTAACCGAAATCATGTAATTATAGAACTTCTTTAAACAAAAAACTTATCATAGTCTATCATATCCATAATAAAATTACCTCACCATTTTACATATCCATTTAACATTACCGACTAGGTAATAACCTCCCGAAAATAAAGTCATCATCATCATCAGTAACCCATTGATGTCCTACTGCTGGGCTCGGGTCTCATAAATTGTACATAATAAGCTTAAAAGTTAAATAACTGAAAAAAATATCAATAATTACTTGTTTTCGCTACAGTTTTGGAGATTGTGCCTATAACATTATTTTTTACAGAAAGTAAACCCGCTGGATGACTGTGGCGTGCAATTGGAGAGGCCTATGTCCAGCAGTGGACTAGTACAGGCTGATGATGATGATGATGAAACCCCGAAGTTAAGTCTAATATACGCATTCTAGTTCTATGTATGCATATAATTATGTAGTTAGGTATATAATACATAGGAAAGTTTTGTTTTTTTATACGTTGTTTGTACAATGAAGATCTCTCAATGACTAATACGATTTCCTTTGTCGTTTCAACATTTGTATTCTAAGCATTATATTGTTATATATTTGGTTTTAGGTAAACAACTTTTAGATGCAAATCTATTTTTAAAGGTTTAAAATTTACCTGTTTATTTCGGTGAAGAAAACACATTTACTCTTGAAAACAACATAGTATAATTATACATATTAAACATATCATCATCATCATCATATCAGCCACAGGAAGACAACTGCTGGACATAGACCTCCTCAAGAGAATTCCAATAGGGCCGGTTGTATAAGTTGTATGCGGCCTGTATCCAGCGCGATCCTGCTGTTCGGATGACGTCACACACATAAAATAATCAAATTAAAAAGTAAAATTTTAGCTATTTTCTTATTCTACAACCTCTGAACCACAATGCAAAACACATTTTGCCTTGCATCCCTTGCTCTGTGAAGAACAAACACATCACGGGACCTGTACATTTTTCCGGGATAAAAAGTCTATGTTATTCAATCTGTGTGCCAAATTTCATCAAAATTCGTTCAGCCGTTTTAGCGTGATTGAGTAACTAACATCCATCCATCCTAACTTCCCCATTTATAATATTTATGAATTTCAAAGAATATCAGATAATTGCCTAATATTCAAAAAACTTATCATAGCCTCAATAGCCTCTCATATCCATAGTAAAATTACCTCACCATTTCATATATCCATTTAACATTGCCGACCAGGTAATATCTTCCTGAAAATAAAGGTCTGATTAGTGTCTTCTAAACTTCTTATACTAATAAATAAAACTTTTCTATAAACCTATGTATGTTATGTTTTTTAAGCTATTGCATAGCTTTTATCGCGGGCTTTGAGAGCGGCGACCGAATCAAGAAATTCCGTAACGAAAATAAACGTAACACTCCACACTCCGACCGGCACGGTGCGGAGCGGCGTTGAAAGCCGTGCATCGTCTAACGTCGTTTCAGTTCGGCAGACTTCGGCACGGTGTTTGTGTGCGTGCGACTAGACGTATGCGTGTAGACTGTACGAAGCTCGCACGGATCGAGACGAGCTGCTCCGAAATCGGACGAATACGTAAGCAGCTGTTTTTTTTTAATGTTTTGCCACGTGCTTCATAATCGATAATGTCCATAATATAGGTATGGGCCCATACTTGATGGGCTTACTAATACGGATTCCAGGTCCCATCAGCCACCTTTCAGGTCCAGCATCAGGTCCTCGTCAATATAATGTCATGTATGTATGTTTATTAAAAACATCATAGAAGGAAAGATAGAAGGCAGGAGAGGAAGAGGCAGACTAAGGAGGACTTTTATTAAACAGATTAAGGTGAAGGTACGGGTGGTATCATAGCAGGAGGTGAAAGAAATGGCAGAAAAAAGAGAGGATTGGAAGTTACTCCACCGACAAGAGCGCAGCTCTTAAATGAAGAGAGATGTGTGTGAAAACCTTGAAGTTACCAGGGACGCTGATTACGAGAATGCTATCTATTTTGACATAAAATGCAATTGATGTGACATAAATGAATTGCACTTACATCAAAGATCAGAAGAAGAAGTAAATATTGAAATCGAACGAATCCGCGGGCAAAAGCTAGTGTATACATATAACAAGTAAATATAATTAAAATAACCCGTCTGCAAGAAATCAACAGATAAGCAACGCACTAAAAAGACCGAAAAATTGTTCTGGTCTATTATACCTGATTAAATTTAAATACATAACATATTATGTTATACTTATAATATATGTTATATAACATGCAATAATATTATATATATTTGTAATCTCCATTTGATTCCCTTTATTTTGATACACTACTCAATATATTTGGTTAAAAAAAATTACTATTTTAAGTGCTTACAATTAGCACCATTAAATTATGTATGTCTTTTTGAATGATTCCCTTTATTTTAATACCCTGCTCCATACGTTTGGTTAAAAAAAAAGTTAATCTACTACAATTTGGCGCTAAAAGACCGCCCTTTTTTTATGATACCCATCTAAGGACACTTGGGTTTTTAAGAAGAATCTAACGATACCTTAATTGTCGAAATCCATCCAGCCGGGCAGCCGTTTGGAAGAAACGTGGAAATAAAGAAATTTACAAACATACAAGATACGCGCGAAAAACAATACCCTTCCTGTCAGTCGGGTAAAAATAATGATGTATAACATTTAGGTTTATCATAAAACAATAGCCTTCGTTATTACACACACTAAATCGCATGTGTATGTAAAGTAAGTAAGTAATTAAAAAGCTATAAATATTTGATTTTATTGCCATCCAATGCGGTAATGTGGCTAGCCATTTGGGTACGTTTCTTCAGGAATCTGATCTCAATCAGACATTCTCTTCATAGGCATTTCCTGGTCGTAGGCAAATTTGCTGACACTACTTTTCGGATAACCTGTTACATTCTTGTGACTTTCATAAGTGTTACCTTGTAACCTAGATGAATAAACGAGATTTCATTTCATTTCATTTCCTGTCTCTGGCCGGGTTCTTTTTTTTTTTAATACACTAGTTGTGTATAATTTTATTTTGTCAAATCGTATCGTCAATATCATAATAATTTTATGCAATATAGTGAAGTGCGTAGGGATGGTACAGACCCTGAACAATCATGCCACATTGTTATTTATGTAATTATAATTATAAAATTAATTGACTTTCCTATTGAAATAAACGAATGTTGTGAATAAATATGTTAATGTTATATATATAGCTCAGATAGCTCAGACTTGTTATTTATAATATTTTGTCTTCTATACCTACATATGAAATGCTTTGTCCTGAATGACTGACTGACGGATCAACGCACAGCCTAAACCGCTGATCGTAGAGACCTAAAACTTGGAGGATGTGTTCTTTGTATGACGTAGGCATCCAATAAGAAAGGATTTTCCGAAATGGGGGTAAAGTTTGTATGGGACAACGTGATTTCTTGGTCGATTTCTACTTCAAATTTTGCATAAACATGTTTCATCAGAATTGATGAAAGACCTGTTTTTATTGAAATTCATTCAAAATTCCCGCAGGATAGACAAAAACAGGATTTTCATTTTACGTAGTACAGTTTTCGTACTCGTAACTATGGTTACTAAAAACTTAAAAATTTGACATATTCAATTTTGAAATAGGGTAAACTATACTATTTTAGTCATCTCATCAGTCTTTGGTACTATATATTTTAAATACGAATATTAAGAATTGCTTAATGCTAATAGCATAAAATACGTTGACATTTGTTTTGCATATTCTTCCATGTCAATATAATAATTGGAGTTTGTTTACTTTTAAAAACGTTACCTGATACTTGAAAAATAAAACTTGCTTCTCGCACCGAGATTGTCACTAAGACTTAGTGAACATATGTGATACTCTGTAATTGTCACTTCTGCGTTCTAATAAGACTTATTAATTATAGCACGAGGTAAGATTAAAAATCTCTTAGTATTCACATAGTAAAAAAAAACGGACAGACGGATGGATGGACGGACATGACGAAACTATAAAGGTTCTGTTTTTGCCATTTTGGCTACGGAACCCTGAAAATGCTAATTACATAAAAATAAAAAAAATAATTGTACTTTGCCAATTACTGTATGTACTTTTTGAAATATTAGTGATTTTTTTAATATTTTTGTTTAGAATACCATGATCATCAGATTAAATATGTTTCTATTTTAAAATAAATTAATAATAAAAATGTTTTACGAAGATTGCATTAAAATCTGACTACTACTTACTTTAATTTTATTAAAACAATGCATGCTTTGAACATATCCCGGTGCCAAACATTATACAGTCCCCTATCTATTAAAAATAATACACGAAATTAAACTATTCAAATAGGTTTGACATGTAGTTTCTCAGAAATTAAAGTTCAATAATCAGGAAATAAATAGTAATAAGATCTTTTTTTGACGTATTCAAGGACGCTGATTACATAAATGTTTGACATAAAATAAAATTCAACCCTTAAAGGGGTGAAAGAGGAGACCAAAGTTTGTATGGAGAAATTGTACTGAGTGTCTTTTTACTTCGGAACTTTATATATGTGATCAAAAATACAAAGACGTGCTCCATGCTTTTTTTTAAATTCTATGCCAAAGGGGATGAATTTGTGATAAAGGCGTTTGAAAACTAGGTACTTAGTCGTTATTTTTACGTTTCTATGGACAGCTAATACGCAATTAGAACTTCAGTTAAGAAGTGAGTTAAAGGGTACCTTTTGGTGTTTGAAAAACTTACCCTAAGGGATGAAATAGGTGTGAAAATTATTAGAATTGATATGGATATTCATTTTCAAGGTTTTCAAGGACGCTGATTACGAAAATGTTATATATTGAAGTAAAATTAAATTCAACTCCTGTAGTTGGGTGTTGTGGAATTCATGACTTGCACTTAAAACAAAGATCTATGTAATATCGAAATCTACGCGGACGAAGTGGCGGCCAAAAGCTAGTGTACAATAAAATAATTCATACGCTCCTAGCGTACTATGTAGATGCAGGGCAGCTTGCGATAGTCACTCGTCAAATGTTCCCAGATACAAAAACCCGGTTCTTGGTTGGAACAGGCACGTAAGTGATGGTCACAGAGCAGCTTGGGAAAAGTCTCAGTTGTGCGTGTAGTTCAGCAGGCCATCCGAAGGCCGCGTGTGGCATGATATGAGGACGTCTCGGAAGATTTTTAAGTCGCGTTTACGCTGGTGTCATAATCATACTGACCAAATAAAAACCGGTTAAGAGCATGTCAGACCATGCTCAATGTAGGGTTCCGCAGCAAAAGGGCGTATCTTCATAGTGCTTACGTCTTTTTGTTGAGAAGCGCAGTTTTTCGACAATAACTGAAAAAAAATATATCCGATCACGTTAATAATAATTTTTGTTGGAAGTATTTATTAAGCGTTATATTTGTGATTTTTTTCAGATTTTTAATTTTTACTGTTTAGAAAATAGAGGGTGTCACAATTTATACTATTTTCGGAGCGTTTATTTCTATTTATTCACATAATCATAAAAACATTCTTAGAAACCTTAAAGTGGTTTTAAGGGATCTGACAAAGTATGTGCCACACGTGATTGCTTGCTGAAAAAAAATCTGTTTGTGTTACATGTATGCAGTACCCCCTTTTTTTTTATACCACAACGGTGGCAAACAGGCGTACGGTCCGTTATGGCTGATGGTAAGCGGTTACCGAAGCCTATGGGTGCCTGCTACACCAGGGGCATCACGAGCACGTTGCCGACCCTTAAGAAACCTATTCACTCCTTTTTTGAAGAACCCCATACTGTAGTCCCTTGGGAAAACCTCGTTAATTTAACTACCAAACCTAGTAACGCACATAATATATTCTCCAAACTTGATCAATATACATCGAATAGTTTTTGAATAAAATGCCTGTGACATACGGATGGCGGACGGACATGACGAAACTATAAGGGTTCCGTTTTTGCCATTTTCGCTATGGAACCCTAAAAAGTAACATGGACAACATTGTTCGTATATTGTAAAAAAACTTAAATGGCCAATAAAATAAATTACTGAATGAATTTACAATAATCCTTGAGTATAAGCGACTTGTTTTATCGGTAATTGAAGCCTGCGTCACTCCGTGAGCATGCATATCTGATAGTGCAACCAACCAATTATTCGCAGTCAATATTTTTATTAGCAAGTAACTTGTAGGTGGAACTCGGAACAACATATCTTTGTGGGTAAGGAGCGCAAATATGTATTTACCTCGAATTCATTAAGATTAAGATGGCCATGTGGACACTAATAGATGATCAGAAAATATTATGATCGAAGGGTAAAGAACGAAAATTAATTGCAAGGATTAAATTAGAAAATTCTTGCTACAAGTTATCCAATAACGAATATTTATAAATGCAAAAGTTTTGCTGAATTGACGAATGTTTGTTACTCAATCAATCCAGGAGGCTTCCTCTGAATTTCGACATTCGTGTAGTCGGTTTTGATGTCGCTGTCAAAGCGACGCGACGCTATCGCTGCTGTAAGGAGATTTAGATATGGTCGCTGTCACTTTCAAACATTTGACAGCGACATCAAAAAGAATTTTTCAAATCTGAGATTACGCGCTAATCTCAGATTTGAAAAATTCTTCAACAACCGATCAAATAAAGTTTTCAGCTTTATAATATTAGTGTATTGATTCTAATCTGACCTGTTACGTTTATAAGAACAAGGATTGTGCATTTCCTAAGGGGTCTTCACTACGGATTTATCAGTTCACAACCTGTTTTGTACGGCTGATAAACAAAATACACATTATCATGCAACTAGTTACAACATATTAGCATAGCAAATATTTATACATACTTAGTTGAACAACCGCCTCACAACCGCATTACGTATTCAAATTTCAATTTAGCGTTCTCATTTTTCAATAACAAAATTAATCATATTATTTTATTTATATTACAGAGGGTGATGCGGGGTTATGTAAATAAACGAAGAAGTAGGTTTTGGTGGTAACTTTACCAAACTATTTTAGTTAGTTTTTATAAACATACGAGTACAGTTTAGTAGTTAGTTTTAGTTCTTGTAGATATTATGTAAATATTTTCGAATTAAATTAAATTATTTTTTAATTTTATTAAATTAATTTAAATATTATTTCCTTTATTAAATGACTTTCTCACAAATAAAATAACATCCTCAATATGTTTTATTCCTTATTACGTGCACAGTTGCTCCTATCATTAGAAAATATAAAATAAAAAAAGAATTACAGAGATACTCCAACTACACATTGTCATCTTTACCCACGACGTTGGTTCTGGTAGCCTTTTTCGTAGCCCGGAGATTTTTAGCACCCCCTGTCCCGCCGTTACCGCGGGACTACCGGGAACAAGGGGCCTATTTTGAGGTGTACGGTGACGGTGCATATAGGTTTCTGGTCTTACTATACCACGCTGGCCAGAAGGGTTGGTACAGGGTTTTGTTTCAAATTTTCCTTTTTTGGTAGTGGTCTTCTCTACCTTAGTCCCTTACATTATTAAAATAATGTTAATGTAGAAAATAAATAAACAAAATAAAATAAATAACAAAATTAAATAAATAATGTTTTAAATAAACAAAAGTTATATTTATGTCGACTGGTAACGAACCCCACGGGATGAGACCGGGTCGCGACATATGTATTCCAAACGCCATCGCTACACGGCGTACCTACCTTGTTAATAATTAGGTTGGTAACAAATATATAAAACTGCAATACTTTCGTTCATTTCAAGTCAGGGTATCGCAGCCCCGAAAGATTTTCTTGGGATTATTTTTACGCTACTTATTTTCTTTTCGTCGGGTATTTAAAATAAAATTATTTAAAGCTTTTTGTATGTTTCGTTTCTTCTTTTGTAGGTACAGATATTTCGCCGTGGGTTTTTCAAAATTTTTAATGTTTTTTTTTAATATACTAATTATAATCATGTTAATAATTTCGAAGAGCTGTTAATCAACGACATCCATTACTATAAAAAAGTAATTATAAATAAACAGATAAAAGTAACTAAATGTTCAATAAATTATATATAAGTTATTTGATTCTCAGAAGTTTCTCACAAAGTATCAATGTGATGTATTAATAATTTGACTTTATAAATTAATCGATTTCCCATAAATAATACCAAAATTGCCTTCTTCTCCAGAGCAATATCAAGTAATAGCAGTGAGATAAGACTATTTTATATTTTGCATTAGTAACGCAGCATTTTGTTGGAAATCCCATGCTAAAGGCACACGTGACTGTTCAGATAAACATAACGATCTTCTACATAAGTCTGCTTCCCTGGTATCGAAAAACCGAGAAGCGTATTCAACAGATACTTGAAGCTAGTTTCAGGTAGGTACTTGTAGCTAGTTTCAGTTGAGTAAATAACACAGGGTACTCACTCGTATACTCACTCGTAGCAGCACTGAACCTAGCAATGCGCTGTAAAACTTAGGCGCAGGTTTATCGATTGACAGAACTCCTTTATAGTCATGTTCTCCTAATCAAAATTTTCACAATACAACCTCCCTTGAGCGTGTTTCCACGTGAATTTACTAGTGCGCATGTTTCAACTCTCCACAATTATTGCCATTGTAAAAATGTATTGTTTTATTCGCATTACTCTTTACTAAACTAACTTGTAGAATGATCGAAAACTATTTATATAAAAATACATAAAAATCGATTAATGTCAGCTAATTTCATTGTTTTAATTATAATATATATAAGTTAATAACTTCGTAGAGCTCTTAATCAACGACATCTGTTACTGAACGCGCAAAATCATATCTGACAACTTCAATGAATGTACCTACTAGATAAACTACTATTCGAGTATTATGGTGCCCTGGTAGACAGAGGCCAGGTGACGAGTATCATAATCCGGAATTTTCTCGGGTTCCATTAACAACTTATCCATATTACTTATTAAGTAGGTAGTCTGGTTATATTTTTTATACATAATTTTTCTTTACCCTATTTATAATAATTATTATAAGGTAAAGGCACCTATTACGGAGGTAGTCAAAATCGGCTCCTATTACGGTGGTATTTCTATTTTCGAGTTTTATTCCTGTCTTTCTTAGTTTAAGTACACCAAAACGGGACCTACTTATTCTAAATTTATTACTTCATGGCATAACTGAAGTTTGCAAGTATAGCACATTGACAACACAACAAGATCAATCAGTTTGTGTAACGGCATCGACGTAAGAGGGGTTTCCATACAAACGCGGAACGACAAAACTAAGTACACTAATATTTAGAAACAAAGTTTTTCGTATTAATAAGCCGTTCAAGTTTGTTTATGTATTATTTATAGCATTTTCTTACTATTACACTAACTATTTAAATAGCTTGTTTTATATTTGCAACTTGATTTATACCCAAAAAATAAGAAATAAAACACCGCCGTGATAGGATACGAATTTTATAGATTAATCCTAATTCGGTGGTATAACTCCGAAATAGGAAAAGTACTGGGCATGTTTAATTGTTTATAACTTTCAAATTATTAACTTATTGACTTAGTTCCAAGTTTAGTTGAAATAATTATTAATCTCATAAATTAGAAACCATATTCTGCGGTATGTGTTTTTAATTAGAAATCTGGTTAAATATGAAAACTGTTGAGTACAAAATGTTGGTTTCTTAGAAGGGGTAAAAATAGGAAGGTGTATTTTAATTTATCACAAATCATTTATTTTGTATAACTGTTGGCTGAGTTTTACACATCTGAACCAAAAAACTGTTATCTTTTGATTAAGCATTTACACTCTTTTGTTTATCGAAATTTTTAACGGTCAGAATTAGGATTATTAAAAACACGAGTAGTTTTCCTATTACGGTGGTAATTATTTCCAGGTAACTCTGTGTTAGGTTCTATGATCTCCTATTACGGCCCTATTCATCATGGAACATAAAATTACAAGTTTTAGGGTTTCGTAAGTAATTGATACTTATGCATGTTTTTTTGATAAAACCAGAGAAGCGATAAAAACTTTTAAATTTATGTTACTTTTACAAGCTTTCTATTAACTTGCAATTACTACTTAATATGTAACATTTGTTTGTTTTTTTTTGTTTCTTTCAATTTAACTCAAAACTACGAGACCGATTTAAAAAATTCTTTAAGTCTTTACCGAGTAACATAGGCTACCTATATTTATTTCTAAAAATATTTTGGGATCCCTACTAAAACTTGTAAAATGTAATCATTTTGTAACTATGTACCAATTTCAAAATGTAAAATCTATATAAATTTTAAAAGCTTGAGGCACTGATATTACTTATATGCCATCTGTTATGTAGGTTTACTATCTCATATTTTACTGAACGTAAAAAGAAAAATCAACGTTATTTTAATTACCTGAAACTCTTTTTAAAACGCGTGTGTGAATGCACGGTTATACTATATTTGTAAATTTTATGAAAACTGAATGAAACATTTATATCATTTAATAAATATTATTTGTACGGAACTTAAATGAATATAATTTCTGACCCTCCGTATTAGGAGCCGTCTACCGCCGTAATAGGCTCTGACCAAAATTTTACCTCCGTATTAGGGAAAATCGACCCGACTATTTAAATATTTTTTTAAAATAAGAAATATCATAAAAAGTAACATAGGCTCAACAGCAATTCAAAATATAGATTCCACTTTTGACGATAAAATTAGTTTACACCTTTAAAAATGCTTAGAAATGCTTATTTTTGTTTCTTACTTTCAAATGTCGCGAAATACCTCCGTAATAGGTGCCTTTACCTTAAGTCGTATAAATTTGCACATCTCCGCATGCACTTGAAAGTTTCCTTTCTTTCCCCTGACACAACTTCATTTTTCGGACCAGCATAGCATTTGCAATTGAGATAGTGGCACTTTGGTATCATGTCAGCTGCTAGTCCTGTCTCTGTAGAAAAGCTAAAAGAGAAAACCAGGTGGCCTTCTCGTTGAGCTTTCCTTCAGGTGACGTTAGCCACTAAACTACTATAACAAGTAAATATAATTTAAAAAAATTAATAACCCGACTGCAAAAAATCAACAGAGAGCACTAAAAAGACAGTTAAATAAATAAAAATTGTAATTTAGTATACCTGATTAAATTTAAATACATAACATATTATGTATATATATTTGTAATCTCCATTTGATTCCCTTTATTTTGATACTCTACTCGATAGGTTTGGTTAAAAAAAATAGAACTACTTACAATTTGGAACCATTCAATTATGTATAATCTCTTTTTGAATATATGTAATCTCCTTTTGATTCTCTTTATTTTGATACCAAACTTGATAGGTTTGGTTAAAAAAAAATGAACTTCTTACAATTTGGCGTCAAAAACCCGCTGTTTAAGTCTCTTTATTATTAAAACCTATCTATGGACACTTGGGTTTTCTAGGCGAATCTAACGATACCCTAATTGTCAAAATCCATCCAGCCGTTTGGAAGATTCGTGGGAATAAAGAAATTTACAAACATACAAGATACGCGCGAAAAACAATACCCGTCCTGACAGTCGGGTAAAAAAGCTCCTGTAATATTAGCTTTGAGTTTAAAATTAAGTGTCTGTTATATTAGAATATCGTCATCATCAGCGGAATATCGGAATACACGTCCTTTTCAATCGACTTCCAAAATAAAAGGAGGAGGTTCTCAATTCGACACGTATGTTTTTGTATGTGTGTGAAGCGATTTCTCCGCCGATCACGAACTGATTTTGATAATTCGTTTTTTGTTCGGTAGATAACATTTCAGTATTGGTCCCATATAAATTTTATTGAAATTGATTTAGCGATATTTGAGAAAATCAACAAAAACCAGTTTCTCTAAGACTTCGAAAATATCTATTTATAAATTGTACAAAAAGGTATGTGCAAACATAATTTCGTATGTTGTACATTAATTCTCATTTTTTGACGTGATTAAAATATTATTTTCTACTCTTTAAGTTTAAAATTGTACATGTACCTAAATATGGACTTCAAGTCGATTTTTTTTTTGTAAAAAGTATTTTTTATCTTTACTTCTTCATTAATCTATATACAAATATTATAATAATATATATATACACATAAATAAAATTGAAGTGTCTCTTTATAAGTGATGGTGGCTGAATGGATAAATGACCAGCGTGCAAATCACGCGGTATAGTTCGATCCCGACCGACAGTACCAATGTGAATTTCACTTTGTGGAATTTATATGGACTAGTCAACTGTCTGTAACTTACCGTCTGCTAACAGTGAAGGAAAACATCGTGAGAAACTCACATACCCTAGAAGAAATTCTATGAGTATGTCTGATTCACCAACCCGCACCAGGCCAGCGTGTGTGGATTATGGTCTCAACCTCTCAGCTCTCTAGTTAGAGTTGGAGGAGAGACTTTATAATCATAACAACAGCTTTTTAGATTAGACATATGAAAGTATATACGTTACTAAAAATAAAAACACAATTTTGAAAATGTTTATCTGTCGTTTGTTTGAGGTAAACTCCGAAACAATTCAACCGATTTCGACGGGACTTTTACTGGCGAATAGCTAATGTCACAGGGAGTCACTACTTTGATATAAAAAAATATTAGGGTTCTGTGAAAAAATATTAGGGCTAAGTTATAATAAAATACGAGATTAGTTTTCTAAACGAACGAAGTCGCCAGTGCTAGCTAATATAAAGAGAAAATTTAAATGTATTTTTGCGTACTTATCATGAATATACTCATAAACTAGGACTGATTTAAAAAAATATTTTACTTAAAAGCGACATTAACACAAACTAACATAGCTTTATTGAATCGAACTCCAAGAAGATCCTCCATCGAAGTCACGAGCAACAACTAGATATTACGTATATGGACAATACCATCTGTAGACGCGCGTGTTAAACTGCCTACCCCTTCGGAGAAAAGGCGTGGTGCAATATCTGTTTTCTATATTCTTGTATCGAAGGCATTATGTAAAGTGCATAAGAATACCTACCAACTATTTTTCACTTGTGTCATCACATGTTCTGATGTCATCGATCAACCAGTTTTATGAAAAAATATATTTTCGTTTTCCTGTTTGGTGCTTTGTGCACTCAGTTTATCATGTCTTAAAGTATGTTCCCGAGATTATAATATTGACACAACAATGCAGTTATAAAATGTTTAGTAACGTTATTAATCATTACCTAGCGCTATGGTAGTTACAATACAAAGATTATTTAGGTATTTATTTATTTATTTCATAGAAATATAAGTTTACAGCTTTTAGACCAAGGCACTTATATTTAAAATAATAAAAAACAGAATATAATAAAAATAACAAAAACAACAAACATTTGACACAATAGAATTAATTAGAATTTTAACAATTTCAAATATACCTACTATTATTTTCTAATACAGTTTAATTTTTCTTAATAATAATAATAATATCTAAATAACTAAGCACATTTCTCATTATCAGGCCTAATGGATCAAAAAATATGTCCACATGTGGGTTATTTTGTAGGAAGGTGTTGATAAGAGAAATGGCTTTAGCAGTGGGGCTGTTATTCATTTGAGGAGAGCGCCCTTTAAGTGGGTAAGCAAGTAGCTTATGTTGGCGCCGACCACTGCCTCGCATGTACTGGTCGGGAACATAAAAGTGGATACATTCCCGTACACTTGGATTGTCTACCCTATCTACCAGTAGCAAACAATAATGCATTATATGTGTGAATTGACGTCTAAGTTGGAGAGTGTGTAATCCTACCATTCCTGATACGAATAAAGAAGGGTATAGAAAAGGGTAGTATCCAAATTGACGCTTAAACAAATATCGAGCAAATTTACGTTGAACTTTTTCTATCATAAGAATATATAATGATTCATGCGGATTCCAAACTATTGCATTATATTCCAGTTTGCTACGTACATAAGCATTATAAAGTAGCTTCACTACCTGGTGATTCCCAAACGCGGAAGACGTTCTGATAATGAACCCTAAGCATTTGTTAGCGTCATTACATGTTTTGGTGATATGTTCGTGGAAATTTAACTTACTATCCATGATTACGCCCAAATCTCGGATTGACAACACTCGCTCTAGGGGTGAACCTGCCAATTCATATGTATTCGTTACTGGAGAACGAGATCTAGAGAATGTCATAGTTTTACATTTAGAGTTATTGAGCGGCAACTTATTCCTACTGCTCCATTGCACTACCGCGTCTATATCGTGCTGTAATGCCACACAGTCATTAGGCTCGGTTACTGTATGAAACATTTTCAAATCGTCTGCAAACATTAGGCATTCCGCATTTGAAATAGCATCAGGCAGGTCATTAATCATTATTAAGAATTGAGTAGGGCCTAAGGTACTACCTTGACTCACTCCTGATCGAGTATAATATTCTAAAGATTTATATCCTTCCATCCTAACATACTGCTTTCGATCTTTAAGGTAGTCTGCCATAAAGTTTAATAATGGTCTTGAGAAACCAAGGCCAGAAAACTTCCTTAATAGGATATCGTTGTCAACTAGATCAAAGGCTTTTTTAAAATCAAAATATGCCGCATCTACTTGACAACCTGACTTGACTGTAGTTCTTATGTAGTCAACGAATTTAATATGGTTGGTTAAGGTGGAACGCTGGGGACGGAATCCATGTTGACAGTCGCTTAACTGCCCTTTAATTTGCTTGCAAATGCTATTATTTAAGATAGACTCAAATATTTTCCCAAATACCGACAGCACGGCGATAGGTCTAAAATTGGTAATATCGTTGGATGATCCACACTTAGGTACCGGAGTTACCCTGGATACTTTCCATTCACAAGGATAGGATGAGGATTATGATTAACTAGCGCACACTTTACGCGTGATATGGGGCTAAAATAATACTTATATACGTCTTGCCATCGTGGTATTGTAGGCTAAATTCCCTCCACATTCTTTCGAGGAGACCTATGCCCAGCAGTGAGACATTTATGGGTTGAAATGATGATGATGATACAAATGGAAAAAAATCTGACTAATGCTAAAACAGTATCAAAATCAATTGAGTTTATCAGGAATTGGTGGAAGATCCGTTGATAGTCAGGCGATTTAGAGATATTATAAATGCTCGCTGTGGCGGAAATTAGGTGAGGTCTATGTTCAACAGTGGACGTCATTGGGCTGATCTGATGATGATGATGATAAATGCGATCGTCAATTTGTTTGCATGTTTCTTTGTTTTACTTTTACATCTAAACCACTGAACATCATCACATCATCTTAATGAATTTGACGTACGCGGGCGAAGTTACGTGCAGGGCGAGAAACTTAGCTAAGACTTCGCCATGTTTCTGAGTTGGGGATATCAATGGACTCCAATTGACAGTCGTTGCATATCATAAGGTAAGTCGTGCATTGTCAGCCATGTTTAAAAGTAAAAATAATCTTTATTTATTCCAATAAAAGTCAATTCCCGAATCTAAGAAAGTGCATCACTTCAGACTAAACAAAAAAGTTATTAGCTAAATACGAAAAACTAAAGATTAAATCAGAAATTTGCATCCTTCCTAAGTGAAATAATTTAAGTTACGGTAGCTATTAAAACTTATTCATGGGTTGCACTTACTAAGAAGAGGAGCTTTCCATCTCACCATAGGCCTGTCTGAAAAAATAAATTCAATTAAGTATATTAACTTCGAAATTTGAATTTAAATTTGAAATTGGAGCGCCAAGACCTAATTCCTCCTCGCAAACTCATTCGTCTTCATATTTTACATTTCGGTAGGCAGCAACTTTATTGTTTTCTCTTCGCATTGTATAGTCAATGCTAAGATAACAAAATCATGTCCCTCTTCCATGTTTGTTTGGAATAAAAATGTTACAAGTATAACTGCGCTTGAATTAAGGGCGTATTTACAAAACAAGTAAATATAATTTAAAAAAATTAATAACCCGACTGCAAAAACTCAACAGAGAGCAACGCACTAAAAAGACCGTAAAATTATTGTAATATTATTATACTTGATTAAATTTAAATACATAACATATGTTATATTTGTAATCTCCATTTGATTCCCTTTATTTTGATACTCTACACGATAGGTTTAGTTAAAAAAAAATTGAACTACTTACAATTTGGAACCATTCAATTATGTATAATCTCTTTTTGAATACATGTAATCTCCTTTATGTTGATACCCAAATCGATAGGTTTGGTTAAAAAATATATTTTACTTCTTACAATTTGGCGTCAAAAGCGCGCCGTTTAAGTCTTTTTATTCTTAAAACCTATCTAAGGACACTTGGGTTTTCTAGACGAATCCAACGATACCCTAATTGTCAAAATCCATCCAGCCGTTTGGAAGATTCGTGGGAATAAAGAAATTTACAAACATACAAGATACGCGTGAAAAACAATACCCGTCCTGACAGTCGGGTAAAAAGTGGCAACTTAGTGTCCTATTTCGTGGTTTTCAATTTTTATAATATATTCGGAGCTATAATTTAAAAATATGTTTGCTACACTTTTTTACAATAACGTGAAGTACCTATCCGTAATGCTTACAGTAATTTCACATAGGTACTATGAAAATAACGCTCTGCAAGTTTTTAATATAAAAACGGTAAACGCAATAATTTTTTACCTTTTACACACTTTTCACCTCGACCTCGACTCGAAACAAACTCGAAAAAAAATATCTATGAATCACACAAATATTTGTATCGTGTGGAAATCGAACCTACGTCACTTGGTTTGCCCATATCAGTGGCGAGGTGATCATCTTAATCACTACGCCACGGTGACAGTCAATCTATTTGTATTTAGTGACAATTTACGTCATATCAAATTATCAAGTAATTATTGTATTAAGGTCCATGTCATAACACATACAATGAAAGAGCGCCATGGTTCCGTATAAGCTTCAATAATTAAAATGTAGATAGATGCCTTTAAACATTTTGAGGTTCTTGTATTTAAGGTGTTTACTAAAGGTAGTTTGTAACAAGTTGTCGGTTTCCGGGACATTACGTAATACACAATGACATCTTTTAATTTTGATAGCTAAGGGTTATCTAACTTTTGTGCTGTAAAATAATAATTATACACATTTAACTTCCATTGTACTTTTGTTCAAACGTGTCAAAAAATCGTAAAGCCTCATTTAGAAAAGTTTCATGTCCATGTTTTGTTAAGAATTTACAACGGCAGCGGCGGCGTAACGCGCGTTGGTGTCTTTCGTAGCGCGTCCGTACTCACAATATTTAATAGATTTCATTATGTATACAATTATGTTATTTTTATATTTCAGTATACTTAACGACTATATTTATATTAAGTATTAATATTAGAATGTTTTGACATAGCAGGAAAGAAAATTTGTATAGAAATCATGTTCGTTTAGATATTCAATTTAGATGAGTTGTAGATGTAACTTTTAGAGTATATACTTAGGACGATGGCGATAGTGCTAATCGAGGGTTGTAGTGCTAAGGCGTGTGGTGGAGGGTTGTGGCGGGTGGTGGCTGGCGAGGGCTGCAGGAGCGGCGCCGGCGCCGTTCGGCGTGGTGGGCGCTCGGCTATAAGTAAGAGGCGCGCGCGCCGCGGCGAGGTTAGTCGCCGTACGGCAGCGCGTCGCCAGAGGTGTCACCACACCCCCCTCCCGGTGCGTTCCACCCCTGCCCTGTCCCCACACGCACTCGCCTTTCTCACACGATCACCGGTGATTCTCACTTGCGCAACTCGACTCCGAACAGAAAGGTCGCCGCTATTGGCATTTAAGCGCTCTCTGACATTAGCGTTGCATTTAAATGTACGATGCAGCTTCCTCGTTGAGCTTCACTGTTGCAACTGTGTGTCGCTTGGGAAAGGCGCGTGTGCTGACGTGACGTCTCTGTTCCAGCCAACAGCCCGAGCACGCCGGGCCGGCGCGCGCCACATTCCCGCCACTCGCACGCCACCGCCACGCCACAAAGTCACCATGGCCGCCAGGACAGCGCTGTAAGTACTATATTGATATAAGTGAAACTGTCCATCAGAAACACACCACTTAACTCGATATTGTTAACGCGATAATTACTGTTGCATTTTATATTGTGGCTATTTCCACACGACCACTTTCTAGCGTCCGAGCTGGTACTTGTTATTTACGTGTTTTCAAAACGATAAAAGCTCTCGGCGCATCACCAACCGGATCGCTTTCGTTGTGTGCTTGTCAGTAACACTTTCATCTGCTGAAGTGGACGACGCACTACGCATGCATTGTTCCGAGCACAAGTTAGGGTGGACGGTGCGCAGACTCATCGATCGATAAGACAAAAATTTGATCTGATTTCTCGTGTGGAAATCAAGTTTTCATTGCTCAACGGCAACCGACTGACATCACGAATGAGGGCGCGTATTTCTCAATGAAGGCTGCGAAACATTGCTTTTAAAATATGCACGACTTTGTGCGCATATTGTCTCCTGCGCGCCCGCACCCGCTCCACGCTCGTGGTCGCGCCTCGACACCCAACTACAGTTTGCATGTCGCGGTATTTCATAACACAAATAACTTAATGAGCGCGCTAGTTTGTGTGTCGATACAAAATACAAGCCGCAAATATTAAACATGACTTTGTAAATGTTGTTTTCACTTTAAATACAATGGCTACATAAATGTATTTGCGGCTTCTAACTGCACGATGATCTGCCGCTAAGTGTCGTCACGCCATCGTTCTCCTAGTTACATGGTTTTCTCCGACATATTTACAAAGATGCCACAGATTAAACAGCCTACAGAGCTTTTTACTACCCGATATTAGAAACTTTATATTCCATTCCATGTACCAACATTATCTATTTACTTATATATTGAATTTAGTAATTAACAAGTAAATACTTATTGAAAACCAATGTCGCAACTCAATCCATCCACTCGAATAGGTTAGCGTGATTACAGCGCCGTACTGACTTATTGAAAAGGCTACGTGGTACTAAAATATTGTTGAATTAACTGTGACATAAACGTTGCTAAGTGATGATGATAAAAGTGCCGTAATAGTTAGGATAAGTAACGTAAGATGTCCTCATGCGATAAATATGATTTAACAGTGTTCATTGTCAACTCTCCCTCGTTGCGACACTGTGTGCTAAGTGGACACGCAGATTCGGTAACAATACTGCACCGCGAGATAGAAGGCGTCTTCACCACTCAGTATTGTTATCGAATAAAAACAATGTCAAGTTAAGCGCCGGTTTCGACCACTTGTATAGAGCTTGTTCATAGACGCGTCTATTGAATTGAAGCACATAATGTACATCCTCTTGTTAAATTTACATACAGAACACTTATTTAATTTCTTCTTTCACGGTCATACAATAAGTCGTAGAAACTAACCTAATTGAAATACAATATGCGTTAGCTGTTCTGAAACAGTTATGTGTCAAAAAATTTGCTTATATTAGATGGATGATTCATATTTTGTTTCTACTAATTTTTAAATAATGAATCAGAATCACGAACAGGGGTTTCATCTAGTGAATGTCTTTTTTAATTAAAATAATAATAGTGCAACATTGTGTGGTTGCAGCGACCTCAAGTTTGCATACATTTGAATAAGCGAACGTATTTTATTGTATTTGATTGTACATTCTGGAAATACCTTAGTTCATCTAGTTGATGACTTTGCTTGTCATTGAAGTCCCAAAGCATCTACATAATATATTAGATCGCACCATACATTAAATAAAATCAAATGTAATTGTAACCTATTTTACAAGTCCTTAATTAAGAATGTTGTACTTTTTATACACGTTTGTATCACCTATTTATGAACTGCCTTTTCGCTGTACAAACAGAAAAGGGATGAATCATATAATTATGAAAAAAAAATACATATGTTCAAAGATATTGAGACCTACGTTTTGCTACCAAAGGGTCGATCGTTGACCCTGATTGGGTACCTGACAACAAGTCAAAAGTTTTAAAATTCAAAGTAGTGTTTTTAAATTCGTCATGTTTCATACTTTTAAAATTTTAACAAGTAATGTATCCAAACAATTATAATGTAATAATTAGCTTATTGAATAACTAGAGCAATTCTGTGCTAAACATGGAGACAGTTATTTAAATAAATAATTTAACCTATTAAAAGCGAGGCCGAGCGCAACTCGAAAAATTTGTATATTGCGTTTTAAAGTCATGACTGAAATACCTAAATTGATTGCGCGATCATATCGAAAGTGCTATAAAATTTAATTATTAACAAAACTAATTTTACGTCGTGAGTTTCAATACATTAGCTAAAAAGTATTATGAAGTAAATGTTCTATTTATAAATAATTATGAGCAATTAATATTATAACATAACTACGGTACTCGTAAAAACTCAACCTTAATGAGTATAAGTGCTTATGTAAATTTTTCACACAATACCAAAACATAAATTCCTGGATAATGGTTGCGAAAATTAACAAAATATACCAAGGAATCCTCATTATCTATTTACGCAACAATAAAATTATGTCCAACGCGTATTTACTTAATGATTTATATAATCTCTTGTAACATTTAATTGTACAGCGGATAATAGACGTAATTATGAAGAAAGGCGACATTAGTCAAAACTCTTAGTGTAGGTACTTATGTGACGTGTGCACTGAGAATTATGCCAAATTAGTCTTTATTTAATATGTCACCGCTTCCTAATTAGGTAATATAAACATTATCTAGATTACTTTCTCTATTAAAAAACTAACGTAACACATCGTCTCTAATGCTAAATTCGTTTGGGTGTATATAGTTATTGAATACAAATTAGAATGGGAATTTCTCCTTGCTCACAGATTTTCGATACGTCGTCGAAGCATGTGTGAAAAAGAAAGTGAATAAACGTGACGATCGTTGTTTACGTCGTGCTGTGGTTATGTTTGTTACATTTCAATAGGTAATCAACTGTTTGAATTGGAATAAAGAGCTTTTTGTTCGATCTTGTGTGAAATAAATACGTCATGAGTTCATGACTCATGTCATTGCTTCTTGACACTATTTGCTCAACGTAACAGTTAACAAATTAATGTCTTAATATCACTTATTAATTATCATCTAAGAAGGTTGTAATTAAGTATTAACACACTGTCGAGAAGCCATTGTGTTGATTCATCAACGCCCAAACTGAGCCTACATACTTATAACCTAGACCCAAAAACAATCGCAGATCGACTATAGATAGATTGGCTTTATAATTAGAATTATACTTTGTTGCTTAACTTATTTACAGATAAGAAAATCGATCGTTTTCACGTTAAGGTGACTGTGAGCTTATAGTACCCGAGGAAACTGGTTTAATACCAAGAGATAATAGTTTCATAATATAATAACCTAACTAAGAAAAATAGTTTTAGATTCAATGAATCAAAAACCTGATATTCAAGGAATCGATGCGTATCGCCTCGATAATAATATAGGTACTTAATAATAATATATCATTATCAAAACTGACATCGCCAGGCGAACTGTTATCTGTGGGGTAGGCAACATTTGTAAATAATTAGGCAGTCTGAAACCCGAAGAAGGAAATAAGCCACTTTTTATCTATATAATTCCGCGCGAGTAAATCCGTATACAGAAGCTGTATTCTATGTATTTGTACTTGCAGTGAATTATGATCTCTATGACGATAAGGGGCTTTTGACACACTTACTGTCAAATTTAAGTTCACTCATTGTTTAGTGCGAGTCGAACTATTGTTTAGACGCATGTTCTCATTGTCCAGTCTATTGAGTAATCATTATTTGTTTAAAGTTGGGTCTATGATTATTGTCTCGAATATTACACACTGTTTAGCCTAAGTCATACATGCAACAAATTATTACGCTTCGAGCCCATTATTTACGTTTTATAAAATGTTATATGTTAGTATTATCTTAATCTATTGTTCATTGCGTTCATGAAAATCTTGTTACGTAAAATCTATGACAGAAAATAAATATAGGTTAAAAATAATGGTAGGTATTTGGTTTGGATTCTATTTCTAAATAAATACTGTTCGTCAGTTAGTATTTTCTTTTGTCAAGAAATTAGGTAAATCTCCTATCTTTTCAATTTTTTTTGCCAAATGAAATCTGGTAGTAATAATTATTACATAGGTACCTAATAATGATTAGATCAATGTTTTGAAATGAAATTTAGTAGTGTGATTTTGGGTGTGTACAATCTTATAGTTTAATAAGTTCGCCAAAATCTGCCAGCTAGCATACACAGTTTATTTGCACGCATCGGTTAAATATATGCAAATAGTTGATTGTTCGGCTGGATCACTGTTGCACCACTTGGTTTGCTCAAATATGCACATATACAATTGTCAGGTACGTATTTATACGTGAGGATGTCCGGACCGCGTCTGGGCAAGTTTCCCCGGATACCGCCAAACGTAATGTCCGTTCGCGACGGTGTGGATGACAAAAAACGACCCATTGAAAGATTTATATGTCCTTAGATAATTGTAGTTGGTCTTGTAATACTGGTTAGTAACATTTACGAGAAGTTTGAGGATGATATTTCATCAGTTTCATTTGACTTATGTTAATATTATACATAAGTTTTCATTAACAAAACAATAAAAGATCGTTCTAATTTATCATACGTGATATTTAAGAAAATTTAATAAATTAAGCAAACATGGAATATTAATGTGGGTGTTTCAAAACGTGGTGACATGGTCGTCGGTCGTGGCCAGGCCGCCCGGGCGCGGATGTAGTTGCCACCCGCGCCGCACCGCGCCGCACCGCACCTCACTCGCCGCATCGACCTTCACTTTCGCTTTTTATGTGTGAATCTCGCTAAAGCCCATCGCACACTTCTCGCTAACAGCGGTTACGTAACTGTCGACAATCGCGATTGTTTCGCACGCTGTACGCGCCGCGCCGCCTCGACAAAGTATTTGCTTCCTAACTAGTTATTTTGTATATTTGAGATAATGAATTAATAACAAAAAAATATATGTTACCAGACCACCACCAAATTATTTTATTGCTCAATTGCCTAAAGTTAGTTTTAGCACTGCTCGTACAAACACAAACCAGTTAGAAATTTGCAAATTAAATTACACGGCTGTATAATTTTAATCGACTGGGTTCGAGGCGCACGTGTTAATATGGTGGGCCAAAGTTCGAGAAAAATATATAGATAATTAAGTAGATTTGAATTGTAAATTTTTGACACATATAGTTTTTCTCCTGATAATATATTATTTGAGAAACCTGTTGTATAAGTATATCTATGAGGAAAATCTTGTCGTTTACGGTTCAACGAAAGTTATATAATATATTGAGACTTATTTATAGCTTTATATTTTAAATAAATGACATAACTCTACAGTCAAATATTGACATGTTTTATATTAATTGCGCGTTTGTGCATCGGGTTGTCGTATACGTAATCTTAACATATGACGTCGCGTCGTCGCCAGCGCCCGCGCATTTTAGATCCGAACTTTCGCTTCTCTTATTGAAATGAAAACAAAATCTTCGTTCGATAGCATGCAGCATTACACTCGCTTGATTCTCTCAACGGACAAATGAACTGAGGCTAAAAAAATAAAATTGTACCAGTAATAGAAGTATTTTAGACTGACATAAATTATGATGAGATTTTTATATAAGTAATAAAATAATGAAAATAATATTTGGCAAACATTATAATTATGATCATTTCCACTATTACACTACTAATAGTAAAATAGTGAAAAGGAATTTTAATTGCCCATTCAGCAGTTTCAGTTGCATAATCATCTTTGTTATTTCATTATGCTAATGATAACAGTTATTTTCTACTTAGAAACGGAGAAAAGGAAGGAAATAGGAAGAGAAAAGCTTAATTACGGAATCGATTCAGTTGCAATTATAATATCTACATAGTTATAATAAATACAAAAGCTCTATAGTTAGGACTATGACATTTAAACCACGTAGGCAAAGCTGCGGCTGAAAATTCTATCGTAAAGCTTCTGTGACTGTCACCGAAGTGTAGAATAGAATTATATTTATTTGCCAGAAATATGGTTAAAAATGATAAATCATGTTTCACCGTATAAACGGCATTCAAAATGCCGTTTATAAAAAAAAAATTCATTAGTTTCTAATTTACGTTTTATAAGAAGAATCGTATAAAATGAATACCAGTTACCTATATTAGCATTAGTATTTAGTTGAATAGTATTATTTATTAACATAATATTGCAGACAATACTTATTAGGCACATAGTAATTTTTATCTATCTTACGTAGCGGCTAAGGTAGTAATGTTAGTAGCTCGCTACTAACATTGCCATGGTGACTGTCGTGGGTTCGATTACCACACTTTTTTTTTCTGTTCTGAGTCTTGGTGTACTTTGTGTTCGTTACTAGTATGTTTAAAGTCCCCCGCGACTCACGGCTTGCTGCTTAGTGCGGACGCTGTCCGAGAAAAAATCCTTAACAACGGAAAAATTCTGTGTCCGAACATATTATTTTAAACAAAATTAAGCTTCCAAATGTTTATGTAACAGTCTCAAGGTTAAGGTCGTGTAGTGTCCGTCTGAGACGGTACCTCCATCTTTGGCGGTCGTTACAAGTTAAAGCTGCAGTTCTAATGACCAACAACGAGTTTAATGAGGTAAACGACGACGTGTGGGACGTGACATTGATCTGTAAAGACATTTCTTATTACTTGCAATAATTATAATGTGTATTACCGGGCGCACATAAAATGAATCAGAGTAAAAACCATTTTATTTCTCATATTGTAGCATTGTAGTTTTTGCAATGCTACATCACCGCTAGTATAGAAAACGCCCTTAAATTTTTGTTTATCCATTCCATTTTTACATTTTTGTCAAACAAAAATAGCAGCGTATGTAACTCTGATATTTATAGAGAGGAAATAACATACTTTTTGTGTAAATTATATCCAAGTCAATTTAAATGGGTGTTTGATATTGAATTTGTTGTTCTTATTTTCAAATTTCCATTTAATTAAAAGTATATACATAACCTACATACCTACCATAGGTATTTTTTGATACGATAATAACAATAATATGGTTGTGCAATCTTGCTCGTAAAATACAAATCGGAACGGATTTATAATATCAGCGAAACGGGTGTTAAAAATTTGAATCGCATCTAAAATTATCAACTTGACCTAAAATGGGTTGGCTAACATTCCCGTGGTCATGCAACATGCAGATACTCATACCAGTTAGTTTACAAACAATATCACGAACTCAGAACGGTCGAGTTTGATGCTTTGCACTTTCTATGAGTCGATATGTCAAGGGCAGCAAGTCTAGGCGGCCGGTCACGAAGTAGCCACCGCTACTAGCTTATCAGCTAACAGGAGATTAAGAATCCTCAGAATTCAAATTCATTCGGTGTCATAAACACGTTATAATTAAACAATCATTATTAGGTCACGATTACGCTTCGTAGGTACTCTCATATTACTTAATTCCCTTTTCGATATTTACCACAAATATTCGATATTTGTATGGTCTTTGCAATACTGGAACGTTTAATGTGTCCATGAGACTAGAAGGCCATCGTTATTCCAAGTTTAATGAATGATTACATCCAATTGTCATAGTTATGTGCCAATTAATCGAAGTTATCGAGTATATAATGTGTAACTAGATTCCTTTTTTTCGCTATTGTCTATTAGAACTTGGTCCTAATCGTAGGTGTTGTAATACGCATGTTGCAATGCAGTCTGTTGTAGCAGTTGACTGACGTAGGCGTAGCTAATCATTTTATGTTTACTGTATGCAACAAATGTACTTTGTTTTTGTGCCAATTAGGTCTGGTCTCAATAGTGTTCGTTTGTTTGGAAAGATTCAAAGAAGAAAAAAATAGTGATTTTTGAAAACTAATTGTCGTATCCACAATACAGGCACAGTTCCGCGCAAACGCCGAGGACTCTCAATAACCTACTGCTCAACAAAGAACCGGCTCAGCATTACACTAGTTTACCAGTTCGTTTGACGCAACATTTAATTTTAATAGTTTCAGCGCGGTGAGGCTTGTAGCGGCAAATTACGGGAGTATTTTTCTCGGCACGTGCGCGTGCTCCTTTCCAACACTTGCAGTGTTGCAGCTGAAACGATAGAATCATTGGAACGTTGCGACAGCACACAGTTATCGATGCGCCAACAATGCGGTCATGTCGGGGCCAAAATAACAAACGGCTTCGCCTGCGGGGATAATCGTGAGGCGCTTTTGTACGAGCCATGCGTTACATAAAGCTCGGAGGTTGCCTCAGGACATTTCTAAAATTTCGCTGACGCGTTTTGTCATTGAAGCGCTTGAAATGTCAGCGACTATAATGAGTACAGTACCACTTAATACAACCAGGTCTCGTATAAAAAAGTAGTTTTTTGTTGTTCGTGACTAACACAGCCATAAAAGCTATTGAAATACATACAAGTGATATCGACCTCAGATTAAAATCGTACCGGACGTAGCGAAAGGGATTTGGTTAATTGGTTAGAAAAAGAATAATTGTCTATTCTAGTTTCGTAACAGCTTTAGGGACTGATAGCAATCAAATTTTGAGTCATGAAGTTACCATTTAAGTAGATATAATACGACACTCGCTTCCGCCAAATTAAAGTCACGATGGCGACGTAAGTTTTCCTAAAAATAGAACCATTTGTAACAATGAAATGTTTGGCGTCCACTCCCTAGACATGTGCAGTGTTCATTTTAGTAATCGTTTTATTCTTAGCTTGGATCGTCTAGGAGTTGTATAAGTAACAACATAAGTATGTCCAGTGCATGGGTTCAATAAAACACTGCAATTGAACTCTATGAAATTAAAGATGTTATTTAAGAAGAGTGACACTTAACTATTTTTGCCAAGTTAACATTGTTATAATTTAGTGGTGTCAAGCATTACGTGAGATTCATACTAAGTCGTTCCTCTTGAACGGTTCAAAACAACTAAGTACTTGTTTAATGTAGTATTAAACAAGTAGTTGTTCTGAACAATTTGTTTTGAAAAAATTGACATTGGTTTTGTGACATGTCAACACTGAAACACTCGATCTTTATTTAGCGGGTTGCACAAGTTGCTTTGTTTTTTATTAGCACATTCTGATTGCTCAGATATTTTTTATGCGGTAAAAATGTAAATAATTACTTGATTTTTCGTAGTAAAAATACATCACCTATAATAACGGCAATACACTGAGTGTCGCCTAAAAATCAAATGTTTATCTAGTGTTCATTTGAAGTTAAGTAGATGTGAAAGATGAGTTCTCGTCGCTTATAATGTTTGAGCTAGATTAGTACGATCGTATACGACTATACGAGTATCATTCGATCTTATTTTCGTCAGATTGATTCGCGATGTTCGCGATCGCACTTCCTTCACGGAGAAAACGCTAAAAGCGTGTCATAATAATCTGACATTGGATTAAGTTGGTTGCATCAGTGGCATTAAACATGCGGGGTCCGGGTTCAACCCGAACCGCGTCAAAGCGAACATAATCGGATATTTATGTGCGTCTTCACATTTTGTAAGCGTCACTTTCGGCTTCAACCAGTTTCACTTTCCTGCCGATGACCTTTCGAGGAATGCGAAGTGAGATAACGGATGAATAAAACATGTCGATTAGCTATATCTACTTATTGACATCCCGTAATATCGCCTCTGTTTGTATATGCACGCACTATTGTTGCACGAGACGGATGCAATATTCTACACTTTCTAGCCAATCGCTGAAGCAACCAGTGATTTAACCTTTATCTATTGCATTCGACTTTCGTAAGACGTTCTGAAGACGACTGGCGGGTGGCGGGAGATTCCCAGTAATTACTGCGACTAGCCGGAGACCGGCGAATGACGCTTTCGGCTCACGATTGGACTCAGTTTTTTGACCTTGGCTCTTTCTATGTCCATGATCCGCGGCCGTTGTTACGAAATACATCAACAAGCGCCGATATCGATAAAATGGTTATTGTATCGGCATGTTAAAGTTATGGCTGACAGACATGAATGTGGTTTGTGCTTGCCTACTATAACTTATTCTAATCACGTTCAAAACATAGTTAACTTGCGGTCAGCTGTGGCCGTTAAAGGTCATATTCACTGTCCAATGTTCCTGATTAAGTTGTTCTATTATAGCCAAAACGATAAGCATGCGTCACATAATAATTAATATACTTTAAATTAAATAAAAGTAGACAGGAGCAGGAAGTGTGGCAAGCATGTCCATGTGCTATTTGAAGATGATTTACATTAAAAATATTCAATGTTTTTTGCGAAGCTTTAAAAGGGTGCGGCGGCAGTCACAGTACCTACTCATGAACAGTTCCTGTTTACAAAACATGTTTTGTGAGCCGCCATTGTGGTAAAAGTTGATTTTCTGCTTGGGAAGCGTAGGCATTCATAAATAAACACATAGCCTTGATTGCGATATTTGAGCCCTCAGTAGCATGGGGATACATACACTTGAAGCATTGACACCCTGCCGAAATATTTAGTTACAAGTTAGAATGTGCATTTTTCCGTCCCGTCCAAAATTTTTCGATTGAGCATGCAGTGCGTGGATCAAAAATGTAAGTATAATTATATATTCTGTTGCAGTGTAGTAGCGATATTTTCTCGTCAAACGCAGACAGGCGCTGATACCACACTTTGCAATTCCGAGCATGTGGCGAGCGTGATATTGTTGCCCAAGTGGTGCCTGCACTGAGCCACTCACTCGACCAATAAACTTTATAAATAAATCACTAGGCGTACTTCATTTTTATGCAAATTCTAGTCTTTAATTTACATTATGGACATGCCACGCTCCTGAATTTGCGTGATCTGACCAGTTTACAAATGCGTAAATTAATATTTTAGCAACAGAAAATTGTTAGGTATAAAATTATAATTAAATTACGTGGTAATAAAATAATATATTTAGCTCATCACCTTGAAAGGAGCGATGGCGTTTGTAGGACGGCGGGCGCTAGGGATCCGCGACTCGTCTCTGACCTACTAACATTTCAATTGCCGAAAGTCTTACATTATGTGACATTTACGTATGATAAGTAGTTTTATTTACACATACTAATCATTTGAATTTCACAAACTGAATATTTTAGTTTGAGTCGTACTGCATAACTGTTTACGTACTGCACAATTTGTAAGACGAACGACCAAAATGGTCTTGAACATAAATTAACACAGTAACCCAAAACTAAATTAATAATAATAATTATAATTGAAATAACCTACTCACTCTGCTGTAATATTAGATAATAAGTTTGTGGTACAAAATCACCTTGGATCGCGTTACAAGTGGCTAACTAGTGAAACGCTACGTGATTAAATTTATACCTATTAAAAGTTGTCATTTAACTTTTGACTGTTACTGTGGCGTGGTGGTAAGGTAGTCGCCTCGTCACTATCATCGCCGTGCGGAGCGTTGCGGGTTTGGTTCTCACACGAGACAAATATTCGTTTGATTCACAACTATTTCTTTCGAGACTTACTACTTTCTGCCCGTTAATTATTGTGTTTGTAAAGTCCCTCAAGACACAAGTCTTATTGTCTATTGCGGGTGTTATTTTAATAAAAAAAGTTGTATACTGTCTTTCATCTACATCAAGATCCGTACTTTTTGCTGATTATCGCTATCTGAACAAAAATTACGTTATAATTACCTTTTGTTTCATTGTCTGGCAATCGTAGTCACGTACCTATTCATTGTTTCAATTGTATGCAGTGTAGTGTTTAATCTACAGGGTAACCCACCGATGTTGGTGTTGTTAGCGTGCCGTGCACGGCCGTCGTGTTAAATTTTACGTGATCGCAATCCGACTATCTCTAGGGTTGACGAACTATAGTACCGTTCAACACATGCCACTCAACTTGTCAGTATACACGTATGAGTATAGACAAAGATAGACCTTTTGTATAAGTTAGTACGTGGTACGTGCGATCACGATATTACTTTTAACACACAAAAAAAAACAAATTACAGTTTGCTTGTATAGTTTTTCTTAATACACTTATGTGGTCTATAAATTTTCTTTTCCTGTTATATGTTATACCATATCCCAAATATATTATAAAGATCTAGTAAAGGTCCTAAAATATCTTTTAGAGCATCTGGGCTTCAGCAGGTGTTTTGTTTTTTTAGATACGTATACATTCCAGAAAGAATAATTCGCGTTACTACTGCTAAGTTTGAACTCGCTCCCACTTATTGCAATTTGTAACTTTCTCAATCAGTTACCAACGATAATGAATTAATTATTAGCAGGCATAAAAATTCTAAATATTTTCTGCATGAGTCTCACTTTAACCGCCAATTACTCGAAGCAAATCTGCAACAATTTAATATGTTGACGTGTAAACATTAGTACGGTGCACGATACATACTATTTTCACAAGAAAGATAAAATATCATTCGTACGTTGCTTTAGGGTTGGCTCACGTTAGAATCGATTACAAACGCCAATTATTATTTGTGATTGTCCGATTTGAAAGTAATCTTACGAGATACCCTTTCGATTTCGTTTCACATTCACGCAGCATCCGTCACGATCATCAATATCATGGCGCATATATTTTATAGATAGAATTTATAGCGAAGTTCAATGTCGGCGATCGTGATTCATCAAATTTAGAGTTATGATTCCGATTTCTAGGTAGATAGCCTTCATTATGGGTGGGAGGAGTAAAACGAGATCAATAAATAGCGAGTTGATTACGCGCACATATTTGCCCCCGTACGTTCACTGGTGACCTCGGGGCTGAGAGGTAGACCAGACCTTGTATCAGGACGCCGCGCGCCGCTGCAACGCGCCAGTTGTCGCCAACAGTTGGTCCGGCTCGAGTCGCCAACTCGCCACTCACGTGCACATTTAGGAAGTTCACTTTCGAACGTGCTCTTGAAACATGAATGCATTTTACGTACAATTATCTGTATGTCACTGTATTTCCGTATTTCTATTTAAAGCTGATAAAACAAGTTTTTTGTTGTGTTTGTGTGAACACTTTTTATGTGGATACCAAATTTTATCTTTATTTAGTCAGACCTTCGTGATCTATTCCATCGTTAAAGTTTACGAAATTGGTACTATTACACGGAATTTGAAGTGTATGGAACAACGCACAATGCGTAACTAGGTTGTATCAAATGTTGAACGGCAAGTACTTGCGAAATCCACCAAATATTTTGGGCAAGCCTTTCCCAATGATATTCGCGTTTTTTTTTGTATTGTAACCCTGAGCATAACGATCAGAACTAATATTAACGACTTAATGTTTACACAATACTTTCTAATAAAACAGAGATACGACTTGCAATACGCGTGCGCTTAGCCTCAACAATGTGACGCAACAACTGAACAATTAGTGCTGATAATATAATCACAAAGAAATGTTGCGTATAAGAACACGTGGTAACTGGTGATGTTAAATGACAAATATTACTTATCTAATGTTTAATGAGAACCATTTGATTATATAAACCTGGTATGCGCCGAGTGAAATTATTATTATTCAGATCCGGGTTTCTCTGAGTCACTATCTAGTTTATTTATTAACTAGTTAGTGTTACCCGGGGCTTCGCTCCAGTCGTCGTTCTGTGTTAGGCCACTGCTCAGCTCCTAGCGTACCGTAGCGTAATGTGATATCTACTTATTTAAATTCTTACATTAGGGTTTGTCTCAGTCCCATTCGATGATAAAAATAGGATTAGTCTGAAAATGTGTCTGGTTATTGGCAACTGTATTGCCCATTATTACATAGGAGTATATGACCCGACACAGTTTGGCAAAATGTGGGTATAATTCACCTCTCCCTTCGCCTTCGGGTAAAAAGGCATGATACTTATCACGTCATCAACTTATCAGCCCAATGACGTCCACTGTTTAGCATAGGCCTCACCTAATTTCCGCCATTTATGCTTATAGTAGGTATGTTATAAATTGGGAAGAAGTAAAGAAAAATTTGACCAGCGTGGTGGCTGAATGGATACCCGCATGAGGCCAGCGTGTGTGGATTATAGCCTAAACCCTCTCAGCTCTAGATGGAGGAGAGGAGACCCGAGCCCAGCAGTGGGACATTAATGGGTCGCTGGTGATGATGTAAGAAAAAATACTAAAGCTATTTTGTCCTCGTGTCTAGGGTCAAAACGAACGACAAATTTACAAATATTGAATTCTCGCAAAACATTTTTGAGGGCCAACGACGAATGTAAATGTTAATGCCACCTTCGGATTAATTAATGCAAATTATTTAAAAAGGATTAGTTTTAGCAATTTAATTCTTACTAAAAAATCATTAGTGAAAAATAGGATCTATACTCAATATTATAAAGCTGAAGAGTTACTTCTTTATTTGATTGGTTGAAGGCGCTTGTCACAGTAACTGGTTCGATTGGAAAAAATCTTTTAGTATTAGTTCTAGAAGGCTTTAGGCTATATAACATCACGCTACAGCCAATAGGAACTAAGCAGTGGCTAAACAAGGAACGATAGGGGTGAAGCCTCTGGCAACAGCTATAACTTTATATATTTATAGGCTGTTTCTTTACTGGCAGGTAAGTTGACAGATTTTTGACATATTTTCTATAAAAAACCCTGTCACTTATGTTTTAGATAATTTATCAGACACTTAGGGCCGGTATTTCAATGTCACCTTATCTTATTGCTTAAGTTAAGTCCTACATTTAATCTAAGTGTCACTTTTGAAAGACGGTAGTGTATTTCAATCTGGATCTTCCTCGACTTAACTAATCTGAGATAAATCGCAATATTGCAACATAATAAAACGAATATGTCATTTGTTTATGATTTTTGTTGTCATTTGGTTGACATTGATGTTTGTTGACTGGCCTGTTGGTCTAGTGGTTAGTAACCCTGACTGCTAAACCGCAGGTCGTGGGTTCTATCCCCACCCAGGACAAATCTTTTTTTTATTTTTTTTATTTATTATTATAGTTATAAATTATTGAGTTTTAAAATCAAGTTTACGACATTTCTGATAGTTTTTTTTCGCCTTCCACGTACTAGCATCGCTTTTTTATTTTCTATTATATAATGCTTTTTTTAAAACTATATCTTTCAGCAGATTTATCTCCATTGCACTAAAGTTGGTGCACTAATATTGGCATTTTTTTTATAGTGTTTTACGGCACTACCTGTTAGCCATTAACTTATCAATATACTCTGGTTTTAGCAATTTTTAGCCTTACTACAAAATTGGTGCTATTCAAGTAAACAAGAAAAATTATTATTAATAACAAAAATACTATTTAGGCTTGGCTCCTATGAATTCGCGTACAAAAATAAATTATCATGAAGCAACTTTTTTCTTTAGTCACACGCAAATCTCAGATCGGAACTTAAGTGGCAGAAATCCTCCGCTTAGATTAAGGCTAGTTAGGATGGACTTTAGGTGCCGCTTAACTTTAATCCTATATTGAAATACACATAAGTCCTACTTATGTTCAAGCCTAGATCAATTCGAGATAAGGTGACATTGAAATACCGGCCCTTAGTGAAGTTGCGTGTTAAGCAATCAAAACGAAAGGAATACCTATCGTTTAGACAGTTTGAGTGACATAACTACCCAGTTAAGCCTAAACTAACATCTACAAATTAACGTAGTATTTCACTAAGCTTAAAACATGAATTTTGGTTTTCTAAAATGAAAATCGTCCAGTAAAACTAAATTGTATCGTTATTTAACAAATCTACAAGAAACATGTTCTCTATTTGAAGCGTTCAACTTTGAAAGTCACTTTGAAATTGTCCTGCTAATGCAAAACAACATAATCTCAAAACAAAAATTTCCGCGAAAAAAGCTTTTGAAGTCATAAAAAACGTCTGAACCGGCCAAAAATGAACCATAACGTCGGATTTGCCGTCGAGGTGTTTTATTTCATGGTCAAGCTACATACAGGCAGTTAAACCAAGACCACCCTGGTGTAAAAAACCTTTTAAAATAAAGTACATAATAAAATATAAGTGTGTGCAGTATTTCGGCGTGTGAGTTGCCAGCAACAGGCTCATATCCGTTTGCACAAGGCGCAAGGTATCGGTTACACCGCCCGTATTTATTACTGTGTGACGCATAATGGCGAAACTCAAAAACTAAAGGCTAATTTACACTGAGCGAGTTTTGTAAGCTAGGTGTGTTGTTGTCTCAGTCTTACACGCTGAGTTAAACAAAGATTCCAGATTTATTTAAAGATGTTATAATATAAAGTATACTCGTAAGTAATGAAAACATTGTTATATATTACGAGAAGTCGTTCCTATTGGCCGTAGCGTGATGTTAGCCTTACCTTCCTTGATAAATGAGCTAACCAACACTAGAAGAATTTTTCAAATCGGACAAGTAGTTTCTGAGATTCTAGCGTTCAAACAAACAAACACATATTATATTAGTATAGAATTCAGGTATTCTATACGATACCTAGGCAATTTATAGAATACCTGGGGCGTCCAGGTAATGTATGAAATATTATGAATATTATTGTCCATTTACTTACATTTACCACATACTTTACCTAGGTAATTAATACAATTCCTAGGGATTGTAGAGAGTATTTGCTGTTCCACCGCCAATGTGTAAAATGAACAGATCTTGGTCTATTTATCAATGATAACCGGCTAAACCATTTTATTTGATATATATTTGTAATGTGCTCGCCAACACCTTTCTTTTGATACCAAACATGTCATGATTATCTCAGTTTAATTGTTTTCGAGATTAGAATCTGAGGTTTATATTCCGTTATTATGTATAAAATTTGGATAAAATATATATAGCCTATGTCACCGGGCCATTATTACGAATCTATTGACACCCCATTTATTAAAATCAGTGGAACATATAAATATACGTACCTACATACATAGACTGCCTAAATCATTACCCTTCCTTTTGGCTTCGCCGTAGTCGGGTAGATAAAATCTATCCTTTAAAGGTTTCTTTCTTTTAAAGGAATTTTCTCAGTGTTTTTTTTTCCCCCGAGAGTAGTTAGGTTGTACCAGTTCTAGCTCACTATCCAGAATCCGTCTGGCTCACTAGCTCACTATTCTCGAGTCGACAAAAACTAAAAAAAAAAAAAAAAAAAAAAAAAAAAAAAAAAAAAAAAAAAAGGTTTTGGCATGCTCTGATCACGAATCTGCGGTCCGTTTTTGTCTAGGATGTGTGGTTTCAGAGATGTGGAAATCAATTAAGAAGAGTATCTAATCCATATCTAATCCCGCACCCTCATTAACGTTTCTTTTGTTCTCCTATTTCCTATTATCTATTGTTTCTGGTAGACCCTCATTAGCATTCTTATCTATTACTCATTGTAAGCCCTTATTATCACTGCTATTGTTTAAGAACTTCCATGCTATTCTGAATCATCAATAAAACACATTCCTTCATTTCTACATTTTTATTGCTTATTAAAATATGAATGAAACATCTGATCCACTAAAATATCATTGTATACTGTGTTCTCTGTAAATATGTTCGTAAAACTACGCATTGAACACCCCTGAAACTTATATAGCAAATACATTAAGCAATATTCGCCGCAAACTGATGTCCACTCATTCTGAATTCTATCCACATTCCAGTCCCATCTTTTACAATTCCTTCTTAAAAAGTCGAGATGATATCGTGTAGGTGCACGCCCATATGAATCAAAATATTGACCAATACCATTCGTATCGACATGTAAAGCTATCCAATGTGAGCCTGGTTTATCATCCGTATCCAAATTGCATATTGTGTACATAGGTACATGAGTGTAAATGGGTAGTCTATTAGCAGCATACACATTATATTCTAGACTGGGGTGAATCTTTTTCAGATGTTGTTGTACATCTAGTGTATCCATGATATTACCAATCTATTCAATGGCTAACATAGGAATGATCAATTATAGTCACTTGTTACGACTTGTATTAAATGTCATTCGCTTGTGGAGATTTTGTATGATTTATCTGTGCAATGCACTACGCATTACGAAAGAATGCGAGATAAGTTTGTTAGTTCAAATTTACTATCGGTTGCACTGAGGAAATGCTTTAGATAAGATAGAACTATATAAGACCGAGTGGAGGCAGAGCCATCAGTCATTCTATGGTCTCGTTTGACCGCAGTGAATCGATATATCAATACTAAGTGTGTGCTACTTCAACGCAACAATAGTCATGGACGTAAGTGTTATAATATTTTATTGAAAAACTTACTTTTCTTTATGTTGTTGATTCCTTACGTGTGTGTGATTAAGTGTAATTATGTGATTGATATTAACATGATAACTGTGTTGTTGCAGAAAACATTCAGCTTCATAGACAATGAAGAAAATACCTATAAACAGTATTACTACCCGCCACTCTCCCCTAATCACGAAGAAGAGAGTGATGACATCGTTATTAATAACACAGGCGATGGGGGAAAAAGGAAATCGCAGTCGATTGACCATTTTTTTGAAGTGGAACCTAAAATAAAGAGGAAGAAGCTGTTGTCGTCAACCGTGGCACGAGCCGCTAGAGGTGGTGTATCATACATTTCTACTAATTCTGACGACGGAGACCAAGCGACGCATCTCATAAAAATAGAAGTGTACGATGTGAAAAAGCTATGCAAGGTTCCAACTACTGATCATTGGAAACATGCTACCACGAGGATTAAATATTATGTTGGGAATAATAGGGATAGCATCTACGACAACACAAACGCCCTCGTATACAATATTACAAAGACAATAGCAGAAAGTGAAAAAGTGAAAAAATACTTTTTCAACAATGACAGTCATTAGCTGATCATTACTGAATGTGATTCTGATAACATAAATTACTTTTGTGTACTCATTAGATTCAAGGATTGCATCTTGCGATACTGGGAGAAACACGAGACCAGAAGGAAGAGATGAGTGTGGTATACGTGAACAGAACTTGTCATTGAATAGCAAAACTACAACACTGAGTGGAGAAGAAAAAGAGAAGAATATGCAGTATCCAAGAGCTGAATATCCATTCTTCAGTTCAAAAGCTAGACGGTTGCTCAGTTTCGAACACTGGCCTCTCCTTTTGCGACAGAAGCCTGAAGATCTCGCAGAAGCTGGTTTCTTTTATACCGGCCATGGAGACAGGACCAAGTGTTTCCATTGTGGTGGTGGTTTAAAAAATTGGGAAGATGATGATGATCCTTGGCAGCAACATATTCAGTGGTTTAGTCAGTGCGCTTATGTAAAGTTTAAATTTCAACAGCGTTTTGTGTAAGATGAAAGGTGTATAAAGAAATAAAAAATAGTATATTTGATACAATTTGTTTTATTTAATTTAATAATGTTTTCCCATAGTTACATAGGTACACATTTAAACATGCATTACACATAAATCTAATACACAACACACATTATAACCTTAACTACTGTAATCTACAGTAATATTTCTGTTTTTATCTATTTCAATAATATTATCAAACTCAGCATAAACTATACAGTTAATTGTTTGTATAAGTGAGGATTCAAATCGTATTTCTAATCTTACACTACCATGCTTTATGAGATTCCAATGAGCTGATGAGTTAGCTGATAAATCAGGAGTTAAATCAAATGCTAATAGGCAGTAACCTTTGGGATACTGCTCACGAGAAATTGCATTTCCTTCATTAAGAAAGTGAATACCAGTCCCCGAGAATAGAGTATGATATGCTGATGTAAATATACTATTATTAAAAGAGGGTTGCAAAGCTTTTGAGGGTATTTGTTGACCATCAATATATAAGCAGAAAGAATTAATACCATAGTTTTCAAAGTTAAATGGATTTTTAGTAATAGAGCCATTAAATGCAGAATTGTTTACAAATCCAACTATACATCTTTTTGGTATCTGTCCTAGGAATATATTATCAAGAGTTTTGCCTTGAACACCCGATGGAATTGTTAAAACTTTGACTTCAGCCCGAGTAATAGGATATTTAGCAGTAGTAGAAGCTAAAACTTTTTGATGTGCGAGTAATACACTTGGATTAATTCGTGCTCGTCGGACAATAAGAGTTGCATCCGTAATGCTAACTTTAAACTTTACATCGTTTGATCCAGCAATTAAATTAAAACTCTCTCTCGATCGAACTAACTTTACACTCATTTCAACACCATTAATTAAAAATTTATCTTGATTGAAAATGTCACCATGGAGATGTCCAATCATTTCTATTTCTTTACTTTCATTAATTAACTCCTGTCTTTTAACAAATCCTATGTTTTTCTCATCTGTAGAATCCATTTTTCCTGCTGTATCCTCATACCAAAGGCTACAAGTAAGATGAGATTGTTTAGCAGCAGGAGCATAGTTTAAAAGGGTTTCCATATATGCTCGATAGGCATAGGTATTATTCGGTGGTGACACAAGTTTTTGGTTTAAATAAACATCAAGTTGACTAAAAAGTGAATGCAACCAATTATTTACAGGTGCTACTACTGAGGTCGATATCAAGTTACTTGAATCTTGATTTAATACTTTTGCCTTTATGTTGAGTAATGTATGAGACAAATCTATGTAGTCATCGCCTGCCCCAGGAACTTGAAACTCAATAGGTCCATCATCAGCAAGAGATGAAATTGGTTTATAGTGAATCCACAATCCATTTTCAATGCTCGTTTGTGTAGATGGTAGTGCAAATAAATCCAATTCTGACTTAGCGCACTCACAAGAATGATTATGAAGGAAAGACATATCTAGTTTGAAAATATATCTAGTTTGAAAATATATCTTTAATATTTTTTGTTTTTAGACTAGGTTTTTTCGTAGCTCTCACTCTAACAGTTAATGGTGGAATGAATGAGGCCAATCGTTTTCTTTTAGTTATATATCCAGATCCTGTCATGTTAAATCGATCAATTTTATCATCAGCTTTTCGTTTTAAGTTGGTACTAACTTGCTTTAGACGATCTTTTATTGAGTTTTCCATAGGACGCGCTTGTACCATATCCGATAAAAGTCCTACTCCAGCGTTTAATGCCTCTTTACCAATCACTCGAGCGCCACTTGAAAGTAAAGGTAAAACTGATCTAAATAACCCCCCTAAGAAGCTCCCAATACCATGACCACGTTGATATGATGAACCCTTATAAATTACTCCAACTCCTGATCCAGCTTGGTGTGTATAATAATTTTCATATGGACATTTATGATGATGATCACGAAGAGAATTCATTATTATAATTTTCGGAAATGTAGTTTAATACACACGGTTCCAAACTGGAATGGTATTTTGTGTCCTGTGTTCGATCTTATATCTATTTCCAGCGTATCGAACTCTCTTCGCATAACAGGTAAGTAGTGAGGTGGAGAGAAAACGTGCATTTTATTTGCACCATAAATGTATTTTGAAGGATCTAATGAAATGACTCTTAATAAAGGAGTCATAACATCACCCACAATCTGAGGATCGATAATGTCGCAATACACAAGTAGTTGAGATGGTAATCCTAAGTGTAAATTAGCAGGACACTTCCCAAAATTTCTCTCTAGGAGATTTTTATTTGGCTCATAACCTAGTTGTAAACTTAATTTCGGTGATAATGTTACGGATTTAATATTTTTATCCAAAACAGAAACAGACACAAATTTTGTTATTTCATCATAGCGAAATTTCAAGTTCTCTCTGATACCATTTAACGCCCCTAAAATATGCTCAACGTTATCATAGTTGGTAGCTGGAATATGTTTTTTGTAGTAAACTGTTGATGGTTTACCTTCATTAGGTATTAACATGGTTTTTGTAATGTATACAACATTTTCATGATCTTGAACAGTAAACATGGTACATGGATATTGAAATTCGGCAACTCCAACCGACCATTCACCTTCTAGTTTAATAGGTTTTGGTAATTTTGTTGAAAAATTTGTGGTCTTGTTATCTGGAAAGTACTCCATTGAACTATTGCTGAGCAAAGTTAAATAAAAACTTTCTTTATTCATAATTCTTTTAAGCTGGAAGCTAAAATCCAACTGTTAAATTTATCTGGATAACCTTTCCACTTCACTAATACTTCTTTTCTGTTACCCGAATAACGATTGTCAATTATTTTATCTATTTTATATTGTGAGGTGGGGTTGTAAGTGACCTTCTGTAATTCTCTTTCATAAAAAGTACCTACTATGGGGTCATTTTGTAAATCTGTTATTGTATAAACAACCCATGGAGATCTATCAATTATTGAAGATATAATAAATATTTCATCACTCCAATTTGATTCATATCCTTTTTGGAAAACGTGTTTATATTTGGTTATTCGAACATAGTCTCCTACATTGAAATTTGGTTTTTGATTCTCTAAAGAAAGTTTGTTTGACTTCCCATAATAAAGATTAGTCCAAACTGTCATAATATTGTTGGAATTTACATCACATGGACACATCTTAATACTAGAGTGAATGCTGTGATTATAAGAGTATATTAAATCTTGTAAAACATCTATATATCTATAAGTATTACTATGAGTGAAATAACGCCACATTTTCATTTTTAGAGTTCTTTGAAATCGTTCAACAATACTGGCCTTAATGTCAGGATTGTTAGTGGTATAGTAATTAATCTTTTTGGATTTAAAGTATTTTTGTACATCTTTTGAAACGAATTCTGTACCTTTATCAGATTGTATGTGAGTAGGTGTTGTATTACTTTCAGTAAATATACTTTCGAAACATTCTTTAGTTGTTTCTGAGTTTTTCTTTTTCATTGGTCTTGCAAAAGCATATTTACTGAATACATCAATAACACAAAGTATGTAGTTGAAACCATCATTATATTGAGAATAAGTTCGCATATCACTTAAATCAGCTTGCCACAGTTCATTAATATTTGATAGAATGTACCTATTACGTGGGAATTTTTTCTGAATGGGTTTATGTAGTGTATATGTTTCTTGTGATTGTAACCACTCTTTTACTTGTTTTTTATCCATTTTACCATTCATGGCTTTTGATAGTTTATCAATACTACCAAAACCAGCGGGATTAGATGGATCATAATAAATCCTGTTAATTTCTTCTAGTACGGCGTCCATTTTTCCCAATCGATCTTTTTATGTATTTTCGTTATAGATTTTTTACCTACACTTCTTGGCGTAGAAAACTCTTGATCTTCAATCTCAGAGGTTTTGTTCAGATCTTTTGCTTGGAGTTGACTAATAAACTCACATCTCTTTGGATTTCCGATGTAAGAAAGTGGTACTTTGATATCTTTTAATGCTTTAGCAAATCTATCCCACCCTATTGGATCACTTCTTTTTAGGGGTCTGAGTGAATCATTTACTAAATCAACAATATTACTTCCAGGAATCTTTTCATTATCAATTATGACTGTGCCTTCATTATCCCAATGTATTTTACTTTTACTTGTTCCAACTAAATTTAATAATAACTGACCTTTTTTATTATAAGTTTTCGGTATTAAACTGAGGATTTGAGTTGGTGAGTAAAGTGGATTTGCATCATTCTCCTCCAACAAAGATTCAACATCAACTGAACTGTTTAGATCTCTATCTTTATTTTTAAAATCAATTTTAGACTTATTTGAATCTTCATTAGATGTATCAGAATAAATTGGTAATCTGAGTGGTTGACGACCCTCCTCGGTAAAGTGAAGGTATCTTTGTAGTGTTTGTAAATATAACATCCACTTCTTTCGATCTTCCGTCTTACTATTCATAATATTTTGCATTTCAATATCTAATCGAGACAAATTACTATCAACTTTATTATCTTGTTTTAATTTTTCAATCAATCCAGGTTCGATAAGTATCATTTTCTTTGCGTTTTCCATGTTAACTGGCTAGTCCACTTACTAATCCACTCAATATTGCACCTAATATTATTGGTAAGAAAGCTCCTCCTTTTTGTATAATTATATTTTTTCTTAGTTTATGTTTACACTTTTGCATCAGTTTACGTAGTATGTTTTTGTGTTTATTTAATTTTTGTTTATCTTGATCTTTAAGAGCTACCTTTCCTTGTAGAACGTTATGAATACATTCACAAATGCAATTTATTTCTTCTTCATCACACGTTTTAAGTAATGCTCTCTGATATTTTGGTTTAAGCGTATGCAGAGCGTTTAGCAAATGTTTATGCGTTGTGAGTCGACGATGCATCATTTACAAATGATTTGAATTGTTTGATTCTTGGTGTATTTAAACTCTTTTGTTGGAACGTAGACAGTACAGTAACCATTAAATGGAAAGACATTTGTCTTGATACGACAAAAATCATTGGTATTCTGTTTTAAATCTACCATTAAATATCCATGTGCTGCTAAAGTTGCATCTTTGTATGCATCTTCAATGAATTTCGGATTATCTGGTGACACTTGCCGTGCTAAATATCTTATTTGAGTTTTATCTCGAGGGTTTTTAAAATATATTATATAACTTGAGTTTAGAGAAATGTCTCTTTGACCTTTACCCTGATGAAATAAATTTTGTGTTAAATAAAATACACTAAGATTCCTGTGATGACTACCTTTTGTAAATACATCCACAATTCTTCCATCAGTCTCTCTCATTAGATCATCAATTATGATGAGATGTGGGCTTTCACCATCAAACATATTAAGATTTGGAATTCCTTGATGATAGTTAACATTTGACAAATTATATAAAGGTTGCATTTCATCAAAGCACCATGTGATCTGATTAAAATTACAATTACATATTTCTGTAACTGATTTTATGAAATTTGTTACAAAGTTTGACTTCCCACATCCACTTGGTCCTGCCACAATAGCAGTAAACGGATGAATAAAGTGAAACATTACACACGTCTAAAGTTTAAAGGAATGAAATAAAAAATGAAAGTGTTGTTGTAAAAAATTATATTTATATAAATTGCCGCTTCTCTACTTCATCACAAACTTTAGACAGCTCAAGATTTAATTCACTGTTGAATAGTTCAATATTCTCTTCCATGGGTGTGGAAAAGAAAGCACTGGTATCACCACTAGCGCAATTTATAATGCCCCCAAGCTAATGTTTCAATATTATTATCTAAAATATGTCTCTTTGTGTCATTATACGATAAACCAATCTTATTTAATTTTTGTGTAAATATTGTGTGTTTAATTGATTTAAATCTTAGCATACTATAATATTGCACTTCTTTATTAAATAGAGCAGACTTATAGCTATTCATTGTCATCTTTTTAGTGGTATTTTTATTTACCCCTTTTGCCTTGGCTATAGTTTTATTTTCTAAGTTAAAAGCGTACATTTTAGATCGTAAACCTACAAATTCTTTCATGATTTTACCATTATTTTCATCTTTGAAGAAACCTAATTTCTTTTTATTTAATTTTGGATATTCAAAAACATTATTTGTATCATAATCTGAGGTATCAAAGTATGAGCAAAGGTCAGGTTTTATATCAGTGTAAAAATCATATGTAAATATATGATATATTAAACTGTCTGTATCTGTATACAATAATTTGATTTTACTAAATTTTTTAACCATATAATTATAATGAAAGTCATACATTAAGGTTTTTGAAATATCTAAAATACAAAACCCTAAATAAATTGGTTTGTTATATATTAACTTAGTCTTTCGCAACTGAACCGCAACTAGGTCTTCCGAAAATATTGAAATACTATGAAATTGTGGTTTAGCGACTAGATCTTGAACACCTAAAGCTTTACCCTGGTTCTCCCAGTGTGTAACTAATTTTACGTTAACCCTTTTTTCAATATTCTCCATAGTCTTTCCGAAGACTGAATTATTCATTAATTTATAAAAATCTTTTTCAAAGTCTGATTTTGCTAACATTCTTAATTTTGTATTTAGATCTATGTACATTTTTAACCAAGGAGACTGTATAAATTTTAAAATTCTATGAATTTTAGTTAATTTAACCCCCATTTCTATGCACTGCTTTAAATTTCTGTAATGAATAACATATTTATCTTTATTATTTAAATTTGGAACTAGTTTATTCTCATTAGTATTGCCTACACAAATGTTTTCTGGACATAAAGGAAAGTCCGAATGCAAATCATGAAGTTCATCTGGATATTTCAAATCAACTTCTAAAATGAAACCTACGTCCGATGTCTCAGACACATTAAAATCTGAATTCGGATTAATCCATTCAAATCCACCAGTAGGAAGATATTGAGACATAGCCCAACCATATAAATTGTTGGCATCAAAATAAGTGATATATGAATTTGGTTTCTCTGCATCATAATCCTCCATGTATTTGTTATTAGCTCTAGCATAGCGATTACTACATTGAGATACACCACCCCTGATGCCTGATCTAATAAATGCGATTTTTTCATAATCTGTTAAAAGTTCTAATTCTATTTTTGTATATTTTAGCATTGCATCCCAACTTAAACCGGGAGCTGTGTAATAATGAGCAGGATCTAAATCATACGTATTAATACATAGCTTTCTAAAGTTTTCAAACACATCGGTCAACAGTAGAACATCTGTTTTTAAATACAAGTTTGAGTAATCTAACATATTACAACAACCAAAGTGTTCCCAAACATCTTTAGCATGACTGTAATCATCATTTGAAATATGGGAATCTGTGAGCGAATTATAAAAAAAATTTTGTTCAGGGAGCGATGTTATGTTTAAACTATCAAAACTAGTCATAAATTCATATGGATAAACCCCTTTGCGTTTTAATCGAAGGAAATCTTCATCATTAGGGAAATTTCTATGTAATTCTTGAAATTGATCATTACTGAGATTTTTGGCTAATTGTTCTAATTTACAAGATAAAAACTTAAATGAATCTACGAATCTCAATGTAACTTCATTGTTATTTATTTTTATTTTTTTGGAAAACGATACATATTTTTCTTTATTTTGAGGGATGACTTCGATTTCACCTTTACAGAAGTTTAATGCGTGAACAATAAAATGAGCATCGTAGTGACTAAGGTTGTGTAAAAATATTGGAATATGACGTGGTGTTCTGAACTTCGAGCTACATGATTCATGAGCAACACCTATAAAACCACCAGTGTACCAATCAAAATCATAAAAAGGTTCTGCTAACTCTGTTTCACAGATATGACAACAGGTTGCATCTGAAATTTGATTTTTGTCTTCATTTGTTAGTGGACCTGGACATTTTTGAAGATTAGTTTTTTGATTTATTTCTTTTAAATGGTTAAATAAACTTTCCATAAACACTTGTACACAGTTTGGTCCGCAATATGTCACATATTTTGATAATTTATCATCATATGAACATTTTATATAATAACCAAAACTATACACTTCATGTTTCTGAATATTGTGTGTGAAAGGTTTAGATGGATCGTTAGAACATGATTCTATTGGTTTTAAAAATGCCTCAAAATCAGCATAAACTACGAATGGTATCTTTAACTTTTTTTCAAAATTATCAAATTTAATTTTATCATTTGAAATTGGTTGATCAAACCAATTCTTTTTTGAAGTTTCACCGTTTGGTAGTTCTGTACAAATGTGCATACAATCGTATTGTTCATGGTTATTTAACCTTTCCTGGGATGGAAAACGAAGTAGACATGCTTGGCAAATGTACATAGCGTGACCATCTTTTGAAATTTGATTACTAACTAACCGCGATAAATTTTTTATGTAACAATAATGATTTTTCGTATCCTTAGAAAAAAATAATAAATTGATGTGTCTAGCTTTACGACATTTTGTTAAAAATAATGGACCTACAATAGAATTACATCGTTTTTCTTTATTATATTCTAATCCAAATACATTAATACTAATATCATTTAATTTCTCTACTTTTGCGATATCACAAATTTTTACCGGAAAGGAAATACCATCAAATTTAAGTTTATTTGCATGTATAGCGTACGATGATACCCGATCTGCGTTTTTGTTTATGGGAAATAACGCTGAGAGTAACGCCCATTTAAAACAAAAATAATCTTTGTTTTTTACATTTATAACAGCCTTTTTTAATTTTATGTCACGGGGTAGATCTATGTATGAGGTGCCACGTAGGGGGTTAAATTTATTAACATTCATGTCTATAGATTTTATGTTTTTTAGACTCCATCCACTATCTTTTTTTTCAAATGCACTAATTTTACTAGTAATTGTATCATTTAAAGATGAAAAAAATAAATTTAAGTTATCTCCTTGAGAAATAATATAGTTAAATGTTTGAAAATCGAATGTATTATGAATATCTTTAGTTTGTTGAACAAAATCAGCATGTAATATAAAATTTACTTTAAAAATTATATGTTGAGCAATACTCTCTTGTATTAAATATAAAATATCATCTTTAATAGAATTTAAAAACAGCTCAGGAGTTTCAAAATTTATCAGTGTCGAACTATCTACTCTACTTTTGATTTTATAAGTTAAAATTCTATTTCCAAAGGCAGACTCAATAACACTAACGTTTGGTAAAGAATTATGTGAATTTAAAAGATTATTTTTGTGGATATTACTTTTAAAATGATTAGCTAGATACCTTTTCTTGATAAATACATGACACGTTAGACATTCCACTTGATCATTGTTATCAACACTGGTCCCTACCCCCGCAGAGGTAGACGTTTCTTCTTCCATTCTTAGTTGTTTTTTGATGATTTCGGATTCTTTGCTGCTAGTTCGCTTCTTTCCTCTTCCAAGTTGTAGTGGTTGACTGTTAAAACGATAAAAAAATAAAAAAAATTATATTTATAAAACAATGTGCAAATTATAATCTAAATTTATAATTATTTTACTTACTTAAACTGTTTTTCAACCGTCGCACAGTGATTATACAGCTCATCATCATATGATGGATCGAACATTTCACGCTTCTCTCCTTCATCGCAAACTTTAGACAGCTCAAGATTTAATTCACTGTTGAATAGTTCCATATTCTCTTCCATGGGTGTGGAAAAGAAAGCACTGGTGCACACTTCACTGAAGTTTTCCATTGTAAAGAATAAAATAGGGAATAGAGTACATAACAGCCCTGTGTTGACAAATGAAGTGATGACCAATTTCAAATAATGTTCAATATTTATAGTTTAGCAAAAAATTAGAAAGTCCGTTAGAATTTAAAGAATTTATGTTATCAGTAATGATCAGCTAATGACTGTCATTGTTGAAAAAGTATTTTTTCACTTTTTCACTTTCTGCTATTGTCTTTGTAATATTGTATACGAGGGCGTTTGTGTTGTCGTAGATGCTATCCCTATTATTCCCAACATAATATTTAATCCTCGTGGTAGCATGTTTCCAATGATCAGTAGTTGGAACCTTGCATAGCTTTTTCACATCGTACACTTCTATTTTTATGAGATGCGTCGCTTGGTCTCCGTCGTCAGAATTAGTAGAAATGTATGATACACCACCTCTAGCGGCTCGTGCCACGGTTGACGACAACAGCTTCTTCCTCTTTATTTTAGGTTCCACTTCAAAAAAATGGTCAATCGACTGCGATTTCCTTTTTCCCCCATCGCCTGTGTTATTAATAACGATGTCATCACTCTCTTCTTCGTGATTAGGGGAGAGTGGCGGGTAGTAATACTGTTTATAGGTATTTTCTTCATTGTCTATGAAGCTGAATGTTTTCTGCAACAACACAGTTATCATGTTAATATCAATCACATAATTACACTTAATCACACACACGTAAGGAATCAACAACATAAAGAAAAGTAAGTTTTTCAATAAAATATTATAACACTTACGTCCATGACTATTGTTGCGTTGAAGTAGCACACACTTAGTATTGATATATCGATTCACTGCGGTCAAACGAGACCATAGAATGACTGATGGCTCTGCCTCCACTCGGTCTTATATAGTTCTATCTTATCTAAAGCATTTCCTCAGTGCAACCGATAGTAAATTTGAACTAACAAACTTATCTCGCATTCTTTCGTAATGCGTAGTGCATTGCACAGATAAATCATACAAAATCTCCACAAGCGAATGACATTTAATACAAGTCGTAACAAGTGACTATAATTGATCATTCCTATGTTAGCCATTGAATAGATTGGTAATATCATGGATACACTAGATGTACAACAACATCTGAAAAAGATTCACCCCAGTCTAGAATATAATGTGTATGCTGCTAATAGACTACCCATTTACACTCATGTACCTATGTACACAATATGCAATTTGGATACGGATGATAAACCAGGCTCACATTGGATAGCTTTACATGTCGATACGAATGGTATTGGTCAATATTTTGATTCATATGGGCGTGCACCTACACGATATCATCTCGACTTTTTAAGAAGGAATTGTAAAAGATGGGACTGGAATGTGGATAGAATTCAGAATGAGTGGACATCAGTTTGCGGCGAATATTGCTTAATGTATTTGCTATATAAGTTTCAGGGGTGTTCAATGCGTAGTTTTACGAACATATTTACAGAGAACACAGTATACAATGATATTTTAGTGGATCAGATGTTTCATTCATATTTTAATAAGCAATAAAAATGTAGAAATGAAGGAATGTGTTTTATTGATGATTCAGAATAGCATGGAAGTTCTTAAACAATAGCAGTGATAATAAGGGCTTACAATGAGTAATAGATAAGAATGCTAATGAGGGTCTACCAGAAACAATAGATAATAGGAAATAGGAGAACAAAAGAAACGTTAATGAGGGTGCGGGATTAGATATGGATTAGATACTCTTCTTAATTGATTTCCACATCTCTGAAACCACACATCCTAGACAAAAACGGACCGCAGATTCGTGATCAGAGCATGCCAAAACCTTTTTTTTTTTTTTTTTTTTTTTTTTTTTTTTTTTTTTTTTTTTAGTTTTTGTCGACTCGAGAATAGTGAGCTAGTGAGCCAGACGGATTCTGGATAGTGAGCTAGAACTGGTACAACCTAACTACTCCCGAGAGTACTAATAAAGGCTCTGAAAGAAAGTGTATTTTCTATTGTGTCTGTTTTTTTTTCTTTTTTCTTATGAGAGAAAACAAGATTTTAGTAACAATTATTCAAATTCTAATTATTCTATTATTCTATTCTATTATTTTTTATGCAAATATAGTTCTGGGGCAGACCCGCGAACAATAACGCAGATTGCTACGCTATTCAAAAAAGTAATATTTAATTGATCTTAGTCAATATAAAAATATAAACACAGAGTGTAAACAAAGTACGTATTTAAATTTAATCGCTCTAACCGTTTCGTGTGAGAATTCGTACCTCCTCATCATCATCACCGAACCGTTAATGTTCCACTGATGGACTCGGGTCTCCTCTCCGATAATAATTATGTTTAGCACATGATTAGAATAGAAAATCCCACCAAATAACAACATTGTAAATAGTCAAAACAAGTATTTGAAATTGTCTTAACATACGTGTGATATAGAAAGAAACGTAATATTCTCGCTATTTATGGGTACCTACAAATTACTTAAAAGTATCACGCACTCTATTATCATACAACTGAATAGTGTGATCGGTGCGTATATCTTCGTGTCCATGAACTGTTGGTATTCGCTAGCAGCGCCTGTGCGCGGTGGCAAGATTGTGACCAGTGCGGCCTGTTGCTTAATATGAGTAGCGTGTCTAGAATTATGCATGTTAAATTTGAAACGACAAATCATTGCGATTGAAAGAGGCAAAGAAATAAGAATTAATTTTTAAAACCAAAACACCCGATTTACCCATCCGATAAACCTTTAATTGCGCGATTCAATTAATTTCAAATTTGAGTGATGTGCACTCAAATTTGAAATTGTCTAAATAATACTCGGTTGTATATGATTTATGACCATTAAACACAATAAAGAACGATGGGAGCGAAATCCTGCACGCCGTAACATGATGTTATAATTTAATCTACAAACGAATTTATAATATTAGTATAGATATAGAGATTCGGGAATACAAATATAACATATATAATATAACAACACCTTGCATTTCAAAATTGGTCAAGCTATTAAGGTTACAAGAGACAAGTGGAGCCGCGGGCAACAGTTAGAACATATTAATTAAATTAGGCTCTTGATTAGCTTTCATCTGATACCCATACTTCGATAACACTAAACAAACCGGTCAAGTGCGAGTCATACTCGCGCACCGATGTTTCCGGACGAATATACAATATATTTTTTACATTATATTTTTATTTTTTGGGGTTGACTATATATATTTTTTTTGTTGAGTTGCAAAAATAACGAATATTAGGCTACAGGGTGTAGCCACGGGATAGATATAAGTTAGAATAAATAAGGTAGGAGTTTATATAACGTCAGTCTGGAATTAAACTCTTACTTTTACTCAATTTTTGTAGAAGAGTATTTAAAGAAACACAGAGGAGACCCGAGCCCAGCAGTGGGACAATAATGGGTTGCTGATGATTCATAACAATTAAATGATGGATGGGCAATAATAATAACTGAGCTTAAAAATGAAAACAGCTGCAGTTTATTTATGTTAGTGTTACACACGTTACATAATTAAATCGAAATTGCAGTTAGAAGATGACCAGAGTGTTACATACTCGTACTGCAATCACGTCTCGTAATATCATATCATCATAAAATGCATCATTTATATGTCAAAGTAAAGGATTATAGAATTTCTAGTTTCTGATGTAACATGTTTAATCATATCGCTATACGAGTACATGTAACAAACCACATTATGCGAGCATGTGTTGATTATGGCCTAAACCTAGCAGTCAGCAGCTACCAAATCTCTAGATAGAGGAAAGGAGAGCCATGCCCTGTAGACGGAAAATATTTAAAAAAAATTTCATTCGTCAACAATCCATTAAGTCCCACTGCTGGGTTCGGGTCTCCTCTCTTCTAACTAGAGAGCTGAGAGAGTTAAGGCACTCCATCTCTATCTCCAAATACACTCACGCTGGCCTAGTGCGGGTTAGTGGATCAGACATACTCATAGAATTTCTTCTAGGGTATGTGGGTTTCCTCACGATGTTTTTACAACGTTAGCAAATGGTAAGTCACTTGACTAGTACATAAATTCCACAAAGTGGAATCCACATTGGTACTGGCTGGTCGGGATCGAACTCGGGCCGCGTGATTTGCACGCTGGTCCTTTATCCATTCAGCCACCATCGCTTTTTGTATATATATTATTATATACACTACACAACTAGCTATCCTAAGACCCTTAAAAAACCTATTCATTCCTTTTGTTAGCATAAATTTACATAGGCTTTTTTGAACACTGTTGAATAACCCAAAGAAACTGTACCCTTGCATTACAAAGTATGTTTTTTATTCTTTCTTTTATGATAATGTACAGACGTTACCATTTAATGAATATTATGAATGTGTGGGAAATGTATTTCGTCCTTGACCTCCTCCTGCTCATGTGTTAAGCTCCCACGGATAACAATCACTGCTTCTGTTCAAATAGTAGTAACGCTTGAGCCGTTCAGGTTTTCCTTCAAACCCGTTTTCTGCCGGTTTCCTGTCACCGGCCACTCTAAATATTAATGTTGCTACTTTTATTTAAAAAATGTGAACCGATTACTCGTTAACATTATAAGTTGTTATGTAAGGACCACATTTTTGCACAAGTTTTGTTTGCAGCTTGTCGGATGCCGGATGTCTTCATCATATAGTCATGTAAAGTCTTTTGTTTTATTTTGTAATGTACGACGTGGAACTAAATACGCCACGTAAGCAGGTGTTAACAAATTAGTCACTTGTGCTCTTGTATTTTTAGAAATTAGATAGTCGCTATGTCGTTGTGTATGAAGCACTCACGAATACGATATTGTCTGAACAAAAAATATTGGCCGCTATTTGTGTATTTTGTTGGTTCCATGGCCGAAACAACAATGGCATTACCAACAATGGGCACACAAGTTGCCTTTTGAAGGCACTTCACTATATATTAAGTATATTACAAGTAACTTAATTAAAATATATGCGTTTAACCTTGCAAGTATCGTCGACGTTGGTCAATCTCTTATGCTGTAAGTTCGTACACAATAAGTTAAAGTTATGTTAGACATTCGTTATCATAATGATAGATGTTCACACGATCATTATAAACCTTATGGTATGTGTGTTTATAATTGTTTTGTGATATTGCACATAACATTACACAAATATTTTACTTAATTTTGAGCGGAAGAAGTTTGTGTACGATAAACATTAAACACGTAGTTATTACAATTTCGGCGAATAATTGTCGGTTTTGTGCAATAGTTTCTCATTTTACAGTTATTTCCTATTTTGACGTCTCAAAGAAACTTAATTGTATCGACTATATCCTAATCGGAACAGAGTAATTTACTACTTAGAAAACGAATAAAGTAGACCAATAAGTAGAAGGGTACTTGAGGTACTTCACAGTACTGCGTGCTTCGTACATCGCGGAGAGAGTTAACCTTCAACCGCAGCGACGGAGACCATTTAAAAGATGTTATACGGCACACAATAATGTCTTAGTAGTAATAGCAACTTTCGTGTCACGTACAGATCATACAATTTTCCGAGAGATTTGGATGTCATTTCCCTCTTGATAGTCTACGAAGATAGCTGACATTGTAGGAAGTGGCAGGTTGTCGAACTCAGATGTGATCGAGTCACGACCACGACTGCTACAAATGTCGTAATAACCTTACTTTATCGCACTAACTAAATTTTACCATACCATAATATAGTGAAACAAACTGGACACAGTATATATAGAGTGAAATTATTACATATTTTAATTGAAATCGTCTTCCATCAGATGTCACTTTTAATTTCGCAAGTTTTTAAATAAATCATTATTGTGATTAAAAATTCTTTGATAATGATGATAATGTGACAGTGTCGTAAGATAATCTGATACACAGTTTTATAAAACCTCACTAGAATAATATTATGTAGGTATATCGTCAGTTTTAGATTTTTCCTGAAGCAAGATGGAGCACCAAAATAAAAATAATCCAAAGTATCAACATTTTTATTAAGAAAATCCAGCTGTTACTGCCAGCCGCGACTGGTGATGTTGCTGCCTCAGTGTCCTTCGATATTAGATAAAGAAAATATTGCAGTGCGCACAGCGCCCACTCTTCGCTTTGTCTCCCATCCTCGCACACTTGGTACGTTGACGCCGCCCGGTGTGGCATTTAGTTCCACATTTTTATAAAAAACTACAGAGTGACAATGCAGCGTCGTCGTAGAGCTGACACAGTGCACCAACAACGACCAGTAATTTATCTTTTATCAAACATAATTAATGTTTTCACTTATGAGAGCGCTTTGCTTCCATCCAAATACATTCGCTGCAATCGATAGCCTACTGACCCGAGTAACGGTGGAATCGATAAATCTACATATCCACCCTACGCCATAGCATCCCTGTTTGTGACAACCCCAATACAGCGACCGTACCTGTGTCAGTGACCTTCTTAGTGACAATCAATACATCGAGCGTACCTCTGTGTCAATGACCTCAGTAACAATCAATACATCGATCCGTCGCCGTAGAGACGTCACCCCTAAGCTTTTATTGTTAGGGTCAACACGAAGGGGAGATATCTTCTATAGTCTTCGGTATGCATAGACATGACTTTTATATTTAACTAATGTCAATTTGATATTAGGTTCTAATAAGAAATGTTAATTAATTGTACTCTAATTAATTCTATATTCTTCTCAAATTAATTTAATTCTACAAAATGCTTTTAACTTTGCTGACAAGTGTTGCACTTTATCAATCTTTAGTAGCGAGCTATCTAATATCAAATCAACAGAAGATATCTGTAAATTAACGGCCATTATGTGCTTCTAATTTCTGTTGATACAATACGTTACAAATATAGTTTAAATATTTCACGAAATGTCTATAAATTTCTCGACTACAATCGTCCCCATTTTCGAAGTCATAATCGATATATCGACCGTCACAGATCTCCCCGCGTTCAATGTCAAGGTCAGATGGGGAATTCACTAGGGGAACAGAATAACAAAATTACCAGTGAACCAGTGCGTGTTGTGTAATTAAACAATAAGTGTTTGTACCAATGTAGAATCTCATTTTTATTAGATAATTTTCAATCAAGTTTCATTAAATAGGTTCCAATAGCGAAATGTATGAGACAATAATCATCACTTCAGCAGAACGTCCACTGTTACACTGTACTGTCCACTCCCTAAGCTAAAATAATAATTATGGTAGATAAATAATTTTGTTACTCTTTACTCTAACACAGGATACAGTTTGGGATACAAAACTGATATTAAGTACGTTTTATTTAACCGGTGAAGAAAGTATAATTCCCTTAAATAGGTTACATGATAACCTGTGTTGTGTGTATGAGAGAATAAAGTTTAAGATAGATAGTGAATTGTCACAACACGAAAAGGTCTTTTGTTTTATTTTAGAACAGCTTATTTATAACCACAGTAGTGTGATACATAGTCAAGTACATTATGGTGGTCAGATTGTCGATAGCCTTTCTACTGTTGAAATGGCCTTACATTTTTGTGCTATAAGTAATTTTGGGATATGCGTCATTGGTCAAGTAAAACTGTCTTGTAAGATTGTAGACTTTGTAGAATGTCTTTAAGTATATACTTAAATAACATTAAAATGTATATTTGTAATGTAGTATAGTATTTGACAAGAGATCGGTCATTAGCATTTCTAGTGTTAGCCTGTCGAACTATATTTAAATTCTATTTCTGTATCGAACTAAAAAACAGGTAAAGTCTAGAAACTTGTTTGCGAATTGAAAATTAGATTCTCTTCGTTTCAATGTGCGTAATTAAATTAATATTATAAAATACCTATTGTGACACCAATTTATTTTGGCGAAAGGAAAACATCAGTAATTGTTTGATATCTACGGATGACCTTAAATTATCTTGTATTATACTTAATACTTACATATATTATTTACTTGTTAAAAAATATGATACTTGCAGTGAACAATTAAAAGCGTCAATTACACACGTACAAGTAGATCATTCTGAAACATAATAAATAGAAAGATCAAATATTTGCTACAAAAGTATAATTTGAAACAGGTAATCCAATTTTAAATTGGCAATAAAAAATCATGTGTCATCATGTTTTTATTTCGATAACATTTTTGTGAATGACCCGGACAAGTTCTATTAAATATTTGCTACAAAAGTATAATTTGAAACACGTAATCAAATTTTAAATTAGCAATAAAATGCATGTTGTTTTTATCTCGATAACATTTTTGTGAATGACCCGGACTCAAGTTCTGGTCGTATAAATTTAATTGTAACATCATGCCGAGAAACTAAAATGGCACAAATAAACGGAATCAGTGCCTTGAACCTATGATCCCTTTGAGGATACGTTTTGCAAGAGTAGATGTAAGATCACAGGTTAAGCTACCTAACATAATTGACGTTTATTTACTTCAGTACCGTACATATTGCTTAATCCTAAATAATATTATATAGATACAGATTAATTTATAACTGGATTCTAGATTTTTAAAGATATATTTATTCAATAAAATATTTGCATCATATCTTATATAATGGATATACACAACTACCCTATTTACGAAAAAAAATCAGATACTCAATTCACACGAAATTCCTATAAATAGAATATCTGATTGAGGTCACATTCCTGAGGAAACGAACCCAAAAGGCTAGCCACATAACCACATTGGATGGGAAGGCTAATGCGTTGCCCCAGGTAAAGGCCAGCCCTTGGTTCACGTTATATCTCAGAAACACGCTTACATATTTCACGATCAATTTGGTGAGCATTTCGTCCCCAAGGTCCAAGAGTTTCAACACCAAAAGTCTCAAAGATGTTGGTAAGTCTCACCAAGACTTTCATATTTACCCCGCTTGAGGAACACTGCAGAATTGGCAGCAGAACCCGCTTTATTACCAGTTTACCACTCTTTTGTATTTACGTACTTTATTATTCTAAATTATGTATTATCCAATATAATTAAATCGCTAAGTTACATGTCATCTTGCTATGTTTAGTTGAAGTTAACCATCGAATTTGGACTTTTAATAAATTTACTAATATAATCTATCATCCACTTTCACACCATTCAGCTCGTAATTTGTGATGATGATGATTACATGTGATGACTGGCTATTACGAACGGTTGATGTTCAGAGGTCGTTTAGCTTACGTGTAGCATATTTGGGCATGTTTTGCAAATAAAAATGAAAGCTATGTTACTTATTTGTTACTTACTTTAAAACGTGCATATGCCTAAAAAAAAATTTAGGATGCCTTGATATATCTTATCATCATTTCAACCCATAAACGTCCCACTGCTGGTCACGGCCTACTATAACACAATGGCCCGATGGGTTGGTATAGGGTTTGTTTCGAATTTTCTTTTTCTCGAAATACTATTGTTTGCATAAGGTTAACTCCCTTAGTCGCCTTTTACGACACCCTAAATGAAATTGAAAAGTTTCACCGAAATACTAGTTTTTGAATGTAAGGGTAGTTTTGCATGAAAGAGTAACAATGTTTTATTATACCTGTCGTAAAACTTATTATGCGTATGATGAATACTTATTAAGTGAATACATAAATAAGTTGGGACTCGGAAAGAACCTTTGTGTAGATTCTGTCCTACGTTCGCCTAGCCTTGCGCTCGGTGACCTTACATCTAGTGAAATTGAACCGGTACCAATGCGCCTGCGCTGTACTGGTTGCATTATACTACGCAAATATTGTTATTATGAGTACTTATTTATTCCAGTAACACATTTATTTTTAAGCAGATTTTGTAGAGTTATAAGGACGGCAATAGTTTGGATCACGTGTGTAAAATATAACTAATTCTATCTAAACGTTATGCCAATAGTACTTTTGAATATCACCGTAAATATAAGAATAAATATTAATAAGATATTATTAAAATCTAATACATGTTTTATTTGAGCTAGGGTACTCGATACCTTAGAACATGACCACTCCATTTTAACCTTCATAAAGTAACAGCTGCATCGGAACCTCACGGTCAGTGGTGGCGCATACACACGCGTACGATGAAACACTTCCTCACACGTAGTGAAATGAAGGTGGGCATCAACTATCAGGCACCGGCTTATACGATCGGATGGACTTATTATTAGCAACACCATTCGCTGATATACCTCGATAAGTTCCGTGTATCGCCGAGGTTCATGACAAATTGTACGGAAGCTTGGACACTTCCGACACTAATAACTGGACTTACCGTTCGATAAATATGACTTAAAGTCTTTTTTATTCATTACTCTTTTTGTTAAATAGTTAGCTAGTGAAATTGAACACTTGTAATTAAACATTGTGAAATTATTTCATCAAACCAAAGCATTAATTATAATATTCTTGCTATTAATGTAATAGCGCCTTCTATTTCGTCTACTATAATGATATATTATGGTGAGGCCGATTCTTTATTTAAGAGCACCGCACTTACGCGGACTTATTGTAAATTTTATAATGTTACACGTGCTTGTACGCCCGCGGGTTACCCTGAGGCCGCACGCTGCCGGCTTGTGTGAGAGTCAATCTATGGGCGAAAGCGATCGTCAACGTCATGTAGAGTTACCTCATCGATCGACTAACACTTGCGCGGGATACCTATCGTAATACACCCACGCTCCGATTTTCGCCGTCATTTCTCACGACCACATCACTCTTTCAATTTTGTAATGTTCGACAAAGCTTGTTTTGCAGTCATGTAGATTCTCACACAATTTAATTTCTTTGCTCCCATCGTGCAACTGTACCAGAAATCAATACATATGCAAATAGATGATTGTTACGAAATCAATCATTACAAGAACTATCATATACAAGAACTACACAAGCACAAATAGAAACTTAAATTTATACTACATACATACATTAGACATGTTTATATAAGAGTTCTGCGTGTTGGTTGTTAAACAATACCCGACTCGGGAATTCGGTGATGAAATAATTTCGTGAGTCAGAGTTCCTTGCATAGGGTCGCAAGCTTTTGTCATGTAGGCGCGACTGCCAGATGTCATCTTGCTGACTCACGGAGCACTGACTCCTAATGCAGTAATGTAACCAACTTTCGTAAGATATTATATCGATAAAGATCTAATGGATTTCCTTTCTTTGTTACAGATGTTTATTAGTCTTAACTGTCTACTCGGTGTACGCTGAAGTAGATTTAATCACAGAACCGAGGCCTGGAGAAGAGTACGTTCTTGTCAGTTCGGGCCAACAAACTCCGTTGAGGAACTTTGAAACATCACACAAGATTCCCGAAAAGCACCCACATCACCGTAATTTCAAGCAGGAAGATAATGACAAGATTGTTAAAAAGTTACACAACGGTAAGCACAAGCATGCCACTGAAGGCATTATTGCAATTGAAGAGGATAAGAAAGCTCTCTATAGAAAGGGCTTAAAAAAAGGTTCCGAATCTATAGAAGTTGATGTGCCAGTGTCAAAACTGGAAGACATTAGAATACGGGAAAATGTAAAAGACGTTGAGACAAATCCTAAAATGGCTGTAGTGGAAGCGATGTCTGAATCTGGCAAACTTACCAAAGTTTCCGGTACAACTACTCAAAAACCTGTATTAACTACGGCACCACCTTCTACCACTAAGGCTTATGACTATATCCCTATCAACTTTGACACGATTGATGATATCAACACTGGTCTTTTGTCATCTAACATAAATCTGGAAACGGCTGGTTCAGAACAAAAACCTCAATCCAGAATTCAAATTAAAAAAGGACCAAATGGACAAGATTACGAATATGAATACATTTATTACTATTACGATGAGGACGCGGAAGAGAAAAAAGATGGTAAGTCCAAAGAAAAGCCTTCGTCTACCGCTGCCACACAAGTGCATAACTCTCACGATGGACCACAAAAAGTAGAAAGCGAAAATCACATAGCTAATGAAAGCAAAACAAAGAACAAGTATAGCACCATCGATAGATCTACCACCACTACAACTGCTGCACCAGAGGTACAAAATGAAGTCCTCCCGACAACAAACAGAGGTCGTGGACGTGGGCGCAACATTGCTCCTGCGCCCGTTCAAGAGGAAGAAGAAGAGGAAGATATCAGGTGATTATTGTCTTATTGTAATTTGACATAATAATCTAATTTAATAGTTATGTCTAAAAAAAATATTTATTTTTCGATTTTTTATTTAAAGCGTGAGGTTACCTTCAAGTACTCGATTCCCGCCTCGTGGTCGTAATTTGGCGGCAGGAAGTTCAACCACTTACGTACCTGAAGTATCTTCGGAAACAATCAGACAACGTGGTCGTTCACAGAGCGACAGTGTGGCTGATGAATCGATTGGTCAGACCAGTAGCAGAAGCAGGACCCGTGCCCATATCAGGTAATATTTCCGTCGAACTAATTTATACATTTGCATATTGAAAACTTTTCATATAATACGTATATTCACTTTCAGACGTCCCAGCTCGGAATTGGTGGACTTAGATAGCTTCAAAACCAATTCTGGGGACATTCCTTCTCAATACAAAGAGCCCCCAAGTAGATATTCATCTGAAAGCAGGACAACCACTGAAGTAGTCCCAGAAACTACACCAGTTGCCAAAGACTCTACTTATGCCAAAGACTCTGCTAGGGAAGGTCATAGCTTACTATCCGGTATCAGGTTCCAAGAGATTCTGGATGACTCGAAGCTCCCTGCTGACTACAAACAGACAACAACCTACGAGCAAGACACCACTGAGTACACAACGATGACCGCTATGGACAAAGTAGCTCTGGACTTGTATGCGTACTTAGCCGGAGAGAATTTCAACAACGATGTTAACCCAACAAATGAGATCAACTTCGATGGGACGACTACTATATCTGATGAAGATTGGACCACAGAAGCTTTGAGTACAACTGAGGAGGCTACAACACCTACAACAACTACGACCACGACCACCACTACGACAACAACGACTACGACCACGCCTGCGCCGACGACCACTAGCGTACCGACGCGCCCCTCCAGATTCAAGGGTCGCGGCGGTCCCAGGCCACGCGTCTCCTCTACCAGCGCTGTCACCGAGGCTCCACAGGAAACATCCACTCGCACACGAGGTAACGATATATCTTGCCCGTATCAAATTAAGAGCTCAACTGCACTAGCTTCCATTTGTATACCATCGTAATGTGGCCTCGTCTAGTCGTAGTTACAATGCGAGTTGGAAACAAATGGTAGTAAGTGCATTTGATATGTAACCACTAACCGCTTCACCGTTAACTAAACTTTAAATCCAGTTCAAGTTTTTAATGTGACTGGCGAAAGTTCACTATGTGTTGTTTAATTGAAACTAATCAATCACTATCCTACGAATTCAAAATAGTAATGTATTTTTTCATATTTATTGCATAGTTTTACACCACAGTAATTTCCAATACATAAATATACAGCATGCACTTAAAATACCTAAATAGGAACTATTCGATATAGGTACCCACTCTATATGTTTCTGTCATATATTATTTTAAAAAGTAGGTACTTCAGTTAAACTCAAATAGCACCAGTTAGTTAAAACAACCTTTCTTAAACTCAGATCACGCAGTAGATACTACAGGGGAAAGGATTTCCTTACGAGTTATGATGTGAACTGCGTCAGTCTTTTATAAAGTAATATGCTTGTGATTGTAATTGCATATAAAATATGCAGAAAGCTGGGGACACTATCTGATTATTAAATACAATTTAGTACTCGGAAAGTGCCATCTGGATGTACCGGCATAATAATACGACGAATACTTATTACAAAGTCGTTTATACTCAACAAGCGTTCTTAGGATTCCATCAGGCGTAAAGTTCAAATTTATTGCATTTCTTTATTTATTAACTTCGTTGTTTTTGTAATTCATATAACTGAAAAGATTTACATGATGTTATAATTAGGTACTGTAAAATTATGCATGTGTAAACAATATGTTAATTATATAGTAATTATAGGTTAATTTACAGCTCACAGTGGACTCAAGGCGCCATTTTGAATTATTATTTTACTTACAATCATAATCTTTATGCGGTTGCCGTCACAATGCGAAAGTTGTTTATTTTATCAGTTTGTTGCCATGCGATTGTCTATAGCGAATATGCATTCTAAGCGACTGTTGACAAGAACAATGTTCATTGTTCAATAAGTAAGTATGTTTTATAGTCCGTAAGTCCGTCAGTAAGAATTATTAGGGGACTTTTAGGTTTTTTCCCACATGTTCTAGGATTTTAAGATAACCATTCCTTATATATCCATAAACATTACCTTCATCAATTCCTTTCCATTATGCAATATTTTAAGCGTATAAACAAACATAGAACCCACGTGAGGAGGAAACCACATGGTGGTTTAGTTTAGTGACACAATATATTGTGTAATGTAGATGTATTTGCTCACATCAGGAATGAACTAATGACACTAAGATCAACGACTTGTTACTCTACCGATAACACGATATTAATAAACATTGCCATGTATAATATTCATTTTTACCCGACTGTCAAAAAGGAGGGTAATGTTTTACTATTCTTGCATCAGAATAATTTACTTCACTTGTTTCGGTTGGGCTCAAACGTTCTGTTAGATCGCAAGTAGAAAAAGCCTCCAAAATGAAAAATATTTTCATCACGAAAACTTAATGTAATTTGAAATATGAACATATTGTACATTATGTATATGTATCTCATTGTAATAATACCTAGGTAAGCTATAGATAATAATTGATAACTTAATAATTAATAATAACAGTACCTGTACATCTACTTGGTGATACATGACTAGATGATTTAAAAAGACTCAATTTTACAGCAATGATATGTTGATATTTTGTGGGTATTATTAGTTGGAATTGAAACTTTGAAGGTACTTATTTTTTAATTTATTTTTTTACTGAAACTATTATACAATATAAAAATATGTAGGCTAAGTGAGTGCAATCGCCGCAGTTAAAAACGTAGATTATCTAATAATGTCAATAAGCACAAAATAAAATATAAAGGTAGACAAAAAAATAAAATTTTTGGCCAAATCTATATTTTTTAAATAAAATGAAAAATACTTACTTCGCATACCTATCAAAAATAAAAATAAAAAACATTCAAATCGGGCTGTTTCGGAGGGGTGCGACCAACAACGCGACACGAGATTTTTATATTTTAGATTTGTAGGTAAAGAGAACAGTAGGCTAATTTAATTTCTTGTTGCCACATTTTATTTGTTAATTTAAGTTAAGTAACTCTTTAAAATTTGTTAATTTCGTTTTAGTTAGTCGTTGAGTAATTTTGAACAAATTAATTTCTTTGCACATACTCGTATCTTTTTTTCATATTTTGTTTATTACACAATTGTAAGATAAAAATAAATAAACTTTTTATCAACTATTTGGAGCATAAAATAGCAATTTACAATTGAAATATAGGTATATTAAGAAGTACTGAAAATAACATTTTAGGAAGACTTTTCTACTTCAGACTATTGCAATTCTTCCTCATAATGGCCATAGCCTAAACTTATTATTAAAGGTAATAAAAAAAGGTAAATTAATAGTAGCCAGCAAGGTTTATTTTATTTTTAAAAAGACAACGCCCGCTTAAGTGAAATGGGGCCTACTTCCCTTGAGCGGGCGTGTCGTCGCGGGGAACTTTACAAACATACAACTAAGTACGCACATACTCGAATGAAATATCTGTGAAACACACAAATATTTGTCTCGTGTTGTGGAAAACCTAAACCCACGTAATAATAAAAAGTTAGTAATTAATGTTAAAAAATTGGATATCAGTATGTCTTCAATATTATTTTTAACTTTATTTTTAATCTCACTAATATTATCACTACGCAATGGTAATGAAAATTAATCTTTTACATATTACGAAATTGATTAATTTCATCATTTTGTGTTATTTATGTACAAAAAACTCAATTAGCAACAAAATAACAATATTGTGATAACTGTCCTAGTTTTTAAATAAAATATAACAGATAAGACGCTTTAGTGTACCAAAGGCATTTAACTACTCTTGACTGATAAGTGTAAAGGGCAATAGAAAAAAACAGATAATGCTGAAATAAACAGGTGATATAATATTACAAATGTATATAAACATTCCTTTGTTGTCGAAAATATGTTGATCAATATTAAAAGTTTAATAACTCTAATAGTTTGAGCGTGAGGTATAGATGTGACTTCTGAGAGTATATCTGTACGGTAACAAGATATTTTTTTAATATTTTTAGATAAAACAAAATTTATACATATTTATGACTTTAATAAAGTTTGCGAAATCGGTTGCGTGAGTAGAACAACAAATTAATTTCAGCAATTAGCCAAACTAGTGTTAATGAATTTGGAGCCTCTTCTTTGCGCTACTAACGTATACATTTGGTTAACTTTGACGGTATTGGTAGATGCCTTAATTGTGTGTTTATTAGTAAATATGTAGGTATTTAGGTGCACCTGCACACGTAACTTGGGCTAGGTTATTAGTACAATTTATGAGACATTGCTCTAAGATTTCCTACGTAATTTCGTTTGGAATTTGAACAGGTAAGGTAAAGGCACCTATTACGGAGGTAGTCAAAATCGGCTCCTATTACGGTGGTATTTCTATTTTCGAGTTTTATTCCTGTCTTTCTTAGTTTAAGTACACCAAAACGGGACCTACTTATTCTAAATTTATTACTTCATGACATAACTGAAGTTTGCAAGTATAGCACATTGACAACACAACAAGATCAATCAGTTTGTGTAACGGCATCGACGTAAGAGGGGTTTCCATACAAACGCGGAACGACAAAACTAAGTACACTAATATTTAGAAACTAAGTTTTTCGTATTAATAAGCCGTTCAAGTTTGTTTATGTGTTATTTATAGCATTTTCTTACTATTACACTAACTATTTAAATAGCTTGTTTTATATTTGCAACTTGTTTTATACCCAAAAAATAAGAAATAAAACACCGCCGTGATAGGATACGAATTTTATAGATTAATCCTAATTCGGTGGTATAACTCCGAAATAGGAAAAGTACTGGGCATGTTTAATTGTTTATAACTTTCAAATTATTAACTTATTGACTTAGTTCCAAGTTTAGTTGATATAATTATTAATCTCATAAATTAGAAACCATATTCTGCGGTATGTGTTTTTAATTAGAAATCTGGTTAAATATGAAAACTGTTGAGTACCAAATGTTGGTTTCTTAGAAGGGGTAAAAATAGGAAGGTGTATTTTAATTTATCACAAATCATTTATTTTGTATAACTGTTGGCTGAGTTTTACACATCTGAACCAAAAAACTGTTATCTTTTGATTACGCATTTACACTCTTTTGTTTATCGAATTTTTTAACGGTCAGAATTAGGATTATTAAAAACACGAGTAGTTTTCCTATTACGGTGGTAGTTATTTCCAGGTAACTCTGTGTTAGGTTCTATGATCTCCTATTACGGCCCTATTCATCATGGTACATAAAATTACAAGTTTTAGGGTTTCGTAAATAAATAAATAGTATTATTTATTTTTGTGGATTCTTATTTGATACTTATGCATGTTTTTTTGATAAAACCAGAAGCGATAAAAACTTTTAAATTTATGTTACTTTTACAAGCTTTCTATTAACTTGCAATTACTACTTAATATGTAACATTTGTTTGTTTTTTTTTTGTTTCTTTCAATTTAACTCAAAACTACGAGACCGATTTAAAAAATTCTTTAACCGTTTGAAAGATACGTCTTTACCGAGTAACATAGGCTACGTATATTTATTTCTAAAATTATTTTGGGATCCCTACTAAAACTTATAAAATGTAATCATTTTGTAACTATGTACCAATTTCAAAATGTAAAACCTATATAAATTTTAAAAGCTTGAGGCACTGATATTACTTATATGCCATCTGTTATGTAGGTTTACTATCTCATATTTTACTGAACGTAAAAAGAAAAATCAACGTTATTTTAATTACCTGAAACTCTTTTTAAAACGCGTGTATAACCGTGCCCGTACGGCACGGTTATACTATATTTGTAAATTTTATGAAAACTGAATGAAACATTTATATCATTTAATAAATATTATTTGTACGGAACTTAAATGAATATAATTTCTGACCCTCCGTATTAGGAGCCGTCTACCGCCGTAATAGGCTCTGACCAAAATTTTACCTCCGTATTAGGGAAAATCGACCCGACTATTTAAATATTTTTTAAAAATAAGAAATATCATAAAAAGTAACATAGGCTCAACAGCAATTCAAAATATAAATTCCACTTTTGACGATAAAATTAGTTTACACCTTTAAAAATGCTTAGAAATGCTTATTTTTGTTTCTTACTTTCAAATGTTGCGAAATACCTCCGTAATAGGTGCCTTTACCTTATAGCTGGTTGGCCATGAGTTTTGACTTCTCGGTAGTGTTGACTAACATTACTATTTCTCAGTTGTTATCAGTATTAGTTCCAGTCGAAACCAAAAACAAAACTTTTTACTTACCCACAATACTAGGTCATATATTTTATTACCTTTCGAATCCTGACATTCAAGAATCATTTTACATTTCGTTAACTTATTTATCCAACATCCTTCTGTCTAGTCCATCTGTCTAATTGTGTTATTTGCATAAATTATGTAGGTGAATGTTGAAGTGCAAATGTTGCATTAAATTGGTATGCATTGAACTCTTGTTTGTTGACCAGGTCGCTTCAACAAGCCATCTCCTGGAGGTCGCAGGAACACACTATCCACAAGTGGAACCACCGCCGAAGCAGCAACAACAGCCGCACCCGTAGAGAAACCAGCACAAGCTAAGGTACATATTATAATATTCGTTGACCCTTTTTGCGTACCTATTAGCTACTAAGAGCGACTGTTTGGCATTGCGAGTTAGCAATTAGCAATTAAGCTAAAAACTTTATCTTTGAAATATTTGACTTGGTTTTTTGGTGTGTCTAAATACGTGTTTTGTGTGAAATGTGTGATGTGATATTTTATTGTACACTTTATCTTTTGAAAGTGTTTGTAAATAGACGACGAGTAAAATTTTTTTAGTTCATTGCGATACTAAGTTACATAATCAGAAGGTTTGCTTAGGATCGTGACGTTCGATTTAGTCGATTTTGATTCCGAGTAGAATACAAATTCTGAGAGAATTCTAAGTTCTCGTGGGATCGAGCACTTACTGTCAAACTACCAAGATGTCGGGGAAAATAAATACTTTGATTTTATATACACAATAAATAAATAATAATTATATTATGACAATATGTATTAATACATGCATTCGATTCGTTTTATTCAGCATTTTGAGCTGCATTTTCACTCAGTGCATTTTCACTATTTTTCTGCATTTTCACTCCTTGTGAAAATTAGTTAAGTTTTTATATTGGTGCTAGGTATCTTCGAAAACATCTTGTATGGTATCCAAGAAGAATATCACTGTGTGAATGTAACCTAATAATAAAAGGGTCTTCAGAGTGTGGTTTTGTAAGGAAGGGTGCAACTGCGCCACTAACAGTAAAATTATTTATATCAGTTAACTTGCAACATTTGTTGGCATTTTATGACTGCTAAGGGAAGGTCCCATCTCTTCTGTATGTGGTGTCGGACATGCGTTTCAACTTTCTATTAGAAAACGTCATGCTGCAAAAGCTCAGCTTACATAAAGTCATTTAACCCGAACTTTACAAATATAACACACTTTTTAGAACCGGTTTAGATTAGCTAAAAGCTACATGGAGCAAGTTAATGTTGTATCTAGTTTCTGTTCAAATACAATTTGACGCTTATGCCTAGTTTAATAAAAGAGAAAATAGGCTTTGGTTTGTTTTACGGTTTGTTGTCTATTGTTACAGCAAGCGTTCGGTCGTCGTGGTTTATTCGCCGGCCGCACTCGTCCTGTGGCCACCACTGCCACTCCCGCGTCTTCTCAAGATGATGGCAATGCCCCATCGCCATCAAGTGAATCTCCTGTGCCTAGGTTTGTACAGTACAGTTAAATTGTTCATAGAATAATTGATGTATCTACAACCACTCGACAATTTATATATTTTGCCAATATTTCAGGCCTAGGCTGCGCCCAGGTCTAAGACGAGGTCCTTCCACCACCACCACTGCCGCTACTGCTGCTGCCTCACCTGAGGACAGTACGTCATCAGCTAGTTCTGCTGAAGCAGCTGAAACCACCCCGACACCGTCCAGAACCATTGGGTAATTTAAGAATATATCAATTTGGTGGATATCGTTTTGTCTTTTTTGTATACCTAATTCAGAAAATTATTTCCTGATGAAGCTAGAATTACAATTCACAATTTTATACAGACGAAGAGAGTAGACGTATCAACGAGCCTTCCTAGTTACTGCTGGAGCAGCCTTTAGAAAACCGAATCTCTTGTTACATAAGATACCACCAAATGGAACGCTTAATGCTCTTTTAAGATGTTTAGTCTTCAATTTGGATTTCTCAATCTGTCTGTGCCATTCTTATTCAACACAATGTATCACGATTATTTGAATCAGAAATACTTAGTGTTTCTATTTGTTTGTGATTTATTAGTCGTGGCAGACCCGGCTTGAGACCTGCACCTCTGCGTCCGGGACCCAGGCTAAACTTGCGGCCTAGTCCTCGCTTGAGAGGCGCAAGTGTGGCCCCTGAGACCGCTTCTGAAGCACCCGCTGAAACTTCTGCACCTGAATCTGCTGTTACCGATGCTGATGCCGAGGTGATATGATACAAAATTTTGAAATTCACATTTTATACCAAATTCGACCAATTTAGAATATAAATTTATCGGTTTCTCATACTTAAGAGACCACTTTAGGGTTAAATAAAAGAAAAACGTGTAGTAACGTTTTGTACAAATATAAGTATGAAGATAACCACCTCAAAATAGTTGTGTAATACATTATGTAATTTAAGGCCTCGTCACCAACGCCAGCCCCTGAGGCTCCACGCAGCGGTCTCCGAGTCCGCAACAGGCTTACCATCTCACCAACACCCAAACCACGAGCTTCAGTCACTCCTCCTCAACGTCGTTCCAACCCACTTTTGAAGAGGAAACTGGCTTCCACTGAGGTAGGCTACATAATATATGATTTCCCTATCATTATTTTTTGTGCATTTCTCAAAAAAACTATTAAAAATTTAGTTTTTTTGATTATTTAATTTTAAAAAATACGCTTACCTAAAATATTTTTAAGTTTGGTTGTTAATGACTGAGCTGTTGGTCTAGTGGTTAGTGACCCTAAATGCTAAACCGGAGGTCGTGGGTTCGATCCCCACCCAGGACAAATCTTTATGTGATGAGCATAAAGGTTTGTTCTGTGTCTGGGTGTATTTTATCTATAATTGTATGTATTTATAAAAAAAAATGTATTTATGTAGTATATCAGTTATTATTTTTATTATATTATTTTTATATTAATATTATTATAATGGTTTGTAATACATACTTATAGTAATGTATATATCTATTAGGTAAATAGTTCTGCCGTGCTAAGCAAGAATGAAATAATTACATAGTACAAGTCCTTCAAAAATGGTATCTAAGATTGATGATTTTAGACACATTTTACTCTGAACTTAGGCATGCAGTAGAACTGTTCTTCATTAGTAGGACAGAGTTGTATAGCTCTAAAAATAATCTAATTGAATTAATTTCTATCTTTTGCAATGTTCTACAAGGTCCTCACGTTTATTTCTGGATAATTATGTAATATATTTATAAATTGTGGAGTGCAATAAATGTATTGAGTATGGATTTTTAGGCGACAACAGAAGCGCCCAAGAAATCAACAGAAACGACAGAAGAGAGCACTAGTGCTGAGAAGGTCGAAGATGAAACGGAGGCAGCCCCAGTAGAAACGACGGCAGCTCCGCCACTGCGCGGGCTGGACGCTCTCATCGCCAAGCGCCGCGCCGCTGGCGGCATCGGTGGCCGGCCTGCCAGACCCGCCCGGGGCGTCTACAACCCTAAATAACCCTCCTATACATATAACACATAATGACATAATGCTGACACTTACGCGAGCTTAGCTATCAACCGGCTTAGTTACCATTGGTAAATGATTTAATATATCATCTCTCATCGAATTTATACACAGTAAGGCCCTTTTTGACATTAATTTAAATTTTTCGATAAGTTTTAAGATATATTTTGTATCATCTCGTCTAAGTTCAGCATTTACATTTGATGTCATTAATCTTAGTCAATTTACTCCAGATAATAATACTTAGATGTTAGATCTTACGTCCATGAACCATCTACCTAATATCAGTGTTTTTCTTAGTTATAATGTGTCTATAATTAGAATAAGGCTCTAATATTTTTTCTATTCTAGGAATGTACCCATGGGTACTCTCGATTTAGTAATTTCCTTTTTTTATTAAACAAGTGTTATGTACATATTAGTAGTAGTTATTGTTACGAGTAAGTCCGGGATTCAAATAAAAAGGAATCGCCGCAAAAATCAATACAAACCAAATCAATATCACTCAATAAAGTAGTTAACTTTCTATTAAGTAACTGATATTATAAAGTCTAACATCAGACTCAGTAGCTTTGTCCCGGAATAAAACGTTTTTGAGACTCGTAAAATACGACTGCAAATTATTTAGGCTCATTCTCCCCTAAAATACATTTGCAAGAAAATATCGAAATCATTTCGAAGACATAAAATGTCGACAATCTAATCGTAGATATAAATTACAAATTGTACGATTACATATTATTGTATTACTTATCATCTCAAGACTCATTTAAACAAAATTGTTAACAAATTTTTGACAAAATTTATTTTATATATGATTTATTTATTATTCAGAGTGATAAAGTAAGGTAATTGCCGTGAATAACTTCGATATGACTACACGTCTCGTCTGCTGAAGCACTGACTTCTAGTGCCATCGTGATATGTTTTGTATATTTCGTAAGTGTGATAATAAAATTATTAATTAGGATTTATAACGTTTTGATACGTGTTGTTTTATTTATAATTGTTGGGAAACAACTAAATCTACATACCTATAATATGTTTAATGTGGAATATTTTTGTGCATGACCACACATGACCTGCTATCAAAATTTCTAAATTAGCAAACTGTTCTTTTGGGATAATTTCCCAATGACAGGGAACACATTCTTAATTATCTTCTAGAATAATTAAGTAAAAATTATTTAGTGCTTAAATTCACTTCAGTTTGATAGGTAAATAAACAAAACTAAGTCCAACAAATCTATCTACTCTTGTTTTCACTTAGCAACACGCAAAAGGTTGAAGCTAACCAAATGTTCTTGAAAGAAATCAGAGCGTATCATTACTATAATAGCAAGTGTGTATGAACAACATTACAGAGGTTGACGCAAAATAGTATCTTTTCAGCTTGCCACGCCCCGTCTCGCACTTTATGCGAAAACAAAATGATCACAATCTTTATTAATTAACTTTGTTGTTCGTTTCTCGTTCACTTATCGCAGACATAATACAAACTCTTGCACGATGTTAAATGGAAATGTTTAATCAGATAACCTTTTAAATATGTTTGACACTTGTACAAGTGCTTCCCCTTTACGTCATTGCATCAACGAAATATATTACACTAGGTACCTAATGCTACTTTTACTTCTGGAATTGAGGGTCTTGTCTTGTTTTTCATAACCACCCTCTGGTCTTCCGCTGATTAATCACTAAGATGTAATAAGAAGAACTACTACACTAAACGAATATTAACTAAATATGGACTTTCAAACTTTCTACAGCAATAATTAATCAAGTTCTAGAATAGTTCTCCCAATAATAGCGCAATAAGTTACGGTGAACCTTGGCTTATAAATTTATTTTTGAGAAATCTAATTCGAATATTACACACTGAATACATTTATATTGTTAGTTTTTTTTATAAAAAAAAAAAACAGAAGCATGATTCTGGCAAAATACCATTTATATGATTCCTATGTGGCTTTGCAATAATCTGAATGAGCTATAACATCAAGTACAAGTTCATTCATCACCCAAACTAAGTCATTAACGATAGCATTCAAATTGTTTCCTAATAGCATACCCATCTAAGTACTAGAGAGTGTACATGATCTTGTATGTATGTAGTTCACCTTGCTCTTATGTAAGTTGTAATTTATACTCATTATGTATGTATATGGATCTAGACGGTAACAGGTAAAGAGGCAATAAAACTAAGTTATTGCATTTCCTTCCTCGAATGCTTCTAGTCTTTTTTCTCCAGTTATATTATCTAACAATTGACAACAAGCACGCAGTGTCATTCTAATCAGAAAATATCGGACGAATGATATTCGTGTGTTTTTATAAACGATGCGTAATTTCATCGGTAATGTCGGTTTTTTTATTAAAGGACTGTAACGTTAACAGTGGTTTTTCTGATTAACCGTCGCCTAATCATTAAAACTTTAGTGATAAATATTCTAAGCAGCAACTAAAGATGTTAATAATATTTGATCTACTCCTGTGAGCTTTCTGAATGTGTTGTATTGTTATGCAATTGAAGATCATTAGACGACGAGAATGAGATGCAGCAGTACAATCATAAGAAAGAATCAAATTATACTCATGTTGGTTAACCACATGTGAAATTCTGACAACATTGTTGTGGTATTGAACATAATAATACTGTCTTATTATTTTAATAGTTAAACACATAATGTGATGGCGCTTCGAATTTGTCCATCATTAGTTTGGCTGTAGGCATATTTACCATTATAGTGGGTACTTAATTTCTATGTTGAATCCCATATGGATCTAGGCTTCTGTTTCGCAAACATCGCGATCCGTAACAGCATCCTATCAATTTCTGGTTTGAAGCTCGAGGAGAACCTTTTCGAATCATTATCTCCAGTGATACCTAGAGCGACCATCTCGTGGCTTTTTATCCGTCGGTACAAATAAACTTTCTTGACCTCCCTGTATGTGGAATGCCCTTTTGAAATAATCATAATTATTATCCGTAATTATAATTACAAATCATTCAATGTGAAAATGTGTTTATTTGTTACACTTAGAGAAACCAATGAACAGATTTTAATGAAATTTGACTTTGAGATAATCTAGGAACTAGAAAAGTTATATATAGGTACTACTTTTTATGCAATGTGGGAGAAGCCACAAGACAACAAGCACAAGAAAATAAATCGGAGGGAATGTCAAGTACAAGTACCTATTATTTTTTAAGTGGAAAAGGAAGCTCACAGAATACAGCAATCATAATAAGCATTGGCAGTCAGTTGGCAGTGTAATGAGATGATGTGTCATTTTGAAATGAATAAGCAATGAAGCGTTTGTTACTTGTCCAAGAGACAGAAGTCGGCAAGTATTTAGAACTTCTACTAAAACCAACAAGCAAAAATAAAATTTGTATGCTAAAAGAATGCGTTTTATACATTATTTATATTGTTAAATGTCAAAACTGAAAATTTCGTAATAATGTGATAGTCAGTGATAAATGTGATGCAATACTCAACAACTAAATAATTAATAAAATAATATAACCCGACTGCAAAAAATCATAATCATAAGCACTGAAAATACCGAGAAATGATTGTAATTATTATCCCTGATTAAATTGAAATACATAACATATTATTATGTATATATTTGTAATCTCCATTAGATTCCCTTTATTTTGATACGCCATTAGATACGTTTGGTTAAAAAAAAATTAATTACTTACATTTTGACGCCCAAAGCCCGCCTACTTGTTTTTTTTAATAACTATCTAAGGACACTTGGGTTTTTGAGAAGAATATAACGATACCCTAAGTGTCGTAATCCATCCAGCCGTTTGAAAGAAGCGTGGGAATAAAGAAATTTACAAACATAGGTACAAGATACTCACGAAAAACAATACTTCCTGACAGTCGGGAAAAATGACATTGTACGAAAAGTACGAAAGATCAGTCTTTTTTTTCCACTACTAAACTAGAAATCAAACTTACGTGAACTCGTGTACAGTGAGCCTACTATGAATAGTGAAATCGACTCCGACTGAGTCCATGTCGAGATTAATATTAGCGATCTGTCTAGAATGCTATTTACGATTCTAGTGCGCTTACCACGCTGGTAAATTCTTTACGAAAATTGAAATCACTGTGGTCACAATATAGTAGACATTAAGTACGGTCTCATCGATATAAATCATCATCCGCCTTGAAAGAAATGTTTAGAAGCAGGAGTAATAGTGGTTAAATTAGGCTGGCACTAAAGTTGAATGATACAAAAAAATTATCGTAAATCAACAGGAAACGTATAAATTAAACAAATAAACAATATTGTTAAATATATTTTGAATTAAGTATCTGGTGACCAACAATCATTCGTGTGATAAACATGTTTATCCACACAATAGCAAACGCAATAACGTCCTTGTGTGAAACGGACAACGTTGTTTTTTTTTATATTAATAACAGAGTACAATGACTCACTTGTGCAAATATCATTCCCGTCACCGACAACTAGGTTTGATATCTAAGAGGTAATATTGTTGTAATGAATACATTACTCCAATCTGTGTCATGGTTGACATAGACTAACTATTCCTCTCTGTTGCTAACTCAACAATAACCTAATAAAATAGTGAACCAAGTAAGATATACTATAATTGAATCCGACTAATAGTGGAATAGTACAAAAATATTTACTTTGATACGCATACGTTGCCCGACCGCATTGAGTTGGGGCCGCTGATTAGAAGTGATGTAAATTGTAGCAAACAAAACTATTGAACGTGTTTTCATATTTCGCGACACGATATCGCAATCGAACATTGATAAAAGATAAGCGGTTAGTATATTCATTAATATACTTAGAATCTCGACATTCTGTTGGTCGATTTCAATATAGATGTGAATTTTTTGAAAATTTGACCACTTACGACGCCGCGACGACCACTTGACGAATGTACTGAAATACTTAATTTCAGTTCAGCAGTTCAGTAAATTCGTCAAACTAACATTTAAATATTATCTCAAAGTTTAGCAATATTACTGTTGCAAATTAAGCACTGATACAGGCTTAATGTTTTGATTTAAATAGTGAGCTGATTAGAGATGGGTCACACTGAGCTACACCGCGCAATTGCACCAACTCAGTTCATTGCGCCGGATGTGTCAATTTACTAACTCGTTCGCGCGAAAATGTCAAGAACTTGTGAGTGCGGCGCGGCATGCAGGCAGATGGCACCCGGCCCGCCCGCTTCACTTCACTGTTCTATTTAATTGCACCATCCATGGCGCAATTTTGAGTTAACTCAATGTGTCAGCGCAATAGACTGCGCCTGAGTTACTGAGTAGACGCAAGAAATTCCACTGAGTTACCCATGTCTAGAGCCGATAACCACAGCGGATCAACACCTCCGTCATATTGGAGCGGATTCCGAAATCTGAATAATTGTTAAATTTATTGTCTTAAACCAAATTGCATTTATATTAAGAGCCTCGTTCGTAACTGCGTTTATGTCCGATATCGTATCGGATGCTATAAAAACGCCCTAACAAAGATCGGTGAAGTTCGTTCATTGGCCGCTAGATAAGTGATCGCTTCGTTCACTCATGAACTGAGCGCTGTTCCACTCGTGCGTAAGCATCGCTCCGTGCACTTAGTATATTTCAAGTCGCTTAACCAAACATACAGAAGCCGAAACAGTAAGTTACTTAATACTTTTTTATCATCGACATTACGAGACAAATTAATATTTGTTCCTAATAACAATATAAACTATTCACCCAATCAAGTTTCATCAGAGTTTCATCAGTTTTATTACCGACTTTGATTGGCAGAATTGATCAAAATTGATCAATTACATGCGAATACATACCTACATGTAATAAGTAGTTTGATATATTTTTATTCTATTGTATGTTAAAACTTATTAAGAAGCGTTTATAAAGTTAATAACAAGCCGGTTTTGTATGTTATTGCAGAGTTAAGCTCACAAAACGAGTGTTTGCTTTTTAGCGATGTTAAAACCGGTTGCAGTTACCCCCTCATGTTATCTTATAGTCCATGAATTCTGTTTATGTGACAAAGATTGGAATTCTTATCTACGTTTATTTTTTATAGGGTCTTCGATTAACAGTTAAAAATGGGTCTGGACATTAAATCTGTATTGATTGTGGATGGGGTTGGTGCCAACTGCGATGAAATCCTGAAGGCAAACGGCATCAGTTCCACCAACATAGCAAAGATCTCAAAAGATGATCTTCTTAAAGAAATCCCGGTAAGAATTTGAATAAGAATTTATCATTTGGACCGATGTATGATGGCATACAAACGTTTGTTAATTTATTTTAGTAAAATAATTAATCAGTATAAATTAGTTCGCTGTGGCGGAAATTAGGCCCGACTTATGTCCAGCCGTGGACGTCATTGGGCTGATATGATGAGACTTGACGATCTTTAACTCGAATTACACACAACTTGAACGAGTTGCACTTGCATGTAATTTGTACTCCATTGCCATATTGATCATTCATTAGAATATGTGGGTAGTTACTTTATTTCTTCTTCTCATAAACGTTATTGGTAGTTAGTTAGTTTACAGGAGTAGGTTAGTTATATAGGCATATAGGTTCTTTTTTAGGTAAAGCTAGTTGATATTATGAATGAAAAAACGAAAGTATAAAAGGAAGGAGTGTTTCGCCTCGCTTAGGGAGCACCATCTATCTCCCCACACCGTTGCTGCTGCGGAGAAGCTGTCGGGAGCTTTGGGCACCATGGCCTTTCATACAACAGGACCGCCGACCACATTTTGCGTCCTGCCAACCTCAATGACATACTTCGTCAGTCTCTTGTCACCGCTTGACTGCCAACCGTTTTAGAACCAAATGGCCTAGCGCGCGACGATGGTAAGAGACTTGACGGGATGTCATTATTGCCATGAAAGATGTGTAGGCCTTTGGTGTGGGATGTGACTTGCATCGATACCCTTACGCCATCTCCTCTTCTTATTACAGCAAGTTGAGCCGGTGCTGCTGCTGCATCTGCCTATACTTACAAGCGGGGCAATACAACAATCTCGCTGGCGATTATTTATTTGTGCCGTTTGGAGTCGAAACACCGGGACCGATGGGTTCAGGTGCTCGCGCTCTTTTTAAAGAGTTTTCAAAGCGTTTGACCCACGCTTCCCGTGACCAGCACGCTGTTTATTTTCTTGCACAAAGAGTTAGCATTGCCATCCAACGTGGCAATGCTGCCAGCCTGCTGAGCGCTTTTCCGGCAGACAGCGGCAGCGATGGGGATGAATTTTATGTTGCCATATTTAAAATAGTTTTCCCTTATTTTTTATTTTAAATGTTTTTTTAGGTTGTAAATTTGTTTTTAAATTTTATATACTAATATTAATTCATGATGACGAAATAAGTATATCAAAATTAAATAATATCCTGTATACCCGGGCCTAAAGATGCAATTGCGATTTTAGAAATAAAATTTTCAGCGAATGTCTAATAACGGCAGTACCTATGTACTTACATTTATAAATTTAAGGGAGTTCTGAAATTATAATATAATAATAATACAATGAACTAGTTGCATCAGTGCATGTGATTTGTACTCTATGACCATATTGATTGATGATTGATCATTCACATACAGGAGAAATGTTTCAATAGCTATTATTTAAATATATATTTTAAATAAGAAAAAAATTGATGGCCACATAAACTGTCTATTTTCTGCAGAGTAGAGAAATTTCTGTACGTTCGAGACCACGTGATATTCAATATCTTCTTAAAAATCTTAAAAATATATAAACATACATATATATCTTTTGAAAATATTACTTATCATGTATGATCATGTCGAAAGGGTCATTGCCCTTTGATTGCAATTAGATTTTTTTATAGTATCATATCACTATTATATGTGAATGTATTTACTTATACACATATTGTTCTGCAAGTAATAATTGTCATCTGTGTCAACAGAGACCTAGTGATAATTACCTCTACACGATGCATTTTTGCAAAGAAAAACCTGTTATTGCCATCGGCTTGGGAACAAAACTTATTTAAAAAAAACTAATCATCAACATCATTGCGGTTTGACTGGCCTGTTGGTCTAGTGGTTAGTGACCCTGACTGCTAAGCCGGAGGTCGTGGGTTCGATCCCCACCCAGGACAAATCTTTGTGTGATGAACATAAAGGTTTGTTCTGTGTCTGGGTGTAATTTATTTATAATATGTATGTATTTACAAAAAAAAAATGTATTTAAGTAGTATATCAGTTGTTTAGTACCCATAACACAAGCAAATATAATTGCTTACTGTGGGACTAGATGGCGCTGTGTGAATGTAGTAGAATATTATTATTATTATTATCATCATATCATCCTTAGGACGTCCACTGCTAACTAACTGCCGAACTCAGAGTCGTTACATAACTTTAAAGTTTATTTAAATAAAATCAATTTGACGGACAACTTGGAATCGTTAGAGCAACGGAGAGACTTTGGGTTACTCTGCGTACTCTATCGATTATTCCATGGGGAGTGCTCCGATGAACTCCATGATTTGGTGCCATCGTCGCCTTTCTATCATCGCACCACTCGACGCCGCTGTAGGCTTTACCCACACTATCTGGAGCCGATACCGTCTGAAACGGTAAGGTTCCATCGATGCGATAATTCTTCCCACGTAGGTACGTGCAGGCTCTGGGGTGAACTTTCTACAGCAGTGTTTCCTGAGCGCTATGACATGTCCTTCTTCAAACGAGGTTTAAAGAAAGCTATCCTCTCAAGATGGGCAGCGGCTTGGCTGTACCCCTAACATTGCCAAAGTCCATGAGCGGCGGTAACCACTTACCATCAGGTGGGCCGCTTGATCGTCTGCCACTACAGGCAATAAAAAAAAATGTGTAATACTTAAGTCGATACGCCTAAAGACCATTATTCAATGAACAAATTGTGTTAATGACAGATTACTGCTAATTGACGTCTCTGAGTGCGGCAGTAAGTCATGTATTTCTCTTCGCTACATACGATTACTTAGAATTTTGAATGTATTTGTGTAAGGTTGTCCTCAAATAAATAAATAAACCGTTGGGCATACAAAAGGCCTCTCCCAAAGTTTTCCAAAAGAACTTTACTAATTCACTTCATATTTGATTCATTGGTATACAATTAGTAGGCAAAAAGTACACGTAAACAGATCCCAGTTGGGCAAAAATGGTTTTATGTGTTTCTGTCTTGAAATTAAAGCCCGGGTTAAATTATTGCATAAGACTTCCAGTCTTATGCAATAATATCATCTCATGTAATAATAGTTTAAAACAATACGTGATAAACAATACTTAAAAGGACAGATAACACGTACATACATAACACGTAATTAATTGTAATACTCATAACAATACTTCATAGAACGGAATGGGAGAAACCTTACTACCAACAAATAAATATCAGGATTTATAATAAAGTCGAGGACAGGTACTTACTACGTAAATACATTAAATACGTAATATTATTTAATATCTAAAAGATCAATTTAACGTATTAGTGAATAAGACCACCTTCACATTAGCATTTAAAAACACTTGTCTTTAAATACGCATGTACAATAATGTATTTTCTTTCTTTTTAATAAAAGTCAGTAGTAGTTAGTAGTTTTGTTTATTACAATGACAACACCTGCACTAGAGAACAAGCCCAGTGCACACATATTACACCTTGACTCGAAAAAATAGGTATTTATAAAAATAGGTATTATAGCATTAATTCACAGGTGTGAATGAATGCTGCCATTACTCCGAACGCGCAAGTGTAATTTAAAATAAGGTACTTATCTTAAAATTTCTCCAAGAATGTAGCAGCTATTTATTACATAATTAACTGCAGTTACACACTAATAAAAATCTTATTAAAACATTTTTCTCATAAATTATTACCGTGATTGATAGACAATGATCCAAATTTTAATAACTGCTTGCTTCTTTATGATTTTTGAGCAGTCTACTACATAGAATTTATCTTTATTTTAAAGAAATACGACGCGTTGGTAGTAAGGTCAGCAACACAAGTGACAAAGGTGGTGCTGGAAGCTGGCTCCAATCTGAAAGTTGTCGGACGCGCTGGCGCTGGAGTCGATAACATTGACGTCAATGAAGCTGGGGCACGAAACATTGGAGTTATAAAGTAAGTACATAACAATCTGGTACAAATAATGCAGAACACTAGGCCGATGGGAACCGAAAAGTTCTCGACTGGAGAACACGCACTGTCTAGCGCAGCGTAGGTCACCTTGTGAGTGGAACGTCCGAACCGTAGGACCGCGCTGGATGCAAGCCCTACTGGAAGCAGACTGATCCTATTGGAAATGTCTTGGAGAGGCCTATGTCCAACAGTGTCCTATAGCTGATATGGTAATGATAATAATTAATGTCCCACTGCTAGCAACGGGTCTCCTCACCTCTATCGAGCTTAGATGGATTATGGCATAATTCACACACGTAAGCTAATGGCTTATTGAGTAGCATTATAAACTAAGCTACCAATAAAATAAGCTGGTGAAATAACGAAGTAACGGAAAGGATCTATACACATTTCTTCCGATAAATGAGTACGACATGAGGTGTCTTCAACTCGGTATTCAACAGCTGAACAAATTATGAAGATCACTCTCGACTACAATAAAAAAATAACTATTTAAATCAAATTCGGTTGCGGTAGTAGCTACCACACCACAGACATACAAAGTTATTTTTTCTTGAGTTGTATGTAACCTAATTGACTCATTCTAAGGCAATTTTATATAGATATTTATTTATTTTATTGCGTCATTTAAATTTCGAAATATTTCTATGTCACCAGTGCACCAGGTGCAAATGCTTTGAGCGCGTGTGAGCTCACTTGCAACCTCATCTTGTCTCTATCGAGGCATGTGGTGCCGGCAGTAGCCTCAATGAAAGCTGGCCTTTGGCAACGTACTCTCTTCACTGGTACCGAACTTAATGGCAAGACGCTCGCAATCCTTGGTCTCGGCAGAGTTGGCAGGGAGGTCGCTATTCGTATGCACGCATTTGGAATGAAGGTAAATATTTTAACCTTAATACTAAACTTGTCTTAAAGGTGTCTCATTAGTAGGCTCACTATCCTAAAATTTTTAACTTGCAGAGTACCTAATACCTATCACAATTCCGTGGTATTGGTTATAAATTACATATGAAATGTATATTTTATTTAATACATTCGTGCTGAAGTCAATAATGATAATTTCATGAGTATTAAAAATTAATTTAATTGTAGCTTAGATACATAGTTACTGATTAGCCTATGTTCAAAAAGCGCAACATTAATGTCTAATCTTTACTTTAAAACTGCAAACCTGACGAGACACCTGTTATACTAACGTAAGTAATTATACTAATTTTATTTGAATTTTTAAAGATTCTGTAACAATGTCAGAACAACAATAATTTGCATAACATACAAAACATAACCTCACACCTATTTTCCCAAAAGGCTGGTAGGTAAGCAGATGTGTATCACAACCATATTTCGCCAGGTATATTTGGTCCCATGTGATAGCGGCCAGCTTATTACATTATCCGGGCACATTTCCAGAATCCGAACTAATATAACAGGTACTGAGAATCTCTCGACTGATATAAAACCAAAAATAGTTATTGCAGGCCTACCTTGTATGTAAACTAACTATATCAATGTGGCCACTAATTCGACGATGGAGCCTGAAGGCAGATAAGTCCAAAAAACAAGTTTTAAGTCACTGATTTCTTTTGATCATCTAAAGGTTTGTTTTTTATATTTGAACTGATTCTGAACTTATGTATTTTATATTTTTGTACAGATCATCGGTTTTGACCCGTTTGTATCAGCGGAGCAATGTGCCACCTTCCACTGTACTAAGATGGAACTGGACGAGATCTGGCCTCACGCGGACTACATCACACTGCACACACCTCTCATCGAGTCCACTAAGAGTAAGCGACTTTGTGGTTAAGACTTTGAAACATCTTCATCATCAACCGTAGAAAGTGCGCTGTTGGACATACTTAGGCCCCCTTAAGAAAATGCAAATAAATAAAAAATAACAGCGATGGTGACCTAATAGAAGAGTGATCGGCAGCAAATCATGCGGTCCAAGTGCGATTCCGACGGCCAGAACCAATGTGGATTTTGGACACTTTGTGGAATTTAGTCACTTCCATCTGCTGATGGTGAAGGCAAACATCGTGAGGTTCGTGATATAACCTAGAAGAAATTCTAAGTGTATGTCTGCTCTACCAATCCGCATTAGGCCAGCGCGTGTGCTCTCTAGATAGAGGAGAGAAGACCCGATCCCAGTAGTGAGACGTTAATATGTTGCTGATGATGAAAAAAAAACATGAATCGCATCAAGAATAGAAACATTTAGAAACCATAGCTTAGGACCTTTTATCACTGAAGATAGATTTAGATCACATCCAAATTGCACAAAATATGTTAGATCCCATGTAAAAGAAGCCGAACCTATTGCCATTAACAGGGCCCATTTCCCAATGCCAAATATACCGATACTGATAATTTCATGACAGAATTTCATGGCGAAATCGAAATGCCTGACCCTTATGCGCAGGAGTTGTACACTCTCGCTGCACCACAAGACAGCTCGAAAACAAAAAAATATATAAAAATGTATGCAGCATTAGCAAATATTAATCGTGTCTTCATCAAAAAAATATGTGAGAACTCATAATAAAAATATGTCAGTTATTTTAATGAGTCTCTAACTCTCTATCATTAAACACCAATCAAAGATGTTATATGACGGTACAATAACAATAAAAACCTTTTCCCCGAGTATTAGAACGTGTCATAGCATAAAACCAACAATTATAAATGACATAACTAATAGTTAACGCGTAACTGAATGTATGTCGAATCAATTTGTTACAAGCACTTAGTTACTTTGATAAGAAACATTAAACGTAAATTATACTTACTTTGGACTGAAGTGTGATTTGTAATAAGTCACGCAGTAAGGGTCACTCACCTTGGAGTTGCTCACTGCTCTCATTTTGATACTATTGTACTAGTTTAATGTAATCCACTGACACAAAATCATTTCGCTAAACAGTAATTCTTTGGTAACCTTGTATTTACATAATAAAAAGTAACGTAAAAAATAAATTATGTAATAAAAAAAAATAATTAAATAAATTAACAAAATGGACCTGACTACCAAAAAAGGAGGGCAATCTTTTTTTTAAATGTCATTATTATTATTTAACTAATTTGTAATGATTGCAATTTGAAACTAATTATTTTAGACAATCTCAAATTATTCACATGTGACTTCTTTGTTGGCTGAAATAAATACGTATCTGGCGTCTAGTCTAAATGCATTTGTCAAATCTATATTTTACGAAAGTGTTAACACACTTTTTGGGTTAAAATATACATACAGTCATTCAATCTAGAAGGTGTTTCCAACAACTTTGTTGGACTTACTAAATCACTTAACTAACATATTTATGGTGTTTAGAATAATTTCACTTCATAAGTATATACGGGTAAACAACATTTTTCAGTAAATACTTTTGAAACAAAATAAGATTAATTATTATTTTCAACAGATTTCGTGAACGCGACAACGCTGAACCAGTGCAAGAAAGGCGTCAAGATCGTTAACGTGGGTCGTGGTGGTCTCATTCAGGAACAGGATCTGCTAGATGCTTTACAAGGTGGTCAGGTATGAAACTCATGTGAAATATTTTTACAAAAATACTAGAGAAATAGATCCGTTGGTGCAGAAGACGGGATAGTTCAAGTGGTTCAAAAGAAATTACATAGCTATAGTGCAGAATCTTGACCTTTCAATTCACGAACCAGCTGACTTACTTCAGATTTCTCAATTTCATTAATAGTCTGACACGAATGTCTGTGCAGTAGAACAGCATGTCGTCTTATTGTTATAATGTCATATTTGACTGCATTTGTAGTACGTCCTCCTTGTGACGTCATTACTGCACATAGAACATTGTTAGCCTTATTATCGGTAAGTAGTTTGCACTGTTAAATTTTAATGTCTGTTCAAATAAGACGCTAGGCAAAGATTTATATGTAGCTCAGATTATGATTAGGTACACATTTTGTTGTTTTAACATATAATGAAGGTTTCTTCTAATGTTCCAGGTTGGTGGAGCAGCCCTCGATGTATTTGAACAGGAGCCTCCTACAGATCCTCTCACCCTAGAGATCATTCAACACAAGGCTGTCATTGCTACACCTCACTTGGGTACCTATTAAAATTATTATCATATTTTCTATGGTGATAAAATATCACCATCAAATCACCAGTAGAGATCTGTTTGAACTCAAGCACCCCCAAAAACTGATAAATCCATTGATTCTGGGACTATTGTTCATACCTCTCATCATCCTCTTTCTGAATGCCAAGTTTCATATAATTTCTCCAACAATTATTGTGTGAGAAGAGACCATCTCTTCAGTTAATATAGTTTTAGCTAGTTTGATATATTTAATTTTTCCTATTTAATAAAAATGCAATTACTAATATAGTAATACAATATAAAGGTGCATCAACAAAAGAAGCTCAAGTTCGCGTCGGTCAAGAAATAGCTGAGCAGCTGGTGAACCTGGTCAAGCCTGGTACCTTCAACACTCCTTTAGCAGAAGTAACTCGCGTACTCAACAAGTAAAATGTAACATTACCAATTATGCTTTCTCTCAGCAGTGTTTAAATACTTTTATACCGAGTATTATATATTTTAAGTTTATAGTTATCTTTTAAGAAATTACTTAGGTATATTAGGTATAATGGTAATGAACAATATGAACAGTTGGGTTTTAGGTGGGAGTATCCTCCACCAAAAACTTTAACTAATTTTGGCACTTGATAAGTAAGATCATAAACTTACAACTAAATTATGTAAAATTAAAATAAAAATTAAGAACATTATGTGTATTTATTATTTCATCTTCTGTTTATAATTCTTTATAAAGACGTGTTTATATTATCATTTCAACCCATAGACGTCCCACTGTTTGGCACGGGTCTCCTCCAAAGAATGTGGAGGGAATTTAGCCTACTATACCACGCTGGTCAGATGGGTTGGTATAGGGTTTGTATCCAATTTTCCTTTCCTCACAGTGCTCTTGTCTGCATAAGGTTACTCCCTTAGTCGCCTTTTACGACAGCCACGGGTTAAATGGGGTTGAAGGCACGGCAAGGACAAAGCTTTTACAGTAGTAGTAGTAGTAGCTTTTACTACGATTAATTGCCACCTCGACTGCAATTTCTGGTAGGCCTGGCGGGAGGTGCGTCATTTGTTTCCTCTTCTTTCTCTCGGCTCCTGAACTGATCGTGTAGCATTAAACAACACTATACACGGACGCCTTTATATTAATCATTACTTATTATTAGTAATTTATATTATTCATTACGTGTTAACTGAAAAACTTTGAGCATATCTGGTTTAAGACATTTATTTTCTCAAAAAAGAATACAATTCACTTATATTGAGAAATACATGATAAACTTAAAAGTAAATCTATAACTACGAGCGTAATTTCATTTGACGGTGCATCTAAAATATTTTTACAAAATTAAATGTAGGTAGGCATATGAGTTGTGAAATCGATACCAGGGCTTATGTTTGCTTAAAATCGTCATAACGCTGGATTATATATATTATTATATATCAGCCCAATAACGTCCAATGCTGGATATAGGCCTCACCTAATTTCAGTTGCTCATAAGTGACGATGATTTCAGGATGGCTGGACACCTATCCAGTGAGAACAAACTGCGCAAATGATACGAAAATTTTTTTTGAAGAGGTATCTACGTTATGTTTTATTTATTTAAGTAATTTTTTTTTTATCTGTTTCTCAATTTTACTGGCCTGTTGGTCTAGTGGTTAGTGACTCTGACTGCTAAGCCGGAGGTCGTGGGTTTGATCCCCATCCGGGACAAATCTTTGTGTGATGAGCATAAAGGTTTGTTCTGTTTCTGGGTTTAATTTATCTATAATATGTACTTAGCTATGTATTTACACTTTGGGACTAGATGGCGCTGTGTGAATGTGGTAGAATATTATTATTATTATTATATTTTAAAATAAGTGGGACTCTTACAAGTGGTGCGTGTTTATAAATTACTAATTATGGTAATTATGTATTTGATATCGGTTGCTCATTTAATTCTACAGGCGTAAGCAACGAAATAGTAAATTGATAATAACTTTTGAGGAGAATGAGATCCAATTATATAAAGATAGCAGTTTATAATAGTAGCAACTATCATTAATTAACTTTTATTATTACTACATTATTATTTGTATACTTATGTTATGGACAAATAATAAAACAATATTAAATTTACAATTACTTTATTTAAAAAATACTTAAACTTATAATTTATACAAAAATTGATAAAATGAATAATAAATGTATTCTAACTCATCTGTTCTGATGAATTTGGAAACAAATCAAACTTTTATCTGTATTCTGATGGTCGAAACCTGTAAAACACTAGTGCAGCAAAAGTGGCCTCGTATTCATGTATGTATATAATATTGAACATATCTCATTATATTTGCCACAACTCTAAACACAATATCACAGGATTAGGTAGCACTCTGCTGTTTTCACCACTGTTTTATAGGCACGGCCAGGACAAAGCTTTAACAGTATCAAGAAGAGAATAAAATTTGAGTAGGATAAAGGAGAAGGTAGGAAGGTGGGCAAGGAATATACAAGAGGTAAAATTCAGGTTAAACGATTAATTGCCACCTCGCCTGAAATTTCTGGTGGGCCTGGCGGGAGGCGCGTCATTTGTTTCCTCTTCTGGCTCCTGAACTGATCGTGTAGCAGCTGAAATTGTTAAAAAGCAAGTAAAAATCCTCTACATCTATAGATATATACAATAACAAAGAAGAATATAATATACCTGGAAATACAATGGACTACGGCTTCAGTTCAAAACAATAATCTGAACCGTTTCAGGAAGTATGTTGGCTGAATATGAATGAAAAATGATAGGACAGGCGCCATGGCCGGAAATATGATCCATTACCAGTCGTCAAGAAACATAAACTAATGATTTGGTATTATACCGTGATAGTTACAAATAAATATATTCGATTTGTGACTTATGACGTGGAAATAATACAGTGCCACCAAATTTTCTTCTATTTTGACTACCGTCCAAGACGATTCAAGTGAAATTTTAAACTGGTAGCATACAGTTTCTATTTTCCTCTCATGATTCTCTAAAGAGAAACGGACGATCCCACACGCTGCTTTCAGAAAGTAAAACCAATTGTACCGCAATAATACTTTTTTGTGTAGGTACACAGGTTAGTAGGTGGCACTGTAATTATTTCCTTGTACTTACGTTTGCCAAATCGTCCTCTGCTGGGCTTGGATGGGGCATCATCGTTGGCAACCTCCCGAGTTACAGGCGCATTGTTAAAGCGCTTCTTATTCTTCGTGGCTATTGGACAAATGTATGTTAATGTGTGATGATATATGTATATAAACAGATATTAAATGTAAAAAATAAGCTTAAATAAAATTGAAGTATATAGGATAGAATTGAGACAGACTGATAGAGTTGTAAATGATCACATATTATGTAATATGTATGATGATGAGATGTGATACAAAAATTATAGAAAAAAATCCAAAAAGTGAAGACAGAGTCCCATCTGAAGGCATGTACTGTCATTTTTTAACCATAACCATCAAATACCAATAATATCATTGAATCTTCATTTCTGAAAGTAAATTTTCAAGTCATACGACGCGACGCGTAGACAATGATAATTGCATAAATTAAATGTCTCTTCATAATTTTCTGGGTGTTTTCTTCATACAGGTAAGTTCCAAACGTACCTCCTTTCTTTCGGTGCCCTTGATACGAGGCACTAAAACAATTAACGACAATACTTACAGCTGCTGATTTTGGTGGGGTCAAGGGAATCTTGTTGTGCAGGTGCCTGTGTCGTAGTGGATGTGGGACCGTGCAATTTGGCTGAAAACAAATAATTTTATTTATTGAACATTTTAAATACGTATTTCACCAATAACCTCGATGTGGCGCTCGTAGCATTGGAGTATTGAGATGTTAGTTGCGATCATCGAGGTTCAGCAACACTCGGCAAGGTCAATCTATGATGGGTGACCGTTTGCGGCAATTTCATTCTCGAGCGTTTCCATGCTTCGGAAGGCACGTCAAGCCATTGGTCCCGGTTATCACTTAATGTGGTAGTCGTTAAGTCAAGTTGGAACCCTTCTAGGCGACTTGGATAAATTCCAACAGTCGGCCTCAATCCCATACGATAAGATAAGATTAGAATAACCTCGATCCTAATAATATCAATTTCCATCAATTAAATGTACTAAGATTTTTTAGCGGCAGCGGATAACTCGGTTTTATACAGTTATTGAAAAGGTTGTACATTGTGGCTAAAGCTGTACGTTTCTGAGAGTGTAATTTGATAAAGTAAAATTTAAGATACTCAGCTTATACCTACTACGATTAGGTAAAACTAATAAAAAGTCTTGCAATAGTAAACTGGTACAATCGGTAACTAATATTCAACAAAAGTACACAATTCAATTGATATACACTAATAACTAAGAGGCTTTTGATTATACTATAAACCATCATATACGATCAGATAATAATAATGTAGTCATGGTGCGTGGTGGTGACGAGACTCCGACCACGTAACATATATTTTGTAATGAAAGAATGACACATGAAGCCGACATAATATGAAGTGGACTGTCTTTTCAAGTCAAACAATTATTAGGTGAAAAGACGGCTATGCGTTAAAACCAAAACGCATTATTGCCAAAACGCAACGCTTTTTTTTCAACCGTGTTTTGGTAATGTGTTGTACTTAAATTTAGCGTGAGGTAATTTTTGAGTAAAGCCATACATAACTTAACATAATTGTCTAACCTTCGGCGGCCTGAGCTCTCTTTCTCTTAAGGATCTCGAGCAAATCTGTGTTGCTTCTAAAAGGCCTGACGCCTGATCCTACGAGTTTCTTGCCCTCGGTGGTGGATGTTGGTTGCTCAGTTGAAGCTTCTTGCACCTCTTCGCCTTCATAGTCTTCGTATTCATGTTCCTAAGAATATCAATAATTTTAATAAGCAAGTAGGACATTTATATAACTCGCAAATACAACGATAAGTGAACCACTATCTGTATATGGGTTTGTGACGCAATATTTCATTGTGAACCAACTTTTGAAATGACTCAATATGACCAATATTTTAACATTGGGTTTTTGTTCGCATTCAAATTATTTTTTACCTAATATCATCCTTTAAATTAAAGCGTCAAAAAACAAAACAGGCCAATACTATCAGGATATTAACAGCAATAACAACAATATTTCTACTATTCAAGTAACGCTGAATAATATTCTGTACAAGGATATTGTAAAATGCCGATCTATAAACAACTTTCAATTATTAACCTAGGTAATAACTTACAAAACCTCGACAAGCTTGTTTAAAATCGTTTAATACAATGTTGATTACCAAATAAAATGCAAATTTTGAAGATGAAAAAAGTGGATTCACCCAGTCACCTTTACGATGAATAGTTGAAGTTGGACCGTGTACCCCTGACCTTTACTTAAGTCCTGTTACAAACCAGATGTCACCAAAAACTCATTACGATTAGACATATATTATTCAAATTCCACCGAACTACTAACGACATTCAAGATTTATAATTATTCATGTATTTGTCGTATATGAACAAATTTTAATACTGTTTTATACGAAACGTCACTAATTTCCTTGGAAAAACCAGTTGTGTTGAACGGGTTGTTGTCAAAAACTGCAGGTAGAAATTCCTCAAAGGAAAGGGAGGTCTCGCAAAGGTCATTTGTGAAGGTGACCCGATCATCGGACGGTCGCCCCACTCGCCTTGAACCAGATGGACCACAGGCGACATCCTTTTCGAAACAACAACTACCAAATCCTGATAAGTGATGCACAATTACGACGTCAGATACATCTGACTTTAGGACTTATTTATAATTAAGTCCTAAAGTTTTATTGTTTACAATGCTAGGAGTTTAGTTCCCACATAGAAAAAAAAATGTAATATCTTCACGCAATCCAGGTCAAAGCAAACCAAAATCTTCAAAGATTATCTCATACATACAAATGACAATCATATCAATTAACATAGTTTTTTATCTGGGAATAATCCTCGCACGAAGACAAATAAATTGTGCAACAGAAATGGTCTCTGTGGCGTACGTCATCGCGTGCTAAGAATCGCTAAAGATAGTCGTCACTTATGTAATTTGTCCAGATGTATCTATTACAATGACTTTGTAACAATTATACCCGGCCAGTTTCTTTCGATGACAAAATATTACTTCAACGAACACTTTCTATTACATATTGTTAAGTTTAATTGAGCGTGAAGCTGTGAACTCCCACCTATACCGGTTGACCAAGGCAACCTCACAATACACAAGTCATGTATTATTTAATACGTATATAACTATCAGTATGTAGCTTCACAATTAACGTTCACTCGATGAAGTCTGTGACTGAGGAGATGACTGAGCTTGCGAAACTCCACTGGACTTTCTAAAAGGTCGAATCGTCGCCATATTATATGGCAATTTCTTTCAATAGATATGTAGGCATATGCAACATTGTTATTCTACGTGTTTATTTTGTATGCGAGTGCGTTTTGTAACCGCAAGCCGACTCTAACCACGTCTTGGTAATCAAATAACATTTTACCGAAAATAGCCTTACTTGTTATAATTATGTCTGTGTACAAAATGAAGATTCATTTTAATTAAAAAGCCGAAGAGTTTGTTTGTTTGATTAGTTGATTGATAGAATCTCAGACACTAAGGATCCGATTTGAAAAATTATTTTAGTGTTGGATTTATCGAGGATGGCTATAGGCTATATAAAATCACGCTAAGGCCAATAGGAGATGCGAAGTGGCCAAATAAAAAAGGACGGGAGTGAAACCCTGCGTGACTTCTATCTAGTTTTCAATAAAGTTGTGATAACTATTATTCAGGCTGGCTTAAAATATGGTACTTCGTTACAGTATCTTAACATTTATAAGCTAAATACGTAAACGGAAAATATATCTGACTATTTATCATACTCTACGTGATTCCACAAATAATAGTAGTAAAGTTATTAGGCAAGTAAACAGCTTGAGCCTGGAAAAAGCACACAATAAGTTGCGCTAACTCTAATTATATGATCAAAGCATAAAACCACTTCTCTATCTAGGTAATCTTTCAAAACATTTATAATGCACTAATAGAATAATCTCAGATGAGAAACAACCTAAGCGTCATCAATAAAAAGATGAATTTCACGTGAAATTATGATCATAAAACTTTAACATACATCTGTATTATCCTAAGTGTATGCAAATGTTGGCAATTGTTAGAATGCCACAATAATGGACAGAAGTCATGGTCAAATTTCAAAATTTGTTTTAAACCAGGATATTGGTGATAATTAGACTTAGAAAATAGGTCCACGGTTAGTTAACATAGACATACTTGTAAAAAGTTACGTAAATACCTCTGGCGCAACAGTTGTACTTGTGGTCGTCGGCTTTTTTAAGGGTCCTCGTTTCAATATATTCCTTGGAGCAGGCGCATCACCTCCATCTTGTGCTGCCACGAGCATGGAACACATTGACAGCATTAATCTGAAACACAATTGAAAAAATTTAATACATATTTGGTCATTACTGATAACTGTTGTTGCCTGCACATACATCATGATTAATTATGTTGTTTTTGCATATTCAGCAATATTTAAACATCATCATCATCATTTCAAGCCATAAATGTCCCACTGCTGGGCTCAGTCTCCTCCAGATTGTGATGGGAATTTAGCCTTATATACCACGCAGGCCAGAAGGGTTGGAATAGGGTTTGTTTCGAATTTTCCTTATCGCATTGTTACCGTATGCTTAAGATTAATCCTTTAGTCGCCTTTTACGACACCCACAGGAAGAAATGGGGTAGTGACATTATGTTTTTACCATTATATTACCCTCACATCTGCGTGATAAAATTACTACAACCAACATTAATAAACACGTGAATAACAATTGATCTGATATGATTTGTGACATAAATTATGTATATACCAAACTCCTGCCAAATATTATAATAATTGTATCGGCGTAGATTTCCTGTAGCAGTAAGTACAAACCTTTGTGGTTTAAATATGCTATGCCGACTAAATAATTTGCCTGTATTTTATATGTTAAATAATAAAAAAAATACTCTTAATCCGTCACTATACGAACAATTTGTAAGCATAGAAGCATCAAAATAATAAATATAATGAAAGTTAAGCCATATTATTATTAGAAGACAAAAATCATGCCACGAGCGCATAATTTTAATCTACTATAGAGAGAGAATACGGATTCAAGTAGTGTCGTCACATACGGTGTTACGGACCCGGCAAATTAAGATATCAGTTGAGTAGTACAAAATATGATATTGGTCTATTGCCTTGGCTTAATGGCTTTATCTGTTAATAAGACTCAATGTTCAAGTTATAGTGTGCAGGTGAAAAAGGGTGTGCCACTTTCTATTACTTATTTACGCTTTATATACCAGGCTGTATCGCATTGGAATTTGCAACATATTAGATCACTTACTTACGTAATATTTTGGATGGTAAAAGTTATACACGACAATTTTTTTTTATACTACGACTGTGGCAAACAGACGTACGATCCGCCTGCCAATGCCAATCGGCGATGTTTTTTTGTTTTAAATGCTACTTAAACCTAAGTTCTACACTAACTTTAACGTCTAGAGAATCAATAAACAGTCCGAAAGATTGTAACTCATTTTGGTCAGCAGTGGCAATTTAACATATTATATTAAAAAACATATGAAAAATGTATGGACTAAAACTGTTTTGAATAAATGTAATTTTGTTGAACACGATCACACGAGCAAGGGTGCTGGGTATGGTAACGAGAAATCAGATATTCACAAGTATGGTATGTAACAAACCCGTTTATTATGTATTATTTTTTCTACGTTTAAATAATGTCTTGTTGATCAGTATTCGTAATATAGAGTTTAAATAATACAGCTACCAGTTCAGTTCAGCATTTTTAAAAGTAATAAGTTTCTAAACATTTCTCCCAAGATACATGCGTCCTATCCTAACTAGACTACTGGTACTGACCTGAAAGTATCTATCCACTACAAGCTACTGGATAGATACTTTTATAAATTTATTATGTCATGTGTAAGACCTAAGTCAATATTCACATCTGTTTTATAAAGCTTGTAGATATTAAGGAATTTTTTATTCTCATTTCAACCACGAGTTGTATATGTAACGATGAGCGCTATCCTTGACAGTTTTAACCAAAAGCCTACCTATGCATGCATCCTGTTATATAAGTACAATAACTTTTGAGTCCCGGGTCAACTTAAGGTTACTCAATAGTTACGGCACCTTGGCGGTAGCTTGGCGGGATAGGGTTTTGGACTAGCGATGCGCCGCCCGCTGATCCGATTCGATCTTTTCAATGATCGGATTATAGGCATATGATTCAATCCTTTTTCGTATCAGATCGAAACCATGCGATACGAAATGCGGATCGATTCAACTCTATGAAATATCTGATCGCGGTCCAAACCTTGTGGTTTGCACGCAATGTAATTTAGCTAGTTATGATATTATTGGGCGGTCAGTCAAAGTACGATCTTGAACTTTATATTTTTTATGTTACAAAAAGTAAACATTAACGGTACTTTACATCATAGGACATCATAGACATTTATTGCCAACGGCGGCGGTAAAAAAAGATGACACGAAACAAACGATACGTTCTCCAGATCTGATCGAGACGTTAAGATCCATTCATCATCATCATCATCATTTCAACCCATTGACGTCCCACTGCGGGGCACGGGTCTCCTCCATTACGATTAACAAAATCAGATAGAGCTTAAAAAAGCACATCTCTGTCTTGGGCACAATGTGTGTAAATTTTAGAGTATGTTTATCTGTCTCAAAAAATCACTTTTCGATGATAATAATAAAATTGCCCTCGTCATTTTGGTGTTGTATTAGCATCTTAATCACACGGGAAGTATTATCTTTGTGTATTATATCATTTAGTATAATCTTTGTGAAAGTGCATAGAAATACTTACCGTACGTCTGTTTGCCAATGTAGTGGTATAAAAAAAAACTTAGAGAGCCGTTGAATATCATACATGTCACTGAACCTATCACGCGATCGATACCGCGGCTGAGGACACCATTACTTTACTCGTACTACTTATACTAACTAATTATTATAAAGCTGTAAATTTGTTTGTTTATTTGGTTGAATGCTAGGATTCGGTCGGGTCCCATTTAAAAAAATATTTTTGTGTTGGATAGCCCATTTATCGAGGAAGGTTATAGGCTATATAACATCACGCTACGGCCAATAGGAGCTGAGCAGTGGCCAAATAAAGATCGACGGGAGCGAAGCTCCGCGTGACTTCTAGTGTACGTATAATAATACATATGCGTCTTAGGAAAAGGTTAATCAATAAATATATAAATGAAGTTAAATTGAAATTTAAAAGAAAAATAACTTGAAAGAGATCACTTGGTGTGTCCGTGCACCTAACGCTCTTGGTGACGTTAGTAAGATGACCCTGTAGATTAGGAATGTCTTAGTAATTATTTCGATATTTAGTTGCATTCCTAGTATGTTGGTACTTTCCAAGTTAGGCCTTGCCGATCTAAATGCAAGCAACCCTGACTTTGTTACAGTTTTGTGATCGTTGATCCACCAGACCTATCACAACTTGCAATATGCAAACTCGCAATACGTTATTCACAACATTAATTATTACCTATAAAATCCATAATCACTACTATTAATAGGTAATAACAACATATCAAGATCCTAATTTAAATTCCGACCACTCCATGTTAGTAACGTTTTTTAGGGAAATATTGTGTTGATTTTTATCAATCGAGTTTATTAAATGCAAAGCTTTCAAGGCATGGCAGACTCGAGGTTATCGGGATGAGTGATGGCTTCACTTCGGCATAAGTAAATGCACGTTGATCTATTGCATCGTTTTGCATATTACCACGTGAAAGAAGGACGAATGAACAATTACATTTGGCATTTATTGTTTTTTGACTTTACTCTTTCTTTTAAATCGAACCACGCCACGTCACTAAGCTTGGTGAAGATTGGCGAGGCGACCATCTCAACCACAGTCGGGGCGTAGTCACAAATTCAGTCAACATTTCTAAGGTTGTATGCCAATAATGGGATTACACTAATAAAGTGCCAACGTGGCCATTATAATAATATAGACAAAAACATAACCCTTCTTTTTGGCAGTCGGGTAAAAAATATCTAAATTAAATTTAAGTCTCTGTAATATCATAATAACTGGTTTATAGAGTAGGCATTATGTATATGTACGGTGAAAGTAATATGTGCGGTAAGTTCATAATTATAACAAAAATCCACTTTTAAAAAATTTCGTCTGTCTCTTTGTTTGAGATATTACCGATACACGATAGTAGTAGAACTAAAAAATGGAATAGAAAACGTCAAATAGTAGTGTGTGATGTAAAATTATTATTAATCTCATGTAAAAAAATCAAATATCGTGAAATATTAGTTAAAATAAAAATTATTGCTAATATATCATTATTTTAATTTTTTCTCATTGATATACCTGAAAAAATCAGCTGGTTTGCGACTATGAAGATCATTGACCCGAAGATTCCGCGCTTGTAGCTCTGTAAGACCTTAACCTTTAAATTAAGAATCAATAACACTATCACCAATCTTCGGTACCAAGAGTTTCCTTACACAACATTGCATGACCTAAAATTTATTTCCTCGAATAGAACTAAAAGTTCTCAACCTTAATCAAGCGCCGAAAACACAAATTCAATTTTATTTATCGAGACTGTATCGTACAATTCTTTAACTAAATGCAAAATGTCAGGCATAGGTATATTTATTTTACACGCCTGTATAACCGACAACTATTCATGTAGTTATTATTTGTAATTAGACCAATTCATGCAAAGTGTCAATAAACATTTCTAAAACTTATTTGCGTTGTCCTTGTGCTTTTAATTAGGAAATCTACGAACGTTTACTTGACCATACAACAACTTGTAATGCAAATCCCGCCTGTAAAGTATGTCCACATTAGAAAACGTACACGCACTACAGTTATCCAATGTAATTGTCGTAAATTTACAAATACTTTACATAACGGCTTAGGTATAGGACATTCGGTATACCGGTCTAATAACGCGTTACGTATGCATAAAAGAATCACGTAATATAAAATGACATTTCAAAATGTAAAAAGCAGACAACGAAAAAGGTCACATAATTTTAAGTTCAAGGGGCAAATATGTTATTTTACAATTCTAATGCAATATAACCTACATTGAAGATGAAAAGGTACGTCTGGGTCTTATTAACATTTAATTTTATATGTTTTAGTATTGAATGAAGAATATCGTTGGAAAGTACTGAGATAATGCATAACTAGCAAATAGGTGACTGTTAAAGGCGCAAGTAACAGGTTGACGAATGAGTTTTTATAGTGCCTGTAAATGTTTAGCCTGACGAACGCGTGCTTGTTTAGTTCAATGGCGTTAAATGTCAAAGTATGGCATGCCGAGGTTGGGTGAATGTCGTGTTACGCAGCGCTCGGCACTCCACGCTGACACCTCCGGGTCTGGCGCGTAGGATCTATGAAACACGTGAGACTCTCCGAGGCATGGTGCGCGCAGCCGTGCATGATCCAAAGGTCACCACGTCACATATATAGTATATATAGTATAGATAGTTGTATAACGAGTCCCGCACAGGGTCGACTCAGCAGGATAGTGGCGCTTCGATGCCATATCCGCTTCCGACAACAAGACAAAAGCTTCCCTTTGCTTTCTCTGTTCTAAGTCATTCACTATCGACTGATATCGACACAATTACATTGTTCCAACAATTTATGCATCTTCACGAATGATAGGTACCTTACATTGTACCATCGACGATCGAGCTTTACTATGAATACACAAATATCTAATTGCGTATAGTAAACGTGTCTCTGCATTTCGTGAAAACATTTGTGAAAGGAAATGTCATTGTTTTGTTTGTCGTTTATTTTGTAGGTGTTGTGAGTAGAAATCATTTCATTGCAATTCGAGTCACGTCAGAAAAAGTGCAGCTTTCTATACTAGGCGATGTAATTTACTATGTCGAACGTGTGTGGTTGCACCGAATGTGTAATTTTAACCTCAAATCACGTCAAGGTCAGTCGGGCAAAAACCAGAAGTGGTAAAAAGTAGGCTGACCTCGCAGTGCAATGCGGCAGGCACCGCTCTGCCCCCGAGGCGCACTTGCCGGCGCCGCACCGGCCCATGACGGAATTACGCACTCTCAACGGGAATTCCATTTCTATGGTGACCGTGGCCTTATAATGTCGTCACCCCAAAAACTTATTGCACCACAATTCTCACGAACTGATATAATTGTTGTTGCGATTTAAAACAATGCCCACAAAATGTTAATTGGATTAAAATATATCATTATACATACTTTGATGCAGATCTATACTAGACAGAGGAATTGGGAAACGATGAGAAGCTTTGCCTTTAATTTTCTCACTATTCAAGGTAACAATAATTTGGACTGCTGTTGAGTAACATTCTTTTCTCGTGACAAATAATATGCAAAAGCTTAATGTGTTATCTATCTGCGTACAAGCGGCCGTAACATTTTTTGAACAAAACAAAGGCATGTATTAGGAAGTTACTGTGAAACATTAACTAGTCCCACCATTTTATACGCAAATGTCAATAGTTTCGTTGAGCAACTATGTTTTATTACCAAATGTCTTAGATATATTCGCAGTAGAAATGCCGGTATTGAGTAAGTGCTAGGTATTTTTGAGCACATCTCTTAGAGTTTGTGTAATGTTCTCAGGCGCATCTACATCTAGGCACGCCTTTGTCTGGCAGATGCAACATGCACCTTAGATATTTCGCGTGACCTCACTGATTGTGAAGCGGCTGCGGCTCTTCCAACTAACGAGACGTGCCTCCACTGTTTCGGATGTGCAACGTATATTCTTTATACCCCACAGTCACCCACGCCGATCATTGTCTAAGCTAACGTAGCTTGCAACATCAGGGTATAATACTATGCTAAAACTGATACAGAATTTTAATACATTATAATCTATATTAATTGAGGCCAGCCAGTGGAAGTAGCTGCTGCATTCATTATCAATAGCTACCTACCAACATCAACATTGCAAAACACCAATTCTTAAACCTTGTTTCAATTTATCCAGGCATAATATTTTCCGTTTTTCGTTTTAGAGGTTCTAATACTATGTTTGTTTGTTGCAAAATATATGAAATACAGACATGTGAAAGTTAGTAGGTAATATAATGAATTCTAAAAAAGTAAGACACTTGTTGCAATTCTTTATCGTGATTTTCGACATTTTATTCAAAAGTTACGACAGTATATACATGTAAATACAAAGGATTCTTATTGCTCTAAACTAAACACCGCCAATTTTACTAAACCCCACACATTATGTAAAATAAGATCAGTTTATTCTATGTTTCGTACGACTTGACTCAGATTCTTTAGTTTAAAAGCGGTACACGCGTTCGACAGTGATTTGTTAGCCTTTTTACGAGAACTTATTGTAGAATAAGGTATTTTCGAATAAAATAATGTGTGATCATTTGTACGCGATGTAATCCAACAATTGGCTACCGATGACTATAGTAAAAGTGCACATGTACATATATACAACAATCATCCAGTAATTAAAACAGACAACAAGGATGGAGATTGATCTTGTATGCAAGTAGGTACATAGTAAGTATGCAATGTATCAACGTTGCTATACTATTGGTGACGTATAGGCATATAGTGACGGTTTTACATAACAAAGGTAGGTGAAGTGATCGTACGACGTACGACGACAGGGACGCAGAACGTGTGGCTGCGTCTTCTACATCCTACATAACATTACATTGCCTAATCGTAGGTCGCGAGTCCAACTTTCAACATGGGACCGACTCATTCATAAAACCGGTTATGGTTTCGCTCAATTAATTTGATAATTAATTAGTTTGTTACGCCGGGTCAGCAGCTGTCTCCATATTGAGGTTTATAAGTCAACAAATTATGAAATAATAGTTGCGATCACCCTGTAGATGGATACATATGCTGCATATTACTTGAGAGTTTAAAAAAATTACAAGTACCAACGGTAAAATGACTTGTAGACGGCATTTATTCAAATGGCCGAAGCTGTCAGTTGTTGAACATAAGTACAAGGGTGCATTGACTATTACGTTTGACCATTGAGAGCGATATTAGAAAGGCAACACACGCTGTAAACATTCCTAAGCTTATATTGTATTTATGATTAGATACGTTTTTATGTTTCGTCATAAATTGTAAAGCAGGACCAGAGAAGCCTGATTAAAATTCACTTGTTAAAACAATCACTTAATAAGTATCTACGAGATAAACCTTTTAAATTATATCGCCATGCGAAATCCCTACTAATTTAAAACTACTAGTAGTACAATTAAACAGGTAGTAGATCAACCTACAGCCTTTGTTAATATTTGGGAATTTACTAACTGGTTGCCAACTATTAATAACAATAGTATTGTTATGTATCGCAAAAGCAGTCGCACAGCTTATCACTTTTAAGCAAACCCGATGGTAATTATTGAAATGTTCATTAAAAAGGGCTGACAATACCAATTATAGATATGATAAATGAATTTACTCACAAGGGTAGTAGGATCTTCATGGTTGTGTGTGAATGTGTGGTGTTCTGATCGGTGCCTGTGCTGATGATGCAAGACGCACTGTGTCGGTCCTTTCTCCGCGGGACGGCTTCGTGCAGGTCCACAATCGACGGAGGCCACGCTTGATCTGCGGTTCAAACACGAACACCTCCGATACACTCCAAGTCGGTGTCGCTGAAGTGTCCGCCCGCACCGCCGCCACCGCCGCCGCCACCGTAGCCACCGCCCCACGATCACTAGCCTGATTTATATTCGGAGTTGCGCGCGCGCAACCACATGCCGTACATTGTCTACATAGCGATGTTTCAATTGACTCTTGCCACTGAAACTAACCAAATCCTGTTGTGACGTCACTTGCTGAACTTCGTGCTTCGGTTACTAAACATATTTTTGGAAACGGCTCTAACGGTCTACACATCAATTATGAATAATTATACATGGGCACGTTGCTATTGACCTTTTCAAATAGCTTCCTGCTTTAAGCATCGTGAACTTTTACATTTTAAACAGGTCATATGATTGAAATGTAAATGTGACAAAATGTGACGATTTTAGAAAGCTTTAAGGATGTTTTTAATGTATTCTTCTTACATAATAGGGGTAAAACAAGAAGGCGTGAGAGTGATTACTGTACGATTGTGATAAGTAATAAATAAATGCGCATCGTGATCGTGTTGGCCGCTTTCATTAGGGTCATAGGTGAGAACAAATCTCCGGAATTTTATTAGGTAATGTGTAGATGAGATAAAATGTATAGATAATTTATTCGAGACTACATATTTCAAGTAAAAATTTAACTTTGAGAGCATCTTATTCTCAGTATCAGTTGTTAATTCCCGGACACACCTAATACTGTTAACATCTGAGACACGAATAGTAAATAATAGTAAAAAATACAAAAAGCTTTTTATGTGCTTATATTTAAGAAATATTTAAGAAACTCGAAGATCTTCCAATTCGAGTTTGGGTCGCGGGGTTTTGTCTCATTGGAAACTAGACATATATTTATAATGAAGAAGAAGTTCAATTTTTTCACTATTTTAAACAAACACAGATACACTTTATAATAACTTACCAGCATTGTTGGAAAAACGGCAAATCCGACACTATCGGGAAGAGATCAGGATCACTATTTCAAGCTCAACCGTCGAGGAGGATCTATGAACGATGTGCATTTACGGCTTCAATTCCACCATCATCATCATCGACATATCAGCCCTAGGATGTGATGATAAATTTACACAGATAAAAAAAGATTTTGGTACAGAAAATATCAGTTAAAAATAAGAGATATTTTTGCTACATCTATCTATTTTTATCATTATGTAAAAGATAATCTGCAAATTAATGAATGTCGAACTCTGATAGAAACTTTAGTAGTTGAAAGGGTACAGCAGCGTGAACAAGCTTTACGTGCTTTCTGAGTGGCGGGGATGTATCACTTTTTATTATCCACATAAGCTTGTTTTTTAACGGGGTAAGCGGCACCGAGCTATTCGATTCTTATTATTGACACTATCGACGATAAAAGTACAAGGTATTATTTTTTTTATTAGTTCAATTCCCGGGTGTGGCAAGCGAATTTCCGAAAATACTTGAAAGCAGTATTGTCTTAAATTGCGTAAAATTGTCATATTAATAGTACTCTGGTGGCGTTACAAAATTCCCCTCTGTATATACAAAACAGTACGTATCTATGTTTGTTTAGCGTTATGTTTTAACCGTCACAATGTTTTGTTTTTTCCATTTTTCGATGACAGCTGGACCGATTTGAAAATTCTTTAATTTTTTATATGGTATAATCCGTTGGTCTCACTGTCATGAGGTTACAGCGATGATGGGATGATAAATCGAGGGCCATCCTAAAGTTCTACAGACACTTGTGACATAGGTATGTATTTGTTTTTCATATTTTTAGAAGTCATTTAGATATTTGTATCTTGATTGATGATGGAAGGTACAACTCCTTAGCGGTTAAGTGTCAAGGGATATATCATCAACCCATTAAGTCCCACTGATGGGCTCGGGTCTCCTCTCCTCTAACTAGAGAGCTGAGAGGGTTTAGGTCATAACCCACTCACGCTGGCCGGCCTAGTGCGGGTTGGTGGATCAGACATACTCATAGAATTTCTTCTAGGGTATGTGGGTTTCCTCACGATGTTTTCCTTCACCGTTAGCAGATGGTAAGTCACTTGACTAGTAGGTACATATAAATTCCACAAAGTGGAATCCACATTGGTACTGCCGGTCGAGATGGAACTCGGACCGCGTGATTTGCACGCCCGCCGGTCCCTTATCCATTCAGCCACCATCGCTTGAAAGAGATAATTCTTGGAATCAGAAAAGAGTCAAGGGATAATTCTTGAAATATTGTAGACTCGTTTAGACTGTTAATTATATTCTTTCATGTTATTTCAAGGCGGTTTTTTTAAAGCTTTTTAGTGATACAGCACATGTGGGCTACAACTTTAAATAGGTATCTTGTTATTTTTTTTAATTTTCATATAAAAAATTCTACTTATCAGCAGAACGGTTACTGGCTCTTATCTATTTTGGGGTTTTAACCGATTAATTAAATATAAACACATTAACATTTTGTTTTCGGAATTTCTGTTATACAAATCACGAATCGATTACTCGTTATCCCTGAGTTAACAAATTTTAAATTATTTAAGTTATGCCTACCTACGAATTATTCGGATATACTTGGTAAAGACACTTCCGCAACTATTAAAACGCTGGCTGAATAACAATGATTTGTGCCCTTGTATATATTCTTAAAAACATTTTAAAGTCTAGACATTACGCTAAGCTAAACTAAATCTACGACGAAAAATGACTACTGACATATCCTCATTACAAGGTCAAACGGGTCTTAATGCCTATATTTGAAATCCTTTAACTAGATGGACTATTGCATTTTTTTTTATACCACGATGGTGACATAGCTTACCGCATAATGGTACAGTCGAGTTCATTAATATATTGACACTATCATTAGATATTTTTTTATTTATTGCATAATGTACAGCATATTAATTATTGAACCATTCACATGAGGACATTTTGATCTATAGTATTTCTTGTATTTATTGAGCTTTTCAACGCTGGTGCCAATATATTAATGTCGACTGTACCTATGCGGTTTCCATAGCATATGGACGCCTGCAACACCATGAGCATAACATGCACATTGCGGATCCTTTAAAACGCCTTCTTTCCATTAAAATTTCTAGTTATTTCCTCGTAATCACATACAAAATGGTAGAAAATGTTAGCCTTTAGGCCTTAAGGCACTCTGCACTAGCCTCGGGGTAATCAGTCTATGGTCACAAAACTACTTCCCTACTCCAAGCGGTGCAGCATGACGATCTATTTCGCAATCGAATTTTCTAAGCCTGATTTCGCATGAGTTTCTTCTGCACGACTCTGCAACAGTTGATAAAATAACGGCACGTTGTACCGGCTAACAGCACAGTTTGGGTAGGGGTAAATTATTCTAAAGTATTATTAAAAGATTACTGAATATATAATCAGGGACTTTCGCATTTATCGCCTTGTAAGTTCTCCTAAGTGAGCTGCATACTCAATGAGCCGTTTGTTATTAAATGCAAGATGTGAAAGGTCAAATCCTCTCACATTTAAAATCCACCAATGTGTAAATCATGTTATGATTAAATAATGAACGGTACCTACATAATAGACTCTATTGCTGCTATGTATGTTGTACAATGAAAATTTATGCGTATATATAATATATACTTATATACTGCAATTTTTATAATGAAAATGCGAAAGAGTTTTTGTTACTCATTCATGCAAAAATTACTGAATTAATTTTGATGAAACTTAATACGCAGATAGATTGTTGCTTTACTGCCCGTGAATGAGTACCTGAAGGGCGCGCGAGCAAATCGAAGCCAGTACTATATATAGAATTACTAGCTTCCTCCTACGGCTTCACCCGCGTGGTATGTAGATAATAAAATTATATATGGAACCTTCCTCATGAATCACTCTACCTATTAGTGAAAACCGCAATTAAATCCGTTGCGTAGTTCACAAGATCTAAGCGTACATACAGGAGAAGCGACTTTATTTTATGCAACGTACCTAAGTTGTGTGTTTTACGAAGTAGTGAGTCAGAATTTTATTTTCTAGAATGTTGCCTCATTTTATTTACTACATTTCAAAATGTATAATAATCTTCAATCAAGAGGACTAAGTGATTAATATTTAATTGTTTGAAAATTATATTAATTTTCATGTATTTATGTCCAACCTTCTGTTATTCCACTATTAATATTCGATGAATATAAAAATACTTAAATAACAAACTATAATAGGTATGTTTATTAATCGTATGTATTATTGGGTAAGTTTAGATATTTGAGAATTAAGTAGGCAGGTGGAATGCTGAAGACGATAGTCGACGCTATATTAGTATTTATTATATTATGTGATTCTAAGTAGGTATAGATACACCGTGATGACTTGTAAATAAACAATTTATTAAAATGTGATCAATATGTTACTTCTTTTTTTCTGCTAAATTAGTTTCTAGTACTTGTATTGTATGGTTCTACAAGTAAGTTAATTATGTAAGTTCTACATACAGGACTTTTGACGTCTCAGCTAGAAATATAATTACAAGAAAAATATGTTACAAACTAATTTGTTTTAATCATACTGTTATTTTCAGTTAATTCTATTTGGAATTATTTAGATACTTACAACATTATTTTCTAGACGAAAGAACTAAAAACTATTAGCAGTCACTATACAGTGTTTGTAAATAGTACATTATGATATAAGTGCGGTAAGTTGATAATTACAGCCGAGGCGATATTGCTAGCCCGAGCCGCAGGCGAGGGCTACAAGAAAGCAGTGGCTGTAATTATCAAAGCGCACGAATGTCATACGACGTTTTATAACATATTTGCCAGGAAACAAATAAAATTCTAATTTTCTTAGAAAAAAACAAATACAGCGAAAAGAAATAGCGCGCGGAATAATATCATAGCAATATCGCCTCGGCTGTAATTATCAACTTACCGCACTTATATCATAATGTACTAATCATAGATTATACATGGTACTATTACTTGTCACAAATTATCGATGCGCGCGCATTAGCGCTTTTTTTTAAGGCAAAAACACAAAAACAGCCAGTATCACTAATAAAGTAAATTAATATTTTTGTGTTTTAGTACAGATAAATGGTTGTAATTTATGGTGTAAATTAATTAAATTAAAGAATTAAATGTTTATTTTATATCATAATTATTTTATCTCCCAAAGTTAATTTTATTCATAAAATGTTGACCACTTTTCTGACATAAAAACTCTTTGCTAAGATTTAAAAAAGTAGGTAGGTACCGTTCGTTTTAGACGGAGCCCCTTGATTATTAGTATGTGAGCATGAGAAGCCGTGCAATTTACTTTACATTACCGCACTGGTGCGTAATGAGATACATTACAACACTGAAATTGGTGAAATAAGAGACCCTTTACGAGCAAATATGTTATAAATATTGTTATTTAATCTCACACGGAACAGTGTATTCTCAGCACCAGAAGCGCCTAGCGGTTTCGAAGTTCGGGCTGGAAGTATTCTTAGATTTGAATTTGCTGGTCGTTCGACCATGGACAATAATTTCGTATTTTGATGTAGGTATATTATAGAGTATATATATTATACACATTATATTTTGAGAAATTAATTGTCACTGATTTCGGTTGATTTAAGATTTTCTTTCTTCTCAGTTTCCTACCGTTTGATTTCCGTAATAATAAAAGACGTGCAATTAAGAAATAACAGGCTTAAATCGGATTAAATTTCGCCCTAGTTTGTAGAACTAGGTACCCATATGCTGTTCACGTCCATGAAATACTTCCATGGCTGTGATATGTTGTATGACATGGTTTATGGGGACTTTCTCTATTTGGATCTCTCTTTTGTCGTCCCTACATTATTGAGCATTGTAATGATTTAGTAAATTAGGTCCCGTTTTATTTCCATCCATGTTTCCTTATGTACCGTACCTAATTCAATTTATTATAACGAATTACATAATGTAGGTAAGTATTAAGAAATGACATGACAATTTCTCTTTTATATGTATTTTGACGACAATTAATACATTGAAGTAAAATTTAAAAACAATACCCGTCCTGACAGTCGGGTAAAAAGCCTGACAAGTGCGAGTTGAACGAACTCACGTGCAGAGGGTCCCGTCCCACCTATCCGATAACATATCTATACACAGAACGGAGATAGGTTTTTTGTTGTGTGATATCTATAATTTTAAATGCAGTTGTGGAATAGATAGATAAGCTTTATACATTGTAGCTGCAATTTTTTTTTGTGTATTATATTTTAGAGTTAGCAACAAATTTACAACTTTCAGATTTTTCATTTATTTGTGCCACCCAAAGGTTTAATGCTCTAACTAAGGTACCATAAGACCTTGCTATATACCTTAGAGCATATAACCTTAGAGCATTAAACCACTTATTTACGAATGTTTACGGACAATTAATTAAATGCGAATTTAATTTGGAGAGCTTTCAATCGTTGATGATGTTGGTCAGTACCTGAAATCGACAACAGATAGATCTACTCTTCCTTTTGGAGAGCGGTACCTTCGCTCTAATAACTTTATGAAAAATATTTACCCATTGAAAAATCATAAACGGATCGATGCAAAGCCGGGGCGAGTGACTAGTCTAGATAATAAATATAAAACAAAATCACTTTTTACAATCTGTCTGTTTCTAACCAAGGTTCTAAACTAAACCACTCAACGGATTCTGATGGGGTTTTCCGTTAGATATATTTTCACGCAAGTTTATAGGTAAGTACCTAGGTACCTTTAACTGACATAACACACTGGCGAATCCGCGTGTGTAGGCTAGTTTACAATAAAATTGTGTTACGTAGATTTTTTTTAAACCAAGACGACTATAACGGCCTGCTTGATGCTAACCGGTTACCATAGGCACAGTAGCCTATGGTCGCCTGCAACACCAGGGGCATCACGAGCGCGTTGCCGACCCTTATGAAAACCTATCTCTGTTCTGTGTACGGACGGACGGCAAACATGACGAAACTATAAGGGTTCCGTTTTTGGCTACGGAACCCTAAAAATGTAAATATTATCGTTATGACAATTAGGAATTGAATTTACCATTGCCTTCTCACATAACTATTCCATGTTGGATACGGCATAAAAGGTAGGTATTTCAAGGCTAAAAAAAAACAACGAAGAGTAAGTAATCAATCAATATAAAAAAGGTTGTTATTAGGAGTAGTGGAGTAGAGTGGGTGTCGGGCCGACACCCACTTGGCAGATTTTTCTGTACAATATCATTTAAATTAAAACATAGTTAGTTAATTAGTTTGAGGAACTGGAGCAAAACCTTGTTACAAACTTATTAAGCAACAATATTGTAGGTACCTATATTAATTTTGCTTATGAGTTTACTAACGTTTCTATGTAATTTATTAAAGTGTAGGTAAGCACATAGCATTAGGTGAGGCCTATGTCTAGCAGTGGACGTCATTGGGCAGATATGATGATGATGATGATGATGAAGCACAGAATAAATAATAGGTATAACCTTAAAATATGTTTGTTACACTTTTTAGAATTAGGTAAAATGCGACTTTCATTGTGTCATAGGTATGCAAATAACACATTGGAAACTTGCAGGACTATTTTCATAGTAAAATAAATGTAACTATTGCGGATACTTACCTATTTTATACCTAATAGGTACACTTTTACGTAATTCTAAAATATGAAGAAAACATTATTATTTTTAAATTATAGCTCATTAATGAAAATTGAATATCATGAAAAATATGACACTAAATTACTACGTGTTGCCACTCTGTAAATACGCTCTTCAATAAATATACTCTGTGACCGACAATAATTTTATTGTCAATGTCATCATTACAGCAGCAGTCAATAATTTTACAATATTTTCATTGTTTGTGTCACAGACTGAATAATATTGAATGTTTGTGTGTAGTTTGACACTGTTGACTTTGTAATTTGTGCAGTGTATCTTGCGTGGTTGTGGTTGTTGCTATTTTTGCACTGAACATCATTTAAATTTATTATTTTTAGCAGTGGTTTTTATTGAAAATGTTTTAATCACATCTATGGATTGACTGTAATACATTCCTTTTTATTTTGTTAATTACCATTTTTGGTCTTAATATCATACCACTTTCACATTTAGTTAATTTTAAATACTATAGATGATGATTCCTGTTTTACTAGTAATTTTTTGCGCAAGTTTTTCTCTTGGTGATAAAAATATAAAATACGCGGCAATAATATTCAGACATGGAGATAGGACTCCGGTGACTCCGTACCCCACAGATCCTTGGCGAAATGAGTCTCTTTGGCCGGTAAATTTTGGTGAACTTACGAATATTGGTAAAATGCAACATTATGCATTTGGGCAGTGGCTGAGGCAAAGATATTCGGTAAGTTGATACTTTTTGTATATGTATGTTCATATTAATATCATAATTCATTAAATAAACTTAGAAACAGGACATAAATAACAAGCTGAAGCAAATTGAGTGTTTTTTTAGACCACAGTGATAATTCTCATACTGATATTTGTGGTACTGTACTAAAATATTTCACAATAACATTTCTAAAATTCTAAATATCCAATTTTACATCCAAACAGGCTGCTTTAAAAAAAAATAACAAAGGTGCTAATTCCACATAAACAGTCACCAGTTTGTGAATTGGTAACTTAAAACCAGACAACTATCAGTTTTTATCAAGCAAAGTTAAACATCATATTATTATGATTGTACAGAATGTAGGACATACATCATACTAAACTAGTATATTATATAATACCTTTCTATCAGTTAGTAGTTAATTAATTCTCTAGTTTTTAATTACGCTTTTAACCATAAGTATTTATACCCTGTTGGGAACAAGCTAGATGATTTAATTATTGTCACACATGTATGCCTGGCCAGCACATCCTAATATTGACTACTGAGCAAGTAATCAATCACCTCAAAATGATCATCATGTAAACATTGTATTATTGTATTAAAGGAGGATGTCAAAAATGTATGCACGAGTAGGGCCATTAATAAAAAGATGTAGGTCATCGAAAAACTTAAAGGAGACTGCTTGTGATTACTGTGTGATTTAAGTTGGTGGGTACATTTCGCCCATCATCCTTTACATATTACTTACATAAATGGACCTTAAACATTTTTGTATGATTGTAGAAGCTAGGATTTTAAAGATACAACTTTCACCCATATATACTGGGCAACCAACCATCAAGTTGCTGAAACCATACCAAACTAATTAATGAATGTTTTCTATTTTCAGCATTTACTGTCCCAAGATTTTGATCCAAATGAAATTTACATACGCTCTACAGATGTTGACCGCACACTTATGTCAGCACAAGCTAATTTAGCTGGTGAGTATTGATTTAGAACCCTAAGAACTACTTGAATAAAACTGATGATGATCATATTATGGTTGACTACCTCTAATTGTTAAACAACTACAGCTGTTATTCAATGATAACCTAGTTTTTATAGCCCAATATTTTATATAACCTTAGTATGAACTGAAGATCGTATAATACTGCCTAAAAAGTTGCATTTGACTACCAACCTAGTTATACCTTATTTCTTCCCACTGACAGTATTTAAATAAATAAATATTTGGAACTTTTTAAATATCATCATCAAGCCCAAAGTAAATTAATATAAGCTTGAGTTATGAGACAATTGATAAACATACATAAAAAATAACCAAACTCTGAAACAAAAATTATAAAAATATTTGTTTTGACTCGAGAATCGAACCCGAGACCCCTTGCACAGAAGTCGTATACACACCCCACTGTGCCACCGAGGCAGTTGGAGTTTTGAATGACTAACCTACCATACCACATCGCAATTTTCAATATATCAAATATACAATCAATGTAAGACATTATTTGCTACTATAGGCTGAAATATACTTACAATGATATCAATTTAGGTTCTTTATTATATAGTTATATACATTTACTAGAAGTCGCGCGGGGCTTCGCTCCCGTCGCTTTTGTTTGGCCCCTGCTCAGCTCCTATACCATCAGACCAGACATCACCCTACTGCCAGTAGGGTGATGTCTTGTCTGATGGTATATAGCCTATAACTTTCCTCGGTAAATGGGCTATCTGAAACTCAAAGAATTTTTCAAATCGGATCAGTAGTTCCTGAGATCCTAGCGTTCAAATAAACAAACTCTTAAGCTTTATAATATTAGTTTAGATTTCTTTTCTATACCAAGATGTGTTAAGCAACTGCCAAATTTTTTACACTAGGATTATACCCTCCATCGGGCAACACAGTGTGGAATACCAACTTAATGTGGCAGCCTATACCTGTTCACACTGTTCCTGAATGTGAAGATGAACTACTAGCTATGAAGAAACCCTGTCCAGCATATGATAAAGAATTCCAAAGATATATTTCGTCAAGCACTTACAAAGAAAGACTGAGCAAATATCGGGACTTGATGGAGTAAGTACATTATGGCAAACCTATAATTATCTACTCATCTCAGTGTCCTTTTCCTTCCCAAGATAATTGGCATGTCTAAGAGAGGATCAACGGAAAAACCTGTAACTGTTTAGCCCGAAACATAATATCATCCATTTGGAAGAAGTCTTGTGTTTAACACTGAGAGTAGTAGATGCCATAGCAGCACAGTAAATTTTAAATTTTAAATATTAAGACATCATATATGAGAGATGACATAAGACGTCCATTGTTGGACGTGAACCCCCTTATAACAAAATACGGACTAAGAATTAAACCACATTTAAATTGACATAAGCCATTGTTTTAGTGTTAAAGATGTCAATTTAAACTTGGTTAAACGCTTAGTCTGTATTTTGTAATAAGGGAAAAATTTCAAGAGATTTCTTTCTTTCGTTCAATCTGCATATGAGCAGGTCCATTGAAAATCTGTTAGGGAGGCCTATTAAACCTCACAACAAAGTTATCTTTTGTATATCCAAAATACTATTTCTCAAGTTCGTCTGTCATTCCTACTTGTAAAGAAACGAAAAAAAACGGATTATAAATCTATTAGGTGTACCGAAACATTCTTCGATTATATTTGTTAGTTATAACTTATTATCTATGTACCTATAAATAACAATACTTGATTACGAATGCACTTTGTTCAATATTTTATGCATTGTATCTAATGTAAAGAATCCATGATGTCACTGTTCAGGTTATTGTAATGCTATTATTACTGCTGATTATGAATTAAAGCATTACCATACATAATCAGTAGATTAAAATACAGCTATTGTGTTACACATTTTTATAAATTACATTTATTCAAATAGTTCCAATTTGCATGTAATTTTAAGTATTGTATTACAAAGAATGTTTAGAAACGGTACTTGTGACGTATGTATAATTATGTAGGATGATTGGTAAAGTTTATGATTAAATTCCTAAACTGGGTGTTACTGTATAATCGATGTAGCGTCTGATTAAGAATACATAATGTCACTACCCCATCTCAACCCGTGGGTGTTGTAAAACGCGTCTAAGGGAATAACCTTATGCAGACAAGAGTACTACAAGAAAAGAAACATTTGAAACAAACCCTATACCAACCCGTCTGGCCAGCGTGGTATAGTAGGCTAAATTCCCTCCACATTCTGTGTGTGTGGGCACGCCCAGCAGTGGGGTGTTTATGGGTTGAAATGATGTTGTAGGATCCGCACAAACTAAATCATCAAAATCAGTCCAGGTGTTTACGAGAATTTCAGTGACAAACATACGAGTACATACAGATAAATTATAATTATAACAATCATATTGTTTTCCAGTTATCTTTCAGCATACACCGGGATGGAAGTAAAAACCTACTATGACATTGATGACATCTATAGTACATTGTATATTGAATCTCTTTACAACTTCACATTGCCTAACTGGACACATTCGGTTTATCCTGACAAAATGCGGGAGCCGGCATGTTATAGGTAAGCATTGCTTCATTATAACAACAACACCATTACGCCTTTTTCCCGAAGAGCCAAGCAGGCAAAGGTACTGTCAGACAACTTTCAGTTTAACCAGTTTTCAAACATGCTATATTTTTGTTCATTATGTTGAAAGTTCAGTTTCATTAAACATTCAAATTTACTTTTTTATATCATCAAACAATTGACATGAATGCATAACCTGTCTATACAAAATCATCTCTGAATAGTAAGAAACAAAGTCACATTCCACATCTTCTCTCTGTCATACAAACACCTTATTAAAGAAATTAAATAATAATTATTACCTAATTGAATAATCATTTACAGATATTTTTTCATCACCTGTTTAAAAAACTATTATTTTTGTTGACTTGGAGTTTTTATCAAGATGACATTAAAATATTTATAGACAAAGAAAGATATAGTTTGACACGACTAGCTATGCATTGGAACTACAAAAATGCTGTCCCATTGTTATGTCTCATTTGAAAGCACAGTTTCGCCCTCCTTGTGACGTCATTACTGGACAGAAAGCTACGATTCAGACCAACCGGCTCGCATCGGCCCGCGCCGGGCGGCATTTTACAATGCGTTAAAGAACATTGAAATGTATCAACAGTAATTACAGTTCATATTTGCATGCAACTTACGCATAGTTACCTCCGTCGGCATCCCGCGACGCGTCTCGACGGCCGACCGGCTCCGACCGTAAGTTGCATGCAAATATGAACTGTAATTACTGTTGATACATTTCAATGTTCTTTAACGCATTATAAAATGCCGCCCGGCGCGGGCCGATGCGAGCCGGTTGGTCTGAATCGTAGCAAAGTCGGAAGTCAGACTATAGTCCATAGATATACAATGTATCCTTTGTCAATATTGAATGTGTATATGTATGTCTGCACCTCATGCTGATAACGAGTTATAATCAACACAATAAACAATCCTCTTTCTATTGATCTTGATATTGCATGTCTATATTCATCATCATCATCATATCAGCCCAATGACGTCCACTGCTGAACATAGGTCTCACCTAATTTCCGCCACAGCGAGCGTTTTTAAGTTCTCGAGTGGCGGCCACGTACTGGAAAGCGCAGCGTGGGGCGGCCCCCCGCCAGATGGACCGACGATCTGGTAAAGATTGCGGGTGGCCGTTGGATGCGGGCGGCACAAAATCGCTCGCTGTGGCATGTCTATATTATCTGCACAAAATTACCTAGACACTTAGATCATGCTATGATAGGGTCTTATATCTAAATATTGCATTTTGAAACAATTTTATAAATAAAACACACCCTATTCTTTCTCTATAACGCACTGCGGAGAGGGTACACTGCGAAGTGCTACTTAATGTAATTCTTAAAACATTTCGGTGGGGTATGAACCCCCAAAACCTCCCCTGGCTACGCCCATGCACCATATTAATATAAAAGAAATGTGCAAAAGATTAATAATAATTAAATTAACTATTTCAGTTTCACAACACCAACCGGAACACCATTGCTAGCCCGTTTAAAAGTGGGTCCTTTATTGAAACATATTCATACTCACTTAGTCAACGCAGTGAAGGGGGCTGCTCATTATCGAAAAGTACAAATGTATAGCGGTCATGACCTGACAGTTGGGAGCATTCTTAATGCTTTGGGCATATATAACGGAATATGTCCTTGTTATACGTCGGCTGTGTTTTTTGAGCTTATAATTGGTAAGTAGATGCTTTTCATTTTCAGTTTTTGACGGTTAAACTGAAAAGGTGTCGTCATTTCAACCCATAAACGTCCCACTGCAGGGCACTGATCTCCTCCAAAGAATGGGGACGGAATTTAGCCTACTATACCACGCTGGATAGACGGGTCGGTATAGGGTATTGTTTCGAATCTTCCTTTTCTCGACGCGCTCTTGTTGCTTTAGGTTAATCCCTTAGTCACATTGTACGACAACCACGAGTTGAGATGGGGTAGTGTACATACATAAATTACACCCAATGAAAAGGTGTGGTGGTTCATAATTTTACTTACTCACACACAATAAAAATAACGATATAACAAACCTGTTTATATGTGAAATGGTTTGGAGTTTCAATATTGAAACTGGTCAATAATTACATTATTATCAAATGAGGCAACACTTGCGTCTTATAAAGTACAGCAAATGTAAATTGATTCCTTGTTAGAGACACTGAATTGATGCACCTGACAATTGATGCATTGTCAGGTGCATCAAAGCCACTAACCATTTTATACAATAACAAATATTGCACAGCAATATTGCTTTAACTGCCGCACTGAAAGACGTCAATTAGCAGTAATCTGTCATTAACACAATTTTTTTCATTGAATAATCGTCTTTTAGTCGTAGAGACCTAAGTATTACACGTTTTTAATAAATAAATATTAAACTTAAGTAACGTCTCAGAGTACGGCGTTTAGTCACACCGCTTTAAGAAGAATGTAAAAAGCAACAATGTCGTCAAAAATATCGTAATGAAGTCAAACAAAAATATAAAAGGTAGTTCATAACATATTTGGGTGCATATACGACTCCGGTTTTTGTAATTATGCAAATAAAAATATTGCTTTTGGCAATTTTTCGTGACACCAGTTATTTCGTAAGTAGTTTATGGTGTTGTTATTGATTTCTGTAGAGCTGCGGAGCCTTCTTTAGCTATGTGATTTTCGAATTAGTTACTAAGAATATAACATTGACTATATACTACTTCTCGGAGTCAGTCCATTGTTGGACATAGGCCCGCCTATGTTTGCCTACTGGTAAGTTTCGCCTTCAGCATCCAATTACCTTGCCTAATGATTATAACCTGAAATATGTGTCGATCTGTTATAAAATGTCCAGTACCAGGCAAGCGCGGTATATTGTACGGCGCTAAGGAAACTCACGAAATATACATTGCAATATACATACAAAATGTACTTGAAGCTGTACACAGCGTTGTTTAAAGCGTACTTTTGAATAAACAAGGAAATAAATCTAAGTGAACGGTGTTGTGACAAGGTCTGTTACTACCGGAAAATTGATTTTTTATTGAATGTTTATTCAATTAATCCTTTAAATAATTTACAAATTTAATTAAAATTTGTCTATCTCACTTGTCCAGTTTTTAGCTTAATAATATATTAAGTAAGGATAGTTGTATGTTTGGATAAAAAAAATATATATATTATAATCCTTCCTAAAGCGCCGTGCCACATTGATTAGTCGTTGCAAATATGAATATGTGCATAATCTCTGTTTTTGTTTCCATTCACTATCGTATTTGAAGCAGTACTAATAGGTAAATTGTTATTTAGTCCCAAATACCTATTAGTCTTCTACGCTTTTTCATTTGAATGCCAAAGCGGTGGCTTTGGCAAAAGCAACATTTTGCATTCAATTGGTAAATTATGGTGATATCCTATGCAAATACAACCTATTATAAAAATGATACGCATTTTCTATTGTCCGTTTGTCGGCTGTTGTTAAGTGTTGTTCTAAGTTTAATCAGTCTGTTTATTTCTCTATTTTCAGACAATACAACGTCTACACACTACGTGAGAATTTTGTATAGGAACTCGACTGACATAAAAGAGCCGGTTGTATTGGATATACCGTACTGTGGTACAATGTGTCCTGTCTCTAGGTTCACGAAGCTATATAACAATCTTCTAACCGTCAACTGGGAATACGAATGTAATAAACAGGTAATTACGAATAATACAGTCTTTTGCAATGTATTTTACGCCTATTCGAGGAAACGGGACTGTTGTCTGAGGACGAAAATGGTAGAATGACCAGAACACACTATATAGAACTCTTCTTTGTACCAATACTTATATATATAAATTACTCTCACTAAACTTTTTTCCTTTCTCAACTTTCCCACTCTTCCCATTTATCTAAGTCCATACCTACAATATCTATGTTCCGTTCATATTCGGAACCTTCGCTCTGCCCATAATCGTCTTCTAGTTTGTCCTTCTCATTCTACCAACTTTGTACAACTTTCTTTGTTCAATCTATTCTTCTTTGGAATGAGCTTCCGCTTGAAATTAGGATGTCGGGCAATCAGCTCACGTTTAAAATCAAAGTTCGTAAACTTTTTCTCGATAAAGCAGTAGAATCTTCATAAATCGTGTTAATTTTAAAAGTGTTTTTCATTAGTTGTAGATTCTGCATCTGGAATGTGTAAGGGACATGCTATTTTTCAAGTATATTTAATTTTCTAATTATATATTTTATTTTTCAATAATATGAATAAATTGCAACTGGTATGTGTAAAGTAAAAATGGAATTTTAAATGGTGTATAATAAGGTAAATCTTTTTCATTTAAGTACAATGTTTTATTTTTACACGTAGAAGATGCAAAATATGCCAAATTTTGGTGAAATTGAACTTGAACTCTTAAGAACGGATTTTACAATAAGTATTTTAACAGTAGTTTTAGAACATTAGGTATTTGTACCCTTTTATAGGCAGGTTTAAATAAATAGTTTTATTACCTATATACCACGCGAGCGAAGCAACGACTGGCAACTAGTGTTTTATATATATAGATAGTCTTCTTACTAAACAATCAAATTCTCACTATATTATAACAAAAATGTGTTTTGTATTTTGTATTACAGTTTCCATCACTACTTGGAGCGTCATTTGTCATCGGGCTGTGTTTGTTTGTTTCAATTTACATCGCCCACAAAATATATTTCGCGAGAGTTTATCAACAACATCGGTAAGTACTTTTTGATATATATATACTCGTAAATGTTCATCACGATATTACGCCTAATGACGTCAACTAAGGCCAAATGTTCTTCCATCTCTGAGTACGGGTCTCTCATTGTCTCTCACGTGGTGCTATAACAACCTTTATACCCGAAGGGGTAGGCAGAAGAGCATCACACCAATGTTTCGTCAGCTATGTTAGGTCTCATATAACAAAAGGCGAGCCTAGTCATAATCATAGTCATAATCTTTATTTCATTTGGATCAAATACATGATACTTATTAATGTCATCGTTACAACCCACAAATTATGTCCCACTGCTTGCCACGGGTCTCCTTCAAACAGGAGGGAATTTAGCCTACTATAACGCACTGGCTAGACGGGTTGATATAGGGTTTTGTTTCGAAATTTCCTTTTCTCGCAGTACTCTTGTTGCTTTAGGTTAATCCCTTAGTCACCTTGTACGACACCCACGAGTTGAAATGGGGTAGTGACATTATGTATTCTTAATCCGTCGCTACACAGATTATATTCATGGGGGTCAGTCGCCTCGAGGGAAGTCAGTGTTCGTCAAGCTGGTCTAACTTGGTAGTCAGTTAAGATGTACTTTAACATTCCTTCACCTCTTAACTCAATGCCCAAGATACACCCTCACACGACTACACCACGAACAACTCTGCCACCATCAGCAGCTTATCCCGTACAACCTAGAATCAATACTCACCGACAACACCACAATTTCATGACACATCTTACCAAAATTGTAAACAGCTTAAAACAGTTCAATAACACCTAACCATTAAAACCAATATACACACATTTACACCCTCACACCCTCAACATTCAATCTTTTTTTTTTTTATTATATAAATAATCTTCCAATTCATAAGTAACTAGTTCCTTGTCTAATCTGTATCAAATAGCAGATAGCAGCGCATTGCGTCGCAATAAACTCCTTCCCGGGGTGGTTTAGCCCTGGGGAGACACTAAAAAAAAACTTGTCACGGTGGGTAAATTCTGGCACATATACTGCACAATATATACATACATTTAATAACTTTATAATATCCAGAAACGAATGCATTATACTCGTATAAAGTAATATTAATAATATCATTTCTTTTTCAGGGCAAACATGGTATATGCAAATATACTAAGTCCAACGGTGACTCCTATCAAAATGGCTGATTCTTAGATAATATACATGTAATATTTCGTATTCAAATGCTGTCAAATATTGTAATAACGAAAATTACAGAGACCATATAGGTATATTGTTTCAAACAAATTACATCGATATCGTAATCGATAAGTCGATTGTCAAGATTCCGAGTAGACCCTCTGAAACGACTTTTCACTGTTTATTAGATCGAAGCCTGACGCATTATATATATATCCATAGATATGTCTGATAACCAGTGTGATTTGCTTTCATTGAAAATTATAAATGAAAATTTGTCCTTTAAATGTGCAGTCGCTTCTCTTGAAATGGCCCTAATTCATAAGAGTTAAAAAAAACTGTATTACGGTCAATTGTAAAGTATTAATTAGTATTTAATTTGGTATAAATATTAACTTTAATTTGGTATCAATGTAAACTTAAATTTAGTATCAGTGTAAACTTTAATTTGGTATCAATGTAAACTTAAATTTGGTATCAGTGTAAACTTTAATTTGGTATCAGTGTAAACTTAAATTTGGTATCAGTGCTTAAATTTGGTATCAGTGTAAATTTGAATTTGGTATCAATGTAAACTTCAATTTGGTACATATCAATATAAACACTTGCTCAAAACTTTGGTGTGTTTAAATATAATAAACATACATTTATATAATAATATTTGTATTATGATATTAATTGCTTCTGTCATATTTGTATCTATCATAGATAATTATAGATTGTACCCAAGTTGCCTATAATATATAAATCGTGTCATTTTCTAGACTCAACCAGTGTTCATACCAAATTTTTGGTCATATTTTTAATCTATAAGATAATTTTAGTTAAAAGACTGAATTCTCCAAATTTTTCAAATGAGGCTATAAAAATAAATATAAAGTTCATTTAGCACTTTGCAGACTTGTAACCAATATCTTATGAAATGTTATTATTATTGTATCCCAGTATGGGTATGGGTGATTTATGTATCCCAGTATAATAAAACAACTGTATGGAGTGAATGAAATTTTATTTAGTAAAATAATTTTTGATGTTAAGGTATAAAACACGGCTTGCTTATTGTTTTATGACCAGAATATATTAAAGTGGAAATGTACACACTCAAGATGTAACAGTGAATGTTACATTTGAGGCGAAGTTTGAGTTGGCTAATCTGCAAATTATGACTCTTATAACATTCCTTTTGACAACTTCTGTGGTCAAAAGTGAGGTTAGTCAGTATTAGTTAGCGTAGATTATTTGAATTTCCATTACAAAATTCTTGGGTTAACAGTACAGCCTTAACGCAAGATTTAAATTTGATTGATAACGCTGGCACCAGTCCTGAGAGAAGCCTGCGCTGTCCTGGCCCGTGTTGTTTAGATAAGGCCAACTGATTCATTTAATTCCTGGATTATTCTTGTGGTGTGCAGACGTTTTGTGTTTTAAAAAATAATTCGGGATAAATGCGGCGACGGTTGAAAAATGGAAAATGTTTAAAGAACATCTCTGTAATATTAAAATAAGAGTTCACAAACATACTAGAAAAAGAAATCGTAAAGAATAAAAGACTTTAGATGCGAATATGGCTAAGTGATTGATCCGTCACTGGAGCTTGCTGCTAGAACAACTAAGATTAGAAGATCCTTCCGAGTACAGATCGGTATTTTTCAAGCACAAGCATTCGTGCTCTCTATACAACTGAACAAATTTTAATGTTTTGTCCTCATTCAGTTTTTCCTTGCCATAGCGGCAAATCTTAACAAAAACAAACGTGTGAACAATTTACGAATATGCGCCAGCGACTGGCGCCATGTGTCTACACGTGTCCGCAACACTGGCTTAGGGGGTTGAGGGGGGATAAAACAAAGCACCTACTTACTAAGATCTGTGTAAGTTAAAGTCGCGGGCCAAAGCTAGTCGTATACAAACTTTAAAACTAAAACTGACTAATATTTTTTTTACATCCATGTACATATTTTTAACATTTTGTATTTTTATCTAATGGTGGGTCCCTCACTCACGAGGTACCTCGCTTGAGGGGCTCGTGAAAGCCAAACGAGTGAGGTACTCACATTTTAGCAATGAATCCCCTCATTCCTCATTTGTTCCTCACTCTTTTACACATACAGATTAAACAGAATCGCTCACGAGTAATAACCATGAATAGCGAGTGAGTGATGAACGAATGAAAATTTTAAGCTTAGATTAAGAATGCAATTACGTAGTACCACAGAATATGTAATAATACGCATGTAGTAGTACCTACTAAGCATTGTTGAATAGCGTTAGAATGTTCTACTCGTGATATAAATATTTCAATCTTTAAGATTAGGTACAATTATTTTCCAAATTCATGTCTAGTGTTTGAAATTTATTGTAATATTACCTACACTATGTTGTGATGACTTTATTGATGTTTATTGTAATAATACATTATGTGTGATACATATCTATAGGTATATTTTAAAATCCCGTAAAAGACAATTAGGTCGATCATTCTAACAAATGGATTTATTATTATGTTATTAATAAATCCATTTTGAATCGGTGGTATACTAATAATGAAAAGAACTACATAAAATATATTGTATATTTTAAAATTTATATGAGTAATTGAATGATTACGTATTTTTACGAATTTCATACATTAATTATATACACATAAATTAATTTGAATAAATATATTACGGGTTAATCTTTATTTGTTTTATTTCACCATCTCAATTTCAACCCGTTAACGTCCCACTGCTGGGTACGGGTCTCCAAAGACTTTGTTGTAACAACTGGCTGGCTAAAGGTACAATTCGGATCTAAGCAGCACGCAGCAGTTCTGCGCAGCACCACTGGTCCCCATACATTCTCTATAGGTTTATATGAGAAGTCATTCTAACATTCTTTCTCTTCAACGCACTGCGAAGAGGGCTCACTGCGAAGTGCTACTTAATGTAATTCTTAAAACATTTCGGTGGGGTATGAACCCCCAAAACCTCCCCCGGCTACGCCCATGCGCCATATTAATATAAAAGAAATGTACAAAAGATTAATAATAATTATTATTAACTATTTCAGTTTCACAACATCAACAGGGACACCATTGTTAGCCCGTTTAAAAGTGGTACATAATTTGTAATATAATAACATTATTCAGCTATCCGCCAGTAAAAACCCCATTGAAATCGGTTTAGTAGTTTACCTCAAACAAACAGAAAGACAGACAAAAATGTTACCAATCGTGTTTTTGTTTTAAGTAACGTACCTACATTCTTTCATATGCCTACTCTAAAAAGCTGTTATTTTGATATTTAAAACAGATAGTTAAATGTTATTTATTATGTACAAAGAACTAAAATTAAACTTTTTTATTATATGATTGGGTATCCTTTCATAGAATAACACATAGCGTGCATCAATCGACATCTTGTCAATTCTAAAGCCATTGAATAAATATTTGACTGGCCTGTTGGTCTAGTGGTTAGTGACCCTGACGGCTAAGCTGCAGGTCGTGGGTTCGATCCCCACCCAGGACAAATCTTTGTGTGATGAGCATAAAGGTTTGTTCTGTGTCTGGGTGTAATTTATCTATAATATGTATGTATTTACAAAAAAAAAATGTATTTAAGTAGTATATATCAGTTGTTTAGTAACCATAACACAAGCAAATATAATTGCTTACTGTGGGACTAGATGGCGCTGTGTGAATGTGGTAGAATATTAATATTATTATTATACAACAGCGCAACACTTCAGCCGCGCAGCACTGCTGCCGAGATCGGAAACGTACTAGTTTACTAGGGTAAACTTTACACTCTTCACTTTGTCAAATGAATGCGTAACAAAACCAATAGCCTTCTAAAGAACCAATCCATGTCCGATTTGCCCTAAAAGATATTTCAAGGCCAAAAAAAATCATTTTGGTGATAGATCTATAAATCTATTTTGAGTAGGTACGAATCTATCAAGATACACATTTACATTATTAAATTTAAATGACTAGGATAGGCAAGTGGTTAAACGTTGTCGATTCAAGTCAGTTGCCTAGCCGTAGTAGCCGTTTAATTGAATGGCAAATATCGCTCGGGCATTTAGTTGAACGCCGCCGTTTAGTAAATCAGCTAGGCAGTTAATTAAATGGCTGATTTAACTAGTTGGCTGCGACATATCCATGCCTAATTACAGCTTTCTGGTACTAAAAGTCTTTGAGCTAAGCTGTGGACAAACAAACGGACGCACTCGGCAAAACAAAAACTACGTAAAGAGGTATACCTACGTAGGATATATAATGGCGTAACTACTCGTAGAAGGACCGGGTGGTGCTGCAAGTGTTATTTAACAGTTATGAACATCTCCCTAATTGATTCAACCCCCGACGCAATATAAGTTTGACGTGTCTGTTTGCCTATCTGAGGTATCGTAACTCCAAATTAAAGAGTCGGTTTTGATCCGGTTTTTTGTTGGAAAGCTGATAAGATCATGATGGTTCTTAGACGTTTTATCAAAATATGCCGTTTTCAAGATTTATACATTGCTACTACGACAGCGTTTCCAAGAACTGCGTCGTCCGAGATTAACCTGAAGAGGCTTCCTTAATGGTAAAGATTCAATTTTCCACCAGTTTTAGTTAAAAAATGCGCTGAAAATCTTTCTATACCCCTTACTTTTTTAATAAACCAGAGCTTCCACGAGGGGAAATTTCCTGACCCACTAAAAATCTCACTCATAAAACCTATTCACAAAAAAGGAGACACCTACACCCCTTCCAATTATAGACCTATAGCTTTACTACCTACTTTTTCAAAAATATTTGAAAAGGCGATGTGTAACAGACTATACAATTACCTAGAAAAAAACAATATTCTCGATGATAGCCAAAATGGATTTAGGAAGTCTAGATCCACCACTCTAGCTGTATACAAATATATCCAAATGGCACTTCAACACATTAACGACAAAAAACACGTAGTAGGGGTCTTACTCGATATGACAAAAGCATATGATAAAGTGTTATGCAACATACTTCTTAATAAATTATATGGCTCCGGAATCCGCGGTCCATCATATCAATGGTTTAAATCTTATTTAGAAAATCGAACCCAAATAGTTCAAATTGAAAACTGTAACTTAGAAACAAAAGAACTAAAAACAATACGATCACAAGAAAGATTAATGTCATGCTCAATCCCGCAAGGCAGTGTTTTGGGATGCTTACTATTTCTACTATACATTAATGACCTACCAAAAGTATTAAATAAAGAAGAAACTTTACCAGTTCTATTCGCAGATGATATTTCAATATTGATAAAATATGACAACACTATTACCCCTAATGACACATTACAGCAAACACTACAAACTGTAACATGCTGGCTCCATGACCATAACTTAGAATTTAATTATAGCAAAACAAAAACTATTCAATTTAGATCATACAACAAACCTGCCATAGATGTAAACACAACTTCTTGAAACTGTTGACACTTTTAACTTACTCGGGATTCATATAGATACACACATAAATTGGAAAACTCATATAGAGTGTACAAAATCAAAATTATCCAAATTCATTTATGCCCTTTTTCAACTTAAAAGTAGTACAGATGTTAAAACAGCCTTATCTGCATACTATGCTTATGCCTACTCATTGCTAAAGTATGGTATTATGCTATGGGGGAATAGTGTAAATAGCGAGGATTTATTTATACTACAAAAAAAAATGTATAAGAATAATAGCCCAAATAGATAACCGAGATCACTGCAGACCATTTTTTATTAAATATAAATTATTGACCCTCCCATCCATTTATATACATGATATCTGTTTATTTGTCTTCAAAAATATTGATTATTTTACCAAAGTTAAAGATACCCACAATGTTAATACCCGTAATAAAGGCGGGCTTTATTTACCTCATTCTCGAATCAAATTGTTAAACCAAAGTCCATATTATATGGCAGTAAAAAAATTTAACAAGTTACCTAAAGATATAAAACAAGAAACAAAACAAATACCCTTTAACCGAAAATTAAAAGCATTTCTCATAGAGAAAGCATTTTATTCAGTAGAAGAATACTTTGAAAACGCAAAAATAAAAAAATAAATATTATAATCTCAATTTACATAAATAAATAAATACCTTAAAACCAAAAGAAACCCTCTATCCTAAAATATCGTATCTTTATCTTTAAATTTTATGCTTACATTAAATTTATATTTGTCATATTATAGTGATGATAGATATAAGTCATGTTTTTGATATAATATAATGTAGATTTAAGTTTATTAATATAAATTTCGAATAATATTTAGATTATTAGATAATAAGATGTATGTAATAGGTTTACGTGTGTTCCTATAATTTATCACTATGTTTAGAAGTTAGTAATAGATAAGTACATAAGTTTTTATTTACTCGAACCCAGGAGTTTTAGAGCAAATAAAACTTAATGTGCCCGACAATTACTTAAAGAAACGTAAGAGGCCCATGTCTATTAGCGGTACCGAAAGGCAAGACAAAGTTGCTCGACAAAGTCCCTCTGACGCGTGCCTTACTGACGCTCAATGAGGTATCACTAGACATAGACCTTTTTAGTTGCACTCTGAGTGAATTCGCAGAAGTGACTTTGAAGTGTGTGTGTAAATATTAGATTTACGAATATTAGATTTAAGCATAGATTTATTATTTGTACCTTAGGAGTTAAGTATCGTATTGTCGCATTAGGTTTCCTGTAAGGACAGTATGTATTAAGATTAAATAAATAAATAAATAAATATTATACCCTCATTTTTGCAATGCCTGTCAACGGCGCTAAGTCATGAACTAACCTATTATATAAGACCTTGTACCACTTAGTTGCAAATAAATGTTTGAAGTTTGAAGTTCGAAGATCTTTTTTTTAACCAATAAATCATAAATGACAACTACTTTAGAAAAAAACTACAATAATGTACCTAATAATAATTATAATATTCTACCACATTCACACAGCGCCATCTAGTCCCAAAGTAAGCAATTATATTTGCTTACTACTTAAATACATTTTTTTTTGCACAATGCTATAATAATAAAAAGAAGTGGGTAGTGTGAAAAACTTCAGTGAGACGTGACAATACTGACAGTTGTGAAAGTAACTTTAAATGTAGTGTGTAATTTGTAGTTTTATTGAAGCAGTTGAAAATTATATTTCTTCCAGATGACCGACATGGTAATAGGTGACGCCTTCAAATTATCGGTGACCCCTCGTGGCACCATCTGTCTCCGCCTTAGAGACCAAGTCATGTAAGTGGTTTTATCTATATGTCGCTGCGCGTGTAATCTCATGTGTAGGCATGGCGTGGGCAAGTCATCAATCGAAGTCATCATCTCTCTTTTAAAAACACTTAGAGGTTTTAGAAAGTTTTTTTGATTATGTGAATTTACGGAAAGAACGCTCCGAAAGTAGCATAAATTGTGTTCCCCCCATGCCTCTATTTACCTAACCTAAAAATCTGATTATAATCACAATGATAACGTATATTAAATACTTACAAATCAAATTATTTTGAACGTTTTTGAGTTATTGCCGAAGAACTGCGCTACTCAAAAAAAGGATGTACGTAATTTTGTTTCGGAACCCTACATTAAGCATGGTCCGATATGCTCCTAACCGGTTTTTAATATTTTAGAGTGTACATGACGATTGACAGCGCAGTGCTAATAACCAATGCTAAGAAGAAAATAACAATTGCTGTATCGCAGTCTGGTGCGGCTGCAGCGCTCATACATCCCAATGGACGCGTCTACCGCTATGGATCCCGCGTGGAAATAAAAGCCATTCATCAACAGGGCAATAACAAGTTAGTTAAACATATTAAATGGTATGATTTCGAACTATATACATACGTTTATATTTCATTACGATGGTGCCAAAATGAGACCAAAATGAAGTATAACCGTTCCCGTTTATCAAATCTCCACGTGTGCCATTTTAAATGAATTATTCCACCGGCTCACACATCATGAAAAATATTTCGTCATCTTTTTACCGGTCATTTACATTGGCTAAGCAGCGAAATTTAGTTTGAACAATAATTAATAATAATGAGTTGGTAAGTATAAGGTCGATAATTAATTGCAGGTACGCGAAAATGTCGCACAGGGGTGTAACATTCACGGCGGAACAGATTCCAGTTGTGTACATCTTAGATGAAGCTGGCACGCGCACTACTAAAGACACCTTCATGGATATGAGCCATAATTTAACCTACAATGTTTTCTACAAGTATGTCAGTCATCTTTTTGTATTATGTAGGTTCTTAGCTAATGGATGAACAGGTACAGTAAAGCTGTGCTACATGGCTGTAAACTTGGCTTCCACAGAGGTGCACTTGGTGGATTCCAACCGTGTAGCCGGCTGTTGTAAACCAAATTTTATACGAACCATGCGGATGGCAACCAAGCACCCACCAAGGTCACTCTGTGGGAACGCAAGTTTATAACCGTGTAGAACACCAATTAGTGACCGTTTCTCGGAATGGTACCTAGCTCCCTAACCGCGTTACAGGACAGCTCTCTTAGTGACTACTTCTCGGAATGTCACGTAATAGGTAGGTTAGGTACCTCGCTACCTACCGCTCCCATAGTGTTTATTTCTTGGATGAGAAAATGTGTAGTCTACAAAAAATTGCGCAATCAATCAGCTAATATAGATACTATGACTACTTATAACCAATGAAGTACCTACATAAAAATATTTTGTAGGTAAATGCTTATATTAATAATAGTGAGTGGTAGAATTTCACTGAAAAGAACGCAGCTGCTTGTCATAAAATATAGTATAATCCCTGTCGTAGTGCCTAAAGAATAGTGGCAACTACTTTCACTGATTCCATTCTCCCAATAGGCTCGGGACGGAAGACTGCAGAAGAAACAAAACTATTGAAGTAGTGAAATTATAGTTGCGGTAAATAGAGGGATCCTCAGCAACCCATTAATGTCCCACAGCTGGGCTCGCGTCTGCTCTCCTCTATCTAAAGAGCTGAGAGGGTTAAGGCCATAATTCACACACGCTAGCCTAGTGCGGGTGGTAATAGGGAGATAGTATTTTGATAATAAAGTAATATTATGGTATGTGTGTTTTGAGCAGCGGGTCTCGTCATGGTCCGGCGTACATGAACGAGGCGCTGTCATTGCTGCATTTGGCACAGTATTGGCAGACCTACGACGGCTACGAAAACTGGATAATTAACGACATACACATAAATCAGAATGCAGACGGCCACGTCAGGTAATTATTTGCATTATAGTAGGTAATGGGAATACATACTTACAGAATAAGTACTAAAATAATTCTTGGGCGATGACCCTTTTTGAGGTGGCGCAAAAGGTTAAAAACGGGGTATGGTTATTATTTATTTTATTTTATTTTATTTAGTACACCAACAGTACACGAACATAAATACATTCACAAAAAAAAACAACAAACAAAGGTGCCATTATATAGTAAATGCACAGATAAGAGGCATGCATGACATTGAATAACTGTAATCTCAAGTTAATACTCGAGACAACAAACTTAGGTAGGTACCTACAAATAAATTATTATTACAATATCTTAATTACATAATATAAAGACTTAAAAGCAGAATATAATATTATATATAATCTATTTTTCGGTTAAAAAAGTATTAAATTTATTATTCAAGAGATAATGTCTGTATGATAAAAATTTCATATTAAAAACATCAACATCTTCTGTCGCCGTAGATATGTCGTATTATTATGTACAAAAAGAGTGGCCTGAGTTTCTTGCCAAGTTCTTCTCAGAGCTCAACCTTGTCAATGAACTGGCCGTAGGCAAATTTACTGCCACTTTTTCTGGCTTTGTATGACGTTCATAAGTATCATGTATGTGATCCAAATGAAATAAAAAAGATTTGACTTTGACTTTGACTTTACAACAAAGCTTCGAATGATAAGTATTTTGTTTGGTACAGGATCGAAAGTTTCAATTACAAGTACAAGTTGCGTACCAGTCCCAGCAACGGTTCAACTGCCATCACAAGTCCGTTCCTACACTGCACTGCTTCACTTGGGAAGAATCAGCATGTGTTTGTAAAGTATGGCATATCTTCTATTTAAGTACTATACAGGGTGAAATTTTGTAATGCCACCTGGAGGGAAAGTACTTTTAATACTAGAGATAGATAATTTTACTCAAAGGAAACATTCCTTTATTCTTAAAAAGAAATTCGCTTGCCACACCCGGGAATTGAACCGGGTTTCGTACTTATAATCGAAAGACATTTTTGAGAAAGCCATTTCTACGACGCCAAATTATCGAAGAGCTATTTTACCGACGGGTTATTTGATCGATGGGCCATTTCATCGAATAGCCACATGTACGAACTCCCATATCACCGATAGTACATTTCATCGAATGACACATGTTCGAATCAGCCTACCTACCTACTATTGACTTTTTGCATAAACAAATAATTTTTTCTTATTTTTTTCATTAATGTAATAGAAAAAAATAACAAAACGTTGGTATTCTTTAATTAATTTTTTCCTATTTTATCTTAATACCTTTGTTTATTATGTGTTTTGTAAATTTTACCTTATATATATATATACTGGGTGGCGCAAAAGTACTGGCACTAAAGAAAATACTTTTTTTTTTTTTATATGACATTTTCTGTCATTCTGTTGTTGAAAATTGTGTAGTGAACAAATGTAAAATACACTGAAAATAAACATGGACCGTTTTACTCCCCAAGAACGTGGAATAATTGTATCAATGTTCTTACGGAATAATTCATCAGTGATAAGAACACAACGTGAATTTCGTCGACGATTTCCCCACCGTCCGGCACCGATTGGTCGCACAATTCGACGCTTTGCCACACGCCTTGAAGCAACTGGCTCAACATTGGATAGACCTAAGTCTGGGAGACCAAGAACAGGCCGTTCAGCTGAAAATATCGATGCTGTGCGCGAAGATGTGGAAGAGTGTCCAGAAACATCAACGAGGCGACGTGCCACGCAATTGGGCATTTCCAGACGGACCCTGCAGCGTATTTTGGTGAAAGACTTAAAGATGTTCCCGTATAAAACTCAAATGACTCATCAGCTGCTGCCTGCTGACCACCGAGCTCGTCTAGATTACTGCCAGCGCGTCATAAACCTCAACCTTGAAGAGGATGATTTTCCTTCAAAATTGGTTATGAGTGACGAAGCGCATTTCCATCTCTCAGGGCATGTCAATAAGCAGAATACTCGGTTCTGGGGCACTGATAATCCGCGCATTATTCAAGAAACACCTCTACACCCACTAAAAGTTACTGTATGGTGTGGCATCTGTGTTGACAGAGTGATCGGACCCTATTTTTTCGAAGACGCTGGAGGCAATGCGATAACTGTCACTGGAGAACGCTACAGAACCATGTTACGTGAGTTTTTGATACCCAGTTTGGACGAATTGGGGCTGGAGCACATCTGGTTTCAACAAGACGGCGCTACGGCACACACAGCGCGCGACACTATGGACTTAGTGAGGGACGCTTTTCCAGGCCGAGTTATCTCTCGTTTTGGCGATTTGCCTTGGCCTGCAAGATCACCCGATCTGACCAGTCCAGACTTTTTTCTTTGGGGTTTTTTGAAATCTCGGGTGTATGTGAACAAGCCACAGACTCTCGCAGCTCTAAAAGAAAACATTCGTCAAGAAATAACGAACATATCGCAGGAAGTGTTACGGCAAGTTATGCAAAATGTCATAAATAGGGCTCAAATGTGTATCAACTCTGGAGGTCACCATTTAAAAGACATCATCTTTAAATCCTAATGGTACGAAATTTAATGGCACAAATATACATTTAAAAAAATCTAAATCTAGTTTTCTAATTTAGAAAAAATGTTATAGCTGAACCAAATAGGGTCTTTACTTTTGCGCCACCCAGTATATGACGGCGCGGCGCGCGAATTGGTTAAATTGATGATTATTATGAAGATTGTAATAGTGGTTTTATTCCGTCGTATCCGCCTCTATACGCCCACAATGGAGTGTCAGCCTATACCGCTCACAAGTCTCTTCTGATGCTTCCACATATATATATATATATATATATATTGTATTATATATATGTACTATCGGTGATATGGGAGTTCGTACATGTGGCTATTCGATGAAATCGCCCATCGATCAAATAACCCGTCGATAAAATAGCTCTTCGATGATTTGGCGTCGTAGAAATGGCTTTCGCAAAAATGTCTTTCGATGATAAGTACGAAACCCAATTGAACCAGCTAAAATCCAAAAAAATTACATCCTGTACTTTTATGGCATTGATCGATAGGGTCAACCATAAGGATCGAATCTTATTAACAAACATGGTTAGTTAACAAAACCATAAAATACCATAAAAAAGTATTAAATTTATTATTCAAGAGATAATGTCTGTATGATAAAAATTTCATATTAAAAACATCAACATCTTCTGTCGCCGTAGATATGTCGTATTATTATGTAGGTACAAAAAGAGTGGCCTGAGTTTCTTGCCAAGTTCTTCTCAGAGCTTAACCTTGTCAGTGAACTGGCCGTAGGCAAATTTACTGACACTTTTTCTGGCTTTGTATGACGTTCATAAGTATCATGTATGTGATCCAAATCCTAACTTTCATGGTAATTATTTTGTCTCAAGCAGTTATGTCGCATCCCGTCGCATCTTTGTTTTCATTCGACCTGCATAACAAACACGTACATTTGGCAATCTTCTTATCTAAATATGTAGTTCTTCCTTGTTTTAGTGAATAAATGACGTTAAAGATAATTATTAATTACACACATAATTAAGTAAAAATTACGGACCATTGAGTGAAGGTAAGGCACCTTTACTCAATGGTCTCAACTAGTCTCATTGAATTTATAAATTAAGATTTTATGGTTTTATTTTTATTTAATTTACCATGTTTGTGAATTTATAAATTAAGATTATATGGTTTTGTTTTAATTTAATTTACCATGTTTGTTAGAGAGATTAAAATACAGGGTGTTATTTTTTGGAATTTTAGCTGGATCGATTCCTGGGTATGGCAAGAGAATTTCCAGAAAGCGTTAAATGCAGTTCTGTTTTTTTTTTAAATAAAGGAATGTTTCTTTTGAACAAAATGATCTATCTCCAGTATTTAAAGTAGGTACTTTCCCTCCAGGTGGCATTACAAAATTCCACCCTTATTTAATTAATTATAATATATTAAAATAAATTGACGTTGTTAAACTTACTAAAACTCGAGAACGGATGAACCGATTTGGCTAAATTTGGTTTTTCAATATTTGTTACTTTAAAAACATATAGAACAAGTGTTTATTTAAAAAAAAACAAAAAGCCCGACTGGTTTATCTTGCCAAAAAGTAGCCTGAATGTCAGTCAATATTATTATTTATTATGTATTATTACTTTGTCAATTTTGATAGTGCAATTTAGGCAAGTATCATATTATGAATGTGATTGTGTGTATTATTTCCATCTTTTTAGTCCTTTTTAGGCAGTCGGTTAAATTAACTTTTTTATTTATTTTATTTGAAAGCACATTTTCTAGCGATCGTTCTTATAAATGTTTTATCAAAATCGTTTAACTGTATCCTTTACTGATCAGTGGCTAAATAAAGAACGATGGGAGTGAAACCTCGCACGCCGTAGAATGATGTTGTTGATGTTAAAATTATAATATAATGTCATTTATGGTCTAAATTAATTAAGTTTATTTTATATCCATCCATAGAATCCATACATATTATAAAAGGCTTTGTCCTGACTGACTGACTGGCTGACTGACTGACAGACAACGCACAGCCTAAACCGCTGGTCGTAGCGACTTGAAATTTGGAGGGTGTGTTTGTCCTAATGTCTAGAGGTGTACTAAGAAAGGGTTTTTTAAAATTCAAGCCCTAAGGGGGTGAAAAGAGATAAAAACGATTGTATAAAACTTCTTTGTTTTTTAACTTATAGATTTGAAAATTTGTTTTGGGGTAGGTACTACTATCAAAATAAAAAATATCCTAATTGTTATTGATTTTTTTTTGTTATAGTTGTATTGTTGTTGTTATTACTTACTACTACTAATTATAGATCTTTAAACCGAAAAAGTATTTAATGTGTGTAATGTGTTTCGTTTTTTGTAGGTACATCCTACTTGTAGGGTATGAAGTTATCTTCAAATGTGACATAAAATGGCATTTTGTTTTGACAGTCCCATACTTATTTGACTCGCATAGTAAATTCTTTAAAGTAGGTAGGTACTTTGTGGTACAGCTAAGAATTGTGATTGTAGCAAATAGCAATAGAATAAATAATTTTAATTTCGTCTACCAATATTTTGTAGTAAAAGTTGGGTATGATCGACAGGTATGGCAACAAGCGAATGCACTTCGATGGTAATGTCTTCACAGTCCGCAACGCTGGTCGCACGGCTGGCTTCGACGACAATAATCATCTGAAAGTGGACTGAAAAATAGCAGCCTTGCAAACATCAACATCACATCTCATAGTAGGATTTATTGGATAGAATACATTTTTTTATTTGGTATAATATTGACTTCATTAAAAACCAATACATTTACATTATTATGGTGATTGATACATAGAGACAGTTTTTGATTAGTTACAAATATATGTATTTCTCTTTATTTTCCTAAGCCAGTGTGTACAGCTTATTTTGTGATACTTAGGTACCTACTTTTAATCTCTAAGTATCAATTTTTTTTTGTGCTAAGATGGATTTTTTGTTTGTCGATCATTGACTTTATTATATATAATTATATTTCTTAATAAATAAGATTACATTATGTTTAGTTGTAAAATCTCGCAATAGTTGATAAGCCCACAGATATGGCCAATAAGGGAATGAACCTTCGAATGAGACGATGTAAGCTCAGTTTGCATACTTACATATTTTTTTGGAGACTTTGACGGTTGGTTTTTGTCTCTTAAATTTTCTTGTTTGCGGCATAATAAGTACCTATTTAAGTTCGTGGGTTCGTAAAAATTGTTTACTGCAAATATCTTTTTTTCTTTAGCGTTATACCTACGTTAAAAACTGAAACGTGAAATTTAATAAAAAAATATAAATGTCATCTGTTTTGCAGGTTTATTGCCCCATTTCAGTGCCTCAAGCTTTTAAAATTAATATGCATTTTACTTTTTGAAAAGATCTATTTTTATATATGGCCCTTAAATTTATTTTTTACCTTTTAGTTCACGTCTTTGTTTATTGAAAGCTTGTCCTTAAAAAATCTTATGTCAATTTTTTTATGCCTTTTAGTTTTAAAGGGTTTTACAGGTTAAGGTTAAGGGTTAAACCTGAAACTAAAAAAATCCAAAATTTTTTTAATGTTCAACAGAATATTTAGGACCAAAACTCTTTCTGGCCAGTCAACTGTCAACAAGTCCAAACAAAGTTCCTAAGGCCAAGTTTATGCTTTCGATATTTCCCTCCACTCCACAATCATTCATTGACTGGCCTATGGCCAGAATCCCCACGTAGTTACACATTGCGACGCGACGCTACGGCCCAGATTAATTATTTTGTCCCGTGAATATTTTTAGAATACAATATCTTTTAAGATTTTTGTTTAAACTATACCTATACTAGTGTTAAAGGCACAAATATTCTAGGTATATTAAATTAAACATTTGCGCATGACAGGCAATGACAGGACGTCACCATTTAGTTCCTAAAAACAACTTCTGCGCATCCCCGTGCAACTCGCAACAATTCAGGCCGGCCAACTTAAATCGTGCGTATTGTACATCCGCGGCTATCATTTAAATTTTGAGGTATTTGCCTATGTGTAGAACGGGCATTACACCATAAACTTACATAATTATGTATTATTATAATAATTTAATTTCAAGTTTCATTGTTTTACAACTTGAATGTTTAGACGTGACTTCGAGATTAGTATAAGCTTTTTTGAAGCAATGCACATCGTTTATATACTTAATGTCTAAATAGTACCTAATATTAATAATTAGCCTAGGTATTATGATCTCATTGCAGGGTTCATAAACCTTTTTTTGCCTTATTTGTGTGGGTTATACATATATAAAAGCAGTGTTATCGTTCAACGTTTCTAATATATTTTTTAATTAGATCAACATAATATTATTTTTCTTGTACGAGTATGTCACATCATTTAGAGCGTTGACAAAGAAAAAAGCAATCTGATCTGATTTATAAGAATCGTGAAAACCGAATGATTATAATTATTGTACTACCTAGGTACCTTATACCTATCACATATTAAATCAATAAAAATAAATAATGTCGTTATTATTTTTTGTTTCCGACGACTACATAGTTCAGTCAACAAAGGGGTTGTAGAGTGCGTGAAAAGGAACCTAAGCGATTTCTTCGAAAAGTTGTTAAGGATACTTGTCTTAGAAAGTGAACATACTAAAAGTCCTGACGTTTCGGAGGTGAGCCGGAGTGGAGGTGGGTAAAGGTACCATTTTTGACTTTTTGGCTTATAAGTCAAAAACGGTAGGTACGTTCTAGGAGAAAAATTCCTTCTACTTAACAAAAGCTTATCAAATTGTCTACAACTTAGTGCTGTACACTTTTCCAAATTCCCAACTGATTTTGAGATATGGTGCACAGAGCACGAACCTTGTACCTTGGTAAATAATCCATCCCAAAAAGTTATTAAAACATAATAAATCCATGCTAATGAATAATTTGCATTATTTATCGATTGATTTATTATAATAAAATAACATTTTATTAATTTTAGTTTAGGTCTACCTGTACCGGAGGCTGTATGTCATCAATCTTGCAATTTATAGAAATTATGGTGACCTTTCAAAAAAACGCATTTTCTATATTATCTAAGATTTTGCCTCAATGGATCAATTTGGTCAGTCAAAACATACTGCAATATGTATGTGGGATATATTTAAGTACCTAGATGCACTATGTACCTAATCATCATCATCACATAAGCCTATTGACGCCCACGGCAAATACGTGTAATAAGAAGTGACATAAACATCAGTTGTTTGGCAACTAATGTTTATGTCACTTCTTTAATCTGTGATCGTTTTTTCATCGAAATAATATTATTTCGAGTAAAAGACTATTATTTAGATATACAATTATGTATACAATATCCCACTTTCCAAAAATAGTCAACTACGCAATTGTCATTCGATGGGTCTATTATTAACAGTTTCGTTATATTATTCGTTTTTCGCTATATATAAAATTATATAATAACGTATTGTATGTATTATAAAGTAATATCAAAATTATTGTTTTCATAAATTTAGCATGCTAATTTATTTTCTTAAAAAAATAGGGCTCTTCTTGACAAAATAACCTATTTGTTTTTATCTGTGGTTTCAAAAGTCAAGAATTCTCAAACTCAAAACTGTCAACAATTTGTCAAAGTGTCAGTGAATTGAAAATGAAGTGTTTCGGGCTGGAGATTATTGTGAAAAAATATTATTTTACGAAATAAATAGTGATTATAATAGAGAAAAGTGATTGATAAATACTGGATCAGACTTATTTTTGGTGATGGGACTATTTGTTATATGAACTAAGTGCAGTGCGTGTTATTGATGTGTTTACGGTTTGTTTCACAGTTATTTGGTCACGTCTCCTTCGCTTATCCCACGGAGTCTTGGATGAAATAAACATTTTTTAGTCTATATATATGTATTACATTACTACCGCTACAAAAATGTTGGTTTTTAAATCATTTATTTTTCTTAAAAACTTTATCAAAAGTTAACTTCTTATTTTTTTTTTCTCAAATAATATTAGTTAAGTATATGTGTTTAGGTATTTCAATAAGAGAAGGTAGTGGGTAGGTATTAATTTAGGTAAGAAATATAAAAAATATCTATCGTATTATTATAAATAACTATTTAACCCATTAGTCAGACTATAAACTTGAAATAAGAATCTTGGAAACTTTAATTATTTTGGTAGGTGTACTTCGTAAGCTAAGTTTGTTTTTATGCTATCAATATTTTATTTCAAATGGTGAATGATATAGACATTAGTTGTCCAAATACAACTTATATCAATCTGAAAATTTTCTGTAATATTTTTATTTATAGAAAATGATAACATAAAGTCACATTATATACATGTCATACTTAATACTATTTCGGTTTCATGCAGAACTAGTTGTGACCCGTGTCTTTGCTGCAGTAGACATTTGTTCGATCAGTAATCAGATCATATTGGTTGTAGCATGATGTTATATTAGCCTTCCTTGATAATTGTGCTATTCATCACTGAAATATCTTTTGTATTTGGTTCAGTAGTAGTAGAGATTAGAGTGTTCAACTAAACAAACAAACAACCTCTTCAGCTTTATAATAATAGTACCTAGGGATAGATTATATCAACAACAACCCATTAAGTCCCACTGCTGGGCTCGAGTCTCCTCTTAATGGGTAAAATTTTGATAAGTGGCTAAATCGAGACACAGTAAAAAAATAAAAGTAAAAGTAATGAGCTTTATTAGCTTTTTATTCACACACTGTTTGCTGAAATGTAACAACAAAATTACTTTTCATGCACTTCATTAAGAATTATCGCTTAAACATAGAAAATTTAAATTTTGTGTGCCAGGAGAATGATCAGCCCTGTAGGAAAATGACTTTCACTGAAAGTTGAATGACAATTTCTATCAAATATTCTTTTTTCACTGCATCCTTTTTGATCTATGTTCTCTAAGACCCAAACTTTTAATGATTTTTAATTGGCCTTCATTTTTCTTTGTTTCATAGTGATTTTTTTCCTTCAGTTCATGCCTCTCCTTTTCCAATTTTCTTTTTCTAGCCAACCTTTCTTCACTTTATCCATGTAGTGACGTATTGAAAATACATAATGTCACCACCCCATCTCAACCCTTGTGTGTCGTACAAGGCGACTAAGCGAGTTAACCTTACGTAGACGAGAGCATTGCTAGAACAGGAAAATTCAAAACAAACCCTATACCAACCCGTCTGAGCAGCATGGTATAATAGGCTAAATTCCCTCCACATTCTTTGAAGGAAACTTGCCCCAGCAGTAGGACTATTATGGGTTGAAATGGTGATGATGATTTCTTCACGATCTGTTTTTCCTAGGTGCCATTTCTGACCTAAAAAAATCCAGAACTTATTAAGGCAATATTTATTTTGTTACTATATATTAATTACTACTACATTAGTTTGAATACATAAAAACGCCAGCATTAATATAAAAAATAACTATTTGTAGACTCCCTGTAATATCCATTTATACTTATATATCATTCCTGCTCCACTCCTATTAGTCTTAGTGTGATGTTATATAGCATATAGCCTTGCTCTACACTAAACGAATTTTGCAATTCGGACCAGTAGCTCCTGAGATTATCGTGTTCAACCAAACAAACAAACTCTTTAGCTTTATAATATTAAGTATAGAAACAGTGATTAGTTTACTAGCCACCGCATATAAAGGCGCGATTTGTTGTGTTAAACTTAAACGTTGGTTAGTTAAATAAGTCTTAAGAAGTGTTCAATGGTTTCCATTTGGTAATTAACTTATTACAACAAAGATAAGTACATAGAAAGTCATTTTTCTGTTGCATAGTCATTAGCCTGCTGTTGTTTAGCCAGAAAAATGGCGACAGGAAAATGATGATTACGGACATAATCTCAACTATACACTTTAATTGACAATTTAACGATATATTACTTAGTCATATATTACATACCTTTCTTAATCCCATCAGCTTTCATCATCATCTTTTTAATCTGGAGCAGGAAAATTACTATGAGTATAGTCGCCGCCAGAAAAACTTCTGATATATTTCCAACGAAATAAATATATATGAATAATTATTTTAAACTCCGATTGCAAGATCGTATCAAACAAAATCTAAAATTATGATGAACTGAACTTGGAATTTTCGCTCGGCAAGAAATATGACGTATCATATTCTGCCTTGAAATTTTGATACTTATTTTTGTTTTAAATTAACTTGAACATACATGGTATGATTAATGAGGATATATTTTAAATATTACTATCATTTAATGGAACAAAATAGCAATTTTTCCAAGATAAAAACGTTCAGGTTTCGATTTACACACTTATCAAATTTTTACCCATATTTCATTAATTTAATTGGTCACCGGCACTCTAAAATCAGTATCAAAAATTCTAAATGGTATAATAACATGGGCATCTATTGCTGGTAAATAAAATTTAATAATTATTATTCTGATAGGGGACCTTTCCCTAAAAAATAAGCAAAATAAATAAAAGAACTGTGCTTATGAAAAAAAAGTTAGGTAAAGTGAGTTATGCAGCCATTTTAACAGTCAAAAAGAAATATTATGTAGATTAGAAGAGAATTAGATTTCAAATATCATCAGCATAGAAAATGCTTTCTGCGTTCTCTATAAAACAGAAGCTAGTGTAACAGTTTTTTAATAATTTGTGTATAGTTATAATTGGATCTCAGATTTGTAATAATGTGTACTGATACTAAAATTTTGTGTAATTGTTAATCTGTTATCTGTTACTGTACCTATTTAATAAAATAAAATAAAATAAATTCATATCCAAAAATTTTACCTTATTACATTTTTAACCAATTTAAAAGTTACAATAACTGAAAAATAACTGATATGCTCAATTATGTCCATGTGACTGTATTTTTTCAATTATGAAAATCTATAGCCGTTTCCTCCACACATAATACAGGTAAACATTGGGTAAACAGGTAAACATTGTAAACATTTTGTTCGTCCTATCATCTAAATGATCAAATCCAATAGGTCCCTATGATGCTCGTGCGCGATCCACATTTAGCATTGTTGCCTCCTCTACTATTAGGATCATTTGAGTTCGTCATTCCTCACTAGTCTAGGTATTTGCTGAACTAATTATATAGGTATATGTCACTGCCAACTGGTTAAATCAGCCATTCAATTAACTGCCTAGCCGTTTCATTAAATGGCGGCGTTCAACTAACTGCCTGAGCGATATTCGCCATTCAATTAAATGGCTAGGCAACTGACTTCAATCTACAACGTTCAACCACTTGCATAGCCTATTCATTAAAATGTTATTAAATAAATGTAAACGTGTATCTTAATAAATAGATTCGTAAAAAAAATTTAATAAAAAAAATAGTAGATTTAATTTTATCAACAAAATGATAGATCTGTCACCAACCAATTTTTTGGGTAGATCCGAAATGGATAATTTGGTTAAAAGGCCGAGGCGGGAGCGAAGTTCCAGGCCCAGTCTTCGTGGTTATTTTTTTTTAGCCTTGAAATACCTTTTTGTGCAAATCGGATATGGATTGGATAAGTTGGAAGGCCAGGGTAAACACTCTTCACTCTGTTAAATGAATGGCCTAACCATTAGTCAGCCAGTTCATTAAATGTTGCATTTAACCATCCGGCTGAATTTCATTTAGGCCGCTAGTTGTACGCCGCAGTTTAGTTAAACTACTAGGCAGTTAATTGAACGGCTGATTTAAACAGTTGGCTGCGACATATTGAAATATGGTGTTTTTGTTTATGCATTTCTGTGTTAAATAATTTTAAATATTAGTAGGGGTTAATGTCACATTTGAAGAGCAAATAAGAAAATAAATAAATATTTTGTGAACTGTATTGTGTGATAAATATCAAATGAAAGAACTGCCTAGATAGTTATAAGATTCTCATTCTCAATAAAGTGGTGTCCAATCATTTGACAAAAAACAAATGACAAATTTTCATTTAATAAAACAACGTGTGACGAAATTATAGGTACTTGATAAATGTATCATTTTACAAACTATTGTTTAAAACTACTCATTTGACAAACTATTTACCAGATAAAATTTTGTTATGTCAAAACTTAATTTCATTTAATGGATTTTATTTTTTAAACATGTAGCAGGCAAAACAACGTATGGCATAAATAACATTTGACAAAATAGCTAGGTTAGGTTAGAACTGCGACCTGGGTGGCCCGCCGATGTCATATCAAGTTCCCGCGGCCCACCCGCTACAGCGAAGAGTTGGTGCACACGCCGGCAAGTCCCACAAAACCGTCCTGTGTCCCCGAACGGGGCGGTACGCGTAAACGCATTCCCATTTAAAAAAAAGAAAAAAAAAAAGGTTGGAACTGCCACTGCCAGAACCGAATTCTACTTATTTCGCTTAGCTAAGGCAGTGTGTATTTTTATTGACTTTTGAAATTGACGTACTTCAATAATATTATTCAAAATACCTCCTTTTGTAACATTACAAAAGGCGTTTGTTTTGTACTAATAAGTTATCTTCTGTCATTTTGTAAAAACACCAATTAGACAAACGAATTATTTAGTGAAATTAATATTTTACAAGTGGAATATTTGCGAAGTTAAACATTTGCGAAACCGGTATTTTGTCAAATGATTGTTTTTAAAGTAATATGTATTAGAAATAAAAGTTTGTCAAATGATTAGTTTTTCTAACGTTTTTAAAATGATAATTTTTCATACGTTTTTTATCAAACAATAGTAAACCCAATAAAGTATTATTAGTTATGAAATTGAATTAAGTTGTCAGTCACTATGGAGGTAGAAATTATAAAACTAATAGTGAGTTGAGAGAATAATTCTCTAATATTGTGTGTTTCTCAGTTGAAATAAATGGCCTAGCTAACTTAACTGATTGTACTGTGTGACTTGACTACTATCTATATTTTCGCGCCGGTGGCTTTCGGCAGGCGGTATACGCGAACGAATGCGTTTTTATCTCTAGTTTCGTTTCACGTTTCGTATCCCTAATACTAAAACTAGGTATTATTTTTAACTACATGTAACAAAAGCTGAAAGCTGTTTTTCAGCAACCATTTAAGAATGGCACATACTTCGAACGATCTTTGAGAGACAGTTTTTATGCAAGATTTATGATTAGGTATGTGAATATTTTCTTTCTTTTTATGGAAATAATTGCTCCCATAGTAGCATAAATTGGGCCCCCTCCCCCTTCCTCTTATTATCATATAAACCGTAAAACCTAAAAATTTCTACTTCCAACGAAAATTATTTTCAATATGATCAGATATTGGATGGAGTATAGTATGACAAGCATACATACATGTAGCACCCGGGAATCGAACCCGGGGCCTCTTGCACAGCAGTCGTATACACTTCCCACTGCGCCACCAAGGCATACATGTGATCAAAAACACAAATACGAGTTCCTTGCTTTTTTAAAATTCTACCCCAAAGGGGATGAAATTGTGATAAAGTCGTTTGAAAACTAAGTACTTAGTTATTCGTTATTTTTTTAGGTTTTTATGGACGGATAATACGCAATTAGAACTTCAGTTAAGAAGTGAATTGATGGGTTGTTTTTGGTGTTTGAAAAACTTACCCTAAGGGATGAAATAGGTGGGAAAATTATTAGAAATTGATATGGATGTCATTTTTAAGGTTTTCAGCAACGTTGATTACAAAAATGTACAAAAATGTTATTTATATTGACGTAACATGTATAAATTCAACTCCTGTAGTGGGGTGTTGTGGAATTCATGAATTGCACTTAAAACAAAGATCTATGTAATATCGAAATCTACGCGGACGAAGTCGCGTGCAAAAGCTAGTTCTGAGTAAAACGAGAAGTGTTTATTGGTTATCATTCTGTTACGTAGCGTAACATCCTTTATGCCATCTGTAATGTTTACGATACGAGTAAGTAATTTTGAGGCAAATAAATATTATCGCCATTCAAGAGATATTGGGGCCGATCGCGTTTCTTATCCGATCTTAAATAAGTGCAAAAAGTGCACTTAAATAAGTGTAAAACTTGATCTAAAATTTTAAGCCCTTATTGGTATTTGCGTTTGTGTTATTTAAGGACGTGACCTTAAATAAGTATGGTTTGACTTAATTAGAGATGGTAGTTTCTTAATTGGTATTGTCTTTCGACTTATTTGACAGTTCTGTGATCTTAGTGCAACCTTAATTTAAGTCGCACCTAATTTGCGTGTACTAAATATTTCACTCATATTTCTTGGCTCAATTAAACACTTATTATTTAAAATATTCCCTTTTCATGCTGTTATTTTACAAAGAAAGTATAATGAAGATCTTCGACGGCAAGTATTACTTTGTTTTAACTTGTTTTATTAATGATCTAACCTCAATTTTGCTGAGTTCTGATTTTGGTCCTTTTTATTTTTTAGATTAAAAAGAAGGCTTCTGTATCGGCATATTAGATTTATGTAAACTATATAAATATAACTTGTGAATCTACAAACTGATACTTTGACTTTGACTTTAACATCTAAAAGTAAATAAACAACATGACGTTTATGACACTTTTTCCGATAATCTATGGTAGTGTCCTTAAATAAGGTTTTTAGCATTTGGTAGTTTTTTAAGAACGTATCCTTAATTAAGTACTAACGCGATCGCATAAATTTAAGAATGTGTCCTTATTTTACAAATTTAAGTTCATCTTTATTTAAGGTTGAAGAGAAACAAAATCGGGCCCATTTTTTGGCTTTTGAACGCAATTGCAGAAACATCGACTATCAAAAGCTCCTATCTACATTTCAATAGTCCACTAACAACTTGTGTCTAGACTGTCAACAATGCTAAATACACAGGAAAGCTGCTGGTGAATCCCTTTAAATAGATTTTCGACAAAGTATGGTGTTTCTCCCAATATGCCTTAAAATATAGCACCGTACTGATTATAAGGATAGTTGTTCAAAGAAAAGGGCTAGTACTTCCGCCACTCTGGTGTTCCAGATATTCTATAGGATATGGCAACTTTTTACCATTAGGCGGGCCGTTAGATTGTTTGTAACCTCATGGTATAAAAAATTGCAAACTGCCACTTTCATTCTCAACAATAGACGTTTCGATAGTAATAGAAGCGTGCAACTCAAAGTTCCTACATTTGGTCATTAAAAAATTACTTAATGCTGACAAAAAAGGACGGTTCGTTGCCAAGATATACCATGCAAAGATAAAAATAGGTCAATATTTTATCAACAGACGATAGTTTCAAATTGTGCCAGAAGTAAAGTAAGGTATAATATCAATCCGTTTATATTTCACGCAATAAAAGTGTAAGATAAACTTTCAATATCATCAGCAAAATCAGTCTGTAAGTATATTATATCTACACCATTATCACCAATGAAGATGTGCTTGTACATTTTAGTTATTTGATTTATTACATCATGTCCTATTTCTTCCACTATCTTATCGTGTTGCAGGAAGTCCATAAACATAATACTCATTTAGTTTTAGACCAAATAAGAAATATGTAGCGGCTGTAGTTTCGTTTCTTACCTAAGTTTTTGTCCAAATTTAAGAATTTATTGATTTTTACATTGTGATTTACCTACTGGATGTGTGTACCTACCTGATGTTGGTAGGTAGGTAAACTATAATAATAATAATAATAATATTCTACCACATTCACACAGCGCCATCTAGTCCCAAAGTAAGCAATTATATTTGCTTGTGTTATGGGTACTAAACAACTGATATACTACTTAATAAATTTTTTTTTTGTAAATGCATACATATTATAGATAAAAAAAATTCAAACTGCTATACTTATGCTATACTGATATACTTATATATGCATTATATATATAGTTTATATATATATTATATATATATAAGTATCAAACATTAAACCAATTTCACAGCTTTTTAAAGTATTCGTTATCTTTTGCTGAACTTAGTTGTTGTGAGTGGGTATGTTAATACAATCGCGTTTATCAAAGTAATTTGTATACGTGCGGAATACGGATGTGCACGGCGACGGCGGCGCATCATAAGGTAGTGTGAAGACCCATGTGACGTAAACCGTGTGGGCATCAGAACCGATTAGCCGGATCTATTGCGCGCGAGGTCGGTTGCGATGCGTATATTTGTTATCGTTTGAACGAAGCATCGAGTTTTTAATTTGCCTCGCCTTGGCTTTGTTACGATAACTGTAGGTTTGTAGTCGAGGCAGCTTAGTAATTTGCGATAAGTTGCAAAAGGTTCACGTTAACTGAGAATAAATAGTAGACTTGCTATCGTTCTCGTTTCGACGACAAGAATACGGGCCTACAGATTAGTTTGACGTCAACTCGTTAATGGATCTAGGACAAGTAATCAATGTAAACAGGCTAGCTATGATGTGTTTTAAACTTTTTTCTTTTGCTTTAGTCATAGAAATAGTTATATTATTTACGGCTAAATTAGGACCACTTTGAAGATTTTTTCACTTTGAAGACACGGAAATTTGTGAATTTTTGCGTTTTTTCAGATATTGGTTATTTGAAAAGCAACAAAGTAGAAATTTTAACTCAAATCTTTAGAGTTCTTATTGAGCTACTATAAAGTACCTACTATCTATCTACCTTTATATACAATAATTACTCGTTTAAATTAATAGTCATAGATTATTTTTATCAGCTCTGAGGACAAACCAAATCGAGTTAAAGTCGCTTTTTACAGTGTGATCCAAATAGGCAGAATGACAAATCTTGTTTAATGAGTTTGATTAGATAAAACCTTCAAATCTGATTTAAACAAAGCTCATATAAGAGATAATTCTTCAAGTATTAGCTGTACACAAATGTTATCAATTTAACGTTCCTTCTATGTGACGCACAATGATTCATACAATTAGGATTTAGTAATTGACCTAATTATTTAATTAATATAGCTATAAATATCCTAGACCTAGTTGGCAATCCTTATTGTCATTTGAACCTGTTCCCAGCTGATTTGAAAGTTATTTGTGTCCTTGATTTATAAAATGTAGAACACCAATGCGTAGATTGCAGTTCAAGGTCAAAGAAGACGCCAGACCCCTCGTTACATCCCCTGCTCTCCTTGTTGGGGCGATTCACATAAGGGTTCTTTACATTAGTTAGGAAATGTTTGGGCCCCTGCTCCACACAGTTATACTACCTACTTGTACCTATTTGTTTAGAGGATATAGTTTGTTTTTTTGTATACTTAGTTGTTATTCTTAAATATTTCACACTAAATCTAGAATGTGATAATCTTATTGCCTTTAGCGCAAACAAATAGATACCTACTCTGGTTTATTATTATTGTATTACCGATCGTTGTTAACTGTTTACGAGCTGTATCTATTTATAGATAATGATGTAAAGATTTGGCAGTGGCTATCTCGTTTAGACGGCATGCATTTTAATTTTATTGTTACTTGTTGGGATGTATTGTTTTGGTTAATAAGTCATCGATAAGAGAGTTCGATTGTTCTCAAATGTGGTTAACAATTTCTTGACAGCGCAGCGTATGAACGCATTGGCACTTTATACGTTGTTTGTTGAGTGGGTGCAATGTAGATAGAGTGTATATATTACATTGTATACCTAATTGTTTTCATATACGGCGAATCTTTACAATAAAATGCGTATATTATATGCTATATCTACTTATTTCATTTATTTAAATATCAACATTATCACTTGAAGTAGAACATTACTAACAATGTAGATATACGTTCCACGCTGTTAATCGTCTATATAATTTATATGCTTCGACGATCACATCGCATCATTCAATACTTTCCCGTGGGCATAAGTACGTCGTTTTCTATGCTGCAAATAATAGGTACGCAATTGTGCGCAATAAAAAGGTCCAGTGACCTAGTAATAAGTTCTTAATTATTTATGGACAAGCAAGTGTCTGCGTTTGATTGTGCCTCGAGTCTTGAGAGCATCGACCATACTTGAGAGGCATGTTTGTGATCAGTTTTGATGAAGTGTAGGTGGGTATCTATTCTATTTAAATATGAATGTTGGAAGTGTATTCTTAGGATAATAAAATTAATCTATACAAATAAATAAAATTGAAGTGTCTGTTCATCAAAATATAACAGCTTTTTAGAGTAGGTAGAAATAGTATATATTACGTTTATTATTATTATTCATTGGGCCTGGAGCCGTTAGCCCCTTTTACTACCTCGAACAGGACTGCCCGTTTTACTACCTCGAACAGGACTGATCTTTTGTAGCGCCCTTGTTGTTTATAGGTAGTTCTCTGTTTAGTCCTGTAGAGGCTAGGAACCTCCATAGATTCTGAGCAGAGAGATTATGTATCTCATCAGGCTGCACTTGGTGTTGTCCTAAATGGATAGGTACTTCTTTTGTGCATGAGTGGTCCATATTACGTTACCTGCTTATAACAAAAACAAACTTTGTTAAATTTTTATCTGTCTGTCTATTTGTTTGAGGTAAACTCCGACGCTAATAAACCGAGTTTCGGAATTTAACTCAAACAAAAAGGTAGACCAACATAAATTCAATTTATGTAAGTGCCTAAGTAATTTAACTAACAAAGAAATAATTTTTTGAAAATTCAGTCCCTCAATTTGAGTAAATTTTAGTGGTCACGGGAATCAAAATACACAGACACACAGACAGGTAGGTAATCCATACATACATATTATAAAAGGCTTTGTCCTGACTGACTGACTGACCGAAATATAGACAACGCACAGCCTAAACTGCTGGTCGTAGCGACTTGAAATTTGGAGGGTGTGTTTGTCCTAATGTCTAGAGGTGTACTAAGAAAGGGTTTTTTTAAAATTCAACCCCTAAGGGGGTGAAAAGGGATAAAAACCTTTGTATGAAACTTCTTTGTTATCAATATTTTTGACAATGGTGGTTTTGGAAGGGTGAAATTGGGGATGAATCGTTGTATGAAAAGATCTTTGTTTTGAAGTTAACGTTTTGCAAATTAGTATTGGGATAGGAACTGAAAATGTTGTTTTTAATATTTTTGATAGGGATGAGTTCAGGGGGTGAAATATTAAATAGATAGTTCTTTGTTTTTCAAGTTATATGTTTGGTCTTACTTAGTCGTTATTTTTTAGGTTTTTATGGACGGATAATACGCAATTAGAACTTCAGTTAAGAAGTGAGTTGATGGGTTGTTTTTGGTGTTTGAAAAACTTACCCTAAGGGATGAAATAGGTGGGAAAATTATTAGAAATTGATATGGATGTCGTTTTCAAGGTTTTCAGGGACGCTGATTACGAAAATGTTATCTATATTGACGTAAAATGAAATTCAGCTCCAGTGAGTTGATGGGTTGTTTTTGGTGTTTGAAAAACTTACCCTAAGGGATGAAATAGGTGTGAAAATTATTAGAAATTGATATGGATGTCGTTTTCAAGGTTTTCAGGGACGCTGGTTACGAAAATGTTATCTATATTGAAACTAAAATGAAATTCAAATCCAGTGGTGGGGTGTTGTGTCTTCTTTATAAGACTCAGGTCCGGTCTTGCGTGGAATACTGTTCTCATCTCTGGGATGGTTCTGCCCAGTGCCTCCTCGATGCCCTTGATAGATTGCAGCGACTGGCTGTACGCATTATTGGAGCGAATAAGGTTACAATAGCCCTTGAACCCCTACAGCTACGCAGAGACATTGGTTCTCTGAGTGTCTTTTACCGTTTATACCAGTGCGAGTGCTCTGAAGAGCTATTCGAGCTCATTCCACCTTCCCCTTTCCGTGGGAGAAACACGCGTGCTGGCTTGCGTTATCATCCCTACACTGTGGAAAACATCACCACACGTACTAAAAAAATCGGTAATTCTTATCTATGCCGTACCATCAAAATGTGGAACGCACTGCCGGCTCATGTCTTGCCTCCTTCCTACAATATGGGATCCTTCAAGCGAAGCGTGAAGAAGCACCTTGCGGGCCAGCATGGCTGTGCCGGCTGACAGGACACTTGGGTCTCCTGTCAGCTGGCAAAGCAATTTGGGCTTTCCATCAGGCGAAAAGGAGACACTATGCTTGGCTTCTATAAACAAAAAACGTAAATTGCACTTAAAACAAAGATCTAAGTATGTTTAATCGAAATCTACGCGGACGAAGTCGCGGGCAAAAGCTAGTTTATTATAAAATTTAAAAACAACTAGGTAGCATAGAAATCGCACACAATTCACATAATTATGATGTTTGTACCTACCTACTTGAGATTTAATTTGTTTTCTAGGTAGGTATACAAGCGATTTTAACCGAAAAGCGTCTGTATAAAACTCTGGATATTTTTATCACAGTAGGTAAGTACTTCATTTTCCAGCATAAAATTATGTGTGTATTTATACTCGTACCTGTATTAAAATCTAATATCCTGAAAATGTTTAAAAATGTTTTTTTACCATGTTATTTTTTGATAAAATAAATTAAAGTAGATATTGTTTTGCGGTCCGCTTATCTATTATGGCCTTATGTAATCTGGTTTGCAGCCCCTTTGTGTTATTATTATAAGAACGTAAATTTGAGTGACCACGTCCAATACGAGTTATCTTGTCGAATTTCTTAACTAGGTAGGTACATCGATTTATTGTAATACCGTTGTTCTGACGAGAACCACTATGTTCAACAGTTTATGCGTGATAATGATAACAATTGCAATATAATATATGTACTTACAATTCAGTACAATGCATCTATAATATATCCACGCTAATGTAGTATAATGATATTATTCAGATAATGTTTCTTGTTTATTCGAACTACCTACTACTATTTACGTTCGTAATAGTATAATAATATTATTAGTTTCTTTGACAAATATGCACTCGTAGTTCGCAGATAATAACATTATTTTCTAAGGGCAGTAGATTTAAACGTGACATTAAATTAAATCTTTGGAAAAGTCTGACCTATTTAGTTTAGAGTCCCATTCTATAATTTTCTCATTTATCTTGCTAACGCATCAGATACTGATCATCACCTGTCTTTATCCCATTGAGACCTGACTATTCCATGAACTCAAATCGATACTTATCTAGTAGATGCTAACTTTCGTTCATAAACTTTAAAGGAGCAAATAGATAGGTACCTACGTTTTGACATTGTTAAGAACAAGCTCGATTAATTCACCTTTCTTACAAAATTATAAATAACAATCAGCTGAGCCGTCCGAATGCTCCCGCATTGTAAACTTTATTGAATCTTAGAATGATGTTCGAAATTGGGCGTCGGCTTCGCCCCCCTTGACGCACAATCACGTACTAAAGTCACGCTCAAAACTGTGGCCGATAATATTATGTTGTCAAATTATAGGTAGGTAATTACATTTTTAGAAAATAGTTTGTGTAAAATCAGAAAATCAGTATTTAATGCACATTACAATTGCTTTTAAAAATCAACTATGTAGTACCTAACCTACCTATATTTACTCACAGCTTCAACTGTCAGGTCTAGAAACTTAAAATTCCAAACAGATTCGCGCGCACTAAGAAATTACTTAATAAGTTTTCATGGACATTTAATACAAAAATGATCACGCAAATACCGCTCCAATAGAAACGAGTAAATGGGTACCCATTTCGTGGTGGAAACGAAATTCCAGGTATCTCCTACTACAGTGTCATATTAAACCCTGTAGTGAGGGATACCGAACAATGTCGCGGTCTTAAGCTAGAAATTATGTAAAAGTACAAATAATTTTATGTTACCCTTGAAAAGACGCGACTGAAATAAATATGAAGCCGGCTGTTTGCCGGGGCAACACCGTGAGTCATGACAGTGTGGCACATTATGAGATTGTTGTTCATATAAAATACGCAGATCTTTAGATACGCATCGAGTGTATTATAGAGGACATTATCATCAATTCAATACAATGCAGGATTTGCAGAGCTCTTTTCTAGATGGTTAGGAAAAAAGTTTAACTTGACTTTCTGCTAGTTCTCACTTGTTTAATTTTAAATATTGTGAACATGGTCAATATGGTCACCACATCTGACGAAAGATGCGTCGGGCGTATTTTCGGTGGCGTTTATTTGGTCAAATTAGACCTTTCACATGAAATGAGACTTGTTTGATCTTCTGTCAGCTATATGGTGACCTTTACCACAACATCGTGTTATCAAATTCACTGATTAAAATGGTTTTTGTTGATTTTCTCAAATATCGCTGAATCAATTTTAATAGAATTTATATGGGACCAATACTGAAATATGATCTACGGAACAAAAAACGAATTATCAAAATCAGTTCATGATCAGTGCAGAAATCGCTTAACATAATATAAAATATATACAAAAACATACGTGTCGAATTGAGAACCTCCTCCATTTGTTTTGGAAGTCAGCGTTTGGAAGTAAGCGTCATAGATGTCTCTGTACACCGCTATTCAATATAATATTAGATTTTTTTGTTGGGGTTTTAATGTTATAAAAAAAACAAAAAAGTTGCATGCTAGCTACTGTTCTATTATGATTTTTTGGAAATTGGGAATTTAATATCGTGTAAAGGATAATAAAATATACCCATGAATGTCTTGTACGAAGTGTTTATTGAAATTTTCCTTAGTGGAAATATCAAGCCGTCATTTATACCTACATTAGTGGTACAATGATGGATGATAGGTGATAAATGACGTAATCTTCGTTTTCGTGTCTTAGTATTGTATGTTTCTTTAAAATCTACTATGAAATGATTGTTCGAAGGTCTGGTAAAGGCGTCATCTTTTCGAGTCGATTTTACAAATTGTGTAATTCCAAATACCATATACTTTGTGCTTACATAAATAAGTATATTCGTCCATAAAATCTGAAAATCTTAAGTCATTATAAACATTAAAATTAACTATCACTGTGATAAAGACTGTCGTTAAGTACAGCTGCTATACTCTAGATTTGTTTCAAATTGTGATAAAGATCGCTATAATTATTAATAAACAAATGATGTAATGCTTTACCTCAGTGCTCATCTCGGCATAGTCTCCTGGGTCTGTGAGAAATGTGGTTATTCCGGACAACTAACATTTTTGTGTTCAGTAATACGAATACAACTTTGAGCCAATATTGTTTAAAAGTTTCCATTTTCTTATTTGATTTTCTTCTCTCACTATTGGCAGAGTGGTCGTGGTCTTCAGCGCTTCGCTTTTTCTATTCACCGCTATTCTTTAATAAAGTAGGTTATCGTTAAACTCATTTATGTTACTAGACTCTGATCACTGTGAAACCATTTAATTAACAGGCATTTGTAAACGGTAAACAGAAAGAATTTATAAATTTTGCACAGCGTTATTTTGAGAAAAAAAATTTGAATCCGGTCTCTGTGATTGATATAAATATTTTGGGTATTAATTTTTTACATAATATTGCATCATTTATCATCAATTATTGATGTACTTTAACATATTATTTATGTCACCAACTAATAAAAAAAAAGGTAACGTAATTATCATAATTATTAATATGTTTGTTCGGTATCTAGATTTTAAGATACCTACATATTGACATATATTTATTGCCAATCATCATCCATTGACTGGAAGCGCGCATTTATTAATTTAATACGTACCTACATCGCCATTACCGCATATAGTAAGAGGCCCTAACAAGCATTGCGCAAGCATTTTCTGTTATTTGCAAGCCCTCCCCTCCTTGTCAGCAAATTATATTATTGCAATATATTTAGAAAAATATTCCGGTTCTTTTCGTTATATTAATTATTACCCACTTATACCTATTTATAGCTTCGTTCCAAAAATGACTATGTGCATGACATAAACATACATAGTCCTGTCAAGTGATCTCATCGACTATGTTATTCGACTGAAGGCACTTCAATAGTGATTTTAGAAATCGTGCTCTTTGCTCATCGACTTAAACCTTGTATCGAACGTCGTCGTCAAAGATTTTGATTAGATAAGACACTGAAGTATGTAACCTCTGTGAATAAATTAAGAATTAACTGTGATACGTTTCTCATAGAGACCATGAGTTGTTATTTTATCAGGCTTGATTAATATTTCCGAAAAATATAACGGTCATTTATTGCCACATTCAGTCAAATTGATATAAACATTGTTGTCTAATTATTAATTTTAACTTTTATTACAAGGTGATTTGACATTAACTATAACAAATGTAATTTTTATCATTTTAATTCCATGATTATTTTATATTTATTGAGGTACTTAATTTTTACACAACTTAAGACTCAACTACAAGTATTGTTTTGGTAACAAATTTTCTGTCATCAAAATTTAGATTTGTCACTAAACTGCAATACCAAAGTAAAGTTGCCATGCACCGTGAGAAACTGGGTGACACAATGATCGAACTCTATTCATTTCTTCGACATCTTCCCTTCATTATGTCATTAGTAGTAAAATGTTGAAGCGAAAGGAAACGTGACCATGAAAAAAAATTACATTTCCAGATTCCTAAAATGTTGGCTGGAAATAGTTTGCAATCACACAACAACACCATGCCATGCGTTCGGTGACGGAAGCCACGAAACGTGTTACGATATTACTTAATAAATGACATTAAATCGTACTAACATGTGACTTTATGTGACATAATTGTGTAAAGTAACTAAGTGCCTTTAAATAATTGCCGCTTCTTTAAAATAACTTAATTTTGGTCAAAGCAATAGAGGCACATGCTGTTCAATGGATACCGAAACAAAAACTACCTTAAATGTTAAAGCTAAGAAGAGCGGACGTAAAAATGAGAAGAAGAAAAAAAGAGAAGCACAGGACACTGATCTCACATTAACAGATGTGTGTCAACAAATGAGCCAGTTGGCAGAAGAAGATGGAAGCGATAAGGCCTCTGATACTTCCACCGACAGTGAAGACTTAGTAAATGCTTTTAACTACAACACCATCACATCTTTAGCTGCTCTTAAGGATATTATTCAAGGAGATGATAATGATACTCCTGAAACTGATAGTTTCTTTCAACATTATTTTATGAACCACTGTAACAACCTTTCAAGTCGTAATTCTAACTCGCCTTTCCCGTTTCCGGAACGCCGGAGATTATCACAATGTCGCGAGGAAGATGAAGATGACGAAAAAAAGGATAGTGATATAATGGCCATCACAGCTAGAGCAATTAATAAGACAGACGTAGTTTTTAAAGAAAAAACCGAATCTATTAAAGAATTTAATTTAAATGACGCAGCAGCAGATCAAAATGCGAATGTTGTTAATGCTGTTACTACAGATGACAGTAGTGCCGTAACAGAGACAGTAAATGATAACGATCCTCCAAAGCGAACTGTGATGGGAGCTCGACACAAGTTTTTAGTCACAACCACAACACCTGCGCCACCTTCAGTTGAACGTATTTTACGAACTCAAATGCACAATGCGCATACAGTACATTTTGGAACAAAAGGTGCTGAAGAACTGCGCCCAAATATACGTTCTATTTTTGCAAGACAGAATCTCCACCATGATAAAAATTATTTTGATAGTAGTTTAATTGAAATTAGATCTACCGTAGACGGAGAACCCCCAAGCTCAGAGGATATATGGGTTAAAAGAGCTGAAGATAAGGTGAGTTTATAATTATTATCTGTATCAGTTTAAAATTATTAACTGCTACATTATTGGCTTTTTGGGATATTGCAGTTCGGGAGTATAATTATTTTATTTTTCCATAAATTCGAGGAGTACGTAGTACATAGGTATATATTATGGCGTATAAAAGATTATGTGATCACACTACATAATCTTAAGCAGATAAGAGCACTGGAAGAAAAGGCAAATTCGTTACAAACACTTTACCAACCCGTCTGACAACGTGGTATAGTAGACTAAATTCTCTCCAAAATGTTTAGAGGAGACCCGTCTCCAGCAGTTGGTATAGGGTTTGTTACGAATTTTCCCTACTTGCTCTTGTGCATAAGGTAAGGTACCTTATGTGTCACTACACGGATATAATTTTTATAATATTATTATAAAAATATATAGGTATAGATTGAATCGTATTTAGGATAACGATTATATTTGATTTGTCTAATCAAACTTTATTTTTATTCAGCATCTAATTGAACGGAAACCTTTATTGAATTATTTTTTTTGCAATGTATCGAGGAGTTGTTACTCTTAAATACGTTACGTACCCTGAATTTGTTTTTAGATGTATGTTCGTAATTGTAATAACAATTTCTATTACAGGCAGGACCTGCAACAGAAAAAGAAGAAACCATTGTTGCCCTTACGGAAAATATCGATAAATCTGTTCCGAAAGTCGATGAAGTTACATTTAGATCGGTGGGAAAAGACATTGAAAAAGTCAGAGCACGGTCAGGGACATGGGGCGCGGCTACAGGAAGCAAAAACAAAGAACCCCTTAAAAAAATCCCGGCTCGGAAGGAGAAAGACGTTCGACGAGTGAGTGACGACAGGCGTCAGAAACGAGGTGAGTGTTTACATAGAAACTATAATAACGTGACATGTTGTCGGTAGCGCCGCGAGCACGTGGCATTACGACCTTTACGTTCATACATTCTTTATTACCCGCCTGATATCTAGTGCCGTAGGTCCAGCACGCGACCGCTGCCACATCATACTTGCGTGACAACAATACAAATAGGTAATGTTGTCTATATAAATTGCGTCATTTTTTGCTGATTAGAAGTTTAACTGCAGTATTTATTCATGAACTGTATATGAAATAAAGCAAAACTTGTGATGTTCACTGTTAGTAAATATAGATTTTTTATCGGCGGCGCCGCGTTGTTTTGTGGATGGACCGCAATGTTTGCCAGAGTGTGCCTACAAATTTGCTTCATGCGCCTGAGCTGGCCACGCGCCAGCAGTCTAGCCGTTAGGCTATCTGCACATGGGTGACTTTCGGCATAAACCTGTTTAATAAAGGTCCACTGAAAAGCCTAGTTGCGGTTCCTAGCAACAGAAAGATCATCTGAACGATATCTGCGCTTTATATGATTTAATTTATTGAGCATAACGTGTTGTTTCCGTGTTTTTATGGCTGGTTGATACTGTCTAGTAGTGTTCAGTGTGTGGGTAGTCTTATATAATCGGTGTTAATACGATAGTTACTCAGAGCAATGTTTATATCTATTGGAGCTCTTTGTCTGATTAGTTATTATGTATTGATGTTTCAGTTTTTATTAAAAGATTAAATTCGCTTGTTTATTGATTTAGACGATTCTAGAGTTCGGTATCGGATCACTCTGTTGTCTGTCTGTCTATCTGTCAAGAGTACGACCTATTCTCGCAGAAACACATGGAGGTATAGTATACGGAGGTAGCTGATTAAATACTCGAATGTGCAATCCCTTGGAGCAGAGAAAAATTCAGAGCTATAAGTAAATGTAATCAAAAGATGACGTGTATGCTCCACATTTGTCGCATATTTTGACGATCGCAAGGGAATCAAAACCATACTTTTCGTTGATCTAGAATCATGAAATTTTGCAAGAAGCAATATCATGTTGCACGAATAAAGGAAAAAATCTGAAAACCGTATATTATGTCTGTAGTTACATCATCATCATCTCAACTCATAAAATTAAATATCCCACAGTTGGGCACGGGTCTCATCCAAAGAATGTGGAGGGAATAGTAGTTATATCACTGGAATATATTTGAGGAGTTATCAAATTTTAATGATATGCGTAGACTTGTAGCAAGAATTTATGACTGACGTTAGGTACATAAAGATTTTGCACCTGGTACCTAAAAGTAAATATTTATTCTAACTTTAAGCTATACCGTTACTTACCATAACTTACATTCAACAAAAAAAAATGTATATGAAATATATGTATTCGTACGAAATCCTCAGTGTGCAAGTCAGACTCGCACTTGACCGGGTTTTTCTAAACAATATATTCGGCGGGCATTAAATGATGTTAAAGTTATATTATTATAATCAAAGGATTTAAACAATGTCATCCGCAATCAAACCGACATCTCGACGTTTTGAGCTCGTCATAAAGTGTTACCAAAATGAGCACACAGAACTGCTATAACAAAATAGCCAGTTTGCGTGTTTATACTATTCATAAAGTAGGTACGTTGCCTATATTGTTTACCGATGCAATAGAAGCTGCTGTGTACGTTCCAGCGTGGGTGGTACTTTGGCACCTACATCATGAAAATGTCGCTACATTTGTTGATTTGAAACAACGTTCAATAAACTTAACAAAATCTACAATGTATTGTATTAATTTATTAATAAAGTAGTTTGTGTGTCGATATTTTTAAAATCTATCTTAACACACTAGTTCAATCTTATGCGTATATGTATAGTCAATATAACACGACGGAAATTCTCCTTACAGAAGGCTGCAGCCATAATACGCTACCTCGGCAATTTAAATAAATTTAAATAAAAAAGTGGTATAGTCTGTCAATAAGTACAGAATAAATTAGCTTAGGTAACAATGGTTCTGATGTCCTTGCTAGGCCAGTTAATAGGATGTATTAATCAGTTGTATCATTTAGATTTTAGCTGATGTTAGCTGTTTCTACTGGCGAGTTTTTTCACAACAATGTCTTTCCAAGGTCTCCAATTATTTTAGATTCATGTTATTCCGGATTCCAGTTAAACCATTTCCTGGGGCTTCCGAGTGATATAACTCGATATTTGCAGGGAATATTTGTGAGTGTGAGAGTGGGACTGTCCCGTAGTAATATTACGGGTTTATGTTGTTTATGTAGGTGACTATGGCCTTATCGTATTTATAATTATCAACTATGATTTTATATGATAAGGCCATACATAAAATACATAAACATAAAATCTACAGGTGTATGTATCCCAAAAATAAATGTAACATGTATTTTTGAAAAGGACGTTAGAAGCGTAGGCCTTATGATAGATCCTATAAACGATCTAGGAGTAAAATGCTAAAAAAATTATATTAATATTATTACATTACTTATGCTGCCTGGATTTGCTGCCTTAGTAAAGTACAATTACGTGCATGTTGATCATTTACGTCAAAAACGTTTGAATTACTGTTAAATTCGGTATTGGTATGCAAAGGTAAATTGCATTACGCAGCTTCGAGCAATATGAATCTGTTACACATGCATAAGAAACATGCCTCCGGCCTTGATTTCGCTGCGGTCACAGCATACTAGTTTAACATTATCATATTAGATAAAATTCATTTTATTTAAGTCTATGATTTATTAGAAGAATCATCATCAGCACCCCATTAAGTCCCACTGCTGGGCTCGGGTCTCCCCTCCTCTAACTAGAGAAGAGGAGAGGAAGAGATTAGAAGAATAATGATAATTCTAAAAATGGTTCTGACTAAGGAAATTCGCTCGACTTCTCAATACCATACTTTACTGCATGCTAAATTGATTCCAACGCACATTGAGTAAGTTAATGTTACTATGTTAAGGATTAATCATGCACATATCGGCATTGCATTTTGCTGTTTTTTATCTGTTACGTACTGTATTCATTGATATACAAAAATCGGTCTCCCTCTAGATACACAATCACGTACTTACTAAAGTCACGCTCAATTATAATTAAAATTGCATTTTTAGAAAATATTTTTTTGTAAAATTAGTCTTATCATAAGTTACAATTGCTTTTAAAAAACATTACTTATAAAGCAATAAACCATTGACGATCACACGTCTCGACCGCGAGACAATTTGTGTGACAATTGAACTGTTTTTGAGCTCTATTATCAGCGCCGTTTTTTGATGAGTGTGCGTGTGGGTCATTTATAGAATTTTTCAAATCAGACCAATTGTTCCTGAGACCTAGCGTTCAAATAAATAAAAAACAAGCTCTACAGCTTTATAATATTAGTATCGATAGAAGTACAGATCATGTACGCAGAAAATAATGTACCGTGTGTTGCAGGTGTTCAAATAACGAAATATCTACTTGAATTAATCTGTTGTTTGTTAGGATTGTTATGAATGACGATGTCTCACGGAAAACGCCGCACTGCTGTGCGCACAATGCATAATACATAGCGTTTCTATGCGCACTTAAATACTTTAGCTTCATTATGCCACCGCCATTAATTTGTTTTGTTAGACGCACTAAACGCAATACGAATCTGATATTATTGGGGATTCTGATATTATGGGCTGTATTCAGCTGTGAAACTCGAATATATTATATGATATCTTTAGTTTGTATAGTTTTTCATAATTTGTTTACTCGAATTACTTTGAATTAAACACTTTTAGCTTTTTATATCTTCGTTTATTCACTTTTATTTATCGCGAGAAGGCTAAGATGAACGGTAGTAAAAAACTATTTCTTTATTGATTTTTAATAATTAATACCGAAATATCTATAAGTGGAAACTTGTTAATGGCCATTATATTTTATAGTTAAGTTTATCCTGTTTCTAGCTGTAAGTATCCCAAATATAATAAAATAAAATGATACGGGAACAAGGTTGCGGATTTATTTACAAACACTAAGAATATATATCAAAGCATTGTGCAGAAAAAATTTACATGCATATACATATGAATATTATTAACTATGTAGCTGTGCTCGTGACTACGTTCGCGTAGTTTTATTTTTTCTTGGCATCCTAATTTTTTTTCCTATCGACGAAAGAGTTCCTTCGCAAAATTTTCCTCACGCAAAATTTGCTTGATAGTGATGAATCAATTAGTAAGACTGGAATGTAGAATCTTCAGGAATAAATATTTCAAAAGATAGTTTATGTTTTTGATTGTGTGATTCCTACCTTGAGAAAAGTGCAATTTTTACAAATATTAAGTAAGTTAACAACATAATATTTGTGAAAATATGTGTCAGTGGACGTCATTGGGCTGATATGACGAAACAACATGCGGCATAAAAAAAAAAGCCAATTGGTAATTGTCGAATTTAGAATAGGTACCTTTATAGGTGCCAAAGTATCTGTGTTTATAAATGAAATCTTGGCGTGTTTACACTTTTGTTTTGATAAACTTGTTTACAATTTTCGCTTATTGTCTCAATAACCTTTTTATTTACTGATAACTAACTAAGTATACCTTGTTCTACTTACAACTCTTACAAGCACTAGTAGAAAATATATGTAGATATGGGTTCTTCATCATGTCAACCGTAGGACGTCCAATGTTGGACTTAGACCTCCCCAAGACCTTCCAATAATAATATGTATGGGTATTTACCGGTATGTATGGATTAAAACCAACTAATAAGTCAAAGTGTTTCAAGAATACTAAAATTGTCTTAGTCATGTTCACATCGAGTTTTTTGTTGTTGGTACGTAATCCTATTACGAAATTAATACAATGTTTGTTACCTTGAAGAGGAATAACGGATCATTTTAAACGTAAATATTGCTGATTTTATTGATTATAATAATAATATTGTTCATCCTAAAATAAATCAATGGATTATAATCTGATTTAATTTAAAAAAAATTGTTAATAGTATTACCTACAGTTCTGTAATCTACGCATAGAAAATAGTAATGAAAGTTTTTTCCCAGTACCGCTCGTTATTTTTTACCCGACTGACAGGACGGATATTGTTTTTACCCACGACGGAACGGAGACGGTATATGCGTTTGGGGTGAGAGGCTGTGTGTTTGTGTGTTTGTGTGTTCCAACATAATGCCTTATAGCACGGAAACGGTTTGACCGATTTAGATGCGGTTTTCTGTAAAGTGTGTGCGGCTCTTGGGGACAGGTTATTAGATAGGTGTTATGTTAATAGCTCGCCAGGGGGCGCTACAATACACTGATTTCGTTGAATCCTTTGTGCCCTCCTATCTTTAAAACGATTAGACTGATTTCGATACGGTTTTCTGTAATGTATTTGTGATTTATCGAGGATTGTTTTTGGATTCAAGATTTTGTATTTTTTCGCCAGGGGGCGCTGCAATAGACTAGGCAAACCTATGTTGATTTCGTTGAAACCTTTGTGCCCTCCTATCTTTGAAACGATTAAACCGATTTCGATACGGTTTTCTGTAATGTATTTGTGATTTATCCAGGATGAATTTTGGATACACGATATTGTATTTTTTCGCCAGGGGGCGCTGCAATAGACTAAGCAAACTTATATTTACAGTTATCTGTAAAATAATTAGACCTGTTACTGTATAGGGGCACGTAGCATTATAGTACTGAGATATTGATTACACTCATGAGGTTAAGCAACTTCGGATAAGGTCAGTTCATAGATGGGTGACCGTTTATGCAATTTTAGGGTTCTGTACCTCAAAAGAAAAAAACGGAACCCTTATAGGATCACTCCGTTGTATGTCTGTCTGTCCGTCTGTCTAGAATATTTTTCTCAAGAACGGATAGAGGTATAAAGCTGAAATTAATATCATTTACTTGGGTCTGCAAACCCTCGGCGTAAAATAAAAATCAAAATTCTAAGTTAACGCAATCAAAAGATACAGCTGTTTATGCTCCATTTTTGACGATTTATCTTGACGATCATAATATATAGGGAACTTACCGTTGACCTAGAATCATGAAATTTGGCCAGAAGCAATAACAAGTTGCACAAGTAAAGGAAAAAATCCGAAAACCGATCTTGTGTTGTTATATCACTGAATATTAGTACTGAGGTATACAATGATAAGCCTAAAAAAAATTAGTAAGAGTGAGAGTTTATTCCAGACTGACGTTATATAAACACCTACCTACCTTATTTATTCTAACTTACAGGTATCCCGTCCCCGGGGTGTAACCAAATTTTCATCATTTTTGCGATAGCACTCACCGTTTTCGAGATACAAGCTATTATAAGTGGAAATCTGCGCTAACGCCGGCAGTCCGGCTACGGCAATTAATGTGTGATAGCTAAACTTAACACCCCCCGATTCAGAGCAATCCGAATCGGACTGGTTAGGTTAGGGTTATTTTTTTTTTTCAAACCACCCAGAAGTAGGAGCCCCGCGAAGCGGGGCTCCGGCGACCTTTGTGCGACGGATGAGCATACAAGTCAACAAAAAATAAAATATATATAATATAGTCGAAGCTCCATGCAAATTCCATTCATTCTAGAGCTTACGGATGATATGCTTACTTATAAGGCGCTCCTTAAAAAGTTTAAAATAAGAAAATTAAAATGATAATTTCAAGTTATAAGACTTACTGCAACAGTAAATTAAAAAAAATGTGTTTGTTCTATAACTTAGTATAAAACTTCTATTTATCTGTCAAGGTTCTTAAAATTTTATACGAGTTACTTACAGTTAGTAAGATAGGGCGCTCTTTGAAAATATTTAAAATAAAAAACAAAATTAAAAATTTTGAAAAAACCCACGACGATAACATCTACACAAAATAAGAAACGTAACATATAAAAAGGTTTAAATAACTTTATTTTAAATCCCCGACGAAAAGATAATAAGTAGCGTAAAAACAATCCCAAGAAAATTCGTCGGGGGCTGCCAATATCATTACTGTTTCTAGTATTAAATATATATTGTAAACTAAATATTGTTAATAATTAGGTAGGTATCAAATACATAAAACTGCAATACTTTCGTTCATTTTAAGTCAGGGTATGGCAGCCCCCGACGGATTTTCTTGGGATTGTTTTTACGCTACTTATTATCTTTTCGTCGGGGATTTAAAATAAAGTTATTTAAACCTTTTTATATGTTACGTTTCTTATTTTGTGTAGATGTTATCGTCGTGGGTTTTTTCAAAATTTTTAATTTTGTTTTTTATGTAAGTAGGTAATTTTAATATATCATCTATCTGTTTAGTTACATAATATGTAATAAGCTAGACATTACCACGTGCGAAATGCCAATCGAATAATATTGTATTTATGAATACGTAATACATGCTAATATACACAGGCACTTAAGAGTACATAGGACGTAATTGATTAATACAAAAAAAAATTGTATGAGCCCTGCGTAAACCAGTTTTGTTTTTCGCATACGAGAGAGGCCTCGAAAATAATGCCCTAGAGGCCTAGTATCCAAGGACAGTGTGTGGGTGGAAAACAAACACTGACCATAGCACAGTGTATCAATGGAAACGGTTGTGTTACACAACCGATGCGGTATGTAGATTCTGACACAGTTACGGCACTAGACAAGGTTTTATCGTTATGTTGCATTCCCTAGTTCTAACTTTTAATTTATGGTTTTATATAATTTGTATTTTTTATCCCAGACCACCTGCTTTAAAGTCCAATTTAATTTTTTTTATGCTGAGATGTCGTATTTTCTATCTACTGTCTACTATTATACTAACTACATACGAGTATGTTTTGCGTAATACTACCGCCAAGACGAGCCAAGCAAAAAGCGCAAGGTACAACTACCTTTTCACGAAACGTTTCGTCCTTTTTTTGAACCCTTATAATTTGGGTTTGGATTTTGCCAGATGAACAAAGTTCTTAGGATATGTTGTCAATAGAAACCTTATAACAGAATATAAAGTTTTAATTGCATAGCTCTTATACTTTAGTTTTTATTGATATCAAAAAAACACTGATTTCGTCACTGACTCACTGATAAATCATCAAAAATTCGTAGGGTGTTTCCTAATGTCCTAGAAGGCTGAAAAAATTTGGTATGAAAGCTAGTATTAGTACCCAAACAACAAAACAACTATACAACTTGTAACTTTTGTCCCGCAATCCTTTAAACTAGTTTGTATGAGACTTCCGCAATTTTTGAAGGTACGTCTACCTGAAAATGTATATAGGCTATACAAAGCCCGGCGATGGTGGCTGAATGGATAAGGGACCGGCGTGCAAATCACGCGGTCCGAGTTCGATCCCGACCGGCAGTATTTATATGTACTAGTCAAGTGACTTACCATCTGCTAACGGTGAAAGAAAACATCGTGAGGAAACCCACGTACCCTAGAACAAATTCTATGAGTATGTCTGATCCACCAACCCACTCACGCTGGCCTAGTGCAGGCCAGCGCTGATGATGCAAAGGCATCTCTGATGTGCAAAAACTGAACCCCAAAAAAAGAAAAAAATATTGTCTCATGCAACGAAAAGAAATGAAATGTTGCCAAAATAAGACCATATGACTGGCATTGTCAAAATGTCAAAACATTATCAGATCTCATGTAGAGCCAAGCTTCTAATTCTACACGCCCTAACTCAACAAGGCCTAATTTCACAAACTCTACACCGTAGTCAAAATATATGGCTTGGCCGTTTTGTTACTACAAGAACTATTGTATAACAGAAAATTAATAAACAATGGATACATTTTTCACCTTACGTCCATGTAGCGAATAGGCCAAGCTGTAAGTACTCCCGTTTCTGCCAGCTAAATGGTTCATTTTGGAAACTTGAAAAAATCCACAGTTATATAACATGTTATATAACTAAATTAAAAGGCAAATATCACGTTAAATCTCACGGTATATCAGTCAGTCAATCAACTTCTCCTTTCTCCATATATTAAAGACTAGCTGGGGCCCGCGGCTCCGCCCGTGAGTATTTCAATTTCCGTGACCACTGGAATTTTTTCTTCTACATTGCATTTTCAAAAATCATTTAACTTAGTTATACATCATAAAACAAGTAAATAATTATAATAACCCGACTGCAAAAAAATCAACAGATAAGCAAGGCACCTAAAAAGACCGATAAATGGTTGTAATTATTATTCCTGCTTAAATTTAAATACATAACATATGTGTATGTGGAAACACTCGAGTCAACCTATTATCGCATTCGGCTTCGCGTCATGCGATAAACAGACTCTCGTGTTTTAATACCCCTTCATATATGACAGTTGCATAAACTACTATTTCAATATTTTATCTCAAACACAAAAATAATTCTTACTGTCTCTTCTTCTAATTAATTCTCTCGATTAGATTTTTTATTGAATATAAAAATACATTTGAAGATAAACAATTAAGGAAAGGGAATGTATGTATACAATCACGTATTTCATCGGTAATATTACAATATTTGTTGTTAGTTTACAAACTCACAACTCTCACAAGATACAAGCTATGCTTAGTTTGTAGAGCTAGATCCAATCACTATTACGAGTACCTACATGTATACTTACTGAATGTTTATTTCGGTGAAGAAATGTATTCTTTTCTATGTTTTATTTCGAAGACGGTTCTGTTACTACAACGATCAAAAATCTCAATTAGGTTATTGAGATTAACAACGTAATTAAAATATTATTTTCTAGTCTTTTAGTTTAAATTTCTACATGTAATTATATGGACTTGAAGTCGGTTTTGGTTTTTTTTTAACGTTTTTTTATATATAAGATGTTCCCGTGTCATCATTATCATCATCATATCAGTCGTAGGACCTCCACTGATGGACGTAGGCCTCTTGAAGAGATTTCTAATAGGACCGGTTGTATGCGGCCTGCATCCACCGTGATCCTGCTGTTCGGATCAGATCATCTGTCCACCTGGTGGGTGGACATCCTACGCTGCGCTTGCCGGTGCGTGTTCTAAACTAAACTTCTGTTCCCGTATGAAACTTTTTGTGCAACTACGGAACCTTACAGTCCGTGCGGTTTGTTACGCACTTAGTCGATTTATTCTATATCAAGCTTATTTTCTTTTCCATAAATTTATTAATGTTGTTGAAAATACGATTTTATAATTCACAGCTGGTATCCGCGGCTGCGTCCGCTTGGAATTCAATTTCGATCTATGTTTCTCAGTGTTAATGTAGCAGTCTATTAGTGAAAATTTTTATTGATCGAACCATTATTTAACAGAAACTCATACAGATATCCATCGTTTTCTTTTGTATAAAGTACTTTTTAGTATCGATATAGATAGTATACGCACATACGTACGTCCGAACCCCTTTTAATAAGCCCTACGAATAAATATAAACATTGTTAGCATGTACAGTTTCGTAGGTACGTTGTTACTTGATGCGTAGTTAGGGTGTCCTTTTATTCCAGTTTCGGTACCGACTTTGCACCGAAATCAATCTGAACTTCTTGTACCTAATAACAAACGAGAGTTCCCTTATGTATAGGGGACCGCGGGTGCGGGGCGGCATGCGGGCTGTATACCGCTTCATTCAGAAATCAGTCGTCTCTCGGTATTTACCGCGTGCATAATAAAAGTATGCTTTTGAGAATCTACGTTTGAATTATTATAGAGGATTCATAGTTCTAACATAATTCTAGAAGATAAGTGAAGCCGTCGTAGCTTGATATAGTGTATAGAGTTACTTGAATAAGAAAACCAATAATAAGTTAAAGAAGCGTGGAAATATGAGTGGTAGGTTGTTGTGTTTATAGTAGACGAAAGTTGATAGTTGTGTAATTACGATTGCTAATCATAAAGAAAGGTCTTTGTACATTCATAGTACGGTCACATTGTATTATTCGTGTTATGATCGTGTATTTACAATTTAAGGTCAACAGCAATTATCAGTATTATCGTATACAGCAAATTAAACTTTTAAATCAAAAAGTTTTCATTGTTAACTGGTTATGAAAAAAAAAGAAAATTCCCTTTGCGTAACTAGTTACAAAGTTTTGGTTACGAACGTGGAAAAAGAGAATACATTTAATTGATTTTCAAAGACAAATAGGACTGAAAAAATAAATTACATAATTATTAAGTTTGGCTTCGACAGATTAATCTTGTTTTGTTGTCATATTTTATTGTTACAATCAAATATTAAGAAAAATAAAAAGTGAGCACCTTACAGAGTAATATTAGCTACAAACGTTATTGTGACAGTTATTTAAATTTCAACATTGAGAAATCTGAAGAGTTGCTGCTTCTAACGTTGTAGATGGCCGGTGACCCTGTGCAGTGTGATAAGATCACTAACACTATCCCCAGTTTTCGCGATTTCGGTATCCAGATGTCTATCCTTATACCCTTACGCGACTTGGACCTATGTTTCAGTAATTGTCTCTTACAATGCAGATATACCTACTGCCCCCGACATTCTTTTGTATACTGTGCTGTGTTAGTAAATAGCAAATAATTTTGTACGTTTCAGAACAACGACTCGATGCGGCCATCACCCGCAGTACTCAGTCGGTTGGAGAGCGCAAACGTCAAGGATCCAACGATGATGGACAAGCGCATCCCATGTACCAACAAACTATTCACGGTAAATATTTTAGATGCATAAGCTATTTATTTTAAATATGCACGTTAAAATTGTCTCTAAAATTGGACTAGATTTCATTTTCACTTAATAGATTTCAGATTAACGTTTTGTAGGTAGTAAATATTTGTTGAAAAATAAAATAATTATTCGTAGATCTTTGGATACATGATACATGATGGTCAACAGTGTTTTGTTTCCAGAAATTTGAATGTTGATTTTGATAGTTTTAAAGGTGATTACTAATCACGATTAGGTACGGGAAAATAATGAAAAATCTAACAGATCTGTTTTTATAAATAAATTACATTATTGATTATGTCGTTGGTGTGCTCGTTTAAGGTAGATATTACATAATAAAACTTGCTCTAATTATTGAAATATGAAGGTAGAAAATAATAAAAAATATAATATGTATATACATTATACAGGTACTATACGGATTTTAAAATACGCCATTCCCAAAAAGTTTAGTTAATATATTTTTAAAATATAGCTCCGATTAAATAATGAAAATAGAAAACCACGAAATATGACACTAAATTGCGACGTTGCCAATCTGTAAAGACGCTCTTAAAGGCTAAGTTGACTAGTTAGCTATTTTTCTTGTACCTGCCACGTTTTCCTTTTGTGTTAAATTTTATATATTATATTATATTATATTATTTATATATATATATATATATATATATATATATATATATACATATATATATATATATATATATATATATAAATAATATAATATAATAAATAATATATATATATATATTATTATAACAAGTAAGGCATTCAAGTATTTTTTCCTTATTTTATTATTCACTTCCAGTAATTTAAATAATTTTGCCTTGATCATAAATATTGCTAAATAGCATAAGCTATACATAAATCCAAAAAAATTGCCTGTATTAATTAATTTTAACATTAAAATATAGTTTATTACACATCCTCCCTCAGTACTTTGTAACCTGTGATCTTTGTCCTCTGGGTACTTGTAACTGTCCTACTCTCAACATAACCGACTGTATCAAATATTTGGGAGTACAGATTGATAACAGACTTACCTTTCAACAACACATAAAAGCACTAACGTCTAGTCTAGGCTACGGAAGTTAATCTTTGTCTTTAAAAACCTACGACATGCTGCTAACACGGAGGTTGTACGACTCGTTTACTTAGCACTGGCCGAGTCTCTAATACAATATTGTATTTTTGTATGGGGAGGCGCCTTAAAAAAATCTTTTAACATTAGAAAGCGGTCAAAGAGCACTGCTGAAGGTTGGTTGGCAGCTGCCTACCAGTTTCCCATCACAGAATTCTTTAAAATTTGCAACGTTCGCTCCGTTCGTAATTATTTATCTTAAGACTGATACTGACTACGCATGCTCAAATCTCATATGACCCTACAAAATATAATACCTCTCGTCGTAAACATGCTGTCTCTAAAGTAAATCCCGTTAATAAATAATACATATACACATTACACACATATACATTAACTTTTATGTAGATAATAATGGGTGGTAATTGTGATATTTTATTTTTATTTTATTATCCTGTTTCATCCCACTGCTGGGCAAAGGCCTCCCCCTGAACCTTCCACTGCTGTCTATCTCCAGCCTTATTAAGTAATGTAACCTTTCAGTTGTGGCTATATTTTGTTGGCCTTTTGGCTGCTGTTTACGTGAATTTCCTCGTTGTATTTCCTTATTCCTTTTCCTCCCTTTTTTTATTTTCCTCCATATTTTGTTTTGGGAAAGCAGCGCCTTGCTTTTGTTTTTTTCATTGGGGGCGGTTACCCCTTATCATCAGGTGGGCATCAGACATCTTAAGTGAGCGTTAAAAATAATAAATGAATGGCTTTTCGAATTTGAACACCAATTGAATTAAATTGTGGTTAATGCAGACAATAGAGACAAAAGATTTAGTTATATTCTAGTACTAATCTAGTTGGCCCAGGTGCCTACAAGATTAGTACTAATTAGTTAAAATATAATGTAAATGAGCGCCAAAGTGTTTAAGTACTCAAAAAATAACTATTATCAAAATAGATATTAAATGTAATAAGAAACACATTGTAAATACCAATTTCATTAATATTTATGCTTAACTAATAACAAAGTTTAGAATGATATTATTCATCTTAACAATAATGAGTCAAACATGTCCCGGGAATAATTTCTACAAAAGCATTATTTTCTCCTAAAATACCTACTTTTAATCACTGCATGCACAAAAATGATTTTTTAAATAAATAGGCATCATACAATAATTATATTTGACTGGCCTGTTGGTCTAGTGGTTAGTGACCCTGACTGCTAAGCCGGAGGTCGTGGGTTCGATCCCCACCCAGGACAAAACTTTGTGTGATGAGCATAAAGGTTTGTTCTGTGTCTGGGTGTAATTTATCTATAATATGTATGTATTTACAAAAAAAAAAATGTATTTAAGTAGTATATCAGTTGTTTAGTACCCATAACACAAGCAAATATAATTGCTTACTTTGGGACTAGATGGCGCTGTGTGAATGTGGTAGAATATTATTATATTATTATTATATCAAAAGAAATATACAATTCTTAACAATTAATTGAAAATTCTAGTAGGTACTTGACCTCAACATTGTATTTACAAAAAATCAACATCTTTCGACAAATTTTACATAAATGTTTACATTTGCCAATGTTCTAGGAACCTCCGGGGTGAGTCGTCGGCCAGCTTTATTCGACATGCTCAAGCCGAAACAGCGCGGAGAAGTGAAGAAACAACCTTCAATAATGAAACAAGTCAGAGCTGCAGTACAGGTAAGCTTTTATTTTAATCATGCTTATAATACTCTCTCTCCTCAACCGTAGGGTGGTAGAAATTTTTGGTCGACTATACAAAGCACCATCATCCATTTTATTTCTGATTAAATTCGTAGCGGGTTCTAAGACAGTAGGGTTAAGCTTTCTCTCGGAATGTTATAGCACAGTATAAGTCATAGCTCGGTATTTGCAGAGGTTCATCATTGTTAATCCAGGGGCCCGAGTCTGCTAACGCAATCGTAACACATTGGTAAGCCGATGGTCTCATTTGACAGCTGTGATTGGCTTACTAAGTCAATCGCGCCATATTGCCGGCCTGTGATTGGTCGATATTAGTCCATTGGTCTGCTATCGACGTGTGTAATTTAGCAGAATCGGCCCCCTGGCTTACAGGAGTCGCAGTGATGGCAATGTGGATGGGATTTTTTCGTATTTTTCCTTCATCGTTTCATCATTATTACAACCCATAAACGTCCCACTACTGGGCACGAGTCTCCTCCAAACTTTATGGAGGGAATAAATTAGGAAAAAGGCTAAAACCTACTATAACACGCTGGCCAAACGGGTTATTTTCCTTTTCTCGAAGTGCTCTTGTTCACTTAAGGTTACTCCCTTAGTCGTCTTTTACGACACCCATGGGTTAAAAAGGGGTAGTGACATTACGTATTCTTAATCCGTCACCACACGGACGTACGAGTATGTCATCATCATCAAAGAATTTTTTTTTTTTTTCAGAGCATGACGAAATCGAACCAAACTCCAACCAAAGAAGCTCCAAAGCCAGAGACCTCGAAAGCTGACCCAGCCGTCGCGACACCCGTAGTGAAGGCCAGAGATGGATCTGCACATCCACATTCCGGTAGCGATACTAGGGTACGTTGCCACAATAAAGAACCTCGTGTGCCAATACTGCCAGACTACCATAGCGTTGAAGAATTGGCTAATACAAAAACTTTCTACTCAGTAAAATATTTTTTGGTATCGCAATGAGTAGTACTTTTAACACGAGGTAATCAATACACAAAATTGACATTGTAATAATATTTTTGGATGTAACATAGTATTTATTTATTAAAACAAGCAAATAATTTAAAAATTAAAATAACCCGACTGCAAAAATCAACAGATAAGCAACGCACTAAAAAGACTGAAAAATTGTTGTATAATTTGGCGCCATTAAATTTAAATACATAATTGTATAATGTGTAATCTGCATTTGATTCCCTTTATTTTGATACCCTACACGAAACGTTTGGTTAACAAAAAAGTTTTTAACAACTTACAATTTGTTTGGGGCCAAAAGTCCGCCGTTTTGTTTTTTATTTTTATTAAAACCTATCTAAGGAGACTTGTTGTGTTTTTGAGAAGAATCTAACGATACCATAATTGTCGAAATCCATCCAGCCGTTTGAAAGAAACATGGGAGTAAAGAAATTTACAAACACACAAGATACGCGTGAAAAATAATACCTTTCCAGGCAATTGGGTAAAAACAATACCCTTCCTAGCGTTCGGGTATTAATAGTAAGATAGGATCAGATCGGTCGCAACGTCTAGGTAAACTACAGGAATCGACACGAATCATGCTTCGGTCGCATGTGCGAACTACCTGGTTTCGATAGTTTATAGAGGATTGCCACGCTGAGGTCCTGGGTTGGGCAAAATCTGTATTAGGTAGTTTTTAACCCTCCGGAGCAGAATGTATTAAACGCAAAAGGAGCACCACATGCAAAAATTTTCAGTATTAGCCCAGAGTTTAGACATGTGTCCGTTTAATGGCAATAGCAGATGAAATTTGAGTATCATACCCCTCTGCTTACCACTTAGGGGGAAAGCCGTGATTCTATGTTATGTTTATAGTTTCTCTTGACTGACCATTGTTAGTATCTGAGTTCTGATCCTGGTCGTCTATTACGCTAGATTTCCAATTAAACAGTATGAATAGTCGGCTTTTAATATAAGTATAGCTGCTACGCAGTGAGTGTTACTAGTTTATAATTTTTCAAAGTATTCCTCTATACAAAATGCTTAATTAAAAGGTTTCATTCAAGAGTTAATTAATAGTTCTTCTGGACAAAACACTAATTAACTGCTAACTATTGTATTGTATCTTTGTTATAAAAGTATGTAGGCAATAGTAAGGTTATTAGATTGCCGTATCAAGTACTAGCCGATAGGTTATTGTTTCAGTCCAAGTTTAAAATGCATTAGTTTATTTAATTCGGACCTTTTCGAAGCACGATAGTTCAGCCTAATGGAAGTAGGTGTATCGTACATGTCTCTTAGGGCTTACGCAGTTGATGGACAATACTTTTTCTATTTATTGCCTCAAAAGCCTTTTGTGAATCCATCAAACGATTTTCGGCGATCCATTTTTATATATAGATTAGATTGTATATCGGTTGTATTATTGTCAACAGTATTACCACACCATTACTGCATCGTCAACAAGGCGTCCCAGTGCTATGGCCAAGGTGATGGAGATGTTCCGCGGTCGCGCGTCTGTGCCAGGTCAAAGTCAGTCGATAGAGGGCGCTGAGAAGAGAAAAGCGGTACGTACTTTATAGTTATTACAACAAGTTATAGATGGCGGTGTTATACATTTATTTCATTTCGGACTGATGATGATGATAGCAAAATAGCGCTCATAGCATTGTGGTACTGAGATGTTGATTAAGATCATCGAGGTTAAGCAACGTTCGGCAAGGTCAGTCCATGATGGGTGACCTTCATTCTCGAGCGTCTCCATGCTTCGGAAGGCACGTAAAGCCGTTGGTCCCGGTTATCACTTAATGTCTAAATCTCAAGCCCATACGTTAAGAAGATTTAGGACATACCGTACCGCCACCCACAAAACCGATGGTGGGTCCAAAACCCTACAACGAAATAGTGAGGGAACACATCAAATAATAATAATATAATATTCTACCACATTTACACAGCGCCATCTAGTCCCAAATTAAGCAATTATATTTGCTTGTGTTATGGGTACTAAACAACTGATATACTACTAAAATACTTTTTTTTTTGTAAATCCATACATATTATAGTTAAATTAAAAATGCCTGTTAACGGAATTAATCATGTACTTACTCATAACCTATATATAATTATAAAGCTGAAGACTTGAATGTTTTTTGTTTGGTTGAACGCTAGGATCTCAGGCACTACAGGTCCGATTTGAAAAATGATTTTAGTGTTGGATAAACAATTTATCAATGAAGGCTACATAACATCACGCTACGGCCTAATAAACAATCAGCATTGCATACCTTCGGAGGCTTTGAAAAAAGCCCTTTGGTTTCCTTGAGTGAGTGAACAAGGATAGCTAAGTAGGTAGTTGACCCTTGCTTGATTAACTACCCAACAAAAAATTTAATCATATAAATGAAACATTTATATGACCTTGAGTCTTATTAAAGTTATTTTACAGTAGTTTTTATAACTCTTCGTCGTGTACTGTTGCAGTAAGTGTCCGAATAGTCAAATATTTTTTTTGTCGTATAATAATGTCATATAGAAGTTTTTTTGACCTTTTTTACCGCCGTCATGTAATAGCGTCTACGACGACGTCTATAAAACTTAGTTATACAAGTTTTCGTCGTGTTAACGTTTTTCGTAGTATAAACGTGAAACTAGTGTCAATTTTGTCGTATTATAACCTTTTATACATCTGTTATACGGATAATAATTGTTTATACGGCGTATTCGCAACCACTATATAAATGTCGAATAAATATTACGAGTGTAACCTGTATACATCCTAAAGTAACAGAAACATTATAATACGACCGCTATTTAATTAATACTCATGTTAAAGGTTTATAATAACCTTTTATACAACTTCCACCATTTTGAAATCAAATTTAATTTCTGTTTCTAAGGGTTCCGTATCAAATATAACCAAAATCTTTATATTTTAATATATTTATGAGAACGAATTTTCGCAAATTGAAACCATATTTATTATATTAATGACATAAAGTGCTTAAGCTTTGCTGATGTTGAGTTTTTTGCTTCTTCACCGTCTATCTTTAAATTACAATTAATTAAACACATTTCCTCATGAAATTAAATTCACGTTCATCATCACACAGTGTCATCATAAGTATCCATATTATTAATGCACAATTCTTACTACTCCTATGCAAATTGTACTCTGTACCTACATAATATTGTATTGTCTACTTGTGGACAACGGAGCTGGTTATGCTATAAGTAATATTTGAGTACATAAATTATTTACTAAGTCCTCAGTGTAACTGTTTGTTGTCCTTAAATTAAAAAAAAATTTAGGTTGGTTAGTGTGTCATACAACTCAAAAATATATTTTTGTTGTATGACACACTAACCAACATGCTGCTCCGCTTATTCATAAATAATGGGGAGCGTGTGTCTCTGTAGGATATTTAAGAAATAGGGAGGTAATAAAAAAGATAGTAAAAATTGTTTAATTTTTTATTAACTATAATAAATATAACAGCTGCCATATCAAATTAACGTGATATGATCTGTTATCATCATCATCATCATAATTTCAGCCCATTGCAGTCCACTGCTGGACGTAGGCCTCTCCTGACACGCGCCATACCACTCTATCCTCCGCCTTCCGCATCCATCCATGATCTGTTATAATTTCGAGCAATATAAATTGCATCGATCATCTTTAAATGACAATAGCACAACGATTACATTAAAAAAAGTCATTTTGTGCGCCATTACTCGACACGAAGTCGAATACACGCTGCGACAGCTATCATTACATGATATTTAGCCAAATCGCCGACGTTTAAATGATGACTATGCGACTAATTAGGTAATTTATATGACAGTTACACGAAACTTTTAGCGCGGTAAGTTGAATAAAATGGGCCCTAATGCCGTTGAGTAAACGTCCTTATTACATTTATACGATTATTCAAAACGACATTTAGTTGTGACCAAAACGTCTACTCGACTTCGTAAATGTTTGTTGGCTAGTAGGTAAGTAACAGTACAGAGACAAAAAGAAACAGAACAGAGAGTTAAAATTACAAAACAGGTAGGTAGATCTTTATAAAAATTTCGAAAGGTATAAAGATTTATTTATATTCTAAATCGAATCGTCTGTGTTTCTTGAGAAATGACTTAATTACGTAAGAATAAAATGTTGGTGAACGTTTTAATTCTACCAACAACTGCTTTTCAATAACTATTATGGATAATTCGGAAAGACGTTCTTGACCTTGTGTATTTCTTAGATAAGTATGAATACGTTTAAGAGGTGCGCTTTTCGCGGAAGAACTAGGAAAGCTGGAATAGTAAGAACAAGCTACGCTAACTTTAAAAACTCGGGCAAGGCATCTTCGAGGTTATTCTCATTAATAAAATCAAATATAAACAAAGAACAAAGTTCAAAGATTTTACCTTTTCATCGCTCACCAAAACTTAAACACATTTTAAATCCTTGCAAGAGAGAATTACCTCCATCGTTGTATGTCACTTACAATAGACGCACATAGTTCCACTGCACAGCTATTGAACCATTTTTCATTGTAATTATATGTCAAATAGAATTAATATTAAAATGTATGATAAATGTTCGGGAACATACAAACACTAACACACAAACTCACAAACACACAGCCTCTCAACCCTTATATCGTCGTCGTGGGTAAAAAACAATAGAACTACCTAGTTTAATAATACAACTTTTGTATGTATACAGTTAGTTGTATGAATATAACTGTACAAAGGTGGAATTTTGTAATGCCACCTGAAGTGAAAGTACCTACTCTTAATTCTGGAGATAGATAATTTCACGTAAAGGAAACATTCCCTTATTTTTAATGAGAAACAAAATTGCATTCATGGATTTTCGGAAACAAGCTTGCCTCATTTGGGAATTGAACCAACTAAAATCCAAAAAATAACATCCTGTACTTTTATGACATTGATCTAGGTATAGGATGAACCATACGGATCGAATCTGTCTAATAAAAAAAAAACAAAATTAAAATTTTGGAAAAACCCACGTCGTAAACCTCTGCACAAAAGAAGAAACGAAACATATAAAAAGGTTTAAATATTTTTTTTTAAATCCCCGACGAAAAGAAAATAAGTAGCGTAAAAACAATCCCAAGAAAATCCGTCGAGGGCTGCCGTACCCTGACTTGAAATGAACGAAAGTATTGCAGTTTTATGTATTTGATACCTACCTAATTATTAACAATATTTAGTTTACAATATATATTTTATACTAGAAACAGTAATGATATTGGCATTTTTAAATTTACTGTTACTGTAAGTCTTGTAACTTGAAATTATCATTTATTAATTTTATTTATCTTATTTTAAACTTTTTAAGGAGCGCCTTACCTTACTATGTAAGTAACGGTAACCACTACATAAAGGTTTTTCCTACCTTTGGAAGCACGCAGATGCTCTATAAAAACGGATTAAATAAAAAAATAAATTTAAAAAAACTATAAACCGACTACCTTATGACTGGCCTGTGGGCGTTTAGTGGTTAGTTACCCTGACTGCTAGCTAAAGGGGCAGCCCACATAGCTCATAGAACTGATGGCCGATGGGGGGAAAAGGTTCTCGAGTGGCGGCCACGTATTGAAAAGCGCAGCGTAGGACGGCCCCCCACCAGATGGACCGAAAATGTAATAATAATAATATAATAATAAAAACGTTTATTTCTCTCGTTAAGGAGTAGGTGTACATTGGTTAGTTAGTATACACAGTAGTACTTCGTAAACCTTAGCGAGAGCTGGAGTTTATACTAGGTTCGAAACTTGTATTACAAATCTCCAGGCTCTCTCTTTCAAACATTTAGGAATAGGTTGTCTATATTATGTTCAGGAGATGCGTGAAAGTTCGTGGTGTGTGTGTGTGTGACATTATATGGATGAAATAAGCAACTTTTCCGTGTCATCATAGTCCAAGTTATTTAGCCAGTTTACAATTACTTTTTTACAATCAGGTTTACTCATAGCATATATTTTCAAGATATTATTTGTGTGTTATGTACTTTACTTATTTCAAAATGTGTTTACTTGGAGAACAGAGACGCCTTAATAAAGTCCTGAACCATTTGACTATATCGGTATTTGTATCCACGAGTGAGATAATACATTGATCATTATGGCTCCGGTTATTATCTTAGTAAATAGCCATGAACAATAGAAAGATCGGTAATCATTATAAACACTTTTGTTTATCATGGATTCCTGATCTTTCATTGTGATTGCCGATCAATCTTTTGTGTGCGCAAGGTAAACAGCCACTTCTTAAGAACTTTTCAAGTATTCTTAGTATCAGAGGTAGGAACCTAACAGTTTCTCAGGCGCCTCAAGCTATCAATTTGCTTTGAATAGAGCTAGGGTTAGACAATTTTATTATATTTATATTTTCTATCTAAATGCAAAACACCTAATTATGTATGTGAATGATATTAAAATATTCTTGTACACGGCGCTTGTGGCGAATTCATTGTTGTACAAATTAAGTGCGACATTAAAGACCGATTATTTTCCGCTTGTTATTGCTATTCTCTGCGCTCATTTCCATTTATACTTAAAATCCGAGTCTATTATGTGTAATTTTGTTCTGTACTGATATATTTACTTTAGGTAGGTTTAGATGCTATAATATTATTACTAGGGCAACTTAGCAATTGATGAATTCACTCGCTCATAATAAAAATCAAAGAAAAGTCAAGGAAACGCCTTTATTATGAGCCTGGTTGCTATTAAAATAACCCAGATTTTATTCAGAGGAATGGTGTGTATTAAAATGAATGATGCAATTTTATTCTTACCATTATAACAACATAATATGTACAATAATACCTTATCCTCTTATTTTAAAAGTTCTTCTGAGCGAATATTTTATAATTTTCTAAGGTTTGACAAATCCAGACACGTGATAATTCTATTCGCAGCTGTTTTTAAAAGTATCTATATCATTTCACGCATAAATTCGCACGGAAGCTTTGTTTGTTCAACTGTTACGAGTTCGTATCCTTGGGCCGTAGGTCCCCTAGACAAGTGAACATCAGCGTGCGTATATATTTAACTACAATAATATAGTCCAAATTGTATCGAGTCGTTCGGCAAGTCAATAGTCCAAAACATCTCGCGTCCGTCAAACCATCAACGCAAACATCGCGATAATACTCTTACATTAACACACTTGAGAAGCGAAGAGTATTATGCGACTGCTGACACACTGTAGGTAATCACTTATGATAAATCGAGGCTAAATGAATACGGAAAATATGACATCTACTATTGTGTTATGCAGCTGAAAATAACGATGTTCTCAATTGCGAGATCACGATTCCGTTGACCAATAACATGTGTACGCAGTCAAAGTGTTAAGTTATCAACGGTAGCATCGTGGATAGTGAGTCGTCCCCGCCGCCGGCGCCGCCGCGCCGTCGCGCGCCTAGGGTAGCATCATTTGTCTGATAAGAAGCGTAGCGGGCTCTCCCGCGTCGCTTATCCAGTTCCGTGCCGGAACAGATTTTGATACCCGCGGATATCGGTCGACCACACATTTGTGTTGCATAACAATAACGACGTCTCGTGACGGCGACATTATCTCTCAGTTCTTAAAGAGATGCCTCCGCGATCTAACCTACCCGGTCTCATGAAAATGTATGTCTCGTACTTGTTCTAACTGTAACACTTTAGGATGTGTTTAGTAGTGAAGTGTTTGTGATTGTGAATGGAACGATATGGCGAATTATTTTAGGTGGATAAAGGGTAAAAGGGTCGATGAGACACTTTATTCAGAGAAACCTAGAAGCAGGTCGTTGGATCCTCGTTCCTTAGAATTGAGCGGTATCCGACTTGTTGCTCAGAGTCACCAACAACAACAACAACAACTAGAACAGCAGGTAATGAAGTGTTTCGTACTTTGACAGTGTTTCTGATTTTATTATTATGTTTGCAAATACTTGCGATTATTTGTAGATAGATATTTAATATTTGATTAAAATTTCTAAAAGATGAATGATGAATCTTTTCTTCGTTGCCTACCTATCAATAAAAGTAAACTGTATAATTTTACGTTCAACTAAAAATTATAGAATTCCATACTATATTTCTGGTTATTGTATATATTGGTTATTGTATTTTTTGACCTTGTTATCTACTATTAATTTATTATTGACCTTTAATTTCTGAGTATCGGAAGTACATGTCAAACCTTATATTTGAAGAGTTTTGAGTGATAGCTATGTGATTCCAAATTGTTTTTCCCTTACCCGTGGGAATTGAAAAATCCTTTTTAGTGCGCGCCTATGTTACACAAGGAATGTGTGTTTAGGCTGCGTTATATATCATACCGTTAGCTTCATTTTTTATTACCCGACTGACAGGACGGGTATTGTTTTTCGCGCGTATCTTGTATGTTTGTAAATTTCTTTATTCCCACGTTTCTTCCAAACGGCGGGATGGATTTGGACAATTAAGGTATCGTTAGATTCTTCTCAAAAACCCAAGTGGCCTTACATAGGTATTATAAAAAAAAGACAAAACTGCGGACTTTTGGCGCCAAATTGTAAGAAGTTAAAAAAAAATTTTTATCCAATCGTTTCGAGTAGGGTATCAAAATAAAGGGAATCAAAGGGAGATTACATAATATATATTCAAAAAGAGATTATACATAATTTAATGGTATCAAATTGTAAGTAGTTAATAAATTATAAATATATACATATGTTATATATTTAAATTTAATCAGGAAGAATAATAAAATTACAACAATTTTTCGGTCTTTTTAGTGCGTTGCTTATCTGTTGATTTTTTGCAGTCGCGTTATTTTAATTGTTTAATCATATTTACTTGTTATTTAGGTATATAGATTAAAGAATGTACGAACTTCTAATTTTTAATTACAAAACTAATCAAAACAATGTCATAATTAACGGTTTATGTTCACGTAATTTTTGGCCATTTTATTAACATATTTTTACTTATTAAATTTTAGTAAACAACAATAATAATATTGCTCGCTGTGGCGGAAATTAGGTGAGGTCTATGTTCAACAGTGGACGTCATTGGGCTGATATGATGATGATGATGAAACAACAATAACATGATCGCTCCTTGTTAGCTGCCTACGCGCATGCATTTAGGAAAAGTGAGTAGTGCGACGCAATAGCGGAGGTGGACTCTCATGATAAGTGTTAGAGTAATATCATCGTGATTTTCCATCCATGCTATTTTATACACACACCGCGCCCCCACTATCAGTGCCCAAATTGATAGTGTGAGATATATCTCGCGTAATTTGAGTTTCACGATATCTGTTTATTTCAAATTGAACACGATTTTGAGTGCATTAGTGGACTTAATAACCTGTGTCATGATTATAAACAACTCTGTTAAATGCAATCAACGCTGGCATTGATAACAATTAAATTAATACGATAATAATTAAAATGGATTACAACGTTTCTATTATTTTCGGTAACACGTGGAATCATTGTTAGTTATATATTAACCGGCGAAAGAGAAAGGAGGAGATTCTCAAATATATTTATATTCATGTATGTATGTTCAGTCCATCTGGCGGCAAGTCGCCCCACGCTGCGCTTTTTTTTCATTTTTTTTTTCTCTCTGAGGAAATTGAGAAAAACTCTTGTAATATATGGGCGCGCATAGTGTTTCTGTTTACTTTTATAACTTAATCGGGTATTTACGTCTAAGAATCATCACATCATGAAGCTGAGCTGTTGGTGGAAATCTTACTTTTCCTAAACAATTAAAAGTTAGATATAAATATTGGATTATTAACCTCAATAACATAAACTATTTTTAACAAAAAAATATTAAAACGACTTCAAATCAGTACTAAAAAGCGAAAAATAAACTGAATTAGATATTTAATTCCAAGCTAAAAAATACCTACCTACCTGTTTAAAGTATAATACTCTATTACTAACCTGTTTGAAGTCGGTGCCAAGCCTAAAGAGTTTGTTAAGCTACGTACTACTTAGTACGTACATCTGTTACCGCTCGCTACTTCACACCACCTCGCACTTGCGTGTACCTAGTGGACGGCTCAAACTGAGTGATATAACCTCATTAGGCTGGCACCGACTTCAAACAGCTTAGTAATAGAGTATTATACTTTAAACAGGTAGGTAGGTATTTTTTAGCTTGGAATTAAATATCTAATTCAGTTTATTTTTCGCTTTTTAGTACTGATTTGAAGTCGTTTTAATATTTTTTTGTTAAAAATAGTTTATTTTTCCATTTTTAGTGTACTTTTTATCTAGCAGATTTAATAATACTGGCTGGCAAACTAAGACGGAAAACCGAAATAAAGAATCTTCGATAGAAGGGAACGTCTATTTAAATATTTTAACAACACAACCTGATTGTAGAATAGAGGAATCTCAAAACTCTCAGCTTTTTATGTCTTTCTTTTTTCCTATAAAATTCGACAAGTAACAAGTATAGGTATACAATGCAGGTTAGATACTATATCGAAAACTTAAAATATCATCTAAGAATTCCTTTGAATTATACAACTTTATCTTCCATCAAGAGCTCTCACCTCAGACACTTGAAATAACACAACTTAAGGTTTATACATGGATGTCATATTTAAAGAAATCATCTTCTTACTCCTAAACATTAAGAAGTTTCCCTTCCAGTGACAGCTCACCTAAATAACCTACAAGAATACAACTATAGGTTTATAAGTACTTATAATGTTGAAAGAATTATCCTCCAACTCCTAAAAGTTAAGGAGTTATACCTTCCACTGACAGCTCACCTGAATAACCTACAAGAATACAACTACAGGTTTATAAGTACCTTTAATATTGAAAGAATTATCCTCCAACTCCTAATAGTTAAGAAGTTATACCTTCCATCACCAGCTCATCAACATGAGATGTTGACTATCAGACGTAAATACTTGAATAACTTTAAAAAATATATGAAAAACGTAACATGTGCCTATAAAATTTGAGGGTTGCCTTCGATTTCCCTGAGATTCCATCATCAGAACTTGACGTGATGAATAGGGGACCAATTCGGAAGTATACCCTTTCAAACAAAAAAAGAATTTTTTAAATCGGTTCAGGCATCTCCGAGTAATCGTTGAACATACATAAAAAAAAAAAAAAAATACATACAGTCGAACATATTACCTCCTCCTTTTTTGAAGTCGTTTAAAAATGGCGCGAGCCGCAAAGAAGAACACGCTTGAAAAATAGTTACCGTGGAAAAATAAAAAATGTAAGAAAAAATAAATATAGTTTTTAAATTTAAACCTACTCCAAGGTTTTGATTTTATTTTGAAAACATTTTGAATCGGTGCTAAGTGACAAAATGCTTGATTACCTTAAAGCCTCTTCTATCTCTACGGATACTTACAAATAAAATTTAGATAGTAACCTACCTAATTAATCAGAGTATTGTTGTGGCATTGATAACAATTAAATTTATACAATATTAATTAAATGGATTACTATGTAGGTACCTACTATTTTGTGTACACGTGGAATAATTTTTCCTTTTGTTATATTTACATTATTGTATACTGAAGAATGGCTCCGACCTCGATTTGGAAATAAGCGGCATAACCTTATGATCCCCAAAATTTGAACAATGTGTTTAACTTACGTAGTTCGATGTGTAATCGTGATATGGATTCTAAAATAACCCATCATTGTTACTGTATGAATAGCTTGTCTACCGTGGAAGTATCTAGATTAATCTTAAATGCAGCGACTGAAAAATTATTAAGCCATGAAAAAGATTTTGTGAAAATTTTGTAAAGAATTTATTAATATTAATGAACGTTAATCTGTTCTTTGGTACATGGTTAGTCCCATCTTAGAGCAAGACAAAATCATTCGCCAAAGGGAATGCAGTTTATACTTCTATATTAATCTTATTAAAATGCCAAAATAATTATATTATCTATGACTGTCTGCTAGATCTGTTATCCTTCACTGATATACTTTTCTGGATGGGTCAATATGAAATTTGACATATACCATTGTTTGTTGACTGTCACTATAGCGTTACGGTAAAGGTGGTCGCTTCGATACTAACGTCGCCGTACCGAGAGTCGTGGGTTCCATTCCCACACGTGTCAAATATATTTGTGTGATTCTGTTTGTTCCTTAGGGTGGACGTTGTCATTATTAAGCAAAAAAAAAACCTTTGCAGTCGATACCCAAAATAGACATTGTTCAGTGTAAGAAATATTTTTATTTCAATAGTAGTAGCAAACGAATTTTTAGGCCCCGAACTTTGTTCTACCATTTTTAGGGTACCGTAGCCAAAAAACCCATAAGTATAGTTTTGTCAAGTCCATCCGTCCGTCTGTCCGTATGTTACAGGCATTTTCCTAAAAAACTACTCGATGTTGATAAAATTTGCCTTACCTTGCCAAAAATTGGCCTTTGTTAGTCAATATTATTATGTATATTATTATTATAACTTTGTGAATTTCGATAGTTCTATTTAGGTATTTAATTATGAATGTGACTTATTTCCATCGTTTTAGTCCTCGGTCGGTTAAATTAACTTTTTATTTATTTTATTTGAAAGCACAATTTCTAGCGATCGTTCTTATAAATGTTTTATCAAAATCGTTTAACTGTTTCACTTAACTGATCAGTGGCTTAATAAAGAACGATGGGAATGAAACTCTGCACGCCGTAGCATGATATTATATAGCTTACAAACAAATACACTCTTCAGCTTTATAATATGTATTAGTATAGATATAGAGATTCGGGGATGATTAAAATCGGTCAAGCTATTTCGGTAACAAGAGACAAGTGGAGCCGCGGGTAATAGTTTGTGCATATATGATTGAATTAGGCTACCTATTAATTAGCTTCCATCTGATACCCATATTGCGATAGCACTAAAAAACGTCTGTTTTTACAGTTTACGGCCGCCATATTGGTTTTTTGTTGACATCACGTAGTCTATGACACTCGGGGGAAAAATACAAATCTAATGACACCTCACACTTTAAAATCAGCCAAGCCGTTTAGGCTATAGAAGGTCACAATGGAACAGAAATGCCCACTACATACGTACATACCTATATACATACGCGCGAAAAACATTACTCTCCTTTTTGGCAGTCGGGTAATAATAAAAATACATGTTTTTCATCCATGTCTACATGTAACAGAAGTTTTCAGCTGACATTAACGAATAGCTTATACTTCGACAGATCTTTCAAAGAGATTCGACTAGCAAGGTCTTTGATTATGTGAATATTTTCGGAAATAAACTGTAAGACCTCAAAATATAAAAATATAATATAAAATATCACAAGGATAACGCTTAATAAATATTTCAAAGAGAATTATTTTGAAACTGGTCGGTTGTACCGTTTTTGAGTTATTGCCGAAAAACTGCGCTCCTCAACAAAAGGACGTAAGTGCTATGGAGATACGTTCTTATTGCTACGGAACCCTACATGGAGCATGGGCCGACACGCTCTTAATCGGTTTTACTCTCTAGAAACAAATTGCAGTATATAACTCATTTCTATTCAATAACAGTATGAAGTCGTGAATTGAGCTCTACGATGACGTTCTAATACAGAAAGCCTTCAATGTAAATTGTTACAATATTGTTTACTGGCGTTTTGATAAAGGCGCTTGGTTGGATAATACAGACCATATTATCTTGTCCTAGCTATTATGATTGATCGTCAATTTGTCTGCAATAAGCCATACTATGTTTTGTTCTATAAACGGCCGTGTATTCTACGCAGCGTTATTTTGTTTTGCTTTAATCTCCTCTTAGAAACTAATGTGTATATACATAATAGTTTGTCAATCATGATCATCATTTCAGCCTATTGCTGGACAGAATCCTCTCCTAACACGCGCCATAACAATCGTCACCCCTCCTTTTGCATCCAGTGAGACTCAGTGACCCTTTTCAGTTCGTCTGTTCACCTAGTTTGTCAATGGTGCGATTTAGACCAACATCTTTAGGTTTTTTTTTGTTTCCACAAATTGAAATTGAAAATATTTTTTCCGGTCTCACTTAGGTCGTTATGGTAAAAAACGATAAAGGAACTATAAATTCATTGTATCTTGCTATTATTATAAATGCCAAATTTGGCTATAAGTGGACTGAGAGCTGAATCACAGAAATACGACTTGCTGAATGCATTTTGACAAAACTACAATTATGTAGCTAATACTTCAAAATACACATAATGCTATTTTTATTTCGATAATCCTTTACCGTAAGTTACGCGGGTGAACCACCGACGCCATCTAGTTACTAGGTATGCATGTTTCATACGGTCGCAGGACAATTTAAGAAAATTATCATATTATATGAGTTGCCGAGCGGTCCAATTGCATTGAGTTCTCAGCTCGGATTTATGGTCGGTATATTAGTTCAATAACTTAAATGACTCAATAATGTCATGTGCAACAGCTACTGCACTGGCTCCTATTCACATTTTGCATTTCAATGTCCAACAATCAGAGCTTCCTGTAAGATCTCGTTCTCACATATTTATGTATCTAATGTATAGAAATATGTCAGCACTACCTATTTATTTTGTGTCTCCATTTATAGGTCCTACGTATTGTCAGAGAATCTGACAGGATTTGGATTTCACACGTGTTTACTTTATCGCCTTTTATAGATGTCTTAATATTGCCGTTTAATATTGTTATGTTGGCCTGGTATATACGAGTTATCTTCTTTCACTCTGGTTTGTTTTAGGTTTTTATTTGGCACTGGTTGTGCCCGCGACTTTGTTCGCGTTGACAATGATTTCATATTTTTTTTATTTTATAACGGAACCTTGATATTTTTTTCAAAATCAAACTAACCTAAGTTACTCCTTGTAACATTAGCTGACCGCCACTAAAAGTCCAATCTAAATCGGTTCATCATTAGGCGTTTTAACAAATAATGAATGATCCCCTGATGATGCTGCATGGTTATGCCACGGTCACGTGTTGTCATTACTTAGGTACTCTTAAGATAAGACTATCGAACAGACTCTAAGCACGTCCGTGTTTCTTGATTGTTTTCCTTGAGAAAACTATATATTAGTTTAGTTTGAACGTATTGAAGCGTCGTCCTTTTAGGTCCTTATCTATACTATTATTCCAAAGCTGTTGAGTTGGTTTTTGTTCTTTTGAACGCTAGGATCTCAGGAATAGTAGTTCCTTTAGAATTTGTTAGTGAAAAAAATATTTTAGTGTTTGATTTATCGAGGAAGGTTATAGGCTATATAACATCACGCTACGGCCAATAGGAGTTCAGCAGTGGCCAAATAAAGAACGACGGGAGCAAAGCCGCGGCGCCTTCTAGTAATATATAAAATACCAGCGGACCCGACAGACGTTGTCCTGCATTTTTTTTATTTGTGAATCTAAACTATCCTCGAATCCACTTGAACACACACACAAAAATTCATTCAAATCGGTTCAGCCGTTTAGGAGGAGTTCACTGTCAACACACGTACAGAAGAATTATATGTCTCATAGGCAGAGACCTCATTTATAATTAGTATTGTTCTGACTCTCTCAGCTCTTTACAAAGAGGAGATGAGACCTGTGCTGGGACAATAATTGGTTGCAATTATTTTATTGATATTGTAGTGTTGGTATGATTTCCCTAAGAACTTAACGAAATTATTTTTTAAACGACTTTAAAAAAGGAGGAGGTTATATGTTCGACTGTATGTATTTTTTTTTGTGTATGTTCAACGATGGCTCGGAGATGCCTGAACACATTTGAAAAATTCTTTTTTTGTTTGAAAGGCTGCCAATACTGCCGAATTTGTCCATTGGTTAGGCTTGGCACCGACTTCAAACAGATTAGTAATAGGTTATTATACTTTGAACAGGTAGGGAGGTATTTTTTCTTGGAATTAAATATCTAATTCAGTTTATTTTTCGCTTTTTAGTACTGTTTTGAAGTCGTCTTAATATTTTTTTGCTAAAAATAGTTTATCTTTGTCGTCATGTATGACGTGACATGACATGACTGTAAATACAGGTCATTTACAAAATACATGTATTGCAAAGCAACTTTCATATTGTCATTGTCTCTCAGGGAAAATATATTGACATTAGGCGTGACTTGCAATTCTTATTTCAATGGCGTCTGGAAAATAGGAAAATGGATGTATAGTATTTAAGTAAGCATCTGCGATACATTGTGACCTGTATATTATTTTTGTGAATAAATCCATTATATTATTATGTACCATGTACGGTCAGCAACAAAAGTAGCTGAACATATCTAATATTTAAAAACGCATGTATAACTTAGCATACATAAATTACATATCAAAACTAGTGCAAGAATAGAATTTACGATGATAATTCACTTCTGGCACTAGTCTTGTTAAGTTTTTTTTTTAATAATAGGTAATATTCTATCACATTCACACAGCGCCATCTAGTTCCAAAGTAAACAATTAAATTTGCTTGTGTTATGGGACCAAACAACTAATATACTACTTAAATATTTTTTTTTTGTAAATACATATATAGTATAGATAAATTACACCCAGACACAGAACAAACCTTTATGCTCATCACACAAAGATTTGTCCAGGGTGGGGATCGAACCCACGACCTCCGGCTTAGCAGTCAGGGTCACTAACCACTAGACCAACAGGCCAGTCATATAAAGTAGTTTATGTATGCTACGGTACCTATACATACGTTTTGAAATTATGGAATGTGTTTAGCTACTTTTGTTCCTAACTGTAAATACGTCAAACTCTTGCAAGCATTAAACAGATAGTGTTGGTATTTGATTCAGGTCTAAATGCATATATTTTAATAAATAAAATACATATACTTATATTTAGTGCCATATATCGGCTCTCAGGCACGGGGAAGTCAACTGGAGACTATTGTTTCCGATTCTTTGTTCTGAGATATTTCAAGTGATCATTGAAAAAAATGTCTATACATTTTCAGGGTTGCGGGGGCCCTTACTGGGGAATAGTTTGAGTGGATTTGTTGACTTTGTTTACGGTAATCTCTTTAATTCTTTAATGAAGTTATTACGCCATATACTTTATGTGGACCGTGCTGAGTGGCGTAATGTTTTAAAGGGCTGTGTCCAATAGACTGAATTAGGCTGATAATACTTCTACAACTCATTGTAGTGATTTAATTATTCTGTTTCGTTATAAAGTATGTTGTGAATACTTACTGCCTTTATGACATATGAATATTTGAATTTCCATACGGTAGGGATGGAAGTATGATATCAATGGTACTTTTCTTAGTAGTCCAGTTACATAAAGTTGTACCTTATAACATAGTATAATAAGACGCAACATTGTATCCCATTAATGTGTTGACACAAGTCCTTCCTGTAACGCTGCACTGTATTTTAGTATGACAGCATAGAAGGTGGGATATGATAACAATTTTAATAAGGAAACAGTCACTAGATATTATGTCTGTGCTTAATCCGAGGTACAGAGTGTTCATCTCAATGACTATCGTATTACTCGGGTGGCTATATACGGCGATATTCTTTGTTTATAGTAAAGCTGAAACACTCCAAACGTCTTTTTATTTGCATAATTAAAATGAAGAATACAAATTTTAAAAGAATTACCTCGCGAAGTAAAAATAAGCATGTATCGAACTTATTGCCGGCCCAATATTGTTGAATATCAGTAATTTATGTACTTATTTATGTATCGCTGCGAGTAGACGGTTCGGCACAATACACTTCAAACGGTGTCCACTGTCAAAATTATAATACATTTTTGACAACAATTATAACATGGTATAATAACTATTGGAATCGATTCTGTTACTGATTCTAAACAAACTATTTTCTAGTTTCGAATTAAGTAGGAATAAAGGTGTACATAGTACGTACAACATAGTACTGCTAAGATTGGCGTAGTAAGAATAATAATAATTTATCTATAATATGTATGTATTTACAAAAAAAAAATGTATTTAAGTAGTATATCAGTTGTTTAGTACCCATAACACAAGCAAATACAATTGCTTACTTTGGGACTAGATGGCGCTGTGTGAATGTAGTAAAATATATTATTATTATTATTATTATTTGTGAAAAATACATGTTCCTTTTTTGGTTAGACTCAACCTATGTCTGTGGACACCACTGTCAAAGAGATAGGCAAACCACTGCCCGAACCCATTGTTTATTCAAAACATTGTAAATAAAACCTAAAAGATACGTTAAAACTTTTGCCGCTCCAGTGATTCTCTCTTCTTTCAGTAAAAGTAAAGTTAAGTAAAATTTATTAAAGTAGGTAATAAGGTAAATATGTATAAACAAAACTCTTGGAAATAACTTAATGTAGGGAACAAAATTGAAGACTAGCCTTTACTAGGTAGTAAGGTCGAAGGTTATACAAAGCACTTTTGTACTCCTTACAAAGTAGAAAGAAGAAGATTGATCAAGAATTGATTGAGAGAACAATTAGTAGACTTATTTAATTGCTATAAAACGGGTCCACTTCGCGAATAATTTACATAACATATAATTTAAATATAAGTAATTTAAGTTCTCGAATGGAGATCACGAACCGGCAAGAGTAGCGTAGGACGTCCACCAACAAGGTGGACTTATGATCTGATCCGAACAGCAGGATCGCGCTGGATGCAGGCCGCATACAACCGGTCCTATGGGAAATCTCTTGAGGAGGCCAATATCTATCAGCGGACGTCCTTCGGCAGATATGATGATGATGATGATAATTAAAAAGTAAATTTATTCATTTACCCAACGTGCAATTATATAGTAGTTAACTGTACAGTGCAGTGTCACAAAATTAAATATTCGACCTCGTCGGATCTAACTACAGACCCTGGATGGTAGAACCATTTTAGAATTCTAAGGCTGGCAACTTTATAGACTCATCGATCAATTCTATCGTACAGTTTCCGAGATAAACAAGCCTATCCATTACTTTAATATAAACATATTAATGCGTATGTAATTATGTTTTACACTCTCACGGGGCCACGGCTAACAACTGAACGGCTGATCTTAATGTAAAAGAATAGAAACTGAAGTCGTTCACATAATATATGTACAGTGGTACCAAAAAGGAAATAACAAAATGAAAAGTTATATTTTCGGAACAATATAATATATTAATATTTATAAATTTATAACCTAGTGAAAATCGTATCTGATTTTACTTCAACAAACAGTTAAAGCGTAACAAATTTAACTCGGTATATAGAATAAGACCAGTACTTATTAAATTCCTATAGTCACGGAATTTAATACCTACTTGTCGTATTTCATTATATTGAATCCTTCGTGCAGCGTGGCTTGTGTAATCGTAAACAGTAGCCCACACTAGTTATCCATGCGTTTAACTTAATCTTGTTTTATACGGCACGAAGGTTGGGTCGTACATGAATGACCTTTTGAGATAAATATATACCTAAACGCTCACCTTTGAATGGAAAATTAAACTAGAACAGCCTACTTGAGAGATTATTACGGGATAAAGATTCTTGCCAGATAATGGGCTTTGAAAGGCACCGTTCACACTGCATAATATCTATTAGTGGTGAATTAAAAACGGATTTAGCGAAATTTCGAAGACTATCAACTAGAAAATAAGCTAAGCTAATAAGTTATACACAGTTTCTGAGAAATCTATACTAATATCATAAAGCTGTGGAGTTTATTTGGTTGAACGCTTGGATCTCAAGAACTACTGGGCCGATTCGAAATATTATTTTAGTGTTTTATAGCCCGTTTATCGAGGAAGGTTATAGATTAGGTTTATATACTATCTGAGCACACCCACTGTACAATTATTTTACAGTCATCATCAGCAACGCACTGATGATGTGAGTGGGTTTGGGTTTCCTTTCCTCTATCTAAAGAGCTAAGTGGGTTTAGGCTATAATCCACACACGCTAACCCTAGTCCGGGTTGGTGTGTTTGACATACCCTTAGAATTTCTTCTAGGATATTTAGGTTTTAGGATATGTTTGACCGTGTGGTGAGGGATTAAAAATACATAATATGACTACCCCATGTCAACCCGTGAGTGTCGTAAAAAGCATGTATGTGTCAAGGAAATACCGTAAGCACACAAGAGCACTGCGAGAAAAGGCAAATTCGCAACAAATCATATACCAATCCGTCTGGCCAGCGTGGTTAAATTCCCTCCGCATTCTTTGGAGGAGACCCGTGCCCAGTAGTGGGACGTTTATGGGTTGAAATTATGATGTTTCAGCAACCCATTAAGTCCCACTGCTGGGCTCGGGTCTCGTCTCCACTAATTAGAGAGCTGAGAGGGTTTAGGCCATAATCCACTCACACTGTCCTGGTGCGGGTTGAATATAGAATTTCTTCTAGGGTTTCCTCACGATATTTACCGTCACCGTTAGCAGAGTGTAAGTCGCTTGACTAGTACATATAAATTCCACAAAGTCGAATCCACATAGGTACTGCCGGTCAGGATCGAACTCGGACCGCGTGATTTGCACGCCGGTACCTTATCCATTCAGCCACTATAGCTTTAAATTGATGATGATGATGATATAGGTTTCCTCACGATGTTTTCCTTCACCGTTAGCAGATGGTAATGTATGTCACTTGACTAGTACATATAAATTCCACAAAGTAAAATCCACGTTGGTACTGCCGGTCGGAATTGAACTCGAACCGCATGATTTGCATGCCGGTCTCTTATCCATTCGGCCACCATCGCTCATTTGTTTACCCAATAATAATTGTAATTTGTCGTGTAACTTTCTCTAATTATAAAGTACATAAATATCTCCTTTCCGTGGCAACCTATAATTAAGGCAGCACCATCATATGTTTCCATCGTCTGAATATTTCTTAGCTTTTAAGGTGTATGTTCTTGTTGGTTGTCCTAATAAATAAAATAAAATAAAATAAAATAAAATATTATCATATGAACGTATCCTAAGAAGAAGTGTGGTAGAATATTATATTATAATCTTAAGATGGGTCTAAGAGTTCCTGTTCATTTCCTTTTTAATATCGTAACAAGGAAGTGCATTTACTGTGACGTAGTGGAATATCAAATATAGACTAACGCTATCTTGTTGACGTCTATGCCGATAATATGATAAGAATAGTAGTATTTTAATATAAATATACTTAAATTATGTATCATATATTTGAAAGTGTCTTTAAACATAGGTATCTGAAAGATAATATATGTACATTCTACAAGAATGGCTATGTATATAAATGAATCACGACTATTTGCGCTCATAATGACTTAAATACATAAATTATGTTAATTATATTCCATATGTATATATGCTGCATTACCTATAATTATTTAGACGACGAGGTACTAATGCGATTGCTGTATCTATTAGATACTCGTTTAGGAATAGTCGAACTTTGACTTAAAACTCTGCGATTTTTGCATATGAAAAGTAATAGATAGGAAGGTGTATTTTATTTCATTCAATTATTAAATGTATGAAAGAATGTTGGATTACTCTTTATTTTTTATAATATTATATACTACTATTTATTAAAAGTTACTTGATAATAGGATAAGTGAAGTATATACTTGACTTACCTATTATCACAATGCCACAAACAATACTAAGTACCTGCTATGTTTATGAAATTAACAGGATAGTAATTTAGAGTAGTCATTCTCAGGATTAGCAATATATTTGTGAATGATGCCTCTGTAGGTCTTGACCTGCAGTAGCTGTTGACTGTTAAAGGTTATTTACAAGATTTTATTTATTTGTCCTGTTGTCTGTCTGTAATCAAATCTTGCAAGTTAAATTTAACACACATCCTGGATTCCAATTGAGCTGAAATTTTGCACGCACATGTATAATTATCACGTGATATTGCAAAATTATGATGACATAGAGCTGATCTGATGATGGATCTGGCAGGAGGCCATAGTAAATCCGTCGTAATAAAACGACACAGTCCTATCAAGTTTGGACTCGCTTGATTCATTTTGACGACTACTCTGGTTCTAAATGGTAACCAGGGTTTGATAATGAAGATGGAAGGTAGCCATAGGATCTCGTTTAATTTGCTTAATTTTAGTTTGGAAGAGTACCGAATTTAAAAGCTTGTATAAATATATTATTAAAACTTATTTAATAACCTACATAGGATAACACAAATACACCCCAAAAGATTTTACATATTACTAGCTTTTGCCCGCGACTTCGTCCGCGTAGATTTCGATATTTACATAGATCTTTGTTTTAAGTGCAATTTTTTTATTTATTTTTAATTTTTTTTTTTCTTTTTTTTTCTTTTTAAATACAACGCCCGCACTAGGGAACAAGCCCTGTGTCGCGGGGAGCTTTACAAACATGAAACTAACGGACACAAAGTACACCCAGACTAGAAACAAATATCTATGAATCACACAAATATTTGTCTCGTGTGGGAATCGAACCCACGTCACCCAACACGGCGATGTAGTGGCGAGGCGACCACTTTAACCACTGCGCCACGGTGACAGTCAAAACTTCATGAATTTTCATGTACCTATCACCCCACTACAGGCCTTGAATTTCATTTTACATCAAAATAGATAACATTATCGTAATCAGCGTCCCACAAAACCTTGAAAATGACATTCATATCAATTTCTAATCATTTTCACACCCATTTAATTCCTTAGGGTAAGTTTTTCAAACACCAAAAAGTACCCATTAACTCACTTCTTAACTGAAGTTCTATTTGCGTATTATCCGTCTATAGAAACCTAAAAATAACGACTAAGTACCTACTTAGTTTTTGAACGCCTTTATCACAATTTCATTCCCTTTGGCATAGAATTTTAAAAAAAGCAAAGAGTTAAAAAAAGTATTTGTGTTTTTGATCACATGTTCACTTTCTCCATATAAACTTTGCTTCCCTGTTTGACCCCTTTAGGGGTTGAATTTTACTTTATATCAAAACAAATAACATTTTCGTTATCAGCGTCCTTGAAAACTTGAAAAGACCTTATTACTATTTTTCCTGATTATTGACCTTAGGTGCTCGTAGCCTTTAATTTCTGAAAAAAATCTCAAACAAAATACATGTCAAACCAATTTGAATAGTTTAATTTCGTGTATTCTTTTTAATAGATAAGGTAAGACTGTATAATGATTGGCACCCGGAAATAAAAACCTATTTATTCAGGTGATCATGGTTTTATGAACAAAAAAATATAAAATTCTAAAATGTTTCGAAAAGTACAGTAATTGGCATCAAAAGTACAGTTATTAACAACTAAGTATCCGTCATTGGCACTTAATATTAATAAGCATTTTTAGGGTTCCGTAGCTAAAATGGCAAAAACAGAACCCTCATAACATAAATTGTGTCCCCCCCCCCCCCTCTTTTGACATGGAAGAGGCAGATACTTTGTGCTATAGCAATTCTTAATATTCGTTTTTAAAATACATAGTGCGAAAGACTGATGAGATGCCAACAATAGTATAGTTTACCCTATTTCAAAATTGAACATGTCAAATTTTGAAGTTTTTAGCATTGAGTTGTTTTTAGTCACCATAGTTACGAAAACTGTACTACATAAAATGAAAATCCTGTTATTAACCCCGATAGGGGATGAATTTCAATAAAATACGAAACAGGTATTTCATCAATTCTGATAAAGAATGTTTATGCAAAATTGGAAGTATATTGGACGAAGGAATCACGTTTTTCATACAAACTCTACCCCCCATTTTCACCCCCTTAGGGGTAGAATTTCGGAAAATCCTTTCTTATCGGATGCTTACGTCATACAAAGAACACATCCTCCAAGTTTCAAGTCTCTACGATCAGCGGTGTAGGCTGTGCGTTGATCCGTCAGTCAGTCATTCAGGAGAAAGCATTTTATATGTATATATGAAACCATGTACCTACTACAATTGTTAATTTAAGATCAATAAAGTTTATTATTATTTAAAAAATGTAACACGAATTCTACCTTAAACATTTATGTAATCAAACTACATAAACTACAAAAAAAAATGTGTTCTAAAATTAGGTATGCACTATCAATATTCTTTTCATTCAATTTATCAAGACAAGTAATGAAAGGTGTCGGAAATCAAATCAGTGACTGTATAAAGATATGGGCAGGTTCAATACCACTCTATCAGTAAAACCAAGCTATACTATACTAGGTATATATATAGCTACACTGTGGAATGTTTGTTAATATTCTTCATTACTGCGCTCTAGTAACAATACGAAAATAATTGGAAGCCCACGGAAATTAATTTGTGGTTTACCTTTGTGTAATGCGAAATTTGATGCTGACGGACCTTTGCAAACGTTCAAAAGCCTGTCATACTGCGGTTTGTTTGACGAAGTCACGACTAACGTAGAACAATAACTGCATTTAATATGTTATAATCTCGATTGATAGAATTGTAATTTGTATGTAATGAGCTGAAATTAGTGTCCGAAATGAATATTTTTTTTATTACAATATAGCTATTGTAATGTGAATGTTATGTATCTATGCCTTTCTCTTCGGAGAAAAAGGTGTGATGTTATGTTTTTTAATGATCTTTCTATTGCTTACGTCCGCGTGATCTACGAGATCACATTGCTGAGATTTAAAGGGGTTCAGGTTGATGTTGAGTCTATGGGAAATATCTGCAAAACAATTCTAGTAAGTTTTTTTAACAGCCCACTTCGCCATCCCAACTTCTCATCGGCAAAATATTATCGCGGGTCAGTTAGGAACAGTAGTGGGGTTATCGAGCCGAACAATCCATAACGATTAGACATATCGCTTTGTTACACATGGATAAAGGGCAATTATCCTTTGTCTTACTTCAAAATATAGTCTTATCTACGAAGTTTCATTTAAATTTGCGTGGAAGGGTACAAACATCCATTTACAATAGTGATGAGTAATAAAGTGTGGTGTAATGTAATGTAGATAGATCCCACAATGTCACTCATAGTTAAGCGTACCTAGCGCCTACTTTAAATAAAGTGTTCCGCATAAACGTAGATTGTGTAGGGCAGAGCGCTTGGGAAACACTGCTGTAGGAGTTCGTTTGAGAGAGCTTACGGTGGTAGGTACATGGATAGAATGACTTTACTCGTAGCCTATCTAGATATTATTCATATACATACGTATTATGTATTGTCTCATTCACTAAGGAACATAAATTACATCACCTGACTTAAACAACTTTCTTATTATGTTTATTATGACATGTATTCTTATAATAATTATTATGTAGATTGATTCATGTTTACTCGTAACTTAAGGATAGCAATAGTAGGATTAAGATTAGTAAGAGTAGTAAGGAGTAAGATTAGTCCTGGGATTGAAAAAAATAATATTTAGCCCAGTTTTCTTTGCTGTGAAATTCACTTTAGACTCACAAAGTAACTTTTGAAAAACATAATAAAAATTTGAATTTTCTGTATTTATTTAAAATTTCAATGGACTTCGCATAATGCAGACATGGCAGGAACATAACTAGACTATGAATTTGTTTGTGATCAGTAAAGACAAATAATAAAGATTTTGACTGTCACCGTGGCGCAGTGGTTAAGGTGGTCGCCTCGCCACTACATCGCCGTGCTGGGTGACGTGGGTTCGATTCCCACACGAGACAAATATTTGTGTGATTCATAGATATTTGTTTCTAGTCTGGGTGTACTTTGTGTCCGTTAGTTTCATGTTTGTAAAGCTCCCGCGACACAGGGCTTGTTCCCTAGTGCGGGCGTTGTCTTAAAAAAAAAAAAAAAAAAAAAAAAAAAAAAAAGATAGGTATAATAACAATTTTACTCTAGGATATTGTAATTCTTGTATAACCTTTATTGTAGATGTTAGATGATCATCAAACTAATATTAGACTGCAAATAGGAGCCGGTACGTAATGACGTACGTGCATTAATTGTATATATATTTGCAGTATTATTAACATACGTAAACTTTGGTTGCGTATTACTTGAGCTATAGTTGCCTGTCTGAGTATGTTTATTGTCTAGGTATAATGTTTCCTTGATCTTTGCAATTCCTCCTTAGCTATTTTTTCATATCTTTATAGAGCGTAGTTTAATATTGTAGTATCTTAAGTAATCACCACGCAAATACAGATTATTCTATTCTAAAGCAGTTTAATAAATAATTTATGATGTTAATGTAACCTAATATGCAACTCCACTCCTCTTTCCCCAAAGGGATCGGCAGAGATGCATCACATCAACATTATTTATTTTAAATATTTATTGACATAGGTCTGATTTTTCACTAAGAAAATGTTTATGGATCAGCCTGGGCGTATGTTGGATGAGTACATGAACAAACAAGTACCGTAGAAGCATGTCTGCGTCTGTCGTGTTTGCAATGTATTTATGCAAAGGCGCTTCATATAAACACAGTTGATATTTGGACATCTGTTCCCTCGTTCAAATTTCAAAGAGCTAACTAGAACACGCTTTCCTGTTATTGACACCCTACGAAAAGACAAACAGCGGGAGCTGTTTGTAGTTTACCCCAGAATACATAATTTTATTATTTCGTTGACCTTATTATAAATTATGTTTTATTTCGGTAACGCTTTTAAATTATTTCGTGATTATCATCATCATATCAGGCCCAATGACGTCGTTTTTTACCCGACTGACAGGACGGGTATTGTTTTTCGCGCGTATCTTGTATGTTTGTAAATTTCTTTATTGACACGTTTCTTTCAAACGGCTCGATGGATTTGGACTATTAAGGTATCGTTAGATTCATTTCAAAAACCCAAGTGTCCTTAGATAGTTATTATAAAAAAAAAACAAAACGGCGGACTTTTGGCGCCAAATTGTAAGAAGTTAGAATTTTTTTTTAACCAAACGTATTGTGTATGGTATCAAAATAAAGGGAATCAAAAGGAGATTACATAATATATATTTAAAAAAAACAAAATTAAAAATTTTGAAAAAACCCACGACGATTACATCTATACAAAATAAGAAACGTAACATATAAAAAGGTTTAAATAACTTTATTTTAAATCCCCGACGAAAAAATAATAAGTAGCGTAAAAACAATCCCAAGAAAATCCGTCGGGGGCTGCCATACCCTAACTTGAAATGAACGAAAGTATTGCAGTTTTATGTATTTGATACCTACCTAATTATTAACAATATTTAGTTTACAATATATATTTAATACTAGAAACAGTAATGATATTGGCAGCCCCCGACGAATTTTCTTGGGATTGTTTTTACGCTACTTATTATTTTTTCGTCGGGGATTTAAAATAAAGTTATTTAAACCTTTTTATATGTTACGTTTCTTATTTTGTATAGATGTTATCGTCGTGGGTTTTTTCAAAATTTTTAATTTTGTTTTTTATTTTAAATATTTTCAAAGAGCGCCCTATCTTACTAACTGTAAGTAACTCGTATAAAATTTTAAGAACCTTGACAGATAAATAAAAGTTTTATACTAAGTTATAGAATAAACATTTTTTTTTTTAATTTGCTGTTGCAGTAAGTCTTATAACTTGAAATTATCATTTTAATTAACTTATTTTAAACTTTTTAAGGAGCGCCTTATCTTACCATGTAAGCTCTAGAATGAATGGAATTTGCATGGAGCTTCGACTATATTATATATATTTTAATTTTTTGTTGACTTCTGTGCTCATCCGTCGCACAAAAGTCGTCGGAGTCCCGCTTAGCGGGGCTCCTACTTCTGGGTGGTTTGAAAAAAAAAATAACCCTAACCTAACTAGTCCGATTCGGATTGCTCTGAATCGGGGGTGTTAAGTTTAGCTATCGCACATTGATTGCCGTAGCTGGCCTGCCTTCGGCGTTAGCGCAGATTTCCACCTATAATAGCTTGTATCTCGAAAACGGTGCGTGCTATCGCAAAAATGATGAAAATTTGGTTACACCCCGAGCACGGGATACCTATAAGTTAGAATAAATAAGGTAGGTAGGTGTTTATATAACGTCAGTCTGGAATAAACTCTCACTCTTACTAATTTTTTTTAGGCTTATCATTGTATACCTCAGTACTAATATTCAGTGATATAACAACACGAGATCGGTTTTCGGATTTTTTCCTTTACTTGTGCAACTTGTTATTGCTTCTGGCCAAATTTCATGATTCTAGGTCAACGGTAAGTTCCCTATAGATTAAGATCGTCAAGATAAATGGAGCATAAACAGCTGTACCTTTTGATTGCGTTAACTTAGAATTCTGATTTTTATTTTACGCCGAGGGTTTGCAGACCCAAGTATATGATATTAATTTCAGCTTTATACCTCTATGCGTTCTTGAGAAAAATATTCTAGACAGACGGACAGACAGACAGACATACAACGGAGTGATCCTATAAGGGTTTCGTTTTTTTCTTTTGAGGTACAGAACGCTAAAATTGCATAAACGGTCACCCATCTATGAACTGACCTTATCCGAAGTTGCTTAACCTCATGAGTGTAATCAATATCTCAGTACTACAATGCTACGTGTCCCTATACAGTAATAGGTCTAATTATTTTACAGATAACTGTAAATATAAGTTTGCTTAGTCTATTGCAGCGCCCCCTGGCGAAAAAATACAATATCGTGTATCCAAAAGTCATCCTCGATAAATCACAAATACATTACAGAAAACCGTATCGAAATCGCTTTAATCGTTTTAAAGATAGGAGGGCACAAAGGTTTCAACGAAATCAACATAGGTTTGCCTAGTCTATAGCAGCGCCCCCTGGCGAAAAAATACAAAATCTTGAATCCAAAAACAATCCCCGATAAATCACAAATACATTACAGAAAACCGTATCGAAATCAGTCTAATCGTTTTAAAGATAGGAGGGCACAAAGGATTCAACGAAATCAGTGTATTGCAGCGCCCCTTGGCAAGCTATTAACATAACACCTATATAATAACCTGTCCCCAAGAGCCGCACACACTTTACAGAAAACCGCATCTAAATCGGTCAAACCGTTTCCGTGATATAAGGCATTATGTTGGAACACACAAACACACAAACACACAAACACACAGCCTCTCACCCCAAACGCATATACCGTCTCCGTTCCGTCGTGGGTAAAAAGAGATTACACATAATTTAATGGTGTCAAATTGTAAGTAGTTAATTGAATTTTTTTAAATAAAGGGAATCAAATGGAGATTATAAATATATACATATGTTATATATTTAAATTTAATCAGGAATAAAAATTACAACTATTTTTCGGCCTTTTTACCCACGACGGAACGGAGACGGTATATGCGTTTGGGGTGAGAGGCTGTGTGTTTGTGTGTTTGTGTGTTTGTGTGTTTGTGTGTTTGTGTGTTCCAACATAATGCCTTATAGCACGGAAACGGTTTGACCGATTTAAATGCGGTTTTCTGTAAAGTGTGTGCGGCTCTTGGGGACAGGTTATTAGATAGGTGTTATGTTAATAGCTCGCCAGGGGGCGCTACAATACACTGATTTCGTTGAATCCTTTGTGCCCTCCTATCTTTAAAACGATTAGACTGATTTCGATACGGTTTTCTGTAATGTATTTGTGATTTATCGAGGATTGTTTTTGGATTCAAGATTTTGTATTTTTTCGCCAGGGGGCGCTGCTATAGACTAGGCAAACCTATGTTGATTTTGTTGAAACCTTTGTGCCCTCCTATCTTAAAAACGATTAAAGCGATTTCGATACGGTTTTCTGTAATGTATTTGTGATTTATCGAGGATGACTTTTGGATACACGATATTGTATTTTTTCGCCAGGGGGCGCTGCAATAGACTAAGCAAACTTATATTTACAGTTATCTGTAAAATAATTAGACCTGTTACTGTATAGGGACACGTAGCATTGTAGTACTGAGATATTGATTACACTCATGAGGTTAAGCAACTTCGGATAAGGTCAATTCATAGATGGGTGACCGTTTATGCAATTTTAGGGTTCTGTACCTCATAAGAAAAAAACGGAACCCTTATAGGATCACTCCGTTGTATGTCTGTCTGTCTGCCTGTCTGTCCGTCTGTCTGGAATATTTTTCTCAAGAACGCATAGAGGTATAAAGCTGAAATTAATATCATATACTTGGGTCTGCAAACCCTCGGCGTAAAATAAAAATCAGAATTCTAAGTTAACGCAATCAAAAGATACAGCTGTTTATGCTCCATTTTTGACGATTTATCTTGACGATCATAATCTATAGGGAACTTACCGTTGACCTAGAATCATGAAATTTGGCCAGAAGCAATAACAAGTTGCACAAGTAAAGGAAAAAATCCGAAAACCGATCTTGTGTTGTTATATCACTGAATATTAGTACTGAGGTATACAATGATAAGCCTAAAAAAAATTAGTAAGAGTGAGAGTTTATTCCAGACTGACGTTATTTAAACACCTACCTACCTTATTTATTCTAACTTATAAGTATCCCGTGCTCGGGGTGTAACCAAATTTTCATCATTTTTGCGATAGCACGCACCGTTTTCGAGATACAAGCTATTATAGGTGGAAATCTGCGCTAACGCCGAAGGCAGTCCGGCTACGGCAATCAATGTGCGATAGCTAAACTTAACACCCCCCGATTCAGAGCAAGTATATCAGATCATTCAGGTCATTCAGAGCAAGTATATCGCCGGAGCCCCGCGAAGCGGGGCTCCGGCGATATACAAAAAATAAAATATATATAATATAGTCAACAAAAAATAAAATATATATAATATAGTCGAAGCTCCATGCAAATTACATTCATTCTAGAGCTTACATGGTAAGATAAGGCGCTCCTTAAAAAGTTTAAAATAAGAAAATTAAAATGATAATTTCAAGTTATAAGACTTACTGCAACAGCAAATAAAAAAAAATGTGTTTGTTCTATAACTTAGTATAAAACTTTTATTTATCTGTCAAGGTTCTTAAAATTTTATACGAGTTACTTACAGTTAGTAAGATAGGGCGCTCTTTGAAAATATTTAAAATAAAAAACAAAATTAAAAATTTTGAAAAAACCCACGACGATAACATCTATACAAAATAAGAAACGTAACATATAAAAAGGTTTAAATAACTTTATTTTAAATCCCCGACGAAAAGATAATATGTAGCGTAAAAACAATCCCAAGAAAATTCGTCGGGGGCTGCCAATATCATTACTGTTTCTAGTATTAAATATATTAATAATATTGTTAATAATTAGGTAGGTATCAAATACATAAAACTGCAATACTTTCGTTCATTTCAAGTCAGGGTATGGCAGCCCCCGACGGATTTTCTTGGGATTGTTTTTACGCTACATATTATCTTTTCGTCGGGGATTTAAAATAAAGTTATTTAAACCTTTTTATATGTTACGTTTCTTATTTTGTATAGATGTTATCGTCGTGGGTTTTTTCAAAATTTTTAATTTTGTTTTTTTTAGTGCATTTGCTTATCTGTTGATTTTTTACAGTCGGGTTATTTTAATTTTTTAATTATATTTACTTTGTGCAAAATTTTATTTTTGACAATAGGCACCGTATTTTGTTATTTTAACATATTACATTTTTTTAAGATGCATTTTAATTATTGATTTAATTATATCCCAGAAACATTTAGCACGTTTTGTCATTTTCTTTTAAAGTTTGGTTTTTCTTTTTGTGTTTACATTTTTTATTTTCATTATTTCAGAGGGCGATTGCTCAGCAGCAACAATATGCCGCAGGTAAGTAATTTTGAGCTTTTATAATTTATTTTTCACTCACCACATTTGACAGTAAGATTTTACAACTAACAATTTACATAATATTTAAGATTTAAGGATTATAAATATTATTCTGTAGATGTTTTACAACAAAATTTACCACCCACAAAGTGACCTTTACTTGAACATGGGGTCCAACTCCATTGATGTTCATTAACCGGATGGCTAAATATAAGTTCTTCATTCAACCTTTATGAGTTAAATGAGTACGTGAATTTTTAGCCATGTCTATGCCACTTTTATTCACCTGGGCCTACTTATCTCGTGTTTTAGTTACGCCGTTTTGGGATGTTATGCTATGTTCTATACTATGTTTCTATGAAATGTACAGCATTCGAACGTATACCTGATGCCGCTAAAGTGGTTCTCCCTTCCCACAATGTTCTTTGGAGAATATGTCTTACCAGCAATAAAAATTATTTACGAGTCATGGATCTGATATTATAATTACTGCTTGCCTAGCTGAGCGCTTCACCCGTGTTGTACTCGTATGTCGGTTAAAAGTGCATGTATCTCTATCCCAGGGGAATTTTAAAATAGATCTGTATTTCTATGGGTTAGCATTTCATATTTGATCATGCCAAATTTGAAGTTTTCGTAATCATAGATAGATTTTTTATTATTTTACTGAACATAAACAAATAGCGACGGAAATTAGGTGAGGCCTACGTCCAGCAGTGGATGTCATTAGGTTGATAGATAATGATGATTATTTAACTACCAAACCAAGTAACATCTCTCACACAACACACCTAATTTCATTCCTTCTCCAAATATTTGAGTATAATGCCTATGACATACGGACGGACGAACATAACGAGACTATTAGGCCATTGCCATTAGGCTACCATAAAAAGCTAGACAAAATATTCCTATTGTGAGGATCCATCAATTATAGATGCGTTTAAGTAATATTGATAGGGTCAGAACCTTGCACGGTGATTGCCATTTAATTTAACCCTCAATGCAGTCAAGAGCATGTCAATGTTTGAGCCAATTGTTACGCAAACATCTGTTACAGGCGATCTAAATAACACGTAACGTCTCGGCATTGATTGGAACAAAGGTTTTACTTAGAATTCGTCTGCGCTGCAATTTTCGTCTTGTTCAAATTAACTTAAGGTTCAATTTAGCGCTGCTCAATTCTCAAAATTGTAAATTAAATTTGCCTTTTGATGCTTGCGTTGCTGTGACTGATAATCAGAAAGTAAAACAATAATGTAGTATAGTGTTATTTTTGACACGTTCAATGTATGTAGATATAAACGCAGCTTTAAGTTTTCTGTGTGGTGACGGAGTAAGAATACAATCTGTTAGGTTAAATCTGTTAAGTCTTTCCGTCCCACTAACATCGTAAGAGGCGATTAAGGGAAAAAAATTAGAATGCACTTGTGCAATACGAAGAAAACTCGAAATAACATAGTTATATAAATTTATATTTGTCAAATTTATTATTATTATTTATTACATTATATTATTATTTGACATGTTTATTTTAGTTTATTTTGTGATCAGGTACAAATAGTGACTGGTGCTTAAATTATATTGACATTTTTGGTTTTGTTGAATTTAGAATATGATTAATTAATTGTAAATTTATTATTTATTAAGTATTTACTTCAGACACGATGTAACAATTGTTATTGAATAAAGAATTGAATTGAATAAAACCCTCTACTGTAACAGTAGCTAAAATCTTCTTGTGTAGAGACCCCACCAGTGGGACCTATTGGGTTAATGAAGCATGAGTTACGAATGAAAATTACTTATCTGAGGCACAGCTACAACCCACCTTCCTTCAGCACACTATGGCTTATACATCACTTAACACTTTAGTATTTAAACTTGCCTTCTATAATTATATGGTATTATATATATGGTACCTACTTCAACCAATAGGTACGCCAATTAAAGTCCCGTGTCGCATATTATTATATGGACCGCGTTATAGCAATATTCACTAGCAACCTCCTAGCAAAACTGTCATCTGCACTACTTAAGTAATTAGAAAATAACTGCACCTTCCTGTCCCACTACTTACTAATCGAAAATAGTACTATTCGCTGAATCAAATTGATTTCAATACTCTATTGCGAAAGTCTATGTGCATGATTGATATTGATGAGCATTATAAATACATTCATGATTTGAGTGTGTCGATGATGTAAATTAAAATGGTTTCGAAATTTTAAATGGTTATAAGAAAAACCTTTTTTTTTGGCAAAATATATTTTGACATCAAAATTTTTACTACCAATGCCAAGGTAGCTAAGTTTTTTAGTTTGTAAGCTAAATAACATCATGCTACGGCGGCGTGCGGAGTTACGCTCCCATCGTACTTTATTTAGCCACTGATCAGTTAAGTGAAACAGTTAAACGATTTTGATAAAACATTTATAAGAAAATAAAAAATAAAATAAATAAAAACTGTTAACAGTTAACTGTTAACAGTTAATTTAACCGACTGCCTAAAAAGGACTACAAAGATGGAAATAAGTCACATTCATAAATTAAATAACTAAATATCAAAATTATAAGAAAATAACACAAAGTTATAAACTACATCATAATTAATCATATTGACTGCTTCTTTTTGGCAGTCGGGTTTTTTGTTTTTTTTTTACGCGACTGCCAGGATGTCTTGTATGTTTGTAAATTTCTTTATTCCCACGTTTCTCTAAACGGATCGATGGATTTCGACAATTAAAGTATCGTTAGATTCTTCTCAAAAATCCAAGTGTCCTTAGATAGGTATTAATAAAAAAAAACAAAACGGCGGACTTTTGGCGCCAAATTGTAAGTAGTTAACATGTTTTTTTAACCAAACGTGTCGAGTAGGGTATCAAAATAAAGAGAATCGAATGGAGATTACAAATATATTACATAATAATATGTTATGTATTTAATCAGAAATAATAATTACAACAATTTTTCGGTCTTTGTTTTTGGTTGATTTTTTGCATTCGGGTTTTTATATTTTTTTAATTATTGATTTTTGGTATCCGTAAATTATTAACTTTTTCTCCATATAAACTTGACTGTGTATAGACTGCCAAAATACACATTTCTTCGTCTTCTCAATTTTCTTAAAAAAGGATGCAATGTTTTAGCTTAACGTATTAATATATTTTAATTCATAAAATTATTAAGTACATATTATAATTAAATTTATCATGTAATGATAGCTTATTTTTTGCTTTCAGAATAATTATGGAACTAAGAATCATGTATGTACTTGAAAATTTTTAATTCATACATACCTATATGATTCTTCATGATTTTAGATAATGAATATTGGCAGATTCAGGGTCACGCCATTAAATTTTTTGCTGTATTAGTTTAATTTATTATATATATAGTATATGATGCTTAAACCTTTAACTTTTTAAAACGCCGGGCACCTGTTCTCGGCGTTATGCTGAAATGGTGCCTATTTGGTATAGTCATTAGACTGCTGTTTATTTGTACCTTATTAGGTCTTGTCCTGTTATACCCGACTGCCAGGAAGAGCATTGTTTTTCGCGCGTTTTTTTGTTCAACCAAACCTATCGAGTAGGGTATCAAAATAAAAGGAATCTAATGGAGATTACAAATATATACATATTATGTTATGTATTTAAATTTAATCAGGAATAATAATTACAAATATCTTTAGTGCGTTGCTTGTCTGTTGTTGTTTTTGCTTGTATTTTTCCAGTCGGGTTATTTAATATTTTTAATTATTTACTTGTTAACTATATTTGTTAATTAGTAACATACTGATTCATTTTAAATCAATTCGTGTTTGTACCAAATAAACATTTTCTATTTTTATTATTTTATTCCTATGCAAAAATTACTTTGGAATTACCTTATTTTTATAGTTATAGTAAAGTGTGTTTTGGCCTGTACTGATTGATCGGTCCGCGCGAGCGTAGCTGGGCTCGACTTTGCCAATATTGGATAATTGGGTCACTCCATTTTCGTGTGCTTTTTATTTTTTCTTGTTAATTGTATTACAAGTGATTATTTCGTACTCTGCCCGCAACTTTTTTTTTATGCAAAAAATACTTTAATTTGCTCCTCCCTTGCAACGTAAACAATCATCATTATTTGTTTTACCAGGTGTCATCTTTAAATTAATGGCTAACAATTTAAAAATAATATTTCGGCAAACTTAATCAATTATACTATCGGAAATTGACTTCGGTGTAATCAAATTTTGTGTACCTATAATGAATTTTGCAATTGCTTATTCAGTATGCAAGGTACGTGTAAGATAGATTCTAGGTCACACATGTTCTGTCAATAAGCAAATAATAATAGTGTTTTCAGCATTTTTTCACTGTTGTTAGCCTACGTCCTGCCTCAATGATATTTAGTTTCGTATACAATGCATTATTTATGCATAGGTAAACTTGAAACGTAGCCAACAAAATTCATTCGTATTGAAAACAACTCGAATTGCATGCAAAGTTTGAACTGATTTTTCGTTCGACTTTCCTGGAATTGGAATAGTTTTGTTTAAAATAACTAACTTAATTTAACAACAATGTGTCGTTTAATCATGCGTCTGCCGCATTCATGCAGGTGACTGAAAAACAATGTTAATAAATGGTGCTGATAAAAAAATCAGGTCAAGAACATGAATAGTTGTTTTTCACATAAGATAATTATGGCGTTGCAATGTGTACTTAAGCGAGGCCCTTATAAGAACATTATCTGAATAATCTCTATGATAAACATTGACTCATGAATATTTTAGAAAAGTATAATAAATAAGTTTGATAATAACGTTAATTTAGCTTATTTAAAAGATATGGGACCAGCCGCTTGAAAAGGGACCTCAATATTGTAAGTTGAGACAAAGGATTTTCCTCGGTCCCATTAAAGTAAACAGGTGGCAATTTTGGATTTCTAATTTACTTACTCCACTGTTACCTGCCATTGTCTACGTTGTACTAAAGATTTTCGCTGATTCATACCAAGAGCTTTTCGCCCCACGTTGTGTATCGGGAAGGATCCTTTTAGAAGGTGTCGTTTCGAACCATTTTTCATTGTTCACTAATATGAAACGACGATTTCAGAAAGGATCCCCTCTGATGCCTACCTTGGGGCGTACAGCTTGTCGTATAAATTTACGAAAGATCTCTCATTACTACTTAGTGATTTTACGTATAGAAGTTGAATGTCAATTTCGCCAATATTTTTAATTAAGATTTAAAAGTGCTTTTGATGTTTTGATAAAAGTTAAAAATGTGATATATTGAATTTAGTGTGATCGCAATAGTAACCCGTGAACAAACATTTCAAACGTTACTTCTTTTGTCATAAAATGGCTAGTTTAAACGGAACTGTTCGGAATAAACTCTCACTCTTTCTATATAATTAATTAAGGTTAATTAATAAAAGTAATTTCGGTTAATTAATTAAAATAATTACGGTATTCGGATTTTATCCTTTACTTCTGCAACTAAACAACATAGCTTCTTGCCATATTTCATAATTCAAAAACAACAGGAAGTACCCTATAGGTTTTGATTCCCTTCTGCTCATAAAATAAAGCGACGAGAATTGAGCATAAATGACTGTAGCTTTTGTTTACGTTTACTTCATAGTCGCTGCATAGAATACTATCCGATATCCATAGTTTTTCAACCTGATTATATGTAGTGTTTCACACTAAATGTCTACATTAATATTTGTATAGAGATATTTAAATAATTAGGTTAGCTTCTTTTGAAACTTGTAAATAAAGCGAAGGGTTTAAGAGCGTATTTACAAACAGTGTCAACGTCACAATTTATACTTCGTGGTAAGAAGCATAGTAAACATTTAAAAAATAGCTCTGATTCATCACCGGCAACCCATTAAGTCCCACTGCTGGGCTCGGGTCTCCTCTCCTCTATCTAGAGAGCTGAGAGGGTTTAGGCCATATTCCACTCACGCTGGCCTAGTGCGGGTTGGTGGATGACAGACATACTCATAGAATTTCTTCTAGGGTATATGGGTTTCCTCACGATGTTTTCCTTCACCGTTAGCAGATGGTAAGTCACTTGACTTGTACATATAAATTCCACAAAGTGGAATCCACATTGGTACTGCCGGTCGGGATCGAACTCGGACCGCGTGATTTGCACGCCGGTTCCTTATCCATTCAGCCACCATCGCTTTTTATAATAAAAATTTAAAACCACGAAATATGTCACTAAATTGCGACGTTGACACTCTGTTTGTAAATACGCTCTAAGTATCGATTCGCGCCTAACAATTAAAAAAGTATTCTACTTTACTCTTAATTGACAGTAAAAGATAAGAGAGTAGTCGGTAGTGTTAGGAAGCACGAGAATCTATCTATCAAGCTTAAACCTGCTATCTATATAAAAGAGTAAACATACATATATTATTTGAGTCATCCTTACTGAAATTTATTTTTATCATAAAAATAATACCTAGTGCTAATTTGTTTACTGATGGTGATAAGGATTTGCTAAGAATTCTGACAAATATCACTTGTAATCTTTTTTATCTATCCATCGGCTACAATCATGGAGTGCGTATTAGATTTTGTTGGGAGTGAAATACAGTTCATGTTAAGCCGGGTACTCACTAGCGAGCCGTAACTGTAACCGTTGCATGTACTGTAACCAAAAAGCATAGTGTGTACGTGGTTCGCAAACCTGCTGCGAGTGGTACGCGTGCGGCTTGCAGCGAGCCGATGTTTACAACGTACCTACTCATTTCTGAACCCGTAACGTTGCACGTAACTGTAACTGTTACTGTTACCAACAAGAACAAGTGTTTATTTATAAAAAAACCAAAAAACCCGACTGCCTTGCCTTGCCAAAAAGTAGCCTTCTTCAGTCAATGTTATTAATTATTATGTATATTATAACTTTGTGAATTTTGATAGTTCAAAATCGGTCAAGCTATTTAGGTTAAAAGAGACAAGTGGAGTCTCGGGCAATAGTTAGTGCATATATAATTGAATTAGGCTATTAATTAGCTTTCATCTGATACCCATATTGCGATAGCTCTAAAAAAACGTCTGTTTTGACATTTTACGGCCGCCATATTGGTTTTTTGTTGACGTCACTTAGCCTATGACACTCGGGGGGTAAATACAAATCTAATGACACCTCACACTTTAAAATTAAGCCTAACCGTTTAGGCTACAGAAGGTCACAACGTAACAGAAATGCCCACATACATACATACATATATACACATACATACATTTAAAAATAAAGGAATGTTTCCTTTGACTAAAATTATCTATCTCTAGTATTTAAAGTACTTTTCCTCCAGGTGGCGTTACAAAATTCCACCCTGTATTGTTTATTTCATAATAAACGGATTTAGAGTGTACCCTCGTGGGGTGCAGATGTGCAAAAGAACTTGAAATTTTAGGCAATAACTCAAAAAACGGAATTCCCAAAATATTCACCGAATCAAAAAACTTGCTTAGATACCATAAAGTGTCTTTGAAAGATCTGTCGATGTATATGCCATTCGTAAATATTTGTTGAATAATTTTTTTCAGCTTCTCTTAGATGTATGGAGTGGCCACCTTAACCCTATTTAGTTAAAAAATAATTGTAGCGGTCCACGAAAGACACCTATTATATGCAACCTCCCAAAAATTCTACGAAGTGGTTATTCAGGAGAATTGTTTTTGCACCTACAATATGCAGATTTTTCACCCTCGTACAGCAAAGGTTTCGTATTCCGGAGCTAAATGATTATATACTTGTTTTACTTATTTACAAACATAGGTTCCTAATAGTATTTTGCATATATTCGTTTAAAATAAAAGTTTGTCTATAATCGTAGATGAGCGCCTACATTGCCCATAATTATTATAAAAGAGGTAAGCCCAAGTGACATCAGCGGCTCGCACACCAAGGTCGGCGTGCAGTACGCGCCGAGCGCCGCGCCGCACAGTGGGTCGAAACAGCTATAAAAGGGACATAGGATTATTTTTTACAAAATCCACTTAAAAAAAATACCTATCGAAAGATCTTGTCATTCTGATCAATAGTTGTTATTACACGTTTTTCTCTAAAACTAATAGTTTGCCTGGAAAAAAATATTTTCTCTTTTAGTTGTATGGAATGAAACAAAAAGTCTTAAAATTTGGCAAAGTCTTGAGAGGTCTTGCTTTAAAACTATTATAGGCTTATTTTTTGGGTTGTTAGCTATAATTCTACACTTTCAGCGCGCACCCATATTTGCCCGTTCAAAAGATATGAGGGTCAGTAAATTGATAAAAAAAATAAGTAAAAAGTATTTTGTATTGATAATATCATTCATAAAATAATTGTGTTACATTATTATACTAATTATACAGTAATATTAATAATTTGGAATGCATATTTTATGAGAAAAGGTACTTACAAAAACACATTCAAAAGTTATGAGGTTCAGTAAAATGAAAAAAAAATTAGTAGGAAGTATTTTTTTAATAATATCATTGCTAATATAATTGTGCCGCCCGCAACGTGACGTCATTGGGCTCATATGATAATGATGATGATGAATATAATTGCCTTATTTTTAAATTATTATAATTCAAAAATGTAAATAATTTGAAAACATTTATTTATTGGAAAAAGTACTTACAAAAACATATTTACAAAATTAAAAAATAATAACCTATAAAACATAAAAAACAAATGGCTTTACAATAATAATAACTCAAATTATAAAACTAACTCTAATTCTACTCTAATAAAATTATTCATTATCACTATCTCATAAAGTATGTACATCTATAAATTCTAATTCAGGGTCAGTTGGAAGAGATATCAAAAGCTCGACTGCTCTTGGTAAGAGAACCATTTTTGGTTGTTTCAGCATTCTTGGCCTAAGAAAGGTCAGTTTGGATCAGACGATAAGAGAAGATTATGCAAGATATCTTCATTTGTTGCTGTTCAATTTACTTTTCTATAATGGCTCTCTCTGTATTTACGAAAGTTTTTATTTCGAGCCTCTGATGCTTCTTCCGATAGTTTCCCGATGGGTAAAAGTCCAAAGTGCTGTATTATATTGCATTATATATATATATATATATATATATATAAATATAAGGCAATTATATTAGCCATGATATTATAAAAAAAATCTCCCAAATTATTATTTTTTTCATTGTACTGAACCTCATAACTTTTGAATGTGTTTTTGTAAGTACTTTTTCTCATAAAATATGCGTTCCAAATTATTAATATTACTGAATAATTAGTATTATAATGTAACACAATTATTTTATGAATGATATTATCAATACAAAGTACTTTTTACTTATTTTTTTTATCGATTTACTGACCCTCATATCTTTTGAACGGGCAAATATGGGTCCGCGCTGAAAGCGTAAAACTATAGCTAACAACCCAAAGAATAAGCCTATAATAGTTTTAAAGCAAGACCTCTCAAGACTTTGCCAAATTTTAGGACTTTCTGTTTCATTCCATACAACTAAAAGAGAAAATATTTTTTTCCAGGCAAACTATTACTTTTAGAGAAAAACGTGTAATAACAACTATTGATCAAAATGACAAGATCTTTCGATAGGTATTTTTTTTAAGTGGATTTTGTAAAAAAGAATCCTATGTCCCTTTTATAGCAGTTTCGACCCACTGTGCGCCGCTACGCGGAGCACCGCTGCCGCCGCGGTCGGCACTCGGCCCTGCAAGTCGCGTGCTCACCACGCGGTCCGAACCGTAGCCGGTGCCGGTGTGACTCCGCGCCTCTCCTCTAATGCCCTCTCGTTCCCTCTCTTTGGCTTGCTTATTTTACTAAGTTAGTGCTCCCACGTCTGTCGCGAGTGAGTGACGTGTCGCGCGCGACGTACATACACACGATAATAATAACGATACAATGAACTGTGAATATTTATTTACGATGCACATCACCGGCACAATGTGTTAAATCGTCCATAAACGAGGCGGATGTAGTACGTTCGGTTCTTTTGTTTGATCAGATCTCGGATTAACCGGTGGCGCGAGCGGTGTGTTTACGTTTTTCTGTAGTGGCACATGGTGTGAGTGCACGTACGACTGTCTGACCGTCTTGCTAGCGCATTGCGACACATGTTGTAAACAAAATTGTACAGCTCCCAACGTAACAGGTCTTTGAGTTTAACGATAAACGCGCCAATTGTCACCACCACGACCATTTGATATAATATTTGTTCCTGGCGAGCAGTAAACACATTCATCAAAACCTCCCACTTGTATCTACGTATAAAGAACAGGTTTAGAGTTTTAAATCTATATTCATTTATCACTTAAGTGTGATTATTTATTTTGTAATGATCAATACAGTAGCTAAATTGCTTTTGGGAATTAGTTTACAAAGATTATTAAAATGACATTAATTTTATCTCTAAAACGACGTTAGTGAATTTGATAATTTCAATATTAAAATATTTTTGAAATTATTTAATACATTTTTGTTTTCCAATACCGACGTGCCAAGGTTTGTTGACGAACTTAACAACTAGCCTCGTCGTCGTTACTCTAACAAACAAATAAATTCTCGTCGCAAATAGTTACATTGTCTAAATGCTATTTAATCACGAACATGTTTACTTAATGTGATGTATAATGACACTTAAAATTACTATGGAAATAAGTCACGTACCATCACCAAGCAACTCCTTAGCCGGCTATTTAATTGCACTAACACACACATAAATAAGTGCTTCAATTTATACACTTTAATATTCAGTTTGTTGTTTTTCTGGGCTTGATAAGTTATTATAACAATTTTCCCCAAACAAAGTGTATTTGTTTCATGTGCTTCTTTTTCCCGTTAAACGTAAATTACTTGTGTGTAGATATACCTTAATTTTTTTATTCATAACATTTCTGTTACTGCTATTTGATTTTGTGTTAGTTGCAAAAAAATAATTAACTGAATATTGAGTTGTCAACAACTCGATAAAATAATAATTAATAACACATTGAAAAAAATAAAAACATTGTAAACAGTTTCAAGGTAGCCTTAGCTAAATATAATATTATCTAATCATTTAATTAATATATTCTAAATCTTGTAGGCCTATTGGGTACTCGCTATAACGTCATTACAATAATAGCCTTTTTACCCGACTGTCAGGATGGGTATTGTTATTTAATATTTTTCAATTTGGTGGGTAATCACAAAAACACCAATTTATTTTTAGACAACATTAAAACACAGTAATCATAAAGTACCTACAGTATATACAATCAGTGTTCAGTTCAATTTAAAGTAGGTATTTGTACATAATCAGTGATTTGTGATGATAAGTATAACTTGGCTTTCAATATCTATAAATTTTTATAATCTAGTCTTTCAATACTCTTGTTACTGTAATCAGTACCTATTGTTCTGATGATATTTGATTAAATAAAATACAGCTGTATTAATTTGGTGACAAATGACATGTTATTAAGTATTGAGAACGGAAGCTAACACGCTTATTGCGTTCGATTTTGTCGTTGATACCTATCGTTCTGCTTGTTCCACTGATTTGTTATAATTATTACATAATTGTACAGGGGGCTTACTATGAAATCGACATTCGATTGGTCGGTTTTGATGTCGTTGTCTAATGTAAGGAAAAATTACATATGATCGCTGTCACTTTTAAACATTGGCATCAAAACCGACTAATCGAATGTCGAAATTCAGAGTAAGCCCCGGTGTCAATCATGGTACGATGTTTAATTTTTTTGAAAACTTTAATGTTGAAAAAGACGTAAACGCGTGCAGTTTCCACCTTTTACTAGTTTCTGGTCAAAGATTATTATTGTTTGCAAATAATCTAATTTATGCTGCAGTTATATATTTATTTGTGAATTTAATTTATTCCGCACTTGATGCAAGCCGCTTATAACTAGTCCATTTGGAAAGCTCTTAGGGAGGGTATATCCAACATATGATGATGTCGATGATGAATTGATAGTTTATTTCATAAAATGATAGATGGGTAATTTATGTACGTACAAAGTATTAACATTGTTATGAAATCAACAAATATAATCTAATCTTGATGTGTCAAAATATATATTTTATCGTACCTGTAATGCGACGAAATTTCTTTTTATCATGTCTTGTTGTCTTAAACTTATAACGTTATCAAAGTATAGGTTGTTTTAATAGAGCGGAACCACACTTTCTGTGCAGTTGCTTTTTATATCAAGGATCATTTAAGTCCATTTGCCATTTGTACCCTAGGGCTTAGTTGATGAGTGATTTCAATGAATAAAAAAAATATCTGTTCTTAACACCATGCCTTTGTTTTATTACGCAGGTTGTAATAAGAATTAGATCAATGTAGGTCTTTAAAAAATACACAGTCCCAACTTTTAGCTTGTGATACGAATGTTGCGTCAATTACATACTTAATTAATTTGACCGTTGTAATCAGAAATATGAATTAACAGCCGTACCACAATCAAACAAAAGATTCATTAACAATTAATGCACAAAAAAGTACTTTACGTATCGCACTACATCTATGAATTAAAATTCATGCCGACTGAGATCATGCCTGCCCGAAATTTGCCGATATATATACGTATAAGCTACGGATCTCCTTACGTATTTGTTGGTAAACGAAGAAAATATAAAAACAATTTTTTTTTGAGAATAAGTAATAAAATCTTGCTCATAAACAATTTTAATATCATTCGAAAAATGAGATACGTGTTGCATCCTGTTGGTGTTAATTAGATAATAGTATAAAGATGGAAGGGTACTTGGTACAGCTGTTTTGCTCAACACGTGTGAAATACTCTTAGTAATTACGGTATTGCCGTGTCATTGCAAGCGGCAGCACGCGCTACATGATACGATGAGAAGAAGTTTTGTTAGTCTCCAAAATAATATATAGTTTTTTAAATATAAATTCGCAGAGATGGTATACTATGGAGATCAAAATTATTGATGCATACCGAATATGAGCATTCGCAAAACGGCTCATATTATATTTCTGTATTTATAAAACAAACAGGTAATAATGTATGCCACTGATCAGCACGTCGGATGCCATAGTCCTTTATGGGGAATCTAAGTTGGCGCGGTATGAAGGTGACCCCATAGATCTACGCATGCGTCCTGTACCAAACGTTCGCTCTTCCCCAAGGCCACGCCGTTTCCCGCTTTGCCACATGATTGCGCTACCCTAAATAGGGCAGCGTGGCATTGAATCTTGTATAACCTGTTTTTATTCTTTTTAAACTAATAACTGGCGGATCTATTCAAGTAATATAATAACATATTCTGAACTTATCCAAATGTCCTTCAAACCAGAATTTACGTGACAATTTGAATTTACATTTTTAAGTGCAATGAACTCGGTCGAGCCCACATGTAGGTACTACTTTTATTGTAGATGTGTATTTTTGTTTAGGTATAATGTCGCAATGTTAATAGTGATTCGTTTAATAATAATAAAATATTTCATTATTTTGTTGTTAGTTCGAAATCTGATCGGTATTGCAAAGACAATGAAGGTGTTAGCATGTTTTAAAACATAAGTGGACACAAATTTTAAAATGCACGGCCTTACACATTTTCTTCACAAACATCAACATAACCAACAACGTGACAATACTACTCCTGAAAGAGATGACAGTGGTGATAGCTGGTATTCAACGCAAAGTTCTACAGACTCACGGGACTCTCACAGTTCTATGCGAGAGCACCGAGAGAGCAATGCTCGACCTATACCCATAAATCAAAGAGCCTCCAGTGCCCAGCGCAGTTTACGTGCACCATCAGGCAGCCCTTATGAATTTGCTTCTAGTCCGCGTGATCGCTATCCAAACTTTGCGAGCTACTTTCGCGATGTTATGGAAGGGGAAAGGAAAGGTTCTCCTACACAGAATCATTATCACACCCATCACCCTGACTACAGACGGCAGCGCAGCGATGGGGAACGATATCAGATTGGAATCAACACGTATCACGCGCCCGCCCGACACGAGTACCGAAATTACGTTTCACCACTCTACACAGAGGTTATGGACGACATACAAGAAAACGAATACAGCAAATGTGAGCGCTATGGAGAAATTAATAGTACTAAACTGAGTCATAAGAATCGCTTTGATAACAAGAGTTTTGCTCAAAAGTTATCCGAAAGTGTTTGTAGCACCAAAGAAAAAGATCATTCAAACGAACGACGTGGATCAGGGTCGAGTAGCAGCGGACATCGACAGAAGCATCACACGATTCAAGAGTTGTTTCGAACGTTTGGTAAAAAAGTGGGGCACTGGCGGCACGACGCATCTGGGGAAGGTCGTCGAGGCTCTTGCGCGATACCTGCTGCCAGTACCGACGAGGCTCGTGCTATGGACAGTGATGAATTTCGTTCGCGATCTAAATCTCTCGATGGTGATCACATGCACAAAGTTTTAAGAAGACCTGTGTTGGAAGATTGCGGAGCTACCTACGAAATCTTTGAAGCCATATTGAGAGAAGGTATGATTTATATTACTATTAATGTTTATACAAACCAGAACCAGCTAGTTCATTTTAATTAAATTCTCAACTGAAGTATTTTAATGTATTCTTCACATAAATGCCATGCAATGTCGGAGTTTCATTGCAGCAGCTCGAAATATGTGAACAGAGCGCAGCGCAGTAATATGTAGTTATCGTCATGAGACAATATTTAGAATCATCTTGTAGTTACTTACTAGAGGGGGCTTAAACAAAATAAATAATGTTCACCACTTGGTTTCGCACGTTTTGAGGTCAACCTTGTTTATTTACGTCATGTAAAAAATAGTATATTTAACGCGAATAATATCGATGTGATTTAATTTATTAGCTATTCGCTCTGATTCACATGAGATTAAACTTTCACAGCACACTTTCTTGCGGTTTTATGTATTATGCTGTGGAGAGCATTATATGAACCTTAGTGTTAAACATTATTAACAATAAGGTTCATTTTGTATTGAAAGAACTGATATCGTATGATCAACGATCTTTATAAACATGATTGTAAAATTAATATTTGAGATATACCTAGTAAACAGATTACAAATCAGCCATAATGAGATGTTGGCAACCTTATTTAATCTACTATACGTATACAGCGCAGCGGTAGTGTTTACGACTGGTGCGCAAGAGGTTCTGGGTTTGAATACCAGGTCAGACAAAGCGAAATTAGGTTTTTCTGTCATGAAATTCTCAGTATCAGTGCAGAGTTTGGATATGTGCCCGCTTTATGGCTATTGGCTCGCCCCCTTTTCAAGACGCAGTCACTATTCGATATTTGTGTGTGTATACACGTGACAGTAACTTACTTACCTGCGTTATAATAACTGAGAATTTTTTATTAAAATAAACTTCGATGAATAAAGTGATTAATTCACTTCTGTTAGACACTAAATTATCTGCAGTTGGCGCAGATGCGTAGTTGTGGTTATTTTAAAATTGGAGCACGATACGTGTTCGCATGTCAGCTGTAAATGACCGCCTATTGAATGCGTACGTATCAACTAACCCACATTTTCGCGTAGCCAATCTTAGTACTATATTCAATGTCATGGCTCTAAGTGCATAGAATTTTTACATAGATATAAATATATAAACGTACAAAAATGGTGTACCTAACATTGCGCAAAATCGAAAAAATAAATGTTGTAAAATTGACTACAAACTCACGTACCTACGTTATCGAATGATTAATATTTTGCGATTATAGTCAACTTTGAGTAGATGCACTGGACAGCAGGAAGCAGCTACTGATTCAGTATTTGTACAAATTATGTCAAATATTGTCAAGTCTACCCTCATATAGTTAAATTTTTGAAATACCCTAATTTGAAAATCAAGTTTTAAGCAGAAAGTTGTATGGGCGTCGTTGTATCGTAACGATTATATTTTCAGAACGACTAAACCATCATAAAGTCTATATCTTAGAAGGATCATTTCTGTAGATAGCCTTATATTAGACCTTTCAGTGGTTTGTTTCGTGAAAACTGGCATCAGCTGCATTACTCTGTCGGTGCAAGTCCTAGCTGTAATCAAGCTAGCAATTGTTTTGGTGCTCATGATGTTCTGACAACTGTTCACTTTAGCTGGACTAAATCTATACTTAGTAATAAATCTGTGTAAAAGCATACACAGTTTCACACCATTTACCAGCAGCAAGGGTAGGCAGCAGTGGCGCAGGCTCCCTATAACTCTTTTCCTACCGGCTTCCCTTTGAAAAATGACAACCAATACTGTGACCTATTACTAAATTATGTACTCACACTCACACAACATAATATAAATAATTATAATAAGCAACTGAACAAGTTTAAAATACACAACATTATTTTAAACCATCATTACAAAATATCATTCGTCGAAATACCTAACAGTTCCATAAAACAGCACATTTGTTTCTCAAGTACGCCGCTGCAATAACCCGGCGCTGTCAGTCAGAATCGTAGTATAAAAATTCATTCATTAGCTCCTTGTGACGTCACTTATCTATGGCAACAAGTGCGCCAAAGATTAGTTCTAAAAAACCCGATTTTCATCGTATATTGGCGGCGCCCGGCGCTGCTGAGTGCTGTGCAACATTTGGTTGACAAGTACCTACCTACATTGAACTGCATTTGTCAAATCAAAACTTACGCGCAGTCTGTCATTTCTAATGTTTTTTGTTTTTGTATCAACATTTTAAATTCTAAACTATATTTATTGTTTATATTTGTTTATTAGTGTAAAATAGTGATTGATTAGTAGATAATAAGATTGTAGTAGTGAGATAGTGAATATAAGTGATTTGTTCTTTTGCCATCTAATGTAACAAATATTATATTAGATATTATCAGTAACCAATTACTGATAGTAATTGGTAACGAAGGTAAGTGCCTAAGTGATATATTATTAAGATTTTTACGTGGTAGAATGGCAGCGATAATTGTAGTCGTAGATTGTTGTCTGAAAGGTTATTTGCTGAGTGAGGAGACATGTTCTTCAAAGTTAAGTTTTGAAATTAAAAAAACATTTAATTTAATTAGGCTTAAGGCCGCGGAGTTTCAGATATTAAATGACTATAATTTACAAACAAAACGATGTTTTTTTTCAAACATTGTGAAATTTTTCTTTACAAGAAGTAATAATTACCAATGGGTCACAGGCATACTGTAATGGACTCTCAACTCTCATTTAGAACAAGGTTTTTCAAAACAAAATGTGTTAGGTCTTTCTAGAGATATTGCGATATTCAAAATGATTTAACGAATTGAAAACAAATTGCCGTCATACATCGGATACATGTTACCTAAAAAAATCATCACCATCTAGTTTAAAACTGCGGAACTAAATACACGTTGCGCTTATTGATAGCCTATGATATGTCGTCGGATAAATCCGACACATATTTTCGTGTTCATTTCTCCAGAGACAATATTTACGACCAAATACTTCCGCTCGTTCAATCGGATTTTGTTATTTATTTACGCTAGATTCTATCAAAATATGTATTGTTTATATTAGGAAAATTTTTCATGTAATTATTTATAATTAAATACACTTCAACAGATGATGTCTGGCGGTTAAAAGGTTAACTAGAAAAAACAAAAGAAGGCAGTGTAAAGAGTTTTATTTCGTAGAAAAAAATGTAATTTCAGTCTATGCGTCACCAAGTTTGTTTTGTGCTTCGAAATGTTCTAGAGAGAAACATATTTTTTAAATGTTTGGTACATTAGCTTACAAAACAAATTTAATATAAATACCTAGACATTATTATTTAATTTGGGAATTCGTATTGAAACCTCATAGATTATGACTATTAAAATAGGTACCTATAAGTACATGATCACCTACAAAGGCTTTTTGACCAAATAGTGGGCAAATTTGCGCGCGGGTTGTGGCGACAAGTAGTTGGAAATATGACGTTGACGTCGACGATATTGCATTCAACACGTTTCGGTTGTTGCAGGGCAGGGTAAGCATTTTTTACACCGGCTTACCTTTTATAAAAATCCACCCTTCGCCCCTGGAGGCAGAAGTACGCCACACCCACATTGGGCCACACGCACATTATTTTAGGTACAGTGTTTACCCATGGTCCTATTCCCATGTCATAGAGGGCGAGCCTAGTTTAGAAATCGAAACCCTGAACCTCCTGCAGCAGCTTAGCGGTCGTCTACACTTTCGTTGTGCCACTAAAAACGTCTATGCATGTCGAATGATTTTGTGACTCTTTTTGGCGGCTGCATAAACCATCAAAAATTCTTTTAGATTTTTCAAGACACTACGTGTATTTATTTATTTATATATTTTTGTCATTAATATATTTATGTATACGTCGTCAGTGTTAGAAAACACGTAAGCAAACTCTGCAGTGTTAGTATCACTCAATTCCGATTGTAGATCTCTCCCTCGACGTTTATGTAATAAACTTAAGTAAGCGATTGCCTTGCCCTTCATATGGAGCAAAGGTGTGTATTGTTGACATACCTCATGTTCAACCAAACCAAAATACCTATATACTGTTTCCGATGCGTGCTGGGCATGCAATAAACATAGAAGACATACTTACGAGTATACCTATATGGTTTTGTACCTGTGTATACCGTCATATTAGCGTACCTACTACATTATAAAAGCGACAATTTTGAAGGTTTGGATGTCCCTTTTTTGTACACTGATTAACTCTTGGCCGAAAAATATATTAATCAAGATAAAAAAACATTTCTCGTGAGGCGGGCCAGGGGCTAGGGATGGATGCTAATGTATTATAACCTACAAATAATATGATATACTATATTATATTTCGTAGTTCTATGTATATATAGACTAGCCTGTTGGTCCAGTGGTTAGTGACCCTGACTGACCAGGACAAGTCTTTGTGTGATGAGCATAAAGGTTTGTTCTGTGTCTGGGTGTAATTTATCTATAACATATATGTATTTCCAAAAAAAAAAAAGTAATGTATTTAAGTAGTATATCAGTTGTTTAGTACCCATAACACAAGCAAATATAATTGTGTACTTTGGGACTAGATGGCGCTGTGTGAATGAGGTAAAAAAAAAAATATAGGTGTGACGTAACGATTAAAGTTTCAAGTAAGTTAATAACCTCGCCAGTGACACTGTCGAGCGTTGTGACAGATAGATAAACATTATTACGAGTAGCATGACTGAAACTTAATTTGATCCTGTGTGTCTCGCTGTACTTCGGTATGGTTGTGAAGTCGCCCCTGACACTGGTTGTTTAGTGCGTGCCATGTCTATAAACATATCCTACCATTAAATCCTTAGTCTTCAATGAGTTGAATAGGCACTTAGTAAGACGTGCGTATCATTGAAAATAGGAGATAACCTTTACGTCATCCTATGAGCTCTATCCTGTCTAGTTTGCGTCTGCGCGTTTAGTGCCTAACTGTACAATGTACCTACCTACTTAAATACTTTATCATCATGACATTGAGCTACAACCTAATGCTGTTGTTATAAAAGATCTAGGAAAACTATTCAAATCTGAAACATGCATATAAATTCGGATAATGTGTATTTATATCTTAAAACAAATTCGTAAAAAAATCGTTAAAAATCAAATTGGCGATACGCTCCGTTATAGGTTTATGAATATACGAGTCTCGCGGCTTTTCGTTTTCTAATGCGTGGTCCAATGTATGCTGTTTCTGTAGCAGTGTTAACACTTACATGTTATGTGTCATGTATAAGTTTGGTGTTTATCTGTCTTACCACTTAACCAATCTTCATGCATTTCACATAGGGATAGTGCAACACCTGGAGAGGGACATGCCTTCCTTCTCGTGTTTTCTCAATATCCGTAATTTTTAGAGACATAATTAACTTTAATTGATATACCGATTAACTGTTGTGTCCAACTAAAAAAAAACTATTCCATCGTTTATTAATTACTATGATGATAACACATTTTAATATTCTAGGTAGTAAAAACTGTGAAGTTAGTTCAGTTGTTTTTCATTAAGGTAATGTATGATTCAGTAATTTTAATATCATTAACTAATACGCCAGCCATTACAAATGTAAATGAAAGATTAGTTGACGGTCAAAAAGCTAACATTGACAGCTTTCGAAAGCTTTCGTCGCATTACTTACCATTGTATTTATGTCATGACCTGTTTCTGAGCCGTTAAACGGGGATTATTAATTGGATAAAATATAGCACATACAAATAAAAAATGACAGTTGTATAAGTAAAACAGTTATATTGTTTTACTTTTATATTCAGTCAGATTATACTTTAATCGATTAATAACTTTAATACAATATATAGAGCAAGTACTTACATAAGCTTATTATTTCTATTATCGATTTATCTATCATCGCATCGATGTCTTTGACCAGCGCTAGAACGACTGGTTGATTGTTTTATAGGCGTTGCCTTTCTTCCCTACCCGGTTTACTCTTGATGAAAAGCTTTTACGTGTCTACCTATTACATTTCACCTCGATGGAAAACCCCCGTTCATCAAAAACTAAAACTTGAAAAGAAATATACGAAAATGACTACTGATGTTAAATCAGTAGGCATATAATAATGTCATACACATACACTAATGTACATAAACTATGGTCTGGCAAGATTTCTATAGTAGCACGTGATTTTTTTCCCGCAAAATTTGCATTAAAATTGTTGCCAGTGAAATATCTAATATAAGTGGAAATAAGATAATTTATTAAATGCGTTCAATATAATCTTAGAATTTAATTCTGAACTTAATTCTTATGCAGAAAATAGCAGTAAAATCCATTGTTGCATCTTTACCCTTTTAAAGCCGTTTATTTAAAAACGAAAACGACGTAGCTAGTAACCTTCAGTTAGCGATGGAGACTAAATACAATAAGCCTTAAAACGAAGGGACTAAATCCTTTGTATCTCGTCTTTATTAAAATCCATTTTTGATTGCTTGACTAGACGACTTATGAGTAAGATGGATCATAATGTATTTTGTTATTGTGAAAGGTCATGAATTACGCTTTACGCTTATGTCTGATTTCACTGTTTTGTCAATGTAATTATTTGCTTTATTATTATTTTAGTAGTCAACTATATTGCCCTATTCCATAAAAGTATGCGGTACACTAACTCACTACTCCAATATAATTTTACTCGATCTTGCACAGCAGTCGTATCTCGAGTTTTAAATGTGTTCTCTAGTAATTTGACTTTATTTTTCCAAAGATCTAAACATATGTTTCTAATATGTTTAGATATTTGAAAAAATAATAAAAAATAATGTGCGTGAATATCTTTCAACCCACACTAAACGCACTACGGGAAGAATAACGCCTGTGAAAGCACACAACTGTATTACTCGCTAATCCACAAAAACACCTATGATGGGAACTTGAGCTGCTTGTATCAAGAATGTTACCTGCGATCATTATTTATTTGCCATTTGCAATAACATCTTATGACATGTCACGATATGGTCATGACTTGTGTCGTGTCCTTATTTTAATCAGCGCAAGGTTAGTTCGATGTCTTCAGAAAAAACTTCTCCGCCGTTTAATAAACTTATATGGCAGGTACCTATACCTATTTTTCATTATATTAGCTCATTAACAGATAAACGGCTTATTTTGCCTATATTCTTATATTTATTACTCTTATATAGTATGGAACCTCTCCAACTTTGAAATTCATTTTTATTTCATTATTATTGACATTCGTAGCTCGTCCTCCCCTCTGGTAATTTCGAATTCCATCATTCCCACTAGAAAAACGATTCGATGTGCATTCGAATCAATGGATTTAAGATCTACCCATCCTAATCTTTTACAGATATAGAAACGATATTCAAAAAATCGATATGTCGCGTTTCTTTACCGACAAAATACATTTCTCACAATGTACCGCTTTTTATAAAAATAAATTAGACTTAGATTTTAATCACATCACAACATCGTGGAACTCATTGTCATTATTTTGTACTAAACTATTAGCACTGACCAACAGCACAAATAGTTTGCCAAACTAAAGCTGAATTCATAAGTACACTTTGTCTTGCCCGTTAGTACGAGCATTGTTTGAAATTTCCAATATAGAAATTTCAACATAACTCAGCGTCACGAGATGTAGGCAGAGATGCATCACATCCATATTTCTTCAGTTTTTTTATGTACCATGATAAAGGTCACAAGCTTAATGTTATTAACCGGGCACATTTCCTAACTCCGGGCTGGGATTAACAATTTTATGTCACGTGCGGAAAAAATATAATTATTTTCATATTTCTAACCTAACCCACGACGGAGTCAAATTTCGGGTCAGGCCCCTGATTCTGAGCTGTATATAAAATAGCATAATCGTTGACTACACCACCTAAATTAATGACTTACCACAGCTTAATGACGTAGGAATAAGTCGCAAAAAATGGTAATGGTATTCGTATTATTTACTTTCAATTTCCGTGGACATAAACACTTTTACTATCAATCACTGAGAGTGTATTACGTATTAACATAAATGTGTTAAATAAGCTACCGACCTGCTTGATGGTAAGGGACCGTCTATAATCACGTGAGGTTCAAAACAGGGGGGTTCGAAAAAAAAACACGAAACATCATTGAGGGTGGGGGAGGGGGGTGTAGTGAGACACTTGTATTTGTTTTTTTGTTTGAACGTGCGATTTCAGAGTTTTCGTGACGTGGGGAGAGTTAACACTTACACACTAGTTGACATTTAACTTGCGTCTGGAATCAACAATAAATCTTGTACCTATTCTTCTGCAAAACTGTGCTGGCTGATATCATACATTTAATTTAAATAGGTATTTGTAAGTTTAAATTAACCAACGAAGCAATGTGTCTGGATATGTAATAGTGTACCACAATTATTATTACGAACAGAGCATATTTTTCAAAAGAATAACAAATGACTATTTGTGATTTATAAACTTAGTTGCGGGTTCTCGGCAAAATCACTACTATAAGTTGTCTTTAGACTTATCTGAGTGCAAAGTTCAGACAGAATATATAAGTAATACGGAGTTACCTTCTGGCAAAAAAGCAATCTTTTTGTACAAGGTTAGAACGATAATGTGTATTATTTCAATTACTGATTACACGCGCATATAAATAGGTACGTCAATACAAAAATTTAAAGGACTTATGTCGATGTAAAAAACCTAGTTTTTGTTTATCAGGTTTTGTTACATCAAACTCCGTTATTTTGGATTAAGGTCAAATAGGCTGAATGGGGACGCAGGGGTGAATAAGCACAAAAATGGCAAGGCAAATTTAAGATTTATTCTACAAAACTGTCAAAGGTGATATATTAGAATAAAATAGCGCAGTATGTCTTATAATGTGTTATTGTGGTTTTCTTCAATATTTTTCCAAGAATTTTCTATGACTATTTTTTGACACCTTTTCCGCCCGGGTGTCTACACTCACTCCGTTTGACTTGTAATAAAGACATCACACGTCTGCAAACTCATAATTCATGGAATCATAATCTTCGATGTTTTTATATATTCTATACTTAGCTCTCTTCATGCTATTTTGATGTTTGATGACGCATTAACAGTCAGCGTGAGAACAAAAAAAAACAAATATTTATAAAAAACAACAATATTGTTGGCTAAGTTTTGCTAAAAGATAAGTTACGTTTTGTTCATTTTACAAAAAAATTAATTAAGTATGTCTAATGGAATCAGTGTATCTAACACTGTTTAGAGATTATTTTTTACTTTGAAGGTTCGTATATAAATATAAACGTATTTTGTACCATCTGTGTACAAAATACGTGTGTTCTTTATATGTGTGTCTTTCGTGGAAAATTGGAAATTTCACAAAATATTGTATAATTTCGGAGTAATTGCATGAGTATCCTATTAGTCCGGTACTCGTATTCATGATTTAAATATTTTTTGTGTTGAACAAACAAATGAGCGTATGTCGCTTTTTACCCGACTGCCAAAAAGGAGTTTTTGTTACTGTTTTTTAATTCATCTTTTACTTAACCAAGCTTAACCAAGTCTCGGGGTATGGGGTATAATATGAACGACACTCGTTTTAATATGAAGGAACATGATTTCGTTATACTCGTACATATAGAAAGCTATTCGGGAGTTGTATATTGTATATTAAATATATCTGATCTTTTGATTTCGCTCCCTCTTCTAAAACTTATTATGGGTTGCTACACACGTATATTATTGTTATGAAAGTTTGGAAAAAAAATATTGATCAATGACAGATCTTTAGTGAGCCATTCAATTAGACCTAGGCTGAAGTGGCTCACATGCATAAACATTTTTAAATCTACTTATTTATCATTAGTTTGAATTGTATTATAAATCATAACAAGGCAATAATACCTGCACTCGCAGCTCTGCAATATCAAGTTTCTACTGTTTGCTAAGTCATGGTACAGTACCTAATAAGATATAGTAATAATAATATGTATTCCAAAAACGCGAAGTCAAAACATAAATACAGCTTCATCATCACCATCATCATCATCATTACTACCCATAAACTCCCCATTGCTGGGCACGGGTCTCTTCCGAACAACGTACAAATACAGCTTAGAAAGTTATTTATTCTTCTTTAATGTTATTCATAATAAATAACTGAACTTTGTAGGCTTAAAGGTTTATACAGTTTTATGTTGGCTCGTTTAAGGATCTATGAAAGATATTCTCCATAAAGTAGGTATATCCGATATTTATAACAGCTTTTCTCAGCGTATCAGTCGAATTCTATCACGTATCATGAATATTGAAATTGCAAACCTACATATTATACTACCGAGGTAATCGAAAGGGCAGTAAGTGAAAGACGGTATTTTTTTTTTTAAATTGCTGATTTGGAATAAATATTTAACGAGCTGTCTTCCTAATCTAAGTTTTATACAGGTACGTAATTTAGAATTGGTATTTTCTTGTTTCATAAAGAGCGTAGGTACGGTAAAATAAATCAGCAATCATCATCATCATCATGATACGAAAAAAAGAAATTACCGTTTTTGAGTTACTGCCCTTTCTATTACCACGGCAGTATATTATGCTCTAAATTTAATCATTCTTTAAAGTAGTCTTGTTTGTAGATTGACAGGTGTGTTTTATTAGTTTAGATCTATCACAATAAATATGCACAATTTATATTGGGTATACTGTGAGATTTCGAGTCTTCAAATAAACTAAAATAGAAATCTATTTTCATTCATTCTAAATCGAGTAATGTTACTGAATTGACCTTCCCCTCAATGGGTTTGCTATGTTATAAGTCCAAATCGGAGCGATGCCACTATCTCTAAATAAAATGATGTTCTGGGTGAAATACTCTTGGGTAGTAAGTAAGTTTACTTAGAAATAATACTTGACAAGTTGAGAGTTTAGTATATCACCGGCACCGACTTCAAACAGATTAGTAATAGGGTATTATACTTTAAACAGGTAGGTAGGTTTCTTTTTCTTGGAATTAAATATCTAATTCAGTTTATTTTTCGCTTTTTAGTACTGTTTTGAAGTCGTTTTAATATTTTTTTGTTAAAAATAGTTTATTTTTGCATTTTTAGTGTACTTTTTATCTAGCTTATTTAATAATACTGGCTGGCAAATTAAGACGGAACACCGAACTAAAGAATCTTCGATAGAAGGGAACGTCTATATAAATATTCTAACAACACAACCTGATTGTAGAATAGAGGAATCCAACTCTCAGCTATGTATGTCTTTCTTTTTTCCTATAAAATGCGACAGGTAACAAGTATAGGTATAGAATGCAGGTTAGATACTATATTGAAAACTTAAAATATCATCTAAAAATTCCTTTGAATTATACAACTTTATTTTCCATCAAGAGCTTCCAGACATGACTATCAGACGTAAATACTTGAATAACTTTTAAAAATATATGAAACACGTAGCATGTGCCTACAAAATTTGAGGGTTGCCTTCGATTTCTCTGAGATTCCATCATCAGAACTTGACGTAGTGAATAGGGGACCAATGCGGAAGTATACCGTTTCAAACAAAAAAAGACTCGGTCGACTCGACTCGAAGAATTGGCTCAGGCATCTCCGAAAAATCGTTGAACATACATAAAAAAAAATATATATACAGGCGAACATATAACCTCCTCCTTTTTTGAAGTCGTTTAATAAAAGTAGTCACACGGTTGAAATGGATCCGATAACGAGTATAAAATGCAAGCAATGCAAGAAGTCAATGCGGTTTCAATTCAATGAAAACATTTCTTCTCATTATTACCTGTCGTTCCCATGGGAATTGAATGAAAGTAGCTATTTTGCGACACTTTTTTTAATAATAATAGATAATAATAATATTTCTAAATTAAGCAATTATATTTGCTTATGTTATGGAGACTAAATAACCGATGTACTACTTAAATACATTTTTTTTTGTAAATACATACATATTAGAGAACACTCAGACACAGAACAGTCATGCTCATCACACAAAGTTTTTTCCTGGAAACTGACGAGTGATAACCCGACCCGGGAATAGAACCCACGACCTCCGGCTTAAAAGTTAGTAAAGTTTCATTGGTAGAGCCGCGAGCAACGGCTAGTTTTGCATAATTATGTTGTCAAATTTTGATTTCGTATAGCTTTAATAAATAACACAATTTTATTTGTCTTCTTTTAACGATACCAGTCACGTTACTATTCCATATCTTCTATCTTCTTCTAGTTAACAATAGCAGCGGCATTTCGTTCCGTACCAATGACTATCTCAATCGAATAAACAGTGACAACACTTTATTGCTTTTAATCAAATCTATTGAATATTCTCTAAAGATAGGTGAAGGAATCTATACACAGACTTAACAAGCTATATAGCTATCAAATTTTATGATTGACACATAAATACATGTATTAGTGCCGTAATAACATCAAAGTAGATACCTACTTTAAATAACTTTGGGTATTGGATACATCTGCATTGGAGTGATCTAATCTAATCTAATCTGTGCTCGTATCCACCACTTGAATAATTATATTCAATCCTACGCAATATATTATTCAATTCATATTTTACCGTTATTTAAAAACATTTTCCAAGAATGTTATTAGACATCGAAAGTGCCAAGATCACCGCTTTTGGATACCTACTAGAAATTTAAATTTGGACTGGTATAAAGCAATTTTCTGTTTGATTAATTGCTAAGGAGATATTGCGAGCGCGCTTCGTACAAAACTGGGATCGATCATAATATTTTAGACCAGAATATTGAACTAAATATTTTTTGTTGTAAGAAAAAAATTGAAAGGTTGGAGTCAAGTAGTTTAAACTTAAAATAAATGTTTTTCAATATATGGTATTAGGTTAGTAGTATACCTATAGTTAGAAATTTCTTTCAAATAACCAGTATAATGACTCTCAAAAGCAAATCTTCGTTTATTGGATTTTCCACATCAATAGGAAGATTATAATTTATAAAAAAACCACTTTGGGTTTTCTAAGAAAAAGATGAGTAGAGATAACTGATGACAATTTTTACATAAGCAAAATATTAACAATTCTCATTCCTAGACTTGAACGAATCCCAAAGAAAAATGTGAATGAAACCGCGGGCAAGGCCGATAGCTAATAAAATTCTATTACTAAGTTATTTTATTCAATCGTTATATAATTTAAGTCAATGACTTCGATTAATATTAAATATGCAAGGTTATATATATAGTAGACTAGATTCCTTTGGGATTAATGGTGCATTTATAATAATTGATTGGTATTAAAGTCTGAGTCCGCAGTGCCATGTTTTAGTTGATAATAGATATTGAATCATTTATTATTGCTATCAAAATCACATTTTGATGTAAGCTTTAGTTACGAAGACTGACGTCACGTACGTTTTAGCCATTAGTGTAACCACCGTTATTTCATGAGTTCCTAATTTACTCAATATTATTGGTATAACAAATAATATAATTTAATAATAACATTTATATAAAGTTCAATTAAATAATTAATATATTAATTTTGTGAGAGTATACCGCAGCAAGCTACCTCGTGTCATGTCTATTATCACTGGCAAGCCGCTGCCAGATCATCCTGACACGACGATCCCTTTGTAACCTGTTATGGCAAACACCGGACGTGATTGTGTGGCCCATTTATACCAACAGTTTGGGGACTACAAACAATGGTTATACTGGATTGATTGTTAAATTTATATGTAGGATTTGTAATATCGATCAACGCTTTATGAATTTAAAGTGAAATTATATGTTTTTTTTTATCAAAGAGAAATATCAATCTGAATGATAAATAGTGACGATTGTGAAAAACATAATAATTGTGCTATGTTATAACCTAATTTATGCACAAAAAAAAGAACTCAATTCATTAGATAAGTACATAAGTTTATCTTTTTTGACTTTCCATTCACCCAATATTAAGATGATGATTATGGCAAAAGTCGTATAAGTACGGCAAAGATTTCTTTTTCATTTTTTAATGCTAGTGTTGGGGCTGCAAATGAATGGCAATATGCTTTTATATCTATTTTCATGGCTTGATGTTGAGAGACCGTTGTCGCACGGAGGCGGTGCCTTTATATTATGACGCTCAAAGGGAACCTTTGACATCCTTTTTAGAGCCCTAACGCAAGCGCAACGAGCGACCTATTCAATTATCGGCTGGGTATGGCCGTAACGTGTATTCAAAGGTTTATTAGCGTATAGTGCTTCACACTAATTTCTCAAATGTACTCGTATTTTCCTTTGAAAATGTTTTCCGCCCATGTTAAAACGAAGTAGATCTTTGAGTCACGTTTTCATAAACATTTCGCTAGTAAAAGAAGATTACAGCTCCGTGACACACTTAAACATTTTTAGGATTTTTGTTAGCAGCTCGACATGTCAAACTTCAAAATTTTAATCAAAATATTACACATATTAAGCCATGGTGGCACCTCCGTTCAATATAATTTTCGTGGTGATTAAATTGGCTCAATTAAGCTTGTTGTGTCCCACGTCTGGTGTCAATTAGAGATTTGAATGAGTTTCGTTAATTGTTCTTATTTGAATAACCAAATTAGGGCTGTCGCATATAGATGAAACACTGTACCTACTACAAAATATCAACTTGAAAATATTGTCTACTAAAAAGAGCTCAAACTATTTTCTTCTCTTTCTTTTTATTAATTTGAAGTAAAATTAATTTTCTTTTTTTTACGTAATTACACACTTAAAGTATGATAAAATGTTCTCTTAAAAGCAATGGCAAGTGCAATATTCAGAAATGAAATGACTTGTTTTTCATTAATTAGCCCATCGAAATAATTAATTTGGTCATAAGTAATACCTTTTTCACAATGAGTGGCTCTCATTCCCAAATAATATTTGAGATCCTTGACAGTGAACATTTCTCTAAGTCCTCGTTTAAACGAATCTTTCATATTATCACCGTCGGACCAGATGAAAAAATTGTCCACGAAGACAGCTATGATGAAAAGTTTTTTGCCTGCTTTTAAAGATTGATTAAATAAACTGTGTGTCAAGAGTCCTTTAAAATGTTTATTTTAGATTCTATTTTAAGTCAAAATGTATAAATAATACGTGCTGTCTAAGAAAGATGGTGGGAAAGCCAAGGTATGGCTAAGGACGTGTTTTATCTAGGTATTTTAAGTCAAAATATGAAAAAAAAAATGGAAAATTCGAAACAAACCCTTTACCAACCCGTCTGGCCAGCGTGGTATAGTAGGCTAAATTCCCTGTACATTCTTTGGAGGAGACTCGTGCCCAGTAGTGTGACGTTTATGAGTTGAAATGAAGATGATGATGATGATTACATGTCATTGGGCCAAATTCATCATCCCCCAGATAGGAATAAATAATTATGTAGCAAGTTGAACTGAAAGCCCGGTACAAAACTATTGAATTCAAAGTAAATATGTCAACAAATATTCCACATTAATTAAAATGTTGCTGAAGTAGGAATTATTTTGTGAAATATTCTCCGAATTAAAATATTGAGAGATTAATCAATGTAACAGAAGCGAATGGTTTAATTAAAACCATCGTAATTGAAACACTGCAGTCTCTGCCCACCTTTACATGAAGCAGTTGGAGTATCATAATACTAACGAAAACGTATGTGGTTAATGGAACATACTCCCGTTCCGTATGACTAAGTACTTTCATGCTCGGTTCTCTTCACTTACAGTAAAAACGCTAGTAAATCATGTAACAAAACATCTTATGTAACGTGTACCAGTGAAGCCAATCAGATCTTTTCTTTTAATAAAAAATATCTGACTTCTTTAACCAGGAATTTTGTCTCCCGCTTTGCTATGGAGAGAAGTGGAATTCCTTTCTAACTTCTCCTTGAGAGTAAATTCGTTACGGGGACCAAAATAGTGGGTAAGACTTTCCCCTTGACTCCTGAGTATTATAGTCCGGTTCACAATTGATCTTTATTGTTAATCTAGTTAGAGGAGAGGAGACCCGAGCCCAGCAGTGGGACTTAATGGGTTGCTGATGATGATGATGAAGATGATGATGAATCGTGGCTGACAGAACTCACAGTGATACGTGTGTGGGAGCGATCGTTCCGTACTTACCCAAGAATTATAGCGGGTACGCTCGGTTTTTGGTATTAGGAATGCGTATCACCATAGACCATAGGGATAGTGTCATCTGTTGAACTGCAGGCACTACACACTGCAGACAGCGTGGCTGCCGCTGCACTAGAATCAGCACACGGCATTCTTCTTCTAAAAAGGAGTGAATAGGTTTCATATGAATCGGCAACGTGTTAGTGATGCCACTGATGTTGCAGGCGTCAATAGGTTACGGTACCGCTTACCATCAGACTTACTGTTTTGCCGATTGACACCATTAAATTGTCTATTTCGAGATTTGTCCAATTCTGGATTTGAGCACTTCTAGTTATGACAATTTTTGAATACGACCACATCTCACTAGATTGCTCTCTCTCAAATGAACCTACGAATAAAAATGTGTAAACAATATAATATTTTACTCCAGTATACCAATTTGTCATTCAATTTTTTTAAAGCGACATGTGGGAATAGGAGCAATAAATTGTTGATTTAATTTAGCAGAGCTGAGCGTAGAAACCCACAGGAAACTGACGAGGGCCCAAACATAAATCCATATTTTCTTGACATTCAATTTCTAGAGATTATCGACATAATAACAGCTGTCGACCCATGTACGAGCCAATTTGTGAAATACAAAACGAATCTGCCGACCGATCTGTAATTTCATGGATGTTTATTTTACTCCTTGCCGCTTCAGAAATGTTGGCATTGTTTCTAATCACTTGGTGAAAAGATTATCAGATAGCCTAACTGAAAATTAACTGAGATAAAATCTGTTTCTTAGGTGTCGGATAGGTTACCAGACACTTATGAGCAAGCAGTGAAACAAACCTGATATAATTTTTTTTTGAAAATGCTATGTTGCAAAATTATGATTGCAGAAGACACTTCTTTTAATTCTCATTATTTAGCAAATTATATTATATTTTATAGAAATGACAGTTTTTATTGTGTATAAATGATACGATATTAGTTAGCAGAATTTTTTTTTAATATTATATTATTTTAATATGTTATAAGTTTATAGTGACTCAAGTTACATTAATATAACTGAAAGTGAGTTCTCTGTGTTTTCTTTTACGGGCCCCACGCCCTTCCCCACTCAAGCCGAACTTACTTTAAATGGCTACTCTTGCCTAGCGCCCACTGGAGGGGACAGTGGAGACCGCTAGAACCCAGCTTTAATAAGTAAATAAAATATAATATTGAATGGATTCTTGAATAAACCGTTCGTTTTGTGTAATTCTAGTATATTTATGTATGTAAGTTAATAAGTATTGGAATTACAGGAAATTATTCAATAGAAATTTACCTCGATTGGTTATAAAATTCGTTTCGATAGCCATAAATTGTGTGATACTCCTGCTTTTTAAACGACTTCAAAAAAGGAGGAGGTTATATGTCCGACTGTATGTATTTTTTTTTTTTTTATGTATGTTCAACGATTACTCGGAGATGCCTGAACCGATTTAAAAAATTCTTTTTTTGTTTGAAAGGGTATACTTCCGAATTGGTCCCCTATTCATCACGTCAAGTTCTGATGATGGAATCTCAGGGAAATCGAAGGCAACCCTCAAATTTTATAGGCACATGTCACGTGTTTCATATATTTTTTAAAGTTATTCAAGTATTTACGTCTGATAGTCAACATCTCATGTTGATGAGCTGGTGATGGAAGGTATAACTCCTTAACTGTTAGGAGTTAGAGGATAATTCTTTCGACATTATAGGTTCTTATAAACCAATAGTTGTATTCTTGTAGGTTATTTAGGTGAGCTGATACTGGAAGGTATAACTCCTTAACTATTAGGAGTTGGAGGATAATTCTTTCAATATTATAGGTACTTATAAACCTATAGTTGTATTCTTGTAGGTTATTTAGGTGAGTTGTCACTGGAAGGGAAACTTCTTAATGTTTAGGAGTAAGAAGATGATTTCTTTAAATATCACATCCATGTATAAACCTTAAGTTGTGTTATTTCAAGTGTCTGAGGTGAGAGCTCTTGATGGAAGATAAAGTTGTATAATTCAAAGGAATTCTTAGATGATATTTTAAGTTTTCCATATAGTATCTAACCTGCATTGTATACCTATACTTGTTACCTGTCGCATTTTATAGGAAAAAAGAAAGACATAAAAAGCTGAGAGTTTTGAGATTCCTCTATTCTACAATCAGGTTGTGTTGTTAGAATATTTAAATAGACGTGCCCTTCTATCGAAGATTCTTTATTTCGGTTTTCCGTCTTAGTTTGCCAGCCAGTATTATTAAATCTGCTAGATAAAAAGTACACTAAAAACTATTTTTAACAAAAAAATATTAAAACGACTTCAAATCAGTACTAAAAAGCGAAAAATAAACTGTATTAGATATTTAATTCCAAGCTAAAAAATACCTACCTACCTGTTTAAAGTATAATACCCTATTACTAATCTGTTTGAAGTCGGTGCCAAGCCTAAAGAGTTTGTTAACCTACGTACTACTTAGTACGTACATCTGTTACCGCTCGCTACTTCACACCACCTCGCACTTGCGTGTGATCGTACCTAGTGGACGGCTCAAACTGAGTGATACAACCTCATTAGGCTGGCACCGACTTCAAACAGATTAGTAATAGGGTATTATACTTTAAACAGGTAGGTAGGTATTTTTTAGCTTGGAATTAAATATCTAATTCAGTTTATTTTTCGCTTTTTAGTACTGATTTGAAGTCGTTTTAATATTTTTTTGTTAAAAATAGTTTATTTTTCCATTTTTAGTGTACTTTTTATCTAGCAGATTTAATAATACTGGCTGGCAAACTAAGACGGAAAACCGAAATAAAGAATCTTCGATAGAAGGGAACGTCTATTTAAATATTCTAACAACACAACCTGATTGTAGAATAGAGGAATCTCAAAACTCTCAGCTATTTATGTCTTTCTTTTTTCCTATAAAATGCGACAGGTAACAAGTATAGGTATACAATGCAGGTTAGATACTATATCGAAAACTTAAAATATCATCTAAGAATTCCTTTGAATTATACAACTTTATCTTCCATCAAGAGCTCTCACCTCAGACACTTGAAATAACACAACTTAAGGTTTATACATGGATGTGATATTTAAAGAAATCATCTTCTTACTCCTAAACATTAAGAAGTTTCCCTTCCAGTGACAGCTAACCTAAATAACCTACAAGAATACAACTATAGGTTTATAAGTACCTATAATGTTGAAAGAATTATCCTCCAACTCCTAAAAGTTAAGGAGTTATACCTTCCAGTGACAGCTCACCTGAATAACCTACAAGAATACAACTATAGGTTTATAAGTACCTATAATGTCGAAAGAATTATCCTCCAACTCCTAAGAGTCAAGGAGTTATACCTTCCACTGACAGCTCACCTGAATAACCTACAAGAATACAACTATAGGTTTATAAGTACCTATAATATTGAAAGAATTATCCTCCAACTCCTAATAGTTAAGGAGTTATACCTTCCAGTATCAGCTCACCTAAATAACCTACAAGCATACAACTATTGGTTTATAAGAACCTATAATGTCGAAAGAATTATCCTTCAACTCCTAACAATTAAGGAGTTATACCTTCCATCACCAGCTCATCAACATGAGATGTTGACTATCAGACGTAAATACTTGAATAACTTTAAAAAATATATGAAACACGTAACATGTGCCTATAAAATTTGAGGGTTGCCTTCGATTTCCCTGAGATTCCATCACCAGAACTTGACGTGATGAATAGGGGACCAATTCGGAAGTATACCCTTTCAAACAAAAAAAGATTTTTTCTAATCGGTTCAGGCATCTCCGAGTAATCGTTGAACATACATAAAAAAAAAAAAAAATACATACAGTCGAACATATAACCTCCTCCTTTTTTGAAGTCGTTTAAAAATGGAAAAATAAACTATTTTTAACAAAAAAATATTAAAACGACTTCAAATCAGTACTAAAAAGCGAAAAATAAACTGAATTAGATATTTAATTCCAAGCTAAAAAATACCTACCTACCCGTTTAAAGTATAATACCCTATTACTAATCTGTTTGAAGTCGGTGCCAGCCTAATGAGGTTGTATCACTCAGTTTGGGCCGTCCACTAGGTACGATCACACGCAAGTGCGAGGTGGTGTGAAGTAGCGAGCGGAAACAGATGTACGTACTAAGTAGTACATAGCTTAACAAACTCTTTAGGCTTGGCACCGACTTCAAACAGATTAGTAATAGGGTATTATACTTTAAACGGGTAGGTAGGTATTTTTTAGCTTGGAATTAAATATCTAATTCAGTTTATTTTTCGCTTTTTAGTACTGATTTGAAGTCGTTTTAATATTTTTTTGTTAAAAATAGTTTATTTAGGGTACTGAACTACTTTGGTGACTTGTGACGTATGGCGATGACGTAACGTAGACTAGTGCGTTTTTGGATGTGCGGTAAAACCGCTGTCTCCGTAATTTCTTCTTCTTAATCGTTACGCTCTTGCCAGAGCGGTCATGGATATCAGGCAGTATGTAGTATTAGATTGGCCAAATGCGCTTTACGACTTCTCACTATCTCTCCCTGCCGGCGGACATTTTTGCGCCAAAATTATTATACATCGCACATCCTCTAAAAAACTGTCATAACCCAAAAATATTAGGTTTTTAGACAATACTATGCATAACTTTAGTTTTCATTGATAAATAATTCAAATAAAAACCGGCCAAGAGCGTGTCGGGCCACGCTCAGTGTAGGGTTCCGTAGTTTCCCGTCCGTCACAATAAAATATTATGTAAACGAAGTTAAAAAAAAAATACGGGCAAATGAAACTTGACCTCTGGATTGTATAGGCGCTCATACGATTCAGGGACCAAATTATATTGGTTAACTGCAGTTTCCATCTGTTGTTTCCATCCAAGTTCAAAATAATTTTCCTAGAAAGTCCTTATAAAGTTCTACTTTTCAGATTTTTTTCGTATTTTCTAAACTTATGGTTCAAAAGTTAGAGGGGGGGGGACGCTTTGTTTTTTTACTTTTGGAGCGATTATTTCCGAAATTATTGACATTATCAAAAAATGATTTTAGTAAACCCCTATTCATTTTTAAATACCTTTCCAACAATATATCACACATTAGGGTTAAAATTAAAAAAAAAAACACTTCCCACTTTACATATAGGGGGGCTACCCTAATAAAACATTTTTTTCCAATTTTTATTTTAGCACTTTGTCGGCGTGATTGATACACATATTGGTCCCAAATTTCAGCTTTCTAGTGCTAACGGTCACAGAGATTAAGCGAGGACGGACAGACGGACAGACAGACATGGCGAAACTATAAGGGTTCCTAGTTGACTACGGAACCCTAAAAAGCCGCCACAACTATATCGTTAAACATGCCGCTAGATGGCACAAGTGACAGTTTTGCATTAGCAACAGTGTCGCATTAGTGCCTTGTAACAAGTGAACGTATATTGAAGCTGTAGAAAATCGTCTCAAGCTGTGAAACATTGGCAATTATTTCGTTTAATAGAGAAAAAAACTGTTGTAAGACATAATAATTGATTGAAATATGTGTTTTATTTCAAAAAATATGTTAATATTAATGTAAAAAAGTGTCATACCATTTATTTATTTTATTTTTTATTGAAAATCATAAATATTAACAAAATTTTACTTTTTAGAATACCCTCCCGTAGGCTTCTTAATATAGCACCAAATTAAAAAGTTATATAATATGAACAAATAATTTTGTAATCATTACAGCATTGGTAAATCTAAAAAACTTTAAATGCTCATTATCTCCAAACTGCACTTTCCGTGTTACAACAGTTTTTTAGAGGACGTGCGACATATTAATCATCATCATCATCTTACTGTCATTTATCATCCGGCTTATAAAAAGAGTACTGTTATAAGTTTTTACACGCTATAAAGTGCCATAGACATTAGAGGAAAAATGTGACTGATCATCATTGTGTTGCTTGTCCACAGGAGCTCATTTACGCAGAGCGACATCTCAAGACGCCGAGAAACGTCGGTCATCACTTGGCAATGTGCAACCCATGCGTCATCGCGCCTCCGACGCGTTCCTCGATCCTCACCATGCCGCCATGCTGTTCCGTGATTCGCGCGGGGTAAGTTTCAAGTACATTAGGAAAATATGTGAGGCTGATATGATGATGGTGATGATAAACTTTCAAATGTCTTCAACTTCAAGTGTGAAAATTTTACTTTGTGTCAGTAATGGCTAAGTGCTTATTTTCACGTTCATGTAGATTAATATCCACGGTTTTTAGCGGCACAAATCACGCGATGTATTCATATTGCCTACATTATTTTCCTTATTTTCTCCTTTTAGTTGTTTTCTATTTTCTAAATATTCACTCGTTTCTTATAAGGGGTACTTCGCTGCTTGACACCACGAGCTATTGGCACAACGATGTCTATCGCACAAGGACGTTTTTTGAATTGGCTATTTGGGACCTTAGTGTCAATCGAGGAGACCTGTGCCTAGTAGTGGGACGTTTATGGGTTGAGATGATAATGATGATGTCAATCGACCAATGTCTTGTTTGTCTTCGTCGATTTACATCAAGGTTTGAAACAGCGTAAGACTCTTTTTGGCATTGTTGATTAGGACATTTTATTATTATGCTGGACCAAATCACCATGGTGTTCAACGAAGAAGGCAAAAAAATATTTTCGTCGTTTTACACCAATTGGTATGCTACAAAATTAATATGGAAATGATACCAAACAGCCAATTCAAAAAACGTCATTGTGCGATTGTCACCGTGGTACCAATAAATCGTGGTGTCAAACGGCGAAGTACCCCTTATAAGTTACTATTAATCCGCATTATCACGCATTCATATCTTTGAATCTAATCACTAATCACTAAAGGTAATTAAAGTGCTAATTAAACCAATGGTGCGTTCATGTTCTAGGCTTGGCTTCTAAAATGCTTACACTATGACCAATAAAGTGGCAGTAAATCATAAACTGCTGAACTTATTTCGCTAAAAGAGTTTTGTGATACTAGTATTTTCATATCTTGTTCTCGTTGGATATTGACTTTTGAAGCCAAGGTCATAAGGTTGAGAATATAATATTATATTGTGTCAATAAATGCAATAGTGAAACAATAGCTAGCAATGTAGGGGTCGGGAAGTATTGGGTATCGGTTTAGCTTTCAGTAGCTGAGGTTGAAGAAAATCGACGAAAACTGACCTCGGTCGGTGACTTCTTCTATATAGATGATATATGTACGATATTATTCCCATGTCGAAATTAATTTACTATGATAAGTAGTTACAATTTACCAACAAAATTAAAGATATAGCACCTTTTACGCGGTCTTTTATAACCGTGTTAAGGAATTTTGTTCAATCTAAACCCGTTTAATTAAGCGTGATTCAAAGCAAGCAATTCGTTAATTAGATTTTATAACCAAGTCCATTCATTAAATAAAGTTGTAATTACATAGCATAGCGGTGAACTTTAAAACGGCCTTGGCGTAATTGACACTAGTAACCCGTATCTCTTGTTGGTTGAAAACTTGCCTAGTACCCACTTGTAACCATTTTCATGCAAACGAACAAAGGTCTAAAGCGGCTTCAAAGAGTGTTTGCGTCGAGGTAAAAACTCAATTAAGGCAGAACAAGTGGACGTTGGGTTAACTAGTAACTAGGCTTTTTATTGTTCTGCTATAGGTATAGTAGACTCACGGTATTTCGACAAACGTTTTGCAATGCAGTGTTGGTTTATCCTAACAACGACCGTTTGTGGTCTGGAATATTTGGGATAGGAGTACCTTTTAATTCGATAATGGATAAGCGACAGGCGAGGCGTGCTAAACACGCGGTCCGAGTTCGATTCCAAGCGACAGTACCAATGTGAATGTGGAATTTATAATTATGTACTAGTCAAGTGACTTAATTACCATACGCTAACTGTGAAGGAAAACATCGTGAAGAAACCCACATACTCTCGAAGCAATTCTAAGGATAATAATAATAATAATATTCTACCACATTCACACAGCGCCATCTAGTCCCAAATTAAGCAATTATATTTGCTTGTGTTATGGGTACTAAACAACTGATATACTACTTAAATACATTTTTTTTAGTAAATTCATACATATTATAGATACATTGCACCCAGACACAGAACAAACCTTTATGCTCATCACACAAAGATTTGTCCTGGTTGGGAATCGAACCCACGACCTCCGGCTTAGCAGTCAGGGTCACTAACCACTAGACCAACAGGCCAGTCCGTTAAGGATATATCTGATATTGTCTGATCCACCAATCCTCATTAGGCAAGCGTGTGTAGATTATGACCTTAAACCCTCTCAGCTCTCTAGATAGAGAAGAGGAAGCCTGTGTGCGACAGTAAGACATTATGGGTTGCTTCGACTATTCATTATTTGTTACAATACGACAGACGCAGTTATTTTCTTCGTCCAATCGTCCACAAACGAGTCACATTTTTGGTTAAATCCAGAATCATGACGGATAACAAAGAGTCTTGGATTAAACAGGGGTCTGCAGTAGGACTACAGCGAGTATACTGTATTCCACACTGCAACCATATTGCTTCCGGCCACGGGAACATAAATATAATAGTAATCGGGGATTAAGCATAACTTAGACAGGTATGGTAGTTACGTAAAGTTTCGTCATAATCATCAATCACGTTTGAGCGTGAAAGGGTAACTGATATAAACCAATCACTTAAAATATGTTTTAAATTATTAAAACTCTTTTGTAACTATCAATTTATCAATATTCTCAAGTATTTTTTAAACGTAATTAAAATATTTCCTGTTATTGCAGTTGCCGGTGGCTGATCCCTTCCTGGAAAAAGTCAGCCTTTCAGATTTGGGTAAGTTTTTATTTTATAAAATTATTTTAATTAGTCACTGTTGTTACTTGTATAAATAGAGAGAGAGTAGTTAACGCGAACTAACATAAATGAGCATCAACCTATCATAACGTGTTTAGTTAAGTGCAAATTAATCTTGTAAACGTAACAATAGTATTCCCTAATGTCTAATTGCAAGGCAAGTATCTACTCTCAATCACCGCATGCATCGTGTCAAAAAAAAAAACATAAACTAGGTAGCTGGGTGGCATGCATGGGCATTTATTTTAATAATATAATATTCTACCACATTTACACAGCGCCATCTAGTCCCAAAGTAAGCAATTATATTTACTTGTGTTATGGGTACAAAACAACTGATATACTACATAAATACATTTTTTTTTGTAAATACATACATATTATAGATAAATTAAAAACCCGACACAGAATAAACCTTTATGCTCATCACACAAAGATTTGTCCTGGGTGGGGATCGAACCCACGACCTCCGGTTTAGCAGTCAGGGTCACTAACCACTAGACCAACAGGCCAGTCAATAATAACTTTCTCATTTTAATAATAATCTCAGGAACGAACAGGAAGAAAAAAATATTTTAGTGTTAGATAACCCATTTAACGAGCAAAGCAGGCTATATAACATCACGCTACGGCCCATAGGAGCTGAGCTGCAGCAGTGGTCAAATAAAGAATGACGGGACTGAAGCCTCTGGCAACAGCTAATGTCTGAAATAGTTTAAAGACATATCTGGCATTGATATTACAGGCCTTTATGTTGTAAATTTACATCAGGCAACAATTAACTGCACAATATAACAATCACGAAATAGCCCAGAGGTTAAATTGTGTAGGTACCCTATTAGAAACAGCAACAAAAGAAGTGTTTCATTACTGCATTCAAATTCATTTACATTTTTACGAACTTGATATTATCATTACGGCAATATAAATAGTCAGTTTTGGTCATATAACATTTTACGACATCTTTGGTAGCGATAAATTAGATTTTTTTATCGACCATGCATCATTTTGTGTGCTCACTATAATGTTGTACTTGAACAGTGGTCAACGATACTGTATGTGCGTGCGTTTTGAACTTTAGAACAATATTGTGTTTATGGCTCCGAGAATATCCAATCTATGTTGAGTATGTTCATATATTATGAACGTAGAAGGAGCTTGAAGTTACAGAAAGGTATTGTTTTATTAAAAAATTTTTTTCGTTGTCTTACGAAATGTTACTGATTTTATATTTCAATACAAGTACATGCTATGTTTATTGGGTAATTATATATTAATACATATTATGTGGTTGAATTAGATAGTTACACATTATTTTCTTAGCATTGCTCTTCGGCTTGTTTTTCTTTCCTTCCTGTTCTCTCATGAAAGCCTGACGAAACCTCCTCACGAAAACAGGGAAATTATAGTCTCGCTCACAAAGGGAAATTGTGGTCTTGCACTGTCCGTTCGTCTGTCACAATGTCTCGGAATCTACTTATGCTTTGTTTTCACACTCTTAAACCTCTTTTTATTTATTTTTACGTCCCACAGTTTTTGAGTTAAGATTATAACATCAAAAAGGTATCATTCTCCCACCCCCTTATCTCCGAAGTTTGTAATTACAGAATCCAGTTGATACATGTATATGTAAATATTACAGAAAAAATAAAATTATGTTTCTAACTAGCACTGTAATCATCAAAAAAGCCCGACCGCCTAACTAAAGTTGTTTGCTAAATATTATGTTTGACATTATGTTTTTTGTTTGCCATAAGTTAGTATGGAACCCTCGGGGCGCGAGTATGACAAGCATTTAACTGGTTTTAATTTATTAATTAATTTATATAAATATAACTATAAATTAATGCCTTGTGTCAGCTATGAACATACATATATTCATCTGTTTAAGATTGTCTGATAATTAAAAAAAGTTTGTTTACGTTTCATATTTTCATATATCGGAAAATGAACTAACAGCGTCGTGGGTCAACAGCCTATTACATAAAGTTTCGCCCGGGTTTATAACTGACCTTCATATTTTGTCATAAACCAGCTGCTATTTATTGCATTAAAGAAAATTAAAAATATTTCGTTAATTACAATTTTTCGGTTCTGTTGACGTAGTAAATATATGGAAATAGAGACTAACGGACGTGCGACTCTTCCGTATTAATGACTGGCATGCTCATTTTTAGTCTTCTAAATATAGACCACGGGGACACACGACTAAATCGTCTCACACACTTTTACATCTTGCATTGCTCACGAAATACCAATATTGGTATTAAAGTGGTGAAGATACGTAAATCAAATAGATTTGAGTATTTGGTGCATCTAACTATCCATCTTTTTACCCGACTGTCAGGACGGGTATTGTTTTTCGCGCGTATCTTGTATGTTTGTAAATTTCTTTATTTCCACGAATCTTCCAAACGGCTGGATGGATTTAGACAATTAGGGTATCGTTGGATTCGTCTAGAAAACCCAAGTGTCTTTAGATAGGTTTTAAGAATGAAAGGACTTAAACGGCGGGCTTTTGACGCCAAATTGTAAGAAGTTAAATTTTTTTTTTAACTAAACCTATCTATTTTGGTATCAAAATAAAGAGAATCAAAAGGATATTACATATATTCAAAAAGAGATTGTACATAATTGAATGGTTCCAAATTGTAAGTAGTTCTTTTTTTTTAACCAAACCTATCGAGTAGAGTATCATAATAAAGGGAATCAAACGGAGATTACAAATATATACATATGTTATGTATTTAAATTTAATCAGGTAATATAATATTACTCTAATTTTACGGTCTTTTTAGTGCGTTGCTCTCTATTGATTTCTTGCAGTCGGGTTATTAAATTTTTTAATTTTATTTACTTGTTAAAAAGAGTGGCGTAAGTTTCTTGCCAGTTCTTCTCATAGCTCCACCCCGTCAGCTATCTCGTCGTAGGCAAATTTGCTGACACTGCTTTTCGGATAACCATACATACATTATTAATTTGTGACTTTCATAAGTGTTACCTTGTAACCTAGATGAATAAACGAGATTTCATTTCATGAATACTTCGTTTGTATAAAGAATATGTACTTTAAGTTGCACCTCAAGAAAATTATGAAAGGACCGTAGTAGGTACCACGTTTAGTTTTTATTTTTTAAATTCATGTGAAAAAGTGCTCTATTTACGACATTTACGGCCCACAGACGATACAAATTTTGCCAGGCAATTCTCATGCCTTCTTTGTTTTTCTCTATCATCATGACAAAGCGAACACGAAAATGTCATGCAGAACTTACACCGTGTAAATCAGTCTTTATAAAACAAAATTTTGTGAGTGATTCGGCATCGACAGCTTATTTGTTTTGTCAAAGTGTTGAGTGATGCTTTTTGGTCGCATCTACTCGGGTACGAGCTGGCAGGGGGCAGACGTCCAAGCGTCGACGGTGCGGCGGTGCGGCGGCGAGTGGTGTCAAGTTCGTCTTGCGTCTCCCGGTGCGGCGCGGGCGCGGGCTGCGCGCCGCGTATAATTAGCAGTGAGCCGTGGGAGGCGCGGCGGGCCGCACCGAGTGGCGGCAGGCGATGCGCCGCCCGGGCCCCGCGCATGCTGCGCTTACACTACTTTTCGGACAACCCCGCGCTCGCCGTCGACGACGACGAAGAGTCTGTCTATTCTATCGACCTCATCAAGGAGTTCGAGGCTGTCGGCCGCGCTTGGAAGGCGTTCCTAGCTGACTGGCTCCTCAAAGGTGCCGGCTTGTTTATGTCACCCACGCTGCGGCTGCGCCTGCGCCGTTACCTGTTGATGTTTTAGTTTGTTTGCGTTGTGCCCGTCAGGGTTTGTGACGAAAGTTTTGTTATCATTAGTGACCACGGAACAGTGCTTTGACGTCGCGGTATATACACATGTGCTCTTGTTTTATTTATGTTAGCAAACTGGCTCTGTTTAGTTACAGCGTGTTATTATTGACACGTGAAGTGTAACGATGTCATAATTTGATGGTTCCATTATACGGTTCTGCTACTCAACGTGTTATTGTGTTCGTGTATAGTTTTTTATTGATTTAAAAACCAAATTAAAAACATTACCTTTTTGGCAGTCGGGTAAAAACGATTTCCTTGTGCTACCTACCTAAAATATAATATTTTCACACATGATTGATTTTTGTTGCAATAGTGTAAATGTCATTGAATATAGTGAATATACCTATTATTTACTATGTAGCTTTTTATAAACCTAAAAATTGATTATAATTGCATGAAGCATAGGTACGCACTCGTCACTCGAGGTTCGTTGTGACGTCATGGCCTTAACGCCGCACACGCAGCGCAACCAGCTATGAACGTAAATAAACAAATTGGTATTGGTTAGCAACACATTTTTACAGAACAATATCCATCTTTCACTTGCGATAGTTTTGTGTGTAATTTGAATACAGTTTTGGGAAAGCAATCCGTGATTTTGTTTGAATTATGTAGCTTGCTGTGTGTGTTGACCTTGCCCTTGGCAAGAGATGTAAGGTCTAAAAGAGCACTTAGCCGTGTCAATAATAATAATGACCGTTGCATTCAGACTACCGCAATACACACAATTACATTCGCACGTCATTAAGATTGTGTGATTAGAAGTGTTAGTATATTATATTTATTACACTATAATATAAGCACATAAGTTACTTGTATTTACTATTCCAGATCGTTGGCTTTAAAGTTTATATTATAACAGTGAATAAGATACGTATACATTTTGACGTGCATTAATTCAGAGTTTTTCAAAATAAAACTGAGTGCCACGAAGTCCAACCACATTCGAATCGGTTTACAAGTTATTTATTACGTATGATACTATGGTTACACGATACCTAAGCGACGGTATAATACCTATTCGATCATTGTAGCACGAAATTCGTGCGGTGAGCATATTAACGATCTAAGTGTGCGAATAGCTATTGTGAGGCTCTTGAATTAAATGTGATATTTAATTCTTAGACGTAACGTGAGCCATCGTTATAAACTTATAAAACAGCAGTTTCCACTTACCCTCAGGTGGACCGCTTGTTCGTGTGCTCTTCAGGCAATAAAATGGTAAACGTTCCAAATTTTGTTGATGACCCTGCGCCTTTACTTCAAGATAGGTAATATAAATTGTAGGAATTGAATTTCTTTATTATCCAGAAATTAACGTAGTACATAAAAGTAGTAGTATTTTTTATCCGACTGTCAGGACGGGTATTGTTTTTCGCGCGTATCTTGTATGTTTGTAAATTTCTTTATTCCCACGTTTCTTTCAAACGGCTGGATGGATTTTGACAATTAAGGTATTGTTAGATTCTTCTCAAAAACCCAAGTGTCCTTAGATTGGTATTAATAAAAATAAATACAAAACGGTGGACTTTCGGCGCAAAATTGTAACTTATTTAATTTTTTTTTAACCAATCCTATTTTTATATTTTTTTTTATTGTTTCGCAAAACTGAATACAATCAATTAAACTATATTTATGCTAAATAAACAGCAGTAACATCTTACAATACGAAAGTATCCTACTAAATGCAAACACAGCTTACATTTTGTAGTTTATGTTACATTAAGAAAAGAGAAACCAACAAAAAACAATTCAAAGTAAAAAAGTGAAAATAAAATGTAAAACTAGTCGTTAATAAAAAAAAAAGGTAATTAAAGATAAATTATTATTCTAGGTACATAAGCTTATGTTTTAATGAGGCTATGGAACCATGTGCAAATATGTCAATTTTAGACCTAACATCGTTTGCAAAAGAACACATACGATAAATAGGCGAGTGCTGGCCAAGGTTTGTCCTATCGATAGGATATTAGGGTATCAAAATAAAGGCAAATGGAGATTACAAATATATACGTACGTTATGTATTTAAATTTAATCAGGAATCATAATTACAACCATTTTTCGGTCTTTTTAGTTGCTTATGTGTTGATTTTTTGCAGTCGGGTTATTTTAATTTTTTAATTAATTACTTGTCTTAATAATTTATTATAAGTAGTACATACAATAAATAATTCATGTGTTTATTACTTCTCTGCTAGCAGTGTTGATAAGTAATTACCTCCAATGAACTATCTGGTTGTGGAATGAACTCTCTAACGAGGTTTTCCCAAGGTTTTCCTACAGTATGGGGTCCTTCAAAAAAGGAGTGAATAGGTTTCTTAAGGGTCGGCAACGCGCTCGTGATGCCCCTGGTGCTGCAGGTGTCCATAGGCTACGGTAACCGCTTACGATCAGACGGACCGTACGTCTGTTTGCCACCGTCGTGGTATAAAAAAAAAACATGATTCGGTAACCGAAATATAAGTGGAAGATTGTTGACTTATTTTTGCATAAAATATAACAAAGATTCGTCAGTTAAACTGCAAATAAAATAGTGGTGGTTAAACAATAAACAGGCTCCCCTAAGCGTAGAGGTGCATGGTAACATCGCTTGGTGGTTACCAATATGACGTCAATATCAAGTCAACTGGCTATATAGAAAATTAAATACTTAGGTAATTACATTTACATAAAAACAGTATAAAAACTTCCAGTTTTTGTTATAATAGTGTCATTCTCTTGGCTCATCTGTCGTTTATAATAACTTGAATTTATTTATTCATTATGGTTTCAATAGTTCATTCATGTAAATTTAAAAATTAATGAATTTGTCATTATATAAAAAATATTTCTAGTCACGGATAGGTTGGTGATTGACGGATTGGTTAGTCGTCGTATAAAAATAGGTACTATTTGGATTTCAAAAGATTATTATTTTACGTAAACTTGTAAACTAAATAAAATTGTTTCCAAACAAATCCTCGTTTGGTAAAGTACCAATCCGTTTTGAACAAAAAGACTACCATTGAACTAGTTGCACTTAACATAACTGAGCTCACTAAATACGTCCTCTGGACTAAAAGACTTTTCTTAAATGCGACTGGAACTATGTACCTATGTAGTCTGAGTACCTTTTGTAGCAAGATGGCGCTGTGTAAAAAAGATGTGTCAAAAATATTATATTACGAATTATGGTATTCAATGTAATACGTACCTATAATAATATTTATGCTAACTACAATTTAATTAATGTTACCTTATTTTCAAACAAGATATTATCTATTTTGCATATTCCAAAGGTCGATAATATTAATAAATATATGTTTTGGACACCAGAATCTAGCTAAGTCACGGTTGTTTCCATATTTAATTCATAATAATGGTTCTCATAAAATTAATTCTCTGTAAGATTTATATGAGTAAGTAAGCAAAAAAAGTGATAAGAAAAGTTTTGCATTTAACATTATTTCAAAATATTTTAATTGTTTTTATTCTTATTTAAATGTGACAACGAATGTGAATATTCCAATGTTTGGATCCGAAGATAGTTGATCTGAATAATAGCTGTATTTAAAACAAATTTTAACAAATATTTGTACAATTCAATCCTAAACATGAATCTAATTTTGCTGATAAAATGGTAAATGTACCTACAATATAAAAAAAAATCTTATAAATCTAATTCTATTTTAGTTAACTGGTGCAAAAAAAAAGCTGGATTTGGTTAATATAACTTAAAGTTTGGTACACCAAAACCACATTTATATAAAAGTATATTTTACAATGGCAATGATGTCTGTTGAACCAACATATTGGAAAAGAAAAGTTGTGAATGAAATATGTTATCGTTTCACAAACTTCATTCATTCGATTGATATTTATATAAATAAGAGTACAGTACATGGGTTCATAACAATAATGTTCAGAGTACAATATGTATAGGTATTACAATCTTAGTGCCTGAAGTTCCATTACCCTTAAAAGGTTAGATAATAACTTGTAGTATAGTATAATAGGCCCTTTTCCTATTTACACGGCTAAAGAAACAAATTGTTTTCCTAAAATAAAACAAATGATGTGGTGTGATACTACAATCAGCAAACAAAGGTACTAAAACTATTAAATTTAATATTAAAGTTGTGTTTTGATTCGTCTAACAAAATAGAAAGAATTTATCTCAAAAGTATCTACTGGGGCTTACTATACATGTTCGGTTTTGATGTCGCTGTCAAATGTTTGAAAGTGACAGCGACCATAATCTAAAATAAAATAAATCAATAAAAATAAAAAATATGTATTTCCAGAAAAAATTACAATGTACGGTCTTTTCCGGCCACACACTAGGCAAGCCTACCTACTGTGGCTACCGTAACGATTACACTGTACGTTTAGGCACATTGCTCGATCGACAGCCTTTAAATTTTAATTTTACAATTAAAAAACTACAGATTTAAACATTTTACACTCATCTATTATATCATTAAGAAGAAACAACAAGTAAATATAATTAAACAAGTAAATATAATTAAAAAAATTTAATAACCCGACTGAAAAAATCAACAAAGAGCAACGCACTAAAAAGACCGTTAAATTATTGTAATATAATTATGTATACCTGATTAAATTTAAATACATAACATATATTCTGTACCTATGTATTTGTAATCTCCATTAGATTCCCTTTATTTTGATACTCTACTATAGTTTACTACTATAGGTACTTTACTATAGGTACTATAGGTATCTACGATAGGTTTGGTTAAAAAAAATAATAGAACTGTTTATAATTTGGAACCATTCAATTATGTAGGTATAATCTCTTTTTGAATACCTATATGTAATCTCCTTTAATTTCTCTTTATTTTGATACCCAAATTGAAAAGTTTGGTTTAAAAAAAAATGTAACTTCTTACAATTTGGCGTCAAAAGCCCGCCGTTTAAGTCTTTTTGTTCTTAAAAACTATCTAAGGACACTTGAGTTTTCTAGCCGAATCTAACGATACCTTAATTGTCTAAATCCATCCAGCCGTTTGGAAGAAACGTGGGAATAAAGAAATTTACAAACATACAAGATACGCGCGAAAAACAATACCCGTCCTGTCAGTCGGGTAAAAAGGAAAACATGTTCATGTGTATTAATTTAAAGGATTATTTTAACATAATCCCATTACCCACTGGTGCAGAAAAAAAAATTCCTTACATTTGACGGCGACATCAAAACCGAACATTCGAATGTCGAAATTCAGAGTAAGCCCCTTGTTATCGTTTTGTCAATCATTGTATCAAACTATCAACTGGTAATCGTATTACGTTGTCGGGCGAGGACTATAATCGGATGTTTCTTTCCGTCCCATTTAGGGGGCCTGTGAAATAAACAATACAAATATTATAAAGCTGAAGAGCCTGTTTGTTTGGTTGAATGCGCTAATTTCATGAACTAAACCGAATTGAGAAATTATTTTAGTGTTTTTATTTGAAGTTTGTTTCTGGATTCTGTGGATTAAGTTTCTCTCTCTTGTGTGGATTGTAGCATCGAAATTATGCAATGTAACATTCGTATGAATGATACAAGCTCAATTTAAAACTTTTATAATTATGTAATATAGTGTATTGAAAATAATGCTCACAGAGATTATTTAGATGTTTTGTTACAATAATATACATTTATTCAATAAAATATTTACATATAACTTCAAAATATACACAGCTAACCTATTTAAAAAAAGAACCAGATACTCTATTTACAGGAACTTCGTATAAATAGAATATCTGATTGAGATCAGATTCCTGAGGAAATGTACCCAAAAGGCTAGCCAGTAGCCACATTACCGCGTTGGATAGCAAGGCTAATGCGTTGCCATAGGTAGAGGCCAGCCCTTGGGTCATGTGATAACTCAGAAACACGCTTACAAATCTCACGATAAAATTAATTTTGTTACAATTAAATTCTCCAGTCTATATTCACTTTTTCTGTATACTAATTCGATATAATAATAATACAATTACACACAGAAGGTGCAGTCAGTTGTGTCTTATTACTGTGCTTTTAGTTATATGTGACTGTTACGTGCATTCTTTACACAACTGACATTTGATATCTTCACAAAGCTATGTTTATATTTTTGCTACTCAATACGTTACGTGTTGTTTTCACCACAAAAGGTTGTTGGTACATATTATTATATCGTGGTAAGTTATTCGGAATTAGGGTAAAGGTTGGCTATATGGTGATAATAAGGAATAAACTCCAAAAATAGTATAAAAAACCATATTTATTACAAAATCTCTATTTTTATCATAATAATCAGACTTTTGTTTACGTTAATATTAATCACAGCATCTTTATATCTTACACAATAATAATAAACTCAAATTAAAAAATGGTCCTGGACCTTGGCAATATGGAGATACGGGGGCAATATGGTGATACCATATATATCAATATGGTGATAACCTCAATCTGGTACCCAATCACTCTCATCAGAGCCTGAAAAATGAGCTGTATCACAATTATCACATAGAAATTGTGGTGATGCAATACCAGTACATTCCTGGTGGTACCATTTGCCACAATTCATGCTTCATCCCTTTTATTTTCCAGAAATTAATTAATCAAGTACATAAAATTGGTTTCCTAAAATATGTAGATAAATATGTTTGGGTTATTTTCAGCAATATAGTTCCGTACTTTCTGAACTAATTAGGACTGTGTCGCAGGAGGCAGCTGAACGCTTTTAATTACCCACGACGGAACGGAGACGGTATATGCGTTTGGGGTGAGAGGCTGTGTGTTTGTGTGTTTGTGTGTTTGTGTGTTCCAACATAATGCCTTATATCACGGAAACGGTTTGACCGATTTAAATGCGGTTTTCTGTAAAGTATGTGCGGCTCTGGGGGACAGGTTATTAGATAGGTGTTATGTTAATAGCTCGCCAGGGGGCGCTACAATACACTGATTTCGTTGAATCCTTTGTGCCCTCGTATCTTTAAAACGATTAGACTGATTTCGATACGGTTTTCTGTAATGTATTTGTGATTTATCGAGGATTGTTTTTGGATTCAAGATTTTGTATTTTTTTGCCAGGGGGCGCTGCAATAGACTAGGCAAACCTATGTTGATTTCGTTGAAACCTTTGTGCCCTCCTATCTTTAAAACGATTAAATCGATTTCGACACGGTTTTCTGTAATGTATTTGTGATTTATTGAGGATAATTTTTGGATACACGATATTGTATTTTTTCGCCAGGGGGCGCTGCAATAGACTAAGCAAACTTATGTTTACAGTTATCTGTAAAATAATTAGACCTGTTACTGTATAGGGACACGTAGCATTGTAGTACTGAGATATTGATTACACTCATGAGGTTAAGCAACTTCGGATAAGGTCAGTTCATAGATGGGTGACCGTTTATGCAATTTTAGGGTTCTGTACCTCAAAAGAAAAAAAACAGAACCCTTATAGAATCACTCCGTTGTATGTCTGTTTGTCTGTCTGTATGTCCGTCTGTCTAGAATATTTTTCTCAAGAACGCATAGAGGTATAAAGCTGAAATTAATATCATTTACTTGGGTCTGCAAACCCTCGGCGTAAAATAAAAATCAAAATTCTAAGTTAACGCAATCAAAAGATACAGCTGTTTATGCTCCATTTTTGACGATTTATCTTGACGATCATAATCTATAGGGAACTTATCGTTGACCTAGAATCATGAAGTTTGGCCAGAAGCAATAACAATTTGCACAAGTAAAGGAAAAAATCCGAAAACCGATCTCGTGTTGTTATATCACTGAATATTAGTACTGAGGTATACAATGATAAGCCTAAAAAAAATTAGTAAGAGTGAGAGTTTATTGACTGACGTTATATAAACACCTACCTACCTTATTTATTCTAACTTATAGGTATCCCGTGCTCGGGGTGTAACCAAATATTCATCATTTTTGCGATAGTACGCACCGTTTTCGAGATACAAGCTATTATAGGTGGAAATCTGCGCTAACGCCGAAGGCAGTCCGGCTACGGCAATCAATGTGCGATAGCTAAACTTAACACCCCCCGATTCAGAGCAATCCGAATCGGACTGGTTAGGTTAGGGTTATTTTTTTTTTCAAACCACCCAGAAGTAGGACCCCGCGAAGCGGGGCTCCGGCGACCTTTGTGCGACGGATGAGCACACAAGTCAACAAAAAATAAAATATATATAATATAGTCGAAGCTCCATGCAAATTCCATTCATTCTAGAGCTTACATGGTAAGATAAGGCGCTCATTAAAAAGTTTAAAATAAGAAAATTAAAATGATAATTTCAAGTTATAAGACTGCAACAATAAATTTAAAAAAATGTGTTTGTGCTATAACTTAGGATAAATCTTTTATTTATCTGTCAAGGTTCTTAAAATTTTATACGAGTTACTTACAGTTAGTAAGATAGGGCGCTCTATGAAAATATTTAAAATAAAAAACAAAATTAAAAATTTTGAAAAAACCCACGACGATAACATCTATACAAAATAAGAAACGTAACATATAAAAAGGTTTAAATAACTTTATTTTAAATCCCCGACGAAAAGATAATAAGTAGCGTAAAAACAATCCCAAGAAAATTCGTCGGGGGCTGCCAATATCATTACTGTTTCTAGTATTAAATATATATTGTAAACTAAATATTGTTAATAATTAGGTAGGTATCAAATACATAAAACTGCAATACTTTTGTTCATTTCAAGTCAGGGTATGGCAGCCCCTGACGGATTTTCTTGGGATTGTTTTTACGCTACTTATTATCTTTTCGTCGGGGATTTAAAATAAAGTTATTTAAACCTTTTTATATGTTACGTTTCTTATTTTGTATAGATGTTATCGTCGTGGGTTTTTTCAAAATTTTTAATTTTGTTTTTTATTATTAACTAAGTGTAATATTTTTTTTAAATATTCTTTTATAGTACAAAGAATATAATTGTAATATTGAGCATTGGCTAGTACTTAATATAGAAACCAATATACGTTTCACGTTATATCTGACGAACTACGCTCAATGTAATAGTAGGTGTTATCCAATAATCCTTTCGTATTTAATATTCTGTTGGCGTATTATATAATGTCACGTTTTACGTATTTCTTCCAGACATGATGAAATTCAATCAGAGTTATGTTTTCCAAAAATAATAATTCAGTTTTATTAAGTACAAAATGCATATTATTATTTCTGTTGCTTTATTTATATTAAGACGTAATATACCTAGAGCAGTGGACTGCAATAGGCTGAGATGGTGATGATGATGATACCTATAAATTGTTTACAGTATTAATAATACTTATTTTATGATGTTAGGATTAACAGATTCGTAATATCCAATGTAATATTAGCTGTCTCACATTATCCAATCTAATCTATGAATTGATTGGTTATTATCGTCGCTAGGTTACCGGTGTTAATTAAAGCTAGGAAATTGCGCAATGGTATACATTAACCATCCGATATTCTGTGCATGAGAAAGCTATCAGCCGAAGCATTTGTCACATACAAAATTAAGGATGTGAGTATATTAAATTAACTGATGCTACATTTCACATACATATATATATTTAACTAGCTGACCCGGCACCCTTCGTACTGCCTCAATCGATTTTTTTTTTTTGCTATTTTTTTCCTTTTAAACCTTCCCTAGACCTCCACGAACATTTCAAGACTAAGATAAGATAAATCCGTTCAGCCGTTCTCGAGTTTTAGCGAGACTAACGAACAGCAATTGATTTTTATATATATAGATTACATTTTGCTGTAAGCGATATATAAAAAATACATTTACCTACAATTGATTCTCTTTACCACGTACTACAAGAAGTTACATCAGTAAATACTTTTGACCCTGTTGCTTTTTTATTTCACGAATATTTATAAAGCAGAAATTGTTTCTCATAATATCTTATAACTACAAGCTCCTATAACTAAAGCACAACTACAAAGACCTAGTTCGAGTCTTTGTAGAAATTGCTTAATGAAGCATTCAATGGAATTGCATTTTCGTAACGGATAATTATCACATTTCCTGTCTCAAAGTAAAAGTTTTGTAGTAGCTACGTTTCATTCAACGCCCAGGGCCTTGAATGAAACGTAGTTTGGATTTAACCAACAAAAACAAACTGCAACTTGGATCCAAATTTCTTGTCGTTTATTTTTGTTCGTGGTGGAAACAATATAGATAAGGGAGTTTCTATTCAGATGTGGAGTGTAGAGTTCTCAATTTTGATATATAAAAAAAGAAAGACATCTAAATTGGAGCTGTTCTTGAGGACTTTCGAGGAAAGTCACAAGTCTCTATAAAATAAAGAATATGACTAAAGACTTCATTGAGGCGACAAATATTATGTTTGTTAATCGTTAATCGTTTCGTTATATCGTTAGTAATTTAAAGGAATACCTACTCAGTTATACGTGTATATTGGCATGTGTCGAACTGCTCTGTAATTGGAACGTAAAGGCAAAAAAAATAACGGCCACGTCCTTGGATATCGTAAAAATACAGTTGCTCTGACAGGATGCCAATATTTTTTGAACGGTTAAAAGCTTGGTTCAACTACGTCGAACTGCAGTATGAAAATTAACTTCTGTTGAATACTTCAAATACTTATAGATTTATTATTTATTGTTCCGAGAACACAAATACAGCTCGTTCTATCCAGTTTAGTTAATTTAATTTGTGTGCAAAAGTTTTGAAGTTATTACAAATTAGTTCTATGTTTCATTTTTATGTTCAAGATAATAAATTCAATGATTTGACGAAAAACTTGAGAGTATGACTTCCATCCGCGCTGGTTCGATCAATAAGACAGTCTAGGACTTCGTAGGACAAAATAATGTTATTGTATTCTGTAAGAGGTTTATTGTATCTTCTATTACGCTTATATTATTTTCTTGAGTATAAAAATAACAGGATTTTCTTTAAGTTGTTGAGAAACGGGAAATATTTTCTCAAATACATTAGAATTTTGGTAGAAAACCATATTTGGGCACTAAGTACCGGGATTAAACAAATGTTGTTTAAATTGAAAGCATTGTTATTTTATTAATCCACGAATCTTTGACGTTCAACAAGCATTTCACTGTGATGCTGCAGCTTTCTAAAATAATTGAAGCAATTAATTGTAATTTTATACTGGAAATATATGTTAATTCGTTTATAAATTTTTAACGCTTTTCCTAATTTCAATGTATATTATCAGGACTTTAAATTTCTTAAGTTTACTTAACAAATATTATATGCGTAGTAAGAGCAATCATAATAAATATTTCTTTAGTCTTATCAAGGTGCTAAATGATCGCAGTTAAACAAACTTGTGTTCGTTACTAAACTTTACGAGGATAAAAGCTTCGCTAAGTTGATTTCTTTCTGTCCCTTACTGCATCGCTGCCTCATTTAATATCTCTAGATCCGACTTTAGTTAAGTTCGCTTGATCAGTCTACTTATTCATTATAATGTTATTGTAAAAATAAATATTAAATAAGTTTCGTGGGTTTTTCATTTTTACATTACTTGTTAGTAGGTAGGTAATGTACCTACTCGACTTGCGACAAAATATTATGAAGCGTGTGAATTTAACCCTGGAATGAAATCAGCATGTGTTTCATGACATTGATTAAAATAATAAATTATAATCGGCTTTGACAGAATGGTTCAATTATCAAATAATCCGGTGTTGAAACCAAAAGTGTATTTCATCAGCAACCCATTAAGTCCCACTGCTGGGGTCGGATCTCCTCTCCTCTAACTAGAGAGCTGAGCACCCTCTCAGCTTTAGTTTCAGTTATGGCAAATTTTATTTGGACCTTATTTGAAGCAGTGGGAGTTATTCATTCAAATTAGATGCTTTACATACAAATAATATAAATAGTCATGACTCTATAGCAAATATGTGATATACATACAAAATATACTGATCTCTTGAGGAAATTTAATTGTACATGTGCCAAACAAACCAGCATTGGTAAAAACGATAGATATAACAATTTATATTACACACATTAAACACATTAATCCTTATAAACGATAGGATAAAGGATTATTATGTTTCCCAAAACAGTACTATGTTAACATACAATAGATATCATTCTGGGAAATATTGAGATATGCTGTAGTTAATTACCATTTAAAAAAGGAAACCATTCATAATACTTCAATTTGGCCGTCAATAAGCAATATAGCACATGCTCTAATACGAAATGAATAAAGATGTTTACCTTGCGTTGTCTATTTGTCCGAATTGTTTACGGAACGTCACGTATTCAGGGTCAATGTTTTTTGTTGAACGTAGTTTTAGTAGTAAGATTGTGTATAGATGAAATACTTTAATATAAACCCGTAAGCGAATGCTCGAAGTATACAATTTATCTAGGTATAGCTCAGGAAATAGAATTTGCGACGACGGATGAAGCGAATTGAGGCTGAAAACTGGTGCAAATATTATTTCGTGCTGTGTACTCGTACACCTACAACAAAATACCATTTGTAGATATAAATTGTACAATCTGAATTCAATCTGAATCAAAGCGCTAGAGTTACGTGTCTCAATAGTCACTTCATCATCATAGAACGATATTCCGATAATTCAAAGTATTGAACAATAAAATTCACGCTCTGTTAAACTTGTTACTTCTCGCATCCAATTTATCGGACTTTCATTTGCTCTCTTGTTACAGAGCAGTATTATAAATTGAATGTAATGATGAGAATGTGGTAGACAGGGTTTGATCACGTCCACGAATTTCCCTAATGCTAACCTATTAATAAATAAACGGAGATTTTGCAATACGAAGTTTTATCATCTGAAATTGGTTTACATAATTTACTTACCTATATCCATGAAAGCGTCAGTCGCTAATGTTATATTCGCTGACTGGTAGGTTCATTGCGATGCATTTCGCACGCCCGGAAAAATAACTATGGCTTAGATTTTGATGTGCAGCACACATCGTTAAAATTCTGTTTTACTAAATCGTTGGTACAGATGTCTATTAAAAGTTCCTATAAAGTGTTATGACATTATATGTTTTGAAAAAATAACCCAGTTTAGTTCAAAGTTATTTGCTTTGTACTTTTGGCATCCTCTAGTTGAAATTGCGTTAAAATATAATATTATAAAAGAAGTTTTCTTACTCCTTGAGAAGTTAAAGAAATACAGCGGCTGCAATCTGAATAGACCCTTATTTTTTATCATGAATTAAGACAAAATATTCAAGTGTGTGTTTCAAGTAGTTAATTGGCATGCTTTCTAGATTACGAGTTGATATATGAACTATCATTATGATATCTATTATTTTTATTTATTACTATTATTTGTAATATTTTATACGGTCATTATTGTGAGTGAGTGCATTCGCACTTGCAATTCATGATTTGCGGTAAGGCTAATGTGTCCCGTGTACCAATTTCTGCGGAAATGTGATATAACCTGCTGTAAATACGTTCGAAAATGCCTTCCTTTGTCGATATTGGAATTTTAATAGTCAATTAATAGTACTTATCTAATAATTCAGCAAATTGAAATTAAATGGTGTAATGATTAACCTTTTGACCGAATCTGCCGTAACAATTCGTTAATTCCAAATAATATAAAAAACTTGTTACTTTGATAATAAGGCGCATTTACATTGTTGCCAGCTATGGTGATTTTGTTAATTAACAGGTTAATGATTGATATTCAACGTATTATTCTGTATTGAATGTAATGAGAATAAAAATCTTTATAAATCTATCACGTTTACGAATTTCCTGGAAGATTGACAATCTTTTGAATAATGAGATTCTTTCATCATCCGTTTACATAATTATTTTATACTAGATGTCGCTCGGGGCTTTGCTTGGCCATTGCCCAGCTCCTATTAGCCGTAGCGTGATGTTATATAGCTCATAGCCTTTCTCGATAAATGTTTTATCCAACACTTCAAGATTTTTTCAAATCGGATTAGCAGTTCCTGAGATGAGCGTGTTCAACCAATAAATAAGCTCTTCTGCTTTATATTATTAGTATATAAATATATTTTTTTATATAAATTCATATTATAAATAAATATTATTTAAATAATTATATAAAAAGTTGTTTTGTGCTTACGCCATGTATGTAATTAATTATACTTACTTGTAAACATTTTCTTTGAACAACTCCTTTCCCATAATAATGACGATATGTTGTCAGATTCAATATTTGATAAAAAATATAAAGTGCCTCGCAAATAATATTTAGTATTGCAATAGAAAAAAAATAATAACTACTATATACCAGAAAAATATATAGAAAACTATTTAAATGATCACGCTTTGACGATTATTTCAAATGGAATTTTTCTTATCTAAATTAAAGGTTCATAAGAAACAGATCCATTGAAATAATTTACTGTACCTAATAGTAGTTTGTTCAACCGTACAAATGTAAATCGAACGTTTTTAAATTTGACAGAAAAATATTTATAATATATTCCCAATAACAAATTTTACCTTCACCTTTAAAAAGCCCACGCGTGCCACCACACTGAGCAACATGTGTATATATATATAAGTACTTACCAAATTTGTCTGAAACACTTATCACTAAACTGATAAATTTTAATGCCGATTCGAGCGCATTAGTCGAGTCAACATTTATAATAGAGTTACTCTGTTCACAGCACTACGATTCGTTTTTTAAATGACTCACTGCTTATCATTATATCCGCTTTGACGTTTGCTTGTGTACATATGTTTGCATGTAAATAATATAGTGTCATTATGGTTATTTCAGAGGAAGATGAGTCCCAGATATTCGTCAAGTTCTTCAAGTTTCATAAGTGCTACGATTTGATACCGACGTCGGCGAAGCTTGTGGTGTTCGACACGCAGCTCCTGGTGAAGAAGGCATTCTTCGCTCTAGTATATAACGGTCAGTGTGTCAAAGAACTGTTAGCGTACTCACCTCGGGAATACTAGAGGCATTAATCATGTTGAGTGCAAAATATAAAGGTTAGTTAGCAACACAAGTTTTTTACGCATACAGAGTTGTGCCAGAATAAATATTGTTCTATGAACTCATCATTATAATGCCATTTTTAGTTATTCCACTGGTTTCAATGTCGAATGTTGCTAGGAACTATTAAGTAACTATTACATAAGAAGAAAAACCTCGAGTCATTCAAATTGTGACTTTTTTTACGATAAACTTTTTGGCGCCTTAACTAGCGTATATCTCATTATTTATTTATTTATAGTATTATTATTATATTAACCTTCCGCCAAGCGATTGTTAACAATAACAGCGTTGCGAATTATTATTACAAAATTTATTGCGATTTTAAGTGCGTTATAAGGCCCGGCGAGGTGATTAAAAGAAATGTATTGATGATATAACATTTCTGATTTATTTATACAGCTGTGGTGTTTGCAATGTACGGCGGAACCCCATAAGAAACAATACGGCCGTGTTGCCATGGAAAACAAGGTGTATATCGTTCCAGATCATATTGTGCCGAAATACAAAAGTTTCAGCGTAAATAAAAAGCTTGTATTATAAAAACGAATATAGTTCTAATGCAGCTATTTACGAATTAGGTACTTACTTAATTCTAAAAAAAAAATAAACGTAGGTAATGTTTAGTACTGTTGAATGAATATGAATCATACGAGTAATTTTTAAAAGTAAGGAATCAAAATTTAATAAAGTAGAGAAGCAAGATTGCAAGATTTAAGGGATCGTTCTCTTTAAATTATACTAGGCGTTAACAGTCTCCACTGCGTGGTTGTATTGTTTCTTAAGGAGGTAATACGAGTATTCTAAACATGGCAGGCAAGAAGGTTAATCTTTTTGATAGATTGGTGTACGTTTTAACTTGTTGCATTTAGTAAATTTAAAATGAAATATTTAGGTAATGGAATTATAAACCCGTTATATCACAAAAAAACAGAAAATGTAGTCGTCTAATTAAAAAAAAATAGTTTCCGCGCATGTATGTACTTCTTAAGGTTCTTTCTACAGTAGGATCGTTTGAATGGATAGGGCTGAATATGTCGCCAAAAAGTCCCTATATTCTCTCTGAGAGGAATTTAAAAAAATCTGATTTTTACGGGTTTCCTTTTCAAATTTGATAATGCTAAAATTGAACGTTTTTATTAACTAATAGTTAAGAAAAAATTAGTCACTTTAAAGAAAGACTATAAATCCTATTTATTCCCATACTATTACGTTTATTACGGAATCTGTGTATGAAATTTCAAGATTCTAGACCCAATTATTTGAGATGTTTGTTGATGTATCAGTCAGTCAGTTTCTTCATTTATTTATTATTATATTATTATAGTTAATTTGATTTTAGTTGTTAGCTAGTTTACAAATATTTCTACGCGGTTGTCTTGTGGAGAGACAGATGCTGGTGCGGTACTGTATATTATGTTAGCAATGACAGTTGTACGTTTACCGCAACACCGCAACAGACAAGTTTCTGATGTACCATCTGAGGTTTAATTAACATATTTTATATGGAAACTGAAAAGTTGAAAGGGGAAGACCTAGAAGAACGTACCATGACCAAATAGGAGACGTTCTAAAGAACGGACAGATCAGGAGTACCCTCAACCGGCGAGAATGCTTAAAAAGACTGATAAATGTTGAAGATGCCAAAGATAGAGAATAGAGAAGTATGTCAAAATCGTAGCAAGTGGAAGAAAATGGTCTCTGCCTACCCCTCTGTTGGGAAAGAGGCGTGATCTTAATGTATGAATGTATGTATGTGTTTGGAAACTATAACAAAAATCTGTAAACTAACTAAACTGATCAGAGGATCGAGTGTTATGGTGAATGTTAGGAGGGGCCTATGTCCAGCGGTGGACTGCAATAGGCTGAGATGATGATGAACTAGGGTATCAGACACTTTTCTGCCAAAAAACAGTCAAACCTCAGTATCCATTCATATGGCCAAGCTCCTAGATTAGATTAAATCTTAATAGTATTTGAACTTCGTACCGCATCAGAATCAATACATGTTTTATGTTTCAACTTATTTTTTTTTAGATGAATAGTCAAAATGAATTAAGTTCACACTTTCCATACAAATTATTGATTCATAATTTTTTCCGATGTTTCAATAGTTGGGGTGGAGACAACTATAAATAATCGTAAAAATCTTAAAAGACCGCGTTGTATATGCAGGTTTAAAAATTGTATGAAAATGAGGCACTGTAATGCTTAGTTTGTGAGATTTTTGATGACTATAATATCTAATTTCGTGATAACTTAACCTATTCTAAAATCAATATTTTAACAACAATAATTGTTCTAGAATCTGCAAACTAACTGTACCTATCTCTACTGTATATAGTTTTGACCAAACATAATATTATAAAAGTCACTGACACTCAAACTCTTTCATTTAGTTGTACATACATAAATTGGAAAATATAACATAGTCCGACACGTTGTCAGCTATCATTCAAATAGTTATTTTAAAAACTTTGACTGACGGACAAAACTCGTTCATTAAGACAGGCGTGATATTTCAGTACATGGCTTCTATTGAATTAAAAAAAAAAACAAATCATCTCTACAATATATTTTTAGACTAATGCGGATCCTATTGGAACTATGAAATACGCTTACTTACTTACTTGAAATGTGTGAGAATAGTTAGTTAATTAATGGTATCCTGTGAAACAAAGCTATACTGCCAAAAGATAAATTCTTTTAAAATCCTAAAAGTCTCTTATAATCTGTGCCCGTGTTGCAGGTAGTACCTATTCACTACTCAATAACCTCAAAGATCGCTTGCCAATCAATTAGCATAGCCTAGAAAACGCATTAAACTAAATGAAAAAAACATTTATTCATCAATGTTACAAAGTACCTATTAAAGAAATAAGTTGATGAAGTGAATTTATCGGGTTACCAGAAAATATAAAAAATTATTATCAGCCAATTTGTCGATGAACAGTCGCTGACATGGACTAGCCCCAGAAGAACTAATAAGTCACTCCACTGTTTTTTTATCGTCAGATGGTAATAATCTTTTGTGAGTGACAATTTGCAGATTGTAGATACACACGCAATGCATTAGTCATAACCAGTGATCGGCGTAGGTAGTGCCATGCGGTGGATTTCCTGATGATTATCTTAACATAGATATACTCTCTGAATATATTTCCGAGCGGAAATATATTATTATTTTCAATTTATTAAACTGGATTTTATTGAGAGATATTTTAAAAATGTATGCATTAATTGTATTTTTTCTCTGCATAAATAGAACAGTCGCGTCTGTATGTCTGTTTATTCGCTAACTCATGATATACCAAACAGATCAACTTTCTTTAAAACAGCGACATTCAGGAACTTATTTTGTAGAACTAACGTAAAATGTTATTGATCCTGAGAGTTCTCCGGGGTATATCGGTAAATGAATTATATTCGATTATTTTCTCTAAATCAGATGCTACCATTTGGTGGAGATTGGAGACTATAGCTTAGGTGTTACAAAACAACCAAATGTTTTATTATTTATATATCTCACTGCTTAAAAATCGTCGAACCGGTAATTTTCATCTACCGTCTATAGTCACAAGGTTTAAAGTCATCCATTAAAGTAGTAGCCGTAAGTGATTAGGTTACTGCTTATAATAATAAACTCGCTTATTGAGGATACGGAATTTTCACATTAACATTTTCTAAACGCACGTATTTGTTTGAAATTTTGACCGTACACGAATACTTCTTTGCAACTGAATGCGCGCGCAATCTAAATACGGTAGTTAAAATAACGTCAGTTAGAAAACGCCCTTAATTTAATGTAAAATTAAATTAATACTTCTAACAACATTCATTATATGAAAACATTAAAACTCGTTACGCTATTCAAACTAATTTAAACATAATACTATACGTCCGATGAAACACCGACGTTTCCATGGCTCAGGTCATGGCTATCAGTATAATGTATTGTTTTGCCCACAGGTGTGCGTGCCGCGCCTCTATGGGACTCTCAGAGGCAGAATTTCGTGGGCATGCTGACCATCACGGACTTTATCAAGATACTGCAGATGTATTACACCAGCCCGAATGTTGCTATGGACGAACTAGAAGAGCACAAACTTGATACTTGGCGTCGTGAGTATACAATGCAACTTATTTTATTCACTGTCAGTTTAGAATAGCAATTTAGAGTTTATATATAATTAGGTGAGGCCTATGTTCAGCAGTGGACGTCATTGGGCTGATATGATGATGATGATGATAGTTAGTACTTTAAATTTATAGTTAAAATGTGATAGAATAACGCAGTTGCCTATCACTCCAACCTGGGAATCGAACACACGACCTCTTGTGCAGATCACCACCAAGGCAGTATTTTAATGAAATGTAATAAAAATATTAATAACTGTTGTCTGATATGTGGTCTGTGAACATTTGCAGATGTCCTGAAAGGCTCAGTGATGCCGCTGGTGTCGATCGGGCCAGATATGTCCCTGTTCGAGGCGATACGCATGCTGATCACCAACAGGATCCATCGTCTGCCTGTCATCGACCCGGAGACAGGCAACGTGCTATACATACTCACACACAAAAGGATACTGCGTTTTCTTTTCTTATATGTAAGTAGTCGACTAATGCCCGGTTTCTGAGCAGTCAAACGGCGGTTATTGATAGTATACAAGTTAATAATTAAAAAATTATAATAACCCGACTGCAAAAAATCAACAGATAAGCAACGTACTAAAAAGACCGAAAAATGGTTGTAATTATTATTTCTGATTAAATTTAAATATATAACATATGTAATATATTTGTAGTCTCCATATGATTCTCTTTATTTTGATACCCTACTCGATACGATTGGTGAAAAAAAAAGTTAACTACTTACAAATTGGCGCAAAAAGTCCGCTGTTTTGTTTTTTTTATTAATACCTATCTAAGAGAACTTGGGTTTATGAGAAGAATCTGATGATACCTTAATTGTCGAAATCCATCCAGCCGTTTGGAACACGTAACACGGAAACGTGGGAATAAAGAAATTTACATCCAAGATACGCGCGAAAAACAATACCCGTCGTGACAGTCGGGTAAAAATATAGCATATACAAATAAAACCGCTATGCCACGATGATAGTCGTAAATTAATATTTTCTTCTCCAGATCAACGAGCTGCCAAAACCAGCATACTTGCAATCAAAGCTGCGCGATCTACGCATTGGCACCTTGAACGACATTGAGACGGCCACAGAGGATACTTTGATCATCGACGCGCTTCGCAAGTTCGTCAACCGGCGAGTGTCCGCGTTACCTCTCATTGACGAGAACGGGCGGCTCAAGGACATATACGCCAAGTTTGATGTTATTGTACGTATCCTTTGAACAGCTTTTTTACAGTCTTTGAAACCATCCAACTGATGTGCCCCTAACCGGTATCATTAGAAAATCAGTAATACAAAGTTTATATTAGAGCGCAAAAACAAAAAAAAAACAATATCACACATTCAATCAATTCAATCAGGAGACTCGAATTAAATGCGGGTGGAGCCGCGGGCAACAGTTAGTAATTTATTATATATAAGTATTATATAGAATAAACAAGGATATTGGCGGAAATTATTAAAATAAAATATGACAGCATTTTGACAATTTACAAAAATTCTATATCCAATTGGGTACGAGTCACAACAAATAAAGAATAGAGCCATCTATTGACAAAATAATGGACTGCTTATCGGTTCCATAGTATTGAATGCAATCAAAAATGCAGGAATAGTTAAACATCGTTTATCTTACACATAACTTAAATTATCTCAGAAATCGAGCATAATTGGGGCAACTTCTAAATGGATTTGGTTTATTTTTTCTCCCAAAGATCGTAACATAAAATAATAATATATTATCATACTTCATGTTCACCAAAGATAGTTATACTAAAATGCTAACTTTTTGTGCTTCAGAACCTGGCAGCTGAAAAGACTTACAACAATCTGGACGTGTCGTTGAAGACTGCCAACGAGCACCGCAATGAGTGGTTCGAGGGTGTTCAGAAGTGTACTCTTGACGAAACTCTCTTCGACGTTATGGAGAGAATAGTGCGAGCTGAGGTAAGAACCTACATGCTTGTATCAATTCATAATAACATAATAATTTGATTTATTGTTAGGGATGTGGGACTGACCAAATCGGGTACTTTTTATATAAATCCTCGATCATCCCCCTGATTCTAAACTGTCGGAATATTTTCAGCCGGAAATGTCAGTTTAATTAAAGTTAATAAAAACATAATGTTAAAAAAAAGATGGTTATAGGAGAAAATCTTATACTAATCAGTTTTTAATTTTCTATACGATAAACAATTTTATAACATTAAATAACTTAAGCCGTAAAAATACGTCGTCCGTCGATTCGAAAAAGTATACGATCCGGGAGCAATCCGTCGAGTCAGAATCAGGGGGCGGGTATGAAAATATCGGTGTATGCTGAACGTGGGAAAGATGTATGTCAGAATCGTAGCAGATGGAAGGAAATAGTCTCTGCCTATCTGTTGGAAAAGAGGCTTGATCTATATGTATTGAATTTATTTTGGACTTTATAATTCGGAATGCGATTCAAAGTAGAATTGTGAGTAGGTGTTAAGGTCTACTTATCCTAGTCGCTTGGATTTCTTTCTCAGTAGAGTGTTCATACCAAACTTTTTAGAAAAAAAGTAAAAGATAAGAAATTATATGCGTATACGGTTTTATTTATATGCAAATAACTCATTGGAAACTCGCAGGGCGTTATTTTCATAATAAAATAACTGTAACCATTACGGATACTTACTTTTTAATATAACCGGTTGGTCTAGTGGTTAGTGACCCTGACTGCTAAGCCGGAGGTCGTGGGTTCGATCCCTACCCAGGACAAATCTTTGTGTGATGAGCATAAAGATTTGTTCTGTGTCTGGGTGTAATTTATTTATAAAATGTATGTATTTACAAAAAAAAAATGTATTTAAATAGTACCTATATCAGTTGTTTAGCACATAACACAAGCAAATATAATTGCTTACTTTGTGACTAGATGGCGCTGTGTGAATGTTTTAGAATATTATTATTATTATTACTTTAACGTAATTCTAAAAAGTTTATTAAACATATTTTTAAAATATATAGCTCCAGTTAAATATTAAAATTGAAAGCCACGAAATATTGCTAAATTGCGACGATGCCAGTCTGTTAGCATAATAACCACTCATAAAGCAAGTTTTCTAGCGATAGTTATTAATTAGACATATTTTATAAAAATCGGTTGAGCCGCTTCAAGATCATCACCTCTTTTGTTAGCTGCTATTAAATGAGTTATTTTTGATTTGTATTCAAGTCAATGTACTGTAAATATTTCAGGTGCATCGTCTAGTGGTGGTCGATGAAGAAGACAAAGTGATTGGGATCATATCCCTCTCTGATCTACTGATGTATTTAGTACTGCGTCCGACTGGCGAGTGCGGGGGTGGAGGTACTAGCCTCCGCAAAGAACACTCTACCATTGATGAGAAGGATGCACACACTATCCCGAAGACTACTGCCGAGGAAACAGCAGCTGATGTGACCCAAGAGAACGATGAACAAGAACCGAAGAAGGCTGATGAAACCGAGTGCCAAGAACAGTAAGCCATCACATATATGTGTGTACGATCAATAATCTACCGTCACCCAATGACATTGCGTAGAAAATGGAATGACTACATTATCCATTGGAATATTGAACTGTATCTCGATGGGAATAGAACAGGTTATTTATTGTGGGTATTTGTCAGCGAATTATATGATCTGCGCTGACTTTTAGTTTTACCTGGCGTATTTTTACCCGACTGTCAGGACGGGTATTGTTTTTAAGTCTGCATTTCCATTTTTTATGTATTAGTAATAGCAACTAACTATAATAGCGCCTATACACTTTCACCGAACCTCGCGAGGCATGACGAGTGCTAAACTAGCCTCGTCTGCTCTCCATATCGAGTTAGTATTCGCGAGTCATTGGACCTCGCTTACCCGCGCCAGGCGGCGCGTGCGCATCATGTACATTCTTGTGTGGCTCAGTATAGCACAATCTTTCTAAATAAAACAAATAAAAATATAGTTCATGCATTTTTGAATGGTATATGTGCACATTATTATAATTACTGATAGTGCATAAGGTTACAGCTGCCGTAATTTGTAACACATCCATCCTTTTTGGCGTTTGCAACCATACTGAAAAAACGAGAGTGTACAGGGTTGCACTCGCCACTCGGGCGATACATGACGAAAGCACTCGCTTGAGAGTGTACTGGCGCTATATCATTTAGTTATGTACGCTTGAAATGTGACTTGAGGCCGTCGCCAATTGATAGTAACATGACAAAGAAATATATGCCTAATTACTTTAGAATAAAGATAATTTTGTTATGACGAATTAAATACTATATAAGCTGCATGCTCATAACTGATTTTATTAATATGTTTATAGATATATACTGTTGTAAATGACTTCAGATTTGTAACGTAAATTTAGCGTTTGTTTACCAAAGCGAACTTTGTCATGTTAATATTTTGAAACATAAAATATAATTACAATCAATGCGTGTACTCGATCATTTTCTTTAGATGGTTGTGATTCAGTTGATACTGTCTTTTATTAGCGCGCTCATTTTAAATGGATTTTGATTATTTTATTTTAAATTCAATTTTTGATACGATATTTATGTGTATATTCCATTTTTCTTTGTTTAATTTCGTGTTTTCTCCAAGTATATTAATTAGCCTCTCGTGTTGAGTGGTGAGGTACCGAAGGATTATATTATATGGGTAATATGTCGCGTTTGGTTTTGTTTAAATATATAATGCGCGATGCTACTCTGAGTCTAGGTACTTGTAATAATAACCATACTAAGATAGGAATAAGTTAATAATTATTTGATTCTATCGGTACCGAGCCCCACACTAAGTATCACTAAGAACATAAAACGTAGGTTGTTTCATCTTACGATAGTGTGTTATAAACAAAGGTACGTGAATGGTTAATAATTAATTGGCGAGGGAAAGATATTTTTTGTAACGCAGTCATGTCAAATTAAATGTATCTTTAAAATATTAATGTATGTTAACAATATTACAAATATATATCAATTTCATTATTTTAATAGTCACACTTGACTATTTTCCAAAGATAGTCTCAGTAGTGCAGTCTGTGTTTAATATAAAGTGTAACCTACGAAAAATATCTATCAATATAACGCCTTTTTAGTTTGTAATCTTTTTGTTTGGTAGTAATTATTCGAAAATAATGTTCGCATTACGCGAATACAGTTCTAATTGTACAGTTCTCGCATCGAACATAAGTCAAGTCAAGGCGAGTTTTTAATTATGGGAAGTTAATTCTCCCAAAATTTGGTAATTATTGAGTACCTCGTCTTCCATTCAGTCAAATATTCCCACATTGCCAACGTAAAATATGAAATCGTTGTGGTACTAGCATCCCGAGAAATCAAATTCTCCTTTTCTATCTTTAAAAATAGATAAGCGTTTGTTTATTTTAATGTTTTTTTTTTCACTAATTACAATTTAACATTGATTATGCATTTTCGACTTTGAAATTTGATTGAAAAAATGTTATTAGAGTTATAAAAATTTATAGAAGTTAGACTTTGTCTTCCATAAGGTACTAAATTAACTAGGTATTAAATAATGTTAGACTTAGTCGTATACGAATTCCAGATTTGCGGCAAATAAATACCTTTGATAATGGAACCGTCTAGAACTATATTACTGTGTCTCGATGCGAGAATAGTATTAGTATTGGCTTCAACAAAATGTAAGTAATCATTATAATTGCGTCACAAATATCTGACATATTGAATGAATTGACTGTCGAATGTTAATAATAACTTCGTTTTTTTTTTCGCTATGACGGAACTGCAATAAACTTTAAATAAATTAACAATGTTTATATTATACGTTACTTATAGATGGACCTACGCAAACAAAATCAATCCACATACTCATAGTTTATAAAACGCCGTTTTTGACATACTGTTGAGTCCAATAGAATTCTTTGTTATATTACATATATTATTATGTGTATTAAAATGTATTCAGTATATCAAAGAATTTTATTGTAATATGGTTGTGTGGATTAATTCCGTTTTGCGTGAATAGGTCCGAATTGCGAAAAATATATCTTTGAAATTGCTATTCGATTTATTACTAACAAACAAAAAATGTGTACCGACGCTTTCCGTAAGTATTATAAATTGTGTTATTAATTTATGAGTAGAATAACGTATAGTAATGATATATTAAAATAAATGTTGTATTCATAAATTCAAATAATGTTTTGTAGTGACATTTGTATAGTTTGGACGTCTTTTGGTAATGTGATGAATAGTTGTGTATATAATACGTAGTTCCAAATGGTACATTTCTTCTTAATGTTAATGTGTTCAATGTTTGAGTAATGAAGGCGCACATGATACGGCATTATGAGGTCTTGAATAAACATTTGATTCCGTCATCTTACTCGTTTTATTTTTACAATATACCTACCTATATTCTTTTTATTGCATCATTGGTCTGATTGTCTGCAAACATGAGACAATGCGTTTGATTTCCACATAAGACAAATATTTGTGCGATCCACAAATACTTGATCTGCATACTTTGTGAACTGATGGGGCTTAATCCTTAGTAACGGCTTTGTCTTTATAACGTAATTGCCAAATAAAAATCCAATCCTCGCGTCCTTTTTTTGTGAAAGCCAGACTAATTGAAAGTTAGAAAATTACGCGAAATATCTTGGCCAGCGTGAGTGGATTATGGCCTAAACCCTCTCCTCTCAGAGGAGAGGAGACCCGAGCACAGCAGTGGAACTTAATGGGTTGCTGATGATGATGATCTCCATTGATTTCCGCTACCGGTACAAAGTAGTTGTACATAGGAAAGCAAGTAATGTGACTGTCACTTATCCGCGTTTTGACGGATTAAGAATACATAATATAAAACCCCCATATCAACCCGTGGGTGTCGTAAAAGGCGACCAAGGGGGTTATCCTTATGCACACAAGATCACAGCGAGAAAAGGAAAACTCGAAACAAGCCCTATACCAACCCGTCTGGCCCACGTGATATAGTAAGCTATATTAATTTTAGTGGAACGTTTATGAGCTTAAACCCGCATAACCCTAGTAGAAATTTAAAGTTCCACTAGTCTACATAACGTCAGTGTGCGGGGAATCTGGCCTAAACGCTCTCAGTTTTAGAAGGGTATAGAACATGGACTAATATATACAATTATGAAATAAAACACCATTTTGTTTATTAAACATTTTATTATTGATTATTAAGATATACCTACTACATTAACATATTATCACAAAAATTGTTTCCGGAACGAAGCAGCGAAAAGATTTATTCATTGGTCCAATTCATTCTGTGACCCTATGTCTCGATATTTAACTTGATATTTAATGTTTCGGGCAATGATACTAGGAGATATTCATCTCTCGACCCTTTTGGCAATAATATGCACTCTTTAATTTCAATCTATCTAATGATAATTGTCCTTAGTCCTTAATTCTTTGAATTGTTTTCTAACTGGAGACTTCCCAGACACCCAAATATCATAGCTTCTAAAAGTTACTACATTTTCTAAAAATTCCCTGATGAATTCCTATCTACAAATGCATTCCCCCATCTTCAAAATACTTTGGTCTGGGTGTTATCACTCATAAGTCCCCTATGTACCTACATCGATATTTTCCTATCTTAAACCAGCGCTGCTGCGTTCCGGATCGGCGACAGCAGAAACAGTATAATAACACAACACAAATTATGAATAATGAGACTGGTTACAACAACGGCTGGATGAATACATTTCCAATGTGTTATAGGAGGTTGTATGTTCCTTAAAAGCTTGAAAATAACTTTATATTTTTCTCAAACATGTGTATATAGTACCTAAGAATGTTATAAGTTACAATCTTTAGAACCTACTCGAGTTAGACCTTGCTAATAGCTCTCCAACATCCATTTAGCCGTTGAAGTAATTTGAATGCAAAACAATGATTTTACAGCCTATAGATAAATTAATGTAACATATTTCTTAATATTGAGTATAAACGTAAATTCTTAGATCTATAGGCAAATAAGTTAATATGTATCTATAACTAAGACATGAAGCATTGTGATTATATTGGTAGAATACAGTTGGCAATATCTAACATAGCTAATTTTGAAAATAACATACATAATCGTTAGTCTGGCGTATTTTTTCCTAGATGTAGAAGCTTGATACACAATTAGAGCTGTTGACCAATGAGTCCTGATAACTGTCCACGACTTATATTTCGTATCTATAAACACTCAAAATGTTAATTTATTCAATTAGGTTAGGTATTGCCAAACTATGTCTATATAACTACAGAGCAATAATATTAGTAGATTACATGACTTTTGTTGTCTGAGACTGAGATAATATAGCATAGTGCATTCTGGCACTACGTGAAGTTTAAATATTGCAAATTTAATTACACTGCATCTAACGTATGTTCCAAACTTATAGACCGAAACTAGTTATTTTGAAGTAACCGGTGTAATCAAAAACCCACTAATTTTATAACCCTTACATCTAATAAGTAATACCCAGCGTAGTGCATGGAGAACAATTAATGATTATATGGGGTAGAACATCGACTCGGCACTTTAAAATACACCGATCCGATCTCCACTCAAGGCTAAGGGTAAACAACTAAACTAAACCATTCTGACGTAAACATGATTTTAACCAGCTCCACTGTCCCCGTGCCTTCAATGTAAACCTTCAATGTATTTTAAAGCTTAGAACAAACTATGTGCTGACGCAGCTCGTCTTTTGTTTAGGTATAAATTATGGTAACAGTGGCAGTGAGTCCCTGATGCTGATGGTCTACGTGAAAAAATACACGTTGAATTTATTTATTTTGGCCGAAATCGCTTAAACTTCTATGTTTAAACGATTTTTGATGCGTAAACCTCTTATTTAAGTGCATGTATCAATGGTATTTTTCTGTTGACACTGCTACAACCCCACACAGTCTGTCCTACGCTTAATATTTGAATACTTATCTAAAGGTAAATACGCTTAACAACACCGTTTAAATAAGACTTAACTAGTCCTTCATATCGTAACAATTGAAAATAATTAAAAATTAAACGTAGGTACTATCTAGTACAATAGTGATTTCAAATAAACACTGAGCGGATAAATCAGAAATTATTAGTAATGAGCACTAATGAGATACAGCCGGAGTACGAATTATTTAAATGAATCAAATTAGCAGAACAGTTTTTAGGGAAAGCTCGTCGACTGTGGCTGTGATTCTGAGGTGGGCAGATATGATTTTTGTTCTAGTTAAGAAGTTTGGTTTGTGGCTTGCCCACTTACTACCACACCGCTTTGTCTTTTCATTTAGACCTATAATATCTTCGGCTATTCACTATAGTGTTGTTTGACGTTATACCTGGATGGACTCTTTCTGCCTATAATTCTAGATGTAATAATTAAGAAAGCTGTATTTTTGAGGGAATTGTTGATGAGTTAGCCGAAGAACAGCTGGACTATGCATCTGCTATCGGGATCACAGCCTACACGTTAGGGAATAAAGAAATTTGACAGAAGGATCATATTAATACTAACACTGATTGTGCTTAATCCTATTTCAGAGAATTCGTGTTTGTATCATCTCTGTGATATTGAATGGGAGGCTTAGGTGTAAAGCCTTATTTAGAATACGCGTGTATAACTTGAGGGTTTAAAGCACAGCATGAGCGTACTCAGTCGTGCATTGGAGACGGTGTCGTCACGATTTTAGACGATGGTTACCGTAAGTTGTTGTTCCATGTTTTAGAGCTTTGCATTATATTTTCAAACTATCACATATAATTTCAACTCGAATAGGTAAATGACGCGCTTGCTAATCTTATATTAGCATTGTTTTTTGTTTACTCCACGTCTAAGTCTGTGGCTCACCTAATCGTGCTGTACCAGTCTATATAGTCTTGATAGTCTCAGCGTATTTTGAGTTTCCAATATTCGGCAATTGCCAGAATACAAAGCTTGTCATAAATCTGTAATTATTCCTCTTTATTAAAACAGTTATTTCACGCGCATTCTCCAAAGCAAGTTGTCCCTAGATGTGGTAAATTTGCACGCTATCGTGGTCTGGGACTGTGATGTTGGCAAATAGTGTGTCTCATGGGCTATGCGAGTTATTGCAAAGACCGCTTCAGTAGGTAACTCAATCAGGAGCCTACTGACGATACTTTGATTTCATATCCGGTGCAAACACATACTAAGTATGCGAAACTATTAAGGGATTAAACAAATGCAATAAAATACTTTATTACAATTACATAGGTATTTACGTAAGAAAAGGTCAGTAATAAACTCATCGCAAGTATTCATCGCGGCGTCAACAACGCGTCCTACCAGACCGGGGCAGAAAACTCCTCGCCCTGGAAAAGCCAACAATTACTAGTTATTTATCAAACTTCAACAATTTTATATTAAGGCCTTACCGACTTTATATTAATTTGTTATTCAATTAGGATTTTGTCGTGAGTTTTTCCTGACAAAATACTTAACCTAGGAAACGTAACTATGAGGTATCGACACTACTCGCAAAATATTTGTATCCAAAACTAAACTGGCTTTGATATGTGAACTGGTAAATGAATAAATATAAATGTCAAATGTTTTCAGTACGACAGCCTTTTAACTAACAAATATGAAGCGACTACTATGGGTAATGATCGATTAACTTAGATGTATCTATGAATGTGTATCTAGATACATAGATAACATTATGGTTCCCCACAGCAGCTGGTATTTAAAGACCTGTATGGATGTCAAAGCACACAAACGTGGCTGACTGTAGGTTCAGCTGTGAATGATGTTTATTATAATTATAAGTACCTAATGATTATAAACTAACAATATTAGTTAATAGTCTTAAATTACAAATGCTAAATTACGTAAAGTTCACTTAACTGAAACCTGAACAACCGCTGAAACATTGTAACAATATTTTAATAGGTATACTATAAAATAGTTTAAAAATACCTAAATTGTTAAAAAGTAAACTATCACATATTTAGATAAAATACTATTCAAAAATAACAGTTTGTATAAATAAATATTATTAATTTTTGAGAAAATTACTCACAAAATAATATATTATTTGGTTCTGGAAATTATTGTTAAAATTGTTGATTCGACTGAATTAAACCTACGTGATTTCGAAAAGAAAAACCAATAATCTAACTGATTTTTCTTTTCTAACATCCCTTAAAACGAAATTGAATTATAATAATTAATATTATATAAGTCTAAAGTCGAATTACTATCTGACGACATGATGTATTAATAGCAGGCGAAAACTTTTTTGTTATATTTTAGATGTAGACACTAATGCAAATGAATTTGATGGAGTTACAAATGTTTAGTTTGGGGTGCTTTTTCCAAATACGTTGCTTGTTTCACTACAGGTAAGTCTGATAGTCGGCAAAGAATAAATGTTATAGAATAATAAATAATAACATATTGTCGTCAGAAGTAACCGTTATTTGGAGCGGAAGACCTTCCTACGAGTGAGTTTTGTTGTTCATTAAACCTAAAATACCGTTCAGATACGGTACCACATTTAACACGTTTAGAAACATATCAAATACCTCGATGAAGTTTATTGTAGTGAAGATAAAAAAATGTGGCCGCACCTTTCGATGTTCATAACTATTCATGTGAAGATAAGTGAAAAATAAAGTAACATTTTATTGTGCAGTATATTTATTTGTGCATAACATTATTTAACTAGGTAATTAAGATTAAAGAAACAGATTAAACAGCATATAAAAATAAACTTAAACTCTCAAATAGATTTCATAACGTAAAATAAAAAAAATCAATAAATGGAATACAAAATATACATATCTTGTTCATTTTTTCTATAGAAAGAGGGATATAAAAACAAAAATTTAATAGGTATCTATAGAAATTCATGTTGTGATATGTTTAGTTAGAATTTTGCTATAACAATGACGTCACATTGGTGCGGCCGAAGTGAAGCCTTTATATAACACAAAATAAGTTAGTCCAAAATAATTTATGATTTAGAATTACCTAAAAATATTTTACTATTTTAAGATTAATTTATGATAAAAATGATTTGAGTTTACGACTTATTCCACATTGGACAACCGCATTCATTACTTAATTATATTTCCTATGAAAAAATCGATAGGTGCCGTATGTGTACCTTGGTGCCATTCACTCAGGTGCTGTTTGAGGGTGCCCTATGTGGAATATGTCAAGTTTTCAGTATAAAGATATATATTTTTAAATTTATATAGAAACTTCATTTCAAAACCGCTGATTAAGTTTAAAAAATACTAGAAGATATAAATAAATAGGTTCTTTACTAAAATATCAAGAGTTAGTGTTATACATAGATAATACTACAGTAAATTGCCAATAACTGTTTATAAATAGTTAATATATTTACACATATAATAATATCTACTCTACTAAGTAAGCCTGGGTAAGAATATGCGTTATAATGCAACATATAACATAGAAGAGTATAACATGTACGTCTATATTTGACGCTTATTAAGCCTAGCACATTTTGTCATAAACTATTAAACGTCATTGACGTCAATAGCCCAATTGAAAATATGTTCCAATAAAATAGGTCGCAGTTTCCTTTGTTCACGATGGTGGTTTTGTTGGACAAAAAGTTGAAAATACCTTGTTCTTGTTGGTATCGCGTATTGACAATATACGTAACCAAACATAATAATATATAAGCACTTGTTTCTATTGCAATGCGTAGGTATTTGTGAAATTAATATCGTAATACAATATCAGGAAAAACTGATAATTCTTAATATAGACAGAAATTGTTTAATCATCCCAGTTGTCGTAGGTAGAATCCGGATAGGCCCACGGCGGGCGGCTCATCGTGTGTGACGAAGTAGTGTTCGTTCTGGCGTTGTAACTGAAATGTAATAATTTGGACGTCAATTAATTTAATAGTAGATAATTAGTGTACATACTGTTTTTTTTTAGATAATTTCAATCTTTGACAATGTGACGGCAAGAATTTTAAAACGTTTTAAACGATTTTGATTTCATAATATATATTTACTAAAATTTATAATTGTTTTTTTTTATTATCTTATAAAATAGCACTAAAATGAATTGAAAAATTATACTTATAAATGGATAGCTCTAACGCACTAGTTTTATATCAAGTCGATGTATAATCGCATCATATATCGCCATTGGTCTGATAGAAAACTTGCATATTAGAAACATGCAGATGAAAATGTATGTAGAATTAGAACAACTTTGTAGATTTTTTTTTAGACTTCATAGCAATGAATATTTAATTAGTAAACTATAAAATGTGTAAATGAAAAGGTATTTAAATACTTTTTTTTGGAAGAAAGAAGAAATAAGTATGATGATAAGATTTCCTTTGTTTTTTCGGTAATAAAATAAACTCCAAGTTTTGCAGAAAATAATTTTGTTTAATGATTTTATGTTTTATGCAAAAACCAAAGTTCAAAGTGTTTCGCAGTTTTGCAATAGAGTTATGCCAAAACGTAGGTACACACCTTGTGAACTAACCAAGCGTAAGTAACCAAACATCATCAATCACCATCATGATGGCTGCTTAGTTGTATGAAGGTTTTGTAGTTATTAAACTTTTATAGTCCGAAAAAAGGCATAAAATGGTGTTTACCGTGATTCGACTTGTGTATAAGATTGGGATGATGTTTGTCCGCGGCTAGTAGATTGGGTTGGCTGCAAGTCAGATTCATGCCAGGCAAGAAGAGGATCAGAATATCTGGAAAAGGAATTTTCCGTCTAATAATGTTAGCTAGGATATCATTCAAGAACATATGTAAACGATGTTGAAACAAAATACATAATTGACTTTATTATTCTAGTAGGCAATCGAGTGCTCTAAAACTTATCTTTATAGAAAAAAAACAGCTCAGATTCTTTCAGTCAAAGTTTAAATTACAAGATTAAAGTGTATGTCCAAGTTATTACGTTTACAAATGTCCTGGCTAATGAATATGAACAGTGAACAAGCTTGTCACTAGAATTCTATTAAACGTGCAAATAATTTTAACAGCATTAAGAGAGCAAGATGAACTCTTTATGCATTGGGCTATGCTGATATACGTACTCCATGTTGCCATAGAGTCCATTGTTGCCATCGCCTTCAAAGATGTTGCGGTCTCCGGTAGGTCGTGACTGATGAGGGGAAGAAGGAGGAATCATGGTGCGGTCCAGAGGATTTGGGGGAGGAGGAGTCTCAGCTTGGGGGGCAGGTGGGTTAGTTTCCAAAGTTGAGTTCTTAATTCCGTATTTGAAGTACATGACCAGACCTGGAAATATTAAAAGATAATAATAAAATAAAAATGTCAAATGAATTTGTGCATTAAATTTAAGGATAGAATATGATAAAATGACTATATGAATAGAATGTAGGTATTACAATATGATAAATAATGATAAATCCAACAAGACTGCTCCTAATCCTCCTAAAGTTAGATTTCTGAAATTAAGTATTTACTTACTACTTACACATTATTTATTAAAAAACAATAGGTAGTCTATTGTTTTTAAAAAAATAATGTGTTTCATCGTTTTTGTAAAATCCACCCTTTGCAAAATAAACATAGAGTTTATATGAGAATCCGTCAGTTTTGAAGTTAAATCTACTAGATTAAAAATATTAATAAAATAAGAAAATATTTAAAATATAATGTACAAGAGCAAAGCACGGCATCAGATAAAATAAAATAAAAATAAAAAAGCCTTTTATTTCTTACTATTTGAGTTTCCATTCACTATTTTCATTTAGTAATCTAAGTACTCGTAGTTTATATTTACAAATTTGACTAAGTATTTTTAAATTTAACCCCAGGTTGGGTAAAGGCCCTCTCCAAAGAAGCCCATTTTTCTCGGTCTTTAGCTAGATAACTCCAGTTTTGGCATCAGATAGTTTCCTATAATTATAAAGTACATTGAGGACAAACTTCAATCTTTTTTTTTAAACTTTCCAAATAAATAAAATTTACCGAGACTCATCCAAACGGTGAAACGCACGAGTGTCAAGATTGACAGATTCAGGATCAGGTAGATGTTGACTGTGATCGCGATGGTCGGCACGAAGGGCAGTCCAGGAGTAGTGAATACCAAAGGAGCGCTGTAATATAAGTAATATGATTTAAGTAAGGAATAAAACATATTACAGGCCTAACAAGAATCAAATTAAAAAATGACATCAGACACTTCAGAATAATTTTTGAAGCCTTTTTTATACTTATAAAGCCCAGGTTTTTGGTCCCAATCTAACTAGTACCTGCTGGCTGTTGATGATGCCAGGCTACTTAACAGCATCTTTACCCGTTGATGGCTTATTCGGTTACTGAAATGTATCATTCGTGTAAATTATAGTGCTGAATTTATTATACTCAGATAATGTAAGTTTAAGGAAATAATGTAAAAAAAAAGATATATGATACCTATTGTTCAAAGTTTATTGTAAAGTATATCTTATTTATTGATTGACAATGAGTGGTGAGTCAAATATTTCAGAGATATTTCTTACCGGTTTTGTGGCCTGCGAGAGATCATCAGGAGGATGGTAATGATGCCAATCAGCAGAATAAGCATGACCACGCTGGAGAAGGTTGACTCGTAAGGATTGCCATACGCCGCAAAGATGTCAAAGAGAATGATCAGGACATACATGACTCCCACAGCCTTGATCACGTACAAGCCTGTAAGGACAGGATTGTTAAAAATAACTGTAACTATACTAACGCTAAATTTTCCGTGTAGTGACGGATTAAGAATACATTATGTCACTACCCCATTTCAATCCGTAGGTGTCGTACAAGTCGACCAAGGGGGTAACCATATCCAGACAAGAGCACTGCGAGAAAAGGAACTTCGATACAAAACCCTATACCAGCCCGTCTGGCCATCGTGGTATAGTAGGCTAAATTCCTTCCAAAGTGTTTGAAGGAGACCCGAGCCCAGCAGTGGGACGTTTGTGGGTTGTAGTGATGATGATGGTACTAATGCTGATGAGGAACATTCATAAAGACAATGATTTTGTCATAAAATAATAGTTCTGGTACTCATTAACAAGTTCTTCAAGTTAACCGCAGGGTTGCCTAGTGACACGTAGTACACAGGCACCAGACGCTCGTAATGGTTGAGTAAAACCCATCTCTGTTCTTTGGTCGAGATGGTTGTGACCTTTAGAACTATGTAGTGTGTAATTAAATAAAAATGTTTGAATTAAATTAAATTTTTAACTTGATAACTTACCAGATTGTTCGGTAGCAGGTCCACAGTCAACCCAGGGGAATAGTCCAGGGCAAAGGTACGACATCGCGTGCAATTGACGAGCGATGGAGCTGAAGAATCTTCCACACGCTGTGGAACTGCCTGATGAGCCTCCACCAACTGCTCCTACATCGCGTTGAGGTACATTATCAAAGAAAAAAGAGCACATCAAATATAGGATGTTTAGGATTTAAGGATGATGGTTAAGGTTATTGTGAAGGGATGGATGTAGGAGTGATCTATATGTAAAGTTATTGAACACGATAACGTATACTTATTAAAATATATGTATACAAGTAGGTACCTATTTATCAATTAGTGGACATATTTGATAGCCTATTCGTTGTTCACTGGACACGTCTACTTTTGTTTATTGCAAATTATATAAATGTGCTTATGTTGTTTTTATACTCCTTTTCAATATGTAATGTTTTAGTTTATTTATTTATTTGGACAACCAGTTGTGAAGCTTACATTTTTTTTCTTTTCTTTTTTTTTTTAAAGACAACGCCCGCACTAGGGAACAAGCCCTGTGTCGCGGGGAGCTTTACAAACATGGAACTAACAGTCACAAAGTACACCCAGACTAGAAAAAAATATCAATGAATCACACAAATATTTGTCTCGTGTGGGAATCGAACCCACGTCACCCAGCACGGCGATGTAGTGGCTAGGTGACCACCTTAACCACTGCGCCACGGTGACAGTCAAATTGTATACTTACAAATTGTATATTTGTATACTTACATTCTAAGTTTACTTAGAACTTTTACGATTTTTTAATTATTGCATATTGACTGACTTAAACAAGTGTGAGTGTTTGTAAAACTGATTTTTGCGCATATTAGTTATTTATACTCATTTGAAATGCCTAAGTAACGGTCAAATGTAAATCATGACAAAGTACATTTGATATACCTAATAATACCTATACACGTGTAGCGGCCCTACTCGGAATGTCAATTTTAATATTATTGTCAAATGATTGAAAAGGACAGTGAAATTGTATTCAAATTTTCAAACATAGCCCATCAGAAGAATGACCTCAAAATAATATAATAATATTAATATAATAATAATATAATATTCTACCACATTTACACAGCGCCATCTAGTCCCAAAGTAAGCAATTATATTTGCTTGTGTTATGGGTACTAAACAACTGATATACTACTTAAATACACTTTTTTTTGTAAATACATACATATTATAAATAAATTACACCAGGACACAGAACAAACCTTCATCCTCATCACACAATGATTTGTCCTGGGTGGGGATCGAACCCACGACCTCCGGCTTAGCAGTCAGGGTCACTAACCACTAGACCAACAGGCCAGTCAAATATACGGAAATAACAGAAACCAAAACAAATAATTATATCTGCTACACTAATAAGCAACAATATTATATTACAGAGTCGCACATATGAATAGCTTTACTAAGCCTATTATTCGAGCTACTAAACCATTATTACACGAATGATTTACGATGTGAACATCTCAATGGATATTGGCACAATATTATTTGGTCAACGGCTAAATACACTAAGTTATTTGATAAACGTTTGTTCAATATACGTAAGTTTATACTAGAATTAACAAAGACAAGTTATCATTTGTGTTCAAAACATCAAAATACTAACTACTCGTATAGGTATACATATTATTATATTAGATCATTTACGGGCACATACTTCAACAAATCTTGTAATAACGTTTTAAGGTAGGTAAAGTAGCAAAAGTTGTGTCTCCCCTCTAATTTCTTAACCGTTAAACTTAAATATTTGAAAAAAAATAACACTAATATAACGCTAAAACAGTGCGGTGCGGCTGTCCACCACATTTTTTTTTAATAAACTTCCAACGAAAATTATTATAAAAATGATCGGAAATACTGTTTTTGTGTAATTACAAAAGGACGTAAGCGCTATGAAGATACGCTCTTTTGATGCGGAATCCTACATTGAGCATGGTCCGACGTGCTTTTAATCGGTTTTTATGAATTCACTATCATTATCGAAACCCAGTTTTGTTTAATTGTTATAAAAGCTTGTGCTTATTTTGCCATTGAAAGTTTGTAAACCTGAACCTTTTAAATAAATTTTAAAACGTAACCTTTACTCTTTCAAATTCTTTTTCCTATTTCAATTCTCTGGGTATTGAATTCCGTATTCTATTTTCAGGACTAAAGTATCATAATAGACGAAGAATATAGATAACTCGTAGCTCGTAACATTATAAATAATTATTGATGGGTTTTAACCAAAATAAACTGTATTTTTAATCGACTAAAACGGAGGTTCTCAATTCGACTGTATATTTTTATGTGAAAGGTTTGAAGCAAAGCTTTGCTGTGAGTAAAAAAAGTCGTGTAATAAAACAGAATTAAAATTAGGTATCATGTTCAAGACGGCTCACTAAGTGAAATTATGACCTAAACAAAAAGTGCGTAAGGTCTATTATTGGTTAGGAAAGCTGGTTAGTGAATCAGCTAATTGAGTGGACATAATAGGAAAGTGTGTGAAGTAAAGGAAGCATGGAGAAACAAAAGCAAGTAAAATGTATAGCGTACCGTAGAATTTGTTCTCGGTGTTGGAATTAACAAGGAAAGTGTCATCTCGTCCAAATTCTTCGCTTTCATCGCCTGGTAGGGTGTCATCCGAATCGGGCGAGCTGTGAACAGAGCCGAGTCGCTTAGCCAAAGTTTGAAGACAAAAAGAATATATATCAAAAGAATGGTTCGGCCGGCCTTTCGCGAAAGCTTCGCTAGCCATTCGCTTTGCATAAACGCTGGGTTACCTTCTGGTCACACGTCGTACCATAACGCGCTGGCTCGTAGGCATAATGTGAGTTTGGCCCTGGAAAGAACAGAAACTTAAGGTTTTATCGTTAAGTAACTGATAAATTGATTGATTGAATTAACTGATAATGGTCTGTGTGGTGAAAGATTAAGAATACATAAATAATACCACTACCCCATCTCAACCCGTGGGTGTCGTAAGAGGTGACATTCTTTGGAGGAGACCCGTGCCCAGCAGTTGTACGTTTATGGGTTGACATGATGAACTGATAATTAAAATTGCGTGAATTCCTGTTTTATAATCTCAAACAATAACATACAACGCAGTAAGTTTAAATGAACAAAAATACATATACATAACATTGAACATTTTCACCTTGATAAAGTATTGTATTTCTGTTGATAGACGAGTTTTCTGGCAAAAATATTTGAAATTTACACAAGAAGAAATCTAAACAAAGATGTTACAAATGTAAATGTAGGTATAAAATGAAATAGCGTATTTAAGTAGTATAACAGTTGTTTACACTTAACACAAGCAAATATAATTGCTTAATTTGAGACAAGATGGCGCTGTGTGAATGTGGTAAAATATTATAAAAATATATTTTACTGTCCAACGAAGCTGAGTGTCATAAAAATATAATATTCATACGCGCGGATATATTATAATATCATCATCATCATCATTTTAATCCATAAACGTCTCACTGTTGGGCTCTCCCACGGATTTAATATATTCATAACTAAATAGATTTCTTTAAGTTATAATCTTCTTTTCTGGTAACAAATACGACAAATAGTATAGAAAAAAGTATTCAATTAAGTTCTGAAAAAAAAGCAATTCAAACAAGATACAAGAAATTGAAATATTTGTATAAAGGATTAAATTCAACGTGAAAGTATTTGTTATATCGATGGTTAGACCATTATTTCTGTGTTTTCGACTTTTCAATATGATTTTATTTTGAATTTTATTTTATTCAATCTTACGGTGTATGTTAACAAATCAATACAAATTTAGGAATACCAATAGCTTATCTTTTCAAACCTAGACTTGAAATAAGTCTATATATCGCTAAGTAGACACAGCTAAGAAATTCGAAATTAATAAAATTAGAGATAATATAATATATAATAATATAATATTCTACCACATTCATACAGCGCCATCTAGTCCCAAAGTAAGTAATTATATTTGCTTGTGTTATGGGTACTAAACAACTGATATACTACTTAAATATTTTTTTTTTGTAAATACATACATATTATAGATAAATTACACCCAGATCAAGGCATAAACTTATTTTTGACAGTAAATCGACACCATAGTTAAGAAGGCACTAGGGTTTGTTTTAAGGAATACTTCTAGTTTTAAATCAATATAACCTTTAAAGATACTGTATTGTTCGTTTAATATTATACGCAGTCATCTTAAGTATGTCTCACAAGTACGGAACCCTCATTACCAAATCTATATAGTAGCGAAATCTCCCTACCCCTTCAGGGAAAAAGGCGTGATACTATGAAAACATCCGTGAAAATAACTTACGGCAAAAGTAGTCTCTCGGTTGGCACATGCAGTTCCCTCAGGATCGACCGGAGTGCGGAGACTTTGCGGCAACAGTTCAATCAGGTTCGTTGAGTTAGGCTGGTAGCGGAGGACAAGCACGCAAGTTGATACCAGGGTGTAGGCCAGAAGGGTACCTGTTGGCAACCAGAAAGAAAAAACTTATTAATTAAATATTATATACATATAATTCAAAGTCCTAACTGACTGACTTATAATTATTATCGGAGAATGTGTTGTGATATGAAGGTATCCACTAAGAAAGATCATCAAAGTTTGTACAAAGACTCACTAACTTATAGCTATCCCGTTGTCTACATCTTATATTTAAATCACAAAAAAAGAAAATTTTATTTTCTTATAAAATCTATTCTTAGCTTTCAACAGCTTTTCACGTGACGGCGTATGTCGGGAAAAAATCACATAATAAATTATAAGTATTATCTGAACACGTATTATTCTTTTGTCTTAAGTCTGTAAAAATATATATTTATTAATTAATTATAAGTAAATTTGAACGCTGTCAGTCATGGTCGTTATTTTAATTGAAGTACTCTTAATAATTTCACAAACATCAGTAGCATCAGCATCACACGAATAGAGAAAAGAATATTAAGCTGGTTTGGACACGAGAGAATGAATAAAGGAAGGGTGACAAAACAAATATATGAGGCAATGTGAAAGGAAACGTTGGAAGTAGAAGACCTAGAAGAACGTACCATGACCAAATAGGTTCTAAACGTTCTAAAAGACAGATCAGCAGTACCCTTAACCGGCGAGAATGCACGAAAAAACTGATGAATGTTGAAGAAGCGAAAAATATATGTCAGAATCGTAGCAAGTGGAAGGAAATAGTCTCTGCCTATCCCTCTGTTGGGAACGAGGCGTGATCTATTCGAGTACAGTTTCAAAAAAATTGGTGTGCTTTTTTAATTTTATGCGAATCGGTCTCAAAGTAAAGTAACATTGTAATAGAAATGTGAGATGACTTATGTATTTATTTTTAGATCATAATATCTGACTTTTACCGTTTTATAATTTTAGATTGTTTATTTTAAAACTGGTTGCTTACGGCTTCACCTGAGTGTAATTTGTTTCAGTGACCACAGCAACTTTTATTGTTCAGTTATGAATGCTTCTTGCCCTAGCAGTTTCAGTTGTTTGTTGATCGGATTCCAGTAAATTTTAATTCATATTATCCGTGGTACTTTCTTTCTAATAGGTTTAATCCAATACACATTAAATTTGTCTCCCGTGAGAGTTCTGAGCTAAAGGAAGTGAATATTTTTATATAAATGCTGAACAAGTAATGGAAAATTCAAACCCACGACAGGACTTGAACCCACAACCCTGCCATTCCGTGTGCAGTGCTCTGCCATCTGAGCTACGCGGGTGGATGTCCCTGAGATCGAATTTATTCATTACCTGTTAATATGATGACATCATGACAACGTTTTACATAAAATGTTAAACTATGGCAAAGGAATATTTACTATAAAGATGTGAATAATTTGTCTCAACTTCATCTTACTTATTAAATTCGTTGCGGGTTGAATTAATGTCATAATTCGATGCTAGCAAGTTTTCGTTTTTCATTATAAGAGAAAACGCAATAACTGATATATCGACAAAGGGTTTGTAAATTTTATTGAAATGTTTATACTTTATTGCACACAAAGAAAATACATAAAAATAATTTTACAATATACATAAAAAATAAAAAGCATACAAAGGCGAGCTTAACTCAGAATTGAGTTGTACTTTCATAGTAGGTATTCGATTTCAATTGTATTCGTATTACTTTCCTTTTACTAAAAATATCTCCAATCATTGGTCTTCCTCTTATATTGGTAACGCAGCGGGAGCGTCTCAGCCAGAGGCCTTAGGTTCATTTTCCAGGCCGGACAAAAATTGGATGCGTTCTTATGTCACGAATTTCTTAAAGTAAATGCAAGGCTGATCCTTGCATTTAGAAAGTTGCCCGGTGTATGACAAGGCTCGAAGTCTATTACATGGGACCTAATCAAGCTGGTGAAAACAGAAAAGGCTACCCCATCTGTAAAAAAATTCGTAAAATAGCGAGTTACGTATATATCTATATAACTCGCTATTTCACGATTTTTTTATTATAATATATTTTTTATATAATAATAATAGACTATCTATATATTATGTATATAATATATATAGATAAATTCATTGTTATCCGTGTAGTGACAAAAGAAAATTACTCGAAATAGATCGATCGTTCGTTACAAAGTAATTCTACATGAATGCGATTTATTAGCCAAAAGGCTGTGGAGCCTACTGTCATTTCGACAATAATACCACTGGCCTGTTGGTCTAGTGGTTAGTGACCCTGACTGCTAAGCCGGAGGTCGTGGGTTCGATCCCCACCCAGGACAAATCTTTGTGTGATGAGCATAAAGGTTTGTTCTGTGTCTGGGTGTAATTTATCTATAATATTTATCTATAATATGTATGTATTTACAAAAAAAAATGTATTTAAGTAGAATATCAGTTGTTTAGTACCCATAACACAAGCAAAATATAATTGCTTACTTTGGGACTAGATGGCGTTGTGTGAATGTGGTAGAATATTATTATTATTATTTAATGTATAAAAATTCTGCGAATTTGACCAAAAGGCAAGTGAATGGCATGCAAAATATTCAGTCTAATTTCGACTTCGACCGGCAGTTCCAATGAATAACTCTTTGAAGAATTAACGTCAGTTAGTAATGTGACTGTCACTAATCCGTGAAGTGTCGGATTAAGGATACATAATGTCACTACCCCATCTCAACCCGTGGGTGTCGTAAAGTGCGACTAAGGGAAGCTCATGCAGACAAGAACACTGCGAGAAAACGAAAATTCGAAACAAACCCTCTACCAACTCGTGTGGCCAAATAGTAGTAGGCCAGTAGGCTAAATTCTCTCCACATTCTTTGGAGGAGACCCATACACGGCAGTGGCACGTTTATGGGTTGAGAAGATTGTTATTAGGCTTATTACAACGCAAAGAATTTAACGTAACTAAAAATAAAACATTATAAACTAAAAGATAATGTTACATTAGATTTAATGAAATTTATTATAAGTAAGCACTTTAGATAGCAACTTTCTAATAGATAGATACTAGAGGAAAGAATCATTAATTTTAATAGCACACTGTCATGTAACATTATATTATGAGTGAACTATATTAATAAAGTTAGTCTTGCTCTGCTTTTAACGTACAACACAATAAAAAAGAAAAGTTCATGTGTCTTTAAAGAGCTTCTCGACTCCGCAAGAAAATTACTCGTCGCTAGGCCACGTTGTTTTTACCAGACTGCAAAAAAGGAGGGTAATTTTTTTGTATGTTGTAGTATGTACAAACACGAGCAGTTGTTGAAAATTAAATTATGTATACTGTGGCATATTGGCAACGTGTTGAAAATTTGAATGAAAAGTTGCACTTTGATAGTAATTAATTTCAATGAATGTATGTAGTTTGGACAAACTATATTGGCGGAAATTAGGTGAGGCCTATGTTCAGCAGTGGACGTCATTGGGCTGATATGATTATTATGATGATGATATTTACACACCTCTCTGTATCACAGAGTTAGGTGACAACCTTGTGCGAGAGATAAAGGATTTATTTATTTATTCCGTGACTTCGTCCACGTGGACGACTATCCCCGCATCAATGTTTTTTTTATTATTATTTACCGTGAGTCCTGATATTTTTTCCAAAATTAAAGTAGCCTAAGTTACTCCATGTATTCCTTGTCTCCATTAGCTATCCACCATTCAAGCAAAGTACAAAAGCAAGTCCGGAAACCGGTTCAGTCGTTTCCGAGGTTACCTCAAACAAACAGTCTGACAGACAAAAAATTTACACGTGTGTTTTTGTTTTAATTAAAATACATATAATATTATTATGCGCAAAAGTGTTATATGCATGTAACCAATAATTTTCAATAAAATTTCTAAGGATTGGAAATAATTAACAAGTGTGGCTTTCAAAAATAAAGTTAAATCACTACTAATTGATAAAGCTTATTATTACATTACTGAATTTCTAGATGAAAAAATATTATTGTCATTCATAATTAATATACTGCTATTATTATTAATATTTGACATAATGTTATTTCTAATTTTGCTAATGTTATGTAATTTTGATTTATATAATTATTTAAATTAATGACTACCTGCCTCATAATATTTGCACGCCATTGTATAATGACAAACATGTCAGCTCTAATTAATATAACATCTTGCATGCAATTGTATGTACACACAAGATCTATCTATCTATATATCCATATGCATACTCTAAAAAGCTGTTATTTTGATATTACAAGCGACACTTAATTTTATTATTAATTATAGGCACTTAACTACATGGAATCAATAACCAGCTTATTAGCACTCAATAGTTCACAGAAATTCGGCGTTTCACCAATTAATTTTGCGAGGGTTATTCTGTCTATTGTAGGTATAATAAAATAAAAATATTTAAATATTTTGGGCGATATTATATAATATCGCCGCTCTCACCGAATAATATCGTAATCGTAAAATCTAAATTTTACAGGAAAATAAAATACGGTTTTTGGCTTCTAACTTTTTACTAGGTTTACATAGAAAAATCATTTATTTACCAAAAGATAGGTATTTATTTCTTGGATATTATGATAACACGTGCAAACTTTTTTTATAGAAGCTACTTGTTTCACAACGCGTGGGGTAAATAGCGGAAGTCCCATTTTGAATTCCTGATTATGACGTTGGTTTGGTCTTGGGGTGAAACAGAAAATTCAAAAAAAGTCGTTCCGCGATTGACACCGTAGTCCCAAAGTTTCGTGGTCCCAATGTTACATGGCAAAATAAATCTATTTTTGTTCTGTCCAGCAAAGCCATCAGAATAAAATGATATGTAATAAACAGCTTCCAATTTCGTTTGCGTTCATTTTTGCAATAGAAAGGTGCTAAACATGTCAATACTCAATATAGTATGTAAAAAAATATTTTAAGTCGAATAGTACAGGTAAATTCATTACAAAATGACTATCTCGAATATTCTGAAAAAAAAAACCACAACGTGTAATCAATCCTCTAGAACAATAATTCCCAATAAAAGTACTTCTATAGTAATAATCGATTACGATACTATTCGGTGAGGGTGGCGAATGATGTTACATATGTTCAGCAGTGGATGTCATTGATATAATGATGATGATATGATGTTATAGTATAAATGGACTTACTATGTTCTGTAATAATATTATAATTTTAGCAGTAACGTATTCTTTTGAATAATAATGTATAAAACAAATTAATAATACGTACGTAATAAATATTAAATTTTATTTTGAAACAATAATAACGTTCGAAATGCATATCAAATTAATTACAGCCAATGAGTTCATCGTAAATTGAGATCGATAAAACCAATATGTATTACCCAGAAAGCACGACCGCGACCTCGAATGTTGAAATAATTTGTGCATATTTAATAACAGGAATTAATTATTATTATTTTGTGTGAGGTCTATGTTCAGCGATGGACGTCATTGGGCTGATATGATGATGATGATAATGATTTAATAAAACAATAAGAATTATCTATGACTTATGTATCTTGTGCTCAGTCATTGGTAAAACTAAAATAGTAGACCCGTAAATTTTAAAATAAAACAAACAAAAGTACATACATACATACATATAGATCACGCCTCTTTCCCAACAGAGGAGTAGGCAGCGACCATTTCCTTCCACTTGCTACGATTCTGACATACATCTTTGGCTTCTTCAACATTCATCAGTCTATTCATGCATTCGAGAATGTATAAAAAACAAAAGTAGGAATACAAATAAGGAAGTCTGCCACGGAAGTCTGTCACAAGTAAGCTTCTGTTATTTTTAATAAGAAGTTAATATATTTTAGTTATATAGATTTTTTAATCACGAGGTTAACCCAGAAACAAAATAAAACTAACTGTAAATTTTATTTTTGTTAATTATGGACTATCGGATTTTTCGCTTTCTTGCACACTGAACGTGATTCTAGTTTTTGATTTACCAATCAGACTGGCAGATGGACAATTGATCCTTTAAAGAGTTTTATTGACGAATAACCTAATTGTATCATATATTTATATTAATTAATTTTATTAACATTGTTACTAAATTTTAAATTAATTAAATTATATGACTATGATTTTCATATTGTTACTCATTGCCGTTCAGTGAAAATACAGCTACAAATACAAAATGGAACGAAACTGAATATAAAATTTACAGCAGTATCAAAACGTAATAAAATAATTTGATTATCTTAAAAAAATGTATATGAATCTCAATAAAACGGTGAAATAACGATTCGTGCAGTGACAGACAGGCGTAATACTATGTTCTGTTTATATGAGAGCCTCCGAACTATGTGTTGAAATGAAATGAAATGAAATGAAATGAAATCTCGTTTATTCATCTAGGTTACAAGGTAACACTTATGAAAGTCACAAGAATGTAACAGGTTATCCGAAATGTTGTGTCAGCAAATTTGCCTACGACCATGTTATCATCAAGACCCATTACAATACCAGAATAATATTTACAGATATCCGTGTAGTATCGGATTAGGAATATGCAAGCAAGAGTAAGAGTAAGAAAAGGAAAATTCGAAACAAACCCTATACCAATTCATCCAGCCAGCGTGGTATAGTAGGCTAAATTTCCTCCACATTCTTTGGCGAATACTCGTGCAATGAGACGTTTATGGGTTGAAATGATGATCTTAAAAAAGGGCAAAAAACTATTATTCATTATATAAACGTGCCTATTAACAAATTTATTTCTAAAAATTTACCAAAAAAAAACTACGAATCAATAATTACAATGTATTCAAAGTTCAAGTTGTCTAGACGATTCTATGCAGTTTCGGCATTGAAAAAGTTTCAAACTCGGATTCGTTTTCCTTCCCGAAAGTAGGTCAAGGTGACTGGCATGAGCTTGAAACTCCTGTATATAGACTTTGGGTGTTAATATCACTCCTCGTGTTATCTCCAATAACGGTTAGTAGAGTTTACCCAACGTAAAGGAGCTGTTTTTGTTTGAGGTTAATTTATAAAATGTTGACATTTTCCTTCAGAAATATCTCAGTTATTTTCAGAGGAATAAGTAAGTTAATTTTGTAGCAGTTACGAAATTTCTGTATGGTTTGAGATGCATATATAGGCAAATAATTCCTAGCTCAGAGATTCATTCTAAAACATTGTAAATACAGCGTCAAAGGGTGATATGCGTTTGTATTTGACTACTGTGACATAACTATGCAAGCTGATATCTATGGTTTCACTTATTAATTCAAATGTTGTATTTTGCTAAATATAGGTCATAGAGATTGTAGGTACACGGTACATTACAATTTTGTAATGTACCGTGTACTTACATACTATATTACAATTAGATGAAATAATACAGAAGTCATAATCACAGTTAAAATGAACTTGATAATACTTACGTTTATTTTAAAAACGTTAGTTGGAATAGCAAAGTTAGCTTTAAATATCTATTGAGTAAGCTTGATAATTGTCTGAACACCAATGGAAAAGGTATTATACTGCTGTGAAATTTGAAACTAGTATACTATAGGCTCTATAGATAGAGGAGAGGAAATCCGAGCCCAGCATTGGGATTTAATGGGTTGCTGATGATACCATAGGGATTTACTTTTATATATACTCCATACGTTTACTATCCTATTTATTTGTCACATTATGAAATGAAATGAAATCTCGTTTATTCATCTAGGAATGTAACAGGTTATCCGAAAAGTAGTGTCAGCAAATTTGCCTACGACCAGTTCACTGATGGTGTGGAGCTATGAGAAGTACTGGCAAGAACTCTTTTAAAAAAAATTGATAGTTACAATCTTTTGTGATTAAGTGAGATAGAAACCTAATTTCTATAAATGTGAAAGTAAGCTTGTTTGTTTGGTTTTCACGCCTTAACCACATAACTGATTATTATGAAATAGCCTACAATCTGAAGGATGCTACTACTACTATTTTAATAACAAACCAAGCGGACGCGGGCACGGTTTGGCTCAAAATATTATATTTTTATTGAATCAAACGTGAAACATACTCGTAAGTGGAGTTATATCGTCTCCCATACTTTGGTTGTGTTGTTTGCTATTCCCCAATAATGTATGGCTTAAAATACTCAGTATCACAATTCTTATAAGACAGAATTTTTTCTACGAAACCGTTTGAAGCGTTCACACAATTATTGTACTATAATATTTAGAAGTATTTTTGAAAGACGTTCTTACGAGTATAATATATGTTTTTTGTGTCATATCTCAGATATATATTTGTATCATAAACGTAATTATTGTTTCTTAGGTACCTTTTAGGCCTCGGTGGTCCATCAGTAGTGTGTACAATCTCTACGCAAGAATTCCCGCGAAAGATCTCCGGGTTGTGCTAATTTGGTTCTGGGTTTTTTGTCATTCTCATTCATGTGATTTTCTTTTCTTAGTTAGCCCAGTCAAATGAGGAATTATTATTCTGAGCAGAAACCACTTAAATGACTGGACTATCTGCAAATGTGCCCGGTTAATGGAAACAGGCTTGACGTCTATAATAATAATCCAAACGTACCTAGTTGGTAAATGCAACTCTGTCTAAAAAAGGCGCAGTACTATGTTCTGTTTATATGAGAGCTTCCGAACTATGCGTTATCATCGTGACCCATTACAATACCAGAATAATATTTACATATTATTATGTAAAGACGTCCGTGTAGTGACGGATTAAGAATACATAATGTCACTACCTCATTTCAAACGGGAGTCTTACAAGACTACTAAGGGACTAACTTTATGCAACAAGAGCACTGCGAGTAAAGAAAATTTGAAACGAAACCCTATACTAGCTAGATGGGTTGCCTCTAGCTCGCGTGGTCTAGTAGATTAAATTCCATCCAAAATGTTTGGAGGAGACCCAAGCCCAGCAGTGGGACATTAATGTATGGGTTGTAATGATGCGATGATGTAAAGTTTCAACAAAATCCATTATAAGTTATAGCGTGAAAAAAAAACATCAACACAAACTTTCGAATTTATTGAAGTATTGGTAGAAATTTGTTAGTCCGTTTGTTGTTTTACAAAGCGGTTGACGTCATTCAACTGATATTATGCGGACGTATGTCCCCCAAATTGATATACATTTAATATAATGATATTAAAATATTCTTAAATGACGTCTTTTTACCCGACTTCGCGACGCAAAGGAGTGGTGTGTTTATCCGCCTATACATGTATTATGTATGTTCCTTTGAAGCACTATACAGACCAAACGCCTGGGCCGATTTTTATGATTCACACGTCAATCGATTCCTCTTAGTCCGGCGAGTATCACTAAAGACATGACGTTAGTGAAAATTCAATATGGCGAATACTGGACGCCATACTGTGAAAATGAAAAAAATGAATGTCAACAAACTATGTCAAATGTGGTATCGTTAAATAGGTATTTAAAAGTCATTGTTAGTTTATTTTCAACATTTTTAGATTCAACTGACCATTTAGGATTTAAAGTTGCGTAACAACCATTCTCGCATGTAGGTTTTTAGACAGTAGAAATTTACGATGAAAAGACGAATTCGTATGACTATGCGTGTGAATGTGGATGGACATATAATAAAGTATCTAATGTCTGACACGATCGCCATCTCCAACTTCAAACGATTTAGTACTCAACTTCAGTTGAAAAACAATATACCTACTTATCTATACATATAAAATGCTTTGTCCTGAATGACTGACTGAATGATGGATCAACGCACAGCCTAAACCGCTGATCGTAGAAATCTGAAAGTTGGAGGGTGTATTCTTTGTTTGACGTAGACATCCGATAAGAATGGATTTTCCGAAATTCTACCCTTAAGGGGCTGAAAATGGGGCCAAAGTTTGTATGGAACAACGTGATTCCTAGGTCCATTCTACTTCAAATTTTGCATAAATATTCTTTAACAGAATTGATGGAAGACGTGTTTCATATTTTATTGAAATTCATTCAAAAATCTCACAGGATAGATAAAAAAACAGGATTTTCATTTTACGTAGTACAGTTTTCGTAACTATGGTTACTAAAAAATTCAAAATTTGGCATGTTCAATTTTATAAAAAAATATAAAAAAAGATTTTTTAAGGACAAGTTTTCAATATACAAAAACGTGAACTAAAAGGTAAAAAATAAATTTAAGGGCCAGATGTTTTCAAAATGTAAAATCTAAGTATATAAATTTTAAAAGCTTGAGGCACTGATATTATTATGCCATCGGGTTTCAGAAACTTTATTCTCATTAAGAATTACATTCACTTACATGAGAACATAATTATAAAACATGTATCGAACGGTGTGATTGATGCCATCTGGTATTCTCTCGTTTTCCATAAACTCATTTGTACTATTATTGTTTGCTATTATCGTCCTTGCTCATAATATTTACTTGCACTATTATCATTTATATTAATAACGTTTGCCATATCAACTTACTAGTCATAACTTTTATTATATATTGGTTTACTATCCCATGTCAGTGTATGCCAAATTACAGCTCCATCGGATACCTACAAGTGGTCATAAAATGATTTGCCAGATTTGAAAGTTACATACGTACAGTGCAAGTTAATAGAAAGCTTGTAAAAATAGGGTAAACTATACTACTTCATTAGTTTTTGGCACTATGTATTTTAAATACGAATATGAAGAATATTATTAATTGCTGTAGCACAAAATACGTTGACATATGTTTTTATTTTTCATATTAAAACTAGAAAAATTACACATTTATATTTACACATACTAGTTTCCGCCCGCTGCTTCACCCGCGTGGTATGTATTTTATACCTATAAACCTTCCTCTTTAATCAGTCTATCTATTAAAAAACCGCATCTAAATCCGTTGCGTAGTTTTAAAGATTTAAGCATACATAGGGATGTAGGGACAGAGAAAGCTACTTTGTTTTATACTAAGTAGTGATTATAATATATATATAACGACAAATCACTTTTATTTTGGTTTTATTTCAAATAAACATTCATTTATTCATTCATTCATTCATACTTGGAGTTTCATAATGTTTGGAATTAAACTGAACACATTGCTTTTGAAAGTAACATCACAATATACCAATTCGAGATTTTAATTAAGTAGCTGGTTAGTGGTCACGTGGACTCGGCTTTGAGCGGAAACATAAGATTAATAATTGTCATTGGATGTGACATGCGTGTAATAATATTCTACGAAAACCAGTAGAATATTTGCGAATTGGGTCACTGTTCTGCATTCAATTAGTTTAAAACTCTGAGCGTTTGTGTGGGTGAACAAATCTGTTAGATGCAGCAAATTTAATCTAGCGAAGCGGCCTTCTCTCGTCTGCATCTACGATAATAATAATAATAATATTCTACCACATTTACACAGCGCTATCTAGTCATTAATTATTATATATGAGTTTGAAATTTTTTTTTTTGTAAATTATAAGTTCATATTATAGATAAATTACGCACAGACACAGAACAAACCTTTATGCTCATCACACAAAGATTTGTCCTGGGTGGGGATCAAACCCACGACCTTAGCCTATTTCCAGCAGCGGACGGCATTGGGCTGATATGATGATCATGATTATGAAACAATACTAATATCTCTTTGTCAGACATTTCTAACGGCTACTAGCCCACACGCCTTTCAAAATTCGAACATTTGTTAAAAATTGTCTATTAGCTCCGTTTAGGAGAGCCCAACCGGGCGAATAAGGACATAATTAATATTATAAAGCTGAAGAGTTTTTTGTTTGGTTGTATGGGCTAATATCACGAACTGCTAGTCCGATTTAAAAAAAAAAACATTAGTGTTGTATGGCCTATTGGTCGAGGAAGGCTATAGGCTAAACATCACGCTTCGGCCAATATGAGCAGTGGCAATAAAGAGCGACGGGAGCGAACCCGTGCGGGGTTTCTAGACTTTGATATTTTTATTACTGTTACTTCTTAAATAATTTTGTATTCAGTTGATTTTATAATAACGCCAAAATATTAGCCTATAGAGCTTATAATGCGTTTAAGAATACTCAATTTTTTTTGATATTTCATGCTGTCTGGGGTTGCTATTACTAAAATGAATGAACCCATTTTTGAAGAAACATCAAATTATTTAATTATATATTTTTATACATAACACTGAACAACTATAAAATGCCATAATCTTATTTTGTCTTAGTAACAAACGTACACGCACTATCTTTTGATACAACGAGAATTTTATAACGTATCTGAATACGAAGTTAAACTTTTTTATTAAAAACAATTAACAAGCTTTTCTATTCTATTACATTTAATATTAAGGAAGAGTACACACCTACTTATTTAAAGCTAAACCTACTTATATAAAACTATAATTATGATAATAAGAAATGTCATTTTGTAAAATAACATGTGCTATTGACAAGGTAATAAAAGTTTTACAAAAAAAGGGTGATAAATCTAAAAAAAAAAATTAAAAGGCGGATGGGTGTTAGGCGTCAAAATCGGTGGCATCATCGTCAAAATCATCGTTATCAAAGTGTCGCTCATTAAGTAATTAAGTTGGGCGAAGAAGCTGCACGAAGATAAGAACCGCACTCCAATATGCCCATAAAACAAGCAGCATGAACCGCAGAACTGAAAGAAAATGAGTTATTGGGCATCATAGTATTTAGGACAAGCCATTTTCCAGACGTTCAAACACAATACTCCATAATAACCAGTGTGGGTTCTAAAACTTTTCTGTTTAATCCTTCAGTACTTAAGACCAAGGATAAGGAAACTGGATAAGATAAATCAACTTAAACTTAATTTTATCAAATTATTTGGTAATATTTACCAGTTTTAGAAATTAACAATAAAAATATCATTTTAATGTATGTCTACTTTTGCTTAATAAGTTTATTCAGTCCTTTGTCTATGTTACCTTAACGAAAATAATCCTTAAATATGAACTTAGTTATTAAAGGTTTACCATCGCACCGCTCGCCATCGGCAGGGAGTTCATCCCCACACCTTGGAACCGAAATGGTCTCGTACCGCGCGGTTCCAGAGGAATTTCCTCCCAAGAACTATCAGGTTGTGGAATAAACTCCCTAACGAGGTTTTCCCAAGAGACTACAGTATGGGGTTCTTCAAAAAAGGAGTGAATAGGTTTTTTAAGGGTCGGCAACGCGCTCGTGATGCCCCTGGTGTTGCAGGCGCCCATAGGCTACGGTAACCGCTTACCATCAGGCGGGCCGTACGACTGTTTGCCACCGTCGTGGTATAAAAAAAAAGGTACAAGCACACAACAGCTAGATAATATTAATATCTACTGCTATAATCTAATAACGTCATAAAGTAGGCTAAATTCCCTCCACATTTTTTAGAGGGGACCCCTGCCTAGAAGTGGGACGTTTATGGGTTGAAATGATGATGATAATCTAACATATAAAATAATTTTGATAAGATTGTGGACTCGACTTTAATATAAATGTACTTTCAATAACGTGTGTATGGGTACCAGTTATTTCAAGAAGTGTATGAGTACGAGCCGTTCCAACAGTGGACGATCTAAGGCTGATATATAATGATGATGGAACAATAGTGAATAAACTATAGAGAAAAGGCTTCGTATTTTCAATGCGGTATCTTATAACGTTCTATGAAAAATAAAAACGGAAGCATTGTTGAAAATTGTTGTGAAAACTAATACTGTTTGAGAAATAACAAACTTTAATAAGCGTATTTTATAATGCGCTAAGGGATCACTTCCACGAGCGAGAGAATCATTGCGATATTATCGTCGTACTACGTATTACTATATAGAGTGTATACAAACAGAATGTGTCTACACGCGGCGATATTATTGCGGCGGGAGAGTTCATAGAAAGATTGTAACGAACTGTAAAATATTATTTTTAATCTGTGTTTTATGTTTTATGATCTATGTATACATAATATATATACACATAATAAAATATTTTTCTTTCTATCTTTCTCTCTTTCATAGAAATACGTAGAAATCGCCGCGATTCTCTCGCTCGTGCAGCCGATCGTGGTAAGAATTCGTGTTGTTCCTAAATACGAACTGTGTACATGGCTCTGTCATTGATCAAGAAAAATTCTTTTCCTTGACGTGCCTAGGATTAACGTTCTCGAAGTTTTAAGCCTGAAAGTAGTAGTTTGGTAAGAGTCAAGTGTCACCCCTTCTGTCAGCTAAATGGTTGGTATTGGCCAGGCTTTATAAGTTTACGAGTAATAGCCAACCAACAAATAAAATATACTTGGAAAAGTAAACATTATTGTACACATTCATTCATTGAAAAGTTACATATATAATGTTGTTAGCTGGATTAAAGAAATCTAAATTTAAATTTAGAGGCAATAAAAATAAACTAATATAAATCCGATCGTCATTAGTAAATAAAGGCAACAGTTTTTGCTGAGCTAAACGTAAAAAAATTTAGTGGACACGAAAATATTTAATAGAACGAGTCGCAATCAAATACTTCGAATAATGTTAATTTCTCGTAGCTAATTGCTACGAGCTACGCATTTGCTACGCACCGTAGCATCTGAACAAACAATTTTTTGTTCTACTGTACTTCTATGTTTTCTTGTAAGAACTACCCGGTAACTAAGATCTAAATAGTGTGCCAACATATCTGTACTGATGAAAATTATGAAAAAATACAATAACGATTTAGAAGACATTTTAACTTTCAATAAAAAATTAAGGTTAGGTGTGCATAACACCTAATCTTTATTTTTGCTTTAACTTTCAATAAAAAATAAAGGTTAGGTGTTATGCAAATAAATAAATATCAGACTAAAATTGAATGTAACTCATGCAAGAAATAATAAATTGAAGCTGGCTTTCTCACTGCAAAAATTAAAAAACATTTTCTATAAAATTCAGTCTCGTAACTGTTTTACCTCGATGTGTGAACTCAATTGTGCAGACGCCCAGTTTAGCTATAATGGTGGTTCAGTTAGCTAGCGTTTATAATTAGATTTTTTTGCATCCCGTTTTACGCTATCAACAAACTGCGTCTACCTAATACGTTTAGCCTAGATATAAACTACAAAGAAATTCCGTAAAATTAAATCAAAAATTTAAATAATGTCCGTATTTGTTGAGGGTTCTATAAACATGATTTAATTACCTAAACTGCTATACTTATACACAATACCTGCATAACATTGATTAAGCTTTGTGTTAACTGAACAATATTCACTTTAAATAAGTATATTTTGGAAAATAAATCTAATCTGAGAACGGATGTTAAAATTATTTTTTCAAGCTGCAGAGGGCAGTGGATACTACTGGAGCTCTTGTTTCTCGGAGCGTGCAACAATATATTGGATGTTTATAAATTTATTCTAAGTAACTGGCCGGTGTTTCAAAAGAAATGTACCCTGTTGATGGCAATAGGCTAGCACCATATTACATACGACGACAAGCGATGGTGGCCGGATGGATAAGTGACCGGTATTCAAATCATACGGTCCAAGTTCGATTCCAACCAGCAGTCCAATGATTTTACTTTGTGAATTATTATAAACAAGTCAAGTGACAAACTCATCGTTGTAGCAAGGAAGCCTCTCATTACATCTAATCCAAAAATAATAATAATAATTAAAAAAAAATCTATATGGGACTACAATGAATGGGTGTGATATATCCCTGCCTACCCCTTTGGAGGATAGGCGTGACGATATCTGTTAATTTTAATTGTTGTGTTGACATATCTAACATTCGAAAGCTCATTTAGACCTGGTCTGAGCAATAGTTCAAATTACAAAATTAGAAATACGAATCATCAAATCGATACTCCTATTTGTTCAATTAGTGCTTTTTGTTATGGCTACATTGACGAGATCAAAAAAGTAACTCAATTATTTTTGTTTATCTCATCCAATGAAAGGTCGACATACTTAATTATAGAATATATCGGTTACATGGCAATACGTCACTAGTGACTAGTATTACTGTTTATATTTTTATCATGATCAAGATTAATTCCCAATTTTGTTATTATGTTCCTTTTTCCTCCGGACATGAATATGTGCCTAATCATCTTTAATGAGGTAATTATTGTCGTTTATAATGTTTTTGTATCTTATGAATTGATTTCTATTTATATGTTTTGCAATATTGTGGTATTATATGTTTTGGAAGCCTATGAATTGTTCTTATGAATTGATTTCAATATGATTTTGTATCTCTAAATAAGTTATACCAATTAATACCTAGTTCTTAAAATTGAACTTGCCGACTTTATGAACGAAAAATTCAACATAATATTATTGGTCACTGGTACGTAGTTCTTTTTATTTTGAGTTCTAATTATTTCAACTTTAGTTTTATCATAATATGTCTCGTTTGCAAATATAAGTACATAATCATTTTCATTTCAAACCATAAACGTCTCACTGCTGGGCAAAGGTCTCCTCAAAAGAATAAGGAAGGAATTTAGCCTACTATACCACGCTGGCCAGACGCGTTGATATAGGGTTTGTTTCGAATTTTCCATTTCTTACAGTGCTCTTGTCTAGATATGTTTACTAACGTAGTCACTTTTTACGACACCCACGAGTTGAGATGGGGTAGTGACATAAGGTGTCGTATTCTTAATCCGTCACTACACGGAGATTAGTACATAATATTCTTACATAATTTTATTTCAAAAATGTTTTAAGAACATCTTAAAACAGATAAGTAGTACTTTACCAAAATTTATTAGTAACAAAACAAACATCATTGTATTTGTTTTATGTTTATCGAAACAGTGTTGTCATAATATTATCCTAAAATACCTGAAAACTAAAAGAATTTCTTATATCTGAAAAAAAAACAAATTACATCATTTCATCTAGCAGTTTCTTGTTTACTTCCAGAGATTTAGACTCAGTTGTGAAATTTAAATAATTTACTGCTAAATCAAACGTACCTCTATGAAAGTGTTTGTACAATAATTTTGTCGCCACATCTCATTAATATATAATAATAATAATATTATAATACTATTCTACTACATTCACACAGTTCTAATGTATGTAATTCTAATATGAATTATTGTAACATCAATATTTGCAGCACCTTCTAGAGATTATGAAAAATATTAACCTGAAATTATTAAGTAGTACTTACCAATGCTCATCATTTCCACCAGGACCTCCAATTGGATCAGAAGAGCCACGAAGGAAGCCGCAATACCTCCGCAAATGGTTGCAAAGGCCGGTGTACCAGTACTTTCCGATATGGTAGCCAGGCTCCTGAACAAAAGAAAATAAACAATTCATTACAAGTTCAGGTTAAGTTAAGTAAACTAAGGTTATTCTAAAGATGGATACGTCCTTGATATTATTTCTAGAATAAAACTTACAACCTACGTAAAAGATAAAGATAAGTTGAATCTTTTGTCATAGTTGGAAACAACATTGCTCCGTATTTATTAATTAGTTGAGGTAAGGGTCTATTAAGTACTCGTATCACAACCACACCAAACCGTTGCGATAAAATTGTGGTCGCGCTGTGGTTACGTGTGAATATTGCCACTGTGGCCTTTTGCGGTTTCGTTGTATTTAACGTAAAATTTGGCTGTGGTTGCATTGTCATTAGGTGTTCCGATGTGATTACGTCATGGCTGCGATCTGGTCTGAGTTAAAATGTACCTATAGCATCGCACAAATTACATACAATGAGGAAACTACTTTTTATATTATTATAATCTTCAAATATGTATACCTAGATAACAATATTCTGTTTCAAGATCAATTTATTCGTAACCTGTAGCTTCTGAAATAAACTGATTTACATAATGTATGGGTGTCACTCTGTTCGCGATGTAGAAAGATATTGCATTGACATATTTTCGTTACCTGAACATTTTAAACCAGTCTGGTACCACGTCACTCGACTATCGAATTATTGTAGTATTTAATCAATGATATTTAAATAATGTTACACCTACGCTAAAAATGACACCGCATGTACACATTGAGATATTATTTTACATCATTTTTAATTTCAATTCGTAGCAAGTGGAAGGAAATAGTCTCTGCCTACCCCTCTGTTGGGAAAGAGGCGTGATCTATATATATGTATGTATCAATTCCATTTAATATCGCTTCAATTAGAACGTTTCTGAATGTTTACTTTGCATGTGACAAATAGGTGCCTGTTTACCCGACTGACAGGAAGGGTATTGTTTTTCGCGCGTATCTTGTATGTTTGGAAATTTCTTTTTTCCCACGTTTCTTCCAAACGACTGGAAGAATTTCGACAATTAAGGTATCATTAGATTCTTCTCAAAAACCCAACTGTCCTTAGATAGGTATTACAAAAAAAAAACAAAACGGCGGTCTATTGGCGCCAAATTGTAGGAAGTTAAATTTTTTTTAACCAAACTTGTCGAGTAGTGTATCATAATAAAGGGAATCAAAGGGCGATTCCATATATTCAAAAAGAGATTATACATAATTGAATGGAGTCAAATTGTAAGTAGTTTTTTTTTTAACCAATCCTATCGAGTAGAGTATCAAAATAAAGGAAATCAAATTTTACGGTCTTTTTAGTGCGTTGCTTATCTGTTAATTTTTTGCAGTCAGGTATTTTAATTATATTTACTTGTTAATTGTATAATATTATTTTGCCTCTCCATATATATAGGAGAGGCCAACGTCCAGCAGTGGACTGCAATAGGCTGAAATGATGATGATGATATACGTCGGAGTAAAAACGAAATTGCCAATTAATTAACATTATTGGGAAATTGCTTTAAACACGAGACAAATATTTGTGTGATTCATCGATATTTTTTTCAATTTCAAGTCCTTTAATTTTTATGTCCGCGAGACAGGACTTGTTGATCAATATGGGTCTTGGCATTTAAGAAAAAAAATTGATTTACTCAATTTACGATTGTTCCGTGTAGTGACGGATTTAGAATACATAATGTCACTACCCCATCTCAACCCGTGGGTATCGTAAAAGGCGACTAAGGGAATACCTTATGCAGAAAAGAGCACTGCAAGAAAAGGAAAATTCGTAACAAACTCTATACCAACTCGTCTGGCCAGCGTGGTATAGTAGGCTAAATTCCATTCACATTTTTTGGAGGAGACCCGTGCCCAGCAGTGGGATGTTTATGGGTTGAGATGATGATGATGACGATTGTAAATCCGACCGCCTAAACTTAATTAAATTATAATTATTATCACTGACATGATGTTTTACAGGGCTAGAGTGTGTAGCATGATTTTCTATTTCAGATACACAAATGTGTTCGTTTAAATGACGTTGCATATTAGATATTTATATGTCAATGCTGAATGCTGAAAGTTCAGGACATAATTTTCTTGCCGGCTCAATGCGGGTGTGTTGAATATTATTATGTATTGATTCAAAGAAATTGGAATTTCAATGTTATATTTTTTGTGGACCAATTGAAATCCTAAAATCCTATTATGTACCATAAACATAAGTTATACAATAAATGTAAGTATAATACATTTTTTAATGAGTGTAAGAATTTTAACTCGATGCGATGCTATGGCAATAAGAATTAGCTCTGCAGTTTCAGTGCAAGTTATTCAGCAACATCAACTAATTAATGTGTTAAATTCGCAATTGATTCACGTTATTATAATTTTAATCTCGCTGTAATATAATTAAGTGCATTCCCATTACTAGTGCGCAGTTCATTATAATGGCACAGGCTCTTAATATGGCGCTTCAGCAATTTGTATCATGTAGAAATTAGCGTTGAATTTGCAGATTGGTATTTCTTAACTAATAGTTCATTGAGGCGGTGGTGTCTAATGCATTTGTATGAACTATAAAAGGCTTTATGCTAATCTTTGCGTCGCCTACATTCTGAAATATATTTCGCTTACTGAGCAAATTAACAGTAGCACTTGTAGCTGTTTAAAATAAATAATTGAGGTTGCCCACGTTATGTAAATCTTAAGTGTTTGTTGTGTTATATTATTATGTGTGATGCAACTTAAACTGTTTTTGTATAACATATGAACTGGAAAATGTTATACGTTTTCCAGTTCGCTTCACTTTGCTTGTTGACGGTAGAAACCCATTACAACGGAAAATATTAACGATATATTTTTGAGCAAACTTGTAGAGTTCTTAAAGATGTTATGAAAAGGAAACCTTTAGTAAGTCTGAGATATTGAAAACTTATTTCTGTATGATGTTATGCAATATATCTGAAGTAGGCTGAATGATTGATAATTGATAAAACCTACATTTAAAAAAATAAAAGCTTAGTTTGTAACATTGAATAAATGACGTATAGTGACTCTCATACGTAATGATAATTCCTTATTTGTTTTTCAAATTGCAAAACTATTATTGTCTTTTTTAATTTATTAATATTGCTGTACTATGGAATTTAAATATATATTAAATATAATATTATTTTTAAACATGTTTTAATCAGGCCCTCGCAATTATCTGAGATAAGAAATATAACTTCAGCCTTCAGTGATTTCAACTTAAAATATTTTTGTGAAACTATTCTAAGAATAAAATATAATAAAAAGAATAAATTTGTTCACACCGTATTTATAGTGTAAGTGACTTGGCCTCTTGGTAATAACAGCAACTCTAATGAGCAGAAAACTATTTCCGTTAAGTTATTTCTGCAATGTAAAGGGATTTAAAACTCTTCATGAATGGGAAGGAAATATAAATGGTTTCAGTTTTCAAACAAAATTGTACACTGAAAGTAGCTTGAAACTTTACAACAGTTCCATCCCTTCAATATAGAAAATGTTTTTATTATAAATGGAAATATTTTATACCAATCATGAATAATGAGAGTAAATTTGTACTTGTTATGTATTGAATAGTTTTCACATTCATCAAACAAAGAAATTTTCACATTGTGAAATAAAGTAAGAAAACTTATTCTAAGTTATAAAAGAAAAAAAAATTAACAAATACCTAAGCTGTATCAGAAATTAGTAGGTACAACTTACACTTACACGACTTATTCACAAAGAAAAACTTTCTCTACTTACAAACAGTTGAAAAATGGTTTGTAGAAATTCAATCGCGAGATTGAGATTATTTTTCATTTGTGTAGAAATCAAAAATAATCTCCACTTTGCACGCGCCAGCCAACAGTTACCTAATGTTTATCGAAAAATGCCTAGGTGTAAATTAAATAATAAAATGAATCTTACCTAAAAATCAGACCGTCTTGTGCCATCGCGTAGACTACTCGTGGCATAGGGAACATAGATCCAAACATTGACACCGTGAGTCCAGCCAGAGCACCCAGGGCGACAATATATTTGCATGTTGGTGCCCCCACGTGGTCAAACATCTGGACCAAGGCGGAGTCCGTATCCACCTGATCATACGGCACTGTCAATAGAGGAGAAAATATCGTTAGTAAAAGTATTAATAATAAAACGATAAAAGGGGTAAGCAGAGTTGCGTCACATCCACATTTAGTCAGCTAGGGGTCGAGCCTATTGTCATCAACCAGTCACATTTATTTCCAAATTCCGGGCCAATACAATATACTGAGAATCTCATGATAGAAAAAACATTTCTATGTTTGCTCGACAAACATTACTTTCTTGCGCAGCAGCCTTATACGCTTCACACGAGACTGTTATATATAACACAAAAACAATTAGAAAAACATCGATGTAACAGCACGATTCGACTAAGATGCAATAAAACGTAAAGGTAAACATAATATTCAAACGAATTTCCACCAAAATGTAGTTTTCGTCTGCCAATTTCGAGATTATAGACAATATTTGCAGGTGTCTAATAATGGAAATACGTTACGAAAACCACGAAAATCATCACTCACAATTCACATTTGCCAGCCAAAAATATAGCCAAAAATAGAGCTTCCATTTGAGTAATTTTAAATAAATTAGAAGTAATAAACGAGATAATGTGATATAATCATCATTGTTGTCTTCTGTTTCCTCCTCCTCTTCAATTGTTTCCAGAGTCGGTCTGAAACTCCTCGTATTAATCCAAGGCCTTACAATGGGCAAACCTTCCATACCTTCCTCCTCTACCTCAGGTATATCGTGCAGCACTCTATTAGCCCGTAATCTCCTAAATGCTGTTATCTGTGCTTCCACTCGACTATACCTAAAAAAACATCAATGATTAATATGAATTTTGAAAAATATTAAACGTAAAACCTGCTACGCTCCGCGGTGTTTAAATAAATTGCCTATTTGTAAATCCTGGGTGTCAGTTACCAGTAACAAAATTTTACCAAATTGGTCCAGCCGATGGAGCATGAAAGAGTACTAAATATACAAACACACACTCACAAACTTTCACCTTTAAAATATTAGTGTGAAGCATTTGAACCCGCGGCAACTACTTGTTGCGTTGTTTGTATCGAGTTCCAAACAGTATTATCCTTCACAACAAATCAAACTAGACAAAAACGTTTTAACTACTTAAGTTATAACACTAGTTACATAATATGTGACTCTTAATGTCATATCCGAATGTAATGGTGGCAGCTATTAACAGATTTAAATAAAAACAAATATGCACCAGTCCGTCACAAACTTCAGTTTACCGTGTACCGTTTATATTATTGTTCTAGCTTTGTGATGAGAAAATAAATGGGTTTTATTATTATTATTGTTAAGAATAAATACTTGTCAAATGTCAAGATAGACTACATAACAATATAATTGTGAAAACTTCATTATTAATCGTCTTAAAGTTTCGATTGGCTTCTATTGTAACACGGGAATTCATACGATTATGCATTAAGTTTTTTCATACATACGTAGTTTTGCTTGTCATAATATCTATAAGGTCAGACTGGTCGTGGTGACAAGCTGACTGGTGAGGCGAGGTCAATGTTAAGGCTCCAAGCAAGGTAGTAAGAGTACCTTTATATTGTTTTATTTACACACACCATCACAAAATTCACTTACAGCGTTTCTATTATTTATTATCACCGTCCGTATTGCGAGCGTAAAATAATGTATGTAAATACCTAATGTATGATCGCGTCAGTTCCCGTTTTATATTTAAATATGAAGATTTAAAAAGCAAAAATTATTTACTATTTTTAAAACGATATTTTGAAACTAAAGTTTTATCTTTAAAAACCAATGTTTTTTAAGTTTATCTGTAGTAACACCACTTTCACAGTCACAAGTTTACAATACACCGAGTTTAAATAGTGTTTATTATGTTTAAAAATTTACCATATTCTTGTAACTTGTCGCTCCATGTTTTTTGTGTAGCGGACGTTTTAACGTCTGAACACTGGAAAGAACAGACGACTAATACAGTTCCGGCGTGGGGCGTGCAGATTCCAGCGCCCTTTTATCACGCAAGCGTATCATTATTCTAGGAATCAGGAATCACTCGCTCTGGCCCACTTGAGGATTGCAGCTACGTTCACTATGTCCATCTTATTTTATTTTTGTTGCATCGTATGAGAAAAGTTACACAGGACTCTCGATGCGATTATGGTTTATTTGTACAAATATATAATTGTACTTGGAGGACATTTTTTTGTGTAATGAAATATGACGTAATATATTTTTGGTTTTTTAAAAAAATATAAATATTAATTTTTCCGTTGTCGATAAGACGATCACTGTTCTCACGGTTAAGGTGGTCGCCTCGCCACTACATCGCCGCGCTGTCGGTCGCTGGGTGACGTGGGTTCGATTCCCATACGAGGCAAAATTAAATATTTGTGTGATTTATATATTATATATTTATTTCGAGTCTGGGTGTACTTTGTGTCCGTTAGTTGCATGTTTGTAAAGCTCCCCGCGACACAGGGTTGTTCCCTAGTGCGGGTGTTGTAATATGTATTAGGTGTATTTGTTTTAAAAAAAAAAATTACTTTATTGGTTTATAGAAGGAAATCAATACTAATATTATAAAGCTAAAGAGTTTGTTTGTTTGTTTGAACGCTAGGATCTCAGGAAATACTGAACTGATTTCAAATATTCTTTTAGTTTCTGATAGTCCGTTTATCATGGAAGGTTAAAGGCTATATAACATCGCCTACGGCCAATAGGAGCTGAGCAGTGGCCAAACAAAAGCGACAGGAGCGAAGCCCCGCGCGACTTCTGGTACAAAATAATTGAGAAATTGAAACTTGTCGTTTATACGCCGCCCCGGTCGCCCGGCCCCGCTGCGCCTGTCAGTGTAAACGTGCCACTACTTTATTTTCAGCAAGAGCACTTTAAAGCTGGGCTTCTTACTTTTGTTATATTTTCGTTCATTTAATATGAATAAAAAATAATATGAAATTAGTATTTTTATGTACTTCTCTCAAGGTAATGTGGATATTATGATTTTTCTCGCCTATCCTGATGTGTGCACACATATTGGATAGGTTTTAAAATTATGTGGGCGTTTGAGATCATAACTCAATTCGGTGGCAGTGATCGGTTTTCGATTATCAGGTGAAGTGTTAATTTTTGTTAGAATCAAGTCTCCCTCTGTTTACCTTTACAGTATATTGTTATTTTTAGATATTGAATAATTATAATTTGCATAACGTATTAGGCTTTATGGAAAATAACGCGTATGAGAAAATTATACGAGTATAGTGTGATATTTTACACACAGATTTTAATAAGTGATGTAGAAATTTATGTAGTTTTATTTTCTTGTTTTCTAGGATAAGTATACATCATCATCATAAATGATCCACTACTGGGCACGGGTCCACCCCAAACATTTTGGAGGGAATTTAGCCTACTATACCACTCTGGCCAGACGGGTTGGTATAGGATTTGTACCGAATTTTCATTTTTACTTGCAGCTTTTTCTTCTTTTTTAAGGTTAGTCCCTTGGTAAGACATTCACAGGTTGAAATGGGTAAGTGTTTATGGTAATTATGAACTCTTAGAAAAATATACAAATACCTTAATTTCAAATATTATGTCTACATAGTATTATTTGATACTTAAAATAGATCCACCAAAATAACTGAAGATATTGATGACCAGTGATATTGGACGAAGATGATCTCCTCAATACTTGAGGCGATAATAATATATTGTTACACAAACAATACATTAAAAATAAATCTTTTGTTAGTAGCTAATGAGAATATGACGCACAAAGATATTTTTATAGAAAGACTTTTGTTGTATTCTTTGTAAGGTGCTATGCCGTGGTTGTTATGAAAGTTTTTGAATGTGATTTACAATTGATGTGATGTCTCTGTGCGTGTGTCTGCCATAAAGGTCATTGCCTTCAGAATAAAATATCTAGATTAGTCTAGGATCTATTGAAAAAGGATCTTCACCCATCAGTTTGATAGGTGAAGTATATTTTATAATAGCAGTGCCTGCGACTTCGTTCGCGCGGACCGTAATCTCGCAATCTACCTTCTATTGACTTTAAAAAAAACATAAACAACATTTTTAAACATAATAAAAAATATTATATTATAATTATATATGATGTTGAATATTCAATTTGGTTTGAGTTTGAGGGTGTTTTTTCGATAATAATGACCTTGTGGCACCAAGTAATTTTATTTATATCTTGTAGATTAGTAAGCAAATTCATTTTAAATAAGACTCAATAATATGGTTCGTAATAGTAACCTATCACTATAAGTTGCTGTTAAAAAGAAAATTCGACGTACTTTGCAGATGAGATTACTACAGGATTGAGAGATATGATATATATATTATAGGTAAAATAGCCTAAGGCCGTTTGTCCACCGACGCCGTTAACGAGATTATTTCGGGCCGGGTTTTATAATATTGTGCTGGTTTCTAGCGGTCATGCTTAACACATTGGAAACTTACCGGGTTTTCTTTATGAAAAACTTCTAGTTTTATTTACTTGCGTTATTTTTCGCGCGGGGCTTCGAGTCGTTATTTATTTGGCCACTGCTCAACTCCTATTGGCAATGGCGTGGTGTTATATACCTTATGTTACTCAGTGATAATGTAGCTTTTAACGGCAAAAGAACTGAAATATCGGTCCTGTAGTTTTTAAGTTTATTCGATCCATACAAAAATAAGCATTACGGATACTTTATAATACACTTTTAAAGTTTTTAAACCTATTTTTAAATATAGCTTCAATTAAATAATAAAAATTGAAAATCACGAAATTTGACATTGCGACATTGGGACTGTGACTGTGGCTTGGATGAGACGGATGTTCAGTGGACACGCGACCATAGGAATATGTCATGTGTATCACAACTTCGGTGCTTTCATGTTGTTCTCGTTGACGATCCGGTGACCATGTAGCTTAAGTTTAAGTACCCTAAACTAGAGTGATCTTATTTAGAATAAGTAAAAGTAACGATGCGGCGTATATAAATACGATTTATTGTGGATTACATTTGACTGATATTTTCTATAAAGCTTGAGAGAAAAATACCAATATCCTTTTCATGATTGAATTATCTGTCAAGGTTTTTCCTTTCATGAATAGTCATTTACCTAAATTGTTAGTATTATTGATACAATTACGTTTATAAAGGACAGCTAGTTATATACGTATAGATTACGCCTCTCCCAACAGGAGGTAGACAGCGACATAACTCTCGCTTCTTCAACAGCTACTTGAAAATAATAAACTATTTGTTACCCGGGGCTTCGCTCCCGTCGTCATTCCGTGTTTAACCACTGCTCAGCTCTTATTGGCCGTAGTATGATGTTATATACCTTATAGCCTTCCTCGATAAATAAACTATCCAACATATATGTATACGCGTAGAATTTGATATTTACATAGACCTTTATAAGTACTTTGTTTTAAGTACAATTTTTTAAATGCCAGGTATGTCTCTCTATCGGATTTAATTTTATATCCTTAATGGTTGTTTTTTCAAACACCTATTCACCCGTTTTTTAATTAATGCATGCAGTATTTGAATTATCATTTTCGTATTAATTGTCTGTGTAAACTTATAAACTAACGAGCACTTAGTTTTCTTGGAGTAGCGGTCAAGGTGGTCACATCATCACATAACATTACCGTGTCGGTTACGACACAGTTTTGGGCAATTTATATAATTATATATGCATATATTTTATTCCAAGACAAAATATATCAATCATCAAATCTAGTAATTTAATAACAGGATTTTCATTTTATGTAGTACAGTTTTCGTAACTATGGTTACTAAAAACAACTCAATGCTAAAAACTTCAAAATTTGACATGTTCAGTTTTGAAATATGGTAAACTATACTATTGTTGGCATCTCATCAGTCTTTGGCACTATGTATTTTAAAAATGAATATTAAGAATTGGGTTGTCATATGAGGGTTCTGTCCATTTTAGCTACGGAACCCAAAAAATGCTTATTAATATTAACTGCCAATGACGGATACTTAGTTGTTAATAACTGTACTTTTGATTTAGTTACTGTACTGTGTAGGTTACTGTACTTTTCGAAACATTTTAGAATTTTATATTTTTTTGTTCATAAAACCATGATCACCTTAATAAATAGGTTTTTATTTCCGGGTGCCAATCATTATACAGTCTACCCTTATCTATTAAAAAGAATACACGAAATTAAACTATTCAAATTGGTTTGACATGTATTTTGTTTGAGATTTTTTTCAGAAATTAAAGGCTACGAGCACCTAAGGTCAATAATCAGGAAAAATAGTAATAAGGTCTTTTCAAGTTTTCAAGGACGCTGATAAAGAAAATGTTATTTATTTTGACATAAAATAAAATTCAACCCCTAACGGGGTCAAACAGGGGATCAAAGTTTATATGGAGAAATCGTATTGTCTGTTTTTATACATGTGATCAAAAACACAAATACGTGCTCTTTGCTTTTATTTTAAATTCTATGCCAAAGGGAATGAAATTTTGATAAAGGCGTTTAAAAACTAAGTACTTAGTCGTTATTTTTAGGTTTCTATGGACGGATAATACGCAATTAGAACTTCAGTTAAGAAGTGAGTTAATGGGTACTTTTGGTGTTTGAAAAACTTACCCTAAGGAATGAAATGGGTGTGAAAATTATTAGAAATTGATATGAATGTCATTTTCAAGGTTTTATGGGACGACGTATACGAAAATATTATCTATTTTGACGTAAAATGAAATTCAACCCCTGTTGTGGGGTGATAGGTACATGAAAATTCATGAAAAGATCTATGTAATTATCGAAATCTACGCGGACGAAGTCGCGGGCAAAAGCTAGTAATAATATTATTTTGTAAATACCTTTCCGTTTCCATGCGGTTAATATAACTATTACAGAAATACATATATCATTCTGCGTGTTAATGACTGGTTAATAACTAGTCGTGCTTAAAGTTTTAAATATCACTTAAGTTTATATTTAGGACCTTAACACAATATTTGTCAAGAAAGTCATGACAATCCATCTACACTTTGCTCAGAAAAATGTTCAACGAATAAAGTTCACACATTTTTGTCGTTTATCCGATTTTCTTAGAAATATATTTCATATTGCCTTACTTAGTCTCACTTGAAGAGAAAATATAAATTATTTCTTCATGTCATAATGAATATGGACTTTAGAGATTTATACTTTATTTTCGGTACATCTACATACTTAGGGAGCCACTTTAGAAAAGTTATATATATTTAGACATTGGAGACAGTACTTTGATGGCATTGTTCGGTGTCACTCAAACGACATTATGTAAGTATTTTTTATTGTTCTAATAATATCACAGGTTTTTTTTTCCACCAATGGTTTTTGTTTTTTGTTGTACACTACTGTCTACAGGTCAAAAGTTTAAACACCAGACGCCCTTTACAATTCATGTTAATTTTAGATTATACTAACTGCAGCCCGCGACTTCATCCACGTAGGTATGTTGATGAAAATTAACAATCAATCAATCCTTCGCCAGGTTTGTGCTGAAAACCGTAACAAAAAAGAAAAACTTTTCCACATTTTAAATACTTATTATTCTTCTTAACGAGTGAGCTCGCTCGAGGCAGACCTGTTGGAACTTATCAAGTTCCCAATCGTTTACTTAACGACTAGCACATTAAGTTATAACCGGGAACGTCTTTACGTGCTTTTCAAAGCACGGAGATGCTCGAAAATCAAAGTGCCACAAACGGTCGCCCATCTACGGGCTGACCTTGCCAAACGTTGCTTAACCTCGATGATCGACGAACGTCTCAGTACAATATTTATTATTGAACTATCAACTAACTTTCTGCCTAGATGGAAGTTAGATCAGATTCTCCAATTGAACTTTTAAACTTTAAGTTTTTGAACTTTTAACTCTGCCAATTGTGACATTTCAACGCAATTTCTGTGTAGTATCAGAATAAACAAAACATAGCACAGCCTTTAATATAGTAATGTTACTGGTATTAGAGGAATTTGGACTCCAAAGTTCGACACATTTCGATTTACATGTAACTGGTGAATATTAGGAATCATTGCCGACAGCCAAACGCACTGGCCACAAAGTAAAAAATTCGTACACATTGTCTTTTTTTCTCCGTGGAGGTAGGCAGTGTGAATTAATTGCTAATACATTTTTATGTAAGTAAATATTTCAGAATAAGCAAGATATGAATAACCCCTTTCCCTTAGGCTGTGAAATACCAAATATAAACACATTTTACACGAAAGATCAGATTATTTGTAAGTTTATGGTCCTCCTAATCACAAGGTTTTTTTGATACAACTAAATTGGTTCAAATATATCAAAAACGGGTCTTTGAGACTTCAAGTGAGCGATACACCATGGATCACGCCCAAAAAAATAAAACAAACTCTTCCCAAGTATTTTCTGTTTATAGATCTAAATTTTAAATAGCGCTTCTAAGAAATAATGAAACTTTTATTTTTATAATAAAATCAATAAACGTACCTCATTGATGTTCATGGAGATTTTATGTTAGGATTATTTTTAATTGGTATAACCCTAATCTGCTTAGTACCTTTTAAGAAAGAATATACAATTTTAAACATCGTCATTCTGATCCACCAACCTGCATTAGGCCAGCGTGTGTGGATTATGGCCTTAACCCCGTCAGCTTTGTAGAGAGAGGATCCAAGCCCAGCAGTGGGATATTAATTTTGGTTTTAATGTTGCTGATGATGAATAGGGGATGAACCTTTTGTCATTAATCGGGCCCATTTCCAACTTCTGTCTGATATTGACAATTTTAAAAAAGAAGAACTCGATCACGTTTTGCCCAACTCGGGAATCTCACCGGGGACATTTTACGAGTTTTTAATCATTTGCTAATTCATGTCATAGCTCAACCATAACAGTGAATTAGCAACCATCATCATCATCTCAACCCATAAACGTCCCATTGCTGGGTACGGGTCCCCCCCAAAGAATGTGGAGGGATTTAGCCTACTATACCACGCTGGCCAGACGGGTTGGTACCTATAGGGTTTGTTTCGAATTTTCCTTTTCTTGCAGTGCTCTTGTCTGCATAAGGATACTCCCTTACTCACCATTTACGACACCCACGGATTGAGATGGGGTAGTGACATTATGTGTTATTAATCTGACACTACACGAGAAATTAGCAATGGCAAACTTTTTTATTAGACGAATATTAGATAAGTACATTTTCTTATTGTAGGCTAAATTCCCTCCACATTCTTTCGAAGAGACCTATGCCCAGCAGTGGGACATTTATGGGTTGAAATGATGATGATGACATTTTTTTATTATACTCGTTAGTAGCTTACGCTCGCCTATTTCTGAGAGATACTTTATTTTCGGGTGATTTAGTAACAAACATCCGTCCTAACTTTTGTATTTATAATATTTATAGGATTTGTAGTTATGTTAGACTAGACGTCATGCGGGGTTTCACTCCCATCGTTCTTTATTTGGCCACTGCTCAGCTCATATTGGCCGTAGCGTGATGTTATATAACCTTAACCTATAACCTTCCTCAATAAAAGGGCTATCCAACACTAAAGGAATTTTTAAAATTGGTTCAGTAGATCCCGCGATTATCCCTTACAACATCCCAAACTCACAAACTTTACCTCTTTCATAAATTAGTATAGATAGTTGTATTCTTTGGGATCATCAAGATAATACGTTCGATTTGGAAAACATAGGTACAGTCGAGTTCATAAATAAACTGGCACCATCATTCGATATTTTTGTTGAAAAGGGTGACTACAACTTATTGCATAATGTACAGCATATTATTAATTATTGAACCATTCACATCAGGACATACATTTGATCCATAGGTTCTATAGTATTTATTGAGCTTTTCAACGCTCACAGTATTTTGAATCCTTGATGGTGCCAATATATTAATGAACTAGACTGTACATGTTGCTCTTCATGTTAAAAACTTTTAAATAAAACTTAAAACTTTTCTGTTTTAAAATACTGGTACAGATATAAACTACAGATTCGATTTCAAAGTGGGTTATGACTGAACTGTGTATTAGGTCAGGGCCGAACTCTTTGAAAATGGCTTAAATTGAAATAAATCGGAACAGGCTATGAAGGTGAGTGTCAATTACCGGAAAACTACTACTATCGAAAAATTTTAAATCGTAAAGTTGTAGGTAATCAAGAGATCTACAACTTTTGCATTTAAACTTTTTTCACATAGCTAAAAATATCTGCGAAATGTAAAAAGTCTGACATTTCGGTTGTTTTATTTTCTCTCCTACAAAAATAATTTTCTTACATGAAATTTGGTGATAACTTACTTTTTGTTCCAAAAATCTAATAAAATTTTATATTTTTTTTTCTTTGTTTTAACATTATTTCCAATTGAAAAAATTCACGTCAAAATGTACTTTTACAAAAATTTGTACCCATTTTGTTCGTTGTAACCAATGTCAATTGTATGTTAAACATACAATATCATTGGTTGTAACCTTTACTTTCAGATGGTGTAAGTACATAACAATGTACATTACAATTTTTTTTTTTCTCAGAAAACGTTCGAAAAATAATTTTTAATCATTGGTACAATTTTGATCTATTGACCTACTAAAAATTGCACTATAATTACTCGAAATACATACAAGTCCATCTTACATTGATAAAGAAAATCGATAGATTTGGCTCTAATTAGTAACCAGAAAGTAAATAAACTTAATTTTTTTTTCATTATTTCTCAAATAGTTTATAGGATATCTACAAAATGTCAAGAAAATAGTAGGATTAAAAAAAAAAGTTAATTAATTAAGGGCCCGTTTCACCACTGGCAGTTATGTGATAAACTATTTGAGACTTTTTTGACATATTTTATATAAAAATTTGTCAAAAATCAGTTAACCAAGTTTCATATATGCTATTTAGCACTTATTTGCCAGAGTGAAGAGGAGAAACAGGCCCTTAATTTAAAAAAAAATTAAAATCAATAATTTTTAAATAATTAAATTGCGTAGTTAGTGCTCATTTATTACCATACTAGCTTTTGCCCGGGGCTTTGGTTCCATCATCGTTCTTTGTTTGGCCACTGCTCAGCTTCTATTGGCCGTAGCGTGTTGTTATACAGCTTATAGCCTTCCTCGATAAACAACAAACACTAACTAATTTAGACCACTACAAACCAAACGTTCTCAAAATAATTAGCTTTAGTAATTTAATGCCTTACTAGAATCAAAGTTCATCATGTCAACCCATAAATAGGAATCTCCCCAAAGAATGTGGAGGGAATTTAGCCTAATTTAGCATTAAGTTACTATTTTATTTTGTACGGTTTCGCACACTTGAACAGATTGGTTTTAGTTGAGTGTGTAGAGAAAGATCACAGCACGTTTGCAATTAGTTTATTTCGTAGTTAAGTTACACGTAAATTGACTGATAACTAATCTTTACTCTAATGGTAGTTGTTTGTCACACTGACTGTTTAATGCACACTGAGTAAAATATATTAATTTTAATAATTATACATAAATTGCATATGACGCACCGCATAGTAAAGGTCGCAGCCGTCAGCAAATTATGTACAGTGACTGTACTGAGACTGTACAATTTCATAGTATTAATAAGCTTAAAGCACTCCTAGAAAGAGTTCTCCCATCGCTTGAATTGCTAAATTGCTTAGTATTCATGATATTAAGCCTCCGTGGCTCAGTGTTTAGTGACCCTAACTGCTGAGACAGAGGTCGTGGGTTCGATTTAAATCTTTGTGTGATGAGCACAATTATTTGTTCTGTTTCTGGGTGTAATATATCTACATATAATATGTATGTATTAAAAAAATAATTAAGTATTAAGTATATTAGTTGTCTAGTTTTCATATTACATTAGCTTAGTTTGGGACTAGATGGCACTGAGTGTGAATGTCCAAACATTATTATATTATCATTATTTATTATTATTTGTATACTACCTCGGTGGTGAAGTGGTGTAAAACTGCTGTTCCAGGTTCAAACCCAGTTGCATCAAAAATGTCTCAGTGTCATCCCGGAGTTTAGCAATGTGCCCAGGTAATGTGAATAGACGCTATTACATGGCTATAACTAACATCGCTAGCAAAATGTGGCTCTGATACGCTACTGCTGCCACCTTCGGGAATAAAGGCGTAACGCTACATATCTGTTAAAACTTCGTAAGCCTGTCGGCTGACAATAGTCGTGAAAGTTCTTCCAGCTTCAAGTAGATGGCGTTAAACGAAGTTTATATGAAATTGTGTTTTCCGAATAGAACTTGAAAATTAAAATAAATACTGCCGTTTTTCGTGAATAAATATAAATTTATATTTAATAGAAGAATTAGCTTATTTAATATCATCATCATCGTTTCAACCCATAAAGGTCTAATTGCTGGTCACGAGTCTCCTCCAAAGAATGTAGAGGAATATTATGTAAAAATAATAATTAAATAACAATAATTATTATGTTCTTATTATTATTAACATAATTAATAATCCATCTTATTCTATAAAGATGGACTTTTCTGTTTTGCCTTGTAGGAGACTATTCATTACAATAAAGTTATTGATAATAAGACTGAGGCTAACCATAATTGGCACAGATGGCATTTTCATTCTCAAGCTCACTACTTTTCAAGATTTTACCGAGGTATGTACTGTAAGTCAATAATCATCAAAATAACGCCAGCCGTGATCTCAAATTGAAACTTTGCATAAGATTTTGTTCAGTCACAATAGCTTCAGAATTAGTAGACCGGGATTAAATAGAAGCTCAGGAAATAGGTAGAATATTAGTCTAAAACCATTTTCTGGCTGCTTAAATTCATAGTCCGAACGAGTTTACAAACTAACAGTTGCAAGGAACTGATATTGTGAGTTAAACTGATTAATTTCTAAGCTAGACGACCGAACTGAAATCACAACAGTGCAGGATTAGCCTGTAATGCTCTATAAGCCTAAGACGAACGATGTCTTTGTTTGTAGGGTCTCGTTATAAACGTACCATAGGCAAATATTCTTACGATTTGCGATTAAAACGCGTTCTCTATTCATAAAATTAACACCACGTTTCTATAAATACACACCAAAATAAAATCATCACACAAATAAAAGGATACGACCGGCTTGTTCATATACTTTGGCTGAGGGGAAACCTGCGTTTGACTACTCCCGTATAGTTACTCCGAGTGCTCGGCTCGTGTTGAATGGTACCTAACGCAGCTAGTGTAATGTGAGTAAGATCCACCTCTGCCTACCCCTCTAAATAAAACCTTTTTAAATTCAGTAAACTCAATATCGCATTTACTTATTAGTTGGAACTATACGGATATAACTAGTAAAGCGACCTGCTTTTTGCTAACGTTGACAAAAGTGCATCGTCAGGAAGCCCAATGAATGTAAGCCTAAGAAAATAGTAAAGACTTGCTTAAACATTGTTCAACAGTATTGAAACACAACCTGCTTTGTAAACGTGAAATAGTAGTACTTCTATATGTAAATAAAATTGAAGTTTCATATAGGGTTTTTATTAGAAATTCCTGAAAATGTCCAGCATTGGACATTCCCCGGCTAAAATCTCTAAAAACTGTTTTGTGGCTAAAATGATGATGATAATAATTTAGGCGTGCTTTGGCAGTATATTGGGATTCTCATTTCAGAAATCGGGTCGTTTTTGTTTGTAATTATCCGACTGTCAGGACGGGTATTATTTTTCGCACGTATCTTGTATGTTTGTAAATTTCTTTATTCCCACGAATCTTCCAAACGGCTGGATGTATTTTGACAATTAGGGTATCGTTAGATTCGTCTAGAAACCCAAGTATCCTTAGATAGGTTTTAAGAATAAAAAGACTTAAACAGTGAGCTTTTGACCCCAAATTGTAAAAAGTTCAATTTTGTTTTTTAACCAAACCTATCGAGTAGAATATCAAAATAAAGGGAATCAAATGGACATTACAAATATATACATATGTTATGTATTTAAATTTCATCTGCTATAATAATATTACAATAATTTTACGGTCTTTTTAGTGCGTTGCTCTCTGTTAATTGTTTGCAGTCGGGTTATTAATTTTTTTAAATTATATTTACTTGTTTTCCGTATCGTTTAACGCGGCCGTCTTGAGGAATCAATTTCAGCGTGAATATAAAAACAATCATCTGTGACGGTCTAAATTGTCATCCATGAAACTTCAGAACTAATTTGTTAGCTTCGGCTTATAACGTGAAATTTTATAATAAGAATCTGATATTTTAAATTATGATGCCTTAAATACAAAGGTATTTAAGGCATCTATAATTCAAAATATCCTTTCTTCGTTTCCTAGACGGAATTATACGTGAAAAGTAAGTACTTTAAATTGATGCGCTACAGAAAAACATTATTACAATTATCATGTATTATTAAGTCAATAAGATGTCTATTTGTTACCTATTAAATTTCATTTTACGAGTACTAAAGAGCGATGCTGAAGTGTCGCTTTGTGGAATCGGGTTACATAAATAAATTTGAACAACAATTAACGAACTGACTCGTATAATTTTGTGTGTTAGTTTTATTATTGAAAACATTACCCTCACAATATTTTGCTATAATATTATTCAGTTCAAATACAGTTCTATAACTATGGGTAATATGGAACGGTGAAATGTTTTTAGTTCGAAGTAATTTACTGTGTTATTTAAAATAATTTTTACCCACGACGGAACGGAGACGGTATATGCGTTTGGGGTGAGAGGCTGTGTGTTTGTGTGTTTGTGTGTTCCAACATAATGCGGAATGCAACATATCACGGAAACGGTTTGACCGATTTAGATGCGGTTTTCTGTAAAGTGTGTGCGGCTCTTGGGGACAGGTTATTAGATAGGTGTTATGTTAATAGCTCGCCAGGGGGCGCTACAATACACTGATTTCATTGAATCCTTTGTGCCCTCCTATCTTTAAAACGATTAGACTGATTTCGATACGGTTTTCTGTAATGTATTTATGATTTATCGAGGATTGTTTTTGGATTCAAGATTTTGTAATTTTTCGCCAGGGGGCGCTGCTATAGACTAGGCAAACCTATGTTGATTTCGTTGAAACCTTTGTGCCCTCCTATCTTTAAAACGATTAAAGCGATTTCGATACGGTTTTCTGTTATGTATTTGTGATTTATCGAGGATGACTTTTGGATATACGGAATTGTATTTTTTCGCCAGGGGGCGCTGCAATAGACTAAGCAAACTTATATTTACAGTTATCTGTAAAATAATTAGACCTGTTACTGTATAGGGACACGTAGCATTGTAGTACTGAGATATTGATTACACTCATGAGGTTAAGCAACTTCAGATAAGGTCAGTTCATAGATGGGTGACCGTTTATGCAATTTTAGGGTTCTGTACCTCAAAAGAAAAAAACTTAACCCTTATAGGATCACTCCGTTGTATATCTGTCTGTCTGTCTGTCTGTCCGTCTGTCTAGAATATTTTTCTCAAGAACGCATAGAGATATAAAGCTGAAATTAATATCATATACTTGGGTCTGCAAAACCTCGGCGTAAAATAAAAATCAAAATTCTAAGTTAACGCAATCAAAAGATACAGCTGTTTATGCTCCATTTATCTTGACGATCATAATCTATAGGGAACTTACCGTTGACCTAGAATAATGAAATTTGGCCAGAAGCAATAACAAGTTGCACAAGTAAAGGAATAAATCCGAAAACCGATCTCGTGTTGTTATATCACTGAATATTAGTACTGAGGTATACAATGATAAGCCTAAAAAAAATTAGTAAGAGTGAGAGTTTATTCCAGACTGACGTTATATAAACACCTACCCACCTTATTTATTCTAACTTACAGGTATCCCGTGCTCGGGGTGTAACCAAATTTTCATCATTTTTGCGATAGCACTCACCGTTTTCGAGATACAAACTATTATAGGTGGAAATCTGCGCTAACGCCGAAGGCAGTCCGGCTACGGCAATCAATGTGCGATAGCTAAACTTAACACCCCCGATTCAGAGCAATCCGAATCGGACTGGTTAGGTTAGGGTTTTTTTTTTTTCAAACCACCCAGAAGTAGGAGCCCCGCCAAGCGGGGCTCCGGTGACTTGTGCGACGGATGAGCACACAAGTCAACAAAAAATTAAAATATATATAATATAGTCGAAGCTCCGTGCAAATTCCATTCATTCTAGAGCTTACATGGTAGAATAAGGCGCTCCTTAAAAAGGTTAAAATAAGAAAATTAAAATGATAATTTCAAGTTATAAGACTTACTTACAGTTAGTAAGATAGGGCGCTCTTTGAAAATATTTAAAATAAAAACAAAATTAAAAATTTTGAAAAAACCCACGACGATAACATCTATACAAAATAAGAAACGTAACATATAAAAAGATTTAAATAACTATATTTTAAATCCCTGACGAAAAGATAATAAGTAGCGTAAAAACAATCCCAAGAAAATTCGTCGGGGGCTGCCAATATCATTACTGTTTCTAGTATTAAATAAATATTAATAATATTGTTAATAATTAGGTAGGTATCAAATACATAAAACTGCAATACTTTCGTTCATTTCAAGTCTGGGTATGGCAGCCCCCGACGGATTTTCTTGGGATTGTTTTTACGCTACTTATTATCTTTTCGTCGGGGATTTAAAATATAGTTATTTAAATCTTTTTATATGTTACGTTTCTTATTTTGTATAGATGTTATCGTCGTGGGTTTTTTCAAAATTTTTAATTTTGTTTTTATAGGCAATAGCAGTCCATTGGGTTAAGTGTTGTGGTTTCCATTTTATATAATATGGGGATAATTTTTGCGCCACGTTAACGTAGAAGTACTGGTTGTAGGTATACTCATAAAATCTTCAGTACGCGTTATCATGTAATTAATTAATTATACTGTATCTTGACGAAGTCAGAACACTTACTTCATTTTTTTAAGGCAACGCCTGCCCAATTGTACTTGCCTTTTGTCACAGGGTACCTACTTTACATACACAAAATTAACTAGCACAAGTAGCACCAAGACTCAAAATATCTATAAATATTTTTCTTGTGTGTAGTAGCGAGTCGACCTCCTTATCGCTACGCCATAGGGTCGGTTGTATTTACATAAGTGTTTCGTATTTGTGTCATTGAGTTATCTCAATGACACAAATACATTATAATTATTATACGCTATCGAGCGAACCTATCTTGCTTAAATGCAATAAAAAAAAATTCTTACTAACCTCTATTTTACAAAACTCCAGTGTGTAAAATACAGTGACGTTTTAGTACGGTGTGATGGCATAAACACAGTACCTCACTCAAACCCAAGTTTTAATGAAGTTTCTCTGTATGAGTATTTTTATTGAAAAACACAAAGTTTTACTAAAATCTCTATATTTACTAGCGTACTCTTAGATATAGAGAGAACAAACGCTTAAACATTTATTTGTGATAAAGTTTAGCTTTCATATTGTCACAACTCAGTGAATCTTGATTTTGGATGTAATTAATGTAGTTATTTATGGTATGAAGCGATAGTGCCTGAATGGATAAGTGACCAGCGTACTAAACACGACCAGTAGTACCAATGTAGATAACTTTGTGGAATTTATATAAAAGTCATCATATGACTTACCATCTACTAACGGTGAAGGAAATTGTGAGGGAACCAACATACACTAAAAGAAATTCGATGTGTATGTCTGATCCACATACCCGTATTAGGCTAGAGTGTGTGGTTTTAAATTCCTGTTACGTATTCTACTTTCGTTTACAAAACATTTTATAGTACCTATTTAAGTATCTAATATACTTAGGTTCCCTGGATAGCGTATTTTAATTATCTCGATGACACACTTCAACGCTCCTCGCTGGAAATTGGAATTTTTATAACATAACATAGGGGGGGGGGGGAGGAATTTTATTAAACCTGTTTTACTGACTGATTTCTGTAGTTGTGTGAAAAGACTGATGAATGTTGAAGAAGCCAAAGATGCATCTCAGAATCGTAGCAAGTGGAAGGAAATGGCCTCTGCCTACCCCTCTGTTGGGAAAGAGGCGTGATCTATATTTATGTATGTATATTTCAATTATGCTTGATGTTTTAGACAGGACCGTACAATTTTCTTATAGCTTATATTCGCAGGGATACCTAACTATGCATTTTCGTCACGTTAGTAAGTAGGTCGCTTTACCTATTATAGTATCCCATTCTACGTCCATAAATGCAAAACCAAATTTATTTTGTTTAGTGTAAAATTTTCGTGTCTAAATCGGATTTTTTTGGATCTAGAAAAGGAAAAGACCTCCTATCAGAATCAGTCCTGAATATGAAAATATATCTCACTAATTAATGATAATTAATAGATCTAGCTTATATATTTTGGTTAGTTTGGTCGTATTTCATTATGGGAAACATAGGTCTTGAAATACGGGTTTGCTATACATACCTCTGGTTACCCCTTCGAGGAAAATGACGTAATTTTATTTTATGTTAATATTTTAATTATGAATAATATTATTAATTATTCAAGGTGTTTGCACTTGCTACCAGATTTATGATGTATTATTATCCAGTTTTAGGTATTACGTCATAGCAAAATTAGGGCACCGCCAGCAAAATATAATCACCTAAAATCTCTCAATCGAAAAGTGAACCTAATGAACGTTGAAATGAATTATGCATATTACACGCACGTACTCGTATTACCTACCTCTGACTAACGTTAACTGCATATTAAGTCAGCGATTCGTCTAAAAATATCGCTTCCAGTTAGATATTAGAAGATTGAACTATCCATGTTTTTTTTAAAAGAGTGGCGTGAGTTTCTTGCCAGTTCTTCTCATAGCTCCACCCCGTCAGCGAACTGGTCGTAGCAAATTTGCTGACACTACTTTTCGGATAACCTGTTATATTCTTGTGACTTTCATTAGTGTTACCTTGTAACCTAGTTAAATTAATTAATAAACGAGATTTCATTTCATTTCATTGTTTTTAATCTGCTGATGTTATGTCTTCTAAAGGACTTTTGAAAACAAAGTAAAATTAACATATCATTATGCATGTATTCCTAGTGGTATAGGCATAGGTAATACCCACATTTAGCCAGCTATGTTAGAAAACTGCACTCAAAATTGTTTTTGCTCGACTAGGGAAAAAAATGTATGAGGTTCGATATCATTTTTTTCAGCAGTAATACACACTGCCGCTGCGCCGAGGCAAAAGTAAAAATATAATACTGCCTAAAATCTATATACCTACTTAATTATAATTATTATAATGCAAATACTTTTGGCCAAGGTCTTTTGTTATTCTCTGTATCTTTTTTCGCGATATTTTTTTTTAAAACAGATACAAACAGGATTATATCAAATAGTTGTTTAAAGTATTTTATATCGAAATATAGTTTTCAGTAAAAAAAAATCCCATAACTTAATAGGTTTTTCTTTAAAATATTACCTTCTTTCATTCCATGCTCGGAACCCTAAAAATTACCATCCCTTCGGCATTTACAAATCCCACAGCAATAATGTAGGTACCGAAAATTGTAATAGGCATGAAATTGATTACTCTCACAAGGACGCAACGCGGCGGGTCAGTACAGTACTGAGCTGATTGCATCAAGCCGCCATAAATGCAGTTAAAAACATTACCCTCCTTTTTTGCAGTCGGGTAAAAAAGGAACAGGTCATGGTATTGAAGTTATAAAAAGATTGAAATTTTTTTGAAAGAATTTTAATAAATTATATTGTAGTTTTTAAAGTTCGTTATGGCGTTATATAAAGAATAAGTATATGGTCCGTGAAGAAGACAGATTTGAACATTTTAAAATATTCAAGGTTTTGTTCCGAAGTTTATGTTTACATAATTTAATATAGAAATAAATAACGATTTGTTTTGAAGTAAAGGCATCTCAGTCGAATCGAATCACACTATAAAAATGCAAAACTAATTACTATCTACAAAACATTACACCAAAAAACACACTTGTTGCAAAAGCAATGGATTCAAGTGGACCCCGAAAGACAAACATTTTATTTTGCAATTATAACGGCCATTTCAAACAGTCTTGTAGGTAATCTTGTGTCCATTACTTACAAGTGTATAAGCAAGATAAAATCACATACCGATAAGTGTAAGCATCATGGAACTGCTGACGTAAGCGAGAAGGATGATGCCGAGGCTGAATACGATGGCCAGAGGAATTGATCTCTTGGGGTTGTTAGCTTCCTCGCCGGTTGTCGCAATAATGTCGAAGCCGATGAACGCATAGAAGCAGGTTGCAGCACCGCTGAAGACCTATGGACAAGTGTAGACAGATTTATAGATTGGCCCTCATGATATAAATATACCACTGTCACTGTTGCCTAGCGGTTAAAGTGGTACCCTAGCCACTAGCAGCGCCATGCCGAGTGTCGTGGGTTTAATTCTCACACGAGACAAATATTTCTTTTGATTCATAGTAATTTGTTACCAAGGTGAAGCTTCAACCCGTGGTTTCGCCCGCCACGTGGGAAAACTATGTGTGGTACATGTCCTTGTCCAGGTTTTAAACTATTTTTATGTGAAACTTCATGAAGATCGTAATTGAAAACGTAAATAACGAAAAGTGTTTATAATATTAATAAAGATATATTTTGACAGCCTCCTTGATCTACACGGATCACGGTCTGGTAAATACTGGGTTTATTGACAGTACGTTATATTATACCTACGCATATATTACAGCTGATTTGAAACCTGTTCAAATCTTAAGCCTAGAAATGAGTAGAATGAAAAAAAAATGTATGATTTATTCCATTTTTATTACCCGACTGACAGAAAGAGTATTGTTTTTCGCGCGTATCTTGTATGTTTGTAAATTTCTTTATTCCCACGTTTCTTCCAACCAGCTGGATGGATTTCGACAATTGAGATATCGTTAGATTTTTCTCAAAAACCCAACTGTCCTTAGATAGTTATTATAAAAAAAAAGACAAAACGGCGGGACTTTTGACGCCAAATTGTAAGAAGTTAATTTTTTTTTAACCAAACTTATCGAGTATGGTTTCAAAATAAAGGGAATCAAAAGGAGATTACATATATACATAATTTAATGGAGTCAAATTGTAAGTAGTTATTTTTTTTTTACCAAACCTAAAAGGAGATTACAAATATAATTTAATCAGGAATAATAATTACAACAAATTTTCGGTCTTTTTAGTGCGTTGCTTATCTGTTGATTTTATGCAGTTTGGTTAAAAAAATTTTTTATTATATTTACTTGTTCTGTTTTATTATAGTCAGAATCAGTTTCCTGAACAAAACAAACACGTATTATAACCAAGGTCTATATGCAACGAGCAGCAATCACGCCACTTTATATTTTATTTGTCAGTAGTTGGCACGATCGTAAACGTTCAGTTAGAGCCCTTCACGACTGCTATCAACTATCAAAGTTGTTATAATAGATCGATACATTACGATTTCGAACTGCGAGAAAACCATCTGTCAAAAACCGTTCTGTGCTCTGTCATATTCAAAGTTTACGTTCAGCGTTTCCAAGTTAGATGACGTGGCTAGTATAATTTAAAACTAAAGTGATTGGAAGTTTCAACTAGTTAATTGAGATATTGGGTTTTATCAGATGAAAACTTGGATTAATTATGTTTAAAGTACGAGTATAATAATGATATATAATATGTTGTTGGGCGAAGTTTCGCTCCAGTCATTCTTTATTTGACCACAGCTTAGCTCGTATTGGCCGTAGCGTGGTGTTATATTACTTATAAATAATCTTGATAAATGGGCTATCCAACACTAAAATAATTTTTCGAATTGTACCAGTAGTTCCTGAGATCGTTGCGTTCAAACAAACAAACTCTACAGCTTTATAAATATTAAGTATAGATAGGTAATAGGTACTTTTATTTCGATCTTCACCATCGAATCCCTAGAATGCTCTACTGAAGTTTTAATAAAAATATTTAAAACTCTTTATTGCTGACAGTACTTTTAACTTACTAAACAATCGGGGCCGATTTGGGGTATCTAATATTCAAGGGGGCGAGTTACAACATTAAAGTAATCGGGGGCATGATCCACGGGGCGAGCGGAGCCTAAGTCCCTACGTAAGTAGTACGTCTTTGATAAAAGAAACTTCATAGCGGTTAAACTTAATTAAATACTGTTGAATTTGAACCCGAAGTTTAGTTATAATGTTTATGTGTGTGTAAATCTTTCTTTCTTTCTAATCGAATGCTCTAATGGCACGCCTTGGTGTTGGAACTTAGAAGGAACCAGAAGGCTTCCAAACTGACTTTATGACTACCACATTAAGTGATAACAGGGACCAACGGCTTTACGTGCCTTCTGAAGCACGGAGACGCTCAAGAAAGTAATTGCCACAAACGGTCACCCATCATGTACTGACCTTGCTGAACGTAGCTTAACCTCAATTATCGTAACTCAATGATCGTGTTTTTACTGTTCATACATTCCAACATCAGCAAGTCTGTTTGTCTAAAATTATAATTGTTTAATTGAAACAGCACTATTGCTTGAGCCACTTAGAACATTGTGTGATTCTTTCCAAAGAGTATGTTTTGTAAGTTGTCCTATTAATAAATAAATAAATAAAGTAACAAAAATCTCAGTAAGTACTGCAATTATACGAGCACCTTTTCTGTGCTATAATATAAATCTTCAAAGAGGCTAACTGATAGACTAGGTCTACCTTCAGTCAAAAGACATAAGTGTGAGATTAACAAAAACAATATAAACAAAAACAAGATAATAACGTCATATCTTATAATGACTTTTGACTGGCCTGTTGGTCTAGTGGTTAGTGACCCTGACTGCTAAACCGGAGGTCGTGGGTTCGATCCCCACCCAGGACAAATCTTTCTGTGATAAGCATAGAGGTTTGTTCTGAGTCTGGGTGTAATTTATCTATAATATGTATATATTTACAAAAAAAATATATATTTAAGTAGTATATCAGTTGTTTAGTACCCATAACACAAGCAAATATAATTGCTTACTTTGAGACTAGATGGCGCTGTGTGAATGTGGTAGAATATTATTATTATTATTAATGATATGCCATGTCAATTACCAATAATATAGTTGTAGCAGTTGCCATAATGTTACACTATCTTCCTACAAATTAATATGTTAATTAATTATCATCCACTCAAATCTTGATTGAGTTGCTCTGATTGGGAACAATTAAGTGCTTATTTAGTTATTTTCTATCAATGTTTGTTTGTCCTTTCATCACCGTATCACTGAGCTAGGGATCATCGCTATTTTTACCCGACTGCCAAAAAGGAGAGTAATGTTTTTCACGCGTATGTATATAATATGTATGTGGGCATATCGATTGTGACCTTCTGTAGCCTAAACGGCTTGGCTGATTGTAAAGTGTGAGGTGTCATTAGATTTGTAATTTTCCCCCGAGTGTCATAGGCTATGTGACGTCAACAAAAAACCAATATGGCGGACGTAAACTGTCAAAACAGACGTTTTTTTAGTTCTATCGCAATATGGGTATCAGATGATAGCTAATTACTAGCCTAATTCAATTATATATGCACTAACTATTGCCCGCGGGCAATAGTTAGTGTATTATGTGGTGCCGCGGCTCTACATAATAAATTAATAATATTGATTGACGAAGACTATTTTTTGGCAAGGCAAGGAAGTCTAATTTTTTTTTTTTTTAAATAAACACTTTTTTATTGTATAATTTTATTATATAGTGTAAAAACCTTTGCTAATATTATAAAGCTGAAGAGTTTGTTTGTTTGAACGTGCTAATATCTACTGAACTACTGGTTCGAATTGAAAAGTTCTTCAGTGTTGGATGGCCTATTTATCGAGGAAGGCTATATATAACATCACGCTATGACCAATAAGAGCTGAGCAGTGGCCGAACAAAGATCCATGGGAGTGAAGATAGGTGCACAGCTAGTAATAAATAATTTGAAAGGTCTTAGAGTTACATCTCAATTAATATTATAATTTTGAAAGTAAGTTTGTTTGTCACAATTACACGCCTTAACAACTTAACTGATCTTCATGGAATTTTAGATTGAGATAGTCTAGAACCTGGGAAACAAAGGATATTTTACTACTGGGTTGCATTAATCCTAGGCTATATCTCGGTTAACCTATATTAACCTATCTCGCATAACATTCGATTGGGCGAGGTCGATATCGTTGTTAATGTTTGAAAAGTAATGTAGTCCAGTTAAGTATTCCTGATTTCCTGCTTCTAACCTAGATATCTCGAAGTTGTTGACGAATATATATACCTAGGACAAACGGTCCGGTTAGGTAGGTCCAACTTCGAGAAAGAGGTTAACCGCCGAATCCAACTCGGTTGGGCAGCGTTCGGGAAACTACGCGCTATCTTCTCGTCCACAATACCCCAATGTTTGAAGACAAAAGTCTTCAACCAATGTGTGTTGCCAGTGATGACATATGGTACTGAGACGTGGCCGCTAACTATGGGGCTCATTAGAAAGCTCACTGTCGCTCAGCGAGCCATGGAAAGGGCTATGCTTGGAGTTTCCCTGCGTGATCGAATCAGAAATGAGGAGATCCGCAGGAGAACTAAAGTTGCCGACATAGCTCACCGAATCGCATCGCTGAAGTGGCAGTGGGCAGGCTACATAGCCCGCAGAACTGATGGCCGATGGGGCAAAAAAGTTCTCGAGTGGCGGCCACGTACTGGAAAGCGCAGCGTGGGGCGGCCCCCCGCCAGATGGACCGACGATCTGGTAAAGATTGCGGGTGGCCGTTGGATGCGGGCGGCACAAAATCGCTCGCTGTGGCGGAAATTAGGTGAGGCCTATGTTCAGCAGTGGACGTCATTGGGCTGATATGATGATGATGATGATGAACCTAGATAGATGTACTTATTTAATTTTTTATTTATCAAAATACAAATCAATACTTTAAAATTAAACAATAGCACAAGAAAGAAAATACCACTAAGGTTTGTCAATGTGCTACGAATCGGAGCGAACAGAACAGATTATAAAGTAGGGAGATAATATACAGAATAGTTTCTTAATGTACTAGAACACAATATAAACAATACAAAACAAAAACTATCAAATACTACTATGCGGCTGAAGCCACACAATAATATAATTGATAGTCTAAACAAGTAAATATAATTAAAAAATTAAAATAACCCGACTGCAAAAAATCAACAAATATGCAACGCATTAAAAGGACCGAAAAATTGTTGTAATTATTATTCCCGATTAAATTTAAATATATAACATAATGTATATATTTGTAATCTCCATTTAATTCCCTTTATTTTGATACTCTACTCGATAGGTTTGGTTAAAAAAATAAAATTAACTACTTACAGTTTGACACCATTCAATTATGTATAATCTCTTTTTAAATATATGTAATCTCCTTTTGATTCCCTTTATATTGACACTCTATTCGATACGTTTGGTTTAAAAAAAATTCTAACTTTTACAATTTGGCGCCAAAAGTCCACCGTTTTGTCTTTTTTTTATATTATACCTATCTAAGTATACTTGAATTTTTGAGAAGAATCTAACGATACCTTAATTGTCCAAATCCATCCCGCCGTTTAGAAAAAACGTGGGAATAAAGAAATTTACAAACATACAAGATACGCGCGAAAAGCAATACCCGTCCTGTCAGTCGGGTAATAACGACATCATCACCCAGCTGATACTTATAATCGAAACGGAATCATCATCATTTCAACCCATAAACATCCCACTGCTGGTACGGGTCTCCTCGAAACAATGCGTATACTACGTTGGCCAGACGGGCTGATAGGTATAGGGTTTGTTTCGAATTTTCCTTTTCTCGCAGTGCTCTTGTCTCTTGTTCTTAATCGCCTTTTACGACAGCCACGGGTTGAGATGGGGTAGTGACATCATATATTCTTAATATGTCACTACACGGACAAGACGAACGGAAAATTACAATTGAATTCGAAACAAAAACCCTCAGGATCCGAGCTCAATAAAACATTATTAATTTTATGCCATTTGGGTACGGTATTTAACTATCTTGAGTATCGTACCTGTGAAATGGTACAAAACTGTAATTAACTTCATACCAGAACCAAGCTCAAAGGCATCCTTTGCTCTCAATGGTTCGGCTTTGAGCAGTCATTTTTGGATTTTAATAAAGATCACGTGATGTAAATAAGCTTGTATTTCAAACGAAAGTCTTTGCAAAGGACTATTATGAGCAGGTTATATTGCAGGCAGGGATATTTTCCTCTAAAATGAAATGTAGATGGAATAATTCGAATATTTTGTCATAAGACATTTTTGTTGATACCAACATCGAAGAAAGTTTCAAGCACTATAACAAAATTAAACATCGCTATGTTAAATCTTTATTATGTAAGTTCGATCATAATTTTTTTTTGTATTAGCTTCACAAAACTATATACAAATGTTATAAATACAAGAGAGAAGTACGTAGAATAAAAAACTTGACAATTGTATCCTGCTGGATGTGAACACAGCTTGCTCGAATCGTATCAAATTATGCTTAAAGATTTTACATTATAAGTACAGTAAAGTAATAAGTAAAGGTTAAATTAAAAAGTGATTACAATTATTGAGCTAATATTTGAAATAGTGCGTTTTTCAAGAATGTTATAGTTTACGAAAATGTCAACATCATTTCGGACGTTATTAGACGAGAAACTCATAGGGTAAATAGGGGAGTGCTGGCAAAGGTTGGTTTTGAAGTTTGACAGATGAAAGGTCATTAATACAAAAAATAATTAATAAAAAAACAGAATTATGAAATGTAAGTCAATGTCTGATACTTCAAAACCTTTCACACGTGTATTTACTTGTTACGTTATTTATCTCTTAGGACATCTATAGTATGAAGAGGAGAAGTGCGCATTCTAACTGCGGTACCTTACAGAAATATATATTAGTTCAATCAAAGGTACTTACGCCACTCCATCCGTAGGGCAGGAATCCTTTATGATCAGTCCAATTCTCAATATCCACGTAGAAGAGACCAGCGGCCATAATGAAGACCCAAACGCTGAGGTTTATAGCATTCAGTACGTTGTTAAAGAGAAGTGACTTGCGGACGCCAGCGACGAGAACCAGCATCATCAGCAGAGAGATGCCGAAGGCGACGAGGTCCGGAGGTTTACCTGTTGAAGAAACATGTCATAAATTATTTTGTTCAAAAGTATAAAATTTTTAAGGAATGTGTTTTTTTTATTGAAGATAAATGTTGCAATGAATGACAGATAACCCTCATAGCTATTTACGTAATTAGCAGTAAATGTGCAACTACCATGACACGAAATCCGAAGTTTCCATTAAAATGGTCAACAACATCCCCAAATACAATCCTAATTTTCCAAATGCAATGTATGATACGTATAAAACAAATTAATACCAAAATTAATCTGACGACCACGTAACGTATAAAGATGCGTAATTAAATCCGAAATTTACGAATTTGTGTTTCATGGTAGGCCCAGTCTCAATTCCGTTACGAAATTAGAAAACGCTTAGCTAAATTGAGTTAGCCTGAAAGAGGTAGATAATTTACAAAAGAATCTTATTTGGCTTCCATAAAAGCTTACACTCTTTTAATCAACAGAACAAAGGGCAATCGTTAGGAACATAAGCATCTTATTTATTTTGTAGTACGAATAAATTGGTCGACCTCTTAAAAGGCTGACTTTGGGGCTGCAAGTTGATGGTTAAGGTCGAATGTATCTTGAACCTGTTATTAATATTTGTGAATAATTTGGGGTATCGTCGGGTCACTAATAATAGGTCCCTGACCAAATTGAGTTATTAAACATCTGCTCTTCTATTTAAGATTGTTTGAAGCTTATACAGGGTCTGTCGTAAGTAATGGATAACCCGTTACCTGAAGGTAACTCTGATGTAAGGCTGCAAGAAAATCATATTTTCAGGGTTGCCAACGGTGTGAAAATGGTATACATATTTAGATTTTTTTTTAATTAAGCTCCGTTGCTTACTCCTTCCATTGCCATTTCGACAAATTTTGGTATTTTTATGTATTTTTTTTTATATCGTTCTCTTGAAGACTTGCATTTTTTAATTTAATTACATTTTTAGTCCTCATTAGTGTAAAACATTATTTAAATTAACATTTCAAGCAATTTTTTCTGATTTATTTTCATTACTTGTAGTTTTAACCCTTGATTGTGAAAAAAAAAGTACGGTGCTATAGCTGCCCATTATCTTAATAATATGTCTAGTATGTGTAGATTATAAAAAGGTATAATAGTGTGTACTTAAGCAAGCAATACTAGTTACAAGAGCAAAAGAACGAAGCAAGGTCGAAATTTTAGATTTTTCAACAAATGCTGCAATTGTGGAATTTGTGAAAGGGGCCTATCATGTGTAAGGCGAGTCACCGTCTGCCCAAATCCTCATTTAACATCATATATTCACCGCTGGAGGAGGCAAGCAGGCGACGTTGTTCCCTTATGCCAGATATCACCATTCCACCGAACACCCAAACCCATAGCCCAACTTTATTTGACTCCATAACATCATACAAATAGCTTTTACACTTACCAGTGACAAATCATAGCTGTACTACAATAGTGCAAGTAAAAGTAGTAAAATTTTTCAACCTTTATTATTTTCACTATTTTCATTATTTTCAGCAAATTTATATAGGACCAAACGAAAAGAATGCATTTTGTAATAAAAAAAAACAAAATTAAAAATTACGAAAAGACCCACGACGAAAACACCTTTACAAAAGAAGAAACGAAACATATAATTTTTTATTTATTTTATTTTAAATCCCCTACGAAAAGAAAATAAGTAGCGTAAAAAACAATCCTAAGAATATCCGTCGGGGGCTGTCCCTTACCCTGACTTGAAATTAAATTGAATTACTTACCTAATTATTAACAATACTTAGTTTTTAATAACAGTAACAGCAATGGTAATGGCAGCCCCCGACGAGTTTTCTTGGGATTGTTTTTTATGCTACTTATTTTCTTTTCGTCGGGGATTTAAAATAAAATTATTAATATAATTATTAACCTCATGAGTGTAATCAATATCTCAGTACTACAATGCTATGTGTCGCTATATATAGTAACAGGTCTAATTATTTACAGCTAACTGCAAACATAGGTTTTGATAAAACAGTGTATTGTAGCGCCCCCTGGCGAACTATTAACATAACACCTATCTTATAACTTTTCCCAAGAATCGCAAACACTTTACAGAAAACCGAATCGTCAAACGTTTTTCCGAGATAAATGGCATTATGTGGGAACACACAAACACACAACCTCTCACCCCAAACGCATATACCGTCTCCGTTCCGTCGTGGGTAATTATAATGTTCAAGTCAAGTTACTTTTATCTATCAAGGTACTTTTTTTAGTATATATTATATATAAAAATTGCCATGATACTAAAAAAAGTATATCTACTTTCTACGTTTAAAAATACTATTATTCCTATCATGTCCCTGGTACGTGTCGTGTCGTGTATGTGGTGAAGTGTCGAAATGAATAATGTATGAAGAGAATAATTGCAACATGGCACCAGTAGTAAAAAATAATCTGTCATAAACCCAGAAGTATTTTTAACTACAATTGAAAGTGTCTGTCTTAGTTTTGTGTAAAATTAATTATTTTTTATACAAAACTGAGACAGAAAGTTCTACAGCAATTGCTGTAGAAACAGAACCGGGAAGAGTGCCTAATTTATTTCGGCAATCTATATTAATGAAGTGAATGTTTCAAGTAATTTGTTTTGCGACCGCCGTTAAAGGGTCAGCGACGTCTTATCATAACTTTTGCTTTTAAAATTTAAACCATAAATTTTTAGAGTAAAAATACAATGTTATAAAGCAAAATTGAGGAATCTATTAAAAACCGCTAAATCTGAGTACAGTTGAATTCAGTAAAATTTGATTCGATATTTTCTATGAAACTCAATCTTATTTATGTATCGCTGTATTACACAGCACCCGCATGTGGATTTGCCTGCTTGAAGCCCTCTATAAGGGTAATACGTTTTTATTTGTTTTTTGGGGTTCTTAAAGCATCACTTCGTTGTCCATCTGTCTGGCCGTCTGTCAAGGCCCAATTTCACAAGACGTGCGTTCCGAAACACGGAGACACTTGAAAATGAAATTGCCACAAACGGTCACCCATCATGGACTGACTGAGCTTAACTTTGATAATCGTAACGAACATCTCAGTATCACAATGCTAGAAGCGCCTTTGTACTGATTCTATTAAAAGATATAGTATGAGAAGCGATTCTTACCATTTTAAAGTGTCAAATTGAACGTCCCTTTCCACATTTTTAAACCAACAATAGGTAAATGAAGCTATTCTATTGGTTCATAATAAACATCGCATCCTCGCACATTTCTAGTGGATACGCAGCCTTATGTGAGCCTGTGTTAGATGCAATTTTCGGATTTAATATGGTTGGCTATTTTAGATATAGCATAGTTTTAACTTTTCATGTGAAATATAAATATATTAATTCTTTGTGTCTAACGTTTGCATATTCGTAATATATAAATGTGTGATTTTTCGACCAGTAGTCAGATAAATGTCATTTTATGTTTGCTAAAATTTGGAATACAACAGAGAAATATAAATATTTAACATCAGCTTCATGGTACTCACATTCAATTCCCTACAGATAAATATTTGCATAAATAAATGCTATGGATAAAGCGGAATACTCTTGTCAATATTCTATATGAGTCTCTCAAATCGTGGTCGAGGCCAATGTCGGTATTGTTTGTTGTATAGACATATCTAACGAACGCGGGCAGTTGTCACAACACTATAAGTAAGCCCGCAGTCTACAGGCATACTAGGTAACAAGTCTATCTGCAAACTTTACACAGCAAACAAGCCTGTGAGAGCCTTCCGAAGCTTTTGACGCTGATCACTCTGATCCCAATTAGAAGCCGAATACGCCAACAGAGCAGAGTATAATTATGTGAACAAAACAGTCTCTAAGTTTAAACCTGTTTGGATTGGATTGGTTAGTCTGAGTTATGTTTAGGAAATCGATGCAGCTTCTTTGGTATTCCTCAATAGGGGAAGAAATTTGTTTTTGAAGGGGTGACATTGTGAGTACACCCATGGCGTTGCATGCGCCAGTCGCAAGTTTATTAAGGATTGCAATACTGTTGCTATTTTTATTTTAACTAAATTGATAATTATAGATTAACAAAAGTAATATACTGCTCATATCATATTAATTATCCTATTTTTCTTTAGTATATAAGCCCGATGATTATGTCATTTGCGCAATTTCGAACTAAGAACACCAGATGGACTGACGACCTGGTCAAGGTCACTGATTGCAGCAGGTCTTATGGTACCAGTCAACAGACCAGAATCCTCTTCAATCCATGGCATATATTAGACACAAAATAATAATATTGTGAGGCGCATAAATATACTCACATCTTTAAAAATGTTATATATGGATTACGCACGATACACCCCAAGATTTTAATTAAAAAAATACATAACAAAAAGCAACTAGGCCAAACTAAATGAAAACGTTCAAAAATATTCAGAGTTTGTTTCGTTACCTTCAAAGTTTGTTTTTTAAGAAGAATTAAAAATGCAAGACTCTATTTCTTTAGCTACATTTTAGACAATTAAACATGGTTGAAACGGTAACGAGTTTAAAAAACTCTGTTACTTAATAGCGAATTGTGCCCGTGTATCGGGGCTTCTATACCTTTTTCTGAGTAATCACGTTTAAACAATCACGTTAGCTTTGAATCGCCTACTTACAACACCGTGTTACTTTGTTAAGGTTTAGCAGTATTTTGAACTTTAAATTTCAAGTGGTTAGCTTCAGTAGTTTCTAAATAATTCTAATACTCTAATAAATTAGCTATGATACACGAATGGGAGAAATCACACCATAAGAATCCATTTGAAGTTTAAACAACTTGATATTATTATTGTTTTTATTCACAGATTAGCTGTATTCATACTTAAATAACCAAAAGATGAGAAGTTTCAAGTTCAACAGGCAGGGTAGCTGTGACGAATTAAGAAAACAATTGTTTACATCGTTAATGTAAATTGTAAATAAAAAAGGTCCAAGATGAGAGCCTTGTGGTATTCCGGAGGGAATATCTAGAAATAACCTTTAAGCGCAACCATGATTGCGGTTAGCAATATAAGACTTTAGCTAGCGCAACAGATTGCCGAGTATACCGAACTATTCTGACTTTTTTATATGTGTAAAGCGATTTATTTCATCAAAAGCTTAAGAGAATATTTAACTATATTTTTAAATTAATTAAACTTTACAATATTTGTTGCTTTAATTTTGTTTGTGTATCTACTGGGATAAGTTTGCGTACCTTTTCAGCATTCAGATACTAGGATTGCTGGCATACTCAGCTATAAGGCATTGTATGTGTTATGTGCACTTTATCATTCATCATTTCAACCCATAAACGTCCCACTGCTTGCACTTATTCTCATCTAAACCTTTTATCTTCACTTCGTTCTGAACTATGTCATATAGTGCACTTAGCTTTGTAATAAAGATTGAAAAGAGGACAATAACGACATTTCTAAGAATATCACATTTAAAAGACAATGCACTCTTTATTCTTATAAATTTTATTTATCCAAGAGCACTTTGTTGTAGGTACTTAAATAGGTTGGGCATAGACCTTGTGGCGGTCTGCATAATGTTACTAAAAGCGGCGGGATTAAGATTTGATTTTGAAAGGACTTATTTAATTCTTTCTTTAGCACAATACTTTGTAAGGATTATCAGTTGATCCGGATTCAAAAGGTCAGGTTTACACATTTCTATGTTCTTTTGAATGAAACCAGTAGTCTACCTATTCAACAAGATAATAATTTGAGGGGTTTAAAAACTTAAGCCTTTATCGAATTCAACCTGGTCAAGTTCGCCTTGACAACTTTGCCCGTGTTACGATTTTGTGCACGACTACCATAAAGGACAAGATAAATTTGTACAGAAAACAAGTGTTTTTAAAAATTTAAGGACTTTAAGCCTTCACACAGTGTTTAAAAAACTCGCAGATGTATAATGAAATAATAGTAGGCTAAATTCACTCCACATTCTTTGGAGGAGACTCAGCAGTGGCACATTTATAGCTTGAAATCTTGGTAATGAAATAATTCGTCAATTATTTTTTAAGAAAACTTCTTTACATCATCTCTCATCTATATTTCAATCATCATTATTATGTTAAACTATTATTATTTAAAATATCAATATGCCTAAAAGTTCGAGTATTAGAATTAATTTAGTTCTCGAAATTTTACATAAAATTAAACACGCTGGCCTAGTGCGGGTTGGTGGATGGTACAATAAGTGCAATCAATAAATTTGCTTAATTTTTTAAACATTTTCAAAGACTTCTTTCTAAATAATGTAAAAATATCATAATTGAGAGAGAAAGCTTTAAAAATAAAAAACGTGTACTTGAAATAGAAATACTGTTTCCAAGTGCTCGTCACAGCAGTAGACAGAAGGGAGTTACAATGTGAGGGTTTGGATAAGGAACGGTTGTACTAAAACTAAGATGAGGTGAGTGGAATTACTTATCTCGGAATCAATGTGGCGTTTTGAAATATAAACAGCGACATGTGAATTTCGGAACCAATTTCACGAAATTACCGCAGGAAATCGAACAATTTTTTCTGAAGCGATGAAAGAAACGATGTTCTGGTTTGTTTCCGGGCACTGGCGCCTTTAGGTTTAGTCTATACTAAAGCTGATGGCATAATAATTATTAGCGATTAAGGGAATAATCTAACCTTAAGCAGACAAGAACACTGCAAAAAAGGAATTTTCCCAATAACTCGTAATATTTCGTGAAAAAAATAATTCGGCTTCTGTTACATGTATGAAGTGCCCGATTTAAAAATATTTATTTTTAATATTTAATTATCAAAACCACACAAGGCACTTATTCCTCCATCAATATACATAGATTAGTTTTTGAGTAAAATGCCTGTGAGATACGGACATGCCCTTTTTGATACGAAACCCTAAAAGTTATCTATATACTTATAATATTACAATTATTGTATGATATGTCTGTAAATTATATGAAGAAAACAGAAAAGACTCCCAGTCTTTTTAGAGCCACAAAAGCCCAAGCAATAATTTTTAAAGTATTTATCTGCCTGTCTCCCTGTACCTATGACGCAGAAACTAATGTATGACATGTGATTGAATGCAGTTTTCACTAATTCATTGTTAGAGGTTTAACTTAAAATATAGGCTACTTTTTATCGACATACTACACGGCAAGCGCTGCAGGCAAAAACTAGTATAGGTAATTAGTATACCTATAAAAAAGTAATAATCGTTTCGCTTTACTACACTCCGGTACTTTTCGCTTAAGTTACTTAATCTCGACCTAAAAGGGGAACAAAGTTAGACAGCTCCAGAACTAACCTAAAGGTCGTTCTTATTAAATATGCACTGTTTATCACTTCAGATCGAAGTTAAAGACCTTACACAACTGAATAATAAAGCAGAAATGTGATTTTATAAGTATATTTCATCTATACGTGGATAAATCATTGAGTTCTTATGAGACATTGTAGGTCCCCATCAATTTAAATTTATATCCGCTAGGTGGGACAGCAATCAAGTTTTAGTTAACGCTAGCCAATGACTGTCGGGTCTGATAGTAATTACTTAATAATTATTAAAAAAATATTACTATAAATTACTTTACGTTGTATACCTACATAATATAGTTTTACGTTAATTACTACCTAAATTATCAAATTAATCGACTAATGAATATTTTTAATCCAAGTCTTAAAATAATATTAATAACTGCGGGTCTTTGATAGCTTATTATTTTTGTGAGATTTTATTTATTAGAAATACGTGATGAGAATACAAGACAAGAGTCGAATTTTGCGCCAAATTTATGGCTTCCCATGAGTGTGATTCATAAATTGAAGTTAACTCAAATACTGTTGTTGACATTGGTGATAATAGCATGGTGATTTTAGCAATAAATCAAATACTATAAGGAAAAATGTTGGTAGGTAGATATATAAATTATGTAATAAAATATACCTATAGAATATAATATTTACGACTAAAACTAACCTATTAAACGAAAATACTAAAATACCTTCATTAAAAAGCGTCGAAAAATTCCTCCGCCTCAATGCCGTGTCTGCCAGAAACGTGCCCAGCAGACTGGCAGCATTGCCACGTTGAATGGCAATGCTTATTCTTTGCGCCAATAATAAAATTAATTTAATATATTTATTATGTATTACAAAAATATCTCACATGATTTCAGTGAAAATTGATATTTTGATGTTATGAGTTAACAATAATGTTTCAAGTTTATTTGTAAAGAAATATTTGTGAAAAAAACGTAAAAAATTACAAATACATATAAGCGCTGGTAGCCGCCTAAACTAATAGACAATATTAATTCTGTTAATAGACCAAATACATTAACGGAATATAAACGTTGTCTTGAATTAATTAGTGTGAATGTTGTATAACTCAAAATTTAAGCTCATTTATAAGGCTCATTATTTCAACAGCAATAAATATCGTGTTTATTAAAAGTAGATAAGGTTGACAAATTATATTCGTAGCAAACATGTTGAAGGCTATAATTGCGATTACAACTTTTGAAAACGATTGTTAATACGTCATAACGGATATTTAAGTTTGTGTAGCTTAATTTTTAAGTAGTTTGTTCATTCGTTTTACCTTAGAAGTCCGATTGCTAGGCACGGAATTCACCTTACAAGAGGAAGATATTATTTAATTCCAATTTAATTGACTATCACCGTGGCTTTGTGGTTAACTGATTGCCTCACCGAGTGGCGTGAGATTGATCCTTACACGCGACAAAAGATGTGCGATTCATAGAAATTAGGGCTCAAAGTTTAAATGAAACCTCAAAAACCTACTATTATAATTATTCAGTTGGTTCAGAAATGCGATCAACCGTTTGATGTTGAATTCTCTGAGGCAATATTCAATTGATAGTTAATTCATTTAATTTAGAATTTAAGATTCTTGAGTGGCATTTTGCTTAAGGTTGTAACGCTTTTTTTTTAATTATAATTTTACCAACAAGTCACACTGGATTTATCACAGGTTTTGACAAAGGGTGCCTCGATGTTAATTTAAAAATGATAGGATGATGATAGGAATTCCTAACCACTCACACTAATATTAAATGACACGCAAGAGTAACTACCTAAAAAAAACCTTCCCATATTCAAACTGTTATTGAGGATAGTATACTGGTTGCTAAAGAAAATTGCACGACCACAGTCATAGATTAGACAAAGTAATATCTTTGTAAAATAGCACCATGACGATTATAAAAGTATTAAAGTCTTCTGATTTAAAATTACAGAAGTTTTTTATAACTTGGTTTACGTAATAAATACTCTCTTGTTCTCGTTCTTTCTATAGTTGGTCGTACAACAAAAGCTTCTATTAATATAAGTATTGATTTTTAATTAACACTATCAAAAGGCAAGGTGTGCGTTAACCCCTTTGCGTTAGCCTATATTTTGAAAGTTAACTACTTTCTCATGAGGGTTTTCTATTCAATTAAGTACAACAGACAAAATAAGTCTCACTATTTGATATTCACTTTCGATAAATTATTGTAAATACGAATCATATTGTTAAATTTGTAATGTTTCATCATGATATTTATCATTATATTAGCCCAATAACGTCCACTGTTGAACTCACCTATGATGTTTAGAGATCCTAAAATTAAAAAGTATTGCTAAGTAGCGCGACGGGGAGTTGCAAAATAGAGAAAGGATAAAAAAATATAGTACTGAAGTGAAAACTGTGTACCCTACATTTCTCTTAATGAGAACTCAAGCTTGTGTTTACAAATTTCATATCTATACTAATTCGACATTGTAATAGTAATGCCCTATTATATTTAGAGATCCATTGTACTCGTAACACACTCCCAGAGCTGCGTCCTATATCGGCAGAAAGGTTTTGTTACTCGTTAGCCTAGTTACTAATGCAGCATGCTCGGTATGTCATAGTATGTCGGCTCAGAGCATTAACAATGCTCTGAGCCAACAGAAGAATTCATAATACATCTCACTGGGAATACGTGTTGCGTTTTATAAAAGAGGTCGAGTGCTATCGAGTTAACGAATAACTATTGAATATGACTTGAAGCTTCAAGGATTACACATTTTTCACCACAATCAGCTTTTATAACGGTCATTGTGGAATATATTATTATTGAGTTTCAGTTTAGATAATCTACCTATCATCATCATCATCATATCAGCCCAATGACGTCCACTGCTGAACATAGGCCTCACCTAATTTCCGCCACAACGAGCGATTTTGTGCCGCCCGCATCCAACGGCCACCCGCAACCAATGCCAATTACCTAATCTACCTATAGTCACAACCAAAATATCCGAAAAGTGAAAAGTTATTCTAACTTTTAATTGATAGAGAGAAGGATATAGTACATCGAGGATATTGTTTTATTCAAGAAGTTACATTGGGTTGATTAAAGGAATGATCATATTAAGTCGCACGTGGCTTTTCCTTTGTGGAGTTTGGTTAAAATTTAAAGTATTTTAGCTCCTCTGATGTGGAAGCTATTTTCGTGAAAGAATACCAAACATCTGAATATCTATTCTATCCTCACAAACTTAAAAGTTTCTAATGCTATTAGGATAGTTTTTTTTTTATACGTACGGCCCGCTTTATGGTAAGCAGTTACCGTAGCCTATGGGGCTGCAACACCAGGGGCATCACGAGCGCGTTGCCGACCCTTAAGAAACCTATTCTCTCCTTTTTAAAAGAACCCCATACTGTAGTCCCTTGGGAGAACCTCGTCAGGGAGTTCATTCCACAACTTGATAGTTTTAGGGAGGAAACCGTTAAGATATCTTCCTTATTTATATTCATCATCATCATATCAGCCCAATGACGTCCACTGCTGAACATAGGCCTTATCTATATTATTCTCAAGGAAAATTAATGAAACAATAAGAGGAAAAGCAAACAAATTACGGAAATGAATATACATCTTATGATCTTTACATTTTTTAAATCATAAAATGGTTTGATTAGTATTCTGTTTGTACATCACCATTCCATTTAGCCTTGTTCAGTCTAAACTCAAAATTAATGATAAAGAAGAAACTGAACAAAGTTTCTTTCAATCTACACGGTCCTGCCAAACAATTATACTCTGTTGTTCTTATTTTACACCCTAATCCTAATTCTGATATTATGTCTATGTATGTATGGGTGTGGAACTGAGTTTTCAATTGTGACGCTTTCAGGCTTTAGTCACTCAACGGTTAATTAAAAAAAAAAATTGTCTAAACCATGTTTACAGCCGGTCTTTTTGGTAAATTCTTAGGGAGGCCTATATCTAACAATGGGCGTACTACGGTTGATAAAATAATGACTCTACTTTTTAATGATAAGTCATTTGGCCAAAACCACAGGCATAAATTTGTATACTCTGTATTCTTGAGACCGAAACCGCGTTCAATCGATATGAAATAAATATTACCCCTGATAGTTTCTGTAGCATCCAATCAATATGAACTGTCACAGAGTTCTGAACACGTTAATTACTCTTGGGTTTGTATATCTATACTATATCCACACTATTACATTTACTCACCTGAGTAAATGTCATCTATTAATGCAAACAAATCTCCCAGATATACCTATATCTGGGAGATTTGTTTGCATTAATATTTATTTATTAACTATAAAGGTGCGCTTCCAATCTCGGCAGCATTGCTGCGCAGCAGTGCTGCTTGTGGCAGTGATTCCGATCTCGGCAGCAGTACTGCGCGGCTGTAGTGTTGCGATGTTGTATATTTATTCAGTGGCTTTAGAATTAACAAGATGCGATTGATGCACGCTATGTGTTATCCTAGCTCTTTGTACAAAATAAATAAAATTTAACTATCTGTTTTTAATATCAAAATTTTGCCAAATCTCTCTCTCTAGGCTCTATTTCATCACTTAAGTTAAACTTAAGTTTTTTTTACATATCTGTCACATAAGTTTCGGATAATTATCTATTCAAAAAAGAGCACTGCGAGAAACGGAAATTCCGAAGTATACCCTATACCTATGTTTCACTTTTAAAAGAAAAGTTCGTGAACTGTTGTTGAAAGGATAGTTTGGCAGATTCTTCTTATCTACATACTTATATATATTTATTTATATAAATATTTATTATATATTAATATTATATATATTATTTATTAATATTTTATATGTATATTTATATACTATGTACGTATTCTAAAAAATTCATAACTACCTACTATTTCTATACATGCACCTACTTTGACATATCTCTGCATCACCCAAAGGTAGACTGGTAGATAATGCCTTAGGCATTAAGTCCGCCTATACATTGTTTTAGTGTATGAAGTTTAAATAAAATAAGAATAAATAAATAAATATACCAACCCGTCTGGCCAGCGTGGTATAGTAGGCTAATTTCCCTCCACATTCTTTGAGGAGACCCGTGCCGAGCAGTGGGACGTGTATGGGTTGAAAAGAATGAAAGAAGAAAGAATCTATCAGATATTTAACAGCCAATGGTAAAACAGGACTTGAGAAAATAATATCCTGCATCAGCAATTCTATCAGCAAACATGTTTAGTTCTTGTGTAAACTTCGTACTGGTTCCGCTCTATTTTAAATTGAAATAACTTGGATGTGAAAGGAAATGAGTTTATACACTTTAACATGCTGTTGCTAAAGCGAATTGCTCGAATGCATCTTGTATTTTGTTTATAACGAAGGCTTAGACGACGCACGTACTAGTACATGCTGAGGATGTGGGATGTGTACAATTGTACATGGGAGGGTTTAGGCTATACAGCCATGTGTTACTTATTTTTACTATTCAATGATAATAATTTACTAACTCCCAAAACAAAATGTTTACAATGTAAAAGACAGTATTTGTGATACAGTTTAGTACTGGGAGCCTATTTATTTCCGTACCAAAAAGATACAAATGAATCCTTATGGTCTCACTCTGTCCGTCCGTCTGTCACAGTGTTATATCTCGAAATCTAATTATGCTATCGACATGAGATTTGATCCAACACTGATTACATTTAAAAAATTGAGAAAATGTTTTTATTTTCTCTGCAAAAGCGGCCAACCAATCTAGATAATCCCAATTAGTTACTGATAATTGCATATTAAAACTTTTATCATTCATATCCTTAATATAATAATAATAATATAATATTCTACCACATTCACACAGCGCCATCTAGTCCCAAAGTAAGCAATTATATTTGCTTGTGTTATGGGTACTAAACAACTGATATACTACTTAAATATATATTTTTTGTAAATACATACATGTTATAGATAAATTACACCCAGACACAGAACAGACCTTTATGCTCATCACACAAAGATTAGTCCTGGGTGGGCTTAATTAATGGCTTAATGGGCTTTTACCATAGACCTAGGATCCGCGCGCTGCTTTTACTGTACTCTGCGTGGTTTTATTTTTTCCGGTTTTATAATAAACACACAAACTATAGCGCAATATCCATATAAAAACCCAATGGGCTCGACGCATACGTTTTTAATTGGATGGTCTGTACTTGCGACGTCTACTAGCGTCTAACTGCTTGCGGTGTAATGAGTAGCAGAAGTCACTATACGCGCGAGGTTTAGATATACCAAGTCACATAGTTTTTTTTTTTACTATCATTCGTGTTTAGCAAGTTGATATTACAATCGCCCAGTAGAATTATACAGTACCGGTATACTCAGGAGATTTATACATGGAACTTTCTAATAACAAAATTATTGATTGGCCTGTATGTTGGTCTAGTGGTTAGTGACCCTGACTGCTAAGCCGGAGGTCGTGGGTTCGATCCCCTCCCAGGACAAATCTTTGTGTGATGAGCATAAAGGTTTCTTCTGTGTCTGGGTGTAATTTATCTATTATTTATTTATACTATTTACAAAAAATATATATTTAAGTAGTATATCAGTTGTTTAGTACCCATAACACAAGCAAATATAATTGCTTAATTTGGGACTAGACGGGGCTGTGTGTATGTGGTAGAATATTATTATTATTATGTTATTAAAATAAAATACGCTCTAGCAAGATTATGCTGAAGATGTTAATAAGGTCTTTAATCTATGCATATCTCAATGAAAAACATTTATATATATTGTAACAAAGTTACTTAAGCTTTTGTAATCAACAGTCCGTGTATTTATTGCTACGCATGTTGAGTTTTAGACCGTTCAAACTTTGTAACCTTTATCAATATGTAACCCGTATGGGCGTTATTTGGTCAAGTTTCAATTTATTCCATCGAATTGCAGATTCATTTATATAGCATTTATAGATGCAGATTTTAATTGGATATATCCGACGAAATATGTCAAAAATATATATCCAATTAGAGATGTCACCGGTGCCGTTTTTAATTGATTTTTACCACGTGGTTTGGTGTTTATGACTGTTGTTTAAGTGTATATACTGAAAAACTACCTAAAATATTACTAATTAATATTTTACCAACGTCCAATTTGAGATTTTCATACGAAAAATCCATCCAAAATATTAGGACTATTCATCATCATCATCATCATCATCATTTCAGCCTATTGCAGTCCACTGCAATACATATTAGGACTATTGGGACTCCCAAAATTTAATGCGTTGCAAAATTGAGCCATTTTGGAGCCAAAGCTAATGATTTTTCAATCTTCAGACATGCAATTAATATTTATTGATTTATAAAAATAAAATACCGCTTATAATCTATTTTATTTAGGATTTAATAAAAAAAATAATGTAGTGCTATCCAATGATTGTATGACAAACAAGTAAGGTTCACGAGTGAACTTTTTTCTTTTTTTTTTATACCACAACTGTGGCAAACAGACGTACGGTCCGCCTGATGGTAAGCGGTACTTTCCTGTAGCGATGATTCTTGAGCACTATGACATGACCTTCTTTAAACGAGATTTAAAAATAACTATTCTCTCTAGGTAAGTAGCGGCTTGGCTATGCCCTTAACATTGCCAACGTCCGTAGGTGGTGTTAAACTCCTACCATCAAGTGCCACCTGTTCGTTTGCCATTACAGTTAATAATTATAAAAAAGTGATGGATGCCAAAACGGTTATTAGTACAATCGTATGCGAATGTAAGGTTATTATTTAATGTCATAAATGTCCTGTGCTTTATAATTAGTTGTATATATAAACCAAAAGCTTTATATTTTGGCAAATTTAGTTATTTGTTATATTTCTGTTTCCTTTGAGGAGAGTCCCTAAGGACTGCGGTCTCAATCAGATATTTAGAGATAACCTATACATGATTGAAATAGCGAATCCAATTATATGCTCTAGAAATTATTATAATAAAAGAATATTAAATAAGACTGCGTAGTTAATAGTTTTTAAAGATTCATTTTGAAGCAAGTATTTTTATAAAAGCAAGTGATTTCTGTAAGCAAAATTCGTACTCTTCAAAGTTATTTAAAACTAAATGAAAATATAAAACTTTAAAGTAAAAAGCTTACAGTTTTTTCAATAAAAAGTCCGGCTATGCACGTACTTTTTTTACCAAAGGAACTGATTAACGTTGAGTCCATCAAAGTAACGGATACTTTTTTTATAAGAACTCGACTGGTTAATGAGGCTACTTTTTCACTAAGACAAGTTCTGCGTTCAAGATTTAAAAGACGAAATTAAATTTAGCTAAAATATCATCAGAGGGTATAAGACTCTTTGAGATTATATACGTCACTTTATTCTTCTTATGAGATAGGTTTCCTAAGAAGTTCTCAATCCCTTTGAGAAGTTTTAAGTGAGTGAAAACAGCTCGAGTCACCGATTAGCAAGTAGACGGCCTATGTAGCTGTTTACTTTACAATGTCTAAGCGTAGTCCTTTTTTGGAGACATTACTTTGTTTACGAGTTAATGAACAACGTTTCCAACATGATAACAAACTTTCCTGTTAATGTAACGAGTTTAAATACTTTATTTAAAATTTTGCCAACGTGTGTTCAATGGCAGACGTGATATTTATTCTATCTACAGTATTATTATAAGGGGTAATAATATGTGAGATAATAAGTTTATATATAAATTTATATGTAGATAATCTTCTAATCGGAGCCGGGGTCAGAGAGAATCAATCAAAAATGTACAAAGATATTTGGCCGATACACTATTAGTTTAATCGAGATACACTACCTAATTTTTGCTGAGCTTCAATTATTTATTTTTGATTACACTTAGTAATGAATTAAATACATTTTCAATATCCGCACACCTAGGATCCCCTCTTATTCGGCTATGAAACCACTAATCTATCTAATAAAAGATTCTTTCCCCAGTTAAATGCTACGTCACTGAGTGACACAATATACCACGCAATCAAAGCCGCGGGCAGATGGTAGTTCTAAATTTTCCAACTAACATGCTGATTCTGTCTACACTTGTAGGTACATTATGCGAAAAGCATATAAAATATATAAACACCTCCTGAATTACCTGTGCTCAAAAATGTTCAATGTTCATTTTCGTAGCTGCATTAACAAAACGCACAAAACAATATTTTAAATCCTAAGTTCGGAAAAAAAAACTGATAGGTTTGTGTGATTGCAAATAAGTTACAGCTTTAGGCATACAAGGCGCGCATATTTTTGTTTTTAAGGCATTCATAAATAAAATTCTCATCGTTTTTAGGGTTCCGTACCTCAAAAGGAAAAAAACGGAACCCTTATAGGATCACTCCATTGTCCGTCTGTCTGTTGGTCTATCAAGAATATTTTTCTCAAGAACGCGTAGCGGTATCATGCTAAAAGTATTATCAAATACTTGGGTCTGCAAATATACCTTGGCGCAAAAAAAAAAAAATTGTATAATCAATTCCAAAACCTCCATTAATCACATACTACCTACAAACCCTATAGGAAGTATCTTCATTTTATTCACAAATATAATGTAAGTCCAATAAGAACTTTTGATTGTGTATTTATTGTGGGTGGTAGGCCACACACCGTGTTGCCCGGTGTGCGGCCTAGTAGCCACTGACGATGGATGAGCTTGTTACAAATTTGGTAAAAAGCTCCCCTTTCCAGAGCGTCTGTTGCAAATACTTAAATTTAGTTATGTTGTGAATTGGGGGACGAGGCCTGGTTTGTGTGTGTAGTAAACGCAGACATACGCAACTGGACAGAGTGAGATCACAACATTCCAAATTTTATACCTTTCCCTTTTCCTCTTGATGTGTGATTTTCAAAGTCATTTAACATAAATAACTTGTACATTTTTAACTAGATAGATACTTGATGCTGCTAAAAATTTATATATAAGGAGCACCTAAACGCAAATAATTCTGGCATTTAAAGTGACCATTATATAAGCTTACGTCTACAAAATAAATTACCACATAACACAATATTTTGACAAAACGTCATAATGATACGACAGAAACGGATGAAGATTAGAAATACTTAGCCTTAAAAATACGTACACTGTGTCGATTCCTAAGACAGACATTTATACATCACTAGTAATAGGTTTTAAAAAAAATTTGCAATTTTATAAAAAGAAAATTTGTTTCACAGTAGTCTATAATTTACTAATCTGGAACGATTCTTTAGTTGTGAGTCTCGAATATATTTTGGCAACATATGGAATAGGTATGAAGAGAACATAAACTGTATACCTAGTATTCTGTGATTATAAACACACACAAAATTATTTAGGCGAAGTTTAGGTAGAAGTACTGAATATTCGATTAGTTTGCTCCAAACTTTGAACTTGCCTGACTTATATTCGAAGCTTTTGAGCTTGCGTCAACACGAACTTTTAAGAACCAACAGTATAGCATATTAATGTGAATAAATTAGTAATTATACGTGCAAAGTAAATAATACATGCCGCAATGTATTTCAAAAGCAAATATTTACTACGTACTTGGTGTGAAGTAGGAAGAAAATAAAAACACTTAACCCAAGGTAGAAGTGTTAGTGATTCCTAATACTACAACAGTGAGGTAGTCAGGACAGTTCCATGCTCAAACCCACCGCTGCAGCTCCTGTAAACTAGGACTAACTACTATTAATCCTTGAAAACACTGAACTATGACACTCAACTAAGGTTTAAGCGATATAATTAATACATATAAAAAAAATCGCTGTAGATGTCCACGGGGAATGTCTAATTACCAGAGGATGGATGATGAAGACATATTTAATTCCAAATTTCACAAAGATAGGATCAGTAATTGATCATGGTCGTTGTTAAAATTATATTAATAATATTCTACCACATTCACACAGCGCCATCTAGCCCCAAAGTAAGCAATTATATTTGCTTGTGTTATGGGTACTAAACAACTGATATATTACATACATTTTTTTTGTAAAGACATACATATTATAGATAAATTACACCGAGATACAGAACAAACCTTTATGCCCATCACACAAAGATTTGTTCTGCGTGGGGATCGAACCCACGACCTCCGGTCAGGGTCACTAACCACTAGACCAACAGGCCTGCATTACCAGGTTTAGATCATCTTAAATAATATTAATAATAGGTTTTGTAGCTAAACTTGGTTTTAGATAAGTCTCTGTTTTGTGAGGTTTTGTTTTATGGGGATAAGTTTATAAACAGATTTATCTAAGCAGTACATAGGTCGTTCGTTTTAGAATTAATTCATATCGTCAATTTTGATTTCCGTTCCGTTTGACTTCGATTGAACCGAAATATGTGGCTAGAATTGCTGAATTTCGACTTGTGTTGGTTGATGTGCAAAGTTTTTTGAATTTTCTCTTTCGATAGATCTCACTTTAAATATTTGGGCTGCTAACGTAATAGGTTTAGCATTACATTCTTGGAAAATGTATGTCACCACGTACGTAGTAAATATTTGCTTTTGAAATACATTGTGGCATGTTGGTATTTGCTATTGCTTTGCACGTATATCATATCTTATAATACTCGTCTCTTACGATACCTTCATCATGTAGATAAAGCAGTGATTCTTAATCCGTAATCAAATAGATCAGATGCTGCTTATTTGTCTCAAACAAAAATCTTACTTGACGATTTCAAAACAAAGTATTCTAAACTGATTCGTTATTTAAGCTACACAATGGAGAAAATATAGGATTATAAAAAAAAAATATTAAATGAAATTCATAATTAATAATATTTTAAATGAAAAGATTAATTACTTGCCACATATAAACACAATAAAGACTGTCACCGTGGCGTAGCGGTCAATGTGGTCGTCTTACCATTAACATCACTGCACCGAGTGACGTGGGTTCGATTCCCACACGAGACAGATATTTGTTTCGAGTCGGGGTGTACTTTGTGTCCGTTAATTGTATGTTTGTAAAGTCCCCTGCGACACAGGACTTGTTCCCAAATGCGGGGGTTGTCTTTATATAAAAAAAGAATAACTAAGATCAGATAGTGAAAGCCAAACAATACGATGTCCTGTAATTGTAGCTACTAAAGTGAAATCAGTGAAAATAGCTGCCCAACCGAGGAATAAAATGGCCACAACCCAGCGATGAGCCCAGTTTAAATTGTTCCACATCGAAAGAGCGGTAATATTAGCAAAGTAGTAATCTCCAAAGTCTTTACAAATTGTTTTAAATTTTGAGATCTAATGTTCCACTACCTACTGGGCACGGGTCTCCTCCAAACATTTTGGAGGGAATTTAGCCTACTATACCACGCTGGCCAGACGGGTTGGTATAGGGCTTTGTATCGAATTTTCCTTTTCTCTCAGTGATCTTGTCTGCTTAAGGTTACTCTCTTAGTCGCCTTTTACGACACCCACAGGTTGAAATGGGGTAGTGACATTATATATTCTTAATCCGTCACTACACGGACAATTTGACAATTTGACTGATACAACAACAATATTGACTGGCCTGTTGGTCTAGTGGTTAGTGACCCTGACTACTGAGCCGGAGATCGTTGGTTCAATCCCCACCCAGGACAAATCTTTGTGTGATGAGCTTGATTGTTTGTTTTGTTCCTGGGTGTAATTTATCTATAATATATTGTATTTACAAAAAAAAGTATTTAAGTAGCATATCAGTTGTTTAGTACCCATAACACAAGCAAATATAATTACTTAATTTGGGACTAGATGGCGCTGTGTGAATGTGGTGAAATATTATTATTATTATTTCCTTACATTTTTAAATACAAATATTAAAAAATAATACATTTCAAAATATAATAATAATGTGGTGGCCCGCCGACATCAGGAACAGAGTCCAAGGTGCCGACTTTTTCTTCTTTAGGGCTCCAGAGAAAGGAACCTCCTCACAATACGCTCAATAAGCCGTGTCGTGTGTGTTTTTTATTATTATTATTCAATATGAATCTTAAATACAATGTACGTGAATGTGAGTTTGTTTGGAGCTTCTATTTATGTGTTTGATATCATATGCGGCTTCTTTGCTACGTCAACGTCGAACCGTTTATTGTGGCGCCTTCGATATTATTATGTGGGATTCCTCATGCAATTTTCCTTCACAATACATGTTTTAAGTGTGTGTGTATTTTGCACAATATGTTTGAATGCGTTGCCTCTTTCCTATTTCAAAAACGAAGCACCCTCTGATTTCACCCTTCAAAAGCACACAAACACGAAATTTTATTTTAAACACCTACATATACCATTGCTGTAGTAGTAACAATATATTTTGGAGGCAGTTTACGAGGGATGCTTATTTTTTATTATTAACCTTCTATTTATTACTGGCAGCTGCCCTTGGCTTTTCATTTCATCTGTTCCCAACACTACAGAAATATTGGCACTTTACACTAGAAAAATTAGATTTTTTTTATCGTCAGAACAAAACCTTTCTCAGACTACATTGATTAAAAAAAAACTGAATTGGTCTAGTTTCTGAGTTTGGCTCTTGAATTTTGCACTTAGCAATACAATCACAATTTTTTAAATTTATAGATTAAAAATAAGCAGGTATTATGCCTACCCTTTGTAATCATGTGTGATAACAGTTTTTATGAGTGAAATAGTAGGCCGATTAACTCGATGAATCAATAAAACAATTTATTTTAATAGGGAAAGTACATTAATCTTTACTAAAACTCTATTGAACTAAAAAATTATGTGCACATGAAACTAGAGCCTATGTTACATATTTACAAATTTATTTATTGTCATTTGTTTGTTACATTCTTATTTTATTATTATTATTTATTTATTAATAAGAGTACAGTGTATGCCTTATGATCTACAAAATCATATTTCACAAAACTGTATTTTAACACAGTTTGGCTGTGAAATCAATATGAAAATATTTTTATATTATACATTAATAAATTAAAACGAATTCAGACTGCAGACGCCTAGACAGTCAATACTCATAAAGTTAATAATATAAATTTGTAACACTAGTAATAACGTTTTCACAAATATTTTTGTTTTATTGCTCTTAAACCATCTTCGCATTACTTATTGTTTTTCTAATGAACCCGGTTTAAGACATATTTGTTGGGTGGCTTCCAATTCTATAGCGGACATGATTTTTTTGTTGTTAATAAATAAGTTAGAATTTTAAGATAAGATTTACAATAAAATAGATAAGATTTAAATAATTTAATTTTACTATAATACAAAAGTGCACTTTTGCATAATCTATATTTAATAAATAAACACAATGCGAATAAATATTTATCCACCATCACCACTAAAATGAGTTTTTATAACATTGGAAAATCTTTAAAACTATCTAGAAATTACCTTTTTACATCCTTGTTGGTCTAGTGGTACCTGGTTTTCGACTGCTGAACAAGAACTGACAACGGTTCAATTAAACAAATACACACACGCAGTCCATAATTATAATCAGTCTGGTTGTAATGTATTATTGAGAAAAAAAACTAAAAAAGGTCACATACAAAACCAAGCACAATAAAAAAATCATAGCACAATGTTTTTAGGCGTGATGATCTGGTTGTACATCCTATCTGGTGAACAACCAAATGATCACTGATGTATGGACAAACCAGCAAGTATGAGGACGAGTTGGCAACGACGTTGGTGGGGAGGACCACACACACATAAGTCTCTTTAATAAACTACAAAAGGGTGAGAGAGTCTGTATTACCAGTATAAACGTACGTAGGTGTGTGTTGAATGCAATTAATCCCCTTCCCTACCAGGATTATGAAGGGACAGACCCCTTTCTATTCAGACTAATTTGCAAAACTTGAAATTTTTGCGATATCGATCGAAATGATTGTGAATAAAACGTGTTTGTGAATAAGAGTTCCATAAAGAAAACATTCTATATAATTTTAAAACTTTATTCTGTAGCGTTTTGAACAGTGTGTGCTAAAGAAGTTGAAAGTACTCTTAAAAACTAAGTATACCTTATAATAAACTCAGCAGCCTGAGTGCTGGACTCTCCAGTTTAAAAAATAATTTAAAATTAAATAAACCCTTCAATGCACCTATATACAATTTACTGACGAGAAAATATTTACTGTGTAGCATCATTTTTACAAGCAAGATGACCGAGTTTATGCTCAAGCTCTAGAGACGCTTTTTAATTAGTCACTAGGCATTATTCCACTACAGAGACGCTTTTGTTTATCTCAACCATGAAGGATTGACAGTACGATATTTTTATGAAAAATCATTTCATACATCATTTAAGACTGGCTGACGGCCGTCATTAGCAGTAGGACCTACTTCTAGAACTACTAATCCTTGTACTACTACACGATGGACTCGACAATCGCACCGTGAATTATATTTTATATATTCGTCTCTCTATTTTGGAAAATATATTTTATGACTCACTGACAAAAGTATTTTCTTTTCCATCTGACCAATTACTTACTCCTTATCGAATATAAACTTAAAGCTATCTGAACTTCAAAATGGCCAGTTTCTGAGGTGTGTACAACACCCACGGGTTGAAATGGGGTAGTGACACCATGTTACACGAACACTTAATTCGTCACAACACCCACAATTAAGTGTTACACCATGTTACAAAGGTATAAAGTGTTAATGTATTGACGATTTTCCTTGAAAAGTCCAATTTGTTTCCTATTTACCTATTATTATATTACCTATTCCGATCTCTACTAATATATTATTCACTTAAACAAAGCCGACTTAGTTTTATTTTACGTAATTAAAACAAAACATTTTAATTTGACACAAATTTTAGTAATAATTTTAGAAATAAACTTAAAGAAGTTTGGGGATGTGCTACGAAATCGAACCTACAAGAGTTACAAATTTCACAAAATAAAGCCATAAAATCTTTATTTAATTATAATCGCTTAAAAACTGTTCATTATAATATTAACTTCACATAATAAATACTAATAAAATCAATTTACGCCAACAAAAAACTAATTACGGAAAGAAAACTATAATGTTTGAAAGAGCTTTAACAACTTACCAAATAATGTTAAAGATAGTCAATCACTCAACGTTTTCAAAATTAGGCTAAGAAAATATATATATTTACGAAAAACATTATTATTGTTTAACGTTTTCGATTATTGTATGTACCAAAATATTCTTTTTTTTTTAAATTTATTGTACAATAAACTACAAGCACACTTTTTACACATATTTTGCATTGGTCAAAAACCTCTAGGGGTTTATCCGACCGTGGCGAGCCGCTTTATCCTTTGTACATTAAATTTGGAGGTAATAATGCTTACATTTATACTTTAACTTTCTTTCATTCTCTATATACAACACTTGTAACTCTTTGTTTATGAAGAATGGTATAAATAGTATAATAATGGTAAATAAATAAGTACCTATATTATAAAGTCATATCTTAGTGAAAGACGAATTTATTTTGAAGCTTTAAAAAATTAATTTCTTGTTTTTGATACAATGGCATTGCACAAAAAATAGCGAACTATTTATTTTAAGATCTTTATTGTAAAAATAAAATTAAATAATTAATTATGATTATTAAAAATTCAAATCAACCATTCATAATGCTCACATATTTCGTTAATCAAGTGTTCTTGAACTGTCACTGCTTTCACGTAAACTGAAGGTGCATGACAATGTGACGTCATTGCATAGAAACGTTATAAATCAATAAACTGTTACAACTTAACTGTACGTAAGTAAAATATCACTTCAGTCTGGAATGTAGTCTGGAGACACGGCCAGTGCTCGTTGGGCTTTCAACCTGAACGGACAGGTAAAGCCTAACCAGTACTAATAATAATAATAATGTAGTTATTTGAAAGTGTGGTATGTTAGTTCTACTTTCTTGTATATTTATGGATTATTATTTTAATTTAATTTAAATAAATTTATTGATATCTTTAAATGCATTACGTTGAAATCACGTTTCGTAATATTTTTTAAATTATTAATTGGAATCAACAACTTTTAATGCATTTCTGTTACGTAGTCTTTTTACATTACACATTACACATATTTATGATATGACTTATTCTGACCTAAGGAGTTTTATGAACATAACATTAATTATATTATTATTATTTGTAGATAGTAAATAATATCGTCATTTTTAAATTTCTAAACGTTTATATAATATGACAATAGGTTTGGAAAAGTTTCTTAGTTTATTATACAGGTAAAGCTTAAAAACTGTGAGTAATTTGAATGTAGGATCCTAAAGCTTGATTTAAAATAACTCCGTTTTAAAAACCAGTTCCACTGACGTGTTATAAAAACGTTGAGAGAAAGAGAAGCCTCCTTTCTCAATTACGTAATATTTTCTTATTGCATGAATTGGCAGACCTGGACCCTGAGACCACAAATTTATGAATGGATCAATTGAATTGGCCTATATTTCGCTCGCATATTGGTCTTAAATTAGTAGCAGAATACCAAAAATGTTTAAAACTGCTCTTGAGATCCAATTAAGATTCAATTTATTCATTTGTAAATTAGCAGGCTTGGTGCCCTGATCGGTAAGTTGTAACCGCCGCCCATGGTGACTGTGTTCTCTTAGCACACACTAAACAAAGCGAAAAACATAACAAAACCACTGCTTACCGAAGAAGGAAAAGGGAAATAAAGAGAAAAAGGAATAGGAAAAGAACGGGGATTAGGAGGAGCATTGGGCATTTGGCGCTTCGCACTCTCCAAACGAAATTAAATTACAGGGTAATACTTCCACTGCCAATAAAAATTATAAAGCCTGTCTAAATTCATAAAATTATTTAATATTTACCTTCTAACTGTTTGATTTGACCTGCCCATTTCTCTAGGCCACCTTCCGACGCCATTATTCGAACTGCTTTGAAATATTATTATAATGTCATCTCATTTACAAAATTAATATTAATTTTAACATATGAGACCGATAACTGCTTCAAATATAACTTACAAAATTTGATTACAGACAGACACTGAACTAGTGAAACTAAATGAAAACTAACTACTAAGCACAATATTGTCGCGATCGTTCGTTCAGACTTTGCCGGTCAATACTAAATATTAAAGCTTATTTTGTTGGGCGGAGTCTATCAGCATCCCCTTTGGCACTACCACCATCCTGCCTGTATAGCCTATAGAATATAGATGTTCTTGTTTGAGTCTAAAGTTTGCAAGTGTGCAAGTGTAATTACGAGAGAGGGACACTCTTTCTCTGTCTATCAATCTTTTATTATACGTCAGTGTAGTGGGGTATTAATAAAGGGAAGCATTTTTAATCAAGCTCTTGAATGCATGCAGTGTACCTTGCCTATAACAATAAGTAAAGCCTAAAAATATTTGTGCAAATAGGTTGATAACGCGCATTCAATTAACTCATAGTTAAATTAACTGTACCCCTATAATATTTTTTTAGCTTTTTTATAAGCATTTAAATTTCTGACTCTCGACAGATGTGTAGCTGGCAATGAAAATAACTTAATCATTAATTATAATAATGAAATATTTTTAAGTTATGTGTAAATATTTTACTGAATAAAAGTTATTAATGAAATAAAAACTATTATTAAAAAAGTATTTTAAATAGATTGCACAAAACGAAAATGCAGTAAAAAGTTTTTAATTCCAGTTTATAGTGTCCAAAACAATTGAAAGTCGAAACGTGAGCTACGTAATGCATAATAAAAAATATATACATAAATTAGCATCTTAATATATATTGATCAAGTTATTATTAGTGCACCTGAGGCTTTAGCCTCGTCCGTTCAGGCTGAAAGCCCGAGGTGCACTGGCTGTGTTCCCGACTAGCATTGAGTTTAAAAAGTACGTGAGATATCGAGACGTGACTTAGGTCAATCAACCGCGTGATCAGGTCGTGTATTTGGACTCATAATAGTATAGAAGGTCAATAAATGAAATCATTGTAACAACTCTAAATCATAAGTGTAATATTGTGAAAAATTTAATAAACGATCAGCGGTATTTGAATCTTCTATTCATATCTTCCCCGTTACACACGTAGCACGCATCCACATACATATATCTAGAATTCTAGAACAATCCTTTATATGAATTACCTGCTCAATTAAATTTCCTACCTCCTATTTCAAAGTAGTGTGTGTACTGCGTAATTGTCTTTACACATAGGCATGTCGTGTTACGGAGGTACAAAAGTGTAACAACTATGCATGCATGTATGCAATGTACCCTGCCTATAGCAATAAGTAAAGCCTAGAAATATTTGTGCAAATGGGTTGATAATGCATATTCAATTCACTCATAGTTAAATTAACCTAATAAAAAAATATTATAGGGGTACCCCTATAATATTTTTTTAACTTTTCTAAAAGCATTTAAAATATCTGTGACAGATGTGTAGCTGGCGATGAAAATAACTATAATATTAATTTAATATAATAATGAAATATTATTAATGAAATAAAATTATTATTAAAGAAGTATTTGCACTGCCTATATATGCCCTATCCTGCCTATATTGTACTGCCTCGGTGGCGCAGCGGGAGTGTATACGACTGTTGTGCAAGAGGTCCCGGGTTCGATTCCCGGGTCGGGTGAAAATGGTATTGGGTTTTTTCTATCATGAAATTCCAGTATTAAGATTTTCCCGGAGTTTGGTAAACAAATGTTCCCGGTTGATGACAATAGGCTCGCCCCCTATTTCATGGGACCAAACATAGCTGGCGAAATGTGGGTGTGAAACACCTCTGCCTACCTCTTCGGGGAAAAGGCATGATGCTAGGTTATATGTTATGTTATTTTAAATAGATCGCACAAAACGGAAATGCAGCAAAAAGTTTTTGATTCCAATTTATAGTAACCAAAACAATTTAAAGTCGGAATGTAATGATATAAAATTAATGTACTAAAAATAATAAAAGTTAATATTAAAAAGTATTTTAAATAGATTGCACAAAACGGAAATGCAGTTAAAAGTTTTTGATTCCAGTGTGTATAAGTGACCAAAACAATTTAAAGTCGGAACGTGAGCTAAGTAATGCATAATATGAAATATATACATAAATTAGCATCTTAATATATATTGATCAAATTTTTATTAGTCCACCTCAGGCTTTAGCCTTGTCCGCTCAGGCTGAAAGCCCGAGGTGCACTGGCTGTGCTCCCGACTAGCATTGAGTTTAAAAAGTACGTGAGAGAAGAAGTATCGAGACGGTAGGAGGCGCTAGTACTGCGCATATGTCCTGTGAGGCTGTGCGCAACAGTAGCGCCGCCTACCGTTCACAACTATTCCAAAATTGCAAACTGCCGACGGTGAATAACGACATACAAATATAATGTAACAATAAATAACTTTTCTATTTAACTAACACAGAAAAACACCCAAACTCCGAAACAAACATGTCATTTGCAGATCATACAATCATTTATGCTGAGTATCGAACCTAAGACCTCAGAAACCGCAACTGATTACACTACCGTGGGCCAATGAGACAGTCTATAATTAGTCTAGCTAAAATTTCAAAGTTAGTAGCGGAAAGAAAAATAGAGATACGATTCGGAGGTACAAGTACTCTATGTATATTTATAACGTAAAGAACTTATTAATTCGTAGTCTTCAAGTGGATGGGTTTGTGGGTATGTTTCTACGTATAATATCGATACCTTTGGGTTCATTTATCGTATAAACCAAAACCCGAGTTTTCAGGAGAGCAAAGAAAACGATTTTGTTTTAAAAAAAACATAACTTTTTTATTTTAGAAGATACATAAAAATTACCAAAAATAAAGATACTTAGAATTTGAGAATGCAGAAGGCTAAATCATCAAAACATAACTATCTATTTTCTTTAGATTAAAAATTACTTGGGATTTACGTCATGAAAAAAGTCAATTTATGGTTATTACACCCCAATAAACGCAAATCGTACGCCCTGGGTTGATAAAAATTTTGGTCATTACTACTTAACAAAACTTAAAAAAAATAAACATTCTGTCTTTAAATTAAGAATTTATCTATTTTTAGACACGATGACCCTAATTTTTGGGTCGTACAAACATTTTTTTGTGAATTCGGGCATTTCGAATATACAGATCAATAGAGAAAAAAAATCTGAACAAAATGATGTAAGTATATAACTCAATTTGGCCAACATAGTTTATACGACAATTCAACCCAAGGTATGTATGTGAAATCGATAAATATGTGAAAAATATAAATACAGTTACCGGCAAGTGGGCATTTATTAAAACTGCCAATATTATGTTCCATTAATTTATCTATTATCTAGCTGTCGGCACCACATGCTTAACATAAACTAAAAAGACCTAACTAACAAGTAAATATAATTTAAAAAAATTAATAACCCGACTGCAAAAAATCAACACAGAGCAACGCACTAAAAAGACCGTAAAATTATTGTAATATTATTTTACCTGATTAAATTTCAATACATAACATATGTATATTGTAATCTCCATTTGATTCCCTTTATTTTGATACTCTACTCGATAGGTTTGGTTAAAAAAACTACTACACTAACTACTTACAATTTGGAACCATTCAAATATGCATAATCTCTTTTTGAATATATGTAATCTCCTTTTCCTTCTCTTTATTTTAATACCGAACTCAATAGGTTTGGTTACAAAAAAAATTGAACTTCTTACAATTTGGCGTCAAAAGCCCGCCTATTAAGTATTTTTATTCTTAAAACCTACCTATTGACACTTGGGTTTTCTAGACGAATCTAACGATACCCTAATTGTCAAAATCCATCCAGCCGTTTGGAAGATTCGTGGGAATAAAGAAATTTACAAACATACAAGATACGCGCGAAAAACAATACCCGTCCTGTCAGTCTGGTAATAAGAAGAAGCATAATGTCTATAAAATACTTGTAATATAATATGTGTAATGTAGTTGTACTTTTCTTATTAATAAATAAACAAGCCCATTATTGCTATTCTGTAAATACGCTGGTATTTACAGATTTCTCTTTCGAGTCTCATTCAAGTGAAAGAACTCGCTTTGAAACTAAGGGAAATTTAATATTTCAGCGTTCGAGATTGTATACACATGCTTACAGAATACTGACAGGTACCAACGGTATTTATTACTATCGAGTAAGCAAAGAGTGGAGCTATTCTCAGACTTACATTGTTAAACAACATAATGAGATATCTATTTGGATAAAACTTGTACAATGAAATAGAATGTAGATATATTATTTGTAATTAATATTGATTTTCTTTTTTTCGAAATAGGGGGAATACTGTAGCGGCAACACAACATGCGTAAGCAATATGCTACAACATTACATGGAACACAACGCTAGAGCCACGTAATCAGGTCGTATATTTGGACTCATAATAGTATAGAAGGTCAATAAATGAAATTATTGTAACAACTCTAAATCATAAGTGTAATATTGTGCAAAGTTCAATAAACGATCAGCGGTATTTGAATCATCTATTCATATCTTCCCCGTTACACACGTAGCACGCATCCACATACATTTATCTAAAATTCTAGAACAGCCCTTTATATGAATTAATTGCACAATTAAATTTCCTAAATCCGCAATTACAAAGTAGTGTGTGTACTACGTAATTGTCTTTACTCATATCGCTAATGCAATTGGTACTAGGCATGTCGTGGTACGGGGGTACAAAATTGTGACAAATACTTGTTAAATTACTAACTGTGTACATTGTTGGCAATAATTTTGTTAGAAAGTTAATAATGTTTGAATTTTAGTTCATTAGTGAAGTTAAGGTCATGGTTAAGTTAAAAGACCATGATACTTTACTTTTAAAATTTCTCACTTGCCGGTAATCGACTGTATAATAATATAATGTATTTTTATCAGTTGTATAGATCCCATAACACAAGCTTATATCTATGTCAGCAGATGGTAAGTCACTTGACTAGTACCTATGAATGTGTACTAGAAAGTGAAATCCACATTGGTACTGTCGATCAGAATCGAACTCGGACCGCTTGATTTACATGCCGGTGTCTTATCCGTTCGGCTACCATCGATAATATTAATAGTATTGTTTATAATAGTTCCACAAACGTTTATATAATTATTTCATACATCATTTTAACCTATAAACGCCCCACTGCGGGGCATGGACCTCCAAAGACTTTGGAGGAAATTTGGCCTACTGGCCAGACGGGTTGATATAGGGATTTGTTTTGAATTTTCCTTTTTCGAAGTCCTCTTGTCTGTTTATATGTAGTTAGGTCCCTTAGTCGCCTTTAAATTGCTCTCAAATTTATCAAATTCATTTCTTATTGAAATAAATAAATAAATTATTATTGATGTTTCTTTTTCTAATATGGCACACCAACAGCTATACATATTTAGTACTTAAAACTAATAATAATACTCGGTATTGTTCTAATATGTATAGCAATTAAAGATGAACACAATGTAGGTCGCAACTACAAACAATAAGACAAAATAATCTAGTGGTGCAATTTATAAAGAATCTGCTGGAGACGGCAGCGTGCAAAAAAAGAAAATGTACACACCATGTACATTTTTCTTATGAAAACAATCATAATTTATTTTGATGAATGTTTCAGAGCTTCCTACCTGTCCTTACAGGTAGGAGCGCTAAGAAACACTGAATAATATTGTGATTATCGCTATCTTTTATAGGTTTAGATAGATGACGTAAGTACCTATCAATTTTGTCTTCATTATATTGTTTGTTCGACTTTACTGAAATGAGTATGATTGGAGATGACAAGTAACCAGCCTTTAATTATATTCGTATAATTTATGGATTTACTTGTTGACGTGCGTCTCTTGAAAAATATTTTATAGTTACTTACTATATATATAAAGAAAATTTTAACTTAAGAATTATATATATTATTATTGATCGTGGTTCTATGAAGATTTTAAAATGTTATCTCGCTACTCAGGTGACAACAATAAAAATATAAAGTTAGCTTTTAATTTTGTAACTTACAGAAAATGCTTTTTTAAATCCCACAATTGAATTATCTAAGATTTGAAAATTTCTGGTTTTGTTAGAAAATGCATGCTTTCCGTTTGATTTCCTTTATAAATTCCCTTTATAAATTTGAAGAAAAATACCAACCATGAGTGAAAAAATATGGGTTGATTTTTACTAGCTCGAATTTTAACTATTTATGTTAGGTATATATTTTGTATATGAGAATAATCATAATTTATTTTTGTGAGGGCGTCAAGGCAATCTACCTGTCCTTTTAGGTAAGCGCGTCAAGACACACTATTTAAACAATAATGTGATTTTTGCGACCTTTTATACATATAGATAGATCACGTAGGTACCTATTAACTTTGTCGTCATTATATTTGTTCGGCTTTTCTAAAATGAGTATGATTGGAGATGACAAGTAACTACCCTTTAATTATACTTGTATAATTTGTGGATTTGCTTGTTGACTTGCGTCTTTTGAATAATATTGTATACTTACTATAAATAAAGAACATTTTAACTTAAGAGTAATTATTATTGATCGTGGTTCTATTACGATTTTAAAATGATATGTCGCTACTCAGGTGACAACAATCAAAATATAAAATTAGCTTTTAATTTTGTATCTAATAGATTTTTTTTTTAATCCCAGAATTGAATTATTTGAGTTTATGAAAATTTCCTTTTTTACCCACGACGAAACGGACCTGTTATATGCGTTTAGGGTGAGAGGTTGTGTGTTTTTATGTTCCCACATAGTGCCATTTATCTAGGAAACACGTTGACCGATTTAGATACGGTTTTCTGTAAAGTAAGTAAAAACTGCCTCGGTGGCGCAGCGGGAAGTGTATACGACTGCTGTGCAAGAGGGTTCGATTCCCGGGTCGGGTGAAAATGGTATTGGGTTTTTCTATAATGAAATTCCAGTATTAAGATTTTCCCGGAATTTGGTAAACAAATGTTCCCGGTTGATGACAATAGGCTATTTCATGGGACCAAACATAGCTGGCGAAATGTCACCCACATTTCGCCAGCTATGTTTGCAACACCTCTGCCTACCCCTTTGGGGAAAAAGGCGTGATGCTATGTTATGTTATGTTTTTCTGTTAAGTGTATGCTATAGCAATAGGGGGCGCTACAATACACTGTTTTTGTTTAAACTTTTGTGCCCAATATATCTAAAACGATTTGACCGATTTTGATACGGTTTTCTTTAATGTATTTCTGATTCATCGAGATTTTAGATAAATGATATTGTACTTTTTTATTTTACAGATGCTAAAACTATGTTTGCAGTTATCTGTAAAATAATTAGACCTGTTACTATATATAGGGACACGTAGCATTGTAGTACTACTTAATAACTTCGGATAAAGTCAGTTCATAGATGCGTGACCGTTTATGCAATTTTTATTCTAGAGCATCTACGTGCTTCAAAAGTTTGGAAAAACCTTTGGTAGTGGTTACCAGTTACTTACATAGTAAGGTAGGGCGCTCTTTAATAAGTTTAAAACAGTTGGGTAATAAGAAACAATAAAAATGTTGAAAAGACCCACTACGAAAACGTCTTTACAAAAGAAGAAACGAAACGTATAAAAAGGTTTTAATAAATTTATTTTAATTTTTAATTTTAATTCCCTGACAAAAAATAAAATAGGTAGCGTAAAAACAACCCCAAGAACATTAATTCGCCTTTCTTTTTGCAGTGGACTGCAATAGGATGGGATGATATACATTCTATATATTATAAGAAGAATCATATCAGTATTTCAAGGCATACTACCTGTCCTTACAGGTAAGCGTGCCAAGAGACACTGAATAATATTGTGACTATCGCGACCTTTTATACGTTTAGATAGATGACGTATTAACCATGTTTTTCGGCTAATTTGTTTGTTTCTCATAGATATGAGAAAACAACATTTTATTATGTATAAATAAATACATTTAAAGGCACATATTTACCTAGCACATGTACTTACAATAACATTATCCGTGTACGGTGGGATTAAGAATACATGATATCACATCACCCATCTCAACCCGTGGGTGTAAAAGACAATTAAGGGAGTAACTTTATGCAGACAAGAAAATCTCAGTACTAGAATTTCCTGGAAACTGGAAAAATCCAATACTAATTTCACCCAAAAAAGTTGAAGGCTCTTGCACAGCAGTGGTAGGTAAACACTTACCGGTGCATCACCGAGAGATTGAATCATGTAGTGTAATCCGTGGAGAGACGAATTTAGAATACACTGGCACTACCCCATCTCAACCCGTGGGTGTCGTAAAAAGCGACTTAGAGAGTAATCTTATGTATTCAAGAGCACTGCAAGAAAAGGAAAATTCGAAACCAACCCTATACCAACCCGTCTGGCCAGCGGGGTATACTAGGCTAAATTCCCTCCACAATCTTTGGAAGAGACTCATGCCCAGCAGTGGGACGTTAATGGGTTGAAATGATGATTAGATTTAAGTGTGCAAATAACATTAAATTTTATACAATCATGTACAGTCGAGTTCATTAATATATTGGCACCATCATTAGATATTTTTGTTGAAAAGGGTGACTACAACTTATTGCATAATGTACAGCATATTTTATTGAACCATTCACATGAAGATATATATTTGATCCATAGGTTTTATAGTATTGATTGAGCTTTTTAACGCTCACAATATTTTGAATCCTTGATGGTGCCAATATATTAATGAACTCGACTGTACCTACATTTAAGAAAAGAATCATAATTTATTTTTGGGGTGGTTCAAGACGTACTACCTGTCCTTACAGGTAGGAGCGCCAAGAAACACTGAACGATATTGTGAAAATCACGTCCTTTTATACGTTTAGATTTGCGTAATAATTATTAAGATGACGCATTAACCCTGTCGACAAATATTTTCGTTCGGCTATTCTTGAATGAGTTTGATTCGAGATGACAGGTAACCTCCCTATATATACAGGGTAGAATTTACTAGAGATAGACAATTTTACTCAATGGAAACATTCCTTTATTTTTCACCCGAGAATTGAACCGGCTAAAATCCAAAAAAATAACCATCTATACTTGTATGGCATTGATCGATAGGGTCAACCCTAAGGATCGAATCTTACTAACAAATATTGTTAATTAAATAAACACAAAACCATAAAATTCTAACTTAAGTTACTGATAATTCTAGTACCACACGCAGTTATGTCGCATCTTTTTTTTTATTTGACCTGCACAACAAACACGTTTATTTCGCAACCTTCTTATCTAAATAGTTCTTCCTTATTTAAGTAAATAAATGACGTTAAAAATAATTATTAATTACGAACATAATGAAGTAAAAATTACGGACCATTGAGTAAAGGAGAGGCACCTTTACTCATTGTCTAGTCTCATTGAATTTATAAGTTAAGATTTTATGGTTTTGCTTTTATTTAATTTACCACGTTTGTTAGAGAGATTCAATATATGATTGACCCTATCGGTGAACGCCATAAAAGTACAGGATTTAATTTTTTGGAATTTTAGCTGGTTCGATTCCTGAGTAAGGCATGCATTTTCTGTAAATCGTTAAATGCAGTTCTGTTTCTTTTTAAAAATAAAGGTATGTTTCCTTTGAGTAAGATTGTGTATCTGTAGTAATAAGAGTACTTGCCCTCCAGGTGGCATTACAAAATTCCACCCTGTATATAATATATATATTATTTAGTTGGATGTTTTTACTACTAATTTGCGTCTTTTGAATGACATGTTGTATTCGTACTTACTATATGGAACATTTAACTTATATTCGGGGTATTAAATTTCACGATTATAAAATAGTATTTATTTAAGTCTATATTTATGTCGTTACTCAAGTAAATTATCTTTTTGTTATGCATCGTTTATACGGGCTTAGTACAAATGATTTGTATTAATCTCCCAGTACTAAATTGCTTAGTGACAAGTGAGAAGGAATCGTTTTCACGTTGACAATAGCAGGAAATAAAGAAGGCACTAAATACTACTACTACTAACTATCGGTTAGTGAGATACAGCCTAGTGACAGACGGACAGAAAGACAGACAGACGAATGGACAGACAGCGGAGTATTCTGTATCTCAACAGGTTTCACTTCATCAGCAACAACCAATTAATGTCCCACTGCTGGGCTCGGGTCTCCTCTCCTCTATCTAGAGAGCTGAGAGGGTTTAGGCCATAATCCACACACGCTGGCCTAGTGTGGATTGGTGGATCAGACATACTCATAGAATTTCTTCTAGAGTATGTGGGTTTCCTCACGATGTTATCCTTCAACGTTAGAAGATGGTAAGTCACATGACTAGTACATATAAATTCCACAAAGTGAAATCCACATTGGTACTGCTGGTCGGACTCGAACTCGGACCGCGTGTTTAACACGCCGGTTCCTTATCCATTCAGCCACCATCGCTTGCATAGTTGGGTAGTAGGTTGCACATAGTGTTATCCTAAATGGATACTTGTTTGGGCATGAGTGGCCTATATAAGCCAATGTCATTTATTGCTGGTTTTATTTTTGTAGTGTTTCAAGCTGTCTAACCTGTCCTACCAGGTTAGAGCGCCATGAGACACTGAATAAGAATCCGATAATCAGGGCTTTATATACCAAAAATACACGTGTACATATTGATTTTTAGTATCAAGACGTATTAATGTCACCTTATTTTGTTTGGCTTAATTATCCTCTAATGAGGATAATATAATATAATATAGTACCACATTCACACAGCGCCATCTAGTCCCAAAGTAAGCGATTATATTTGCTTGTGTTATGGGTACTAAATAACTGATATACTACTTTAAATACATTTTTTTTTTGTGAATACATACATATTATGGATAAATTACACCCATACACAGAACAAACCTTTATGCTCATCACACAAAGATTTGTCCTGGGTGAGGATCGAATCCACGACCTCCGGCTTAACAGTCAGGGTCACTAACCACTAGACCAACAAGCCAGTCATTATAAAATCAATGTAATTAGTATCTAATTACAAGACAGAGAGTGTAACAAGCCTGCTAACTCACACACATGTACATTTTTCATTAGAAAAGAATCATAATATATTTTGGTGAATGCTTCAAGGCTGCTTACCTGTCCTTACAGGTAAGAGTGCCAAGAAACACTGAGCGATATTCCGATTATCACGATATTTTATACGTTTAGATTTCCGTAACTAAGACGACGTTTTAACGATGTCTTTGTGTAACAGTAATTCGATATGACGGGTAATTACCCGTCATCTCGATGGAGAGGGGGATTTCCCTAAATATATTTTATTGAAAGTTTTACTTGTTAACTTCCGTCTACTGAATAATGTTGTATACCTACAATATAGAACATTTTAAAACTTAGTTTAGGGTACCTTACTTAACGGCATTATATTTTTATGAATAAAACTTTTAATAAGTCGCTACTAAGGTACATAGTAAGTCATTGTCTTTTTGTTATGCCTAGCTTACACGGGCTTAGTACAAATTATTAGTACTAGGTTATAATAACTTGTTCTTGAATTGATTAAATTAATACGTATGTTATGATGCTCTCGTTTGTACATTAAGAAAGTTGTTCTCTTATTAAAAATTTAATTTGCGCAACTTCTCAGGTAATATACGTACGGATTTTAGCAACGCAAACATCTTTTATGTTCAAGAATAAAATTCCATTCATAGACTTTTTTTTTAAAAAGTTAGCTTTCACCTATTATTCCAATTTTTAAATCCTTTACAACATTATTAAATATCTGAGGAGGTTAATTTTTAATTCTTGAGAAGTTTATGAATACCGATAGAAGAGATTGAGCGAGATATAAAGTGATGGAGACAAAATATGCGGTCTGAGTTCGATTCCGACCAGCAGTATCAATGATTCATTTTGTGAAATTTAAACCTACTATCCGTAGTCATGTGACTTACTGTTTGCTTACGATGAAGGACTTTTCCTTCAGGAAACACAGTAAGAGTACGATATTTTTATGAGAGAATAAAAGTTAAAATTTTAACAAAACGTTGTCAAAGACAAATATCGTAATTTGAAGTATTTAATAATGGTTAAACAAATTTTCGAAATGTTTCATAAAACCTATGTGTTTATTAAATATTTTTTCATGATATTGGATACAGTACCAATTGGCGTATTGTACCTTCAGGGATGCCATAAATTTCATACCTACACAACATAAAAAGAACTTTTATGTCACTTTCTGAATAATTTTATTTAGATTCTAAATATTATACCTGTTGTGAAATCATAGAAATTTAATTTAGAATTAAGATGAGTGAATACAATTGGTAAACTTTTTCAATTCAATGTGAAATACGTAATAATTAATGTTTTGAATGGTGTTCAAAACCTTTTGTTATATCATTCCAAATGTCACTTAAAAGTTTTCAGACATAGTAAAGTATTTCAAAGATGAAATCAGATTTCGAATTAATTTAATATTAAGTTCGAATTATTAAGTACATTGTTCTTTCGTGAATAATCGAATTCGACAAAGTTATCTGTTGCTACGGCATAACGTGAAATAAGGTTTGGCCCTACACATGACTATGTCTCTGAAATTACAAGTAAATGTATAAATATAATGTTTTAAGTCGTAGGTAAATTTGCTGACACTACTTTTCAATTACTTTGTAACCTAGATGAATAAACGAGATTTCATTTCATTTCAAGTCGGTATTTGTAGTCATAATTATCATAACTCTGTACTTGTCCACTGCTGGACATACGCGTTTTCGGTTGCATACCACTAAATACAGTATATAATAAAACATATATTATCATATTATAATACCGATTTATATTTACATTTCCCATAAGCCACACGTGAGTGTCAAAATAAAAATTTCTATTATGACACTTATTAGGTAGGTTTATTGTCTCTTTGTTAGTCACGACTAACACAACAATCAAAATTTAAATTTGCTTAAAAATTAATGTTATAACTTACAATGTTTTTTCTAATTCTAGAAAATTTCAAGTGTCAATATTTAAAAAGAAATTTTTAATTGGTTATTCGAGTATATAAATCTATTTTTATTTATTTTTGTAAAGTTAAATTATTCATTTATTATACAATAAAGATACTTATTGCTATTACATGTACTACCCGCCTGCTACCAGCCGTAATGGATGAAAACCGCGAACCGTGAAATGTGATGACCGTGAAAAATAAAAAATGACTTTTTTTCTTATGACAATTGTATAAGTATGTATATGTGTAGAAAAGATTAATTTGAATTAGCAATTTTATTTGTTTTCTTAACTAAAATTGTAGGTACCAAGATTTACAATAGAAAAACAATACAAGATATATTGTGTTTGATAATGATTACTGAAAAATTTGTAAGTTCACAAAAAGTGCATGGTGTAGGTATATAGATCAAATTATTATGAGTTGTTCTTTAGACAATAACCTTGTCCGTTCAGGTTGAAAGTCCAAAGAACACTGGCTGTGTTCCCGACTAGAACTGATGTGAAGGAGTACGTGGGATGAGATTTTATATAGCAACAGTTTGTTGATTCATATATTATGTTTGAATGTAATGACGTCACATTACCTAGTACAGTCGTAGTCTATAAATATATTCGTATTATTATTTATAATAATATCATTACTTACAAAAAGTGCATGGTGTATATAGATCAAATTATTATGAGTTGTTCTTTAGACAATAACCTTGTCCGTTCAGGTTGAAAGTCCAAAGAACACTGGCTGTGTTCCCGACTAGTACTGAAGTGAAAGAGTACGTGGGATGAGATTTTATATAGCAACAGTTTATTGATTCATATATTAGGTTTGAATGTAATGACGTCACATTACCTAGTACGGTCGTAGTCTATAAATATATTCGTATTATTATTTATAATAATATCATTACTCACAAAAAGTGCATGGTGTATATAGATCAAATTATTATGAGTTGTTCTTTAGACAATAACCTTGTCCGTTCAGGTTGAAAGTCCAAAGAACACTGGCTGTGTTCCCGACTAGTACTGAAGTGACATGTTACGTACGTGGGATGAGATTTAGAGAGAGCAACAGTTTATTGAATAATATGGTTGAATGTAATGACGTCACATTATCTAGTACGATCGTAGTCTATAATCATATTCGTATACACAGTACAGACAGTACTTTAAACAATGATTCCTATACATTCATAGATACTTTCTTAAAAGCAAGATTGCCTCGAAAAAAACTTAAAATTAACAGCCATTTACAGTATTTAATATCTAATGTATGTGGTAACTGTATTATTCATGATTAGGTAAACGCAATTTCGCAAGAATTAACACCTCGTAGAAGCTCGTCATTGGATTAATGAATGATGTGGTTGAGCTACGAACCCAAATAACAGAAAAAACATCATCTTAAACTTAAATCCAAGGTATGTGTTTACTATAGCATTCAAATACCTATAGACATGTAAGTAGGCTACCCATCTTGTGTAGGTTATTAAGAATTAGGCTGTAGGTAGGTTTTACAACGTAATCACGCGGTCCGAGTTCGATCCTGACCGGCAGTACTAATGTGGATTTCACTTTGTGGACTTTATAATTACTAGTCAAGTAACTTACCATGTACTAACGGTGCAGGAAAACATCGCGAGGAAACCCACATACCCTAGAAGAATAAAAAAAAAAAAAAAAAAAAAAAAAAAAAAAAAAAAAAAAAAATAAAAAAAAATTATATATATATGTCTGATCCACCAACCCGCACTAGGCCAGCGTGTGTGGATTATGGCCTAAACCCTCTCAGCTCTCTAGTTATAGGAGAGGAAACCCGAGCCCAGCAGTCAGCCCAGCAGAGGACTTAATGAGTTGCTGATGAGGTTCTGCAAGAGTCTCAGGAAACAATTAAGATTTAAGCAAACATACGAGTATAATGTAATTTGTGTGCTTAAATCTAATTTTAATTGTATAGAAATTTTAAAATGAGTTAAATGTTGCTAACTCACTGAAAAATGTCTACACATATGTACATTTTTCATGCGAAAAGAATCATAGTTTATTTTTGAAGTGTTCCTTGATGTTATTACCTGTCCTTACAGGTAAGAGCACCGAGGAACACTGAAGAATATTGCGATAATCGCCTCCTTTTATACGTTTAGATTTGCATATATATTAAGATAATGTATTAACCATGTCGACATAAATTTGTTCGGCTATTCTATAATGAGTATGATTCGAGATGACAGGTAACCTCCGTATATATTATTTAGTTGGATGTTTTTACTTGTTGATTTGCGTCTTTTGAATAATACTGTATAACATATTAACAAAAAAAAACTCTCAGTACTGAGTTGCTTAGTGACAAGTGAGAAGTAATCGTTTTCACATTGGTATCAGCAGAAAGTAAAGGAAGCACTAATACAGTGACCGACCAGACATCAGCTCAAGACTGTCGCCTTATTTTACGCAGTGTTGTCAAACACTTTTTAAACATTAATTGTGTCAACGATAATAAACAAAAATTCAGGCGTTAACTGACCATTCAACAATTTTTATTTAGTGATAATAGATTAAAATTTGATAATTGTGACATAAAGTTGATCATCAAACAACAGTTTTCATCTGAATGTGCGATACTTTTTATACTTCTCACTATTCCGTGCTTGCAGTTTTCTACAATAAGAGTCCGATATCAAACGACAGAGTAAAAGTTTTTATTTTACCAAAACGTTGTCAAAGCCAGTGCGTTCGGATATGGTATTGTATAGATCAAACGAATTCTACCGTTAAATAAAAACGTATGAGTTTAAAAAATGGTGTTAGGTGCAATAAATTGCACGTCACTAAATAAAATAAAAATATTGCTGTATTTTGAAAATTGATTTTTTTTCATGATTCGGTATTGGACAAAAGTGCGTATTGTATGGCGTATTTCATTAAATATTAATATATCTTTCTGACTATAATTAAATTTTAAATACCTACCTGAAAATCTGTTTGAAAGTGAATTTAGTTCGGTGAAAATTTAATTTATAATTAGGATGAGTCAATGCGATAAAATATATCAATTCAATGTGAAATACGTAATAATTAATATATTGAATGCTGTGCAATTGAGCGTTCATATTCTAAAAGCTTTTAGACGTATCGTTTTCGTATTTTACGATGAAAACAAATCCAACATTTCTTTAATATTAAGTTCTATTTATTTTAGTACATTGTTCTTTCGTTAAATAATTGAACTTGACAGAATACGTGAGCCACTCTCATCTCTCATACAAACTTATCCATTGCTAAGGCATAACGTCAAAGAAGGATCGATGGAACTTTTACAATGATGTTATATTAGTGACTCTCAACATATTTTTGGGTATAATCTTATGTTCTAACAATAATGTTAATTTAAAGCTATAATTTAAAAAATCGTGTAACTATTACAACCCATAAATGACAGTCCTTTAAATATTTTGTAGAAAATTTAGCCTAGTATACTGATGGCCGATGGGGCAAAAAAGTTCTCGAGTGGCGGCCACGTATTGAAAAGCGCAGCGTGGGACGGCTCCCCACCAGATGGACCGACGATCTGGTAAAGATTGCGGGTGGCCGTTGGATGCGGGCGGCACAAAATCGCTCGTTGTGGCGGAAATTAGGTGAGGCCTATGTTCAACAGTGGACGTCATTGGGCTGATATGATGATGATGATGATGATACCAGGCTAGCTAGACGGGTTGGCACAGTGTTTTGTTTCGAATTTTCCTTTTCTCGTAGTGCTCTTGTCTTCATAAAGTTACTCCCTTAGTCGTCTTTTACGATACCCGCGGGTTGAGATGGGGTAGTGACATTATATATTCTTAATGCGTCACTAGAGGGAATGTAATACTAAAATTTATACTTAACAAAATATATACTAACAAATATTCTACAGGAGACCTGTACCCAGCAGTTGGAAGTTAATTTATGGGTTGTTATGATGATGATGAATGAAGATAATATACCTAAAAAAAAATCATCGTAAAAAAAACTAATCAATTTAAAAGAGTCTCATTTCCCTACAAAATTATCTAACCGACATTAAAATTGTAAACGAATAAAATCGAGTAGATACGAAGCGGAAACGAGGAAAACGAGCGAGGCAAATGGTTAATCGAATTGCAATACGTACGAGCTTTAATGACTTTACGTGGAAAATACATTTAAGTATATTCGTATTTAATGGATGCAATTATTTCGGAGAGGCTTATGTCCAGCAGTGGACTAGTACAGGCTGATGATGATGATTCGTATTTGCGAGTACGTGTATTACTGAAGCGACTGGTTGCAGAATGGATAAGTGACCAGCGTGCTAAACACGCGGTCCGAGTTCGATTCGGAACGACAGTAACAATGTGAATTTCTTTTTGTAGAATTTATTATGTACTCACTAAATTCATTTGATGATGATGATGAACTAAAATGTAATAAGTAATGTCATAAAATTTTGAGAAAAATTATAAAATTAAAATAATACTAACTAAATTAAAAGAGACTATACTAATAAAGTGGCCTGACTGTGGCCCTAACATTGCCAACGTTTATGAGCAACTGTTACCACTTACACACACACATCTCTTTCCTATTCTATTTCAGGCAATAAATACATACAAAAACAAATTTAATAAAAGACCAAAAATAGTTGTGTAGTGTTTCTCAAAATGTTTTTTATTACATATAAAAAACATGTTGAATTTAAAACAAAGAAGATTAAAAAGTATACTCAGATCTATATGTAATTATGTAGGTATATAAATATGTATGATAATGGTAATTATCAACTTTAAAATTATATCGATTTTTATTGAAAGCCATTGTCGATTTTAAACCTAACTCCGTTTTTGACAGCTTGGCGGAGTTCGGACCCAATGATACTTTACTGTCAGCTGTGGTAAATGTAAGAAATATAAAATTAAATACATAATTATTTTATCTGAAATTAAACTATCATACACAATTTGGTTCGATCCCCACCCAGGACAAATCTTTGTGTGATGAGCATAAAGGTGTGTTCTGTGTCTGGGTGTAATTTATCTATAATATGTGATGTTCTCTCTGTTCGCAAACTGTATATTCTTAATCTTCTCCTTACCACTCACTCAAAGACTCCCTATGATCCTTCTTTGCTGGCAACAACTACTCGTCGAAAACATGCTGTCTGCCCTCTAGTCCCAGTAAAGACTACACGAGCACAACGGTCATCTCTGTTTCTTGGCAATTGGGTATACAACAAAGTAAATAATATCTTGAAAATATATGCTATGAGTAAACCTGATTGTAAAAAAGTAATTGTAAACTGGCTAAATAACTTGGACTATGATGACACGGAAAAGTTGCTTATTTCATCCATATAATGTCACACACACCCACTCACCCTCTCTCACACACACACACACCACGAACTTTCACGCATCTCCTGAACATAATATAGACAACCTATTCCTAAATGTTTGAAAGAGAGAGCCTGGAGATTTGTAATACAGGTTTCGAACCTAGTACAAACTCCAGCTCTCGCTAAGGTTTACGAAGTACTACTGTGTATACTAACTAACCAATGTACACCTACTCCTTAACGAGAGAAATAAACGTTTTTATTTTTTTATTATTAATATGTATGTATTTACAAAAAAAATGTATTTAAGTAGTATATCAGTTGTGTAGTACCCATAACACAAGCAAATATAATTGCTTAATTTGGGACTAGATGGCGCTGTGTGAATGTGGTAGAATATTATATTATATTATAATTACGTCTACGCCCTCTACGTACATTCGTAGACAGTTCTACATTGCTACGTTTATCCGTAGCACACAGACTGATTGCTACGAACTTTTCTACAAAAAAATCACTAATTGGAGTTGTTTAAAAAGTGAGTAAAGAGGTTTTAAAGTGCGATGCTCCTAGTGTTTCAGGCGCCGACAGGCTACGGTAATCGTTTACCATCAGATGGTTGTGAACTTGTTTGTCACCATTATGCTAGAAAAATTAATAATTACGAAACTTCAAACTAGTCACTAAATTAAATTACAAGCTAACCTAAACTTGTCTCAGCCCAATTAAATTACGAAAGTAGTTAATATATACCTCCAAAGAATGTGGAGAGGACTTAATAGCCTACTACACCACGCTGGCCAGACGGGTTGGTATAGGGTTCGTTTCGAATTTTTCATTTTCTCGCAATGCGCTTGTCTGCATAAGGTTACTTCCTTAGTTTCCTTTTGCGACACTTGCGGGTTAATATGGAGTAGTGACATTATGTATTTTTAATCCATCAATACATGAAATACAGCGCCATCTAGTCCCCAATTAAACAGCCAAAAAGATGTGTGTCAGGACTGTAGTAGGTGGAAGGAACTAGACTCTTCAACTTTCCTTTGCATAATTCTTTGAGTCAGAGGCATGTTCTTAGGAAAATAAAATAACAATTTTGCGATACTTAAAAAACCGGCCAAGTGCGAGTCGTCCTCCTCGTATGAAGGGTTCCGTACCATTATCTATAAAATGGGCAAACAAATCTTGTTTGATGGGAGGCCCCTTTAAATATTAATTTTATTATTATTTATTTTTAAAGGGACTATTTAACTAAATATTCTGTGTATTCGGTCTACTCACAGACAATAATAAAAATGACGGTCTAAAAACACGTTAGTTGTATAAGAACCCCCTTATATATTTTTTTTATTCTGTTTTTTATTTGTTGTTATAGCGGCAACAGACTATACATCAGCTGTGAAAATTTCAACTAACAATCACGGTTAATGAGATACAGCCTGGTGACAGACGGACAGACAGCGGAGTATTCTGTATCTTATCAGGTTTCACTTGGTGCTGTCCTAAATGGATACTTCTTTGGGCATGAGCGGTCTATATAAGCCAACGTCATGTATTTCTAGTTTTATTTTTGTAGTGTTTCAAGTCGTCTAACCTGTCCTACCAGGTTAGAGCGCCACGAGACACTGAACAAGAATGCGAAAATCAGGGCTTTATATATCAAAAATACACGTGTACGTATTAGAGTATTATTTTACGATACTAGGTAGCACTTATTCCAATTTCCACAGTACTAAGTCCCATGAAGTCCGTAAAATCTCTAAGCATTCACTGCACTGTTTCTGTTTCACTTACTCATATTGAAACTGTGTTTTGCTATCTAGCTCACGTACGTCATGTCAGAGCGAGACGACGCAATACAATGTTATTTTAGTCCCGCTCTGTTGCAACCGGTGTGAAAGAACTGTGAAAACTGGTTTGTACCGTGTACGTGTCAGTAATGACATAAGACAAACAAAATTTGACGTTTCGCGATATTTTATTGTGAACTGTATCGCATATCGCGTATGATATCAATTAGTATGTACTTAGTCCCGTAGAACCCGATACTAAACGCTTACGGATTACGTGTTTGTTGATTAGAGTAGAAAAGCAAGTGATTACGAACTTTTTTTAAAAAAAATTTACCGATGGTGCCTAAAGGTAGCAGTACCTATAGCTTAGGACCATTTTATTGATAAACATTTAAAACAAAAAGTACAAATGAAACATTTAAAATATTATTACATTGTCGATTTTGTATAAATTAAGTGTAATCTTTTAAATACGCCTGCTATCTCGACAGGTCACTAACTTTTAGGAAAAACTGCCAAAACATCAAGCAGAAGGTAAACTCCAGAAACAGCCTGTTGCGCCGATTGGTTTCTTCGAAGTGGGGAGCATCGCCTAGCGTTAAGGACAATTTGGCCAGGTGGGGTTATTCCGATGGTTCCAACTTGGAGTGCAAGTGTGGTGCCATTCCTCAGACAATGGCCCACGCGTTATCATGCTCTGCGTGCCCGAACAACTGCACGCAGGAAGATCTGATGACCGCAACTGACGGTGCAGTGGCCATGGCTAAATTTTGGGCTGACACAATTTAAAACGATTTGCTGTCGACGCGATAAGAAGGATACGCCTGCTGACGAACTTTTACATTGTTTTTCACAAACGTAATTAATAAGTATGAAGGGAAGATAATATATCATTGCAATATAAAATATATAATATAACATTTTTATATACGTCTGCATGTTTTATTAATTTATATTCATTTATCATACAACAAATATATGTAAAAGTATAAAATATCTAAGACATTTAAATAAATTTAGTTTTTTTTTCTCACTAAGTATCAAATAGTATCAATTTTAAGAAGTAGGCATCATTTCATTCATCATTCTATTTGGGACTAGGTGGACTTCATGGAACAGGTATTTGGATCACGTATTTATGTGGACAAGCACTAGGCGCACCTATTCCCTAATTTACCTAGTCCAACCAATCTCTAGTACGTATTGATTTATAGTATCAAGACGTATTAATGTCGCTGTATTTTGTTTGGCTTAATTATCCTCTAATGAGGATAATGGGAGATGACAGTTGACCTCTCTTTACTTATTCGGGTTGAATATATTTACTTGTTGATTTGTGTCTTTGGTATATTATATATAGTTATTATTAATATATAGTTATTATTTTATGTATATTACTTTATGTTAGGTATTTATTTATACATTCTCTCAGTCTACTGAATAATATTGTATACCTACAATATAAAACATTTTTTAACTTAGGTTTAGGGTACCTAACTTAACGGCATTATATTTTTATGAGTTATCGGTCGTTTCGCCCGCCAGTTTTTCGCCCAGCGGGCGAAACGACCAAGTCCAAATTTTTATAATTAGGAGGCGTTTCGCCCGATGGAATTTTTATTACAATTTAGTCACCAAGTAACGACACCAAGTTAGAAATAATATAAAATATTTGAGTTTTTGTTTTATTTACGTATTAATACGCAATCTTTTATTGATGCTGCTTGTACATGAAAAGCAATAAAAGTTGCATCGGGCGAATCACCAGTATAAAAATTATAAAAATTGTTTATTCGCTCGGGCGAAAAACCGGCGGGGGAAACGATCGATAACTAATTTTTGAATATGAAAAAAAACTTTAATTATGTCGCTACTAAGGTACAGAGTAGTAGTCATTGTCTTTTTGTTATGCCTAGTTTACACGGGCTTAGAACAAATGATTAGTACTAGGTAAGTAATAAGAACTTGTTTCTGAATTGATAAAATTAATACGTATATGTAACTGCCTCGGTGGCGCAGCGGGAAGTGTATACGACTGCTGTGCAAGAGGTCCCGGGTTCGATTCCCGGGTCGGGTGAAAATGGTATTGGGTTTTTCTATCATTAAATTCCAGTATTAAGATTTTCCCGGAGTTTGGTAAACAAATGTTCCCGGTTGATGACAATAGGCTCGCCCCCTATTTCATGGGAACAAACATAGATGGTGAAATGTGGGTGTGAAACACCTCTGCCTACCCCTTCGGGGAAAAAGGCGTGATGCTATGTTATGTTATGTATAACCTCCTCTTATATTGAAGTCGTTTAAAAATACCACTAAAGTTTAACTCAACTGCCATCGTACACATTCATGTTGGGCCATCGTGAAAGACCAACTAAGCCACCATTGTGTATCGAGCCGCATATATTATCATGCTTCGCCAAGCTACATACCTCTATAATCAAATAAGGCATTGGCATCATTTGAATTCCGATTGAATATTGAATGGCGAACGACATTTGAATTGATAACGTGAAATGCTCAAAGGGACGTAAAATCATGGGCTGTGACATGAAGCGACCGAGATGTTATTCATATTCTAGTTAAGTGTCAATTTTAATTATACTATGGTTGGTCAAATGGATAACTATAGGCAGAGGAAGTGAAGTAATAGTTACTTTACTGATTAGACTAGTTTAGACTACGTAGTACTGAGATATTGATTACACACTCATGAGGTTAAGTAACTTCGGATAAGGTCAGTTCATAGATGGGTAACCATTTTTGTATTTTTTTATTCAAGAGTGTCTACGTGCTTCGAAAGGTAGGATGAAACCATAATAATAAAATAAAAATCGATTATTTCAAGTTACAAGACTTACTTCAACAGAAAATTTAAAAATTTATGATTATATTAAATCTATAACTTAGTATAACGCGTTTGTTTATCTGCCTAGGTTCGTAGACAGATGTTATAAGAGTTACTTACAGTTAGTAAGGTAGGGCGCTTTTTAAAAAGTTTAAAATAAAAAATCAAGAAAATAAGTAGCGTAAAAACAATCCCAAGAAAATTCGTCAGGGGCTGCCATTATCATTGCAGTTTCTAGTATAAAAATATATTAAAAACTAAGTATTGTTAATAATTAGGTGGGTATCAAATACAAACTGCAATATTTTCGTTCATTTCAAGTCAGGGTATGGCATCCCTCGACGGATTCAAAAATTTCTCACCAACATAGCTACAAGGTTTACAGTAGGTACAATTACTTAAACTTAGAAGTTAAAACTTAGAAGATTAGTATACTATAATTTATGGACCAGCAGCATTTGTGGTGGTAAGTAAAGGTTTACAACATTTTTGACTTTATCTTCTGAAGTAGGCTAGGTCTGTATCTCAGAAGATAGCACTCAGCTGACAATCGTATTATTTTAACCAATAAATAGTGAATAATAATGTGTGCCACTGTTTTTATAAACTAATAATTTTGAGTGTGTGTGTGTTTGTGTGAGTGAGTGTGTGCGTGCAATACAATACAACATTTGGTACAGTATTCAATTTTATAATAAATATGTTTGTGACGTCAAAAGATTTTCATTTAGGTAATCTTACTTTAATAACCATCTTTTTTTTCTACCTTAGCTTCATGTTTTTCTTGGGATTGTTTTTATGCTACTTATTTTCTTATCGTGGGGGATATAAAATATTTTTTTTTTTATGTTTTATTTCTTTTTTTGACCACGATGTCTTCATCGTGGGTCTTTTAAAAAAAAAAAATTGTTTTATTTTTGTTAGAAAATGCATGCTTTCCGTTTGGTCCCTTATAAATTTGCAGAATAAAAAACAAAATTAAAAATTTTGAAAAAACCCACCACGATAACATCTATACAAAATAAGAAACGTAACATATAAAATGTTTAAATAACTTTATTTTAAATCCCCGACGAAAAGATAATAAGTAGCGTAAAAACAATCCCAAGAAAATCTGTCAGCGGCTGCCATACCCTGACTTGAAATGAACGAAAGTATTGCAGTTTTATGTATTTGATACCTACCTAATTATTAACAATATTTAGTTTACAATATATATTTAATACTAGAAACAGTAATGATATTGGCAGCCCCCGACGAATTTTCTTGTGATTGTTTTTACGCTACTTATTATCTTTTCGTCGGGGATTTAAAATAAAGTTATTTAAACCTTTTTATATGTTACGTTTCTTATTTTGTATAGATGTTATCGTCGTGGGTTTTTTTTAAATTTTTAATTTTGTTTTTTATTTTAAATATTTTCAAAGAGCGCCCTATCTTACTAACTGTAAGTAACTCGTATAAAATTTTAAGAACCTTGACAGATAAATAAAAGTTTTATACTAAGTTATAGAACAAACACATTTTTTTTAAATTCACTGTTGCAATAAGTCTTATAACTTGAAATTATCATTTTAATTTTCTTATTTTAAACTTTTTAAGGAGCGCCTTATCTTACCATGTAAGCTCTAGAATGAATGGAATTTGTATGGAGCTTCGACTATATTATACATATTTTATTTTTTGTTGACTTGTGTGCTCATCCGTCGCACAAAGGTCGACGGAGCCCCGCTTCGCGGGGCTCCTACTTCTGGGTGGTTTGAAAAAAAAAAATAACCCTAACCTAACCAGTCCGATTCGGATTGCTCTGAATCGGGAGGTGTTAAGTTTAGCTATCGCACATTGATTGCCGTAGCCGGACTGCCTTCGGCGTTAGCCCAGATTTCCACCTATGCTAGCATGTATCTCGAAAACTGTGCGTGCTATCGCAAAAATGATGAAAATTTGGTTACACCCCGAGCACGGGATACCTATAAGTTAGAATAAATAAGGTAAGTAGGTGTTTATATAACGTCAGCGTGGAATAAACTCTCACTCTTACTAATTTTTTTTAGGCTTATCATTGTATACCTCAGTACTAATATTCAGTGATATAACAACACTAGATCTTTACTTGTGCAACTTGTTATTGCTTCTGGCCAAATTTCATGATTCTAGGTCAACGGTAAGTCCCCTATAGATTATGATCGTCAAGATAAATCGTCAAAAATGGAGCATAAACAGCTGTATCTTTTGATTGCGTTAACTTAGAATTTTGATTTTTATTTACGCCGAGGGTTTGCAGACCCAAGTAAATGATATTAATTTCAGCTTTATACCTCTATGCGTTCTTGAGAAAAATATTCTAGACAGACGGACAGACAGACAGACAGACATACAACGGAGTGATCCTATAAGGGTTCCGTTTTTTTCTTTTGAGGTACAGAACCCTAAAATTGCATAAACGGTCTCCCATCTATGAACTGACCATAACCGAAGTTGCTTAACCTCATGAGTGTAATCAATATCTCAGTACTACAATGCTACGTGGCCCTATACAGTAACAGGTCTAATTATTTTACAGATAACTGTAAACATAAGTTTGCTTAGTCTATTGCAGCGCCCCCTGGCGAAAAATACAATATCGTGTATCCAAAAGTCATCCTCGATAAATCACAAATACATTACAGAAAACCGTATCGAAATTGGTTTAATCGTTTTAAAGATAGGAGGGCACAAAGGTTTCAACGAAATCAACATAGGTTTGCCTAGTCTATTGCAGTGCCCCCTGGCGAAAAAATACAAAATCTTGAATCCAAAAACAATCCTCGATAAATCACAAATACGTTACAGAAAACCGTATCGAATTCAGTCTAGTCGTTTTAAAGATAGGAGGGCACAAAGGATTCAACGAAATCAGTGTATTGTAGCGCTGCCTAGCAAGCTATGAACATAACACCTATCTAATAACCTGTCCCCAAGAGCCGCACACACTTTACAGAAAACCGCACCTAAATCGGTCAAACCGTTTCCGTGATGTAAGGCATTATGTTGGAACACACAAACACACAAACACACAGCCTCTCACCCCAAACGCATATACCGTCTCCGTTCCGTCGTGGGTAAAAATACCAACCATCATAGGTGAAAATAATATATTATTTTATATACATATACCTATATTATATATGCTTTCTATATAAGAGGAATCATAATTTATTTTTGAGAGTATTTCAAGGCAATCTACCTGTCCTTACAGGTAAGAATGCCAAGAGACACTGAATAATATTGTGATTATCGCGACCTTTTATACGTTTAGATAGATGACGTATTAACCCCGTCCTAATAAAATGTTCGGATTTTCTTGTTGAATTACGTCTTTTGATAGAATTGATTATGGTTCAATTACGGTTTTATATTGGTACATTTTGTAAAAATCTTTATTATGACACTCATTAGGTACATTGTTTCTTTGTTAGTCACGACGAACACAACAATGTAAATTTGCTTAAAAATTAATGTTATAACTTACGATAACTGCTTTTATAATTCTATAAAATTTCAAGTGTCAATATTTGAGAAGAAATTTTTAATTGGTTATACGAGTATATAAATCTTATGTGTTATTATTTATTATGTGTTATTATTTATTTTTATAAAGTAAAATTATTCATTTATTAAACCATAAAGTTATAACTAAGCTTTTTTAAACTGTATTATATTAGATTGTGTATTTATATTGGACTCACTTATTTTATTACTCTATTAGCTAGATTTTTTGCATGCCTAATAGGTAGAACAAAGCGGTTTATTTATTTTAATTGACAACCTTTACTATGTACCTTTATTGATGCGAAATAAAGATTTGATTGATTGATTGATTCCCACATAATGCCATTTATCTCGGAAAACGTTGACCGATTTAGATGCGGTTTTCTATAAAGTGTGTTTAATTCTTACATAAAATTTCTATTACACAAGTTTTCGTCGTGGGTTTTTTTTATAGAAAATATATTTATGCTAGCCTTCTGGGCACTTTTCCTTATGACAGTGATGCCGACGAATACTATGATGCCTGCCTAGCCCACATTACCATTTAATTTAATTATTATTATTTATTTATAGCTTTGTAAATAGTACTTTTAGATATGTAAGTAGATAGTTTTTATTTAGTTTTAAATATGTTATAAATTTATGAGTGCAAATAAAATGACAAAATCATTATTATTCTAAACATACCTACATTTTTGCACTAATTGAAAACATATACCTGTTGTAGGTGTATATATTAAATATCCATCATAACCAGTAAAAAATTACGTACCCCAACATTATCACGATAAAAACCATCACTATGAAAATAAAATTACAGTCTATTAAAATAATTCATATCACAAAATGTTACAATAGTCAATTCATTAATCGATTTTGTATTAGGTTCTTATGAGTGTTTATAAGGGAGCCATCAGTCCGTTCTGGACGGCTGCCCTATAAATACTGGCGTTACGAAGATATCCATGGGGATATATCCATGGAATTTGATACTCATTAGAGAACAAACCACATACATATTGATGACACAGCTATATATTTGTAACGTCGCCATGGGATATTTTTCTGTCACGCTGAGAACGATAGCAACGTTACGTTCCATTTTATTTTATTATAGTGACCCTGAATACTAAGCCGGAGTTTGTGGGTTCGATTCCCATCCAGGACAAATCTTTGTGTGATGAGTATGATTGTTTACTTTGTTCTGTGTCTGAGTGTAATTTATCTATAAAATGTATGTATTTACAAAAATGAATGATGAAGTGAGTTCGATTCACAATCGTGATGTGATTCATAGATATTTGTTTCGAGTTTGGGCGTTTTTGTCCTTTATTTGTATGTTTAAGTACCCCGCGACAATGGACTGGTTCTGTAGTGAACATTGTCTTTTTAGGATTCCGTAGCAAAAATGACAAAAACGAAACCCTTAAAGTTTCGTCATGTCCGTCTGTCTATGTCACAGACATTTAACTTAAAAACTACTGGATGTATATTGATGAAATTTGGAGAATAGGTGACTTGTGTGGGCCGCTACTTTGTTTTGTAGCCAAACATTAAAGATAAATATTTTTACGGAGAGCACCACTCCGTAAATGAAACAGAAGCTGAATTTTTTTTAAGCAAACATTTACGTGTGGCACATAATTCCCATCACATCTTATAAAAACACTTTAAGTTTTCTAAAAAAATATTGATTGACTCTATTTTCTAAGCCGTTAAACTATTTTGAATATGATCGGATATACCGTTTTTGCTTTTATGGTCTGAAATGCTCTTAACCATTTTTTTTAAAGAAACAATTACATAATAAGGATCAAGCCTATTCTCATTAACCGAGCACATTTCTAACCTCCGAGTTGATACTTCATTCTATAATTGATAGTATTTTATGATTGAAAAATACAGTAACATTTATGCCCGACCCAGGCATATAGCCCATTGTGCATCAGTCATATACACTTCTGCAGCGTAACCTTGGATACCAAAGTTACTAACACAGTAAGTTTGCTATAAAAAACTAATCGGTTAGTTTCAATAAAACAAAAAACAAACAACAAAAATTTGATTGTAAAACCGATACCGAAGCTGGCGACCACTGTATTAATAAGTGATCAATACTGCAAATGATACTTAGTATTTTTTTTTTACCACATTCACACCGCGCCATCTAGTCCCAAATTAAGCAATTATATTTGCTTGTGTTATGGGTACTAAACAACTGATACCTATACTACTTATACATTTTTTTTTTAAATACATACATATTATAGATAAATTACACCCAGACACAGAACAAACCTTTATGCTCATCACACAAAGATTTGTCCTGGGTGAGGATCGAATCCACGACCTCCAGCTTAGCAGTCAGGATCACTTACCACTAGACTAACAGGCCAGTCAAAGTAATTACTTATAATACATATCCACTATACAATTTCTGAGAAGCCAATTCAGTGTATAAAACAACTTGATATTACAATATGTATCGTATGTCATGTAAGAAAAGATTTTAAATTCTATGACAAATGAGATAATAATAAATTCTGCCCTATGTTTTACCTACCACTTAATGATGGGGTAAAACAATATTTATCAAATCAATAATGCATATCCCACACCTGCTGTATGCTGCTGTGTGTTTTGAGGTACAATCAATTTATAGTTTTATAGAACTTAGGACTGTATTGTTTTATACATAAGATTTATTATGGTTAAATTTGTTACATCATCGATTTAATTTAAGTGTTCGTAATTATGTAGGTAGAATATTTAGATTCATATTTTATGGGTTTTATCAAATGGATTTATAGTAAAATAGTTCTTAAGGATAAAGGAAACGGGACATAATTGTATAAAATGACTATTGCGTGAATACTATTCAATGATTTTTATTATTTTTATTTCTTCAGTTTGTTTTATTAGAACATAGTAAATTATTATCATTAACACTCCCGCTACGCAAATTCGTAGACAGTGCTACACTGCTACGATGTTCCGTAGCAAACTCTGCTACGATTTATCCTCTCTGTTAATAAACAATGGTATACCATTGAGTTATCCGTGTTGTGACCGATTAAAATACGTAAATTCACTACCCTATTTTAACCTGGGAGTGTCGTAAATGGTGACTGAGGGAGTAATCTTATGCAAATAAGACCACTGCGACAAAAGGAAAATTCGAAACAAAACCCTATACCAACCCGTCTGGCCAGTGTGGTATAGTAGGCTAAATTCCCTCCATATTTTTTGGAGAAGACTCATCGAACTAAAACTTATTTCTTTCAATGAGCGTATCGGCCTTTGCGCGTTACATATATCCATCTCGGTTTAATATATTTTAGTACATAAGTACTTACCGTAGCAAAATGAGAGAGAAGAAAAACATATTTAGTTTTTAATTAACTCCAGAAGTTATTAATGCACATACCTAGCTAAAATAGTTTTGAGGTAAATTTTGAACACAATGCATTTTGAACCTTTTAATAGATGAATATAAGATTAAAATTGTCAATAACAAATATTTCATAACATTGAGAGACTTATAACATAAATCTGACTAAAGGCTTAATGGTAAAATATTGGGCATAAGCTCCTTTGCTGAAACTCTCATCAATCGTAATGTTCATAAATATTATGACGGATTTAAACCTGTCTCGATAAATGATTTATAATCACAACGAAATTTATTGTTTGAATACAGCGGATCTTTGTTAGTAGGACATACCAGTCAGAGGTTTTAAGAGTAATCCTGTTAATAATATTTTATATACAATATGATTAAAAGTCGCGCGAACGATCGTCGAATGGTTAACGACACTCAACACGGAAGATACACAACACTACAAGAATAGGCATAGTACCTAAATAGAAGATTGGAACAAGCAGCAGTGAACGGAGCGATATGCTACAATGAGCGACATGTACATTCGCGGAAGGCTTTAAACGGACCGCTTGACGGTCGGGCCGCATTGATGCGCGAGCGCCGCTCAGGAATGTGAGGTGGACCATCGTGGTCCCCGATATCGATATCTAATTTATAGACCGAGTTTGCTTGTCCATCCGCACACATTTATTAAATTTATAATATTTTACACGTGTACTTAATACATGGGTTGGTACATATAAATAGTAAGTAGAGTTAAATTAATAACTATAATAATACTAAACCACAATAACTACGCCACACAATGATCTTGTACAAATATTGCCTTTTAAAATTGTGATCTATATTTGCACAAAATTAAATTGTGAATTGAATTAAAAATCGTCTTACAGTAAAATAAATTGCGCTGGAAGAAATAAAAATATAGGTGTAACAGATGTCCCTGTAAGAAAGGAAAACTTGACGAAAACACGTTTCTAACTTCGCCGGGAAGTGAAGTGTACCTACTTTTTATAATAGATTCAGCAAACAAACCGATGCGGCGACGACTCGTCCAGCTATTGAACTAGGAAGCCGACGCCATATTGCCAACAAAAGTATTGTTTACCTTGCATCTATATATAGCTTCCGTTCTTCAATTTTTATTTGTATATTTTTGTCTTAGGAAAATTGAAAAACAATGTTTTGTAATAATATCTTTTCTGGCCTTGAACTTGAGATGTCTCGTGAAAAACGCACGTACATAAAATTTGGTAACTATTTTTTGGCAGAATTATTTACTGCCCTGACCATTTTCAGAGAAGATTGTTATTATCAAACTATGTATATCTGAGAAAATTTTTAGTGTCACTTATAAAAAAATGTTATTACTATATAAATTTTATATTATAATTTTGGTTTAGTGTGGTAAGTAATTACGGCTTAAATCTTTTATCAGCAGGATGTTAATTAACAGTAGCGTTGATTTAATTGAAAACGAATGTCTTTTCATTAAAAAAAAAAGTAATCATCAATGTAAGACTGAAAAGTTGACAACACGTGACAAGCCATCATAAGGAAAGCTCGCTGGGCTTTTAGTGAATTTGAAGTCCATTACCAAATACTCTGGAATAGAATAAAGCTGTCAAAGAAATGACTTACCATACATGGTTCCAAATTTGTCCGATAGTTCACGGTTAATGGCTCCATTGAAAAGGGAATCGAAGCAGGCACTGAGAGCACGGGCGCAGGCACTGGTACCAATCTAAACAAAAGAAAAAAAAATTGTTACTCTCATTATCTTCAAAATAAATGAGCTAATTCTAATAGTGCTTTATTATGAGGTTTAAATAAGTTTTGTTTAAGAAACTTTATTTCTCAGAAGAATCACATCATCATAATCATCATCATATTTATCAGCCCAATGAAGTCCACTGGTCAACATACCTAGTCTGGCCTCACCTAATTTCCGCCACAGCGAACGATATTATTTTATTTTTGTTTGATTTTTTACACGTATTGGAAGGTGCAGCATTACACAGACGACCTATAAACGACCGGTAAAGATTGCGGGTGGCCGTTGGATGCGAGCGACACAAAAAAGAACTACAGTTCATTTATATGCAATTTGATTATTTATACTCGGGTAACTACATTAGGCAAGCGATGCGATGATGATGATGCGATTTACAAGCGATGGCGGCTGAATGGATAAGGCAAGACGGTCGTGCAAATCACGCGGCTAGCACCGCGTGATTTGAATCTTGATTTTGGATGTAATTAATGTAGTTATGAATGGATAAGTGACCAGCAGCGTGCTATACACGAGTTCGATCCCGACCGGCAGTACCAATATGGAATCCACTTTGTGGAATTTATATGTACTAGTCAAGTGACTTACCATCTGCTAACGGTGATGGAAAACTTCGTGAGGAAACCCACATACCCTAGAAGAAATTCTATTAGTATGTCTGTTCCACCAACCCGCACTAGGCTAGCGTGAATGGATTATGGCCTAAACCCTCTCAGCTCGCTAGATAGAGAATAGGAGACCCGAGCCCAGCAGTGGGACTTAATGGGTTGTTGATGATGAACTACATTAGGTGTTTATATGTATCAAAGTTTATTAACCAGGTTGATCACCTAGCATTTAATTAATACTAGCTTCTGCGAAGCCCACCGCGCGGTACGTCGATAAAACGTAGCCTAAATCCCAACGAAATATATTATTTCATGAAATTGGTTGGATAGTTTAGGTGTTAAATCTTAAAAAAACAATAAGAGCTACTATCGTGTTTATAATAATTAGCACTTTTCTGATTTCTGGTCACCAAAGAAAATTTTACTATGGTCCAGCTATGCTAACTGAACAAGGCGAAAAATGAGATACAACTAAGAATTCTAATAAACTTATATTACATTACTTACTTAAATTGAGGAGGAATTAGCAATATAATCGTGAGTGGGTTGATTCACTATAAGTGTTTGTATATATTAGTGATTTCGTTTCGCTCAAGAGGATCAGCCGTGGTTGCTAATTTATAATCACTGTTTCAATCGGATTAACTAGCTCGTAACCCGACCTTATATAAGTTCCGTCATTTGGAACGAACGAACCGCGCAGCACTGTGCCATCATCACATCATCAGCAACCCATTTAGTCCCACTGCTGGGCTCGGGTCTCCTCTCCTCTAACTAGAGAGCTGAGAGGGTTTAGGCCATAATCCACACACGCTGGCCTAGTGTGGGTTAGTGGATCAGACATACTCATAGAATTTCTTCTAGAGTATGTGGGTTTCCTCACGATGTTTTCCTTCACCGTTAGCAGATGGTAAGTCACTTGACTAGTACATATAAATTCCACAAAGTGGAATCCACATTGGTACTGCTAGTCGGGATCGAACTCGAACAGCGTGATTTGCACGCCGGGCCTTTATCCATTGAGCCACCATCGCATATAATGCCATATTAAGTATAAAAAAATTAAGTGAAAATGAACCTAATTAAATAAATAGCAAAAGTGTGTATTTGTTTTATCATCATCATCGTGATATCAGCCGCAGGAAGTCCACTGCTGGACATACGCCTTCTTAAGAGGTTTTCAATTGAATTAAATCTGTTTATATATTAAAATTCAAGTGCAATGCTTAACATAATCAATCATTGATTATTTTGAAAATCATGAAAAAAATTTGATTAGAAATATATTTTAAATAAAAAAAATGGACTAGAAAAATATTCATATCAATGAAAGTAAATATCTAACTACAAGACGTAACCGTTTAACACGTCTGGACAAATAAATTTAACTGAATAATTATTTTAGATTATTATTGAGTCGTATTCTGTCCGATCATCAAACCAAAGGAATACTGACGATTACTGAGACGTGATAAGGAGGTTTTTACCTCCTTTTTGTTTTTCCACTAACGATTACTGAGACGAGCTAAAAAGATAAAACCAAAGAGACAAACAAAGTATCTATATAAATAATATTTTTGATTTACTTATGTATCTAATGTCATATGTATGTGGAAAAGCAAATTGTTTTTTTAAAGCATGGATTAAAAAAAATATAATAGTAGTTTTAAAATAAAAAAAAACTATTTATTATTAGAAATTGTAATCATCATCATCATATCAGCCCAACGACGTCCACTGCTGAACATAGGCCTCATCTAATTTACGCCACTGCGAACGGTCCTGTGCCGCCTGCAACCAACGGCCTTAACAACAACCATTTAATAAATTGCAATATCAAAAAAAAAAACTAATATTATATTCACCATAATTGTTTTAAATATATTAACAAAACAATAAATGTATTCAAATAAAAAAAAAAAAATATTTAACCAACAATTATACCTATCATAAAACAAGACGGAGTCATGTTACAAGCCTAAATACATTGATATTTATTTATGAGTAGTATTCGGATCTCAACCTGTCCGTTCAGGTTTGAGGCCCGAAGACTACTGACGATTAAGACGAGCTAAGGAGGTAAACACGACAAGACAACGAAAGTATATCATATTGATTTATGTCTATGACGTCATAATCAGTCGAAGTTAACGCGAAATAACTTATAGAGTTTGTGTGGTAGTCGTCTAATTACGGCAGCAAAAATATGCCAATTTTAGTAATATTTGGAGGGTCATAATTATTTTCTTTACCAATTAGTTGTTGAAAAAAAATGATAGGAACATGTCTTTTTTTTACCACGACGGTGGCAAACAGACTTCCGCTTCCAGAAATGTCTACAGCTGACTTGACTTTTCAAGGTAAAAAAAAAATGCTTTATAGGCATTACTTAGTCAGGAAGAAAACAGGGGAATACATTTGTATGTAGAATCGCATACCGTGTTCCCTCTGAATCAATTCACCATTTTTTTGGAATTGAATTAAAATTAGATTTAATTGTATAAATATTATTGCTAACTCACTTTGTACACGCATTTATCATAAGAAAAGAATCATAATTTATTATAGTGAATGTGTCATGGCTACTTACCTGTCCTTACAGGTAGGAGTGCCAAGACACACTGAAGGATTTTGCGATTATTCTTAGGAGGTAAAGATATACTCTATTTACTCTACTATGAGTTGATTTGAGATGACAGGTAACCTTTCTTTTTGTTGACTTGCGTCTTTTGAATAAGACAATATTATTGTACTTACATTATAGAACATTGTAACTTATTAATATTTCAACATGATTTTAAAATTGTACCCTTTTTAAAAATCTTTATTTATATCCCTAGTCAGGTACATTCTCTCCCTGCGAGTCACTAGACTAATATTATACAACAGTTAAAGTTTATATTTGCTTTTAATTCAATTTTGTAACTTACAGTAACTTGACGTGACTTGACCTTTAACGTGATTTTGATTTCAGAGAACTTAAAGTATCAATATGTGAGACGAAAGTTAAATGTCTAATAGGTCGGTCTAAGAAAATATTTTTGCTTTTTGCCATTGCATTTGGTAGAATTATTTTCATAATAGTAAAATCTATCATTTTCAGCGAGCCAATATGCAATTAATTTTATTATCTTAATAATTATGAACTAATGAGAATTAAAAGACGTGCTCATAAATAAAAGCCATAAAACCATGTTTACTTTCATTATTATATTATCTATAAAGACACACGCATCATTAAAAATTGAACAGAAATTCATTGAATTATTGTGGTTATCCTCAAATTTGTATTACAGTTACAGCAAACTATACTGTTCTATTTTACATAATCAAATGTATGTATCATGACGCTTAGGTTGATCAAATTTATATTTATGAAATTAGCAAATTCTGCCCATGGCTTCGCCTGCGTAATATGTGAATAAATAGGGTTCTAGGACCCTACTCCCATTCTAAAGACAGTCGGATTCGACATCGTTCTCAATAGTTGACATTTTAAATTTAGTCATGACATTTTTATTTATTTATTTAATTAGGTAAGTACATCAACAGCATACCTATTTTCATGTTTTTGAGAAAATAATTGGATATATCGACGAAATTACTGCACCCCTGCATAGGGAGAAAGGACGTGACGATATGTAGGTATGGTTTTTGAAACAAAAAATATAATCCTGTAACTCACCAAGTACTCAAGCACCATGTTCCAGCCAATGATGAAAGCAATGAACTCGCCAACAGACACGTAGGAATACATGTAAGCACTACCAGTCGTATTGGGCACACGGACACCGAATTCTGCATAACAAGCACCTGTTGGCAAACAAAATTTCCAGTTAATAATAATATCTTCATACATTCACACAGCGCCTTCTAGTCCCAAATTAAGCAATTATATTTGCTTTTGTTATGGGTACATAAATAAATTACACCCAGACACAGAACAAATATATTCATGCTCATCACACAAAGATTTGCCTGGGTGCATCAAACCCACGACCTCCGACTTAGCAGTCAGGGTCACTAACCACTACGCCAACATGCCAGTCAACATTTTTGAATTTTAAATTGGGAATTGAAGAATTTATGTGCTACAGTGGCACTCTGTGTAACCCATTAATGTTACACTACTGGACACGGATCTCGACACCGCTATCTAAAAAGCTAAGAGGGTTTAGGCCCTAGTTCACACACGTTGGCCCGGTTCGGGTTTGAAGATCAGACGTATCTTATGAAACAGAATGTCTTTTCAGGTATGGGTTCCTCACGATGTGTCAAGTGATTAGACTGGTACATTATTATAGATTCCTCAAAGTGAATGTGCTGCTGCCTAGGTGGCGCGGCGAGAAGTGTATACGATTCGATTCCCGGGTCGGGTAAAAATGGTATTGGACTTTTCTATCATGAAATTCCAATATTGAGATTTGCCCGGTGTTTGGTAAACAAATGTTCCCGGTTGATGACAATAGGCTCGCCCCCTATTTCATGGGACCAAACATAGCTGGCGAAATGTGGGTGTGAAATACCTCTGCCTACCCCTTCGGGGAAAAGGCGTGGTGCTATGTTATGTTATGTTATGTTATGTTATGTTATGTTATGTTATGAATGTGCTGGTCAGGCATCAAACTGATTCGGCTAGCATTGCTAAATGTATAAGTGCTTTATGCTTGAATCTACCAAAATAAAAACCAAAATGCTCTCTGTAAGCAAATGCGTAATCCAATCCAAACAAGAACATGAAACGACTTTAGTTTCAAAATGCTAATTATTAATAGCAGTAATGCGTTGTCTCAAATTTATCAAGTCTTAATAAAGTTCCTAAATAGTATTAAAACTGTACAGTACATCTATATAATTTATTATAACAACATTAATCTCTAGAAAAAGGAAGTTTGTGACTAAATAGTACCTAGTTGGTAAATCAATTCCAGGTTTAATATACATAAAAGCGTCTTTATTTCGACAAGTTTGCAAGGACAAACTATTATTATTGTTTTTTTTTCTTCTTCATTACAGGGAACGAAGCTGTCCAAAGAAAATTGCATCAGAGCAGCGGCTATTTGCGTTGCCTTGTCGTGACGTCTTAATAATAGTTTTTTAAAACTTCTCTTACACTGCGACTTCACCGTTGGTTAGTTATGGATCACTAATTAGTTTTAACGTCGAACAATTTCTAGTTTAATTAGCCTTTTGAAAACTCTTATTTAACGGATACGTTAAGTCAAAATTGATTAGGAAAATAAAACAAATATTTTATGCCTCCTGGTATGTTTCTGTTTTCCTCAAAGATGATTAATATAATAAATTGTACCAAATTGCTTTTCATTATAATTATGTTTACGAATTGGGTTGTTATATTTTCAGTTATTTTCAACCGATTTCGAAAGGAGGAGGCTCTCAATTAAACTTAATGATTTTGTTTGTGACGCGATTTATCAGCCAATTTATGTATGGATTTAGATGATTATTTTTTTATTGGTAGGTTCTGAAGTGGTCCCATATAAATTTTTAATAATTTGAATTTGTGGTTTAAAAAAAATCTTACGTCTTAAAAATTTAAAAGGAAATTCTTGTTGATTTTTTTTTAATTGTAACGGATTGTCCGTTTCCAGTTCCAGTTCCAGTTTCCAGACACAGGTTTATGTAAAAATCACTCGAAAAATAAAAAAAAGTTTCTCACTAGCACACTTTTTTTATCATCAAAAAAGCCCGAACCTGTATCTAAATTTGTTTGCTAAACATTATGTTTTCTTTTTGCCATAATATCTGATAGTATGAAAACTTTGGCGCGTGAGTCTGACTCGCACTTGAACGGTATTTTTTAGTGTCCTGTGACTTGACGGAATAAAAATAGAATGTGGCACTACTTCTTTTGTGAACAAATAGAATAATCCCTTCTTTTCATCTACAGGATGTCATAAGAGGGGAACAAATTACAATTATGTACAGCTGTGCCAGAAAGGACTTCCCTTTATTACAATTCAAGTAAAACCCGATGACCAACAAGATAATAGTAAGCTTGATATCTGTTTCTTGTGAAAAGCTTTTGATTTTAAGAGCTATTTATAAAGCTTATATATTTATACGTTTTCTTATCAAAATTAGAGTTATAATATCAAGTAAGCAACACTAATACTTAAAACTATAAAAATACTAAATATTTATTATCAGTAACTTAAAATTTTTAAATGTGAACTTTCATCAATTTTCTTCCACGTTTCACAGGTATCTCTTGTGTAAATACCGTCCTTGATGAATGATAAGAGCTATCGAGGTCGTCGTACCCAAGCATTACCCACAAACGTTCATCACGGAACAAATTTACCCAAACTCTCGTGAATTTACCTTAAAATGAATATTCCGTTTTTATGTTTGTAACAATATGTTGGTTTACAAAGATTTTTATATTCATGTTTGGTTTTGGAATGTTATTAAAAGAGTCTTACGAGGTAAGTTACTCAACTTTTTGAATAGAATAAAAGTGAGCTAAAAATAACTTAAAACACTTTTCACCTTGCGATTGCGACACGCAAATGTTGGCACTGATACTTTCACCTTGTCATTAAAATATACCCATTTCCTGTTTTCTTTTAATTAGTTTTTATTTATTTTTTATTAAAACTGGACAATGTTACTTTTTTGTTGATAGAAAATTATATTTTCTGTGACGTGACGATATTAAAACTCGTAATAGTTAAACTTGCACTTTTTGGATAAAATTCATCACTTTCACATTCCGAAAGTCATAGTTGTTTAACCAAGAAATATTAATTAACTAACCACGTTGTTTTCTATTGCTAAATTAAAATGAATTAAAAGGTTTTCCAAGGTGTTCCAACTTGCAGACACTTCAGAAAATTGCTTACATCATCGTATTCCTTTTAGCTTCCATATTAATAGTGTTATTTTAGTGAACATGCAACAAGAATGCAAGTTACAGACAAACTATTTTCTCTTAACTCTATGTGTTCTTTTTAATCATCATCATTATCATATCCGCATCAGAAAGCCCGCTGTGGGATATAGGTCAAATTTTTAACAGTACCTACATATACACACACATAAACACTTACCAGAAAAGATGCTTGCTAAAGCAGCGATGATAAAGCTAATAACAACGCCAGGTCCAGCAAATTTTCGGGCAACCATTCCTGCGACCAGGTACATCCCCGTGCCGACACAGGAGCCGACACCAAGAGAAGTTAAGTCCATTGTAGTTAGGCATCGCTGAAACAAACATATTATGTATATTACAATCATAATTGGTCAAGTCGATGTTAGTACGAATTTTTGAAACTGATTTAAATGAAATTTTGTGCAGTTATATTTCTTTCTTTTGGTAGAAGATCGTTTCCCAGGCCCACAAAAGTTACCGTTAGTTTTTGTCTTAACTACACGACATGCGTAGCGTCGTGGTGATTTTCTTCGAGTACGAATGATGATTTATTATTATTTACAGATTTCACACATAAATACAATCGAAAAATCGATAAAACGAAAAGATTTTTTCTGGATTTATGCCACATTTTCATTTATAACCACATAAAGTTCAAAATATCTCAATTAATTAAGCAAATTAAATATTTTTATTAAATCAAAATTAAATAAAATCACTTAAAATAAAACAAAAATAAATTTCTAATCACATAAAAGTTATAAATTTCTAAAACGAATAAAATATAACTATTACAAGCATTTGAAAGATTCGTTATATTACAGAATATACGCAGTAAGTTTGTGAAAAGTGCAGCTGCTGACTTTTTAAGTGAGTTTTACTATGCACTTTTCAATTGAGTTCAGCCGTAGGACTCGCTGAGTTAGTTTTCTTGAAAGTCATCAAGTTGAAATTTGAATCCTATCTTAAGTTTCTAGCGTTCAATTTTGTGAGCTGCCTGTTAAGTGGCTTGAGCCCCACTTTTGTGCATTTGATGTCAGAGTTTCTCGATGGACTCTTTGAACTTAGGTGTACTTAAGTGCCTTTTACAATTGTATATAAATATAAAATATCTTTTTATTTATTTAAAAAGGAAATATAAAATTTCAAAATAAAAGTGTGACCTATATTTTCCTTTTTACTACGTTTAAAATGTTAATCAGGAGTCTGTCTCAGTAACGCCAATCAACCTAAATGGCTTTATTGAAAGCCATACTAAGATTATGTCAAAGCTGATTATAATAATTTGCTTCATTCGAATCGACCAGTCACTTAACAGATCTGGTTGCTGGTCACAGTTTAACATATTAATAAACTGGTAAACTGAACAAATCTATGAACTCACTTGAGCTTGAAATAATTTGAGTTATAAAGAGCCTGTTTCAAGCGCATTAGACTTTCTGGGTATTACGAGTATTTCTCTTACAAGATTTTACTGTAAGGAAAATGGTCGGAGTTTTGGCTCTGGCCTGTGTTTGTTTAGCGTTTAACAAGAAGGTTTAGCGTTCTTTAGTCTGTTAAACTTAAGAAAGGTATATAATGAACAACAAAGCCTATTTTACGTTTTAATAAACAAAATGTTCTATTATCTGGGTCTTACTTGTTGGTAATTAATGTGTCACAATAATGATGCCGAATGTAATAAATAGCGATTGTAATATTCCTATTTCTTCTAAATTGTACGAGTATCGGTTTTGTCTTCAGCCATTAGTGCAATTATTATTAGTTTGTTACGTTTAGTATTTTATTTTTCAGATTATTCCAAAAAGGTATAGCATCAAATTATCAAACTTTGTCACTTTACCATACTTTATTTCACGGCCGTCATCTCACAATTTTTGCACTTTCACTAACTTGTAATATAAGTTGAATCTCGTATATTTCGAAAGGAACAAATCTAAAAAGAAGTTAAGGGACCACCTCAAGGGTATTAACTTAGTTCGATGTATTTTTATCGTACACGAACTTTCGAGATAAGCAACTCTGCGAAAGACAGGCGCTTCAGTAAACGTTTTTAATTGGTCGCTTTATACTTTAATATTAAATTTAAAGAGCTTTCCAATACTTTATTGTTTTGAACAAAAATTTTCAACAATTTAAGAGAAATGGTGGAAATATAAAATGAGTATCTTCTTAAAATATTTTCAATAGACTCTCTGAGGCGCCATGACAACATAATTAGAGCATTTAAATTCCCGCATTTTGTAAAAATAATTTCATGACTGAGCCAGACCAAAATGAACTTTGAAATTTGTATATTACAGTTACATTTACTCTCACGTGAGAAATTTTGCCACGGTATTATTTTTGTGGGTATTTTATCTTTTGTTTTTCTAGCTGTCACCATCTTTCCGTCCGCGTAACCCACATCATCTGGTTTGCCTAAATCAAACTTATTTTTGCACTTATAAAATATATGACCTCTACAATCCAGCTGTAAATGTAAGTTTTAGCATGAGAGATAATATTCTTTTCTCTTTTACTAAAGCTATTAGACTCTCTTACATGTCAAATTCCATAATGCTATATCCATAGGTAGTACTCTATAGCTTTTGATTTCCTAGCGAGTATTTAAAAATGTATCTGTGTCACTACACACAATCACTACACGTAGTGACGTGTAGTGTAGTGAAGAATACATAACGTCACTACCCAATTTCAGCACGTGGGTGTAGTAAAAGACAACTAAGGGAAAACCCTTAAATCGAAATAAAACTCTATACCAACCCGTCTGGCCAGCGTGTTATAGTACCTAGGGTAAATTCCCTCAAAAATGGTTGGAGGAAACCCGTGCCCAGCAGTGGGGCGTTTCTGGGTTGTTGTAATGATGTGATCGAAACAAGCGTCCTACACAGCCATTAAATCAACTTTTGATTGCGTTGACTAAGAAAATTAAAATAATTTTTCATTACTCCAAGGAACTGCCAATTTGAGTATTTGATTATTTTTCTGAATTCTAAAAATGTTATAGTAAGAAACTACATTTTAAATTCGCTTTATACGGTACTAGACGTAAACTACATTTTAAATGGTTTTATACGTAGAATACGCTACGAGCAACTCTTCCATGCACAATTTACTTTAAATCGTGAAATTTCACAGGAATTTTATCTTTTGAGTGAATAGTCTATCAAAGAGGTGGCGTATCCAAAGGCATTCTTTATAAGGCTTTGACTTTGACAGCCTTTGATATTGGCACTATTGGTCCATTCCACTGGCGCATGGCGTAATAGGTTTGCACTAAGCGCCGATATTGTTCATGCATATATCTCTGCAGTGACATAGCTTCCAAGCGAACAAAAATTCTTTGTATTTTTACCCAACTGCCAGGGTATTGTTTTTCGCGTGTATCTTGTATGTTTGTAAATTTCGTTAGTCCCACGTTTCTTCCAGACGGCTGGATGGTTTTCGAGAATTAAGGATGGAGGAAAGAGGAAGGAAAGAAAATGCTTAGATTCAAAAAAACGGCGATAATTGTAAATCGGTCTTTTTAGTACATGGCTTATCTGTTGACTATCGCTTGAGTTGTAGCGTTTAATTTCTTTTGATTTTTACTGTGTGTTTATTTTTATATTTTATTGTAAAAATAATATGTAAATGTTGGCAGTTGCCTTCTTGTTGTAGGCATCCAAAATAGAAAAACTTGGGTTAAAAGTTTGTGTAGATCTGTAAAATGTTTTTGTTTTAAAAATAAGTATTAAAATTTGTATAAAACTCGTATAAAACTTGTATAAAACTTGAATTTATATATCCAAAACCCGGTCGGCAGTGCCGACTTCCTTACGTGAGTGACTCCTAATATAATATAAAATTATGTTTCCTAATATAATGAAGTCAATAATACAATATATTTAAAATGTTATATAAATATAAGCTCGCGAACAAAGTCGGTAGTACCAGCTGCTGCTAGTTCATTCAGTAAAATCCAACAAGTTAATTGGAATTATTAGATCATCAGCTACAACTACGTAAGTTAAACTTGAAAAGCCCATTACTGCCTAAAAAACTTAAGCTCTTATGCCGAAATACACCCAACGAAAATCATTTTCGAAATAATAAGTTTTTTGAGTTATTGCCGAAGAACTCACTTCTCAACAAAAGGACGTAAGCGCTATGAAGATACGATTTTTTGTTGTGGAACTCTACATTGAACATGGTCCGACATGCTCTTACCCAGTTTTTACCTTTTGTTTTAAATCATAGGTTTTCAGGCGATATTTGACGTGTTTCACAAATAATAAATAGATCACAATAATAATACCTAAATAGTTATATTATTCTGTATTAATATTGGAATACAGTGTACCTATTGTTTCAATGATAACTTTATTTTATACCGTTAGATAATAAGACAATTCGATTCTTGGAAGAATAAATAGCTAACATGAATATTATCGTAACTCGAACAACTACATCAGACAAGTATTATATTATATTATTTCTTGGTTACGTAAATATGCAATACACAAAAGATGGTCATTGGGAAAATAATGTATGTTCATAACAGTCAAGTGAAGCATGAATTTCTTTCAATATTAATATTTTCTATCTTTAATAATTCGAAGAAATAAAATACACCTACTGTTAAAATAATAAGAACGTATTTTCATTGATGAATGGGTATAAGATATCCTAATTTTGTAATATATAATATGAATGAAAAATAAGTTTAGAAGCAAATGGCCCGCGTCTCATGTGGTTACCAACACGTATTTTAAATCATTGTAATTCGTGTCGTGTATTCTCGCATGTGCCTCCCTAATAACCACAACAATAATTATTATAACTCGAATTTAGACATTAGTTGTGGCTTATAATAATTTGCTTTATCTTTAAAGTGAATGTAATTAAAAAACGTGTAAGATATTTTATAATTCATTCATCATCATCAGCAACCCATTAATGTCCCACTGCTGGGCTCCTCTCCTCTATGTAGAGAGCTGGGAGGGTTTTTAGGCCATAATCCACTCACGCTGGCCTAATGCGATATAGAATTTCTTCTAGGGTATGTGGGTTTCCTCACGATGTTTTCCTTCATCGTTAGCAGATGGTAAATCACATGACTAGTACATATAAATTTCACAAAGTGAAATCCACATTGATACTGCTGGTCGAAATCGAATTCAGTCCGCGTGTTTAGCACGCCGGTCTCTTATCCATTCAGCCACCATCGCTTCATTTTATAATTAGTGACGTGCAAATACCTAGATCTGAACTGAGCACTCGACACCAAGGCTGTGTCACCAAAACAAGTTTGGTAAATAATTATTATTTTATGAAGTTTTTATAGGCAACTAGAATAATATGTATATATTATATCACATTATTAAATATTTTACTTTTTCTTTCTTTCTATTATCCTTCTTTATTACTCCATTAAAAACCTTGTTGACCATTTTTGTATGAGTAATCAAACTGTCAGTCAATCAGTCTGTAACGAGGTGATTCGGCAGAGAACCAAAGTCGTCGACATAGCCCACCGTATAAGCAAGCTGAAGTGGCAGTGGGCAGGCCACATCACTCGTAGAACCGACAACCGGTGGGGAAAACGGGTTTTAGAGTGGAGACCTCGTCTCGGCAAGCGTAGTGTAGGACGCCCCCAGTCTAGGTGGAGTGACGATCTTCTCAGGGTGGCTGGCAAACGCTGGATTAAAATAGTTGCAAATCTTACTCAGTGGCGTGCAATTGGAGAGGCCTATGTCCAGCAGTGGACTAGTACAGGCTGATGATGATGATGAATCAAACTCACAAAATTATTATTTTTCCGTGACACGGTATGAAAAATGTATGACTCGAGGAATTAAGCAATTTCCTCACAATGCTTGAGCGATTATCTCACTGACTTATAAAATTTTGCCCGCAAATTATACAAAATACCACGAGCCAACATAAAAGGAAATTTTCCATTACAATAATGGCAAAAGTTCATCCATGCCTTTGTGCATTCATCGATTATGTAAATCATCAATGTTATTAATGTTCGGTGCTGGGGATTTTCTCACATTGTTATTCCTTTTATCTAAGCTAAATTTCGTAATATAATATTTTTTAATACGAACGATATCTTGATAATACTTTGATATGATTTTTTTTTATAATTTTTATTATAGTAAAGTCATGTACATCGTAGCCCATATAATGCTATTCAAGTAGAAAAAATACACGAACGAAATATTTAATTAAAAGTTAAAGCGAGTGTACAGATTTCATCCTTTCTCATCTACCTATTAAGCTTCAGGTGTATTAATTTACCCTGTTTGGTAAAAGTGCAAAGTTTATAATATGATTCTTTAATATAAAATATATAGATCAAGTAATGTCTTCTTACCGGTTCAGTTCTCATATATACTAATGAAATGTAATCTTAAGAATTAAGACCTAATGTGAACAATTTCTATGTGCAAATGTTTACTTATTTATGACTGCAATATCATGGTTTAAATTATCCTTGTCTTGCTAACGTGTCATGTTTATTTATTGAAAATTCAATTGATATTATTTATCTATTTATTTACAACGGTTTACACCAATTACAGTAAATAATTCAGTTGTTTTAATTTAAATTAAAAAATAATGTTTTACATAAAAAGAATAAAAATAAAAAGAAACATAAAAAGCATAAATTAATTCATACATCTAAACACACTTATACATTTCTCTCACAGTACCCCAAGTATTCTGAATATATCACCTTCCATTCATCCGCAAACACATCACATTGAGGTCTTTGGTCCAAGAGTGTTCAGAGCAGCTAGTGTTCGCGGAATAGGGGAATTAGCTCGAGCAACTGTCCTACAGGTAGGAACAACAAACAATCTATGGTGCCTACCTCGACAATAATTATCGGGCACAAACAGGGAACATAGCTCGGTGTTCAGCTCAGGAGCATAAATGTTTCCTCTGAGGATCTTGCACCCAATAATTAATTGGTCGTTAGCCCTTCTAACTTCTAAAGAGTTAAAGCCCAGACACCCTAAGAGGAACCTTGTTGGATACAAGAATGGATAGTACCCATACTTGCGCTTGTACAGGTATCTCAGGAAAGCCTTCTGAACCTTCTCTAGTTGAAGTGCATATGAGCTTTCATGGGGATGCCAAACACATGCACTTGCTTCAACTTTGCATCGAACCAGGGCATTTAAGAGAAGTGTTATCACTCCGAAGTTTTGAAAATCATTTGAATTTCGAAGAACAAAGCCCAATCGCTTGAAAGAAGATGATGAATGAAGACTAACTCAGAAACTGTATATTAATTGTATAATGGAGTCACTCTTTAATTCAATAACAGTCGTAATGTATTAGCCTGGGCTGGGATATTGTAGCTGTCAGATAGCCAGACTACAGCTACCTGTCACTGTCTATTAAAGTGATTCGTAGTCTGGTTTGCTAAAATTATACGTTATTTTATAAAACGTGAATTGAGTTTAGTGCCTGCCAGATTCGTGTGCATAATTAAATTAAGTAAGTTTTGCAGAATAAAAATGCATTGTTATTTCCGTTGCAGTCCATTTACAGTTGAAAGGTTTTAAAACACTCTGTTTTCGAAACCAACAATCATTCAAAATTAGGAGGGTTCTTCGTGGATCATATGAATATGGAACTTACTAAAATCATAAATGTGTAAATTTGTGAGCTTGGAAGTGTAAATGTTAATGCATTGTCTAACGTTTGCCACCATAACTGCAATATGGAAAACTGCATAGAAGAAGCTAGTATTGTATAATTTGTTTTATTGTATTGTTTTAAAAGAGAACGCCTATTATAAGGATCAAACCCTGTGTCACCAGGGACTTTATTAACATACAATTAACTGACACAAAGTACACCATAACTCAAGAGACATTAATATTTGTCTCGTGTGGGAGTTAAACCCACGATACGGCATTATTATTGGCGAGGCCACCTTACCGCTAGGCCACGGTGACAGTTGAAGACACTAGGCACGGCATCAATGGTGTGATAACTATCTAATCCATTGGCATACATAAAATTTGATGACGTCAAAATTAGAAACGTTGTGCAAAGGGTATGCAAAACATACAGCTTTCCATTAATTTAAAACTTTCAGACGGGATAACGTGCGATGATTAAGTAAAATTTAATATTTTATCTAAGAAAACTATACGAGACTGGTTACAAGATTAAACTTCAAAGTTGGTTAGAACTTGAGTCAGCGTAAACGATCTGAGATCAGACTGAGAAATTCTTCAAAGCCATTATTGACTCTAAGTTGTAGTAAGTTGATAGTGTCTAACAAATAACCCTGTATTTCTAATAAACCTCAGTTCAAGCCCAATACCTCCTCTCAATTCTCTTTAAATATTTTTTTAATTATTTACTTGTTATGACAGTGGATCATAAAAATGTAGGTATGCTATGAAGCACGCCATACAAAGTACGCCCAGACGCAACCCACCTAAAGTATTCCACTTAGCTTACTTACGTGGGCTTCAATGAACAAAATACAATTTATTATTTTTTTATTGAACGTAGCATACCTACGACAATTTCTCAGCCCCCGTCACTCGCATAGATTGATTTTCATGGAATACCTCTAAAAATAGCAGAGCTATTTACAACTGATTGTGGCATAATCAAAAGTGCCGTCGTATACATAGAGCTTCACACCTTTTTACCGAAGGGGTAGACAGAGGTACTACACATCCAGATTTCGCGTGCTATATTTGATCCATGTAATAGGGGGCAAGTCTATTGGCAAGTATATTAACCAGCACATATCCAGACTGAATCGCATCGCTGAAGTGGCAGTAGGCAGGCCACATAGCCCGCAGAACTGATGGCCGATGGGGCAAAAAAGTTCTCGAGTGGCGGCCACGTACTGGAAAGCGCAGCGTGGGGCGGCCCCCCGCCAGATGGACCGACGATCTGGTAAAGATTGCGGGTGGCCGTTGGATGCGGGCGGCACAAAATCGCTCGCTGTGGCGGAAATTAGGTAAGGCCTATGTTCAGCAGTGGACGTCATTGGGCTGATATGATGATGATGATGAAGATGATCCAGACTGCGGGTTGATACTGAGAAATTGAAGGCAGAAATACCATTTTTGCCTGTTTTTGAATTTATAAATTATACACATTGACTGGCCTGTTGGTCTGGTGGTTAGTGACCCTGACTGCAAAGCCGGAGGTCGTGGGTTCGATCCCCACCCAGGACAAATCTTTGTGTCATGAACATGATGGTTTGTTCTGTGTCTGGGTGTAATTTATCTATAATATGTATGTATTTACAAAAAAAATGTATTTAAGTAGTATAACAGTTGTTTAGGACCCATACCATAAGCAAATATAATTGCTTACTTTGGGACTAGATGGCGCTGTGTGAATGTGGTAGAATATTATATATATTATATATACAGGAACATTATATAAATTATACATAGGTAAAACTCAAAGATGAATTTCACTGACTATTATTAAAATGATAAGAATGAATGAATGCAATCAACAGCAATCAATCAATCAACGCGGTCCATTTGTTGTCGGTGGATGACGATCACGAACTGATTTTAATAGGTACAATTAATTAAACTAATGAATGAAGTAAATTGCTGACAATATGAACCAATGAATAATATCTGAATGTACGTATCGTATAACGAGGCTCGTACAGTTCCATTATTCAAATCCCATTCAATATTTATTGGAGCACTCCAACAGTTTACTATTCTTGTGTGTATTTAATGGATTCAAAATACTCTGTTTTATGTTCATTAAATGCATCGACTACGATTGTACTGTGTATAGAGCAGAATAATTTAGCGGCACTAAAGTCCAGAATGTGCAAGCTTTCTAACTAAGTTTGACACGAACACCGAGGGGAAGTGCTAACTCATAAAATAGTCATGTGAAGCTGCAACAGAACAACGTACGCTTTGTTGGAATAAACATTCTTACCAAAATAGTTTAGTGATCACATTGTGTGGTTTAAAGCTTTTACAATAACAAAAAATATTGAAAAGTTAGCAAGAAACGTTAACGTAGTCTAACAATAATTAAATATAAATAATTATAATAGGATTAATCTCGTATGTCATTAATACCATTCTAATTTGTTAACCGACTTCAAAAAGGAAGAGGTTCTCAATTCAATTGGTATATTTTTTAAGTATATTATTGTGTTAAAAATATTTTTATTTTGCATGTTTATAATTATTTCAGAAATTTTAATATTTAGGTATCTAAAATCACTATTTAGGTAGCTCAAATATTTCTAGGATAAATCTATTAATGAATTTTAAAACAACCATTTCACAAACTAAGTGACCATTTTGTATAATATTAAGATTGGAAAATTAAGTGTTTATCAATTAAACAACTATTGTGTTTTTGTATCAACCATTGATTTATTATTTGTTTCTTTGTGGTATCAGCCAATAATGGTACTCTTAAGCGGCAGTAACTGTTGAATCTTTGATACTTCTTGGACACTTAGCAACTTGAACTGAAGCAAGTTAAGAGATACTACTGGACAAAGCCTCAAGTTATTCCCCACGAGAAATGAGATGACTTATGTTCCTAGTACCCTTGTTTTTAAGATTTTAAATATCCAGCCGTTTTAAAATGAAGTGATTGGCTATTTTGAAAAAGTATGAATTCAATTTTAAACATACATTTCATGAAAATGGATCTCTTACTTCCATTACTATTAAAATTTTTCTTTGGATAATGTGTTTCTTTTTAAATTTATCTATAAAGGTTTAATTTTACGTATATGTAATAATGTTTATTTTTATATTATTTTCTTTCCTCAGTTTGGTAAAACTTTTTTAAATATTAAATTCCTGCATACACCAAGAAGATGTATGCTGGAATTACATATTACACTTTTTCTAAAGGCACTACCAGCAAAGTTAGATTTATGTAATATTTTTTAAACCAAATATAGGTTTTCAACATTGAAAAATGGTTGGTAGTACCTACACGGTAATGTATGTGCTCTACGAACAAACTGTAAAGTTTTTTTTTATAATAAATGGAAAAAAATGCTATCTTTCCCAAAATAGCGTTAAGCGCCATCTGGCCGAAATGTGAGATACTAACAAAGACATGTTACATGGTTTATACGGAGCGAACGTTGATCGCCCACGTGTTTACGGCGCCTGTTTTATGTAAGCAAATCGTCACATGAAATATGCTCTTGTTACTTTAGACATAAGGTGCGTTATCGCTATCACAGTTTTAGCGGTAAAAATAATAAGTTATTATTTAAATTCCGAATTTCCGGGTCTGGAAAACGATATTGGATTTTTCTGCCTTGAAGTTGTTTCTGTATTGTTCTGTATTCTATCTGGGAAGGGCAATAGGCTCGACTCCTACATAATTGGCGAAATATGATGTTACCCTTATTCTCTGTTGGGAAAGAGGCGTGATCTATATGTATTACCCTTATTTATTGTAGAGGATGCAGAAAATAATGCATTTTGAATCAATTGCATTAAAAAAAACACAAAATTATAGAAGTTATCCATTACACATACACACATAGGTACCATTTGTTTAAACAAAACTTTTTGACGTTTTTGATCATACTTGATCATCTCTAGAGTGCGTCTTGAGTGTTTTATAAGTCAACTAGCTTCCGCCCGCTGCGTCGCCCACGTGGTATGTATTTTATACCTATAAAACTTCCTCTTGAATCACTCTATCTATAAAAAAACCGCTTCAAAATTGGTTGCGTAGTTTTAAAGATTTAAGCATACATAGGGACGGACAGACTGCGACAACGACTTTGTTTTATACTATGTATGTAATGTATGTATGTATGTACCTAAAAATGCGATGTTACTCTTAAGAACTGAAATAATTATTACTACGAACAGTACATAGGATTTACTCACCGATAATCTCTGTCGTCCGGGCACGTTCATTTCCTGGTTTGTTTCCGAATCGCGGGGGTCCCTTGTCCGAATGAGCTTGGTAAATATGTTGTGTCCATCTCTACGGAGGGCACCCCAATCTACCGCCTGCAGTCGGCGAGTAATACTGGAAAAAAAAAGAAAGGTTAATAATTGTGATTATTTATTGTTTTATCTTGAATCTAACCAATACCACTTGTCTGGGGAGTGTAGTTGTAAAATCCGTTGTTCTGCCATACCCTAACTTGAAATTATTAAAAATATTGCAATTTTATGTATTTGATACTAATTAAAAATATATTAAATTTAATGTTGCTCGTCTGCCGCTTCAGGCAATAATGAAATGATATAAGTGCGGTAAGTTGAAAATTACAGCCGAGGCGATATTGCTACAAGAAAGCAGTGGCTGTATTTATCAAAGCGCACGTATGTCATACGACGTTTTATAACATATTTGCGAGGTAATAAATAAAACTCGGACTTTTTAATCACTTGTTAAAGCAGTTAGGAAAAAACAATACAGCGAAAATAAAAAGGGCGCGGAATAATTTTTACTTGTCACAAATTAGCGATGCGCGCGCATCAGCGCTTTTTTTTTAAGGCAAAGGCTCAAAAACAGCCAGTATTACTAATAAAGTAAATTAATATTTTTGTGTTTTGTTACAGATAATTGTAATTTATGGTCAAAATAAATTAAATTAAAGAATTAAATTATTTATTATATTTTATCTCCCAAAGTTAATTTTATTCATAAAATGTTGACCACTTTTCTTACATAAAAACTCTTTGCTAAGATTTAAAAAAGTACCGTTCGTTTTAAACGGAGCATCTTGTTAAACCGTGCGTTTTACATTACATTAACGCACAAGTGCGTAATGAGATACATTACGATACTGAAATTGGTGAAATAAGAGACCCTTTACGAGCAAATGTGTTATAAAATATAATATTCTACCACATTTATACAGCGCCATCTAGTCCTAAATTAAGCAATTATATTTGCTTGTGTTATGGGTACTAAACAACTGATATACTACTACTACTCTGTCCTCCGCCTTCCACATCCAGTCAGACCCAGCGACCTTTTTTAGGTCATCGGACCATCTAGCTGGAAGGCGTCCTACTCTACACTTGCCGAGTCGCGGTCTCCACTCTAGGTCACGCTTGCTTAATTATGTTTGATACTTAGTTTTTAATATTTATACTAGACCAGTAATGATATGGGCAGAACTCCAAACAGGCAAAACAAGAGATATAAAAAGAAATAAAATGTATATAAATACAAGACGTATCCGTATTCGTATAAACAAGCCTAAAGAAATAAATTATTTATGTTATAAGTGTGGCCGTACCTCCCACATAATTATTAATATTAACATTATTTTACATATACTTATATTATTTACATTACACTACACACACATTTATTATTTTATACAACATTATTTTATATTTACATATTTCCATACAAATATTTATTAGTGTACATTTTACTCAACACAGTTATATTAATATTGACGTACGAGTATTGTGCATTGGAGACGCACCCGCGCGACCAACCTGTGAGCGAATCATTCATTCGATCACCGGCGCGTGAGCTGCGCCCGGCAGCCAGTCGGTATCTTGTTATCGTACGCTGACCCCGTGTCGTTCAGCTGTCCGCCGCGACTGTTGATGTACCGCGCATTTCTAATTGTTATTATTCTGTTCCATCACTCTTTTCTACAATTATATTTCTCCTTCTTATATATTATATTGTTATATGGACTTTCTAATATCCGTGTGTGTGTTTGTGTTTAATAAACTATTTAGTGATTGTGAAGTTGTCTTTCGTTCGCCCTTCACCTTGACTTGGACTGTAAGGTATTTAGAACATTATACTATTACAAAATATACTCACCCAAACACCACGCATACTTATACCATATCTGGTGACCCCGAACTGTGCACAAAATGAGTGATAGTAGCAGTGATTCGGTAAAATCGGCAGAGTCGAAAGCTAGTCACGTCACCAATCGCCAACCGAAGAAAATGCGCGTTTCCATTGACCGACACGATACGTCATTTGATCAACGCCGATGCAAACTAAAGGTGCCTCAATTCTCTCCTGAGGATCCCGAACTATGGTTCGCGTTGCTTGAAAGTCAATTCGAGAATTTCGGCATTACTGAAGATTCGATAAAATTCAATAACGTTGCGACAAACCTTGACATCTCGTACGCGAAGGCTGTAAAGGATATTATCGTAAATCCACCTACTAGAAACCGTTACGAGAAGATCAAGAGCGAGCTACTCCGTAGACTGTCAGCCTCGCATGAGGCTAAGGTGAAGCAGTTGCTCACCCAGGAAAAACTTGGTGACCGGAAGCCATCCCAATTCCTGCGGCACTTGCAGGATTTAGCTGGGTCGTCGGCGGCTGAGGATATTGTCAAGCAGATATGGAGTAATCAGTTACCCATCAGTATCCAGACTGTGCTCGCTTCCCAACCCTCACAAACCCTAGAACAGTTAGCGGACTTGGCAGACCGCATTCACGAGCTAACTTCTCCGTCACAGTATGTTGCAGCAGTTTCACCTGTGCCTGTAGCCAATAGTAACATGGCAGGTGAGATCTCAGAATTGAGAAAGATGGTAGAACACCTTGCCACAAAACTGGAAGAACGAAGCAGTCATTCCAGTCATCGGGTTAATCGATCTAGACCGCAACAACGCCGATCTCCATCACGCCCCAGGTCCAGATCCACCTCCAGTTATAGGAAGTATCCTACCTGTTGGTACCACTTTAAGTTCGGAGCCAAGGCACGTTATTGTCAGAAGCCATGCGATTTTGAAAAGTCGGGAAAAGCCACGGGCGGTCGTTAATGGCGACTGATGACTGCCCACCTTCGGCGGGTCGCCTCTTTGTCATCGATCACAGCTCCAATACTCGCTTTCTTGTGGACACTGGCAGTGATTTATGCGTATTCCCCTATTCTGCACTGCGAGAGCGACGAGCCAGATCTGATTTTCAACTGTGTGCGGCTAACGGAACAAATATAGAGACTTTTGGTTTTTTGGAACTAAATTTAAATCTAGGTTTAAGACGTAATTTTCCTTGGCGCTTCACAGTGGCTAATGTAACTAAGGCCATTATTGGTGTTGATTTTTTAAGTTTCTATAAGCTAATTGTAGATGTACGTAATCAGCGCCTTATTGATAACACCACCACGCTGTATTCTAGTGCTACTGTCGCAAGAACCAACGTCTGTTCCGTGAAGGTATCGACTGGTGATTCAAAGTATCATGTTCTTTTGGGTAAGTACCCTGAGATTACACGCCCTTCAGGCACCCTATGTACTCCCAAGCACAATACCGTTCACCATATACGCACGACACCTGGCCCTCCCGTATATTGCAACCCCCGTAGATTGGCCCCAGATAAACTTCAAATTGCTAAAAAAGAATTTGAACTCATGCTTGCTAATGGGATAGCGCGTCCTTCAGAAAGCGCATGGGCCTCTCCCTTACACCTGACACCTAAGAAGGATAACAGTTGGAGACCTTGTGGCGACTATAGAATGCTTAACTCACGCACTATTCCAGACCGTTATCCACTTAGGCATATACATGACTTTGCACATTCTATAGTTGGCTGCAAGGTCTTCAGCACAGTAGACCTGGTTAAGGCATACCACCATATCCCCGTTTTTCAGGACGATATACACAAGACGGCAATCACCACTCCATTTGGCCTGTTCGAGTTCCCCTGCATGACCTTTGGTCTGAGGAACGCAGGCCAGACATTTCAAAGGTTTGTTGATGAAATGACTAGAGGACTCGATTTTGTTTACTCGTATTGCGACGATTTTTTGGTATTTAGTCCTGACGAGGCTACACACGAACTTCACCTGCAGCAACTCTTCGAGCGCATGAGAGAATATGGTGTCCTTATAAATACCTCCAAGTGCATTTTCGGAGCTAATGAAGTCACTTTTCTTGGCTACCGCATTTCTGAGACCGGCACCAGACCTCTAGACTCCAAAGTCCAGGCTATCCTCGATTTCCCGGTCCCTAAGACTATCAGGGAACTGAGACGATTTTTGGGGATGTTAAATTTCTATAGGCGATTTTTACCAAATGCTGCCGTTAGTCAGGCCCCTTTGAACGCTTTACTTACAGGTACTGTGAAACCATCACAACCTGTTACTATCGAAGGCGAATCACTCTCTGCCTTTGAGCAATGTAAGGCGAACCTCTCAAATGCTGCACTACTCGCTCATCCGGATTGTAATGCCAAACTTGCGTTAGTCACGGATGCATCCGATGTAGCAATGGGTTCAGTTCTTCAACAATTGAAAGACGGTGCTTGGCAACCACTCGCGTTTTTCTCACGGAAATTTAGTCCGTGTCAACAAAAGTATTCGCCGTATGACCGTGAGCTTTTAGCCATATATGAAAGTGTTAAATACTTTCGTCATATGCTGGAGGCTAGGCATTTTGTAATTTATACAGACCATAAGCCTATTACCTTCGCTTTCTGTAACCATAAAGCTAATTGCTCTCCACGACAATTTCGTCACCTTGACTTCATCGCACAATTCACGACCGATATCCGACATATATCTGGCAAGGATAACATAGTAGCCGATACTTTGTCAAGAGTCGATGAATTGCAAACACCGATAGATTTTGATAAGTTGGCAGACTCTCAAGCATCAGATCAAGAGCTCTTTCAATTTATCAGTGGGGATTTTTCACTTTCCCTTTCGAAGCTCAAGATCCCAGGTAGTGATAAGGAACTTTATTGTGACACAAGCATCTCTTCGTCACCTAGGCCTTTCATAACTAAGCCATTTAGGAAGCCACTTTTTGACAGCATTCATAGCCTTAATCATCCAGGCGTACTAGCAACCACCAAGTTAGTGGCAGAGCGATTTGTATGGCCTGGCATGCGCAAGGACTGTCGGGAATGGGCACGCAATTGTTTGGCGTGCCAGCGTGCTAAAGTGTATCGACACGTGTCGTCACCATTAGGCACGTTCGATTTACCTCGTGCCAGATTTGCATTTATTCATGTGGATATTGTTGGTCCGCTTCCACCCTCGCAAGGTTTTCGTTATTGCCTCACGGTGGTCGACCGTTTTACGCGCTGGCCAGAAGTAACGCCAATGGTCGACATGACAGCTGAAACCGTCAGCAAAGCATTGATATCGTGGATGTCCAGATTTGGATGCCCTACTGATATAGTTACTGACCGTGGACGGCAATTTGAATCCACACTCTTCCAATATTTAGGAAGAATGATAGGATTTAAACACCGCCGAACAACAGCTTACCATCCAGCATGTAATGGCCTCGTAGAACGGTTTCACCGCCAACTAAAAGCGGCAATAATGTGTCATGCAGATTGTAATTGGGTCGACACATTACCTCTGGTACTGTTAGGCATAAGAGCATCATATAAAGAGGACTTGCGCGCATCATCAGCCGAACTGGTGTACGGCGAGCCTCTGCGTCTCCCTGGAGAATTTTTTACAACAAGCAAGCCAGAGTCAACTGACTTGACAGATTTCACCTCTCGCTTACGTCATTTCGCGTCTAATCTCCGTCCATCGCCAGCTGCTCGTCATAGTAAAAATAAAATTTTCATTCATAAGGACTTGACTTCTTCAAGTCATGTATTTGTGAGAGATGACTCATCTCGAGGTTCTTTACAACCTCCATACTCCGGTCCATATGAGGTTCTTGAACGTAGGGACAAAACTTTTAAATTATTAGTCAAAGGCAAGAGCGTCACAGTGTCCATAGACCGCCTTAAGCCGGCCTATACATTAGTAGACCCATCCCCTACAAACATTCCCATTCCCTCCATCACCCCAAATCCCGTACCCGATCCTCCTCAAACAATATCGAGTCCTCCAATTAGTCAAGATGCCAAGACAACTCGTTCTGGACGTAGGGTTCGTTTCCCGGATTATTATCGACCGTGATGACGGCCTCTTGGGGGGGAGTGATGTGGCCGTACCTCCCACATAATTATTAATATTAACATTATTTTACATATACTTATATTATTTACATTACACTACACACACATTTATTATTTTATACAACATTATTTTATATTTACATATTTCCATACAAATATTTATTAGTGTACATTTTACTCAACACAGTTATATTAATATTGACGTACGAGTATTGTGCATTGGAGACGCACCCGCGCGACCAACCTGTGAGCGAATCATTCATTCGATCACCGGCGCGTGAGCTGCGCCCGGCAGCCAGTCGGTATCTTGTTATCGTACGCTGACCCCGTGTCGTTCAGCTGTCCGCCGCGACTGTTGATGTACCGCGCATTTCTAATTGTTATTATTCTGTTCCATCACTCTTTTCTACAATTATATTTCTCCTTCTTATATATTATATTGTTATATGGACTTTCTAATATCCGTGTGTGTGTTTGTGTTTAATAAACTATTTAGTGATTGTGAAGTTGTCTTTCGTTCGCCCTTCACCTTGACTTGGACTGTAAGGTATTTAGAACATTATACTATTACAAAATATACTCACCCAAACACCACGCATACTTATACCATATAAGTAGCACAATTATTTGTTCTGTTTTTCTTTTTTTAAATTTTACAAATACTTTTTAAATTTTTTATAAAATTTAAGAAAGCTTGATTGAAATTATAAATTTAATTAAAGAAAGAAAAAGAATTTTGAAAATAATATTAATATTATTTAAAAATGTTTTGCAATATTAACGAAAACTGTTTATAGTCAAAGACAAAAAATTATATAATTAAAGTATTCTAATTCATATAAATAAGTAAAATAAGACAAGACAGCCATTTAAAAAATGCTATGCTTAAATACATTAATTATTATATATGGGTGGAATTCGGTACTTAACCTGTCCGTTCAGGTTGAAGTCCCGAAGACCACTGACAAATTATTAAGACGAACTGAGGAGGAAAACCGACGAGACGTTGAAAGTATATCATATTGATTTATGTGTATGACGTCATTATTCAGTGGAATAAGCAAAATAAGTATTTCAAGTTTTTTTTTCAAGAAATAAAATTATATATAAGCGCATAAATAACGTTGCTAACTTACTTTTCCACCCACTTGTTCATTTTTCATAAGAAAAGAATGACAATTTATTTTTGGGAGCCACTCAAGTCGTTCAGCCTGTCCTTACAGGAAAGAGCGCCAAGAAACACTGAACGATATTCCGATTATCACGATTATTTTATACATTGTGATTTACCTACTTAATATTCCTACCTATTAAGATGACGTATTAACCATGTCGTCACGAATTTATTCGTTCAGCTGTATAATGAGTATGATTCGAGATGACATGTAACCTCCAATACTAAGTAGGATTTTACCTGTTGACTTGCGTCTTTTGAATAATATTATATATTATAATTTTATTTATGTCACTACTCAAGTACATTGTCTTATTGGTAGTGACGACTGACAAATTATTCAAACTTTCAGGGTTCTAATTATAGGTTAGAGTGACTCTAACCATTGAGACTTTACATTGTAATCCTGAAAGTTTGAATATATTTAACCAATTTCCTTTACATACTCGTAAGTATCGCTGACTCATACGTTTACTACCTAGTGGGGCTTTGTTTTGTTGGCAGTCGGATTTTATTTCTCTCTTCGTTCGTAACAAATGGCTTTGTAATGTTTCTATCGTTATCTCTAAACATACAAACACTGTAAGGAAGAAATTACAGATGAATGATATTAAAACGATGTTAGCAAGCTGCATTACTGCTGAGTCGAACCGTTATATTGTCACTGTTGTTCGAATACTAGTGACCTTCAAACGGGCTAGGCCTAGTGGCTCCCAACTAGTGGGGTATAATTTTGTTAAGAACAAAATATGCTCCCAATTTAAAATGCGGTATTTATCCTTTATTAGAATGCGACTATGTACTACTTGACAATTAGGAGCATAACAGCTAGATCTTTTTGTAAAACGAACTATAACAAAATTTTAAGAACGCTAAAGTGATCACTCACTTTCGAGAGCGAGTACACGGCTGCTGCTGTCAAGTCACTAAGGGGAAGCGAAGGGGTAAAAGCCTTGGCTTTGCGCCTGCACCTTGGTGCAGGCGCCATAATTGCATTTCTGTCATGCGCCTAATTGTTTTGGTTGAGCAGTAGATATTGCATAGCTAATGTATTTGCCCGATCGGGAAACATAAAAAAAATTAAAAAATTTAATTTAATCCGACTAAGTATATTTTATTTTTTTATTTTGTTGGCTCTATGAACCATTTTTTGTATTACTGTATTTCGATATGAATTATCTTGTTTCGTCCTTTTTAGATCCATTTTTAACCGTGTCTATGTGTAGGGTTGAGTGATATGATTTTCTTTTTTTCCAAATTCCTGTATGATTAGATGACCTGTTGCGAAACGTCATGTATGTATGAAGGTGATACTTAACTATCAAACATAACAAAGTTTGATATTAAATAGAGGACCAACATAAGCGACAATGAAAAAATATAGAACCTACAACTAACTACTGAAATAAATGTAATATGTACGTGCAAATGAGTTTATTTGTTAGTTTGTAACGATTTCACGCCTTACCTCAAACTCTACTCAATCTTTATTCAATTTCATATATAATTTAGGACATAGAGATTAGCAAAATTGCGTGCTGACTAGCTAATAAAAAATAGCTACTAATCTCTGAACGATAATCTCATATGAGCTTAATTAGCTTCCAACAATTCTAAGTAGTGACAGGAGTAAATACATCGGTTACGCTAAAAGCCAGTATAGCTGTAGTAACATTAATCAGCCCGTCCCAAAGGAGGCACTTAGGAAGGCATTCTAAGTAGAGGTATAAGGGTGTTGTTAGATTATAATTATTTGTTTCAGTAAAACTGTAAGTAAACGTAACCTTACTATAGAGGTATACGTGTTAGCGCATATTAAGTATTTACACACGTTTTCTTACCAAATTAAAAAAATCCAAAAAAAGAGAACATTTTTAACATAAATAAATATCCAAAATGCGTCTAAGATCCCTACTACGGCTAACAAAATTCGCTCTTTTTGTTCGGCCTAGAAACAGGTGAAACGATTTTGATTAAACATGTCTAAGAGCTATCACTAGAAAATCTACGTTCAAATAAAATCCGTTTAAGAGCTACGGTGCCACAGACAGACATACACACTTAGCATAACTACTATACTTCAGGAGTAAAAAAAGAGAGTCGTTAAAAAGTTCGTACGGATTAAGAATAGAATGATATAATGTCACTACCCCATTTTAACCCGTGGGTGTCGTACAAGGCGACTAATGTTAAGCAGACAAGAGCACTGCGAGGAAAGGAAAATTCGATACAGAATCCTATACCAACCCGTCTGGCCAGCGTGGTATAGTAGGCTAAATTCTCTCTAAAGTGTTTGGAGGAGACCCGTGCCCAGCAGTGGGACGTTTATGGGATGAAATGGTGAAAAAAAGAGAGCGATCTTTTTTAAATTTAAATATAGTCGTTATCATTTTCAAACATTTGACAATTATTTATTATCACTAAATTTCAACATGCAATATTCTTCGATATCATTGTCAAATGTTTGAAGATGTATAGATTTGTCGCAGATTTTATGTTTATTTCGATCGGGACGTATGTCGTTAAAGCAAATTCATATACGTGACAGAATTTTATGACGATTTATATCCGTTTTACCGTCTGTTCGAGCACGTATTTTCTACTCTAGATTTTGAAGCACTAACACATCAAAATTATAGCATAAATTTGGTGGGATGAGTTATCATATATTCAATATAAAAACGTAGATACTGCAGAATAGAGAACTGTATTAATTAAAAAAATCAAAAAACCCGATTGCCTGAAAGTAACAGTCAATTTAAAGCAATGAATTCAAAGAATACACTGGTTAAAGTTCCATAGGCTTAGATATAAAGATTCGGTGATGAATTATGAATATATAACAATACATTTGTAGACAGAGCGCTCGTGATGCCCCTGGTGTTGCAGGCGCCCATAGGTTACGGTAACCGCTTACCATCAGGCGGACCGTATGTCTGTTTGCTACCGTCATGGTAAAAAAATAAATAAAATTACAACATTGCACTTCAAATTCGGTCAAGCTATTTAGGTTACAAGAGACAAGTGAAGCTGCGGGCAATAGTTAGTGCATATATAATTGAATTAGGCTATTAATTAGCTTTCATCTGATACCCATATTGCGATAGCACTAAAAAAACGTCTGTTTTGACAGTTTACGGCTGCCATATTGGTTTTTTGTTGACGTCACATAGCCTTTGATACTTGGGGGAAAAATACAAATCTAATGACACTTCACACTTTAAAATCAGCCAAGCTATTTAGGCTACAGAAGGTCACAATGGAACAGACATGCCCACATACATACATACATATATACATACATACGTGCGAAAACCATTAACCTCCTTTTTGGCAGTCGGGTAAAAAGAGCAACATTTAATATTTTTATCACAGATTGTGTACAGTAGTAGCTGTAAGTTAATGATAACGACTTTAATTTACATTTTTCAATTCTTAACTCCATGCATCCATGCATCCATCCATCCCAACTCTTGAATTAAAATGCTTTACATTTTTATAAAAGTATACGGCATGTGTAAATTACTTAATACGTGTCGTCAGTACACGTGTTGAGAAATACACGTGTATACATGAGGTCTGAAATAATCAGGGCTATTATCCAGCTCCTTTAATTCGAAGTTCAGACAGCTTTGCGGTGTGAATGCCAAATTAGTCGAATCTAGTTACACGAACATTGAACACGTGTAAAACTTTTTTACTTCAAATCGGCATGTACAGGATCCATGGTCCGATTTTTTTTTTATTACTATCAAGCTAACTTTTCGTGAGTAGCTTCATTTCGATGAGACGCCCAACAATTTCGTATTTCAAATTTTGATTGTGGTAGCAAACAGACGTAGCAAGGGTATACCGGACCGTGAAGGAAATACCGGGATAACATACCACGCAATTTGTAGGACAATATGACTGTTCAATTACATAAATATTAAGTAGCTTGATAGTAATCAAAAAAATATTTGGATCAGGGATCCTGTACTATTTTGTTTTATTACTCTTATAAATTTTTATAATGCAGTTCCGTCAACAGAGTAGGTACATAGCTACGTTATTCTTAGGTCTTAAGCTTATTTGCATTTGAAAGAGGCTTCTATGCCACGTCGATATTAGAATTCTATTGGTATTGCATAAATATGTTCTCACATATATTTATGCAATACCAATAAAAGCAAAACTCTATACTCTCGTAGATTATATTACGTTCTTATTGATTGGTTATTTCAGAACTTTTTCACTAAAAACCACTGTACTGTACAGCGAGTGTTTTTACCCGACTGCCAAAAAGGAGGGTAATGTTTTTCACGCGTATCTATGTAGGTACGTATGTATGTATGTGGGCATTTCTGTTCCATTGTGACCTTCTGTAGCCTAAACGGCTTGGCTGATTTTAAAGTGTAAGGTGTCATTAGATTCGTAATTTTCCCTCGAGTGTCATAGGCTTTGTGACGTCAACAAAAAACCAATATGGTGGACGTAAACTGTCAAAACAAACGTTTTTTTAGTGCTATCTCAATATGGGTGCACTAACTATGGAACGCGGCTCCACTTGTCTCTTGTAACCTAAATAGCTTGACAGATTTAGAAGTGCAAGGTGTTGTTATAATATTCGTATTCATCTCCGAATCCATAATAGCTATACTAATATTATAAAGCTGAAGAGTATATTTGTTTGTAGGCTATATAATTAATATCATGCTATGGCGTGCGAGGTTTCGATGCCAGCGTTCTTTATATAGCCACTGCTCAGTTAAGTGAAATAGTTTAACGATTTTGATAGCACTAATATACATAATAATTAATACCTACTATTGACTGACGAAGGCTACTTTTTGGCAAGGAAAGCCAGTCGGGTTTTTTGGTTTTTTAAATAAACACTTGTTGCAAAATAAATCTAAACTTATAAAAGAAAAGCTATTTCGCGTTTGTAATCCAAAACTCAAAAAAAAATTACATTTGAAACATAGATTTATATTAAAACGCGACATGGATTATCATTATTTCAACCCATAATTGTGGCACTGCTAGGCACGGGTCTCCTCCAAAGACCAGACGGGTTGGTATAGGGTTTTTTCGAATTTTCCATGCCTCGCAGTGTTCTTGTCTGCTTAAGATTCCTCTCCCATAGACACCTTTTACGGCACCCACGGGTAGAAATGGGGTAGTGACATTATGTATTCTTAATCCGTCACTACACAGATGTCATAGATTATAATTAGCTTGAAACGTGTAGACTCAACAATGTAATTAAGTGAGGCCTATGTCCAGCTGTGAACGTGCTGATATGATGATGATGATTTCGAGTCAGCCAATGGCTATTATACAAGCACTTTGTAACATTCTATTCATTTCGGTGTACAAGGAAGAAAAAACCTTTGCTAGGTAATATTATATTCCGTGGATCTGTGCTGGTACTTAAAACTTGATCGACGCAAATAATGAAATGCAAATTACTTTTACATATTCCATAAAAGGGTGCTGTTATAGGTCGATGAAATTTGTTAGGAGAAAATATACGTATTCCTTTGGTGAATTAATTTTATTACAAACTAGATACGAATCCCACAGAATTATGAAATCACCCTTTATAGAGTGCAATGGGGCGATAAAGTTTGCAAAGAAAAAGCGAGTATTACGTTGGGAGGTTACGGGATTGCACAAAAGGTTATTAGGATAAAGTAATTAAAGCCACGTAATTACTGTAGAATAGTAAAAGTATTGATGATACAATGAACTTTTTACATTGGCTGTTTCACACCAAGACCAAACCGTGGTCCGTTTGGTCTTGGTGTGAAACACCCAATTCAAATTGTCGTGGTCCCAAAGGGGAAAGACCCTTTACATAATGGTTAGAGGCAATTTTAAAAGGCCATGGTCTCTGTTATTTTAATTAAAATATCAAGTCATCATCATCATCAGCAACCCATTAAATCCTTACCGGATCTGATGCCGGTGTTTGTGGCTCGAAATTTAGAGAGACTCCCGCCTATTACGTTCGATCATGTGGATGTGTCCGACATTCTAAAAAAAGCTTATTATTGTGCAAGAGGAAATAAAGAATATTAAGACCTCCTACGCTTCTATAGAGCAGTTGGAGAAGTATAGGAAGGAGTTCCAGAGTTCTGTAAGTACGGTGTGTAACTCGGAGGACGTCAATTCTTGTGTCAATACGAAGAGAGGTACATATAAACGGGATAAAGTTGTGAATGTGTCGCTGTTGGAAATGTCTAATCAGTTCGATTTATCATCATCATCATCACCTAAGTGCACGCCTAAAAAGCAAAGTCATGTTCACAATATGAAAATAGCGGGTACATCGAAAACGCCTCAACCTACAGTAACGGTTGAAACGCCGTGTTCATCACAAATGAGTGAAAGCGAGATGGCGATACCGTTCGTGCCGTCGATTGCGCCCGAGCAAACGGCGACGAAGCTGGCGAGTGATACGGTGTTTGATGCGCCTCAAGAATGTAAACAAACTGATAATTCCGTTTGTTCAGTTTTACCTAAGCCCAACGATGGGCAATGGACTAAGGTTACTTATCGGAAGTTAAGTAATAAAAATCGTATAAGAGGAAAATTTGGTTTAGCAAATGATTCGATCGGTAATTTTAAGGCGGCGGAAAGAAAAGTAGCTATTTTTATTTCCAATATAAATGTGAATACGAGCGAAAAGGACATTACTGATTATATTCTAACAAAAACAAAGATATCTGTAAAACTGGAACGGATATACTCAAAGAAGCAGAATTTAGAGCATATATCTTTTAAGTTCTTTGTACTGGAGTCTAAAGAAGATATATTTTTAGATAGTAACCTGTGGCCGAAGTCTATAATCTTTAGGCGTTTCGTGCATTACAAGCGTCCTCATATGGCCGGGAATTTAAGTACTGGCGACGGCCCTGTAGCTATTATTAATGGATAAACATTTATATAAGTTGGTAAGCTTTAATTGTAAAAGCATAAAACGGTCCATTGATAGTGTAAGGGAACTTTGTTATAATTACGATATAATAGCACTTCAAGAAACATGGCTATTACCAGAGGATCTTCCATACCTACATACTATCAGTGATGAATTCGGCTGTACGGGTACTTCGGCGGTGGATACATCGGCGGGTATTTTACGTGGCCGACCTTTCGGAGGCGTGGCCATTCTATGGAGGAAAAGTGCGTTTAGCAATGTAACGGTGGTTCCGTGTGATAACTCGCGAGTGTGCGGTATCGAAATAGTTTTCAACGAAAGGTCAGTGTTAGTGTTTAGCGTGTACATGCCCACGGATGAGGCACATAACCTAGTGGAATTCACGGATTGCCTGAGTGCGGTGAGTGCTATAATAGATAACTCTAATATTGAAAACTGTTATATCTTGGGTGACTTTAATGCTCACCCAACATGTAGATTTTATGACGAATTGATAGATTTTTGTCAGGAATTTGAATGGAGCTGTGTCGATATGGAGTTGTTAGGTACTAACTCAGACACACACACTTTTGTGAGTGACGCACACGGTTCTCGCAGATGGCTTGACCATTGTGTAGTTACAAAGTCAGCTCGCGACTCTGTAGTTACAGCGCGGGTGATGTATGACGTACTGTGGTCGGATCATTACCCACTTGAAATCAATTGTTTATTTGATAAAATTTGTACTAAGCAAATTAATCAAAATAATTATTTAGATAATAATGTTGTATGGGGGGAAAGAAATTCTGAACAAACACAGTCTTACACTATGGCATGTCATGAGAAACTTAGACTTATTGACTTTCCTGAAATGTTCAGAGACTGTTGCGAAAAAACATGTCAACAATTTTGTCATCGCAACATTATAGACGATATGTATAATAATATTGTACGAGTGTTAAGAGAATCGGCGTTAGTCGGTCGGGTAAGCAGCAGACGTAGGAAAAAGAAGGTTGTTATGGGGTGGAATCGGCATGTCAGTGACGTGTACAGGGATGCCAGACTAAAGTTTTGTGTTTGGCTAGATTGTGGTAAGCCGTCTTCAGGTCCTGTGTTTGATGAGATGTGTGAGACAAGAAAGATATTTAAATCTCGTTTAAAGTGGTGTCAAACACACCAAGAGCAAATAAAAATGGATATCTTGGCTTCATGTCACTCTAAAAACAATTTTCGGTCGTTTTGGAAGCACACAAACAGGTTGAATAGTAAGCCTGGCCTCCCTGTATCACTTGATGGCGTAAGCGATCCTGTAGGCATCGCTGACCTCTTTAAGGAACAATTTAAAATAAAATCACCACTGGACCCAGGCTTGTGTATGCCTGATGTTACGGACTGTCATGATCTTGGAACTAGATTTACAGCCAAGGACGTCAAAGGTGTCATCAACACCATGGTAAAGGGAAAGTCTCCAGGTCATGATAGTCTGAGTATCGAGCACCTCAGGTTTGCGGGTCCTCATTTACCTAGAGTGTTAGCTATGTTGTTTAACTTTTGTGTGAGTCATGCGTATTTGCCTAGTCAGATGACTAGAACTATTGTAGTGCCTATAGTTAAAAACAAAACAGGCGATATCGCAGATATAAAAAACTATAGGCCTATTTCCTTGGCTACGGTGATAGCGAAAGTGCTTGACAGCCTGCTTAATAAACAGCTTAACAACTACATTCGACTGCACGATAATCAGTTCGGTTTTCGAGCCGGGCTGTCCACTGAGAGTGCTATTCTGTCTCTTAAGTGGGCTGTCAGGTACTACTCTGACCGGAAAACTCCTACTTATGCTTGCTTCCTCGATCTCTCCAGAGCCTTTGATCTGGTCTCCTACAGGATTTTATGGAGTAAGCTTGAGAAAGCGGGAGTTCCGTCGGAACTGATAAACACGTTAAAGTCCTGGTACGGTGGCCAGATCAATCAGGTTAGATGGGCTGGGGCCTTATCGGAGCCGTATGGGTTGGAGTGCGGGGTGCGGCAGGGGGGGTTAACCTCACCTACGCTCTTCAATCTATACGTCAACGAACTGATTGAGGCGCTCAGCAAAGAGCGAGCTGGTTGTCATATTGACGGGGTATGTGTGAACAACATCAGCTACGCAGACGATATGGCATTAATGAGCGCCTCGGTTTGTGGCCTTAGGAAGCTGGTGGCTATCTGTGAAGGCTATGCTAAGCTTCATGGTTTGGTCTACAATGTGACAAAAAGTAATGTCATGGTCTTTGGTGGTGGCGGTGGGAAATGTCCAGAAACCATACCTCCCGTCAGGTTAAATGGAATACCTCTCACTAGAGTATATAAATTTAAGTACCTGGGACATCTTCTGACCGCTGACATGAAGGACAATGAAGATATTGAGAGAGAGCGGAGGGCACTGTCGGTTAGAGCGAATATGATAGCTCGCAGATTTGCACGTTGCTCGCAAGATGTAAAAAAAAACACTATTTCGTGCATACTGCACTTCTTTTTACACGTGCAGTCTGTGGGCAGATTATTCGCTGAAATCGTACAGTGTCCTTCGTATTCAATATAATAACGCGTTCAGGATGCTGATGGGGTTGCCCCGTTTCTGTAGCGCGTCAGGGATGTTTGCCGAAGCTCGTGTTGATTGTTTTTATACAACAATAAGAAAACGATGCGCTTCCCTGGTGCGTCGGGTTCGGGCCAGCCCCAACAGTATTCTGCGCTGTATAGCGAGCAGACTCGACTGTTTGTATGTGAGTCACTGCTGCAAGCTTTCCACCTAGGTGCCGAGCAAGTGGTAGTGGTTCACATACAAATTATAATTATTTGTATTGTGTTTAGAATAGGTACTAACATAGGTTTAAGAAATATTGTTACTAACACACTGAGTCTAGTTACTTGTTAAATAAATTATTATATATTATTAAGTCGCACTACTGGGCTCGGGTCTCTTCTCTTCTAACTAGAGAGCTGAGAGGGTTTAGGCCATAATCCAATCACGCTGGCCTAGTGCGGGTTGATGGATCAGACATACTCATAGAATTTCTTCTAGGGTATGTGGGTTTCCTCACGATGTTTTCCTTCACCGTTAGCAAATGGACAACCACATTGGTTCAGTCGAGTTCATTAATATATTGGCACCATCAAGGATTCAAAATATTGTGAGCGTAGAAAAGCTCAATAAATACTATAGAACCTATGGATCAAATATGTCCTCATGTGAATGGTTCAATAAAATATGCTGTACATTATGCAATAAGTCGTAGTCAACCCTTTTCAACAAAAATATCTAAACTCATCATGGGTGGCCTGTAGCACAGGTTTTACAACCTAGTACAGGCACCCAGACATTATGTATACCCTAAGTTATTGTTAAGAACTATATTGTTTCATTTGTATGTACTTATTATTATTGAATAAAAAAATATTATTATTATTCTAATGATGGTGTCAATATATTAATGAACTCGACTGTACTACCTACTACTTGAGACAAGTGGTAAATTCGCTGATTGTATTCGAAATATATTATTATAAATGTCACTTTATTACATTTAAACAAATCCCCGATGTAAGCTATCGGTGTTCAGCTATCATGGTACCTGATCAATGTTCTAAACTGGGGGTTACATAAGTAATAATAATCTATTCGATCTATCTTTTCTAAGGTTATGTCAAATTAGTACATTGATCACTTCTTGAGATGTCGATAGCTTACATCAGCAACGTGGTCAAATGTATTGAAGTGACATTAAAAATTTCGAATAGAATCAGTAAATTGCCCCTTGTGTAGGGGGACTGACATGTCGTTGTAATAAATGGATCGGATAGATTGCCACTTGTCTAGGGGTGCTGATAAACCTTACCATATAATTATACTAACTATAGATGTCCTTATTTTTAGACTTTCGTTTAAACTTTGATAGTTCGTTTGGCCTTGCTAAGAACATTAACACTGCCGTACAAAATCGATTCCACGACGACTTGAAGCTACAACGATGTAAAACAAAACAATAAGTACTTTTTGCGATAAATAAATTGAATTCTTTGTTAATTTTCAAATAATTCAAAGCTAAAATATCTTATATGAAAAAGGTTGGATAAATCTGTTTTGTTAGGCTTCTATGCCCAATAAACTATGAATTATTCCAAAAAGTATGTTGGGTTGTGTTCTTTGTCAACATTCAATCTCTCTGTCAAAACGTTAAGGGTTCTGTTACCAATACAATATGAATATTCTGAAGCGGACATTGTCAATATTTGGCGAACAGACTGTGACTATTCTATTTTATAAATTACTATTTAATATATTTAGAAAATTTTTGGACAAATAGACATAAAACATAGCATCACGCCTTTTTCCCCGAAGGAGTAGGCAGAGGTGTGTCACACCCACATTTCGCCAGCTATGTTTGGTCCCATGAAATAAGGGGCGAGCCTATTGTCATCGACCGGGAACATTTGTTTTTACCAAACCCGGGAAAATCTCAATACTGGAATTTCATTATAGAAAAACCAATACCTTTTTCACCCGACCCGGGAATCGAACCCGGGACCTCTTGCACAGCAGTCGTATACACTTCCCGCTGAGCCACCGAGGCAGTTACAAATAGAGTCCTTTTAATATCATTCTCTCCCTATTGTGCACCCTTTATTAGTGAAGATGTCGTGTCATTTCTAAAAGGCCTGCGGCGTTTTGAATATAATACTTCTTCACTTCAATTTATATGAACGAATATGAATTTGCAATTAAACTAGCTAAGAATATTATTATAAAACTAACTATTGCAGTTTAAGAATCGAATAGACAGGATGTATTTCCCACTTTAACTCATACATTATGTAAGAACGAATGCAACTCAGCCTTTTTTCTATCGAGAAAGAAATACGATCTCTGCGAGAAACCACCGCTTTAATTTAATTGCTGGCTATCAAGCTTGTGTTGCATTTACGAATGTAAAATAAAACTAGCTTTGTCTCTCGCTGCTCCAACAATTTAGTCGTTGGTCAATTTGCAATTTTAAAGACTTCTACTTTAAAATTAGTTGAGCAACCGGCGACCTGAATGGGCCGTACGTGAACGGGACCCCGTACGGGTGCCCTGAAACGACACGTCGTCAGTACGATACGATGTCACTGACCGTGCGTGTGACCTACTTAATGTGTATAAAATGATTAGTGAGATTTAGTAGTAGTGTAGTAATTGAAGTCACTTGTCTAGTACTAATATCTAAATAGTCTTTAATACGTAGGTATATCATTACAGTTAAATTATGTTTGTGTCATCCCTCTGCTGAGCAATGTTAGGGTTGATCTGTTTTTATCGTATGAGATGTCATAGGATGAATACAGAACAACCCTAACTTTGCCATCATCCCATTTCTTTACTCATCCTAAATTAGTTATCGTAACTTAACCCATTTTAATATATTTACTTAATTCAACAATTAATTAATTAATTTTCTTAATTAATTATTATTTCTTTGGAGGAGACCCGTGCCCAATTGTGGGACGTTTATGGGTTGAGATGATGATGATGATGATAACTTAATTCAACTCAAATGAATCTCCTTACTCGCCCTGAAGCAAATAATACCCACAAATCTTAAATTGTGTTAGGTTGTTTTACAATAGATTGAGCTAGGAATACAGATGGAATGAATAAGAGAATTTTTAGTGAAAATATTGTTGTGGATTGAGTAAGGAACATAAATAGGTTGAGTAAGGAAAAAGTAATGAGGAGGATGAATCGTCATTATTACTGAAGCACATTCACCTTTAAAACAATTAAATTTAAGCATGAAAATCCTCTGTTTCCCAAAAGATATTAAAAGACAAAAACAAATTAAAGAAATAACAGAACACAAATTGGCTGGAAGGTATTCTGCACGAGGAAGAAATACGGTCGTTTATCTAATCGCTTTAACTCAACGTAATTACATGTACACACGAGATAATTGGGTTCAGTGTTCAAGTCTTACCTATCTATATTCTACCATATTCTATATTCTACCACATTCACACAGCGCCATCTAGTCCCAAATTAAGCAATTATATTTGCTTGTGTTATGGGTACTAAACAACTGATATACTACTTAAATAACATTACATTTTTTTTTTGTAAATACATACATAATATAGATAAATTACACCCAGATACAGAACAAACCTTTATGCTCATCACACAAAGATTTGTCCTGGGTGGGGATCGAACCCACGACCTCCGGCTTAGCAGTCAGGGTCACTAACCACTAGACCAACAGGCCAGTCATAATCTATATTATTATACATGAAAAATGTAACTAAACTCTATTTTAAACTGTGTTCATTTTGGTGACAGATATCGATATGGACTCTCAACATCGCCGTGGCGAATGACTTGGGTTCGATTACCTTATTAGACAAATATTTCTATGGTGCATGGGTATTTGTATTGTACTTTGTAACCGTTAATTGTGTGTTTGAGAACGGACCCCCACGACTCAAGGCATCTATTTTGACAAACTGATAAATTTATTTGTTGTATTTTGTACTCTATATTCTCCCTAAAAAGAGCTACATTTAAGGTACATTATATACATAGCTCTTTAAGGTCTATTCACACATTAAAGGGCCATGCCCGGCCGTAAGCTGGCCGTCGCGCCGGCCCAGACACGGACACGCAACTAACACGTTTCGCTTACGTCCCGGGCACGGCAAAACCATAGTGCTTTTTATTAAGACACAAAATACTTGATTCGTATGCTGTTATAAATCTTGGCCTATTTCGCTGTAAATTCTTTTGTAAAAAGCAAACACAACGAAACAATCTAAACAAAAGTTCAAAAAATAAAGTGCCACCATGCCCACCATTCTAACATAAAATACATTGTATGCCAACGGTTTGTAAAAGGGTAATCTCAAAAAACTAGCCGCAAATTTCAAAAATAAACTAAAATGTGTCAATATTTACCTTTGAAATAGGTAAATTAAATTATTTAATTACGCAGTTGATAACGAGCAGATAATTTAACTATAATTAATTGCGGGTAGTGCGGTTTTGGTAGTTATAGAATCACTTACTTTTCCATTTTAAAGTTGTTTAGTAGTACACTTTGGCAAACTTCATCTACTCAGCCACCTGCAACAAGGGAATAACATTTTGTTAGCTTATAAAATTAAATATAAGTAACAGGTACATGTTGTAATCTTGTTTAGAAAATTGCTTGGACAATACTTGTATTAATTAATATAATAATATAACTTTATTGACTCAAAAATGTTTCATTCACTATAACTTAAGTACAATCACAGAACAGAGATAGGAGTACAATAGTTATGAGCAAGACATACTGCTTGCTGTTGCCTAAACTAGGCTTAAAGTCTGTATTTTAGGAAACAGTTTTCAGCAGCAGGTGTTAGTCAGTTACATTTTGGTACATACAGGTAAATAAACAAAATAACATACAAAAGAATGTGTCAATGCAATACATTGTACTTTTTAAACGACTTCAAAAAAGGAGGAGGTTGTATGTTCGACTGTATGTAATCTTTTTTTATAATGTTATTACCATAATTTGGATGAAAACTTTTAAACATTCGCGATTTATACGCGTATTTAAATATTAGGTATGTAACGGGTTAACGTCATATATATCTATTATATATACATATTTTAAGGAATAACAAATAAATAATCCTAAGAATGTGATATAGCATTTCGTTAAAAATTTTTGAATAGACGTTCCCTTCTATTGGGGATTCTTTACATCTGTTTTCCACCATGCAAGCGGCAACTATTTTTTTGTGCTGTGCATACTTAAGATGATGATTAAATACTATATCTTATTATGGTAGTATAAAACTTAAACAGTTTTCTAGAAAGCTTTGAAATAAGTGACCACTTATTTAGCCAGCCAGTATATCTAAATCAGCTAGATTTATTTTGTTATAAAAAAGGGACCTGAAAAGAATACAAATTTATTAAATAAAATATTTACACATAACTTAAAAACATACACAGCTAACCTATTAAAAGAAAAAAGAACCAGATACTCTATTTACAGGGAATTCCTATAAATAGAATATCTGATTAAGAAAATATATATATTATTATATATATATATAGACCTGAAAATATTTATTCTACTTATTGGTAAAACATCTAGATTCAGAAACTGTAGAGCAAACAATATCTTTCCACCTATTCGTATTAGTTAAAATAAAAAATAAATGGATATGTTTGGGGTAATTTAAAAATAAATGATATTGAAAAGACATGTGTATGAGTAAGACACACGTGTTATGTATGATGGAAATCACCATTCCTTCGGGGATTAGGCCATATTTGTTTTAATAATTATTTTCCGATAAAACAATTTACTACAACAGACGTTGAACCGTATTATATTGATTGCTATTACACATTGTTATGTAGTTCGTGATTTATTCAGGCCATTATTCGCAACGCTATGTGAGCGTGTTGTAGTGAAGAATAATGTGAGTGTGTGGGTTCACAGACATGGAATGACGTGTCGCCATCATACCAATCAATGCAACATGAGAGTATCAACCATAGGTAGTGCATAAACGTCCCACATTACGTATTTGTAGTTCCACTTCCTATTTATATTATTAACAAGAAAGTTAGCTAGTAGTTATTATTTCGCAGCATTTCTCCGGGCGCTTGTCAGTGCGCGTATACCGTCCGTTTTGGAGCCAAACGGCCTAGTGCGTATCGATGGTAAGCGACCCGAACGGCATGACTCTCGTTCCGTGGAAGATTGATAAGCCCTTGGTGTGGGATGCTACTTGCGTTGACACACTAGCGGCATCTCATCTTTTACGGACTGGTATTAAAGCGGGTTCTGCTGCCAATTCTGCAGAGTGCCTCAAGCGGCTTAAATATGAAAGTCTTGGTGAGATCTACATTTTTGAGCCTTTTAGGGTTGAAACGCTTGGACCTTGGGGGACAATTTATCATGAAATTTGTAAGCGTGTTTCTGAGGTATCACATGACCCAAGGGCTGGCCTCTACCTGGGGCAACGCATATGGGGCTTACTATTCAACGCGCTAATGTGGCTAGCCTTTTGGGTACGTTTCCTCAGGAATCTGATCTCAATCAAATTTTCTATTTATAGGAATTTCCTGTAAATAGAGTATCTGGTTCTTTTTTTAAATAGTTTAACTGTGTATATTTTTAAGTTATGTTAAAAAAAAAAAAAAAAAGTATCGGTGAATATTTTTCGTAAGGCACATATATATTTTTCAATCTATGCAGTTCTATTTAGAATTGGCAAGCATCCCACCCAATATTGTAACAGGGATGAATAATGTTTTGTCGTAACTAAGGAATATGAAATTTAGTCTAACATATCATTTAATAAAAGGAATCAAATCAAAATTAAAGTAGAAACGTGATGGGAAGAAGGGAAATGTTCAAATTCAAATCAGACGATGTTGAACATGTTGTATGGAGTTTCAATTCGTTTAGCCATTATTCAGCTCCTATTACTTGTAGCGTGATGTTATTTTTACCCTACTATCAGGACGGGTATTGTTTTTCGCGAGTATCTTGTATGTTTGTAAATTTCTTTATTCCCACGTTTCTTCCAAACGGCTGGATGAATTTAGACAATTAAGGTATCGTTAGAGTGTTCTCATAAACCCAAGTGTCATTAGATAGGTCTTATTAAACAAGTAAATGTAATTAAAAAAATTTAATAACCCAACTGCAAAAAATCAGCAGAGAGCAACGCATTAAAAAGGCCGTAAAATTATTGTAATATTATTATACCCGATTAAATTTAAATACATAACATATGTATATATTTGTAATCTCCATTTGATAAAGAAAAAATAAAGGGATTATTTTGATACTCTACTCGATGGTTTGGTTAAAAAAATAATTGAACTTCTTACAATTTGGCGTCAAAAGCCCGCCGTTTAAGTCTTTTTATTCGTAAAACCTATCTAAGGACACTTGGGTTTTCTAGACGAATTTAACGATACCCTAATTGTCAAAATCCATCCAGCCGTTTGGAAGATTCGCGGGAATAAAGAAATTTACAAACATACAAGATACGCGCGAAAAACAATACCCGTCCTGACATCGGGTAAAAAACAAAACAAAATGGCGAACTTTTGGCGCCAAATTGTAAGTAATTAACATTTTTTTTAACCAAACGTATCGAGTAGGGTATCAAAATAAAGAGAATCAAATGGACATTACAAATATAATACATAAATGTTATGTATTTAAATTTAATCATGAATAATAATTACAACCATTTTTCGGTCTTTTTATTGCGTTGCTCATCTGTTGATTTTTTGCAGTCGGGTTATTATATTTTTTAAATTATTCATTTGTATATAATAGGTACAACATTTTAATTCGAACCAGGAACCCGTTCAACCAAACAATAATTTCGACCCATGACCCATGATTCAGAACAATGGTCCTGCCAAATATATTAAATTGACAATTAATATCAAAGCACTGAATTTGTACTTAGTAGGTACAACTGCTACTTTAAATGTTTAATGCACAAATTTAATAATATACAAATGTTATTTTTTCAAAGTTAAAATATATACAAACATGTATTTATTATATAAGCAGCGATATTATAAATTCATCAATTGTACCATTATCGAATATTAACAATGTTATGAATAATGCAAAAAACAAATTATATAAACTTATTTCAAATTTTATATTCTGATTATCATATTTATTATTCTCATTTGAAGACATCCCAATCATTCGTTCATTCACAATGTTTGAGAATTCTATTGAAAGATGACAACGCGATATTGATTGAGAATTTTGAGTAGGTAAATTGAATTTTAATACCGCAAGTTGGATTATTACTGATATTCATAAAATTAGCTTTTACTTTTATAAGTAAAAATTCAGGACAATATTAAGTTATTACATTTAATTTTAAGATTTTCTGTGCAAGTTATTTTAATAAAAGTTATTCTAATTGACGTTAACTAACATATATATTATTATTAGGGTTTAAATTTCAGTTCTAAAATGAAAAAAGTATAATAAAAAGGCATTTAACAAACCAAAACATTTCAAACCGAAGTAAACGTCAAGAAAATTCAAGAGAGGGCCGTGACATGACACTGATAAATGAAATAACACAAAAGTGTTAATAAAACTGAACGTAAACACACGTTGGAGACCTTTTTTGTTCCATAAAAACGTCTATAGATGTTTGTATGTAGTTTTTCGTTCAAGACTCTGAGGAAATTTGAAAAGATTTATCATCTTAAGTTAATTTTATCATCAAAAAAGAATGCAATTTACTGCTGAACAGTCATGGACCTACTATGAATCTCGATATTGAATTAGAGTCGATATCGCTATCTAATTTTTGAAAATGATATCGTTCATATTGAAATTTACTAACATTTCACGGCAACATTGACTACGACCAAAAATAATATAATAGTAGAATCTCTGATGTCTGCTATAATACACTGTCACGGTAAGCCAACAACATAAACTATCAAGACTTTTTTAATGATAACGTCTGAACTAAATTGCAAAAATGTATTTGTATATCGAAGCCATATCATTGAGTAGTCACTTGAGCGCAAACAGTCAATTTAGAACGTCATTCTATCTGGTCGTAAAACCATCTAATCCAGCGATTAAAAACGACGCTCAAAATAAAACTCAAAGAGAATTAATTTGTCACATAATTGTTTTGCTGTAATGTGAGGTTTGCCGTGTGAACGTCAAAAAGTTTTATTGCTTTGTAATGTTTTTTAAAAACAATTGTAATATTACAATTATTTAATACGATATAATATTTCTAAGAATATAATTAATTTGATGCTGAAGGGCTGAATATGGTGAAACTACTGTGTAATGCAACAACTTGTGTATACCCATATTATGCAAATAAACATTTTGAGTTTGAGTTTGACAATATATCGGCGACAGATTTGACCATGTCTTTAGTACGTGATTGTGCAACTAGGGGGAGACGCCGAAACTTTGTATTTCTATGCCTAAAACAAATACTGCGCATGTCATATTTAGTACTTATTTATATTTTGATTATTATTTTAGCTCGCTCGATATTGGTGTTAGCCGATTTTAAATTCATTGTCAAGTGTTAGAAAATGACAGCAATCAATATTAAATTTAATTTTAAACAATTTGACATACAATTCCTTTAGGCGGAGTCTTGGTCGATGTTTTACACGTGTGAACAACATAACTGTGCATGAACATAGATGGTTCCTCCAATATATACTTAATGTCAAAAGTAATTTAAATAAAGTGGTTGTAAGGATCTCTTTGTATCCCCTCATATAAAAATCGGAGGCACGTTTTCAGATTCTAACAAAACCAACAGTAATTATCCTAAACGTTCATTCACGCATAAAATTATTATTCAAGGGTTCAGATCAACAAAGTAAATATGTAATATAAAATAAGCTCTATTTCATATGTGTTCAATCCCATTCGTGCTCACCATTTTAAAAAAAGTATTAAACATTTACATTGGTTGGCTGAAAATATATAAATGGAAGTTGAATTATTAGGTAATAACACAATCCACATTTAGTTCTTTTCGCACTTTTTACAAATTATTATCTCCATTATTATTACTATAATCAAATAAGTTACCTAATACGAAACTTACAGCCAATAATATATTTTTAGATGAAGTCGAATCTTAAGGGTCCCATGGGTACGCAGCCAAATTACGACTGTCTCGCAGGGCAGCGAAAATGAACGAAACTTAGCAGAGCCACGTTAAACTGTTTATAAATACCTACCGAGGTGTTTTTTGGCACAAATACTAACTGTTAATGCAAAATAAAACAGAGGTAGGCAGAAACTGTTTCCTTTTACCTCCTACAATTCTGACATACATCTTTCGCTTCTTTAATATTAATCAATCTTTTTATACATACTAGCCGGTTTAGTAGACTCCTAATCTGTCCCTTTAGAATTTGTCCGTATAAAAAGTCACGTTTCCAGATTCGATAGTAGGCACAAAACAAAGATAGGTTTTTGTAGGTACGATACATATTAACCCATTCTAAACACGTCTAATCCAAGCCACTTTATAGTTACCTCCATTACAATATGTACTAAAAGTAACTAAAATCGCGTGATATGTCAATAGCCTCGCTACATTTAGTACGTAACAATTGAACTTTAAATTAAACTTGCGTACTAAATATTTAATCATCTGTGGGTTTCTTTTTAAATGCTGAATAGTTACTCTAGCCAAAGCTTGCTCAATTTTTATATTGTTTTTTTTATGTCTTACACAAATTGAAGCGTATTTTAAAATGGAACTGTTGCGTTTTAAAGAAAATGAATTTTAAAATTCGTTTAGCTTATGTCATTTAATATTCAATTTGGTGTCATTTTACAAATGATGTTTTAACAATTCAATGGGCATACCGCTGAAACAAAAATGTGTAAGAAACGTCCAGGAAAAAAACATCCAATAGAAAAGAATGGGAGAGCTTGGGATAGACCTTTGCCCAGCAGTAGAACAACAAGGATTGACAAAAAAAAGAAAAGTCCATGAGAAACAGTGGCCTGCAAAGAGCTAACATAATAAATCGAACTTAAGTGTCTTGGGTGGGCTGCTACTAGGTTTGGTAGATAAATAATAAAAATAAATAATTTCCCATTTATTCTTCATCCAATACAGTTGATTTTTCTTTTCAACAAACATTTACGTGTGGCACATACTTCAACAGAGCTTTTAAAGCACTTCAAAGTTTCTAATTTTTCTTTTTTGCTTATGTGAATATTTTTGGATATAAACGCTCCGAAAGTAGCCTAAATTATCACCCCACATTATTTTCTGAATCGTAAAACCTAAAAATGTAAAAGAGTCATAAAGATAACGCATAATAAAAACTTCCAAAAAAAAATTGCGCTTCTCAACAAAAGAACCTAAGCGCTAAAAAGATCCACTCTCTTGCTGCGAAACTCTACATTGGGCAGAGCATGGCCCGACATGCTCTCACCTCGCGAGCATTATCCAACATGACTTAGATTTTATGAGATGCTCTTACTGACTGCTAGCGTCAGTATTTAATACCTTATTCTAATAATATTCAAAATGTGAAAGCTAATATGGACGTTTGTTACTCAATCTCGACAGAACGGCTGAAAAGATCAGTATCAAATTTGGTTCACAGATAGACTGATTATATTTTGGAATAGCAAATAGGCTACTTTATACGCATGCACAAAATATGCATCCTTTTAGGACAACACTAGGTGCAACCAGATGAGATACAGTCTCTCTCTGCTCAGACAAGATTCAAGTTCGATTGTAACTATTTTAGATGTGAGTCACTTATTTATAATTATTTGCAAAGTTTGTCCTATGACCAAACCGAAAATATGTTAGTTGTAATCAAATAAGCTGTTACATATTTATAATTGAATTGTAGTTTCATTGTTTGTTTAGTTTTATTATAAGTTTTATTATGATTTTTTTATATAGTTTTTACAGAATTCTTGTTCTCTCTACATTGTAAGGAGTACAAGAGTGTTTGACCTAAGACCGCCTGTAGCACAGGTTTTATTACCTAGTACAGGCTAATCATAAATTTTGGTTCCCTACATTAAGTTATTTTTAAGAGTTCTGTTTATACATATTTACCTTATTACTTGAATAAATTTAACTTCTGGACAATCTGGAAGTTCCTAGCCTCTATAAGACTAAGCAAACTATAAACAACATGGGGTTCTACAATAAATCAATTCTGGTCGAGGCAGCAAGGAGGCAGCTAACTTTATACAAGATACCTTGCGGGTGAAGCCTGCTAATAATGTTATATCCGTAATAAAGTTATAAACATAAAGTCGAATTAATAAGACAATATAGTTCTCTAGCGATATTTTAACTAGACAACATGTCTATAAAGAAAACTAACAAGTTATACGAAGAAATACCTGTCCTGAAAAATGCAGGACATTACAAAAGAAATTGTTTATCAGAAGAGTACAATTGAACGCTGAACTTTTACTGAAATAAGGCTAGAACTATTTACAGTTAGATATTTGTTTCATTTCACATCAAGGTTATTAAAAATCGTTTATTGATCTTTATAAAAATAGACGATATATATTAATAATCTCGTTAACTTTTTCTCTTGAAATACACCCTAATGACGTATTCATAATCTCAAAATGTTATCCAATTATTTAGGGAGCAGATTGTACATTAACTTTAATGTACTATTGGTCCCACGCGATTCTTTCAAAGATATAATATACTTATAAACAAGATTAAGATTACTGCAAGAAAATGGATGAATGTTTTTATGTAGCTAATATTAAAAATAAACTTATTGCCAGACTACTAAAAATTATAGAAATATACGGCTTCTAATTATAGTATTTTTCCTAATAATTTAGATTTTAAAAAAATATTACGTATATTGAGAACAAAATTATAAGTACTTAACATGTCATGTCAACAGGGACATGACGTCATATTATGACAGAATATTATATAAATGGTGTGTTTTGTTCGATGACGTCAAATTCCATGAAAAAAATGGGAATTAGCTGAAATTATTGTTCTTTTGAGGAGACCTATGTCTCCATAATAACGTTTACCCAGCATTGGGACATTTATGGGTTGAAATGTTGATGATGAAGATGATTGTTCATAATTCAAAAGCTAAGATTTTCTAACGAACTGTACAAGTAATCATTAAATGTCTCTAAGTGTTGTCATAACGTTAGAATAGTAGACTACTAAACGTATATATGTATGTGTGAGCTAAGGGTCTTGATTTCAAAATAAACACAAAAGTACTCGATTAATGCAGTGTTAAGTAAAAAAGGTTCAGTTTTAATTAATCCCTTCTATCCTGCACACCATATCCATATCACACCACACCTATCCATCCTGGAAGTAAAATAAAGAAGTAGACAAATTTAATGAAAATACCATTCAATTTAAATTTAAATATCACTTAACATTATTTAAATTTATTGTGGTAATATCAATTCGCAAACACTGAACGTGTATTAATTACCAATATTGCCATCATTACTGATTAATTACATGAAATCAATTACGTGACTACAGGTTTGATTTCAATGTGTGTTCACTTTCTACAGTGGCTATTGTTACACATTAATATTAGTTGAAAAATGATCGATACAAAATGTGCTTCTAAAAGCGTATTTCGCAAAATTCTATCCTGCAAACGAATTCATTTAAGGATTCTGTGTCAAATAAAATATTAACTACACAATACACGTAACCAAGTTTGTATCGAACTACCTTTTATTATAATAACTTCTAATCATAGTTTGATGTTCCAAACTTATTATAACACCCATTGACCTGTAAATGTGTCTATTTCTAACCTTTTAGAGCTTAAGGTGACACCCTGAAGCTATTAATAGGCGTGATCGAACAGGTGTAAAGTTGTAGGAAAGGCAGGAATATATTATTTAGCATAATGGCCAACTGCATTGAACTGTATTACTCTAAAGGATATAATATAATATTAAATAATAGATAAATAGCTATTAGATTTATGTATCTAATTAATATCCTATTTCTGAGGGTAGAAAGTGGTACGATATAATGAACCTTCTTTAATTTAATTAATTGAGTTAAATAATAGAAGTAATAAAAAATACCATTTTGTGTCTTTGGCAAGATTTAGTTTTCATTATTTAAAAGGTATTCTGATGTCGTATTTTTCATCTTGATACTTTTCAAGACGGTAATGTGTAGGTATGCTTTAAAAAAAATCTGTACTATTATCAAAATCGATTCCGTTGTTTTGCATACATTCATCCTCATAAACATTCACATTTAAAATGTTTATACAATTTTTACACTTGAAAATAATGTCGTCACTTAATCAATCGCTGACATCGTAATTTGACCCCAATGTGTTTCTGTATTGACTCATTCGACCGATAAATTCCTTTGACAATAAAATATTCAAGAGTTATATGTCACCTTCTGACCTAATTATGGCAAACTACTTTCGTAGAAACATAATTATTGTAAGAGTCCTATTGAAATATGTCTTTAAAATAATGGAAATTGTAACCTTCATCCATTACATGGTCAATGGTCATTGTGTTATTTGGAGGTGAAATGTACAAATAAATATCAATCAATAAAGCATAAAAAACAAAATAACAAAAAATTAATTTGAATAGACACTCAAAATAAATGATGTATGTATGTTATGGCAGCCCCGGACGAACTTTTTGTTTTTTTTTCAAAGATAACGCCCGCACTAGGGAACAAGCCCTGTGTCACAGGGAGCTTTAGAAGCATGAAACTAACGGACACAAAGTACACCCAGACTAGAAACAAATATCTATGAATTACACAAATATTTGTCTCGTGTGGGAATCGAACCCACGTCACCCAGCACGGCGATGTAGTGGCGAGGCGACCACCTTAACCACTGCGCCACGGTGACAGTCAATTTTCTTGGGATTGTTTTTTTTACGCTACTTATTATCTTTTCGTCGGAGATTTCAAATAAAATTATTTAAACCTTTTTATATTTTTCGTTTCTTGTTTTGTACAGATGTTTTCTTCATGGGTTTCATAAAAATTTTCAATTTTGTTTTTTTTGTTAGAAAATGCATGCTTTCCGTTTGGTCCCTATAAATTTGTAGAAAAATTCCAACCATTAGTGAAAATAATAAGTTGAAATTTTTACTAGCTCGAGTTTCATACATTTAGCAATTTATATTAGGTATATACTTTCTATATGTTCAACAGTGTATATCATTGGGCTAATATGATGATGTATATTATTATGAGAAGAATCATAATTTATTTTTGAGAGTATTTCAAGGCAATCTACCTGTCCTTACAGGTAAGAATGCCAAGAGACACTGAATAATATTGTGATTATCGCGACCTTTTATACGTTTAGATAGATGACGTATTAACCATTTCCTAATAATTTGTTCGGCTTTTCTAAAGGAGTATCATTCGAGATGACAGGTAACCTCTCTATCCAACTAAGTTATATTTAGTTGGATAGTTATATTTAGTTGGATTTTCTGGTTGAATTACGACTTTTGAATAATATTGTATACATACTCGTACTATACATATAGAATTGATCATGGTTCAATTACGGTTTTATAAAGATTTATTATGACACTCATTAAGTAAGGTTCTCTAGCATTCTTGAAAAACGCACTACTTCAAACCTTAACTCAATAAAATTGTAATCACTTTTTCTTTTCTTCTTTCTTTTCTGTATTCAATGATATTGTATGTTAAAAAAACTGTACTTAATATAATGTAAAATCTTTATGCATAACTTGATACGACGATTTGAGCAAGCTGTGTTCACATCCAGCAGGATACAATTGTCGCCGTTTTTTTTTTATTCCATGTACTTCTCTCATGTATTTATAACATTTGTATCTAGTTTTGTGAACCTAAAAAAAAAAAAAAAAAAAAAAAAAAAAAAGTACATTGTCTCTTTGTTAGTCACGACATACACAACAATCAAAATTTTTATTTGCTTAATAATTAATGTTATAACTTACAATAAATGTTTTTTTTAAATTCTATAAAATTTTAAGTCTCAATATTTGGGAAGAAATTTTTAATTGGTTCATCTAGATAGATACATCTATTTTTATTTATTTTTAAAGAGTTATCAAAGCATTTGTCCGACGCTTGCCGTGACCAGCAGGCTGGCTATTTTTTTGCACAAAGAAACGTGGCAATGCTGCCAGCCTGCTGGGCATTTTACCGTTAGACAGCGGCAGCGATGCGAAAGTATTTTTTACCCGACCACCAAAAAGGAGGGTAATATTTTTCGCGTGTATGTATGTGGGCATTTCTGTTCCATTGTGACCTTCTGTAGCCTAAACGGCTTGTCTGATTTTAAAGTGTAAGGTGTCATTAGATTTGTGTTCTTCCCCCGAGTGTCATAGGCTATATGACGTCAACAAAAAACCAATATGGCGGCCGTAAACTGTCAAAACAGACGTTTTGTTAGTGCTATCGCAATATAGGTATCAGATGAAAGCTAATTAATAGCCTAAGTCAATTATATATGCACTAACTATTGCCCGCGACTCCACTTGTCTCTTGTAACCTTAATAGCTTGACCAATTTTGAACTATCAAAAATCACAAAGTTATAATATACATCATCATCATCATAATATATCAGCCCAATGACGTCCACTGGTGAACATAGGCCTCACCTAATTTTCGTACATATCGTGCATCATGTATCACTGCATTGGCGTCCTAATGATGTTACTAACAAAAAAAAACACACACATCTTTCTTTTTTGCTCTCAGCCTTACGTTTTTTTGTATTAAAATAATACAAAAAAGGTTTCATCTAATTATTTATATATGTAGTATTTATTAATTTGTTTTTATATATACAAATACATTAACACACACACACGACACACGGGTCGTTTACTCGTCATCCTGTACCTGCTCTGCTGAAAATCAGCGCTGTTGAGTGTCCAGCAGCTGTTAGTTGCTGGCGTCACAGCGTTATGCTCAGAGTCCAGATTCCCGCAGTTGTGACATGCAGTCGATACAATAATTATTAGTTATATCTTTTTCTTTTTATTATTCTTTTTTTTAATCTTAGGTACTTTTGTTTTTTTTTCAACGCCCGCACTAGGGTACAAGCCCTGTGTCGCGGGGAGCTTTACAAACATGAAACTAACGGTCACAAAGTACACCCAGACTAGAAACAAATATCTATGAATCACACAAATATTTGTCTCGTGTGGGAATCGAACCCACGTCACCCAACACGGCGATGTAGTGGTGAGGCGACCACTTTAACCACTGCGCCACGGTGACAGTCTAATTGTTTTTAATAATGTCACATTGACTGTGGAGAATAAATGATTTTACCTTCTTTCATTCTTCTTTCTTTCATAAAATAAAACAGTAATTACATTTTTAAATGCAGCAACTTTTGTTTTATCACAGTATACTTAATTGTAATTAGTCATAGTCATGAATTTTTTAATCATATCAAGACAAATCATAAAAAATATATGACACATTTTGAGAACTAGTAGGTATCATTCTAGCTTGTCCTGAACTTCGAAACCCCTTTCAATATAGTATCAAAAGTAATAATTGATATAATGGAAATTCTCCTTAATATAGTTACTCCTATAGTACTTTCAAATATAAACACAAAAGTCTTTACAATACAACTTGGACTTAACTGCGAGGCTAACAACCTGTTCAACCTTTTTTAAACCATAACATATGCATGAGGTAGAATTGGGTGTAACTTAAACGATAAGTTGTTCAAAGTTAAATAAAACTGACCCGTAGATACGGGCGTCCGTTGTGTTAACCTATATATACAGTTGGGTATGTTTTGGTACATGCATTTTTAAATATTATTTAAAGATGCATAATAGGCATTGGGTTGTAATTTTTTATGGTTTTTGGAATAAAAATTTACAAATGAGTACAAAAATAAATTACCTAATCGTCTTAAAGACCTGTCACACAGAACGCGTTCACACGTTCATGCATTCTGAGTTCACTGTGTTGTATTACGTTGTACTGGTTGACCGACGCGCCAAAACGCTTCCTGCTTGGGCATGTCTATGTTATGTTGTACAACCCAGTGAAGGCAGAACACATAAACGCGTGAAATAAATGCGTTTTGTGTGACAGGTCCTACAATAATTATTTGTTTGATTATAACTAATCTTAAATCAAGATATTTTTAATTGTAGATGTGAAAATGGTAGAAGCAAAATTTTAGTCTTGACAAAAGACACAAAATAACACAATAATATTTTTTTTTCACTTCGTTTATAAAGAAAGAATGTTTGCTCGTTTGTGAATATGGATGTGATCTTGAAATCGGATATGTATCCGATTTTCATGAAATTTTACATAGGTTTAGTTTAAGACTAGGAAAATGATATTGTCTAATTTTTAGCGCCGACATTTTTTTATCAGTAAAGCAAAACGTTAACTCTTGGAATTTCTCTCAGACCATTAATTTTTTCGGCTGAATGATTACGTCAAAAGAAATAATAGAAGATTGTTGTTCCGGTGCTGCAAATTTTTTGACTTAATTTTATTATGAACTTACACAAATTGAAGGCCTTTATGTCAAGTTTTATTAAGTTTGGTTCAGTGGTTTAGATAGACAGATAAAATTATTTTCGAAACAATATTGTCAGTATGAATTTACGTTGCTTTTAACGAAAACAAAATGGTACCTAAAACAACACAATGTAACCTTCAAAGCGCTTCCACAAGTTACCGATAGACGTTCCAATAAATATAAATTCGAGCCATTGAATATATTTCAGCAAAACTGACCAAGATACAGCTATAAAGGAATCTCATTCCATAGAGGATCGGTAAACGCGGTTCGTAGTCTACAAAGCTACGTAAACGCTACGTAGTGAGCTACGAAATCCGCAGAATCGATCCACTCAACATTTTGAGCACTGTATAACGGAATGAAGTTATTCGAGCTGAAATTAGATGTTCTTAAGTACCGACTTGGAAATTATTGAAAAAGCGACGTATTTCGTGACTATGGCATCGCTCCAGGGAGAATTGAATTAAGCGGTGCCACGCTCGTAAATTTTTTAGGACGAATTCTAATAAGCTACGTGTTTCATCGGCTTCACAAGTTTCGCTTGTGGGATGTAATCTTTGTATTCATCTATGTCACGTAAGAATATATGAACATGGGTAGCATATTAGGAAAAAACATTAACCTCCTTTTTGGCAGTCGTTACCTACACTATTTCACATCTTGTTTCTACAAGACAATCTCATTCTTATGAAAATTGGATGCATTCAAATATTTCGTTAGTTTCAATCACCTAAACATTATTTGCAAGAAAACTTTTTAAAATTTACTGTGAGGTTTTTTTTTAAGTGCTTCTTTGTAGTTCAGCCGTTCGCTACTGTTATCATCAGATCTGAGATCATCATCTGTATATCAGAGATCAGTTACACATTGTATATAAAACACTGCAGAAAACAGAATGTCTGTACATTGCAGGCAGCTTGTTTAATCATTAGAGATTCAGTCCTATTGTATTTTTTTATAACGTACACCTGAAACTTGAACCTCTAAAGTCTAGAAAGAAAATATGACACAGAACGTAGTAAGATTGAAGACTTGCTGACGGCACAGGTGCCATAAATATTTGTTAGGTCCTTTTAAGAGGAAAATTTAATTAGTTTTTTGTCTGACCACCAAGTTAGGAAGCCAAGGCACATATTTTATGGTTATCTTCAATTTTACGGTTGGTAAGGCAAACGTGAGATAATCTGAAAAGTATTTTTAGGTATTACAGATGAATAGTTTTTAAGAAATTCTCTTACGTTATTAACACCTTCATTTAAGCAGTATTTTTTTTTTTTTTTTTAAAGACAACGCCCGCACTAGGGTACAAGCCCTGTGTCGCGGGGAGCTTTACAAACATGAAAGTAACGGACACAAAGTACACCCAGACTAGAAACAAATATCTATGAATCACACAAATATTTGTCTCGTGTGGGAATCGAACCCACGTCACCCAGCACGGTGATGTAGTGGCGAGGCGACCACCTTAACCACTGCGCCACGGTGACAGTCAAAGTACTACATTTCAAAGTACCAAAGAATGAATAGATAACAGTAATTCGAGAACGAGTAAATCAACAGATAAGCAACGCGCTAATAAGACCGAAAAATGGTATTAAATTTAAAACATAACAAATGTATATATTTGTAATCTCCATTTATAATAATAATAAAAAATAATAAAAATGTTTATTCATCTCCACAAATTACATATTCACGTGATACATTGACAAAAAAGTTTGACATAGTTTGTAATTTGTGGGGGATCTGGAGTCTAAACTAAGCCGAAGCCTGTATTTTAGAACTCCAGGCCCCCCATCACAATTTGCCTGATTGCCTAATCGATAGATTTAGTTAAAAAAAAAAAATTAACTACATACGATTTAACGCCCAATGTCTGCCATTTTTTTTAATACCTACCTAAGGTCACTTGGGTTTATGAGAAGAATCTAACGATACCTTAATGGTCGAAATCGATCCAGCCGTTTGGAAGAAACGTGGGAATAAAGAAATTTACAAACAATCAAGATACGCGCGAAAAACAATACAGTTCTTGGCAGTCGGGTAAAAATACGATGCATACAGAATAAATAATTGATATATTTACAATTACAAGAACAGAACGAACAGAACTGAATACCATGTTGTAGCAAGGACTAAACTAATGAACACACAAATGGCAGAATCGCGTATGCAGTATACACACCAAAATTAAATGTGAAGTATGCTAATATCCCTTTGGGCTTGGTTACCGCCAATATATCCGCAATATATCCGCTTGCGTCGGACATTCACCTGTTTCACAAAATGCCCGCGGGTAGTAAACTGTATACATTTTACTGACGCGAAAATTGTCTATGCAATTTGCTCTGTGCAGGCAGCTTGTTTAATCATTAGAGATTCAGTCGTATTGTATTTTTTTTTATAACCTACACCTGAGACTTAAACCTCTAAAGTCAAGAAAGAAAATATGATACATATATATTTATATATTCTCTTATGTATTGTAGTATGTAGGTATATATAATGTACCTATGTAATATATATATATGTATACATTTCACACAAACATTTTTACTAAATGCACCTACCTAATTTTTCTCTGCATCACCCTAAGGTTGTCTGGTAGAGAATGCCTCTGGCATTAAGACCGCCTATGTGCATATTTTGTGCATTAAGTTGTTAAATAAATAAATAAATACAGAACGTAGTAAGATTGAAGACTTGCTGACGGCACAGGTGCCATAAATTTTTGTTAGGTCCGGTGAAATATTTACAAGTTTTTTTTTTTTTTTTTTAAATGACAACGCCCGCACTAGGGAACAAGCCCTGTGTCGCGGGGAGCTTTACAAACATGAAACACTAACGGACACAAAGTACACCCAGACTAATATTTGTCTCGTGTGGGAATCGAACCCACGTCACCCAGCACGGCGATGTAGTGGCGAGGCGAACCTTAACCACTGCGCCACGGTGACAGTCATTTTTTTTAGTTTAGTTGCCCTTTTAAGAGGGAATTGAATTAGTTTTTTGTCTGACCACCAAGTTAGGAAGCCAAGGCACATATTTTATGGTTATCTTCAATTTTACGGTTGGTAGGGCAAACGTTAGATAATCTGAAAAGGATTTTAAAGTATTACGGATGAATCGTTTTTAAGAAATTATCTTACATTATTACACATTCATTTAATCAGTATTTCAAAGTACCAAAGAATTAATACATAAATGTAGTTGTAGAAATTTATCGGTTTTATTGGGTTGGATTTTTTTTTAATTTGACCAATATACCGAAAAATTCTTCGCTTATAAAAACTTAAAACCATTGTTATCTTTTATGTGAACGTCACCATCGTCATGTTTTGAGCTATGGCAGGACTACACCAAAGATAATATAATTTAAATATCGCACCGTACAATTGTTTTTAGATTTTTTTTAATTATTTCAAAAACACTTTCAAGTTAACCACATTTTCTACATAATTATTATGAACCGCATATCACTACATTTTTCATGCTGCAGTTTGAATTCAACTTTTACGACTAAACTAATAAATGATTTTAAACTAACTTTGGCGTAGATTCTGCTGAAAGCTGGCAACGAACTGGAACACTTTTTACCGCCAGTGACAGCACCTAGTCTGATCAACTAGTTTTAATTAATCTTGTCTTTAAACTGCTAATTAAATTTTTGGAGGCAAATACCGAGCACGTGGACGAGTGATTTATCCTTTTCAGGGTAAAATATTCGTTACTTAAGTAATAGTTACGGGACATTTCCACCCTCACAACCTCACGCCCACTACTGAAACTCCTTTAAGCCTGGATTTATAGTGATGAACCCTTCGAAGCACCGAGTTATTACACTCAGGAATCCAGGGGAATGCCTAACATCGGAACCCGCAACGAAATTAATCAGAAGCAAATGAAGGCGTTATCTAGTTGGAACAAAATTAATAGAATAGGTATGAGTTGTGAAAAATGCTAATATTAAATAAAATTTTATAAGCAATTACATTGCTCACAAGTAAAATCTTTCCAACACTTATACATCGAAAGCAATATTAAAATAATATTAAGAAATACTTGGCCCTATATCTTATATTGGAAAATATCGTTCCACATACATAATACGGATACGGAATGTGTACTATAGCATATCGGCTTGGATACAACAAGTTAAAACTACGTGTATAGAAATTTGTTATTTCCAACCAATATTGTTTTACATTCATTTTATGATGTAGTTAATATTTACACAATGGTAAAAGCCTTTAAAGTTATAGGGTTGCCCTCGATTTCTCCAGAACCCATCATCAGATCTTGGCCTGATGACAATGGGACCAATGGGAAAGTATACCAAATCAAACAAAAAAATAAATTTTCCAAATCGTTCTAGCTGTAATCGAGTTACAATATTGTGACGCATTTAAAACCTCCTCCTTTTTTAAATTGGTTTAGAACTGTGATTTTATATAAAATTAGCTGCACCCCGCGCCGCGGTGTTACCTGTGTTTAATAAAAGCTTATGTGTTAATCTAGGGTGTCAGCAAATTCCATACCAAATTTTATCAAAATTGGTCCTGTCACGTCGTTTGAGTGTGACGAAGTGTCAAACATAACAACCTAATGTGATTACCGTAATTTTCACATTAATTTATAATAGTAAGAAGTCTATAGTCTCCTTATCGTCATCGGCCGCCGCGTCACAATGCTTACTATAGAAATATACTATTGTGGTCTCCTTCACACGCTCATGTTGACGTTTTCACGTCGCACGGCTTACAAACGCTTTGCATCAAGTCTCTGCTTATTTTGAAGGATTGTAAGGTCAATCTCATATCTTGGCAGTGCACGACACAAACGTCGACGTTCATTGCGGACAGATTCACGATCGACACACTGCGTTGCGTTCAGACACTGCGCCGATCGACACGTTGATACTGATGTCAGATATAACGTATAGCATAAAATAGAAGATCATAGCGTAAGATAACAGGATGGAAACAGTGACGTATTGACATAGACGGTTAGATAAATGACAGAATGTGTTACCTACAGTACTCCACGAATGCGACAGTTATTTTAATCAATCTTGCTAGAAACTAGGCTAACGTTAAATTGACTCTATGGCTGACTTATTAATCAATACTTGATACGTTCTATGTTATTCGATGCATGTAATATTTACTAGTAATATGGAAAATTTTGCGTGTAGTGATTAAGAGTACATAATGTCACTACCCCATGTCAACCCGTGGGTATCGTACAAGGTGATTAAGAGAGTAACCTTATGCAGACAAGAGCACTACAAGAAAAGGAAAATTCGAAACAAACCCTATACCAACCCGTCTAGCCAGCGTGGTATAGTAGGCTGAATTCCCTCTACATTCTTTGAAGGAGATCCGTGCCCAGCAGTGGGACGTTTATGGGTTGTAATGATGATATGACATCTATTAATACGTCATAATAATTGATCTAAAATCAATACAAAGCTCTAAGAATGTACACGTGTATGTTTACTTGCTCCTGATTACCGCATTCTTGTTCACTGTTTCTTGGCTATACTATCAACAAGTAAATATAATTTAAAAAATTTAATAACCCGACTGCAAAAAATCAACAGAGAGCACCGCACCAAAAAGACCGTAAAATTATTGTAATATTATTATACCTGATTAAATTTAAATACATAACATATGTATATATTTGTAATCTCCATTTGATCCCTTTATTTTGATACTCTACTCGATAGATTTGGTTAAAAAAAATAATAGAACTACTTACAATTTGGAACCATTCAATTATGTATAATCTCTTTCTGAATATAATTATGTAATATCCGTAGATTCTCTTTATTTTGATACCAAACTCGATAGGTTTGGTTAAAAAAAAATTGAACTTCTTACAATTTAGCGTCGAAAGCCCGCCGTTTAAGTCTTTTTATTCTTAAAACCTATCTAAGAACACTTGGGTTTTCTAGACGAATCTAACGATACCCTAATAGTCAAAATCCATCCAGCCGTTTGGATGATTCGTGGGAATAAAGAAATTTACAAACATACAAGATACGCGCGAAAAACAATACTCGTCCTGACAGTCGGGTAAAAATACAAGATGACTTTTTTCTTATGCAAATTGTATAAATATGTAAGCATATATGTGTAGAAAATATTAATTTGAATTAACAATGTTTGACTGGTCTGTTGGGCTAGTGGTTGGTGACCCTTACTGCTAAGCTGGAGGTCGTGAGTTCGATCCCCACCCAGGACAAATCTTTGTGTGATGAGCGTAAAGGTTTGTTATGTGTCTGGGTGTAATTTATCTACAATATGTACGTATTAACAAAAAAAAATTGTATTTAAGTAGTATATCATTACCCTTAACACAAGCAAATATAATTGCTTACTTTGGGAGTAGATGGCGCTGTGTGAATGTGGTAGAATATTATTATATTATTTGTTTTCTTAAATACAAAACTAAAATTGTAGGTGCCAAGATTCGCAATAGAAACACAATCTTGTATTTGATTTGATTAGGTACTGAAAAAGTTTGTAAGTTCACAAAAAGTGCATGGTGTATATAGATCAAATTATTATGAGTTGTTTTTTAGACAATAACCTTGTCCGTTCAGGTTGAAAGTCCAAAGAACACTGGCTGTGTTCCCGACTAGTACTGAAGTGAAAGAGTACGTGGGATGAGATTTTATATAGCAACAGTTTATTGATTCATATATTATGTTTGAATGTAATGATGTCACATTACCTAGTACGGTCGTAGTCTATAAATATATTCGTATTATTATTTATAATAATATCATTATTCACAAAAAGTGCATGGTGTATATAGATCAAATTATTATGAGTTGTTCTTTAGACAATAACCTTGTCCGTTCAGGTTGAAAGTCCAAAGAACACTGGCTGTGTTCCCGACTAGTATTGGAGTGAAAGAGTACGTGGGATGAGATTTTTACCCACGACGTAACGGAGACGGTATATATGCGCTTGGGGTGGTTTTGTGTTTGTGTGTTACACATAATGCCATTTATCTCGGAAACACGTTGACTGATTTAGATGCAGTTTTCTGTAAAGAGTGTATTTTTCTTGGGGAAAGGTTATTAGATAGGTGTTATGTTAATAGCTCGCCAGGGGGCGCAACAATACACTGTTTTTGTTAAAACCTTTGTGCCCAATTATAAACGATTTGACCGATTTTGATACGGTTAGTATTTTTGATTCATCGAGGATGGTTTTTAGATAGACGATATTGCATTTATTCGCCAGGGGGCACTGCAATAGACTACGCAAACCTGTTTGCAGTTATCTGTAAATTAATTAGACTTGTTACTATATATACGGACACATAATATAGTATATATACCATTTTAGTACTGAGATATTGATTACACTCATGAGGTTAAGCAACTTCGGATAAGGTCATAGATGGGTGACTGTTTATGCTATTTTTATTCTAGAGAGTCTACGTGCTTCGAAAGGTAGGAAAAAACTTATATTGTAAGGTAGGGCGCTCTTTAACTTAGTAAAAAACGTTTGTTTATCTGCCAAGATTCTTAGACAGATGTTATAGGAGTTACTTACAGTTAGTAAGGTAGGGCGCTTTATAAAAGTTTCAAATATATAAAAACAGATTAAATTTTTCATCGTAGGTTTTTTTTTAATAATTTTATACAGATCCTTTGAGCTATACTGGCGATTGAATTAAAAACCTTTCATCCATCCCTGCTAACTGTCTTGTTAATAATGTAAGTAGGAAGTGAAATTACAAATACGTAGTACTTACACAATTATAGCTGTTAATAATAGGTAATATAAGGGTAGATAGAATTAACCAATTAGTTTTTAATTTTAAATGTCGGTCGTATTCTTTATTTTCACTGATTTCATTATTACAAATAATTATAGATTAGATTATTCGTTCCAATTATTTGGTAATTTGATTTGTTACAATTGTGCGGCATATCATGTTGTTTTTCATATTTTTAACATATTACTGCCCAGATCAAAATGATAATAATATGTTGATGAAACAGCAATCTGGCGTCCGTAATTCACAAAAGAACACAATAATAATTTAAACAAAAATAAATAAAATAAAATTCATTTATTTCAGACCATCTCGTCCATATGTTGTTAGTAACATTGTCTTAAAAACCTATGTTAGTAGTTAGTAAAATTAAATCATTATATCAAATTAAAATTACAAATTAAAATTCCAAATAAAAATACAAATACACTAACTGATCTACTGATCTTACTGACTAACTAAACGATCTCTCTTTTTTGATAAATTATAGAACATTAATCCCCTCAGTTGCATGTCGCAGAGTATTCAAACGTCAAGGTAGTAAGGAAGAGTAACGCGGTAATTGGGTCATTATGAAGCCCGTAACTCTACTTGCAGTGCTTTACGAAGTCATAAGTACGCCTAAGCTGGAGTGTTGTGCAAATGCAATGTTTTAATGTTCTTAAGTACAACTAGTTGAGCTTTTCATAAGTGTTAAGTGACTATGCTTGCACAGTAATATTTAAAAACAAAGATATGAGTGTTTTATTTTCACTATTCAGTTGCATTGCATGCAGTCATTGTATTTAGAACCACGCATGCATGAATATGCATACATATAAATACAAGAGTTTAAAAAAATATCGGACCTAAAACAAGCTAGCATTGACCCCATCCAAGCTCCCTCCAGAATAGGATAGAAGCCTGTTGATGATGTTGATAACGTGAAAAGTACTTAGTCATTAATACTGTTAACTGGACATCGAAAAACTAACAAAAAGTTACTAGTACAATCTGTTGACTGTTACAATTACCTGTAGTGTCCTACGACACTACGACACTACAGGTAATTGACGTGTTAGTGTCTCTATGACTCGTGTATATTTTTTTTAGTCACAGTCTGCAGAAAAATAAATAATCGATAAAGGTGTTTGAATCGGAGCAATTTGATTGGTTCAATCGATTTGATTGGTTCAAACGAATTGGTCAAAAGGAAACATGTATGATTGAAATAAAATACATAATAGAATTGTTATTATACAGTGACGGCTTTGACTTCTATTTGGGCAAGAATTACCTCATTTAATTCCTAATCTATGGGAATTCTTATTTGCGGACGTACTTATTCATATGTATCCTAACTTGCATTATGTTATCGTCGTTTTGTTGATTTTAAATCATTTTGCGAACGATAATCCTAACAATTATATGAATTAGAAACAGTTGATTTTAGGATAGCATCAAAATAAAACAGAAAGAACTACAGGCTTCCTGTACAACACAGTTGAAAACTAAGGTTAATTTTACCTTGTTTTAACTACAACCATTCCTTAATAGGTATGTCTACAAGAAATCAATGTAGTTTCCAGGCGATTCAATTAAACTACATACTACATACTTTGAGTACGGCATAAGCTTAATTTGTTGATGTCAACTGAAAATTAACTAAAGATTTCCAACTCCTAATGCCACGAAAGCAAATCTGTTTCCGACAGTTTCTGTGTTAGAATTTGTCCACCTCTAGAATTAATGTTAATAGAATCTATGAAATTGTTAACATTAAAATATTTTTACTTTTAGTGTTCTAAATTTCTGCGAATAAATGGATTCCATTTGTGTTCGTATGGAATATTTTAATAGAACAATATTGTGACTAAAAGTTGATTTATATTTATTTACAATTTACTTTATGTAATAATAAACAATATTTTTATCAATATTTAAAAAAATCCTTCATAGCCTAGTAAGAGTAGGTATGTAGTGCTGTACACAAAGGCATGGACTTGGTTCACAGGTCAGTCAAAATGTTATGAGCACAATTTATATTTGTAAAGACCTTAGACAGAGGGATTATAAAATAGCGCTGGGCTTTGGAATTCTGAGCGGTACCAAAATGATAATACTTATAGAAAAAATGAGAGCTAACACGACTACGAAAATGTAGATGTGAGACATATTTTTCTATTATAAGAGAGAGAAAAAACGTGACGTTAAATACGTACTATGTTTTTATGACGTTGTAGGGTGTAATCTCGGGATCTACTGAATCGAAATTGAAAAATTATTTTAGTGTTGGATAGCCCATTTATCGAGGTAGTTTATCGGTTTTATAACGCTACGGTTAATATGAGCTGAGCAGTGGCCAAATAAAGAACGATGAGAGCGAAGCCCTGCTCTACTTCTAGTGACTAAAATAAGTCTATATGCTAGCTTATGGCAATAAGAAAGTACCTAACTGCACTGTCTAAGAATTAAATAGTTTAGTTTGTGAAATAAGATTTAAAATGGCGTTATAATTTACTCCATACCGTTATTAAAGTTGCATAAACGTAATAAGTTTTGCGAAAGGCCAACATTGTGTGGTAACAAGCTTTAAAAGCCGTGTAGTTAGTCTTTGTTAAGCGCTAAGTTAGTTTTATAACATGGGTGTAATTAAAATAACTGAGGCATAAAATAGTGGAGTATTATGAATACTTGTGTAACTCAGAGGGAGTGTCTGCGAGGAAGTACCGAGTTCAATCTCAGGTTGGGGAAAAATGAAATATATTTTTTCTGACTATTCTCAGTATCAGTCTAAAAATGTGACCCGTTGGCAATATGCTCACTTCCTCATCTACATCATTTCAACCCACAAGAACTTATTGCGAAGGAAAGGGCTTTTAGAGGCTACACAAACGTCGGCGCAGTGTGGTCTTTTTACCCGACTGCCAAATAGGAGGGTAATGTTTTTCGCGCGTATGTATGTATGTGGGCATTTCTGTTCCATTGTGACCTTCTGTAGCCTAAACGGCTTGGCTGATTTTAAAGTGTGAGGTGTCATTAGATTTGTATTTTTTTCCCCGAGTGTCATAGGCTATGTGACGTCAACACGACGGTGGCCGTAAACTGTCAAAACAGACGTGTTTAGTGCTATCGCGCAATATGGGTATCAGATGAAAGCTAATTAATAGCCTAATTCAATTATATATGCACTCACTATTGCCCGCGACTCCACTTGTCTTTCGTAACCTAAATAGCTTGACCAATTTTGAACTATCAAAATTCACAAAGATATAAAATACATAATAATTAATAATATTGACTGACGAAGGCTACTTTTTGGCAAGGCAAGGCAGTCGGGTTTTTTGGATTTTTTAAATAAACACTTGTTGGTTGCTCCGTTGTGTACTAAGTAGTGGTCATGCCGGGACGGGCACTGGTGGCGCGGTCTTTTTATCTCCGTGTGCGTTAGCAGGGGACTTACTCTGAATTCCGACATTCAATAAGTCGGCTTTGATGTCGCTGTCAAATGTTTGAAAGTGACAGTGACTATATCTAAATTTCCTTACATTTGACAGTGACATCAAAACCAATCAAATGTAGAAATTCAGAGTAAGTCCCCCGTATATGATTCCCTTAGTTCTATACTTCGTGATCAAAATGCCCGGACTGCGCCGCCCCGTCGTTTGTTCTGTGCCTTAAAGAGCCGGCAGCATACATTTGATCTTTCTTTTGCCGTAAACGAACAGGCCCTAAGTTTGTTTGATGATGAACATGATTCTATGGTCGTGTTTTAGGTATAATTATTATTTGATATTCAACAAAAACTACTACAGTTTCAATGATATTCATAAAGTTCAATATAAAGTAATCAATGATTCATTGGTATTGCACTTGAAACACGTCACCTAATGTATTTATTGCATGTAGACCATTATAATTGTAATTTAAACATTGATGACTATTATATTGACATTGACACTTTAAATGATTTTATTAAATTCTGAGTAAATATGGTTATGGTTTAAGAGTTAAAGTGTTGAATGCATTATATACATACTATTATACAAAGTGAAAAAAAAATACTACAAAGTGCTTCTATACAAATATTCTATTAATTTTCGGTGTAGTTTGTCACAGTTTACAGTGCAGTAATGACGTCACAACTTACGTTCAATTATGCTGTGAAATAGGACATTTTAACAAGTAAATAATAAAAAGTTATAATAACCCGACTGCAAAAATTCACAGATAAAGCAACGCACTAAAAAGACTGGTAAGTATATTTGTAATCTCAATTTGATTCTCTTTATTTTGATACCCTACTCGACACGTTTGGTTAAAAAAAAGGTTAACTACTTACAAATTGGCGCCAAAAGTCCACTGTTTATTTTTATTCTTTAATACCTATCTAAGGACACTTGGATATATGAGAAGAATCTAACGATACTTAATTGTCGAAATCCATCCAGCCGTTTGGAAGAAACATGGGAATAAAGGAATTTACAAACATACAAGATACGCGCAATACCTGTCCTGTCAGTCGGGTAAAAATAGGACAATATTTAGTTCCACTCTGTTCCACAAACACACCAAATTATATAGTTTTAATTTAAAGTTAAAACTGTTTACTAACAAATTTTGGACCTGGTTGTCGTAAATAAATAAATAATTCAATCAGCAATCCAGTAATGTCACACTGCTGGGCTCGGGTCTCTTCTCCTCTATCTAGAGAGCTGAGAGGGTTTAGGCTATTATTCACACAAGCTGGCCTAATACGGGTTGGTGGATCGGACATACAATTAGAATTTTTTCTAGGATATGTGGGTTTCCTCACGATGTTATCCTTCACCGTCAGCAGATGGTAAGTCACATGACTAGTACGTATAAATTCCACAAAGAGAAATCCACATTGGTACTGCTGGTCGGAAAAGAACTCGGACCGCGTGTTTAGCACGCCGATCACTTATCCATTCATGCCACCATCGCAATAAAGAAATTATTATTATTATTATTTTATGTCATCGCCCAATGAGGTCATATACTGATGAGGTGACAAATAAATATATCCTCACTTGTTTTATACGAGTACAAAAGTATGTGTATATATTTTCATGTGTACATTCCATACAGCATCCAACCCGGCTTGTTTCCGTAATGAACAAATATTTATCATTACTGCCCAGTGGTTTCACGAGTGAGTGCATACTGCTACTGTGAGATAAGAAAATTTTGAATTCAATCAAAACTATCCACCGTATATTAATACTTAGTTTAGTTTTGGAGATATTTTTGAGAGGTATGAGTTAAAAAAAAAGCATTTTAAGTGATATAGGTTATGTTAAAAAACAAGGTTATAAACTAATTTATCTAAACTAACATTATACCATAAACACTAGAAGTATAATATCCAAATAAATGGCAAAATCAACACCGAAACCCAACACAAATTCTGATTATAAATAACTAAGTTTTACTAATATCTCCAAGAATACAGAAACAATATTCGACTTAATAATTTAGTTTAAACTGTAACAAAAGCAAGCCCAAAGGGGCATTAACCTGTCCTGACCCAAAGAGAAATCCGAAGACGTTTTAATACTATCAATCGATATCATCTGCCTCAAAGTATGAAAATATTCGTAGCAGATTGCTACGTGTCGTAGAGCCACGTAGCAGTTACGTAATCTAAACTGCTGCTTGCCAGTCTAATGAACGTACAGTTAAAACAATAATGCCTACACGTTTTCAATTCCTATAATACGTTACTACTTTTCATGAAATTTCCTAATGACTTATCTAAAAAGACAAACGTTCAAAGTATTTTTATATAGTATTTTTTTAAAACAACAAAAACCGACTTCAAGTCCATATTTTACCTAAATATGGATTTTACATTTACAAATTTAAACTATTTAGTGGAAAGTAAAACTTTAAGTGCACAATCTTTATGTATATTCAGTCCGGCATAAATTACTGTAACTTTTGATTATAATTTTAAGATAATTAATTAACTTTTTATGGTTATTGAGATTTTTGATCGTTTTAGTAACAGAAATCGAAAAAGGTTAGTTTTAAATAAATGGTAGAATTGAATAAAATATAGATGAACATAGAAAAGAATACAATACATTTCTTAATCGAAAGAAACATTCAGTATACATGTCATAGTGATTGGATCTACCTCTCAAACTAGGCGGAGCTTGTATCTAGTGAAACATTATATGGTGTTTACAATATTACTCGAATTGAGAATCTCCTCCTTTTGTTTTGGAAGTCGGTTGAAAAGATCATCTAATGAGCGCCCACTTCTCACTATTTTTGGTCCTAAATATTCTATGTTGAACATAAAAAAATGTTTAGACTTTTTAGGTTCAGGTTTAAGACCTTTACAGGTTAAAGGTAAACTTTAACCTGTAAAGGTCTTAAACCTGAAACTCTAAAAAGTATAAAATAGGGCCGTATATAAACATAGATCTTTTCAAAATGTAAATGTATGTGCATCTATATAAATTTTACATTAAAAATATTAAAGATTATATAGTCCTGAAAAATATTTTATTCTTTTGAAAATTTAACTTTGAAATGGAATGTTATACCATATTTTATTTTTCATTTTCATACTTTTAATAGCTGCTTCCTATGGCCCTGCTCGCTTGGAATTCGATTCCCGTGAACAGTTTTATTTTTTCAATAATCTTTGCTGGACTTACGAACATTAAAAAAAGAATTAATCAAATTGGTCTAAGAGTTTTCAAATTATGGCGTGACCAAGGGAAATTGGGATTATTTGTAGATACAGGAAATAATCATAATTATTTATTTGCTTGAAACATGGTGTTTTACAGTTTTACATTTGGTATTAGTGCAAATCTAAATTAAACGAGCCCAAACTCGATGGGGTATTGTCCTTTAGTATCGAATATTCGGAGCCACCTTTCAACTCCATCACCAGATCAGCTCCATTTCATAATAATATTAAAATGTCATAGAATATTATAATTTGTACAGTGCCGTATGTGCCAAATGGCAAAAAACAGAACCCTTATGGATTCGTCATAACTATCAGTCCGTCCGTCCGTATGTCACAGCCACTTTTATTTTATTAAATTAAAACCATTTTAAACCGTTTAAATCTCAAAGATAAACAGTAAATCTCCTAAAATTTCTGTTGTGGGACATCTTTATGATAAAAGAAAAACTTAACACAAAAATGCGATGCATACTAAAAAAGCCCAAATGTTTTAACCTCCCACGCATAAGGGGTTGAGCGGGATCATTGCGTGGGTGTACCCATTCCTTTCAAAAAGCCATATGAGGTTTTGTTTTTCAAGCCGTATTTTGAACTGGAATCCGTAGCAAGTTTTTTTGCCTTCATCCATGCGTTTAAACTAATGTTACTATTTACTTGTTTCCATTTATTAATTAATAATCTGTGTAATGACGGATTAAGAATTCATAATATCACTACCCAATCTCAACCCATGAGTGTCATAAAAGGCGACCTTATGCAGACAAGAGCACTGCAGGAAAAGGAAAATTCGAACAAACAAAATCTATACCGACCCGTCTCGCTAGCGTGGTAGTAGGTGTAATTTCCTCCACATTTTTTTGAGGAGACCGGTACTCAGCTGTTGGGGATTTAAAGGGTTAAAATGATGATGATTCCACTGCAGGGTAAAGGCATCTCCCAATTATATCCATACAGCTGGGTAGGTAACCATTGTAGACCAGTCTTTGCAGTACTGGTCCAACAAAATGCAAATTATTTGATGTCAGTTTGCTATCGCAGGGCGCCACAAGGTTGTGGTTTTGGCCCACAGCACATCAGGCATGCGACATGATGCGCGCGATGTGTTAAGTATATAAAAATAATTTAAGATAACATCATTCTATACTCATACATCGCTCGCAGTGACGGAAATTGAGATCTCAAGAGTGTGTCAATGCGCGCTCCATATATAATTTTCAATGTAGAACTTCAAGAGTTCCTTTCAAAACTTTGCTCTCATTGAACTGTTCACGTAATATCACGAACTCATGTCATCTGTTTTCATTAAACGAGGTTAGAACGATCCATAGTTTATACGTCATGTTTGGGAACGGAAGCAAGTTGCGGTATCTCGTCGACCCAGTTATACTGGACTTTGAAATAGACATTGCCACTTTTACTATACTACTTGTTTTCATGACACTTTATCTCTTGAGATAACGATGAAATTTTAAGTTAGTTTGTATTTGAATGCTGAAGAATTTTTGTTGTTTTTAAAAAGACAACACCCGCACTAATGAGTAAACCCTGTGTTGCGGGGGAATTTTACGAGATGGAGTAGTCACGTTACTTTTTACACCCAGACTAAAACAATCACACAAATATAATATTTTGTCTCGCTTGAGAATGCAACACACGTCACTGCACTGGTGTGAGTGACCACTTTTACGGTGACAGCTGTAATTAATTATACTCGTATCAGCCTAATAGAACTTTATACGACAGTAAAAATCAGCCAATCATTTCAGCAGTTCCTAAATCTTTTATCCTATACTTCGGTTTTTTATCTTCCAATGTTTTATTTCTTCCCTCAATAAGTCGTAAAAAATTGGTCCTTGGAATATTTTTTAGGAACGTGTATTGGACGCATGTGGCGAGATGTGAGCTGACTTAATGTTCGAGTTAACTATTCACTTGTGGATTTGACTCTGAATGTTTTTATTATCTGCTGTTTCCTAGCGTTTCTAGTTATACGAATATTTTTCTATCCGTGCAGCGATGGATTAAGAATGTTTTACTTTTATATTCAGCCAGGTTATACTTTAATCAATGAATAACTTTATTCCGAGGGCTCAGATACCATGATGTCAATAATGATACCGTAATGTCATAATAATTGACAGCTGTTGGTAAAAGGCTTGGGTTTAAGTAAATATGTAGGACTGTCTCGGTGGCGAAGTAGGATTGTGTACACTACTGCCCAAGAAGGCCAAGGGCAGATGGTTTGGACAAGAATCGTATTGTGTATTTACCAGTATCAACTTGGTCTGACAATGTGCCAGGTTAATGGAATCAGTCTCTAACATTAGGACTAAACATAACCGGGGAAATATGGCTGTGCTATAACTACCTACCCCTTCGTGGGCAAAGGCGTGATGCTATGTTTTCTTTTATAGTCATAAGACAAAGAACTTTCAATAAAATAGCAAAGTACATAAACGATCACTGTGCAATTAAACGGCAATGTTGAAATAGAACGCGCAAACAGTTCGGCCTAAAATAACAGTAAATACGAGTATCGGGGCGCCCGCTGGGTATTCGATACTCAGACACTTGTTTACAAATCTTGATCCGATCAGAAATTCGATCAAACTCGATTAGTATTTTGTAGTAGTAGTAGTATCGGTTATTTTGTCGGATGCTTAATAATCGATGTACCTACTCAATATCCCACAATCATTACGCCTTTTTTCCCAAAGGGATAGCTAAGGGTATATTACACTCATAACTTGCCAAGCTATAAAGGTAAAGTAATTAATATTGCAAGTGCTTTTATTTGCATCAGATCTTTATATCTTATATATTTGACTTATTTGAATTCAATATCGCCGTCATGTGTATAAAAATATTTTGTCATTTTCAAACAATGGCCAACGATATAATATTGTGATTTGGGTCCCTGCACTCAGTAGGTACATGATTAAAATATTACTATCTGTTTGTGAAATAGATAACACTTGAAACTGCTGAACTTGAGTGTATTCAGATATTGAAATTTTACAATATTAATGCGTGGCATAGATTGTCGATTGAAAATTGGAATTGCCAAATGTACGAGTATATGGGGACCGCGCCGTGTCACCGGGTCCAGTGTTGGTCGGCGCTGATTGGCCGAAGCCACAAAACAGAGATAGGCTTTCATTGTTCTGTGGCCGAAGGCGCTGCTGCTGTTGCGGTAATTGGTAGAATTGAACCAAAAAACTTTTATCTTATAGGTGCAAACAGAATGGTACAAAAACATAATGTTTTACCCAAAATGTTTAAAAAACAGTTTTTTTAAAGGACAAAAAAAGCAAGTTTCGGGTAGAAGCTGGTCTTACAAAAGGTTGATAAAACATTTTACTCCAGGAGAGTGATCCTATGTGAACAAAACTATAACAATAGTGTAAATTTATTATTTGCATAGAGATAAAACAATATTTATAGATGAGTATAATGTTTTGTGAACCGATGCTTTTGATATATACCCGATGGTGAAAAGGAAACATCCTAAACAAACACTCGAAATAGGCTGTATTGAAATCTGAGTAAAACAGAACTGATAAATATTTTTCACAAGTAGGAAAATATGCGCGAATAGAAGATCCCGTTTCGTGGTGAGTATTTTTATTTTGCAAAATGTATTAGGTAATGTTTTTAAACTTATTGGATCATATTTTAGGAATTGGAATATAAAAATAATTAATGAAAATGGCAGATCACGTATTTATTAGCTCCCTAAGAGGGCAATAATGCTTTTTAGTTATTATACTTTGTGTAAGAAAATTTTGCCACTAAATTAACTACACTTTAGTGGCAAAACTCCATCTCAACCTGTGGGCGTCGTAAAAGGCGACTAAGGGAGTAAGTTAATTTATGCAGACAAGAAAAGAAAAATTCGAAACAAACCCTATTATAGGTACCAACCCGTCTGGCTAGCGTGGTATACCTAGTAGCCTAAATTCCGCCATCTTTGGAGGAGACCCGTGCCCAGCAGTGGGACATTTATGGGCTGAAGATGGTTCAAAATAAAAACTTAAGTATTGCAATATTGATGACTACTTGAATCCATCGATAAGTATATCGTATAAAATACATTATTATAACACATATTTCTTAACAGTACGCCATAAAACCTAAGTAAACATAAAATAGAGAGATGAAACAGGCTGTAAGTCGATGCAGTATCTGAGCTTACGTAAGGTATGCAAGAAAGTAGGTACGTAAACTACCTCGTTTTCTCACTACAGTGTAGTTTCACGCGTGCGTTGTGACTGCATGTGACACTTGCCAACAAATTGTTTAGTACGATGGGTAATGAAACAAAGGCTTTGCCTTCCACTAGTTTCACTCTAGGGCTATGAAAACCTATTGGCGAGATCTTAAACATCTTAGCGTATATGTTGTTCCGACGTAAAAGTATACTGTTATTTTTAAGTTTTTTTTTAAGACAATTCCCATACAATGTAACACTCTGTGTGTAACGGTGATTTTTAAAAACTACAATATTTGTCGCGTGTGGTGATCAAAATAAAACTATTGAACATGCTTACGTAACTTACTAATATCATTTTTTATACCACGTCATTGGTAAACAGACGTACGGCCAAACGCTGTGGTATGCAGTTATCGTAGCCAATAAGGCGCCTTGCCGACTCTTAAGAAACCTTTTTTTGAAGAACCCCATACTGTAGTTCCTTGGGAAAACCTAGTTACTAATGGGTCCACCAATCCATATTAGGGTGGATGGATTTGTTAATCAATCACGCCAGAACGGCAGAAAGGATCTATAATATATGACACTTGGTATTCAGTCTAAAATAGAGTCTAAAATACCACATGAAAGCTTGTAAAGATATATATAGGAGAAAGCGTTTTGTCTTTCTTATTTCTTGATTCTTATTGATTAATTGATTTCCATCTCGTTGGAAGGAGAAGACCCAGTAGAACGTACCATGACCAAAAAGGGGACGTTTTAGAAAGGACAGTTCAGGAGTAGCCTAAACTGGCGAGAATGTATGAAAAGATTGATGAATATTGAGAATCGTAGCAACTAGAAGGGCATAGTCTTTGCCTACCCCTCTGTTGAGAAAGAGGCGTGATCTATAATATTAAATAGTATGTATTTCTATCTCGTTATAATAGATTAGTTTAGTTTCAATATCGATCCCAAATGTTTAAAAATTTAAATATGACGTTGACAACATTATAATATTGGAACGGTGAGTCCTTAATGACAGTACTGATATTCGATTCAAGTATTGCATGCAGAGAATTGGTTTGATTGACGTTATTGGCATTTTATTAATAGCTATAAAGCCAGAGATTGTCTCACGCAAATTTTCATCGACATTTAATTTTCCTCGGAGCGTAGACGCGGTCAGAAGCAATAATAAGCATAACTACAAACACATACTTCTAAAAATCTAAACTATTCCCCAAGAGTCATAAACGACCTTATTGTAGTAGCATTTATGAACACATTTCATCATAGCCGCCAACTAATTGGTGCCATTTGTACGTGCTGTTAATCGACGGATACTTTTATTCGTTTCATTTTGTCACTACGAGTAGAACCGGTAACGTTTCCTGCATTGTGTTCACAATGCTTTTACTGAAATTTTATCAACGTTTAATGAAAAATCTCACACGGATATTATATAGAGCTAGTAAGTTTGTTATTTGTTTCTAATATTTATTTAGTCTAGACTTCAAAAAGCATGAATGGAATTTAAGATCTTCAACGTATCGTGCCGATACTCCGAGATTGAGGGGTGTCGATGGTTGTAAGATGGACGCTTTCAAAATATGGAGGTGACCAAGTTTGATCTATGTACTTTGTATTGCAATGAGAACTAAAGCTGCACTGATAGCTACAAACACGGAACGTTTTAGACGCGACCGTATCAGAAAAAAAATATTATTAATAAATATAATTACTATATTGAATGATGAATTAATGGACATAAAGGCAATACAAAAAGTTTGTTTTATTTGAAAGAAGCCACAACTAAGTTCTCCAAAATCACATAATCGATAATATGTATAGGAAATTTACTAATATTATCTTAATTTTGCGTAATCGGACAAATCCTTGTTTTCAATTAACAAGATCGTATATTATTATTATTCAAAGTGAAACTTTGAATTTAATACGTAGTATGAAGCCCAACAGTTTACAAACTTCAACCGCTAATATTTGCAAATATTAGAGTGGCTTTCCACAGTATTTCAACTTGGAAGTTGAATGCATACAGAAGTAATGTGAAAATCGACGTTACAGTCGTATTTCCAAGCAAATACGAAGTTTCAATATGAATAGTTTACTAACTTTGAGCGTCATACAGTACATTATAACAGAATTATTCTACTTTAAGATCACAAGTGACTAGTGATATTGATATCAGCAAAACATTAGTGTCCCACTACTGAGTTTGGGTCTCCTCTCCTATATCTCTCCTATTTCTCTGTATCAACCAGGAAACTGGAAATAAATGTGCCCAATTGATGATAATAAGTACAACTCCTATTACATGAGACCGTTTATTTCATGTTTATTATCGTTTATTACCGTTTATTTAATGACAGACAGATTTTCTTTTTTTTTACCACCTTCACACAGCGCCATCTAGCCCCAAAGTTAGCGATTATATTTGCTTGTGTTATGGGTACTAAACAACTGATATACTACTTAAATACATTTTTTTGTAAATACATACATATTATAGATAAATTACACCCAGACACAAAACAAACTTTTATGCTCATCACACAAAGATTTGTCCTGGGTGGGGATCGAACCCACGACCTCCGGCTTAGCAGTCAGGGTCACTAACCACTAGACCAACAGGCCAGTCTCCAGAATTATAACCGACACAATCGACGTCGAAACATAACCGACGCCCAGACAGAAAGATACTAGACTACGTTCCATTCAATATGGTATCAGTTTTTCCTTCAGCGATGTATCAAACGAAATCCAATTGTTTTACTGTCAGTGGTTGTCAATTCAGTGTATCGTTGCATGACGTCACTGACCTGAATAGCAGATAACTGTATACTATTCTTAGAAGTACAATAAAAAAGAATATCTTGTTAATAATAAGCCGGTCTGTTCGCCTTCAGCACTATAAATATGACTGACAATGAGAGCTCAGCCAATTAAATTTAATTGCATCACTGCGCTGATCAAATGGTTGTTATCTGCAACTATTATATGTTTTAAGCTTCTAAAGGTTCTAGATTCGATCCCATATACTAGGCCGCAACAAGCGATAGCGGTCAAATGGGTGTGACCGGCATGCAAATCATGCGTTCCGAGTTCGATTCCAAACGGCAGTAGGTACAAGGGTAGTCATATGTATGGAAAAACACCGTGAAGAAACTCATAATATGCCCTAAAAGTAATTCTAACTGTATGTGTGGGTACACGATATAGCAAAGAAGCTTATAGCATGTAACCCAATAATAATAATAGGTACTTACTAGGCCGTAAATAATTCATCTGTGTACAGTTGCACTTTATTGCGTTATCATAAGCGAGGAGGCCCCCGTAACTTTCGGGGTCCCACAGGGAAGTATACTGGGCCCTACTCTCTTCCTCGTTTATATAAATGACTTATGCCAGTTGGAAATTCCAAATACCAAAATTGTAACATTTGCGGATGACACGGCTTTGCTTTTTACTGGTAGCACCTGGAATGAAGTTTTTTCTCATGCACAGAGTGTAATGAACTATGTGACTGATTGGCTAAATAAAAATATTTTAACGCTCAATGTGACTAAAACCAATTATATAACTTTTGCCATTAAATCAAACGATAATCCTGATCCTTCATGTAACATTACCACGCATTCATGTTTCGGTATAAATACTATAAACTGTTCTTGCCCTAAGCTTACACATACAGATACAATAAAGTATCTTGGTGTCATGATCGACCGAAACTTAAACTTCCACCAACATATTGACCTTCTTACTGCCAGAATACGAAAACTAATGGTAATATTTGTAGCAATTAGGCATGTAGCTGAATTAAGTGTCATTAAGTCCATATATTTTGCTCTCTGTCAGTCTCAATTAATTTACTGTATTACCTCTTGGGGTGGTGCCTCTAAGACTCATCTCCTTAAATTAGAAAGAGCGCAGAGGGCAATACTTAAAGTTAGTGCATTCCTACCTTTCTATCACCCAACTATAGATCTCTACAAACATTGGGAAGTTTTAACGGTCCGACAACTGTATATTCTTTTTACAGTATCGAAACAACACTCACTTTTAGGATATGAACCTGATAAATATAAAAATCAACGACGCAGGGATCGAGTCTGTGATACAACTTTATTTAAAACTAGTTTAGCACATAGATTTTTCTGCCACTTAAGTTCTAAATTATATAATAAATGTAATAGGGTATTATCAATATATTCGTTACCTAAAAATAAATGCAAAGTTACTCTTACTGAGTGGTTACTGAAGCTAGATTATAACCTCACAGAAAAGTTACTGCAAGCAGGCTAAATATACATTTCACGCACTCTCACACACCTACACTCACCCACACCCACATACACACACACACCCACACACAGTCACACACAGACACACGCACATGCACACTCACGATCAATAAAGGCACTTTTGTTGGGTATTATTATTTTTATTATTTTTTCTTTCTTTTTTGTAATTACCCTCCTAAATAAATATACATAGTATTTGAGTACAATATACATTTAAATAAAAAGTGTATTTTCGGCATTTGTTTACCGTGGGGTGGGGGCCTGGTGATCTGAAATACAGGTATTTTTTACCTAACTCAGACACCAGCTCCTCACATACCATAGACCAAATTTAATTTATAGATTTAAGCACCACTGTAATATTTTAAGTCTGTTATTGTGAGGAGGAAATAAACATTATTATTATTATTATTGCCATAAATTATGTATGTAAAGTGCTACAGGATAAATAAAAGTGATAAAATTTTAAAAATATAATTAAAATAATTTAATAACTCGACTGCAAACAATCAACAGAGAGCAACGCACTAAAAAGACCGTAAAATTATTGTAATAATATTATACATGATTAAATTTAAATACATAACATATTATATATTTGTGAAATAAAGGGAATCAAATGGAATCTCCATTTGATTCCCTTTATTTTGATAATCTACTCGATAGGTTTGGTTAAAAAAAAATAGAACTACTTACAATTTGGAGCCATTTAATTATGTATAATCTCTTTTTGAATATATGTAATCCCCTTTTTATTCTTTTTATTTTGATACCGAACTAGATAGGTTTGGTTAAAAAAAAAAATGAACTTCTTACAATTTGGCGTCAAAAGCACGCCTTTTTAAGTCTTTTTATTCTTAAAACCTATCTAAGGACACTTGGATTTTCTAGACGAATCTAACGATACCCTAATTGTCAAAATCCATCCAGCCGTTTGGATGATTCGTGGGAATAAAGAAATTACAAACATACAAGATACGCGCGAAAAACAATACCCGTCCTGACAGTCGGGTAAAAAAGCTAAGTGTACCAAGTCAATACATAAATCTTCAGTTCGATTAAAGGACAACCAATTAGTGTCATAAACGGACGATTAAACCAACCAAGCGTTGGTCGTAATGTGAGTCCTTAAACGTTGAACTCAGTATCTTCTTATATAAAGCTCTTTAAGTACTGGCAGTAAAGTTTCATCAATACGTTATTTATTTCTTATCCAATGATCTTTTGATGTTAAATCTTACCTATTTTAAATCTAATCTAAGAGTATATTTACTTTTAAACGTTCTCTTTGCATGATAATATTTTAGATTTTAAACGGGAATTCAGCTTGTGATCACGGCCGGTGTAACCTGGGGGCTTACTCTGAATTTTGACATTCGAATGTTCGGTTTTGATGTCGCTATCAATGTTTGATAGTGACAGCGAACATATTTAAATTTTCTTACATTTGACAGTGACATCAAAACCGAACAATCGAATGTCGAAATTCAGAGTAAGCCCCCTGGTCGAAACGTCAAGCTAAATAATGTTTGTAAATACCTAAAACATAATCGCGTGAATTCCCATTTAAAATCTGAAATATAATCTAAGAGAATACAAGCCCATATTATCACTCGCGTCTACGTTGTAGTGAAATTACTGTAGACTTTTACATAACGGATGCATTTGTCATAATATAAAACTTTGTTACAAAATAGTCTAAGTTTGAAACACATTTCAAATATAGTTCTACCTGTGATTCACTTCTTTGTTTGAATTTGTTAAGCTGCTAAAGTTAGTACTTACGTATGTTAAGGAAATTAACAATAGAACATTTTCTCATTTTCATTTCAACAACGTAAGCGTCTTCGTAGTCGTATTTCAGTTGAAAACTTTCTATTATTTCTCTCAAAGCGCAGTCGTTACGTTAGTTGTAAATTTTTTTGCAAGGTTTTCCGTCGTTGGCAAAATAACTTTTGCGGAAAAAATTATAGTTTATTTTATTTATTTCTATTCAAAAAGCTTACAGACTAATAGAATACAATATGTTTCGTTATAAATAAGTGATTTAAATTGCAATTTGACTGTCACAAATTTCTAACTAATAAAACCAATATTAAGTTGTAACCTTTTGCTACTGTAAATGATAAATTAAGTAAACCGATGGTCTCACTGTGCTGTGATTGGCTTACTAAATCAATCGCGCCATATTGCCGGCCTGTGATTGGTCGATATTACTCGATCTTAGTCTATCGACGTGTTCGGGCCCCGGGAGTAATGCGTTAAATACTGCCGTGATTACATATGGGTCTTCTCAATATTGAAACTACGCCGAATGCATGGAATTAAACTATTTTATACTCCTGAGGTTAGGGGGAAGTTTACAGCATACTACATAAATACCAAGAGCCCTTTGGTAAGAGAATAACGACTAAGAAGAAGAAAATAGTATTGGCATAAGTCACTCGGCTTTTATTATTATCACACAATGAATCTAGCAGGTTGATTTGACTTCAAAACTATTTATCATAACATTATTGTCCCCTAATAAAAACTATTCAACGATCAATTATTCAATGTCCTAAAACTCAATAAGTAAAACTTTGTCTGCAGGTCTACTTTAAATGAATTTAGTCATAACGAGGTTATAACAAGAAACAATATTATCAAAGTGGAAGCGAGGTAGTGAAAATAGCGATATCAATGAAAAAATATCTTCGTTTTCTACTAAATTGGTAAAATTTTACCCGTCTTTATTTCAGTAGGCTCTTTTCCTGTTTCATATAACATTATTACAAAAGTCGAAAGAGAAGTGGGTTTGGATGTGGGTATACTATCTTTGTATTTGTCTGTGAGGTATGTCATACGTTTTTCGAGTGTAATTATTTCTGCAGCAGAAACTAATTACTATTATACATACTGACTGGCCTGTTGGCGTAGTGGTTAGTGACCCTGTCTACTAAGCCGGAGGTCATGGGTTCCATACCCACCCAGGACAAATCTTTGTGCGATGATATAAAGGCTTGCCTCCTACATGGGACCTAAAATAGCTGGCGAAATGTTAATGTACAAATAGTATTCCGTAGTCAATATGGAAGCTTTATACTTTCCTTATCTTCGTACGTCTATCCTGATTCAGCTCAAGTCTTTTGGTACTAAGAAGCTGTAATTGTGTTTGCATGTAAATAATAACCTTGTTTAAACAAGTAAATATAATTTAAAAAAAAATAATAACCCGACTGCAAAAAATCAACAGAGAGCAACGCACTAAAAAGACCGTAAAATTATTGTAATATTATTATACCTGATTAAATTTAAATACATAACATATATGTATTTGTGAAATAAAGGGAATCAAATGGAATCTCCATTTGATTCCCTTTATTTTGATAATCTACTCGATAGGTTTGGTTAAAAAAAAAATAGAACTAGGTAGTGTGACGATCTTTACTGGGTGGCTGGTGAACTAGATGACAGAGCCATAAACCACGCTCAGTGGTCTGCATTGGAAGGAGATATGAGCAGCAGTGGCCTAGTGTAAACTGTGGGCTTACTCTGAATATCGACTTCCGAATATTCGGTTTTGATGTCGCTGTCAATATTTGAAAGTGACAGCGAACATATTTAAATTGCCTTACATATGACAGCGACATCAAAATCGAACATTCGAATGTCAGTCAGAGAAAGCCCCCTGATGATGCAAACTTAGTGTAAATGAATGTTTCACTCACTTCACTCCTCCTAAAACAAATAACTAATTTTTATAAAATATTCTGAGTGTTTAAGTGCTTGGATGGTTTGGACCTACAATTGGATGCAGTAGGTGGAAATGTTATCAGGACAACGTGTCATGAGTTTACCGTTTAAATAATAAGTAGGTAATCAAGAATCTTCGTCTAAACATTCATGACGATAGATCTCGTAATGTTGGATGAAAATGGATCAGTGCTACCAAGTTATAACTTGTGATTGATGTTATGAAGCTATTTTGGTATATTCATTCATAATGCATACGATCTAGTTTTATACCTCCATTAGATGAAATTATCTTATATATGTAGTTTCTAGAGTATTCTAGAGAATTATAGTTTCTAGAGAATTATATTTGTTACTTTTCTATCTGAAGAATCTAGAATCGTTGTACTTACCTGTACTTATCATGAGTTCATGACTTCAAATCATCATTGCTTATCTCTTGTTATTTTATTGTTTGTAATTTGTTGTTTGTGTACAGTAATGATAATCCGTATAGTGACGGCTTTAGAATACATAATATCACTACCCCATCTCGACCCGTGGGTGCCGTAAGAGGCGACTAAGGAAGTAACCTGATGCAGACAAGAACACTGCGAGAAAAGGAAAATTCGAAAACCTATACCAACCCGTCTGGCCAGTGTGGTATAGTAGGTTAAACTCCCTCCACATTGTCTGGAGGAGACCCCTGCCCAGCAGTGGGATGTTTATGCATTGTAAATAAATTGTATAATAAAGAATTAATTAATACATCACAATCCATCAATTCCAGGATTATAATTATTATCTGAACATAAAAAAACGTTTCTTATTTTCTTTCTTTGACACCAGAAAGTATTAATCGATCATTTAAATTGTGTACTCTCGCTTGTTAAACATCATAACTGTACACAGCGGTCGGCAGCACGACGTTCGACGACCTACAAGCTGTTGGAATATTAATCACTATAATATTTTTTATTACCAGCGATCGTAGGGACAATAACGATCATGCATTGTTTGTGTCGTTCATTACCCTTTTTTTCTCTCTTTCACTCCTATTTTTCCCTCAAGCTGGTGCTACAATGCAATTAAAAATTTGTCACCAAGGATAGAAATTAAAGATGACGTTCCTCTTGTGCAAGAGCAGGAAGTCTCGAAATAACAAGGTATACTGTGTCTGGCAAGCGCTTAAAATTAAGATATTCTTCTTTGTGAACACAGATTGGTTATAACCAATAGCTCTAAAAGAAGATGAAATTATGTAACATAACATTATTAGCAAGCTATACTTCGACAGATCTGATCAAAACACTAAGGTTTCTAGGACTTTTTTTTGATTGTGTGATTTTTTTTCGGAAATAAACGTAGCATAAATTGAGTTCTCCCTGTTTCTAAACGGTAAAACCTAAAAATAAAAAAGACACAAAGATAACGCTTAATAAATTCTACCAACCTAAATTATTTTGAACATGACCGATTTTGAGATATTGCCGAAAAACTGCGCTTCTTAACAAAAGGACGTAAGCGCTATGAAAATACGCTCTTTTGCTGGGGAACTCATCATTGAGCATGATCCGACATTCTCTTAACCGGTTTTTAAACATTATATTCAACAATAACATCGACCAATCAATGAACTTTAATTACCAATGCACTTTATGAGTCAATAATACGAGTATCTATCGTTGTTTTTATTAGGATTAATATAATTTAATCTTCGTTCTAAAAATACCTATGCAAACATATTAGAGAGGTGAAAGTCCTTTTATCCTCAGCCCTGGTTTCGTCGTTAGGTGAGTTTAATTTAGATTGATAATGATTAGACTAAACGGTGAGATGGATAGAACCTGTTTGTGTTAATTTGTTACGTACGTGCAGGCTCTGGGGTGAACTTCCTACAGCGGTGTTTCCTGAGCGTTATGACATGTCCTTCTTCAGACGAGGTTTAAAGAGAGTTATCCTCCCAAGCTAGCTAGCATCGCCAACGTCCATGAGCGGCGGTAACCACTTACCATCAGGTGGGCCAGCTGCTCGTCTGCCATTTTAGGCATTAAAAAATATACATTTATTTTATCATTATTTAAGTTTCTTAATAATATACTTAGTTAGTGTTGTGTGTGTGTGGAAGAAAAGTTATTAAGTTAACAGATTAGTTTAAAAATCGGTGATTTATTCAAATTGTTTCGGGGTTTTCGTATGGATCACGGTATTTATTTTTATGAACTTATATGTATGAGTTCTGTAATACCATTTCTCTTAAAAAAATACTGTATTTTTTTTATAAAAAGCTTAATACTTCAATCCTTTTTTATTTAGATGGTCCCATTTATGCAATGGTTTATTCGAAAACCATATTATATAATCTAACTTTCACACAATCCTTGGTCTCTTTAACCGCACAAAAGGAAACTAATTGCCACGATCTTTAGTAATATCCTTTTCGTGACGTCCAACGTGAAATGATAAAAGCATTTAATTTTGTTGGGCTGTCTACAGAGGGGAGCGAAGAAATCATTTAAAAAATTCAATTTTCTACAGCTCTGTTGCGAATAGGGTATTGTTTCCTGTTGCATTTGCATCACTTCTGGCTTATCTATCTTTTGTAGGCCACTTGATTACTTTTTTTTTACTTCACTTTTTGCAAACTCGATAAGGCAATTCTTATGAGATTTTATAATAAAAGTAGTCCATATCTTTGAATAGAAGGGGTTTCATCATTCAAAGCCTTAAAAAAAGAACTCCTTGGGAAATGGTTGCGCTTGTAGATTCACTTAAAAGCTGATAGATTTTATCTTTTTTAATAATTATTATTAATCAACTTTAAAATGCATTGTATGAAATATCAAAAATGTATTTAGAGATTTCAATAGAAAATTTTAAGATATCTTTGAATGCCAATTTCATAAAACCATACCAGACTGGGGAGAGTCAATAGTTATATAACTATAGTATCTACATTCTAGAGTATTTCACCCACTATGTTAATCCTGCATAATGTATACTGCATAGAATTGCAGATTTCTTGAAACCCAACCAATGAATCTTAACCATTTAACATCACTAAAGCCGCGTTGACTAACACATGCCTTTGGAATAATGGTCCCAATATGTAAGAAAAGCCGCGTAGCGTGGTCACGCAACGCTTAACTTATATACATAACTTCCTCGTGATAAACTTTACTGAACATAAATTAAAAAAGAACAATTGAAATCTGAGAAAATAAATAATAGTAAATCTCAAGAGTTGGTTCCGAATTATTAAAACAGTTTCGTTCGGCTTTCGGCTTTTTTGCAGTGTATGTTGTAGACTCGTTAAAATTGCAATTATATTCTCTGCATTGTAATTATATTCTAGACTCTGACTCAGAAAACTAGTACAGTTTGCGAGTAGTAAATATAATAATAATATAATAATATTCTACCACATTTCACACAGCGCCATCTAGTCCCAAACTAAGCAATTATATTTGCTTGTGTTATGGGTACTAAACAACTGATATACTACTTAAATACATTTTTTTTTTGTAAATACATACATATTATAGATAAATTACACCCAGACACAGAACAAACCTTTATGCTCATCACTCAAAGATTTGTCCTGGGTGGGGATTGAACCCACGACCTCCGGCTTAGCAGTCAGGGTCACTAACCACTAGACCAACAGGCCAGTCGATACGTACGTACGTACGTACAATATATAACAACTACTAAATGGAAATTCAAAACCACTAGACAAAGCTATCATTACAGTGAGTACGGACGTTTAGCTTAAGATTTCATAAGTTATTTAGAAATGAAGTATACTAGTGTTTTCTTTATTATGCTTATTAAATATAACTGAAAATAAATTTTAGTTTGTTATAGCTGTTCTGGCAACCTTCCCAAATTGACAACATAAGTAAACAAATTTCCGTAACATTGACAACATAAACAATTTTTCGTAACCTTGGCAACTAAATTATCCCTTTTTAATGCTTAAAAGCTGAAAAGCTTTGGTTTCCACGATTTTGGTGATATTTTAATCGTTTTTCTGCTATTCCTTGCGGAGACGTATCGAAAAATCATTAAAATTCCACAGTTTTTGAGCTTTAAATTGTCTAACTAACACGACTTTGTCATTTTCATCCACACACACCTCCACAATAAAGATAACAACTGCTAACCCATGAACTAAATAACGCCATTTGTACAATGTGAATTCTCGTTACGAAATAGTACAAACGATCAAAACTTAATTTGAATTTAATTGTAAGGATCAAAGGGTGTTTGCAGAAAATAATATCACAAATAAAATCCTTAGTAGGGTCACACCCTTTTGTAGGTCATTGTACTTTATTTAGTCACGCTTTCAAATAAATTTTTAGCTAACACATTCTGAGAGTCTAATTTTAGCAAGGTTGGGATATTATTCCACTCTAGAAAAGTAAATAACTGGGACAGGGAGAAAATCTCACAGTGAGTTGACGAAAATCGAGTGTACATGTGTGGTTACGATAATCCTGTCATTGGGGTACAGGCGTAGGTGCGAGCGAGAGAGAAGATAATGTCACACGGATTACAGTGACGAAGACGATGATATCGAACAAAAAATCACTCGGCTGTTTCTCGCTCGAGGTGTAGTTGTTGAGCGTTTATTTGATAGGTGTTGCCGCCAGGGAGACATATTTCACTTGCGTTCTTGAAATATATTGAAGCAGAAAATCAAAGAGCATTTAATAGCCTTCAGAATCAATTTGTTATAGCAAAAGCTTCACTAGATTTTCAATTTCTTGCGAAATACAAGAGTCAACCTTCTCGTGATTGCTTTATAATGAGCTTGAAAAAGTAACCATAGGAAAACTAAAATAATCCTAAATATCAAAATTATAACTCAAATATATAAACATATATAAACCTAAGAAAATCATCAATTTCTAGGATATTATACGCATATTGTCAGAGGTGGTCAATACCAATACCTGTTGTCTTCTAACCAATATGCTATCAACATAATATGTATGACTTTTATAACATTTTTGTCTTTATATTGTACACAAAATCCATTTCATAACATTTTATTGGTTGCATAGTTATTTAATAGCTTAATAAAATTATTAAAATAAATCAGTTGGCTCATTTTAATTACTTAAATACTTAACATTCACCGGGAAATTAAATTATTTTGCGATGAAGTAAAATATTTACCGTAACTGATTAATTATGAAAACATTTTTAAAGTACCACAAAGTATACGCTCATGGATTGTGTTCTCATAGTATTGATTGAACAATGTGAAGAATTACCAAACCGTTGCCAACCAAAAAGGAAAAGGAAACCCAAAGGGATTGAGAGGAGGAATTGGGCTTTAGGCCCTCCACACACACTTGACGAAACGAAACACTAAATAAACTGTTACTTGGTGTCGATATTCTGTGAGAAGGTAGTACTTTCCCGGACGTACCAGTCCACTTTTTATTACCCGACTGTCAGGACGGGTATTGTTTTTCGCGCGTATCTTATATGTTTGTAAATTTCTTTATTCCCATGTTTCTTCCAAACGGCAGGATGGATTTCAACAATTAAGGTATCGTTATATTCGTCTCAAAAACCCAAGTGACATTTGACAACGATATCAAAAAGTCTATTTTTTAACAAATTGCTAGAAAAACCAGATACTTACTAGAATTATAGTTTTTTATTATTATTTGTTTCTTCATTATTTCATTTTCTTCGTTTTATGAAAAATTGTTGACATCAGCTTCTTATTGAAATCATATACTAAGAATAATATTAATTTAATAATATGTCCTTCTAAGAGTACTACTATGATAGTAAAACACAAGTCACAGTAAATCCTATCTCTGTTCTCCGAGTAAGTGACACATCCAGTCTTTTGTGTTTCATTTTATCTGACATGGCAATATCGTTTGATCAACGTTTAATACATTGTCAAGGTTTGTCTGATGAAAGACAAAGATTCTGTTCAATAATATTACAATAATATAAAATCTAACCTCTTTTATAAATGGTTTACTTATCCGAACTACCTTTCAATATTAATTTGTGATTTGGAGGTCTTGGTAGTTATTTTTTATGTTTCTACATGAGTACTTAAATTGACAGGGTAAATAATGTTACTTTCCTTTTGTTTGGAGACAACTTTGTTAGATTTTTTAAATAAAACAATTTAGTATATTTTTTCTTAATTCTTAAAGAAAGATCTTGATATTGCGAAACTTTTGAAAATGTTAAGAGCAAATTTAAATTTTAAACATTTCAAAACGATTCCTGAAATCACCAATCGCAAGTCAAGATTGTTAGTGATCGGGATCTCATGTATATAGAGAGATGTTATTATAACTTTGACCGCAATCATACTCCAAAGGACACAATGTACCACTATGCATATATAAAAATTCCTCTAAAAAAACCTATATCTGTTCTGTGGTAAAAATGCTAAACTGTTTCTAAAAGTATGTAAATTGAGCTTGCAAAAGAAACTATCAAATTCATCAATATGTTTTTCAACGAATATTACTATCGTACTATCTTTTTTGAGATGTTTAGAATGAAACACAATGATAGCAACCGATTGAAATGAAGTCATTTAACTGTAGGTAATTATTTGTGTCAATCGGATTCAGACTACAAAATGTCACTGACTTACCTCAACCCTTGGGTATCGTAAAAGGCGACTAAGAGCGTAACTTTATGCAGACAAAATCACTGCAAGGAAAGAAAGAAAGAAAGAAAAGGAAAATTCGAAACAAACCCTATACCAACCCGTCTGTCCAGCTGGGTATAGCAGGCTCCACATTCATAATGAGACCCGTGCCCAGCAGTGGGCAGCTTATGGGTTCGAATGATATGAAATATTATTAAGAAAGACGAACGGTCTTATGCGAATTCGATTTCAAGAAGTCTCGGTTTCGATTCCTGAGTCGGCTAACACGTTAATGATATATTTCTGTCAAGAAATTCTAAGAATGATAGGTACCGAAGTTTGGAAATTTTACTGAATAATGACAATAGGTGGTATAGTAGGCGGAATTCTCTCCAAAATCTTTTGAAGAGTGCCGTGCCGAGCAATACGACGTTTATGGGTTGTAAGGATAATGATGATGATGAATGACAGAAAACTCGGTCCGTATTACATGGGGCCTAAAATAACCTATACTTTTGGAAACAGGCGTTACGCTGAGTTTTTACTAGGTAGGATATTTAAAATAACGAATTTCAGTGTGAAGGTCACTGATTCGAGGATAAATGTAATATATTAGATTTCATCAAGTTGAGCCAAGTATTGGCTTTTCACCTACCAAATGAGTTTGGTGTAAAAAACATTTACATTTGCAATAGCTTCGTTATTAACATTGATTCCACTATTTGTTCCCTGTCACTGAAGTTACAAATGACTTGGTGCCAATGTCGATTTTTCATTGAAAATATATCACCATTCCGATCGGAACTCGGAAAAATCTGTTAAATTATAATTTACAAACAATGTATATTGCTTTATTTATTTTATTTTATTATTTACCTGCACTATAAACAGATCTTTTAATTGATAGGTTCTATAATTTCAATTTTATAAAATTATCTACATCAGCCTGTGTATTTTTTTTTAAGTAAGGTATGGGTTAAATTGACAACACCAGTGCTTAAGCATACAAACTGAAATTTATAGTTAAATTTTTTGCAAACCGAGGGAATCACGACATGAATTGTTATGAGCCATTATGTAAATGTAGCAGAGGCATAAGCATGGATTATATCCCTACCCAGCGACCGGACAGAATGAGCACAAATGACAAAACATCGACTACAATTATACTAACAAAAAATTTGCACTCAGAGTTTTTTTTATACCACGACAATGGCAGGCAGGTGTTTGTCGCTTAATAGTAAGCGACGAACACAGCCCGTAAACGCCTGCAATACCAGGGACATCACGAACGCGTAAAAAATCTATATAGCTGTCAAATATTTGAAAATTTAAATACAGTCAAAGTCATTTGACAACGTGAACCAAATTGACTAAGGCAAATGTCAACATTCTGGGTAGGTCCTCAGTAGATTGATCACTTGACATATCGACGGATTAATCATCAATAACACCCGAGCCTATGAGAAAATAAAACTTTTAATCCCTCTGTGGCTAAAGCGAGCGCTCTTTCCTTGAGTTCAAACACATATCAAGAGCTCTTAAGCTTTTTTTGACTTTTTGACTCACACTTAATTTCTTAAAGAGAAAATTTATGTCAGAACTTAGTTGAATACAGTTATGCTAATTTTGAGATAAATTGAGAACATTTTTGCAGAATATAATTGACTTATTATTATTATTATGATTCTTTGGGCCGGAAGCCACTAGTGGCCTCCTTACTACCTCGACCAGAGTAGATCTATTGTAGCGCCCCTTGTTGTTTTATAGTACTCTGCTTAGTCCTTTAGAGGCTAGGAACTTCCAGATTATCAGAGCAGAGAGAGACTGTATCTCATCTGGTTGCACCTGGTGCTGTCCAAAAAGGATGTTCCTTTTGTGCATGAGTGGCCCACATGAGCTGAGCATGGGACATGCATTGCTGTCTCATTGACTTTGCTATGTGTCTGTCTAAACTATTTAGTTATATTATTTATGACTGACCTGTTGGTCTAGTGGTTAGTGATCCTGACTGCTAAACCGGAGGTCGGGGGTTCGATCCCCACCCAGGACAAATCTTTGTGTGATGAGCATAAAAGTTTGTTCTGTTGTCTGGGTGTAATTTATCTATAATATGTATGTATTAACAAAAAAAAAATGTATTTAAGTAGTATATCAGTGGTTTAGTACCCATAACACATGCAAATATAATTGCTTAATTTGGGATTAGATGGCGCTGTTAAATGTGGTAGAATATTATTATTATTCTTAGACTAGCTTATGTATTTTGTAGCGGTTAAGGTGGTCGCCTCACTATTTTCATTCCCAGACAAAACACATATTAAAATTTGTGTGGTGCATAGATATTTGTTTCAAATCTAGGTGTATTTGGTTTCCATCAATTGTGTTAGTAACATCCTCGCGACACAGAGCTTGGTCCATAGATAGGGCGTCGTCTTTTTAAAACTTATAAACTTTTATCCCCCGTTTTACCACTTTGGAGATTGGACAAATCTAACCTAACTATTTAAGTGCAAGAACCAAACTCCTAAGTGTTTCTGTTGCTAAGATCCCGTGCCTATCTTATTGGCCATCATCAGACCCTGAAAGTACCGGGTGTTGGAGTTGCACATTAAGCCTATTTAAGTCCAAGAACCAATCTTCTAAATGTTTGCGTTGCTAACACTATTTATGTCAAAATAAGAATTGCTTCAAATGCTACAATATTTACAAACAGAATTGTTTCAAATCTTTTCTAATATATAAAACGAACAGAAAGTTTATTAGCCACCCTCGGTACATAAGAAAGGTATTCTGTCGTCGGTTTCATTCATATTAATAGTTCAAACTTTCGATTAGCACTTGATCAATCGGAGTATTATTATATAAGAAAGCTAGGGCACGGTAAGTGTTGCAATTGATGATAAGGCACGTTTACTTCAGAGATCGGAGCTATTCACTTTAGAAAAGGATAGTTATTAGTCTCGGGCAAGTTTCGAATTCTCACTTTAGTATGGCGAAGCTGAAGTATTTTTATTAAAGTTATATTTTTCTTTATACCACGACGTTGGTATGTACGTGTCGCCTGATGATATGCGGTCACCGTAAGCCTACAATGGACTTCTCTTCTGCTCTAGTGGTCCTTTATTGACCACTGCTCAGCTCCTATTGGTAGTAGCGTGATGTTATATAGCATATAGCCTTCCTCAATATATCCAACACTAAAAGATTTTTTAAATGGGCCAGTAGTTGCTGAGATCAACCAACCAAACATACTTTTAATATTAGTATAAATATAAATTATGTTAATATTTTGAGGCTAAATTTCTATAGCAGAAAACATGGGTTTTAGAAGTGCCAAAAAACTCTTTCATATTTAGATTTATATAAAAGATTCCAAGAGAAACGGTTCTTAAATTTGAGAGGTGATTACACTGATCGATATAGAATAAAAACTGAGTAAGAACAATAAGTAAAAATTTCCAATGTGTTATACACCCAATGAACCGCGAGGTATCGATATGTTGGTTTAGGTTGAAATATATATAGAATAAATCTTAGAAGCTGAATTTGACCCTTCTATCGGTTTCCAATTGTATTAATTAGATCGAATAAATTTGCTGACAATGCAATATTATAATGAAATTATAATCATCTGACGATGGAGTTAGGAGGTGTCCTTAGAAACTTTGTAATAAAAGTATGTTACCCCACCGAGCTTGGCCGCGTCTAATTTGATTTGACTTTACAACGTGGTCCCAGGTTCAACTCCGGACAAATCTTTGTGTGATGAGCATGATTGTTTGTTCTGTGTCTGGGTGTAATTTATCTATAATATTTAGTATGTATTTACAAAAACAAATGCAATTAATTAATATATCAGTTGTTTAAATATAATTGCTTAATTTTGGATTAGATGTGATGTGGTAGAATATTATTATATTATTATTATTATATTAATCCTTTAACCAAATAAAATTATGCTTCATATTTCTTATTTCATATCGTTTATTTCTTATATTTTTTTATAATACATAATTATGTATTATCACAATCCAATAATATAATCATTGGAATATCGTTAAATATTAGTATTTCGACACGCCCACGCTACGTACCAAACTTTCCTATACATATTTGAACTGTCCTATACTCCTGTCAACACCTCTACGCAAACGATATACGTTTACTCGCTTACGACACGTCGTAAGTCGATAATAAACAAATGATTGATCGATTCGGCCTACTAACTACCGCTTAATAAAAGTTCATCGAGTGAATAATTTGTAACCACTAAATGATATAGAATTATCAAAATAGTAGCCTCGAGTAGAGAAATAGTAGGATGTGCTTTTTGAAAAAAACGTTTAAAGCACCTTAAGAGATGCATATTAGGATCAGAAATACACGTGAAAGGAAGTAAGGAAATTGAGCAGACGACGGAGAGCGGCCGTAGCAGCTTGCGCTCGATATCGCTCTATTTCCTTGCAATATCGAACTCCACGAATAGCTTTGCCTTGCAGTTGAAATGCAAATTAAAATAAATACTTTGACAACTCCATTTGGCAAATGAGGTGACGTAGACATTCGTAGTATGTCGTAGCTACGTAGCACATTTGTAGAGTCGGTATTGAAAGGTACTTGCGCTTTATAATAATTACTAAATTGTATAATTATGCGGCACATGATCGTTCGCAGTGGCGTAAATTAGGTGAGGCCTATGTTCAGCAGTGGACGTCGTTGGGCTGATATGATGATGATATCTTATTCTTGTTTCTGGTTCATTATCTTAGTTGTAGCGACGCTTTTCTAGAATTTGATTTGAAGTAATAAAAAAAGCCGTGTTGAAATCCTAAATTGATAAATAATAATTGGTGGAATAAAATGATATATTATGAACAGTGTATTTTTAAGGTTGTATAGTGCCTTATTATTACGTGGTACTTGGCATAGCTGTTTAAACGTGGGTGTATACATATATATTAAATCGACGGTAGAACACTCAAGGGGAAAAAACTTCCTTAGATATAAACAGATAGTATAATATGATTGGTGTCCTCAGTAACTTTCAAAGAATTCTCGACCCTAAAGACTTCATACCAAACAGTTCTTATTTATTTGTGCTTGTGATTTTTTGTCCTCTTTATGAACAAATAGTTTTGTTATTTATTATTTAAGTTTTTGAGTTTCTTCCTCCTTCATTAGTCTGAACTGTAATTATTATTATAGATTATAACGTATAGTTTTTACTCTTAACAACAGCTATTATATCAGAACACGATTAAAGTGACGTGAAATTTGTATAAAAACCATCCTTTGTAAGCGTAATTTTATTTTGAAAACAGCTAGAAGATGGATTCCGTGAACAATTCTCTAGAGCTTTACAAAGGAAAATAAATTTACCGTGGCTTAAAAGAAACGCCTTAAGGTGTTCTTTCATACACTCTAAGGCAATATGTTCAAACTGTCACGTCTCTTGATATAAATGATGTTTTCCTAAACTCCTACCAGCCAGCTACTTCTAACCAATAAACTCTGAATTCAGAGAAAATTCATAGGAAAAATTAAAAGTTTATAATTGGTTTTATATTTAGTCCATCAACTGGAATTTGCGTGTACATGACATCGGCTAATAAAATAAATTGAGAAAATCGTGAACGACTGCCGCCGTGCGGCGCCAGTGAGGCAATTATATTTTATTCTACTTAGGAAATGCAATGAAGAATATTAAAACCCAACTTTGAACGGTAGCCAATATCCTGCGGAAATAGGCTGTATGGTTGATGCGCGGAAACTGTTACAAAACTATCGAAAGCAATCAGTGTACACAGGCGTTTCAAATTGAATTAGTATAACATTTGGTAAATGCAGCGTAGTACGGCCCCCCATCAAATGGGCCGATGACCTGGGTAAGGTTGTAGGTGGCCGTTGGACGCAGGCGGCAGAAACTCGCTCGCTGGGGCTGAAATTAGGTGGACATATGTCCAGCAGTGGACGTCATTGGGCTGATTGATAATGATGATGAATTTATCACGCCATTCTCCCTGAAGGAGTCGGCAGGGATGCATTACAATCGTATTTCACTAGATATTTTTTTTAGGTTTATATATTTTTTTGAGTTTATTATACTAAGAATAAAAAACAAAAAAATAAACAATTCTATTTTTGCCTGACTTGGGAATGAAACCCAGGACTTGTTGCGTGTAACATGTACATGTGCACACTGCCACTGCGGCAGCAAGGCAGAGAGTATATTTTAGGTTTTTTATTAAAATTACCTTATAAGTCCTTACACACCTACACTACTCTCCAACAAATAAAAATGCTATAAATTGTTTCCAAATAAATGTTAATTTAAATGAAAATTATAATAATATTACAAATCGTACCGTTTAGATAGAAAAAAAAAACAAAAAGAGTTTTACAAACGGCGTCAAACATTCCTGAACAAATTAATTTAATTGAAAGCTAGTTTTTCACAAAAATATTGTGAACGGACGAATGTTAAAACAAAACAAAACCAGTCTCTTTACAAAAACAGCAATGCTTTTAACTAAAAATATTGTACAGAGATTTTTGGAAACGTGTAAACTAATTTGAGTATATAGCATTAAATATCTTTTGTTAAAATTTAACTAAATATAACTGAGATAAAATCTTTTAAACTTTCGCGACTTGTACACATATTAAATTATTATATAAGGGGCTACGTCACGTATTATATCTAAAAAAAAAAAAAAAAAAAAAGGGCAAACAAATAAGGTATTTTCATATTCCTTAAATATAATACGTGACGTAGACCCCTTATATAATAATTTAATATATAACTGAGATGTTAGTTTAGTGAAATAAGCCATTTTAATCAAATTGTTTCTGAACTGTTATATTTTACGCGCTATCACTCACTTGAGCTTTGAACTCATTATTAATGATACAACTCGAAATGTCTATCTTAATATCTCAAAATAGACATTTCTTATTTTTATACCATGACGTGGTAACATGCAAACGGCCCGCCTTGTAATAAGCAGTACCTATAGCCTATTTGCGCCTACAACACCAAGGGCATCAAGTGCATGATGCCGACCCGTCATCCTCCTTTCCTTCCCAATGAGCTCTGGTTACCACTACAACTACTTCTAATAAAAACATCCTTATTAGAGTCTCCTGTCCGTGTTGTGGCAGGTTTAGAATACATAATGTCACTACCCTGTTTCAACGCGTGGGTGTCGTAAAACACGACTAAGTGACCTAAATTTAAGCAGACAAGAGCACTGCGAGAAAATGAAAGGAAAATTCGAAACTAAATCCTATACCAATCCGTCTGGCTAGCGTGGTATAGTAGGCCAAATTATTTGGAGGAGACTCAAACCCAGCAGTGGTACGTTTATGGATTATAATGATGGTGATATTAATAGAGTCTCAAAAAAATACACTAAATCCCTTCTTTTTAATTTAATAAAAAATAATAAAAAAAGATTTTTTAAGTACATGCTTTCAATAACAAAAACGTGTACTAAAAGGTAAAAAATAAATTTAAGGTACGTATATAAACATAGATCTTTTCAAAATGTAAAAATCTATATAAATTTTAAAAGCTTGAGGCACTGAAATGGAATAGTAAACCTGCATAACATAATATAATCTCAGTGCCTCAAGCTTCTAAAATTTATATAATAATAATAATATTCTACCACATTTACACAGCGCCATTTAGTTCCAAACACAGAACAGAGATAGGTTTTTTAGAGGATCCAAAGTAAGCAATTATATTTGCTATATTTAAAACCTGAATTTACGTTTTCTAATAGCAGCATAAATCTACACTCCTAGTTAAACCCGGTGATCAAACCCAATTAATTTAAATATTACACACGAGAAACAAGTTAAATGTTCAAATGTTTTAATTAAGATGAAGTATGATGGACGTTTCAAAGCGATGTTGTCTAAACTATATTCGACGGCTATAGTTAAAGGTTTGTAATTATTAGATGACGATCGACCATTTGAATAAAGAAGCTCGTTTATTTTTCGAATTATTAATGTATATATATATATAATTATAGCGTGGTATAGTAATGGCTAAATCTCTCCCCCCACCTCCTTTGGAGGAGACCCGTGCCCAGCCGTGGGACATTTGTGGGTTGAAATGATGACGATGATGATGATAAAACAAGTAAATATAATAAAAAATATTTAATAACCCGACTGCAAAATATCAACAGAAAGCACCGCACTAAAAATACCGTAAAATTATTGTAATATTATTATACCTGATTAAATTTAAATACATAACATATGTATATATTTGTAATCTCCATTTGATTCCCTTTATTTTGATACTCTACTTGATAGGTTTGGTTAAAAAAAATAATAGAACTACTTACAATTTGGAACCATTGAATTATGTATAATCTCTTTTTGAATATTATGTAATCTCCTTTTGATTCTCTTTATTTTGATACTCAACTGGATAGGTTTGGTTAAAAAAAAAAACTTCTTACAATTTGGCGTCAAAAGCCCGCTTTTTAAGTCTTTTTATTCTTAAAACCTATCTAAGGACACTTGGGTTTTCTAGACGATCGATCTAAGGATACCCTAATTGTCAAAATCCATCCAGCCGTTTGGAAGATTCGTGGGAATAAAGAAATTTACAAACATACAAGATACGCGCGAAAAACAATACCCGTCCTGACAGTCGGGTAAAACTGAATCCCTATTGCCCATGGTCACGGCATCATGCGTGACTGGTTGGACCGATTTGAAAAATGATTTTAGTGTTCGATAGTCCATTTATCGAGAAAAACTATAGGTTATTTATATCATCACGCGATCACACGGTCAATAGAAGTTTATCAGTGGTCAATCAAGTCATCAAAGAACGACGCAACGGGCAACAGTGAGTATAGTATTTCATAAAGACTGGTCTAGTCAAGTGGTATCAAAGACGTTTACTTTTATTGTAATATGTAGTTCAAAAACAAAATTGATGAATTAATGAAATATCAGAAACTTATATTCTGCCTGACTATGTAATCTATGCACAAACCGAGCATTTTTATGATTATGAAAATTGTCGTTGTGAATTTATAATCTCCTATGTGTAAAAAGCAACTTTTCGAAAAAAACCGATAAAAACCGTTTCCTGAAAAAAAATCTTAGAACTATTATAATCCTTTGAATATAATAAAATATAAAGGAATTATAACGTGTTGGTTTAGTGTTTATCAATGTGTTAATTAAAATATGTATTTTAATATATAAATGAATATAATATTTTAATGTTTTAGTTTAGTCGTAATTAATTGTATAAATAGTTTTAATAGACATTTAATTTAGTTAATTTGAAAATTGTAATAATATTATAATTAATTTGCCAATTATAATAATCTTTAATCTGTCAATATTATAAATAATTAAATTACTTTTTGACCTGTAAAAAAAAAGAAATGTATATGACGACAAAGAAACGATTTTGCAAATATCCTCTAAGGGGGAAGTATTGGCTACCGGAGCCGAGAGGGCGGAGACGCAAGTAAGTTATTTAATAATAGCCCTATCTAAGTCTTAGTAAAATGAATCAACTGTTAAGTCTAGAGGGTTCAGAATCTCGAAATTCGTAGGTATAGTCGAATTTGTCAAATGTTTGAAAATGTGTGTTAAATTTTGCTGTTAAATTTTCGAACATTCAACGGTACTTTCAAAAATCAATTCGAATGTCAAAATTCCGAACTGTTTGTCAGTATTTCGTCTACGAGTCCTATTACTAGTACCAAGGTATTTTTTTTAAACCAATGAGTTCGTCCACCATCTTAGAAGTTTTTAATTTCTTTATACTTAAAAGGTGCCACTCAGCTAATGAAAATGAAAAGCTATGTCGTAATATCCATGTCGATGATTTCTCAAGAGAAATTCAAAACTATCATATCAATTAAGATTTATACTCCTTTGCATTGGTGGTTTCTAAAAATAATCATAATGAATATCGATTTTACTGTGGGTGCCGTAAAAGTAAGTAGGAGTAACCTTATGCAGACAAGAGCAAAAGGAAAATTCGAAACAAACCCTATACCAACCAGTCTGGCCAGTGTGGTATAGCAGGCTAAATTCCTTCCACATTCTTTGGAGGAGACCCGTGCCCAGCAGTGGGACGTTTATGGGTTGAAATGATGAATATCGATTTTAGTTAACTACTTTGGTTCATTTTACTTTATCCTTATAATTCATTTGATTTTTTTATTATTATTTAATATTGGAATTATAATGAAGAATATTATAGAAGTAATCTAAAAAAATATTAAATGTAGATAAAAAGTGTAGATACCCAAAGTACACGCCTCTTTTCAACATAGTTCTTTCAACTTGCTACGATCCTGAGATATATCGATCATATTATATAAAGGATGATTAAAATGCATTACAAATTTTATTTAAGAAATTTTACCCATATTTTATAGTTGTACTATCCCGAAATTTATTGTTCCCTAAGGAATTATATAAAAGCATGTTAAGAACGAATTATTTATCTCAGAGCAAACATTGAAGCTATTTATATAAAAGTACCCATTTTTAAACTTAACTGTGCTGACAAAATTAATTTTTAAATGTGATTTTAATATGTGAAAAATGTGCAATTGCTCATAAATTATCCACAATACTGGGTGACCCATTTTATCGCTATAATTCATTAAAATGCCGCATTGAACTTCCGTAAATTATCGCACTGAACTCATCTCAATAATACAAATGAGCGAACTCCTTCACAAAATTGTATGAAACAGTGCCTCTCGGTACCCATTGTGACGCGTTCCCATTCGCCTATTTTTCCATTAAAGACGTAATATTACAATAGCATCTCTACCCGCCAGTATAGAGAGCCTTTATCTTTATTCGACAGATTTTTGCATCCAATTTCTACTCACTGATGAAAGAAAAGGTTACGTTTACATTGTTTAAGAATTAAAATGGTGTCACCACTACACATAGCGAATTTAAACAAGGCATAAGTCAATATACGTACAAGTAAACCCTTAACACGGCTAGGCTCGGAACTTTTAAGATATTATAGATACCCGTCTATAACCATCGCGCTAAATACAATTGTAATTTCTTACTAATAAAGTGATTTCATTAAAACTCATTCACGTCTAATATCACGCACCGAAACGAAAATATTATATCGATAGTCAAAAACGATTTCAGATATATTAAGTACTACAGTATATTACGACTGCATTAACAGACACTAACGTTTTAGTACCTCGTTCGGTCTTTTGTTGTTCTTATAAATATATATATAATGATACTGAAATATATTCCCCTCGCTGTACTGGAACGCACGGTGCGTAAAAAATCCATTCGTTGAGGCGCCCTGTAGAATAAGTTAAATTTAAAAAATTCACGAAGCCCTGCTCACAATGCTCCACTCGCTACAGGTTGCCTGAAAATCGTACTTACTTTGGATAGCGTCGAGCTAGATGTAAGCGGCAGTGAGTAGAGAACGCGAACGCGAGCGGAGAGAAACGAGTTGCGCGTGGGTCACGAGACCCGCGAGTAGCAACTTAAGCGGCGGAGGAGCGACTGTTCGCTTCGCTGTCCCGTTACACACTGCTTATCGACCTCCCTACGCGACTTGCAAAGTCCATCCGCCCAATACGCCGCCGCACCCGCCCTTCGCGCAACATAGCTAAAATGTGAGGAGGCTTTAACTATTCATCTCTCATTATTCTCACCAAAGCAACGACGCGATCAATGTCCACGTGACGGCGATTCAGTTTCTTCAGGTGAACCCTTATGCAAATAAAAATTGTACGCACACGTCTTCAGTTTTGCCGCAACGAATTGACCGCACGAAACCCAAATCGTGCGGCTTTGAAATAGGAAATCGGTAAACTGGCAGCGCAGAAGTTAGAAAACGCAAGCAAGTGAAAGCGAATTGGTATAATTTTACGATGTTATGGTTATCACATTTCAATATTACATTTTCACTATGATAAAAGTAAGAAAAGCTTTTTAATATAATGCAGTGAATTAATAATTATATTTTTTTAACAAATTGGTTTAAAGTTGTAGTAAAATGAAAATAATTATATTGCTTTTATTAGACGGGGAAAAGAAAACCTGATTAGTTTACAAGTTTCCTGTATTGAACTTCAAATTGTAAACAAAAATACTATTTAAGTTTTCACGGCATTAAACTTCAAAAGCCTGTTTTCAAGAACTTGTTTAAACACCTCTTTTTATACAAGCTTTCCCTATCAGGGGCTTCCCTCGAACACAATGTGAAGGTTGAGTGATTTTAGACGTATTTTTAATATAATAAATTGATGATTCACCTGTTTCCTGAATAAACTGAGTTTAACTAATATAAATATTTTGTTTTTCTAATCAAGTAAATTAATAAAAATGTATTATGTTGTGAATCAGGTGAACTTTTTATTATATTATTAACCAGTAACCTAGTTTTATTCTTTAACAACTAAACTAAACTTAATTTTTAACTAAAAACTAAATTTTTCTCTTTTTATGGTTATTCATGTATTATATATATAACTCACAACATTTATAAATATTAGATTTGCCCTTCCCACGTAATATAAAAATTAAAAAGTAGTCCCAAATAAAAATCGGCATAACGCGTACTATCGATAACTATATGAATTGTATTTGAGTGAAATAAAACTTTAAGAAGCTCCATTTGTAACAAGAAACATCGATAAAAACAACTCTTTTCTGAAATTTCAGAGTCATTTATGATTGAACGTATCTTTTAGTGTTCCTGCCGATTTTTTTAGACTATATTCTGGCCAAAACAAGCATTGCAGCTTACAAAATTCGAAGGGTGAAAATTGGTACAAGAGTTGGAGTTTTTCCAACTCACATTGTAAACAAAATATAAAGGTCACCGTAGATCCCATGTACTGCAAAAAAAAAGTGTTCAAATATTTAATTTTCTTAATTGCAGCCAATCAGTTAGTTTCATTTTTGTTTAGGCCAGATGAATTTCTAGATCACGCAAGTATATTAGTGAATTATACGTTGTTAAAATGTTTCACCTAGGTACTATAACACTACTGTATTTTTCATTAATTAGATTTATAAGACATCATCATCATCATCATATCAGCCCAAAGACTGCTGAACATAGGCCTCACCCAATTTCCGCCACAGCGAGCGATTTTGTGCCGCCCGCATCCATATAAGAGACAAGACATAATCTAAGAAAAGGTATTATTATATAAGAAAATTTTCTAGGGCTTAGATCATAATCGCAAATTCTCTTTAAGATTTGGTAGCACAAATCTGCCTTCATTAATCGCAGACACGTATTAATTATACCTATTGTAAACGGTAGTCCGTTTGTTCTTTTTTTAACTGGAGTGCATTTTGGTTTCAAGGGTCTTTCAGATACCTTGTTCATTGTTTTATGCTGAAGAATTTTATGCAGCAGACTTCAAAAAATACTTGATAAATTTAATTATTTTATGTGGCCAGTTCTTTTTAATAGGTAGGTATAACATTTAAATAATACATCATAATACACAAAGTACTACGGAACCTACTTGGATGACAATTTGTATTTATTTTTAAAATTTATTAGAATGTGGTAAACTTTTTTGTGGTAACAAAATACTAACACCACCTAGAACAATCATGAGTTCTATTCTTTTCTAATTCGGATTAATATTTAAATTGACTAATTAACAGAAAAATACATGCTTTAGACAAATAAAAATTTGGAACTAAAAAAATAATTGATAATAATCTTGACATTTCTGCCAACCAATGGAAAAAGGAATTTAAGGAAATCCATGTCCAATCAATCATGAACAGGCAATCCATCAATGTGAGGTTCAAAGCTTATAAAGCTTAGATTATGCTTATAAAAGCACAAATATATATTGCGATAGCTGCTAACCAACACACTGTAATTTTTATAATAATTAATATATTAGTAACACACACACACACATACACACACAAAAAAAGCGATGGTGGCTGAATGGCTAAGTGACAGGCGTGCTAAACATCGGTCCGAGTACAAGCAGTACCAATGTGGATTTCACTTTGTAAAATTTATATGTACTAGTCATGTGACTAACCATCTGCTAAATGTGAAGGAAAACATCGTAAGGAAACCCACATACCCTAGAAGAAATTCTAAATGTATGTCTGATCCACCAACCCGCATGAGGCCAGCGTGAGTGGATTATGGCCTAAACCCTCTCAGCTCTCTAGATAGAGGAGAGGAGACCCGAGCCCACCAGTGGGACATTAATGGGTTGCTGATGATAAAGCCACTGAGTCCCCAAAATTGTAATATCCTTTGTAATGTTTTTATCCGGGATGTAACATTAGCTTAATTAGATACCTACTTGTACTTTTACGTACGAGTGGTCAAACATGAAGTCATCTACAGACAAGCAACACAAAAGACCTAAAAGAACGATAAATATTTCAGTGAGCAAGAAGGCCCGCGGTCGTGAATCCTTTTGTGTGGGGTCGAGTGAGCGTAGTCCGCATGTCTGTACACGGCGTTTAAAAGGCCACTGTTTAATTTATTGTGAACACGCAAAGTTTAAATACTCGGATATATTTCCAACTCGGTTCAATATTGTGGCTCTGTGTAGATATTACAGCGGTTCTATAAATAGGTTTAGTTTCTTTCGAATTTATATTGACTGCAGCTAATGGTAGTAATTGATTTGTGTAACGTTCAATACAAATCGTGCTCAGTTGAGTGATAATTAGAGAGGTTTGTGTCCAACAGTTGACTGGTACAGGCTGATGGTGATGATGATAAATGAATGTCGAAGTATCGATGGCCATAGTTGCAGCATAAGAATCTTAGAGTGGAGAGTGTGATTTGGCAAACATAAGGTAAAAAGTTTGAGGGGGCTGTGTAAAGCTGTGTGGAAATGAATTAAAAAGGAAATATGATAAGAAGAGGCCTGGTGCTTACTCTGAATTTTTTGACAGTCGGTCGGTGTTGGTTTGATGTCGATGTCAAATATAAGGAAATTTAGATATGGTCGCTGTCACTTTCAATCATTTGACAGCGACATCAATACCGACTAATCAAATGTCAAAAAACAGAGTAAGTCGCCTGTACCAACGCGGATCCTAGGTTTATGCCTGTACCTAATAGTGAACTGCGATAGGCTAATAGATAGGTAAAATATCTTTGCAAAATTCTAATACTAGCTTAGAATGGCCAAGCTACCTTAATGTTTACTTCTGTCTAACTTTATATATCTATCTGTTCGGGAAAAGATAAAATGAACGGCACAGCGCTGATTTGTTCCACGCACGTGTAAACATTGAAATATAAGATGCCGACTGCGGTGTTTTCAAAGTGCTATGTATAACATGTTTTTATAAACGAGGTGTAAAAAGATTGCATTTTTTTTTTCAAGAAAGGCAGTGACATCCTTTGACTGCAAAGAATCCACTCAAATCTCCGCAGATGGAGTTTGGTAACCACCACTTAAAGATATTGACATAGTGGAGATATATTCCAGATGGAGAAGTGGATAAAATATTCATACTCCATGGTCGCTTATAGACAAGAAATTGTAATATCAAGTTCGTAGTTCCAAACCTCCACTGAATAGTTAAACCTGTAATCCTCTTTAGGAGACTTGAAACAATATTGATAGTACAAGTTGCAGCCGATAAAGTTGCATTTTTATATTACAATAAACTTTATCTCCTTAGTATTTTCAGTTTGAAACATGAATAAATAGTGCTTTTATCTATCTTACTGGGTGTACGGCAAAGTGATAATAGTCTGATACAAATAAGCCTATTGTTATCATCATCATCATTTCAATTCATAAACGTCCCACTGCTGGGCACGGATCTCCTCTAGAGATTGTGGAGGGAGTTTAGCCTTAGTTTAGCCTACTATGCCACGCTGGCCAGACGGGTTGGTACGGTTAGTTTGGTTTGTTTCGAATTTGCCCATCTCGCAGTGCTCTTGTCTGTATACGGTTGCTCCCTTAGTTGCCTTTTAAGACTCCCACGGGTTGAGATGGAGTAGTGACATTATGTATTCTTAATCCGTCACTACACGGATAAAGTTATATCGATATAATAAAGTCTTAAATATAAAGGGATTATTATGACAGTATTATTCTGCCTTCAGCTACATTTTCTCTAGACAACATGTCTACAAAGAAACCTAACAAGTTAAACAAAGAAATACCTATCCACTTGAGCATATTGTATTGTTGTTGTATTGTATAAAACGTATATATAGGTATATAATAGTGTATAAAATCTTTGTTAATATTATAACTGAAAGATCCCAAATGTCTGTAGTGAAAACTACAATTGCGTGTTCAGAATGATCTTTATTAAATAAATGAGAGAGTATTTATAATTACTATTTACATTTGTGTGAGTATGTACATATATGTTAAAATGCTGAGAAGGTAAAACACTACTTAGATATTAAAATGATTGTAAAGCAATATAATTGGACTAACTAATTGAGGTTGTAGGTAAACGTAAACAATGCGATCATGACCTACTATGTGCCAACATGTTTTTTATTTGCACAATAACAATTACAAATTAAAAATAATTAAACCTCATGAAGATATAAGCATTTTTTATGCTTATTGCTGCGGCACAAGGCGTTAGGCTGCCTTCGATACACTTCAAACGACGGTGTGCAGTTAAATACATTTTTGACAATATCATTGTACAATAACTATTGGAATCGATTCTGCTACATCAGTAAAAATGCGAAACTTGAAAGTCATTAATTGTTCAGTATCAACTGAACAAATAATTTTCAAGTTTCGCATTTTATATACGAGTAATTTTATTTATTTATTTAAACTTCATACACAATAACAATGTATAGGCGGACTTAATACCTAAGGCATTATCTACCAGTCTACCTTTGGGTGATGCAGATGATATTATGATAAATTTAGACATACAAAGATATTTCTAATCTTAGGCAGTTCTAGAATCCTACTAGCCTCGGTTCGAGTGATTGCATAATAATCTTGTCATATCAAACACAATCTATTCTCCCTTGTTTAGCTTCAGATAAGACAGATATCAATTTCGTGACTATGCACCTATATTTTTAATTCCCAGCAAAGTGAATGTACAATAATTTTTAAGGCAGGGCGCATTTACGTCACAAAATCTTCAATGGGCAGCAAATTCCAAACCGACGATAAACGTAAATTACTAAATGAAAACACTCATGTACCGGGCAAAGTTTATGGAGTTTTAGATTAAATTTTGAACCTACGATGCTCCCACAGTAAAATTTCAATTCGTTTCCGAAATCGATGTCGAAGACCTCCATAGAAGTCCAACGTATTTCAAAACGATAATATTAGTTTGAGTGCTTATTTGGAACTTCAGCAGTCAACAAATGCCCGGTTTCTGAGCCATCAGAATAGAGTTATTCATCGATTAAAATATGTATAACCAGACTGAATATAGAAGTAAAACAACAGAACTACATAGTTTATCCATACAACTGTCATTTTTAATTTGTTTAAGTTATATCCTATAAATAAATAACCTCCGTTTGATTTCTCAGAAATCGGGCCTCAATCAACTTCAATAGCAAACAATTTGACATCGATATCAATATCGAATCTCAAGATTTAGAGTAGGTCCTCTGAAGCCGCGTAAATTATTTCTTTGTATTCCTACTGATACACTGACTGTCAATGTTAACTCGCTACTGAAGCTACACTGGGTTCAATATCGAGTGCTACACTAGATCAAGACAGAAATCAACTGGCTACAAAACTAATAAATACCAGTGACTGCATATCCAGTTTGAAAAGAATATGACTAGCCTCAATTTGAACACTTAATACCAAATAAGAGTGACACATCATAGGTTATTTGCTCTCAAAATATCATTTAAATTATAAGCCGTGAGGCCAATAGCTGATTGTTAAAAATATTGACAAATTGATCCAACAGTTCTCGAGTTTTGCATTTAGCAATTTCGTCATTTAATATTATTTTTAGATGTTAACGGAAATGTGTGTAATCCGTCATTGTATACAATTCCTAGGAAATGTATGTAATTCATAAAATCGCACGGAAATATGTTAAATAAATTATAGTAGATATTTCCTAGGAAATCTATATATTTCCTAATAGCAATTGGAAATGTAAAACATTTGAGATATCAATGGGTACGTGGGTATGGCGGGGCAAGGGGAGAGTATTAACCTTACGAATCGGGGGGCGATTCAGAGCAATCCCACTCGGACTGGTTAGGTTAGGGTTATTTTATAGATATTATATTTCACGGTATGGTTGTTACCTGATTATCTCAACGAGTGCTTTAATAAAAAATATTATTATCATTTTTAATAAAAAATATTTTTTTTAACAACGGGTTTTATTACAGAAATAATTATTTTTATACATTTCCTAATACTGCTGAACATAGGCCTCACCATTAGGTGAGTTCCTCGCCGAGAGCCTCGCCGTTCGCAATGGCGTAAATTATTACGCCACTGCGAACGGTCCTGTGCCGCCTGCATCCAACGGCCGCCCGCCACCCTGACCAGGTCGTCGGTCCATCTGGTGGGGGGCCGTCCCACGCTGCGCCTTTCAATACGTGGCCTATGTTCAGCAGTGGACGTGGTTGGGCTGATATGATGATGATGATGATGATTTCCTAATACGATATTGGAATTATATAGATATGTATACAATTCCTAGATTTTATGCATTTCCGGTAACATAAATAAACAAATTTACTTCATGTTGATAGGTACCCATGGGTTTATACGTACTACATTAATATTTTCTTATATACCTTTGTTTGATAACGTTATTCCATAATGAGTAAAATTTTATTTATTTATTTAATAAATAACTTTAATACATAAAATAAGTATAAAAGGCGGTTTTAATGCTAAAAGCATTATCTCATATTTTTCATATTTAAATTTTAATATAAGCAATTTTATCATATTTAACTGAGAATATCATTTTGACATTCATTTTAAAAAATGTGAACGTTAACTGCAAAAAACGAATTATGCGCGGCGAAAATATTTCATTACTCAGCATGATCACGTAATTTTGTAGCACGATTGGTGCAGTTGAAAGATTACCGCTGGAGCTCTGTAAATGTGATTTCAAATGAAGTTTTAAAGCTGCGTATATACAGGGGGCTTAATCTGAGTTTCGACATTCGATTGGTCGGTTTTGATGTCGCTGTCAAATGTAAGGAAATTTGGATATGGTCGCTGTGACTTTTGACACTTTTGACAGTGACATCAAAACCGAATTGAATATTAAAATTTAGAGTAAGCTTCCTGTAATTCATCGATACGCTATATACTGAATAAATGCACTGAATGTGTCAGACGCGTGCCGTGTCAAAATGATATTTTTCCATAGAATTTGACAGTTCGTGTCTGTCGGTGTCTGCGTGACCGTGTTACGATAGATATAAAAGGTATTGGCACCAAATTAACAGTTCAGTTTAAAACTATCTACGCACTTACTAGGAAAAAAGCCCTGTGTCGCGAAAGTTTTTACAAACATACAGGCAGTACATCCAGAAGAGAAAAACTCGCGCAAACGTGTCGTATCAGAGCGCCACCGATCTAGTAGTCATCATCTTATATTGTTAGACTGTCAAAGTTCTGAATAACTTAAAATTTTAGGGTTGCTCAGGATTTTAACAGGATCTCATCATCAGATTCTGACCTTATGACAGTAGGACCAATGGGAATGTATACCTGTCCGAACAAAAAAAGCTTTCCTAAATCGGTCCAGCTAGTTCTAGCAACTAAGTATTTAGAATTGAATTGAGAACCTCCTCCTTTTAAAAGGCGGTAAAAATACAGATTGTAAATAGTATCCACAAATACGATGAACTTCCACAAGGAGCAAATCAATTTTTCAGATTAAACGACATAGGGAGTAGGATCATGTATAAAACATTTATTTTTTATTTTTAGTAAATAAAATAATAATGAAGTAAGTATAGTAGTTGAGCAAACGTGTCCTAGAGTGGAGACCGCGACTCGGCAAGCGTAAAGTAGGACGCCCTCTAGTTAGATGGTCCGACGACCTGAAAAAGGTCGCTGGGTCTGACTGGATGCGGAAGGCGGAGGACAGTGTGCTATGGCGCGTGTTAGGAGAGGCCTACGTCCAGCAGTGGACTGCAATAGGCTGAAATAATGAAGAATAGTACTTTCAAGGGCGCAATACAGAAAGAAGGTTAGGTACATACAATACTGGGTTATTGATAAAATAAGAACAAAACATAATTTATATTTTAGTAGATTTTATTCCACAGAATTACTTACAGCCTTGTGATTGGCATTTTATTTTTCGTTGTTCGACTCGTAACAATAAATTAGTTAGATTTTTTATTAAATGTAAAGTTGTTTGTTTTACCAAATAATACTGTTTAATATAATATATTATATATTTTTTTTATTATTTATTATTTGGGAATTTAACAGTAGAGTCCAGTTAAATATTTTAACTATTCAAATACCTATTTAGCTGGATACACTTCTGTTAAATGACTGCAGGTTTGTGTGGACATAGTTTATTTACTCCACATTTGTTCATCAAATTATGGTGGCTATTATTGCTTAACTCCAGCCACATCTATATTTCAAAATTATCGGATGACACTTTTCACAGCAAAGAGCTGATTCCGAGTTTTTGTGAGTGACCAAACATAATTAATCGATCGACACAAGAGCAACTACAATTTCAAGAAACCTATTTATGACTAATTTGAAACTTTTTTATATAACCTATTAATGTATTGTATCTTAACTTTAAAACTGATTAAATCCTAATAATGTAAACGGATACTTTCTATAAAGTGCAGCAACGTAAGAAAACGTGTTTATATGTATGTGTGTATAAAATATAACCACAACTCTTATAATATAGGACCCATTGTAACAGAAAGTAGCATTTACAGTGACTCAAAGTCACAATAGACGTCTTCTTTTAATAAGGCTTTTAATATTAGAGTAACTTCATTGTTCTGTTGTGGCTTCAGCCCACGATATCGCCTACGTACCTGTATTGAATCTATCGGTAAATACCTGCTCCCGAGGGAACAAAAACATCTTATACTGTCTGACGGACAGACTTTGCCATGAACTAAATTAAATCAATTTCATTTTAATAAGATTTTTGATTTATATTGGCTTTGCATGCACTATGAGATTGACGAAATCTTTGGACGTGTTTTTCAACTCTCAAAACATAGAATGTATTATGTTTGAAATGTAATTTAAATTAGTTCACAAACTAAAAATGTTTAAATAAGTAATACCGCAGCGTGGGACGGCCCCCCACCAAATGGACCGACGACCAGGGGGTGATTCTAAGCCGTCGGAAACTGCCCTTTCCGTATCTGAGCGGCAAGGTTTACGAAGCGAGAGCCTAAATGCAATTCAGAAATCCGACATGGGAAAGTTTTGACATATAGATGTCATTAATTGTGGCAAAGTTCCAGCCAACAATTTTGCATCAGTTACAACTTCCGAGGAACATTATATTGAAATAAAGGGCTTATGAGTCACCCTCGTGCTAGGTCTTCATGAACCAGCATGAAACTAAATAGTACTATTAAAATTTACACAATCAATCCCGATAAAAACAACATGAAACTTTAAAAAAAAAAGAAGTATGTTACAGTACTTACAGTCAAAAATAAAAAAAATATTTACTTCGTCGACGTTTGCGAAGCAGCGTTGACAAAGCTACCTACTATCAAACTATTAGGAAAAATAAATGTTTTGTATTAAAACAATAGTAAATACTAATTAACGTTTTGCTCTTATTAGGTCCTAGCCATTACATTTATTTGTAAAAAGAAATAAATATATATTTTTTATTCGATACTACTACTACTTTATTCTACTACTTTAGTAAATTTTCTACCATTTTGTAACGTTACCTTTAAACACATCCCTTCCGAGGAGTAACCGTTCGGATCTATGAATAGCATTTTTGTTTCCGTCGGATCGAGTTCCTGCCTTGTGTCAAGCTATCAGTTTCCGATCGTAAAACTTTCGGACGGCTTAGAATCAGGGGGCCGGTCAGGATGGTGGGCGGCCGTCGGTTACAGGCGGCACAAGACCGTTGGCAGTGGCGTAAATTAGGTGAGGCCTATGTTCAGCAGTGGACGTCATTGGGCTGATATGATGATTATGAAATAATACCAAACTCAAAAACACGTTTTAATAGAAAACTAAATTTAAAAAGAAATAAAGAAACATAATAGAGTACAATACAAAATTTATAAGTAGGCCTTACGCATTTCTTGAAAATTTCTGAAGTATCAGTCACTTCAATTTTCTTAGGCAATTTGTTGAAAAATCTTGAAGCCATTCCTAAAAAGTTTTTGCGTAAAGGGCTATCTTATTTGACTTTTTTGTGAATTCGATTGTTGAGGTTTTTATTGTTCAGAGTTTGAAAATAAATCAGAGTGCCTAAAATAATTAGAATCGGGTTTGTTAATATTTTTACTGAAGCGAAATATGGTTTGCAGTCCTTTGTATTTTGCCGACCATTCTTAGACATTTCTTTCGGGCTTTAGATGAAAAATGTGCCAAGTAGGTGCAATGAAAGAAGATCTTGACGATGGCTATTGGTCATATTCTACATATATATACTCTTCGGACAGATTGAACTTCATGAAAAACCTTGCTAAAGTTTAGGTTCTGTTAGTTGAAATAAAATAACTAAGAATAAGCTGACTGAAAACAATTTATTGAAAATATGTAAATATCGCTATCTAAATTTTCGCCTAAAACGATGTTCGTTCTTCTATCTTCTTTACATTGTTCTGTAGCAGTTTATAATTGAACTAGTTACAATTAGGTGGGCTACTTCTGTCAGTAATATTAAATTAACATTATTTTCATAAGAAACTTTCCTTGCAAAGCTTCAGTTCATGAACAATAACATGAAGTGAGTGGAAAAGTCGAGTTTCCTTTGTTAGAGAAGGGACCTAAGAATATCAATTGTTTAGAAATTTAATACTTATAACAAAAATTAGAAGAGAAATATTTTTTCGTGATTGCCGTCATTTGGATAATGTACAATACAATACATTACTCACAATTAACATTTTTTTAATGATTTATTAAACATTTGCTTTGGAAATAGCTCTTTCTCTCTCTATATCTCTCAATACGTCGAACTCTTCAACATTCAAAAAAATCTGCGTCGTGTTTTTTTTCCAAGGTATTCCATTAAATAATTTAAAATGTATGTATATATCTCAAATTTATCTACAAAATGTTAAATGAATTATAACCTAAACTATACTAATATTATAAAGCTGATTAGTTTGTTTGTATGTTTGGTCAAATACGCTTATATCTGATACTGATTCGATTTGAAAAATCAGTATTTACGTAGTAATTTTATCAAAGGCTATAAAACATCACGGTACAATCAATAGGAGCTGACTAGTAGCTAAAAAAAAGATCCACAGGAGTGAAGCCTCGGGCAACGAGTAGTTTATATGTATATACATCTGTTTGTGATGATAGTGTAAACGAAATGTAAGAGAAACGTGATGATTGGCATAGACCACAAATGGTCAATAGTAGTAAATCGCCCTTTCTTCGACCTTTGAATCTAAAAGAACGAATGTAGACGAAGCAAAAGAGGTATGTTTGGATTGCACTAAAAACACACAGTCTTTCGCTTATTATATTATTCGTAAATATTTTCACGTTTCAGGTAACTATTCATAATTTGGCCCTTTTTCAGTACATCTGCTACAGTATTTGATCGGATTATGATGGATGACGAAATGAAATGAAATGAAATCCACTAAGTCTTCTGATAATATAATTTATTTATGGACATCAATATTTTTCTTAACATTTTGCTCTTAAAATAGGCACGTCAAAAATTTTATTTTATTTTATTTATTTATTTGGGATAACAAACAGTAGTACAATATAAATTATAGTAATGTTACATAGTTTATAGACTTACGTAGTTCTAATTATACTACTAACAGCATTATCCACTTATTACTATAACAAAATATTTATAGATAAAAAGGAGAATGCTACGTGTTGTGAATACAAAAAAAAAGGTAAATACAAGAGGGGAAAAAAAAAATCAAAAATAAATCGAGGTTTGTTGACATTACATATGCAAATTACATTAGAGATAAAAGAAATAGAAATAGTAAAAGGATTTTAAGTTTCTATCTAAAGTTATAGAGTTATAATATAATATACATTATAATTATATGAGTTACGGACACGATTTTGATGTATTTGTGTTTCTCAAAGATACAAACAAACACTTTTTAAATTTGACAGCAGAATTATTGAAAATATCGTCATTAATAAAATGGGTATTATAATTATCAACGAGCTGCCTTAAAGGTGTTCTAAAGCCTGCGTTAGTTTTAGAAACATTACTAGAGCTAGTGTCAATCGCTAAAAGACGATACGGGCGCACCTGTCTACGCATGACTGTTCTGGGGACAATGTAACACAGTTTATTTGACAAATCTGGACAGTCATACCTATTGTGAACAATACCATGCAAGAACATTGTTCCCAGAAGGAGCCTTCTGTTTTCCAGTGACAATAAATTGTATTTTTGGAGAAGGTAATCATATGACTGGTAGCTGTGGCAACATCTATAGTGAAGCGTTCTCAAAAACTTTTTTTGAACGTTTTCTATCGCGTTAACGTATTTATTATAATATGGATGCCATATAACAGTACCAAACTCAAGACAAGATCTTACAAGCGCTATGTATAAGTACCTACACGTATTAGGGTTTTTAAAATCTTTGGTATTACGCATTACGAAACCATACATCTTAAATGCCGAGTTGATGATATTTTCCACATGAATATCGAAATGCAACTTAGAATCCAAAACGACACCAAGGTCTCTAATTGAAGATACCTTGACTAAAGGTTGGTCGTGTAAGAAATACGAGAAGTTACAAATTTTTTTGTTTTTTGTAAAAGATATTGCTTGACATTTGGGCACGCTCAAGAACAGCTTATTCTCTCTACAATATTTTGTGAGTCGATTAAGATCGCTTTGAAACAGTTGCCAGTCATCAATATTGTTTATACTTTTGTAGGCTTTTAAATCATCTGCGTATAATAGAAAATTGGAGTGTAAAAAACAAGTATCAATATCGTTGATAAAAAGGACAAAAAATAGAGGACCCAAAATAGATCCTTGGGGGACGCCAGATGTGACAAAAATATGGTCAGATTGAAATCCATTAAGAACTACTTTCTGCGTACGATTAGATACATAGGAAACAACCCATCTCAAAAGATTTCCGCGAATGCCATTGAAGGCGATTTTGTTTAAGAGTAACTCATGGTCCACTTTATCGAAGGCTTTTTGAAAATCTGTATAGACAGCGTCAGTTTGGCAGCGATTGTCCATGTTTTCGAAAAGATGGCTTACAAAATTGGTTAAGTTGGTTGCTGTTGATCTTTTTCTGACAAAGCCATGTTGTTGCTTAATGATGATTTTATGTAAAAGTGGATAGATTTCGTTATGAATTAGTCTTTCAAAAAGTTTCGGTAAAGTGGACAATATAGAGATAGGACGATAATTTATTACGTCATTTTTGCAACCTTTCTTAAATACCGGTGTTAAGTTGGCCTCTTTCCAAATAGCTGGTAAGTGCCCTTCACTTAAACACTTCCGGAACAATAAATGAATTGGTAAATAAATGTGATCAGCAACATTTTTTAGAAAAGATGCTGGCAAACCATCTGGACCCGGTCCTTTTGTTGGATCTAATGCCTTCAGCTCACTATGTACCTTAGCGGCATTAAGTTCAATGTCAGAAATAATATCACAATTAACATGATAATTTGGTGGTGGGATCCACGAATTTAAGTCTAATGTAGACGGTTCATAAACTGATTTAAAATATTCAGAGAAAAGTTGACAAATTTCGCGAGGATCACTACTAAGAAAATTGTTATAACGTATGTTGTTGGGAATACCTGAATTGTTTTGCTTGTTCGAAATATAACTCCAGAAGTACTTAGAGTTTTTAAAAATACTTTGTTCGACATCTTCAATATAGTTAACATAACACTGAGAGCATTCTTTACGAAATCGTCGGCGGTATAGAGAAAATTGCTCATAGTCTGATAGATTGTGATATTTTTTCCATTTGATCCAAGATTTAGATTTGTTTTTGAATAATTTAATAAGAGGTTGACTGAACCAAGTAGGAAAAGAAGAAATTTTACACTTTATTTGAGGGACGTACTTCTTAATAATATCAAAAAGATGTTCATAGAATATATTTACAGCTTCTTCAGCAATTCGATTACTGAGAAGGTCATTCCAATTTATTGTTGATAATTCGTTTCTGATCGACTCATAATCAGCTTTTTTATAATTAAATTTCGTTATTGGACAATGTTGCATCTGAGTGTATTTCAAGTAGGGAGAAATCATAGCCGTGAAAGGAGGGTGAAAATTATCTATAGGGACTAAATAATCAGTAATTTCAACAACTTTACAATTATCATTCGAGATTAGCAAATCAAGTGTTCTGTTGCTAATGTTAGACATTTTGTTGTATTGTTCTGCATTTGATTCCGCCATAAAATTAAATAAACGCCGTGTGCTAGGCGAACCATCTATACAGCTTAAGTCATCAGTGCCATTATGAGACCAATTGATATTAGGCAAATTAAAGTCCCCAATAATATAAAAAAAATGTGTATTAGGATCATTTATCACAGTTGACAGCATATTAAAATATGAATTATATATATCTTCAGGTGTTTTAGGGGGTATATATACAGCGCCTATAATATGTCGTCTGGTACGGTCGCTACCAGGTAACTGTACAACCAATTGTTCAATATGGGCGTTTAGTTCAGTATATGTAGGGCTTATTAATGACGGGTGAAATTTTCGCAGAATAGCAACTAGAATGCCACCTCCTTCTTTTTTGCCGGTAGCGAGGCGATCTCTATCGCAGCGGAAAACATTGTAACGTTGATCAATAAACTCGTTGTCATCAATGTTAGCGGTTAACCATGTCTCAGTCAGTACGATTATATCAAAACTATTACTTAATATATTCATGTAGACTGTTTGGAGCTTTCCACGAATGCCCCTGCAGTTCTGATAGTAGATACTAAGTGCATCAGCCATAGGGAAGTATAAAAATAATAAAGTAATTACTATTGCGATTAAAAGTAACTCCCATAAATGTTACCACAGGCTTCCATATAATTAGAATTTTTTTATTCAGTATATTATTAGTATTTAATTTCAAAATCCTTAGACTAATCTTAACAACGTAGAAACACTTAAAAAATAACGCATGCTTATGAAAAATTATTACACAACTTTTTAAACTACGATTAATTGGAGATTTCATGCAATTTATCATCACTAATTTTAAATTTAGAAAAATCATTTTTGTTCCGAATAGCACACACAGCTGAAATATCAGTGCGTCGTATAAGGATAGTAGAATGCTTGATCCAACAATGTTTGAATCCATTTTTCTTTGCCTCGAGACGGCACTCACGAAAGAATAATTTCTTTTTTAAAGTCAGATGCTCATTTAAATAAATTGTGTGAGAAGTACCTGATATACCCAGCTGGTCGGACTTTACACCCTTAGCTAAACGGTAAGCACTTAGCACATTATCTCTATAGTGTATGGAGAAGAATCTTACTACTATGTTCTTCGGCTTCTCTTTATTAAATTGTTTTTGAGGAACTCGATGCACAGAAATAATATTCTTTTGTTCAATCGGAAACTTTATCTTCTCCCCTATCGCCTTCAGAATAGTAAAGAGATTCTCCCCCCGCCGCTCCGGGACATTAGAGATCTCTATGTTACAGGATCTTGCTTGTTGCTCCAGTGTGTCAATTTTACCTTCCAGCTGTGTTATGAGATCCTCGGAGTTGTTTGAAGCAGTGATGCCAGATTCCAGCACCACTATCTTCTTCTTAAGGTCTTCACATTGGTCAGAAGTATACTGCAATGATCCTTCTAGGTCGTTAAAGCGCTGTGTTGAATCACCGTCTTTGTTCTCCAGAATGGATACTCTTTTTTTAAGAATGTCTTGATCGTTGCGTAAAATTGATAATTCATTCCGGATTTCCGACGTATTTTTTGTGAGTGAGTCCAACTCGGTTTTAATTTCAGAGAAGTTCATATTCATGGATGCGAAGTTTGAATCCATGTCAGTTTTGAATGATTTCAAAGTATTCTTTAACTCACACGCAACGGAGTTTATCATATCAGTTAGGGTACATTCCGGTTGTTTGCGTTTCCGGTTAACGCCCAGGTCGGTTTCAGACTTAGATGGAGTTAATCGTAGATCGGGGTTAGAACCAGTCTTAGCGGGAGGGCAACTCATCCTGTACCACTATATATGCAAGTAAATAAAAGTGTCGCTCACTTGTCGCTGAATATTGTGGTAAAGGTCAATTGGTAGTAGGAAGCACTCGTTAATTTTGCCGCGATGCGAACATGTATTGGTGGTCCGGAGGCCCAAGTCCGTGCGTCGAAGCGGCGTGTCCGCAGGTTCAAATCCTCGCGGCGACCAACTTTGTGTAATTTACTTTGTATGGTTTACTCACGTTATTTCCAGGATTCTTGCAGGAAATTCCGCCTGCCTGAGGTAATTTCTTCATATGAGTGAGAAACAAATACTTATTTCAATATGGCCGCCGCGTCTAATGAACGAACCCGTAAGATAGTAAGAGAGGCGCCGATAAATACACTTGTCAACTTGTACGAAATATTTAAAAACAAATATTTGCGAGAAGCAGTATAGTAACAAACAACTAATAACACAACCACACGTAGCAAAACACCGGAAGAGAATGATAAATATCATGTTAATTATAACGTGATATTTTTGACGTGCTTGTTTATCGCTTGGATATTAATCCAAGCGATAAACATTAAATGCCATTTCAAATATGAGTCTCTAAGTTTGCGAACAACAACGATAACAACTTTTGACGTGAATGCGATAATCATGTATTGTCAGCTTTGTACCTTAGAAGGCGCTCGGTTCAACTCTTTCCAATACTCACTTGCTCTTTGAGGACGTTAATGGTTTTACATTACAAATTAAATATTGTTAAACGTTGCTGTCTTTAATGCTTGAACGAGTAGTGTAATTTATAAAAACACTATTGCGCCCGGCAGTGTTACCGCAGCTTAGTCTATGTGTGATAACACGACGCGTTTGACTCTAGAAATTTACACTGCAATGAAATTACCATTTTAATTTTAAATCGAAACGTGTGTTTTTCTTTTTATAAAGGTGTTACCACATGTTATTATTCGGAAAAATTGTCTTGGAGATTGTCGAATCAAAAATTCATTAAAATCTGTCTCGGTGGCACAGTCGCAATACATAAGACTTCCGAAATCTGAATCTTAGACAGATTTGATTCCCGGCAAAAAGAGTATCTGGTTTTCTGAGATTAAATTTTCAGTATCAAATATCTGGATATGAAAATAGGGGGCACCTAGTACATAAAACCGAACGTAGCTGAAATCTGGGTGTGATGTTCATCTACCTATACCATATAATATATACGGGGATAAAATGAGTGACGCCATGGTGTTTCACCATAAAAAAAAATCTCCTGAAAGTTATGAGACAACATAATTATGCGCTAATACATTATGATGCACTCTCTTTTTTTCTTAGTTTGATTTAAAATAAACCGTTCTTACATAATTTGAATTTTCTTTGGCAATTTCCAAACTTAAGTTTATTTAGGATTTTGAAAATTAAGCCGACACCAAATATTTAGAAGGTATGTATAGTGTATACACTATTATAATGACTATTATACTCGTATTAAATGATAATAATATATTATACATCACTTGATTTAATGTTTGTTGGTCTACCTTAAATTTAAAATCCAGATGTTGACATATGATGAGTAATACATCGTCACACGTCATAGATACACAAAAGCCAGACATTAATACAATACAACGTTGAAACAATCACTTCAAACGCTTTATAATATTGCCAAGACCTGTGGCACACATTGATCGTTAGTTTGTGTCGTCTGTGAAGCCTGCGGTTACATTATATTAGCACGAGAACAACTTATTGGCACTCGACGTTTAACGTTCAGCTCAAAGGGAAGTTGTAAACCTAGGTACCTAAGTACACATCGGTGTAGGAACAAATTTATTGTGATCATAGACTTAGTGGCAATCTGATAATAATATATTCTACCACATTTACACAGCACCATCTAGTCCCAAAGTAAGCAATTATATTTGCTTGTGTTATGGGTACTAAACAACTGATATATTACTTAAATACATTTTTTTTTGTAAATACATACATATTATAGATGAATTACACCTAGACACATAACAAACCTTTATGCTCATCACACAAAGATTTGTCCTGGGTGGGAATCGAACCCACGACCTCCGGCTTAGCAGTCAGTGTCACTACCACTAGACCACTAGACCAACAGGCAAGTCAGTGATGTTTCTCTCTTATAAAATATTTTTCATCTGAAAGATGAAATTAAATGAAATCTCGTTTATTAGTCTACGTCGTACGTCTAAGTTACAAAGTAACTCTTATGAAAGTCACAAGTTAAGAATGTAACAGGTTATCCGAAAAATAATGTCAGCAAATTTGCCTACGACCAGTTCGCTGGCAAGGTGGAGCTATAAGAAGAGCTGGCAAGAAACTCACTCCACTCTTTTAAAAATATATATATATTTTGTAAGTTGAAGTTGAATAATTTGGGTAGCGTGTAAAGTGATGTAAGATGATTTTTAATTAAATTAAAGTACCCAACAGTAAATGTCCTACGGCTGATATGATGATGATGATGATGACTTACAAACTAAACATTATACAGTGAGGTGGAGCGGCTACTATGATTATCTATTGTATTTATAAAGACCCGTAATTTATTTTGTGATGTGGTTCTGTGGCTAAAATTGAGATTTTGTCGTTGAAACATACGAGTGTTTTGAGTTCGATTTTCATGTGTAAGATGTACTTCGTAGATAAGCATAATTACTGTTTATTTTCCAAAGTAAAAAATTATGGCAAAGTGGTACTCTTTTTGATGATTGTGAGTTCATTCACGTTTAAAAATAATTCAAATATTGTTTTTTGACAAAATGGATGAATTTTGCAAAAGTGAGAATAGTTTTCCATTTACCATAATGAAGTTTGTACTCGTATACCCTATACTAATATGATAATATATTATTATGTTAGTATCATTGTTTAGTTGCATTGTGTGTGACATTTATATTGGCCGGTTTGTATATATCTGTCTTACATGTCATATCTTGAGCAGGTTATATCGGTATTATATATCTTATATATAATTAATCATCTTTTTATTACAAACAAGTGCTTGATCTAGTGATCTACTTTTAAAAAGTTACTACCAGTGGTTAATAATATATTGTGTATTATTAACTACAATAAATATAAAAAAATACAATGCACACTCAGCGAAAAACCAGCACTGAAAATACGCAACAATTAAAATAGATTCTATTAGGTATATTATTATCAAACGTCAAATCTTATTGCTCAGCCACACTTTCTGCCCTGTTTATTCGTCTAAATAGTCCCACTGCTGGGCTGGAGTCTCCTCTCCTAATCTAAGTATAATTTGATAGTATATCGGCGATAGGTTTGAGCGTAAATGTAGTACATGATTATTACATTAATATAATATAATATAATATAATAATATCAAATCCATTAAGGTGATTGTCGAGATTACAAGTATAGGGCGTAAATATAAAATTATGAAGCGTGGTTAATTAATTATTGTACGTATACTTTTATATATATTATGTACAATAATTAACCCAGCTGATGAGTCAGTTAAAATTGCTCACAGTATGTATTGAAATAATATCTTTACAATTTGTAATTTAAAAATATGATGGATAAATAGTCGTTCAATATAATACCTGTAATCGGCTCAAGATATAACAGAAGTAGTTTATAAATAAACTAAACAAGAGAAAATCTTTCAAATGTCAAATCTTATTGCACCTAAGCTTTTCCTCCCCAACTAATATTTTTTCCAGCTAGAAATAATCTTGGTAATGTTGAGAAACTCAAGATTTCCACTGGGTATTAGGATAATCGCAAAGCTATCGCTTGGCACTTTTTGTAAAGATTTGAGTTACGTCTATTATTTCAAGTGTGAAAATCTGAATGTGAGACCTCGTATGATTTAAAAGACGAGGTTCTTTTTAAGTTTTCAATTTTATGCAATACAAAACATTCATCTTTACAAAACATTTAGGTACGTAAGTAATAGTTATAGAAACAACTGAGAAATGTACTTGTGTTGAATACAAACTTGTCTATAACACGGGCCTTGTAGAAACCGCCAAACTATTTGTTGAAGACAGTGTACCGCACTGAAGGATGCTTCAACTTACTCCGTTTTGTCCTTAACTTAAAAGGAGTGCGCTCCACGAATATTTGTTAAATGTTTTGGTGATTTTCGGCTTATTCATTAAATATTAAGTAATTTCCTTTGCTTTGGTTAAATATTCTGTATAAATGCTAAATAAGTAATATAACAATTCAAACCCACAACACACATGACTTGAAGCCGCAACCACCGTGGTTGCAGCTTCAAGTCGTCAGATCGACAGCTGTGTCGTAATATTTTTTTTATTACGATACAGCTTCAAGAAGGTTGCAATGCAGATTTACATGAGTCACAGATTATGTAGACATTACATGTTACATGAGACACGATTTTGACGACTAACATAGTTTTTAAATCAACTTTTACTAACAAACTATGGATGTATATCTGATGACAGACATTTAAATAAAAAAAAATCTGTTTCAAGAGATTAGATAAAGTAGTGTATGAAACTGCACATAATTTGGTCTTAAAACTATCAGCTATAAAAAACTCGCCAGCGGCTAGTTTTTTTACTTACATTTCATAAAGTACTTTAAAACAATAGCTAAAGAGTATTGTAATAAGCATAGCCCTTCGTTACTGCTCCCGAGTTGACCGTTTCATACTAAGTATACAAACAATTTAAGTATTTTAAATGGTTTAAGTTTCGATATTTCAAGAAGAACACCAACAATTTTGCAACTTCGATTTTTCTCTTGGCTTGAGCAAGCATTTCGAAGTCACGTATTATATTCCCGTTTGAAATGCACTAAGCTTGTAGCATCGAATTCTTGAACTGGAACATCATAATAATATTTATTTGCGCGGAAGTTATTTATACTATAAGCTGTATAAAAGTGATTTTTAAAACTTATTTCGTAACAAGCATACAAACTTAGAAATCACTACACTAGTTTAGATTGATTTGATAATTTTTGCCAAACGTTGAGCATTAAATCCTGATTTCATCATTATCATCATCAGCAACCTATTGATGTCCCAATGCTGGACTCGCGTCTCCTCTTAATTTGATTCTTGATTTGATGTTATGTTACTAATATTTTAACATAGTTTTCATAATCAATTATTTCATAATTCTATTTGGATACTCATGATCTACATACATCTATTACATGGCTCATATTTCTATATAATACTTGTAATAATTTGATAATTTTAGGGTTCCCTATCAAAAAGGTACAAAAGGAACCCTTATGACTTCGCTCTGTCCCTTTGTCACAGTGTTATATCTCGGAATTTACATGTTTTCGAGATACAATTTGGAATTGTTGTTATAAAAACACCACTGATTCAACACTAATAAGATTTAAAATGTTTTATTTTCTCTGTAAAAGCGGCTGAAATGAGGAGTTATTCTTAGAAATCCCTTACATTGTTACCCATATTGTAGAACTGCATTAAAAATAATGAGTCCGCCATCTTACATATACTCGTATCGCCATGTTGTAGAATGACGTCCCACAGTTAACCATGTATTGTTATCCATACAATAGATTTAGTATCAGCGAAAAACTGAACTTGTATACAAAATTTCAGCTCAGTTGGTTGAGGTTATCTGCTTCAAAATTGATTTGCAAATTACTCGAACAAACATATTTACACATTGAAAGTTAAATAAAAACTTGTAAAAAGGAACACGGTTAATTCAAACACAGTTTATAATTTTTTGTTGAGAGCTTCTAAATAGTTATACGTCTATTTCCTAGATATTTCTCATATTGTTGAAATGTTACATACTTTCATAGCAAAATGAACATTGAAAACAAACTAGTAAATTAATGTTTGAGCACACACAAGTACCGTAGGATAATCTAAGATTGGTATGCACTCTCGCTCCGTACATTAAAACAGCTCCGCAATGTTTACTCAGTTCGCTAGACTACTCTAACAGACTTAAAACTTCCACCAAGCATACTATGCAAATAATAACAGCATTAAATAACTATGTGTAATGTTTGAAACTGCCGTTGTATGGAAATAAAATTGTTGAAATTGTTTTGATTAACAGATGAATGAGGTTAAAGGAAAAAAACCGGCCAAGTATGAGTCGGACTTGCGCACCGAGGGTTCCGTACAATATATTATAAGTTTTAATTTTTTTTAAAGGAAATTTAACAAATGAGTATACGAAGTACCAATAAGTTAAAACAAATATTAACTCGTACATAAAAGTGCACCATCCAGTAACGTCATCTGTAATAAACTCACACTCTTACTAATTTTTTTTAGACTTATCCTTGTGTACACCTTCCAATTTAGTACTAACTATTCAGTGATATAACTATACAAGTACGATATTCGCATATTTTCCTTTACTAGTGCAACTTGATATTGCTTCTTGGCCAAACTCATGATTGTAGGTCAACGGGAAGTCCCTATAGATTTTGACTTTCTCGATCGTCAAGATATGCTACAAAAATTTAGCTTAAACGGCTGTATCTTTTGTATGCGTTAACTAAGAACTCTGATTTTTCCTTTTGAGGTACGGAACCCTAAAAGTACAATAAAGATTAGAGACAATTAATTCTGATAAAAATTAAATAGACTTGATAGAAGTTAAGGCACACCTAACTACATACATTTTTAGACATCGAGTTATGGGATTGTTATAGGAAGATATATATATATTATATTTTTTTAGGATATCTTAATTAGATTGTAAGGTGAAGATTTATGTAAGTCCTAAGCTTTATCAAGGACTCAACTAAGCCACAAAAAAGTAATGCGATGATGAAAACAAAAACGACCTACTGCCAATTTAAACTTACCCGCTCTTGAGTTCTGGTGACTTCAAGCAAAAACAACACTAGGTAGTGTAATGCTGACCACTGAAACGGCTACTACCCTATTGCCAGCACAGTAATTTCAAAATCATCCCATAAGCTCTAAAAATATGGTATACTTTAAACCCATTCAATTTTTTTTTGTTCATTTTATAAAGACAACCTCTAATAGAGACTAATGCCTGTATCGCAGAGGCTATACAAATTCCCTATTAACGGACACAAGGTACATCCATCTATACAAATATCTTGAATCACACAAATATTCTTCCAGCGTGGAATTGGATTTCCCACGTCACTCAGTAGTGTTATGTTAGTTGCGAGTTGACCACCTTAACCACTGGAATAGTGTCCTCGGTGGCAGAGAAAACATTTTTTATACGTTGTATTTATTATTTACATGAAGCAAAACCTTCACTAAATACAAATATTTCATAAGCAGAAGTTGGTCAAAGAGCAAACTATATCAAAAGCAACAAACAATTATTTGTCATGAGTCTCAAGTTGTCAGTAGCCGCTGTCGTCGAGATACAAAACTGAAGTAGGTATCGTGATATACCAACTGCTTAATTAAAGTGCTCGAACTACGCGAGAGGTAAACCTCTTAGTAAAATGTTCTGAAAGTTTTGCTGCATCTTGTAGCTTTGTTTGTGAGTACATTTCGATTCTAGAATATTCTGGTAATATTCATACGTAAATGTACAAGAATTTAAAATAAATTGCTCATCCGAAGCGACATTCACATACTATTTGTAAATTATATTATTTTATACCTATAAACCTTCCTCTTGAATCAGTCTATCTGTTTAAAAAAACCGCAAAAAAAAAAAAAAAAAGTTTTAAAGATTTAAGCATACATAGGGATATAAAGCGACGTTGTTTCATACTAAGTAGTGATACCGAGTACCAAGTACTTATTAATAAAATTAAAAAGGTATAATTAGATATATCTTATTACGATTTTAGTATTTATTGAGGTAGTAACGCGGCAATGTTGCCTTTGGGAACCTTTCCTCAGGAATATTTCCATTAACCGGGCACATTTCCAACCTCTTAGTTGATACTGAGAATGATGCAATATATGCAGCAGTAAGGTGAATTGCATGATTGAAATTCATGTAATAAACTAACTAAAACGTTCAACCAGACAAACAACTCTTCTGTTTTATAATATTAGTAGAGATATAAATCAAAAGGCATACAACTACTTTATATTGTCGTTATTATTATTAATACTGTAGATTCCGTGGTAGAAAATACACCAGCTAAGCTTACAATTGCAGAATAAAGAATCTTATGTAAGAGATTACTTATTTACTTATTGAACATTTTTTCCACTAAGGAAATGTTCTATTTTTTTAACAAATACTTGCGGGGGCGTTCAAAATGTTCATAATTAAAATACCTCTCAGACTTTCGTTTGAACTTAACTAAACGTGGGTTCACGGCAATAACTCTTCGTTGTACCTACCAGCGCTTAATACGCAATGTTGAAAATATCTTTATTCTGCATAGAATTTAATTATTCTTACTATAATGTAGTTCAGGCATCTTCGGAGTGGCTGCACTTATTTGGCTAATTCTTTCTTTGTTGTGTTTGTAATTGATAGGACAAGGTTTTTATAAAATTTTCAGGGTCTGATGATCTGCACATATCTGAAATGTATGAATTGTGTGTGTGATTTACATTTTACACCTCTTTTTATTACACCTCTGCCACCCCTACGGGGCAATCATCCAACGTTAATTGTAATATTCAACGCATTAATTAAAATCTATTTTCGTCTCATTTAATATGAGACGAAAATAGATTTAGTATATCAACAAAGTTTTTAATTTAGAAACTCGTTTTAATAGACAGATTTTAATAACAGAACCTTTAATCCAAAGACCCTTATAATCCGATCGTAGCGGCCTTTCCTAACTGCTCACTATATAGATGGCTACTATGTAAAACATTTACATGAGCCGTATGCACACATTTTTTGTAGGGTTTCTTTGGGTACATTTTTATAATAATATCAAGATAATGGCAAAAAAGCTTGATATTTATCATTTCAGTTAACATAGCCTATGGACGCCTACAACATAAGGAGCATCACATATGCGTTGCTGACCCTACATTTCACTAGTATATGGTTGATAATTTCTTTCCAACTCCTCCATTTACTTCTGATTAATATCGTTGCGGGTTCCAAGACAGTAGGTTAGGCATTCCCTGGGACTACCGAGTGTCATAACTCGGTGTTCGGTCATCTAGGGTCATCACAGTTAATCCTAGCTCACAGGAGTTGCAGTGGTGGGCAAGAGGGTAGGATTGTTCCGTAGTATATGATTGAATATTATTGAGTTTTGAGTCGTCATCGTAGAAAAATAGAAAAAATACATTCATACATTCATTGTAAAAGCGATGGTGGCTGAATGGATAAGGGACCGGCGTGCAAATCACGGGGTCCTAGTTCGATCCCGACCGGCAGTACCAATGTGGATTCCACTTTGTGGAATTTATATGTACTAATCAAGTGACTTACCATCAGCTAACGGTGAAGGAAAACATCGTGAGGAAACCCACATACACTAGAAGAAATTCTATGAGTATGTCTCATCCACCAACCCGCACTAGGCCAGCGTGTGTGGATTATGGTCTAAAACCACTCTAGATAGAGGAGAGGAGACCCGAGCCCAGCAGTGGGACTTAATGGGTTGCTGATGATGATGATGACATTCATTGAAAAGAAATATATGTTATTAGAACGTCATAAACTGTGTATATTTTTTTGCAATTTGTGTGCGGTTTTTTTCATTGAAACTTTGTACATGTTGTGTTCAGAAGCACAAAATAAATTAAAAAACACGTGATTTTTGGTTTTTGAAAGTTCAACCCCCAACGGAATGAAATAATCATAAAGGCCTTTTTATCTGGGACCTTTTCTATTTCCCAAAAGCGTTGCGTTAATTGAGCAAGTGAGAGAGTGTGCGTTTGACAAAAAAAGTTTTAGAGTTGAGAGAGCGAGAATGAGTATGAATTAGTGAACCGGTCTCTTCAGGGAGAGCTTAGCGGTGAGCGGGAGTAATATACATTGGGCTTTGCCCATAGCGGCATATCCGAGAGTGGTTTGTATACCAACTACCGAAGAGTTATGCTGAACCGAATAAAAGCGGGAATAATTCGTTGCCTATCAAACAATTTATCTTACCAGGCACGTTATAATGATCAGCCTAGATAAAGTTTGCAAGTGAGTTAAATGCCTAGCTAACAGAATAGACATATCGAGAATCGAATCGAGAGTGCACTTTAAATTGCGTAATTCCAAATGAATGATTTTTGAGTGGACCTGTACCTGTAATAACAGAAGGCACGAGATTTATTTTTAAATTTAAGCGTTCACAACAAGCCTTCCTAAAGAAATGACTCATTGAACCTATATCTAAAAATAACAATATAGTGTAGTATTATTGCTCGAAAAACGCGCGGGAACAGTACTTGTCAAGGCTTAGTTGCTGGTGTCATAATTTGAATTTACGTGGGAAGCGCTGTGTGTCTCTGATAACGTTCAGTCTACACGCAGACGAGAGTGCGAGTGAGACTGACAGACAATCCGCGCATGGCGGACCCACAGCGCTGCCATTGGTGCGGGCGCGAGGAGGGCGGGGGGCGCGGTGCGCTCGGTGCGATGCGGCAATAGCGCAGTGGTTAAGTTGTCAGAATTGTAAGTGCGAGACTCGGATAAACGCGGGAAACGAGATGTGTTTGAGTTGGCATTGTTTTTGTAATGCAATAACAAGTGAGGTTTGCTTTTACACATAGAACACCTTCTGGATGATTTGCATGTGTTTATATGATGGAATCCTAGACAGTTAATACAGTAGGAATGTTGACGAACAATCTAATTTAGTAAGATAATAATTTACACAATTAAAATTGTATAAATTACTCTTAAATAATTAAAACTCTCATATAACTGTCACCTGGTGGCGGCAGCGAGATACTGCCTATGCCACTGGGTGACCGCCGCGAAATGACATTTACGTTAAAAATATTATAAATTATATTCAAAATGATTTGTTTATCTTTAAGTTCATTAAGTTAGCCTTCTCTTGGTACCAAACACTTATAATTTTATTATTCCAATAAGAATTTAGAGACTTAACAAAAATCTTTTAGATCTTAGAAGAAATTCAGGAATATTCCGGTCTGCCCCACCGGGGGACAGATCGGAAAAAAAATTTTTGGTCTGTCCCACCGTTGCTCATGGTGGGACAGATCAAACTTTTGTCACTACTAAAAAGTTCGATCTGTTCCACCATTTCTCACGGTGACAGATCAAACTTTTTTTTCCTGTTTGTCCCCCCATAGAATTTAATTTAATTCTTAAAGGTAAACCGATACATTGTTTTTTTGGATTTAATAAATGACTACATTAAATAAAAGAAAATAATAAATAAATAAATTCCATTATATTAAAACATGGTTGAGAATAATTTACACACAATTTTCGTTTTCAAAAAGCCGGCTTTTAGGAATTCACTTGGTGCAAATAAACATTAGATTTTTAAAAAAGCAAACAAATATCGGTTCTCTCCTTCTAATGTAATAATGCTTATTCCGCATTACTAAAATTATAGTGCAAATTTACTATCTTTAGAGGTGAGGCGTCATCACGTCAGCGTTAAATTAGTGGTAATAATTTAGATGAAATGATTGAATGTTGTTATAGTTATAACTAAATAACAAGTTTCAAAGTTACCTATTGAAAATTATCAATAAACTGGGAAGAAATCGCAGATGGGTAAATTCATATTATATGTACTTTGTGTGTACCTTGTTAACAATTTCAAACGTCACGATGTTTAAAATTGTTAGCAAGTTATAATGTTTTTTTAATTATTATTTTACCATATTCACAGAGCGCCATCTAGTCCCAAATTAAGCAATTATAATTGCTTGTGTAGGTACTAAACAAGTGATAAACTACTTAAACACATTTTTTTTTTCTAAATATAGATGTATTATACATCTTATAGATAAATTACACCCAGACACAGAACAAACAATCATGCTCATCACACAAAGATTTATCCTACGTGGGAATCGAACGTACGACATCCGGCTTAGCAGTCAAGGTCACCAACCACTAGACCGACAGGCCAGTTAAAAAATGTAAATGATTAAAACCCCTAGAACAATATAACCAATTTAAGAACAAACTGGATTTAATAAATATCTTAAGAATCAACGGAAAACTACAAGAGAAGGCAGGATACAGGCATCATCAGTTGCACGTGCACGCAATTGCCAGCCTGATAATATTTAATAATAATAAAAGATTTTAACATTGTCGTGGATTGCTTCAAATTCTGGTAAGAATATGTATTATTATTAACTCGTTGATTTCATGTTTGCCATCGGCGGCCATTACAAATTGACAGATTAGCTTTTGTACCATTGACGATAAAAAATTATAATTATTATGGGATATGAGTATTCAGTAGGAAATGGCGGAAATTAGGTGAGGCCTATGTTCAGCAGTGGACGTCATTGGGCTGATATGATGATGATGATGATGAGTATTCAGTAACATGCTAATTATGTAGGTAATCAATAATTACGATTCTTTTATTACGACCTATGTAAATAATAATTGGTAAATGTTTATTTATTGAATCACGTACATAATTTGTATACAATTAAATATAAGATAATTATCTTATATAAATTACTAGCTTTCACCCGCGGCTCCGCTGTATCTATGTTCGTCGGTGTGGTCAAATCACCCTTTATATATGTGCAAAGTTTCATATCAATTGGGCTAACGGTTTCGAGTTTTAGGTTTTAATATGACATTTATTTTCATTTTTGTAGTTTATCATATTTTTAGATTTTAGACTTTCGGCAAAAGTACTAAGGCTAGTATTTGCCAAAAAATTATTCATGATGCTTTATTATAGAAAATAATATGTATAATAAACTATATTTAATAAAAATGTACAGCTTGGCAAAAAAGAATAGAAGAATCTGATAATTTATATGGCAACTCGTGTAGTAGCATAGAATAAATAATAGAGACTAATACTTATGTACAACATCAGTGTCAAGTGCAGTTTGTGCCTGGTGAAATTAATATCAGTTTTATTAGATAAGTTACGATAGATATTTAATTTAACAACTTTTATTTATTGGACTGTGGCTAATTTATAAATACAGAAAAGAAAGAAATGCTATTATTGTTAGTATTTTATTATTATCGCTAAGTTCAAGTAAGTTAAATCAGAAGACTAATAAGTAGTTAAAGTAGTAACACCTGCTGTGGTTTATTAAACTATGAAACAGAAAATAAATATTTATAATTTCTTAAAATAAAAATGATTATAAACCGATGCCACTAATCTTATAACTTAATATAGTCAATCAATCAATCAATCAGTTTATTCGCTTAAAATGTAGTACAAAAGACGTTACAATAGTCAATTATTTCATTCTTAAAAGAATTATATTAAACTGTGAGGGGACAAACAGGCAAAAAAAAGTTTGATTTGTCCCCCAGTTGCTCACGGTGGGACAAAACGAACTTTTTGATAATGAAAAAAGTTTGATCTGTCCCACCGTTGCTCACGATGGGACAGAACGAACTATTTTCCGATCTGTCCCTCCGGGGGACAGATCGAACTTTTTTCATTATCAAAAAGTTCGTTTTGTCCCACCGTTAGCAACGGGGGACAAATCATTATTATTTCTATAAAGGTTACTGATTTTATTCAAATTTCAATTCTGTTATAGATTGATGTGTGAACAACTAGGCCAGATGAGTTGTTAGTTACGTTTGTGCAATTTGCACGCGTCTACCTACCACACTCGAATCTCTCAAAACGAATTAAAATGTTGATTCTATTTGTATCTGAATTATTGTAAGCTTGCTTCTATTTTTAAAGCAAATAGTAATTGTTTACTGGCCTGTATGAATAAATTTTCATACTGTTAGCTATCATTAACCGCTAATATTTACGCTAACGCCATCTATAATCATCTTGGATTTGAGCGCCATCTAGTGTGTTTGTAGAGACACAATTACCTTCCTTGAGTTTCAATCACGATGACGCAATCTAGTACTCAATATAAGAGATAGATGCCACTCTTTCATAAAAACTTAAATTTGAAAATAAATGATTAAGTAAGGCAAATTAGCCATAATAACATATTTTTTTCTTTTGTTAGTATAGATTTATAAAATATTTAAGTATATTATATCGTTTTTCTATAAAGTTCAGGTTTTGAAACGAGTAATGTGCTAATATTGAGAAGGCTATGTCGAGCAGTGAACTGTATACTGTGTATATTATTTAAAGGCACAAATAGTATATAGAATACACAATATTATTTGGTGATTGATAAAATCGTACTCCTTTATTATTACTATTTCTAATGAAATCATCATGCTTCCTTAGATACCTACATAGATAAGATAGTAAATATTGAACTCAATATTTTTATTCAAACACCTGGTATGTCTTAAAGAGTAGCATATTATGTGTAATTCCAGAGGCTCGACTAATATATATAAATGTACTCTGTGGGCTAGACTATAACATAAACAGCTGTGTGTGAAATTTCATACAGATCCTTCCAATCGTCCTGGCGTGATTTTGTGACAAATAACCATCCATCCAACCAAACTTTCACATTTTACAATAATAAATAGGTAGGTACTTATCAATTAAAAAAAAATATTTATGTGTAACGGATATAGACCCGTGCCCAGTAGTAGGACATTTATGGGTTGAAATGATACCGATACATAAATTCTACTTATATGTGAACCTAACCTAACCTAACTTTGAGTATTCATTGTATTCTGTTATAGATTGAGATCCCAGAGCTCCCAAACGTTACTTATTTTCTGAGAAACAAAATGTAGACGAGAAGGTACTGTTAGTATGTACTATGAACGTACGCGAGTATCGCTAGCTTATGCAACCTTTAGATGATAATAATATTGGATGTTATTTATTGAAATCTAACTGAGAATGAATAAGCCTTCGGCCTGAGACTTAAATTCTCGAGAAAGGGATTGAGTTTTGAAATTGAATGAGTGGGACATATTTTATTATTTTTAAGTGCTTTTATTTCTTACCATGAGATTTGAGTATCCTTAAGAAGTGAAGTACATAAACAAGAAAGTGAATAAATTTGTTCCAGGAAGAGCAGCGTTCTGCGAGATCCTAAATAGGATGAGGTGCGTCTATCGTAGCTATAGAACGTACGTGGAGAGAAGCGATTTTGATTTCCTGTGATTCCGTTTTGTCATTATGATTGATTTTAAGTTTTTTTACAGGCCAGGTGTTAATAGGAGTGGACAGCCACGGCGGGCCACGAAACCAGAGAGCTCGTTGGAGTAACAGGACGTGACACAATATCAGCAGGATTTTGTACACCACGAACGTGATGCCAGTCAGATGCTGATAAATATTCAAATCAAATCATTTATTCAAAATAAAATACAAACATTAATATATTAGAACTTATATATTATGTGGCTAAAACTATTTATATCCGTCACTGTAATAGGATAATAATTCCTGTATCACAGGCAACTGCAGAACAAATACTTAAAGAATATAGGATATTATATATATATGTATTATTTTTTTTGAGCGATACTATTAGCTACGAAGGTATGAAATAAAATTTATGAGCAGGAGAGTGTATTCAGGTAAGAGTTACCGTGGAATCAGAAATAGCGTACTTACTTATATTTGATTTATATTACAGCGTTTACTAAAAACAGAACGGACTGAATTAATTAAATTTGCGAGTAGAACCGCAGCGTAGAGCTCTAAGCGCGCGAGAGTTTTTTTTGTATTCGAGACTTTAGACAAAAAACCTTGATCAATATATGTTTGAATAATTGCGTTGTCTTCAGCGCGTAAGTCAGATGAATTGATTATTACACTGTGCGTGGCCCAACATGCACTTGGTCAGTTTTTTGTATTTCGGGATCCTTTTGCAAAATTTTAAGACCGAAAGTGGATTTGAGTGCTTTTTGCGAACTTTGAAGCGTGTGCCTGAAATTACCGCCTCTTAGATGTGTCTGGGAGTTTGGTTATTGATTATTAACATTATTCTGTATAATAATCATATATAAAAGTTAGTTCTGTTACCTCTAATAGTATCACTGCCATCTGTACTGAGTAGCTAGCATTCATAAGCAATGATGTATCCATTAAGAGCTAGACGTTACTAGTTCAACTTAAGCTACATAGATGTCGCGATAACCAAACCGCCACGTAATATATTTTAATAGTTAAAATTTAATATAATATGGGGATAGGGGAATATCTTTTACCGTCAAGAATCTTAATCGAGAAAAAAGTTAGAATCGAGTTCATTTTTTAATTACAGAGAAATACGGCACAGCGGGGTTTGACTGGATGAGGAAAGTGGAGGACCAATTAGTGTTTTGGTACGTGTTAGGAGAGGCCTATGTTAAGCAGATAATGCAGCATGATGATGATGATGACGTCACAGACAATAACCCCCGCTCAAACTGAGCTGCTCGCTTGAGGAAATACCTCTGCTATAATAACATTCTTGTGTTCCTTCTGGTGAGTGTGTACTTTGAGCTCATTGAGGAGGGCAGAGGTTTGAAAGTTAACCAATGCACTAGTGATGCCACTGGTGTTACAGGCGTCCATAGGCTACGGTAATAGCTTACCACCAGGCTATATGCATTAATGCCAGCGTCATCGTGGGATCAAAATTGTTTAACAATCAAATTGTTAAATAGCTGGTATTTGATTTGATTTGATTTAATGTTGCTACTTCTCGCCCTTTTCGATATCCGACGGTCCAGTTATACCAAAATTGTAAAGTTTTAACAGTTCGCCAACTACATATTTATCTTGTCGACTGTACTAAAACATCCCCAAGAGTAGGAAATATAATGTTTCCACTACAATTTCAGAATCTAGATAAATTTTTACAAATAATTATTATCCCTTTTTAGGACCTTTCCTGTATAAGAAAGTAAATAAGGCGTTATCTATATTTGATTGTAATTATTTCAGATGTAAGTCACTTATTTATAATTATTTGCAAAGTTTGTCCTATGATCAAACCGAAAATATGTTAGTTGTAATCAAATAAGCTGTTACATATTTGTAATTGAATTGTTTGTTTAGTTTTATTATGATTTTTTTTTATATAGTTTTTACACAATACTTGTTCTCTCTACTTTGTAAGGAGTACAAGAGTGTATGACATTGGACTGCCTGTAGCACAGGTCTTATTACCTAGTACAGGCTAATTATCTGTTTATACATATGTATTATTATTTCTATACTTAACTTTATTTAGTAAGCCCAATGGATCGGTAAATTTAAATTGATTGTTAACTAAAAATATGAAGTTACTTATAAAAAAAGGACTAAGTATCAGGTTTTCTAAACTTTTTAGTTTCGGATTACCTACGTTTTCAACCATTTTATTTTATCATCTACAAATCTTAGATTTCAACAGCCAACAAAAATTGGCTTTGTTTTTATTTACTACTAGCTTATGCCCGCGACTTCGTTCACGTAGTTTTTGATATTATTTGAACCTTTATAAATACTTTGTAATAAGTACAAACCTTAAAATTCCAGATATCCCCCACTACAGGGTTTTATTTTAACGTGTAGTGGGGGATACCTGAAATTTCGTTTTAAACACCACGAAGTACACACATTTACTCGTTTCTATTGGAGCGGTATTTGCGCGATCAAATGTCCATAGAATCTTATAAAGTAATGAGCACTAAGTTTTCGTGGCATCACTGTGCCGAGTTACGTAGGCTCGATTCCCACACGCAACATATATTTATGTCATTCAAAGATATTTGTTTCAAGTTCATGTGTCTATTACTTGTTATGTTTGTACAGTCCCCGTGATAGCGCTTGTTTCTTAGAGCGGGTGTCGTCTTGTTGAACAAGTATTTATTTAAAAAAAACAAAAAATCAGACTGCCTAAAAGTTGCTTTCGACAGTCAATTTAAAGCAATGAATTCGAAGAATACACTAGTAAAATGTATATAGGTAGGCCTAAACCTATTAACCTCTATTTCTAAAAATAGAGATACGGTGATGAATACAAATATAACAATACATTGCACTTCAAAATCGGTCAAGCTATTAAGGTTACAAGAGACAAGTGGAACTGCGGGCAATAGTTAGTGCATATATAATTAAATTAGGCTATTAATTAGCTTTCATTTGAAACCCATATTGCGATAGCACTAACAAACGTCTGTTTTGACAGTTTACATCCGCCATATTGGTTTTTGTTGACGTCACATAGCCTATGACACTCGGAGGAAAAATACAAATCTAATGACACCTCACACTTTAAAATCAGCCAAGCCGTTTAGGCTACAGAAGGTCACAATGGAACAGACATGCCCACATACATAAATACATACCTACATACATACATACGCGTGAAAAACATTACCCTCCTTTTGTAAGTCGGGTAAAAAGAAAAAATATCTGGACAAATGTGACAAGTTTCAAATTATCTTCAATACAATTTCTACAAACACACTTTAATCACTTTAGAGATTGAATTTCAAAAAATCATTCCTAAGTACCTTCAGCACCTAACGAATATTACTGTATCCTTATTTTGACTGACTGTCATCGTGGCGTAGCGGCCTAACATCGCTGTGCCAAGTGATGAGTTCGATTCCCACACAAGGCAAATATTTGTGTGATACATAGATATTTATGTACTTTGTGTCTGTTGTTGTATGTTTGTAAATTCCACTGCGATACAAAGTATGTAAGTTAGTGCGGGCGTTGTCTTAAAAAAAAAATCTGGTTTTAAGTCCAACGATTTAGGCTGTACATTGTCTCGTAATTGTTTAGTATGATGGCCTGTTTGTGTTTAAGAAAGAATCTTCTAAGTGTTTCCGTTGCTAATATCTCTTTCCTATTTTTCTTGTTGACATCAGACTTAAAAGTATCGAGTATCGGAGCCGCAGGCTAAACCTAACTATTTAAGTTTGTTTTGGTCTTGGAAAGCGCAGCGTGGGATGGCCTCCTACCAGGTGAAGCGATGACCTAGTAAAGGTGGGTGGCCGATGGTTACAGGCAGCACAAACTCGCTCATCAGCAACCCATTAATGTCCCACTGCTGGGCTCGGGTCTCCTCTCCTCTACCTAGAGAGCTGAGAAGGTGTAGGCCATAATCCACTAATGCTGGCCTAGTTCGGGTTGGTGCATCAGACATACTCATAGAATATCTTGGTATGGTATGGTAATCCACATTGGTACTGCCGGTAGGGATCGAACTTGGACCGCGTGATTTACACGTCGCGCTGGTCCCTTATCCTTTCACCGCTTCCACCGTATCATACTACGACATGCCCAGTACCAAGTATAGTAGTACACCCACTACACTAATGTGCGAATTTAGGAAACAAACTCGCTCGCTGTGGCCGAAATTAGATGAGGCATATGCCGTCATTGAGCTGACATAATGATAAGAAACTTCAACGAATATTTAAGAATTGAAATTACCTGAATTGGTCCAGCCATTCTCTAGTTATGGTGAGATGAAGGGAAATAAGGATTAATTTTGTTATTATAGCTGTTGCCCGGAGCTTCGCTCTGGTCCGTATATTCCCGTCCCGTATATTTATTTATTTTACTTCATACAAAGAAATTTTGTACAGGCGGACTTAACGCCTTAGGCATTTTCTACCAGTCAACCATTGGGTGATGCAGAGAAATCGTAGAAGTAGATGCATAAATAAAAGTAACAGGAGAGTGCAACTAATAATTACACATAAAATTCATAAAAAGATAGGTGCAGATGTTTAGATTAACTTTATTTATCTATGAATACATTGAGTATATAGCCTACCCAACACTAAAAGCACTTTTTAAATCGCGTTATGCCGTGAGCAAAGGCAATAGGGATTCATTTTATAAAATGTTAAAACGCTTAACTGGTATCACAACAACATATTATTATCGAGTACGATTTCAACGAAGCATTTTTTTAAATTAAAATTTCATGCTCTTTGTTTTTCAATATCTAAATAGCCCTTTCTGTGGTAAGTATTAATTATAGTTTATTAAGTATTCAAAATACTTAGTAAATATAGGTTAGGTAAAGTTTTTCCACTGTTGAAAATGTACGTGATTATATAGGGTATGGTTGGAATAATGAATTCAACTTAAATTAAATTAGTGGAAGTTAATTATTATATATATATAATTATTATTGCAATTTTCTGATACATGTAGAATTTGTTTAAAGATTTGAAATTTTAACTAATATTGTTAGCCAAGGGTTACTACTAATAAACGTACTATATAACCTACGTAGAACAAGAAGTTTAATTTGCCCAAATCTACGAACAGCCAGTATACTATCTATAGTAGGTACTCGTGGAGCGACGCGACGCCCCGAGCTTGGACACCGGTAGGCACAGGGAAACGCAAAGAGTGGTATTGTATCACATTCTTAAAGATTTTTTTTAATCCGTCGTAAATTTTGCACAGATAACTACTACTTTTGTAATAAAGTACTTTGAACTTTAATAATTATTTGGTAAAATTTCGAAATAGATGCACACATTTTTAAATAACTGAATAATAAAAAAAAAAAACTGAATCAAGGAATTGAATTACTCTTTGCATTAATAATTATGAATCAGACTTTTTTAAAGTTAAAAGTTTCTCAAGTCCAATAATATTTATCACGCATACATTCAAATTATTAGTCGAGTTCAAGGGTATAGTTTTCTTAAGGTATACAACTTTGTTTTAAAGATTTTTTAATATTATTCATAAATTATATTGTCAAAGGCAATTCTATGCGCGTCCGAGACAGAATACTAAAATATAAATGATAGAAGATGCGCCAAACATCTATATTGAAAAATTCTTCGTTGTCCGATCATTGGAAAAGTTCGATATAAGAGCCCGTCCCCATTTAAAACAAGACTTTGCTTTTCTTGTACAATTCTACTTTTCGAATACTTAATGTAGATATACCCCTTTTCATCTTTTCCCAGAAGTTTCGGGCTCTTTTAAGTTTCGTCCAGTGGAAATCATGTTCTGTAAAAACAGTAACATGACGCGAATCGGTTTGTGCGATGTTTGTAACAGGTAAATTGTGGGACGATCAATTTAATAGGATAGTATGTACCATAGATTTTTAGTTCATGTTTTCGCAGATTTTTGTCTATTGATATTTCTACTCCTATTCGAAAGGGGACGTTTCCTCGTAGAGGGGTTAACAAAACATGTTATTATGCAAGTCTAAAAGTAAATCAATTTAATGGCAAGTGATGGACGATAAGAGTCGATATTATGCGGTGGAACGTGCGTTCATTGTCGTATATGGCGTAGCGAAACAAATTGCGAACAATATTTCAAGGCTTAGTTGTTAGTGAAACTTAATCGCCTCTCGCAGGACACTCTCAAATTAAGTTTAATCGCACCAAGTGAGGGGGTCAGTTAAAAAAGAGGCCCCCTAATCAGGTCCGCGCGAGCACGCGTTAGGTACGCACTTACATAATGAAAGGGGGAAGCGAGGGGGTTAGAGGGAGCCGCTGGGGGCCGTCATCTGCGTACACCCTGTCCGGCCGCCCACGATCGATACCTATACGTGTGGACTTTATGTAAAAAGCCTCCTGCACACCCGGAGGACGCCGACCATAAGTGTCGAGGAACGAGTCGCCCCCAGGGAGAAGGCACGAAATATCTTCAATTTTCGAGAGAAAATTTTCCAATGCGGGGGCGAGAGCCTGCGGCGGAAGGGCTGCGTGGCTCGCTCCGGACGCCTGTGTCCGAAAAATGCTCGAACCTTAATTGAATTTACAGATTTGCCTTTCGGAACGCACGCCCGACGCCCGTACCTACGCTGTTTATTGCGGCCGCTCGTTATGACTCTTTACGAGCCGAGCCGATGTGCCCGATAACTTTTTATTTATTTATAAACTTTTTTACTTATTTTAATACAACTACGGTGAAACAATTGGGTATCACAAGTGATTCCTAAAAGTATCATTAAACAATTCATAGAAAATGGGCGATGAGTTCCTCAGTTACGATTAATAAGAAGTTTGTTACGACCTCCTTCGTCGTTTTAATCCTTATGGGACCTACTGGGTACGACGCGCTACTGACACGTTTCACTCCTTTACTGATAATGAAAGTTACTGAATACCAATATAATGCCTACTTTATTGCTTAAAGGTATTTTTCTTGTCGTTGGTCAACAAAATTAAAGGCAGCAAAAATAGTCACATCAATATATTTTTGGATCGTCCGGTACAGGTTACCGTAATAGGTGGTGAAATATGAGAAGAGTTGTATCTTATAATTTAATGAAAGCCTAGTACTGTTTACAAAAAAGTAGTTTATAAATACTTTAGTATTATTCTTGAAAATTTGAACGCGTAACTACTTATAGTAATATTATTGTTAGTTTTACATTTACCCTTTGTGAAGAGAAGTGGGAAAAAAGACAGTAGTTATATCGCCGGCCTACTTATTAGTGGGGAACCCTCATTTGTGACGTCATCTCATTCAATTCTTTCGTCGTGTAAACAAACCCGTGAAATAAGTGCTTTGGAGCTTATTGTGGGTTCACAATTTGTTAAACGTTAGTTGACAATATGTAACGTTGTTAACATTACGAAAATAGGATTTGTATTTTGTCGACAATTTAATTTGTATTGTCTGTGTAGCGTGGTCAGTGTTTGAATGATAATTTCGTATCACTGTTAGGAAAAGGTATTAAGTGAAACCATTCAGGAATTTCTATTTTGTATTTTATTATAACATTAGGTATGGTTGGGAATTAGGTATGGTTTATAATTGTACACTGGAATTGCTAATATTAAAACTTATTTTTCACTGAGGCTGCGATTTATTAAATTATTGTTTCTAATTAGAGCAGTAGTTCCATAATGATCAGCAGACTGGTGATGGCTAACAAAACTGGTCAGCGAAACGAGCGCGCGATCTGGACCGCCAACTTGGAAAATCCGCCAATCACCCATTGAACTTTTAGTGGGTCATTACAAAACATAGTTTATTGGTCAAAGGGCCCTCACTGCTAAAATGTCAAGACCTTACTGCATTAGAGTGTTGTTAACTCATCGTTTATTTCACAGCAATTTTCAAAATATTATATTCTTTAATTCCTATACTCATAGTATGTAAAACTTATCAAAATATCTATTTTGTGAAATGAAAAAAAAGTGAAATTTAATCATCAATTTCCTGTATAAAGCTTAGAAATATTTCCTCAGAAATAATTTATTTTATACGCTGTTTGTTACTTTATTTAAGTATTATACCATCCTGGAGAAAAAAGAAATAGATAATATAATAATAATATATCGATCTTATCGGCTAGATGTTAAAGAGTTGTAAGGTCGATTTCCACGTCCACATGTCAGTTCTCACAGGTCTGGGTGAAATTGATGTCAAAGAACTGTTCTGTTTCTCACAGTACAAAAATGTTACAGTCTTTAAAAATCAAAGCGATATAATACTTCAAACATTCTTTTATCACATTTCAAGAATATTTCAAATGATGATACCGCCTACCTCTACTTATTTTTGTTTTCTCAACGCATATTGTCCCAGTTCGAACATAGGCCTCCTCATAATTATCTCCTCTCCACAGAACAGAGAAAGGTTTCTCTCCTGTCTCTCTTAAACAAGATACCACCATTCGGTCCCGTTAGCATTTAAGTCGTCACACAATTATTTAAGCCAACAGGCACTTACTTAATTGACTCTGATCAATATTTGATAATGTTTGTATAAACAATTAATTACGTACCATACTGCTGGTCACTAAATTTAGTTAAAACAGTGTCCAAAATCCTAAAGAAATTGGCAAAAAAGTTACAGATCAAGTTACTCTGGTAGATACGATATTCTAATAATATCCAGTTTTATATGAGCCCCCGATGGGAAATTGGTACATCAGCAAAAGTTTTCTAGTAAGCGCCAGCCCTCGCGGAGTTTTACAAACTGTAATTCTAATATTTAATTTTAATAGAATTAGGTTTTGTATCTACTTCACGTACAAAAATTAACATGACATGTCATTGTATTGAATAATATTTACAATAAATTTAAGGCATAAGATATTCCTTACAAAAACTAAACTATTGTTGTATTAAACTATACATAAGTAAGAATTTGAAAATAGTGTAGAAGCATGTCGGACCATGCTCAATATAGGGCGCAGCAAAAGAGCGTATCTTCATAGCACTTACATCTTTTCGTTGAGGAGCGCAGTTTTTCGGCTATTAGGTACTCAAAAATGGTATAAGTATCCGTTTATGTTTAAAAAAAATATTTTAGAATTTATTAGGTATTAATTTTAACTCATTAATCTAACGGTGTTCTGCTGCATCACTTTCATCATTTCAGCCTATTGCAGTCCACTGCTGGACGTAGGCCTCTCCTAACACGCGCCATAGCACTCTGTCCTCCGCATCACTTTAGGCTACCCAAATTATAAATTACAAAAGATTGTAACTATCCATTTTTTTTTAAAGTGTGGCTTGTTTTTCTTGCCAGTTAATAGCTCCACCCCGTCAGCGAACTGGTCGTAAGAAAATTTCTTGACACTACTTTTCGGAAAACCTGTTACATTCTTAACTTTCATAAGTATTACTTTGTAACATAGATGAATAAACGAGATTTCATTTCATTTCGTGTTCAGCAGTGGGACGTTTATGGGTTGAAATGATAATGATGATTATGAATGCGAGCTATAGTCTGATACTTATAGCTGTGTGGTTTAAGAGAGTAGAACTAAATGCAGTTGTATTGTTATAACATCATATTTGAGAGCAATTGAAGGACAGTAACGCCCCCTGTGAAGTCATCACTGCACAAAAAGCTGTCACAAGGTAAATCACGAGTGAAAATTGCCCCTACAGGCGCTGCAATCACGTGTGGTCTCCTAAATGTCAAATCTCATTGTCTATGTTGGATGCGGGTTAATTTGTAAATAAAATACTTTTTGATTACAAAAATATTTATTGATCAAACAAACTTTTAGATTCGGTTATTATAGATTGGAGTCTTCTTAAAGTCCAAATGAACCCAAGCTCAATGATATACCGTCGTTTTAGAAGAGATTTTCCACCATCAAACTTTATCAGATCAGCCATCTCCATCAGATGGTCACCATCAAACTCCATCAGATCAGCTCCATTTCATAACAAAATTGCATTGTCATGCAATTTATACAGCCTTCATCGTTGTTAATGTGAAACATGAAAATAGAAAAAATAGGTATAAACTACTGATACTCGGCAATATTCGGCTGGCGTGCAGTAACAATAAGCATGAAAAATGTGTACAGTAAAACTTGAATTTTGACTGGCCTATTGGTCTAGTGGTTAGAGACCCTGACTGCTAAGCCGGAGGTTGTGGGTTCGATGCCACCCAGGTCATATCTTTGTGTGAAATCAAAATTTTAAAAGAATTAAACCTCACGAAGTTAATATATATATTTATATTATATATTCAGAGAGAATAAATCATTTATTATTATTTTTATAATAATAAATTTTTTTAATTATTTTTTAATTTATTTATTAATTTATTATTATAAAAATAAATATATATATAAAAATCATTTATTATTATAAAAATAATAATACATGATTTATTCTCTCTTAATATATAATATAAATATATATATTAACTTCGTGAGGTTTAATTCTTTTAAAATTTTGATTTCACACAAAGATATGACCTGGGTGGCTTCGAACCCACAACCTCCGGCTTAGCAGTCAGGGTCTCTAACCACTAGACCAATAGGCCAGTCAAAATTCAAGTTTTACTGTACACGACTCGGTCTATTAATATTTCTGGTACAGTTATGATTTCTTTTCGTAATATATTTTTGTTTAATATGGGCATCTGCTAGACTTTGTCCTGTATAATACAGATGTATTGTATATCTGATTACAATGACCAGGACAAAGTCTAGAAGATGACTAACAATGCACGGTGTATATGATTTTTTTATTGTTATTATATTTTTATTTAATAACAGAGTAATGTAATTTTGTACTCAAGCTGATATGATTTAGTGTATTTAATTTTTCCAACTAATTGTATATTGTTCAGAAATAATAACTTTTGACTTATGTAATATTTATAACATATCATTGAAGGAGCATCCAGTCCTGTGGGACGTATCCCGAGCGAAAGGGTACCCTTTTAAATGGCCCAATGCGTTTGAAAAATTTCTACTTTTAGAAACTGATTTGGTTCTTCTATTTATGTATTCGTTTTTGTGATTGTATCTCCGTAGCTGTCGTAGACGTTTGCGTAGCGAGTGCTACGAAATATTTTATGAGTAAATTTTTGTTGACTTTCCTTGGCTATCTGTTGACCAATAGTTTTCTTTTTATTTTATTATAATTTCATATTTTTATGCCCGTGAAAATTCTTATTTCTAATTACATTTACATATTTTAAATACAAAAAAAAGTCCATTTAACGAAATATTAATCTGTTTTAAAACGTAATATGACGTCTAATAATAATAACATACAATCAATATACTTACTAAATACAATATATAATTAATGCAAAAAACAGTTACAATTCCGGAAATGTTCACCTGAAAATATAAAACAATCTCTCTAAAAGGGTATATTATCATAACTACAGCCAACGTTGAACTCGAAAATCTTGCTAATTAAATTAAAATCACAATAACAAGTTCAAACGGAAACATAAGAAACATAAAAACAAAATTATGAACCCTTAAAAACCTAAACATAAGCAGTCCAGTAATACACATCAAATTTGGAAACTGGTCGAGCAGGAAGTGGTATGATAGTCTTTCAAGATTTTAAAATAAAATAAAGCTATAAAATGTTATAGTACAGAAGAAGACATTTCATCATCATCTTCATTTCAACCCATAAACGTCCCACTACTAGGCACTGGTCTCCTCCAAAAAATGTGGAAAGAATTTAGCCTACTATACCACGCGGGATTGTTGGCACCAGACGGGTTGGTATATAATTTTCGAATATTCCTTTTCTCACAGTGCTCTTGTCTGCATAAGGTTCCTTTAGTTGCCTTTTACGATACCTGCGGCTTGAGATGGGGTAGTGACACTTAATGTCACTACCCCATCTCAAGCCGCGGGTATCGTACAGCTGACAGTCGCTTTCTACTAGCTACAACACACGCATGCGCTCGCGCATTCTATCTAATCACACAATTGTTCGCGCAGTACTTGAAATTATTTATTATACACCTAGTTAATTACAGTCCACTAGCATTTTAATTTAACCACACCTGAGCTTCGAAGGAGTAGGTGATCATAAACCTCGCCTACATTTTGGTTTGGTAAGATTACATTAATGTAATCTTATAATTATATCGGTCACTACACGGAGAAAAGCTAATTTACTATTGACGTTGTTAAAAGGCGATTAAGAAAGTAACCTTAAACGGACAAGAACAGTGCGAGAAAAGGGAAATTCGATACAAAACCCTATACCAACCCGTCTGGCCAGCGCGGTTATAGTCGGCTAAATTCCCTTCAAAATCTTTAGAGGAGCCCCTGCCCAGCAGTGGGACATTAAGGGTCTTAATGATTATGTGTCAATATAAGAACAGGGAGACAGCAAAAAACCACAGTAATCTTTCATAAATCTCAACATCGACTTGGATGGAGTCGATACTGTTATCAAGTGTTTGAAAGTGACAGCGGCCATATTTAAATTTTTGATTATGATATCGAATCCGACTAAGTCGATATCGAAGTTCATAGTATACATTTTGAAATCAGAACAAATACAAGTAAAAATGAAATAACCTAAATGACAGAGCGTCCGTTTTAATCACACAACCCCATTCGATCTGTTAGCAAAAAAAGAAAAAGACTTTCCTTTTCCTGAGGAAAAAAATCGAACGTGATTTAAGCAAACCGAAGCGGGGAACGTTTGGAAGCAACACACGAGGCACACGGAATATATTCGGAGTCGCGTTGGGATCCTATTTAGACTGGCGGTACCTACCGATAGGGTGGGCAGCTATAGTCCACGCACATGTAAAATAGCTACGCACAAAGAGAAAGTTGCTCTACTTTGATTATGAGTACCTACAACATTATTTTAACATATTTTTTATTGGGTAGTGAAAACAATGTATCTAGGTTATAATAAAAATGTTGTTTGACGGAATAAATGTTGGACGGAATTTTATTTAAAACTACTTAGCACTGCATTATATTTCAATTTCATTGGTAATTTAAATTATACTCATAATACTACCTACATATAAATATCAAAATAATAAAAAAGGAAAATTAATCCAATCCTAAAGAGTGTTTAAATTACCTATCAAAGTATGTGCCACACACTAGATGTATGTTAAAAACAATTTTATTCTTCAAAATAAGAAAAACAATACCCGTCCTGACAGTCGGGTAAAAAATGTTTTTGGGTAAAAATTAATGCGATATACGGTATTGATCAGCATTTTGGCTACAGTACCCTATAAAAGACAGTTTTAAAGTGAGTGGAGAGATATTTTTGAAAAATTAAAATATTTGTTATTCTCTATACATTATTCGACTAATGTGTACATGTAGTTGTTATTTCATTTGGGAAAACTAACAACAGTAGATGTAATATAGGTAGGTCAATGTACCATCCACAGCATTTCCACATATAACTATAACGTGTACAGTGATTACCCACGTCTAATTAATTATAGCCCAACTCGTATATAAAACATTTATTTAGGTTTTTGAGAATAGATATTACATGATTTTAAAGACGTTACGAAAAGAGTCTATATAAAAAAGTGAACAGTTATTCATAACTCTTCTTTCTTCTTCTTCTCTTTTACTGCAATGTTGAGCTACAACTACTGCAATGAAGGGATTAAATTCGGGTTAGTTTACTGGCATAACTAACACCAGAAATAAACCCTTCATTAAAAGATTTTAGCCTGTTTCTTTCTTCTTTACTTCTACTTTCTTCTATTCTTAATAATAAAGAGGGAGATGTCGTAGTTGAAGAAATTTCACCGAATATCCTACAAGTTTACCTTGTGACCTCCAATAAAATGCAGACAATTAAGAAGTGTTGTAAACAACTCAATTAGTTTAATATTTACAATGATGGATACTACTGCACTAACTCACTCACTGTGTCATAATTAGGTGAGGCCTATATATCCAACAGTGTGCGTTATTTGGTTGATACGATTATGATGATGATTACTAGACAGACCCGGTGTCTGGTTGGGTCCGACTGGTCATGTTATTAGTATTTACGTACTATTTACTTGTTATAATTATAAAAATGAGCATAGGATGTTTGTTACCCCAATTATACATCATAATCATCATCAAATATGGTTAAGCACACGCCATTCTTTCTTTATTAAAATTGTAGTTTAGCTTTAAAACTACAATTTTACTTTTTTGACTGTCACCGTGGCGCAGTGGTTAAGGTGGTTGCCACTACATCGCCGTGACGTGGGTTCGATTCCCACACGAGACAAATATTTGTGTAACTCATAGATATTTGTTTCGAGTCTGGGTGTACTTTGTGTCCGTTAATTGCATGTTTGTAAAGTTCCCCGCGACACAGGGCTGGTTCCCAAGTGCGGGGGTTGCCTTTAAAAAAAAAAAAAATAGACCATACAATGGACTAGCAAAAGCGCCACAAATATCGCTATGTCGACTGACGTTGGTGTGGAAATGGATTCAACAGGAGAAAAATATTAGTGTGATTTCTAGATATTTGCAAGTTGTAGTTCTAGGTGGTCTATAAAAAAAACAAAAAGGATGTTTGTAACTCTTCTTTCTTCTTCTTCTCTGTTCTGCAATGTTGAGCCGTCATCAGTTCATGAAGAATTCGGACCAGTGTTAGTATATACTGGCAAAACTAACACGGGAAGGAACGCTTCACTAACAGATTATAGCCTACTTCTTTCTTCTTTACTTCTATTTTCTTCAATTCTTAATAATAAAGTGGGAGATGTCGTAGTTTAAGTAATTTCACCGAATATCCTACAAGTTTACCTTATGACCTCCAATAAAGTGCAGACAATTAAGAAGTATTGTAAACAACTCAAATAGTTTTAATATTTACAATGATGGATACTGCTGCACCTTCTCACTCGCTATGGCAGAAATTAGGTGAGGCCTGTCCAGCAGTGGACGTTATTTGGATGATATGATAATTATGATGTTGACTAGAATGACTCGGTGTCTGGTCGGGTCTATCTTTAGAAGAACTCCTTCTCTTTTGTCCTCTCGTCTAAAGAGTAGATTCGACCAATACCACTTTACCAAAGGACTTCCATGATGACATTCCATGATCTTCAGTAGAAGTGAAGTTCGGATCTTCGTGTGAAACTTATACCTATAACAAGGCAATAATAAAAATTAATTTTATAGCTAAATACATGCTAGCAGGGTTTGGTCATCGGGTCGGGTAATTTTCGGAATAGTGCCACTACCGCCGTCACATTTAATTAATCAGAAGTGAGGTGAAGTTGGAAAGAATTTCGTAATTAACACTAAGCAAAATGACTGGATGCGAAAGGCGGAGGACAGAGTGTTATGGTGCGTGATAGGCGCCTACATCCAGCAGTGGACTGCAATAGGCTGAAATGATGATCATCATGATGAAAATGCACGACAAAATTACCCTTACTTAATTACTTGAGGTTTGGTTCGGCGATAGCCAAGCACAACGCAGCGGTACGGACGAATTCATAATCGTATAAAAAACGTCTGCATCAGCGGTGAAGATTGTTATATGAGCGACGTCACAAACCGCACACTGCAGCGTTGTGCGTTTAATATTACCGAAACAGACCTTCAGTCTCAGCCATGCTTACCTGTTTAAATATGTGGAACCAACTGAAGAGTTATCTGGTTCAGCTGATCTTGCATTTTATCCAGTTGAGCTAGCATTGGGAAGGTAGCGGGTGAAGATGATGATGGACGCCAGGTGGATTTCTTCTTTTCACTTAGCCTCATGTAACAAAAAGGATGTTTGTAACTCTTCTTTCTTCGTCTTCTCTGTTCTGAATGTTGAGCCGTCATCAGTTCATGAAGAATTCGGACGAGTGATAGTATATACTGGCAAAACTAGCACTAGAAGGAACTCTTCACTAACAGATTATAGCCTGCTTCTTTCTTCTTTACTTCTACTTTCTTCTATTCTTAATAATAAAGTGGGAGATGTCGTAGTTGAAGTAATTTCACCGAATATCCTACAAGTTTACCTTATGACCACCAATAAAGTGCAGACAATTAAGAAGCGTTGTGCGTTTAATATTGCCAAAACAGACTTTCAGTCACAGCCATGCTTACCTGTTTAAATATGTGGAACTAACTGAAGAGTTATCTGGTTCAGCTGATCTTGCATTTTATCCAGTTGAGCTAGCATTGGGAAGGTAGCGGGCGAAGATGATGATGGACGCCAGGTGGATTTCTTCTTTTCACTTAGCCCCATGTAACCAAATTCAGTGTAACCACCGCACTCAAAGTCATACAACCTGTATGACTTATAGACGCTGTAGATTGGGCCGTCAGCGTTAGTGAGTTGTAGACCGCAACAAACGTAGGTATGTAATCAGCGCGACGAGTTTTTTTATTTAGTGAAGTAACAGTGTAATCTGTAGTGATGCCAAGAGACTACTGACAACAACTCTGTTAAATGTCTATTTTATTGACTTGGGTATGACGTGGAATCATTGTTCGATATGCTATTTTACATCATTGTTTACTAAAGAATAGCTCTGATTTCGATTTGGAATATGGATAAGCGGCTTAACCCTGTGATCCCCAAAATTTTTACAATGAGTTTTGCGTACAGTTAGATATGCTATCGTGATATGGATACTAAAATTACCCATCATTGTTACTGTAAGAATAACTTGACGACGATGTATCTAGATTTGATCTTAACTTATGCCGTGACTTAAAAATTACTTGCGTCATGAAAAAGATTATTTGAATATTCTGAAAAGATTTTATACAATGATCGCTAATCTGCTGTTTAGTACGTAGGTAGCAGTTACAAATGCATTGTTTATGACAAAAGAAGTGCCTCGATCTACATTACAATAGAGTAATAGAGCATTGCAAAATCATTCGGTAGAGGGAATGTAACTTATACTTCAATATTAATCTTTTAAATGCGAAAATAATAAATCTTTATATATATTAAATTATTATATAACGGGTCTACGTCACGTATTATATTTAAGGAATATGAAAATACCTTATTTGTTTGCCCGACGTTTCGGTCGAATTACACCGACCGTGGTCACGGGCTGACTGGAGCGGCGGCCGAGCATCGTTCCTGATGCGTGCGGGTTTCTGCTACTACCCTCACTTTGGTCATTTATATTTATAGTTTTTCCTTAAATATAATACGTGACGTAGACCCGTTATATAATAACTTAATATGTGTACAAGTCGCGAAAGTTTAAAAAAAATCTTTATATACATAATTCTTCTGTATGTGTGTTGACAGTGAACTCCTCTTAAACGGCTGCACTAACTTGAACGATTTTTTGTGTATGTGTTCAAGTGGATTCGAAGACGGTTTAGATTCACAAATAAAAAAAAATATAAAAAATGCGATCGCTTGGTAGGTATATCATGCAGGACAACGTCTGTCGGGTATAATATAAAAATAAATCCTTAGTTGGTCGTTCTTCAATTCTATCAACTTCTGAAAGGTTCATCATTATAATTTAACATTTAAACACTTTACAATAGAAAGACCATCGATGTGCTATAATTATAAGGGCATATAATAAATATAAGGACAGTATTTAGATATCATTGTATGTTGACTATCACTGAGGAGTGAGGCGGTGCGGTACCTGGCCGTACCGAGTGTCGTGGAATTGATTCCCACAGGAGGCAGAACTCAGTAAGGTGCAATGTAATATATTTATATTTAGACATAATTATAGCCTAATGTAAAAAAAAAACATCCAATGTATTTTAACATAAAGTTTAAAAATTTCAACAATATTTGACTTTATAGACATCCTATGCGTGTAATAATAACAAAATATTTTAAATGGACATTTTTAAATGTAAGTACCTATATTATTTATTTTCGATTGAAAACTTTATTAATATAAACATAATTTATTTATATTATTATAAACTCTTCAGCTTTATAATATTAGTATAGATTAAATTTTTTTCCACCCTTTCAATACAACTCTACACACTCATCACTAAACTGAATGGTTAAACTTGGGTAGAGCATAATAGCGAGCGTTTGACTTGAAGCTTGGTACTGGGGGCTACTTCTCTGTTATATCTGCTCGTCCAAGATACATGCCTCGCATAGGCGCACTCGTGTTACCGGCCGCGTCCTGGCCAGCGGGGCGAAACGCGCGGGACGCGGGGCTCTCATACCCCACTGCCCCGCAATCCACCCCGCGCTCGCCGCACCCCACTCGGCCCCTTGGCCACCCTGCGTCATCTAGTACGGCGACTAGCCCGCTAGGGTTAATTCAAACTATTCAAGACTATTTGAATATTTTAAATTTTTTATTTTAAACTTTTTCGAATTTTGTATTGAGTCTTAATTTGAATTAGTTGTTAATGATTTAGACAAAGGAACGACTGATTAAACATTAGTTTTTAGATTTGAACAGTGAAGTCAATTAATGTTCGTTGTAGTATATAACCAGGGTTAATTTAGTGTGTGGGTTATTGTAGTTTTAGAAGTATCTATGAATTTCAACCTCCTCACCTTTCAGCTTTTCAACTTGAAATTACTCAAGGAAAGTTGACATTATAGTTTTCTTTCTCCTTTTCATCGTGCTTCTAATAAAACAGTGACTTTATGGTTGAATTTTAAGCTTCAGACTATTTGGGATTAGTATATACAACAATATTTACCAAATAAATATATTTTTAAGAACTTTGAATTTTAAAATAAAGTTAAGTGTGGTAGCCCTGGGTGTCCGGCGCGCAGCCCTGATTCTGTAGAACAGAGAGCGGCGTGCGTGCCCGGCTCGCTGTAAACAGCCAACCCTCGTATGTAGGGCGGATGGACGTCCCTAACCCCCCAGAGAAAGGGGTGCCCCCGCTTCTTCCTTGTTCCTCCTTGTGCAAATTCCCTTGACGATGGAAATGTGCTCGGCCACATTTTATACAATTTCTAGTCCACGCGTCGAATTCTGTCCACACGTGTTGGCTATCTCTTCTCAACTATGACCCTCAAGACGATCAGCTAAAATAAATCTCATTTAATCGAGACCTAATACTCATAGGCGGGTACTGCTTTTAAATCCTTGTGAAACTATCAAAACATAAAATTTTGATTGTGTAAATTTTCTAAGCCAAGTCTCATACCTATACAAATGCACCAGCAATTAATACTTTATAGTCATTGTAACTTCTTATTACTTTTCTTGCATTTACTGAAGTAATTTTCCTTTGTCCTGCTAACAAATTTATTTTACGACAAGAGGTAATGGATAAGGTCTTAGGTTTCCTAAGAAGTAGTTTAATTTTAATATTTATGTATAAACGTTAACCTTTAATGTTTAACTTATGTGACAATTTTGTAACAAAAAATTTACAAAGTTTTTTTTAAAGGCACACTTCAATTGAAAAAGGAGTTCAAAAAGAGTAATGAGTAGTTGAGTGCTGCAAATGATAAAGATGCAATGAACGATGACTGAGATTAAAATTTGATCAATGAGGCAAACAATGAACAGTTCTAATAAATACTCTATTGAAAAACTAGTCAAATAAGGCCAATGCTGGCTTTAGCATCTAAGTTAATATATCTTAAGACCACTTATGATCTTAAGATATATTAACTTAGATGCGATTTTTCTAAAACTAAGTTTCTTGGTTAATAGTGCAAATAGGTTATATTATTATATTTCAAACAGTAGCAGAAAAAAGAATTTGATTAGATCGAACCCAATACAATGGTCCAAGTGTTAAAAACATTCGCATCACTTATAACATATTAATCGACTAATTCCCGTCTGAAGGAGCTGTTATGAATGGAACAGTTATTAAGACTTGTTCAGAACAAATAGCTTCGGCCGTTGACTTTCGTTTCATTCATTTCACGCGAACTCTGCCCCTAGTTTACCAAATATTTGTGCATTTATTTTCTCCATTGCTTATTTTGTCTTTCTTTTTGAATATTTTTTTTAATAATTATATTATTATGTATAAATATATTATTATTTATTTTTCCTACTTGAAGAATTTCTATAATAAAAAGTCAAGTTTCATCTACCTATTATTTACATTTCTATAACATTCATCAATCTTAATACCTACATAAAGGGTTAGTTTTTTTTTACTGTGAATATCTTTATTAGAATAATGTTATTACTTTTTTTTTTAACTAAATAAAAACTATCTACTTACCTATCTACAAGTACTATTTACAATATAAATAAATAATAATAAATATATAGTAGTCCAGTACCAGGAGCTAACACCCGCGGTTCCTCTCGCGCTGTATGTCGATAAAGCCTATGTGCTATATCGCCTCTTTACAAGAACAACGTGATAAATAAAAAAAACGTTTTCATGAGATGTCACGTTGCTCTTGTAAAGAGGCGATATATCCTTTAAGCTGTTCTATCGTGATTTAATAATAACCATCCATCCATACATTTTAACTTTCTCATTAGTGTCTAATAATTTACAGGTTACTAATCTGTCCAAGAAATATGTATGCAGAAATGTGTGTCTATAGTTTGTACTAAGTGAATACTTAGTTTCGGGTAAGATTAGCCCGCCACCCTATTTCCCGTGGGTATAGTAATACGCGACTAAGGGATTACGTCATTGTGCATGGGCATCACCGGCCGGCTGTGAACTGATTATATCAAACCATGATTTCTAATAATAATTGTTCTGCCAACCGTAACGATTATGATAGAAATAGGTTTTCATATCTATTAAACCATATCACTATTATTTACAGAGAATTCGCGTTGTCTTTATTTATATTTCGCAATTTTTTTCAATGTTTGGTTTTTTTGCGTGTATGTTATTTATTATAACTTAACTTATTCTGAATACTCTGATACTAACCAACTAACAAATAATGGATCTCTGTAATCTTAATAAATAAATGAATAATAATTATTATTATTATTGCCCCTTAATTGTCTGTATTAACTAAAAAGTTTAAGTATACCTCTTAGCTCACTACGTAATTTATTTAAGAAACGTTTGTTAGACTTTATATAAATAATACTTCGGATAAATTAATTCAATATTCAACCAAGCTTCGACTTAAACAAGTAAACAATAGCGTCCATTTTACAATGTTGTATAAAATTGATTTAAGTTCTGAAGGAATTTTAAATAAATAGATCGACACTATTAGTTTTTTAAGGCAAAACTAGGTTAGTCAATTAAATAATGCTTTACGACGTCCCTAGTTGTAACATAATATTTCATTTTACATTCTTCACATAAATAGATATAAAAGCTCTGACTAAAAAAGTTGAAAATTATTTTGAAATCGTTTTTAGAGGTCCGTAGCAAAAATGGCATGTCCGTCCGTCCGTCCGTACAAGCATTTTTCTTAAATACTACTCGATGTATATTGATACAAGTGTTTCTTTAAAAAAAACAAAAAACCCGACTGCTATATTATTAATTATTTGTATATTATTACTTCAGTTAGTTAGTTAGTGCTACAATAGTTTAACTATTTCACTTAACTGAGCAGTGGCTATATATAAAGAACGATGGCAGCGAAACCTCACACGCCGATGCATGATGTTATATAGCCTACAAACAAATACACTCTTCAGCTTTATAATATTAGTATAGATATAGAGATTCGGGGATGAATACGAATATTACAACAACACCTTGCACTTCCAAATCGGTCAAGGTATTTAGGTTACAAGAGACAAGTGGAGCCGGGGGCCATAGTTAGTGCATATATAATCGTATTAGGCTATTAATTAGCTTTCATCTAATACCCATATTGCAATACACTAAAAAAAATTCTGTTTTGACAGTTTACGTCAGCTATATTAATTTTTTGTTGACGTCACATAGCCTATGACCCTCGGGGGAAATTACGAATCTAATGATAGCTCACACTTTAAAATCAGCCAAGCGGTTTAGGCTATAGAGGGTCACAACGGAACAGAAATGCCCACATACATACATACATACATACATATATACATACATACATTCATACATACGCGTGAAAAACATTACTCTCCTTTTTGGCAGTCGTGTAAAAATTAATTGTGTGAGCCGCTACTAAGTTTATGCGCTCTTTTGCTGCGGAACCCTACATTGAGTATGGTCAGACTTGCTCTTATCCGATTTTTTTTTTTGTAATATATAGGATCATAATGGAATATTATCTTTACTATTATAAAACTGAAGAGTTTGTTTCTTTGTTTGTTTGGTTGAAAGCGCTAATCTCAGCTACTACTGGTCCGATTTGAAACAGTTATTTTAGTGTTGGATATCCCATTTATAACTAAACGGTATAAATATATATATATATATATATAACTTCACGGTACGTCCAATAGGAGCTGAGCAGTGGCCAAAAAAAGAACGACGGGAGCGAAACCCCCGCAATAGCTAGTTGTTAAAAGCCAGTAAGTTTTTTAAGCAATGGGAATTTCAGTCGCTTGGAACAACGATAAAAATGCATGACACTGACTTTAGAAAAAATGCTCTAAAGATATCTAATCTCAGATACGATTTTCCTAAAACAGAAATTCTTGGTCATGTAGAATTTCAAGCAGTAGCAAACAAATACTAAGAGTATTTTAAATGATATTTAAGTAGGCTGTGAGTAAATTACTAGCAACAAAATATTGTAATGAATCTCTGTCAAAGGTTGTTTCAATTAATTTCAAGGTAAATGGCTGTGACTTGTAACTGTTTCAGTTTCGAGCGCTATGTCTAGAACTGGATACATTTAAAAACAACGTAGTGACGTACACTTGGTGGAATAATCGACGTCGTCCAAGTGCTCGAAATTATAATCGCAAAATTATGTTTTGTTAATAAGCAATACATATACGTCTACCTATTCATTTGTGATCGTTTTGTAGAGACGATTTTCAAAAACTGATCTTATTTAAAGCTAATTTAGACCTATAATCGTATTCATTATTATTTACAGTAAAATCAATACGAATTTGTAATTTCAAAATGACTAAGTACTTAAATTTTACCTTGACCAATTTTACGTAGATTTCCATTGTTTTATTAAAAAAATTGATTGTATCACTATATTATATTATTATATATAGTATTTGTAGAGGAGTGTTGTGTTTACTAATATTATCTTAAGTTTTAATTCTTCACAATCCCAAACTATTTCAAATTGGCAACAACTTAAATAAAATAATAATAATAAATTGTTTATTTATGTAAAAAGTACAAATATGTTAACAAATTCATAAATTTTAGTATAGTAATACAAAAATACATAATTGCCTGATCTAGGTAAAACCAGTGCTTCAGGAGAGAAGTTCTTACATGCTACATAATAATATATATTAGCATATAACTATTCAAAAAGATTATAAATAATCATCATCAGCAATCCATTAAGTCCCACTGCTGGGCTCGGGTCTCCTCTCCTCTAACTAGAGAGCTGAGAGGGTTTTTAGGCCATAATCCACTCACGCTGGCCTAATGCGGGTTGGTGGATCAGACATATTCATAGAATTTCTTCTTGGGTATGTGGGTTTCCTCACGATGTTTTTCTTCACCGTTAGCAGATGGTAAGTCACTTGACTAGTACATATAAATTCCACAAAGTGGAATCCACATTGGTACTGTCGGTCGCGATCGAACTCGGACCGCGTGATTTGCACGCCGGTCCCTTATCCATTCAGCCACCATCGCACCACCTAAATCCACTATAACAAAAATGATAGTAATAATTATTTTTAGGACTATGAACTTATTATTACTTATCTATTTACAGATTATAATTATTAAAAGGTCCTCTGTCTGATCATAAGTTAAGCTTAACAGATATTCAAAAAGTACATGCCACACACATCTAAAGTAATTTAAGTTATAATAATATAATATATATAATATTCTACCACATTCACACAGCGCCATCTAGTCCCAAAGTAAACAATTATATTTGCTTGTGTTATGGGTACTAAACAACTGATATACTACTTAAATACATTTCTTTTTGTAAATACATACATATTATAGATAAATTCCACCCAGACACAGAACAAACCTTTATGCTCATCACACAAAGATTTGTCCTGGGTGGGGATCGAACCCACGACCTCCGGCTTAGCAGTCAGGGTCACTAACCACTAGACCAACAGGCCAGTCAAAGATCAGGCCAGTCAGGTATAGATATATGATTTTCTATTTACTACATTGTACATGATGCGGGCGGCACAAAATCGCTCGCTGTGGCGGAAATTAGGTGAAGCCTATGTTCAACAGTGGACGTCATTGGGCTGATATTATGATGATGATGATGATATTGTACAAGTAAGACCCTATAAAGGAAAATAATCTATTTATAAAGATTTGTCTGAAAGTTAAGTTTGAGATGCAGACTTTATCTTTCCGTTGTATCTTGTTAGTTATTTCGACATTAAAAGCAAGCAATCTATGTTGTTTTAGTAAAAAAAATTATTTTATTACTTATATTATAGATGAAGATGAAGAGTTTATTTGTTTATATGTTTGTTGGAACGGTAGGATCTCAGGAACTACTGGTTCTATTAGAAAAGATATTTTTGTGTTGGATAGCCCATTTATCGAGGAAGTGTACCTATATAACATAGGATACGGCCAATATGAGCTGAGCAGTGGCAAAATAAAGAATGACAGAAGTGAAGCCCCGCACGACTTCAAATTTAAATATATTTAATAAATAAATTAATATTTAAAAAATATTTAAACTAGTAGAGACTTTTAGTACCATGATGTCAACAACTCGATTTCATTAAAAATACATCAACATTAGTAAGTTGACAACCAAACAACCCAAACTAAAACAGGCACCTCTATTTTAAATTAAACCGGCTAAAATTGGAAGTGCAAACCGCCATTACAACAATAGAGAAATTCAGTTAGCGTACACTATGTACTACCAAAGGTCGCGTAGATCGTAGTTGGAATACTTGTCATGAACAGAATGCTAGGCTTTTAATTAAGGCTCGAGTAATTTAGAGGGGCAGGGGGTAGTTCTCCACGCATGGCGATGTATTAGGTACAATCTTCTGCATACTCATTTGGAAATGTTTAAACAGTATGGTAGGTAGGGTGGGAGTACCCCCGCTGGGCGATGGTTAGTTCTCCGCTACAGATAAATTAATAACGCACCTACCTAGGTATGGATAGATATAGCACGCATGTCCGTAAGCACGGCCGTCCAGGGTGTTTCGATTTGGTTGACCAAATTTATTATTAAATACTGGAACTGTATTGCTTTTGTATACCAAAAAAATTGGTAGATATACAGCTTAGATATCCAATAGTTTGACGCAAGAATCGCGTACCAAACAATCACTCATGTTTTTTTTTTTCATTTTTAAATTTGGCTTTGACTGTTACCATAGCGTAGCATATACGTAGGTCGCCTTGCCATTAACATCGCCGTGCGAGTGTCGTGGGTTCGATTCCTATACGAGAAAAATACCTACTTGTGTGATTCATAGATATTTGGTAATTGGTGTTGGTTTGGTTGGGTGTGTGTAGTATGACAAACTCATACGTTGATTGTTGACGTATAGGCAAATTCGTTGAAGTTACTTTTTTAAGTACCGAACAAGCAGAAAACAACCTAATGCTAAAGGGTTTTACAGAAGTTTAACTCAATTGGTTGAACATAAAATGTTGTCTAGTAAAGCTGTATCGTGTAATTTATTGCAGTTGTTAGTGTCACAGACGTCTGTAAGGTGATTTCGCTACTTTTTATTTAAGTTACTCAACGTTACAATACTAAATATATTAGGTATGCACATAATTTTCACTGTAGAGAGTTAACATTACAACACCAAGATCAGATAAAGTGATCCAGTCAAGTTCTTTGTGCGTCAGAATGAGGACAATCCTGAGGGTCGCGACCTGCTCTCGTACGTTGTTCAGACATGTATTGGCTGTATAATTATTTAGTCAACCAATTTGCTAATCCAATGTTATAAATATGTTCAATAGCTCAACCTGTATTTATAAATATATTATGTTCTACAGCTGGGCTCGGGTCTCCTCTCTTCTAACTAGAGAGCTGAGAGGGTTTAGGCCATAATCCACTCACGCTGGCCTAGTGCGGGTTGGTGGATCAGACATACTCATATTTCTTCTAGGGTATGTGGGTTTCCTCACGAAGTTTTCCTTCACCGTTAGCAGGTGGTAAGTCACTTGACTAGTACATATAAATTCCACAAAATGGAATCCACAAAGTGGAATCCACATTGGTACTGCCGGACGGGTTCGAACTCGGACCGCGTGATTTGCACGCCACGGTTTCTTATCCATTCAGCCACCATAGCACACTCTCAACCTGTATTATAAGTCTTTCAATTCAAAAATAACGCCTTACTTGGCAGGCTGATTTGTTAATCATTTTTTTTATACCACGACGACGATGGCGTGCATGTATATAGCCCGCCAGATGGTGATGATGCCCCCAACACCAGGGGCATCACGGCCTCGTTGTCGAAATCTATTCACTTTCTGTGTAAATTTATAAATTAAGCCTGACTACACTCTTAATCTTCTTAAATAAATTTTGTTTTCAGTTAATCAGACATTCCACTTTTTTTCTTTACCCACAAACAAAATAAATAAATAATTAATTCATAACCCAACAAACACCCTGTAGGCATGAGATGTGAGATGTAAAATTTGAGCGGAGTACAGCGCCACACCTATTATGAAATTTGTGCACACACACAGGAATGAACACACACACACACATAGAGGCTCGCTTGCTTGGAGAAAGGTACCTATTCGGACTTAGGTGGCTATTGGGAGGCGGGGGTATGTACTTTGCGACGCTTTGCCTGGCTTAAATTTTGGTATTAATATGTATCTCTTATACTCGTGGATTTAGCAGCCGATGCTCAGCGTAATTATGTGGCCGGCATCGGCTAGGGGAGCATTTAATAGCCCTCGGTAAAAATATACCGTTTATTGCGGAGTTTTCGCGACGTGTGTACGTTCTTTGTTCGGACCTTAATTTGTTTTATAATGCTTTTGAATTCGTATATTTTGATACCACGGTTACTGTTTAAAACAACATATAACTGAAGTAAAGTTCTTATAGCATATATATAATATATGTCTTTAATATAATTATTAATTCATTTGGAAAAATAATTCAGGTCATGGTTTCATTTTTGAACTGTTTATTTAATAAGTAGGTAATTAGGTATCTATTATTCATAAGCCATGGTTACTATAACATACTATTCTGTCCAATGAATATTTTTTTCAACATTATCAAACAAGTTATTATTTTCAAAGCCGTCAATTTCATTTCATTGGAATAGCTAAGAGGCAATGCATTTCTTCTACAATCATTTTGACCCTTTGCCGCGACATGAAACCGACCTTTTTCTTCACTACCAATAAACTTTCTCGGAATACTTTCTCAGTTCGCGAGTTTTCCTTCTTTGTTTCAATTAACATTCATATTGCTTTTATTGATAAACTTTCACAAACTTTAGTAAATACGTACTAGTAAATAACAACATAACAAATTATTAATCTCATAAAGAACTAAGAAAATTGTCACAATAGTTACTTCTGAATGCCAATAGATGGCGTTACGTGTGGTGTTAAACAGTTCAAGTCAAGCTACGCGGATTCTACAAGTTCTACGAAACTAAAATTTATAATGGAACTTATTTAGACGAATAACATTTTTATTTTTGTAATTGATTTGATTAAATAATATAAATTGTTAATTTAACTACACACATTTCCACGAAATAATAATTGTTTTGTGTGAGAAACAATATTGTTTTTGGATATTTTTTTTGTTTATATTTACACAACAAAATTGCTTTATACAGTCTGGAACATAGTTTAGATTTCTTAATAGATATAACAAACATAATATACATATTTTTCTTACTTTCTTTCAAAACATAGCTTCTGTCCTTTTGAGATAGGCTCATGTAATAGTGGACTATTCACCGAACACATATTCATTCTCCGAGTTGGAACTAAGAACCATTTTTGCCCGAACCGGGGCTCGAACCTCTTGGTATTCTACGACTATTACGCAAGCGGTCTTCGCCTTGTGCAATAGTCGTAGACAAGTCTGCACCGAAGAAGTCTAAAGGGATCCACAGAGTAACAGTTCGCCAGACGATATCAGTCTGTTAGTTAAACGCAAGAGGTCACCTTAGGTGAATTTTTGCATCTGGAATTTTGTATTACGGTGTATGTTTCAATACGCCTCCTCCAAACATTTTGCTAACGCTATTGTCTCTAAACATAAACACTTTTTACCCGACTGCCAAAAAGAAGGGTAATGTTTTTCACGCGTATGTATGTATGTATGTATGTATGTGGGCATGAATGATCCATTGTGACCTTCTGTAGCCTAAACGGCTTGGCTGATTTTAAAGTGTGAGGTGTCATTAGATTTGTATTTTTCCCCCGAGTGTCATAGGCTATGTGACGTCAACAAAAAACCAATATGGCAGACGTAAACTGTCAAAACATTAGTTTTTTTGGTGCTATCGCAATATTACCTATATTGCGATAGCACCAAAAAAACGTATACGTAGACGAAAGCTAATTAATAGCCTAATTCAACTAACTAATGCCCGCGACTCCACTTGTCTCTTGTAACCTAAATAGCTTGACCGATTTTGAACTATCAAAATTCACAAAGTTATAATATACATAATAATTAATAATCAATAGTATTATACACAGGCTAATAAAAAAAAATAAAAAAAATTAAGTAGCCTTCGTCAGTCAATACTGACGAAGGCTACTTTTTAGCAACGAAAGGCAGTGGGGTTTTTGGTTTTTTAAAATAAATACTTGTTTACATAGAACATTTCATTTTATTAATTGTCTACAAATCCCGGGTCAAATTTTTCTTTTTTCTTTTTTTTTCTCAATAAATTAATTAATATTATATTTGAGGAAAAAAATATTATTTTATTTATTGTTTTTTATTATTTATCAAATTTCTTTAATTTAAAAATATCAATTTGTGAGGAGTCTATTTAATGTAGAAGGGTGATAAAATGAATTGCTTTATTCCTAAACTAAAATATTTTTTCAATGCGTTTTATTAGTTCCTGAGATTATTAGAGAGTTAAACCTAACAAACAAAATCTCTTCAGCTTTATAATATTATTATAGTTTAAACAGCATCGTGTGCTAATGATATAAAACAACACACAGATTTATAATAACTGTCCACTATTTTATCAGTCTCTGCGAATAGAGAACCCTTCGCATTGAGGGTAGGTAGATACTGTGTCAATAATCTACTTAAAGTTCAACGCACTATCTTCAGACATTACACACATTACACATTACAACCTCACCTTTGTCGAGATGAGGAGGAGAAATCGTGGCCTATTTCTTTCAAACTATTACCCATACTTTACGTCACTTATTATAAGTGACAAATTAATGTATTTCTCAATCCCGTAGAACCATACATCATGCAAATTCTTGACTCTATAGGCCTCGATCTCGACTCTCTCTCTCCTGCAAAAACAATAAGCTGTGACGTGGACAATATTAAAAAATATTTCTCGTCTAATAAAGGTTCTCTAAGCATCATATCACAAAACATTCGAAGTATCCAATGCAATATGCACAACTTTACAACTCTACTCCATAGATCTAAAATAGCCTGGGATGTTATTGTATTAACTGAGTGTTGGCTACCCTCGGCCAAACACATAGAGAATATTGATAACTACGACTATGTCACGACCTCTAATCATAAAACTCAAAATGAGGGAGTGGTTATCTATTATAACAAGTCTTTACAAATAACCAATGAAGAAACGGTTCTACAGGATGCCAACTGTATTACCCTTAAACTAGGTAATGATACCTGCATAATCGCTATCTACCGGCCACCTGGTTGCTATGATACAAGTAATTTTATATACTCCCTGGACTCGATACTTACAAACTTAAAAGGCTTCACAAACATTATCCTGTGTGGTGACATAAACATCGACATACACCAAAGTGGATCAGACAAACGTGCGCATGACTACCTAAACCTACTGGCTTCTCACTCAATGCTGCCTGGTCATACAATGGCAACTCATGGTCGTACATGTCTTGACCACCTAATGGTGAAAACAAAACTTAAGGCGACCTGCTTTATAATTCCAGCTACAATTACTGACCATGACTGTGTAGCGTTCACCCTCCACACCAAACCTAAGCTACAACCAATCAATAAGCGACCTACAAGAATTAATTACGAACTACTAGACAATTTCGTACAAAATATAAACTTTGATGTTATCCTAGGCAGTTCGGATGTCAACTTTGCCACAAACACCCTGATTAAGCACCTATCATCGGCTATCGGCGTATGTACTATACAATTTAAGTCCCCAAAAAGGAAACATATCTTCAAACCCTGGATCACCAAGGGACTCCTGCGATGCATGAGAAACAGGGACAATCTCCATAAAAAGATGAAAAGGAACCAGACAACGATGTAGTCCGGGTTACATATACGCGATATCGCAGATTTTGCTGTGGGGTTTTGAGGAAAGCAAAACAAGCCTACGAAAAACATGAGATTGACAAAGCCGGCCCCAACAAAAAACTACTTTGGAAGACGGTCAAGGAAATCACAGGAACTAACCGCCCCGGTGACCATTCCTTGTCCCTAGTAACAACGAGTGACCCCTTGCAAAGCGTTAACAAAGTGAACCTCTTCTTTGCTAACGTTGGCAGGGAAATAGCAGAGGAGGTCGAGCGCAGCAATCCAACTCCCTCCCCCGACAGCTACTCAACCACCGTCTCCACGCCTCTGGGCTCGCTTGTATTAGAGCCTGTCGATGAACGTGAGGTAGCCCGAATTATAGCCGACATGAGAGACACATGCTCCGTGGGATATGACCTAATTTCAAATAGAATGATAAAAAGATATGCCAATATTCTGGTTATACCTATTACGCATATCTGCAACCTTGCAATTAATTCTGGTATATTCCCCTCAGCCTTTAAAACCGGTCTCATCACACCCATCTTTAAAAGCGGTGACAAAAGAGAGGCAAACAACTTTAGGCCGATCTCCATCTTACCCACCCTCTCGAAAATATTGGAGAAAGTGATAAATGTGAGGCTAGTTAAATACTTAGAGAAAAACAATTTATTATCTCCTTCTCAGTACGGTTTTAGAAGCGGTATCTCCACCTCTGACGCAGTGCACGACCTCATCCACTCCATTGTGAATGAGCTGGACAGCAGACAAAAATGCCTAGTGGCTTTTTTGGATGTCGCGAAAGCATTCGACACCGTGTCGACTCCCCGCCTCCTCAATAAGCTAGAAAGTGTCGGTATAAGAGGCACCCCCTTGGCTCTCCTCAAGGACTACCTAAGTAACAGACGGCAGAAAGTTAGAATAGGTGAGACGATCAGCGACGAGGCTGAGGTCCATTTCGGTGTACCTCAAGGTAGCGTCCTCTCTCCAACGCTATTCCTCGTCTACATCAATGACCTGTGCCAGATGAAGCTAAATATGGGAAAAATCTTCACTTTCGCTGACGATACAGCCCTGTTCTTTCGTGGTAATACCTGGGATGATGTCTTCTATAATGCACAGGTGGGCTTTGATGGAGTGAATAAGTGGATGAGAACAAACCTGTTATCTCTCAATGTAAGTAAGACCAAATACGTCCCATTTGCCATCAGGAACAACCTGCTACCGCCGCTAACTCACTCTATCACTGCCCACAATTGTATTACCCCCACGCCGCCGTCGACTACACCATGCAAATGCCCTACTCTAGTAAGAACGGACTCCATCAAATACCTTGGTGTGGTTATCGATCAAAGCCTCTGCTTTAAACCACATATTGATGTATTGGCGTCTAGGATTCGTAAACTAATATATATTTTTAAGATTTTAAAACATGTGACTAGTCGCGCCCTAATCAAAAATATATATTACTCACTGTCTCACTCACTAATAGAATACTGCATCACAGCCTGGGGTGGAGCTGCCAAATCACACATGCTGACAGTTGAAAGAGCACAACGAGCGCTCTTGAAGGTTGCAGCTGGCCGCCCCTATCGGTTTCCTACCATTGACCTCTACAGGGACTGGGATATACTCACGGTTAGAGGAACGTTCATTCTCAGGACAATTGTAATGAAACATACGCAGACTCCCTTCGATCCTAAAAAGACTGATGGTAAACGCCGCAAAGGAACAGTCTGCGAGACTCAGACATGTAAAACGACCTTTGCGCAGCACTTCTTTCCCTTCCTAAGTAGTTACCTTTACAATAAGATGAACAAATCACTTAATATCTACCCCCTCATAAAACTAAAATGCAAAACAATAGTAATCCAGCACTTAAAATCACAGAGTTATGAAAGCCTTGAAGAATCCCTCCATCCCCCCCATTAAACCCACCCCCGAACCTCTCTAAATATATTACGGCCCACCAATGAACAACACAAATCCGACATATTGCCATACTCGTTCCTGGATCCATTTCCAGTCATCTCCATCTTTCATTCACCCCTGAACATCTTTTATACCTGCTAACCCTGTTACTTCTTGGACTGACTATACATTATGTCTGCACTTGTCCTCATCTATTCCCACACTCACCTGCTTAGACATGCCTTTCGTCCAGCCCACCTTTATTCACCCACAGACATCCCTACACTAATCACACCACGACATTCGCACCCACACACACTCATGCACACAACATACACACACACCAAACTCTTCTCTGTACCCCAGTTCTCTATTATTCCTTCATAATATAGCCAGACGTCTTCTTACTTATGTACTAATTCCATAAGGGAGGGCCTGGTGACCTGTGTCACAGGTTTTTTTAAACCTATTTCGGGCACCAGTCCTTCACAAATGTAATACAGTTGCATAGCATGTAAGTCTACATTTAAGCGAAATTTGTGAAAGGAAAATAAAGATTTATTTATTATTATTTATTACTATAATGTAATGCAGAAATTTTGTATCAAAATCTATACTAATATTATAAAGCTGAAGAGTTTGTTTGTTTGATTGGTATTTTCAGGGACTACCGGTCCGATTTGAAAAGTTCTTTTATAGTTGGATAGCCCAGTGATCGAGGAAGTCTATACACAATTATCGAGGATTGCTATCCTCGATAATTGTCGATGTTTCACGCTACGGCAAGTAGGAGCTGAGCTGATGCCAAATAAAGAACGACGGGTGTGAAAACCGCACGACTTCTGAATGAATTATGAATAATATAGCAAACTTTCGTACATGTATATTATTGGTGTGACTAGGTATTATATAGTTAAGAAATTGATGAATTATCAACACTATAGTTTTCTGTCAGTGTCAACTCATATTTTTTACCCGACTGCAAAAAAAGAGAGTAATATTTTAATTAAGTATGTATGTAGGCATGTCACAAAAAACCAATATGGCGGACGTAAACTGTCAAAACAGACGTTTTTAGGGTTCCGTAGTCAACTAGGAACCCTTATAGTTTCGCCATGTCTGTCTGTCTGTCTGTCCGTCCTCGCTTAATCTCTGTGACCGTTAGCACTAGAAAGCTGAAATTTGGGACCAATATGTGTATCAATCACGCCGACAAAGTGCTAAAATAAAAATTGGAAAAAAATGTTTAATTAGGGTAGCCCCCCTATATGTAAAGTGGGAAGTGTTTTTTTTTTTAATTTTAACCCTAATGTGTGATATATTGTTGGAAAGGTATTTAAAAATGAATAGGGGTTTACTAAAATCATTTTTTGATAATGTCAATAATTTCGGAAATAATCGCTCCAAAAGTAAAAAACAAAGCGTCCCCCCCCCTCTAACTTTTGAACCATAAGTTTAGAAAATACGAAAAAAATCTGAAAAGTAGAACTTTATAAGGACTTTCTAGGAAAATTATTTTGAACTTGGATGGAAACAACAGATGGAAACTGCAGTTAACCAATATAATTTGGTCCCTGAATCGTATGAGCGCCTATACAATCCAGAGGTCAAGTTTCATTTGCCCGTATTTTTTAAGTTGGGTTACCACTATGTTCATGCTCCAGCAGCGCTCCGCGCTCCTGCAACTGATCCAATGGATCTGTCGCGCGCCCTTTACATGCGCTCCCCTTTGACACACTGCGCTCCCCTTTGTGTTCGCGCTAAAAACCGTCACGAGTCGGAACGACTGCCGCGGAGCGTGCAATATTGCACGCTCCGTGTTCGCGCACGTACCCACTACCGGGAGCTGTTGCAGGAGCGCGGAGCGCTGCTGGATCGCGAACATAATGGATAGTATGGATACCCACCTTTAAACTCATAAGTGGGAACACTTATTGTGACGGACGGGAAACTACGGAACCCTACACTGAGCGTGGCCCGACACGCTCTTGGCCGGTTTTTTATTTTGCTGTAGTGCTATCGCAATATGGGTATCCGATGAAGGCTAATTAATAGCCTAATTCAATTATATATGCACGAACTATTGCCCACGGTTCCACTTGTCGCTTGTAACCTAAATAGCTTGATCGATTTGAAGTGCAAGGTGTTGTTATATTCGTATTCATCACCGAATCTCTATATCTAAACCTATAGACCTTTTACCAGTATATTCTTCGAATGCATTGCTCTAAATTGACTGTCGAAGGCTACTTCAAGGTAGTCGGGTTTTATGGTTTTTTTAAATTAATACTTGTTATAATAAAGTCTGACATGGCTTTTCTCGCAGTCATGACGACAAAAAATATTTTTATCAATGGAATATCGTGAAAGGGTGAAAGTAAGAAAAAAAGCAATTTTATTATCATTATCCTGGTAGCCATCTACCAAAATAATGGTTAGGATCCATATCCTGGCCCTGGTGCAGGAGGTGGTACTTCTGAAGAATATTTGTCGTTGTTTTCATTACATATAAGGTAATACTTATAAGTTTAAGCATAAACATCACGGCACCGAAATCCAAGAGTTAGTAATACCAAACGCAATGGTAAAGGTCACTAACCCCAAAAGTGCATACAAAGCTTAAAGTGCGGCAAGTTCGGGTACAACGACCGTCCAATTAGCAAATTCTATTCTCACCCGCTGATTTGTTTTTAGACTATTTTATTCAGATTTTCATGCATATTTTGCTCCTAGTAGGTCCCTTTTCATTGTTCAACGGCTAAATACGGCTAACATCCTTGGGTTCCATTAAGGGTAAATGCGATTTTCCACCTGTAAAATGTCCTGAAGGAAGCTTTCTTCGTTCTCATTACTCACAACTCTCGTTTTGAGGAAAAAATCTAGGTGTGAGTTTAATAATGAAGTTTGAGTGACTTATTTCAGAGATATTATTGTTTAATATGGCAAATCGAGGACTAGGGTTTTAAATTGTTGGGTTTGAATTTTTAGGGTTCCGTACCCCAAAAGGAAAAAAAACGGAACCCTTACAGGATGACTTCGTTGTCCATCTGTCTGTCTGTCTGTTCGTCTGCCAAGAATATTTTTCTCAAGAACACGTAGTGGTATCAAGCTGAAATTAGTATCATATACTTGAGTCTACAATTCCTTGGCGCAATAAAAAAACAGAGTTCTTTATACTCCATTTATTTATACTCCAGCCGTTTATTTATACTCCATTTGTGTCGCATATCTTGACGATAAAAAAGTCAAAACCTGTAGGGTACTTCTCGTTGACCTAGAATCATGAAATTTGCATTATCATACGGTAACGTACGGAACCCTTGATACGCGAGTTCGACTCGCACTTAGCCGGTTTTTCACTTAATTACTCTTATAATTTATAAACGTGGTGCGTACGTTAATACCTGTATTTTTGTTCATTGATGTTGAATTTACTAACATTTTTTCGTCTAATTTAGTCGTGACCCATCCAAGGTTTTCCGAAAAAAAATGTCCGATCTCAAAAATAAAATATTGATTAGCTATGCATCACAAAAACTCGCACTTAAAGCTTAACTCAGCGATTTTGGCACTCAGGTCTAAATTAAGAAATTTATGTAAATAATTTAACAACGCAAAAAGGATTGTCACCCGAGGTTGGACAGTGAAACAACCCCATTTTCAATGGGTAATTGAAAAGGGTATGGCGGTTAAAAATTCAATAGCCTGCTTAACTCTTGACGTCACCAAATGTTAGTGGTGACAACTTAGTGGGCATCTGATATGTGATGCTAAAGTGTACCTACATTATCCTACATTATATTTTAGTTAGTTTATTTTAAAAAACCGGTTAAGAACATGTCGGACCATGTTCAATATAGGGTTCCGCAGCAAAAGAGCGTATCTTCATAGCGCTTACGTTCTTTTGTTGGGAAGCGTAGTTTTTCGGCAATAACTTAAAAACGATACATCCAATTATGTTCAAAATAATTGAAATTATTTATTAAGCGTTTTTTTGTGAATTTTTTCAGATTTTTTGTTTGAAGGTTTAGAAAATAGAGGGAGAGAAAATAGAGACACAATTTTTGCTACTTTGGGAGCGATTATTTCCGAAAACATTCACATAATCAAAAATCTTTCTTAGAAACCTTAAAGTGTTTTTAAAAGATCTGTCGAAATATGACCATGCCGATGTTAGCCGAAAAAAAAATTCAACATCGTTTCATGTATATGGAGTGCCCCCTTAAAAATATTTATTTTTATTTTTTAACTACCAAACTTAGTAGTAACCCACACAAGACACCTATTAGATTCTCCAAACTTAATTACTTTAATTCTCATTAGTCCCTTGCATTTTGGCCGTTTAGTGCACTCCAATACCATTAATGCACTTTAAGCTGGACTTTTGTAATCTTTTTATCTTTATAATACTACATAATACTTTATTTTGGTTGTGTCTGTACATAAATTGTTAAATAAATGAATTAAAAGTAAAGTAATTTCAATAATATTGTTTTTTATATTTATACACATATATTAGGAGATATTTATTCAGTATTATAATATTAAACTAAATTAAAAAAGTAAAGTAAAGTAAAAAAAAATAGGAAAATAAATTACAACAGTATCAACAATGTTGTTATTTTACCTATGATGATAATCTAGAATTTTAGTCTCAATTGTTACCGCTGGCAATGATTATTTATTAACACTGGTGATAACTGGGATTTCACTTCACCATTCGTCACCACTGGCAACAATGAGATTTTTTTTCTCATTTGTCACCAGTGGGAACGAATACATCTGGGAATAAGCCACTGGGAATAACCCCTTTTTACAAGTAGTAGAAGAACGCGGTACCAAAGAAACTAGAACAAAATGTGTTAAGTAAATGTACTATTCAATATTTTGATCAATTGATTAGTAACTAAAGTACCCAATAGTATTCAAATTCATTGGCAAGTCTTTGTAACGTTTTGAATACATAGTAAAATGGGCTTTAAGTCCGTAAACAGTATAACGTATATTACTTTGCACTGATAGATATTTTAACAAGGTTTAAATATCATTCAAAACTAAAATGAATGTTCGAATGACCACATTTATAAAAAAAACTTCTCTGACATTCCTCACTAAGATGAGAAATAAGTTAAATATACGCTCCCATTTCCAAAACAGTCACTGATGTATGTTTCTATTAATTTTTATTAATTTGGGTCCACGTTTGACTTTGGGAGATGTCCACCGAAGTATGAAATATCATCAAAGGCTTAAAGGTACAGACAAGAGACACACGGGTGGACAGAACGGCTACTGGCTGTTTTGAAGGTAAGGCGCATTACTCACCTGAAAGCATAGGTTCTATATACATACATGACTATGTACTCACGACTTATAGACAACACTAAGAACTGAAGTCGGTACTTTACATTAAATTGTAATAGCTTCTGCCCGTGGCGTCACCCGCGTGAGGATATTGGGAAAAGCTTGCAATGTTTGGCAGGGTGCGAATATTAAAACAAATCAATTTTTTTTTATAATTTTACCTAAACAATAAACCTATGAAGTCCCCTTTTATTTATTCATCAATAAGAGTATTATTCCGAAGTACCTAGCATTCCAAACAATCATGATGATGATGATTGGTCGATTTAATATCGTTGTCAAATGTTTGAAAATGACATCGGCCATCTTTATATTTTCAAATTGGCATTTAATCTTCTCTTCTTCTTATTTCGAAATCAACCATTTGAATATCGAAATTGCGCGTGCCCCGAATTTTCCCATAATTTTTTTTTAAATTTGTGTATTATACTGTAACTAGGGACCTCAAAACACTCCGCTAAGCCACTTCAAGTTACCTTATTTTTCTATACATAATGTCCCTAAAAAGATACGTTCCAAATTAGACCCTTAGTGTCCTTATGCTGTTTATTTGAAGTGCTTTCCAAGTTTACTTGACATTTGGCTACGTAATACTAGTTCAAAGAAAAACCCACTTTGTTGTTCAGACATACAGTCGCAATTAGTATGTACGATTAGATTTATTGAAAAGATGGTAAAGCTTTAATAAGTATGTTTTAATTATTTCGTTTGCGTTTTATTATTACTACATATAAATACTGATACAGTTACGGTAAATGTATTTTTTATGTAAAATTGAGTTAATGATTACTAATAATTAATGCTCATTGGGCATTTTTATAATGACTCAAATTGTCAATAAGCTTGTGGCTTGGTGATAGGGACCAATCTGATTTTATTTATGCCTATTACTGGCTGGAAAGTAAGAACAACAGAAGTAAATGGAGGAGTTGGAAAGAAATTATCCACTTCTCTCCAAAGTGGCAGACAAAAGTAGGTTATCTGTATAGGATCTAATCCTATTACAGAGAAAGCACGCGCGTGAGCTAGTATACATATAAGTAAGTAAGTAAGTAAGCATTTATTTGTTTAAACATAGTGTACAAAAATGTAAGCTGCTAAGTAAGTAGGTAATATACATTTGTTAAACTAATATTTACCTTTGACATCATAAACAGTTATCAGTGCAGTCCATTCAGGCACAAATCGTACTAAGATGTAGCGATAACGAAGCACGGAAAGTTGTCAAACTGTTTATCTTGTCAGGAAAAGACATGATTGTCAAAATATACGAGCTTAAATGACTTGAGCTGAAATTGAGAATACTCTCACATGGACAGATACTGAAGTTTTGTATATCAATGCATGGACTAGTATTTGTATAACTATTTTAGGCAATCAAAGTTGAGTAATCTACTTTTGTATGGTGATTGTATCCTAACAAAACAAACATTTATTTTTTATTTAATTAAAATTATTAAAAAAAAAGAAAAGTATTTAAGTAGTATCTCTATAATCAGTTGTTTAGTACCCATAACACAATCAAATATAATTGCTTAATTTGGGACTAGATGGCGCTGTGTAAATGTGGTAGAATATTATTATTTTATTATTTATAGATGCGAAAGTAACTTTTTACACTGACAAAGCCCTAAGATTATGCGGATCTTAATAAATTGAAGAGTTTGCTTGTTTATTTCGCAGAACGCGCCAATCTTAAAAACTGCAAAACATTCGTTGCTTCATTTCAAAATCATAACCCATGACGTCACACTGCTGGGCTGGCAGTCTTTAAGCCTACTATACCACGCTGGCAGGCGGGTTGGTATAAGGTTTGTTTCAAATTTTCCTTTTCTTGCAGTTCATATGGTTACCCCATGACATTATGTATTCTTAATCCTTTAATTCTTTCTTTAATTCTTTAATGTACACACAAAACAAATTACAATTAACAAAAGAAAACTAAATGTACATAGGCGAGCTTAACTCAAATATGAGTTTTCTACCAGCAAACCCAGGAGTGCAGAGGAAATACAAAAAGTATAGCATGGGAGCAAAAGAAGTGTACAACGAGAAAAGGAAGAGATTTAAGGAACTGAAGAAATATGAAGTAAAGAAAATTGAAGAAAGGTTAGGTATACCATAATGTATACCATCAAATTATAACTAAATAAATAGATAAAAATATTTTACTTATAAGTAAATACATTGTAAATAAATAAAAATATAATCCGTCACTACTCGGATAATATTTAATGCGACTGGCCTGTTGGTCTAGTGGTTAGTGACCCTGACTGCCAAATCGGAGGTCGTGGGTTCGATCCCCACCCAGGACAAATCTTTGTGTACAACAAACGATTACTAATGTACCTACACTACGTATTGCTATTGAGTCTGTAAACGGTCCGAGTGGAATCCTGGTGACCTGTAATACAGGTGTTATACTATCTACCACAGGCACCAGTAATCCACAATCAGATATTGTACACTTTAGCATAAGAACAAGTGTTTAAAAACTGTAATTCTGGTTGTTGGTGGAGTGTGAGTGTGTGTGTGTGAGTGGAAACGATTATTATTATTATTATTTGTGTGATGAGCATGAAGGTTTGTTCTGTGTCTAGGTGTAATTTATGGTGTGGGTGTAAATGAAAAATTATTTTAATGTTGAATAGCCCATTTATCGAGGTAGGCTTTAAGTTTATAACATTACGCTACGACCAATAAGTGCTGAGTAATAGCCAAATAAAGATTCACGGGAGCGAAGCCCCGGGCGACAGATAGTAAAGATATACAAAGTTTCAACCCCCAGGTTCGTCTTTGTAGTATAAACGGTTTGTTTTAGGCGTCAAAGCACAACAAACAAAGAAACTCACTGTCACATGATGTTAGTTATGATTGTACTATACAGAGATGAAACAATGAGCAAGTATCGAAGCGTTTGTAGCCCTCACAAGACAACAATTGTAATGAAACTGAAAGGGAACTTGTACCGGACAGCAAACTCGCGCCCGAATATTGTGTATTTGAGTTGTAACGTCTTACAACTCTTCGATTATACTGGGTGGAAGCGCTACGGAAATCTGATATAATGCCACTAAAAATGCATTACTGACTGTTGGTCTAGTGGTTAGTGACCCTGACTGCTAAGCCGGAGGTCGTGAGTTCGATCCCCTCATCTTGTGTGATGAGCATGAAGGTTTGTCCTGTGTCTGAGTGTAATTTATCTATAATATGTATGAATTTACAAAAAAAAAAATTATTTAAGTAGTATATCAGCTGTTTAGTACCCATCATCATCATCATCATCATATCAGCCCAACGACGTCCACTGCTGAACATAGGCCTCACCTAATTTACGCCACTGCGAACGGTCCTGTGCCGCCTGCAACCAACGGCCGCCCGCCACCCTAGTACCCATAACACAAGCAAATATAATTGCTTACTTTGGGACTAGATGGCGCTGTGTGAATGTGGTAGAATATTATTATTATTATTATTAGTGTTAACACATTATTAATCTTTTGAACGCCAACGTCATCTATACTTGACAAGCGCAAGCGTGCCCTGAGCGCCGATGTCGTTTATAGATGACAAAACTCAAAGATACTAAATCATTAGTTTTATGTTACATTATTATAGTATTTGTTACTTTTATGGCTTGGCGTCCAGGGCACGGAGATGCCGATTTGACGTGGCGGTCATAAGGTTAAATGTGCATCTAGCGGTGGACCGTCCTACGCTGTGCCTTCCAATACGTAGCCGTCAGTCGATAACTTTTTTCCTCCATCGGCCATCAGTTCTATGAGCTATGTGCCCTGCCCACTGCCACTATAGCGATGCGATTCGGTGAGCTATGTCGACAATTTTAGTTCTCCTACGGATCTCCTCATTTCAAATTTTCGACGACTTTTGTTCGACTGTCACCGTGGCGCAGTGGTTAAGGTGGTCGCCTCGCCACTACATCGCCGTGCTGGGTGACGTGGGTTCGATTCCCACACGAGACAAATATTTGTGTGATTCATAGATATTTGTTTCTAGTCTGGGTGTACTTTGTGTCCGTTAGTTTCATGTTTGTAAAGCTCCCCGCGACACAGGGCTCGTTCCCTAGTGCGGGCGTTGTCTTTTAAAAAAAAAAAAAAAAAAAAAAAAAAATTTGATTACGTAGGGAAACCCCAAGGGTAGCTCTTTCCATGGCTCGCTGAGTTTTATGCTATAAGTAATATTTTTTGGATATTTAACATTAATTACTAGTTAAAAAAGTAAAAAAAAAAGTATTGTTAAGTAGGTACAACAAAATATTATTCAGCATATTTGCCATCTGTAAATTGGTATAAAAAATTTCACACCTATATATAGATGCTAAATCAGACTTGACATTATACTAACAATTAAAACCAATCTAACATTCATAAAAAAATCTGCAGCATAATATATAAATAAATAATAAAAATAAAAAATATTTATTACCAGAAAAAAGTAAATTACAATTGTCTTTTCCGTTGGCCCCACACTAGGCAAGCCTGTCCTGTGGGTACCGTAGTAATATAGATTAATATTTATGTATATTTAATTTATTTACTTTTATTTCTTGAAAATAATTTATATTTAATGTCTCCTCCTTCTCTTTCTGGATGCACCTACTTCAAATATATCTCTGCGCCGCTCCACCTCAGGTTGACTGGTAGAGGATGCCTTTGGCATTAAGTCCGCCTTAATACATAAGTTTTGTGTATTTGAAGTAAATAAATAAATAAAATAATGTTGTTGCAATTTCTAAGAAAGCGGAGCAATTATTTGATAGTAAGTAGGAAAGGTTATTCATTTCACTCCTATAGTGGTAAAATTGGCAACTCGCGTCTTGGGATTCAATGCCGTGTGTAGGATATTCGCGACATAAGTGCAATATTAATATCGAGGATTTTCGTAGCCTTGTGTACGACTTGCCTTATTTTTAATCCCGCCACGCACATGCATGTTTTTAGAATTGAAGAAATTAGTTGAAAGAAATAATCAGCGTGACAGTTTTCCTTTTTTAAAGATTAACTTTTATGTAAAATCATAGACATATCAATATAGACATAATAACTCAATGTTAGTATCGGACAAATTATTATTTATCTACGGGTTGTTGTTTTCCTGGTAATATGAGTATTTGTTATAGAATGCATCTATTACAGAATATCGAGAATAAGGTACGAGTAAACATGGAACGGACGTATATTATTATATGTTAGTATCTAATCATAGCAGTGTTGTCCAAACTGGGTCGTGAAACCTTTCCCTATTGGCATAAGAAATATATTTCTTGGTCCTAAAGTACAATATAAAATTAAATTCAGTGAAAAGAATGGGCTTTCTCATATTCAAAAAAATTTAAAATGTGTTTCTATGTTTGAGATTTTATTGATATATTTTTAGTCATGATCTTAGGGGTTCGCCACAGATTTTTTACAGTTAAGGGGTACTTAATAAGAATAAAAAGCACTGTTGCATTCTAGGCAGTGTTCTGTAAAACATTCACCTCATAAAAGTATCGATCAACTATTCTGTTGATGTGGTTTATTTTAATAACTCTAACTAATTTGTAATCATTATAATATCATGACTTGATCATCTCGCACTATCATTATTAATCTAGCACTATTAAAAGTATCAAAGCTTTTCGAAATACATGTATCTCATGCAATATTAAACGTTATAATCAATATCATCATCATCATCATCATTTCAACCCATAAATATCCCACTGCTGGGCATAGGTCTCCTCGAAAGAATGTGGAGGGAATTTAGCCTACAATCAGTATGTTAGGGTGCAATTTCTATTATATGACATAGCGAGTGTTAACATTTTTTTCAGTTATCACAGGTCACTTGTACTCACTCAACGAAGCCTCGGATCTGTTCGTGTCCTGGAACTTTCTACCTGTTTCAAACTCGTTCTCTCAGGCGGCGATAGCCGAGTGATTAAAGCACCTGATCTTTACTACTTAGGTTCCTTGAGAGTGGATCGTGGGTTCGAATCCCACCCCTAAATTGACAAGATGGGAGACCTTGACAAGGTCTCCCATCTGGCATCCATCCATTTCTGGCAATAAATTTTTTGCTTAATGGTTAGAATGTTGACAAAATGACAAAGTTCACATATTCCGTTTGTATGTTATATCATGCTTGTGTCAAAATAAAAACATATTTGGTGTGTTTATGTCAAATCATGTCTGATTAAATTTGTAAGTATTATAATATTTCAATTACTATACATATTATTGATTAATTAACTCCCCACCCTATAAAAAGAGTGTAGGTCTGCATATAGAAATAGTAAAACTAGGGTACTTAAAAAAACATTTTTACCATTACTTTTACCCTCCCACTACCATAAAAACTCAGGAAATAAATAGTACTAGATATAATATAAAATAAAAAAATGTTGGTACTCAAAAACTGTAAAAGTAAACCTTATTTCGATAGAGAACTGCTTCACTTACATTTTTCTTATAAGATTCATACAGCAGCTAACAAATAGCGCTGATTAACCTTGAAGCTAAGAACCATTTCGACCACGACAGCTTTCAAACAAAAAAACCACATCAAAATCGGCTCACTTAGTAGGCACTATGATGCCATAGACACACAGAGACACTTATAACATCTCTCTTTTTGGTTGGGGGTTAAAAACTACTATCCGAGAATCCTTTGTAGTATAATGTAGTATGTGAAGTCTGTTTAGTATCCTTATGTATCTTATTTAGTACTACTTATATCTTCCACCGCCTTCCGCGTTTTCTAGGGCACCTTACAAAACTAAATGAGATCCCATCATATCGGCCAGACGGTCCGATTGACTTATCCACAGTAGGAAGTTAATGATAATCATAATTACAACTCAGAAACGTCCTACTGCTGGGCACGGGTCTCCTCCAAAGATATAGAGGGAACTTAGTCTACTATATCACGCTGGCCAGATGGGTATAGGGTTGCGATTCGAATTTTCCTTTTCTCGCAGTGCTCTTGTCTGCTTAAGGTTTTTAGTAGTTATAGTATAGTATTCTACCACATCCACACAGCGCCATCTAGTCCCAAAGTAAGCAATTATGTTTGCTTGTGTTATGGGTACTAAACAACTGACTACTACTTAAATACATTTTTTTTTGTAAATACATACATATTATAGATAAATTACACCTTTTCTCCCTTAATCGCCTTTTACGACACCCACAAGTTGAAATGGGGTAGTGACATTATGACTGTATTCTTAATCCGTCGCTATACGGACAAATGATAATAAAATGTCTCAACAACAATTTCAAACAACAACAATATAATATGAGTAACTTAAAGCTACAAGTAATACTTAATTGGGTTGAGCAGTCCCACAAAATTGTAACCCTCTGACTGTGAAATTAATATAAAATATTAATTAACTCGTGATTTTGTAGTCGGTCATTCACTAAACCGATATTTTGTCAAAATTTAATCAAACGACTACGACCCAAATCAGTGGTTTTCAAAATTAATCAGTCATCAAAAATTCAAACAAATCGAATCTCATCTCATTTTGACATTTAATACCTAGATACTAAATTCACATTCATTCCCCCTTTACCACAAAATACGGACTAAGCATTAAACCAGGTATAAATTGACAACTTTGACATTGTGTTTATGTAAGTAAGTGTCCTCATGGCTATGAGAAGGAAATAAGTAAACAATTTATTTTTTAAGACGCAATCAATCGGAGGACGGCTTATCTTATCTGATCTTAACTATTAAATAAAATAATTGTATTATACTACGTGCGAAACTTACCTTCTTGGTGCATATTAGATTTCTGAGGAAATAGGAAAAAGATCACGGTCGATTATTTTAAGAAACTGTTCGTTGATCAGAATAGGTGTTGTACAAAAACCTAATTATGATTAAGTAACTACCTATTAATTAAAACATGGCGTCACATGTTTTTACTTACAAGTAGAAGTTGTCACAATATCCTATCTACGCGGTTTTAATTCCGACTTGGGAATCGAGCCCTCGACTTCTTACGCAGCAGACTCAAACTCATATTGCCTCGCCGGAGCAATTCTAAAAATCATTAACGATTGTTGAATTAGTACTACAACTGGTGAGTTTTCCCTTTCTAGTGTTGCAAACATATCGCACTACCTATGTAAAACAGATATAAGTTGAGATTCGTTTGTTTGGCAATTTTCACCTTATTTACATATTAGAAAGTTCAAAATTATCCAGCGGCGTTTCTCATCACATAACTCTTTTCCACTGCTAGCGTCATATTGAAGTAACGAACTCTGAGATTTTTTTAAACACGCCTGTGAGCACATAGTAACTGCATGATCGCATTGTTTACGTTAGCCTACAACCTCAATTAGTTAGTCGAATTATATTGCTTTACAATCAATTAATATCTAAGTAGTGTTTTACCTTCTCAGCATTTTAACATATATGTAAGTACTTTACATGCTCACACAGATGTAAATAGTAATTATAAATACTCTCTCATTTATTCAATAAAGATCATTCTGAACACGCAATCGTAGTTTTCACTACACGCCTAACCTATTTCCCACTAGACTTGTTGATGACAATTTTATTTTGTGATTTTATTTTGTGTTTATGTGAGAACCCTGGGATAATAATATGATTTGGAATATGTCACTCACAGAACAATGAAACCTATATCTGTTCTGTGATGTCACTCATGTCTTCTTTTACTAATTCTATCTTTTCATGAATATTATTGTGAATAAGTCATTTGCGCACCTGGTATTTAATTATGTAAATTTACCTACTATGTTATTTTTAATTTTACTGTGTATCAATAGATATCTACTTAATAACATTTATGTTTATAATTATAATGCTCTAAGGATATTTGGCAAAACGGGCACTACTTCAGACCAAATCTGTTATTTTAGTGCAAATTAAACCACATGGTTCTATAGTAGTTAGGTATATAGAAGCAGGAAGGAGGGAGATAAATAAATAATTACTTTATAAAACTTAGACAAACACCGCCGGTTCTGATCTTACTTCGAACTAAAATGAATAGAAAAGTAGTTTCTGTATTTATCTCGAAGAGGTCATGAATGTATTAAAATTGTTTAAATATTTTACAGAAAGGTAGAACCTCTATCATACTTGTTCTTCGTACAAAACTCAGCTTAATCTTATTACGGATTCGGCTTATTTTAGCATGGCCCAATTTTGGGAACTCGTACACTAAAAAATAGTTTTAATTTAATTGTATGTGAACATAGCCATAAAATTATAATTGTTCTACGTACAAATCACAACTCAAAGGCGTTACAGAATAGAAATAACTTTTGAATAACTGCATTTCAGAATTTTAAACACTAAAAATAGTTTAAATTTATTGATTTTACTAAACGTATAAAACATTTTAAATTATAGTAAAATGCTGTGTGCATCTTGCTAAAATTTAAGATCACGCACACACATGACAAAGAAAATTACATTTATTTTGCTATATAGAAAGTTATCATCTTCTTTTAATTTACGATGACTTTATAAAGTTAGAAGATTAGTATGCATATAAAACACAAGCTATTTAATACCGTACTTATAACTTTCTTCCTGCTAATTTTTTCACATGACGTACGCATTTAACGTATCGATATACCTACCTATGCTGTGTGGATACTGTTCGAATCCATTTACTTCTCTAAATTATGCGTAAAACGTCCATTTGACGATCTCCCCTCTTCCCTCTTATCGCTTGGACAGAAACGGGAGCCTCGGGCGGGGGCGCCGGACTAGGGCAAATTGGGGGGTTTACAATCCCCCCAAGTGAGGGAGTCCGAAGTCCACCTCACCCTTTAGCTACCCTGAAGTTCCATCTCTCACACCTATAAATTCGGCACACACATTTCACCCCCTGGGAGGCGAGGGGGGTCTATAACGCACCAATCCTTTCGTTTCGTCGTGTCACACTTGCCAAGCGATGGTGACCTCCACTACAAATTAATATTCACAGAAACGTTTCCGTTACAATCGTTAATCATTCCCGTTTCTGCTAGTGATCTTGCCTATGTATGTATAACACCTTTGGCTTAGGTAACGCCTATGTAAGACTCTAGTACGTGCTTTAACAGATTCATTATAATTATTCACTCGTATAATCCACACGTACATAGACCATTTATTAATTAAATAATTAAAACAATATAGAAGATGAAAACTGTCAAATCGAATGCAAATTCAAATTTCAAGTTTTTTTTGTAAATGTATATTTGATAATCGTAGTGGCCAGAATCAAGAAACTTAAGAAAACCATTTAAACAAACTTATTTATACAAAAATAAAAGTACATTTTGTTCATTCAAATAAATATTTACCTACTAAACGTCTATTGGGTGATGGAAAAGAAACATTGACGTAGGTATACATTTACTAAGGAGTTGCGATGACAGTTAAAAATGAGAGCGAATGTCCGAGCCTAAGGCATTCTCGGACGAAAGGGTTCACTCGCAATACTCTTTGCCTTTCTTCATGATGCTGTCTCTTTCAGTCATTCACTGATATTATTACGAATAACATACGTTAATTTCTATTTTACTCACGACAGAAAGGAGAAGGTATATGCGTTTAGGGTGTAAGGTTGTGTGTTTGTGTGTGCTCGAATATTCCCTTTTAACTATATTAATTTCTGAAACGCTTTGTCCGATTTCGTTATGGTTTTCTGCAACTATCAACAATTAATGAAAAACAATAATATAATATTTTACCACATTCACACATCAACATCTAGTCTTAAATTAAGCAATTATATTTGCTTGTTTTAAGGGTACTACAACTTATATACTACTTTTTTTTTTGTAAATACGTACATAAATTTAAATATAATTTTATATAATAAATTACAGACTTAAAACAAACAATTAATAATAATAATTGTTTAATGTGGTAGAATATTATTATATTAATTATGTTCATCACACAAAGATTTGTCATGGGTGGGAATCGAACCCATGACTTCCGACTTAGCAGCTAGGGTCACTAACTACTAGCCCAACAGGCCAGTCAACTTGCCAGGGGGCGCTGCGTTTTTTGTGAAATCGAATATTCTCAATTTATCTCTATGTTTAGACCTATTTTGTAATCATTCTCTACTGGAGAGCCTAGATAAATGAAATAAGTCAGCCATCATCTTGTGACGTTAACGGGGGCATGTTTACGTAAATACCAAGCATTTTTTGTTATACGTATATTGTTGCTTTATTTTTCAAAAAAATTATTAAGATTTTTTTTTTTAATTACACTATTACGATAAAAATGTTAATATCCCAAAAAGTACAATTAATTTATTCAAAATATATTTCCAGTATTGCAAATTTCTCTTTTTTGAGTAATTAGAACAATATAACAAGATTTTTTTATGATATACTTGAAAAATAAGAACGAATAGACTTTCCCTGTCATCATCATTATAATATCAGCCCAATTATGTCTACAGCTGGACATTACATAGGCCTCACCTAATTTCCACTACAGCGAGAGAGCCGCCTGCAACCACCAGCCAACCACTTTCCTTGAAGAATAAATGAATTTTCAGAAATAACAACTAATTACTTATAACATGCTGTTCATATTATGAGCTTTTAAAAAGCTAACATTTACTCCTCTTGACTGAGTAGTAACAGTTAGTTACAAACGGTAGTTGCCCGTTTGTAACTAACTGTTACCACCAAGGCGACCAACTTATGAGTATTTAACCGCCCCCTTCTGAGCCATCAACAAAAACTAATAACCATGCTGGTTAATCCGTAATTGGCAAATGTAGGTATCAGCCAAGTAACCATAAGAATGAAACTATGTTAATATATATTACTGCCTTTGCTGAGAATCATCAGCAACCCATTAAGTCCCACTGCTGGTCTCGGGGCTCCACTCCTCTATCTAGAGAGCTGAGAGGGTTTAGGCCATAATCCACTCACGATGGCCTAGTGCGGGTTGGTGGATTAGACATACTCATAGAATTTCTTTTACGGTATGTGGGTTTCCTCACGATGTTTTCCTTCACCGTTAGTTACTAGTTAAGACACTTGACTAGTACATATAAATTCCACAAAGTGGAATCCACATTGGTACTGCCGGTCGGGATCGAAATCAAACCGCGTGATTTGCACGCCGCCCGATCCCTTATCCATTTAGCCACCATCACATTTTTTTTTGTTGAGAATTAACCTTAAATAATAAAATGATGTCTGGCTGTTAAGATGATGACCACGTGGCACCAAGTGACAGCTGGCCATCCATAATGGCCATGTGTCATCAAAAATGTTGTCAATCGTTTAAATAGCGAGTATTTATCGCTGTGTAGTGACGGATGAAGTATACATAATGTCATTACCCCATCTCAACCCGTGAGTGTCGTAAAAGGCGACTAAGGGAGTAACCTTATGCAGACAAAAGCACTCTGCAAGAAAAGGAAAATTCGAAACAAGCCCTATACCAACCCGTCTGGCCTGCATGGTATAGTAGGCTAAATTCTCTCCACATTCTTTGGAGGAGATCCGTGCCCAGCAGTCGACCTTTTATGGGTTGAAATGATGAATGATGATGATTTATCGTTGTTAGTATTGCTCAAATCAATATTAAATATTGTCACATTATTTTGAAGTTTTATTTATTTTTAAGAATAATATTTTTTTTTTACATAGACAATGCACATCCAGACTCGAAACAAATTTATCACACAAATATTTGACTCGTATCGGAATCGAATTCACGTTACTCGGAATAGCGATGTGAATGGTGAGGCGATCATCCTAACTGCTACCTACGATACGGTGACAATCAAACTAACTAAAGACAGTCTTACAAAATAAATATTCTAGAAATCATCAAAAAAATAAATAACTTAATTACCTAAATTATAAAAATTATCCATATTTAGTGTAAAATAAAATATGCAATAAAATCCACTAGTTTAACGTTGGTAACTACAGAATGTTCACAGAAACCCCACTAGATGGCGCCGTGTAACGTGAGTCATAAATTCAGCCATAATCACGCAACTTAGCGGCTATAATTAAGTTACACTTTTGCGCCGAAGCGGCCCACGGCCCGTTCGGTGACTGACACGGAAATAAAAATATTGTAAGCTTTGGTTTTTTCCCTAATGAGCAGCATAATGTGAAAATTTCGGAATGCAATTTATTATTGATTAGTAGTGAGTAGTGTCATTATAAAGTCATATTGATATTAGTTGGAGTATCTATAAAATTCTTGCTCATAATTATGTATTGTTAAACTATCTTTTAAACGAGAATAATATTTTCAAGGTAAAGTATAGAACTTGAAGAATGCACTCCAGAATGGTACCTAGAGTAATCGGGCTACGCCTAAGGCCAATAGTCAACTAACTATTGTTAATGTAATTTTTTTTTTTACTGTTTAGGATGACATAGTTTATTAATTTGTAAAACTTCATCATTTGTACTCCTAGTGCCTTTAATATAAATAACTACGAATAAATGAAATTGAAATTGAAAGATAAATGAAAAATTTTTAAACGAAACATTTTTGCTTAAAACTAATATATTAATAACTAGTTGAAAGTAGTACTTCAAATATAAACTATTGCCAAGCCAACATTTTTCAATGCAAACAAATTTTATTTTAAATTTCAAATAGTAGTGTATTGTGGTGTGTGGCTGAATAGATTAGTGACCGGCCGCTGCGTGCTAAACACGCGGTCCGAATTCGATGCCGGGCCACAGTACCAATTTTATTGCAAAGTGGATTTCACTTTGTGGAATTTTTATATACTAGTTAAGTGACTTACCATACGCTAACGGTGAAGGAAAACATCAAGATTAAACCCACATACCCTAGCAGCAATTCTATGGGTATGTAATCCACCAATCCGCACTAGGCCAGCGTGCGTGGATTATGGCCTCTTAGTTCTCTAAATAGAGGAGTGCCCAGCAGTGGGACATTAATGGGTTTCTATGAAATAAATAAATGTAAACAAAGCTTAATATAAAAGTATATTTTTTATTAAAATTTAGATCTGATAATTCCACAAAAGCACAGCAATATAACTGCTAATAGTAGTCACTGCATTTTTCCATAAATCAAAAGATTGATTACAGAACGTTTAATTTTTTATGTTTCTGACCATCGTTATAGATTAAACGACTTTTTTTAATAACGCACATCGTTTCACTAAATCACTGACTTTGTGAAAACTATACGTTACCACGGTTTTTTCTGCATTAGTTCCAGTGGATCTCAAACTGTTAAATAGGTGGTTTATTCATCATGATTTACTTACATGTATATTTTTATTATGAGCTTTTATTAATTTGCAATTGTTGTATATTTATATGTAATTTAATTTAAATAACTGAATTTTAAAGCAGTTAACCTTATCTGTTTGAGATAAAATTTTGCATTCATTTAAATATTGGATGACACTGCAACATGATATAAAATGAAGTTGGAAGGTGGCCATAGAAACTCTTAAAACGACGTAAGATTATCGAGTTTGGGTTTATTTGATTTTTTTTGAAGAGGAATGCAATTTATAAAAATCGACTACGCTAAAATCGTCAGATTACTGAAATGGACACTTTTCAACTAATAATAAACCCACCTTACCTATGTAGTCTGGCGCGCTATAGTAAATCCACATTTAGCATAATTATTGCCAATTAATTTTATTGAATTTACTTAATAGTTGGGCTATTAAGTAAATTCAATAAAATTAATATTATAAATAATAATAATATAAACCACAGAATGTATAATGTATACTCTGTGCACAGAATATATTAAATGACACTATTAAGTTTCTTTCTGATAGCTCATGTGGTACCCAAATATCAAGGTTTTTTGTGTAGCCAGACTTATTCAAATGTGTTAAAAATTTCTTGTGAGTTTCATATTCTTCAGCTTTCAAAAATGGCGTCGACTTTATTCGTTGCAGGGCATGCTGAGTGTTTGAAATCATAATAACAGGATTCAAAACACTAGAACCAACTTTGTGCTACTACACTTGCTGGCTGTATTGGGTACATAAATGTCACAGTTTTTTTTCGCGGCTTGTGTTTTTTACAAACATAAACAAAATTGGTGGGAAACGCTGTTTCTTAATTATTTTTTTCGTGATACCAAAATCAGTCAGAAAGCAAAAGTACAAGCAATATTATTTACTTAAATTATATTATTATCATTTATCAAAGGTAACTAACCGATTTCAACTTATTCAACTCCGTTCTATTTGACGTTGATGTCCTCGAGTGTGACTAAGATTTTTGCCCCAAAATAACCGAAAGTTTGCAGTACCTAAGAACTTTGAGAACCGCTAGCTTTAGTAAGGTTGGCGCCACAGAGCCGGCAGGTTTGCGGCAGGTACATAAACCTCAATCTACTGTCGCTGTCGTCGCACTGCCATCATTGTACAACATAATATTACAACAATGAGAAATGTCCCGAAAATAATTCCGATTGACTGGATTGTCTGATTCTATTTTACAGATTGTAAACTTGGTGCAGTGGGACGTTTATGGGTTGAAATGATGACGATGATAATCATGAATTTTGCTAAACTTGAATTGAGGTGACTGTAATTGCTGTAATCTATGAAAACGTTCAATTACAGTGAAGTTGCTGAGATTTTTATAAAGATTTAACTTTCATCATGTCAGCCGTGGGTGATCCTCTGTTGAACATACACTAAATGTATAGTATTTCATATTATTATTTTATTTTTAAAGGACAATAATATTGTACATCGCTTAAGTTAATAAAATAAAGTCTTGGAAAAAGGAGTCTAGTCGGAAAGAAGATATCGTAAAAAAAATGATAAAAGACGCCATTTTTCCTATATGGCAGCGCGAACGGCAAAAATACGAGATGGCATATTAGAAATTCGGAAAGCGCACATCTAAATCTATAAAATTACTAATTTTCCAGGTTAAAACCGAATTTGTATCAATGACTTCACTACAAATAATAATTATGTTTTGGTTTATTGTAACTAGGTGGCGTTACTTGTATGGTATTAGATTTTAGTACATGATAGTAATTTTTGTGAGCTCTTACCTAATTTGTTTTGAAATGATAAGAAGTTTACTAAACATATATTAGTTAATTATACATTCCGTAACCTAGTTACTATGGTTATACAGATATAGTATTGACAGGTAATGAAAGACTGTTAGTATCGAAGATTTTATTTAGTTGAAGAAAATGGCGTAATATTTTTTCGTTTTAAGTGTATATAACATTGTATCATCTAAATCAGCCTTATTAGATATAATCAATTCTAGTTAATAAACAATGAAACATTATTGTTAATGTCTGTTTCGGCGCTAACTAATAAGTGTCTGATACCTATCTGAAACTGTGTCAGATTTTAGACAAATTTTCATAAAATTCTATCTCTTGACTTTCGGATAATTTATTAGACACTTATCAGCCAGTTAGTTCAGTAAGCGAAAAAGGGCCTAATTTTTTTGGCAAAAATTTACAAGATATCGTAGGTGAGTAACAATAGCCATATTTACAAAGCTTTTACAACAAGACAAAATAGAACGAGATAGCGAATATTATTATATTATTGTGTAGAAATCTAGTACTCGTTGATTATTTACCCAGTAACAAAAGCCAAGTAATTTAAAAAAAATTACCTAATGACCATATTAAAGGGTTTCATTTTACATTTTTCTTACGACTCTTAACTCTACTATCATTTTTTGAATTTTTCTTATTTTTACCACCATTGGGCTTGGCGGGCTCTTTGGGTGACCGATCCGATAACTTAAATGTTTTACAAAGAAGGGTAACTTTGGAACCACCTGATAAATTCTCGTCTAGTGTTTTTACAGAGTCTGCCAGTAGGTACTTGCTTGCAAAGTGATTATTCTTTATTGATAAATTTTTGATTTTCGTCACTGATCCGTTGGGTGAACTGTCGACATTCTTTGGCTCTTCATAATTCGATAATATAGAACTAGTAGGATAGTTACATACGACATCAACCCTTATTACTTGAACAGTTTCAGGACTCTCAGTTCTAGATATAGTAAGGCTTTTTCTTTTACCAGTTTTTTCATAAGCAATCTTAGTATTTTCGATAGTTTCATAAATATCTCTGACTTCCTCTTTTGATTCACGCTTATTGGACTTTTTAGGTTCATTAACGACTTTAGATTGAAGCTTTGCTAACTTTTTGCTGTTGTCTAGTTGAAGAATTTCAACTTGAGTGGCTTTATTTTCTTTGATACCGTCGTTGACACCTTGTAGAAATATGCTTGATTTGCTACTAGAAGCTGGTCTTGATTGGTCAGTGTGACACAAATATTTGACATAATCATCAAAATAATTACAAGTGAGGTTAGACGATCTATCATCATCACTGTATTCGTTTTCAGTGACGATTTCTTTAAGAAACATTCTATGTTTATTTCCATTAGTAATAGTTTTGTATTTGAAGCTGGTTCGTGGTCGCTTTGTTTGATCTACATCGCCCTGGAATTTCAATGTTTGTACGGTAAGGACTATATTTTCTTCTTCATCTTGTTCATCATGATCACTGTCTCGTATATCATCTTCTTCACGGCTAACGGTATAATGAAATCTGTGCAAGAAAAGTTAACTATTAATCAAATATATTTAGAATTTTTTATTCACGTAGCCTGAGAAGAAATCTGACCATCTTGAGATGGTCAGATTTCTTAGAAAAATTTGTAAAATAATCTACTTATCATAGAAATGAGTGGTCGATATTACGCTTAAGATAAATTACCTATCCCAAAGATCCATCCAACGAGGATCCTCTTCATGTTCAGGGTTTACCAACCGCTTTTGGCAATATCTTCTTGGTTTATCAATTACCAAAGATGGTTCTGTTTTGTACCTAAGTTTTGATCTTTCTTGCAGATGAAGTCTTGCACATTTCATTATTTTCAACTTCTGAAATTGAAAGAATAATACAATAAATTAAAACACGATTAGAACAAGAACACGATCTTTATTAAATCTTTTTCTATGTTTAAGAGCAATTAATAAAAATATTTCTATAAAGCCATATATAATAGACGTGACGTGTATAAAATTTTAAATAATTAATTATTACAATATTATCTAGGCTTATGTCTAACAATGGACTTCCTATGGCTGATATAATCACAATACTGTCTAGAAACGAATAAATAGGAAGTCAAAGAACATTAAATTGAAGAACGCAAGAATGCCATTTGGATTGAAGTATCTAACCAATTTAACAAGTCTAGTTCATGATCACAACTACTACAGAAACCTATTTCCATTGAGTAGTTACATAAACTTGCCTAAAATAACAAACAGCGGGGTTCAACACACCAACCACAAGTTAAGTGCATTTCACAGGTAACTGAAGGTCAAATCCAACCATTTGAATTAATTTACTTATCGTGATTAAGTATTGTTTCAAATTTTATTGTGTTTATGATATTCTGTAGATCATTGTTTATAATGTCCTCCACGCAACGCCCTGACTCAAGGCCGGCCACGAAACGTTTAGGCTCTTTCAGCATTTCGTGAGCTTTATTGGTAACAACGCTATTTGTATGATAGTGATAGAATTTCGGCTTCAACTATTCCGGTAAGCATTACAAGTGGATGCGAATATATTTGGTACTACAAATTTGTCTGGTACAAGCGTGAGTTCGTATAGTACTGCATTATAAACTGGAAAAAAGTTGGGTGTAATAGAAATGCCACGGAACAATTGAGGAGATTCTCAGTTCATCACACTCACATACTCGAAGAGACCTGAATTTTGCCATAAGTCCCATTGTTATTAACTCAGGATCTGATGATGGGATTCTGGGGAAATCGAAGGAGGGTTGCCCCATTTAATTTTTATTGACACTTACAATGTTTTTCATATTTTATCTTGCAGTCATAATCTTAGGTTGCTGGGTCAAAGGTAGAACATTTACGGTTAGGAGTAAGGGGATAATACTTCAAATATTATAGACACGTTAAATTGTATTCTTTCAAGTATTTATTTGAAGACAGGTATTTTTAAAGCTTGTAATAATAAGCAGTAGATGAAAATTATTAACAAACAAACTTCGTCTTATACCAACATGTTCTGTGTTAACAGTGCGGTATGCACGTATTCATTATTTTAATATTATAGCAGTAATAGCGAGCTAGCTTGTTACTATTCTGTACGATTGTAAGAGAAATGAAAATACTATTAAGCTTTTCGTTAAAAGGTTAGCAACCTAAATCAACCTGATATGAATAGTCTCGCAAATCAAGTTTAGTACTGCTAAAATTATCTAGGTATTCGTGCTTAGTTTTGCTATCATTAATAAATATGTACCATTAACTTGTAGCGATTTGACAAAGATTTGAAACATTCATTACGCTAAAAAAACTTTACATTATTTACGATAATTTATTGTGATTTATTTGTGACTACACTAAAGCTGCATAGAGTACAAAAATAATAAGACAAATTAAGTGTTAAGTACAAATTGGCAATTGTACCGTCAGAAACTTCGTTCGGCATTTTGTCATTCTTTCTTCAGACTATTGTTTAACATCTATTCATTTTGGAAGCAATTATGTTTGAAGATGTTCCTCTCTAGCTGTCTCTTTCGCACCTCTTCTATTAAATGGTTGGATTAGAAAGAGAAGGATGCTATACAAGATTTTTTTCAGAAAGTATTGATAAAGGAACTACAATGTCGGCAGGATGGTGTATTTGATCTAGCAACGTAGCGGTCCACATGTTCTTGGGAATGGCTTCGCCAACGATGCAGAAAAAAGTTTCTCTCTGTTTTTATTAGTACACCCTAAAAGTTTTGATCGTTGCCGTGCAGGTAAATGCGTTAATTTTATTCTACGATATTCATAGACACGATGACCTACTTTGATTCAAATAAACATGCATAAAATAAGTCGGAAAGTTTCTGAAAAAACGAATATTATTATAGCTTAATCGTGACCTGACAGAGTCATTATCATCGCTTTGCATAATTACGAAGCAAAATACAAACACATCGGTCCTTAGTTCCTTGCCTCAATAAACTATACTTTTTAAGTTGAATGTCAACCTGTCACGCGAACATGTACAACATAATCAGCCTTGCTTTTGCGTTTCTTTAATATTGAGCGTCAATTTTTTACACGTCAAATTGTAACAAACGACGACGCTAGAAAAATGAGTTATAAAGCGACAAAACGACTGTATCTGATTACGATGGTGACATTTTCGAATCACCAGTAAAATAATAGATTATTTGTTGGAGTTTTTTCATGCGTGACCTCGGCCTTTAATTATTCCAATTCTTCTATTATTATTAGAGAAGTTGATTTATATAATTTCTATAACTACATACCTACCAAAGTTCTTTGTATCAAACTCCGACCGTCACACTATTCAAAACTCGCACACAACGCCAAAATAATAGGCACAGCTGCTAGACTAAACACACACATGTACACTGGTGCATCGCACACGGACATCTTGGATAACAAAAAATGCATTATTATTATCCTGGCACAAGGACACCGCCTTCCACGCGAATCTCTGTCTTAACCTTAAAATGTTAGAAGCGAGTTTAGACGAACAATGTCTGTTAAAACGATTAACTTAGATTTCATCCCGAGCCCGAATTTTCAAATTCAAATTTCAACTGTTCTTATTACGATATAAGAATGAATTTCGTTTGAAAGTAGTTCAGGAATTTTAGTTTAATAATTGTTGAAAAAAAACTACGTATCTCATAGGCGCCAAATGCACGTTGCACGTCCTACGATTTCTGTTGAATTTTGGGAAGGAACGCGTGCGCGTGACTATGGCTTGCACATTGGTTATTAGCCAACATTTTGTGTTGGATTTGTTTATTTATGTGTACTTGGAATATTTAAATTTTAATCTTTACTATTTTAAGTCTTTTTGTTAGTTTTTTGGACGAACTTATTCGAATTCTATTCATCGAACTATCAAAACTATATGACACGGTTATGAATTTAAATATATACCTAAATTAATTGTAAAGATATTCAGTTTTAAAATAACAACTTCGTTTTAATAAAAACTCATGAAAGCAAGTTTTAGTCAATAAAAAACTGCAGATAGAAATTTGTCCTGCAAAATAAGTTAAGTATAGATTCACAATTTAATTGATATAAAATATAACTAGAGTCACAATTCTAATCTGTTCAGTTAAAACCGATTACTTGTAATCGTGTTACACTAAGATGACTTTTAGAAGGCTCACAACTTTCTCAAGAAGCTCAAAAACTTGAACAAAAGGCTTTGACCAAACTGTATAGGTGTTTTGATTTAGCAATTTCCACTAAACCTCGTTTGTTCAAAACGAAAAATAAATAGAAACAATGGAGCTTAGTTGTTTCGCGAACTCATTGTTAGCTAAACAAAAAAATGAATATTTTTACCAGCACGAAATCCTCTGTTTACAGTTCTCCGTAAACTGTACCTTCTAAATTAATGACTAATTTGTTTATGCAAATATTTTAGTCATTAATGATAAATCTAAAATCAATGTAGTGAGTACTTAGGTATATTACTTTCTGTTAACACAATATCAACAATGCACAATTGCACAACCATATATTATCAAGTTTATAACCATAATGTTTAGACATTCAAACACAGCGCCATCTAGTCCCAAACTAAGCTTATGCTTGTAATATGGATACTAGACCACTAATATAATACTTAAATAACTTATTTTTTGACGTAAATACATACATATTAGAGATATATTACACCCAGAAACAGAATAAATAATTATGCTTATCACACAAAGATTTGTTCTGGGTGGGAATTGAACCCACGACCTCTGTCTCAGCAGTCAGGGTCACTAACCACTAGACCAACAGGCCAGTCAATAGTGTTCAAGAAAGATCAACAGTTTCATGGATAGTTCCGGATATTATTAGCTCAATTAAAAGGGTGATATGATAAAGACAAGGATACTTCCTATGCACAACAAACAGAACCTGTATTTCGCATTATAAGTTCCGGACACCCCACAACCTGTACCAACTGACCTCCGGACCGTCCACTTGAGACCCGTTTATACAATGCAACCTGTCAGTGGGTCAACCAACAAAAGCGGGTCAAAGCATAAACGTATTGATTACTACTGCATCCTAATCTTTGGATATTATCATCACAATAGGACCCTCGTGCCTTGAAGAACGCCACGCCTTGTATGTTGGCCAATTTGTTTATTTCGTTTTAAAATATTTTGAAGAAAGTTAGTGAAAAGTTTTGTTAAGTTTGAAATAGGAAAATACTGTAATTAAGGATATAAAATTTTACAAATTTTAAAAAGGCGGTAATAATTTATTCGTTATGTGCGATACAATGTACTATTTGGAGGCAAAACAGTTTTTATTTGTTAATTGAAACTGGAAATTTATTAATTGTTGTCAAATACTGGTTACATTTTAATGACTATGCAAACCACTCTTATATACTCAAAATATAATATATAAATTTTGTTTCAACAAACTATAACGCCTAAGGAAACTTTGAAGGCAATCAAGTTTCTATCACAAATGTAATTCATATGATGCCTAGGTACAAAAGAACGTCAAAATGTTTTAATGATCATAAAATACATTCACAATAAATTCCAGCTTCGAGTTTCCTTAGTATACAATTGAAATCACTATATATAAAGTAATATATATATAAAGTAATAACACAGTACTAGAAAATTCTATTCTTATTTAACGAAAGTATATTATTATTACAAGGAAGAAGTTCCCATACTTAATTAACAAGTAGTTAGATCATTTGTGCACGGTGCATGCACCGAATATCAATGGTAGTGATTTCTTTACACTGACTTGAGACCCCTTGCTCTAAAATGTGTAGCAGACAATGCCATGTGCGCGAATATGTAGCGACGAGTAAATAAAGGGATGATATATTGTGAAGACTGATGTGATAAAAAAAAACTATTTCCCTTAGTGCTGTCAAGGTGCATTCTTTTTAGGGATGTTACCTCAAACTATCGATAACTCAAATCATTTATTTTTATAAAAGTTACTTCTATTTATGTAGCAAATTTTATGAGTAAATAATTTGGAATAACTTTCATGTGGAAACATCGGCTTTACGCATGGAGTCAATTTTGTCCCCAGGTTATGCTATAATTCTAGTTTAATTGTCACAAAAAGATTGTAGTTGAATTGGTTAGCATTTATCAAGGGAGACATAGGCTATATAACATCACGATATGACCAAAAGGAGCTGAGTAGTGGCCAAACAAAGAACCATGGAAGCAGAGCCGTGGACAACAGCAAACTTATCAATAAAATCCAGCTAATCACAAAAAAATAACTATTTTATTCGTTCGTAACAGACGAATGCTAGTGAAACTATTCAAGACTAAACCGTACATCGATAAAATTCCCAAAAGGTAGAATTTCTATCACATCCCTTTTAAATCAGGTGAAGGTAATCGTTGTGGGAATTATTACTTCTGTCTCACATTTGACAATATATCTATCTCTTTCATAAATTGTTGTACACATGCTCGAAGCGTTGAATACCATAGAAGTTTCAATGGCGACTCTGATGCACTATTTGTTAGAAATAATAAGTGATATGGGACTCGATTCGTGCAATATTATTATTGTTATTTCTTTATAATTTTTGAATGGTGATAATTATAAGTGTTTGAATATAATTTTTCAAAATTAGTTTTATTTTCAACTAATATAATTGTGTACGCAAACTTACAGATTATTGGAGACTGTGCTTTTTAAGATCTTTTTGTACACAATTTCACACAATAAATGATTTAATTTGAAAATTTATGGTGGTATAGGTATTATTTCGGGCATGTATTATAACAATAAATCTAAGTTGTGTGTGGTAACAAACTAAAAACTATTCTAAAAAACTTACACCAGCTTAATCTTGTTCAAGTCTAACGTAACGTATGGGGAGAGTATGCACAATTTCGTATTTCTTTAGATTTGAGCAAGTCTGATTTTGTGACTTGAAGGTGAGTAGCGGACATAAAAGCCGACCATCTCACCTACCTTTAGGTAGGGAGCTGCTTAGAGACCAAACCCTCACCATTACAGGAACTATCATAATTGAAAGAAAAATGTCAGCTATCATAATATTATATTAATAAAAAATAATAATAGCAACGTACTCTAAGCCATACGTTTTTGTATTGTATATTTTATACACAACTCTTATTTGCTATTTTTGGACTATGATAGCTACCCAATACCTGGCTATCAACATAAATTTATATTTAAATCAAATTTTAACAACCCGCTCCAGAACTCCATCCAAGCGTAGACATATTTTAGTGCAAAACTGAATTTATTAGTTAGTCGTGCTCGATATTAGAGGTTAACACGATAGTAAACTCGAGTTTCCTTTATTATCAATTCTATTTACGATTATAGTTCATCACTACAACCCAGAAACGTCCCACTGCTGGGCACGGGTCTCCTCCAAAGATTGTAGAGGTAATTTAGCCTACCTACTATACCACGCTGGCCAGTCGGGTTGGTATAGGGTTTTGTTTCGAATTTTCCTGTTCTTGCAGTTCGCTTGTCTGTTTAAGTTTTCGCCCTTAGTCGCTTTATACGACACCCACGTATTTATTTGGCCACTGCTCAGCTCCTTTTAGCCGTAGCGTGATATTATGGTTTTTTTTTTTTTTTTGATGGTTTTTTCTAAAAAAAGACAACGCCCGCACTAGGGAACAAGCCCTGTGTCGCGGGGAGCTTTACAAACATGAAACTAACGGACACAAAGTACACCCAGACTAGAAACAAATATCTATGAATCACACAAATATTTGTCTCGTGTGGGAATCGAACCCACGTCACCCAGCACGGCGATGTAATGGCGAGGCGACCACCTTAACCACTGCGCCACGGTGACAGTCATTATATAGCTTATAATCTAATAATCTTCCTTGGTAAATGGGCTATCCAAACTAAAAGAATTTTTCAAACACCCTTACCTCAGTAACTACTGGTCCGAATTTTTATAAAAACATGTAGGTAACCATTTTAGTTAAGCTTTCAAATGTGTTTAAATTTAGCCTGTATAAAGTTCCTTTAGTTTTATTGATTGTAACTGCATCTATTGCTAACTTACACTGTATTGTTTACTTGTATGAAATAAAGACCCTTTTAAACAAACATACAACTTGTCCGAATTGAAACATTATTTTAGTGTTAGACAGTTCTTTTATCGTATATAACATTACGCTACAATAAATGGGAGCTAAATAGTGACCAAACAAAGATCGACGGGAGCCCCGGGTAATCACGATGGTATTGCAACATAGTAATAATAGTATAATATTCTACCACATTCACACAGCGCCATCTAGTCCCAAATTAAGCAATTATATTTGCTTGTGTTATGGGTACTAAACAACTGATATACTACTTAAATACTTTTTTTTTTTTGTAAATACATACATATTATAGATAAATTACTCCCAGACACAGAACAAACCTTTATTCTCATCACACAAAGATTTGTCCTGGGTGGGGATCGAACCCACGACTTCCGGTTTAGCAGTCAGGGTCACTAACCACTAGACCAACATGCCAGTCAATAGTGTTCAAGAAAGATCATCAGTTTCATGGATAGTTCCGGACATAATTAGCTCAATTAAAAGGGTGAGAACTTGATTCAATAGTGAGCCAATAATGGATTAAAAGCAATTGTCTTACGTAGAAAGTTAAAGTGTTTCATAGCATAAATTTCTATATTTATATTGTGAATGAATCTAATTGCGATCTGAGGTGTGAATAACTAACTTTACGGGTGTGAAACCATAGTAGTACAACAGTTGAATTACTCTATCGTCACGATTTCAGCTTATTGAAATTAGTTAAATAATAATAATAATATTCTACTACATTCACACAGCGCCATCTAGTCCCAAAGTAAGCAATTATATTTGCTTGTGTTATGGGTACTAAACAACTGATATACTACTTAAATACATTTTTTTTTTGTAAATACATACATATTATAGATAAATTACACCCAGACACAGAACAAACCTTTATGCTCATCACACAAAGATTTGTCCTGGGTGGGGATCGAACCCACGACCTCCGGCTTAGCAGTCAGGGTAATAAATAAATACCGTACATCTCTTAGCAATAAGCTTATCACACACATCATCATCATCATCCTCCTCAAGTGACTTCCAATAGGACCGGTTGTATGCGGCCTGCACACACATTATTCTTGTAAAATCCTATTCCAATAGTCTATGCTAGCTCTTAAATATAACTTCAATACGACATAGTTTTATAAGCTCTTTTGAATATACAATAAATTATAATAAATTCAAAGGTAAATGGTGTGTTTACACTCATTATTGTAAACGGAGGAAAATAAACGTATAATTCAACATATTTTTCTACTTTGTATTTTAAATATCCATTCATTAATTCATTTCAATTATTTTGGTATTTTAACGACGTATTTCTATTGAGTTTTAGACACCATTGTATATCTTCACAATAACGTGGACCGCAAAATATCACTTGTGCAGTTACAATACTGTTGACCTGGTCAATTAACTCGTAATAATTAGGGTTGTCCGAAATCCTTATTTTACGGGACAGAAGATCAATTCAAATTTATAATACATGGGACCAATAGGTCATCCGTGAATTTCAGTTTCAATTCATTACGTCCTTAAAATTATGTTATTATTTGTATTGTTTGCAATGAAATACGTTTAAATAGGTTGTTTTATGGAAATGTGTTCGTTACGTTTACGTTTTTTATGTTATAATGATCTTTCACAAGAAGTGGTGGATTTATAATTGCGTATCAGTATCCTTGATGCATGATGATACTCGTAGTTTGGGTTAGCTTTAGATGCATAATATGCAAAATGACTGAATAAATACACAAACAACCCTTCACAATATCACTGAACATACTATTAATTGTAACAAACAGTAACATAAATTTATGAATAAAATCCTTATCAAATAATAATTAACGTTTTTGATTTGAAGCCGCCATAAAATAGTTCACAACTACCCTACTTAACGTAATTATATTCAAAAACGGAATTAAGCGGCCCAAGTTTCGTCATAAAAGGATAGTTCACAATTTTAGCCAAACATTTCCATATGTGACTTCTAAAGTATTTTTGCACGGTTAAAGTGAATTTATGGGGTCCTGTCACGACACGTGCTTCAGCCGATGCGTAACAAGAACAAATAAAATAACGAAATACATAAATATAAATAATAAATAAGTGTGGAAGAATTCATTAGCATAATACCAATGTAACTGACAGTTGCTTATTTATTATTGCTGTCAATGGATTCACGTGAAGTACAACTGTGTGTTTTGAAAGGGGGAGTAATAATTTGATGAAAATAGTATTTTAATAGAAAAGATATATAGATATTATACAGGATTTTAGGTTAGGTACCTTTTTATAAAGACTGAAAAAGTTCAAGTTTTTCAACTCAGCCTACGTTACTCCTAGGAGTCTAAATTTCTATATTTATATTGTGAATGAATCTAATTGCGATCTGAGGTGTGAGTAACTAACTTTACGGGTGTGAAACTATAGTAGTACAACAGTTGAATTATCGAGAGCAGACAGCTTTCAGCCAGCAACTAGGTGAGGTCAGATCACCAGTACAGTGAAAGAGAATGTGCTACAGGCTACTGTTAAATAATCGAATACGAACAGGTTTTAATTAATTTTTCACATATTTTAGGTGATTAAACATGATATTCACCCATTTTATAATACCTTAAGGTGGCAAAGAAGTCTGCCTGCCTAATGATTAGTCGTAGCGTAATAATCAGATGCGAATGCAGACCCTTTGAAAATCCTATCTTCCCCAATGAGCCCTGGATACCGCTCGCGGATCGCGGAACACAACATATTTTATACTAGTTATAAGCATTACACAATTAAAAACTTATGCCGATTCATCATCATCATATCAGCCCACTGCTGGACTTATACCTAACCTAATTTCCACCACTGCTAGTGATTTTGTGCCGCCGGCTACCAAAGGCCACCCGCAACCTTTAGGTCATCGGTCCATATGCCGATTGTTAAAAGAAAATAAAAACAAAACAATCTAAGTACTTATATTTTGCTGTAGTCATTAAAAGGCGAAATTTTAGCTTCAAAATAATGTTCTAAGAACAAGCAAACACAATACATAAAACAATTACCAGATAATGTATATGACAGCAATAAAAAATATTGCAGTGTTACTTTTTAGAGGCGCTGCAACATTCGGCACCTTTGTCGGTCCTCTTTGTTGACATCAAAGGAGCCGTAGCCGCTCGATACGGGTGTTTACCTTGGAGGCATTAAAATCGATTTCTATGTGAAATATATTAGTTGCAAATTGATCAGTGAATAGTTTATTTTGGCCGTAAGTTGGGGTGTAAAATGTTTATGAGGTCAACGTAGATGAGACTTTACTCACGCAGGAATACGGTGACAGGACTTTGGTAGTAGTCACGGTATATTTATCAGTATTTTGTTTTCGGCTTTGTTTTCTGTTATCAATCTGTTCTAGTAACTATAAAAAGATGTTTGTGGTCTAATTACTTATTATGCTTATCCGAATACTAGTCTGTACTTTTTTTTCTTTTCAGTTCTGTTTTCTATCCTCGATTAGTATAGTAAACAAAAATAGGTCTGAAGTGTAGTCGGTGATTATTAACTCGAACTAATATTGTATTATATGTGTTCTTTCGATTTCCAGATTGATATAATTGAGCTATATAGATCCGTGTAGAGACAGATTAAGAATACATATTGTCACTAGCCTAGCATTTTAACCCGTGGGTGTCGTAAAAGGCGACTAAGGGAGAAAATTTAAACAGATAAGAGCACTGCAAAAAAAAGAAAAAAACCCTTCTGGCCAGAGTGGTACAGTAGGTGAAATTCCCTACACATTCTTTGGTGGAGACCCGTGTCCAACAGTGGGACGTTCATGTGTTGTACTAATGATGATTTTGAGCACTTGAAATTGTTGATCTATCGTTACTGAAAATTATTGTATAGATTTTGAAGATGAATGTCAAGTCAAGTAGCAATTAATTAATTATGAAACTTAAATTAGATCGCATTCTATGCTAATGGTAACTTATAGATTTCTCTTGCTTCATATTATTATAATAGTCTACTTTTATTACAAGGAAGTGGTCCTAGTTTCCTAAAATGAAACTGCTATGAGAACTGCCTAAGTGACAAAAAATATCCTATTTCTAGGACACCTATACCATTACTCACAGTTTTTTGAAAGGATATGAGGAACTGACCTTACATATCTTCAAACAACACCGCATTAATAAAAAACTACAATTGACAGGTTATTAACCTGTCAGATTTGCAATATAATAACTAGTTTGAATTAATCTAGACGCGTGCACTCAAAACTGTCATTAATCAACTAAATGCCACAGCAAACATCGCAACGCAAAAACAATTTTTACAAACAAAAAATATCACACATGCTTTACAATAAAGTCTAAATTCACAAAACACTTGAAATGCTACAACAAATTAGTTAGTATTGTTATACTAGCAAGCTACAAACTGCAACTGAAACAATATTACTTATTGAATAAAAGTTTACCGAAAACACGGGGGTGGTTGACTACAAACGTTTTCAGTGAACCGCGCCGCGTAGCCATCTACCGCGCTACGGCGCAAATATCCTATAATAATAGCCTTTTGATCCGGCTAAGGCACGTTCATAATTCGACTAACACGCTAAATTGTTACAAAATTACAGGAAAATTAGGAAATTGCGTTGTTGCTACGGGTTTTTCGTAGAGATTTCGTAGAACTTGAAATTTGATTATAATTGATTTAATAATAAAATTATGTTGTCGGTTTTACAACTCTGGCAAGATATTTAGTGTACAAGAGATTCATTATATTTCTAACTTCAAACTTAAATTATTGTTATTTATGTTTATATACAAAATCGCTCGCTGTGGCGGAAATTAGGTGAGGCCTATGTTCAGCAATGGACGTCGTTGGGCTGATATGATGATGATGATGATGATGTTTATATTTTATTTAGTATAGTTACCGTCAAAAGTCTAGACACAGATTTGCTGCTAGAACTTATTAAGTACTTAGCTAAATTAGGCATTGTTGAATTTATTACGGCTGTGCCAACAGCACACACGGCATCAGGTGACAGTACAGTGTACTACTTTATAATATTTAATTCACCCTGTTCCTTTTATTCACCAACAAGTCAAAACTCAGCGCGTTGTAAACAGAGCCTTACAGCGTGCGAACGCTCATAACTCTTATACAAGGTGTCCCACTTCTGTTATACATGTCGTTTTTATGTTCTAGACTCATGCTACAAGTTCTAAGTCTAACATGTGTCATGTGAAGTTTGTGAAACATTACACTATCGGAAAAAATTGGAGGAAAATGGTATGAGAGAGAACCATGACAAAGCTTCATGCAACGAATGATATTCGTATTAAAGATTCGTATCCAAAAAAAGTTTAAAATAACTTTTAGATTAAGTGAAGAAGTGCGATGGTGGCTGAATGGATAAGGGACCGGAGTGCAAATCACGCGGTCCGAGTTCGATCCCGACCGGCAGTACCAATGTGGATTCCACTTTGTGGAATTTATATGTACTAATCAAGTGACAAACCATCTGCTAACGGTGAAGGAAAACATCGTGAGGAAACCCACATACCCTAGAAGAAATTCTATTAGTATGTCTGATCCACCAACCCGCACTAGGCTAGCGTGAGTGGATTATGGCCTAAACGCTCTCAGCTCTCTAGATAGAGGAGAGGAGACCCGAGCCCAGCAGTGGGACTTAATGGGTTGCTAATGATGATGAATGATGAAAAAGTAATTAAATAGTATGGTATGGTAATTTTTTTAAATTAATATTATGTACATACAATAGAGGGGTAGGCTGAGGCTTTTTCCTTCACCTGCTACGATTCTGACATACTTATTTGGCTTATTCAAGATTTTTCATGCATATTCGCCAGTATAGGGTACTTCTGAACTGTCTCTTGTTTAGAACGTCACCTATTTGGTCATGGAATGTTCCCCTAGGTCTTCCCGTTCCAACGTTTCTTTTCACATTCGCCTCATATATTTGTTTTGTCACTCTTCCTTCATTCATTCTCTCGACATGTCCAAACCAGCTTAACATTCCGTTTTCTATTCGCGTCACATCTATTTATTTAAATTGAATATGGTACAATACATGTAAAAAGACGGACTTAATGCCTCACGGCACAGAGACGCTAGAAAAAACATGACCGTTCGTGGGTCACCCATCTAGACTGACCTTGCTGAACGCTGCTTAACCTCGATGATTGTAGACTATCTTAAGACCACAATGCTATGATGCGTTAAATTAGAACTAAAATAAGCTAACATTCGTTTTATTTATTGTTAACATATATAATTATCTTGTCTTCCCTACATTGGTGTCCAAGCTTTGTATGAGAAGGTGGCTCTAATAGTAGGCAGTTATTACTTCATATTATGGCCTCTTTTATAAAACAAAGAAGTAGCCTACGTTCCCTTATAAGCAAACATTCATACTTTTTTCACGAAGAGGTAAGCAGAAATGCATCACAACCATATTTTCTAACTAAAATAAAACAAACTAAAATTTAAAAATTCAAAATTATAAAGAAAATATTATAAATATTGCTGTCAAACTATCACGATGCGACCGCTATTTTCAATGAATTGCCAACGAGCCATCAGTAAATCGAACTTAAATAAAAAAAAAAAATAGGTTCAGTTATTATACTGAAACGACGAGATTTTAAACAACATTTTATTGTCGACTGCGCCACAGTACTTTGCATAATTAGCCAAAACTACAATTCGATTTATTGTTAATTCGTTGTTGAAAACAATAATACTAAAGCTTTGATCTTATAGTAGTTCTGATCTTTTTATTATTTGTATGAACTTTCTTACTTCAAAAATCAAATATACGTAAAACAAGTGGCTCGTTCGTTTTTTTTAATTTTAGTTTCATCCGATATCATCTACTTTAAAAGCGATACCAGACATTCTTCTTTGTCTTTTATATTAAGAGTTCAACTCTTGTCAGTGAAAATCACCAATATTCTCTCTTCTCTGCTTTATTTATGATCCCTTGATACAACTCGTATGTCCCTTTCTCTTTGCCTTGCTATATAAAACTTTTATTCGGTAGTTTCTCTATTTCAGAATATAATCTTGCCTTCTAAAATGGACTTAAATAAGTTGTGGTTTCGTTTCGTTTCAAGTGGCATATCTGCTTTCGTCTTCTACTCTCTAGTTCTCATCCACTGTCTCCGCTCGTTAACCCTTTCTAATACTTCTCCCTTGATGGTTGTCTTTTCTGTCCCATTTATTCTTTCCATCATCCTCCACAGTATCTCAAAAATGGTTTGACAACGAAATTTAATTGTCTTAATGATATATTTTTCTATTAAAGCTTTAAAAAGTTATTTAAATCCTGTTAAAGCCTATTTACCAATTGATTTCCATGTAACAATATTGGCAAACATCTGGAATTTATAAATCTATTTAAAATTACTAAATTGGTCTCAATAACATAATTACCTCGAATTATATGTCATTTCAAAAATTAAAGAAAATTGCTCTTGTAGAATAACATTTAAACAAGACAAATATATTCCTTAATTTCGACTTACTTATTTAAGAGGTGTTCATCTATTCATGCTAACCACTATCAACATTTCTCCATGACAGAGGTTACTTGATGACATTTTACAAGCCGAAACACATTAATAGAGCATCCCCACTAACTACACAATGATAAACTTAATAAATTAGTTTAGACAGAACAACAAAATGTCCAGTTTAATTGATTGATAATAATCGTAAACTATTACCTTAGAAATTGTTCGAACATAAATTGCATAGAAAAAAATTCTTCGACCACCCATCTAGTGCCACGGGTGTTTCGTCTCTTTTACACCCCTCTTTATGAACATATATCTATCTCTGTCGGTGTCGTTTTAAAACCATTTGTTTGTCTATTATTAACATTGCTGTTTTGGGGTGGTCTTTTTATTTTTTCTATGTTACATAATTTACAAAACGACTTCGTGTTGTTATAGTTTCGTGGTTATTTATAAATTTCCTGGTTTCCTATGCACATAATGATCAAATCGAAATGATCTTTTAATATTACAAAGATATATTTTTTAATTAGGTGGAAGATACCCGTAATTGAAGAAAAACCACCCTATAAAAAAATAAACTTTTGTAAACCTGTCTTACCGTTACGGGTGTTTGTTTTTAAATTCCTATTTTGACAAAATATTTTGGATTGTAATTTTTTTTTCATCATTTCGCCATCAACTATGATTCTTCTTACAATATGTTTAAAGACGCATTTTCATGAAATTTTCACAATATATGATTTTGTACTGTTTGTACACACTCGATATGCTCAAATCAGGCCAAACTGGATTTTTTAGTTAGAGAGTCAATGAATATAAAAGTTATAAACAACAACCCAGAACTTTAACTGCAGTATTCTTTCAAATGCAGCAACTAAAACTGAGTACTTTTTTATTTCAATAGTTTCGTCGAACTTGCTTCTTGTAATGCAATTTTTGCAATGTGCATCATATTGTTCATTCTTTTGTCAAGTGTAAAATAGCTGAGCAAGTTGATCGCTTGCGGTTTAGATAATCACTGTGGTAACACGAAACCTTTACGGCACAGACACAACGAGCAAAGTCAATAACGTTATTTTTCTTTGGCAAGATACTCTGATGTTGTACTTTTCTCTTTTAAATTTTTAGTTAAATAATAATAAGAAAATAAAAAAATTAGGTAAAAAATCTTAACTTCATAAATTGTCATATTACACATATTTCTAACATGACATGTCGTGTTTGACTAGAAAATGTTTTTAATATTTTTTTCGGCCTGAATAAAAAGCTCTTGAATCATAACTTGCTCGCAAAAATATTACTTTAATCATGTACACAGTGTATGATATACTTGTATATAAGTATGTTTATGTAGGTATATTATTTAGTATATGTCGAGGTATATATACCACAATTCAATATGTTGTGTATTGATTTAAATATTTCTTCCATCCATTTCTCTATTCTATTATATATTTTACATAATTTTTATTTTTTTCTCTTTTTTAGTTGTACACTTCTTTATACCTACTCTCAAATTCTTACTTTTTTCCTCTGTCACTCAAAGGTTTGCTGTTAGAGAACTCAAATATGAATTAAGCTCGCCTTTGTACATACTTGTTTAGATTCTAAGACTATTTGTATGTTTTCTTTTCTTTGTGTGCAATAAAGTATCATCATCATCATCATATCAGCCCAACGACGTCCACTGCTGAACATAGGCCTCACCTAATTTACGCCACTGCGAACGGTCCTGTGCCTGTGTATCCTGTGTAATAAAGTATAAATAAAATAAAAAAGAAAGAAGTTGAAATGAGAAAATGAAAAAAATGAGACAGTTAAGTAAATAAAACAGCTGGTGCTCAGTGTACCACGTGCCTTAGGTAGTGGTTGGCACGGGCCGCGCAGTCCATGCGGTACAATGGAGCCGGCGCGACTCGCCACCGCCTCATACAAATTATACGCACTACCCTATTACCTTATTGACTGATAATTACTATTACTATTGTTACACGACTATTAAGTTTGTTCGGTTATGATAATAAAGTGACCCAATTTTGGTCTAATTTCCGATAAAATTGGCTCCTTGAATAAAAGAAGGGTGTAAAATGACTTGCCCTTTTGAAATATCAATACTATAATTGAGCTTGGGCATCTATCTTAAGGTTTATATTAGATATCAATGCGCGAACTGGGGCACAAATCCTGTGTCGCGTGGGACTTTTTTCTAACGGACACAAAATACAATCGTTTCAATCTATCAACGCACCACTGCTGGGCACGAGTCTCCTCCAAAGAATGTGAAGGGAATTTAGCCTATTACACAACGCTGGCCAGGCGGGTTGGAATAGGGTTTATTTTGAATTTTCCTTTTCTCGCAAAGGCGACTAAGAGAGTGACCTTATGTCTCTACTCCCTTAGTCGCCTTTTACGACACCCACGGGTTGAGATAGTGTAGTAACATTTTGTATACATTTGACTGGCCTGTTGGTCTAGTGGTTAGTGACCCTGACTGCTAAACCGGAGGTCGTGGGTTCGATCCCCACCCAGGACAAATCTTTGTGTGATGAGCATAAAAGGTTTGTTCTGTGTCTGGGTGTAATTTATCTATAATATGTATGTATTTACAAAAAAAAATGTATTTAAGTAGTATATCAGTTGTTTAGTACCCATAACACAAGCAAATTATAGTTGCTTAATTTGGGACTAGATGGCGCTGTGTGAATGTGGTAGAATATTATTATTATTATTATTATTCTTAATCCATCTCTACACGAAAAGAATACCTATCTAAAAAAACACAAATATTCGTCTCGTGTGGGAATCGAACCCACGTCACTAGGCCTGGTGATGTTAGTGGTAAAGCGACCACTTAACCGTCATGCCATGGCGCCGCGGTGAAAGTTATTGCACTGATCCTACTTATCTATGCAAGTAAGTAGTTTTACCCCATTAAGTAGATATATACGCGAGGCTATACATGTCACGCGTCAGAAACAAAAGGGTATTAACTTCAATAACAGTGTTTTGAGATAATCGCTTTTGAAAGTTTAAAAATTCATATCATCATCATCATATCAGCCCAACGACGTCCACTGCTGAACATAGGCCTCACCTAATGCATGGGTGAAGATGATACTGTATAAGCAGTTCAAATAGCTAACAAATTAATTAAAACTTAACAGTAATAATAATAATATATAGAATACTAACAAAATTAGTTTAGTCCCAAATTAACAATCATCGTGTTGCAACTTGAAGTTGATTCGTGTAGCTCGTATGATCTCTGTGCCGCAACTGAATCGACTAAGACACGACCGTATTTACTGTTTCAAAGATAGCGTGAGTGAACAGTCAAGAAAGAAATAAGTTATTATGTTTCAGAAACTACCTAAGCTACAAATACCTTTGTCAAACCATTTTATAGAGAAAAAAATAAAGATTTTGGAACACTAATAAAAAAAATCTACTTTTTGTACTTAATACCCTATTGTTTGAGACGTGCGATGTGTAAGATTATAAGCATATGATCAGCTTTATAGAAATAACTGTAAACAAAATAGATACTATAAACATAAAAAACATAGTCATTTCTGTAATAATTTGCATTCACATAACACAAAAAGAGCAACAAAAAGCAACTTATAATAAACTAAACAAAACCAAGTACGTGTATGAATGAAACCCACGGTATTAAATCGAACGTTATTAAAAGCATATCTTCGCAACACATCGCCATAAACCACGAAGACTTTCTAATGCATCATTGCTTATTCAGTCAGTGCCTAGTACGTGGGTTAATATTAGACTTTGAATTTGCATATCGATAAGTCGTAAAAATTTGGCCAAAATCGTATTGCTGAACTAACTATGCTTAGCTCGCATTAGGTAACTATGGAAATGATCCAGATCTTCTCGGAAAATGTACATTCGATTTTATCTATTTCCATATCGATGTCTCTCGTGTATACAAGATGATTAAACAGTCCAGTCAGTCATTATCATCAACAACCTATTAATGTCCTACTGCTGGGCTCTGGTCTCCTCTCATCTACCGAGAGATCTGAGAGTGTTTAGGCCAAATCCACACACGCTAACCTAGTGCGGGTAGGCGGATCAGACATACACGGGTATGTAGCTTTCCTTTACCGTTACCATCTGGTAAATCTCTTGACTAGTATATATAAATTCCACAAAGTGAAATCCACATTGGTATTATACACATATAGGATCGAACTCGGACCGTATGATCAGCATGCCGGTTACTTATCCATTCGTCTACCGTAGTTATACACAGCAAATGTTAGGAAACTAGTCCAGCAGGAATTTGGCTGATTGTAAATGCATTTGTATTAAAACCACCACCCCAGTGTCACAGCAGGGGTGGCTATTTCGCAAAGTGTTCAGGGTTCAAAATTCACAGCAATTTATAACAGCCCGAAGTATGCAAGTTTACAACCCTTTTACATGAAATATAGTTGTGATGCACGAGTCTAATCCTTCGGGTAAAAGGTGTAATGCTGTATCGACAATCAAGCTTACGACCCGCCACGTCGGGCAATAAGAAAAAACTAATCTTTATTTGTTTATATAATATTCTTTATTTAAACGGATTAACCAAAACGTTTCAATTTTACCTTGTTTTTACTGTGGTTATCTGTGGTTTTAGCAACTAAGTTTTAATATGATATTTTTATTATCGGGTTTTGTATTGTACGTCGTTGTAATATGTGCACAATAAAAGCTTTTCTTTCTTTCAATAACATCAATTAAAGGTTTTGACTATACTTCTGTCTTCAAGCAAATTTCTCTTTAAACTATTTAGCCCATGCCGGTTTTTCAGAACGCATCCATTTTTAGCGCCTTGATTCATAAAAAGGAAAGGAAACTACGCGTATTTGATATCACGATTGAATTCATGAGTACCGATACAGTGTCAATTGTCAATCACAATGTCAATCCATTTCATGTATCCAAGTTAATCCAGCCGAAGTTCTTTATTTGTGTTTCTTAGTTTTTCAATATTGTACCTACATATAAAGTTTGTATTATTAAACGATTCCAAATATTGTCTCGAATAAAGTACAATATGATAATAATTCACACAAAACCCGATCATTTTGGAATCACATCATTCCGGGATATTTTATTTTAAAATTACGAGAGAATCATAATGGACTGCTTTTAACTTTAACTTCATAAAATATATTTACGATTCGTCGCGTCATAATTAACTACTAGCTGTTGCTAGAGGCTTTGCTACCGAGAAGCTTTATTTGGCCACTACTCAGCTTCTCAGCTTATATCTCGATAAATGGGCTATCCAACACTAAACGAATTTTTCAATTCGGTCCAATAATTCTTGAGATTAGCGCATTCAACTGAACAAACAAATTAACAAACAAATTAACAAACAATATTAGTGTGGATAATAAAACAGAGACAAAGTATCTGACCATCTACTTGTACTTTTTACAGTAAACATCGAAAGATTCCGAAACATTGAATACCGCTAAAGTAATTTTGATCAAGTTAACTCAGTTTAATCCCGTTTAATCCGACTTTCAAATGTTTGCCACAAGTTTTTGAGCCTTGAACCTTGTTCCTGCAACTTATTTTCACGCAGAAATGCCGTGAAAACCCGTCACACTGAATGTCAAAACTTCCTGGTGTTGGTGTCGGTGGATTATTGTAACTTCTTTCAAATATTTACTTAATTACAATAATTAGTCCATAAAACTTTGATATTAGTATTACTTATTTAGTTTTATATAAAGATATCGCATTATGCATTACGAATAGAATAATAATTGATTCTAAAAATAACACAAATGTCACGAGTAACATAAAGTGAAGCCTGTTTGTAATCGTGTAGAGACTTATATATATACTTTAATTATGTTTGTATGACCTTCTGAAATAATTGCTAATACATTTTGATGTATGTAAATATTTCACAATAAGCAAGACATGAATAACCCCTTTCCCCCTTAGGCTGTGAAATACCAAATATTTATAAATACATTTTACACGAAAGATCAGATTATTTGTAAGTTTATGGTCCTCCTAATCACAAGGTTGATACAACTAAATTGGTTCAAATGTATCAAAAACGGGTCTTTGAGACTTCAAGTCGTTGCTATACACCATGTATCACGCTCAACAAAATAAAACACAAACTCTTCCCAAGTATTTTCTGTTTATAGATCTAAATTTTAAGTAGCGCTTCTAAGAAATAATGAAACATTTATTTTATATAAAATAAATAAACGTTCGTCATTGATGTTCATGGAGATTTTATGTTAGGATTATTTTTAATTGGTATAACACTAATTTGCTTAGTACCTTTTAAAAAAATTCTTGGCTAATACTAAAGCTGAAACACCTCAAGCTTTTTTTTATTTTAGAAATAGAATATAAAATCTAAATTTAAAAAGAATTAAACCTCACGATGTTATACCAATACGATACAGGTATCATATTGGTTTTGGAATGGATTGAGTTGCGGTGCAGAATATAGCAAATCTTTGCCATAATAATGCCTAATTATAGCAAAGATTCTGATTCCATGTAACATAAAAACTTTCTCATTAATGAAACATTAGTAAGTGCTTGATGTGCTACATTACAAAGTATTTTTTGTAGACAAATCTTTACTACACTTTTTTAAGGACCGTCCTTCATCTGTGCAAGTCCTAACTTTAGAGTTCTAATTTAAAATTCCTTTGTTTATAGTAGCAATTATTTAAACATAAAAATGAATACTAAAACCCCTCCCACGCTAAATCATCAAATTGATACAAAATAAATATATAAAAACTTTGTTTACCTCATATACTTTAGAATGATGATTGCATTGATCCCATTGTGACCTCTATACAAATTATAATATTAATTACGTAAACAAGTCTGGTGAATGATTGGCGCGGAAAACAAATGTAAAGGCGAATGTTATATGAAGGTTATAGATCAAAACCACCGCGGACCACCGGCGCCGGACCAACCACTGGCGGCTGTTACCTCTTAATAATGCAGTTGGATAAAATTTGTATATGCACACGTCAGAACTGACCTATAGCATGATTCTTTTGATATATAACGGAACTTATTCTTTCTAAGTCTAAATTAGTGTAAGAGACAAGGATTGGTTACTTACTCTGAATTACGACATTCGATTGGTCGGTTTTGGTTTCGGTTTCAAATGTAAGGAAATTTAGATATTATGGTCGCTGTCACTTTCAAACATTTAACAGCGACCTCAAAACCAACTAATCGAATGTCAAATTTCAGAGTAAGTCCCAATAACAGTACAATATGACGACCAAAGTCAATTTAGGTATACTACTTACATTAAATATGAATGAAGGCAAAGTTTATGAGAATAACTGTTTAGATATTTGTTGTTTCTTCAACTAAAACGAATAATTGATGAATCTTGACAATTGAAACAAACCAAACAACTAAACTGAAGCGATGGTGGCTGAATGGATAAGGGACCGGCGTGCGCAAATATCACGCGGTCCGAGTTCGATTCCGACCGGCAGTACCAACGTGGATTTCACTTTGTGGAATATATATGTACTAGTCAAGTGACTTACCATCTGCTAACGGTGAAGGAAAACATCATCAGGAAACCCACATACTCTAGAAGAAATTCTATGAGTATGTCTGATCCATCAATCCGTACTAGGCCAGCGTGAGTGGATTATGACCTAAACCCTCTCAGCTCTCTAGTTAGAGGAGAGGAGACCCGAGCCCAACAGTGGGACTTGATGGGTTGCTGATGAAGATGATGATCAAACAACTAAACTAAATTGAAACCATGACAGTCGCCCTGCCGATGTTAACTACGCCACAGTCGTAGTGTAATTTCTAATTTTAAGGTAAGTTTTGTTCCCACGTTTCTTTGTCTATTACTATCATGATTCGTTTCCCAAATCACCTCTCAAGATATTATGGTGATTTTAAAGGCATTATTTACATCACCATCAACATATCAGCTAAATGACGTCCACCACTGGACATAAGTCTTTTTATTCTCTATAAATTCTATTTTGTTTTGTTTTAATAGTCATGTCAACAACAAATTTTATATAAATTTCCTACTTTTGCCCTGTTAACTGATAAGACTTATTATTATAATAAAACAAACAAATGTTATTCTTAAGTTAGCTGTGGTTGCCTATAATTGAGAGAGCATCAGGCACGCTTTATGTTTTTGATATTTCTTTGTTAAGTATGTATATCTCTTATTGGTAATCCTTAATAAATAAATAAAATAAAAAATATAGAATACATCCTTAGAGTATCGTCTTCTTAATTCAGAGACAAATTGTCATAATAGTCGTTCTTTGTTTGGACTCTGCTCAGCGCCCATTGACCGCAGTTTGATGTTATATAGCATATAACCTTCCTCAATAAATGGGCTAGCCAACACAAAATATTTTTTTAAATCGGACCAGTAGTTCCAGAAATCCTAGTACTAAACAAAACAAACTCTTCAGCATAGTATTACTAGGTACGAGTACATAAAAGATGTCGAGCTTCGCTCCCGTCGTTTTTTATTTAGCCACTGCTTATTGATTGTAGCTTGATATTATATATATAGCCTATTACCTTCTTCGGTAAATAGGCTATCCAACGCTAAAATATTTTATAGTTATAAATTGTAACGTCCTGTATCTATGCACAGACAAATTACATATTTTATCAAGTATTCAATACTTAGAAGTGGTATTCGTGATAAATGGTGCATATTTATTGGCGAAATATTATATCCATAATAAATAATTAGAGGTTTGATACCCAATATACAATTTACGAGTACATCATGCTTATTATTTTAATTAATTTGTTATACAAAACGTGAATCATGCTTTTAATATGTGGTTTGCAAAATTATCTATTTATACAAATAAAAAATGAGTAACTAAAGATGTTGCTAAGTGAAAATCTCGATAGCTGGCTTGGCCAATTAACCTTATTTATTTTTTAAATGTTCTTTGAAGGCCGAAGAAGCTTTACGTGAAGAAAAAGGGGAAACTTATGGGAAAGGTATCTGTGATCATGGCAACCGATTTCCATTCAACAAAATCATTTTACCCTCCGTTCCTTCAATAGAAAGCACGGAGGGTAAAAGTTTTATTTTACAGCACCGACAATGCAGCCCACAGAACAGAGATAGGTTTGTGTAATGCAGCCCATATTTAATTTGCCCGATACTCAATAGATGGCGGTGTAATGATACACTACAATTTTGATGCTAAAGCTTTATACAACAATTTATCGGTGCGATTCTTATAAAATTGACTCTTTTTCAGTTTTTTGAAGATCCTAACGTGATAAAATTACCTACATAGTTTTATTATAAATTCTACGTTGCCTTTTCTTTAAACAAGTGACTTCTAAGGACGCTTATAACAAACAAAAAAGGGGAAATTGATGAAACACACAAGATTTCGTATTAACTGTACATGGTTACCTGAGAAATACCCATTCTATAGAAGATGATGATATAGACCTGCAGAACTGATACTGCAGACATAACTATCAGGTCACAGAGTAAAATTATGTTTAAACCCTTATTCTTGCGTAAACGTGCGGCAAGCACCGTGTCTCATTCAATCATTTTATACTAGCTCCTGCCCGTTTTGTCAGCGTGGTATGTTAACCTTTCTCATCTCATAACAAGAAGAATACATAATGTCACTACCCCATCTTAACCCGTGGGTGTCGTAAAACGCGACTAAGGGAGTAACCTAAAGCAGTCGATACAAAACCCTATACCAACCCGTCTGGCCAGTGTGGTATAATAGGCTAAATTCCTTCCAAAATGGTTGGAGGAGACCCGTGCCCAGCAGTGGGATATTAAAGGGTTGTAATGAACGACAATAGGCTCGCTCCCTATTACATGGGTGAAATATAGTGAGTGAAATGTGCATCTAATACACCACTGCCTACCCCTTTGGAGCAAACAGCGCGATGCTATGTATGCTATGATTTTATTAATATCACTAATTGCCTGAGGGTGGCCTATTATAACTATTATAACCAAAAATAAAAATAGAAATACGAAACGATTTCAATTTACAACACACTTAAGAAATTTATTAACACAATTTACGAAAGTTATGGGTTCAATATTTCTTGTCATTGAGACACAATATATACCAATAAAACAAAGATTTATATTCATTGTCAATACATTTATATTATGTTTAAAAAAACTGACAAAAAGACATTGGCCTCGCACCGCTGACCTATGAGTAACCGACACGTTTTTTACAACAAAGCGAAAAATACTGCGAAATTAGTACGACAATAAATTCTGTGTTAAGAAGGTAAGTCCTATTATATTTTTTGGCTCAATGAGATTATTAAGTTTATAGCTTCCTGATAATATTAAAAAGATAACTCACGTAATGAATGAGAGAATCTCACCCACACTCCCAAAACTGTGAATCCCGTTAGTTAGGATTAACAATTATGAACTTTGACTACACCAAACTATAACACTCGGGTGTCCCAGATACCTAACCTTCTATAATATTTTTTACCAGAAGAAATATAGAAGAGTTAGATAGAAAGTTTCGACTTCTCCCCTTAGCAATGTGAGAGAAAAAAATAATCTGAACAATATTTGACCAACTCGTCCGTGTAGTGACGGATTCAACTAAATTGCATGAAAACATGGACACCCTATTCTCAATCCTGAGAAACGCCTTAACGCACTTTCGGTGACCACACATTGCCGGAAATTATCGCATAGTTATCACTAATAATCCAATAAATATATGTTTTTATAATGAATAAGTCTACCAAATAAGCCGATAGCAACGTTTTTTGTAGACATCATGTTTATTTTAATAGTTTTTATTATGTTATCTAGGACTACATCTAAACTATTCGGAAACAACTTGAAAAGCTACTTTAGATTATTTGATTACGTAATTTTTGTGGTTTCCTGATACAATTTAGCATATTTTAGTAAAGGTAATTTTTGACGAGATTTTCTAAATAATTATGATCATTGTTAAGAACACGGAACATTGTTTGTGGTCATCTTAAAAGCTTAAATATCCGCAGCAACCAATATTTAATTAAATATAATTAAATCCAATGTTATTCAAAATAATTTTCATTTAAATATACATGGTCTATTTTAAAGGTACCCTCATGACATATTCACTATGAATCAACGTCAGCAATTAAGTTACCGTGAAATTCCAAACAAGCTAAGCTAGTTTAACAAAGTAGTCTAAATTAAAAGTAAAAAGCGTATCCCAGACTGGATGTAACCTTGTGCCCATTAAGCGGAGTATCAACAGTTAGTTTGCTGTCGTTTTCTATAATGTCCTTTCGTCGGAAGCAAGCGCGTTTTGTGCCGGTGACGTCACTTGACTGAACCGACCAGTTTTTGTTCTGAGCTCCAATTTAGTATTTGATTCTTTATGCATAACTCCGTCCTAAGGTCGTCTGAGTTTCAAGGACAGTGGTGTTAATTGGTGTCTTATAATATGCATGTGTATACTGATACTTAATTATAGTCTATTTGTGTGTATCGTCACGTTCGTTTACCTTCGGCTGAGATTAAGGGTACTAGCAGACTACCATGTAACCATTATTTATTGCTTGAAGTCCTTTGTCGGTCACTACCCGTATTTTTAACCTCTAATAATTTATTGCTAAAATAATAATTTATATCATTTCAACCCATAAACGTCCCACTGCTGGGCACGGATCTCCTCCAAAGAATGTGGAGGGAATTTAGCCTACTATGCACGCTGGCCAGACGGGTTGGTATAGGGTTTATTTCAAATTTTCCTTTTCTTGCAGTGCTCTTGTATGCATAAAATTACTCCCTTAGTCGCCTTTTACGACACCCACGGGTTGAGAGAGGGTAGTGACATAACGTGTCGTATTCTTAATCCGTCACTACACGGTCAATTTTTTTTTATTTAAATAATAATTTAATTTATATAAATGCCGTGCCCACCAGTGGGACGTTTTTAGGTTAAAATGATGATGATGATTGTAAATGCTTGACTCTGCAACTTGATTATTAACGCTTTTATAATAGTTAGTAAAAGTTATTATTAAGGGGTAAACAGGTATACATTACGCTCACATTTCGTCAGCGTAGCCGTCAGGTAACTTATACTGTCTGAGCCTACCTAGGAACCTACCTAGGCTGAGTCCACCTGGGACTCAAACTCAGAACTCTGCACTTCCAAAGCAGTAATTGATAAACAACTTGACTTTAAACATTAAATTATTAATAAAATAACAATAAAGAAACAAGCCCAGAAATTTAAAATAAATTCTACATAGCGACCGTAACAAGGGGTCCAATATTGAAGAGCGTGAAGCCAATCTAGAATTTTGATTGCTTGCTGATAAGTACTACTGGAGCTTACCGTCTGGTTTCTTCAAGAAACCCCTGCTAGCTTGATTTATCTAAACTGACCCATTTGGTGACGTATATTAAAAGCACCTACATAGTTAGTAATTCATAAATTACACTGTTGCATGCCAGTCTTGCCAGAGTGCCATAATTGCATACTTATGGCTATCTGTACCAAATGTGGCATGAGAACACCCATGTCATATTTGGTACATCATCATCATGAGAAGTTTCGTCTGTTTGTTGGCAAACAGTCGGCTACTGTACAGTTGGGTTTTTCTAAAATGCTAAATCACATGACTACTAAGCAGTGAGGAAAAATATACTGTGTTATATACAATCGACTGGCTTATTGGCGGAGGTCGTGGGTTCGATTCCCACCGAGGACAAACTTTTGTGTGATGAGCATGATTGTTTCTTCTGTGTCTGGATGTTACTTATCTATAATAGATAATTATGCATGTATTTAAAAAAAATGTATTTAAATACTTATTATAAGTATATCAGTTATTTACTACCCATAACGCAAACAAATATGATTGCCTAATTTGGGACTAGATAGCACTGTGTGAATGTATAAAAATAATTATAAAATTTTATGGGTATATAATATCACACACACCGCACTTCTTTCTAAAAAAAAACCTATCTCTGTTCTATGTTTACAATGCTTCTCTTAGATTGCTGCTGCCTTGATTGGAGACCGGAGCTAAAGTATACGTATTATATTATATTAATTGAACAGTCCAACTTAATTTCTACAAGAAAATATAAATACCTAGATAGAAACAGAAAAACTTTATAATAACATGTTTACTAACTATTGCCAAGAAAATAAGCCAACTAGAAATCCACAACTCGCTGTTTATATTGTTGTGTTTATAACAATTTAGCGAACAGCTAGTAGTAGGACACATTTCTAAAAGGGCACAATAGCAGCATGTACTCTCGTTATAGATACTACATTACATTCAAATATGACAGCATCACTGTTTCCCCGATGAATTCTTCTTCCTTCTTCTTAACGAAATTGAAGATGTAACTCTTTAATCATATTCAATAATAATCTGTAAGTACGAGTAGTATAGACTGTTTAAATGTCAGTGCAGTCTTCTTATAACAAAAAGCTCACACGAACCGTCGCTCCGTCGTTTAGCAAAACATAGTACGCGTGACTAATATAAATGGATCCATTATTGCTTTCGAAGTTGCTATTAACTATGGGTCAGCTAAATTTGGATAATGCTTGGAAAAATCCTTTCGTAGCTTCAGCATTTAGAAGACAACATATTCTAAAGACATTTGAAGCAATAGATTTAATAGCTAAAATTCAATTTTGTTTTATAACTTGGTAATATATTTTATTGTGGTTGATTTTTGAGAATTTAATGAATTAAGTATACATCTATTTTTTGTTGTCCTTTTGAGTTGCACAATGTACTTACTATGTAAATTATCAACCTCGTTCTGAAAAAAAAGTAAGATTGGTATCGCAATATTTTCTTTTTTGCGACAGAGGTATGGAAAAATCATTCAACATGTACTGAACAGTATTAAGGCCAAATGCAAATATATACATACTTTTGCATACTACATGGCAATGCATACAGACCTACATACTGTAATGTTAAATAAAAGTGCAAATAAATGCGTGAGATGCGCAAGCGACTCAATATAGGTCAAGGACCCCTTCCCCTTGCAGCCTCCTTGAAACCGCACGGCCAATCACCACTACAAAAGCAATCCTCTTTTTTTTTACTGAATCAAATCATTTTTATTTACGTAGGTATTATTTGACCGGGGTTATCTGGTCATCAACAAGGACAAATTTAAATATTAACAATTTGAATAAGGAAGGACCCGATTTTCAAAGTTGAATTTGTGCATTTTCAACGAAAATTTGCAAATAAAAACAAGATTGTCATATGCGCCTACGGCAGAATTTTAAATGTTTGTTTCGTTAAAACGCAACCCTGATCCACTTAAGTTCGTATAAATCTGTTTATTATAACCTAACTGCATTGTCGTTTCAAAAGTAAACAACTATCGAAACAAATCAGGAAACAAAATATAACGAAGCTTAACTCTTTTTAATTAATAGTACAACTATTAATTTTTATAATATATTAGGCCATGAATAATGCCCATAAGTTTTCGTGTTTTCATGATTTAAAATTAATTTTATAATCGAATTAACAATATTGAATCATCAAAATAAATTTAAGTAATATGCATTCAGCGAACTAGCCTCAGACAAATTTGGTGTCACCTTTTTTGGCTACTTACCTTTTTTTGTTGTATGACTTTCTTATGTATCATGTATTTGATCCAAATATCCAATCCACTCCTGTGTTTGGGTCACCGTCTAGTGCGAGTTTGTAGATCAGACATATACCTATTTAAAATTTCTTCTAGGATATTATGTGGATTTCCTCACAATGTTTTCCATTAGCTGATGGTGAATCACTTGACTAGTACATATAAATTCCACAAAAATGCGGGTCGGAATTGAACTCGGACCGCATAATTTGCATGCCGGCCACTTATCGTTTATAAAGGTTTTGCTGGTACCAAAATAAGTTGCTAAGAAATATAAAATCATTATCTTTCAACAAATTCTATAGAATGCACACAAAACGAAAACGACAAAATCATTTTGTAGCACCACGCTTTTTCTACAACGCATATGAATCAGGATTTAGTAGTTACTGCTGGACATTGGCCTTTCGAGGTGTACCACAATATCCGGCTTAAAAATAAAATAAATATTGACTCTACCAAATTGATGTTCCAGGATCCATTATGCTAATTCTGTCACATACCAGAACTGACGAATAACATACTACATCTCTTTCTAACAGAAAATGACTGCAAATTTGAATATATTGCTGGATGCAGGCCGCATACGATCGGTCGTTTTGGCAATCTCTACGACTGATATTATGATGGTGGTGAAATTTAAATATTAGAAGACTAAAATATCCTGTCAAGTCATAAGGTATTACGTACATATTCCCATTACAGCACTAAGACAGTTATTTACCCACCTAACAGTAGTAACAGATTACAATAATGCTAAGTTTTAATCGATTGATAGGTGTCTTCAAGCGATTGTAACCAAAACACTGCGAATCTAGTAAAGCAGAACATTGACAGGTTATATTATGCTATTTTTCTTTACAGAATGATGAAAATACAGTTGACCACATTCGAGGAAAAAAAAACCGTTATGTGGGGTTTGTAAGCCCTTCGCTTTCAGATGATACGCACAAACTCTTACGGCATCAGCGATCCACTCAGTGATAGTCCCCAGCAGAGCACATTATATTTTTGTCGTCCATTCAATAACGAAATACCTATGTACTGATATATATTAGGAAAACCTGTCATTGGCCATATTTTAAATATTGTTACCTTATTTTGGTTTATAAGATGTATATCGCTGTTATTTTTACTTGCTTTATTTATCTCAAACATAATAATACATGTCAAATTAAATTAAATTAAAAAATCGCTGTTGATTTTGGAAAATACATAAACTATAAGAAAAAGTGCTGACGGAATCATATTGATATTTTTTGTAATCATTTGTAATAGTATAGCAAAAAACGTAATATCAATAATAAATTATATAACGTCTAATGTACATAATAATATATACATTAATTTTTTGTATTCTCATGTTTAAAGTTTATATTATTATTCAATTTGTTTTATGCATGTATTTTTTTTTCTTTTTCTATTCCATGCACGAAGAAGTGGCCCAGCTCACCCGTAACGGATTAGATCAGCAATGAGAGTTTCATCAGCCTCTGCTTCTTGCAAGGACACACCCATAGAAGGCCGCCAATGTCTTATTTCTGTCGCTGGCCATGAAGCGTAAGACGACTGCCAACAAGAAGTCAACTCTAACGACAGTGACTCTAGCCAACGCTGGTGTGGTGGCCAGTGTTACTAAACAACCTTGTGCAGAACTATCAACCTTATGTTTGGGCTAGTGCAGGCATGCCTGGATAAAATGTGCACCAGCTAAAAGTGGAAAATGCCCAGTTTTAACCTATCATCATCATCATATCAGCCGCAGGAAGTCCACTGTTGAACATACATGTTTTAACCTAGGTCAAACATTATTATATTATTACCATCATGCTTAATCTAGCATATATAGGGCGAAACTGCACTGTACGAGTAGACCTGCCCAATACGTACTAGGTTTTGCATGACTGCCCTGTAGACAAGTGGCATATTCGCTGATTCTATTCAAAATATTTTAATGCCGCTTCTATACATTGAACCAAATCCCTGATAGTTCAACTATCAACACGTCATGTGATCAATGTACTAATTTGACATGTCATTTAGATTGATTGAATAGATTGCCACTTGTCTAGGAGCGCTGTTGTGTGCCCTATCATATACGAGTATGTACCTATGGCCAGCTTTAGTACTAGTAAGCTATATACAAACTTATTTGCATGTTCTCTGGCCAAAAAATATATCATTTTGCGTCGTCGTGTCACGAAAATGATCACGTCCATTCTCATCTAAGTTATAATTGCAAAACACAATGCCGTCAACGACACTGACCTCTACAAACTCAAGTACGTGCGGTCGTTCGCACCACATGGTACCATATTGAAACGCATTCGGCAAAAAGAACATGCATCGGATTTATTTACGTATTAGTCTAGGTCATTAGACAATTTAGGTACAGTTCAAGGTTTCTGTTTTTTTTTAGTTTATATAGAAACTGGAAGAATGAATTGTTTTATTTATTTTGTCTATTTTATGATGTAATCGGATTTATTTCCCTATAATCTAGGTCACTAGACAATATTGTAATTATAGTTCAAGGTTTCTTGTATAGAAACTGGAAGAATGAATTGTTTTATTTATTTTACATAAAGTCTATTTTCTGATGTAATGAGATTTATTTCCATTCAGTCTAGGTCACTAGACAATATTATTATTATAGTTCAAGGTTTCTGTTATTTTAGTTTATATAGAAACTTTTATTTAATTGACATAAATGTACCTATATTTTCTGAAGTAACAGATTTAGTTCCCTAATGGAATTTATGGAAACTTGACAGTACATCAACACAAATATAATATATCTAAACACGTGTTCCTGTGAGTGAAAATGTGAGCAAACCTTAGTAACGGAAGTTAGTAATATAATAAGCCTTCAACTGTAAAATACAGTTTCTAAACAGATTACACGAATAGTTTTATAGTAGCGTCATAATCACAGCTTCAAAGTAATTGTAAGTTCAGGAGGAGGTACTCGGAGCATCGTTTAGGGTTTATTGTTTAAATTTTAATTTCCCTCAGAAGCTGCGCTGGTCTCACGACGGCTTTTACCGACGCAATCACTGTAAAGTTAAGCATTATTTCTACTTGTAGTGTTCATAATAACTTTTGAAAATGTTTTATATTTGACATGTTTTATCTCTGGTCGAGTTGAGACAAAAGATATCGCCTAAGTATTTACGTACTTTTTTATTATTAGTTATTGTAATTATTTAATTTGTGATATTGTTATTGAAGATGTTATAATTATAGTTAATCGAACAAACCAACATTACAAACTTAATAAAACTTGTAATATCATAAATGCGAAAATGACTTTGTTTGCTTCTTACGATTTCACGCGTTAAACACTCAAGTGATTATAAGAGACGGTCTAGGACTTGAAGAAGGACATAGACAACATTGTATTGTCATACTACGCTGGCTAAGCCACGGGAGGCTAGTAATTTATACTTCTTGTTCTTAAATTTAAAACTGTGCTACTGAACAGTTTATAAAATACTTTTTATACATATTGTGCATATTTTCGAACAAAATTCACTAAACAGTCATCGACTGTCATTATTAACCTTGGTATAAAGCTAAATTCACACCGATCACAGAATTTTTAGCGGTAATAGTTTCAACTGTCGTAAATTATGGATTAAGCTTATTTTTTAATATAATATATCATAATCATTACACAGACACATAATATATTATCCATTATTTACAATAATTCATTTTTTACATGATAAAGGTTGTAACTTCATGTTGTTGGTAGGCTTTCAATTAGAGATTTTGAATATGTGTGTATGTGTCGAATGGTTTAAAAACATTATACTCGTAAGTTACAAATATTAGCTGTATAGTCAAATACTTATTTTAAGAAGTCGGTATAGAGCAGTGTCTATTTAAAACTACAGAACCTCGCATACAGCGTGACAACAAGTCGATAGAACGTCAAGTCTTTAAAAAAAAAGCCACTACGCTGCGCAAGAGATCACCCAGCGCTGGAATACCCAAGTCAAGTCCGCTTTGCGCGGGTTTTTGAATAAGCAAAATAAACGCCGACAGAAATAGGGAAAGAGAAGTCACGTGGAGCATCAAATCTGTCCCATCCAATACTACGACTACTGATGACCATGACCACTCTTGCAAGAGCCTAACAATAAAGAGAAAAATCTCTTTAATGCAATGACAGTTTGAGTGACAAGCCAGACAGTCAGACAGACTAATAACAAACAATCACAACAATGATAGTATTCATCACAAGGCTTTACAATATTATTGTCGACATGTACTATGTGCATAAAGCCTAATGACGCGTCGGATTATTGCGTCGCTAAAAAAACGTGAATGCTTAACAAGTTTGAAGCAATCATATTGATGCATCAACAGAAAGCTAATAACATGATTAAATGTAAAATAAAATGTTATCAATAAAAACGCGGAGGTAAATCTCAAATTTTATATAAGGTTAAACACTGTGTGATTTGAACTTGAGGATAATATCTCAATAAATCTGTGAAGGAATATGATAGGCATAGTAGTCATTTCTTCTGGAATTCTCTGGAGATCTTTCAAAGGCTTTGTTTGGTCTTAAGTATCTCTCATTGATAATATTATTGTTAGAAAACGTCTGTACGAAAAACTTGCTGTTTAATCATCAAACTGTAGCCATAATTATACAGTTGAACATAAAACGCCAAGGACTTAACTTCAAATTCTGAGTCATCTGCATCCAAAAGCTTCCTGCCACAACCTCGCAGCGACAGTGTGTACTACTGAAATTTATATAGTGGGCCCAGTGACTGGGAATGCGCCTGGGTACTATTACCTAAAAGCGAGTATATTTTCATTGACTGGGCAAACCAGGCTCCTATTACATAAGATGAAATATAGCTGACAAAATGTAGGTATGATTACTCCTCCTGCCTTTTTCTCCGAAGTTGATGACAAAAAGTTTGATGCTAATTATTATATATGTAAAAAGAACTTAAATTTTTAAACCACTGGATCTACAAACTTGAAATTTCATACACAGATTCCATAAGTATCACGGGCGAATTGAATTTTGGTGCAGTAGTTTTAACTGACATACTACGTGTGACAACTATGTTGTATTAAAATCATATTCAACTAAGATGTGACTATCAGATTCTCAAAAATTGATCTCAATTAGAGTATCGTGTTCGACATCAAAATAAGGGAGAAATATAACCGCATCAAAGCCACCGTCCGCCCACGTGCGTAATTTATGTTATCATCGCACTTCACTCCCGCACCGGCCTGTGAGACCGGAAACTAATTGAATACCGAATAAATTATACTCATGTATCAAACAGTCGATACTGAGAACATATCTTGATGTTTATAATATAATTATATTTTTTAAATAACTCTAAGTTACATAATTGCTAACAACAACGGATTTGCGACGATGTTATTTGGAAATTACAATATAGCCTATATATGCCTTTTTTGTGAATTTTCCTAATTGGTCTTTTGCGAACTATACACATACACGAAAGCGAGTTTTTTATTTCTTTGTTTGCTCCGCAGGCCACTTAATGATCTTCAAAAAAATGGCTAGTACTTGGAAAAGGATATAGGCATAGGGCAAAGTTATAATATAAACTTTCTATCAATATAGCACGCAGGTGAAGCCGTGGAATTATTGGCCATTTAAATAATAATTATAATATTCTACCACATTTACACAGCGCCATCTAGTCCCAAAGTAAGCAATTATATTTACTTGTGTTATGGGTACTATACATCTGATGTTTTACTAAAATACATATTTTTTTGTAAATATGTACATACATATTATTAGATACATTACACCCAGACACAGAACAAACCTTTATGCTCATCACACAAAGATTTGTCCTGGGTGGGGATCGAACCTACGACCTCCGGCTTAGCAGTCGGCGTAGCACTAACCACTGGACCAAGTCAAATGTTTGTTAGAATTATCTAGACACACCCAAAGGATAGCGAGTCTATGTCAAGCTCCGGCAACGACCTAGCAGAGAGGTACTATAAATACAGGGATATTACGGATATCAAATTTCCTACTGGTTGCGAATACGTGAAAATGTTATACCAGTATCGGTTTGTGTTAAGTGAATTATTTCGGATTATCCGATATTTTCGGATAGTTTCGGTTAGGGATACTACTTAGATTTTTAAGAATTGTAAACGAAAAACATTAATTATATACCTATTTACCTTAATAATTTTAAAAAACTATATATAAACTAGAAACAATCCGAAACATGTTGGATTCGGCTACGGTTTCGGATAGATTTTTATTTCGGATATCCGATAGTTTCGGTTACAAAGCTTCATAACATCTCGGCTATAATATCAAACAATGTGATCAAAAAGAAGTACAAATAAATAAGCTTATTTACATAAAATATTAAGTATAAGTGACGTGGAACCGATTGCTGTATCTACATAAAATATTAAGTTTTCCTTCACTGGTAGCAATTTCCTCTTTACGCCACACTGGAAAGCTGGAGTAAATATTTAAATAGGACCAAATTTTTTTTAAGGCGGTCTTTTTAGTGCGTAATTTGTTTTTTTTAATAACCCGACTGCAAAAAATCAACAGTGAAGCAATCTGTTGATTTTTTTCAGTCGGGTTATTTCATTTTTTTAATTATTTATTAATTATATTATTCGTCTCCGTACATAGCTCCTATGTGAATAACAGTGGTGGAAAAGAACCATACGTTTACACGGTTGTTTAACGCCAATGTAAAACCACAGTCAGTTTATTTTATTTTAAATGCTCGCAATTTATGCAGGATATTGAACTATGCAGTTGTCTTTTTATATGCGATGTACCTAAGGTGCTCAAGGACTTAAAGTTTTAACAGATCAATAAACCCTAAATTATGCTCTGATGAACTGGTCTCAAACAAGTATGACATCAACAGCTGCTTGATTTTTATTTATTTTAATGTATTTAATTAATCAAAACAATATATCTGGGTGCGATACTACTCTGCCTATGTGCCTGCCTCGTGGAAAAAGGTGAAATTTTATGTTATGTTGATCTTTTATTACTATTTAATTCTCTAGTGTATTCAGAAGGTCATCATCATTAAAACATCAGCTTAAAACAATGAATGGTTTTTATCCCACTGCCAAAAAGGAGGGTAATGTTTGTGCAAGCTTGTGTTGTTGGACTGTCACCGTGGAGTGGTTAAGGTAGTCGCCTCGCCACTAACATCGCGTATTCGATATTTGTTTCGACTCAGGGTGTACTTTAAGTCCTTTATAATAACTACATGCAAAAACTAAACGTTTATATTATTAGGCATCTATATTTTTCATTAGTCTGTAAACTTTCTTAAAAATAATAATAAAATTATTGCGTATACTTCTGCAATATTTAACAAAGATACATTAATATAAATTTAGCCGTAGCTTAGATTTGATTTTAAACGCTGATTTGATATTAATTTATTCAATTATATACTCAATTGGAATGTATGTAAATACGAATTTACGCTATTTAATTTACTCACCAACATACTGTGCATTGACTCTCGAAAAGTTTGGTATGCACGTGTTATTGCACGTGTTGAGTGTGTGACGAAGTGCTTTGGTTATTTCAAGTATTTGCGCCCAAAAACTTTGTTTAAGTTTTCCTCTTTGGATATAATGCTCTTTGGATATAATGCTCTTTGGATATAATGGCTGTATCGACTGTAAGTTATTTGTGTTTGTTGTAGGTATAGTGGGCCAAACACTGTGTTGATTTGCTTGGATCTCACTTCAGAATTCATAACCCCTTAGATATATGTACAATAAATAAGTGTATCCATTTCAGTTAAGACATGTTTCGTATTTTCATTTAATTGAAAATTTGGATTTTTTTTTTCTTCTCATAGCTCAACTTATTTTGCGTTGAGCAGATTGTTGAGCAGAAAGGCCTCCCCTAAACATTCCACTTATGAGAAGTACTAGTGAAATAGGGCTAGGGTATTCCACCAGTCCTTCTGATAAGTATTTAAGTCGTCACACTAGCATTTCTTAGAAGCGTTTCCTGCCTTGGCTACGATGCCATTCTTTAGAATCTTCTGCCTATATAAAGTTCAATTAGATTACTTAATTGTTAAATATAAAATACTCGAAATTCTGTCGACTAAAGTTGTAGTATTTAGACATCAATACAATTGTCAGGTTCCTGAGTATCAATCATCCTTCAATAACTATAAAGTACATTGCACACGACATTCACAATGGCAAAGGTGCTGAACCCAACGTGATTTGAACATGCAATTTCAAAAAATTTTTTTTTATGAAAAAGTTATTTATCGGCAACTTTCAGCTCGCGTTATTTATTATATTATATTTTTACAGTGGACTAAGTATGCCTGCAACAACAGGTATCAGCATAAGCCTAGCCCAGTATAAGCCTCACCTAATTTCCAGCAGCCGCCAGTAGCAAGAGATTTTGTGTCGCCTGGCACCAACGGCCAATTGCAACCTTTACTAGATCGTCGGTCTCTCTAGTAGGGAACCGTCCCACGTTGCGCTTTCCAAAAGGAATATCATCATCATATTCTGAGTGTTGCCGACCCTTCTATTTTCGGTATTGGGATGTACTGTCTTTAAATTTCCCCAAAGGTACCCTAGATCTAACTATCCTGGAGTTTAAAAATGTATCTAGTCCGGTCTAAAACAATAGCTCGCTATTTACTACGAAGGATACTCCCACATGCACTTCTGCTAACCACCTCAGGGAAAAAGGAAAAGGCATAATGCTATGTTGCTTAGGAAGGGATGGTAAAAATTTATTATCCCTATGTGTCGATATTGTTGATCAGTAGGAGCTAGTCTCGAGTTGGAATGCTAATTGCTTATATTATAACTATTTTTATTCAGACACATATTTACGAGGTCTGTTACCTCCATACAAAAAGCAAAAGTGGAGTTGAACACAAAAAAAAAACAAATTAATGTATTCTGAGAGATTAAGAGTGAAATAAAGGCTTTTTTACACTTGAAAATTTATCTTCTTCCCGGATTTAAATGCGTGTTGAAGAATTTTAAATACCTCTGTGAATTTATCAATGTAAGAACGTGTAAATGCATATTAATTGTATTTTTTGCAGACATACGCAGGATAGACTTTTATAAGAGTCATCTCCTCGCTTCTAAATACGAGTATGTCACAGCCTTGGTGGAATTCAAGCCGATCTCTGACCTGCTATCAATATAGCAAGCAGTCTCTACAAAGAACAGTACTGGAGACATTTGGGCCTACTCACAATTTCGACATTCTATTGATAAATGTGATCGAGGATGATCCTTTTAATTTCAAACATTTGACAGCGATACCAAAATCGACCCATATAGTGCCGATATTCCGGGATAATCACAAAAAAAAACTTATTCTAAAAATATTTCATAAATAAGTGTGACATGAGTGCCCCGTTGATCTAGTGGTGGTGGTATTGGCTGCTGAACAGAGGGTAGCGGCTTCGTAACGGGACTTAGTTGTTATAAGTCTAGTTTTACTTTATATCCGCGAAGTCTTTGTTTATAAACGACAAAGTGACCTAACACATGCTAGTTTATAACCTAGGTCTGGCATGTACGTACGTAATCAGCCAACTTCCTGCTTGACAAGTTTCCAAACATATTTCTACGTTTTTGTTCATGATTATAAAGTTGAAGTCTATTTAATATGCATGAGTCAACAGCTGAGCGTTAAATAATCCGATTAACAGACCACAGGCATGTACAAGAAGATTCAGCAGTCCAGTAACACATAGTAAATGTTTGGAAACCTATCTTGTACGGCGGAAAGCTATACATTTTTTTTCTTTCAGTCTGTCTCCCTGTACTTAATTACGCTTAATTAACAGGACGTTTATTCATATAACGTTATAACCAAAGATGTGCAATGTAGGTATAGTCGACAATAAAATAGTTTTACCACCCATAGAGTAAATGTCGTTTGTATAATAATATCATCATTTCAACCTATAAACGTCCCACTGCTGGGCACGGGTCTCCTCCATACAATGTGGAGGTTTTCCTTTTCTGCCTGTTCTTTTTGGTCTGCATAAGGTTACTCCCTTAATCGCCTATTACGACACCCACGGGTTGAGATGGGGTAGTGACATTATGTATTCTTAATAATATATTGTATATAATAACTAAACAATAATGTTTAGTTTTGCTTGCAATTGCTAACAGTACGGTGACAGTTGTTGTTATCAATGCGATGAAATTTTAGTTATGATGGATTTTTTTGTTAAAGCAAATATATGGTCGACTATACGTATGTATTACTTTTAGTATGACCTACTTAACTGAGACCTGTTGACACTCCACACAAGGAAAGTTCCCTTAGAGGACCCGCAGTCTGTAGCAATACATAAAACGGTTCATAAAAATATGATCGTATTATGAGAACCTCTGGATGGTGTAACGGGATTACCATTACACATAATATAAGTAATATAAGTTGTTTGTAAATAAGCAATATATCTTAGCAAACATATACAAGGAGTTTGTCACCAACATATGGTCAATTAAATAATGTTGGTATTACAGAAACGAATCGGCATCGACATTATTGGCGGCTAGGGATGTAGCTATTAATAGTCTTGTTACTCGCGATTGTCGGTGTTTGTTTTCCTGATGTTTTTATTGCAGTCAAATGTGTTAGAGAAATAATTTAAATCTAGATGAAAATATTCCATTTATTTTTGCATATTTATAAAATTATAACTAATTATGAATATTGTGCCATCTACCTCACCAAAATTTTATATTTATGCTTATTATTTATACTAGTAATCAATATTAATTTTATTTTTATCACCCTATAAATTTATTCGTATATAAACTTTTATAAACTTTACTTTAACAAACTAATAAAGCAGTATAAAGTGAATCAAAACACTGCAATTGCAACTAACATTATACATAATATAATAATAATAATATTCTACCACATTCACACAGCGCCATCTAGTCCCAAAGTAAGCAATTATATTTGCTTGTGTTATGGGTACTAAACAACTGATATACTACTTATATACATTTTTTTTTGTAAATACGTACATATTATAGATAAATGACACCCAGACACAGAACAAACCTTTATGCTCATCACTCAAAGATTTGTCCTGGGTGGGGATCGAACCCACAACCTCCGGCTTAGCAGTCAGGGTCACTAACTACTAGACCAACAGGCCAGTCAACATAAACAATCCTAGAAATAATATAAATGCGTGAACACGTTACGTGTCGTACACCCGAGGAGTATCGACTTAATCAAAGTATGTCGCTTGCGCGTCACTAGCCGGCTCTGATTCAGTAGTGACCTTCGGACGAAAGCGAAACCGGTGTAGGTCATCGCGCCGGACTGTTCGCCACGCGCTCCCTTTCAAACAATATGCACCGACGACCACGTTCTATACGTATATCTTATAACTATGTGGGTAGGTGGTATGTTAACGTGTCTACAATATGCTTTTTGATTGTTTGAAAATGTCACTTACGATTAATTGACCTAGAAAGTATATTTGTATAGTAGTATTGTGTTTTAGCCTACTATACCATGTTGGCCAGACTGGTTGGTATAAAATTTGTTTCGAATTTTATTTATTTATTTATTTTAAACTTCATACACTAAAACAATGTATCGGCGGACTTAATGCCTAAGGCATTATCTACCAGTCTACCTTTGGGTGATGCAGAGATATGTCAAAGTAGGTGCATGTATAGAAATAGTAGGTAGTTATGAATTTTGTAGAATACGTACATAGTATATAAATATACATATAAAATATTAATAAACAATATTATTAATAAATAATATATATAATATTAATATATAATAAATATTTATATAAATAAATATATATAAGTATGTAGATAAGAATACGTGTAATTTTCCTTTTCTCGTAATGCTATTGTTTACATAAAGGTGATTTTCCACCAGAGTGGCGAGACGAGACGAGGCGAGAAGAGAATTGAAATCGCACTGACCCTTTTCCACTTAAAAATAGCAATCGCGAGCTCGCGCGTGACCGCCGACCTCTAGTAGAAAAGGCTTGTACACGGTAATAAGTAGCAACGAACAACAATAAACCTCTCGCGAGAAGCGTGTTTCTGGTGCAAAGTTAATTTATACTCTATATCGGAAGCAATACGGTTCAATTGTACACAAACAAATATTTCAATTCACGACTCGCATATTCTCGTCAATCCACACTGTTTCCACCAAAGATGCGCTGGGAGAGGATTGAAAATTTGCCATTCAAATTTAAATTCTCTCCTCGCCTCGCCTCGCCTCGCCACTCTGGTGGAAAATCACCTTAAGGTCTTGACTCCGTTAGTCGCCTATGACACCTATGGGTAGAAATGGGGTAGTGTATTACGTATTCTTAATCCACCACTACACGGACAACGTTGTACTAGTTGTTGACTTAACAAACATATAATTAAAGGACACAAAGTAGGAGACCCTCGGTCAGCAGTGATTCATCATCATCATCATTTCAACCTATTGCAGTCCACTGCTGGACGTAGTCCTCTCCTAACACGGGCCATAACACTCTCACACAGCAGTGATTATTTTTAATAAAATATTATTATAGATACACTACATTCTGTGTGCGTGTGTTTTAGAGGCAAGTATTTACAGTGGTGGTCTAGTCTAGTTGAGTAGTAGTCTTTAAAGGCATCAGCAACCCATTAAGTCCCACTGCTGGGCCCGGGTCTCCTCTCCTTTATCTAGAGAGCTCGAGAGGGTTTAGGCCATAATCTACTCACGCTGGCCTAGTGCGGGTTGGTGGATCTAACGTACTCATAGAATTTCTTCTAGGATATGTGGGTTTCCTCACGATGTTTTTCTTCACCGTTAGCAGATGGTAAGTCACTTGACTAGTACATATAAATTCCACAAAGTGGAATCCACATTGGTACTGCCGCCGTTCGGGATCGAACTCGGACCGCGTGATTTGTACGCCCCGGTCCCTTATCCATTCAGCCACCATCGCTTAAGTCTTTAAAGGATATATCTATAATATCTTTATTATTGGGCATGTATATGCCATTGAGTACGCCATGGTAGGATTATGTATACAAAAACCGGTCAATAGTAGTAAAATCAGTATAGACGACGAGAAAAAAGTTTAAAAAAATCGTTATCATCTCAAAAGATAGTATAATGACGTCTAATGAAAATATTTTACTTTATTTTGTTCTCTGCGATTCTAAGATTTCTTTTGAGATAAATTTACATACATTGGACTTTGACGCGCTTGATTGTCATAATAAGCAATACAATGGTCATGGTATAAACGAGGCCTGTTAAATCTTAACTAAGTTTAATCACTGCATTTGTACCAATCATTTCTGTATGTTTTATTGGCATAACAGGGTAATTGACCACTAATAGAAAATATATACGTGAATTATAAATATTGCAATACAAGCTGTACCGCTAGGTATAGGTACTAATTATGCTAATCATCAGTTTACGGTGAATGTACTTTACTTAGCCTGAAATAATGTGATCGAGCCACATTACCTACCTCCTTACCTTAATAAATAAAAATACCCACAAGAGAGGTACCTATGTGGTATTTTTTATTGCATATCCAATATACCTAGTATAACGCAATATAAAATCTAAATCAATACAAATATCATTCCTAAATACACTCTTCCTATTCATAACTCTGAATAATAATAAATCAGTCTGAACATGGCACAGAAAAGGTACAATTTCACTCTAGACATGACAGTATTTAGATAGGTATCTCTTCTTCCAAAAGAACTAAAATCAAAAAGCTAAGTACTCTCATATTATACTTCATATTCTGTCCCAAATGGTCCCAATATTTCTTTTTACCATATTTTCTATATAATAAAATAAATTTCCAAAAATTTTTTTATACTACAATAGACGTTTTATATTTGTGTTATTTGATATACCCTTGCATGGATATTTTACTATTATGAAATGTACAAAAATATTGATATTACCCTACTGCTCGAGTGGCATGGCAGTAGGGTAATATCAACGTAAGGAAATTGTCACACATAAAGCGGTCACGCATTCGGGCGTTCGGCATTCACGATACAGGCACTGTATTCCGTTGTACTGGTTGACCGACGCGGTCAGAATACCTCCTGTATGGGCACGTGGCACTATGTAACACAAAAAACGCAAAACTTTAACGCTTGGCCGTGTGTGAACGCTTTCTGTGTAACATATCCCTAAAAGATCCCATTTGAAGGCTTGAATAGTTTGCAAACTGTAAGTGATAAACAGTTTTTGCCTTTTTTGTTGGTACTTGAATAATCTTACTATTAACCATTTATTCACGTCATGAATAAATGTATTATTAAAATAGAGTTTTTTATTCTTTTGTTTGTTTAGTTTTAAATGCCATTGTACTATATTCATAGATATTTTCTGTAAGAAGACCTAGGTTCAATTTTCGAGTCGTGAAAAAATGGAATTGGGTTTTTCTATTATGATTCTCGTTTTACCATACTTACGTCGATAATTTCTCTATCGCAGTATGAATCTTCAACCTTACTGCCACACTGCAACGAACAGCTTCCAACAGCAACTCCAAGCAACAGCAAATGCTAACAAACAGCAACCAGCCTCCTCGCGATCTTCATGTCACTACTTACTATAATCATCATTGTTTCTACTGATTTTATGCTCACTATTATACCTACCTTTTTGGTTCATGGCACTTACGACCGTTTTCAATATTCTATCAGTCTATGGATGGATTTGGCTACTAGAGATAGAATTTCACATATTTTTCATGTAGTTTATGTCAGATACTAGCTAAAACTCTTCAGCTTTACCTATAGACTACCTGTCTCGCGGGGCTTCGCTCCTGTAGTTTTTTATTTGACCACTGCACAGCTCCTACTGGCCGTAGCTTGATGTTATATAGCCTATAGCCATCGATAAATGGGCACTAACACTAGAATAATATAACACTAGAAGAATTTGTGCAAATCAGACCTGATTTCTGAGATTAGCGCGTTGAACCAACCAAACAAACAAACAAACTCGTCAGATTTATAATATTAGTATAGATTGAAAAATTAAGTATCATTTTGGTATTAATTATAAAGTAAGAAAGTCTCTTAAGTACAGTCAAATGTAAGTATGTAAAATAATTATTTTAATGATAAACCTTTAAGAATAGATGCTTATTTATAATATATAATAATATAATATTTTTGACACACTCACACAGCGCCATCTAGTCCCAAATTAAGCAATTATATGCTTGTGTTAAAGGTACTAAACAACTGATATACTACTATTTAAATACATTTTTTTATAGTGGTTAGTGACCCTGACTGCTAAGCCGGAGGTCGTGGCTTTTTGATCCCCACCCAGGACTAATCTTTGTGTGATGAGCGTAAAGGTTTGTTCTGTGTCTGGGTGTAATTTATCTATAATATGTATGTATTTACAAAAAAAAAATGTATTTAATTGGTATATCAGTTGTTTAGTACCCATAACACAAGCAAATATAATCGTTTACTTTGGGACTAGATAGCGTTGTGTGAATGTGGTAGAATATTATTATTATGTAAAATCCCGCCTGATGGTAAACGGTAACCGTGGCATATGGAAGCCTACAATACCAGGGGCATCCCGAAATTAGTAAAGTTAGTATTTAATTATATTTCTTATTATCTTTTACGATATAAATATTTAATACACGTTATATTAACAAGAGGCTCGCGCAAGGGTATACTCGTTGAAGTCTTTTGTTCGGCAGAATATAAGTAGACGCCCGCCGCCCTTGTTGGATAAGTACCTACATCTATTCTTACCGTTATTGTTTCAAGCACTTATCCATAATTAACGTTTATATTAATAAAAAAAAAATAATGATAAATTTAAAGCATTTAAATTAATTTCTAATTTTATTTTCGAAGTCATTTTAGTGGTTTTTTTTTCATGTAATAATGAATATTGTCAATTCTTCTATTTTGTTTCCAACACCACTGAAACAATGAAGTGCTATTTGGAAGTTAAGGTAGGTCTTTATAGTAAGTCGCGGACGAATGTTCCTGCGCTCCCGTGACCACAGCAGAGCGCGACGAGAGGAACACCTTGGGGTTTTAGTGGGTGCGAGCCCCACATAATCCCTCGGTTCTTCCCCAAGACCGAGGGGTATGCATCAGGCATTTCCCCAAATCAATCAAAAGAATATGCAGACAATTTAGTCTACTATACCACGCTGGCCAGACGGGTTGGTATAGGGTTATTTTCGAATTTTGCTTTTCTCAGTACTCTTGTCTGTATAAGGTTAACTCCCTTAGTCGCCTTGTACGATACCCACGGGTCGAGATGGGGTAGTGACATTATGTATTCTTAATCCGTAACTTTCAATATTCATTACAATATAACACTAGAGTGACTTCGAAATCAAAATAATAAAAATTACTTATAATCACAGTCAATAAGTTACTGTTTTTAAATCCAAACTCAAATTTGCTACGGGAATCGAACCCAATATATATATATATATAAATATGTAGTATGACTTCATTTTATTGTCTATCTATCTACTAATAGCTCCTATATTCTCCATAAATAGCCTTTTCTATCACTCTGGACGTGATTACTTGTACTATGAATTCCAACATCAGCAGTCGGATGATGATTTAGCATTTCGATTACCTGTAACACAGGATTTTTCCTAGTACAGGCATCTTAGACTCTAGACTTTATGTATAAGACTATTGACAATATGTACTATTTTAAATTCTAAATAAATGATTTGATTTAATTTGAATTATTGCAGTCATATTTAAATTTATACTTAGTTATACTTATTTTGTGTGAAGTCTCCGCAGCAACCACTCCAAGTCAGCATCATCAGCTGAGCCATCTTGGTTTTCCAATTATTCCAGAAAGATTTTGATTCGTATTATATATATTTATATCACTTTTAAAAAAGTAAGAAGGTCGGAACTATATTTTAGGATAGGTTAGTTTTTTATAATTATTACCAGTTTTGAAAACTCGTTTAGTACCGACCTGTTTACTTTTTAAGAGTTTTACTATTATAGCCAGTCAAAACTTCTTTTGACGGGTTAAGAGTTTTGTCTGTGACATTTACACTTGAATACATTTAGATACAACGTATATTTTCAAAAAATACTAGAATACAAGAACAGATTTTTTTTGTTATTCAATCTTAATGTTTATTTTTAGTTAGAACAGAGACCCTACTATGAATTTGGAGTCGGAGTTCGATTTAGAGTCATCGAGTTGGAGTCAATGTCGTTGTTCAGATGTTTGAAAATTATAATATGATCAATGGTAAAGTAGCAATTAAAAACATTTGACAGTGATATCGACTCCGGCGTCGATGTTGTCATCATAGTGGAGCCTCTGTCCTAACTAAAATTAAATATTAAGATTTAATAAACAATACTTGTGGTTATATTCTTGTCTTTTTTGAAAATATACCCTGTATCTAAATATATGCAATCACGACAAATCAAAACTCATTCTGGAAATTGTGATATTGTGTTTATGACTTTATTTATTGAACGAATATAGCAGTAAAACATAGAAATATAGTAAAGCAGGTTGTAATACAAAGTTAAATATCTTTACATTGAAGTCTTACTCTCTAATGAGGGTATAATGTATTTATTTATTAAGAACAAAGTTTCTGCGAAATTAAAATACTATAATGTTACTGCTACATAGTTCAAAGTAAAAACTAAATTTAATTTCTACGAAATATTGGCGGCATACCAGTATGTCGTAGAAACTATGAGTACTGTTGTGTAAATGTAAATTTTATATGTATAGGTGTTTATTACAAGTAAAGCACTTCTGGGCCTTTCTGTAAATATTTCGTAATTAATCATCAAGAATTTTTTTTTGTCAAAACTGCATTAATGTAGGGCTATTTTGAATGCACTGTGAACTACGGTTCTTACGACTTTGCATGGAGGTATATTATTCTGAAAAGATAGCTTAAGCAAATATTGACAGATTGACCCGTCGTTGTACACATACAATAATGAAATAAAGTTATCAATGAACAAAGGAGTCAATATGAAAAGCAGAAATATAAAACCACTGTTCAATTTAATAAATTGGCGCCTTTGTTAAATTGAAAAATAGAAAAATAAATGCTCAGCAATTTATGTCGCACAATGCAAAGGATCAAGGGAAATGAAACAACAATATTTTTTTCACATTAAAGTTATATTAACTCACAGATCTGAAACAACTACTGCTACAGCGACGTGGAGACAATGCAGCCGTTACCAGTTTTAACAGTACATCACCTACGTTCCCGTTCGAGACACTGGGAACTTGTCATTATTACATAAACATGTGCAATCGCTAGGCTGTATACATACAAATATTTCGCATCAGAATGTGTGATTCGTTCTCGTTCACGATCGACTACTCAACAACTATAATATGTGTTATAAAGAGATCGGACGATCTTATCTTTAAATCGAGTTGTATCGGTACGGAACGTAAAATTTTTATGAAACTATACCGTAAGCAAGAACGAATCAACGCACAGCAGAGCCTTCGCCGTAGCGGTAACAGATCTGTCGCCTTACACTAGATATATCTATAATCAAGACTTACATCTACGGTTAGACGACGCTGCGTGGAAACATGTTTAGGAAACATCGAGTAATCACAAGATGATAATTTACTAAAGTACATTTTTGTATACTGATTGCTTCCACTTAAACGTCGCCTACTGATGTTAAATTTTGTCGCTACGCTAACAAATGTCAATAATAAAAATAGAATGCATGCAATATCTGTCAGCAGATATATGTATATCGACTCGACTGGACGAGGGAACAAGATATAAAGAAAACAACATCTTATCGTATTTAACTCTTCCGATTTTACTCAACTCAATGTAACAGAAATCATCTGGTAACTGATTATTAAATTAATACAATATACACAAATATAATCATCACAAAAATCTTACACTTTATAGTCCTTAATACTATTGTTAAAAACTTGAAATCACTACGTTAAACTTATTTCAAAATAAGTCTATCGATGAATACGATAATAGAATATGATAAATAACAAATTCATCGTTATTAAATGTATATTTACATAAGTTAATATCTAACTGATACTACTAGAGTGTGCTTTAAACTGTATGAGGGGCGACAAACATTTCTTCTAAAATATATATTATATATAATAATATGTAGGGAGAGGTGCGAGGGCGCGGGTCGCCGCGCGTCGGCGTGTGTGTATAAATTTGTATAACGTATCTCTCTAAACGTAACGTAAACATGGAAGGCAAGTTGAGGTATATCGAGTAGTGCGCATCACTACCCGCTCCCTGCCGCGCGCTCTCCCGACACTAACCCTATTACTCGTTACTTGAGGTAGTTAAGTTTCGTATATTGTTTCACACTTTATTGCTATAGAAAAAAAAACTTTAATGTCATACAATATTATCAACAATTTAACACCTTAATGTAAGTAGTATTCTTCACAAACAGTTCATATAATTTATCAGAAATATTGTAAATATTGATATTGTGCGAATTACAGCCCGTTGCCGTTTCACATTTGTATATTGGCAAGTTGTGTGAACAAGGCAGGGGGCGATCGCTTATGTCAGTAGTCACACGATAATCGTGCGAATCAAATATTTGATATAAAGTTAATTTACTTTAAGAGGTAGGCCATATCTGTCTGATCTGTTCAACATTAATTATTGCTTATTAATATGTATTAAACAATATCTAGATACTTTACTGTACAATAAGTTCTCGGATTGCAATTATATAATGTATATGTTTGCGCTGAGGTAGATCAACGTTGTTTAGTGTAATTCTATGTGTATAAAAATATTTCTGCAATATAATTAACATTCAAATACAAACATTATCAAAAATTAAGTCGATATAATGTTTATATTGCACATTTTATATGTCGAGAGAAATTAATAACGGCAGTAGTATTTGTGTGAGGCCAATGATATGGAAGCGGTTTCGCGGCGTGTCAATATATCGCCGCTGTTTATGATATGGCGAAAATATTGATAAATTAGCTTTGTCCGTCCAACATTGATTGGGTACAAGTCATGCGCTGATAGCGAGGACGTAGCAACAGTCTAGAAATTAGAACGTCAGCGAATATGTTGACACGCCGGCGCATGCGCGGTGTGGCCTTGATATGTCCATATTTATGTCATTAAACTGTTTCTCACATAGTATATACATAGTACTCAAGATTCTCTTATGACTTGTTCAGTACATAAATCAATAATCGTGTCCATTTAATATTAATTCTATACAAAAAACATTTACATTATTATTTTAAATTATTGCTAGAGAATTTCATTATTATCATTAGGCTAAAATTATTAAAAACTAAAATCGTTTCGCAACAGACAGTTGGCGGAATCAATTTGGCAACGTTTAGGAAGACTACTTTCCTACCACTAACGAAACAGGAATGTATAAACTAAATTCGTTCGAATAACACATTGGTAACTTAATTGGACATAAATTAGTAAGTTTTAATCATTTTACGAAAAATTCAGAATTTTAAACAAAGAAGTCAACTACCTTACAATATTAAAACAAATGTTAACAGACAAATAATAGGAAGCACCGGGAAAATATCAATACATGTAATAATAATTATGATCAATAGAAGATATTACACCTAGAACAAAAAACGCTAAGTAGCTACGTAGCAACAGGCCCGTGCCCGCTGCCGCCGCAGACTTACACTACCACCCATCAATCTAGTACTCTTACAAATCTTGCCAACGTTAAATCTATATTTTGGCAAAATTCATCTATTTCATTTGAATTTTAATTTGTACCCATCGTATAATTAAAGCAAAACTTCATCTCAGCGTACAATTTGTATTTTCCAGTTCCTACAAATTAAGTAATGTCTGGCAATCGTGTCCCAATATTTACAAAAATTACTCTAAATACTTTTCAAAATACACATATTGTTCTTAAACTTCAACAATCATAAGAAAAACATAGAATTATAACTAAATTAAAAAAATTCCTATTCTTCATAATATTTTACAATAAAAATAAGATATGTGATGCACATCGTGCCCTATGTTTTTTTCAAATAAACCGTTTTTTACCTAATTACTTCTACGACTTTTCCGTATTTCAATATGTAAAAATGATATGGTTCGATCTAAATGATATCATGGAATTATTCTAACGTCATGTAATTATATGTTTAGCGCCCAGACACCCAGGCATGTAAAGTCACCTTGCGCCGCGCCGGCCGGACGCAAGGTTAGCTTGAATGAACAACAAAAAACAAGCTGCGAACTGATCGCATGCGTCGGAGTCGCGCGGCGCGGTGTCTGCGCACCTACATCGGGACATCGCGCTCTCTATATGTAAATACTCCGGCGGAACATTATTGTATAAGTATCGAGTCTATGTAAACATAAATATTACGAGCTATATGTATGAAATGATATGTGAATACGATATTTTGTTACGGACCCTTCAAATTAGCGCGATGTTCAACGCGCGCGAGCTTGTGGGAGATGAGGACGACGTCGACGACACCGACGACGACGATGTCGGTGACGACGAAGAACGGATCTTTTTCTTATGAGTGCCAAAATGTTTTACCATGTGATCCTTTCTAATAAACCCTTTGCCGCAATGGTCGCACGTGAACGGCATGCAATCCGAGTGCAGGCACATGTGCCGGCGCAAGTCCGACTTGTGATTGAACGATTTGGGACACTCGTTGCATTTGAACGGCTTATTGTCAGAGTGCTTGACACAATGCCACTCATATGAGGCGTCATCTGAAAAACGCTTGCCACACCTACTGCACTTGAACGGTTTGGCACCAGAGTGGAATGTTTTATTATGCTGTGTTAGATAGCAGCCTTTATTAAATATTTTATCACACTCATAACATTTGTGCATGGTGGTCGCGGCTGACTTTTTCATCTGGTTTCGCTCAGCGAGCGGTGTGCTCGGCACAGTAGATGACACCGCAGGCGAGCTGCGGCTTTCGTTTTCAGCCTTAGCGCTCTCTGGACTAGCCGGTGACTTCATTTGAGTACCGTAATTTTCTTTGTTTGCATAGTCCATTATGTCCTCTATTTTTAATATTTGAAGCTCACCGGAGTCGGTCCGTAACATGTCATCTTCGCGTTTTATAGTTTTACCCTCAACCGCGTAACCGTACGGAAATAATTTAGTTTGTTCCGGATCGTAACCGATAACGCTATCCTTAACTTTCCTAGGCGAATACCCATAATCGTACTCTATAGTTTGTCCACACAAGTCAGTATTGCCATACTGCAACGGTGAGTGGACCGGGTCTACGATAATGTAGCCAGCGGTCGACTCATCAGCAATAACTTGACCCCCCACGTTAGGCTGTGTGATATAGTTAGAAACATAAACGCTGAAGCTCTGCGTCTGGAGCTGCGAGAAGCTCGGCAGGCGACCGCCGGCCGGCTCGCTTGACGTTTCTTGTTCCATAACCTCGACTTCTTCTGGTGTTGATTCACCAAAAGTAGCCGGATTGGCTATAGGCAGATTGTTGATAGCCATATCCATAACGTGGGGGGCCATCCCGTTTGGGTAATTCGGTGCTATAGTCTGCTGAAAATTCTGGCCCAAATATAAAGGGGTGTGCGTGGGGTCCGGAACCGAAGGCCCCAAAGGATCCGTAGACCTCGGGCTGTACGGGTTGACACCCAAATGACTGAACGGAGGTAGAGTGTGCGCCGTAAGTGCCGGCGTAGTCTGAGTTAGAACTGGAGTTGAAATATTGCTGGTTGACACTGATAGCAGGCCCCTCATATGGTGATTTTGAGAAACAGAGGGACCTGCTTCCCCGTTTGGGGGATTCCCTGCTGTTGATATTGCTACACCTTTAGATGACTGGTGATTACTATCGTTCGGATTCCCTATACCCGGCGGTTGGCTACCTATATTGAGCGGATGAGACCCAACCTGGTGCTGTAAAGGGTGATTAGCTAAAGGATTATTACTGAAATTATTATCTAAATTACCCTGTTGAAGATGCGTGTACGGTGACTTGGACTGCATGGTGGCCACCCGATGCGATCGGTCGAAGTTCTGCGATACGTAGGGCGACTGTAGAGCTGCGTCGTCCACGCTGCGGCCGTCCTCGGAGGGGACGGGGCTCTGCGTGTTTGAGTCAGCGGACTGTTGTTGAGCGCGATTTTGCATATCGCGGCTCGGGTGGTGATGACTGGAGATGGGAAGGGTCGCCGGATCAGGCTGACCCGAAGACCTCACTGCGTTTTTATGGAGCGTAGTGTTGTAGTGCCTTTTGAGATGGCCGGAACTAGTGAACCACTTATTACAAGCAGTACAATTGTATGTCTTCGGTCGTCTTGCTTCATTAGATTTCCAGTTGGCACCTTTACCCCCGATAGACGGTAGGGTTGACGAAGTGGGATTTGCAGGCTGTGTGCTTGTAATCTGTGGCGCTGCTGGTGAGTCATAAGGCCGATAAGGCGGCTTCATATCAGGATTAGACGAAACCACTGGACCCGAATAATCGGTAAGAGGAGGCATTTGTACGCCGGGATATATTTTCTGATCAACGTGCATGAAAGGTTTTTGATCATGGTGCACACCGAGAAATTTATCTTGTGTGTATGCAAACTTCTGTTCAGGATGAAACATTTTTGCTTCAGATGGATATGGTTTTTGTTCAGTAAACATTTTTTGATCTTTAAATAGAGAGACATCTCCATTAAGTTGGGGATTACTGTACAATTTTTGAGCCTCCCATGGCATCATTGGCACTGTCCGGGTGTTAACTTCTCGATTTTGAGGAGGTGCGTCTTCAAAAGGCGCTGTTGGTTGGTCACTCTCGTTCCCCTGGTATACAACTTTTTGAGAATCTAAATCTAAGATATCTGACGATTCTTCGTGTTCTTCTTTTATCTTTGTAATCTCATTCTGGTAGCCAGAATTGTTGTATTGCTTGCCTGTATACTGTTGGAAAGGCATCGATGCCGACGTTGGCGCTGAACTGGTACCTGCATGAGCAGTGTTGCAATGCTCGTTAAGTTGGACGGCTGAGTCGCATACGAACCCACACTTATCGCACTGGTTGGGTGAAGGAGATGGCGTCGGCTGGTTTAAAGGTTGCCCGTATAATGGACTCGATGATGATACCTGCGACACTCGCTCTTGCATGTTGTAGGGGTGAAACCTGTTCGGCTTATGATATTCCTGATTGTATTGCGTCTGCTCCCAGTTGATTTGTTCAGAATGTTGATTTTGTTGAAAGCCAGAGTGGGTGTAATTGTTACCAAATTGTGCTCCCGGCGAAAAATTGGTTTGATCTGGATTTTGATACGGCGAAGGTGCACTGTGGTAGCTCTGCGGGGTCGCAGGATGGGGGAATTGTGCCGACGTCTCCGGCGTCGCCCGCTGTTGAAACTCAGGACTAGGCTTTGTAATCATGTTGTCACTCGAGTCAGCTGGGGCCGACACCGTAGTCTCGTTCTTCACTTTTGCACCGTTATTATTATCGGTATCATTCTGTGAGTTTTGTGTACCCCACTTCACATATAAGTTCTCTTTATGATATTGTAAATGTACCTCTAACGAATCAACAGTGTCCAAGTATAGATCGCATACCTTACAATGATAGTCCCTCGACGGTAAAGTCGACGACACAGCGTTACTGTTAGCCATTTAAATCATCAATCCAAAGGAGAGCACCGTCTCCTCCAACGAAAAAAAAATAATAAAAAAACGGCACTCCTTGTGTCGACGTACATGTAGTCCGAACTTAATCAAGCGCTACAGGTTAAAGTCATGGTCGCGGTCGGCGCGCCTCCGCTCGCGACTTCACTTATACGACGGCAATGTTTTCGAAGAAAGTTTTTGGCGGCATTACGGAACGCGAGCGTGCGCCGCGACCACGTGCGCGCCGGTAAACACTCGCACCCGCGAGACTGTCGCACTCGGCCCTCTCACCGCCCCCAGGTCCATCAACAACACTCGGATACTCAGCCGGTTCAGCCTCTCGCCACTTACAGCGTCACTCGGAACAAAGTTTCATCGTGCACCAAACCTTAAACTTATTGTCACTCGGAAAAGTCTAATATAATTAATTAAGTCTTTGTAACAAACTAAAATCACAGAAGCGGTAGTGGTATAAGAACTTGGCACTTGTTTGTAAACCCGGTGCGCGGTGCGTTGTAGTTTGTAGTGCGGTAGGTGCGGCGCGAAGGTGTCGCGGGTCAACCGGGTACGGACGCTGCGAACGTTTACTAGCAACTGACAGCCTTCCCGAAGTCGCCTTCGGGGGCATGACTTCAATAACAATTCGCAACGTCGTCCCCCACCGTAGCGTGTGTGCGAGCGAGAGCGTCGCACGGTGATGAAGTTATCGCTCCTTCGTCCTTTTGTGTGTCCTAAGTGCGAGCGAGAAGGACACGCAGGGGGTGGCCGAGGCGCGCGGGCGACGGGGCTGGTCCTACTCTTTCTCAAAATTGAAATGCCCGGTCGAAATGTCCGGTGAAGCTGCGTCCGAGTAGGATAGCGATAGCACCCACCCTTACAATGCGGGCGGACAGAGCCCTGCGACGAAATTCTCTAAATTTTAAATCTCCTTTTATTTTGTTGTACGTAAAAAAATATGAAAGTATATTTCAAAACAATAATTAAAGGCGTGTTGTCAAAGCCAATCACACTCGATGCATTAAATGCAACAACTGATCACCTTGGTATCTAAATAATTTCAACCTTCTTATCGACCAGTCGATTAAAGAAACAAAACAAATAGTTACACATACCTACGCCGTACGTAGCTATCCATTATTATTAAATAGTAATAGATGACAAACAAATGTCATTTCCTTATTCGATGTCAATAACCGAAAAAGATCTAATAATGATTATGATAAAAGAATAAAAACTAAGTTGTTCGAGGTCAGGCTTTAAATACAACGTTTGCAGGTTGAGCATAGTGGGTAGATGAACTAGATACCTAGTTAACGCAGATTAATTAAAAGAATCTTGCTAATATGAACTTGCTAATCCTTACGTGATTCATCACTAGATTTTAATACAAACTTAGTTGCGAGACATGTAATATGAAGTTGTATTAAGTTTTATCAACAAATTAAAACTTGGAACATTATTTTTAGGAATCTTGAACATAATATGACAGGTTAAAAGTAAAAGTGGAAAATGTGTGTAAAGTCCGAGCGCGGCCGGAGGCAAGGGTTTGTATGATGAGGCAAGGCGAGCGGTGCGCAGGGCTCTGAACATTTAGCATGGTGGACGTGCGAGGGGTGCGCGCGGTGGCGCAGGGCCGGGCGCGGTTTCTTCATTTTTTTCTAAACACCTCGCCAACACTACCCTTTACATCCGAGCACATATTTTAATAATGGAAAAATACAAATATAGGTTAAGTTTGCACGCCAAGAAGTGAAGTTTTGTTGGGTCGGCCGGACACGATGGCCATGCAAACTATGAGGGGAGCCGACATCGATTTTCTCGGACTGTGCCGATAGCTTCCTTCACAGAAATAAAGAGGCTTCCTTATACCCGTACACCTTACTCCATTCGATTTAACACAAACGAGTTTTACATTTTTTCGTCCTTAGTTTATAGTTGTAGACTAATGAATTACGATATCATAATAATTATATAATTAAGTATTTTTAAATATAATTAAATTTATAAATTAAATACTTACAATAATGTCTAATTATTAAGATGTACCTTAATGCAAATTATAACTCCCATCATTTGTGAATAATAACCACAATAATTGCCCATAAAATAAAATACTCGCAGGCATTATAATTAACACAAAACATTCATAAACAAGCTTATTATGACTGTAGGTATTTATAACTTTTAACTTTGCATTGTTGAATGTTACGGAAAGTACGTTAAACTTATATTATATTTTGTGGCTAATAACCTCTGCGTCACATGTTATTAAGTAGGTACTAAATACAACAAAAAATATGACCAAGAAATAAATAAACAAAAATAGTCACTGTAATTTAATTAGGTAGATAGCTACTATCACAGTAAAAATCACATTGTTGTACATTGTGAGACACATAAAGTAAGAATGAAAACATGAAAATTTGAGTACAGTAAAAATAAATGTATGTTACAGTGTAGTTCACAATGCACAACAAAATTCACATGGACCTTTTGTTTTGCTTTTTAAAAAGTGCTCGGGACTGCCGTCATATAAATATAGCTGAAAAATATTCAACAAAAAGGTCTGAAAAAGACCCAACTAAACGTTATAATGGATACCAAACGGAGCTACTAAACGGTTAATCCCTGAACTGTATCATTCATAACATTTTATGAGGGACGAAGGCAATAAACACACTGGCTGACAAACAAAGTTGAGCTTCGACAACTTTTGCGTGAGCCGTGGTGTTACTGCGAGCGGCAGATTTAATTGAGCCTATTATTAATACCTAGTGTACTGTGAGTACAAACTTCGGAACCGCTCGATTTAAAATAATGTACTTCGATTTATTGTTCGCTTTTTATTATTTAAGTGAGGCAAATGAATACTAATATTATAAAGAGGAAAGATTTGTATTTTTGTATGTAACTAATAAACTTAAAAACTACTGGACCGATTTCAAAATTATTTTTGCCTTTAGAAAGCTACATTATCACTGAATAATACTACGCTACGGCCAATAGGAGTTGAGCAGTGGCTAAATAAAGAACGACAGGAAAGAAGCCCCAAGCGACTTCTAGTAAATCATATAATTGAATCGACTATGAGTCTTGTAAGAGTTATATTGAAATCCACAGGTTAATATGACGAGCATAGTGGAACTAGACCACAGATGGACTACCTACTAATATAAATGAACACACACACACACACACACAAACAAAAAATTAGGTATCAATTAATCTGGTTTGATTACATTCCTTCCTTTCTGCAAGACATAATAAATCAAAGAATCGAAGCCGGATTGTTTTCAATACGCGAATTCGGTGAATGTTATCTAGGCAGCGTGATTGTATCATTAGCGTTATCTATCAAATTCATATTCATCACAATAATTTCCGTACTGGTTAACAAAATAACAATGATTCATTCCAGATGCATGGTATTTACACTTTTAGAATATTAATACCATTGACTTTCTAATAGGAAGAGATAATATATATAACTATCTTAACAATAATGTGTTTTGGTTTCAAGATCGCTATCATTGCGACCTCGCACCTCGCCCGCGCGGGATCGTTGTCGCGGACTTATTCAGATGTTATCACTATCAATCTTATTAGCGGTCTTGTACTGACTTATCAAGTGTTACACCTTTATATTTACTATCTTTTGTATTATCACTGACTGTTATAAATCCTTCAAATCATTAGTAGCTAGATTTTAAACTGCTTTTTGATAAACCAATATTTGATGGCTAGTGCTTGTGTTTTCATTACCATTACATAATAGAAACAAAACGCGGTTTTTACAAACTAATTAAAATACTCAGAAAAAATTCTTAATTACTTTTAAACTTTCACGCGATTAGATATGTTTTTAAAACCATTAATGTCAACAAGAAAGCAATGGGTTAGAGATCCCTGAATTTAATTATTATTATTATTATCAAAAGACTTTCGGCATTGTAGTTATAACACAAACCTTCACCAAATGTAGAACATACACGATACTGAAGTAAAGCCGTTAAATAAAATCTATGGGACCGAAATAAAATATTCTTGGAAAGTAATTACAATAATTCCCTAAAATCTTTTTCCACGACTAAAACAATGCTACGCTAACAAAATAAAAACTGAAATGCCGCGTTTCAGAAGCCGAGACTTATAACAACTAGCCGGATGGCTAATACCGAAGAACAAAAGAATAACAATAAAAACTACGAACTAAAAAAACAATTATAATAAAAGCCTTACACATAAAGACTAAACGTGTACGCTAATCCTAACACCGACTCACACCTATTGAAAACAATAAAATTTGAAGTAAATTGTATTACTAAAGATTTCTAATACAATGGTGTTGTAAAAATGTTATCTTTAGGAAGAAAGCAATAAATATTTCTGGGTAAATCCGAAAGTCAAGTGAACAAAGGTATCGTTATCTGTTAGAAAAGTTTTAGTTGTGAACTGTTGCGATGTCTGACGTTAACCTTGACTTGTGTTTGATTAATTTTGTTTTTATGATCATCTCGATATGGTGAGACATCCCTTGCGTTTTTTATTTTGTGTTCAAAATCTTCTTAATTAAAATTGTACTTAATTTATAATATTTATATATTATATTATTACTTATTTTATTTATATTTTACTTAATATTACGTTTAAATACATACAGGGGCCGAAATGCACGTAAAATGTTTGTAAACCAATTACATATTGTATTATAAGATTTAATTTATATTAGACTAGAAGTCACGTGGGGCCTCGCTCCCATCGTTCTTTATTTGGCCACTGCTCAGCTCCTATTGCCCGTAGCGTGGTTTATACGTATAGCTTATGTTACTCAATGATAATGTAGCTTTCTAACAGCAGAATTTTTGAAATCGGTGCTGTAGTTTTTAAGCTTATTCGTTACATACAAAAATACAAACCTTTCCTCTTTATTATATTAGTATAAATAATGTTTTCTTGAGCTATTGATGTAAGTGTTATTAAGTTGTAACTTCTTATAAACATTTCATAATAATCAAAAAGTCGTCTTCATTTATGTAATTGGTTTTACAAAAATAGACATTTTAAAACATAGTTAAATGTTGTTACTGTTTGTTCTCCTTCCAATTCAGCCCATAATAATATTATTAATTTAATAATATTATTATGCCCCCCACCAGATGGACCGACGACCTGGTAAGGGTTGCGGGTGGCCGTTGGATGTGGGCGGCACAAAATCGCTCGTTGTGGCGGAAATTAGGTGAGGCCTATGTTCAGCAGTGGACGTCATTGGGCTGATATGATGATGATGATGATGAATAATATTATTATTATAATTTACATAAAAAGTTATGATGACCAATATTGCCATATTATTTTAAATGTAGGCATATGTAACGGATACCATAATGTATTGCAAACTTTAAGTAAAACTTTATAATAATAATTATAACCGTTTGGAATTCTTGTCTATCTGACTGAAAGTTCGTCTCTCCAAATAAGCAAAAATATATTCTGTAGAATGAGAACCTAATTCTACAAATAAAGAATTAACAAAACCTTAGAAATGTTTACCCAAGAAACGATTACATTAATAGGCTATAATATTTTTATAGAAATACATATTTTTTTTAGAAAATAGGGTTATCCTTTTTCAAAAGGATCCAATGATAATACAATTCTTGGAAACGAATCTTCGAGTTCTATTCTAGCTTAAATTGTTTACACCTACTTTCAAATAATAGTACAGACAGAAGCGAAATACATAATATTATGTCTACTATCTATCTATTACAAGATTGCGTAACTGTCGCAGAGTGGTCGCCTTGCCACTAACATCAGTGTACTGAGTATCGTGGGTTCGATTCACACACGTAAATAATAAAATAAAATAAAAAAGCCTTTTATTTCTTGTAGGGAAAATAAAAAATAGTATTACAAAGAAAGTTACAAACTATTGTCTTAAACTATGAATATATTCTTAATCTAATCTTAATCCTAATAACATTTAGTATTTAGTCTAAAAACAAAGTAATTTAAGTGTATATAGTTATATTTTTTTTTTTATTTATTTTAGGTACCCCTAGATATACATAGATTATAGTATTACATAGATTATTTTTTTACAAGAACCCCTCCGCAGGTGAAGGCCTACTCATTCACACACGTAACAAAAATTTATGTAATTCATAGAAATGTGTTTCGTGTCTGGGTTTTCTTCGGGTCCATTCATGGTAAGTTTGTAAAGTCTCTGCGAGGGCTTTGTGGTTAGTGCCTACATTGTAAAAAAAAAGATTGTGAATTTAATTACATTTTAAATTAAATTTGGATCAATGAATTAGCTATGTCCAATAAATCGCGACATCGTGACAGTCTGGTTACATAGGTATTTCATTAAAATATGTATCTACATACCCGATGTGGACGATATAAGTAACAAGGCGGCTATCAAAAGCATTTAGAGATAACCTTGACTTATAGGTCCTGTACTCGGAATTCTTGCGATTGGCAAAGTCAAACGAGGTGCATACTGCCTGGAGCTGCTTTTGGCCCGTAAAGGACAAACGTGTGGGATAGATTATACCGATGTTTTATATCGATTACGTTTTGATTTATATAACCTAAAAAATTGCAAAAAATACTACTACGTTACATTTATGGCTTCGCTCCCACGGATCTTTGTTTGACCACTACTCAGCTGCTATTGAATATAGGCTGATGTTATATAGCCTACTGCCTTCCTCAATAAATGGGCTATTCAAAACTATAGTTTATTTTTTTTAATTCGGACTAGGTTCCTGAGATCAGATACGGTATCATGTATGGTATATAACTATATTACGGCTTTAGCTATCTTACTGCGACAGATAAGGCTCAAATATTTACAGAACCTCCTTTTTATGAAGTCGGTTATAAATTCAAAATTGAAATTTCTTTACTTATTTTTTTTTATTCTCATGTTTTTATTATAAGGCAGGCGGCCATAGGCTACGGTAACTGCTTACCATCATCAGGTAGGCCGTACGTCTGTTTGCCACCATCGTGGTAGTAAAAACATACAACTAACGGACATATCATCATCATCATCATCATCATCATCATATCAGGCTTAGGACGTCCGCAGGAGTTCTTGAATGGAGACCACGCACCGGCCAGCGCAGCGTAGGACGTCCACCTACAAGGTGGACGATCGCGCTGGATGCAGGCCGCATACAACCGGTCCTATTAGAAGTCTCTTGAGGAGGCCCATGTTCGATGGACATATACTTAGTCAATTTTTTTTTTTAAGCCAGCGCCCACACTTTAGAACAAGCCCTGTGACGCGGGGAGCTTTACAAACATGCAACTAACCGACACAAAGTACACCCAGACTCACACATAAATATTTGCCTCGTTTGGGAATCGAACCCACGTCATTTGGCACGGCGATGTAGTGGCGAGTACATTATTATGTCCTATATATGCAAATTGAACCGCATACCAATAGACCAACCAAGCAGACAATTATTAAATACGTAAGCATGTGCAGCGGTCTGATCAAACGCTGTTATTTCATAATCACAGACAGACATTATGTACGGTTATATCTATGTATGTGTATGTATAGATAGACAACAAAAAACTGTGCACATGCACTAACCCGTTAGAACGTGATTCTTAAATTATATATCGGTCTACATCTAATACTAGCCGCACACTGGTTACTACCGCTATTAGAGAAATTTAAGGTCACATATTTGCATACAAAAGCAATTCCAGTCAAATGAAGCACTTTTAAAATGACATCAAACGGTCGAAATGAATTCTTTTCAATAGCGTTTTAAGAAATTAGGGTAAGGCTTAGTAAGTTACTAGGTATTCGCATGATGTTCAGCCATTGCTTGATTGTTATTACATGTAAAATAAAACTAAGTTTTCTAATACACCTACATTTTACCAAACCAATATTTTTGAATTTACTTTCTTTAACTTAATGATTGAAGATTTTCAGAATCATAAAAACCTAGAATTAATTTAAGCAGATATAACTTAAACATTACCTTCGACAGTCAAATACACTGCTAGCACCAATATGCGACCACCTTAAGACAAAGTGATGCACTGTTTGTGAAGGCCATCTTAACAAAAACTTATACCATACACATATATGTACGTACGTACATATTAATAATTATTAGTGTTAGTCACTTCACCGATTCGACTTTAGTTAAGGTCACATTTGAAGCAATTCTTCGAACGCTCCTGTTTTTAGTCCGACAGGCATGTTATTATTTTGCGATTACTAAACTTCATTTTTATGTCTGCGATGTCAGAAGTGACCTATTGGTGGTGAAAAAGTTCTGTATCACGACAAGGTTGTGCCCGTTATACACTGCAGTATATAAAATAGACCTGAATTTTTTGTTAGACTTCATTTTGATTAAACTTCAATCCGTAGCATTAAAATTTGCTTTTTGTTATATTATCGACTAGCAGTACCCACGCTTTCGTCCGCCTGAGATTTCTGTTCTTTGTTTATTTTCGATATTATTATTTTTTTCTAAAATCAATGTATCTATCCGCCAGTAAAAGTTCCGTCAAAATCATTTCAGTAGTTTCGGAGTTTACCTCAAAGAAACATTATTTTTAAGTTATATTATGTATTTTTAAGATAACGTACACACTTTTATTATGCCTACTGTAAAAAGCTGCTATTTTGATATTACAGACAGATTATACATAATGATCTACTGATTAAAAGTTTATTATATTTATTTAATCGCGATGAAAATTTACTACTTATTCTCATGGCTAACATACAAATAATTTATTAAAATCGGTTGAGCCGTTTCGGAGGAGGGACTACAAACCCCACACACGATATTTTTTATAAGTAAATGTATTATGTCATGAAAGTATCTTAAATAAAAGTATCTTCATTATCTATAGCTTAACTATTCGGATATTTCACAGCTCCTGTAAGGTCCATTCTGTCTAGAGTCAAGCATTATCTTCCTTAGAATTAATGAACAGGTATTTATTGATTTACCCTTAGGAGGGTATTTATAGAAAATAAAGATGTTTTAATAACATCTTTTTTTGTCATTGTTTTTAAACATTGAAGTTTCAGTCAAACAGTGACTAAGTCACTCTTATTTTTCAAATAATAACATGTTATTATATTAGATTAAATCTTGTTCTCCGTAACCAACATGCATGCTATTTAACGTATACACAAAATGCAATATGTTTGACCTTTCAAAATATATCTCAATACCATATTGTACCTATAGTATGTAGATAATTCCAATGTTAAATGAACTTAATAATGACTGACATTTAAGAAACACATAGCAATTGGAACAAAAACCAGCCGAGTGTGAGCTATAATTAGGCGATAACTGTTCCGGCTATATGTACATATTATGTAGTGATCAATTTTCGCGCGGGGCTTCACTCCCGTCGTTTGTTGTTTGGCCACTGCTCTGCTCCTATTGACTAGCATGATATTATATAGCCTATAGCCATCTACGATAAATAGACTATCCAATACTAAACGAGTTATTCAAATCTCACCAGTAGTTCCTGAAATTAGTGCGTTCAACTAAACAACCATACTCTTCAGCTTTATAATATTAGGATAGATTAGATAGGTCATTTTTATGTCATCGAATCAGATAAAAATATAGCGTCGCGCGTTTTATTACCGAGGGGTAGGCAGAGGTTCAACTCACCAAATTTCGTAGCAGACGAAATTTGTTGATAATATAGCAGATAAATTTCGTCTGCTAATTAGGTCCTATTAAAAGTCGTCAGACATATTTACTTAGTATGAAACCTAACATTCAAGTAAGGAGTATAATTCATAACAAACTTCTTTAGGGCCGGCGCACATATTATTATGGCTAAGCGCAGTCCAGAGCATTTTCGTACAACTAATAACGACATTGTTCTCATTATGATTATAATGTTATTGAAAAATAACAGCTTAATCAAGTAACACATTTGCATAAAATATGTTTTCTATACCTCTAAATGCATAACGACAGAAGGAGAAGAGGAGACCCGAGCCCAGCAGTGGGACATTGATGGGTTGATATCCTATCCTATCCTATCCTATCCTATCTTATCCTATCCTAAATGCTTAACGCTAAATTATTACGAAATAGGAAAGTCTTGCATTTAACTACCAATTCTGTCTACCTGTTTACGTTTCTATACCTATAACTAGGCAGTTGGAGATTTTCCTTGAACCACGTCATTGTAAAAACCAACAAGTTTTTAAGTATTATTAATTAATAGTATTCAATTTTATGTATCTACCTACATACTGACATAATATTGTGTAAGCACCTAAAATATTCTAACTCGGTGACATATTCTATAATATTACTGAACCGCACGTGTGCACCAACACGAACATAAACTTAAAATTACAAAGGAAGCTCACAGAACTAGTGAAGCATCTAAATTGCGCGACGTTGTCAAATTTACATCAGTGCACCAAAACGCATCTAGCAACATCGCATTCACCCCACGAGAGAAAAAAAACCCACCCACACAGATGCATTCGTAACAGGTGTAAAATGCAAGTTGCACTCACACAAACGAAGATTTGAACATTTCTCACGCAGTGTTTCCGAGAAATGCTACGCACACAGAGAGTTTATGCGTTAGTGTGTTATAAAAAATCTAACTCGGACCCACACAGGGATGGCAAGGAAACAACAATGCGTCGGCGCACTGCGTTCGGATTTCTCTTGCAATTTTAGGATAACGTGTTCATGAAGACGTTTTGCTTTTGTTAAATTTTATCCACCTGTATTTTGAACCTATATTTCTCTTGGCAGAAATGCTTATAAGTATGTTTTATATAGGCACTAAATGAATGATCTAGTGCCTATTCAAAATATAGGTTACAATGGTAATAACCTTGAAAGCAATGGTAAATAAATCGCACGTGGTTTTTATTCTGTCACTACAAACGTAGACTGCCTCATGTTTGTTATCTGTGATATCTGTCTGTGTACGTTTTAAAAGTCTGTTTTCATTTATGTGTACCTAATGTTTTACCTAATTTTCAGAGTTAACGACCTACCGTATTAGTCATGAATATTTATTGATATTAAATAAAATATTGAAATAGTGCTTGTTCTTAAATTAGTAACAAATCGTACGTACTTAATTCATGTAAGAATTGTTATTAAACATAATTTACTCTGCATTCAAGTTTATTTCAAAAACTAATCTAAATATAATCCGGCCACGATGTGAAATTAGATTGAATAAAAAACGGAGATTTGGTAACCGATGCGTAGAGGGGATGATAGGGGTGCATAGGAATGCAGCGGGTGTCGTAAAAAACGATAAATACAGTTAGTCGCGGGGGTGGGTGGAGGATGTAACCGGTTCTAAGCACAGCCACAACCACTGTTATTTCGTATTGAACTTATTTGAGAGAATAAAATAATAAGACTGATTTAATTTTGAAAACTTAAAATTATATGCTACGATTTTTATAACCTTGGTTTTTTTCTTAAATTGTTTTTACATACATGAAATCAATGTTAGGAAATATTAGATACAGAAATTTGCAAAAACTAGGCTTTGTTGTCTATTTGTGTATTTACATAAATTATATAACTATAAAATCTTAGAAAGTGACTTGTACTTATTTATTTCAATTATTTATAAGATTCAAACTCAAGGACGCCAGGGCATGTTGGCACTGCGTGATTGTGAAAATATTATTAGAATAATGAATGTCTAGTAATTCTTGTTAACCTATTCTATCACCTACCATAGATGAAAAGCAAAAAAAAACCAATAAAATGCTTCTATTTTAAAATTATTGTTCCATTTCTTTAAAGAAAGTTTCTAACAAGTTTAATGCATTTTTTAATATCAGCATGGTGAAAACCCGTGGATATAGAGTTGGGCCCTATATCCACGGGGTTTAACATGGATCTAACTAACGAATCAGGATACAATGTAGTGGCACCAGGACTCGGAACACCTGCGGATCACACAGATTATTTTTTTTTTATCGCGCAGTGGCAAACTTACGTACGGCTCGCCTAGTAGCGTAGAAGTACCATCACTTGGTTCCCATAGCCTATGGCCGCCTGCAACACCGGGGCATCACGAGCGCGATAAATAAGATTCTTGTTTCTTTCCAAAAAGGTTCTTTGAACTTCTTTGACATGCTAGATGGGAACATTTTACACAGTACAGTATGTGTGTCTATGTAAGGCCTGTTAGTCAAGTGGTTTGTGAACCTGACTGCTAAGCCGGAGGTCGTGGGTTCATCCCCACCCAGGACAAATCTTTGTGTGATGAGCATGATTGTTTGTTCTATGTCTGGGTGTAATTTATCTATAATATGTAGGTATGTATTTACAAAAATAAAAATATTTAAGTAGTATATCAGTTGTTTAGTACCCATAACACAAACAAATATAATTGCTTAATATGGGACTTTGTGTGAATTTGGTGAAATATTATTATTTTAAAAGTGAAGTAGAATACATATAATTTAAAATTAATATAATATAATATTCTACCTCATTCACACAGCGCCATCTAGCCCCATACTATAGATAAATTACACCCAGACACAGAACAAACCTTTATGCTCATCACACAAAGATTTGTCCTGGGTGGGGATCGAACCCACGACCTCCGGCGTAGCAGTCAGGGTCACTAACCACTAGACCAACAGGCCAGTCAAAAAATGAGGTATACTTACATAAATAAAATTAATACCTATAATATTAAAGTTAAAATTAGGACGAATCGTTTTAAGGACGCCGCCCGGGCCTTGCATTGCATGCACTGTGTGATTGTGAAAATATTATTAGAATTATTATTAATGTCTTGTAGCGTGGATAATGATAGATATATATACTACGTCATTATCATTTGAACCCATACTATACTCTCAAGGTAGGCAGCGGCCTGGCTGTGCCCCTGGCATTGCCAACGTCCATGAGCGGCGGTAACCACTTACGATCAGGTGGGCCGTCTGCTAGTCTGCCACTTTAGGCAATAAAAAAAAAAAAAACTGTCGGCGGCTGGGCATGGGTCTCCTCCAAACAATGTGAAGGGAATTTAGCCTACTACACCACTGGCCAAACGGATATACTACATACTTACATTAAATATTATGCAATTTCCTTTGCTTATCAAATAACACTATCAAAATGTTCAGTAGAAAATTTGAAATACAATTTATTGATTTTGTACTCGAAGCGAGTAATATTAGTATAAAATTGAATGCTGAAAACGCTCCCTACGTATTTAGTTATAACTGATGTCACTAGGGGCGTACTGCCATTAACACCACGCTTTCTAAGCCCAGGGGGGATAGCAGAGTTATGGGTCCGACGATAGTACGCAGCACACGTTGGCCTGTACCAAACAAATGACTATTAAATCCTCATATCTCGAAGTAGGTCATGTAATGATATATGAAACAAGTAGTTTAACGTATCATGCTTCCTTGGTTATGATAGAAATAATATTGAAGTAAGTTTATAAGGTAAATGGTAAGAGGTGCACGCCACACTAGGCACGCGCCACTTAGTAACGCCGGCCGTAAAGATAACTAAATAACGTTGGCAATTATTTTAATTAACCCAAAGATTTGTGACCCGGAGAGATTATTAGAATAGGGTCTTACGAGTACTCGTTGAAAATTAAAAAACAAACAGGGTACGAAGTATTCTAACAATTTACAAGAGAATATTAATGAGAGAGGATAAGGTTCCGAGCCGTTTTACTTTTAAATACGATATGTGTTAAATTTGAACAGATCGGCCTGTGGGTGGCTGGTCATCAATTTGGCGAGCGGCGGGGGTTGCGCGGCGCGCGCGGGGCGGGGACGAGCTCAGCCTCGTCTAACCCCTTATTTTACATTTCACACTCCGGGAAAATCGTTAGAGAAATCTGCGTAACGTGCATGTCCGAGACATAGACGCACACACGCGCTACTCCGCGTGTGAGCGAGCGGTGAGCGCGTCCAAGCCTCCCCCACCCACCCTTCTATTATATCGACGAAACTTCAAGAAATCCTCTTATACGCACATGTGTACCTAGTCACATATGTAAATCAAAATTACACATTCAATTTCTTCTGATCCAATTGATCGGACACAAACTGAATCCCATCCGAACCTCTGTCATTACAGTTTCGCCCCTTCAACATAAAATTTAAGCATTCTTATTTTATAATGCCCTATTAGTACTTTAATATTCAATGTCTTTAAAAGGAAGAATAGAATCTTCAGAATTTTTTAAAGAGCAGGTAATAGGAATATTATAGTACAAGATAAAGAAAACAAGTCTATACATAGTATTAAATGCGAATCTTAAAATAATGATATCGTGTGTGTATTGTTAATTAGAAAGCGTGTACGAGAGATGGTGCAGCGGTTGTGCGGAGAGCGGGTCGCGGGGTGCGGTGCCGGCGTCCGGGAGGCACAGAACAAGCGCCGCGCCGAGGCGATCTATTGAAAGATGTCGCCGTGGGGCGGCGAGCCGAGTGGTCACATACATTATTACCGTACAATGTCACTATGCAAATGTATGTGGGAAGGCTTTGTGTGAACGCACTTACGCATACGGGGCGGCGGGAGTCGCCTCCACGTAATCCTGGGCTCTCCCCGCCCGCCGCGCCGCCGGCTCTCGCCAAAGATGGTTCTACGCATGTGAGTGTACACACGCGGCACTTTCTCTTGAAGCTCGCCACTGGCTTTTAAAGAGGGTGGCGGGGTGTGGGTTGCGGGAGGCAAGCCGTTCCGAACGGGTGACCACGGGGAGGCGCCCAGTGCGTCGGATGGCCGCACGGACTTACGTGCGCCACCTAGCGTCGTCGTACCGCATGCGAGCCGCACGCACGCTGCACGCACGCAGCCCGCATACCACCCGCATCCTGGCCGCACACCTATGCAACAGGTCCAAACAACACCTACATTACTCATTCCAACATATTCTACCCCAAACTCAAAATCATACCAACTATATACTCATGTTTAGTTTTGTAAACACTATCCTAATCTTCTCAAAGAATAGCATTGCAAGTTAGATGCATTCGTAGCACGCGCTGTGACAGCGTAGCCGCGTCGTAGCAGAGCAGCGTAGAGCGCGGGGAATGGGCCGCGGGGCGGGGGTGCCGGCCTCGTTTAATTGAGTGTACTCAGCGCCCTCGCCAAATGATACTCCTCTGTTCCCGAAATACCTGTAATAGATGTTAATTAGAGCGCCGGCCCGCGCACGGTGCAAAGAAAAAATAATAATTTGAACAGGTCGTAATTAGAGATGTTTACATAACTGTAAAACAAATATTTTCTTAATTTTTAATATTTTTTCCTCTTTTCCCGGCGCGGCGTAGGGTCGGGTTTAAGCATATTTATTTTCCTCGGGAGTTTCTCGAGGCTAAAGGAAAAATCTGAAATTACATCTGAAAACCGTCGTCCACAGTAGTGATTCGGTGTAAACAGCGTACGATAACCAGCGACAAGTGAGCGTTGCGCGTAGTTAAGTAGTATTCATGTTGGGTGCGTGCAATAGGTATGCAGTGCGGCACGCGTCACGTCAACATGCATCGGGGCGGCTCGATGATAGGTCGTGTGGTCGGGGCGGCCACGCGGCCACGGCTCGTTTGAATCGAACGCACGTCCGGGCCCCGCCAGCGCCACCCTCGGGGTGTGTAGTGGACTTTTCGCTCGGCTTGATATATATTTTCCATTCCTCCCGATGTAGGCTACTGCGGCTGTAGGTTCCGGTCGGCGGCGCGCGGCGCGTGGCCTCGGTGCGTCGCTCGCATTTACATGCGCTGCTCGGACGCCATATCGCCAACGCCACCCTCGCAGCCTCGGCTAAGCCGCTCAGATGACTGCTTGCTCGCACATCAACATCTCGATCGAACTTAATTAAATTTCCCATCGCTTCGCATTACTTGGTCCGCGCTCAGATCCTTGTATGATAATTGAGTAACGGCTTACCTACCGTGAACTCAGGTATAATATTCTAAGATAATATCTAAGCAAATCTTGTACGTATAATTACACAAAACCATAAATATATAGGTACAAGTACAAAGTTTATTTTTGAGATCGGATATAACGAAAAGATATCGGATACAACTTATTTAATTATTTATACGATTTGTGTGAAAAATTGTTAAGTTTCTTGGGTAAGATATAGCATCAGTACCATCTTAGTGGCTCTCCCAGAAGTTATTATTTTTCCAAAAATATTTAAAAACCTACATAATCGAAAATTTAATTTTAAAATGGTCCAACGAATTATTCGTAAACCTCGTGGATGCCTTTTAACACAATGTACAACGCTTGAAAACTTTAATTGGCTGTTTGGTAAAGTGCTGTTTCAGACATGTTATTCAAGTTACGAACCCTACTTAAGCAATTACTTGTTTTCCATAGCTCCTTAACGTTTCGTATTTCTCCATGCTACTTTGGTACTTACTGACACTCTCACCTGGTCAAACTAGAATTCTCAAAATACCAAAAAACATGGTAAAACATATCCATGATACCCCAAAACTGCGTTTGATGACAGTTTCAATCAATTGAAAGAATTTCATGCTTGCTTGCGGGCTTAAATCTACTAACTGATAAATAGCCAGTGTATCAAACGTCTTTCAAAATCAAAGTTCAATCTTCATAACTTTATTCTACGTAATAGAAAATAATCTATTCCATAATAAAATACAGAATGTTCTACAACATCTAAGTAGGTAAGTACTAAAACAACTATAAGTATGTTTCAAACTTAGAGAAAAACGGCCGTAAGGCTACTAAGTATAACCTTTCCGTATCGGTTGCAATTTATTCTGGTTCAGTCCGGTCATTGACGACATGGGAGCACCAATAATAATTACAAATGATTGTACCTTTTTGCATATGAAAAGATTCAGGGATACCGTCATTGGTCATTTTTATACATTTCACATATAACCCCTTTTCAGTCACGTCGATTGCCAAACGAATATAAGACCTTACATATTAGAAATAAGGTTGATCACACTTGCCGTGGCTTTTACTATTTGTCTTTTACGAGCACTTTTACCCACCATCGCTTCAGTTTCAGTACTAAAACTTCGCTATTTTTATGACAAAGTTTTTACTCAAAAATGCTCGCTCCCGAACTGAAGAGAATTTCGAGACAAAATCAAAACGTGTAAATTAGTTTTTCGTTTATAGTGAACGTTCATTTTATACTTTAGATACTAGTGGCTCGCCCTGACTTCGTACAGCAACATTTTACTTTTTCACCTTTTTTCTACTTGCTCTTTCACTACAATAAGTTTGCAACTAACTCTCCAGAAAACACTTAATGAAAATAAAAACTTATATAAGCATATATTTTAAAACTATAGATACTCAAACCTGAGCGATATTCGCTGCCGTTGTGGGTAGAGCTAAGAGTACATACCGCGCGGGTTAGACTCAGGTATCACGAGAGTTTCACTTAGGTATTAAGTACACTTTGGTACCCACTCGGTTTTCTCAACTATAGGTGAAAACTTGATTTTTTTAAATATATTTTTTATTGTTATTATTATGTCTAGATGTTACTGTATACCTATCTGATAAATATGACCTAGAAAAAGTTTATGAGGTGACTAAAAGTGCATGGTATAAATTTTACAGTCAAAACTCTTAAGAAAGTAAGGAGGTCGGAATTAACTATTTAGATTAATTAATTATTATAAAAACTAACCTAACATAACCTAACACAAAAAGTTTTAATAACTCGTTTAGTACCGACCTCTAATCTTTTTAAGAGTTTTGACTAGAATAGCCACGACACTTCGAAAATCTTGTCAAGTACTTTATTTTACCGCAACTGTTAACATTACCTACTCAATATTGAAATAAATTCAACAGAACTGTTTCTATGAAGAACCAATTATTATATTCCACTGTGCCTCTAGTGCCTCTTCTTGTAAGACCTCCCTTGGGCGTTGGATGCTCGATCGTTACGAAAGCGCTAATGTTTGCGAATTGTTGCGATTTCATAGTTTAAATACCCCGAATTTGTCGCGAGTATAAAAGGTTGTTCAAATTAGAAAAAAATACATTTTATAAATATCATTACTTACCACTGTTTGTAAATCTTTGCTAGCTTTAAAATTAAGCGAACACTGAATAAATTATTATGTTTATTATATTATTAGCATCACATAGGTACTTAAATTGTAAAATTGTACTTAACTATACAATTAGTAAACTGTTAGCAGACTAAAAAAATTAAATAAATGTAAAAAGTTTCACTTTGCTGCAATATTATTAAACGGATAACTTAGCTACATAACTAAAAACTTAATAATATAAATTATTATTTAAAATGATGACCAATATTGATGTTAACGTTATTGAATTTTTGTTTTAATTCAGCGTCACTTCTTCGATTTTCGCGACAATTTTCGCGAAAGTTTGCCTCCTAGACTTTTGACTGGACAACTAAACATCATCATCATCATCTGATTTTTCTGTAGCCTATTGATCCTGAACCAGTTCGATTCAGTTTTCTACCCTAACTGTTCCGCCTGTTTGTTAGATACTAGAACCATTACATATACATGACGATGGCAAGCCAGCGTACCTGATGGTAAGTGGTTACTGTAGCCTATGGACGCCAACACCAGAGCTACCACAAGCATATTGCCAACATTTCAAACTCCTTTCATCCTAAAGAGTTCTGGACACCTCTACTCATCAGCAAGAACACAAGAATGTTATTATGGCTGAGGTCTTTTGTATGGCAGATGTACTTGATCGCCAACATTCCCTACCTAGGCTGAACAAAAGTCATTTAATCTTAAGCCCTTATTCTTCCTCCTACTATTTTTTATTGCAAAAATTTGACGAGCAAGCGGCCTATTTGGCAGTAAATAGTATCCACTGCTCCTGAACATTCGTAGGGACACAGGCAAGCTGAAGTCTACCTTAAAACGATATTACTGTCTTGGCAACACAGACAGCAACTCCGCCCATCCCCCTATTGAGCTTTGGAAAATACTACTCACTAATAAAATTATGTATTTAAGTAGTTTATTTTGCTAGACGTTTCAACCAGGCTGCATTTGCCAGGATCACAAACTGGCCGGTGTAGCGATGCCATGGCTCATTCAAGTATAACGTAATAAAAGGAACTAGATTCATCTAATATTCATTAAAATTTCCATTGAGACTGTTTTATTATTGAAAAGGAAAAAATGATTAACTAGTTGATAATTTTGTAACCGTAGACAGTCATAACTTTAAACAAATAGGTAATTTTAAAAAAATCTTAATAGGAGTCTTAGGCCCTGTTGCACCACTGGTAGATAAGATCTTGTAAATTATCTGAGACTTCGTGACAGATTTAAACATATTTTTCATATAAAATCTATCAAAACAGTCTAGCTATCTAGCACTTATTTGCTATTGGTGAAACAGGCCTTAAGTTTTTGTATTCTTATGAAAATGTGTTCCATTTGTCTGGATAGACTGACAGACATACTGTCTGCTTTTACTACAGTGTGTCATTCAAGAAATATCTCATGACATCGATCCTCGACTTCATCATTGACATAATCAGCTACCAGTTTGTTCCACTGCTGGGCTCGGGTCTTCTCTCCACTATCTAAAAAGCTGAGAGGGATTTAGGCCATAATTCACACACGCTAGCCTAAGGCGGGTTGGTGGAATCGACATACGTTTAGAATTTCTTCTAGAGTATGTGGATTTCTTCGTGATGTTTTTTTTTCACCGTTAAAGCAGATGGAAAGTCACTTGACATCATCGATAGTCCCTTTAGTAAACCTCATTATGGAGTTCATTTCACATCCTGAGAACTCACAGAGTAAGGGAATTTATCTGAAAGCGTGCGATGCGAGACCATTTAAGGTCTAAGATGTGAGATGGACTCCCTGTCGATGGTGAGCGGTTCGATGGTAAAAGCCGTGAGCATCATCTCAAAACAGTTTCTCAGAACGCGTCCCATTACACAAACGGTAGAAAACACAGTAAAATAGTTCAGAATATTGTAGCAAGCATGTGGAGATAATATTTTAGCAAAATTGCGTAGCTATCTACCTTCGTGTAAATAATAAACAACAATAGCGTAGTGATTATGGCAATATCCCCCCATGAACATTCATTGTAGCAGTTTATGGGGGCTTCTATTAAGCAGTGGACATTTACAAGCACGATCAATATAATAATATTATTACGTGGTATGAAACTATAAATATTTCAAATTTTGGCCTTCACTTTTCTGGTATGGTAATGTAGAAGGTATTAGAAAACTAAATTTGCGTACCAGATGATCATTTCCTGGGACTCGATTACGAGTATCATAGCTCGGTGCTTGCAAGTCGTACGTCGCTGTTAATTCTGGCTAATAGGGAGTAAGTCTAACCCAGACAGGTTTAGACTTACCTACCTACTTTATAAAAAATCCGTAACCCCTAAGTCAATTTAAAAACAATGCTTTTCAGAACTTTTTTTTTTGTTATTGCCTGCATGGGCAGACGAGCAAGCGGTCCACCTGATGGTAAGTGGTTACCGCCGCTCATGGACGTTGGCAATGTTAGGGGCACATCCAAGCCACTGCCTACCTTGAGAGGATTGCTCTCTTTAAACCTCGTTTGAAGAAGGACATGTCATAGCGCTCTGTAAACACCGCTGTAGAAGTTCGTGTACGTGGGAGGAATGATCGCTGGAATCTTACCGTTTTAGACGATATCGGCTCCAGGTTGTGTGGGTGAAACCTACTGCGGCGTTGAGTGGTGCGATGATAGAAAGGCGACGATGGCACCAAATCATGGAGTTCATCAGAGCAGTCCCAATGGAGTAATCGATAGAGTACGCAGAGTGACCCAAAGTCTCTCCGTTGCTCTAACGATTCCAAGTTGTCCGTCAGATTGGGATCACCGACGATTCGAACAGCCCGCCTTTGGAGGGAGTCAAGTGGGTCGAGCTAGTTTTTGGCTGCTCCTGCCCAGAGGTAAGAGCAGTACTCCAGATGCGGCCGAACTTATGCCTTGTACAACACAAGCCGCTGTTTAGGTTTGAAGTACTGCTTCGCCCTGTTCAGGACACCCAGTTTTATGCTCGCCAATTTGGCTTTGTCTTCCAAATGACTCCCAAACTGGAATTTGTTTGAGATTTCAACGCCGAGGATCCCAATACTTTCGGACAACAGGAGATTACATAATACAGCTTGCCATACCTAATTTTAGCCTGAAATAATAAGTAACATAACTTTTTATGGGATAGGTATGTATGTACTTATGTATAACCATAACCTTTTACAATTGGCCATTGCAAAATGAAAATCAAATAGCTATCAGATCAATTACATAACACTTTCATTCTACAATTTTCCACTATATATACATGGTTGTCACCAGATATCTATATCTACACACTCAATTACTTAGCCTTACTTTTGACATATTACTCGTATAACCATTTTATATAAATACTAAACGTAATGGAAAAATTCAAACCCAAGACGGGACTTGAACCCGCGACCCTGCCATTCCGTGTGCAGTGCTCTAAGTCAAAGTCAAAGTCAAATCTTTTTATTCATTTAGATCACATACATGATACTTATGAACGTCATACAAAGCCAAATAAAGGGGTCAGTAAATTTGCCTACGGCCAGTTCACTGACAAGGTTGAGCTCTGAGAAAAACTTGGCAAGAAATTCAGGCCACTCTTTTTAATCGCCATAGTTGTTATAATTTTAATTGGTTACAGTTTGAAATATCAAAGAAAGGTACAGAACCAAAACACTATACTAAATCAAATTCTATAATTCAATAATATAAAACTTGGATATGAGAAAATGATAATAAGCAATCAAACTTTAATTTGTTTTCTGTGTATAACTATGTATTTGAAAACGGTAAAAACATTTTGTGAACACTCTCGTTTGTGAACAACTCTACCTACTGATCTACGCGGGTGGACGTCCCTGAGATCTAATTTATCCATTACCTGTTAACATGATGACGTCATGACAACGTTTTGCTACTTATCACCGTGGCTCGTTACAGAAAACTACGGACGATATTTCTCCATTGCAGGTAGGTTAATATCGTAATGAAAGTAGGAACTCAATATTTACATTAAATATTAAGCAATTTCCATCGCTTTGGTTTAACATTTTATATAAATGCTAAAGAAGTAATGGAAAAATTCAAACTTAAAATACAATACACTGTAACTGAATAGACTGGCCTGTTGGTCTAGTCAAGTCTAGTGGTTAGTGACCCTGACTGCTAAATCGGAGATCGTGGGTTCGATCCCCACCCAGGACAAATCTTTGTGTGATGAGCATAAAGGTTTGTTCTGTGTCTGGGTGTAATTTATCTATAATATGTAGGTATGTATTTACAAAAAAAAATGTATTTAAGTAGTATATGAGTTGTTTAGTACCCATAACACGAGCAATATTATTATAATTATTAAAATACAAATTAAAATACCTTCAAAAACTTAAAATATTTTTTTTTTAAATGTTAAACAAGGACATGTTAAAAAAGGAAATTTCTTAATATTTAATGTAAATTCTATAAGCATACATCATTTGTGTGTTCTATAATGTTTACTTAGCTAAAATAAAACAAAAATTAAATAATTTAAAAAATTAAAATAAACCGACTGCAAAAAATCAACACATAAGCAACGCACTAAAAAGACCGCGAAATGGTTGTAATTATTTTTCTTGATTAAATATATATAATTAACATTTATGTATGTATATATTTGTAATCTCCATTTGATTCCCTTTATATTCATAACCTACTCGATAGGTTTGGTAAAAAAAAATTAACTGCTTACATTTTGGCGCCAAAAGTCCGCCGTTTCGTTTTTTTTTTATTAATACCTAAGGACACTTGAGTTTTTGAGAAGAATCTAACGATACCTTAAATATCAAAATCCATCCAGCCGTTTAGAAAAACGTGAATAAAAAAATTAAAAAAATACAAACATACAAGATACGCACGAAAAACAATACCCTTCCTGACAGTCGGGTAAAAATTCTTCGCCGTTAAAAGTATACTTTAAGAAACGAACAGCCCAATTATTTGACCTTTAAAGTTAATCCACCTTGCTGTTACCCTTACGTCCTTTTTGACAAGTGAGGTGTTATAAGCCATCACACTCGACAACAATTAGGAACACGTTTTCCCCAAACTTGTTCTTACAAAATAAAGTTAGAAAAACTATTCTTTAGATGAACAATGGATTAATTAATTGATGTAAATAACCAGTTTTCTGCCAATTTTGAAGGTTTATATAGATCAATCTAAAAATACTTACTTAAAGGTCAATTAAGTAAAATATCCAAAAATTTTTTAGTAATACTTCTAAAATCATAGGTACAATATACTTAACAGTTGGTACAAACCAATTAATTGTCAAATTAGAGATAACATTAACTTAAATTTAAAAAAATTCAAAAGAAATTCATCTTAATATAAACTATCTGTGCCATTAATTTCCAACATACGTTGGTTCCAATACTCGTCGCAGTACACATCTAACATGAACATCATGCAATGAAAATTCGAATCAATATTCCAAACTAGGGCGATTCTACGGCCAATAGATGTAAGCAAATTTCGCAACGTCCCTTTCCCAACCTGTTCCGTTTCCTATGTCTGCATAATAGATAAACTTATATACGTATGTAAATAAGTACTCCACAGGCTATAGTATGGACCCCGATATATAGTTTAAAGCTATAGTTATACATTGGCTTGACAATACTAGCCTCCCTCATACCAGGATATTTTACTTTCTCTGGACGAGGCCCCTTAGGCGCGTCCTGAACGCCACCCGCTCGGGTGGCCACCGCCCAGCCTCCCCTTGGCCACCCTTCTGACCCCCCCTCACGCATAGTACACACCATACAGAGAGCGAACTAACTCTGCTGCCAACCTCTATAAACTCGTTCATACGTGTTCTTGTATAGATAGGTACTTATTTAAATACGCAATTTGGAGCCCACCTATACTATAAATACGTATGTACCTATTGAGCTTAAATCAATTTGGCGTGTAATTTTATTTGGTTTAAGCTGATGTAATGTGAACAGACGTAGGTTGTTGATTGTTCTTTTAAATTGTGACGTGTATCAATTGTTAGGTTCTAATGCTACATTATACGGATGCTGTATTTTTTTCAGCATGGTAAGGAACCATTAGTATGGTATGTTCCTGCAATAGCTTTAGGAATTATTAGTGCTGTGAGGCATTTGTGTATGTATAGTTTAAAAAAACTTGTGTAAAGTTTTGCATTATCATTTTTGTGTGAATACAAAATTATTCTTTATTGTTAATGAAAGGTTATATTTGTATTTTATATAAGTTTACCTGTTCCATTTCTAAAAGAATTGAAGGAATTTAATACGCTCAAGTGGTGCTGGGCGGAAATTCGAGTAGAATGTCGGTCAGTGTGACTCGCGATCACTAAATACTTCAGTACTCCGTATCTAGAAGAAAATTGCGTCGATAAAAATGCTATTCCGTGGGCCTTGGGTAAGGTCGCTGAATTTTAAACGTTTTAGTTTCCAAGTATTATGTAATGTATCTAGAAGTATCTTCAAAAAGAAATTCAAGTACCTTACATTTTATACCTACCTATACTATTTTAAATTGTAGATGAGAACTTATTAGATTGTCAATTTTATTAGAATTTAACTAGCTGATGGCCCACAGCTCTGCCCACTTGGAATTCTCATTGACCATAGAAAGTTTTTTCTTTACACATTTTAATGCAATTTGTTCTTTTTTTCTTTACGTAGTCTTTCCTCGGACCTTCAACTAATAAATAAATACCTAATTTTAAAATAGTTGCACAAATTAGTCCAGCTCTTCTCTTTTATCCAGTGAAAATTTCATACGATACGCGCTATAAAAAACATTCGTGCCAAAATCGATTTTAAAGACGGCCAGCGTTAATTTTTAAGTATAAAAACGATAGGTTCGTTACTTCATACGTACAACCTACTTTTGGAATAATAAAAGCCAGAAATCTCGGTTATATTTATTAAGTCTTATGAATATAAATACGTCGTAATAGATAATTATATAGATACGTAATAGACTGTCTGTATATACATAGATACGTAATAGACTGTCACCGTGGCATAGTGGTTTAGGAGATCGCCTCGCCACCAACATCGCCGTACCGAGTGACATGGGTTCGATTCCCACACGAGTCAAACATTTGAGTTATTCAAAGAAAGACTCCCGTGACACGTGGCTAAATTCTCTAAACGAGCGTTGTCTTTTTAAAAAGAAAATGATAAGAGAATAATATGCTACTTAATAATATAAATATATACCTAAACAAATAATATAAGGTGAATGTGAAGGAGGAACGTTGGAAGACCTAGAAGAACAAACCAAATCGGTGACGTTCTAAAGAATGGATAAATGATTTTGGATTATTTTTATTAATCGATTTTGGTGTCAATCAGCCCAAAAACAACAAAGTTCAAGATGGCGGGTATTTTTACCACTTTGACTTTGGAACTGTGCCCAGTGGTCGAAGCGCTCGTTAGATATCGATTTTGGTGTCAATCAGCCCAAAAACAACCAAAGGTGCGAAACCCGAAAAATGGACGAATTCAACAAAACTTCAGTCGCGTATAGTGTACAGAATAGATTGCCGCTGAACTTACGCCCGACCGAAGTTGTCTGTACGCTATAACGCAACGTTATTTTGGCATAATGTCGTCAGTAATTCAAATAACATTGCGGGCGTAATCATGCCGAACTTCGGTCGCGTAAGTTCGAAATAGTGTGTTTATTAGACACTAAAACGGCGAGAATGTAATACGAAAAGATTGATAATGTAGAAGAAGCGAAAGATGTAGGTATGTCAGAATTGTAGCAGGTGAAGGAAATAGTCTCTGTCTACCCCTATGTTGGGAAAGAGGCGTGATCTGTATGCATGAAATTGACAAATCAATTGCCGAGTGTTTGTAAGCGCATCACTTGAAAATTTAGAAATCACACTAATAATCCCTAAAAGAAGTTGCGATGGCAGGCGAGTTAAGAAAATAGATTATTCGTCACCGCAGGGACGGATCTATGTAGGGGCTATAAGGGCTGCAGCCCGAGGCCCTCGGATATAAGAGGCCCCCAGTCCTAATAGAAGACATTGTGAATTAAAAAAAACCGTTTAAAAGCATGTCTGACCATACTCAATGTAGGGTTCTGCAGTAAAATCTCAATATTACTTAGCGGCCCACACAAGACACCTATTCTCCAAATGTCATCGATATTCATCGAGTAGTTTTCGAGTAAAGTGCCTGCGACATATGGACATAACGACACTATAAGGGTTCCGTTTTTGCCTCACTCTTAGCTGATTTTTTTTAAATGGCAGTTAGTTGATAATTTATACATGCCTTTCAGGGGCCCCCGAGTTGTATAAGCCCAGGGCCCCACAAACTCACGGTCCGCCCCTGCGTCACCGTAAGCTTAAATCGTCTCGTCATTTTGAATGGGAAAACTATATTAGGTAGCTCCAATCGATGAAGCGACTGTTGGTAAAACTTTGGGAACGTAAGAAGCAAAAAGAATATAACCACTATGTTTTAGTATGTAATGAGAGCTGTTATGCATCTACTTTCTGATAAATATGAACCATCTATTCAATCATAACCATGGAGCCTGAAGCCGTGTTCAGTAGATGGCGGTAGTATCGCTGTAACGCAATTTACAAGTAGTAACCTTTTTTTACCCGACTGCCAGAAAGGGTATTGTATTTCGCGCATATCTTGTATGTTGTAAATTTCTTTATTCCCACGTTACTTCCAAACGGCTGAATGCATTTTGACAATTAGTATCGTTAGATTCTTCTCAAAAACCGAAGTGTAATTAGATAGGTATTAAAAAAAACAAAACGGCGGACTTTTGTCGCCATATTCTAAAAGTATTAATTTTTTTTTACATATATGTATATAGGTGACATGACGAGGTTTCACCATTAAATATCTTGATTGAATATTTTGAATATTTTGCCGTCCAGCAAAGGAATCAACAGTGTGTAAACCTCACCCTCATAGTGATGCATGGACTGATGTGTAAAACTGTTACACTTGCCAGTGTGTCATCAGGAATGCAATTATTTAATTATGTAGTATAAACAAATAGGTAGGTACTTACGGTATGTATTTAAATTTAATCAGGAGTAATAATTACAACCATTTTTCGTTTTTTTTTGTCTGTTGATTTTTTACAGTCGGGTTATTTTAATTTTTTACTTGTTATTGTAACCACTAGACACTTGGTAAGAGAGTTTAAGGAAATAATGACTTGGCCTAGCAGTGGACCAGTGGACGACACACAGGCTTACCGTAACTTATCACTGGCTGTAGACTCTCACCTCTGATGTGATGAAAATGCATAAATTTAACTCCAAGTATGTGTTACGACCTATTATTATTATTATCATTGAACGCGACACTCTCAGAAACTACTGTTCCGGTTTGATAAATTATTTTAGAGTTAGATAGCCCATTTATCGAGGAAGGCTATATGGATATTTAACGATATTAAAATATCACGCTACGTCCAATAGAACCTGAGTAGTGGCCAACCAAAGAACGGCGGGAGCGATGCTCCGCCCGGCTTCTAGTTATCCAATAAAGTGGTGAAGTCTCAAGAAATTAAGCCCATTTATATGTTTATTCATATTTATTAAAACACTAAAACAGATACAATCAATAAATACATCATGTAATTATGTGTTAATTGGCGTCATTTAATAGGTAACACTTAATTATACAACTAGTAGGTAAAGGTAGAATAGATGTGAAAAATGAAACGTCAATTGAGAGGAGAAAGATTTAATAAATAGATATAACTTTAATCTAAAACAGAGTACATATCAGAATTAGAAGGTCAATTTTAAAGAAAATGATGTTAGGAATCACAAATTGACTACAAAGAACAATAAATTGCCAAGATAAAAGGTATTCGTAAGAATATGTTTAAGCAAAGTTGGAGCCAAATATTCATTGTACTAGTTGAGATAACACTCAACTTTTAAGTTCATTGGTACAATTTTCAAAGAGCAGGGTGCTATTAGTGAATCAAAGATGTCGTGTGTGAAGTATAAATACCGATTACAATTGGTTGAACCAGCGGCCGCGTACGCGAAATGTAGAAATACGTAACACCGAGAAAAGATCCGATATCAAGCGATTGATATGTAACGCACAACAATTAGGAGTGAATACACACACGTTTTAAAAGACACAAGATTAAAATCAGTGTCATAATATATTTGGTTACGACTTAGCTTCTACCGCTCTTGTACATTTTGGTCCTTGAAGCTGTTAGAGCTTATCGCACGAAATTCGTGCATATGAAACGCTAGTAACGACCTAAAGAATCTTGTACCTATTAAGGTCAGATTCGTTTACATTTAGTCCAATATCTGTCTTACTACGGAAGTACAAGATTTGAGTTTCAAACTCATGTCGCGTAGTTTTGAGTTTCCTCGTAGCTAGGCAATATTGTGTTCATATTCCCAAATATTCTAAAGTTTACGTAAAATTTAGTAGTGAAACATTTTAGATATAATGACGTCATTAATTGAAATATAGACATTTACTATAACAGATTTACTACATAGTTTGAATAAGACAGATTCATAAGTTAGGGCGCCCATCGCACTTCTCAATAGCACCCTGATTTAAGATAAAAATAACGTCTAAAATACCATACACATTTACGTATTAAAATAATAACTTTAAGCTAAACAAAAGTATTAGTTATTGAAACTAACAAAAAAAAATTGTTACTTGTAGCTTTAGTTTAGTGTAAGCATAGGAAATATTAGTTTTTACGGATAGTGTGCTTATGTGATGTGATGTATGCGATGTCGCCTCTCTGTATCAGAGCTGCTTGTTTGTGTCGTAGTACTTGTCAATACTGTGGTACTTTAACTTGTGATGCATGTGTACCTGTGTAGTGCGCAATGGCGCTACACTTGTGTATGTGGATATTCGAGTAAAGTGAGTAAAGTGGGAAGCTACCCGAGTTTCGTGTTCGAGTCACAGCTAAACTATCGCTACAGAGCCCATAACAATCCTTTAATCTCATAGGACATTCTATGCACCATAGATTACAAGTGTTATTAAAATAAACGGTGAATAACTGAAAAAGGCGTATAAGCATACTTGGGAAAGAGCAAAACCCTGTCTAAATAAGTTTATCATAAAAACCGCCATTATGCGCCGCTAAAATAAATAGTGTCAAGCTTTCTAGATTGTAATGTAAAAATTAGCACCCATTTAATGCTAGAAATAAACTAGTGCGGTGCTAAGTTAAACTATTTTTTTTTCTATGAAGTATCAACCTGAACTCACCGGGTGTTATAATAGTGAAGGCTAACTACGCATCGTAGTTGTCATCTACGGCTTAAAATACTGGAAGACAGTAAAATAATTGTCTGCGGTATCTGGTAAAATCAGTTAAATGACTAGGATGCGGGGCACATAGCGTTTTCAACGGAACCCTATCTAATTTGGTTAAATAATCTATCTATCTAAGCTTATACTATAAGGTGATTCGCTAACATATTTCAGCTTCGTTATTACGACAATACACAGACCGTGTCTTAAATTTAATTTTAACATTTTAGAATATAAGTTACTACTAAACACAAATTGATTGCTCTCCTTATTGCTGACATTAATCATGGAAGCACTCGGGCCGGGAGAGGGCTACGTTGCCACTCCGCCCAAACGATGCCTGTGCGCAACATGTTGCCGCACTGGCAGGCCGCGTTCAACACAATAGTTTTTTCTACGTTTGACAATAGGACGTTGTCAATTCTATCTGCAATGTTTCTATCCTAGTATAAAGTTTTGTACAGCGCATATCATAGCAAATCACCTCACACCTATGTCAAAGAAAATTTCAGACTGAAAATACAAAATTGATTATAGAATCAACTGCACAGTTGTGAATTTAAGTAAGTATAGAAAAGACAGTCACAAGTTATTGAAGAAACGAGAAATATTACAATTAATTCTTATAAACATCTATGTTACTAAATCTAATTCAAAATACAGGTTTACACAACGTTAATTATTTAAACACTTAGAATATAATAAAAGGCTTCGATCGGGATTCTAATCCTTTCACGTTTAGAATCTTTTTACTTCAAATTGCCGAAAATGACGCAGACATAAAATCTGGCCGAACCTAATAAACTGTACATAAAATTTAAAATTATATTAAAAATATTGATCTATTAGTTTTTCTTCGTCGAATGATACATTATTGCAGTATTTCGTACTACGACACACTTATCACCGTCCATTCTCATGTAACTTAGCGATATGTAAATTTACTGCGAACATTTAAAATATATACAATATAATATAATGTATATCAGGCATTCATTGAACGTTATTATTTACTAATAATATGTAGAAGACACACGGATATAGTAAACGGTTTGGTGCTCACAATATAACTATTAACAAGGTGTGAATGGGACTTACTATTTAACAATTATAAGAATACATATACGTGTATACCCACTCATATTATATAAATATATAATTACTATGTGGGAATTGTCAGTGTTGTACATATATCAAGAATTTTTAATATACCATCTATTCCGTAATAAATATATTATCAATCAAAAAAATATAATATACAATATTGTGCGACAAACAAAAATAATTGTGCATTTGATTCAATACTCCGTTCAGTGAAAATGGAAAATAAAATGTCGTCAATTAAAATTTGTATTATATAATTTATAAAACGAGAATTCATCTATAATACATTAATATAAAGCTAATAAAAAAAAGAGAGATAAAATTAAAGCGTGCTTAAAACATTAGTATTATTAGTTAAAAAGCTTAGTGATAAAATAAATATATGCCACAACAATTGCGTTAGTGAGTAATAAAAATGGCGATACATTGCGAAATGTAACATAAAATAATAATTATAACATACCTACATAAATTGTATTGTGTCATAACCTGTACTAAAATGTAATGTATGTAGTCATTATAACAAATCACTGTTGTATATTTATATCATTATATTTACTCTATTTGCTACCAAATGACAATGATATTTCAACATTATGAATATGTTTGTTACTTAAATATTTTCACGAAATGTGAATAATAATAATGATATACCTATTATTATTTAATAGTATTGGGACAAACTTGATACAATCTGGACTTCGTCATAAGCCTCGATCATTTTGTTAATGTTATAAAAACTACATTTATAACAGAACCTACTATCCAAAATTCATTTAATGGACATACGATATTAGCGGGACAACGGACAAGCTCTAAATCTAGTTTAACTGCATATAAATAGTTGTGATGTAGCGATAAATACTTTGAATATATATTAATGTTGTTAATAAACTTATCTTATTATAATAAAGGAGTCAATAACTACATTAATAAGTATATAATCAATAACGGTTATATGGACACCTTTCAGACTGACGGAATGCGCCACTGCGATTTTAATAGCAATTATTTAGAATTGTTGGAAGACGATTGTATGCACAATAATACAGATACTATTTGCTCATTGCATTCGTAACAGATTCATTAATTTGCTCATAACTCATACTTAATAAAACAATATTTATTGCGTGAACTACATTGTAAAATCAGTCTATTTATTTTAACTATGAACTAAAAATATTGATTCTGGAATACGTTGTAGACGGTATCGCAGTGGCGCGTTGGCTCATCTTACTTTGAAGCCTTTGCTGTGCAAACCAACAACTAGTAATTTCAGTCGAAGCGTCACCAAGCTACTGGTTCAGGGCTTTAAGACCGCGGCTAAAGAGGGGAACAGGGTCTCTAAATATATATCATAATCATTACTTGCAGTCTTACATGCTTTTGCAAAATTATTAATTAGCAGATTTTTGTACAGCACACTCCAAGTACTATAATGTTCTAATAATTAAGTCAATTTTATCGAGTAACATCGAATGGGTGGTCCCCCTGCGGCCGCCCTAAAGCCGAATAGGCGTATTGAAACTATTCTTAGTCACCGCAGACTTTCAAAACTCAACATTCTACTACTGCCTATTGTTACATTTTACTCTAACCATATTTAAAAACCCTTACAAATCATTTTACAACAAAATAATTCAATAATAATACTTAGGCTGACTCAGGAATATAATTATGATTTTATATGTTTGTCATTCATTAAAACTAACCTTAATTATAGCAGCTACGCGAATAGATCAGCATGAATATTCAATAAAATATAAATTAATAATAACTGTATATTATCATATTTGTCTGTATCGTTTGTTGCGTAAATGTCTTCCTAAATTGTGCTATAAAATCGCTGTCTTTTCAGTGCTAGCATGTCGATACTATAAACTTAATATAACTATTACAAGTATTTAGAATATAATAAGGCTTGCAAATAACTGCAAATGTCCTGGTAATGAGAAAATATACTCATTGTAGACCTGTGTAATAATTTGTCCACACAGTATACTATCCCTACAGTACGTCTACTCTCTTACAATAATAATATAGTAAGCAATGTAGACAAGCGCGGTCTGTGTCTGTAGTCGTAACTAGCAGTGATAAGACAGCTGTACAACCTTCTATTTTTTTTAACCACAACTACGCAACGGCATACGCACAGTGCCGTGAAACATTCGGTTGTTTAGCGCCATCTAGCTACGGAGGAATACAATCAGGCAACAGCGACATCTGTGACTAAATAGACTAACTACAAACAAAGGTAAAAGGCGTTCAAACGAGCATGTCGATTCAACAATACCTCACTCGAATGCGATAAATAAACTTTTGAATTCCCTATTATAAACTAAGTTATTAATCGAGATGGTTTTATGAAGGCACTGTGCGTACGGTGTTACTTCTCATTCATTTCTCAAGGCATGACGAAAATACGTCAAAATATTGTAAAGAAATATGAAAGATATCTAATAAATATAATAATTACTACGGCTTTAGCTTGTCTGTAGGATAAGACTATCGATTAATTCATTATAATATGTATGTGAGACAGAATAGTAAATGTCAAATACAAGAACAATGGCTGCATTAAGAGTTAAATTGTATCAATTAGATCTATAAACTCCTAAAAATTCATACACCCACATAGTGATCGTTGGAACATTCAATATTTGTAGATAATTATATTAAATTATTTTGATAATAGGGAAATAGTTGGATAAAAATTTAGACGCGATATAAGCAGGCAAGCGAGACGAAAGTATACATTCGTTTATATCACCGTATCGATGCTATGAAGTTGTATTGCCCTCCGAGAGCGAACGAGCTTTCTCGTAAATACAAAATATATCACACTCGATGTACTCAGCCGTCTAAGTACACAAGGATACAGGCGATACACATTCATTATCAATAATACTCAGATTCTTAATCACTCGCAAGTACTACAACAGAATGTGAGCTTTCAAATCAGCGATATCGTATCGAATAACATTCGAGAAGCGAAATCTGCCGATAAAAGAGGTACTCACGAGCCCGCTTATAAGATAAGCCGCAAATCGTTTGTGGGCAGAGAATGTGTATTAACCTAACTAGTATTATTGGGAAAAATCTTTAAACACTATACACATTACAGTCGTACATACTTTGTCCTGCTGTTTGATTGTTTTCACTTAATATTTTAATAGATGCAAACTGTCCACCAAAATAACATTGTCTTTTATTTGCCGACCTAGATACTACGTTACTTTGTCTCGTTGACGACGTTATGAATAGAGCGCACGATACACAGAGAAGGCAAATTCCAAGGTATAAATAGTCTGGTTCCGAGAGAACATTTAGACATGTATGTAAACATCTAAAACACTAACGTTTTATAGTTATCTACATTCTTTGGAATTGTTGCTGAATTTCCAAAATATTCCATTATAACAATAAAAAAATAATTAACATTTTCACTATGATATAACTGTTTGTACTTTAGTATATTCTGGTGTCTCGGATAATATGTTGTACGAAATTACATGAAAATCTAAGTAACTCATCGTCACAACCTTATCTTTCCATTTGAGAGAAGCTCCGGTTCTTTTATCACCGGCCCTCTCGTCGGTCCAGATACGAGTTTATTGCGTTCACAGAGTTCTCGAATTATACGACCTAGGACTGGAGTGATTATTGATACATTTTATCTTATGGAATGGGAAACCGTACAGATGTGGCTACAGCCAAGCAACAGGACAACAAATGGGTTTAATGTGTAACCGACGCTTTACGACGCGCACTAGCTCTTACAAGCATTGTAATAAAGGTGATATTTTACAACAGTTTTATATAAGTGTAGATAGACCGAGTGTTACTCAATGCGTAGTAAGATTAATATTTAGGGTATCACTGTGACTGCGGGTCGCATTGGAGCAGCCGGACAATGGAGGGGTCGCTCTTGGCGCCCTCTATGAACTCCTCGAGAGAGAGTTTCCCGTCTTTGTTTCTGTCCATCTGCCGAAATATTTTGTCGGTTCGTTTTTCCGGCGTCGACTCGTCTTCGGGCATCTTCATCACCGATCCCACCATTTTGTAAATAGCCTGCAAACATATAATTTTTTTCTATTCTTTATTTCCCATAGCAATATGACTTATTTTTATACTCTAACTACCATAAATATACGAGTTGATTACGTACTTATTGGAATAAAAGGCTTTTGTGTACTCACAGTAACGATTTCGAGCATTTCTTGTCGCGAAATGTACCCGTTGCCGTCGAGGTCGTACATCGAGAATGCCCACTTGAGCTTCTGTTCGAGTTTCCCGCGTGACGTCACACTGAGAGCGCACAGGAACTCTCGGAAATCTATCGTGCCGTCCCCATTAGCGTCGAATGTTCGGAACACATGCTCCGCGAACTGTTGACATGAATAGCAATGTGAGAAATATGTTGCTGTCAAGGGCACGACAATTATTTCAAACAAAGAATCAATTCTTCAAGTAAGTACATGACGTATTCTTTTTTTACTTTATTTTACCTTGTCTGCCGATCACCACAGGCAACAAAAATTAGAACTAACAATTCAGATCAGAATTCTGTCGATGTGAAGAGGGGAATGTAGATATTTTAAAAAACAGGCTCCTAACATTTAACGACTTACAATGTTATTAGTTTTTAAACATGTATATTACTCGTATATTTGCTAATTTCGTACCTTACTTGCGTCTCCATATGGAAAGAAATTCCCGTATATTTTTTTAAATTCTTCTACAGACAAATGTCCGCTGGGGCAATCTTTTAGAAACCCTTTGTACCATTCTTGTATCTCTGCATCTGAAAATGTATTTAATAAAACTATGTAATGTATGAAAATAATTTGATGGCTTGCCAACATAGAAACGATAATAAACCATTGCTTGGGAGAATCAAAACCCGTGACTGTTCTATCTGTATTATTATAAACTGTCTGTGATTGACAGCTTGTGAATATAATTATAATTTGTGTGTAATAAACGTCATATAACTGACACGACTCACAACGTTGGTTAATGAAATAATGTAATACCTGAGAACTCCGTGTTCTGCTTCAGATCTTCTAAAACCTCCGGCTTTAGTTTGCTATTTTGTTTACCCATTTTTGTAGACTGTTAATATTTTGGATGAGGACGTTAAAATATTGCACAACCTTCTCGCTTTTTAGTTAGTCAAATCTTGTGCCCTAAAACATAATAAAATTACACCAAGAGAACTTTACAAGTATAAGAACAGAAACTACCACGTTTTGCATCAGTACCGTATGCCTAGTTACTGAACAGCAATCATTGTCTGTCACACTGAAGTTTAAACGTTTATAATTATAAATACATTTCAGTTTATAGAGACGAGTGGTATTGTTCTGATCACGGAACAGAGTTAGCTTTTTGTTCTGATGTATTTGTTCCCCTAAAAGTACTGTTGCAAACAAGTAGTAAAATAAATGCATTCATGATATGTAATGATATTAGAGTCTATTCATAATGTATTTACTTACAAACGTTATATACTCGTATGAAGGTATACCATCGAGTTCGTACGCAGTTTATTCGTAATAATTTCAAATTTGACATTTGTATTTAACGTTCATAAATAAAATGTAAATTCAAAAAAGTAATATCTGACCTTATTTCATCTGAAAATGCGCTTTTATTTGGGCAATCCATTCAAAAGCAAGAAAATGATTTAAAAAAATGCAATTTTGTAAGTGTGCACGACAATACTTGATAACTATTAGACTGGTTCGTAGATTTCGATATAATTATGTATTCATCATCATCATCACTGCTGGGCACGGGTCTCCTCTACTATATCTGGTTAGCTGAAAGAGTTTTAGACCATAATTCACACACGCTGACCTAATGCGGGCTGGTTAATTGTCATCAATTATAGTTATTATTAGTAATATAATAGCGGAAATATTAGGTATGCTAAAAACACCTAGCAATGAGAGCTCCACATTTAGTTTATTTAGTTGAGTTAACTAAAAAGCTTGATGCGATAATGATTTGTCAACGTAACTGACAGCGGACAGAAGTAGAATGGGACTATAAAAATAATCGAATGACTCCGGAACATTTATGAATTAAAGATGCCGTCGTACGTTGGCAATAAAACACTCAGAGAGTGACGGTGGGACTTCATGGAAAATTCATTTAGATATTGAGTATGTTTTTCTAGCGCATTTCTTAGAAATGTAATTATCTTTCTATAGTATAGACAGTCTCCACATATCTCTGTGTTAAATGCAACAGAAGAAAGCGAACATTATGTTGATTGAATTCCGATTTTAGGCGGCGTTTGTCTAAGGGACTTTGGTTGATGAAAGGTATTACTATCAATATCTTATTGTGGTTATCTGGTGATATTAATAAAGTGATAATAACGTGTTTATGTTGACATTTATATCGTTTAAAGCTTTCTTTAATGTTTTGCGAATATATTGTATATTTTTTCTTATTTCTGACACTCTGTAAACTGTATACCTACCTATATAAAATGAATATTATCAAACCATTACCATCTCAGTGCAAGGGCCTCTTCTTTAGCAAGGCAGCGTTTTTGTCATTTCTAAAAGGTAATTAATAATTTCTTTGATTATTATTAGAAATGACATAATTATGACCTACGAGTTACGAAGATGATTATTAGAGAAGCGTGTTTAGTTATTTTGCGTTAGGTATTTGCTAGCTTTGAATATCATACAATTTGAATGATTTCCTTGACGCAGTAAAGTTTGTTTGACAATTTATTAGTTATTGTTAAACAAACTCCCGCCGTATATATTTCGCCGCTGCTCAGCTCCTATTTTCCGTAGCGTTATGTTATATACGCTATAACCATCCTCGATAAATGGGCTATCCAACACTAAACGATTTTTCAAATCGGACCAGTACCTTAGACCCTAGCGTTCAAACAAACGAACTCTTTAGCTTTATATTATTAGTATACATAACTAAAACAAACCAAACGGGGTTAAAACAACTAATTAATAAGCATATATTTTTTCCAAAATATACGTCGCCCAAATCCAGAATAGATAAATATGTTTATTTATAACGATTGTCGTGCACATTACGTAATGAGAGTAAATAATTATGAACTATTAGTTTTGTAATTGTATATTATACATGAATAGGCAAAATGTGAATCATTAAAATATGTATCTTAGAAATACAATACAGAATCTATGGGACACAAGTGTTCACTGTTCACTATTACAGGTGCCATTCTAATAATCTAATAATTACGCCAGCGCTGGCGTTACATAGTAAATAAACGGCAAGTTATCAATTTCAAATGTAAACAATGAGTACACTAACTGTAAATTTTTAAAAACGTTCAGACTTCGAGATTCAGAAGTAAAGCGGGGTCCACACTGTACTGCGTCTTTCAGCTACACAGACGCCAAAGTTATTAAACTCATCGAACGTTAAGAACTCGTACAAATACAAACTCACAAATTTATTTGGTGTCGACTCCGCTTAAGGATAAACAATATGATTTTGCAGTGTTGTCAAGACAGGGTTCGACACAGACTTACTCATACCCAGTACACAATATTTGTATTCGAATAAGCTGACAATATTTAAAAAAAGTAAATACGAATAAATAGGGTAATGCTTGTTTCAGGATTGATCTACCGGTTGTGCGTCTATCGCAGCTAGTTACAATAATATCTTAAAATATAATCTATACTAGTACATGTATTATAGAAATAATATGATTTAATAAACGAATAGTGCTTCAAGCTTAGCGTTAAGAGTACATCTAATTAAGTTCTACAAATTATATAAATCAAAGGCAACTACTCTGTCAGTTGTAATCAAATTAAAATTCATAAAGTACAAAGTCAATCAATATTATGAGGTATTTTATTTTAAAAATAAACTGTTTTGAAGTTTGTGAATGCTTCAGTCGAGATTGACACAGCTCAGATCGATAGATGAAGCAACTGATTTTACCTTAATATTAATTATAAAAACATGAAATATGAATTTTACATTTAGATATAATATGGTGAGCATAAGAATAATATTATAAAAAATGAAAACGAAAATATATTAATGATTTCTAACATTCATTCATTGTAATTCAGCTTAATATAAAAATCACACATTTACATTATGTAAATAATGTCAAAAGCTACACCTACGTTGAACAGAGTAGTTCCCTAGGTACGCAGATTGAGATTTTATATTGAGACCAAGAAGAATGTATTTACTTACGTCCTAACCAATGTTACATCTATAAAAATCGGCCATAATGCGCCTTCTCTCTAAGAACAATAAAGCTAGAACTACATTAAGCCGACGCACATGTTCAATTGCATGGGAATAGAGACCGTATAATTGTTTTCTTTAAGTGCATAGTGCGTTATTCTAACACGTCGCATGGATCTAATGTAGCTCTAAGCGACAAGTCTCCGCACAAAGTAGAGGAGCGCCAATGCTCCCAGATCGGCGTTAGGTGTTGAACACTCTATCACGTCTTCCGCACATTGTTGCCAACTTTTCGCCCTAGGGCCTTTTATATATTGAGAAATACATGGCACAATATTTCACAAACAAAATTCAAGCCAACACAATGATTCACATACATTTACGATCATAGAATTGAGATTTAAAATCTATCCATAAAGAGTTAAGTACATAAAGGTTGGTGCGAACGTGCTATAGTTTCCTGACGGTCGGAGTTCAGTGAAGTGACCGAGACAAGTAGTACTAGGAACGATTAGAGAGTACGGACGATACACAGGACAATAGACTGTCAAGTAGCGACAGTAGCTAACTAATCGTAATTATAGACATCAGCAGTAACTGATTCATAGGCCTGGGTCGCGTAACAATGAACTTAGTTAATAAACCAAAATATAATAATTGACTAAACATTGTGAAATTTAATTTCTCATATTTATGTTTGAGATATGTACATTGGTGTTGTTGGGAGCCATGACTACGTGATGACGTGTAGCGGGTCTCGTAAGCGCGCCTTGGGCGCAGCTTAGCACCTGCTATGTTGTTTAAAATTAAACATTTTAAATTTAATTTATTTAATATCTTCTTTTTTTCCAATTGAATATCCAATCTCTGATATGTTACACAACACCCTGTCTGCGAAGCTACATTCCAAGATGAATTATTGATCCCATCATCATCTCTATTTGTATAAAATTCAGTCAAATTTATGATCATGTTATACTGTTCTACTAATGTGAAATTTTGCTTGTGGCAATATGGAGAATCGTGTATTATAAACTAAGATGACCGCCGACGGAGTCAAGCGGTGTTTAAACTAACTTAACCAACTGAAACGACTGCTAAATCTGCTAATACTTCGAACAAATTGTTTAACAGATAATTACTAAGTATTACATAATTACTTGCACACGTAACTTATTACAATAAACACGGAAAACAATCGTATCCAAGCAACATAGACATTAACGTAAACTTAAATACATGTAAGCACTTAAAACACTAAATCTGTAACATGTAACCATTTGGAATGTCTAAAAATAAATTAATGCGAGGATGGTTAGTTTCCAGTGCACATTACCTTATACAACTTACAGTGAATCAATACAATGACAACAGAATGCAGCTACTGAAGAAACCATGTTTCACGACCTTTAATTAATACATGTTTAAATAAATCTCACAAACTGTCATTATTAATTGTTAGAAAGTTCAAATGTCATAAGTACGAAATTGTGCGTGGTTTCACGCTGAAGATCTGAAATCCTCATTATGTGCAACTGATTTGTAAATATAATAATATATATGTAAAACGCGAACAAAAAGATTGTCACATTTTTATAAGAATTTATCAAACTCTAACTTCATGCACTGAAAACTATTTAACATTAACATAACGCGGCTTAATTAATAATCATTAAATGAATTAATATCGCGACCCTTTTGACTGTTGTGCGGCCAATGGCTATATATAAAGACTTTGTGCGATATAATTATAATTTAATATAAAACATTCTAAGATTTAAAATTATAACAGAACGGGACTAGGGCACACTAACTAAAAATTTGGTTTAAATCATATTGTGATTGGCCACCTTTGGCAAAGTTGACAGAGAAATAATATAAATAGATGAAATAAACTATTTACACAGGGAACTAGAAGGCACAGTTTGTGGGGAAATGATCTGTGATATATAAACATAGATAACGAACAAACAGTACTAATAGGTACTCGATTTATTAGTACGCGGTGAACAAGGGCGTCCATAACGCGAACAAATCAATCCTACAAATAATACTGGAAGTAAAGAAGCGAGACCGAGCACACTCGGGAAGATCCCTGACGAATTAACGAATAACACCGAATATTAAACAACATCGATACTATAGAAACTATAATGACACAAATTTTACTCATGTAATATGTTACTGTTATTTTAAATTACATAAATTCAACTTAATGTCGACAGAAGAGATCAGATTGTTGGCCAAGTTAGTTCGTGAAGTGTTTGTTCTTTATATCCATTCGGCGACGAGAAACTGCCGGTGACTGCGTGTTCGTGTCAATCTGATCGATTCTGTACGTACAGCTACACTAATCTTGACTTAATATTAAAATTTTAAGATTGACATTAATTTATTATGTGCAGTATTATAGTAATCCGTCAATGGATTGAATTATACGAACCAGATACGAGTAGACCACGAGTCACATAGGGATAGTCATAGAACGTCTAAAATGTGAAAGGTTCGGACACAATCTTACACTATTAGCAAAGTGGACAATCCGACAGCGACAAAGACTTTAATATTCGACATACAATTATTTATCATTCATACATTATAATAGGAATGGACAATTTCATAACTCGAGGTTTTATTGACGTGAAATTCGTTACTCAGTTATAGCTTAACATTACAATACTTTCTTTATAATCGACAAATTGAAAATCACATGTGTCAAGGAAAACGAATTGCGAAGCACAGCACACATTCGTAACGGAGCGGCGCCTAAAATACATCAATGCGAGCCGAATAACCACAGCGGCAACGCGACGATACGATCGTAGGTAGGTATCTGTTTTTAGAGCTACGAATTCGACCAAGAGAAGAGTGTGCAGATCAATCATGCACGCGCAATCAATATGCGGACTGTGTTTACTCTCCCGGCATAACGAAATTTAAGCGCGGTTCGTGATTTATATGTGTCTCGGAGCGAATGTTTGTGAACAAATGCAGGCTGCACTTGACGCGAGTGGTCGATGCGCAAATACAATCAGACACATGCTATACTTGTGCCATGTCGACACGACAGCAACACAACGCAACCACACCGTTTACCGTACTAAATACACCTCAGCGCAAATGCCTAATCAGCTAAAATTCCTGTACACACTCAACCATCACAATTCTCTAAAGTTTTTATAACAAAAATGACACAGAATGACGATTGCGATGGAAAATATTCAGTAAATGCTTCAATAAACCATGAATCCGCTTTATGAATTTGTAGAAATATTTACAGTGAAAATATAATTAGCTGGTAGAAGTTAAAATTGACTGAGATTGTTGAGCCAACTTTTTGAACACATCGAATCCATAAATGCTGTCGTGTGGACAAGACGACGCCGTCGGGTTATCGTGAGGTATACGATGGGGATGGGTGTGGGTACCGGATCGTAGGGTTATGGTAAACTGTACGCCAATTTAAGGCGCCAGCATTTTTGACAGCTCCTCGTCCTGCAGACATCCCTTAAGGAACTCGTCTTGCGTCAATTGCCCGTCGTTATTTTCATCCATTTTCGCGAAAATGTTCTTAGCGCGCTCCTCGGCCGAATCAGCTGGTCGGTTACTTGAGCAAGCACCAAGCATATCGTAGATAGCCTGAAAAGTATTAAAAAAATAAATTGTAAAACTAATAATAGAGATCAAACACAATGGTAGATTAAATCAATAGCAACCACTGTAATCAAATCATTCTCTATATATACCAGGAAATCGACGAACATAAGCTCGATTAAAACTACATATTAATGCTGTAAGTGTAGGGTATGACTTAATGATAAGTGTACTTCACTCAATATAAAGACACAAAGGCACTCGTTGCACCATGAATGTTTATGTAGCCTATATTGCGAGCTTATGACTAAAAAGCTCTTGTTGTATGGCATTAAAGCACGGAAATAAGTCATCGATTGGAAGCCAAACATGGTACCAATTTTCGAGAACATCATGTCTGCAGAAAGAAAGTTCCAAGTTGGCACGACATCGTAAAACGCTGCCATTACATCGCAAATTACTGACAATTTGTACCCTATCGTTCATGCAGGCAAATGAATAAGAATACCTGATTGGTGATACTAAATGGGGTTTTTGAATTAAAGGGACAGTTGATGCACTGATTGCTTTTGTGGGCGTGGCGGACGGCTTTAACCAGAATAGCAAATGACCGAAAGCCGCCAATCCCAGTAGCTCAGTCGTATTGGTGATGCTAAATGGGGTTATGAATAGAAGAGCGATCAAAGTTATGCCATAATGTTAGTGTAAGGTTATGAATTAAAGAGACAGTTAATGCACTGACTGCTTTTGTGGGCGTGGCGGACGGCTTTAACCAGAATAGCAAATGACCGAAAGCCGCATATTCCAGTGACTCAGTCGTATTGGTGATGCTAAATGGGGGTTATGAATAGAAGAGCGATCAAAGTGATGCCATAATGTTAGTGTAAGGTTTTGAATTAAAGGGACAGTTAATGCACTGACTGCTTTTGTGGGGGTGGCGGACGGCTTTAACAAGAATAGCAAATGACCGAAAGCCGCATATCCCAGTGGCTGAGTCGTTGAGTGCATTGTAGTGTAGATATACCTACAGTCTGAATAGTGTGACGTTGACCCGGTCGAGATGTGACGTGTTTGTCTGAGTGCTTTAACGTATTGCGGCGCTAATGCTCTTGGCTCGCGTGTAACGTCTTACACGCTTTAATTGAGTTACTTGTCTTGGTAGTGATTTAGATAACACATTTATCTCCGAGTTAATCATTGCTAATAGTAATGGGAGTAATGCTGTTGTTTTAACGTGTGTTACGAAAGTTCAGAACTTCACACAAAATCATCCGATTTGTGTGAACTAAGTAGGTTCCTAATGTAGGAATGAATTAAACGTTAAAGGGCTATTAGGAGTACGGAGTAACTGAATACTATTAATTTAGGTTCTGCAAAAACAAAATATTTACTGTATCTATCTATTAACATTGTAACTCAAGGCTTCGTTTCATAGCTGACTACTAATTCAAAAATGTCGTGAAGAAATAAAAACAACTGCAACTTAGCTAAAAAGTGAACCCACCTACAAATGTCGGGGTGCACTTGGCGCGTCATGCACAAACACTGTGTTTTATATTCAAATAGGTTAATTATAGGCATGCAATGTCATGCAAGGCTCCAACGAGGCGCCGACACAAATGCCTAACACTGTATTTTTGTAAAAAGGGCACTTTCTACAACAGCATTCTTCTTCTACAATATTTAACGTAACTATTGCGTCCTATTGAGTAAACATATGTAATTTGTCAATTACAAGTGCTATATTGTGTGTAATTATGCTCCCTAATAACACGATATACGATGAGTGGGGCGCTAACAGTAATTGCAGTGGACGAGTGTAGTAATGACTGGCTGCGGCCAATGCAACAGTATATTCTGTAAGGGTGTTATTGAATTTCTGTTTGTTCAAAGTAATAAGGATATGTAGATAAAATCTCTTATAGCATTTTCGATGGTAAATATCAAATATATTATGAAAACTATAGGACTTCTCCTTCTTTTTAGATTTCAATTCTTTATTATTTTGCACTCATTCATTTTGATACGAGTTGTTTAAATTATATAGACGTCGCAAAATAAATGCGTCAACTTCACACAAGGACCAACACAACCTACGTCAGAGAGTATCGTATTGTACTCGTAATGACAGATGTCAGTATTCCGCGACATACAATTATTGTGCAATCGATGTTGCCGAATGGATGCTGCGACAGGTGCTTTGTAATTAATTTTTTGTCGAGCGGATCCTCCGGGAACGAGTTTTTAACAACAACAAACAATGATTTTCAAAATAAACGAACAAGTCAATCAAACACCATTTAATTGTTGAATTACATTCCGAGAACACGGAGTACTGTGAACATTTTGTATTAATAGAATACGTTCCTAAACTAAAGTGTTTTCGTTAAAATATAGCGTAACAATACTGTTGAATCGGCTTCTTCTACCTGAGACTAAACAAACCCTGTTTCGACAGATAAAAATACATAGGTGATGTAGAACGTAAAAATCGCGGCGTGACTCATCACGTATTGGCTAGATAAACTACTACCCAAATTTAATGTACCCGATTGTTATAAACATTTGTGTTACTTGATAAGATAGAATATTAGGATAATACATCATCCCAATTGCAGTTCCATAATTTAGTAGCCCTTCATTTAATATTTAAGCTAGTGGCTGGCGGGGCCTCTCCGTAGATCATTGAACTGTATCGATTTGGTGACATAAGTTTGTACCCACCTGCACTATTTTGGTCATCTCCTGGATGTCTATGACACCGTTGCCGTCAACGTCGTACATGCGGAACGCCCACTTTAGCTTCTCTTCAGGAGTCCCACTCGACGTCACATGGATCGCCTGGAGAAATTCCTACAACAAACATTACGGTGGCTTTCACGACGAGAGTTGGGGCCAAAACAAACAAGAACGCGCTAGGGGGTCTCTTGTTCGATGAACTCTACAACTGATACTGTTAACAATCAGAATCAAGATTAAAGTGCGGTCACTCGCAACGGCTATAGTATTATTTAATGAATAAGACGCTCAGCAACAGCCGTGGAATAATTTGTGACTTAGTTTATGTGAACAGTGAACATTCGCACAAGTGGTTAGTGTGCACCACCCACGCTTAACGAGTATGTCACAAGCCCTAAACAAAGAATTTAAGATTGGGGACATGAAGCTGTACAGCTGTACTACAAGTTTAATAGAAAAGAGACGCCAGCTTTGAACTTACGTGGACCATTAATTACCTTAAAATCTATGTAGCCATTCTTGTCCATGTCGAATGTGCGGAATACATGGTCGCAGAATTCGACGGCGTTGCCAGAGGGGAAGAACATCTTGTACATATCCACGAACTTGGCAGGCGTTAATCTACCATTCGGGCAATCTTGCTGCAAAACGAAAGTACAGGAAATTCCTATTATGAAACGTTCTTTTGTATAGCGTGTGCTAGTAGCCCAGTCAAATTAGCCAAAAAGAGGGTCAACCTCGGAATTTCAGCTAAGCTGCAAACTTGTATACGGGTTTTTGTCATTCTTAACGTTCTCTCAAAAGTCGACAAGAATCGTGCGTCTTAAGTTACTTAAGGTCAAAGGTCGCAAAAAATTGCTTCCTATCGTTCCAATGATAATACACTCTTCATGAAAGTTGAAAACCATAAAACCCTCTACAATTTTTTTGGCGTTCTGCTTAAACTTCGTGTAATCAACAATATTCGTAACCAGAAAATAATAATATAACATCTAACGACTATGGTACTTTATTAATTAGATTAACGTCCATGGGTCGTAGTCGTCATGAATCCGACTGCGCTTGGACCTGAGCCATGACCAATGGCTATATATAAATTTATGTGAAAATAATCATGGTTGAGTTTTTAAGCTGCAATGCGCTTGAAAAGTTACATCTTTAGTGCTAATGCCTCAGTAGCCTTTGTGCCAACAGCATATAAAATTGAGAAATGTAGATCCATATTTTATGAACTCTTATATTAATATCTTGCTTCATGTCAACATCGATAAATTATACATTTGGAATATCCAAAAAAGGGACAATTGAATAAACTTCATTCAGCATTGTTCCATGTTCGCACGAAATAAAAAATGTAGGCAATAAAGCATCCTCATAAACAAACTAGAGGCCATGTTTAATCGTTTCCATGTCACAATCGATTTATTTACCCGCATAATTTCGCTCATAAGCGATGCTTTCTATGTTTACCCAGCTTACAAGGGAAAGAAGGATGATGTTTTGTATATACTCGTAAACATCCAAGAAGCCCTAGCGTAATTTTTCTTTAGGTAAAAAGTAACTGTTTGCTTATAATATTAGATTTTGTCGTATAAAATGCATCGGTCCCGGAAGCGACGTTAAATATCATTACTAAATTCAAACTATAAAAATAATGCGTCTAGTTTCCTTCAAAGAAAATATTATACAAGTGATGCAGCCAGTTCTCATTCAAGTATTCTACATTTTATGTAACAAGAATATAAAATAGATAATTTTAATAGAAGTTCTCGATGTTAAAACGGAATACAAATAAGGGAAACGGAACGGGCACTATTCAACCGAAAAGGTAGGTAGGTACTTGAAATCTGATGCAATAGAACTTATAGAACTCTGTGCAATATTGCATACCTACTTGATGGAACGAAGACTAGTTTTGCTCTGAAATGTCACAAAGAGTTAAACCTCCTTTTACCTTTAATCACAATTTCATTGTACTTCAGATTTGTACTTCACCTTTGTAGGTACTCAAGTTGCATTCAGTTCACGACAGAAAGCTAGAAACGTTTAACGACTTTAAATAATAGGATGCTGCTAATCAAATTGACTTTTATCGAACAATTAATTGAAACAGAATCGTTTTAATTACTTTATATTTTAATGTATTTGTCTATTAATAGTTTCACCAAAATACCGTATACTAAATTCTTATTTCTCTAATACCGTATCTAATTTCAGGGATCACTTCGTTAAATAGTCATCTTAAAATCGGGATTTTTTGGGTCTCATCGAGTGAGTGCGGTTCATTAAACCGTTTAAAATTGGGATATGTCTACAAAAACGGTAGGCTTAACGACACTATATTTAACACACACCTCTAGTAAAACATACATGTAATAATATTTTTACATTGAATGCGAGCGTTTTCTTAGATTACGAGTCATTCGGGAATATCGAGGGTCGGGAATAGATCATAAGTCGAAGTAAAGTTATAAAAGATGTTGGAAAATCGATAAAAAAGTGATTATAAGTCGTACAAAATAACACCAAATTTTAGTCACGGGCTCCAATTCATTGAGTAAAGTGGAACTCGTGAGGTATATTAATTTCAAGGTAGGTAATAGAGTGGAATTTTATTTGTCACTTACCTTGAAGCCCTTGTACCACTCTTTAATCGTGGTCTCGTCATAGGATGTATGGGTCTTGAGGAAGTCCATGTCCTCCTTGGTGAGTTTATCTTTGCTGACGAAACAACCCATCTTGACTTCTGAAACAAAGAAAGGAAATTTTATGTTAAGGCTTCTTAGAAGAAAATAATAGAAGTGAACTAGAAATTTAGAATCGTTCTCCACTAAAGCAAATATGCAATTAGAAGACAACAACAACCAATATACATGCGCCCGCGCTATATTTTAATATTAAACTCTTTTGTTAATAAATCACCTTCTCTGAGCCTTAACTTGGTCGCTTGTTGGTTTCTCTCTTATAATTTACACTTTGCGACATAAAAATATGTAGGTCAATATACGAACGGCAGATTTTTCAGTACGATAAATGTGAACCTAAAAGTGTCTGACTATATGATACGTAGAACGTAAGAGCCGGCAAAAGCCTTCACTGAAGCCTCGGGAAGTCGGGATGGAGATCAAAAGGTTATGTAGAAGCAAATCTCACCCATCATATAATAACAGCACCCCACTTATGTGAAGGGTTAGGAACAATGCAAGAAATTTGCACAATACAAAATATATATGTTCGTTCACTTATCGTAAAATCAATACATTAACTGTAGGTAAATAGTATACCTACATGTTAAAGGTTTCACCTTCATAACTAATATGTTGACAATTACAATGAGGTACTTGACGCAACTCGCACATTTACATGTTATTAAAACTGGGCGCGCTAAACGTAGAGTGATGTGATACGGACTTGATAACTCGTTTGTGTTTTAGGAAAGTAAAAAAAAGCCGTACTTAGGTACACCATTCTAAAAATCTATTTATTGTTCAGGTACTAAGTTATTTCCGTTCTCTAATTCACGAGTATCTTTAGCTCTCTGCTTTGCGAGATCTCTTTGCAATGCTAAACAATGAAAAAAGTATCCCAAGTGAACATTTTAACTTAAATATTTGCCTAACTAATTTGTGACACTGAAGAAATACAAGAGAATGGTTTCTAAGTTTGTAATTCTATATAAAATTCTACTATTCTGTCATATAAGTTATTCTTGCTTGCTTATTTTTAGGTTCAGTTATTCTCGCTATTTTGTTTAACTGTTTAGCAATATAGATATTTGTGTATACCTGTTGTTCATAATTCAGTAGTGTTATATATTATAGTTCATAAGAAAGTTTAGTTAGCCAATAGTGTGATGATGATGATGAAGGTAGTGTAGGTCGGCCACGGCAGAGAATAGCATCATTTTCATCATCTCAGGAAGTTTAAGTAGGCTCTCCGTTATGTGAAAATTTTACGTTGAAAATATTTACACTTCTATTTAATTCCATCAAATAGGTTAGTGTTCTTAATTTCTTTTACGAGTTTATTAACTTTTATTATTATTATTTTATTATTTAATATTATCTAATAATATATTTCTTTCAATCTTGTTTTAAATAAGTTTCGTTTTATTTTTTCAATTAATTATTATAGAAGAATAGCACGTATCAATAGTTTTGCTAGGGTATTCGTAAAAAATGCACCTACCAAAACTATTGATAGATGCTATACGAGGAATATGTTAGATGCTATTCAACTGGGTGCTGTTCGAAGAATCCATCCGATTATTGCTGAATAAAAAGTTATAGCAGTGTAGAATACAGAAAGAGAATACAAAAATATGTTAAGTACCGATATAATTATGACATATGCACGCAGCCAAATACACATTCGTTTACAAAGGCATCTTAACAAAGAACCAGGTGAAATATAATTATATAATTTATGCATCTCACATTCTCACACCGCCTTGTTTGTGATATAATAATATCAGATTGGCATAATTATATTGTCGTATTTATTATAACTGTTGATGTTATAACTATTGACTGGCCTGTTGGTCTTGGTTGGGTGGTTAGTGACCCTGACTGCTAAACCGGAGGTCGTGGGTTCGATCCCCACCCAGGACAAATCTTTGTGTGATGAGCATAAAGGTTTGTTCTGTGTCTGGGTGTAATTTATCTATAATATGTATGTATTTACAAAAAAAAAAAATATTTAAGTAGTATATCAGTTGTTTAGTACCCATAACACAAGCAAATATAATTGCTTAATTTGGGACTAGATGGCGCTGTGTAAATGTGGTAGAATATTATATTATTATTTGTGCCTCGTTCGTCCTACTCTAGATTTGCAATTAGGTATTACGCTAAATATCTAACTACGTATTTCGTATAAGGTAGGTACTCTCTCACGCGCAATATTCCAAGAAGTAGGTATATGAAAAGCTAGTTTCGCCAACCTTTAGAATAGTATGAATATTTGAATCAATAAATATACCTACATATATAAAGTTACATTAATTTTCAAATGACACAGTTCGTGGAATATAATAAATCGAAGCATACAAAGTAGGTATAATAATAATTTATTTTAAATAATATATATTATGGTACCTAATACAATTTTAGGAAGAATGACGTAATATCTCTCTGTTACCTACACAAACCAGGTAAGCACTTATAAGATTGACTTACACCTGTTTGATTTTAGTTTTATATTGATTGAAGTTCGTAAAGGTTTGAATGTTCTTTGGCACGCTTTGAGGTACAAAGGAAATTCCAATTAATGCGCGATTTGGAGGCTTCTCGCAGAAACACATGAGCTTTGAAACTTGGCCTCGACTACAGAATTGACAAGAACAGAAAAACTGACCAAGTATAAAAGTAAACATTCGAGGACGTAAGTACTTCCTACGAAATGCAAACTCACAATACCTACAAATTGCCACTTTATCTAATGTATAACAAGATTAATCGAACGGGATCGGGATCGAACTCGGACCGCGTGATTTGCACGCCGGTCCCTTATCCATTCAGCCACCATCGCTTAGTTCATATACCTTACTAAATAAATATAGATCAACCAGAGACAATCAAGTCAGACGACAGTCGAAACATGTCCAATTAGTTATTAACACAATACTAGGAGCAGGTAGTAACTAGATATAAATTGAAATTGTAACATAAATTACGTGATTTGCAATTAACGATGAATTATAACATTTTAACTTATTATAACTTCTAGGTTTTATTAATTAAACTATTTTATATAGAAGCTGGAGTTAATGCGCTAGAGGGTTTAGCTACTTGATTTACTGTTCATTGGTTAAGCTACTTTATTATGTCAGTAAGTAAAGGATGGTATTTGATGCGACAGCAAGGGCCTAGGGCGTGGAAATGTCATGGACACAACGCCGATAAAGATAAAGCGTGCCCCGAGAGTTGTGCGCCGCCCGTGCTCCCCTACCCCCCTCAGACTGGCCAAGTATTTCATATCATCCCAACCACCTGAAAAATCATTAAACTGTAAACAGTATCTGTGTACCTAATTGCAGCACACAGATGAAGTAGCGCAATCAAAATTGTGGCGTAGAAGCAAAATTCATTTAGGTAGGTACCTACTATTATTTATTTATAGTTATTCGGACTTCTGCACGCGCGTATTAATTAGTCTGCCTCTTGACGTAGACATATCCGATCGGTATATTGGTTATTAACTTTTAATTTATGCCAATATGCAAATTCACTGAGGTTCATTGAGTTAAGTTAATAGAGTACAGACACAACATTATTAAAATATTCACTGTTAATTTACGCATGTAACGTACCGTGGAAAAGTCCCAAGGTCTAATTTTCTGAGGATAAATCAGTTGTTATCCCACAACTAGCACGTAATTTCGCCAATCGTGCTTATAATTTTGAGAGCTTTAATGGCTCAAGAAATATGTTTGGTAAAGACATTATAATAGAAGGTAGTGTTATTTATTACATTAAATATAAGATACCTACACTTTTACTTTAGGATTTGGATAAAAATGTGTCTTCTTCAAGAATCTTTGAAATAATACACACATTATTATCGAAATAGTTTAAAGTCTCGAAGCTCCCCTAGCACAATCCCGTACAATTTTGAAGTGATATCATAAGACCTGCCACTGTTTCTGCCGAACGTAACTGCAAGGATAGGCCCAAAATGTCTTGTTTGAGATACGCGTAACATCATTACGGACGCGGCAAACGAGCAAATTGTCTGTTAGCATAACCGCACTTGACCAAAATAACATTATTAAAACATGATTTACATGTCACGAGTATGTGATCTGATATTGTATTCGAGTATGGGCACACGAATACATTAACAAATGTAGGTAAGTATTAGAGGTTACACTTGTAACTAGCTACCTACCATTTACCTTTATATTATTCTACTTTAATATAGGCCGGTTGAACAATTACCTAATTTAATAACGAAATAAAACATTACTTTCATAATATTGAAAAGAGTGTGCTTGCCAATAAAGAACGGCAGTAACACGCGCGAAAAAAAACAAATAATATTTTATTTCTTACTCCGCATTGTAATGTTCTGAACTTATGTAGGTATTTTATGTAAGTATGAATTATATTTCATCATAATAAAGTATTACGAGTTATATTGAATAACATTAACAACACCATGACGAATGAATGTGAAAAATACGTCAATTAATTCTGAAAATATTAATTTAAGCAACAGTAGTTATTAATAGATCGTCCATTACGATATCGCCCGCTCGTATATTTTGTATGATAATATGAATGGTAGCGTAGCCAGTTAATTCATCTCCCATACCCACTTATCACATCACATATCGTGAAATTTCAATAATTGGATTATTCTCGTCACAGTCATAACCAATTTAATCTTAAACGCCCTGTAAATTATAGGAAAATGTTCCATTATTAAACGCTGCCTGCAGCTTTTATTGATAAAAGCAAGCAACCAATAGATCCCTATCAAAATGAACGCGGTCAAGTTAATTTAATGGAGCTAGCTTTCACTTGGCACAGATGGGAAATGCCTAATATTAAACGGACGAACCCGGTTTAACAAACGCTTCCGTTTGTTAAAACGCAACGTCACCGAGAAATCCATCAGACACCTTATTCAGTTATCGGCGTGTACCTGTCATGGAGCTGGCGAAACTAAATAGGCCCCTACCTATCGGGCGGAATTACTTGCTTCGATTGGATAATTACTCTTAATAACTTTACTAATACACAGCACAATTAAGTAGAGCGTGGTACGCGTGCAGATCTGTGCCCAGCAGAGACACATTTATGGGTTGTAATGATGATGATGGTGACTACACAATTAATAAAATGTGAGACAAAAATTACACACAGTAGGTAAGATTATTTATTTTAAAAATTAATCGTTATAATATTATGTTGTATAACATAAGAAGCACACAGTTTTGTAAACGTATCAAATCTCATACAAACAACCAATTCCGACTGATAAACTGAGACGACAATAAGTACTCGCTAAAGAAGGTTAAATCTGATAGCATTTGCAGACTAAATCAGATTATAGTCCAACCTCTTAGCTGAACTATTCTCTTAGATCCAGACTAGATATTAGCTACCGAGCGTAGTGTGGTAACGTGCAATTTCGAGCTACGTTCAACTGCACGCTCTGGGCTTCGGATTACGTCATAAAAAGCAATACCTACGTGAATGTCTATTTGTAGATGTTTCTAAACGCTATGGAAAAAATAGTCTAAGTGATTTACGTGTATTCAACAGTCAATACACGAAAATAGTTTAACGATAATCCAAACGCAAGATCACTTGTCTTGTTCCATTCAATGTCGATTTGACAACGCAATGCTGCGTGGCTACGCATACGACATTATGTATTTGCATCAGATATATGACAAGAGACACTTTAGCAGACAATGAAACGTATCGCAATCACGAACGATGTCATGTCTTAAGCTTTATTCCTTCTTTGCAACCAAAACGTAAACTGTACGTGTCAGTTCGTTCTATTTCAATAAAACGTTAATTTTAATGGTATTGTATAACATATTATATAAATATAAATGTTTTCTTATTTGCTAGTAGACTTTCCGAGGCTTGAGTATACCTACTACAGTAATCATAATATTACGTGAAATTATTGGAACCTTCAGTTCATAAATTGAAGCCGAGTTTATGAATCTATAACACTAAACTTAAATTATGATAACCTACTGATGAGTAGCCATTCGCGCCAATCCAAGAATTGCTACAAATATATCTACGTAAGACATAGTTATACATAAACAAACCTAATTTAGACCATTTATTTTGCTGTTTAAAACATATTTATCGAAAATACATTAAAATAATATGTATAGATTAGAATCTTAAGATTATATCGACTAACCCATTTATGCTAGATGCCTTTAAAATTTGGTAAATGGTGGTAAATAATGAATATAAATTCCAATAGCCAAGTTGAAAAACAATACTCAATTAAAAAAATATGAATTCCTTTTCTATCACAATGGACTTAAACGCAATCGTTTGAATTATTGCGAAGAAAAATAATGATCGTCAATTAAAGTGTAACAGTCTGCGAGTATAAAAATATATTTTGCACAACAAAAGAGTACAAACTGCGCGTTAACGAGTTTCAGTTGAGTGTAGACACTACTTGAGTTATGCCGATAACTTCAAAATTGGATAGGAGCGCTAAAGAACCCTAGAAAGCGTTAATTTTACGCGGTCAAGGCAAGTGCTTGAGCTTCATCGAGATAAATTCGTTAGCGGTGTTGTTAAGCCCAGATTTGTGACGAAACCCACACTGCGCTTCTCATAATGCTGGCTTACAGTCAGTTATCGTCTTATTTATCCGTACATCAACACTCCTCAAATTCATTGTTGAGAAATGTTAAATTTAAATCAAGATGGTTTAAATTGCTGCCTGTTTAAGTTTTGAGAACTGCTTTACTTTTATTACGAGCTACTCTTTGTGTAACTGCGTCTTTTTATTTTGTCCTCAAGGTTTTGTGTTAACATTATCTTGTCACCAGAAATATCTGCATTCTTTATTACGGCTATACTAATCCTATTTTTGACGCCACATATTTAATAGGTAAGTAATAGTGGTATAACATAATACAAAAATATTTATTTATTTTACTTTATGCACATAGAACCGTAACTGGACTTAATACCAATGGCACTGGTAGAGACCAGTCGACCCTTGGGCGATGCAGAGATGATAGTAGTAGGTGCAAATGTATAAACTAGATAAAAATTGTTAAATATTAATAAAAAGTTGATACTGCCACAGTAATATACACATAATTATTTTAAGTAGGTACGTTGTTTTTTATTAAATACCTATAAACCTATTTAATAAAAACAAACGTACTTCAATTAATGAATACATACAAATAGAATGTATATTACAATAAGATACATGTAAGTATGTAATAAGATGTATAATATGTATGTAATTTGCAATCTGTACATGTATTAAGGAAAGGTTGCAGCCGTGGCGTCTGCAATCAGACGGATTCTTAATGCAACGGTAGTAATGCCAGTCACGTCGGCGGCCGTGCCCCGTTTCACAATTTCATGAATACTATTGCCGACTGACATCATTACCTCAAGTGACCATTATAACATCACAAAAACAAGGCAATATAGTAAAAGAGGGCATTTAAAACATCAACTTATTCCACAAAACAACGCTTCACACTATATGACAAACGAGTATATATTCCAAAGCCTACTTAAGGTAGTACTTGTTTAATAAACTAAGAATTAATAGCATTACAGGAACTCCAAGAAAATAGGGGTTCTCAGCAGAGGACAAATTTAGTTTTTTACTTTCAATACGATTGTGAAAGAGAAAGATAATAACGTAGTGTAAATAGGGCACACGGCTCGAGGATTTTCTCCTGACAATTATTTCTTTGTGACGTTTGCAGTACGAGTAAGGTCTCATTATAGTAGAATTATGTACCGATGTAGAGCAATGAAGGTGCAAAAGGTCTGAACATGCCTGCAGCGCTCTTGGCGACGCATTCTTACCACTAACATTGGCCTTTCGTAACAGCCAGTGCCTAAATTATACAAAAGCATTCAGGTAGCGCTTCATGAGAGGGACACACACTTATTGTTATTCAGTTCTTCCTTTGAATCTCGTAGATCACACTCGAAATACAATGCTTACGCTGACTTTTCTATTCAAATTGCTCGAGGGCTCGAGTAAGTCTATATGCTAGCTTTGAGACTTTCCTAAAACAGACGTACTTTCCAACGTCGACATGCGGTTGAATCAGAAAAAAAACTCTAGTAACTGCCGCCACGTTACTAATTGAGTTCGGCGTTGGAACTATTTGCTACCACCAGTTTCAGAGTTGTTCAGCTGTTTCAGACAGAGTTAAATGATGAGTTTAAACAACCTTCATAGAGAAGGTTGTTTAAACTCAACAATTAACTCTGATTAATTCTGAAAGATTTAAGTAACACTTAATATTTTCTTTTTCACGCAATATTACCCTGCTGGTTCTAGCAATATGTGAAAAAAACAGCAATATTGACTTATTAGAGATAAACAGAAGGTTTATAAAATAAAAACTCTCAATTCAGCTAAAGCTACATGTTTATGTCTATAACAGCATTTCTCTTGTTGTTAAACCCTATTACAGCCTACAGCCTCAGAATAATCACGTGCCGTTTTAGAGGATTAGGTGTCTTAGTCTCTCTTTTTCTAACGTGACTACTAAGACTAATTTAATCTCAGTGAATTCAGTCTCTCTCGACAACGACTTTCGTTATTCGACGATAAAATAGAATAGTTCTATTGCGTTGTAATGTAAATCTACCAACAAATTTCTACTGTATATTAAGCAAACTGTTTCACTTCTTGAATATTGACATAAAGAGAGTGCAGATTAGACATTCTAATATCGATGAGTACTATTTGGGCTAAAGGCAGTATTAATACAATAGCTGTCAACATACCAGCCGTTCGGAAACTGGTGCTTTCACACAAACATAATGGCGCGGACGCGTCGGGAAACTTATATAGAGTGTAGTAGAAAAAGGCAATTTTCCGCTTCTATATGAACGGTGGTATTATGGGGGTTCGCCTAATTGAGGTTAAAAGTTACGATCATCGTTCCGTCGTCGTCAGTCACAACAGTCAGCACTTTTCTCCATGGCAAATAGTCAATGCGTGACCCAGAGACTTACAAAGACTGGCAGCGTTTGAAAACATTCGCTGGCGTACGATAAAAGAGCTCTGAATGAGCATGGTGCCTAACACGTTTTTAACTAAAGCTACATTGAAATGTATGTACAAAACATCAGCTTATGTGTAGTTCAAAACTCATCCGATTTATGTAAATAGTAACAAATATACAACGCTCAGAGTCATCTAATACTTTTATGTGATGATTTATAAAATTAGAACACTGAGACTTTTATCTAATTAATTTTTAATTAGAAATAAGCTAATTTCTCTGAATATCACAGTCTTAGTGTAATCGAAATGCAAAGCTCATAGCTATGGAAAAGCTGATTAGAATCACAAAAAGGTCCCTACTAATAAATAATACATCATCTATTATATTGATTGAAGGGGACCGTATTACGGTACGTAATAAGCTACGCTGTCTAAATATCTATCTTGGTTGTATAAATATAATTATACACCAGACTGTATTGTTATCTCTGCCCTTTCTCAAGTATCTAAAGGTCAGATACTTTTAAGTGGATATGTGCGAAAATCAATACAGGAAGATTGGTGTTTGTTTATTCAGTATTAGACATGACAAAAAGGTTCAATGTTGAAGTTTAAATTTTGTGTTACTTCGTACGGCATTTTATTGATATTAAAGCCCGAAGAACTAAGCTGGAACTTTGCTTCGCATAAAATCCAACATTGTAAAGTCCAAGGTTATATTAAAATATCAGTTTAATCTTGGCGTGAGCTTAAAATCATACAAACTAAGAGAAAATCTGCGTACCCTTTCAAGGAATATTTTTTATTCACTACACACACCCTGTTGTGAGAAAAAGCTTCAAATTACATTCCAATTTCGAACTCTGACACGTATTATTTAACAAATTGACAATATAACAACTGATTTATTACACAATATAATTGACTTATGTAGATAATTATTACTCCATAAAACCGAATGTTCAGAGTCGTGAACAAGTGATTCTTCGTCATTTATTAACCTGTTATTAACCTGTAAACAGGCTAGCACTAGGAACAAAGTTTACACAGACATAACTGGCATCTTATGATAGAGACCCAATATACAAAGAGAGAAATATGATCGATTTTCAGGCTGTTCTATTTATTTAATGTAAATATATTCTGGCGTCTAATCAGAAACTACGTTCAACTGTCGCGCTCTTCCATTTATACTCCAGGGAGAATAGTAAGAATTATTTTTCGCACCGAACTTCGTCAAAGAGTTAAAGTCTAACCAAAGAGAACATTTTACTATATAATCAGCCTCCTAACTCTTAGTATTTGTGAGAAAGATGCGGTAGTTTATCTAGAAGGTAGAACTTTATGCTTAATGCTAGTATAAGATGTTTGAACACTAAAAGCTTCGTCATGATTAAACAAAATTGTTTGTCTTGTATAGTTTCACAAGGAGACTAGATAAAGCCAACAAAGCCATAATACCACAGACTTATTTTAAAGTGCGTGTTTGATAAATTGAAACCAATTAAATTAACAAATCATATTTTCTTCGAAAAAAACTAATGTTTAATTAATAATTTCTAATTCACAACCCACCAAGTCTTCCGAGAAGCAAATATGAAAATTAACAAACATCGGCAAAGGGTATATAAGGTAGCATTTAGTGTAGGTATTTAATACACATTTTACTAGGAATAAATTAATATTCCGACACACAAAGTTACTCAAGCTTTATGTGCGTATCAGAATATTAACAAATTCAAGTTATTTCGAAAATTGTAGTCCAGTAGAAAAAGTGTAATAAACTAATGAGATTAATAAATATCGAACACGCTGAAGTCCCTTAAGTCATTTTTGCTCTTTTCTTGCCTAGCTACAACTTCTTCGTATATCAAAACCTTGTTTTCAAAGACGTAGTAGTAGTGTGTAAGTAAAGAGACATCCTCAATTTAGTTAAATTTACTGTAAATCGGTTCTGCTCTGCCACCAACTTGTAATTAAAATGAAACTAACCGCGATAGTTCGATCTAGCCACATACCATTTAGAGAGACAGTTCATCAGGAATCTATCGACTATTCTAGAATATGAATATTGTTTTAATTAATTTGATTTGTACCGCTTCGGTATACATATAAACTCTCACGGGTAGTCTTGAATTTGATATGCCAAAGTTCACCCAGGATTCTAACAATCATGTATGGGTTACCAAAGATAAGTTGTACGTGGAAATCGACACGTGCCCCGCAGAACCCCCACGTACGAATACGTGTTTACAATCCAAGCATTACGTCGTCTTAGTCGAATTCTATATTAAATTCTATATCTACATAAACTAAACAATAACTTGGTATAATATTATACGAATAAACAGACTTTTTACAGAATCATATAGAGTACCTAGTATTAAATATAACTGTTCGATAGGCGGTCGTGTTACCGTAAGCTTAGTGATGTAATTTGACAAACGGCTAATTAACGGTGAGTATAATATGAGACATTTGGAACACAGCTATTAGAACAAATACTGAGCAAAGATTTCCGGGATCGGAATATTTTTAGTAAAGTATGTAGGTTTCTATTAAAAAATATACAAATAGCTTTGAAAAAGATACTATCAGACCTTTTGATAGCCAATTTGATAGACGTTGGAAAAAAAAGAGATAAAATAAAACACTCAGCTCTAAACATTTTTAAGACACATATCATAAACGTTCTTAGAAAAAATAAAAATACAAAAAGTTATATATATTTTGAACTTTGTGTTAGTACTAATTAATATCTAGCGTGTTGCTGTCAGTGGCTTACAAATACCCCACAGAGATCACATAAATAAACTTTTCTTCATTCCGATGGCCAAAACCAATCTCAGCTCACATTCTCCTTTGGCACGGATTTATTCTCACTATAACTTTTTGTCTCAAAGAAATCCCAATCTAGATATCTTTGAAGATAGTGTTTCTAAGTTCAGTCATAAAATATATGAATAATTTGCTAAAAATAAATAAGATACACTACAATTAAGAGCCCAATAATTAATTTATAAAAAAAAAACCATATTCTACATAATTCTTCCATTATGAAGACTTGTCATTTTAAAATAAGATAGTCTCTGGTTGTATGGTTGTCTATGAGAACCCGTTAGTACTGAAAACTGTAAATGATCTTTGACCTATCGAAAATACGGATCCATTTTTAATATCGCGCTGAAATTGAGATGTATTCAATAGGATATAGCACAGCACTATATAACTATGCTATTGAATGATAGCTAGCGTGATGATTGGCGAGGGCTTGTTGCATTCAGACTCGAAACTCTGGCGGTAATTGACAATCCGGGTAATTTCCGTTTGTAAAAATTGTTTCATTGTATTCAGATATGATTTTTAAACGGTTTCAATAGAAAAGCTTCACTCTCATTGTAACAAAAAATTATGAGAACTTTTGTATCGCATAAACTTACAAAAAAAATATGTAAAAAAGCACGAAAGCAAAAACACAAAGAAAGCACCAAAAAAAAATACAAATCAAAAGTCTGGTATTCACATTGAATGAAATAAAATTTAAGAAATTTAATTAAATTACTTCGCTAATGTTAGCTCACTCGAAAACTGTAGACGCTCGAACAAGCAAACACAACAAGACGGTCAACACACACGTCCGAACGCAACGGACGCTGAAACACTTGTGCTGTACTGTACAGGACAGTCACTTGTAGCGCCCAATCCCGAAAACGGAAAGGGGCAGGGCAAGTTGCGCGCGCCACAATTATTGTGCATCTACCCGCGCCCGTGTCTTCACCTGCATTATGCACTACATCCGCTTTACTACAAATTATATCTAATGTAATAGTATTTGATGAACCAATATTGCATTAATTATGCACTCGATCTCTATGTTGGCGCTACTATCTTAGATCATATTCTAATGAAACTTCATTAAAGCTTCATAGATATTCCTATAACATTAAATGCATTCTATATACATTCTCATTATTTATCAATTTCTTTTTTAAGAAAGTAATATTTTAAGCCAAGCTGACTACAAAATGGCTTCATTGACGAAAGTCATTTTGCGTGAAAATATTCTTTATATGAAAATAAAAATTTGCAGTCAGAAGTGACAAATTTCCTATAGGAATAAAAATCCCGAATTGAACGTTTTAACGTTGATACCAGCATTCGGGATTTTTTTAATGATAAGCCTTTAGACTGTCTGACTTCTAAGTCAGGCAGCCTTTAAAGTTCATATAGAATCAGAATTTATAATAACAATAGAGCTATAATTCTCAGAACGTGTAATACATAATCTAACGACTTGTGTGTTCATACTAACGATTCTGATATTTATACTAAAGATCTGGGTGAAAAACATAAATTCCGTAGTACCATTTCGCAGAATTTGTGCGTCTTCTAAATATTGTGATGTACATAAATACTTCTTTCTCTTTTTACGGTAAAATAACTAAGGTATTTTTTCCAATATCGTTAAAGAAACGGAGACTTACTCAACTTATAATTTTTAATAATCGCGAACCGAACCGTGAACGGATGCTTGTAAATCATATTTTAATTTAAAACTATGCAATAGGGAGATATGAGCGTTAGCGAAACATTGGAACTAAATCTATTGGCGCGGTTTTTATCTTAGTTTACGTTTTTATGTTGTTCAACGATCGTTTCAAACCTTTTACAGTTTCGTTCATGGTCAATACAATACATAAAAATTGTTTTATTTGAACTCGTAAGGTGCGTGAAAATGTTAGGCAACAGGAGATAAAAATACTTGATAAATCAACGGCATTTCGCAGCCGTTTATACTGACTGGGAGAGACAAATAAACTACTTGAGCGCTAGTTATTTTATCAATCAGAGATGACGATAGCTGAGGGCAAACAAAAGAACTCCAATCATTGGTACAAAGCTGTGCCGCCGCCGCCCGCCGCGCCGCCAACACGAGTCGTTGCCTATCTAAGGTTTCCTACAGAACAACTGGTGCACACATCCGACGTTCGCTGGAACGCATTTATAGCTATATTAAAGATATCTGTATAAAAGGACTGCCATTAAATACGACACTTCGACGACACAAACAAAGGGAATCACGTCGCGTCGCCATGTTGCTTTGTTCCCAATTTGATGAATGGCACTTAAACAATCTTTATTAGGTACCGACGTATACATCATACCTACAGCCATATTTCGAAGTAACTAACTTTTACATAAAAGATATACATTCTTACATTGTATAGCTTGTATTATAATGTACTGTAAGTTTATGTGGAAATAAATAAATAATCATTTTTAGTCTTTTCGAATTTTGTATGTCTCATTTTGGTACTTTTTCTATCTTGTTAATTTTTATAAGTATTAAGAAAAATGTTACATTAAAAAAAAAGAAAATAATAAAGAAAACCCACCAATATTAAATTGAAATAGGGAAAATGTGACACAAGGCAATATAGTGTCAGCGAGAGTAGCACAAATTTGGTTCAAGCGTTTTGAATCCTGAAATTTTACTGTCAAAGGCGTACTCGTAGCTCGCCCGTCGCGATTTAACGGTAAAGTGGATGCCATTTTTGGAAAAAGTGGAACAAGGAGGCATATTAGTAGTTGAGATAGGTGAAGAATAATTAAATTACTACCTACCTACGTGCCATCATAAACCATTCATTTCAACATTTATATTTTAATTAAATTTTAATTATTTATTTATTTATTTATATTTTATCATACATTCGTCCGTGCGTCACCTATAGCGGTTACCAACTGAAAATCAGCCCTACTACTTGCCCAGCCCATGCTGAGATGGGGGCCTTTTTCGCAGAGCATACCTTAAACCACTACACCATATTTATTTAAGTTTAATTTTTTTTTCTCTCTTATTTGTATTATTATTTTTTAAATTGTTCTTTGTCTTTTTTTTTGTTCTCAGTGTGTTGTTTTTGTAAGCCGAAATAAATGATTTTTCTTTCTTTCTTTTCTTTTCAATTTAATGTTTATCAGCTACAGCGGAAGGTGTGCTTAACATTCATCCGCTTGCTATAATTTTGAAAAAGTCTAAAGAAAATCTCTCATAATGTTAAAAGTCGTAAATTATATTCATGCGTTTTGAAATCTTTATTCATTTAATTCAATTTTGAACAGCAGATCGACGACCCCGAAATAGCCGTCGACGTGCAAATGTTATTTTAGTATAAGGCAACATTAGCAAACGTTGATGCATCTTTCATATCTGTCAGACTGATGCAGGTTGCATTCGCCCCGATCATAGCATCAGCCTAATTAGTAAACTGCCACGTCATTCGATCTCTATCGGAACTCGATCTGGCACAAAAGCCGGAGAAGCTTTGTGTTCCTAAATATATATTGTTTTATATTTCATGTGAAATAAGACTAAGTATATCGATATTTGTTATATATCTCTTTAGTATAACAAAGATACATTTATAAACTGGTCTGCAGTTCAGCCAGTTTACACTTACAGCTTTTGATTGATAAGTTACAGTTTAAACGTTACGTATACGTAATCATTTGTTAAAGTCCTAACTAAATTGTTCTAATGTGTGTGTTGCTATAGTTGGTTGCACGCGGCACAGGACCGCTCGTAGTGGTGTAAATTAGGTGAGATCTATGCCCAGCAGTGGATGTCCTTGGGCTGATGATTATGGATTATATTATGATGATGATGATGATTGCTAAACTTAAAATTTAATGCCCTATATTATGAGTATTGAATAAGTACGTAAGTTCGGTGCGGTGTGCGCTCTAATGCTAATTTGTTGTCATCTACTAAATACTCGTAATTTCAAGTTAAAGCTGTTTTGTAGTTTTAATTGAATTTCGTTGAAAATTAAATTATTATTGAATAAATAATTTGCATAAAGCAATTATCCTCAAACGATTGAAATGAAATTTTGCATGTACCTATAATATATAAGTTGGATGATAGTGCAATATTTTTATATTTTTATGAAATGGAGCTGATTTGGTGATGATTTGGAGTTAAAAAGGTAGCCATGGGAACTCTTTTAGAAAACGACGGTAAACTATTGAGTTCGGGTTCGTTTGACTTGTCTTGAAGAGAACTTCAATCTATAATAAACGAATTAGCTTGATTAAAAAAAACATATTTTCCTAATTGAAGCTTATTTCAAAACAAATTTTCAATATTTTCGAATTCGTTACGCGTCGATGAAGTGCACAAATAGACAACTTTTGTTTGTTACACATAATTATTATGTGCGTGACGCCAGATAATGGGATTTGCGCTCAACCGACGCATAGGTAATTGTTCTACTGGAACATTATAGAGATAATAAAATTAATAAACATACTATAGGTATAGTAATAGATTTCATTATATAGGTAAATAATTAATGAACGTATAGAGAGGTATGTATGCTTATAAACAGAAGGAAATAATTAGATTTTAAAACCCGCGGCCAATATATAAGAACAATGCACTCGTTTAACGAAGTTATTTTTTAAAAGCAAATGCTTTTGTCTCTTAGAATTGTTGATATTCTAAGAGACAGTAGGTGTATGTGCTAGTGTGAGCACTTACCAAGCAAAACCTTGACTCTGTAGCCTCGTGAGGAAACATGATTTATGGAACTAGTATTTTAACGGAAAACGATTACTCTATAATAGTGATTTCACGTTTCACCGCTCGGTAGTGCACTTTAACAGTTTCAAATGGCACTCTTGAAACTTATACTAAGGTTTGTAAAGTCATAAATACGAGTACGAGCATTTAATAGCACATGGGTGAATAATTACGCCGGTCTTATCATCACGCCTATATTTTGTAGTAGACAGAAAACATTATGTCACTAAATACAGAAATCGTTCTGTTTTATAATTTTTTGTTCTATTCCAATATACTTAACTAAAGATAACGAACTTAGATCTTATGATAAATTTGTCTTCTTTAAGATGAATTTATTATTTCAATAACGAAATTAACCAAATGTATTCCCATAGCTATAACCTGACCGTTTTGAGGCACATACCTAATAAATTGAAATGCAGTCAAAAATATTCCTGTCCTGTGTGTGATTTTTTCAGATTTGTATGTTTTACGAGTTAGAAAATAGAGCGGGTGTGACACAATTTATGCTACATTCGGAGCATTTATTTAACAACCAAACCTAATAACGGCCCATACAAGACACCTATTCTCTAAATTTCATCAATATATGTACATCGAGTAGTTTTTGAATAAAATGCATGTGACATACGGACGGTCCGATGGACATGACGAATCTATAAGGGTTCCGTTTTTGCCATTTTGGCTACGGAACCCTAAAAGAGGACATTATTGTAAATATATTTATTCGTTTTTTCATTTTCAGATTACGTAGATATTTATTTATTTAAAACTTAATGGTCATATGTACAATGGCGGACTTAATGCCACAGGCATTATCTACCAGTGAAACTATAGATAAAATTTGACAATAAACCACGAACGGCACACAGCTACTGAAATTCAAACTTTCGACATCGGGGTAATAGCAATGTTATGCATCAATTCTATGTAAGTTACGTAAATTAGTGCTAAATTTCAGTCAAAAAAGTAAAAACAAATAAAAAACGCCCTTTTTTAGTTAATTCGAGGATTATAAATTTCTTTAATAGGGTACCGTTATTGTTGCGACATTATTGTTATTAAAATGTAAACAACTTAATATAATATATGTTAATGTATGTAATCACTTTATTGTCCCGCCACAAATAACACTTCGTGTAATGGAATTTATTGTTAACTTTGTTATTGCTCTACCAAAATTAACTGGTGTTACGCGAAGTCACACAGATGATTATTTAGGAAATTCAACTAAATAATTTTGAACACGTTTACAATTTGAGTAATGTATACTACATATGTTTTTAGTTATAAATAGTTCAAATAAACCGAATATCTAATTCTTTTACAATAAAATAATTCGATTCATTAATTCAGTTTGTTAAATATAATTACCAGGATGTCCAGTTTGCTCATTACGTTCAGTTCTCAGAATGTGGGTTCCTGTTATATCCAATTACCTATCTCACGTGAGTAACTAGAAACGAACGAGAATGTTCGCACTTATTTTTAGCAAAGTTAACAGAATGAAAAGGTATACCCGTAGGTGGAGATGCAACTTTTACTACTTTTACAGAAATGAAACCTTTAAAATACAATGTATTTAATCTAAATAGAGATATTTCTTATGTTGTTTGTGACCGAGTAACGCGTAGCTACCTTGGCGCTTCGGTATAACACCCCGTAAGAAGCACCGCGCTCGTAAACCACGTATAACGGCATATTTCCAGCGAAGTATTATACAACTTACTGGGCAGGACCTCGACAAAGTATTTTCTACTACAGGTTCATAGTTATACGCTATATAAACCGTTTGATAAATCTAACAATATGTCGACGATTTTTGTGACTAAAATATGTTATTTCGATGTTGTATAACAGACTCAAGTTTATTACTCACAATGGATCCAGTCGGTTAAGAATTATATTCAGTTGAGTTTTTAAATTTTTATTAGCACTTTGGGAGTACGGGCTATATAAATATAATTATATCTACGCAAACGCTAGGCTATTCTCAAAATTTATTGCTTTTAAAATTTTAAGTACAAAATAAAAGATACTTTTTTACGATGACGCCATTTTAAAATATATTTGAAAAGTAGAATTGTAGGAAGCAAGAGAAAGGAATTTACTATTCCTGAAATACGATTAAACAACATCAAGTAACACGAACTGTACCATGAAAGTTTTTAGTACAGTTCCAATAAATAATTTTCTAGAAAATGACCACTTACCACGATATATAATTTAAATATAACAGTGCGCTACAAGATTTCAGACGCGAAAGAAAGAATATGTTTAGAAAACATTGTTATTTCAGGTTATTACTAACGATTTGAGATTTTTTCCAATCGGTATGCCAACCAAAATAAACGCGCCGTCGAACTTTGTATGTCAATATCATTAATTGTATACGGAAAGTTATTTTGGGCACAATGTATAATTACGTTACAATGAATTGTTATCGGAGCTTGACTATAATCTGTTTATGAAGAATTAACAATATATTGCACACATGCAATATCAGAAAGCCACAACATATCCGACAAAGCAAAGACACTAACAATAATCAATTAATACATCTGATTAAATTGTTGAGAGAGGGATATTTTATTGTTAATTGAACCGATTCTTGATTACTGAATAGCTTATTTAGTAAATAGTCAGTACCCTTTTAGGCAATGTAAATAAATTCACAGTTTAATTTAATTGATCCGTGTAAATAAAGATGTTCGTAACATTCATAGATTTCAGCAAATAAGTAAGTTAAAAACCAGAGACGCCCGACCACAAAGTGCTCAATTTGAAATACAGTTCGCAACATGTGCACTAATTCTCGGCCTGTTTGAGATAAAACGTAGATCAGACATCATGTAGATATTGCCAAGTATTTCGGTACTAAGTAACCATCAGTATCACACATTAATGGACAGTGGATAAACGGACTAGACTAAACACCTGACTCAGTCTAAAATTGTATTTAATTTTAGACTGAAGATTTCCTTTTTGTGGAAATACGGACTGCATATTATAATGAACGAAAGCAACGTTTACATTAGGTACATAATTATGAAGATAAATAAATAAATAACTTTATTTTTATAAGTTTACGTTTAAAATTATTCAGTGTGTGTTAAAATTGCCTGTGTCAGGAGGTCCCAAAGATTTAGAACTATTAATACTGCGTGTAATGCGTGAATGTGCATGCGTGTAACGTAATAGATAAATTAATCCAACTCCAACCAAAGTACACTGCCAGGAATGTTCTCGGGTCAATGTCTAAAAGTACATCATTGACCTTAAACTTTGCGATTAAAAAAAAATTATTGACATCTACAATCATGTACTTATAAGAAAAAAATTAGGAACCAATATATAGAAAAAAGACTCGTAAAACCAAATAACTGTTATAAATCGGGCCCCAACAATTGGGACATAAAAGTTATAAGAAACTATTGTATTTTCTAATGACAATGTTGAACATTCTAGACATCGAAATGTAATTATATTGACGTTGATGTATTCAATTAAGCATATAATATACCTTTGAATATTTTTTTATAAAATATGAATATGATATTCAGTAGCGCCCAAGTTGATTGATTCGAAAATACATACGCATCACTTATAATGGGATTTAAATAACAAACACTCAATCATGTTGTGATGTTTGTAATTTTAAATTATCTCTTTATGCGCATGATTGACGAATGCCCTAGATCTGTCAATTGAGATAAACGGAATGGAAAGTTAAATCAAACTCAAGTCACGTTGAAAATGTAATAAATTTTAGGACATTCAATTGTTTTATTGGAACTTTCTACAGGTTGCCAATCAGATCAGACACAGGAACAGATCAGAGACTTTACATATATAAATAAATAGGAATTTATTCAGAGATTTAAGAACTCGTAAATATAATATGTATTGTGATATACACGACTATTTACATAAAAAACTGAATAAGTGCGAGTTGATTTAGCGTAGAGATACCTGTTCATATTGCAGGGACCGCAGAATTGTATGTTTTGTTGTTTTTCCAATCGCAATTATCGAGGAATTTAGCAGCACAAAATAATTTTTCAAATCGGATCAATACTTACTGAGATCCTAGCGTTGAACCAAACAAACTCTTCAGCTTTATAGTATTATAAGTAAACATAGATAAACATACATCTTCGAGTTTAAATACTAAGTCGATTAAGTTCAACAATGTGTTATTATCATAAGACATATACAGCTATACTCTTACAAAGCTATAATATTTAGTTAATCATGATTGAGCTGGAGTGATCCCGTGACTGTTCATGACCGTCAATTCTCTTGCGGCATATCACCAACTAGGAAGAAGGGACGACGCGGCGACGGCGCGATGTCTCCGCGAGACCAATATTTTGACTAGTTATCAATCCCAAATTTACTTTATGCCCTCAACTTGAAATAGTTTTTTGCATAACTGAGTGCTGTGTTGATGCAGTGGTAGGTACTGAGGCGATAATTGACAACAACCAATAAAGTTTACAAACACATTTTCTGTTATCTTATCTAACATACTCATGAACATATATTGCAAGTCATTAGAGAAATAACCAATACACACGTGTATAGTACGATAATACTGGGCTTAATTTTGACGTGTTTTAATTAACTATCATAAATGAGCTTCAAACCGGCGGCGGCGGTCACGGTGTCACAAATAGTGGAATCGGTGTGCAGTCAGGTAATGATTACAGCGATTAGTGAAGTATTACGTTAGAGGCTATGTGGAAGTATACGTACTAGCTAGACAGGTACAGTTAATATACGTACGTGAAGCCTGTAATTACGAGGTCCATGTTAAGACGAATTTGACCTAATCGTCATCACATCTAAGTGGACCCTTCCTCTAATGAACATGTACTGACTATATTATATGCAATTATTAATCATAGAGGGAAATTTAGTATCTAATTGGACGTAATGGTGCCTGCCCAGTCGCGATCTACATTATGAGACAGTCTCCAACAACAACAAACTAACGGAAAGTAATAAAAAGGCAAATCTCTATCTTGTTAGAGAACGGAAAAAATTTAAATCTATCTCCGTGAAAAATCAACAAGTATTTTGAATACAATAGCATTCAAATGTCTTCTTCGTCGCAAAATGCTCAAATGCTCACACTTTAAAATTGCATATCTTTACGAAAAAATTCTAGTCCATATGAACGCAGAATGTTTTCATGAAAATAATGAAAACTATGAAGGTTATACATATTCAGATAACCGTTACACTGCAGATAAACGTTATAACTAATAGTATGCTGTTTGTTTTTTTAAGACCCGTGTTTTGCCGTACGTGCTTCTGAGCGAATCTTATGGAACCTGTATTCTTTGATCTATCTATTGTACGCGAGGAAAACATGTGACGGGATGTGGGTTCCACATTCCGTCTAAGTAGACACTAAAATCAGTACAAATAATCTGTACAAATTGTGAGACTCTCAAGTTAACATTAAAATACATATTTAAAAGATGGAGTGCTTAGAGAGGAAGAAAAATAAGGCGAAAAACGAAACGAAACGTTTTATATTACACTACAGTCGTAAGCACTACACTACCAAAATTATTGATTGCATAGCAATTAAGTGATCAAAAGTATGCATGAACTTTAATTTGGGGAACCAATTACTTGCAACGCTTGGAAAGTGATTAAATAATCTTAAATTGCAAAATTACGATCAAAGCCTGCAGTGGTGTATAATGTATTATTAAATTGCTTTTTATGAGACGAGACCATTAAGGTACTGGTGCGAAGTTATTTTTTGCTTTGTTTGCTCTTAAGTTTCAATAAAAATAGTGGCAAAAATGGTGGTTGAATAAAAATAAAAGGATCGTCACTGAGGTTTTCGAGAAAATAAAAGGACAGCGCTGTTATCGGAGCTGGTATCTTGTTAAAGAAAATATAACAGAGCGTGATATTTTCAGTATAAATTTCCGTGTTCATTACTGGTTCGACATAGCATCGAGACGCGCCGGGCAAGGCGCCGGCGGCGGCGGGAAAAAAGTTCCCGCGTGGTTTCCAATAATAAAAAAATTACGTTCAGAAACTTGGCTCATTTAATATTTTACCAGTCGCAGTACGAACTCCTAATTATATATTTGATACAATGTGAAGCCAAAAAAAGAAGAGCTTTCTTATGGCTTCATATAATGATCAAGTATATTAATTTCTCGTATATATTTAAACCAAAATATGTATTTGTAAATTAGGTGAGGCCTATGTTCAGTAGTGGACGTCGTTGGGCTGATATGATGATGATGATGATGTATTTGTACGCCAAAATGCTGGCAGAATTATACGAACTATTATATTATAATACCATTAATGTACCTATATCATATTTCTACAAATAAATAAAATTGATTGATTGATAAAAAACCCTAAATGAATAAACCCATAAAGTGACTAGTTAACTGCACAAAGTGTGCAATAAGTTGTGACTGCACAGACACCAGAATTATATTTTGAAAAGCTTTGAATGAAATGTGCAACAAAATTTTTACTGCTCTAAAAAGGCGCTAACGTTTCGAATGTGTCCGTCCAGTCGAGTAATTGTGTTTTCTGAAACGTTATTGCCGGAAATTATTGACTCGACAATTTTGCTGCGGTGCTTTTTCTAGTTAGCTGCGCGTTGGAATAAAAGTGAACTGTTATTTTACTTCGAATCCTCTCACAATCATTCATACAGTGATTAATTTAAAAATATTTACAGAGAAGTTAGGAGAGAGTTGGCCAGCCGAATGTTTTAGATTTTGGGGTTTCTGCTGGGAACTATAGCCACACATTTTATCTTTTCAATTATTCATCCAGAGCCCGTTGAACTAAAATGGTTAACCTATTTTTAAAGAATAATACCCGACAGATTACCTACTCATTTCTAACATTATGTACAAATGAACTGTCATTGTACGTAGTTTTTTTTTTTGCAGTGTGATAATGGGTTGCTTTTGCTTGTTATGATGATGATTAATTTATTCGCATAAAATGAAAGAATGAAGATACCGAAGGGTTCAAGGAATTGTTTTCTGAAAAATCTCATTTCTTACAATTTTAGTTTAAGAATAATGTTAGAAGTAAACGTATTATATCATTTATTTGAAATTCAGAAAAATCCTGACCCTTTATCAAAAATATTATCTTAACTTATCTTAGAAGAAAACTTATCTAAGATAATAATAATAAGATTAAAAAGCTTTTCATTAACCCATAGATTCACTGATGAATATTCAAAGAATAAGCAGTGCTTTTTATAACTGCTATATAAATATTTGATACCTACTGCTGATGTTTAAATATTAACAAGTGTTCATAATTATGTCATTTAGAAATCAAGTACAAGTAAGCCATTATCGCTAATAATAAATTGGAGTAGGTACGTGGTGAGACATGCTTTAGCCACACCAGTCCCCTGATTCTGAGCTGTCGGAATACTTTCGGTCGGAAATGTCAGTTTAATTAAAGTTAAAAAACATAATGTTAAAGAAATAGATGGTTGTAGGATAAAATCGTATATTAATCAGTTTTTAATTTTATATACGTTAAATAATTGTATAACATTATATAACTTAAGCCGTAAAAATACGCCATACTAAGATTCAAAAATGTTTACGATCCGGGAGCAATCCGACGAGTCAGACTCAGGGGGCACAAAGGGTTTCAAGTTAAAGTGACTTATAGGCCGAAATTAATTTACAGTTTTAAATCTTCATATACTTAAAAAATAAAACCTGGGGTGATTCTTATTTTTAATTATTTCCACTTCTTTTTTGTACAGACTTACTAAGTACAGGAAATTACAAACGCCTACGTGCGCGCAACGTTCTTAGAAAGAGATCCCAACTAATCCGAAGTGTTTCTTGTTAAAATTTATAAATAACTGAAACATGATGTTTTTAACGTAATGTGTTTGATTTGAATTTGAAGAATAAGTAAGTTTAAGTAAAATATCTGTCACGACAAAGAGAACGTTTTTAAACACTCTACATTATTGGTAACGAAGCGCGATGCGAATTTAATGTTAGTTAACCATTAACACTTCTCTTGCTTTTCCCGTTAAGAAAACACCAATTTATAGCTATCCTCGTTGGAATTTTTCTCTAGCAACGCCAACACAATAGGTGCGAAGAGAACCTAAAAGAAAAAAGAATAAGAACAGGTATGAAATATGACGAACATAAAGCTTCTCCGAAGACGTTATCTATTCGTCAAACTCATTGAAAATGGTAGGCTTTCCAACGAAAAATCTTCAACCATAATAATACTAGCTTTAACACTTATTACAACTCAAGGGAGTAATATTGTTTAAGCCCATAACATGTTTCGGGCACCGTAACACGTTGCCTTGTAAGAATCTTAACTAATGAATTTATGATTTCACAGGAATAGCTGAAAATATATTATTGACGAATTCATTAGTTTTAGTTGCGATTGAGGTTAGAACGTCAATGTTTGAGAAATTAAAAAGAAATAACGGTACTATAGTGTATCAGATGAAGATGTCAAGAGATATGGCAAATGGAAAAAATGTCAAAGACCAATATCAGCGGGTGGAAGATAAAAGTGAAATAAATGTATTATTTTGACGAAAATTTAAGTCAATAATATAACTTTAAGTATATAATAATAATATAATATTCTACCACATTCACACAGCGCCATCTAGTCCCAAAGTAAGCAATTATATTTGCTTGTGTTACGGGTACTAAACAACTGGTATACTACTTAAATACATTTTTTTTTGTAAATACATACACATTATAGATAAATTACACCCAGACACAACAAACTTTTATGCTCATCACACAAAGATTTGTCCTGGGTGGGGATCGAACCCACGACCTCCGGATTAGCAGTCAGGGTCACTAACCACTAGACCAACAGGCCAGTCAAAAAAGTACCTTAGTTGATAATGTTAAGTAAAGTTACATTTTTTAAATTGTACAATTAGTTACAATAATAATATAATATAAATTTCACTAAAAGCAAATACTAAGACAAAACCCGTTCATACGTTCATCATTGTCGGTACTGGTACTATTGATCCAATAAAGCGACGTTCAAACCTGTGGCCTCAGTCGAGAACACTGTTGTGTTCTTATATTTTTTACTTGCAAAGTAAAATTATATTAGTATTCGGTTTACTCGACATATGAACAAACAACTTTAACACGAACGTACAATTCAAATAGCTGTTCTCGTAAAAGTACTCGATTGAATGCCGCTTAAATTTTGTGTAAAAACATTGTTTTCTGCTTGAAATGGAATGACATTTATATGTTTTCTATTGAGGCAATTGTTCCTGCTGTTGGATTATTATGGAATTAAAATGTTAATAAAGACCTTTATATTGTTATTTTCCAGTATAATTTGTGTGTGGCAAAATTAGATCGTAAGGAACAATTTGTAATATAATTTCAAGTATTTTTACAAGCTTCAACCGTTCTCAGGAAACGGAGGCTTTAAACAGTCACGAAACGATCTACAGCGATACTGCCAATGTACACGTGAGAGGGTAATCGATAGTTGATTTTAAGACAAAAGTCGACTAAACAGACTGCGAATGTTTATATTTGTTATATTTGTTTGTTTTATATTTGTTAACAGTTGAATTATATTATTATAGTAATACATATTGTAAGAATAATAAACATATAATATGCGTATATAGTTATACTCGTATGTTCAACGATTTTATTTTAGTGATAGGTATGTATTTTTTAGGGTTCCGTTGCCAAATTAGCAAAACGGAAGCCTTATAGTTATGTCATGTTCTTTTTTCAGCTTCTGTTTCATGTATGGTTGCCTCCCCAAACATTTTTTTTATTTAACCACTAAACTAAATAAACACAAGACAACTATTATCCAAATTTAATCAACATATATTATATTGAGTAGTTTTCGAGTAAAATGCCTGTGATATACAGACGGACATGACGAAACTATAAGGGTTCTGTTTTTGTCATTTTTGCCACAGAACCCTAAAAATGGCTAATATACTTACGTGGCGAGAAACAAGAATTTTTACTAATTTGTATTAGCAAAAATTCTTATTTCCTCGTCTTGTTTTTGGCCGCGAGCGAACTAGCAAATTACGCTTTTTAAAAATGTTAGCCTCTCTAGACGCCTACCAACAAAAATTAATGAAATGTTGATGGATAACTTTGTAAACTCTCAATGTACGTTATATTACACATTCAAGCAACATTACCAATGTTTAAGAAGGCTAATTATGGTCGTCAAGCTGCTGACAGCTAATCATTTTAATGTGGTGTTCATAATACTTGAAAACATACTTAGTATGGACAGATGTTAAAACGGACTTATTGCAATTTGAGGTTTACCGTTCACGTCACGTAACTACTAGTACAATATAAAACAGCCAGTTCTACGTTAGACATAATACAATTATTATCTTGATTTACCGCAATATGACCGACAAAGAAACTAGCATCGAACTAGAAGCGCGTTGTTCAATAAAGATTTTAACCTCAATACTTTCTGTATCGTTTGAAAATAATGATTAAGGGTGTCAGACGATACATCATGATATGATACATTTGTCTTCATGAAATAGAATATCTTTCATCAACGTAGGTACGTTATGCCACTACTACTAAACATATAATATTGAATTTGAATTGGCACATTAAATTGATGCCATTAGGTACGTATCACCTTCAGATAATATTTAGAGGGCTCAGATTAATAGTCAATTATTCCAATCTCATACAAGTATTAAGACATAATTAATATAATTAATTATTATTTACAAGCAAATATAATTGCTTACTATGGGACTAGATGGCGCTGTGTGAATGTGGTAGAATATTATATTATTATTATAGACCGTTATGCCAAAGTAACTCTAGTATAAATACTGAACGACATCGTTGCGGGTAGCGGAATACGAAGACTAAGCCCTGTTAAGGGTCTTGTGTTACACATCCCTGAGGTCGCATTTCCATAGAAATGTACGCGCGTAATTTTCTTAGAAAATTTCAGCCTAGAAAAGACTGTCAACATACGAGTACAGTCTGAGAGACATTTTTGTCGCCGTTTATACGGTTTTTATAGCGACGATGACGCATGCGCAGCTCTATACAATGATGGTATAACGCTACCAGATATTGAAAGGTGCGAAAAGATTATTTTTGATAAATATAAAAGCGCTTGAACTATATCTATTTGTACTTATACATATGTTGCAAAGATCTATGTACTTAGTACCCACGTAAATATACATACTTACATAAAATAAGCAAATACGATAGGTATATAATATTACAATATAGAATAAGTGTTTATTGTAACGTCACGGAGAGAACACGGCTTAACGTTATATTTATATAGATCTAATAATAATAGACATGATAACATGATGTAGCCGCACTGGCCTATAAGTTCCATATTCGTCGACACACTGAGTAGGTAGGTACTTCGGCTTCGTTAGCGATATTTTCAACGAGATTTATATTTTTTTAGCGACATTTTTTTCATTTTCTTTCTTTTTTATTTTCTCCATGTAGGTTGTTGTACGTACGTGTGCCTGATTCGTACTATTACGAGCCTATGTATATAAATAAGTTATTTACCCGTATAGATATTATATTTTAATATCTACGTCAGGGTGCTCGCGGAGATAGGTATTAAAATATAACATTTATCTATTGTGTTATATTTATTAAAAATATGAAAAAAATACCCGGTAAGGAATCAACAGTTACCGAATTTGGAAAAAAATTATGTTAAACAGATAATATATAATACTCGTAATGACAAATAAAGCTAGAAGACATGCGCAGTAGAAATAAGAATTATATCACGTGTAATATATTTTGGCAATAACTAGGTAATAGTATATTTATCGTCAAATTTTACTTTTCAAAAGTACTATTTGACATACATATTTTTAGTGAAATATTTTATTATTATAATATCCCGACAGAATGAGTTGCGTTCAGCAAATTCATGCTCCTTCTTCGAATGAATACGTATATACTGATGATTCCCTGTGGTTTACGATTTTACAATCTAACTTTAGAATACAAACCAGATGGCCTGCTACAACACTCAATAGAAATATTTGAACACACTTTATACACAGATTATATTATACGAAGGAAGACATAAAAAATCACAAGGAATTAAAACGCCAGGAATAAAAGAACAAAGAAAAATTAAGGAACAAAAGGCATTCTTTTAAAAAGTTTTCAAAGTCGGTAACATTCGGCCAAGTCTCACGAATAAAATGCAATAATAAAATAAAGTTAAGCGCTCAAAACAAGACTTACCTAAAGTTTCACTGCTCTGAATTGATCAAATACGTTAGCGGAGCCTGGTGCTGCTCGGAGGTGTGCTCGCGGATGCGTGTGTCGCGTTATCAATTAGCTTCGGTGAGCATGATCGCGCGGATGAAATAAATATACACGGCGCGTAAACAGTGCACAGCAAGGCCGGCGCCGACGGCGACCACTGGACGAATATCCCGAGAGAACGTCGCGTCGTGCACGAGCGGGCACACGAAATGCTCAGATCGATACCGGCTCTGCCGCGCGTTCCCTTTCCAGTTCCAAACTATCCACGGAGGGCCCGAAGCGGGTACGACTACGGCACGTCGGGTACAGGACGCTCCGATGACTATCGGGACGTACCAGACACTGTGACGACGTGCCGATACAAAGTATGCCACTTTGCACCGCATATCATTTAAAATCGTGACGTAGTAGGGACGCATGAGAATCGGTAGGCATGCGCATTGAGATGTAGGCGCGGCGGCGGCGAGTCGGTGGAGGCGATGGTGGCATCGACGGGCGGTATGGAACAAAGAGAAGCCACGGCCCTCTACTGGTGCTGGATGAGGGTCGCAGCGCGAGCCACCGCCGAACGCGCGACCTCACCGCGCGTAACAGCACGCAACACCATCGATCATAGGCACGCATAGCTCGCGACCTCCACACCACATTGCTAACCAACCTACTTTGCATATCGATTTCCGCTGCTCTTTACAGTTGCCACGACTCAAAACACCCAAAAATCTTAGCGAAAACCAGTTAACAGATCTCTAACATTTAACAAAGCAGAAACAAAGATACAACTTACCTACATTTATATAGAAAGACGCCGCACCTTGGGTTTGCAACGTTCACAGGCGGAATATTTTATTCTAACTAGAGAAGGTCAAAATAACTCTTAATTAATCCGACTTAAGAACTGCTATGAAACACAACACTTAAGAACCGGCCACTTCCACTGCTAGTATTTCGTTTATATAACTACACTATTGAGAGCGAAATAAAACCAAGCCAGTAGTTAGTAACCGTAAAACAAGAAACCTAATTAAATCGTGCTTATGTTCCACTCAAAATTACACTTTTCATTAAAAAAGTACGTACTTATACTAATCACTACTTTCATTCCTATAACAAAAGAATAAATCAACCTGAAAAAGTAATAATAACTGTAGCTATTATGCTAACCGCTAAATGGAAGGTCCAAAGCAGAAAACATACGATAGATAGTTCCATAATATACCTAAGTACATAATTAAATACACTCTGTCAAGCCGGCGACGCCGCCGCCGCCGTGACGTTTCAGTTCGAATGTGATAAGGAACTATAAACATCATAAAATATTATGACATCTTAAATAATACTAATTACGAAGGAAATCGTAGATAATAAATCTTTGGAATAAATATCTTAATATATATAATTAATTTATGAAATCAACCAAGAAATCATTGGTATAGATACATAACAATGCTACGTACAACAAGGTTACATTGTATATAATGTGTAGAATTGATATAACACATGTCACGTATAACCAAGAACATAAAATGAACGATAAGAAATACTAACTACTTTAAATGGTATGTGCCTACTAGAATATTTAATGTTCTACACAAAATTCATCCACGAAGGACTAGGTGTTATTTTTCCTCTAGACGTAACGTTAGTAGCTGTCAGATAGAGGTGTTGACAAGAGCAGTTATAGCTCGCCACACGATTTTCCGACACACTAGCCTTAGCCTCACTCTATTGTCACTGTCGGGTCTGCTTAATAAGCAAGTGAAATTTATTTGACGCTTGTAACCAACGTAAACGATGTCAACCAATCAACTAAAAAAAGAACGAAGGGTTACTACGGCATGACAGTGAGTTATTTGGCTTTTATATGCGTATGTCTTTTAAGCTCTTTTTGATTACGTTAATATATCATGCGATTCTTAGTTACTGTTCTGTTTCTTAATTGGGTGGAATCCTGGCAAAGTCCTAATGCATACTTTTATTTAATATCGATACAGCTGGAAATGCCTTAAACTTTCTACGGAAGTAATTTCAAAATCGGAAAGTGTCTGAGACATCATAAAGATGACAAAAGTGGTACATTTGCCCTGACTGCTAAACCGGAGGTCGTGGGTTCGATCCCCACCCAGGACAAATTATCTTTGTGTGATGAGCATAAAGGTTTGTTCTGTGTCTGGGTGTAATTTATCTATAATATGTATGTATTTACAAAAAAAAATGTATTTAAGTAGTATATCAGTTGTTTAGTACCCATAACACAAGCAAATATAATTGCTTACTTTGGGACTAGATGGCGCTGTGTAAATGTGGTAGAATATTATTATTATTACTTAGTAATTATCTCCAGCAATGATATTCATAATAGAGACAACAATATTGCAAGAAAAGCTATGATCTATATGAATGTTTTATTTCGTAACACGTTCAATATCAGGATTTTCACTGAACGGGTAATTAATTATTAATTACTGCAAATATGTTTAATAAGGGACTGTACAAGATTTTCTAAAATTTGCGTGCCATTTAAATCGTTAAACGTAAGTATGTTTGACGATTTAAATGGCACTCACCACCTAATATGGGGTATAGACATTTTTAAGGAACGGTTATTATAGTTTGTAAATTATACTATTGCTACTTAATTTACCATACTTAGCATGATATTTTAACTTAGCACGCATGAACGATTACACCAAGCACCGATATACTGTAACGATTACACTAGTGTAGATATTGTATGGCTCAAGTTATGCGATGTCATCAAGGTCAAAGTTCAAATAGCAGACGTTTACATTCCAAATTTCTGAATAGATAAACCATTCAATCACACAATCGAGTTCACAAGACTACACGCATCCCAAAGATCGTCTAAGATCCTAGTCTATAATTCAGTTAGCAAATTGCAGCGTATGCCAACATATAAGAGATAGCAACCCGCCCAGGCTTTGCCCGGGTGTATAGTGTAATTGTGACGGAGATCGTGTAACTATATAACTTAATATAATAATAATAATAATATAATATTCTACCACATTCACACAGCGCCATCTAGTCGCAAATTAAGCAATTATATTTGCTTGTGTTATGGGTACTAAACAACTGACAATTAAATACATTTTTTTTTTTGTAAATACATACATATTATAGATAAAGTTCCAGACACAGAACAAACCTTTATGCTCATCACACAAAGATTTCTCCTGGGTGGGGATCGAACCCACGACCTCCAGCTTAGCAGTCAGGGTCACTAACCACTAGACCAACAGGCCATTCTTCTTTAAATACAATAGCGCTCCGCCCGTAGCGTTATTTTAGGTAGGTATAGAGAATAATGTAAATATTAAATAGATAAAACCTCTTTTTGTGACTGAAATATTAAGATAATATATAGTATAGTTTAAGTAGTACCGCGGACTTTTTAGTAAAACTAAAAAGTTTAATATTTTATTTCTTTATTTCAAGTTCCGTTTAGGCAGTCACGCCGATATTTCACTTGACAACATATTTTTTTTCTGACTTTAATGACATATGAGTATACCGTGATTTTTACTAAAATCATAACTTTCAGGGATAATGTAGCTTCAGATTCCTATTACTGACTATCAGTAGTCCAGAGATCTTAGCTAACATACAAACTCACACACTTTATCTCTTTACAAGGGCTTGTTATAAATGACGGGTTGTGTACTGTATCTGTATCTGAATAATATAATTATGCTATAATACTCGAGTTGCACTCCACTCGGCAATCTTCGTCACGCTTGATTGTTCTATAAGGTCAAGATCGTTTTGTACACCTGTTATACAATTCAAAGCAATTTGTTTACATTGAATAACAGCATTGTTAAACAAACATAGCTATTTTCTACTAATTGAAACAGCGATACCCGAGCAACGGCATTTTTCATATTTTATGACCTTGTTTAATTCCATTGATTTTCGCAGAGAAACAGTCGCATTTAAGTCTCAATTTAATGCGTAGTAGACAGTTGGAGGGACAAACAAACGGACAGTGCCTTTTAAGACAACAATATGGTTCCGCTCGGACCTAGTGGGTGCGGAACCTCGAGTCGCTACATCATTCACACAAGAGGATACCTGAACTTGAAAGGGGGGTTTACCTTCGTATGCTCAAACAAGACGGAGGCCCTATAAAGGAGGCTTTGAATATTCACCAACCTGATTTAATTCAAGTAGGTATACAAGTACCTATTTTCATTTTAGTAATGAGATATCAGAGAATTTTGAGATTTCGATGACGGTGTATTTGACACCGTCATAAAAATCACGATTGTTCCCTTCAAAATTTTTGACAAACGGTATCAAAATCGCTGAATATTCCGTGTAGACAACAGAATACATTTTTTCTCGTTTACATTAATTGTAACAGATATCATCATCATTTCAACCCGTAAACCCCGGCCCACTGCTGGGCACGGGCCTCCTCCAAAGAATGTGGACAGAATTTAGCTTACTATACCACGCTGGCTAAACGGGTTGGTATGGGGTTTGTTTCCAATTTTTCTTTGCCCGCAGTGTTCTTATCTGCAAAAAGTTATTCTCTAAGTCGCCTTTTACTACACCCACGGGTTGAGATGGGGTAATGACATTATGTATTCTTAATCCGTCAATACAATTTTCTGTTAAATAATAAAAGCATGTAAGTAGGCTTTTGGTTTGGTTTTTAAAGGAATTGCACAACTGCCGTACTCATCTTAAATATAAATAAAGCCAATGACAACAATGATGACACAACAATGACACTCATCTTCAATATAAATAAAGCCATGTAATTCATGTCCGAAAACAACTGAATTTCCTGATATTACGAAAGTTTTAATTAACAATATTCGGCACTAATTAAATCTAGTTAGCGAGTAGAAACTCAGTTGGAGTTTTAGAACATAATTTAACTACCAACAGACGTGGAATGAACAATAATATTGCTTTTCATTCAAAGGTATGGAACATGTTTGTACTCCTGCATAACCGGTCTACTTGCAGCTCCATATTCTCATATCAAGTTACTCGCCCTACATCGATGTGATATTGTGCAAAAGTTACCGACGACAAAATATGGAATACGTTCCAACAAATAGACAAAGCAGTGCAACATTTTGAAACACAAATAAAAACTATCAGTTTTATTTTTGATACTTTTTGATTGTTGTTGCGAAACTATATTATTATTGTGACAGAAAAGCCTTTTTCATTCTCATTGAGTAATGCATAAAGCTAGTCACAGCCAATCTTAATTATCGGTGTCAACATTCGCAACTTCAACTTTATTTTTGCAACGCCTAACTTTAATTTTGCATCAACTGACTGTTTTGTAAAAACAGAGGATCCATTAAAAAAAGTGTCGAACGAATTAAATTTAACTTTTTGTGTAGTTTTATAATTTTATGGCGCATAGTATACCTATATTTTAAATTAGAACCTTTTTTTCACTGAATACAGACTTATAAAGTCTGTTAGTCACAAATATGAATCTTTAAAAATCTATCTTGAAGATAAACTATCCTCCACGGAGTCGTTTGTGAAATTTGATTTTCAATACCTTTGCCTATGTAACATATTATTCGTGATCGTATTTTATACTTATCTTTGAAACTACGATTACATTCTTGTATATCTATAAATAAACCGGTCAAGTGCGAGTCGGACACTCGCGCCGTAGGTTCCGTGCTATGAGGAATCGGAAGTTTAGATTAAATAAACATTCTTGAAGTTCCAACATAATAATTTTGAATGGTAATGATCACAATATGCAACAATTTTTTTTTAAAATTATTATATATTGAAATTCCAAGTCTACAAATATTAGAACAGTAATACAGTACACAGTAGGACTGGTGAACTCTGTACGATAGTTATTTCAGTTGTACCCGAGAAACAGTAAGTTAACGAAGATTAAAATATTGTAACAATTGCCAAAAAGGCGAAACATTCAACAAACAAAAATAAAAAGAGGATGAAATATCATCATCATCATCAGCAACCCATTAATGTCCCACTGCTGGGCTCGGGTCTCCTCTCCCCTATCTAGAGAGCTGAAATGTATATTGAAACAAATTTATTTACATCAGCTCAAGTCTTTGTAAATGTTTTACTATTCTTGTAAATGCAGTCGACAATAGCAAAAAGTTTGCTCAATTATTTTTAACAGGAATTATTTTCGCATGACTGTGAAAAACGTCCTTTGCATAAAATATGCCAGATATAAATATTCCGAGCACATTTTAGTATGAAATAATAATATACCTAGTAGACTACTTCTTATATATATATTTACAGAAAGCTTTAAAAAACCGACAACTAGTTTTAAATTGTTTTATGAATAGCAAATTTCTCTACGGGAATTTAAAATCAATATTACATGTCATAACAACACGGCACTGAACGGCAGTTAGTTGTTCAACACCTGTCATGTTCGATGCATTGCTGACACCCGCTGGACTGTTGGGGCGTGTTCTGTTTACTGCAGCGACGGTAAATACGATATTTTTTCTTCACCTTTAGCAGATAAGTAAGTCATATACGTAGTACAATTAAATACCATAAATGAAATCGACATGGTAAGTACTGTCGGGCGACCAAACTCGGATCTCAGGTTTGCATAATAATTATTTTTAATGTCTATTACCAAATATATATTTAGTATAAGCATAAAAAAAAATACCAAATCAAATGTGATTATTTGTCCTACGTTTCCATGTTACGTTTATGGTTGTTGTATACGTAGTGATACGTTTTGGATATTGAATCTGTACTTATTTACTGGCATTCTCGCAAATGGGATAGACTATTAGTTAAGGTTATTTAAGTATATTATTTTTTAACACATTTATAAAAACCATATGTAGGTATCGATATGGTTTTTGACTTTATTTGGCACTTGAAACGTCTTGAAAGTCGTAGCAGTAACGATAGTAAAAATAATTATAATGGGCAATAAAAATAGGTACCTATTTTCCAAACCTAAACGTGGATTTGAGGTCTGATCTGCTAATTAATAGTAATTAATAATAAAGAACTTAGAATCGTCACAAAGCGTAATAACTCAAACAGCATAAGTGCAAACCCTCCTTTAGTCAACTTGGAAGCTACAAACTTGGTATTAATAAATATTGAAAGAGGTTTCATCGCCAGCCAAACTTATAAAGATTTCCTGTTGAAACTTGAGATCCTCATGCAAAAACTTACTAGTGCAGCTCAAATTACTTAAGTTTATAAGGACTTCACAGTTTATTTAATTGGGTCTACAATTTTAACCCATCATTATTTTAACCTTATGAAGGTCACGCCTGTTATCATGGCCATGAAATTTAATATATTTAGTATATTTTAATCACATAAAAGTAATGCTTTAATATCTTTATCTTGTATTTTTATAGAGCTGAGTTTTGTCGAATATAGCCGACATCAACGCATAGGGCACGCTTGCGTTTGTCGAATATAGCCGGCGTTGGCGTTCAAAAAATACGTTAATGTTTGGGTTTGAAAATAGGACCTGTGAAGACAAGCTATCAGCTTTGAAATCGTAAATAGCGCAGCAGTCGTTCCATCCAACTCATAACCTATTTCCGTAACCTATATCCCTCAGCGGACTTGTGCGACACTTGCGGGAACAAATTCAATCAAACTGATATCCTATATATTCTTTTATAATAAAAAAAGCGAATAAAATCAGGCCAACTTTGCTGCGAGCAATTGTTAAAATGGCTTTCCTCATTACAAAGTATGAAACAAAGTCCTCCACCGCGTAAGTACGCGATAATCTCAATAAGTAATGAGTAGATTTTTATGCAGTTTTGACCAATAAATAGAGTGATTCATTAAAGGTTAAAATATACAATTGTATTACCTACATACCAAGCAGGCTAAGCCACGGTCGGAAGCTACTAAACTAGTGATATATAATTTATGAATCTTAATTTATTTTCGCCAATTTTCATGCATATTTGCATGCATATAACAAGCTTTTTATGTTGTATATTATCCGGTCTCTATTTATGAGCAATAAAGAGCCCTGCCAATTTGTATCGGCCTACGAATTAACCACACATATTCGGTGGTTCAAATAGCTCTACAAAATAAATTAAATAACATTCGATTTATACTTTGTAATGACGTAACGATTTCATGTAACCATTTATGTTTCCAACTAAAACCACATCAAACATGAAACTCATTATATAAAATTATCATATATTTAAATGGTATCTCGATTCAAAGGATATTTCCACTGTGGCTTTGATCTAAATAATGAACTTACTGAAAATATTTAACATTAAAAGGGTATTTTTTTTGTTTTGTATGAAATAGGCACTTACACATTAAGAAAAAGATAGTGTCATGTGACCGCGTCAGCTATTGTTCAGGATCTGAGTGACATAGGACAGGCAACAAAAGCTTCTTGTAGATAATAGGTACGAGTATTATAACAACCGTAAACTCCGCAGAGCTTTGAATAGGGTATCGTCCTAAGTTTCACAAGCTATCGATTTTCGACTGCGATTCGTTCGCCCACGGCTGTGTACGGCAAATTCTCTTATAAGTAAAATTTTTATTGAGAGCGAAACAAGTTTTTAGAATTTTAAGTACCTATTTGGCTTTTACCTAAAGTTATTTATTATATTGTAGTTTACAGTAGCAAAGTTTTGCGTAAAAAGTACGAGTACATGGCACATGTAAATTTTTTCAATAAACGGCAATGTTTAAAGGGAATACGGATGTAGTACAACTAAGTGGTAATAATGTAGAATCTAGGTAATACATAGAGCATTTGGTTAGCTCATTCGAATAAACCTTAGAGCAAGCAATTCGTAGTGCTTGTTCACTTTTTGCTCGTCAAGTTTATGACATCATAAAGATGTAATCGGTTAATTCAAAGGTCAATGTACAGTCAGATTCTATATAGAACATCGGTAAGCCCCTTAAATAGACTGATAAGTTTACTTATAAAACCCAAATTTAATATAGATAAAGTTATTCTTTATATTTTGCTAACAAAAGCCTGGATTTCGGTAGTAGTTCGTTAGTTTCGTTTAATTATGCAGTGGCAGCTTATTGTAAAATGTAAAGCTGTAGTTTTGGATCAAATATTATCCATGTCCTTTTTTATAATGTCCTGTGCCTCCTACTCGGAATCTCAACTTCCGATTTAGTGTCCGTTCACATAAACCGGCTTGAAAAACAGAGCATATTTGTTTAGTATCTATTGAAAATAAGGTTTTACGTAATTTGAATTACGATCTATTTTTAAACGACTTCAAAAAAGGAGGAGGTTATATGTTCGAAAAAGAATGAATCGTCTTGTTTGAATAATGCAAAAATTCTGCTCTTTATATTATATTATGTGAACGGACACTAAGCGCTCTTGTATACGCTAAGAAAAATCGCCGTTTCGTAAGAATTCGTGTCGTTTCTACACACAAAAGCAATTTCATTATGCACACGATAAGAATTTCGTCGGATGCAAGGATATTTTTGGGCGCGTCATGTCTGGCGACAAGACAAGACTCACAAGACTTTTTTCTTGTTGTTATGTACACAGTTCGTATGTAGAACGACAAGACCCGGCAACTTTTCTTACCGTGTACAAAAGCGCTAAGACTTCACTTTCTCTCTCTCTATCTCTTAATCAGAAGTAAATGGTTGAGTTCTCAAAATATTATCCACTTCCTTCCATAGCAAAGCGGGAGACAAAAGTAATCTGTATAGAATCTAATCCTATTAGAGAGAAGGCACCGTGGTAAAAAAAATAAAAAGCAGGATTATTAATGGCAAAAACGATTAAACGCACAGAAATTCACCGTTTTTCAAACATTCCGTTGCGGGTTCAAAGACAGTAGGTTAGGCATTCCCTGGGACTCCCGAGTGTCAAAACTCAGTGCTCGCAAGGGTCATCGCTGTTAATCTTGGCTCACACACAGATATATATGGAATAGATCACGCAAGTCTCATCGTCTGTATAGAAACCAAGCGTGCCATTATTTTTCCACCTACTATGACGTCACATGAGCGATTTAGTGAGGGGAACTCTCCATCCGCGCGTAAACGATTCAAAAAGTCGTCGTTTAGCCTCGTCCCAATCGATCGCGTAATCGATTTTTGCAAGATTAATCCAATTTTCATTTTGGCGCACTACGTGGTAAACGTTCGTGTACTGTAAGATTTTGTTCTATATTCTGTACAAATAAAAAAGAAATAAAAAAGATTTTTAATAATTATTATTGAAAACAAAGCAAATTAATAACAAAGTATTAACAAACACACATAAACATACATGAACAAAATCACTATACAAATAGAAACATGCAGTAAAAAAAATATTTACATGTTACAAAATACCCAACGCGAACATTTTCTTATTCCTCTGTTTTGAAAATCAATCAGAATTCAGAATCAAAAACTCGCTGTACAATACAACACTATTTGCTATATTTGACAGAAAAATGAGAGAAGCGACCGTACCACGAAGCTCAGCGACAGGTGAAAATATCGATAATTTTAATATTCATTACGTGTTTAACAGACATGCCACACAATACGGCTTTGTAAATAAATGCGGCAATGAATTACGAATTATGCTATACGCTCTCAGTCGCCTAGTTTTCAGTGTAAAACCACAATAAACGTAAAATAATTGAATTTGCAATTAAAAACACACAATTTAATAATAAAATGACTTACCGATGAAAGGAAACGTCTCCATTACCTCGTCCCAATTTTTTTGTGCTGTTTTTGCAGCTCAGTACGGCACAAGTAGGCATTTTTGAGTTTTAGTTCGACGTAAGGCATCGAGAATCGTTCCAGTGCGGAATGAATTAAATGACGATGAACTATGTCCATTGGACACACATTTTACACGCGAAGTACATACACTTGCGTGATCTATTCCATATATATCTGTGGGCTCACAGGATTTCCAGTGGTGGGCAAGAGGGTGCGATTGTCTACCACAGAATATCAAAATTTAAGTACCAGCATATTATATATACGAGTAATACTTTTGCGTTTCGTTTGGTGTGTGCAGGAGCGTCGGAGGCACAATTCCTCCCAAATCCCTTCATTTTCCTTTACCGATAATTACAAATAAATATTTAGGGACATTTTTTCCTTTGCACAGCGCCACCTAACAAAGTAAGCAAATATAAGCCTGTGTTACGGGATCTAGACACCTGAAAAAGATACCTACATTTTTCTAAATACATACCTACATAATATTATACTTATATACGCTGTCATTGTCAAGCGTAGGTATAATACCAATATTACAATCGACTAAGAACAATGTTGAGATTACAAGACAAGTATCCAGTAGCCAGGCCCAGCCCAGAGACGAAGACCACCTTCATTAGTGTTAGCGAGTTTAACTGATATTTAGATACCCTTGACTGTGTTTGAGTAAGGAAGACGTCTTTGACGTGACGTAATGGTTTGATATTTACTGCATCGACATTCAATACCAACTAGAGTGGAGAGACCGACACAAAGCGACGGCTATACATTCGATCCGAGACAGACGACAAAACTTTACATACGTCATGTTCCGACATCGTCGACAATAAACTATATTCTTTCCACAAGCTCGTCCACGTGGATTCATTTTTATTTTATTAATTTTCTTTATTCAATGATGAAATTTGGGGTAATTTGTACTCAGCGGGTACCCACAGTACCTAATGAGCGTTTGTACAAAATTCTCCCCTATAATAAGTACGCTATACCTATCTACAGTTATTGTATAACGTGCTTTTAAATTGACATGAACAAATATAATGCCGAAAACAAAACAGAAGGTGCCTCTGCTAATAGCCTGGAGTTTAAAATATTTCATACAAATTTTACACCATTTTCATCGCCTCATTTATCACAGGCGGATGAAAAGTTTACGTGAAACGATAAACATCAAACAGACCTCAAAAAGTAGATAATTAGGCTTACTTTCACGTCAAACGTATGTCAAATTTTTATTTGCTTATCTAAAGTAAATACAAATAAACTACAAGAGATAGGTTAGGGGGCGTCCATAAATTACGTGAGGTGTTTTTTTTTTAACTTTCTGTCCCTTCCTCCCCGCCTGGTGAGATGTCGTGAGATTTTATTCAACCCTGTCTTCGATCCCCCAATCACACGTGAGATTTTTCAAAATGTGGGTTTCTTACGTAAACAAAGGACGGGCTACACTGTACCGTAAATTCAGATTAAATTGAGCTATTTGGTATAAAACAAATATGGTGGTTTGACAGTCAGTAGATGTAGGTATAACGTCGAAGTATGAATGAAATTATTTTCTTTCGAACGAATTAGTGAATGATCTTAATCGTATTACGATTACGCTTAAGATTAAATCTTAGCATGTACAATCTGGATTAAATGGACCAAAATAGTTGTTTTTTTTTTTGTTTCAATCAGAAAAAAATTGCGTGATATTTGCCGAGACCCCCCTCTCTCCAACGTAAGATTAGATTAGATGAGATTTGACTCGACCCCCTCCCCCTCTTAAACATCTCACGTATTTTATGAACGCCCCCTTACATTTGAAGTAATCGTAATACTTTACTGTATACATTATAGGATAAATTTGCGTGATTTATGCAGCGTCCAGAAGTTAGTGAAATAACGAACATTTAAGCCAAGCCGAAGCCTGAAGGAGAAAGCATAGTGCTCGGCGAATCGGGATGTAATTTGGCACGTGTAAGTTTTAGATCGATATCTCTACCGAGTTCATAGATTGGAATGCTGGATTAGCTTTTCTGTTCGGTGTACAGTGAAATGGATGTAAATTTTAAGAACAGAACTTCGTTTTTAAACGACTTCAAAAAAGGAGGAGGTTATATGTTCGACTGTATGTATTTTTTTTTTTTTTTATGTATGTTCAACGATTACTCGGAGATGCCTGAACCGATTTAAAAAATTCTTTTTTTGTTTGAAAGGGTATACTTCCGAATTGGTCCCCTATTCATCACGTCAAGTTCTGATGATGGAATCTCAGGGAAATCGAAGGCAACCCTCAAATTTTATAGGCACATGTTACGTGTTTCATATATTTTTTAAAGTTATTCAAGTATTTACGTCTGATAGTCAACATCTCATGTTGATGAGCTGGTGATGGAAGGTATAACTCCTTAACTGTTAGGAGTTGGAGGATAATTCTTTCGACATTATAGGTTCTTATAAACCAATAGTTGTATTCTTGTAGGTTATTTAGGTGAGCTGATACTGGAAGGTATAACTCCTTAACTATTAGGAGTTGGAGGATAATTATTTCAATATTATAGGTACTTATAAACCTATAGTTGTATTCTTGTAGGTTATTCAGGTGAGCTGTCAGTGGAAGGTATAACTCCTTGACTCTTAGGAGTTGGAGAATAATTCTTTCGACATTATAGGTACTTATAAACCTATAGTTGTATTCTTGTAGGTTATTCAGGTGAGCTGTCACTGGAAGGTATAACTCCTTAACTTTTAGAAGTTGGAGGATAATTCTTTCAACATTATAGGTACTTATAAACCTATAGTTGTATTCTTGTAGATTATTTAGGTGAGCTGTCACTGGAAGGGAAACTTCTTAATGTTTAGGAGTAAGAAGATGATTTCTTTAAATATCACATCCATGTATAAACCTTAAGTTGTGTTATTTCAAGTGTCTGAGGTGAGAGCTCTTGATGGAAGATAAAGTTGTATAATTCAAAGAAATTCTTAGATGATATTTTAAGTTTTCGATATAGTATCTAACTTGCGTTGTATACCTATACTTGTTACCTGTCGCATTTTATAGGAAAAAAGAAAGACATAAAAAGCTGAGAGTTTTGAGATTCCTCTATTCTACAATCAGGTTGTGTTGTTAGAATATTTAAATAGACGTTCCCTTCTATCGAAGATTCTTTATTTCGGTTTTCCGTCTTAGTTTGCCAGCCATTATTATTAAATCTGCTAGATAAAAAGTACACTAAAAATGGAAAAATAAACTATTTTTAACAAAAAAATATTAAAACGACTTCAAATCAGTACTAAAAAGCGAAAAATAAACTGAATTAGATATTTAATTCCAAGCTAAAAAATACCTACCTACCTGTTTAAAGTATAATACCCTATTACTAATCTGTTTGAAGTCGGTGCCAGCCTAATGAGGTTGTATCACTCAGTTTGAGCCGTCCACTAGGTACGATCACACGCAAGTGCGAGGTGGTGTGAAGTAGCGAGCGATAACAGATGTACGTACTAAGTAGTACGTAGCTTAACAAACTCTTTAGGCATGGCACCGACTTCAAACAGATTAGTAATAGGGTATTATACTTTAAACAGGTAGGTAGGTATTTTTTAGCTTGGAATTAAATATCTAATTCAGTTTATTTTTCGCTTTTTAGTACTGATTTGAAGTCGTTTTAATATTTTTTTGTTAAAAATAGTTTATATACATTTTATTTTATTATTTATGTACCTAAGTAGTTTCTTAGAGTCACATGATATAATTTTCACGATATTTCCGATTGTCTTAATAACTTGGATAAGAACTGAAATTAGCATTACCATTAAAAAAATATTCAACAAATTCGTTAGTATCTCGGCTCGAGCTCTAACAATTTTGAAAACGTAATATCTTCAAGTGTACTTTCTATGGGCAGCTTTTCTAGAATAACGCAAACTTAGCGCCATCTTTTAGAATATCTTTGCATTAGACATTACCTATTACTTCATAAAAATGTGTACAGAGGGCCAAGAAAATGATTATAAAATTTTTTTTGAATGGGGTCTTAGGCAAACCTAGTCAGGAAGTACATTCTGCAACTTGATAGTTTAATTAATTAGAGTAATTTAATATCAATTAATTTAATTTGTGATTAATTTAATTGCAATTACTTAATATAATCGCAATTAATTAAAAACTATTTAATTAAAAACTTTATTGATTGACGCCTAGACGAGAGAGAGACGAGGCGGGGAGTAGTTTAAACCACAGAAAAAGTGATACGTAGTAGGTACTACCCAAGTACCCAACACTCCAATTATTGCCGCTACGAACCGCTACGGAGCCGCAACGTGTACTATGTGTAGAGTGGAGTACGGAGCGTCAATGTATGGAGAAAAAAAAATCATCGAATCGATTTTTAATACCACCAAAAGTTGCTATTATGTTTTTAGGTAGGTCGTACCTAAAAAAGTCATACAAATAACGTTTCATAAATAGTTCTAACGAAATTTATTTTGAAGTTTTGAACATGACGAAAAACTGCGCTTCGCAACAAAAGGACGTAAACGCTATGAAGATACGCTTTTTTCCTGCGGAACTCTCTCCGGCTTGCTCTTAACCGGTTTTTTTATTATTTTTGCGCTTAAAATTGAGGTATTTTTATTATAGCTAATAATTATAAACTGCATGAATACCTAGGTAATATTACATCAATTGGTAGGAACCTACCTTTAAAGTGTACCGATAAAAGTTGCGGCACTATATTAATAATAATATAATAATAATATTCTACCACATTCACACAGCGCCATCTAGTCCCAAAGTAAGCAATTATATTTGCTTGTGTTATGGGTACTAAACAACTGATATAGTATTTAAATACATTTTTTTTTGTAAATACATACATATTATAGATAAATTACACCCAGACACAGAACAAACCTTTATGCTCATAACACAAAGATTTGTCCTGAGTGGGGATCGATCCCACGACCTCCGGCTTAGCAGTCAGGGTCACTAACCACTAGACCAACATGCCAGTCATATATATGTCATGTCATATTAATACAGCCATTTATTAGTAAGATTGCCTCTGATAGCTACATCGTTCATATATATCTGTGGCTACATCATATTTGTCTTTGACGAAGTAATAGGTATTGAGTTTTGCTTGTATATAGTCGTAGGTACTGGTAGATACACAAAGCATAATCATATTAAGAGCACCCGATTGTTTTTATGTGGAAACTATCACATTACGCACTCTGTTATACTCGTATTTGATAGGTATGGAGAAGGTAAAAGGATTGATTACGGCGCACTAATGCCTGCTCCACACATAGGAAGATGCATCCGCGGACTTCATTTAAAAATGGATTTTAAGGTCTCACACAACACCCATTTTTTTATGTGAGCGTGCGAGTCTCTTCAATCGTGCATAAACAAAGATTGAGCGATCGTAATATTTAAAAAATGAATGTTCGGACCTCAAAATCCGTTTCTTAAATAACTTTCGCCTTTCTGCCTGTGTAGAGCAGGCATAGAGAAATAATACTGTATGTGGGCGCAGATGTTACAATTTGTTATGTTTGTTGAACACAACAATTCACCATTGGAATAAGGTCTGTAGTGCTCAAAATATGCAAGACTGATTGCAATATTATCAGACAACTTAAAACATAATTATGCCTGCAATAAGCAACGTCGTGAGTTAAATGTGCCTATTAAGTGGTTGAACATAATTTAAATATATTATTCCATGTGGTGTCTTCGCGCCTGGTGAATCGCCTTATTTTAAAAATATGTTTGCCATACTTTGGCCATACCATAGTATCCGTAATCATCATCATCATCATTTCAAGTCATAAACGTCCCACTGCTGGGCACGGGTCTCCTCCAAAGAATGTGGAGGGAATTTAGCCTACTATACCACGATGGCCAGACGGTTTGGTATAGGGTTTGCTTCGAATGTTCATTTATAACGTTACTACGTTTGTCGCCTTTTACGACACCCACGGGTTGAGATGGGGTAGTGACATTATGTATTCTTAATCCGTCACTACAAAGATAAGTAATATCCGTAAAGCTTACAATTATTTTACTATGAAAATAACGCCCTGCAAGTTTCCATTGTGCAAAGATTTTTCACTTAATTCTAAAAATTGTAGCAAACAAATTTTTATCTGATTATATAATTAATAAAAACCACGAAATATGTCACTAAATTGCGACGTAAAATCTGTTTGTAAATACGCGAGGGAACACGGCATGCGGATTTTAATACAAAAGTATTCCCCTGTTCTCTTCCTGACTAACGCCTCTATACAATTTTTTTTTCGTAAAATCAAGGCCTGCTGTAAACACGTCCTAGTAATTTCCTTTGTTTCTGAATAGTTTCATAACATAACTAAAAAAATATTGTAAAATTGCCCCATTTTTATACTGTCGTAATTAAAGGAGTACCAGACAAATTCGAGTTTTCGAGCAAGAAAAGGGGGAATATGAAACGTCAATCTCGAAAACATTTTTATCTTATAATCTGCCTGAGCTATTAATAGTTGTCTCTATCACTCTCTGCGGTTGAAGACTTGAGGTAAGGGCGCAGCGCAACGCGGCGACACGCCAATAGTTTCTCCAAATACCTATTTGTTAAATTCCTTGCAGGCCGCGTTCCCTCCTTAATATTGAACATTTTGCGAGATAACTGTCTCATCAACATCCGAACATAGGTATAAATATGAATAAACAGCGATGTTAATTTAAACAGATTTTGAATAATCGGATTGACGGAATGTCAACCCAATTATTCAATATTAGTTGAAATATGAATGTACTGTTTTGTTACGATTAATAAAAATTTTGATAGTATGGTATTTTGGTTCTGTACCAGTCTATGATATTTTGAATTTTATCTCATAATTGAAATTGTAACATTTTTGGCTTTTAAAAAGAGTGACCTTACTTTCTTACCAGTTCTTCTCAAGGCTCTACTTTGTCAGCGAACTGGCCTTAGGAAAACTTACTGACAACTTTCTTTAGCTTTGTATGACGTTCTTATGTATTATGTAAATGGAAATAAATTATGGACTATTGACATCATCATCAGCCTATTAGATCCTTACTAAAACGACATAATTTTTTATGCGAAAGTATTTTACCAATGCTAACGTCAATAAGCGGCGGTCACCACTTACCATTAAATGGGTTGCCTGCTCGTCTGCTACAATTCAGGCAATAAAAAAAAGTGTTTTTAGCCTTTCTTTTACATGGCAAAAATAGAACAACCAATCTACGTGATTTTTGTGCAAAATATTCGGAGAATTCATGCAGTTTATTCCAAGTATAGATATAATGACACAAAAAAAATTAACACATACTATAAACATATATTAATAGTTGACTATGAAAATACAGTAGATATTATACATTACTCCTATTAATAAATATAATAACGAACACAAAGCCAAATATGTTGGCAAAATAACTTCGGTTCTCTCATTCACTCAGTTATGAGCAGCTTGCTAGTAGCTAATGACGTGTAAATAAAAATATAAGCTTATCTCTGTTTAACAAAAGGTTCACCTGTATGGCTGCCTCTATTTCATTTCCTTTTCTTCGGGTATTATACAACAATTTTATATTGAAAAGAAAGTCTACGCCTTGTGAAATAGCTGAAACGATTCCTTCAAAAACAATATAATTATGGGATCTCGGCAGTGCCCCCGCAAAGTCGAACAAAAAAGAAGGCGGGGCACTACCTACCTTTTCTCGAGCCACTTAGTCTCATTTTTAAACCTCCATAGCATTAGTTCCAAACAACAACAGAGAGCTCGAGTTCACAGGACAAACTCTAGTTAAGGAACATATAAAACGCGCTAAGTTTCTTTGATCTAGCTTTATATTTTTAGATTTCATCAGGTTACTCCTTAAGCCGCCTTATTGACTGAATTCTTAATCATTTTAGATTTATTTATACCGAAATACCACAATTTAGCCACTCACTCACTCAACAAACTCTCTAGGGTACTACCCTATACCCTAGAAAGTTGAAAATTGGCATGAAGCCCAAAATTTATATACATAGAACAACAAAGAAATCTGTAATTTTTACTTTCCCACACCTTTAAAAAGGGTGCAGGTCTGCATACAGAAATAGTAACACTATCATACTTCCTGATACCCTAGAGTGAATAATTTTTTATTTTCTGTACTTTTACCCCATAAAGAGAGGGGGGATCTGATAACATTACTAACCCTACAACTTGGTGTAAAAAGTGTGGTTGGTGGTTTTATTAATCTATAATAAATAAGTCTATCGGACCGTCTAGCCGGTGTGGTAAGATGAAACTTAATTTCATATAATACCAAGGTGCTGGGTTAGTAAAGTCGGGGGTTAGAGGCTTGACTCTTTCTGGAGTCTGGCTCCTTTTTTTACAGCGAAAGAGTTTTGAGTTTGTGAGTCTTGGCCATCAATATTATGTGAATTTTTTTGGTGGGATACTTAATTGTTATGTTGAACATAGTGACTCTTACCAAACCCCCGGCGCATTTGTTCTAAAATTAACGACAGCAACCCTTAAAATTACACTTTCATCAAAAATATCTCCGTACTGCTTTATTATTAATTAGCAAACTTTTACAATTCAAAAATTACTTGAGAAAAATATTTACATTATATTATCTTCATTATCATCATCATATCAGCCCAACGACGTCCATTGCTGAACATAGGCCTCACCTAATTTACGCCTCTGCGAAAGGTCCTGTGCCGCCTGCAACCAAAAGAAAATAATATTTACAACTAAAACTAACCTACTATACAAAAATAATAAGTATTTTTGTTTAGTAGGTTAGTTTTGAGAGAGAGAAACAAAAATACGAAATCATAATTTACTAAATGCCAAAAATTGCTGATACCTACTATACTTAATGATTTGGCTAGACAGACTGATAGGAGGCTTGACATCCACAACAGTACGTATTTTAAGAAGTAATTCCGTCTTCTGTCATAACGAACAAAGCTGCAGCAAGTTTCAAAATTCAAAATTGTCTTCTTCAAAATCTGTTCAAAATTGTTGAAATTCTAAGATGATTCACAAGAACGTACAACTCGAGGCAATTTGTAGCTTTACTTCTCAAACTTCGACGGCGTCGTCGTCGTCGGACTAAGGCTGAGGCCCCAGACGACACAACGCATAAATGGGACCTCAGCCTTAATATTACTGCAACCAACGCAAAAGTGTAATTTGTAATGACTTGTGACATACTATTTCTATTTATAATGGTTGTACCGAGTAATTAAATCTAATGTTTCGTTTAGCATTTTGATTGCATAGCTGTATATTTTTACTAAGTAGGTACTCTACTACTGGTACTCTGAAAATCGAATAAAATTATGGCTTGTGCAAACAGCAGTGTTGTGTTTCAAGTTTATTCTCTCGGAAAACGCACATTTTTGTAATACTCTGCTTGCTTAATTTCGCAGAATTTTGAAGCCCTTACATAAAACCTCCACTATTGTCCGCCAACCTAAACTCGTCTCCCTGATATTATCAAGTTTAATAGCGACAATTATGAGATTCAACCTTTTCATTTTCTGTACAGTGAGCAAAATACGAGTGAGCAAAGTTACATACTTGTATTGTCCGTTCCCGGTCTCTAATATATACGACACAAGCTAAGGAACGGATACCTAATTATCATGAGAGTTTCATATATCTAAGAAAAAAATCTATAGGAATGAAAGATGTAACAACTCGTATTCTATATAATATGGCCATTGGCCACTAAGCTTGTTTTAGAGCAGACTTGGAGCGGATGTGTCTTATTTAAATTGATGAGACGTAAAGTAAAACATGCCAAAAGCACTAAGTTAAATTGTATATTCTAAGTAAATACATCAGGCTGTAAGAGACAGTGACATGCCTGCCTACTCGGGTACGCGCAAAATCAGGTCGATAGCCGCTGACATTCAAGGGCGGATCCAGCTTTGGCGCCAGGAGGGGGTCACATAGTCGTGATCAAGTCAAGAACTTATAATTTAATTTTGATAACAATAGATACAAGTAATAAGTAGGTATTTTATTAATGTAAGTAAGTACTGTACTTAAAAATATTTATTCTTTATTGTACACTTGAAAAACTTAACACATAATAACACGTACATATTGCCATCTTCTCTTGAAGACATCCAGAGAAGCACTATCACGCACGGAATGAGGCAGCCTATTTATATTCCATAACCGTGCTGAATGATTTGTCTTAACAGCTAAAGGTATGTCGAGGGGTATGACGCAAAACTCAGCAAAAGTGAAGCGACAGTGAGTGAGAGCATGTTTTTTCTTCATCTAAGGTTAATGTAGGCAATGTAGCTGTAGAAGCAGAAGCATCGGCAATACAATTATTTTCATCTGTAGTTGTTGTAGGTGAATTTTTCGAGTGAGCAATCTCAAGCCTTGGTTTCTTTGGGAAAAATGAATCTATTTTTTTTAATGAACGTTTCAATCCACCACTACCATCTCCTTTTCCCTTAGAATCACCCTGCAAGCAAAACCATGCAAATTTCACCAAGCAAATTACACACCCCACAACAGACAACAGACTGTTGCAAATACATATTAAATATATATACATAAAAACACCCACATTCGCTATAGTACAGGCTGGTGGCGCAGGCGCATTACCTCACAAATAAAGCAAAACCATGCAAATTTAACACCCCACATCAGACAACAAACTTTTGTAAACATATAAGTTATAAGTACATAAAAACATAATAATATAGGTAGTTTTACAGTCCACTGCATTTTCCATAAAGACCTTACTCAAGTTTAGGCCCCTACACGATACCTACTTACTTTAGGTAAGTATAGTGTTAAACAAGCAAAACTTTTCAGGTTCTCTAATATTTTATAGTTTTTAAAAATCTGTAATATACAAATAAAGTAAAAAGTAGGTAGTAAGTAGGTAGATTACTATTTACTTGTTGTAAATGCATGCCTGTTTTTATTTATAATATCTATTCCAAGATTATTTTTAAGTTTATGCATGCTATACCTATTCATTTTGTTGGTTGCTCTCTTATTTTATTTTTAAAAAGCATTAAAATCAGTGTGGTCACGACGATACACTTGATTTCATTGTGTGAATTTATCTAAGATTTTAGGTTAGGTCAGTAAGCTTAATGCTCTTCAATCTCCCTCGTCAAAAAAAAAATATAAGTAGGTACATAAGTCATGCAGCACTCTTTCAGTAAGTAGGTACCTACATATCTACCTATGAGGTACTTTATGAGCCTTAACAACAATAACATTTAAGTTAATTTAATTTAAAAATACACACGCACTGGAATAATGAGAAACTGATTACTTACCATTTCTTGTAATTAATGAATTTGCAGCAACAATTTTTAAGAATACTTATAAAGGTACACTTATAAACACATTAAGGTAAAGGCACCTATTACGGAGGTAGTCAAAATCGGCTCCTATTACGGTGGTATTTCTATTTTCGAGTTTTATTCCTGTCTTTCTTAGTTTAAGTACACCAAAACGGGACCTACTTATTCTAAATTTATTACTTCATGACATAAGTGAAGTTTGCAAGTATAGCACATAGACAACACAACAAGATCAATCAGTTTGTATAACGGCATCGACGTAAGAGGGGTTTTCATACAAACGCGGAACGACCAAAGTAAGAACACTAATATTTAGAAACTAAGTTTTTCGTATTAATAAGCCGTTCAAGTTTGTTTATGTGTTATTTATAGCATTTTCTCACTATTACACTAACTATTTCAATAGCATGTTTTATATTTGCAACTCGTTTTATACCCAAATAGGATACGAATTTTATAGATTAATCCTAATTCGGTGGTATAACTCCGAAATAGGAAAAGTACTGGGCATGTTTAATTGTTTATAACTTTCAAATTATTAACTTATTGACTTAGTTCCAAGTTTAGTTGAAATAATTATTAATCTCATAAATTAGAAACCATATTCTGCGGTATGTGTTTTTAATTAGAAATCTGGTTAAATATGAAAACTGTTGAGTACAAAATGTTGGTTTGTTAGAAGGGGTAAAAATAGGAAGGTGTATTTTAATTTATCACAAATCATTTATTTTTGTGGATTCTTATTTGATACTTATGCATGTTTTTTTGATAAAACCAGAAGCGATAAAAACTTTTAAATTTATGTTACTTTTACAAGCTTTTTATTAACTTGCAATTACAAATTATTTAACTTGCAATTGCAACGTAAAAAGAAAAATCAACCTTATTTTAATAACCTGAAATTCTTCTTAAAACGCGTGTGTGTGTTGCACGGTTATACTATATTTGTAAATTTTATGAAAACTGAATGAAACATTTATATCATTTAATAAATATTATTTGTACGGAACTTAAATAAATATAATTTCTGACCCTCCGTATTAGGAGCCGTCTACCGCAGTAATAGGCTCTGACCAAAATTTTACCTCCGTATTAGGGAAAATCGACCCGACTATTTAAATATTTTTTTAAAATAAGAAATATCATGAAAAGTAACATCAACAGCAATTCAAAATATAAATTCTACTTTTGACGATAAAATTTGTTTGCACCTTTAAAAATGCTTAGAAATGCTTATTTTTGTTTCTTACTTTCAAATGTTGCGAAATACCTCCGTAATAGGTGCCTTTACCTTATAGGTAGAAAGAAATTTTAGTTTTTAACTTAGAACTATGTTGAAGTTTAGTCGTTCCGATTCCGATTGAGGTTAGGTCTAGCTAGACGTTACGTAGTCGACAAGCGCGCGCAAGTGTGGCGCGGTAAAATTTAAATTTTCGATGCGTTCGTTCCCAAACGTTTGCCATCATACAAAATTATTATATTATATTAAATTAATTAAATATTGAAGGTATGTAGTTACATAAAATCTGTATGGTGACAAAATATATAAATAAAATCATTATGTTCAATTAGTGGTCCACCTAAGTCCTGGAACCAGCTCAGGGGGGGGTCATGACCCCGTGACCCCCCCCCTGGATCCGCCCTTGCTGACATTACAATCTTGCTCAAACATAATAGCTTCCGACGTAAACAAACGTTTCAATAAACCACCCATGGTGAAAGCACACACAGTACAGTCAATGTGTACGCCAACATCGTAGTATGGGAAATAGAGTTTCTATCGAACTTATAATTATGTTTGTGAGGTGTTAGAAACATGTGGTTTTATTTGTCATCGCAAACATATATACCTATACAAAGTTCTACGTAAGTAGTAGTGCCAACGATGCGAGACGTTACTTTGTAATACGACAAACTCAACTTAGACGATCCAAGTTTATATTTAAAGCCCAAGGCAACCCCTAGTCGATAAGTCCACGAATCCCACCAAAAGGGTGGAAGTGTCTTACCTATTTAAGGCACTTATTTATGAAAGTACTCCATTTAAAGCGTCAAGAACGGCAATTAAGATAAAAATATAGGTTATTGTTTCCTTTTTTACCCGACTGACAGGACGGGTATTGTTTTTCGCGCGTATCTTGTTTGTTTGTAAATTTCTTTATTCCCATGTTTCTTCCAAACGGCTGGATGGATTTGGACAATTAAGGTATCGTTAGATTCTTCACAAAAACCCAAGTGTCCTTAGATAGGTATAATAAAAAAAAAAAAAACGGCGGACTTTCGGCGTCAAATTATAAGAAGTTAGATTTTTTTTTAACCAAACGTATTGTGTAGGGTATCAAAATAAAGGGAATCAAAAGGAGATTACATATATTCAAAAATAGATTATACATAATTTAATGGTTTCAAATTGTAAGTAGTTAATTTAATTTTTTTAACCAAACCTATCGAGTAGAGTATCAAAATAAAGGGAATCAAATGGAGATTACAAATATATACATAATTATGTTATATATTTCAGTTCTCATCAGTATTCTTAGTGCGTTGCTTATCTGTTGATTTTTTGCAGTCGGGTTATTTTAATTTTTTAATTATATTTACTTGTTGTAGAAGAGTACCGCACTAGGATTTTTTTAGACAGCATTAACAAAGCTCGCCGCGCTCCGCCTTCAAGCCTCGATTGGTTATGAAGCTATAGTACTCAATATAGGTGTAATACTGTTCATAAGTAGATTTAGTGTAAGCAAACAACAGCGCCACAATCATGCGGCTTAATGTTTGCTAAATCAAAACTATTTCGGAATGTTCTGCGCAGTGATGTCAATCTTTAGCCATTTTAGAGCAAAACTTAACTATTGTGTCTATTTTATATACCTAGTGACCTTTAAATCGTCAACTCACTACATTGGTATAGCAAGGGATAACTCAAATATTAACTCCGAAACAAAGTTAAATTAATGCATTTTGTTTAGGGTCTATGCCAACAAATTACGGGCAGGCCAACACAGTAACCTGCTTAAATATGAAAAACATTTTGTATTCAGGATCGCAAATGGTTGGTCTATTGTGTAACATGATATTTAAAACGTTTTTATATGGTACATAAGAGTTTAAGGTAAGTAAACGAACATGAATTTTGTTATGGTTATTATGTGTTATGGTAAATACCTACATACGTAAAAATATAAAACCTATCTTCCAACTTGTTATAATTTATGTAGAATATGTTGTTGATACACCATGTAAAATCAAGTTATAAAATGTATAAAGGTACTTTGTTTTATTTAGCGTGTATCATCCCACTGCTGGGCAAAAGCCTGCCCCTGATCCTTCCACTGCTAAGGTACTATAAGACAATTTATGCGTCAATTAAAAATGGCACATATTAGATAGTAAAAGTAGAATTTGCGTTACATTTGAACTGATTGGCGCAGGTATATTGTAATATTGAAACCGGCAAGTAAAAAGTGAAACGCAACTGAAATATTTGTCCGGGTAGTCGACGGGTAATCCCTACGTATAGCAATTTATAAGAGAGCGAAGGGAAAATACGCCGCTCTGGTGCAATTTCGCTATGATTTTCTATAATAATCTCTCGTAGGAATTCACCCTAGGCAAAATGTTTGGGTCACAGCTGTCTTTTTTACAAAAATCTAATAGGGAACAAGCTAGGTATATCTCGAAAATGCTAAAGTGACGGACCAAAATAAACTCGGTACAATATGAACCACATTAACTTTTTATTTTATTTGAAAGCACGTTTTCTAGCTTTCGTTCTTAGACATGTTTTATCAAAATCATATAAACTATTTCACTTAAATGAGCAGTGGCTAACTAAAGAACGATGGCAGCGAAACCTCGCACGCCGTAGCATGATGTTATATAGCCTATAAATAAATACACTATTAAGAGGGGACGCGGTCTGCGAGAAATTTGAAAAGTAGGTATTTGAAGTAGCTATTGCTGTCGCTTTGAGCCTGAGATTTAAATGTGTGAATGGATGGTCAACATGCGTAGTAGCCCCCCCCCTCCTCCCCACTAGCATCTTCCCCGCGCCCGTGTACCGGCGAGTCGGCGAAACTACATTTTGCATTTATTTGGTTTTTGAAATTTGGACCGATTTAAGCAAAAATGATCCAATCAACACAAACCTCATTTTGAGATATTTGACTTTAAAATTCATTGCAGTATTTCTCTGGCTGTCAAAATGAGGTTTGTGTTGATTGGATCATTTTTGCTTAAATCGATCCATTTGATGTCATCGTGCTACTTAGTTACCTACACTATATACTATATTGATTTTACGTGTACCTATGTAAATAATGGAAAAAATCGTAGTACTTAGTTTACCTCTATTTAAGATTTATAAAATATTTTATCGCTAACTTACATATGAATAAAATGTCCTGAGGGTTCTGTTCGAATTATAATATATTATTAGTTTTTATTAATGTCATTGTAATGGTAATTGAGATCATTGTTGTACTCGTAAATCAAAGGCACTCCTAATACAGCAAGAGAATAATTATGGTAAAAAGAAAGAAGAGGTAGCATGAAAACAATTTTCAGAAGAAACTAGATTGTCCGTCAACTTGGTTATTCGTCAACAACAATAAAAGTTTATAAGCTGCAAGTCTTGATGAACTTGTAAAATATTATGGCTCAATAAATATACAAATATAATATCGGTATAAAATTTCTGTTAAACTCCAGAACATGGAATAGAAACTAAAAAAATATGACTTATTTTGGCAAAATATCGAACCGAGCCCAGCAGTGGGACTTAATGGGTTGCTGATGATGATGATGATGATGATCGAACTTATCTAAACTAGATATTTCTTTTCACGAATGCAATTTACCCGTAAGCGAAAAGACTTAAATGACGATAGAATAAATGTCCTATTTATTGTTTTAAATTCTTTTTAGGGTTCCATAATCCATACTTCAAAAGGAAAAAAAACGAATCATTATAGGATCGCTCCGTTGTCCGTTAGTCTGTCAAGAATATTTTTCTCAAGAATGCGTACAATCAATTTTGGGACTAAACCCTAAAAATACTCGGGTCTGCAATCCCTTGGAATATAATAAAAAATCAGGGTTCTAAGTAAATGCAAGACATGAAAAGATAAAGCCGTTTATGCTCCATTTTTGCTGCATATCTTGACGATCAAAAAAGTCTAAACCTATAGGGTCTCCCCCTTGACCTAGAATCACGAAATTTGGCAAAAAGCAATATTAAGTTGCACAAGTAAAGCAAAAAGTCCGGAAACCGTAACCGTGTAGTTATATTATTATCACTGAATATATTAAAACTTTATTGGAACGGGTATAAGATACTCGTAAAACAATTTAATAAGAAAGAGAGTTTATTCCGGACTGATGTGAACTTTACGTGAATGTTTATTGAAACTTATAGCTATCCCGTTACCTTCTAATATCTTACATTTTAATCACAAATAATAAAAAAATGTACCTATAATCGTTCGGAACCCTCGGTGCGCGAATTCAACTCGCATTTTGCCAGCTATTTTAAATAAAATACCCACAACCTACACCACTCTTGCATCCATTATAATGCGTGTATATGAATATACTTGATAAGACTAGTCTTACTTTTAGAGCAGCCAAATCAAATCGTTGCTACCTGATCTGATAATCTTATTAACTTAATAAAAAAGTCGGAAATTAACCTTACAGTTTCACAATTTAATAAATAAAAACAGTAAATCATCAACATCGACATTGATGGACATCACTACAGTATCGATAAAAAAAATATCGACAGATACCACTTCCCTGGTCATATACATGTAAGTAACCCCCCTTACCTCAAGTCACCCCCGAAGAGTGCGATAAAGACAGCTACAGCTCATACAGATTTTAAGACAAAAATTTTGACGAAATCGACGTTTCGTATTCCCCTGTTTTCTCCTCGAAAACTGAGCCGATTCAATTCTTTTTTACATGAAAAAATCCAGAAAGAGTATGACTAGGTTCCTATCATTTTTTTTTATGTAAATAACTAATAGAATTCCTCTGGTAGTCCTCTAATTACGACAGTAAAAATACGGCAATTTTAGCAATATTTGGAGGCTCATATCTTCTTTATTATTAAGTTTTTGAAAAAAAGGAAATGATAGGGACATGCCTATAGCTGAACTTGATTTTTTCAGCTAAAAAAAATTACCTTTTAGACATTATTCAGGGAGAAAACAGGGGAATACGTTTGTATGAAGAATCGTGTGCCGCGTTCCCTCTTAAGCTTTATACTATTAGTATAGCTATAAAGATTTAAAGAATTTATTTATCTTATAAAAACTACACAAGTTCACTTATAATAAGATAAAATTACAATTTTCTCTTAAATTATCCACTGGTACTTAAACAAAAACAATACAATAATAATAATTGGATTTGGGGATGAATACGAATATTATAACAACACCTTGCACTTCCAAATCGGTCAAGCTATTTATGTGACAAGAGACAAGTGGAGCCGCGGACATTAGTTAGTGCATATAATTGAATTAGGCTATTAATTAGCTTTCACCTGATAACCATATTGCGATAGTACTATAAAAACGTTTGTTTTGACAGTTTACATCCGCCATATTGTTTTTTTTTGCTGACGTCACATAGCCTATGACACTCTGGGGGAAATTACAAATCTAAGGACACCTCACACTTTAAAATCTGCCAAGCCGTTCAGGCTACAGAAGGTCACAATGGAACAGAAATGCCCACATACATACTTACATACATACGCGTGAAAAACATTACCCTCCTTTTTGGCAGTCGGGTAAAAAGTTTTATTGCTTTATAAGTATTGATTTTTAAAGCAATTGTAATGTGTATACTGATTTTACAAAAAACTATTTTCTCAAAATCTATACTAACGTAATTAACTAATCTTACTTAATTTTGTAAAGCTTTGTTTGTTTGGTTGAACGCGTTAATCTCAGGAACTAGTGGTCCAATGAAATTTTTATTTTTTTTTAGTGTTGTATAGCATATTTATTGAGAAAGTATCTATAAGGCCAATAACATCACCCTACGACCAATAAGAGCTGAGTGGCCAAACAAAGAACGACTAGAGCGAAGCTGCGCGCGACATCTAGTGTACTTAATTATAGTTTGACAGTATATCGGCGACAGTTATGAGCGTGCTTAGTACGTGATTGTGCATCTAGATGGGGACGCCATTTATGAAGCATGGACTATGAATTTTATTTTCCTTGTATATGCGTTAAACAGGGAAAATCACGAACCGTCAACGGATATCATCATCATCATCATCGACACATATTTGTGCGATATTCCAATGCGGTTCAAATAGGTATAGTATTCTGATAGTTTATTTCCTATTAATATTATGCAAGAATAATGTTTTCTTCGCTTAATTTGATATGCAGAGTATTTAGTCTTCAACAAACTTAAAGTAGCAAAGTTGATAAATCCGAATTTTAAACTCCATTTGTTCCTTTCAAAACTGTAAAGCACAAATTTGGATTCTGAGCTGTCGGAATATTTTCGGCCAGAATTGTCAGTTTATTTAAAGTTAAAAACAGAACGTTAAAAAAATAGATGGATGTAGATAAAAATCCCATATTAATCTGTTTTTAATTTTCTATACAAAGAAACTAACTTCTAACAACTAATAACTTAAGCTGTAAAAATACCTCGTTCTAAGATTCGAAAAAGTTTACGATCCGGGAGCAATCGGATGAGTCAGAATCAGGGCCCTGGTATAAGAACATACAATCTGCAAGAATATGATTAGACAACAAAAACATTAGTTTAGCAAGACTTTAACTATATTCAACTGAATCTTACCAAACTCGCGGACTAGACAATAGTAAAATTGGTTTCGTAATAGTTTGTCAAGGCAGTTTGTTACTGCGAGGACGTTATAAACTGGACTTGCATTCTCAGCAATTTTGACAAATATTGCAACTTTCTGCGCCCTACAAAACTTTGTTAACTGGAACTCAATAACAAGTTGCACTTCGTATTTTCAAAGAAGAATTTAAGGAATAGAAAATTTTCAACAATGACCTTTTGCGATTTTGATATTTATATCATAACTGAGTTCTTAAACTTCAACTATATACTAGATCAAAGTTAATTTAAAAGATGTACAATTCCACGCAACAGACACCCCGCCACAAAAACAAACGACAAGATTCAATTGAAGACATTTTAATGCAACAAATTAAATTACTTTCAAGCGATCTGTCTTAGACATTTACAGTTGAAAAGGGAAAAGAATGTGAAACAGGTTCAGTGTACCTTTATCTGTCTTGAAGCAAAGCAAAAAACATAAAAGCTTACTTTAGATAGCTTACTTTTATATCGCGGTCTTTGAGCGCGGCGACCGAATCAAGAAATTCCGTAAGGAAAATAAACCTAACACTCCCCGACCGGCACAGCCGTGCGGCGCGGTGTTGAAAGCCGTGCATCGTCTAACGTCATTTCAGTTCGGCAGACTTCGGCACGGTGTTTGTGTGGAGTAGCAGTCATATGCCAACTAGCTCGTTTTGCGAACTGGCGCTATTCGCCAACTTGAGCCTTTGGCCAACTTGAGCCATTTGCCTACTGCGCTATTTAGATACTGTCACTGTGTAGGTACAGTTCAGATGAGCAGTTTTAGTTTTTCACGGCAGACTATGATAAGTATATACAAGATATAAAATACTCCTTGGTATCAATCTCTATTTATAGTACTTACAGGAAAAAAGAAAAATAAAAACATATTCTTATTATTGCCATTCATTATTGTTCCTGTATATTTTCGTATTGAATTTTAATATAATAAATAGTTAGAATATAATGTATTCTGCTGCTGGGTCTAGTAACTCTGCCCCAGATTTGGCATTTGTTAAAAGTAAAAGAGGTGGAGATGTTCTGTTACGAGCTGGTTATCGTTATCTTTTTTCTAAACGAAATTTGGATGAATCTACATGGCGTTGTACATATCGCACATGTTCCGGGAGCCTAACTTTAAGCAGTGACAAAAAAAATATACGTCGTGAATTAGGTCATACTTGCATACCGGATTTTAAGAAAAACGAAGTTGAGAAGACCATGGATAAAATTAAACAAAGAGTATCCAATGAGTTTAGTGGTCTTAAGGCAATTTTTGATGAAGAGACATTGCATTTAAAAAAGAAAGGTGATAATTACGTGGAATGTTTGCCAACTTTTTATGAAAAAAAGGATTCGCTTCGCCGGGCTAGAAATAAGGCCTTCGATGTTATTAAAACAAAATTTGATGTATTACAAGATATTAAGCTTCCCGAAATTCTTACGAAATATTTTTTTTGTTAATTGACGATAGCGGAGAGGAAGACAGGATTTTAGTTTTCATGTTGAGGGAAATGGAAGCTGAACTTGAAAATATGACTGTATTTTTTAGTGACGGTACGTTTAAATCTGTACCAAATCCATTCGTACAGCTATATACGATACATGCGGATTTTAACAGTACAGAGGCGTCGACGTATATTCTACCAGTTTTTTTTGCTCTGCTGTCTAACAAATCGCAAAGAACATATGTTAGACTGTTTACACTTATCAAAGAAAAGGTGCCTATGTTTAATCCTGTGACATTTAAAACGGATTTCGAAGTTGGTGCAATCAACGGGATCCGTGAAGTATTCCCAAATGTTTTAGTTACAGGCTGTTTTTTTCATTTTCGCCAAGCCCTTTGGAAAAAGGCTCGAGTTTTAAAAGTACATGAGAAGCCCGAAGTTGCTAATCATATTGCAAGATGCGCTGCACTAGCACATTTACCAGCGCAATATATATCTGTAGCTTGGCCTCTCATTTACGAAGACGCACCAAGTGACACTGAAAACTTTAACGAATACTTCATTAAACAATGGATGCGTGAAAATTATATAGGTATTATAAGCTGCTACGAAGAGCGCCATCGTACCATCAACAGTTTAGAAGGTTGGCATTTCAAAGTTAACAATAAATGTCACAGAAAGAAAACAACACTTATTGAGCTAATTAATGTACTCCGCGATGAAGCAATTGATAGCATATTTCAATTAAATAGAGCAGGTGCGTATCAAGAAAATAATAACCGTGAAAAGAAGTCGGCCCTTAAAGACAGACGCATAAACAATATAGTCGCAGACTTTTTAGAAAAGAAAATTGAACTTAAAAAGTGTGTCCAACGCTTATCAAATATAAAATAAGCTATAAAACATTTTGATCAGATTACTGATAGTCTATGTAATATCAGTACTCATTCGGCTTTACAATATATACTTATGTACTTATTGTAATTCTTATTGTAAATAAATGTATTTGTCATTAGCTATAATAATTTTACTTACTTGTTTAACTTTTGTAATTAAGTGTACAACACAGTATCTAAATAGCGCAGTAGGCGAATGGCTCAAGTTGGCCAAAGGCTCAAGTTGGCGAATAGCGCCAGTTCGCAAAACGAGCTAGTTGGCATATGACTGCTACTCCGTTTGTTGGAGGTGTGCATGCGACTTCCACATAACAAGGAATTAGGCTGTCGTTTTTAAGGGTTATGTAGAATAAAGTATAAACAATCGTTTGATGTAATCACGAACAAATACGGTGTTATAGTTGATAAAAACGAAAAACTATAAAAAAAATCATATCTTTCGTCCCAGTCATAGCAAATAAATAGAAATTGGTGAAATGGTAGGTTAGTGTACGGACAATTCATATAATTAATAGAAACTGGTATATATAGTTCAGTTTTTTTAATAATATTTTTTTTTTTCATTTTTCATCAGGCCGATATTACGAAACTTTGATATTTTTTATAAAAAAAAACTAGAAGTCGTATCAAAGTCGGAGTTGAACGGAATGACTAGAAAGGATGTAAACTATCGATTTTTTAAATAAAAACACAATAGAACAAAAATCGTGTTCCTGCGACACTGTGTATACGGTATCTATCATCTATGTACAACAGTGAATAGCTGTACACGTAAAATTTGTGTATAAAGTGTTTTAAATATGAATAAACAAAGAGCATTTATTTCCGAAAAAAAAGAATTGCATAAATATCACAATTGCATAAGTTGATAAAAAATGCTATGCAATAGCTTTACCGCGGCATTTCCCGAGTGCCACATTTATATTTTTAGTTATATATATGTAGTTATATTATGTTGAGTGTAATCTATGGATCTGATGGTCTAAAATGTTATTTTAATTTATTTAGAATGGTAGCGTCGAAAGGTTCGGAGGTCGAGATCTTTTGTTGTTGATGGTACTGTTTAAAAATAACTAGGTTTATTCAAATTAAGTTCCCGCAACCTTGGTGTAGAAAGCTTGTTTAATCCGATGTTAATGTAGTAGGTAGTTCAAAGCCCTCAATGACAAGCAGCCCAATAATGTAGATCGGTAACTTAAATGGTAATTGAATTGGCTCTCTTTCCTGTTTATTTTATTCATTTATGTACGGACCTAGGTAAAACAAAAAATAAAGAACCAGTAAGGGGACGTTTATAGGATGTAATTTAAAAAAAAGGAATGAGTAGAAACTAACCGATAGAACCTATGTTTATTTCTCATAGTTTTGGATGAATAGATACCTCAATAGGTGAAAATAGAGAGGTTATGGTGTATCCTAACGGTCTGAAGTTCAGCCTTTAAGGCGTACATCTAGTTTCTGAACAATACAAGGTAATAACTATCAGAAAACAATTATGATTCAGACACGTGAGTTTTCTATTATAGCAAATTCCGATGTAGTGTCCTCGTCCACAATAAAAAACAATTTTGTACTTACTATGTACACACCACGGCCATCAATTTCTTCAGTCCCCCCGTAGCAAAATCAATAATTATTTCACACCCACCTATTTGAATTTGAATGTAAACTAAATCGGGATATTCTTTGAAAAATTTAAGCAGAAATAAACTTTGTTTGGTACCTATTGTTACAAATATATAAGACTCCTTAAAGGTGTTGCTTTTCATTAAAATTGTACACAATCGGTACAATAGCAGAATTTTTTGATATTTTTCTTACTTGATTACCTCTGAACAACACATAAACAATAAGTTGATATCACGTAAATAACGTCCAAAACAATAGATGTCAATGCTTAAGCCCATTAAGGGAGGTGTAAGGTGCCTGAGAGTACAAGGTGAACAGGGCAATCGTGGGTGTTGTCATCCAGACAGTATTGTCTTTAAGTACATTGTACCTGTCTCAGGGCAAAGGATTCAGTCGTCAATGTATTTATCTTCTTATAATGATTTGATTATTGTATCATTACCCTATTATAACTAAAAGAGTAACATTCTCCTTATTTAAATGTGACTTTTGTGATTAGTAAACAGTACACTGCTCGCTAAAAGATAAGACCACCTTAATGAAAGAAGGAAAATTAAATATATAAAGTAATCGAGCGTTCGAGTGTTATGGCGCGTGTTGGGAGAGGCTTATGTCCAGCAGTGGACTGCAATAGGCTGAGATGATGATGATGATGATGATGAAAGCAATCAATTTACAAATACACACATACGTCGAAAAATTATTAATTTCAAAAATGTTATAATAATTTTTTAATTATAGTTTTCATAATCCCTGCAATATTTATATTAATCCATTCCTTTGAAACGTACCCAGACCGCTATGGTACAACAGTCAAAGCATCCAGTGCTTTGACTGTTGGCACCACACAGACTGACATTAACATCATGTCGTTCGGAACACTGTTTAAAATATTTCGAGGATAAAATTTGTCAACAAAATGTATACAAATTTCGCCCCGCAATGTACGTCAAAGGTAAGTTTATCAACGTTTGGAATTCAGTTTGTCGATCAGACGCTGAAACGAGCTGTAGGGTACCACTCGTTTAATGTGTTGGTACATATTTCGTATTTTCCGTTACGTTAAAAGTTACCTATTTGCTTTGACGTGAAGTGCCGTGGTATATTAAAGCTTAGGAACTTTTAAATGTGTATGACGTGAGAAAAACAAAACTAATTTGACGATGATCAGATTTGAAACCCGTTGAGTGTGGTGTGATACATTGAACAATTTATTAAGGACTTACATCACCCTGGCCCCTAATTTCCAGACATATCTAAAAGGACGAAAGCGTAAGTGCCTACACATGATTAATAATTTAGTTAGTAGCCTTTTTTTGAGTTATATTTATTTTTTTTATTGGAAATAATATTATATTTAAAATGATGCAAGTACATACTTTACTAAACTAGCTTTGTCCGCGTGATATTTCGATAATATTAATCTCCAACTATTTGATGATCATGATCTCCAACTATTTATATAAACAAAATCAACGTAAAAGAAAGAGAAACAAAAAACACAGCTTCCTATTTTTTGTAAGACAAGTTCCGCCCTGTTCTTCTAAGTGTGTGGCAATCGATCCCATCGGCAAGACGATGTGAATAGCGAGGCGATCATCTTAACTGCTGCGCCACAGAAAAAAATTTTTACACATTTGTAAAGTCAGGATTATGAGGCATTTGGCATTTCGTAGTAAAGCAAATACCAAATAGGAAACTTGTGAACCAACATTTAATTTTAATTAATTAATATTTCAAAAATCAATGCAGCAGGCTAGTACTGCTAATTCGATATATTTATACATAAGCGTGTGCTAATATAACTACTCTTACTTTATAATTAATGTTCCTAGAGTTTAATAAATACTTTGATACTCGTAGTACTACAATAGGTAGGTATGTACATAATACAGACAGGTATAATAAGCATATGTGCCCAAAAGGTGGCGATATATTATATTAGTATGGTAGGTATATCTCAATATTCGTACCTCATCTCTGCTACAACGTGTGCTGTTACCATTTCATTTAGGTAGAAATAAAACATTTTAAAACTGCGAAGTTATATTATTATACCTATACTTTATTCGGGCTGAAGTGGACGTTGAATGTTTATAAACAAATGACTGTAAAATGCTGCCAAACCTACAAAAAAGATTTTATTTTATATAAACATTTCTAAGTAATCCAAAAGATGATTGTATTTTTAATTGATTTTACAAAAACAAACATTAAGAGATGGACAAATGTTGTTATTGTTTATTCTACTATACATCCAATTCGGCACGAGTACAGCTGTTGTCAACGGCTTCACCCTATGTTAGGCGTATGTCCAGCAGTGGACGGCATTGGGCTGATATTATGATGATGAACACATTTAGACATTAAGTGGAAAATGAGAATTTTACTTCATATAAGAAATAGTAGCCGTACTAATGGAATCTCTTATGAAAAGTTATGTTTTTATCAATTTAGAACAGAACAGCAATAGATTTCATTGTTCTGTGGGTTCTCAGGTGCAAACACGCTCTCGTGTTGTAATCCTATAGTCATCTCTGGCTACAATGTAGAATTATGTCGTCATACCATACAAATTCTGATACCGCACAGGTATGTACCCACTGGAGAAAAAAAATCCGTCACAAATGCCTATTATTTTATTGGTTACAAACTGAATTAATGTAAACATTAGTATTGGTGGACATAATTTTAAATTTAATTCGATTCACACAAGAATATTGGTGAGAACCAAGAACTTTTGCCAAAAAAAAATGCCAAGTTTGTAAGTGTGTCTTTAAATCTTCTTTTTAACTTATTACCTACGTGGCAAATACGTGGCGGTGATGTGTCACAATCCATTGTCATTTGTCACATGACAGCTGACAGTTTTGACGCATAACCGCATCCACGTAAAGGCGCACTGGTCTTTTAAGCTTTTAATTTGTCCAATGTCATGATTTTGTTAGGTTTGTCAATATGTATAATCAGGCCTATTAGAATATTATTTGTAATTATAAAAAAACACCGCACACCTTAGTCGACTTACAAACTTGATTTAATTTTAGGTCACAGTAGGTTTACAGGATATACAATACATCTAGTCTGAGGAAGTCATCTAGGCCGTGACGGCGCGGCGACGGCATCGTGTACACGAGCCCTAACTGCTTAAAAAATATAAAGATTATAACTGCATAAACTTTTTTTTTATTTGTTTTAGTTTGTAACGAAAATTAATTTTTTTTATGAAGTGTTTTTTTTTTGCCGTTCGGAAGTTTTCCAATACCAACTCAAAAGTCAAACTTCCTATTGTTTTAAGATATTAGTTTTATACGGTTTTGTAATAAAAAGAACTTGTCATGGGTCTTAGGCCACACCGTGCGAAGCATGTAAGATTTATTAGATCAATTAATTATTTGAGTAACTAAAATTCAATATTTAAAATAAACTAATAAAACTGTATACAATTAAATATAACACTAAAAATAGGTTGAATATTTTTTTCAGAGAAAAGCGTATACCCTATATTATTTCCAAGATAAAATAATTAACTTAGGTACCTACTAAAATTAAAAATTAATAACACTAGGCAACAAAAAAATCTTTGATTTTTTCCCAAATCAAAGATTTTTTTGTTGCCTAGTGTTATTAATTTTTAATTTTTCCCAGATATCTTTTTGTGTGATTCGGAATCACCATGCTTTAAATAACTTAGAACAGTAAATAAAACATCTCAGTTACGTATAGTTTTTAATAGAAATTTATTTTTAATTTTAACAATTTTTGATGGTTAGTTTAAAGTAAATATATTATTTAGACATAAAAAATGAACTTACTTTTGTTCTTTTGGCCTGCCTGTTGTAAGAAGAGGTTGTAGTCTCTCTAATCAAAAACCAACAGTAGTCTGCAAGCATTGCAGTCGTCCATTTTCCCTGATAACGCTTTTCTATTGAACCAATTTCTTGATGAAAGCGGTGAGCGCTTTCATCAAGAAATTGCTGTCCTCATCACTCACTGCATCTAGATTTTATTTTAAAAAATCTAGGTGTGAGTGCAGAAAGTGCATCTTTAACGACATATTGCAACCCAATTCTTTGTGAGCATTTAACAATTGATTTATTAGGCTTTCATATTGAGGTGATCGTTTGTTTCCCAAAAAAAATTTCGTGACTTGAACAAATGCCGTTGATCTGTTGATTTTTTGCAATCAACCCGACTGATATTAATTTTTTTGATTATACTCGTATTTACATGTTTGCTTTATTTTTGCTTGCAAGTAACATTAGTATAGTGACAGTTGTCATGCCTCGACGTCAACAGAGTCTTACTGAATTTTAATGAGGTCGTATAGTCGACCTCATTAAAATTCAGTAATGCTGATAATAACCGGATTAGTTCCGAATAAATGCTTTATTTATTAAAAAAAAAATGCCACCAATATAGGAAATCTAGCTTTGTAATATTATCGTGTAAACTATAATAATTGTATTTAAAAAAAAAAAGACAACGCACTCTTTAGGGACCAAGCCTTGAGCCGTGGGGGACTTTAGAAATACACATAATAGGTTCCTAATTAATGGACTCGAAGGACACACAAATATTTGCCTCGTGCCTCTGGATATATATAATATTCTTTTTCTTTCCTGTTACTTATCCCGACGATTTATGGAATAATTTGTTATTTAGTGAAGGTATAGAATTACTTTATTGGAAATAACACGTGTGTTTATCGTAATTTCACCGATTTCTAAAGGCCAATAACATGATTATCAGTGCCATATTAAAATATTGTAATAATTTATACCTACCAGATATTGTTTGTGTGATATATTTATGAATTTTTAGAGTATATGCCTACACTTTTTAAACACTTGCATGGATGTGTTGGACCTATTGTGTTCAGTTTTAAGTTAGAGGCTTTAAAATTCGCCTCGATTTTGAATTTTCCTTTACTCACAATGCTCTTATCTGTTTAAACCTTAAAGCCAAAGCCTCAATCCGTCACTACACGGACGTAATAGTTTCTTTGAGCTACTGAATTTCAAACGTCACATGAGGTACTTCAATCCAATGTGAAGCTAGATCTAAAAGCCAACTGCAATTTGGTAAACTATTTTAGTAGCAAAATTCACCCCGTATTCGGTAACAATTTATAGATTAAACTCCGACTGGAGTACGATAGTCCGTATTAAGATTTGAGTGGGCTCAAAATAATCCAAACGATGGAAGCTAATGTGTAAAAATGGAATTGTACGTAACATAATAGCCTTTGCCCAGAGGCTAAGAGATCTCATTAGTAGGATAAATTGATTATTTGTAAAAATAAAGAAGTGCCTGTGTATTGGCAGCTAGTTAGACATGTTTGTTATAGTTCTCGACGTTCTCCACTCATTCATATTACGAATTTTGTCGGATAAATACATTGTTCAGTGCCACTCCAGTGATGTACAGGTGAGGTTTATCATATATTTAATCTATGTATATTGTATATGTATATTACGGGGTGTGTGGATAGCAAATAAAAATATTTATTTTCCATAATTTTTATATTAAGTCAAAATTAGAAAACAACAATGTCCTATTTCATTCTAATTAGAGCTGCAGCGCAGCGGCTCTCTAAGTGTGTTGTACACGGTAAATATGCTAATTGCCACATTGCTAAAGAGAACTGCGGTCTGATCCCCACACTACCTATCAATCACTAATCACTAGCGTATTGTTTTAAAGATAATAGCTTCCACCGAGTACACTTAACGAACTATCAAAGCCAGAAACGGAATTTAAAACTATTTAGTGGATACTTGCCCTGATATTTTTATTGAAATCAATCAAATAGCTGTTTTTTAGTTGTAAAACATTGGTCTATTGGACTATTAGGGAGAAAAGAAAAATAAAGGAACGAAGGATTTTAATTCTCTACCCCTAACAAACGCGACGACACAGGCGACATCGGGAATAATAAAATTAACAGTCGGACTACAAAGATAAATCAATAATACTCAAAATTACATGTAAAAATATAACCTATTTTAGTCTCAACAGTAATCCACTTTTTAACCGTCTTCCAAAAAGGAGGAGGTTCGAATCGGATTGTTTTTTTTTAATGTTTGTTACATCAGAACTCTGTCATTTACGAACCGATTTTGAAAATTGTTGTTTTGATAGAAAAGGCATGCTTCCTCTTTGCTTACAAATAAATTTTAAGAAAAGTACCAACCGCGAGGGTGAAAAAATAGGGGAAGAAATTTGTAACGGACTCGAATCAGCTAGTTATGAATACATATTATATACTTACTAACAATCAAGTAAACAAATTATGATCCGTGTTTTGTTGATTTACAAGGAAAATCATTATACACTTTATATATATATTTCTAATTGGTGATGAAGGGGGAGTTTAGGGGTGGCCACCCCGGCAAAGGGGGACGAAACAAACGTTATTTTTACGCTCAGATACACCGTTTCAGAAATATGTCATAAAAGGTTTTATATTACTTTTATCTATTATATTAAGAGTAGGTTGACTTTCACGGTGCGGTGTGGTCGCCTCGCCACTTACATAGCCGCACCGATTGACGTGGGTTCGAGTCCCACACGAGAATATTATGTTTCGATTCTGTGTGTACCTGTGTTCTTTGTGTGTTTGTAAAGTTCCCGCGACACAGAGCTTTGTAACATATTGCAGGCGTCGGCTTTAAAAAAAAAGTTTTGGTTAGGTTAGTATGTGTGACCCAATGATATTGTATTACAATATCATTGGTGTGACCAGAATCGAACTGCTTGCGTGCGTTGTAGTAATTGAAGCATTTTTATGAGTAGGTTAGGTTGGTCTTTTAATTGGACTCTCTTTGCGACATCCCGACTATTCCCGACCCTAGTCATTATATTATACATGCCGAGGCTAGAAAGTAATAATTACATCTATACTAATATTATAAAGCTGAAGAGTTTGTTTGTTTGTTTGGTTGAACGCTAGGATCTCAGCACGAGGGCAATGACCTCGGGTAAATACGTTGTTCCCAGGGTAACCAATGTATATGGAGATAGAACACTCAAAAAACGTATCCCATACTTATTAAATAGTTTACCTATAGACATAAGAAAAGAGCCTGCATATTCAAAATTTAAAAGTAAAGTAAAAAAATATTTTATAGAATCCTTGCAAAGATAATAATTTACACCTATACCTACAATAGAATTTAAACATGTTTATTCAATAATTTTAATCAAAAGTCTTACAATGTATAAACTCCATTTTTCATGTTTTTTAATAGTACTAAGTAAATAATATAATTATGTGATAAATACATTTCGATTTCACAGTCAAACTGTACTAAAATACAATTTAGTGAAACAAGATTTTTAAATTATAAGACATACAATGTAACTAATAAATAAATCAATAAATAATAATAATAATAGTGGTCCAAGTTGTTTCGTGTGGTTTTGTGTTGGAATCAGGTGTAGCTAAGAACTTGAATTCTGCTAAATACAATTACCCACGCAAAAATCAAAAACAGAGCGACGATATACCTAGAAAATTCTGAGACAAAGCAGGTCTATATCTAGGCTGTTTGTTATTAAGGTTTAATTCAATTACATTTTATACGTACTACATAAATACCCATACGGTGACGATCCAATGTTCCAGAAAGTATAGTAGTAATAGTATACATTATGATACAAGTGCGGTAAGTTGATAATTACAGCCGAGGCGATATTGCTAGCCCGAGCCGTAGGCGAGGGCTACAAGAAAGCAGAGGCTGTAATTATCAAACCGCACGTGTGTCATACGACGTTTTATAACATATTTGGGAGGAAATAAATAAAATTCGGACTTTCTTAGAAAAAAACAAATACAGCGAAAAGAAATAGCGCGCGGAATTATTTTTACTTGTCACAAATTATCGATGCGCGCGCATCAGCGCTTTTTTTTTAAGGCAAAAACACAAAAACAGCCAGTATTACTAATAAAGTAAATTAATATTTTTGTGTGTTTTAGTACAGATAAATGGTTGTAATTTATGGTCTAAATTAATAAATTTAAAGTTAGCTGTTTATTTTATATAATTATATCTTATTTTATCTCCCAAAATTTATTTTATTCATAAAAAGTTGACCACTTTTCTGACATAAAAACTCTTTGCTAAGATTTAAAAAAATAGGTACCGTTCGTTACGTACGGAGCCCCTTGATTATTAGTATGTGAGCATGAGAAGCCGTGCAATTTACTTTACATTACCGCACTAGTGCGTAATGAGATACATTACAACACTGAAATTGGTGAAATAAGAGACCCTTTACGAGCAAATATGTTATAAAAATATTTACTTCATAATTGCATATTTAAATAGTACAAACGCCTATCATATTTAAAAAATAATACGTATTTATAATTGCTTTTCACACTTATTGACAAGAAACCATATAAAACGTAGTTGAGGCTACGCAGGAGACTATAAATAATGTGATACAAAAGTACCTATCACAAACAAAAGAGTTACTAAACATACTTTATTGAGAGGAAAATAAGTATCAAATTTTGTTACATTACAAGTCTGGAAGTTTGCAGGTACTGATAGAAACGAGGCACTTGTTGAATATTATACAAGCTATTTTTTAACATGCTGATAAATTATTTTATTTTTGTTTAAGACAGTCTTGATTATCACTGTAACCAACAGAAAACTAAACATAACATTACTTACATTTAATTATAATAACAGAATTTTAATTATAATATTTTTATTAACCGCCGACGAAGAAGATTGGTGTTATAAGTTTGACGGGTCTGTGTATGTCTGTGGAACCGTAGCTCAAAAATGTAGTTTTTTTTTTAAGGTGATATGTATTAACTACCAGTTCAGAACAGGGTTATAAAATAAAAGAATATATTTGCTAGTTACATTATCCACGTTTAATTATTTAAATTTAGTTATAAAGTACAAATATCAATCACATCCCTTTGTTTTCTATTCCACATAATGTATTCACTACTTTATCCTTTCTGTCGTTATATTAATCATTATTACAATAATAGTCATGCATATTTAATAGTACTTACGTTTTAACAATAATATATTATCACTGTAACACTATAACTTTAGATGTACAAATATATGTTTATCACTGTGACACTACAACCTCAGAACACAAGTTGACACCTCGACGACTTTTACTAGAATGGCACAACTGCCACTCCGTTGAGCGCGCGAACGGCAAAATAGCCGTTGACAATAAATTGAGTGACTGTTTTAATAAACGATAGTAGCGACATCCGTTATGCCGCTATTATGTTTAGTATCCAATTATGTCTCTATTATGAGTTAGGATTAAATTATATATCTAAACACATATATATATTATTATAAGGCTAACAGTTCGGCCATCCTTAATATTATTTTTAACAAGCTTATGCCCGCGACTTCGTTCGCGTAGATTTTGATATTGACATTGATCTTTATAAATACTTTGTTTAAAGTGATGATCTTAAAATTTGAGATGTCCCCCACTACAGGGGTTGACTCTTACATCCCTTAGGGCTTAATTAGAGTCCTATTTGCGTAGTCGTTTTCGTACTAAACGTCCATGAAAATCGCAAATGATCATAGTCATAGTCATGTCTAACCGATAAGATCCAGTGTAAGCTGAACCCTATTTTATATAGTTGACCATGTAGATCTGAGGTCAACTTAGGTTGGATGTCAATATCCCCGAAACGGAGCATTTTTAACTTATAATCGAAAATGATTATGATCGATATGAACCGATTGCAATGAAACAAAAACTAAATGCTACTTCAAGTTACGCTCAATCTTTGTGTATAAATGTTATCTACATGGCTTTCGTACATTTTACGTGATGTCCCAACAAATAAACAGACAAAAATTTGAAAAATGCTGGAAATGTGTTGTTGTCCTTTAACACCCTGGCTATTTTTTTCGGAAATTTTTTTGATGTAGTTAAACGACTTTTCTACAGATTTATTATATGTTTATGTAGATAAATATAGTATTGTATAATTACGTTTATATCTCTAGTCACGTAACGTGTACCGCATCTGATATTGACAGACGTCTTTATTTACATCTAGCATGTCATATAAGCCTGCCATTTCAGACATCGACAGACGCCACAGACGCTCTCACCGGCAGTTACCGAGAACATTTGTAAACTGGCACCTAGATCTATAATAAGTATCATCTATCATCAATCAAAAGATACAGCCGTTTATCCTTCATTTTTGTCGATAATCTTGACGATCAAAATAGTCAAACCTATAGGGTACTCCCGTTGAGCTAGAATTATGAAATTTGGTACGAGGCAATATTAAGTTGCATAAGTAAAGTAAAAAATCCGAAAACGTGTAGTTATATCACTGAATATATTACTACATTGGAAAGGGATATAAGATGATAAGCCTGAACAATTGACTAAGAGTGAGAGTTTATTCTGAACTGACGTTACATAAAGGAATGTTTTCTTCTAGTAAAATTATCTGTCTCCAGTATTTAGAGTACTTTCTCTACAGGTGGCATTACAAAATTCCACCCTGTGTACATATAAGCCCAGCAGTGGGACGTTTATGGGTTGAAATGGTGATGATTTACGTTTATATAAACGCAGCTAACGCACCTCATGGTTACTGTTATTATTATATCTTTATTTTTAATTTTGACTGTTTATTGCTCTCCTGAGCGATTAATTTTGTTATTGAGTTTATTATATAGAAAAAAATAGTAGTTCCTTATATAATGAAAACACCCTTTACCAATGTTTGACCGATGTTACACTCGGTTTAAAAAATAGCCTTTGTGTTAATCCCGGGTGCCAGTTAACTCGGTTAGAGCGTCAGGGCGTAACAAATATATTATAATAATATATGTAACACATTAGTGTTTTTTTTTATTGCCTAATGTGGCAGACGACGCAGACATGCAATACCATGCTCCCATACATATCAAAGGACCACAGAGAGTTCACATTACCAAACGTAACAGACAGTGCTTGTTGGTAACATTAATGAATATAATATCAATGTCCAAAGGATACGTCCAATTATAATTTCTGAGAATAGTATACCTACGTAGTGATTACACTGTTCGCACAATTTTTATAAACGTTGAAAATGTTTTCTTCTTTTTTTCTACGAACTACTTTGATCATTCACTAATTGTACCCGCAGCAACCGTCTCAGAACTTAATACCCACCTACTTAGTGAATGAGAAATATTTTCAGCATAACTACAGTAAATTTTCTACTCAGAATATGGTAGGTACATAAAACAGTTATGTTAAAACCTTCTATTTCTGCCTACATTCTCATGAAAATGATATTAATATTTTTAATAATTTAAAAGCTTTGTCTTCTAAGTCCCCAATAAATGTATTTACTGTCATATTTACTTAATAAAACGTGTTACATACTAATGAGAAGACGTGGTTACTGAAAAAAAGTGTTCTTGTGTTGTTAAACGTTTAAAATATTACTTAATTATCACTAAAGTGCTTCTATCAAAATTAGATAGTGTACAGTGAGACTGATAACATGCTTGTGACACGATTGATTGACACAACACCTATTAACTCACGTAGGTATAATGTGTTTTAAAGCCAATATAATTAACGTACCCGAAGCTATCTATAGAATTCCATATATACATCCGTCCTATTCTCTTCAGAGCTAGTCTAACCAACTCACTGTATAATTCGAAATGCGACTGACTAGCATTCAATGCAATCAAAGCCACAGCTACCCCTACATAGCTCAAGCTAATGCAAAGTTCATATTAATTTATCCGATTGAAACTGGAAATTAATTTTAACATAGGTAGTGATACCTACCAATTTACTGAGGACTTTATAAATTATATAACATAAAAGGATTTAGAATGTTATCCTGAATTTAACCTTTAGATTTTGAAAGACGATTACTGTACTATATTTTATTGGATACCTATCGAAATATATTTACAATTCAAATACCAATCAAAAATATTTTGTTGACACCTCAAAATACTATTTTAGGTCTATTAGTATGTGTTTTTTTTTTTAGTTACTATCCTCATCGTTTTATCATTTTTATTAGCTTGGGGTGAATCGCGGAGGTCTCATTTTGAATTCCTGAGTCGAGAGTTCCTCTTGAGTCTTGAAGCTACGTCTTAAAGTCACATTATTACTAAAGACGACGACAGAATACATACATACCACTGAACCTTCAAGACTTTTTTTTGTTTTGAAATGACTGTCGCTTCTAATAAAAATAAAATCACAAAAGCAACCCAGTTTTATTCAGTTTACAGTTTTAGATATTTATTTCCCCTATACAATTTCCAACAAATAGAACAAGACTATAAATAAAATGAGATTTCACAACCACAAGGAAAAAACTGTCAGTTAACATTATCAGCTACGGCAATTGCTCTCAGCAGGCGTCATTATTTAATGGAATGTTCAATTATATTAGAGTTAATGCCAATGTTGAAAAATCAATACCCTAATAATAATGTTGGAAAATTTCCGATAGGTATAATGTTTTGTATACCGATGTACTAACTAATATGTGTAAAAATGTATCTAATATTTGGTGATACACACCCAATAAACACCTAGCTGAATACGTAAACAATTTATATTAAAGCTGTTAAGTTTATACAACAATGTTTTATATATGCGCTCGACGCGGTGAGACGCCGTGACGTTGCAATGCAACAGAATTATTAAATATGCTTCAATGAACTTTCCTAGAAATTTCAGTTAAAATAATTTGATTTTCCATGATAGCGCAAGCGCCATCATCAGCCGGCAGCTCACCTCGTGCGGACGCTATCTCTAGGGTTGTTTTAGTTTAGCAGCGAGCGCCCGACTAACATCGCACGCGCGGTACCACGTTCACGATTTGTTAAACTTAGCGGTTGACACTTTGTTATTGTGACCAATGTAGTTCAGTGACTGAGATGGTGAACGTCGTTTTCCATCGATATTATTGTGTGTACAGTTATCGACGTTGAAGTGTAAATGTGTTTACTATGGAAAGAAACTAACTAGGTATGATTTTAATTTGTTTATGTAATTAAGAGTTACAAACTAGAAGGTATAATTGTCGGATATGATTATTAGTGACAGTGCAAGTTATTAGTGATACGATGCATAGGTTCGCAGACCGTTTAGTGATTCGTAAGTTAATTAGCGCGGTGCCTTCAATATTAATAAATTACCTTGAAACTACTGATTTGTGAAAACCTTGATATTTTGATTACAAATTTTGATATATACGTATTTCTTTCGTAGTTTGTATCCGATATTTTTTTACTCTTCTGTAATGTACAGGGTACAATACAGGGTGGAACAGAAAAAAGATATAAAAAGATAAAGATAAGATGATAAGAAATTCAGACATTATTTTATTATTTATTACAAGTTTTACAAGTTTTGTTTACATTACTTAATCACTTTCGATTCACCTGTTACCTTTAAATTAGCATTTTAACCAATAAAAATGCAATATACTGACTACGGTCTGGTTCGCGCCACTTGACAATGTGCCTAGCATCATATCCAATTACTTACCTCCTTTGATTCCGGGAGCTTTAATTTTCCATAAAGTAAAATTGACGTACCTGTAAACAAAGAAAGCTGATATTATATATACTGTACTATGTTAGAATAAACTGCAATATGCTGTATTGAATCGGGCAGTGAGCCGTAAGCAAATCAATCCAAGGCAATTTAGAACCCTAATTCTATTAAAGCTCGTCCGGTCCGTCTATATTTATTACTACGCATCGATATCGCTCTATGCAAACAATTTAATAAATATACTAGGGTTAGTAACTCAAAAAAAACTTCACGCTATGTCTATTGGGAAAAAGATCACCTCATAACAGTGCCGAGTGTTGTAGATTCGATCCTATCAGTAGGTAAATATAATATTTGTAAAGAGAAAATTGTTTTGAGGCCGTATTTAATCCGTGTCCATTGATGATAAACACCTGTTTTTAATAATCCTTCTTTTCATGTAACAGGTATATGTTTCAGCAAAATGTACCTTTAAATAAGAACAAAACAAAATCATGGCAAATTTCGCTGAAACTCATGGGCTGGATTAATTGAATGTCGCCGCACATTGAATACGTTGATGCGAACATTGTATCGGTATCCAGTATAATTACTTAGAAGCGACACTGTTGAAACAAAGCAATATTGTTTTTACAATGTACTTATTTTATGTGGTATTCAATTAGCTCCGTGTATTTATTTGTAATATGGTTTTATGTAGAAAGTCTAGTCAAGTAATCCCCTCAAAGAATTTAATGGCTATATTTTCCTCCTCATTACTTATTATGCTTTAAAAATATCTATATAAGTATATATAACAATTAATACAAATTCCTTGGTTACGCCATAACATGAGAACGGGTGGCATTTTTTTGTGATGTACGATCAAATTGGCGACCTTCGAACTTTTTCCTTTACTTGTGCTGTGACATTGCTTCTTGCCATTTAATGATTTCAGATCAACGTGAAGTAACCTGTAGGATTTGATTCAATTGCGAATGTCAAAATATGTGTATCTGTATCTCTCTCTTGCGTTTACTTTGTATTCTTGTATAAATATCTATTAATTGATTTTTTTAATTATTTTAAAAACAACAAAACATATATCAAAACCTCTAATAGAAAAGAATGGGAGAGCTTGGGGGAGACCTTTGCCCAGCAGTGGAACAATACAAGTTAACGAAAAAAAAATATTTAGGGGTAACACCAACGGTATTAATTTAACTGACATAAGCTGTATAATGAAAGTAACCATATCGATTTAATTTTTAATTTTTGTAACGAACTAATAGATGGCGTTTCGACGCTGAATCGCATTTTGTATAAGAGTTTAACATAGCGTTCTCTAGATGGCGTTATACTATCAGTCTGAATCGCGGTATGGTTTCGTTCACACTCAGAGTATATAAGCCGGCCTCAAATTTACATTATTCGAATTCTTTCTACAGTTCTATATTAATATAAAAGTAAATATATCTATAGTAACTGAAAAGTGAAAGTGTTTCATTCAGTAGGAACCCAAACATTTTGGTCCTACAGAGTCGGATATTAGCGCCAAGTGGCGTTAGTATAGACTCTTTTTTGTGATAGTGAACTGGCGTAGAAACCAGTGGTGGATCGCCACTGAAGCGCCGATTCCCTAAACGGGAATCAAAGTGCAGTGCAGTGCTATCGTCGAAGTACAGTGCGGTAGTCAAAGCACAGTGCAACCAAGGAGTTCAGTGTCGTCATTGGAGTTCAGTGCGGTCACTGGAGCACAGCACAGTGCAGTGTGAGTGCGGCATCCACCAGCCACGGTGTTGGTGTGCTGTCTGTTCTACAGAGGGCGCTAGTCGCGTCCGTCTCAGCAGCTTCGAGTATACTGCTCGAAAGACTACGAGGCGACGAGTCTCCACGGATCATCGAGTTCATCGACACAGGAAAGTGCGGTTTGTGTGTGGAAACCACGTGAGTACATTTTATTGTGTTACCGTAGTGTCAAGGGTCAACAACTTCTCTTATTGAACTTTAAGATTTATTTGATATTTATGTGTCTATGTTTATTTTACCTATGTTACTTGATTTGTCATATGTGTCAAAACATAATACTTTAATAATTTGTCTGTTTTACTACAATGTCTTTCACGATGGAAGCCCTATATAAATTGCAGAATGATAAGAAACTCGTTATTCAGAGGGCCCAAGTCAATTTTAAGAAGTCTCCCAAAGACAGAATTACAAAGTCTTATGTTGAAACTAGATTAGAATCACTTGAAGTATCGTGGAGTGGCTTCTTGTCTACTCATGATAGTATTATTCAGGCCGCTACAGATACTCAGCGATCCGATGATAATTATTTTAAGGCTGGTGTGTATGATGACACCGAGGAATTGTATTTATCTTACAAAACTTCACTTAAAGAAGTCTTGAACCTATGTAGTGTATCTAGTTATAGTAAAGCTGAAAAAATAACGACTTATAATGACAGCGCAGTTAGATTACCTAAAATTAACATAGAAAAATTCTCTGGTCATTATGCTGAATGGCCAACCTTTAAAGATTTGTTCACTTCCTTGATAGATAATAACGATAAATTAGAAGATGTACAAAAGTTGCATTATTTGAAGGGCTTACTGTCAGGAGAAGCCGATCAGCTGATTCGACACATTCCAGTAACAAATAAAAATTATAAGGAATGTTGGTCGTTATTAAATAGTAGATACAACAATAAGCGTTATTTATCAAATTGTTTATTAAAGAGACTTATGACTCAATCCAGTGTAAACGAGAATTCCAGTTGTATAAAGGGTCTATTAGATACAACTATGGAATGCCTTAATGGTCTAAAAAATCTAGGAATTGATGTTGGCACTTGGGACATATTAATTATATATATTACAAGTTCCAAATTAGATATTGAGTCAAGAAAACAGTGGGAAAATAAAATAAGTTCACAAGACCAATTGCCAACATTAATAGAGTTCAAAAACTTTTTGGAAACCAGATTTCGCGCACTGGAATTTTTAGATACTAAGTCCAATAATCGTAGACCACATGTTAATAATAAACCAAACGTGCACCATGTTGTAAGCAATGATAATAATAACAATGTACAAGTTTCATGTCCGTTTTGTGCAGAAGGTCACAAAATTAATAATTGCAAACTGTTTGCTAAAGAAAGTTACGAAACTCGACACGATTTTGCACGAACCAAGCGCTTATGTTTTAATTGTTTAAATTCTAGTCACTCGATAAAATTTTGTCGCGTAAATTCGACATGCCGTGTGTGCAAACGCAAACATCACTCGTTGTTACATCCGACATCAGTCGTTAACTCAACCGCGTCTAATAGCAATTCTAATGCAACAGCTGAAGCCGTCAAATCAGCTATCTGTAACGTTCAGGCATCGTTATCAGGGAGCGAATCTGCCACGTCAAGCAATATCGCGGCACATTTCTCTCAGGGGTCAATCCCCAAGCAAGTTTTGTTAGCAACGGCTCTTGTCAAAGCACAGACAAGAAGTTGCTCAACACAGATGCTCAGAGCGCTATTAGATCAAGGCTCTCAGGCGTCATTTATAACGGAGTCTGCAGTAAACTTACTTGGTCTCAAGAAAACACCAGTAAGATCGTCAATTTCAGGAATAGGTGGTGAAAGGTCTCAGGTCTCTAAACATACAGTCACCGTGACTGTTTTCTCACGATTAGACCCTAAATTCAGTATTCAAATTCAGGCATTCGTACTAGGTACTATTACGTCGTTGTTACCGTCTGAAAGGTTAAATTATGTTCATTGGGCTGAATTGGAGGCTATAGATTTAGCTGATCCACAATTCCACACACCAAACAAGATCGACATCTTGCTTGGTGCTGAAATATATGGACAGGTTCTCAGAGAGGGTTTGATTCAAGGACGCCCAGATACACCTGTTGCTCAGAATACAGCACTAGGCTGGATTCTTTCTGGTCAGCTTTCTGCAAGTCAAAACTTGTTTCAGTGTCATCATGTAGTTAGTAACTTGGATCAGCTTGATGACAATACAATCCTGCGCCAATTTTGGGAGATCGAAACAAGCATTCCCGGAAAGAAGATTCTTTCTGCCGATGAGCAACGCTGTGAAGATATTTATAAGCAAACTACTTACAGAGACGAAGAAGGTAGATACGTAGTTAATCTTCCTTTTCAAAATAAAGACCCACAGTGTAAATACGGAGGTTCTAGAGAGTTTGCATTAAAGAGATTTCAGCATCTGGAAAATAAGTTTAAGAAGAATCCAGACCTAAAGGCTCAATACGTCGATGTATTTAATGAATACATCAACCTTGGTCATATGGAACTGATACAGGCTGATGAGCAGAAGAATCCTACTGCAGTTTATTTACCACATCACGCCGTTGTACGCCAAGACAAAACTACATCCAAGGTTCGTATAGTTTTCGATGCTTCGATGAAAGGATCAAATGGAGTGTCCCTGAATGACGATCTCATGGTCGGTCCCAGTTTGCAGCCACCGTTACGCCACATCATTATGAAATGGAGAATGCATCCCATAAGTCTCTGTGCTGACATTGTAAAAATGTACAGACAGGTGAAGGTTGCTCCTGAACATGTAGATTTTCAGCGAGTAGTATGGCGTGACAATCCAGAATCTGAAATAAAGGAATATAAAATTGGAAGAGTTACATTTGGTACGGCATCAGCCCCCTACCTTGCAGTGAAGACGTTGCAGCAGCTGGCGGTCGACGAAGGTCAAATCTACCCTGAAATAGCTGAAAGAATAAAAAACGAATTTTATGTCGATGATTTAATGAGTGGATGCCAGTCAATCAAGGAAGGGTTAGATATGTATGAGAAATTTACAAAGGTACTTACCAGAGGAGGTTTCCAATTGCAGAAATGGGTAAGTAGCAGTATTGAGTTGAACGCGCAGATTAAGCAAAGATGTGCAGCTGTAACTGTAAAACCTGAAAGTAAAGGTAATCAAGAAAAGGATCAGGTAAAGGATATTAAGCAGGATAATGTTATGAAGATTTTAGGAATTTCATGGGATTGTAAGAGTGATGAGTTTAAATATTCAATTAATCTTACCTTACAACAGGATCCTATAACAAAGAGAAAGGTAATTTCGGATATTTCCCGTTTATTTGATCCGCTCGGTTGGGTAGCTCCTTGCATTATTACCTCTAAAATATTCATTCAAAAGCTTTGGTTGTCTGGATTGGAGTGGGACGAAGAGTTAACACCAGACCTTCTAGAGGAATGGGAGAAATATCGTGCTAACCTCTTGCAGATTAGTAAATTCAGTATTCCAAGATGGGTTAATTCACGAGCTGATGACTTAGTGGTGGAGTTACACGGCTTTTGCGACGCTTCAATCGCTGCATACGCTGCTGTTGTATATCTTAGAATTATTGACGTCAACAAAGCCATTCATGTCAGTTTGATCACTTCTCATACTAGAGTCGCTCCGGTCAAGCAGCAGTCTGTTCCTCGTTTGGAATTAATGGGAGCCGTATTACTTTCAGAATTGTTAGTAGAGGTGGCCGAAGTAAAGGGCATTTCACTATCTCACGTACATGCTTGGACCGACTCATCTGTAGTCTTGGCATGGCTCAGTCGCCATCCTAGTCATTGGACTACATTCGTGGGCAATAGGACTTCTACGATTTTGTCTCATTTTGATAATTCACATTGGGCTCATGTTCAAACATCGCAGAACCCTGCTGACATTGCATCTAGGGGTACTGGACCACAGGAGCTCGCAATCAGCACATTGTGGATTAAAGGACCCTCATGGCTTCATGATGAGGTAATTGAGTACACAAGGCCAAAATCCATTGCAATTACTAGTGAGCAACGGGCTATTAAGGTGCATGTTGTTACTGATAACACTCAAGATTGGTCCCTTTGGACGAAGTTTTCATCCCTTCAGAAATTGATCCGAGTTGTTGCCTATTGTAGAAGAGTTCTTAAATGGAAGAAACAAGTAGATTGTACAATACGATATGAAAATTATTTAACCAAGGATGAGATACAAGAAGCTATTAAGATCTGCATAAGGCATGTTCAGCAACAAGAATTTGTAGAAGAAATTACAGACATAAAGAAGACAGGAAGTGTAAAGTCGAGAAGTAAATTAAAATCTCTTTGTCCAATGATTGATAATGAAGGGATTCTCAGAGTTAGTGGTCGCCTTCAAAATGCGAATTTAGACGAGGCTACTAAAAATCCAATCATTTTACCTCAAGCGAATCACTTTACCGATCTAATAATAAACGAAGCTCATAAAAGGACTCTACATGGAGGAGCAACATTAATGTTGAACCATTTACGTACCAAATATTGGATTATTTCAGCGAAGACGAAGGTCAAGGCTCACATACGTAAATGCGTAACATGCAGACGATACTCAGCAAATACTCAAACCCAACTCATGGGTCAGTTACCGACCAGTAGAGTCGTTCCAGCAAGACCGTTCTTACATAGCGGCGTCGACTTTGCCGGTCCCATCAATATTCGGACTAGTAAAGGCCGTGGTCACCAATCCTATAAAGGATACATCTGTCTGTTTGTGTGCATGGTGACCAAAGCAATTCATTTAGAGGCCATCAGTGATTTATCGGCACAAGGTTTTATTGCCGGTTTTAAACGATTTGTAGCTCGAAGAGGTTTGGTCAGTGATTTGTGGAGCGACAATGGCACCAATTTCGTCGGTGCGTCAAAGGAATTACAACATTTAGTAGCTGCAGAGAGGTCCTCTGTAGCAGTAGACATTAGGACGTGGTTAGCAAACAATAATACTACTTGGCATTTCATTCCACCTCGCTCACCAAACTTCGGTGGTTTGTGGGAGGCTGGAGTAAAATCCACCAAGTACCACATAAAACGCGTCATAGGTGATTCAAGTCTGACATTTGAGGAAATGACCACCCTTTTAGCACAAGTAGAAGCTTGTCTCAATTCCAGGCCGTTATCAATGATGCCTGATAACTCCAACGATTCTACCCCATTAACACCAGGTCATTTTTTAATAGGTGAATCTCTGATAGCGGTGCCTGAACGTAGTTATTGTGAAACTAATATTAGTAGTTTGAAGCGTTGGCAATTCACTCAACGCATGTTACAAGACTTTTGGAAACGATGGTCCAATGAGTATTTGGTGCATTTGTTACAACGTTACAAATGGACAAAACAGCTTACAGAACCAAATATTGGCGATGTAATATTAGTGAAGGAAGATAATTTGCCTCCTGCCCGTTGGCTTTTGGGTAAGGTGGTAGACAAGCATCCTGGTTCGGATAAGGTCACACGAGTAGTAACTCTCAAATGTAACGGGGCGTTAATTAAACGTCCAGTATCAAAAATTTGTATTTTGCCAGTCACAAATTAGAGTTTATTTTATTTATTATGTGTAATGTTAAGGTTAGGAATTAGTTTTAGATATTTTATTTTGTTACAGTCCATTAGCTTTAGATTTGTAATTTGTTTAAATGTTATAACCCTCTAACCTCATGGTGGGCGGTTTTTTCTTTGTTTGTGAAGAACATAAATATGTTCTTGGTGGGCGGTATGTATAATGAAAGTAACCATATCGATTTAATTTTTAATTTTTGTAACGAACTAATAGATGGCGTTTCGACGCTGAATCGCATTTTGTATAAGAGTTTAACATAGCGTTCTCTAGATGGCGTTATACTATCAGTCTGAATCGCGGTATGGTTTCGTTCACACTCAGAGTATATAAGCCGGCCTCAAATTTACATTATTCGAATTCTTTCTACAGTTCTATATTAATATAAAAGTAAATATATCTATAGTAACTGAAAAGTGAAAGTGTTTCATTCAGTAGGAACCCAAACATAAGCAATATGTTTCTTATTATAGACACAAGAGTGGCCAATACTAGTAATTATCCTCGATAGATGATTATTGCTTGTATTATAATTTATCTTCGCTCCCGTCTTTTTTTATTTGGCCACTGCTCGTTTCTTTTTGACCGTAGCGTATTCTTATATACCTTCCTCGCTAAATGGGCAATCCAACACTAAAAGAATTTTTCAAAACAGACCAGTAGGTACTTCGATATTTTTTTTAATGATTGTAAAGTCCGCGTCGTAACCAAATTAACTCTACAGTTTTATAATATTAGTATAGATAATTTATCTAGGTCTAGACAGACGGACAAGGAAGTGATCCTATAAGGGTACTGTTTTTCTTTTTAAGATGCGGAACCCTGAAAACAACGTTAGAATTCTCAATAATTCCGGAGCCGTCTTCAAGTAATATTAGTTGGATTTTCTCAGTATACTGCTTGACTGACTTATTTCACGTGAAAATGTACAAGAGCCAATAGAGGATTTAATATCGTAAATGATAACACAAGCTTGTATTTATACGATACAAGCGATGTACTCGATTTTACTCAGACGCGAAGTGCTATTACATGTGCCATTGATGTCAGTTATTAACTAGGTTTCAGCAACGAGAAATACCTCCACAACTATTACAACTTCATACTGGCAAGGAAGTGATTATGCATTTGGAGGACATAATTATATCAACCGGTGGACTACCTAGAGTTATGAATATGTTGAGGATAACATCTAAACTTCAACAGCAACCCACTGCAGACTTCGAGTCTCGTCTCTATTTAGAGAGCTGAGAGGGTTTATGTCATAATCCACACACGTTGGCCTAATGCGGGTGGGTGTATGTATTGTGTACTAAATTTTACTTTGTGAGGTTGACTGCCAGAGCATGCCTCTGATATTAAGTTCCACTTTCTGTGTATTTGAAGTCAATAAAATAAATAATTAAATCGTAATTGCAAATAGTCTCGGTTTGTGCATGAGAGCAATGTACCGACCGAATATGTTATGTATGCTAAGTAATGCTTACAATTGGGCAATAAGTATTATAACAGAATTATTGCTAGCCTAATAACCTTATATTATTATCGGGATGGGGAATATGGCATGCGCTTAGTGGATCTTCATCATCATCAGCCCAATGACATCCACTGCTAGACAGAATGCCTCACTTAATTTCCTAATTTCCCTCGCGAATTGTCCACTGCAATTGCGATTTGAATTAAATATAGTCGTTTCTTTTTACCGAATAAAATCAAACGAATACTATCATTGCGGCTTATTGATGTATTCATTATTTTATTCATTATATCACGTATAATATTATTGTCCTACTAATATTATAAATGCGAAAGTTTGTAAGAATCTTTGGATGTTTGTTACCAGTAAACGAAAAAACCACTGAATAGATTTCAATGAAACTTTGCAGTAATGTATTTTTACCCGGCTGTCAGGACGGGTATTGTTTTTTGTTCTATATTTTTAATTCATATAGAAATAATTTGCATTTCGCAACCTGTGCATAAATCGGATTAGATTGTCACTAAATTTAATGGGAACCTGTTAGAGGCTTATATAGTGCATCACTTTTGCACGTCCGGTCCACACGTGATAAGTGAATTAACGGGACGGTTCGGCCTGTAACCCGATTTATATTTTAGTACCGAAATATGCTTTGTGCCAATTATGGGTAGTAAAGTTACCACAATTTCATTTAACTATAATAGGTACCTACCATGGCCAAATTGGATAAAGAATTAATGAAAATCAATCGCAGTCATTTGTTTCTTATGTTTCATTTTAATATTGTAGTTTCCGCCCGCGGCTTCACCCGCGTGGTGTGTATGGAATTAAATTATTTACCTAATGCTTTCCCCATGAATCGCTCTGTCTTTTGGAGAAAACCGCATGAAAATCCTTTAGGTAGATTAGAAAATCTAAGCATACCTACAGAGGGAAATGTATGTAATAAAGTAGATCAACTTATTTAGCAAAAAATATCTATACCAATATTATAAAGTTGTAGAGTTTGTTTGTTTAAACGCTAGGATTTCAGGAACTACTGGTCCGATTTGAAAAAATATTTTAGTCTTGGATAGCCCATTTATCGAGGAAGGTTATAGGCTATTAACAACATCACGCTACGACCAATAAGAGCTGAGCAGTGGCCAAATAAAGAACGACGGAGCGAAGCCCCACGCGACTTCTAGTTTGTTTTTACAATGTGTCTAACGCTATGTATCATGACATGAAAAGTTACAAATATAGCTGTTTAACAAAGCAAATGTCTGTGCGCTTAGTGGATCTTCATCATCATCAGCCCAATGACATCCACTGCTAGACATAATGCCTCACTTAATTTCCTAATGTCTCTCGCGAATTGTCCACTGCAATTGCGATTTGAATTAAATACAGTCGTTTCTTGCTACCGAATAAAATCAAACGAATACTATCATTGCAGCTTATTGATGTATTCATTATTTTATTCATTATATCACGTATAATATTATTATATTATTAACGACTGAGACTTTTTATTTAGGAAAATAACCTTATTATAAAAATAAATAGCTATTATTATAAAGAAGTCGATCGAAGACCATCTTGTGGAGTGTCGCCCTACACTGTGTTTTCCAATACGCGGCCGCCACTCGAGAACCTTTTTCCCCCATCGGCCATCAAAAATGCGGTCTCAAAGATTTAAATTAAATACTAATAAGTACCTATTGATAAGAATGTCAACGACACAAATAATCAAATAAAATTGCAATTGAAAAAAAATTTCTAACTGAAAAAGGATCTTGCATTACCGATTAATACTATACGTACAGCGAGTGATAAAAAAATACATTTAAAAACCTGTATCTAAGATTCATGTGTACCTACGTTGGAAATTTACAATGTTATGCCTGATAATTGGTACCTACACATTTGACCGAATATTGTAGGCATGCAAATCATGCGGTTCGATTTCGATCCGGCCGACCAGTGCGAATGAGGATTTGATTTGTGGAATTTACATAGGTACCTACTACTAGGCATATGATTTACCATCTGCTAACGGTGGATAGAAACATTGTGTGAAAATTCTATTCTCTAGAAGAAATTCTACGGGTCAGTGATGCCATGGCATAGCATAGCACAACGCAGCATAGCACGCTTCAGCATACCTAATAATCCTGTGAGCTGTGGCATCTAGCGGCAAGCCGCATGATCTTTTCGAATAACACAACCCCGACGAGGCAAAAGAAAGTGCAATCTGGCGCTCGCTCATAAAGTTCGCAATGCGAAGGTACTTCGTATGATTGAGCGCCAGTAAGATAATTCTACTTTTTGGTAGTGTATTTTGTTAAAATTTAATGTTAAAGTGCTAATAAATTCATTGAAATAACGTCGAAAATAATGTTCCATGAAAAAGATCATTATCAGGCCGGCTCTTGTTTAGGTATGTTTGATCGCACATCGCGTACCTACCTATTAGACTAGCGCGTGTCGATTTTGGCCTAAACGCTTTCTAGAAAAGACCCTTGGCCAGCAGTGGGACACGAATGAGTTGCTATTATTATTTACAGATATAAGTACTTGACAAGTGTCCCGTAGGTCTGTCTTTAAAATTGAGTGCTTCAATTTCAGAATTGAAGCACTCAATTTTAAGATAATATGGACATATCCGGAGAAATTCCGGCATCGATAGCGGTTTAAGTTGATTAAAATATTAAATATGTGCCTGAATGTCGATATAGTACACTGTTTGAGATATCATTAATATGATGACCTATTGGTGAATACGGTATAATGAATGGCAATTATATTTGCTTGTGTTATGGGAACTAAACAACTGATATACTATTTAAATACATTTTTTCTTGTAAATACATACCAACAACGACATATTATATATAAATTTCACCCAGACACAGCACAAACAATCATGCTCATCATAAAAAGATTTGTCCTGGGTGGGAATCGAACCCACGACCTCCGGGTCCTTCAGGGTCACTAACCAATAGGCCAAAAAGACAATTAGTCAGAAATAATATAAAAATATTTCCCATGTTTCAGTGGATATCCCGTATCAAATTTCGGGTGACGAAATCCCGGAAATGGTGTTACCATGCCGATCACTCCTAATTACACTAGCAGTAGCCACTATTGGTTTATTTCCTCAATGAGGGTGAGAGGTCACTCCAGACGTAAATCACGCAATTATAACAATTTATAAATATGCTAGTACATACTAAAATCCTGACTTGGTGTATGAAAACTTATCAACAACAGCAAATTTATTATGTTAACGTCTTCTATCCTATTTGCATACTCATTTCTCTGTTTAAACTGTAATTTAGAATCAAGTATCTAACGAGCCGCTGTGATTTGCATGTTCCAAGTTATCAGCTAGGTACTGCAATTTTCCTGTAGAAATCTGAGTTGTTCGACATTCAGTGTAGGAACTTGTTACCTACTACAATACGAGTATATTCGATAAATTACATCCTCTCAAGCCTTATGGAGGCGAATATTTGTAGGAAAATCAATTTACTGAATACCTACTACTACTTGCATTTTATTGAATTGATCTGTAATAATATGTATACGAAAATTAGGTGCGGCCTATGTTCAACAGTGGACGTCGTTGGGCTGATATGATGATGATGATGATGATTATGTACGTACCTACATACTTACCGTTACAGAACAATAAGAAATTCTAAAATCTAGGATGATATTCTGCATAATATGAAATGACGACAACGACGTTTTATACTTGCTAAAATGTGGGTGCAGTAAAATGGAATAATCATTTCCAGCGAATATTGATCGAGTTCCATGAAATTGCTGTATAAATAAAACTAGATAGATATCGAATTGTCGAACTGAACGCAGTTCAGTTGAATAATTTTGTTAGTTAGAAATCTGTTTCAATTACAGAGCCTCGGTGAACGAGATCAATTTTCAACTGCTCGATGTGATCGACGTAGCCTGGCGTTTCCCTGCATACGGCGGCCGACCGTTACTTGCATATTATTATCAAATTTTTGCAGCCTACCTATCTGCCCTCGTAATTAAGTGAGTTATATGGAACTAGTGGTGGTCCTTTTAGTTTACTGAACTGTTGTAACAGATTCAGAATAATTAAAAAATAAACCATTCATTGCAGGGTTTAGAACTGACCATACCCCACTCATGATGGACCAAAGCGGTTGTCTGTTTAGGAATCACATGGATACTATTGCATTTTCGTTTTCAACATACCTTACAGGTTATTCTACCGTCTAGCTAGTCGTAGATTGTGACGTAAAATTAATGATGAGAAAAGTAGTTTAAATAGTGTGACCTAAAACCTGTATTATCCATGAAACTTCGTATTACAATACAATAACAAACAGGTTTTAAAAATAGTATTTGCAATGTATTATGCAGTAAGTACAGCACAAAATAATTTCATCGACCGATCGTATCTACTATGGAACAGAACCGAACGTAGCATCAGACCAGTTTATATTCATTTTGTGCTCAAATGACAATTCGTAGGTAAATACTTAATGGCAGTGTTAGCCTCTTGGCATATCTATCCCACATACAATTAACGCCTTAAGGGACATTATATTAAGATAGCACGAGTGTTGCTATAGCCTTTTTGTCAGACGTGTTTTGAGAAGTGCATTGGGTCTACATCTAAACCATTGTAGTCTAGTTTATACAATTATGTATTTATGAGTGATTTCAATTGTAGGATTCATTTGAACCTTGTAAACGGATGTCATTTGGTTTGGAAAGTACTAGAACTATGAGTTACACAGATGTCTTAATGGCTATCTACAGTACATAATCAGTAAGTTCATCTGGTTTCTCTGTCGATTTAGTAGTATTATATTTAAAACTAGCTGTGTCCGCGACTTCTACGCGACTACTGTTCGCGTGGACAACTTATCCTGCATTCATGGTTTTAATTTTTTTTTACGGAACCCTCATATTTTTTAAAAACCAAAGTACCCTAATTTACTCCTTGTGTCATTAGCTATCCGCCAGTGAAAGTCCCGTCGAAATCGGTCCAGCCGTTCCAGATATTAGCCGGAACAAACAGAAAGACAGACAAAAATTGAAAAAAATGTTATTTTGTTTTATGTACCGTATATACATTCATATGCATGTAGTAGAAAGCGGTTATTTTAATATTACAAACAGACACTCCCATTTTATTTATTTGTATAGATGTATTGATTATATACCTAATACCTAGATATCGATAATATCAATCTATTAGGTAGGTACTAAGTAGATTGATGTTACCTTCAAGATGGAAAATTCGTAGTGAAAATGGCAAAAACGGAATTCTTATAGGCATGTCCGTCCGTCCATCTGTCCGTATCTCACAGACAATTTACTCGAAAACTATGTACTACTACTGCCTACGAATTTTGGTGCGGTTTGCCCTGGGTAAATTATTGTTTATTTGATCAACAAATAATTTGTAATATTCCTAACATAGTACCTATTTTACTTGATTGTATACTTATACGACGGGTCGGGGCTTATGGAGACCAGTGTGGGTACTTGGAACTAGTGGTACCGAAGCTAGCATAAATTGACGTAATTACTTAGCGACCTAACTTATTACTAAGACTTACTTTCAAAATAACAAATAACATAAATTCATCAATTTATGTTATTTTTAAAATAAGGATATCGTATGGTCTTTTAATTTTCTTCTTAATGTCTTACCTACCCCCAACAAGCGTGATGTCGGATTCATAAACATTCGTCTCACAGACCGCGCGAAATGAAAAATGATTGAAAGTTTTAGAGTGAAAGAGATAAAAAGCTGACCTCTTAAGTACCTTCCTAAATCATACGACCATTAGTGTGGGGAATGCATTTTACTCATAGTGACGCGTCCTTATGGAGTTAGAGAGTGTTGTTCGTCTGAGGGACGAAAATTTTTCAATAGAAACATCATTGAGGAGCTGCAATTTTTAAAACACTATTTTTGAAGATTTCTAGAATGATGAATAAATAGTAACTTTGTGATAATATTTTTAATTTCATAAACATAATAAAGTTGTTCAAGTACATTGTATTTAGTTGTACTGTGTCTATTTCAATGTAAGTTTCAGCATTTTCCCTGTAATCATTTTATTTTAGAAATGGACGCTCAAAAAATTGTAGAGCATTATTTTAATTGTTTATACAATTCTGACGAAGAACTTAGAATAGTAGGAACCCCTCGAAACAAACGTGAAGTACCACCTGCAAGGCTTGATAACAAAGAAAGGCTAATAGTATCGTCTATGTTCCGTTATGGAAAAGTACAATGGTATCTTGTTTATACATATAAGCCTAAATAAAAATAAACTATTTTTAACAAAAAAATATTAAAACGACTTCAAATCAGTACTAAAAAGCGAAAAATAAACTGAATTAGATATTTAATTCCAAGCTAAAAAATACCTACCTGTTTAAAGTATAATACCCTATTACTAATCTGTTTGAAGTCGGTGCCAAGCCTAAAGAGTTTGTTATGCTACGTACTACTTAGTACGTACATCTGTTACCGCTCGCTACTTCACACCACCTCGCACTTTCGTGTGATCGTACCTAGTGGACGGCTCAAACTGAGTGATGCAACCCCATTAGGCTGGCACCGACTTCAAACAGATTAGTAATAGGGTATTATACTTTAAACAGGTAGGTATTTTTTAGCTTGGAATTAAATATCTAATTCAGTTTATTTTTCGCTTTTTAGTACTGATTTGAAGTCGTTTTAATATTTTTTTGTTAAAAATAGTTTATTTTACCATTTTTAGTGTACTTTTTACCTAGCAGATTTAATAATACTGGCTGGCAAACTAAGACGGAAAACCGAAATAAAGAATCTTCGATAGAAGATAAATAGACGTTTATTTAAATATTCTAACAACACAACCTGATTGTAGAATAGAGGAATCTCAAAACTCTCAGCTTTTTGTGTCTTTCTTTTTTCCTATAAAATGCGACAGGTAAGAAGTATAGGTATACAATGCAGGTTAGATACTATATCGAAAACTTAAAATATCATCTAAGAATTCCTTTGAATTATACAACTTTATCTTCCATCAAGAGCTCTCACCTCAGACATTTGAAATAACACAACTTAAGGTTTATACATGGATGTGATATTTAAAGAAATCATCTTCTTACTCCTAAACATTAAGAAGTTTCCCTTCCAGTGACAGCTCACCTAAATAACCTACAAGAATACAACTATAGGTTTATAAGTACCTATAATGTCGAAAGAATTATCCTCCAACTCCTAAGAGTCAAGGAGTTATACCTTCCACTGACAGCTCACCTGAATAACCTACAAGAATACAACTATAGGTTTATAAGTACCTATAATATTGAAAGAATTATCCTCCAACTCCTAATAGTTAAGGAGTTATACCTTCCAGTATCAGCTCACCTAAATAACCTATAAGAATACAACTATTGGTTTATAAGAACCTATAATGTCGAAAGAATTATCCTCCAACTCCTAACAGTTAAGGAGTTATACCTTCCATCACCAGCTCATCAACATGAGATGTTGACTATCAGACGTAAATACTTGAATAAGTTTAAAAAATACATGAAACACGTAACATGTGCCTATAAAATTTGAGGGTTGCCTTCGATTTCCCTGAGATTCCATCATCAGAACTTGACGTGATGAATAGGGGACCAATTCGGAAGTATACCCTTTCAAACAAAAAAAGAATTTTTTAAATCGGTTCAGGCATCTCCGAGTAATCGATGAACATACATAAAAAAAAAAAAAAATACATACAGTCGAACATATAACCTCCTCCTTTTTTGAAGTCGTTTAATTACAAGAACATTCTCTTGCTTTCCACGACTCATGACAATAGTACCTACTGTTGCACTTTCTTTTAAACCAGACATCATTGAGTTCTACAATTCGACTAAAGATGATAATTATACCTTCGTTCAAATATGTAGTGGTACCTTTGTCTTGTAGCAGAAAAACGTAAAGAGGGCCACTGTGCTACTTCTATGGCTTGCTCATTATGGCAATCATAATCCGTATGTTGTTTACTTAAATACTAATAAAAGATAAGGTAAAAAACCAGGAAGCAGGTGATCTTTCATGAAAGATGTTTTAGAAAAAATTATCGAACCGTGGCTACGTAAGCGTCGCGAAATGCCAACTTTGATGCGATGTCTAAAACGGAAGATAGCCGAAGTTTTGAAGATGATCCTAGGTCAACGGGAAGTACCCTATAGGTTTTGTCTTTTTTGACTGTCATTAAATTCGACAAAATTGCATTAACATCTTTATCTTTTGATTGGTTTATCTTTTACTTTGAACTCTGTTTTTTTAATGCAAACTAAGGATTTCAGATCCGAGTATTTGATTTTAATTAATACTTGATACCTCTTCGCGTTCTTGAGAATAATATTCTTGACAGACGGACAACAGCGTGATCCTATAAAGGCTCGGCTTTTCCTTTTGAGGTACGGAACGCTAAAACTTAACTATTACTCCACCACGTATTACGTAATTATTTCATACTCACGACAGCATCATGCAAAAGTTATTTCTAAAAAACTAGCAAACTTTATACAGTTTGCATGAAGTCCTCAGTGAAGTCCATTGTAGTTATGAAAACGTCAGGTTCAAAAGTGCTTTACTCATTTGAACTATAATTCCCATAAACGTAAACGCGGTAATGTGGCTAGCCTTATGGGTACCTACGTTTCCTCAGAAATCTGACCTCAATCAGATATTCTATTCATAGGAATTTCCTGTGAATAGAGTACCTGTCTGGTTCTTTTTTTTTAAATAGGTAGGATAAGATATTGTAAACATCAAAAACAATATAAATGGTACATTTCCATGGCATTGCCCCGGTATAAAAACAACATAAATTTCCTTTATCAGCGCCATAATAGTTAATTATAGATGAAACGACTATGTAACTGGTAAATAATATACGAATTTTGCATATAGCAAGCCAGCTAAATCATGTCAAAATTACAAAAAGCTTCCTCTGTGATATTATTCGGTAATGGATTTGACATTATGAGAAAATTCGTCAATTATTTATGCCTTTGTATAGATACTTGGAAAAGATGGATTTAATAGGTACTTATGTTTTGAACAGTAATATTATTGAATGTGAAAATAACCTCTGAGCTGGCTCATTCGGAATTGTATGGGTAGCTCATTACATCATCATCAGCAACTCATTAAGTCCTACTGCTGGGCTCGGGTCTCCTCTATCTAGAGAGCTGAGAGGGTTTAGGCCACAATCCACTCACGCTGGTCTAGTGCGGATTGGTGGATCCATAGACCTAGGATCCGCGCGCTACCGTAAATCTATGGGTGGATCAGACATACTCATAGAATTTCTTCTAGGGTGCATACCCTGCAAACCCGCATGGGTTTCCTCACGATGTTTTCCTTTATCGTTAGCAGATGGTAAGTCAGTTGACATATAAATTCCACAAAATGGAATCCACATTGTTACTGTCGGTCAGGATCGAACTCGGACCGCGTGATTTGTACGCCGGTCCCTTATCCATCCATCCACCATCGCTTCCTCATTAGATGATTGGTCCTATTGTAAAATTAATAAATATATTTATATTTAATTTTCTTTACAGATTGACGAGTACCTACTCCAAGCTCTTAGAAACAACCTCAAGCCAGACATACTGCTGAGATATTGCCGAGATAACTAAAGCAAAGAGAATCGAAAAATAATCACTTAACAATTGACACAAAAGAGGTGGATTGAGAACTAATAAAACTTCAAACGGCTACATCCGGGTTTGTCAAGAGAAGAGTCATAGCCAGGGACCAAATTTTCAAGGTAGGTCCTGGAATTCAAATAATTTAGTACGATCGCTGCTAGTGTCCATCACAATATCTTATAACATAGGATTTAACGAGGTTGGTTTGTGTACAATAAGAGCCGTAGAAACTTAATTGTTGTTAAAATGTTTAGAAGAGACCGTCAAATAACAACTTATGACTCCATTTAATAAATGATCGGACATTACACTGTTTTCTTAAATACACAGTACCTATATTTTGAAATAGAACAATATTTTTTTGTAATTGAGTACAGAAACCTTCTTTACGTAGATGATTTAGTCGACGGCCATTTTAATATATTTAAGTAGGGATATTCATTTTAATATTCTTATAAACCCATTAGTTACTTCAATACTAACCACAAATACAATCATATATGGATAAAGCGCTTGCCACATGGTTGTAATCTTGGATTACAACAGAGGTTAAATAGAGTAAGAAAGAAAGAAAGAAAAATATTTTATTATGTCCGATAGACACGGCGCACAATACATAAATCTTAGAAAATAGAATAAAAAACACATTATACACAGTACAGACAATAATATTTTTTTACAATCTGTGGTGGCTTCTCCCATTCGAATCTGTCAGGCAGATTGACAGATTCCTAACTGTGACGTTTACAAGTCACTTGGACTTCTAAACGTCACAATCAGAAAAACGTGGCAAAATGACGTGTGAGTATTGGCTGTAGCTTGGATGCCATGCGCGTAGTTAGTATGAAATTTGGATTACATCTGCTGGCTAGACGGATATTATCTCATGATTACATACAGGATCACCTCACTCTAGATTACAACCGTGTGGCAAGCACTTTAACCGTCGTATATCGGGATTTTTATAGAGTTAGTCAAAATTCAACTATCCATAAAATGATATCTTAATAAGTAACCAAAATCAATATGTAGTAATTTGCATGAGAAAGATTTATTACATCACTGTTTATGAATTCAAACCATGTCTACGAGAAAACATACATACCCTTAACAAATAATATGAGTACCTTAGAATTTGAACGACGCCAATACGCGTGTCAACCTATTTTACTTACACGCTTGACAGGACACGAGAGATACTTACTCGACAAAATTTTATCAGCCGCCACCGTAACATCTGAAGGCCAAACAGCTTTTCCAAGTGAATAAATGGAGGCAAAATTAGACTATGAATAAAAGATATCATCTCACTCAGTGTTTTAATAGAACTGCTGGTTAGATCTGTATGGAAGTAATTCACAAGCAACATTAATGGTTCTGCCAGACTCGAATCAGTGCTCACGACATATATCTTAGAGTCACAGTTTTTTAGTCACTTTTATATACGACCTAAGATTTTAATTTTCTGACGGTGAGTTCTAAATTTCAGGAATAACGTAGAAGAAAAATGTTAAATTATTGACTACATGAACATACATCAACAAATAACCTCGTCAAAAACAGTTGGGACACTTGTGTGCGATAATAAACTGCGATTGTTTTAATGTCAACAAAAAAAAATCACATCATTAATTTATGGTGTAGGTACTATAATAAATTTCACTTATAAGTACGTTTGTAATAATATAATATATAAAGAACTGTTCCTACAAAAAAAAAGAACTTGAGTGCTTATAAAATTCACGGCAGATACTGGGTATAATTGCTCTCTATTTAAAACTTTCAGGATTATCTAATTTCGTCTGATAAGTACTCTCCCATAGATAACGTTTTGTGCATAACCTGCTAAAAAGTTAGTTAATTTCAGTGACAGAGGTTTCAGTAACATACAACAATGCTGTACTTATTGAAGGTGTTTTTCAACATTATTTACATAATTGTACTTTTAGTTTGTGATCTCGCTTCTTACGCAGTAGAGATGTTAACTAAGATACTGCGATACTATTCGTCTCAGAACATAATAAACGAATGGATTCCTTGGTGGTGGCCTAGAGATGAGGAGTAAGATGGTGTTGCACTCAATGACGTATAATGTAGACGTAAAACGGTAGACTGTACTAAGGTGCTACACTAATAACACCACGTTGAATAATTTACTATGTAGGTAATCAAACCTAGCGTTTGCAAATATTCCTAAATAATTACTTATGGATGTAATGATTTATTATCACTATTACATATTCAATGTTTAACAAGTCGGTGCAAAGCAAATGTCTGTGTTAATTAGGTATGGCTTTTGTAAATAGACGAAAGCTATACATGCTTGGCTGTTTCTATAATTATAAAAATGCATGGAGCCTCTAGGAACTAGGTTGGCAAGGAGGATTAAAAATTCAAGACATCATCTTTTCATATTGCGTTCTCCACATTGTTAGCGTAGACCTCTTTACTAAGCGATCACAAATGATATGAACCGTGGGTATCAGCAAATTTAGTTTTAAATGTCTCCTAGCTTCATCAATGTGATTAGTTGCTTGTTTATTATAGAATATAAAGCACCATAGATGTAATTAAATGTCATAATATGTAGTTTACAATTACCTCCTTGAACAACAGTGAAGATTTTACGTGTACTGCTTTGGAACAAAGACCTACTGTCAATTTCCGGTACTAAGGGTACCTACTTACTTGTATTTGGCGCGTAAAATTTGCTCGCACAAGACTCTACCTACTAAACTTAGAACAGAGGGTGCGTGGTAACCTCCGGTATTAAATTCACTTTAGGTATATAGACTAAGTATAAAAGGAACCATACGGTTGGAGCACTCCAAAAAATGAAAATTCTTCATGTTACAGATTTTGTAATTAGAATAATGATACTTTCATATATAAAATGAACTGTTTTCACTACCACTACCTACCACTACACTATATCCAACAATAATGCTATAGTATGATGAAAATGTAGATAATCATATCAAAATCACACAAATTCACATCAAAAAGTCCAGTCATTTACATTTGTTATCCTAAGCGTAGACCTCGAATTAACGATAACTACATAAATATCGTCAGAAGAGCATGTTCAAAGCACGCTATAATAACTTAAAAGAAAATCATATTACCTTAGCTCGTACGTAACTTAATTTTCCATACATTAAATCAGGCGTGTCTTTCAAGCAAATTTAAAGAGACTTGCTTATGTGCCAAAGGTCCTGGCATAAACAACTAAAATACCCGTACTTTGTTACTTAATACTTACCACTTATTTCGTTTTTCGTTTCCTGTGATCACCTAAAAGCTAAAGTGAATGCTTAGCGCAATGCTGTAGGTACCTATCTCTATAGGACCTTGAATTATACATTTTACCTATTTGGTTTAATATACTAATGTTCCAATGCTGATTATTTATAAAATTTAATATTTTTTTAATTCTAGAATCTATGATTTAGTATTTTTCTTTTAAGTAGGTATACATACCTATTTATACTTAAGTACTGTTAATGAGAGTTTTGACTGACTCGTTGACAAATCAACGAAACCGACTAGACGTGCCGAAACTAGAAAGGCTAAAAAAAAAGTAAAAGAAAGACTGCCTGTTCCATTTATGGATGTTAAGAAATTTTAGGCGATATATTAGGCACGGAAGGAAACTACGTGTCAATAAAATTGTCCATTTTAGCATTTTCGAAAAATGCAATCATTACTTTACGATACAGTTTAACTAACTGTTTAAAAGACATATTCGATCATCTATTCTTGTATACGAGTCAAATCTTGTGATTGCGAGGAATATTAACCTACCCGAATTAACTAAACACTATTTCATTATTGATGTATTTTGTGAGTATTTTTAATTTGATATATTAAGGTGTTTATAGTAGATTTTTAGGTAGGTATATGGTAAATGTATGTAGGATAGTTTAGTGTCAAAATCTTATTACAAGTGGTAAAAAAAAGTAGGTAGTTTTTTTTTTCACAGACAGTATCTTAGTTAAGGTGGTTCCCAGACCTCCATAATTTATTTACCACCACCTCCACGGCTTTTATTTATGCACTAACTGTGCCCACGATTTCGTTCGCGTTGAAAATTGTTTTTTTCACAAAACCCTAATATTTTTCCCAAGATCAAAGTAGCCTAAGTTACTCCTTGTTACATTAGCCATCCGCCAGTGAAAGTCCTGGCGAAATCGGTTCAGTAGTTTCGGAATCTACTTAAAACAAACAGACAGACAGTTTTTTATATTCCGTGAATACTTTCATATGCCTATTCTAAAAGCTTATATTTTTATAAATTAATTCCCAGTACCTACATCCAAAAAATATACAGTAGATACCTACCTAATACTTAATAAGAATGTTTTTTATAATTGAGATAATAAATCTTAAAGATAATTTGTAAACGATACTATGCATTATAGATTTACTAAGTACCGGAAGCTTTTCTTTCTGACCATATTTAAAAACTCGTTTAGGGATGCCATGCGAAAGAAAATAATATTTTAATTTAAATAGTCCAGAAGGTCGGGACAAGTAATGTATAAGTTTATTTTTCGAGAATAATGGGTTGTGGGACAACCCTTTAAGAGGGAACGCGGTCTGCAAGGAATTTGAAAGATAGGATTCAGAGAAACTATTGCCGTCGCGCTTCGCCCTTAACTCAAGTCTGCAACCGTAAGGTGTGATAGAGACAAATGTAGCTCAGACACATGCTCAGAGATAATAAGATAAAAAAAATACGGGATTGATGTTTCGTATTCCCCTGTTTACTCCTCGAAAATTGAGCCGATTCTATTGGTAATTTGATAGTCCTCTAATTACGGCAGTCCAAATATGGCAATTTTAGTAATATTTGGAGGGTCATATTTTCTTTACTAATTATTTGTTGAAAAAAAGAAATGATAGAGACATATCTAAAGCTGACCTTGATTTTTCAAAGAAAAAATTGCAGGAGAAAACAGGGGAATACATTTGTATGAAAAATCGCATGCCGTGTTCCCTCTTAAAGGGACCATTAATAATTTACATCTAGTCTAAAGGTTTCTTGTGACTATTATTGCTTTTGGAATAATAGATTAACTATTAAGATATATTTGATTAAGTTATTTCCGGCATAAAATAAGATTGTATTAATATCAACCATTGACATCATCATCAGTGAAAGAAATGTGAAAGACCCTACTCAAATTACACCATATTCATATTTTTTAAATTAAAATACTTAATCATTAAACCATAGTTTAGGGAAACGGAGGCCTGTCCGCAAACATGGACTTTCCTAATTAACTATTACCAACAACAGAAAAGAATCTACCAAAATTAAGCGATTTACTTATAAGTAACAGAACTGTTACACTACCGTTTGATAACATATTGTTAAAATGCTATATTACACAATGATAAAAGCATTTGTCCACATATTATTGGTTATTATATGAGTAGGTTTCTTGAAAACGAGGTTAATTCACATGATCTGAATTAACCTGTTAGTGTAGGTACAGGTAACTATTTAGTAATCTGTGGTGCAGGTTAATTCATTATTCTCTAAATCCTTATGTTACTCCGATGTTTAATTAATTACCTAGACCTTTTTTCTTGTTAAGACCTTTGAGAAGCCGCTGTGCAATAAGTTGAGAGTTCATGCTAATAATACCTAATCACACCAATTTATGGGAATATCAACGAGTTTTGTTCTAAGCCGACTTAAATGACCGTTTAACCTAATAGTTTATAATTATATCTAACTTAAATATTTTTTAGAGCTGCGTCATCTGACCTTATCCGATATTATGAATTTTAAGATACATTTCATAAAAAATGACCTATCAATGATTTCAAAACTTAGCAATTATTGGTTTTATGAGGAACCTAAATTAGCTTAAATTACCATAATGTTAACCTAGATTCTGGTAGGTACTTTCATTAAATGGAAATAAAATCCCGTCCTGTGCACAATAATGATTTTGGTCTTAAATTGTTAGAATTTGGTTTTAATCTTGTAACATAACATAACATGCAATTATAAATAAATTCGACTGACTACCATATATATCCGTATATAAGGGGGGAGGGGTCCTAGGTGTCAGGATCCCCCCTTCCCCATAGCAGCTTATAAATTAATCGCACCATGTAATACAAGTAAAACATGCCATCTATGTTATTTATGTCGTAAATGTTCGTTCACATAAATGCCACTAGATGGCTCTCTCATATTATGAACTTAAAATAATAATATATCATCAGCAATGCTAGTAACCATGATGAAATCTATAATATTTTAAATTAAAACCTAAATAAAATAAACAGAAGCGAGATTTTTCCTCGAGGAATAATTTTTATTAAGTAACGGATATATAAGTGGACGCAAGTCCAGCAACAACAACATTCCAAATAGCATTGTTGAACATTGCAATCTGTAATGTTGTTGTTGCTGGACTGCCTTAGATTTTAGACCAATTTTATAAACAGAATTGATGTTATGAAATAGAAAATCTAAATTGTAAAATACTACAAAGCTACTATGGCAGATGGTTTGCTAAATTGTTACAAGAATAAGATAAAATTTTGTGTAGGTACTCATAACACGATACATTGTATAAAGTTTTCCTTATACGATGTATGGTTCAAAAGCAAACCTATACCGCCATCTGTGTAAATTTTCCGGAACTGTCCCTAAACGTTCGGCTACGCAGTTCAACTCAGAGTGGATAGATGGCAGGTTTTACGTGGGAGAGGTGAAAATCATAGTTGTGAAAACCAAGTTAATACAGAAGTAGAACTTTCGTCAACCCCTAGATGGAGTGAAAGTCAATTATTTTTTAATAAACACACTACTCCTTGCAAATAATAAACATTCATGTTATATCAATTACGGTGACCAATTTTCCAAACTGTACAGATTTATTTGCATTAAACTAACTCCGTACTTGGGATCAAAGAAGAGTTTAAGATCTTAACCAAATGTACCATTGCAGCCAAATACTAAACTTAATACTAATTCATAAATATTTTTTGAAGAGACGGCACTACTCTTCATTCGCAGTATGAACCCATGTAATGGCCAATCATAACATTTAATTATCATAACACGTATAATCTACGTCGTATACAATATTGGGGAACCAATATGGTCACTATGATATTATGTTTCTCTAAAATTACAACTAGACAGGAGATTGAATCCAGTTCAAACTCCCACCCCGACCTTGCGTTTGTAACCAAAAAAAAAAAGTATGTATCGATTACTTGGCGCGTAGCCCGGGCCATTTCAACTTTTCACCAAATTTATTAAATCAACCAACCTTGTGTTACAGCCATTGTACTTCAACTTGTATTTAGATTATTACTAGATATGATTCACATCTTACGAGATCCAAAATTAGAGCATTATCGTATGGCGGCACACAACAATTGATAATGGGTATGATTTTATAGATCACCAAATAATTGTGTTTTAATGACGTATTAATAAGTATAAATATTATTTGTGACTAAAATTAGTAGATCTGTCACCAAAATTGAATCACCAAATAATATCAAAACGGTTACCTAGTTGGAAATATAATAAAAGTCACCAAATAATTGTATTGGGTACAGAATTATTAGAAGGGTCACCAAAACTTAAATCACCAAATAATGTACCTTTTAACTATTTTTATTTATTTACGGCCCGTATCATCCTCCACCCTCTTATCTCCGAAGTTTGTGATGAGAAAAATGAAAAATAATTTCAGTTGATACAATGTTTATGTAAATGTTACAGGAAAAATAAACGATGTTTCTAACTAGTGCTTTTTTTGTAATCACCAAAAAAGCCCGCACGCATAACTAAATTTGTGTGTTAGATAAATATTTTTGACATTTATATTTTTTTTGCCTACATAATACTTTGCAGGTACCTGATAATACAGAACCCTCGACGGGCGAGTCTGACTCGCACTTAACCGGTGTTTCTTAAGATTTTTTTTTAATTTACGTTGTATGGTGATTGACACTTGAGATCGTTTTGATTAATACAGTGTATAATATGCAACTGGGTTCATTTACATAACAGAGTTTAAACATACAGTTTGTATCTAAATTGGTACTATAATACTTTGTTACCTAGCAAAAGAACTTGCAAACATCAATTTTACTTACATACAAAATTTTATTGTAGTTTTATGATTCTTAAACCCGAAATAAAATTAGAAGGATATTATTTTAAACTATAAAATCTCTGAAATAAAGAAACAATGATTGACATTTAGAAAAAAATTTTAAATTTAGAATAAAGTCTTGATTGCTTTATATATTTTCTACATTCTAGCCAAATAACACTGGAAACGTATTGAGCCTAAAGCTATTTGCATGGTTTATTCCGGAAACGAGGTAGATGCCTTGCCCTATTCAAAGCGAACTACCTATTCCACATGGGTTTTTGCAATTTAAAATTTTGAATTCATTGTTTCTTTTCTGTGATACATGTAGTCATGTACAATAAATATGTTTGGCTATTATTTAGTTATATGATTAGAATATAGATAGATTTTAGGATTTTGTTTTTATTTAATTCACCACGTTTACCTATTAGAAATATTTCTTCATTTCAGCTTTATATTATTAGTATTGATATAATAGATTTATTAATACATTCAGGAACAAACATTATTATGCCTCCATGAATAGGTGCTGCCTGTTTCGTAACTAATGAAATATTGTGAGCACTAAGTACTAGCTGTACAATTTTAAACGTTAAAATTGTATTTAATTTTATTGTTTTATAAGTAGGTGTAACTCTTAAATGGACGTTGAAATTTAGGCAACAATAGATAAAAATCTTTGAGCTATTGTAAGGCTTTATAATCAGAACTTGTACTAGTATTAAACTTTACACAAAAGATAAACTGCGTAGAAGTTCAAATTTAGTGAATTGGTCTCAATTTACTTACAATACAAACGGACTTCCAAAGTTTACCGGTGAAACATACTTTAGGCGATAATGGATAAATAGATAAAGCTGTAAGCTCTGAGTTCGCATTGAACAAAGTTTTAATAAGTGAATCGGTATTTAAGTTTGGACAAGAAATCAACAACAACCTAACTTGTTAATGAGAAGAGTTTCATTTGTTTTCCTTCTGTGAGTTTATTTATATTCGGTTTTGGTGAACAATAATATAATTTGAGAATAGAAACACGAATGTTGGGGCAAAATTCTAGAGGCAATCGTTTCTGAAACCTGTAAAATAATTCCAGAAATGTTCGCATTAATTACACCGCTCTTTCACAAAACAAAAATATTACCCAGCTGGCGTTTCCGTACTAAGAGCAATACTTGGGACAATGTTTACTGTTTTACAGAAAGTATTCTGTCAAGCAGTAAACATTTATGGTTCGTTTATACAGTACACAGGTGCATAAACAATGAAGTCTAAGAAAATTTAACAACTTCTGTGGATCATTGCTGCTCAACTAATAATATAGGTATTATTTAATTTATGATATATTGGTTTAGTCGCTGATATAAACAGCCACTTTATTGTAACATCAATGACGTTAAATTTTCGTATGAAGTAATAAAATTTTGTGAGTTACAGGTACAATCATTGGGAACAAACTCGTAAACTATAAATTTATAAAAATACGATACTCAAAATACAAAATTATGTTTAAAATTGTCAAACCTGTCCTTTAGAGCCGCTATACTATATGCTTAAAGAAGCCGAGTCCTACTGCTTGGGGCAAGTCGGTCATGACGCTGCTTTCTCTGGAATGGGTCCCAGAGGAAGCGGCGAGCAGTCGAATTGAACAGCTTCAAGCAGTCCGTGTATGGTGAAAGTAAATTTTGTATTGAAACTGCAAATTACCCAACAAGCAACCGCTTGATGCTGTCGGCACTGATTGCTCTAACTAAGCTGCCCACGTAGGGTGGGGCCCTCTTTGGACTTAAAATTTTAATGTATGCGATTAAATTTAGACTCCGTATAGATATTAAACGTAAATCAAAATACCTCCTTGGAAGCTTTTTAATTTCTGTAAAAACAAATACCGTACTTCATAATTCTTATTTCTAGCAATGACGTAACACGCGCTTGTATAGTATATGCATCATTATCCTCAATTTATTAATCGATTAGGTGCCGTATATATGTTTGCAGAACACCCGATACTCGCCAACATTTTAATATACCTACATAAAATCCCTATAGCAACTAGACGGGCATTTCCTACAATGTGCAATACACACAAATGTACCGGTCGTTATAAACGGGAGCTGTTCATTTTGGTAGGTATATGAAACTTGAAAGAGCATCAATCATCGTGTACCTATTCCAATCTCAATCACTAATATAACAAGAGGCACTCGAATATTGCTCTTTGCTCTGCCAATCAAAGAACGGTATGTACAGAACTAGATTGAATAGAACAGCAAAAATACTATCTTAACGTGCCAGACCGAATGAATGCATTAACATCGTGACAAAAAAATACTAAAAATATACCGTGCTATTCTATTTTACTACGTTTAATGATAAGTAATTTATATAAATATCTACAGTTGACGATAAATTAAAATAGTACACAAAAATATTTCAATGTAATAATATAATTTGCAGTTTTTAAAGTTTCGTCAAAACGTAACCTTACAGAATCACTCCGTAACCGCGTTGTCCGTCTGTACGATTATGCAATTTTACTTTTTCTGTGTTTTAAATGTAAGATATTAGTAGATATCGGGATAAGTATAAGTTAGAATAAATATTCACGAAAAGCTCTTTATGTAACATCAGTCCAGAATATAACTCTTAATTCGTACTCAATTTTTTTAAGACCATTGTAGGTATACCCCTTGATTTCTAAGAAAACGCAATCAAATAATACCGCCGCTATATTTTATGCTCCATTTTTGTCGCATATCTTAACGATGAAAAAAGCCGAACCCTACCATCACCACCTACCATTCACCTGAATTATGAAATTTAGCAAGAAGCAATATCAAGTTGCATAAGTAAAGAAAAACATACGAAAACCGTATTCGTGTAGTTATATCACTGCATATTTGTACTATATTGGAAGGGGTAATATAATGATAAGCTTAAAAAATCGAGTAAGAGTGAGAGTTTATTTCGGACTGACGGAACATAAAGATGGTGCACTTACTTACCTTTACGGGAATATTTATTGTAACTTATAGTTATACATTGAAATGTATCACATATATATCACAAAATTGCATAATTGTTCGGAACCCTTGGTGCGTGAGTCCGACTCGCGCTTGGCGGGTTTGTTGTTTTATTGCCCGAATTACCAGACAAGCGAGCGGCCGATCTTACAGTAAGTGGTCGCCGCCCATGGATATGACTGTGTTCTCTTACAATTGACTAAACAATGCGAAGAAATCACAATCAAGCCGCTGCCTATATTGTACTGTAAAGGTATTGAAAAATAAAATATTGCGCAAATTTTGACACCAATTACTATAACTTTTGAAAATAAATGTAGCGGTCGCGCTATTGTGAAAGATGCATCACATTATGTCGTTTTGACCACCAACCTCAGATCAAAAAGATAAGTAAATTAAACAGGTACATCGGCGTACCTAATTTTATTTGCGCATGTAGAGATGCAGTGCGTATAATTAGAAATAGTTCGCTGTAACGTAATTACATCACGGTATTAGGCAATGAGTTCAAAAGTCTTGAAAGGTCACATAGTTTCAGCCCATTTCTTCACACACTTAATTTTATTATTGTCAATAATAAAAAAAAAATAAGTTTCAAAAACTATAACCCGACTACATAAAAAAGGGGTCTAAAAAGAACGAAATAAGAAAATGTGTAGGTAATTCAGGTAGAAATTCAGAAATGCATAAGTACAAAAATGGTCGAGTAAGAGCCGTGGTTCGCACCAACTGTGCAAATAAATGTTTTTTTCTTTTTACACATTTTCTTGTTTCGTTATTTTTAGACCCCTTTTTTAAGTATTCGGGTTATAGTTTTTTAAACTTATTTTTTTTATTTAGAACTTTTTTAGTATTTAATACTTGATTTAAGTTATTATGTATAATAAATATATTACCTTCTCTAAATATATTCTAACGCAATATTGGTTTGATATTTACATAAACGAGCAATTAACTGAAACGACTGGACAGTGTACTGCGCGAACTTACGACCACAATTTAATCATATTTTGTCAAAAACTATATGATATATATACATATTTGTAATGTGCTCGCCAAGATCTTTCTTTGATACCAAAAATGTGAAGAATTTCACATTTTAATTTTTTTCGAATTTAGAATCTGCGGATTAAATTCCGCCACATAATTTTGTTATAAAATTTATATAGCCTATGTCACCCGGGCCATTATTATGAATCTATAGACACCTCATTCATTAAAATCGGATCAGTAGTTTAGGCGCTACGGTGGAACATAGAAACATACATACAGTATACATACATAGACTGCCAAAATCATTACATAATAATATACCTTTTGGATTCGCCGTGTTCGGGTAAAAAGTAACGTAAGTACATCCTTAGTATGTTCTTTTATTTATAAATAGGTATTTAAGATACGTTATCTCGATTAGCCTTAAAACGTAACAAACAGACAGACCCATTTTCAAAACGAAAGGAAATCACAACAAAGTTTTTAATATAATAACTCGAACCAATCGAATCACAATCGTACTATGCGAATCAAATAACAATGGGATCGCACTTGACAGCATTTGCCGCCAACTTCAGTCGAATGTGCACATTTTTGTACAGACAGCAGACATAAAATAGGGGAAAAAATGTATCTCGTTTGGTTAAGTTATTTTCTTACAAGTGTTAATTTAATCGTTATTATTATTTTTTTATACGTAAGTACGAGTACATAAATAATTAATTTAAGACAAGGTAATCAGCCCTCATCATATAATTTGAGGAATTGTAGTAGTTCTCTGTGAATCCATGTAATATATTTCGAATATTCCTATTGTTACCAGAAATAACCATCTCAGAACTACGAGGAATTTAAAAATAAGAAGCAGAAGGAAAACGAGGCTATCATAAATTAGTCGCGTTTGAAAGGTGACGGTTATAGAACAAAAGACGTTTAGTAATAACAGGAAAGCAATGAAAACGTACATGCAGCTGTCGCTGTGAACAGTTCAATAAAATACTTTTAAATGTCAGAGGTAACTGTAAAACCGTTTTTTTTTTAATTTCAGCACATTTATGATGTCCCGGCTAGTAGAAAAATAAATGAAACCTACAAAAATGACTGAAACGTCGGTGGGTGTGTGAAATTATGTTGAAACTCGTCATTATTAAAATCGCACACATTTTTTTAAAAGTCGTCTGTAGATTTAGGTGGAGAGCAAAGCTTACAGACGTGGCATTGAACTAGCTCACGATTTTCACCGATATTTCAATAGTTGGGATTGTATAATATACTCTCATGTTAAATTACTAAATGTAATACATTGATCAGATATCGAACGAAGGCATATGCTTGTTTGGTTCGCCTGCCAACAAAACTTCACTGAGAATGCCAATCGCTACTACTGCTTGCCACTTCCGAGTCTTTAATTATGATTAAAAAATGGCTTGTAGATAGGTCACACGTTGGAAATGCGGATGTCCCATAGCATTAAGATGATATATATTGCTAGCGGCATATAATAGAGTCATGAAAATGCCAGGGATATAAACATCTTTGCGATTATTGAGGGCGGTTTATTATGATTTTATTTATTATTGTTACAAACGTAACGGGTAACGAGAAAACAGTACCTATCTCCAACTTTTTTATTGCTATTAAGTAAACATACATTTATGAATAACAATAGAAAAGCTATAAAAAAAGTTTCACGAATAAAACCAGACGTGCCAATTAATTACTAATTAAAACATGAATAAATAACTTGTCAGATGATATTAATGGATATTTTCTAGCCGCAGATCATAGGAGAGACATTAGCCGACCGTGTAACAAAATTTTGGTAATTATAATGTGAGACGGTTAACAAAACGTATTATCTGGGACAACAGTTTGGTTTACCACCAGCCCACCGAAGATTTTAGTTTAGAGTTTTTTTTTCCTGTATAATAAAATATTTAAATTAATATAACTATAACTTTACGATTTTGATGATGAATTTTAAAGCTATGAGTTTATTACAAATTCTTTATTTGGCCACAGCTTAACTCCTATTGGCGTGATCTTACATAGCTTATACATACCTTCCTCTATAAATAGGTTATTTTGAATTTTTAAATCGGACCAGTAGTTCCTAGCTTTATAATACGAGATTAGAACATAGTAACAATTAGAAACAATGTCACAGGCTGTAATGAAGCGCAGATGTGAAATCGATAATTTCGCTGGAAGAATTGCATTTGGGCATCATGCTTTCTTCTATATGCTTTGAATACTTAAAGAAAAAAAAACAGTACCTATTGATCTAACTGCATTTTTTTAATTACATAACACAGGTAGCGTCTGAAAAAAATTCGTGATCAAGTGCAAGTGCTGAATTTTTATATGATCCTACGTTCTCCCACGCATATTACAAGAATGAGTGTCTACGTGTTCCGCGATTATTTGCTAGAAGCATAGACACTTCGCGTAAATAGCTGCTCTTGCCAAATCTATGTTAGTGAACTTTACATTTGGCACTCGAGAGTGTGTCTGCGCTGTTTGTTACGTTAAAAATATGCGGCGTCATGAACGAGTCACAGTAGTTCTGAGTGTCTGAGTGGGCTGGCCCAAGTCCAGAGTAGACACGCAGCAGTTTCTACCGGCCAATATGATTGTCACAAGATTACAGGTCGCGTGCAACAATAAACTGTACATACCTAAAACCTTCTGACATTAGCAGGCAGCGGCGACGCAGGATAATCGACCCGTTCAAGTAGCGTTGGAAATATAGTTCGATTGCAATCAAATAAGAAGTATAATGGATTGTTCCACTGATTTATCGTGGTAAGAACTGACCATGTGAAGCGAAATCAAGCATAGACTTTTGATGGTGAGAATTCGCAAGCGCTAAATGTGTACGTATGATCGTCGCCGGCAGTGGTATGACTGGTGCTGAAGTATGAATAGTTAGTAAACCTGATGAACCTGACCTGAAATGAACATAAAACGCGGTGTACCTATGCTTTTCTTTTTAAAAAAATGCTCATGACTGCTGAATAGACTTTATCACTCATGTTAATTCGCATTCATAAAATTAGAACAAAAACAAATTGAAATTTGTATTTATATAAATCAAATCGATGAAGATAATCTATGTTTACTTAATGTATGTCTGCAGAAGATGCCAGTAATAGAATTTCTTCCGAAGTGACGAAATTTTTATACCAAATTATCGACTGTCCACGTTGAGTAAGTAATTTTATTTTGTTAGAGTGCAGTGTGCCTGGTGTTAACAGCTACCTCGCTACCATCTTGTTCTACCTGATTGTACCTACTACTTTGTATTTTATTTTTATGTGTTTACTAGATTCATAAGAATGATACAATAATATTGCTTCATTAGTACATAACTATTAAACATGCGAGAGAAGTTCATTTAAACTATAACTCCTGGTTATTCATTTGCCATGGTCGGCGCTAACTTAATCTTGAACTGGCATTGCCGGGCTGTCAGAATACCACAAGGTGGTTTGCTGTCGCAAAGTTACATGCACGTACATAACACGAGTGACGCATTGCACGACGTAACGGCCGAATGAAAACAATGCCATGTTGAGAGACAACATCGACGACCATCCACTGTTTATGTAGGCGTTGTTTGAGAATAAATAAGTGGCGTGCTAGCGAATATAAGGAAGGATATCGTTTCTATTTTAAATAAATAGTCGCAGAGTTCTATGTTTTATAACGTTGTCGGCAAAAAAAACAGAAGTAAGCTAAATGTTAAAATTCTATGCTAATGAAAGAAGAACATTTACTGATTAGAAAATTATTATAAAAACGTTTATCCTAAGGGCGTACAACGGCTATTAATCTTTCTTTGATGAATGTTAAAATGTTATGTAAAATATAAATGACCCCAAAAACGGCACTCGGACAACATTTTACTCTTAGTAATTACTAACCGTAACACAAATATAATTATTTTGTTAGTCCCATGGTTTAATGTGATAAAAAAGAGCCCTGACTTAGTATCATAATGGTTTATTCACCGACATTCTGGTGAATCCATTTAATCTGAGCTCTAAATAAAAAATATGAATCATAAATGGTGGGAACAGTGATAATAATTCAGCGAACGAACAGATGATCGTGGAAAGCAAACTGATGTCATACTCGGATGCGTGTTGGATAGGTACGTAACACTTTTCATGACATCACACTGGCGATTTATTTTTAGTGTTCGCTCGAGCCTTAAAATAATTATTTCGACTCGTCACTTCTTCAGACGGTGTTCATTTATTGCACACGCACGTGTAATACCGTCACGAGAATTTCTCTTTCTAATGTCCCAATTACTACGGAATTAATTACTCGTACCTACAACATTGTCTGATTAACAACGTAATGCGCCTTAATCGTTTGGTAAAGACGAAGTTGAATGTTTTATACGTTAACTAAATTAGTAATTGAAAGTAATTGAAACAATTTAGCTAAGCATGTTTTAATTGAATAGATTTCTAATTTTATTAAGTACTTGTCATTTTATTACGTCAATGATGATTAATTGTGCTCTTTAAAAGATCACATATCAGAAACAGATAAGTCTGTCTAATTTTAAATATATAACAACCATAAACCCTAATTACTTTCATTATAAAAAATATGAATATAAAAATAGATACTCTATCATTTTAAAATAAATTCGCACATAGCTTTAAAATTACGTACCTATGGCAAAACAAAATTACATAACAAAGCATTTAATGTAGAGTCCAATCCAAATGGGGTTATACATTTATCGCGGAAATTACAACGAAGGTTAAATGCGCCATAGACACGCAAACTACCAAGCTGGGAAAATAATTAAGTAGTAGTTTGAAAACAAAAAACACGACAAATCAATGGAAAATTTATTTAGTTCGGAAAAATCAATAGGTTTGAATGTGAATATACAAAATATGTGCTTAATTCACAAACGTGTTTCGCAAAATATTTAGGCGATATAAAAAAACCGGAGAGCATGTTGGACAATGCTCATATAGGTACGCTCTTTTGCACTTCATTAAAAAACTTGTTTAGAAATTTTAGTGTCTTTAAAATATCTAGTCGAAGTACGTGAAATACAAAGATGATTGCTTAAAAAAAAATTTTTCAGCATCTTGTTAGGTACATGTATGGAGAGCCCCCTTTAAATAATAATTTTTATCATTTAACCATCAAACTAAGTAGCAGCCCACAAAAGACATCTATTTTAGGTCTAGTGGTTAGTGACCCTGACTGCTAAGCCGGAGGTCGTGGGTTCGATCCCCACCCAGGACAAATCTTTGTGTGATGAGCATAAAGGTTTGTTCTGTGTCTGGGTGTAATTTATCTATAATATGTATGTATTTACAAAAAAAAAAATGTATTTAAGTAGTATATCAGTTGTTTAGTACCCATAACACAAGCAAATATAATTGCTTACTTTGGGACTAGATGGCGCTGTGTGAATGTGGTAGAATATTATTATTATTATTTTCCAAATTTCATCAATATAGATCGAGTTTTCGTGTAAGATGCCTGTGACATACGGACGGACGGACATGACGAAACTATAAGGGTTTCGTTTTTACCATTTTGGCTACGGAACCCTAAGAAAATTCTATTAGGGTCTTTTAATTTCTATTCTCATTAGTTAAGTGAGTTGTCACAAACAAAATTGGACAAAAAAAAGACAATTACTATTTAGACGGTTTTCACTTGAATTCTGGCGAGGCGTCTCGCCTTCTGTGGTTAGGGTTGCGGGAATTTAATTCCGCACGGCGCGCGGCGCGGCGACGCACGGAACATCTTTATAGCTTACAGCTGAAGTTGATTCCAATACTGGTTATTTTTCAGTTTAGGGGGTCGTACAAAATAAATTTTAGCTTGTATACTGTAATGTAACATTGAATCAAGTGCCAGCCTGTTCACTATGCGTATACTGAACAGACTGCTAATTAATGAAACAGTAAATGTATCATTCAGTTCAGTAAAATTAATTTAATTTATTTACTAGGTATGTATAAATATTGAACGACATTAAATAAGTAAAATTGTGTACTGTGTAGATAGAACCGATACTAGGAACGTAAAATTATAGAGAAAATTCTAATGGTCACGGGAATCAGCTTAGCCGGTATACACAAATTTCACATATTTACGTCATCAAATGACAATGTTAAGCAAATAAATTTCACTGACCATAATATTATTAGAGATTGTAGGTACACCTCAACTTGACCTCTCCTAAATTATTATAAGATGTAACATGTCAAGCGAATCGTAATGCCGTTTTGTTGCATTTTATTGCTCTTTCTCCATTATAGCAATTTACATTCTCATTGGCCGTTACAAAACGAAACTAAATGTGCATAGATACTATTGTCAAAATTTAGACAGTGTACGTTCAAAATTAAAAAAGAAATTGCTAGATACTGTCGACTCAACAATCAAGGCTCACTTGTTTTCATGTTATAGGTATGTTTTCAATACGTCGCATCGTCAGATTTGCACTGAATACATAAGAAATGAAAACTGGAGGAATGATAAATAGGTAGGTAGGGCTGTGGAAATACTACGCAGGACTATTATATCATCTACACTTATTGCAAGACAATAAAACTTTGTCATGGTTTAAATGTGACTTTTGTAATGTGTACTTTTTATTATTAATTTTCTGTTATTATTGTATTCAAATATAAAAAAATGCGTTGTTGCAAATAAAAAATTCTATTTCTTCATCATCACCATGATGATGATGATGATGATGAAATAGAATTTTTTATTTTTAACCCTTTACTGATTTTTTATTTTTATTTTTACCCGTGCCGTGGGATGTTCAGCAATTTAAAAGCTGTAATTGAAAACGCCAAATTAAATAATGTGTATAGGAAGAATTGTCATCGAACAAAAACAAGTTTTTATCCATATTATTGGCAACTATATTTAGTGTCACCAAAATTTAGACTTGACACTAAACTGCAATAATATATCTATTCCAAGGAAATATACTTGTCACTATATTTATCAAAATTTGTCAGTAAACAATGTTTTAGGGCAATTAGGGCGGATCCGAAATAGATAGGTTAGGTTACAAGGAGCGAAGCTCCCGCCTCAGTCTTTGTGGTTATTTTTTTTTAGCCTTGAAATACCTTTTAGCGCTAATCCGACATGGATTAGTTAGGTTAGAAGGCTAGGGTAAACAATAATTGTTAATCGATATTATTTTCCAGCGATTTATTTTTAACATTTTAAAGTCTGATTAAATTTTGGGGCGACTTTTATTATTTCGGAACCCAATATTATTATTTGGTGATATATTTCCAAGTAATTCATATCTTGGTTATCATTTTGATACTATTTGGTGATTAAATTTTGGTGACAGATCTACTTTTTTACTCACAACAATTATTTATTTATTAGGTCAAAGAAATTAAAATTATTTGGTGATCGATAAAATCATCGCCATAATCGATTCCTTTTCTATTTAGACCGAAGTTGGTTAAACCGAAAAGTACAGCTAGATGCAAGCAGGAGTCCATAGAGGAGTGTGTTTCGTAAGAACCAAAATTCAAATATCCTTTAAACTTAAAATACCTAATAATATGTTCATATTTCTACCGAAACCGCGCCTTCCATCCATCATCTAAACATAAAATTCATCGTTCCCTTTCTAGAATAACATTTGCGAGATACGATGACATTTACTAAGGGTACGTTATCAAAAGTTGTCCTTGAGTAAAGTTCTACCCTGCAGGTACTCATGGGTAAGTATAATATATGAAGAAAGACCGGGTCAATATTGTAGTAATGACGCGAGTTATTCGCGTCGCATAGATAGCCAATGCGCTAATCGGAGAATGCAGGGATAGCTATACATTTAACTTGGTAGGTACGAATATCACGTCTGTGGACCTTACTAATGCTATTAAAATAGCTATTAAAGGAATATTTTTATTTATATACCCATCTAGAAAATGTAAAGATGAATAGGTAAAGGTAAACCGTAACCTTAGGTTAATTTCAATTACCTACTGGGATTCCTGCAGAGAACAGTATCTTGTTCTCGCAATACGTAACGAGGTTTATTTGCTGGAACGAGTTGCATTGCAAGTATTGCAATTGACATTTTGTTTCCACTCGTATTGGCGTTAAGGTCTAAGCAAGCGTACCTAGAAACTTCGTTATCAATGCAGGGAACCTTCATAAACAAGTTTTTACTGTGTCCTGTTATGAGAACCGACACAGAAAAATGTATGACGATAACCACAGTAGCAAAAAAGGTGTAGCTACGTTTGCGCAACTCTTACATGGGTTTACAAACGACTGCCTTGCGTAAATTGTTTGATACAAATGAAATTTAAGATAAATAATAGGCACTCATTAGCATTACAGTAAATTATAATCACATACCTTCTTTTATATGGATAAATAAAGTTATTTTCACATTATATTATTTTAAGTGTTATTCAAATTGCATGAATTAAACTCGACGAGGAGTATACTCGTGTATACGAAAGTGTATAAAACACTACAAAACGGTAATTCACAAATTACAGCAACTTGTAAGAAAGAAAGAAAAATATTTTATTATGTACGATAAAAACAAACGGCGCACATTGTATAGGACAGGTAGGTATGCTGGTGAACTATCATCGACATTTTAGAGGTATGTACTTCGGAATTGTCTCAGGGGTATCTTAAAGGTTGGTCCGCCCGGGTTCTCACTATTTAATAAGATATATGTTACGGGAACCTGCGGTCACTTTACTACTAAAATTTATAATGTATTTATAGCCTATGTTTAGTTCATACAAAAATGGCTCCCCTTCGACGTATAGGTATATAAAATGACTACTGCGGAATAGCTGCATATTTTGTTGACATTTTTTCTCAAACTGCTTTTATACCTAGTATCTGCAACGAAAATGTTTTATAAATCGTTGATATTCATATTGGCACGAAGCGAAATCACTAATTGGATTGTTCAACTCTAGTTTTTAAACAATAGTAATTAGACGTAACCATTACCTAAGTAAATACTGTATACCTATGACCTACAATCGAATTGTTTGTGTAATTTACTTAAGTTATTATTGTTTTGTTGTAACTACCTACTTAATCCTTAATTAAATATTGTATACACTACTTAACTGTCTATAATTATGTAGTAGAATAGAATAAGTTAGATATATGTAATTTTTATGTTATATCAATAATCAATGTTATTAGAAACTTTTATTTATAATAATTATATGTGTGCATGTATGTGTCGTATTATTTTCATATATAAATTCAATCATCGTACCTGGTACGACGTAGATACACTAGACACCTAAATAACAACGTAACGAGTCGTTTATGATGATGGAACTATGACAATACGAACCGGAAATCCATTAGTGGACAACAAACTATAACCATGTATTACAAGGTCCAGTAAGTGAATTACCCACTTGATACAATAGAATAGGTAGACATAACAGGTACCGAATACACTTAAGCTGCCTCTGCTTTGAGTTTGGACTCTGGATATGTTACATATGATGATATTATATCCATGTAAATTCCATTCCAATTATTACAATCATGACGAAAAAATTATATTAATCAAGTAAAATCTTATTTCCAATAAGAATACTGGCAGTACAAACCACCCGACAAACGACTCTCATAAAATATGTACTTAATCCATAAAATTCTTCATGTTGAAATGCTGCATTATTCGGGTAGTAAGTATTATGTCACAAGTCACAAACAAAAATGCGAACCGTGGCACTCACAACGAAATAACATCAAGCTATTAACGGGCACGTTTTATACATTTCCCATTTAGTATGTTTATGAGGCATTCGAACCAAATTCTAATAAATAGCTCTAACGGAGCGCAGCGTATTAAGGCGTAACTAGTCGCCAATGACCTTGAGAGTATGGGTGGAGCTTAGCTTATTTCACTGCATATCCCCGCTCCTTTGCCAACTCGCGCACACTATAATACAATGGTCACAGAATAAGCGTAAACGCAGACATGCGCTTCTACCTCGGCATTTTTACCTACGATTCCGGAATAACAGTTTTAAAATGGGTATTTTATTTTGTATAGAGAGTTTAAAGGACTCTTGTACACAATTATTTGTTTGCCAATATTTTTATGTATTGAGATTTTTTTAATTTCAATGTTTTGCTTTCGGTATTTATGTAAGTACTTACATAGTTTTATTGGTACTTATTTATTATTAGTATCGAAGATAATTATTTTATCTTGTAAATTATAATTAAATAAATAACTATTTTAACTTACTTTTGTATTAAAAAAAATATTTACCTATTTTCATTGATGAATTTAATGTTTTGTTTACAACACTTACTTTGTAATTACGTTATAAACTACTATTATAAATTGTAAACCATTTTATTGGATCATTTGAAATATTTTGTTTGAGAATATAGCTCGCAGAACTAATGGCCGATGGGGCAAAAAGATTACTCCTTCTAAACGGTTAGGAGGAGTAGTCGTCAGAAAATTCAAAAAAAAAAAATTAAAGTTCATAAATATTTGCACAAAAGGTTTCGGCACACAACGAGAAAGACGTGACGGCTCTGCGTGACACCTTAGATTTATTTACTCGTCCCGCCGCGCTCGCTGTTTGTGTGTATATTATACCTGTAAGAACTATATTCACTCGATAGTAAAAATGGAGCAACGAGCGACACAGCCTTCCCGTCTGAAGGCTAACGCCTGTCTGCCGCCCGCGCCCGCGCAGAGCACCTTTGAATTTCTAACGTACAGAAATCGTATTATGGCCTATCTTCTTAAGAAAATATTGATCGATTTACATATGCTATGTTCAGATTAAAGTAAATTTTACCACCAATTTATCAGTGTAAAAATAATTTCAAACTATAAAGCCGTTATAAAGTTTTAGGGATTTTAAGATAAAATATATCTCAACTTAAAATATTTTTTGAGGCAAAAGTATTAGTCGTACGAAAATTTCATATGTTGAAAATGTAGTAGATAGATCAATTATCAAAATATATTTTTTTCAAATTTTTCGAACAAGTCGTTTAGGAGGAGTAGGCTTCAGATAAAAGCCGTTTTTGGTGCAAAACCGAGGGAAGGCCCTTAAAGTGAAACTGAAAAGTATGTAAAGTGACAAAGTGCTCGCGTTTTATTTTTCTAACGCATTGATACCGTCTCCCGCATCACTGATTACTCTACAATAAGTGGGGTTATCACAGTAGTGTGGTGCAAGCTACAAGCTCACTGAAATGTAAAAATTATTACACTATATCGACAATAAATATTATCTTACACATACTGAACGTGTACCCATAACAGATAGCTAAAAGGACAGACGGCATTCAATTAACACACCTCAAGAATAACACGATTGACATAACTAGAACATAATAATCAAAAATACTTCCTGCTCGTTATCCGTCAGTCACAGAATGATAATCGCCCATTGTTTCAGGAATAGAATGTTTTTATTTCTATGAAAACATCGGTGGGACAATCAAGGCTACCGTACTGGCACCACCTCTTCTTCGCCATTCAACACGTACTCGTTAAGCATACTTACACTTCGTTTATTAAGCATACAAACATTAATATTACAATTGTGTACGTTACAGTATCTTATGCTTCATCCGGATGCCTCACATAGTCTATTTTGATTAATAACAATAATTATATGAAAATAACATGAACGTTGAGAGAATCATAAACGAATGAAATAACCCATTCTTCGTAAGCCTATGGGATAAAGATCAGAGAATAAGACACGTGAATTAATTTTTGGGTATTAACATTGTACTATACATTACATATATGCATAATGTATGACTGCTATTGTATGTAACAGACAAATAATCGTCAAAAGGTCTTTGAGAGCACAGAGAGAGGTGAAGCACTGATGACCTAGCGCGATTGGGAACTGGGAACACTATTTATTCTTTTTCTTTTTCATTACTTTTTGTAATAGATATAAGAAATGAATACTGTAAGACTGAAATCAACAAACTTCCTCTATTCTATTCTTCTTCTTCTATTTAGCTAAACAAAGAATAGGCACAAAGTATAGTAGGCAATAGTACTTGCTTTACTTATATTTCTGCTTTCGCTCTGATATATTTACGAGGTTCATTTATTATTTAAACCGAGTTCGCTGCAGCGTTGCCGCTTGCTATATATAGCCTTCATCTATAAAACTTAGATAGAACTGTGTACACTACTATCGCTTAATACCGGAGAAACGTGTTTTAAACCCGGCGTCTCATAATTCCATGGATCGAAGCACGACTCTGTAAGATCTGTTTAGAAAAACAGGACGATCTCATCATTTGAAACAGTTGGTGAGACTGTACGACACATAACCATCGATACTGGCACTGTAACTACTGGTGAATTATGACGAAGCATTAAAACACCGATCTGATACGGACTGACTCACAGAGTCTGATGTGGTACGTGCAGGGTACGTGTAACTAATTGGCAAAAGAGGCGGATATGCATTACGTAAAGTCACAAGACATATCGGATCACTACTTTTGAAGTACGTCATCGATTATTGAATTTTTGACCTTTAATGTAGTATTATTAAAGCGATCGAACTTCGTCGTGAAGGTGTCGTATCGGGCAGTGCGAAAAGGTTCGATAGCGTAACTGTTGCCCTGGGTTACGGAGCTCAAACTGATAAGTGGATCGTTGAACTAATACCGAGATTATGACGTAATTTTGTAATTTACACGCACGTTATGCGCTTGCTTATACGTGCGATAATAGTAATGGTATCCTATAGAAGTAGGCTACGTAGGTTTAGATTTCTTTGGATGCCAGTATCGAATGATATTGCATCTCATTTTGAATTCAAATTATTGGTATTAGTAATTTGTTTGTCGGTTTATCTGCTTGCGATACTTGTTCAGCTGTCTATTGAGTGGCGAAATTACACAGATAATGGCCTTTTCAATAGTGTTCAAGAAATAAATCCAGAAAATACAGTCGCAAAAAACAATTTTCGAAATTTTTCTTACGGCTTCGTTTTTCAAATCTCAAATACATATAATAAGCAGCATAAACACGTTAAATCACATAAAAAATAAATCGGTGCTCTAGGTAATTTATACCTTACATCTGTAGGATCAGAATCGTGTTTCGGGTCAATAATCTAGACATACGATGTATAATAAATATTCTTCCGAGTAGGGGTGCACCATATGGCCAATTAGGAGGACGCAACACATGTGTGGCTTTGCCGACGTTTGCGATATTATATATGTACATGAAACATGCTGTTGCAGTGAATTTTATATGTGGATAGCATGAAATTAAACAGGAAAATTTACCACACGACAGATACTAAACACGCAGTATTAAACCGCCGCGGCGTAGTCGCGGCTAATTCCGCAAATTACAATGCAGGTTTTTATTAAGCTCAGTGCACATTGTGTCAAGAACCCATAAATATATCCAATTTTATTTCTATTATCGTGTTTACACATACCCCAGTGTTTAAATCACAGTGCCTGGATCAATGCTAACACCAATGCAACTGGTCAATTATGGACTACTTATAACCACACCGGATTTGATTCATGAAGATAAATTGAACATTGCATGGACTGTATTGTTAACCTAAGCACTTTATACATGTGGTTTTAGGGTTCATAATCAATAGAATATTAGAATAAATACATAATAAGAATGAGGATAGTAGCAATATTGTGACCTGTTACAAAATATATTATTGTAAAGGTCAAAATGTATAATTTTAGAATGAACACCGAAAAGCCAGTTATAATAAAAATTAATGACAAAACCTGACATTCAATAAAACTATATAAAAAAGTAGGTATTATGTTAGAGCAACTTTATTTACATGATACTGGCATACTAGTACACTGTGTTCAAAGCTTAATAAATCTTGATGATGTTAATAATGAGGGATAATTATTCTGTCTTTTGTTCTTAGGATAAATGATGGTTCATTAGCATCACAATGTTCTAAGATAGCACAATCATGGGTAAAAATAAAATGTATGTAGTACAATTACAGACTTCATTCAAAACATAGTATAAAAACTGCTATATGGTAGTTAAAAATATATTTTTTAAGAGACACTACATTAATTAGTAATTATGCAAATTCAGTAGAGTTCAAAAAAAAAAAGATTGAGTAAGTTAAAGATAGACAATCTACAACTTAGAAGACTTTTCAACAGGATTGTTGGGTATAGAACACTGTACAATTAAACTTTAAAAAAAAAACTAAGAATTGAAAGTTGCAAAACAAAATTTGACAGAAAAAAGTTTATTTTTAAAATTGGAAACAAAATAATTTGTCTGATACTGAAAATGTATAAAGAGGAAAAACAAAATAAAAACAATACACACTCACCTTACGAATATGATGCAATGGGTTATCAATCAGCACTCTTCTTTTTTCTTCTACATAAAACTTAGTGTCCATATCACATATTACTAATTTGTAAAACATCTTTAAACCTACACTTATTTTTACAATATTATATGAAAAGTAGTTTGCTTATAATATATTTAGGATTTTTACAAATAATTAATACTAATTATACATATTTTGCCTTAACAATTTTCTAATAAAAAGGAGAAACCTAACTAATCCTAGACGTAATCTGTAATCAAAAACCTGTCTTGACAAAATTGCACCAAAATTGTACAAACAATGGGCAACGGTCGCGACAAAAGATAAATGACACTATACGTAAACAAAAGATCGTTTTACTAAAAACAAACGAATAAACGGCATAGCGATAACTCGATAAGACGTGAAATTGCTAACTTATTTTGAAATTAAAATACCTGAAACTTTTACCTACATTTCGTAAAATTCACATTTCACTTTAAACACGTCTATCTCACTACAATCGATTGAAAAAGTTATCCTAAGTACATGTCTTTTTCATTAAAATTCAGAATTGACAAGTCTAACAAATATCTCCCACTGCATTTTGTACAACTCTACGCCATATTTGCCAAAGTATTAATGAGTGCTGCCATGTTCAAAATACAAATCTAACATTTCAAAATATAAATGTCAGGGACATATTAATGATTTCACAATAATATTTTTATATGGCACAATAAATAAAGACGAATATTTGATAACTTATATGGGATTTTTTTGTTATTTTTTATTGAAACTGTTCTTATAATTGGTAACACTGTCATGGTCTGCGGTTATGGGTATTAGACTACTATCATTTCGATTAATCGACTTAGCATTTCGATTTTAGCCAAGAATCGGTTAGTTTGTCTAAACTAATATAATTCTAAAATTATGTTTGACTTGTGTTAATATGTCATGCCACACTACGGTCACAGAATAAGTAATAGTACTATGTACAGAAAGATCGCTCTCGAACAAAAGTCTTGTACAAAAATTTGCCTACTCCTTCTGCATGCGCCCGAAATTGAACCTTATCGTTACTAACTAGCGTTCATATGCCGTTGGGTGCCGCTGACTCAAAACAGGCTTAGCAGCAAACACCGATTGATAAATTATAAAATATAAATGATTTATTTTGTTAATTTATACATTTTTGTGATATCTCAGGATGAAGGTACCTTTTTATGTATATAAATAATATATTTTTTATACAGGTAAGTAATAAAATAAATAAAAAAATAACAGTGTGTATTAAGTAGTATTAACTAAAACAATAAACCACTAAAAATAAGTAAGTGTGGTAATAAAACACTTTGCATACATGTTAAACCTACTTTTCTACCTACTGCAAATTTTTTATTGGCAAAATAGGGATATCTGATGCCAGAATAATAATTGTTTCTGACCAACCTATTATGGAATTTTATCGCTAGAAAACTACCAAACTTAAGAAGCATAGGATTATATTTTAAAAGTAATTGGCTAGCGTGCGAGCAAGCCGAGAGCCGGCCGAGCGACAACCGACTGCGATAGGCCTACTTGGTAGGCTCGCTAGCCGAACGTACCTAAACTGCGGAGTGAAACCTCAGTAAGTAACTCAGACCCCTGATTCTGACTCATCGAATTGCTCCCAGATCGTAAACTTTTTCGAATCTTAGTACGACGTATTTTTACGCCTTCAGTTATTTAATGTTACAAAATAGTCTACCGTATAGAAAATTAAAAACTGATTAATTTAAGATTTGTTCCTACAACCATCTACTTTTTTAAGTTTAATTGAACTGACATTTCCGTCTGAAAATTTTCCGACAGCTTAGAATCAGGGGGCAGATAAACCAATACAAGCAACCGCATTTGCAATTTTTAATCGATACTAATTTTAAAACCGCGAAATGTTTTATCTGACTCGCGGATAAAAACCACAGATTTTTTTTAATCCAAGGAACTAAATGATCCCTACAACTTATTCAGCAGATCGTCATGAAGAGTGGTTGTCCCACCATAATTATCAAGTCAACCGATTCGGAATCTGAAAAATTCTCAGGGTGTTCTCTTACAATTGGATATTTCATATAAAACCTTAGAGCATTGGTCTAATGCTCTAAGTATGAAACAAATTCTAAACTTAAACTTTCTGGTATTTTGTATAAATTTAACTTTCATTTTATTCAGATTTAATTTGTTTTGACATTTCATAACATTATTTGATTTAAAAAATATTTATTCTCATAAAATTATGTTAATTATTTAGTGCATTCAGATGAAACAAATTAGTTTGTAACAATAAGCAAAACGGTAAAGTGTTGTTGATTTTATTCTATCTATAAGATAATGCATTTAGTACTTCTATATTAGCAAAAAATAAATGATTATGCTTAAAATGTTGATTTGTGATATGCTGTTGCAGGCAGGCATGATATGGCTGTTGACTTTTTTATTTCTTAATACAAGAGCAACATTACATAGGTACTGCTCACTTGCTCACACTTGCTCACAAATTTAAAATCCATCTTCAAACTGAGAAAACCGCCTCACGGGAAGAACTGTCGTGCTTGTCGTGCGTGTCGTGCAAAGTTTGTTGATTCAGTTGTGACCTTGGCTCTTTTAAATTATGATAAAAATAATTACTTCTACCCACGCCTTCGCCCGCTTGGTATGTCAGCAAAAGGCACATAATAATGTTCAGTCACCCTTTTTTCTTTTCTATTTAAATTTATACGTATAAGAAACAGGAACGACACTGAAAACTTTTTTAATCAAATGAACAATTAAAAAGGATAATATAATGGTTTTATTATTTCAGTTTAAAAACGCACTCGGCTACGCCCCAGTCCCTATAATACAAGCGGTCTCTGAAATTGCTCAGCCCCTCTGATTCTGAGCTGTCGGAATATTTTCGGACAGAACTGTCAGTTTATTTAATTAAAAGTAAAAAAAAAGCATATAATATTTAATATTATGTAATGTAAATTATGATTTAAGATTTTTCTTTTCTCAAAAAATAAATATAATACAACTCACATAATAGTGAGAAATACAAGATTATCTTATTACTAAATATTGTTATTGAGCATGCTAGCATTGGATAATACGAGAAAATAATTAACATGGTGGGAACTATAAAATATATAGTAGACATAAAATAATATTAATTAAAATTCTTAATATGAATACTTATTAAAAAAAGTTGTAATGCCTATCTGATGATTAAAGTATATTTTCCTGCCCATCTTGGAGATCTAAGTGAAAAACGGGGTGTGCGATTCCACCAGGTCCTTTGTACGATTTAGACATGCTGTCAAAGCTACTGGAACGCGCACACGATGGCTGACTATTGTTTGAGCATTCAGAATAGCCCTTTGCCTTTAGCTTTAGCAAGAAAATCAAATAAAACAATTTTTTTTTCAACTAAAATTAAATTAATTTACTCTAAATTTAAAGTGTTTGATTATAAAAAAAGACATGTGACATATTTTTTTAACCAGAGCTTACAGAAAATTCTGTCACAGATTTGAAATCGTCATTGAAAATTGGACTAATATCATATAACATAACCCAATCATCAGAAATGCTGTTGTGCAGTGTAATCTGTCCAGCAAATTATATTCGATTGGGCTGTACCCAAAACAAGGTAATTAACACCACGGGTATTATTAATTAGGTCTAAATCACAGTTTTGGGGTTTTAGTTAAGTCGATATGGGCAAACACACGTACATAACCATGTTTGTATGTATATATTAAGGGCAATTAGGAGAAAATAGTATAAAATTGTGACACGAGCGAGCAGTCTATGCGAGTGGACATGTGAGATGACATCATTTAAGCGAATGCAGCGGTCGCGCTCAGGTACGTGTCATCTATACTAATATTATAAACCTGGAGACTTTGTTTGGTTGAACGTTAGAATCTCCATCTAACCCAATTATGGAGAAAGGATATATAACATCAAGCTAATGCCAATAGGAGCTGAGCAGTAGCCAGAGCGACGGAAGCGAAGCCACATGACTTCTAATTTCCTTAAATACTTAATCCTATAATTTGATTCCTTTTTTCCGGTGTGATATTTAACTAATAACTACTAATAACTAGTGGATACACAGATACTTACACGTGGCAAATAAAAGTGTAAAGAGCATGGAAATCTCCCCCAGAACAGAACCACTACAAAGCGCTTAATAAAGGACATGACAATAAACGTACCTACCAAAGAGCTGCTCAGTAGGTGCAAAACCTCGGCGCTGATAAGAATACTCACCGGCCACTGTACACTATACCTTAATAAATAATGTATAAACTCAACCTGAGCCGGTCTAAAATGTGCAGATTCTGCCAAGATTCAGATAAAACTGCAATGCATGTCCTTTGTTTATGAGGGCCACTTATGCACAAAATAAGCATCCAGTTTGGACAGCACCAGGTGCAACCTGATGAGATACAGTCTTTTTCTGCTTATAAAATCTGGAAGTTCCTAGATTCTATAGAAATACGCAGAGAACTATAAATAACAAGGGCACTACAATAGATCAACCGCCTGATCGAACTATGCGATCGAACAACGTGTCCAGAGGGAATAATTCTGGTTGAGGTAGCAAAGCAGCTGTTGACGGCTTCTAGCTTAAGAAAAAATAATAATATCTATACATAAATAAATACATGACTTTATTTTAATAGTATAAAACGAAGTCACGTTTTTTTATCGTAGTGTCGAGCACAGTAAAGTTGTAGCAGCATGAAGATGCAGAAATATGGGGTCATGTGTATGTAAAATGCGTCACGGCATCGATAATGTTTATCCAATCTATGACAATATAGGCATTGAAATTATTGCATTTTTATTGAAATATATAAATTAGTTGACTAAATAAGTAAATGGGATAATTAGTAGGTACATTTTGATTTGCTTTATTAGCTTAACGATTTGTTTCGAAGTAAAGCAAATAAAATTCAACTCGATTACTCGAATGAACAACGTAAATAACAATAGTCACGGATTCTCGTGTGAGCCTACTCTTTCTTATTATTAGTCGATTCATTTCATATTATTCGATACGTGAGTCTTATTTGTTACTATTAGTAGCAGCGAAGGAGGAGCCACTCTACCGGAGCAACAGTTTCCGTAATTATTTTAGATAATAGTCTATGTAGTATTGATTTATTGACTTGATAGTTTCTACACCGCTACTGAATACTCTGAATAGCTACATGATAAAATCACACAAGACTTTAATCCTGTTAGTGCACGTTTGTGTTTTATTTTTATTTAAAATTAGGACGTATGTATATTAATGTTAAAATTGTTTACGGTAATACATGGGTAAGTAAGACATTTTGTACCTACTTGGTTTAGTAATTATATTAATTTTAAGTTATATTTACGAGTGTTACTTTTTTCAGAAAATATGGGCAAACATCACCATATTCATCATAACTTAAACGATTTCCTTGATGAAGCTGAGCTGCAACAATATTCTGATTCGTTTAGGTAATTATGTAGAGTATGCATACTGTATACGTACATTTTGGCTGGCGTATTGATTACTGGACTTTCACCGTTTTCAAATATTTAACTTTGCGTTCCTTATCTGTCACCGCGAATTTCATGATTTATTGGTTTTAATCCATGTGCGATTTAATATTCTAGCCATTCAAGCCCTTGCAAATTTAAGAGTTGTGTCAGTTTTGTAAACTGACACAATTCAACAACAAACAATAGATAAGAAATGCCTATATTGATTTCTTGTATAAAAATCACTACTTCATTGATTCAAGAAAGTTGTGAGGTCCTAGACCTACCTAAATTAATTTATTGGGACTGTTAGGCTATCATTGATGAAACACAATATTTATTGTGTGTTATGTTGAATTTGGTGGTTTGAATACTGCATACATTGAGACCAACATTCCAACTTCACTCTATACAAACTGTAGTCACTTGTTTGCAACCTCATATTAAACATTCTCTCTTGGTAAATAATTTCCATTTTACAAAAATAAGTTTTTCAATAAATTATAGTATAATCTGTCCTAAAGATCAGGGTTTGATTTATCGATAAAAAAGTTCAATCCTAACAAAATCAATAAGTATTGCATTAAGCAACTTCAAGCATTAGGGATTTATTTACAGATCATTAATACATTTATATTCCAAATTTTGAGAAAAAGTTAACGATATTTTTAATATCAGTACTCATGGGAGTTGAATTACAAGCATTTAATTGAAGCATTGTCATAGTGAGATGAGATGTTCATTATGATTATTGAGGATAAGCAAGCAACATTTGGTATGGTCAGTCCATAGATGAATGGCCGTTTGCGGCAATTTCATTTTCGAGCATATCCATGCATCGGGTGGAACGTAAAGCCATTAGCCATTATAGTCTAGTTTACCGCTAGACGTGGTTGTTGTTAAGTAAGATTAATTACAACATCAGCAACTGTCCCAAGCTCATTTGCTTAGTAATTGCTAGTTGATTATAAATAGTCTACTAAGTGTTTATACAATATTGTATGACACAATAGCCTTAGTAGCCACAATGACTAATTTTGTTCAGGTCAGCTGTTTAATTGAGTGATAGTAAAACACTGACTATATATATATTCTTAGGGGTCAACAATTTTTGTATACACTATATTTGTGTAGTGACGGATTAAGAATACATAGTGTCACTACCCCATTTCTACCTGTGGGTGTCGTAAAAGGCGACTAAGGAAGTAACCCTAAACAGACAAGAGCACAATGAGAAAAGGAAAATTCTAAACAAACCCATCTGGCCAGCGTGGTATAGTAGGCTAAATTCCCTTCACATTCTTTGGAGGAGACCCGTGCCCAGCAGTGGGATGTTTATGGGTTGAAGTAATGATGATTGCACTTTAGTCTGCCTTAAAGAACAAAAATATTTCTGTCATGATGAGTGCCAGATCATCTAACTATTCATTTAGCCAGTCCAAACAAAAAATACATCTTTATAATAAACTAGCTTCCGCACGGGGTTCCACCCGCGTGGTATATAAAACGTAGCGTATGTGCCATTTGGGACTACAATCTATTTGCGCGCCCAATTTCATACAAATCTTTTTGATTGATTAACAAACATCCATTGATCCTAAATCCAAAGTCTTGAGAATGTTATTCCATACATAGGATTGTACCAAATTTACCTGTCATTCAATTTTACCGCTCTGGACACTTGCTTGGCTTGCCATCACTTATAGTACAGGATCCCTGGGCCAAAAAAAAGTTTGATTGTGGTAGCTAACAGACGTAGCAAGGGTATACCGGACCGGGATGGAAATACCGGCATAACTTACCACGCAATTTGTAGGACAAAATGACTGTTCAATTACATAAATATTAAGTAAGTAAAAATACAAAAAAATCAGCTGGTTAATAATGGCTGGTAATCATTTATGATGATCTCGTTATCGATACAAGTTGGAAGGGTCCCTTCGATCAAACCATTGATTTTGTAGGACCATTTTTTTTTTACTAAATATTTCTTAATTGAACAGTCATATTGTCCTACAAATTGCGTGATACGTTATCCAGGTATTACCTTCCCGGTCCGGTATACCCTTGCTACGTCTATTAGCTACCACAATCAAACTTTTGGAATACGAAATTGTTGGGCGTCTCATCGAAATGAAGCTACTAAAAAACGAAACTACGAAAAATTAGCTTGATAGTAATAAAAAAAAATTTGGACCAGGGATCCCGGACTATTTGATCAATTCTATGATTACCCTACGGCACTTTTTTTAAATTTGTTAATAAACCACCAAAGTCAACTTAGTAGGGATCTACCGTTCATAGCAGCTTCTAAACTAAACACTACTTCTCTGAAGCTTTATTTTATGGTATATGTAAAGACTATATGTAATACATATAGCTATCATATATCGCATATTATGGTTATTTATGCCACGTGAACTATAGGTAATTAATTAAATATTACAATGGCTTCTGCATTCAACAATGGTGTCTATTTTATACACATTAACAATCTTATTTCTGTTATTGTTATAGAGATGTTCTCAAGGTAACTAAGCTGTCACAGTTAAAATTCGTTGTAACAGAAGATTTAGAACAGATAGGGCTATCTCGTCCAGAACAGAGGCGTTACAAGAAGATTTACTCCAAATGTTTCCCAAATCCTTACATTTATAAACTAAGGAAACTACTGAATTCTCACAAAAAGCACGAGAGTGTAAGTATAACATTTGAAATTATTGTTATTTTATAATTATTGTTGATTAAATATCTTAAAGTCACAGATTGGTCATCACCTATGATGGGATACACACCTATACACATGGGACTGAGCTTAGCTGGCAAACTGTGGGTGAAATGCGCCTCAGCATGCCCCTGCAGTAAACAATGCTTGATATTGAAATATAGAATCTGAGAAAATTTTAATCAGAAAGACAAACAAAATATAGTGTGGTAATATTCTCTTCACCATCCCAGGGGCTAAAATAGTATTGGGATCTTGAAATATGTAGTATCTGGAAGGAAGTGTGCGCAATGGTAATAGGGTCTCCCCTATTACATGAGACCATACATAGCTGGAAAAGTGGGTGTGATACACCTCTGCTTTTCCTATGGTGCATAATAATAATTTAGTGACATGCTTATAAATTTTGATCGATTTATTTATAACCTTCAGTTTATTATTTTACATGCAGGCATTTTAGATGTCATAAGGTACAATATTTATAAATACATATAGTCTAGTGTTCTGAGATTGTGTAGTCCATTAGTTTAAGATCACTCACTATTGAATTGGTATAATTAATCAAAGCCATGTAGATACCAAGTTTAATCAAGTTAAAAATAATTAATAAAGAGCCTTTTAACCATGGACATATTATGTTGTTCATGGTTAAAGGGCGTTTTATTAACATTTTTGTAACTCTAGTTAAAGTTAGAATGATTGCATTGTAGGCATACAATGCAATCACTTCAATTCCAGATATCTGATTGACAACCATAAAAGATACTTTGTAATTATATAAGTACAAATTAAAATTAAAGTAAGTATATTTTTTTAAACTAAAACCTTGTTTTCAGTCGTCGCAGTCACATACTTCTGTTCCCGTGGATCTCCAGCCATTTAATGATATTAACGTTAAAATACCAACAAAACATATTATAAGTATTGATGATATAACTATAAATAAGGAACTCGGAAAGGGTCAATTTGGTGTAGTGCAGCAAGGTACTTGGACAACTGGTAATCAAAGGGTAAGAACCAAAGACTTATTATACTCCGTTTTTTCAGCAGTTGGGTAGAAATTGAACCACAATTCACAGCTTTAGTGGTTATATCATTCTCTGATAATTACAAAAAATATACTTGAGCAGGGAATGAATGTGACATAGGGGTGCTTATCAGTTGTGGCAATTTTGCATGTTGATGTATGCAGGCAATGAATGCAGCTAATTCCCTACTATGTTCATTTTGAAGAACCTGTTTTATTGACATTTTTCATATTTCATTTTAATTGATTATTATCCTACACCATGTAAATCATGCTCTTAAATAAAGAAAATACAAGACGTCCTACAGAATAGGATGTTTTGAAAATTGCTTTTTCATTTAAAATTTTAACCAATGTTTATAATTTTATTGAAATCACAGATCATTTTTAGTAATTCGATTGGCCATCTTAGAGATATAATTCAGGACGAATTATTTGTTATCAAGAGTTAAAAATAATGATATTTTCCAAATACCAAAATTATGCTTTGTGGTAGTTTGACAATTTCGTCAAAAAATTGGAAATATGTTTAATGGTTCTACTTAACCATTTTTTTTACTTAAGCGTAGAGTAGGACGCCCTCCAGCTAGATGGTCCGACGACCTGAAAAAGGTCGCTGGGTCTGACTGGATGCGGAAGGCGGAGGATAGAGTGCTATGGCGCGTGTTAGGAGAGGCCTACGTCCAGCAGTGGACTGCAATAGGCTGAAATGATGATGATGATGAACCATTTTATGTTTGTTACAGTTGCAAGTGGCTATAAAATGTTTAGGTCAGGAGCGTATGTCGTCAAACTCTGCAGAGTTCCTGAAAGAAGCGGCCGTGATGCACAGTATTGAACACGCGAATATAGTGCGCTTGTATGGCGTTGTACTGCATTCCGATTCGTTGATGCTGGTAAATTTTGTTTCTTTATTTCTATCTTTTGTAATAGGTACTTACTTAATTCACGGATTGAGTATACAGTTGGTTATGGCTGATATTAGGTGAGGCCTATGTCCTTCGGTAGATGTCATTGGGCTGATATGATAATAATGATGATACATTTAATCCTTATAAAACACTAAATTTAATTCAGTTTTTATGGTAACAGAACATTGCATTGAAATGATATTGCCGGGTCAGCTGATTGTATAACTAGTTATTATAACAAAGTTAAAAGAACATTCGATCTGACATCACTACTGATTAGTACATTATAATATTGAGTTGAATGAGATCCTTATATTATATACTAGCTATATTTGTCATAAGAGGTTACCAAAGTATGTGTTCAAATTTTCTGAAGAAGACGCCTTAGAGATAACTAATTATTGAATCATAATTATATATATCTAGAAGTTTATACATTATCTGGTTTTAATAAGCTTACATTATATTTTTTAATTTCTACTTGCCGCACAATTGGAATATTTCCACCACACAAAAAGATGTTAATCTGGTAAGTATGTAATAGTGTCATAAAGGTCTTTATTACTTTTCAAATAAATCCTGTTTAATATAATAATAGTAGTACGCCCTCCAGCTAGGTGGACTGATGACCCGAAAAAGGTTGCTGAGTTTGACTAGATACGGAAGGCAGAGGACTGACCGACTGTTACGGCGCGTGTTAGGAGACCCTATGCCCAGCAGTGGACTGCAATAGGCTGATATGATGATGATGAAAAAAAAAATAAGTGTCATCTAGAGACATGTCCAGGTTCTCGGGTACAGTTTTACAATGAATTACTATTGATTAGACGCGAATTGGAAAACTGTACCATGTACGGGAATCTGAACTAAGTTTTTGTCGAGTAAGGTACGATTCAGACCAACCGGCTCGCGTCGCGCCGCATCGGAACGGAGCCGTACGCGTGCATGGCATGTGGCATGCGTACGGGTGCCGCGGCAGCCGACAGCGTCCGCTGGAATCCGTACGCACTCCAAGCGCCCAGAAGTGCCGCTCTCTTTGCGCCGCGTAGACGTAAAGTGAAAATATCGCTTGAAGAACACAACTTGAATGATTCGCTAGCTGTTGCTGCACCGTAATCTCCGTACGACACACGGCCGACCGGCTCCGAGCGGACCCGACGGCAGCCGCGGCATGCGTACGGCTGCCGCGGTAGCCGTACGGGTGCCGCGGCAGCCGGTCGGAGCCGGTCGGCCGTCGCGACGCGTCGCAGGATGCCGACGGAGGTAACTATGCGTAAGTTGCATGCAAATATGAACTGTAATTACTGTTGATACATTTCAATGTTCTTTAACGCATTTTTAAAATGCCGCCCGGCGCGGGCCGATGCGAGCCGGTTGGTCTGAATCGTACCTAAGAGATACTTACATAATGTAATATTCTTGAAGCCTACGTGGCTCAGTGGTCAGTGACCCTGACTGCTGAGACAGAGGATGTGGGTTTGATTCCCACCCAGGACAAATCTTTATGTGATGATCAAATTTATTTGTTCTATTTCTGGGTGTGATGTATCTATAATATTTATGTATTATATCAGTTGTTTAGTATCCATATTACAAACATTACTGTGTACTTATGTTTTTCTGTATATATAATTGTTTCTATTATTACATATATTACAGGTAACAGAGCTAGCTCCACTTCGATCTCTTCTTGAATGCGTTCGGGAAGTGTCGCTACGACCCGAATTTCTCGTGCCAACGCTTTGTAACTTTGCTGAGCAAATATGCGATGGAATGCACTACCTAGAACAGAAAAGACTGATTCATAGGTAGGTACTGCACATGTGACAATTTTTAATTTTTTAATACTAGAGCTGTTGTATGCTATTGTTATATATTCTTCCAGGGACCTGGCTGCAAGAAATATTTTAGTGTTTAGCAAAGATAGAGTGAAAATATCTGACTTTGGACTGTCGAGAGCATTGGGTGTTGGGAAAGACTATTATCAAACAAACTACAACGTGAATCTCAAATTGCCTGTGGCATGGTAAGTTGTTCTTAAATTACTTATAACTCGCCTCGCGAAGCTCTTAGCCATATGCCGAACTAACACATTTATATGGCCATATATAATTATATCGATTGTGACCACTAGGTACACTTGGACTGAAATAAATGTAAAATATTTGTCAAATTAATAATAATAAAATATCAGTGGCTATAACTTATTAGCTGTTACTTCTAATTTTATACATTTTAAAATAATCCATAAGTTGTTTTTTAATTTATAATTGGTTTTACAAAAACAGATATTAACAAGATATGTAGTTATTATTTATTCTACATGCATTTCGGCCCGAGTATAGTTTCATGTAGAAAATATATTTAATGCGTATATTCACTAGTATCTGAATCATTCTAGAATAAATATATTTAACGTTTAATGTGATTTCGTGTTGGATCGTAGCATATCGTAAGACATTCACAATATATTTCTAAAAAATGGAAGTAAATTTAAGTAGTTTTTGCAAATATTATTACCAGACTTACCAACCAGTACGAAGTTACATTAGAATACCAAATATGGTCAATTGACGCAACGTTTTTAAATGAGCCCGCGGGTCTTGTAGCATGTATGAATTTTTAGTATTCCTGTGTATTTTATTCATTTTCTGCTGCAACATTTGACATTGGAGCGGTCAAAGGAGGTACGATATTGAAGGGATGCATAGATTTGAATATATTTGTTCTCCTGCGTCAACCTTATATAAATTGATTCTCAGGTGTGCACCGGAGTGCATTTTATTTTTGCGTTTTACCTCAGCCAGTGATGTCTGGGCTTTCGGAGTATGCCTTTGGGAAATGCTGACTTATGGTTTTCAACCGTGGGCTGGATTCTCAGGACAGCAAATACTAGAAGCTATTGATTCACCGATTTGCCAGGTTGGTTTATTGTTTATAATATTATTATAATATTTTTTTATAATCAGCTACTTAAGTTTGGTTCTCGTTTAATATTCAATTCTGGTGATCATTATTTTTTTGTATCTATGTGTGTTACTTGTGTTTTATATTGGTGCCATAAATTCGACGTCCTTGGGGATTTCTGTGAATATCTTTAACTATTAGTAATTAAATATAATATTGATAATTAAAAATAAATTCATAAAGGTATCAAATAACTTGAAATTTAATTGTGGACCACCTGGACCTGTTTTATAAAAGAAAATGACATGTTCCCACTAGCTGCCGATGCTTTTTGTTTAGTTAATACCTGCATAGGATTCAGGTCGGCAAATATTTAATTCAAGTAATTTTAATATTTAAATCAAGACAAGTGCTATAAATTGAAGTTTTTGAAGGGTTACATTTTGTAAAGTTATTTATATTCCTATACTGTTAGTTATTGACTGACTTCTTAGCCTAGTGGGTGAAGTATAATAATATAGGAGGTTTTGTCTCTGCATAACCGTAGCGCGCAGATACTGTACTCTAGCTTGTGTGCTTGTGTCTGTTAAAACATACCGTTTGTGTGCATTTTTAGAGACTGGAACGACCTCCATGCAGCACTGAAGAATATTATCGTATTATGTTAGCATGTTGGGCACACGAGCCTAACCAACGACCTAGGTTCCGAGAGCTTGGAGCTATTTTACGTAATTCACGTCCCGAATTGGTTAGTATTATGTTCATATTTTATTTTCATTGTGTTCTTAAATCTTTATTGTCATCCATTTCTTTGTAAACTGTTGCACCAATTGGAGCTATTTATGGTCAACTTTATAATAACGAGAATACATAAAAATGCAATTCCATGATAGTCAAGCTAGATACATAGATAGATACATAAAGTAATTTCCTTTCATGAAATCAGCAAGTAAATCGAGAATTTCAACCCTAAAGCGTTAAATAAGAGTTGAATGTAAAAATATTAAACAGATTTTTATAGCAACCCATTAATGTACCACCCCTCTGTCTCGAGTGATGGTTTAAGGCCATAATTCACACACGGTGACCTGATGATTTTTTGGTTCAGACATAACACAACATCTTATCCGTGTAGTGACGGATTAAGAATACTAATGTCACTACCCCATCTCAACCCATACTGCGATGATCACTGCGAGAAAAGGAAAATTGGAAACAAACTCTATACCAACCCGTCTGGCCAGCGTGGTATAGTAGGCTAAATTCCCTCCAAATTATTTGGAGGAGACCCGTGTCCAGCAGTGGGACGTTTATGGGCTGTAATGGTGGTAACATTACATCTAGGATATTTAGGTTTCCTCACGATGTTTTTTATTCGCCGTTAGCAGATGGTGACTCATATAACAAGTCACATATAAATGCACAAAGTCAAATCTACATTGGTAACTCGGACCGCATGATTTGCATGCCGTTCACTTATTCATTCAGCCACCAACGTTAACGTTGAAACGTTATGAATTCACAAGATTTGCTTATTACAATTTCAGGTTCAAGCTACAGTAACGTTCCTGAAGCCAAAAGACGGAAGAAACAACCACCTTCTTAACTACGAAGTTGGAGAAATTATTACTATTTTAGGCAAAGAGTAAGTTCATTGTATGTTAATTTAACTTAAGGTATACAGCATGATGATAACAAGGCTTGGTGTAAGAATATGTTACGCTCATTTAGTGAAAAAAAAATTTACAACGCGTATGGTCACTGCAAAACGCGTTTCAAAGTAAAGACCACATACCGAAATTCGTTTTCTGGCTATCACGGTATACGACTGTTCATGTAGAAAAGCTATGACATGTTCTGAGTCTTTTATGCTCAATCAGCGTATTCGATCTTTGAGCATGACATAATAAAATATATAAAGGGAGAATCCCTTTGACTAATCATAAAATTATCATACATACATTAATAAGTGATGATCAATGTTGAAAAGTCCCTTAAGTAAATATACTGAGATCAGTGAATTAAAGACGTAACTGATATTAATTCAATTTAAATAACAAATGATAATGTGGATAACTAATAAGCACTTTATATTCTTTAAACTGTTCGTTAGCACATATGTTGTGCCTGCGATTGCAATTATTTATCTTGAGGCCGTTACTTGGTATAAATAATTCGTTGTACCTATTAAACGCTTGATGAATTTTGAGTGTCAACATAATATGATCTATAAATAATATTGTATGGTAATGTGCTTATGTGTCTTAATTAGTAAACACTCTTGCCATACCTTTTTAACTTTAATTGTAATTTATAATTATTAAAAGTGGCTACCATAACCATTTTCCTATTTCTATGTATTGCACATTTTTAAAACAGTTATTAAAATTAAAGTTTGTTTACTAAATAACACACTTTTTTAATAAGACACACACACTTATATATAGTTATTTAAACACAGTTTACAATACTTACAATTGTTTTGTCTAATAGTTTTAGTAGTAGTTTTTCTGCTTTTCGGGTTCGGTACCACAAAAGGGAAAAAGGAACCTTATAGGATCACTCCGTTGTCCGTCTGTCTGTCTGTCCGTCTGTCAAGATTTATTTTCTTCAAGAACGCGTAGAGGTGTAAAGCTGAAATTAATATCATATACTCGGGTCTGCAAACCCTCGGCGTAAAAAATAAATCGAAATTCTAAGTTAACGTAATCAAAAGAAACAGCTGTTTTTGCTCCATTTTTATCGATTATCTTGACGATCAAAAAAGTTAAAACCTATAGGGTACTTCCCGTTGACCTTCAATCATGAAATTTGGCAAGATGTAATATCAAAGTAAATCTCGTGTCAATATCACTGAATATTAGTACTGGGGTATACAATGATAAGCCTAAAAAATTTGAGTAAGAGTGAGAGTTTATTCCGGACTGACATATTATATAAACACCTACCTGCCTTATTTATTCTAACTTATAGCTATCCCGTGCTATATTTTTTAAAACTATATTATTCGTATTTTGAGAAAAAAAATGTGTAATTTTAGTGCCAAAAGGGCTTTGGGTACACTTTGACCTATCGTTACCTATTCATTTCTTACATTTTAATCACAAAAATATATACCTATAGAGAGGAGAGGAGACCCGAGCCCAGCTGTGGGACATTAATGGGTTGCTGATGATGATGATGATGATGATGATATACCTATAAAAAATTGCATAATCGTCCGGAACCCTCGGTGCGCGAGTCCGACTAGCACTTTACCGTTTTTTTTGTTGTTTTTCTTTTATTTTTTGTTGCATTTCTGTTTTTTTTTAGTTTTATTGTTTTTTTTTTTGGTTGATTTTAGAGAAGTAACGCATTTACCTCTGTGGTACGGCGTTGCCCCTTGTGGGGCTTGCGGCTTATTCGATCCAAGGAATACTAGACCGTATTTTGCTGTATACGTAAGTACTATGCGGCTTTTAAAATTTTGATATTATTTTATGCTAATTATCTGTCTTTAAATAACCAATTTTTGTGTGTCTTTAATATTTGGATTACGACAGTGCTAGAATATATTCTTAAAGAGTTTGATTAAAGACCTTGAGCTTATAGTAAAAGTATACTATTATACAAATTCTATTTGCTTTAAGTATTGGCAGTCTTGGAATATTTTCTAGTATTGCAACGATTTGTGTGTTTATCGTCGGTCGTATTTGTTTGCGTATTAATGTCGAAAATGCTCATCAAAAATATATAGGTATTTTATTTTACCTATAGCTGCAAAAAATTTTTGCGTAACTATGTTTCAAAAATACTGTTCATATTCATACATTAAATAGATAAATTATAGATATATACGCATACATAATTCGACAGGCTGTCATCTGTCATCTGTTTTCTTTGTCACTTACATCATCATGGGAACTGCCATTAGAATAGCTATTGGGCTTGCAGACGAAGCTGAATGTTGTTATTTGAACTATTTCTCCTATTAAAATCTATATTTTTCTCTATTATCTATATTTACCTTTTCAATCTTTTCCGCAATAAACAACAACATTAAGCTTCAACCGCCATTTTTCATCAGAGAAACGTAAGAAGCGTGTCAACGCTATCACCGAATCCGACACGTCATTCGTCACGTTTCCGTTCGTCACTCCTGCGGTGTGACGTCAAACGTCACACTTTTACCGGCAAGAGGACGATTCAGCGCAGTATGATATCGTCTCCCCAAGGTGACGTGAAGCACACGGGCCACGTCGGGCTAGACGGCGCCTACTTCGGTGATATATCCTTCTTGGACCCAGCTGGACGTGTGAGTATATAAAGAACTATGTTGTTACAATGACATTGTATATGACTATTACAAATTACCAAAAAGGTAATAATTAAGAACCTGGAAACTTCCAACCTTCTTAGGCGTATATAGAACGTCATTGTTGTTTAACAATAGTTTTTGCATGAAAAATGACTCACTCAAGGACCTATACCGTTTTGAATACGTCATTACGCATCAGGACGTCAGTCTTCAGTCTTGAACTAAGAACAATAAACTGACAGTATATTGTTTTCATAGACTCATGACGTAATAATCATATTTAGTTGGTAAGTATTTCTAGAGCTTTGAGTTCGAAAACACTTTAAGGGAATAATTAATGTTGGTAAACATTATATTTTAAAAGGATGTAGTATTAATATTATTCATTTGCCTTTGACCTGATGCTTTTAATGCTGAAGAGAACCAAGATTTATTAAAAAATTATGTATCAATGCATATTCCATTTATGCCTCAATTACTTTTAATCTAAATCCTTCGTTCTCTTCATTATTATATTCATTTAATTATAAGTGGCGCGCATGCATGATTTAAATATACCTAACTTGCTTATTGACAAACGGTGAATCATTTGAATAATCGCTATAACCTTAGAATATCTTACTAAATATTTTATTGTTTTATTTTTTTTAAACACGTTTAATCGATGTACATAGAACGATTTAAAATAACTCCATAAAAAAATAAATGGGATCTTTAATGAGAAACTAAAATTACTAGAAATCTAACTCAATTTTAAAATTTTTATTCTCAAGTCCCAACGTTTTTGTCGAATTAAAATAAGATGAAAGCCACATTTTTAATAATGTTTTAGACCTTGTATTCTTTTTTGAGTCATTTCCGATGTGACCAGCAACAGGCCAGAGAGACAATGTTATGAAATTTTCTATTAAAAACTATACTATCCTGCATTTAATTGAAAATTGTATCCTTAGGAATTTAACACGAGAACAAAAGTGTCTGTTTCGAGAGTAAGTACCTCTGCGATCAGTGGCTTAACTAATACCAGTTCAAAATACATAAAAATCGTAATTTTGAAATGCAATTAAATCTCATTTATTTATCTAGGTTACATATAATACACATACTCTTATGAAGGCCAAATTAAAAATTTTATAGATAATCCGAAAAAAAGGGTGTCAGCCAATTTTTCTTCTACAGACTCAGATTCAAATTTTCTAGTATAACTTATACCATCTACTCACTATATCTATAAATATACATATCAAAATTGGTTGTTCACCCCCAGCCACCACGTCAGATCGTGACTCCCTACAAACCTTCAGAGGATTTGGAACAAGTACCATTGATCAACCCGAACTCACCGTCTCATCTGACTGGAGGTGCATCGGGCTCTACTCCCTACCCCATATTGACGTCCAATAAAATGGAGAGAGCTAAACGAGATGAGATGCCTGGTATGCTATAAAGACTGTTTTACTATTCGAACAGCCTAATGTATAATTTGTTTTGGCTGACATAGATGTCACGTTAGGGGAGGTTACCTCGTTTTTCGTTATTTCGACGAGGGCTGTTACGTTGAAAACTGCAATAAATGTCTGTGTTTTATTTTTATTTTTTTATAATTTTTAATTAAGAGGAATTTATATAATTATTTATATAAATTCCTCTTAATTAAAAATGCATTCAAAAATGCGATGCATATTATATAATTAATAATATTATATTGCTATACCTATATTGTAGGTAAATTAGGGTAAATTAACAGTCATTCAAACAACATTTTTTTTCTGACATATTAAATTGGTTTATAGGTGACAAAAAGAATTGTCGCAGAGGAGGCCAAAGATCTCTATCGGAGTCAGCGTCAGGAAGTAGGAGTTTACTGAGCAAGGTAAGTAAAAAATTGTTAAATTGCAATAAAAAGATAGGTAAAGAAAACTCAGGGCATTTCCGTCATGTTAATAAATATGTACTTGTGTAAAACAGTTTAGACAAGTATATTTTTATAATCTATAAAGTATAGCTCGTGACTCCGCACGCGTAATTCGGTCGCATTAAACAGTGGAAATAAGATTTTTTCCAGCTGTAAAATGGGGCCTCTTATTTTAAATTAGACCTCTAGCAATACAGTGGCAGAGACATGCAAATATGTACTAACATACATACAGACATAAAGGCTTATGTTGCTCTAAAACATATATTTCCCATAATATACCACACTAAAATGTACAGATATCGCCCCGTAAATTTTTTATTACATATGTGTAGAAAACAATAAAAATGTAGATAAAATATGTTTGACATATTATGAAAAATACTTAGTCAATTAAGTTTCGTATATTTTATCAGACACATAACTATTTTATAATAATGTACTATTTTCAGGTGAAGTCTGCAACACTTGGTAGATCACACAAAACTGAGACCGAGGCTTCAGTTGTTTTCAGGGCTGATGAAGTTCACGAGTATCATGAAATATCAGACAATGATACGGTTAGTGTTCATATTGAATAGTGTTCATATTGAATAGTATCGATATTGTTTATATGTTTTTGGCAGACTGTTAAATTACATACATAGCATAACCAAAGTTACTGAACACATACAAAATTTCAAAACGCATGTACATACATTAACTACTTAACAAGATCATAGTGCCATAATTGAATTTACGATGATATTCACATCTTTATAGTAATTTGGGTATGTTGTATGTGTATGTGTTAAAATGAGGGTATGATGTACAGTCAGCAACAAAAGTAATGATATATATATAATGATGTATACTGTAAATACACGCGTTTTGAATTTATGAATATGTTAACAGCTAAGTTTGTTTGATAAGGGGCGGGCCTATTGCCATTAAATTGGGCACAAATCCAGACTCATGGCAGGCTAGTTGTATAGGGTTGCAGTTGTTGGGGTCTCATAGGTTCGATCCCCGGGTCGAAACAAATGTTTGTTTCGGAGTTTTCTTTGAATAATATGTATGTATTTAGAAATATATGTGTATGTTATGTATCAGTTGTCTAGATTCCATAACACATTATCATCTTCATAATTACAACCCATAAATATCCCACTGCTGGGCACGGGTCTCCTCTAAACATTTTTGCTTGACCCCGTATCGAACCCGAGATATTGTGCAGCAGTCTTACACATTCCTGCTGCGACACCAAGGCTGTCCTTATCATATTATATCATAGTAATAAATTTTAATTTTAATACTTATTTTACAGGCGGAGAGCACTCCCGTGAAATCAGCGTCGAAAGCCGAAGGTCTTCAGGCCTCTGTATGTACCACTGCTTACTATATGTACATAATTACAAAAACATAAGATATTCGCGTAATTCGAATTATAAAATCTCATCATCATCCTACGTCCTACGACACATAAGTAGTAGATGAAAGTCCAAACTTTGAATTTGTACTTTTAGAAGTGTTTCTAATGATTCGTTATCTTTATAACAGAGCACGTTGGACTTCAGCCAAAGCCTGATCGATGAGATGGAGTCTCTGTTCCGCAACCTTGATACCACAAAGCGTAAAGATGAACCAGTAAGTAGTTTCTGATATTTTTTTTTATTTACTAAAAAAATTTTTTTTTTAAATTATGTATATGTCGTGGAAAAGATGTCTTTTCCACGACAATTTTGAAGATTCCCATTATACTTTTCACACATACATATATTATCCACCAATATTAATTAAGTATATATTTGTAATTATTTATTAAAATCCTTAGTAAAAGTAATATGTTTCTAAGATAATTTCCCTCTGTTACACATACTAATAAAATATAATTCCGTTTCAATATCATTAACAATACTAATTATAAAATGATAGAAAAAATATGGTTTCAGGGTTCTATAGCCAAAATGGCAAAAACCGAACCCTTATAGTTTCGTCATGTCCGTCCGTCCGTCCGTCCGTGTGTCACAGGCATTTTACTCATTACTCAAAAACTACTCGATGTATATCGATAAATTTGGAGAATAGGATTGTTGTGTGATTCACTACTTTTTGGTACTTAAATAATAAAAATAAAAAAATTAAGGGGGGCACCATACATGTAAGAGAAATTTTTTTCTAAGCATATATTTACGAATTGCACATAGGTACTTCGACAGATCTTAGATTTCTATAATAATAATATTATATTATTATACATATAATAATATAATATTATTTATAATATTTAATTATATAATAATATAATATTATTTATAATATTTAATTATAATATTATTTATATATTTAAGGTTTCTATGAAAGTTTTTTGATTATGTGAATATTGTCGTAAATAATCGCTGCCAAAGTAGCAGAAATTGTGTCCCCCACTCTATTAAGACAAAGATAGAAAACACGCTTACTAAATACTTCCAACCAAAATTATTTTGAACATGACTGGATGTACCGTTTTTGAGTTATTGTCAAAAACCTGCGCTTATCAACACAAGGACATACGTGCTCTGAAGATACGCTCTTCTGTTGCGGAACCTTACATTGAGTATGGTCCGACATGCTCTTAACCGGTTTTTCCCTTTATAAAAGAAAGTTCTGAAAAAAGGTTTAACCACTGCGATATCAAAATAATTATTTTTCAGGTTTGTCCAGTCGACCTTCGCTCTTACTCTAAATTATAATGTGACATAATTGGCTTTACCCCCAATATAAATATTCAAATAACAGGATAAACGGTGAGAGTAGGTTTGGTAGACAAGTAGTTTATTTTTTGTAGTTTGATAATACACTGTGATTGTGTGATTGTACATCGTCATTTATATTGTTCACATAATACATTTTGTAATTATAAAAGTTTTACACATATACCCCAACGCTTGTTTATTCACAAGATTTTATTAATATATTGTTACATGTAAAACCTTTCTGTTTATAGCATTTATAAACAAGACATGAGAGAATAGTATTTTTTACTATTAAATATTTTAAATAAAAGATTTTTTTTTCTCAAGCAGTAATTTCTGTTAGGTCGAATTAACAAAATAATAAAATTACAATAGGTTTCATTCAATTTTCTCTTAGTTTTCTCTCTAATAAGATCATGCCCATACAATATAGATTACTTACTTTATGTGTATGGTACTTTATGTAATGGGCTAAAAATATTAACATCTAAGAAAGAATTTGATCTGTAGTGTATAATTATGATTACAATAAAAATAATATTTTTCACATTTTTAAATTTTATATTACGGTGAAGGCACACAATATGTGAATACCCACGTACCCTATAATAAATTCTTAGGGTATGTCTGATCCACTAACCTGCATAAGGGCCGAAATGGGCAGATTATGACCACGACCTTCTCAGCTTCCTAGATAGAGGAGAGATCTGTGCCAAGCATTATACATGCATGGGTTGCTATTAATTAATATCATATCTAAATATTAAAACACGACATAATTCTAGTAAGTAATATATAAAAACATTAGTTTATAGCAAGTTATAAAATAATTTAATAATTACCATTAAAATACATACATTTTAAGAACATATTAATTAATTTTAAATTATAGTATAAGAGCTTATTTTAAAAAGTGCACTAATTCCAGTTTTTGCATGAGTTTTTAAGCTTGCAATAAGGTAAACATTCATTTTTAGTGAAAATTAAGATGTTAGGCATTTATGAACATAACATGAACTAAATATTTTTGCGTGACATGGTAATTGGTAACGTATATTATTTTTGTTGAAATTATCATCGACGAAAGTTTAATAGATACATCGCACGAGTTCGAGTTCGATAAACAACGATTTTACATTAAATAACTCGAAACTAGTAACAACGTACTCTGTGCTAAGAATTCAAAATATACACACGTCTAATTAAGACTAATTAATTATTTAATTATGGATTCGCTTGTAATGAAAACAAAATAATAAAAAAAGAGGCAGTCGCATACTCTTTTAATTTCAAATAGAAAATGAAAAGTTTTCGTTTGTTCCATTTGTTCCACTAATAATAATGTTATGTTATGTTTAAGCGAAGCATTTGTCTTATAACAAATTTGTGAGTGGTTACGCAAAAAGGGACCTGAAGGGATTGGAAATGGGATTTTTTTCATGAATTTTGTTCTAATGAGCATATTTTTAGAATTAGTTTTTAAGAATTTTCCGGTGAGCCGAGGCAGTTTAAATTTTCATTTTTAATTTAATAAAATAAGAATAATTTAATATCAAATAATAATATAAATAATATAATAATTATTATTTAAACTATAAATATAATAACAAAACATAATTATAAGTACATAATATTTTTAATTTTTTTGTTTTGTATTTAAAAAGCGGTTTACTTAAAATCAATTATTTTCCCTTGAGGTTCCTTTTTGCGTAATTACTCACATTTAATGATGGTACAGAGGCTTTTTCGACGCTTCCTTAATTCTTTTTGGTAAAAGTGCCGTTACAAAAGAACCTTGTTTGGGTCCTTTAATCCCTTGGACTTTTTTTGGCATCTCACTCAGCTTCTATTGGAAGTAGCGTGATTATCACTAAAACAGTTTTTTAGTGATATACATACATATTAGGTATTATATATTATATTGTGTAGAAGGGAAGTGTAAGATATGTGAATGCTTTTCACCCAGTATATACAAGTGTAAATACTGTTATATATTTAGAATCATTACCCAAATATCGATACGCGTATTGAATGTATGTTGTGATGTGAAAGTGACGTACTGTGTATTATTAAATGTATATATCGCTATGGTGACATTACACATATATAGCACTTATTTACACCATACAAGTTTTCTTGACACTGTTTTATGCTATAATGATCATTAACGTTTAGAACAATAAAGAACATTATTCCATTTCACAATACTTAGACTTATCCCCCCTTATTACAAAATATGGACCAAGCATTAAACCAGGTTTAAATTGACAACTGTGACACAAAACAATGGCTTATGTCAATTTAAACCTGGTTTAATACTTAGTCCATATTTTGTAATAAGGGGATCATGTTTGTCAAAGTAGCGGAGTCTAAAAAACATCGACAATATAATATATAATTCTATTAAACCTTGCATGGTGTATTGGTACTGTTATACTACAGTTTTAAAATGTTTTTTAATGTTATTCAACATTAACACTGAAAACTATTGGATAACATTTTATAACTGTTGTGTAACACAATGACGCTAGATTTATATGTTTTAATATTGTGTTTTATGTTTTCAGAGTACATCCACTAAGAATGAAGCGACACAGACCATTAAGAGGTAATGTATATTTTTTTTTTACCCACCGTGTCTTTGCACGGGTCCCCTTTATTAAGATTTTCTTAAAAAAGTAACATTCGAGACTAAATATGTTGTTCCATATAAGCAAAATTGATCCCTTCTTAAATCCCGTTCCGTTCTCAAGTGATTGGCTTACCTACATTTGGCGACCTGCATTATTATATTATACTGGTATCTTGTAGAGATTGTTCTGACCTCTGTCGTCAGGTCATCTATCTAGTCCAAATAATTATATATTTGTAGCTGAAACCAAACGAATCAGATTCATAAAATTATATTAAATTGGTTGGATGGTTTCGGAGATTAGTTTGAACGAAATTCGTGATAGGGGCCGTAAAATTTATATAACATGCTATTTTCAACCGACTTCAAAAAAGGTTCTCAATTCAACTAGGTACATAACAGGTATGTTTGTTACGCAATAAATCGCCTAATATGAATCTCTCAATGTAGACTAAATTTCTTTTGAGATTAATTATTATATCAATTTGTTGTAGGTATTATATAGGCAGTCGGTTTTAATATTTTTACAACAAAAAAAAAATCTATTGTTCAATACTATGGCCATTTCACTTTTTATAGTCTATTTTTATAGTATACTATATTATAAAGAGAAAAGATTTTAATTTTTGTATGTAACGAATAAACTTAAAAACTACCGGAATGATTTCAAAAATTATTTTGCCTAAGCTACATTACCACTGAGTAACATGGGTTATATAACACCACCCTACAGCCAATAGGAGCTGAGCGGTGGCCAAATAAAGGACGACGGGCGCGAAGCCCTGCGCGACTTCTAGTACTGTATATACTCTTATATTGTCGTCTTATTTAAATCGAATTCCTTCAAATGTTATATCAAAATATTATATTATATATTATTATAATAAGTCGATTTCTATTTGCTGCTCTAACTTGATTATTATAAATAGTTGTATGTCTATTACAAGCAGTCATCTAAATCGGAAAAAGAAAGTTGCCAAGTATTTCAGCCAAGTCAAACAGTTTTTCAAAAGGTATGTGACAGGAATATTTTTCTGTTCACTGTTGTTATCAATGTTTAGTGAATTTGTTAATTATGTTTGTGAGTAATTATGTGTAACATCATACCCATCATCCCATCCTTGCATTTGTTACGCGTATGTAGAAATTATGTAGGAGTTGTATGAACTGTCTATTTATAAAAGATAATGCCCGTACTAGGAAACAAATTCTAAGTCACATTTTACAATCATCATCAATCATTTAAAGGCACAAAGAACACCCTGACTGAGGCGTTCACCAAAAAAGTGACAAAAAAACAATTTTACATAATTTCAACATTAATATCTCTATTGAGACTTGCTATCTAACAGTGAACTGTTTGATCTAACGATAATGATGATGATGAATGAGACTTATAAATATTAATATATTCTGTACCAAAAAATATCAGCGAGATTATGAATACAATTCTAAAACGTACAGATGACACAATTTACATAAACACAATGCAGTATTTCGGATAGATAGGGATCACTACAGTAGGCTATGACCCGAATGTTACCCACCCATGCACAAACGAATTTCTTGGATAGTCAGTGTTAATGTGCCAAAGTAACGCGATAGCCGTTCATTTGTCGTTCGATGTCACAATGTTCTGTATGTGTTTAACTTCATGTTGCGATATTCGTCTCGTTGCCTACATCAGGTAGATAAAATTATTTTATTTTGCATTCCCTATCACATTAATTTTTTTGTTAAGATTTCAGTTTATTTTATTTTTTATGCAGTTTTTATCATAACTTTTGTATTTAATTGTCATGATATGCTAGACATGAGCTTGAATACAAGTTGTACTTATTACAGGGCTCAGACGGGGTTGTCGAAAGGCGAGAAGAAGAAAGCGTCTCCTTCGACCACTATGAAGCTTATGTCGGCCCACGATGAAAAAACACTCAACACAGCCGTCGCTCTTGCCAATGAAATTACCGCTAAGTAAGTGCATCTGTTTATACCTAAAAGAATTATTAAAATTTTAGAATTGGTTTATCTTAAAAATGAGAAAAATGTTTTTAATTTAATTTGTTTATTTGGAAAGCAAACAGATACATCACTACTTAGTATAAAACAAAGCTCGCTTTCTCTGTACCTATATCCCTATGTATGTTTAAATCTTTAAAACTACGCAACGGATTTTGATGCGGTTTTTTTAATAGATAGACTGATTCAAGAGGAAGGTTTATAGGTATAAAATACATACAACGCGGGCGAAGCAGCGGGTGGAAGCTAGTTTAGTTATATTATTAAACAGCATAGATAAAAACAATACAAATACATACAGACATATAGATCACACCTCTTTCCTAATAAAGGGGTAGGCAGAAATTATTTCCTTCCACTTGCTTATCGATCACCAAATAATTATGTTTTCAATGACCTAATAAATAATATTTGTGTCTAAAATAGTATGTCTGTCATCAAAATTGAATCACCAATAATAATTAATATTAAAACGGTAACCAAAATCTTAATTCAGAATTACTTGGAAATATAATATCAGTCACCAAATAATTGTATTGGGTTCCAAAATAGAAGTGTCACCAAAATTGAATCACAAAATAATGTAGGTAAAGAAATTTAATGAAAAATGTATAATATATCGCTGGAAAATAATATCGAATAACAATTTGTTTACCCTAGCTTACTAACTTAACTAATCCCCAAGCCGTTCGCCCTAAGTGGTATTTTAAGGCTAAAAAAACCAAGACTTAAAATTATGCCTAGAATTTGATCAATAGTTATTCAGCAAACAAAACAACTTCTCAGAGTAAACAATGTTCACATTTCAGATCTATGAACGATTTAGAAGTAGAGAAGCCCAAGCCGTATTCGCCAAGCGATCGCAAGTTCCACTTTAAGTTTCCATTGTCGCTGCATCACCATGGTCATCACTCCCATGAGCCAGAGAATAAAGAGCTTACAGGTACAAAAAACGTTCCCTAAAAAAAATGTTGACGTGTTCTTGTGTTATTTTTTTTTGGTAAATTTACACATTAAATTTACAATTAAGTTACTTCTTTCTTATACACATGTCGTCGGAGAATACAGTATTATGTCACCACTCAAGGCTATTAAGAAAAAATCATAATACATTTGGGTAAGAGCAGGAAAACTCGAAAGAAAAAATCTTTTTTTTTTTTTTTTTTCTTTTTTTTAAAAAAGACAACGCCCGCACTAGGGAACAAGCCCTGTGTCGCGGGGAGCTTTACAAACATGAAACTAACGGACACAAAGTACACCCAGACTAGAAACAAATATCTATGAATCACACAAATATTTGTCTCGTGTGGGAATCGAACCCACGTCACCCAGCACGGCGATGTAGTGGCGAGGCGACCACCTTAACCACTGCGCCACGGTGACAGTCAAATCGTTTACCACTTGTGAAATGAGAACCTTGAAGTAGAATTTATTTTATAAAATCTTTTTGTTATTATTATGGATTAGTAACAGGGAGTCCGCAGTTTAGGTACATTCGGCCGGCGATCCCCCTGAATAGGTTTATAAAAGTCAGTTGTCACTCGGCTCTCAGCTCGCTCGAAAGCTAGCCACATCGATCTCGTGTAATTATACCTACATTTATTTCTGCGATTTTTGGTATAAACTATATCGTATTCGTTTAAAAGATATTGTTATGCTTACGGGTGTCTTAATAAAAGGAAAATGATAATTTCATCATTAACATTTTTTTAGGATTCCGGAAGTTATTGAAAGGTAAGTCATATTGTTGTACTTAAACACTTACATAGGTACATGTCATGCTGTGCAACTGTAGTGTAGGTACATTAATACTTAGGAATCTAGGTATTTAGTAGATTTTTGATTTTTTAATTAAGTTCCTATTGATCACAAATAGAAATAGATTTTTTAATCAGATTTTGATTTTTTTCATCGAATACTGTTTTGTTTAGGTGCCTAAAAGAAAAGCTTTAGATCCGGTCTAATACAAATTGCATTTGCCAATAAGTAGGTACGAATCAAAATACCTCGGCTCTTCTGTCAAACTTTACTGAAGAGGTAAATATGCACCTAAATGAAAAAATATGTTCTTGCTCTTTTCATTGACTTCTCACGGGCGTTAGATACACTGGTGCATAATCAACTAGTTGACAAATTAAATCATTGCGGAGTACGTGGCTTATTACTGACTTAGTGTGCTGATTATCTTAAAAACCGTACCTTTAACGTGAAGATTGATGACATAGGCAGTGGACCCATGTCTGTAACTGAGGAAACGGCTCAGGGCTCTGTGCTAGGTCCTTTCCATTTTCTGACTTATGTGAATAATATGAGTTATCAGTTTGCGGATGATACCAGCCTTGTAATATCTGATAAAAATCTTCAAGCTGCATGTGATGTGAACGCTTGAAATCTGACTTGGATGCTCTAACAAGGTGGTGTCATGATGCTGGGCTAGTACTTAATGCAAGCAAAACCAAATTTTTAATTATCAGGTCACCATATATAAGACAACTTCCCATACAGAACTTAGTAGCCCACGACCATGACTGTCTACATGCTTTCAATGTAATTAACTGTAACAGTCCTTGCATAGATATTGTCAAAACCCAAACATATCTTGGCGTGGTGATAGATGACACGTTTAACTGGAGTCATCACATAGAACGAGTTTGCGATAAACTACGGCAATTTCTCGCGAAGTTAGTAGTTATGGTCGTACATATAAAACTTATCTCGATGAAATCCGTACTCTCCAAATTAGAATCTTAGAAAAAATAGTTTCACCCAAAATAAAGGATTTATTTCGGAATAATGAAAATGGTCTTTTTAAACACTGTGAAGTTCTACCAATACACACACAAGTACATTTTTCACTATTAAAATAACAATTCTTTAATGAATCCTTAAGAAATTATATGGAACACCCTGTATACACCCGGCCAATTTCTGAGAATCGGCTTCGTAGCCAGCGTGCGAACAACACGTACGGTGAGCGGACATTTTTACATTATTGTTCCGCGACTTATTCGTCGTAGCTAATTGGTGCAATACAACATTTTCAACAGTCTACCCGCAGAACTATGTAGTAGCATGTCACCAGTGTTGGGCAATTTGTAATCTAACTACTGATTACTAACTGCAACTACATTTTGTAGTTAGTAATCAAAATTTTTAACTACAAAATGTAATCATAAAAAGTAGTTATGATTACTTTTTTTAACTACATTTATGATTACTTTTTTAACTACATTGTGATTACTTTTTTAACTACACAAATATAATATTGTAATAAACCCGCTCAAATGAGAGATTTTGTTTTTGGAAAATCCCTTTGACTGTTTAGTGCTGTGATCAGAATTTGGAAAAATGGCCGCCATCTTGAACTTTGCTGTTTTTGGGCTGATTGACTCCAAAATCGATATCTGACGATCCCTTTGACTGCCTAACATAGTACTGAAGTCAAAATTTGGAAAAATGGCCGCCATCTTGAACTTTGTTGTTTTTGGGCTGATTGACTCCAAAATCGATATCTGACGATCCCATTGACTGTCTAACATAGTACTGAAGTCAAAATTTGGAAAAATGGCCGCCATCTTGAACTTTGCTGTTTTTGGCCTGATTGACTCCAAAATCGATATCTGACGATCCCTTTGACTGTTTTACATAGTACTGTAGTCAAAATTTGGAAAAATGGCCGCCATCTTGAACTTTGCTGTTTTTGGCCAGATTTACTCCAAAATCGATATCTGACCATCCCTTTGACTGTTTAACATAGTACTGAAGTCAAAATTTGGAAAAATAGCCGCCATCTTGAACTTTGCTGTTTTTGGCCAGATTTACTCCAAAATCGATATCTGACCATCCCTTTGACTGTTTAACATAGTACTGAAGTCAAAATTTGGAAAAATGGCCGCCATCTTGAACTTTGTTGTTTTTGGGCTGATTGACTCCAAAATCGATATCTGACGATCCCTTTGACTGTCAAACATAGAATTGAAGTCAAAATTTGTAAAAATGGCCGCCATCTTGAACTTTGTTGTTTTTGGCCAGATTGACTCCAAAATCGATATCTGACGATCCCGTTGACTGTCTAACATAGTGCTGATGTCAAAATTTGGAAAAATGGCCGCCATCTTGAACTTTGTTGTTTTTGGGCTGATTGACTCCAAAATCGATATCTGACGATCCCATTGACTGTCTAACATAGTACTGAAGTCAAAATTTGGAAAAATGGCCGCCATCTTGAACTTTGCTGTTTTTGGCCAGATTGACTCCAAAATCGATATCTGACGATCCCGTTGACTGTCTAACATAGTGCTGATGTCAAAATTTGGAAAAATGGCCGCCATCTTGAACTTTGTTGTTTTTGGGCTGATTGACTCCAAAATCGATATCTGACGATCCCATTGACTGTCTAACATAGTACTGAAGTCAAAATTTGGAAAAATGGCCGCCATCTTGAACTTTGCTATTTTCGGGCTGATTGACTCCAAAATCGATATCTGACGATCCCTTTGACTGTTTGACATAGTACTGTAGTCAGAATTTAGAAAAATGGTCGCCATCTTGAACTTTGCTGTTTTTGGGCTGATTGACTCGAAAACCGATATCTGACCACCCCTACAGTACTATGTCAAACAGTCAACGGGATCGTCAGATGTCGATTTTGGAGTCAATCAGCCCAAAAACAGCAAAGTTCAAGATGGCAGCCATTTTTCCAAATTTTGACTTCAGTACTATGTTAAAAACAGTCAAAAGGGATGGGCAGATATTGATTTTGGAGTAAATCTGGCCAAAAACAGCAAAGTTCAAGATGGCGGCCATTTTTCCAAATTTTGACTTCAGTACTATGTTAAACAGTCAAAGAGATCGTCAGATATCGATTTTGGAGTCAATCAGCCCAAAAACAACAAAGTTCAAGATGGCGGTCATTTTTTTAAATTTTGACTCCAGTACTATGTTAGACAGTCAAAGGGATCGTCAGATAACAATTTTGGAGTCAATCAGCCCAAAAACAACAAAGATCAAAATGGCGGCCACTTTTGCCAATTTTGACATCAGCACTATGTTAGACAGTCAACGGGATCGTCAGATATCGATTTCTGGGTCAATCAGCCCAAAAACAGCAAAGTTCAAGATGGCGGCTATTTTTCCAAATTTTGACTTCAGTACTATGTTAAACAGTCAAAGGGATGGTCAGATATCGATTTTGGAGTCAATCAGCCCAAAAACAGCAAAGTTCAAGATGGCGGCCACTTTTGCCAATTTTGACATCAGCACTATGTTAGACAGTCAACGGGATCGTCAGATATCGATTTTGGAGTCAATCTGGCCAAAAACAGCAAAGTCCAAGATGGCGGCCATTTTTCCAAATTTTGACTTCAGTACTATGTTAGACAGTCAATGGGATCGTCAGATATCGATTTTGGAGTCAATCAGCCCAAAAACAACAAAGTTCAAGATGGCGGCCATTTTTCCAAATTTTGACATCAGCACTATGTTAGACAGTCAACGGGATCGTCAGATATCGATTTTGGAGTCAATCTGGCGAAAAATAGCAAAGTTCAAGATGGCGGCCACTTTTCCAAATTTTGACATCAGCACTATGTCAATCAGTCAAAGCGATCGCCAGATATCGATTTTGGAGTCAATCAGCCCAAAAACAACAAAGTTCAATATGGCGGCCACTTTTGCCAATTTTGACATCAGCACTATGTCAAACACTCAAAGGGATCGGCAGATATCGATTTTGGTGTCAATCGGCCCAAAAACAGCAAAGTTCAAGATGGCGGCCACTTTTGCCAATTTTGACATCAGCACTATGTCAAACAGTCAAAAGGATCGGCAGATATCGATTTTGGAGTCAATTAGCCCAAAAACAACAAAGTTCAAGATGGCGGCCACTTTTGCCAATTTTGACATCAGCACTATGTCAAACAGTCAAAGGGATAGGCAGATATCGATTTTGGAGTCAATCAGCCAAAAAACAACAAAGCTCAAAATGGCGGCCACTTTTGCCAATTTTGACATCAGCAGTATGTCAACCAGTCAAAAAGATCGTCAGATATCGATTTTGGAGTCAAACATCCCAAAAACAGCAAAGTTCAAGATGGCGGCCATTTTTCCAAATTCTGACCACAACACTATGTCAAATATTCAAAGGTATCGCTGGATATCGATTTTGGAGTCCTTGAGCCCAAAAACGGCAAAGTTCAAAATGGCGGCCATTTTTCCAAATTCTAATCACAGCACAATGTCAAACAGACAAAGGGATCGCCATATATCGATTTTGGAGTCAATAAGCCTAAAAACAGAAAAGTTCAAGATGGCGGCCATTTTTGCAAGTACCAATACCTACACAATACATAATTTATTTTATTGCAAAATATAAGTTCTTAGAAATCAAAGTAATCAGTAATTATAACTATTTGATTGCAGTAATCATATTAACAAATGTAGTTAAACTACAAGTAATCATAACTACATGTAGTTAAACTACAAGTAATCATAACTACATGTAGTTAACTACATGTAGTTAACTACTTTTCGATGTAGTTAGTAATCTGATTACACAAAAGTAGTTAACTGCGCCCAACTCTGCATGTCACTTATAAATATTAAGGATAAATTAAAACAATATTTTTTCAGTATAACTTGAAAATGTTTGACGCATGTTACAATTACGCATACTGTTTTCTTTCATGTATTTTATGTAACTAATTCTTAAGTTTGTATCCTTTTTCGACTGCTTGTTTTTATATACGTGTACATACACAGAATCATGCATGATAGCACATGTTTAAACCTCAGTGGTTTTTAGCTGCTATTATATAATTGTAAAAATGATAAAAAATTAATAAAAATAAAATTACTTACCTATATCTTCAATCTTTTAACTTATTACTTACTTAAAAAGAAACCAAAGAGTTCGTCAAGTCATCATCATCATCATCATCATCATCATATCAACCCAATGACGTCCACTGTTGAACATAGGCCTCACCTAATTTCCGTCAAGTCAGCTAAAAACAAATTAACAAATAATATTATTATTGACTAAATAAAAATATTACACTCAGAGTCTCTATGTTTGTGACTTAAGAATGATACTTTGATGCCTAATAAAATGGAATTAATTAGAAACAATATTAGGAACAAACTCGTTTTGTCAATACTAGAGAATAAGTAATAGTAGGTACTATTAATCTATACAAAAATCTGTAATAGGTAGACAAGTAATTTATCTATGTTGTGCTTTTTTATTTACTGTAGTTAGTTTATAGAGTAATGTGTAACAATACAAAATAATAAATTAAACACTCTATTTAAAATAATAAATATTTAGATAAGTACCTATACCTACGGTGAGTGGGAACTGAGTCAGCGGTGTCCAACGAAATATGAACGCTCAGTATTGGCTATAATGTTAATTATCGCGTGCAAGCAGTCGACGGTTGTTGTTGTGCCTTTAGTTGACTTTTGTTTGCGAGTGATTCTTCTGTACGGTAGTACTATCATTTATTATGTGTTAGTATTCAAGGTAATTAATATTTTCCGTTTGTTACTTGCATTATATTTGTATAACAGTTTTCATTTTGTTATTAAGGTAAACATGAGCGCCGCAACTTCAGCGACGAAGCAAAGAGTGTTCCTGATTTACAGGTAAAGAACTATTTCATAGATTCACACCTTTTATACGCGAAGGGGTAGGCAGAGGTGCACCACATCCACATATCGCTCTTTATGTTGTCCCATGTAATAGGGAGCGAGCCTATCGCCATCCCCAGCCACATTTGTTTTCAAACTCTCAGCTGTGACAATTTAATGTAAGAAAAACCCAATCTTATTTTTACTCGACCGGAGTTTTGAACTCAGGAGGCAAGCCTATTGTCATAAACCGAGAACGTTTGTTTTCCAACTCGGGGAAAATCTCATTACTGGAATTTCATGATAGAATACCATTTTTACCAAACCCGGGACCTCTTGCACAGCAAACGTATACACATCCTGCTGCAACATAGAGACACCATCTGATGTTATGTCATTTTTCTGTAGTCAACCCTAACTGAAGAAAGTAAGATGGCATACACAAGTTTGATCGAAGAACCAACGCCTTCCACGTCTCTGTCTCACTTGGCAAAAGACAAATACAGACTTGTACGCAAGCCGGGCTTACACAGCGGACACATGAACTTTTATTCGTTGCAGGAGAACCCGCACGGAATCACCAGGTAAATACTACGATGTATATAATGTTATATAATTTCGTTTAATTATTTACTTACCAGTTAATGATATAATTATAGTAATATGATTAACTGGTAAGTATGGCTTTTTACATAGTACTACGTTTTTACTAAAAATAAGTTTTACTAAAGGTACTTTTAATACAATATAAATAAATATAATTTACAGACTTACTATAGAGAAACACCAACTAATTAACAATGTTTATTATTATGTAATCCGCTGAATTTTTGTATATCAATGATGTATTCAAATCCAAGTTTTACACGGCATTTGAATGTGGTCGCTATCATTTTTAAACATTTCACAACGAAGAGTAATGCGAACTTGATTAATATCGTAACATATTGATTATTGACACTAAAATGAGTTAATGTATTATCTACTTATTTTCAGGCCAATGGTGAATCAGCACTATGTAAGTATTTAAGTACAAATGCTGTTACATTCATCATCAAAATCATCACCACTTCATCCCATAAACTTACCACTGCTGGGGACAGGTCTCCTCCAAAGATTTCAAAGAAAAAAATATTGTAAACCCATTCATATTTCATTCCAAGGGGTGTCAAGTGAATCCGAAACTAGCGAGCTTGTATGAAGTAACCTTTGAAGAAGCGAATGATGTATGTGACATTCGTTGTAAAAAGGAGATAGTATCTGCCTACCTGTGCCATCCGTGAAGAAGCGCGTTATTTTTTATTACTTTTATATATATATTTAAATGAAATTTATAAAATCTGTATTATAACAATTTCAGGGCATCAACCCACTTCCATTACCACCAAGAAACACGAAGCCATTACTAGTCGACAAGCCGCGTCATATCAGAAAGTACCCGCTTAAAATTCCTGAAGAATTCATACCGCCCGCGCCCCTGGTACCTAGCGAGCCGAAACCGAATATTTACCAGAATACATCTAATCCGAACAAGCGAGAACAGAAAGTAGCTCCACAAGCGGTTGTAGTTCAAGATGTTGATGTTCACGATGGGCCATCTTCGAAACTCACCACGAACCCGTTTACTAATGATCCAGGACCGAGCGTGTCAGGCCCGAGCACGTCGGGCCTCGTGAGGCCCGGACCTAGTGGGCCTAATCCTTTCACAAGCTATTCGTTTGATGAGGATGACGATACCGATATCGACGTTGATCTCGATCTCGATATCGAGATATATAGCGATGAGAGTGAGGAAGACAGTGACAAAGCTGGTGCTTTGGTTAAAGGTAAGGATTTTCCGATTGGTTATTTTTTCCTTATCATATTATATTTACGGCTAGCTGTGCCCGCAACTTCGTCCGTAGAATTTAACAAAAGCAACATTCATCAGCAACCCATCAAGTCACACTTAAAAAAAAAGCAACATTACATTGTTTATAATAATTTTAGAATTTTTCTAAAATAAAAGTAGCCTATGTTACTCCTTATTACATCAGCTAGTTAGTACAGTAGCATTACCACAATATGACAACAATGGAAATATTTTTAAACTAAGCTGCAAAATTATTGTTATCTTCTATTTCAGACTGCAAAGACCACGTTTCCGTTGAAGACTTGCTTGAGTTTGCCGATCTGAAGCCATGCGGCCGTCAGCGCGGACTCGAATCTGATGAAGTAAGGATTATGTGCAAGGTCTTCAAACAAGAGGTACGAATCGTTTTATATTACATGCATAGTTTTATAGCTATCACTATAAATCGATTACAAGTAGGCATAATATTTATATTGAGAAATTGAAATTCATTAGTAAACCTAAGATTTTGTATTCACATTTTTCTTTTTCAACTTTTAAATACTTAGAAGATAATTTTTTGCCTAAATATTAATCTCTACTACTTTGATATAGGTGTGCTATTAGCATAACGTATTTGGTACAATTATGAGTTGTTAATATTTAATATTATTATGCACTATTATTCTATATGATTAATGAAACTAATTAATTAATTAATTGAACTATTTGAAACTAATTTACCGCGGTCCACAACTTAGTTAATATACATACCGTATTATATTACTGTAACACTAATGAACATTTATTATAATCGTATGTGTCTGATCCTTCTAGTAATAATTAGGTAGTTTTTTATTATTTTGTCCTTAAGTTGTTACGAGATTACTTTTAGAGTGCCCTAGCCAAAATGGCAAAAACGGAACCCTTATAGTTTCACCATGTCCGTCAGTCCTTCCGTATGTCACAGGCATTTTATTCGGTGTATATTGATGTAATTTGGAGAATAGGTTTCTTGTGTGGGCCGCTACTTAGTTTGCTCGATACATGTAACAAGAGCTGAATTTTTTTTTCAGCATTCTGTTACTATTGTCACATACACATACAACAGATTTCTAGGCAGTTTTTTGATTATGTGACTTAGCATAAATTGTGTCCCGCCCTCCTATGTTCTAAACCGTTAAACCTAAAAATATGAAAAAATATTATAAAGATAATGCTTAATTAATACTTCCAAAAAAAAAATTTTTAAACACGATTTGGTAAACCGTTTTTTTCGCGCTTCTCAACAAAAGGAAAACTATGAAGTTACGCTCAACATTGAGTATGGTCCGACGTGCTCTTAACCGGTTTTTGTTTAATTTGTATTTTTTTTCGTGCACCCCAGTTGAAGGCAGTCAAGCAAACTTACCAAAGGTTTTATTAAAAGTAATATAACTTTGACATTATTTATTACATGTTTTATTGTGCTGCATTTTTACAGAATTATAATTACTATTGTAAATGCGAAAGTATGATTGTTTATTACAAATTCACTCAATAACTACTGGATAAATTGAGTTGAAACTTTATAGTAATATTCATCAGAATATTTTCATTCCGGTTGTTCTTGGCTCGTCTGGAGGTACTTAGGGGGATGCTGGTACCAATACTATATATATCTACGGAAGTGATAGCTGGGTTTGGCAGAAGAAGCATGAAGTAATAAGTAGAATAAATGTAAGCTCTGAGAAGTATGATAGGATAAGGAATAGTGTGATAAGGGATCGTTGTGGCATAAAAATAGATGTTGTGACTCGAATAATAAGCTGGACTTTGATTTTGATGATTTTTTGATTTGATTGGACATGTCGAGAGAATGAATGAAGGAAGGGTGACAAAACAAATATATGAGGTGAATGTGAAGGGAAACGCTGGAAGGGGAAGATCTAGAAGAACGTACCATTACCAAATAGGGGACGTTCTAAAGTAAGGACAGATCAGGAGTATACAGAGTAAAAATACCTACCCTAAACCGGAGAGAATGTATGAAAAGATTGATGAATGTTGAAGAAGCGAAAGATGTATGTCAGAATAGTAGCAGGTGGAAGGAAATAGTCTCTGCCTACCCCTTTGTCGGGAAAGAGGCGTGAGTGAGAAATAAAATACCTATGTCTTGCTTAATGCCTCATGCTTGTGTGATCTTGTATTCTCATCTTCACTAGAACTATCATCATGCCATCGACATCGACTCAGTCGATGTCAAACTTCCGAGTAGACTCTCTATGTTCATCTTATTCTATGAGTGTAACGTTGTATGTCTCTACGTATCTCATACACATTGTATGTTGTACTATTGTTAACTGTAGTTGATATCAAATCTATTTAATGACAGTGTAAACACACTAATTATGATTTCATATTTATCTCACAGTCACTCAATCGACAACGTACTAGGTTCCCTATAATCTTATTCTTTAACACAGCGTCACGCTTTTTTGCCTGAAGGGGTAAGCAAAGCAACATTAAGCGAAGGCCAGCTGAAGCCAGCAGTTCCAAACACCGGGCTGATATTAAAAAAAAGTTTTTTGAAATACCCAAAAATACCATTTTTGAATGAGAATGGAATGAGGATATGGGTAATAAGTACCATTTGCGCAGCAGTTTTATATACCGCCCTCTGCACCACCGAAGCAGTTATTCTTCACAGAGCTATTTCCATTATGAATGAATTTGTTTACCTTGTCGTTAAATACTTTTGAAACGAAATATAGCCTAGATTATTTCTATACCTCTGATAATTGTTTTGTTCTAGGTTAAACCAGAAGAATGCATGCAAGCGTTAGAAATGAGCGACTGGAACGTTCATAACGCTATAAAGCTAGTTAGAGTTAGTGTATCGGTTGGTACAGAGGTGACTCTCGAAGCTTGCAGCGAGGAGCTCTCCAATGCCAACGGGGACATCTCTAAGGCCTCCGCCGTACTCGTCTCGTCTAAGCAGAACACCTAAATTAGGTACATATAAATAATCATTAGCGATAATTGTTTAACTATCTAGCGCATGCATATATACAAGAATTTCTTAATACAGGTATGTTTCTCGTAGATTAATGACTGGTACTTACTAAGTTCTATTGTATTTCTATTGTATGTGTACCAAATAGAATTAGGTAGTGTTTAGAATTTTAAACTGTAACAAACTGTTCTTTAGTTCTTATAACTTGCGCCGTAATATTAATGTGTGTTATATTATTGTATTCTTAAAATATTATCATGATTGTATAATACTCTAAATTCCAAATTTATAATTTTAGATATCAACTCCAAAAATTAATGTTCGGATTTCTTTTAATCATAAAAATGTGTCACGAATCAATTAAAATGTAGTATAACGGCGATTTTTAAGGTTAATCTATTGATGTTATATCATAATCGACTGTCTTTAGTAATAGTTATAATATTAATGTTTTTAAATTTGATAATAGAAATAGTGGTTGTGTCATTGTTTAGAGGATAATCAGGCTTTATATGTCATTTTAAATAGTCAAGTTGAAAGAGTCAGATCCAGGAAGCTTGTTAAAGGGAGAGACACTATTGAGCTGTGCTGTAACGGACAAATAAAAATGTGTTCTACTTATAAAGAACTATGACAGAATTTTCACCAAAGAGTTAGCTGCCTATACCGAATGTTAGACAAGCTCCCTTCCTGCATCTGTCTCTTAGTAAATTAAATGAATGTGTCACTTGAAGTAGTTAGACAGTAACATTGTATTAGTATCTATAATCATTCTGTATACATTTGAAACTTCAAACATGGTGTTAGCATTAATTCACTTAACTAATTAAACAATTTTACGATCAATATGAAAGCTTTTCTTTTTATGCCTTTGCTCCCTGTTATATTCAATCTAATGTAAATGAATGAAAGATTGATGGTGGCTGAATGGATAAGGGACCGGCCTGCAAATCATGCGGTCCGAGTTCGATCCCGACCGGTAGTACCAATGTGATTCCACTCTGTGGAATTTATAATATGTACTTGTCAAGTGACTTACCATCTGCTAACGGTGAAGGAAAACATCGTGAGGAAACCCACATACCCTAGAAAAAATTCTATGAGTATGTCAGGGGTCTGATCTACCAACCCGCGGCCAGCGTGAGTGGATTATGGCCTAAAACCCTCTCAGCTCTCGAGATAAAGGAGAATAGACCCGAGCCCAGCAGTGGGACTTAATGGGTTGCTGATGATGATAATATAAATTACTACTAACATTGCACTTAGTTTATGGCATGCCTAAAAATTATCAATAAAGTGGTAAAGAAGGTTACCGTTCGTCTGTTGAAACATTACGCGTTGACAAGATGACGCACTGGATGCGGGCCGCATACCACTGACACTATTGGATTGGTCTTGGCGAAGTCTGTGTCCATGGACGTTCTACGGCTTATGTGATGATGATGAATATAGACGGACCTAGTCTAACCAATGCTACTTTGTACATACCTACAAGATACAGTAAAAATAAGATAAAATTTAATGCCCCTGGTGCAACACCAGGCGTTCATAGGCATACCATCAGGCGGGCCGCAGATCTGTTAGCCACCTTGCGTCGTGGTATAAAAAGAATGTCACTTGGAGATATTTTAGTCGAGCGATGTCGCGGAGAATCTGGCTTGAATCGATGACGATCTAGTTGCCTTCGGGTAAACTTATAATTAAAACTTTGTCTCACAAAGCGCGGATCACGTAAATGTGATGAACTTTTAGAAAAAGGCTTGTCAGGCTTTGTTTCTTTTACTGTCAGATATTAAGGGTCGAAGTATAGACCACTCGATCGAAAACTGCTGTGTCAAGGCCATTGGTCAAGGGAACGTAGAAGTGTGATCATAGTGATCATACCTATAGAACTATGTACAAGCGCAGAAAGTTAGGGTTATGACCTTCCAATACACAAATAAGCTAATTTTCTTCAGACTTGTCCTATGTCCAGCAGTGGACGTCATTGGGCTGATATGATGATGATGAATGTAAAAAATAAAATGAAATTAAGATAATTATGTATAACTGCCATAATTCAATCATTTTTGATTTGACAGCAAATATTTTCTATTGCATTTTTACCCACGACGGAACGGAGACGGTATATGCGTTTGGGGTGAGAGGCTGTGTGTTTGTGTGTTTGTGTGTTTGTGTGTTCCAACATAATGCCTTATAGCACGGAAACGGTTTGACCGATTTAGATGCGGTTTTCTGTAAAGTGTGTGCGGCTCTTGGGGACAGGTTATTAGATAGGTGTTATGTTAATAGTTCGCCAGGGGGCGCTACAATACACTGATTTCATTGAATCCTTTGTGCCCTCCTATCTTTAAAACGATTAGACTGATTTCGATACGGTTTTCTGTAATGTATTTGTGATTTATCGAGGATTGTTTTTGGATTCAAGATTTTGTATTTTTTCGCCAGGGGGCGCTGCTATAGACTAGGCAAACCTATGTTGATTTCGTTGAAACCTTTGTGCCCTCCTATCTTTAAAACGATTAAAGCGATTTCGATACGGTTTTCTGTAATGTATTTGTGATTTATCGAGGATGACTTTTGGATACACGATATTGTATTTTTTCGCCAGGGGGCGCTGCAATAGACTAAGCAAACTTATATTTACAGTTATCTGTAAAATAATTAGACCTGTTACTGCATAGGGACACGTAGCATTGTAGTACTGAGATATTGATTACACTCATGAGGTTAAGCAACTTCGGATAAGGTCAGTTCATAGATGGGTGACCGTTTATGCAATTTTAGGGTTCTGTACCTCAAAAGAAAAAAACGGAACCCTTATAGGATCAATCCGTTGTATGTCTGTCTGTCCGTCTGTCTAGAATATTTTTCTCAAGAACGTATAGAGATATAAAGCTGAAATTAATATCATTTACTTGGATCTGCAAACCCTAAGCGTAAAATAAAAATCAAAATTCTAAGTTAACGCAATCAAAAGATACAGCTGTTTATGCTCCATTTTTGACGATTTATCTTGACGATCATAATCTATAGGGAACTTACCGTTGACCTAGAATCATGAAATTTGGCCAGAAGTAATAACAAGTTGCACAAGTAAAGGAAAAAATCCGAAAACCGATCTTGTGTTGTTATATCACTGAATATTAGTACTGAGGTATACAATAATAAGCCTAAAAAAAATTAGTAAGAGTGAGAGTTTATTCCAGACTGACGTTATATAAACACCTACCTACCTTATTTATTCTAACTTATAGGTATCCCGTGCTCGGGGTGTAACCAAATTTTCATCATTTTTGCGATAGCACGCACCGTTTTCGAGATACAAGCTATTATAGGTGGAAATCTGCGCTAACGCCGAAGGCAATCCGGCTACGGCAATCAATGTGCGATAGCTAAACTTAACACCCCCCGATTCAAAGCAATCCGAATCGGACTGGTTAGGAGGTTAGGGTTTTTTTTTTTCACACCACCCAGAAGTAAGAGCCCCGCGAAGCGGAGCTCCGGCGACTATTGTGCGACGGATGAGCACACAAGTCAACAAAAAAATAAAATACATATAATATAGTCGAAGCTCCATACAAATTCCATTCATTCTAGAGCTTACATGGTAAGATAAGGCGCTTCTTAAGAAGTTTAAAATAAGAAAATTCAAATGATAATTTCAAGTTATAAGACTTACTGCAACAGTAAATTAAAAAAAAATGTGTTTCTTCTATAACTTAGTATAAAACTTTTATTTATCTGTCAAGGTTCTTAAAATTTTATACGAGTTACTAACAGTTAGTAAGATAGGGCGCTCTTTGAAAATATTTAAAATAAAAAACAAAATTAAAAATTTTGAAAAAACCCACGACGATAACATCTATACAAAATAAGAAACGTAACATATAAAAAGGTTTAAATAACTTTATTTTAAATCCCCGACGAAAAGATAATAAGTAGCGTAAAAACAATCCCAAGAAAATTCGTCGGGGGCTGCCAATATCATTACTGTTTCTAGTATTAAATATATATTATAAACTAAATATTGTTAATAATTAGTTAGGTATCAAATACATAAAACTGCAATACTTTCGTTCATTTCAAGTCAGGGTATGGCAGCCCTCGACGGATTTTCTTGGGATTGTTTTTACGCTACTTATTTTCTTTTCGTCGGGGATTTAAAATAAAGTTATTTAAACCTTTTTATATGTTACGTTTCTTATTTTGTATAGATGTTATCGTCGTGGGTTTTTTCAAAATTTTTAATTTTGTTTTTTATTATTGGAAGTTTATCAGATAACACTATCACCAGTCTTCGATATTAAGAGGGATCTACTTCCACCTAGTATTAGGACTCATTGATCTCAATTAGAACCGTTTTACACGAGGACATTGTTAAGACAGTTTTGTTGTATTAATATTGAAACGGTATTGGCCTTATATTAGAAGTATTTAACTCCAATATCGAAAACCAATACCGAGACGACATGCCCTAGTCGCAAGTATCAAACAACACTATTATTAGAAACGGCGCGCCTACCCCTGTTTTAAATAATAAATTAGAGAATGTGGGTCATGCAGTCGGCAGCGACGAGTTCCATTTGCGCCTTGCGGACTACAAAATAAATTCATAGCTCGATAGATATTTTGCTCGTCATCCGCTTGATAAACTTTTGACCCAGATTAGATTGCTTGAATAGGAATATTGATATTTCTAATGCGCATAATTATTAATTAACTATGTACATAAATATTAATTTATCGATGTTCTTGCAATATGATTGGTACCTACCTACTCTATTATTATGGATTGTAGATGCTTTGTTGAGTTTAATATGGTGGTTTAGAATTTTCGATCAGGGATGATAGGGAGATCTGTAAATGTAACTAGAACTACTTATTGAATATCTGAAATAAAAATCTGTCTGAAATCGAATCCGATAAAAGAAAAAACAGTAAAATGATTTAAATACGAGGTTACATTTGTATGCCAGATACTTATTCTACCTATTTTAACAGCTGTTAAAATACTTGGTAGATACCTATACCTCTAGACTATGTACCAAGTATTTTACCTATCTATACTGGTTCAGAATTGTTAAGTTTTGCAAATCATTGGGTCAATGCAAATCTTACCTCTAATTAAATTCGTTGCGGGATTCAGTTCAAGATAGTAACTTACATTTTCCGTGGGCCTTCCGAATGTATGTGATTAAGAATTATGTTATATATTAGCTAAGATACATTGAATTTAAAAAAAATCTTATAAAAGGCCTTCTATAAATCTATCCTATCCTATAAAGAGCTTATTACACTACGCGATATTCAGGATCCCTATATGGCACCTCCTGAACATGTACATAACATGTAGGGTGGCTAGGTAGGTTAGTATATTACACTACACTGTATTCAGGAGGTGCCTTAAAGGAACCCTGAATATCGTGTAATGTAATAACCTCTTAAGGCAGATTGTTTAAGTACCTTCCCTTGATAAGGACGATTGCACGAAGGAATTAGATACGCTTTATATCTAAAATAGGTTACTTAAAACTATACATATATATATAACCAATTATTCTAAGATTAGTATCTACATAATTAATGTACCTACGGCACGGCAGATAAATGTGTTTTAAATAAAAACATAACTAATGCACCACATACACACATAATAAGTGTGTATGTGGTGCATTAGTTATGATTTATACAAAGCAGATTCTATACGTTGCGTTGATACACACAAAGGAACCACGTCATAAGTCTAAAACTGACTTACAAGTTAGCAAGTATACAATAACACTAATCCTAAGATTATGTAAGGTACCTACATAATGTATGGCAGAGGTATGTTATATGAAAATATCGAAGCGAGGTGGCTCGTTGGATCTAAGTCGGGGTCACTAATTTGGGGCATACGAGCAGGGAAGAATTGGGTCAATGGAAGTAGATCGCACCCGCGCCGGGCACCCGCTGCCGTCCCCCACACCTAACAACATCCTAGTGTTAGGGGTGATTCTCAATGAAAAGAACAACGATCATTATTATAGCTAAAATGGACCTTAGCAATCACATCACAAATACTATAATTTGTCGTTACCAGACCCGTTGGATTAGTGTGTAGTGTAATATTATAGACGATAGAATTTTATTACAGATCTTGTTGTTATGTGATTTATGTACCTACCTATCTAATGTGATATAAAAAGATAGTCACTGAGACGGTTATAGGTTCTTTGGTAATAATGACATATTATTTCCTTGGTAAAATATATTTGGTAAACTCTATGCCACTTGAGTAGGTATTCGTCATGTTTCTCTCTAGTCTTAGTTGGTAGGTATTAGCGTTAGTTCATACTTAGTTGCAAGCAATAAATGACTACCGTTAGCATCAGGAGGGTTATTAGAGTCTTATGACATCAGCCTTTTGAGAACGATCTCCCCTGTGAATGGATGGGATGGATGGATGTTAAATTTAACTATCGCACAATGGTCGCCGGAGTCTGACTGCCCTCGCCGTTAGCGCAGATATCCACCTATAAAACACGAGAAATCATACATCTCGAAAACGGTGCGTGCTATCACAAAAATTATAATATATATATATATATATATATATGATAATAATGATTTGGCTACACCCATACCACGGGATATATATAAGTTAGAATAATTAAGGCAGGTAGGCGTTTATATAACGTCAGTCCGGAACAAACTCTCACTCCTACTCGAGTTTTAATGCTTATCATTATATACCCCAGTATTAATATAAAAAAAAAAAATATATTATAATATGCCAAATTTCATGATTCTAGGTTAACGGGAAGTACCCTATAGGTTTTGACTTTGTTATCGTCAAGATAAATTGACATAAATGGAGCATAAACGGCTGTATCTATGTTTTGATTGCATTAACTTAGAATTTTGTTTTTTTTTACGCTAGCATTATACCTCATGCGTTCTTGACGTAAATATTCTTGACAGACGGACAGACAGACAGACAGACAGACAGATAGATAGACAGATAGATAGACTTACAGACAGACAGACAGACAACGGAGTGATCTATAAGGGTTCCGTTTTTTCCTTTTGAGGTACGGAAACCTAAAAACAGCAATTCAATGTTATTGTTCGTAATCAAAGTAATTAAAATGTTCTAAGTATACAAAGTGGTCAAAATATTTAAGCAAGCAGTTTCCAATATTAGGTATAGGTAGGGGTAGGTACTCGTATGAGCCGTCAGTGTTCATAGGCTAAATTCGTGGACAAGTCGTTCAATAGTTTCTGTACAAGTATTTATCGGCAAAAGTAACCTAGCCTTATAGCATTGAAGCAAGTGTTTGGAATCCCTATGAAAGTTCAGAAGGCTTTCCTGAGATACCTATAGAAGCGCAAGTATGGATACTATCCATTCTTGTATCCAACAAGGTTCCGCTTAGGGTGCTTGAGCTGCTTCTAAGTTCTAAAGAGTTAAAACTCTTTAGAACTTAGAAGATCTAATGACCAATTCATTATTGCGTGCAAGATCCTCAGAGGAAAAATGTATGCTCCTGAGCTGAACACCGAGTTATGTTCCCTGTTTGTGCCCGATAATTATTGCCGAGGTAGTTACCTTAGATTGTTTGTTGTTCCTACCTGTAGGACAGTAGCTCGAGCTAATTCCCCTATTTCGCGAACACTAGCTGCTCTCAACATTCTTCTGGACTGGACCAAAGGCCACAATGTGGTTTGCGAATGAATGGAGGGTGATATTATCAGAATGCATGGGGTTCTGTGAGAGGAATGTGTATAAGTGTGTTTAGTTGTATGATGATTATTATTATTTAATATTTATATGCTTTAATTACCTGTTTATTTTTAATTTTTATATATAATTTATTTTTTAATAATTGTAATTGAATTATTTACAGTAAGTAATTGGTGTCAACCGTTGTAAATAAATAAAATAAATAAATAAAAATAGAACCGAGGATAATTAAATTAATAACTACCGGTTTAGTAACACGATTGTAGACAAGCCTACATTGGCGTTAACCACAAATTTGCAGGCCGCTCGTGTATAAAAACCACACCTCAACATATCTGGGTCAGCGCTGAAAATTCTCAACCCAATCCATTTAAGTGGGCTTGTTCATAACTGTGCCTATACATGAAGTCTTTTGTTTTAAATTCTGCCGTTTAAGCAATCCACTGTAGTAAGTACCCTCGACTTATATAACAAACTGCTCCAAGTTGATAAGTATTTGGTTCTTACTATGAGTTTTACTAGTATTCAGTCTTAATAATATTCTGAAGATTTTTTGAAATGTACCCTATCATAGATATGAAATAACTTATGTTAAATTTCAACAAAATTTGATTTATTTTACATCATAATAAGATGAATAAATTCTATTTTAATGTTTACTTTCCTCGTCGAAGTTGCAAATAATTCAAATTATTGAAGAAAGTAAAATTTTTAAATAAAACATGAAAAATAGGATGTAGGGAGGTTCTTAACCTTACACTACGTTATATTCAATTATAAGATGTCTCATTTGCGTGGACCCTTGAAATAGTGATATTGGCAATGAAAAAGAAAAACCGAGATATCAACGACTTACAAATGAGACCTAGTTCTCACAGACTTTTGAGAAGCAAAAAATTTTTATTTGCTTGCATACATACAATAAATTGGAAATCATATATATTCCTTTTATGCAAGTTAAACACATGCAGCCTACTTGCAACAGTGTAACTAATATAAGAAACTGTATTGCTTAATGCAAACTTAGAAAGTTGGAGGGACCTTTAACCGTTTACTAACCCATGACTATGATGCACGGGGCGGTATACGTAAAGTAATTTCCTTCTTAAAATAAAAGATATTTCAAAATTACCTCAGTTTAATTAGGTTAGATAAAAACAGTTTTGTAATAAAATAAACAGAAGAACGGATCCGACTGTCAGGACGGGGTATTGTTAGTCCTGAGTTTTGTCACCTATCACGCTCACGACGCTCATCTTAAAAGTAGTAATAGGATCTTTTAACAAAGTAGAAAGTCCGAGAAGTATTTTTATTTTTGTGTCGGGGTTACTTAATTTTTTTGATTTTATGTTATCCTTTTAAAATTATATTTTGCGGAACTTTAAAAACAACCGCATCACTTACATTTTTAATAAATAAACGTTTTCTATAAACCTACGTAACTCGATGGGGTTTACTAGTAGTAGGCAGTCCAGGTTTCATTAACCACCCTCCAGGTGTAGCATCAGGTACGAGGACCGGATTCTACATCAAGAGAAATAAACAGAACTAGTTAAGATGACTCTAATGCCTTGCTGAGTTTACTAACAGGCAATCCAGCGTTATATCTCCTACCTTCAAGCATCCTTCATCATCAGAGTATCTCAGTGGTACCAGCATGTCATGTGTACACATAGGATGGTTTGAAAGTAAAATAAATATCCATTATGCGTCTAGATTCTTACTGCAGCTAACAAAAAGCGCTGATGACCTTGAAACTCCTGAAAAAACCTTCTATATTTGTAGCTAAGAACTGTCTCGATCACGTCAGCTTTCAAAACCGCTTCAAAATCGGCCTACTAGCTTATGAGACAGACACACAGATTTTGTGTCGGAGGTTAAAAAATGAATTTCATGGCTTGCTGCTCAGAGCACGGAGATGCCAATTTTATGTGGCGGTCAAAAGGTCATAATTTAGTTCTCGTTTGAACTCAGCCTGATTGGTGGATCATATTTGATTGTTACATCATGGGCATAGATAGGGGTTTGTAAAATAATACAGCTAGGAACACTCATTCTTTTTTATTGTTTGACAAAATGCACATAATTAGTTGGTACAGTAATGAAATCAGGGGGCTTACTCTGAATTTCGATATTCGACTAAGTTGGTTTTGATGTCGCTGTCAAATGTTAGGAAATTTAGATAAGGTCGCTCTCACTTTTAAACATTTGACAGAAATTCAGAGAAGCCCCCTGGGAATTTAAGCTTGGTTTAGATTTCTTCCTGGCGCTTCTGCTATTTTGACGTTAGGAATTATCCATTAGCTATTGTGTATTAATTGTAAAAGTTGCGAATATCTGCAGGGTAAGGATGTAATCAGCATAGCAGAAGCGTCAATCTAAATTGCTGTTTGATTTGGAATCTAATTTTATTCAAGTATTTGGCAGCGTATCATGCCCAATATTTTTACTTTACAAAAATATTCAAGTTTCGCAATATCAGTTTCTGACATAGACTTGCAGTGTTTGTCTTACACGTAAAGTATAGACGATGCACGTCTATTGCTTTGCGAAATTTGCACGTAAATGTTGTGGTTTAGATGATGTAACAAAAATTAGATTCTAAAAATTTGTGCTAACCTGTACCCAATTTTACGTTGTAGGCTTTTTGACAAAGTTTAAATGAGCTTGAGTGTTAAAAATCGGTATTTAGGAGGAACAAAACCATGCACTAATGGGAATAAAAATTATTAAAATTTTATTGGTTGTTGTCCTGTGGAATAACTCAGAACGAAAGTCCCACTAGTTCCACCAGGGAACTTCTTCTATGGAATTAATGGGAATAAAAATTATTAAAATTGAATTGGTTGTTGTCCCGTGGAACAACTCGGAATGAAAGTCCCACTAGTTCCGCCACGAAACTTCTTTCATGGAATTAATGGGAATAAAAATTATTAAAATAAAATTGGTTGTTGTCCTATGGAACAATTTGGAACGAAAGTCCCACTAGTTTCGCCAAGGAACTTCTTCCATGGTATTAATGGGAATAAAAATTATTAAAATTGTATTGGTTGTTGTCCCGTGGAACAACTCGGAACGAAAGTCCCACTAGTTCCGCCACGAAACTTCTTCCATGGAATTAATGGGCATAAAAATTATTAAAATTGAATTGGTTGTTGTTCCGTGGAACAACTCGGAACGAAAGTCCCACTAGTTCCGCCACGGAACTTCTTCCATGGAATTAATGGGTATAAAAATTATTAAAATTGAATTGGTTGTTGTTCCGTGGAACAACTCGGAACGAAAGTTCCACTAGTTCCGCCACGGAACTTCTTCCATGGAATTAATGGGAATAAAAATTATTAAAATTTTCCCGTGGAACAACTCGGAACGAAAGTCCCACTAGTTCCGCCACGGAACTTCTTCTATGGAATTAATGGAAATAAAAATTATTAAAATTGAATTGGTTGTTGTTCCGTGGAACTACTCGGAACGAAAGTCCCACTAGTTCCGCCACGGAAGTTCTTCCATGGAATTAATGGGAATAAAAATTATTAAAATTAAATTGGCTGTTGTCCTATGGAACAACTCGGAATTAAAGTCCCATTAGTTCCGCCAGGGAACTTCTTCCATGGAATTAATGGGAATAAAAATATTTAAAATGTAATTGGTTGTTGTCCACGGAATGACTAGGAAAAAAAAATCCCACTAGTTCCGCCACGGAACTTCTTCCATGAAATGAATAGAAACAAAAATGATTAAAATTTAATTGGTTGTTGTCCCGCGGAAAAACTGGGAAAAAAAAGTCCCACTAGTTCCACCACGGAACTATTGGGACTAAAGGGACATATATACTTAAGCTTCTGCATTTGAGCAGTATAAATTTACTGAAGAGAAGATACGACAAAAATACTTTAATAGGACTTCAACCGTGTAAATTAAGGCCAGGTATGTAGGTACATGCATAACCATCATGCAAAACCTAGCGTGTATGGAGCAAAACTAGTTTTGCGTGTACAGTCGGCCAACTTCTTGCTAGACCAGTTTCCAATAATTTTTCTGTTTCGTTAATGTTAATTGATCATGCATGAATTGACAGTACAGCGTTCAATAGTCCGAATAACACAGCACCGGGTATATACGAAGATTCAGCAGTCCAGTAATATTCAGCAAATGTTTGGAAACTGGTCGAACTGGTCGCGGGCCAGACGGGTTGGTACAGGGTTTGTTTCGAATTTTTCTTTTTTTGCAGTGCTCTTGTCTGCCTAGGGTTACTCCCTTAGTCCCCTTTTACGATACCCACGGGTTGAGAGGGGGTATGACATTATGTATTCTCAATCCGTCATTACACGGATAGTTTTCCTCATACATGCTACGTAATGCCTGAAGGTTTTGCAAGTAACGTTACAACCACAGATTATAACCTGACGTGTATGGTTTACTTTAGATTGACATTATGGTGTAATAACATTCCTCCTAAATCCGTGTTTACAGAGTTACTTAAGTGCTATAAATGTTTCCAATAAATATGTTATACAGACGTATTACTATTACTAACATTGCTCGTCGAATCCTACGTATGCAAATGCAAAAGTACACGCGAATTTGGAAGCACAAACCACTTCTTTGATGTAAAAAAGGGTAAAGGAGATGTCCACAGGTCATTACATGCGTTTCGAATAGCGCTTTGTCCGAAATGGGTTTTTTTTCAAACATTTGACAAAGTAACTGTTATCAAATCACCGAGATTGCGTGTAGCCTCTGAGGCCCAGATTCCTAGACCGATTTGACTTTACTTTGAGAGAAAGATCAACATTCAACCAAAAGTAAGTTTTATAGTAAATAATAAAACATGAACTTGTTCATGGTCTGATTCTCAAGCTAAATAGTTTAAATAGGATTGTTTTGGTTTAATTTCTATTTTGTTTGTATTTTATTCTCTATATTTCTGTAGTAAAAAAAAACGAATAGGTACGGTTTCTTAGTTGTTTGCAGTCTGAATTTTTTTGTTAATTAAGCTATTTGTAACACTGTTTGTTTTCCAAATAAAATAAAATAGTCCTGTGAAACTCTTACTTTACTTTCCAAAACCAACCTTTGCTTAGTAGAGCCTTGGCGACTTTGGCTGCAAAGCAAACTTTATTACTATGGGGACAAATTGAAATATTGTAGTTCTATGTCTTACCTAAACCTTTAAATTAGAAACATTTAATTTTAGTCGGGTGTGTTAAATATATATAACATAATGTCACGTTCCTTTGACTTATACTCATATGTCCTTTTATTCTGTGAACTAGTCCATTTTAGGTAGGTAAGTACCTAAATACTTAATATATTTATTCATTGTTCATGATAAAAATCCATATGGGTCCTGATTATCATTTTAGTTATTGATAATTTATCTTTGAAGTGCGGTCTATGAATCTAGGCCTGAATCTATAAATATATGTCGCTGGTTAAATCAGCTATTCAATTAACTGCCTAGCCGTTTAACTAAACGGCGGCGTTCAACTAACGCCGTAAATGAAATTCAGCCGGATCGTTAAATGCAACATTTAATGAACTGGCTGGCTAATGCTTAGGTCATTCATTTAAAAGAGTGAAGAGTGTTTACCCTAGCCTTCTAACTTATCCAATCCATGTCCGATTTGCCGTAAAAGGTATTTCAAGGCTAATGAAAAAATAACCATGAACACTGACGGATCCGGCCAAAACATTATTTGGTGACAGATCATTTTAGTGATAAATCTACTATTTTGGGTACGAATCTATTTATAAAGATACATTTTTACCTTAATTTATTAACATTTTAATGACTAAACTAGGTAGTGGTTAAACGTTGTCAATTCAAGTCAGTTGCGTAGCCGTTCAATTGAATGGCGAATAACGCTCAGGCAGTTAGTTGAACACCGCCGTTTAGTTAAACGGCCAATGAGTCAATTAAATGGCTGATTTAACCAGTTGGCTGCGACATATGATGATGTAGAGTTACGCATCTTCGAAAAAAATATTTTGGTATGTCGTGCACTGCAGTAGTTATAATTTACATTAGTATACGTAGGACATCGTTCACATTAGTTAAATCGATACACATTTAAATACCTATATTTCAAACATCATTAAGTACTATTATGAAGATAAAATATTACAGATTTTATCCACCTGATAATAAAACACAGTAGTCTTAGGCCAGGGGTACCATTAAACAAAATACGAAATTTTGAAGATAGACTCGATATCAAATACATTGGCTGTTTTGGAATTTTTTTTAGGCCTTGATATGGTTATGTTCCTCCGAAAATTCGGCAATTGTTTTTATGAGTATATTTTTATACTTGCAATACAAAGATATGAGGGGTTCATACAGAGGAATGCATCAGCATCAGCAGCCCATTAAGTCCCAGTTTAAATTCCACAAAGTGAAATCCACATTGGTACTGCCGGTCGGGGTCGAACTTGGACCGCGTGATTTGCACGCCGATCCCTTATCCATTCCGCCACCATAGCTTTTATAATTTAATAATAAGCTATTTTTTTAAATATTTTCAATACATGCCTCTGTATGAACCCTCATAAGAAAATATATTGTTGGTTCTTGCAGATGACTTAACAAATATCAATGCACATGTTATCATTGACGAAGTTGTCCTATGTATTTAAATCCAAGTAGCAATCTCGAAAATCACTTACCAGTATCTACAAAATATATGTTAAATAATAGAAAGTATGCTGGAATGGATACCAGAAGCACTGCTCAAAAGTGCAGTACCGTAATACAGCGGCCGGGATTTAGTGTTGATTATCTTTAGTTAAATATTGTTTTTTTAAATAAACACTAGTTTTAAACTGTTATTTAATCTGTGACACATTTTTTGTGAGGTAACTAATCATGTAACAGCAGTAAAACATTTTCTTGGCCGGCAAAATACTTAGGACTTTTAAGATATGACATCAGATATGCTTAAATTTATAGACGATAAGAAAAATGTTTACACACAAATTGATATACTGGGGGTGGTATTCCACTTATCAAATATCTTTGTCCAATGTTCAAATTTAACTAAGTAAATTAAATTGTATAATTTCTTTGATCAAATGTACTTTGGACAAAGATATTTGATAAGTGGAACACCACCCTCCTAATACATGATCCTCACCCTAATACATGAATATGTATGACAATTATACAGACAAAGATACATGTTGTAGATCATCTAAACATTTATAATTCATATTAATAGAGATATTATTATGTTCTATTATATTGCTACAGTGTGACATTCTCAGATTACATGCAAAAAGTTAGAACAGTGCAACCAAAATAGCAATTATACTATGTATATTGTATATATGTACGAGTATTTGCACGGATTAGGATTTCATACATTTCACAGAAATATACACAGGCATTAAGTAACTTATAAAAATTAATAAGTGCATTATTCTAGGCCTGTAATTATACTCTAGGTAGTTACTTAACATTATTATCCATTATTTTAAACAAACATAATTATTTTTTGTTTTTTTGTGTCGGTATTTATCGAAAAACGATTATTTTTTAAATTATGTATGTAACCTACGAAATGCCTATAATCATTATACATATATACCTATTTATTATGTAAATGAATAAAGAGAAAGATTCTCATTGTAATATTACCATCGTGATCTCATACGCACAAAATTCCCTTTATATATCAGTAATAGGGAACACATTAATAGTAACTATACATACGTGTATAGTGGATGGATACTCAGATATTTACACATTGCTATATGTATATATACACACACATATATATATGTGTTTGTATATATACATATGTATTATATAAACTATACACGTAAAATTCTTAAAAATAGAAGATAAACATTAGACACATAATTATAATTTTACCACAATAATAACATAAACAATCTCAGCTTTTAAGATATTTTTTCTTAAATCATATTAATTCACATCATAATACATTTAAGTATTTAAAGTTTATTACAGTTCAGAAGAAGTATTTACAGACGAAATTATTTACATAATATTGCATCCCGCCTTTTTCCCTAAACGGGTAGGCAGAGGTGTTTCACACCCACATTTCGCCAGCTATGTTTGTTCAAAGCAACATTTGTTTACCAAACTCCGGGAAAATCTTAATAATGGAATATCATCATACCATTTTCACCCGACCCGGGAATCGAACCCGGGACCTCTTGCACAGCTGTCGTATACACTTCCCGCTGCGCCACCGAGGCAGTTTTACATATTTAATTACTAGTTCATGATCTTTTCACTCTTCAAATTTTACCACTGTTGTCTATTAACATTTTAAATAGTTCATGGCATGTACATTGTGTTGATAGTTACCCAAAACGCGCCTCTCAGACACTACTACAGCTACAGCGCGGTATCTGTGATACAACACACAGACGCGCGTTTAACAGTACATTACCAAATAACACATCCAGTATAACTAGACACATAACAGATTCGTGTGTGGATATCTTAATTTATGAAATTTCTACATTACAAAGGTATTCATACTGTCAATAACTTCTATAGTACAATATTAGATTCCCATATGAAAGGGAATAATGATATAATTATGTATATTATATTAAATTTTCCACTATACAAATATGTATGTACATTATTTATCTATTAACTAAATATGAACACGACGCCCAGTCAGCAATTATAGATAAAATGGTAAAAGTCCTCCAAATCGTACATAAAAAACAGTCGTTTTATAATAGTAATCGAATAACAAAATTTTTCAAAATGCGTAATAATATTAGATGAACACAGTTTGAAAAAAGTCTCGGTGGGTGGACGCTGCGAAACGTCCCAATAACTCATAATAACGTAGAGGACGCATGCGCGAGTTTTTGACCTAGTTCTCGTATAGAACTGTACCGCGCTGGTGTGCGTGCCGGTGCCAGCTTGCCTCAGTGTGAGAGGGACGTGCCTCTCGACCTAGATTGGTCATGCGGACATACTGTCGCCACGATGTGTCCACACACCCAACAAATTGTTGGCCAAATATTACGTATTTGTTTTATTAATTCTTAACAATAGGAAATTCATTCAAACAACAATACAAAAAATCAGTCATCCAGTTCAGAAATATCTGGGCTTTCATTGCCGTTATCACTAGTTTCTATATATGAATTAGACACATTTTCATCATAATTAACTGCCAGTGTGTCAAATGTACCATTTAAAGGGACTTCATCGCAGGAGATCACGTTGTTAGTGACTCCTGCGATGATTGATCGTCATTGACACTCGAAACGTATGTCGTTGTTCATATGCATGACTTGTTGCATAAAATGATGATTGGAAAGGACTTTAGCTAGCTTACATACGGTGTCGAGAATATGACGAGTAGAGACATTCATAAAGCTGCAAATAATATTGAAACGGTGTATTAGCGCCTCTGGTATAGCTTTCGGGTCGAGAAAGTCTCTAAAATAGTACTTGGCTTTGGAGTTCAAGTCAACAAACACAGTAAATGTCGCTTCACGGACGTCGGTGACTAATGGGAAGTAGTAACCAGCCACGACATTACCCCGAGGATCACGTCTCATTAGAGATCTAAAATTATAAACTAAATTTCTTTTTTCAGTTACTTCGACTGCATTTAAGTAAGGCTGCGCTGCATAAATCAATGATATTTGATATTTTGACTTGCCGTTTCTTAATTGGCTCTCATGCCATTCGATGAAACCATTGTTGATTTTATTGAAGAAATAATGGTACTTCTTCAACATATACTGGCTATCATGTTGGGCAAATAAACCTGTATGTGGGGACGATGCGTCCATCATTACGGTAACGACTCTGCCGACATGATACCCTGGGTCCGCAATCATGACGCCGTAGCGTCCGTTAATTTGTATCTGCACCCCAACCATGACGTGCTCTTTCTCTGCGGATACTGACTCGAGCTGAAAGGGTCCCTTAATGGTCTGTACATACTTCAGCACGCCCTTATTAACATATTCTTCACAGGACAACAGTGATGTTGATTGCGACAAATTTTTGTATGTCCTGTCAAGGCTTTTCATACGTTTTATGAGTTCTAGACCTAACCCTACGCAAGTGTGTTGTTTTGCGCGTATAGGGGGGTCATAATTTTTATAAAATTCTCTAAACGAATCCTTGCATTTCATATATTTATCATAAAATAATAATAAATTATTAACGGAATCGTAGTTGTTTGAATTTAACACTGCGGCCAAAATTTTTTTTATGCTACCTGATAAAAGGTCGTGCTCGCAGGCATTAAGCCTGTACCTCTTTAGAGGTTTGCCCCATTGGGCACGTGGCAGAAGTATGTCCGGCCTGCCAGCTTCCAGCTGGGGCCGCGCGTCCGACAGTCAACTGCCGTCATCAGTCATCAAACACCGCCCGGTGCCGGGCGAGGCCCCCACGGCCTCCTCGTTCCGCACCAGTCATTTGTTGTTTGTGACCTACAGTTTCAAAATAGCATTAAAATTTTCTCTGCTTCATATACTTCACTAACATATAATATATAAAACATAATATCATAATTATCATACTTATTTGAAAGAAAAAGTTAAATAAAAAAAATATACTACTTAAAAGATAGAGCAGAATAGATTTTCTTCAACCGGAAGTAGTACTGACAAAAAAAAGGGCTACGAGCCTATACGCCCCGCAAGATTTGCCCATATTATGTATTACTCATTCGCCCCGTGAAAGATCAGGCTTACCAATACGACCCGTATTGAAAGTACATTATGAAATACAATCAACAGAAAAACCTACACGAAACTTAGCTAAGATATGAAAAAGGGGCACGTCAAAAATATTAAATTAATTCTGTATGGACTCTAAAACTTTCAAAAATTCTCATTTTTATTTATTGACGGGGCCAATCTTCCGAAGCGTATGGGCTTGTAGCCAGACAAAGGTTGTAAAAAAGTTGAAAGTGTTTTAAGTTAACAATGATTATAAAAGTTACATTATTTTCTTGAATCGTATTTGGTCATAATTATGGTGATTAACTTTTGGGCAGGTAAATTCTAGAATTATTCAAATAGTAAAATCAGTAACGACACCTTCATTTTGAAAACGAAGTTGTATATAAATTAGTAACAGCCCAAAATAACACTCAGCAGCTCTTTTGGTTCAGGTCTAGACCTTAATGAGAAATTATCACTAAAAAAACTACTGCTTCATCACGTAGAATAGATACGCAGACAAATGGACAGTTGAATATGGCAAATTTAAAATGTGTGGCGCTAAGTATTTACAATTACTGGATCTAATGTCATTTAGATTTAAAATTTTTTCATCAACCGACAGACCCTACACACCGCAATAAATACTTAAAATCTAATTACTAGCAAACTAAAACATCTAAAGAAATCTATTACATAAACTACATAATATCGACATACACACTACATAATATAAAACAGTCGGGTAATAAACGAATAGCCACATTTATCTGAGCAGTGTCAGTTAAATGTGAGCTAATATTTTTGCTTGCTATTATCCTACGATGTATTTTTGAACGGTATGAACGATTTCATACCGTGTATATTACGTATATAAAAAAATATAATTTCCGATTTTCAACTTTGAGTTTACGATTTTCAATTAAACGTGTCGATCCGAACTGCGTCGTATTATTTTATTTACCGATGCTCAGGACTCTGGAATAAACAACAGACCTAGAATCAGCGCGCTACCGCTACTAAATATATGAAACAAAAAACAGACATTGTTTTAGTTGAAAGACATACAAGAAGCAATAGCTTTTATAAAGAGTCTGACACGCTGTTATTTCTTTACACTGTAATCTTTTAACCTTTTGATAGGATCCTGAACATCGGATATTGATATTGAACGCCTCAGGTACCTACAAGATGCTTTTTTTGAGTGCGTATTAAATTGTGTGTATGTGTGTACCAAAGAGCTAAGTAGTTTAAATCTATACTATGTTGCTGCCAAGTAAATAATATTTTCAATAAATAGTCAAGTTCATATGGACTTGAAATAAAAATTTGAACATAGCTAAGGGTTATACATGATTTTAAGTCAGACGTGCGGACTAGCCATCTGAATAAAATGAGCGTTGGTAATTACATAACATGATGAATAATAATAATAATCGTTTATTTCTTCTCTCATAAAAATACTTACATACTAAAAAACAATGTCAAGAAATAATTTTCATATTTTTACAATGATATGCAATTTAGCTATAGAGTCAGGATCGTTCGAAAAAAATATTGAAGTGTAATATTACAGATACCTACTTATATGTCTCTCACTAGTTAGAGTAATGTACGTATACTTATACTTTCTTACGTAGGTAACTATAGTAATGCACACAGAAATAATTTAATTTATATGAACATCATAATTATAATATATTATGTTTTGAGTTTTTGATTATTTAGAGCCATACCTATTATTTGAAATCACGTAAAGTGTGGAATCGATTGTTATAACCAACAATTTTTATTTTCACATAGAGCTTGACATCTTTACTGAAGAAAGATTGAAGTTTTATCAGACAGAAATCATGTCATGCGAGTCAGGGAAAATTGTCAATTGAGGTACCAAACATTATAACTATCATCGCATTATCATCATAACACTAAGACTAATTACAATTCAAAGTGACGATCACAACGGTAATACTATGTTTATTATTTATCATCTCTATTAATTTAAACTATGTTATTATTATCTTTTTAACTAATGTCTCACAACCAAGATCATTAAATTTCCCATTATTGACATTGGCTTAGCTACATGAAATATTCTAGGTTAAAAAGTGCCTAATTCATGACGAACTAAAAAAATAAATGGTATTTATACTACATCTAGCCCATACCTACCGTACAGTACCTAAATCGCGCAGCAACAAAAATTCGCTATAAATGCACATTTCACGTGACGTATTCTATTATACCTGTTCATAAAGAACGTTTCTGGGCTTATCTGCCATCACGATGTGTGAATCCGATCGGTGTGTTATTGCGCGTAGCTCCCCAGCGCGTTGCTGACTTGATTTAACCTAAGGTCCATGTTCCTCGTAGTACGTTTCTTGCTTGCAGTTATCTCAGCTTCAATAATCTTCTTTCTATCCATGTCAGTCTGTGGGAGAGGTCTGTGTCCAACAACGGACATCATCCACTTGATTAAAAAACTTGCCACAGATGAATGATCTTCATTTTTCGTTGGATATGTATGATGGTTGTATAAATTCTATGAGCAAATAGTTATAATAATATCATGAATAATGAAATTTTGATTAAAATATTTTTAATTCGTCTTTATGAATTTCGTGAATTGTAACTGTAAGGTCTCATAATATTGAGTTATTAATATGAAGATTACTTGCTGTTAGAGAATGATAGATTCTATCCTCCCAGAACCGTTCTTTAAGTTGGTTTGTTGGGAGGAATGGGCTGATGTTGCTGTTTTATAATAACATTTTAATTACGTATAATCGCTGAAGTTGAAGCTAGACCTAAAACTGAATGAAGTTGATTAGAAGAAGATGAGCAGATTGGTATAGAGAGAAGTAGAAGTGAAATGAAATAATCTGAAAAGACGAGTCAGATAGAGCATAGAATAAAATTAACAGACGATGGGTGGAAAATGGTTCAGGACATTGCAGGTTGTAGGAAACTGGCAAGAGACAAGGGGAGCAAACATAATTATGGAACAAAGAATACAATAGGATATCATTATCTTGGTAGGTTTAAAATATCTCTGTGGTTTTTTAATAGTGTTAGTAATAATGAACGATAACGTTATAATGTATGACTAATTAAATTATTACAAATTATGCCCAAAATGCAAAAAGTTAATGTCATACTAATAAAGATAAAAAGTTCAAAGCTCATTACAAAATATACTACGTGATAGTAAACAGAAACGTTAAATGAATTAATAAAAGTGAACAAATATTATAAGTATTGACATTGTGATCCAACAAAATTTACGATGGGTGGTAGTTAGGTGACAGAGAACATGCATCATGAAGTAGATGATAGAATCAGACAGTCTATTGGTGGCGCAACTCTTTACGCTTTAAAAACATATTTTGCGAGGACATTTTCAGTTTATTTTGCCACAAAGATACAATGCGAGTACATAATATCAAATGTGGCCAGGTGACCAGTCCCTGTGCTAGTTGTACGTCACTGATATCTTATAGCACTGCATTTAACGATGCTTACAAACTGCTATGCTAAATGAAAAGTTTTCAACATTTGGAGACGATAGTCAACCGAGAAATTAATAGTAATTTTAGAGGTATCATCATATTATTTCTCTCAAAGATTTCATCAAATTCTACTGCTATTTTAAACTGAAATTTTAACTGTTTTATAACATGATTATTTTTGTGCATAACACCGCGTTATTGTTATTTTATGATGTTTTGAAACTGTGGATTGCACCATTATTTATGTCAAACAATGTTTTCATTTTAACATGAACTTAAGTAAACATTGTCAATGAATCACCGAAACGCGGAAATTACCTACCGTTGATTCAACGTTGTAATTAAATACGATAAGATAAGCTTTCGGAATATTTTTCTCGTTCTGACGGTTATCAAATTCATTTTGTCTGTTCTATCTTCCTAATCTCTTATCAACAAGTATATTTCGGCAGCCTATTGCCATATTTAACCGGATACTTTAGTATGATGTTAAATGTATATGTATGATGTTTAAGTAGCTTTATTAATTTATAGTACCTATCTTTAAGAATATTCAGTCTGGCATACCTAATATTTATTAAATGCAATTGGCCTTAGCTTAACTTGTCGTAAAATATTAAAACCTGTATTTAGTGATGTAACATTGAATACTCAAACAAATATTACCCAATATTTATTCTCATGTGCATCGAATGCTTTTGAAGTAGGTCTTAGGTATATCAAATATTAAAATAATTCATGTGCTTGAACCTATGTTCAACTACGTTCATACTCTCTGTAGGTAATTACTATTAATTACCTACAGAGAGTTTGATTATTATTTGGGTTACCAAATCAAAGCAATTCGTATAGTTTTGTGTTGTGATATTTAAATGATATAAGACAAGACAGATAAAATTACTACAAACTGCAATGGCAGTAAGCCGTAATGGAATCATAGACTAAAACAGATTTATCATAAGTGACGTATCTTATGAGACAAATTTCCTACAGTGAAAACGGTCAAAATTGGTAGACCAGGGCAAACTCCTAGTGTATTCGTACAGCAAAAGTTGCAGAAATATTATGTCTGGCAAATATCGGACAACATTAACGCCCTTGTCAGATGATAATGTCTATACGGCATGATACCTAATAGAAATGAGAGTAAATGCGACAAATACCCCCTACTGTCCATATTGCAGTTGCAATTGAGTTCGAATTTAGGCCAATGCACAATGCACACATTCAGGTTCTTATTGAATGCAGACTATGAAATTAATGATTCAGTTTGTAAAATTGCCACCATTTCAGACCTTTCTTTTTCACCATCAGTTTAATTATAATAACAATAGTACAAGCTGAATAGCTAACAATATAGTTGTCAAACAAGACACGATCTGAGTTTAATAATATTTATTGTGTCGTAGCTACTGGACGCATCCAAAACAGAGGAACAATTCAAACGACTCGTTAAACTGGTTTTATATTTTACTGTTATTAATTTTGTTATCCAGTAATCCCAGTGTTGACAGAAAAACGCATATATTTGCACAGGCCCATTGAACGCACTAGATTCGCAATGGTGTCAAGGGAATCATTGTGCTCATTACAGTCACTTATCTATAGAAACACGTGTGTCTTGACTATTTTTATTCTGTCGCGATATTAAAACTTTGCAGGGGAGAAATTATTAAAATTATTTATTGCTTATAGTTCGTTTTAACTACAAAACAAACTATTTATGTATTTGTTGAAACAAAAAATTGTGCAACCGTACAGGAGATGTGCGTACGTAACAAATTTAGTAGTAGTAGAGTTATTATTGCAAATTGGAATAAGTTTTAACAATTATACCTATAATTGTTAAAACTTATTCCAATTTGCATTGTATTTTGAAGAGTTCGATGATATTTTGCAATTAAGTAGAGTTACATAAAAAAATTTACTAACTCTTCGAGTCTGTAAGTTTGCGAGGTTGCCTAATGCCGCATTTATCAGCTGTGGCACTCCCCCTATCCCCATTTATCATGGGAAGGTGCCTGCTCCCGAGTCATATTGGATTTTCAGCTTATATAAAACATGTTTTTGTATCACAGTTTTTGTGATATTAAAAACCTTTATCTAGTAGACTTAAAATATAAAATGTAGGTTACACATTTACAATTTATTTAAAAAGTAATAGACAAGAAGTTTAAAGTATTCTCAAAAAATAAATTACGCCTTAAAAATATAAAGATAGTTGTCTCGTTATGATCATAGTTTAAAAATTTTATATATAAATTTATTTGGATGAACGAAGTCCTGTTAATTTACTCGCGAGTGGTCGGTTGTCGTTCGATAGTACAAAAGTCACTGGCTTCTCTGGCACTTTATCCAAAAGTCAGGGGTTATCTGACATATTTGGATACAATATTGCGACATGGTCATAACTGCATGATTGTGAATATACCTAATGGATATTATTATTTGTCAAACATGGACGATAACTAGCATGGACGGTTAATGACGGTTTTTACATTTTTGTCTGAATCATACATAATATCTAAGGACGAATAAATATTTTTTAATATCAATTTATCGACTGTACTTTTATAACTGGGACTAATTAATGAATGAAAAATAAATTAAAATAATTCGTAGCAACTGGATCCCAGATGCTGATTTTCGTGTTATGACGAATAATTCGTGTAATTTACTATCATTTATCGCTCGCTAATTTTAATTTAATGTAAACCTTAAATTTAATATAATAATGTAAATGATTATTTCAATAATACCTTAGCCAATGACCTTGAACAATATATAACATGGCTCTTTGTCTAAACATTGACGTCAGAAGTAGTCTATGCTTAAAATAACTGTTAATTTGGGTCGGCAGCATACTCGTCATGTGGCAGAATGTAATGAAAATAATAATTTTTTTTTTCGTTGAATTGTTACATCATATTTGCACAAGAGGCTGATTAGCAAGCTGGTCGGCAGATGGTTACAATGATGTTTTTACAGGCCAAGCGTAATATCAGGAAATGAAAAAAAAATTAACATTATCATGCTTGAGACCTTCCACTAATTATTATTAATATGTAAGAGTCCCTTCAAAAGTGTTTGGTACTGGGCTACTAGAGTACACTATGATTCAAAACAAACAAAGGAAACTACACTGTAACTAGTACGACTTGGGTCTTGCAGCTGCAATATAACAAAAGGTTGGTTGGCGTTAGTTCCCCAGGCGGGATCCTCGAATTATTAATTTACAGCGGTATGGCTTCCATGAAAAAGCGCTGTGCAGCCGACCGGGCCTTGTGCACATGTAGGCCACCTAGTTTGCCGATCCCCCTTCCTCGCTGGCACAATCCACAGCCGTGTCCACCCCCTGTGCGCGTCCCCCGTACCAGCCATCACGTCGCCCACCCTCAAGGGATTGCGTGCCCCGCGACCTATTTATTTCTTGCTTTACGTAAAACCCGCCGCCCCCGTCCGCAGTTCTCGTGGGTAGGCCGTTTACTACGTTTGTTCTATATCTTCAACTAGCGGGCTGACTGCTGTCTTTTTATGCGCGAATATACATAAATTCGTTACGTATTTTACAGCATACATAAAAAACTACTACGTGTTCGCATTACGTAGAAACCGTGGAGCCTTGAACTATATTCTGATGTGTACGTCGAAACAATATTTACAACTGTGGCAACTTACTTCGAGAGCATAAGAAAGTGAAATAGATAAACGGTAAAATTCAGCTCACCACGACAACATAGGAACTTTCTCTTTTTCGCGTTCGCCTAAGATTATAAGCATCAGTATTAACCTCTATCTATGGGAACAAAGAATTGGGTACTGTTTGCAAGAATGCGTCGATCAACCGAGTTTGGCGTAAGGAGGGCACGGGTCCTAGATCAATTGGATAGGCTCTACAAGTATTTACGATATGTGCATACAATTTTATCTTGAAATAGCAGCTTCGGTAATTATCCGGTGGGTGCGCCGCGACTTAGTACGCAACACACACGGTTCGTTAATGCGGCGAACTATCATGACGTCATAAAATACTGACGGCAGGTGAAATTGGTTATTATGTTGAATAGGTAATGTTGTTAACACATTAGGGAAATGGTTTCATTTGCCACATCGTTTTATTTATAGTCATTTCTTTTGAGTGCCCTGAAGCCACTCATTTCGAAGAAAAACTGATTTATACTACTCTACTGCATTTATTTAGTAGAATAATAATTAAACACGAGACACATGGAAATAGACATTTAAATAAATTGATGTCGTGTAAATTGATTCATAATTATGAACAGAGAAAGAACTAGTTATTACATAACGTACAATATTATTATAAATACTTAGTCTTGATAAAATAATTATGTGAAATAGGTTTTCGTTTTGAGTACAGCACACGTATTTCGTATAAAAACCGTTAGGATTCCAGCTTGGTTTGAACAAAGCGTTACAATCGCTGCATACATTACACGTACGAATCCATGTCATGTTATTTTATAAATACCAAACGACATTGGTACAATAAAACTGGGCAACACCACAATTATCATAATAACAGAGCTAGCTACATACACATGGTAGTATTAGCGTTACCTAGTTAGTTTATAATTAGGAATCAATGTTTTTTTTGCATATTAACTTTTCCATAGAGTCAATATTTCATCACTATAAAAATATTAACGTTTAGATTGTGGTAGTTTTAAAATAAAAACGACCAAAGGTTCCAGCTACTCTACTGTGTGTAAATCATTAATCTCTTGGAAAATTCATCAAAGATAAATGTCGTGTTTGAAGCTATAGGCTTCAGTCGCGTCCTAGTTTGTTGAGTAATTTTCTTACAAAAATGTTTCATAAAAACCATTGAATGGATTTACTATCATAATAAAGTTTTCCCCATTTAACGTAGGTACGTTAATTGAATCGGCTTTTCAAGTAGGCACTTTTCTCAATCTCAATTTGATCATCATATCACCCTAATGACGTCCACTGCTAAACATAGGCCTTACCTAATTTCCGCCACAGCGAGTGATTTCGTGCCGCCAGCATCCAACGGCCACGCGCAACCTTTACTAGGTCGTTGGTCCATCTGGCGAGGGGCCGCCCGACGCTACGCTTTCCAATACGATTACAATCAATTATAAAAGCAGTTTTATAACTGAACTTGATTATTTAAAGTAGGTATAAAAATAAAATAAAGTGTGCTTTTCTAATAAATTAACGATCTATATTTATGTAATCTAGTCGTATAAAATATAAGCGTATTTTCAGATTCAGTTTGTAAGAACTAAAGCTGAAAATACAGGAATAGGTCGTTGGCTAAAGTTTGTGTATAGGTAGCTTACGCCAAGAAGTCAAAGTAAGTAGGTAGGTCGTTTTATATGCTTTTTACTGAGTACTACAAAACCACGTGGTAAGTTAAATAAAAACTCGTATCGTAGCAGTTTACTAGAGCTTAAAGCAATTTTATTTAAACCGTCAGAGGCTGCCGCGAATTATCAGTTTTGTTACCGTTACCGATTCCTTTGAATGTTGGGCGTAAATTTTGAATAATGCGATTTGCTGCAAATGTTGGCTTATTGCGTACAATTACAATGAATTGTTAATAGTTATCATTTTTGATAGCTAATAACGTGCTATGTATAAGTGATTTAAATATAAGTCGTATTTTCATGTGACGGCCAAAGTGGCTTTGGTTGTTAAGACTGCAAAACTTTATTGTAACTTTGCAGATCAACAATTCAACATAATAGTAATATATTGAAGCAAGTCTACATAATCTATAATTGTTATAAGAAATTCCATTACCTAAATAATAATAATAATAGCAATATAGTTTAGATCCTCTTTTCTTGACTTTTGACTTTTCTATATAAGTACATACCGTTATGAAATTTGTAAATAAAAATAAACTCAAAGCTTTTATCTTGATTTATTTTAACCTCATTTTATTAATACTCTGATTGAGTTAGCTGGAGTCGTTAGTAGTTATATTAATATATTATATGCAATAATATATACTCGTAAGTACATATACTATTTAGTAAATAATAACAATCGATGGAGATCAATGAAATATCAATAATTTGTTGTGGAATAAAAGTTATCGGTGCGAATAATCAATGGGGTACTTACCGTTTGGTCAGTAAATACATAGATGTTCTAGTTTCTATGAATCACATTGAGTCAATCATGTTCTACTTCTACTTATCAACCTATTAAGAACATTCCTCGTGAATCAGTACAAAATAATGAATAATGGGAACACGAATCTGTCTATTGATTCGTTCAACCACCATCATAAATTGGCTCACGTTGGATTGACAATCGCAATTGATAACTTTGAGGAAATACTAAAAATAAAATTTATTAAATACAATTGTCCCAGAAAATTAGTATACCTAACTCTTTTATTGTGATTATTGTAAACATTAATGATTAGAGGTCAATTTGTGCTTTATCACATATAATCAACGCGTTTTTGTGTCACATAAAATTAAAACCAGTTTTATATTAGTGCCTATTAAAAAAATCAATTACCTACGCGATAATTATGATGATAAAAATATGATTATCAATTATCCGTGTTTACATTAACCTTAAATGAAGTTTTATTTCGGGTGGGTGTCAAACATGTTTGAGATAAATTCAGAAGTTAATAAATATGCTGTATTAAAACTTAAGCGTAGCATACTGGGTGAAAGGAATGTCTTCTCGGTACCTACCCAAAATTGGGGGTATTTTAAGTGATTATTAATACAATATGTTACCAAAATTGCTCATCTACAGAACAATAGGCGTATAAATTGATGCGAATACTGATGATGATGTGATGTTGAAGAATGTTTGTAGTGCCTCTATCATTAGTTTTTTGTACCGAGAGGAATCCCACCCAGTATAAAAGAAAGCAAGAAAAACTATATTTTACTAATACTTTAAATTGAACTGTATGTTTTTGCTCAGTCCTTTTCATGCAACATAGTACAACGTTATCGGATAGTTTGGTCTATTAAAATGAAGGGAGATATGCATTCCTACATTATGTCGTGACAATAATAATTGGGTGAAGTAATCGTCAGTTTCATGCATTTTCACACGCGCGGACAAGAGTGACGGTGTTAGAGTCACTGTGATGAAAGTCACGGTGATAAAAGTTCTAGTGCGTATTTTGGTTTATTTATATTTAGTATTTATTATGAACATGGAAGCATTACATTTATACTGACTAGTAGGTATGTGTATATAAACGAATGGAATACTAACATTTGGAGCATCACTTGAGGAGCAGAGTTCAACACTCGCCTGAGGTGGATCTTGATCACTAGTAGCCTTGTAAAGAAAATGTAAAATTAATTGAATTAGGTAATTATAGTTATAAATTTATGGAATGTGAACACATTGCTACCCTGAATGGCAAGTCTAATACGTGACGCTAGCAAATGGCTAGCCTTCGGATTAATTAAGTTAGACATAAAAAGCTCTAATCTTACTGTTTAAATTGAACTGTATGTTTTTAATTAGTCCTTTTCATGCAACACAGTACAGCAACCTTGGATAGGCTGATCTATTTAAATGCCTGTATATCTATGTGCATTCTTACATTATGACTTTACAATTGGGTGAAGTGTCGTCAGTATCACGCATTTTCACACGCACGGACAACAGTTACGGTGTTATTAAAGTCACGGTGATAAAAGTACTAGTGCGTATTTTGGTTTATTTATATTTAGAATTGATTATGAACATGGGAGCATTACATTTATACTGACTAGTAGGTATGTGTATATAAATGAATAGAATACTAACTTCAGGAGCATCACTCGAGGAGCAGGGTCCAACACTCGCCTGAGGTGGATCTTGATCATTTATCGCCTTGTAAAGAAAATGTAAAATTAATTTAATTAGGTAATTATAGTTATAAATCTATGGAATGTGAACAGATTGCCACCCTGAATGGCAAGTCAAATGGTTAGCCTTGGGATTGATTAAGTAGACATAAGAAGCTCTAACCAGACTATTTAAATTGAACTGTATATTTTTATTTAGTCCTTTTCATGAAACACAGTAACTGTACAGCAACATTGAATAGTCGATTCTATTTAAATGTATGGAGATGTACATTCCTATATTACGTGACAATTGGGTGAAATTATCGTCAGATCCATGCATTTTCACACGCATAGACAAGACTGACGTAAAAGAGTCTCTGTGATGAAAGTTGCGGTGACGAAACCTATGATGACAAAACTCACCAATGCGTATTTTGATTTATTTATTATTATTTAGTATTGATTATGAACATGGAAGCATTACATTTATACTGACTAATAGGTATATGTATATAAACGAATAGAATACTAACATCTGGACAAGCACTCGAGGAGTAGACATAGGCAGTGTATGGTAGATCTTGTTCCCTTGTCGCTTTCTAAAGAAAATGTAAAATTAATTGAATTAGGTAATTATAGTTATAAACTTATGGAATGTGAATACATTGCCACCCTGAATGGCAAGTCTAATACGCGACGCCAGCAAATGGCTAGCCTTCGGATTAAATAAGTAAGACATAAAAAGCTCTAATCTTACTGTTTAAATTAAACTGTATGTTTTTAATTAGTCTTTTTCATGCAAACACAGTACAGCAACCTTGGATAGTCTGATCTATTTAAATGCCTGGATATCTATGTGCATTCTTACATTATGACGTGACAACTGGGTGATGTAATTGTCAGTTTCTAGCATTTTCACACGCGCGGACAAGAGTGACGTGATAGAGTCTCTGTGATGAAAGTTGCGGTGACGAAAGTTATGATGACAAAACTCACCAATGCGTATTTTGATTTATTTATTATTATTTAGTATTGATTATGGACGTGGAAGCATTACATTTATACTGACTAATAGGTATGTGTATATAAACGAATAGAATACTAACATCTGGACAAGCACTCGAGGAGTAGACATAGGCAGTGTATGGTAGATTTTGTTCCCTTGTCGCTATCTAAAGAAAATGTAAAATTAATTGAATTAGGTAATTATAGTTATAAACTTATGGAATGTGAATACATTGCCACCCTGAATGGCAAGTCTAATACGCGACGCCAGCAAATGGCTAGCCTTCGGATTAAATAAGTTAGAAATAAAAAGCTCAATATTACTGTTTATATTAAACTGTATGTTTTTAACTAGTCTTTTTCATACAACACAGTACAGCAACCTTGGATAGTCTGATCTATTGAAATGCCTGGATATCTATGTGCATTCTTACATTATGACTTTACAATTGGGTGAAGTGTCGTCAGTATCATGCATTTTCACACGCGCGGACAAGAGTTACGGTGTTATTAAAGTCACGGTGATAAAAGTACTAGTGCGTAGTTTGGTTTATTTATATTGAGTATTGATTATGAACATGGAAACATTACATTTATACTGACTAGTCTTAGGTATGTGTATATAAACGAATAGAATACTAACATTTGGATCAGCACTTGAGGAGCATAGTTCAACACTCGCCTGAGGTGGATCTTGATCATTTATCGCCTTATAAAGAAAATGTAAAATTAATTGAATTAGGTAATTATAGTTATAAATTTATGGAATGTGAACACATTGCCACCCTGAATGGCAAGTCTAATACGTGACGCCAGCAAATGGCTAGCCTTCGGATTAATTAAGTTAGACATAAAAATCTCTAATCTTACTGTTTAAATTGAACTGTATGTTTTTAATTAGTCCTTTTTATGCAACACAGTACAGCAACCTTGGATAGGCTGATCTATTTAAATGCCTGGATATCTATGTGCATTCTTACATTATGACGTGACAATTGGGAGAAGTAGTGGTCAGTTTCATGCACTTTCACACGCGCGGACAAGAGTGACCTGATAGAGTCTCTGTGATAAAAGTTGCGGTGACGAAACCTATGATGACAAAACTCACCAATGCGTATTTTGATTTATTTATTATTATTTAGTATTGATTATGGACGTGGAAGCATTACATTTATACTGACTAATAGGTATGTGTGTATAAACGAATAGAATACTAACATCTGGACAAGCACTCGAGGAGTAGACATAGGCAGTGTATGGTAGATCTTGTTCCCTTGTCGCTATCTAAAGAAAATGTAAAATTAATTGAATTAGGTAATTATAGTTATAAACTTATGGAATGTGAATACATTGCCACCCTGAATGGCAAGTCTAATACGCGACGCCAGCAAATGGCTAGCCTTCGGATTAATTAAGTTAGACATAAAAATCTCTAATCTTACTGTTTAAATTGAACTGTATGTTTTTAATTAGTCCTTTTCATGCAACACAGTACAGCAACCTTGGATAGGGTGATCTATTTAAATGCCTGGATATCTATGTGCATTCTTACATTATGACGTGACAATTGGGAGAAGTAATGGTCAGTTTCATGCATTTTCACACGCGCGGACAAGAGTGACGTGATAGAGTCTCTGTGATAAAAGTTGCGGTGACGAAAGTTATGATGACAAAACTCACCAATGCGTATTTTGATTTATTTATTATTATTTAGTATTGATTATGGACGTGAAAGCATTACATTTATACTGACTAATAGGTATGTGTATATAAACGAATAGAATACTAACATCTGGACAAGCACTCGAGGAGTAGACATAGGCAGTGTATGGTAGATCTTGTTCCCTTGTCGCTATCTAAAGGAAATGTAAAATTAATTGAATTTGGTAATTATAGTTATAAACTTATGGAATGTGAATACATTGCCACCCTGAATGGCAAGTCTAATACGCGACGCCAGCAAATGGCTAGCCTTCGGATTAAATAAGTTAGAAATAAAAAGCTCAATCTTATTGTTTAAATTAAACTGTATGTTTTTAATTAGTCTTTTTCATGCAACACAGTACAGCAACCTTGGATAGTCTGATCTATTTAAATGCCTGGATATCTATGTGCATTCTTACATTATGACTTTACAATTGGGTGAAGTGTCGTCAGTATCATGCATTTTCACACGCACGGACAAGAGTTACGGTGTTATTAAAGTCACGGTGATAAAAGTACTAGTGCGTATTTTGGTTTATTTATATTTAGTATTGATTATGAACATGGAAACATTACATTTATACTGACTAGTCTTAGGTATGTGTATATAAACGAATAGAATACTAACATTTGGATCAGCACTTGAGGAGCATAGTTCAACACTCGCCTGAGGTGGATCTTGATCATTTATCGCCTTGTAAAGAAAATGTAAAATTAATTGAATTAGGTAATTATAGTTATAAACTTATGGAATGTGAATACATTGCCACCCTGAATGGCAAGTCTAATACGTGACGCCAGCAAATGGCTAGCCTTCGGATTAATTAAGTTAGACATAAAAATCTCTAATCTTACTGTTTAAATTGAACTGTATGTTTTTAATTAGTCCTTTTCATGCAACACAGTACAGCAACCTTGGATAGGCTGATCTATTTAAATGCCTGGATATCTATGTGCATTCTTACATTATGACGTGACAATTGGGAGAAGTAATGGTCAGTTTCATGCATTTTCACACGCGCGGACAAGAGTGACGTGATAGAGTCTCTGTGATAAAAGTTGCGGTGACGAAAGTTATGATGACAAAACTCACCAATGCGTATTTTGATTTATTTATTATTATTTAGTATTGATTATGGACGTGGAAGCATTACATTTATACTGACTAATATGTATGTGTATATAAACGAATAGAATACTAACATCTGGACAAGCACTCGAGGAGTAGACATAGGCAGTGTATGGTAGATCTTGTTCCCTTGTCGCTATCTAAAGGAAATGTAAAATTAATTGAATTTGGTAATTATAGTTATAAACTTATGGAATGTGAATACATTGCCACCCTGAATGGCAAGTCTAATACGCGACGCCAGCAAATGGCTAGCCTTCGGATTAAATAAGTTAGAAATAAAAAGCTCAATCTTATTGTTTAAATTAAACTATATGTTTTTAATTAGTCTTTTTCATGCAACACAGTACAGCAACCTTGGATAGTCTGATCTATTTAAATGCCTGGATATCTATGTGCATTCTTACATTATGACTTTACAATTGGGTGAAGTGTCGTCAGTATCATGCATTTTCACACGCACGGACAAGAGTTACGGTGTTATTAAAGTCACGGTGATAAAAGTACTAGTGCGTATTTTGGTTTATTTATATTTAGTATTGATTATGAACATGGAAACATTACATTTATACTGACTAGTCTTAGGTATGTGTATATAAACGAATAGAATACTAACATTTGGATCAGCACTTGAGGAGCATAGTTCAACACTCGCCTGAGGTGGATCTTGATAATTTATCGCCTTGTAAAGAAAATGTAAAATTAATTGAATTAGGTAATTATAGTTATAAATTTATGGAATGTGAACACATTGCCACCCTGAATGGCAAGTCTAATACGTGACGCCAGCAAATGGCTAGCCTTCGGATTAATTAAGTTAAACATAAAAATCTCTAATCTTACTGTTTAAATTGAACTGTATGTTTTTAATTAGTCCTTTTCATGCAACACAGTACAGCAAGCTTGGATAGTCTGATCTATTTAAATGCATGGAGATCTATGCATTCTTACATTATGACGTGACAATTGGGTGAAGTAATCGTCAGTTTCATGCATTTTTACACGCGCGGACAAGAGTGACGTGATAGAGTCTCTGTGATGAAAGTTGCGGTGACGAAAATTATGATGACAAAACTCACCAATGCGTATTTTGATTTATTTATTATTATTTAGTATTGATTATGAACATGGAAGCATTACATTTATACTGACTGGTAGGTATGTGTATATAAACGAATGGAATACTAACATTTGGAGCATCACTCGAGCAGCAGAGTTCAACACTCGCCTGAGGTGGATCTTGATGGGTAGTCGCCTTGTAAAGAAAGTATAAAATTAATTGAATTAGGTAATTATAGTTATAAATTTAAGAAATGTGAATACATTGCCACCCTGAATGGCAAGTCTAATGGGTGACACTAGCAAATGGTTAGCCTTCGGATTGATTAAGTAGACATAAGAAGCTCAAACCAGACTATTTAAATTGAACTGTATGTTTTTATTTAGTCATTTTCATGCAACACAGTACAGCAACATTAAATCGCCAGGTCTATTTAAATATATGGAGATGTGCATTCCTACATTATGACGTGACAATTGGGAAAAATTATCGTCATATCAATGCATTTTCACACGCTCAGACAAGAGTGACGTGATAGAGTCTCTGTGATGAAAGTTACGGTGACAAAACTCAACAATGCATATTTTCATTTATTTATTATTATTTAGTATTGATTATGAACATGGGAGTATTACATTTATACTGACTAGTAGGTATGTGTATATAAATGAATAGAATACTAACTTCAGGAGCATCACTCGAGGAGCAGGGTCCAGCACTCGCCTGAGGTAGATTTTGTTCCCTTGTCGCTTTCTAAAGAAAATGTAAAATTAATTGAATTAGGTAACTAATTATACTTAGTTATAAATTTATAAAATGTGAACACAGTGCCACGCTGAATGGCAAATCTGTTGCCTGATACCATCAAATGGCTAGCCTTTGGATTGGTTAAGTTAGACATAAAGAGCTCCAATCTCACTGCTAAAATAAAATAATAATACATTAGATACCTGGAGCTTCAAAAAATTTGTGATTCGGTAAAGATAACGTTATCTTTACCAGATTATAAATAAATTAAAAACCGACAGTAAGAACTGCTAAAGACAATTCCTATTTCTGATGAAAACTGCATAGGATGGAGCCAAGTGTTTCATTTCTACTCACCAACCTATTAAGAACATTCCTCGTGATGATGAATTGATTAGAGCATGTATTAAATACGGATAGAACAACTATCCGTATTTAATACATGCTCTAATCAATTAGATACTAAGATATTTATTTTAACAACTCATTCTACTACCATATACTACGTTTTCATATTATATTTTTTTAAGGTTTTAGAAATACTGACCTCTTGCGAATGTGATACTTACATCATTGTCGTGCCTTAACCCTTCTTCGATGTTTGGTGTGCTCAGATCAGAGGTTGAAGGAGACGGGTAAGCTAATGTTTCCGAAGTTATACCGTATAGATATTCAATTATATTTGGTATATCTTGTAAGCCATTTTGAATGGCATAGATCCTGGCTTCTCGAACAAGGTCGGGACGCTGGAAAAGAAAAAAAATATTAAACCATAAGTACTTACATTATTAAGGCTAAATAAAATATATTAAAAATAAGAAATACAGTGTGTAACGCAGCAAAATAAGAAATACAAACGGTAACCGCTTACCATCAGACGGACCGTAGGTACGTCTGTTTGCCACCGTCGCGTCGTGGTATAAAAAAAAATACAGTTCATTTGTTTGAAGGTGATAATCTCAAAAAGTAATGAATGAACATGAAAATCTTTTTTTTATAAAAGCTTAATTGTCAAGGAACGTTTTAACCATTTCGCTACGTCTTACAGGAGAAGAGCAGTAACGGTTACCGCTAGTGAAACAGTGAGGCATTGATGCCCTTGATATAGTATCCATAAAAAATCCACGTCCTCTCTCATTTAAAAGTTTTCAGTTTTCAACCTTGAAAATGAGTTGATTTGTTTCCAATTTAATATTTCATTCAATCAATTATATCAGTTAGATATTTCATTTCCTAATTTTTCTTACATCGACGCCGACGATTAAATTGCTTCTGGTCCCATGACCTTTTAAATTCATTTTTTACTACTGAGGTTGAATATTAACTTATGTATTTCGTTTTCTATACCATTGTACAAATTGAGTTTAAAAGAAGGACAATATAATATTAATAATATTTTATGTCCTTATAAAAGGTTGGCTTTTATGCTTAGCGTGGGCTTTTTATAACATTGCAATAAAGAAAGTGAGAACGAAAGCGTTATGAAACACAAAATCGTATAAAAGTATTCAAGAAACAAACGGCCGTGGGAGTAAAAACGGTTTACCTTACATTATATAGTCAAGCCGTAGCGCAGTAGAGCGAAATGTGAGCAGCTGCTCCGTTATGCGCTTTAGAAGTGGGAAAAATAAAATCTTATTTACCAGACTTAAGTTTTGCACAATTTATGATTTTCTTTTTCTTGCCTAAGATAAATACCTACTAAATAAGCTGAATGAAAAAATGTTGTTCTCCGCATTTTTTGAAGTAGGTTCTTTTGTTTTGTTATTATTCGTATTCATTTTTAGTAAATTACGCCGACTGCTGAACGCAATAAGGATTATTAGCGCCATCTAGAGCTAGCATGTGTAATTTCGTGAATACAGCGTTAGCCTAGGTAAGGCTACGCAAAAGTTATGTTCCTCTTGTCGTTAATACATACCCACTTTTTATTATTTATTAGTTTTTAGGATTCAAAACGTAGGTAACGAACTTGTTTAATTAAATTAAACGATGTAATATTTTATTTTTAATTCATATCGTGTTTTATAGTTTTCTCTAATATTAATTTGTAACAATAATGTAAAATATAATTTTATTCATCGGCTCGTTACCGCAGCTCCTTTGTTTGTATTAGATAAACTCTGTACGTACATAATTCACGCACGCAATAATTTTGTAACTATCGGTAGGTAGGTACTATTCGCATAAACCACTAATTAGATAAAGCAAGAATATTGTATTAATTAGGTCCATATTTACACAGCACATTCTGTAAATTGTGTCGCATGATAACAAAATCCTAATAAGATTGTATGGTAAGATACAATGTGTGCGCATAAGTTATGTTTTAAAACTTATGCGCACACATTCTTTACAAATCAAATTATCGACTTCAGGGCACGGTGACTGCCAAATGCCGCATAAACCGTTGCAGCGTTACCATAGAAATAACAGAACTTTTTGCTCTTTTAGGAGTCATTCGTGCTTCAAGGGTTTGAGTTGGCATGTTCCACTTGCGGTTATGTCGTTTTGTCTGCTGAGCAAAAAGAGGCGGCGAAGTGTTAGAGTCCGGGGGGGGGGGGGGGTTCTTAGCCGCGCATACGTATAGAGTATAGAACACAATGCGGCATTGCTCTGCGTCGACGTAGTCTCGCGCCAGCGTACTAGCCGAGTGCGCCGACATAAATATACGTAACATGGTACCAGTTACTGGCATAACATCACCAACTGAACTACGAGATACCACGTTCCGTTCCTGTCAGGTAAGTCATGCTGCGCGATCAACTTTCAAATTTTATATTTCGTTTTTTATTTTTTTGCTGGCGAAACTTTTGAAACTCGGGTATTCGCGATCTTATCAGTTTCGCGGAAGCCCCTGTTTTTTTTTATAATTTTCCGTTTCTAAATACTTAAATAACTCTGTTTCAAAGTTTTTTGAAGCTGTCAATTTTGATATGTTTTCAACGGCTTTGATTTCAAATTTGAACAAGTGTTTGATACGTTTGACATTTGATTATGAACCTTCTGTTAACGATCATATTACGTTTAAATTGGTATGCGGTGGCACCGAGTCGTGGGTAGCAAGTGGAACGTATCAGCGGCTAGGTATATCATGTACTCGTGTCATGTGTGTGTCGTCTATGCGACTACGAGCCTTATCACTCTGTTTCGTGTATCGCTATTTCCTTATCAAAGTTGATGGTTCGACGCATACATTTATTGAAGTAATTTTTCAGTAGTGACTTTACCACGCGCACTTTTGTTTAATCAAGTTAACAATAATACCAACGTAATCAGAAACTGTTTGCCCCAAAATAAATTAACGAAATTTCTGAGACCTACTTGCTTCGTACAATAGGAACGCAGGTCAAGTATGAATCTTATTAGCCGAGGCGTTTTAATGGATCAATGTTTTCCAAGGTCGTTGACTTTAATACTAAACCCACATTGTTTCCGGAACCATTATTGTTTTTGTAAACATTAAAATATTGCATCATTTGCAAAGCATTATCAATAAATTACTTCAAATCATCAGAATACTTTTAAATAAACAAAATAATAAAATTTTGACAAAGTAAGTACGTTATTCTAGTTCAACTCATAGTAATAATTGATACAAACAAGTTTGTCCAAAATTAACCAATAAGGCTCATTGGTGTCATGTTGACATCAAATTCTAAAAATAGTTTAATGCCATCAATTTGATTAAAGCTGCAGGGAATTAATAATTGAAAAAAAAAACAATAATAAAAATAATTTAATAATGTAACGATATTATTTTTTAACGATTAATCTTTTATAACGTTTCTTATCTTAAAAAAGATCAATAAAATTATTTATTTAGGATGATTTTCTAATAGCCAAGTTTTACTATGCTTCAGCATAAGTTTCATAATAAAAGTTTTTTACTATAATAATATTTAAAAAGTAGTTTTCGCTAAATCACAAAAAGATTCTAATAGAAAGATAATCTATTTCAAAGTTGCATGGTGCACTTTGTATATTTTAATCAATAAAGATACAAAAAATAATAAAACGTTTTATCAATAAATTAACTCAAGTCAGAATACTTTTAAATAAACAAAATAATATATAATTTTGACTAAGTAAGTACGTTATTATTAAGTTGCAGTGGACTGCAATAGGCTGATATGATGATGATGAAGTACGTTATTCTAGTTCAATTCATAGCAATTGATACAAACAAGTTTGTCCTAAATTTTCCAATATATTATACCAATAAGGCTCTTACTGGTGTCAGGTTGACATCAAATTTTAAAAATAGTTAAATGCCATCAATTTGATTAAAGCTGTAGGGAATTAATAATTGAAAAAAAAAACAACAATAAAAATTATTTAATAATGTAATGATATTATTTTTTAACGATTAATCTTTTATAACATTTCTTACCTTAGAAAAGAACATTAAAATTATTTGTACAGAATGATTTTCTAATAGCCAAGTTTTACTATGTTCCAGCATAAATTCAATAAAAGTTTTTTACTATAATAATATTTAAAAAGTAGTCTTGGCTAAATCACAAAAAGATTCAAATAGAAAGATAACCTATTTCCTAGGTGCATGGTGCACTTGGTATATTTTAATTAATAAAGATACAAAAAATATATAATATATAGTATATACTTACATCATAGTTACATATGTTAAAAACTTCAAAGCAATTGTAACATATTATTAATTAATAAAAATTATAATAATTTAAGTTAAAAATAATTATAATACTGACACAGAAATCATTCCTAATTATGAAGTACTTAGTATTAACTACTAAACCAATAGCTCTTTTGACTTGTATTTGTTAAGAACTGCCCATTGTTTACAAAAAATTGGGAATGTTATGTTAGACTGGTAACTATTCAAACATTAATATTAAATATTATTAATATTAAAAAAATATGAGAGATTTATAGTTTTGTAGTTTTATTCAGATTTGAATACATTTTCAAATCTGAATAAAACTACGAAACTAGAATTAAATCTCTCATATTTTTTTTTTGGATTTTAGTAAAGCATTTGATACTACAACAATCATTTTTGTAATTGGAGTTATTACCTATTTAAATTAATTTTAAACATTATAATAATTTGTACACTGGTAAAATACCTAATTAAAATGTTTAGTCTGAATCATTTGACTCTATTTATTACAGAAAATGCAAGGAAACCCAACAATACCTTTTTTTTTACTTGAAGGTATATTAAAGTTTTTTTGACTCTTGATAAAACTTGAATTAATTAAAACATTTAGTTTATATCACTTGATTTTTTTTAGAAAAGGATTTTTTAAAAATTAAATATCTTTAAACTCCTAGCTGTAGAGTCAACTTTATTAATAGAGAAGAGCTATTTTACTTGTTATAGATAGTGAAAGTTAGAACTAAGAATTTTTAGATGTCAGACAAGGTAATTTCTTTAAATTTGAGTTGTTATTCAAGATGTTGAAATGTAAGTAAGAAAGGAGTCCTAAAAATCAACCTCATGTTTAACTGAGAGGTTTAGACAATAAAATAAAATATGTAGTACCTGAACCACAAAGACAAAGACTTATTAAGTAATATTGAAATGTTCAATGGTAATAAAGTTTTTTTTTTTTTTTTTTTTTTTTTTAGATTTCCCAGAAACTATAATAATGAAAATAATTAAATTAAACATCTACTTACATAAAACTATATATACAGTTAAATACAAACAAAAAAAAGGAAACTAAAAAAAAAAATAAAGTTAAAGTCAACTTATCACTTCATAATATATCATACTAAATTTATGTTCTATGAAGAAATAACATTATGATGGAGTAAAGGCCAAATTGATATTTTATTTATTAGCTGATGTGATAATATATCAAAGCCTTACTGAAAGTATTCAAGCTGTAGCTAAAAAAATACTGATTTGACTGATTTTTTTTTTGTTCATAACTACTAGAATGTTTTTTTCTTTTTATTCTCTCAACAATGCACATTATTAGTTTGAAATTTATTACCTTCTATGTCATTTAATGTATCTAGTACTTATTCTTACTTGATACCAAAAAATAAATAAAAATTCACTAAAATTTCAATATTACCTATGCATTTATTATGAGCAATACTTCGTTATGTACTTTGTTGGTTATATTTAGCTTGGGGCTAGATATAATGGGATCTATATTTTTAAATATTAACTTATTGTATCTTTAGTTGTTTACATTTTAATTAGAGAAAATATATGCCTTATAAAATATAACAATAGAGTCTTATTAAATGACTCTGGCATACTGCTTCTTGGAGAATTGCTCTAACTGAATAGGTAAATTTGGTTGGTCTTGTATTCCGTATAAAGATTGAGTGGTTACCTTGCGTTTTGGTGCCATTTCTTTATTGTTGTTGCTCAATTCACATCTCTCGAAGAAAGCTTCTTGAGAGAGGTCGATTTCGGCAACTAAATTCACCAGTTTATCGCGAACTCCTCTGCCCCACTACGCATCAGCCAATAAAGGCGTCGTACGCGGAACGACTCAATTTGACGCGGTTCCTACTATGCTGGACGTATGGTATGACCGTGCGTTGCGTTAGCGTTTGTGCGGTAATAATGTCCTAGCTATTTCGGGTAACGTTCTATATTTTAACGCCGTTTATGTTATCCGAAGCGAGTTTTATTTGATGGGGCCACTATGGGCTGCCCGACCTCGTAGATAGTTAGCACGTCGCCGCTCACTTGGTTGCAGCCCGGTGCACAGTTTGACACAGCTACTGCGCAAACTCGCCGCGGAGATGCGCGACGCAGCTGCGTGAAAGCGCCGCAACAACTGTATCTTACACCTTCACGTTTATTTTATTACGAATAACCGTATATAATATGCGAATGATAAATTAACACGAAAGAAGAATCTACTATTTACACAAAAAGTCCGAAATTCCCAATTCTAACTAGAAAAATGTAGCATTAGAGGGAGGAGCACACGTAACGCCTACTGCGGCTACCCTAATGGCGGCGACGGCGATCGATCGATACAATGACGTCATAACCTATGTAATGAATAATATGTTATCCGATGCAGAATAATTAGGTATTGATATTAATCTGAGCTTGTGTTGTCATACACATATTATTAATATTATAATATTCTACCACATACACACAGCGCCATCTAGTCCCAAAGTAACCAATTATATTTGCTTGTGTTATGGGTACTAAACAACTGATATACTACTTAAATACTTTTTTTTTTGTAAATACATACATATTATAGATAAATTACACTCAGACAGAGCAAACCTTTATGCTCATCACACAAAGATTTATCCTGGGTGGGGATCGAACTCACGACCTCCGGCTTAACAATATGGGTCACTAACCACTAGACCAACAAGCCAGTCAATATATATATAATAACATGTGTATGTCAAAACATCGACGCCCCCAAGGAATAAAATGGTAATAGAAAAAAGTAAATTTTACAGGACGAGCAAAAAACTGTTTATCTCATATCTTAGACAGTAAATCGACTACAACAACGTATTTTATATAATTATTTTCAGGATTTTTGATTTGTTTTTCCGTAATATGTGGCTATAAATATATGTTTTTTTATGTATCAGTTCCGAGGTATTTTCAAAAAATATAACACTGATTTTTATATTAAGCTAACGACATAACTATTTTATTCCTGTGTTCTTGCAGTACAATCGTTTACAATCGTTAAATCAGTTGTACAATCTAAACATTAACCGGACAATACGACACTCTATACTAGTACTTTCATGACTATGTTGTAATTGTATTTAACTTAACAATTTTGTTCTTGTAAAAATTACCACTATCTTTTTAAGTACCTACAGCTGTATTACGGTTTGGTATATTTATGACATCAATAAAGCTTTAATACATGTTTATTGTACATAACTTACGAACAATTTAAAGTATAGCGTGTTAAGAGAGGCCTACGTCCAGCAGTGGACTGCAATAGGCTGAAATGATGATTTGAACATTGAACAGCTGCATTAGCGATCCTTTACTCAATTTCTTTCATAACTTAATATTTATTACATTTAACCAATATGACAACAAAATTTAAAAATAATCTAGTAATTTTAAGAAAACTGAGTTTTTGGACTATTATAAATTACAAAAAGTATTGTATCTTTCGTTTTAAATTTTATTTTACAAAGAATTCAGCAGAAGATGATGCATGAAATGAAACATCTACTCGTGCTCGGGCTAAGCAATGATATTGTCTATAGATTCCAAATAATAATAATAACGTATATATCTCAGTCTTAGACACGCTTGCTCCACCGTCCATCGGTCCTTCTGCAGATTGTTCGTCTATTGATTAATAGAAGCAGAAAATGCAAAAATTAAAATTTCCGGTAATAGCACATTACGATTTTATTCCTTGGGGGCGTCGACATATTATACTAATAAAATTATATATTATTATTGCTTTGTACATTATTTTTAAATTATTAAATGTATTTTTTTTATATTTTAAAATGTAAGTAAGTTAATGTGAGAATTTAATTAAATAAAGGGAAATAATACTAACTATAATCAAAAAGAAATTTAGCAGGTACAGAAATATATTGATTGACTACCTGCCTTACCTCTACCTGATCAAGATGGCATAAATCTATAAATAGATCATGTTGGCGGTACTGGAAGTCCAGTACCGCCAACATGATCTATTTATAGATTTATTTACTATTTATGATTTTTATAGTTAAATTAAAACAATAGGCAGTTGCCTATGGTTTTAATTTAACTATAAAATTATCAACCAATATAGGTGCCTACCTACCTTACGCTAATAGAGAAAATTGATCAGCAAAGCAGGACTGAACGCTAACGCTTGGAGAAGGGGAGGTGCCATGTCATTTGGCTTAAAGTAAGCCAAGGCCGGTTTGGTGGGGAAGACACGTGTGACCTAGATAAAACTTGAGGGACCGAGGAGCTACGGAAACGCACGATGGAGCCCGAGGTGCCGCATTGTTATAACTCTGATCGATACCTACCGAATATTAGCGCGGCCGTACCAGCAATGGCCGCGGTTTTTTGGTACAACTAGGTTTCACTTCAACGTGGCGCGGTTCATTTGATTAATTTATCTGGTACCTACTATAGCTGCTGAGCAACTGCCGCGCCACGCCGCCAACAAGTATTGCACGATTCTTCTTTGCAAATCTTGAAAGAAGAAAATTTAAAGTGCGGTCACTGACCTTTTTCGCCGCCTTATCCTTCCGCCGCCTTTGGCGGTTATTCATCTTGGATTATATTAGGTAGCGCTTTTATTAATATTTTAACTACAAAATGGGTACTGTCGGAAGTTCGTTGAGAACTACGCGTTCATCTGTCAGTCGTTGCCTGCTCGGGAAACGCGTAGCACGCAAGCGCCGACGACGACGGTGCATCGATCGCGGTTACATCACCCCCTCGCGTCCTTTCTCTGCGCGCGCAGCACGCCTCACGGCTCCCCTCCCCCGGCCCGCTGCCGCTCCCCTCTCGCACCAATCGCCACTATGCCATGGATGTCCGCTACGTGCCACCATTCGCACTTTGGTCGTCGTCAGCTTCGGTCGCTCTCTTGGAACTCGATACACTAGTGCACGTTAAAGTTTAGTTCAGCATTTTCCAAACTTGGTTTTTATTCGTACGATCTGAGGCGCGTTAACTCTAACCTGTCGTAGGTTCTTGTTGTGATTATTTGTTATCAAAGAAGTGAATTAAATTAAATGTAGCTTATTTTAAATATTTGTGAGATGTTCGCGACCTACTTTTTCAACTTCCGCATAGAGTTGAATTAGCTGACTTTTTATAATTCGTTCAAAAAAGTTGTAACAATAGCAATCGCGGTTCACTTGTAGTTGTGCGCTGTTACACAGTAATTATCATATTTTACCTTTTGCTTGGTCATGTGACTCGCGTCTCGCAGCAATAACTTCGCCGTAACCGCGCGCACGTGTCACATTTATGTTTAGGTAATTGCAGCTGAATACGGTTCAACGTAGAAAACTAGAAGAAAGAAGATTTGAACATGTCAGTCGTATCGGGGGGATAAATTGACTCGGCTGTTTGTAATACCAGTCAGTCTTTTTCTCTCTCCTATATAACTGACATACAATCATCGTTATCGTCCTCGTGCTTCGCCAGCGTGGTTCACTTCGTGCTCGGCTATGTCTGCAGTGACGTCGGAGATTACGCAAGCTGTTGAGCATTTAATTCGGCTGCGAAATCTTTGAATTTTCTGCTTAAGACAGCCGTTTTAGGAAACATCAATCATCGAGCTCTACAACATTTTCATTGTCTAATTTATTATTATGCTTTGTCTTTTCATTGTACATTGTAATTGTGTCGTAACAGTTCGGTTTGAGTCATTGTACCGATATGATGAAATCGAAATAATTGTCGGCGAGGCAGGCGGTAGTCGCTAGTCGGTGCGCTCGCGCCGGGAATTGGGCAATCCGCAAGCGAGCGGATGTCTCGTCCCGCGCGTGCGTCGCGGCCGCCCCCGCTGCCTAAAATTTGTACGCCTGTGCCGCAGTAGAAGACATGCGAACTCAACCGACTTGTTACGAAATTTTAAACTTGTTAATTTTCTTTTCTGTTCCAGCCGGGCCTGCACGTCACTTATGTTATTTCCTTCACTGATGCTGTGCGATCCGATTATAATTTGTTGCATTGTTTATTTATTTTAGCTATTGTACGACGCTTGCGATCAATTAAAATTATTCTATTGGAGTGTAACTTATTTTTATAACTTTTTAATTTATCTTGCATGTTCTTACCACATCCAATTAATTTTGTTTTAACCTTACCACATTACATGGAAGGACACACTAACACATAGAGAGCGCATCACTAAATTACACTTGTGTGGGTGGCACCCTTCGTCCCGCCTCCCTGTCTATCGCCCAATGAGAGACAATACAATGTCTAATAAGAGACAATAAAATGTCTAATAAGAGACAATACAATGTCTAATAAGAGACAATTCTCTGGTGGACAAGTCTCTTGGTGACCTTCAGTCCAAACTTACACTATCAGATAGTTTAGAAAAAAACTTACAAAGGCTAGCGAATAGATTCGTTAATAATAATTCTTCCATTATTGGCACAGAACAATAACTACATTGTTTACTATTGTTGGATTAAAATAACAATGATTGATAAAATGCCCTTAGCGAATTGTAGTTTACCATTGCCAATGAGTACAAAAGAAATATAAAAAAATCTCATTCAGTTTTAATATTTTCTAAATTCCAATGCGCCATTTGAGCATCGGTAACGCCAATACTTAGGTATTTTATTCTAAATTGCAACAACATAGCAAATTATAATTTAAACATATTAATTGCTAGTTATAATGAAACAAATAAATATTCCTCTAATCTTTCATTATCATCCAGTAACAAATTCAGTTAAAATAATTTTATTGGGTTCGAAATGACCACAGAAATCGAAATTGAGGATTTTTCACTAATACCTTTTACTCTATTACTAGTCACCCAACTAATGATCTGATAACCAATTTGACAAATTTAAAATATAGTGAAAAGTAGATTGAAATATACGTCGTCGGAAATTTCTTAATCATCATCATCATCATGGCAACCCATAAACGTCCCACTGCTGGGCACGGGTCTCCTCCAAAGAATGTGGAAGGAATTTAGCCTAGTATACCTCGCTGGCCAGACGGGATGGAATTTCTAAATACGAGCACAAAATAATCTAAAATACCAAAATAAAACTGTAATAAAGTTGGCAAAACTCGGAACAATATTCTAGTAAACCAAATAGAATAACACGTTGTATGCCTCAGGCTTCGTATAAAAAATCAATTTAGCTATGTAGTCTAAGTTACAAATAAACCGTTATTTGTGAGAAAAAAAATAGTTATGAATAAATGTATCGAAGAACTCGCAAAGTGTACCAATAATTTACAGGTGGAATGAAAATCTACACTTTCTAATATTGTTTCAACGATGTTTTTAATTACACTTGATAAAGATAGAAATACCTAAGAAAGTTAAATAATTAAATGTTGGTTATTTGAATATATTTATCTAAAAAACCTATCTCTGTTCTGTGATATTTATCGATACATATTTATCGTAAATTATGTATGAAAAGAAATACGTACGTACTTTAGGGAACAATAATTAAAACTCGCCAACAAAGTCTTATAATTTGATGCACTTACCTATACCATATTTTTAATACCGAACTTTGTGTCCAACTATTTAATTTTAATATAAATATTTAGTTATTATTCAAAAGAAACATTATATTTCACAACTACACAATTATTTAAACCTAATTTCTAAGTTTGAGAAGTTATAGAATGTAATACAAATTATAATAACATTGCCAAAACATTTTATAATTTTATAATAATCTTTCCTAATAAGATGATTTGGTATCCACTAAGACATCTTCAATAGATACTTATGTACCTAATATACTTAACTAGTCAGAATTCTTTCTAGTATCGTCTAAAGTTTTTATACTACAACGGCATAACGGTCAATAATTAAGTATTCACGGAGAGTTAAATATTAAATTGATTGATTTTATTGTTCTTTAATTAATCTCCCAAAACCATTTAAGTACATTTGTTAGAAAAATTAAAACAAACTTGTACCATATCTATCTGTATGTGATGGAGAACCAGTGATCGGTATTACAGGGTAAAACCTAACTTTTGACTTAGGTTTTCCAGCAGCTCTTCACTTACATTAGACTGAAATGTGTGTAAATTAGGAATTCTTTCTTTATAATGATAATTACTTACGAATTTTAGAAATTAACGCTATTATTTTTATTGTTGTCTGCCTTTCACGGGTATACTTCTCTGTAAGGTGAGAAGTATACCTGCTGGTCTTTCTGCTAAGCTTACGCGGGGACCCTTAGAGACTTTTAATTTTAAAATAGGGTGAGGTATTTACCGTTACCATATCACAGCTATGATTTGTCAACGGTAAGTGTAGATCTATATTGTTATACTATTGTTGCTATTATATACATAATAATATATGGAGTCAAATAAAGTTGGGTTATGGGTTTGAGGGTTCGGTGGTAAAGTTTGGTATATGTTTGAAAAATGCGGCCTGCCTTCCTCCTCTAGCTGGAAAATGATTTTTAATGATTTTTATTATTCTGGATTAACGGTCAAAAAAAATATTATTTGGTTATTGAGACATCGGCAAAAGAACCACCGCTGCACCGTCCAGTTTAGGCTACGTAGTTATTTTTATGAATCATAGATATCAAAGAATACTATAACTTTAGTTACATAACACATTATGTTACATAATATACATTCGACATAATTGTGTAGTGACGTCACTATGTAAAGTTACTTTCGCTTAAAGTTTATGTAATTTGAATCAAACGTAAAACGCTGATGTGGAAATGTTATGTTGTTATATTAAACGCAGTCAATGATGTATAAGTATGTTGCAGGGAAATGAGGATACTATGGTTTTAACGAAATCGTCGAATATTCTTGTTTATTACGTAAATTTTATGAAATCACAAATTCCTATATAATGTCAGTGATAATTTGTCGTTTCACTACTACACATACAACAACTTAAATACTACGCTGTGAGAAATAATCTAAACCACAGATGTTACTGACATATGACATATTATTGTGTCATAACTTACTTATTTTTTTTGTAAGAGCTATAAAAACAAATTTAAAAAAAATTAGAAAAAAAATCTATTTCTATTGTTTAAAAACACCTTGCCCCCTAGACAAGTGGCAATCGGTTCGATCTGTACCTCTATTCTATCAACATGTCAAATTAGTACATTGATCACGTGACATGTCGATAGCTTATGTCAGAGATGTGTTCAAATGTATTGAAGTGACGTTTAAATATTTCGAATAGAATCAGCGAATTGCCATTTGTTTAGGGGGGCTGTTTATAATGTGTGGATGTTTATAAATAAGAAAAATCAAAACCACCCACATTTTCTTCAATAAAATCATACGCGTTGTTTTAAAACTACAGTAGTAACAAGTGGGTTAAAACGTAAGCCTATTATTACTAGTTAAGGAGAGATGATTTAATTAAGGGAACAAAAGCATCTACCCATTACTTAATGTTATCATTCAACTAAAATACAAGCCTTACGACGTTATTAATCTTTCTTGTGACTATTCTCTAACGTCGTAAAGCTGGTATTTATTTGATCAAACTTAAGATGGCTGATGCTAAGCTGAGACATCAGACTTACATTTGATTAGGCTATTTTAGTTGAATGATGAGTCAACTTCTCAGATCAACCATAGGATTCCTTAAGGTCAGCGAAAGTGAGTCGCGATACTGTTTATAGTATTTATATTTGTTTTTTCAATAAAAGTTTTAAAAACTAACAAGATAAAATTCTAACTTTAATAGTGTCTTCTATGAAAAAATATTTTTTTTTAAATACCCAAAAATTATATTTGCGTGATAGGAAAAGCCAGATTTATTTGCCAACAGACTACGGTTTTTCAAACAGAACAAAATCTTTTTCTTTATTTTGTGGTTTCTCAAATAAAGCTGAATATATGTAAACAAAATATGAGTACAAGTGGGCAAGCGTCCCTGGAATTCACACATTTTCCGCATTGTATGTTTACATTGCGATATTGGGAAAGAGAAGAGAAAAGGCTTTCATATGAGGAGTTTTAAAATCGCTGCATTCGGATAATAAACTCATTAAAATCTGAATGCAATGCCGACTTGGAGAAATGTCGTGCATTTTTCGCTGTTCTCTATTTAAAGAAATACTTTGTGGAATTAGGTACGGCTTCTAGAACTTTTATGTAAACCTAATGCGCGTACGGAGAAGCTTGACTTGGGTAGGCTTCCTAAATTCATATTGGACTTTAATTCCGTCTTTCTAATAAAGAAAAACTTAGCTGTGTGGGTTAAGTTGTAAAATAAACATTTTTGCCCGGATTGTTTACGTAACACAATTGTGATGAATTGTGACATTGTACCGTAAAAGCTCAGAATTAACCACCACCACTAAACCTGTGAAACGATGGTGGTTGAATGGATAAGTGACCGACGCGACGCGGCGAGTTTAACACGCGGTCCGAGTTCGATTCCGAGTTCCGACCAGCAGTACCAATGTGGATTGCACTTTGTGGAATTTATATATACTAGTCATGTGACTTACCATCTGCTAACGGTGAAGAAAAATATCGTTAGGAAAGCTACATAGCCTAGAAGGAATTCAATGTGTATCTCTGATCCACGAACCCGCATTGGGCCAGCGTGTGTGGATTATGACCTAAAAACTCTGTTAGCTCTCTAGATAGAACCCATTAATGTCCCACTACTGAGCTTGGGTATCCTCTCCTCTATCTAGAGAGCTGTCAGGGTTTAGGCCATCATCATCCACATACGCTGGTCGCCTAGTGTTACTTAGAATACTTAGAATTTCTTTTAGGTTATGTGGTTTTCTTCACGATGTTCTCCTTCACCGTCAGCAGGTGGTAAGTCACTTGAATAGTACATATAAATTCCACGAACTGAATCCACATATTGCAGATCGCAATCGAACTCGGACCGCATGATTTGCATGGCGTATTCTGTAAATATGCCACTCATTCTAGACTAAACTAAGTGCATAAAAATAAATCTATCAGAGTTTAATAGTGATGCTAATAAACTCTGCCTAATACCATTAATTTGTTGTACTCGTTTAGGTTAGTATAAATATCTAAACTGTTGGCGTAATTATTATATAAACATGTATTACACCATCGAGTTTATCTAGTGTGTTAGTGTGTTCATAATACCTGTGAAACTTTCGATAAACAGAGTGGTTCATTTATATCGGTCAGTATGGCCAAGTCTGAAATACGAAAAACCATGAAAATCAAGAAAAATATATTAATAGATTAAAAGAAAATTATACTCAGTATGGGAATCGAACTAGGAAGTATTGAAAAATAAAACTTACGTAATTTTTGTTTGGATTTCGATTGTGTAGGATTTAAGCAGTAAATATGTTACCATGAAACGTGTTAACTAAAATGCCGTCGTAAAATGGACGCCATCAAGTTAGATTTTAATTTAACTGCTTTAACAAGGTTCAATAATATATTATATATATAATTATGATAGTCTAGAATGATCCAGTGGACTGCAATTGGCAGAGATTAATGATGGACGTTTGGATGGATTCATACCTTGAAATCTTTTAGAAGGTTCCGAAACGAACGTAGAGATATTATATTATATTTAAGATCTTCGTATGACGTCTTATAGTTTCGAATTTCCATACTGACCGATCTAAATGGGGCACCCTGTTTAAATTAAATTAATTATAAAGCTTTTTTTTAAACAAAGAAAACGCCGGCCCTAGGGAACAACCCCATATTTAACAAGTACACCCTGATTTTAAAAAATATCTATGAATAACTCAAATATTTGTCCCAAGTGGGAATCTAATCAACATCACTCGATGTTAGTAGGCAAGGAGACCACCTTAACCACGCGCCACGGTAACAGTAAACTTTTTGATGTAATAAACTAGATGACTATTTATAGGAAGTAAAATATTGTTGTTTGTTCAGGAAAAGTCTTTTATTTGTATTGTTGTTATTAGAGATACGTTATTGTGTTAGAAAAAATGTGGTTCCAAATATTTTTTTTTTTAATTTGAACCAAATTTTATATTAATTTTTTTTATCCCAATGCTTTAATTACAACGATATAACCTATATGAAACTAAGGTTATCAACTAACTTAAATTAAAAAGAAAAATAAACAATATTTACAACCTAACACAAAAAAAATAATTAAAAAGTGGTGAAATAATTAAAAAATGGCATCATAATATACTTCCGCATCGCTGCCACTGTCTACCGGAAAAGTGCCCAGCAGGCTGGCAGCATTGCCACGTTGTATGCAATATCAATTTGAATTCTTTCAAAAGAGTTTCCACAAAACCACGAATTTTAATGAGGGCAAAAATGTATAATGCAGTTATATGAAACATAAAATAAATTTATTAAACCTACAAATGGGTGATCTATATAGTTAGTAATCGGAAGTAAGCGGTGATAAGAAAATATATTTTGTAATCAGATAGTTTCAATCACCTCACCACACGTTTATTATTTGTTTACCAATTATTTTTTCTTCTCACGTCATGTTGTCTCTTCTCAACTTCACCGTGCAAGCCCTGCGCTCTGAATGACAAACTTATAATTAATGGATACAAAATACACCTAGGTTCTTAACAAATACCTATGAATCTCACTAATATTTGTGTCTTGTGGGAAACGAACATGACACAATGATACTCGGCACGGTGTATTATTGTTGGGGGCGACCACAGTTTCTGCCACAGAACAGAGATAGGTTTTGTTTCTGCATTGGTGTCCGTAGATTCTAGGCCTGATGTTTCGGAATCTCGATATTCTATAAATATTAATACAATAATATTATTTGCCAGCTATATCTAGATCGACAAAGTCGAATGACAAGATTCTGTATAGACCAACTATCCAAAGAGATATCTCACTTAAAATGAGCAGCTATCTGCAGAAGATCGTAAGTATGTAAACAGAAGGACGAGATGCCACGTCCCAGTGAAACCGAGGATGGAATAAAAAGAACAATAAACTATACTATATAACTAGACTATTTGTTGATTACTCTGTCGCTAAATTTGCATGTAATTTACAAGCCAAAGGGTGTTTGCATAGTTGATGACTGCAGCGGTCAATCTGTTTATTTAAGTAAAGGGGACCTCATCCCGCTATTTCGTTTAGCAGACCAACTGCTTTTATGTAGACCCACTGCTTACTATGGAAATTATTCATCAATTTATAGCTTTTGAATGTACATTGGTTGTCGTCTATTATTGTAGTTTAAATAGACTATTTTGGAAAAAAAATCCTCATGGTGACTTTGACCATCTTGGCGGGATGAGTGATATTGCAGACAAAATTCTTTCATATTTATAAACTAGAAGATGTCGCGTGAGGCTTTGCTCCCGTTTTTTTTATTTGGCCACTGCTCAGCTAGCGTAATGTTATATTGCCTATAGCCTTCTTGGATAAATGGGATGAATATCCAGCACTAGAATTATTTTTCAACAAGATGTAAAAAAACAATACTCGTCCTGTCAATAATAAAAATCTAAAACCACAAAATATGACACTAAAATGCGACGTTGACATTCCTCTGTAGGTATGAATCCTTTTAATCGCCTTTTACGACACCCACGGGTTGACACGGGGTAGTGAAATTATGTATTCTTAATCAATCACTACACGGATTCATTCAGATATTTCACATAACCGTATTCAATTCCAGGATAGAAATGGATAGCCCGGCCCCGCAGTCTGACTATTACTGTTATAGCTCTCTGAAGTTGACAGCTGACCTGTTGGCATTTCCTGTCTGAATCCGAGTCCGGATATATGTGAGAATATCTCCGGTTATTTTCATTCCGTTGACTGCGCTAAACTTAAAATAAAATCTGACTGAAAATTTAATCAAAATGTCCGTTACGATAAATTACGTCGCATTTGAAAATTGTTCTGCTGTTTGGCTGACAATTGATGAAGCCGAGAGATTGAGTGAATATTATAGTTTATTTATTAAAGAAACCAAATCTTACGTTATCTATGTTATATTTTAAGATTCCATGTATTGACCGCTGGGCTTAAAAGACTGACAGTGGACTGAGAACTTATCGAAGGGAAATTACAAAACATTTAAGCTAAACCGGTGATCCCGGAACCTGGACCTCAACGTAAGTCGTTGCTTTATATTTATAAAGTTAAAGGTATATAAGTAGTTAATAGTTTAACATAATATTTGGTAAATGGTACCGTAATACCGCAACAATATATAATAATAGACCGGTATATTTACCGTTACCTGATAATTTCTACTACATTTTGGTACAAATTTTTGAATGTTATCTGCATTTTATCAATCAGAAAACATGTCAACGGTATTGCATAAGTGAAACGCACCTGAAAAACATAATTAAGAGTTTTTAAATGTTCGATTAATGTGTTTACAGTTAAAGAACCTAGGTTATGTAGTAAGTGCGGAATTTAAAATTTTCCTTATATAAAAAATAAAGTAGGTAGTTAAATGGCATTGAGTTTGAAAATTCATTGATAAGTTTGTGCTAAATAAAGACCGGTTTCAATATTTGAAATGGACTAATTTATTTATTATTTACCTACAGTCAATTAAGCCAATCTTGTATCTAAATAACATCTATTATGACTTCAATTTTTATTACCCGACTGTCAGGACTATCTTGTATGTTTGTAAATTTCTTTATTCCCACGAATCTTCCAAACGGCTGGATGGATTTTGACAATTAGGGTATCGTTAGATTCGTCTAGAAAACCCAATTGTCCTTAGATAGGTTTTAAGAATAAAAAGACTTAAACGGCTAAACTTTTGACGCCAAATTGTAAGAAGTTCAATTTTTTTTTTAACCAAACCTATTGATTTGGGTATCAAAATAAAGAGAATCAAAAGGAGATTACATATATTCAAAAAGAGATTATACATAATTGAATGGTTCCAAATTGTAAGTAGTTCTATTATTTTTTTTAACCAAACCTATCGAGTAGAGTATCAAAATAAAGGTAATCAAATGGAGATTACAAATATATACATATATTATGTTATGTATTTAAATTTAATCAGGTACAATATTACAATAATTTTACGGTCTTTTTAGTGCATTGCTCTCTTTTGATTTTTTGCAGTTGAGTTATTAAATTTTTTTAATTATATTTACTTGTTTATTTAATTTGTTGATAAATTCTGATTTGATTTTGTACGCGTAGAAATTATCAATAACTTTATGTGGAATCTGAAATGTCCCTCTGCATAACTGACAGTAATACTGCTTGTTAACTAGCACTTAGCACGAAGGTATAAGCGAATTATAAATATACCTAGTAACTATGTATTTTACCTTGAGGATAAAAATGAAGAAAATTATAATTAAGTACTTGAATACATGTTGTGCTCATAATACTGATAGGTAAATTTTATTTATGAAACATTCTTTAATATTCTTTCTTTTATAACACGGTTTGATTAGTTTCCTCTGTCATTAACAATGTATCAAAGCTTTGGAATTCAATTGTGTTCTATTTCGATCAAATCGAAACTTAATATATTATACGAGACGTCGCACGGGATTTTGCTCACATGGTTCTTTATTTGGCCACTGCTCAGCTCCTATTGGGCGCAGCGTGATGTTATATAGCCTATAACCTTCCTCGATAAATGGGCTATCCAACACTAAAAGAATCTTATTTCCTGACTAACGTATGGTTAGGTGATCGTAACTCGTAACATAGACCTGTTGTCATCATTATTATCTTAGTTGTTTGATGTCTTGAGCTAAAGGTAGACCACCCTCTTTAGCTTAGTATTGAGCATTAGCATCTCTCCATCGGACATTGTGAGTGCCATGCCATCGCTTCACTGTTACGAATTCAGTCTCTGTCTGCAGTTTATTTTAAGCTTACAGTTTCATTAGAAACGTATTTCAAGTCTAGAAAAATATCTTAAAAAATATATAGTCAATGCGTTGACTGTATGGGTAAAAAACCATACCATGAAAAGAAAGATATTCACAACCCACTTAATCATTAAATAGTCATCCAGAATTCCGTATGAGCTTACTAAAGTAACAACATAGAAAGGTATAGAACAAAGTAAATAGTTAAATAAACTACCAATTTTATGGTTAAACTCGAAAGTCGTCGAAAAAAGCAAAAGTGTACCACAGTGGTACGGTAGAGTTAACACTTTCACTAACGACACCAATTCGCTCCCACGACTCTTAAATTGGTTCTATACATACAACGCATCAGAGACAAAAGTTACCGTTTGTTCCTATTTAGTTCGCGTACACTTTTATCTATCGCAGCCTCGCCTTATTATAGCAAGATAATACTAGTGTTGCTAACAGTGATAACGAACGATATCAGTTCTTAGGATTATAGTTAGTTGTTTCATCATCTAGATTGTTTGTGAAATTTTTGTATAATGATTTTATGGTGAACTAAGATTTTGTTAATTTTGCCTAGAGGCGTGGACATCTGTCAATGTTTTCTTACTACAATGGATACACAAAAGAGAAACGTAATTTCACGAATTCGTGTAAATATTTGATAATTCAGTGTAAGAGGCATCGTGTAGTGTGCATTGTTCGCGTGACCCGCTGCAGTTGGGCCGGTAATTGAGTAATTCTTTAAATCGACGAATTCCGTCAAGAGGTTGATTAAAGCCTACAAAGGAAGGTGGAGCGAACAAATATAACGTATAATAACGTTTGGCTATACTGTTGGAGATTTCTTTATGACACAGAGACAAAACAGAGCGTATGATCTATTGAATAGTAGACAGCGACGCACTTAACTTGTCTTAGTTGGAAAACACATATGCACAGGCATACTTGCTGGAAAATTCCTTTTGCAAATTTTATTCGCTTACCATCCTACGTGGATGACATTTTCATTAAAACATGGAATTCCATTACGAGTCGTGTATGAATCTTTGAATCAATTTACCTATTTCTTGTACACTTATACTTTTAGATTGAAAATGAGATGTTATTGCGCAGATGGCGCTGACATCTACGTGGCAATTTTAAAATTGATTTCTAGAACCAATAGAATGTAAAGTGATGGTTACATGAATTTGTGATTAATATGAAGCTCTGAATTACTGTAAGTGGAACAAGAAATTTAAGTTACATTTATTCTAGAAGCACCGTTAGCCAATCCCATGATAATACGTGCCTAAGGTTATTTTATATTTACTAATAAGGATTCGAACACACATGTTCTATGTGACAGACTAAGTAACTATCCTATATTTATTTACACTTGAAATATTACTGATCAATGGTAATTGTAAATTTGGCTATAGCCGTACGTACAGTACGTACTGTTTGCATCAATTTGTTTATAACCATCTGGTGAATTGTGGTTATGAAGCAAGCAGTGGACGTCATGTGGCTAATATGTTTATTATGCTGAATCTCTACAACAATTAGAATAAATTACATAATTTCAAATAATAATATTAATTTAGCAATTAGCATCTATCAATAACTGTTTCATTTACCAAATCATTTATCTACTTTTAAAATGACAATGTATTTTGTAATGGGTAATTTTCACTGTTTCATGCTAAAGCTACTGTCAACTATAGAGATCTGGCTGAAAATTACAACGACCATGGTAAAATTGAAAATATTTGACTCGACGATATCGAAATTCAGAGTTGCCTTTCTGAGGTCTTTCGACTCGTAATCTGCTCTGGAGATTACTTAGCAGAAAAAATACGACATCTGATTAAATTTCGCTTGGGTCAACAGTACATAATTTAACTCCGAGTACTCTATCTTATAAGCAAGTAGATTTGCAGTTTCGTTGTGGCCTACTACTATATTTATTTATGTTACCCTCTTTCACTTTTGGTTAGATAATTTTTATAGTGTTCAAAATAATGATAGGAGTCTACTAGAGTAGTGACGGACGAGATTAGAGCAGTCTTGCAAACAAACAATAGAATAAAAGTGCATGAGGAGCGTCCTTATGTAAATCGTGAAATAATAAACTAAAATAAATTATATTCACATCTGGTCTGTGCTTTTAATGAATTTCAGTCCTAAGGACACTGTGAACGTCAATCGATAAGATATTCCATAATTTGTAATATTCTTAGTGAAAGTTTTATTCCCGAATGAATTTCATTGTGTCCAACCAACTGTAAACATACATACATGGATATTTCATAAAATCGTTAATATTAATGATATGGGGCGAGGTATACTGCATTAATAGGAGCTTATATTATTGCATAAGGACTAATGGTACGGAGCTAATACATTTATGGATTATTTTATGTTGTTACTTCTTGCTAGCATTTAGTACACGGTTTCACGCGAGTTACTTTCAAAAATCATAGTGTTAACAATTATATAGATATGTTTACGTCAAGGATAGACAGGTGCTATACGTGTCTATCTTGGCGTTGTATATCCATATAGAGTTAAATGGCTATTTAATATAATACGACACTTATATAGATTTAATTAGATTGAAATCAGTATGAAATATGATGGAAGATCGCGTAAGAATGGGTCTACCGATTTGATTCTTATTTAATGTTTTTAATTATCTTGACGTGCAAACCTTTTGCACGAAAAACAGCTCATTTGATTTGTGTTATGGGAATCTAGACAACTGAATAACATACTTATACGTTATATATTTACTCATTTTCGTTAAAAAAATATTTCAAAGATATAGATAGACAGCCAAACCAACACAATATTAAACTGAATTACAATGGTAGTAACGTTGCACAGGTCTATCAGGTATATTAGGTCATTAATATGAAGTGTTTTATCTGAGGAGGCCACGTATTAACATAGTTTTCTCCGTCGTAGCATCTTTATGAGATCAATAGCCTTTGAATAGTTACGGTACATAAGACAGAAGCAAAGTGTCTCACGTCCTACTGCAGAACTTTAGGCAATGATAACGGCCTTCTCTGAATCTCAACATTCGACTTAGTTAATTTCAATATCTCTGCCAACAGCAGTCCATTAAAGTCACACTGCTAGGCTCTGGCAATTGTGATGAATTGTGACATTGTACCGTAATAGCTCGTAAAAAATCATGAAGAAACAGGTGGATGTGGATCCACGAACCCGCATTAGGCCAGCGTGTGTGGATTATGACCTAAAAACTCTGTTAGCTCTCTAGATAGAACACATTAATGTCCCACTGCTGAGCTTGGGTCTCCTCTCCTCTATGTAGAGAACTGAGAGGCCATAATCCACACACGCTGGCCTAGTGCGGGTTGGTGGATCAGAGAATTTCTAGAATAATTATTTTTTTGTTTGTGGAGTACCTACTTATATATATTTTTAAATGCCATAAGTGGCTTCTTTGCTAAATCGATCAATTACTGATCTATTGTAGCACCCACACATACACTAGAATTACTTCTAGAGTATACGGGTTTCGTCATGATGTTTCCCTTCTCGTTAGCAGATGGTAAGTCTCTTGACAAGTAATATAAATTCCACAAAGTCAAATTCACACTAAAGGAATTGTATGAAGCGGCGCGTCTGAGGGCTATTTACTCGTATGGTTGCAATATAAATTAATTAAAAATAAACTAACAATGCAATGTAAACTGCTTCTCGTTTTCTTTATTTTTCGGCACCTGTTTCTTACAGTTTTTTCACAGTACTTCTTGAATTATTATTTGTGACGCTCTGTCATCCGTAATACTTTGATTATGTTCAACTCAATAACCAAAATGAATCTACATAATATAAACCGGAATATTTGCTGTAAGGAAATTGTTCTCTGATTTGGTTTTACAGTGAAATATAAGGCTTTAATTTTTTATACTGCTAATAGTGACAGTACACAAAATTGAAAACAATTTCAAAATGACAGTCGGGTAATTACGAACGATAGAGTTTTGTTAATCGGATGTAGAAGCTCTATCATTGAAAGGTTTCATCCATTTAGTTGTGTTTGAGTGAAAGAATAACAAACATCGTCACAATGTTTTGTATTTATATAATATTATTATAAAAATCTCCAGTCACGATGTCTGTGGTCGCACTCCTCCAAAATGGCTCGACCGTATTTAATGATTTTAATGTATATTTGGTAGGTTTGAATGAGTATATTTCATCGTGAATGTGCGCTACTTGGAGTGACTGGTTAGTTGCCGCAGGCTTAATTAAATTTAACCAATTATAAATTTACCTACCCTTACTTCTATTGTTTTTAAAGCGTATATTTAAGTATACAATGTGTTCACAAAATGCCTTTGTCATTTTTAAATACATAGTTGGTACCAAGTGAGCTCAAAATATACCATACCGATTCAATTGACGAAAACAAATTAATATTTGATAGAATTTAATTTAGTATGGTGTTGGTATTCCGCATCCAGTCAGATGCGGCGACCCATCTATTGATCATAATATACACATTGTCTATTAAAAAAAAAAAAGGTAAAACAATGTTTGCCGTGTTTCAGCTAGTAATAGTTATTACATATATTATTATTAAATTATTAATCACCTATATTATATTTTATACCATTTTGAACGTACTACGGACTCCAGATATCACAAGTTCTAGTTTTTAAAGCCACATCAATTTTGTAACCATTGTAAGCTTTCGAGAAAAATATATAAATTTATTATTATTTTTACGCCTTTTTTCCACCTTATAAGATTATTTTAGTAGTTAATGGACTATTTCATTTTGTAGTCAAAGCCCTTTAAATAAACCCCAGTAGTAGCAACAATAAATATTTATATCCCTTTTAGTACAGTACGATTGCACATTAATATAATTATATTTAATGTAATATGTGTGAATCGTACTAACATATTAACACAAAGCTTGATGACATACAGGTAATTCAATTATAAGTCTCACATACGCTATGTACCGCTTACGTTGTGGTAATTAATTGATTCGGGAATTCAATTATTAGGTCTCAATTATACATGATTAGAAAATACCGTATCCTGCCATTATTCACGTACCTACCCACTTAATTGATTTTCTGAGATGAGATGTTTCAGTCTGCGAGAAGGGATTCTATATAGCTGTTGCCCGTGACTTCGCTCTCGTGGTTTTTGGTTAGACTACTACTCAGTTATAGCATTATCTTTGACAATATATCATAGCACTATCATTTTTTATGATTAAGTATAGGCAAAGGTGTATCACAAGAACTACTCCAGCAATTTAAATAGTCAGTTAGCCAGGTACGGTATTTATATAGACGCAAGCCTGGACATTACAGGCTCCGAGTTGGAACTTATAATTTCATGAAGGAAAATTTCTATAGTGTTTTTAGCCGGCCCGGGCATTGAATCCCGAACACAGCAGCACAGCACTGCGCAGGTGTATGAAACCATGAAACGAGGTTGTTTTTGTTAAGTAAAATACACAGTGAAATTTTAAGTAAATAATTACTGAAACGTACCTCGTGCAGACGCAAATGAAATTAGGATGGCTTACCTACCTGTGTTGTTGTGACGACCGTACATACATATTGAATTGCACTAGTGTGGGGAATGTTTATGACGGACGACGACTTGGTATAAACGAATTCTGCGCATTATTTGTTAAAATGGGCCTAACATTTTCAGGTAAGTAAAATATATATATCTTTATTAATTTTATAAAGAGGAAAGATTTGTATTTTTGTATGTAACGAAAAAACATAAAAAGCTACTGGACCGATTTCAAAAATTATAGCAGTGGCCAAATAAAGAACGACAGGAGCGAAGCCCCGCGTGACTTCTCGTGTTGAATGTAGCTGGATGCAAACATTAGATGGGATTACAACAACAGTTGGCAATCAAAAGTAAACAAATATAGGCAGTAAATATTGTGATATTTATTGAATAGAGTACTTTTTATCATACCACGTGTATGAAATATAATCAAAATACGGATAAGCTGCGAGATAAACGTTCAATATAGAGATAAACACTCAGTAAATATGTAAGTAGTTTCTTTACAATGTATAATAATTTATCATTCTGTTTACGTGTTTTAATGTAATTATTATTGTGCAAAACCAGATAATTTAGGATCAAAGTGTAATCTTTGTTTTGATTTTCTTTTATTAATGAGTCTCTAATGACCTGTAGGTTATTATATCGCTGAAAGTTGCATTAAATATATAAATATTTAATGGTCATGAGTTGTAAGTAAGCGAATATTCAATAATACTTATCGTTGTACTCGATTTGCTTACGCAAAGATAAACTTGAAACGATTATAGTATTTATAGAATACGTTTTTAATATAAATAAGAAATATTTTTACCTACATTACAATAAACTGGTGAGTCATTAGCAATCTACAAATACATCACAATTCATGTATGACACTAATTTTTTGGAAACTTTAGAATTAGCTGAATCAATCTGAGACAATATTATTGATTGCTGATTGAAGGCATGTTTTTCTTTTTTGGCAAAGGAATCCTACCTACCTTGTAAAAGGTTTGAAATCCGTTATTGAATAGTGAAATTCTACATTCAGCATCAACAAGTCAAAACTTCCCTCCTTTCAAGACTAAATACCCAGAAAACTTTGAAAACGCCAAACGCCGACATATTCATAATAATATTACTTCTTCATCCCCTGCGGATATCTGGAAGTTCCTTGGAACGTTGGGTATCGGTAAACAGCGACACGGTGACTCTCAGCTGGCTCTTGGTTTGGACGATATCAATCAACATTTCTGCTCTAGTACTCCAGTAGATCACCAAATCAGGAGTCAGACTGTTAGTTACCTAGCTGGTCTGCCGCGTCCCAAAATACCTAATTTCTTCTTTTCTCCAGTAGCTCAGGAAGATATCAAAAAGATCATCCTTTCCATCAAATCCAATGCAATGGGTTGCGATAACATCAGCCGACGCATGATTACCATCATTCTTGAACAAGTCCTTCCGCCCATCACGCATATCATTAACTTTTCCCTTTTTTCAGGCACTTTCCCTTCCACATGGCGTAAAGCCCACGTTATTCCATTACCTAAGGTGCAGAATCCCTCTCTACCTAATCACTACCGTCCTATATCCATTCTTCCTTTCTTATCCAAAGTACTGGAGGCCTGCGTGCACAAGCAACTGTCTCGGCATATTCACATCCACAAGCTATTAAGCCCACTACAGTCTGGCTTTAAACCGGGTCACAGTACTACATCCGCACTCCTCAAAGTGACTGGCGATATCAGACAGGGCATGGAGGACACTAAAGTTACTGTGTTAGCTTTAGTTGATTTTTCCAAGGCCTTTGATACCGTCAGTCACGATATCCTTCTAGCCATCCTTTCCCATCATATGATATCTTCTGAAGCTTTGGAATGGTTCTCTAGCTATCTTCGAGGTCGTCAGCAGTCAGTGCGGTTAAACAAGCAAGCGTCTAACTGGTGCAATACTGATTCTGGCGTTCCTCAAGGCGGTATTCTTTCTCCCTTATTATTTTCAATCTTTATTAATCTCATTACCAAAAATCTTCTATGTGCGTATCATCTTTATGCTGATGACTTGCAGATTTACTCCCAAGCAGGTGTGGACTGTGTGGCGTCAGCAGTTAGGATGATCAATTCTGACCTGGATCATATTAAGACTTGGTCACATAGCTTCGGTCTGACAGTGAATCCAGCTAAAAGTCAGGCGATTATAATTGGCAGTCAACGGTTACTGAGCAGGTTGGACACAGCCACAATACCTCCAATCACCTTTGATGGTACTAAGGTCGAACTTTGCCAAACTGTCAAAAATTTAGGGATAATTCTTGACCCTACACTAAGTTGGCGAGCTCAAGTGACCCAGGTTTGTCAAAAAGTCACCGGTACCCTACGTGCGCTTTATCGTCTAAAAAACTTTCTTCCCTGCAGTACTAAGACAACGCTAATGCAAGCTTTGGTTCTCCCTATAATCGACTATGGTGATGTGAGTTATTTTGACCTGAATGCAGATCTCCTCAACAAACTTGACCGTCTTCTTAATAACTGCATTCGGTTCATTTTTAATCTTCGCAAGTATGACCATGTGTCTGCTTTTCGTTCCCAGCTAAATTGGCTTCCCATCCGTCAACGTCGTAATTTACGAGCTCTCACTACTCTTTACACTATCCTAACATCTCCATCTTCCCCTTGTTACCTTACGCCTTACTTTCAATATCTTAGCTCTGTCCACAACAGAAACCTTCGCTCCTCAAATAATCGCCTCCTTGTTTGTAATTCCCACTCATCTGACTTTATTCATTCTTCTTTCACTATTCAATCCATCCTTCTCTGGAATGCCCTACCTCAGGAAATCAGGATGAGCACAAGCCGTTTCACTTTTAAAAGAAGAGTCCGTGAACTATTATTAAAAGGATAGTTTGGCAGATTCTTCTCTTTTTTTTTTTTTTTTATTTCTTCGTTTGTATTCTTATCACCATCATCATCAGCCCCTCGCATCACGTATCCTTCTCCATATATATATATATATTTATATACATATATATTTATTTTATTTATACATATACACGTACGTACAGAAAATCCACAATTTTTACTTTACATGCACCTACTTTGACATATCTCTGCATCACCCAAAGGTAGACTGGTAGATAATGCCTTAGGCATTAAGTCCGCCTATACATTATATTGTGTATGAAGTTCAAATAAAAAAAAAAAAAAAAAAAAACTTGACTCTGTTCTATGAAATATCCTATGTTATACTTATTACAAAAGTCTATACCTATTATTTCACGTTGGTCAGATGGGTTGGTTATTTAGAATTTTCCTTTTCTCACAATGCTCTTGTCTGCTTAAGGTTACTTTCTGAGTCACCTTTTACGACAACCAGGGGTAGAAATGGGGCACTAGTGACATTATGTATTCTTAATCCGTCACTACACGTATAAAATAAAGTACTGAGAAGACTCGGTAGTCTATATGGCTATGTGTCTTCTATATCGTCATTATAATAGTTTTATGACGGTAGAATGCACGTAGCGAAGGAAACATTACAAGGCAGTCGTGATTAAGACTTAAAATTGTATAAGAATTACGTTTACGAGTATCGGTATTTAATTTTATCTAATGTTTAGAGACGTATAAAACTTAAATATTTACCAATTTACTTTAGACGGTATAAAGACGGTCCCAGACCGATTCCGACCGGCAGTACCAATATGGATTTCATTTTATAGAACTTATATATGTACTAGTCAAGTGACTTATCTGCTCGCGGTGAAGGAAAACATGGAAGACCCACATACTGTAGAAGTAATTTCTAGTGTATGTGTGGGTCTTACAATAGATCAGTATGTGGTCGACGTAGCAAAGAAGCCTCTCAGAGCACTAACCTAAACAAACAACAAAATTTTTAAACCAAAAATTAGTTTGTTCTAAAATAATACTTTTAATACGTATATTGTGTTACCGAAATATTTTCGTCATTCGGCTTATATAGCCGAGAGGCCGGGAAGCACTAGCCTTAGGTCAGCAATGAATTGCCAGTTGGTACTGCTCTGCATAAGACCAATAAAACTGCATACTAAATACTGAATGGTGGAGCTGTACGCTTTAGTTATAGACCTTGGGATCCATTTGTTAACAATGTATTGTTAGAGCTTCTATCTATACTAACATTATTAAGCTGTAGAGTTTGGTTGGTTGGACGCTAGGATCTCAAAATCTACTATCCGATTTGAAAATTTCTTTTAGTGTTTTTTTTTAAAATATTTATTCACTTTCAGATACATATTTTTTAAATTTTTTACACAATCGCCAAACTGCACAAGCAGTTTGTTGGCGAAAGAGGCGCTCATACTAACTAAATACCTTATAATTAAAATTTAAACATTGTTTAATTCAAAGTTTTACAAAACTCCAGTGAAATGGAACTCAATATTGTTACTCTTTATACACAATAGCTGTCTTTAAGTATTTCCTTACTTATGTGACAATAAAAAAATATGAAAATTAAAATTTTACAATACTATGAATTTCATATTGTTAAAATACAAATATAGTTGTGTTCGATAGTCCATTTATCGAGGAAGGTAATAAGATATAAAACATCACGCTACGGCCAACAGGAGCTGAGCAGCAGCCAAATAAAGAACGACGGGAGCGAGGGCCAACGTGACTTCTATAAACCTATAAAATAGTGGACATGTTTCAAAGGATGTGATGATGTTTACTCTGCTTTCGTATAATTTTAACTTGAAGTTACTTTAAGGTTTATATCTTTGGATTTTTCGCGCGTGACAGTTTTACATATTTTCCACATTTTAACGCCGACGCGCAGGCAATTTCAGCAGAAGGTAAGATTTTATGAACCTGAAAATTTTAGGTTATGCTTTAAATTTTCTGGAGAAATTCAACACTTGAGAATCGTTATAATAACGACATAAATTGGCTTTATGATAAGCTTATGTCATCTTCATTTTACTTTTACAGTTATTCTTTAAATTGATATTACTTTTTTATCTATTAACCCATGGAAATAAACCAACATAAAATTTTAAGTGAAGCTTACCTCAATTCATAACAGACAACTGCATTCAAATCAGTTAAGCCGATTCAGAGATTAGCGCGAACAAACGCACCGATAAACAGACAAAATCTAACAATCTTTGTTCTGGCGTCTGTTAGAGCCTTAGTAAAAGTTTTTTCAAAGATCTTCCATGTACCGACCACTAAGTTATAAATTTATTACATGTATAGAAGATATAGAAGATAAATACCTATAGGGGGAATATTGACTGAATTCAGATGGATGGGCCTATTCGGTATGTCGACATACGACTTTCCGATTATTCACTCAAGAAAATCAGCCTCCATGAGTGAACGGGAGACATAGATCCAGAACTTTGCTTTATACTTTTTTTGTAAATTACCGATTACAGATGCACTGGAAAAAATAATATCAAATGAAGTGGAAATAAAAAATAAAAGCCCTCAGAATAAACATCAATCAATTAACCAAATTTTAAGCATTAATTTAAGTACATACTATAAAACAACGGTCATTCTTATAGGGGTTGAGGAATGTAAGTAGTGGTGTGTTTTACTTTGAAAATAATATTATTAAACAAGACCATACATTTGAATGGCAAAAGCGCCACTAAAATCACCATGCCGATTGACTTGGGTTCGATTTAACGTGACAAAGATTTGTGTGATTCATAGATATTGGTTTCAAATTAATTTCAAGGGTGTTTTTTCATCCGTTAATCTTATATTTATGAAGTCTCCCGCGAGACAGGGCTTGTTTTAGATTGTCTATAAAAAGAAACAAAAAAAGATATTTGTCATTCTTCTTTCTTCTTCTTGTCTGTTCTGCAAGGTTGAGCCATCATCCGCTCATGAAAAGATTAAAAACCGACCAGTGTGACTGACAAAACTGTCCCGGAAGATAATCTCTTTACTAACAGATTATAAGGCTGCTTCTTTCTTCTTTACTTCTGCTTTTTTTTATTCTTAATAAGGAGAATGGAGACTTTGTAGTTGAAGAAATTTTACAGAATATACATATTAAAAAATCAGCATCTATGAGTGCCCCCTTAAAAACATGTTTTATTATTTAACTACCGAACTAAGTAACTGCTCACACAAGAAACATATTATAAAAATATTAAAAAAAGACCATACATTTGAATGGCGAAAGCGCCACTAACATCTTGACTAAATTTCAAATTTGGGTGTTTTTTCATGCGATAATCGTATGTCTATAAAGTCTCCCGCGACACAGGGCTTGTTCTAGGTTGTCTATAAGAAGAAACAAAAAAAGATTTTCATCACTCTTCTTTCTTCTTCTTCTTCTCTGTTCTGCAATGTTGAGCTATCTGCTCATGAAGAGATTAAATTCCGGCCAGTTTGACTGACAAAACTGTCCCGGGAAATAATCTCTTTACTAACAGATTATAAGGCTGCTTCTTTCTTCTTTACTTCTGCTTTCTGACGTTGTAGTTGAAGAAATTTGACAGAATATACATATTATTATAAAATCAGCTTCTATGAGTGCCCCTTTAAAAAACATGTTTTATTATTTAACTACCGAACTAAGTAACTGCTCACACAAGAAACATATTCTCCAAATTTCATTAATATTACATAGAGTAGTGTTTCAGTAAAATGCCTCTGAAATACAGATGTCTTCACTATCAAATTAGTTGCGAGAGTTTCAGACTACTTATTACATACACAAACAATAAAAATATTTCTTATTCTCTATACATTATTTGACTACACTTAAATTGTGTTAGTTTGAAAATAATTAAAAAATGATTACAAATATCAAAATAGTGAATAGATCACACATTTGAATGACGAAAGCGCCACTAACAAAGCTATACCGACGGAGGTGGGTTTGATTTCTTATTACAGAGTCTATTGCGTTATTAAAGAGCCCCAATAAAAGTTCTTTTCATAGATCTTCCATGTACAGACAACGATAAGTTACAAATTTATTTTATGCATAGAAGATATAGAAGATAAATATAGAGGGAATATTCTGAATTTGGAGGGCATATTCGGAATCTCGACATACGATTTTCCGATTATTCAAACTCAAGAAAATCAGCCTCCATGATGGAACGGGAGACATAGATCCAGAACTTTTTTTTATACTTTTTTTGTGAATTACCGATTACAGATAATGAACTGGAAAAATAATATCAAATGAAGTGGAAATCAAAACTAAAGGCCCTAAGGATAATCGTATATTTATAAAGTCTCCCGCAACACAGGGCTTGTTCTGGGGTTGTCTATAAAAAGAAACAAAAAAAGATATTCGTCACTCTTCTTTCTTCTTCTTCTCTGTTCTGCAATGTTGAGCCATCATCCGCTCATGAAAAGATTAAAAACCGTACAGTATGACTGACAAAACTGTCCCGGAAGATAATCTCTTCACTAACAGATTATAAGGCTGCTTCTTTCTTCTTTACTTCTGCTTTCTTTTATACTTAATAATGAGAATGGAGACTTTGTAGTTGAAGAAATTTTACAGAATATACATATTAAAAAATCAGCATCTATGAGTGCCCCTTAAAAACATGTTTTATTATTTAACTACCGAACTAAGTAACTGCTCACACAAGAAACATATTATAAAAATATTAAAAAAAGACCATACATTTGAATGGCGAAAGCGCCACTAACATCTTGACTAAATTTCAAATTTGGGTGTTTTTTCATGCGATAATCGTATGTCTATAAAGTCTCCAGCGACACAGGGCTTGTTCTAGGTTGTCTATAAGAAGAAACAAAAAAAGATTTTCATCACTCTTCTTTCTTCTTCTTCTTCTCTGTTCTGCAATGTTGAGCTATCTGCTCATGAAGAGATTAAATTCCGGCCAGTTTTTACTGACAAAACTGTTCCGGGAAATAATCTCTTTACTAACAGATTATAAGGCTGCTTCTTTCTTCTTTACTTCTGCTTTCTGACGTTGTAGTTGAAGAAATTTGACAGAATATACATATTATTATAAAATCAGCTTCTATGAGTGCCCCTTTAAAAAACATGTTTTATTATTTAACTACCGAACTAAGTAACTGCTCACACAAGAAACATATTCTCCAAATTTCATCAATATTACATAGAGTAGTGTTTCAGTAAAATGCCTCTGAAATACAGATGTCTTCACTATCAAATTAGTTGCGAGAGTTTCAGACTACTTATTACATACACAAACAATAAAAATATTTCTTATTCTCTATACATTATTTGACTACACTTAAATTGTGTTAGTTTGAAAATAATTAAAAATTGATTACAAATATTAAAATAGTGAATAGACCACACATTTGAATGACGAAAGCGCCACTAACAAAGCTATGCCGACGGAGGTGGGTTTGATTTCTTATTACAGAGTCTATTGCGTTATTAAAGAGCCCCAATAAAAGTTCTTTTCATAGATCTTCCATGTACAGACAACGATAAGTTACAAATTTATTTTATGCATAGAAGATAAATATAGAGGGAATATTCTGAATTTAGAGGGCATATTCGGAATCTCGACATACGATTTTCCGATTATTCAAACTCAAGAAAATCAGCCTCCATGATGGAACGGGAGACATAGATCCAGAACTTTTTTTTATACTTTTTTTGTGAATTACCGATTACAGATAATGAACTGGAAAAATAATATCAAATGAAGTGGAAATCAAAACTAAAGGCCCTAAGGATAATCGTATATTTATAAAGTCTCCCGCAACACAGGGCTTGTTCTGGGGTTGTCTATAAAAAGAAACAAAAAAAGATATTCGTCACTCTTCTTTCTTCTTCTTCTCTGTTCTGCAATGTTGAGCCATCATCCGCTCATGAAAAGATTAAAAACCGTACAGTATGACTGACAAAACTGTCCCGGAAGATAATCTCTTCACTAACAGATTATAAGGCTGCTTCTTTCTTCTTTACTTCTGCTTTCTTTTATACTTAATAATGAGAATGGAGACTTTGTAGTTGAAGAAATTTTACAGAATATACATATTAAAAAATCAGCATCTATGAGTGCCCCTTAAAAACATGTTTTATTATTTAACTACCGAACTAAGTAACTGCTCACACAAGAAACATATTATAAAAATATTAAAAAAAGACCATACATTTGAATGGCGAAAGCGCCACTAACATCTTGACTAAATTTCAAATTTGGGTGTTTTTTCATGCGATAATCGTATGTCTATAAAGTCTCCAGCGACACAGGGCTTGTTCTAGGTTGTCTATAAGAAGAAACAAAAAAAGATTTTCATCACTCTTCTTTCTTCTTCTTCTTCTCTGTTCTGCAATGTTGAGCTATCTGCTCATGAAGAGATTAAATTCCGGCCAGTTTTTACTGACAAAACTGTTCCGGGAAATAATCTCTTTACTAACAGATTATAAGGCTGCTTCTTTCTTCTTTACTTCTGCTTTCTGACGTTGTAGTTGAAGAAATTTGACAGAATATACATATTATTATAAAATCAGCTTCTATGAGTGCCCCTTTAAAAAACATGTTTTATTATTTAACTACCGAACTAAGTAACTGCTCACACAAGAAACATATTCTCCAAATTTCATCAATATTACATAGAGTAGTGTTTCAGTAAAATGCCTCTGAAATACAGATGTCTTCACTATCAAATTAGTTGCGAGAGTTTCAGACTACTTATTACATACACAAACAATAAAAATATTTCTTATTCTCTATACATTATTTGACTACACTTAAATTGTGTTAGTTTGAAAATAATTAAAAATTGATTACAAATATTAAAATAGTGAATAGACCACACATTTGAATGACGAAAGCGCCACTAACAAAGCTATGCCGACGGAGGTGGGTTTGATTTCTTATTACAGAGTCTATTGCGTTATTAAAGAGCCCCAATAAAAGTTCTTTTCATAGATCTTCCATGTACAGACAACGATAAGTTACAAATTTATTTTATGCATAGAAGATATAGAAGATAAATATAGAGGGAATATTCTGAATTTGGAGGGCATATTCGGAATCTCGACATACGATTTTCCGATTATTCAAACTCAAGAAAATCAGCCTCCATGATGGAACGGGAGACATAGATCCAGAACTTTTTTTTATACTTTTTTTGTGAATTACCGATTACAGATAATGAACTGGAAAAATAATATCAAATGAAGTGGAAATCAAAACTAAAGGCCCTAAGGATAATCGTATATTTATAAAGTCTCCCGCAACACAGGGCTTGTTCTGGGGTTGTCTATAAAAAGAAACAAAAAAAGATATTCGTCACTCTTCTTTCTTCTTCTTCTCTGTTCTGCAATGTTGAGCCATCATCCGCTCATGAAAAGATGTGTCGCTGGAGACTTTATAGACATACGTCTATAAAGTCTCCAGCGACACAGGGCTTGTTCTAGGTTGTCTATAAGAAGAAACAAAAAAGGTTTTCATCACTCTTCTTTCTTCTTCTTCTTCTCTGTTCTGCAATGTTGAGCTATCTGCTCATGAAGAGATTAAATTCCGGCCAGTTTGACTGACAAAACTGTTCCGGGAAATAATCTCTTTACTAACAGATTATAAGGCTGCTTCTTTCTTCTTTACTTCTGCTTTCTGACGTTGTAGTTGAAGAAATTTGACAGACTATACATATTATTATAAAATCAGCTTTTATGAGTGCCCCTTTAAAAGACATGTTTTATTATTTAACTACCGAACTAAGTAACGGCTCTTTTATATAGTATTAGTTGGGAGAGTTTCAGACTACTTATTACATACACAAACAATAGAAATATTTCTTATACTCTATACATTATTTGACAACAGTTAAATTGTGTTAGTTTGAAAATAATTAAAAATTGATTACAAATATTAAAATAGTGAATAGACAACACATTTGAGTGACGAAAGCGCCACTAACATAGCTATGCCGATGGAGGTGGGTTTGATTTCTTATTACAGAGTCTATTGCGTTATTAAAGAGCCCCAATAAAAGTTCTTTTCATAGATCTTCCATGTACAGACAACGATAAGTTACAAATTTATTTTATGCATAGAAGATAAATATAGAGGGAATATTCTGAATTTAGAGGGCATATTCGGAATCTCGACATACGATTTTCCGATTATTCAAACTCAAGAAAATCAGCCTCCATGATGGAACGGGAGACATAGATCCAGAACTTTTTTTTATACTTTTTTTGTGAATTACCGATTACAGATAATGAACTGGAAAAATAATATCAAATGAAGTGGAAATCAAAACTAAAGGCCCTAAGGATAATCGTATATTTATAAAGTCTCCCGCAACACAGGGCTTGTTCTGGGGTTGTCTATAAAAAGAAACAAAAAAAGATATTCGTCACTCTTCTTTCTTCTTCTTCTCTGTTCTGCAATGTTGAGCCATCATCCGCTCATGAAAAGATTAAAAACCGTACAGTATGACTGACAAAACTGTCCCGGAAGATAATCTCTTCACTAACAGATTATAAGGCTCCTTCTTTCTTGTTTACTTCTGCTTTCTTTTATTCTTAATAATGAGAATGGAGACTTTGTAGTTGAAGAAATTTTACAGAATATACATATTAAAAAATCAGCATCTATGAGTGCCCCCTTAAAAACATGTTTTATTATTTAACTACCGAACTAAGTAACTGCTCACACAAGAAACATAATATAAAAATATTAAAAAAAGACCATACATTTGAATGGCGAAAGCGCCACTAACATCTTGACTTGATTTCGATTTAACGCGACAAAAATTGTGTGGTTCATAGATATTGGTTTCAAATCTGGGTGTTTTTTCATGCGATAATCGTATATTTATAAAGTCTCCCGCGACACAAGGCTTGTCCTGGGTTGTCTATAAAAAGAAACAAAAAAGATATTCGTCACTCTTCTTTCTTCTTCTTCCCTGTTCTGCAATGGTGAGCCATCATTCGCTCATGAAGGGATTAAATTCCGGCCAGTGTGACTGACAAAACTGTCCCGGGAAATAATCTCTTCACTAGCGGATTGTAAGGCTGCTTCTTTCTTCTTTACTTCTGCTTTCTTTTATCCTTAATAATGAGAATGGAGACTTTGTTGTTGAAGAAATTTTACAGAATATACATATTAAAAAATCAGCTTCTATGAGTGCCCCCTTACAAAACATGTTTTATTATTTAACTACCGAACTAAGTAACTGCTCACACAAGAAACATATTATAAAAATTTTATCAATATTACATAGAATAGTGTTTTAAACTATTCATTACATACACAAAAAATAAAAATATTTCTTAGTGTGGTAGTGTTTGAGTAAAATGCCTGTGAAATCTTCACTATCAAGTTAGTTGAGAGAGTTTCAGACTACTTATTACATACACAAACAATAAAAATATTTCACTCTATTCATTATTTGACTACAGTAAAATTGTGTTAGTTTGGAAATAATTACAAAATGATTATTTGACTACAGTAAAATTGTGTTAGTTTGGAAATAATTACAAAATGATTACAATAGTGAATAGACCATACCACATATGTGTACATCATCATCATAAAATATTGTAACCCGCACGTTGCTCTTTCTTTACAACACACCTTCTCCATTTACCTCTCGTCTAAGGAGTAGAGTTGACCAATACCACTAAATAAACTTCATCATGACATTTCACAATCTTTGATAGAAGAGAAGTTGGGAGCTTGACCTGTAACAATGCAATAATGAAAATTAATTTTATTGTAAAATGTACGATAGTGCGGTTTGGTCATTGGGTTAATTTTTTTTGGGATTGTTCCTCTGCCACTCTTGTTGCCAGGATTAAGAGTGATTTAAACTTGAAACACACAAATTGATTAATATTATCAGAGGTGAGGTGGAAAAATTAGAAAGAATTTTATAATATTATAACGACGCAAAATGTGTTTTCTGGTTAAAAATACATTAGGTACAAGACGGAAATGCGCGACAAAGTTATGTTTATTTAAGGTTTGGTTTGGCAATATCAACACACAACGCAGCGGTATGTAGAAGTATGGTGTTGAACTCATAATCGTACAAAAGACCTCTTGAATAGTCTCTTGTTCCATCACAGTCTGCGTCAGCGGTGAAGAAAATTATGGGTCCGGCGCTGCAAACCGTATACTGCAGCCGCGTAGTGCGTCTATATCGCCGAACCAAAACCTTCATCACAATTTAGATAATAGTGACTCCTTCAGTCTCAGCCAAATTTATTTATCGAAATATGGTGGATGCGTCTCTGCCCACCTGGTTTTAATATCAGCTATTATGGAAACAGCTAGACATAGGGCTCTCCTAACACGCACCATAACACTCTGTCCTCCGCCTTCCGCATCCAGTCAGACCCGTGGATTGCAATAGGCTGAGATGATGATGACGATGATGATGATGATGATGATGATTATAGAAACAAGTGGAGCTAATTGAAGAGTTACCTGGTTCAGCTGCTCTTGCGTTTTATCCAGTTGACCCGCAATTGAGGAGGTTGCGGATGAAGAAGACAATTGACACAACTTGCAGTTAGGGTAAATCCTGTTGGATTTCTTCTTTCCACTTAGAGTTGGGCCGTTATTGTGTTGTAGATCTCAACAAACGTAGCTAAACATAGCGACAAAGTTTGAAAAATGCTGAGGAGTGAAGTGTACTCTGTAGCAAAGCCGAGAGGGAACTGACTTAATTCCTGATTCTAATGCCTACTATTTTGGATAAGACAGGGAATCATTGTTCGTTATGTTATTTAAATTACTGTATACTGAAGAATAGCTTCCATCCCTATTTGAATATTAGGCCCAATTCACACCGGGAAAGCAGCGGCCAGCAGTGACTTTATCTACATACTTAAAAGAACAATATGGCTTAAAAAGCTCGAAAAGGTCGATCGGCCGCCGCGAGTCACACGCTACTTGAGAGGAAACAAGGCACGTGGACTCGGGAGAACGCGCGCGGCGGCGGCTCCATCGCACCGTTTTCGTTCCGGTGTGAATCGACCCTAAGCGGCATAACCCTATGATCCTCAAAATTTTAACAATGAGTTTTGCATACATAGTTCGATATTTTATCATGATATGGATACTAAAATAGCCCATCATTGTTACTGTAAGAATAGCTTGACAAACGTGGAAGTATAATCTTAAATTTTATTATGCATCTGAAAAATGTCATGAAAAGAATTTTGTAAATAATCTGAAAAGATTTTATGTATTGATCGCTTATCTGCTGTTTTGTACGTGGGTACCAGTTGTATAGAACATTGTTTATTACAAAAGAAACGCCTCAACCAAGCCTCAAGTATTGCAAAATTATGAATACTATTTAAACTTCAAAATGAATCTTATAGATGCGAAAATAACTCTGATTTCTCTCTGTAGCTCTGTTATCCTTCGTTGGTCGTTAAAATTCTGAATGAGTCAATGTCAAATTTGACATTTAGACCCTCTACAATAGAATGACGCATGAGCATTAATAAATCTATGCATAGGACAATCTTTAGATATCATAGTAATACTTCCTCTAAAAAAACCTATCTCTGTTCTGTGGTAATACTAGTATATTGACATCGGGCATTGTATTTTTTAACAAAAAGAAAAACAGGTAATTGCGGAGTAAACAAAAAACAAAGGAAATTAAAACTACTGATTTAAGTACATAAAAGATTAATAATTCAAAGTTCTTTTCTATTGGTCTCATAACTACATGAAGTACTGTTTTCTGACCTTATCTTTGTCTTTTATTGCAATACAATTGTTTTTGTATTACTTAACTATATACTTGGCGGCCGTTGGTTGCAGGCGGCACACGACCGTTTGCAGTGGCGTAAATTAGGTGAGGCCTATGTTCAGCAGTGGACGTCGTTGGGCTGATATGATGATGACTTGACTATAAACAGCTTTTGATTGCGTTTTCTTAGAACTAAGTTTTTTTCTGCTCCAAGGGATTGCAGACCCGAGTATTTGATATTAATTTCAGCTTGATACCTTTACGCGTTCTTGAGAAAAATATTCATGACAGACGGACAGATGGATAGACGGATAACGGAGTGATCCTAACCCCTTTAGGATCACTCCGTTCTGTTTTTTCCTTTTGAGATTCGGAACTCGGAATTTATTTCCGGGTTCGGATTTTATGTTATTATAATAATATATTATATATTATTATAAGCCTGTTAAGGTCGTTATGTAGAATTATTCTAATTTCTGGGCTTGATTCTTAGTTTTAAGTTTTTAAGCAGGCAGATTTTTTTGTAATTATTAATATAATATATTTTTCTTTTGACACCTAGATTATCATAAAAACAAAATTGACAATTTCATTTATTTCATTAGCCTCTTATGCTACACTAGAAGTCGCGCGGGGTTTCGCTCCCGTCGTTCTTTATTTGGCCTCTGCTCAGCTCTTCTTGGCTATAGCGTTATATAGCCTATAGCCTTCCTCGATAAACGGGCTATCCAACTCTAAGAATTTTTCGTATCGGATCAGTAGTTTCTGAGATCCATTACACCAACCAAACAAACACTTCAGCTTTATAATATTAGTATAGAGGTAAGTATATAAGAATAGCATGAAATGAAAATGAAATAAATCTTATAGATTCTTTCTAGAAAAGTGCACAAATAGCATGATCATTCTATAAAAAGAAATAGTCACGAATATATTTATTCAGTCGTTCAACCTCAAGGCCAAAGGCCTTTGACGTGCATCATATAAAATTGCATGAAATTCAGCACAGGATTGAAAAGTGAATTAATAAAAAGCTATAAGAAAATGGTTCTGAATTACAGATTTATCGAGGCAAGGTGCATATACCTGTCAGGCGTCAATGGACGTCATACTTATTCCCCTTCTATTATTCAATTTTGAATAAGTTACCATCTACTTTGAATATCTACATCTCATGAATGGGTATCTGTTTTTCTGATCATACATTGTAATGTTTGTACTTGCTTATCAGTGTTTTCGCAATAGCTTACTTACGTATCTATTTTGTTACTCGTGTCAATTTATTCTATTCAATCATTTATCTGATTTGAATAGAAGATGTATTTGTAGGCCTGCATGTACTTGTAGCATGTAATAATACCGATGTTTCAAATTAAATACGGGTCCTACAGTACTCTTTACTGCAAAACATAATTCCCTTGTTTTTGGATGAAAATGCCGAAATCGATCTCTGGTCTGGACACCGCGTATTTCAACCAGAAATTTCGGATTTTGTTGTGGTAGAGCTTCAGGTTAGTTTGTTACTTATATATACCCTGGGTTGAATGTAAGAACTATAGCTGAAAAAAATAAATATGAGTGTAATCATTCTTATGCAGTGAGACGTTTGGGGAATGAGATTCAAAGGAGTAACATTGTTATGTTACTATGCTTATGTTATGTTTAACATGACATAGCATCACGTCTTTTTCCCCGAAGGGGTAGGCAGAGGTGTTTCACACCCACATTTCGCCAGCTATGTTTGGTCCCATGAAATAGGGGGCGAGCCTATTGTCATCAACCGGGAACATTTGTTTACCAAACTCCGGGAAAATCTTAATAATGGAATTTCATGATAGAAACCCCCAATACCCGGGAATCGAACCCGGGACTTCTTGCACAGCAGTCGTATACACTTCCCGCTGCGCCACCGAGGCAGTTAATAAAGGCAAAGGAGTATAATACTAAAGTAATTCTCGACATAAACGCATTGTTACTTAGTACCTATAAAAGTATCGATAATAATTTGAACACGGTTCACCAGAAACGGATATCTATCGAATAAAATCATGTTCAGTACGCTTCAGGTGAAAATTTCGGTTTATGCTGGTACGTGATACGTCGGAACGTCAATAGCCAATAAATTAAATAACTCACAATACATACAGTATTGAATTTATTTGGATTAATCATACGTCACGCTTCATTTACTGTATCGCTGTTGTATTGTGAATTCAAGTAGATACGTTTATAAATACATTGGACGTGTAGTTTAACGAATTAAGAATACATAATGTCACTATCCCATATCAACCCGTAGGTGTTGTAAAAGGCGACTAAGGGACAAACCTTAAAGTTTAAGGCGTTACAGACAAGTGTACTGTGGGAAAAGGAAAATTCGAAACAAACCCTATATCAACCCGTCTGGCCAGCGTGGTAAGCTAAGTTCCCTTAAAAATATTTGATGGAGATCCGTGCCCAGCAGTGGCACGTTTATGGGATGATAATAATACAAGAGTATTAGATTTTTTTTTATTTTAACTGTAGTTGTGTGTACTATTATAGGTTCGCATTCTAGGTTAAGAATAATTGTCATTAGATCTAATTAGATTTAATATGATTGTGAACTGTTTGTACACCTAATAAAATAAATAAATAAATAAAAATTGGTGTTCTCTATTTCTGGGTTTTTGATAAACCAAGCACTATAGATCAGCAGTAGATCATTCATGGTTTAAGATTTTATCAGTGACGTGAAATGGCGTACTGCTGTGTTCGATGTTAGAATAAATTCTACTAAAAATAACAACCCTTGTAAATTTGTGATTTTTATAATCGTATCGATCGTTTGATTTATCGTTTTGAATTTGTATAGCAATAGAGTCGCCTCTATAACACGAATTTAATCAGACTTGTGAAATATAATTGGATGCAGCAAATACATTTGCAGTATTATTGCATTGCATTCAAAAATTACCCTTTTTTGTGACAATCGCTTCGATCTATCTATTCTGTCGACGTGTCAAATTAGTACATTGATGACGTGACATGTCGATAGCTTATGTCAGAGATGTGTTCAAATGTATTGAAGTGACATTTAAATATTTCGAATAGAATTAGCGATTTACCACTTGTCCTAGGGCTGAAAGCAAAATGTTTTTTAAGTAAAAATATTTCAGGGTGAGTTGTATGCAAAGCAATTAAAATCAACACAGCCTCGGCCACACAATGCCGATGGTGTATAAATCTGCTTTTAAAGACCGCAGTAATGAACAATCAGAACGGGATATTGAATACTCATCGGGGCCGTGGTTGGCCGCAAGGGGGATTATGACCACGTACGTTTTTGTTGTGACAATTTTATTTTGTTACTAGCTGCTGCTCGAAGCTTCACTGCTCAGCCTATTGGTCGTAGCGTGACGTTATACACCTATAACCTAGAACCTTCCTCGATAAATGAGCTATCCAATATTGAATTTTTTTTTCAATTCGGTTCAGTAGTTCCTGAGATTAGCGTTCAACCAAACCAATAAACAATCAAATAAACAAACTCTTCAGCTTTATATTATTAGTATAAATAGATAATAAGTAAATACTGAGTGTCCAAAGAAATGAGAGTGGCGACATATTTTTAAATGGGTATAAGTAGTACCTAATGTTATACTATTAACAAAAATATGATCTTATACTTTTACATGTATGTATATTATGATTATAAATTTTATCAAGCCAATAAATTAATTTGAATATAAATAAATTATCTTCCATTTTCATTTGTACACGTTACCATTTTTTTCGCGCTACAGTTTGCAAAATATTCAAGCTTATGAAATTTAAAAAATGAACATGACCATATTCGACATCGAATTAGTCGGAGTCGATAATCACTGTCAGATGTATAAAATTTTATCTAAATAAATATGGATTTTGTTAATTTTTATTTTGAAACATTTGACAGCAATATCGACAAACACAAAATTAAGTAGTATTATTCGAAATGGAAAATTAACGAAATGCTTTTTATCAGTCAGGAAAGTTATTTTGTGCACAAAAATAATATTAGATTATTAATTGAAAGCTTGTACCGTCGCTATATAATACAGTTTAAGATGGAACCGTTATTGCCGCCTTGCTATTAGTTGGACAGACTCATTTGGAAATTGAAACACAATGTATGCTCTCATGCAAAGTAACACTGTTAACAAGTTTCCACTCACGGCTATATCGGTAAAATTAGCAAACTTATTATTATTATAATAGTATATCTCTTTACTACATATAGGTATATCCTTATAATAGAGGAATATCCGGGCCTTTGGAAAGCACGCGGGGACACAGGCACAACACGCAGAGGCCCTCAAAGAATTTTTAACTAGGTATATATTATAATAAAAATGTGAAGCCAACAGTGACGTCATTTATTTTAATAAATTAGTCGATGTCAAGATTTGTGGTATCTCTGGAATGAACATGTTTAGTTTTCAGTTATAGTTGTATGCGGCAAGTCTCCCCTAATTGTATCCTTGTTTGTTTGTAAAGTCGACAGAGTGCCGTTTCCTCTGACGTCATCACCTGACGCCGTGGAGACGTCTCGGCGAACCCTGAACAGAATTAATCGATCACATTTAGTATACAAGCGCTGCTCGCTTTAGCTTTTATTGAGAAGCTACTAAAACCATTTTATTCAATTACTGACGTAATTTTGTGCTCTTAGACATTTATTGTAACTACATACAGTTTAAATAGATATATCAGAACCAATACTTTGACCTTTAAATTATTTCAAATGAGGCTTACTGTACTGGCCGTTTTCCAACTGATTGCTAGAGATTTGGGCTGCTGTAAAAATTCAGACTTGCTTCAATAACCAGATCCCTGGGTAAGGCAAAAATTGTATAAGGTTTACCCATTTATCATGAAATTCTTAGGTTAAGCCAAAGTTTGGAATTGCACCCAATAAATAAAGACTCGCTATCTTTTTAAAGTGGCTACCGAAATTACGTGTGCTGCACCTCTCTCTATCCCTTGGAGGAAATAAGCGTGATCCTGTGGAAGTTTATGTACCACATTTTATTTTATTATTTTTTGGGTTGGATGCCATGAGCGGCTTCATTGCTATATCGACCAGTTACTAAACGATTGTAGCGCCCACACATAGATTTTCTTCTAGGGAATATGGATTTCCTCACGATGTTTTTCTTCAGCATCAGCAGAAGATAACTCACTTGACTAGTACATAAAAATTCCACAAAGTGAAATCCTAATTCAATCATCATGTCACTTTATATATTCGGTCACCAATTATACATCATTCAAATTAATTTAAAACATAACCACGAATATCTACCAAGGAACGTATCGAAGTGACTCCCTTCAAGTAGTAGGTACCTACATGTATTGTAATGTTTCATAATACAAGTAGCTACTATATTTGTGATATCGCAGTATCGAGTAAGAACGAGCGTTGCAAATCTACCATGCACCACGACAAACCAATATTGCATACCTGCCTACTGCCTTTAGCAACTCGATTCGTTTTGCTACTTACACTTCTTGATAATTATTGCTTTGATTTCTGCAGTTAATGTTCAATAGGCACTTTATGACCAACAAACATATTATAATTATTAAAGAAATATGAATATGAATGAACAGAGAAATCAGAAGGGTATCTGAATCTCGATATCGAGTCGATTTCGCTGGCTGTCAAATGTTTGAAAGTGACTGCGAAAAACATTTAAATGTTCTAACATCTGACAGCGGTATTATCTCCGACTTAGAGCCGGTGTACAGAGAAATTAGTAGGTATGTAGAATCCACAGATGAAATTGTTTTATAGCATGTGGCTTCGTGTCTGGTGCAGACAAGTTTTTTTCTTGGTCAAAAAATCCATCAAATATAATAATCCGTATGATGGCTGAGCTGAATTTTGATGTAAATAGTTTCTCTCCGTGATTTGAATATTTGTGAAACAAGGATTCTCTGATAAAAAGATTGCTATTCCCTATCCCTAGCGAGGAAGCGAGTTTAATTTGATGTCCGGAATTAGCATATTTATAGAGGTACCTACTACCAAATTAATTATTTGCAAGGGTAGCGCCGCCAGGTACAAAACTAACCATTTAAATGTACCAACAGGATTGTGTTCCGTATGTTTAGTACCTAATTAAACCAAAACAAAACTAGGTTAATTTGTATGATATCGGGGTTTCTACATTTTCACACGTTGCGAGTGAAATTAAGTGCTAGTATAATAAAGCGGGCATCACCCTCGATAAATCTCATAATGTTCACCAATAATGTCATTAGTTCCAGATTCTGACTACCGCACGCTGCATGTTACCAGAGAGCCTTTTTGGAATCACACTGTCAAATGTTTAAAATTTAAATACCGTCCGTGTCATTTTCAAACAATTCAAAATCGAATATCGTGTTTGTGAGGCCTCAACAGACAAATTCCGCAGGTTCACATAATATTACGTATCGATTTGAATGCGTTAGACAATTTCGGAGAGCGTAGGAAATTAATATCTATATCTATCGTTTTTCGTCTATAATTCCATCCATAAGTTCCCTATTACTGATTGCTTGTCGTTACGAATTACGGTATAGTGTATTGATTGGTTTAGTTAAGTACTATTAAAACTTGGCGGTTGAGTTGTCACCTTTTTTGAAGGCAAAATAGTATTTTTTTCAATACATTGCAAAAACTATAGTACGATTGCGAAATTCAAGGAAAAAAATACTACACATTTATTTTTGGTGATTATTTATTTTTCCATGTGTTAGATATTAGTCTTAGCTTTGGTCAACAAACTCTATTATTTTTAAATAATTATAGATAGACGAGAGGAGACCCGAACCCAGCAGTGAGACATTAATGGGTTGCTGATCATAGGAATCTGAGCAATTCAATGGGTTTCGTTCTGAAATTCTCAATGCTGCATTGCGGGTGTGTTCCATTCACAGTTAATTAAAAAGCTTGAAAACTGGATTACCGATGAAAATATGGTATTATTCGTACTATTTTATATTTCTATAATATATAGTACAATGGACTGAAATATAACACGATACTATATAATATACATAGTACGGGTGCCAACCCTACTTGGCGATGTCATGAACTTACAAACCTTTAAAAATAATTTATAATGTCTGTATTATTTAGCAGCTTATCAAACTAAGTTGCTTCAGCTATCAACTAAAACTACTCGCTGATTAGTGAAACATTTATCTACACTTTAAACATATTAAAGTAACAATATACAAAGTGTATAATGCAGAGATAATATATCACACACATATTTCGCCTGCTTTGTTTGATACCTTGTAATAGTGCCCCTATTACAAGGTTCAATAGGGGCGAGTTTATTACCATTAACCAGGCATATTTTCAATCAAAAAATCTTCGAATATCTCACTCAATACAGTTTTTCTCCGAAACAGAACTGGATCTCGGGACCTCTTGTACATAAGACATACATATTTGCACTGCGCCACTGAAGCAGTCACATACATAGAATAATAATAATAATATTCTACCACATTCACACAGCGCCATCTAGTCCCAAAGTAAGCAATTATATTTGCTTGTGTTATGGGTACTAAACAACTGATATACTACTAATTTTTTTTTTTGTAAGTATGTTCATGTCATAGATATGTCCCAGATACAGAACAAACCTTTATGCTCATCACACAAAGATTTGTCCTGGGTGGAGATCGAACCCACGACCTCCGGCTTAGCAGTCAGGGTCACTAACCACTAGACCAACAGGCCAGTCAATATCATATTAAATCATTTGTAAGTTCGTAGAGCTCATATACAAACGAAATTTTACAAAGGTTTTGTGACCTTCAGAGAACTAAGAAAAGAAACCAACAGGCCACTCAAAGTCCGAATAGTACTTTATATAGGCTTATGCCCTGCTGCGTCTATGGCTTCTCTCGATATAAGTAGCAAGGTACTTTACAATTTTCCATCAATATCTTTGATATCTTTGAGTCCGTGTAGTGACGGATTTCTGAATACATAATGTCACTACCCCATTTCTACTCGTGGGTGACGTAAAAGTCGCCTGAGGGAGTCAAGGCCTTAAGCAGACAAGAGCACTTAGAGAAAAAGGAAAATTCGAAACAAACCCTATACCAACCCATCTGACCAAATTCACTCCACATTCTTTGTAGAAGACCCGTGCCCAGCAGTGGGACGTTTATGGGTTGAAATGATGATGATGATTTATCACGTAACAAAGGATCAAAGTGGTGTCTTATCACGTTGATCCTTTACCACGTGTAAAGATCAAATACACACTTTCATATTCATAAGAATAGTACCTGTATAATACAAATGAGAGATTATCCACCGTATACCTATTGTGTCTGTCTACCTTTGATGCTCAAAGGGTAAGGATCAAACATAAAGTGAGGCTTCTTATTGGAACACGTGCCTATTCATAGAGGACAAAATCCTTTGATCAATAATCTTTAAATTGTTCGGAAATACGGGTTCAAATTTGTTAAACCATTTACACGAAATGCGGTTTTATTGACGTGTAGATTATAATACTGGTACGATATTCTGGCTTGAACAGCTGGCTAGGAAATGACTGATCATGCTATTTTATATTCAAGAAACGTTTTGTTGCCGTAGATGGAACAGATGGAGAGAATAAATACATACGTAAATAGTTGTTACGGTATATTTGATAGTTTGATTTTCACATTTCATGTGACACCTCGCTCCATTTGTGTGTAACTACCTATACGGAAAATATCTTGTGGCTGAGAAAGGCGACTTGCTGGACGATGTTTCAATTGCTTTTTACCTGACTGTCAGGACGATTATTGTTTTTCGCGCGTATCTTGTATGTTTGTAAATTTCTTTATTCCCGCGAATCTTCCAAACGGCTGGATGGATTTTAACAATTATTATAATATATCATTTATTAATTAATTATATTTACTTGTTAAAGTTCCTTCCTTCAAATGAAAAAAAGCGGTAGCGTTATATATACCCGTTTATCTGTATGTAGGTCTGGAATAAACTTAGTACAAATTGACATGATGCACGGTCTTATAGCTAGAGGAAAAAAAAACTGCAAATGATGCCGTTTGTTTTTTGCAGTTGGAATGAATGGGAGAACATGTATTTCAGCTACAATGTTGGGTTTGTTTGTGAGAAAACGTGATGGTACGGGAAGTTCTGCACGCGAGTGCTACTTGCACTTGGCCAGGTTTAAAAAAAATCCATTGATCATTTCTTACATTTGATTGATAGCTTACTGCCAGACTAAAGAGTTTTTAGCTAATTTTTTATTTATCACGTCGTTCTTGTAAAGAGGCGGTATATGTACCTACTTTTACGAGAATATTTATTATAACTTATAGAAAAAAACTACATATTCGTATGGATACATGATGTCCAACCTTACGTTAACAAATCAATATTGGTGTTTTCTGTGATTTTAATCGGAGTATCAGGAGTCTGAAAATGTAGCCTGAACAAGCTCGCCACCAGCAGGAGGTTAATTCTGCCTCACTAAGAAAAAAAGACACAATTGCATTACAGAATCTACTCGAAAACACATACAAAGTAACTGGCTTTAGATACAATTTACCTTGCACTTGACAAGCAGTTATACCGTTATTTTTTAGTAGGGCAGAATTTCGCTAACTATGTTAGGCTACACAGTACACAACCATAACTGGCGAAATGAAGTTCTAATGCACGTCTTCCTATTGATTTGTGCATTAAGATTGTGATAGTAAGTATGTAATAAAAGTAATATTATGTAAACAGAGTGGTCTCTTTGCGTTATTGTTCACGTACAAGTAACAATGTACCTACCGATTTTCAATACAAAGACTCATCTGTGTCGAGCTCAATACGAGATGCAGTGTAATGAGATACTAACAAGGTAACATTGACGTATTATTATGCAATCGCTGTTCCTAGCAGAAGAATTGCAACGTACTTCTATCTTATAAATAGAAAGGCGACTTTGTTTGATTATTTAATATTTTCTTGCAAATCTACGCCCCTAGAACTGAACTGAATAAACGTCTCTCGAACATATTTACTTGTTACCTAGTAGACGTTGTTGACTTATTCATTTTTAAATTAATTTTTATTTGAATCTCCACAAAATTTGTTAAATTTAGCAAAGTTTGAAAGCAAGAAGCCAGCGATGTTCAAATTGAATAAAACTTCAACTATCTATAGCTACTCAAAAACGTTTTGTCACCAAAAAGTAGATTTAAATTTTAGTTTAGCTGCCAATTAATTTATTCTGCTAGGAAGACAAGGATTTTGGAACAGCAGTCCAAATTGCTTGCTCAGCAAACTGGACTAGCCACAAGCTACGAGCATCCAATCACTAACCAATGTGTACTACAGCCTCGTCGTACACAGCTCAAACACACAGTATGCATACATGTGCTATATACCGTGTAATGACGTGCAATACATCCACATTTCGGTAGGTATGTTGCGTGCCATTTAATAAGGGCCAAATTATTTTTTTCCAGACTTAGGTTTGATACTGAGAATTGCAAGATATAAAAACTCAATATCAGTTTATCGGGATCGAGCCTCTTGAGTAGCCACTGACGCCGCTGTCACGCACCAAGGCATAGAAATGCAAAGTAACTTATTTGTGTGAGTGTAATCAAAGGGTAGATGTGTAGATAGGTATAACATCATATTTCCTTAGAACTACAGTGTTAAGTAAAATTACATCAAATCATGTTAAATGTAAAAGCGACCATAAATATAGTCGTAAAAAAATTGATCTCTCTTTATTGAATGAATAACATTTATTTTTTCATTCCAGGACAAAGAAAGGTTTTAAGAAGATTTACCTCAACAAATATGTCAATGTTTTTTGATCTCAAAGAATTTATTTAATTTCTTTACTCAAATTCATCGGTAAACAATTTTGTCGACGAATGTAGACGCTTGAAGTATCAAGGAGATTTTTAATAACATTATCAAATGAAACAATTTAATATGCAACTTTTACTGCGTGTAATAAAACTTCGCATAAAATTCAACATACTTCGACCGGCGGCATTACTACCAGGAGAATGCAGCCGGCGGCGGTGACTTCGGCAACTGATGGGTTTATTGCTCACATAATAATATTGACATCCAAATACGTGATACGGGTTATAGTGTACACTGAGCGTGCAACTGAGAGGGGTTAAATTTCTAATTGCTAGGTGCTATTAAGCCCGTCAAACACCTTACGCTTGAATTGATTAAACAGATAGACGGACGTGATAAAGTCTACCGCAACGCGTATAGGGGGAGTTTGCGCAATTTACTATTGTAGTAGACGTGAACAAAGACCGAGTATGAGTCAACTAAAGACCACAAGTTTAACTGCCGCACTCAGAGACGTTAATTAGCAGTAATCTGTCATTAACACATTTTTTTCATTGAATAATTGTCTTTAGGCGTATCGACTTAAGTATTACACGGTTTTTACGTACGGCAGTAAGTCTTTGGCAAAATGTATGTCAAATAGTTTGCAAGTCTCGTCCGGAGTACTTAGTGTACTATGAGAATCTTGTGTCGAACCGGGTGAATATTTATGCGTCTAAGGTAGTACTTAGTTTAATAGGTCCCGTTTTGTTTTTGTCCATGGTGCTGTTTTTTTGTCTTTCTAATAGGTTTTGATCCTATACAAATTACATTTCTCTCCCGTTTTGCTATGGTGAGAAGTATAATATAATTTCTTTCCACCTCCTGCAATAACGTTTGATTAATTTCATAACGGGTTTCAAGACTGCATGTTAGACATTCCCGAGAATCCCGAGGATACCTAAGTGTTATAACTCAGTGTTTGCAAGGGTTTATCGCTGTTAATCCTGGAGTTGAGTTTACAAGAGCTTGGTAAGTGTGAGGGTGGGACTCTCCCGTAAGTCAAAGGAAAGCTTACTAGTACAATCTATGTACATAGTGCAAAGACTTTTCAAGTAAGCTTTTGGTTGACTTGATTTAAGTCTTGCGTAAGGTATGTGGAGGATTTTACTTTACAGATTACGGTCTATGTTTTCATTAGACAAATTTGTAGCCTGTTCAATTACTATGTTGTGTGAAAATGAACGTAACTTATTTTTAGAATCTTTTCCATTGGCAAAGAAATATTTTACTTACCATACAATCTGTAAATAATTTACAATATTACTAAAAAAATTACACCTACTACAAAAATAAGTGTCATTCTCAGAAAATATCGGATTTAAATATCCTTTTAATAAAATAGTATAATAAAAATATTATAATAAAGACCTTTTGAGAAAAGGTCCATAAGACTAGACATCTTGCCACTCTGGTTATTTTTAGTTACTTTTTTTTTTATTTAGTAATGCAGTAGGTACTTATCGTCATCATCACTATGAGCTTGTTTGTAGCAATTTAAGTCTACAACACATTGCCCATTTAAACCTTGCTAATTATTGAAGAAGACACCGAAAATGCTGGCTCTGGACTCCTTTGACAAGGACTGGAGGAACAAAGCATCAAATAGATAATATATGGTATGAGAGAGTTTGAGGGACTTGCCCTACAGTGGGACAACATAGGTTAAAAAAATTGAATAATTATGAATCTGTGTGTTTTCGGTCCAGGAATTCCCGAACAGTTAATGAGATTGAAATCTTTAATACCTGTTCATTTATTAACTCCAACTTATATAACTTGGCTTTGCTGTATAATCCTTAAGAAAAGTTTTACTAATCAACATTTAAAATAGCAGTCAAACATCCTTGTCAGTTGCATGTACACTTTCACAATATACATTGCATTGCCTAAGGAACCTGTTCAGACAGCTAACTTAATGTTAATACAAAGTGGCTGCGTACGAAGATGAGATTGTGTGATTAGCATTTTAGTTAGCATGCTATGGAAATAGAGTCGAGATTTATATTAAACACATTTTGCTGCAGTTTGAAATTATAATTCCATTTGTTGAAAAGTTGACAAGATAGCATTAATGTATTTAAAAAATCTTTACATAAAGATAATTTGCACGTACCTTCCTACCACTTAAGTTTTAAACATCTATATTGTATATTTAAAGGAAAATCTAATTACTTGTAGTTTTATTTATGCAATGTGTCAGCATTTTTCTTTTCTTTTGTCTCATCTATTTGTTTTTACTCCTTAAACAGAACCTCGTTTAAGAGTTTTTAATAATGTTGTGTATCCGAAGCCGAATAGATAATTGACCAGCATGCAAATCATGCGGTCCGAATTCGACTCCGACCGGTACTTATCAATGTGGATTTCACTATGTGGAATTTATACACACTAGTTAAGTGACTTAGCATCTGCTAACGGTGAAGGAAAACATCGTGAGGAAACAAAAAAAAAACCTTAAAAAAATTCTAAAAAAAAAAAAAAAGTGTATGTCTGATCTACCAACCCGCATTGGGCCAGCGTATGATACACTATTACTTAAAACTCTCTAGACAGAGGAGACGAGACCCGAACCCAGCAGTAGGACATTAATGGGTTGCTGATGCTGATGATTATGTACTGAAATTGTTATATGTTATTATACCTATTTAATAAAAATTTAATTTAAAAAATATTTTAATGGGACCAGGATCAATACTTTTCGTGAAAAAAAAAATTTAAATACTATTGAACAGCTTTTCAATACTTATATTTTTTCCGCAGTATTTTGTTTAACTTCTCTAAACATTTCCGTATTATTTTTTAATAATTTAGATTCTGTTTAAAATCGATATTTACTAAAACAATTTATTCATTACATAATTATGGTGTAACTTACAATTATAATACTCGTAATAGGGGTTAAAGTATGAAATTGCCGTTTTATTGTAATAGTTAGTTCGAATTGGCATAGAACTTTCACGGTTTGAGACATTTGAGTGAAACTTTATGCATATGGTACCTACCTATGAAATTCTTTCCTTTAAAAAATGTGCAACATTCGATTATCGACTTTCAATTGTTTTTTTTATGCAGCTTACAAGAAAGATGGATACTTCGAAAATTCGAGTGATTTAAGAATACGAGTTCCGACGCGGAACTAAAGCGGGAGAAACAGATCGCAATATCAATGTTGCGATTGGAGAGGGGACTGCTAATGACGCACCGTGCGATTTTGGTTTAAACGCTTTCGTGATGGAAACTTTGATTTGAAGAACGAACCACGTCGAAGTCCGCCAACTCTGGTGAAACACAATGAATTGACAGAGATGGTGGAAGCCGATCCGAGCCAAACTATCCAGGAATTAGCGGCATGGTTTAACTTTACCTTACCAACAATATTGACTCATTTGCGTCAAATCAATAATATAAAAAATATGAAAAATAGGTGCCTCATGATTTGACTGATCTGCAGAAAGAAACGCGTGTTGAAACTTGTATTGCCTTGTTGAATCGATACAGAACTGAAAGAATATTGGATCGAATTCGCCGCAACAGTATATTAAAGCAAAGCTTACCAATAAAAAGGTAATGGTAACTGTTTATTGGTCCCAGCATGGTGTTATTCACTATAGGTTTCTCCGATCTGGTCCAGCAATAACGGCAGATGTCTACTGTGCCGAACTCCGTATAATGATAGTAAAACTGTAACTGTTTCAGTAACAGCCCCGAAAAATGATTTCACTATTATTGCCCCATGATAACCCGAGACCTCATACAGCACGAGAAACCGTTTTAACTCTATAGGAACTGCAATTAGAAACTTTTCGTATTCGCCAGACCTTGCTCCAACGGACTACCATTTTTTTTCCTGATTTGGACAATTTTCTACGTGACAAAAAGTTTTCTTCTTAGGAGGCAGTACAAAATGCTTTCACACAGTTTGTCGAATCTACATCACCAGCGTTCTATCGCAAAGGCATAAATGACCTTCCTATTAGATGGCAGCAATGTATAGATAATAATGGTAATTATTTTGATTAAATAAATATGTTAAATTTAATTTCTTTTTAAATTTTCAATTTTTCAGTACAAATCGGCAATTTCATACTTTAACCCCTAATATAATCACTTCTGTGCAACATAAACTAAATAATTGATTTATTAATACGTCACTGAGCTTCTATAAACTCGTGTAATAGTTTTTGATAATGTTGTGTATGAATTGGTATGCTATAACATCTGATGTAAAGAGCGTCGATACAAAAATATGTACATACCTAAATGTATAGTTTTCAATTCAAGTAGGTATGAAATGGAACCCTATTATGTTAATTCATCTATGTTTTATCATTGTTTTGGGTGTAAAACTTTATAATAACTCATTAGTTTAACCAACCACCGAGGGACTCCTTGGAGCACTATTCACGTGGTCTGTATTTGCTTACAACTACAGTAATGAATGAAGACCTTTGCATAAAACGCTATTGAAAGCTAGGGGTTAAACAAAGCGGGAGGACCTTTTTACTGATTCCTCAAAATATTCGCACACCCTTATTTATGTTTACAAAGCGATGAATGAAAAGTAAAACAGTGCTTTAATTTGCTGTGAACCAGTTGCTAGATAAAATATTTTTTAAATAATTATACATTTCTAAATTTTGAAAATATATAGGTATATGCTAAAAATAAATGATGATATTCATTAAAAATATGGAATCAATATCTTTAAAAAAAAAATCATCTTAAAAAATTTCTTCATTGAAGATATGGAATTATTAAAAATACTTATTTCAAGAGTAATTTTAAAAAAAGTTCCTGAATCAAAATCATCAACAATTTTTTGAGAGCCAAAATATTTTGTGTTTGGAAACGATGCGATACAATAAGTATAGTGCAATATTCGGTACATTCCGTTTCCGTCGTGGCTCCGAACATCTTCTTAATACAAACGCCAAGCTCTATGGAAATTTGGCAATGGATTCAAAGGCATCTAGCGCGGCCAGACAGCCTTTTATTAAGATAAAAGCTTGAACACCACCAATTTGGATTGCAAAGCAACTATGAATAGTTACATTTTAAGCGCAGCGCAGTGTTTCGTGGTAATAATATTCCGAATAAACTTAGCTGTAGTACCGGCTTCAATATTTTTTTTACTACCTTTCCCCACTCATCAGGTTTTCAATTTAAGGTGCAAGTACTCAATCAGCGACGTGATCTACATTTAAATTGAATGCTTCATCTATTGCCACTGAGATTGAGAGCACCCTCTCCCGGGTTGGTTGGCCTTACATTAACTGGAGAACCTATAAATATTATCTGTGTCTCTTTTAACGGATTTATAATGAAATGACTAGAATGTGGTTTAAAGAGTTATATTTATTAACACTGCCACTTAACTGCACATGGAATCGATTAAAAAAACATTAAATGAAGTCTCGTAACGTATCATGCATCGAGTGTGTATTTTATATCGCCATAAAAAGTTTAATAGATAGTTGGTCAGGGATCGCGAACTCAAACGAACAAGCTGGCCAAATTAAGTTAGACATGCCGGTGGACCTTAGGCTATTCTCAAAAAATCGGCCATTTCCGCTATTTTTAGAAACCTGTCGGACAAGTTCGGCCCTGTCTGGAGTCAAATAACATTTTAGAGGTGAAACGTGTCGGAACGAGATGAACGTACGATTCTAATAAGCAGAAATAGGACGGGAGATCCGCAAAATTCTTTCGAGCTACATATTCATTGTGGCGGGCAGGGGCCTGGTCGCCGAGCCATGCGACATGGTAGTACCATCCGCCGCCGCGCGAAACCGCCAACACTTACGAACGACTTAACGAACTATTGATACCCCACGACGTCACTGGCCATAATGATGCTCACTATTATTCACGGGAAGCTTTTTGCACGAACCATTGAAAAAATATCAAAGAACACGCGATATTTAAATTGTTGCCTTTTATATCACTTTATTTTATATATTCTAAGAATATCTTTCTAAATTCTTTGTTCAGAACAATAAACTGTTTGATAGCATATGAAGAGTAAGAAAGAAACAGGATGTTATTATTAAATTATAAGGCAGATACATGAAGCGTGTACCCTGTACTTACGTTTGTTTGAGCCCCAATGCTCAATAATTGATAGATATTCTTAGATATTAATTACCAAGAGGATAATAACTCAGTGAGTTAACAAAGTAAGCGATGGTAGCTGAATGGATAAGTGACCGGCATACAAAACATGCGGTCTCAGTTCGATTCCGACCGGCGGCGCGGCAGTACCAATGTGGATTGCGCTTTGTGGATTTTATACGTACTAGTCAAGTGACTTACCATCTGCTAACGGTGAAGGAAAACATCGTGAGGAAACCCACATACCCTACAAAAAATTCTAAGTGTATGTCTGATCCACCGACCCGCATTAGGCCAGCGTGTGTGGATTATGGCCTAAACACTCTCTAGATAGAAGAGAGGAGACCCGAGCCCAGCAGTGGGACATTAATGGGTTGCTGATAATGATGAGTTAACAAGTAAGAAGATCCTTGAAAATAATAATGGTTAATGGAACGTGAATTGGACATCTGTAACTATACGCGCTGGAGGTTCTAAGTTACGTTATTTGGCAATGCCAAACAGGCACATTCACTGTCGACTTTCACTCCATAGGCACTCGTGAAAAAATGTACCGACCTTTCTAGAGACGGAGACTATAGATCAGTTAAATGTTAAGAATCGCATGTTCTTAGTATCGTTGGATTTTCAATGTTTTTTATACAAAGCCCTGTGTCACGGAAGACTTTTACAATCTATACCAATATTATATAAATAGGAATAAAATTAAAAACGAATGGACCGTTTTCAAATTTTCTTTGGCCGTTAGAAAGCTAGATTATCACTGAGTAACTATTTTATTAGCTATATAAACATCACGCTACGGCCAATAGGAGCTGAGCAGTGGCCAAATAAAGAATGATGGGGGATTTCTCTCCCTGAATAACTCTATCCAACACTAAAAGAATTCTTGAAATCGGGCCAGTAGTTCCTGAGATCCTAGCTTTCAACCTAACAAACTTTATAATATTAGTATACCCAGATAGAATTACAGATATAATCTTTTCATCATCATCATATCAGCCCAATGACGTCCACTGCCGAACATAGGCCTCACCTTTTCATCAGCTTGATCACAATTTATGGTAAAACTTATCATTAGAGTTCATTTGCCCTGGTAACGAAAACAACAAGTTTTATTTTAGGCATCAAACTATAAGTAACAGAGGAGAAACGTATCAGTTAAACAGACTTGCTCTATGGACATCTGTGCTGTATAGCATTGTGTCGCAACTCAAGCGGGTTTCTAATGACGTGACACGCAGAGCTCCGCTACCTACGGTTAACGGTTCTTAAGGTACCACTCTAAGGTAATGATCTCCGTACTACATACCTACCTACTTGCTTAGATAATGTCTTCTGTACGTAATCCTCACTTAGCCCTCAGCAACTTGGTAATTCGTCTATTTGCATGCAAGTTTGGCATAGATACATATGGACCAAGATCCCAGGACCCTCAAACCTTACTTATTTTCTGAGAAATGAAATGTGTGGGAATAGGTAGTTCTAGTATTCGTTAAAATACCAGAAATTTGTTTAGATTTGATGGTATTGGTGATGTTCTTTGAGAAGCTACCATTGAAAAGGTATTTGTATTATCTATCATCAGTAGAAAAAAACAATAACTGCATTAAATAAAATACATCTAAGGCAGAATTGAGTAAACGTTTAATTAACAAAAAAATATCCGATAATGTCTTAAGTCTAACATTGTGGCAATTAAATATGCACTCTAAATTAAAGGATGAAGATTCGTAATCGCATTTTTTTTTCTTTTTTCTAAAGATGGGGACATACGCATAGCCGTTTCCTGTCCACTACGGCTTATTGATAAGCAAGCTAATTCCGCAAAGTATATCTGGTCGAAACCAGTTATCAAGCGACTATCTCGGTAAAAAATACTCGAAGTCAAAGAGTTGTAGCTTTATAACAAGTTACACAACTAGGTACTAAAAAGGTTATGATAAAAAATTATTAAATGAAAATTCATTGACCTCTTTATTCGATTGATTTGAGATGTGTACAAACTTATTAAAAAAAATCTTAGTGTAGATTATTTACCTATGAAATTATTAATAATAGGTAGTTACTTGATTCTAACAAAAGTAGGCCTAAAATTTGTAAACGAAAAAATTTTTTTTGTGATACACAATATTTTTGAAACACGCTAGGGGGCACATGAGAGTAAGAGCAGCTGATGCACAATAATATACTTCACAAATTTAGCACCATCTATCAAGGTCGCAGCACGTACTCAGCCATAAGGAAAGCCGTAAATAGAAAACTAGTTATAAGCTCAACTTTATGCATAATTTTAATATAGGCTTCCATATCGGAACATGGATAGTGTAGGTATATTACTGCACTAATAATACTATTCGTGTGATAAACAGTTATGTATATTTATACGAGTATATCGTTATTTTCCATTACAACGTACAGTCCTAAGATTCATTATGATGTAAGTGACATAGATTTATTTACGGACAACGAGTTCGTCAAAATAAGGATCTAGAAAAGTATAAATATTATTTATACTTTATTAATAATTTGGATATTATTTATGCACTAGTCCGATCACTGATAAAACAATTCAGGAGTCAATTTTTGACATATAGTATACGCAGACACATATGGTATAATCACAAGACTAAAGATGATATTTTATGACAAAAAATATTAAATGTGCACATTTTCAAGCACCTCAAAAACATCACATCAAAAATTTTAAAGCTCCATGTCGACAAGCCTAGTGTACTTTCATTTTCAAGTGAAGAGACGAAAAAGAAATTACTATATAGCAACTGCCAGAATTAAATTTGAAGAAGCTTTATAATTCGGTTTACGCAAAACTGGGAATCTTTAGAATTCTACTTAATCTTTGTTGATCTCGATGTGATCGATATGATCGGTATCATGTTATGAGAGGTGATTTTTAAGGAACTTAGAAGTGTGATAATTCAGAATGATTAACAAATGTTTAATTTTCAAGAAGAACCTCCACAAAAAAGATATTTTCTTTCCTTGATACTTAAACAATATAAATAAATCTTTTAATGTATAAATTAAATCAATTTTCGTCAGCAGTTAGCCTTACATAGTCCTCACGGTACGTCTATGGTTTTATAACTCTCAGCTCTCTAACTAATCCTATGCAAAAATCCCGTTAATCTGTGGCTCCGTTTCACCGAGAAAGAAGAACACACATTATTATTATTATTATTAGACTAGAAGCCGTAAAAGCCTACTTTGCTACCTCATCCTGTATCGATCTGTTAGCATCTTTGTTATTTATTAAAAAAAAACCTAAGAATCTCTAAATTTTCTGAGCAGAGAGATTCTGTGTCTTATCAGGTTGCTAAAGATTTTTATCGTCAATAAGCACAACATTACAAAAATAGCTATTCTCTACTCCAAACAACCAAACAAACAAAGATATTCTGTATTATTTAGGGCACATACCCAACTAGCGTTAGTTAGATAGTCTATTAGATACGAGTTATCGAAGTAATGATTATGCATAGAGCACAGTCCATTACCGTGAAGTGATGAGACACACACGACATTGTTTACATGTACCGACTGCTCACTTATCTGTTAATTACTACATCGATATTTATATCGAACTTGCGACCTGTCTCAACTTTACACGAGTGCATTTACATAAGTATAAATCGCTCATTTGAATCTACATAATTTTTTTGAATTAATTAAACAAAAAATTCAGTGTCTTCCCCCTAGATGCACCATAACTGATGTTTCTTACCATTTCCCGCCACCTCTCTCTGTCGGCGGTCATCATGCTGCAGTCTGAGCTAACTAGGTCGGTAAAATAATGATGTTTGAGTAAATAGATGCGCTATATCTCACCGTTTCTTCAGTCCTAAAAATCAGTCGAACCGTTAAAAAAGGAATACACAATATTGTCGTTGAACATATATAAAAAAACAAAAAGTAGAACCTATAACATCCTCCTTTTTTGAAGTCGGTTAGTGATGGTAAATAGTTGCCAAAATTAATGTAATATTTTGGCATTAATTTTTATTTCTAAACAACTAGATATTTATTTATATTTAGTTTCTGGGGATGAATGTTTGAATCTATATTACAATTACACGAAAAAGTTATTGATTGGATTTTAATGAAAATTGGCACACCAAAAGAACATGTCTTGGATTATCACACCTTTTATCTAGATAATGTAGGTCACGCAGGCGGAGCTGCGAGCGGGAACTAGTTATTAATATACTCGATATTTATATCAAGTGCTCGTATACTTGTACCTATGCAAACGTAAAGTTACATCAAAGGGAACGGTATTTGCTTGAGCGTAATAAATATTTATTTTCACGATTATTGCCGTCCACATCGCTAAATACGTTCGACAAATATTCTATCCTTGGAGGCATAAAATAAACTTTGTAAGTCCCACAAGTAAACGAAGGAACACCGAGCTTTAAGATTGTAAACAGATAATTAATTACCAAATTGATTTGGAAATGATTTCTTTCCTTATTTAGTTCGCAAATTAGCTAAACTGGCAAATTTTGTATCGCCGTTTGAGTAAACTAATGTTGTGTTATAGGTATTAGCTGAATTAAATTAATTTTTAAAAACACAAAATGTTCAATAACATATTCATTTGGTCTGTGTTTTTATTTCTGTAATGATGGCATGTAGGAACTTTTTCAATGTGTGAGGTAATTTCCAGATGCCGAGACGAAAAAAAAATTACATAGGTAAACTGTTGTCAAGATTCCATCGAAAAAGCCGTTCCATCCTTTTTGTATTTATATTTTTTGTTGATTTTTACTGGTTTTTCTGCTATTGATACTATGTCTTTAAATCCTGTGTTGTCTTGTACATTTTGTGTTTAATACGTAATAATCCTAGTAAACTTTATAAATATAAGTTTAATTCAGGATGGATACTGCTAATTCAACATATCAGTGGGTCGCACAAATAATAGCATAGCCGATTTTAAGTTAGCGTCAACACCCTAACTTAAAACACTCAAAGGATTCAAAGACGAGGACATCTTAGTTATTGAAACCACAATGATTTAAATGACTTCCCCAAAGCACTAGGATTATGTTATCTAAGTAACGTGTCTCAACAATATGTTTGATGAAATAATTGTAAAAAAATTAAATTTTACAATTGAAATACTGCATGCAATCTCGACTATAGATTGTCGATTTCGATTTTAATATTTAAATAATATATTATCGAATTTATCGAAGATCGAAGAAAAATACAAATCACACTTTGTGACAATGTTTGAGATAAATACAAAAACTCGGTTCGCGACTACAGTCAGAGCTTTTATGACTATGGCACAATTCGAATTTCAAAATCTCCTTCATAAAATGTCAGTGGCTACTAGTTCGTTTAAATATAAAATTGGAGTTTAGCCAACCAGCAGCGCACGCGACGTCCCTGTTCCCGTGAAAATTATAATTAGGAAATTTATATTTACCGTCTTACTCAATTCGGGTATGGTATCATTATGTTCTGTAACATTCCCGCTGTGTTGTTCGTTGGAGATTAAAGTGAAAAGATTGATTTCGGCGTGGAATTGCTCTTGGAGAAGGGAAAATCTTGAGGATTGGGTAATATTGTAAAGTATTCAGGTCTGTGTCCGTTTCTTTGGTAGAAACAAGGAATTGGATATGTGTGGCCAGCATTTATATAGCATATAATTATACAGCATATACATGGCATATTCAATTATCGATATATATATACATATAAAATATTACTTCGTAGCTTATAAGCCCCTGACATGTATAGTGTTAGCTTTGTTAAAAAAATAGTGAACTTAAATGCAATTTCAATTAAAAATTACTTGTTTTTCTACTTTTTTTTAATACTAAAGTAAAAATGACTGGCCTGTTGGTCTAGTGGTTAGTGACCCTGACAGCTAGGCCGGAGGTCATGGGTTCTATCCCCACCCAGAACAAATCTTTGTGTGATGAGCATGATTGTTTGTTCTGTGTCTGGGTGTAATTTATATATAATATGTATGTATTTACAAAAAATAAAATGTATATAAGTAGTCTATCAGTTGTTTAGTACCCATAACACAAGCAAATATAATTGCTTAATTTGGGACTAGATGGCGCTGTCTGAATGTGGTGAAAAATAATTTAAAAAAAAATACAACTTTTATTAAATTTTGATAAATCCCTACTTTTGGTAAAATGTACAATATTGTTACTACGGAGTAATCTCTGATGTTAAAGAACAATATGTCGATGACCTTGAGATGTGAATCATTAGATCGTCATAGATAAGACGAGTGTTTCTTCTCTATTTTTGAGTCTGGTACAACTATAGCTACTCAATGTATTCTTATAAAGCTACTGACACACATGCATCATCAGCTCAGCATGCTAATAATTAGCATGCTTATTTTGGGCATGCATTGGCATAATCAACAGCCGTTTGATTTTCGAGTATGCTAACTAAAGCAAAAGGAGAGGAAGGAGGTGTGCTTTGAGCTGGTGTGAACATGTTTGCTTATTACATAGCATGCTTATTGATAGTGTATATAGATGAAAATATAGTTTTATACTTAATTACGGTCTTTTTTATTATAATTATTATATTGATAGAAGAAAGAAAGAAAGAAAGAAAAATATTTTATTTGGTGACAAAAACACAAAAAACACAATAGACAATAAGTTTAATATTGAGTAATACCTATTATATTTGTTAATTAATAAATCCGTTAATCCCGGCAACGAGTATCCTTCGGCCGGCGCGGCACGTGGTGCTGTGATTGGGAGGAGGAAGTATATAACATACAGGGTGGAATTTTGTAATGCCACCTGAAGGGAAAGTACTCTTAATATTAGAGATAGACAATTTTACTCAAAAGAAACATTCCTTTGTTTTTAAAAAGAAACAAAACTGCATTCAAAATTTTTCGGAAATTCGCTTGCCACACCCGGTGAACTATCTTATCGGTATATCCGGTATATCCTATCGGTATATCCTATCGGTGAACGCAATAAAAGTACAGGATGTTATTTTTTGGAATTTTAACTGGTTCGATTCCTGAGTATGGCAAGTGAATTTCCGGAAATCTTTAAATGCAGATCTGTTTCTTTAAAAAAATAAAGAAATATTTATTTTGAATAAAATTATCTATCTCCTGTATTTAAAGTACTTTGCCTCCAGGTGGCATTACAAAATTCCATCCTGTATTTAGCCGTATTGTTGCACGTAAGCAGCCTTCTACAAAAAGACCCAACACCATTCACCAGCTGATCGGTACTAGAATAATCTTCATTCAAAGCTAGAGCCATATACTGCGAAGGCTTTATCACAATTGAGTTGCGCTGTTCATCTTGCGGCACTTCTGAAACTACCTCCTATTGTTTGTATCGAACAATACAACGATCGATATGAAGAAATTTCCTGATAAATTGCTGGCACGGAGAGGCCGCTAACTATTCCGGAATTAGTTTGTTTCTTCAACAGAATTGAGGGTATTATTCGGCGCTGACTACAAGGATATTATACGTCTGTATGTATTAAAAATAATATGTAGATATGCGTCTCTCTATTCATTTCTGGTACCTGAAAAATGCGACTTGATCAAGATCCAAATTAAAATTTACTCATTTATTAATTGGTAGAAAAAAAAAATGGCAAGAAATATAGACAACTTTTTTTCGCTAGGCAGCTAATACATTTTTTTCTGATCATCATAATAATATTCATTATTACAACCCATTAATGTCCAACTGCTGACAAATACTATTTTTTATTTTTGTTTGTACTTACCGGACGATCGCTTTCTTTAGCTCAAGTGGTCTTAACGGTGACAATAAAGATTCCGTCCACCTTCCCAGACTACAAGGGTACGCATTTAAATAAATATAAGTAGTTGCCAATTGAATAAATTGCATTTTCAATAAATTATTTTAAAAATTATTTTCATTCATGTTGTATTTAACACGATACATAATATATTTCCTCACACTTCATCCGCTTAGTAACAGATATCTTTTATTTTATTTCAATTTAAGGTCAGCAGTCTAATGGTTTCCTGGTAGCAAATAGGATTGGAGGAAAAATATTTATAGAATTTGAAACAATATAATATGGCTTTATATTTTATAGGTTTAAAATAGCCCGTAACTTACAGAAACATTTTAGTGATTTTAATGATAAGAATGGTACCTAAAGTTTTTGAGACACTAATTTATTTTATTTTATTAGGAAAACTTACAGCTAACAATTATTACAAATAAAAGCAAAGTAGCAAAAGGCCAATTACAAGTTTTCACAGATGAGCAGTATTGTAACAATTTAATAAAAACACGTACATTGACAGCGATGAAGTAATGTCAAATGTAGGTGATCCCTTGGATGTGTTAATGAATTATAACTAATATCGGATAGAAGGGAATGTACCATTATACCTACCGTCAACGAAGAACAAGATGTAAATTATTTTTCCAATTGTATCAATTAAAATATGATACTAATAAATGAAATATCTTTAAATATATTTAATTTAATAAGAGGTATCTATCTCTTCTCGTCTTGGCTTTGCTTTGAGCCTAACAGCTGTTCAAATTGTCAACCTTTTTTTAAACATTGGATCAAGTCATGTCTGATCGCTTTAATAGTAGATTTGTCTACTATTGGCCGACCAGAACGTATCAAACATACTTAACATTAACAAGTTTTCCCTTAGTTGGCTAATAACTTGCGCAAAGATAAGCGGCCAGCACATTCAATGTTTTCCTTCAATTAGTAAACCGACTTGTGGGGCATTGAACGTAAGTATTGCCAATACTAGTGCGTAGGTATCCAATTTTTTTTTGTACTCCTACAATTTGTTATCGGTTAAATAGGTATTAGCTTTGATATGTGATTCGACGGTTTAGGTGCGAATGCTAATAATGAGGTTTTATATTCAATTTCCAAGTGCATATGCGCCAAAATAAAATGCTTTTGCCAGAATACCCCACTTTTTGACACAAAAGTTCAAAATAAAAATATAATTTAGGGTAACTACTACAATTAGGGCCAGTTTCACCACTGCCTAATAAGTGTCTGATAAATTATTAGAAACTTAAGTGGCAGATTTTATGTCTAAACTTCTACTCGAAAAGCTTGTTTGATTGTTTACTTAAACGCGCTAATCTCAGCAGCTATTAGCTAGAATTAAAATTAAATATTATATCGATAGTCCATTTATTGAGGAACGCTTTAAGCTATATAACATCACTCTACAACAAACAGGAGCTGGGTAGTGAATAAACAAAGATCCACAAAGGCGCGGCTCCGGGCACCTAGTGAAACATAACTGTCAAAAATTTGCGTTAAATTTCAGATAAGGCTTATTTCACACCTGATAGTTGATCCGTCGGGCGTAATCACTTTTGTATGGGGACTGTCAGAAAAGTCCGTGCATTCCCGTACAAAAGTGATTACGATCATCGGCCACGTGTAAAAGGAGCCTTAGCAATCAAATGTTTATCAGTTGGTAGTGAAACCGGCCCTTGAAATGATAAACTATTTCAATATCTAACGTGAAAAGACCTACTGAAGTAGTAGAGTGTAACACAACTAACAATTTAGTTGTGTATCTCTAGCCACCTGTTAAATTCGACATTCAAACAACAATGAGTTCGGTTGGTTTTGCTTTTCCTCAAACCGTCGTCGACGCTTCAATAAGCACGTTAAGCGACCCGTTTTTTCCAGTAATAAGCCTGAAAGCTTCCGATAACCCAACAACCCCAGTTAGGTAAATTTAGACAAATAAAGGATTTCCATAAAGATGAGCTTTTAAACTTCCAACCAAAAATTTGATCTTTTACTTTGTTACAACGTGAAAGTAATATGAATTAACATACACACTTTATTTAGTACTAAAGTGCTGCTTCTGTAGCACTTTGCCGTTTAATGCAATAATGATGTTAGAGATGGAACTCTTTTGGTGGTGTAACGATATGTTATCAGTATCACTATATCAACTTATACCTACCTAGCTACATTCATTGCCGCATTTTTCAAGGAATAGATGAACCTAATATCACAATACGTCACTCTTAGTAAAACAAAAGGGAATAAATGAGATACGTCTGTCTTTAAAGATCAGTCTTGTTTTCATTAACACAAGGTTGAAATTGTTGCGTATCCCACCTTTTTCTCTGTTATAGATATTTAATAATATATCTGAAACTAAGGTGTTTTAAGTGGGTGTTATTATGTCTACATCATTCAATATTGTTATGAGCACATACACTTACAAGTACCTACATTGTCCAGCTCTTCTCGGGGAGTCACATTCTTGTGACATGAGTTATGATGTTTGATAGTTCCCGAGCCAATACTGTGCCTCCAGTGCAGTTCAAAATTTGTATTTGTATAACATTGTACAGTGACGTGTTTAAGTGGTAACGAATATATAAACACTACTCATGCAAGACCGACGTGGTCTATGAAGGAATTCCACACACCACACTGATTTATTCATGTAGAATTGTTTAAAGTTTCAGTCATTGTACTATTTTACGTGTTTTGTTTCAGTGCTACTGCAATAGATGTGTCAAACAGCAATACTACTCTCCGTGGGACGATAGAAAGAATACAATATGACACTTCTTTGTGGTAAAAAGTGACTATGGAAACTTTTTTTTATACCACGACGGTGGCAAACAGAGGTTACCGTAGCCTATGGGCGCCTGCAACACCAGGGGCATCACGAGCGCGTTTCCGACGGGCATTCCAAATACCTACCCTAGTAGTGAATCTGCATAGCTTTGTATCAATTATTTTGATTAGTTGAATGGAATTCTCGGTAATCGATATTGAACGTTGTTGGATTATTATTGTATAAAGCGAAAGTCGATATGAAATTGTCGCTCACTGAAGTTATCAATTACTTCAGCACTACTCAGTGCAGTTTTCCAGTCGACAGTTTTTGGAAAATACTTGGAATTAGTTTCAACTAATTCGAAAATAACGAATTTATGAAATTTTCCAAAAGTCTTACCGATACGATATACTTTTGAGATTGTTTTTGTCATGAATGTATTATCTAACATTCTGCACGCGGCTCCGAACGCATATCGATAAAAAAGCCTATGTTCTAACACAGACTATTATATTCAATATGTGTGCCTAATTCCGTACAGATACTTACAGCCATTTTGGCGAGATTGAGAAACAAACATTAGTACTAACATCCATCAATCCTTTTATTCGCATTCATAATATTAGCAAGTTAAAAAAAAGTTTATTTATCGGGTGGTTCACTATTACTTGTCTAATTTCGATCGCCGCCACTTATCATATTCCATCGGTAACATAACTGATAGATACTAACGTATCTTTGAAGGAATCTCCTCAATCTCCAGCTGGTTGAGTGCTTGGTTAATTTAGAGCCTATCGTCGATGTAGTACACGTATGAGGAACGAAGCTCAATCAAAGCAATCAACAGAATAAATGCTATAACAGTTTCCCTGAATCAGTTCCTCTCGTGTTTGAAGGGTGGAATGGATCGTTATCGTATACCTATAATGTACTACAGTATTATCGGAAATTCCTAGCCTTTGTGGTGCCGATTTGGTAGGAGCGATATGCTCGTAATATTAGATGGAGAGGTCACTAAGTAAGTAGATACATATTCTGTAATAGGTAGATTCCATCTCAAGTCTCGTCTTGAACCAACTAAAACTTATTTGGAAGTCACATTTTATCGTGAAAATAGTTCTTATTGTAAAAAAAAAAGTTTTTATATATGTTATTTAGTTTTTAAAATCAGATATCATGGTTTTAATTTTTTCCTTTCAAACTTACTTGAAACTATAATAATATAGCAGTTATGTATACCTGATACACGTGGAGTCCACCGGCCAATAAAGGATTCTTTTTGATCGGGGACGAAAGTTTCATAATTTATGCCTCTATAGATATTTGTATCAAGAACAAAGCTTTGTCGAAGGCCACTCGATGCTACAACACAAAGACGGGTGTGAAATGTCTTTAAAATTATATAATAACCTATTTATTAGACACGTATCATGTTTAAATTATAGAGAAAACATGTGTTCTGTTCAAATACGTATGGCCTTGGCACGTGTTTTAAGTCTACTATTAGAGAAAAGTTAAATTTCAATCACAATGAGAAGATAAAGTCAAAGTTTTTCAGTACAATTAATTTAACAATTAAAACCTACGCAATGCTTAATGATAATAAAGATTTCGATTCTAAAAAAAATGCCAATTAAATTATTTTTATACTGAATTCTTATAGAATGAATCTAGACTGTGATCTACACTAGTTTCGTGATTTATTTATTTGACTTTCATTCTTTTAGTTCCTTCTTCTTAGTCGGCATCTGCATTGCGTTGTGTTTAGCTTGACGTGTTGATGACTGGTTGCACCAAGAAGTAGCTGTAGCTACTAAATAATAATATACTAAATATATACAAAAGAAAATATGGATATAAATATTCTTTTTATACCCATTATTCAATAAATAATGGTTTCAGAATTGAAATCATTACGTATGGTATATAAATAACATTTTGCAAACACTACTTTTCTGAGTCGTTTTCGTAAAGAATCGCTTCAGTAAAAAATCTTATTTCCAGCGTCTGAGCCTCTAATTAGCTAAAAAAATTTAAGCTGCTTGCAACGTCATTCAGAATGCAAGAAAGTAAAATTGCAAAAGTTTTCTTTTCAGTAAACTTTACCCTTCGCTAATAAGCTTCATATGCATATTTAAAGCCGGATATTAAGTCTTGTATGTCCCCGACACGAGACGCTTGGTATCTAAACTTTAATTGCTTACGACCCTTTTGATTATACATTAATCGGCTTTTCATTGAATTGTTTTCATTGAGTACGCTTGCCCTGTTGGTAGCACAATATAACAATTACAGAATTATTCCGATATAAAGATACCGGAAAATAGAGGCTTTTGTACTAAATTTTAATCGTTGTATGGTATTGTTTTTTGTGCACCAGTTTGTAGCTTTTTGTCCGGTGTAAAATACATGTTCCAATCAGCCGATACATATAAAAGGTAATGGTTTTATTAAAATTAAAAGGCCATTTTATGTATTCAAATCGGTAACAAGACTTTTATATAATATAATATGTATAAATCTCTAATACACACACACATATTACTGTCAAAAGCCAAGCTTTTAACTCTACACGCCTTAACTCTACAAGGCGTACATTAACAAACTCTTTCTCAAAATATGTGGCTTGGCCGTTTCGTTGCTACAGGAACTATTGTATAACAGGAAATTAATGAACAGTGAATAAATTTTTCACCTTACGCTCATCTTACCTAAGGTAAAAAAAATCTATAATATATAAATAATAAAATATATAAATACTTCACTATATCTTATAATATTTTAATATTTTTATTTCAAGATAAAAAACAAAATTAAAAATTTTGAAAAAACCCACGACGATAACATCTATACAAAATAAGAAACGTAACATATAAAAAGGTTTAAATAACTTTATTTTAAATCCCCGACGAAAAGATAATAAGTAGCGTAAAAACAATCCCAAGAAAATTCGTCGGGGGCTGCCATACCCTGACTTGAAATGAACGAAAGTATTGCAGTTTTATGTATATGATACCTACCTAATTATTAACAATATTTAGTTTACAATATATATTTAATACTAGAAACAGTAATGATATTGGCAGCCCCCGACGAATTTTCTTGGGATTGTTTTTACGCTACTTATTATCTTTTCGTCGGGGATTTAAAATAAAGTTATTTAAACCTTTTTATATGTTACGTTTCTTATTTTGTATAGATGTTATCGTCGTGGGTTTTTTCAAAATTTTTAATTTTGTTTTTTATTTTAAATATTTTCAAAGAGCGCCCTATCTTACTAACTGTAAGTAACTCGTATAAAATTTTAAGAACCTTGACAGATAAATAAAAGTTTTATACTAAGTTATAGCACAAACACATTTTTTTTTAATTTACTGTTGCAGTAAGTCTTATAACTTGAAATTATCATTTGAATTTTCTTATTTTAAACTTTTTAATGAGCGCCTTATCTTACCATGTAAGCTCTAGAATGAATGGAATTTGCATGGAGCTTCGACTATATTATATATATTTTATTTTTTGTTGACTTGTGCGCTCATCCGCCGCACAAAGGTCACCGGAGCCCCGCTTTGCGGGGCTCCTACTTCTGGGTGGTTTGAAAAAAAAAATAACCCTAACCTAACCAGTCCGATTCGGATTGCTCTGAATCGGGGGGTGTTAAGTTTAGCTATCGCACATTGATTGCCGTAGCCGGACTGCCTTCGGCGTTAGCGCAGATTTCCACCTATAATAGCTTGTATCTCGAAAACGGTGCGTGCTATCGCAAAAATGATGAAAATTTGGTTACACCCCGAGCACGGGATACCTATAAGTTAGAATAAATAAGGTAGGTAGGTGTTTATTTAACGTCAGTCAATAAACTCTCACTCTTACTAATTTTTTTTAGGCTTATCATTGTATACCTCCGTACAAATATTCAGTGATATAACAACACGAGATCGGTTTTCGGATTTTTTCCTTCATTTGTGCAACTTGTTATTGCTTCTGGCCAAATTTCATGATTCTAGGTCAACGGTAAGTTCCCTATAGATTATGATCGTCAAGATAAATCGTAGAAAATGGAGCATAAACAGCTGTATCTTTTGATTGCGTTAACATAGAATTTTGATTTTTATTTTACGCCGAGGGTTTGCAGACCCAAGTACTGGGTGGCGCAAAAGTAGTGGCACTAAAGAAAATGCTTTTTTTTTTTTTATTATACATTTTCTGTCATTCTGTTGTTGAAAATTGTGTAGTGAACAAATGTAAAATACACTGAAAATAAACATGGACCGTTTTACTCCCCAAGAACGTGGAATATCAGTGATAAGAACACAACGTGAATTTCGTCGACGATTTCCCCACCGTCCGGCACCGATTGGTCGCACAATTCGACGCTTTGCCACACACCCACTAAAAGTTACTGTATGGTGTGGCATCTGTGTTGACAGAGTGATCGGACCCTATTTTTTCGAAGACGCTGGAGGCAATGCGATAACTGTCACTGGAGAACGCTACAGAACCATGTTACGTGAGTTTTTGATACCCAGTTTGGACGAATTGGGGCTGGAGCACATCTGGTTTCAACAAGACGGCGCTACGGCACACACAGCGCGCGACACTATGGACTTAGTGAGGGACGCTTTTCCAGGCCGAGTTATCTCTCGTTTTGGCGATTTGCCTTGGCCTGCAAGATCACCCGATCTGACCAGTCCAGACTTTTTTCTTTGGGGTTTTTTGAAATCTCGGGTGTATGTGAACAAGCCACAGACTCTCGCAGCTCTAAAAGAAAACATTCGTCAAGAAATAACGAACATATCGCAGGAAGTGTTACGGCAAGTTATGCAAAATGTCATAAATAGGGCTCAAATGTGTATCAACTCTGGAGGTCACCATTTAAAAGACATCATCTTTAAATCCTAATGGTACGAAATTTAATGGCACAAATATACATTTAAAAAAATCTAAATCTAGTTTTCTAATTTAGAAAAAATGTTATAGCTGAACCAAATAGGGTCTTTACTTTTGCGCCACCCGTTATATGATATTAATTTCAGCTTTATACCTCTATGCGTTCTTGAGAAAAATATTCTAGACAGACGGACAGACAGACAGACAGACAGACATACAACGGAGTGATCCTATAAGGGTTCCGTTTTTTTCTTTTGAGGTACAGAACCCTAAAATTGCATAAACGGTCACCCATCTATGAACTGACCTTATCCGAAGTTGCTTAACCTCATGAGTGTAATCAATATCTCAGTACTACAATGCTACGTGTCTCTATACAGTAACAGGTCTAATTATTTTACAGATAACTGTAAATATAAGTTTGCTTAGTCTATTGCAGCGCCCCCTGGCGAAAAAATACAATATCGTGTATCCAAAAGTCATCCTCGATAAATCACAAATACATTACAGAAAACCGTATCGAAATCGGTTTAATCGTTTTAAAGATAGGAGGGCACAAAGGTTTCAACGAAATCAACATAGGTTTGCCTAGTCTATTGCAGCGCCCCCTGGCGAAAAAATACAAAATCTTGAATCCAAAAACAATCCTCGATAAATCACAAATACATTACAGAAAACCGTATCGAAATCAGTCTAATCGTTTTAAAGATAGGAGGGCACAAAGGATTCAACGAAATCAGTGTATTGTAGCGCCCCCTGGCGAGCTATTAACATAAAACCTATCTAATAACCTGTCCCCCAGAGCCGCACACACTTTACAGAAAACCGCATCTAAATCGATCAAACCGTTTCCGTGATATAAGGCATTATGTTGGAACACACAAACACACAAACACACAAACACACAAACACACAAACACACAGCCTCTCACCCCAAACGCATATACCGTCTCCGTTCCGTCGTGGGTAAAAAACAAAAAGTAGGTAGTAATCTGTTACTGAATAAAACCTTAAAATTCAACGGGTCGATATTCAGTTTGAAAAACTCTTTAAAAATGTAATCAACTTGAAAGTTTAATAGAAATCGAAACGCGGGTTGATTTCAAAGCTCCGCTGGAAGGTATCAAATAAACCTATTAATTTAATTGAGAAATTGAAATAAGTGTTTACGAATTTCAATGAAAGAAATATGTATGATTTGACGATATAAGATATTATGGTATTAATATCGATGAAGGATAAACTAGAATCTTATATCATTCTTGGCGACATTCAAAGGGTGATAATAGTCATTTTTGAATCTCGACATAAACCCTATGTGTAGATTGAACTCTCTTACTAGAGGAGCGGAGTCTCTTGTCCAGCAACGAAGGCGGTAATTTTAACTCTTATTGTGTCTGTTGTTTCATTGTATTCCTACTAATTATAAGTTTAATAATAAACTGTTCCATGAATGCTAATAAATACAATTAATTAAGATTGACGTTGTCAACGTAACTTCGTGGACGTTAACCGTTTCTACTCGGCCACACATTTTGTTTCAATTAATACAAAATTTCGGCGAAAGAATAGTTATTTGTAAAATTTATGGAACAAAATCTTTGTCTGTATTGAATAAAGGATTAGGGTAATTAACATTAATTAAAAATGTACATGATTCGAGTCAAGGCTTAGCACGCACTGCGAAAAAACGCACGCCGTTAACCGCAAACCTGAAAATATAATAGCGACATTTTTCATTGCCTTAATATAAAAAATTGTTATCTTTTAGTCATTGCTTTTTTGTGTTGTAGTAAAAGTACAGTGGGGCACATACTGCGGTAAATGCGTTTGATATTTTGGTCGTTCTCGACCAGGTGAACGCAGAAGAAAGCTGTCGTTTCATCGTTCTTAGTAGGAAGGCAAATCCTGTGAAAAGCCACTTTGAGTATAGATACCAGTCGACTTTCACTTCTTAGCATTTTTATATTTGGTTCAAGTTCTTCACTATCGAGCTAAAACGTTATAATGTAAAAGGTATGTCATGTCGTCTGACTAGAAAATAACGTCTGCAAACTACGATAATGTCTTATATAACATTTTATTGAAGGATGTGACAAATTGTTGAAGAACTTTATTAAACACGACTCTTTTAAAAATCTTAGAAATTATCGGTATTAAAGTTATAGGGAGATAATTACTCATATCACTTTTATCTCCTAGTTTGTGTAGTGGTTTTACTATAGAAAGTTTAAGCCTTGTGGGGAAAAGACCTTGACTAAATTACTAGTCGATAATATGGCTAATGAATGGGAAAGGCTTCCAATCGAGAACAACGTTTCAGTATCATAGTATTAATGTCAACTCAACCAGTTGAGTTGGTTGAATTGAGAGAATTAACAATTTTGTAAACAGTAAGGGCGTCAGTCGGAGTTAAGTAAATGCTAATAAAAATGTCAGTAATAGTATGTCTATAGTCAATGCCTTGATTTACATTAGAGTTAATAGGTTTATTAGTCAAATTAATACAAAAGTCATTAATTACTAGCTATGATATCAGCACTAATATGTGTGCACTAATCTACTGTGATGGCATCAATTTCAAGTATATTATCCTTGGTCATAGTATTCTTTTTGATAATATTCCAAGTAGCTTTACATTTATACTTAGAATTATGTATATAGCGTTAGTTATCTTTTTTCTGAGCGTGTAAAATGCATTGCTTTAATATTGTGTATTTTTTATAAGTTTTAATATGATGGTCTTTATTTGAGTTTCTTAATCTATATTTTAGATACTAGCTTTGATTCCTAATGCAACCACTTTTTGTATACGATAAATTAGGTGACCTAATATATATTATCTTTCAAAAAATTGTTATGGTTCATCTCTACGATTCTCTGTAATTAACCGCATTTGATATTTTCCCTGGCCGGTTCCCATTTACATTGTTACCAGTATGACGTACCAGCCAACAACGAGATTACAAGACCACAACGCAAGCCCTATTGCACCCTAATATCTACGTTTAGTGTCATCATCCAACCTAAGCGACTTACCATAGTTACATTTTTGAATGAAATATTTATCTTAAAACCATATCTGTATGTATTAACTGGCCGAATTCGCGTTGGTGGTGGGAGGAAACACTGGTGGCCACTTCTATCGAAATATCATACTATCTAGGCTACTCCAGTGCGATGACACCGAAGAATTTCGAGGCGAGACGCTCGCCTCCTAGCGATAACATTTACGACGACTGGTAGCTTGAACCTATACAGTGAGCTATCGAATATATTATATAGATGAACAATTAGTTAATTGAACAATAGTCACATACACCAGTTCACAGCAATGCAATGTTTCTTTATTCATCTAAAAATAGAAACATTTCCTTTAATTAAGTATTCAGATATTTATATACCTATTCTAGCCGTACTGATAAGTATATGTTATGTGACCTATTGTTTAAAATCTTGTGAGGAAAATAGGAATGAATCTATCATTAAAATTTTCTGAGTATGCGCCCAAAAAACCTGTAATTAAAGAACCATTTTTTATATTTTTTCTAATGGCAAGTAAGTACCAGCCAAATTATACCAATGTCGAGTGTAGGAATATTTTAACAACCACTTAAAAAGTTTAAACTCATAACAATATAATAATGTGTTGGAATATAATTAAGAATAAATGGTAAGAAATAAATGATTGAAGTATTTAATTTTTTAATAAAATTGTTTCATATTTAAGTGACAACAAATGAGCTATAAGGATAATGATGATATTTAATTTGTAGACGAAGGCAAAAATCCTTTCTTTTCTTACATATTGCTGCGAGTACGGTGCTTTTGGATTCATTTATTACGAAAATTGTATATTAAGAGAAACTAATTACTGTGGCTAATTGGGAAATATGTCGGCTATTTGATGCGTGAAGCATTTATGATAAGAATACTAAACTACTGCCCCCAGCGGTGCAGTAGGAAATGTGTACGTATGCTGCAAGTGGTCCCAGGTTCGATTCCCGGGTCCAGCATATTGTATTGAGTTTTTCTGTTGTGAAATTCTCAGTACTATCGGCCGGGCGTTTGGATACAAATGTGCCCTATTGATGGCATTCAATAGGGCACATTTGTATCACCATCAATATAGACCCCATGTAGGGGGATGACCCCCTGACATGTGGTCTCCTATTATAGCTGAGATGTAGGTGTGATGTACCTTTGGTAGTGAGTAGATACCCTTTCAATAATATGGCATTATGCTATGTACGATAACAAATGATTTTAGTAAAGAATTTATGACCAAGATGGAACACAAATATTTGCGAAATTCTTGCTGCATGACTTTTATTTATATGTGTAACTTAATAACGTTACTTCTTAACAGGTTTTTGTTTTGGCTTTTTACCAAGTTTAAGTTGCGTGTCAACAAACAAGTATCGGAAAACAGTCTCTGAAATAAAATTGTGAACGGACAAGAGCATAAAAGTTTTAGGTCAGCTCTACACCAAAAAGCAATTAAGCGCAACGAAGCTTTGTTTTCCAATAGGATGGTGTGTAAAGTTCATGCGGGCGCCATATGCAGTCGTGGCTGACGTATATTGCTGTGAAAATTCTCCACTTCTCCCATTTACTTTACGTGGATGCCTGCCCTTATGTTTGTTGTCGGCTTTTAGCTGTAGAAATTTAATGTTTGCCTCAAAAGGAAATTAAACTTGGGCTTATTTCCTACAGCTTTCAGCAGATGGCTTTCAGAAAAGTGTATAAAATTTTTACCACATATTGTAAGTTAAGACATGGATAGAAACACATATAACAAGGTATAATATACAAAGCTTGCTTTAAAAAAAAATGTGGTTTTTATTAATTTAGTTATGAATAGGTTTAAAATATATAAACCTATGATTCTCCCACTGATATCTTTAAAATAGTTAAAGATTTGATTTGGGATCATCCCCACAATCCTCTGTGTTGTCCATTTAAAGTTTACAGACATTCAAAAAAGTCAAAAAGTCCAACAGATAAGCAACGCACTAAAAGATCGAAAAATTGTTGTAATTATTATTCCTGATTAAATTAAAATTTTATAACATATGTAGTTATTTGTAATCTTCATTTGATTCCCTTTGTTTTGATACTCTACTCGATAGGTTTGGTTAAAAAAATAAAATTAACTGCTTACAATTTGTCACCATTAAATTATGTATAATCTCTGTTTAAATATATGTAATCTCCTTTTGATTGACTTTATTTTGATACCCAACTCGAAACATTTGATAAAAAAAATTCTCACTTCTTACAATTTGGCGCCAAAAGTCCGCCTTTTTGTCTTTTTTTTATAATACCTATCTAAGGACACTTGGGTTTTTGAGAAGAATCTAACGATACCTTAATTGTCCAAATCCATCCAGCCGTTTTAATACGCGCGAAAAACAATACCCGTCCTGTCAGTCGGGTAAAAAAAGTCTGTGTTTATCTAGCAACTAGTTATATAAGAAAATTGAATAAAAATCTTACAGTTCATGTGTAGGCAGTATGAGAACTGACCTTTATATTTGTACTTATTTTTCTAGTCCGTCAGTTTACAAAAGGTCAGTCGAAAATAAAGAAACACTTTCTCTTTTTATTTCGTAACAAATGTCGTTAGACGATATTCTTTATTGCTTTTAATATTATGGTCGCCCTTTACATCGATTATGTTAACAATGATAAATAATTAACTATTTATGTGTCTGTAGGCTTGTAGTTTGTCGAGACCCGTGACTTGAAGGTTGCACGGTACGATGACGATCAATACTTAGCTGAGTACCCTGAGTACCAAAAAAAGCACGCTATCATAACCTCTAAGTCAAGCACCATACCGACCGAAATAGAATGCGACTTTTTGCCCAAATTTATGCTGTTGCGTACGTACGCCTTTTTACATATTTTATTTGTAAGTTTGGATTGGTAATTGTAAAATAAAAATATTTTTTTCTAAATAGAACACTATTGTAAATTAAAGAAAAGAGTCTAACCACTTCATTAAAAAAATACATAATTCTATTAACTACTCGAAGACGAGTTTCTTGAACAGATGGGTGACAAAAAAGTTATTAATATTAAAACAATATTTACAAATAGTATGTTATAATATGTACGTATTCTATTTTAGAACCGTTTTTTATTCACTTTATATGAATAATGTTTGTGAATTGCGGTATCGGACTATTTATCACTTCATTCATTCGCGTGCCTACCTAACAATGAAATAAAATATGGGTTAAATTAAATAGTTGTAGGTTTATACTTGTAATAATACTATATTATGGTACGTTTGCATATAAAACTAGAATAACAAGACACGTTTAGTTAGGTAGGTTTATGTGTATAGGTATGTATATTACTTTACAAACCACAGAGTTTGCAACTAAGCTGTTGACGGATAAATTAGTGTCGATTTCCTCATAGATAAACCGCTCATTTCCTCTCTATTGTTAAGTCAGAGTTTCAATCATCAGATATTACCAAATATGCGCGTGAGAGTGCCAAAAACAGACATATTATTACAACCATTTGACTAAGAACGGGCCTTGACCAAGTTTTTATTCCTCTACAAGTCGACAGCCTTGAGCAACTTCTAACTACTTATCAGCTAGCCAACAAAATATTTATTTACGATGCTTAAGGATCTTATTACAAGCTAGCTAAAGTCTATTCTTACTCAACATAACAGCAAGTGGCCGTGGCAAAGTATTCAGACTTGGTCCGCACATATGAACGGGCCCGAACGATTTCATATCAAACTTTCAACATTTTCCGGAATATTTTGGTGTAAAGCAATTACTTACGTTGTTGTAATGTTTACTTAATTACGTCACAAACGTATTTACTGTCCATCATGTTCGTTTAATGAAGTTATGTTTCTATTTAATGAAAAATTACAGAATACAATTTAATTTTGACATAGTGGTTCTTCACTACGATATGACTACAAAGATAAGGCTGTAACTTTCTTAAAGATTTGTGTGTCTATCAAACATTATAATAAAATTGGATCTAAACGAGCGCTATCGTTGCCAACGGACCTATCGTTCGATGATATTGAGGCACTATAAATGTGTTAATATGGCAGCAGTTTCGTTCAGTTTAATAATAATGTTTATTTGTGCAATACAGTATAGATTATACAGTTGTATGAAGAAACAAGATAGGTACAGGATGGGCTTAATATGTATTATATTTATTTAAGTATACAGATAATAGGATCTGTCTCTTTTTCTAGGTAAAAGACTGACTTAAAATACAGTTATAATTAAATTATTTGAGTAATGTTCATTTTTTTTTTACTTAGATTTGACTGAAAATTATATATATACGTAGTTTTCGAGGGCACATTCTTAGCGGGCCATGCGGTACTGGCGACGCCGTGTACGAACATTCCCGTTGTCTGTTTCGATTAAATTTTTATAAAAAGTTTCATAGATTTTTCTTCACGACTAAAGACGCTGATAGCGTGAAACTATCGTGCAAAAATGTACTATGCAAAACTGCCCTGCTGACAAAAGAAAACAATTGTATGTCAAGTTCAGGCAAAAATGAGAATTAAAACTGATTCTTGATTAGACACGTTTTTTCGAATGACGTACGTAGGTACTACTTTGCGTTGCTTTTTAACAAGGCAGGAAGATGAGCCTTCTGTTATATCCCGAACTCCCGTCACATTGTTTAGATATAACTGAAAGAATGAAATAATAATCACATCAGTATGTCACTAATAGTAATATAAATCAAATATAATAATGATATTTTAGTATAATTTCTTTTTAATTGTGTTTTATTGCATTTGGTTTATAATATTATTAGTGACTTTTGTATCAAAACTAGGTATGCGGACTGTTTTTAACTATTGTGCATATTATATGGCCTTGGTCTGAAATAAACGAAATCTATATTCTATTAATCGGATTCAACTAAGAGTGTGTGCCAGGTGAGTTTGATCAGACAGCAGTATTAACAGAATTTGAATCAATCTCAATAATTGAAGAGACTTCCATTGAACGGTGAATAAGAAATCTTATACATTTTATGGCTTATTCCCACCCGCTCCACGATTTTGTTCCCAAGCGCTCCATAATTAAAATGCTTATAGAGGTATTGAACAAAAAGACGAAAACATAATATTATTCACTGTTTTACAGAGGCAGAAACTGGACAAGACAACGCAACATAGATAGAACAACAACATAGACATAATCATCTGAAGTTTGTTTTTGGAAACAGTCGACTAAAATTCTACTATTCACTAATAATAATACTTTTGTGTTACGCATTAATTCATCAATTCTCTTCCACCTGCTTCGATACTATACTAGACATACAATGTGTACAACTGGCGATATTTCAAATATCGTTCTAACATGTACTAGTTCAATACGACAAACATTAAATAGACATGCACGTTTAGAGGACAGAGTCGACGGAACGGCGTTGGCGGCTGCGACCTAGCCTATAAGATCACCACGGTGACTTGGAACATTGATGATTTACTCTCAAGGTTATTTAGTTACAATATAGGTGGCAAATTCGTGCCTCAATACACTTAAAACCCTAAATAATAAAAGAGTTAGCTATGGTAATTAATTATAATTTTAATCTACCTATAAAGTTGCATTAGAAAAAATCATGTGCTAAAACGGAACATGGTTTAAATGCAGCAACACATAGTTATCTAATACAAATAGACTGGCAAAGCAAAAGTTCATCAATACCAAAATTTAATCTAAGCTCCGTTTCTAAAATACCACCACAGTATTAGATGTTAATTTGTATAAAGTCCCCAGTAGCAGTGGTCGAGCGGTTTGCGACCTCGCTCGCTCGCCCGCCATTGCTGATCGCTGTCAAGTCGTAGACTCACTTGTACCAATTCAACACAATACAACAACGTTATTATCTACTATGTTTCTTATCATTATATTATGCGTGCGTTACTAACTAAACTGCTTGATAAACGCACTTCTAGGAAAGTATTTTTAACCAATACTCGTACTAGGTATGTGGTTTATCTGTCACTAGCTGTGTGCTGCAAACAGTAAGCTTTATAACTCTACTCATAAGAGTCTCGGCGTTATAAATAAGTAATGATGAATGAAGTCGGTTCACAAAATAATAAAGATATATAGGTCCACACCCTTCTATTTCCTGCTTTAAAGATAAAATGTCCAAAAATCTTTTGTTAGCGAGTGTATCTACGTGAGGCTACAAAATGAGCCTATGATCTAAATTTTATCTTTCAAGATAAAGCAGTTTTGGTTATATTTTGATAGATATATAAGTCAAAACAAAATATTCTATGAGTTAAGCTACTATATTAAAATAACTTAGTTCTTTGTTTGTACATCGTCAATAATAATGGAACATCGGCCTTCTCTCGTAAATGGAAAACTCCGTTAGGACCTTGGACCGTTAGTCTCACGATTACAAATCTTTGATGACTCGGGTACTTACTTTACTACCTACTTAAGTTGTTATGTCACTCGGGATGTGTGTTTCATGTTTATGTCATAAACCAAGGTTATAAAGTAAAAATGACTCATTGAAAGTTTTTGTGGTCAAATACTATCTGTATTGTATTTATGTAAAGTATTATAGTTGAATGAAAGATAGGTAAATAATTATTCCAATTTTCCTGAGAGCCGTGAGAGCAAGGTCACATCCAAACATGAGGGATTTAACATAATGATAATTCTATTAACGACCATTATTCACTGATAAAGGTTGTTTGTCAGAAATTGGTCAAAAGGTTTATTTTATAACAAAATGTAAAAGCCAATTCGTAATGTAAATTTTATTAAATCGTAATTAAAGATGACCGACAAAAACTTTCTTCCAAATGAGTTCCTCCAAAACTTTAACAAACTTGCCTGCTAGTTGCTTCTATATTTTAACATTGAAATGATAGATGTCCCTTTGATAATGAGTATTTTCAGTTCTGTAATTATGAGCTTCTAATAGTTCCTTTCAAGATATACGAGTAGAACTTAGTATGCAGTACATAAGTGGTCTACCTTGAATCCATTCATGCATGTCAACATACTATTGGAATCAAATTTATGTAGGTGTCGATGACAGCAGCCGATATTTCATTCCAATAACTTTTGGGTCAATTCAAAGCTCTTTTCAATGTCGATAGAAACAAAACTATTTAAAACAATATCACAATATAATATTTAATTTTCGTTTATGTCATCATGAATTTAACATTAATGTAGTAGTATAATATAATGCATATAGACTATAAACAACGAAGTAAGTACTACATTATCGCCGGGATAATCATGGATTTTGAAAGTTTCTAAAACGATAATTCTCCAGCTTTTATACTCGTTTTATATTTCAAATGCATACAGTTAGTATTCATTTGGTTATGGTATGCAACGATTATGAAGAGTACTTACTTCAAGATATCTAATCTAGTATTAAAATGAACTGGTAGATACTTCTCATACCTGTTCTGCGCAGCTATGGACTTACAACGCCTTTGCGTTAATTCCCAGTTCTAATAATATAACATAGTTATTGTATTGCTTGGCACTACATTGTTAGTGCGTAGGTACATTAGATTTTAATATTACTTTTAATTGTCGATAGCTAGGCTAGAAATGTTTCACAATATTGTAGTATAAAACAAAGGAAAGAAGATATTTTCTTTTTAATAAACATGTGTAGGTACTGATTATGTTCTGTTCACAGATTATTATATATTCCTCCGAGTTTATTGGCTTAAACAATCTGGTTCATTAAAATTAAACTTTGGCGGACCTATTATCTAGGCGATTATTTTGGCTGTATTAGTCGTGCTACTAACTGTTTGTGTCAATATAACATAGAATCTCTTAGACGGCAGCGCTTAAGTAACGGATATGAATGTTTTCCATTAAACTTTTAGTGAAAATGTTCGTGAAACAGAGTAGAGTTGTCCATAATTGTGCGACTAATAACAAAAAGGGTCAGAGGGCAAACCGCAGCATCCAACTGTGCATTTTTGTATGTACGGACGGCAATCTATTTACCAATTTACCGTTGAGCCTGTGGATTACTCTAGGGAAATACACACAGTGCTCGATCCTCATTGTTACTTATTAAAAATGTAACAACGGTTAAAAGCAATCCCCACATATATTATATAATTGAAATGCGGCAAAGGACTTCAATAATTTTTCGGGTCTTTAGTCGTTTTGCACTTGGAGTAGTTCGAACCGCGCTATAAATTGCTGCAGAGCTCTACTTAAACGGGTCCGTTCGCACCACGGTGGGATTAAATAATTGGAGTGCAAATTGGACATATAAAAAGAGCATTGTGTCGTTTCATCCGAGGTCCGAATCAACCCATACCAAAAGATATCTTGAGCCACACTTATCGCTCCAACCACTGCGGTGCGAAAGCCATATTCAGAAACATTCCTTGGAGGATTTAAACCGCGGTTCGAATCGCTCGTGGTTCGAAACGACTAAAGACTCCTACTTTAAACTTAAAAACATGATTTTTATGCAACTAACGACTTGCACACGTGCTAATCTGGTTTCGCACGTATGTAAATTTACCCATGAATATATTTTTTCTTCATTCAAACCTTATCCTGATATTTACAAACACAAAACTAAGTAAATTTCCCAAATCAGTCCAACAATTCTCTGCATTTTTGTATTACTATAAATATTACTACCTATAATTCAATTCAAATCTTATAAATATTCATCGTCATTCATCATTCATTCATTCATCAGCAACCCATTAAGTCCCACTGCTGGGCTCGGGTCTCTCCTCTCTAACTAGAGAGCTGAGGGCCCCCTCACCCTTATAAATATAAATAAATATATTGAAATATAATAAGATTTCAATTTAACTTATTAAGAAAAGAAACATTTATACATTGCTACCAAAAATATCTCAGTCACATTTTATTTAAGTACTTAACACGAAAAAGATGGCGTGATAAACTGGACAAATTTCACCAAGACTGGACCACTCTGGCCACTGATAGAGTGGCATGGAAGTCGTGGGGGAGGCCAAGGTCAAACCAGCAGTGGGATGAAAAAGACTGACTATAACTGTAACCTAATATTCTTCAAAATATACTATGTTAAAAATGCATTCCAAACAACACAATAATTGTATTCATTAAAGTATTCAAAAATCAAGCATTTCACAAATTCTACGTACCATGGATTTTCCTTAGGTTTTCTGATACGATTCGTAGCTCATGCAAACGAGAATTTATTCAACCTGCGTTCCAAAGCTGCTTAAAGATTTCTCCTAATATTATTTATAACAGAAATTTGTGGATTCCTTTGTTACTCTACTCAGTTCTCGGAAAACAATATCCGTTTATGTAACTAACACAACACTAACAATAATGAATCCTGAAGTCAATGTTACTAGATGTATTTATTATTTCAAATTATAATAATAACAGGGCTTTTTAGTTTGGCCCTCAATCAAAATAACTCGTTATAAAGTGTGAGTAGCGTTGTTGGTTGTTGTATACAACAGGGATAGTAATAGCTTCAGTCATCTCAGTTGGCATCCGGATTTATGAGCGCGAATTGAGGTTAGCTACTGGCTTAATCCTATGAATCCAAACTGATGTTTTCCCGCAACTTCATCCGAATGGAAATTCAATATTTCATGATTTGTTTTTATTATGATACTCATTCTTTTCTGACATATCTGTCAGACTAGAGTAGGTATGTATCATTTCGAAATTTTTGTTTCAGTTCTTATATATTTTATTTTTGATCAACACTTATTTAGTGTGGTGATGGATTAGTATCACACTAAATCTCGTAAACTGTGTTGTTAAATGCTAATATCCCTTAGTCTCACTGTACGAATGTAGTACCAACAATCCTACAAAATTGAGCATGCAAGTTAAACTGACCGATATTTCCAGTCTCGTTATAAATGCACAGGAGTGCGCACCAGATAAAATTCCCTTTATATCTTAAGCTGGCTTACACGGCGGATAGTGCCTTTTCATATTTAATAATGCTCTCGGAAATTCAATTCTTTTGGAAACGTTGTTCTACTCACTTCAATGCGCAATGTACGAAACGCATGAATTGAGATCCTCTATTCAACTCGTACTTTGTTATTCCATCAAACAAAATTAACCGAAAATCTAACTGTATACACTTGGTATTTAGACAGTGTTTTGTAACTCCCACCTCTAGTCGAATTTCTAAAAAAAACGGTTTCAGATAAAAATGCCTTGGCAACAGCTGTGTCGCTTCCATCGCGTATTTATAACAAACTTATATTTGTAACCGGTTTAGTCTAATACGATTGAACTAAGATCTACATTGCTGTGTTCCAGGTGAAGTATAATGGTTTCTCTTTGTTTAACGTAACCAGCGAATCATTAATCTTCCTCGCCCCGCTCTACTTCAACCAAATTGGGCGAAGGAGGGTGGTACAAGTATTTTTTGGAGGTCTACGATTTACTGGACGTATGCACGACACGAATGCCACGTGAAACTTCGCAACGGCATAAAATGATTCACAAATTTATGTTTTATGTTGAACACATTACGTTGAATTAAAAAAGATTGAAGAATTTAGACCTAGTTCAACTATGCGTGTAGGAACGACTATAACTGAATCTGTCGCCTATTAAAATGTCCGTTTAAGCTTCATTATACACTAATTTACCTACTTACGTCATACTTATACTTTTGTGTTAAAATATATTTATCTACTTAATAAGTGATATATTAAAAACTCTTATCAAATTTGAGTTGTCTCAGAAACGGGCAACATTTTTTTGCTCGGCGAATTCCTAACGGTCACTGTTCTAAAAGATTGTGAACTTAATGATTTTAGAGACGTAATTATCATGAGTTTTTATGTAGAAACTTTATTTGACTAAACAGCGCAACGTCGCGGCGACGTGTTTTGAGTGACGATACGAAAACAATACAAAGTGTCGTTATTAAAAGTTTTGTTCTTTCAAAGTTACATCATCAAAGCATTGCCGAATTATTTGTCGTTGAAATAAAGAGTATAATTAGAATAAGAGGTAGGCTCTTATTGTATATGTTGATATTTATGTGTAGGTACCCCCAAACCTTAAGAAACCTATTCACTCCTTTTTTGAAGGACCCCGTACTGTAATCCCTTGTAGTCCATGACCACCATGACTATGAAGTCCATAGATCAAATTTCATTCATACTTACCTCCTTTGATAGCACTGTTAAAACTTATCTACTATCTTAAGGTAATCACCAGATTGACTTAAACCTCCAACGCTGTTGCCGTCTATGAGTGACTACAACTACTTGTAATCACGTGGGTTATCTCATAAGACAATTTTAACAATAAAAAATTTAAGTATGTATTTCATTTCTATAAACAAAACGGAACTATGGAAAGCAAATATTGAAAGAACTGATCGAACAGCCCACACAAGAGGAAAACAAAAGAAAGTTGGACAGCTACTCGAGTTTTGTTTTAATCGATTGTTGTTCTGGTATCCCAGTGGATCATACGTTGGTCTTTTAATATACCGAAATACTTACTTGTTTGTTCAGTTAGTTCGTACGTGGTACTCAGTCTTGTTTCAAGATCTAGCTAACAAAATAATATAAGTTCATGGTGGTATCGTGTAATTCAAACCTTAAACCTCGAAAAGATGCACTTAATATTTATAGATTGCAACTTTGACTTTTGAGAACGGTATCACAAAATCCCTCGTGGATTAGCGGCAAAGTAATCAAAAATCTAGACACGGAAGGTTTTACCACTTAAGTCAAAGTTAATTCCTTATTGAGCCTAAAGATAAATTATACGTACAGCTGATTATTTAATAAAATTTTCAATGCCTCATTGACTTACGAGCTAGACGGTGTTTCGTACAAAAAAAAAACGGTGGCTGTGACTTTGCAGATTGTGACTAATTGATTTATGGGTTTTTGGCCGCCGTTTGTAGAAATATCCCATAATAATGAAATTAATCTGAATAATTTCCTAAATATTGTTTACTTACACTTACTATTATATTAATAAAGTTAAAATTAGATAGATTTCAGCATTTTCATTGTTATATCTCAAGATCTCTGAAAGACTATATTTTTTTATAAGAGTAAGTGAGGGGTTAAGTAAAACTGTAAATGAAGCTAAAGGTACATCTGCAATACTGAGGTATAAGTTTTGCCAGTTTAAAATCTTACCAGTACTGCTATTAACCCAAACTACAACACCGCCCTACTTCGAGTAAAGTTATTTATATATTTTTAAACTTGGCAACGTGTTTATATATCGCAGTAATATTAGGTTTATTACAAACGTGTATAAATTTTAAGGTGAAACTTTGATTTTGCAAAGCTACGGTTTATTACAATCGACCGTGAATAGTCACGAGTCACGGGTGGACTACCTATAATAAAATATGTTTTTGTGGGATTTACTTCTCTTTTGCGGCAGTCGTAAACGTTCTTATATAATATCCGACATAAATATGATTGTCAAACAAATGTGACGTTCGTACAGTAGTCCGTGGTACTATCGATTCGATGTGTTGAAACTTTAGCAATAGATTACAATGTTGATGTTAGAAACTATTGAGAGGCATAAAAGTTACTCGGAAGTAACAAGGAAAAAGTCAACGCGATATTCAGTGGTGCTCCTACCATAAAAATAGAGTTAAATCAATAGGAATGTGTCACGAAAAGTCAGTTTACAGATCGACTTCAGTGGTTTAATCAGATTGGCGCCCCGCCAAATGTGAATGTTTAGAAAACGGGACAGTGCCATACCTGAGTTAGGTATAGTTAAAATAATACCACAGCCCACCTTGTATTATTGTTATGTATATTCAGGTGTTAGAGGTTGAATGAATTAAACAGTATTATGAACCGATAAGCAAAAATACCTCTTCTATTTCTTTTTAACGAGGGGTAACGTAAGTTGACAAGTTTGAAGTCGTCTAGAAGGTTTTCAGTTGGCAGTAAGGGTTTTACGTGCCTTAGATCGTCGCCACGCTACGCTTTATTCATCTGATAGTTTAGGGGTACAGAAACCCTAGTTGTAATCGTACTTTTCCGATCTTCTCTTTAGTTGCCTGGGAAAACTTTTTCAAACTTCTGTATATTAAAACTTATTTTATTTTTATAAGTATATGAATTTTTGTTGTATAAAAGATTACTTGGGTACAACTATAAGGACTTGGCAGTTTTTTTGGTGTTTCTAACTGGTAATGTAATATAAAACATCAGTAGTGGAAATGTCGGCAATTGAGATAAAAGTTTTGTATAAAAATAGTCACATTTACAGCCATATGTTTACATAACACTAATAATTACACCCGTCTGAAGCCGAGTCTGTATAAAATGAAGTAGGTTGACGTCGAACACTATGACTATAGTACTTAAAGTTTAGTGTACAAGTAGGTAGTATATTTATCAAGCGTCGACATAATTGTACGCTCTAGTCCGACCAATTAGTATATATAGTATATATTACAAACATCTCTAAAAATAATCAGTTCTTTATAAATAAAAATATTATAATTTTGATTTTCTACAAGTCGTCCTAAATGGACAGTAAAGCGTTGTACGACGATTTGATGAATTATAACACGGACCTATTTTAAATTACAAAAAAATGAGTGGACACACTTTTTACTCCATGTATGTAATATTTTATAATATTTAAGTTAAAGGCGATGGGTATACCATGCCATGAAACCCATAGCGATTACAGGAAAATCATTTCGGATTATAAAATAAGTAAAGTAAAGTAAAGTTAAATTTATTCAAGTAATAAGGTAAATATGTATAAACAGAACTCTTAAAAATAACTTAATGTAGGGAACAAAAATTTATGATTAGCCTGTACTAGGTAGTAAAACCTGTGCTACAGGCGGTTTTGATTATAAAACACAATCTTAATGATTTGTGTGCAAAATGCATACTTACGTTACATCCCATATTTCTGCCAATTGGTATAGCAGTCAGTTTTTGTTATTGGAAAAAAATTCTTTCACTAAGTGGATAGTTAACCAATATTATAATATTACAAGTATGTTCTAGAATTTTGCAACGATGCGCTGGCAAATGCGCAAACCCTTTTTAGATCGACTAATCAGCAAAATCGACTCATCAAATGCAATAAGTGGTCATTATCAGCGAGTAAGTCGTCGGAACTCAACCATTTAAACAGAATTCAAAGTGTCGCAACTTTACGAGTTGCGCTGTGTATATAATAATATGTTATACATACTATTGTGTACTGACAATGTACGTCAAATTTGTTTGATTGTGTAAGTGGTAGAGTAGGCCAAGGCTAACGTGGCCGATAAGCGTATAGTTACATATCATACGATTAGCTACAAAAGCGTTGCCCACTAAATTATAAACGGTTTACGACCTATATAAGTCAAAACAATATCTTAGGGCCTAGTGTGAATTTTTGCTAGTGGCCAAATGCTTTCGTAACCACGTTACTTTTTAAGTAGAAATTGCAAAAGTAATTAAGGGCTTATTACACTACAATTTCTCAGGGTCACGTTTAAGTGACCTTCTGATCACCATTCAGTGTAATGTACTAGTACATTACACTACACGGTGTTCAGGAGGTGGGTTCCTTTTAGGGTTTTTTGACCCTGAATACCGTGTGAAAAAAGCCCTTTACATAGTCACGATCGAACGCGTTTGACCTTTTGTCGCGTTCTTACAATTAAACATTGCTCATTCATCAGTAATTGCCTCGGTATCGCAGTAGCCCTCTGAACCTAAGCTGTCGAAAAGTTTTCGGCCGGAAATGCCAGCTTAGTTCATTTAAAGATGAAAAACATAATGTTAAAAAAAATTATGCTTGTACTGTTGTGTATTCTGTAAATTGTTTTCTAAAAATAGGTCGTTCTAAGATTCGAAACAGTTAATGATCCGGGAGCAATCCACCGAGTCTGAATCAGGGGCCAGAAGTAGACGACTGCTGTCAAAAGGTCTCGGGTGCCATACACAGGACGGAAAAAAAGGACTTGAAATTCTTCGTATCAACCCTGTCTGGAAATGTGCGTGGTAAATGACAATAAGGCATTCTCCCTCCTTCCCTCAAATATCGACCCAATTAAACACAGCTTGCGATATGTGGGTGCCAAGTATCTCAGCCCACCTTTTCGGTAAAAAAAGGCGTTTTCATTAACACTGCATTTTATTATTTATTATTTAGAGCTCAATAATATCATAGATTTGACTGCTTTTAATCGTTTAGTCATTAGACCATTAAAACCCACCACTAGACTGTAGTGGTAGTATGTTTAGAAATAGAAATAGAAACATTTATTTGTACAAACATGAGAGACACTGAATAAAATAGTAGGTACATACAAAGGACAAATAGGGCAAAAAACAAAAATACATTTAAACAGATGTCTCATGACTGCACCAAATACATAGGTACCGTTTCAGCATAATGCCGAGCACAATGATATTGTATATCATTGGCCGAGCACAATTACCGGGCGCTGATTTTCAAACGAGCCTATTTGGTGTGATGTCCGGATGCCATACACTATACAATAAGAAAAAAGTCATATTTATAAACTATCACATACCATAAACTAACAAGTAATAATAAGCAATTAAAATGGAAGGAGTTGGTACAAAACATATACCAGTGCCAATAAAATACAAAGAAACAGAAATACAATAATACAAGACAATGAGTAGAATAGAACTGTAATATTTTAATTTACTTTCTAATTATTGAAGGCCCAGACTAGATAAAATAAATTATTTAATAATTATGTGACACGGGCGTGATGATTCCTTGCCCACATTGGACAAATTAGGTAATCATCTTCGTTGGTCTTTTACATAATCTTCGAATTTTGTGGACCAGTCCTAGTCCAGATACGTACTTAATTATTTTTAGGTACAAGGCAAAAGTAAATTATGTAAAAGTACTGTACATAATTTGAGTAGAGTTTAGTATAATTTGAGTTGAGGAAACTTAGAAATAATTATTTTGATTTTTATTAGCTAGGTCGGTGTTTTGTTTTATTCTAATTAATTGTTTCGAAATAAAACTCGGTATGTGTTTATTACAATAGAATAATTTGGTGTCTTAAAACTGATCTGATGATACACCCTAGAGATGGGTAGTATAACTTTTCAGTTGCAGTAACCTTTTCAAGTTTAGACACATTATTACAAAATGAAATTTTCTTTTTAATTAAATATTACCGTTTATTAGAACTATATTGTATAAAATATCATATTGTATTTTAAAATTATTTTACAAGAACAAAATTAATATCAACTAATTTAAAAAAAAAAATTTGGTTAGGTATATAGACAAATTATTGTTAGCAACCATTCAATCGATCAATAAATAAACAAAGATTCATTTTAACTATGTTTTGATACTTGATTAGGTAATAATAGCCTCTTTATTCCCACTGCTAGTATTTTCCCGACGACACACATTTAATGTTGATTGATAAACAACCTTAAATTCAATAAATTGCAGTTGAATATTGAATGGCAAGTATGTCGAGATAATATAGGCCGTTTAGAAGCGATTGGAGACTAAATTGGACCTGATTGAAATGCTCCAGATTTCAACGTGCACGATTGTGACTATCATTATGTCATGACACGTCTCGAACGATCTAATGCCTTACTACCGGCTAGACGAGAATAACTAACTGAATTACTAACTGACTAGATCTACGTTATACTTGCATATATACGAGAAACTTCTTTACGAATTGCAGTCAAAGCACCATGCCATGTCGTGTAGTTTGTTCAGTCACTACCGTAGCATTATACAAAAGGAATCGGAGATAGGTAATGATTTACCCGATATCGATAGAAGTAGCACATCACATTAAAACGGGATCCAGGTATATTAAACATCAATTATCGGTATTTACTTTGCAAATATACACGTTGACTCAGCTTTTATAAATTATTGCTGCTTAACATCTGAAAAAGATGTAAGGCGACTGGGGGTAAGATGAAAAACAGGGTAACACAAAATGCCAAACACAGAACAGAGATAGGTTTTTTTAGAGATACCAAACTTATCGCACGTTTTTGTGTAGTTTTAACAGTGATGGTAACATTGCCACAGATTACTAAATAGTTAAGGCTAAGGCCGCTATTTTCTTACGTCACTCCATTCAGTGTGAGAAAAGTGCAAATTTCTAACTTGAACTTGAAAAATAAAGAATTTATTTAATTCATAGTGATATGTTATTTTCAGTATAACCTTACGCAATTCAAGCAAAGAGTTTGAGAACCTTCTCTTTAAATTTGTCCTGCTGGTGTTATTAAATAAAATTCCAACTGCACTAAAGAAGGAAAACACTAAAAAGCCCTGTACCAACCCGTCCGGCCAGCGTGGAATCAGTAGGCCAACCACAACCTATAAATAGGTGAGGCCTATATCCAGCAGTGGACGTCATTGGACTGATATGATGAGGTACTTACATAGATACGTATAATTATAAATGACTATACGTATTTGTTCACCCACCTCTATGTTTTTTCAATATACCATAGTGTCGTAATAATAATTATATAGCTACTTAAAGATGGCTGGCGCCGTCTACGTCAATTAGTCTCTTTATGTGAATAATGTGCGCAACAAACTGTCGTCTGTACTAATTTATACGAAGGACTATCAATAGGGACTAATTTGTTCATCGTTACTCATGACTGTCACCGTGGCGCAGTGGTTAAGGTGGTCGCCTCGCCACTACATCGCCGTGCTGGGTGACGTGGGTTCGATTTCCACACGAGACAAATATTTGTGTGATTCATAGATATTTGTTTCTAGTCTGGGTGTACTTTGTGTCCGTTAGTTTCATTTTTGTAAAGCTCCCCGCGACACAGGGCTCGTTCCCTAGTGCGAGCGTTGTCTTTTTAAAAAAAAAAAAAAAAACTCATCATCTCAACCCATAAACGTCCCACTGTTGGGCAGGGGTCTCCTCCAAAGAATCTGGAGGGAATTTAGCCTACAGATTTCACGTTGGTTTCGAATTTTCCGTTTCTTGTAGTGCTCTTGTCTGCATAAGGTCCCTTACTCGCTTTTTACGACACGGTTTGAGATGAAACAATGACATTATATATTCTTAATCCATCACTACACGGTAAAACTGATAAACTGATTTGTTATGATCGGCGATTTTCATTCCTACGTACTTAACCCGCATTGAAAGGAAATTCTCTATGAATTTAATTATACTCTAATTGACAAGATATTGAAATTGGCGACATTAATCTAACTATCTTGTTTACTAGTTGCCATGATTAGTACCTATATTTTCTGGTTATTTGCTTTCTTGAAAAGTCATTATACAATTATGATCATAGATCTGCGGTAGCGCGCGGATCCTAGGTCTATGATTATGATAATTAAATATAAGTTGATAACCTTACTTAAGCTAGTTGACATATTTCGTGTTTTCCATTCTATTACAGGGACATTTAATTTTACACTTTTAAAATTATGTTAATATATATAATATTATTTTTTAGTTGCTTTTGAAATTTGTACCTACCTCAATTTCAAATTGTAGAACGCGTATTATTATCACTAAACATAGTGTAAACCTAAATAATTAGGTGAAAATCTTAAATTGTAAAAACATGTGGAATACCCAATAAATAGCAAAAAAAAAACAAGCAGCACAATCTACATAAGTACCTATTCTTACTATTCATCAACAATGATGAATGAGTACCGAGTTGCTGACGTCACTCGTTCTTCGTAGGTACCTACTGTGATTACAAACACTATTGCCTTACTAGGTACCAAGTACCAACTAATTACATAGTTATTACTCTATTCTACGCCCGTATAAATCTGTTTTTTTTTACTAGGTACTACACAATTGCGACAATAGAAAATCAAGAACAAATTATATAAATTTAGTGAAACTTTAAACAATTTCATTGTGAAAATAAAAGAACTCTAATAGTTAGAATAAGTACTTTAAGTTATATAATGATAGTTGCGTATTTTATCTAATGTTGCTAACGAATACGATGTAATCGCGTTTCTGTCTAAAGTAGATACGCACGGGTTGCGGTGCGTACGTACCACAGTACCACGGAACTGGGTCAAGATGATTTTAGAATCAATACTAAGGCGTCGCTTTGTGAGAACACTACTTAGTCGAGTGTACGGGTACACGTGAGGAGCCAAATTGTTACGTCCCACTAAACAGGACAATGTATTACAAATTAGAGAGGATAGTATACTCACTAATAATATTATGTTTTTAGCTCACTCTTAACATTTACTGTTAGATTCATAAACGTTATCGAGGACTGATAACTGCTTCGCGATGACCTGCTGTATGTGGGTCGTCTAATATCTATGTACACAAGTGTCATGTTCCGAGATAATCCTGAGTACTTCGTTACTTTGTCTATTTATGACTTTGATACAATTTAAAGGTTCGTCATAGATATTTTTTCATTCCACGTTATTTATGTGAGTCACAGTCATGAATTACTGCAGACATTTTAAACTGATGACCCACCGTCATGGGTGTTATGACGAATACTTAAAAATATAATATTTACAGCTCTAATTTACATTGCACCTTGCTTACTTATAGCAAACTATGTCTTTTTGGTTACTCAGTGATGAATATCTAGAAAAGAAAGAACAATATCACGTGCGGGAGTTACGTAATCGGTTTTAGACGTAGACGGAGAAAACAATATTATTTGTAAAAGGAAAAATCTGCTTAAATACCTTTTTGGGGAAAGGGCGATTTTTGAAACAATATAAAACATGTGAGTAAACATTACTGGAAGGTATTTATGTCAATAGTTTTGTTTAGCCTCGGGAATTGTCGTGGGGTGAGTGTGGAACCGTGAAACTTTCTCAAAGATAAATCAACATTTCAGATTGTTTTGCTTACACCGCGCAAATAGTTCCCGGGATGTGCTCATCGGTTTACTTTTCCATTACATTGTGCAGCTACTAGAAATTGACTACAAATTATATAAAGGACGCAATACAACAGCCAATAACAGCCTTGCTATTTTACAAACGAAAAGTGGGTCATCGTTTTGTTCAATTCAAATATGGTAATGACATCCCATTAAGAAAAAAAATTTATTAACCGTAACATTTCAATCATTGTTGATATACCTACTCGTACTTTGAGATAAATCAACCTTGAAACATAGATACTATTTCACTACGTCGTAAACAATAATTTAAGAAACCGTTCGCTCTTTTTGAAATCAGTTAAACAAATTTAATTATATTTTTGAAGATTTAACTTCAAAACTATATGAACCAAGATCCCAGGGCTGCCAGACCTTACTTATTTTCGGAGAAATGAAATGTGTAAGAATTGGTAGTTTTAGTGTGTATTTGGAGCATATGAATACCCGCTAGTTTAGGCCGACGGAAGACGGCCAAAATACAGGTTAAACTATACTCACTTTTCTTAAAGTCATAGTGCTGATTTTTATATGTGTTTACGAGAATTTTGTTAAAAAATAATATTCAGTACTACTGGACACTTATTATGTAGGTACTTTAAAATTTATCAGACGCTTTAAAACTCCTAAAAAAGAATGTAACGTAACTTTTACATTTTCACACATTCCTCAGCTGCTATTGACTATAGCATGATGTTATATAGCATATAGCCTTCCTCGATAAATGGACTATTCAACACTAAAATATTTTAATATAACGGACCAAACAAACTAGCTCAACAGCGTTATAATATTAGTTTATAGATACTCAGGGCACAACAGCTAACTACAAAACTTAATAAAATTGTATCTACTGTAGAGTAGAACAACTAATATTTCGTGTTAATACATTCTTTAGAAACCGCGTTCCCCGTAAAAGACATAAATAAATTTAGGCATGAATTCACCGAACTCTAACGCGTGTCTCTGTGCTAGGCAATGTTCTTTATTCTGTGATGTTAGTAGGTTGCTGGTAGAATGCGCGGGCTCGGCCTTCTGACATCATCAAAGTATTACGTCACCTTCGCATGGCCACATGGGTAGTAGGAACATGTGGCTCTCGCCTTATAATTATAGTGAGTTTATGTATGCACACTAAGTACTATATTATACCAACACGCGAACCAACGAAGGTCTTTATGACGTTCATGTTTTAACTTCCTGTTATAGTTGGTATAGTTATTCTAAACACGGTTTCCTTGATTAATGTACTCGCTCTCAGTATGGTTATTTCTTATTTCATTTGTGTTAACTGGTATGCTACCAACCAAATTAAATAGCAAGTTCCTACTGCAATTTGTTGGTCATATCGTAGCTTGCCTTATTGGTTTTAGGTATATTTACGTACCTAATAATAATTATATATGTAGTACCTGTAATTTATGTAGGTATTCCTGTTATTTTTGTTTCTCGATCTACTACTATTACCTTACAGATACCTCTTAAAAACATTTTACTTGGATTATGATTGCAACAAAATATGCTAATAAGTTAGACCCACGTAATTCCAAATTCAGACCTACGTGAATAATGTTCATGGCTGATACTATCATCGGCTTTATCTTCGTCTTTAAGGATTTTAAACAAATATATTACTTATTTGTTTAAAATCCTTAGAAACGAAGATTAACACGTAATAGTTATATATATAACATAATAGTTATGAACAGCCAGATTTTTTTATAATTCAACTATGTTACATACAATAACGGATCCCTATGTCGCGGGAGACTCTACGACCAAGCAATGAACAGATACAAAATGGCATTCAGACTCAAATAACAATTTTCAATCAAACTGAAGCGTCAGATTATCTTATCCATTTGCGTAGAAGAAAGTATTAGGCGCTTTATTTTATCATACTTTTTGCTTTTTAATCACTTTTTATGGGTATATAGTAGAAAAAAAAAACTACCTTTCCATACTGATGTACACAACACATTGAACATAAGATAACATTATTTTATTAATTAAATAGGTAGGTGCTGTATTATTAAATAGTTTAATAATCAAGTAGATAGAACGGTGTTAGGAAACTCTCAGTAGGTATACCATCCTGTCAGTTGAACTCACTTGTATGAAGCGATCATTAGACGTCGTTTAGTACCAATGATGGCGCAATCTAGCGCCGAGGCGAAGACTGCAAGGTTACTAACTTTAACTAGGTAGTTCCTACTGCGAAGCTTGCCTTTTTTATTGTAGTGGGTTACAGGACTTCTGGGAATCTCGACATTCCATTAAGGCGAATTTGTAAAAATGAAAACGACCAAATTGAACTGGTCAAATATTTAAAAGTGATGACGAAATCGAAGGATCTGGTGATTCACAAACATGTTATGAATTAAACAACATACAAAAATAATAATTATATGGAACATTCATAATGTTCCATATAATTATTATTTATTATGAAAATTAAGTAGTTATTCGCATAAAATTTGGAACCAACCATACCTACAAGTACTACGAAACACAGTTCGATGATTTAAAATACCTGTACTATATCGTACCCGAAATCAGCAATCTTACGTTTGTAGTTTTTATTTTCTTTTGTATGTATGCAGTTTGTTTTGAGTACATATTGTACTTAGGTATACTATTTTATATTGGTATAAAGTAGGCCTAATAATAATACTTTGAATTACATTTTCGATTTTGTATACTAAGCTCATAATTCAGCAGCCGTACCTTGTAAACTAAAGTGTAAGTAACTTTCCGGGTGTTGTTAGAAGAGATAAAAGAACTTCGGAGACAAGTTGCTGACTAGTTCACTCGTTGTATTAGCCAACAGTCAGAAGGAACAGAAGTTGTAATATTAAAAAGGTGAAGATTGTGTCTGTTGGGGTGAACATGCTAATACCAACAGAATGGTTTCTGCAATATAATATAAGTGTCTATATTTAATTTGACAAGCAATGATATTGTATGATCATTGTTGATAAGGTTATATTGACTGGCCTGTTGGTTTAGTGGAAATCTTTGTGCATAAAGGTTTGTTCTGTCTGTCTGTCTGGGTGTAATTTTTCTATAATATGTATGTATTTACAAAAAAAAATGTATTTATGTAGTATATCAGTTGTTTAGTACCCATAACACAAGCAAATATAATTGCTAACTTTGGGACTAGGTGGCGCTGTGTGAATGTGGTAGAATATTAATATTATTACAAGAATACCTAATAGAACATATATAGTATATAAATTTTATAGTCATTTAGTGCGATTACTACTTAGGTCAGCCCTATCTCAGTTCTGGGACTGGTCGCTACAATAAAATATTCTTACTTTCTGTCAATTGTGAGACAACTGACCTTACTAAATCCATTACAAATTGCAGCGTCAAGCAACTAGGACACTTATCTTCTACAACTGATAGCCTAAATTCAAATAACCCAAAAGTTGTAGACAAATGCGACCAAGTAAATTGGACAGGTGCGTAATTCCACTATTGATATCACGTCGTTTCTTACAACCCTACAAAACTATTTGTAACAGTCCTACAATTTTATGAAAGAAACCGGTTGTTTTGACCCCCTAATCTGAGCAAATACAATTTGGATAAAGAAGTCGAACAAAGAGTCAGACTTTCACATAATTTGTATTTATATCGTTTAGGCAACTGGAAGACAGTTGACCTGCAAACACTTGAGATTTTAGTCTTTGACGTTTCAATACCAAAATAACGGTTAGCGAATACATGTCGACGCTTGAAAGGCAAAAATGACCAAGCGACATATTGGTAACTTTACACCAGAGCAGTTTAAAGTTTTTTTTTGAAGAAAAAAATTCATATAAAATCGCCTATTAATAATAACTACTTGATTCTAACGAATTTTTAATGCTATTTGAAGGCTTTATCAACTGGCATTTAAAGATTATGAATTTTCTCAATAGTTTAGGAAATAGTGTCGGTTGGTTAAAATTTTAACAAAAGCTCAAACAAGTAAAAATTACTTACCGACAGCAAAATATTAAGATCTAACAAGTAAATTTAGCTAAATCTATTTTTTTTATAATTGAGTTTGAAGCAAAATAACGCATCCAGAAGTAATACACGTTTGTCATTTAGGTAAAATTATTTAAATAGAAAACACAAACACTTTTCAACTAGGCAGTTTTAGTTATACTACAAATTAAATACGGTTCGTGTAGGATTTTTTCGAACAAGTAACAACGAATGTAGATTTTAGTACGCAAAATCAAAAACTTTCGAACAAAGGTTTTCGATGGATATCATCATCATCAACATCATCCTTCTCCGTGTGGTAACAGAGATAAAGAATTTATAATGCCACCACTCCCTGTCATTCTCGGGATGTCGCAAGAGGCGACTAAGAATAAATAAATCGCACTATAGCAACTGCGCTAAAGAAGGAAAACACGACACAAACCCTATACCAACTGTCTGGCCAGCGTGGTATAAAGGCCAGATTACCTCCCATGAACCATAAACCACAGAATAGGCCCCCCATTCCCAGCATTAACAGCGGGAGTCCAGGTAGCGGTAACAGCGGGATAGGGGATGAGAAGAATCTCCAGGCTACGGGAAATGGCTACCAAAAGTGACCCTGGCTACGTATAACGGACGCTCTCTAGGGCTGGACCAACATGACACCGAACTCGAGGAAGAACTAGGTCGCTTAAACTGGCACATATTGGGTTATCTAAAGTCCGTAGACAGGGAGAGGACGCGATGATCCTTGAGTCAGGTCACATGTTCTACTTTCGGCAAGGTGTTCGGGCCCTTCAGGGTGATGTCGGTTTTCTGGAGAACAAAATACTCGCTTTCAACGTTGTAGAGGTCAGCAGTGTGTTGATAAGAGTACCTCATACTAAAAATCACCGACAGAGACTCCCTGAAGGTGGTATAGGTATGACCGACCTCGAAGCCATGTATGAAGACATGCACTTAATGATACCATCAAGGCTCACAATAACGTTGTTATGGGGGATTTCAATGCCAAAGTGGGAGTACAAAAACGCGGCAAAATGAAAATTGGATACTATAGTGTGGGGCGCCGAAATCACTGGGGGCAGATGCTGATCAACTTTTTGGAGTCACATTGGCTCTTCTTAATGAATTCTTCCTTTTGAGAAGAAGACATATCTTGTGGTAGACCAGCGATTGTCTTGGCATCGAACTAGAAAACTCATCTGGTTATTCAAGACATTGAGACATGTCACTCCGGTGTCTCTATTAAACCTACGAAAATAAAACTTCTCGAAAATAAAACTTCTCGAACTGGAGCGCACACAAAGAGGACTTCTGAAGGTGATGTACTTTCAACCATTTAGATTTCCAACTCAAGATCTTTACTGTCAATGCGGCCTCCTTACAGTGAGGAAGTTATACATCCTCCATGCCGTACTCAAGCTACATAAAACCATTCCCTATGATCCTCATCGTCCCCAAAAGAGAAGAAAATTTTGTGTTGCACCAACAGTTCGTATAAAATCCACATATGCAAAAAGACAATATGTCTACCAATCGGCTGTATTATATAATAAAATTAACAACGACGTAAATATTTACCATCTGACATATAGAGAATGCAAAAAGTCTCTTACAGAGTGACTCAGGATGAAGACCTATGACGATATTGAAAATCTCTTTCACAGTAACACCTAAGTAATTCAACGTTACCAACGTACGTAGTACATATATACCTACATGTAGAAGCACACACATTGAAAGATAAAAATCCCACAAACACACACACACTTTTCTTTCTCTTGTATCATGTCTTTTTATTTTATTTTGTTATTCTTTTATTTTGTCAAAAAATGTTGTCAAAAAAGACTTGTAATAACTTGTAATAAATAACACCTAGCAGCAGCCATATATTTGCATAAAAAGTGACTTCAAGAACTTGTGTAATATTGTACTTTAGTTATTGCAAATAAATTATTCTTATTCTTACTTATAGACAGTGGACCTGGTGAATCCCCGATACCGTGACGGTGAACGCGAAATAGGCTTTACCATGGCTGACAGAAGGCATATATTGAGAGACGTCAGGGTGACCTATAGGTTTAATAACAGTAGTGATCACTGACTTGTCTGAGGCGTTTTAAATATAGACTTTAGAGCGGAAAGGCCGGCTTTCGGCTCTGAAGTGTGGTTAATTCTACTCTTCGACCCACCGCGCCTCAAATTGCATTGGGATACGAAAAGCTCCAACTGGAGCTTCAAAATCGTTGCGACCTGCTGAAACCCATGGACAACCAACACTGTAGTCAAAACGCTATAAGAGGTGTCTCGAAGGGTGTTTATAACCGGTAAAAGCGTAAAAAGGCAACCTAAACTCTCACTTCAAAATCCGCGCCATTGCGGCTGTGATTGAACAAATTCTCGAGGAAATGAGGGTCTCTATAAACGCCTTTATGCATCAGGGACGACCAACCCTATGAGACCCAGCGATGTTGAACACAGAGCCCCACTCACGCGCCATTACACGAAAGACATCCGTGATGTCAAACAGGGCGATGTCAAAGTTGCTCTTGAGCAACTTAAGAACAATAAGTTTCCAGGAGATGATACAGATGACAGAAATTACGACAGAGCACCTTAAAGCACCCGGGACTCCAATCCTGAACGAGCTAGCGAGTCTGTTTAATTCCGTCATCCGGAGAGCGGGAGCGGGAGTGCGCTGGTTTTTTTCTTCAAAAAAGGCGACATAACCTTGCTGAAGAACTACAGACCCATCTCACTCCTGCCACATCTACAAGTTATTCTCGAGAGTGTTCACAAATCGCCTCGCCAGAAGACTCGACGAGTTTCAGCCACCAGAAAAAGCCCGGTAACGAAAAGGCTACAGTGCCGTAGACCACACCTATACTGTTCGGCAGATTGTTCCAAGGCGTACAATCAACCGCTGTGTATGGCTTTCGTGGACTAGGAGAAAGCCTTCGACTCCATCGAAACCTGGGTGGTTCTGGGTACTTTGCAGCGATGTCGTATCGATTGGTGCTATATCGAGGTGCAGAGTTGTCTCTATGAAAGCGTCACTATGACTGTTCAGAACCAGGAGCAAAATACCAACTTCATCGAGTTGCATCGAGGGGTGAGACAGGGGGATGTAATAAGCTCTTCATCTACGCGATCAAAGACGTCTTCAAGACGCTGAACTGGACTGGACGGGGCATTAACAGTAATGGCGAATACATCTTACACCTTCGGTTTGCCGACGATATCGTCATCGTGGCAGAGTGACTGGAACGGTTCAGCGAAATGCTGGGCAGCCTAGATGGAGCCCCTCGACTTGACGTGTGTGATAAAATTCGGAACGAGGCAATCCAACAAAGAACTGCAATTACCGACATAGCTCGTATAATAAACAAGCTGAAGAGGCAAAGGGCTGGTCATATCTGCAGGAGGACCGATACACGATGGAGTACACACAAGTGTAGTGTAGTACGGCTCCCAGCTAGGTGGACTGATGACATAAAAAAGGTCGCTGGGTCGTACTGGATGAGGAAGGCGGAGGACTGAGTGTTATGGCGCGTATTGTGAGAGGCCTATGTCCAGCAGTGGACTGCAATAGGCTGATATGATGATGACCAACTTCATACCAGCCCTTGCAGTAATATACACTCAACCACTTAACGATTGTGGACCTTCATCTGATGAGGGACGAATCGGAGCATACTCCATCACGCTACTCTAGAGCAAATTTTTCGCGACGAAGGGCACTTTGTGCAGTGCGCGGGAGCACGCGGGTTATCTATGCGACAGTTTCATTAACACAAATCAAAATTTTTCTTACCAACCGCCAATAAAAATCTTTTTTTGGCGCGCATAAGCGACAAAACAAAATAAATGCAACAGGGATCAGCTCGTTTTTATACAAATTTTATATCAGAAATAGTTAACCAAGTCACGAAAACAATAAACAAACGGTAGGTAAAATATGACCAAACGACAATATTATATTCTTTTTAGGCAGGTCAAATCTTACTATATAACATTTTAAAGTACTTTGCATTTAGGAAAAAAATACTAACTAAATGAAAATGAGTACATAATTAAGGTGAGTCAAAAAATCTTAAATGGTAAAAAAGATATAATAATAACCGGGTAAAAATTCTTAAGCAATATTTATAATCGAGATACCGTAAGGCAAAAAATACTTTATTTATAAATGCATTTAATCAAGTCAAGGCAAAAATGACTAAATCTAAAAGTTAAAATCAAATACCCTACCAAGTGAAAGTTTTACATAAATCGGTAAATTTTCTGTCGCTTAGTCGCCGAAAACTGCTAAAATGTGACGTTTTTTAAATTACCAAGCGACAACAAAAGTCATCGTAGCGGTATGAGAGTATGATCATTCGACGCGGAAAAATTCGCTGATTTCAATAATATATATAACTCAATATCGCCCAAAATGTCGCTTGGTAACTTTTGCCTTTCAAGCGTCGATGTGAAGCATACATAAATGACGCTGCATATTAAAAAAAAATTGAAAAAATTAAAAGATTATTAAAAGGACGTCCCTATCAAGAGGATCAATCAGGCTATGGTTTTAATCTACACACGTGGAGAAAGAGACTAATGCATGTCGAAAGCTTTCAACTATCGTAAAATTAATAAATCTTGTGCAAATAAATAATCAGATAGGTAGATTGTTCTTGTTCAATGATTGATCTTGATTTTTACAAGTAGGTCGCTTTTAAAAAAGTTTGGAATCTTTTACAGTTGGAGTCGTGAGACAATATTACCAGGCAATGATAAATCTAAAGTGGACTTTAGCTCTATCTATCCTTGAATGTTTAATCTGTCAAAAACACGCAAAGGAACTGTGGCCTCGTACGACTCGGCTTAGGCTCGGCTCGCCCCCAGGATCTCGCCCCGTGTGATAAAATGCTCCACTCGCCCCCTTTTTTATTATTTTGGTGTAGTGACTCATCCCTTGCCACGGGGCGAGTTAAAAATCTACATTTAAATAATTATTTTGGTGGATTGAATCGCCCCTTGAGGTATTTCTTTTGAAATTTAACCTGAAATGGTACAGTTAGACAGAAAAATGTTCACATATGAAATAATGTCTGTAATCTCACCAATTAGTGACACTAAGTTTTTGCTACCTGGTTCACCTATTATAACAAAAGGAACCGTTTCAAGGGTCTAATAAACAAAAGCTTTGTTAAAATATGTCACCGTCGGAAGAGTCGTATATATAATGCTTTCTCTTTGTAAGTTCGTATTATAATGTGGAAGGGATGTGTTTTGCGATATTTGCTTATAGGTTTAGTAGTGCCTAGTGACATCGAAGTGCAACGGAATACGCACGACATTGAGATTGTGTAGGTATAGTTTTGGATAGAAAGTCAAGATAAGTTTGTATTACAATCGTATTTTAATATTTTATTCAAATTAAATTTGCAAAACAGTTATTAATTACGTCTATACTTTTTGTTTGACTTTACTTGTTACTAGCTTTTGTCCGCGACTTCGTCCGCGTAGATTTCGATATTACATAGATCTTTGTTTTAAGTGCAATTCATGAATTCCACAACACCCCACTACAGGAGTTGAATTTCTTTATACGTCAATATAGATAACATTTTCGTAATCAGTGTCCCTGAAAACCTTGAAAACGACATCCATATCAATTTCTACAAATTTTCACACCTATTTCATCCCTTAGTGTAAGTTTTTCAAACACCAAAAATAACCCATCAACTCACTTCTTAACTGAAGTTCTAATCGCGTATTATCCGTCCATAAAAGCCTAAAAAATAACGACTTAGTACTTAGTTTTCAAACGTCTTTATCACAATTTCCTCCCCTTTCTTAAAAATTTTACCCCCTGAGGTCCCATCCCTATCAAAAATATTAAAAACAACATCTTAAGTTCCTATCCCTATACTAATTTGCAAAACGTTAACTTCAAAACAAAGATCTTTTCATACAACGTTTCATCCCCAATTTCACTCTCCCAAATTTTGTCAAAAATATTGATGAGGGTATTTTTTATTTTGATAGTAAGTAGTACCCTAAAACAATTTTTTAAATCTATAAGTTAAAAAACAAAGAAGTTTCATACAATCGTTTTTATCCCTTTTCACCCCTTAGAGGTTTTTTTTTACACCTCTAGACATTAGGACAAACACCCCCTACAAATTTCAAGTCGCTACGACCAGCGGTTTAGGCTGTGTGTTGTCTGTCAGTCAGTCAGTCAGTCAGGACAAAGCCTTTTATAATATGTATGGATTAATTGGATATTGGAAACCATAGTCTGTCATAAGATTACAACCTTTGAAAATATAAATAGAGAAATAATGACACTCATGTCGCCGCCATTTCGTTTACTTGTTAGTAACTACTGACCATTCAATACTTCTTCAGTAGTGATTATGTTTTATTATAATTAAATTATTGCCTTTTAATAAATTTAACATAAGGTAATAATTTTGTAAATTTAACAACACATGCATAGCTATTTCAAAGATAATAAATAATATTTTTTAATAACTAAAAACAATAAATAAGTCGTGGTCCAAACATGACTTTTGTTAAGTCGCAAAAAGGAGGTACTATATTGCTGAGAGCTGGACACATATACCACAAAAAAGAAATTTAACTTCATGTGTCCTTTTATTCCGATCTTCACCATCCAAATCCATAGAATGCTCTACTGAAGTTTTAATAAAAATATTTAAAAGTCTTTATTGCTGACAGTACTTTTAACTTACTAAACAATCGGGGGCGATTTGGGGTATCTAACATGCAAGGGGGCGAGTTACAACATTAAAGTAATCAGGGGCAAGATCCACGGGGCGAGCCGAGCCTAAGCCTACGACTCTTCGGGGTAAATAATAGATCAGTGGCCGTTATGTAAGTACAAAGGTAATTTGAATAGGTAATACTTTGGGTATTTTATGGACACGATATTTGTAAATTATATGCTGACCCTTACGGGGAACGGTGCGGGACCGATCCGCCACGATATGGTACCGCATGTTACGGTGTACTTAGCGTAAATAATACCTTCAATATTTTATGCTATGGAACCAAACGGGTTAGAATCGATGGCAAAATAGAATTTCAGATCATTTTCTCTGTTTTGTTAAAACATTATCATTTCATTGGTTGCAAAGTTGCAAGCGGCAAAACGTAGCTCGCTTTGGCGGCAATTAGGTGGGGCCTATGGGTGCAATGGACGTCATCGGGCGGATATGAATATGATGTGTACGGAAAGTACCTAGTACGTAACGTGGTTGGCTAACTAGCGAAGTGCTTCCAAGTTTCGGTGATGATTCGGGGTGGCCAAACTTTTTGACCAGTTGTATTCGATCCTGCCTTTCGAAAAAATATTTTTTTCGCTTGCCGTTGCATGGTCTCCACTAGAAATCTTTATGACCGCATTGGTCTGTTCTCTACATTATTTTGAGCAAGTTGAGAACTCACACACATTCTTCAATACTATGTAGAATACGAGCATACAAGTTATCTCTATGTTTTCCTTTCAATAATAATAATATACAATAATATCTATGATAAAGAAACGTCAATAGGTCTTGATTTCGAGCTAGATCTGTGACTTATCAGGTCACGTTGGGGTATCTCTAGTGTAATAATAATTTAATAATTATAAATCTATGTTAATATTATTTAATGTAGTGTAGTAAGCAATTTAAGTCAGATAGGAGTAATAAGTAATGTAAGTACAGATGTAGGTTAAGTTAATAAAATTATGTTTATTAGTTTATTTCAGTAGATAAAATTTTACTGCTAAAACATACCGCTATTCACACTTCTAGATGCTTATATTATGAATAAAACTGTATTCCAGGTAGTTACGTAATTTTGTTTGCTAGTATTCAACCCGAAATTATTAATAAAAATATCAATCTTTCGAAATTTTCTAAAAATATTTTTAACAGGCGCTTACAGTATATAAAAAATCCTTTCAAAGTTTTAACTTTCCTTGTTTTAACTTCGGTATTTGTCAGACTTCAGTTCATTTTATAAGAGCGACAGTTTCGACATCACGAGAAAATTAAGCCTGTTACTTACAAAATTTTAATTTTTGCCTTCAGTAATTTTAGGGCAAAAGCTAGTAATTAAATAAATAAATATTTTTTAAAAATAAATCATTATCTGCAAGCTGAAACATTTACACATAACTTAAAAACATACACAGCTAACCTATTAAAAGAAAAAAGAACCAGATACTCTATTTACAGGGAATTCCTATAAATAGAATATCTGATTAAGATCAGATTCCTGAGGAGTAATTTTATGTGTGCCAATACTTCTGCAATACAGTAAAAAAATCCGAAAATCGTTTAACCGAAAATATATTTGAGGGGTTATCTAATGATACGCCTGGTCTCGTAGCCAGAGTTTATGTCAGACTGACGTTATATAGAGATTTTACACCTACCTACCTATATATGAATATTTTTGTTCTATTATATAGCTATACCGTTACCTACCAGTACCTATCTTAAGAAATTGAAGATACCGGCAGGTAATCACAGAAAAAATGTGAAAAATTGCATGTTCGCACAGAACCCTCTGTGCGCGATACGCAACTACCACTACTTTTTAACTTTAAACTTTCGTAGGCAGTGTTTTGAATATTTAATTCAGAAATATCGGTCTGTAGTCGAGCGTTGTTTATCACACAGATGACAGACCAATGGGCCTTTAGAAAACACTAGAATAAGCGTAATCTTTATAGCGAATTTTAGATATTAATAATATTAATATAATATTCTACCACATTCACACAGCCCCATCTAGTCCCAAATTAATTATATTTTCTTGTGTTAAGGGTACTAAACAACTGATATACTACTTAAATACATTTTTTTTTGTAAATACATACATATTATAGATAAATTACACCCAGACACAGAACAAACCTTTATGCTCATCACACAAAGATTTGTCCTGGGTGGGGATCGAACCCACGACCTCCGGCTTAGCAGTCAGGGTCACTAACCACTAGATAAACAGGCCAGTCAATATCATATTAAATCATTTGTAAGCTCGCAGAACTCATAAACCACGACAAACGAAATTTTACAAAGGTTTTGTGACCTTTCAGAGAACAAACATTCAGTGGAGTTAGCTCCCTACTTGAGAATTCTCAAACAGTATAAAGTGGCAGTCGTGGTTCATAAATTTTACATTGAAAACGGGCCTATGAGTTTTTTGTGTATACTTTGATAAACCAACTTTTTTATTTTCCTCAAGGTAATTCCACGGTACTGGCATATTCAGAGGGACTGTTTTATTATTGATCAGTTTAGCTAAAACGACGCATCGTTACATAATTCAAGTTATTTACTGAAAAATGCCTGAAATATTCGTTTTAAGGTAGACCTTGAAACGAATGCTAAAGTTATTAAGCATAAAATAATGGATCCTTTTTTAAATTCGTCAGATATTACTCATGAGAGCCTATTCGGATGTCGACACTCGACTTAATCAATTTTATTGTCGTTGTTAAATGTTAAAAAATAACAGCGACCATATTTAAATATATTATATATAGAATTTCTATAGTCATAATCACTCGTTCACGAGCATAACGCATGGACCAGCCATCATTCTCCTCAACCATATTTGAGGGAGGAGAATGACCCGGCCAATACGACACCACAAGCAATGACAATTTAGAGAGCATGACAATCGCAAACATGTGCTTATGAAATTGAATGAAAAATATCGCCTCCTTTTTAACACTCCCTTACTATTTCCACAGATATCCATTCTCCACAGATATTCTCTAACAAACTAATTAATAATTAAATCTTTCGTCATCAATACAATCCAGGTCTCACTGCTGGACACGGGTCTCCTATAAAGATTTCGAAAGAAATTTAGCCTACTATACCATGATTGGTATAGGGTTTTGTTTCGAATTTTCCCATTGAATGTTGTATTACTTGGTCACTATTTCATTTGACAGTGGTTTTAACTGTCTAGAGGTTAAAGGCACCTGACATTACAGTTACTATAAATTACTGTATACCTTGTTTTCTATAGGCGGTAAAATAACAATTTAATGGTTCAAAAGTAAGTCAGAGAGTCAAACGGTCGAATTTTATATTATTTTAAATGCCTATGTACAAAGCATACTTCCACCTGCCATCCGTATACACCGACCATATTAAAATAATAACTAATTAGGTACTATGATGCACGTTGTTCATTGCAGGTGCGTCTACGAAACTGATTATAATCAAAATGTTTTAAATATTATATTTATATCTGTCCATTAATTATAATTAAAGGACAGAATGCAACGTTTATTTTTGATTTTCACCGTGGGTTAGTGTTAGTGGTTAAGGTTTGCCTCGCCACAGTTATCACCGTGCCGAGTGACGTGGTTTTGATTCCCAAACGTGACATTTTCTCTGTGGTGGGTGTACTTGGTAATTAAAATTTTTAATATTATTCTCGTGCCCAGCAGTGGAATGTTAATGGGTGGCAATGATGAATGATTATAAAATTATTTTAAATCAACTGTGTAGGTAGACTATAGTGGGATAATTTTATTATAGATATACAGTATTATTGAGATTACTATATCAAAATACATAAACGGTCTCTGACCGCATGGTTTCAGAACAAATTCCTCCCAAGAACTCTTAGGATATGAAATTAGCTTTAAATAAGGAGCGAAAATGGCTTTTAGTGTTCGGCAATGCACTTGTGATTCTCCTGGTGCTCTAAGATTCATTCAGGTGCCCACGGTTCTAGGTATGTACCTATGGCACTATAGCCCAGTAAATCCACAAACGACTAGACTATCCTTTGTTCCAACATGTTTAGTATGCTATCGGGGCTGCTACACAGCTTCAATTAGAAGTACACTCCTCTAATCAAGCTGCAGCTTGGAGAATATAAATAAAGTCAATCGGAACACTTTTGTTTTATGCGCATTGTTAGCACCATGGTATAACATTCTATTGTGTATTTTAAAAACAATGGGTGAATGTATTAACACGCATCACTTGAGAATCGAATTGGCTAATTTCGTTTTTATTGTATTCAAGATTGGACACTGTCTGGAAAATCCACGAAAAAGCTCAGTAATTCCGAAGGCATTTTCGTGTGAAAATTTCAGTTAATACGAACACATTACAGTATGAAGACGGGGTGGGTTAAGTAGTAGTAAAATAATTATTAAAAAGTGACTATCTCAGCTATGTTTAGTATACCTAACAAATAAACATTCACCAAAATGGTTAAAAATGTATTCACAATCACTCGCGGCTTAAGACCGATTAAGGGTGGTCAGGATTAACACATTATTTCTAAAAGTATTCCACCGCGGACTAAAGAGCAAGGCAACCAGAGAGGCAGAATAAAAAAAAATCATAATCATTTATTCTAGAATAATACTATACGAAATAAATGTAACAGAGATCCGAACAGGATTTTAAAGGTTTTAACCATTTTCGTTTGAAAACTACTAACACCTTCACCTATCTGAAACCAACTTCAAGTTGAATCTTCATCATCATCTTCATTCATTCACAATCATTTCAACCCATAAACGTTCCACTGCTGGGCACGGGTCTCCTCCAAAGAATGTGGAGAGAATTTAGCCTAGTATAGGTACCTCGCTGGCCAGACGGATTGTTATAGAGTTTGTTTAAAATTTTCCTATTCTCGCAGTGCTCTTGTCTGCATAATAATATGTAACCATATCCCTTAGTCGCCTTTTACGACACCCATAGGTAGAGATGGGGTACTGACATTATGTATTCTTAATCCGTCACTACACGGATAAAGTTAAATCCTTATGTCTTTAGTATTTTCTGTCCCCAACTACACAGTAAGTACAACAAACAGAATATTGACTTGGTACCCCATCGTCTGTAAAAGCGCATCAGCACTAAGTCCAGTACTTAGTAGTAGTTTCCCTTTTCAGACATTCCAAATAATCAAATAAATATTTCACTAGCGTTAGGAACATATATACCTATCTTATAATATAGCATGCTATAGGTAAGTAAGAATACTGGCGAAAGAACAAAGGATTTATTGGTGTGTGTACTCATTGTGTCGGTGTCGCCGCGCCATCGCGTCGGTAATTAATTAGATAGTTTAGATAATTATAACAACTAATATATTGATAATGTCAATGACATTTTGGTAGAGGTAGTGTAATGAAGTATCAACCTCTCACAGAATATCAACGCTAAGTATCAAATTTATTACAAAATAAATATACAAGAAATATACAATATATAAAAAACATAGTATTTGTCATCTAATTTATTAAGATATATAGTAAAGATATATAATAATAACTGAACTAAATATATTTTTATGAAACACAACTAAATAGTAATAAATAACAAAAAAAAACAATAAAACAATCTGTGTGTTATCGATGTATTCACAGCCGAACGGAGAACTGAGTCTAACTATTATTCTGTGTCTACCCACTTACTTTGTATGTAATTAGCAATTAACTTTATATAACAAACTTAAATATCCAAGAAGTAAATATAATTAAAAAAATTTAATAACTCGACTGCAAAGAATCAACAGAGAGCAACGCACTAAAAAGACCGTAATTTTTTTGTAATATACCTAATTAAATTCAATATGTGTGATCACAAATATATACAATGTTATGTATATATTTGTGATCTCCTTTTGATTCTCTTTATTTTGGCACCAAAATCTATAGGTTTAGTTTAAAAAAATTTTACTTCCTACAATTTGGCGTAAAAAGCCCGCCGTTTAAGTCTTTTTATTCTTAAAACCTATCTAAGGACACTTGGGTTTACCTAATTGTCAAAATCCATTCAGCCGTTTGGAAGATTCGTGGGAATAAAGAAACTTACAAACATACAAGATACGCGCGAAAAACGTCCTGACCTTCGGGTAAAAAAGTGTAAAACGATGAATCCCGGTGAACGGAAAAACCGGTACTGATTTATGATACACTGTAAATGAAATAATTTATTAAGCTGTTTGTATTGATATTAATTAACTACAGAAAAAAAAAATACTGTTTCATTTCGTCTGGTGACTGCGGAGTTTTCCCAATCAATGTTTTGCCTTTTCCTCTCTGTTTCCTTTTTGGTAGGCAACGGCTAGGTTATTTTCGCAATCAATGCTAAAAGAACATAGCCATGTAAATAGGCGGTGGTTACCACTTACTTATCATCAGGTGTTCCGCAGAATCGTCTGCCACGTGGGTCGGGCAAAAATAAAAGCTATCTTTTCTTTGCAGTTTGGCTTGCATAATAAGTGTTTTCCCTCTTGTTCGCTTGCTTTAGTACGGAAGTGGCGAATCTTTTCGACTGATAGACCAATTTTGTTAAGACAATTTTTTATCCCCGTGCATAACTACGACAAAAATTTACGTTTATCAAAACTTGAAATATTAGGTATATGAACGATGTATGATGGATCGTTATTTTGGTAGTTCTATGTCTAGACAAATTAACTTTTGTTCATAATAGTAAGATCCGTGGAATTAATGAAATGAAAGAATGAATGAAATCTCGTTTATTCATCTAGGTTACAAGGTAACACTTATGAAAGTCAAGAATGTAGCAGGTTATCCGAAAAGTAGTGTCAGCAAATTTGCCTACGACACCAAGTAGACACCCATTCTTTAGTTCTTCATTAGTACATAGCATATGCCAGTATGCCTATTTATAAAAATAAACTTATGCTCGCCAAGTATACTTGCACAAACTTAGACTAGTGCAAATGTGCAAGTCTACAACAATTTAAATATGTGCATATTCTCGTCATACACATGTTGAAAGTATAATATCTACTTGGGGCGAGCATTACACGTTACAAACGTACATTAGGTAGGTACTATTAGTTTTTTTTTAATGTGATAATGTTATGTAATATAAGTACATTTAAATAATAAGAGGTAGCAATTGAATGTATGCTGCAATAAAATATTGAGAGCCCGGAATTTCGCAAGGGATTAATAACAAAAGCTGCCGCTTGTTGGTTTATAGAGAACGCAAATGGGCAATTAATTATAATCCGTCATTTTATATTTTACTTCACAATAAATGTAATTATTAATTATTCTTATGTACTTAGGACAATGATATTGTATGTTAAAACATACAATATCATTGACTTAGGAATGGAAAATATAATGCAGTCTCGAATAAATTACACGTGTTCGAAGCAAAACGATCCAAAAACAAAAATAGTGTTTATTCTAGAAATATGTACCATGTAGGTACAAAGTATCACAGAAAATACACATTTTAACGTAGACATGTCAAATAATAATAATATATATTTACCATTTTATTCGATTTCATTACACCTTTGATTCGAATATTATTGGTTTATTAATTAGCAATAATTTGCTACCGTACGTTGAGTCACAGGAAATTGTCCCATAGCAAGATACGAATAACGATTATTTATTAATAACATAGGTTAGGTTCTCCTGACTCTTGTAGCGTATCATTATCAAATGCTGGAGAGGCTTTTATGTTTAGAATTCTTTTGATCAAACATCATAAGGGTCATCTCTCTTAATGATGTTCAAAAGTCAATCAACCTACCGAACAAAGATTTTATTTTTACATGGAAAGCCTAGATACCTTCGCAATGACTACCTACATAATGCGTGTTGTTTACGAATAAGTTTGTTTTTACAAGGGTCGTCTATTGAATTCGTAATCAAAACAGCGAACAGCAACCCTTAAACATTTTTTTAATTTATTCGACAGTGCTATTTATAGCACACAAGTAATCTTATACTTTGATACTCAACTAACTCTGAATTAGAATACGAACAAAGTTTTTTGAAGTGAAAATGGAAAGCTGTATGATATAAAAATAATTTTACGGCCGCATGTAAAATTCAAAATTTCGGTCGCCGGAGCAAAGTTTATATTTCCATAATACATTTTGCATTCTGAGTCAAGAAGCTTCCCCGGCATTGTGAGTTCAACGAATCGGTTAGTTATAATAGCGAACATCAATTGCCTACCAACTTTAGTATTTCGTGTTCATAGTATCAAATGGTTAAACATTTCAGTCTAAACTTAACTGCCGCTCCAACTTATTAATACTTATAATTCAAGATTTATGTATTAATTAATTTATGATTATTGATTTATTTATTTATGTCCAGCAGTGGACTGCAATAGGCTGAAATGATGATGTTGATGATGATATTTTGGGCAACCTAATTTCAGTCCTGCTTATTTCCTCTAATAGAAAATAAATATTTCGATAATTTATGAAACAATACATGCGTTACAAATTTTATAAATAAACGCCAAACACATAGCATAAGGACAAAGTGAATAGCAAAAAATTCTTACTTTTGTAGGACCCAAATTACGGACAAAAAATAGAAAAATGATCGATTTCCTCACATCACGGATATATAATTATTATATATAATATATCATCATATCAGCCCAATAACGTCCACTGCTAAACATAGGCCTCACCTAATTTCCGCCACAGCGAGCGATTTTGTGCCGCCCGCATCCAACGGCCACCCGCAATTTTTACCAGATCGTCGGTCCATCTGGCGCCCCACGCTGCGCTTTCCAGTACAATAATATATAATTATTATATATTATTTAATCATGTATAATATATCATATATTATTATTATATTATTAATTCTCTCTTGACACTGAATGATTCATACCAGTGAGTAGGTACTATTATTTATTCTGTGCCAGTGGTGTAAATTTTGAAACATAGGTTCCCTTCGATGTTTATTTTTTTAACCAATCACTTGGACAAACAAGACCAATTGAAATCCTATTATACAAGGAAAAAGCATAAAAGGCTGGTATTCGTGGCATCCACCCTAACTAATTTAAAGTTTACTTACCTATAATTCGGCTGTTATCGACCATCGTGACCCGTTATAGAAAGAGATCTTTGGTAAACCTAATAGAATAGTATATAATCGTGGTACGACAACATCGAAACTTTAATTACAAATTTTCCTGAACTCCTGAAGCGTGATGACGATGACGGGACAAAATAGTTACCTACCTCGTCGTTGAGCTAGTGTAATCGTATACATTCACTTGTAATCGTGTTAAGTGAAAACGTGGTAACTTATAACCGAGTATAATATAGAATCACACTTTTTTTTCCCGTTCCCGTCCCGGCCAAGAAGATCACTCGAGACAAGGAAAATTCAAAAAAAAACCCTATACTAACCCGTCTAGCCAGCGCGGTGTAGTACCTAACTAGCTAAATTCCCTCCAAAATGTTTGGAGTAGATCAGTGCCCAGCAGTGGGACATTAAGTTATCGTAATGATGATGATGATGATGATAAGTAACATAATTATGTAATAACTGCCGTTAGTAGACATAATTGGCAAAATAATCCAAACACCCTCCTTCCGAGCTGTGTTTATGTAGGGATTCATCCTACTGAAACAACGTTTGTATATCCCACAGGTTAATTTGGTTTGTAAAGTAAATAAATAAGTATCACAAGGTGGATATTACATAGTGGATATTGGACTGCCTCGGTGGCGCAGCAGGAAGTGTATACGACTGCTGTGAGAGGCCCCGGGTTCGATTCCCGCGTCAGGTAAAAATGGTATTGGGTTTTTCTATCAGGAAATTCCAGTATTTAGATTTTTCCGGAGTTTGGTAAGCAAATATTCCCGGTTGATGACAATAGGCTCGCTCCCTATTTCATGGGACCAAACATAGCTGGCGAAATGTGGGTGTGATACACCTCTGCCTACCCCATCGGGGAAAAAGGCGTGATGCTATGTTTATGGATATTCCATTCAAGGAGGGCGCCATGTAGGAAGTCGTATATAAACCATCGCGTTATTAAAGGTTACTCTGAACTAAAAATAAATTATTATATAAGTGTAACTAATTTGGGCAACCATATTTTTTTTAATTTCAAAGGTCGTGTTAATGTACCAACAAAAATATGTATTCCAGTCACGAAATTTGAAGTGTAATAACAACAGTTTTGATCAACTCCAAATTACTACGATGAGGCAGCCTTCGCTGCTTCTCACTCCATCTCTCTCTTGCCATAGATATTACGCTTTGAAAGAAAAGGATGGAGTATCTCTAAATTTAACACGTAACATTGCCAAAGCCTTGGCAGAAAAGGGAAAATTAGAAAGTAATTGGCTACGGCTGTAGACCATTATAGACTCTGGTATTAAGCAACTGCTTCATTTGTATCAAAATTAATATCATCATGATTATCATAATAGAACTTCACTATAAATACAAATAAAATATTACTTGTAATATAAACCTGTTAGAAATTAAGATGTCTTTACAAAAGCTCCTAACATCTACCAGTATGTATATATTAGGTATATGTTGTTCCTGGCCAAATCTTTGGTTTCTGGTCGCTTATTACGATATGTAGTACTATTTTCTGGTATAAACTAAAAGACTTGATTAATCCTAAGTATATATTAAAATATACTTATTATCTATCAGCATTTAACTGACTCATTCTAAACAATCATTCTATTTATAGCTTTATGCAGCAATAACAAAAATGTCTCTTAGGGGGAAAAGTTTTATGATGTCAATAAAACAGCATAAAACTTTTGCCTCTAACAAATGTTTCAGAATTATTTTCAGTAGTTCAACAATTGATAAGTTCAACTGTCGAATTACGGAGAACACTCGATAAGCGTTGACAATTATTATGAACACCCACCACCACCACCCCTCCACAAATAAGTATAGACGTATAATTTTGTTTGAACAATTTTATTACGTTTTATTTTATACGATTGTTGTGCAAGAGGTCCCGGGTACGATTCCCGGGTCGGGTAAAAATGGTATTGGGTTTTTCTATCAGGAAATTCCAGTATTTAGATTTTCCCGAAGTTTGGTAAACAAATGCTCCCGGTTGATGACAATAGGCTCGCCCCCTATTTCATCAGACCAAACATAGCTGGCGAAATGTAGGTGTGATACACACAATTTTCTTCAAAAAGCTTTGAGAAGCTAATTCATCGTCATCAGTTAAATAAATACCACTATGCACCATCTTTGGCACTCATCATGATTAAGATTATTCATTAAATATTTATACGAACACCAACTTACTTTATAAACTACCTACTCGTAAAAGGATACTCCAATCTTCCGCAAAGATTCACATTGTACTTAGTTCTTTGTTTCGTAACAGAATCGGCAGTAAAACAGACTCAAATTCTCAAACAAAGAAATACTTTTCAATGTGTAACTATACTCGCGCCATTTTCCTTTGAAGATTAACTATATCAAAAGGTTTAGTATCATATTTTCAGTTAGAATATAAACCGGGGTATTTTTTGGGGAACAAAGGCTATGGGTATATGGGGCACGGGTCCGCCCTAAGTGGAGACAACTTTGGGGATCGATACGATCAAGAGTGGTTACCATGGTGATGATGCTCTTCGTGGCCGACTTTCGGCTGCAACATAATTCACGCTACGTACAATCACCACCGCGCCAATCTCAATTTTAGAACCATATTTGAGTAACTTTACGAGTTTCATGCTGTCAAGCTTGTTTTTCTTTGTCAAAATTTTGACTTGATATTATGGATTATGATGATTAGCCGCACCCAGTGTATATTTAAGGAAAAAAATATAGTATACATCATTTATATTTTACACTATTTAGTTTAAGTTAATTTAAACAAAAATTTATATAATATACAAAATAATGAAAAAAATCGGTATCTCCAACGCAGAATTGTTGCGGCTATCTGCATAACGCCTGATAAATAAAAAAGCAATTTTTTGCTTTTTTGCCGGCTGGAAAAAATATATTTTGGCGCGGCTTGCTGCTTACTTTCATAATACATATAGCAGAAACACTTACAAAACAACAACAAACTAAACTATTAGCCTAACAAGTTTCTCTTGAAACATTTAAAATAAAATCGAAAGGAAGATTCTGTTCAACCTGAACCTGGAATAATAACAATATTGTTTGAAAACACACAATAGATGAACTGGTTCATAATCCTCTACATTAGCGGCCGTCAATCGAATTTCAGAGTACTGAACATAGACCTAGGATCCGCGCGCAAAATCTATGGTACTGAATACTGTACTAGCAGCATCGAAGCTGACGGGACGTGACGTCACGCATAAAGCCACTACCGTTTTTAAAATAGATATCAATTATAAATTTATACAAATGTGCGTTATAAATTTCACTCTTTGACAGACTTCATTGCGTTCATTTTCTGTTTAACTTAGTACCTAAGCAATCAGAAGAAAGTATTATCTATTACAAGAGTAGGTTCCCTACTTGCAAAATGATGTTAAAATTCAACCGGCTACCTTCTGTTCCAATGTGTTCAATTTCCCTCCTTAAGAAATACAAAGTGGTCTTTCGGTGTCATTTTCTGAAACGTTATACACATACATGGCTCAGTTGTAAGTATAATATACCTATACTTTATTATATTTACAACCGAGCCATGTATGTGTGTATCAATTTCCAGATTTTTTTTCTAAAATTTCAGTTATTTATTTATTATTAATAAATTTTCAATTCGTAAGTTTAAAAGGAAATTGTCATCCCGGTAATGAAGTGTGTTCCCTATGGTCACGCGTAGCTAAAATACAGCAATAGGTACCTACTCTTTGTCAAAGTACACATGTTAGTATTAATTTTTAGGGTTCCGGACCCAAAGGGAACCCTATTAGTGTCACGTACTCTGCTGTCCGGCCATATGACACGGATCCTGCGAGAGAAATGATATAGATCTGAAATTTGAATATTGTGTGTGATATAAAATATGAAACTTAATGTTTGTAGGTAAACCTAGGTATATTGAATTAAAATTGTCATGAAATTATTTTTCATCTGGCTTCCATCTTTTATTTTTCTCAAATAATTCATTTATTGAAGGTAAAAAGTAAAGGATATTAGTATGAGATCATGTGTCATCATAGTTGGGAAATAATTTTCAAAATTCGAAAGTTAGGTGCCAACTTACAATTATTAAAATCCAAAGTTACAAAATTATTAAAATTGATGTACCATGAAAGATGTTGACTTATATTTAAAGATCAGAGGTTGCAACCCACTTTCATTAGGCAGTAAAACAGTTGTCCTTGGCCTGTCTAGTAGATAATCTGTTTTATTCTGATAAGTAACAGGTTTAATTAGGTACCGTTATGTATTTATACGGCTTCTGACATTAGATAGGTCTTGTCCAATAACTACTTTGTTATTCCGCAATCAGCAATTCATCATCATCATCATCATCATCATATCAGCCCAATGACGTTCACTGTTGAACATAGGCCTCAACTAATTTGCGCCACAGCGAGCGATTTTGTGCCGCCCGCTCAATCAGCACTTATCGTGTTAGAAATAAAATATTTCAAAACAGGTAGTAGTACTAGGATGAGATGGACTACTAAAGATAACAAGGGGATCACAAACTTACAGAATCATGAAATAAAAAATAATATTTAAAAAAAAATATTATTATATATTAAAAATATATTTTTTGAACAATACCTTAATAGGAAGATCAATGACTTATCACCCCTTGACCACCATTCTTTGATCAAGGACCAGGACGACGATGATCTGAGTCGCATATGATCACTGATCACCAACCTATATTGACACAACGATTGTATTGCTACTGCCGTGGGGTGCCGGCGGAGTAGAATAGTACCTCCCTCTGTACCTGGTGTCGTAAAAGGCGACTAAGGTACCGAAACCGACAGATGGTGGTATAAGTACCCATGCAAACTAGCGTAGCTCAAATACCTTAGGGCGGAGATGGGCAACAGCATCTCCGCCGCGAAGATACGCTCTGCGATTGCCACCACGCCTGTCCAGCGTGGCAATTATGGGCAAAACCCTCAAAATGATAACCGAAAATAGGACCAGGCCCCCAGTCCCCGGCAGCTCCGCTATTCCTGGCTACGGTAGCGGTCTCGGCAACGGTCGAGCAGGGGGTGCTAAAAATCCCCAACAGACACCCGGCTATACCCCAACCGACGACTGGCCTTGGTAACACACAAGGTAGGTAAGGACACAATAACCCTGAAATCCGGCTACCTACTCTACAACCGGGAGGGCGACCAACAGTCACGAGGTGGTGTCGGCTTCCTCGTCCACAAGTCCCTCATCAACAACATTACTACCATCAAAAGTGTGTTGAGCAGGGTGGTTCACCTGATACTCAAAATATCCGAGAGTTATTTTTTGAAGGTCATTCAGGTATAAGCGCCGACCTCGTCACACCATGATGAATAAGTGGAGACGTTGTATGAGGAGGTAAGTGAACAAGACCCACCACAACAAGACACAAGACTTCTACGCAATGCTAGGCAAGAAGAGTAATGATGAACTCAGAGTGGGGCAATTTGGATATGGGCAACGGAACCCAAGAGAACAGAGGCTAGCTGAGTTTCTGGAGAAAGAGAGACTCTTCATAATGAAGAATCAGCCTGTACAAGATTAAAATGGCCCTGAATCAACTAAAGGACAACAAGGCGCCGGGTGACGACGTAATCACGTCAGAGCTTATGAAAGCGGGTGGAACACCACCGGTACTCAAAGTCCTTCAGGAGCTTTTTGACACCGTCGTGCTGGAGGGCATAACGCCGAAAGCATGGAAAAGAAGCGTGGTGGTGCTATTGTTCAAGAAAGGTGACAGACCTAATTGAAGAATTACAGACCCATCTCGCTTCTGAGTCACGTTTATAAGTTGTTTTCAAGGGTCAACACGAACCTTATTTTTATATTATTAAAAATCTTTTTTATTTGTACAGAATATAGAACAAAATCTTACAGCACATGAACGTTTACCACGTAGTGCGCTAAACAGAAAATTAGAAAAGGTACCTTTAATTTGATCACTGTTATCTTGCAAAAAACCTTTCTTGAACAAAAGTTTCAAACTTTTAAATAAACGCGGGGATTCACTGACGACTTTGTTGACGAAAGCGACGACAGGTCTCACTACTGCCACCTACCATTGTATGTGTCATTATGCGTCGTGTAAAAACTTCACTTATCAGTTAACAGGTGACACTGGTAACAATATTTATAAAATACAACATGCTGAATACAAGATAAAAAGTGTACAAACATGGTAAGATAATATTTTTTTAAAAATTTTGTTGGAAAACTATTAATGCTGAAAATTTGTAATCCAAATTATTACTTGGGTCTTTACTAGCGCCATCAACAATTTTTCAAGCATTCCTAAATAGTACTTATTAACACAGATTATATTATTTTAACGTGCCTACACCCATATTATTATCTATGCAAATAAATATATTTAATTTTGTATTTGTAGTATTTTGTGCTAATCAAGGAACTTATTATCTCCTAACTAGCTAGTTAAGAGATAATAATTATAATTTCCTTTGTGCTAATATTTAGGACCATTAATAAACCATAGATCCTAGGTAATAGACCTCTCAAACAATAGAGTTAGGACAGCATTATTTTACAGCTCTTTTCGTTTAGCGACATCTATGCAAATTGATGTATAACTAATCTCTGTTGAATGTCATTTGTTGATTTGTACAGTTTCTAATAGGTGGCGCTAATACATATTATTACTTACTGCGTATCAAGGAATTTATATTATAATATGTATTTTTACAGCTTAAGTTATTAAGTGTTAGAAGTTAGTATACCGAATAGAAAATTAAAAAGTGATTAATATAGGATTTTTTTCTACATCCATCTATTTTTTAACATTCTGTTATTTAACTTTAAATAAACTGACAGTTCGGGCCGAAAATTTTCCGACAGCTCAGAATGAGGGGGCGGGTACGCTACGCTACGGTACCTACCAGATATATATAATTATACCTATATAATATGAACATAATCTATTAACTTTAATCAAAGAAAACTTTCAAATTGGCACAGTAATCTGCCTATTGAAATAAACATACCTAAATAGCCAGGGGCACATTTTATTTGCATCTAACAAAAGCAGGTACATAACGATTAATTGCATGATACTTTACTTGCCCACCAAACAACTAAAATAACCAATTAATTTTAACTGTGGAAAATTAAAATTAATAATAATTTAAAGTAATTTAGTTAGGTACCACAATTACAGGCCTGTGATAACGCTTTTAAAATTGTTAGTAGGTACCTAAGTAATTATTTGGTGGCAAATAACATGAAATTAATCGTTAATTGTTAGGTACCTACCTAATTGCAATTAAAATGTGCCCAACACTGTTTAAATAGTAATTTAAGTAGGTAAGTAAGTACCTAGCTACGCATTTCCCTGTGTGTACCTATATAACCTAAATATCACAAAAAATAGATTTTAATTATGTACCTACCTAATTCCTTGAAATGACTTGATTAGTGAGTGACAAGGGTAAAAATGTTTCATCATCATCATCATCATCATTTCAGCCTATTGCAGTCCACTGCTGGACGTAGGCCTCTCCAAACACGCGCCATAACACTCGGTCCTCCGCCTTCCGCATCCAGTCAGACCCAGCGACCTTTTTTAGGTCGTCGGACCATCTAGCAAAATGTTTGAATTTGAGCAAATGATGCTTATCGCAGGAATGTAATGGTAGGATATGCGTATCTTCATCTAATGCCCATATTTCACTTAAAAAAGACAATAAGTACCTACCTATACCTATCTCTGTTCTGAAAAATGATTTCAACTTAGGGTAGGTACCTATAGCTGGCCCCTCACACATAATCTGTATTATCAGAATAATGAAATGACAATACAGTGGATGAGTGGACATTGCCTTGCAACATTTTACTGAGTAATTTTAGAAAGAAAATTTTGTGTGTAAAGGAAAAATAACTTTAAATTAAACTAATACTCGTACCTATACCTACTTAATTGTTATGTAAGTAAATACTAAACTTAGAGTTTGAGTTGAAGTAAAACACCAATGACGTTTTTCACTTAGGTAGGTATTTATTGAGTCAGGTTCTGGTCACAATACACTACACTGCATACACACACACACTGGTCACTGATCACTGATCACAGCCGCCGAGTACCATCGAAGTCCATAATCAAAAGCACAAGTTGTACCTAGTTGAAAAATTATTTTAGTGTTAGATGGTGCATTTATCGAGGAAGGCTAATAGGTTATATAACATCTCGCTACGACCCATAGGAGCTGAGTAGTGGCTAAACAAAGATGTACGGGAGCGAAGCCCCCTCATGGACCCTTCATATATTTGTTTTTTAAATATTGATTTATAACTATACCTATATTAATTTTTGATAAGTAATTTTAAAAACTAGGCCATAAACTGTAATCACATTTGTTATAAATAAATGTTGATGGCCGATGGGGGAAAAAGATTCTCGAGTGGCGGCCACGTATTGAAAGGCACAGCAGTGGACGTCGTTGGGCTGTTATGATGATGACAAGAGTTTACTATGTCTTCCAGTGCGAATGGATCTTGCTATCCAGTTTAGATTAACACAAGCACTACTAGGAACTGAGAGATTACCATCAATAACATCTATCTAGAACTAAATTAAAAAAACAACTAACTAGTTAACAATAATAATTTAGATCAAAAAGCATAAATAGTACATTTGTTTTGAAATTTCTAATTTTACAATAAAATAAACAATAATTATCATACAAGACATACATACTATAATCATTATTTTGTACTTATTTCTTGAAATCATTTTACATATACAATTTTCAATGTGTTTAGTTCAATACAAAGTCAAATTTAAAAACAGATACATAATTACACAAGTGTTCAGCAATGCCATCATCCATTAAGCTATTTGAATTGTTCTATTACATAGTTGTTAATAAGTTTCAAAGTTTGTTTGGAAGTCATGAGGCCTTTGCCCTATAGTGGGATGATACAAACTAACTGTAACTGTAAGTTTGTAACAATAACATTTGGTGAATCCCTTGAATACAATTGGTTAGTTTTCTTCAATCCAATAACAATCTTTCAGCCCACTTTAATCCATCAGAATGTTGTGTTTCATCTATCATCTCTCTAGCTTTATTTCCTATGAACCAACGCAGATATTGAATCAACCGCTTATAAAAATGATGTTCTTCAACTTCCTCTGTTGATACGCGTTTTAAAACATCTACTACTGTGGTATATAATACTGATTGTCGTGTAGCTGGCTTACATATTGATAAGTGATCAAGAGGCAGTTCATAGAAGACTCCTCGACCCAAATCTGCTGAGAAAGTTTCAACAAACCGCACAGGTAATTTAAAAGCTGTCACTAAGGTTGGTAAGGATTCTGCAAAACTTATAGTCTCCCATTTATAATAATCAGCATAATCAATAAATTTTTTATGTAATTTTAGTAATACGGGACAATTTACTTGTAGTTGTCGAACATCATTTGATGGACATATCACAGCAGCTGCAGCTCGAGGCATCGTAGCTATGGTGCTACCCTTGTGAGGAGTACTAAAGAAAAGAACTGCTTTCGTATTCTTTGATATTTTCTTTAACTGTTCATCATCACTTTGAGATGATGCTACCAAAGCTTGTTTTACAATGAGACCACCCATGGAGTGTGCCAACCATACTATTGCAGTATGTTTATCACCAACACCTGCATCAATAAGGGCAGGCACCATATCTAAAGCTCGTGTTTCAATATCTCCGTATTGTGCTGGACATGTTTCAAGCCACTCTGTTAAGGAACTCCAGTAATTTAATCCTAGAATCCTTACATTTTTAATATCTTTAGGTAGCCAGTCTTTGGGCCAGCAGTAAGTATAAGAACATTTATCTTCCACTTCTTGTGCCATTGCCAGGCACTTCTTTTCTGCTAAATAAGTTTGCTTAGACTGTGGTTCTCGTAAAGCTGAAACTGGAATATCATGTAGAACAACCTCTAAATTAGCTAATGAAGCCTCATCTTCTACTTCCATCATATCTTCCATTACTTGTTGGACATCGGGATCAATGAACCTGGATGCTTTTACTTTTTTAGATAAAAGTTCCTCACAATGTGGATCTATACAACCACTATCAGACATGGTGACTTCTATAAGTCCAATAGGTTCAGCACAACTTTTATCTCGCTGTCGCCACGTTACAAACACACCCCCTCTTAGGCCATGAACCAATAAAGTATCACATGAAGGTGGAGTAGTTGTTCTATATACAGGATGCAATAAAAACAAACCAGGCCTATAACAATGCTCCCCAGATAAGTTTGCGAGGCATACTGCAGCAGAACTTGATACACGAATGTCTTGAGATCTCAGTAACCGTGATAATTCTCTTACTAAGCCATTTTGATAGAAGTCCTTCAGCAGGTGAGTATGTACACTAACAACGGTTAAGAGTTTCAGTACAGCCAAATCAAATTCAGAATCATTACGATTTCTTAGCAGTGCTTCAGCTAATAAGGGCATAAAGCCATTTTGAATTAACAATACAATTGAACGGTCCTTTTCATAATCTGAATTATGAAACAGAGTAATATGATGGTATAGGGCATCCAGTGACTGAATACATAATTCTCTTTCATGAATACTGCCTGGTTTTGAAACAACACTGTCTGTTTCTACTGATTCCATAGCTTGTTCTTGAGCAATTATAAAATATTTACTTATAAAATGTTGAATACAGTAATGAGGATTTTCTTTATCTACCATCACAATTAGATCGCGCAGTTTGTAGGACAATAGTTCGCTCGACAAGGCCGCTCTCCTTACGTGTATCGGAGGGGGCAGGAAGTAGCGCAGGTCAGCGCCGCGAGTCCGTGCCAGGAGCACAGCCGTGTTCATGTCGAGGGCTTGCGCAAGCTTACAACAATCCCAAATTTTGTTATTTTTAAAACCTGCTAGCTTTTCCAAGGCTATATTCCTTTGATCTTTGTTTCCATGGCGGCATAACCACAACAGTTTCCAAGCTAAGGAATGTTTCAAACTTTTCCAAATACGAGCTAGGCCAACAGAGTCCTGTGACAATTTATCTTGTTCCACTTTCAATGTATGATTGTACATAGGGTCATCTACATAAATATACTCAGACTGTTGCTTCTCTCTATCTAGAACTCTAGAGTTTACGATTCTGTACATTGCGGTGTAGGTTTGTCTTATATGATATGCAATAAATATACCGGTGGTGCTCAATATTGCAGTTTTTTTCAGAAGAGACATAATTGTTTTCCATCTTTCATTCATTGTATTAAAAACTTTAAACCAAACAGCAAAACAAATTGAAAACACTACAGTCACATTTGTACTTATTACTGAAAATCCAAGAGAGAGAATGTTGGTTACCACTACCTTTTTGGACGGTATGTCATTGTTGACATTGTCATAACACTCTGACATTGGTTTATTTTGAAATTGCCATAGACCCACTGACCTGTATAATATACCACTGGACTGGCTGCCCTGTCCAAATGACAGCTAATTTCCAATGTGTGTTTGACCAACTAGCGGTGGTGAATGGAACTATATTTGACGTATATAATACGTTTTGTAAACAAAGTGTTATTTATGTCCATTTCGTCATTTCGATAAACTTGTTCATGGTCTGATGTGATCTATGGTTACAAACAATTTTTTTATTTATTCATAGATGAAAATGAAATAAAAGCTGACTACCTAGCTGACTACATTTTTTTCAGAAATTATCTAGGTACCTATGTTGTTGTAATAATAGATTTTTATTTCATTGTAGATCCAACTGATCCAGCGTTAAAAACATCATGGCTAGCCAATGGTAGCCAACATGACAGTGTCCCTTAATTGGACTCCAAATGCAAGCAGTCATCTTTGTTCGAAACATTTGACGAATAAGTCCTCTAAAAAGCTGTTGTTTTGATATTACAAACAGACACTTGAATTGTATTTATTTATTTCTATTAAAATTAAGGCCTTCAAAATCGATTCACGTCACTAAATTTACGTAATGGATTATTAAAAATTACTTTCCGTTGTTCAGACTATTTTCATATCAAATCTAAAAATGAAATCTATTGATAGGTTACTTGTTAAATCTAGTTAGTTCTAAAGTTTTGCACATCACTAATTTTAGTTCCATTCCTCACCACCACTGCTTACAGCGCACAATAGTGAAAATCAGCAGCAAAACAGCGACATCAGTTTGACAGCCGCCTGTCCAGTGGTAAAATTCAGGTCAGTGCATAGACCACAGACATTTATTTATTTATTTATTTATTTATTTATTTATTTATTTATAATTACAAACTTACAACTATCCTTACAGGCTAACCTAATGCGATAGTGCAGCGTTTAATCGTAATGCTATGAAACTATATACTACAAATATAAATATTAGAATAATATAAAATTATATACTTATACCTATAAAATATCCTTATGTACTATTAATTGCACACCTGATACGTGACTTGAGTGAAGTCCTTGGGGGTGCACCCAAACAAGTCAACTTTTTCAGCCACTATGTTAAGCGTGCGAAGCGCGCGCGTTAGTGGCGCCCGCTGCAGCAAGTTAGTGCGCGCGGACGGTACTACTAAGTGTGGTGGTCGTCGCCGCCGATCCACGTATTCATCTGGTACGCAAAAACTTAATTCCCAGAGAATGTCCGGGTTGTGCGTTTTACCACGCAGTATTTGAAATAAATATCCTTGCCACAGACTGCCTAGTGTATTATTTTTTCTCCATGCCACAGAGCCATCAGCCACTCTGACCTCGCAATACAGATGTAAAACACTCCACTCCAACCTCTGTGGAAGACAAGTTTATAACCATGTAGCAGAGCTTTATGCTGGAAGTAAGTAGAAATGTTGCCTTGGCTAAATACAGATTTTAGTATTTCGTGGTAAGTTAAATAACCTTTAGGTTTTGAAAACGTTGAGGCTGCTTGTCCCAAACACAAATGCGACGGGTGCCACGGACAAATAAATATGTTCGATGTGCCCACATCTCGCACTGTGTACACACACAAAGTGTAATTTGTGACTAGCACAGAAAGATTGCTCTTAATAAGGCCTATCGCTGATAAAAAACCACGTTCCACTATCGTTCGGACAGACACTCAAGATTAGAAGGTCAAATACTGACTTACTCAAAGTAAATACATCCTTTGCAAGACGATTAAGACCTTTTGTTGATATCTACACTTACAACAAAGTGGTTAAGCACTGTTATGTACACACATATTCGTCAGTGTCCTATGAAAGAGGCTAAAGTTAAGAGGGTTCATACATTTTCAAGTTGCTCGCAAATAGGTTTTTAAATCACGCACACAGAGCCGAAACATTAACACTTCTCTAATGCTGTGTGGTACAACAATATAGCGCGTACTAGTGAGTTTGGTATTTTCTAACCTCGTATTTTGTTAAAGTTAGATGGGACAAAATTTCAAATTAAATTAATCAATAATTAATTGTAATTAATCGTATTGTAATCTATGAACAATTAAAATACAATTTTATTAGAAAGAAAGAAAATTACAATTAATTTTATATTAGACTAACAATTAATTTCTCAATAATAACTGCGGCTGATATGATGATGATGATGAATATGGCTATTTGAGGTCAAAGTGGTGAAAATGTCCGCCATCTTGAACTTTGTTGTTTTTGGGCTGATCGCCTCCAAAATCGATATCTGACAATCCCACTGATCATTGGGCATACTTCTAAAGTCAAAATTGTAAAAATGCCCGCCATCTTGAACTTTGTTGTTTTTGGGCTGAGTGATACCAAAATCGATATTTGACGCTCCCATTGGTCACTGGGCATAGTTCTGAAGTCAAAATAGTAAAAACGCCCACCATCTTGAACTTTGTTGTTTTTGGGCTGAGTGATACCGAAATCGATATCTGACTATCCCATTACTCATTGGGCATAGTTCTGCAATCAAAATTATAAAAATGCCCGTCATCTTAAACTTTGTTGTTTTTGGGCTGAGTGATACCAAAATTGATATCTGACGATCCCATTCGTCACTGGGCATAGTTCTGATGTCAAAATTGTAAAAATGCCCGCCATCTTGAACTTTGTTGTTTTTGAGCTGAGTGATACCAAAATCGATATCTGACGATCCCATTGGTCACTGGGCATAATTCTGAAGCCAAAATTGTAAAAATGCGCGCCATCTTGTACTTTGTTGTTTTTGGGCTGAGTGATACCATAATCGACATTTGACGATCCCATTGGTCACTTGGCATAGTTTTGCAGTCAAAATTTCAAAAATGCCCGCCATTTTGAACTCTGTTATTTTTGGGCTGTCTGATACCATAATCGATATTTGACGATCCTATTGGTCACTGGGCATAGTTCTGAGGTCAAAATTGTAAAAATTCCCGCCATCTTGAACTTTTTTGTTTTTGTGCTGAGTGATACCAAAATCAATATCTGACTATCCCATTGCTCACTGGGCATAGTTCTGAAGTCAAAATTGTAAAAATGTTATTGTTGTTTTTGGGCTGATTGATACCATAATCGATATCTGACTATCCCATTGGTCACTGGGCATAGTTCTGAAGTCAAAATTGTAAAAATTCCCGCCATCTTGAACTTTGTTGTTTTTGGGCTGAGTGATACCATAATCGATATTTGACGATCCCATTGGTCACTTGGCAATTTGGCATAGTTCTGAAATCAAAATTGTAAAAATGCCCGCCATCTTGAACTTTGTTGTTTTTGGGCTGGGTGATACCAAAGTCGATATTTGACGATCCCATTGGTCTTTCTCTTCAGAACTATGCCAAGTAACCAATGGGATCGTCAAATATCGATTATGGTATCACTCAGCCCAAAAACAACAAAGTTCAAGACGGTGGGCATTTTTACTATTTTGACTTCAGAACTATGCCCGGTGACCAATGAGATCGTCAAATATCGACTTTGGTATCACCCAGCCCAAAAACAACAAAGTTCAAGATGGCGGGCATTTTTACAATTTTGATTTCAGAACTATGCCAAATTGCCAAGTGACCAATGGGATCGTCAAATATCGATTATGGTATCACTCAGCCCAAAAACAACAAAGTTCAAGATGGCGGGCATTTTTACAATTTTGATTTCAGAACTATGCCAAATTGCCCAGTGACCAATGGGATCGTCAAATATCGATTTTGGTATCATTCAGCCCAAAAACAACAAAGTTCAAGATAGCGGGCATTTTTACAATTTTGACTACAGAACTATGCCGAGTGACCAATCGGATCGTCAGATATCAATTTCGGTATCATTCAGCCCAAAAACAACAAAGTTCAAGACGGTGGGCATTTTTACTATTTTGACTTCAGAACTATGCCAAGTGACCAATGGGATCGTCAAATATCGATTATTGTATCACTCAGCCCAAAAACCACAAAGTTCAAGATGGCGGGCATTTTTACAATTTTGGCTTCAGAATTATGCCCAGTGACCAATGGGATCGTCAGATATCGATTTTGGTATAACTCAGCCCAAAAACAACAAAGTTCAAGATGGCGGGCATTTTTACAATTTTGACTTCAAAACTATGCCCAGTGACCAATGGGATCGTCAAATATCGATTTTGGTATCATTCAGCCCAAAAAGAACAAAGTTCAAGATGGCGGGCATTTTTACAATTTTGACTTCAGAACTATGCCCAGTGACCAATGGGATCGTCAAATATCGATTTTGGTATCATTCAGCCCAAAAACAACAAAGTTCAAGATGGCAGGCATTTTTACAATTTTGACTTCAGAACTATGCCGAGTGACCAATGGGATCGTCAAATATCGATTTTGGTATCATTCAGCCCAAAAACAACAAAGTTCAAGATGGCAGGCATTTTTACAATTTTGACTTCAGAACTATGCCCAGTGACCAATGGGATCGTCAAATATCGATTTTGGTATTACTCAGCCCAAAAACAACAAAGTTCAAGATGGTGGGCGTTTTTACAATTTTGACTTCAGAACTATGCCAAGTGACCAATGGGATCGTCAGATATCGATTTTAGAGTCCATCAGCCCAAAAACGGCAAAGTTAATAATTTGATCTTTAATAAAAAAAAAATCCATAACAAAGTATCAACTGGTATTGAACTCTCTTGAAATATAGAAATATTACGTAAACATCGGACCGGGAGCGCGGGAAGCAAAGCGTTACGTCCTCTCTTTAAAAGGCCTCAGCCGGTACTGATTATTTCTCACGGCCTGTGCGGCTGTGCGCCGAAATATAAGGCGTTTTTAGGCTCTTTTCAAAAATCATTTTAAAATATTGCTAAAGGGATTTCGAAAATATTATGGACATTTATAAATGACAACACCTTGCTTAATAATTAAATGTAAAAAAATCGACTTTTTAAACACATTAGTGTACCAAAATTCTAATCAAACTTGATCAAAGTTCAACGTTTTTGACAATTTTAGTTTTTATGTTTTAGTTATAAAAAAATGAATATTTCTAATATTTTTCCAATGCACTAACTAAAGGACTATATGTAGACCTTAAAACAAGCTTTTTTTTCTATGCATTTCAATTACTTTATTCCCTGGCGAATCAGAAAGTAGGCTTGTTTCGTAGAATTTCTTAAAACGCTGTGCGAAAGAACTGTTCTAACTAAAATACTAATAATAAATAGTCTGTTTTTCTTAATACACTTTTTAGACAAGAAAACTGTTGTCTATGTATGCTAAAAATTACTTCGCTACATATAAAGACATATTCTGTAGCGAACGTGGAAATCTCGTGATTTCATGGATTTCTGTATGAACCCTCTTAGTTCACAGCTCTATACTATGAATCGACGGAAAAACTTCTTGTACACCTAGCTTAGAAGATAATTTAATTTAAACTTTTTCTCAGATAATATAACACTCATACAAACTATACATAATATTGCTTACTATTTAAAATTTAGAGATTAAAATATTTATTTTATAAAGATAATATATATATATTATTATATATATATATATATTTGTTTAATTATACTTATATTAATTTATAGTTTTACATATAGAATAAAGGTAAAATTTTGAAATTGTATGTATTCTTAATTTATGTTGATTTCGACCGATTAAGGCGTATTAAGGCACCCACAGGACAGGCTTGCCTAGTGTGGGGCCAATGGATACTATGTGTGATGATGTACTCTTTTGGTTCATCATCATTATCATCATCAGCAATCAGCAACCCATTAATGTCCCACTGCTGGGCTCGGGTCTAATAAGATAAGCCTTTTTGCCAGATCTTTAAACAAAGACCTAGCACTCGGACCCCACGTACCTAAAGTCTCGACCCCAAACGGCTCAAAAATATAATTACCAATTAAATTATGGTATTTTCGCCGTTTGAGGGTCTCTGCGGCTGCAGCAGCACCGCCAGCACAACCCGCTGAGCTTGGAACATGGGATGGCGCAAGGGTATCGACACATGTTGCGTCCCACACCAAAGGCCTATGGGTAGGCCTTTGGTGTTCCAGGGTAATAATGTCAAACCATCAGGTCTCTTCCCATCGTCACGAGCCAAGCCATTCGGTTCAAGAATAGCTGGAACGCCAGCGGTGACAAGAGCTCGGCGGATAATGTCATTTAAATGGGCATGCCGTGGTATACGACCTGCGCTCCTGCTGCAGGATAGGCCATGGTGACCGAGGCCATCGACGGCCTCCCCACAGTGACAATGATGCGGAGAAACACACGGTGCACCTAAACGAAGACAATTGGCAAGACGAAATGTTGTATCGTCCAACATTGTGCCTATGTTGGGCGACGGGAGTGCTTGAAGCCATTGGCCAGATTCCCATTCGCCCACATCAAGCAAGCGCGCACGTTCAGCAGCAGTAGAAGCTGAAGAAATAAGATTTTTTCTTCTCATACTGCTGAGCGGCCCGTCCCACAGCTTCTGGGAGAATAGGTTGGTCGGCAAAACAGTACCTGGACAAGCCATTTTCCAAGCGTTCATAGCCTCGGTCTTACACAGCACTTCAGAGTTAAACAGTGTAGGTTCTAAAATTTTCCTGACTAACTCATCGGTGCTATGGACAGAAGACAAAAACGCAGGTAGACTTACATCTAAAATTTTGCGAACGCCGAGCCCCCCAAAACGAATAGGGAGAGACGCCTGGAGCCAGACTCGGTCGTTCAAGGCCACATTTAAAACTTTGCTCAAAGTAAATTGGATAATTTTGTCCATTTTGTCTAATAGAGGTGTGTTTTGCCAAAACTGTGTTGATCTTAGGACGTGAGTAAATTTTGGTACAAAAAGGCAGTATCTAATAATGGTATAAGCCGAATGTGTGTTAATATTTAAAAAACGTTCAGAAACTTCATTAAAATTTTGAATTTTTTCTTCAACAAAAGAATTGTACGATTGTTCAAGAACGGGGGACCCAAGGAGGCGGAAATTACTTTTTTCAATTATTTTGATGCCAAGTGCCAAACAATCAAATTTAAAAATTACCGAAAGTCTATCATTAACATTTTCATTTAAAAAAATTTCACACTTGTTTGTGTTTAATTTTAATCCAATAGATTCAAATTTGGATTTTAAAAGGGCCAAATCTTGTAAAACTGTATCTACGTCACCTCCGAGAGTCCCGTCGTCTAGATACCAAATGTTAAATTTTGAATTTAGCTGCCGAATTATTGGTCACAGGTGGTTACAGGTCCAAGAGGGTCACCTTGTTGACATCCCACTGCCGAATCCTTCCTTGTAAATTAATTTTGAAGTGTTCCTGTAACATTGCCAAAGGTATTTGTAAATTTTGGGTGTTTCTAATTTTACTTGTTCTAACAAGGTGTCCCTGTGTACTGAGTTGAAGGCATTCATCAAATCAACCTTCAGAATGACCTCTCCTTCACCACAACCAAGGTAGGTAGAGAGAGCGTGTACGGCAGCCTCACAGCCCCCTTTTGAGCCGAAGCCCAACTGTAGGGGCTGGAATTTGGAAGTAAGTTCTTCACAATAAAATCTGCAGCAAATTTTGGCTGCCAAACGCCTGTACGTGCTCCCCACGGCAATGGGACGAATACCACCATCTTTTTTCTTCAGTGCACATAGGTTGCATTGCATTTGAAATACAAAACGCAAAGCTATTTGGTATTTTGCATTTGAAACAGTAAATCTGAAAAGTATTTTGCGTTTTGTATCTAAATGCTTTTTAAAACCATTTTGTACATCTCTGGAGTCTTGTGTACATATATTGTACTTATATTGTACCTATGTTATTTATTGTCTACATTGCTATATTGGCTTTGGTAATCTGTATTGGCAATGTATGTGGATGTAAATAAATAAATAAATAGAGCAATAGAACAAGTAGGTAGGTAGGTGCAATACTTCAAATATATTATAGTTGTATGCACAGTTGGATACACACACACATACACAGACACACACACTCATGCAAGACACTCTAAGGACCAGATTCATTATCTTTCATTATAACTGGGGAAGATTAACCTTCAACCAATATACCTAAGTGTCAAAATCCTGTAAAGTCACGACTGTGAATTTGGTTCTTAGACCTATTACTAATATAAGTTGCATTCCTAAATTGCTATTGTTAACTGCCTAATTTTTTTCTGGAAATGTACTCGACTGCTTCCGTGGATGGAGGTCTGGTTATCCATAATACAGGTTAAAACCTAGCTTGGAGACCAGGCTCCCATTACCAAACTGTATCACAAATATTGTCTTTTACATTGAAAACATTTGTTTTGGGAGTTAATAAATTATTATTATTAAATAGTTAGATACCTATTTGAAGGATTAGTAGCCATACCTACAATAATTTTCAAATTAGACAAGTAGTTCCTGATCCTAGCTTTCAACCAACCAAACAAACATACTCTTCAGTTTTATATTACTAGCTGTTGCCCGGGGCTTGGCTCCCGTCGTACTTTGTTTGGCTACAGCTCAGCTCGAGCCTCCTATTGGCCGTAGCGTGATGCTATATAGCCTATGACCTTTCTCGATAAATGGGCTATCCAACACTAAAATAATTATTCAAATCGAACCAGTAGTTCCTGAGATCCTAGCTTTCAACCAAACAAATAAACAAACAGACTCTACAGCTTTATAATATAATAATAATATTCTACCACATTCACACAGCGCCATCTAGTCCCATAGTAAGCAATTATATTTGCTTGTGTTATGGGTACTAAACAACTGATATACTACTTAAATAATTTCCCAATTTAAAATAGGTACTGCCTCCCCAAGATATTTGTGTTAGGACCACTGGTCGTAGCCCGTAGATATGCGACAACAGTCAACTATTTAGCCTAAAATATAAGTACGGCTTACACACAGCTTAGAACACATTAATGTCAGAATGAAAATATTCATACGTTGAATTGAAAGTCTAGGAGTGACTGAAACAGGTATAGACTAGATTGCGCACCCAGTGCCTCACACCTCACCCCACGTCCTTAGCTGCACCCAATAACAGCTCAGTGCAAGCAGGAAAGTAGTAAAACTAATGGCACCAGGTGGGAGTGGGAAAGTGCATTTCCACATATAAGTACTAACTGGATATTTATTGGGAAAATTTTCAAGTCACCTTCACCATGTTTATGTTCTCCTAGTAATTTGAGTGCGTCAGCTGCACTTTTCAGGTGCAATATTTCATTTGGAATGCACTTTGGAGCCAATAACCCACCGCGCTGCACTAATAGTTACCTACTTTATTATTAAAAGACTTCAAAAAAGGAGGAGGTTATATATGTTCGACTGTATGTATTTTTTTTTTTTTATGTATGTTCATCGATTACTCGGAGATGCCTGAACCGATTTAAAAAATTCTTTTTTTGTTTGAAAGGGTATACTTCCGAATTGGTCCCCTATTCATCACGTCAAGTTCTGATGATGGAATCTCAGGGAAATCGAAGGCAACCCTCAAATTTTATAGGCACATGTTACGTATTTCATATTTTTTTTAAAGTTATTAAGTATTTACGTCTGATAGTCAACATCTCATGTTGATGAGCTGGTGATGGAAGGTATAACTCCTTAACTGTTAGGAGTTGGTGGATAATTATTTCAATATTATAGGTACTTATAAACCTACAGTTGTATTCTTGTAGGTTATTCAGGTGAGCTGTCAGTGGAAGGTATAACTCCTTGACTCTTAGGAGTTGGAGGATAATTCTTTCGACATTATAGGTACTTATAAACCTATACTTGTATTCTTGTAGGTTATTCAGGTGAGCTGTCACTGGAAGGTATAACTCCTTAACTTTTAGGAGTTGGAGGATAATTCTTTCAACATTATAGGTAGGTACTTATAAACCTATAGTTGTATTCTTGTAGGTTATTTAGGTGAGCTGTCACTGGAAGGGAAACTTCTTAATGTTTACAAGTAAGAAGATGATTTCTTTAAATATCACATCAATGTATAAACCTGAAGTTGTGTTATTTCAAGTGTCTGAGGTGAGAGTTCTTGATGGAAGATAAAGTTGTATAATTTAAAGGAATTCTTAGATGATATTTTAAGTTTTCGATATAGTATCTAACCTGCATTGTATACCTATACTTGTTACCTGTCGCATTTTAAGGAAAAAAGAAAGACATAAAAAGCTGAGAGTTTTGAGATTCCTCTATTCTACAATCAGGTTGTGTTGTTAGAATATTTAAATAGACGTTCCCTTCTATCGAAGATTCTTTATTTCGGTTTTCCGTCTTAGTTTGCCAGCCAGTATTATTAAATCTGCTAGATAAAAAGTACACTAAAAATGGAAAAATAAACTATTTTTAACAAAAAAATATTAAAACGACTTCAAATCAAAACAGATTAGTAATAGGGTATTATACTTTAAACAGGTAGGTAGGTATTTTTTAGCTTGGAATTAAATATCTAATTCAGTTTATTTTTCGCTTTTTAGTACTGATTTGAAGTCGTTTTAATATTTTTTTGTTAAAAATAGTTTATTCTGTTTATTATTCTTTCCAATTGCAAAATGAATTATGTAATTTCAAATGTTTTTAGGGTTCCGTACCTCAAAAGGAAAAAACGGAACCCTTATAGGATCACTCGGTTGTCCGTCTGTCTGTCTGTCCGTCTGTCAAGAATTTTTTTCTCAAGAATGCTTAGAGGTATAAAGCTGAAATTAATATCATATACTCGGGTCTATAAACCCTCGGTGTAAAAAATAAATCAAAATTCTAAGTTAACGCAATCAAAAGATACAGCCGTTTTTGCTCCATTTTTGCCGTCCAGATACACGATCAAAAAAGTCAAAACCTATAGGGTACTTCCCGTTGACCTAGAATCATGAAATTTGGCAAGAAGTAATATCAAGTTGCATAAGTAAAGGAAAAAATCCGAAAACCGATCTCGTGTCCTTATATCACTGAATATTAGTACTGGGGTATACAATGATAAGCCTAAAAAATTGAGCAAAAGTGTGAGTTTATTCCGGACTGACGTTATATAAACACCTACCTACCTTATTTATTCTAACTTATAGCTATCCTGTGGTCAGGATGTAGCCAAATTATCATTATTTGTGCGATAGCACCCACCGTTTTCGGGATACGAGCTATTATAGGTGGAAATCTGCACTAACGGCGAGGGCAGTCAGGTTACGATGATTAATGTGCGATAGCTTAACTTAACACCCCCCGATTCAGACCAATCCGACTCGGACTGGTTAGGTTAGGGTTATTTTTTTTCAAACCACCCAGAAGTAGGGGACCCGCGAAGCGGGGCTCCGGCGACCTTTGTGCGATAGCCAAACTTAACACCCCCTGATTCAGAGCAATACGACTTGGACTGGTTAGGTTAGGGTTATTTTTTTTTTCAAACCACCCAGAAGTAGTAGACACGCGAAGCGGGGCTCCGGCAACCTTTGTGCGATAGCCAAACTTAACACCCCCCGATTCAGAGCAATACGACTCGGACTGGTTAGGTTGGGGTTATTTTTTTTTTCAAACCACCCAGAAGTAGGAGACCCGCGAAGCGGAGCTCCGGCGACCTCTGTGTGATAGCTAAACTTCACATCCCCCGATTCAGAGCAATCCGACTCGGAATGGTTAGGTTAAGGTTTTTTTTTAAACTACCCAGAGGTAAAAATATGTTAATTTTTATTAACATAACATATGCCTATCCCGTTACCTAATCATTCTTACATTTAATCACAAAAAAAACAGTCCGGAACTGAACCCTCGGTGCGCGAGTGCGACTCGCACTTGACCGGTTTTTTAACTTATCAGAAAACTTTTCAAATTATTCCGTTAGTACGTACCTACTTTGTAAGTTACTGTAAGTTCCTTTCTCTTTGTCCCAATAAAGTAATGGGATCAAACACAAACATGTGTTTATTTAAAAAAACCAAAAACCTTTCGACTGCCTTGCCGTGCCCATAAGTAGCCTTTGTCAGTCAATATTTTTTAATTATTATGTAAGTATATTATAACTTTGTGAGTTTCGATAGTGCTATTTAGATATTTAATTATGAATGTGACTTATTTCCATATTTTAGTCCTTTTTAGGTAGTCGGTTAAATTAGCTTTTTTATTTATTTTATTTGAAAGCACATTTTCTAGCTATCGTTCTTATAAATGATTTATCATAATCATTTAACTGTTTTACATAACTGATCAGTGGATAAATAAAAAACGATGGGAGCTAAACCCCCGCACGCGCCGTAGCATGATGTTATATAGCTTACAAAAAAATACACTTTTCCGCTTTATAATATTAGTATAGGTATAGAGATTCGGGGATGAATACGAATATTAAAACATCTTGCACTTCAAAATCGGTCAAGTTAAAGTTTAAAAAGGTTACAAGAGACAAGTGGAGCCGCGGCGCGGGCAATAGTTAGTGCATATTATTATTTAATTGATTTAGGCTATAAATTAGCTTTCATGCTGCTTTCTACCCATATTGCAATAGCACTAAAAAAATGTCTGTTTTGACAGTTTACGGCCGCCATATTGGTTTTTTGTTGACGACACATAGCCTATGACACTCGGGAGAAAAATACAAATGTAATGACACCTCACCCTTTAAAATCCGCCAAGCCGTTAAGGCTACATAAGGTCACAATAGAACAGAAATGCCCACATACATACATACATACGCGGGAAAAACATTACCCTCCTTTTTGGCAGTCGGGTAAAAATATTTAGAGATTATAGACTGATTTTGACGGAACTTTCACGGGCAGATAGCTGATATTTTAAGGAGTAACTTAGGCTATTTATTTTAGCTGTACTACAATAGTACCTACTACAATACTGCTGTACTACAATAGTACAGCAACTGCACTATTGTAGTAAGACACTTACCGGCGCCATATCATAGCTGCTATGATATGGCGCCGGTAAGTGTCTTATCCAGTGATGTGCCGTTGCCGGGAATATTCCCCAAAGCGGGAATATATGCCGCGAGCGGTAATATAGGGGAATATTGTTTAATAAATAATCTTCGAATGAAAAAAAGGATTGTTGTAAGTAAGGTATTTAGATATCAGTTTTACACAATATGGTATTAACAACAATATGATAATCCAAGTGGTTACGAAAATTCGTAATACTGTCGGGAATATTTATGGAATTTCCTGGGAATATTGGCAATAATGGCAAGCATGAAAATTATCCTTTTTTTATCATAAGAACACGATTTCTATAATGAAATTTATAATATTTAAAATCAATGCACTTTAAATTTATAGGTACTCATATTATACAGCTGTACAGTTTGTTTATTTGTTTGGTAGAACACGCTGATCTCAGTAACTATTGGGCCGAATTGAAAATTAAGGGGAGCCTATTTATCGAGAAAGGCTTATATGTAGGTAGAGGTCGGATAATCCTGTTCATATTTACCTATACTACGAGGAAGTAAGTAACATAGAGTGGATAATACCACCTCACACTTAAAAAAATTTGGTTGATTAAAGGAAAATCATCAAAACATCGACTTTTTAATTGGTGGTGAATGGTGGGGTGTTTAGGGATGGCAGAGGGGGACGAAATTTTTACGCTAAGATGCACCGTTTCAGATATATAAAACGTTTTATTTTATTTTATGAGTAGATTAGGTTAGTATTGTCCGTTTCCCGGAGATTTTTCTGTGTCACTACCTCGCCCTGGTACCTACCAAAATTTAACTGTCTCACTCGCACGCTTACATTCCTTGATTTGCTAATTTTGGTACCAGAGTGAGTGACACGGAAAAATCACCGGGAACGGACAATGAGCACAATGTGAAAATCGCGGGCGAAACTGTGGCCGGAATACTAGTATTTCTACAAGTCAAATAATATTTTTTTATTTTGTTTATTTTTTTTACCGGTATTTTAGAGGTGAGAGATCCACTCTATGTTACATACTTCCTCGTAGTTTAGGTAAATATGCACTGGAATATCCAATCACTACTTATAGGTCATATAACATCACGCTAATACTTTTAGGTGCTGGGTAGAAAGATAACCTTTGCGCCGCGGAAACTATCTGTCTATAGTTCAAGAAAAGTTAGAGACTGAGCAACCAATCTTTATGGAATTTTTATTAGTTTGCATAAAATGCTTATCGTTAACAAAAGATTAGGTACTTACGTCCTTTTATAGCTGTCTTCAACACAGTAAATGTTCACTAGGTGTCGCTTTGTTTTATTTTGAAAATAATAATCATAATTATGTTGAGTTCGTTTTAACGGGTAGGTACCTAATGCGGCAACTGGGCCCGCTCTAAGAGTGGGACCGCGGGGTCAATTGCCCAACTGAATATTTTTATTATTTTTCTTTGGGTGACAGGGATCGGTTACAAGATGAATAAAAAATCTATTGTTTAAATTCAATCCTGGTACAATCAGCAGCAAAAGTATAACTACATGCAATGCAATGCAATGTCATATTTTGGTGTTTTATTATGTACTTTCATAAACTGGTAAGTATTTATTTAACCTATTACTGAAATACTATAAATAAATAATATACAGATTTATTTTGCAACTGTTTTTTTTCTGCGCGCAGTACTTTTTACATCACATGGTCGATGGTCCCAGTCGACCCATTCAAAAATATTATTGGGCGATTAGGACCGTAGTTCCAGTTCCTTGTGGCCCCTGTAGCCCAAATAAACTTCATTAAGCATTTCATTTCAAAATTCCAAATAATTTTCTTGTATATTTCTGTATTTTTACACGTTCAAGTATCTACATATCCCTTGAAATTAGACTGTCCCATTCCTACCATATATAATTAAAAAAACAATCTTAAAACAATATTTTTTTTAATTGCGCTAGTCTATTGGATTGAATATTGGAAAGTTACCACTCCCGGCAATATTGGGAATATTCCCGGCCGGCACATCACTAGTCTTATCCCTAAGGGCCTCTGCGTGTTGGACCTCTGTCTCCGCGTAAGCCTTCCAAAAAGACCGGGTATACTTCTCACCTTAGAGAGAAGTAGGTATAGCCGTGAAAAAACAGACATAATAATAATATTCTACCACAGTAAAACACTGATTCCACTGGCGCGTTACCAAACTTCTCATACCTACATCCCTTAAGGAATGTCTACCTACTATATCTAGAATGTTCGTATCTGTTATTGTGCGATTGCGAGGGTTAGTTTATTTCAAACATTGTGGTGGAGGGTCTATTTCTTCCACAAGCGAAAAGAGGAGAGATCCTCTTTTCGCTTGTGGAAGAAATAAAGAAGGTAAATATTTGTTTTCCCTGGTTTTGTTTGGGATTTTTGGGAACAAATTTGTTCACCAAAATACTTCTCCCTTAGTCGCCTATAGCGACACCCAGGGGTTGAGGTGGGTTAGTCACATTATGTATTCTTAATCCGTCACTACATGGACAAGCTTTTGTAAGATTTGGACAAAAATGAAATCGATGAGAAAAATAAGTCTCTAATTGACTAAATTTTAATTTTATTCTTATAAAAAAATGCGCCAATGAATCAAGTGTATACGCTGAATCTCTAGGTTGATACGATAAAGCAATCTACACGATGTGCCTACACCCTGTATAGCTAGAACTAGGTTTCGCGCGAGAGCGTTCCAACCAACTCCTCTCCTCTTACAGTCTGGTGTCCTAGTACAAATTTTAATATTCCGTTTTGTTCGGCTCAGTATCGATTCGTATTTCGTGGAAAGTATTTAAGGCTGGGCGCACATGGACGACAATGAACTACCGTCCATGTGCGGCCAGCTTTATAGAGCCAAGCATTTCAACCAACTCCTCACACATTATGATGTCCTAATACAAATGTTAAGAAAATCAGCATAGGTATGACCCCTGATTCCGTATCTCAGTTGACAGTTCAAAGTGATGATCACTGGCTAATACCTAGTTGCCATTTTGCCAACGATTCGCTGTCAAACGAAGAATTTCCAATGTAATGTCATTTTGGTGATAGCCACTCCATAGACACCGGTGTATATTATCTTCCTACATTTAACTATAAATTGGAGTGGATATCGAATTTAAAGGCACCGTGGATGTCAAATAATTTTTGAAAGCCACTACTAAAGAGCAGTGTATATTGGTGATGATCATTATTAACCGACCAAGTAATATTACCTATGTGTCAAATATATTGTATTGTAGTACATACAACCTTATACACTGACAATCGAAATCGAATGACATTTACACATGACGGCCGTGGTTACAATTTTCACCATTTCACAGATAAGTAAGTAGGAGTGTAGTTGTTTGAATTTTATAGTATTATACCATTTCAATGAGTAAACAAAAAGTTTCTAATTATTTTTTACATTTTATTTTACATTACAGACACATACATTATATTTATAAGACTGGCCTGTTGGTCTAGTGGTTAGTGACCCTGACTGCTAAACCGGAGGTCGTGGGTTCGATCCCCACCCAGGACAAATCTTTGTGTGATGAGCATAAAGGTTTGTTCTGTGTCTGGGTGTAATTTATCTATAATATGTATGTATTTACAAAAAAAAAAAAAAATTATTTAAGTAGTATATCAGTTGTTTAGTACCCATAACACAAGCAAATATAATTGCTTAATTTGGGACTAGATGGCGCTGTGTAAATGTGGTAGAATATTATTATTATTTACATTACATTATATTTTATTTTACAGACGAAATTATTTGAGGATGAATATTAATAAACTAGATAATAAAAGACATAATAGTACATTATGATATAAATGCGGTACCTAAGTTGATAATTACAGCCGAGGCGATATTGCTACAAGAAAGCAGAGGCTGTAATAATCAAAGCGCACGAATGTCATACGACGTTTTATAACATATTTGCGAGGAAATAAATAAAACTCGGACTTTCTTATAAAAAACAAATACAGCGAAAAGAAATAGCGCGTGGAATAATTTTTACTTGTCACAAATTATCGATGCGCGCGCATCAGCGCTTTTTTTTAAGGCAAAAACACAAAAACTGCCATAATATTCCTAATAAAGTAAATTAATATTTTTGTGTTTTAGTACAGATAAATGGTTGTAATTTATGGTCTAAATTAATTAAATTAAAGAATTAAATGTTTATTTTATATAATTATATCATAATTATTTTATCTCCCAAAGTTAATTTTATTCATAAAATATTGACCACTTTTCTGACATAAAAACTCTTAGCTAAGATTTAAAAAAGTAGGTAGGTACCGTTCGTTTTAGACAGAGCCCCTTGATTATTAGTATGTGAGCATGAGAAGCCGTGCATTTTACTTTACATTACCGCACTAGTGCGTAATGAGATACATTACGACACTGAAATTGGTGATATAAGAGAATAAGAGAATATTATTTTCTGATTATAGGTACGTAATAAAATCTTTTTTTCTTTATTATGTCCCATAAACTTATGGCCGCCATAGACGTTCAGGTAATTTGATTAAACAGGCCGGTTCCAACAGTTTGATCAAATTGGCATGATCTTTCAAGCGACGTACATTATTACGTTAATATGACTGGCCTGTTGGTATAGTGGTTAGTGACCCTGACTGCTAAGCCGGAGGTCGTGGATTCGATCCCCACCCAGGACAAATCTTTGTGTGATGAGCATAAAGGTTTGTTCTGTGTCTGGGTGTAATTTATCTATAATATGTATGTATTTACAAAAAAAAATTATTTAAGTAGGTAGTATATCAGTTGTTTAGTACCCATGACACAAGCAAATATAATTGCTTAATTTGGGACTAGATGGCGCTGTGTGAATATGGCAGAATATTATTATTATTATTATTAATATTAAACTACATACCGGGAATTTCAAATCGACACCATATTGTGAAATGTCTTCTGACAATTTTGTCAGCGCATTGTTTAAAATTTTCCCATTATTTTTGAATTAATAAGTCCTGTAAGAAATCAAAGAATAAGTTCTTTTCAGTTCAGGTGAACATGTTGTAACTTGTATATAGGATAAGATCAAGGACGTTGTGGGTACATCAAAAACCCGAGTATTTGATATTGATTCTGCAATCCCTTGGTGCAATAAAGAAATCAGTTCTAAGTAAATGTATTAATCAAATTTGTTTGTGTTGACACTGGATACGATAGGACCAACCTACACTATAATTTTTGTACATGTACTTTATTGCTTTATATTGTAAATAAAGACTTAAAAATTGAAAAATTTAATCAAATTTGTCGATTATGTTGACGATCATAAAAGTCAAAACCTATAGGGTACTTCCAGTTGACCTGGATCATTAAATTTGGCAAGAAGCAATATCAAACTTGCACAAGTAAAGTAAAAAATCCGAAAACCGTACTCGTGGAGATATATCACTGAATATTGGTATTTTATTAGATAGGCTATAACGTGATAACCTAAAAAATTGAGTAAGAGTCAGAGTTTATTCCGGACTGAGTTACATAAGATGGTGTACCTACCAACCTTGACGTTAATAATTGTTCTAACTTAAAATATATAAAAAAATAATGCTTTCGTACGGAACTCTAGGTGCGTGAGTCCGACTCGCACTGGGCCGTGTTTTTAAATGTTTTTCTAAGGAGTTTTTAGTTTTACAACTTTGAAGGTAGGTGGTTATATTCTCTTCTCTTTGATATTGTCTTTGAAATTTTGCTCTAAATGAAACGTTCATGCTGATAGCTTATTATAAACTATATTCTTGGAGTACTTTTACTTGCTTTTTATTTTCTAATATCTAGGTATTTATACCTACAGTTGCACCAATTCATTATTTGATTATTGAGCCAATGGATATCTTGCCTTGAAGGAAATATCGATGATGTGATGAAAAGAAGCCAGAAAAGAATTTTGAAAAATCTTTTATTAGGTGACCCTGAAACGGGGGATATTGCATTACAGTTTGCTATGTTGGAAGTGGGCTGCTATGCACGACCCCGTAATAAATCTGCTGCCACACAAACAAAATCTTGCCGGCTTAAAAGACATTTTAGAAATCAATATACAAACACCAACCATTTGAATAATAAGGTTGCTGATTTGAGCACAAGTTGTCGAAGAACTTATCTATCACAACCTATTAAAATTAATTTAAAATCTGATGAAGACAAACAAGCGCAGTTATGTGACGTTCAGGCTCAGCTCAGATTAGATCTTGTACCTGTACCTAACAAGTCTAATTACGCAGGGGTTGATTTCGATATGCAGAATCAAACTATCGCTTTAACTAAGGCAATAAAGTCGACAAACATTGATAAATGTGTCGGCACCAATAATAAACCACAAGAGACTTATTTTGGCTTACATGCTAATAAAAGTAACATCAATTTCTTCAAAGAGACTACAGTGGTGACGTACTGTAGTAATTTTAGTTTGGGCACAGCAGAACAACGTAGACAGCAAAAAGAACTGTGTCAAACTAAACTTATAGGTGGTTGTCGTGTACCTGTATGTTATAATCCGAGATTGAAATTTTGATTTGTTTTTTGTAGATTTGTAGATATTGTTGTTATTCATTAAATTTTTTTTGTCTTTGATAACTTTGCTATATACTTTAGTCACACCATATGATCAACGAGTAGGTACCTATAATTAGTCAAATACGTGGTATTTATATATATGTACTTAGGTAGTTTTTAATAACCTATCAACCTATCGATGGATTTGGCTAACTGGTGATGGAATTTTGACATAGGTACCTACGTTTGTATCTGCAGGATCACGGGTGTACTTTTTCAATTTGGATGAAAACTATCTTAAATAAATGTACCTAAAATAATGAGAGTCAAAGTGGCGGGTGTACCATTGCGAATCATGTTGTACCACTTACCAAAAATATGTACCTAATATGTACTAATAAGTACCTCGGACTAAAAAATGAGTACCTGATTCAGAACGAAATTATTTCGGAATTAAAATACACCCGCCACATTGACGTCAATACCGCGGGTGAATATTTTATTACTTAACCATTATTCATAAAATATAATTACACCAAAAAAATGTACCTAAAAAGTACCTCGAGTAAAAAGAAACACACACTTGATCCGTTGGATAGTTTCTGAGAAATAAACCAACCGTGTCTAGTTTACTTACGCTTATTATTATAATGAAATAATTATCTAGGTAGTCCAGTTTTGGGCGCAGTTAACTATATTTGTGTAATCAGATTACTAACTACAACGAGAAGAATTTAACTACATGTAGTTATGATTACTTGTAGTTTAACTACATGTAGTTATGATTACTTGTAGTTTAAATACATTTGTTAATTTGATTACTGCAATCAAGTAGTTATAATTGCTTTGATTTATAAGAACTTAAATTTTGCAATTAAATAAATTATAATTATATTGTATAGGTATTGGTACTAGCAAAAATGGTCCCCATCTTGAACTTTGCTGTTTTTGGGCATAGTGACTCCAAAATCGATATCTAACGGTCATCTCTGTTTCTTGGCAATTGGGTATACAACAAAGTAAATAATATCTTGAAAATATATGCTATGAGTAAACCTGATTGTAAAAAAGTAATTGTAAACTGGCTAAATAACTTGGACTATGATGACACGGAAAAGTTGCTTATTTCATCCATATAACACACCCACTCACCCTCTCTCACACACACACACACCACGAACTTTCACGCATCTCCTGAACATAATATAGACAACCTATTCCTAAATGTTTGAAAGAGAGAGCCTGGAGATTTGTAATACAGGTTTCGAACCTAGTACAAACTCCAGCTCTCGCTAAGGTTTATATACTATATTATACTTATACTAACTAACCAATGTACACCTACTCCTTAACGAGAGAAATAAACGTTTTTATTATTATTATTATTATAACGATACCTTTGACTGTTTGACATACTAGTGAAGTCAAAATTTGGAAAAATGGCCACCATATTGAACTTTGCTGTTTTTGGGCTTATTGAATCCAAAATCGATATCTGACGATCCCATTGACTGTTTGACATAGTGCTGTGGTCAAAATTTGAAAAATCAGCCCAAAAATGGCAGAGTTCAAAATGGCGCCATAGTTTCCGAATTCTTACTACAGTACTCTGTCAAACAGTCAATGGGATCGTCAGATATCGATTTTGAGGTCAATCAGCCCAAAAACAGCAAAGATCGAGATGGCGGCCATTTTTCGAAATTCTGACGTCAGCACTATGTCAAATAGTCAAAGGGATTGCCAGATATAGATTTTGGAGTCCATGAAGCCAAAAACGACAAAGTTTAAGATGGCGGCTATTTTTCCAAATTCTGATCACAGGCATCACAGCACTATGTCAAACAGTCAAAGGGATCACCATATATCGATTTTGGATTCAATAAGCCCAAAAACAGCAAAGTTCAATATGGTGGCCATTTTTCCAAATTTTGACTTCACTAGTATGTCAAACAGTCAAAGGTATCGTTAGATATCGATTTTGGAGTCACTATGCCCAAAAACAGCAAAGTTCAAGATGGGGACCATTTTTGTCAATCAGCCCAAAAACAGCAAAGTCCAAGATGGCGGCCATTTTTCAAATTTTGACTACAGCATTATATTAGGCAGTCAAAGGGATCGTCAGATATCGATTTTGGAGTCAATCAGCCCAAAAACGGCAAAGTTCAAGATGGCGGCCATTTTTCCAAATTTTGACCACAGCACTATGTCAAACAGTCAAAGGGATCGTCAGATATCGATTTTGGAGTCAATCAGCCCAAAAACAGCAAAGTTCAAGATGGCGGCTATTTTTCCAAATTTTGACTTCAGAACTATGTTAGACAGTCGAAGGGATTGTCAGATATCGATTTTGGAGTCAATCAGCCCAAAAACGGCAAAGTTCAAGATGGCGGCCATGTTTCCAAATTTTGACTTCACTAGTATGTCAAACAGTCAAAGGTATCGTTAGATATCGATTTTGGAGTCACTGTGCCCAAAAACAGCAAAGTTCAAGATGGGGACCATTTTTGTCAATCAGCTCAAAAACAGCAAAGTCCAAGATGGCGGCCATTTTTCAAATTTTGACTACAGCATTATATTAGGCAGTCAAAGGGATCTTCAGATATCGATTTTGGAGTCAATCAGCCCAAAAACGGCAAAGTTCAAGATGGCGGCCATTTTTCCAAATTTTGACCACAGCACTATGTCAAACAGTCAAAGGGATCGTCAGATATCGATTTTGGAGTCAATCAGCCCAAAAACAGCAAAGTTCAAGATGGCGGCTATTTTTCCAAATTTTGACTTCAGTACTATGTTCGACAGTCGAAGGGATTGTCAGATATCGATTTTGGAGTCAATCAGCCCAAAAACGGCAAAGTTCAAGATGGCGGCTATTTTTCCAAATTCTGATCACAGGCATCACAGCACTATGTCAAACAGTCAAAGGGATCACCATATATCGATTTTGGATTCAATAAGCCCAAAAACAGCAAAGTTCAATATGGTGGCCATTTTTCCAAATTTTGACTTCACTAGTATGTCAAACAGTCAAAGGTATCGTTAGATATCGATTTTGGAGTCACTATGCCCAAAAACAGCAAAGTTCAAGATGGGGACCATTTTTGTCAATCAGCCCAAAAACAGCAAAGTCCAAGATGGCGGCCATTTTTCAAATTTTGACTACAGCATTATATTAGGCAGTCAAAGGGATCGTCAGATATCGATTTTGGAGTCAATCAGCCCAAAAACGGCAAGGTTCAAGATGGCGGCCATTTTTCCAAATTCTGAGTACAGCACTATGTCAAACAGTAAAAGGGATCGTTAGATATCGATTTTGGAGTCAATCAGCCCAAAAACGGCAAAGTTCAAGATGGGGGCCATTTTCGCAAGTACCAATACCTATACAATATATAATTTATTTAATTGCAAAATTTAAGTTCTTATAAATCAAAGCAATCAGTAATTATAATTACTTGATTGCAGTAATCAAATTAACAAATGTATTTAAACTACAAGTAATCATAACTACATGTAGTTAAATTATTCTCGTTGTAGTTAGTAATCTGATTACACAAATATAGTTAACTGCGCCCAAAACTGGACTACCTAGATAATTATTTCATTATAATAATAAGCGTAAGTAAACTAGACACGGTTGGTTTATTTCTCAGAAACTATCCAACAGATCAAGTGTGTGTTTTTTTTTACTCGAGGTACTTTTTAGGTACATTTTTTTGGTATAATTATATTTAATGAATAATGGTTAAGTAATAAAATATTACAGTACACCCGCGGTATTGACGTCAATGTGGCGGGTCTATTTTAATTCCGAAATAATTTCGTTCTGAATCAGGTACTCATTTTTTAGTCCGAGGTACTTATTAGTACATTTTAGGTAAATTTTTTTGGTAAGTGGTACAACATGATTCGCAATGGTACACCCGCCACTTTGACTCTCATTTAAAATGTACTATTTAGTAAGTACTTATATTTAATTTAACTGTACCTCGTTCATTACCTTGTAACTACAATACAAAAGTGAGCCGCCATTCTGATATCAGGATGATCAGGCACAGTTTCATATTATAAATTGAAATATAAAAATGTTATTCGGCGCCTGCAATTAATTCAATTCTTTATGTTCTATTATATACCTATCTCTCCTTTACATTTTTTTTATACTACTTTCGTGCTAAAATCATTCACAGAAACGCTAATTTGCATTATGGTTTGCTGGAGAGGATGCTCCGCAGCAGTCCTAATTTCAAGTTAATGTGCTCTTAAACTACAGAAGTACTATCTATTGTAAGTAAGTGCTAATTATGCACCCATTATGCACAATTGTTTTCAACGAGACAAAATCCCAAAATGACGATTTTGGGATTTTGTCCTGCTGAACTGTCCTGCCCCGGAGCATGACACAGTTCTTTTCCACATAGGTACAGTTTAGTACAGTTTAGGTACACTTATTTGGTGCAAGTTTTGTGACTATTCAGACATCTCTCACGCCAACCTGACAGACACCCTATTTTGTAAGGAACTTATGTCGAATATATTATGTAGTAGCCGAATCGATCGATTTGTGTATTGCTAAACTGTCTTTAGACAAGACAAGTATCTACATCAATAACGGGGCAGGGGCAGAGGTATGCAAATGCTAATAAAACAATGTATTATAATTTAAAGCAAATTTATTCTGTACTTGATTCTTTATGTAGGCATACAAAACTAGATAAGAAAAAACTTAAGCTAAGAAAAAAACAAAAAAGTATCTGTTTCTCAAAAGTCTTATCCTAAATACGTAAAAGGTATTTTATGTGCCGTGACCTGTGATTACTTACACTAAATAAGTAAGTAAACGTGATAAAATCCAATGAAGCAGCAGACATCGCAGTATTGGAATAAACTGATAATAATGAACGTAACGTGAAGCACAAATTTTTTTATAATGACAAAATAAATTTATTGAGATGGGTAGCTGAGTAGATAAACATTAATTTATAAAACACATTGTTATGCTATATATCAACTAAGACTGAATAAGAATACAACACTAAAATATTTTGTTAGGTACCGTATCTATTGTTAAATTGTGAAAGTGAAATTATGCTAAGAAAAAAAATACAAAGAAACCAAGTGCTTCTTTTGTCTTCTCTTTCTGAGTCCCAAATGTACAGTCAGCATCCAAAGTAGCTGAACATATCCATAATTTCAAAACGCATGTATACCGTAGCATACATAAATTACATAACAAGTTAAGTGCCAGAATTGAATTGATGATGATAATTCAATTCCGGCACCGGGCACTAGTTTGCATTCACTAGCGTTTTGAAATTATAGTTATTTGGTGCTGAATACATAAGTCAAATTAACGAAACATCTTGTTTTTCCTTCTCTGCGTGATTACGCTAAATAAGTAAACATAATGCAAACCTATACAATTATATCTTAATAACTTAATAAACTAATTAAATCAAGTGAAAAATGAAACAATCAAACAGGCAAACGATGGGAGCAGGGCAGCGGAGAGCAAGAAGTATATTGTGATAGATAGCCAATATGTAAAACAAACTAAGACTAAATAAAACTTACAAAACTAAGTACAACAACAATATCTAACAGGAAAATGTTGTCTTAAAACTTATCTTATATAATGTACTTATTTCTACAGAACCGATCCACGCAACTGTTGACTGAAGTATTTCTATGGCAAATATGCAAAATTGTTGACTCCTTAAGTACTTATAACTAACCCTTCACCACTTAAATACTAACTTGTAGATGATTCAGATCAATAAACCTGGAACAAAGACAATTGGTTTCTAGAGTGTGTTTGAAAACAAAAGTTAACTTATGAATCAAACAAAATTAAAAAAGAAAAGCGCCATACAAAACTGCCGGGTTAGGTATAATAAACTTTCTACGGTTCTTACACTATGTCCACTCAACTCATTGGTACATAATTATAACGGCGAAGGTAACAATTAAGGGCACGTGATTTGGAAATTTCTATAAATGGCTAATGAATAAGTATACTCACTTAATTATGAAAAATAAAGAAAAATGTTGGTGGCTCCACGTGTCCACCGTGAGTCAAAAGGGCCGTCCGGTGACTCCAACCATAGCGCCCGTGCCTTCGGGCCGGCGCGGCGCGGTGCAGCGACAATTTAGAAGTTGGCCTGGCTGTAATGCGATACAATTACAAATTTGAATGAGTTTTCTAGAAAAAATGTTTGGTTATGGAAATTGGGCACAATCCTACTCTTCTTGGAGCAATTGTTTGCCATGTGTCTTGATGAATTAATTTTTTTTAGCTTGTTTGATTTTTACTCACGAGTTCAATACTAAATCATAACTTCATAACTATATTTGATGACCACATGGTCGAGCCTAAATCGAACACAATATTTGTAGCACTGCCGTACATAAAGGCAATTTTATTCGATGAGCACATGGTCGAGTACAAATGAGAACTTTGCAGCTAATGAGACTTATTAGATGACCACGTGCTCAAGACAAAATCGAAATATAAAACTTGTAGATGAGCACAGTTGTTGAATAAACACGTGGTTGAAATTAAATCGAAACTTATAAACATAAAAGAAATTATAGTTACTAGACACTATTGAATAATCTGTTATAACACAAAAATACACTAACCTTGCCATAAGGATGAGTAGTGAGGAGGAGAGAGACGAGCAGAGAAATCGAATCTGAAATTCCTCACGTGTGCCGTGCTGGTACTCTCGTAGGCCCGGTGAGTGTGACTCTGTGGAATAAAATTACAATTATTTAATAAAATATTACATTTAGATAGATAGCAAATACGTGGAATTATTTTACGAACAGATTATTCTGGAAGGCTTTTTAAACAATTTGGTCGATTATATAAAAGGATAATATGTGGCACACCGGAAAAATTATACATATATATGGGTAATACCTATTATTAAACAAAAAAATATTGCAAAAGGTTACCTGAAGCCTGATGCCGGTACAGCCATGAGACGCTTAAAATGGCTGTACCGGCATCAGAAGTAGAACGAGATGAGATGAGTGCGCCGCGGCGCAACGGCGACGACAAGGACCGAGCAACGGGCACCACTGCCTTATATAGGTTTTAAATTTGAACTGTTTAAAGGTGGGTTTCCACCAAAGAAAAATAGCCAACTTTTTTACGTTGTGTAGGTGACACAAATTGTAATTACCTTTTGTTATAGCAACAAAAAACAAATATCACACAATGTAAACATCGTAGGAATGCGCTTGTTGCAGATATTTTCCCGCTTTGTGGTAATGCTTTCAGTTGAAACACAAGAATTAATTTAAAAACTAGAAAACCCGACTGCCTAAAAGTAGCCTCCGATAGTCAATTTAAAGCAATGAATTCGAAGAATATACATAAACCTGTATTTGGGATCATTAAGCCAAGAATTTCGTATCCCTGATATGTTCATCTACCATGCTGTTTGATCACGAAGTTTCTCTAGAGAAGGAGAAACATGTTACGACGTCGGATTCTGATGGTATAATGGCAAATTTATATTCAAACTTTTTTTCGGCATCCTTATGTGGAGAGGAGACCAGTAACCATTTACTTTATACATCTATGTAACTTTTGCCGCAATAAAGATTATTAAAAGATGAAAATTATATTAATATAGGTTCAGTGGAAACGTACCTTAATGATGAGGTTATAATAGGCCTTCAAAAGTATCAATTTGTTTTTGCACTACCCTCAAATATGATAAATTTTATTAAGATATAATTTAATATTGCATGGCATGGCATGTGGGTAATCAACTAATCATTTAATGTGTGTTGCTATTCAATAAGATCACAGATAAGATGATAACTTAATTTTATTAGTAAAGGGCTAATTGACGTTTGAATTTTAACGCATAAGAGCACAATATAATACCTAGGTACCTATATTTAGAGTTATGTTTAGGACATTACATTCCCATCAGAAGAAATGTATATAATAAATATAAAAGTAAGTCAATAACATTATGTTCATGGTAAAAATTCACAGGTAGGTATGCACTTACCTTATCTCGGAACTGTAGTAGCATTTGTTGAAAGCTTGTTGACAACATGTTACCCGATAAGGATCTTGTCAATAGTTGTGAAGCAGTGATCCTTGGTGGCGTAAAAAATTAAACTCTTGAAAAAATAACTACGCAGACAGCACACTTCGATGAGTGAGGGCTGAGAGTGAGAGACTGCCTCGGTGGCGCAGCGGGAAGTGTATACGACTGCTGTGCAAGAGGTCCTGGGTTCGATTCCCGGGTCGGGTAAAAATGGTATTGGGTTTTTCTATCCGGAAATTCCAGTATTTAGATTTTCCCGGAGTTTGGCGAACAAATGATCACGGTTGATGACAATAGGCTCGCCCTCTATTTCATAGGACCAAACATAGCTGGCGAAATGTGGGTGTGATACACCTCTGCCTACCCCTTCGGGGAAAAAGGCGTGATGCTATGTATGTATGTATGCAAGAGTTCGTTTTTAAAGTTTTGATAAAAACCACGTTCATTTTTATTTGAAGTAGGTATTTTTTTTTGTTCTATTATTTTCCAAAAAAATATTGACCTTCATTTTCTGTGTATCGGAACTAGTACATATCAATCCTAACAAGTGACTTTTCTTTTTTAAATACCTAAGTATATTTTTATTAATATAATTAAGAGATGTCATTTTCATGCTCACGGAACGGAAAAAACAACTTGTTTTTTCTGTTCCGTGGTCATGCGCCATTTTGAAATTTCTTAGATGGAGATTTTAACTTTACAAAATTTTGAATTTTTATGTAAGAAAATAAACACTCTTTGTTTATTTTCTTACATAAAAAGCTTGCCCCAACAATCTATACATAGGTATAATAAAACTGCAGAAAAGTCGTTTTTGTACATTAAAAAACTTTCCAAAAGAAATAACCAGGGTGGTTAAAGTACAACCAATAAAACCGATTTCCAACATTTTTCGAATTTTTGTCTGTTTATTTGTTCGGGCATTACTTTAAATGTACGAAAGCAATGTAATAACTTTTATACCTACACAACGATTGAGCCTAACTTGAAGTAACATTAGTAACATAGTTTTTGTTACATTGCAATCGTTACATCGATTATAAGAATCATGACAAATATGTTGAAAGATAAAAATCTGAATATTTAGTTAACCATAAAGGTAAATTTGATGGTTATTAAAAGTTTTATATTATAGTTAAAAAATGCTCCGTTTCGGGGATTTAACATCCCCGAAACGGAGCATCCAACCTAAGTTGACCTCAGATCTAGATGATCAACTATATAAAATAGGGTTCAGCTTAGACTGGATCTTATCGGTTGGTGGACACGACTATGACTATGATTATTTGCGTTGATATATTTCCAGCGAACAAACGTATTTAAGAGAACACCTACATTAGTTTATACGTAGATGATTTTTCATTACATTACATTAATGCAAAATTGTGTCCGCGTTGTTTGTCATATTACCTATAGCAAGGTTAGAGACAAAAAAACTTAACAATTCACCGTGCGGGTGCCAAAATGTTACAAAACTATGTGGTCGTTATTTTATAGATTTTCATGGACGTGTAGTACGAAAACGACTACGCAAATAAGAATCTAATTAAGCCCTAAGGGATGTAAAAGTCAACCCCTGTAGTGGCCGGGGCCACTTTCAACAAAGTATTTATAAGGATCCATGTCAATATCAAAATCTACGCGAACGAAGTCGCGGGCATAAGCTATAGCAAATACAACAAAAAAGAATTAGCCAAATCGGTCAAACCGTTCTCGTGTGAATCATTTGCATAGTTTTTGGCGATCCATCTCGCAGGCACGATAAGTATGTATTATCTGTTGTGTTTCATACTAGAGAGTGAAATGAAAATAACTATGTAAGTTGAAATACAAAAGGTTTTAAAATGTTTCTGCTCAGAAATCAGTGCAATACAGAGCTAAATAAAACATTTATTAAGATGTAGATTACTGCCATCTAGAGGCTACGGCTCAATTCAAAGTTAACGTTCACGGTCACGTGTTGATTTGAGCTATGTTGCCACCAGCCACGCACCGGTGCGGTGGTACCAGGGCACCAGACAGCTGTAAGCAGTAGAGATGGGTTGGACTAGGTAAATTAAGGACTAGGTGCGCCTAGTCCTAGCCCATATAAATACGTGATCCAAATACCTGTTCCATCAAGTCCACCTAGTCCTAAGTACAATGACCTTGCCAAGCAGTTGATAGTCATGTTATCCTTCAGTGTAGGTATTTTTGTTATTGTTCGTATTTTATTATATATTTAAATCTCAATTAAATCATTACCCGACTGACAGGACCCGCCCTGTCAGTCATTGTTTTTCGCGCGTATCTTGTATGTTTGTAAATTTCTTCATTCCCACGTTTCTTCCAAACGGCTGAATTTGGACAATTAAGGTATCGTTAGATTCTTCTCAAAGACCCAAGTGTCCTTAGATAGGTCTTAAGTATAAAAAAAAAGACATAACGGCGGACTTTTGGCGCCAAAAGTATTTTTTTTAACCAAACGTATCGAGTAGGTTATCAAATTAAAGGGAATCCAAAGGAGATTACAAAAAAACCTATCTCTGATCTGTGGAGATTACATTATATGCAAAAATAGATTATACATAATTTAATAGTGTCAAATTGTAAGTACCTAGTTAATTTTATTTATTATCAGGGTTAGTGCTGCCATCTAGTATATGAAGCTAAGTTTATGTTATAGCTTAGTGAGCTAGTCTGCACTGTTAGTTTCGTAATTCAGCCACATCCTAACAGCGCTGCCTCTCCCACTTACCTCGTACCAATTTGCGACCAGCCTCAGTACCTAGGTATTGGATTTGTTGGACCTAATTTTATCCTTTAGTGTAGAGAGAGTTTAGAGCAGTGGAATGATAGGTACAGGCTTAAACCTATAACTGTAGACATTATTTATTGTTCATAAAAATCAATCTTCTCTTTCTTTACCTAAATAACAAAATTGAAAATATTAATCTATTTTCTCTTTCTATAAAAAACAAAATTGAAAGTTATAATATATCTTCTCTTTTTAAAAAAAACAAAATAGAAAATTTTAAGTCACCCCCGGCAAGAGCTGATGAAACGGGTGCACCAATTTTAATAAAATATGATTAGTCATATTTTATTAAAATTGGTCAAAAAACAATCAGCTTTTAAAAAACAAAAACTGCCTCAAAATCGGCCCATTCGTTTTGGAGCTACGAGCTACACAGACACACAGACACGTCAAACATAATAACACCCTCTATTTGCGTCGGGAGATAAATAATATTAATAAATAAAAACGACTTGAAGAAACCGAAAACTATAAAGAGCTTCACTTGAGAACGGCTTGACCGAGTTGGCTAATTATTTTTTGTTTTAAATATTAATGGCTATTCAATGTATAAAAATATTTAAAAAAGTTTAGTTTAGTGATGTTTGGTTTTAAAATCTCCCTACTATAATATATTTCAAAATGGGACATGACAATTACATCTCAATTAAAAAGAATACAAAAAAAAGAAATTGTGGGAAGCCGAAGCGGACATTAATAGTAAAACACGTCTTTTAAGATTTTCGAACATTTCGAACACACGAAAAAGAAACAATAGCGGTTCGAAGTTCGCCGGGTCAGCTACTAGGTATAAAATATATTTAATAGATACTTACTTAGGACATTTTATACTTGTAAGCCAGGTAAAAAATGAAGAACGTGCTAGGTACAGCTTACACACGACGCTCAACAGGGTTGCACTCTGTCTAGTGAAATCACAGAACACAGAATATAAAAGTCATAATATAAAAGTAGTGGAAAAACCTCTTTCTCTGTTTGTTCTGTAGGTGAAAACAATAATTATTATTATTTTTACACCTACACCTTGCATTACTTGTGCACCTTTTGCATTCGCAGTAATCGTTACCAGGGCAGCAGATATCCATAGACTGTAGCTAGACTGTTCAGAATTTATTAAACAGTAATAAATTTGACACCCAAAAATTTTTAACATAGGATGACGATGAAAAATATAAAATAATAGACATGATGAAATTTAGAGTTTAATTAAAATAGAAACAGCTTACAACTTTACAATAAAGCCCATCAGAATCTGTTCTGGGCTAAGTATATATTATAATTACAATAAACAAGTAAGTAAATTATAATTTCGTATTATTAAATTAATGTTTTATAGCTAAAGCTTCAGGACTTTTTGCCAGATAGAGTTGGTAGTTTTTCTTTTGTATAGAAAATTAAGGATAACTGATATTATCATAGATAAAATAAATCTAGGAATTTACTAATGACTTTGAAATAATTGTAGCCTATGAATGATAATACGCTTAAAATAAGGATCACTGAGAGTTAGAAGATACTTAACTTAAGTTTTATGAAAACTTTCCGAAATTTTGGAGAACGTAATGCACGAAATTAAATCTAATATTGTATAAATAATATTTACAAAATCATAATACAACGGTTATTCATTTATATTAGAGGTCCACCAAACTGAAGGGTTTTTAGCTGTGCTACTCTTAAGCGGCTAACCGACGTCCCACAAAAGTTGGGAATATTGTAAACAGTTTTCATCACCGACTAAATTCACAAACCACATTATTTGTGTAATATCTATAATGTTATCTACCTCAACTGAAATTCAACACAGGTAGAGGTACGGACCTATTTCTTCAATAGGTGAATATATTGGTGGTAATATATGTCGGTACCTAATTCTGTAGTCATACTAAGAATAATATATTTTATATACATCATAATAATAATATTTATCACTAAGTATATTTTTTTCATTAAAAATTATATTTGTAACATTTGGTATCGGATATAAAAAGTAAGAGTAAATTTACTACCGAAATAGTAATAAGTACTTGGTATAAATACATTTTCTACGTTAACTAGGCTGTTTTCAGAGCAATCGGTAGATACGTATAACTAGATGAATTGAAACACAAAGGTAGATACTAAAAGGTTCATAAAATTATTACTGTTGCCCAGGACGGGTTATTCCCAAAGTACTCCATTCTTTTGTTCCAAAAAGATAAGAATCTCATACATTCATTCCCAAGTTACTCCATTAAATTCTTTGTTTATCCGTAGCGTGATATCCAACATTAAAATAATTTTACAATTCGGTTCAGTAGTTCCTGGGATTAGCACGTTCAACCTAACAAACAAACTCTTCAGCTTTGCTCTGAAATCAGCCATAGAACTTATTTAAACTAAAGTTAAACTAAACATTATACTAATTACGTATCGAACTACAGTAATCATTAATATTTCTGATTATTATCAACGAAATAGTAAATAAGTACGTCAAATTGTAATCTTTAGGTAAATCTTTGGGTCAATAGTTCTCAGGTAACACATAGTAATATTTAAGCTTTTATTTTGAAATATTTAATTAGTATACTAAAACAGTTTTGCCATGGTTTAACATTATTGTGATTAAACAATCTGTAATAAAAAAGAGCGAATGATTGTGAAATGGTCATCCTTAAGCGCAAGGACAATTAGTATGTTCTAGCTATATCAATTATTTCATTCTGATCTGTGAATAATACCCGCTATACACAACTAATACGTCAATACACAAATTGTCAGTGCCAAGTTCAATTTAGTACTTAAAGATTTGCTGTGCTGTGGCTAAGGTATGTACCAACCTATGGCTAAAAATGATTAATCTCCAAAACAAAACATATGATATGAATTATATATAAGGATTAAGTTTATCACCAACTCATATTTCTCAGTTCAGTGAGTAAATTATGTCGTTCAGACAACGAACCATTCTTGGCACTTCAGATCAACAAGCTGAAAATTTGTATCAAAACAAACAGTGACGTCAGAATACACTAAATGTTATAATTATATAGTGCAGCTGCAGTGTGCTGAAACGAAATGTGGCATTAGTTAGGTACCTACAAAGAACCCTTAAAAAATTAAATGTACTTATTTTTAAGTTTCAATAAAAAAACATAAAAAATTAAATTGTAAACAAATAAATAAATGTTGCCAGGAACTTAGCGTTATCTCCACCTATGTATTTGGATGGCAGGTACGGCTGATTGGATGATCAACGTTCTCTGTGCACTATAAAATTATTCTTGGAAATTAAATACCTAAAAGGAAGAGTCGATGTGGTCACCGGAACGGTATTCAGTTAGTTCACAGTTATCAAGAAACAAAGAAGACGTTTATAAAACAGGATATGAGAGTTAGATAGATTTATTCAACAGTCGTTACAAATGTGCTGAGACGATAAAGACCACATAATATTTTGCTATCCCACGTACTTCAATAGTTGACATACCTATGATTATTCACTCTTATGGTTTTAGTAATAGGCCCCATTTGCATTCGACAACCAAAAGATTAAAATTGTATTTTTTTATACTATCACTATTGGTAGTATGTATGAACTGTAGTAGATGTTGATGGTGGGACAGATGTTGAGCCAACTGAAGGTGATGGCAGCGTAGGCAGCGGTGTCGGTGGAGGCGTAGAGTACACCTTGCGGTCCGGCGGTAATGTCGGTAGAGAGGAAGACAGCCCGAAGCCCCCCAGACCGCTTATGGAGGAACCTCCGGACAACATCTGGCCGTGGACTGCGCGCATACCAAACATAGGCGTCGTTCCTGTAAAACAATAGAACATAATTTAATAGAAAGAAATAGCGTAATATTTATAATTCAATACAATCGCATCAATAAAGTTCAAAAATAACAAAGCACTTAATAGTTTTCATTAAAAATTGAAATTCATTATCATTAAATTATTTCCAGACATTTTTAGTAGGTGGGTAATATTGCAGGTAAGTCATAATAATTTATAGCAAAATGAGTAAGTATATCCTGATTGGTACTTGGTATTATATAACTTGGTATTGGTACTGGTGTACTGATTATGGTTGGTACATAAATTCCAAAATGGTAGACCTAAATATAAATGAATAACTCCCTACTTACTATATCTTTTTTTTTTTTTTTTTATTGCCTAAAGTGGCAGACGAGCAGACGGCCCACCTGATGGTAAGTGGTTACCGCCGCTCATGGACGTTGACAATGCTAGGGGCACAGCCAGGCCGCTGCCTACCTTGATAGGATAGCTCTCTTTAAACCTCGTTTGAAGAAGGACATGTCATAGCGCTCAGGAAACACCGCTGTAGGAAGTTCACCCCAGAGCCGGCACTAAACGTTACTTCGTAGAACGTTAACATCTATGTGGATACTGGATAGGTTATATATATTATATAAAATATATAAACCCGTTTTCAAAATCATCCTAATGTAATGAAATATCAAAGTAAGTAATAAAAGCTCACGAACAAATCGTTATAACAGATTAGTACTTGAACAAAAACCAACACAGAGAACATTGATTTTGAAAAACCACAAGCGCCGTGTAAAAATAACGAATGTGCGGCCTGACAACGCGTTGATATAATAATGTGAAGACTGCGTAAAACCTCACATATAGTAGTGTAGTGTGTAGCGTTCTCGTCTGCTCGACATAAAGTATGTGGATGTTGTGCTATAATTGCACACTAGGCGCGTTCCCATCGATCGCGCCTCACGCCTCGCCTGCGCCTGTTGCTCGTCTGTTGGCGGCCACATGCACGATCCCTACCTACCTAATCGCCATAATTTAAACAAACCCACCAACAGCTTCCAATAGAGCAATTTTAGGAATAAAATCTTACTGGGAGTTACAAGATTCTAAGAATATTCTACATGATCGCTACATAATGTAAACGTTTTACAGAATCCCATTTTCTCAATCCGAACGATTCCACGAAATCAATAAGAATCTGAATAAAAATTCTAGTATTAAAACGTTTGATTACGAAATCCATCATTTCACTTTGTAGAATGAGACAGCGGAGGATTATTAAAGATTTCAAATGGCCTTGGTCCTGTTACTGGGAAAACTAAAATAACCTTTATCTAATTATGTAAATACACTATTCATAATTTAAAATAAATGTGTTCGGTGCACTCCAACGTTTCATGAGTTAACATTCTGGTACTTGTCATCGCTTTTTAAAGCCCATAGATCACGCCAGGGAGAGGGCCTCGCCGATGGGATAAATTGCTTTCAAGTTGGCAGGCGACGATAGACGAGCGCCGGCGCAGTTTGCCGCCCGCCGCCCGCGCTACTCTTCACCCAACATTAGGTAGGTACTTTAACTGTATAACTATAGATTTATTGGAATATAAGTGGTTCACACAGGTACGTCGACCTAGCACATTATACCTTCTATATGTAAATTCGATTTTTTCGAGAGCGATGTAAAATAATTCGCATAAGTCGCACAGCAGTTGCACATAAAATAGCTACAATTAAAAAAATATAAAAAGTTCGCTAGCGGATTATGTGAATCCTGAATGCCGGAATTTTACGACGGTAGGTAATCAAAATATTTTTAATGTCATTAAAGCAATAAAACTGATTAATTTGTTTTATACGTGCATGTTCCCTAATTATGTTCATTTACGATGCCTAAAACGTATTTGTATGTGCGACAGAGATCTGAACGAAAGAGTGGATTCTGAAACTGCTCTGACTGGCATTAAGGATTCACGAGGACGCAATATCCCAGAAAAAAATATTATAATGGAATTGGTGTACACTGAATTAATTCCCTTCCCATGTAAACACGAGTCTGACTTAGTAAGTTTAAATTTTACAGAAATATTGAATTATTTAAAAGGCGAAAAGTGTACATCATTGTAAGCAGCCAAGTTGCTTCATAACACAAAAATAAAAATACAATTCGCGATGGAAATTATGAATTTAAATTCTTATACCTGATAGGATTATATCCTCGAGGAGAATAAACATTCAAGTCACAAACGTTGGAAGGTAATGTAGTATTGCGCCTTCGATCCTCCCTAAATCAAGGAAAAGTATACTTTATAACTTAACAAGAAAAACTGGCCAAGTGAGGTCGGGCCACGCACAGTGTAGGGTTCCGTAGTAGCCCTTTATCACAATATAGTACAATTCTGTTGAGGTACTAGAATGAAAACGTAACCTGTTCGTACAGCGCCATCTAGCGGCAGTATTGAAAAACTTATGATTTATTATATACTTGATATTTTGTTTTTAAATGCAAGTCTTTACCCGTTATAAACAAACAACTACTTTATCTTAGTCGCTATAAAGGATTAATGCTAAGGATTTTGTATTTAGTACAAAATTATCCAAGTTCAACGACTATTACTGCTAAACTAATAAAGTTATCTTAACCACTATAATTTTCATTTAAAGTTCATTAAATGCACTATCATAATGAATTTTTCCAGATTTTTCAAGCCAACAGTTTAGCTTTTAGAGGGGGGGAAGGACGCCCTACGGGAACAAAAATTTGCTCTTTAAAGTTTAATATTTCGTAAATGGACCATTAAATCGAAAAATAATGTTAGTAACCCCCAGTCATTTTAGAATACCTATTCAACGATATCCCACACGATGGGGTAGAGGACAAAAAAAAATTCATCCCCACTTCACATGTATGGGTAGCTCCCATCCCTCATCCAGACATCCAGACGTAATTGATATACACACTCCTACAAAATTACAGCTTTCTAGTACTAACGGTCTCTTAGCAAAACCTCGGTCAGACAGACAGACGGACATAACGAAACTATAAGGGTTCCTAGTCAGAACTACGGAACCCTAAAAAGGTTATATTTGATTGCACGTTTGACTAATTCGAAAATATTAATAATTAAGTTTACGCACACATAATATAAGTAAGGGTTGCGGGTGGTCGTTGGATTCCGGCGGCACAAAGTCGCTCGCTGTGGCGGAAGTTAGGTGAGGCCTATGTCCAACAGTGAACGTCATTTTGCTGATATGATGATGATGACACATAATATTTAGGCCAGCACAAGTGGCTTTCAAGCAATTAACATTAGTTGAACGTCTGTTAGTATATCTTCATACTGAACTAAGATTATTTAATAAAATTTCATCTCTACGATGCCGCTACTTTAGACAGCGACAATTTTTTTTGTTCTTACAATTGACATATCAAAATCATCCAATCCAAGAATTTAATAAAATAAACTTTGTTGTATCCAAGAAATTGTGAGTAGAAGATCCGGCTAATCGTGCACTGCGATACAAAAGTCGCTGCGAAAAAATTAATCTAAAATAGCATGCGAAATCTATAATTATGTGATATGCTATCGAATTGTTAGCGCAACGAATAAATTCGTAGTGCGCGTTGGGCCTGAAAGTCACTATGGGTTGCAAAACTAACTTTGTATAATTAACAGATCTTTTTTTGCGCCAAATCTAGTCTTATAAAAACTATCTACACCATTTTTTTAGCACCACTAGGGTCAAGGGTGCCACATGAAAGGGTTAACTTTTTTATCTTATCCGGAACGGGATTTAGGACGAAAAGGGGCTGTTCTGTTTTTTAAGATTACGTGTTTATGGTAGCAGCAACTGATTCTTTACTCAGGTTTACGATAAAGGACCACCCATAAACATAAATTTTTGTTAATAAAATTTTGCATTTATTTTTGAAAACATTCGTTTAAAAGACTCAGTAGCGATATAGGTTATTCTTTGTAAGTACGGAAGTACCTACCTATATTTGATGAACTTGTTAATCATCATCAACATCATATCAGTAGTAGGACGGCCATTGTTGGGTAGAGATCTCTCCTGTCCAATGCCCATGAAATTTACAATTGTTGGTGGCTTGCATCCAGTTCGTTCCTTTGGTTCGGATCAGATCGTCTGTCCACCATATTGGTAGACGTCACTAGACGTTCTACGCTGCGCTCTCCGGTATACCTAAATAATTTACTTACATTCAATCATTTGGATCAATGTAATCTATAGATTACTTCAGCCCATGAAATATGTTGCATGCCTTAAAGTTTAAACATTGCTGAGAGAAGAATTACTCAACAGAAAATATTATTATCTGAATAAGTTTTCGGAGACTGAATCAATCATATACACCAACGCACTGCAACTGAGATGCAAACTTCTCTTCAATAAAGCTTTTATTTCTCGATACGTTTGAAAGGATCGATTAAATCCTAAACGGGGACCGCACACATTGAGAGAAATGCATCGATCTGTGTCAATTACCGCTGTTATTTATAACCAGTACAAAATAGAACAATACCAACGATATGTTTATTTAAAACGTTTAACCGTTCACCAGTCTTCACGATGCTAATCGTTTATTGAAGACGTTCTATATATAATATTACTGTAATTAATTCGAATATGGATTGTAAATGTAGACTGATACTTGAAATTTGTGAATTTTAGTTATTTTAATTGAATGATTTATTTGCACTCTGAACTGCACATAAGCAACAAGTTAATAATTACAAAATTATAATAACCCGACTGCAAAAAATCAACAGATAAGCATCGCACTAAAAAGACCGAAAAATGGTTGTAATTATTATTCATGATTAAATTTAAATATATAACTGTATATATTTGTAATCTCCATTTGATTCCATTTATTTTGATACCCTACTCAATACGTTTAGTTAAATAAATTTTACTATTACTTACAATTTGGACCCAAAAGTCCGCCGTTTTGTTTTATTATTTTTTAATACCTATCTAAGAACACTTGGGTTTTTGAGATGAATCTAACGATACCTTAATTGTCGAAATCCATCCAGCCGTTTGGAAGAAACGTGGGAATAAAGAAATTTACAAACACACAAGATACGCGCGAAAAACAATACCTTCCTGGCAGTCGGGTAATAAAATTACGGGATACATGGGGTGAACAAAAATTAGAAGATAGGTATTAGGAGGATTTCCAAATTCGACTAGATTTACATAGCTTAGAGCAAGATAAGTTTTGATTAATATTTCTATCTGTAAATGAGTACATTATATTGAGTATAAATAAATAAGTAATAGGTGTATAGGTACTCGGGTCTCGGGGAGTGAGTATATGAATCAACTTCTAGCTGATAATGTATATGGTTATATTACAGAATTATTCCCCTTCGTATTTAACACTAACTTGGTGATTGGAACCGAAACCGCTGAGACTAAGGGCCTTCAAAATGTCTGATATAACAAATAACTAAGTACCAACCGTGATTAATCAAATTGCATTTTTTTGCCATTCAAAAACAGAGATTGTCTTCACAACCAAACAATAATGTAAAGATCATTTTCACTTCTTGGAATGAATATCAAAGTAATCATAAACAAACCACTGGCCGTCAGCCGTAAATTAGAAATCTCATCTTTTGTGTAGCCAGCCAGAGCCAGGCTTAGTCACGTTAGGCCGTTTCGTTAAAATGCCGATAGGGACGCCGACAGTCTGCGTTCTGTACTGAAATACAATTTTCAAACAGACGTCAGTTATGTTAAATCAAAAAATGCTCATAAACTGAGCACCTATAGACGAGTGTAAACAGAGCATCAAGGTTGTCGTTCTTAAAAATCATTCTCGATTTTTTTATTAAAGCTCGCGTTAGAGCTCCGCCGACGGCGATATTTTAGAAATACCTATTGCATTTATAAAGATCAAACGGTTTTAACAAACGGGCGTTCGTGTAAACACATCATACTCGTACCGCGTGGATATACGGTCCGCGCCCGCCGCGCCGCGGGGCCGTAGTGCTCGCTACGTAAAACGCCATTATCCCCACGTAAACTGAAATACACCACGCAGCATGCTCTCTACTCGCTCTACTTTTATATCTTTGTGATGTTTCTGTCTACAAGTATTTTATAACTAGTGGTTACAACACATCATTTCATTTCGACTATGATAAATTAAAGCTACAATTCATTGTAATATATAATTGATGGCCGAAATTGAAACCAGTGTATAAATTTATTCACATATAAAAAAAATGCTAAGACAATTTATTATATCTATAGTCGAGCGATTGAAATATGAAATATTGTTCAGAAATTCCCTGCATCATAGTATAACGTTATAAACATTGTACATATATACCTACCATACAATGTATAGACCACCATATAATACAATACCACCTAACCCTTTGAGGCTCACTTGTAAATGGATGCAGACCGCCCAATGTCGAGATTCTGAGCCGCCTATTCCGAATCTCGACATCAATTAACTCTAATGTCAAACGATAAATGTTTACCAAATTTAACTTAATCGCTGTTATTTTCAGACATTTGAAAACTATATCAAAATGGACTAAGTTAAATGTTGAGATTCCTTTCAGACCTTCAGAAGGTTCAGGCACTGTTGAACTAGGTACATGGAAAAGGCAATGTTCAACAGCAGATGAGAACTGCGCCGCAATACGTTATGATAAATTAAAATATTTGTGCGTAATAACAATAATATTTCACCGCATTCACACAGCGCCATCTAGTCCCAAATCACACAAAGGTTTGTTCTGGGTGGGGATCGAGCCCACGACCTCCGGTTTAGCAGTCAGGGTCACTAACCACTAGACCAACAGGCCAGTCAGGTATATAATAGGATAGGTATAATAGGACAAATAATAATTGTACTTCAAAAACAATAACTGTTCTGAAAGAACAGAAATTTGGGCGAAATGTGGGTGTGATACACCTCTGCCTACCCCTTCGGGGAAAAAGGCGTGATGCTATATATGCTATATGTTCTGAAAGTAGTACTTTATGTCCGTTAATTGTAAAGTTATTTGTAAAGTCACCCGCAAATTAAATGCGGGTGTTGCCGTTAAAAATAGCATGCCCATTGAGCAAATAAAGCATATATTATTATGAAGTTTAGTTTGAAAACGATTCATTGTTGAAAAACTTTACTGTAAGCTCTTGAACATAAAAGGATATAATAAGTAGTGTATGTACCTAGATGCTGGACATGTTCTTAGTTAAATGGCGGAACGGCCGCCAATAAAAAACTTTTTAAAAGTTGAGGCCGACTAAACAGAATACAAGGTTGTAAATAAACTCTACATAAAAAGTTTGATGATAACTTGATCCTAATTTTGTAGGTTACCCACGAATATAAGCGTTATAGTGAATAAAATTCTACTTATCATAACATAGCATCATGCTTTATGCCCCAAGCGGGTAGGCAGAGGTACACCACACCTAAAATTTACCACCTCTGTTAGTTCCTTTGTACCACGCACGAGGTGCCTCATTCGAGGGGCTCGTCAAAGCCAAACGAGTGAGGTCCTCATTTTTTATCAATGAAACCCCTCATTCCTCGTTTGTTCCTCACTCTTTCAAACATACAGATTAAATAAAATCGCTCACGAGTAGTAACGATGAACAGCGAGTGAGGGAATTAAATGTACAGCTTAGATTATGTACCTTAGTTTACTAAGCGTAAAGTCGATAATTAATATCATTTATCTAAAATGAATGAAAATAAGAAGCTCCTCAAGTCCTCGCGAGTCCGAGCACAACCGCGACATACGTACCTAAGTATTATTTTATTTCGTAATATATTATTTCGTTGACTTTTATTCATATTTTTTACTTGATTTTATTTAGTAATACATAAAAATAATATAAATTTTTGTTTGTATTCGAGCGACTCCTCAACTCAAATGAGGAGCCCTCACGAGTACCTCATTTACTCAAATGAGTTCCTCCCTCATGCTCGAGTAAAATTGACGAGGAATCCATCACTAATAGGGAGTGACCCTATTGCCACTAAATTAGCAATTTCCAAACGCCGCGTTTCTACTGAAAATTTCGTAACAATAAAAGCCAATACCGGCGCGGAAATCGAATCCAGGATCTTTGGCGCAGCAGTCATGTACATTCCCTTTGCGCCAAAGGCCATGAAAAATCTGGGTCAGACTTAAGTATTGATAAATAATAGTTTGAGTATAAGTCCCCTATATTTTTTATATATCATACAGTTCTGACATAATAATTATATAAAATTACTATAACTATTAAAAATAACTAGCCCACATCTCAATCCGTGGGTGTCGTAAAAGGCGACTAAGGGAGTAGTAGCCTTATGCAGACAAGAGCACTGTGAAGGACACTGAAAAGGAAAATTCGAAACAAATCTTATACTAACCCGTCTGGCCAACGAGGTATAGTAGGCTTAACTCTCTCCACATTCTTTGGAGGTGGAACGTTTATGGGTTGAAACGTTATTAGAATCAGCACAGAATTTCTATCTCATGTACAAATACCTACATACAGATCACCAATAACAAATAATTTTGAACTCAAAAAGGTTGATATTTACTCAAGCAAGTAATGTATTTTCACTGGCATATGCACCAAACAATAGTCCAGAGAATAAAGAAAATCTAAATAGTAAGAAGTATTAAAAATCTTCAAGCTGATAAGTAACGGCATTTAGAGTAAATAATTTAATGCTTCATATTAGAACGAAATTTGTATGGTGGCCATAGATCTATTGTTATTATAGATTTATTGCTATTATCATTAATTTGATCGTATGTTTATAATTTTCACGTATCTTATTTTAGGCAAAACTTAAAATTTATTCAAAATTCAACGCACTGATTATTTCAAAATGGATCCGAAGTTTTGGCTGAATAATAAATGTCCAAAACGGCGAACACCTTTTCGCGTATACAAACACTATTTTGTTGAAAACATTTCAAAGGAACATTGGCCGCGTCAACGTGCAGCCCACGCTTTCATTTTGTCGTAAACCGTATTGTAACACAATAATACCAAGATCGAATCACGTAAACGGCTTTATATCCTTCTCTGTTCGTACGCTGCGATCTTTAAAGTGTATGAGCATCACGGTACGGCTGATGCAGCCAACCATTGCACATGTTACCACAGCTTTTATTACCGTCGTAAGGGAGTGCTGGAGCTTCTCAGAAACGGGCCGATGCGCACATGGGAGGCAATAAATCGTCGATTATCCGGCCTGCTTTGGCCTCGGCTATTTATTAGCCGAGTATGTACATCGCGCCTTATATTTGGTGTTATATTAGCAACTGTGACTTGTAGGTGTGTTATAATGTTCATCATATTATCCGACAAACGTTACATTGCGTGACAGATTATCAATTTTTTTGATTTTCGTAATATACGCTATTTTTCTTTAGAACCCTACATTGGGCATGCTCGCAAATGCTCTTAACCGGTTTTTTGATTTTGACCATTAAAACTTCTTAAATTTCATGAAAATGTATGGAATGGCTTTTTTATTTTTGTTTTCACTAAATTAGCACCACATGCCTCAAATATATGTCTAAAAATAACAGAGAGGATTAACAGATTACAGTTAGCCCGTATCATCCCACTGCAGGGCAAAGGCCCCATGACTTCCAAACTATTCGGTCCATAGCCATTGTGTACCAGTCTTTGCAGTATTGGTTCAACTCCTCTCGCCATCTTTAGCGAGGTTTGCCGCGATTGACTGATTACAAAGCTTTTTTTTTATTTCGTCTCCAGAGGTTTTCCTCTGCATTTAAAAAGTCTTAAAAAAAATCCGTATACTACACACGAGATAAACAAAACACGGTCAAAGCCACGACTAAAATACTAAAGAACAATTAAAGTAGTAGAGGAACCTATCTCTGTTACCTACCATTTGAAACTACATTTGCGCATAAGTAACTCTATATCTATTTATTCAAAATTAAACACGTCAAAACAATTATTATGTCTCGTTTATTATCAAATCTCTTAGATGTATTACTATTTTACAACCTCTAATTTCATAAAAACAGATTATTAATATGGGTAATGAGTTAATATCGCTTAAAACTTGCACTATTTATCACTGGCAGACTAGATAAAAGACCCTAAGGCAAAACGCAGCATAGGCGGGCCACAGGCGGGCCACAGGCGGGCACTCGATAACTACCAAACTATATAACAGGTCACTCGAAACAACCTGAAAACGCCAAACTTTAAGAAATAAATTGTTTTGGGGTAGCCTGCTGAATATGGAATACAGCATGTCACCCAGCGCTACGGTTGTAGTTCTTCTAATGTAAATGAATTTGTACATTTGTAAACTTTCATCCACTTCATGTTTATTGCAATGAATAAAGAATTATATTAATAAAGAATACAGCACTACCATTATTAGTAAAAAGACACAACATGCAAGCTAAGAGGAGGCTAGAGGGCCGTTTGTGGCCCGTGGGTGGGCCGTGGTTTGCCGACTGCTGACCAATCATCTAGCAGATTTAAAATTTGGCAAACAACTGGGTTTTTAAAATTTTATAATTTTAACAAATAAAATTATAAAATTTTATTATTGTATATAAATTACTGGCGGCCCTCTCGTGTGGCACCATAACGATCAAATTGGACCCAAGACAGCCCTCTGGGTGGTCCGGTATGGTAAAATAGTACTAGGAGAACATCTTCTTATAGGAGTTTACCAATCAATAAAATTGCGCATAATATTGAAAGTGAAATTTCTACTGGGCATTCCAGTACACTTCCGTCACGGCATTCAAACAAAATTCGTGACTAATCTTGAAATGTACAAGAGTGATCATACATCAGTTAGTTATATAGACATAGTGTAGAATTTGTAGGTTATAAAGAAGGTATCTATGCGGACAGATACGATGTGAATTCTAAGTTTTTACTTAGCAGAAAAGCGTACGAACATTACTCGTATCTTACGATAAGGTTCTAATGATGGTATCTAAAATAAGCAAGCAGCTACGCCGAAAAGTCTATGAAATTAATTTGTAGACAATCGTAAAAACATATCGTAAAATTTATTAATTACAGAACATTCCACCACTGGTACTATACAAAAATTCCCTTCTCCTCATTATAATCAAAATTAAATTTAAGATAAAACTTAAATTTATTTTCGATTGTTGTATGGAGAGGCCGAATTTTTGTATATCAATGGTGGAATTTTCTATACCTAATAAATAAATTTTAGGATTAACTTGCTTGCTTTTAACTGTACATTAAATAACACTCCCTTAGATAGATTTAAATTGTTAATTGAATAACTCATTTTATACGTTATAATAACTCAGTCAAAATGTAAGCAACACATATCATAGACTTAAAACATACATTATTATGGCCACCACCCATGTCACACTATAACAATCAGTCGACACAAGCCCGTTCTGCATAGCTTAGTGAAACGGTAGCTTGAAATATCTGCAATCTAATTTCTAAGTGATCAAAGCTGAGATCATGCAGAATTCAAACGTTATAGTGAATGTAATATCATCATCATCATCATCATTTCAGCCCAATGACGTCCACTGCTGGACATAGGCCTCCGAACTGGTAAGTGTTGCAGGTGATCTTTGGATACAGGCTGCTTAAGTCACTCACTATGGCGGAAGTTAGGTGTGGGTAATATAAATAATAACAATAATATTAATAATATTCTACCACATTTACACAGCGCCATCTAGTCCCAAATTAAGCAATTATATTTGCTTGTGTTATGGGTACTAAACAACTGAAATACTACTTAATTTTTTTTTTTTTTGTAAATACTTACATATTATAGATAAATTACACCCAGACACAGAACAAACCTTTATTCTCATCACACAAAGATTTGACCTGGGTGGGGATCGAACCCACGACCTCCGGTTTAGCAGTCAGGGTCACTAACCACTAGACCAACAGGCCAGTCAAATATATAGAATAAAAAAGTCAAAAATAATATAGAAACATAATTTAAAAAAAAACTAGAAATGTCTACAATACAATAAATTTCTAAAGTGATTTTATCACACATGTAGAATTTATGGGTTATAAGGAAGGTATCTAAAATACGCAGGCAGATACGATTAAAAGTCTATGAACTTAATTTGTAGAAAATCGTAAAAACAATAATCGTATCTTACTAAACAGTGGAAACGGGAACAGCATCTGAGGTACCTCAGATTGGAAAAAATTTCACTAGGGAGACATCATAGTAAAGGAGGTCTTTCAATCGATAAATTTACGCGAATTGAAAGTGACAATCGTACTGCCCATGCCAAGGTAGCTACGTCACGTTCATTGATCACAACATTGTGCCCAGCATAAGAATTATATAGGTAATCATCAGCAACCCATTAAGTCCCACTGCTGGGCTCGGGTCTCCTCTCCTCTAACTAGAGAGCTGAGAGGGTTTTGGCCATAATCCACTCACGCTGGCCTGGCGCGGGTTGGTGGATCAGACATACTCATAGAATTTCTTCTAGGGTATGTGGGTTTCCTCACGATGTTTTCCTTCACCGTTAGCAGATGGTAAGTCACTTGACTAGTACATATAAATTTCACAAAGTGGAATTCACAATGGTACTGCCGGTCGGGATCTAACTCGGACCGCGTGATTCCGCGTCCCTTATCCATTCAGCCATCATCGCTTCCATATAGGTAATGAGTAGATGATAATAAAGATGAATAAGTGCAAAGCCTAATTGGTCGATTTTTGTATCATTTGTAATTATCTGGTTCAACATTTTGACGTTTTCAAGTAGTACAATATTCCAGCAACCACCTACGAACTTAAAAACTTCTTTGTATGACGTCCAGCGCCGATCGTACATACAACGTTATTAAAGTAATGTTAAACTATAATGGAGTATGGATAGGTTTTTCACGCAGAAGAATAAAATAAATGCAATCCAGTCACTTATCTTTCTACCGGGGCCGAAAAGTTCTCGAATGGAGACAACATGCTTACTTGTAGAAAAATATTTTTGAATAATTAAATAATTATATTATAAATATATATGGGAAAGCTATGCCAATCATGGTATCCTCCCAATATCCAATTTGAAAAACGTTTCGTTCGAGTGACAAACGAGAATCATTATCGGGATCAAATATATAGCCAATGTCACCTGGCTCACTTCCCCCATCTATTCCTAAGCAAATAACTAACATATAATTTAACTTATACATATATAATTAAATAACCGAACAGTAAAAATGATAGAACACACAAAAAATATATCCACAGCGCAGGTAATTTACGTTACTATTTTCTTATAAGTTAATAAAAGTATTTAAATTACATTTGCACATTTTAATTGCTTGCCCTGACTGACTGCTCTGATTCATGGGGCTGCAATAAACCTTTCGCCCCCAGGGAGTAAAATACCTAGTAAGTTTGTATGTAACCTCGTCAATTTTGAAGTTAAATGTACATATTTGTTTTATTGGTTAGGGAAAGAAGAACGTATTTTTCGAAGATCAACCCTTAATGGGTTAAAATAAAGTTTGTATGACAATCCGTCAGTTTTGAAGTTAGATCTATAAGATTTTAAAATAAAAAAATACGTGTTTCAGCATTATTGAAAATCAATGAGGGGTTCTAATAATAGCCCCGCAACCAAAGCCGCTAGCAACAGCAAGTCGCACTAAATTTCTATAACAATGGACACATGAAGGGTAGGTACTGTAAAACTTCGACGACTTACTATCGAACTCCCGCCTGACATGATTCCCTAGTACAACAACCTACTATTTGGACAAGTCATCAATACCTTCAGTCGCAGGGCGCAGGCACCAAACGGCTCGTACAACGAGTATTGATTTATTAAAATAGGACCCGTTCTATATACCAGGCAACAAGCTGAATAGGAGGTGGTACCGCTACCTGTAGCAATGTGTGCGTTTCTATTACAGTACACTCTAGTATTCACACATAGGAAAAGTGCATAAAGTAAAGTGAATATTGATGTGTGCGTGCACACTGTGGATTGCATTCCCACATTGAAAGGAAGTAGGATGCTGCTCCAGTAGAATGCTGTCGGTCTTGCACGGACTACGACGCATCTAAATTTGCATATAAACTAATAAAATCAAATTAGCAGTTACAAGTGCAGTACCATCTATATAAACAAATAAGTGCAGTAATATCTTCAAAAAAAGGAGCATCTTGTTTCCCGAGATGTTTCACATCGGTCATCTTATGATTGATGACCAACTGTTACACATTTGGCTTGAAATTTACCTCAGCGTCTCAAAAAGAACCAAAAAGTGTAGAATAAAACAAAAGATAAAATTCGAAATAATGAATTGAATGAATTCCAAAACATCCCAGTCCAACAGCTATGCAACAAGTGTATGGCGAGTGATACATGTATATGCACACAAAATGGAGCTCTGGCTAAGGAACTGTACGAATCATTTGGAAACGTCTACGAAAGTGTATTGATGAATTGGAAACTCTGCGAGCATTTCATTGTCAGTGCCCAGTGCTTAGTGTTGCAAGATATATTTCGGAAGACTATTATAACAAAATAAGAGAATTTCTAATATAGTAATATCTCGGCAAACTTCAACCAATTATTTTAGAAGTCATCGATTAATATGGACATTAAAATATCAACTTTGTCTGACTGTATCTCTTCTTTACTGATATAAAACAGTCGCGTATGTGTGTCTGTTTATTCGCTATATCCAATTAACCACCAATATATTATGCTATGTCTATATTAACACCAACATTCTCGCACATTACCTATGCCGATCACGGCTAATTATAATAATCTGGAATCCAAAAAACCTTCAATTACTATTGATCTGTAGGTATAAAACATATAGCATCAAAATATTTATATGAAATAGGAGAAAATTATGGATTTATATAGTATTGGATTAGAAATTTTTTTATCTTTAGTTATTTATATTTTATCTTTGTATTATTTAATATATTACTAAAATAGATCTTCAACAAATTGAAGAATGTGATTTATGTTTTATATTTGTGTATTTATGTTCTTTGTTCTTCTTCTAAAAATATCCGGTCACTATTAATGTGTTAAAATATCAAAGTTGTGTTCAAATCATTAATAAGTATGTTAAATTATCAATTTTCTATAGGTATACGAGTATGTTATTGAAATACTTATTGTAATTATTTAATTATAATTATTTATTTAATTACATAAATAATATAGCAGTATTATGTTAATAAATGTTGTTAAATCTAGTACTTATCAGAAAACAGTGTTTCCAAAATGATGTACCTATATCAAACAAATATTTCCGTTGTATTCGTAGGTATAAGTCGACATCTTTTTGTTGAGTAAAAATTTCCCCATAGCTTTCCAGGTCTACCTTTCCATCACACTATACCACCAGTCATTTTAATAAGTGTTAAGTGTTTAGAGTTTTATCTATGTGTCATTTAATTTTGAATGTAAGTGTTGTAGGTATTAAAAGATATAATAGATTTGTCGTTGTATCTATAGTCAAATCAAAATAATCAAGCCTATTAATTGCTTCTTTTTTGAATATTTTTGTCCAGACATCCAAATAATTAAAGTAATAATAATGTCTAAATCTAAATGTATTCAAGTTGCGGATCTTTTGATTAGTTTGTTCATATTAGATGAGATGCTTGTCGCAAACGGGTTGTGATTGGTTACATAAAGTTCAAAATGGGCTGCACAATTTAGATTTGACTATAGGTAATTAAACAGCTATTAAATAGTTGTTCTTATTAAGTGTACCTAGTAAGTAGGCTTGCGATGCTGAGCGTTTTCTGTCAAACTATTAACTAAATTTGTATTTAAATTTTCCATTTGTTTTTACTATTGTACCTCAATTATTTAGCCAAGTGACGGATTACATGGAGGCTAGTACATTATTGAAGACTTAAAGAGATGGAGCCAATCTTTGTCTCACTGCTCGCGGCAAACGTCGCGAAAGAACAAAATATTATAACCAAACTGGCTTATTTTTTGTTTTCTATAACTGTACCTTTCTTTTGTTTGAGCGAAAAAATTAAGCAGAACCCCAAAAGAAACCTACCTAATCTTATCCGTCCGAGGTTGACAATGATCGCCATTTCAGTCTCCAATTAAATTAAATTTATAAGTATTGAAAAAGAAGTGCTTAATATCAATCAAATATTTAAACCGACCTATTTACGTACCCAAAATAATTGCAATAAAAATGAAAATTTTAGTAATTTCAAATTGTGGAGCGGAAGCCCCCGACGGAATTGATTCGGCTCCTAGGTTAGTTGCTCGGAGGGCTACCTCTTTTCTGTTAGTGGGGGGATTTTACACTTATACTTGATGCTTCTAATAATTTATTTCAATTTCAAGTGGCATTTTGTTTGTCTTCAAAATATAAACTCACAGTACTTAGACAGTAGTAGTTTCAACATTAATAGTAGGTTATTTTGTGTGAAAATTATTAAAATAAAATAGTTATAGATACACGGAGTTTAATTTTTACCAAGCCCCTATTAGCTATCACCCGCAGCTCCTCCTAACAGTCTGTTGCCGTGACCGCAATATCTTTTGCCTTTGAAGAATCATCATCATCACCATTTTATTAGCCGTAGGACGTGCAATATCGAACACAGGCCTCCCCAAGAGATTTCCAATAGGAAATAATAATAGTAGTGTGAAAATTTATTTGCCAAAAATGCTGTGTTAGTATTATTTTTATTATTTCTTAGAATCCACTTGTGTCACTAATGGAACAGCAGGAAATCCCTCATAGCATTCATAGACAGAATAATTTGGACGGTGAATGTCTAGTTAGTCAGTCGGCTTTTAAGAGGGAACACGGGATGAGGATATTTATACAAAAGTAGCCTCCCGGTCCACTCTACAGCATGTCTACACATTAGGGTGGGTCACTGAAGTATGAGAAAAAAAAAATGTTTTGTTTTGACTTCTAATAGCAATATAAATGTGTCACATGATGATATAAACTAAAATAAAAAGTTTCATCTTAATCGGATATTATCTACTGCCTCTGGATTGACCTTGAAATTTGGAAAATATTTAAAAAAAGAATATTTCTTAAATACTCGATTAAAGACCTACTTTTAGTTGTTAGTGTCGAAATAAATAATAAAACATAAAATTAGAACCCCATATTTTATTTAAATAACAAATAATAGTCATGTCTTTTGTTTATTATAATTATGAGGTACTCAAATCTACACAAAAATCTCTCTTACTATAAAATTTATATTAACATAACAAAAGTTTGATTTTACTTACGATAATTAAGTGCAAGTACTTAAGCGAGAAATGCATCGCGTTCTTTGATTTAATTCTCAGTCAGCACTTGGAAGTCACGTCTGCAATGATGACGTCATACAGATTTCGTCAATGCATGAAGTATCAAGAGGTGCCTTTGAGAGAATTGTTCCTTCATTAAGTGATAAATAATTTCAACGTGTATTCATTGTCAGTTTGTTATTCTCATTCCTGTTAAGTACCTACATAATGCAGTTGTTATAAAATAGGGTCATGCTGGGCGATCATACTTTGATTAGGCAGGTGATAATAACGGCCAAATTATATCCAAAACCGACAGTCATAGATTCATAGAAGAATAGCTAGGAAAAGGAAACATAAGCTTTAATATAATAATATTATTATTATAAAATGAAAATTCACGCAACCTTGTTTTAACTATTTACATACCTTATTTTGCTTGACGTGAAACCGGCCGTGGCCACACAAAATTAATATCATGCAACGCAAAAGTTTAAAAGAAAAAAAAATGATATACCAAGTGTTCAAACTAATGGGACGTGTCCCATTTTCATCCCATTTTAAATATGTATTAACCATGAGCAAACCATTAAAGTCCCAATGATATTGACTGGCCTGTTGGTCTAGTGTTTAGTGAACCTGACTGCTAAGCCGGAGGTCGTGGGTTCGGTCCCCACCCAGGACAAAACTTTGTAGCCTGAGTGTAATTAATCTATAATATGTAAGTATTTACAAAAAAAAATTGTAGGTACCTAGTATATCAGTTGTTTAGTACCCATAACACAAGCAAATATAATTGCTTACTTTGGGACTAGATGGCATATGTGAATGTGGTAGAATATTATTATTATATTAATGCTGGGCTCGTGTGTCCTCTCCTCTATCGAGAGAGCTGAGAGGGTTTAGGCAATAATCCATACACGCTGGCCTAGTGCGGGTTGGTGGATCACCCATACAAATTCTTCTAGGATATGTGGGTTTCCTCACGATCATTTCCTTTACCGTTAACAAATTGTAAGTTGACTAGTACATATAAAATTCCACAAACCAAGTGAAATCCATATTGGTACTGGCCGGTTGGAATCGAACTCGCACCGCATTTAACCACCATCGCCTTTGAATTTAAAATTCTAAGACTACTGTTCCAACATTTTTTAAATATCTATCAGTTCAAAGTCATTATTGTTTTAAATTTACACGAATTTTAACAAAATTTGTAACATTTTCATTGGTTTAAAATGAAAATCAATAATGTACCATTTGAAATGTTTTACATATAACACAGTTTTAGCTGTTAATTAGACAAATTATAAAAATACAAATTATAAAATAGAATGTAGGAAGACCATAGAACAAAATTAAATATAATTAAGGCTTTTTCATGTGTTCTGTAGTATATACATTTGTTTGGATACCCGGTATGAGACGAATATCTTAGAATTCCACGGATTCACCATGGGGGGTGCTGGGTCTATCGTGTAGTAGAGCGAGGAAAACGCGCAGTGTGTGGGATTTGCTATTCCAGAAGTAGGTTAAAATGAAATTTATCGAAATTCACAAAGGTACGTAATTAAATTTTATTAATTGAGTTCTAAAATAATTGTATCAAGTTACAAATTTTTTCTTATGGATAATATTATGAGATTCCACGTTGTTTCAAAAATAAATTAAAAATTAGATGTATTAACCTAAAACCCCGGCCTAAAGTAATATTTTAATTATTTTATTATAAATTATTGGCAAGATGTTTGTTTTTTGTATTTAACCTCTACGCGATCGCTACGCACGTAGCAAGCAGCATAGTTGAGAACGAATGTAGTACGAATGTTGGAGATTCGGTTTCAATACGAAAAGGTCAGGGAATTGCAGACCGGAGTATTTGATATTAATTTCAGCTTGATAAGATTAATCCAGAAAACAAACAAAGTCTATTAAATAAATATTCTTCCTTCTCAGTAGAAGTAGTATTATTATTTTCGATATTTTTTTAATATTGTCTTTATTAACGACAAAAATGGTAATGCCGCCCGATGTAAATTGACTATAAAATTTGTGCTCCTACCGAGAAGGTTGGCCATTCCTGATTGCGATGGTTTAATTCCGCAAATCCCGTAGTTAATAATTAGTCGACTATGTGAAAGAAGGAGTTGTGTAATTTCAGCTAAACAATAAGCAATGTAATGTAACGCATTGTGGTTATACCTTACGTTGTCTGTTCTCGAATGTTATTTTGTTTGTTTTTTATTTTATTTAATATGATAATCATGATGATGAATACATGAATTTATTGTAACGCATTTACGTGTTAATTATTACCGGCTCAGACCACTTTCAGTCTAACAGACCTACAACCCTAACATAAATGTTGACCGGATTGGCATAATTATCCTTTGATGATCTATGTTATTGCCCTAATAATTATGAGATTTTTCGAATCGAATTACTATAGGTATTTTATCACTGTGTAAAAAATCTTATTTGTACCACTAAAACGAAACTAAAATCATTTTAGATATAACAACTTTGAGGAAGAAATGGGTTTCCAATTGGATAATTTGTATAATGAAACACTTACCATGTTCATTGGCGACGGCGTACTGGTAGTTCGGTATGAGGTCGGGCAGCTCGTGGTGCGACGGCGGCGAGGAGGGCGGCGGCCGGTACCCTGGCTCCACAGCGCCGTATGCCAGCGGCCACTCGCGCTCGTTGATGGCACCGTACGTGCAGTACTCGCCTCCGTAGGCCAGCTGCTGGCTCGCGCTACTCGTGTGCGAGTATGCACAAGCCCCATAGTCTATAGGACCGCCACTACTCGTGCCCGCCCCGCTTCCACCGGCCAGCTCGTAGCCCGTCGGCTGTGAGGGCTGCAGCGCTGCTACTCCACCACCGCACAAGTAACTTCCACCCCCGAACTGTGGCTTCAAAGCTTGACATTTCCGTCGGAAACCTCTTGGCCTCCTCCTAAACGATCCTTCTTCAAACATATACTCTGAAGACGGGTCGATAGTCCAGTAGTGGCCCTTCCCCGGCCTCCCAAGGCCCTTGGGCAGTTTGACAAAACATTCATTCAAGCTTAAATTGTGTCGAACTGAGTTTTTCCAGCCCTGGTATGAACTGCGAAAAAATGGGAATTGCTGCTGGAGAAATGCGTAGATTTCACTGAGTGTGAGTCGTTTGTTAGGGGAGTGCCGGATAGCCATGACTATGAGGGCTATGTATGAGAAGGGTGGTTTTTCTTGGCGGCGGGTAGCGGGCGCGCGGCGCGCCGCTTCCTCGGTGGTTTGCTCGGTCTTCATGCGTGCGCGTGCGTGCGCGTCGATGCGCGGGCTAGCCAACAGTGTGCGCGCGCACGTCGTGCGCGTACCGTCCGCGCAGCACCCGCGCCGCACCGCCCAGTCCGCGCCCCGCCTCCGCCCCTCCGCTCAGCACCACCACACCCACGTCCGCCTTCACTAGCTTATTGGCAAGCTGACACTCGCCAAACCGTTCCAACTACCACCATCTACTAAAAGGAGACTTAACTCAAAATTGTAGGAGCAAAAGGAATCACTTTCATTCTAAATGATTCTGACCAACTATGAGGTGAGAGCATTTCGGAATAGCAAATATCTTTGTGTCTTGCAAATCATATTTTTAAAGTACTTTCAGCTCACAATACTTAGTTGCTGTGCGATTCGACGAATTACATACTTATTATGAAGATAACTGTTGGTTTCCATGCTTTATGTTTGGTGAGCCCCTACATGCATATAAGTGCGGTCATTGCACTCGCGAATCCCCCGTCTGTATCATCCACAAACTCATACAAACACCCAAACAGCGGAAAACCCGCTTAGACAATAATATTTACCCGTCGCAAGGACGCCTGTCGAACGGCCGCTCTTGACCTAACACAATTAAACCAAACATTTTACTAGAACTATAAAACAGTTATACGACGTACACCAAATATTTACCATAAAGCGTAAACCAAAAGTTTTGCATTAAACTTGCCGGATTTATTTACTCGCACTCTTGTAAACTAAAGCGGCCAAATGAAAACAGACTCTATGTGTGAATAACAAGAATCACATTTGAATTCGTTAGGCTATGAATCAATGGCGTTTGGCAGTTCTTCACACCATCGAAGCGAATGTTTAGGAAGACATTGTAACAAGCCATATTAAACAAACTTCAACTTTATCGCTACTCTACTATCGTTTATGCGAAGGTGATAATTTTTATAACATTGTTAATTGAAACCAATAAGCAGCTAAGTCACTCCTGATAAACAATTTCTTACCTTCGGTGTCGTCGGCCGGTTTCTTAAAGGGGAAGGCTTAAAAATTATTACTTATAATAAATTGGTGTCTTTTCGGATTTATAAAGACTGTGTTTAGGTATGTTTCGGTGTAAATGGCACAGGAAGCTCGTGAATAATGTCTCTAATAGGTAATAGTAATTACCACAAGTTTTAGACGACTAATCACTATATACCTACCTTACAACATACCGAATTAAAAGAATCCGTTGAAAATCGTAGCACCAACACATCAGTGAGCGTGTAACACTTTTTTAATATCATAATATCGCATACTAAAATTTCATAACGGTGAATTTCGTGATAAATAAATAAATCATTATTACCGAATGATGCTATAAATACGAGTCGTTTGGACGGGATGCGCCCGCGCCGGGTTGCCGATCTCTCCTATAAACAATAACTGCCACTGTAGTAAACATTAATACTACCGCTATTGTTACATCGTTTAGACTTGACTCTGAAATATCCACTTACAATAATGTTCTTTTTTATTTTGTATAGTATCTGCTGTAAGCTAGGTGTGCACAATAGTTACCAATTGTTTGTTTCTGTACTACCTACATGTAGGATAAAATATACCTACTTTTAAATATTTTTACGGCAACATCAGAGAGCAAGAATTTTTGAACAGACAGGTACCTACTGACTATAATTCTTAAAAATAGAACAGCAGGTACGCGAACGATGACAAACGTGCACATAAGATATGTAGGTACTCAATATTCCAAAGCTATTTTTCTCTTTCCAACACAGCGTTTTCAGGGAATACGGAGTTAAAAGGAAGATACGTTTCATGACGAAGCGACCAGTAAGCTCCGCCCACAAGATGGCGCGCGGGCGCTACAAGCGCTTGAGCGGCGCGCGCGCAGGCGGTGCGGATCATTGCCTGATCTTGAACCCTCCATTCATCACCTTTTACGATCTAGTGATGTTTGCTTTGAGGTTTTTACGGTTTCGCCTTAATTTTTGGTGTGCAATTAGAAATTTTATTACTTCAGTTTAATTGATTTTCCAACCATTATTATAAACCAAAAATTCGAGAAATCGGTTACGGAGTGACACCCTAAGATTTATTAGACTTGTTACACATGTTGGTACAATAAATGCCGACGTTTTATTCGATTACTATGTAGCGTGAATAATCATTCGTCTCGTTGACTACACACAATAAACAGAATCTGATAACAAAATTCTTCTCCCAGAAAATTACCACGCCTTAAAGAACTGAAACTGTAACCTACTTATTTATTAATAATTATGATAGTAACTTATGCCTACCTATTCAGACCTATTGTTGTTCGTTATATTTATTACCTACTTACACGTTGAGAAGTTGCTTTGTTGCAACATAAAGAAGAAGAAACAAACAAACGCACTGTTGCTTTTAATATCAGTATTAGAGTAATTGCTGAACTGCTAATTAAAAACCTAATTAAAATTTCCTGAAACCAACTTACGATATCCCGAAGATGCAAAATATCGGGACTCTACTCCTATATTGATAGATTTTAATAGGTACCTGTCAATCGTTGTTACAATGTTTACAAATTTAAATTGGGTACGTCGTCATTTACAAACATTTGACGACTAGGGGGTTACTCCCCTACCGTACCGTATACCGTAGTATACAAGGGCAAAAAACAAATATACAAATAAAGTTCTATATCAAACCTGTTCACTCTGGCAATCGTAGTGCCATGAAATACAAACCTCTGGCGAGCGTAGTGCCATGAAATACAAACCTCTGGCATGCCTCTGGCGAGCGTGGTGGCATGCATGGGTATATACATTTAATTGTGAGAAGTCCTTTGCTATGTTATCATTTATCTTCAAATAGACCAGATTGAGCTACCTGTCCACATCACAATACGCCACATGTTTTCTCTATCTTATTTTCTCCCACTCTCTTACCGTTTGAACTCTACGCACGTTATAATGGGATGTTGACGATACATACATACATACCTATAGATCACGCCTCTTTCCCAATAGAGGCGTAGGCAGAGACCATTTCCTTCCATTTGCTACGATTCTGACATAGGTACATCTTTGGCTTCTGCAACATTCATCAGTCTTTTACGGTACTCCTGATCTGTCCCTTCTTCTACGATAATGATGATATAATACATTATACTCTTTCACGCTTTAGGCTCTATGTATTGTGTACGCGTTCTGTACGTTTGTTGCTGGGTTTGATCCCTGGTAACAGTGTTGCGCACATTTTAATTGCAATTAACGGTTAATTGCATGTTAATTGCCACCAAATAACTGACAATTAATTAATTTTATCTGCGGAAAATTACAAATAAAAATAATTAAACTAATTTTCCACAATTAGGTACAATTAATCAATTGTTAGTTGCTTCGTGGCAATTAGCATGCAATTAATCGTTAATTGTGATTTAATTGCAATTAACATGTGCCCAACACTGTTTGGGTAGGGCTAAAAAGGTCATTCATTCATCATTTTGCATTTCTGATGTTCATCACCAACCGGGTTTGCCTATCTTGAATTTTTTAATTACCCACAGCAAACCTTGATTTTACGAAAAAAATATTTAGTCTGGAAGAAAACAGAAGAGTACATTTGTATGGAGAACCGCGTACCATTATTTATGTCAATACAAAGTAAATAAAATTTAAATAGGATTTACTCAGTATTTAACGTCAAGTTACTTTCGTCATTGTAATGTTAGTACACTGAGTACACATACTGTAGTAATAATATCTACCTATATATATGTGGATACAGTTTTACACACATCATAATAAGTCCACAAAATCTTTATTCACAGTATACCGAATGGCTTTAACGACCGGACACCGTCATACTTTGTAATGATACGCCGACACTATCTAGCGATATGTCGGGCCTTACGCGTGTGTTTGAAATCCAATGCCACACAGTTCTGTGAACTTGTTTGTTCTATTAGGTATGACGTCAGAGAATATTAGATATTTGGTTTTATGGGTACGTTCCTAAAACACATACTAAGCAAGCACCACCTTATCTTGCGGTGCTGAAAAATATGTTAGATTAGACTACGGAATTTTTTGTATACTGCTAAGTGTGCATAGTCCGAAATACTAAAACAAATATAGCGAGGCAGGACTCATACCTCCTCTTTTACTCGGCGAGTAAGTTAAAGAGCGGCAAATTTGCAGTGTTGCACTATATATAATTATGGTGCAACCGTGCAACATCTGATTTTTCCTTTCAGCCGTTCTAACATGATTGGGTAACAAACATCTATCCCTATATCCATCTTAACTTTTCCATTTATAATATTAACAGGATTTATTCTGATGTAAAAGTTACTGCAAATTTTAAATTAAATCAATTGAGTGGTTTTTTCGATTCAGAGTGAAATATATCCTCACTTGCAGTTAATTATTGGGTATTAATAGCAACTATTCTCCTTTCACTAGGATAAAAGTACTTTTGCACTTAAAGCACTTATGAAGATCTGTATAAATATAGAAGTCTACGCAGTTGAAGTCGCGGGTATAAGCTAGTTAACAATAATCAGACAAACATTGATTTACAGATCCGTGTTAGCTTTTTGTATTTATTACTAGTTGACTTGTACCGCCACCTTATCGAACACCGCCATATTATTATTTTATTTTTCACCGACTTCCAAAACAAAACGAGGGAGGTTCTCAATTCGTATGTTTTTGTATGTGTGTGATGATGCACTATTTTCTTCGTTCTTTTTTGTTCGGTAGATTTTAATTCAGTATTGGTCCCATATAAATTTTATTGAAAATAATCCAGCTATAACTATTTGAAAATATCAAAAAGTACTATTTTTTTCTCAGTCAATTTGATAACTTGACGATGTTGTAAGGGTCGCCACGGCTGACAGAAGATACGTCGCATATCGTCAGTCGTGTTACGCCAGACTAAACAAGTCTTATCTAATGTGAAAATAAAATAATATAAATATCGTAGATTTTCTAAAAAAATAAATTGTTTAATATTTTGTTTTAGTTAAAATCTAATTACCTAAATCTAATTCTAATAAATAATATTAATTACCTAATATTAATATTAATAATTTATCTAATATTAATTGAATCTAATAAAATGACTGGCCTGTTGGTCTAGTGGTTAGTGACCCTGACTGCTAAGCCGGAGGTCGTGGGTTCGATCCCAACCCAGGACAAATCTTTGTGTGATGAGCATAAAGGTTTGTTCTGTGTCTGGGTGTAATTTATCTATAATATGTATGTATTTACATAAAAAAATCTATATAAGTAGTATATCACTTGTTTAGTACCCATAACACAAGCAAATATAATTGCTTACTTTGGGACTAGATGGCGCTGTGTGAATGTGGTAGAATTTTATATTAATTATTTATCAGTTTATCAGGGAGTTGGAGCAGTAAATATTTTATTTTAAAATTATAATCAAATATAGGTTATCAAAAGTTACAGTAATTTATTCCGGACTGACGTTACATAAGGATTGTGCACTTACTTAAATGGTTCCACAAAAAACTAAAAGATCTCTTTTAAAAAAAAAACAAAAACCGTCTTAGGTCATAGGTGCTCGTAAGGTCATATTTAGGTAGGTACATGTACAAATTTAAACTAAAAGAATAGAAAATAATATTTTAATTACGTCAAAGCATGATCATTAATGTACAATAAAGGAAATTATGTTTACACATACCTATTTACAATTTATAAGCACTTATTTTTGGAGTCGAAATGGAATGCCTGCCTCAGCTTCACACGTTACATACTTTAATGACAGAAAAAGAGATAAAATCTTTTGTTTACAATACGTACAATTAAATAATTCAACTATACCTTATGTAATGTACAATATAACTATAAATAACACGATAATAAGCCTCTAAACACTACTGATCTCCGAATTTGATTTTACCTTCAATTTCTGGGTATTGGAACTAAGGATACGATTGTTAAAACTACATATTGTAATTTATTTATTTTTCTATATTTTTGAACGGATTTGACTGGCAGCTATTGTTATTATATTTTTCTAATGTAAATAATTTATTGAATATTGTGTCTTTCGTCGAAACATATCCCGACCTTCGACCTGTTCGTAGCTCGTAGTATGAATCAAAGAAAGATCCGAATAAATGTACTACACTTTTTTTTTTAATTACTTTGCATGCCATATATATTTTTAAATATATATTTTTTTTTATATATTTTAAGGTATTATTTATTATAATGAAAAGTCTTACGTGCTAACTTAAAAAAAAATCTGTTAAATTATACTGGTACCTGGTACCGCCAATGATGTCCGCTAAGAGAAACTGACTCCCTTATTGTATCATCATTTCAACCCATAAAGAGAATGTGGAGGGAGTTTAGCTTACTATACCACGCTGGCCAGACGGGTTGGTATAGGGTTTGTTTCGAATTTTCGTTATCTAACAGTGCTCTTATCTACTTATGTTTCCCTTAGTTGCCTTTTACGACACCCACGGGTTGAGATGAGGTAGTGACATTAGGTATTCTTAATCCTTCACTACACGATAATCCCTTATTGTATAATATTATATAAAACAGGCACAATAATATTACATCAGTATTTTGAATCAGTTCCAGTTGTCTGTCTCTGAATAACAAATTTACATAAATGTTGTTATACTTTATAGGTAGGTACCTACACCTACACAAAATCAATAACAATAATTTTCATCTAAATGGCGACTGAGTACAACGCACGGCATCATAGCGACCGACACACACGGATGTGTGGCCGCACAAATACAAGTACCTACATTAAACACAAAATCAATCATCCCAATTCCCAGCTGCTACTAGTGTGCTCTAGTGTCCAAGTGTGACCCTATACATATTGCAGTCACGCCCATTCGATCCCCTCTATTTGTATGTGTGAATGAAAATCAAGGTTTTAATCCAAAAGAGCGTATCAACTCAATTTTATTCCCATTTGTTATTACCATTTGTCATGAAGCATTCTCTGGAGAGTTATTTTCAACCTCTTTGTTGCTATGATTGCCTAGTACACACGACCTGGATGAGGACCAATTTTTACTGTATCTAGCGGATCGTCACTAGGACTTTCGAGCATGGCACTAGTTGTTCCAACCGATAACACCGACTATTTTTTTAATCAGGCCTCTTACGTGGTATATTATTATTTGCTTCATTATAAATAAAGGTGTAACTAATTTACACTGATGAAAAAAATATTTATATATCTCTCTCAGAATAAAGACTAGCTCATTGATGAAAATAGAAAACACTTTAATAATTAGTTAGTAAATCTAATCTATCAAGTAACACGTAGAAGGTACCTTTTAACAAGTGAGAATAGTATGATACTTGTATTGTTCCTAATAGGTAGATTAGAGCTCTCATTTTGTAATGCCTGTAAGAGGCGCTTAGTCATGAACCTTTTCTTTGAAAACACTTGACCTTGTAAACAGTCCGTCATGTCACCGTTCTCTATGTTCGGGAGCGATAACTTTGTTCTCGTTGTCTTGGCGCGGCGCAATACGCACCTGTTCCAAAAAAACAATAAATAGATTTAATTTATATATAGATATAGATATAATTTATGTTAAAAACAAAACATTTATTTTATATTCAAAAATGGTGTGGATGAAATACGGCTAGAAACGAAAAATATATTCAAGTGGAAATAATTGTATTATAAGTGAATGTAAAAATATTACCTATGTAAAAAACGAATACAGTATTTTTAGCAACACCAAGTCACCAATATTGTTTTGACTTCTCTTTCTCACAACATGTTATATCCCTCTCTATCTATAGATAACCTCTGTAGTGGGTCTGATACCCTGGTGTAATCTGTCGAGTTAGTATTTTCTATGATCGGATTCGCAGAGTACCAGTTCCACGCTAGTCGCCAATAAAATTATTTCCAATTCGCATACAAATTTTCAGGGGAAAGAAAAAGATGACGATATTTTGACGCCTGGTGTTGTAACAAGATCAAACAAAAAACATTATATTTAAAGTTATGCACATAATTGTACCAACTTTGAGAGGGTTATTTGGGTAAACAATTCATATACAGTCTGAAAAAAAACAACAAAAGATTTACAAATTTCTACAAGTTTTTTTTCATTATTTTTTTTTATTTTTCATTGTAAAAAAAGACAATTAAGGATGATTCGTAAATTAGAACTTAGCTTAGACCTTGTAAACAGGGCCCAGACGGCGAACACAGTAACTCGGAAATCTCACCATGTGCGTTCCCATATCCCAACAACAATCATTCAATAAATTCAAAACAATTTAATCTGTAAATTATAAAAATTTACTTACGATTCACAACGAACTTTTAATTTTAAATTGAGTCTAGTACATCAGATGGGATATCAAATGGCTTGGTTTCATTATTCTAAATCCTATTTTTATTTATTTTTACGCCCAACAGTTTTTGAGTATGGGTTGGGATGTTTTTAAACATCAAAAAAAGCCATTAAGCCATACCATTCCCCCTTCCCTTATCTTCGATCTTGATGCGAAAAATGTGAAATATTTCCAGTTAATACTTACCTTCATGTTTATGAAAATATTACAGGAAAAATACAACATTTTTTGTAATCACCTTAAAAGCCCGACCTTAGACCGACCGAGCACCTTAATTTGTTTTCAAAACATTATTTACATATTGTTTTTTTTTGTGTGTTTTTTGCCATAATTCCTCATAGAACGGAAGCCTCAGCGTGCGAGTTAACGCGCACTTGACCTGATTTTTATAATTATAATAAAGAATGTAAATTAAAAGGTCTACTTGAGTACGTTAATGATTACTAAGTACGACGCGAGTCTCTAGATTTTGGGTTGGATCAGAGTTAGTTACATTGCCCTAAGTATGGTTTTTCACAAGCACACATTCTTGAATACATAACACTATGTATAAATATAATCTTATGCCTTTAGAGATAATATCAAGAGGGGGTTAAATAGAAACATATTCTTATTGTATAAAACTATTTTATTCTTCAGTTCCGTATTAAGTATTTTTCGGGCAAAAGAAAGCATCTCTTTTATTGATTATGATTTTAAATGTGCTAGGTAACAGAATATTTTTTTGTAAAATATTGTTCATGCTTGATATATATAATATAAAAATGAATCGCTAAATGTGTTGGTAAGCGCATAACTCAATAACGTCTGGACCAATTTGGCCAATTCTTTTTTTTAAATGTTCGTTGAAGTTCAAGGATGGGTTTTACGTTTTTTTTTAGTTTTTATGTAGGCAGGTAGGGTAGGTAGGTAGGTAGGGTAGGTGGGTAGGTAGGGTAGGTAGGTATACTTTCATAAAATCATAAATTAAGTAGGTGGTACGAAGTTCGCCGAGACAGCTAGTTTTAAATAATTGTAGGTAATTATTGCTATGGATAATTTATCGGAAATAAATAAATTTATTATTATCATTTTATGTATGTAACAACTTAATGCACAAAATATGCACATAGGGGCATTCTCTACCAGACAACCTTAGGGGGATGTAGAGAAAAATTAGGTAGGTGCATTTAGTGTAAAAGTACGTGTGAAATGTATATATATATTATATACGTATATATCATTTATTTAAACTATTTTTGTAACTAAGTACATAAAAAGGACGTATAAAATGATTTATCACTCATCGCTATTGGAGGTGGGTCGACGAAGCGATACCAAAACGCCCGTCGTCCTTTCAACTCAATCGGTGCAGTAGTTTCGTAGTAAATAGACTCGAGAATAAACTAGTATATTTTATACATTTACAAATTGAAATACAATTCATAAACGAATGTGTTACCAACGTGAAAGCACGCGTCCTGTCAAAGTAATAATTAATTTTATTTATTAAGGATGCACATTTATTTAGATATAAGGTTGTTTATAATATTTTTATAGCTATATTAAACTAAGGTTATCAACTAACTTAAATTAAAAAGAAAAAAAAACAATATTTACAACCAAACACAAAAAAAATGGCATCATAAAATACTTCCGCATCGCTGGCACTGTCTACCGAAAAATTGCCCAGCAGGCTGGCAGCATTGCCACGTTGTATGGCAATGCTTATTCTTTATGCAAGAAAATATCCAGCCTGCTGGTCACGGGAAGCGTTGGACAAACGCTTTGATAGATCTTTAAAAAGAGCGCGAGCACTTGAACCCCACAGTCCAAGTGTTTCGACTCCATACGGCACAAATAGTTAGATACTCGCCTGCGAGGTTATTGTATTTGCGCCGCTTGGAAGTTTCGGCAGATGCAGCTGCAGTGCCGGCACAATTTGCTGTATTTGGAAGATGAGATGGTGAATTAATTAATTTGCTTTAGGACAGATTAATCATTTTTAAGGTTCATCATCTTCCCCCGTACGTTCCTCATGCATAAGATCAAGTTTCCAGAAAACTTTAGTAACATTATGGATAGATTTTTCCATTCTTGAATATTTTGTATCTATTTATATTTAGCAAAGTTAGATTATTTTTAATAAATAAAAAATCGTCTTTTTTTAGGACATTTTAAGACAATTTTCTACATCCGTCCGTCATGGAGAACATTTTACCCTATAATATAGTACAATTAATACAAATTATTCTTCTGTTTTTTAAATTTTAATATTAATTAAATCTTTACATGAAGTCGGTTAAAAAAAGAACTCATATATATAAGACTTTTATGCAACGCTCATTTAAGATATTATATTTTGAAAATAGCAGACAGCAACTTTTTAGACTAGCTGTACGGTGAAAACAAGGTGCTTCGGTAACGCCCATATTCGTTTGACTTCTCTTTCTCACAGTTTGTCTCTTTCTATCAATTGTCTCTTTAGCTATCTGAGCGCCTGGTATGATCTGTCGAGATAGCGTTATCTATTGGTTTCGCAGTAGCCAGGTTCATCGAAATAATTCTATGTTCTCGTAGACATTATGTCGTGAGCCGTAGCGGCGCGGCGCCTCATCCCATCGGGCCAGTAAAAAATGTTTACTTTTCTTTCGAAAACAAAGTCTCGTTTATTTTATTAAATTAACCCGGTGATTTTCGTATCACCTATAATTAATAAATTTTATGTTTAACTTATTAGTTGAATTAAATTCAGAGATAAAATGAGTACTGAGGATACATTGATTTGAATAATATGATGTATGTCATGAAATTAATATAACTCACGTGGCAGCCAAGCATTTTCTTTATTGAAGCCAATTCAAATGGTTCGCGTAGCATTATTGCATTCGGTAATGTCTCATAGATATCGTTGTTTACGAAAATAAACTTTTTTGTATTTTCATACTTTTCCAATGCTACGTCGCAACTTCTCAAACCTGAACGCGAATCGCAAATAATTGGCTATTTGACAGTAGTTACAATAAAATATGATATATGTTCGATATGGTAGCTTACAAGTAAACAATAATTACACAATTAATTTTATGCATTAAGATTAATTATAAATATTTTTATTTTACAAAATAAGTTTGCGATTTTTAATCTGTTAATTACATGACACGAAACGCAGGCAGCCATGTACCCGCCATGTTTGAGTCGTATGTTTACGTCACATTTTAACAAACATCAATAAACAATAGTTGAAGTTGAACATTTTCTCTGAAAATAATAATTGAATTAAAGACATAAAACAATATTTATTACAATGGAGCCAGGGTATATAAAAGCTGATAGTGCAAATCTGCCAAAAATAGATTCATTTATGGTTGCAAATTTCTTTACGTATAATCCAAACTTTTGCTCTGCTGAGTTTCGGAATGCAAAAACTTCCATGTAAGTATACAAAAAATAAAAATTTGTTAAAGTGCATCGTATTAAAAAGTCATTAAATAATTCAATACAGCACAACAAATAGCATCTACATTCTCATTTCACCTACTAACCTATGCCAAATTGGTCTTCACTAAAGAAAACTGCATATCGCCGTTCCCACCGAATAATATCGTAATCGACTATTACTATAGAAGTGCTTTTATTGGGAATTATTGTTCTAGAGGATTGATTACACCTTGTGAATTTTTTTCAGAATATTCGTACGAGTACTTCTCGAGATAGTCATTTTGTAATGACTTTACCTATGCTATTCGCCTAAAAATAAAATCACAGTTTTATATCGTAATAGGTATTACTCACTTTTCAATGTCTCATCTTTTACAGCAAACTGTTATTACGATCTTATTCGGGTACAAAAATTAAGACAAATTTCGGTAATGTAATTTCCATTATAATAACTATTTATAAAACGGGATACAACTAATCTTTTATAAGCCAAAAAAGGATTTGTGTACAATTTGCTCTCTGTATGAACAAGCTGAAGATGCTAAAAAGCTATTTTTGTAATAAAATAATAATAAAGTTGGAACGTTAGATAAAAAGAAAGGAAAAAGCTGCTGTTAATTCAACAAATACTACAGTCGCTGTTTTTGATCTAGAAAAGACTTAATCTCAGTTAGGTATTTTACATTAAATGTGCAAATATCTTTTACAATTTTTAACACACCTATTAAGTCAGGATGTTGACAATACATGTCTGGCACCTTTCTATTGCAAAAAACGAAAGCAAACGAAATTGGAAGCTGTTTATTACAAATCATTTTATATTGATGTCTGTGCTGGAAAAAACAAAAATAGATTTATTTTGCCATGTACCTTTAAGTCCTAATATACCATCTTCTAATATCGTTTTTTTTTTACGGGCCATAGTCCAAGTGAGGGTGAATATAGTGTTGAACGCGCAATAAAGAATAAGTTATTATTTACATCTTAAGATTTAAACTACTATGATTTAAAATGTCTCATCTCTGGAAAAAACTGGCATAAAGATACACAAGGCCCTTCGTAAACTTAGCTCCCTTGGTAAAGACAAGGTGACTTTGCTTGTGACTTAGGTTCCCTAAGATTTTCGTGGGCAAAGGAAAATAGAGAAATTTTCTCATGGAAAAGTGGTCTAACAATTAAAATGTAATTTTGTGGAAGAATATTTCGACTTGTACACTGACCCGGATCCTGCAATATCAAAACGTGGGCGGCAACCGAAAAATCCTCTGGAATTAACAATGGTCGATAACTTGATTTATTCCTGTTTTGATTTTTTTGATGACTGGCCTGTTGGTCTAGTGGTTAGTGACCCTGACTGCTAAGCCGGAGGTCGTGGGTTCGATCCCCACCCAGGACAAATCTTTGTGTGATGAGCATAAAGGTTTGTTCTGTGTCTGGGTGTAATTTATCTATAATATGTATGCATTTACAAAAAAAAAAATGTATTTAAGTAGTATATCAGTTGTTTAGTACCCATAACACAAGCAAATATAATTGCTTACTTTGGGACTAGATGGCGCTGTGTGAATGTGGTAGAATATTATTATTATTATTATTATTTGTTTTTTTTTTTTTGTTTTTTTGTCTCCTTTTTAGGGGTTAAAACAACTGATGCACGGGCCTAAGCCAAGTGTATCAGTTTATGTAGAAGATGATGAAGCCAAGAATTTTCGGGTAAGACGACAGGTGTTGAGGATAGCTGCTTTTTGAATTAGTGTGAGGGTGGATACGGGCATTTGGAGAAAATTTAGGTTGGTTTTAAGAGATTTTGGGATAATACCTGTTGTGGAGATAACTATGGGCAAAATCTTAACATTATCTACTTGCCACTGCCTTTTTATTTCCGTCGCCAGTTCAACGTACTTGGTCATTTTTTCTGTATATGTACTAAGTAGGTTGTGCGTGTTACATACTGCTATATCTATAAGAAAAACGGAATTGTTGGTTTTGTCTAGTACTGTTATATCAGGTCTATTGTAGTGTATTGTTTTATCTGTAATAATTGTCCGATCCCAATATATTTTGACTAGGCTATTTTCTAATATTGTCTCAGGTTTGTATTTGTAGTAAGCAACTTTCTTTGAAATAAACGTATGTATGTGGGCTAAGTTTTGGTGAATGATCGATGCAACTTGGTCATGCCTATGTTTGTAGTCAGTTTGAACGATAGATTTACAAGCTCCGGTTATGTGTTGAATGGTTTCAGAACTACTATGGCAGCGTCTACATAAATCAGATGGTAAGTTGGGTAAGTGGAGGATGTGTTTTTGGTAATTACGGGTGTTTATTACTTGATCTTGAATGGCGATCATGAAAGCCTCAGTTTCAGGAAATAGTTCCCCGCGGCGGAGCCACTCGTTCGACGCATCTCTGTCGACGTGTGCTTGACCTAGATCAGCTAGGTGTCGCCCGTGTAGTGACTTTTGTGACCATGTACCTAATTTATCTTGTCTATTGGTTAGTTTTATTTGCGTATTTCGGTTACTGAGATTAAGTGGGGTAAATTTTATATCTATTTCTGTTATGTATTTGTGAAGTTCGGATTGTTCAGCTTTATTATGAAAATATGTTCGCAATTTGCTTACAAGGGTATTGTGTAAATTTTGAACGTCGATTAAACCCTGCCCCCCATCCTGTCGTGGTAGTGTGAGGCGTTGTATGCATGATTTTGGGTGATGCTTACGATGTGTGGTCATGTGTGTATTTATTATGCGTTGCAATTTTTGTAAATCTGTTTGAGACCATCTTATAATTCCAAAAGAGTAAGTGAGTACAGGTATGGCGTATGTATTAATGGCTTTGATACTGTTGCGCGAATTAAGTTGTGTTCTTAAAATTCGGTTAAGTCTGATTTTAAATTTCTTGATCAAATCTAACTTAGTTTGTTTATGTTGTATTTGTTTGGATTGATGGAAACCTAAATATTTGTATGTGCTGTATTCATCCATGTGATCTATTTCTTCGCCAGTATCGAGAATATAAGAATTTTTCTGTGATTTCCCTCTGATAATTGAGTGTATCTTACACTTGTCTACCCCAAACTGCATTTGTATATCTGTAGAAAATGATTGTGTGATGTCTGCGAGTTTCGAAAGTTGAGTGTTATTTGTTGCGTATATTTTGATGTCGTCCATATATAATAAGTGAGAAAGAGTGTGAGAAGAGTTATTGTGTTTTAGTTTAAATCCCATATCAGTGTTATTAAGTAACTCTGATAAGGGGTTCAATGCAATACAAAACCATAATGGGCTGAGCGAGTCTCCTTGGAAGATACCTCGTTGAATTTTAATCGGTTCAGTAGTCAGTGAAGTTTTGTTTTGAATTAATTTAAGTCTTGTTTGCCATTGCAGCATGGCTGTACTTAAAAATGTTATTAACATAGGATGAATTTTGTAATGTTGTAGTATGTAGAGTAACCAACTGTGAGGAACTGAATCAAATGCTTTTCTATAATCTATGTACATTGTGTGAATGTTTCTATTATTAGTGTGTACTTGTTTCATAACTATTGCATCTATTGTTAGTTGTTCCTTACAACCCTGACTATTTTTTCTGCATCCTTTTTGCTGCTCTACTAGTATGTTATGGTGGTCTAGGTGTTTATAAATTAAGTAACTAATACATCCTGTAATGATTTTGTAAATAGTTTGAAGACATGTAATTGGTCGATAGTTAGCAGGGTTTTTGGGATCTGACCCCTTTGGTAGCATGAATGTAATACCGTGCGAGATAAAAGTAGGCATTGTATCTGGTGAACGTATAAACTGACTTATATGGTTATGTATGAATGGGTGTGTGCATGTGAGTTTCTTGTACCAATAGTTGTGAATATTATCAGTTCCTGGTGCCTTCCAGTTGTGTGTACGTTTAATGATTTGAATGAAAGTATCTATGGGAATATTCTCAAAATCCATCATGTTAATGTGTTCAGTATCTGTTAATTTTGATAACCAGTCTGCATTAGCGTTATGCAGTGTAGGATTTTCCCATATGTTGGCCCAAAATTGCTGTAAATCTTGTGGTGACGGGGTGCTCGGACTTTGGTTGGTGTCATGTGAATCATTGTTACCTAAGTTTCTATAAAATTGTTTTTCATTGTTAAGAAAGGTATGGTTCTGTTGTTTACGTTTTGTGCAATTTAGATATCGTTTTAATCTATTAGAAGCTGCGCTTAACTTTTGTTTTAATGTGTCGAGAAAATGTTGTGGTTCAGTGTTTAGTTCTTCGTGTTGTGAATGGCTTTTATATTTCTCTCTTATTTCGTCTACGGTTTTTAGTATTTTTTGACTTCTGTTTCCTGCTATGTATTGTGTTAATCTACCTATTTCTAGTCTATACTGTTTTATTTTATTTTCGATTCTTCTTTGCCAATTAGGTTTATTATCATATCTATTTCTCACACAATTTTCATCTAATTGCAATCTAGTGCCATTGCATATGGCTGCTGCAAATGCTGCTGAGTAGATTATTGTATGAAGAGTAGTAAAATCTATTTCGTGATTTAAATGCTTCGGGACTATTGTATTATTGAGCAGATCGATAATTTTAGAGAACTTGCGAGATGTTTTTTGTTTAGGTATATATGGTCTTGTTTCTGGGTTTGTGTCCTTAAATTGTAGTATTGCATTATTAAATTGTGTTTCTATTTTACAAAGTAGATAGTTTTCTGGTTCTATGTGAGTTTGAGTGACAACTTGGGTTTGAGTAAAAGTTTGTGTTTGTGTAAGAGTGATTGGAGTATTATTATTATTATTTATTCCATTCTAATACCAAAAACTAATACCACTGGTATTTGTTTCAACTCATATTTTTTTTCTATTCCGAACCGATACCATTGTTTAAACTAATACCAAAACAAGTTCAAAGATATAAGGTACAGTCAGTAAAAATGCTTTGTATGTAAATATAAGACCTTTAATTGAAAAAAAAAACAGATAACTCAGATATGCCACCAACTTATCCCCATTTCTAAACCTGTGTATGATGATTTACTTGCATTGTGTGCTAGTGAAGCTATACGTAATCATTACCATGGTTTTTAGAACTATCTTGTATGTTGCAGACATTTTTAACAGTAAATTCAGACGATTTTGATGGGTCAGACCTATATGATGCCTAAATGGCACTGAAATATTAATATAAATGAATATTAAATTTATAATTATGTTTCTTTTATGTTATTTTTCCATACATTTATTAAAAACCCCTAAAACAATGTAGAACATGGTTTATTTTAAGAATTCGATTATTAATTACCTTTTATTTTGTAATATGGACTATCCGGTATTATATTTTTACAATTGTGAAACTTATTTTATTTGACATGGAATATTATCGTTAATTAATATTACACTTGTCATCTCATTTGTACTGGGTGGCGCAAAAGTAGTGGCACTAAAGAAAATGCTTTTTTTTTTTTTATTATACATTTTCTGTCATTCTGTTGTTGAAAATTGTGTAGTGAACAAATGTAAAATACACTGAAAATAAACATGGACCGTTTTACTCCCCAAGAACGTGGAATATCAGTGATAAGAACACAACGTGAATTTCGTCGACGATTTCCCCACCGTCCGGCACCGATTGGTCGCACAATTCGACGCTTTGCCACACACCCACTAAAAGTTACTGTATGGTGTGGCATCTGTGTTGACAGAGTGATCGGACCCTATTTTTTCGAAGACGCTGGAGGCAATGCGATAACTGTCACTGGAGAACGCTACAGAACCATGTTACGTGAGTTTTTGATACCCAGTTTGGACGAATTGGGGCTGGAGCACATCTGGTTTCAACAAGACGGCGCTACGGCACACACAGCGCGCGACACTATGGACTTAGTGAGGGACGCTTTTCCAGGCCGAGTTATCTCTCGTTTTGGCGATTTGCCTTGGCCTGCAAGATCACCCGATCTGACCAGTCCAGACTTTTTTCTTTGGGGTTTTTTGAAATCTCGGGTGTATGTGAACAAGCCACAGACTCTCGCAGCTCTAAAAGAAAACATTCGTCAAGAAATAACGAACATATCGCAGGAAGTGTTACGGCAAGTTATGCAAAATGTCATAAATAGGGCTCAAATGTGTATCAACTCTGGAGGTCACCATTTAAAAGACATCATCTTTAAATCCTAATGGTACGAAATTTAATGGCACAAATATACATTTAAAAAAATCTAAATCTAGTTTTCTAATTTAGAAAAAATGTTATAGCTGAACCAAATAGGGTCTTTACTTTTGCGCCACCCGTTATAATCACCAAATATTATGGTAACAATTCATTACTGAGTTAGTTAACATTGCGACAAAACAGCGAATAAGATCGCATTCAACTATTATGTGTAGCTCACTGTCGATAAATTACCCGAATAAAATCGTATTGTTGCTTTACGGATGAAGATTCTATTTCAAATTATGGTAATATACATTTTAGCTTTTAACTTCAATCTAGTATAATAATATTTCTTTTTAAATGTATCACAATATATAAGAAAAAATCACCTATCTTTTGGTATATAAATGATTTTTCTATGTAAACCTAGTAAAAAGTTAGAAGCCAAAATCCGTATTTTATTTTTCCTGTAAAATTTAGATTTTACGATTACGGTATTATTCGGTGGGAACGGCGATATTTATCTGATGTAAACTTTGGGTCTCCTCGACTCGACGCTGTAACCACTGCTTTAGACGTTTTGGACATTTAGGAACGTATATAATCAATTTGTCAGGACGTACACGACATATTGGCACGGCACACATCCTATACCTACGTAGTCATTTTTAATATTCTAATGAAAAAGCTAAATCATTTATAAATCTCTCATAATAAGCTTAGAGCGTAATGTTTGTTTATATCAATATGACGTAACAATTACTAACAATACAAAATGGCGGATCTCAGTCTGTTTATGGTGCGATATTTTTTTACTCAATATAAAAATATTTTATTCTCCATTAAAAAAGACTTTATCTAAAAAAAATCGTTGTAAGAGGAATAAAATAAGCATTTCTACATTTTAAAACATTTTCCCGAAAACTGAAAAAAGTAGCCAATTAATGGGAAATCTCGTTCGTCGTTTCGATCGTTTTTCTCAAAATAAAATTCTAAGTCGATGGTGATTAATGTTTCGTTTTAGTTTAGAGTTGTGGATTAATGGTAATGAAGTGGAATGCTTTGGAAATTTTCAGAATTAAAAACAAACTAAAATATTACTACACATTAGAACTTAGAAGACAACATAGTAAGCTACTTACACCAATTTCTGAAGGATTCCCCTTTATAAGCATGCTTCGAATATATATACGAGTATAACTACTTCAATACTTTGTTCTCCTGGTAGCATAGGCTATATCTAATACCTGAATTCTAGGAGCAACTTAGGTTTTGCTAAACTAGTGCACTAGATTAACTACTATTCAAGTCTGGCGCCCTGGTAGATAGAGACTAAATGGCCAATATCACAATCCGGAATTTATTCGCGTGCCGTCATAAAATATTCCCCGCATTAAAATATTTTGTGTGTCACCAAGCTACGAGCGTCTGAACACAATTTTGAACTATAAATAAGCTTACTCAAGTATCATAATAGCGTATCGCCAATAAAAAATTAAGATTCGTATGGGACATAACAAAATTGACAGTTGAATGATCGTTTTGAATCCTTCTTATATTAAAATTTATGCGAAAGTTTTGATTGTTTACAGAAAACAAGTACGAGGGACTTTCAAAAAGTCAAAAAAAAAAATACGGGCTGTAAAGCTAAAATATATTTTTTTTATTTTAGATAAAAAATATTTTTTATTATCATTTTTTAATATTAATTAAAATACCTAAGTCTTTTGTTTACAGTTTATGAAAATGTCTGTGCTTATAGAATTCGAAATGTTGGCTTCGAAATACTTGACCACCTTGTGATTTTCTATCTGTTTACAAGATTTAAGGATTATTTGAAAGGACAGACGGGCAACATACGCATTCTCACTTTTTAATGACGCCATACGTACCGGCTGGATTTTAATGAAACTTTTATACATACTTAATGTAAATTGTCCAAATAGTAAAAAGCAATCATCTTAGAGCTATTTTGACTGCCACTGCAAAACGCATTACAGGAAGACAAGTATGGAGGAATTGTTATTAATAAAAAGATCTTTAAAAAAATCTGTGACTTAATATGCTCTTTCTCCCTATCTTTCATGTGCAAATCGATTTACAGAAAATAGTGGAGTATAAATAGTAAAGTAAAGTAAAGTAAAGTAAAGTAAAATTTATTCAAGTAATAAGGTATGTATAAATAAACAGAACTCTTAAAAATAACTTAATGTAGGGAACAAAAATTTATGATTAGCCTGTACTAGGTAGTAAAACCTGTGCTACAGGCGGTCTTAGGTCAAACACTCTTGTACTCCTTACAATGTAGAGAGAACAAGAATGTGTAAAAACTATCTAAAAAAACAAAAATCATAATAAAACGAATAATAAAACTAAACAAACAATTAAACTACAATTCAATTATAAATATGTAACAGCTTATTTGATTACAACTAACATATTTTCGGTTTGGTCATAGGACAAACTTTGCAAATAATTAAAAATAATCGACTTACATCTAAAATAGTTAAAATGGAATATAGATAACGCCTTATTTACTTTCTTATACAAAAAAGGTCCTAAAAAGGGATAATAATTATTTGTAAAAATATATCTAGATTCTGAAATTGTAATGCAAACATTATATTTCCGCCTCTTGGTGTTAGTGATGTTAGGGTCGTACGTAAGCGCAGTGTGATGTTTTAGTACAGTAGACAAGATAAATAGTTGGCGAACTGTTAAAACTTTACAATTTTGGTATAATTGGACCGTCGGATATCGGAAAGGGCGAGAGGTAGCTACTTTAAGGATGGTTCTTTGGGCTCGTTCTACTCCTAACATTACGGTTTTTGGAGCACCTCCCCAAGATGTTATACAGTATTGTAGGATGGATTGGCATAATGCTTGATATACTTGTATAATGAGCTTCTGATCTGCAATGTGTCTTAATGTTTTAAAAACAAATATCAGTTTCCGAACACGTTTGGTTAAAGAGGAGATATGTTCTTTAAAAGAAAGAGTCTCATCAATAATGATTCCCAGATATTTGGTGCTGTTAGTATTTTTGACTGTGGGACAAGAACAGGTATTTGTAAGATATGAATTACAATGGTGAGCAATTAAATTATGAGTTAAGGCAGGAATGTGCTGCTTCCGCATGCTAAAATTCAAAAAATTCGTCTTATCAGCGTTTAATGTGAGTAGGTTATGTTGAAGCCAATTATTCACGACATTGAAACCATTTTGTGCATACTTATGTGCATCAGTATATGTGTCAGCAGAAAAAATGAGCGCAGTGTCGTCAGCGTATGATATGATTGTGCCATGATCTAGATTTAAATTGCACAGGTCGTTAATGTAAATAAGAAATAAAGTAGGACCTAATAAACTTCCCTGAGGCACACCAAAAGCAGGAATTTGCATATCAGCGCTTAGAATATCGTCGCCCAATTTTACACATTGATATCTGTCTTGCAAATAGTCCTCAAAAAACTTTAGCTGCAAGCCTCTTATTCCTAGGTTTTCTAATTTAGTTAAAAGTTTTGACACAGGAATAGTATCAAATGCCTTGGCTAAATCAAGGAAAATTGCTATAACTTTTTTACTCTTCCCAATTTCTTCAGTGACGTAGTCAGTTAGACAATGTACCGCATCAGCCGTAGAACGTTTATTTCTGAAACCAAATTGCATTTGGGAAAGAAGGGACTTGCTCTCAAGGTATGACTTTAATCTTATATTAACAATCTTTTCCAGCACTTTGGATATAGACGGTAATAAGGAAATAGGTCTGTAATTAGACACATCATCTTTTTTTCCAGATTTGTGAATAGGTACAACTATGGCTTTTTTAAGGTATTTTGGAAATATTCCATTTGAGAGGCATAATTGAAAAATGTGAGTTAGAGGAGGGACTAGTATATGCTTAAAGGTTTTTAGAATATTGTTACTGATGTTGTCCCAACCAACTGCAGAATGGGATTTCAAACTCAGAATTATCCGTTCCACTTCATTTTGGTCCACGTCTAACATGACAAAAGATTTGCCACATTGCGGTATCTGTGATTTAGCCAGCGAAGAATAGCTTGGAACAAAAGAACTTGAGTTGATTAGTATTTTATCAGCAAGATTCTTACCAATGTTTACAAAAAAGTTATTTACGTGATCAGCTGAAGCAAGTGGAGTGGGGTGCGTGTGCAATAAGCACGACTCTAATTTATGATGTTGTGACATACATGTTACGTTCTTAACTAATTTCCAGAGTAATTTAGTGTTGTTACCTGCTTTCTCTATTTGTGATTTATCGTATTCTATTTTAAGCCTTTTCACAAGATTATTACAGAAATTTCTGTATCTTTTGTAAGAAAGCTGTAAAATAGAATTATCTGGATATTGTTTTGCTCTTTTATGCAATTTATCTCTATGCCGTATTGAACGGATAATTCCCGGGGTTATCCAAGGTTTTATATTATATTTTCTTCGACTTAATTTAATGATCGTTGAATTGCATAAAATTGCTTGTTGCACGTTGTTGATAACGTATTCTAAGGAACTATTAGCGTCAGCAGAATTGTAAACTGGGCTAAAGTCAATGTTGCATAAATCACGTTCGAGGTTGTTTATATTTATTTTAGATTTTAATTTTGGTTGCATAAAATGATTGGATAGCGTAAGATTTATTGTTAGTAATACTGCGCAATGATCAGTTATTGTGGAGTTAGTAACTATCGTTAAACACGGAAATCTAGTTTTGAGCATGACGTGATCCAAACAAGAGCCACTCTGATGAGTTGGGAAGGTATGGGAAGGAAAGAGTCCGTTGGAAGCGCATAGGTTAAGATAATGTTGCGTATCCGCACTGTTATCTTCAGAGTTAATGTTTATATTTAGATCACCAGTAAGAATAACAGTTTTAAAGGAAGAAAGGGCTAGGATTAAGCTATTTAATTTATGGTTAAATTTATCCAAATTTCTGAAGCATGGAGATCTGTATATAGCAATAATTGCTATATCGCTGCCAATTTTGATGAGCAAGCAATTGCTATCTTCGCTAAAAGGTTCATCTACAGTCATCACCAGAGATTCTTTGGCATAAATTACTATACCGTCGTTTTGATTATGGGATACCAAGCTATGATGAATGTTATAACCTTGTAAATGAGGAAGATTATCCTTACACTTAGAAAGCCAGCATTCTGTAAGAATCATGACGTCACACTCAATATTAAGTTGATGTAGGAAAACATTAAAGCTATCCATGTTTTTGTGAATACTGCGGATATTTTGAGTTAGTACTGTGAAAGCATTTTTAAAGTTAGAAATGTAATGTTTGCATTTTTCAGTATCGCATAGCTTAGACTCATAAAAAATAGTATTGTCAATGTCAGTGATGAGTTCATTGGCCATAATTTTACAACTAAAGAGTGCAAATAATATAAAAAGAAAAGGCGGCGCTCTTAGACGCCCTCATAATCGATGGAGTTGATATACCTTTTTTCGGCCATCAGTTTGGCAGGACAGTCAACAGCACCTGTGTTATGATTGCTAGATTTATTGAAGTGCAAACAGGTAGCACATTTTGGTGACTCTGCTTTTTTATTACAGTCCTTAATTGAGTGACCTTTTTCACCACAGTGACCGCAAGTGTAGGTTGACTCCCGACATGTTTTTGCAGCATGACCAAACTGTTGACACTTGTAGCATCTGGTGACTAGAGTGAAATCGCGGACAGGACAAGAGGACCAGTTAACAAACAGCCTATCTCTATTGACTAGGGCTTTGCGAATGAGAGCCGGTACTTCGATTACAAAGTTACAGGTGGGAGCGTCCTTTTTGCCCGATTTGTGGCTCAGTTTAATAGAAGACAAAAATAATTCTAAGCTAGTGTCCTGCAGTGTATCCGCCAAATTTTGTTGGTAAATGCAAGTAAATACGTCTTTCTCTTCCATATAGGTGGGAATTCCTAAGACCACAACTCTTGGCCTACGTTTAAACGGTTCATCGATCGTGAGGCCTGATGTGGTTAGGTGTTCCGATTTTTTTAATTTTTCTATATCATCCTTCGAGTCTGTGCTAATTATAACGCCACCATTTCTTGTCTTACGGAGGCCTCTCACTTGAAGCTTCATCTGGTCTGGGCGAAAAATTTTCTGAACTAAGGACTTTGTCTCTTCACTAGTTTTTTGTTTGTCTTTGGGGTAGATGGCAACTTGGCTTAAGTTGGTAGGTTGGATGAACTTGTTGGGGCCAGTTTTCACCATAGCAGCATAAGAAGTGGTCGCTGGAGTAGGCTTAGAGGATTCCTTGATCGTTAGTTGCAGATCTTTTAAGTGTTGGGACAGGTTTTGTTGGTCTCTCATGGTTTGGATCGTAGCATGGGCTTGTACAATTCTAATTTTTAGGGACTGATATTGAACTGCCAGCTGTGAAGTTCCATGGGCAGCTCTACGACACAGGTTATGAATCTTGGATTTTTGATCCGAATTCAGCTTTCCTTCCGTTGCAATAGAGCACACTTCCTTAAGGCAGAGCTCCACACTCTGCATCCAATTTTGGATCTCAGATGTGGAGACAATATCGTCAGTCCTGTCTTCATTCTGTGTGGGCGGTGTTGGCGCCACTGGTGCGGGTGACGGAGGAGGAGTCCGAAAAGTCCTGTTACTACGGTTAAAAGGACTCTCCATAATACTATTGCACTAAATCACTACGCATAACGCTACAATAGAATTTTATTTCAATAACAATTGACACACTTTTCCGGCTATTGCTAAACGAGGTCACAATTAAATAGTAATTATTTGTTTATTTTAATAAAATGCACGTCTGTTCGATAACAATGCGAAAGATCGAGTTGTAAATAATAATAATAATAGGTAATTTCGACAAATAGCTTATATATAAGCTCCTACGATATTATTTTCTTTCAATTACACATAGACAACACACTATGTCAATGATAGAATTCACCAATATAACCTAGTTAAATTTAGAGTAACTTGTCTTCTATGAGTTGTAAAAGTCATATTTTTTAAACAAAAATAACAGCCACTTCGCGGCAACTTCGGCGGCAGTAGCATCGTTTTTTTTATCTGCTCCGCGATTATTAATTAAAAAAAGTGGTTTAAAGTGCTTTGTCTGACAAGATATTCTAACCAAAGTGAACTTAATAAACAATTAACTGAAATTAGTGAATTTCGTGCAAAAACTATAGTGATAAATACATAAAAACTAAAGTTTTATCGAACGTGTGACATAAACGCGTAAGCGCCGCGAAATTCACGGCGCTTGGGACCATTCGTGCGCGAGTTTCTCTCGACTCGCGGCTCGCGGCTCGCGGCTCGCGGCTCGCAAGTCTCGGTGGCTCGGTGGATTTGTTTCGTTACCTACCTATTCGATATTACGCGTATTATTATTACATCATTATTCGTTAGTAAATAACATTGTGATTACTCGTGTTTATTTAATTAACTTTCGACTGTGTGTCTGGGAGATCGAGTAGGTATCACAGATATGGAAAACTGGTTTGTTATAAACAACATAATTATTTTTGTTGAGTGAGTGAAACGCTTAGAATTATGCACTTATAATGGATACGATAACAACAGACAAAAGTGACATCTCTAATAAAATCGCCCAACTCGCCCAGAGCATTATACTTGCAATCAACGAGGGCAGAAGTGTGACTGCGTCGAATAGGAAAGCTGTCAAAGAGGCCGCTGACAATATCATCTCTCTTAGTAAAAACCTGAATATTACCCCGGTGATCAGCCCTAGCTCGAGCCAGCGCGAGGCAACACAGGAAGTTCAACGGTTCGCCGAATTAAAGCGAGAGTTAATTTCTGAAATAAAAACTACCATATGCGACAACATTAGGAAATTGAATACTCAATTCACCACCTCTAACGCTTCCTATGCGGCTGCTACTAAAACAACAAAGCCTCGCAAACCGGCACTGATAATAGAACCTAACGACAACACACTACTTCCAGAATCAACACAACCTTCAACAGCAACTACAGCTTCAGCCATTAAGACCCTAGAGCAGCTAAAAAGTAATATAACATTTAAAAATAAAAACTACGCTCCTACAAAAATACAAACAATTAACAAAGGCCGCGTCTACTTAGAGTTTGACACAGAGCAGCAAAAGCGTGAAACACTGTCAATTATAAACCAAACCAACACCCTCAAAGCGGAAGAAGCCAAACGCCGACCACCTCTTGCCATTATAAAGGGCATACACAAAGAAACCCCCAAGGAAGAACTTATTAAAGTCATCACCATCCAAAATCAAATACCGCCCAAAGAGATAAGACTTTGTTTTCTTACATCAAATCGGTCTAAAAATCTATATAACGCAGTAGTCGAGGTGCAACCTAGCTCATACCAAAGGTTACTAAACCGCCAACGAGTCGCAATCAACTTCCAACAGGTTCACATTGAACCGTTCTCAAGATTTGTACAGTGCAAGAAGTGTCTACAATTTGGACATTCTCACCACAAGTGCACTGCAGCATTACACCCGTGTGCTATTTGCGCCGATACAACTCACGAAGCAGATGAGTGCCCACATAAGCTATTGAAAGAGTACGTGTGTTACAACTGTAGCCGGCATAACGCAAAATTTCAAACAAAACTGCCTACAGATCACGCCGCTAACAATCAGGCCGTTTGCCCACGCATTCACCTTGCCAAAGAGAAACTTGAGCAGACCATTGATTACGGAGTTGCCACAGCTACCACCACTTCCCGTGCACTCACTGAGGAAACTTTATCTAATCCTGTCAATAGTTTATTATCAGCTTGTTTGTAACTTAAACATTCAATCATGCACAACCATAGACACAGTAATACAAACGATACACACATCGCTAGAACAGATACACATACACGAACACACGCACCGTACACACAGAATACAACACAGACTACTAATCCAAAACTACTGACATTCATTCAAGCTAATTTGGGTCGAGGATATACAGCTACTCATGAAGCCATTCAACACGCCAGAGATAACAATATAGACATCATACTCATGAACGAACCATACACAGGGAACCAGTTAACTATGAAAAACTCCCCGGGATACACAACACACCAATTTCCCACAGACAGACACACAAAATCATGTATCCTCACAAAAAATAACATAGGAGCAATTATCGGATTTTCACAGTATTCTACTCCCAATATGTGTACCATACAACTCACTACCACATTTGGGAAAAGACTATTCATCACAAGTATCTACATCGAACCCAACACTGACACACACAACACACTACAAGAACTACACAAACTACTAAACGACACCCGGGACTCCACACACATCATTGCTGGCGATCTCAACGGCTGGCATCGGATGTGGAATTCTGCTAGCAATAATAAACGGGGTGAAGAGATTGTTGATCTCATCCTCTCGAATCACACATCTGTACTTAACACTGGTACTGCACACACCTATGAAACTATAGCTAATGGCCACATCAGAGGATCTATTGTGGACATCACAATCGCCTCTGATAATATTGCTCGCAACGTAAATGACTGGAAGGTAGATACCACCATCTGTCCGTCATCTGATCATCATGCAATCACTTTCACCCTTCATTATACGCACCACTTTCGACCCAGCCTAATGTCATCAACATTCAAATACAACACAAAATACTACAAACACTGGGATACACTATGTGAAATGTTTCATACACAAATTGTGAACACTGACATACATACAACCGATATTAACACACTCAATACCCCACACGATATAGATAAATACACACATAACCTCACAAAATTCATTCAGAACACATGTAATCAACAGTTACCACTCTCTGGTAGACGACCGACTCGTCCACCTTGGTGGACTGATGAACTTACTGTAATGAAAAGAGAAGTAATCACGAACCATCACAGAATTCAAAGATTAACACGTAATGGGCAACCATTGCAGGAGGCTCTCATCGAGAGAGACAAACTAAAATCTACATATGCTGAAACAATTAAACGCACTGCCACCGAACATTTTCGTGAATTCTGCACCAGGCAGGGAAAGGAGGACGTCTGGTCTGTTACTAAAAACATAGTCAAACTGGGACCTCAAAAACAACCACCATTGACCATTGAGATTGCACCAGGCATTCATACCACATCCAGTGAACAGACAGCTGTCACCTTCCTGAACAAATTCTACCCCGATGACACACCAGACAGCTCTGCACAATATTCCACACGAATATTCACACAACAACCACCAAACACTGACAATGAACCCCCTTTCACACAAAACGAAATAATTTCAGTCCTAAAGAACATGAACCCCTCTAAATCACCTGGCGCCGATCACCTCACATCAGACATCTGTTACCACTTCACCCTTTGCTTCCCTGAAATTATCACTAACCTAATGAATCGTTGCCTATTCCTCTCCATATTCCCCAAAACATGGAAACAAGCCATAATTAAAATAATCCCGAAACCCAACAAAACCAATTACACAGACATGTCATCCTTTCGTCCCATAGGGTTATTACCCATATTAGGTAAAACCCTAGAAAAACTAATCACACAAAGACTTACACACCACCTTAACACAACGCGCGCGTCTAACACAAAGCAGTACGGTTTTAAACAGCAAACATCTACAGTACATGCACTCACCAACATTACAAACACTATAAAAGCACACAAAAACAACGGACTCCATGTCGCAATGATCTCCCTTGACATTAAAGCTGCATTCGACCACGCATGGTGGCCAGCTATTCTCGCACGGTTACATCACACAAAATGCCCTAAAAACATTTATACTATAATACAAAACTACCTGACAGACCGCACCGCCACCTTACATTACTCCGATGTCAAAACAACGAAAACACTCACCAAAGGTTGCATTCAAGGCTCTGTATGCGGCCCAACGTTCTGGAATCTAATCTTGGATGAGCTTTTGGACTTGTCCGAAGGCTCAGCTGAGACTAGAAAGTTACCGGAGGGCTGCCAAATACAGGCTTTTGCGGACGACATCACCCTAATTGCCTCACATAAGAAACTCTCTTCACTACAAACCAACATCAACCATAGCCTGCAAACAATCATGGATTGGGGTAAAGGTGTTAAACTCACATTCGGGCCAGATAAAACAATTGCCTTAGCATTCACACGCAAAACTAAACTCATAAACATACAAATACATAACACACAGATTCCATTCAGTCGAACAGCCAAAGTCTTAGGAGTAATCATTGACGATAGATTACACTTTACACAGCATATAGATCACATCGCAAACAAAGCACGCACATTACACAATAGACTCGCTACATTTGTACGACCCACATGGGGCATACATTCAGAAAACATCCAAACGCTCTATAGAGGGATAATTGAACCCATCATATGTTATGCATCCAGTGTCTGGTGTACAGCATTGACATATAAACGTAATCGACAAAAACTACTATCCACCCAGCGCGGCTTTGCTCTTAAAATTATAAAAGGATTTCGCACAGTTAATACAACAAACGCTATAGCCATTTCAACATTGACACCCATTGATATAAAAATAGAAGAAACTGCTGAAATTGAACGTACTAGAATAAACACACTAAGCGAACACCTGCCTGCCGACATCACTCTAGATACACCCACACACCCATCTAACCTGCTTCATCCAGCACACAGAATACTACATCCATTTCACATTATCAACACACAAACAGAATTGGACAATGCCCTCGCTAATCATCTGAATGCTCACTTCGTATACACCGACGGCAGTAAATACGATGACCAAGTTGGTGCAGCCTTTGTTGTACATACTCCACAGAACACCATTTTCACGAAAACTTTTAAACTACACCACACATGCACCGTCTTCCAAGCCGAGCTAGTAGCCATCGATAGAGCCTGCAAGTGGTTGCATGAGCACCAAGTCGCTGCAGCCGTTATAATGTCTGACTCTAGATCGGCTTTGGAAGATATAAACAACTCATACACTACGCACAATCTTACCACCAGCATACTAAAACTCTTACACAACACGCACACACAAATCCATTTTATATGGATCAAAGCACATGTAGGAATACACGGCAATGAAGCAGCAGATATAGCAGCTAAATTAGCGGCCGTACAGCCTGACACACTTACATTCACTAACTTTCCCCTAAGCTATGCCAAAAAGATCGCAAAACAAAATAGTTATAAGAAAGCTCAAGAAGCATACAGTAATAATACAAAAGGTATATCAATAAAAACCTGGTGCCCTACACTCACAGACTTATACAACGTCATTCACACCACAGGACACACATTCGCTCTCACACAACTACTCACCAACCACGGATACCACAAACAATACTTACACAGATTCCACATAACCGATGACGACACCTGCCCCTGTGATGACACAACAACTCAGACCCTTATGCATCTTATCACTCAATGCCCCCGATATATGAATACCAGAAGCAAACATGAGCATTATTGCTCGTTTGAAAGGCTAGATCCATACAACTTGACACAAATAATCACCAAAAACACAGTGTTAAACACTTTCATGAATCATATCACCCATATTGTCAAAACACTCAAACAATTCAATAATACTTAACATACACGCAACCACACACACACAAACACACACACACCCACACACACCCACAGACACACACACACACATGTGACACTGTATATACCTAAGAATATGCCATTATGTAATACCACAATAGTTATAATACCTTGCAATAATTACCTACCTAATGTAATATCTGTATCCAATAGCAGATTGATAAATAATAAACTCTCCCTCAAAGTGGACTTAACCTTGAGGGAAAATAAAAAAAAAAAAAAAAAAAACAAAAATAACATAGCATCAGCCCTTTTTCCCGGAAGGGTAGGCAGAGGTGTTTCACATTACATTTCCCCAGCTCATGAAATAGGGGGTGGCGAGCCTATTGCCATCAACCAAGAACATTTATTTTCGAAACTCTGGCATATATCATCATTACCCATAAAAGTCCCACTGCTGGGCACGGGTCTCCATCAAAGATAGTGAAGGGAATTTAGCCTGCTATACCACGCTGCATTGGCCAGACGGATTGGTATAGGCTTTTGTGTCGAATTTTCCTTTTCTCGCAGCACCTTGTCTTCATAAGGTGACTCCCTTAGTTGCCTTTTACGACACCCACAGGTTAAAATGGGATAGTGACATTGTTGTGATGGATTTAGAAGACAATGACATATCATCACAACACGGACCGGGTTATATATAATAGGTACTGGAATTCCAAAATTGGAATAAAAACCCAATACCATTTTTACAGGGTCTTATCCGCAGTAGTCATATACACCAATGCACTAGTGGTGCACTACGGTGGTGCAGTTTTGTATAATATGTTACAGTCAAAACTCTTATGAAATTAAGGAGGTCGGAACTCAAAGGGAGTCTTAGCTTATTACATTACATATTAATAAGTACATAAGTACTTTGTTTTGTGACATTTTCCAAAAACCTAGTACCTAGTAGTTAATAGTACCCTACTATACCTACATCAGTGGCGAAGGGTGGATTTTTATAAAAGGTTAGCCGGAGCAAAAAATGCTTTCCAATCACTCTTACTATAATATCACAATCACTATTTTACTATAATAAACAAATATAAACAATATAAACATAAAGGTTTGTTCTGTGTCTGGGTGTAATTTATCTATAATATGTATGCATTTACAAAAAAAAAATATTTAAGTAGTATAATCAGTTGTTTAGTACCCATAACACAAGCAAATATAATTGCTTACTTTGGGAGCACAATTTGGGTGCACAATGCACTCCTGAACTAATTAATGCATTAGTTCAGGAGTGCATTGTGCACGTTGCAACTTTATAAACTTTTCAACCAATCCCACCTGGAAAGAAAAAGTGTTTTTTTTCCTTCTTACCACCCTGGGTGAAAAAGTACAACTGGAAAACATTTACATTCATACACCTGACGACGTACACGTACAAAAATAGGTCCTTCACTCCTTCCTCCAGCAACGCCTATATTATTCAGACTGCTCCCTCTCGCAACATATCACTCGCTCTCTATCTCTCTCTATCCATATCACACCTCTTTAGTGTTACTGATAGCCTGGTGTAGACCGTCGCCTTACAGGATGACACGCAAAACTCATCTCTATCAAAATGTCTATGATCTTTCGGAAACAAAATGCGTTTATTTTGTATTTAATATATACCTACCTAGTATTTAGTGAAGAGGATTGAAGAGGATTGTTGCACATTGTTAGTCTCTTGAAATAACAATCTTAGACAGGGTGTGTAAATGAAAATTTAAGGTATTTTAAAGGTAACTTCATAATATCATTTATATATGATTTTTTTTTTAAATGATATGATAATAACCAAAATTCTTCTTTGTTCTTCTTGTAGTTAAAGCATAACTTTAGAACCGACATATTGGACGCGTAAATTTATAGCTAAAATGGGCTCGTTTCAAGAACTGGAATATGTAAACTACTATGCATTTCTGGTGCCCTAGTAGGCAGATCCCAGACGGCGAGTCACAATCCGGAATTTTTTATATTCGTATTTGCTAATATCAATTTTATCTAACTATTGTTTTATTAGGTAAGGCAGAAGATGATGATTCTTTAATAAAGACTTAGGTATTATCAGTTTGCTGATGACACATGCATTTTGATTGCCGACAAAAAAGAAAACAGAGCGTATGAATTGATACAATCAGATTTTAATATTTTAAATAAATGGTGTCATGACAATGACTTAATCCTTAACGCAGACAAAACCAAACTTTTGCATATCAAGTCACCTTACCTTAAGCAATCCCTGAGCAAACAAATAATAGCACATGATCATAGCTGCCTACACACTATTTCCCCTTGTTGCTGCCCTGCTATTAAACTCGAGAAGTTACAAACATATCTAGGACTTAAAATTGATAACAAACTAAGTTGGGAACAACATATAGACCATGTTTGTAATAAATTAAGACAGTTTCTTGCCAACATCACCATCTTAAAAAGACGAATTCCATATAAGGTTAAGCTCATGTTGTACAACTCATTAGCAGAGTCACACGTTCAGTACTGCCTAAGTAGTTATGGTCGTACTTATAAAACTCATTTATAAACTACAGCTAAGAATATTAAAAGCACTAGTATCACCAAAAACAAAATTTCAATATAAAGATAATGAATTAGGTCTTTTCAAACACTGTGGGATATTACCAGTTCAGCTTCAGTTTAAATTTATTTTATTAAAAGAACAATTTTTCAACTCAAACTTGTGCACAAAAGTCGAACATGCTATATATACGAGACAAGTTGCTCAGAACCGGTTATGTACGGTAGCAGCCAACAATACGTTCGGTGAAAGAACTAGTCGCTACTTAGTGCCTCGTTTAATTAATCAACTACCCTACAATTTAAAAAATAAAATAACTAAGGAAAATATTAAAACTGCCTTAAAAAAATATTTTCTTGATAACATGGAAAGATTGCACTCCTTGTAATGTAACAATTAATTTTGGAAATGTACTTACCTAGCGTCTAAAGGTTTTTTCTTTTTATTTGTATATTATTTAGAAAACAATTACTTGACAGCAAAGGCTATCGATTATATTATTGTGTGGCTTCAGCCGCATAGTAATGTATTTGATAGTTTTTGTTTTGTATTGTTTATGTTGTGTTCTAGTATATTAAGAAACTATTCTGTATATTATCTACCTACTTTATAATCTGTTCTGTTCGCTCCGATTCGTAGCACATTGACAAACCTTAGTGGTTTTTCTTTCTTGTGCTATTGTTTAACTTTAATGTAATGTTCTGTATTTTGATAAATAAAAAAAAAAAAAAAAAAAAAAAAATTAAACAACCATCATCTTCATATTATATTTGATTTTATTACAGAAAGATAGATCTTTCTGTAATGTAAAAACTATTATTTAAAGAAGTCCGATTTAATTTAAAATCAAACTCAATAAGACACTTTACGTATTTTGTATTCAGTAAATTAGTAAGTAAATAGTATAGTCGATATTATTATGATGAATTTTAACAACAGTTGAAGGAAATAAAAACATGGTATGTGGCATTACTAAACATATGGTATAGATATTGTTTGTATTATAATTATAAGTAATAACTTTCTTTCAAAGTATAACCCTACAAACTGCCGAGTTTGTTTAGAAGTGTAATATTTTTCAGGTGTTCTTGCGAACTAAGTCGCGAGGTTATTGCCAGGAAATTAGTAACAATTTTGGCACGTGGACGAATATTTCTTAATAAGTTTACATTGTGAAAGAGTACCATAATGAATGTGAAATTATATAACAACATAATCATCATCATCTCAGCCTATTGCAGTCCACTGCTGGACATAGAATCTCTCCCAACACGCGCCATAACACTCGATCCTCCGCCTTCCACATCCAGTCAGACCCGGCGACCTTTTTCAGGTCATCGATCTGTACAACATAATGGCCAAGTTCATTATGAAGTTTAAGGTTTAAGGTACGGAACCCTAAAAATAATAACATTATATCGTGAAAAAAAAGGTACTGAGGCAAAGAAAAAGAATCTTGTATTTCTTACGAAACTAAATATGTAATGATTTTTTGTCAATAAAACGATTACTTGGTGTCATACAGTTTGTTTGGATGTGTTTGTGTAACAGTAAAGTTTATAACAATTATTACCTCCTCTTGTTAGTACTATTATTTATTCTGTGCCTTATGCGTACGTCGCGGGCACAGCTGATTATTAAAAAATATGATTACCTATCTACAGATAATATTACTTCTTTTAAGTTTTGTGTTCCGGTAACTGCTTGAATATTTTTAAGATATAAGGAAAGGCATATTTTGGTATCAATAAAGACATCTTTTCTTTATTATCAAAGATTATAATTTCCAAAGATAAATGTCTTATAAAGGAACGTACATAATTATAAAAAAAACTACTTCACAATGCACATAATAATAAATTATACCTACGGTCAGGTGTTATTTGTTCTCGGAATCGACGGAACACAATACGCTTTGGTCAAAAGTTCTCGTTCATAATAAGTTGCAAGAAGCACGTCGGTATTCTGTACTACTGAATGTAGTCACAACAAACACCTTTAAGAGTGACTCTGCGACGCGACTCCAGCAGCAGTACTCTCATAGTGTACTTGGCTTTATGGTACCTACACATACTTCTCAAAGTCCTTTGCCGTTACAATGTAGTGCAGGCGAGAATTAATGTACACCGGAGTATTCGAAGCTGCCGCTCTCAAAGTACCGCAGCAGTTCTTCTTGATTCGCTGCTGGCATTACCTTTTTTGCACCTACACCAAACAGTGCACTGCGCGTCGTGAATTTTGTTATTATTGAATAACAAAATATACATGTCTTTGGACGCGTTGCATTTAATTTAATTCATAATTATCATCATCATTTCAGCCTATTGCAGCCTATTAATTTAATTATTATTATACATATAAATAAGGTGCGTATGTACCAAGTTTGGCAATTCATTTGACATTGACGTTCAGAAAAACCAAGAGTATTTACGTTTCAAAGGGGCGTGGCTGAATTTTGCCTCGTTTTTGTGACTTTATTTTTTTTTTATTGGATAACGAAAAGTACGAATCGGATAACTTTGTCTAGAGCCGCAGATGTCATCAATCAATACCTATGCTGATTTTCTGAACATTTGTATTAGGACATCATAATGTGTGAGGAGTTAGTTGAAACGCTCCACTTTATAAAGCTGGCCGCACATGGACAGTAGTTCATAGTCGTCAATGTGCGCCCAGCCCAAAATACAATCCACGAATCGATACTGAGCCGAGCAAACCGGAATTTTAAAATTGGTACGAGGACACCAGACTGTAAGAGGAGAGGAATTGGTCGGAACGCGCGAAACCTAGTTCTAGCTATACAGGATGTGCACTTGTGCAGGCACATCGTGTAGATTGCTATATCGTATGAGTGAATCTTGAAATCCAGCGTTATCAGTTGATTCATTTGGCGCATTTTATTAGTTATTTTTTTTTAAAGAATAAAATTTAATTTTAGTCAATTAAAGACTTATTTTTGTCATATAATATGTATTATTTTTGTCCCAATGATACAATACAAAAGCTTGTCCATGTAGTAGTAGTAGTGACGCATTAAGAATACATAATGTCACTACCCCACCTCAACCCCTGGGTGTCGATAAAGGCGACTAAGGGAGTATTTTCGTGTAGAAAAAAACCATACAGCGAAAAGAAAAAGCGCGCGGAATAATGTTTACTTGTCACAAATTATCGAAGCGCGCATCAGCGCTTTTTTTAAAGGCAAAGGCACAAAACAGCCAGTATCTACACTAATATTATAAAGAGGAAAACTTTGTTTGTTTGTAATGAATATATTTCGTATTATAACCCCTTAACAAGGATGGCACGTCAATACAACGACCTTGCAAAGCTCAACATATCTCTTGCTATTTTTGATCCCAACTTTGCCAGATTCACTTCCTAGACAAGACATCCTCCATAGCTGGTCGCAGTCGGTTGACTCAGTAACAACTTGAGTCATGCCGGTCTAACCTAGGTATATATACCTAATAATGTAGAAATTAATTAGTAGTTTTGTTATTGTATAAGTAATCCGAACTGTCTCTTGCTAAAAATTGTTTTACTGTGTATGCATATTGTTACGCTACAAGCCAGATCGAAGTTATGTATCTTCTATTTTTATTATATTTCCGATTGTAATGTGTTTTGTGTACCAAAATAAATGAGAAAAAAAAATCACTTTTACTCTTATGTTCGTAATTAATAATATAATTATCTTTGACGTAATTTATTCACTAAATCTAGGAAGAACTATTTTTTTAGAAGATTGCGATATGCACATATGTAAGTAAAGCAGGTCAAACAAAAAAAAATATGTGACTTAACTACGTGGAAAAAAAATAGTACAAGAATTACCACGTAAACTTCAAACTTCAAATTTAAAGTTTGATTTTTATGGTTTTATTCTTATTTAATTAACCATGTTTGTTAGTAAGATTCGATCCTTATGGTTAACCCTATCAATCAATGCCATAAAAGTGCAGGTTGTTATTTTAATTTATTTTAACTTGTTTAATTCCCGGGTGTGTGTCAGTTTTGTTTCTTTTTAAAAACAGTAAAGAGTAAAATTGTCTATCTCTAATATTAAGAGTACTTTCCCTCCAGGTGTCATTACAACATTCCACCCTGTATAAACAAAATTACATATTTTCCACAGATAAAAAAGATGACTGAGTTTATAATGAAGAAACTGTAAAGCTTTGATTTCCTTTTGCAAGGGATCAATCTAGACCTAGATACTGAGTGCATAAAATCATAGCTGAGTGCTTACCGGTGGCCTTCGTTCAAGAAGTGCACTTGATAAAGTTTCTGATGCCTTGGTGGAAAGAGCCCAGACGGCGAATCACGATCCACTAATTTTAGTATTGACATTCTTGTCTAAATATTCCACAATCTAGATTAAATTTAATTTATTTTTAAAGTAACAGAGGATAATGGCTCAATATTTATCAAACATGAACAAAAAAATCAGACAATTAAGGTTAAAATGTTAATTCAAGGTAATTCGCCAAAAAGTTAAATATTCGTAAAGTTTTAACTAATAGTTCAATGATGGTTATAATTCGAAGCCCTCAAGCAACAACTCGGAAATCGAAAAATCAAAATTTGACAGGAGACAATGAGAAATTATTTACCGATTTTATCGAATATCTTTTCAACGAGTGGGTCGATTGCAGTCATTGATGTATCATTTCATTATCATCAGCTATTGTGAAATATGACTGGGTAATTAATATGAAATTCTATTCTATCAAAACCTAGAAATTTTTGAAAATATGAATACCTAAAATTCTATACATAAAACTTTACAGTAATAGTACTCAACTCACGGCTCACAAGGTTATTGCATTAAATTTATTAAACAAAATATTTAGTAATAGTAGTAGTAATAATAATGTTATGGACTTTTACAGCGTTATTTTCTATCGTCGGGATGATACGTAACGTGTTATTACGAAGTTATTGTGATAACATTAAATAATATCAAACACTGTATTGTTGTGTAACATTATTATTAGGTACAAGGAAATTTTAAATAACAGTTTAATTGTAACCATTCAATATCGATTTTTTATCCATCCATGTCCATTGAAATGTTATAATTTAAAGAGCGAATATTGTATTTATAGAGGACGCAATTTTATTTTTGGGACATGTGTTTTGACATGTGTGTGACACTTTTTCCAAGATGGCGGCCGGGGGACAAGAGTGGCGACCCCACAAACTTGAGGTTAAGCTTCTATTGACCCCCCACACATGTCCCAAAAATAAAATTGCGTCCTCTAACAAATACAAAGCTCATGTAACATTTTAATGGACTACTGTAGAAGCTCCATGGTTCCATTTAGCAAGGGTGAAGTTGGGCATGCGCACTAAGCAAACGCTTAGTTCGCATGCCTCACCATTTCGATTCCAAAGGTCACTATTAAATGAAGTATACTTCCAATGGGCTTAGCGAGCTTGCGTTTCTGTAATCTATTTTTTAATACGTTATAATTTGCGATTTCAGAGACTACACACACTTAATAAAAAAAATTGCTGATCTGCCAACTGCGATTTTCTCCGCTAATAATAAGTTTTTGCGATTTCAGCTGAATTAGAATTCACCAAATCTGTACCCTTGAAAGGAAGGAATTAAATGGAATACACTAATTGCTACGGGAAAAGACTTCTAATAGGTTTAACTTTAAAGGTACTTAGTCTTTAATATAAGTATACAGTTACATCCCTCTTCCTTTACAGGGTATTTACAAACCTAGTTGGTAGCTGCTGCGACTGGTATCGATTTATTTTTGTTAGGTAGATTTGCATTTGTATTCTAAATAATAAATAATATTCTCTCGTAAGCAGCGGAAAATTATTTCCAATAAAATAAAATGATATGTATCTTGTTTTTCTAAAATAATAATCACTTCACTATTTATCTCTTATTGATAAAAAAATCAAGATCCCTAAATTAAGTAAACCTACAGCTCATCATCGAATATTTATAATAGCGATTGTTCTCTATGATGATAATATTATCTTATAATGTAGGTAGGGTCTCTCGTCACAAGAAGAAATTATTTTTACTTTTGCATTTATGTACACACTATAAGGTTTGATTTTATTTCAAATTTTCTTATTTTATTATAATTCCCCTGAGGGTATTCGAGTTTCAAATTGCATTTAAACATCATTTCATTGCTAGTCAAAGATCTCCTAAGGGCAGTTTCGGTTAACTAGGAAGCACTCATACCGATTACGCATGTGTAATTACAATAACAAGCACGAACGTATTTACGGCAGAATGTGTAACTGCTCTAACTGCTATCATCATCAGTACAACCCAAAAACATCCCATTACTAGGCACGTCTAACTATTCTATTCATAATAATCATAATTTCTACCCATAAACGTCCCACTGCTGGGTAACTAACTAACTAACTGCTATTGCGAGTAGACCATTCTAGTAGTAGATTTTCTTGTGTTTGTTAGGAAAAATAAAGAACAACACTCCAGTACATTATTTATTGAGATTAATTAATGTTCCATTACATAGACATTCAATACATTTATAATAGGCTATTTGCAGCCATCAAATTAATTTATTATGCATGCACGTCAAACATCAAGTGATAAGTATTCATTATCTTAGTGTTATTAGATATTAGAGTTCACATGTATTATTAATTACTGTATTGATAAACTTACATCTAAAAGGACAGTGAGTAAAAATTTAAAATTATTAAAACTAAAATATACTAACATTCAGACTTTAGTAGGTACTTTAAAAATAATGCGTTCCAAATGTATTGTTTTACAAATACAGTTTACAGTTTAATAAAAATTTATGCAGACAGCCATCATTATCTTATCACGTTCATACCAAGCTATTACATAGACATAGTTTTCGTATACTAAAAGTAGGTATTTTTTTATCTCATGTTTTAATGACCATGGGAATGTAATGGAAAATATTTAAGTTTGAAGAAAGTTTTTGAAATACTCTAGTCAGAAAAATAATTATTTTCTTGCTTTGTCAAAAACAGGCAGCACAGGCAACACAAACACATTCGTTTGTGTTGTAATTTTAACATTAAAAAAAATAGTCTGAAAATTTTTATAGGAGGATTTTTTATTGTCCTGATAATAATGTATTACATCCCCTAGAAAGTCAGTATAAGGATTAAAAGTAAAAGCTTTATAAATATTCGATTTCTTAAATCGTTTTTGATTGAATTCCGAATTCGATCAAAACCCTGCGATTTCCATAATCAGTAAAATTTCTCTTTAAAATATGCCAAAGGTTAGGCCATGGTCCACCATCAAAAAGACTATTACTATTAGCTTAACATGTGGCACAATTAACTAGTCTTTAGTACATTTTGATGTCGTTTCTAAGACTACAAGTCTTCACTCTCTCAACAATTTTATTCCAAATAATTGATATGTAAATCAAAGTAAAAGTAGAGTTACCTACTTTCATTTATTCGATTCGTTTACCAAACATACCATAAATCTATATCTCAACCATCAAATTATATGAACATAAAATATACAACTAAACAAAATACAACGGAGTAGAATGGGTATATAACCATGTGAGTTTACAACCACACTTTACTTCATTCATTATATATCAGAATGTTTGATTAATATTTTATAAATTAATCAAACAAAATTAATTATAAAAGGAAATTTCTTAAACACCTGAGTCAGTTACTACACAGTATATCAAGTTTAAAAGTGTGTATCAACACATCGTCATCAAGTTTACTACGACACTTTGACATAGGTATAAGTGTTCAAAAATGTAACCTACAGTATTAAATTTGGTTTAATTCTCAAAGAGAAACCAATAGTATCATATGAGTATTATAAGTTTCCATCAAACAGTAGAGAACTTTCCTCGTTTAGTTCCTTGTTTAGTTAGAAAAAATCCTGTAATGTAGGGTCGTCAGACGTGGGAAAGGGTTGTTCCGATTAAACAAAACCGTCTCATTTGAATACGACATGTAAGCTCTAATTCTCCGATGGTATATCATGGTAGCAACAAGAGCTTGCGCTGCTGACAAATCCACGGGCTTCCCAGTCACCATTTCCAAGGCTGCTCGGATATAAGACATAGGAATCGTGTGAGCTTGGAGCGATAAAACAATTTTTTTTAAAACATTTCTATAAGCAATATTCCTTAGGTGCTTCAAAGCATACATCATACCCGCATTATCAAAGCATCGGCGGTTGCTCTCGAGAATGTCTTCAAATATCTTCATTTTGCCATATTTTACCGCTGTCAGGAGCTGCCAATATAACGGTAGGTTATACTTCGTACAGAGACTCTTTACTGGCATATAGCCCATGAGCATTTTAATGGGCAATAAATATGTTAAAATCGTTCGCTTGTTTTTGTAGCTGTGAGACGCGCAATTCAGAAAAGCATAGGTCAAGTGAAGATCAGCATATTCGAAATTCCCTTCAACCACTGCCATACGTCCAACAAAGTATCTGAAGGTGACCATTTGTGACATGGAGAATGTTCCTTCGGACACTGTTTGTTCAACCGCCTGTATTATTGAGATGCATAAGCTGAATTGCTCCATCCTGCTATAAATACGCAACAAATGGTTCACTGGGCCTAGCACCCCGACTCTCTTGCTGGACTCCTCTGGGTTGGTCGTATCTTGTGCGCATAAGCGAAAAACTGCCATGAGACTATCAGCCGCCATCATTAGTGATGTACCTTTGACCTCACTGACTTCGTCAGCTCTCTGGGCCGCCAAACGTAGATCCAAGCAAAGCGTGTACATCACAGGCAGCATCCAATTTGATCCTCGTTGCATTCGTAGGAGCTTTTCAATTTCTTTCATACAGTTGATTTGATAGTTCAATGCCTCGATATAGTTTCTCATATGGAGGGCTTTGACACAAAACAAATGGTTGACAAGAAGACCATCCAGGAGTGTAGAGGGTCTTCTCGAAACGTGCAAAGCAATATCACACTGCCACAGATTTCGATCATGAACATGGTTGTCACTCAGTGATAGCATTCGAGCGAGTCCCAAACCTTGTCCAGTCAGGTACAAATGGTCGGAATAATGTAGGTATTGGTTCAAAGAACCCATTTTTAACTTTTTCCGAAACCTCAACTGTGCAAACTTGTTATATTGTTCACAATTTACACAAAACTTACACAAAAATCAAAGTAGTTTAATTACGAAGGAAACAACGTTATCGGACGGATGTCCTGAGCTGACTGGCCTTTGCCATTAATTGCTGAGGAGGGCTGGGGGCGTAGACTTTCCTCATACGCATGCGTTAATCGATTATATTATTATTTAGATGATTCCGTATGAGAATCCAGATTATTTTACCATTTTATTAATTTAAGTGTTCTTTAAAATATTTACACATAACTTAAAAATATACACAGCTAACCTATTTAAAAAAAAGAAGCAGATACTCTATTCTTTAAAACTATATTAACATACTTGATAGTAGCGTTTACACAACCACGTAAGCTCCATACAAATTCCGTCCCACATAAATTTGCTTTTTAAACGACTTCAAAAAAGGAGGAGGTTATATGTTCGACTGTATGTATTTTTTTTTTTTTTTATGTATGTTCACCGATTTCTCGGAGATGCCTGAACCGATTTGAAAAATTCTTTTTTTGTTCGAAAGGGTATACTTCCGAATTGGTCCCCTATTCACCACGTTAAGTTCTGATGATGAAATCTCAGGGAAATCGAGGGCAACCCTCAAATTTTATAGGCACATGTTACCTGTTTCATCTATTTTCTGAAGTTATTTAAGTATTTACGTCTGATAATCATCATCTCATGTTGATGAGCTGATGATGGAAGGCATAACTTCTTAACTGTTAGGAGTTGGAGGATAATTCTTTCAACATTATATGTACAATGTACATATAAACCGATAGTTGTACTCTTGTAGGTTATTCAGGTGAGCTGTCACTGGAAGGTAAACTCCTTAACGGTTAGGAGTAAGAAGATTATTTCTTTAAATATCACATCCATGTGTAAACTGTAAGTTGTATTCTTTCAAGTGACTGAGACGGGGGCTCTTGATGGAAGGTAAAGTTGCATAGTCCAAAGGAGTTGTTACTTAGATGATATTTTAAGTTTCTATTATCTAATATTAATACTCAATATCTATTTTCTAAAGTCATACAAGTATTTACGTCTGATAGTCATCATCTCATGTTGATGAGCTGATGACGGAAGGTATAACTCCTTAACTGTTAGGAGTTGGAGGATAATTCTTTCAATATTATAGGTACTTATAAACCTATAGTTGTATTTTTGTAGGTTATTCAGGTGAGCTGTCAGTGGAAGGTATAACTCCTTGACTCTTAGGAGTTGGAGGATAATTCTTTCGACATTATAGGTACTTATAAACCTATAGTTGCATTCTTGTAGGTTATTCAGGTGAGCTGTCACTGGAAGGTATAACTCCTTAACTTTTAGGAGTTGGAGGATAATTCTTTCAACATTATAGGTACTTATAAACCTATAGTTGTATTCTTGTAGGTTATTTAGGTGAGCTGTCACTGGAAGGGCAACTTCTTAATGTTTGGGAGTAAGAAGATGATTTCTTTAAATATCACATCCATGTATAAACCTTAAGTTGTGTTATTTCAAGTGTCTGAGGTGAGAGCTCTTGATGGAAGATAAAGTTGTATAATTCAAAGGAATTCTTAGATGATATTTTAAGTTTTCGATATAGTATCTAACCTGCATTGTATACCTATACTTGTTACCTGTCGCATTTTATAGGAAAAAAAAAGATATAAAAAGTTTTGAGATTCCTCTATTCCACAATCAGGTTGTGTTGTTAGAATATTTAAATAGACGTTCCCTTTTATCGAAGATTCTTTATTTCGGTTTTCCGTCTTAGTTTGCCATTCAGTATTATTAAATCTGCTAGATAAAAAGTACACTAAAAATGGAGAAATAAACTATTTTTAACAAAAAAATATTAAAACGACTTCAAATCAGTACTAAAAAGCGAAAAATAAACTGAATTAGATATTTAATTCCAAGCTAAAAAATACCTACCTACCTGTTTAAAGTATAATACCCTATTACTAATCTGTTTGAAGTCGGTGCCAGCCTAATGAGTTTGTATCACTCAGTTTGAGCCGTCCACTAGGTACGATCACGCAAGTGCGAGGTGGTGTGAAGTAGCGAGCGGTGACAGATGTACGTATTAAGTAGTACGTAGCTTAACAAACTCTTTAGGCTTGGCACCGACTTCAAACAGATTAGTAATAGGGTATTATACTTTAAACAGGTAGGTAGGTATTTTTTAGCTTGGAATTAAATATCTAATTCAGTTTATTTTTCGCTTTTTAGTACTGATTTGAAGTCGTTTTAATATTTTTTTGTTAAAAATAGTTTATTAAACTTATTTTTTTTTGAAAATTATATTTTTCAATATTTTGAGAAAAAAAGTGTCATTAAACGACTTCAAAAAAGGAGGTTATATGTTCGACTGTATGTATTTTCTTTGTGTATTTTCAACGATTTCTCGGCGATGCCTGAACCGATTTACAAAAATCTTTTTTTGTTTGAAAGGGTATACTTCTGAGTTGGTCCCCTATTCACCACGTCAAGTTCTGATGATGGAATCTCAGGGAAATCGAAGGCAACCCTCAAATTTTATAGACACAATGTTACGTGTTTCATATATTTTTTAAAGTTATTCAAGTATTTACGTCAGATAGTCATCATCTCATGTTGATGAGCTGGTGATGGAAGGTATAACTCCTTAACTGTTAGGAGTTGGAGAATAACTCTTTCAACATTATAGGTTCTTATAAAGCAATAGTTGTATTCTAGTAGGTTATTCAGGTGAGCTATCACTGGAAGGTATAACTCCTTGACTGTTAGGAGTTGGAGGATTATTCTTTCGACATTATAGGTACTTATAAACCTATAGTTGTATTCTTGTAGGTTATTCAGGTGAGCTGTCACTGGAAGGTATAACTCCTTAACTGTTAGGAGTTGGAGGATAATTCTTTCGACATTATAGGTACTTATAAACCTATAGTTGTATTCTTGTAGGTTATTCAGGTGAGCTGTCACTGGAAGGTAAACTTCTTAACGTTTTGAAGTAAGAAGATGATTTCTTTAAATATCACATTTATGTATAAACCTTAAGTTGTATTACCTATTTCAAGTGTCTGAGGTCGGAACTCTTGATGGAAGAGAAAGTTGTATAATTCAAAGGAATTCTTAAATAATATTTTAAGTTTTCGATATATATCTATTATATTATATATATTGCATTCTATACCTATATTTGTTACCTATCGCATTTTATAGGAAAAAAGAAAGACATACAAAGCTGCGAGTTTGATTCCTTTATTCTACAATCAGGCTGTGTTGTTAGAATATTTAAATAGATGTTCCCTTCTATCAAAGATTCTTTATTTCGGTTTTCGTCTTAGTTTGCCAGCCAGTATTACTAAATCAGCTAGATAAAAAGTACACTAAAATGGAAAAATAAACTATTTTTAACAAAAAAATATTAAAGCGACTTCAAAACAGTATTATATTCAAAAGCGAAAAATAAACTGAATTAGATATTTAATTCCAAGAAAAAAATACCTGTTTAAAGTATAATACCCTATTACTAATCTGTTTGAAGTCGGTGCCAAGCCTAAAGAGTTTGTTAAGCTACGTACTAGTACGTACATCTGTTACCGCTCGCTACTTCACACCACCTCACTTGCACTTGCATGTACATGTGATCGTACCTAGTGGACGGCTCATACTGAGTGATATGACCCTGGCACCGATTTCAAACAGATTAGTATTTTTTTAAAAGGTGTACAATATCATTGGTAAACCCGTTCTCAAGTTATAGCATGATTAGGAGAAATAGGGTTTCATTTATATATATATATATATATATATAATTGTAAATCTAACACAAAACCTTGATGATGATAAAAATGAAAACGGATCACGGACTTTAACAAATTAATTACAAAATATCTATGTTACATAAAAAATTATGTCAGACACACAAACGAACGTAAAATTATGCAGTCATGTTACTTTGACAGTGCTAGAATAGATGATACACAGATACACCATAAACCCGAGAGTGGCTGCTGATAAAAAGAAGCCCGTAAACAATTATATAATAAAAAAGAAAATTCGAAACAAACGCTATACCCACCCATCTGGCGTCAACGTGGTATTAGTAGGCTAAATTTCCACCACAATCTTTGGAGGAGACCCGTGCGCAGCACGTACAGGGACGTTTATGGGTTGTAGTGGTGAACCAGTCTACCTATAAAATGACGGGCAAATGAAACATGTTCTTTATTAAAATTTACAATTAGGGTGCTCCTTAAAAATAATCTTTATGAAAAGGTTACAAAAAAATATCTTACTGTTACTACAGTAAAATCACAATAAAGTTAACGTGAAACTGAAAATTCGAATTGAAAACAAGTCGGTATCCAATCATTTGACAAAAAACAAATGATATTCATTTATAAAACAACGTTTGACAAAATTATACTTGATAAATTTATCATTTTACAAACTATTGTTTAACAAACTACTCATTTGACAAATTATTTACCAGACAAAATTTTGTTATGTCAATACTTCATCTCATATAATGGATTATTTTTTAAACATGTAGTAGGCACAACAATGTATAGCATAAATAACATTTGACAAAATGGCTAAGTTAGGTTAGAAATACGACCACAACGCCAGAACCGAATTCTACTTATTTCGCTTAGTTAAGGCAGTGTGTATTTTTTTTTAATTTACGTACTTCTATAAAATTATCCAAAATACCTCCTTTTGTTTTTTACTAATAAGTTATCTTCTATCATTTTGTAAAAACATCAATTAGACAAACGAATTAATTAGTCAAATGAACATTTTTAAAATAATATTTTAACAAGTGGAATATTTGCGAAGTAATCCATTTGCGAAACCTGTATTTTGTCAAACGATTGTTTTTAATGTAATTTGTCATACGTTTTTTATTAAACAATAGTAAACCAAACAAGTCGCAACACGTTTGGTCTCGTCTTTTACAAACATTACCGGCTGCGTATTTGGTATTGCATAGAATAGCTAGGCAAAGTATAAAATAGATAATATTTCTTACATTACGTACACGTCTTAGGTATTCTATACATTACCTAGGTATTGTATAGAATACCGGATTCTACATATTGCCGGTAATCTATCTATCTATACATATAATAAAACTGTAGAAAAATCGTTTTTGTACACCAAAAAAAAAGCCAGGTTTATAAAGGCCAACCAATAGAACCCATTTCCAGCATTTTTGTCTGTTTGTCGGTTTGTCTGTTTGTCTGTTTATTTGTTCGGGCATCACGTAAAATGTACGAAAGCAATGTCGATAACTGTTATAGACAACAATTGAGCGTAACTTGAAGTAACATTTAGTTTTTGTTTCATTGCAATCGGTTCAGTCTATCAAAAGATATTTGAATCTAAAGTGTAAAATTAGGGTTATGTGCACTTGGTCTCACAACCTCACGTAACTTTTATACACAATAATATGTGCGTAAATTGAAGTAACATTAAGTTTTTGTTTCATCGTAATCAGTTCATACCTTATAAAAACTGAAAATTAATAAAATTATAATAGTGTTTCCGAAGTAAAATATTAAAACATCTATCGAACCGCCATCTATCGAACTTAGACTGGACTATATCTAGAGATCAACTGCGTGCAGTATTGAAAAAAATTATAATAGTGTTTTCAAAGTAAAATACATTGCGGGGTTGGACCTAAAGTATTGGATGCTTTTCCCATGGTCAACTATACGTAACTCTTTCACGCGTAAACAACCCCAATAACCTTTTTGTGTACGCTTCAGATTCCACAGCTAATGTTGTTTATAAAGAGGTGATAGCATAAATAAAAATAAAATTATTTGTATCGGTATCCTCCAACAGCGCTTTACACTAAAAAATACATTTGTTAAGTTCCGACATCCACGCGAACGAAGTCGCGGGCACAGCTAGTATAATAAGTAAAATTATAGTTTTCATCACGTTGTTTTTTTTACTTAATTAATGGTCATGCCCTACATTAATCTACACTTGTCTTTTAAACCATTTATATAACCACATAATTATATACAATTATATTGTAACGATAAATAAATTTAACAAATTACTTTTTTTTAATCTGAAAATATTTTATGTTTTCTACTTCTTAAATTTTCTGACGACTATCAGCGAATCATGCAACTCAGTTTCTGTATAGTTGAAAAAAATAAAGAAAGAAGTAATGTAATTTTTTATTAATTTCTGGATTCTGATACGTATTTGAAACAGAGTGGCCCCTAGACAAGCTGAATATGGCCCCGCCCATATTCAGCTCGTCCAGGTACGAATCAATAAAGCTATAAAACTTTTCGCATGCGCGTCAATAACTACCTGGACGAAGTCTGGGCCTTCGAGCTTCCTGTTTGTTTTCATTACGTTCCTTTGTTCGATGCGATTCCAAAACAATGATTAGTCTTTTATCCAATGATATTCATACAATATCATTGCTTATCACACAATTATTAGGAGCATTTTGACAAACCTCCCTAATGGTGTATCATTCATGCGTATGTTTGCTCAGTGATTAGATATGGTATAGTTGTTTGGGGGTACACATCTGAAATAATTAGAGTATTTATAGCTAAAAAAATATGTTTTCGTGCGATTTTCAACCTACAATGGACCGAATCTTGTAAACCTATTTTCACATCCCATGGTTTACTAATAGTCCAGTAAATGAGTGCTCGAAATGGCACTGTGGAGGGAAATGTCGAAAGCAGAAACTTTGACTTAGGAACTTTGTTTGGACTGGTTAGAAGATAAACATACTAAAAGTCCTTACCCCCCCCCCCCCCCGGGGGTGAGTCCAAGGGGGGGAGCACAAAGAAGGTCCCGTTTTTGGGTTTTTTGCTTACATCTCGAAAACAGTGCGTCGTAAGATATTTTATTGTACTACACAATGAAAGCTGATAAAATTCTCGATAACTTTGGCTGAACACTTTTTATTTATCTCTAATGGTTGCCTAATGCCTAGCTATGAGCTTCGAAAAATTGTCGATTTTCAAAAATGTGTTAAATTCTCTAGAACAGGTACCATTCTTTGTTTTCTGCTTACATCTCGAAATCAGTGGATCGTACGAAATTTCATTGTATTACATAATGAAAGCTGATGAAATTCTCTACAACGAAGCCAAAAGGAAGGGTAATGTTTTTGGCAGTCTATTTATATTTGTATGGATGTATGTTCCTATGTTTCACCGTAGCGCCTAAACTAATGCACCAATTTTAATGAATGTGTACTTTATTCTAATTTTCTATGAATAAGTAATTTTGAGTAATTTTAATGGTACTATTTGATGTAAAATCAGGCGTTTTTATTTTATTTACTTAATTTTATTCTATGATTTTGTATGTGTTTGGTTTATATCTATTGTGAAAGTAATGCCATAATTTATTATATTATCATTAATTTAATTTAATTAAAATCTAACAATTTGCATGCCGCAAGTAATGCGGAAAAATGTGTCCTGGACTAATAAAGTAATAACACTGTACCCACTATCTCATGTTATTACCACATTTTTTTGCAAATAAATGAACTTGAACTTTTTCAAAACTTATAATAATTAAAATGGGAATGTTTCTAATTTACGTAGGTATAGTTATAACAGCTTTGTTCGTCTCGTCGTAGATTCTTTTTAATAATTTGTTTTTGAATTTGCCTTTCTAATATGGCTCGTTGGCGAGACACGTCTGTTATAGTATGATATATAAGTGCGGTAAGTTGAAAATTACAGCCGAGGCGATATTGCTAGAGCCGCAAGTGAGGGCTACAAGAAAGCAGAGGCTGTAAAGTATGTCATACGACGTTTTATAACATATTTGTGAGGAAATAAATAAAACTCGGACTTTCTTAAACGAATAAATCTTGAATCACTTGTAAAAGCAGTTAGAAAAAAACAATACATCGAAAATAAAAACCGCGCGGAATATTTTTTTCTTGTCACAAATTAGCGATGCGCGCTTCAGCGCTTTTTTTAAGGCAAAGGCACAAAAACAGCCAGTAATACTAATAAAATAAATAATTTTTTTTTTTTCAGGTTGTAATTTATGGACAAAATTAATTACTTTAAAGAATTAAATGTTTATTTATTATATTTTATCTCCCAAAGTTAATTTTATTCATAAAAAGTTGACCACTGTTCTAACGTAAAAACTCTTTGCTAAGATTTAAAAAAATACCGTGCGTTTTAGAGGGAGCATCTTGATAAACCGTGCGTTTTACATTACAATAACGCACTAGTACGTAATGAGATACATTACGATATTGAAATTGGTGAAAAAAAAGACCCTTTACGAGCAAATGTGTTATAAACAATTAAACTTACTTAATATATTCTTAAAAGTAAATATGTCCATTACTGCACCGCGGGAAGAGACCTCACTGATAGTACGTACGTCACATTTACCGAGCAGGAAACCCTCACTTTCTTAACATTTTTATTTAAATTATTATACCTCAGGGACCAGGTATTCAGTCACTCTTTTTTAACTTTTAAATTAAGTACCTACAGCTTACTTTATAACAGTTACTTACTTTATAATAATATTCAGTCATTCACTCATAATAATTATATGTTTGGTTTTAGTACATAACTTGCTTTGCCTTACATTTCTTGTTTAGGTAAGTATATTAAAATACTTATGGATTTTATTTATCAATCCTAATCTTGTATTCATCTGTTCAATAATTTTCCACAGATTTCAAGAACTTAATTATAAATCTACCGACATTAGATAGAACCTAAGCCGACTCTCACAATTACATACATCTAGGTGACAGCAATTATGTAGGTATACGCTTGTGGGGATCGAAAATACGGGGAAGAGTCATTTTCTGGTCATGTGGCTCACTTTAAACTGCAAATAGGGAGAATGAGACAAATCAACAACCCAAGCGTTTTTTAGAAACAGATAAACCATGAGGAGTAATGGGCTACTTTAGCTATGAAATGAAAACATTTATTCAATAAAATATTTACACATTACTTAAAAATTATACACAACCAACCTATATAAAAAAAAAACCAGATACGTAATATTAATAATATTACCTACCTATTTTAAAAAAATGTTTATGTTTAAAAAAGTGAATGTTATTTTCTAATCCAAAACTATTTATATTAAATTTAATGTAAAATAATAATTCAAATGTAAAATAATGAATACCTATTTCTTTTATCACTACAATATTTCTGAAGACAAGGAAATCTAACCGTAAGTCCGTAACATATTGTTACAAATCTCAACATTGTCAACTCATTCCCCTTAAACATGAATATGTTAAGGAAAGCCAAGAAAATAAGCATTATTTAGTGTAGTTCATACCCAAACTACAATTTTAAGGTAGAGTGCGATTAAAGAAGATACATCATACATGTATCATTTTGTTCGCCGCCAATAAAGATTTATTCTCGTCTTTTTTAGGTTTTTATGATTTTATTTTATGATTTTATATTATCTTGTATCTGAATGTTATTTTATTGTATGATATGTGTATTTTTTTCAAACACAATCTATATTGTTTATGAAATAAATAAATGAAATGAAAATTAAATTTATAACAAACTTGACTACCGCCTTTAACCATTGACATGTTATAATTGTGTTGAAACTCCTACAGTAGCATGCAAGCCTAGTAACATTGAATGAATAGATCGGATTCAATCCAAATATCAGACAGGATTGCCGTCGCGTAGTCGGGAATGGGACTAGGAACGTTTACTCGGTGCATGCAATGTTTGTCTGCGTTTAAAAAAACACCTGTCTCTGCTCTATGGTTGTATACATAATGCGAGTGGGTTTTTGTAGTGTGAAGGACGATTGACAATTTGCCTTGCAAAACTTGCGCCGTGTATTCCCTTGAGCTTGAGCTTGAAAGAAAAAAAAAAGTGGTTGAAAACTAATATAGGTTAGGGTTTAATAAAGGGAATCAAATGGAGATTACAAATATATACTATGTTATATATTTAAATTTAATCAGAAATAATAATTACAACAATTTTTCGGTCTTTTTAGTGCATTGCTTATCTATTGATTTTTTGCAGTCGGGTAATTTTAATTTTTTTATTATATTTACTTGTTATACCTATTATACAGGGTGTATACGACGATACGACATTAAATGAAAAGGCAGCCAGTGTTAACCCTTATAAACATATTCTAATAAAAATTATTAAAAAAAAAAGAAAAAAAAAAAAAAAAAAAAAATCTACACATTATTTAAAGTCGAAAAATTTAAGAATATAAAACTACACATTATTTTTCTATCATGACGTTTTCGACATGACGACGACAAAAGTGCGGAACAGAGTAAGAGATAAGATAATATGAAAGAGTCAGAGATAGTTAAATGAATTGAATGACATAATGACAACATACGATCAACGTAAATACCTACAGGTTGTTTAAAACTGTGAACAACTGTGACATAAAGAAAGTACATTTGCGTCTAAACTATTGCAAATTTCTGTTTAATTTTTTTGGTATAGCCTTCTAACATCACATGCTACACGTGGTTTCATTTAATGTCGTATCGTCGTATACACCCTGTATAATTTTATAGTAACTACCCTGTAAATTTATTTGAAATCAAATTCATATTATTGCACCTATTTAAATTACAAACTTTCTAAGCAATATGCAAGTTAAAGATTTTTTTTTAAGTCTATTCTAAAGTAAGTATTTAATATTATTATCTTATCTTACCATTAAAATAATAATGAGTAACAAACAAAATAAATAGTTTATATCAAATCAGAGTCCGTTTTATTGTGAATGCACTATTCACAATAAAACGGGTTGCAGCGGTCGCGCCCACAGAACAATAAAACCTGTCCCCTCTGTGTCTACGTATCTCTTCTGTGGTCGCACCGATCGTACGTAAATATAGAAATTCCGAATTCATTCAGCTTTCATTCATTCAGCAGCGGGTTGATTCAGACACAAACTACGTACAGTACCAGGACTACAGCGCATTGAGGTGGTTAGCTAGTACTAGGTTTTTCAGGCAGCGGGAAGCATTTCTAGAAAGCATGTTTCAATCCCCTAGCGTACGTATGCAAACGCTACACCTAAGCTCCTAAATTGTATTTTGAGCTCTGTAACTTTTTATTTTCTTTTCAACAAATTTTTAACAATAACTTTCTCGCGCATTTAATTTACTTAAATTTTCAGAGCGATAGGTACCTAATCAAATTTTACAAAACTCGATTAACAAATTAGTAGTTACTTTAAATTATAAAATTTCCTTCACTCCCGCGATAAATTTGGACGTTTGAATATGTATCGCTCTATTAAAATAACCCTAAAATTAAATCTGGCAACTAAAATTATTTAATTTTCATACTTTTCTTCCAATGTTAGAGCTACCCCCTAGGTGAACAGTGCAACGATATTTTATCCACACCCCTACCGTATATTCATCTCTCTCTTACACATATCCCTCTTTCAGTCATTATTCAAGGGGATGCAGGGGGAGACAAATGGGTATGAGGAACAAACTGCGCGTTAACCACCCCTAGAACTACTATATTAATTATGATGTGAATATGCAGTGTTGCAATAGCGGTACTAGATATGATTCCAGCACCTCTTTGCAGTGCTTCCTCCCTAGTAGATTACCTGATGCACTTCGAATGCAGTTGCATCCTCTATACGCGATTAACCTGGCAAATGCCTCATAACTGCATTTTCAGCATTGCAGGAGTACTAGGGTATAATAACAGAGAGGAAGTAAGCAATACATTTGGTGCATAGGAATTTATCAATGTGTGAGTGTGTTGTGTATATATTAATCGTGAGCGTGATGCATCTCTGCCTACCTCGTCGGGTGAAAGAGTAACCTTAAGTTTTTATTATGTTTTCTTGAAGTATCTGCATTAAACTTGCTACAAAAACCAAGTTCTCAGATGAGTGGTCAAGTTTAAATCAATAATTCATTTTTAAAATGCTCGGCATATCTATCTGATTTTATTAGCTCCACCTGGATCTATGTTACGATATGTATGGATATGTACCTATGGGACGATAACTTTGAACATGATTTTCGTCCATTTGAAAACGTCGGATTGAATTTTAATTTTCCACACGTCGGCGTCGGACTTAAAGAAAAACCATTTTATTGTAAAATATATCGACCAAGTGTGTGTAAGGCTACACGCAATGTAGGGTTTCGTAGCTGCACAATAATGTGTTGTTGTTTCATATGGGAACTTAATATCTTTATATGACACAATAATTATTGGACATTTATTATTATGTAAATTAGTTTATAATAATTAATAACTGTGTATATCTACCTAATAAATTATATTATATTATACTAGCTTTTGCCCGCGACTTCGTCCGCGTAGATTTCGATATTACATAGACCTTTGTTTTAAGTGCAATTCATGAATTCCACAACACCCCACTACAGGAGTTGGATTTCATTTTACGTCAATATAGATAACATTTACGTAATCAGCGTCCCTGAAAACTTTGAAAACGACATCCATATCAATTTCTAATAATTATCACACCTATTTCATCATCATCCCTTAGAGTAAGTTTTTCAAACACCAAAAACAGCCCATCAACTCACTTCTTAACTGAAGTTCTCATTGCGTATTATCCGTCCATAAAAACTTTAAAAATAATAACGAATAAGTACTTAGTTTTCAAACGTCTTTATCACAACGTCATCCTCTTTGGGATAGAATTAAAAAAAAAGCAAGTAACACGTATTTGTGTTTTTGATCACTTGTAGGTATAAGGTTCCGAACTGTCTTGGTGGCGCAGTGGGAAGTGTATACGACTGCTGTGCAAGAGGTCCCGGGTTCGATTCCCGGGTCAGGTGAAAATGGAATTGGGCTTTTCTATCATGAAATTCCAGTATTGAGATTTTCCCGGAGTTTGGTAAGCCAATGTGACTGACAATAGGCTCGCCCCCTATTTCATGGGACCAAACATATAACTGGAAAAACAAAGAACTTTATATTTAATATTTCACCCCCTGAACCCATCCCTATCAAAAATATTAAAAACAACATTTTAAGTTCCTATCCCAATACTAATTTGCAAAACGTTGACAACAAAGAACTTTTCATACAAAGTTTCATCCCCAATTTCACCCTTTCAAAGCCACCCTTGTCAAAAATATTGATGAGGGTATTTTTTATTTTGGTAGTAGTACCCCAAAACAAATTTTCAAATCTATAAGTTAAAAAACAAAGAAGTTTCATGAATTCGTTTTCATCCCTTTTCACCCCCTTAGGGGTTGTATTTTAAAAAACCCTTTCTTAGTACACCTTTAGACATTAGGACAAACACGCCCTCCAATTTCAAGTCGCTACGACCATCGCCAGCGGTTATAATATGTATGGATTGCATGCTAAAAAGGCGGATATGGCGGCTCTAATATAAAATGTAACACCAAAAATGTAACCTGTGTTCGCAATAAATGATTTGAATTTAAATTTGAATATCTAATATTATGGAGATTCTTCATTATTATCAATTTATTATTTAGTAAACATGATCTGATTTAATTTTTACATATATTTTTGGATCATTAACTCATATTTTACCTGTTTTATCCAACTATTATGTAATATGTAATATTGTCAATGGAATTGTACAATTTTTTTTTATGCTGAACTACATCTTTTATGTTGTTATTCCTCGTAAATTTGTAAAGCCTACTTAGCCGTGATAATTGTCCTTTTAATTTCGATAGGTATATAATACCTAGGTATATGAATATATAATACCTATATAATACTACAACATTTTCCAAATGGCATAAATTTGGCAAACTTATCCCTAAATCGAAAAAATCCAGAATATTTTTAAAAGACCTATCTAATATCTAACTATACTTGAACTATGGACAAAATCTTTAAAAAAAAGAGTTTTTTAATGATTTTATCTATATATTTTTGTCCATGCTAAATTACAGCCTTCCTGTACTAATAATCTGTCAGCTAAGCTGCGGACGGATACGATGAAACTTTATGGGTTTCTTGTTCTTGTTGACTACGAAAACTTAAAAATGTATCATAAAAACTCTAATTTAGCCAATATCATTGATTGTTTACAACAAAATAATTAACATGTCAAGTTTTTTTCATTTTTTTTTATTATATTCTACCACATTCACACAGCGCCATCTAGTCCCAAAGTAAGCAATTATATTTGCTTGTGTTATGGGTACTAAACAACTGATATACTACTTAAATATTTTTGTTTTGTAAATACATACATATTATATAGATAAATTACACCCAGACACAGAATAAACCTTTATGCTCATCACACAAAGATTTGTCCTGGGTGGGGATCGAAACCACGACCTCCGGTTTAGCAGTCAGGGTCACTAACCACTAGACCAACAGGCCAGTCTTTTTTTATTAAACATATTATTAACCTATTGGATCTTCGTTTTATATTTTTTAATTTGATTTTCTATATGTGCCGCGTATTTACTTATACAATAAAGGAATTTAATAAAATTGGACTACCATTTAAGAATCTAACAACACGCAAAGACAGTATGATTCAAAAGAAAATAAAAATAAATGTACATATGAAACACAAACTTAATCCAACAATACATAAAAGCTGAGACGAAAGGCGTGCATGAAACGTGGTTGTAAATTACATTTTATGACGCGTAGGCCATGTGCGTAGTGTCAGTCAACAACGGGAAGCTTGGAGCAGACAAATTTGCGCGACCGAATGCTCCTTACAAACGGGGTAACGAGAAACAGACTTTCTTAGCAAAGGTAGCTGGAACGTTTCCATCATGTTTGGGCTAGGTATGTTTTTAGAAGAGATATAGGTACTGAGTGTAAGCAGTACCGAAAACTGGTGACTGTGCTACAACTGTGCTACAATGGCGCTAAAAAAAAAAGCTATAAGTATTATAATTATTATTTTTTTAAATTCCGTTATATCATGTGTAAATAGAAATAAGTCAAAATTATTGCAGAGATCATTTTTATTTATTATTCTGTTTTACATTATCAATGAGCAATTCAAAGCAAAATGAGCTGGTTTGCGAAATAGAAGAGAGTACTAAATTACGTCTTATTCTGTGTGGAGAGGTCTATTTTATTACACCCAGTATAATAATTGATTATTTTGTGCTGAGTCGGGCCCTAATCGAATGTAAGAACGTCGTGTTTAAATTACGAACTTATTTTTATATTAGATTATTTTACAATAATATAATAGGTAGATTAAAAAGGTGTAACCTATCTGAATAATATTAAAATTAATTAATATAGGTACGAGTAAAAACTACCTACATTATGTTATTCAATCCAAAAAGATTTAAGACGATATAAGATTTAAGACGCGCACTTAGAAGAGAGATCGAGTTTATATTGTTTATATCCCAGGACACGCAAAAATGGTACCTGTTGGGTTTTACCTGTTTTACTATCATGACATCCTCAGTACTTATCAGACCGGAGTTTGGATACAAATTTGTCGGATGAAGGCTAAAGGATCGCCCCCTTTTACACAGAACCTTAATAGGTAACGACGGAAATATGTGATGCGATGTGAAGGAGATATATCTCTGTATACCCCATCGCAGCAAAAGGCTTGACGCTGTTGAATATTTTTTATGATGTTAAAAAGCGCGTTACGTAAGATAACCGGACTATAACTAAACTGTAAGCTAAGCACTAGATTTTAAATGAGCTGCCAGAAACATCGAGCAGAACAATCACATAATATAGGTATACTGATGAATATATTACTTCATGAATAACAAAAATGCACTAGTGCAAATAGTTTGGGCTTTCCACACCCGATACGTTAGCGTCTCGGCATTTCTCCAAACAAAACACCACGATATCGATGTTTAGTATCAAAGTTAGATGTACACATTAACAGACGCTTTGAAAAATTTACACAACACATGCATTTCTAAACCTATATTTAAAAAAACATTAACACAAAACTTTACTTACGCATTATAGATTTTTGTTATCTACAAAATCAGCATAAACTTTTTATTTTGATTGCCTGAAGTGGCACACGAGTAGGCGGCTCACCTGGTATGATAGTAAGTGGTTACCGCCGCTTCTTAGACGTTAATACGGTTTTATAAAACTAAAGTTGGTAGCCTAGCTATCCCGTTACCAACAAATATCTTATATTGCAATCACAAAAAAAAATGCATAACCGTACGGAAGCGAGTCCTACTCGCACTTGAACGGTTTTTTTTATATGGGTATTATACCTAATTATCATTGTTCTATTGCTAGTCTGTGTACTACTACCGGGCGCTAGGTACTTGGGGTGACTGGTCAGTCGTATGCTGTGCTTTAGCGCTACTAAATTATTCAATTCCTTTTTTTTAAGCTAATATTGCTAAACAATGTGTTCACAAAATGTTTTTACCGTTTTCTAATACATAGTTGGTACCAAGTGATGATCCCACATACCATACTTCTTGACGAAAACAAATTAAAGTTTGATTGCTCATTATTACTATTATTATTTTCTCATATCTAAATTTTATTGAATTTGATTTAGTATGGTGTTTTGGTTCTGTACTTTCTGTGATATTTCAAACTGTAACCAATTAAAATTGTAACAACTATGGCGATTGAAAAGAGTGGCCTGAGTTTCTTGCCAAGTTCTTCTCAGAGCTCAACCTTGTCAGTGAACTGGCCGTAGGCAAATTTACTGACACCTTTTCTGGCTTTGTATGACGTTCATAAGTATCATGTATGTGATCCAAATGAAATAAAAAGATTTGACTTTGATTTGACTTTAACTTTGTAACTTTGAAAATATTTGCATATGTACAAATATAACAGTTGATAGCGTAGGGCTTAGATAAGTATACCCGGCGAGTCCCGCGTCCCCTAGTGGTGGGGGTGTGTGCACGGGGTGGTATGCGTAACGCATTTCCCCTCTTAAAAGGGCTTGGATATACCGACCTAACATTATAATGTATAACCATTTCACAGCCCAACTTTATTATACACCATACATCATACAATAGCTCTACATAATGCGGCTATGATTTAATTTTGTCAAGAGCTAGGAGCTAGAAAAGGTATGGCTGCGGTAAGTGAATCACCCCATTTTAAATTAAATTTCTTAAATTGCGACTCTATCATTCAAAATAAATCAATTAAAAAAAAACTCGTTATCGATTACGTATTTTCAACAAATCTTCATGAACTCTGAAATAATTGAGCAATGTCAACTCTGTAGCTATCTAGGTCCTTTGGTCCATTCGATTTCATACGTAAATTAATAATTAGCAACTCTTCGAAGAAGGACTCCTTATGCTTATTTATGTCGTTAATAATATTTGACGTTGATAACTATAACGTGGCAGTACACTCACAAGCAGACTCAGAGTAATATTAGACGTACTTCTATCACTACGCCTACATTTGCGTGGAACAGGATCCATTAACGGACGGCAAATGTAAACAATGCCTTCGTCAGACGGCGCGACTTAAAAGGCGTTAGGAGAATTTAATCTTCCAAATGCTTATTGTACACGCCGCACAAGAAGATTAAGACAATGTACTTACATGATCGTGTTACATCAATTGTATTATACAGTTTATTGTATGTAGGTGTACTTATCTAAAGGTTAAACTCTTTACTCTAGGTTTAAACTACTTATACTAAAACTTGTATAGGTATCTTTAAATAAATAAAATGCAACTGTCTGATTCTAATATCAAAATCAGCTCTTTAGAGTAGGCATATGAAAGTAGATATATACCTAGGTTTAAGAAAAATACTTTTTGTTGGATAGCCCATTTATAGGGAGGATATACAACATCACGATTCGGCCAATAGGAGCTGAGCAGTGGCCAAATAAATAACGTCGGAAGCGAAGCCCCGCGTGGCTTCTAGTTTCCTTAAAGAATTCTCATTGCCACCATATTTTAGCAGCAATCTATGCTTTCAACTATTAAGAAATCTATACCTACATAGAAAGAATGAAAAGAAAGAAAAATCATTTATTTCGGCTTAGGGCCTACAAAAACAACTTAGCTGTACCTAATACGAGTCGTATTGATATAAACATAAATTTATCAGTCCATAATATTTTCTTAACACACATCTACGATAGGTTAACATCAATCAGTATATCATACCTAGATATATATCTAAACTCAACCCTTACTCGTCCAACCCTCTCCCTTGGACGGCGGATGTAAACAAATCTAAATTACGGTTGGCCTAACAGCAACATGTGCGTCATGCGAGGTTAAAAAACTAACTAATTGCTATCCGAATCTGACACAAAAAATATTCAGTTTTACAACATGTCTGGTAAAAAGATAAGTTGCTGGAACGGGTGCGAACACAGATAAAGCAAGCAAACGTTGCGTTCCGTGCTAAAACTCCTCAGACAAAAAAATTGAATACAACCGACAATTTAAAATAATATTCGATGTAGTATTATTTAACACACATGCACTATGACGATGTGTTTTGACTAAGGGACTAATCACACTTATTCAGCTCTGTTCATGTTTTGTGCAAAGAAAACAACGATTCTGTATGGAGATAGCGCACAAAAACAGAAACAGGTAAGTATATTAAAAACCCGGATAAGAGCATGTCGGACCATGCTCAATGTAGGGTTTCGCAGCAAAAGAGCGTATCTTCATAGCGCTTACGTCTTTTTGTTGAGAAGCGCAGGTTTTTAAAACGATACAGCATAGTACCTACACGGCTGTACTCTCTTACGATGCTGTACGCGGCTATTAGAAGCAGAACTGTGGTATAAGCGTGACAAAATCGTTCAGCGAAACGTGAATAGAGCTGAATAAATTTTAGTCCTATAAGCTATAAAATTTATTTAAAGACCAGTAAAAGACTCTACGTAATGGGGTGGATAGACACATTTTGCAACTTTGGAATCGATTTCAATATTATTTTCGAGTTGTTTCTTTATACATAATGCATTTAAGCTCTGAGTTTTAAGCTTTCTAATAATCAAAAGTTGGATTTATTATTTAATTTGAACAAAAAACACGTAAATGTGGGCGATTTCTATTCACCAAGGAGTCGGGGTCAATAGATATGACATATGGGGTGAATAGAAAAATTTGATAGGGTTGTCTCCAATTTTCGTTAACCGACTTTAAAAAAGGAGAAAGTTCTCAATTTGTGTATTTTTTAAAGAACGATTCAAGATAATATCTATATGTTATTTATATTTGTATATTATACATATTATCGATTTATATAGTTAATTAGGTAATATACATAATATATGTTATTTGGGGCACAAAACCTTTATAAATATATAATATATCTACAGGCCTAATTTTCACGATTTTCCATTTGTTGGATTTGTCTCCACTCCAAATAGCAAAATAACTACGTATAAAAAAAGCCAAATTTAATATTTAACATCAGGATTTTAGTCGGATGTTTTTAAATTTTTCAATTTAATTATTATTTCATGGTTTCAAGTTACTACACTTTGTTCCCAAATTCACGTAGATTATAATTAAAAAAAGCTGATCACCTTAAGTAAAATCTTCACCGTGTAAGATTTTCAACAATTTCAGTGAATTTAAATCAAAATTGTACTTGCTGGCATATAAAACTTGATCTTGATGATCCTAGGAACAATTGACTTCAACTTTGAAAGAACACTATTATGTTTAGGTTTATTTTTTTTTCCAACTTTTGAGCAGCTCATAAATCTCGCAATTCGCGGTTGTTGTTTAAATGTATTTTTATGTCACTTTCGCTAACTTTACGGTGATCCGAGTGTTGCCATTCCATACAAAAATTGTTGCCGTTTCTAAAATAATACTAAAGTGGATTTTATTTTATTTTAAACGTTTAAATAATGTAGTAAAAAAACTTTCTTAGTTTTGTTTCTAATCACCCCGCGATTTCTATCCACCCCATTTTACGGTATATTAAAGTTGTGAAACTTTTCTATCTGCATTTTTTGTGCGTCTAAGTACGTACACTTAGTGACGTAAGTACCTAGGTGATTTTTTTTCCTATGGCCAGATTGGCCAGTTCGCTAATAAGATTGAACCTTGGGAAGAGCTGGCAAGGAACCCAGGTTGTTAAGCTAGAATCATGTTTAGCAAGAAGCAATGTCAAGTGACACAAGTACCTACCTAAACTTGCGCCTAGTGTTGCACGATAAACTAAAAATGAGTCAGCTCAGCTATTTATTGACTGCGTACGTATTATAGGTACATTTTATTTTCTTATCATAAAGTATGACAAATACTTATTAATTATTACTCAGGTCAGGTACTAGATTCACCTCACGGCATATAAACTACACGGCGATAAAAACAGCCTATATGTATATGTCCTCCGTCCCTCTCTGGCTCGTAGATTTTTCTATGTGAGATTTCATGATGATAGGTTGAATGGCCATAAAACCCCTTCGTAGACTTGGCTCACCTAGTGACTCCCTAGGTAGAGACAAGCAAACAAACTCACATTCGTATTTATAATAATTAATTAGTATAAAAGTATCAAAACTTATTACGTCCAAATTAAGTACAACAAAGGTCATTCCAAAACAAAAGGGTCGTGTCTCGTCTCGTCCGACGTTCAGGATGCAGCCATCAGTCGATCCCTTTGTTTTCACTGGCGTGCCATACGCGGTTCTAACAAAATATACAAGAGACCGAAATGTAACCAACATGCCGCACCCACACGCTCTGGAAATGTTTTGACGACTCGTCATCTTACCAATATCTTTTTGGCTACCTATACAAATAGTGCATATGTCGCAGTAAGATATATACAGCCGTAGTATAAAATTATATCCCTAGGGATATAGTTACATACCGAAACATAGTTATACGAAAGCGATTCATTACTATGTTACTAGAAATATACTTAATTCTAATACGGCTCAACTTGTTGATGGGTGATATTTAATTATTTTACTTGAAGTTTAGTGAAATAATTGTAGGAGTGTGGTGTGGGGGTGGAAATGAAAAGTTTTAGAAAAGCGAAATGATAGTCCTTTATTTGAAACTTCAGTTGGTATCCTGAGGGTCTGGACCTAGAAATGTAATACATATGTACAGCTAACAAACATTATGTTCAATGATTCTAAACCAAATGAGATGTCGCTGAGAGAAATTTAACATGTCAAAATTTATCAGTTTTTGGACGCCCAAGTTATTTAAAATGTCCCTGTACAATTTAATACACAGTGTTATACTTACTAGTAAAAAGTACATGTCATGTAAGCATTCAGTACTATGTAGGTAATTATAAAACGATCGTATTTTCTGTGTCAGTATTTTTTAATACTGAGGTATAAGAAATACCGTCGTTTTTATTAATTTGTAATTACTTCAATATGTACCTATTGTTGCTAAAAATAATTTTCACTAATTGAAGATTACGATAACTTTATAAATATTAATAACCAATACATTGTTTTATTTGATTCATTGATAAACAGGTATACGATATAACTTTATTTCTGCTTTATCTATCTTATTATTTACGAATTCGGCAATTGAGGTCTACAATACGAAATGCTTTAAAGATAACTAATGCCCGGTTTCTGAGCCGTGAAACGGCGGTTATTGAAAGGATAAAATAAATATAACTGAAACTAATTAAAAATGACAGTTGTATGAATAAACTAGTTCAATTTTAAATTAAATCAGGTTATACTTTCATCTATGAACTTAATAAAATTAAAGATAATAAAAGAGGGACGTGTATTATCTGATTTGGAATGTGCAGGTGAATTTGCAAAATTCTTTCACTCTGTGTTGTACACGGAGCCTGCAGTGTTAAGCGTGAGGGAGGCGAGCGCAGCAGCGCCTAGAGCGTGGGCGCATTGAGCTGAACTGTTTACGATGCTCGCTCGCGCACCTCCCGCCTAAACGCTCAGTTTGCCCCGACGGTATACCGGCGTATATTTTCAGGGATTGTCGTGAAGTACTATCGGAACCGCTACTACATTTATTTAATGCGTGTATTAGGAGCACGATATTTCCAGAAACATGGTAACTAATCCGGGTTGTGCCTGTGCCTAAATGTAGAGGAGGTCCAGAGCCGAGTGATTATAGACCTATAGCGATCCTGTGCACTCCGGCCAAAGTTTTTGAGGTGGCAATTCATCAGCAACTGTATAAACAGGTAAGTAGTCAGTTGTCTAACGCTCAGCACGGTTTCCGTTCGGGACGGGGGACAACGGGCAACTTGATGCATTTGATAACGAAACTGGTACCGGCATTAGATGCTGGTGGGCAGGTGAACGTGGCCTATTTTGATTTTAGGAAGGCATTTGACACAGTGGATAACGACGTTCTGCTGGCAAAGTTGACTAGAGTGGGTTGCACACCGCATACGCTATCATTCTTTGCGAGCTATCTGCGGGACAGATGTACTGACATCTGTCTGACATACTGATGTGGACTGTGGTGGTTATGTCTCTGAACCTTATTTTACCAGATCTGATGTGAGTCAAGGTAGCACCATGGGACCTTTGCTCTTCATTTTGATGATAAATGACTTGCCTAAAGTCATCAATCAGTCGACCCCGTTGTTGTTCGCCGACGATCTAAAATTGGTCCTTGAAGTGAAAACCGCGGACCACGATATGCTTCAGCGGGATATAGATAAGATTGTAGATTGGAGTTTTAAAAACAAACTATTCTTTAACATAGATAAATGTTCAGTGTTGTCGTTTAGCCGAGCACGTGTTCCAAGTCACCACCGTTATACCATGGTAGGAGAGCCGTTGCGACGCGTTACAGAAATTAAAGATTTAGGAGTTACATTTACAGCTGATTTAAACTTCCGTAAACATATTATCGACGTGTGTAAAAGAGTTTATCAAAGTCTAGGGTTTGTTTTGCGACAGGGTAATCAATTTACGAATTTAGGTGCTCTAAGGGCGTTGTATGAGGCTCACGTCAAGAGTCACTTAGAGTGCAATACAGTTATGCTGCCATCCTAATCAAAAGGAAGGACTTGCTTTGATGTTTTAGTGCATTCCCGAGGAATACTGACTACCAAAACCTATGGAGATCACCGCACCCCTGAAGACCATTAGTTGCGGATTCCGGTGAGTGGTTTAATACAGTCCACCTCTTTCGCTCTCAAATCATATTCCCCAACAATAGATTTAAGGTCTACAAGGTTCTACAATTATTGTATTAGATTTAAGTATCTGTGAAAATAGTTGTGTTTTAAATAAATAAAATAAACTTTAATCTGAGGTCTCAGAAACCAGGCATAAGACACCGCTGCAATTCCACATTTCTGTTTAATATTAAGACTAGCTGTTGCCTGGGGCTTCGCTCCCGTCGTTCTTTATTTGGTTATTGCTCAGGTCCTATTGGCTATAGCGTGATGTTATATACCTGCCTCGATAAATAGGCTATAGCCTATTATGTTCTGTGTGTTGGCACTTTTAGTAGGTATACCTACTAAAAGGGCCAAGACAAAATATATTTTTAGTATTGGATAGCATGACTATTATTCAAATCCGACTAATAGTCCCTGAGATTCTAGCGTTCTATACTTAATATTTAAAATTAGATACGAAATATATATATATATATAGGCCAATAAAGGATATCGATCCTCACAAACTTGATGTAGATCTGTCTTTGGTAAGGTGGGAAAAAATTCCCGATTTGGAAAACGTAAACGATATGGTAAGTGTTTTTAATTGTCTTATGTTAACCATTTTTGATACACATGCTCCTGCGAAAACATTTAGGATAAAAGAACCCACCTATCCTTGGATAACACCTACTATTAAGAGCATGATGCGACTTCGGAATAATGCAGCATTAACGTATCGCAAAACTAAATCCGAAGCAAAGAAAAACTATTATGAACAACTGAAGTCCTTGTTAATTAACGCCTTACACGCTGAGAAAACAGCATATTGTAAGCAAAATATTAATAATAGGATTAAGGAACCCCAAGTTCTATGGAAAAATATAAAATAACCATCCTGCCACACAAAAAAAAAAATTCAGACTTACCAGCCCATTTCAAAGACCCTAATGAAATAAATGACCATTTTCTTCGAATACCTGGCAACCCTAGATACAGCTTATCGCAGCTTACCTATTTTGAGTTTCATAAATTTGACAATTGTAGTTTTAGCATTACGCCTGTCAGTGTAGAGCAAGTGTCGCGATACATTCGTCAGCTGAAATCGAATGCGGTTGTGATGGTATCGGTCTGGATATGATAGCTCTTAGTCTTCCACAAACACTTGCGACCATAACCGATATCGTTAACTGTTCGATCATGACTGCAACGTTCCCTGATGTCTGGAAAGTCGCAACCATAAGACCATTGGCTAAGGTCCAAAATCCAGCAGTGGTAAATGAACTGAGGCCGATAAGTATTTTGCCATGTTTATCTAAGATTATGGAAAGGGCAGTGCATCAACAAATGACCACATATTTAGAAATAAATAATATTCTACCCGTTTTACAATCAGGCTTTCGTAAACAAAGAAGTACGTCCACTGCTTTGTTAGACGTAACGGACAATATTATTTCTGCCCAGGACAAAGGGCTCTGTACATTATTAGTATTACTCGATTTCTCGCGTGCCTTTGATTGCATTAATATAGATCTGTTGTTGTCAAAGTTGACTTACTACGGTTTTGATAGCGTCACAAGACACTGATTCCATAGCTATCTTGTGGCCGTAAACAGTTTGTAGAATTACATGGTAGTGATGGTTCTAAGCTTAAGTCGTCACTTGCTCCTGTGGAGCGGGGAGTCCCACAGGGCTCAATTTTAGGCCCTATTCTTTTTATATTGTACTGTGCTGATATCACACAATGCCTAGAAAACTGTAAATACCACATTTATGCAGACGATGTACAGGTCTATATATCTTTTGCGCCATAAGATTACGACAAGGCAATATCTGACATAAACAAGGACCTGGAAAGGATAGTATGTTGGGCTGAACGACATGGCTTGCTGCTAAATCCAACAAAAACCAAATATATGTTGTTCGGTTCCAAACACCAGGTTGGCAAAGTGCCAACAATACTCGGCGTTTCACTGATGGGGAATTTGATAGATCGAGTATATGAAGCGCGCAATCTAGGACTATGGACACAGAGTTGAGGTATGAACGACATGTGGGGGAAGCAGTGCGTAACTGCTTTTATCGCCTCAGAGTCCTCTACAAAATTAGACCTTATTTGTCGACTGAGCTACGTATGCAGTTATGTGAGTCACTAGTCTTGTCCAAGCTCAACTTTGCGGATACTGTGTATGGACCTCGATTATTGGCTCGCACCAATCGTCTATTACAGAGAGTCCGAAACGCCTGTGCTAGATTTTGTTTTACTATCCCACCAAGATGTCATGTAACACCATTTCTAAACGAATTCTCTATTTTAAAAATGAAATCACGTCGTAAGATGCATTTGGCTTGTCTTTTGTTTGGAGTCATAAAACACAATCAACCAGCGTACCTTTACAGCAGACTAAAATGGATCACTAAAAATAGAGAGTGTTCAAGTAGGTATTGTTCAATTCAGTTAAGTAGTGAAAATCATAATATAGCTGCTTTTAAAGGAAGTTTTAGATATGCTTCTAAATGCTGGAACAATATTCCTCCACCAATTAGAAGCCTCAAATCCCTCGCCGTTTTTAAGCTACGACTACGGCAGCATCTTATAACCGCTCAAAAGAACTTCGTCAATATTAATATTGATATTTCTTTTATCTGAGCACCGTATATTAATTACTAACTATGCGAGTACATTATTTATATCTAAATTATTATTAAATATTTTGAATTATACATTTTCTATAAACTTATAATTACTGTTAATATTTATATATACATATATATATTATTTATATATATATATATATATATATATATATAGCGCACACACACACACACGCTCATACACACACACACACACACACACACACACACACACGCGCACGAACACACACTTTGTATGTAGCTAGATAGAGCTGATAGAGCTGGAAACCCTTTTTTTAACACACAGACAAAATTATGCACTAATAAATGTTTATTATTATTATTATTTTTTTCTGTACATGTCACGTGTTAAAAATAAAGCTTATCTTTCTTTCTTTCTTTCTTTCTATTATCCTCTATCATAAAATCGTATCTTTGCTGTGCCGTACAAGGGCCTAGCACAAAATCATTTATAATATCTTTATGTTTTTACCATCATTATAAAATTATGAATTGTACTAAATATGTACAAAATTGAATAAATTTAAACATGTCTTTAATTTAAACATGTTTTCATGAAAATTAGATCTAAAAAAATAACGCGTACAGAGCCGCGCATTGTGGAAATTGGTAGCAGTAAGAGTCATTTTTAAACGACTTCAAAAAAGGAGGAGGTTATATGTTCGACTGTATGTATTTTTTTTTTTTTTTATGTATGTTCAACGATTACTCGGAGATGCCTGAACCGATTTAAAAAATTCTTTTTTTGTTCGAAAGGGTATACTTCCGGATTGGTCCCCTATTCATCACGTCAAGTTCTGATGATGGAATCTCAGGAAAATCGAAGGCAACCCTCAAATTTTATAGGCACATGTTACGTTTTTCATATATTTTTTAAAGTTATTCAAGTATTTACGTCTGATAGTCAACATCTCATGTTGATGAGCTGGTGATGGAAGGTATAACTCCTTGACTGTTAGGAGTTGGAGGATAATTCTTTCGACATTATAGGTTCTTATAAACCAATAGTTGTATTCTTGTAGGTTATTTAGGTGAGCTGATACTGGAAGGTATAACTCCTTAACTATTAGGAGTTGGAGGATAATTCTTTCAATATTATAAGTACTTATAAACCTATAGTTGTATTCTTGTAGGTTATTCAGGTGAGCTGTCAGTGGCAGGTATAATTCCTTGACTCTTAGGAGTTGGAGGATAATTCTTTCGACATTATAGGTACTTATAAACCTATAGTTGTATTCTTGTAGGTTATTCAGGTGAGCTGTCACTGGAAGGTATAACTCCTTAACTTTTAGGAGTTGGAGGATAATTCCTTCAACATTATAGGTACTTATAAACCTATAGTTGTATTCTTGTAGGTTATTTAGGTGAGCTGTCAGTGGAAGGGAAACTTCTTAATGTTTAGGAGTAAGAAGATGATTTCTTTTAATATCACATCCATGTATAAACCTTAAGTTGTGTTATTTCAAGTGCCTGAGGTGAGAGCTCTTGATGGAAGATAAAGTTGTATAATTCAAAGGAATTCTTAGATGATATTTTAAGTTCTCGATATAGTATCTAACCTGCATTGTATACCTATACTTGTTAAAGAAAGACATAAAAAGCTGAGAGTTTTGAGATTCCTCTATTCTACAATCAGTTTGTGTTGTTAAAATATTTAAATAGACGTTCCCTTCTATCGAAGATTCTTTATTTCGGTTTTCCGTCTTAGTTTGCCAGCCAGTATTATTAAATCTGCTAGATAAAAAGTACACTAAAAATGGAAAAATAAACTATTTTTAACAAAAAAATATTAAAACGACTTCAAATCAGTACTAAAAAGCGAAAAATAAACTGAATTAGATATTTAATTCCAAGCTAAAAAATACCTACCTACCTGTTTAAAGTATAATACCTACTCTATTACTAATCTGTTTGAAGTCGGTGCCAGCCTAATGAGGTTGTATCACTCAGTTTGAGCCGTCCACTAGGTACACGCAAGTGCGAGGTGGTGTGAAGTAGCGAGCGGTAACAGATGTACGTACTAAGTAGTACGTAGCTTAACAAACTCTTTAGGCTTGGCACCGTCTTCAAACAGATTAGTAATAGGGTATTATACTTTAAACAGGTAGGTAGGTATTTTTTAGCTTGGAATTAAATATCTAATTCAGTTTATTTTTCGCTTTTTAGTACTGATTTGAAGTCGTTTTAATATTTTTTTGTTAAAAATAGTTTATATTGATTGTGCATAGGTTTTGAAATTGTCTTAATATAAAAGAATAATAAGAAAATTAATTTAAATATACATGCGATATCTAGATTTAGAATGCATGCAATGGTCTCCTATATAAAAAGCAAATTGTACGTACCTACCTAGTTTTCACGTTTAGACAAAGTTTAATCCCACAAAATATCTACTGAGGATTATTCATACTATTTATAAAAAGAAGACAATTCATCAGCATCATATCCGCAATAGGACGTCCATTGTTAGATATAGGCCTGTCCAAGAGATTTGTACCAGGACCGGATAGACAATAATTTAATAATGGCTTCAGGATGAAACATACGTTAAACTGAAACTGTAATAAAAATGAGTGACTGAAACAGGTATAGGCTAGACTGCCCACCCACCCAGTGCCTCACACCACGTCCTTCGCTGCACCCAATAACAGCTCAGTGCAAGCAGGAAAGTAGTAAAACTAACGGCACCAGGTGGGAGTGGGAAAGTGCATTTCCACATATAAGTACTAACTGGATATTTATTATGGAAATATTACTTCATCAAGTTCATGTTCTCCTAGTAACTTGGATGCGTCAGTTGCACTTTGCAGTGCAGTATTTGCTTGAAATTTCATTTTTCATCTGGTAAGCATGAGAAATTGTTGGTTTAACGATTAAATGTATAACAATTTATTTTTGTTAATTTAATTATTTATATTATTGTTTCTTTTACTTCGTTTCTTGGAAGAAGACTAAATATTGGTACTTTGTCCCACTGAAGTAGTGGGATGAAACAAATGCATTTCTCTATTCCACTCTCCCAGTGTACGTAGAGCTAGTGCACCACTATTATGTATAGATAATAATTATGACACAGAATAATTAGTAATATTACTAACGTAACAGCTGATAGTTGCAGTTCGTTACAGAAAAGAACTCCAGCATGTTCATAGTTTTGTAGTACCTTAGTTGCGCCGTAGCACTAGTACGAGTACGCATCTTTCGTTTTCACAAATAGACTAGGCAAAACAAAAACAAAATTAAGTTTTGTGTTTTCTGCACCTACAAGTAATATCAATGTAGGAAGTTAAAACAGTTTAATTTAAATTAATCAAGAATTTACTTTTCACTTATTGTCCTGTTTATCAGTCTGTTCCCGTGATCTATCGAAAATAACAGTCCAGTGCAATTAGATGTTATACTTAAGTTTATAACTGAAAAAGACGAAACCCAGTTATAGTGGAATGAATTTGAACGATTCCGGGTTTTGAATTGCTAACTAGAGCAAAAAGTTTACCCATTGAAACTTTCCGCTAATGTTTTTTTTAAGGAAACCTAGTTCTATAAATGTAATATTCATACGGAAAGATTTTGAAATAGACCACTTATAAAAACCAAAACTCGAAGACCGAGGGTTCCAGACCAATTTTTTTGTATTTTTTTTTGTGATTAAAATGTACCTAAGTAATAATTAGGTAACGGGATAGGTCAAGGTGTACCAAATTTTAATAATGCACCCTGCATTATTAAAATGACACTTTTTTCAAAATAACGAAAAATACAGGTTTCATAAATAAACTGACGTTAAAAAATTTTTTTAGGTATCAATTTGGGACGGAATTTGTATAGATATTATAATAAGTTAGAATAAATAAGGCAGGTAGGTGTTTATATAACGTCAATCCAGAATAACCTCTTACTCAATTTTTTAAGGCTTATCATTGTATGTTATCCTAGTACTATACTAATATTCAATGATATAACTGAGTGATATAACGAGATCGGTTTTCGGATCTTTCCTTTACTTGTGCAACTTGAGATTGCTTATTGCCAAAATTCATGATTCTAGGTCAACGGGAAGTGCCCTATAGGTTTTGAATTTTTTCATCGTCAAGATAATCTATAAAACAAGTGTTTATTTAAAAAAAAAACAGAAAACCCGACTGCCTTGCAATGCCAAAAAGTAGTTCGTCAGTCAATATTTTTAATTATTATGTAGGTATATTATTACTTTCTGAATATCGATAGTGCTATTTGGGTATTTAATTATGAATGTGACTTATTCCCATCAGTTCGTCCTTTTTAGGCAGTCGCAGTTTTTTAAATTAACTTTTTTATTTATTTTATTTGAAAGCACGATTTCTGGCTTTCGTTCTTATACATGTTTTATCAAAATCGTTTAACTATTTCACTTATATAACTGAGCGGTGGCAAAATAAAGAACGATGGCAGCGAAACCTCGCACGCCGTAGCATGATGTTATACATATAACCTACAAACAAATACACTCTTAAGCTTTATAATATTAGTATATCCATAGAGATCCGGGGATGAATACGAATGCTATAACAACTCTGCACTTCCAAATCGGTCAAGCTATGTAGGTTACAAGAGACAAGTGAAGCCGCGGGCAATAGTTAGTGCATATATAATTGAATTAGGCTATTAATTAGCTTTCATCTGACACACATATTGCGATAGCACTAAAAAAACGTCTGTTATGGAAGTTTACGTCCGGCATATTGGTTTTTTGCTGACGATGACGTCGCATAGCCTATGACATTTGAGGGAAAACTACAAATCTAATGACACCTCACACTTTAAAATCAGCCAAGCCGTTTAGGCTACAGAAGGTCACAATAGAACAGAAATGCCCACATACATACATACATATTATTATACAGGGGTCAACAATGAATTCGTCCCATTAGAAGAATAATGTCTTATCTTCAGATAAAACAAAAATGAAATTCTTATAAATTTGGCATTAAGAACCGTAAACTATCAATTGATCAAATTTGTATTTTGTAAAATACTGACTAAAGAATAAAATAAAAATTTATTAATCGATAGTTTACGGTTTTTAATGCCGATTTTTTTAATAATTTCATTTTTGTTTTATGTGAAGATAAAACATTATTCTTCTAATGGGACGAATTATTACTACCTTTTTTGTCGTCATGTGTAAAAAGAAGTTTCCATGCATAATTCCTCTAAGTACATACATTTTGGTTTTACCTTAGTGCAAGTGAGATAGAACGAATTTGAAAGAGTGAAATAAAGGTAGGTAGGTACAAAGTAGGAATAAAAGTAAGACAGATTAAAATTATACTTTTGGGGACAGTTACTTGGATTTTTTTTTATATTTTTCTCAGAACAGGTGCACCCTATACCATCGCCCGGTAGCCACTTGACGTTGAGCTTCTGGACACCCTGTATACATACGCGTGAAAAACATTACCCTCATTTTTGGCAGTCGGGTAAAAATGGAGCTTAACGGCTGTAAGTTTTGATTGCGATTTAGACTTTTGATTTCTTTATAACTTAGAATTTTGACTTTTTTACGCCAAGTGTTTGCAGACCCGAGTATTATGATATTAATTTCAGCTTGATACCTCAACGCGTTCTTGAGAAAAAAATCTTGGCAAACGGATAGACAGACAGACAGACAGACAGACGGATAACGGATTGATAAGAGTTCCGTTTTTTCCTTTTTAGGTACGGAACTCTAAAAATAAGACAACTCAATAACTAAATTTGAAAAACTAACTTACTGGGAGTACTTATATTAGTTTTTTTAGAGTTGTAATGATGATGGTGATAATGATATTGCGTAGTAGGTAGGTACTGCTAGTTGTAGTTTAGATAAAAATTGTGTAGGCATCTATGGTCGTTTCTTACTAAATAAAATTCTGTTTACGCTTAAAAGTAACTGATTTATTTGTTTCTATTACAAAGAGAGAACGTTTTCAGGAATAACAATTTGGGGTGGGTATGAAAATGGGTTCTGGTGTGCTGTCGGTCCGGTTGCCAACTCAGCCGCATAATACAACGTCTCACCATCTTGCACCTGTTGCAAGTTAGCTAAATTCAAAAACTCCATCTGATCATGCTGCCCTCCTTGTGTAAAATTTTCCACAGACAGAGAACCATCTCCAAAATGCGAACGCATATGAAAATTTAAGTGGCTGCTTTGTTTAAATCTTCGTCCACATTCAGTGCACTCAAATGGCTGTATGTTAGTATGAGTGCGCATATGTTGTCGCAGGTGAACCGATTGGGAAAAACACTTATTACATATCACACATTTGAAAGGTTTAATTTTTGTATGCGTTCGAAGATGTTGATCCAAACCAGCTTTTTGCGTGAAAGCTTTGGGACAAAATGTACAAACAAAAGGACGAATTCCAGCATGCATTCTCATATGCTGCTGCAGTCCACCTTGCTGAGTGAACCGTTTGGCACAAATTGAACATTGATGTGGCTTCATCTTCGCATGTACCATGCGATTGTGCTCATCGTATTCTGAACTTCCAAGAAACGTTTGAGCACAGGGGCGACACGAGAACGTCAATCTATTAGGAGGTTGAACTGCAGCTGCGATGGAATCATTTGAGTAGAAGTCTCGATCCAGCCGTTTCTCGCATACTTGGCAGCGTAGCGCAGCTTTTCGTCGTTTGGTGTGATCTTCGCGATAGTGCAACGAGTAATCACAGCAGCTGAAGAATATTTGCCGACATTGCAAGTCTGGACGCAACGTTGAAGGAAAAGTGCAGGTGAACGGGCCTCTGCGTAAAAGATTTTGTATTAAACTTATTGTTTTTAAGGGGTGGTGTACGAGTTCTTGATCTAATGAAATCATGCTGCAGCAATAAATTTGAGTCCATTGGAAAACAAATATTAACTAAATTTAACATAATACCTTCTTAATATATTTAAGTTAGGCAACTTTTTACCTTAGATCAATAGACTGTTTAGTTTTCGTTTGAGCTTTTTTAACACCATCTAAGCGAGATCTTTTCATAGCACTACTATCAATGTCATCGCCCTTGACTGATACTATTATATATGTGGTATCTTCTGAGAACGTTCGAGTGGTCAACCCATCATATACTATTGTTGGGGCTGATGTCCTATTCTTGAGGGGTATAAACTTGAAACCGCAGAGGCCGTTTGCATTCTGTACAAGGCACAAGTTTAAAGATATAAAAACGGATAAAAATTCCAAGTACGAATGAAAAACTTCCAAGAAACTTACCTGAAACACATTCTGACCATTTTGCGGTGCAGACTTTGTCTGCTGTTCTCTTTCACGTGTTGCCTCACCGTCGTGTTGTGTATTCTTATGATTTTGCAAAGCATTTGCATTGTAAAACGTTTTCATACACAACCTACATACGTACTTTGCCGTGGATTCATCATCCCATGTAATTAGGTATTCCAACTGCAATATAGAATCAAAAGGTCTACTGACATATTTATTACTAGATACTTAAGCTTTACTGATGTTCAAATTGAGCAGCATATCTACTATGGTAGTATCTTCACCTTCCAGAAAATCACTGAACATTATCACTGCATGGATAATGTGTTTTTGCTGGAGTAAGTACTAGGTAATCTACAGAGTCATATAGATAATGGGAAAATCCCTGGTCCCTGGCACAAGGGCCATTATTTCAATTTTACCTTATCTTATCTAGCACTACATTTAAGCTAAGTCTCACTTTTGAAAGACGGAAGTGTATTTCAATCTGGATCTTCCTCGCCTTAACTAATCTGAGATAAATCGTAATATTGCAACGTAATATAAAGAATAAATTAAGTTATTTGTCTATGATTTTTGTTGTCATTGGTGTTTATTGTTATAAATTATAAAGTTTGAAATTCAAGCTTACGACATTTCAGCTGCGAAAAATGAATGAAGACTGGTCTCAACTATTGAGTAGTATTACGTAAGTACCTACCTACTGTTTTCCTTATACTTTCTTCACCATTTATTTCAATGCAAATTATATAACCATAAAGGTAATGTTTTTGTTTCAGTCATTTTAATTCTAGCTCAAGTTCTAGCATATAAGATGAGGATATTATTGAATTTATCAATTTTTCTACGACTCTACGACGTGTGCGAATATACAGAACAAGAGAAAATAATTTCCAAAAATGGGATGTAGGCGAAGTTTACGAACGATTTCGTCTAACGAAAAATACTGCATACGTTATGCTAGAACAGATAAGAGACGAAATCAAATGGCCTACTACGAGGTAATATTTCGCAAGAATGTCTGTACCTACTCTGTAGGTATAAAGATTGCTCACAGCCTTATATTGTCACCTAGATATTTCAATACCTACCTAATTTGTTTGTTTCAGAAATAAACACCATAACAAATGCTATTGCTAACGTTGAAATGTTTGGAAACTAGTATTATTTACTATGCAATGGAGATTTTATTGGCATACAAGTCCATGGCTGGGAAACATATATTGAGAGTTCTGAGAGTGTGACTAGCAATTATTGTAAATCTACATTCAAAATATATAGCAATAACAACAAAGCAAATAGCCATTATTTTATTACTTACTACAGCTTTTTGCGAGTCAAAAATAAATTACCATGAAGCCATGAAGCAACTTTTTTCTTTAGCCACACGCAAATCTCAGATCGGAACTTAAGCGGCAGAAATCCTCCGCTTAGATTAAGACTAGTTAGGGTGGTAAGTAGGTTGAAATACACATAAGTCCTACATAAGTTCAATCCTAGATCAATATTCGAGATATGCTGTTATTGAAAACCGGCCCTAAGGCTGACATCTATCTGTGTGGATTTCCGAAATTTCATCAAAATTCTTACTTGCCCTTTAAACCCAGAGGTACCTATCGATATATAAAAATCAGCACTAAGAAAATATGAAAAGTTTGTAACAATTTTACATACCTTTAGTACAGGATACCTACCTAATAATTTACCGTCGCGTTGGCACAAGTAATTATGTAATGTAGGTAGGTACTATGAACTTCATAGTACATAATAACATGTTATAAGTAAGGTCTGGGTGATAATCTGGGTTCTTACTGGGATTTAGGAATCCGTTACTAAGAATGTAAGGAATAGTTTTTGCAGTTCCGTCAGTACCTAGGTACTTATTATTGTGCCCGACTTACTTGAACGTTGTTCGCTTTGCTAAAGTTTTCAGGTGGCATAACGACTTGATCCAAGAACAATACATTTTCTCCATTCTGCTCCATAAGACATGCATTTAATTAAGAGCTACTCTATTTTTTATATTATGTTTAACTTGTACGTTATTCGACACCAATGTTAGTTTTTGAAAATTCCGCTTTTCTTTTGCTTCGTTCACAGATTAAACAAAAAGTTGCCATTCTAAAAATGCTTGATACTATCATCGTAGTATTTCGGTATTCATAGTTGAAAAATTATAAATAATTTTTATTCGTTGATAATATAATAATTATGATTAATCTCGATCGGGCTTAAAGGGTATTAATTTTATTCAGATTCTACGGAATCTACCGTCTACCATATTTATTTTAAATAGCCAGGCAGGCAGCTGCTTTTGTATTAAAGATCAGTGTCTAAAGGTCAGTGCCATAAAGGCATAAAATGAAATTTACTTAGCGTTCCAGAAAAACAGTTTTTAGATTTAAGGCGAGAAGAGTGCTAATAGCTAACAACGCGCTATCTACCATCTTTGTCTAACTTGAAGTCATGAACGTACGTGTCGTACGTCACTGACAGTGATGTCTGTGAGTGAGTGTTTTCGTCGTTCGGCCATATTATATGCTGACTTCTCATTTATTTAAAACCTGTGCAATTCGCCCGCATTCCACAATTTTTTCACACAGATCTGACAGTTGAGTACAATAGTGAGAACTAGACTTGTAAAACGTAGTGGTTAGGTATATATTTTCTCTGGGCTTATAGTTCAATGAAACTAAATAAACTATTAATTTAATTTGACTCTCAACCTAATATTGGCAAAATGGCTGGGTCAGCACTGCGACGATTAATGGCAGAATATAAACGTAAGTTAAACTATAGGTACCAACAAAATATAAGACATTTATTAAACTTTCTCAATATAAATAATATAATTATCTGGCCAGCATCATCAATATCATACCAGCGTAATGACGTCCACTACTGGACGTAGCTCTCACCTAATTTCCACCACGGCAAAAATCATTATCTGGCCAGCCTTACAAAATAATAATATTACACCAACACTGACTTGGCAGTCACTAATATTTCGCCATCGAAGTTGCATTTTTAGTATTTTTTACATAAACAAATATGTAACTTACGTAGATAGGTACATTATTTTTTATAAATTCAAACTAGAATACATGTTACATATTGGTTCTACATTTTTCATTAATGTCTTATGTTATTATAATATTAGGTAAATTTTAATATTGGTGGAAATTAGGTGAGGCCTATGTTCAACAGTGGACGTCATTGGGCATTGATATGATGATGAAATTTTATTAGCCAAAGAAAGAGAAGAGTGTTTATAAAAGAGAGCATTTCTCATTCAAATTGTAAGCCTATTGCTAAAAAGTTTATGATTCTAGGTCAACGGGAAGTAGGTACTCTAAAGGTAGGTAGGTTTTGAATATTTTGAAGTAACAATAGTTACAAATCCTATCACAAAATAGAGGTAGGTACTTGCAGCTACTAAGATATCTACCTAATTATGTATTGGTGTATAATCAAACTTTCTAGAATATTTCACTTGCATCACAGTACTAGTTCATCAGATGCTTCAAATCAGTTAAATGCTTAATAGCTGAACAAACTTTCTTATGGAATTCTTCACATTGTAAAGCAAATAGAACTATTACAATCATTACACCTACCAAGAATATACAATTATATATATATTCAAAGTTGTACTTAATATTTAAAGTCCATTTTAATGCTAATACAGCAATTCTTTCTTTGCCAATATGTTCAAAGACTACACCACTGCTCGAGTGAAAATATTTCTGCATAATAATTTTAATATTGGATTTCAGAATTGACACTAAATCCCCCAGAAGGCATCATTGCAGGTCCAATAAATGAAGAGAACTTTTTTGAATGGGAAGCCCTGATTACGTGAGTTTGCTGACTAATTTATTATTGAGAATATCAATCCAATTCTATATAATAACCATTTTATGCAGTTGGTTTAAACATAATAGACGGAACCGCAAGATGCTCCAACAATATAGTATGAAGTATTACATGCCAAATGAAAATAAGGCTGAACTAATTCAGATAATTCATTTTTTTAAATATCCATTGAAGTCAAAAAGATTCTCATGAAGAGAATATGTTAAATATGTTCCCCACATTGAATGCAGACTATTTGGAATGGTTGCAAAGAAGTCCTTACATATTATTATAAGTTCATAATTCTTTATCAGAGGATGACAATTTAGGCTGTACTTATACATATATATTTTGAGATAAATAACTGGCTGATATCTAACTTGTTATTTACAGAGGTCCAGAGGGAACATGTTTTGAAGGTGGTGTATTTCCAGCAAAATTAGTCTTCCCGCCTGATTATCCACTGAGTCCACCTAAAATGCAGTTTATATGTGAAATGTTCCACCCAAATAGTGAGTAACTGTATAGATTAAATTTACATCATAAAATTCTGGTTTATGCTAAGTGTTTATTAATTTTTAACAATCCTTTTCATCATGCTTGAATTGTATTAATATTTATTTTGGGTAACGATACATGTAAATATAATAAATTCGCTCATGTGACCTTCAGGAACTCATTTATCTGGACAAGTTTTGTGACTCCGTTGTCTTCCAAATTATTCATTAGCAATAAGGTTTTGTAAAACTTTTATAATTTAAACTGTTGTTTATTTATTTTACAAAGTTTGTCTTACTCATACATAAAAACAGAGAAGCCATGTGAATTGTCTGGCAAAACTTACATCATCTAAATAGGTCTTAAGGATGGGACAAACAAATTTTTGCAAAATAATATTCTTGCTGTATCGCTTAGAACCATCGTGCTTGTTTTCACTTCAGTTGCATAAATAATGACAAATTACTTTAATATTTTTCAGTATATGCAGATGGTCGAGTATGTATATCAATCTTGCATGCCCCGGGTGATGACCCTATGGGCTACGAGAGCAGTGCTGAAAGATGGTCACCGGTACAGAGTGTCGAGAAAATATTGCTCTCAGTTGTCAGTATGCTAGCTGGTATGTATTCAACTATAGCATGTACCAAATTTATCCAACTCCTCCATTTATTATTAAAGCTTTATTTATCCATATAATAAGTTTATTTTTTTAAGTCGAAGATACAGTTTATTGTATGGCTCCTATAGGGTTAAAAGGCTTCTTCATGTTTTTCGACTTTTGTCAGTGTTGAGCCGTACTCATCCAGTTTTTCTCAGCAATTTTTACGACATCATCAACCCATCTTTTCTTTTGTTTCTAAGCTAGAAGTCATAATAATATTATAATAATATGCACCACAATATTTCACTTGAGCCTGGAAACTTTGAATAATTTAAAATTTATAATAATCTTGTTGCTTTAACAATAAAACGCATATTCATATACTGCTTAAAAGGAATAATAAATTCTTGTTTACAATTTCAGAGCCAAATGATGAAAGCGGCGCAAATGTGGACGCCGCCAAAATGTGGAGGGAAGACAGAGAACAATTTAACCAAATAGCAGAGCGACTTGTAAGAAAAACTCTAGGTTTGCCACCACTATAAATAATTATATACTTTCTAAATGTAAATCTATTAATTCTCTGGGAGAAAATGGTTGATATATTTATTCTAGAAACATCAGGTATCAATCTTAATAGGTACCTGTAACTTATTACTCCGCAAGCAATTATAGGATAGCATGTTATACTCAATTTAATCACAGCATAAATATAATACAGCATTGTAACTTCGGCCATTAAATGGGAACAAATAAAATCCATGTTCTGTTTTTTGATTAGTATATTTAATAAAAATGATATTTTTCTTATAATTTTGCGACTGAAATATACTTGCGCCTTGGCTGAGACATACGAAATGGTTTATTTTTAAATTTAATAGTACAAACAATTCGCATTTTGATAAAAAGTTTAACTAAAAATACTTTTGGGAAACATGGACATGGAGGAGAAAAAGGGATATCTCTCACATGGTCAAAAGTAGCTACTTTACAATTGTATTTAATAATTTGGTTTTAAATGACCTCCAGAATATTTCCTAATTTAATTTAACAAAAATAGTTTTGGTGGCGTAGACCGACGAAATACCCGTACTGCTTTCAAAATAAAACGTATACTAATATACCGGACCGTACGTCTGTTTGCCACGGTCGTGGTATAAAAAAAAACAAAAAAAAACCATCACATCTACCGTTCGTCAATGCAGCGCATTCGCAACTGTTGCATACTGAAAGTGTATACACAGTAGAGGCGCGTTGGTATGACTCGCGTTGCGACCGTTTGCATGAACTTACATTGCTGTATAATTATATCTATTCTGTGATTTATTAGACCTCATAATGTTACTTATAATAATATGTTACGGAAAATGATATAGAAATACATATTTTATTATAACTTAACTTTGATCAGTCCTTAGACAAAAATATATACATTATAATATATTGCTTAATTTGGGACTAGATGGCGCTGTGTTAATGTGGTGAAATATTATTATTATAATCTATTTCATTAATAAAGTAATTAGCCTTTTGCCATTTAGTGTTGAACCACAGCTAGCCAGCTCAATTGTCAGCTATCACAGTTAAGTTCGTGCAGCATGAGCCATTGTAGAGTCCATAAATATAGACATGACATTTATCGTAAAATCTTTTTAGCCTTCTATCTCGAAATGTGCATACTAGTCTTTACATTATAATAATGCTTTGTTTAACTCCACGAATTACGTCATAATCTTCAAGCCTTATATTAGGTTTATCTAGACACTAGGTTCTCACATATTCATAAAAGATAATTGTGTCAAATAAACATGCATCAACATACAACAATAAACAAAACAAAATAATATAAACATTATGTGGGTATCTCAAGTAAACCGCTCACAAATTTAGCCATCCCGAACCACCACTGTATAAAACGAAATGTTATGTAACGAAATGAAATTAGATACATTTCTTTACTTACAATTATATCTTATTCACATTATTGATCCATTAATTTATTATTAAACGGACTTTGAGCCCTAACAATAAACATTAATAAAATAATCATATTTAAGTAATTGGCTATAATAATAATAATATAATTAGCTTGGATACAATATTCGCTTATTTGAATAGTGTTATTATTGACCCTTTGGTTTGTTATACAATCTTTAATTGTTGTGCAGAATATATATAGATATAATAGTATCTTATTTACACATTGTTAATTTAGCTACTTACTTGTTGAAATATTTGAAAATAAGTTTTTTATATCATTATTAGTGATACCGCGATTCCAGTCTACAATAAATATACAATTGTTACCGTCGCAAGACTTACCCAATTAGTTAACTTAGTCTTCCTTTAAAACTTCCTAGATTAATAGAACGTTAAAATATTAACGTTCTGTATTAATATTTTATGTCAATTATTTAGTAGATAATTATATGTGTTTGGTTAGCAAAAATAAAAAAAATAATAATAGGAAAACTATTGAAATGAATCAGAATCGTTTCTGATACATTTAAACTGTTTTTTTTTCTATAATTTTTTTTTTCTGAATGTATAACAGAATATATATTTTTTGAGTAAGTACGTAATTAGAAATATATTTGTTTATCAGTTGTGATCCCATAACACAAGTTTATATTAGCTTTCTTTGCGCTAGATGGCGCTGTGTAAAAACATGTTCCAAATATTTACAGTTGTAATTTCCACAAATACTGAGTGTAAGTGAAATGCTACCGAAAACAAAGAATATTGAATTTATAATAATAATATATGTAATCTTAGAATATGTATAAAAAATAACAAAAACATCTATTATTGTACTTCTGTCATGAATCTGTAACTTTCTACTTATCCAATTTAACCAAAACCTGGTTTGTACACCTAATTATAAGTTACTGGCTTCCGCCCGCTACTTCGCCCGCTTGGTATGTATTTTATACCTATAAACCTTCCTCTTGAATCAGTCTATCTATTAAAAAAACCGCATCAAAATCCGTTGCGTAGTTATAAAGAGGCTCCTAACACGAAATAATTGTAACCATATAAGAAATTAAGTTGTTATTATTAAATCTTGTTTCACGTGCCTTAAGAATATAATTAACGATTGTAATATTTCGTTCCAACAAAATTGAAAGTGGAACAAGCATGCAATTTAGTTTTCAGCTACTTACTATAGAATACTACCTTTTACAAAATATATAAAATGACGTAAATTGCTAGTATATCTTTTATAATAATGTTATTAGATAATTTAGTAGTGAAATATAGCAGATTGTTTAAATTATATAGTAGGAGTAAATGTATCATTTTCCATAACATTTTTGTGTTTTAGTAAAATTTATGTATTTTATCTGGAATTAAGTTTAAATACAACGTTCATATGGTAGGTATCTGATATGTATAAGGATTCGATGCGTTTCTTGCTTAAAGCTGCCTTTCTTTCTACAGACATTGGACGTTTTATTATATCTACGTGAACATACAGTGCTTTCAAATTGTACAGAAAAATATTATTTTGTGACACGTTCAATATCTTGATATAAACCGCAACTTTAAGCGCGCAGACAAAGCTTTAATATATATTATTATATTAATACTAGCTGTTGCCCAGGGCTCCGCCCGCGTGGAGTTTGCCGCGCTCTCTTAATCTTCCAATTTTTTCCACTTAATCTTACAATTCTTCAAACCGACTATAGTTATGGCGTGACTCAGGCAAATTGAGATTTATTTTTCTGTATACCGCTGTTGTGCTATATACTTATTAAATTATAGCATACTACCACAGACGGTGGCTAACTATGCTATATACTAGGTGCAAGTAGATTCCTCGGTATGGAGCCTCTCTTCCCGACACTTACCTGATACAATGCACAAGAAAATGTAGGTTCCTATATAAAATTATATTTTCAAAAGAGTACTGTCAAATTATGTGTAAACATGAGAATAAAATGAAAAATATTGCAGAAATATGTACTAATATTCTCCTTTACATTAGCATTGACAAATTTGAAGTAAATTAGCTGGTTTGCAAGTTAGAAAGTCATTGACCCGAACTTTATGCGCTTGTAACTCTGTAGTTGATGAATATCTTTATTATTTTGGAGTCTGTGGCCTTAACCATTGTATTAAGAATCACTAAAGCTGTTCCCAATTTCCGGTACAGACACGTTTATCCTTACACCCAATATATCTAACTATGCGGGGATCGAGCTCTGCGGTCCTCGTTTCTTGCTTATACCTGCTGTATCTGTAAAACTATTTTAATGTCGTTATAGAAATATATATTAAAGCTGTGTATTTTAAAATAATCTTAAAAATATATCATCATATGCCTAGCTATAATTTATGTTTTATAACTTAAACTTATTATAAAGCTTAGTCTGTGACGGTGTTTTGCAGTTGAATACAATGTTATACAGAAAATCAATTATATTAAATAGTAGACCATGTACTCATCGCCAATTTTAAATAAGTAGACAATTAGCATAAAGAAAATATTTATGATTTTATTAATATGAAAATGTGTATTTATTATTATGATCAAAATCGATTTCATTGTATCCAATGATATTGTATGTTAAAAAAGATGTAGATAGGTTACCTACATAGCGTTCGATCTTTGGAAATGGCACACAAACGCACACAGATATCGTAATAATGCAATGTCAAAATACCTTAAATAAGTCGTGAAAGTAAGATAGCATGATTTAATTATCACGATCTAAATAAAGACAACAAAATTTGCTACAATGCGTGTCGTCACATGCAGTAGAAATTATATAGAATAAAGTATGTAATTAAACAGACGTGACATTTTGACCTAGCAAGTTTTATGCCTAAAAATAGATTCACTGACAAATTTATCCAGAATTACGATTTAAAATGCATTTATTAATTTTCAAACTATCGCGTTGCATGACAAAATATAAAGTGGGTATACTTAGCTTGTAAACAAATAAAAATAAAAATCGGTTAATAAAATTCGGGGCGATTGACGCTGAGCCTGTATTTGCATGAAGCATTCCAAAGCTTTAAAAAAATATATCAGTCAGTAACCTCTCATATTATGCCATCTAGTATTTAACGAGATGGCTAATCGGAAACAAAAACTATGTCACAAAAAACCGATGCTCTGTGTTATAAATTTTGAAGCTGACCTTCAAGAAGGTGATGGGGATGATCATGTCACATCACAGGCATATTAGTATTAATTTTAGTATCGGTTGCTGAAAACTGGAAATGTCCTATTGGTTATTTTTACGTATGACGTTGGAGTGATGAGTGATGAGAGAGAGCATAAATTTATGGATTTGTTTTTTATGACTACATCACATCACCAACTAAAACAAGGCGAATGTTCCATGTAGCTTATCTAGTACAACCATATACATACACAATTTAAAATTCTATACGACATACTGAACATATTTTGATTTCAATTTAGTTCGTCTATTTAATACATTATAATATAAAAAAATAACAAAAAAATATTTTATTTAATGATAAGTAATGGTCAATCTTTTATACCTATTTTTAAGCAGCTGACATGTCTGTTTCTTAAACAGACATTTATTCTTTGACCGACAATGACATCTATCTCTATTGCACTTGTTCATGCGGATATCTTTTATTTCACTCTTTCTTTTTAACGTCATATTTTATGGACGACAATTTTGATTTGTGAAAAATATGTAATAAATAACGGAAATAGTAATACTTACGAATGGTATGTAATTCCTTGACTTTTAGACGTTTTGCTGGTATCAATATCTTATAACACGACGGCATTTTTAGATGTTTTGGAGCACTTTTCGAGCGCTTATAACCTATCTACACATTTTTTAACATACTATATCATTGATTGTATCTATAAGACAAGTTATTAATCTAATAAAACTTATTTTCATTAATAAATGTTTAGAATTGTTAACAGGTTTTTAATTTCAGTTTCCTTGGGTTTTTTAATTACTAATGGTCTGGCTGGCAGGCGTTGTCCTGCCAAGGGCGTAGTAGTGGAGTGCCTAGAGCGTCAAATTCGTAAAAACTTCGGATTTCAGTTACATGGATGAAATATAAAAAGAAAAAATGGAATTTTTAGCTAATAATATATAGAAAAAAGATTACCTATTAAAAACATGTGCTCTTCATTTTGAAAAAAGAAATGCTTAAGTTATTACAATAATTCACACATAGGCCAGTCAATGAATGATTGTGGAGGGAAATGTCGAAAACAGAAACTTTGTTTGGACTAGTTAGGATTTGAACTTAGTAAAAGTCCTTACCTCCACCCCCCAGAGGTGAGCCCGAGAGGGGGGAGCACAAAAAAGGTCCCGTTATTTGGTTTTTTGCTTACATCTCGAAAACTGTGCACAATGAAAGCAGATAAAATTCTCTACAAACTTGGGCTTAACACTTTTTACCCAACTACGGCGAAGCCAAAAGGAAGCGTAATGGTTTTGGCAGTCTATGCATATTTGTATCTAGGATGTATGTTTCCATGTTTCACCGTAGCGCCTAAACATTAGTTTAATCTGTTCATTAGAACAGATTTTAATGAATGAGGTTCAATAGATTCGTAATAATAGCTCGGGTGACAGGCTATATAATTTTCATATTATTATATGACGGAATTTAAACCTCAGATTCTACCCTCGAAAAAACTCTCTACTATAGGCCGAATCCATAACTTTCTAGGTTGTACTTACGCTGCATTAAACCTGATTCACACAATCGGTTGGTTGGTTCAGGAATAAGCGTAGGTATGTAGGCGAAGGGTATAAAAGGCGTGCTACACGGTTGTAACCTTGCCTTCCACAGAGGTGCTCTTGGTGGATCCCAACCGTGTGGCCGGCTGTTGTGAACCAAATTGGGATAATGACCTCCACCTTCTTGATGGACGGGCGTCATTTTGTCCGTGTCGTGACAGAACAAAATTCACCGTCGCGTCGCTTAAGACGTGTTTTTGTTGTACCCTTTTGTGTCACTCAATATTTTAAAGCCTCAGAGTTTTATAGGTTCCAGAAGTTTGTGATTCTAAGACAAAATCGAGACTTCTCAAGCTTCTCTCCTAAACATTATGTACTTCAACCTTCACAAGAATAACAAATATAATAAAAACAATACATAGACCTTGATCTTCGTCAAAATTACTTTTCATAATTATTTTATTTTGGCTGTGGTGTAACTGCGTACCGATAAAATGATTAAAATAAAAAAGCGATGGTGGCTGAATGGATAAACGACCGGCGCGGCGAGCTAATCATGCGGTCCGAGTTCGATCCCGACCGGCGTCAGTACCAATGTGGATTCCACTTTGTGGAATTTATATGTACTAGTCAAGTGACTAACCATCTCCTAACGGTGAAAGAAAACATCGTGAGGAAACCCACATACCCTAGAAGAAATTCTATGAGTATGTCTGATCCACCAACCCGCACTAAGCCAGCGTGAGTGGATTATGGCCTAAAACCCCTCTCAGCTCTCTAGTTAGAGGAGAGGAGACCCGAGCCCAGCAGTGGTACTTAATGGGCTGCTGATGATGATAAAAATAGTCAAATAAAAATAATATCTAGATGTGACGTGTAACATTTTGCATACGACAATATCATGGCCGGTAAGGTAAGACAACTGTATTAGGTACATCTTGTAACCATGTTATAGGTAGGTACCTATGCAAAATAAATATTCCTTTTCCAAAATCTCATTTATTATAAGCTTTTTACTAAACAATTAACCTGCTATAATTTGTGAACCTACATACCTACACTTTACCAGTGAAATAAGCAATAAAGCAACATCTATCTTAGATGCACATCCATACTAATAATAAATATCACCATCATGATCATATCAACCCAACGACGTCCACTGCTGAACAAAAAACCTCCTAATAAATATCTAATCATAATAATTATAAAATTAATTTCGAGAATATTCTAAATAGAATTTATTATATTTGAGGGTAATCTGAAAACAAATTTATACTTACGAAGAAATCTTCTGTTTGAAGGTATTTTAACAGCCTCATCGATAAGGTGCGTTTCCACTGAAATTGTTGACAATTTTAATGTTCAAAAAAACTTTTAACTTTTTCTCTAGAAAATCACCAAGTTTGGTTTCTATTGTGTCCATAACGAGTTGCCAACTATTTAAGAAACATTTTAGTTGACAACAAGCTGTATGAATATTGGGTAATTAAAGGTTGAATTCATATTATGTATGTTCAGCCCTCACTCTGTTGATTATAAACCGATTTTGATTTTATTTATTATTTTTATATTAATTATTTTTTGTTGGATAGGATAAATACCTAAACTTCAGGGGTGATGCCATATCCAGCAAGTCTGGTCTCATGATGAGATTATGAGGGAATCGAGGGAAATCCTCGTTAATTTAATTGTGGGTGCGAATAGAATAGTTATCACGGTTTCTTAGCCCTAAGTTTGTTATATAAGAACCGATTTTGATAATTCTTTTTTGTTCAAATATAGGTACTTCAGGGCTCATGTCATCGATGTCAAGGAAGTAGGTATGTCGCCACTAATATCGCCGCATCAGTGACGTGTTCGATTCCCACACAAGACCGTACGTCTGTTTGCCACTGTCGTGAATATGTATATAAAAGGTTGGATGGGGGATCAAACTTCGCATACAGAATTTTTTTCACATAGCGAACTTTTTTCTTCCTTTAAGAAAATTCAACTTCCAAGGGGAAGAAATTTGATAAAATCGTTTGAAAATTATGTTTTTATAGATGGTTTATACGAAAATCATTACGCAAATAGTAGTCCAGTTTTTGAAAAGCCGACCCTGAAAAATGTGATAGGGGTTAAAATATATTGTACCATTTTTCTCGCAAATAAATTTCTTTTATCTTTTTATCTTTAAATAAAATATGTTTAGAACCACAGGGTTAAATACTTTGAGAAGATCAGAGAAGACTATTAAAATTGTCTGTTATCATCGATGTTCCTGTTTCCACACATACCATCAAAAAAAGATGTTTCCAATCCAACTAATGTTCCTTTCTGGAAGCGTACCTACCACAGAGCGAGAAAATGCAACAAGCGTATTCTTATGATGTTAATCGCCAATAACGGCACCTCGGTTTCCGACATTTGTTTAAAATGTTTGTTGCTAACTGATAGTACATAATTACAAAAACTTTTACTTTGTCACCTACATGTGTTGACAACACAGAATGTTGGCAATTTTTCTTTGGTGGAGATCCACCTTTAAACTTTGCAATTTCAAACCTATATAAGGCAGTGGTGCCCGTTGCTCGGCCCCAGTTGGCGCCGTCTCGCCGGTCGTTGCTGCGGCGCACTCGACTCCTACCGTTCTACTTCTGATGCCGGTACAGCCATGTTCAACGTCCTGTGGCCGCTGGCTGTACCGGCATCAGACTTCAGCCTCCAGGTAACCTAGGTATTTTAATTTTTTTATTTAAATAGGTAATATAATATCACCTATATAATTTAAAATTATTTCAGTGTGCTATCCTTTTTTATCATCGGCCATTTTCTTTATGAAGCCTTCTAGCCTGTTCGTAAAATAATAATAATGTGCAAATCCATAATAACCAATCCACCCACTTGCTATCTATTTATTAGTTAAATTTTATTATAATATTGTAATTTTATTCCACAGAGTCACAGGGCCTACGAGAAATTTCAGATTCGATTTCTCTGCTCGTCTCTTCGCCCCCACACCACGCTCATCCTCGTGCAAGGTCAGTGTATTATTATGTGTTTTTACAGTTTATTCAATAGTGTTTTTTTTCTATTAGTTCTTTCAGGTTTCGAAACATGGTTTCGACCACGTGTTCATTGCATAAATTTTAATGCACGTGTCAGCAAAAAAAATGTTTTTGAGTTGATTTAGAACAATATGTACCTACCTAGTCATCGAATAACAATTTTTAGTTTCGATTTAGTTACAATTACAACAGAACTGTCCTCAACTACAAATTTTTAGTTCCGATTTGGTTTTGAACACGTGGTCATCTAATAAGTCTCATTAGCTGCAATTTTAAGTTTCGTGTTAGACTCGACCACGTGCTCACCTAACAATATTGTCTTTGTAGTAGATATAGATACTATTAATTATTCTGTATTTAAGTTTATTAATTAAACTACTTAAGTAATTAAAATTTATAATTTTATTGTATCGCATTACAGCCAGGCCAGATACCAACATGTAGCAGCAGCAGCCCGAAGGCGCTTTTGGCTCACGTTGTTTTCGTGGCTCCAACATGGGTTATGGAAAACGAGTGCAGTTTCTTTTTCTTTTATTATTAATATTTAAGTGAGTATACTTATTAATTATCATTAGTTAAATGTCAGTAGCCATTCTGAAAAGAGTTCTTGTCATATTGCAATTGATGAAAATATAGCAGGCGCTACGAGCGTACATACATCTAAGTATACCTAATGCTTTTTATTTCTCTCCACAAATAACATTTTTGATCATACGTAGATTTAGGTTACCATTTATTTGCGAACACACTTTAAAACCAATTTTCTTTGTTCCAGGTTTCTTGATTTGAATCATCTGCAAGTTATTATGTAAGTGGTGGAGGGATAGTTATAAGTATATAACACAGTAGTTATAAGAAGTAATTTCAACTACTTTATCCATTTTGCCATAGAAATAGTTCAGTCAACAGATCAGTCGTGTGTGTAAGATCGCTTCTATAGAAATAAGTACATTATAATTATTTAGCTTAGTAAGTACGTTTGAGGCAACATTTTCCTGTTAGATAATTGTAGAAATGTAAGTTAATTATTTAGTTTTAGTTTGTTTTATTATCTACATGTTTGTTTTATTAGTGTTTATCTACCCAACTACCCATCTCGATAGACACCGATACTATTATTGATTGCTCTTACGCTGCCATGCTCGCATCGTTTGCCTATTTATAAGTTCAGATGCAGATAGATAGATAGATATTTTTGGAATTAGGAAGATTATTTTCACTAGCATAATAAGTTAAGTACAAAATATGTAAATTGTTGTTGGTTACAATATTATTAGTTTAGTTTTGTACTTTCTATTCAGTCTTAATCAAGTCTTAGTTGTGTACCTAGTTGTTTAAGAAATGTTTTTTGGTTTATCTACCCATAGTGATAAACTTAAGTAAATAGTTACCTAACTAATATATTGCTATTGTTTAGTTTCACTTTTCACTAGATTTAATCAGTTTTAATTATTTAGATTTAGACATAAGTATATGCTTTTTATTTACATAGGATTTAGTTTAATCACGGCTCGTGTCACCTAAAATACCTGCTTTTTTTATTTTTTATTTAGCAGTTTTTGTCATGACTGCAAACCTAATTACTTACACAAAATAAATTGTTGATTACTTTAAAATAAATTGTTTTCGTTGCATACCTTTACCCCCTTTACTGTTGGTAGGTACCTATACCAATATTTTTAGTCTTAATAAAGCAGGTTCAGCTACCAATATTAAGTATCGTAATAATATGGACGCACGCACCGCAGTCAGATAATAATAATAATAATGCTTAGGTATTAACAAAAAATAAAACATACATTTTTACACACTATTCGTACACTTAACTTTGAGAATATACCTATATATTTATTACAAATTGTGTGTTGACTCCAACACCTTTGCTAAGTTGTGAGAGCAACTTGTATTAAAGGTGTCGGGCCCGACCCTGGGGAGAAGTCGATATATGTTTTCAATGTACCTACCTAGACGTTTGACGTCGCACTGCTGCCCGCCTGCTGCGGCACTGCTGCCTGTAGGTACGTCAGGATCGATGTCCGTTTGAATTGAGGAGAGCCACTTTTTTCTTCGTATCATAATGAAATGAAAATAGGTAAGTACCTAGGTTTAAAAAATTTGTAGTCCAGGATCGATCCTCGATTACAATAGGTACCTAAGTATCAAAAGTTATAAGAACGTAGGTATAGCACCTCAATCTAAATGTTTGGATAGAGGAGTCATGTCGAAACTGGTACCTACCTACTGGAATTGTGAACATCAGGATGACGGGTGTACGTCAAGAAACAGTGATTATATGCACATGAAAGCAATGTTCTAGCAATGTGAGGAATACGCGTAAAGTTTGAAGCAATGTGCTTTTAAAAAACTAGAGTTATTTCAGAAAGTTAGTGAGCCGCCAGCCTGATAGGTATAAGAATGACTGGTGAATTTATAATACGAGCAAATTGCATGAGAGTCAAAGTGGCGGGTGTACCATTGCGAATCATGTTGTACCACTTACCAAAAAAATGTACCTAAAATGTACTAATAAGTACCTCGGACTAAAAAATAAGTACCTGATTCAGAACGAAATTATTTCGGAATTAAAATACACCCGCCACATTGACGTCAATATCGCGGGTGTACTGTAATATTTTATTACTTAACCATTATTCATAAAATATAATTACACCAAACAAATGTACCTAAAAAGTACCTCAAGTAAATAAAAACACACACTTGATCCGTTGGATAGTTTCTGAGAAATAAACCAACCGTGTCTAGTTTACTTACGCTTATTATTATAATGAAATAATTATCTAGGTAGTCTAGTTTTGGGCGCAGTTAACTATATTTGTGTAATCAGATTACTAACTACAACGAGAAGAATTTAACTATATGTAGTTATGATTACTTGTAGTTTAACTACATGTAGTTATGATTACTTGTATTTTAAATACCGTAGTATTGGTAAAACAGTAACTACTATTTTTAGTATAAAATTCCTTGTAATCTATACTTCTGTATTATTAATATTATAAAGAAAAAAGATTTTTCATTTGTGTGTTTGTTACGAATAGGCTCCAAAACTACTGGACCGATTAGAAAATTCTTTTACTGATAGAATACGGAGTAACATAGGCTATATTTTTATAGATATAGGTTGGACCTCGGAGGATATATGCTATTTTTTGTCGCGAGAAACCGACATTAGCGCGAGTGGAGCCGCGTGTGACATAAAAGTATGTACCTAGCAGTGTTGGGCATATTGTTGTTGTCTAACTACTGATTACCAACTGCAACTACATTTTGTAGTTAGTTATCATAATTTTTAACTACAAAAAGTAATCGTAAAAAGTAGTTATGATTACTTTTTTAACTACACAAAAATAATGTAATAAAGTCGCTCAAATGCGAGATTTTGTTTTTGGGCTGATTATCTTTAAAATCCCTTTGACTGTTTAGTGCTGTGATCAGAATTTGGAAAAATGGCTACCATCTTGAACTTTGCCGCTTTTGGGCTGATTGACTCCAAAATCGATATCTGGCGATCCCTTTTACTATTTGACATAGTGCTGTACTCAGAATTTGGAAAAATGGCCGCCATCTTGAACTTTGCCGTTTTTGGGCTGATTGACTCCAAAATCGATATCTGACGATCCCTTTGACTGCCTAATATAATTATGTAGTCAGAATTTGGAAAAATGGTCGCCATCTTGAACTTTGCTGTTTTTGGGCTGATTGTCTCCAAAATCGATATCTGACAATCCCTTCGACTGTCTAACATAGTACTGAAGTCAAAATTTGGAAAAATGGCCGCCATCTTGAACTTTGCTGTTTTTGGGCTGATTGACTCCAAAATCGATATCTGACGATCCCTTCGACTGTCTAACATAGTACTGAAGTCAAAATTTGGAAAAATGGTCGCCATCTTGAACTTTGCTGTTTTTGGGCTGATTGTCTCCAAAATCGATATCTGACAATCCCTTCGACTGTCTAACATAGTACTGAAGTCAAAATTTGGAAAAATGGCCGCCATCTTGAACTTTGCTGTTTTTGGGCTGATTGACTCCAAAATCGATATCTGACAATCCCTTCGACTGTCTAACATAGTACTGAAGTCAAAATTTGGAAAAATGGCCGCCATCTTGAACTTTGCTGTTTTTGGACTGATTGACTCCAAAATCGATATCTGACGATCCCTTTAACTGCCTAATATAATGCTGTAGTCAGAATTTGGAAAAATGGCCGCTATCTTGAACTTTTCCGTTTTTGGGCTGATTGACTCCAAAATCGATATCTGACGATCCCTTTGACTGCCTAATATAATGCTGTAGTCAGAATTTGGAAAAATGGCCGCTATCTTGAACTTTGCTGTTTTTGGGCTGATTGACTCCAAAATCGATATCTGACGATCCCTTTGACTGTTTGACATAATGCTGTAGTCAGAATTTGGAAAAATGGCCGCCATCTTGAACTTTGCTGTTTTTGGGCTGATTGTCTCCAAAATCGATATCTGACAATCCCTTCGACTGTCTAACATAGTACTGAAGTCAAAATTTGGAAAAATGGCCGCCATCTTGAACTTTGCTGTTTTTGGGCTGATTGACTCCAAAATCGATATCTGACGATCCCTTCGACTGTCTAACATAGTACTGAAGTCAAAATTTGGAAAAATGGTCGCCATCTTGAACTTTGCTGTTTTTGGGCTGATTGTCTCCAAAATCGATATCTGACAATCCCTTCGACTGTCTAACATAGTACTGAAGTCAAAATTTGGAAAAATGGCCGCCATCTTGAACTTTGCTGTTTTTGGGCTGATTGACTCCAAAATCGATATCTGACAATCCCTTCGACTGTCTAACATAGTACTGAAGTCAAAATTTGGAAAAATGGCCGCCATCTTGAACATTGCTGTTTTTGGGCTGATTGACTCCAAAATCGATATCTGACGATCCCTTTGACTGTTTGACATAATGCTGTAGTCAGAATTTGGAAAAATGGCCGCTATCTTGAACTTTGCTGTTTTTGGGCTGATTGTCTCCAAAATCGATATCTGACAATCCCTTCGACTGTCTAACATAGTACTGAAGTCAAAATTTGGAAAAATGGCCGCCATCTTGAACTTTGCTGTTTTTGGACTGATTGACTCCAAAATCGATATCTGACGATCCCTTTAACTGCCTAATATAATGCTGTAGTCAGAATTTGGAAAAATGGCCGCTATCTTGAACTTTTCCGTTTTTGGGCTGATTGACTCCAAAATCGATATCTGACGATCCCTTTGACTGCCTAATATAATTATGTAGTCAGAATTTGGAAAAATGGCCGCTATCTTGAACTTTGCTGTTTTTGGGCTGATTGTCTCCAAAATCGATATCTGACAATCCCTTCGACTGTCTAACATAGTACTGAAGTCAAAATTTAGAAAAATGGCCGCCATCTTGAACTTTTCCGTTTTTGGGCTGATTGACTCCAAAATCGATATCTGACGATCCCTTTGACTGCCTAATATAATGCTGTAGTCAGAATTTGGAAAAATGGCCGCTATCTTGAACTTTGCTGTTTTTGGGCTGATTGTCTCCAAAATCGATATCTGACAATCCCTTCGACTGTCTAACATAGTACTGAAGTCAAAATTTGGAAAAATGGCCGCCATCTTGAACTTTGCTGTTTTTGGGCTGATTGACTCCAAAATCGATATCTGACGATCCCTTTGACTGTTTGACATAGTGCTGTGGTCAAAATTTGAAAAATCAGCCCAAAAACGGCAGAGTTCAAAATGGCGGCTATGTTTCCGAATTCTTACTACAGTACTCTGTCAAACAGTCAATGAGATCGTCAATCAGCCCAAAAACAGCAAAGTTCAAGATGGCGGCCATTTTTCGAAATTCTGACCACAGCACTATGTCAAATAGTCAAAGGGATTGCCAGATATCGATTTTGGAGTCCATGAAGCCAAAAACGACAAAGTTCATGATAGCGGCTATTTTTCCAAATTCTGATCACAGCACTATGTCATACGGTCAAAGGGATCGCCATATATCGATTTTGAATTAAATAAGCCCAAAAACAGCAAAGTTCAATATGGTGGCCATTTTTCCAAATTTTGACTTCACTAGTATGTCAAACAGTCAAAGGGATCGTTAGATATCGATTTTGGAGTCACTATGCCCAAAAACAGCAAAGTTCAAGATGGGGACCATTTTTGCAAGTACCAATACCTATACAATATATAATTTATTTAATTGCAAAATTTAAGTTCTTATAAATCAAAGCAATCAGTAATTATAACTACTTGATTGCAGTAATCAAATTAACAAATGTATTTAAACTACAAGTAATCATAACTACATGTAGTTAAACTACAAGTAATCATAACTACATTTAGTTAAATTCTTCTCGTTGTAGTTAGTAATCTGATTACACAAATATAGTTAACTGCGCCCAAAACTGGACTACCTAGATAATTATTTCATTATAATAATAAGCGTAAGTAAACTAGACACGGTTGGTTTATTTCTCAGAAACTATCCAACGGATCAAGTGTGTGTGTTTTTTTTTACTTGAGGTACTTTTTAGGTACATATTTTTGGTGTGATTATATTTTATGAATAATGGTTAAGTAATAAAATGTTACAGTACACCCGCCGTATTGACGTCAATGTGGCGGGTGTATTTTAATTCCGAAATAATTTGGTTCTGAATCAGGTACTTATTTTTTAGTCCGAGGTACTTATTAGTACATTTTAGGTACATTTTTTTGGTAAGTGGTACAACATGATTCGCAATGGTACACCCGCCACTTTGACTCTCATAATTGCTTACTATCTAAAGATAAAAACATTAGCAGTAGCAGTAGCGTAGCAATGTTCCGGCAATGTGCTCTCGAACGTACCAAAAACAGAATGTAGTTTAAATGTTCCTTTACACTATTCGTCGAATGGCCTGTATGAAATCAGCAGGCGTTAACATTAATAATTTTTATTTTCAAAATTACTTTTAAACCTTTCACCGCATCTGATTCTGCTTTTGGTACGTTCAGGAGCACATTGCCGGAACATTGCTACGGTAATGTTTTTATCTTTTGAAAGTAAGCAATTCGCTCGTATAAAAATTCACCCGTCATTCTGATATCAGGCTGGCGGCTCACTAACTTTCTGAAATAACTCTGTTTTTTTAAAAGCACATTGCTTCTAATTTTACGCACATTCCTCACATTGCTACAACATTGCTTTCATGTGTGTAGAATCACTGTTTCTTGACGTACACCCGTCATCCTGATGTTTACCTGGAATTGGGAACATGATGGATTAATAATAATATGTTCTTGTCAAGTGCACTTGATCGTCCCGGGGACCCATTATGGGTCCCCGACCCGAGGCGATCAAGCGCACTTGACAAGTCTACGTGATTGAAGCTAATATTGATCGTTTACCGCGTTGACTTGACGATACCGTCAAGCGGTCTACGGCTTGATCGCAATTGACAGAAATTTTGATTGACGGCACCTGATGCGCTTACGCTTGACATGACTTGACGGGACTTGACAAGCTTTTTCCATATTCAGCTGCAACATCGAAGATGGCGGACAAGGAACAGAACCTAGACGAGGCGAGGACGAGACTTATAAAAAAATTTGACGTGCGCACTTGCCGGACTTGACGCCACCATCAATAGGCGTCAAGTCCTCCATCAAATCTTTTGGTCCTTGAGCTGGACGGTCATGATGGTGACGGTGTCATAAAGACATCTGAGCACCTCGATATAGCGCCAATCGATACGACATCGCTGCAGAGCATCCAGAACCGCCCAGGTTTCGATGGAGTCGAAGGCTTTCTCGTAGTCCACAAAGGCCATACACGGCGGCTGATTGTACTGCTTGATCTTCTGCACAATCTGCCGAACAGTATGAATGTGGTCTACGGTGCTGTAGCCTTTTCGAAACCCGGCTTGTTCTGGTGGCTGCAACTCGTCGAGTTTCCGGCGAGGCGGTTTGTGAGCACTCTCGAGAACAACTTGTAGATGTGGCACAGGAGTGAGATGGGTCTATATTTCTTTAACAAGGTTTTGTCACCTTTCAAGAAAAGAAAAATCTAGTACTAATCTAATCTAGTAATGTGAGATTACCGTCTATACTATCTTTATTTTGTGCTCTCGCCGATTTGTATTGAAAACATACCGTAATATTATAGTTACCTACCTTAATATAAGTTATATTATTAAATATATTATAGATAGCGTCGTCTGTTGTGCGGCCCTTCAGTAGTTAGTTTTCAGATATTTTTAGTTAAATTCTCTGCATAGAACGAAACGTAATGCACTTAAAATGACAGATTCATATCCAATAATTTGCTACCATTTCCTACTATAACATTATTTCAGCCAATCAACAATAGTAGTAATTTTACTAATCGACGAATAGAATTTAAGAGTTAAAAGTTTTACGATGAACGATCTGGTTTTGGTGTTATACGTCTATACTATGTAACTATTTTGTGTTTCATCCATCGACCGATTCATCTCTCGGGATCACGTTTTATGTTATCAAAATTAAAATTAGGCTCTAATTAATTCAACTTGTTTTATCAACAGTTTATATACACAGCTAAGAAATAATAACTTAAACAGTGAATATAATCATGATGCTGCTTTACGTTCATAGATAGATCTGTTATTTTTTTTTATCACTGCGTAAATGGTATAATAATAGGATATTGTCTTGTTCGGTATAAAATAAAGGATAATAAAATGGCATCGTCTAACGCGGAGTTACAAGAAAAGTATAAATTGTATTACAAGTTTACTAAGGTGCTGACCCTGAAGGTTGCACAAATAGTAGTTCAGAGCAGACAGGGTAAAAAAATTACCCACGAATGTAACTCCAAGCTGCCGGAAAATATAATGGATTCATCACCTCAATGGGTAAGCTACATTGTACATCTAGGTACTCAAAAAACAATATCTCATAGCTACATTTTTAAGATCTATATATATATATCTCTCATCACACAAGCTACAATTACGCATTATTCAAAGTACATAGAAACACAATGACCAAATTATAGATAAATACCTAATTTCTTATTTTACCATTGATGAAACAATCTATACTCTAGTTAATAGTAATAAATAACAGCTAAAATATGTTTTTATAATTACAATATGGCCACCTCTACACTTCTTTCTTTTATTGTAAAACATAAGTAAAATAATAAGTATTATGTTCTTATTTCTTACTAGTAGTATTATAAATGTGAAAGTTAGGTTGGATGAATGTATGTCTGGATGGATGTATGTTACTTTTTAAATGATAAACATAGTTTGAGAGAGTGCTGGGATTGAAAAAGCCTCATTTCATGGATGTAGCAAAACTAGGGGTTTTGCAGGGTAACAGGGCAACAGGCTTGTGATACTCCTGGTGTGCAGGCTTCCAGGGGCTACGGTTATCACTTATTATCGGACGGGCCATACACCTGTTTGACACCATTTTGATTGAAAAAAGTCAAATTATTAATTGCCCATTCCTATTATGACAGAGAACTGGTTACTGGGTACTTATTATGTAAGTTTTAACACATTGTAGTATAAATAACAAACATACCTATAGTAGTTGTGTATAATATAGATTGTTGTAAACCATTGTGAAGGTAGGGACTACATAATAATAAATATGTTGTATTGTGTAACAAATATTGCAATCCTCTTACAATGTAACAGATAACTAAAGACAATAATTGTTACCAACTACAAATTTTTAAAGGCCTATTACACGACACAGTATAGGGTTACCTCTTACTATAAGATGGACCGTACGTCGGTATGCCAACGTCGTGGATTAAAAAAAAATATCAAGACAGTCATACTAAGACTTAATTTATGCTGTGCTGTGTACAATGGTGTGCTCGAAAGCAAAAGAAGTGATTTTTAATCTTATTGATGTGTACCGTGTCATGCCCTGTATTTGTGGCAGAAAAGTCACAAAGATTATTTAAACCAACCATTTTGTGCAGAAGGATCTTGGGTTATGTTAGAAATTTATAGAAAAAATAATTTTACAGTTATTCAAACTCAGTAACCCCTACACTAAGGTAGTTTTTGAAGTCAGGTGGTTCCAAATGGCTTTCCCATGATGGTAGTCCCACGACACCATATGCCTTGCAAATGCAAATGAGTTAGCATGCGGTATTAAGCGAGTGTAATAGCTGTGTATATAAGAATCAATAAGATAAGTAAGGGGGATAGTCAAAAAGTTGGTTAATAAGATATTATCAACCGACTTTTTGACTAATAATTGTCAATTTACATTACTAATTGAAGCTTAAATAAACCAAAATGAGGTAAAAAAGGCAGAGGATGGAGATGAATGGTGATTCTCCACTGACAAGAGTTAAACTCTTAAATATATGAAGATGATATATATATATATATATATATATATATATATATATATATATATATATATATATATATATATATATTATACCTTACATAAATGATAGAAGAAAATACATAAAATTTCATTATAAAAAAAACAAGAAGAAATAGTATTAGTGTTTATGGCAGCCATGCCAAAGTTCCACATTTAATTATTCTGCTTTTATGTTTATTAACTTTGAAGTTAATTGAAAGGACAAACAATAATTTTGTCCCAACTGGAAATTCTCACTACCAGATCAAGTCTTTTCATGACTTCTTTATTTCTAAGGAAAGAAAGAAAATTTTCAGACTCCAATTTACATAATACAGCACAAACATAAACTATAAGACCTTTATGAGGTCCGAAAATTAAGGGTAACAAAAACAAAAAAGATTCTTTATTGTAACAATTGTAAAAAATAATATTTTCTTTTTTTCCTATTAATATCTTGGAAATCTTTTGTTCTTTTTATATTAGATTATACATAATATTATCATAAAATATTACATAAGTCAATGTAGTTATCATAACTGTACATTTGCGTGTTAAAGCATTTTCTATTAACTATAATAATATATTATATATATATGTTTGTATAATAGCTGAACAAAGCAATGTTTGCTGTTATAACAATGCTTTACAATCAATCTTTATAAATATGCAAACAATATAAAGATGATTCTTATCATTATAATGGTTAATCCATTGGACGTCCACTGTTGGATATAGGCCCTCCCTGTAATATTAATGTGGCTGTTGCGATAATGCTAAAAACATCCATACGATTTTGCTTTGCAAATTAACATTAACTACTGTTTGCTTCTAACACTGCCTGTGCAAAGTTCATAGTGGTTGCTTGAAGTTGAATCCACAAAATCTGTTTTTGACTGACCTGTTGGTCTAGTGGTTAGTGGCACTGATTGCTACTGACTGGTTGTGGGTTCGATCCCCACCCAGGACAAATCTTTGTGAGCTGAGCATAAAACAAACTTTTATGCTGTCTGTGTCTGGATGTAATTTATCTATACTATGTATGTATTTACAAAAAAAAATGTATTTAAGTAGTATATCAGTTGATTAGCACCCATAACACAAGCAAATATAATTGCTAGTAGAATATTATATTAATATTATAATATAATATATGTCCTTGCTAGCGTTTTCTTAGACCTGACCTTCACCATAGGTAGAAGAGAGAAGATGTACTCTCATATTGTTTTTGTTTTGGTGAATAGACTGATTCAAGAGGATTTTTTTTATTTTTATTAGCAAAATTAAAAAGTGCAGCTGTGTGACTACACTACATAAACTTTAGAAATCTAGGCAAGATCGTACAGATTTTTTTATAAAAAAGTATTGCCGTGTCATTGTGCTGAATTTGTGCATGTACTGCAGTTCTGGTGCAATTATGCAGATTATGCTATATAGATAAAAAACATTTTGTCATATTGATTCTCCTTAAGGAAAAGTGCGAGTACTTTTTTATTACTGCAATTATATACAGACAAGAAGCTTCAGAAATTGTACTTAATGATGTATGTTGTAATTATTTTGTACCATATGCCACTGTGCTGTAAGTCGACCTACATTTGAGATTGTGATGTACTTAGATTTTAATTTTCGTTCTAGATAATATGGCATGATTTCATGTTGTGCCCTTTCCGTTTCTGGTTGAATAAATGTTAAACTATTTTTCTAATGACCTAGACGCTTGATATTTTTTTTTGTTTGGGTTTTTAATATAACACAAATTTGGATAAACGAAATTTCATATAGGTTTTTAATGTAGGTGCGTACCTAATATTAAATAAAATACAAATAAGTAAGTCTTAAGGAAACAATAATTAGGCAATGCTAATTGTTATTTTAAGTTCACGTATGTAAAACAATGAAAAAAAATTTCCTGTAGGTACATGCTAAAATAATCTGATCATAGAACAACACTGAACACGTTACACTAATTTCTAATCCATATACAAGATATAATGTTTTGTTTTAGTTCAATTTATCGATCCCCGACGAGCCGGGTGTGACCGAGGACACGAAACGGGTATTGAACGGCGAAGTAGTCGACGCACTTATGAAAGTTTTATGCATAGAAATATCGCTTCATACGATTGACGGTGATGATATGGTACTTGAACTGTGGACAGTTAAACTGGCGCCTGGCAGCGAAGTATGCTCCCCATCGACAGTGTACTATCGCATGAGTGTGATGCTCAAGTCTACGTTGACCATATCCAGGATAACACCAGCCTACAAACTGTCCAGGGCACAACATAATGAATCATATAAAATATCCCATAAAATTTACGGCGGCGAACCAGATTATGATATTCTAGGTAAGATTACAATAATAATTACTTGGTTATTATGTAGAGGTAAAGTAAATATTAGTATTTATATTTACTAATAAAATCTGTCAAAAGTAGATATTATCTACTTTAGTCACAACTGAGAAAGAACAGAGTACAAAAATAATGTTTATTAAAACACGTTGATATCACATATCGATGGCAATTAAATCAATACCTTTATAATAAATTTTATTTATTTTTTATCTGCCTCAGTAGTGGAGGAGGTTTGATTCCCGGATTGGGCAAAATAGGCATTGGGTTCACTGGTTTGTATCACTTTTGTTTGGCCACTGCTCAGTTCCTATTGACAGTGATGTTATATAGCTATAGCCTATAACCTTCCTCAATAAATGAGCTACCTGACCTAAAAGATTTTTTCAAATCGGATCAGTAGTTCCTGAGATCCTAGCGTTCAAACAAACAAACTCTTTAGCTTTATAATAATTATTAGTATAGATATACCTACAAACAAATAACACCTATCTTTTATTGATTCTTTCTCAGGTGAAAAACGTAAGACTGTGAAAGTAAGTGAGCTACATACGCCAATAGGAACGCTGATCATAGAAGTGGTGTATCGAACGAAGATGACCATCATGCCGGATTCTAGGCAGAAGATTGAAAACGTGACACCAGCCAACAATGACATTATGGTCAAAAGCGATCATTTCTATACAGAGAGTCCCAAGTAAGTTTAAACTATAATAAACCAGCTTTCACCGAAATTATATATTATTTAACTTAAATTTAATCACTCTATTTGTTGGTGAAAATAGCATGAAAATCCGTTCAGTAGTTTTTAAGTTTATCGCACATATACACTGTGGATCTATTCATCATCATCAAAATCATTTATTTTAAAATTTAATGTTATTTAAAGTTATAGAAATATAATATTACATAAAATATTTTTAAATGGCTTTGAAAAGGATAATCCTGTTTCACAGGCCAAAGAGAGCTAACAGTAAAAAGGTAGGTATAAATTAATATGTATATTTTATCAACTTAATGTTTCACAAATACACTTACATAATAAAAAATTGTGTGCCATATTTCGAGGTATAATAACAGATTTTGACGTGGACCATTTCACCCAAATAATGCAATCGCAAAGTCTAGATTTTTTAATAAATCGGTTGAAACAGTAACTATTGCAGTTTGTTTCAGTTTCCTAAAGCGATGCCTAATAGAAATAAAAAAAAATAGAATTTAATTAAAATGATTACAGGAAAAATCGTCATGAGAAAAAGGAGTTGGATTTATCGAAGCCGTTGACTGCTGGCGCGTTTGTTGACACTGTGAAGATGAAGGAGCTTCACGATACGCTCAACCAGCGTATACCACCAGAACCACCCATGGCCTGGCTACTCGCCGAGAAAGAGAAGATGGAAAATGTAAGTCTTAGTGCTTTTTTTTAAATAACGCACGCAATAGGGCAGACGTCCGATCTGCAAATATGTTTGTTTCGGGGTTTGGGTGGATATGTATCATGATCATCATCATGATTTCAGCCCATAAACGTCCCAGTCCTGGGGCACGGGTCTCCTCCAAAGAATGTGGAGAGAATTTAGAATGTATCATCATATCGACGCCCACTGCTGGACATAGGCGTTTCTATGTATAATAATAATGGTGCGCATACACGTAAGGTTATGCATGGAGGTTTTGACTTATCAGGCATAGCCTGCAAGTTTCACAGTTCACATAACTGAACTGGTTTATGCCATAGGTTGGGTGACTAGGGTTTGCATGACCCATAGTTATGCATAACCTTACTTGTAAGCCTACCATTACAGGCACAACTGTCATGCAAACCTTAGCGTGTATGGCCAACTGAAGTTTATGTAAGCTTCCTCGATAAATGGGCTATCCAATACTAAAATAATGTTTCAAATCGAACCAATTCCTGAAATTAAGGCGTTCAACCAAAAGACACAACTCTTCACACTTTAACTAGCTTCCGCCCGCTGCTTCGCCCGCGTGGTATGTATTTTATACCTATAAACCTTCCTCTTGAATCAGTCTATCTATTAAAAAAAACCGCATCAAAATTCGTTGCGTAGTTTTAAAGATTTAAGCATACATATGGATATAGGGACAGAGAAAGCGACTTTGTTTTATACATAGTAGTGATAAAGATGAAACACAATACATAAATAACGCTTAGTTCGCGAGCGAGCATTCAGATGATTTAGAATATATATTTTTTTTAAATTCCCATGAATGCTTTGTTATAGAAAATGAAAACTCTGACTACGTCGGATCACGAGAATGCAAACCGGCCAGGTTGCAGTAACGCCGCGACTAGTTTGTCGGAGCACGCCGTCAGCGGAGCTATCGAAGTACCCAAGAACAAGAATGGCGATAAATATTCTGGATTGATGGTAAGACTTTTTAGTAAAAGCATTTATTTAACTCCACATTTTTCCATTACAAATCCGATTGAGCTGTTTGGTATACTTAAAAATAACTTTGGTAAATTCAATATAACAACAACAATACAATAACTATGGAGCGGGTCTGATGATGCTGTATAGGAACTCTGCAAATAAACAAGATAACACCGCCGTGTTTGTCTTGATAAAACTATTATCTTGTTCTTCAAAAGGACTTCTCTTAATTATTAATAAACAAACTTAAAAGCTGGTTTATTTCTAGTGTCAATACCCATATTATAATAACATTTAATAATAATATTCTACCACATTCACACAGCGCCATCTAGTCCCAAAGTAAGCAATTATATTTGCTTGTGTTATGGGTGCTAAACAACTGATATACTACTTAAATACATTTTTTTTTGTAAATTCATACATACATCATCATCATCATCATCAGCCCACATCCACCCACTGCTGAGTATAGGCCTCTTCTCTACAGCGCCAGTTGTCACGGTCCTGTGCTAGCCGCGTCCAATGAGATCCTATGATCTTGACGATATCGTCTGACCATCAGGCTGGTGGTCTGCCCACTGGCCTGCTAGCTTCTCTAGGCCACCATTCTGTGGCTGCCTTGGTCCACCGCCCGTCATCCCTTGCCTTGCCCTTGCCTCTTGCCAAGTGTCTGTGTTTTTTTTTAGTGTTTTGTAGGTTGGTAGGAAGGTAGGTATGTAGAGGGTAGGTAGGTATGTAGGTAGGTATACTTTCATAAAATCATAAATTAAGTAGGTGGTATGAAGTTCGCCGGGACAGCTAGTTATAGATAAATTACACCCAGACAGAACAAATCTTTATGCTTATCACACAAAGATTTGTCTTGGGTGGGAATCGAACCCACGACCTCCGGCTTAGCAGTCAGGGTCACTAACCACTAGACCAATATGCCAGTCATTTTACTAATACAAGCCTATTTAGAGGTTAATTGATTGTGTAAAAATACTAATAATAAAGTGTTCTTGTGCTGTCATCATCATCATTATTACAACCCATAAACGTCCCACTGCTGGGCACGAGGGAATTCAGCCTACTATACCCCATTTCAACCTTGGGTGTCGAGAGGCGATTAAGGGAGTAACCTTAAGCAGACATGAGCATTGTGAGAAAAGTAAAATTCGAAACAAAATCGATACGCTCAACTACTACACCAACCCGTCTTGTGCTAAGTCTGTCAAGAAACGCTTAGTGTCTGCTCACAGTCTAGAATTGTTAGCAATGACCGGTGATACAGTATAATTCACTTTATTACCGTGTTCCTGTGCTAACCCATGATATAATAATACTAATAATAGACAGAAATGAGGCTAAACTGAATAGTACAAACACCTACAGGATTTTTTGGCCTCGAGTCACTCTTGCTAAAGTCGACGCAGCATGCAAATGTGCGCGTTATTGTTTTCTGAACATTTTTTGCGGTTGATTAATTGTGAAATAATTTTAATGGGAAAGAGAACTGCATTGGTGACACAGCGGGAGTATGTACGACGGGTTTTCAAGTTGTCTCGGGTTCGTTCCCTGGGTCGGGTATAAAGGGTATTGGGTCTTTTTGTATTGCTATTCTGGGTATCAGACAGCAGCCTGGAAATATGAACGGTAAATGGCCAGTGCAGAATTTATATTTTTTATGAGTGAAGGCCACTTTATTTCCGCTGCCCCATGTACATACCTTTCTAAAATAATAATTTTCCATTTGTAGTAAGTATAAAAAACCATGAGAAAACCAGTGGACGTGTTTGACTTTTATCCTCTGAAATCAAGTGACCGTCCTCTGAAATCTGCCACCCCTAGGACGCTGCCGCCCCTAGGCCGCGGCCTATACGGCCTATTTATAAATCCAGGACTGTAAATGGCAATGGTATCCATGTGATGACATGGAAACAAACAAAGCTGGTGAAATGTTCGTGTATCTTTGTTTGGCCACTACTCAGCTCATATTGGTCGTAGCCTGATGTTATGTAGTCCTTCCTCTATAAATGAGCTATCCAACATTAAAAGAATTTTTCAATTAACAATAATCAACTAGTTCCTGAGATAAGTGCGTTCAACCAAACAAATATTAACATAGATGTAGAACTATAATGTATATGAGGAGCAAAATACAGTTTCTAAGGCATATTTTTAAATATTCATCCTTGTCTAATCTCAAATTGTTTAATGAAATTTCCAGGAGTTTCCCTTCGCTGATGGTAGTCCAATCGCCGAGTTGGCGAACTTCTATCAAGAATGCTTGCACGCCCGTTCAATAAGCGACGAATGGACAGATATAGTCAACGAATCTGCGTCAACCGATTCGGAGTCTCTCTCCAAACAACTGAAGATGTTTGAAGATGCCGTACCTGAGTTTGATAATATGGTCGCTTCAATGTTTAGTAACTCAGAGTCGGGTTCAGACCGCTCTTAGACTGGATGTAAGACTGTATGAATGTAGGATAAGGTTCTTAAGCGATTGGGCAGTGCGAGTAACGCTAAATGTTTATTATATAAATATATGGTAGCATTGTGTTTTACGCAGCTGATATATCTTTTAACGTGTTTATTATCGTATGAAGCATTCATACCTTTGCTTTGTTTTAAATTTTAGATAAAACGTTGCTATAACGTATAACAAGTAATGGGGAAATTCGATCTCCGGGATAACCACCCGCGTAGCTCAGTGGAAATAGCACTGGACTGAACACGGAATGCCAGGATCATGCAAATTTTTTAATGAGCCGTTGTCCTAAACTCGATCTCGCGACGCGATCATCGTTCGTTTGCGCGAGTAGGAAAGTGGGCAGTGATCTTATTATTTGTATTGACGTCCATGCAATGCAAACTGTGAAGTGGATCCGCTTCAGCTTGTCGACCGTTTATTCGCGCGAACGAACGATCGTGTCGCGTGCTTGCGTTCTATTAGGACACTGCCTTAATTTTGCCATTACTGTATATAGCATTTATCTAAAATGTAATTAACATCTGTTATGGTACAGAATATATGAAAGCATTATTGATTCAGTGAGAACTTAGTAACTTTGCCCTTTTTCTGAACAAATAGCAGATTGTTCTTCAAATCGGCTGTGCAAAATATAATATTACTGTTTGGTGTTTTGTAATAATAAGGGCTGAGCGAGATTGTGATATGTGAGGGCTGCATTTATTTGAATTACTGTAAATTTAGTTTTACATGGCTTCGAACATTACATTATTATATTAGGTACCTTCATTCTGTACTCGATTTGTTTATTCGAATATCGAAAAGTTAATTCGCACTGCACTGTTACTTCAGAAAGGTAAAGGTACTAGAGGGATTGTAGATAAATCTATTTTCTTATGGTTGGTGAAATTTAAGTCTTCAATAACCTGTTACTTATTAGATGTGAGCGATGTTATAATCACACAAAAAATATTTTTTAATTTTAAAATACCAGCCATTTCTTGTCTATTCTCTGATATCTTTCTTTAGTATTCCTATGGCCAATACATACCTTAAAGTAGATACATTCGTATAATAATGCTCATATTTATAATGACTGATGCTTTCTAGGATAGTTTTATATAATAATTCATAGTTGTGTATAAAAAGAAAGACGCAAATTATAAGTTACATTATGCTATAGTAACTTTCAATCTATGTCTGGCTTCAGAACGTAACATCTATCATCTCTTGAACGAAATTAACATTGATAAATAAATAAATATATAATTCACATTACTTTACAAAATTAAAGTGTGTGTTTAGTGTGTGTTAACGTAAATGTAATGGACAAGAGCAATTACATCTCGATGCGTAGAAATCGATACGTACCAACGTATCGATATTAAGAGATAAATATAAATATATAGTACTTCATGTTGAAACGTAAGACTGCTATAATTTCTATACACGTTTCACCACTGGTAGATAAGTTTCAGCGTATTTGAAACTTAATTGACAAATTTTTGACATATTTTTCATAATCTGTCACTTAAGTTTCAGATATTTCATCAGACTCTTATCTGCCAATGAAACAGGGTCTAAAACGACATATTTACCAGTCTTTTTCATGTTACTTACAATATATTTACATAAGGTGTTGAAACCAAAATTATACTCGATTTAAAGATTTTAAGTATGTTTGGTAGTTGTTTTTAAATTTAAAATTATATAACTATACATAAATGAACATTTATTTCGGATAGCTGTTCATTGGTTATTGTATATATAGTATTTCAAGGGTTTAGGTAGGACTTGCATTTATACACGCATCGGTGTGGTGAATATGTTTCATTTTTGTTTATTGCTTAGAGAATGATTTCGTGTGGGGCAGTCCTGTGGGGCTACATACGTTAAGCCTTTGATTATTTTAAAAATAAAAGTACCTATTCATTTTCAACTGTCAGTTCGTCGGGTAATGACGTTGATTGCCTGCTTATGGGTATACAAGACATCAAAATCATAGCGGGGAAGTGAAACTTTACAATCAATGAATTATTCGTATTTACATCATTTGATATAACAATTTGAGTGCAAAAAAGAATTAGAACAGTTTTTTTAATTGTTGATAACGTATTGTTTTTATTACGCGTAAGGGCACTGCGTACTGCTGTCTCATTTACTATACTTGCGACGATTTCTGTAAGCCAGTTAATCTATAAACTAAAAAAATATAAAAAATATTATTTATTGAAGTCTGAGTAAATTTGGGAAAATTCTTTTGTTTTTTTTGTTCAGTCCATTTAGCTTTTGACACGGGGTCAATCGGACAGATAGCATCTAATAACATAATTGCCGTTGCGACAAAATATATATACAATGTTATGTGTTAAAAAATAATACACTTTAGCAATTGCTTAATTTAGTAGAAACCAGACAGTTGATCAGAGCCAAATTGGCACTACAATTTCCTCCTTGTTATAACGTAAATCTAAGATATGTTATGATCTTGATGTATGACTTGCGAAAAGTGACGCACCGACACCGATACTTTGTTTATAATATGTAAGCTCCACAATTGTAAATATTATTATAAAGTTAATTTATTTAATGTTAAAAGGTCACTGATACTAAAATGTAGGTGAACATTAAATTTGTCGATTACGGTGTCGACTATATTACATTATTCAAATTTTTCTCTACAAAATCTGACTCAACTCGATTCTTTACCTTCTCTCACACTATAGTTAGCTTTCTTGACGTAGCTATGTAACACTTAGAAGAGCATTATATTATCATAATCATAGATAATGACGTGTTAAATTAAATGTGGCATCAACAGAGGCCTTTGCAATGTAGTTTCACATAAATATAATAGTATCAAAATAAGTCGAGTGCCTTTTAACCAACGATCGAGACCTATTTCTCATAGATGTGCCAATTTCATTTGAATATTACATATTTGACATTAAGGAATATTCACATGTAACAAGATATTCAATAGATTGTTTTAATTAATTTCACTTCTCAATTTACAACTTTAATGCTATTAAAATAAGTTATAAAGTGCCGATTATGTACATTTTAAATTAATGCTATTTTCTAACGGATACGACATGTTTTGTGTGACACATGAGTAGAGTACATTTTAATTTATTTATTGTTTATTTGGACAATTAGTAGTTGTTACATTAATGCTTACATGTAGGTAAAAATAAAGTTAACATTAGTATTAAATCAAATGCACAACATTTTAAAGTGTCACAACATGCGTAATAAAACTAATAAAGTAAAACAGAGTATTCAATTCAAAAAAATATTAAATTAAATTAAAATATCTATAAGTATATAAATTAGGGTAGAAAACAAAGAACCAATAATAAAATATTATTGGTTCTTTGTTTTCTACTCTCTTTCGCTTTACATGGCCATAACTTTTGTCAGTAATGTAATGACATGTGATAAAGAATGGGCATGAAATTTAGGTGTTTATGCAATAAAAGGGGTCAGAAGTGCAGGAGATGTTAAGTAAATCTAATTAAAATTTGACCTAAACGAAAAGTTTGGTTGGGATGAACATTTCATAATATAATTTTTGAAAAGCGCTTGCCAAAATCGATTCGGCTTTTGTTTAACAAGTTAATTTTGTAACTTCATGAAAAAATTCTGAATTTATTTCACGGTACACACAAATTAGATACATACCTTTGCAAATAATAAAACCTATAGTAGGTTAGAAATCACCGTTTTTTTATTTTACTTGATTTATGCAATTCCATAAGACAGACCATAACATAGCTAGATGTGAATATTTCCTTACCATGTCTATAGTATAATTGTTAGTCAAAAGTTCACTCGTTATTATTTTATACTTAATAGTAATTTATTTGCAATTTATTATACAATATTTTGGACTGGAGCGATTTATTTCGTGCTAGTCAGAGGTTAGAGGTTGAAATCTTAGTGTAATTAAATAATTATAGGTACATCTACATTAAGTAGTTGTAATTCGTTCTATCGTCAAATACGCGCATAAAACATGTTTAAACTTTCATTTTTTGCCTCTTGTATTGAAATTGTAGCTTAAATAACGTGAATATATTTCATCATCATACTTATTTATCAGCCGTAGTGGACCTTCTACGTTTGACGTAGGCCTCTCCAAGATATTGCTGTTCAGATACGCCCCCCCTCCCCCAGACAAGTAGTAAAGTCGCTGATTTTATTCGAAATTTTTAATGTCACTTAAATACATTTGAACAAATCGCTATATGCTCAAGCGCGTGAACGAAATGGCTATCGACATGTCAAGTGATCAATGTACTAATTTGACATGTCGATAGAATAGATAGATAGATCGAATCGATAGCTACTTGTCTAGAGGGACATCTTGTCCTTTTTTAATATATTTGAACCCATAGAAATCCCGTTCGTTAAGCACCATGTACTTGTAGTTAACATGATGACGTCACCTTGCACGTTCCTCTGACCTTACAATGATAATATAATGATATATCTTGAACGAGGTGCTCAATACCTAGATTGATACAAAGCATTTAATTTTTTTAAATGATGTAGCTATGATATTAGCTAGGCTTTATAAAAACAAGTATGCATTATACTTAAAATACTGTGACACATGAGAAAGAAACGAAATACGCTCGCGACAAATTCAATTATTTTGCAACATAATTTTGTCTGTCACTCTTGTCTCAACACTGCCTCACTCAAAAAATGCAATGCCAATGTATTGTCATTATTAACAACACTCATAAATTATAAGGGCGTCTCAGATAACAATATTTCTATTGTTTTATACAGTGAGAGGCTGATCTCTTAACCTATAGATAAATTTTCTGCTACAATAAACCTACCGTCATAGCTAATTAAATTGTTTCAATTGAAAATGAAATTAAATAGTAATCATTAATTTGTTTTAATTTACGCAACGGATTTTGATGCGGTTTTTTTAATAGATAGACTGATTCAAGAGGAAGTTTTATAGGTATAAAATACATACCACGCGGGTGAAGCAGCGGGCGGAAGCTAGTGTAATATAAAATACTGAAGCTAAAATCATTGTTATTAATAAATTTATATTTTAAGCCGGGTATATTAATATAGTACATGTTAATTTTATTATAGAATAACAACATTTTTTCTGGTGATGTAAAATTACGTTTTAGTAAAATTTTACTTATACTAATTGCTTTACAGTTATTTAGTTAGCTTTGAAGGCATCAGTACGGTAACAATTAATTGTTCTAAACATTAGTAAAAGTGTACTGGAAAACTTAACTTGAATAAGAAATATCTGAGGATTTAGTGTGTAACTATGCAAGTCTCAAATTAAAATCTTAAATTTTTTCTTATAAACCGTAATGACATTACATTCAAATACGATGAGACGGCACTGAAATATTGCCCTTTAAACCTTCAAGCTGACATTTGAAAACGTGCTCAAATATTTGAATAAGAGTTCGCATTTTTGTTAATAGCCTAATGTTTTCTGTCGTCTTCTTTTTATACAATAAAACATTTAGGTTCACCACTTGATAAGTCTCAGCTAATTTATCAAACAGGTGGTATTACTGGGCCTTAGTATTGTTATTATGGTTTATATTTATCTATAAATTTGTAGGGATTTGTTACTACTTAAGAAGCTGTCTGGAGATAATCAATTATGTTTATTGAACTGTAATGGTAACCAGTAGGGACATGTCGCATTATCTCGTTTCGAGAGGGAATATATTACCAGAATATGTAAAATTTTGTGGCGACCATTGCGTGAAGTATGAGCGTTCACTGTGAAGAAGGACGCATTTGTTATGGCGCCTCAGTTTGAAGGAGTATCTCTCCCGTTGTCCGAAAGTATTGGGATCCTCGGCGTTAATATCTCGAGCAAAGTCCAGTTTGGGAGTCATTTGGAGGAAAAAGCCAAATTGGCGAACAAAAAACTGGGTGTCCTGAACAGGGTGAAGCAGTACTTCAAACCTAAACAGCGGCTTGTGCTGTACAAAGCACAGGTTCGGCCGCATTTGGAGTACTGCTCGCAGCTCTGGGCGGGAGCTCCCAAGTACCAGCTCGACCCACTTGACTCCCTCCAAAGGCGGGCTGTTCGAATCGTCGATGATCCCAATCTGACGGACAACTTGGAATCGTTAGGGTAACGGAGAGACTTTGGGTCAGTCTGCGTGCTCTATCGATTGTTCCATGGGGAGTGCTCCGACGAACTCCTTGATTAGGTGCCATCGTCGCCTTTTTATCATCGCACCACTCGACGCCGCTGTAGGCTTCACCCGCACTACCTGGAGCCGTTATCGTCTAGAACGGTAAGGTTTCAGCGATCATTCCTCCCACGTACGTGCCGGCTCTGGGGTGAACTTCCTAAAGCAGTGTTTCCTGAGCACTATGACATGTCCTTCTTCAAACGAGGTTTAAAGAGAGCTATCCTTTCAAGGTAGGCAGCGGCCTGGCTGTACCCTTGGCATTGCCAACGTCCATGAGCGGCGGTAATCACTTCGTCTGCCACTTTAGGCAATAAAAAAAATTTAATGTTTCTAATTGGATAATACTGTAACCTTTATTAGTATTTATTATATTGTACAGCTTTGGTTATTACTTTAATTTGTGTTCATTATTGTAGATCATGTATTGAGGTTTATATCATATAAACCCGTTATAGGCTAGGTATCTGTTCTATTCATATCTTAGAAATAATTCCACTAAGGTACAATTCACAATGAAGATGCCGGTTGGCAGAGACCGCAAGAATAGTTTCACTTCTTTAAACTTTGTCTTTAACTGCCAGGAGAAGTGATGGTACGCAACTTGCGGCTGCTACGATCCGCTATCCTCCCATCGATGTGAATTGAGCCTTAGAGCCCCTGCAGACGTAATCAGCGGATAGTTTGATCTGTTTGGGCTGGTAAGCACGTCAAACTTATTTATCGGCTGATACCAAATCGTTTGTGTGCACCCGCATACGTTTTCCACTATACCATGGGTCAATTGTCTGCAGTCTATGGGCCTCCTAATCATAGTTGTGGGATTTAAGTCAGTGTTTAACAGGTGTGGAAAAATCGCCATAATTATAAATAAGATGTGTTATTGTAAGTTGTTAGGGTAGTTTATCACTATTGAAAGTACTCACACAAAGATAAATTAGTTTTTGAAAACTATTAAATATTATGTATGGGAAATGTTTGGAAGATTAGAGCTTATGTGTAATACTTATCACATTTACACGTTTGGTTGATTTATATCAAGCAAGTTATCTTTTTAGTCATGAGATTTTTAATAGTTTCGGGTGTTAGTCTTATGATATTGTATTCACACACTGACATATTTACTTACTCATAATGATTAAAAATTATAAAAAGAATCGTCGAAGCCCCAAACTTTTCAAACTATTTTTCTTTACCTTGACACTTAGGGTTGTCCTTTCCATATAAATTAATGTCAATGGATAATAGTGTTTATTGCTTTTATACCAATATTAACAGTAAATGTATCAGCAAATAAAAGTTGTGTATGAAAATAAATAATAGTAAATACATAATTAAGTATTGATAATTGTGACACAGCTATATATTATACTACCATTTTAGTAGTTGTACGTCTCTTTTTGGCGTTATAAAACGTTTTTCTATCATTTTGAAAGTAGAATAAAAATCATGTTCTTCAAAATTTTCTATCCGATTACTTTTTTGGAATTATTGTAAATAAACATTGTTTTTTGAAAAAAAAATTATAAAGAGTAATAATCTAAGTAAAGAGTGATCATACAATCGAAAATAAAGTTTATTTTTAGTTAATTATTTACTATAATGTGCACATTGTAAGGCTATATTATATTTAATACGGTGCCATTGTCGATGCACGGTTCATGTTTTTGAGTTCATGATTAAAGAATAATTACTTCTCATAACTTGATAAAGTTTGTTGATTCTTTTTATTTATTATAATCTTATATAAAAAAGTAATAAGTTATTTAAATTGCTCTATATTCTTCAATGTCAAATCACATACATTATATTCATCATGTTATTAATTTTCTCGTAGCGGTTTCAGCCTAATATTATTCTCGGCGCGTTTTCTAGCTTTATATGCGCGTACGTATCCGTCATATTATTTCATTTGTATGGCCGTTTAGGCGTGTAAATATGTATGAGCTTAAAACGGGCCGAGAGACTCAAAGCGTCGTCACTCTATCTTTGCGGCTACTGTTAGTTATTTAATGTATATTCTATTCGTGTAGCAATTACATAATATATAATTATATAGGTCAGTGTTGCCAATACAAATTGTGTTGCTTAAAACAAGCTTGATGTTTGTAAAATTGTTTAAACATTTATGGCTTCTGAAATAAAATATGGATGTTTTAAATGCAAGTTTTATTTTAATTTTAGTTAAGAACCTAAATTACAATCCGATGTCTGTGACCAGTTAAACTGTGGTTCAGTCCTCGTCGATTGGATTATATCTAAAACAATCTCAACTGCTGTTTACTAGACTGTGCCTATCGTAAAATCCTGTGATTCTGCTGGCGCTCACAGCCTCACACTCTAATACAGAATTAGTAAGTAGTAGTAGTAGTAGTTTAGAATTAGGAAAAAAGGCTGAAAACAAATATTTAAGGGATACTCGAAAATCTGATGTCACATTTAATTTCATATGAACTCACGGATAAGATAATTCTGTAGCCTTGACGCAGATTACCTACTTATTGGTAAGCATTTATACGAGTACATGTACCTAAAATATAAAATTATGCCATGCGACCGTGTATGTTTCCACCATCTTAGGCTGCTCCAATGGAAACAAGGGTATCGGGAGGTCTTTATATATTAATAATAATCATAATATAAGTTACATTTCATGTTTAAAAAGGTGGCAAGAACGAAGGAATTTAGACGAGGAAAGCAAAATATTAAATTTGGTGACACTTCAAACCAGGTACTTAATAAAAACCAAATTCCTTCGTACTCCTCCCTCGTTATTGCCACCTTTTTAATAACGTCTTCCGAGTTTTTCGAGTTCGATCTGTCCGAGTTTTTCATGATGTTCCTTTAGATACCAGTAGGTATTCGTATCTCAATATTGTATTTTATATAGATCACATAAGTACCTACATACAAAGCCAAAAATAGGTGTCAGTACCTAAATTTTCCTAAGGCTTCGTCTTTTGTCTTTTGAACATAGGTATTATGTATTTGCCCAAGGTATTTTAAACTTGTCTAGATATTTCAATTTAGTATCGTATTATTGTATTATTATTATATCTTTTTTTTCACGGCAATACTTCTCTCTAAGGTGAGAAGTATACCAGGTCCTTTTGTAAGGCTTACGCGGGGACACAGGTCCAACACGTAGAGGCCCTTAAAGAATTTTAATTTAGAATGGGATGAGACACTTACCGCCGCCATATCATCACAGCTGCACTAGTGTAGTACAGCTATGATTTGTCACCGGTAGGTGTAGAGCTATTGTATGGTATTATGGAAACAAATAAAGTTGGGCTATGGGTTTGGGTGTTCGGTGGAATGGTGATATCTGGCATACGACTGGCGACCCGTCTCTGGTCAGCTGGTTAAGACAAGCCAGAGTTGAGAGTCCTGTGGTCGCTCTTGGAGATCCACTCCAGTTAGCCAACAAAGACGAGCTGGAGTCGAGGCCTAGACTCTCAGGGGCATTCAGGACCGCAGTGTCGCCACTCACATTCAGCTCGCCACTAGCTGCCCTGCGGTTTTTGGGCTCTTCATTTAAACTTTTGTTTGAAAAGCCATACTAATCTGCCCTCCAAGTTTGCGTTAATCTTATGAGAAGATAACGACTGCCCCAGAGGGGGTTATTATTATTATCTATGTGATAATAAACTTAATTATCGATCGCTTAACACTAGGAAAAAAAAACATCAAAAGAAAATGATGCAGATGGTAAAATTGTAATGCAAAAACTGATCGCGGCGCCACCTAGTGGAAATCTACTGAAATAACTTCAGTTTTATTTCCAGGAAAAAATAAAAATTGTAAAGCTTATTTATAAAAAAATATTTTACTTACAATAAATTCGATTTTTCCTTACGATAAGTACTTTACTTTATTAAATACTAACTAACTTACCTACTTAAATTCTAGACACAAACTAGGCTTAGGTTGCGTATTACCTAGGTAGACGCCGTAATTATGCATTGAATTGCTAATTATTATTTTACGAGTAGGTGCATGTCAATCAAACCACTTATTTAATAAAATAATCTATAATAAACTGAATAAAAGAAGTTTCGGTTTGCCTAAGTATACGAACTGAGCAACAAACAAGGTCAATGATTGCAACCTAGTAGGTATTATTATGCAAATATGAATCCAGTATTCATAAATATATATAAATAAATATTGTATAGATATATAAACAAGAATGCATTTAAAATTATTAATAGCAGCTCACTGTACTTGCACAAAATTGTGCAACCGGCTTTTCCGAAGTACCAGGCAATCATAAACTGTTAGGCGATAAACGATGTTGTTTCTGTAGCTACTATAAATTCACGGATAGCTAGGTATACTGAATGGAAATATCTTAGTAGTTTTTTTATCAACCAGTGACATTTGACTTGTGTGAATCGTAGATTATTTAGCATAATATTATGTCAATTTCGGACATTCGCGGCTAAACTGAATAGATTAGGTAAGTACTTCTTTGGTTACATTATTTTTCATTTTTGAGTTAAATCCATTAGATTGGATTATCTTTGATATTCATATTTTGCATATCGTATGTGCACCCTTATAAGGTAGGTACCTATTTCGATACAGCATCATATCATATTACTGTGATAATATTTAGATTTGATTATAATATATATTTATTATGTAGACTAGCATCTAGATTTCTTTTTAGCCTTTTGACAACGTTCCAGGTCAGTAAAACCGGGTTATTGTGTTTACAAAAAATATCAATAGAATTGGCACTAAATATACCAATTTATTTAGGTAAGCATACGCTTCAAATTTACTCATTGACATTGAAAAATAGTAAATAGAAAATAGACAAAATTAGACAATTAAATCCGTTTAAATTTCACATCAGTTACTAAGTGCCGTTGGGATTGTGCATATAAAAATAGGAAGAAAATAAGAAACTTATTTTAAGCTACACTCAGCTCTAATCAATACGAACCTACACCTAGGTAACGTCAAACTTAACATATCTTTTATTTCCTTTGTATCACTTAAGTACATGATACTTACTTATGAATGGTGTCAGCGCATTTAATTTTGCTGGACAGTTCACTGACAAGGTTGAGCTCTGAGAAGAACTTGGCAAAAAACTAGGTACTATTTTGGAGCCATTGTTGGACACTAGCAACAAGTGAGAGCTTTGACCTCTTTTAATTCCCCTATTACCCGTGGTGTGGGACCACGGGTAATATAGAACTTACTTCCCACCCATAGCTGATTCCGTGAATCTGACTACGAAATGTATTGAAATTCACATTTTCTCATTGGGCGTCCAAGCGACGCTTGATGGATAGATGTAGGTTGAAATCGTGGCAAATATTTTTTTACTCATAGGACCATTAGTAATTATTATATATTACATACGATACTATACGATACGATACGATACATACTTACATTATTATATTATATACGAGTATACATTATACATCACAATAGTTATAGTGATGAACTGATGATGTACAAAAAAATCAATTTCATACAAAAATACAATTTTGTTTTGCTTCCAATTTTTATTTACTACAAAGAATTGTGACTTCCATATAATATATCTGTGATTGTGACTCCTCAAAAAATGACTTGTTCTGAGGAGCACGGAACGGTTTTTCTGTTTCGTGCTCCTCAGAGCAAGTCATTTTTTAAAGAAGCAGCCTTTAAATATTGCGTAATTTCTTTTAAATAAATTTACCAAATACTTTCATGGAATTTCATACTATTCTATTAGATTGAGGAGGCATATTAAAAGTGTTATTATAGTGTATATTATTGAATATAAACAAAACAGTAACTACTGGACTTAGATTTTATTATTTTATTTAGGTACACAACTACTGCTAAATGATACAAAATTTTCATCTTCTTCAATTAGGTATATACTTTCCGTGTTCCAGGTCCAGGTGGCTCCTCAGTTAAGATGTATAGATTCAGGAGTCACTTTTACATTGATTTAACTTTGGATATATCTTACTACAAATTTCCGAATTTTTTTACATAATTATACTAAATAAGGATACGAGTTTCCTTTTAAAATCTGAAGTAGCTCCTCAATCCAAACGGATATAGGTAGGTACTAGGTTTGGTAGTTAAATAGTATTAAGGGTGGCACTCTTTACATATAACAGAAACTGAATTTTTTTTCAGCAACCCTTACAAATGGTACATATACTTCTACAGATCTTTTAAAAACACTAAGGTTTCGATGAATTTTTTTATTAAATGTGAATATTTTCGGAAATAAAGAAAGTAGAATACATTGTGACACCTCTATTTTCTAAAATCGTATTAACTAAAAATCTGAAAAAAATCACGATGATTACGAAAATTATTTTGAACACGATCGGATATACCGTTTTTGAGTAATTGCAGAAAAAATGTATAGGTATCTCAACAAAAGCCCGCTATGAAGATACGCTCTTACCGGTTTTTTTTTAAATTCAAATACATGCACCTTACTGCATGAAACAGCTGGACCTCTTGTTACAAGTAATTTGTATTGTACTGGGGCTCAACATATAATGGTTAAATACTATTTCAGCGTGTATGCAAGAAGGATAGGTACCTACGTAGCATAGATACACTCAGGACTGCATCTATTGCACTGAATAATAGCTCTGGGAAGCCGTTGCACCTGCAAAATAGTGCAATTGGTGCACCCGAGGTACTAGGCGACCAGAAGAATGTAGGAGTACAATGTTGCAGTTCTAGTACTATAGAATTCTAGACGTACCTACTACTTTATATCGCAGATATGTATCGAAATGCACTTTCCCTCTCTCACCACTTGAAGTTTTATTACCTTCCTGCTTCCACTGAGCTGTTATTGGGTGCATTGTGTGACGTGGAATGGGTCAGGTGGGTGGGTACGGGGTATCTTCTGTTTCACCGATGCATATTTACACTGTATGTTTACGCAGGCCCACAGTGCACTCCACAAGCCCGTCGCATCTGGATGTACCTATATTTGTTTAAAAATTAATGATCTTGTCATCAGTGTTATTAAAATTTAGTACTTTTATCTTGTTGGGTTTGACCGAGTATTGCTGAAGGTTAATTTAATATTCTTTGTAGTATCTAAATATATCGGTGTGATGTTGATTACGTTGTTGCAAATAACGAATGCAAAGTGCACTGTGCTATGAATCAGTTTTGTGCAACAGAGAAATAATTTACAATTCTTATACAGTGTTTTCTAATATGGTAGGTATGCATTAGACCCGATAAAATTAATTGCTAATCGTAAGTACCTAGATAGCGTTATGACATACAGAATAATAATTGACTTTTGTATTACCTAAAGACTTGTTGTTTCAATTAGAATACTTTATACAGTAAGCCTTACAGGAATAAAGAGCTTGATGGCATGACTACTTATAAGGTCATATCATACATTAATTATTTCTCTAAAATAGCCCCCAAATTTTCTATAGGTAACTTAGCTAACAAATTTTGGAGTTGATGTTCTTACATAATGGCAAACTTGTACAACTTTGTTGATTTTTAGTCCGCTATCTAAATCAATGTCATAAATAGATTATACATCGAGGTGTTTTCTGTGTAAATTGACCTTTTACTGGTACCGATTACACTAATTACTACAGGAAGAACACCGCATAAGTATAACATGCCCTATAATGCAGTTTAGATCAGATACTTCTAGATAATTCAAATAGTATTCAGAACATTTAACATTGAATCAAAATATGCGAATAGTTTGAACAAATTTATACGGTATGGTAAAATGAGCCGATATGGTTTAGGTATGAATACATTTTTTCTATTGGACCATGATCCCGGAATCGCCAGACTTACTAATATTTTGAGAAATAAAATGTGTAGGCATAGGTAATTCTAGTACTTTGAGCATACCAGCTATTTTGAGTCGACGGTAAATTTTTTTAGGTATCAGGTACTACAGTTGGGCCTAAAATTTACTCACTAGCCTAATAGTCCGGGATTTACGGTATATTTTTACACTTGATTAATACCAAGCTATTTTTCCATGTGTAGTGATGATAATAATTGTCTAAATTATTCGAAAACATATTTGTTCTACAAAATGTATGGTTTGATCAAAGAGTCCCCTCCTTCCAACATGTATCGTATGTATATATCTACCCCTATTACCTACCACAATCGAGTTTTAGTACAGGTAATTGTTGGGAGTCTCATCCAAATGAAGCTACTCACGGAAAATTTGTTTGATTGTAATCAAGTGTAAAAATAGACCGTGAATCCCGGACTAGTTATAAAGTCTCAGTGCTGATTCTTATGTACCTAGGTATATTAGGTATGTTTCAGATTATTGTTAAAAAATTGCTCACCATTAGCCGTTGTTATTATGTAACAATTCGATTTCAGTGTATCGGGTCATAAGCTAAACTAACTTGCTAGGTATATTATAATAATATAAAAAATATAGGTAAATAATGAGTTCATTGTTTTCGGAATATTGAAAATCTAATACTGTTTTTCGACCAGCAGTGCCAATGGGGATTTCACTTCGTGGAATTTATATGTACTAATCTATGTAGTGACTTAGCATCTGTTAACGGTGAATGAAAGCATCGTGAGAAAAACGATATACTTACCCTAGAAGAAATTCTAAGTGTATGTTTGATTCACCAAACTGCATTAGGCCGGCGTGTAGGGTTTAGGCCATAATCCATAAGGCCTAAACCCTCTCAGCTAGAGAGCTGAGATAGAGGAGAGGAGACCCGAGCCCAGCAGTGGGACATGTTGCTGATGATTATGATTAATTGATTATGAATACTCGAGATTTTGTTTCAAAGGAAGTGGAGAATTATAAAAATCGGAATAGAGATATAAAGTGGTTCTGAATATTTGGGTGTTCCCGCTCAAAGTAGGTACGTAGGTATCTACTAAAACTACATATTCAAAACACAGCTAGTTTCGGTCTCAAATAAACTTAAAAAACAACCTCGTTGAAAACAAAGAATGGAATTTCAACATAAATAAAAAATAATAAAAAAAGATTTTTTAAGGACAAGCTTTCAATAAACCAAAACGTGAACTAAAAGGTAAAAAATAAATTTAAGGGCCGTATATAAACATAGATCTTTTCAAAATGTAAAATCTATATAATTTTTAAAAGCTTGAGGCACTGAAATGGGATACTAAACCTGTATATCATGTGGCATATAATCAAGCATCAAGCTTTTAAAATTTATATACATTTTACATTTTGAAAAGATCTATGTTTATATACGGCCCTTAAATTTATTTTTTACCTTATAGTTCACGTTTTTGTTTATTGAAAACTTGTCCTTGAAAAAATATTTTTTTTACACTTTTTAGCCTAAGACCTACCCTTAGGCTAAAGGCTAGTTTAGGTTAGGCTAAGGTTCTTAAAGGTTAAATCTGAATATTTTTATATTGCGATATCTTTTAAGATATTTGGTTAAACTATATAGGTACGAGTAGAGTTAAGGGCACAAAATACATTCTATATTAAATTACTGTTCTAACAAAGACATATATTTAGATATAGATTAATACCATATAGATAAAATAAGCTTTGCAAAAATTCATTTTTTTTAATCTAATATATTTAATTGTTAAAGCAGTTGTTGAGAGTTATCCGTTGAAGATAAGCATAATATGCTATCGCAGAGTCTTTTTACAGATATTGATATGTTCTTTAATAATGTAATACATTGTTTTGTTCTATTATCAATAGTTTTCGCAGCGCATGCGATGAAAGACAATTTTTGGTTACATTATTCAAGTTTTAGTAGGAATCTCTATTTATTTCGGGAAAAAAATATAGCCTATATTACTCGGTGAAGATGTATCTTTCAAACGGTGACAGAATTTTTAAAATCGGACTATTTTGAGTTAAATCGTAACAAACAAAGAAACAAACAAATCGTTCCTCTTAATTAAATCAGTATAAATAAAGATAGAAGTATAGACTATTTTTCAAGCCCTTTCATTTCATAGACCTAGGATCCGCGCGCTGTTCATTTACCATATTATGTGGATAGAAGAAAAAAAGGGGGTATGCCATTTTGGAACGGCGGCCATATTGAAATTATTAGAATTTTGACTTTGGAATAGTGTATTGTCACCGAAACTAAAGGTGTATGCCAAATTACAGCTCCGCCAGATACCTACAAGTGGTCAAAAAATGATTTGCCAGATTTGAAAGTTACATACGTACAGTGCAAGCTTGTAATAATAACATATAATATTGTGCATGCTGTATTGATTGTTCATAATTAATTTCCTCCTTTCTCATCTAGTTTCCAATCCCTGAAGTTTGGTTCTTTTCTTTATGGAATAGAATTGGAATGTGTGGTAAAGGTAGGTGTGACCGACGTACACCTTCCATTGAAATTCTAACCTAATAGTAGGCAAGTCTTGTCTTCAATATGGTTTTCAGAGGTCACATAGTCGGTACCTCCTATCTACCTAGTGGCGGTTGACCAGCATTTTCATCTATCTTACAGAAACATACATAACACTTAGTTAAGACTCAAATTATTCTAGGTAAGCAACCATGACCTTGTGAGTAGTATGAAAGGAATAAATACGATCATCGAGTGACTTTTTGGGTTAAATATTTTATCGATACAAAAACATGTTTGACATAACCGTTCACGGGTATAATAAGCCCTATTTATTCGTTATATACCTACATTTTTCTACAAAGTGTATATAATGCCAACTTTAAACATAAGAATCAAAAATTATTTGCTTCCACCCGTTGAAGACATAGATGAGGTGTGATTTTCTACTCCAGGAGAATCCTTGGGCAATATGCTGTATACCTTCACGTTCTGGCCAGTAATATTCTGTAATAAGCAGGTAACCAAGTAAGTATTTTAAGCTAGAGTTTTGTTTATTTAGTGGTCTGTTATTAGGTACTACGTGTACCTAATAACGTAATAAACAAGTAAATATAATTAAAAAATTAAAATAACCCGGCTGCAAAAAATCAACAGATAAGCAACGCATTAAAAAGATCAAAATAGTGGTAATTATTATTCCTGATTAAATTTAAATACACATAACCTACGTATTATATTTGTAACCTCCATTTGATTTCCTTTATTTTTATTTCTACTCGATAGGTTTGGTTAAAAAAAAATTACTATATACAATTTGGCACCATTAAATTATGTATAATCTATTTTTGAATCTCTTTTTGATTCCCTTTATTTTGATATGCTACACGATACGTTTGGTTAAAAAAAAATTTAAGTACTTACAATTTGGCGCCTAAAGTCCGGCGTTTTGTCTTTTTTTTACCCGACTGTCAGGACGGGTGTTATGATACCTATCTTAGGACACTTGGGTTTTTGAGAAGCATCTAACGATACCTTAATTGTCCATATCCATCCAGCCGTTTCGAAGAAACGTGGGAATAAAGAAATTTACAAACATACAAGACACGCGCGAAAAACAATACCCTTCCTTTCGGGTAGTCGGGTAAAAATAAGATGTTTACAACTGTCAACAGGAAAAATTTAAAAGAATAAATATAAAAGGATGAATATAAAAGCGGAGCAGTAATGTTATATTATAACAGAATGACCATTGTTGCCCTAAAGATGCGTTACTTGCAAATATAAAATATATCTTAAGTCGAGCTCCACATATTTTTTTGTGTTTAATATTACTGTCATCAGGCGAGCATCGTTGCCGAAGATAGGTCTGGAAAGTGGTGGTGTGGCGACCTAGTCCCTTTACTGACCATTTAGAATTTGGTGGGACAATACAGGCTACACTTTTGTAACGCATCAAGCCGGCTCCATACATTAGCCCCAAAGCAAGTCGTGGGTACTTACAGCTCACGGTACAACATTAAGAATATATTGGTACAATCTTTTAGAAATAATAATTTAAGTACATTGTGGCTTAAGTTGGTCCAAAGTATGAAGCCGGCGGCATCAGCATCTACTTCTAAATGTTAAAACATCTTACAGCATCATCCAACTGTGTTCTGTAAGTCTTCAGTACTGGCATGTTGAATTTCTTAGCGAGAACAGTGAGCCGATGATTAGCGAATACAGAGTCGTGTAACAAATCGTGGGCGATACGACGCCGGTCGGCTGACCGAGCGACGCAACGAACGTTCTTCAAGGCATCAAGCGCTATGTTCAACCGAATACGCCCAAGGAAGGCGTACAATGAATTTTCTTCGTCACGCTCCTAACAGAATAATACTATTAACCATTGTTGTGTATTTGAGGGGCATTGCAACGTAGGCGCTGCGCCTTAAACTTTTGTAAAGCAATCGTCATACGTATATGTGACAAAAATATGGTTCAAGACGTTGTAAATAATGTAATAAGTATTTGGAATACATGGGTGGGGACATTGGGTGAAATGAAATGATTTAGGTAAGTACCTATGTTTTTATTTAATAGAAGTTGATGCGCTCCCTCTGCGCCACCGAGACAGTGAACAAATATTTCAATACATTTTAGGACTTACCATTTTTTGATGTCTTACAACAACATCATCTTGTAGCCGCTTTATTTCTTTTGTCCAACCTCTAAAATACAAAATATATCTTGTATGGTGTTTTAAATTATTAATCATCAATTATTAGGTATGTAAATAATTATGTACTCACTTGCCAATTTGCAGGAAATCAGAAAGTATCAACTCGTCGTCAATCACTAGTCCATTACATTCTGCTTTGGCTTCTAACCAAGCCTCGTTTAGCTTTATCGTCAGATAATGCGAGCAGAGAACTAAAACAGTCTAAAATACATAAAAATATTTTTAAGTTCAGACAAAAAAAAAACAACACATCTTTTACTATGGTGAAGGGAGATATGCCCAAATTTTGCCAGCTATATTTGGTCCCAGGTAGTAGGAGAAGATTCTCATATAAAATCCTAATACCGTTTTCTCCCGACCTGGAGATCAAACCCACATAGTTTAGTTGTATATTTTTGTGCCACCGAGAAACTTAAATACACATTTTAACATCGGGCGTCAATAGGCAGTTCCAGTACGTACTTTGAGAATACAGAGAGAGCATATAGAGCATACCTGCCAGGTTAGGCCGACAGCTAATTTACTGGTTCTAAGGTTAGAAAAAACCTTTAGTGACTTTTCTCAGCGCTGATGTTTATATACATATATATGTTTCAGTGAATAAAATTAAAATTATTAAAATTTATATTTATAATATTCAGTACAGCCAGACACTTTCAATAGGCGGACGGGACGTAAGTACCGGCCCATTCATGCTGCGTGCAAGCATGCCAGCGAGGCACTACTACAACGAATTTATACGATAGCTTAGATCCCACACAGAGAAGCAGTCAGCCAGCAGTTGCTGTTTACACAAGTGTGAATGCGAAACAGAACTCGACCGCAGAACGCAGACTGTTCGCACTTCCCGGGAAGGTGTGTTCGGCGTCTCATGTTTACAAAATCTGCTTTGAGCTGTCGGTAACTATGGTTTGTCAGAGGATTCAAATGCGCTAAAAACCCTAACCATGGCTCTGTCCGTAACAAGCGAAATGACCAACCTCGTCATTGACATTCAATTGTATGTTCTTGTACATGTTATATGTTTCGTCAGCGACATCCACTTTTAGTGTTAAGTCCTCTGATAGCATATGCAGTATTGCAAACACCTGAAACAGTAGCTGACTTGAACTTTATCATCACCATCATATCATTTCCACAGAGGCAGTGGGTGGTCTTCGGCTCCAAATGCTACGACCTATTCTAGACGAAATTGTACCTGTCATCACTCATATTGTAAATTTTTCTTTTTTCACAAATTCCTTTCCTTTATCCTGGAAAAAAGCTCGTAGCCAGGTTTTAGTTTCTGAAGGTGTTTAAGAAAATGAAACTATAACATTACAAAATATATTCGATCTTGTATTATTGTAATACTTTAAAGATTTCAGGGGGATCCGTCCCCCTGAAATCTTTAAACCCCAAAAACCTCCCCTGGCTACGTTCATGATTGACAGTCATTAGTCATTACTTAGTATTACAGTAATTATAAGTAATATAATAATAATAAGTAATACTATTACTTAGGCCTTGTTTTACCACTCGCTAATAATAATTGCTTTTAGCGAATCAAATTGAACGCGAAGCGGTGCGGCGCGACGCGACGCATACAAACAGTCGACACCTACTGAAGTGTCTTACGAGACAAAATGCATACAGAGTGCGGTGAGGTGGGGCGCGGGTAAATTTTAGATAAGCCTATCTGAAATTTCAGATATAGAATATATATAGATCAGATTCAGATATAGAATATATATAGATCAGATTCAGATATAGAATATATATAGATCAGATATATATAGATATAGAATCAGACACTTAGATATCAGCCAGTTTTGAAACAGGGTCTTAAAAAACTTGTTATTATGTTTCTAACCTTAGATTGCCGAGACCCGGCAAAATCGAAAGCACATTCACTTCTTGGACTGCTTTGATATATAAACGATTGTACTCTATTCTGATAATGTGAAGACGGCAGCTTCTTCGTCATGGGGAGTGACTCCACATCTGTTGAGTCGAGACACTATTTTTATTTAAGAGTCTTGGTAACATAGTAAAGTGACACTGTTATAGAATATTATGGCGATATATGACAGACCTTGCATCTAGAATGTTCTAAATTTCTATAGACTGAACCAGAGTCACTACTAACGCTAACTATTTATGGAATGAAATTTTGAATAATGTAAGACTTATAGTATCGTATTTTTTATTGAACGAAAAATGTTCATATTTTATATGACTGCAAAATTTTACCTATCTTCTTATATTTAACGGAATTGATTTTTTAAAGGTTAAATTTAATGTTTAATATACCTTTTAGTTTATGCTATCAAATGATTCTAATAAGCTTGTTATTTACTAAGACTTCTTTCACACCTGGTGGAAGATCGGAGCGTTTCATGGGTCGCGTTACGTCAGAACAGTGAAATCCAATACAAAAAAGTTCGATATTTCACACTTGACAGATGATCCGTCAGCGCATTCCCCATACAAAAGTCTATCTTTCATCAGGTGTAAAGGAGTCAAGAATAGTAACCTTTCAAGACGTCAAATTCGTTTAAACTCAGTAAACCCTGACATTCTTCACGAAATATGGCGGCTAATAGGGTGGCGATTGTCGAGCCGCGTTTTACTAACATCGGGTTCTGTAACAATATTACAATTCAGTTCTAGGTGAGGGATGTTTGAACGCTAAGATGGGCAAATTTGCGTTGAAGTGAATAATAACAGACGAACAACTACTTAACATCTATTACAGGATAAAAAGTTTAAGGTAACTTTAAATGCGTTTCTTCCTAAATATAATATCTGGTAATTGTCTCCATACTGAAGAGTTCCACTATCCATCTCATTGCTCCTTCACCAAGATACCAAAATATTGTAAATATGGTCTCACAGACTAGACTTTACTACATATGTAAGTATAAGTAGAAAAAATATAATATATCGGAAATAGAAACTGATCGACTTAAGCGGCGAGAATGCATGAAATGACTGATGAATGTTGAAGAAGCCAAAGATGTATGTCAGAATCGTAGCAAGTGGAAGGAAATGGTCTCTGCCTACCCCTCTGTTGGGAAAGAGGCGTGATCTATATGTATGTATATGTATGTATATATGAAACTGATCGACCGGCTTGTTAAATTATTCAAAGCATACATACAGTATTCGAGGCTCTGTTGCCGGCGCGCCAGGTGACCATTTGGCCAACGCCTTGCCCTGCGCGAATGATATCGCAGACCAACGCTAGAGCAATGCATTGTACTGATGGATCCGTCATCTGTAATTTATTTATTTATTAAGATGCACAAAACACATTACAATCGTAAATACAGTAAAATATTAAAAACATAAGAAATACAGAGCTGGATTGCAAAGTAAATATATGTGCATACAGTGACAATATTATTTATATTACTTAGTGCTATGTATATATTAAATTATCTAGAAGGACTGTCTTGACGTTACAATTTTTTATAAATTAATCTTTATGGAGGATGTCTTTCAATGTTGTCATGAATTTATTAAAGTTCATCAAATATATCAATAACTGCATTATTGTCTCTAGCCAAATCATTGTATTGACGAGCCATCCTTGTCAGTGGGTTAAAGTATGATACATTATTTTTATATATCATCATACTTATATGTAATAATATAATCATACAACATTAGACCATTGACAATATATGTAATTAACAAAAGCGCCGTATTTTAACGGAGGATTAAAGTTTCTTCCCCATAACAAAAATCAATTTTGTTTATATTAGTCAAAGTTAACATTTCATCAGCAACCCATTAAGTCCCACTGCTGGGCTCGGGTCTAGAGTGTTTAGGCCATAATCCACTCACGCTGGTCTAGTTAATTACGGTATATTTATTTATTATCTTACGGTATATTTGTTTAAGTTAACATTAACATAAAGTAAAATCTGTATCATTCGTCCGTTAAAAACGGTTTTTAACATCCTCCCATAAACGAGCTGACCCAATAACGTTTCATTACGTGCGACTACGGTTCTTAATATTTTGAATACAAGCGTTGTACTATCAGTGTATCTATTATATTTTCTTTGAGGTTACTCGTATTGTAATTGTGACAATGCATATAATGAGAATCGAAAGCTCTGGAAGTGGCATTCACCCAGCTGTTGAATTCAACAGCCTAGGTATTGAAAAAAGAGTTGTAATTTATATTTGGCATCGACTTTTAAACATCTTGTAACTATTTGGCGATTAAACGACTGTCATGTGTTTCTTGCCAATTCTTTTTGTAGCCAATTTCTTTCCTACGACCTATATGCTATTTATTTTGTTTTTCTGTCACGCTCCTTATTTTTTTTATTACGAGACGAGCAAACGGCACCTGATGGTAACTTATACATACTTGCAACTTTGAGGATCTTGAGACATGATAGCAAAAAAAAAACGGTCTCCTAACTAGCGACATTTATTTCAATTGAACGTTCGGAGGAAGTCACGATCGTATTCACCAACGCATGCGACATTTCTTTATTATACTAGGTACCAGCTGTGGCCTGCAGCCCACTTGAATGTAGGTACCTATTTTGGTTTGCATGACGAGCAATTTTTCCCCTTAAGGCAAGTCATTATAAGGCTTTTGAAAATATTTATTTTTTTGATATAACAGCATAACGCAAAACAAGAAACTCTAGTTGAACATTATGCTTTAGCACTGACTAAAGAAGCAACGTGATTACTAGATATTTGCTCGATAAAAAAAAGTAAACATATTACCTACTGATCGTTATTTGATAGCTATTTTTTTCTTCAAGTTTCTATGGTAAGAATACAAGATAGGTATTCTAAAAGATAGGTTCTTAAAATATCTGTCGGTGACTAAAGTTGTTTTTTATTTGATTAAGTATTGGCTTTTCTAGAAAAATAAATAGACCAAATCGATCCCTGCGAACGCTCGCGCGGACAGATCAGTACCTGCAGGCCAAAACACACCTTACTATACTAGTTAAAATAAATAATAATAGATAATCGGGCCTTAAAGGACAGATATTTAAGCATTTCAGATGATTTCAAACTATGTAGGTATCATAATATATCAGCGATTACGAGTAAATTGAAATTCAGTAATATAATAAATTGCTACATTCTTAAGACATAATATCATGTATATTAAATTTAACATATACCCAGTCATATGAGTTACTTTCTCATAACAGTGAAGGAAAACATCGTAATGGTGTGGTTATGTGATCCACCAATCTCGCATTGGGCCAGAGTGTGTGGTTTGTGACTTTGTGGCCTAAATTCTTTCAGCTCTCTAGACAGAGATACCCTTAGCCAGCAGTGGGACATTAACGAATAGACATTATAACTGTTATCTACTAAGACAGTAATAGTAAGGCTCATGGTTGCATCACCTATCTCAACGTTAATTAAAGTCATAATTGCTTACAGTAATAATATCTAAAAGTCTGTAAATGCCGTTCTCCTTAATAAACATTTCTCTGTATCGATTATTCCATAGTATCGCTTCCCAAGTGAAGGATAGAAGCGCTATCATCCACCTGTTGATTAAAACAACGAGTAAGTATTAAACCTTATTAATTGAAAACATAATATTATCATCATCATAACACACACACACTCACACATATCGAACACACACACCTCGCACCTCACACACAATCTCACAATTATCCTTTCACAGGCATAAACTCGCACAAGCGCTCAATTCTTTATAGTCATAATGAAGATACAAAATTATTAACTTCGTTTATCTCCACAAATTACATATTCACGTGATACATTGACAAAAAAAAGTTTGACATAGTTTAGTAATTTGTGGGAGATCTGGAGTCTAAATTAAGCCGAAGCCTGTATTTCAAATTATTGTTATAATTAAGATATTATAATAAGTGTCATTTATAATCAGGCAGGGGGCCTGGAGATTTGTAATACATGTCTTTACAATACAATACAATACAATACAAAATACTTTTATTTGTTCTCTCACACAGTACATGAAATGTTTAAGATAACAAACAACGGGTCCATAATAGAAGTTAGCGAATGTGTAGTCTGTGTGAGAGACTGGTCTCTGTACTAGGAGGTCCTGTATTACAGATCACCAGCCTCTCCGTGCTCTGGATAGGTGGAATATGTGTGAATGGAACTTTGAACCTAGTACAGACTCCAGCCCCCTGATTCTGAGCTGTCAGAAAATTTCCAGCCGGAAATGTCAGTTTATTAAAGTTAGATAACATAATGTTATGGTTGTAGGAAAAAAAAAATTAATCAGTTTTTAATTTTCTATTCGGTAGACTATTTTCTAACATTAAATGACTTAAGCCGTAAAAATACGTCGTACTAAGATTCTAAAAAGTTTACGATCCGAGAGCAATCCGACGAGTCAGAATCAAGGGGCAGCTGAATAGATTTTTTTTTTCACTATAATATTATAATTTGTATTTTCCGCTGTGCACTTCTTGTACCTTATGAGAGAAATAAATAAATTATTATTAATATATCAGTTGTAGGACGTCCACAGCTGGATATTGGCATCCTCAAGAGATTTCCAATCGGACGGTTGTATGCGGCCAGCATCCAGCCCGATCCTGTTATTCAGATCAGATCATCACGTCCACCCACAAGGTGGACAGCTTACGCTGCGCTTGCTGGTGCGTGGTTTCCATTCGAGAACTTTTCTGCCCCATCGTCAGTCATCGTCTGCGTGATATGTACCCTGCCCATTGTCATAAAAAATATACCTAATATAAATACAGCGTCACACCTTTTTCTCCGGTTGGATAGGCAGTTTCACGACCACATTTTGCCAGCTATGTTAGCTTCAGATGCCAGTGTTATGTACTTATAGTAATTATAGAGGGGCCTAATATTAGATACCTACCTTATTAGGTAGGTATCTAACATTATTAAACCATTGGTTTAGACGAGATTTCTCATATTGCAATAGTATAAAAATAAAATAACAGAAGTTGTAAATATATAGGTACTTACCTAGCTTGATTGTCAAGAAAAATAATGTTGTATATTATTGTATTGTTTATAGAATAGGGTATTATACTTTGAATAGGTAAGTTGGTAAGTATTTTGTCCTTATAATTTAATATCTAATTCAGTTTATTTTTCGTTTTTTTGTGCTGTTTTTTGTCCATATACTTAATGTAAGTTTTAAAAGTTCACGTGACACAAGGCTTGTAGGTACTCTAAGACGGACGTTGTCTTTTTTTGAATAAAATAAATAAGTTATACAGGGTGTATACGACGATACGACATTAAATGAAACCACGTGTAGCATGTGATGTTAGAAGGCTATACCAAAAAAATTAAACAGAAATTTGCAATAGTTTAGACGCAAATGTACTTTCTTTATGTCACAGTTGTTCACAGTTTTAAACAACCTGTAGGTATTTACGTTGATCGTATGTTGTCATTACGTCATTCAATTCATTTAAATATCTCTGACTCTTTCATATTATCTTATCTCTTACTCTGTTCCGCACAGTTGTCGTCGTCATGCCGAAAACGACATGATAGAAAAATAATGTGTAGTTTTATATTCTTAAATTTTTCGACTTTAAATAATGTGTAGCTTTTTTTTTTTTTTTCTTTTTTTTTTTTTTTTCTTTTTTTTTTAATAATTTATATTAGAATATGTTTATAAGGGTTAACACTGGCTACCTTGTCATTTAATGTCGTATCGTCGTATACACCCTGTATAGTCGTAGCCAGTGACCCAGTTGATTGTACAAAAGTATCAACATGGCCTTCGATAATGTCTGACCCCTGATCCTTAATTTTATTTTATTATTACTTAGGACAAAACTGCACGATAATAAATTGATATTATTTTAACATAAGCAGATTGGTGAGGCCTATGTCCAGCTGACGTCGTTGGGCTGATATGATGATGATGATGAATTAAATTGGTACCAGCTTATCTCAAAATATCATTGACAACAATTAAACGGTCAATCAATTTTCTTGTAGCAATATGATTGCTATTATTATTTTAAAGGCGTTTATACATATTTTTGTGCTGCGGAACCGTAGATTGAGCATGGTCCGAAAGCGATAGTGCAGTATTTTAATCTTGCTGATAAACTATAAGTACTTAATACAGAATATAATAAAAATATATAATAAAACTTAATATAAACATAGGTGACTAAATCACAACAAAACAAATAAAAATATTAGACAATAAAAAATCCAAAAATATATTATTATAGTATCTAAGGATATAAATCCTTAGATACTTTTGCACACCCAATAAGCGACTTGAGTAAATTTCCTTGGTGCATAAATTCCTGTATGCCTTGTGAAATTGTCTTTGTTTAATGTGGTACCGTCTTAGAGTACTTCGTACTTCTTGATTATTGAATTCTCCTCCATTGTCACTTAAAATTTCTTGAATGTTATTTTTTGTCCATTGTTCCTCTTAGTTTTTGTGTCAGAAATGTAATAATTTCATTTAATCTCTAGTTTCGAATGAATGTCTCTGCTACTTTCCGTATACACAACCTTGACAACAGACTTATCTATTCATGTCATTAAATATCGAATATCGACTTGAATTATTTTTGTATAGGTAAGCTCTTTTACGTGTCTTAGAAATTCTTGAAATATAAGAAGAACCAATACAATATGACATTGGACTGTGCATGTCCACAATATGACTGGCCTGTTGGTCTAGTGGTTAGTGAGCCTGACTGCTAAGCCGGAGGTCGTGGGTTCGATCCCCACCCAGGACAAATCTTAGTGTGATGAGCATCAAGGTTTGTTCTGTGTCTGGGTGTAATTTATCTATAATATGTATGTATTTACAAAAAAAAAATGTATTTATGTAGTATATCAGTTGTTTAGTACCCATAACACAAGCAAATATAATTGCTTACTTTGGGACTAGATGGCGCTGTGTAAATGTGGTAGAATATTATTATTATATTATAATAAATAACCTAGGGCATGAATTAAACAGAGCTTTAACTCCAAACGATAAACAACTTCCTAAGAAATAGGTAATAAAAAATATTGATTTTTAATATTGAAATATCGATTTTAGATTGCCACTTCACATAAAAACATTACTCTCCTTTTTGGCAGTCGGGTAAAAATGACGGTATCGGACTGAGTTTCGGTATAATTTTCTTCTATCAGACATATGATTTCGTGTCTAATAAAATATTATCAGTACCTAAGTAAAAATATATTCAACTCCAAATGCATTAACATTTAACACGGAACTATGAAAATATTATATACAGATATTCTAAATAATAAATAAATTATAAATCTATTTTTTCTACCATTACGCCTTGTTGTGTGAATCTTAATTAGACATAATAGGGTTTATTTTATTTGGTCTCAGTCATAGATTGACTGTCATTGCATTTTTTTTTAGACAACACAGAGGATTTCTGTCCCCGCGCGTCGATTCAAACAGGTGCCATGCCACGAATTACGTATCTTAAAATTGACTGTTATACCTTTTTGGAAAGCTTACAGAATAGGCAAGTTGTTTTAGTTATTTGTACGATTACCTAATGTCATAGTAATTTTTAGACGAGACAACATTTTCAAAGCGTAAAAAGAAAATTTTGATAAGATATTATTCTTAAATCGATCATTATTTTAATTAATTTGTTAAATTAAGAAGTTTTAATTATGTTCATAGCTTAATTGAAGTGCCAGCTACAACAACATTTTTAATGGTACCCATTTAAATGTGTATTTTTTTTATTTGGAATTAAATGTCACATTTTGGGTGAACATCGAAAAACCCTTAAAATTCAAATATTTCAAAAACTATTAAATTTCGGCCATACATATGGGGGTTCAATTTGTTGCATTTTGGCTCTCCATCAGCCCCTGACAGATATCGTCGAATTACCAGTAACCCTGTATATCAATAAACTTAAAAACTACTGGAAGGTTTTTTTTAATTCTCTTGCCGTTAGAAAGCTACATTATCACTGAATAACATAGCCAATAGAAACGGAGCCGTAGGGAAATAAAGGAGCGAAGCCGAAGAAGCGCGACTTATAGTCCATGTAATAAAGATATTTGTAAGGTAATTAATTAAGTTAATATATTTTTTTATGTGAATGCGGTTATCCATGGCAAATATAATGATTGAATATCAAAAATACTTTGTAACAATCTACTCCAAATCTTTAATTAACCCTCGATGCCAAAGGAGGGGTGTTATAAGTTTAGTTTGACGTGTCTGTATGTGTCTGTGGAATCGTAGGTCCTAAACGAATGGGCGGTTTTTGATGGAGTTTTTTTTTGTTTAATGATCGTGACGGTTCTTAGATATCTATGATCAAAATCGGCGCCGCCGACCAAATGCGCTCTCGACCAATTTCGGCCCCGGCGACCACTTCATCTCTGTTATCGTTCATGTAGCTAACGTAGCCAACTTCTTTCTATCTCATCTCATATCTATCTTAATCTATTTACTCAGTGTTAATACACCTTTTATTCTTACAATGTTGTTGTAGTCGACAATAAAATTGCTTTACCACCCATAGTAATAAATGTCGTTGGCATATCACAAAACAATAATATCTATTTTTTGCAAGTGACATCAGTACAGTGACAGGTGTCATCAATACCGCGACGTCAACATTAATAATGAGTCATTGAATTTGAATTTTGATGGAATTTTTTCTTTTATGTGAAAAAGCAAGTATGTGGTCGGCTATACTTAAAAAAAAGTTTAAGTAATATATTTATTGGCATTTCTAATGTTATAACTTGATGTTTATACAGGTGAATGTTTCAGTAAATACATTTGAAACGAAGCATAATACGAGTAGTAGCTCACCTATCACTAATGTAGTAATATTTCTCCAGCGAGTATATTATGCAGCTCATCATTCGTTTTACTAAAGGATACACAATATCGGGCCATCTGATAAAAGGATACACGGAGCAAACTACTTGTCGTTTGCTATCAATGCATATGGCGCGCGATAACATTCGCAGGCAGACTGCCAACACCGCCTGACCCTTTTCAATAGGTGGGTTTTTTTGTGCCAGCAGTGTGTAGGCCAAATCTGTGTGAGATAATAAAAAGTAAGTAATTCTGGAGAAATTAAGGATTATGTATTTTTATACAACTTGGCTATTGAAATCTTTCTAAATAGCTACAAGTCTTGGTCTACAATGCGACTGAAAACTTACTTAATTAACTTATATGTACTACAACTTTTAACCGTGCATACACCATAGTACACTTGTAGAAAACATAACAACACATCAATACACAAATCTCATCCATTTCACCCAATCACACAAACACACAATTACGTCGTCCATATGCCTACCCTACACACAGAAAACACGCTCTAATGCTGCTTCTTTTTATTAGATATAGCATATTATACTTTTTCTTTATACCAAATAATTAAAACAGTTGCAAAAGCAGTCAAAGCAGAACTCCTGATTGACTCAAACAAAACACAGGATTTCTTCCTTGTTTGAGAATCAGGGGAAAAGGTTTTCAATCAAAAAACACACAAACACAAAAAACAAGTGAGTTTGCGACATTATATTATTATGTTTTTATTTTGAAGAAAAAAAAAACATATTACGAACTATTTCAAAAATCGTTAGCTTAATAGTTCATTGAACAACACTGTGATTTGGAGTAGCAAATAACGCGAAATGACTGAAATGTAGCTGAAATAATGGGCACCCGCGACGTGAGTTTGCGGATGGCGACACCTTGACGAAATTTATAACAACTCGCCTGGCGAGTGCGCGGCAGTACCTAAATGTGTCTAAAAATCAATGTAAGTACAACTTACTGGTTAGTATTATTATGCCGTGTGTATTATATAGATCATTGACTGAAGTCTCGCTAGTATCGATATTTGTATGACACACTGTAATTTGAAGAAGTCTCAGAGACCAATATAGATTTGTAATGCTGTATGGACTTTCTGTATACCACTCAATGTACCACAGCATTCTGAAAAATATAACAAATAACTCTTAAAATACATTTACGTATACTTAGGGTTAGATTATTGTTTCTCAATTTCATGAAAGTAAATCCCAATATCAACTTTGTATGAACCCGTGACCTCTTGTAGAACAGTCGTATACACTTGTTACATTTGTTTACAATAATCATCTACATTTCGACCCATTAACGTCCCACTACTGGGCCCGGGTCTCCTCCAAATAATAAGGAGGGAATTTAGCCTACTATACCACGGTATAGGGTTTGTTTAGAATTTTCCTTTTCTTGCCATGCTCATTTCTGCAATAATTGACTACTAAAGGTCTAAATTCTAACTTTAGTAGCCAACTTCCTAAGGATTTGGCTACTAAAGTAAAATTATCACATAAGCTCCATACAAAATATGTCAAAATTCTAACTTTAGTAGCCAAATCCATAGATAGACAAATTATTGAAAACGGCCGTCAGTCGCCTTCTTACGACACCCACGTGTTGAGTACACCACACCCACGGGTATTGATATTATGTACTTATTCATAATCCGTCATTGTCGATGAGTTGATAATAATACTTGCGACCTAGGTAGAATAAAAATATGGAGAACCTTTTGATTAAATCGTATTCTTTGATTAATTTAGGATCACAAATAGGTAATGTGATAATGAGTGCTTGAAGTGTGATCCTTCTTAGTTCATCATAATGTGACGGAGACCAATGCGCTTTGAGGCGCCCCAGGGCTGGATCCAACAAATACATCATACCTAGTAACCAATATCTCGATTGTACCATCTATAAACAAATAATGCAATAATAGATAGTTATTGATACACAAGAAAAAGAAGAATGGTTATTATTGTTTTAAGTTTTAGGTCCTTGTTCGTGAAGTAAGAATAATGAAGGTACTGTTATAATAACTTACATTAAATACAAAAGGCATATCAATTAAAATAAGGTTGTTGTGATTTATGATATTATTGTACAGAGGAACAATAAAATATAATGAAATTATGGTGTAGTATGCGATTTTTCATACAAATGTATTCCCCTGTTTTCACATTGGCCTTTAAAGCAATTTTTTTACAAAATTTATTGGGTCATATAAGATTGCCTTGATGTCGGAGTCGGTTACCTTGATATCCAGCTCTTAGGGCCAGGTCTGATAGAATAATAAATAGCATAGACGACGAATTTGCAAAATCCTGTACATTGTCATTTTCAACCAGAACTGGCTTGTAAGAAAAAGGCTTTTGTCTTTCTTTAATTTTTAATTTTATTTTAAATATGGAAAGATACAATAGACACCTAAAATGTGTTTGTAGTTTAGGTACCTAATTATGTATTACCTAATTATCCTAGAAAATAAAAGCCGTAACGCATATCTGGTAGTATGTGACTTGTATAGCACTGGAAATATAAGTCTTATTCTAGCGTGACTACCCTACCTACTGCGAGTTCGAGATTATTATATTCCATTATATCGCCTTTGATTGCCTATATTTTTACAAGCTTTCTATTAACTTGCACTGTACGTATGTAACTTTCAAATCTGGAAAATTATTTTATGACCACTTGTAGGTATCTGATGGAGCTGTAATTTGGCATACACCTTTAGTTCCGGTGACAATACACTATTCCAAAAACAAAATTCTAATAATTTCAATATGGCCGCCGTTCCAAAATGGTGGACCCCCTTCTTTTCTTCGATCCACATAATATGGGTATTAAATAAAAGGGCTTGCAGAGTAGTTTATACTTCTATCTTTATTTATACTGACATAATTAAGAGGAAAGATTTGTTTGTTTGTTACGATTTTACTCAAAACTAATAGTCCGATTTTAAAAATTCCTTCACCGTTTGAAAGATACATCTTCACCGAGTAATATAGGCTATATTTATTTCCCGAAATACATAGAAATCCCTACTTAAACTTGAATAATGTAACCAAAAATTGTCATAAAAATCTTTCATCGCATGCGCTGTGAAAACTATTGATAATAGAACAAAACAATGTATTACATTATTAAAGAACATATCGATATCTGTACAAAACTCCGCGATAGCATTATGCCTATCTTCAACAAATAACTCACAATAACTGCTTTAACAATTAAAATATTAAAAAAATTGAATTTTTGCGTTTTTTTTATTATTTTTTATTTTTCTCTCAGTACTCTTTAAAAATTATTTTCGTTCTGTCTAGATTGAATATACTAGTTCTAGTAGTAAGTTACGTAGTACTTCGGCACATTTTGTTTTATCCTCTACATAATATATTTGGTTTCTAGTTCTACGCGTTTTACTTTAAAGAACAATAAAAAATAAGATTAGAATAATATACACGCAAAATAGTTACTTAGTTTATATTTCTCTTCTCTATAGTTTATATCTATTGATGAGGACACAAAAGACAAGTCGTTTGATTCAGAATCACTTGTCAATAGGAAATTGTCGCTCAAAACTTTGGTCGCGTAGATATTAGATTTGGTGGCGCAAATAACAATATTTTGGTTAAAATGTTATTTAGCAGGTAAGAAAAGCACACGGTCGATATATTATAGCAACTTATACACTTACAAATTTATTGGAGGGAAACAATTTCAGCATGTTAACAACTAAATTAATTAGTACTTTTTTGAATTCAACATCCACTTGCAATGTATTGAAATTGACTCTTCCGATCCAATCATCTCTTTTGGGGATTTCAGTCATCACAGATAGTGACATAACATCTGTGAAAAACAAATAATTGGATAACGTTGTAATTATTGACGGCCAGATTTCATTTCGTCGGAATACGGTTAACCGTTATTTTTTTCAAACGACAGAATTATTCGAAGTGAAAGTGAATTACGGTTAGGATAATCCAAACTCAATACCCTCTTTGTAGTTACACTATTAATAAGTTAGTGTTAAGGGGGCGTTTGCAAAATTGACTGATATCGAATCGGATCACGGCATGAGATGACATAAATGCAATAACAGTCAGTATGACAGAGACCAAATAAAATTGTGTCTAATTAAGGTTTACACGACAAGGTAACGGTAGAAAAATAGATTTATATTATTTGAGTTGAACATAATTATTTACTTACTAATAATATTTTTTTAGACACAAAATCATATGTCTGATAGATAAAAATTATACCGAAACTCAGTCCGATCCGATTTTGTGTGAAGTGGCAATACAAAAATCGATATTACAATTTTCAACATTTTATAATTGTTTTCAAAAACAAAATCAAGATTAAGGGATAGTCTACTAGAAGTAATAAATAGTAGCATCAATTTTAGGTACATATTGCCCGAAATTAAAAATATAATTAAAATTAAAAGTGAGCGTGAGTTTTATTTTTTTTTCGTTTCAGTTAGGGTTCCGTAATATAAAGGTACAAAAGTCAGTCGTCAGTCTGTCTGTCCGTCTGTCACAGTATTATATTTCGAAATCTAATTATGCTATCGACATGAAATCTAGAATAGTTTTAAGCACTGCTCATCCAACACTAATAAATTATAAAAAAATGAAAATTGAAAAATTTCCCAAAGGCGGGAGAGTGTGATGAGAATAATGTAAAATAATTCCAGTAGATATATTATAATGTTTATTGTAATAATACTACAGGAAAAATAAAAGAATGTTCCTAACTAAAAGAAAAAGGCAAAGGCCTAAACAAAAAGGCATACCATGTACCCTAATAAATAAATAAATAAATAATAATAAACTAGAACACTTTTATAAGATCACCAAAAAGCCCGACCGCATAACTTTTGTTTGCTAAACAGTATGTTTAGTTGGTTGTAGGTGGCATAGGATCGCTTGCGGTGGCGTAAATTAGGTGAAGCCTATGATGTCCAGCAGTGGGCGTCGTTGGGCGGATATGATGATGATGATGAAGTTTGACTTTTTAATAAAAAAATTTAACCTTCGGCAGCTTTTGCAGAGAAAATAAAAACATTTTCTTAATTTTTTAAATCTTACATCTTTAAAGGTTGAATCAGCAGTGTGAAAGAAACATTACAATAGTTTCGATAATTGTTCAGTCGAGTTCATTAATATATTGGCACCGTCAAGGATTCAAAATATTGTGAGCAATGAAAAGATCAATAAATACTATACAACTTATGGATCAAATATATGTTCTCATGTGAACGGTTCAATAATATATGCTGTGCATTAGGCAATAATTTGTTATCACCCTTTTCAACAATAATATCTAAATGGTATTGGTTTCAATAATATCTGAGCAGGCTAGGCTTTTTCTTCTTTATTCCCATGCATGTAGATAACGTCAGTTTAGGTATATAGCCAGTATTAAATAATGTTGCAAACTTCTTGTCCGAGCAATTTTAAGGTTGCTAGTAAACTCATCTTTATGATGTAGTAATAAGGTTCAACTTGAATTAGATTTACTTTTATAGATAATATTGTATTCATATCTACATACATATTTAATTTTATGAATCCTACACTGTTCAAGTAATGTTTGACTGGTCTGTTGGCGTAGTGGTTAGTGATCCTGACTGCTAAGCCGGATCATGGGTTCGATTCTCACCCAGGAAAAATCTTTGTGTGTTGAGCACTATAATATGTATTTATTTAAAAAAAGGTAATAAATAGTATAACAGTTGTTTAATAATACCCATAACACAAGCAAATACTTACTTTAGGACTAATAATAATTGAACTATTAAATTATCAAATAAAACTTTGGAAATGCAGGACGTTATTTCCATAGTACTTAAAATAACTTTAAGCATTAGGTACGGATATTACTAGATAATACACTTTTATGTACTTACTTAATTCTAAAAAGTGTCTAAAACAATTTTTAGAATTACATGAAACAAACAAAATATAGCTCCGATTAAATTATTAAAATGGAAAATCGCGAAATATGACATTAAAATGCGACGTGTCACTTCTAAGTATAAACGCCCATAAAGTTGTTCATATAATAATGTGCCTTTGGCTGTATACATCTTACTGAAGAAAAGCAGTCAGATATTATTGAATCTAAAACTTGACCACAATTTAATGATGCTTAAAGCTGTCACAATATTATGAACATTATTAACGTTCATATATTTTTGAAGCCTGGAAGTACCAACATATTAATGAACTCGACTGTACGATATGGAAGGATTACATGATTGAGTATTGAATATATTGTCTCACTATATTATGTTTGCGAGGATATTGTTATCGAGACAATAAAATTAAATAGCCTGAAAATATATTTAATTTCAACCTGTAGTCTATAAGTCTTAATATAATAAGCTATATATGTATATATATATTTTTGCAAACACACCTGCCATTAATTGGCTAGAGAAAGTCACCAATCTGGGTCCAAAGCATTTCAATAAGCCTAAGGCAATGGTAGTGAGTGTGATCCTTTGATGTCCGTGATCCCTTGCAAGGCACTCGTAGCGGTAAGCCCAAACAAAACAACTACAGCATAAGAAGTAAATATGAGAACCAATATTAATATAACGGAAAGTACTAACGTCTAAGATACAGGTTCGGCCTAGTTTAGATGTTAAGGCTCATTGTCTACTATGTATATACGAGTACCTACTTCCAGATAATGTTGTATAGGTTAAGAAAAATGTACCATCCTCTCTTATATCCCAATAAAAACTTATTATTATATTCGGCTTTCTACGAATGAATACCTATTAAGTCATGTTAAGTCAGAATCAGAAAAAAATTATTAAAAACAGCTTACTGTTGACTGTATTCATCAGGATGTGGCAAAAGTTTACGATGCTCTGGCTTTTTTTGCAAGAAGTCCATTGTGGCCTTGATAAGTACGAGTAGTAGGGTCGTTGTTGTACAAAAATTAAGACTGCTACCACCTAAAAAGAATAATTTAAATTTGACAAAAGGGTCGTTCTCAAGTAAGTGGCACTGTAACCTGCCGAGCAGTTTTTGATTGAAAAGTTTTTTTTTTTGTATAGATCTATGTATATTTGCTAATTATTTTGTTAAAAGAGACATTTTACACGGAGGCCTGCATATATTATAGATTTTATGACAATATATTTCCTGGCAATATCGATTTTGATTTATATTTTGAAACAAAAACTGAAGATACTAAAACTATATCCACAAAATATACGCCACAGTGACGCAACCGTGATACGACAGTGACACAATGGTGACGCGATGATAAAGCGACGAATGATGCCACGGTAATGCCCACAGTGATGCCCACGGTAATACCACAGCGACTGAGCATTGCGGTACGTGACTACACTTGGGATTACGGCATCGCGGCAATTGATATTAATGTTGTGATGGATTTGATATATTGCTGATAATATTATCAACTTATATATATAAATAAGTTACTAACCAAGTTTTATGTCAACATCTTGAGGATCAGCTGGATTGATTTCTCTTGTTGACAACGGTCTTGGGAAATAAGGATTGAAGCGATAGAATATGTCCTCTACAATATTGATCATCATCATTTTTATACCTGCAATCACGAAGGACAAACAAACAATTTCAGTCGACACATAAAACTTAGTAATTCAACGATTGATATTTAAAGATTATATAATATATCTTTATTGCCCAACATAACAGACAAGCATGCGTAAGGGCAGTGACCGTGGCCACTGCGCTGTTTTTTTAGTATTGGTTGCGAAGAAAACACAACCAAAAGGGAATTATGGAGAAAAAGGTAAATAGGGAGAACAAGGAAAAGGTAAACGAAGGGGAGGGGGAGGGGGATTGACACTCAGCAGACAAAACGCAACAGTTTATCCAGTATATCATGCTGCAGAGGAATTTTATGACGCTTTCTAATGTAGGTACCTAGGTATTTGATTTTATATCATGCATAATTTTCATTTATCAGTTTAGTATAAATTGTATCCTAAATATTATTTTCTTGTAAATTAATATGCTATTTTAGATAGATCACGATAAATCAACTAACAGTTTTCAGGCGAATCACATGCTAGGATTAAAGCTAATTGCAAGAAAGTCGGGAATCTATGTAAGGAGACCGTTGTCAATGACGTGGTGAATAGCACCAGCATCGGCCGCGATGCCAGTAATGTATGGTGTAGTTTGACAGCGTCTTGCCGTCTGCTCTCATTTGGCGCTGTAAGGTGCCATAGGATGGCATCAGATACTATGTGGAACAGTTCATTATCCTCCACTCTGAGCAGAAGATAACCTGCAAATATAAAACAGGATTTTTTTATTAGGAAGATTTTCTGGTTTAAGATCTTTATTATCATTAAGACAAATTAAATATATAAAATACTGACACCTTTTTTGTATAATTATCATACATGTATTTGATAAAAATCAAAGTGTTTTGATTTTGAACATAGTGTTACGCCTTTCATACCCGAAGAGGTACATAACACTCACATTTCCTCAACTGGGGTACCAGACCCAGGACTTCTTGCGCAGTAGTCATACACAGTGCCCGCTGCGCCACCAAGGCAGACACTTAAGTATATAGCAAACCCGTTACCAACTTGATACGAAAGCGTCAAGCATAAACTACCACAATATTAGGTATAGTCATGCTCATGCTCAAACTACCATAGGTTATAAATAGTCATACGGATATACCATAGTTTATAACTATACGACTATAACCTTGCGTGTATTGCCTGCATTCAAACATAAATGAGATCCGCCCCGTTCTTTTCACAAAAATAACATTCGTGTAATAGAACCTCTTTTTAAACGACTTCAAAAAAGGAGAAGGTTATATGTTCGACTGTATGTATTTTTTTTTATGTATGTTCAACGATTACTCGGAGATGCCTGAACCGATTTAAAAAAATCTTTTTTTGTTTGAAAGGGTATACTTCCGAATTGGTCCCCTATTCATCACGTCAAGTTCTGATAATGGAATCTCAGGGAAATCGAAGGCAACCCTCAAATTTTATAGTTATTATTGTATTATTATTGTTATTATGGTATTGTTACGTGTATAATATATTTTTTTAAAGTTATTCAAGTATTTACGTCTGATAGTCAACATCTCATGTTGATGAGCTGGTGATGGAAGGTATAACTCGTTAACTGTTAGGAGTTGGAGGATAATTCTTTCGACATTATAGGTTTTTATAAACCAATAGTTGTATTCTTGTAGGTTATTTAAGTGAGCTGTCAGTGGAAGGTATAACTCCTTGACTCTTAGGAGTTATACTTAGACTTAGACTCTTAGGAGGATAATTCTTTCAACATTATAGGTAGGTACTTATAAAACTATAGTTGTATTCTTGTAGTTTATTTAGGTGAGCTGTCACTGCAAGGGAAACTTCTTAATGTTGAGGAGTAAGAAGATGATTTCTTTAAAATCACATCCATGTATAAACCTTAAGTTGTGTTATTTCAAGTGTCTGAGGTGAGAGCTCTTGATAAAGTTGTATAATTCAAAGGAATTCTTAGATGATATTTTAAGTTTTCGATATAGTATCTAACCTGCATTTTATACCTATACTTGTTACCTGTCGCATTTTATAGGAAAAAAGAAAGACATAAAAAGCTGAGTTTTGAGATTCCTCTATTCTACAATCAGGTTGTGTTGTTAGAATATTTAAATAGACGTTCCCTTCTATCGAAGATTCTTTATTTCGGTTTTCCGTCTTTGTTTGCCAGCCAGTATTATTAAATCTGCTAGATAAAAAGTACACTAAAAATGGAAAAATAAACTATTTTTAACAAAAAAATTCTAAAACGACTTCAAATCAGTACTAAAAAGCGAAAAATAAACTGAATTAGGTATTTAATTCCAAGCTAAAAAATACCTACCTACCTGTTTAAAGTATAATACCCTATTAATAATCTGTTTGAAGTCGGTGCCAGCCTAATGAGGTTGTATCACTCAGTTTGAGCCGTCCACTAGGTACGATCACACGCAAGTGCGAGGTGGTGTGAAGTAGCGAGCGGTAACAGATGTACGTACTAAGTAGTACGTAGCTTAACAAACTCTTTAGGCTTGACACCGACTTCAAACAAATTAGTAATAGGGTATTATACTTTAAACAGGTAGGTAGGTATTTTTTAGCTTGGAATTAAATATCTAATTCAGTATATTTTTCGCTTTTTAGTACTGATTTGAAGTCGTTTTAATATTTTTTTGTTGAAAATAGTTTATTACTTTAGAAATTACAAGGCAGGTATTTAATAAATTAAGGGACATAGCGAAGCCGTATCTATTACACAATTTAAATACCTATATGGCATTAAATTACCACATTCAGTTCTAGTTCTAACAGATGTTAGATCAAAATTGGAGCTGTAACGGATATTTCAAGGCTTTCCAAAAAATGTTTTGTCTTTTAGGTTCAAAATGTATGTAGTTGAAACAACAACACAGATATTAGGTGCCTGCATAAACTGTAATCGGACACTACCAGAAACTGAAGCTACAAAAGCCTGAATTACTGTTGTCTTGGGCGATTTCGTGACCATAGTGTCAAATTTCTATAGGTGTAGCGTCAACACTACCATAAATGCTACCTTTATAGCATAGGAAAGCGATATTTACTAACAATACGTTGGTAGCTTAATGAGCAAATAGATATTATATTATTGTTGCTTAATTTACACATAAAATTTAATTTTTAACCTATAGAAGACACAGTTTCCTGAATTTGTCCAAAACTTGACATAAAAATAGTTTTAGTACTTCAGCACATCTTTATTCTGCTTTACTCCTAATACCTTTTAAGGCGACTAAATTTATTTTTCATCATTTCAACCCACAACCACAAATGTCCCACTGCTGGGCACGGGTCTCCTCCAAAGAATGTGAATTTAGCCTACTATACCACGCTGGCCAGACGAGTTTGTGTCGAATTTTCCTTTTCTCGCAGTGCTGTTTTTGTCTCCCTTAGTCGCCTTGTACGACAATCAAAGGGTTGAGATGGGGTAGTGACATTATGTATTAGTAATCCGTCGCTACACGGATTACAATTATTTTAAATGCTCTTAATTTTTTTTTGAAGACCTTGTAACAGAAAAATGGCTAACAAAGTAACCATGTTTGTGTGATTAGTAAATTTTTCTTATTCTGTAATAGTTTCATATAATTCATCCTGTATTTGTATAAAAGAGTAACATACTTTCAAACATAACCTTACTCGTTTATAGACAGTACCATGATCAAACTTACAAAATAAATCAAAATGTAGCTCACGCACATTCTATAAGCAATAAGTCTACATAAGGAGTAAAACTCCCTCGAGTGATAGCGACATTGTCCTCTTTACTACTTCAGAATGGCGTGTCGATATTGTCTTGGCCTCAATTCAAATAAACATTATGAACACGAAACTAGCACGTAGTTAGTTATTTAGTTTGATTTGTACTCAAAGTTGACAGTAGCGTTGTGGACAAGTAACCTTGGCATTCATTCAGTGTTAATTTGACCCCGGCAGCTGCAGTACCAATAATTTCAAACATCGAACAACATGGGGCTTAAGAAATCCTAGGATATGTACTGCAGTGGAACAAACATAAAATTATGCACATACAATGATCCAGTCGCTGGATGCAAGCCGTATACAACAGGTTCTATTGACAATCTCTTGAGAAGACCCGTGTTCAATAGTAGACGTCGTGCGGCTATAAAGAAGATGATATGTATCTAGCCCCTGCGGTAGGTTTGCGGTAGGTACTGTACACAATGGGATGGTCAATTACACGTAATCACGCATGTCTTTTTTTTCTTTTATTATTTTCCTATATTAATTATATTTTTACAAAAATAAAACTATATTTATTCACAGAGTACTCCTAACGGTTGCATAGCAATGTGTAAAGTGATGCAACCGCAAAGCCTGACTGTTTGTTTATTATTTAGTTTGTAAACATTAATTTTATCTCAATAATCTAACGGTGTGGTGCGTCACTTTACGCAACCCAAATTGTAAATTACATAAGAATGTAACTATTCATTTTTTTTTTAAAGTGGCTTGTATTTCTTTCTAGTTCTTCTCATAGCTCCACCCCGTCAGCGAACTGGTCGTAGGCAAATTTGCTGAGACTACTTTTCGGATAACTTGTTACATTCTTAACTTGTGACTTTCATAAGTATTACTACAAAGTAACACTTATGAAAGTCACAAGTTTACAAAACCTAGATGAATAAACGAGATGTCATTTCATTTCAATGAGTTAGCTGCTAATACTCATACCGGGTAGAAAATAGAAATGTCCTTAAGTAAATTTATATTACTATAAAATTAAGTCTTGCTTGTTCAATTACCAAGAAATTCTATGTAATCCTTGATATAACCATAGTACTTGACTGTGTCCGACATAACATTTAGCAAAATAGGTTTCCTCAAGTTTTTTAATAGCATTATCACGTATTGTCTCAATGTTGGAATTTGGTGCATCTTGTCCAATAAATAATCGAGTATCATTATCAAACGGTCCACAATGTGCACCATCTATAATTAATAGCTTAGGAACGATTATTCATTAAATTTTTATTATATCATCAGCAACCCATTAAGTCCCACTGCTAGGCTTGGGTCTCCTCTCCTCTAACTAGAGAGCTGAGAGCGTTTAGGTTAGGTTAGGGTTTATTCACGATGTTTTCCTTCACCGTTTTGTTATATAATTAATGAATTCCATAATGCAGGTAGATACAGTAAATTATATTGCTCACATTATATTAATGAGAATACCAGTACTATAAAATGTCCTTTCTCTAAATGGGCCATGAATTGTGATCAACGGCCACTTAGCTTGATCATCATCCACACGGCCATGATGGGCCTGGAATTGGTTATTTTATTGATAACTTGTTTAAAGATTTAGATGATCTGATTGCTTCTTGATCGTTGATATTGCTATTTACAAACATTAAACGTGATACATAAAACAATTCAAAATTCGTTAAATGGAATTTGTTACTACACGAACCGATATTACACTACGACATTGTAATTTTTTTACAATTAAATTAATAATAAATTGGTTATCTTGACTGTAGGAAATAGTTGATTCTAATAAAACTCGTTTCTAAATACAAACTAGCTATCTCCTGCCGATGGCGAGGGGTGCGATGGTAGAAGGTGGCCGTGGGCATCATCTCAAAGAGTTCTTCAGAGCACAACCCATTATACAGGCGGTAGAACACACATAGCGAGGCAAAGTCTCTCCTCACACTTAATGGTTCGATACCGCCTGTTAATATAGGATCGTCGACGATTCTCACAGCGCGCTTCTGAACTGAGTCAAAAGGTCCAAGCTGGTATCCAGGTGCTCCCGCCCACAGGTGACAGCAGTACTCTATATGGGGCCGGAGTTGCGATTTATACAAAAGCAGCCGTTGCCCAGGTGTGAAGTAGTGCCTTGCTCTGTTGAGCACACCGAGCTTTTTGGACGCCAACTTGGCCTTATCCTCTAAATGACGACGGAACTGAACGTCGCTGGAGATGTCGACATCGAGGATCCATATAGTAGGTGAGATTGTAAGGGTTGTGCCCTGGAACTGTGGGGCCACAGTGAATGGGGTTTTCTTAGCGGTGAACGCACAAACTTGTGTCTTAGTGGGGTTAAATCGGACTAAATCGTCCCGGCCCCAATCGGAGACTCTTGATAGAATACTCTCGATTTTAGACACAAGTTGTTCGCGAATTTCTTCCACAATGGAACGAGGGATGTTTGCATGGCCCGTATAAGACGCGTCATCCGTACTATCGTATATCGTATACAGCGACTAGTGAGTTAGGAATGAAGCATTCCATACACATCGTCTCAGCGACAGCGGCTGCGCAGGAATCAGGATCATCCGACGTGAAACAGAGCTGCCTCCACGGGTACGATGCGTAAAAATTACACAATCCATCCCAGTCTCCATCGGCTGACTTATATTGCCACACGCGACGCAAGGCTGGGGTGGGTCGGGCTGTGCGTGTGGCACTTAAGTCCAGACGAGACAGTGGTCGGATGAACCGAGGGGTGCTGCCACTGTGATGGTGTATACGTCCGGATGCGTTGTCAGCAGAAGGTCCAGTAGAGAACTCGTATGGGTCTCGATGTCAGGTATTCTCGTTGGAGAATGTACCAGTTGCGAGAACCCATAGGCCAGAGCAAATTCATGAGCAGACCTCCCCGCGTGGTCGGTGGACAGAGAACTGAGTCACTCTATACTATGGGCGTTAAAGTCTCCTAAAACCACCAACTCTGCGGAGCGGTACTGCTCAAGGACTTTATCAGTCGTCAATTGCAGGTATTCAAAGAGCCGAGTTGTGTCTTTTCTTTTTTCTGGCAATAATGAAGGGGTGGGGTTAGGTTAAAGGGGATAAACTATGTTGACAGCTAAGGAGACAAATGCACTGTACAAATTCACCGAAAAGCCACGCAGGTGGTGCGGTCCGTGTGCGTAGTGCACGGCAGGCCCCCGGTCCCCCCACTGATTCAGCAGTCGGGTCCACTCCGGTCTCCTACTCCGGCACGACAACTGCACCGGGGATTTTACACGGGTTGGCGGTTCAGCCTCCCAGGGCGGAGATTAAAAGTCAACCCTGGGTTCAGAAACCCTACTGACCCGCGGGCTGCCAGCGGTCAGCCGTTTCACCGGGTCTCCCTGTACACTTACCCACATTCCGCGCCCACGCAGCCAAACGGCAATAATAAGTACCACTGGTCCCCCGCTGTCAACATAGCCCCTCCCCTATGGGCCCTGGAAAACCCTACTCACCAACAGAAACACAACGCTACCGAGGCAGCGCTATTATTACTGTGGTCTTCTGTAGGGTGGAGGTACTTCCCCAGGCGAGCAGCCCGATTCGAGCGGGGTTTACCCGCTGTACCCTACCTCCCATAAAAACATATACCTACTATATTTTTATAGGAGGTAAGGCAGCTCTACCTCCCAAATTTGATATATTGCATAGAAGTGCATCATGCATGTATCCATAGAATTGCAACGATTATTAAACTAAATAAAAATGTCAAATTGGTCAAATAGTTCTCGAGTTTTATGCTTAAGTCTTTAAACGCCATGCCGGACACTGTTACCCGCCAAAACATACATAGCATCACGCCTTTTTCAAAAGGTAGGTAAAGGTGTATCACATCCACATTTCGCCAGCTATGTTTGGTCCCATGAAATAGGGGGCGAGCCTATTGTCATCAACCGGGAACATTTGTTTACCAAACTTCGGGAAAATCTAAATACTATCTAATCCAAAATCTAGTAAAAATTTCCTGATAGAAAAACCCAATATCATTTTTACCCGACCCGGGAATCGAACCCGGGACCTCTTGCACAACTGTCGTATACACTTCCTGCCGCACCACCGAGGCATTTACCCGCCAAACAATACAATTTTCTATCCGCGGTCTAACGTGCATGTTATCAACTCATTTATTGGTTCAGTTTTTTTTTTATAATATCTTATTTAAGTATATTGAGTCAGAAGAAGATGAAAGGATACATATCCATCTTGGCTAAGCCGAGCAAAGTCTCGCAGATATCCTTGCAAGCGATCTAACTGTTTTAGCGCTGATAAATCCGTGATAAGGAACATAATTTGATTGACGATGTCCCAGTCACATTTTAAAATACAATCTTCTGTCCACGTTGGGTCTGCAACAAAACAAGATGATATTATAACAGTTCGAAGGAATAAACAACAATGTAAAGTGAAATCCTCTTAAATTCTCCATTGTTTATTTCAGAACTTTTGAATGCAAATGCAAATCTTACTACCATTTAATACGCCTGTAATTAAATACATTTGTAAATTTTCTGCCACTTAAACCCGTGGTAACCCACTTAATACCAATGCTGATGAAATAGATGGACTAGATCAGGGTGCTAGTGGACCACATATTACTTATGCAGCAGAAGGCCAGCATGCAACTAACAATAAGAAACTCTTTTCAAAAGGTAAAAGAGAACTATATAATAAAAATATAAATTGTTTTGCAGAAAAGTTGGCATCTGGCATTGATCCACCGATGATAACATATTCGCTCTATATGTAGAACATGTAATATAGATGGGTCGATTACTAATTGATGTAAAATCTTTGACGCTTTCTTGAATTTAATCACTTAACTACTTTCATAAAAAGAAAAATCAAAGACGAACCACTAGATATAATAAAGTCAGTTATTTATAGACAATAAACATGCAATACCGAGAAGCATAATTGTTTGATTGTCACGTCCTGAACTTGAATAGAAATCACGAATAATAAAACCCAGAGAAACTGAATGTAACAAATACAATCAATATGTCAAACAAAACAATTTCTACTTTAAATTAGAGTCCACTGTGCTTGTCTATATCCGGACGTGCTACCATTAACTACTAGAAGTTAGATTTACAACCATCTTCAGACGGTGATCTAATCAGAATAGGGTCGTTGCGATGCAAGAAATAGAATATTATATATAACATCAGAAAAATAGGAGGTATCGTTGAATCTTGCTTTGATCGTGAGCCGAAAACAGTTATCCATGAGGCCTATCTTCCATCACAATGGAGACAAAGAGAATCTAGATATTATAAAAACCAATAAGGAGTTTATTGGTTGTTGTTTGTTGCTGCTCACTTGTTGTCTTTTGGTTGTTTATAATTTTGAAATATAAAAATATATCTCTAATCCTGTATTCTCGTCTAGCTTCCGCTTTGGTATAAACCTTTAGTAACATCAGGCGCACCCAGTCGATGATGGTGCCGAACACGTAAAAACTTTATGAATGTCGCCTGACGTCTACTTTTATATCCAGTATTAGTAGCCTCTCAGGCAAAATACATTTAATAGTTGCTTCTACGTTCTTCGTCTCACGTATGATCAAATTGATATCAGGCATCTGCCTATCAGGCTCCTGAATACTATAATACACTAGACTGCCCAACCAATAGTATGCTACTGGAATAAAATGCAAATGGCGTTGTATAAGTAATATATGAGAAATTCATGTTAAAGTAAAGTTAAGTAAAATTTATTATAGTAATAAGGTAAATATGTATAAAAAATAACTAGAACTATAAAAAATAACTTAATGTAGGGAACAAAATTCATGATTAGCGTATACTAGGTAGTAAAACCTGTGCTAGAGGCTGTCGAAGAAGACATGAATACAGATAAGTATTATCTGAATCATATTATTAAAAAAATCTTACTTTGTATGAAGAAAATAGGTATTTAAAATACTCCTTTTAATGAATAACGAATGAAACAATGGTAGCTTGGCAGGTCAGGTCGACATTGGTGCACGACAAATTATGATTGTTGATTAAAACGGTAAGTGGGTGAGGGAAAGCGTACTTTAATTTAATAAAAGGACAAACGTTCTATTTAGTTACTGTAGTGCACTTTCATAAATTCTGTGTCGATGATTAGAAACGTTGTCATGACTAAAATAGAATATTTAACTTTAATACGGGTATAAAATATACATTATATGAATATTTTATACCTGTATTATAAAAACATATTATTATATATTATAATATTGTACCACAAGAAGGTACATTTTGTACAAGATGGAAAGTGCCTCAAATATCATCAACTTTACGTGAATTCAGGAAAAGTTTATTTTAATTATACTAGGTAGATCTTCTAGGTAGATTATCATTGATAATTAAAATTATTATATTAAAATTATAATTTTTGAAATATTGCCTGCATTTGGTACCAAACGGTGCCGAGGCTCTGTCGATGAAATAAATTGCAATTACGTATTCAGTTAAATTACAAGTATACCTTATCTGTTACATCTACAAAATAATTATTACCAACAACAATAGGGTCAAGCTCCTTTTTTAAATTCCTTTTTAACAATGCCTCTGGAGAGTATTTTCTGCCACCCTTATGATAGCAGTGGTATGTGTCTGTGGAAGAGATTGATTCTGATATGTTGGTATCTTTGGTCATTCTTCTCAAACTAAAAGTATGTTTATCTTTTACGTAGAATTGTGTGTGTGAGCTAGATCCAGAACTACTGCATTGAGTTTCCTTTGGCACGTCGGTTTTTTTGACGATTTTAGTTTTACTTTTTTTAATATTGGCTAAATTGGCTGAAGGCTGCTTCTCCATATCAAAGCAGGCTAGCAGACAACCAATCTAAAGTAACAATTCCGATTATTGATTTTATTAAAATTAAAATTTGTCTGGGTTGTGAAGTACTGTCACAATACTACAATCTGTATTTTGTCACTTAGTATCCATGGCAACTACAGTGTCAAGTTTAAAAATAGGTTTATACCCATAATTGAATTTCTATACCTATAGTTTTTCTGTTTGTGTATTATTTGGGCAAATTTTGAACTAACATCAAAATAAAATTGCTGTCCCATATTTGCTCAAATATTTTTGAGGTAAGTAAACCATTCCTGCATCATCATATTCATCATTGAAGTCATCCATTTTCTTTGATCAAATTTACATTGGACAAAGATATTTGATAAGTGTAATAACAGCCTTAGTTAATTATTCAATTAATTTCAAAGATTATAGTAGGTAGTATCTCGTGTTTTACGATGCAGGCGGGCGAGTCAAATCGGTCAGCCCCTACATCGGCGCCGACGCCGGCGGCGCTACGCATTGCATGACGATGGCGCGTCACCAACTTAGTCCGACTGGAGGGACCAACGCAAAGACAGACAGACACATTCACTCAGTCGCACTTCCACGCTCGCGGACGCCGGTCGCGTGTTGCGTGAACATTCTCAAACAGTACACACCATACGATAATTCATTCGTTTTCCCCTCGAGAAAACCAAGTGAAATATAATAATATTGACCACATCAGTGGACGAGTAGTGAGTGGATTTGTCCTTAGTGTTGGTATGGTGCCTCATCGCCACTAAGGTGAGTGTTATCTACAAGTTTTTCTCTAAACGCGGCCAATCATTTGTTTTGTTGACATTGTTACGTATGATGGAAATTTTGCGGATGAGAAATTTGTAGGCATTTGTTAGAAAATACAATGATAAAAATATTAACAAGTTGTAAAAATAGATATTAATATAGTTACCGTTTACAGTTCTCGATTTATTTTTATAGGCGGTCAACGAATCAGTTTCTCGGATATAAAAAGTGAAACAGGGTGGGAGACGAAGCAATTAACGGACGTACTGGCTATAGATGAACAGTGCTCGACAATTATTATTGCAGTTTGAATGACAGGTGAATGAATAGGGCAATGTTGTGACGCAAGTCGCATGTCATTACATATTACCAAATGAGGCAGACACCGTGACTATTTACCCCTGTTTGTAATGTTTTATACCGACAATTTCGTGATGAATGTAGGTACCGGTAACATTTAGTACATGACAGTATGTGTCACTACTGCACTGTCATTAATTTACAGAGGTACCTATAGACCTAGTGTAATTAGCACAGTAGGTATCTTGTTAAACCTTTAGTCGCTGTATGTTACACACCTGTCCGGTACAAACATATAGCTGTAGTTATTATGTATCATAACTATTAATTATAGTTACGTAAAAACGACACTATGTGTTACATGTATGGCGCTGATAGCTGTTTATCGTTTGCTTGATGTGTCTATAGATTCTTTACTAACTTTGTGTATGTAGGTTGAGAAATTGAAATTAACTCAGTACTTACCTAATTGGTATAATGTTGCCTAGTACTTATTATGTAAAATTCAATGATTAAAAAATAATGTAATGTTTATTAAAATATAAAAAATAATGCCTCGGGTTAAGATGATGAATGCCTCTGCCTTCGGATATGCCACGCTTGAGAAGGTAGTAAAATATCTTTAGTGTAGGGGGACCTTCCTGTCTCAGGAATAGTAATTTTCAATCAGTGAAAGTTTTCATTATACCATCTAAAGTTAGTTTCTGAATTAAGAACGTTTTAAACACAAAGCTGAGAAAATTTATCCATTCATATTTTCATACATTCATTCATATGATCTACCTACTTTTGAGTTGTTAAATGGCTGCATTTTAACATTGAAAATCGATAAGTATACACCTACCTATGAATATTAGCTGATAAATTTAAATATAAACACGTTTCGCTATGCTATAGTAAATTATTAATATATGTTGTGACCTAATCACTTAATAAGTACTTACCTAGTTATGCATCGAGGTTTTCCCAAGGGACTACAGTATGGGGTTCTTCAAAAAAGGGGTGAATAGGTTTCTTAAGGGTCGGCAACGCGCTCGTGATGCCCCTGGTGTTGCAGGCGCCCATAGGCTACGGTAACTGCTTACTATCAGGAGGACCGTTCGTCTGTTTGCCACCGTCGTGGTATAAAAAAAACATCGTAATATAGTTAGGTTTTCAATATATTTGATTAGTGTAAAGACCTTATACCTCCCTAGTTGGAGAAGTGCGGGAAATCCATTTCTAGAGTAGGTACCTTTCAGCTTTCAACTTTTTACTAAGAGCTACTAAGAGAAAGAAATGTAATATTTTAGACTTACACAAGGCTTCGCTCCCATCGTTCTTTGTTTGGCCACTGCTCAGCTTCTATTAGCCGTACCGTGATGCTATATAAGCCTAAAACCTTTCTCGATAAATCTTTTCATCACTAAAAAAATTGTTTTTAATCGGACCAGTCGTTCCAGAGATGAGCGCGTTCATCCAAACGAACTAACAAACAAATAAACTTTTTAACTTTATAATATTAGTAGAGGTACCTACTTTTGGCCGCGGCTTCATGATTCATCAATCATGTTGATACATTCAACGTGTAAAAAGGACAATCAAACATAATTATTTTCAGTGCAAAATAACTTACTAATTTAAAATTCAATCTAATTTGAATATAAAAGATAATATACTTAAATAAGCGATGGACCGGCAGTAGCAATGTGGATTTCACTTTGTGGAATTTATATGTACTAGTCAATTGACTTACCATCTGCTAATGGTGAAGGAAACAATCGTGAAGAAACCCACATACCCTAGAATTCTATAGGTAGGTACGTCTGATCCACCAACCCGCACTAGGCCAGCGTGACTGGATTATGGCCTTATCCCTCTCAGCTCTTTAGTTAGAGGAGAGGAGACCTGAGCCCAGCAGTGGGACTTAATGGGTTGCTGATGATGATGAAGATGATGATACTTAAATATTGGTGCATATTGCGCCACTCAGGAAATCTGCAATTACATTAAACGTATAAATATTGTCATATCAACTATTTCTTTTTTTTATTTTATTGTACGCTCCCAAGTGTCCTTGATGGGCGTATGAGTACTTACAATGGTATCATTATTATCTACTATGAGTAGATCGACAATTACAAGAATTGTTTAGTCAGTGCTTAGGTAGCACTGACTAAACAATTCTTAGTTTAACAATTCTTAGTTCTTAGCTAGTTAAAGACGTTGGATTATACATTTTGTCTTCTATTGTATTTAATCGACTGGATGTCATTTAGATTATAATAATTATGCACTTTCACATTAGCTTTATAACTATTTCATTACTATTAACTAGAAAAGCGTGGCGTATTGTTAGCAAACGAACAATGACAATAAATAACATTTGACTGGCCTGTTGGTCTAGTGGTTAGTGACCCTGACTGCTAAGCCGGAGGTCGTGGGTTCGATCCCCACCCAGGACAAATCTTTGTGTGATGAGCATAAAGGTTTGTTCTGTGTCTGGGTGTAATTTATCTATAATATGTATGTATTTACAAAAAAAAAAATGTATTTAAGTAGTATATCAGTTGTTTAGTACCCATAACACAAGCAAATATAATTGCTTACTTTGGGACTAGATAGCGCTGTGTAAATGTGGTAGAATATTATTATATTATTATTATTATTATATCAGTTGTTTAGTACCCATAACACAAGCAAATATAATTGCTTACTTTGGGACTAGATGGCGCTGTGTGAATGTGGTAGAATATTATTATAGAGTTATACATACTGCTAACTTATTCTTATACATAGGAAATGTAAAAAAAAATATTCCGAAATAAATGAATTATTATTATTATTATAATAACTTTAAATACGCAATAAATATGCAAACATCATATAATTATGACAATGGTTTAAATACATATATTTATATTAGATTTAAGTAATGATAGTGAAGGTAAGTGTATAACAAAACATGGTATGACATTCAAGATTATCATTGTAATTTTCAATAGAAAAACATTAATATTTGCTTTATGTAACCAATGGTTTTACCCTTGAGAAGGTATAACCACAATAACAGCCAATATTTATGTAAAACATGTGCAATGTGCATGCATTATGATTTATATAGCTCGCAATAAATTATGTAGGACCTAGAACAATTTCTCTTAGAATATGTAACTTTAGGTTAAAATACAAAACCAAATAAAGTTGTAGCTGGAAAAGAATTTAAACAAGTCGTTGCTATCACATTAGCCGAGAGAGGCACCCAGTCACTCTAGCTGCTGCTGTTTCCGAATTAGCAATTCAATTTTTCGTGATTCCAAGGGTGCATTTCAAAGACCATTTCATCAGAAATGGGCCAATTAGTTGCAAAAGAGGAAGTTACCTTAGGCTGGATGGCAGAAGAATTATATGTGGCTTTCTTGAAAAATTTTCTAAATCTACTAAAGAAACACCACACCATATCTTTTAGTTTTGGACAAACACAGCTCTCTTTTGCTAATTGAAGAACTAAACTTTGCTAAGGAAAATGGCATAATAATGTTATCTTTCCCGCCACATTGTACTCATTGTGTACAACCCTTAGAAGGATCCGTTTTGGGCCTTTTAAAAAATATGTTGACAACGCAATGGATCAATGGATGTTAACGGCCCAGGACAAGCAATGTCGATATATGAAATACCAGGAATAATTGCACAGGGTTTTCCATTAGCAGCAACTCCCTCCAATATTGTTGTAAGGTTTAAAACCTGTGGAATTTGTCAATTTAATCGAGACATTTTTTAAGAGCACGATTTTATGCCATGCCAAACATGTCAGACAGACCACCATTTTACAAAGTTAAATAAGCAATATCGCTGTTGGTATTATATATGACCCCAGAATATGCATTTATAATTAAAACGCCACATTTGTAAGCGACCTCAACTTAACATTAATTTGCTAAAATTCTGACATTTGTATATAATTACATAAGTCTAATGAGGCTGTTGCGTCGAAAATTTAAATTTCTAAATGAAAATGCAAAATTATGTTGTCTCCCCTTATATGAGTACCTATTCAACTATTCACCAATGCATTAAATCGTAAATCATTTAACATATACATAGAAAGTTAATCCTATATCATAGTAGGCTTTACATATAGCACATATTATGTATATAAGGACATAAATTACACCTAATCATTTCACCTAAAATGCAGTATAATATTCTATGTAGATAACTATATCTACGTAGAATATTATACTGGGGAAAGGCGAAAAGGTTTTTTTTTTCAAATGCATCCACTCGCAGTAAAGATTGGTTCCTTTTTAAATAATATGTTTTAAGCCAATAATAATTGGGATCCATTCCGGTCCCAGTATGATAGAGTATATAATTTATAGGACAAATCATATTTTAGAATCTATGACAATAATTCAAATTCAAAAATCATCCATAAATCGTCATTTGTTGCATAGTTGGACCTACTCAGGTACACTCCTAGAAAACAATCAGGGAAAGGGGCCTTGATACCTAACCTCATTCATTGTAGAATACGATTATCCATAATAGCGGTCGTGGCTCTAATAGTAAAGAACATGATGCTCTGTTGGTTTTGCAATCACACTTCATATCGTAATGATACACACATTCAGTTATGACAGGTATTTCTCTCATACGATGATTGCTTCAGTACAGTTGTATTGCAAGTGCTATGTAGGCTGCGCTCCGGTGACTCTTATCTGCCTTTAAGTTTTATTCTTTTTAAGGCAGGTGTCTGCATTAAGAATGACGCTAGTGTCGTGCAGATTTTACAAACTACAATAATTAATGGATATAGCTACATTCAGACTCAAAGTAACTATTTATGGACTTCAGAAATGCGGGCATTGAGCCCACTAGCTCATATTCAGTAATAGTTTACAATTATTATTATAAAACATATCGGCTATAATATATGTACGATTTAAAATAAATTTTATTTCACACAAAAATAATATCGATTGCTAATTCATAGAACGTTTTTTCAACTTAAATCAAAATAATTTATAATACCACCGGACATTTTGCAATTAAGTCTTTACTAAAATGTAGAAAATTAAATTATAATAGGTATTTCCTAAACAGTTTAACGTGTGTATTTTGCAATATAATGCAATTTCGTTTTATAATGTCGTATTAATTATCGACTCTTTCTGCAAACGTTTCGTCATTTTAATGACGAAACGTTTGCAGAAAGAGTCGATAATTAATATTTAATAAAATATATAATATTAATATAAACTAATATAATAATAAAGATAATTATATTAGTTCAGTAAAATAAAATAAACTAAAACCGTCTATATTTCGAAATGAAACAATGTGAAGTTGTATCTACTCCCTTACTAATACCCAATTACGGAGGAGAATGGCGACTATTTGTCAAGCAAGCCTCCATCCGAACTGATGACTAACACCACTCTGCCAAAAGTGACAATTACTAAGAAGAAGAGGATATAGGATGGTGATCCTTGTAGCTCACAGGAGTTTGGGCTGGCTGGTATCATCATAGACACAGCTAGGCCTATGTCTTTAAAATAAAATCATACGTAAATCTGCAGCTTACAAACACTTTTTCTCATAGCAAGGGAAGTATTTTATGTATTCTAAATAGAATCTAAATATATAATAATATAATATTCTACCACATTCACACAGCGCCATCAAGTCCCAAAGTAAGCAATTATATTTGCTTGTGTTATGGGTACTAAACAACTGATATACTACTTAAATACATTTTTTTTGTAAATACATACATATTATAGACAAATTACACCCAGACACAGAACAAACCTTCATGCTCATCACACAAAGATTTGTCCTGGGTGGGGATCGAACCCACGACCTCCAGCTTAGCAGTCAGGATCACTAACCACTAGACCAACAGGCCAGTCAGAATATAGAAGTTATACATGTACATACATATATCAGACTACATATTGTCATTATGGATTATGTCTTCTGTGCATATCTTGCCGGACTATAATATTTACCACTAATATTAAACACAGAGTATTTAACAGTAGAATTTTCCAATAATAATATGTTCATGAATGCAACGTGCATAGAACTCAATTTTTGAAACAATACAACTTATAATTCAATACCATAATTTACCAATAACTCGACCTCACTTGTACGCGTTCGAAGTATTGTAATCGATTACGTTATGTTTATAAGGAAGGTTACAAAATAAATAATAGAACCGACGCTAAGTCGCCGCGTCATTATAAAAATTAAATAACTGACAGATTTTATTTAAAAAAATATGTCCCCTAAGTTTCAAAGAGGCCTATGTCCAGCAGTGGACTGCAATAGGCTGAGATGATGATGATGATGATGAAGTTTCAAATAAATTATAGTCAACCACAAATTAAATAGCTGTAGCAGTGTCCTGTTGTTATAATGTCATAATTGACAGCATTTCAAGTATATTGGCGCACTTCTTGTGACGTCACTACTGCACAAAAAGCTGTGCCAGACTATGTCAGACATTTATTTGTGATGTTCTTAACGAATATTTGCTCGGATGAAGCGGCAGGAACTCATTCTGGTAAAAAACTATACTTAAATTATAAAGCTGAAGAGTTTGTTTCTTCGGTTGAACCACAGAACAAGTAATAGTACTTACATACTGTTGAATGCGTTAATCTCGGGTACTACAGCCCCCTGATTCTGAGCTTTCGGAATATTTTCGGCCAGAACTGTCAGTATATTTAAAGTTAAAAAACAGAATGTTAAAAAAATAGATGGATGTAGAAAAAATCCTATATTAATCAGTTTTTAATTTTCTATACGGTAAACTAATTTCTTAAGTTGTAAAAATACGTCGTTCTAAGATTCGAAAAAGTTTACGATCCGGGAGCAATCCGATGAGTCAGAATCAGGGCCCAGGTCCGATTTGTGTTGGATAACTCATTTACAGAGGAAGGTTATAGACTATATAATATTACGCTACTCTGAGCAGTAGCCAAATCATTAAGTTGCCTCACATATTGGTTCAAAATAGACATTCCGTGTCTAAAATATAATTGTTCCAAAAATAACTCTTTCGGGGGGCGATCAAATGCTATTAATATTAGTCAACTTATAGAGGTATTCTTATGTAGTAACAACGTAACTAGGGTCTTATTATAAGCTGATAATGTCAGCCGGCCAGTTATTACGTAACGCAAACCCGAATTCTGGCTATGAGGGACTCATAAAAGCTAAACCTTAATAGAAACTTCTTTGTAGACTGTTCCTGAGGGCCATTCGAAATCTCGACATTCTAATAAGTCGATTTTCATATTGCTAGATTTTAAATATGTAAAAAATCATTAAGCTGGAATTATCGATTATTTGACAACGATTACGTGAGGCCTATGTCCAGTAGTGTCATCATTAGGCTGATATTATGATGATGATGACGAATGACGACAACGATATCAAAATAGGCTACCTAAGTCGAATGTCGAAATTTCGATAGGCAGCCTGGACCTAGGCCACCACGTATGACTCTTTTCCCCTTTCCACCTTTTTAGTGGCTTATCACAGATCATCAGAAAGATACAGCTCACTAATAGCGAGCTTTTAAACTACTTTCAACATCTGCAAATGTTCCAAATTGAAATTCTTGGTTAAACTCATATTCAAATGAATAATGGTTACTAGGTACACTGTTAGCAGAAAATATCCCGTTGTTAAATTTATGTGGAGTGTATTTACTTGTCCTCAATAGAAAAGTGACTGCGCGCCGCCGCGCCGTGGCGTATTTTGTGTTAAATGTTAGACTACATAACTTTGTATGATATTCCCTACATCATATTAGGCCCCCTGGCTAATATATTTGTAGGTAACCACACTGCCTGCTTGACATGTCTACTGTTGTATGGCATTCTATAGAAATGATTGCCATATCGTAAAGAGGCCGCTATGTAAAACATTGTCAAACAGACAAAAGATAGAATTTGTTTTAAATCGATGGCAAAACACAGACATCACGCTATTCGCTTAATATATTTAGTAGGGAAATAGATGCACTACGAATGGTTGTACCAGTGAATGAATGTCTCGAGGCAACCCAAGTACACAAATCCAATTTGAGCCCATTATACCTAATATTAGGTACCTACTGGTATAACAATAAAATGATAGCAATCATTGTCGTAAGACAATGATGTTTGCTTTTATCAGCAGTAGTGCTAAGCACGTGTGAGTTAAATTCCCTACATACGGTACCATAATTCAATATGGTTTTGTGTACTTGGGTTGCCTCGAGACATTCATTCACTGGTAGTAGATTATACTAAGTCACTGACTCGTACATTATAAACCCACATTAGTGCTGCTCTACACTCTAATGCAATAAAAATTCGTGGTGCTCCTGCGAATGGGTTGGTGAAATATCGTCACAACATGTTGATTTAGTCACACTTTTGAAGCTCCATACATTTTGTGAAATATGGTCACACTTAATAAATTTTAATAAATTGTGGTGAAATATCATCATACGCTCTTAAACAGCAAATAAATCTTAATAATTATAGTTAAAATGAAACCAACAAGTGTTCAAATATTATATAAACATATAACAGCAATATAAAACTGATCAAATCAGATGACCGTGACTGACTGTGAGGTACTTTTAAGTTGAGAAGAAAATAACAAGCTTTTCTAGTGTTACAGCATATAATTATAAGGTCAGATTTAGATTAATTTAGAGATTTTATGGGATTTTTAATATGAGTGATTGGTTTATTTTATAAAATGTTAAAATAAGTCATTTTTCGCCTCGCTACCTGCTTACGCTTAGGAGCACCATCTGTCTCTCCGCACCGTTGCTGCTGTGGAGAAAGTGTCGGGAGCCTTGGACACCATGGCCTCTCATGCAGTAGAAGTGCTGGCCGAATCTCGCGGCATGCTAACCTCAATGACATACTTCGTCGGGCTCTTGCCACCGCTGGAGTGCCAGCCGTTTTAGAACCAAATGGCCTGGCACGTGACGATGGTAAGAGACCTGATGGTATGTCATTATTGCCTTGGAAGATGGGTAGGCCATTGGTGTGGGACGCGACTTGCGTCGATACCCTTGCGCCATCTCATCTTCCAAATACAACAGTTTCCGCCGGCGCTGCTGCTGCATCTGCTGAAACTTCCAAGCGGCGCAAATATACCAACCTCGCTGGAGATTATCTATTTGTGCCGTTTGGAGTCGAAACACTTGGGCCGTGGGGTTCAGGTGCTCGCACTCTATTTAAAGAGCTTTCAAAGCGATTGTCCGACGCTTCCCGTGACCGGCAGGCTGGCTATTTTCTTGCACAAAGAATAAGCATTGCCATCCAGCGTGGCAATGCTGCCAGTCTGTTGGGCACTTTTCCCACAGACAATGGCAGCGATGCGGAGGAATTTTATGATGCCGTATTTTAATTTGTAATTTCCTCCCCCTTTTTTATTTTAATGATACATTTAGTTAGTTTTTATTTGTAAATATTATTTTTAAATTTAGTTTAAATAGTAAGTGTAAATACCTCATTACTTGAATATATTACTAATTATTCACCAGTAAATTCAAAGAATATATTATGACAATTGTGTAGTAAAATTATCAAATAAAATTTTGAGTTTTTTATCGGGTGTTTAATATGAGCTACTCTGGTATGTTTATTTTGAAGTTTCAAAGGTTATTTAATCTAAGTAATTGAGATTATTTTTATGATGTAAAATCAAGTATGATAAAGGCCTTATCTAGAAGCGCTCCAGTTTTACAAATGACAATTTACATTTACCACTCCAATTGTATGATGAAAAACCTCTCTCGTCTTCACGTTGGTAGACTCCTAGTCTAATGGGATGATTTGGATAGTTCTTGTCCATTTGGAGAATGCCAATAATAGTCATTATTGATATAAGAAAAACAAATACGCATATAAATGTACTGAAGATCACTCGTAGGATTACACAACGTAGTCGGCATTAGACGCGCTCACACAGAGCGAACAGCCACGCAAAGAAACTGTCGCCGATCGAGCAAGTATAGAAGCTGGTACGCGCGGCAGCATTCTTTTTTTGAATGCAAATAGCTGAACATTAAAAGCTGTGCTACATGGTTATAAACTTGCCTTCCACAGAGGTGCCCTTGTTGGATTCCAACCGTGTAGCCGGCTGTTGTAAACTAAATTTCATACAAACTACGCGAATGGCAACCAAGCACCCACCAAGGTCACTCTGTTGGAACGCAAGTTTATAACCGTGTAGAACACCTATAAATCTTAATTAATGGAATGTATGCAATCCGCTGAAATGATGATGTAATAGGCGGCACAGCATCGCTTGCTGTGGCGTAATTAGTTAAGCTTATATCCAGCAGTGGACGTCGCTGGGCTGGTATGATGCTGGTGGAATACAATTAGGTTACTGTACTATTGCGAATACTGCGATTCTACAGAATAAGAGTAGTGCTTATAATGTAAGAATAATTATAAGCACTTACAATAATATAATAAGTACCCTATATAATAATAATAATCATTAATTTATTTGAACTAAACAAAATATACATTTTAAATTTAACCCGCCAAACCATAAGACGGTTTGTCAGCGGGAAATGCGCTTGTTCAATACAGTTTTAGTTCCATATCACAATATAAGGTAAAGGTAATATATACATAAGTATACTTTAAGTTTTAAGTATAGAGATGAAAAGATTTTGTTATAACTTGGTTTAGTTGAGAGCTATGGAGTATAATGTCCACTCAGACCAAGATGTTTCGCGCGGCATGCCTTGTGTGGACGCGCTTATAATCACCTAGTATTACGCGAGTCAGAACCCGAGCTCACACTAGTGCCTAAGTGTTTTGTTGGAACCACGCCAATACGATTGTTTTTGTTATGCAATCTGTAATAACCTAAGCGATTATAATACACGTTTACAGTGTAGCCGACTTTAGATTGTCGTCGAGAAACTTTGTTATTAACGCTTCACATAAAACTGAACGTTATAAATTCGAAAACAAGGTTAATTTTCAATGAACGACACACATTAGAATTTTATTGTCATAAATCGATTTAATTTTATTGGAATATAAACCTAATTAAAAGGTTTATTAATTGAAAGTTGCGAAACAGAGTTTTATATTGTACTGTCTATAATAGTACGGTGGTGGTAAGTTTAATTGCATTGCATGAATGTTTGGATTTATTGTTATACACCAATTACCTCGTCTGTTTTGAGTGTGCAAAGATCATACTCCTTTTTACCTGACTGTCAGGACGTTTTTCGCGCGTATCTTGTATGTTTGTAAATTTCTTTATTCCCACGTTTCTTCCAAACGGCTGGATGGATTTTGACAATTAAGGTATCGTTAGATTCTTCTCACAAACCCAAGTGTCCTTATATAGGTATTAATTAAAAATTAAAGAACGGCGGACTTTTGGCGCCAAATTTAAGTAGTTAACATTTTTTTTTAACCAAACGTATCGAGTACAACTAAAATATTTGTAATTGTCATTTGAAACCCTCAAATGAAGATTACAAATATATACATATTTTATGTATTTATATTTAATCAGGAATAATAATTTCAACCATTTCGTCGGTCTTCAGTCGGGTTATATATATTTTTTAATGATTTACTTGTTACCCTAACTTTGGGGTTTCCCACGTACTAACATGTATTTTATAATGAAAATAATAAACTGGTTTATTAACCGACTTCCAAAAAGTTGGAGGATCTCAATATTAGTCACAATATATTTTATCGTTATGTATGTTCGCCCAGGCTTCAATTATTTGATTGCACATGCCTTTACACAATACTGAAATTAAAAATAATAATAATATATTTAGTAGCAAGGGTTTTACATCACAATTATATATTTTTAGGTGATAAGGGGAGACGGGGGACGACGACACCTAGCCCCACTTGTATACAGACATTGTTTAAACCACGTTCAGTCCATTGGGATAGCTTTAAAAAAATAAAACCAACTTCAATTGGTTTTTTATTTTAAAAGGCTATGTTATTTTCTGTTAGATAGACTACTAGTCAAAGATAATTGAACCACTACAGTTCATACTAGTATGAGTTTTATTATTATTAAAAAAACACTGAAAATTTTAAAGCACCCCCCATAAGAGATGATATCCTTGAAATGGCTTCACCAATTTTAATAAAACGTGTCTAAGAACGATCTCGATAATTTTAACTTTCAAACAAATAAAAACCGTATCAAAATCGGCTTATTCGTTTAGGAGCTACAATGGCACAGACAGATACACATACACATATAGAAACACAAACACGTCAAACTTAGGTATATGACACCCCTCTTTTTCCGTCGGGGATTCATAAAAAATAATAAACATTAAACTTGTATTGCATATTTTTTTTACAAATAACATTGAACTGACCTCAAATAAATCATCAGGGCCATTACGAAGGCACGTAGCATAAAAATGTCAGCTTTTTAATTTAACATTAAAATTCAACTACAGGGAAATAATTACTTTATAACCTTAATATTTTTTAATAATAACCGTATATATAAAACTTTGCAGTTTTATCGGTTCAGCTATTCAGTAGATTACAAAAATGATTCCAATTTAATAAGGTCAGAAATTTGTTAGCAATAACATCCCTCAGGTTTATTTCAAGTTTAAAAACATAATTTATGTACTCAATCGTTTACCACTAAAGTTAAGTCATCACTCATCGTCCGTAATAAAATAATTTCACATAACAATATCGACTGGCCTGTTGGTCTAGTGGTTAGTGACCCTGACTGCTAAGCCGGAGGTCGTGGGTTCGATCCCCACCCAGGACAAATCTTTGTGTGATGAGCATAAAGCTTTGTTCTGTGTCTGGGTGTAATTTATCTATAATATGTATGTATTTACAAAAAAAAAAATTATTTAAGTAGTATATCAGTTGTTTAGTACCCATAACACAAGCAAATATAATAGCTTACTTTGGGACTAGATGGCGCTGTGTGAATGTAGGTAGAATATTATTATATTATTAATAACAGTATGGGTCTGTAATTCAATCCAGATTACAATTGCAACTCGAATTATTACAGAGAGGTTAAGAGCATGGGACTCTCATGCATGTCTCGCCCTGCCTACATTGAGACATGCATTGATGCACGATTTTTGCTGCGGAACCTTAGTTTAAAATGCGTATGTTCATAATGTAGGTATAAATAACTACCACACTAAGTAGTTGCTCACCTGTTGCTCACACATGACTGACACAGTTCTATTCTCCAAATATCATCAATATACATCGAGTAGTTTTCGAGTAAAATGTCTTTGATATAATGTGTATGTCTTTGACATGACGAAACTTTTTGGATTACGTTTTTGCTATAAAAATGTACCTACAGTAAACAATAAAAAAAATAGTAAATATAATACGGCAAGTAATTATACTTATTTTTAGATTCCCCTGGTCTACAAAATTTTCAATTGATATAGCTTTTCTATGATTTGGACAAATGATACCAATGAGAAATAGTTATAAGTGTTTAATTGAGTAAAATTTAGCATTGTATTCTTATGTATGTAAAAAAAAAAAACTTAAAAAAATGTGCCAAATGAATCAACTGAATAAGCTGAATTTTAAGATTCACCAAGAATCTCTAGATAGGTACCTTACCTATGTTATGTTATTAGCAGCAATCTACACGAGGTGCAATTGTGCATAGACCCTACATAGCTACAACTAGGTATCGCGCGAGCGTTCCGACCAACTCCTCTTACAAGCTGGTATCTTGGTACAAATATTCAGTTTCGCTCCTCGGAGCAGGTATCGATTCGTGGAGTGTATTTTAGGTTGGCCGCACATGGACGACCATAAACTACCGTCCATGTGCGCCCAGCTTTATACTGCCGAGCGTTTTAACCAACTCCTCTTACAATCTGATGTCCTAGTACAAATATTCAGTGTTGCTCCTCGGAGCAGGTATCGATTTGTGGAGTGTATTTTAGGCTAGACGCACATGGACGACCATGGATTACCGTCCATGTGCGCCTAGCTTTATAGTGCCGAGCGTTTCAACCAACTCCTCACGCAGTCTAATATCCTAGTATAAATGCTCAGCATAGGTATCGATTGAAAATATTAACAATGGGAGACAAAAAAATACTATTTTGCGTCCAAATTATACAAAATGAATAGCTATTCCTACAATAATTAAGATTTTGGAGGCTTATTCCTAACTCCTGTAAATTAATATTGAAAGGGCATCGTGTAAATGTAAATATACTGTTAATAGAAATGTAAAAATATTATAAATTCGGCATTAAATACAGTAAATTAATTATCAATCGTTAGCTTGCGGTATTTAGAACTTATAATAATATAATGTTTGAAAACTTCATCAATATACATCGAGTAGTTTTTGTAGTAAAATGTCTATATACGGACGGACATGTTGAATGGGTTCTTTGTAGTCTGGGTGTACTTTGTGTCCGTTAATTGCATGTTTGTAAAGCTCCCCGCGACACAGGGCTTGTTCCCTAGTGCGGGGGTTGTCTTTAAAAAAAAAAAAAATTGCGCTAGTGGTCCCGCGTTCGACCCTCAAGATGGGTAAAATTTTTAATAGGTTAGATAGACTAGGTTACATACTCATGATACATTATATAAGATAATATATTACGAATATTTGTCATGACTCAACACTTTTAAGTTGGAGACACATAGTAGCCACCTACAATATCTACATGTAGGCTTGCTACGATAATATCCAAAACCAGCTATTTGCCAGCTGTAAAAGATTCCATTATCCTACAAATTTTTGCTGGATTTTTTCAAAAAAACAAGGCATATTAACCGCATGATCACCTTGTTTACTAGACAACACGTGCACTCGAGATCTTGGCTGGGCCGTTCATTGGAGACTAAAACAGACTTATAATTAATAATAAAATGTACCTAAACAATGCTACCACGGTAACTCTTAAAATAACAACAGCAACAACAGCATACACTTCTCTCCGCGTTGGTTTGTTTAAATGCATTTGGATAATACTCTGAAACATCTAGAATTGTGCCCTACTAAATATTTTTTATCAATCACAAAACACAAATCTACAGATGTTCTGTTAAACGTTACTACCAGGGGTACACCTTATTGTTTTTGTTTGTGCGTTGTCATCTCCAGATATTTAATTTCACTGATAAGAACAAAAAATATTCATGTTTGATAAAACTCGTATAGTATTATAAGAATCAGAAAGATTTGTATGTATGTATTTATTTTGTCAGTTTGCTACAGCATCTTCATATTTGTTGTATTTGTGTATTAGGTAATAGGTACTTCATTGTTTGTAGACAGTTTATGCATTCAATAGAACAATGGATGAGCAACTGTTACCACATGACGCCGCAGCGAGACTTCAAACTGTAGAGATAAGTTCCTTGACAAGATTGACATGTTATTTTTAGATTATACTGATAAAATGATAGGGATATCATGATCTGTCATGATAATAGTGTCTTGTGTGGACAGAGTTGTTCGGTGATGGACTAAAGACGATTGTGTTGGTTAAGTGATCATTTTTATGTTCATAATTCTGTGTTTAGAATAGTAAATGGTGATTAACTATGGCGAATTTGCTTAAAAGGTAAATAAGTTACTTACATATTTATAACTAGAAGCCGCGCGAGCTTCGCTTTCGTCGTTCTTTATTTGGCCACTGCTCAGCTCCTATTGGCTGTAGCGTGATGTTATATAGTCTATGACCTTCCTCGATAAATGGGCTACCCAACAGTAAAATATTTTTGCAAATAAACAGCTTTATAATAATAGTTAGAGGAGTATTAAAAATTAATGTGGAATTATTATTATGGTATCAGAATCTGAGTTATTCGGGATTTTAGATATCCACTACTGAACAGAGACGTCTCTTAAATATTTTATTAACAATCTTAAAAATAGAGATCCTAATCTCGAAAATAAATAATTTTGATTAGATTAACTTTTGGTCTATATTTTAGTGCGATACAGTTTTTGCATTACTATTAATTACAAAATTTTATGATTGTCAAGCGTGACCTTATTGAATATTTGAATAATTTAGCACTAAAGAGTGTTTTAATATTGTGTATGTAGAAATAATTCAATAACCTTGCATAAAGTTTTCTGAACAATGTTTTATTGAGTTGAGAACTGGTTTAAAACGTCTGGTGCCAAATGCATTCGTTTCACCTCTTTTCGATAATATTTATATAAACTGCAGCACTGCTTTGTAATAATTTGTTTATTGAGTGACGACGTATTCGTGTTGTTTTATACATTATTATAAAAAAAACACAATGTGATGAAAACTATGTACCTACTATATACTTTATAAAAACTGTGGCATTTTTCTGCACGATTTAATTAACAAATGTGTATACAGGAAGATATTATCACATCGTTGACTCCACTTATAATCAGTTTATAAGTGTAAAACGATAAGACAGAAAGCAGACTACAGGAGTCCACTTTAGGGTCCTGATTCTGAACTGTGTGGAAAGTTTCTGTCCGGAAACGTCAGTTTATTTACATACAAAGATACAGTGTAAGAAAATAGATGTTAAAAAAAATCAGTATGTAATTATAAGTGCGATACCTAACTAATTTTGTACCATTACGATAAGCCGTAAATACACAACGTTAGATACGAAAAAGCTTACGATGCGGAGCTTCCGAGGGTTCAGAATCAGCCATCTGAACATAAACGGAGACCTGGGACTACGAGTACGAGCAATAGTGTTTACTCGTATTACAGAAGAGTTCATTCTGTCAGCAGAACAGTCAATGCAAAAGTGCAACGCCTCACGTCTCGACAATCTAAGTGAAGTCGCGATGTACAACAGTACTATTATTTATTCTGTGGTATAACTAGTCTTATGTGCATAATATTATTCTTTCTTCAAAAAAACATAATACTCCTTTTTTGGGCAGTCGTGTAATAATGTTTGGCTAAATTCAGAATCATACATTAGACAGTTTATCTGAGAATCGTTTGATACGAACCTTATCAATATTTCTCATCTAAGTAAAATAAGATAAATATTTAGTTATCTAGGTTTATGTGGTATCTAACACCTATAATTCGTCATTACTTACGTGTCACGCCTTCCTTGTTTTTGAAACGAATTTTGTCGTATTGTCATACTTTATTAATCTTGCTGAGAAAAATAAATATACCTAGGCAGTTATTATTTTTAAATTGGCTAAATTTATATAAAATATACGTGTTTCGAAAGGTTTAAATTTTAATAAAATTTTACTATGTTGCTTGATAGATGTCCCGATGGGAATATTGTTCTTACCTATCATGAGACCACAAGTTTAATTATTTATTTATATATTATTAAGATCACGGACTGTTCCGTGATTAAGATAATAAACTTAAACAAATCAATAAAATTCGTGACTGTTTGTAAAATCAAAATAACAACTTTTTAGAACATGCTTGTTGTTATTATGAAAGTATGTGCGGTTCGAAAACTAAAAAATTATTGGCTGTCTGTTTGAGATAAATTCCGAAACGACTGAACCGATATCGACGGGATTTCCAGTGTATGGCAGGGTAATATCAGAAGGAGTATCTAACTTAGTCTACCTTGCTTTAAAAAAAAATGTGATCTGTAAAAAAAATGGAAAAAAGAGATAAGTAATAGAATGCGTGATTAGATTGTTCGTGCGAAAGAAGTCGCGGGCTAGTAATAAATAAATTTTATTATGAACACAAAAAATTTAAAATTAAAGGCAGGAAAACGTATAAATAATATTATTATTATTGATTTTAGCAAGTACTGGTCTAAATTTAATCTAGTGTTCAATAGATATAAATAGCTTTATTCCTTTCCAACAATATGCATATAGAATATGTGGAAGCGGGATAGCAGTAGCCACTCCAGGTCGCTCGCAGACGTGTTCAACACCAACTAAACGCGTTTATTTAAAGTAGTCGGTCACACGCGACACTTCGCGTGGGTACCATGTATGTATTATTATCAACACAAATAACTCATTAATTAGTATTGCGAAATTTTACCTTCAACAAACTCGTAGGAGGGCTGCTGCCAATAGGGTAAAAGCGCTAAATATCGGCCATGTCAACATTTTTCGGCATATAACTGCATGTATCTTTGATATTCCTGGCCTTTGATACATACTTGGGGTATTTTTATGCTATATGTTAGTTAATTATTCATTATTTCGTCTTATTTTGTTCAATTTATTCCCAGTTATTTTTTTATATTTTTTTTTGTGCAGAGTTGTCAAAAACCCCTTAAATCGGCCTTTCATGCCAAAAATCGTCCGTTTGGTTTCCTTATATCGGCACGTCGTTACTTAGAAGGGAACCAAGCAGAATTTTTTTTAAATAGCTAAAATATGTTAAAAAACTATCAGCTATTAAATAACAGATGTTTTTCTTTTACTAATTGAATATATAAATGATAAATTTTAGCCAAATAATAATAAATCCATAGCAATTCTAAAAAGCTATTTTAGTATTGCCGAAAATTTAGTTAAATTCTAAATACTGGCTGATGCACGAGTAAGAAACACATCTCTCATAAATTGACCGCCATGCGCCATGGCCAGAACAATAGTTTGTACCTTTTATTCACCACAGCTGGTGAATGTTGGAGTAACGAAGAGGGGTTTTTTAGTTTATTTTAATCCCTAACCTCGGCCGGGCTTATATTTAATAAAATAAATAAAATAACAATATTATTTCTTTCTCACACGTTTGTAAATTAATCAAATTAACGATATAAATATTCATTAGATATTGAAATAACAAAAATATGTATAAAACTTACTTCCCACCCATAGCTGATTCCGTGAATCTGACTACAAAATGTATCGAAATTCGGGTTTTCGTACAGGACTGCAAACATTTTCTCACTGAGCGTCCAAGCGACGTTTGACAGCAGCCATGTTTAATAGACTTTTGCTCAATGAAATAAGGTATCATTTCGCACGAAAATTAGGCTAATAAAGTACAAATTTTAATAATAATTTCAAAAAGAGTGTAAATGGCCGATATTAGGCAGTGGCCGATATTAGGCGACTTTAACCTAATTGATTTTTGTTGAGACTTTGGTCAAATATAAACTTGTTAGTTCTGTGACATAAAATAGAATCGGTATTCAAGGATTGAATGAGAATTTAGTACTTGCTGGGTTTTGGCGGAATTATTTCGAAATTAAGAACATAATGACTGTGTAAAATTAAGCACAAATATAGAGAAAGTCCAAATTATAAAACGTATTATTTTTTGAAATATTCGTTCCGCGTCCGAGGAAGATTCTTATGAAGAATAATACGACCGAATAGAATCAAATTCCAGGCGGAGAGAGCCCCGTGCGACATCAATAATAATATCGATTCACGTATTGTATTCAAGTTTTATAAACTTCGACAGCCCGACTCAGTCCACAGAGTCAAACATTCACGTATTATATTATCAATTATCATAGATTTGATGATTATCTTTTTAATGCAGTTAAACTAATACTCTCGTAAGTTTCTCTCGAATTAAACTGTACCTAGTTTATACGTTACGTTATGATCCGAATTATGTAATGACTAGCATCGCCACGCGGCGCGGCCTCGTCTGCGTGAACCACGGTAAATTATATTATGATAAAAGCTTGTATTTTATTCTGTAAAGTTTCGTCGAAATCAATTCACTAATTATTAGCGATAACTTTACTAAAACTTTCGCGAACTTTAAATTAGTAAATAGTAAAATTCAAATAAAACTAAAATATTATAGGCACAGTTAAATAATGGTATACAGAATTAGTATAACCTTTCACAACAATTAATTTATATCCTCTGTTACTTCGATGATTTAGAAGAACCTATTAGGTACCTGCAATACTACGACTTACCCACGTGCATACGGGGTACAATTAGATAAGCCATTTAAACAGCCAACAACGTTATAGTATGTTGTTTTGTACATTCGTGGAATATGTGGGGTTTAATCTATTTAATTAAAAATTAGCGCAACTACAGAAAGTTTTCCTTAAACAGGAGTTATTTATAAAAATATGATGATGACTGATGGATGATTCAATTGATGTAGATAGGTACTACATAAATAAAATATGACACAAAATTGAGACGTTGCCATTCATAAGTACAAACGCTCTTAACAGTGCACCTACAGTATACGAAGTTTCATATTTCCTAGGCTTACATATCAGGTTATCTGTTGAAGTACGCGAAGCTACAAGGTGATTGAGTGATATTTTGAACGTACGACAAATATAATTGTAGGCACTTTTAAATTAATTTCCGATACTTAATCCTGACATAAGACCTTGGTATATTTACAAGGAAATTGCTTCATTAAAAAATTTTATGAAAGTAAATTTTATTTTAATAAATGCAATTTATTTACGTCCAATATATAATTTAGATAGCTGTTTCGATAGTAATTACGATATTATAACAGTTTTACAAAAAACATCGTTGCGTAATCTTTTAAAAGTTTTTTAAATTAATATCAACTCTAGTCGTAACAAGTACTTAAACAAATTAAATATTAAAATAAAAAGTGACATCAACCTCGAAGAAAAAGAAATGAAATACGTGTAATTCCTAAATAATATAATATAGAGAATTTATACTTTGAAAACAGGGTTGAAACTTTAAAATCAAACCAAATAAAATTGATTGAATTTGATTTTTATTTGATTTGATTGAATATGAAACTTTTATATATACCTATACCTACATGTATTAATTTCAAGATACCAGCAAAAGTGCTTGAATGTGTTGTGTAATTTTACCGACATGATTATTTGGACCGACCTATATGATTACAATATATCCGAAACGTTTACTAATTTCCTGCTATTTCTTTGATGGATATTGCACACGGCAAAATAAAATTTATGAGACAGATATAGGGTGAAATACACATTTTATTTTATTACATAAAACAATCGACTTCCTAAATTTACCCAATACTATCGGAATATCCGTTTACGACATTGTCAAATTGCGCCGATTCACTTTTATCGTAATAAAATTACGTTTTGCATAATATAAGGTATAATCCATTCGTTTGTATGCTCTAACAGATACCACTTAAGCAATTATGTTGTAAATGTATGCTTTCACTACGTGATACTTTATTTTGTTACCAATCATGAAATAAACCTTACTCTAAGATAAGGATCTTAGAGTAAGGTTTACTCATATTATTATCCATCCGTCCGTAATATATTAGGTACCTATCTATTAGAATGTCCGACGACTGTATGCGAAAGTGTTTTTAAGCTAGCATGAAAAATTAACTCAATTACCTTAATTTATAGGCAAATCTATGTCTAATGGTGAACACAAAAAACTGAACAGTGAATTATAAATAAATGTAATAAGCATACCGCTACTAAAGTTTTGTACACGTAATTACATCTTTGAATCGCAAAGAATATTATTTTGTTTGTAATTACTACGTAGGTAATGATTTTACTACTTGTAGCTAGTGTATTACTAGCAACAAAGCAACTTAAAAATGAATATACTATAAATATTTAATGACTACATGAATGGGATAACAATCAAAAGGTGGAAGGGACTTTTCTGTGATCGGACGCAAATTCACAGGTAATTTATCCGAGATTTGAATCAAATTTCTGAAACTGCCTTCATAATAATATGGTTAATACATTTTAAATGTCTTGAGAAAATGCTGCCGGCCACACCGATCCTGTGGATACTAATAGGATCCAGTAATCTTCAGCTAGAAGTGACAATATAATTACATAATATAAGAAATTCTGTCTTTCAGACAAAGACATTATAAATAATCTGAATTTTATCCTATTCGTCCTTCAAGTTCAATTTGGCTATTTTTATGTGGAATTGGGGTCCTAATTCCAATCCATTTATTTGCAGCAATGACTTTATATGTTCGAATTTATATTATTGCTTCAATGATTCAATGAAATTTATTCAATTGTTTTTAGTATTACGTTCTTGTCCCCCAGTTTGTGTAGTTTCTCAGATTTTCTCTTGTATTGTTACCACTCTCTTTTTACCCGACTGTTTATTGTAGTAATGTAATGATTGTGTTGTTGCTTTCCGTTGTGCTGTCAGAGGAATATCAATGGATTTCTTCGTAAGTCAGCGCTGCAGGTGCCTACTGGATATTTCGCATGAATCGTGTCATGCGTGTTGGTTATATTCATCAGTTTGAAATTAAAATTCAATGGAGCAATTAACGGACCTTTTTAAATGATTCTGAGAACATTGTGCATTTTTTTTTCATTGCATGACCAAGGCTTAGTTCTTCTTACCTATCTAAACATAATTAAATATATCTTCTACTAGAAATCGCGCGGGGCTTTGCTCCCGTCATTTTTATTTAGCCACTGCTCAGCTTCTATTGGCTGTAGCACGATGTTATATAATAATATAATATATTCTACCACATTCACACAGCGCCATCTAGACCCAAAGTAAGCAATTATATTTGCTTGTGTTATGGGTACTAAACAACTGATATACTACTTGAGTACTTTTTTTTTTGTAAATACATACATATTATAGATAAATTACACCCAGACACAGAACAAACCTTTATGCTCATCACACAAAGATTTATTCTGGGTGGGGATCGAACCCATGACTTCCGGCTTAGCAATCAGGGTCACTAACCACTAGACCAACAAACCAGTCAAGTCAGTCTATAATCTTTCTGGATAAATGGGCTATCCAACACTAAAAGAATTTTTCAAATCGGACCCGTAGTTTCTGAGATCCTAGCATTCAACCAACAAACAAATAAACTATTCAGCTTAATAATATTAATATAGATTACTAGAAGTCGCGCGGGGCTTCGCTCCCGTCGCTTTTGTTTGGCCACTGCTCAGCTCCTATTGGCCGTAGCGTGATGTTATATAGCCTATAACCTTTCTCAATAAATGGGCTATCTGAACTAAAAGAATTTTTCAAATCGGATCAGTAGTTCCTGAGATCCCAGCGTTCAAACAAACAAACTCTTTAGCTTTATAATATTAGTATAGATAAATTATCTTGAACATGTGTCGTTAGCTGTGGGAAAGTGGTTGCCATGCCGTTGTATGTGTATGCTATGGTGTGGGTTCTATCCCCACACGGAACACACTTTGAGCGGTCAAGAGATAGCGCTTCCGGATATTGATATGATTTTACATTTTTAACATTGTATCACGTCTTCAAGCAGATAAGAGCACTGCAAGAAAAGGAAAATTCGATACAAAACCAACTTTACCAACCCGTCTGGCCAGCGTGGTATAGTAGGCTAAACTCCCTCCAAAATATTTGGTGGAGACCCGTGATTGTAATGATGATGATTATAGTAAATATTAATTAATTAACCATAACATACTGTCCCAGTTTTACATGTACTTATTATGTTCACAACAATAGTTGTAATACATTGGTATCCAAAAAGTAAATATTACACAACGGCTAATAGGCACAGCCGACCCATGAGCTGGCACCTAACACTGGACGGTACTACGTAGACAATAGGTGGTATTTGAAAAGGGCACTTGTGTAAATTTCATTGACCCGGTAGAGAAGTACACTGCATTACATTAACGCTCTGTTATTTTGTGGTTAGACGGGTGCTTCTAAACTGTAAAGGATTTCATTCTATTAGAAAATGGAACAAATAAAATGCATTTTATTTCTAAAAGCTATATAATTCGTTTAAAAATACCCTTATTACTAATTAATTATATTATTTTTTTACATATGGGGAAACATAACCTAAACATGTAACTAGGTGAAACGTTGATACACATTATATATTTGTTAATTAAACTGATACCCCTTATTTCAAATTACGGACTAATTAATAAACCAGGTTTAAATTGACATAAGCCATTGTTTTAGTGTCAAAGTTGTCAATTTAAACCTGGTTTAATGCTTTATTATTATTTATTATTGGTTATTTACTAACATAAGTAATAACATTTGTATGTATTTTGTATTTTTATGTATACAATGTTTCGTAATAGTTTGTGTAGTAGTTTATTGAGTTACACTTAACAAACTTACCTAAAAATTCAAACATCAATCCTGACAAACTTATGCATTTATGTTACTCGTTACATTATTGATTGCCAAAGATAATTATTATTATTGTTTCATTGCATTACACGTCATTATTGCGGGAGATGCATGTTAATTTTAATATATACTCAGGTAAATAGATTAGAAACTTCTCTCGTTCCAATTATTCAGTCAGCAGTCCATGATGATGTGCATTCTGGGAGATCAATGGACCATGGAGCTAGATGATTTGTATTACAACGTATACAGATACATTATAATTTCCGTGATAACCAACAGAGAGCAACGAGTTATAACAGTAAACATGTCTGCGGGTAAGGAAATCTGTTTTTACTCAACTTTTCTTGGAAAATAATATAAACATAACGCAATATAGACTTTAAACAAGTATTAATTTAAAAAACTTAAAAGTAGCCCCCGACAGTCAATGAATTCGAAGAATACACTGGTAAAAGGTCTATATCTATAAGCTTTGATATAGAGATTTGGTGATGAATACCAATATAACAAAACCTTGCACTTCAAAATCGGTCAAGCTATTTAGGTTACAAGAGACAAGTGTAGCCGCGAGCAATAGTTAGTAATTGAATTAGGCTAATTAGCTTTCATCCGATACCCATATTGCGATAAAAATCGTCTGTTTTGACAGTTTACGTCCGCCATATTGGTTTTTTGTTGACGTCACATAGCTTATGACACTCGGAGGAAAAATACAAAACTCCACTTCACACTTTAAAATCAGCCGTTTAGGCTACAGAAAGTCACAATGGAACAGACATTCCCACATACATTCATACATATATACATACATACGCGCGAAAAACATTACTCTCCTTTTCGGCAATCGGGTAAAAACATACATTTTAAGGGTAGACGCCCCGCGCGACAGCTAGATACAGATAAAGTTACATTACTAATAACTAACTTAAATTACTATTAAAACTAAAAACTAAATATTTACAACCTAACAAAAAAAAGGGGTAGACTACTCGTAATTAAAAAATGATATCATAAAATACTTCACTCCACGTTGGATGGCAATGCTAATTCTTCTTTGTGAAAGAAAATAGCCAGTCTGCTGGTCACGGGAAGCGTACAAACGCTTTGATAACTTAGAATTTTCCTGGTTAATTCTTCCGAGCTATGGACTGAGGACAAAAAAGCTGGCAGACTGACATCAGAAATTTTGCGAACGCCGAGCCAGGCTCGATCGTACAAGGCCACAATGATGACAAATTAATGATGATTGACAGTGTTAAGAATAATTTGGTCTATTTTGCCCAAAAGGGTTTAATGTTTAAAAAAGGGGGATGATCTTAAGGCACGTGTGAATGTAGGTACAAAAAGGCAGTGACGAATGATTGTAAAAGCCGATTGTATGTTAATTTTGTTTAAACGATCCAAAACATTCATTAGTGCCGTAAGCTCCCTCAGGAGCGCATCTCCAGCTTGCTCTCCAGCAGCTCTTGTGTTCCCGGCACCTGAACACAAGGCATCTTTGAGGTGCTGTGGTGTTAAGCCGTCGGGGCCGCTAGCATATCCCCTCCGGAAAGAGCTAACAGCATTATAATCGTCCTTGGCTGCCACACTGAAACAATCAAAATTAGAGTCAGGTGGATCATGGAAAGAGAGGTCCACCTTTAGCACGGGATGCTTGCTCTGCAAACCTGCAACTGTGTCTGGAGAGCCAGGCGCCACCACATCACTACTAAATAGAATACGCGATGCTCCTCTTATATCACCTTCACTTAATTTGGATTCTACATATTTAAATATTGAATTTTGACGACTAAAACTAAATTCTGAAACAGTAATAGGAATTGCATTCTGGCAATTATTTTTAAATTGGGACTTTAAAGATTTTTTTGAGTTTTTAACATAGCCCCAAGGTAAAAATTTTCAATTTTAAATTAAATATTATAGGTATCTTGTTTGGCATTTGTGACAGCTACTACAGAATGTATAAAATAACAAGTAAATATAATTAAAAAAAATTAATAACTCGACTGCAAAAAATCAACAGAGAGTAACGCACTAAAAAGATTGAAAAATTATTGTAATATTATTTATACCTGATTAAATTTAAATACATAACATATGTATATATTTGTAATCTCCATTTGATTCCCTTTATTTTGATACTCTAATCGATAGGTTTGGTTAAAAAAAAAATAGAACTACTTAAAATTTGGAACCATTCAATTATGTATAATCTCTTTTTGAATATATGTAATCTCCTTTTGATTCTCTTTATTTTGATACCCAACTTGATAGGTTTGGTTAAAAAAAAAATTAAACTTCTTACAATTTGGCGTCAAAAGCCCGCCGTTTAAACCTATCTAAGGACACTTGGGTTTTCTAGACGAATCTAATAATACCCTAATTGTCAAAATCCATCCAGCCGTTTGGAAGATTCGTGGGAATAAAGAAATTTACAAACATACAAGATACGCGCGAAAAACAATACCCGTCCTGACAGTCGGGTAAATACTTATTTAATTAATTTATTATATTTTATTTGTATAAATATTTCATTTACTTTTGTTTATATAATAAGAACAAGATCCGCGGGCTACAAGTAAACGCTCGGAGGGCCGTGTATTGGCTGCGTATTATATTATTATGACATTTTCTAGATTCGCAGCCATACTCATTCGTAGTAGGTACGCCTTGGAGCATAGCTACCAAGATTAACGTCTGCCTTTCATCCTTTCTTTGAATTAGATACTGATGTGACTAACAAAGCCCTCTAAACTAATCTGCTTATGCATGCATACCACAGATACTTACACGCTATTATGTTGTTATTTACTTATTTCCCGGAGCTAGAAAGAGCCTTTAATCCAATTATGAAAACTAGGTAAAGAAGTCAACGTGAACGCCCTATAATAATCGTTAGAAAGGGTGACAATCAATTTGTCGGCGAGCCGGCCTGTCCTACTGTGGCCTCGATGCATTATTACATCACTTACATAACCTACGAATATTAAGCTCTCACAACAACCATTAGAAAAAGATAAATTTTAAACATAAAATTGATGGCTATTGATTGTAGTTACGCAATCAATGCAAATATGGTGTTAAATTATAATTCACAGCGAAATTAATCATTATTTTGTATCATTAGAGACGTTGTTTGTGTCTTTCTCGAATATTTTATTTGATTTAGTGTAAGAGGTGAGTATCGGACACTAATAACTTATGTATCTGTGTTGGTTCTTGAATAACATTAGTTTTTGATTGACACTGCTTCGCACCAATTATGACCTTTCTCAACTTTAGATTTGTAGTTTTCTTCGCTTAAAACTAGTTATTTAATTAAAGTTATTATAATAAACACGCGTAAGATAATATACAATCTTTTTAGTAATTTTTAGCACATAATTATTGATTCCTTTATAGTCAACTCATCAATTCTTTTGTAACTAGAAAATCGATTTTATCTACGGTTTTCGATTACATAATTATTCTTGTAAAATATGCCGTGAGTCGTCCTCTAGTCATTCAACCGTCTAGTGAATAACCGAATATACATGATAATGAATTTCACGCACTATCTTTCGTGACAATGTTTGTCGAGCAAAAACATGAATGCTTGAAAAAGATAATTCTTGGTTGTCGTCATGTGGTTACTGCGCCTGCGACTCACTAATTACTAGACTGGTGAGCAATAAAGAGGTTTTATGTACTGTCGTGACGCGAGTTTTAACAAAACGATAACATTTTAAACATTTTGTATAGCCACTACCATATATACTACCATATATTATTACAAAACTAATAAGTATTGTTATAAGGAATGTAGAGGGAATGATAGTCTATTACACCTGATTAGATGGGTTGGTATAGGGTTTTTTGTAAATTTTCCTTTTCTCGCAGTGCTCTTGTCTCCTTAGTCACCGTTTAACGACACCTACGGGTTGAGATGGGGTTGTGACATTAGATACATATTAGTATTTTTCGGTTATTCATATGGTTTGTTATGTTATCAAACCAAAATAAAGTCAATATTATTTTCTATTCGTAGAATTATTCTTATTTAAAAAGACAACGCCCGCCTTTGAGTAAAAGCCTTGTTGTGTACAAACATACAAATACACACAGACTTGAAACAAATATTCAAATAATGATAATATATGTATAAAATGGCGATTTTAGTGACGAGGCGACCACCTTAATCGCTGCGCCACGGTGCAGTCTAAGTTGCTTTTCCATCCACATACTATGTCCCATTGGACTACGAGCAAATAGAGAGAGTACCTGTGTTTGTTATTTTGTACACAGATGGTTCATCTTCGCTGGAATTAGGCGCCATGACCTAAATTGGTCAGGAGTTATTATTGTAATGAGATAGTCCATTATTTTAAACTAGCTTCTGACAGCACAAACGGCCTTGCGTCTAAATACATTGCAGAAAAGCATGCATATACCAGCCACAGAACAGAGGAAGAGGTTTTACCGACGACTGAGAATCGAAACTAGTCGGGAGATAAAGTGATGCTTTGTTTTATACGACCCCACATAGGACAAATATTTGAGTCTACTACAAAGTGCTTCCGAGTTTGTTTGAACATTAAGTCATTTAATTTTAATGGTAGATTGTTACACGCAACAAAGGGAAATATATATAGTATGGATATACCGGGATAACGTACCACGCAATTTGTAGGACAATATGACTCTTCAATTACATAAATATTAAGTAAGTAAAAATAAAAAAATCAGCTGGTTAGTAATCATTTATGATGACCTCGTTTTCGATACAAGTTGGAAGGGTCCCCTCCTTCGATCAAACCATTGATTTTTAGGACCATATTTTTTTTACTTACTTAATATTTATGTAATTGAACAGTCATATTGTCCTACAAATTGCGTGGTACGTTATCCCGGTATTTCCTTCCCGGTCCGGTATACCCTTGCTACGTCTGTTAGCTACCACAATCAAACTTTTGGAATACGAAATTATTGGGTGTCTCATCGAAATGAAGCTACTCACATAAAATTCGCTTGATAGTAATAAAAAAAAAAATTGGACCAGGGATCCCGGACTAATAGTTTTCTTTAAAAAAAATATATACTTACTTTCAGCTACATGAGTCTCTATAATTTAATTATCCTACCGGAGTATTTGATTACTATCCATCCATTCTATTGCCGGTCATGATGCGGTTCAGTGGGTTTAGGGAGGCCCGAGCACATCAATCAGCGGGTCATCGGCTCTTCTGTTTTATTTATAAATATACTAGCTACTGCTTGAGGCAATGATATATCGCTTGATTAAAAGCCCATGTCTTTCTCCAGCCTTCCAACTAATTCCTATGAAAACATTCACGTTGATCCGTTGCTTCCTTGTAATGTGAAAAGAAGAAAAAACACAGTACATAATTATGCATACACAAACATTTCTGTATTTACAAATAGCTCGAACACCTAGCAGGGCTATCAGATGAGATATAAACTGTTCGAGCCCAATTATTAATTTATTAAACGAAATAGACAGCTAAACGTATCAAAGCCAAAAGAATGTTCTACTTTTGCATCTTATCGAGAAAATGTTGATACTATATTATTATACATAATCCTAATGATGTAAACAACAAAATATTTAGACTCAGACAGTATAAAAAAGTTCTATATATATCCACTTGCAGTGTCGGGATTGTTCCGGCTGGCACCACCTTGGTATTTGCTAGTTCATATAAATACATTTCAAGTAGGTTTAGTATATTTCAGCTTGTGGTTTGATCAATGGAGTTCCAGAATATTGTCTAATAGTGTTGTTTGATGTCTAATATAATATAAATTTTAATACCTATTAAATAAATTCACTATGATACTATGATCACTGAGATAATTTAATTCAACTAAATAGGTATACTCCGTGTGTATACTCCGTGTAGTGACGGATTAAGAATACATAATGTCAATAGCCCATCTCAATCCGTGGTTGTCGTAAAAGGCGACTAAGAGTGTAAACCTTAAGCAGACCAGAGTACTGTACTATGAGAAAAGGAAAATTTGAAAGAAAACCCTATACCAACCCGTCTGGCTAGCGTAGCATAGTAGGCTAAATTCCCTCCACAATATTAGGAGGAGTGGGATATTTATGGGTTATAATGATAATGATGAAAATAGGTATATAATTTGTTTTAATATGTATACGGTATACCTTTGTAGCATAGTGATTAGATCACACGGGCAGACGACTGAATGTGAGTTCTTCAAAAACGCGCGTTATATAAGACTATTTTAAATTCACTTTGAAGGCTTCTTTCTACTATAACTGTTCCCAGGCATTAGAAGCCTTCAAACAGGAATGAACTCTTGTGAACTTATAATACGGGGAGTCACTTATTTTTACATTAAAGTTTACAAACATCTTGTAGATAACTCGTAACAAAATGTATCTGAGTAAGATAGAAAAAATACATCGAACAAAGCGGTAGACTAAAAATACATTATATTATTTTAACCAAACGGCACCTAAATTTAATCTAGTTGATGTTTGATATTATTAAATTAATTTTAAAGTAGCACCCTTTTATCTTTCTGCCGTCAGACAAAAATAAACTAAAACAGTGACACTATCACCACCTGGTGAACAATCAACGAAGCTTAAACTTTAAACATTCGCGTCCAATTGCATCCCAGTTTACCGCGATAGGGATTCCAGTACCAGGCGGTTAGCCGAGAAAGGAGGTTGCTTAATTTCCTATAGATCAATTAGGTAGGTAGGGGTTCTTGGGTTCTCGATACGTCAAATGCGCTGTCTGGTTAAAACAGCAACACTGCGCATCGGTGGGCAGTCCTTGCAAAATTCACCCCTTACCCCATCCCCTTAAAATAATTATGATACATTTCAACGATGTTGTCAAAAAAAGTGGTTATATTACAAAATAATTAGTTAAAACTTAGGTTATTGCTCTAGGTGACGTCACCAAAACCTTATTTTGTTGTAAGAACTAAAATGTAATCTGAAATTAATTTAAACAGTTTCGGGTGTGGGCTAGCAGGCGTGACATACGAAAACTTCTTTAAATGTTAGTGGCGGCCATGTTTATATTTCCAGGTTCCAGAAAGCATTAAAGCAGTATAGAATGTTTACCGACCGTACAATAAAGTACCTACGTGTTGATTTTCACACACGTCACTGTCAGAATCATGTCTTTTACGCTCGCCATTGACATTAGAACTTTTTAGTGTGTGAATTTAAAGTTATTATATGAGTTGCCAAATTTCACTCGTATTATATTATTATTTCATTGTTTTTACCCGACTGTCAGGACGGGTAATGTTTTTAAATATTCAGTTTGTAATCGTAAACGGATAATTACAAAATATGCATATCCGTGTCGGCTCATAATACCTAATATGATGATAACTATACTTGGGCCGAATTGGATGAAGAATTAATAGGTAATTTCATTATTACAACCCATAAACGTCCCACTGCTAGGCACGAGTCTCTTCCAAATATTGTGGAGGGAATTTAGCCTACTATACCACGCTGATCAGACGGGTTGGTATAGGGTTTTGTTTAAAATTTTCCTTTTTCTGGCAGTACTTTTGTCTGCTTAAGGTTACTCTCTTTGTCGCCTGTTACGACTCTCACGGGATGAAATGGGGTAGTGACATTACGTATTCTTAATCCGTCACTACACGGATAATATATAATTATAGTCACTCACACTATAATTATATATTACACACACACACACACACACACACACACACACACACACACACACACACACACACACACACAAACATACTCGTATAGTATGTTTAACGGAATATAATAACGTTACTCCTCCAGCGTTGCATACACTCCTGTTGACATAAATTAAGTTTAAATAATTAATTTTACCAATGTCAGACGAAAACTTGTGAATTTCTTGTCATTTGAGAGATGAAACTTAACAAGCAATAGCCATCCTCTCTGAACGTCTTCAACAATCATTTCTTTCTCATTGGTTTTTACCATTCATTCATTACATTCTAATGGCTTTATATAACTTCAATACAACTGTCATCTGGCACAAAGCTAGGAAACTCTAGCTTTAATCTACTAATCGACAGTTAACCGAAGTAAACCGGACATAGCGTTTCTTTATAGTGAACATAAAATCATTACAACAAAGAAAGCCTATACGTTTCTAGTAATCAATCAAGTGGCAGTAAAAACAAAAACATTATGATTTATAGTATCTTTACAAGAATTAGAATAACTATTGTGCTGTGGGCATTTTTATAGTTTTTTCTGAAGGTAATGTGGCCTGACTTGTCGTTAGTAGATAGTGTTTTTTTTCCGATATTTGCAGATATTCCTGAATTACTACCGTCCAGCTGGTCGTCTACAGGATTAAATATGCACTGTTGTAGTTAGCAGGCTTTCATTGCTTATAGTAGCTTAAAGTAATGGCTTTGCTTCGCCTGATTACAGCAGCATAAAAGTGACGTTTCAATACAAACTTAAGATGTAGATAGCGCTTTTTAACTTTTCAAACATTATATAAATTATGTAGTAGCCACTTAGGTATACGATAGGAGATATTAACATATTCCGTCACTAAGTTCACGTACACAAACCGAAAGTAAAAAAAATATCTACGTACTACTTAATTAGAATTCATTCGATCTTCAGAAATTTCTACAAAATGTATTCAATAGTTTAACCATGAAAATGTAATAGATAGACAAACAAGGTCACTTTAACATAACCAGATCATTGACTTCGAGGTCTTTTACCGTTTTATATTTTTTATTTGAACATAAACTAGGAATGACATAGTTTTTATTTTCTCCTATTTTCGTTGTCGTCTCATCAGTATCAGACTGCAGACGTTCATTGTTCTTATGGTTCCATAACAACTTCGACAGTTTTCTGTCAAATTATTAATTATCTTCTATCTCAAAGTTTATGTTTAAATTACCACAGCACTTTCATCTGGAACGCAATTTAAGCTCCGCCCATTAGGGGGGCAAAACATGGCTCCAACGGTTATACTCCTCACATGTTCTACGTTCCTAGTGACTCATGGTAAGTTCACGGCGAATTTAGCCACAACTGGCCTCACACGTACTAGGCAATCATAATCCAAGAGGAGATGTAAATTCACGCTTTAGAGGTTGACGGTTAATAGCTGAAACGTCGTATCGTTAAACTTGAATGTTCTGTGATATGTCGTTTCAATTTTAATCGGGACTCACACAAATAGAGGGCACAATGTACTAGAGACACACTATGAAAGATAAAATTGGCGCATGCGTGCTTCTGTAGTGCCTTCCTTGTTCTCAGTTTGTTAGTTTTCAGTGATGCAAGCACAGCCAGTTAGTAAACACCTGCTGTATAAAAACGAAATAAGTATAATACTCGTACCTACTAGTCAAGTTACAAAGTCTGTACTTGTAGAAGATTCTGACGACTACAATATTGAAAACCAATCTTTGAGGCATTAACCTTAACTGAATCAATTGTTTTGTGTACAAACATCCAAATAAAATACAATTTGCGGAGAATAAATTGGCAGGATAATGAAACAATTACATCATTGGAATAATTGTCTAATCGTTGTACTAGTTGACAAAGTTTCGTGTCACAATAACAAGTGGAGTTTAAATGTGTGTACAGCCAAACCAGTTTCTTAAAGTAAAATCTCTCTCTATTTGATTTTCCATTTAGATTACACTGCACCCAACTTGATCCATCAAAGTTTTTATCGAGGTTTACACATCTGATAACTCCGATATAATCTATCTTCCTGCAGGAAGCCTAGGTGGAAATTACAGAAGTATATATTATGTACCTATATAAACATAATTACTTTCCGGCCTATATAATGCGTAATGTTGAAGTGATTTGTATATTTCCCGACAGAATTAAAATTACGGAGAACTAAGCTCAATCAGTGGGTAAACCTACGGAAATTAGGTTATAATGGCAAATAGGAAATAGTTGATATAAAAGTGTCAACAAATAGGAAGCAAAGTAGTGTAAAAAGTGTTTTGTTTGTAATATTGAGTATATAAGTATTGAGAAATTTTAAAAGGGTATGATAAACTAATGTGGTGTAATGAGAAACATAAATTAAATACATAGGTATTTTATTAAAACTGTCTCAGTAGTGCACCTGGATTACGTATGTATGGAAGTGGTCCTAGGTTTAAACCTCGAGTGGGTAAAATTTAAACCACACATATTGGGTTTTGAGGTCATTTAATTCTCAGTATCAAACCGGAATCTGAAGAAGTCCGAATTTGGCCCGAATATTGACCCACATTTCACACGTTATTATAAACCTATTCACATATAGTAGGGGCGAGACTATTATCTTCTGGGGGCCTTGATATATCCGAACAAGAGGATTACTGTCAAGTCTATACGATAATAATAATTATAATTGCTTTTGGTAATATAAATAAAATTTATTTGACTCCATAATATCATACAATACACTCTACACTTACCGGTGACAAATCATAGCTGTACTACAATAGTGCAGCAGCAGCTATGATTGGTAAATGTCTCATCCCCTAAATTCAAATTATTTAAGGACCTCTGCGTATTGGGCCTGTGTTCCCGCGTAAGCCTTCCAAAAACACGGAATTTCCCTTTCTTCACGGCTATACTTCTCACCTTAGAGAGAAGTATAGCCGTAAAGAAAGGGAAATAATAATTTTCACATTTCAAATAACCGGCCTAATACTAGGAATTTCATGACCGAGTATATATAATCCAGGGCCTCTCACTCACCTAGCACTCGTATACTCCCGCTGGGCTACTGAGGCAACAAAATAATAGTCTGCTTTTACATACGACTTTTACGACATAAAAGTCTCCTGCCCACAGTTAATATGGTCAGGACACCATATAATATATGTAACAGATACGACCTTGACATTCCAATTTTGTATGACGCAACAATTTTGACCAGTGCGATGATCACCTGTCTTGCTGTATATCGAAACTCAATGAATCTAAATGTTGAGGCTAAATGCAAAAGAGTTTTAGTAGATTGTTTTAAGTATTTCGAAAGAACAGAGAAGATCCGCATGTTTTAGCATTCATTTATGTTATTACAGCGAATTTCATGTTTTTCCTCTTCGTCTTCCTAGATGCTAAGTGGAGTAGAAAGAGATAGAGTCACTACACAACGACTCTACAAGTTTTTTATCAGTTAGAAAGGAAAAGATAATATTGTTTACTTTATAATGGCTTACCCGTGCCCAGCGTGTCTAGAGAACTGTACGCATGAGCTGCTGATGATGCTGTGTCCGTGGCTAGGTTTGAGGCCAATGCATACAGATTTGCTGTTGACACGAAAACAAGAAGAAGTTTGTCGACTGAATATTTAATCTGTTTCCACAGTTTTATTACTCTTTCACATTAGCTGCGTAAAACGCTTGTTTTGTTTGCTTTATGAATTCGGTATGAGTTCTTTGCACGTGCGTTATTCAAAACACAAACTTTTAAACGCCGATTGTGTAACAATGCTTAGTACAACATCAGATCATGTGCAGCTATTGCGGATTGCTAATCTCGCTATTCGATGACGATTACATATAGTAGGTACATGACACTCTCACGTTAACTATGTACAAGTAACGTTTTTTAGGACCGTTCACCTCTACAGCTACGTCAAAAACCGTCCCGCTTCTCATCATTATAAGTAAATAACCGTATGCATTGTTAGTGCCAAAATTGTAGTAATGAAAATGTATTTAGTTATTATGTTTTCGAAATGTGAGTCATGGACGTCTATGCAGTGTTTCTCTCTATTTAATAGCTCTTACATTTCTCTTTCAGCGAACAATAGATTGTAAATAGTTTGTGAGTTGATTTTAGAAACAGAAATTGACATTAAGGTTTAATTAATTGTGAACTAAGACGTCTTTCTACTACCTACCTAAGAATCTACGAGTATAGCAATAGCAAGAAAATGTTCCTTACTCTCATATGGTCATAGTTCATAAACTTTTTTTGATAAATTTAAAAATATAGTCTTTAGAAAAGTTTAGTTTATTCAGATCCTAAGTAAAGTTAACCAGCATTACCAGGAGTGAATACTGTTAGGAAATGTGGATACTAACACGTAAAGAGGCCTGGTTGAGATTAAATCCACCAAACACAAAAATGTCTGGTGACAATAAATTGACCTTTATTCTCAGTTAGTTATGTTTGCACACCAATACTTGCATTTTGTTGAAAATGTTAACTAAACAAAGCTGGGCTTTGACAAACAATCGAGATAAGTTATCAACCGCCAACCAAGCAGCAAGGTTACAGCACGTCTAATTTGTAAACAAGATCTCACTAATCCTCATTGTCTAACATTTTCATTGTATTGTACACAGGAAACGTGTATCCATTAAACGTAATCACACGGCTGGTGATGATGGCTGAATCAAATAAAACAATAAATAGATATAAAAAACAAACAAAATATTTAACGACACCTTTCTAACTGTTGCTAAAGATCCGAATTTAAACAATACATTGCACACTATTTACAAAGTATCAAGGTGCCCTAATACCGGCCACTTTTATTTGTTCAAGTTCCAAGTGCTAGGTGTTCGCTCACGGTGCAGGTTCTACTGACCCAGTTTATGGCATTAGCGTCTCCGCGACGTCGGCTATCAGTCAACCGGCTGTACAGTTACATTGTAACCGCTGAGGGATCGGAAACTCGATGTAAACACCCGATACAATGATATCGCCCGATACGCCTAAACAACTTTCCATTGACCAAATTAGGACGATTTTCTCTGTGGACTCGATTTTTGTGTCCCTGTGGACGCTCGATAAACGCTGAAAATAGATAATGTTCTGTATTCTAATCGTGTTTCCTGAGATAAATTAGCTTTCTCGTGATCTTATGCGTCGCAGCGTTTATTTGCCGGGGTCAGTGGTACTCATTAGAAGAGCGACGCTAATATAATTACCGCGACCTTTCTATTAAAGTCAATTGAGCGTCACAATGTGGAGTATTAACATATATATCTGGTGTTTTAGCATTACCTATATGTTATTGTGAAATTACCGTTAGTTGTATGTCGGCGCGTGATACGATGTCGTCAGCGAACGCTCATTATACCAATTGGCGTGTAATTAGGAACACAAAAGGTATCTGAGCAATCGATTGTGGGGACGCGGGTGGTTGTCCCAAAGCCGTTATTAATTTTCGGTATTGTTACATAAAGACAGCTGCAATAATACCTTAAATAATTCAATTTAACGTGAGTACCTTATTTGCATAAAACTGCCCGCACGGTAGTCGACGAGTAGGTAGGTACGTACTGTAATAACGTATAATTGGAGAGCGTCCGACGGCACCCAATTAACTTTGCATTAAAATACTTTCCCCTAACTCAGGTATTATTCGTGGTTTCATAATAAGACGATGATGATCATGTGACGAAGAGGGGGTAAGAATAGTGAAAGCATTCGCTTTATTGCCTTCACGAAAATAGAAGTTTAATAGTAGGTACTGATGGTGTCGAGTAGCTAGTGACTATGTTGAACGCATACCAAGACCTTAAAATGTTCAATTAATTCTAAATGTCTCTGCATAATCCAGTAATTTTATGCTAGGTATACCAATTAATGCTCAACTTCAAGAAAAATGATATGGAGAAATCTATTCGTAATTATGTACCCAACAGCTTTTAATAATATGCAAAACATTCGTTGAACGATGAAGTAAAATATGACTTATATAAGACAGCGGAAGTGTAACCGCGCGAACGTAGTAGGTATCTGAACTTTACTTATCAGGGTACCTACCTACCAATGTACCACTCCGCAGTCGTGTAGACCGCAAACATAGGTACTAGGAAACCGCGAAATGAAAGTTTATTCTGAACAAAGAAATTGATTTACTTCACCATAATTCATTCATTCTCGCAACTAAACGTAGTACTAAATCGAGTAATACTAGTACATCTATAAAATTAAATAGTTATATAATAATATATACAATGGTATCTAGAAAACCACTTTAACTATTGGAATATTGATATATTTGGTATATATAGATGATGATGATGTATAAAAACATGTAAACGCAACCGTCATAAAGCACAGATGCACAGCTTAATTAATTAAATTGAGTTATAGCTGACTCCAATTGACCAAGACTTGAGAGCAGCTGGTGACCCGTTTGCAACACTTGATACCATTAATTTATCATAATAACTTGCTTATTGAGAAGCACATCATCGGCACTCCTCCAGCCAGCCCGGATCTATGGGGGAAGGAGAAGGGGGCAAACTGCAGCCCCTGTCTGAGCGGCAGATTCAGGTGGCACCAAAATCGTAAAATTATTTTTTAATAAATATTACCTATATACAGGGTGTCCCAAAACTCAACGTCAAGCGGCTACGGGCGATGGTATAGACTGTACCTGTTCTGAAAAAAAATCTATGTATTTAAGAGCTCTAGATCCCATCAATTTATCATAATAACTTGCTTATTATTAACCAGTCGTAAAATATCTGAAAACACTCAATGTGCAAGTCTTGTACTTCTAAACTACTACTAAACTTAATTATCTTGTTTGAATATGTAACCATAAGTACCTTGCATGCTAGTTGCAACCACCTCGAAAGCGCTGCGAGTGTGTACGATGGACTGCTACCGCCCGGTTTGATCCCTAAGTCGGGTAATAATGGTATTGATTTTTTCTTTCTTTAAATTCTTTCATTTTCTTATTTTTATTTTTAGAAATGTCTCCAGTTATTGGCATGAGGCTTGTCCCCCAAACAGCTGACGAAATATACGTGTGCTGCACCTCTGCCTGTGGGTAAAAGGTGTGGAGCTGTAATATATCTGTACTTACCTAGTAACTATATTTTTATAACGAAATGTTTATTAATTACAACGATAGAAACTATATTAAACTAAGGATATCAACTAACTTAAATTAAAATGAAAAATAAACAATATTTACAACCTAAACAATAAAAAAATAAAATATTAAAAAGTGGTGAAATAATTAAAAAATGGCATCATAAAATACTTCCGCATCGCTGCCACTGTCTACCGGAAAAGTTGGCAGCATTGCCACGTTGTATGGCAATGCTTATTCTTTGTGCAAGAAAATATCCAGCCTGCTGGTCACGGGAAGCGTCGGATAAACGCTTGTATAGCTCTTTAAAAAGAGCGCGAGCACTTGAACCCCACGGCCCAAGTGTTTCGACTCCAAACGGCACAAATAGATACTCGCCAGCGAGGTTGTTGTATTTGCGCCGCTTGGAAGTTTCGGCAGATGCAGCTGCAGCGCCGGCACAATTTGCTGTATTTGGAAGATGAGATGGAGCAAGGGTATCGACGCAAGTCGCGTCCCACACCAAAGGCCTACCCATCTTCCAAGGCAATAATGACATACCGTCAGGTCTCTTGCCATCGTCGCGCGCCAGGCCATTTGGTTCTAGAACGGCTGGCACTCCAGCGGTGACAAGAGCCCGACGAAGTATGTCATAGAGGTTGGCATGCCGCGAAATGCGGCCGGCGCTTCTGCTGCACGATAGGCCGTGGTGTCCAAGACTCTCGACAGCTTCCCCGCAGCAGCAGCAGCGGTGCGGAGAGACAGACGGTGCCCCTAAACGCAAGCAAGTAGCAAAATTTTTTTACCTTCCGAGAGCGTATTTCTTCCACCCAGTATAATACCTACAATCGATATATCGATTGCCCTCGGCTTGCTGACAATCGATACCTATTAAAACATCCCCTACATGCAAATATCAAGGTCACATAACAGAAGGGGAGCTTCACAGAGTACTTTTACTCAGAGAAAAGATTATGAGTGTTTATACAGTGTCATATTTCATAGTTTTTAATTTATATTCATTAATCGGAGCTATATTTTAAAAGTAATGTTTAGTACACATTGGAGAATTACCTACGTGAAAATGTTTTAAAAAGTAAGTATCTATCCGTAATGCTTTCAGTTATTTATGCAAGTTTTTTATGTATTAGGTCTAAGTTCTTTTAGATTTCCCTACACTTAATACTAGAAGGAAATAATAGAAGTAGAAAATCAGAAAAATTAACTATTATAGTTTTTAGCTAAATAAGTACATTAATAATTCGATATAAGTAACTATCATTTGCATCAACAAAAACCAACTGTTACAGAAGTTTCCACTATTGATAGCGTTCTACTTCCATCCAAATACGTGAGCTACAATCGATACTCTACTGCCCCAGAGTGTAAACGCTGCAATCGATAAATCTATATATCGACCGTTCCTATGTGTCAATGACCTTACGCTTACTAGAGTGACAATCAATATATCGATTCGTCACCAAGGGGACACACTCCCCTAAGCGTTCATTTTCAAGGTCAAAACCGAGGGGAGTTTTCCTCTATAGAGTGCTGTATGTTTAGATATGGCAATAATATTTATTTTATGAATAAATGGAGGGTACTTTAAAAAGTGTCAATGGGTTCGTTTTAATTGTGGGAGTAACACTAGATATTATCTAAATAATAATTTGACATACTTTCGGGTTTTAATAAATTTTTTTATTATTTCATCGAACTGTAAGGACAATCAATTTATAAGAACGCGTTAAGATTCTACCAAATGATTTATTAACTTTACTGACATCTGTTGCATTTTATCGGTTTTGTATAAACAACTAAGTAGATATCTAATATCAAATCTTTATCAGATCGCTGCATAAATAATTCTTTAAGTTACGTTTAAAGAATTTACGAAGGGTCTATTAACTCTCTCGGCTATATATCGATTGTTTTTTTTAAGCTATAATCGATACATCGACCGTCACAAATCTCCCCTACGGGTTCATGGCCAAGGTCACAAGGGGAGTTCGCTAATGCCACAGACTATTGTATATTTTCAGACTGATAAAATACTATTTAAATTATAACAAAATAAATTGTTATATACTTAAATGGTGTGAAATGCTGGAATGCAGGTGTTTAGGTAGTCAGCAGCTCGCGTGCCTTTAGCATTTCGCTTGAAATTACGGCTCATTTTAGAACTTTACATGAATAAAGGATAAGTAAGCCGTAAGATTTTTTATCCTACAATCAGACTTTTGTTTTTGGTAGGTTATGTAGTGTACGCCGAATTGGTATTTGCACAAGTATGTAAGTATCAAGTTTCGTTATAAAATATTCTTACGTTGTATAAGCAATTATAATATCTAGAAATGTGAGTCAAACTCCTTATTACATACAGCAGTTCTTCAGTAAGAACTGGATGCAACCGGTGATAACCTAATTATAATTAATTAACTGTTAATTAATTACAATAACGTTTAGCGCTTACGCTCGGGTGAGTATACTTGTAAATGTTGTTATCATCGAGGCCAGTATAAATATGAACTAAGGTTACGAATGCCGGTACCGAACCCACGTCTTTTAGTTTTCGTTTCTTGTATTGTCAAGGCCGTTCGCTGCTCACGTAGGTGTCCAGTTTTTGCCTTACACAGAAGTGCTCCAAAAGATCTGCACTTATTTTATATATTTGTTGTGTAAAGAATTAAATGCCCGTTCGTTTCGTTATAGGTTTTATAATTTCAACCTTGTTTTGGATTATAAGCATCCTTTACTTGATAAATGTCAAACAATTATACAAAAAACCGCCTCTTTAACGGGTTTAACGGACAATTAAAATGGATATTTTTCCTTAGCTGCTATCAGCAAAAATAATAAATAAATAATTACTATATAGGTAGGTATCCTTTGTGACGTAATCAAAACTTTGTTACTAAAATAATTAACGTGGGGTATAAGCTTGTGTGGCTACAATAAATATATAGGTACACCAGTGGAATCAAAATTAATCAAATCCACTACGGTTATGGATCTCTTAGAATAATATATAAACCAGTGTTCAGTTCCGGGATGGATTTCATTCCACTCCCAATCCCTCCAATACCTTGATGAGACGGTAAGCTCTCTGTCAGTCACAGCCGTGACTGAGGCAAAACCGTCATCAAACCTATCGTGTAATGCATCATTTAAGATTATATCGCCGCGTCGCCGTCGTCGGTTTCATATACGAAACCAAATAGATTTACTACAATCGACTATCGGTAAATTTCGACATATGTTTTATGAAAATTTAAAGTAAGTAAAACGTTTCATTGGATATTTAAATTGGTAAATTCAAATTTTTGAAAATCAATTCTAGTCAAATGTTTGAAAATTTACTTGACAGCGATTGTGGTCTCGACTAAATTCAATTTCCAAGTTGGTCTTCTGGGCCCCGATTCCTCCGATCATCGTAAATTTAGTCGAATCTTAGAACGAAGTACATTTACGGATTAAGTTAATATAAAGGTAGATAGAAAATAGGTTACCTAACGTAGGTAAAGAAAATTTAAAACTGAATCAAGTTAGATTTTTTCTACCACATCTATTTTTGAACTTTAAATGAATTCGACATTTCCAGCCGAAAACTACTACTAGTAACTAGTTCAGAATGATAACAATCAATAGATCAGGTCTATTGAAGTCATTGACACATTTTCCTAAGCCCAGTCCCCGGGCGCAATACAACAATGGGTTTACCATCAGTCATGCAATTAATGGAATGGAAAAACCTCATTGTTTCACATTCAAAGCCGGTCAGTTTAGTCCCGAAGGTTTTATTACGAACATGCAAGAGTATCAATTAACTGTGCCAACCGAATACTGTTACATGATATGTTTAACCAGTTTGCATAATATAAATGGCAATGATAGGCATTGTGTTGGTAATCTAAATAAATATATGTATCATGTTACTTGTGACTCCTGTCCTACTAATATTATAAATGCTAAAGTTTGTGAGGAGAGATGAATGTTTGAATAATTAGAAGTAAGTAATATTTATTATAAAGTAAGTAACAGATCAAGAATACATTTTGTCACTACTCCATTTCAACGTAAAAGGTGACTAAGGGAGAAACACATAAACAGACAAGAGCACTGCGAGAAAAAGAAAATTCGAAAAAACCCTATACCCACCCGATCTGGCCAGCGTGGTATAGTAAACTAAATTCCCTCCAAACTCTTTGCAAGACACCCGTGTCCAGCAGTGGGACGTTTCTGGGTTGGTATACTATGGTTGTAGTGATGAAGTATTATTTAAATAAAACTAAGTATAAATAACGTCGTTGCGCTGATATGATGATGATGATGAAGTATAAATATTAAATTTGACCTCAATGATTAAAACTTACAAATTAAACAATAACTTTAATTTGTTAGTTTCATTGCGGTCAAAATTTTATTTTAAACAACTTACTATTATTACTAATATTACAATACAATCTACAATCTCAACAGGCGAAAAAATGTCTACAAGACTCAAACTTTTCGTAACAACGTTAAACATAAGTGAATTACTCATATCTAGTTTGTTTTTCTCTGCTGTTTTAAACGTCACTTAAATAAATTTTGTGTGACTAATAAATTCATGTATATCTTTTCAGGTAAGAATCCAGAAAACATACACCAATCCGTGATTGTTGGACAGTTAGATTGGTAAGCTAAAAAACTGTTGAGAGCCAATGACCTAGATCAAAATGGCGTTGATTATTTGATTAGTTGCCGATATCACAGTAGGAAGTTAGTTGGCAATTCCATTAAGAATTGCCGTGAAATTATTTTATAAAAGTGACCTCCAGTTGTTAGATAATATAAAAGAGAAGTTAAAGTACCTAATATCCATCGTCTACTTATTTCCTATATCTACTTTGACAAAGGCCTGCAGTTAATTAATTTATAATTACAGCAGTTTATACCTAATTATTTTTGTAATAAAATTATAAATTATCATGGTGTTGCTTACACAAGCCGTAGTTTGCTCAAGACCAGACGTAAAAGTCTAGCTCTTGCTAAAGCTTATAGATACGAGTTAGACGCGCCATTTAAAAAACACAACTATGTAAAATTTTTTTTTTTGTTTCTTTAAAAAGACAACGCCCGCACTAGGGAACTAGCCCTGTGTCGCGGGGAGCTTTACAAACATGAAACTAACGGACACAAAGTACACCCAGACTAGAAACAAATATCTATGAATCACACAAATATTTGTCTCGTGTGGGGATCGAACCCACGTCACCCAGCACCGCGATGTAGTGGCGAGGCGACCACCTTAACCACTGCGCCACGGTGACAGTCAAAAATAAATTAAATTGGAATATACTCGTAAAATAAATGTCGTAACAATGAGTACTTATGCTACCTATACCTATAAAGCTGATGGTATTATCCTGAAACACGTAATTGTATTTCCCTACCCACCAATTGTCAAATTTTATAAAACCAAATTAATATTTCTTATACGTTACGGCAATGATGCAGATCGTTAAAGTTAACGTGGCGTGGTCTTAAGTAAATTAATCCCTTTACGTGAATTTATAATATTTTTTTATAAAAAATTAAGGATTATTTTACGATAAGTCAACCTTTCGATCTTTAAAGGGAGAGGGATTGTTAAATCATCAATTTCGTAATTGGTAACATTGAGTTGATCATGATAGCCCTCTGTGTAATTTGCATAATCACCAGCAATCGGCCACCGAAGCCCATTCTTTTCTACCATCGACGATATTTTAATTTAAACATCGCTGTCATCTATCATCATCATCAGTACAACCCATTAACGTCCCACTGCTGAGCACGGGTCTCCTCCATAGAATGTGGAGGCAATTCAGCCTACTATACCATGCTAACCAGACGGGTTGGTAAAGGGTTTTGTTTCAAATTTTCATTTTCTCGCAGTGCTCTTGTCTGCTTAACGTTACTCCCTGTTGTCTGCTTACGTTAACCCACGGGTTGAAATGGGGTAGTGAAATTATATATTCTTAATCCGTTACTACACGGGCAGGCCTTTAAATATTGTTCCTAAATTAGTCTGTTCGACGATCAATTTGGGAGAAAAATCTCGTGATACCCTCTCTTGTATTGTTTGTATTTTCTTAAATCTTGTTGACAAATGCAAGTAGCACTAACTTAATCTACATCTAACCTTCTTAGAGCATTTATCATCCGAACAGATCTCGTGATAATGATAACATACACATTGCTATATAATATTATATTACGTCAGGTAAATACATTCTGGGTATATTCCACTGCCTTTAGTTTGTCTAAGTAAGACTTTTATGTTATGATACCTAATATTAGATTATTATTGGCCTCTAGATACAAACTTAGCGTATGATGATTCAAGTATTGAATGGCAAAAAGAACGCGTAATATTACAACCACAATAATTATTGAAGTTGTAATCATTATTGAAGTTGTAATATTACGCGTTGTTTTTGCCATTCAATACTTTTCAACATCTAACCAGCAATAAAACATCAAAGATTACGTGGGAAAGTACCTATTTATTTATTTATACAAAACTTACATCTATCCATACAGGCTAACCTAATTCGATAGTAATAGTTTATTAAATTTAAATGTAGATAATCTTTTTTTTAGCCGAATGAAATGCATTGCAAGTTATGTAAATCCAAAATGTAGGTATCTTACGAACTTTATTATTTGGATTCCTTTTACATCTGACATAACTTTTAATTACGAAATCATATAGGTACCTACAGCCAATTAAATACAATCTCATTTCACTGACGTTACGACTGGCGATCTAAATGAGTACTACCAGGGGCGGACCGTGAGTTTGTGGGGCCCTCGGCTGATACTACTCGGGGGCCTGTCTATAGTTTATAAACTTAACCATAGGTATGATTTTTTGTAATTCACAATGTTTTCTATTGACCCTTATATCCGGGGACCTCGGGCTGCAGCCCCTATATAGCCCCTATCCGTCCCTGAATACTACATTCACCTCATCACCATAATTTGGTGCCTGACAGTGGTGATACACAAATTATGGTTAAACTATGTTTATAATCTATTATTATTTTGTATTATGATGTCTGCAACTGTTGTTGGCATCCTAGGCCCTGATTTTGAATCGGCGGATTGCGCCCGGATCGTGAGCTTTATCGAATCTTAGATCGAAGTATTTTTACGGCCTAAGTTATTTATTCTTATAAAATAGTTTTTCGTATAGAAAATTAAAAACTGATTCATATAAGTTATTTTTTCTACAGCCAATTATTTTGTTAACATTGTGTTTTTTAAGTATAAGTAAACCGACAATTCCGACCGAAAATTTTCCGACAACTCAGTATCAGGGGGCTGGTCGTTTATAAAACTCATTTTAACACAAGAATACGCATAACTTTTGTTTATAATTTTGGAATACGCAATCATTCGCATTTGCAGCATTGTGAATCTATACAACGAATTTATCATGAATGATGATGAATGTCATATTTTATTTAAATATATTTACATTTTATTACAAAAAGACATTAAAAGGTTTGTAGACACTGCTGCAATGTCGGCAACGCGCGAGTGATGCCCCGTGGTAAGGTAACTATTCAACAACAGACAGTCATATTGTGATGCTACATCTAAGCTAGCCTGGAGATAGGCTTTATCTGTTTACAAACCAGAGGATTTGCGACAACAGAAAATCAGGACATCCTACAGACATCGTCTAGATGTAAGTAGGTGCTCGTAGTTATTATACTACGGTCTTGCAATAGATATACGAAAATCGCCTTCTTTTACTAACTTGACCCAAAAGGTAGAAGTAGATGGGAACTATTGACAATTGGACACGGCGCCAAAGACTTGTCCTCGTGCTAACGGCTTCAAATAGGAAATTTCGTCATAAAACCAATTTATTTTTCTTTCTTTTTGTCCGACACGCACGAGAAACACGTTGTTGTGGCAGTGCAAGGGCCACTGCGACCTCTAAGGCTTCTATGGCGGTAAAAGTGACACCGAGAACAGGTGCGGTAAAACCGCCTTGCACTATTAATTGAAGATATAGCGGTCTATAATAAAATGTTATTAGTTTGCCAAAGATCAAAACACAGGTATTTCAAATATCAACTATCGATGTAGACAGTTTAAATTTTAAATAAACCTGTTTTAATTTCGTAGTGTCATTGTATCACCTGCTCGTAAAAATAAAATGTTAGCTTAGCAATAAATACAGTAGCTCTAATATGTTTATAATTACATATCGGATAAAGTAGATATAGATACTTAATTTACAAGTATTAATTTAAGAAACCAAAAAACCCAACTGCCTAAAAATAGCCTTCGACAGTCAATTTAGAGCTATGAATTCGTAGAATACACTGGTAAAATGTCTATGGGCTTAGATATAGAGATTCGGTGATGAATACGAATATTGCCTTGCACTTCAAAATCAGTCAAGCTAATTAGGTTACAAGAGACAAGTGGAGCCGCGAGCAATAGTTAGTGCATATACACACATACACATAGCACACGCGTTTTTCCTCGAAGGGGTAGGCAGAGGTGTTTTACACCAACATTTCGCCAGCTATTTTTGGTCCCATGAAATAGGGGGCGAGCCTATTGTCATCAACCGGGAACATTTGTTTACCAAACTCCGGAAAAATCTTAATACTGGAATTTCATGATAGAAAAACCCAATACCATTTTCACCCGACCCGGGAATCGAACCCGGGACCTCTTGCACAGCAGTCGTATACACTTCCCGCTGCGCCACCGAGGCAGTTATATTATTGCATATACATATATTAGTGCATATATAATTAATTTCATCTGATACCCATATTGCGATAGCACTAAAAATCGTCTGTTTTGACAGTTTACGTCCGCCATATTGGTTTTTTGTTGACGTCACATAGCCTATGATACTCAGGGGAAAGATACAAATCTAAGGCACCTCATATTTCAAAATCAGCCAAGCCGTTTAGGCTACAGAAGGTCACAATGGAACAGACATGCCTACATACATACGCGCGAAAAACATTACCCTCCTTTTTGGCAGTCGGGTAAAAATCCTTCGAAGTTTCATTGTCATTCGGTTTACAGTTAGTACCTAGATTTAATTTCAGTTTCTCATAAACGGTAATAAACTTTTTTATCAACTTACTAATTATTTCCACATGCATCCTCATAAAATAAGTAACTAATGTCAGTGTAATTTATGAATGAGGCCGCCTGAGATAAAATTAGCATAAAAACAATAATAAGCGGTGTTCACACGTTGAAAAACATTACGTTGGTGACGTCACCGCGTTGACAATGCAATGCGCCATTGAAAATAATCACATGAATGATGAGACAACATTTTACATTCTATCTATATAAGTTTCAATGTTAAATACTTAAGCAAATTGGTTTGTGTACCTACACAATACAAGATTTTTCTCCTCCCACCCGATTTCTTCACTGATAGTTCAAACAATGATTGTAAGTCAGTATTCTAATTAAACATACATTATAATGCACATTACAAATAACTTTATATTGCTGGCACAAACTACGGCTCAGTTATAGTTACAATCAAAACCTAAACGGACGAGGCGTTGTCAAGAGGGTGTTCAGCTCATAGCTTGAATAATGTCTGGACACAACTAAATTAAAAAATAGCGGGTAATCTCAGGAGAACATAATTTTGTTCAAGAATGAAAACAATATCGTGTCGAGCTAAATAAGCTAACCTAACCTAACCATTTTTAGCTGTTACATACTCTGTTTCCGAATTTATTATTTACTTGAATCATTTTGCCAAGAATATGATATAAATAACTATAGTGGGATAAATTCCCTCTACATTCTTTGGAGGAGACTTGTGCCCAGTAGTGGGACGTTTATGTGTTGAAATGATGATGATGATGATGATGAACTGTATGAAATCTGCCACAAGGCTTAATTTTGAATGATAAATTACATACCAATGCCAGGATATATTTTAGCTATATAAGAAGTCACTTCCTCCTCAAGAGAAGATGTACAGGATGCTCACGCAACAATAATTACAAATTTAAATTTCAAATTCTTTATACAACATGCATATCCTCTATCTCTGTATGATAAACGTCGGAAACTAAATATTCATAATTAATTAATTAAATATCATTACGACATAGTGGAACGTGCCGAGCGTTTTCACTTTCTGGCCCTCTAACTAACTAATCCTATGCAAGCAACTACATTGCTCGGTTATAACACATTAGAACGTGAAAGATGTATAAATAAACATTTATGTTTTCACATTAAGGAACTCTTTTCAGCTGAAATTGAGCAGATTGGAACCTAACTCTAAATCTGGCAAAGAAGCTGACCGCCTACTTGAAATACATGTCAAACGTTACAAAAATTAATTATGGTCGATGAGATTTTCAAACTTGACAACAAAATCAAAATAAAATGTCGAAATTCTAAGTCTAGCTAGAACACCTTCGAAGATATGTAGAAGAATAACGTGTTTTCTAACTTAATTTCATAAGAGCTTTAAAAAGTAATGATAAAAATGTAGCAACGATGTTAGGCAATCACGAATCTGTATCCCTTCACAGAACGTTGTGTGAACACAAAAAGTTTAAAGCGCCCTTGAGACGCAAATAACTATTTGTTTATTTTAAACGGTACTTAGCACTTTTACAATGCCTTCAATGAGTTTTATTATTACTTTTTGTATATAATGTAGCCAATATTAACTCGAGTCGGTAAAAAAGATATTTAAGCTAGCAACCTGTATTCGGCAGTGGTTACTATTTACCGAGTTTTTGTAACGAAGTCTTTGCGGATAAGCGAGATCGGGACTGAAAATTACAATTTGGCAAATGTAGGACGCCTTTCTGCCAGATGGACTCACAATGTGGTAAGCTGGACTCAATGTGACAAAAACTATATATGCCCAGATTAAGAGAAGGCGCGAGCTAAGGCAGTGGGGAAGCCTAATAACCAATCATAGCTGTTTTCTTTTCTATATAATTCTGATTGCATCTGTGAAGCAGTTAGAGTTGGATACGCCATGTGTCCTTGAGCAAAAACCTAATTGATGCTGTGAGTTAGCGATATAAGTCAACTTTACCCTCAGCATCAATTCAGAGTCGGGAATTGTGCTCTTTCTGTGCAAGTAATTTACTCTTACCATACGTATTATATGGGACCTAAATTAGCAGAAGTAAATGTAATATGGGTGTAATATGGCAGATTCATAGTGCATTCATTCTTTCAGCTTCCGATGAGACTTTCACTATTCTGTTAGGTAATTGGGGAGACCTTAGCCGCTAAGATCAATGCCAAGAACTAGCATGTAATTATGTTTTTTGATGCAAACAGATATAAGCTGTATTTAAGCGTTTATTTTTATGTTTAATATTGATGGATTTGTTATCAGACACATTTATCGTGAGAAACCTTTGAACTTCTTAATTTGAGACGTATAAACATATCAGACATAGGCAGTTAAAGATAGATTGCATTTAATTGCATCTAGGCACTTCACCGTGGAATGTCATGACCTAAAATGTAGGTCTCATTAGGTGCTTCTATTGGTGTATCGTTAATTAATGCACTACAAATCCATAGTTAAAAATAAAAAGTTTATGAACCAATTTTCATCAGTTTATCCTGTTTTCACTAACAAAAGTGAAAACAGGATAAACTGATGAAAACTGGTTCATCTGTTCTGAAAAAAGAAAAAGTAAAAATCGAGCCCTGCGAACGCTTACGCGATCAATAGGATTTTTTCTAAATAAAATACTGTACGTAGAGAAAATTATGTTAGTACATTTTCAAACATATTATGTCCACAAATAATACAAACTTTATAATATTGGTAAATTGATACATCTCTCTACTCTCTGGAACAGACATCAACAGTTTCATGAGCGTGTAACCGCAACGCAGGGAGCCGTCATCAACTGTCATACTAAATAATATATATGACGGTTGATGACGGCTACTTGCTTTAAAACGATTTCAACAACAACGCTGGTTAGTAGAATGATAATAATGTAACTCAGAAAAAATATTACCTACCTATATTGCCTACTTTTTTGGTCCTGGATAGATATAGGTACCTACAGTAGGTACCTATATCTATCCAGGCTATATACGTTCCCGGCTTTTTCCAGGTAACGTAGAGGTGCGCAGCTCACCGGCCTAGTGAGATGAACCCAATATGGGCCAATACTAATATAACCAAATTAATTAAGACAAAATTGAATAAAAAAAAACTTGTTAGGACAGCTAGAGTTCTAATGAATATCGAATTGTGAATTTTTTATTTTTATTAAATTTATTTACAAACACCAAGACAAATTACATGCGCAAATTGTAGTTTATTTACAAAACACTATATTTTCAAGACCAATAAATTTTAGTAGATACCATCAATAATAATAATTCTAATCGAGAACCTTTCAATACACTTTTAGTATACTTATTAGTCAATAAACCTGTTATCGTACTACACCTGTCAATTACAATCGAGAAATCCATACCGAGTATTTCCACGATAATATCGCATTTAGTATCGATTCCATATCGACCTTCATTGCGTTTCATTTCAAATAGATTTTTCAAGTTGTGTAACCGTATATGGAAGGTTGATCAACAATATGTTACCGCTAGTTTTCTCGCTAAAAGTAATTAAATAGGTACCTACAGTTCTTTTTGTCGGTTGGTCGGTTCATGAGCTGAGTTGACGTATAAGTCCTATTAACTTAGTATGTGTATTCATATATTAATGGTGTGAAGACAATGGATGTTTATTGTTTTTATTCTACTTTATAATTATATTATATTTATTTCAATATAATAATAATAATAATGCAGTATACTTTTGAGCTATTAGGTGAGGACTATGTTCAACAATCGACGTCATTGGGCTGATAATATATGATGATGATACTTTTGAGCTAGTATCTTGTTAAAAGGTTCATTCATGGTGCAACTCGCTCGCTTTATTGCTTGTCTTGTAAATCTGCTATATTCAGGCCTTTACTCTAAAGACAAATTTATCAAAATTTATTTTAGAACCCACTTCTTTACAACTTTAAAAAAACTTTCGATTTCTTAACATAATCAACCATGGTGATTTCGTTACTGTGTATTGAATAATTAGACAGCGATTACATGACGAATAACGTTGACTAATACCGTGTTCTAACATTATTTTCGGTAGTAATTATCAAGTAAAGTCGCAAATCTTACCTATGCGACTTGATCCCCATGGGACAGTAGGCGATGGGTGGTTTGATAAGCTTGAGTTCTCTACTAGTTAAACTCATACCCCTTATTACAAAATATGGACTAAGTATTAAACCAGATTTAAATTGACATAAGCCATTTTTTTGTGTCAAATTTGTCAATTTAAACTTGGTTTAATTTAATGCTTAGTCCGTATTTGGTAGTAAGTGGGCAATGGTTTATTTTACTTATTTTTTTATTACTTATTCTTTATTTGATTGTTGCTGATGGTAGATCTTGCACATGGTAGTCTGTTATAAAACAACGATATACCGTTGAGTTTAGGCTCATTTTATTTGTCTTGAAATGGACTCCAATCTATAAAAACCGAATCTAAAAGCTCTGTTTTAAAATATAAATATTTTCTTATTAAATCTTATTTTATAATGATAAAACTCAGCTGATTAGGCTGGTAGCTGCGTGAGTATGCCCAACTTAGGGCGGATCTTACGCATACACTGACACTATCGCCAGTTTTCGGTTCGGAGTTAATTTCCATTTTTAAACGACTTCAAAAAAGGAGGAGGTTATATGTTCGACTGTATGTATTTTTTTTTTTTTTTATGTATGTTCAACGATTACTCGGAGATGCCTGAACCGATTTAAAAAAATCTTTTTTTGTTTGAGAGGGTATACTTCCGAATTGGTCCCCTATTCATCACGTCAAGTTCTGATGATGGAATCTCAGGGAAATCGAAGGCAACCCTCAAATTTTATAGGCACATGTTACGTTTTTCATATATTTTTTAAAGATATTCAAGTATTTACGTCTGATAGTCAACATCTCATGTTGATGAGGTGGTGAGGGAAGGTATAACTCCTTAACTGTTAGGAGTTGGAGGATAATTCTTTCGACATTATAGGTTCTTATAAACCAATAGTTGTATTCTTGTAGGTTATTTAGGTGAGCTGATACTGGAAGGTATAACTCCTTAACTATTAGGAGTTGGAGGATAATTCTTTCAACATTATAGGTACTTATAAACCTATAGTTGTATTCTTGTAGGTTATTCAGGTGAGCTGTCAGTGGAAGGTATAACTCCTTGACTCTTAGGAGTTGGAGGATAATTCTTTCGAGATTATAGGTACTTATAAACCTATAGTTGTATTCTTGTAGGTTATTCAGGTTTGCTGTCACCGGAAGGTATAACTCCTTAACTTTTAGGAGTTGGAGGATAATTCTTTCAACATTATAGGTACTTATAAACCTATAGTTGTATTCTTGTAGGTTATTTAGGTGAACTGTCACTGGAAGGGAAACTTCTTAATGTTTAGGAGAAAGAAGATGATTTCTTTAAATATTACATCCATGTATAAACCTTAAGTTGTGTTATTTCAAGTGTCTGAGGTGAGAGCTCTTGATGGAAGATAATGCTGTATAATTCAAAGGAATTCTTAGATGATATCTTAAGTTTTCGATATAGTATCTAACCTGCATTGTATACCTATACTTGTTACCTGTCGCATTTTATAGGAAAAAAGAAAGACATAAAAAGCTGAGAGTTTTGAGATTCCTCTATTCTACAATCAGGTTGTGTTGTTAGAATATTTAAATAGACGTTCCCTTCTATCGAAGATTCTTTATTTCGGTTTTCCGTCTTAGTTTGCCAGCCAGTATTATTAAATCTGCTGGATAAAAAGTACACTAAAAATGGAAAAATAAACTATTTTTAACAAAAAAATATTAAAACGACTTCAAATCAGTACTAAAAAGCGAAAAATAAACTGGATTAGATATTTAATTCCAAGCTAAATAATACCTACCTACCTGTTTAAAGTATAATACCCTATTACTAATCTGTTTGAAGTCGGTGCCAGCCTAATGAGGTTGTATCACTCAGTTTGAGCCATCCACTAGGTACACGCAAGTGCGAGGTGGTGTGAAGTAGCGAGCGGTAACAGATGTACGTACTAAGTAGTACGTAGCTTAACAAACTCTTTAGGCTTGGCACCGACTTCAAACAGATTAGTAATAGGGTATTATACTTTAAACAGGTAGGTAGGTATTATTTAGCTTGGAATTAAATATCTAATCCAGTTTATTTTTCGCTTTTTAGTACTGATTTGAAGTCGTTTTAATATTTTTTTGTTAAAAATAGTTTATTACCAGCTATGGTTATCTTATAAGCTAAACTGCACCAAACGCTATACATTAATTTATTCTATTTATGTATGTTGTAATAATTAATGTTATTATGCACACAATCTAAAATAATGTCCTCCTTTAAAATTCATGTAAACAGTTGGACTTAAAAGTCGTAAAAGCGAAAGATCATAATATGGTTATTATTAAAAAACCGGAATCTACTAACCGCTGGAGGATGACACTCGGCCGTTACGCAACTAATCACTTATCAGCATTCAGTATGGCACAACTATGAACTTGTGACCTACTTTGTAACATTAGATTTGGTTGGTTGATAAATGACTTTCAAAGGAAAGATTTAAGATCAATTTTTTTATTTATCAATATAGATAGTTCAGTCAACAAAGGGGTTGTATATAGTACGTTAAAAGGAACCTAAGCGATTTCTTCGAAAACTTGTTAAGGATGCTTAGAAAGTGAACATATTAAAAGTCCTGACGTTTCTGAGGTGAGCCGGAGTGGGGGGAGCGGAGTAAAGGGCGGAAGCTAGACAACATTAGGAAGAATCGTATGAGAAACTCCTCCGAAACCATTTCCTTTTTTTCCACTCAGCGATCAAAGGCGCTCAAAAGTCAAAATAGAGCTCAAAAAGAGTTCAGTTGTCACATTTGTGTGACCTCAGACATACAGACAGACAGACAGACGGACATAACGAAACTATAAGGGTTACCTAGTCAGAACTACGGAACCCTAAAAATGTTTATAAGGAAACATTAAAGGAAATAAAGTAAGAGATAGGCCGAGGAGTACACTTATAGTTAGATCATAACAAACTAAAGTAAAAATAAGTAGTAACAAAATAACAAGAGATAAAATGTTTGACAGAAACAAGGGACTTTTACGCCACCAACTAGAGCACATCCCTTAAATAAAGAGAAAGATAATCTAATTCTAGATATTAAATTTGTTTTGAACTCATAATTATTAATTTTGATGAACATGCCAAATAAATAATTTCCACCTAAATTAAATTGAAATTGAACTGTTGCGCTGTCGTGATCGTGAGGTGTGAACGTCAAAATGTTATACAATTGTAATGTGTACCTATTATCTAAAATACTTTTTCCAAAAATGTAATTATAATTGACGACAGTTTGAGCGTGACTAGTACGTGATTGTGCATCTATCTATCTTATAAGTGTAATGTCCGAACCGAATGTCCGAATCCGATTATTTTTTGTAAAAGGCTTATTTTAGCTCCAAAATTTCATAAGATATTTTGAAACTAACTTCATGGTATAGGTACTAAACCACGAGTTCTCGTTAGCTAATATGTTATTATATTGCTCAAGTGTTAAGTATCAATATAGGTACATAGTTGAGCGGCGATTATGAAAACAAAAGTTCGTTGTATGAAGATCTCGTGCCAATGTTTATGTTTGAACACGAGTTCATCATTTGTTTTGGAGTTGTCGAAAAAAACATTTTCCAATTAGGTATGACTTTTATCTAACTCTGTTATCTACCGTGTTGAAGGAAGATATTGTGAAGAATAATTGTATCAATTAGCTAATACTAATCACATTTTTAAAGAACAACTTCTTTACTAACCTCACACATTGTTGTGACTGCTCAGTGTACAGTCACTTCGATGCGTAAGGTCACTGACCCGAGTGGCGCGTTGGTACCACGTGGCCGCGTGGGTACAAAGTAGTAAGGACAGCTAAACCTAATGTGGAACGTTGAACTGACAAAAAACGGAGTATTGTGCAGTGAAGGAGTAGTGATCGCGAGTAGCGACTACAGAACTCTCAACTCTGGCTTGTCTTAACCACCTGACCAGAGAGTGGTCGCCAGAGTTATATACTCAGAGGTGGAAGTGTGATTTTTCAATGGCATAATTACGAGGAAACCCGCTCCGGGTCTCCGCTTAGGACCCGCGATGGCGAAATCAGTGCCGCACCTCCTACAGTGTTGTTCTGAGACCCGTGCACTTGGCCCCATGTCGGTTGTGTAAGGGGCCCATCTAGTGTAAGGCGAGTCACCTTCTGCCCAAATCCTTATTTAACATCGTATATTCACCGCTGGAGGAAGCAAGCAGGCGACGTTGTTCCCGTATGCCAGATATCACCATTCCACCGAACACCCAAACCCATAGCCCAACTTTATTTGGCTTCATAACATCATACAATAGCTTTACACTTACCAGTGACAAATCATAGCTGTACTACAATAGTGCACCTGTGATATGGCAGCGGTAAGGGTCTCATCTCATTCTAAATTAAAATTCTTTAAGGGCTACTGTGTGTTGGACCTGTGCCCCACGTAAGCCTTCCAAAAAGACCGGGTATACTTCTCACAATAGAGAGAAGTATAGCCGTAAAAAAAGAGAGATTAATACTAATAATTTATTTATTTTGATGCTAATGTTTTTATTGAATAAAAACATTAGGATCTTAACTCTATTACTGTCGCACTCAGAGATGTCAATCTGTCATTAACGCATTTTTGCCATTGAATAATCGTCTTTAGACGTATAGACGTATTACACGTTTTTACTAAATAAACTTTAAAGTTAAGTAACGTCTCTAAGTACGTCAGTTAGTCAGCTAAAAATCTTCAATCAAATAACTGTTTGCGATTTATGATAGCCTATAAGTAGCACAGTTCTGTCGTGGGAAAACACAAGTAAGTATGTGTCCAATTATTAAAAACCAAATAAAAATAATCTCGTTGAACAAGTCCATGAATTTAATGACGTGTATCCTCGGTGCGCCCACGCAGGATGTGACGTTACGGCCACGTTTTGACATTGACACACACTTGGGTGCACATAGCCCTAGTCTTTCGTTTTATTCTGACCATAATATTATATCCGGAGTGGGTTGATAACTCTGTAAGTGTACTACAAAATGATGAAACTATATATTTTACGCTGTTAGACTTTTGGTCATCAACTCATCAGTCAGTCAAAATAATGACAATACTAATACTAGATAACAGGTACCTACTTATTTTTATCGAACTTAAGGCCCGCGTTAAAAAATTATATACCTCCCTAGAACTACGTACCTCACGAATCACTCTGTCGATTGATGAAAACTGCATCAAAATTCATTGCGTACTTTAGAAGATCTAAGCGTACAGAGAAAGGGAAGTGACTTTATTTATATTTAAGGATATCCCTGTTGCCTCTCAGCCGCAGGCGCTGCTTGAACTATCTGTTACAGACAGTCCCTATAGTGTAAGATACCACGTAGCCCTTGTACCATTCCAAATCTAACCAAACCCAGTACCCGAATCCAGCGTTGTTAAAATGCAATAATAATACTTTCAACAATATGTGCATTAGACGAAGTGGTATAATGTGTAAGTATCAATATACAGCTATATATAATTTATATTTGATTACGAATAATGAACATATCATCACCATCAGCGACCCATTAATGTCCCACTGCTGGACTCGGGTCTCCTCTCCTCTATCTAGAGAGTTGAGAGTGTTTAGAATAAAAGAAATTGTCAGCCGTTGAAATTCTATTATTTTACAAAGCACAAATTGAACTAAACTGTTTTATAATAACGCTGACCGACTCAAATCCCATAACGTATGATTGACGGCTCGTCTGTTCGCGAAAATTATCGGTATCTTGTGAATCGAAGCGAGACAGTTTACACAACAAGTCTCACTTGAGCAAACACCAGCGGAACAAGAGAAATATAATAATAATATGCAATTGTATTGTACCTGCTGTACAGAAGTACAGCTCAGACACGTGTATCACAGATAATCAACAAAAAGGCACATCTCATCGGATAAGGGTTCAACTTGACATAGGCGCACGTAGGTGTCAATACCGATTGATCTATACTAATGTTATAAAGAGGTAATGTTTGTGAGTCTGGTTGAAGGCTGTAATCATCCCGGACATAAAGACATAGGCTACTTTTGACATCCCACACGATGAAGCTACTATTAATATTACACTTACAGTGGAGAGTTTTTCAAAAAGGAAAGTAAATACGTCAAACTGCATGTGGCGCTCCTAATGTTTGCAGGCGTCCTTAGGTACGGTAACCGCTCGCCATCAGGCGGATCGTTAGCTTGTTTGTCAAGACCGACCGTAGTCATCATCATTTCAACCCATAAACGTCCCACCGGTCTCCTCCAAATAATGTGGAGGCAATTTAGCCACGCCAATTTAACCCCAGCGTGGTTAAGGCAGGTTGGTATAGGGTTTTGATTCGAATTTTCCTTTCTCGCAATGCTCTTTTCTGTTTTACAATATATGTATTACAATATACATACTTAGATATTTATATGTTATTAAAATGCAAGTAATAAAGTCCCTCCAATTTACTAACCTTGCAATCTCAATGTGAAATTTAAGTTCAGTATTATAGTCTGTATTTTTAAATTTGATACGGTCTAACTAATCACTAATTTAAAATAAAAGGTGATTCAAAATAATCAGATGATTTAGTTTATTAATACACATGCGTTTAAAAGCTCGCTTTTTATGTCTAGGGCTTATTAATATAGATACTAAAATTGTTTCTAAAGATCGTTTTTTTAGATATTTGTCTCATTTATCATTGGTTTATATTTACCCGACTACCAGGAAAGATATTGTTAGTAAGATACATTCATAAACTATATATCAAAGACTTCTTTTAGAATGTGACTACAGTTTATTAATATAATAATTGTTCACCAATAGGTACACATTATGAAACATGTTTTGCCTTTCGTCGCTTATACAACAATACCGCGCAAGTCAATTTTGACTAGTTTCCAGGAGAGACAAATAACTGTTTATATTTTATTCAATACATCGTTAATCTTTAATGAATGCATAAATATTTTATTATCTTTAACAAATAATTTAAATCTATTTTTGCTATCATTAAACATTAATGTATTTAATAAAATATAAACAGTTATTTGTCTCTTCTGAAAACCAGTGAAAATTGACTTGCGCGGTATTGTTTTATAACCGACGCTTTGCAATCATAACATAATTATTTTGTTTAGATGTCATTGTAATCTATGCGTTTATATCATTGTGTGACTGAAGACTGCTTATAATATACATTTTAAAATTAATAATAGAAAGAAATTATCGTTTTAATCGAACCTATAGGTAGACGTTTGTCACTATTTTGACCAATTGCAAAAATGCACGGAGTGAGTCAGGTCAACGTTTTCGCAATAAAATGACGCGTACCTACCATGCAATATTCACTAAGAGCAGCTAATATTATAGTACTTACAAAAATAACTGGTCATTTGTATTTGAAAATAATCATTGAAATCAAGATGCGAGTAGTCAAAAGTACATGCTTTGATATTTGTATTAGCAACCTTGGATATAATATATCTTAGAAGTATAGGTAGCTACCTAAAATATTTTAGCTTTTATCACTTTTTCAGCGTGGCCCAGGGACCACATTACCAAAAACTAATCCAAGACATATCTGTATCAAATTGAGTGCCAAATTACATCAAAATCTATCCAGACAACATCCAAATCATTTATTGTGTGAAAAGAAGTACAAAAAACATCTTAGAGACAACCGTTAAGATAATGATCAATAATAATAATGATCGGTCGTCTTTATGTGAGTGAAAAATATATAATATATGTCTCAAACATGTAATTACCCAACCTTACAAACTTTCGCATGTATATCAAACATTAGTTGAATGCACTGTTGTATACTAAGAAGAGTCCTACCGATCGTGATGGGTGGCTACAGATGGTCGCGCTCGGCTGCTTACAAAACAAACATATTGTGTACGTACTGTACTGTACGTGCATGTACACACTATTACCGCGTCTAATTGTTTGCAGTTTCTATAATATGACCTCATAATGCTTTAACTAATCATTGCCAGCAGTGGGAACTTTATGGATTGAAATGATGAATTGTTACATAATCGCAATTTAATTATGAATGTACTTTATTCGTAACTAATCCATTTAGTTTAGTTGGAATAGTAAGAATATAATAACATAGTACAATTTTCTTTATTATAATTATTGAATGTCGAAATGCCTGTTAAGCCGAAGCCAATCATAACCTTTCGATTAATCTGTTTTAAAAAAAAAACAATAGATGCTCTTACATAATTATCCCATATTTTGATTGATATATGTAAAATTTACTGAATAGTGAAGTGACCACCGTAATCAGTTGACACAACACAACACTTCTGACTAAAATATTTTTAAAAACCAATCAGTCAACGGAGATCTTTTAAACATTGAAACAAATGCCAACTGTAGCCTGTCAATAAAGAATATATCTAACAAAGTTTCTCTCGAGCACAAAAACCTGCACGCCAAGAGCAGTTCATGTGCATCCAGTTTTCTGTTCCATCCCCTTCACAGGCCGGCCGTGAACACCAGCTTGCCTCACACTAATGAGTCTTACACCACTTAATAATGTACGTTTCAATTCGTTCAAACTTGTCCAGCCTGCCAAATATAGGCATCTGTATTTCCTTTAGTGATTCAAATATAGGTACTTATACTCTTTACCTGTTCCGTGATTGGTTAATAGCTGTGATTAATAAGATTACGCCATTGCTTTTATGCATATTAAATGAAACATGTGGAAGGTTCTTAATCAAAATAATTGTGTGTCTTTGTCATTATTGAATGGCAAAGACGCTAATTACCCAAGTAATTATATAAAAAGACTTAGTACAGGATACAGATAATATTTTCTCGTACCTAATAAACAGTGCGTAATATTATTTGTGAAGTCTAGGCATAGGTACGACATAACACATTTCAATCATAAGGAGATTAGGAAGAAATGGAAAAATGAAAAGCTAATACAGTATTATTATAATAGAGGGAACCTTGTTGGATAATGAGCGAAGACAATAGACATAGTAAAAAATAAAATAAAAAGACCTTATAATAGTAAATAGAACTTAATAGAATTGTCTTTGTGTATCTTAAAAAATAATAGTAATTTGGTTTAGTAATTTAATTCCCTTCGCAGATTCGGACCGGTAGGAATCTATTAACAGAAGCCAAAACACTTATGGCTTGCTGAATAAACTTTTAATACAAATAATTCAAGTATGTAAGCCAGATTACTGAGTCAGTATTCATAACAACAATTTGTACTACTTTCTTGTCACGTTTATAGATACGCTATGAGACGTTAATATTAAACCAAACATCGTGACGGTGAAACTCATATAAATACATCTTGTATTTATATGAGTTTCAACATAGTACTATGAACATATCATTTCTCTCTTCATGTGTTGTGTGGGGTACTTCGCTATTTGACACCACGAGTAATTGGCACCACGGTGTCAATCGCATATGACTGTTTTTTGAATTGGCTGTTTGGGACCATGGTGTCAATCGACAAATGTCTTGTTTGTCTTCGTCGATTTACACCAAGGGTTTATGTTTCAAATCTTGGTGTAAATCAACACAGCGTAGGACTCTTTTTGGCATTGTTGATTAGGACATTTTACTATTATGCTGGTCCAAATCACCATGGCGTGAAACGAAGAAGGCAAAAGATATTCGTCGTATTTCTAAATTAGTAAATTCGCATGTCAAGAAAATTAATGCATGAACCAAAATTATTAAATGTTCACCAAATTTAGTAGATGTGCACCAAATTTAGAAAAATTGTGCCACAAATTAGGACTCGAGAATAATTATGTTCTCTGCTCCTTTTTTGGCGGTTCCGACATGGATAAATTAGTGTAGTCATGGTTATTGTATAGCCGTGGTTCATGGTTATTTTTTTTAGTCTCTAATTTACAAATTTTGATAATTATTTATTTATTAATTATTATTTATTTATTTATAATCTCCATTTGATTCCCTTTATTTTGATACTCTACTCGATAGGTTTGGTTAAAAAAAAAAATAGAACTACATACTTACAATTTGGAACCATTCAATTATGTATAATCTCTTTTTGATTGTAATCTCCTTTTGATTCCCTTTATTTTGATAACCAACTCGATAGGATTGATTAAAAAAAAATTGAACTTTACTTAACTTACAATTTGGCGTCAAAAGCCTGCCGTTTAAGTCTTTTTATTTTTAACCCACTTACACCGACCAGGTGTTAAAACACCGCTCAATTCGTCTTTAATCTACGCTCAAATTATGATTTTATTAAGTGACTTTTCCGTATTTTTTCTTCCGTTTACCTATCTAAGGACACTTGGGTTTTCTAGACGAATCTAACGATACTCTAATTGTCAAAATCCATCCAGCCGTTTGGAAGATTCGTGGGAATAAAGAAATTTACAAACATATAAGATACGCCCGAAAAACAATACCCGTCCAATAACAACAATAGCAGTCGGGTAAAAAGGCTTCTCTTTCAAATTTCGTCCGAGCACAATATTCATTGATATTAAAGAACGGGCGTTAGAACCAACTCCTCTCACAATCTGATGTCTTAGTACAAATGTTCCATTTTATTTAGCTCAGCTATCGATCCGTTGGTTCCAATCAACCTCCTCTCACTGTCTAAGGCCCTAGTAAAAATGTTCCATGATTCTCGGCTCAGGTATCGATCCGTTGGTTCCAATCAACCTCCTCTCACTGTCTAATGTCCTAGTACAAATATTCCATGATTGGCGGCTCTTCTATCGATCCGTTGGTTCCAATCAACCTCCTCTCACTATCTAATGTCCTAGTACAAATGTTCTATGAATCGCGGCTCTTCTATCGATCCGTTGGTTCCAATCAACCTCCTTTTACTGTCTAATGTCCTAGTACAAATGTTCTATGATTCGCGGCTCTGCTATCGATCTGTTGGTTCCAATCAACCTCCTCTCACTGTCTAATGTCCTAGTACAAATGTTCTATGATTCGCGGCTCAGCTATCGATCCGTTGGTTCCAATCAACCTCCTCTCAGTGTATAATGTCCTAGTACAAATGTTCTATGATTCGCGGCTCAGCTATCGATCCGTTGGTTCCAATCAACCTCCTCTCACTGTCTAATGTCCTAGTACAAATGTTCTATGATTCGCGGCTCAGCTATCGATCCGTTGGTTCCAATCAACCTCCTCTCAGTGTATAATGTCCTAGTACAAATGTTCTATGATTCGCGGCTCAGCTATCGATCCGTTGGTTCCAATCAACCTCCTCTCACTGTCTAATGTCCTAGTACAAATATTCCATGATTGGCGGCTCTTCTATCGATCCGTTGGTTCCAATCAACCTCCTTTTACTGTCTAATGTCCTAGTACAAATGTTCTATGATTCGCGGCTCTGCTATCGATCTGTTGGTTCCAATCAACCTCCTCTCACTGTCTAATGTCCTAGTACAAATGTTCTATGATTCGCGGCTCAGCTATCGATCCGTTGGTTCCAATCAACCTCCTCTCAGTGTATAATGTCCTAGTACAAATGTTCTATGATTCGCGGCTCAGCTATCGATCCGTTGGTTCCAATCAACCTCCTCTCACTGTCTAATGTCCTAGTACAAATGTTCTATGATTCGCGGCTCAGCTATCGATCCGTTGGTTCCAATCAACCTCCTCTCAGTGTATAATGTCCTAGTACAAATGTTCTATGATTCGCGGCTCAGCTATCGATCCGTTGGTTCCAATCAACCTCCTCTCAGTGTATAATGTCCTAGTATAAATGTTCTATAATTCGCGGCTCAGCTATCGATCCGTTGGTTCCTCTGTTCTGTGGTTCCAACCAACCTCCTCTCACAGTCTAAAGACCTAGTAGTTTTATTCGGTTCAGTCAGGCATCGATCGGTTCCAGCCAACTCCTCTCACAGTCTGATTGATGTTCTACTTTTCTGCTATCTATTGGTGGAAAGCGTATATTTATAGCAGTTCCCAACCAAATCGTAAGACGTAATTTGTTTAAAAATATTAAGTGATTCTGTTTGCCAATACTAATATACATACATACATATAGATCACGCCTCTTTCCCAACAGAGGGGTAGGCAGAGACTATTTCCTTTCACTTGCTACGTTTGCAAATACTTCCTTTCAACTATTTAGTTAGAATAGTTATTCCCGGTTTGTGACCCCTTAAATTAAAGTTTTTCATCGATTAAAGTATAAAAACAATATAAGTATTAAATTAGTTTAAACTCAGAAAACGGGCATTAGTAACGTCCTTTTAACAATGCAACAAATATAACTAACTTAATAAGCTACGACTACTAAACAAACAATTTCAAATCATATAAACTGTTACGGATGCAATCGAACAATCGCTTTAATACGGCATTGTTTAGAACACGTTCAATGTCACAAACCATCTCGTCGGAGAGATTCGTAGAACAGTTTGTAGGTAGATATTTGCATGGAGATTAATTTATTTTAATAAGGATCGTGTCAGATGGAATAGAAATGGTTTCGTGGAACAATAAGTATCAGATCTCTCGTGGTACTCATAGAGATATAGCTACTATGTTCCGCAGACCACAACACATAAATTATCTCGGTTGCATAAAGAAAGTGTAAGACAGTCCGATATTCATCAAGGATTTGGATGCGTTTAAATAAAGAGCAAAGATTTGAAATGAGATGACAACTTAAATTAGCAAATGCAAATGTTTTATCCCCTATCTCTGTTCTGTAGTTTTATCAGATTCGTAGACTCAAAACCTAGTGAAAGTAAATGGCTTATTTTTATAACCACTTTGAAGGTAATCATGCATTTTATTCTTAAATTGTACGTATCCATATATGCCAGAAGGAGCACCATGTTACTCGTTTATGATTCAAGGTTTCGATGACCAGAAAGTTGCGTTTTGCTGTATCAGGTGCGTGCGCTAACTGCTGATTTTATCATCTAAATCTTTTTTATATAAATGCTAAACAAGTAATGGAAAAATACAATCCACGACGGGACTTGAACCCGCGACCCTGCCATTCCGTGTGCAGTGCTCTTCCATCTGAGCTACGCGGGTGGACGTCCCTGAGATCGAATTTATCCATTACCTGTTAACATGATGACGTCATGAAAACGTTCTTTTTTTTTCACGGAATGGCAGGGTCGCGGGTTCAAGTCCCGTCGTGGGTTTGAATTTTTCCATTTTATTTTTTAGAATTTATATAAAAAAGCGATGGAAATTGCTTAATATTTAATGCATCTAAATCTTTTCATAAACATATGTTTACCGTCTGTGAAAAAAGCGTAACATAATCTTAAACAACAATTTGTAAATTGAAAGTGGTAACACGTGGGAAATATCCGAACAATCTTCGCAGTCATCAGATGAAATAACTATTTGAATGTAAAATAGTGAACTTAGTAACCAATTTATATAGACCTTAATATACAGTAATGGTCTTGGTATTTGTATGTATAGAGAGGTCTGTTCAAGCTGGTTAGGGCGTCCCCGTTTGTTTTTAATTACTCTTACAATGTTTTTTCCACTTTTACTATTGCTGATGTAACTTAAATACGTACTACAATTGTTAAAATCAAATTGTTTAGAAGAATAATTCTACATTAGTTAGGTTTGGTATTTTTGTGAATACATAGCAATACCTTTTACATAATTTCATAGCTTTTTAAATACGTTTTACTTAACTAAAGACTATACCTGATTTTCTAATTTTTTTCCAAGCTGCAGCAGGATGCATTGCGAAATGTGAGTTTACCCGACTGCGCTAGAAGGAGAGTTATTTAAGTTTGAGTGTACATGTAATGCTTTAATAAACACTAATCATCATCAGCATCATTTCAACCCATAAACGTCCCACTGCTGAGCACGGGTCTTTAAATCCCATATTAACTAATTAATTCTCAGGTCCCTGTTCAAAGCTACAATGAGTCATTGAATCTAAAAAAAAAATGGTGGACTAGCTTTTTGCTTTTTTTTTACTTACTTAATATTTATGTAATTGAACAGTCATATTGTCCTACAAATTGCGTGATACGTTATCCCGGTATTTCCTACCTGTTGTTAGCTACCACAATCAACCTTTTGGAATACGAAATTGTTAGGCGTCTCATCGAAATGAAGCTACTCACGAAAAATTTGCTTGATAGTAATAACAAAAATTTGGACCAGGGATCCCGGACTATACTGAAAGTTTGCTTCACACTTATTACTTCTGTACCTATTAGGTACCCGCAGTTCCAAAAGAGATACAGTTCCTGTATGTGCTATGCAAGTTTCTCTCAAATATTAATGTGATAATAACACGTTCTCGTGACCCGTAAAACTACCTTCTCTGTGTGTCTGCTCTCCTGGTACGCCAGTTCGATAAGTTAACGCAATAAGTTATGATGTTGGAATCACTGGCACTTACGACGTTTGTCTATTATGTTCTAGGTTATGAGAGAATGTCAAGGTGAACCTGAATTTCAAAAAAAATATAATTAACTATTATTTTCAATAATGTATTTTCAAATATAATTGCTCTGTATTTCGTTGTTTGTAACAACTACAACATTTAGCTATTTCGATAATTAAAAATAAAATTACAGATAAGCTGATTAAATGTATAAAACAATAATTCTTCTAATTAATACCAAAAACAGCCTTCTTCTCAGAAGCAAGAGGAAAAAGGTTTAATAGCACTCAGCAGGAATGAGGTTATTCTGTTTTGAAAACACCCATGTAAAGAGGGAACACGGCATGCTGATCTTCATACAAAAATATTCACCTGTTTTCTTCTTGACTAATGTCTCTAAAACTATAGTTTTTTCGTAAAACTTAGGTCAGCTATTGACATGTCTCTGACATTTCCTTCTTTTTTAAAAACGAATAGTGACAGAAAATATGAACCACCAAATATTGCAAAAAATGCCCTATTTCTACTGCTGTAATTAGAGGCCTACTAGACAAAATCGAAGAGCTATTTACATAGTAAAAAAATAATAGGAACCAAGCCATACTCTTTCTGAAAATGTTAATGTAAAAATTTATTGAATCGGCTCAGATTTCGAAGAGGAGAGGAGAGAATATGAAAAGTCAATCCCGACAATTTTATTTTTAGCTACAGTTATCTCTATTACTCTCTATTACGGTTGCAGACTTGAGGTAAGGTTGAAGCGTGACGGCAATAGTTTCTCTGAATACTTATCTTTCAAATTTCTCGCATACTACGATCCCTCTCACATGTGGCTGGAAAGTTCAGATAAACATAACGACCTTCTACACAAGTCTGTTCCCCTGGTACAGAAAAACCCGGAATCGTATTCAACGGGTGCTGTAGCTAGTTGCAGAGTTGCAGTTGAGGCAGCACTTGCAATGCGCGGTAAAGCTTTAATAAGTTCACTTATGCGCAGGTTATTGATTGACAAAACTCCTATATTATCATGTTCTCCTAGTCAAAATTTTCCTTGCAGAAACTCCCACGTGTTTCCAATTTAACAAGGGATACAAACTCTATTGGGAAATGCGCATGCCTCAACTCTCTCTACAAATTGCCAATGTAAAAATGTACCTAGTTTTACTACTTTTAACTTAAAAATCGAATATTCACAGCTAATTTCATTGCTTTCGTTAAAAAATTATATCTTAATTATTTCGTGGCCCTCATAAAACATCTATTACAAAAAAAAAATCTTGCTAACAAAAGCTTCATGTTGTAGATGTCGTTTGAGGACAAAAGTACTCTTACCTTCTGCAATATCATGGTCGGTAACTTAGCAAGAAAATTTCACTAGGGCTGCAGCAAGAGCAGAGAGTCAAAGTAGGTACTTAAGCTTTGTTAAATACTAGCTTATGCCCGCGAAGTTTTTAAGTAAAAAAGACAATTCAATACAATAAAAACTTTGAGCGCCATTTCATCCCTTTAGGGGTTGAATTTTGAAAACCCTTCCTTAGTGCTCACCTAGGGTACATAACGATCGAATACGAGTACATCTACTATCCAAATTTTATTTCGGCTGTTTATTTTCTATTAATCAGTCACGGAACTTTTTTTATATTAGACAGCCTGTTTGTATCTAAGAACAAATCTCATTAGTTCTTTCCGTTGCTAAGATCCCATATGTATATTTCTGGTCATCATCAGACCCTGAAATTTCCGAGGTCCAAAAACGAATTTCCATTGCTAATGTCATACCTATCTTTCTAGTCGACATCGGACCTTGAAAGTGTCGAAGCCACACGTTAAACCTAACTATTTAAGTTCTAGAGCGAATCTCATAAATGTTTTCGGCGCTAAGATTCCGTGCTTAACTTTCTGACACACTGCACGTTAAACCTAACTATTTAGGTCCAAAAACAAATCTCCTATGTGTTTCCGCTGCTAAGATCCCGTGCCCGTCTTTATGGTCATTATCAGACCCTGCGGTAAAATGGGCCTATATTTAAGTTCCTCTAGCTATATTTTGGTGTAAACATCATTCAATTCTATGCTGTAGTTTTTAGGTGATGCGCGTACTAACATGCAGACAGACAACAATTCTAAAAATCGTTGTTTTGGCATCTGTGGTCTGATCAGGCTATAAAAAAGACCCTCACAAATGAATTTTTCTTCATTAACTTTAATTTAATTACCTACAGCAATGTATTGATATAATTAAATTGTCGTAAATTGTAGTATGTATTTTTACCTACATCGTAACCTAACTTTATAACATATTTGCTCGTAAAGGGTCTCTTATTTCATCAATTTCAGTGTTGTAATGTATCTCATTACGCACTAGTGCGGTAATGTAAAGTAAATTGCACGGCTTATGATATAATTAAATAATTATTTAAAATAAATTAATTAAATTAATTAAATTCTTTAATTTAATTAATTTAGACCATAAATAAGGTACAACCATTTATCTGTACTAAAACGCAAAAATATTAATTTACTTTATTAGTAATACTGGCTGTTTTTGTGTTTTTGCCTTAAAAAAAAGCGCTGATGCGCGCGCATCGATATAATTTGTGACAAGTAAAAATAATTCCGCGCGCTATTTCTTTTCGCAGTATTTGTTGTTTTCTAAGTCCAAATTTTATTTATTTTTTTCGCAAATATGTTATAAAACGTCGTATGACATTCGTGCGCTTTGATAATTACAGCCTCTGCTTTGTTGTAGCCTATCTATAGTATATAGCAATATCGCCTCGGCTGTAATTATCAACGTACCGCACTTATATCATAATGTACTATTATAATAGAAAACATTTTTGACTGACTTTACTAAGAAAGCACTGCAACAAACACAAGACAGTGAAAGAACATAATATATTATGCGCGTATGTGCAAACGTGCATGCACAAAATTATATACGAGTATCAATGAACACTGAATGCTTAAACATTTTTGAGAACTGATAGCTAATGTAGGTAAATGTATGTAACCTATTAAATGTAGACCAATATTGGTGTTTACAATAGTTACAATACAATTTATTTCAAACGATGTTGACCACTTACTAGTACCTATATATGTATACATAAATATAATATTACTATTACTACCTATCTATCCGATGCTGACTATCTATGTCCGTTGAGTTTTTTAGCAGTCAACTAAAGAACAGGAGTATCGTTTAAATGTAATTTAATGTTTATGTTAATGCCTTATTACGAAATTATAAACGTTAGTAATAAAAGAAAATTTGATTTACATAAAAAAAAGCCCAGCTGTTTTTTTTTTATCAAACACTACGTGGTTCGGGCAGCCACGTTCAGACACCGCGTCGTTTGTGCAGCCCCTAACCGGGCCCATGGGCCCGGGCACATGCTCCGAGTTGATACTGAAAATTTCAATGCAGAAAAACCCGTTCTTTTCTTGCCTGATACGTAAGATATAAGATATATAAACAATAATTTTAAACGTAGCAAAATTGCACTCAAATATTACCTAAATTAAACTAGACCAAGGAGTTTTAACCTACACTTGTAATAAACAAGAATCTAGTACGAGTATTGATCTGCCTAAGCCAGTATCGATTGCCATCTAATATCAATATTTATCCGTTGTATGTATGTACTTGTAACACATGCCAAAAACATGGTCGAATTATCAGAATTAGTAATCACTCTGACAAATCTAATTTATTAATTCAAGGCTTCCATTTTAATTTTACTGAGGCATTAACAACGTGACCATCAAACGTTTTTCGAATTATATTTTGTAATCATCGTTGCGTAGTCACCGATAGAGACGGCTAGTAAAGAAAGTGGCATCACTATTATAATGACAAAACGTCTACAGTTTTACTACCGAATAAAAATTTCAATAATTAATGACAGATAGCTAATTTACATGATTATCGAATAATAATGTCCGTTAGTGATGAGCACTAACGGACATTTGATTATTATTAGGCATGCCTAGTATACTTATCGTTTGTTTATACGTCAACAATCCGGTACTCCCGATCAATCTGTGAAATGACGTAGGCCGACGTCACGGCGGTCACTGGCACTTAGTGAAAGTAGCCAAATCGATGCTACGAGTATAGCGGCATCAATCTACAACACTTTCGGCGCAGCAAATCGATTGTCATTCGGAACTCGATCCTCGCGGCCGATTTCCCTCAACTAGATCGCTCCAGATAACGATGAGCCATTTAAAAACGCACTCTACATAAGTGTAGGTTCTAACGTAACTAGACGTGAACATTAGTACGTACGGAACGGATACATAACGTACCTACGTTTTGAAGGAAGGAAGTTTTAAGTATGTCTTAATTGTTTTGAGGCAAGGTTGAGAATTTTGTTAAAATAGTACTTACGTTAATTATGTGCATAGTAAATATATTATTAGAGGCAAACCACCTTTATTGCGTAAAACTAGACGGCTCGCATATCTAATACTGCACCGACTACATTAGGAAATTAATACATTCTCGTGTAAGTTACGTGTGCATATTGGTACCTACGTGATATCATAATACTTTGATAGATATGAGATATAGTTAATTACAATTCGTATATATTTATATCTAGAGTAAGAGGTTCGTAAAATTTTAGTAGGCAACTTAATCTTAATAATTTCACCTTTTGTAATTTAACTACTATGACACATTTTTATTTTCCTGACATCAAAAGTAAGCTTACCTATTAACCTAAAGCAGCAAGTATACACACTACGTCCTTGAACTTTTAACTTCCCTAGCCGATTTTATCCAAGTGTCGCAATTTAAAACAAAATTAAATGATTTTAAAGAATCTATTTAATCTTTATTTTATTTTATTGTTTAAGCATGGTCAAACAAAGTACTCACTAGTTCATAATCGTGTAGACGCAGCTTGTAGCTGATCTCAATTTGTGTGTAATAATATAACCGCAATAATTATTTGAGTATTTCTTATTGTCAAGTTGTAATTCAGTAATTACTATCGCCGTATCAAGATTGCCAATCTTTGCTTCGTAAAATCGAAACAAAAAATCTGATAATGCCAAGATTCTGCTTGCGAAACGGACCATAACTAGTTAGCACGTTGCACTTTGACTTTCAACTTTATTGCTCATGTCTTAAAAGTTTTATTTGAATATGTATTTTGGCGTTTTATCAACTTGTCTATTCTATTATTGACACCGCATCGAAATTTGTACATTCTTATATTGAAGTGATATGTCAAAACCAATACTTGAAGTAATTTTATACATAAACCAGACAAATAAATATCAACATACTTCAATATTAGAAAATAAAATAAATATAGGGGGGTTTTCAGTCAAATAATTGCCTTTCATTAAGTAAGTGTGACAAATATGGAAATACATCACAATACTCCCTGATAAATGTACATATAGGGATCGGATGTTTGAGAAACAGTATCAATGGCTGAGTGCGAACCATTGTTATGATATTTTTCCACACGAGAAAGCGTTTTAAAAAAAAAAGGAATATTATTATTTAGAAGGTAATTCTGATTACAAATATTTAATTCTAAAGAACATAGTACAAACAATTTGAGAGGCATGAAAATATTGTAATTAACCTAAAAAAGTTGTTCAATTCTATAATCACTTAACAAAATAAGTCTAGAAACCTTAACATGAACACACACTTTATGATGTTGAAATTTGTGATTGCATTGCTTGACTTGCAGCAATGACGAGTCCAGCGGATCGCCTACGTTTACTTGCATACTTGATCTAACCTCGTCCATTTCTCTCATGCCATACAATATACAATGCTCATGGTCACTATTAACTTTTTTTTAGTCTAAAACAAATATAATAGTAGTAAAAGCTAGAATACATAATAATAAATATGAAAATTGCATTCATTACTTCTTTAAAATTTTTAGTCTATATTGATTTTACCCAATATTTTAAAATGACAGCGATCATATTTCCATTTCCTAACATTTGAGATTAATAGACCAATCTAAAGTCGAATTGCCTTTGGAAAGTAAATTTAAAAATTTCTTTCCTGTTCATACCTGCTTCGTCAATAGTTCCTTCATAGGCACGGGGAAAAATATAAAGGTCAGGTAAGTTGGTCAAAATACTGTGTAAAAAAAATCAATCGACCATTCGACAGAACCATTAAAATATAAAAAAACGGTGATATTACACAACTATCATCATCATCATTTCTAAATATATTAGACACTGTTAAATGGGCTGGAAAGTGGAAACCTTAAACGGGTCAGCTTAACCATAATAATAAGAACACAATAAGAAAAACTATAATATTGACTTAAAATAAGGTTGTAAATATCACAATGTGATGATGAAAGACTAATGCGATGATTGGATGGCTAGTACTAGTACAATGCACAGGGCTGCCACGTGCACTGATTCTGTATAGAAATAATAAACAAAAGCACTGAATGTTTATTTGTAACGTGGTGACAACAGAACGTAATTTCCTGACACGATTTCCTCCAAATCCGAGTTGAAACTGACCATTTTATGACAGAACCCCCAATACCTTTTTTGCCTTACCCAGGTCCTCTTGCTTAGCAGACGTATACACTGCCGCTGCCCCACCGAGACATGATAACTTAACTAAAAGAAATCTGAACAGTTTGCTGACCAGACGGATTGATAGAGGGTTTTGTTTCGAGTTTTCCTTCTCTAGCGCAGATGTTAGTTATGTTGCGATTTTTCCTTAGTCGCCAACAAACGTAACAAACGTACAACGTACAACATACTCCACGATGGACCCCTCGCGAATTACTGTTTGAAAACCACTGAATAAAATCATTCCAAAACTTACAATAACGTACAAGATACCATCCAAATTGATATAATCATTTATTTCGAGATACAAAGTCTCATAAAATACATACCTTACAGACTAACATACATACAATTTATATAACTAAAATTAAACATGACACGGGTATTCATTTAAAAATTTAGTTAAAAAGAGTTCAGAGACATACATCTGTACATACAGAAGAATCAAACAAACTTATTTTTAATTAAATACTGTTTGAAACATAAAAGTGACAGCCCTAAATACAAGTGATAAATAGTGGCCAGTGACGTAGGATTGCCAACCAACGGTCGAGCGAGTCGGTTACGTTATATAACGGCCGGCGAGCGCGGGCGCTGCGAAATCTTAGATAAATAGTGTCGCTTCGCTTTAGGCGATGTGGAGTAAGCAGACTTCCAGGTATATCGCTGTGCAATGCAGACAGTTGGCTAACCCATCACTGTAAGCAAAGGCTAAAGTAAATAGTGCCACTGTTTCTGTCGATTTTAGTCGATAGTTCGATATTAAGTAATGAACAATTGACATTTGTTTACGGTTTGTGTAATCGTGGATCACTATAACAAGTGTAGTTGTTAAAATTTAAAGGTGTAGTAAAAACAGAATGGATTCATATTGTAAGCTCTTTAAAATGAAATTTAAAACCGTAAGTATGTCTTAATTATTTATTTCTTCGGCGTAGCTTGATGTCCAATATACGAGTAAGGCTCCAATAAAAAGAAATCATCTTCGTAACTCGTTAAAAAGAAATACGTAAGTAATTGATCATTTGCAACAACCAAGTATGTACCACTTGTTGGCATGAGCTGAGGGATAGAAATCTATAATATATCTATGATGTATAAATCTGAAGAGATATCTATAATAATATTATAAATAAATATTATAAAGCTGAAGAGTTTGTTTGTTTAATTGAACGCTAGGATCTCAGGTCCAATTTGAAAAAATCAATTAAAGATAAAGAAAAGCTAACATCATAACATCATGCTATGGCCAACAGGAGCTGAACAGTGGCCAAATAAAGAACGACGGGAGCAAAGCCCCGCGCTACTTCAAGTATATGATAAAATAAAAGTCTAAGTATCTACTGTTAGTAGTGTTACCACGCTGAGTCGCTGACCCAAACTGCTTGAAAATAAAATTTATTTAAAACATTGTTTTCTCGCATAATTCCCTTTGATTTGTTCTTCTTGTCGCCTCTTATAACATCGTGAAGGAATGGAATGTTGATAAATGGTTCCCTTACTCCGTCGACACGCAGTAAGGATGGAAGTATTGGATGTACCTACTTTAACTCACAAGCCCTTATATAACACTTTTCTCTTTCAAACTTCTATAATAAACTAAAATTACAGACACCAAGTGTACAATGAATAGATATTCAACTAATGACGGGTTCAATTCTACGTTTTCTAACCGAAAATTCTCTACTACCTACGTCTATTAAACAGCTAATCAAGTCCTCAATCACGTTCATACTCGAATATAATTAAAAATTCAAAAGCATCATTTGTATCTATCATCATCATCATGTCAGCCCAACGACGCCCGCTGCTGGGTCTCACCTAATAATAATCTAACATTTAACCTCATATATTTACCGGTTACTTACCAAAAGGTACCTACCGAATACATGCGTTTCTAATTGGTTGCGAATCCTCTCGTACCTTCCACGTATGTTAATTAAATTAATACCTTTTCTTACATTATCTACGATCGTATGCTGTCTTCTTCTCAATATAAAAAATAATGTACAAACTGAAAGGAAAATTATCATAAGGCTCTTTGTGTCACTTATTTTAGGATTATGATAGGAAATATTTTTAACATTCTGTACGCATCTGTACTAATTAAATTTCATTACAACACCGTCAAGTGAGGAAGAATAGCTTGAAGTATCGTGCGGCCGCTTTTAATGTTCATTCGAATTGAGTCGGTTAATCTAGAAAAAAGATTTCGAATGGATTTTTATCATTATCAACTAAATTAACGGGTGTACATAGCTTATTTACATACGCATACGCATTCTTAAAATAGAACACTTATTATTGTTGAAGCATGTAATAAGCCAGCTCACAGAAAAATACTGTTTCCGGACATGAAATAATTTTTTTCAAGATAACCTCAAAAAAAGGCAATAAAATGTTAAAAACTCGCTAATGATAAGCAGTAGGCCGGCGAAACTTTACAGGATCGTGTGCATATATAACAGGTACCAGACAGCATTAACGCGAAGTCCGCGGTCTTCATAATTCGAGAGCCATAAATGTTTTCGATTTTTTAGGAAAAAGTGTAATAACTCCTGAACCATGCTAGTCATGTTAATAAACATTTGGGCACAAATAAGCACTAATGTACTGTATCCGCATAAAAAAATAATCATGTCTGTGCGGCCAACCGTTTCCGATATATAGCAATCGCCAAAACGTTCGCCCAGCAGAAAATGAAATATCTCTGAAATATTAAGACGCACTAATTTGACTTTCACGGCACATTTATACTGGAATAATAAGCTACCTTTCTGCATATTTCATTCCCAGCTAGATCCATCAATTAAAAAAAAATAGCTGGGCGAACGTTCGTGCAGCAGAATCAGTTTCTCTTAAATAACTCTGAAGCCGTTGGACGCACAAATTGTAAATTTCATGCACTTTTACACGAGATAGGGCACTAATTATCTGTAGCATTCAATTCTTGAAAGGCGATTACTTTTTGCTGGACGAACGCACACGGAAATATTGCCATTATCCGTTTCGAATGATGTACGAATAAAATACAATGACAATTAATTAATTAACAAGGTGATTTTAAAATGCAGTGCGTTATTAAATCACGATGCGTATTTTAAGCAGTAGCTATTTTAGGTAAAAACAAGAACAAAATTAGTTTATTCGCATGAACATGTCCCCACAAGGATGACTATAATAAGCGGCTGCTACGTGGGAGAAATTTTATACAAAATATTCTAAACATGGTTTGTAGCATTGCCGGCTACTTATTTTTTTTATACCACGACACGGTGGCAAACAGTCGTATAGTGGCCCGCCTGATGAAGAACCCCACACTGTACTCCCTTGGGAAATCCTCGTTAGGGATTTCATTCCACAACCTGATAGTTCTTGGGAGGAAATTCCTCTGAAACCTCGCGGTGCGAGACCATTTCGGCTCCATGGTGTGGGGATAAAACGGCGAACGGGCCTGCCGATGGCGAGCGGTGCGATGATAGAAAGTGGCCGCAGGCATCATCTCGAACAGTTCTTCAGAACACAAACCATTATACCCATTATAATAATATAATTTACATTTTTAATAGACATTTCAACACACTAAAATGTAAACAAAACTATTTACTTTTATTATTAAAACCCAGTCACAGTAAGGCGTGAAAACATTTGCTCAAGGTTTAAACAATTTCTATATCAGACCTCATTTCTTTTTAATTAGGGTCACGGCTACTTTCATACTTATCTTTAGGTTTAACGCTAAAACCATTATTTAAGTGCATTTTCTATAAATGGTTATCTAATGAGGAAACGGTGTGCTCGAAACAGAACAACCAATACAAAGAACAAACAACAGTGCATTAATCGTGTTTTACTTTTATAAAAAAAAATATAAGTTTAGCACAATACTTTTAATATGATATTATTTAATTAATATTATATGATAATATTATTCATATAACAACAATGTTAATCAATACCTACTTCTTACATTTGTTCTGACTCGCCTTATTTTTAGGGACTTATAGTTGTTGGCTTTCAAGAGGCTAACTTAACCCAACTTCTGGATACTGTAAATTAATATTTATTCTTATTGAAAAAGAGGCTAATAGGGTCCTCCCTAGGGAGGAGCGACCTATCTATAACCAACAGTAGCGGCTTTTTGATGTTTATGATTTCTTGATAGAATATCATTTCAAATCGATAAACGATTCATTGCTAACCCTGATACATTTATTGTTTGTAATTAAACAAAGATACGCCAATTAACTATCACATTAAGCAATATATCTATTAACCCACGAGGTAATTATTAGTTAGATAAGGCACGCAATTTGGCACCAAACACATACAAATACGTTCAAATTCGCTTACGGCTGACAACAAAATTAGTAAATAAATACTTATTAGCTTCCAGCTGTGGCTTTTCTAGTCTGGTCCACGAGAACACACTGAACACGTAACCGAAGTAAAAATGTAAGTCTTATTTTGTGAGCCATGTTATACCTAGTTATAAATATTATTATCATAGATAGGTAAACATTTATAACTATAACATCATCTCATCTCAACCCGTGAGTGTCGTAAAGGTGACTTAGGGCTAACCTTAAGCAGACAAGAGCACTGCGAGAAAAGAAAAATTCAAAATAAAACCCTATACCAACCCGTCTAGCCAGCGTGGTATAGATGGCTAAATTCCTTCCACAATGTTTGGAGGAGACTCGTGCCCAGCAGGGGGACTTTAATGGGTTGTAATGATTGAAACATTTTTGAATACCTAGATATTAAATGATATTAAAATTATCTTTAATAATATTTCTCGTAATAACATTAGATTTAAATTTTTCATTTCAACATGAATAATATTTTCACGTTTCTTCAGTAAGTAGGTATGTCAATTATGTATGCTGGTGTTTATAATTTTTATTCACCTCATATATTTACGTTAAACCATAAAGAGGTATGCCTGACCGTATTATCGATTAGATTTATTGATTTCAGTGCTAGTGTAAAAAGTAATTCAATTGAAATATTTTTGTCGTCGGGTGGTTTCTAATGGTAGGAAACAAACTTAGCATAACTAAGGGCCTCCTCAGAATCTCGAGATGACAATGATAACACGCTGTCTCCAATTTTATCTTAATATTATGTAAATGTTGTTATAATGATAACTAATTCTGCGTAGAAATAATTATGATCACATTATAATCCATCATCGTAAAGTACAAATTTGTCACTTTCACAGCAAACGTGACTGCTTGTCAAATGTGTCACCCGCGAAATTAACTTTGTGGTTTTTATTTTATTATTTTAGTTATACAATGTAATCAAGTCGGTAACGATATTATATGCGGTTCCGTGTAGTGACGGATTAAGAATACATAATATCACTACCCCATCTCAAACCGTGGGTGTCGTACAAGGCGACTAAGGGAGTAACATAATGCAGACAAGAGAACTACGAGAAAAAAAAATTCGAAACAATTCCTATACCAACTCGTCTGACCCGCGTGGTATAGGAGGCTAAATTCCCTTCACATTCTTTGGAGGAGACCCGTGCCCAGCAGTGGGCTGTTTATGGGTTGAAATGATGATTGTATAGAATATTATGATCTGAAGATCCCCAGTACCACTTGAGTTTATTTAGGCTTACTAATACCTATTACATGTGACCTAACAATGTAAGCTAAATAATAACAGTTAATTGCTGCACATATTTGAAAATTAAAATGTATACATGATAGATACAATAGTCAAGCAGAAGACCGGTATAATATGTAATACCTGTTTACTATGTTACTATGTTGATCAACACAGTTCTCTGCCTACCCCCCCGGGAATAATACGTGTCTATGTTAAATAGGTGCGGTGTACTTTTAGCCATCTTATAAACTCTGTCTATGTATCGCGATATAAAATCTTCTTCAAGGCTTGTGTTAATTAACTTTTCGCAAGTATGACTGTGTGTGGGCGAAATTATTATTAGTTTCGGTGGTGATAGTCAGCAGGTTGAGTCCGTCATGTGTTCTAGCGAGGTTATCAGAGTAAACAACATTCAGTACAAATGAAGAAGTTTGTGTAATCTGAAGGAATGTTAGATTTAAAGCAACAATTGTTTCATTAATAAATTACTTCAGGCTTTATGTAAACGGTAGGTAGTTACGTAAAATTTGTAATATTACAGAAACAATGTGTGTATGTTGTTGCATTTAGAAACAAAATGTATGTTCCTCACATCAGTCTTGGCCTATTTTCCATTTAGGTACTGAAAAAAAACATTATGTTTTCCTTTGTGAACCGTTTTTTCTTAATAGTGTAATCCTTTTTACAAAATATTTTGAAGTGTCTACACAACTACTTTTAACTTCCTACAAATTGTGACTTATTATACTTTTTTAGAGTAATTTTGTAACATAAATAAATGAGTTTGAGCTTATCACCACATTGAACCTGCAAAGGTGAAGGCCCATGTCTAGTTCTAAACAAATATTTTTTCATTTTATTTGTTTTGGTTAACCAACAATTAGTTGATACAATTTAAAAATACATAACATAATTATAGTTAAGTGTACTAATCAATTAAAGGTTAACACCACATGTATAATTTGTGAGCAATGTAAAAAAAGTTAAAATTTAAAACTATGTAAGTATTATATAATAATTATAACTTAATTATCGTGACATTGACTGCGCTAAACAACAACTGATATTGTCCTAACTTGTTTGTTGAATTAGTCATTCATACACCTATCTTTTATTTACTTTTGGCAGAACAAATTAAGAAGTTTGTCAATATTGTGAACAATAACAGGTACTGAAGTCATAATCAGAGACCACGTTAGCTATGTCTCCTTCAAAATTTCATCAAGAATTTTGTTTACGCCTACATACAAAATCGCAGTTTACAAAACTCAGGAAATTACAAACGTGATTCACAACAACATGTAGATAAAAATGCAGTTCAGGAGCTGACGATATGAATTTTGAACACAGCTTATTTTTTTATTAATCACCTATTTTAATATAAATTTAGTCACTAGTGCTTGAATTACTGATCAACTTTAAAATAATTACTTAGACACGTGGACGTGGGGAACTCTTTAGCGTATAAAGCCTTTCTCAATACAGTTCACGAGTATATGTTGATAATTATAGGAAACGGTGAGTAAGATGTGTTACGCATCCACAATAGGAAGAATGAATCATTAATTCTTCATTACTAGTTCTGAAGTGGACGTGCATTTTGTTTTATTTTATATACCATTCGCCTATAGGTAGTTTTTGATAGCTCGCCACATAAGGACAGCATTGCTATGATTAACGAGTGTACTAAAATCTATAATATTTTTATAATTGTGGTTTGTGAGGAAACATGTTTTGAATTGTGAGAAAAAAATAATTTTGTGAGAATTTTTGACATATTAATGATAGTTATGAATGTGTTTGACAAATTAATAAAAAAAATGCAATATACACCTGCCTGAAACATAGGAAACATCTAAGTTCAGGTATTAACCCAACTTTTTTTGCTGTATTACAAATAACGTGTACTGTACCTACCTACCTACTTCAACCTCTATTCTATTGTGGTGAGAAATAAACGTTTATTATAATAATTCTACTAGCAAGTTAATATTTTTAACTTATTTTTATTTTGAAGTCAGATTATATGGTTGTATAATATCATCATCATCATATCAGCCCAATGACTTCCATTGTTGAACATAGGCCTCATTTAATTTTTAAGTTTTTTTTTGTATAGGTAATATAATCATACTAAAATAAAATATCACTTAAAATTATCTAAAATAGTTATTTTAGATATTTTTATTTAATAGATATTTTAATAAACTCACCTCTTAAATTATGTGTATGGTACTCATTTATAAGTTAATAAAGTATAAATTACCTATGGCATTAAATAAAGCTATACGTCTTTGAATATTTACTCAAATATGTATTATTTATATTTTTTTTTTTTTTTAAATTTGTCTACTATACCAACTTTATCTGTGACATAAAAAGTTACTTACCTGTATATTTATCTTGTTCCAGGACCTTCAGTGCAATAGGTCGAGAGAATAAGGAGAGTACGTCGAGTCATAAAGAGGAGTCGGCCCGGCGCGAGGACGGGGAGGCTACCAGCAGTGATGCTGTTCCACCTGGCCACCACGAGGAAGGCGAAGCGACCATGAACAGAGAAAACGTGTCGAACAAAATAGCCGCCGGCATGGACCGGTGGCAGACCACTTTGGAAGATATGATCAACCTCAGATCTTCTAATCATCAAGTGTTCAAAGACTATTATTGGGTGAGTCATTATTGCTTTACATGATAAAAGTATCCGTGTAGTGACGGATTAAGAATACGTAATGTCACTACCTCAATTCAACCCGAGGGTGTAATAAAAGGCGACTAAGGGCTTAAGCTGAAAAGACCTCGGCGAGAAAAGAAAATTCACACCAGTGTGGTACCTAGTAGGCTAAATTTCCTTCAAATATTTGCAGGAAACCCGTGCCCAGCAGTGAGACGTTTATGGATTGTAGTGATAATGATGATGAATCCGACAGATTTTGTGCTGTCTTTTCCTAGAACCTGATGGTAGGGCCTACTCGTTAGGTGGCGAAACAATCGAGTTAAGATTCATAATCTAACCCAACCAGTGATCCACAAACACACTAATATATATTTATTTAATCAAAATAGAAGTTCAGCTGTTTCAGAGTTCTGACTGTACATAAGAATTATTGATATACATAATATATACCTACTATAAACACAAATACAATTATTTTATCTAATTTTTTTTTTAACAATATAAAGGCTTATACATCTGTTTAGGTCTTTATAGCATTCTGAAAACCACAGAGGTTTATTATAACGCGAGAGAGAGAGAGAACGCAAGACGATAGATAGGCGCTTATTTTAACGATCTAAATCTTGGTCATGCAAGATGATGCCCAAGGCGTGATGCCCCAAATACGTCCAGGTCACCTGATCAAAACATAATAACGCAGGTATTAGGTACATGTCTACATCATTGTAACATAACTTTAATTACAGTAACGTTACTCGTAACAGCTGCAATCATTATTTAGTAACAATATTACAGTGATTATGTGACATCAGGAACCGTACTATGTACCCATTTTATATTATAAACGTGCTACTTTACTGACAGAGATATGACGTACAAATATTATATTATTTTATCGCACAACTGCCAAAGGAGAATAATTAATAGTCTGCCTTGATTTGTTTATTGGTGAAGTATGAAGTTAATTAATTGGCTGAAGGGCTCTAGTATGAACATGCTAATACTTTACGAAGGTAGCTCTGTTTTGCTGTTGAGATTTCACGCCTTTCAATCAGTTACCTTGTTTCGATAAGATACACAAACTAACTTGACAGAAATGCTAACTTTTGGCCAAGTCAAATTGCGCCAATACTGCTAATTCTATATTTTTAATTGAAAATGTGTCAATGGAAAATGTGAATTAATTTTATGATTTAATGTTTATAAAAGTTACTATCGTCTTTTTATCGCTTCTTTGTAATAACTTATTTGTTTTTATCATAAGTGTCTATATGAAATCCCATATTGCGTTTAATGTAGGAAGCAAGCAAACACTGTTAATAATTAATTGATGCAACTTGAGGTAGCTTGAAACAAAATATTCACATTTTCCTGTTACATTTCGTCACACACACATAATATACGTTTAATATACGTAATAAGAACAAAAACAAATTAAAATTGTTATTACCAGTGACGTTATGCGGCCACAATACCATTGTAGGTGAAAGCAAAATGACTTGTAGGTAATTGGGCTAATGGAAAAAAGTGAAGTTTTTTACTTGATTATCTGAAAAACATTAATGAAAGTTTTTGGTATGACTAGTTTTCCTTTTAGGTATTAACATATACCTAACAGTAAGTAAACGGTTTTAAAACCTATCTCTGTTCTGTGGATTTTAGTAAGTAATCTGAGCTAAGGTGACCTATATTAAAATATTAATCCAGACACGTGACAGCCAAGTTCACGAACCATTCGTAGCCACTTTTGACATATTGATAACTAAACAAAAAGACATAATTTCCACCAGTCCAAATAACTGTGCCATTTAGATACTGATCACCATTATGGAAACGACAACAGAAATTCTTATTCCGTTAGGCAGTCAACGATCAATCGAATTTATTCCAGTTTATAAAACATTGTTAGCCATAATTCAGTAATTTCGGGTCCAGTCCGCTACCAAAAGGAGTGGTCTGAGTTTCTTTGTCAGTGAACTGGCCGTAGGCAAATTTGCCGACAACTTTTTTTTGGCTTTGTATGACGTTCATAAGTATCATGTATTTGATGAAAAAGAAATAAAAAGATTTGACTTTGACTTACCATTATTTTCATAATATGGGCACTTCCTGGGTCGAACGGAAGCGCGTGCGTGCATCCACATTAAAATCATACGTACCTTATTTAAATCAAACCGAAGCAACGACAAACTAAACCTTAAAGTCACCAATATGAAAACTATTTTTGAATACAGTGAAAGCTACCTTGTAAAGAAAGTTATTGTGTGTTTTGTACTTACGCATAATGTATGGGTAGGTATAATTTAATCCATTGATGTACTTACTCCATTGTGGCACGTGACTAGTGGATAAAGAACTATTTGTCGGGGTCTGAGGTGAATGCAATAAAACGAATAGCGCATATTATTACGACTCTAGAAAATGGTGACGTAATGACGAAAAGTTTACTCTCACACATATTCGTTGAAACCAAAGAAATAACATTGTAAAACACATTCATTATATATCGTGATACCTAGAGTCATTTTGTTCAGAGATAACCACGAGATACAATTCCCGTGGTTCTGTGATGATGTTATGTAGCCTTCCTAGATAAATGGGTAATCCAACACTAAAATATATTTTCAATGAAACCCAGCAATTACTGAGATAAGCGCTAAGAAACAAACAAACTCTTCAGCTTATAATATTAGCACAGATGTTTATACTTACTATAGAAAAACAAAAGGGGTACAATGTTATAAAAGAAATTACGACAAATTCGAATTTATGTAATTCTTGTTTAGATGCATTTTTCTGGCACTTCTGTCATTCAACCAAAGTGTTTCATCTCCCAACTAACGCACTTTTATAACGATAATTTGTGATGTACTTTATAAAATTAGTCATAAATATTAGCAGTGGAAGTGAAATGAATGGTTGCCAATGAACCATACATTTTACAATATTATCAATCAAATCTGATTGTTATTGTATCAATAATAACAATAAGGAATAACTTTTAATACCATGATACTTTAACCCTTTTTATGGCGCATAAGAATAAGTAGGCATTATTGCCATAGGTCATAATAGGCATCAATATGGATAAAGGCTTTTGTTTCAACACAAAGAGGTACTGTGGACGTGTACATGGTTATATATGAGGTCCTCTGGTACTTTAAATATGTGGATAATTGCTTAAAATGGCATTCTGCCAAGCGACACAACCAATTCCCCTTTATATAACAAAATACAGACTAAGCATTAAACCAGGTTTAAATTGAAATAAGCCATTGTTTTAGTGTCAAAGATTGTAACGGTTGCACTCGTTGCAGGCTACGTCCTGCACGAATGAAACACTTTTAACCACCTTTTGGATCTCTTTTGATTTCTTTTTCTAATTTACTTTTAATAATTTAAAATTCAAATCCTAAATTAATACAAATTCCTAAATTCTAACCGAGTCTTCGTCGGAGCATCCGCCGAAGGCTTGGGGTTCATTACAATTTTAATTTCTAGTGCGGTGCACGCTATTCTGGCCAATTATACCTAAATTCAATAAGATTAAATATTTTATTATTTTAATTTGATTATGATTTCAACGTATTTCATTTACGGGCCCTTCGCCCTTACTACATCATATTTAGTACCCAACGTATCTATAAAAGAAGAAGACTGGCTTTACGGGCCCACGCCGTTCCCCACTCAGCCGGACTACTGTAAATACCTACTCTTACCTAGCGCCCACTGGAGGGGATAGTGGAGACCGCTAAAAGATGTCAATTTAAAGCTGGTTTAATGCTTAGTCCGTATTTTGTTATAAGGGGCAATGAGTAAATGGGAGAGAAAAAACAAAGCTGGTGAAATGTGAGTGTGATACACCTCTGGGGTGTATAATGCTCTGACTTTGTAATTCTTTATTTACAGTCTTCATCGATTTTTTTCCATTTTGAAATTATCCAGTATGTCTACACGTCGCACTTCGCTGTTTTGCGAATTAATTAGTAGTAGTAGTGTTTGGTTGTCGATAGGCCTAGTTAATAGATAAAATTACTTAACCAACGGAATGTAAAGAGCTATTAACTTAATGGATTTATGATCGATCTGTAGTTATATGAGAAACAAACAATTGTTTCCAAAGTAACATTTATTTTCAAGACGTCACGACTGCTATTACCGACACACGGACTTTCTTTAGATAACTTTCATGGTTTTCTCAAGGAAAAATTTGCAAATGTAAAATTGATATTTTATGTTGACGGTTAATACGACACATAATATATGTACATACGTACATTACATATGGAAATTTATTGTATGACGTATAATGATCAAAATGAAATAAAAAAAATTGACTTTGACTTTGACTATGGGTATACTTTGTGTCCGTTAGTTTCATGTTTGTAAAGCTCCCCGCGACACAGGGCTTGTTCCCTAGTGCGGGCGTTGTTTTTTTAAAAAAAAAAAAAAAAAACGAGAGAAAAGAAAAATCATCATTCGACATGTAGGTAGGGTTAAATAATATGTTTTTCAAGATTTTTTTCATAATACTAGGTATTTATATGCAAATAACACATTGGAACTTGCAACTCGTTGTATTACGGATACGATTGAACATCATCATCATCATTTCAGCCTATTGCTTAATCTTTATCTTTAAATGAATCTTTATCTTTATCTTTAAAATCGAAAACCACGAAATATGACTAAATTGCGATGTTGCCATTTCTCTGTATGAACCCTCATAACACTCAGATGAAGTAGATGCAATAAGTGAAAATGGATAGAGGATAACATTCTGTTTAATAAGATTGTCTTTCTATGTTTATTGATTCTATGACCTAGACATTGAAAATTGAAGTTCATTTTCATTAGCATACACACTAAAACTTAGTAATTGTTCAAAACGTTACGATTTGAGTTGATTAAACTCTGATGGTACTAATTAGTGGTAACTTCCTTATAATCTCAGTATAATGTTAATAAATAAGGGCTATGTTGCACGATTTAATACGTTCTTATCGAACACAAAAATTGAGTGTGCGCGAATCCCTATCGCTATCGAAAACTGATACATAATACAACTATACATACAAAAAAAATCTAATAATAATTAAACGAGTATTAAAAAAAGCCGCCAAATCATGCGAATAAAATCTATTGAAAAAAAAAATGTTTGTTTATTTCTTTGAGATCTTGATTCTAACATTGAGAAATCTAATCTGCCGTTATATGCGTTTATTACGCAAAAATCATAACGGTATATTATGTACAACGTGTCTCACACAAAAGAACTTAAATTAGGTATCTTGACAGTATTCAGTTACCTACTGCCACAGAACAGAGATAGGTTTTTAGAGGAAACTGCTATACCAGACATGTGAGACCGTGCAATGAATGAATCTTAGTTAATTTATGCGAAATTTCAATCAATATGACTATACCATTTGTTTTTGTTTACAGGCCCAAAATGGCTTTGATGAGCTCCGACGCTACGTGAAGCAGGGAAGCGACTTCAGTAAAGAACTGTCTTCAATATTACAAGAAAGGTAAACTCATTTCCCATACTAACATCAATATCAAGTATAATATCCATATTAAAAACAAAGACGTCACAGCTATTATCGAATATATCTAATTAATAAGGGTGACACAAATGTATTATCTATAAATGGTTACCTGACCGTTAGTTATACTGACCGGCCTATGATTGTCAATAATAAAGTAATATAAACAGTACGTATAGGTGATAGATATCACTTTTTCTAATAACTGCTAAATCTGTAAAGCATCATTAGCACGGCAATGCAGCCGCACCGGGCCGACAGCTGCTACGCTCGACCGCTCTGCTCTCAATGCACGCACCAGATAAGCAATCTTATCAATATTTCTTCGAACCGTTTACTTTCCAGACATAACTCTAAAACAATACCTTATTGTTTACTAGTAAGTCGCTCAAGCGATCCTTCGTTACGCGAGATACCGCGTCGTGCCGGCCGGCGGACCAGGGACAATACGAAAGTTCTCGTCATGTTGTATAATTGATTATGATATTGTTCACACGCATGCCTATAGCTTTCACCGATAAACAGATATCGAGCACGTCGTAAAATAATGTTGCATACGAAAGAAGGGCACGGCAATGGCCACAAAATCAAAAATAGCTCGTCGCGAGGAGCCGCCAAGTGGGCCAGCAAGCGAGACACAAATAACGCGCGCTCTAAAAATTGATATCCTCCCATTGGGCGAGACTGCATTTTCACTACATTTACACAACCGCAGACGAGACGTAAAAAACAAATCATTGCGCCACTACGATTATTTCCTATGAACGTTCGCTTCCGCGACAGATTGCGAAATATCGTAGATAATATGCATTGTATTGCTTTCTTTATAGGATCGAGGCAGAAATATACTACTCAAAATGCCTAGCGAAGCTCGGTACGAAGCTGACGAAAGCTTGCAAAGAGAGCATCGGCTCTTGCGCCGAGGCGTGGAAACATGTCGCTATGGAGATGGAGAAACGTTCAGAAATTCACAGGTATTTATCTACTGAATAATAAATTCTGCCTGAGCATTCAGCACTTAAATATTTCACAAACTTTCTAAACGTAACGAAACTGCTACATTTCAGAAATTACTCAAGTGCTCTATCGGACGATCTAGTGAAACCAATGAAACATGTAATCGACAATCAGTTGAAACTTAGGAAGAAGGTAAGAGTTACACAATATTATGAATTTATGTCGGCCTCATCATCAGCAACCCATTAATGTCACACTGCTGGACTCGGGTCTCCTCTCTTCTAGCGAGGCTTGAGGCCATAATTCACACTATTTACTTTTAAACTTTCGCGTTGCATGATAATATTTACCTATTGATTTTAAACGGGAATTCACGGGATTATCATATAGGTATATATCTACATACCTTATAGTGCTTGACGTTTCGACCAGGTTACACCGGCTGTAGTCAGCTTGTGACCATAAGGTATGTAAATACCTAAATCATAATCACGTGAATTCCCGTTTAAAATCAATAAATATAATTCACACTACTACACGCATTATTATTACCCCAATTTGAGATGGATGCGATAGATATTATTAATGTATGCCAAGAGAAAGGCAACAAACGCATACAATAGATAGATACGTTACTGTGGACCTACTTGTAATGCGAATTTAACCTTAGATATGGGTGATCTTAAAAACACTACATGTTTTATGATTACAGATAGAAGGCAATGTAGATAAAACTACAAGGTCTTTAGCTGACTGGAGATCGGCAGAAGCAAAGTCAAAGAAACACTCACACGCGGCGGCGAGAGAAAACGAAAAATTACAGGACGCCACGTTGGATATTAGGTCTGCTTCTTGCGATACACTTGGTGATATTAATGTCCTTTTTTGTTGTTGATAATAGTAGACTATACGGACATTAGATCGCACAAGTCATTATAGAAGGATCCTTCAGTTGTTGCCGCTGCGAATAGCCTTGCGAACTTAATCTTTCCGCGAATGTGTATATTGGAGCATTCAGAGTAAGTGATTACTGATTAGATCCCGTTTGTTTACAGCTCGCGTTTGTCCCGCAGTTCAAGTGTAGGCCACATCCCTCACGCGCATGCCATCCTCAGCGCTGCGCGTGCTGAAAGGCTGCCAAATCCAACGAGTGAAAAAGACGCCGCTAAACTCCAAGTTAAGAAGAGAAAAACAGAAGATGCCGTCAAAAAAACTGAGATTGAATATTACAATGTTTGTGTGCACGCTGAACGAGCCAGGTAAATAAAATACATAACACGAACGAAGGCAGAGAGCTGAGTCTTACCCAGTTTATAGCAGTAGTCATAACAATCTATTTTTGTGTGCTTTAGGTTGGAATGGGAAACGAGCGTTGTCAAAGGTGCTGGCATGCTCGAGTCTCTTGAAGAAGAGAGACTTACACAACTGAAGACTGCTGCTGACTGCTATCTTAGACTAACAACCGCAGTACCGGCACAATTAGCAGAGGTAAGAATTAAGCATGTACTTAGGTAATAAAATTTTCTTTCTCCTTTGGTGTAAACTGCATAATCCACTGCGTAGTTTAGAAGATCGTAGATACATACAGAGGGAAGATCCACTTAAGTTAGTATTATGAATAAGATGGCAAAATAGCCGAATAAAATCACTAACTCTACCATCCAAAAATGAAACAAACTCAGCAAGGCTCGTACTTACCCGGATAGTAGCTAGTTAAGTGTTAATACACACAACACCTGAGTACTCTGACTGACCGGCCGCGCAGCACATCCCACTAACTAGGGAGACCTAAGAATCGTGTTCTACTTAACAGCTTTAGTGTCTATTGGACCCAAGCGAAATAATAATAATAACAGTATTATTTCTCTTCAGGCCACTAATGTGTTACTGAACCCCATAAAAAACGCGAACGCGAACAAAGACATGATGGTGGTCCGCGGAGTTCGCTCAGCTCCAACTGGCGCTAGCGAACAACTCCTCCCTGATTTCTACTGTGAACACACCACACTTGCTATGAACAGGGAACGACGTAAACAGGTATTACATTTTTCAATTTCATATGTTTTAATGCTCGCCATAATATTCATAGAAGTCACGCAGCCCCTGCGCTTTTGTTTGGCCACTGTTCAGCTCCTATTGGCCGTAACGTGATGTTATATAGCCCATAACCTTTCTCGATTACTGGGCTATATGACACTAAAAGTTTTTTTTCCAATCGGATCATTAGTTCCTGAGATCCTAGCGTTCAAACAAACAATCTCTTTAGCTTTATAATATTAATATAGATTATCATGCACAATACATGTTGTTACATAAATTATATAAAGGTTCTGGATCTTTTCATTCAAATTTAGATATTTCAAAGATTTATAGATTTTTTAACTTTTGAAAATGGGGTTTACAACTGGCTGTTTCGTCAATGTTAACTATTATTTTTACAGTTTTATTTTGTAGTATAAATAGTGTAGGTGCATCTATACTGTTAATTATTACCATAATTACATTAATAATTTTATTAAGTCAAAAGTCCCATTAAGTTCCGAGCCCAGCAGGGGGACTTAATGGGTTGCTGATGATGATGATTAAGTCAACTTGTAACTGAATTTATAATTTAAAAATTGAGTGACTATCTTCATGATCAGTTTTTTCTACATTCGCTAATATTGCCCACTTACAGGCAGTCCTTTTATGCAGCTTTATTGAAAATTTAATCCTACCGAAGCGTTATCACAATAACGTACCAAAACATGTTATTATTATAATCTAATTACCTATATCTATTTAATAAAGCCTCTCTCGCTCTCTCTCTCTATTAACAGGCGCATCGGCGCCTGTTAATAATTGAGGTATATTTGTGTATCGTCGATCCCAACTCATGAGAGAAAACAAACAAAGAAACTGGAATTTTCAGAGTGTAAGTATAAGATTTGTTTTTGATAATTTATAGGCACTGGTAAAGATTCTCCAACTAGTGAAACAGGACATTGAAAGAGAACGCAAATCCAAGCAGGGTTTGGAGAAACTCTCGATGGCTATCAAACAAACACCAACATTCGGCGGTGACGACTCACAACAAAATGTTGCTGATAAACTTTACCATGTAAGTACCTTAAAAGTATGTTTAAAATAGTTTAGTTAAGTACTGAAATTTACTATACCAAGAAAGATAGTACTTTGCTAAATGTTTTATATAAGTATCATCTTTAACTCGTGTTTTCTAGCATTTTAGCATACCTAGTTATAATATTATGTAACTGACATAATATCAACTTAAAGCATTTCCGCATAACCTAGAATCCTACTATAAACTTATCAAATGTTAGATTTTGGAATTAAATTTTTTCGCGAAATAATTTACTTAACAAGTAAATATAATAAAAAAATTTAAAATAGCAAAATATCAATAGATAATCAACGAACTAAAAAGACCGAAAAAATTTTGTAATTATTATTCCTAATTAAATTTAAATTTATAACATATGTATATATATATTATATATATAGATAATTGTAATTTGATTCCCTTTATTCTGATACTCTACTCGATAGTTTGGTTAAAAAAATAAAATTAACTACTTACAATTATGTAAGTTATATAATCTCTTTTTTACCCGACTGACAGGACGGGTTTTTTCTGCTAAGTTTTTACAATTTGGCGCCAAAAATTCCGTGGTTTTGTCTTTTTTTTATAATACCTATCTAAGGACACTTAGGTTTTTGAGAAGAATCTAACGATACCTTAATTGTCCAAATCCATCCAGCCGTTTGGAAGAAACGTGGGAATAAAGAAATTTACAAACATACAAGATACGCGCGAAAAACAATACCCGTCCTGTCAGTCGGGTAAAACCGGTAAAACTGATAGAATACGACCAACTTATAACCTCTTTTGTTTTTAAAATACAGATGCGTAGTATGCTGACGTACTTGGAGGCAGTCCGATACAAGATAACGGCAAGTTTGAACGAGCTAGACAGCAGACCAACAGTACACCACCCGCTAGCTACACACATACAGGTCGTCAGAGACAAGCAGGGTCTACAACAGAGTATACTTAAAGTTAGTTTACTTTCAGTGCTGTTGTTCCCTTATCAGAGGTCTCTGAAAACTTTGATTCTAAGAAGCTTTGTACAAGCACTTCCTGTTGCTTAATTTTCTTGCACATACTTTAAAGTTTCTATCACCAGACATATTAAAGAAAAAGAAATGGTTTTTAACGATACGCCGCCCATGGTATTCATTTAACTAATAAATTAGAAAACAATATTACCGATAAGTATTATTTCCGAGTTAGGTCAGATACTCTGGAGACATATAAACCTTGTCCTGACAAAAATTAAAAGTAAAATTGTCCAACAAGGGATCGGATCAGGAGATCCGACCGTAATAATAATTTCTGTAATAAAACACGTATTCTTAACTCCAGGTCCCTCCATGGCTTCAATCCAATTACCAGAATGAGGTAAACAAAAATCTGCAGCCGAATTACTCGGCGTTGACCAAGAGCGTCAACGGAGGCGAGGAGCGAGAGAGACGAGATTCAATCATGAGCAGAGCTTCAAGCAAACTGCGGATAGAACATCTCTCGTTTAGAAGGAATACGGAACATAAGAGTGCCCCTGTAACTCCTGCAGTGGATTTGCCAACACCTGATTTGCAGACGCAGACTATAGAAGCACCACCACCACCAGAAAGTCCGTTGGATTGGAGTGAACGTGGTGCAGGAGATGGACTGTCCAATCAACAGGATAGCGATTTTGGTACAAAATTTTCGTATACTATACCTACTCGTGCTATGCACATATTTGTTGGAAGTATTGTTGGAGTATAATTCATTTATTCTATTGTAGTCTACGTTCCACAGTACATACCCTTTTGTCCAGTATTACCGGTAGGAACAGGTTTTTATAATAGTTTCACAAACTTAGATCAACTAGGATTTCCCACTTCATTCAATAAGCGCCTTGACCTCGCTTGTGACAATTGCAGTTTGAGAAAATTTATCATTGGTTCACTAATGCAATCCAGCATGCCTGACTTACCGTTCCACAGAGGAGAACATTATCTACTGGTCATAAACCTCATGTTCAGCCATGTCGAACAAGATAAAATACAATCGATTACATCACCTGATTGTTTTGTACGAATATGTTTAACACTAACTGGCATTGTGTTCGTGTAGCTTCATATCCATAATCTAGGTAGATATATACGCGGACAAAACTAATTTACAACAATTTGTCGTAATATGTGAAAGATCGAGTGTACTAATAGGTACAGTATCGAGTTCAAATATCGTTACCCAAAAGAAGGACTATCATATTGCCAGTAAAACACTACAGAAACAACATTTACACCATTCTTAAATGAAATGCTTGGCAATATTTTTATAGGAAGTTGATTTAAACTTGTATGTTGCAGATGAGTTTTCGTCGCAAAGTGGCAGCTCAACCGATTTGACGGAAATATTATTGAAGAACGAAGAGTTAGATGGCACTACGCCAGTGACATCATTGGGGAAATGCCGGGCTATTTATACGTATGAAGCTAGACTCAACGATGAACTGACTTTATCTCCAGGTAAGCTATAATACGTACCTACCCATATTAAAAAGGTTTTCCGTATGTGTTAAGTTTCGCATAGTTTAAAATCATTTCATTGGCTTACTTGCTTAGTGAAATTCATGTCATCTCTGTAATTAAAATTTGATAATTTTTTTGAAATTTACTATAACTTTGAATGTTTTAATGTTTTATTTAGGTAATTGTTAGACCTACTTCTTTTATTTTTATTTTTACATAATTATTGTGGTAGGTATTTACCCTCTAACTTAGAGTTTCATATACCTAACGTACCTAATAAAATAGGTACAAGTACCTACCTACATTGTTTGCTAAGCGATTTCATTTTCTTTCTTGTTTGTCATTCTTATCTTTTAAAAGGTATCTATGGTAATACGAGATATCAGTAATTAACTAGGTACATTAAAAAAACCTTGGCCTTTCAAGAAAAACATTTAAATGTTAATCGATGTTTGAAATCTTAATTTATTACATATGAAATTAATTTTACTTGCTAATTTATTGCATACAGTATAGTGACTAATTACAATTTCTAGCATAGGTACTTCAGGTACTTGTGTACCATACAAAACTTTCTCTGTAAAGCATGTGGGTAGGCAGATAGCTATTTCGGTAGGTACCTATGTCAACAAGGCAAAAATAGTGATTTTAGTCGAGAATTTTGATCTAATGCGAATGAAATACTGTTTGTCTTGAATTATTGGCGGCAATTTCAACATCCTTAACTATGCACCTACTTACCTAATTAGGTACCTATACCTACCTACATTATTCCTTTGGGTTATACGAACCTTAAAAATAATAATTATTTACAGGCGACATTATAAATATCCACGACAAACAAGACGACGGATGGTGGAGCGGCGACTTGAACGGCATATATGGAATCTTCCCGTCTTCCTACGTCGAAGAAATAACAACCTGTATATAGGGACCACCTAGAGGTCACTAAACCATGAAGAAATACGTCATCATTCTGGAAGTGAGACGTCATAATTCAGTCAGGCAATATGCTCATCATATTGTTCTAAACTGAGTAGTTGAATTACTGAGCTCGTTGTGAGATGTCCATTTATGTACCTACCTACCTGCTGTGTTTAGTAATAATCATCAAATTGTATCTAAGTATAATTTTGATATTAAAAATGGATAATAAAATTTGTATCTCCCTTGATTAATCTGTACAAGCGGAGTGGTAAAATAAATTATAAATGGACCTACCATTATAATTTATTATTAATATGAAATGTTATTTTATAATCAATTGATCGATTAGTCTTCCAAAATTTATTTAAGCACCTATTTATATTACAAGTCAATTATGTACTACCTACTTAGTGACATGAACATACGATTTAATAGATAATAATTAGTTGCGGCATGTTAAAACTTAAATCATATTAATTTGATGTACCTATATAGTCGACAATAAAATTGCTTTACGATGTCGTTTGCATATTACAAAACAATACTGTCTACCTATTTTATTGCTTGCAAGTGACATCAGTACAGTGACAGGTGTCATCAATGCGCCACGTCAATGAGTCTTAATTAATTTTAATTTTGATGGAAATTTTTGTTATACCTACTCGTACTTACCTAAATGGTAAAGCAAATATTTGGTCGACTATACATACATACGACAACCTGCATGTATATTTCCATATGGTATGGAAATATACCCCTTCAAATTATCTACATGAAATAATAAACAGTTACTTATTGTATGATCTTGTTAGACCAGTTGTGTGGTCAGGGCTGGTTTGTCTAGCTCTCACTGGATTATAAATAATGTGGATGTTCTTCTTCTGATGTATTCTGTCTACAGAAAGTCCATAATATACCTACAATATCACCATATATCATGTAACGTGCACTATTTATGATTTAGGTACACAAATTTTATATATTATGTAAAACATTAAATTTTCAGAAACATAAATAGATTTATAACCGGTTTATAACAAGTTGTAGCAATTAACATTATTATATACCTAATATATACGAGTAAATCTATATATTATTATATATAAAATGTTCTATAATAAATAAGGTATAATATAATAATAAATAAGTATAAAGGCAATAATTATAAATATAGTAAACTTGTAAATTATACGATTTATAAAATTAAACCAAAGTGTTGTTAAATAAATTGTTTAAGAATTTAGATTATTTTATTATTGTAGAACCTTAAATAGGTACTTAAACATGGCTGACACAAGTAACTAGATAGATAATACAACTAATGCTGGACACAAGAGAATCTATAATCCACCACGAGCCACTACGTTCCTCGGCTCGGAAATCGCGAGTTCAACTAAAAATCAAATGCACGTGGTATATGACCTTCTTTTCACTCTTGTGATATTTCCTGATATATTATGAACCCTTCGCCTCCCTTACCAGCCTCATGTGAAGTCACGTGAGAGTAATTCGAATGTTTTGAGAGTCATTTGAGTGGTGTGGCTGAAACTGGCTTGGCCACAATCGTGGATTTTGATTTTGATTTGGTGACCAATTTCGACCAATTAGTGACTAATTCTGGGAGAAAACAGATCTTCGCTGGGTATCCTAGTTTTTGAGATACAAATATAGCCAATCTGGAGTGACTCTCCCCAGATCGGCCAACTAAAAACGCTAATAACTTTTGACCCGATTATGTTATTTGGTGACCAATTTCGACCAATATTATCGACTAACTTTTTGCAACATCAAAATCCACGATGGTGGCCAAGCCAGTTTCAGTCATACATTGGAGTGGAGTGTCCACAGTAACTTAACTGCACGACATTCATTTTAAAATAAAACGCCATGCACTTAACGGCTAGGTTAATTAATTATCCACTTGAGGATAGGTACTTACCTATTTCAAAAATCAAAGATTCAATTGCCCACTTGGTTTTAGATTCTCGAATACGAATAGATTGGGAAATAACAATAAAACATAGTTGGGAGATGACAACAAATAATTTATTAAAATAACTCTTACATTACAGTTTTGGCAAGAAAGGACGTACCTAGGTAGGTAAGTCCAATATATCTATTACTAGTCCATGTTACGTACAATTTTAATATTCCAGATATATTTAAACGATAGGTACCAATTTCCAATCTATTTCCTGTAATGGCATGTGAGATAACTTGACAAATTAGCGGAATAATTTTCGTCGCGTATCAATCGATAAACTTTCTCATGGGCCATAGCACGTTTTGGTGAATGTGCGTTCCATTACCGTATTAAAATCGCGCGTGTTAAATTCTGTCGCTGCATTTAGCTTCTGATAAGCGACTAAATCGCCGATCGCCGAAGCTAGTCGGCGGGGGCTCTTAAAATATGGCAATTTAAACATAACACATCGTCTTAAATTGTATACCTAGATAATTTTTAAGAAAGTATGTAGGTACATATACTTACCTAATTATAAAAATAATTTTGTAAACTTTCATAATAGGTCGGTATAATATTTCCGCTATATACTCACTTCATTTGTTGTTAGTTTGTTCATTACATGATACATGGTATGTATGTAATCTTGCCAAATATAATTTTGAATATATTTTTGTCTTTTTTCCAAATCTTAACTATCTTTTTCATCTTGCCTTTCATAATGGTGTAATGCAGATTGCATTTGCAAACATCGTACTAGAGTATGAATTGATACAATTAAATTAAATATCTCAAATTATCAGCAACCGTTCGTTATAATAGGTAATTTAGAAGAATACATTCATTGCTGGAACAAGCCTTCAGTTTTAGGCCACGAACGGTTTATATTGCATTTTTCAATCGCTGTCTATCTGTTATTATCATACACAGAATCCGATGTTCGCAAAAGACAAATAGACGAACTTATAACTAAATTATAACGCCACTACAACCCAAAGTTTCGTTGGTGACTACATCGGCTTAATCCTATAGTGGCGTGATATCAGCCAATCACCGTATTTTATACAAACATTTGTTACTACAACACCTATCTACAAACATACATAGAAACAAATCCAGACGTATGTTGGACCGGATTTTCTGTATAAGCTACAAAATATCAGATTTACATCAATAATAGATACATTCACAGAAACATTTAGAATAAAATTTGAGCGAAATGAGATGAGCTATGAATATTACCTATACATTCAGTTATGAAATCAATGTAGGTACCACCTTTCAGCTATTTTTGTCATGCCATTATAATATTTCAAATAATATATTGTAATAAATTTAATATTAATAATTTAGAATCTAAAAATACGTATATTTTAAAAATCGCTGAATTAAATTTCGTTTTCGAACATGGACCTAATTCGCGAATGTGACCGAATTTACTTGAAAATATAATTTGTTGTTTATCTTCTCCTATGTACAAAAATAGCATTACGTGTTATACTACTATCATTAAGTCCTGCGATGAGCTCAGTATCATGATGGGAGTGCTTCGAATACCTACTTATACAGAAATTATTGGCAATTATCATAATTAAGAGTAGGTACTTTCCTTTTAGATAGGCTCCAAAATTTAATAAACACAACCCCTTTATTCATTTATTTTGCAAAGTTTACTTCAAATTTAAATCTGGTGAAAATTGTTGTAAACAAATTTCAAAAATCAAGTCTCTTCATAATAGGTACATAAAGTAAGAAGTATTCGAAGACATCCCACCACACTATCCTATCAATGTGGTGCCTAGTTAAGCTACGCTGTGGCGCTCTAGAGACTGGCGCGACAAAACCAAACTCATCCACGTGGGGTCTTACCTACATAGCTTATCCTAGCGTCCTAGCTGTCCTCTCGATCAAAATATGTATTATTATTACCGGGCGGCGAACGGATGATATCAGTTAGACACATTACACAGAAATTCTAATCTGATATAGGGCATAAACCTTTGAATCTAACGACCTAATAACTCTTGAAATACCTTCTTTAACATTGAATAGGTAGGTATATTTAGACATCGTTTGATTTACTTACTACAGGCATAGGTTAGGAGTTCCTTGTTAGCCAAATTTAAATGTGACGCATCCCATAGCACGTTTCTCTTCGCATGTACAAAATGCTTCAAGCATGCAGGAGTACTTTTTTAGTCTATTTCAATAGAGACAAAGCTGATTTTACAACAAAATTTAAGTTAGAGAAGTTCAGGGAAGGAGTTTTTTTTAGAAAAATACTAATATATCTTGTGATATATTAGTAACTATACGAGATAAAACTGACCCTATAAATATCTTAGTTCCGTTCATCACTAGTGCCAGACTATGTCAGTCTATTTTGACTCTCATTAAATATTTTTTTAATTTATCTTCGGCAGTGTTCGTTCAAGGAGAATCTGATGTAGTCTTTTAGTTATTCTTAATATTACAATGATACGATACGTTCACTGGCAGTTGATGAGTAAGGGATAGCGATGAAGCAGTGGTCTAAAACTATGTGTTGCAATAGTGCAGTTATATGTAAGGGCAACACGACATCAAGGCGACTGTAGAGGCATATACTTACTCTTTAAACATTTATAATACGTACTATTTCCAAATATGTCATATTCAATACATTTAGTTGTAGGTGAACATTGACCGTTAGGTACTGATAAATACACTCATTATTTAATATACTGACTATATAATATGTTTGTGTGGGTTTGTGCTACGGGTATGTGTGTGCGGGATATAAAATAAAACAAATAAAATCATTAAAAAATAATAGAATGTCGATTACAAATGTTATTAAATTAAACATATAACAGAGATAAAATCATTTTCTTTTCATAAATGGAATAATTTAGGTACTTAATATATTAGAGAAAAAAACGCTAAAGAATTAAACAAAAATATAAACGTAAACAATCTCTAAATGATGAGTAAGACTTTGGAATATGTAATGGAAAACAACAAGTCACTCAGATATACAAAATAAAGACTAGAAATTGAGCGATCAAGTCGGCAATGTTCAGAGATAGGATGTGACGGGAGAAAGTATATCTCTTAAACGTGCCACAATTACGTCCTAGAGCTAATATATAAATCCTACTTTACGTACTACAATATATACACTTATTTATTTCGATAATGTTATAATATATCTGTTCATATTCACTTTGAAGTCGGAAGCCAGCGGCCGTGAGATCATTCTCAAAATATTTGACAAAAATGTCAAAAATACGTTGTGATTACTTTAAATATATAAATAGCTGTCACAATAAAATATTTAAAACGTCAAACCACTCATACCTTGTGGTGTCAGAATGGCTGCGTACAAACTTCAAAATCACACAAACAAACAATAATTAATGAATTTATGTCTGTTCAACAAAATAAAATATTAGAACTGATAGACACGGCTCTAGTCTCACCAGATAAACAGATTACCTATAACGTTTCGAAGTTTATTTAAATGCCACAATCAAGCGGCCTCTACTATGAAGGGTGTCGCAAAAATAGGTATAATTTTATTCTGGTATAAACTGATTTTTTAAATTTAAATTATGATATACCTGCTGGAAATATACCATTTACACACACAATAATAATAATAGGCGTAATAATAGTATAATAACATACTTAATGAAATAAAACTTGCGCTTTAAGCCATAATTATAACAACTAAAATAAACTTTGGCCAAATATATAATTATCACACTGTATAGAATGTAACATTATATTGTTTTCACCTCCCGTTTGAGCAGATCTTTTGCTTTGAGCAAAACTTACTGCCCATAAAAGCGTTTTCAACAAAATAAAAGTTTACGTCCCCCCAAACTATCACATCAATACGCTCTTTGCCGAGCTGAGCTGTGCTCGTAAATGCTCAAACGATCAGTAGTCAAAATAAAAAGAACTCCATAAAAATTCAAATATTTTATGCCTTGCATTGGCGTGCTGCCATACAAATAATAAAAAAAGAACTAATAGAACAAGATATTTTCTTCTGAAATTCGTTCTCTACTAAAAACACTTTTAGCATAATCAGTATTTCTAACTTAGTCTACACTCTTTTCAAGAGCATACCCGTTCATCACATCCAAATCGACTTGTGCTTAAAGATTGTCACAAAATGCATAGGAATACTTAAGAAATGGACACTAATTTTCTACAATTTCCATTTTAGGAAGATTTTGGCAAGAAAAGTAAATCATAGATCTGATTCATTACAGGGCAAATTAATATTAGTCTATAGTTGCCTTCATACAAATATTGTGGTGTCAGTTATATTCTTGTGATAAAGTTAAAGAGCTGCTTTACGACTCGGGCTCGGTAGATAGTAGGCATTGTGGGACTTTGAATCTTATAAGTAGATTTACAAAGTTCAATGCACGATTAATTTATTTTAAGGTCAGATAGCATAGCAAACATCTATTTCTGTCAGACATTGCTATCTTGACATCTCTATAGCAATAGTATTTATAGTACATGCATTCTAACCGTATATGTATATTGGTAGTTTATTGGTACCAATATCTTTCACGGGTTTTCGAAAACTAATACTTGTTTTGAAATTAGCAATAATTAGTATTTTTTTTTATCATAAAAAGCAAATAATAATGTATTTGTAATAGCACAACCATATCGCAAGGAGTCCAAGACCGTAGTATATATAGGACAGAAATGTATCGGTGGCAGTGTTTGTGCATATTCGGAATAAAATTAATTTATTAATTATTTAGTACACTTAACTTAATATTATGTATTCTACTAATTTCGGAATGTTCAGCGTTGATTCTACGTCATTGTTTTCAAAATTCAATAAAGGCGACGGGCCGCAAGTAATTCGTAAATACATCAAAAAATTGCCAAAAATTGACACAATTATAATACTTACTACTAAAACATATTTGGCAATAAATAAATGTAGGCCTTGAACTCCGCCACATACTCATACACGAATTCAATAATATAATCATTATAATAATACAAATATACGATTACTAATAATGATAAACACTAATATGTAATAATTATGAGTGGATTTCCTTACGATAATACTGAATACATAGAATGAAAATAAAATTGCGCGTTCTTGCGACTCCAATCCGTACTTTAGATTCCATTTACATCCTGCAAAGAGAAAAGTATTTGTAAATTAATAACATTATTATTACTTCCATTAAAACCACCATGATGAGCAATGAAATAATCGACTACATTTTCAAATTTGGTTTGACCGCTAATTGAAAAATTAATTCTTTTTTTTATTTTAGAAATGGGCAACTCTATAATCTACCAGTTTTCGGTTCCAAGAAGATTATTCTTCCATCCTGCATACAATGAATAGGCAGTAAAAATGCTGATAGGTACAGGTACTGACCAATGTTCAGTCAATTAATGCGCAGCCCTGATCTGGTTGAGTTCATCGTCTGAGTCAGTGGGCGGTGCGTGCTCCGAGCCGGCGAGCACCGTCAGATGTGTCGAGTCGCTCTGAAGAGTGCTGCATTCACCGCCGCCGCTGCCACTCCAGTTGCCACACTGCGCCTTCTTCTGCAAAGCTTGAACGTACGACTGGACAACACATGTTTTTGTTAAAAATGATCAAAAAGACACTACATTTAAGACATTACAACCCCGAACACAAGTTATTAACTTTTGTTTATGTACCTGTATATACATATTTTAAATAATATTATGTCAAATGCTGATATTAGACATCGGTCACGGTGGCAGCGGGCAGCGAAGCGGTGGTGACGGCGGCGCGGTGCACTCCAATCGGTTAACTTGGTATTTTCGAATATGGTCGACTGTGTCAAAGTGATTATGTTTATAGAGCACAACAGAAAAAAATGTAATGCACCTCTATAATTATTATACCACATTGACGCAGTCGGCGGTATTCGGAAACACAAAGTTGGATTGGATTACATGTGTGCCACCGGGACTCCGCTGACCGCTGCCACCATGACCGAGGCCATACTGTTAAGTATAACAGAAGTCATTCTTTAAATCTTTTGTCCATTGTATTCTAACTTCTGTTATCTATGTTTTTGAAACATTTGATAAAGGCGCCATTTTACCGCAGGAAAATATGTTATTCCCATTGTTTTATGCAAAATGCGGACAGATCCGCCGGCGACAGCGTGTAAGTACATAAAATAAAATAAAATAGATAATATATGTTATAAACTATCAATAAACCTATTTAAGGTAAAGGGAAGCTCATAAAATATTGGAAAGTAGCTTAATAAAATTGTATACCTAATCTTCCTCATGAATCACTATAACTATTGATGAAAACCGTATGTAAATCTGTTGTGTAGTTTAGAAGTTCTAAGCGGGAGAAGAGAGAAGCGACTTTATTTTATACTATGTACGGACTATAGGTAGCGGTACGGTAACTTCCTACTTCCCAGTAGTATATGCAAATGTCTTTCACCAGGACCTACACTAAAATATAATATATATAACTTTATAAAGCTCGATTAAGTGGTTAAGGCGTGTAAGCGTAACCAGGTAACAAAGTTAGTTTGGCACTTACGATATTAGTAAGGCTAAAGGATATTGAAAATCAACTAGTTACTTACAATGCCTGCTCGCTTCCCGTCAAATGAAATAATGAAATGTTGTGTAATAAAAGTGTAGATATTGATGAAAGTGACCTGATAAAATCCAGGCAATTCGTGACTACAAGTCTTAGTTTACTGTGCTACAAGTTAGTAGAGTCTTCTGACAGTATACTGTCTATGATATTAGTGGCAGACCGACCTAAAACCCCTGTACTAGGATTTTTTTTTTTTTTTTTTAAAAGACAACGCCCGCACTAGGGAACAAGCCCTGTGTCGCGGGGAGCTTTACAAACATGAAACTAACGGACACAAAGAACACCCAGACTAGAAACAAATATCTATGAATCACACAAATATTTGTCTCGTGTGGGAATCGAACCCACGTCACCCAGCACGGCGATGTAGTGGCGAGGCGACCACCTTAACCACTGCGCCACGGTGACAGTCGAATTTGAAACCATAATTATTATTTGTAGGGTTAGTATCCGCATCTTATGAATAGCAATCAGACATAATATGTCTGATTGCCACGTGAACGGTTATTAAAAGTGCATATGATTCGTTAGATGCATGTTTGTTACTGAATCACGCCAAAACGAGTAAAAGGCTAAAACAATAGATTGTTATAGTTCGGAATAGCACATGGGTTACTTTTAACCGACATATCACGCTGAAAATATCATTTTTCTCAAAACTTACTTGTGAAATAACATCTCCATGTGCGGTGCGGACTTGATATAAGTATCTGTACTTGCGTTGTTTCATCTCGGCGCGTTGTTCGCGCGTGATCGGACGGGCCTGCTGAGTCTTCAGACGACGTTTTTGTGCGCTTATACCTGTAAGTCATTATTTTACATCCTAAAATAGATACTCGCTTCAAACACTAAAAAGAACTATACTTGTTATAGAATGCGATTGCCTCACTAGCACAAAGGAAAGTGAGCGACTTCGGTACAAGAAAGACGAAAAACGACTTTAATTTGTCAGTATCAAAATACAATTTGCATGTCAGCGACATGATCAAATAAGAATATTTTAGCGAAGCGCTTTCCACTTGTCTAGATAGGGTACTAAATAAAGGAAAGCACCGAGATTAAAGCCCCGTTACACCACCGACAAATAAGTGCTTGATAACCTATCTGAAAGACTTTAGGTAATGTAATAATAATAACAAAGAATCTGTCTTTAGTAGTCAGATTCTTTATTACCGAAGGCTAAGCGCTTTCCACTTGCTAAGCGGTAAAAATAGCAATACACTGCAATCCATTTTAAATGAAATTCCAATTTCAGACATTTTTTATTGCTAGAGGTAGCAAACAAACAAGTGGCTTGTCGCTTGATGATGGTAAGTGGTAGCCGCCACTAAAGGTCGTTGGCAATGTTGTATGCACAACGAAGCCGCTACCTAACACTTATTATATGTCAGTGGTGGAACAGGGCCTTAGTTAGATAAACATTAAGTGTTACGTACTCTGTTCGTGGTATATCCCGGTCGCTGTGAGTGCGCATTGTGCTGTAAGGCCCACAATAGCGGCGGCAGGCCACGCGGCCAATGTCAGCCAAGACAGTCGGCAAGGAGGCGGCACAGCTGGCTCCAGTTTCGCTCGTTCCCACAACTATGTAACAAGAATGTAATGTAATAGCTAACGTTAAAAATTTTCTCGAATTCAGGGTTCTTCAAAAGTTGCAACGATGTAAGTCTATGTTAGAGCAGTTAGGCTGTAGATTCTTGCAGCAATTAAGCTTTAGGGCAATTGGTCCAAAAATAGAATCCATCTATCATTCTTGGTAAAAGTTTTGGTTGAAAACACTGGATGTTATTAATATAAATAACTAGTCAATCACGTATTATTGAAATAAAAAGAAGTACAGTTCGGTTTACCAAACACAATTTTATAATTATTTCAATATTATGTACAGCTACATGTTTTAAATTGACAACTAGTTTCGGAGTTTTAAAATTACGTAAAAACTGTATGTATGTTTTAAAGAAACTGTATAATACCCATGTAATGTACAGTTTCTTTAAAACATAACAAATTCAGAGCTTTTTACATAAAATGGTTTCATAAATGTCGCAACTTATATAGTTCAAGTTAAATCTAATTGCAAGGAACGCTCCCTATATTATAAATAACAAAGTGATTCACCATCGCGGAACAAGAAATGATGAATCTTCATGCAGCCAATCATATTATTTCTTAGAAAATAACTTAATAAGTTACAAAATAATACGTCATTTAATGTGACACATAAGGAATATGTGTATACATCGATCACAATATACTTTCAGTATTTTGAATTTAATTTGAAATACTGCGGAATCGAAGCCTTCATAATAAAAATGCTCTTTGATCCTTATAAGTATCAAACGCTATTCGTTTTCAACGTAGGAAGACAGAAATAGTTAATATTTAGTTGAATTCAGGTTTTCAAATGTATAAGCTAAATAAAGCTTCTCAAGAAGTATTGTTACCTATAAATTGTTAAAGTGCCTATTTTGTGCGAATAGATATCATCCAAAGAATGTAGAGGGAATTTAGCCTATTATACCACGCTGGCCAGACGGGTTGGTATAGGGTTTGTTTCGAGTTTTCCTTTTCTTGAAGTGCTCTTGTCTGCATAAGGTTACTCTCTCTGTCGCCTTTTTACAACACCCACGAAGAGTTGAAATAGGGTAGTGACATTATGTATTCTTAATCCGTCACTACACGAATATATACATGACCTGACATATTGTAATAAAAAAAAAAATATAGCTTCTATTAGATTTGTATTTATATCATGGCCAATTGAAGAATAATGATCATTACATCATGCGTCCTGTAGGCGTGGCACAGTTTAAAACTGAGTCGATGGAAACACAACATTTATTTATACTAATATTATAAAGCTACAGAGTTTGTTTGTTTGAACGCTAGGATCTCAGGAACTACTGATCCGATTCAAAAAATCTTTTAGTGTCAGATAGCCCATTTATCGAGGAAGGTGCTATATAACATCACGCTACGGCCAATAGGAGCTGAGTTGTGGCCAAACAAAAGCAACGGGAGCGAAGCCCCGCGAGACTTTTAGTTAGTATCTATTTTAGAAGTTATGCTTAGTTTTAGTAGCACAAGATTGTAGTCATAGAATATTTTTTTACTAATGGCCCCAGTGGCAGATTGTCCTGCAATCAGCGCATGTCCAAAACTATCGCATGTTTCCAGCAGAATAACAGATTCACTAAATTATATAAAAATCGGTTGTGTGGTTGAAGATAAGCGTGTACAAACATCGTGACGCGATGTTTATATTGAAATTTAAACCATATTTCAAACCTCTGAATTATGAATTTATTTTATGACATGAATGTTTATTTGAATTTATATTGATATTTTATAATTTTCGTCTTTTATGTTATTTTTGTATTTTATGTTTAATTTATTGACTTTTTGTATTTGTGCTGACTGTTTTTCTTATTTTAATACCTATACTATGGACATGTTTCTGAAATAAACTTATTATTAAAAAAAAAAAACCTGCGCGGCAAAGAAAGCGGTTAGGGACGTGATGTTCGATACGTCGCACATAAGACAAAACATTTGTGTAATTAATAGATATGTTGTATTTCTGTACGCTAATTGTAAAATCCTCTACGACACAGAGTTTGTACCCTAGTAAGTTGTCTTTTTCTAAGAGAAGAGAAAGATAATAATGTTGCCAGACAAACATGATTAAAATATTTTAATGTGTAAAAAAGGTAATAATGGTCTACTTACCCATTTCAGCATCATCATTCTTTCGAAGAAATAGTCAAGGGAAGTGGCGACGACGGCTCCACCATACACGCTTGTCCCGAAGATCGTCAGTACTGGAATAAGACATGCACAAGCATTGTTGAAATAAATTTATTTATTTATTAGGGATTAACAAACAGTTACACACTGACGATAATTACAATGAATGCTTTAATTAACTATGATTAAATGTGCACTCACAAAGTTATCCACAGAATATAATACAAAGTTATGACAATTTTTGCATGTTAACATTTAATTGATTGAAAGCAACATAAAACATAGCAGTGTTTGTAATAGCGCCGGTGGACACTAGCTATTACATACAAACACTGCTGTTTACACACTAGGATGATGATGATGAAAATTATTAGAGTGCGAGTCAATTGCCATCAACCGGGCGTATTTTTAGACGCCGAGCTGATAATGTTATTTTTTGAACGACCGGGTAATCTTACCAAGAACCGTCGTGCCATCTTGCACAAAAGTTGTTCACACTCCCGTTGCGCGACTAAGGCAGTCTATAGGTACTCGGGCCGAAATGAATATTTGTAAACCAATCACTGTCAAAATAAATTTTCAGATTTAATTTTTATTATATATTTGTATTTCCTTATGTTTTAATTAGTAAGGTTTTATGAAAACAGATATTAAATAAAATATGGTTAAATGTTGTTATTGTTTGTTCCTCATACATTTCGGCTCGAGTAGGTATAGCTTTGTTGATATACTTGACGTAAGTAATTGTTAGGAAAATAACTTGAACAGTCATTTTATCAAGGTAATTTCCTAAGTGCCAATATAGCTAATTGCCCTCCCCACCAATAAGGTCTAGAGACCACTAGTATTATGGCTGTTAACTTCTGTAGGCTATATTTTGCCTATTAAATTTTATGTTTCGCTAACTTTCATAACGCCTCTGTCTATGCACAGACATTTCACATACCTACATATGGTGTGCATATGTATTAGATCATATTCATCTAACTTAATACTTCAATGAATTATTATCATCACACATGTAATTAATCTACCCGACTGCACTAAATTCGAATATTTCTAGATTTATTATTAAATCGGTAACGTGGAATCTAATTATGTTTCACTAACTTTATAGTTTTATATACTTCTATTACAATTTACTGCAAAAATATAATTTATTAAAGACTCCCACAAAAATACACACAGACTATCTAGTCTTGAAATTTCACATACACAGATTCCGCTTCCACTAAGAAAGGATTTTTCGCAATCACAGGATTTATATTTTTGCTTTAACATGGCTCTATTGCCGTAACTATATGCCGCTACTAAAAAAATCAAATTTGGCAAGTGCTAATTTGTAATATTATGATAAATTATTTAATTTCAGTTGTCTTATAATTCCCCTGGAATAAGGAATACCTATGGCAACTTTTTACCAACATAGGTACCACTCGGTTGAAGCTACAGGTTGATTCTTAGTAGTTAATAAATTTCAATTGTAATACTCTGTATCTTAATTAACCGACCTGACACTACCGTCACCACGTGACTGTTTTATTAGTCCATTCATTAATTAGTAAAAATACTTTCTACTGTTGTCGGCAATACCAATGACTAATTAAGGAATAGGTATAATCATCATACACGTTTAAAAGTATTTATTGTTTACTAACTGTTGCACACGACTCCGCCTGAATGGAAGTCGATTCCCGTGAGCAGCTTTTTAAACATATATCATTTTTATTTAGCTGAAGAAATGTAGATTTGATATGCCTACCTACAAGTTCGGGGAGAAAGGCATGACAAGCCCTATTTCCCTTAGTCATGGGCATAACTTAAGAACGGTTGGACCAATTCAGCTAAATCCTTTATTCGAATATTAGTTGAAGTCCGACGGAGGTTCTTTAAAGAAATTAAAAAAAAAAAATCACGGGAATCAAATTTCACGCGAGCAGGGCCGCAGGCAACTGCTAGTATGCTATATTTTGATATTATACTAGGTACGTTGTTATACTTATTACTTCAACTCGTGCAATTTTATTCAGTGAATAAATACTGTTTACTCAATTCACAATAGGAGGCGGCTTTAGAAATATAATACCTTACATTTCGAACTGTACTATCTGTTTTAGAGATAAATTTTGTTTTCAACAGATGTTCAAAAAAAAGGCCAAGTGCGTGTGAGACCGCGCACAATGAAGGATTCCGTAGTTTAAATCAATGTTCGCATTTGTTTGTCATATTAGTTCTGTAGAGAACAAAATTAATTTTGTATTCTTTAGTAGATAGTGATCCGTGTGATAACGGATTAAGAATACATAATGTCACTACCCCATCTCAACCCGTGGGTGTCGTAAAAGGCGACTATGTGAGATACCTTATGCAGACAAGAGCACTGACAGAAAAGGAAAATTCCAAACAAACCCTATACCAACCCGTCTGGCCAGCGTGGTGTAGTAGGCTAAGAACCCTCCGCATTTTTAGAGGAGACCTGAGCCCAGTGGGACCTTTATGGGTTGAAATGATGATTCTTTAGTAAGTACTGCTAATAAAAGCAAAGTTATTTCTGTAATTGTCTCATCACCAGCCAAAAAACAACTTATCTTGTTGTTTCATGTTTCATACGGACGGAAAGCACGCGATTATAACAGCGCATGTGGCATTTTGTCTATGGATGGACCTTAAAAATCGTCCGGTGCTATTACGGTCACTGTAATATTATGTTACGTTTAATTCTTCGATTTGAATAATAACTAAATAATAGTCTTAACATGTAGTTACGAGTATACCGCTACAGTTATCACAACGTTATCGGTGCGATAAGATAGTCCACTTACCTTTCTTCCAGTACAGATTGATGACTGCGAAGAAAATGCCTGAGCATAAAAGCACTACAACACACAGCCAATACTGAAACAAAAGAAAGAAAACTTATCATAAGACCATAAAATATGCACCTAATATATCACTAATTAAAACTCAAGATAGCTCAGCAACTTGCAGTAGGTAAGCTTGTATATTGAGTTTGGAAAACGGAAAATATCGTTACATGTAAGATTATATTATTTCGCCAGCTAAGTTTGATAACTTATACAGAGTAAGCCTATTACTATTTTTCATTTTTAACTTTTTTTTAAATTTTTTTGCTAACTCCGTGAAAATCTCTATACTGGAATTTCATTAAAGGAAAACCCAATTCCATTTCACCTGACCCGAGAATCGAACCTAGAACCTTTTATGCAGCTTTATTATTTGCTAATGTGAGAGCTAATCGTATATGATACCGCAAATTGACATTATATGCCCGAGATACAGACAAACGCTGTGTTGGAAATATATAAGATATGAGCAATGGTCGCAATGGAATATTACGCTATGACCTAGCTCTCTTACTCTCTTTATACAAGTAATATTAAACAAGCTTTCGCACTCGCCTCCACCCTCTTAATCCCACGAACATATTACAAGGATAACTGAGTCCCAAGTAATAATGTAAGACATAGTCTATTTGTGTGCCAAGGTTAATAAAAGGTCATTCAATCGATTTTTTTTATAAAAGAAAACCTAACAAATTTGCTAACATCGAATCTATGCATAATACAATAGTTGTAGCATATCATTTGTCTGGTGAATATTAATTGTCATATAATATTTTTTCTATCGATTTAAAAAAGGCATGTTTGTTGGTAACTCCTCCCAAATCTCAACCCTTGTCAATGAAGGGGCCGGAGGCAAATTGCCTGACAACTATTTTCTTTTTTTAGATGTTCATAAGAATCAGTCCCAGATAAATAAATTACTTTCGTCTTAACACCTACATTTGGCTTAAGACCCACGTTTTCTTTCGTTCTACGAAATAATTACGAAGAATCATCTCGGTAAATTTCAATTTGATATTTAATTATATCTTTGCTTTCTGAATATTTGATCAAAAATTACATGTTCAAATATTAAACTAAGCTAAATCAATAACGACGCAACTTCGTTGCACGAATAAATTATAAAAGTTTGAATTACGAGTAAAAACGATTCTAAAAATGTTACACTATTGTAAATAAATTCATGGTTTCAGGGGCATTTATTATAAGTGCAAAATTCTAAAAACGGCAGGTAACGATTCACAAAACCGCAAAAGGTATGGTCAACTTAAACATTGTTCAATTATGTAAGTCACAATACTAAATGACATGTTTATTATTTATATTTAACCGGCTTTAAAAACATGATGATACTATGATATAGATAGAGAAAAGGTGACCCGCACGCCCAGAATAACGAGATATTTCAAAAATACATATTATTATGTTTTAATAATTTGCTTTACGCCATTTGCATTGCACGATATTTTATTTATGTAGTGTGACGTAACGGTAAATATGGTTTTTACAAAACACATAAAAAAGATGTGGAACTATAATATCTCCACAATTGTTTAATGAGTCAGCGAAAGTCGATGTATTGATCAACACTGTCTACTTAAAATTCAAAAAGTATGAGCGCCCAAAACGTCTCTATGTCGTGACGTGTCTCTATGCGAGTTAACAGACTATGCATGACTTATAGAAATGTTTTGAATTCCGTGTTTACGTTGAAAACCAATACATTGTTGGTGGTATTAGCTCATCAATCATCATCATCATTAAGTAACCAACCACTTAAGTAATTTGAGTGTAGTACAAGTTACGCGATCGCTCGCCAGCTCCAACAAAGCCAACATTTTTTTCGCAAAGGCATTGAAATGACTTTGTCTTCACATAGGTAATTCTTTCATTGCCTATCCCTACGATATTGATATTAAATTTTATTATTGTAAAAGCTGTGAAAGGAATTAAGAGTAAAAAACAGACCAAGTGCAACAACTCGGACTCGCGCACAGGGTTCCGTACCAACGCACATTTTTTTCTGATTGAAATGTAAGATACTAATATGTAACGGGATAGCTATAAGTCAGAATAAATATTCACGTATAAGTAGGTAGGTAGCACAATGTTTATATAACGTCAGTCCGGAATAAACTCTCATTCTTACTCAATCTTTTTACGCGTATTACTGTATAAACCCTCAAAATATATATTAATTACAGTACGGTTACGATTTTCGGATATTTTTCATTACTTGTTGAACTTGATATTGCTTGAAATTTCATGATTCTACGTTGATTTAGGAAGTACCCTATAGGTTTTGTTTCCCATGCGATCGTCTAAAAAATGCGACAAAAATGAAGCATTAACGGCTGTTTATTTTGATTGCGTTTACTTAGAACTCTGATTTCACTGCTCCACAGGATTGCAGACCCGAACATTAGATATTAATTTCAATATCAATTTGTTACTGCTAGAATTTCTGGAAAACGGATCTTGAATCTTGAACAATAAAAACAACATAGACAAAAGTCTGTTTTCATTAAATTTTGTTCCTAAATTAACTGAGTATAGGAACAGTTGTCTGTACATGTGTATAGTTGCACAACTTTAACAAAAATACACTATATTGCAGCCAATTAAAAATTAAATTGGCAAATTGTATTCGTTTACGCAAGGCATGCGAGGCTTCCGGAAAATGGGACCGCTGCTGGAGAATTGTTGGAGCCTTTTGTATATTCGAAATTTACATCCTAGTGGATGTAAATTATTATAATAGTGGATGGATATTGCACTAGCAATGCGTGCACAATAAAAGCAATATGCGATAGTTATGTTACGTATACTATGCGATAGCCCATCATGTGCCAGAATCAATAATTCACAAGAACGTTTATTAGATAAATATATATAGATAAATTAACATAACACACGTTTCCAGATTCAATTAATAAAATTCCAGGCACCTTTTGTCTACGTATACTGTACCTTTATTAACACGCCTTCGTCTCCGATTATTTCAAATAGATTGAACAAGGGGCCGATGTACAGGTGTTCTAATCCATTGTACGAGCCCGTAGCGTTGCTAATGCATAGATGACCTATTTCACAGAGATTCTAGAGCACAATATTGGCTGCTTTCTGACAACCCTGGCAAGCAATTCACTCCACATGATTGCCTTGAGGTCAATCAATGTAACCCATTCAAGGGAACATATCAGTATATTTCACTGACATACATAATAACGGGCAATATGTAGTATACATAGAACTATAATAAAGAAAGAAAAACAAGCATACCTACAGTTCAACTGAAGTTAAACCATAAGTTAGTAGTAGAAGTTTTACCACCATAAAAAAGTCTACAATGACGAATATGCTTGTTTGTTTATCTAGAAAAAATAAATAGTTCTTATACCAACTACCAACCAAAGACACAATTAATTACTTGTAGTTTTTAAAACCTATAATAGTATTAGAACAAGAAGTATACTTAGGTCAGTGACTCTAGCATTATCTACCAAAAACTGACCTAAGTAAGCAAAGCAAGTCATATATATACCTAGATGAAAAAACGAGATTTCATTTCATTTCAGCGTTCATGTAAATATCTGTGAAGATGCACACGCCACGCATCTCCCTTAACATGTTCTAAAAGGATTCTAAGGGTCCTTTTTCGACTGTCTGTTCAGTGATTCTTTCTACTAAAATGACCTTACTTTTTTCTAAAAAAAAAAACTTTTCTTTCGCTTTTATAATAATGCATTTTGTTTATTGGCCAAGTCGCAATGCTTAAAGGTGTTCATTAATAAATCATCGAAGTGATTTCACTATCGCTAGTTTTACTTTCACTAAATGTGTTAGATAAACCTTTAACTATCAAACATAACACGTTGTTTTTTTTTATTCAATCTATCTATAAAATATATAAAAGAATAAACTGACTATCAACGCACAGCCCAAATCGCTGGATCTCGAAATTTCATACACAGCAAACAATTTCATTCAGGGACACAGTGGTCAGTTTTGCGTTCGTTGTGTTGTATTGGTTGAGCGACGCATGTCTATGTAACATATTAAAACACAACAACGCAAAACTGAGCGTTTGAACGCATGAGCGCGTGAACGTTTTCTGTGTGACAGATCCCATACAGGCGCGCATATAGAAAGTTTTTGTCTAAATTCCCACGGGATAGAGAATAATAAGAATTTGATTTTTGCTTTAAATGGCACTTTTGCCGTAATTATGGTTAATAACACTTTTGGCATGTAAGTATCTTTTTTTTATTATCTGGGTTATACACACATAACGCAGGCGAAACCACAAGCTGAAGCTAGTTGTTACATCTTAGCCTCGGCCACAGCAGGTTCATTTAATGAGTGAACAATAATTGAACTTTGTTTTGAAGTTAACGTTTTACAAATTAGTATTGGGATAGGAACTTAAAATGTTGTTTTTAATATTTTTGATAGGGATGAGTTCAGGGGGTGAAATATTAAATAAATAGTTCTTTGTTTTTCAAGTTATATGTTTGGTCATACTTAGTCGTTATTTTTTAGGTTTTTATGGACGGATAATTTATACGCAATTAGAACTTCAGTTAAGAAGTGGGTTAATGGGTTGTTTTTGGTGTTTGAAAAACTTACCCTAAGGGATGAAACAGGTGTGAACATTATTAGAAATTGATATGGATGTCGTTTTCAAGGTTTTCAGGGACGTTGATTACGAAAATGTTATCTATATTGACGTAAAATGAAATTAGTATTGGGATAGGAACTTAAAATGTTGTTTTTAATATTTTTGAAAGGGATGTGTTCAGGGGGTAAAATATTAAATAGACAGTTCTTTGTTTTTCAAGTTATATGTGAACATTAGTTAAGAAGTGAGTTGATGGGTTGTTTTTGGTGTTTGAAAAACTTGCCCTAAGGGATGAAATAGGTGTAAAAATTATAAGAAATTGATATGGATGCCGTTTTCAAGGTTTTCAGGGACGCTGATTACGAAAATGTTATCTATATTGACGTAAAATGATTCTGAATGATGATTATGAATTCAACTCCTGCAGTGGGGTGTCGTGGAGTTCATGAATTCCACTTAAAATCTATGTAATATCGAAATCTACGCGCACGAAGTCGCGGGAAAAGCTAGTACATAATATATTTCTTACATTAAAACGCCAGCGAAAACTTAAAGCAATAATTTATATAGTAAACTAACTGTCGCCTGGGGCTTTGCTCCCGTTGATCTTTGTTTGGTTGCTACTCAGCTCTTATTGGTCGTAGCGTGATGTTATAACAGTAAAATCTATTTTATTTAGGTTCAGTTGTTCCTGAGATAAACGTGTTCAACCAAACAAAGAGACTCTTCAGCTTTTTAAAATTAATATTATAGATTCACAGACATGAAGACAAGTGATTAATTTCATTTATGGAAATTCTATTTTTAAAGCGATTCATTTTCAGTTCTTATAATTTATGCAAGCCTCAATGGGTTAAGTAGAATAATATTTATTATCAACCTAAACATGTGGGGCGCGGGCGTAGCGTTCAGTGAACTTATTAAATTTTCAATACGTTTCAAATTTTCAATATTGCGAGTTTTGTAATTGAAATGAATCCCCAATAAAATATATGATGGTTATTTTACATTCATTTTATTTATACATCACTGGTAGAACCAATATAATTTGTTTTCTGTTAGTGATGGTGGTAGATTGAATTTCAGAACCTGCGAATGTAGTTAAGAGTAAAAAGGAAAAAATAGGGTATGTGTGTGTGTGTGAAGCACTCAGTAAACAAGCATTGTCATTGGATGCGAGTCTCTATAGATGTAGGCAATGCAATCTCTTCTATAAATAAAACACATTTTATCTCTATATAAAAATACGACAGCGATGTGTCTCGATTTAATTTTAAATGATATGGGTCGATGGTGCGATGTTGCAGTTGAATGACTCGCCATTTACTACTGAAGCACTACTAGCACTAGCACTCATAAATAATTTAGACTTTAGTCGTCTTTAAACTGCTCCATTTTACGACTAACTACTTCGTTGAAAACAATATGCAAGATTATTTGTTTCCTCTTTAGATATTATTCCAATTAAAACGATTTATACTTTAATAACCTAAGTACCCAAATAAATTTCCTGAAATTTTACTCCTGTAAAATAATGAAAAGGAAAGTAATTCTTTTGTTATTACTTAGTACTACACAAACAATAACAAGTTAAGCCTCATAATTAATTGGCTATTGTGTTTACGATAAGCTGCGCTCTATAAATTGGTTCAATATTTGTTTATAGTACTGAAGTCTGTAACGGTTTTTACTCACACGTCTTTTCAGCCACGGCTAATAAATAATCGTGAGCCATTACCCACTCCGAAATGCATAATTTCATGAAGAAATACGTCATGTCATTGACTTATAAAAACCCAAGATGCACACTCGACAATCAGAAAACGGCGTTCAAAATAGAGCTCAAAAAGTGTTCAATTGTCACACAATTGTTTCGTTGTCGTGAGGTTTGGTGTGAACGTCAAAAAGTTTTATTGCTTTATTAGAAATGTTTTTTTAAAAGCAACTTTGTTGTAATGTGTATTAAATAAGACTCATTTTACAATAACAATTTTTTAAAAATGTAATTATAATTTGACAATGTTTCGGTGACAGTTTTAAGCGTGACTTTGGTACATGATTGCGCATCAAAGGGGGAGACACCGAATTTTTGTATATCAATGCGTCATGTGTACGAATACCAGGTTTTTTTTTATTCACTAAAATATATTCTTAATCTTAATGCTTCGCTTTTCTGTCATCCCGATCGGTACTAAAGTTTGTGGAATTTGTTTGTTTGTTATAGTTTGCAGATATGATGCATCGATATCATGTGGAACGTACCATACGTCAAATTGTATACAAATTACAAAAAAAAAATATTCGTATGCATACCTATCGTGTAGTGACGGATTAAGAATACATGATGTCACTACCCCATTTCAACCAGTGGGTGTGTCGTAAATGGCGACCTTAAACATACAAGAGCACTGCGAGAAAAGGAAAATTCAAATCAAAACCCTATACCAACCTATCTGGCCAGCGTGGTTTAGTATAAGTAGGTTGAATTCCCTCTACAATATTTGGAGGTAACCCGTGCCCAGCTTTGGGACTTTTATTGGTGGACAAGAATATAATATAAATAGGAGGTGCACACCTAAGCTCCTAGAAAAACAGGCGCAAACTCAACAAAAAATATTAAAAAAAAATATAAGTTATTCTTTATTGCATAAAATTCCTGCTATTATATACCGCTTACATCCGCTTGCATCTTTCTCGTCCATTGTCTATTATTTTTTTTTTTTAATCTGTCCTTTGTAGTTTATCGGGACGATATTTATTAAAAAATATCGCCCCCATAAACTAGTCGAGGTCGAGGAAAAAATCTTCGTATTTTTCACATCTTATTTTGTAATTAAATACCTTTGCTTGTACTTCTTCTTTCTCGTTGATTTTTATACCACGAAAAAGATTACATAAAAAAATAAGAAAATTATAAAGAAAAATTGTTTAAAACGAATCTAATGAGTCCAAACTTAAAGGGTTTACTAATTGATAAGTCTCTTACCTTCGAGCTCCATCATCAGAGCAATGTTGGATTTTACATATGTATGAAATTAAAGTAAATACCCAGTATGCACCTAAGATCCCTAACGCAAACAAAACAATAATATAATAATAAATTGTAGCTAAGAACCATCTCGATCACGTCAGCTTTCAAATTAAAAAAACCGCATCAAAATTGGCGCATTCGTTTACATACACACAGACACGTCAAACTTATAACACCCCTCTTTTTATGTCGGGGGTTAAAAAGTGGAACAAATTAGGCATATTGCTAGTTACGACATAAGCTGAAGAATTGGCCAGAAAACAGATGTTCAGTTTCGCTTTGTAGGAATTGCATAGTAGGCATTAAATAATTTAAGACTATTATTGTTTATTTGTAAATATCTATTCTATTTCCAACACAAATATATTTTGTACGAGTATGTGAATAAAATTATTACCTAATATTTTGCATATACTTTTATGATGTGAGTAGACTAGTCTACATACAGCCTTATATAAAATTGAATTTTATATATATAATAATGGCCTGTTGGTCTAGTGGTTAGTGACCCTGACTGCTAAGCCGGAGGTCGTGGGTTCGATCCCCACCCAGGACAAATCTTTGTGTGATGAGCATACAGGTTTGTTCTGTGTCTGGGTGTAATTTATCTATAATATGTATGTATGTATTTACAAAAAAATAAATATTTGAGTAGTATATCAGTTGTTTAGTACCCATAACACAAGCAAATATAATTGCTTACTTTGTGACTAGATGGCGCTGTGTGAATGTGGTAGAATATTATTATATATTAATAATAGCAACCCATTAATGTACCACGGCTGGGCGCGATTTCCTCCCCTCTATCCCGAGAGCTGAGAGGATCTAGGCGATAATCCATACATGCTGGCCTAAATGAACCAGCATTTGAGTTTTCATTGAGAGGTGAATCGAATATAACCGTAGAATTTCTTCTACGGCAAATATAAGACTACTTTATGGATCCCCAACAAAACTTCACTAAAAGCCTGCACTAAATTTAAGTAGGTATTATAGTGTACTACCTATTCATGTTTAATTAACAAAAACGTAAACTTAAAACACGTTTTTAAGGTTCTGTACCAAAAAGGTACAAAAGGAAACCTTATTATCTCGCTCTGTTTGTCCGTCATTTATACTATCAACATGTTGAATATTTTAAAACACTTTTAAACACACAACACAACTCTATCAAGATTTAAAATATAGAGAAAATGCTTTTATTTTATTTGCAAATTCGACCGAAATTCTACAAAATTCAACTACTGGCTAATTAGCTAGCCTAGCAATAATTTTAGTGTTTATATTAGTAACATTCTTAATTATGCAAAATGTATTATAAACAATTACAAACATTCTTATTAACAATCAACAAATCGTTAATTTCGACAAATCGTGTCAACAACATTTGGTGACAAATAAACAACAAAATATTTTTTTTAATTTATTTTATGGCGTTTGCATTTTTTACTTTAAAAGTGTGATCGCACTACGTGTAAAATGGCTTAAAAAACGAGCATGCCCTTTTTATTGCTATTACTACTTAAACTTATGACTATTACTACACTTAAAATTATGCCCAATGCAAACCCCGACCAAATGGAGTCATGCATGGCGCTTTTAAATATTTTTTAGGTATTTTCATAAATATCCAAATAATAAGTTGAAAACGCACATATATATCAGGCATTTAATAGACATAACAATATTCTTTTTACTCCAATAGGGCCAAAGATAAAATTGTAATAAATGTGGATGAAGCATTAATATGGTACCTACCTATATATGTTACCGTCAAAACTCTTAAAAAGTTAAAACTACTTTTAACCAAAGACGTCGGTTAAAAACTACTTTTACGTACTTACGACTAGTGTGTAATATTCTATGGGAACCTCTCAGGTTCACCCTACAACTTTCATTTCGACAATATAATAAGCTCACTCTTATTAAAAGAGTTACATAAAATATAGCGTACACTTTCCCTAAAATAAAATGTATTGTTTTGCAGTGTGTATTTGCGTCACGCACCGTAACAGATAGCCGGTATAAATACATTGCTGGAGAACGCATAGCGGTGTATATACATAGGTACTTGTGTACTATGCATCTGGGAGCAGAAACATCGGAGCATGCAATTGAGGTCACATTATATTGTTAGATTGCATTGTATATATAGCTACCATAGATACTATTGATTTAATGGTCGTTACATGTACTGACGGGTCGTATCGGTTACAAAAATAGATACAAAATACCTACATCAGAACTGTTGGCTGTCGTGCGACAGGACCATTTATAGACTTGCAGGAAACAACGGACATGGAAAAATGGGCTTACTGCGAACTCGTAGCCTTACATTAATAGAAGAAATTCACCACATGACTACTAGTCTAGTAGGTAATTGTGTAAACGGGAAATGACGCTATGCTGTTAATGACCACTTTCTAAATGACAGTTTCTACAAAAGTGTAGTTATATTAGATCGTTAACATTACATAAACAACTTTTACAAGTCTACATCGCATTTAACGTTAATTAATAGATAACCGCCCACCCATGGATATCGGCCATTCCAGAGATACAGCAAAATAAGCTAAAGTGTAAAGAGCTGTTGCTATATTTATTTGTTACTACTGTACTAGCTGTCTGTAACCTCGCGTGTAATACTAAGTTTTACTAATTTTCTTTCCCCAATTGTCTCCCCATAAGAGCGTCCCTTGAAACTTTAACGAATATAAAAAAACAATAAGAGCATGTCGGACCTTGCTCAATTAAGGGTTCCTGTAAAATAACCTGATTAAATATAAAAGTAACACAATAGAACTAGTTTATTCATACAACTGTAATTTTTAAGTTAATTATCCTATTAAAAGGTAACCGCCATTTGACGGCTCAGAAACCGGGCATTAATCAGGCATTTTTATTTTTTATTTTATTATTGTATTTTAGAACTTAGTTCCATGGATGCGCTGACATTCACAGCATTTCAAAATAGGTACATAATAGTTTAAAAAAAATAGGTAAGTACTGACCTAATATTCGTTGATTCCTACAAAAATTGCTTTCGTACCCGAATCATTTCTGTTTCAGACGAACGAAATGTTATTTAGGAAATGTGTGTCAAACTGTGGCCGAGTTCACACCTAACTATGTACACGAGATAACAACGAATCACTTTACACTGGAATCAATGACGCACTACCAATCACTGAACGTTATACGTACTAACTATATAAACTAGACACGATCAATTATCTAGGTATACAAATAATCAAACATAGACAGGATTATAGCGTAAACTAAAGATATTTAGGTCAAATTAGATGAGAATGAAAATGAAAATTGAAAACCTTTGTACCGAACACTTAATAAATTAGTAAGTACAGTGGAGTTTTGCCATGCATATAACCTTTTCTGTTGATATGGCAAACCTCTTTACGCTCGCGCTGTCACTTTTGAATTCTGATCGGAAGTAGAAATAAGAAGCTTCCAGAGAGAGGTTAAGACTCTCGGGAAGACAGGAGTTGAATGTGAACTTGGGTGTGGGCAGGAGCCCCATGATAATAGTTGTGTGTATTTTTACTACCGTTCCTAAAAGTCGACCCGCGATAATAAAAGTGAATAAACAAAAATATTAAAAATCAAAAGTGTTTAATTCAACGTAGTTCAAGAAAACCTCTACCATCCAATTTCTGAGATACGCAAACCCTTACAGTACCTAACCTAATACAAGCCCTGCCATAAGCAGCTTCATCAAACCCCCCGTAGGACGTGAAACTTGATAAACCTACCAATGGTAGGCCCCTAATGACCCTTGAGTTGTAGTAAAGAAATCAACATAAACAGACCAAATGCGAGTCGGTAGTCTATAAAATAAAATCAATTTGCTGAGGAAGCTTATTGATATTCCTTGTCATCGCGGCCTACGGTGTTATGTAATATGATCAAAGAATATTCTGGAAAATATTAAGGACACACAAAATACATAAGTTATTAGTAGATACTTACCGTTGTCGGGCGAGTGTCGATGAAGTGGTCGTACATGGCCAAGCCTGCGATAGCCAAAAGCACGCCAGTATGGAAGCCGGTCATAAACAGCCCCACGTACTGAATCAGCATTGTGATCAGCCCGAATAGAAGACCAGCGCACAATGCGACACCTGTGGACATAAAGAGTTTTGAAACTAAATTCTGCTAATTTCTTGCAAAATTAAGCCAGCAGGCTGTTGGACGAATAAATCTATTTACCTATCTTCTATACTAATATTATAAAGCTGAAGAGTCTGTTTGGTTGAACGCGCAAATCTCAGGAACTACTGGTCGGATTTGAAAAATTATTTTAGTGTTGAATAGCCCATTTATCGAGGATGGCTATAGGCTATAAACCATCACGCTTCAGCCAATAGGAGCTGAGCAGTGGCCAAATAAAGAACGACGGGAGCGAAGCTCCGCGCGCCATCTAGTTTTTAATATTAGGCCGATCAACTATATTAACAAGAATGAACTAGCACTAACGCTTGGTGATGAATCGTCAGCCTTAAAATGGATAGGTAATTACTTTGTTGATAATTATCTCATGTAGGTGTCAACTTTCCATAGTATGATTATTTTACCTGATTAAACAGCAAAGTCTTACTAACAATAAGCTTACAAAAGCTGTAGCGAAGCCATTTAAAATAGGCGGTAGCAACTAATTAAGAACATTGAAATGTAATCAATCCTATTAGCATAACAATCGATAGTCACAAACGGCGTAGTAGCTTATTATAAAGAAAACTTTCTGCGTATCGACGAATTTCGGGAACCAACTTTCCCTAGAATTAAAACAACATGTTGTTCATGAAAAGCCCACGAGCAAAAATAATATATATTTTATATGTACTTTATGTTGTGTATGTCGTTAGCCGATACCTGTCAAAGGGAGCCAAGGAGCCAACAAACAAGTTGACCTAATTCACATGTAAACTCATTAAAAAAGCCTTTGAAGCTACGAAACGCTGTTAAAGCTAAAGCTTGTTTATGCAGACAACCATTTATTGCACTTACCGACGTTCCCATACGGTGGCATTAGGTACTCTTGTAGGCATATTAAATAAACGATCGCCGATCCAAACGTGAAACCAGTGAGGAACATGCTTGCTTTGAAACACCGGTAGCCTGTAAACAATAAAACTGTTTAAGTATAAATACTAGTATTAGATTAAAATAAAACGTATTATTATCGCCCGGGACTTGTTTATTTTATTTAGAGTATAAAATACTACGCAGTTCACAAAAACTTTAGAATAGTTTAGAAGGTCAATTTGTTCTTAAACTTGAAATAATGTTTTGCTCTTTTTATTGCCACAACGCAATGTGGTCATGTAAGATGACAGCCAAAACACACATAGACCTAGGTATATATTATGATCTTTCTGTGATCGCCACAGCACATCTTTTTCGTAGCTAGCTAAAACGCAAGTTTCGCGATGTGGAGGTTTTACAGTGACAGTATGAGTTGTTACTTTTTTTAGTTTCAGACTTTTGATTGAAACTTTTTTCACATGGTAACTATGAACATGAAGCGATTATCGATGTTAAGTTGTTTTTTTATGCAGCTTAGACAAGAAAGATGGATACTTTGAAAATTCGAGTGATTTTTGAATACGAGTTCCGACGCGGAACTAACGCGGCAGAAACAGCTCGAAATATCAATGTTGCATTTGGAGAAGAGACTGCTAATGAACACACGGTGCGATTTTGGTTTAAACGCTTTCGTGATGTAAACTTTGATTTGAAGAACGAACCTCATGTAAGACCGCCCACACAGGTGATAAACAATGAATTGACAGAGATGCTGGAAGCCGATTCGAGCCAAACTACACAGGAATTAGCGGCATGGTTTAACGTTACCTTACAAACAATATTGACACATTTGCGTCAAATCAATAAAATAAAATAATATGAAAAATGGATGCCTCATGATTTGACTGATCTGCAGAAAGAAACGCGTGTTGAAACTTGTGTTGCCTTGTTGAATCGATACGGAAATGAAGGAAATATTGGATCGAATTGTGACATGTGATGAAAAGTGGATTCTTTACGATAACCGTAAGCGAAAAATACAATGGCTGACCCCAGGTGAAACGCCGCAACAGTGTCTTAAAACAAAGCTTACCAAAAGAAAGGTAATGGTAACTGTTTGTCGGTCTTAGCATGAAGTTTATTCATCATAGCTTATTATTCACTATCGCTTTCTCCGATCTGGTCAAGTAAGAACGGCAGATGTCTACTGTGCCGAACTCCGAACAATGATATCAAAACTAGCAGTGAAACAGCCCCGACTCATGAATCGATCCTTACCATTATTGCTCCATGATAACGCGAGTCCTCATACAGCACAAGAAACCGTTTTAACTCTACAGGAACTGTAATTAGAAACCATTCGTCACCATTTTTTTCGTGAGTTGGTCTTCTTTCTTCTCAGGAGGCAGTACAAAATGCTTTCATACACTTTGTCGAATCTAGATCACCAGAGTTCTATCGAAAGGAATTTTTCAAATTGACTCAGGCATGTTCGAGAAATCGTTGAACATACATTAAAAAAAATACATACAGTCGAATAACTCCTCCTTTTTGGAAGTCGTTTAAAAAATGATAATAGGTTGGGGAAAAAGTCTTTTCGCATTATAGTATGTATGAACTTGTTATATAATCTCTTTGGCTATACTATTTGTATGTGGCTGGTTTTGGTATCATTGAAAGTTTAAATTTTAAAGAACATAATTCCAAATTCAAATTAGGAAAATGTGTGATTTTCATTTGTTTTTCGTACTGTCAAGATGAGTGAATCTAATGAAGAAATTTGATACATTTTAAAAGTCAAAGATGCACATCTTTGACATCAAAATTTCCGGATTGAAAACGCTTAAACCAAATTTGTGCTACTCTCACAGACACTGCACTAGGTCCATAAACATCGTAATTTTTTTTCGCGGCTTGCGTTGCATTTTTACCTTTTTTGTAGTAAAATTTTAAAATGTATCGAATTTCTTCATTAGATTCACTCATCTTGACAGTACGAAAAACAAATGAAAATCACACATTTTCCTAATTTGAATTTGGAATTATGTTCTTTAAAATTTAAACTTTCAATGATACCAAAACCAGCCACATACAAATAGTATAGCCAAAGAGATTATATAACAAGTTCATACATACTATAATGCGAAAAGACTTTTTCCCCAAACTAATAATTTGACAGTATATCGGCGACAGTTTTGAGCGTGACTTTAGTAGGTACGTGATTGTGCATCTAGGGGGGAGATGCCGAATTGTTTTATACCTACTCGTACCTATCAATAGATCAACATACCACGCGGGTAAAGCCGCAAGCGGAGTCTAGTTTATTATATAATTATTATGAAACCAGTTTTAATTTGAATATAGTAAGTGACCGAACGAGTCTTTGGCATCATCTTTAAACAAATTACTAACTTTCGATTGATCATTTGAAACAGAAGTTTAGGTGAACATCGTATGCTTTGAATGTTACCACTAAAAACTAGTAAATAAACTAATTTTACAAGTCAGTTTTTCTTAATTTAGCTTATTAGCCTATTTGCGAAATAGGATTATTTAATCGCACTTAGCGCAGTTAGCTTTATAAAGAGGCCGATAATAATGTTAGTATACTTTCCTAAGAAGAACGAACACGTAGAAAGAACCTATATATCTACATTTTATTAAATTATATACTCCGCGACTTAATCCGCGTAGATTTCGATAGGTATTTAAATCTTTCTTGAATTTTGATGTACCTACTTATCACACCACTACAGGGGTTGAATTGAATTGTATGTCGAAATAGATAACATTTTCGTAATCAGCGTCCCTGAAAACCTTGAAAATGACATCCATATCATTTTCTAATAATTTTCACCGTAGGTATTTCCTTCCTTGGGTAGGTTCTTCATAAAACCAAAAAGTACCTATTCTCCAGATTTCATCTATATACTTTGAGTAGTCTTTGAGTAAAATGCCCGTGACATACGGACGGACATGAAGAAACTATAAGGGTTCCGTTTTTGCCGATTTGGCTACGGAACTCTAACAAGTGGATAATAATATTATCACTAAAACATTCATTAAAATAGCTCTAAGGCATTTATTCAATCGATTTACTTGAATTTTAAGAGGGGTGGTATAAAAATATGGAGTAATAAAGTTTCCGGAAACATCCAGAATCGTAATCTGCAAGCTTTTCTGAACCTAAAACGGTTTACAGAATGAGGTCCTCACATTTTGCTTACTCTACTCCCTTTGGCACCTGTACTATTTTTTAACCGACTGCCAGGAAGGGTATTGTTTTTAAAACATCATCATTAGGATTTCGTGCGTAATCAATATTCTTTTGTTCTAAAGATTACGTCAAGCTACGTTTTATTTATCTATACTATAATATTATAAAGCTGAAGTGTTTGTTTGTTAAGTTCAACGCTAAAATCAGGAACGGCTGGTCCGATTTGAAAAATTATTTTAGTATTTGATAGCCCATTTATCGAGGCAGGTTATAGCACGTTATAGGCTATATAACATAACGCTACGGAAAATAGGAGCTGAGCAGCGGCAAAATAAAGAATGACGGGCGCGGAGCCCACCGTGACATCTAGTCTATACTAATATTACAAAGCTGAAGGAGTTTGTTTGTCTGGTTGAACGCGGTAAACTCAGAAACTGCTAAACCGAATTGAAAAAATATTTCGTTTGGACTTTAGTGTTTATATGTACATTCTTCAGTGACTTTTTTTTTAATTTTATTCCTCACAATACTTTACTTGGGCCTCAACGAATATTAAAAATAAAGAATCAAGAATTGGTTCAGACTTTCTCATCTTTTGCGCTAAGCAATACATACAGCGAAAATGGCAAAAAACGGAACTCTTGAAGTTTTGTCATGTCCGACCGTACCTCACGAGCATTTTATTAAAAACTACTCGATTTCAGCGAGTATATTGATTATTTGTGAGCCGCTACTTAGTTTATTCATTTTATTTTCTTCGGAAAACTAACAGCAATAACAAAAGAGCAGTAACAATATGATACAAAGTGCCAATTAAAGGTCTTCACAAATAGAAACATATAATGTTAGTTAGGTGACCTTAACGTGCATAAAATCTTGTTGAGAAAACAATTATACAGTGTAATTTCAAAACAAGAAAGAAATAACAAATTAGAAAAAACAATTGATACCCACTAATTCAAAGATTAATAAATCACAGATTAATCAAACGCTCCGCCGTCATGAAGCCAGTGTTAAACAACTCTAAGTGCGCTGTAAGGTACAGTATAATGCTATAGTTTGGAACCCTCGTGAAACCTTATACACATTGAAATCCAACGTAAGTTTGCCAGATATTTGTACAAGCGTCAGTACGGATACTACTCATTTCGATACCCATCAATGTTATTAGCGGACATGGTCGGTCTAGATACCCTGCAATACAGGCGGGAACTTATGGTTATTATGCATTATTATTTTATAATAACTAACAAAATAGATAATCCTTCAGTTCGTGAGCCAATACATTTTTATGTGCCGGACCACTAGTATATATGCGAGGCATTAGTAGGCGACAGCACAGGCTCCTGCCCATCTGCGTGGCGCTCCCCACTCGCGGATAACAGCCCCACTTCCAGGGTCATTAGCCTATTAAATTCTTTTCTAAAGGCCAGTCCAGAAGCAGAAATATTTTTTTATAAATCTAGCATAATGTATAAAAACGTGATGCTACACCTAAAAAACAGTTTCTCCTTATTACAAAATACGGACTAAGCATTAAGCCAGGTTTAACACAAAAACAATGCCTTATGTCAATTGAAACCTCGTTTAATACTTAGTCCATATTTTGTAATAAGGGGTTTTAAAAAAGTATTTGATGTGAATATTTTCGAAAACAATCGCTCGGAAAAACATAAACACTTCATAAATACTTCCAACGAAAATTATTTTCAACATTATCAGATAGGTATACCATTTTTGAGTTATTGTTAAAAAACTGCGATTCAAATAAAAACACAAAAGGAAGTGCAATGAAGATACAGTCAGTTGCTGTGGTACCCTGCATTTAAGCATGGTCCGAGATGCTCTTAACCGGTTTAAGATTCATTTGGTGCATATTTACACATCCTTCGGTATGCATGACAATTAATAAATAAGTCTTATTACAAATATCATATTATGGCAGAAAGACAACAAAAAACCTATCACCACATCATTATAATTATTGTTGTGCATACTGCATTGTCTTTAGCAGTCAGCTTTGTTACCATCAAAATTATCAAATCTAAGATAATAATACCAATTCTGTTGGTTTATAAATTGTGTACTTACAATTCAGAGCATAACTATGCAAGGTTGTCACTTTAGTAAAAAAACTAAAACTTACTCATAATTCTGACTTGTTTTGCAGAAAATACTTAAAACAATATTCAAAAACTAATTGTTTAAATTTAGACAAAATAACTTAATAATAACGAAATAATAACAAAGAATAAACTTTTACAACGTTATTCTTTGTTAATACTAAAGCTGAAACATCACAAAAGTATTTTTATTTGCAGAATCAGAATAAAACAAAATATCTAAATGTACAAATAATTAAAGCTTATAAAGTTATAAGCATTTTTCATGCTAATTTTTGCCGCGCACCAGCTGAATATTGCCGAATATCAGTAGTACTTATTTATCGCTGCGAGTAGACGGCACAGCAGATGTCTTTAAACAACGATGGTCTAAGCTTTCAAAATTTTAATACTTTTTTGACAAAAAATATAACTTGGCATAAAAACTCTTGGAATCGATTCTGCTACTGATTCTGGACAAACTACATTCAGGTTTCGCATTAAGTGTATAAAGGTGTATAAATCAATTTATCATTATAAATATCTATATCATCTGATACATTGCGTCTACGTAGATACATGCAGAAAAAGGTGCAGGTAAAATTATAACATTAAAAAAGTACTCACCAAACAAAGTGTAGACAATTCCAAAGGCGATGTACATAGCGCAAATAACGCTAATGATTGGATCATAGTTGTAATCGATGGAGGTGCAGAATGATCCCTCGATGTGAGGCCCGTTGAATTTAATAGTCATGTTGGGAGGGCTTCTAGTGACCTGGGGCACAAGCTGGCCCACTGATGACATGTTTATATCTCACAATGATTATAATCAATTGGTTGTGTGGAGTGAGATAATCTGTAGACAAAGAATAAACTACCTAAATCACTAAATTTCAATATAAGTACCTATTGTTCACTGAAATAATGGAATAGTAATGACTGCACATGGATATTGGTAACACACCTAAAAATATGGCAACATGAGCAACAAGCCCTTATTGCTATCAGTTCAGTTTTTCACATAAAATCTGGAGACCACTATTTTCTAGAACAGCTAAACTCAAAGTGTGTTCCGCGGAGCCCTGGGGTTCCGCGAAGCCTTTTTGGGGGTCCACGAAAGTAGGTACTGATCATAATCGAGCCTGACATCAAACAATTGATGAAAAATAAAAAACAATTTCATACCTCCCATTTACGGCGACCGATCTTTATATACTTAGATAAAAAACATGCATCAAAAGTACCCTCAATTAATTCATATTTTTGACAGGAGAATTTTAGATTCTTGTTGTTTACCAATTCGTGTAATAAGCATTTGAGCGTATTTTGGCGTGTTCTTTGTTACAGTTAAATCATAATTTCTAAGCGCATCTGTATCTTGAATTGATTTCTTGAATTTAACTTTCATGATGTCATTCATCTTAAGGGTAGGTTTTCATAGAGTTACTTCGGATTGAAACTCATTTTAAGCATGATTTTTATAAATTTATAACCTCTATAATGAAAGTTCGGAAAAAAAATAATTAAATTTTATGATCGTTTAACGACTGGTAGTAATTTGGAGATGCATTTAGATTTCAAAACAAGACCATACCACTGTCTCTAAACGAAATCATTTACGAAATGGAATAATTAGATTATGAGGATCCAATTTCCAAGAAATATATATATACTTCATAACGTTAATGCTGATATCACAAATGAAAATTCTGATGAGGAAGTTGTAATTTTGAACAATTTTTCAGGTTTGATACACATTTCATGGGTGTGTAAATATTGAGGCTTTTAGCTAAGGGCTCTTGCAGAGATAGAATACATGTCCTTCGACCGTGATACGACAGTGTACCTTTGTCTTCTTGAGCAAAAAGGAGACGAACCAACGAAGAACCTCCTATTGAGAAAAATATCCAACCTGATAAATATGAACCAGTTTTAATGTAGTTATTGATAGGAAGTAATTGTTATTTTTGTTGATTCTACCGTATTCAATCAAAAGTATTCGGAGAAATCGCCAAAACCCATCAGACCGACTACAATGACAAGAAAATCAATCAAAATCATCAACCAAGATATCTTCAATCACCCTGATTACCCAATAAATTACTTTGACTGCATATAGTACAGTACAACCTTATTTGATGATGGTGTTCCCTAAAACTACAGGGAAATTGCACGCCAAGACAGAATTGACTATCTAGGAGAAGTAGTAGAGTACAATTATTGTCAGCTTTGTTGTTCTCTTTGTAAAAAACATACGAACTTCACTTGTCTAAAGTGTAAAGTTCATTTACACCCTAAAACGTGCTTTGTATATTGTAATATTATATTGTATCTCTCTAATGAAATAATAGTACTAGCATGAGTGAACCTACCCGCCTAATACTACTGATCGTTATAACGATCCACATTTTCCGAGCTTTCCAGATAACCCAGATTTATTTTTCTATTTTTACATTTTTATTATAGGCATGAAGGTAACAATATCGAAAAATTACAATAATACGAGCTATAAATTAGTTTCAGTAACAACTGGGTTATTTATTTCAATAATTTATTTTATATGATTATTAAGGTATTTTGATTAATTAATAAAGAATTAAGTACAAAAAAATGGTTGTTTGATTATTCTAGGGTTCCATCAAATAATAATTAAAAGCAAAAAATAATTGAATACAGCTGTTCTAGAACAAACACTACTTTGCTAAGTATGGTCTCTATTCTCTTTGCAGGGTGAAGAAACAGTGCCATTACTTCTGCCTACTTCTTTTACAAAGTAAGTTATGCAAATCATCATAAATTTATAAATTTTATTTTTGTGATTTGTGAATGAAATCACAAAATACGCAATGCAAATAATAATAAGCATATGTACATGCGTTTTGAAATATAATTATGTCATCTTGATTTAAGATATTATCGAAGTACAGTATTTCAGAGTACTCGAAATTTACTTGTGACGGACTACCATTGTTGTCTAAGAAGAATGTCGTCGAACCCCCTTGTCGTAAAACGATTTGTCAAAGTTCAGTTTGGGAGTCGCCAGAATTGAATTATCATCGTAAACTCAATTCGAGCACTAGTCTTGTCAAGTAATCTATGTATGCCGTGGTATACATGCATTTTGTTATTATGGATATGTTCAGCTACTTTTGTAGCTTCCGTCCGCAGCTCAACCTGCGTGGTATGTCAGTAAAAAATTACCAATTTGTTACTCCAGACTATATTTTTTCAGCCATTCTAGCATTGAGTAACAATAATCCATATATCCATCCATTCTAACTTTCACATTTAAATACATAATTGTTCCGTACTTTTACTTCATTTTCTGCATATTATGAATGTCAGCACAAATCATTCTTTTAAAAATTCACTTTTTTGAAATACTCTATGAACTGTATAGACCACAATCCGCGCGCACGCAACCATGACAGCTACAGTGCTGCCATCCTTATCTAAAAAAAGGACTTGCTCAAATATGGCGCCTCGCCGCGTACGCGCTTCTTAGTACGGTGCTGTGAATAAAATATTAATAAACATATTGGACTTCGAAGATCTTCGAAGTGTTAGTGCATTCCCGAGGAATACTGACTACCAAAACCTATGGAGATTAGGGCATCGGAACCGGTTTTTCCCGGAACCGAAAGAACCGGGAATTCCCGGTTCTAGGGGCTACAAAAACAACCGGTTCTCAAAATATGAAGAAATGGGTTTTCGGTTCTTTTCGATTCTTCTACAAATTAGTGATTAACGCAGATCAATTCGATCAAATATGCACTAGATACACGCTTGCATACAAAACCAACGCCAAATAATGGTACTCGACAGTACTACATATTTATAGATGTATGTATTTATTATACAACAATCCTGTAAAATGTATTATTAAATAAAAAATTCAATTTTTTTCATCCAAAATATATCGTAATAGATTATAGATTTGATGAATAGGGTTTATTCCCATCCAGTCACACTATACCTGTAACACTGTTACTCGTTGGGGAAAAAATCCTATCATGTCACACTGTTACTCGATGCAACTGCTTGCAATTTTTTTCTGCCAACCAGTAACACTGCCAAATATTGGTTTTACTGGATGAGATAAAAAGTTGCATCAAGTCACACTGTGTCTTGTTGGCAAAAGTAAACATTTTATATTCCCATCGAGTCACACTTTTTTTATTATATTAGTGATTGATATTTTTATTACATAGAGAGTTGCTACTAATCGTTAGACAGTTGCTACCCCCGCTATTTTTTAAAATAAACTACTTTCTGAGGTGATGGATCATTCTATCAGGTTGGCTGGTCACCTATCCAGTGAGAACAAACTGCGTAAATGAAAACGTTCGAGCTTTTAAACTTAAAATGTCGCTTTTCCAGAATGTCCCCATTCATAGGTTTATTTAAAAAAATGTCGATATCGATGCATGGCAACTGTCTAACGATTAGTAACAAGTAGCAACTCTCTATATAATAAAAATATCAATCACTAATATATTAAATAAAGTGTGACTCGATGGAAATATAAAATGTTTACTTTTGCTAACAAGACACAGTATGACTCGATGCAACTTTTTCCCATCCAGTAACACCAATATTTGGCAGTGTTACCGGTTGGGAGAAAAAATTACAAGCAGTTGCATCGAGTAACAGCGTGATATGGTGGGAATTTTTTTTCCAATGAGTAACAGTGTTACAGGTTTAGGTGTGGACTTTACGAACAAAATTCTAATAAATTAGCAAAAGAACCGAAAAGAACCGTAAGAACCGGGTACCCCGTTCTGTGTTGAAACTGGAACCGAAAGAACCGGTTCTTAAAATATGGCCGGTTCTCTATGCCCTAATGGAGATCACCGCTGGGGTACCCCTGAAGACCATCAATTGCCCATACCGGTGAGAGGTTTAATACAGTCCACCCCTTTCGCTCTCAAATCTATTTCCCCAACAATAATATTAAATTCAAAGTCCTAACTGATTCGCTGACTGACTTATAGGTATATTAACAGAGCCTAAACCGCTGATCCCAGAGATAATTAGGGACTTTGATTACGAGAATGTTATTTATTTTGATATACAAGGCATTGGACAGCGGATATCAAATAAAATGTGTATAAAAATTACGCAGTCGAAGTCGCGCCAAAAACTAGTTTATAGTAAAATTAACAAAAGGCCATAGCCATAATAACACTGCCTTGGTAGTGTTTTTTCCTGATTGTGAATAGTGGTCTCCAGAACTCATTGGGGAGGGTAACGGTTTTTTTAAAGGGTTGCCAATGTACTCAATCTTTGACTGCATTTTAATAACTAAAATACATACTAACAATTTGTTCAAAATATCAATAAAATATTTGTGTTACACAAGTTTACGTTGTGGCACTAACTGGCCAATGAAGATTGATATGTACATTGCTGCAATTTATGAGTCTATTAGTCCAACGCAGACACAAAGGAAGAACCAATATATAAAATTACAAGGCCACTTTTACCACATGTATGCTTATCATGTAGGATTAAACCAGACATATGCAAATATTTACAATAATTGTTATCTTTTCTGCCTTACATTAAAATACTTAAAGCCTTTTACCTAAAATATGTGTTGTAACATATTTTACAATAGGCTGCAAAGAAACTCTATGCATGAAGTTGTATGTTGAAGACAACTGCCAGTAGACCTTGTGGATGTCTATCTCCAGCAGTAGACTGTTGATTGATGATGAGGATATGATTAAACTAATGTTAGAATTTGTTTCTTGTACCTATATAATATCATATGGATATTTTAAAAATAGAATTATGTAGGTACATAATGCATAAATAAAACTGTTTTTTAATCATATAAGTAGGTATATTGTATGCTTGATTCATGGGACAACAGAGACTGACAAAATAAATGTACAGGATAACCTGGGTTAAAAAAAAAAAAATTCGCAATTAAATTTAGAGCCGTAAACTTAAAATTGTAGAGTAATTTTATGAACGAAAATTTTATATTATTCCAAAGATTGAAATATCTACTAGTATAAGTATTCGTATTTAATTATTTATGTAGTTTTAAAAGTGGGATCCCCACATAATATGAGCAGTAACTTAAACAGGTAATGTAACAATTCCATTTCATGAAAATGTGAGTCAATATTAAAGAAGTACCTATGTGTATCAATTTAATAAAAGAATGGAATCTAGTTTTTAAATAAAAAGTTACTCTGACAAAAAATCACTGAACTTATATTAGCATAAATTATAATATTTTAATGATTTAAAAAACTGTTTAGATTATATTTAACAAGTAAAAAAAACATCTTACCATCCTACGTCATGTGTCGATTTCACATAGTAAATTTATAATATCCGGAGCACAGTCGTATTCTTAAATATTAACACGAATCTCAAATTATAGTTCTTTATTTAATAATCGCATTGTCTTAATGTTAAAATACCCACGAGCTAACACTCCGCACGCGCGACAACAGTAAAAAGAAAATAAATCTAACAAAGGTTTTCACGGAGTTTTCTCCTCAACATTGAATTTTTTTAAACTAGTGTTGTAGTTTACCACAGATACAACAACCGTCGCCAATCTATTCGCTGACAACGATTTTGAAATACCGTTGTCATTGTAAAAAAAATAAAAAGCAAAAATATTGATACGTCAAATGAACTTAACAATTTTGTGCAATATTTTTTCATTTTCATATTTATAAATTATTTTAAGAATAATATTTCTACAACATGAGGACGAAACATAAAATACCGTACTTTAAACGTACAGAAAGAGGAGGAAGCCATTGAAAATTGCCCCGCCCTAGGCCTTAGCAGCAGCCCAAGTTCGAGTCCACCTTTGCAATACCTATACTTATACTTTTATTTATCGTATAGTACAGTAGGCAGGGATCGTTCCCAGTTTACTTGTGCTTGTGTTAGTGTTTTCAGAAGCTGTGTGCGATCCAGAGGCGTGTACAAGAACTAAAATGTTTTTCACAGTCATTCCCAAAATATAAATCAAACAACACGCACTTGCCTCCGTGTACATAGTTCATCCAGTCGGCACCTAATCCAAATTTCACTATGAAAGTTACAGTTACTACTCTCAACGACGAGATCTTCGTATTGGACGTATCTGAGGACTTGGAACTGGAGAATTTCAAAGCATTTTGTGAAATTGAATCTGGGTTCCCTGCGAAAGATATAATTCTAAATTTTAATGGTAAGCCGCTTCTGGATGACAAAAAGTCGCTTAAAGCACACGGTGTTCACGATGGGGATGTCGTCGTTCTCTTACACATGCTACAGACCGCCTCAAACCTCAATCAAAACGATTCCAGTCAAGGTATGTTTACCAATTTTATATCATTTACTGTTTGTGTAAAATGAAATTGCATTGTCATGCTATAATGTCATAACTGACACTGGGCGCAATTTTGTCAATATGATTACTGGCGACTAAGAGAACATATATTCACCAAAACAAAAAGAAAAAATGACTTATGGTGTCAATATATTTTGAATTTTTGGGCCTTGGGTAGAATTTACGTTTTATAAAAAACTCATTAAAACCGCTCTGTATTGTAGCTTTGCCAACAGGCTTAGCAAGTTTAGACTTCAGCAACATCAGAGTACCCTCAAGTACTGGTCAACCTAGCACATCAATGGCGGCAAGGAACCTACCTGTGGAAGAGGATCCTCGCATCATAAGGGAAATGTTCCTAGCTAACCCAGACCAACTAGCGCTGCTCAAACAGAACAATCCAAGGCTAGCTGATGCTCTTCTAAGTGGCAACCTTGGTATGTGAATATAAAATAGACTTTTGAATGTTGCGTAATTAATGCAAATATTTAAATGTGTATCTGTTTTCCATAGATACATTTGCATCTGTACTTCGTGAACAAATTTTAGCTAGGACTGAACGCCAACAGCAGAGGATAAGGTGATGAAATAAACAGTTATATCTGTGTTCATTTTAATTAATTGTCTTGATATAATCAAACACCATTTGCTGTGACAGGATGATGAATTCGGACCCCTTTGATACTGAAGCTCAAAGAATGATTGCTGAGGAAATCAGACAGAAAAACATTGAGGCTAACATGGAGGCAGCAATGGAGTACAACCCTGAGACATTTGGCACTGTTGTGATGCTCTATATAAACTGCCATGTAAATGGGTATGTCTTTCAATGATTCTAGCGACACTAATAACCTTCATTGTACTCATAATAATTTTGCTGTGCGGAAAGTGTATTTCATCTGTAGTTTTATTTATAATACCTTGTTACATTATTGTGATTTGTTTTTATTATGTGACAATTACTGTGTACTTCTGTGAATGATTTTTTGCATTGTGACATTGTGTGACACTATATTATTTATATTAAAAGTAGTTGGCTGTTTCTTTTTTCAATACTTTGTGATTTCCACTCATGTCTGTGTATATTGTATTGTAGGTTCCCTGTAAAGGCGTTTATAGATTCGGGTGCACAAACAACCATTATGTCAGCAGCTTGTGCAGAGAGATGTAATATCATGAGATTGGTGGATACGAGGTATGTTTTACAATAGTTATATTTATTCTTTCATTTGTTTTTTGTATTTTGTTTTCTTTAAATAACTGATAAATTGTATAATAGCCTACAGAATTTGCTTAAAAAAATATTTAAAATATTTATTGTTACAAAACTGTATAGGTGATGTATAGTGTAGATAGAGCAGGGGTTCCCAAACTTTTAAAATACTGGAACACTGAACACCATCAAATACTGTTTATTTTATAAAACCCCATATCAAATGATTTCAAATCAAAGACGTAATTTAAATAAGAACAAAAACTTCTACTTAATAACTGTGGTCTTAAAAATTTGGTGGAACCCTGGTGAGTTTTGTATGGAACCCTTAGATGTCGCAGAACCCACTTTTGGCATCGCTGCATTAGAGTATGTTAATTTGTACTCATGTCTTACAAAGGACAACTAAAAACTTTGAAATCCAGGTGACACATTAGTTTTGGGTACTATGTGATGAAATAGTAGAATCAGAGTAATAAAGCATCCATTTGGTATAAAATGCTATTATTAAACACAGATAATAATGTTTTGTTTATTAGATACTGTAATGATCTTTGTTTAACATTTTTTATCTATATTGGTCAAAATGTTTACTTGGAATCAACCAGTACTTAAATAAATTAATAACTACTTTATATGCATTTTTTTACTATTGTTTTGGAAATAATCATTGAAACCACCATAGTTATCTGAATCAAGTTATATGCGTTGTTTAACTATTGTTTATGAAATAATTATTGAAAAAAAAATCAATTGTGGTTGAATTTCGATGATGTAGTGTTGAATTTTCTCGATGTAGACATGGGTAGTCGTTGTGGGCTTGTTTGCTTAGACCATTGACTTAAAAAAAGGCCAAAAAAGAAATCTAATAGTGGTAATTCACAACATCTAGGCGCCAATTTACCAAAACAAGAGGGTTTCCGACTGGGAAATATCTCATGCAATAATTACAATAAATTGATTCCAAGTATGTGCTAGAAAAACACGGTGCGCTTTAGGCTTTCTATATTTAAGATTGAATAAAAAACCCGGCCAAGTGTGAGTCAGACTCGCGTATTCTAGCTCAACGGAAAGTACCCAATAGGTTTTGACCTTTTTAATCGTTAAGATAATTAACAAAAATGGAGCATAAACGGTTGTATCTTTTGATTGCGTTTACTTAGAACTCTGATTATTTTTATTGCACCCAGGGATTGCAGACACGAGTATTTGATATTAATTTCAGGTTGATGAGCTCAGCTCTAAGCGCTCTTGAGATAAATATTTTAGACAGTCGGACAACGAAGTGATCCTATAAGGGTTCCGTCTTTTTCTTTTTAGGTACGGAACCCTAAAAATAACAATTTAAGGAAAAAACCTGTGTTTTCTGTTTACTTTAAATCTTAACCGTTTGGTACACACTATTCTATAACTCAGTATAGATCAGTAAAAAAAGAAAATATGATGAGTAGAAACATAAAACACACATTCAAATTCCACTCATCTTTATATATTATATAATTCTTCTGTACGTGTGTTGACAGTAAACTCGTCCTAAACGGCTGAACCGATTTTAATGAATTTTTGTGTATGTGTTCAAGTGGATTTGAGGATGGTTTAGGTTCACAAATAAAAAAAAAGTAATCAATTGGTATCTATGGTTTGGTACATGTTATATCATGCAGAACGTCTGTAATTTTATTGTAGTGTATAAATCACTCATTGATAAATATTTTATTCAACACATAGAAATGAGATTCAGACTTATGGAATAACAAATTGTGAATTGACATGCAGCTTAAATACGCACACATACATGGCCTGTAATTTTAGCTTTTCATAATATTATAATACAATGTCATGAAATGGATTAGGGATTGGGCCTGAGTTTGTATAGTCGACTACATAATTGCTTTACCATTTTTAACAAAAATTTCCATCAAAATCAAAATTCAATAAGACTCGCATTGATGACAACTGTCACTGTACTGATGTCACTTGCAAGCAAAAATAGACATTATTGTTATGTGATATGCAAACGATATTTACTCTAAGGTGGTAAAGCAATTATATTGTCGACTATACATCAAAGCTGTGACACCAGTCTCATACTGTCTACTTAGGTTTCATTATTGTGTGTGACCTGTGGTGACACCCAGTCACCACACGTCACACACAATTTTAAGAATACATAATTATGTCACCTCTGCCTTTCGTACCTATGATGTCGTAAGAGGCGACTAAAGGATAATGGCGCCATAACAACTTTACTAGAAAAGGAAAACTCGAAAATCAGCGCTATTTAAGATTTTTAAGTTATATTCTTTTTGTGCATCGGCTACACACAAAGTCTGTCCCTCATGTTGTAGTTGTTAAGTTCTTTTGTACCTACATAATTATATATATGATAATAGTTGATAGTGCAAATGTAGTTCGCGCGGTGATGCGTAATTGGTATTTATTATTCTAATTTTATAAAAATTGAAAGTCTATACTTAATATATTTGCTTAATTTGGGACTAGATGGCGCTGTGTGAATGTGGTAAAAATATTATTATTATAATTCCTGTTTACGTGACGTGGCGTGAGACGTGTCACCACATGACAGCTGTCATAAATCATAATGGAATGTGACAAAAAAATGTTGCCAATTTAAATAGTTAGCCACTATCACATACTTTATTGTTAGTTTTACTATAATAACCTATGCTTTTTTTATTTTGCTTCTGTGTATTTTTTATAAATGTTGTGTTCTTACGAATAAAAATCTTTTCTTTCTTCGTTCTTTCTAGAAGACTACTCACTTACTAGAAGAATAGTAGCAATGAATTAATAGACCTAGGCGCGGTAGAGGAGTGTGTATTTGAAATGTTACTATTGAGATTCTGTTGATTCTTTACAACATTATAGTATCTCCTTTCTTTTAATTTAACAACAGCATACAAATTTTACCCACCAAATAAGTGTGTAGCACATTTAAAATTTTGTTGTCCAACTTCATAACGATGTGTAATGGATACATACATCATTACGATTAATTAAGTTGATTACCGATTGGTCAACATACAGTTTTTAATAATTGTTAAACTTACTTAATTTATTTTTAATTATAACAGTTATAATCAATATACATTGAACAGTTTAAAACAGAACTTTTCTTTATCAATTTGATCCAGGCGTGTAGGCGGCAAAAATAAGCAATAGTGGCCGAATGTATAAAGTGACTGGCATGCAAATCATGCGGTCTGAGTTTGATTCCGACTGGCAGTACCAATGTGGATTTCACTTTGTTAAATTTATATGTACTAGTCAAGTGACTTACCACCTGCTAACAATGAAGGAAAACATCATGGGGAAACCCAGATGAGGAAGGTACAAGGTTATCTTCATAGAAGATAACCTTGTAGAAATTCTTAGGGTATGTCGGCTCCACCAACCGCATTAGGCCAGCGTGTGTAGATTATGGCATTAACCCTCTCAGCTCTCTGGGTACAGTCCGACCCGAGCCCAACAGTGGGACAATAATGGGTGGTTGTTGTTTTTGAGATATTATGAACCTCCAGTTCCAGGATGTATCGTAAACTATGTTCCAAATTCGAATAACACTTTTTTTCTGGTAAATAGATGTTTGTGTGTTCTAGTGTTTTACATGTCAAATTTATATATCCATTTAAAATTCAATATGTCATTTGCTTATAAAAGGATATTAATTTGTGTTACTACTAATAGTGATCTATTTTAGTCATTTATTACATATTATCGTGCAATTATATTTTTTTAATCTGAAACAGATTTTTTTCAAACTCAAACATCTAAAAATTTTTTTACAAGAATCTGTGTGTATATCGCTTGATAGGTTTGATCTAGTTACAAAATATGGTCAGGGTAACTCTCATTTGAGAATGTAGAAGTACCAAAGTATTTTCGTTTAAATTATTTTTATGAATTTATTTTGGAATAAATTACTCGACATTAAAAGGAAGTCAATAAACTCAAAGACTTCTGAATGTGATTTTCATGTAGCTACAGTAGCAAGCATAATAGAATGAGTCAGAGTATAATTTGTGTCCCGATATAGTGTCCCCATGAGTCATGCAAGATAAAGCTAATATAAATTCATAATATTTTCTTAATATTGTTGTATTCATTAGATGGGCAGGTATTGCTAAAGGCGTGGGCGTACAACGAATCATTGGCCGTATCCATATGGTACAGATGAGGATTGATAAAGACTTTCTCACAACATCTTTCTCTGTACTTGAAGAACAACCTATGGATATGCTTCTCGGTCTAGATATGCTCAAAAGACATCAGGTAATTAATTTTAACAAGAATATTATCACAGTACAATATTTATGAATTGGAATATTTATAAATATTCCTAGTTTTAATTATGTAGACTGCCTGTTATCTGTTCTGCACTTAGATACCACGAAATTAATTAATGCGTAGCTATATGTGAATCTGGGTGTGGTTCTATCAAATTATTATCAATTAATAACACTTATAGCCAGTAACAGTAACTAATCTGTCCAACAGTGTAATATAGACTTGAAGCGGAATGTGCTTCGCATAGGCACCACAGGAACAGAAACACCGTTTCTATCAGAGTCCGAACTACCCGAGTGTGCCCGGCTCTCCGGCTACTCTGAGGAGGAGATCGTCAACCAATCCGCGAGAGACCACGAGGAGAGACAAATGAAGGAAGCTCTCGAGAAGTCCAAACAAGGTGGGCGTGGAAAAAAATATTGAATATTTTATACAAAATAAATGAAGTGAGGATTATTTTATCGTCATATAAAAATAGTAATGTTAAATAAAATAATAAAAATTGCAAAACTAATACTTTGTTTTTGTGTAGTGTCGTTTGCTTGCATGCACTAACAAAACAACGTAATTTACACGTGCATTTTTGTTGGGAAAGTTCGGTCAGTGAATGGAAACGTAATGAAGCAGCTGTCGTAAACTAATACGCCATTAAACAGATGTACTCGTTAATATTATCTGCAGTTTGTTATGTTAAGGATATTTCTTGCTTTCGGTATGTTTTATTTTATGCCATTACTTCATTCATTGTCTGCATGTCTTCAATTTTTCATCTGAGTTGTAGATACATAGTATGAATATACACAATGTGTCATTGTTGTATTTGTAGTCCATGATGTAGGTATACAAGTAGATTGCTTTGTAATTATTGTGTAAAGCTTGTATAAATTGCTCTTTATTGATTCGGATCTTTTACAGATTCTGCTGGTCAACTGGGTCTTCGACCTTCATCAAGTGGACAACAAGTCCCTGGTCCAATTCAAACCAGTAATAACAGCCCGCGTATGGGTAAGTAATTGTAATTCTATAGCAGTTTAGACTAGACGAAGTTTTTGATCAATCGTGACCTAAATTATGATGTATAAAAAGTTCTGAGTAATTTATGCTTAGAAACACAATACATGATACGCGTTTTCTTCATTGAGGTATCCTTGTGCTTTTTTGTCTATTTGCCAATTTGGTCAAGTTTCCAGGTCACTATAGTTTCATTGAAAATGTTTGAAAGTAAACCCACTTTTAAACAGCCGATAAACACATTAATAAAGAGAGGAAAAAACTTAGTACAAATTTGTATATTTTGTCTGTAGCCTTGGACTTCTAAAAAACGTTGATGTATAGAAAAAAAATCGTTTTTAGTTCTTGTTGAAAACGGCAATTTGAATGATAAGAATGGTTAGTGCAGTAAATTTTATTGAGCCATATATGATCACTACTAATTTCATTCGTAATGTAAGATACTGTTAAAATCAATATTGTTGCCGTTTGTAAGGCTAAATAAACATAGTTTCCCACAGTCAAACTCGCACAATAGTGATTTAAATATTAATAACATTATTGTTGACGATTCTCGTCAGTAACCATTACGGCGACGGTCTTCAAGGTTTTGTTAAAATGTACAATTACATCTGACGTCATTATATCATATCAGCCCACAGACGTCCACTACTGGACCGAATGGTGTAGCTTGCCCTAAATGGGATCTAGGGGTCGTTCTAAGTTGAAGCCCAAGTGGATAGTTAATAAAAAGTTATTGAATAATAACATCGTTGACACATCGTACATATAATGCAGCGTGATTTTTTTATATAAAAATCGTAATCCCGGCCCTACCCTAAAGGGGGTCTTTTGTTTTATATGAGTTGTAAAATTATGTTACAATGTAAGTTTGTCGTTTCAGGTCTGGGTGATCCAAGCCAGACAATTTTGCCGACCGACGCCTTTGGTGAATCAGAGGTTGAAGAAATCGTATCACTCGGGTTTACTAGAGAACAGGTGCGTATCTATAGTAATATTATAAAGGTGACGAGTTTGTTTGGTTGACAGCGCTAAACTCAGGAACTACTGCCCCATTATTGCGTATCTTTGACAGTTCTAGTTGTCAACGATTTTTGGTTGTCCTTGATGTCATCCGAGATTTTGTATAAATAGTATTGCGTATCGCATAACGTCAGAGTGCCTATCAGTTGCTGTCAGAGTCTCACTTGGTGCCTCTAGTTTAATAGATGGAGTCACTATGCTTCTAGTGTTATCAGTTCTTATATCTTACACAAACTTAGCACCCTTTTTCACCCCCTTTTTTATACCATGTCGAAAAGGACAGGGTATAATACTATAAAATTCAAACAACTGCCATATAGTACGTTCTATTATTATTTGTCACACAATATTACTTGGTGGGCTGCTAGTGATCATCACCAAAACACTGCTCTTCGTGGCCTTCAAAAATCATTTGACACCCACCCTGATGCCTATTATTTTGATGTTTACTTTGCCATCTCAACACCAATTTATAGTTTCTATCAATACGAAGCACATTAAGAGCACCTAACAAAGATTGTACAGTATTAATAGTTATTTATTGTTAGTAGTAGTAATAAGTTGCACCACTTGAACACTCGTAAATAATAATAATTATATTTCTATTTCAGGCTATCGTGGAGTTGAGGCGTTTTAACGGTGACAAGACGCAAGCTACGGTGGCGCTCTTCGCCAAATCTCTTAAATTCTGAAATGCTGACTGTCGTACTATTTGATTTAAACAAAAAATATAATATGTTAGACCCCGGATGTCTTCATTCTGGATTACAATATTAATGAATTATATTTTAATAGGGTATATGCAAGATTATGTGTTTAAATATACCTAATGAGAAAGAGATTGATGTCGTAGTTTTATAAAAAAATATACGTACAGTTGACGTCGCTGACCCTTGCCGTTGGCGACTTCCATAAGGATTATTGCCGCTTTGTTAATAGTCTATGTAGTGACACGGTATAAGTAGAATTATAAGATATTTTATTATATGAAATAAATACAGTCGTGGTCATATACATATAGGTACATATCATTAAGAAAGCTTAGTACTTTGAACCTATTTTGATTAAATTTGTTTAGAAATAATTCTTCATGTCAGTTTCTGTGTTTTAAATGAATATGTTTGATAAATTAGTTAAAAGTAGTGTTTAATTTGACAGTGCGACCATTTAAGAGAGTTTTCTTATTAGAAGAAACAATTTTAATTGTAAAATTTGAAAATATTGCAAAGTAAATGCCTCACCGCTTTAAGATATTTTTTTAATCTTTTGAACACCATTGCCTAACGACATCTGAATTCGGCAATGAAATTTAGTTAAGATATATATACAAGTAATTATATCTTAATTATATATTTTTATGTGACCTGTTTTTGTCGCCTCTAGCCATCGTTGGCATTCAAAAGGTTAAAGTTGCGGAGACGCCAATGACTTATTTTTAGTGTTAAATGTATTCATTCACTCTTTTTTAATGTGCATCATTTCTTCATTTCTTTAATTTATAAGTTTGTTAAACACTATTCCCAAATACCTTTATTAAATTTTTCCAGCTTCTGATAGTTGGGAGTTTTTTACTATTATAAATAAATGGGTTTTTGTAAAAGAAAAAGAGTGACTGCTTTTTTTATCAAAAATGTAAAACAAAGTGGTAAAAGTTTGTTTTAAGTTTGTACCTCTTTTATACTATCTAAAGACTTACAAAACAAACATAAAATTGGTTGGTAGTGTTGGTACTTCTTATGAAAACATTTCTGGAACTACTAATCGCTTATAATGATATGTATCACCACTGTTAAATGATTCGTTTATAATTTATGTAAAATATTAATATAATAATATTTGTCTAAAATATTAGAAATAATTTGACGGACTTTACACAAAACTTGTGGTCTGAGTCGCAGCTGTCAGCATACGATTTGCCCTAGCGTGATTCTCGCAGCTATTGTTTGTACATTGCACATTATATAGTACAAGACACTCGTAGTTGGATCAAAATAGTTCATTACTTTAAGTTGAAGTTGAGCTTACATACAAATAGGCATGGGGTCATTACATATTGGAAAATACCAAACAAAAAAAGATAATTATTTAGTTGTACGAGTTATTTCTAAGTATACTCAACGCTTTGGGCCTCAAATAACAAATATTATTCCCAAAACTTGTCCCTATTTTACAGATAACGAATCGCTTGCTTTCAATGAGTGTATAATATATATTTTAATGTAATTATAAGTACTATATACTGAGAAACCGAAACTGAAATATTTATTTGTCAATGTAGGTGTGTTAAATTTACAGATCTTGCGTTGAGTGGTATACCTTGTGTTTTAGAGCTGATAGAAAGACTTAATTAATCCGTCTTGACGTCATTATAATTGTTGCAAATGTATCAAACAAATGCCCATATAACTAAATGGATAATGATTGTATTTCAGTTGTATGTACTTATTGGTGGCAGTGGAAAGTTATGTGTCGTTTATGAATAAGTATATAATCATAGTAGTATTTTAATTGACTTACGCGTAGATGAAGTTACGTAAACCGCTGGTAGAATTTGATATACAGGAATGAACTGTTCAGTCAGCTCCAAACTTTGGACCAACTTAGGGCAATATAGGCCACAGAATATATAAAATTTCTTCACTTAATTGAACTGCTTGTAATTTGTGTAAACTTATCATTAAAATTTGAAGACACTGGGATCGATATTTGCCCATTTTTGGCCAAAGTATGGAGGCGGCATTACATGTAGTCTCACTTAGATATAGTGTATTTATCTACAAACTGCATTTTTGCAACCTTTGTCTGTCAAACACTGTATTTAATAAGTTTTATTTAGTACAAAAGTTCTCTTCTAATTTTATTGATTGATACCTGTACGCGCTGCCTGTTATAACTAATATAGGGTAGGTAGCTGGTTTTTAGTAATTTTATTTGTCACACAACTATAAACAAAATATTAAAGAAATATAATTTTATACTTGATTTAGGTTTATATTTTGTATGTTTTAATTATTAAAGTGAAATTTTTACGGCATATCGTTGTTTTATTTACTTCTGTAGTCCCAATTAATGCAAATGTTCTATTTACTATTGAATATAGTGAATTGGAAAATTAAGGAGTTTAAAATTTATTATGCATACTGAAATTAGTGATCTTATAGGTAAAATTGCTTTATACTTACCAGTCGGAGAGGAAGTGTATTCTTTCATTACCCCTAAGGCGCAAAATTAAATAGCTTTTTATTATTATTCTACTTATAAAGCAAATCCCGGGATTCGGGGAATATCCATATTATTCTAAGATATGGCAAGTACATAAAATAGCTCTACCTACTCCGATCTCTGGTAATGTCCAACACGATATGAGAATAAACCCCTGTACTACTATAACTGTGAAGGGGGCAGATGAAACTAATTAAGTGCCATTGACCACCCCAGGGTGGTAAACGCCACCGTAGTTAGTGCCAATCACCACCCCGGGGGGCAAGGCTAAAGGGGGCAAATGGGATTAAAGGCTTTGTTTGTTTCAATGTAAATGAAACAGCTTATCAGTTTTATTGTTAGGTATATTGATTCACCTTTTACAAAATATGTATAACAAACATCCTAAATAGCTAAATTGTTATCGATATTAAGGTACATATCGTAATAAATATGGCTTTCAACTTAACTATTTGTTCTTATTGCGTTAAAATCCATTGTACTTACCTATGTAACATACACAACAATAAATACTTAAGTATGTACTTATTTAATAGCTATGACAAATTTTAGGGTCACAAGCACACAACTTTATAATGGAAGTATACGGTATAATTACATATAATATTTCGGTAAAATTTAGTGGTTTACGCCAGGTACATAATTAGACACAACTGATCTCATAAGAAGTTCTTAACTATATTGCTTTATTTTCATTATTGCTTGATGTTTGTAAATTAGTAACAATTATCGCTGTTTATAATCATTCGGTAAATTTGAATTAAGTAAAAATTAGTAAATGTTCTAAAAATACAGGTAAAAATATTTAAACACTATCGTCTGCATCGGGCGGCTGATTGGCTAGTTTGTTTGCCATTGCTGTCAGTATATCAGTTAGTCGTGCAAACCTCTGGTGCGGCGTAGTGAGTGCACCTCGCTCTCCCCATAGAAAGTTGATATGAAACTCCGTTCTAAACAGCTCAAGAAGTGTTGGGTCTAGCACCGGCCCTAACGACGACATCTCTTGAACTACCGTCCTCGCATTACGTTTGAACATTTCTATTTGATTAGGAAAGTGTCGAGCTGCCTCCAAATGCGCTGCAGTTGCGTTAAAATCAAACTCGAGATTGTTCATCAAACTGCTCGGAAATCCATCATCCGGCTGCATCAAGCCCCCGCCTTCGCCATCTACAAAAAAAAAATAACCGTTACCTATATAAGTATCTATTCAGTAATATAATGTTAAATATATTTAGGAACGTTTAAAACCTATCTCTGTTCTGTGGTTTAAGCTTTCGGGTATGTACCTATACTTAACACAAATATGAAAACGGGACTTCACGCGATCCTGCTTTAGGGACATACATAGGTACATACCTTATTTTTTGACATAGTCTGACTGAGTGTTTTTATATTTTTTATATTCCTAATTTTAAACATTCGCCCTAAATAGTTTTGCTTAGAAAGCACCCTTACCAAATAAATGGAAGCACAAGACTGGCGGAACGATGTACGGGCTAGTCGTGTTAGGTGGCAAGGGATTGGTACCTTCATTCATACTTTTAAAGCAAGGTCTTAGTTTCGCTTCGAACATGAATGCGTTATCCGTGTAAACTCGTCTTAGTATATTCCAAGCATTTTCCAAACATTCCACCTAGAAGAAAGCACGTAAAAGTGAGTGTAGAAAATAGAATAGGTACTTAGGCAATTTTACATTTACTTAGTGTTTTGTTAGTACCTGAGGCATACATAAACCAAACATAATAGCTGAAAACCCATACAGATTTCCTAACGCTGTTTTAGTTTCAACTGCAAGAAGTATCCAATCATTTATAGTATCCGCTCGTTGTCTATCCGTCTGGCAAGTTAATATTGTAACTGCTATCAAAAGTCGAAAAGTCTCCACCCTGAAAATTAAAAAACAGAAATTATTCTTAAATTCATAAAGATACTTCTATTTTGTATTGGTAACTTTCTATTTTACCTCTCAAGTACATCTAAACGTAAAGGTCGACCTTGAGGTAGAAATAATAATTCTAGTCCTGATGCTGTTTTATCCAGTCCATCAATTTGTATTGCATCATCAAACAAAAAATATAGATCTACTTTCGTCATGTGGTTGGCTAGAATCCTAGGTCCAGATGTGCGCAATAATAGCTTGATAGTATGAAGAGTTTCTGACTCCAGTGGTTTGGTTAATCCAGTTCCAGACGGTATTATTTGAGATTGGAAGTTTTCTAGGTTTATTCTTGATTCCACCACATAATCCAAATTTTCTGATTGTAACAGTTTGGCTTCGGCGAGTTCGTAATCAAACTGTTGCTTTATTGTGGATGTCACGAGATTGTAATCAGAATCCATACGTGATTTATTAGGGTCACTGTGTGCGGAACTTTGAGTAGAATCTCCCGATCCATTGCCGGAATCTGAACCAGAAACCTGATAGAGTCGTTGTAGTTCGAGTCGCCGTTCATCTGCTTTCGGACCGTCGTATCGTGCTGGTTTCGCCGGAGGACTGGTTGGAAGGTTAGCGTCCCACGTACTTGAGCTAGAGTTCGATTCACTACAGAAAGCTTTTCCATGTTTATTAGTTTGGCTCTGGATTACTCCATCTGCGCTGGCACTTTTACCGTGCGTTATATGCTGACCCATATCAATGGGTGTAAGGGAATGTGATCGTTGTTTTTTAAAAGGCACTCGCAACTGCATTCCTGGTTTGGCTGCAAAATGACTATAAAGACTATACGGATTCCCGTAGGACCCATCTCCAACTGGTGAGATGACCGAGCTAATATCGTCGTTCTGGATATAGTTTGTTAGAGGTGTTATTCGGTTGGCTGGGTATTGTATTCGAGCTCCTGATGCTGCTGAGATGGGTTTCCCTGAGCCTACATACGATGTTATGAGATCGGCTACCGTGTCGTAAGCTTCATCTTCGAACTGATACTGGTGTCTTTCGTAAACTGTATCAGGATGAACCACAATCTGTAAATAAAGTACCTATTTAATTGGAAACTGGTCTGAATTAATTTATATTCTTTTAGTGAAAATATAAGTACTTACTCGTTGTATAACGAAGTGTAAATGTTGACCATTGGAGCGACAGCTGAGTACATAGTTGTCAGGTTGTGATGAAGAGTCCCGAACTAAGAATTCTCGGTCCTGTCTAAGAAGGTTTTCGGCCGCTGTTCTACTGAGTGCACCGTGATACCATCCATGTGAGATAATTTGATCTGAAGGTAGCGAAAACTCCCACTCCAGCAGACCAGAGGTAGTCATAGCACACGGGTCCTAAAAAAAGTAGATACATACGTAAGAAAACCATTTAAGTAAGTATATTTTTATTCAGGCTGAAGACCCACCTACTTAGATACTACTAATTAGAACTTAACTACTAGATAACTAAGTTGTAAACTATCACGTGTTCAGTAAACAGGTAAATAATAATAAGATAACAGTCATTTGTTCCTAAATAAAAAAAGCAATATATTAACGGCTATAATTTTATTTTAACGCTTGGTTTTAATCTCGCACAGCATCATTCTAATGAAAATTTGAATATTTGCCAGATATTTGAATAACACTTAATACTTTACCTAATTAATAACCAGTACCATGATAATACTCATGAATAGCGCTGCTTTTCAGTCATCAGCGCATGCAGTTACACATAAACATACACGTAATATAAGCAATTGTGCAGTACGTACCTACCTACTTAAAATAAACTTAATTCACAAGACGACACTATGTAAATACAGAATTTTTGAAAGAAAAACATTTCCTTTGTTATTAAATAAAGTATGAGTAGCACTTACCATAGTTTTTAATATATTATTTCATGTCACTTCATAGAAAAAGCTAAATACACGTGGCTTGATATTAATGAACCGCGGTAGGGCTGGCGCGTTTGGGTGCTCAAAAACTTTGGGGTCGGTTCAGATCAATACACGCAAACCGCCCCTTTTTAGCTGTAAGTTGGTAAGCAGCGTAGGTACAGGACACGGGCTGCTAACTTCACACGTTTCTACCGCGCATGCGCGAATACTCATTACATGTTTATGAGAGTTGTCTACAGGTAAAACTTTTATTTTTATATTACTTCATTATTTCATTACAACATTCACTCACATTAACAATCTTTGTAATATTTGTATAAGTATGATATGAATTTAATACCTATTATTCATTTATATTAAAATTTGTTTATCATAACGATAAAACATAGCACAATTTATGTTAAATCTAATGTTTACTAGGTATACTGTGAACCTAAGTTTATCAAAATAAACGATTCTGATACTTTCAATACTGTACGTAAGTAGATATATTTTTATTTTAGACTAGTTGTAGTACGCAGCTCCGCCCGCATGGCCTTCGATTCCCGTGACCAAATTTTTTTAAATGTGTCCTCATAATGACCTTCCTTGAACTTCACATGAAAAAAACAAAAATACTGGTTAAAAGCATGTCAGACCATGCTCAATGTAAGGTATGGTAGCAAAAGAGCATATCCTGATATCGCTTACGTCCTTTTGTTGATAAGCGCAGTTTTTCGGGAGTAACTCAAAAACGGTAGGTATCTCATGTTTTAAATAATAAATTCACTTGTCATCTCATTTGTATAAACACCGAATATTATGGTAATTCATTACTGAGTCAGTTAACATTGCGACAAAACAGTGAATAAGATCTCATTCAACTATTATGTGTCGCTCACTGTCGATAATTTACCCGAATAAAATAGTATTGTTGCTTTACGGATGAAGATTCTATTTCAAATTATGGTAATAAGTATACATTTTAGCTTATAACTTCAATCTAGTATAATAATATTTTTTTTTAAATATATCATAATATCTAAGAAATGATTTTTCTATGTAAACCTAGTAGGGTAAATGCGCTAAATATCGGCCATGTCAACATTTTTCGGCATATAACTGCATTTTTCTTTAACATGCCTGGCCTTTGATACATACTTGGGGTACTTTTATGCTATACGTTAGTTAATTATTCATTATTTCATCTTAATTTGTTCAATTTATTCCTAGTTTTTTTTTATTAATATTTTTGTGCAGAGTTTTCAAAAACCTCTTAAATCGGCCTTTCATGCCAAAAATCGTCCGTTTGGTTGCCTTATATCGGCATATCATTACTTAGGAGGGAACCAAGCATAATTTTAATTAAAATAGCTATAATATGTTAAAAAACTATCCGCATTAACAGATTTTTTGTTTTATTAATTGAATATATAAATGAGAAATTTAAGCCCTCTGGTAATAATAAATCCATATACCCATTCGTATTATATAACTTGCATTTATAATTTAAGTAGGATTTTTTATTTTTAATATTTTTTTAACTGATTAAGATAAATGTAGTATCGTTTATGTATTAAATATATCCGAGAATATTGTAATTAAGTGTGTAAACTCAGATTCAAAAATTTTTTTTGTGCAATCCTTTTTCTTATTTTTTTTGGATCTTCGGCAATTCGATTGTGAGGCTAGTAGTAGCTAGTAGTTCGAGCATATTCTGTAAGTAAAAATAGTCACAACTATGTAATTGAAGTAATGTTCTAAGAAACGAGTAAGGTATACAATTAAAACAGACATAATGACTATTTACATTTGACAACCGAAGCGGCTATTTTAATTATTGCCGAATATTTAGTTAAATTCTAAATACTGACTGATGCACCAGTAGGAAACATCTCTCATAAATTGACCGCCATGGCCAGAGCAACAGTTTGCACCTTTTATCCACCACAGCTGGTGAATGTTGGAGTAACGAAGAGGCCGAATTTAGGCAAGATTCGATTAAATGTACCGGCCACTAGGCCGGTTTAACGTTTTTTAGTTCATTTTAATCCCTAACCTCGGCCGGGCTATATTTAATAAAATAAATAAAATAACATTATTATTCCTTTCTCACAACTTAGTAAATTAATCAAATTAACGATATAAATATTCATTAGACATTGAAATAACAAAAATATGTATAAAACTTACTTCCCACCCATAGCTGATTCCGTGAATCTGACTACGAAATGTCCCGAAATTCGGGTTTTCGTACAGGACTACAAACATTTTTTCACTGAGCGTCCAAACGACGTTTGATGGCAGCCATATTTAATAGTCTCTTGCTCAATGAAATAAGGTATCATTTCGCACGAAATTTAAGCTTCTATAGTACAGATTTTAAAAATTATTTCAAAAAGAGTGTAAATGGCCGATATTAGGCAGTGGCCTTATTTATTAGGCGACTTTACCCTATAAAGTTAGAAGCCAAAATCCGTATTTTATTTTTCCTGTAAAATTTAGATTTTACGATTACGGTATTATTCGGTGGGGACGGCGATATGATCAATGTGTATGTTTGTTGTCGTATAGGTTGTTGTATGTGATTTAAAATTATAGTTTAGTATCACACCGTTCGATACATGTTTTGTAATTATGTTCTCATGTAAGTGAATGTACCTAATTCTTAATGAGAATAAACTTTCTGAAACCCGAAGTTTAGAGCAAGATTCATTCCACTTTAAGATATTTATATTTAGGTTAGTATATCAGTTGTTTAGTACCTATCCATAACACAAGCAAATATAATTGCTTAATTTGGGACTAAATGGCGCTGTGTAAATGTGGTAGAATATTATTATTATGTCTCTTTTTCACGGCTATTATACTTCTCTCTAAGGTGAGAAGTAGGTACCTATACCCGGTCCTTTTGGAAGGCTTACGCGGGGACACAGGTCCAACACGCAGAGGAATTTTAATTTAGAATAAGATGAGACGCTTACCGCTGCCATATCACAGCTGCACTATTGTAGTACAGCTATGATTTGTCACTGGTAAGTGTAAAGCTATTGTATGATATTATGGAGTCAAATAAAATTGGGCTATGGGTTTGGGTGTTCGGTGGAATGGTGATATCTGGCATACGGGAACAACGTCGTCTGCTTGCCTCCTCCAGCGGTGAATATATGATGTTAAATGAGGATTTGGGCAGACGGTGACTCGCCTTACACTAGATGGGCCCCTTCCACAACCGACATGGGCCCAAGTCCACGGGTCTCAGGGCAACACCGTAGTGCGCGGCTAGGGGTGTCGAGCGGTGCGGCGCCGATTTCGCCATCGCGGGTCCAAAGCGGAGACCCGGAGCGGGTTTCCTCGTAATTATGCCATTGAAAAATGACACTTCCACCCCCGAGCATATAGCTCTGGCGACCCCTCTCTGGTCAGCTGGTTAGGGCAAGCCAGAGTCGAGAGTCTTATGGTTGCTCTTGGAGATCTACTTCAGCCGGCCAACAAAGACTTGCTGGTGACGAGGCCAAGACCGACTCTCAGGGGCATTCAGGACCACAGTGTCGCCACTCACATTCAGCTCGCCACTAACTGCCCTGCGGTTTGCGGGCTCTTCATTTAAACTTGCAGTAGATTTTTTGTTTATATTTTTTTATACCACGACGGTGGCCAACGGCCAACAGACGTACGGTTGTAGGTATATGGCAAGTGTTTGAAAAGCCACACTAATCTGCCCTCCAAGTTTGCGTTAATCATATTAGAAGTAAACGACTGCCCCAGAGGGGGTTTATTATTATTATTATTATTGTGTGTATTTTGGTGAACAAATCTCTTGAGTGCAAGCTTTCAATGAATGGTGTGTTAATTAAACATACATAGCATGACGCCTTTTCGTTGTAGAGGTACATCATACAACTAAAATTTCCTAGCTACCTATGCCTAATAGACGGCGATTCCGTGCCTGAATCTGGGCGTGCATAAAAATCTCTCTCAAGCACATAGGTACATAACAATGTAATCTCCAACTCGCACGTGTTGCAGGCGTCTATAGACTACGGCAAACTATCAAAGGGACCGTACCTACAGCAGTTTGCTGTAAAAAAATATATAGGTAAATAGACTGCTTCCTATAGAGAACTTGTTTGAGACTGATGATCAAACTAATTTAGAAAACGTTTTAGGAAAGTGCGTAAGTACCTAATATTTACTGTAACATTATGTTACGGTAAATATTACGTAGGTACCTATGATACATCAACATTTGTTATTCTTTTGTGACGACAAAAGAATAACAAATTTAATGTTAAAACGAACGAGACGGTTCGTTTGTATCAGCACTTATTAGTAGTAATGAGTGTGACACGGTTATAATTTTATTATTCGCCCTATAATTGTGTTTCGGTGCAAATGTATTTCATAACATAAATGTCCCTTCTCCAATGCTAACAACCTGGTTCCATTCAATGTTTGCAAACAAGTATCACTTACTCGATATGATAGTATGAACTTATACAATGTCATGTTGAATAATTGTTTTTTCAACAATCATTCTGAGCAAAAACTTTCGATGAATTAGTATGTCTACGACAATGGCCAGTATCAACCGCGTGTGGTGCACATTTCTTCTCATTTTATTTCTGTGTACTAAAGTCTCAAGCTATGAGAAAAGTAAGATTTTTTTTAATATATTGTTGATTTATTAGTTTAGTAAAGTTTAGTGTACCTACCTATTGAGGAAATGCCTAACTAAATCAGAAACGAAAACAACATTTCACTAATGATCTCGGCCAAAACGAACTTGCGTATCATCATCAGATCATTAGTGAAATGTTTTTTATCATTTTAAAAAAAAAAATTTGTTTGTTTCATTCTACATAGGTACCTAATTGGTGTAAAATTGTCTACTTTTAAAAATTAAACAGCTCTAAAGTTACAAAATACCTGAATATCCTGACTTGTCATAAGTCAATATGCAAATAAATAACAATACTAAGCTCATAAGTAATTGTTTTAGATTTAATAATTATTTCGCTGACTAGGTACCTACAGTGGTACCTATCACTTATGTAACACAACAATTTAAGAGCATGTCGGAGCATGCTCAGTTTAGGGTTCCGCAGGACAAGAACGTATCATCATAGCGCTGTGACGGAAGCGAAAATTTTCGACAATAACTCAAAAACGGTACATCCGATCATATTCAAAATAATTATGCCTGAAAGTATTAATTTAGAAAATAGAGGCACAGGGGACACAATTTATGTTACATTCAGAGCGTTTATTTCAGAAAATAATCACATAATACGAGTAGTACATTATGCTATAAGTGCGGTAAGTTGATAATTACCTACAGCCGAGGTGATATTGCTACAAGAAAGCAGAGGCTGTAATTATCAAAGCGTACGAATGTCATACGACGTTTTATAACATATTTGCGAGGGAATCCCAAAGTTAATTTTATTCATAAAATGTTGACCACTTTTCTGACATAAAAACTCTTTGCTAAGATTTAAAAAAGTACCATTCGAAGCATCTTGATTATTAGTCTGTGATCTTGATAAACCGTGCTTTTTACATAGATACATGACCGCACAAGTGCGTAATGAGATACATTACGACACTGAAATTGGTGAAATAAGAGACCCTTTCCGAGCAAATGTGTTATAATAGTACATTATGATATAAGTGCGGTAAGTTGATAATTACAGCCGAGGCGATATTGTTAGCCCGAGCCGCAGGCGAGAGCTACAAGAAAGCAGAGGCTGTAGTTAATTATCAAAGCGTATGAATGTCATACGACGTTTTATAACATATTTGCGAGGGAATAAATAAAATTCGGATTTTCTTAGAAAAAACAAATACAGCGAAAAGAAATAGCGCGCGGAATAATTTTTACTTGTCACAAATTATCGATGCGCGCGCATCAGCGCTTTTTATGATGATAGGTGGTTAGAGCTACTATAAACTCAACATAGCATGTTTAAGTTGATAAATATTTTTTTAAGAAAATAGGCAATATTACGATTTCTGTACGTTAGAAGTTCTGCCCCCTGATTCTGAGCTGTCGGAAAATTTTCAGACAGCTCTATTGTTCTATTGTTCTCTAAAATTCATTTCTCCATACATTATTCCCAGGAGCTCCAAGGAGTTTTATTTTAAAATAATAAATAAAGCCACAAGTACAATGGCAGGCAATATTTAATTGTAGTTATGGAGCGCTTGGGAACAAAATCGTGGAGTGGGTGGGAATAAGCCCAATAAAACTATGTAAGTACTTACATAAATACCGAAAGCAAAACATTGAAATTAAAAAAATCTCATGCCATAAAAATATTGGCAAACAAATAATTGTGTACACGAGTCCTTTAAACTCTCTATACAAAATAAAATACCAGTTTTAAAACTGTTATTCCGGAATCGTAGGTAAAAATGTCGAGCTAGAAGCGCATGTCTGCGTTTACGCATATTCTGTGACCGTTTGTATTATAGTGTGCACGAGTTGGTAAAGGAGCGGGGATGCGCAGTGAAATAAGCTAAGCTCCGCCCATACTCTCAAGGTTATTGGCGACTAGTTACGCCTTAAGGCAAAAACACAAAAACAGCCAGTATTACTAATAAAGTAAATTAATATTTTTGTGTTTTAGTACAGATAAATGGTTGTAATTTATGGTCTAAATTAATTAAATTAAAGAATTAAATGTTTATTTTATATAATTATATCATAATTATTTTATCTCCCAAAGTTAATTTTATTCATAAAATGTTGACCACTTTTCTGACATAAAAACTCTTTGCTAAGATTTAAAAAAGTAGGTACCGTTTTAGACGGAGCCCCTTGATTATTAGTAGGTATGTGAGCATGAGAAGCCGTGCATTTTACTTTACATTACCGCACTAGTGCGTAATGAGATACATTACGACACTGAAATTGGTGAAATAAGAGACCCTTTCCGAGCAAATGTGTTATAAAAAATCTTAGAAACCTTTTAAAGTGTTTAATTTATAAGATCTGTCGAAGTTTGTGCCACACGTAAATGTATGCTGAAAAAAAATTTAGCACCTGTTACATGTATGATTAAAACTAAAACTATTTATTTTTATAATTTAACTACCAAAACTAGTAGTGGCCTACATAAGACTCTTATTCTATAAATTCAATCAATATACATAGACATACCTACGGACGGACGGACGGAACGTGACGAAACTATAAGGGTTCCCTTTTATTATAATATATATTATGTTTGTGTGTTGGAAACCACTATTTTGATTTGCATCTAGCAAACTTTCAATTATGACTGAGAGGCTGGTTTAAAATATAATGTGTGTCCATTTGTTTTCTTGAGCATACTCATTTAAGAGTATTAAAGCATTGTCTTGCTAGAGCAGTAATTTAATATTTTTGAATACGCGACCCCTTTACACATTGAACAATTCTTGTAACCCCCTTGGGCCCAAGAGAGAAAAGTTAGTAAAAACACTACGTTTATAATTTTCTCTATTTTGGTACCTCTATATTCATTATATAATTCGTTGCGGCACTCAAGGGCATCTAAATGCAACAGGGCGTCGCGGCGCTCAAAATCATCTCAAACCACCAGGGTGTAGCGGCGCTAAAGGGCATAATATCATCGATGCACCAGGGCGTCACGGCGCTCAAGGGCAACTCGATGCACTAGGGCGTTGCAGCGCTCAAGAACATCCAGATGCACCACAGTGTCGCGGCGCTCATGAGCGTTCGTTCGTTCGTTGCAACAGGTCACCATGGCGCTCAATGGTGTCGAGGTGCACCAAGGTATCGCGGTGCTCAAGGGCGCATGGATGCACTACGGCGTTGTGGCGTTCAAGAGCGTGTAGACGCACCAAGAGTTGGCAGCACTCGAAGGGCGTCTCGGTACACCAGGGCGTCGCGACGCCCAGTTTGAAATACACTGTGCTAAGGCAAACAATGCTAATAATGTGAACAATTACATGAAACCTATAAGCATGCCAGCCAGTACCATAATGCAGGTTTATTTAATTTTGGTCTCATGATGTTACAGGAACAGAGTAACACGATCAATTGTTGAATTTGTAATTATATTAAATTTATATTTTTAATCTTCTCGTACCTTACGATTACGGTGTATACCTATCTGGATGTGACTCCTGCCAATTATGTATTTACGTCTTAATCTTCTAGCTCTACGTAAAATTGTCCGGAACCAGTTTAAAATGATACAACGGCCATTCAGTGACTCCAGTGGACCATCGTTATGGAACAATTCAACAATTTCTTCTGTGAATTTTCCTAGCTCCCCAAAATCAAGAACAATGAACCACAATTTGAATAAACATAAGATGTCTACGATTTTATCAACAGTAGATAAAGTAAAGTCAAGCTATTCTAAACGAATAATAACGAAAACGGAAGTACCAGATAGGCAAACGAGAAACACGCTAACAGAAACCTCAAACAATAAAAAAGTCACATCGACGCAGAGTAACAACAATGAATCTAATCCTACAGTACATGATAATAATTTGACGGTAAAAAATTTCTATCAAGTACCAGTACCATCAAAATATTTCCCTCTCATTTTTGACCGTGAAAATAGCTTGGAACAAAAAGGAACTAACATAGGGAATACTATCATAATTCCTAGCATACCCCCAAAGTCTGAAGAGAACGAGACTGGAACTATACAGGTAAAAGGTATATTAATTCCAAAGTCTCAAATTAAATCACCAAGTTTCGATTTTGAAGATGTAAGTAATGAAACACGCAGAGTAAAAAAGGTGAACAGTGAAAAGGATAAGGTTGATTTCATTTTTGACGAACAATCTTCAGATATTACAGAAAGTAAAAATTATACTGCTGATATATTCACTTGTCTGGTTCTTAAAGAAGCACCTGCCGATATCGACGCTCAAGAAAAATTTGCACAATTTAACATTGAGGTAAATAATCCTGAAAGAATTTTATGGAATGCAAAACGTATTTAGGGTTTTCATGTTATACATAATGAAAATGTTTGTTTTAGCCAGCATGGATGAAAAAAAAGCAATATTGGGATAAGATATTCGATATCCGATATGAAGCACTGATGCGTAATTCTAAATGGCCACCATTGCAGGTAAATTAACGTAATCCGGTAATTTTACCTGCATTATTCATTATACGCACCTTTGTCTAATGTATATATACTTAAAGAAGCTACACGGTATTAAACGGCGGTTTGAAACAGAAAAAGCAGTAGAGCGCGTTGCCGGTTAAAAAAGTTAAACTAAATTAAAACCAAGAGCATTGTTATAGAACGTTGTGCGGATATGACGTCTTTACGCTCGCGTACCGAATAGACGACCACTAGAGCAACGGCATGGCGCCTTACCTATCTAAACAACAAAAAGTTAGGGTGAGTCTTATATTACTTATTATTTTCCTAAGTCCCAAAGGCAGGGCAAGTCTCTGTACAACTCGAGAAGTTTCGTAATCACTTCACGTTTTTATTGTCCTCGTGCCATTTTGCGCTCGCCAATGCAGCGTGACTGTCGTTCGCGTGGTTTTAAACAAACGGCTAGACGGTTTCAAACAAGTTTTAAACCAAAGCTTCTGCCAGTAGTTTTCAACGCAAGCCTTGCTGCCAAGGGCACTTAAAGGTCTAAAGAAATTTGGCATAAAACAACTACCTAGACTATTTTAAACCTCAGTATCAAACCGCCGTTTAATACCGTGTACTTAGCACATGCTTAATTATGCATAATTAACTCTTCTGGTCAAGTCAACCATGATAGATCGGAGAATGCTAACATTTGAAAATGTTACAGGTGATTTTAATCCCGCGTGTTCATATTGATTCAATATGGAAAAAAACTTTCGAACAGTATCATCAAGAATCTGTAAGTGTAATCTTATCAAACATGGTCAAGAAACTTCAATTCTATAAAGGATTGACATTTAGTTGGAATGAAATCTCTCATCTAAGTCAATGGTGGAAAAAAACATCCAATAAAAATCGCATGGTAAGAAAAAGTAGCTATTTTTAATTCATCATACTGGGTGAAAGGGAAATACTCTTAGTACAATAAACCCGACCACTGTTTTCGGTGTCTGATAACTGAAATTTCTAAGATAGAACATGTTGTTGTTGATGCCCCTGGTGTTGCAGGCGCCCATAGGCTACGGTAACCGCTTACCATCAGGCAGACCGTACGTCTATTTGCCACCATCGTGGTATAAAAAAAAAGAAACATTTTTAAAAAGAAAAATTCTTGCAAATAAATATTTAAATACAATCATTGGAAAAAACATCTACTTTACATCATCGAGACATTTGAAGGAAATCAAATGGAGTTAAAGTGGTCAATGACCCTGACTTTCCACGCCTCCACTTGTATAGGCACTACTATGGTTAGTGGCCCTGCGCTTAATATTATAAGTAACAATACCACTATGCTAAGATTTCAGTACCGAGGATCATTTTCCTTCCACCCGGTATAAGAACACGACTACAATTTATTATTGTATATTTGTGTAAAGTTTTATTTCTTGAAATTTAGGCTTTTCGAAAATTGGTTAAAGATGGCCGTCTTGAAATAACCACTGGAAGCTGGGTCGAAACAGATGAGGCTACGACGCATCTGTTTGGTCTTGTACATCTTTTAATAGAAGGTAATCATAATGTTGGTCATATTCTTCTTCTTATTATTAACTTACGTTAATTTATAGGTACATTTGGTATCTATACACCCACAAGGTGGACAGATGATCTCGAACACCAGGATCGCCCTGAATGCAGCCCTATTAGAAATCTCTTGACGAGGCATATGTCCAGCAGTGAACTTCATGTGACTATGATGATTATAAAGTACATGAATACTCATACCTTACTCGTACACTTTGTTTGGAGATACAAAATATTATTAATACATTTAGTTAAAATAATGTTATTAGTTTCCGGAGATAAGTCAATATAAACTAAACTATTTTTCAGGACATCAGTGGCTGAAACTACATCTAAACCATTATCCAAAAGTAGCTTGGCTAACCAACACCGTAACTCATAGTCCTACGATGATATATCTGTTATCTACGCTAAATGTTCACCATGTGGTGTTTACTAACGTACATTATGCGTGGGAACGTTTCTTAGCTGAGTACCAATACAGTGATTTTATTTGGCAACAGAGTTGGGATAACGATAAATTATTTACATCAGTACTTAATAAAGACTTGAACAATTTGGGAAACGATCGTTACCCTAAACACGCAGCGCTGACGCATTATATACAGTTTAATTCAGCTGGTTTCAGAGCTTGTGGTCCCAACGGTCCACTGTGTGCGTCAGGTTTTAATTTTGCCAGTTCAATTCTTGACATCAATCCGTATAGTCTTAAAGATAAGGCTGAAGAACTTCTGGAACAATATTCCAAATCTGGCAGTATATCATTACATAATACTATAATGGCACCCCTGGGAGGTCCATATCATTATGAAATCCAGACGGAATTCGATTATCAATTCAATAATTATTTGAAAATACTAGATTTTGTTAATACTAATACTGAAATTTATAAAGCTACCCTTGAGTTTGGTACCGCACATCGTTATTTCGATGTTATTATGAATAAACGTAAACGTTATCCCACATTGAAAGGCGATTTTCCGAATTTTGCTGACGTTCATTCAAAAACTCCGGCGTATTGGACAGGTTTTTATACGTCTAGGCCGTTTACCAAAATTTTACTGAGACGCCTTCAGTCCACTCTTCGTACCACAGAGATTTTGTTTTCGTTTGCTTTAAACTTCAATGTCTTTCGACAGTATAATCTCGCAGATATTTACGAACTATTATTAAGAGCTAGAGAAATCGTTGCTCGTCTTCTTGATCGTAACGTCGTAAGCGGCACAGTTACAGCAAACACCTTAAAATATGTTCACAATCAAATTTTGGCCACGGTTAAAGATTGTTGGTTTATACAAGAATTAACTGCTAGCTTTTTCATATTAAAACCGAAACAAAATCTACCATACCTCCAAAAATATGTGTATAAAGATGGAGAATTCATGTCTGTGTTCAGATCAATTTCGCCGGGTGATCATATTTGTATTTTCAACTCTTTGAGTCATCAACGAACTGAAATTGTTGAAATAGTGACGCGGTATCCAAATATTAGAATAATGGATCGTAATAATAAAGATTTGACAATACAGGTTAACCCTATCTGGAAATTTAACTCCAACGATGTAGTGAAATTATCACGAAGATTCTTTAAAATTATCTTTGTGGTAGTTCTTCCGCCTATGACTTTAGCGCTTTATAAGATAAAAGAAACGTATGACGCGACACATAATGCAGCAGCACTATATTGCTTCTCTTGTGTAATCGACGAAACTAAAGGTACGCGAACCCAGTTTCCTTTCAATATTAAACCGATACAGCCAGGCGATATACAACTGGAAAGTTACAAATATCGACTCATGTTCGATGAATACACAGGTTTTCTTAAAACGGTCGTTGAAAAAGAAACAAACACCAAGAAAACAGTTTACATTGATTACGGTGCTTTCAAAGGCGCTAACATTAACTCGGGCATGTTCTTATTCAATACAAATACTAGTAGTCCGCTTTATGATATTTTGTTTAATTATAGGCTAGACAAGAAACCGAAAATCATAATTGTATCTGGACAAGTAACAACAGAGCTTGTTACTATTTATGGTCGTTTACTACAACATACAACAAAAATATACAATCTTTTGAGTAGTCCACTGGCAAATGTTATATACGTTGAAAGCAAAATTGATTATGAACTATCGCCCAAAAACAGAGAATTGGAAATGTTTCTATCTATACAAACAGATATAAGGAACGGTAATCCACCGCAGATATTTACAGATAATAACAGTTTCCAATACACACCTCGATACTTAAATCTTAGTAAGCGCATTGAATCTAATTTGTATCCTATCACGAGTATGGCTTTTATACAAGATAAATCGAACCGTTTAACTTATTTAACAGATCATGCTCAAGGTGTAACTGCTTTACAGGAAGGACAATTAATTGTTATGTTAGATAGACGTATTCTGTATGACGACGACAGAGGAACCAACGAAGGATTAGCGGACAGCAGCGCAACCTGCCACAGACATTACATTCTGTTAGAAAGAATGGGTGAACCTAGTGGTAGCAATGGTTTTAGTCAATTCACGTCGCAAGATGACATCACGTTGCCGAGTTTAAACGCATTATATTTAGCCAACGGATTAAATTACCTCATAGATGTGTTTGTAGTAGAAAAAAATCATACAAATCTCTGCTACTATACGTATCTACCTTTAATCAAGTCTGGATTTCCTTGTGATGTGTCAGTGGTAAATTATAGAGTAAATTTAAATAGGAAGAACTTAAAAGAAGATCCACCCAATTCGGCGCTTCTTATACTACAAAGACAAACTCCTTCATGTAAAATAGAGAGGGCATCAACCCTTCATTGCCATGGAGAAAATACGTTTGATATAGATAAGATAATGCGTAACGTAAAGACAGTATATCATACTAACTTAGCCGGCACTAATACAGGAGTCAATATGATAAATATAAATTATGCCAACTTCCCACATATGGAATTGATGACTTTAAGAATCAATTTTTAACCGCGTGTGTGGATGGTTATAATTCTTCATCATTTTAAATCAATATCCATCCATCGTAATGTAGCAAGGTGCTTGCGCTTATTTTGCCATAACTGAATTAATCAATGCTTACCACAACAGTGGACGTTGTACAGTTAGTTTATAAGTATTTTTAATAATAAAAATTATATATAGGTATGTATGACATGCTCAAAGAAACAAAGACCAAAACGCTCACGAGCACGACGCGTTGTAGCAATAAGGAAAATACCTATCACAATGCGCTGTGTTTTTACCTTTGTTCACCATACACTTATATAAATAATTATAGTATATTTTTTAATGTTACATACTCGTATATACCTACTTACGTGAGAAAGAAAATGAAATATGAACATCTTTCATCATTTCGTACCTATAACTGGGTGAATTGCCTAAGCAAAATAAATACCTACACGGCAATCCTGAGAACTGTAGTGCAATGTGTTGATTTTTTGATTTTGATTATTTTACTATGAACCGTGGCAAAAAAAACAACCTTTTAAAATGTATATAGTTTTTTATATATAAAAGATCTATGTTAATATACGGTCTGAGTATACGGCCCTTCAATTTATTCTTTACCTTTTAGTTCACGTTTTTGTTTATTGAAAGCTTGTCCTTAAAAATTTTTTTTTTATTATTTTTTATTATTGCCATTGTCACAGTAAACATAACTGTGCTATTGTACTATAATACTTTATACTTATGCCATAGGTACGAATATATGGCTATAGGTAGGCGTAGGTTTATCTACGTACTAAATTTAGTACCTATATTAATATCCAAAAAAATACATTTGCAACCCAAAAAAGGTTAATGTTCACTAAAATCTGTTGCTCTATGAATACTAAGACTTCCCCCCCTTTTTATAAAATATGGACTAAATATTAAACCCGGTTTAAATTGACATAAGCCATTGTTTTAGTGTCAAAGTTGTCAATTTAAACCTGGTTTAATGCTTAGTCCGTATTTTGTATCAGAGGGTACCCGTTTAATTAAAATTTGTTAGTCAAATTAAGTGCTAGGGTAAATGCGCTAAATATCGGCCATGTCAACATTTTTCGGCATATAACTGCATGTTTCTTTAATATGCCTGGCCTTTGATACATATTTGGGGTATTTTTATGCTTTACATTAGTTAATTATTCATTATTTCGTCTTAATTTGTTCAATTTATTCCCAGTTATTTTTTTATTAATTTGTTTGTGCAGAGTTGTCAAAAACCCCTTAAATCGGCCTTTCATGCCAAAAATCGTCCGTTTGGTTGCCTTACATCGGCATCATTACTAAGGAGGGAACCAAGCATAATTTTAATTTAAAATAGCTATAATATGGTAAAAAACTATCCGCTATTAAATAACAGATTTTTTATTTTATTAATTGAATATATAAATGAGAAATTTAAGCCCTCTGGTAATAATAAATCTATATACCCATTCGTATTATAAAACTTGCATTTATACTTATTTTAAGTAGGATTTCAACTGATTAAGATAAATGGAGTACCGTTTATATATAAAATATATCCGAAAATATTGTAACTAAGTGTATAAACTCTGATTCAACATTTTTTTTGCAATCCATTATCTTATTTTTTTTGGATCTTCGTCAATTCGATGTTTTTTTAGTTGTCTCTGCCTTATTTCTTTTAACTTGGTTATATCTTCATGATAATACAAAACTTTCTCCATAATTAACTCCATTTTACAAAAGATATAGTCAATCGCTCTATTAGACTTTCTTTTATTACCTACCAGAACCAAAGATTTTAGCGCAATTGTGTGCTTATTCCTGATGGTGTGCTTGGCCCTTTGAAGGTGGATGTAAACGAATTAAGTTTATATTTGTTATTTAAAACTAAGATAATTGAGGTGGCATAATTCTGAGGGTCGGCTTTATTTTTCGAATTATTTTTACATTCATTTCTGTCGTATTTGATACATTTAGTAGGTAAAAAGAATTTGTTTTCATCTTTTTAAGTCTTGATTGTGAGGCTGCTATAGTTTGAGCATATTCTGTAAGTAAAAATAGTCACAACTATGCAATTGAAGTAATGTTCTAAGAAATGAGTAAGGTAAACAATTAAAACAGTAATGACTATTTAAATTTGACAAACGAAGCGGCTATTTTAATTATTGCCGAATATTTAGTTAAATTCTAAATACTGGCTGATGCACGAGTAAGAAACGCATATCTTATAAATTGACCGCCATAGCCAGAACAAGTTTTTTAGTTAGTTTGTGCCTTTTATCCACCACAGCTGGTGAATGTTCGAGTAACGAAGAGGCCGAATTTAGGCAAGGGTCGATTAAATGTACCGGCCACTAGGCCGGTTTAACGTTTTTTAGTTTATTTTAATCCCTAACCTCGGCCGGGCTTATATTTAATAAAATAAATAAAACAACAATATTATTACTTTCTCACAAGTAAGTAAATTAATCAAATTAACGATATAAATTCATTATTCATTAAAAGATTGTAACTATCCATTTTTTTTAAAACAGTGGCGTGAGTTTCTTGCCAGTTCTTCTCATAGCTCCATCCCGTCAGCGAACTGGTCGTAGGCAAATTTGCTGACACTACTTTTCGGATAACCTGTTACATTCTTGTGACTTTCATAAGTGTTACCTTGTAACCTAGATGAATAAACGAGATTTCATTTCATTAGACATTGAAATAACAAAAATATGTATAAAACTTACTTCCCACCCATAGCTGATTCCGTGATTCTGACTACGAAATGTCTCGAAATTTGGGTTTTCGTACAGAACTACAAATATTTTCTTATTGAGCGTCCAAGCGACGTTTGATGGCAGCCATATTTAATAGTCCCTTGCTCAATGAAATAAGATATCATTTCGCACGAAAATAAGGCTTCTATAGTACATATTTTAATAATCATTTCAAAAAGAGTGTAAATGGCCGATATTAGTCAGGGGCCGATATTAAACATATGTAATCCAAAATTAGTAAATGGTCACTAAAATAAGAAAATGTTGAAAACGCCTAAAATAATAACCACGAAGACTGAGACTGCGACTCAGATAATCACCCGCGAGTATGATTTAATTTGGTGCACATTCAGGTACTAAAGTTGGTAGATCTGTACACATTCTTTCTATATTAATAGGCTGGTCTTCGTATTAATAGGCTTGCCTAGTTTGAGGACTCAGTCAATCATCCACCCAACCTACCCTGGCTACAGCTTTATAAGCTTAAAAAGCTGTAGTCAGCTGTTCAAGAAAATCCTTGTCACTCCTGTAACACAGTGTAAACTAGCAAGGGAGTGGGGAGGGGGGGGGGGGGGTATCTGTGCTGACTGTTGCGGCTATGTTAATTCTTTGGTGGCTCTATATTAATATTGTTAGCCAATAAACCATCTATTCTATCTACATTTACTTACATAATTTATAGAACACATAGGGTATAAGCGCTAAATATCGGACATGTCAACATTTTTCGCCAAATAACTTTTTTTTTTTAAATATTCAATAATATAAACACAAAATACAATATTTCACTTTAACATAGCATTACGGAAAACCACAGAGGTTTGTAATTAATGCTATAAATGCAGTCTACATCAACAAATATTATAATAATTAAGTTTACATAACACAACAACATATAAATATGACAAAAATTATTCAATATTCAATCATTTATTGCTTCCATAATGGTAGGTATACTTAATCTAAGTTACAATTTTGGACCCTGTCGGGCACAGCACAATAATAATTTTAGGTATCTAAGAAGTGTAATTTTAGTTTTCGTTTTAAATTTATCTTGTTAATATTATTTCGTAATTCGTAAACTGCATGTTACTTTGATATGCCTGGCCTTTGATACATACTTGGTATATTTTTATCATATTATACGTTAGTTAACTATTCATTATTTCGTCTTAATTTGTCCAATTTATTCTCAATTATTTTTTTATTATTTTTTTTGTGCAGAGTTATCAATAACCCCTTAAATTGGCCTTACATGCCAAAAATCGTCCATTTGGTTGCCTTATATGGGCATATCATTACCTAGGAGGGAACCAAGCAGAATTTTAATTCAAATAGCTATAATATGTTAAAAACTATCAGCTATTAAATAATAGATAAAAGACAGACAAAGTTTATAGCCACCTTAACAATAAAGAACACGTAATAATTGTGTTTATTGATTACAGCAAAGCCTTTGACACATTAAAACATGATACTCCTATAAAAAAACTAAATGACAATGGCATACGGGGTCCCCTTAGTGAATAGTGTCAACACTATATTACAGACCGATCTTGCGTGGTCAAGATTGGTGATGATATTAGCAAAAAAATTATGATAAAAACGGCACAGCACAGGGTTCTGTACTCGGCCCTCTGCACTACATAACCTACGTAAATGATGCTGTCAGCGTTATTACTAATTTCGAAATCTACCAGTTTGCAGATGATACTTGCTTGTTATCTGCAAATAAAGACATCAACATCACAATAAAAAACCTTACTAAAGTTACTTTCCATTACTCTCGCAATGGTCTCATGATGCGGGACTTGTACTTAACGCGGAAAAAACCAAATTAATGTAAAGTAAAGGCACCTATTTCCGAGGGGTTCTAAAAATGGCACCATATTCCGATGTATTTAGATTAATGGCTTTTTCAAGTAATTGACGAGTTATTTTTGTCTGCAAAATACATTAATCAATTAATAACTTATATGAACAGATAAATACTTTAGTGTGTGTACGTTGTAATATAATAGGTCAGTTTCCCGCTAGCCGCTAACTCGAACGGATGCTTTATACATTTTGGACCTTACGCACGAGAGTTCTATACTGAGTGAGTTTTGTATAGGTTGAAATATTGAAAGGGTAATATTTTTTATCGAAAAAAATTAACATTTGTGTATTTTCTTTACAAATTGAGGAGGAAATTAGTGTTTAAAATACCGCGGCATTAGGTGCCAAATATTTTAGTTGGTTCCTAAATGCCGATGTATGCCATGGAAATGCAATTATAGAGACGTTTTCTTTTTTTAATATTTTGATGGCAGTTTTATGATTACACACTTAATATTTTAGTTCTAATTACTTAAATGATCCATAAATATATATAAAAATCTATTTCCGAGGTACACTGTTGCGTCGCATTTACTCATTATAGCAGGTAAAAAATTGTCTGTTTAAGTACTTTATTAACTCGTTGTATGGAAGAATTAAGTACAGAAAGTAATGGTATCAATGTTTTCTGATGTAATCCTGAGTGTTTTTATATATTTTGTCAAAGATACCGCAATTACACATTAATTTAATTGTATGATATTAAAATATCTTTTACATTTTATTACTCGGAATTAGAAAACTTGTTTCAGTATCATAAAACGTTATTCCGATGTATTTACGTCGGAATTAGGTTATATGAGTACCTAATTTCGCGCTATTGACACACGTTAAATATAGGGTGTTCATTATTTTACGCAGAATCTTAAACACTTTTATAAGGTTTTAGTAACTGATAAAAATATAATTATGTGCCTCTGAAAATTACTTTTATAATCCGATATACTCAGTCGCAGATATACTATACAAACACTTACATACAGTTACTTAACTTTAATAAACTTAATAAAACTTGATAATGCTCATTAATGTCTGTCTATGTTTATATCTCTATACCTATACACGTAGTATAAAAAGGCTTATCGATATTAATGTTTCAATGTAAGTATAATAATTTTATTTTTCTAAACAACAAATGTAAGTAAATTGTGATACATTGCGATACCAATTGTTAGTCATATAAGACAGAGACTGATTTAAAATTCAAAGATAATAAATAGATTTGATTTTTGAACATCCTGTATTATTCTCTCAATAGCCTTTCCATTGTATTTTTTGCACTCGGAATTAGGAACCAATTGCATCGGAATAAGGATTTTTAAGTCGGACTTATTCATATTTTTGCACCATTTATCATTTTTAAATTTTACTGTCAAACTGTGAGTATTTTTCAAAAATAAGATGTCTAACACTTCTGATAAAAATAACCAATTCTATACAAAAGCATAATAAATACTTACTTAATTTTATATGTTCTTTTGAGTTGTAAAGAAAACACCGCGGAATTAGGTGCCTTTACCTTATGTAAGCTCAAGTCAAAATCGCTACACAAGCGTTCCTGCAATCATTGCACATAGTCACGAATGCCTACATTTAAATTACCTAAAATATAATTGCGCATCAATAGAAGTCGTAAACAAACAAAAATATTTGGGTCTAATTATCGATGACAGGTTAAAATGGACTGACCATATTAATTTTGTATGTGACAAACTGGTTGAAGTGTATCCTTGGGGGCTCTATGGAGTTAGGACTTAGAAAATTTTAAAGTGTAAAGTAGTGTAAAGTATTCCGACGACGAATACCAGTAAAACCTACAATGGTTTATGTTATACTGTTAATATTAAGTTAGCTAATAAAACTGTATGTATATTCAAAAAATAAAAATAAAAAATAAAAGATTTTTTATTTTATTAATTGAATAAATAAAGAAGAAATAGAAGCCCTCTGGAAATAATAAATCCATATACCCAATGATATTGCATACAATATCATTGCATATACCCATTTATATTATATAACTTGCATTTATAATTTAAGTAGGATTTTAACCGGTTAAGATAAATGGAGTACCGAACTAAGATAATTGAGGTGGCATAATTCTGAGGGTCGACTTTATTTTTCGAATTATTTTTACTTCAATTTCTGTCGTATTATACATATATTTGATACATTTAGTAGGTAAAAAGAATTTGTTTTCATAATTTTAAGTCTTGATTGTGAGGCTGGTATAGTTTGAGCATATTCTGTAAGTAAAAATAGCCACAACTATGTAATTAAATAAAGTAATGTTCTAAGAAATGAGTAAGGAAATAATTAAAATAGTAATGACTATTTAAATTTGACAAATGAAGCGACTATTTTAATTATTGCCAAATATTTAGTTAAATTCTAAATACTGGCTGATGCACGAGTAAGAAACGCATATCTTATAAATTGACCGCCATAGCCAGAACAAGTTTTTTAGTTAGTTTGTACCTTTTATCCACCACAGCTGGTGAATGTTCGAGTAACGAAGAGGCCGAATTTAGGCAAGGTTCGATTAAATGTACCGGCCACCAGGCCGGTTTATAGTTCATTTTAATCCCTAACCTCGGCTGGACTTTATCATCAGCGACCCATTATGTCCCACTGCTGGGCTCAGGTCTCCTCTCCTCAAACTAGAGAGCTGAGAGGGTTTAGGCCATAATCCACTCACGCTGGCCTAGTATGGGTTAGTGGATCAGACACTCATAGAATTTCTTCTAGGGTATGTGGGTTTCCTCACGATGTTTTCCTTCACCGTTAGTAGATGGTAAGTCACTTGACTAACTACATATAAATTCCACAAAGTGGAATCCACATTGATACTGCCAGTCGAGATCAAAATCAGACCGCGTGATTTGCACGCCGGTCCCTTATCCATTCAGCCACCATCGCTTTTTCGGCCGGGCTTATATTTAATAAAATAAATAAAATAACAATATTATTCCTTTCTCACACGTTAGTAAATTAATCAAATTAACGATATAAATATTCATTAGACATTGAAATAACAAAAATATGTACAAAACTTACTTCCCAACGATAGCTGATTCCGTGAATCTGACTACGAAATGTCTTGAAATTTGGGTTTTCGTACAGGACTAGGTACAAACATTTTCTCACTGAGCGTCCAAGCGACGTTTGACGGCAGCCATATTTAATAGTCTCTTGCTCAATCAAATAAGGAATCATTTCGCACGAAAATTAGGCTACGATAGTAGGTAATAGGTAATCATTTAAAAGTAATGAAATAAAACATTACAAAAAGAGTGTAAATGACCAAATTTATGCAGTGGCCGATACTAGGCAACTTTACTCTGCATATTAATTTGATATGCGAATTTACAAATCTAGACATACGGTTTTTGGTAAAAAATACAACGTAGGTATTTTTTGGGTAACATTATTTGGTAGACATAAACTTATTTTAGTGAACAAAGTATTTTTTCCCAATAAAAATTGTGTAGGTATAGGTCTCGCTAATCTATCTAGTTTGCTCTAAAGTTGCACCTCGCTTCTGTTTAACATAGTAAATGAACTTCGTTCGGGTGTGTTCGAGTCCATTCGTATTGCGGGACGGCGCGGCGCCCGAGTGTTTCCGACATGAAGCCCCTAGGGTTGCCAGATGGTCGGGAATTCGGGATTTGTCTGAATTCTCCCGACCGACAAATCTCAAATCTGCAGACAGCAATTCACCTCATAATAAAATATTTTGAGTGAAAGACTCTCTAGGTACCAAACCACTTTAACAAAAAAAGTCAATTACCAATGTGTCAACAATGGTTTTTATTTACAATTTTATAATACCTACTTAAATTTTTATTTTTAATATTGTCAACACCCCCAAAATGTTCCTACATTGGATGATGGATACAAGATGAGCATGATTGTTTGTTCTGTGTCTGGGTGTAATTTATCTATAAGTAATATTTCTGTATACATTTATCAGTTGTTTAGTAGCTACCTATAACAACACAAGCAAATATAATTGCTTAATTTGGGACTAGATGGCGCTGTGCGAATGTGTGAAAAATAGGACTATTATTATTATTATGCAACGTTATTCTTTGATATTACTAAAGCCGAAACACCCCAAACGTCTTTTTATTTGTAGAATACTGTACGCTGTAGATTTCACCCACACTACCTGGAGCCAATATCGTCTAACAGGGTAAGGTTTCAGCGATCATTTCTCCCACATAGGTACGTGCCGGCTCTGGGCCGAACTTCCTATAGCGGTGTGAACTGAGCGCTATGACATGTCTTTCTTCAAACGTCTCAAGGTAGGCAGCGGCTTGGCTGTGCCCCTAACATTGCCAACGTCCATTAGCGGCGGTGAACACTTACCATCAGGTAAGCCGCCTACAAGTCTTCCACTTCAAGTAATAATAAAAAATCTGAAAAAAAAACCTAAATTTAAAAAGAATAATAATATTAGCATTTTTCATGCTTATTGCTGCTGCGCGACCAAATATTGCCCGAATATCAGTTATAGTTTATGTACCTACATATTTAGTACCTACTTATTTATTTTATTATTATATTATATATTTTTTCCTTAAATAATACTGTCTACCTAGACAGTGCGGCATTAGGCGTTAGACGGCCATTGATACACCTTAAACAAAGGTGTCCAGCTTCCAAAATGTTAAAACATTTTTGACAAAAAATAAAACATGGTATAAAACTATTGGAATCGATTTTGCTATTTATTCTGAACAAACGACTTTCAGGTTTCGCATTAAGTAGGAATAAGATGTATGTACCTATATGTCGCCGCCAACTGGTTAAATCAGCCATTCAATTAACTGCCTAGCCGTTTCATTAAGCGGCGGCGCGGCGCGGCGCCGTTCAACTAACTGCTTGAGCGATATTCGCCATTCAATTAAATGGCTAGGAACTTACTTGAATCGACAACGTTTACCCACTTGCCTAGTCATTTAAATTTTATTAAATTAATGTAGGTAAATGTGTAAAAAAAATAGATTCGTACCCAAAATAGTAGATTTATCACCAAAATGATAGATCTGTCACTAAACAATGTTTAGGCGGATCCGAAATGGATAAGTTAGGTTAGAAGGCTAAGTAAGGCGGTAGCGAAGGGAAGCGAGGCTAACGCCTCAGTCTTCGTGTTTTTTTTTTAGCCTTGAAATACCTTTTAGGGCAAATCGGACATGGATTGGATAAGTTGGAAGGCTCTTCACTCTGTTAAATGAATGGCCTAAGCATTAGCCAGCCAGTTCATTAAATGTTGCATTTAATCATCCGGCTGAAGTTCATTTAGGCCGTTAGTTTAACGCCACCGTTTAGTTAAACGGCTAGGCAGTTAATTTAATGGCTTATTTAACCAGTTGGCTGCGACATATATATTATAATATTTTGAACTTCCGATCGTGCAACCCTGCGCCCCCTCACACATCCCAAGCAACTTCAGAGCGAACTAAAAGTTAAGCGAACCTATAGGTACCTACCTCGAAACCTAAGTTTAGGTTGTTAGAATTCTTTATTGTACAGAATATTTTTAAAAGACGCAGTTTAAGAATATCAATAAAACCTAAATTAATTATTGAGTCTATTATTTTTTACCTTAAATACCTACCTACGTGTTATCTTCAAGAAGAATGGAGCAGATTGACAGTAGTCTTTCATAGGTAGGTGCATTTATTTTTGTTGTTTGTGACTACAAAGTGTGGAGCACAGAACAGAGATAGATTTTAGGGTTCCGTACCAAAAATGAACTAGGTATACTCTGTCAGTTCGTCACAGTACCTATTAAGTATATCCCGTGTGTCCCGAAATCTACCTATCGATTTTGGAATAGGTACCTAGGTAGTTTTAAACACTGCTGGGTTAAAATTTTAAATTTATTTATTTGTATTTATACATATTAAATTCAGCGAAAAACAAAAATTAATGTGTGACACACACATTAATTTTGTGTGTGTTTTATCTCAAGTGATGTAATAAAGTTATTTTTTGAGTTAGGATTAGAAACACCAAAAAAGTACCATTTCTCCACTCTCCTTATCTCCGAAGTTTGAGATGAAATTAATGAAATACCTACCTAATTCCAGATGATACGTCATTTTTATAAATGTTACAGCAAAATATGATGTTTCTAACTAGATTTTTTTTTTGTACCTATCTAATTAGTGTCAACTTTACTTTACTTTACCTAATAAAATAAATACATTATCTAAACTAATATGTGACAATATCAAATTTATATAGGTAAGAATTTCATAAGCTGTCTATCATAGGCATAAACAACCAGTTTATATAATAAGAAATATAGGTAACTCAAAACATAAGTAGGTAAAGTAGTAAAGTGTTGAAATATAAATTTAATGATAAATATTTGCATTATTGTAAATTTTCAAAACTACCTCATAGATCAATTATCTAAACTAATAAGGTAAAGAGGAAATATTTGTATTTTGTATGTAACAATATGAAATTCATAGTATGTATTGTAAGATTTTAAATTTCATATTCACATAATTTAGGAAATACTTAGAGACAGCTATTGATATAAAGAGAAGAGAGATATAAAGAGTAACAATGTTGAGTTCCATTTCACTGGAGTTTTGTAAAACTTTGGATTAAACAATGTTTAAATTTTAATTATACTGTATTTAGTTAGTAAGAGCGCCTCTTTCGCCAACAAACTGCTTGTGCAGTTTGGCGATTGTGTATAAAATGTAAAAATATATATAAGTATCTGAAAGTAAAAAATATATTAAAAAAAAAATACTTGAAGTTTGAAAATTAATAAACCAAAAATCCCAAGCACATAACTAAATTATTTTGCTAAATAAATATTGTTAGACATTGTGTTTTTTTTTTGTTGCCTTACTTAGTACGATAGTAGGTACGGAACTCTCGACGCGCGAGTCTGACCCGCACTTTATATTTATATTTTTACAAAACGATGGTTTCCGCAACAAAAGTCGTATCTCCATATTACTAAGTAGGTACCTACTCTTGACAAAGAACAAAAAACGATAAAATAATTACAATTCCTTCAATAATATTTGAAGAAATTATAATTTATTTTATCAGTTTTCGGTTTTTGCTCTATATAATATTATTTATTTATTTATTGTATTGTGTACAATGTATAATATACAGATCTGTAATAGGCGGACTTAATGCCTAAGGCATTCTAAGCAACGCATCTACCAGTCTACCTTTGGCCCTTTGGGTGATGCAGAGATAATGACAAAGCAGGTGCATGTATAGAAATAGTAGGTAGTTGTGGATTTTGTAAATACGTACATACGAGTAGTATATAAATATACATACAAAATATTAATAAACAATATTATTAATAAATATATAATAAATAATTTTATAAATAAAAATATGTATATAAGTATGCAAGAATACGTGATGCGAGGGAATAATAATAAAAAAAGAATAAAAAAAAGAATCTGCCAAACTATCCTTTTAACATAACATTCCAGAGAAGGATGGATTGAATAGTGAAGGAAGAATGAATAAAATCAGATGAGTGTGAATTACAAACAAGGAGGCGATTATTGGAGGAGCGAAGGTTTCTATTGTGGACAGAGCTAAGATATTGAAAGTAAGGCGTAAGGTAATGGCCTAAGGCTTTAATTAAGAGCTGCGCTCTTGTCGGTGGACTAACTTCTAATCCTCTCTTTTTTCTGCAATTTATTTCACCTCCTTGATACGACACCACCCGTACCTTCTCCTTGATTTGTTTAATAAAAGTCCTCTTTGGTCTCCCTCTTCCTCTCTTGCCTTCTACCTTTGAATACAGCTGCTTCTGAGCCGACGGAATGCTCCCGCATCGTAAACAATCCTAGAGCGTTATGTACTTATGGCTTATTAAAAATAACGTTAGAAAATTGACCAGCTAAATAGGGTATTTACGCATTATTTGGAGGAGACTCGTGCCAGCGGTGGGTCGTTTATGGGTTGAAATTATATTATAAAATTAAATATAGGTATTTATTCTATTCATTTTTTTTTTATTAATTAATCAAATTTTTTAACTTACTCTAAATAAACTGACATTTTCGTCTCGTCGCGCGTCTGTCCGTCAACGCAGTCATATCAAATCAAAATGAATACACCGCGCCCGAGGCCGATGGATCTTCCGTCAGTAGGTGTGAAAGGAGCCTAAGGCTTCAACTTGAAGTGTCCCAAATGGCTTCAAAAACGGACTTCGTGAAAGCTCTATGTTGCTCCTAGATTAAAATTATAATATTGGAACTTTGAAATTATTGGCTAAAAAATAATTTTGTTTAATACCTAACGCTAACATGTCTTATTCTTATACTCAATTTGAGTGAAACGGAACGTTTTGGGCGTGTATTCTTAAAATCACATTACTTTGAACAGACTGTGCCCTGTAGTAACTTGGTATTATTTTTGGATTTGATTAAAATTTTACAAATTTATTTTTTGATGGGTAATAAGTTTCCCTTTAAACTAAAATTATATATTTTTGTAGAAATTTATACTTTTAACAAATTCAACCTTTATACAAACAACAAGTTTGGCTCGATAGATATTAGATAGTCACTGTCAAACTTGTCAGAGTCGATAGTGCTAGTTTCACCAGAATACTTCCCCTTCGATTTATGACATAAATGTTGCTGGCTGTGTCTCTGTCTGCCCTCGACTCACGACTGTCTTGTTGTCTTTCATTTTCTCGGTGTTGTCGTTTTACTGTCTTCCATCCATCGTTCGCGTTGTAAGAAAAGAGCAGAGACGCATACTAAATAATTTTGTACAATAACATTAAAATGTGAATAAGTGTAAAATGTAATAATAGAACTTGAACAGAGTATACAAAGTAATTTAAAGTGGCTTTTTTATTCATAACACTGTATAAACTCAGCCAAATTGTCCACGACAATGATATTAAATAAGTAGTTTAACCTAGTCTTTGTTTCCTTGATATATTTTTAACTATAAAGTTAGCCAAAAATGGGTTTGCTGATATCAAAGATCTGGAGTTTGTTCGGAAACGAGGGTGAGTGGCCATCAGTTATTTTCGGAAGGTAATGTTACGATAAGATAATGTGTTACGAGACATCAAAGTTTGTCCAAATACTATAACATTACTGATAACGCATAAGAAATCTTTGTTCCGCGTCATGACTCTGTATAATTATTAATATAACAGTGTTGTGTAAGTATATTGCTTTGTTTTTTAAGTTGAGTAAAGAAAGTAATCACTGACAAGTTGGCTGGCCTAGTATGTTGTACTACTTGTCTCAGTCTTACATGTTATGACTGACATAATTAAAGTTGTTTGAAAGTTTTGTGTATAAGTGTTTTGCCATTATTAAGTAATTAAATACATCCCAAGTTGAATTTGTTTCCAAAATAAATTAGTTGTACCTACTTAAATAGTTTAGGCACTTACTGAAAACTTTCCACTACTTTGCATAACTAATTTCATCTTCACTTAAATGTGTTGATTCACATTTTATATTATATTATTCTCAATAGCTTAAATTCAATACTGTCTTCCAAAAGGAAATAATCCATTGTTGACTAATTGCTATACTTAATACAATTCTATCTCACTGCCTCAAAACTATGCCTTGTAGGTACTGCAGTGATAACTATAAAGTTGTCTACTTATATAAACCCCAATTAAATGTAAGCAGTACTAGATCTGCTATTTATACATAACAGTTAAAAAGGTATTGAGTTTTGGAAGTTGATCCAACTGCTATTGTGACTGCAGTCATAATATCATCACCTATTTCAGCCTTTTATGTCCACTGCTGAACCTGCTTTACCTAATTTAATCCTGAACCTGTGGCTCTATGACTCTCATTTAGTTCCTCTATTAAATACTTAAACTATATATAAAATCATTAAATAGTGCTGCTGACTTGACAGTAAACAGTTACTGCACAAACTGTGGCTCCGGACTACCTATAGCCTAATGCTTGTTTACATCTGTTCAATCATTTCTCTAAGCCAATTTGAAGCATGGTTATTACACTGTTAATGAGTAAATTTACAAGGCTACTCAATAAGTTAGAGACCACTTTCCACTCATACTTTCTCAGAATGATTATAACTAAGTAGAGCAACTGTCATATTTTACTGTTAGGTACCTTTTAGAATATCTGGCTAAGTACATTTGTACAATACATAGTAATGTTAATTCAAAAAATATGTTAGTTTTTCAATACTTTTACTTGTGATATTACCATTTACTTGATACAATATCTTGTACTGTAATAAAAAGGTGTGTAAATTTATAAATATTGTAAATAAAAATAAAAAAGTAAATATTTCTAACTCACTACAAAATTAACTGTACCAAACTTTTTCCATTACAAAACTATATTATTGTCTGCATAAATACAACTTTCAAATAAACATTTTTTCTTGCTAAAACATAAAAAATATTTGTATAATGCAAATAGTAAAATTATATCAAATATAATCTTTGTTGTAATTGTGTTAGTAATATGATTTATGATATTTATAATTGACCAAAGATTTAATTTAACCAGGATAATTTGTTTCTACAGAACACAAACTGGTCCTTGTGGGCTTAGACAATGCTGGCAAAACAACTATACTGTACCAGTTATTACTGGGAGAGGCAGTCCACACACGACCCACCATAGGGTCCAATGTTGAGGAGGTTGTGTGGAGAAATCTGCGCTTTGTTATGTGGGACCTCGGTGGACAACAGAGTTTGAGGTCTGCGTGGAACACCTACTATACTAACAGCGAGGTAATTTAATTTTTATATTAATAACAATAGAAACTCAAACAGTGTGTGTTGTACCTACCTTCTCAAGTTCTCCCACATATAACTAGTTTGGCAAATTTATGATCAGAATGATCATGTTTCAAATGGTTTAGCTAAATCAAAAATTTTAGTATGCTCTAATGAAATTTAACTTGCCTACTACCTATTTGCAAGTGTGCCGCTTTTTATATAAATTTTCTATTTCAATTTTACAACAATTTTTTTTTCTGGTGTTATCGAGGTCACAATCAAACATTTTTAAAATGCTTGTATAGGGGTGTGAAGGAATATGAGACTCAGTATTCGCACAGAATTTATAGTCTACTATGATAGTAGACTATTAATCAGTATTATAGACAGTAGACTATTAGTATCTGAATTTCCCCTACAATGTTACTATTAATTTAATATAAATAATTTACATAGTGTTTGATTCAATTTTATCATTTATTTGCTGTGTTAAGCTGCATATAAACAAAAATGCTGATGAATGGAGATATACCCCAAATTGATTTTAAAATAAAACTTTTTCAAGTGAATTTACCATGAGCCTGCAAAACTAAACAACTTATTTAGAAATAGGACAACTGAAAATATTTGCCCAAGTAACTGTTGAGAAATGATGTATTACAAATACAAACACGCAATAGATTTGAAGATAGTATGCAATTATCTTTATTACACTGATAAGGTATAGTAGAATTTAAAATATTAACTTGTTAAATTATATGCTGGCGATGACTATAGCAAATGATTTAGAAAGTTCTGTCTGTTTTAATTAACTACGTAGGTATTTAGGATAGATTACTGCTAATTGACGTCTCTGAGGGCGGCAGTTAATGAGTTTTCATTAATTGGGTAGTGTTTTTTCGGAGTTCAATATTTCCTTCTATAGATTTTGAACTACATATTTATTATTTTCAAACAGAAGATGATATAAGCAAGATCTATTTTTCTTATTATAGAATATTATTATTATTACTAGTTACGTATACCTTAACAATACAGGACGTGTACCAAGTCAATTTACGGGTTTGTCTACAAATATCCTTATCCTCCTTATTGAATATAAGGATAAGTTGTGCGGACGACCTTGTTGAGTCACATTTACATGCCGAGGTACTTATACGCCTTCGGTTATTAGTATTAGGTGGTGCTAATCGAATTTGTTTAAAACTGATTTATGTTACTTACGACTGCCCATTTGGCACAGCGGCAATTTGTACAACTGTTGCGCAAGAGTACTGCCCTAGGTTCGTGGGGTCGGAAATCTATTTTATCCGTCATGATACCTCAGTATCAGCATGTAGTCGGGAAATATGCCCTCTACTAAGTAAACATAGGACCGAACATAGTTATAAAATTTAGGTGTGTTTTCTGCTTACCTATTCGGAGATAAAATACGTTAAAGCCGAATAGTAAAACGTGACCTTCGTATGTAGACTATGACTTTGACACCACTTATTCAATGGATAAACATTGGATAATTTGGTCGCTCCGGCCACTGCCAATGCACTGGCCTTTGTTAGTTCAACTTGTTGTAATGTCCGTGATAACAATGTACGTAAGCAATACCTACGAGATAACTTGGCGCACAAGATGTTTCTGTTCTGTATTTTAACAAATAGTTTTGCATGCATTAGCCTTCATAGTGTTGTTCAGAGTCTTAAGAAAAATCAGGTTTAATTTCTGGGTCAAGTAAATTGATCGAGTAGGTAATCCTTTGTAAGGTATCAGCATTTATCGGAAATCAGTGGAACAAGTTGGAAAATTACAAATAATGTCCTAAAAATTATATTATGAATAAATAATAAGTAAAAAAACAAGAGTGATACCTACTTAGAAAATATAAACATACATAACTATTTTATTAAAAATCGGAACAAATATAGAATATTGATTTAAATACATAAATAGTGTACAATGTGCAAAGGATAATCCATTATTTAATTATAGTGTATTCCGTAAGTAGGTTACCGTAATACAGTAACGGTTAACTGACGCGATGACGCAGGAAATACTACTCGTAATAAGTATCTGCTAAAGAGATTGTAGATTACATTTAATTTTCTCGTAAGATTTCACTAAGATTTAGGTTCGATAATGATATAGCTATTATAACGTATGTAAAGACAGGACTTCATAGTCTAGGTGTTCTCTTTTATACAAAAACATTCATAACATTGAACGTTTTCCGTAAAAGTATAAAGAAATGTATTCAAGGTACTAGAACACTTAAATAAAGAGGTGGTAAAACGAATACGTATCAAAATTTGAAACTATCGTCAAAGTCAAAAAGACGTTTTATATCTGATTTATATATTATATTTTAGAATAAAGTAAAAAATTGCTGAATTGTAATTCTAAATAGTGATCCGATCCTTAGTAGACTGAAATATATCGAATTTGCATATACCTGCATTAAATTAGAGAAATCCTTAAAAGTTTTTACCTATTGTGAGCATTCTTAAAATTGTTATGTTAAAAATATGGTGTAGTAAAACAGGTTGACATGAACAAGGTAATCAATCTATAAATATTACGTGTCGTACGCCTATATAAGGTTTCAAGGACATTGAATTTCGACTGGACTATCGAGCTATCATTCAATTTGCTGCGTGCTTCTATTTTAATATGAGTATAAAAATGATTGCTTCCGTTACGCTCGCGTGTCGATAAAGAGAGCCCTTCTACAGGTGCTAGACTTATCTACTCTACGCCAAATTTCATTGAGACCCATGTAGGGCTATTAGTTATTACGTTACACGCATCTTCAAGCATTGCCGCTATTGCGACGACTGCATTGTGGCTGCATCGCATTTTGGCGTCTCATGGCAATTTCAAATCGCGAGTTTTAGAGATTCTAAACCATTAGTGGTTGAGTTGAAAGAGAGTCACTTGCCTATTTGCAATATTTGCCTTAGTAATAATATAATTATGATGATTATCATGGCCCAGTGCTTTTGTAAAATTGGTGGTGATTTAGTATATTAAAGGAATAATACTTCAAAATGTAATATGCTATTTTTATATCAATTAAATAGTTTCTGCCTACCCCTCTGTTGGGAAAGTGGCGTGATCTATATGTATAAATAAATTATCGCTATTGATTGGTGTTGAATTATAAAACGTTACGGTTAAACGCTTAGTAGAAATATGCATTGACTTACACCGTAATTATTAATTATTAGTATTGATTAGTTCGCGTTCTATATTGCCAAGCATTTGCACTAGCGAACATGAAACTATTGCGTATGTTATGTAGCGTGCTTTATTGCTTGTGTCAATTAAGCGAACGAATAATCGAATAGATAGCGACATTATTTTCGATTTCATTAAGATATAGGTACTTTTATGACGCCACGTACTTTTATTAAAATGCTCTCAAGTGTTGGCAACCTACATCGTTTCGTAAATAATTTATATGCTGACTGTTGAATTCCCTACACGCAGCGTATTTATATCATACAAGAATATTGGGTCGAGTCTTCTTCTCTTCATAAGCAATTTTGTCGGGCATTATAAGTAAAAAATCCGGTGAATCTGAGGGCCAATTCCGTAGTCGTAGTCCTTTAAAATTTAAAGACGAAAGCTTGAAATTTTCGCCTTACTGTATAGTACGTACTCGTAACAATACTTCAATGTGTTGTACTCGTAATCTTGTAGATTAAGTCATCGTCACGTCGTCGAAAGTAGCGAACTGGTTCGAGGACCGGTCTGTTAACAATATTACTGCGACATAAGATGCCGTCCTTCGCGATTGTTTGTACAATAAGGCATTCGCATACAAATTATAAAGTATAATATATATTTACTGCCATTACCAGCTGTGCGTTGCTAATTTAGCAGAAAATTTTATTTTACAGATGAATAAATGACATGTAGATTTATGAAAATAATATGATTGATTGTGTGTTTCTGTTCTTATTCAGTTCGTGATAATGGTGATAGACTCGACGGATAGGCAGCGCCTAGGGATCAGTCGCGACGAGTTACATCAAATGCTGAAGCACGAAGAACTGAACCGCGCCTGCCTCCTCGTGTACGCCAACAAACAGGTCCTTACTCACTTCATTGTTCACTTGCAGAACCTTCGAACTTGTGGAATGTGAAAGCTCGATCAAGTGCCGACCGACTTCAATGCTTTGACTTTGAAACTAAGTGGATGCAATTACAGTTTGTTGAACTGAACGCTGCGCTAACCTTGTATAATCGTATGTCTATGCATGTTAGATAAAAAATAGTTTCAATTTAAACTATGTCGCGGTTCTTAACAGTATCGCATAACAAGGTTGTTCTAGCACATGACAGATGTGTAGCCGTGAACATCTACCTAAACGTGTTTGTTTGATTACAATGTAAATTAACGACTCGCTTAATCACGACAGACGTGTGCTGATAACTCACTGGTTAGTTTGTTTTAATGTTAGGAGAAATCTAAAATTTTAGTAAATCTCTATTTTTAGAAATGAACATGCATTCTTTGTAATTTTAAAGTAAATATTGCATGTATTCTGAAAACTATAAAAATCTACACAATTCTCTTGTGTTACTTCAAGGCTGATCACCAAACAAACAATATAAGTGGTTATAAACAATCTAATTTATATTCTGTTATGTAACCAATATATTTTCCAATCAACATAGACGTAATACACAGACGTAACGGGGGGTGGTGTGCCCACCCTACAAAAATTTTTGTCAATCGATAAAAAATTAATAGGATTTCTGTTTGTTCAGCTGAATCGCCGCAAGAATCATTTCTAACTATACAAATGGCAATACAATAGTGATGAAGCGCTTGTAGCATTTTGTAGTTCTGAGATTCTCGTTACGTTCGGCAAGATTGGCCCATAGATGAGTGATCTTTTGTGATATTTTCTTTCTCGAGGTAATTCGTGCTTCGCAAGGCACGTAAAGTCGTTGATCCCAGTTACCATTAATAATTTCGTAAGCTAAGCTGGAAGCTTTCTGGGAATGGACAAACAGACAGATTCTGATGTGGGAATTTACCAATTCCCACATCAGAATCTGTCTTAAGCTCATTAAATATGAAGAATAAATTCAAACTATTAATTAAATCGATAATAGTACCGGTTTATTTATCATTAGTAAACCGAATGTATATCACAAAACAAGAAAGTACATTCCTTTAATAATTATTATAGTGTTTTAACGAAGTTAACATGCAACGTTGGTGCAACGTTATCATTGTCGTGTGGTATCTGCCACCTGTGTCAATGTTATGTCGTCATCGGTATTTATACACGACCGTGACGTAAGCCAAGCAAACGGAACTTTAAAACGACCTCAAACATTAGTTTAACGAAACATTATCTATCGTCTATTTTCGTATGGATTTTTCCATTACTTTCTTATGTTATATTGCTTATACATTAATTTATTGAATACTTGCTGTGATAAAATTTAAAGTTGGAAACTAAATCAAATGAGAACACGATTCATTCAATAGATACTTAATCATTATAGATTCATTTTAATGGACAAGTGTTTGTTAATTGTTTCTTTTTTTTTATTCGTCTGATCTAGTTATTTAGTATTCCTAGTTTTGTAGTTGCCATTTATTATAAACCGTTTCCGTTTTAAAACATGTTTTTAAATTAATGAAAATAGAATATTACACACGAATGCGCCATCTTGACAAAATATTGTAACCGATAATGCTCTTCTTTAGCTCATTTTTTAGTCTATGGAGTGCAAAAAATAGTTTCGAAATAGAATTTTATTTGATCGAGTAGGTATATTAACAGGTTACAGATAAATTAATAACAAAAAAAATTACCAGTATACAATATATAAATCTAAAGCCCAGTTATAACTGTATACCTGTGATTAAACTAATGCAAATACCAGTACTTTCAAACGAACTAGATAACATTTTGAACTATACTTAAATCTACAATAAAAAGTTAAAACTATAAGGGGCTGCGCAAACGGTGCGACGGCGGGCGGCGCTGCGGCGCGGCGATAAAGACTGCGTCTGGTACCGTTGCTGCACGCGCCGCGCCGCCCAACTGCGTTGGTGCATATAAACTGGTTTCTTCAATTCACGGGCGGTCAGCCATGGTCATGCCGTGGCGGGACACTCGCGGCGCGATATTTTTGCCGCCGAGTGATTATGGTATTGAATTCCCTTTGCACTAAAGTACGCGGTGAAAATATCGGCCCGCGCAGCCCCTAAAATGTCTAATTCGGCGTGCTTAGTGACGATTTCCATTATCTGTTTTGTATAACTCTTTATCAGTTTGTTCCTACAGCCAATTTTAGTTAGCTTTAGTTTGGATAATAAATAAAATCCTGACGATATAAATACATACATATTTGTAGTGCTAGTATGTGAGTCATTTGAACTGATTATTGTGAGAGCCAGGGGAGCGAACCCGGTAGTAATTTGTTAGAGCCACTAGAGATAAGGTCACTGGGGACCCAGCCGTGATTACAATCAACGTCGCATAAGTGCTAACAGCTAGGTATATGAGCCCAGAGCCGCCAATCGAAATAATATATTGAGGTCCCGTTTCCCCACTTTGCAGTGATAAGTGATGTGTGTTATACGAGTATACCCGACAGAGATATATATCTGACAGATTTTATATGTTACTCGCCGTGACCGCAACATCGTTTGTGTGCGATATCATAATTTTTTTATTCTTTCTCAGAACCCTGATATTTTTTCCAAAATCAAAGTAACCTAATTTCATCACTACAACCCAGACGGGTTGGTTGGTATAGGGTTTTGTTTTGAATTTTCCCTTTTCGCAGTGCTCTTGTCTGTTTAAACCTTCTACCTTAGTCGCCTTTTACGAGACCCACCACGTGTTGAAATGGGGTAGTGACAATTGTATTCTTAACCCTTTGAACGCCAGAGACATCTATACACGTAAAATGAAAATGTGCTCACCACGCCAATGACGGCATGGCACGTCAAAAATGTACTGTATTTTAAAAGCTTGGCGCACTAGGCACGACGATACCGATTTGACGTGGCGGTCAAAAGGTTTTTCCGTCACTACACGGACACCTACTAACCTGAGTTACCGTTAACTGATTCCCCTCGAAATCGGTTCAGTAGTTTTGGACTTCACCTCAAACAAACAGGCAGATAGACAGACAAAAATTTTACAAAGTATCTTTAATTTAGGACTAGATGGTGCTGTGTGAATGTTGTATAATATTATTATTTGTATAGATAAATTTGTAAATAAGATTACGGTTCGCTCAATTTCATAGCCTGTAGACGCCTGCAACCCTAGAAGCATGACTTGCGCGTAGATCCTTTGATACCCCTTCTTCTTATCGTATGGGCTTGAGGCAGACCCTAGTGTTGGAATTTATCAAGTCGCCTAGAAGGCTTCCAACTTGACTTAACGACTACCACATTAAGTGATAACCGGGACCAACGGCTTTACGTGTCTTCCGCAGCACGGAGACGCTTGAGAATGAAATTGTCACCCATCATGGACTGATATTGCCGAACGTTACTTTACCTCGATGATCGTAACGAATATCTCAGTAGCACAGTGCTACGCGCCTCATACTCAATAAGGGGGTATTGAGTCCCTCCCCAATGAGCTTTGGACACTCACTAACGAGGCAGTGTTGTTATGGCTTCGGTCTTCTGAAGCACGGAGGACGTTTGTTTAGTTCTCCGCGACATACGGCTCGCTTTCTGGTTCGAGCGTTGTCATTTTAAAAGAGAAAGAAATAGCCAGCATAATTCTGATTGTGCAGATGTTGGTCACAATAAAAAAATAATTTAACTATTTTTTTTTAATTTATAATAAAATAAGTACAAAATAGTAGTAAAATAATATTTTAATGTATCGTTTTCTGTTGGTTTCAGGACGTAAAAGGTTCGATGACGGCGGCGGAGATATCAGAGCAGTTGGACTTGACGTCGATAAAGCAACACCCGTGGCACATACAGGCTTGTTGTGCACTTACCGGTGAAGGGTACGAAACATTATTACTATAATCATCATTAGCAACCCATTAAGTCTCACTGCTGGGCTCGAGTCTCCTCTCCTCTAACTAAAGAGCTGAGAGGGTTTTTAGGCCATAATCCACTCACGCTGGCCTAGTGCGGTTTGGTGGATCAGACATGTCACTTGGCTAGTACATATAAATTCCACAAAGTGGAATCCACATTGGTACTGCCGGTCGGGATCGAACTCGGACCGCGTGATTTGCTCGCCGGTCTCTTATCCATTCAGCCACCATCGCTATACGTATACGTATGTACCATTATACGAGCGTCTACAGTATCTACTTGTAACATATTATTGATCAGCGAAATAAATATTTAGGTACTAATCCGTCCCCTTACTTGGTTCATTTTTATAGAATTTGTAGGCTAGCCGAGTTGTAACTGTTTGGTCAGATAATAGTGAAATGCGTGATAAGATTAATAAAATTTATTCGTTTAACCTAATACTAATCCAGCTAAATTATTCTGTGATATGGCGACGGAAGGTATAACTATCTTAGAGTTATATTGAATGTTGAAACTGATACTTGAGTCCTTCCAGTGATAAGCGCTAATTCTCCAAGCCACGACCTGTAGGTAGGCTATAAAACTTTCTGCATATAAATATCGTAACACACATCACGTTTTCTGACCACGTATGCAAGTGGGTTGGCGCTGTCGCATAATAACATATAATATATATATATATATAACAATAAACTTAGGCTCGTATCTGCCAAAGAAACTAAAGTAAAAAAATCAAGCCCACAGGTCACTTAGCTTTTGAGAAACGATGACCTATAACGCAATTAATCTAGGGTAAATCTACATTTTCCTGAAATCACCTTATGTGTAATTTATCACCCTAATAAAAATATTATCTATAATCATTTCAGAATTCGGAATAAGAATACATAATGTCTCTACCCCATCTAATCCCCCAAAAGAGTAACCTTATGCAGACAAGAGCACTGCAAGAAAAGGAAAATTCGAAACAAACCTTAAACCAACCCGTCTGTCCAGCGTGGTATAGTAAATTGGTTTACTATTGTTTGACAAAAAACATATGACAAATTATAATTTTAAAAACAACGTTAGAAAAACTAATCATTTGACAAACTTTCATTTCTAAAACACATTACTTTAAAAACAATCGTTTGACAAAATACTGGTTTCGCAAATGTTTTACTTCGCAAATATATCACTTGTTAAAATATTATTTTAAAAATGTTAATTTGACTAAATAATTCGTTTGTCTAATTGGTGTTTTTGCAAAATGACAGAAAATAACTTATTAGTAAAAAACAAACGCCTTTTGTATGTTACAAAAGGAGGTATTTTGGATAATTTTACTGAAGTACGTCAATTTAAAAAAACTACACTGCCTGCTTAACTAAGCGAAATAAGTAGAATTTAGCCATTAGACATAGCCATTATGTCAAATGTTATTTATGGTATACGTTGTTTTGCCTTCTACATGTTTAAAAAATAATCAACATAACATAACAAAAATAACAAAATTTTGTCTGGTAAATAATTTGTCAAATGAGTAGCTTTTTAAACAATAGTTTGTAAAATGATAAATTTATCAAGTATAATTTTGTCAAACGTTGTTTTATAAATGAAAATTTGTCATTTTTTTTTGTCAAATGATTAGACATCAGGCTAAATTCCCTGCACATTTTTTGGAGGAGACCCGTGCCCAGCAATGATTGGGACGTTTATGAGTTGAAATGATGATGATGAATAACATACAAAGACGTTAACGTTCTTACCCTTATGTCTCAGTAATTGAAATGCATCTAAATGATAATAATAATATTACTGCGTTGTTCATACATCTATCTGATTGATGTAATAGTAAAACAACATTCATATTTTATCATATTAAATACATAATATCGAAAACCCTAAAATGTAAAAAGGCCTACATTTTCATCGCCTCACTAGCGCCGTCTGTGTGTCATAGCTCATAACACCATTTGCCTATAACGGATAATATAACTGCAGTTGTAGTAAACCTAGGGAGTACTTAATTTATATGTTGCCAATAGATGGCGCTGCCGGTGTCGTTGGTTCAGATAATAATATAAATGCCTGATTTTATTGTGTTCACGTGGCTTTGTAGCGCGCGATTTGAAAAGTTTTGTCAATTGCAGTATGCAAGTTTAATGAAACAAGTTAGTGTTGACTTTGTTGTCATATAATTGTTTTATTGAGTCTGATGTACTTGCCTTGGTAGATTGGTGAAGATGAAGTCGTGAATATTGTAAAAGACATGAAAAAATATGTTAGTTACATTTTTAAGTTGGGTTACTATGGAATTTTTTGCAGTGTGTTGATTATTGAATTTTAAATGACGTACAGTGCTTTATAATTATTATTAGTAATTAATTGTTATATTCTTTTTGTTCACAGGTTACACTTAGGATTAGAATGGATCGCGAGTAGAATAAAGAAGAAATGACGACACTTTCTGACTGTAGGCGACTAATTATAGGTACATAACATAGTTAGTTATATAAAAATCTAATTCCTGATTAACTATTTGCATAAATTTTACTATATTCTAAAAGAGACCTATCAGGATCTATGTCCGTTGTTTTGCATGAATGGGATATTATAATAAAGACGTTCTTGTATATATTATTTATTTTATTTCAACTACAATTTGATGAATCAAAATTGTACATCAGCAACCCATTAAGTCCCACTACTGGGCTCGGGTCTCCTCTCCTCTAACTAGAGAGCTGAGAGGGTTTAAGCCATAATCCACTCACGCTGGCCTAGTGCGGGTTGGTGGATCAGACATACTCATAGAATTCCTTCTAGGGTATGTGGGTTTCCTCACGATGTTTTATCGCATGAATGGGATATTATAATAAAGACGTTCTTGTATATATTATTTATTTTATTTTTACTACAATTTATTGAACCAAAATTGTACATGCCATTTAATAGTTAATTTATTATTATGCCTATTATGATTAAATTACAAGTACAACCAATAATACAACAAAAGTTTTAAACATAATTTCTACACATAGTTAAACAACAAGGTTTATACTAAGTTCATGTTACTGGTTGTCTGCTCGTAAATACGAACCTATCTGATTGACTAAACAACATCGATGGTAATGATTTCAAGCTATACATTTATCACATAAAGATATTTAATTATATATTATGTAGAATCCGTACACATATATTATAAAACATCGACGACATACTATTATTACTGTAAGTATACTACTGTTGACAACACAACAAAGCCATACAAAATGTAGAATACGATCTAAATTAGAGCAATAATAACTAAGCATCAGTTATATACAAATAATATGAACATAATTAATCGAAATTAATATAATATAGTTAATATAAAAGGCTCGTGAACGAGACCGAGATCAAGCCACGAAATTAATTATGATTTTAATTAACATAACAAAAGTAATGTTTGGTCCATCAAATGCATATATAGGATAAAGCCCTAAGAACAAATCTTATACAGATCTCGTAGTTACGTTTTGTTTATACATTATTTTACTTATTTGTTCTTTCAGAACTGTATATTTTTTTATTAATAAGGCATAAGAGCTGCGGCGAGGGAAAAGATGTGGTATAAATATAGGGCATATGTGGTGGCTTCACACACGAAAGACTCCTCGCCTGGTATTTTAATTCAAGTCTAGTAGGAATTAAATAACTAACTTATTACATGTAACCCAAATATCACGTTAAAAACTTAATAATAAATAATTCCAAATAAAGCACAAGCTAAAAACAATCAGGTGTACACTGCAAAAATAAAATAATATTTAATATTCATTATCTAGATTCCAAACCTATTGTTTGTGTATTATGTTGATTAATTCGGTAACTGTATGAATTATCATTATTTATTATGATAACATAATTATTGTGACTTATGTCATGAACGCTATCACAGCAACATATTATTGAGAAGAAGTATTGTTGTCAAAGCCAGCTAACGTTATATTTCTCATTATTATAAAGGAAATTATTTCTTAATAAAGTTAATGTTAATGGTTGTTTTAAATATACTATAATTATAATTAATTGAACTAGCATAATTATTCTTGTTAAGGAAATAATATACGAACATGTATAACATTTGGTCCTGAGGTAGTTTTATCTAGAAGATCTCCTGAACTAAATCATTGGGATGACAAATAAATGTTTGAATGTATAATAATAATAATGTAACAACTGATCAGAATTCAAAATCAGTGGCTAACAGTGAGCGCGCCAATTAAAATAAATGATTCACTAAATGCAGTGTTAAGATACGATGCGAATACCATAAAGAACCAGCTAAAATGCACCCCTCTAGTTAGTTCATTCAATACAGTAAGCCTTGCCGAAGAGCGCTCTGGCAAGTGAGTTTACTAAAAGTTTGTAAATTATTATAAAATTACAAATTTAAAATCTATTTACTATTAACAGTCTTTAAAACCGGATCTTATACGTTTTCACTTCCATCGGATCCAGGTGGATATCACTCAAGCCCTTGACGGCGTGGAAAGTCTTGAGTCCCGTCAGACTGACCGCCGTGATGTTGTTGATGTGCACACCGTTGAACTTAGTCTTGGCGTTGAACTGAGTAGATAACGTCTTTGGCTTCTCCCCCACCTTGCAGCCGATGCCTGGCCTGTGCAGCACCATGTAGCACTCAGCGCTCGGGAACAGTTCCAGTACGTCGTCGGTGATCGTGCGGAGCGTTACCAAATGTACACCGTTCGGGAAGTCAGACAAGAACGATTGTGATGACTTCACCTCGATATCGCCCACCTCGCTAGTATCCAACAAGTACACGTTTAGAGGATAATTGAGCGTCCTGCTCAGATAGTTGGCAGTTTGGGACGGCAATTCGTATTTTTTTTCTGCATCTGCGGGATCGAAGCGGCGCTCGTTCACAAACTTGAACATTTTCTCGCTCATTTCTCTCTTGTTCCGAATGGCGTCAGGCATCGCTTCTAACAATATCCAGTTTTGGAATGTTGTCGGTTTATTATCGATTACTCCTTCGCCGATACCTCTGAAGTCGTCATACAAGGTCCGGCGCTCCAACATGACCTCTAGACGCCCAGGTTCATATGCAGACGCGCCTTGAGCGTGGTTAGTGATAAGAGTCAGTCTGGCTTGCTCGTCTTGTAGCCACGCCATTGTTGTGATGGGATAATAGTTCCCCTCTATACCTAATTTCGAGATCTTCACTCTCTTCTGGTATTGAAACCCATTCTGATCGGTATAAAATTCAGGAATATCGCCGTTTTGTATATCAGTCTGTATTCTCATAAACAACTCAGTCTCCCTATTCTTCGGTGGATACTCAAAGTCTACAATATTTTCCACGTAGATAGCACGCGACAAAATTGGATCGTCCAAGTTATAAATTCTAACTGTGTGTATCAAAAATGGTAAGTACATGGTTGTAATTTCCGTGGTAATCGGACCAGAAACTATTATAATATTATCATCCTTCATAGGGTCCCAGTTAGAATAGGGGTGAAGCACGTTTTTCTCTGGGGCGTCGTAGTCTGGCATAAACAGGTACGCTCCCGAGTGTCTCTGAGCGCTCTGGTACGCACCGAACTGCATCTCTACAATGTTCCTTCTTCTAATATCCTTTCTATAAATCTGACGTAAAAATCCAGTGTTCCTATTAATAAGCAGTTTGAGTACGTTGTTCTCTAATTGTATATCGCCGGGCAACATTTTCTTAGTTTGGAATGGAAGTTTCTCTTCATTGCAGCTGTTACAAAACACGGTGCAGTGATGTGTCACGTTGATATGCTCCTCTATGTTGAACGTGACGGAGGTTAGGGGCGGAATTGTTGCCATGAACAGAACGTCATAACGGGTGTCACTGATACTGCGTCTCCCATCTTCGTGAACATCTATGTTTGGTGTTATCTGGTAAAGAACATGTTGCTTTGTACGTGTATCGTAAACTCGAACGCTGGAGGTGTTAGAGCGGACACTGATCGCTTCGGTCCGACTCTCAGCCAAGGGGTTGAAGACGATAACTTTCTTTTTATCGATGAGAGACACTTGTAGCTGCTTGACTGGCTGGCCGTATGTTTCCCATTCACTTTCACTTTGTAGAATGCTCTGTGTGTGTAGCGAGGTATCAGGGATCATTATAGCGGTTAAAGCAGCTTCTTGTAAGCGCATGCAATGGTACAAGCTGGTAAAGAGCTTGGTCCCGTAGTCATATACGACGGCCGCTTTGGATGTGCCAGTTATAGCATCGTGATGTTGAAACAGACCGAGGTTCCTACGCGCGTAAATAAGCTGTTCGTAAGATTTCTCCAGTTTTTTCTCGGAAGCTGACAACTTAGCGTTACCACTTTGTTTGATATAATTAGCAACGAGAGTGAACAATATCTCTGCACTTCGTAGCTGATGTTCTACTTGTCGAGCGATGATCTTAATGTACGGTCTAGTTGTATAATATCCCGACCAGTAAGCCGGTTTGCCCTCGCTGAAAATGTCTGAATAAACGAAGAAATCACCCTTAAGAGTAGGTATAGTGTGATGCCTTTCCTTGATAGCATTAAAGTAGTCGACAGGAGTGCCGAAGTGAACCTCAGCGTTGAATTGATCTTTGTGACTGTTAATGTAGTTGAACATCTTGAAATAATTGTTGTATTGAGCATCAAACTCTTCGGCGAACTCATAACGAAAGTCGTCGCCCAGAGGCACTAGAACTACGTTGTGCGGTGTCAGAGATCCGATACGATTGTACTCCTCGACCAAAGTCTTGGATTTGCTCTGCAAGTTAAAATCGTTAATTTCCTCATGCTTAGCAGCGTACTCGGTATACTCGCCAGGGATTTTCCTGAAGTCAAAACTGAGACAGGTGGAAGGATGGGGTCCGCACGAACTTTTTATAGAATATATATCAAAGGGCTGATTGTGAACGATCATAGTTGGTTTCTTAGTGTTCCATCCTGCTGTCCAATAGAACTCTTCTATTTGATGCTCAGCTAGCCACTGTTTCCAGGCGTAATGGATCCTTTGTATGACAGTGCCTTCAAGACCGCTTTTTTCTAGTAAATGTGGTACAGTTGGTCCATGACCGAAAGGATCGATGGACCAGCCGGTTTTCGGTGAGATGCCAAGGTTTGTCTTTACCCAATGATGGCCTGCGAAACACGAACATCATTAATATTATAGGTTTTAAGTTTAAGATTTGAACTCAATATTCTGTTGATGAGTTTACAAATAATATTATAAGAATATTTATTTGCCATTTAAATTATATACCTTCAATAAACTGGTCAATTAGCGAATAAATGTGTGTGCACGCTTCGTCAGGCATCACCCACCCGCCGGTCGTGATCTCGAGACGACCTTCCTTTATCAACTTCTTTAACGCCTGTAAGAAATAAATTATTAAACACAGGTAATTTTAGTTTGTCAACGTTATTTTACTCTGCACAAGTTTCCCATTAGTTAGGAATGTTGATATACAACGGCTATTATCTAGACGTGTGATAACAGTAAGTGAAAATAAATACCATTACTTCTTCAAGCATAAATGCTGTAACAATAGTGTGTGAGTAAACATTAGCAATAGTGGCAAAAAAACATGAGAAGTTATATGCTCTTCATATATCAAAACTATTGTGTACATATTTAAGATTTGAGTGACCGCTGAATTTTAAACAACGTTGCACAAAATACCTACCTTTTGTTTGACGGGGTGCGACCTTTCCCACCACGCGTTAAGAAACGATATCTCTGTCCAAATGAAGGTCATGTTCGGGTGCTGGTTCAGTTTCTGAATGATATTGTTGATTATATTCTTTGTCTTCCAATCGAAATACTGTTCAAACGTTTTCAGCCATCCAGGATCATTGTGCGAGTGCGGCACGACGAATACCTGTTTGATGAAAATTATATCTAAACCTTTGCATCATACCCATGTTTTTGTTTTTCCTTGTTCAAAGAAAAACAAAAATATGGGTAGTGTGATTTTTGACAAACCCAAGATATAAATCGCTAAGAAATCTTAAAACCTAGAAGAAAATGAAATATATCATTATATCAGGCCAACGACGTCCACTGCTGACATAGACCTCACTTAACTTCCGCCACAAGCGGAATTTGTATCGTTTGTATCCAAATATATAATTAGACATACTCAATTTAGTATGACGGCTTATATAAGACAAGACGTTTTGATGTTAGGTGCAGAAAAGAAACAAAATACACAATCATTGGATATATCTAATAATAAATATGTACAGTCCAGTACAGTATATACAGTAATGAATAGAGGTGATCGATAGTCTAAGGGTGTCCTCACCTTCAATTTAGGGCGGCGGGTGTCGTTGCGAATCTTTTCGTACCGGTCTTCAAAGGACTTGTCCCAAAACTCTCTTGTGCGCAGCCAACTCGGCTGAAACAAAAACATATTACGTATTAGTGAGTCTTTCTCTTATTTATCTTGAGTCTACACGAAACCATTATAGGTTTCGTGTAGATTGGATACGTAATACACTTACATTATATGTGTGTTATGATTAAAATAAAAATGTTATTTCGGTTTTTTTATCTTGGCGGTATCCTGTCCGTTCTATTCTATAATAACTCGATGTTGTCAAGGTTTTATTGGCGATACTTCTCTTAGTTTAGAAATTATAGAAATGGGTATGTAGAAAGTCGAGTCCCAACAAAATCGGCAAATTAGCATAATATCTAGAGTGCACTTGGTGGTGAGCAATTGAACGTAACTATTTACGATAAGTAAACCTATGACGCATGCTTTACCGGTCTTCTGAGACATTTGTAATTATGAGAATTCACACAATCATACGAATCAGAAACTACTATATACGGATTTATTTCCTACTTTGCCATTATGATTGCGCTAATCGATTATGTACTGTTAACTATTTCCATGTTCTTTTAAATAAACTAATTTTATTTCATTTTTATTACGATAACATTTTTAATGATTTTTTCGCCATTAAAACTGATATTGTAGTATTTCGTGCTTCGATATTTTTTTTCAAGAATTTAGCTTTCTTAATTCTTGAAAAAAAATATCGAAGCACGTTTGTAATTATGGATTAGGTAGCCCTGGAAGCTTATCATGTCATCTCCGAACTGTATATATATTGTATGCAGTGAAAGGCTTAATAAAGCCTGATTTATTTTTGGGAAATGCATAACCCGAGATGATATTTTGTGAAAATCTACCGGTGTGAAGCCATAGCAAGTCGCTGGTAAAAAAAAACGCGTCTTGTCGAAAGCATCTTACTATCGATATTTTTCCGGCGGTCTAAGGTCTCTGTGCACTTAATAGAGTCGAGCATAAATATAGTAGCTATGCACCACACACCTAAAAATAGGCCCCTAGTTCCCGGTAGTTCCGCTGTCCGCAGCCACGGTAGCGGTCGCGGTAACAGCGGGACAGGGTGTGCTAAGAATCTCCGGGCTACGGAAAATGGCTACCAAAAACAACTGACCCTGGCTACGTACGAGTATAACGGACGCTCTCTACGGCTGGACCAACACCTCACCGAACTCGAAGTAGAACTGGGTCGCATAAACTGGCACATATTGGGGTTATCTGAAGTCCGAAGACAGGGGGAGGACACGATAACCCTTGAGTCAGGCAACCTATTCTACTTTCGAGAAGGTGATCGGCCCTCTCAGGGCGTTGTCGGTTTCCTCGTTAACAAAATCCTTGCTAACAACGTTGTGGAAGTCAGCAGTGTGTCGACCAGGGTAGCGTACCTCATATTGAAAATCCGGAAGCTGGTGCGACGTGACCTACGATGTTCTAATACCCGCGCCATCGCGGCTGCGATTGAACAGAATAGGGGCACCAAAGTTTTCGCGCGCCAGCTAGGTAGATCCCATCTGACGAAACTTAAAACTGCGGAAGGCAAAACCGTGACCTCCAAGTTCGAGATTCTCGAGGAAATTGAGAGTTTCTACAAACGCCTTTACGCATCACGGACGACCAAATCCATGGGACCCAGCGATGATGACCACAGAGCCCCACTCAAGCGCCATTACATTGACGATATCCCTGATGTCAACCAGGACGAGGTCAGAGCTGCTCTTGCTCTATCATGAAAGATATGTGCGAAATGAACATAAAAATATACGGGTTGACTTAAGAATTTCCTCAGTTTATTCTTCGGTTAAAAAACACTAACAAACACTTATATCGCCAAACAATAATCGAATAGTTCGTTCTCATAAAATAACTAAGATCGGCTGCGTAGACAGTTTGCTATGGCATGCAGCAGTTGCACATTTATGACAATGTCTTCATAATTATATTACTTACGTACAAAGATTGACAAAGAATCATTGTGTGTGTGTTCGTCTCGGTTGTTACGTAAGAAAAGTGCAACTCCATCACTACTCACAAAACACATACAGGCTGTAGCAATTATGTTTATCTAACCTCAACGTATTGTTTTCAATATAACTTGGATAAAAACAAACCTGTTATATTTATATAATTAATGTAATAACAGCAAATAATAGTTCACCATGCCTCTCGCCCATTACGGTAAAGACTTCAGTCACCATTAATTTATATAATCAATTTATCCAACATATATATAGTCATTAATCCAACATAGTTTTTAAGAAAACGAAATAATTTGTTTATTCTAAAAACAACTCGTTATATGAGACGTTATACTAACTAGAACAAAATGAAAATTAAAGGATAACCGTCTGCACTACCTGCACTGAGATTTGTATTATTTTTCGTTCCGATTCCTGTGTTAAAATTATAATTAGGAAATTGAAATTATGGATATAATTTTACTGAAAAAAAAAAAATTCCCTTTACAATAATTACAAACAAAAGTAAAATATAGAATCGATAACCTAAACTTACTTGAAAGTCTACTACTTAAATCTAAGTACTATTTCATAGATTAGAATTTTGCAGCAGCATAAATTGCTTCTGAATTTTAAATGCCTGTTCTTATAGACTTACATCTTCCCAGTATGAAAATAAATTACATAATAGTGCCAGTATCACTATCGAGTGATACACAAGATGTATGCTGGCACACAATACTTAACTTTCTTCGGTGTACGTTACAGAGAGTGAACGTGCTATGCGTATGACGATACACGCTAACCGATAGCTAACTCGAGTAAACCGTGCCATTGATTCTTAGCAGTTTTCACCATAAAATCGTGTACGAATACAAGATAGATATAGCGTAAGTAAGTCTCTTGGGCCCCTTCACTTCTGGTAAAATAAATAACCAGGTATCTGAGACTTAAGTGACAGATTTTATATAGAAAGAATTCAAAATTCTGTTATCTCATTTTAGAATCTCTGTCAGATATTTATTTACCAGTGTTGAAACAGGGCCTTAAAGTCGTAGACACTTCTTCTAGATTTATCGCACTGTAATCTTAACTTAAATTGCGGAAATTAGGTGAGGTGAGGCCTATGTTCAACAGTGGATGTCATTGGGCTGATATGATGATGATGAATGTTAACTTAGTAGCGCTGAATTCAGTTAGGTACAGAAAGACAATTTTATTTAATTAATTAAATTTGAATTTTTCTATTTTAGCTGCATCAAGAGTGTTTATACATAAGAACGGTAGTGTTTCAGTGTCATATTTCGTGATTTTAAATTTTTATTATCTTTGTATAATTCTTCTGTACGTGTGTTGACAGTGAACTCCTCCTAAACGGCTGAACCGATTTGAATGAATTGTGTATGTTTCAAGTGGATTCGAGGATGGTTTAGATTCACAAATAAAAAATAAATATAGAAATGCAATCGATTGGTATATCATGGACAACGTCTGTCGGGTCCGCTAGTTATATAATATATAATCGGAGCTATATTTAAAAAATATATTCAATACACTACTATATATACTATAGAATTCTATAGGCAATCTTTTAATAAAATTCTAACAAAGATTAAGCTCTTCCAGAGCAGCACGTAAGCGGTTTAATGGAATTCCTCTTTCCCTAGTTCGTTTATGAAGTTGAATATTGCACGATCACAGCTATGCAATACTTATAAGTCTTGTATTTATGTTACTTAGTGCACAAGTTGCAAGGCAAGTAGCGCAAGCAAATTAAGGACGCCGGCTATCCGCGTGGTTTTCTTACGCGGGAGACTAATTGCGTAAAGGGAAACTTTGCACTAAATTAACTTTGTGGGTGAGGAATGTAAAGCTCGCTATGTTACCATTAAGTCATCTAAGGAACCACCACGTTGTATTTAGGATTGTTGTACGCAAACATCGTTAGCACAAGTACCTACAGTGAACATCAAAATTGGCTACATATTTATTATTCCAAATTTATCAAAATCATTAAGTTACATACTTTATTAGTGTAAGCACCCAGTCTATCTAAATGTCCGAGCTATCAGTTCTTAATATTGTATAAACTGACTAGTTTTCAATAGTGTCGAACTGTTTATGCATTTAAAGTAGTCAGAACTATCCTCATCTACTAACTAATATAGATGCACTCAAAAAACAAAAATATAAGTATTTTCTGAAGCTGTTGTATGTGATGATCATCAAATTCAATAAAATTAGCTATTATTCTGGATGTATTTAATTTAGTCATATCACGTGACCCTTAGTTGTAAATTGACCTTCATCATTTCCATTCCAACCCATTATTGTCCCACTGATGGGCTCGGGTTTCCTCTGCTATATAAAGAGAGCTGAGAGGGTTAAAGGCCATAATCCACACACGCTGGCCTAGTGCAGGTTGGCGGATCAGACATACTTCTTCTAGAGTATGTGGGTTTTCCATCACCGTTAGCAGATGGTAAGTCACTTTTACCTATGTATCATTTATTATGTAGGTATTTACTTGGTATTAAACTGTGGCTCTGATTGATAATACTAATGGAGTTTCGTTATCTTTAAATTGATCGCTGGCAAGTAAAACAATGTACCTAGCTGGAAAGTTATAACAGTTAATAAATTAAATTAAGAAGTGTCAATGTCACAAAATTGACACTTCTTAAAGTGAGTCATCAGAAGCGATGGTGGCTGAATGGATAAGAGACCAGCGTGCAAATCACGCGGTCCGAGTTCGATCCCGACCGGCAGTACCAATGTGGATTTCACTTTGTGGAATTTATATGTACTAGTCAAGTGACTTACCATGTGCTAACGGTGAAGGAAAACATCGTGAGGAAACCCACATACCCTAGAAGAAATTCTATAAGTATGTCTGATCCACCAACCCGCACTAGGCCAGCGTGTGTGGATTATGGCCTAAACCCTCTCAGCTCTCTAGTTAGAGGAGAGGAGACCCGAGCCCAGCAGTGGGACTTAATGGGTTGCTGATGATGATGATGATGAAAGTGAGTCATACATAAATAAGTGAAAGACATAATTTTGGTTTCCTTTGTGCCTTGCAACAATTATATCATCACAGTTGATATTGTAGGTAATAAATAGTATATTCATCAATTTATTTATTAATCGTTCTCAGCGTAAAACCACAAACTCAAACTGCCACCACTCTCGCGTATGATTCCCGAAAACGCTCGCTATGATGCGAATCGAAAAATTATTTTTATTCGATTTGTTACATCCCGTACAAATTCGATGACACAAAGGCAGCCTGTAAATAACTCGTACGTAATTCCATCAAGTTTCACCGACGAATCCAATTTTTTGTGTTAACTTTAACCTGTATGCCAGTTTCAATAAAGCATTTATGCCCGAATTGCATTTGAATGCGTTTCTGTTCATCGTCAGCGTTTAATTTTATTATCAAGTTGTGATTGTACTTTAGGACCTTTTGTGTTTGATTATGTGTACCGCACGTTTATTATGCGGTTTACGTATAAAATTGTTAACTTACATTACATAATATATAGGTATATCTACATATTATATGAATATTTGTTTGCTTAGAAAAATAAATCAGTTTTCATATTTTCCCACGTTCTCAATTTCTTGCGTCAGCTTCGCGTCTCTTTTTCATATTTGTAATAAGTTTAACTAGCTAGGGTACTCGTACATACTTAAGTTTTTATTCTGAAGTTGTTGCTATAACCGAGAAGTTTTGATGAACGCTTATTAATAATATTATTCAATCGTCCATATTAAAGATGACAACAACAATTTCTCTTGTTTCGTTAACGGTTTAATCAAAGTCCTCTGAATGAATGACGTGAGAATATGCGAAGAAAAGGTAATTGTGTTGATCATAATTCATAATATGTGTCGTGATTTCAAACGACTTGGAACTAGATCTCATTTTCAAACATTATGTATTATTACGTTTCTTTTTTCTACCGCTCGGTAGAACTACTATTATGTTAAAAAATATGCAGTTCCGAGTAACTATGTCGATAGAAGTACTTTTTAAGGTGGATGCGCCTGCAAATAACATGTTAGAAGATATCCATCCCCGTTGACAGTGATCCGATTCTAGTATATTGCACATTCCGACGTCTTTGAATTCGTTATATTAAATATGTCGCGTACTTCCAGTTCCTACCTTTTGACTGACTGGATGCTACTGTTATTAGTTTTGATATTCTCGTTGTTATGTGAGTGTTATATACACCTGAAACGTCCATAAACACATCGGAGCAATAAAATGTATTGATTTCAAAGAAGAATATATAAATATTTAAGAAATTGTTGAAGGTTTTATGGGCTATCCAACACTAAAACAATTTCTCAAATCGGACCAGCAGAGAGCAGTTCGAGAGATACTAGCCTTCAACCAAACAAACAAACTCTTCAGCTTTATATTTTCTTTATTATATAGATAATTCTGGCGCTCTGTTAGTATGTTACATGTTAGGTCGATGACGGGTGACGTATAATTAGAAATGCGTGATATTACCATATGTAGGCCGCGCTACCTTGAGTAGAATGCGAAGGCGTGACTACATTAAACTAAACCTAATATGACGTGTCGAACAAAATCTTGTATAAAGCTCTTCCATAAACGACTCCTAATAATCGCAAGTCAGGAACATGGCAGTATTAAAACTATAAATACATTTTCAATATAATGTGAACCGAATTTAACGAAATTTCAAATTAGTCGGTCATTGGTTCGAATCTTCTGGAATTCGGAGCAAATCAACTTTATGACATGACAGATAGAACCACAGACACAGAGTGATTTTACAAGGGTTTCGTTTTATTATTCGAAGATACGGATCTTTAAAAGTAAAAGGCAACCATGAGCAATTAAGTACATTTTTTGACAGATAAATCCGCTTACGTTTGAGCAGAACTTTTGATCGTATTATTACTACTCATAATATTTGTTCGCAGTGGCGTAAATTAGGTGAGGCCTTTGTTCAGCAGTGAACGTCGTAGGGCTGATATGATGATGATGATGGTGATAATGTTTGTATGAATATGTAATTACAATAATTCTTTTCGTAAGGCTGATGGCAGACTGAAAAGACATTATGGTGTTCAAGCAGGGTTTTACGATGTGAACACGTCGGGAACAGTATTATAGAAAAGACGTAATCTTATATGAATATCGAAGAAAAAGTTATACATAAAACAACGGGTATGCATGGCTTTGCTGTTTTTATGACCCTTTCTACTAGAAACTAATTTGATAATACACTTCTATGAACTGAAATAGTTACATAAAGACCAACATAGCAAAGCCATATTGATTGGCATACGAGTATAATCTTCACACTTCAATGTTGTGGAAAAACGTGTGCGAATGTAAGATAACTTGTGCCCGGTTTCTGAACCATCAAATAAATGTTATTCATCTATTAAAGTATAACCTGACTGAATATAAAAGTAAAACGAAAGAACTAGTTTATTCATACAACTGTAATTTTTTATTTGTTTTAGTTACATTTCATACTATCAATAGCTACCATCTGATGGCTCAGAAACAGTGCATTAAACGATCATTATTAATCCGCGACGAAACAAAAAGATAAACGTATCATCATCATAACAACCCATAAACTTCCCTCTGCTGGGCACAAGTCTTGTCGAAACATTGTGGAAAGAATTTAGCCTGCCATACCACGCTGGCTAGACGGGATGGTATTGGGTTTCGAATTTTCTTTTTCTCACAGTGCTCTTGTCTGGTTAAGGTTACTCCCTTAGTCGCCGTGTAGTGACGGATTAAGAATACGTAATGTCACTACTATGACCCGTGCCCGGCAGTGGCACGTTTATGGGCAGAAAATGAATATCACTACTCCCATTTCAACCCGTGGGTGTCGTTAAAGGTAAGGGAATCGTATCACAGCTATCGATAAATCATTTGATTTAAACATTCTATAAGTTATTGTCTATAAGTCTTAGTCATGTTACCGCATCGGAGCAGTGTATTAGATGCCAACTGTGGATTCACCGTGAGGTCAAGTGTGAACTCGTAAATTGGAGTACATTTCGTATTCATAGCATGCTGACAATACACTTCACTTCTCCACTCTAGTAGTGAACAAGGAGAGCAAATTTATCCAATGGGAATGATTGCCGACGAAAGATACATTTTTGTGACTTTTTTGTTATGAATATAATATAATATATACATGAAGATTCATGCTGTAGATAGACTATTGACGTAAGCAATATAATTGCCTTCCAACTTCTCCATTTACTTCTGATTAATTTCGTTGCGGGTTCAAGACAGTAACTTAGGCATTCTCTGGGACTTCCGAGTGTCAAAACTCGGTGTTCACAAGGGTCATCGCTGTTAACCCTGGCTCACAGGAGTTGCATTAGAGTCGGATTGTGTTGACGTAAGCATTGTCTAAACTGCTTATTTTTATTCAATTATAGTAATAAGGGTAAGGAATATGATACGTACCTGGAACTCAAACGTTGGGTAGATAGCTAAAGTGTCGATATCCGTTGTACTTTCCTTCAGGACCGGGCATTGTTCTTGCTGGATCTGGCAACAATATTTCTTTGCTACATTTATCTATTTATTTGTACAATTTGATATTGCTTCTTGCCAAATTTAATATTTCTAGGTCAACGAGGAGCACCCTATAAGGTATTGACTTTTTTGATCGTCAAGATCAGTGACTAAAATGGAGTATTAACGGCTGTATCGTTTGATTGAGTTTATTTAGAACTCTGATTTTATTTATTGCGCCACGGGATTTAGATTTGAGTATTTGATATTAATTTCAGACAGACAACGGCGTGATGTTATAAGGGTTCCGATTTTTCTTTTGAACAACCCTAAAATGTATTGTTTCAGTAGCTAATGAATAAATGTATGATTCAGCAAACATTCAGTTCATAGTGCCCTAATAATAAAAACTGCTCTTGATTTCCCCAAGGCAATAGCAAGAAACAACTTGTAATGACGGTAACGTATCGACGACACCTACATACTCTAGCAGACAATCACAATAGGACACGGTTACCACTTATACATTCTTTATTTCCAAATTGTGCTGAGTTTTCTATATGAATACACGTAAAAATCAGTGGTTACTATAAAAGATCATCAATTGAGGAAAGGCTCAGCCGATTTCGGACGAGGAAAAAGGAAAATGAAATAAAATGTTTTAGAAAATCCACCGTAAAAGCTGGAATTTGGATGGTATTTTTAGGGTTCTGAAGACAACATGGCGAAATCATTCCCCTTCTTTTTGGCAGTCGGGTTAAAACGGAACCTCGTCGTCTATCCGTAAAACAAAGGCATTTTATTCAAATCTACTCGATGTATGTTGATGAAATTTGGAGAATAGGTGTCTTGTGTGGGCCGCTACTTAGTTCAGTAGTTATATTAAAAATAAATATTTTAAGGAGGGCACTCCAAAAATGTAACAGAAGCTGAAACAGATCTTTCAAAGAAACTTTAAGGTTTATAGGCATGTTTTTTGATTAGGTGAATATTTTCGGAAATAATCGTTACAAAAGTAGCAAAAATTGTGTCCCATAATTGTACTCGTGCGAAATCAAGACAGGTTGGCTAGTTTACTACAAAAATATCTGAAACGATTTCGTTGTCTTACAATAAATAAATTGATTATTGCGACTAACACTGTCGTAGCCTCACAGACTACCGTAGCAGCCAATGTACGAGGATTTGCCGCAAGTAATATAAATCCGAGCTCTGCGCTACACAAAACAAACATATATCTAATACCGTATAGGTATAGCGGGCCGGTTTTGCACCCCGCTTTGTTGTTCATGAAATTGTTCGTAACGAGTACATGTAAACTGTAGGAGCAGCGAGGCGGTGTTGTGCGCCTGGTCACATATGAGCAATATCAACGGAGCTTTCAATATGACATCTGATTGGTTCGCCAAGTCTACTCTTGTAACTTTAATATGCTCACGTCAAGTTCATTTAAGAAACCAGTTCTTTGTAAACATTCAACATCTAATATGAGACTCGACGTGGGTGCTGTTATTGTCTTACTTGTTAGATTGAATGCTGCTATATAGGTATGTAGGTACCAAGAATATTGGGGTATCGGAAATCTTTTGACATTATTTCAAACAATGCTATTGGCTAATTATAGCAGACCACCTGAGTATATACATAAATAAATACTGAAATAAAATGGCGCTAAAGGAAAAAAAAATTGGTATAATAAAGTTTTTGTCAGCATGACATTTACGCTCGTTTACAACGATGTCACCATTTCGTCCCATTAGAAGAATAATGTCTTATCTTCAGATAAAACAAAAATGAAATTATTATAAATTTGGCATTAAAAACCGTAAACTATCAATTGATCAAATTTGTATTTTGTAAAATACTGACTAAAGAATAAAATAAAAATTTATCAATCGATAGTTTACGGTTTTTAATAATTTCATTTTTGTTTTATGCGAAGATAAAACATTATTCTTCTAATGGGACGATTTGTTTGTTAATATTATCACATTAAAAATAAACTTTAGAACTATAAAAATATTCAGAGACGTGTCTTGTAATATGAAAAATGTGCTAAAGTTTAGGCTAAATCAATATTGTCTTCAGGAAAGATAAAATATTGACCTAAGACAGTCATTTGTAACAGTTTTTAGACCAAAATCATATGTACAGAGAATTTGATGACGGCAACATTTTGATATGTACACAGGTGAACCAGAAGCTTTGACCGCTTTGTGTGGTGACCGAGGCAATAGAGGGTTATTTTACTCCCATAGTCATTGGCTACCCCAATTGATACGAGAATACAAATTAATCTGTTCATGCAATCAAATATTAATAATTTGAGCGTCGCATTTCATATTCCGAATAAAACTCGGAAAATTAGTACAATTTCTTGTTTATTTTAAATTTGTGTAGGCGCAAATAAAATAGAAAATATTTTTGTAAGATCGGAGATTCTGCTCTCCATTGAAACAGTTCGTTCAAAAGTTAAAAGTCATCGAACAGTTATTACGCTTTTATTGCATTTTGCAAAAAGAAATCATATCTTACCTCCTCGCGACGTAAAGCTTCGTGGAAATTTGGCTGAGACTTCAAGTCGGTTACATCGAGGCTACTACCTGTAACAATAAAAAAAGTATGAGTAGAGAAAAAGCTTTACAATATAACGAATTCTTGTTACTTCACTCGTATTCTAATTAATGGTTAAATGTTAAGTTAGATACTCTATTGCTTTTATTATAGATATCTTTTGCGAAAAATCAACTGTTAAACATCTAGTAGAACCGAGCAAAAAAATTGCCTATCGGTTCCCACACTATTTGTATAACACAACAAAAAAAAATTAGTTCAACAAATAAAAATAGGAGAGATATATCAAATCTATCACCGAAATATTGTGAACTTTTGTAGCGATTTCAATAAATTATAATAATCATATATTTTCTTGCCTCAAATAACTTACAAAATCTAACACTGATATCCATTGGCACACTAGGCAAGCCTGTGCTGTGGGTGTTTAAATTCAAATCATTTGTTCGGGAGTAAAAAACATCGAGTTAGCTAAATAAAGTGACACTATGCTATCGACGGACAAAAAGTAACCGAATGTAATAAAAATACCTTTTTGTGTGGAATACTTATATGAATACAACTACACGCATAGCACATGGCATTATATCAATGTTTTGACTATGAATCACGAACAGCTGTAGTTGTCTGATTTCCTGCACGAACGCCATAAAATGAAAAATACTCTGCACTCATCCGGTCAGATATCGCAACCAATTGACAATACTTTTTGACATTTACTCAACTGAAGCCAGATCCACCCGTCGCGTCGGCTACTGCACAATAAACTTTCTTCTATTGTGTGAAATCTGTTTATTTTACAATCACGTTTACAACCAATCATGGACTCTACTTATGTTTCTACGCTGTAAGGTTTAGAGAGTCTAACATTAATTTCATTAAACATGGTATTTTTAGGGTTCCGAAAAAACGGAACCCTTATAGGATCACTCTATTGTCCATATGTCTGTCCGTCTGTCAAGAATATTTTTCTCAAGAACGCGTAGAGGTATAAAGCTGAAATTAATATCATATACTCAGGTCTGCAAACCCTCGGAATAAAAAAAACAATTGCACGCACCATTTTTCGAGATACGAACTACATATGGTGGAAATCTGCGTTAACGGCGAGGGCAGTCGGGCTACGGTGACCTTGAGCAATCCGACTCGGACTGGTTAGGTTAGGGTAATTTTTTTTTCAGTCCACCCAGAAGTAGATGTGCCGCGAAGCGGAGCTCCGGCGACCTATGTGTGTTTGCTCAACTTAGCACCCCCCGAATCAGGGCATTCCGACTCGGACTGGTTAGGTTAGGGTTTTTTTTTTTTTTCAAACCACCCATAAGTTAGAGCCCGCTCCGGCGACCTATGTGCGACAGCTAAGCACACAAGACAACATAAAAACCGTAACATACAAATTCCTTACATTTTAATCACAAAAAAAGTATAAATAAATATCTTAATTTCCGAAACCCTCGATGCGCGAGTCTGACTCGCACTTGACCGGTTTTTTTTTAATTTGTATTTCTTGGTGCGTTGAATGCATGAAGAGTTAAGTCCTTGTACCTGATATCAGTGTACTTGTATGTGATTCAACTGTTAACATATGAATTGTAAAAAAAATATTATGGGAACGAACGGTAACTAAGCGAAACATCATTACATACTATAGGTATAAAATAAAAAGTTACATTTCTCTTAATTAGCTCTGAACTTTGCGCTCCAATAAACTTATCTTGTTCGAATTATAAAAAGTATAATTAAGTTACGTATATTTTTTGTAAATAGTACGAAATGTTTGGTCTTAAGCCGGTGAAACTGAATAAATACTAGTGAATACTCATTCTCCAATTAAAGTTATGGTTTTGATTTATAATGTATTAAAACTAGGTAAAATTTATTCCAATATTTTTGTTAGCTACTCGAAGAAACCGTAATGTTTTTAACATCGCTTATCTATTAATTTTTAGGCTACTATGTTATATTAGGCTCATGATAAATTTTATGAAAACACGACGAATTCTTTTCACAATACCATTGTTTCACATATTGAACGATTATTTTCCAAAACTCTTTAGATGCAGTGATGAGTGGCTGCAGTATTTTCGTTTTCACTAATCAAATGAATTGGACAGGCGATGCAGTCGGCTACGGTCCCTATACATTATTGGGAACTAGTGGCACACACATGTGACCACAGTCGAATGCCTGATTAGGGAAATTTCTGTGATATTGTTACATACACAATAGTAAGGCTGGTATGCTTATGAACAACTAGGTTGGACAAATGCAGAAGTTGAATTGTTGGTCATTTGACGGGAGTGCCGCACAAATTCGTCAATAAATGATTCGTCAAAGAACGCTCTCAGATAAGCAAGCCTGACGGCATAAATAAGTGTTTGTTGTTTTGTTTTCGCAGTAGTACAAAAAAGTATATTTTCAAAAGCGAGAACAACAATTATATCTATAGCGTGGTTGCTGCACTTAGCTAACCACGCCAGTACACGCCAGTCAGTAAACCAGAGCAATAAAATTTATTACTAGCTCTGCTCAGTTTCCGTTTCCAACAACATTCTCCTTCTGAACAGCAAGATGCTGCGCGAACGAAGACATTTTTTTTTCGTCCTATACAAAACACTAAATTTGCATTTAATGTTTGCGCAGGTCTTATTACTTCAGTGTTGTAGTAGAATTGTAGATAAAGTGAATAAGTTCGAGTATTGCACAGTTACACGAATTCAAATACCTAGTATTTGTGTGTACGGGATCAGACGAAGTCATAAAATAGTAGAGCCGTACATTCATAGAAGATTCAATATCACGTAAAGGAGAACACCGGGGCACAGGTAAACTTGATGAAAGAGCCGGCTTTGGTAGCCTCACAAATGAAATATATTTTTCTAATAACTTGAACTGAAAGATATATCTAACTGGCTATAAGTAACAAATAAGGGTTAATGTTCTATATTAATCAATATAATACATACATAAATAATTTCAACTAGATAATAACTATGTGTCAGTGATAATAATGTATTGTTCAGTTCTATTAACATCGTGAAAGCCGTTTACACACTGTAGTACCAACATGTTATATTTTTGAATGACTTAAACTTCTTGCGGATCTGCTGTAATAGACGGTCGGCAGGATCTTGTAATATTAAGATTATTTAAGTTAGTTATTTAAGTTTTAACTGTATTTAAAGATATGATAAGTGAGAATATAATATCATTTTATTTTGTTCATTATAACGATATAATATAATTTTATTTAGCAGGTATATAAATGAAGTTATACTAGGTTTATATATACTCGAATACTTTAGGTATATTGGAATAATTATTCATATTTTTATATACATAAAAGGAAAAACCTTGACTTAAGCCAAAAACATATATTTTAAATAGGTTTTATCATTATGTTTGTCTCTTATAGGGGTGAGCAGAGACTAATACCAAATACTCCGATCCAAACACTTTATCTTATATGTAAAGCAAAGCTAGTCTATATCGGCTAAAATTAGACTTTTTAACTGACTAATTTTAAAGTGTTCCACAATTAAATTGTGGTCGTACCTTTAGTTGCCATGTGGCCATGCTATCGATCTGCCGCAAACTGTTGACAGTAACAAAGGAATATAGGTATGTATATACCGTAACTAGGTAGATATCCAGCGTGCATTGACTGAGTTTCAACTGATAGGTATTCACCACCATACCATTGTGGATAGCTATCAGACAACCAATTTATATACAGGGTGGAATTTTGTAATGCCACCTGGAGGGAAAGTACTCTTAATACTAGAGATAGATAATTTTACTCAAAGGAAACATTCCTTTGTTTTTAAAAAGAAACATTTTTCGGAAATTCTCTTGCCACTCCCGGGAATTGAACCAGTTGAAATCCAATAAATATATCCTGGGCTTTTATGGCATTGATCGATAGGGTTAACCATAAGGATCGAATCTTAATAACAAACATGGTTAATTAAATAAGAATAAAACCATAAAAATCTATCTTACGTTACTAACAATTTTATTAATAAATTTGAAGTTTACGTGGTTATTCTAGTGTCACACGCAGTTAAGTCGCATCTTTATTTTAATTTGACCTGCATAACAAACATACGTGCATATCGCAATCTTCTTAACAAAATATTTCTTCCTTATTTTAGTGAATAAATGACGTCAAAGATAATTATATTATATTAGTTAGTTATATATTATTAGTTAATTACGAACATAAGAGTAAACTTGTGCTTTATTAGTTTCATGGAATTTATAATATAAAATTTTATGGTTTGGTTTTTATTTAATTTACCACGTTTCTTAGAGAGATTCGATCCTTATGATTGGTCCTATCGCTGAACGCCATAAAAGTACAGGGTGTTATTTTTTGGAATTTTAGCTTATTCGATTCCTGGGAATGATAAGCGAATTTCAGGAAATCTTTAAATGCAGTTATGTTTCTTTTTCAAACAAAGGAATGTTTCCTTTGAGTAAAATTATCTATCTCTAGTAGTTTTTTTTTTTTTTTTTTTTTTTTTACCACGACGGTGGCAAAGTTAAAGTACTTTCCCTCCAGGTGGCATTACAAAATTCCATCCTGTATAAACTGTAGGTATGTTTAATACAACAATGTAACTGAAACTCAATTGCAGTATGTAATAACGTATTTATTATGTTATTTGCGTGTAATGTGAGAAATAAAACTCTTAAAGTTTGTTTGTTCAAACCCGCTTATATTAATATTAGAGACACATTGTTCCGAACTAATAAATTACAATTTGAAAAAAAAAAAAAATTGTACCTACAAAAATTTTTCATACAGATTTTCATAAACCTTACCTCAGCGTAGAATGGAAATAGATGTCTACTAAGCAGCTGAGCGTCTACTGTTGGACCTGTGTCCAGTAGTAGACTTTCGGCGGCCTATGCCCCTTCGTCTATATTGATAACCATGCCTCCTCATAATATTTTCAATAGGCAATAAATGTAATACTATATGCAAATACTAAACAATAATTGTATGTAGTTTAATCGTTACAGCGCTGTTTAATTACATAAAAGGAACCTGTTAAACCTCATATCGATTGGAACAAACTCATTTTAAACTTCGTCTTGCTGAAGCTTTTTGGTTTAGAGCGCATGCATTATTCTCCTATACAATAATTATAAAACAAGTACGAATACAAAGGCACAAATGTGCATACGGTTAAAAGTTTAAGTGTTTTAATTAATAAAGCCAAATGTTTGTGAAAGGTTGTGATCGTACAGTTCTTTTATAAGCTAATTAAATTTTCAGTTTGATTGGGTTTTAGGTGTACTAAGTTAAGGGATCTAGACAACTGATAAATATACACAATACAAGAGGCATGATACGGTGATCGTGTTTTATAAAACACAAATCGTATCTATAAATATTAAAATCAAATTTATATCATCATCATCATAATATATCAGCCCAACGACGTCCACTGCTGAACATAGGCCTCACCAAAATAACGCCACTGCGAACGGTCCTGTCGTGTGTGTCCAAATTTTAATTATATCTATAATATTTGAAACATCAGCCAGTGCTTAAATATGGCGAGAAATATAAAATAGTACGCATACTTTATTACCACACCTATTTTTGAGTGAGGTATGCATAGCAAAAGCAGAGAGGAATTTGTCTCTTCAATTGCCAGTCCAAAGTTTCCTTTTCGAACTCGTTGATGGGGTTTTACATGTAAACTTTTCACCACCTGACCATTTACAACGCTACCCGCTTCCTAACATTTACTTATGTGGGAAATGCAAACGTTTGTAGATTTACGTCAAAATATTTTAGAACACTGAACATTGTTCGCAACTTACTTTAATATTAAATCTAGCAGACCGAGTATGATTCGCATACACACACATATCATACTAAACTTAGTAATATGTATATTGTTGCTTGCACACATTCAAAGCGAATGGATATTTGAAATACACGTTTAGATTATTGCTTTTGGATTCCAATTTTTGTTTTTGAGAGGTGTGTATGTGTATTCATCTTAGATGATTACTCTTTTCTGAGATCATGTAGTTTATGGATTGAATGTGTAACTGGATTTGCAATTATAATACACTAGAAGTCACGCGGGGCCTCGCTACCGTCGTTCTTTATTTGGTCTGATATTTATGGACAGCGTTTAGCTTGACAGATAAGGTTGGCAAAAATTAAAAAATTGAGGAATAATTATATTATTGATTGTTACTATATTCTCAAAACGGAGACTCTGTTATGAAGTCTAGTTCAATACGTAACGCAGGTATCATATTTGTATGGTCTGACTAAAACAGTAGTCACACGTACGAATTAGAGATGTTATATTAGGGTCAATTTCGCATAATCCTAATATAGGATATATTAGTTACGTCATATTCTAATACCATACCTATTACTCGATATTAGTCAGATAATAGGGTAAGGAGTGAGCGTTTTAGTATTATGCTCTATATCTAGTATTCCGACTCGCGAGGCTTAATACAATATAATAGCTTCATTATCAATAATATGTGGTTAATACTGAATTAATAAAATATGAATGCAATGTTTGATGATGTTTAATAGGTATCTATTGATACTATTGTATTCGCCTCGCTCGCGTGGCCGCGTTCGCGTTGTCTCTGGCTAATAATTGACTAATATCGAGTAACCTAATAGATGACATTCCTATAACCTAATATGAATACGGTTCACTCGTATTATAATATGCATACCTAATATGAGTATATTCGTTTCATCTCTAGTACGAATTTTAGGCTATTGATCAAACAATAACAATAAAACACAATTGATTGGACGTCATCGATAACTTTCAGTCAAGAGTAGTGTGGAATAACTTTAGTACCTACTCTACAAAAACTAGGGTTTTGAGTACGTGTATCTTTTACGGTTCTCAAATTTGACGTAGCATTTGTATAACGGGTTGGCAAAACTACGACTTGAATGTTAATGTATCCGAATAGTTAAACATAGCATACATTTGCCTTTGATGTAAATACTAACTTTCGCCAGCGGCTTCTTTCACGTGACCCATGAGAACGCTATCAGGATATATTAATATTATAGCCTGTTTTATTCTGATGTATGTAAAGTTTTTCTCTTACATACATTCAGCAGCTGTGCGTCTAAACGTAACAAATTCAATATCAAGCTATTCACACATAGCCCCGCAATTATAATAAGTTGTAGAAAGATCTGCATAGATACATAATATGCATATAGCTAAATACGAGTATATATACATAGGTAAACCAGAAAGGTATAAATACAGTTGCGTTTATTGTAACTATTAAAGAAGGTTATATACCACTGTCTAATCAAGTCGATAATTTCAAAACTTCGAAAGTGTTCAACAATGATGTAGTTGTACTCGCAACCATAAACAACAGTGATGCTCTTTTGTTTTGCATAATGAATAGAGTACCAAAAATTCTGACAGATGTTCAGTTTTCCAGGAGATATAATATACGAGTATATAAGAAGTCGCCTAGTGGTCGAAATTCGACGGTAATTAATTAAATTCAGAGTTAGAACTTTATTAAAGTTCTTTTGTCAAAAACCTCAGTAATCACAGACCGATTAAAAAAATCAGTATTGTCTATTGAATTTGATTTACGTGGCGACGACGGATGAAAGCTAATAAATTATAATGTTGCTAACCGCTTGTCTGTTAATTTTTTAAAAATCAGCTCTCTTGTCTCCCATTGATGCACAGAAGACTAAAATTCAAATAATTAAAATTAGGCTTTGTAGCGCGATAAGTGCTTGACATACCTAGTTCGGTGTCGGTGCGTGTCGGAATAACTAAATTCTAGAATTATCTGGTGCATAACATTAACTGAGACTAGACAGTGATGCCAAGCCATGACATGTGATATTATAAGACGTAAACTTTGTTGTAGTAACTCACAGAATAAATACAATACAATTGTAATAGTGTTGATATAATTTCAGTTTACGTCGCGTCGTTTACACAAAAAAACTATTTTGGTTTACTAATCTATAAATAATAAATATCGGTATTGCAAACCTCTAAAATACTAAAAATATTTTAGAATTAAAAATACAATGCTCGTCGTTGACAGCTACAAACATTTTTCAATTATTGCGCCATCCCATTTTAACGAAACAAACAAAGGAATCGTACAAAACAATACCCGTCCTGACAGTCGGGTAAAAAAACATTTGCATCATATTTTCTGACCGGTTCGAACTAAAAATAAAATAGCGCACGCCGCGAACGAATTTTCAGTGCTGCATTATTCGGAGGTTCATAAAAATTCAAATACAAGTCAACATGTCAAAAGGTAGACATAGGTGTTGTATGAATATTGTAATAGTGTGCATTTTACTAAATTTCGTATTATTATTTTAAGAATTGCAACAAATGTTTATTATTATGAAGAAATTCGACTGGCCTGTTGGTCTAGTGGTTAGTGACCCTGACTGTTAAACCGGTGGGCGTGGGTTCGATCCCCACCCAGGACAAATCTTTGTATGATGAGCATAAAGGTTTGTTCTGTGTCTGGGTGTAATTTATCTATAATTATGTATTTACAAAAAAATATATATTTAAGTAGTATATCAGTTGTTTAGTAACCATAACACAAGCAAATATAATTGCTTAATTTGGGACTAGATGGCGCTGTGTAAATGTGGTAAAATATTATATTATATTTAACACTGAAAAAAAAATCAACACTGACCGCGCGTCAATTTATCTTTTTACCGGCTCGCTTTTGCTATTGAAATTTTAATGTATGGATGTTAGCCAGAACAGAGTAAAAAAAACGATATATAGAGAAACGCAAAATGTGTGTCTGCGATTCAGCAACAGGCTATCGCCCGCGCTCTCTTATTCATCGATAACAATTTTCAGTAAATGAATATATAATATCCATACATATTATAAAAGGCTTTGTCCTGACTGACTGACTGACTGACTGATAGACAACGCACAGCCTAAACCGCTGGTCGTAGCGACTTGAAATTTGGAGGGTGTGTTTGTCCTAATGTCTGGAGGTGTACTAAGAAAGGGTTTTTTAAAATTCAACCCCCTAACTTCTTTGTTTTTTAACTTAAAGTTTGTGAAACTTGTGAAAATTATTAGAAATTGATATGGATGTCCTTTTCAAGGTTTTCAGGGACGCTGATTACGAAAATGTTATCTATATTGACGTATAATGAAATTCAACTCCAGTGGTGGGGTGTTGTGGAATTCATCAATTGCACTTAAAACAAAGATCTATGTAATATCGAAATCTACGCGGACGAAGTCGCGGGCAAAAGCTAGTATAATATAATAAATGTTCACCAAAATGTTACTTACCCTATATTATACTAAGACGTTAGGTATCCATTTAGTTAAGTTTAGTTAAGTAAAATTAATTATGTATTCGCAGTCGAACAAAGTATATGTTCCCTTATACATACGAATTAGGAAAGGTTTTTATATTTGGATATTTTTTTATGAGTTCTATCTTATATTATTATGCAATAATTTTTTCTCCCTTTCTTTTTGACAAAAACGTTTTACCAGAAACACCGTTTAAACCTTGCTATTAAAAAAGAAAAATACACAAGTATTTTTTTGTTCTTGAAGTTCGCATTGCGATTAATTTTATCTATGCACCGCTACGAAATCGTTCCCGAACCTATTATAGGACAAAATCAATGTTATATTTACTAGTACAAAACCCGTCGGAGTGCACTGTGAAATTCATTCAATAACATCCCTTTGGCTGATTAGATTTTGCGTGGATAACCGGTGGCACAGTAATTACTGGCAATTCCATTGATATTTGATATTCCAGTGACATCGCTGATTGTATTAGGTGCGTCTGTTTCCTCTAATCAGAATCAAATTAGTGATGAACTCTATCGAATGGATACACATTCTCGACTATGCTTTGGTGCACATTAATGACATCTGTCAAATGAATTCGGCACGCTTGTGACGCATCATGCCACACAGCATCATTAGTAAATGTCTGGTGTTAATTAATATTGTGTGTAGGTATGTATATATTCGTAAGTGTGGCTGTCTAGCTGTTGTTGGTAATGGCGATCACAGCAAGAGATGGGCATAAAGGTGTGCAAAAAACAAAAACATCGCAGGCCGAGTGACTGACAATCCTACTAATATATTGTATACTAATAGTATAAAGCTGAAGAGCTTGTTTGGTTGAATGCGCTAAGCTCAGGAACTCTCTCTCTCTCTCTCTCTCTCTCTCATAATTTAAGAGCTGCGCTCTTGTCGGTAGAGTAACTTCCAATCCTTTCTTTTTTTCTGCCATTTCTGAAGGTCAGGTACTACTGAACGGAAACTGAAAATTATTTTTGTGTTGGATAGCCCATTTATCGAGTAAGACTATAGGCTACATAACATCACGTTAAGACCAATACGAGCTGAGCAGTGGTCAAATAAAGAACAACGGGCGCGAAACCCCGGACAGCTAGTCATTTCATAAATGCGAAAGTTTGGATGGGAAGATGGATATATGTTTGTTATTCAAACACGCTAGAAAATTTGGCATATAGATAGATTAGTCTGGAATTGGAATAGCACATAGGTAACTTATTACCGATATACGACGCGGGCAGAAACTAGTACACCATGTTTAGCGAGATTGCTTTATGTGCTAATGAGAACAATTTGGTTATTTAACATGCCTTCAGTTAAAAAGACGTAAAATGAGATAAACCCAGAAGACTATGTTGCATTGTGACTCTGTTTAGACTACGAGATTGTTGTAAGTGGTACACGTATTATTTTATGTAAAAGGTCAATATTGTTTTATCTTAATAGGTATATTCACAGTCAACATTAATAATGTTGATATTTATGAATTTGTTAATAAATCAAATCTGGCATAAAATTAACTCAATAACAAACAACAAAACTTATTCGTGGTACTTTGACTAAAAATACAGAAATCTATATACCTATTTAGTCAAATTACCAAATAAAACAGACCACGACTACTCAGTCGTGGTCATATATAATCATATTACGTATTTAGGGATTTTTCTCGTGTTTGAACCAGCGAAATAATGCTCAATTGCTGATTTATAGAAAATGCTATTTTTTTGGGCCAATATACCATATGGAAAAAAAGATACAGTGAAAGTACTATATTAAAATTTTACCTTCATTTTAAAATTGCAATGACTGAGAAAAATAGCATAGTATCATACATCTCATTCCCAATTATATTTTATTTGAACAACATGACATAAACCTACATTATCGAATTAAATTGTTGGTATAGTTTTAACGATAACTAGCCGAAATATTGTAATAGACCCTCGATACTTCAGTTGGTATCTTCCGTTCCCTAATGGAGCACACGGTAGGTTCTCAACACAGGGGTCGACGTACCCATTCAGCTATACAAACAAGTCACAGCTTGGGGCACTTGTCAGATAGACAACGTAAACACTTGCGGAAAATGCGAGTGAAACGCTTTTTTCTAACGCTCATTGATGCATCCAGTGTTTGTCGCTTTAAAAACAATCTGAATTTGTCTGTCGATTTTATTGTTAAACTAGATAACCCATTACAGACATATACTATAGCTGCATCTCTCTGTATATCATGTTATTTCTAAGCAAATAAGCATGTTGTCCCGCGGCTACGTTACATTTTTGTCCCATTTCTGTGCAAATGTCTCCTCAAGCTCTCCCATACTTTCCTGTTCGATGCCTTGTTAGACAATCTGAACTCTTTTGCCAGCCTCTTCAGATTCTATCTCTCCAACGACATCCATCTTCCGGTAACAGGCCCACCTATCTGGATGCATCCTGCATAATGTCCCCCCCATCCACATTATACTTTGACCGACTTGCGGCCAGCGTCCTCTTCCCATGTTGTAGTAGTTAGATGGTCGACGAATATGTACTACGAAATGTGTATTCGGTGTCACAGCTTAATGTTGATTATGCTCGTATCCTTTGCCCAAGGCAAACCTTGAGCTTGGACTTTGGATTATGGGATCCAAACATATTTTGGCATTTCATGAGTACAAACAAGCTTTTATTTGGTTATTATAATCCAGAGTGCTTGTCAAGACGAATCTAATCAAACGAACTTAAATTCACTGAGGTTTTAGTAAAGAAGTTCTCAGTGCCACCACCGACTCCTATTAAATTCCTCAAATTAGTTCGTTCCGTTTCATATGGATAAAATAATTAAAAACAATCGGAAACCGAAAAGAGGATCTAATTCAATATTAAAGACCAAATGTAGCCGGGGTTTCGCTACTATCGTTCTTTATTTGGCCACTGCTCAGCTCCTTTTGGGCGCAGCGTGATAATATAGCCTATAGCCTACTTCGATAAATGGGCTATCTAACACTAAAATATTTTTTCTAATCGGACCAGTACTTTCTGAGATTAGCGCGTTTATCCAACAAAAAAACTCTTCACATTTATAAAATTAGTATAGATTTGACTATAACAAACATTCATAGAAACAAACATTGCAAGTGTAATGAAAGCTAGTAATATGATACTGTTAATTGGTTAATAGGTAACGATATTAAGGCACATAATAACAAGATATTTTTATTTCCAAGGGCACTAGGTATGATAACCCTCCTGTTCCCCTGTTGGCCATTAGTAACTGATACTACGAATATTTACAATTCTAGGCAAGCTCCTACCTATGTTAAAATGATATCGTTGTGCTGGCATGCATAGAGAAAAGATTTTCTGTCTGCAAAGCGATATCCTCGCCTTTACAATGAGTTCCAGAAATGTAAATTATATTATATAATAATTATTTTATAATATATTATATATTAATTATAAAAAAATATATTACAAAGATGAAGAATTTTTTTGGTTGAATGCTAGGATCTCAGGAACTACTGGTCCGATTTGAAAAATTCTTTTAGTGTTGGATCGCCTATTTATCGAGAAAGGTTATACGCTATATAACATCACGCTACAGCCAATGGGAGCTGAGCAGTGGCCAAAAAAGTACGACGAGAGCGAAACCCCGCGTGACTTCTAGTTATTCTATATAACTTCATATTCCATTTCTACTAATAGCCGTAATTTACGCGTTCATATACTCATAGTTCAATATGAATGTAAACTAATAGTTTCTGTAAACGTCAAAGCGACCACAATGAATAGTCGCACGTATTGTGTTAAGTGTCAAGTTCCAGAGAACCCGATTAAATCGAATCTAGTTTAAACTAAGCAAACATTTATAGGATCTAATTTCATCATCATCAGCAACCCATTTAGTCCCACTGCTGGGCTCGGGTCTCGTCTCCTCTAACTAGAGAGCTGAGAGGGTTTAGGCCATAATCCACTCACGCTGGCCTAGTGCGGGTTGGTGGATCAGACATACTCATAGAATTTCTTCTAGGGTATGTGGGTTTCGTCACGCTGTTTTCCTTCACCGTTAGCAGATGGTAAGTCACTTGACTAGTACATATAAATTCCACAAAGTGGAATCCACATTGGTATTGCCGGTCGGGATCGAACTCGGACCGCGTGATTTGCACACCGGTCCCTTATCCATTCAGCCACCATCGCATTTTCAGCCACCATCGCATTCTACTGGACAGGATCTAGTTTAAGCTAAGCTAACAATAGACTTAAATGTTTAGCTAAATAATAGAACTGCTTTGCTGTGTTAAAGTAAAGCTCGGGTCCCACGGCCTGATTTATGACAGTCCCTGCCGCGCCGCGTCAGGACAAGCCAACGCGCCGTGGAACCGGGCGCGCCCGTTGTGGCCTGTGGTGGCTTGTCGTCGTGCGTCCGATCTTTCCGGAGTTGGTAACTTCAAAGGCGTGGAGCGGCGCGTCTCGGCACGGGAGGCCTGTCGCGGCCTGTACGAGCGCGTCGGTTTTCATTTATTTCATGTTCGAAAGAAACGGCTTGGCGCGTGGTTCTAATGTAAGCACAAGCCTTGGCTTGGCGCGGACTGTTCTTTCGACAGGCCGTGGAACCGCCGTTAGACTGACAAGGCTTTCACATGAAACTACCGACTTCGAAGCTATCGTTTCGATACTCAAAAAAAAAAAATACAATACTCGAATATAATACTCGAAAACTCAATTTTCATTTAACGCTTTTACATTTCAATATTTGAAATGACATTTATTCAATAAAATATTTACACATAAGTTAAGAATTATACACAACTAAACAATAAAAAAATTATAAATTATAATATTTGAAATTGAATTAAATTAGTAAATTTCGTTAGTGGCGCAGCGGTATTGTATACAGTTGTGATTACCGAGGACTTGAGTTCAATGTTCGTGTTGAAACATATATTTGTATGATCTGCAAATGTTTATTTTGGAGTTTGGGTATTTTTATATAACTAGAAGTCACGCAGGGCTTCCCTCCCGTCGCTCTTTATTTGGACACTGCTCAACTCCTGCTCCTAATGGCCGTATCGTAATTTTATAATATATCCTTCCTCAATAAATGGGTGATAATTTTTAAATCGGATCAGTAGTTCCTGAGATCCTATCGTTCAACCAAACAAACAAACACTTTGGCTTTATAATATTAGTATAGACATGTTTGTATTATGTCTGTTTATCAGTTGTCAAGACCACATATTTTTTATTTATTTTTTATTACAATTACGAGATTATATTAGCCTATTCTGGGCTAGATGGAGGAGAGCAGAGTAACAAATGTCCCAAATATTTAACTTTAGCAAGTAAAAACAGTACCATCATCATCCGAATGTATTTTAGCTTAACTATTCAGAGCTGCTGCACCAATTAAGCCACTATTTTATTTGTTGTCAAATTTGTCAAGACAATAATTTACAACAATTTCTTTTTATTTGATAATTCACGGTAAATCACGGAAATTAGCACCCGTGCGTAGTCAGGACGGATGGAATACAATTATGATAATTTTATAAAAGAGCGACGAGTATTTTCAAATTTTATTCAGGTTTATACTTAAAAACGGACGATGGCCAAATACTAAAATTAATTTATTAAGAAACCCATCTGACATTATCTTTCAAAAGAATTTTGAGCATTGCTGGCAATGTGCAGTTGCAGGTAAAAGTACTCATTAAAAAACTGTAGAATCAAGGTATAAATACATCACATACAGAACGTAAAAAAAGTGAGTCGGACAAGCCGTCGTCGTCGAAGTTTCGCTTCGAGATAAGAGACTCTTCATGTCCCATTAATATATCCCCCTAACATGCCGTGGTCTTGAAGTTAATCCATTTAAGTCTGAGCTGTCTGGCCCTTTATTAGATAGACAGTTCTACTCCAGTCCTATAAAAGTGTTTGTGAATGAAAATATAGTTAAGACACTTACTATTACCAGACGCGGTACATTACAGGTTTAATGTGGATTGCCACATATATATAAATTATCCGTAGGACGGAAAAACAGCGAAAAATATCACTACAAAATGTATTGCGTTATTTAATTATTCTGATATGTATATTTAACTTTAAATATAGTATAATAAGTATAATTGATTAAATCGACCCTTTTTGTATAAAACAAAAATTTTATGCAAAATAACCCAAGAAAATAAATGGGATTTCTTTCTCGGAAAGTATTTCTATAATGTTTGTAATTTGCTATTACTCAGCTTTAGTACAATATCTATTGTACGTCATGATGCCACCACATATCTGTGACGCACACGTCGAATACCTACACTAACCAAATGAATTAAGTATGCGGTCCTACGTTACTTTATTTATAGACGTTTAATTATCAGCTACTATCCTTACCACACCACTGCCAATCAGACGGGAATCATTAAGACGGACAGATACAGTTACCTCAACCAATCTAACCAAACAAAGAGGTCTGAAATTGGACGATTCATATCTAGCGTACGGTTTATAAAATCGAAGAAAAGACTTTGAAGAAAAGAGTTAATTTTTACCCTTTTTAAAAACCGCTTTACCTAAAGCTTAATTTACAAAAACCAATTTAAGTCTTAAAAGTTGAAGCACAGTTATTCGTACCCGCATGTCAAAGACAGTGCATTACCAGCATTTTCAATTCCACGTTCAACGCAAGCCACAAAGAAATTTTAATCCGCTCCGTGAGTTTGAGTTGTTAGACTTTCACAAAGCAAATATCATTTCCATTTAACTCGCCAAGTAAAAACTAAATAATTATTTATTTGAAATTATCTTTGTGAATTTCGCGGTCAAAATAGCATTTAGTACTTCAAATTAAATATTTGGTTAAACGAATGAACAAAATGTGCTTGATAAACTATACAAAGTAATAATATCAACAAAACGTGTTAAATACGAAAAGTTTAATTTCAAAATATATTCGTCAAAAACCGAATATGTACACTGAAATAGTCAATACAATCATTAAAAAAACCTATGCCTATGTTCAGCAGTGGACGTCGTTGGGCTGATATGATGATAATAATGAAATAAAAAAAATATTATTAAAATATTTAATCGTAAGCAATTATGCTGAAATTGATTTTTATTAAGAATTATTAAAATTAAGAAATAACGAGCTCAATCTCACCATGCTCGATTTCAACTGTTCGATAAACTCAAATCGAAATACCTAAATGGAGTAATTCGAGTGCCTCCTCTGTCTATCAGAAAGTATTCAGAGCAATATAATAATCGATTCGAAACTGTTTAATTAGGCTTGAATTGAATACGGAGTAATTATTTAATACTGAAGCTCGTGTGTTACCCGCAGTACCGTACGCGTGTACCAGCTTTTAAAAAAAATACCTCCATACCATGAAGAAGTAACAAACATATAAACATACTCACAAACATTCGCCTTTTATAATATTAGTGTGATACAGTTTTGGTCTATAAAGCATTGAAGACAAAGAAACTTATTTCACATATATAAATATAAAGACACTGTTTTGCCACCCTATAAATTCTTCTAATATAATATTGATAGTGAGTATCATGTTCGCTTCCCCGATCAATCTAGAGTTCTGACAAGTCTACGACATATTCACAAATCTATGTGCCAGCCAAATCGTAATTAACCATAACTTTAAATCACATGGGAGAATGATATTAATAGATCAATCATGATATCATATTAATAAGAAAAAAAGAGTATTTCGTTTCAATTTATTAGTATTATAATTATTGTTGCAAGCTCCTGACTGACTTAGTCTAAGTCTAGATAACTATAAGCCAGCTTCACAAATCTCAGCTTAAATGTTGGCATAATAGACGGTTTAAAGGATCTTCGTGTTTCGAGTTGATACAATTTGCCTTTCTTAACTATTATCTCAGATCACTAGAAAGAGTTTTATGGTTAACTCGTAAGGTTGTTTTTGTATAACTACGTAGATAGATATCTATACATATAAAATGCTTTGTCCTGAATGACTGACTGACGGATCAACGCACAACCTAAACCGCTGTTCGTAGAGACCTGAAACTTGGAGGGTATGTTCTTTGTATGACGTAGGCATCCGATAAGAAAGGATTTTCCGAAATTCTACCCCTAAGGGGGTGAAAATGGGACAAAGTTTGTATGGAACAACATGATTCCTTGGTCCAAACTACTTTAAATTTTGAGAATGATTATTTGTTTAACAGAATTGATGGAAGAAGTGTTTCGTATTTTTAATCATGTTCAAAATAATTTTGGTTGAAAGTATTTGTTAACCGTTATCGTTGTGATTTTTTCCGATTTATAGGTTTTACAATTTAGAAAATAGAGAGGGGTAACACACAATTTATGCTACTTTCGAAGCGTTTATTTCCGAAAATATTCACATACCTAATAAATAAAAATAGATATCCAGGTGCCAATCATTATACAGTCTAGCCCTATCTATAAAAAATAATACACAAAATTAAACTATTCAAATAGGTCAATCAAATAGGTTTGACATGTAGTTTCTAAGGAATAAAAGGTAATAATCAGGAAATAAATAGTAATTAGGTCTTTTTTTCAAGTTATAAAGGACCCTAATTACGAAAATTTTATTTATTTTGACATAACATAAAATTCAACCCCTAAAGAGGGGAACAAGGGACCAAAGTTTGTATAGAGAAATTGTATCGAATGGCTTTTTACTTCGGAACTTTATACATGTGATCAAAAACACTAATACGTGTTCTTGCTTTTTTTTAATTCAATTCCTAAAGGTATGAAATTGTGATAAAGACGTTTGAAAACTCAGTAGTCTTTATTTTTAGGTGTTTATGGACGGATAATACGCAATTAGCGCTTCAGCTTTTTGTGTTTGAATAACTTACTCTAAGGGATGAAATAGGTGTGTAAATCAAATTTACAAATATTATATATTTAGAAATACAACCCGTGTAGTGGGGCGGTAGGTACCTACATGAAAATTCATGAATTGCACTTAAAACAAAAGCTAGTGTGTATATATATATAGCCGTTCTCGATTTATGTGTTTATTAAAATATATTATGGACATATTAAGAATTTCATTTTTATTAGGGTTACGTAGCCAAAATGGCAAAAACGGATCCCTTAAAATTTTGTCATCTTAAAATTGGACATGTCACGGGCATTTAACTAAAAAACTACTCGATGTATATTGATGAAATTTGAAGAATAGGTGTCTTGTGTGCTCCCTTAAAATCATTTTTTTTTCTTTTTCAGTAAACATTTACAAATTATGCGTATTTCGACAGATCTTTTAAAATACTTTAAGGTTTCTAAGATTTTTTTTTATTAGGTATGTGTATATTTTCGGAAATAAACGCTCCGAAAGTAGCATAAATTGTGTCTATTATATAAACCGTAAAACCTTAAATTCTGAAACAAATCACAAAGATAATAAATACTTTCAACTTAAATTATTTTGAACATCATTTTTTGAGTTATTGCCGAAAAACTACGTTTCTCAACAAAAGGACGTTAGCGCTATGAAGATACTCTTTTGTTGCGGAGCACGGTCCGACATGCTCTAACCAGTTTTATTTACCTTAGACGGTTATAATCATCTTATAGGTGTTTTTTTTTTTAATAAAAACAGTAAAACACTATTTATAACTGCTTCGTTTAATTTTAAGAATACAGTTTTCTTTTGTATACCATTTTCAACTTGCTGCTTTTCAGTCCTTTTCTTTCCATTTCACAATAGGAACAATATAAGAGTTTAGCTTTTCAACAGCCGTAATTGCAAGTAAACACAATTGCATGTTGTAAATTTGACGAATATCAAACTACAAACAGCATTTCTTACTAGATTAACTTGTGGTATATTATATTTTATTGATGTTATTTTGTGTATATATAACATAACTTTAAAAATACAGCCTGACGGCCAGGTAAACTATTTGAGATCTTTGAGGAACATCCGTAACAAACTGTAAAAAATATATCAAATAAGTATCGGCTCTATGCGGCACTTTTAAAGCTGCATTTAAATTTCGTAAAATATCGTAATTTCAATTAAAATTGAATTTTCTAAGAATAATGTGTAAGTGAGCCATATTTTGGCAGATATAAGTTAATGCGCTAAGAAACAAGCTCTAAGAATACTTTACGTAACAAATTCCAAGCTTGACATTAAATTAAAATTTTATTTCAGACAGATCTGTCACTGCTGAGAATTTAGAATATAAAATTGAGCCGCTAACGAAGTCGCGGGTAAAAATTAGTTGTATAAAAATACGAGTACCTATATGTTAAACGTGAGAGAATAATGTTCAGTGTATAGACTATTAAGCTGCACACGCTTATTCGACAGCGTAGAAAAACCGATGACATCGTTATAGTATCGATTTTCTTGTTTGTAACACAATGTATTGGTTTCACAATTAACCTATCAGCGCGCTACCTGAGTTTCTAATTATAATTCAGTTTTGAGTATTAAAATATCTATTCATACGAGTACCTTCATATTATTATAATATAGAGCACGGTAAACAAACTAAGTTCAGTTACTGAACTCTGAAAGCGAAATAACGCCTTTCAATCATTTCTAAAATAATTTATTCGTATAATTACTATTCGCTTTTACGAAATTCATGTCGTTTTGTTCAGGAACACAACTATATACTACCACAGTCAACTCAGCTCCGACCATGTTTCAACTGTTCAAATCTAGTTAGAATTCCACATTTAAATCAGTTTGTTGTATCGCATGCGACTCTTTGTACACTGTAACTCTTCTTACGTCGGATCGGCATGCACTAATTAATTTAGATGGCTTTTCACTAGTTTATGTTGTGTACATACATTTGAACATCATTAGACTAACTATGATTTATTTTATATTTATAGATTTTGACGTCACAGTATCTAATAAGCTACACGGTACACTGACCGCACGAACAACATAATAAGACTTCCTCCGTACCTAATATTATCTATATTCAAGGAAACACCTACCCTACCCTGTCCAATCAGACAAGTTAATTAGCTATCAGAGGGTGTGAATATAAATACTTTTTTACCTAGAAATAATGCATGTATAAATCTCGATACTCTGTAATGTAAGATGTATAAGTTTATGAGTGTTTATCACTGAGCCAGATGCATGAAACTGAGACAAAATAAGCACGTAAAGCTGCAAAAATTACATTTTAATCTCTAAACACACTATTAAATGCATGCACCACTGAAAAATTAAGTAAATTAAAAACAACTAATATTTACGCGTAGAATCCTTAAACTTGTTTTGACTTATTTTTAAGATCTCCTATATTTCACATATTGGTATTTAGGAAATTTACGCTCTGGCTGTGACTTAAATACCTAATATAAACTCTTGAAAAAATTCAAATTTCGAAAAATAAGATAGAAAATATAATCTTTTCTTAGGTCGGTAGGTCAGGTTTAATTTCTATAGATTTGTATTATAGATGTGTAGCATGTAGCAAGAAGTTATTCACACATACAACGAAATATTTTTACATAATTGCATTGAAACCTACAACTATTCATTTATCGTAGGTATCTAAAACTAAACAGTCTGCATTTGACGTACAAAACCGACATCGCAACAATAAAACATTGGATTTTTTTAAGCCCTAACGTAGAGAGTTGTTACAGGTTTATTTTTAAAATTGCCTAGGGTATCGCAGAACTTAATCGGCTGAAGCTTTAAAGCTAAAATTTAAATCCAATTTATTTCCTATCCCGCTGGAATTTTGAAAAATCCCGTGGAAAAGAAATCTGTGTATGAAACGTGGGCTGTGCGTTGATATATGAGATAGTCAATTCCACCTATTACTCGAATATATAAAAAAATATATTTGTATTTAATTAGTTCTTCAGCGAGTCTCCTTTTCTATCCATACAGTAGTTTTATTTATACATAGCTCTAATATTAATAATATTGTCACTATGCACATATTATATTTACTTTGCAATCTAGCTCAGTATTCTTCTGTTTTTATTTCTATGTGTATTTACGAATGTAATGTGTTTTGTGCGTCTTAAATAAATAAATACAAGGTCAAAACTCAAACAGTTTTCATGAAGTACACATGAACAATTGTTTATTTGTTGAATACCAATAAACATGTAGTCTGAAAAATGTGGTATTTTCTTATAAACAAGTAAATATAATTAAAAAAATTTAATAACCCGACTGCAAAAAATCCACAAGAGAGCAACGCACTAAAAAGAGAGAGATATTATTATACCTGATTAAATTTAAATACATAACATATTATGTATATACATATTTGTAATCTCCATTTGATTCCCTTTATTTTGATACTCTACTCGATAGATTTGGTTAAATAAAATAATAGAACCACTTACAATTTGGAACCATTCAATTATTTATAATCTTAAATTAAATTTTTGAATATAATTATGTTATCTCGTTTTGATTCTCTTTATTTTGATACACAACTTGATAGGTTTGGTTAAAAAATAATTGAACTTCTTACTGTTTGGCGTCAAAAGCCCGCCGTTTAAATCTTTTTATTCTTAAAACCTATCTAAGGACACTTGGGTTTTCTAGACGAATCTAACGATACCCTAATTGTCAAAATCCATTCAGCCGTTTGGAAAATTCGTGGGAATAAAGAAATTTACAAACATACAAGATACGCGCGAAAAACAATACCCGTCCTGACAGTCTGGTAAAAAGAAAAAAGATTATTTTTGCAAAACGGTATTATTCAAGCCTTTGATTATTTATATATGAAAACACAACTAAGCAAGATCGCAAACCGCTACTTATGAATATGAGTAGTCCTATTAACTGAGTATTGTGCTTACGTGAACGTAATTAAGTCAGTTCCCTACAGACAGCTTGGCTGCAACAGTCTGCTAGTGTGCGAGGCACTGGCACTCATTCACAGAGATTAATTAATGCACCTACCTATACTTACATATTTAACGAACTTTGAATTTTTAAGTAAGGTATGTACACTAGATGCGAATAATAAACTAGGACAGCCGCTAGAGGTATACGCTATGAGACATTAATCGTATAACTCAGGCCCGTCGATGATTTAGCATTTAAATTATGAAAATCGTCTATAATAAGCAGGCACTATTACTATTTCCAGTTTATATCATAAATTTATATTAATACGTCTTCCCATTGCATTAAGCAGATACGTCAACTTCAGAGTACTATGTTCAATTAATATCTTTTATGTTTTTAACTATCTGCTATTAAATATTACCACCAATATATTTGTACTGATTGAGCTCGAAACTCGATATAAAATTAAATTTATGAAACTAATAGAAAGAGTGAATTGAGAACGACAGCAACATTGAACCTCTATCAAACTGTAGTAATTTATTTGTTGAAACGCAGGTTGTCCGATATCCTCGTTATTGACGGAAACACCGCACTGTTGCCATTTAGCTTAGTTGAAGGGATTAACTGGAACCGTGGCGCAATCATCCGGTGTCGGACTGGAATTATCATTTCGATTATCGCTTTGGTGGTAAATCAAATGGTAATACGATTATCAAATCACATATCAATATTACAACATATTGCAAGAACTTCCGAAGTCAAAGGCGCAGAACTGAAGACGCAAATTATTATTAACAAGAAGATAAATGACATTTTAAGATTAGTGTATAGAATGATTGGGTATTGTTTGGATATTTACTTTACTTGCTTCAACTCAAATGAAACGAAAACAGTAATTATTAAACTTGTAGCATAGATATATCATGTTATTTTAAAGAGCTGACCTCTTTGAACTATGATCTCGGCGTAATTAATCGTAGGTGAATGCAAGCTGCAGTTCAAGTCCTCCTACGCGAAATTAAAATCATGTTAGAAAAAAATTTACGTTGAATAATATAATAATAATAATAATTCAAAAGTATGATTTAGGAATCTTTAATTTCAAAATTAGACTAATAGAGACCAGCCACAGATATAAAAAATGAAACACATTTGTATTTAGTAATTCTCTTATTCTTTAGTTCCGTAGGTACTATACTTTTTTCCAACTTGTTATCGATATTTTAATAAGTATTTTCCGATAAAAGAAAATATCAAAAGCTTATTTCTTTAGAAATTGGCCACAATAAACCAGTATAACGGGAAACGAACAACTAATTGGAGAACGTCGCCATAGCAACAATATTGTTGTAGATGAAAAGATCTATCGGATGATATATCAGTTATCGTCGCTATTTGGACGTGTTCGAGAAACAGATACAAAAACGTTCGTTGTCCTTTGTGTATGTAACGTAGGTATTAACAAGTGTTTATTTAAAAAAACTAAAAAACCCGACTGCCTTGCCTTGTCAAAAAGTAGCCTTCATCAATATTATTAATTATTATATATCAGTCAATATAATTAATTACTTTGTTAATTTCAATAGCGCTATCAAAATCGTCTAACTATTTCACTTAACTGAGCAGTGGCTAAATAAAGAACGATGGCAAAGAAATCTGTAGTAGATATAGCATCATGCTACGGCGGCGCGCCGCCGTAGCATGATGCTATATATACTACAAGCATGATGTTATATAGCCTTCAAACAAATACACTCTTCAGCTTTATAATATTAGTATAAATATAGAGATTCGGGGATGAATACGAATATTACTTATAACAACACCTTGCACTTCCAAATCGGTCAAGCTATTTAGGTTACAAGAGACAAGTGGAGCCGCGGGCAATACTTAGTGCATATATTATTGAATTAGGCTATTAATTAGCTTTCATCTGATACCCATATTGCGATAGCACTAAAAAAGCGTCTGTGTAGACAGTTTACGTCCGCCATATTGGTTATTTTGTTGACGTCACATAGCCTATGACACTCGGGAGAAAATTACGAATGTAATGACACCTCACACTTTAAAATCAGCCAAGCCGTTTAGGCTACCGAAGGTCATAATGGAACAGAAATGCCCACATACATACATACATACGCGTGAAAAACATTACCCTCCTTTTTTGGCAGTCGGGTAAAAACAATATTTGTAGGTAGGTTGAGTGAGCTTCGTTTAGAAGATAGGTTCAGGTTCATGCTTCTCCATAAAGCATAAATCAATTCCGAAAGAGCAAGACTAATAAAGATTTTTTTAACAGATTCTAGTATACATATTTGAACAAAATCTTTACATTATTTCTAAGGAGAGTTAAGTAGCGTAGATAGAGTAAGATTTATTAATATAGAAATATTCGAAATAAATTCTAATTTTTTTTTTATTATTACGACTACTGACGGACGAAGAATGACGGCAATTAAAAATTAAGAAGCGCAGTTAATTGATCCCGAAAATAAAAATAAAACATTAAAGGATAATCTACACTGACTCGCGTGTTTATTTCGCTGGAGACGCTTTGAACAGAGAAACTTGAACGCACACGAGCCGATTAGATATATCATAATAAATCAACATTTCAAAATGATGAAATGCGCAAAATCTTTGTATTTACTTAAAGGCTATATATAACATTATTTTCTAGCTATAATAATCAGCCAAAATCTTTGTAATTAAGGAACAATTTTTTTTTTTTAATGTGTACAGATTATGAGATCGGTTTTTATAAAAAAAATCATTTTCCCGCATAACTCATAAAAGGTCAATGGACGTAGATTTAATAAGTTTATCAATCGTTAAAAACCTAAAAATAATAACCCTGGGTCCCTGAATAAGTTTGTTAATTCGTATCCATAACTTCAGAGTAATTTGTTTTATACTTGATCTTGAAGGTATTAATGTTTTTTACTATTTACCTACCATATATATGACATATAGTTACAATATTTGTACCTTGAACAACAAATTCCGTTCTTGGCGCTGATGCGCCGGCCGTAACGTATATTTAGAAGTCTTATTAATCATACATTCAATTCGTTTGGAAGTCAGCCATCATAAGTGAACTTTACGTTCATAACAAAATATAAAGCAATCATAATCATAATAGTAAATATGGTGCATACCTATAAGCTTTCGATCCTGGCTTCGCCTGCTTTTTGTATCGATAAAAAGTATTCTATGTAGGTATTTACTGTAATATCAAAACAACAGCATTTTAGAGTAAGCTTATGAAAGTGTGTATAACACTTATATCAAAACCATACTTTTTTTTTTTCTCTCCGTCTGTTTGTTTGAGGTAAACATCGAAACGACTCAACCGCTTTTGGTGGAACTTTTACAGGCGTATAGCTTATTTCACAAGAAGTACTTAGGCTACTTTGATTTTGAAAAATAATTCAGAGAGAAAGATGTCCACACAAACGAAGTCGCAGGCGCTTAGCTAGTATTTCTTAAAATTTTAATTTTTTTTTTACTGATCGCAATACAAAAATCAACCCTCTGTTCAAACTAATTAGTTGAACACCGATTGTAAAATTATCCCTAGAAAAACATTTTCCTGTTTTTGTTATTAATCGGCTCAAATGGAATTCGCCGTAGTTCAAGAGTACACGTAACAAAATTACGAGCGGAGATCTTCGCTAAGACGGGTCATCATCCCCTTGACAGGGCGTCTGTCTCCCCTCCCCGGATTAAGGTACGGCACAACTTTCTATACCGACACATTGGTATAATAGCATTAACCATACCGTATTAAGAGCACAATTGAAGATTAAAAAAATTACAATACAGAAACTACTAGTTTTTAATTGAATTAGCTCAACAAAGAAATTGGTTTAGAAAAAAAGCGTACGCGCGTGCGTGCGCGTAATACGGGGCGGCGCAGGCCAGTATTTTCACTGCGACCTATAAAACAAAGGGAATCCTATTTGCTAACGCACATGGCGGCAAAATGGCTAAGGGGGTTTACTTTGAATTTCGACATTCGATTATTCGGTTTTGATGTCGCAGTCAAATGTAAGGAATTTAGATATGGACGCTGTCACTTTCAAACACAGCGACATCTAAACCGACTAATCGAATATCGAAATTCAGAGTAAGCCCCAAGGAGACAACACTAGCTAGAGTAAGTTTTAATTTCCAACAAGCCCTGCAAGCTGTTTTACCTACATATAAAACAAGAAACTAATTAAATCGCAAAATTTTAATCATTTTTATAATAATTTAGTAGACATGCAATAATAGCGAACAATCGGAACTTTAGTAGAGTGGGTTCCAATCACAATATTGATAGACGAGAACTTAATTACCGCCAAAACAGTTCACTATTTGAAATTATAAATGCAGATCGAAATAATATGAAGCCCAAAGCACTGTATACTGCCGAATAAATAACATCCCACAATAGAACAAGGCAACGTAATTTATTAGAAACCTATTTAAGTGTTTCATTCATATTCATTTTGTAATTTACTTTGATGTTTCTTAATTCAAAATACCTTAAGATGATTAGATACTTAATTAAGAAGATAACATCTTTAACGAGTTTTTTCACGCGTGTCAAAGAAATTGTAGACTTAAATGAATCAGGTCACATAAAAATAAGACATTGTAAAACAATGTATGTTTTGACAATACATTTTCGCTTTTATGAGTACCTACACTACATTAGGTGGGGGTCTTTGTCCAGCAGTGGACGTCGTTGGGCTGATAAAATGATGATGATGATGATGATACTAGATTCTGCCCACGGCATAAGGCTGCCTTTTCACCAGAGATGTGCAAGGATGTGATGTTTATTATGAACCACTAGAATCGCTTCATTTCCCTGACGTCAGGTAAATGAAGCGAGCGAAAATTTTTTACCTATAAAGAGGTAGCTTATTCGAAAAGATTGAAAAACACTGTTGTAAATGAATAATTCAATTATTTTTAAGGAATCCAATGTCTAAGTTTTATAATAAAATTCAATCATTGTGTTTTTAGAAAGTTATTAAGACTGCGTTATTTAAATATTGGTCATTTTAAGTTGTCTTCCACTATCAAAGACAAGAGTATTCTGCAATAACCTACAGTTTATAAGCTTGAGAGAAGAATAGCCTCAATAAAGTTTATAAACTTAATTGAGGCTATTCTTCTTTCAAGAATATCATCACAAAACGTCAAGTTCAATAAAGCCTTTGCATTTAATAACATCCCCGATAGCGAAAGATAAATTATACCACTGTGTTATTTTTAAAATAAGGATAGAGATATATCACTCAATGCACACACACGAAATTATATTACTGTTTAATAAAGTAACTTAAAATTTAAATACACTACATTCAGCGAGCGTTCCACAAAACCGCTCGCTAATGGAATTTATTAAATACGATTATAATATCACTTTGTTTAAACCGCATTCACTTTCGGAACTTAACCATTTTAATTTGGTAGGTAATTACTTTCACTGTATCGATCTTTACGTTAGTTAAATTCATTGTTCTATAATTTAATATTGTCTATTAATGTGTACTAGGGTTCATGATTTCTCGGGCTTTTCAATTTCTCGGGTCTCGAGAATTCTCGAGGCTAATTTCTCGGGTCTTCTCGGGTTGTCGAGAAATTTACATTTACGTACGTTTTCTTATATTATTTGGTTCCAATAACGTCAAAAAATTCAGTGGTTTTCCTTTCAAATAAAACTATCAAATTAATTATAAAGCTTTTATTGATTATATTTTTTTTTTTATTGCCTGAAGTGGCAGACGAGTAAGCGGCCCACCTGATGGTAAATGATTACCGCCGCTCATGGACGTTGGCAATGTTGGGGCACAGCCAAGCCGCTGCCTACCTTTGGAGAATAGCTCTCTTTAAACCTCGTTTGAAGAAGGACATGTCATAGCGCTCAGGAAACACCGCTGTGGGAAGTTCACCCCAGAGCCTGCACGTACGTGGGAGGAATGATCGCTAGAACCTTACCGTTTTTGACGGTATGGGCTCCAGGTAGTGCGGGTGAAGCCTACAGCGGCGTCGAGTGGTGCGATGATAGAAAGGCGACGATAGCACCAAATCTAGAAGTTCATCGGAGCACTCCCCATGAAATAATCGATAGAGCACGCAGAGTGACCCAAAGTCTCTCCGTTGCTCTAACGATTCTAAGTTGTCCGTCAGATTGGGATCGCCGACGATTCGAACAGCCCGCCTTTGGAGGGAGTCAAGTGGGTCGAGCTGGTATTTGGGAGCTCCTGCCCAGAGGTGAGAGCAGTACTCCAAATGCGGCCGAACCTGTGCTTTATACAGCACAAGCCGCTGCTTAGGTTTGAAGTACTGCTTCGCTCTGTTCAGGACACCCAATTTTTTGCTCGCCAATTTGGCTTTGTCCTCCAAGTGACTCCCAAACTGGACTTTGCTCGAGATATTAACGCCGAGGATCCCAATACTTTCGGACAACGGGAGAGATACTCCTTCAAACTGAGGCGCCATAACAAAATTCAAAAACATTAATCTTATGAATAAGCTAATTAACTTTTTTTAACAAAATACAGAAATAATATTATTCAGACTCATAATTATAATGACAGCACTATTTTTGGCTGGTTAGACAGAGACAGGGTAAAATCTATAACAAACGCAATTCAAATATATGTAATAAGAACTTGGAGTAATATGTGATACACACACACACACACACATTACACAACTGGCAATATTAGTCTCACAAATTTAAAATGACACATTAATTAATTTCAAATTACTTACATAAGAAAAACATATCAGAATAATTAAAAACTAAGCTTGTGTATTGTTGTTTTACAAAAATAGGAAATATAATTAGACTAAGTAGTATAATTAATGTATCGTTAGTTATTTTATGTATTAAAGTTTGAGTAAAAATAATAGAAAAGAACAGATAGGTACTAGTAAAATTTAAGATCATATTTAGATTATATTATTGATAAAAATAATATGAAAAATAAAGCCACGCTGTGTCAACAAAAGTGAAAAGACTTACCTGTTTGATTTCAATTTATCTCGAATCTGTGAAACACTCACTAGGTACGTAAACTATACTCTGCTAGAGTCGAAACACGAAAGAACGTGTAAAAACGACGCCGCAGAGCGCTTGCAGCGAGATCAAAGGGTGCTGCTGCGCTTTGGCCCGCGCCACCACGCAACACAACAAACGGCGATTTAATTTCTGTATGGGTACATGATTTCTCGAGCTCTCGACTTTTCTCGAGCCGAGAATTCCCGGGAATAAACCCTAATGTGTACAGAAGACCAATGATTGATTCACAAAGCAAACTGAACTAGGTTTTAACCAGGAAATAAATTTCGACAACAGCACGCGTTCCTGGAAAATTGTATTTGCAATTAAAATTTATCATATAACTCAACTATCTCAAAGAGGATTTTAATTGAATTTATAGCCCTTAGTAAATTAACATTTAATTTACGTTGAGAAAAATACTAAATAATGTTGGTTCAGTGCTTACATAATGTTTCTATTTCAGATATCAAAGTAATTGGTATCACAATACCATTAATTTTGCAAAAGATGTAACTCACCAATATGACTCTATAGTGTTTAAATTTAAAATGTATTAAACAATTCCATTTCTTTTTTGGCATAAGCTAATATTTAAGTTATTTATTATAAAATAGCCTTCTTACAGCAATAGACTTTTATAATCTGATGTTTGTTTCAATAGCTCATCGAATATAATACCCTAGAAGAAATTATAAGTGTATGTCTGATCCACCAACACGCATTAGGCCAGAGTGTGTGGATTATAGCCTAAAAACCCTCTCAGCTCTCTATTAGAAGAGAGAAGATCCGAGCCGAGCAGTTGGACATTAATGGGCTGCTAATCATGATGGTGATATAAAGTACCCAAAACTTAAATAACAAAAAACTGTTATATAATGCTCCAGTGTACTATTTGTTTGAAAAACAAACTATTAACTACTACTTAACAATTGGTTTTATTTGTATTTAGATTTTTACTGATGTTATTTTACACGCGTATAACTTACATATTGCCATATAAAATACAGTACGCAGTAATACAGTTACGCATAGACATGTGCACTTGGCTAAGCGAACTGCCCTAAACCACTGGTAATTAACAACTGTGTTCACCACGCGTACCTACCTATCCCCACGTCAGGCAATATGTATAATGTAGTTGACATATAGGACATAATTGATTCCACAACTTGGGATTAAGAGGGAACGCGGCACACGAATTCACACGATTCTTCATAGAAACGTATTCCCCTGTTTTCTCCCTGAATAATGCCTACAAAGCAATTTTCAAAAAATTCCAGGTCCGCTGTAGACATGTCCCTATCATTCCCTTTTTTTTTCAAAAACTTATCAGTGAAGAAAATATGACCCTCCAAACATCGCTAGAATTGTCGTATTTTTACTGTCGTAATTAGAGGATTACCAGAGGAATTCAATAGAATACGACAGCTTTTTTTTTTATAAAAATTTTCGAGGATAAAACAGGGGAATACGAAACGACAACCCCGTAATTTATTTTTTCTTAATATCTGCCTGAGCTACAATTGTCTCTATCACACTTTACAGTTGCAGAATTGAGTTAATGGCGAAGCGCGACGACAATATAGTTTCTATGAATACCTATCTTTCAAATTCCTTACTGATCGCGTTCCCTCTTAAGAGGGAAGGGTTGTGTGTCAGTTTGGTTAACGATATTTAATTGATATGCATTAAATGGACACATAAGTGTTTGTATCTACATGGAAATAATGAGGGATAATAAAATGCAATCGGTTTACGTTCTTTGACTCAATGCGAGCATTAATTTAGTCTGTCGTATATTTAATTTAGCACACAAACTAATGCTGTAGAGCTATTGAGATTGCGTGTTTCTATTGTTATAATGATACGTTTGAGTTGGTATTGTCGGTACATCCAATTTAAACATAATGTCTGTCAATGCACCCTGTTTTTTAAAAGGCTATGGATTTTTACTGCGGCCGTAACTATAAATGTGAGTCCCTACGTCGGCTCGTTAGGCGTTGTGAATCAGGCTTTTATAATTAAAATTTCACGCAGATAAACCTGCGAAGGGTAGCTGAAACATTGTGACTCAACAGTCGTACAGGAAATATCTACCTTTAGTCTAAGGGCCTGTTTCATCACTGCCAAATAAGTGCTGGATAGTCTATATATGAAACTAAGAAGTTAACAGATTATTGACGTATTTTTCATATAAAATCTGCCAAAAAAGTCTCAGCACAGAGTATTAAATAGTTACTACGTATCTCAGGTAGTTTATTAGACACTTATTTGCCGGTGGTAAAACAGGCTCAAGCAGCCTTTTTACAAAATACAGAATAAGCATTAAACCAGGTTTAAATTGACAACTTTGACATTAAAACAATGGCTTAAGTCAATTTAAACCTGGTTTAAATTGTTGTCCACATTTTGTAATAAGGGGGTAAGTGTCTAACTCTTAAGTAATAACATGTCAAACGACGTTTCTATTACATATATACTCGTACAACAATTTCGTTTCAATTATTTAAGTTAATACCTATATATACATTGCGTCATTTTTCAGATTACTAAACTATTATACGCTAACACCTTGTTTCAAATCTATACTAATATTATAAAGAGGAAAGGTTTGTATTTTTGTATGTAAAGAATAAATTCAAAAACTACTGGACCGATTTCAGAAATTCTTTGCCATGCCATTAGAAAGCTACATTACCACTGAGTAACATAGGCTAATTACACCACGCTGCGACCAATAGGAGCTGAGCAGTGGACGAATAAAAATCGATGAGAGCGAAGCCCCGCGTGACTTCTAGTGAAATATAAATTCATTTGAAACCGCTCGTGCTGCAACTGAACAAAGTTTCGTTCAACGTGCGACTCTGCATTCGCAAACAAATGAGAAACGTATTCATTCACATTTTGTGTTATTAGCTAGCCAAAGCAGTTTTTTCTAATGAACACAGTCCAAACAGAATTTAACTATAGCGATTGATCGTTTCGTTAATGGAAGTCGGTTAGGCTTTGAGCTGATATACATTATACATATGATTATGACCCAGCTTTGTTCAAAAGTTGTCAGACAGTCAGTACTTCCATAACAATATATTGAATTAATAAACGCAAAAACATACCAAGCTATGGCCTAATTTACGTAATAACCTTTGAAGTTTGTTACCTGTTTTTATCAAATACATAAATTATTATGTGAACTGCCTCAAGTCTCACAATAACGAAATATTGATCTCTAATAATTATATCCCACAGTAGTTTAAATATTCCGTTAAACTATGTATGCTATTGGCCTCCACTAAAACAATACGTTTGTCAATGTTTTACTTATATTCAGGCGGTTTTCATAAAGAATTAGCTTTCACTAGACTTTTCAAAGCAACAATGTAGAGACATTATTAGATTCGTATAATACATATAATAGCAATAGCCTTGCAACGCGTTCTTTTTCTGAAGGCTGTGGTGGGGTTATCTCACCTATACGAATATAGAAATAGAGAAGAGGTGACCCGAGCCCAATTGTGGGAAAATAATGGGTTGCTGATACGAGTATAACGTTCCTTAGCAAGAGGGTGAACGACAGGCACAAATATTTTCAAAGCTATATAATATAAGATTTACTTTAAACGCTTTTTAAAACATAATAGCAATAAGGGTAAGGGTAGCAAACAATACACGACTAGATACTCGCGACTGAAGTTTCCAACATTATTATCGGTGATTTGAGTATCCTTGTGTACGAAGGACCTTAGTGTGCAAGTATAAACGTGATACAATATCGTTTGAAAGTTTGGCGCAGGTATTTTGAGCGAAGCAAATAGACACGCCTAACTTTAACCGATACTTTCTAGACGGGGGGGTAGTACTTTCAAGATCTAACGGAAAAACGTCGTACGAAAAAATTTTGTACGAATTGAAGGATATAATTGCTTAATTTGGGACTAGATGGCGCAATTTGAATATGGTGAAATATTATTATATTATATCATTATTATATATTAAAATCATATTGATATCCAAACAACTGTGACGACAAATTTTAATTATAATAATAAAATATTCTGCCACATTCACAGCGCCATAACAAAAAGACTTAATATTTTCAGATGAGAACAAACTATATAGTCGAAAAGTAAAACTATATATTATGCTGTACGAAAATACCACGAAAAACAAATTAACATGTATCAGTCCAGTGAATAAAATGAATCCACCATTACCACACATAAAGGATATCGGTGGTAAAAGCGAAAATATATTCTTTTTCAATGTTTATTTTCCAGTATATTTTTTCTACCATGTTGAATTGGGAGTTTACTATAAATATTTTGGAGGAAATAAACAAAATATTTTATTTGAAGCCAACTGATGTTATTCAATGAACATTATTTTATGGAAAATAATTAATCAGCGTTATATCAGTTGCTGCGCTACCAATGGTAGTTCTAATTAACTTCTCTTTCACTTATATAACAAGTTCAATAATAAGTAAAAGTACGGCAATAGTCAGGCTAGGCCACTAATTGATTTACAATATACAAAGGCAAGATAATGTATAGCAAACCATGAATACTTAGCTATGTACTATTTCTGTTTCGTCAATCTGTAGTAACCGAAAACACCACTAATGTATTAAGACGTCATAATACAGATACGATTTATGTACGTTAGTAACACGTTACCTCTTTATGGTGGGACTATGTTTAATAATAAAATAATACAAGTAGATGCTAACTGTCAACTACTTGATCCTACTTATCTTATTTTAATCTAGACACCTATCATCAACTTTCAGTTACTGCAAAGGAACACTTTTGATGAACAGTCTTATTCCAGCTGAAGTTCAATAATTGAATAGATTAACGAACTGATCACAGAAAACTTATAACAGTTTCCTCTTCAAAACGTTTGCAAATTTAATGAATCGATTTATAATCGCTCACCGACCGTACTTGGACTAAATGGATTTGGAATAAAAATATAAGACAGTCTATAATGTTGAGAGCTAACTAGTGAGTCCGAACGTCTACAAGGCTATGAGTCCGTATGGAAGTGACGTAACAAATTTGTGACGTAACATGGCAAGTTCAATGCCATGTATCACCCTACAGAAAATCAGATGGTATTTTCATGTTGCCTTTCGAGCACCTTAAACTTGCAAACTGTAAATGGGCAGAATGGATTTCTTTATCTATTGTATATTTTGATGCAGTCAGGTATTAATTTATTTAAAACGGACACATTGTTGATATATTTTCTTTTTTAGAAAGTATTTTTTAAGAGCTGAGACTCTTGTGTGTGTGCCATCATCCATTCTTATTTGAGTATACATAATAATGAAGTCTGTAGGTATGTACACCTTCTAGTTGAAAGCTTTTAACGTTAGAGTTTGTATGTTGGGAGCGGTTCTCCACTGCCTTGTGATTTAAGTGGGCGTTGAGGGCACTCATCAGGAAACCACAGGGCACCATCATGGCACAAGTTCGTATATTGCGTGGCTTAGCGCTCCGATACTATACTATTTATTTATGTGTTACTGTTATGAAAGATATTGTCCCTGTCATTTCCTATTTTGTTAAAGTTTAACAGAAGCCATATATTGTCGGCACATATTCATAAATCTATGTAACCATGCTGATATTACAGCGTAGTTTCTAATAAGAGGTCTCTTACCTCTACACAACCAGAGAATCCTATAAAGAACGCAAAAATAATAATAAAAGTGTATAATGAATATTTATACTCAACATTTCATATAATGATCATAGCAGCTTTCCAAGCTTTAATATGTCGGGTTAATCATTTAAAATACCAAGTCACAAATGTAGTTAAATCACCCGTATAACCACGTCTGACGTCTTTGATAAGGTTTAAGCTAGTAAGCTTAGGGAACTTCTGGGGAATTAAAGTTTCTTCTTAATAACATATATAATTAGTATATGTGCAAAAAGAAACCTGAACTTTACAAAGCCAATTAATTAACACATTTCTAATAGAAGTACTTTCTAAAACAAGTACCTATGCTGTAAGTCAAAGGTTTTAAGGAAAAAAAAATTGTTTCCGAGAATTTATATTATCAAGAAAGTGACGACTAAGTAGGTAAAGAGCTTAGTACTTTACAAAGAAATAAAAACATCTTGAAAATAAAATTGTGTTTACAAATTAATTAGTTATTTATTATCGCGGTCACGGTTACCTTCACAGCTACCGCACAAAATGTGTATGTAACTGTAGTATAGTGATTTAACACACACATACTATACACACACATAAAAATGTAAAATATATAAAAATGTAAATTATGGCGGAATTAGTTTTTATAGTTAGTTTAATTCAGGAAAAAGTGGTATTTTAATAAATGGATCTGCTGCCCTTACTATGATATGGTTAGGCCAAATCAATATTTATCAATATAATATATCGGTGTTTGACGACTCAGCAGCTGAACGGCTACTTCATGTGTGTAGCCGTTCTGCTGCGCTACAATTACCGTTAAATAAAATAAAATTATCTACAGCTAGATCCAATGATACAATTTTGTGTTTGAACTGAATCATGGTGGATGAATCATCAGACAATGATTCAAAGAGTAGATATACCTCTATAGTATTAATTAGTTTCTTGTGTATTTAGTTTTTTTAAACCTTTCATATTTTGCTTGTTAACTGGAGCTAATTGGAGTGACTCTAAGTAACTGGTAACTGTGGTGAAATCTTGTCCTGCTTGGTGCCAGTCACAGTATTTGGTTTTTAGAATAGTGCAAAACTATGGACCACTCTTGTTACCCCTACGGACCACCAATGGTCCGCGGACGATAGTTTAATAACCGCTGAGCTAGATATTTAAAAGCATATTATGCTCTTTAGGTAACAACGTACTATTTGCTTCCTGCCCTTACATTACCCTAATTTGACACTTGTGTACACGCACTGGATTACGTTAGTTGTAAGTAAATTATACCATTCTCCTTTTAGCCGAAGCAAAGTTCGTAATATCATCTACATTAAGGATTCAATCTGATTTCAGTTTATGCCGCAATTCTGGAGGGATATTACACTTCAACGTAGGTACGGTACGGGGATAAAAACAATAGCGTACGGATGAGATGCGAGCGCTGAGATGCATGTGCGGTACAATAAGTTTGGGAGAACTTAATAGGTATGTACGAAATACTAAAAGTGGCGTCATTGAGGTGGAATAGTTATAATAAATGAATGTAACATAATTTGCCGACGATCCATCTTAGATTGTGTAAAAAATAACATTTTGTCGTTTCTTCCAATCGTAACTTTTTACTTTTTTTACTTTGCGCCTTTTTGTTAGCTGCTTGAAGTCTACACTTGAATGAAGTAAGGGTTAACTTAAATATTAAATACAGTGGGTTATTCAGAATGCGAGCAAAGGTAATTATATACAAGGTTCAGACATTTAAATGACTGAATCGATCTAAAACAACAAAGGCCGTTATTGATCGACAGTGAAGCATGTGATATAAAATGCATGACTATGAGCCAACTAGGATTTATGTATATGACTACGTAACGTTGCGTGTTTAACAGCTCACATTGTAAATTAATGATGATACCTTCATATAAAATAATGATTTGAGCCGGTTGATAAAAATTTTACATACCCCACGATTTTATATTTCTGATCAATGCCCTAGCTTCATGAGGAGAGTGGTGTGTTGACTGGTACTTAAGACCTACCCATTATTTGTTATCATTTAGTACATTATCCACATCAAGATATTTTTTTTCCAATAAAACCGTTTGAAAAATGTTTACTTATTTAATTTTTAAACTTTTAGTCTTTTTTTTTTCAATGTGTACTCTATTTTACTAGTCAAGCCATTTTATTTTATATTCATACTGAGGGAGTTATGAAAAAATATGAAATCCACTAGTTTGTATATACATACAATGATATTGATTAAACTATAAAGTATTTTTAACAAAAAAATATTAAAACGACTTCAAAACAGTACTAAAAAGCGAAAAATAATTCCAAGGAAAAAATACCTACCTACCTGATTAAAGTATAATACCCTATTACTAATCTGTTTGAAGTCGGGTTTGAGGTCGAATACAACTTACAGTTTATACATAGATGTGATATTTAAAGAAATAATCTTCTTACTCCTAACCGTTAAGGAGTTTACCTTCCAGTGACAGCTCACCTGAATATCCTACAAGAGTACAACTATCGGTTTATATGTACCTATAATGTTGAAAGAATAATCCACCAACTCCTAACAGTTAAGGAGTTATACCTTCTGTTGTGTATGTGTAAGTATTTGTAAATAATACTTGAGCTTGCTAATAACTGTATATTTACGGAGATTGTATGTGTACAATATTAGAATATAAAAGTAACATTACATGCCATAGTCTTGTAGGAAGGAAGTGACAGCGAAGATACTAGAACTTTTCTCTCTGCTTTCGGTAGGGACGTGCAGAGCGTTCGGATATTAGTATATTACACCTTCCATCATCAGCTCATCAACATGAGATGATGACTATCAGACGTAAATACTTGAATAACTTTAGAAAATAGATGAAACAGGTAACATGTGCCTATAAAATTTTGAGGGTTGTCCTCGATTTCCCTGAGATTCCATCATCAGAACTAAACGTGGTGAATAGGGAACCAATTCGGAAGTATACCCTTTCAAACAAAAAAAGAATTATTCAAATCGGTTCAGGCATCTCCGAGAAATCGACGAACATACACAAAAAAAAATACATACAGTCGAACATATAACCTCCTCCTTTTTTGAAGTCGTTTAATAATGTAGTGAACTGGCCTTAGGCAAATTTGCTGAAACCTTTTTCTGCTTTGTATGACGTTCATAAGTATCATGTATTTGATCAATATGAAATAAAGATTATGACTATGACTATTGTCATCAAAATTAAAGAGATAGATCAATCTGCCAATGGGATTGAGGTAAAACTTCAATTAGTAGATTTGATCCAAACAATAAAAGCTAATCTGTTTAATCAAAAACATTACCCTCCTTTTTGGCAGTCGGGTAAAAACAAAGGCAAGCCAGAATTATCTATCATTCTGTTGAAAAACTTATGAGACGTACCCGAGAGAAGATTTAGTAGATTCACAGATCTGAGGCTATAATTAAAATTTAACTCCTAATGAAGCACTTTCATATAGAGAGACTGAGACGTTGTTGCAAAGGGAAAATCAACGGAATGTTCCAAATTTCAAATAAATATTATGATAAATTCACATCATTTCAATTCAGGGCATCTGTGCCAATATTATTAACATAAAATACGTTTGTGCATTTATTGATCAGATTTCCTTGTAATTTTATTATGAATGTGATGCCTTTCATGCAACTTGTGGATTAAATTATAAAGGCATAGGGTGAAGCTAACTAAGTAATAGCGGGCTACACCACCGACCGCCGTCGTAATATGTTTATTGACACGAATCATTTCCAGCCAATTTTCACTAACATAGACACGTAATTTTTAGTGGTAACTGCGCATAAATGTGTCAAATAACTTTAGCGTCAGCGAAGAGAATAATATTTAGAAAATAATAATTAAAAAACCATACTTAGGTAACTGCCTTTAAAAAAAACTAAAAAGCAAGATGTATTTATTTACCTGCTATATACCTGCTATACTAAACTAAAATTTTCATCACTGTCGGGGGACTACCGTTCAGTGGAATACTTTCCGTATACCTACTAATAAGTCCCCTGACTCCGATGACAATTTTAATTTAGCATCTTGTTTTTATATCTTTTTGTCATGGCATGTAAATCACATGTAACTTCTTTATCCTTGCATGTTAGTTCAAATTAAAAAACCTTACCCTCCTTTTTGGCAGTCGGGTAAATAGAAATGTCTAGTTTGTAATACCAATTCTGTACTAAATACCTCCAAAGACCGGAGTCTCCTGTCAGAAACATAATTTAGCTTAAATAGAAACTTCAATATTATAATAACTGAACCCAATTGTAGAAAATAAAATAAATAAAATTTATTATTTTTAATAGCCGAGAAGAATGTGAGAGGAACACGTAATTGGTAGCACAAAAGCCGCTAAGAAGAGATTTTCAGGTCGGTGGAGAGGATAAGGTAGACTACACTATTCGTACATGTGGGTCCACCGCAAACATAGTACTCGCTAAGCTAGGTAAAATAGCCAAAGTAAGTTAAACTAACTTAGTTTGTTTAGGCCGATCGGAAACTTCGCGAATAAGCTAAGCGCCCCTCACCCCCTTTCTTGACTCCTCTGACGCTTTCGCTAGTGTTGTTTGCTTAGTGTGTGACGATGATATGCTTGGCAATCAACCTTATTTAACATTTTCATTGTCTACTAATTACAGAGTGTTAAATTCTTCATTGGATTTAGAGATAACATCTTGTATGATTAATTTTATTATGCACAATCATTATGAATATGTTCATACAGTAGTTAAAAAACATGTTAATGACAGCACTGACAGCGATTGTATTCGAGTCATTATTTTTTTATAAATAGGTTTTTCGATCCAAATTATGCAGTTTGTTATGGTTTCACGTGGCACCAATGACTAATTTAAGTTTGTAATACTCCTTTATTTTTCGTATGTTATGAAAGTGTGAAACTTTGACCATAATTAGGTACTAAATCAGAATCTGACTTGCTTCATTACGTAAACTTTTAATAAGGCTTCGTGTGGTGCGTATTCCTGGATGATGAGACATGAGTATCGTATGAAATACATGTTTGCATAGTGCGTTTGGTATGAATGCCCGAATTTTGTCGGTAGATGCTTTGTACCACAAATTAAGTCCTTATCGTGATCCATGAATCAAAATTATATAATCGATGTCTATTTAATGTTATTGTTTTAATCAACCAATGTTCACTCTTTACTATACTTTATTGAGTAGAGATCATTTTGATTCTTACACAAATCTTTACATCTCTTTAGGATAAACAATTCATTCCATATTGAAGTATTTGTTTTAAAATAGATGTGTGTACAAAACCTGAGAACCTCATTTCAATACGACAAAGAAATATTGTACAATACAAAACATAATTATGTGATGGTAACATATAGTAAACGAGGTATTCCAACTTCTGAATGGAAAAGTTGAATAAGAGGGAAGTTATGAACGTAGGACAAAATGTCTGGAAAGTTGAGGTACGACAAAGGTGAATATTTAACACATCAACAATCACTCGGTTTAAAGGTGAATAATTCGCGTGTTATTGTTTATTCTAGTAATTAGTGATCTATGGCCTTATGTTTTTTCTCTTTCCGTTCTGTTGATTGGACAATGTTACGTTCATTTAATCTATAAAAATTGTTGATCAAATTATCTCGCAAACACATTACGGACGGTGAGACGAGCTTTGTGCCCGCCCGGTCGATCGAACTGTGTAATTTACGTGTGGTCCCTTGGTATAGCAATATCACTTACGACACTAAGTCTTGTCATGTCTGACAATAATGTTGAGATATAGAATCTAGAAGCCCTTAAAATTCTTGTGAATTGTAAAATTGACAAACTAGAACTCATCCTTATATTAATGTTAAAAAATATCAATACAAGTATAAGATGAGTTTGGAAAGCGGAATTGTTAGTTTTCATAAAGCATAGAAGGCCTTTTATTTAAAAAGACGTGTAATTTCTCTCACATTCGAGTCATAACCCATTGAGAAAAATACATTGCAAAAAAATACCGTTGCAGTTGACAATAGCTAATCCTATCGCAATGTCACAGACGGGAAATGAAAAAAAAACGAAATTCCAGCCATTTCCAACTCGTGTTTGAATTGCGATTATTGCAACTTTCAACGCTGTTTGGCGTCTACTTTATAGCAAATGCAATTATCTACAACTAAATGTATTTCATGTTACCACAAACAGAAAACCACGGAAGAAACAAAGGAAATTGTAGTTATAAAGCATTTTCAACCGACTTCCAAAACAAAAGAAGGAGGTTCTCAATTCGACAAGTATGTTTTTACCCGACTGCCAAAAAGGAGGGTAATGTTTTTCACGTTGTGTTTGTACTTACTTAATATTTATGTAATTGAACAGTCATATTGTCCTACAAATTGCGTGGTGCGTTATCCTGGTATTTCCATCCCGGTCCGGTATACCCTTGCTACGTCTGTTAGCTACCACAATCAAACTTTTGGAATACAAAATTGTTGGGCGTCTCATCAAAATGAAGCTACTCAAGAAAAATTAGCTTGATAGTAATCAAAAAAAAATTTGGACATGGGATCCCGTACTAGTACTTATGTTTAGGAAAAATGCTGGAAAAGTCTCGATTTTGTCTTAGAATCACAAAATTCTTGAACTTATAAAACTCCAAACTTAAAAATTAACTATTGAGTGACGCAAAAGGGCACAACAAAAACACGCCATAGGCGAAGGTGAATTTTGTTCTATGACGGCACTGACTCGGAAAATAACTGTTTATAAATTGTAAATAGGTATGTGGAAACATAATTTCGTTTATTGTACATTAATGCTCATGCTTTCACGTAATTAAAATATTATTTTCTACTCTTTTAGTTTAAATTTGTACGTGTACCTAAAATATATGGACTTGAAGACGACTTTTGTTTTTTTGTAAAAAAGATATTATTATAATATATCTGCTATTTTTTTCCTACAATATAGAAGGTAATTCCAGATGATATTATTTCTGTTATTAATACATGGTTTTACACAAGATAACATTATCAAAGTTCAACAGATAACCCGCGAGCCTCGGTCGCAGCAGTACACCTACATTCTGCAACTGATTTAAATCTTATACTGGTTGTTAACGCAAAACACAAAATGTACAAAAATTATATTTAATTTAGCATTATATTACAAGTGATATTCATAATAATCACCTTAGCGACAGATCAGTGTCGCTTATACCTTCATACTGCGTTCAGCGACCACTTGCACAGTAAATCTGCAGTAAGTTATCATTTGGTAACTTACTACGTGGAATTTTCAGTATTTCAGTAATTATTTGCCCTATCGGATAAATTCAGATAGAACTTTATGGACTAATATAAAACATTACTTGACACGAGACTATTGTCACATGAAGAACTCGACAACCAGAACCTTATTTGAAATACATTTTTGAATTGATATATTTTTTGAAAATGCAAAAAAAAATAAAGGGTTTTTTAAAAATGTCTTACTTATAAAACTACACAATATGTCCTACATGTTATTATAGTAGCCAATCCCACGTATTGTATCTAGATTCAGCAATTTCAGTTTTCATTTTAGGCATCCTATCATCCAGTCTTACTCGTAAATTAACGTTGCAGTGCGACAGACTCTGCGAATGATACCAATCTCTAGTTACAATTCAAAGCGAACGCTCACTGTATGAATAGGAAGCCTGTCGTAGTTAAGGTATAACCTCTCTGTTAATTGAGCTACCTGTTTCTAATTATACATTGCATTAATCTTGCCGTCGAGATGATGTGACTATGATAAAGCTTAGAAGCAATTTGCCATTTACTGAACAGCACTAGAATAAATAAAGAATCTGCCAATCTCAAATTCTAAATTACATTTTAATAGCAATGGTATTATAAAAATATATACATAAATGGTATATAAAACGATTTTGATAAAACATGTACCTATAATTCTGCGCTGTATAGCGAGCAGACTCGACTGTTTGTATGTGAGTCACTGCTGCAAGCTTTCCACCTAGGTGCCGAGCAAGTGGTAGTGGTTCACATACAAATTATCATTATTTGTATTGTGTTTAGAATAGGTACTAACATAGGTTTAAGAAATATTGTTACTAACACACTGAGTCTAGTTACATGATAAATAAATAAATTAAAAAAATTATAAGAACGAAAGCTAGAAAACGTGCTTTCAAATAAAATAAATATAAAAAAAATAATTCAAAAACCCGACTGCCTAAAAAGGACTTAAAAGATGGAAATAAGTCAGATTCATAATTAAATACCTAAATAGCACTATCGAAATTCACAAAGTAATAATATACTTACATAATACTTTTTGGCAAGGCAAAGCAGTCGGGTTTTTTGTTTTTTTTTAAATAAACACTTGTTATTAATATATACTCGTACTTTACTTCGGTGGCGCAACAGGTGTGTTGAGTTCGGTTACTGGATCTGACAAAATAGGTATTGGGTTTTGTCATAAAATTCTCAGTACCAGCCTGGAGTTTGGAAATTAAAATTAATTAAAGCTATTGTCGGGTATACCTAACAAATTAATATTTGCAGATCTATATTATACTCATAATATCAATGATAAATATGACAAGTATTTGGATGACCATCATAATTCTTAGGCAAAAATATTTACTTTGTCAGGCTATCTAATGAACTTTACACAGTAGCGAGTATCATGCAAGGCAATTAATTATTATCTATATTGCAAACATACTTTATTACGTTACAGTGATACAATCTTAGGCTATAAGCAATTATATCGGGGTGACTGAGCGAACTAGGTACTTCTTTTTTTGATATTTTGATTAGAAATAATAATAATCATAGCACTGCGTAAAATAACAGCGCACAGCTTTCTTGAACCATGAAACGAGTGAGATTTGTTTAACAACATTCCAGTTTGTGCGTATATTTGCACACTGGTATTTCGGAAGCGATTAACAATTTTAGACGGATAATTGTATATTTACAGTCCAATGTTTCCAAATTTCCCTGTGAAGTGCGCTCCCCTGAGAAGAAACCATCGGGGTAATTGTAAAGTCGGTCAGGAACTCAAGACGCGGTAATTAGAATCCCAGATATTTAATTTATTACATATATTGGCAGAACTACAAGAGCTTTAAACTACACGAACTATTATATTATTTATAACAATAGAAACCGTCTTGGAATCGACCTCGAACAGCTACCGTAAAAAGCGAAAGGTTACATTAGGCTATCGCTACTATATTTACTTAACGAGAGTAAACTACAGTCCAGACCATGTCTGTACATGTTTTTCATGTTGTTCAGACATGGTATATTTTTATACCCTCTTATATAATAGGGTAATACATAATCTATATATTACGTATACCAGTGTATACAAACCAACTAGATACTAACCGCGTGATTGAGTGCGACAATATTTTTGCAAATGGCAACTTAAAGTGAAATGGGAATACGATGGGTGACTCTGAGGCCGTGTCTTTTGTGGGCTTATCAACTCGAACGCGATGCGGCGCGGCGCGGTGCGCCATAAAACAAACAGTCGACACCTATGCAAGTGTCCTACGTGACCAAATTCCACTCACAGTGCGGTGAGGTGCGGAGCGATGCGACGCGAACGCGATCAGTTTGTTTGTTATTTGCTCGTTGTTTTTATAGTGGCGCAGCAGTTACCTCGCGAAGTCGCGACATCTCGGGCGTATGACACAACTATCGGATCGCGTCGCAATAGAGTTCGCATTTGAGTCGCCCACGTAGGACACAGCGAAACATTGTTTTAACCGGATGAAACTAAAGAGCACAGATAGTTACAAATAAACTCTTTATTCGACCATCAATCCACGTAGTAAACGTAGTATAACAAGATTATCTTATCTGGACCCAGCTTTATGACGACTATATAAGAACTTGGTTACTGAAAGTGGATATGTTATTGGTGCATTCAAGAAAAAGGATTTAAAAACAATAAAGTGTATTAACCTTTTGAACGTCAACGTCGGTTATACTCGACAAGCGCAAGCGTGAGCCGATGATGACTATAGCCGACAGAAATAGGTCACATAAATATACAGAATAAAGATATAAATCATAACCTTTATTTATTTTATTGCTACATCTTAAAATCTAATAGCATGGCGTACAGGGAAAAGAGATGCTGTTATGGTGCGTCGATCGTATTCATAATTGCAAAGCCTGGCATATGAGTATTTGTTTTTATGCAATGTCCGTGCAATGTGCATGATATATCCTAAATTGAAAATGGTTTCTAAACACAGCTATTTATTATCACAATAAGTAATAATCTATACATATAAAATCTATATATACATTTCGACTGGCCTGTTGGTCTAGCGGTTAGTGACCCTGACTGCTAAGCCGGAGGTCGTGGGTTCGATCCCCACCCAGGACAAATCTTTGTTTGATGAGCATCAAGGTTTTTTCTGTGTCTGGGTGTAATTTACCTATAATATGTATGTATTAACAAAAAAAAAAATAAGTAGTATATCAGTTGTTTAGCACCCATAACACAAGCAAATATAATTGCTTAATTTGGGACTAGATGACGCTGTGTGAATGTGGTAGAATATTATATTATACAAATGAATCCCTATTTCCCTTGGTCACGGTATCACGGGTGCAAGGCTGAACCTATTTAAAAAAAACTTTTAGTGTTGGATATGCCCATTTATCGATAACGCTATAGGAAGCGCGGGCAACAGCTAGCAATTGTTTTATTTGTTAGATAATTTAAGATTTAGTTAATTAATTCAGTTATTAACTCAAATTCAAACTGTAAATTCAAATGACTGACACCTAATTCTAATTGTTAAACTAGAATGGAAAACCACTTAATAACATAAACAATTAACAGACAATACATGACGAATGATGCAATTAAAAATAGATGACATAAGCTTATATGTTGTTATTGGACGAGTACGTCTACACCACAAAGAAATGTAATGTCGTTGCGTCCGCTTTTAATTAGAAACTGGGACTAGCTACTTGATTTATCTTGATTGCACTGTTATTAAATTTCTGTAACGGACAAGTACCTATCTTAGCGCAAATTAAAGATCCAGCTCTAATTTGATTAAATATATATCTGTAACACTTCATTAATGTCCAACTGCTGGGCACGGGTCTCCTTCAAACATTTTGGAGGGAATTTAGCCTACTATACCACGCTGGTCAGAAGGGTCGGTATGAATTTTTAGCTGTATAATCAAAAAGATTTTTGAAAAGTATGTAAATAGTAAATTAAATGGTAAAATCTAACATGAAGGCCTTTCTAAATATTCAAACCAAACAACGGACTCGTTACAAATTGTGATAAATAATAACTAAACATGTACCTAAACTTAGATTGAGTTAATTGAGTAAAGGCCCTCCGATCATTAAATAGTTTAGGATGTTCTACCCACTATAGCTTTAAGAGTATTTTTATTACTAACAGATTAAATGAAATGAAACATTACTCTACGGTCTGCACTTAAATAAATTTACCTAATACGATTTTTACAACATCGCAATATTCGAGAGCAAATCGTTTTATATCTAGATGTTTTTGATAGAAAGATAATCAAGTTAAGTCGATTACTTTAACAAGATTGTCAGTTTATCTTGAGACTAGTTAAGAAAATGTAAAATTAAGTAACAGAAAAACCGTGGAAAAATCTTTTAAGTAATTCTTAGTTTCTGATAATACCACGATTGGACTGGTTAGTTCCTTTAGTTGTTTAGTTGTGTCCTAATTAATTATCGTGAATAATTTAATAATTCTGAGTCAGCTTCCTATTTCGCGCAATTTGTAGGAATAAAGGTAACTATGTACCTAGTCTAACAAAGAACACACAATATAATCATTGACGACTACTGAGTATAGTGTGTGGTAGCCAATGATTAATATTATTATCTAAGTACTAGGCTGTTGCCAGCGGCTTCGCTCGCGAGGATATTATTTAATCACTTTGGGGTAAATTTGCCAACAATCCAAATGCAAAATTTAACAGATATAATTAACTATATAACTGACGGAGTTTAACACAAACTTGTAACTACTATTTTACCCCCTTAGGGGATTTTTTTTTTCCAAAAATGGTTTCTTAGTTCTTAGTCTAGGTAGCCTACATCATAAAAGGTGTGCACTGACAACATTTCAGGTTTGTAGGTGTTGTAAGTTTGGGCTCCGCGTTAACGAATCAATCAGTCAGGGCAAGAGTTAAGGCTATATCTACATTATATTATGGCGGAAATTAGATTGGGCTGATATGATGATGATCTTATTATAAAATTACAATTAAATAATTCGACCATAATTATTCTATTAAGTGCCTTGTAATGTACATAATTAACGAATATATATAAAAATAATACGATAAACCTGTTACCTGTAAAGATACGAAACACCATTTTTGTGTTGCGGAAGAAACGGTAATTGATTATGAATAATATTATAACGTTTATCTATCCATCCTATCAATATTTTTGAAATATTTTTTTATCCTATATAATTTTTAATTTCCGAAGGTAAATGACAAATATGACGTCAACTGTTTTTCTAAATACTGTTCATTCGCTTTTCAAACAGAAATCGATAGCTGAATCTTCCCGTCTGACGACTGATTATATTTTTGAGAGAACCAGTACAACCTGAATAACTATACAACGAGTTTAAAGTTTTTATATCCACTCTTCGATGTCTGTCTCTGTAGTTACGCAGAACTCATTTATATTATTGCGAGAATAGACTCAAGCATCACTCCATACAATTTAAAAGACCAAAAAGCCACTAGGTATAGTAAAAAGGCGTGTTTACATAAGTTCCGCAGGGCTGTGTCTATGCAAAAGAACAGGAATCAGGTGCAGACATCAAGCAGCTAAATATCGAAGCAGAAAATATAATTTTCTTACAATGTCTAGGGCTTAGTCAGTCCTTGGAAATTGTAAGCAAATAATACTTTTTCTTAGCGAAACAATACGAAAAGAAGGTTTAACAAAGGATAAAAATAATCTTCAAACATTAAAAGAAAAATAAAACTAAATAGGTACAGATAAAGAAAATAATTACGCATAGCAATATTGAATAAATATCAAAATTAGTCGGAAACCACTTCCGAATATGGTTATAATATTTTATCATGAGAAGAATTACTATGGATAGGTAATTAGATAATATGAATTTAAGTCTCATTTAATTTCTAAAATTATATGGAATTAATAACGGCCCTTAAAACTGACAATACATTTTCTTAATTAATTATTATAAATAAAGCAAATAAAATTATAGGACAACCAAAAAGAAGAAGTGCTTTAAATTTTATTACATTCGCGGGTTTGTCTGTGGATATACAATCACATAAGCATGTAGATTAAATAAAAAAAAACTGAAAACAAAACAGCGTAGAGAATATTTATCTTGGCTCACTTTGTTCTTTTTTAAGCAGGATTGCCTTTCATTATTGTTCGAACTAGTTGCCTAGGGCACCATTCTGGTTAACTTTCTGGTCTGTGCGATAAGAAGTAATATTATCGTACAAACCGAATAAATACGGATTTAGCGAGAAATATGTACAATGTGTACATCCTACGCGAAGCTATCGGAAATGTTTCGATGTTTGTTAAAGTATATTTCATTCCGTCACTCTCGTTCAAGCGTCAACGATAAAATTGAATGGTAATCCGAATTAAGGTAGTCTTCATAAAAAATGTCTGATATTTACTATTTATTTTGGGTTTGCGAGGATTATTTATTATATCTGTGTGTCGTATATTTATTATTTCGCATTTCGAATGTCGAATACAACATAAAAGACATAAAAGTTCATCAAATATTGATTGCTGTACTATTTGCTAAAAGTAAACGCCCTTTCAATAAAGTCTTTGAACTCTGCAAATGGATATTCGCAAAACAAGGCAAAAAAATATCGCACAGCAATTTCCCAACGACATTGAATAAAAGCGAAATCTTTACGTGCAAGAAACATTCGCATATAACAACAATAGGACATTGTCATACAATGAACATGATGGAAATATAAATAGTTGGGTACTTTTCGAAAATATTGATCTCCATAGTGCGGATAAAAACAGACTAAACCATCCATCCATTTCTTGAACTCTGTTCTCTGTTATCTAACTAAAAGTTACGTGGGGCTTCGCTCCCATCGTTCTTTATTTAGTCACTGCTCTGCTCCTATTGGCCAAAAGTGCTGTTATACAGGGTGTATACGACGATACGACATTAAATGATAAGGCAGCCAGTGTTAACCCTTATAAACATATTATAATAAAAAAAAAGAGAAAAAAAAATACTAAACATTATTTAAAATCAAAAAATTTAAGAATGTTAAACTACACATTATTTTTCTATCATGACGTTTTCGGCATGACGACGACAAAAGTGCGGAACAGAGTAAGAGATAAGATAATATGAAAGAGTCAGAGATATTTAAATGAATTGAATGACGTAATGACAACATAAGATCAACGTAAATACCTACAGGTTGTTTAAAACTGTGAAAAACTGTGACATAAAGAAAATACATTTGCGTCTAAACTATTGCAAATTTCTGTTTAATTTTTTCGGTATAGCCTTCTAACATCACATGCTACACCTGGTTTCATTTAATGTCGTACCGTCGTATACACCCTGTATAACCTAACCTTCCACGTTAAATGGGCTATCCAACACTTAAAGATTTTTTGAAATCAGAATCCTTTAATCTTCAAAATTCTTTCAAAGCTTTATAATATTATAGCTTTATAACACATGCGATAGAAATCACTTGTGTTATCTATACTAATATTATAGGTGTAAGGATTGCATGCATTAATTTTCGAATCCGGTTACAGCATTTGATCTTTATACGAGAATGAGCTCTATATAGAATAGAATTTAATTTGATAATTCTGCTGATTATAGGAATTACATGTCAATCATAAGGAAAAAGTGTCAATATATTCAAAGTGAAATGTCGTCAAGTAATTAATTGAGATAGTATGAAAACTTGAATCACAATAATCTGTACAAAAAATTACTAGAAACAACAGGATTAAATGCAGACGAAAGTTAACGAAATCTATGTACATTTTGAGTTCATAAAATGTGTAGCTAAACATAACACTGGTCGATGCAGTCGCTCTTAGGCGGTTATACGGTTACATTTTACTTTGATTAATTTTTTGTTTAATTAACATATTTAAAATGAATTAATGTTGTTAGTCTTACCAGAACTCAAGAACAGCTGAAGCGATTTGGTAAATTTATAAAGAAATTGCAAGGAAAGTAGTAAAAACAACTGTGAGTAATAATTTCCCATAAAAACTATTCGTACTTGTCAAACAGGATGGATCTCCATATAGGAATTTATTTTTAACATATTTTAGTACTTTCAAACACCATGTAAAATAAAACTGTCCAAAACAAGGAGATTAATAAATAGCACTAAAATAATCTGTCAGTCAGTTCTGAGTTGGTTCTACTAATCTTAACGCACATACAACTTACAGAATTTAAAATCCGGACGTTAGTGCCATTTAAAAGCACAGTACTTAATAAAAAAAGATTAATAGACGCCAGCTATGGCTTAATTGCTTAAATTAGATCGACATTATTAGGAGCACACACATTTAGAAGTAGTTAGCGCATACTTTAAATTTGAACCGAATTTTAATCTCCCGGAGAGTCTTGAAATAATATTTTGTCTGGTCTTTCTGTTTATATTGTATAAAATTATGACGCACTCCCACAAGTAGCCTTGCCCTCGACAAATAAATCGCTCCGAATGGCACGTGTCGTTGAACTACGCGCTCGGAAAACTTGACCTAATACACATTGCACTTGACATTTTATATCAATAGTGACTATTTTTAACACACTTTATTTATATTAGACTAGCTTTTCCCCGCGACTTCGTCCGCGTAGATTTCGATATTTACATACTTAGATCTTTGTTTTAAGTGTAATACATGAATTTTCATGTACCTATCACCCCACTACAAGGGTTGAATTTCGTTTTACGTCAAAATAGATAACATTTTCGTAATCAGCGTCCCACAAAACCTTGAAAATGACATTCATATAAATTTCTAATAATTTTCCCACACATTTAATTTCTTAGGGTAAGTTTTTCAAACACCAAAAAGTATCCATTAACTCACTTCTTAACTGAAGTTCTAATTGCGTATTATCCGTCCATAGAAACCTAAAAATAACGACTAAGTACTTAGTTTTTAAACGCCTTTATCGCAATTTCATTCCCTTTGGCATAGAATAAAAAAAAAAGCAAAGATATTTTGCTGATTATTGACCTTTAATTTCTTAGACTCAAACAAAATACCTACATGTCAAACCAATTTGAATAGTTTAATTTCGTGTATTATTTTAATAGATAAGGGTAGACTGTATAATGATTGGCACCCGGAAATAAAAACCTATTTATTCAGGTAATCATGGTTTTATGAACAAAAAAATATAAAATTCTAAAATGTTTTGAAAAGTAAATGGCATCAAAAGTACACTTATTAACAACTAAGTATCCGTCATTGGCACTTAATATTAATAAGCATTTTTTAAGGTTCCGTAGCTAAAATGGCAAAAACAGAACCCTCATAGCATAAATTGTGTGTCCACCCCCCCTCTTTTGACATGGAAGAGGCAGGTATTTTGTGCTATAGCAATTCTTAATATTCGTTTTTAAAATACATAGTGCCAAAGACTGATGAGATGCTAACAATAGTATAGTTTACCCTATTTCATAAAAAACAAAATTAAAAATTTTGAAAAAACCCACGACGATAACATCTATACAAAATAAGAAACGTAACATATAAAAAGGTTTAAATAACTTTATTTTAAATCCCCGACGAAAAGATAATAAGTAGCGTAAAAACAATCCCAAGAAAATTCGTCGGGGGCTGCCAATATCATTACTGTTTCTAGTATTAAATATATATTGTAAACTAAATATTGTTAATAATTAGGTAGGTATCAAATACATAAAACTGCAATACTTTCGTTCATTTCAAGTCAGGGTATGGCAGCTCCCGACGGATTTTCTTGGGATTGTTTTTACGCTACTTATTATCTTTTCGTCGGGGATTTAAAATAAAGTTATTTAAACCTTTTTATATGTTACGTTTCTTATTTTGTATAGATGTTATCGTCGTGGGTTTTTTCAAAATTTTTAATTTTGTTTTTTATTTTAAATATTTTCATAGAGCGCCCTATCTTACTAACTGTAAGTAACTCGTATAAAATTTTAAGAACCTTGACAGATAAATAAAAGTTTTATACTAAGTTATAGAACAAACACATTTTTTTTTAATTTACTGTTGCAGTTAGTCTTATAACTTGAAATTATCATTTTAATTTTCTTATTTTAAACTTTTTAAGGAGCGCCTTATAAGTAAGCATATCATACGTAAGCTCTAGAATGAATGGAATTTGCATGGAGCTTCGACTATATTATATATATTTTATTTTTTGTTGACTTGTGTGCTCATCCGTCGCACAAAGTTCGACGGAGCCCCGCTTCGCGGGGATCCTACTTCTGGGTGGTTTGAAAAAAAAAATAACCCTAACCTAACCAGTCCGATTCGGATTGCTCTGAATCGGGGGGTGTTAAGTTTAGCTATCGCACATTGATTGCCGTAGCCGGACTGCCTTCGGCGTTAGCGCAGATTTCCACCTATAATAGCTTGTATCTCGAAAACGGTGCGTGCTATCGCAAAAATGATGAAAATTTGGTTACAGCCCGGGCACGGGATACCTATAAGTTAGAATAAATAAGGTAGGTAGGTGTTTATATAACGTCAGTCTGGAATAAACTCTCACTCTTACTATTTTTTTTTAGGCTTATCATTGTATACCTCAGTACTAATATTCAGTGATATAACAACACAAGATCGGTTTTCGGATTTTTTCCTTTACTTGTGCAACTTGTTATTGCTTCTGGCCAAATTTCATGATTCTAGGTCAACGGTAAGTTCCCTATATATTATGATCGTCAAGATAAATCGTCAAAAATGGAGCATAAACAGCTGTATCTTTTGATTGCGGTAACTTAGAATTTTGATTTTTATTTTACGCCGAGGGTTTGCAGACCCAAGTAAATGATATTAATTTCAGCTTTATACCTCTATGCGTTCTTGAGAAAAATATTCTAGACAGACGGACAGACAGACAGACAGACATACAACGGAGTGATCCTATAAGGGTTCCGTTTTTTTCTTTTGAGGTACAGAACCCTAAAATTGCATAAACGGTCTCCCATCTATGAACTGACCTTATCCGAAGTTGCTTAACCTCATGAGTGTAATCAATATCTCAGTACTACAATGCTACATGTCCCTATACAGTAACAGGTCTAATTATTTTACAGATAACTAAAACATAAGTTTGCTTAGTCTATTGCAGCGCCCCCTGGCGAAAAAATACAATATCGTGTATCCAAAAGTCATCCTCGATAAATCACAAATACATTACAGAAAACTGTATCGAAATCGGTTTAATCGTTTGAAAGATAGGAGGGCACAAAGGTTTCAACGAAATCAACATAGGTTTGCCTAGTCTATTGCAGCGCCCCCTGGCGAAAAAATACAAAATCTTGAATCCAAAAACAATCCTCGATAAATCACAAATACATTACAAAAAACCGTATCGAAATCAGTCTAATCGTTTTAAAGATAGGAGGGCACAAAGGATTCAACGAAATCAGTGTATTGTAGCGCCCCCTGGCGAGCTATTAATATAACACCTATCTTATAACCTGTCCCCAAGAGCCGCACACACTTTACAGAAAACCGCATCTAAATCGGTCAAACCGTTTCCGTGATATAAGGCATTATGTTGGAACACACAAACACACAAACACACAAACTCACAAACACACAGCCTCTCACCCCAAACGCATATACCGTCTCCGTTCCGTCGTGGGTAAAAATTGAACATGTCAAATTTTGAAGTTTTTAGAATTGAGTTGTTTTTAGTAACCATAGTTACGAAAACGCTACATAAAATGAAAATCCTGTTATTAACCCCGTTAGGGGATGAATTTCAATAAAATACGAAACAGGTCTTTCATCCATTCTGATAAAGAATGTTTATGCAAAATTGGAAGTAGATTGGACCAAGGAATCACGTTGTTCCATACAAACTTTACCCCATTTTCGCGCCCTTAGGGGTAGAATTTCGGAAAATCTTTTCTGATCCGATGCTTACGTCATACAAAGAACACATCCTCCAAGTTCAGGTCTCTACGATCAGCGGTGTAGGCTGTGCGTTGATCCGTCAGTCAGTCATTCAGGACAAAGCATTTTATGTTAGAAGATGACTGAATACGTATTGTTATAATTCTCCTACAATTCGAAATCAAAGTGTTAAGTTGTGCATTATTTATCTTCAATTATATTGTGCTTCTATGTCAAAGACGAGCACCATCTACGGTATAATTATAACTATCAAGTCATGAGAAGGTTAAGCAAATTTGTGTAAATTTTGAAAAGACGGACCGATAACAGTGATGGCATCCTTATAAACAATATTTTTTTACTATAATACACACGCACGCACACACAAATACATAACATATAGTTGCAATATAATATAAATAATGAATTACTCGTATGTAATATAATGGATGTGTAAGTTTTTATAGCGTAGGTATAGTAAGTCAATAATATAATAGTAAAGTTGTGTGAACGTGTCCATAATGACGTATCATCATCATCATGATATCAGCCCAAAGACGTCCACTGTTGAACATAGGCCTCGTCTAATTTACGCCAAAACGGGCGATTTTGTGCCGCCCGCATCCAACGGCCACCCGCAACCCTTACTAGGTCGTCGGTCCATATGACGGGGGGCCGCCCCACGCAGCCAATACATGGCCGCCACTCGAGAACTTTTTTGCCCCATCGGCCAAAAATAATGACGTATGGAGCGCGATATTGTTGTGCTATGAACTACCTATATGCTATTATATTATTGCGTAGTCTGAAAAGAGCTTAAGATGAAATAAATCGTAGTACATTAAACGGAAATAGTCAGTCAAAGGTACTTTTAACTGGTTAAGGGTTTTGACTGTAACAAATAGACCTAACTCTTAGAAAGCTCTACTTCATATAACACTAAAAACACACAAATCTGTAACCTATGACCCTATAAGCTTGGACGCAGAGGAAAGACCCTTTGTTGTTCCAAAGACCAAAACAAAATCAACGTTTGCAAAAAGACAATATCTCAGTTAGTCGTCACGCTTATAACTTTATAAATAAAGAAATTACATCTTTAACCTTACCCTATGAGAATGTAAAAATAAATGGATACACACACACTAAGTTGAAAAACTATTATGAGGTAGAATCTATGGTATTTACGATTTCCTTATAAAAAAAATATTTTGATTTAAAATTATAACAACATACACGGTTGATATTTATTATTATTAGTTTTGTTTAAAATATCTTGTACTTAATTCATGGATAACAAATTCATCAGAAATCATTCATTGGAACTTGGATGCAAAATATTAGTATTATTAAATAAATTGTTAGTATAAGCATATCTAAATAGATAAACTACTGGAGAAGCGGGCTTTCCAAACACAAGGATGTTAGCATACTGAAATGAAAATCCCTACAGCGGAAAAATGTATGCAACAACTGTTAAAACATTAAAACATTTTATTATTATTATTATTTATTATTGTACTATGGCATGTCCTCCCACAAGCGTCGTGGATTTCAGAGGCGTGTGTAAAAATTCACAATATTGAACGTGCTATATCTATACTAATATTATAGAATTGAAGAGTTTTTTTGATTGTTTGTTTGGTTGAATGCTAGGATTTCAAGAATTGAAAAATTATATTTTAGTGTTCATAGCCCAATTATCAAGGAAGGTTAAAGGCTATATAACATCACGCTACGGCCAATAGGAGATGAGCAGTGGCCAAATAAAGAACGACGGAAGTAAAGCCCCTCGCGACTTCTAGTCAACTGCGCATAAATTATTATATAAAATGGCATACTAAATCCCTATTTGCTATTTCATTTATCACTCGTTTCACAACAACGTCTGAAGAGTTTAATACAATATCGTTGTTTTATACAACGACGGTGGCAAAAAGACACGGCTCGCCTCCCGGTTACCGTTGCTTTTGTACGCCTGCAACACCAAAGGCATCACGAGCTCTTTGTCGACCCGTCAAAACCCTATCTCCCCTTAATAAGCTCTGGACGGCTACATTTTTCTGTAGGGTGGAGGTACTTCCCAAGGTGAGCGGCTCAGTATAAGCTGGTAGATATTACACGATGCGATCGAACTCGGACCGCGTGATTTGCACGCCGGTCCCTTATCCAACGTTTTAATATTGAGCTAAAACTGTAGGTGTCATAAGGACCCCTAAAGCCACAAACACAAATAAAATGTCTACTTTGCCTTTTGCCAAACTCACTGAAACTCATAAAGAAATTTATAAAAACATACAAGATACGCGCGAAAAACAATACCCGTCCTGACAGTCGGGTAAAAAGGTAGGTAAGTAATAAGGGTAAATATTGTAATCACCAAATAGTTAGTAGCACTACGAGTATAGAATGCGCAACGAAAACAGAACAACATACAAAATGACATAGAACATATATCAAAATGAGCTCCTGTTTAAAGCAAATAGACAACATTATAGAAATCATATTTGTCAGTAGCGGATTCTAAAGTGTCTGTGTGTATAAAGTTCTAAAGTGGTACATTATCAGTGTTTATCCGTATTACCCGCTTTTTTGCGAAGAGATGCTAATTTATAGATTTATTTTCAAATCTGTACTTTATAAAAGCGAGATATTTTTTGGGTTACAATTTTTTTTTTTACATCAATTGTATAAAATTTGTTAAAAAGCTGGTAAACCACAGCCATTTAATTTAAATAGGTTCATAATTTAAGTGATAACATTGGTTGAATTAAGAAATATTATTACATTTTATGATAACACGAGCTTCTTTGGGACCTTTATATGGAATTCTTCCCTATCGAAGAATAAATAACAGCAGCGCGTGATAGTAAAACGCAGGTATTGGCAGCTTGTATGCATTCCGCATCTCAATGTAGAGTAATGTAGACCCATGCCGAGTACAGCAAACGTGAACATAAGGGGAGAGCGCAACTACGAACGTCCATGCAAAATTGATCCAGACTGCGTAACCTATTCAAACACAAATGTCCATAAGAGGCAATCAATGAGTATTGTGTTGTTATAACGTAGTATGTTTCCTTTACAACTCACACTTTATACGTTTTGCCGTATAAAGTGTGCGATATGGTCAACAAAATGTGACGTAACACAGAGAAATGTGCCATGCGAATCAGTTCGCAAGTTCTTCCGATGCGTCGTGCGAGGCGTTTTTTACGAGGCGACGGCGCGCATCGCAGTTTTGTGTACACAGTATGAGCATTTCCAGCGGTGGGTGTAATAGAAATTCTTCCCTTGTACGATCGTTTCTGTAGGTATGTTGATAGTAAACTTAAAGCTCTTCGAATGAAGATATGCTCATTCTAAAATTATTAAAATAAAATTCTTGGTAGGTTTTCAAAGCTTCATATTTTGACCAAAATAGCCGGCGGGCGCGGCGGCGTTCCTAACAGTAGTAAATGGATGAACCCAAAATCTTCTTATTAATAACAAAATTGCACAACTCTCGCAGTTTTGTGTTCAAGCACACTGAAAATTGGAGTCAACAATACTTGAAGGTACTTATATTATTTTCCAATAAACAAATTTCAATTTGCGCTCACGTTTACTTATACTTTGGCGTAGTGAGTGATTAGGTAGGTACAGATTTCCAGGATATTTATTAATATTGATTGGTCTTTTTATTAATTGAGTCCAATTAGAAGAAACAAAAATATATTGTTAGTTTATTAAATAAATTATTATAATAGTGAAACCATCGATATCAACTATTGGTAAAATTCTCAAACAAATATTATAAGTTACAGTTTAACCCATTTCTTCAATTGCCTTCTTTGCTCTTGGACGACTTTTATTTTAGCTAACGTATTCATAGGCGTAACTTGAACAAGAGATTACAAAACACGGATTGTATGAATACAGTTCGTATTTAGTAGCTCACTGAATTCAGTAAGCTACTAAAACATAAGATTATGTTATCATCATAATCTTGAGTTTCGACTATAGTCCCGAGTGCCTAGGCATAGAGACGTACGCTAAGGATTTATGGGATTTTCGCTAATTCTCTTTTCGTATGATAAATTATATGACAGCTAATTAGTTTACTTAACTGCGTAACATAAACATGACTTAAGCAACCTTCAAACAAAACCGCCGCGACGTGCTTAATCCTACAGTCAGTAGGTTTATCTTTCATGTTTCGGATATGGATTTTATGTACATGACTTAACTGTAATAAATGGTGACTCAGTGTGTGTAGTAAACAGCATCAGTTTTTCAAGACATTTCCGATACACATTCGTAAATTGTGAGTTACCACAAGGATTGACGTTCAGTGGGGGGTGAGACAATTTATATTTTTAACTACGCGATGTACGTTTAAAGTACAATTTGATTTATACAGCGCGTGTATTTTTAAGCTCGAAAATTTGAGTAACCATAACATTATTACAAAGTGCTTGTAAATATTAGCTATAAATTGTTGTAGTGACTCTAATGAAAACTATTAGGTAAAAAGTGAAACATCGAATACAGTTCTTTAAGAAATACGAGGGTAAATAGTGTTGTAAGGATTAATTTGAGGATGGGATTTTCAGTGTAATGTAGGAGCTTTCGAAATTCAGCGTTATCCATAGCGTATGAGCACGTACAGGAGCCTTTTTAAGCAAATAAATAATGTAATGTTCCTTAATTTTTACTCGGCTGTCAGGACGGGTATTGTTTTTCGCGCGTATCTTGTATGTTTGTAAATTTCTTTATTCCCACGTTTCTTCCAAACGGCTGGATGGATTTAGACTCTACTTATGAACCCAAATGTCCTTAGATAGGTATTAATTTACAAAAAAACAAAATGGTGGTCTTTTTAGTGCGTTGCTTATCTGTTGATTTTTTGCAGTCGGGTTATTATAATTTTTTAATTATTTACTTGTTTATTAAGTAAAGACGTGCCATTGAGAAAAGTAAATTAAGTGTCAAATTAAGGATTTTTTAAACACGATACTGCGCTTCAGTACAGTAGATATTGATGTTATAAAAGGCTTTGATGCTAAAATGTAATTGAAAAGGCTGCGTCCGATGTACCTAAACATGACAAGCTGGAGGACTTAACCCTCGAGGAAGCTACGAAAACGATGTCGGAACGAACAACAAAACATTAATGTTGTTGTTTTAACGAACATCTAGGGAACGAGAGACTAGACGGCCGACATAAAGGACAATAGGTATCGACTCATCAGCTCATCAATAGGTATCGAGTATCGAGTTTCTAAACAATTATGCCCGTTAATGGCAATAGGCTCTTCCCTGTTACATGGGACAAAACATAGATAGCCGTGTTTGCACCTCTGTCTAACTTTTCAGGTAAAAAGATGTGCTAAATATGCACATATGTGTGTTCGTATAAGGTTGAAAATCAAGCATTGATATTGTGTAAATGACAACTTATCTGTGTAGTGACGGGTTAAGAATGCGTAATGTAACTACCCCATTTCAACCCGTGGGTGTCGTAAAAGGCGACTAAGGGTGAAAATCTAAACAGACAAGAACACTGCAAGAAAAGGAAAATTCGAAACAAAACCACCCCGTCTGGCCAGCGAGGTACCTATAGTAAGTCTAAATTCCCTGCACATTGTTAGGAGGAGGCCCGTGCTTAACGTTTACGGGTTGTAATGGTGAAATGACAATTGAAGCCATCATAGCCTGAAGCACATGACTTATGTAATTGTGTTAATAAATACTTAATATAGTAATGTGCAAAGCACCTATATGTATATATAGGATAACAATTAATTATATTACACAACATAAGCACTAGTTACAAGTTCTGTTGGAGGAAACGGAACTTTTCCAGTAGGCCTACTCAATTATAATAGAATTAGGAATGCTTATACTGGTATACAGGTACAGAGAGCACCTTTCTCACATATCGTCAGTATAAAAAGTCCAACCAGCAAGCGAACAGCTAGCCTATTAGGGACGTGTCGAAATTTAATTACTTTCTATCGTAATTTCTTTATAACATTAATTACTTAACCGGTTCGGACAAGCGAATTTCCCATTTCACGTGCGTAAAATGAAAATTTAAATTTACATATAAACTAAGCCGATTTTAAGTAGTCGGACATAGGTACGAGGGAAATGCATCGCTTTAAACTGGGTAGTAGGAAAGAGTTTCTAAAATCAAAATCAATAACCGCAGTGATGAATGAAAACGGGATCTCCAAAAACAACAGATTTTGTTCGTGACTTGGTAATTTAAAAAAAAAAAGAAAAAATGTGTGCGGTGTGTGTGTGTGATAATTGCACATTTTTTAATAGCACTATTAGAAGCTGGTATCTTCTCCATAAATTATTATCATTTGAGACATATTTCGATGTGTCAGAAAAAGGCAGAGAATAAGGCGTCCGATATTGATACCTAGAACAACAGTTAATTTAAAAAACCAAATAACCTGACTTCCTAAAAGTAGCCTCCGATAGTCAATTTAAAGCAATGAATTCGAAGAATACACTGGTAAAAGGTCTATAGGCTTAGATGTATATAGGCTGTGATGAATACGAATATAACAACACCCTGCACTTCAAAATCGGTCAAGCTATTTAGGTTACAAGAGACAAGTGGAGCCACGGGCAATACTTAGTACATATATAATTAAATTAGGCTATTAATTAGCTTTCATCTGATACCCATATTGCGATAGCACCAAAAAAACGTATGTTTTGATAGTTTGCGTCCGCTAATTGATTTTTTGTTGACGTCACGTAGCCTATGACACTCAGGGGAAAAATACAAACCTAATGACGCCTCACACTTTTAAATCAGCCAAGCCGTTTAGGCTCCAGAAGGTCACAATGAATCAGCTACCACCATGCGAAATTTTATCAAAATAATTGGTCCATCCGTAGGCGCGTGAAGGAGTAACAATCATACATAATATATGTAGTTTCGTGTGCATTTTATGAAATTTATTCCCTCTTTCACATAAAATAAATGTTGATATCAAAAGACATGTAGGATTTTTTTTACGCTGAGGATTACGTCCAGCTTTCAACCGACAATTTATTATAAAGTTCCTCATAAATAACTACAATATTACTATAGCCGTATACAATGGTAGCACTGGGTAAATCAAAGCGCTTTTCTATTAGCTGATTACTGAACACTAGGCGAATAGGTACCTACCTACCCTGGCTTGTTACTAACTGAGACAGAGACTAAATGGACTATAAAACTGTACAACGGATGTAACTAACTATAACTCACAAACATTTTATGGCAAAATGCCGTACGATTGTACGTACGGCTATCGAACCTTTTCAATGAAGGTTTTCAATTGTTGATCAATGAATAGTTTTCAATTGTTTGAAACATAACAGAATAAGTATATCTTGCAAATAACTGGAATATCTTTCCTGTAAACAACAAAATACTCTTCTTAATAAAGCCTCATTGTTGGCAAATAATTTTCTGCAATCGGAATTATTTTAATTAGATGTCTACTTCAGGTTGTCCCCTAAGTAATATCTATCTACTTATTTTAACATTACTCAATTATAATACCTGTTTGTTATATAGGTATTGCATCTAACTCGCCAACAGCTATTGCTATTGACAAACCAATAACAGTAGTCGACTTATACCACAACTGAGTACAGTGCAAATATTTTTCCAGCGACGACGTACGAGCTCGGAGCTTTCCTCGCACATTACACCCATACTTTTGAACATTTTATCAAGAACGTAACAAGACACTCAAACTTCTCTCTGCATAAGTTGGACTAGTATCTGACTCCCTAAAGTTAAAGTCCTCAGTATTTCGACGCCATTTTGCCATAAAAAGCATATTTGAGATGTTTAGTATCGAAGCACCGTTCATACCAAGTAGTGTTTTAAAGGTCGATCTCTTATCTAATGAAACTTAAGTACCTACATAAGTACTATCGTAGTCTAACTGAAGTGAAACTTCACTTCGATCACTTGCATTAATTGTGCTAAAATGCATTTATGTAGTGTACATTTTAAACTACGAGTATTACAAACAAGTTAGTATTATAATAACTTACTAGAAGCGAGGCTTCACTCCCGTCGTTCTTAAATTTGACCTCTGCTCAGCTCCTTCTGCCGTAGCGAGATGTCATATAGCCTATAACGTTCTTGGATAAATGGGCTATCCAACACTAGAATAATTTTTCAAATTGGACAAGTCCTGAGATCAACCAAACAAACAAACTCTTCAGCTTTATAATATTAGTATAGTTTTAATACGTACTATTAACTCAAATACCCGCATTGAAGATTATCAAATTGGCTTAACAGTTAGCGCAAGCGACTGCACAAAACTATTAACTAACCGAACTCAGGTAATAGTTCAGTCAACAAAGGGGTTGTAGAGTGCGTGAAAAGGAACCTAAGAGATATCTTCGAAAATTTGTTAAGGATGCTTAGAAAATGAACATACTAAAAGTCCTGACGTTTCGGAGGTGAGCCGGAGTGGGGGGAGGGGGGTAAAGGTACTATTTTTGACTTTTTGGCTTATAACTCAAAAACGGTACGTTCTAGGAGAAAAAATCCTTCTACATAACGAAAGCATCTCAAATTGTTTATAACTTGGTGCTGTATACTTTTCCAAATTCCCCACCGTTTTTGAGATATGGCGCACAGAGCACGAACCTTGTACCTCGGTAAATAATCCATCCTAAAAAGTTATTAAAACAATAAATCCATGCTTATAAATTCGTTCGTGCTCTGTGCGCCATATCTCAAAAACGGTGGGGAATTTGGAAAAGTATACAGCACCAAGTTATAGACAATTTGAGATGCTTTCGTTATGTAGAAGTATTTTTTCTTCTAGACTATACCGTTTTTGAGTTATAAGCCAAAAAGTCAAAAATGGTACCTTGACCCCCCCTCCCCCCACTCCGGCTCACCTCCAGAAACATCAGGACTTTTAGTGTGTTCATTTTTTTTTTTTTTTTTTTGGTACAAACAGTCATCAGAATACATAGTTACATTAATACAGGCTTAATATAAAGACAAAGAGTACCCAAAAGAAAACAATTTTAAAGTTACTTATAAAAATGCTAGCGGACAAGCTTATATCTACTTGCACAACAAATACGTATAATAAAAAAGAGTAAGTATATTTAGGAAGAAATAGATGCCACTGGCGGAATTACTGTTTTAATTTCAGCATAAGTTTAGATGTTAGAGTGTTCAGAGAGTTGTTAAAAAGGTCTATTTCATCATTTTCTAAGCATCCTTAACAAGTTTTCGAAAAAATCGCTTAGGTTCCTTTTCACACACTCTACACCCCTTTTTAGAGCATTCGTTGACCGGACTATAAGCACATTATGCATGTTGAGTTAGTGGGCAGTCCCAAACTCCCAATATTACAGAGATAAGGACTTAACTGCAAGAGTAGGCATAATGAACGCTTTGGAAAACTTTAACAATTTATTTTGTATGACGAATCTGATCTTTTGATCCTAGTTGTCGCTTTTATTGTTGTGTCTAATTAATGACAAAGAACTATGGGATAAGAACTCTTGATAACTGCAAAATATTTTTGTTATAAATAAAATCATTCAGTCACAGACGTTTTTACGATTGGACCAATGTTTTTCTCGAGTAGATTTAGTTCTTAACGTATTATTTTACATAAAGATCAGTGAATATTGAGGTTTTAAATTAACATCAGGCTGCGAAGAGACGGGAAAGCGACACGTCGTCGCGCGCCGGTAGTCACATAGAGCAAATGCAAACGTAGAAATAGAACACAAAATGATCTTGTTAGCTCGCACGCTAACTCTGTTTGCATCACGTAAATATTATGACACTGAAAATCTAATTTATTTTAAAACCCTGGACTCGGGCGAAATGTTTCATATGGATTGAATGTTTACACACAATATGTATGTTCAAACTGTCTGACGCGTATCTGTCTAATCTAATCCTATTCAACAAGCAATTCTTGTGTATATTTTAACTATGAATTCTGTTATCTCTGAAACAGCTGTACTTTGATAAGTAATTGTTAAGTGTCATTTTCAAGTTTCTTAATTTATGTGTGTTCTCGATAAAAACTAATTTCAAGAAATATCTTGTTGCATTTTATTATAAAGAGAATCTGGTAGTCTAGATACCTAAGTCCCCTTTGGAGCTTGTTGCCAGTATTCATTATAACACGATTCGCAAGCACAGATTTCTATAAAGTAAACTTACTCAGTCTGCCGGGTGCTCATTTATAAGGTGTCTGTGCTTTAAGCTATATTTAGCGGAATGGGTATTGAAGCTTTCAATACGACGGGGTATGAGCTTTCATAAAATTCCCTACACCACGTTTTGTAGGTTGCGTAGTTTATTATTATTGAATAGACCTTATATATGACGATTTTAACTAGAATTTAACAGAAAATAAAATAATCTTAATAACACTGTGTGATGATTGTGCTGTTAGGCATGGTGTCTAGGACTGTTTGGAGACATGAAGCAGAAGGGACCTTGTCTCATGGGCCGGTAAGTTAAGGTTCTTAATTTTTGTTAAATTCGATTTGTTATAATTAAAATTTTCCTAACACTTATTGGTTACATGTTATCACAATCACCCTTAGGTATATGTTCGTCACATTTTATAATTTTATAACGTTCATTACCGTACTCATAGTTTTTGATAGTCTACAATGAATTGTACACAAGCAACAAGTAAATATAATTTAAAAAAATTAATAACTCGACTGCAAAAAATCAACAGAGAGCAACGCACTAAAAACACCGTAAAATTATTGTAATATTATTATACCTGATTAAATTTAAATACATAATATATGTATATTGTAATCTCCATTTAATTCCCTTTATCCCCTATTCCACTCTAATCCATTAACCTGATCCATGATACTCTACTCGATAGGTTTGGTTAAAAAAAATAATAGAACTACTTACAATTTGGAACCAATCAATTATGTATAATCTATTTTTGGATATATGTAATCTCCTTTTGATTCTCTTTATTTTGATACCCAACTCGATAGGTTTGCTTAAAAAAAAATTGAACTTCTTACAATTTGGCGTCAAAAGCCCGCCGTTTAAGTCTTTTTATTCTTAGATAGATCTCTAGATAGGTTATCTAAGGACACTTGGGTTTTCTAAACGAATCTAACGATAGCCTAATTATCAATATCCATCCAGCCGTGGAAGATTCGTGGGAATAAAGACATTTACAAACATACAAGATACGCGCGAAAAACAATACCCGTCCTGACAGTCGGGAAAAAAAAGTCAATCGAATTTGATTTTTTTATAAAACAAGAGAACGGACCAATTATTACAAGCTTTTATTTTGTCCCGTCGCGTCGTCAGTCTGTAATCAAATGTTTCAAGTTCTCGGTTTCTGATTGAGTTGAAATTTTGCACGTACATACATATTATATATGTAGTTATGTCACGTGACAATGTTATGATGACATGGAGTTGATCTGATGATGGAGCTAGAAACTTTTTAATAAAACGACACAACCCCATCGAGTTTAGACTCGTTCGATTCTTCACGAGTACTTTGTCTTTAGATGGTATCGTTAGGAAAATTACGCAGACGCGGGTATATTAAATTTGACACAGTTCAGAAAGCTAATATTTTATACAAAATGCTTTTGAAATTTTCATCATCCGTTTTAACCGTAGGAAGTCCACTGTGGCACATCAACATCCCCAAGAGATATATATATAAAATACTTATATAGATACTTTAGAAATACATAAAATTAACCAAAATAAACATTACAATATCAAAAATCTGTATTTTATCTCATTATACATGTATTTTAAGTTGACCTGAGATTGAGACCTGTGATTATAGAGTAGACTAAAGAACACTTATAAAATAAATATATTAAAGTCAAAACATAATAATTTAAATGAATAATTAACCAATAGCTAACCTTTAGTAAATAGTTATTTATGATAAAGCTGACCCGACCTACGTCGTTCTGTCAAAAACTGTTAACAATCTATGAACAGCTTGAATCGGAAAATAAAATTCTTGTTTTTATTCTATTTTCCTCACAATTTTTCCATATTTTCTCACCCTTTATACTTTCCCTGGACATTCACAAATTAACTTTTAATATAGATGACAAAGGGTGTAGCTCAGTACAAAAAAAGGTGGATTGCTGTTACTCCTGGGTAGGTTTTATTAAAAGAAATTGAAAAATGCAAAGAAAACCTAAAATTATATGTATCTCAATCATTTCATTTTAATTTTTTTCGAAAGCTATTATGAGTGTGTGCGTCGGCAATATAATTTCTAAAATTTAAAAACATTCAACTACTACGTCGGCAGCGCAACGGATTTGTTTACGAATACCGCCAAGTGGTTCCAGGTTCGATGACCAGGTCGGATGAAAACAATATTGGGTTTGTAATTTTAAGTATCAGCTCGGTGTTAGGAAATGCGTCGAATTAGTAAAAAGCTGAACCCCTATGACATTTGACCGAACGTAATGTGCCAAATGTGAGGCGGATAAATGTGCCATAAAAGGAGAAAGAGGCGTGATGATATGTCTTATATTAAAACCTACTAAATGATATTTTATTTAGGTTATTTCCCAAAGACAGGAATGGAAACAAGTAAACATTTATACATAATTATGTCAGAAACGAAACGTTTATACATATATATTTTCTGGTGTAGTATCAGGATCTTATATACTTCAAACAACTATTCATGGAAAAGCAAAATAAGCTTATGATACGGCATTGAAATACAGAACGAGAAAATCATGAAGCGGCGATAACTAACCTCCTACAGTCCAATGGAATTAACATCACAAATTCAAATAATATTTTCCGGGAACCGTCCTTCAGATAGCGCGAGTTTCAAGGGGAATATGATAATTAAAAAATACATTACGACCAACTTCACCGAAATAGGTAGCCCGAAACAAAGTTCGCAATCTGTAATGTTTATGTATACTTTTGTATAAACTAAGCCGTACTCAAAAGCTTTCAGTTGCTGAAGCTAAGAGTATTTGGCGAGTTATTCGGTAGAGATCAAAGACTTCCCAATTGGCGAACTCTTGACACTCATAAAGGCGCAACAACAAAACAGAAACTTTGAAAAATATTCTCCCTTAGTGTGAGAATGTTTTGACATTCAAAGAAAGGTAGGTATTGGATCTTTTTTTGGGTAAATATTAAAAATATAGAATGAAAGATATTAAATAAAATAAAAGAATGTCAGGGCTTACTTATTGAAATAAGGTTGATATAGCCGTAGCGTGATGTTATATAGCCTATACCCAACAAACAATTTAGTCATATAATAATAGGCCCACTTGCGCCAAAAGTTAGGCTAAAATAGAATAACTCGGGTTTAATAACTTCGGGTTAATTAGTTAAAATTTAGTTTTTGATTTAGTTTTTTTATTTGCCTCTGATAAAAACTTATCAATATCCGCATAATTTTAGATCATGGTAGGGTTTACTTAAAACAAAACTAGGTAATATTTAGACTTAACAAAGTTATACCTGTGTCACGAAAATCTTAACGGCGTTCTTAAAATATATATTCTTTGAACTAAGTTACTGTTTACCGTTTTATTTTTTTATATTGATCCCTAAACTAATCAACTGTAATGGCGTACATGAGCCATGTAGCCAAATTGCCGACGCTTAAATGACGACTAGGCGACTAAAAAGCTACATATAGCCCCGCGAAGAGGGGCTACTACTTTTATTTATTTATTTAGCACAAATACTGTACAGGTTAAAGTTAATGCTCTCTTCTCTCTCTTTTGGGTAGTTTAAAATAAAAAATCCTAAACTAACCAGTCCAAATTGGTCAAACCGTTTCCGTGATAAATGGCATTATATGGGAACACACAAACACACAAACTCACAAACACACAACCTCTCACCCCAAACGCATATACCGTCTCCGTTCCGTCGTGGGTATTAAATCAAAACGGCTCTGCGTAGACACAAACTCGCTAATGGAAACAATGAGTCTGTTTTCGTTGCGAACTCGATATTTCACGTTACCTACACTCTGCGGCTGAAAACCTCTTTCAATTTGGTATTGATGCACGAACTACCAAAATTATGAGTTTGAGCCATTCTGAGATGACGAGAGATATCACTGTTTCTAAAGAATCTTCTTGAACCATGACGACAAATACATGGAGTGTTTAGTAGGAATTATTGCAAAATGACAATTAATGACTTCTGTAGTAAATGAGGAAGGCCTGGAGGAAAAGGAAAAGATCCCACCAAAAACATTTCATGTTAATTTGGTGGCCAGGACTCACAAGCCCAAAATGCTTTTGCTGCCGCTTTAACAAAGTTTTCAGATACCCGGAAAGCCAAGCCCCTAAGCCCTGACTTTACTAACCCTAAACCTTGGTTTAATAAAATATGGTTGGTGATTTCATCATCTGTCATCATCATCTTTTGAAAACTATTTTCTAACAACTTCAAAAAAGGAGGAGGTTCTATGTTCAACTGTTTATATAATATATTTTTTAAGAGTTTTTATGGACAGATATTAAGAAAAAAACAAAATTAAAAATTTTGAAAAAACCCACGACGATAACATCTATACAAAATAAGAAACGTAACATATAAAAAGGTTTAAATAATTTTATTTTAAATCCCCGACGAAAAGATAATAAGTAGCGTAAAAACAATCCCAAGAAAATCCGTCCATATAATATATAATAGCATAAACAGCTGTATCTTTTGATTGCGTTAACTTAGAATTTTGATTTTTATTTTACGCCGAGGGTTTGCAGACACAAGTAAATGATATTAATTTCAGCTTTATACCTCTATGCGTTCTTGAGAAAAATATTCTAGACAGACGGACAAACAGACATACAACGGAGTGATCCTATAAGGGATCCGTTTTTTTCTTTTGAGGTACAGAACCCTAAAATTGCATAAACGGTCACCCATCTATGAACTGACCTTATCCGAAGTTGCTTAACCTCATGAGTGTAATCAATATCTCAGTACTACAATGCTACGTGCCTCTATACAGTAACAGGTCTAATTATTTTACAGATAACTGTAAATATAAGTTTGCTTAGTCTATTGCAGCGCCCCCTGGCGAAAAAATACAATATTGTGTATCCAAAAGTCATCCTCGATAAATCACAAATACATTACAGAAAACCGTATCGAAATCGGTTTAATCGTTTTAAAGATAGGAGGGCACAAAGGTTTCAACGAAATCAACATAGGTTTGCCTAGTCTATTGCAGCGCCCCCTGGCGAAAAAATACAAAATCTTGAATCCAAAAACAATCCTCGATAAATTACAAATACATTACAGAAAACCGTATCGAAATCAGTCTAATCGTTTTAAAGATAGGAGGGCACAAAGGATTCCACGAAATCAGTGTATTGTAGCGCCCCCTGGCGAGCTATTAACATAAAACCTATCTAATAACCTGTCCCCCAGAGCCGCACCCACTTTACAGAAAACCGCATCTAAATCGGTCAAACCGTTTCCGTGATATAAGGCATTATGTTGGAACACACAAACACACAAACACACAAACACACAGCCTCTCACCCCAAACGCATATACCGTCTCCGTTCCGTCGTGGGTAAAAATGATCACGCAAATGGCAGTCACGTAAAGAAACGAGTAAATGGATAACGGTAATGGACTTCATGGTGTTTGAATTGAAAGCCATATAATACAACTGTATAAATCGGTATGAATGTTATTTCCGATGTTTTCAGGGAAGTTGATTACAAAAATGTTATCTATGTTAAAATAAAATAAAATTCACGTCCTTTAATTGGATAACACCCAGTATTTCAAGATTCAGTTGTGAACCCGCACTACCTCCCCGCCATCAGAACGCAGTTTGCAAGCACTTTACAACCAAGATCGTTTTCCATTCGAGATTGTATGCTTACAGATTTGTTGCTCACATATTTTTATCTTTCTATTTTCCTGTGTAGGCAATGGCTGACGAAGAGCTGATTTTATTTCATAGGACCCGTTATATCACATGCCTAATGGAAAAACTCAACCTACTTGTTGAAGCATACAATTAAAACTGATATAATAATATAATCATGGATGCTGCTTGTATTTTTAACGTATGGTTGGTACGTATACTACCTATTTACCAATGGGCCTAAATAGGTAAAAAAATAAACAAATATTGGTAAATAGGTCAAAATTGAGATAAGTACTCAAACAGGCTTCTGTTAGCGGCATCTGCCATCGTATACGTACCAACCATACGTTATATCCGTTGTTTGCACGTATAATTGAAAATTTGGCTGTACATTATTTGACCTTTAATAGTAACCCATTGCATAGGTAGTAATTTATGGGTTTAAAAGAAAATATCTATCTACGAGTTACGACTAAAGAAATCAACTAAAATTTTTAATAAAATAATTGGCAATAACGGGTGCTCCTTTTATGGCTGTGGAGTTAGATTGCTGCGTTTGATTACATACTTATTGGATTTTCCAATACAAAACATAATTTATGTAACTAACGTATTGCCAAAAGAAATAGCACCAAGGAAACTTTATACGCGTAGTGGGATTGAACTCGAGATAAAAGCATTGGTTACGGGAGCTGAAACGTGGAGGGCCTCCATCCAATATTTTGTTTCGAGATTTTTCAATCTGTATCTGAGAGATACACCATATTAAGTAAGTATAGACAAAGTATATTTCGATACTTTTGACGCAGTTATAATTTTTTGCGCTAAAAGTAATAATATAATGGACGCATGATTCTATTATTAACGATTATAGAAATAATTATTTATTCTTAATAGTGTAATTACTTCTACCAAAACAAATCTTAGGTACAGAGGATGAATGCCCCGAATACCAATCTTTTAGTACATTTTTAACGATTGTTTAATGGTGATATTTTTTATTAATAGATTATTTTATTAAGATTGTAATAGAAGACAATTCTCCCCTGACGCTGATAGATTCATAACATTGGTGTAAATTTGAAATATAAGTACCTCTCGGTGCTAATTAGTTTTTAAAAATGCCAAAAGGCTGGCAATTAGAAGCGGTGCAGGTACTCGGGGCACCCACCGAACATTTTCTTATACAATATTTTGAGCATTTTCTGTAAATGTAATTCCTATAGGTTAAGCAAATATCCAATAACCAGTGCCTACTTTTACACCAAGCACAGGTATAAAGTGCACTTTACGAAACCGCCCAAAAATGAAAGAACGGTGCTGAATAGACTGTTTTATTCAAATGTAGGCGTATTTGCATATACATAGTCTAGCACTACTTCTACAAAATAGAGTTAAGTGTACGGTCAACGAACGCAAACTGCTTAATATTCTGATTTTTCAGTGATAAAGTCTGTTAAAAAATGCTTATTTTTAATCGTTATTGAATCTTCAGCACAATTAAAGTTGTATATTTTAAAGAAGAAAGTATTTCAACGTGATATTTTATAGGTAGCTACATTTAAACTGCCTGTTCCGACTTTACAAAATATAAATAAAACAGTGGCAAACTTAAATGGCTCTCGGAGTTCGAGGGCAAAATCGGTTAGGCTACCTAAATGTTTTAGGTGCTTTCCAATGAAAGGTTAAAACGCATTAAATGCGTTTTATTTTATTTTTATTTATTATGCGACAAAGATGTCGAAAGAGAATCAGGAATTGCTATTAGTTAATGTTATTTTCCATGAATATTTCGAAAGCGTTTAGTTTTAAAAGTTAAGGCTTGCCTACCAACTACTTCACATTATTTTCACACTACGTTTGTGAATAAAAATTAACGTAAATAAGAATGTAGGTATACACCTACTAATATTATTTTAGTCCGATATCGTAATTATCGTATAGATTATACCAATTACATTCTTATTATTTTTAGACGTCCTCAACCAAAATGGTATTTAATAATCTATTTAATTGCCTTCTATAAAGGCCTCAACAAGACGACACGGTATAATTATATTAGGTATAAGCAGTTTTCTATCTCCATACTAACTGTCGGAACGCGAGTCATACCTATGCGCCTTATTACGTTACGTTATACGAGATTATTCCTAAAAAAATATTGAGTGCATGGATCATGCTCATGCTCCGCAGCAAAATAGGGTATCTACATGACGTTTGCATCCTATGGTTGAGAAACGCAGTTTTTCGGCTATAACTCAAAAACGGTGTATTCAATCATATGGAAAATTTTTGTTGGAATTATTTAGCGTTATCTTTGTGATTTTTTTTTTTTTGTTTATACTAAACTAATACATATTATAATGAGAAAAGAGTAAGTCTTTGTCTGTCAGTTATAAACGATTTAAATAGTCCAGCGCCCGCCAATTTCAGTCTGATAAAGACAAGAAGGGTGATATTTTAGCAACGGAAACACCTAGGACATTCCTTCCTTTTTGCTAGAAAGCATAGAAAACGAAACGTTTTTATTGCTCTTAGGTATTTCTTATTGCAAAAGGAAAACACAAACAAGCAATTACGCGCGGCGCACGACCGGCCAGGATTATAAAACGTTTAATTAAAATTGAGGTACTAACAAAGAAGCCCAGTTAAAACTTAAATACTTTAAAGAAACGTTCTTTATTTAACAAAAGCAAATTTGTTTTAATTGAACTAAAATCGTGTGTGTTGTAGTCAGTTGCTTTGAGATAACTATTGTTTGGGATTTAGTTATAAATATAAATTTATTGTATTACCTTATACATCCTCGATAGTGGTTTTCAATAAGTTTTATTCAATTTGCGGAAAAAATACTCCGATTTGAGGATTTTGAGGAGAGACATTTAACTTCGCCGAACAGCATCTAGGTTCATATGCATCTTCTACATTCATAAATTATAGTACGCACTCGAATACCATTCAGAAATGTCTGAGAAATTGAAGAGATTATTGTTTCCATTTTACATGAACAATGTACGAACGAAAAAACGGAACAGAATCCGATGGGTACGAATGCTAAATTGTGCTCTCTGCGTTATTTCAATACTAGAGTGTTTTACTATCCCTTTGGAAAGTTAAATCACGATTTCAGAACAATCATATTTATTGCAGTTAGATGGAATATAAATATCGTTTTCTTATTATTGTTGCAAGATACTTCAACTCAAGTAAATTATGAAATGTTTATTTACGATAAATTGTATTTACCGAGATAAAAAGTGTGTTATAGTCAGATATAGAGTTCATTCAATTAAAGATGGTGGCTAAATTTAGAAAGAACAAAGCCAACATAAAGCAAGAGAATAAAGTGAACTAATTAAATAACCAAGACAGCCATTACATTAAATTTTTCTTCTTATACAAGATCAATTTTACATTTCAATTTTGTCTTCGTCAGAAATTAGTGTACGTGTAGAAAATTTGAGAGAAGAACCAATCTGATGTGTATTGCGCTGTTCTATCAGTTATAGGGAATACCTATATTATGATATGCAACATATCAACCAACGTAATAGACTTTGACTCATTAGGAGCGACTTGCTCGTGAATTGTGCACAATTATCTGAACAAACGCTCAATTAACGAACTAGATCGAGCGTAATTAGTACTTACTGTAAGGTCAACCTGTGTTTAGTTAGGTGAAAAATATTATTTTTCCCAGAACTGACTATATTATAGTTTCATAACATGGGTTTTTAAATTTTTAGGATTTCGTATCAAAAAGGTACAAGGAACCCTTATGATCTCGCTCTGTTCGTTCGTCTGTCTGTCCCTCTGCCATAGTGTTATATCTCGAAATCTACTTATGCTATCGACATGAAATTTGGAATAGTTTTAAACACTGCTAACCCAACACTAATACGAGTAATAATAATATTTAAAAAATCGTAAAAATGTTTTATTTTCTCTGCAAAAGCGGCCGAAATAGGGGGTTGCAATTTTAAATTGAGACTTATATCAAATGAAAGGGCTTTGTTTCCACATTCCAAAACCGATTTTTATTTAATCTACGCTCCACAATTTATGAATAAGGATTAAAAACATTTTAGTAAATAAGTTTCCATAACACATGGACAATTACGACTGAGAAACATCATACGTAACTGCAACAATTTATAGTATATTCTCGGCACCAATTAAAAATATTTTTGCCCTTGATATTGACGACTAAGTACAGTTTTTTTTATAGTTTTCCTGCATCTTGCAAACAAGTTGCCGCGATCATCTTAGTATAAAAAAGTAACATGATGTAATTATTTGTCGACTAAGTAGGTATATTAAAGATAAATAAATGGCAGGTATACGAGGGGTGGCTGATATATAATCTACTTTGTTAAATAAATTTCCAAAAAGAAACTGGCCACTATGTAGGTAAATAACAGCATTCATTTGTTTTAAATTTTTTTCGTTACGAATAGTACACTAACATACCTAGTAAACATGTCGGAAGAAAAAAATAAGCAGGCAGCTTGCCGTGATTAAATTCCTTACTAAAGAGGGAAATACTCCGTCGCAAATCAGACAACGGATGTCCAATGTGTTTGGTGATTCATGTCTTCCGATTTTATTATAAAATGTTGGTATAAACAATTTAAACATGGCCGTGTGAGCTTGGATTATGATCCCCGTAGTGGATCTAGTGAAAAAAATAATACTCGCAGGTCGGAGAGTCAAGTGGGAGATCGCTAGGGATATAGGAATTAGTAAGGAACGTGTTCACGTAATTATTTACGAACATTTGGGGATGTCGAAGGTGAGCGCCCGGTGGGTGCCCAGAATGCTGACGCCCTTGATAAACAACGGCGCGTCGAATGTTGTGAGGCATTTTTGGACCTGGTAAAAGACAGAGAAGAAGAAACTATCTCCAGAATAGTAACCTGCGACGAAACCTGGATTCGACAATGGGACCCCGAAAGCAAACAGGAGTCAATGCAGTAGAAATTTAAAGGGAAGAAGCCAAACAATATTAATTAATTTCCTATGTCTTTTCTTTCTATGTTAGGTAGATTACTTTCCAGCCACCAAGTGTTAGTATGTACGAGGGTACATACTAACACTTAATAATATATAACTTGTCAATATCTGATGTTTGCATCTTGAGTTTTGACGTATTTTAATATCAGGAACGATGGCCAACTAGCGTACGGGCGACCGCCTGATGCGCGCGCGGTTACCGTTCACTATGAACGCCTGCAACACCAGGGGCATCACGAGCCCTTGGCACCTGCTTGACCCTTCAAAAACCTGTTTACTCCTTTATGAAGAACCCCATACGGTATAAGCCCTCGGAGAAAATCTAGTTCGGGAGTTTATTTCATTGACATTTAAATTCCTGTTATATATTGATATTGACCCAGCTCTCTAGAAAGAGGAGAGGAAACCCTTGTCCAGCAGTACGACATTAATGAGTTGAAATTTTTATTATAATATTGAAAATGCAAATACGTGTAATATTGTGTACTTTTCCATAAAATTTAATAATACCACCTAGTATTTTTGTGCTGTACAATTTCAATTCTTTTTTTTTTGTGAAATCGTCTTATTTTTTTATATTAAATTATTTATTGATTCAATGTTTAGAACGTAATATGAAAATTAATATAGGACTTTTGTAACTTTAAAAATTAATATATTAAAGTAAGTAAGTATACATAAATAAGTTTGTTTTATTTTGAAGATAGAGAGAATTCTAAATAGGGAACTTAAACAATTGAAATAATATATTTTATGGCAAATATAAAATTATAATTATTATGATATTTGTGAAGACCTTTGGTTTATTTTATAATAAGTAGGTATAGGGACTTTTAAAAAGACATGGTTGATTTTTTAACCAACTATTCATGGCCAAATTTGTGTTTTGATTATGTGTATTACTAAATAGATGTTTTAACAAATTCATGAGTTCAGTAATTATGTTCCTTTTTAGTATAGGTACTTACCTATTAAATATTATATGTTGTGTATTCTTTGATCTAAATAATTAAACATCATAAATAGAAATTAAAAACATATTTATAATATGTACCAAAAAATAAGAGTTAAGCTAATCTATTGACTTACTTGGTTTAGTGAAGTTCTGTGGTGATGTACTATAGTAGTAGCAGTAAGCTCCAAACCCAACCACCAACAGCAGCACGGCCAGGATCCTAGTGGAGAAGGGCCGGCAACGCAGGAACCTTATTGCCCTCATTTTCAAATCTACAATAATAATAATCTTAATTAAAATCAGCAAATAAATTAATTTGATTTAATTTGAAATCATTCTTTTTAAAGCACCTTAAACTAAATTATTAAAATCTGTCAGTATCTCAAGAGACAGATCGTTCCCACATTACATTACATATTATTAGGTTGGTACCTAGTTAAATATTAAGGTAATAAAAACTTTACTATTTATGAATACTCAATATTTTCGAAACAAATATTTTGAGTAAATGTATTTATATATTGGTATTTTATAGTTTTGAATATTGATTGTGTATGAAAGAGTGTATAACTAGTTTTATTTTATTATAAGTATTTTGCAGTGATATAAAATAAATTGCGTGTATAAAAATTCACTAGATTAATAACTTAATTGTCAATGTCAATAAAGATTTGCAAAGGTTATCTATTGACCTGTGGTACACTAGAAACTGAAAACCACTATTATGGTTTCTCCCCATGGTACTATAAGCTCACCAAACTGTGCGTAAATAAAACTATTTTGAGGAAAGTCTTTCCGTTTTAATAATAATTAAAACATCACTAAATATCATATTATGAAATAAATTTTGGATTATTATATTTATTATAAACAGATTAATAAAAAAATTTAAAACTTCTAAAAAGTTTGAAATTGATTAATAAAATATATTTTCTGGGCACCTATGTTAATAAATAAACAAGTTTAAATTCACACCGCACTAGGTAATAACTTTTAGGACTTTATTTTCGTTGTTTTAGCTTATGTCATTTTTTAATATTACGTTCAATCACCTACACTTAAAGTAGCGCTAAGTTATTAATCAATAAAAAGTGTTAAAGTTGAATATAAAATAAATAAACTTAATTCTAAAATAAAGATCAAAAGTTTGTTGACTAAAGAGTAGCATCCAAAAAAATGCTTCACCAAACGACTTCACGTAAATAGTAAACAAGACATACGATGATAAACACTTCGATCATACTTAAAAATTAAATACACTCACATTTTATTCAACACGACTTTTTAGTAAGTAATGTATACATTTTATGTCCCTTGCAATAAACTCGATTATTTATTTCTGTGAGTTAGTATATACCGACGCTTCCCAGTAGCAGCTCCAACGCCACTGCGTGTTCCATTCGAGATACCGATTGGCAAGTTGACGTTGGGATACCAGTGCAATAAATTTTGTTTCTACTATTTTTCCTACTACAGAAATTATTACCAAAATAAAACAAGATAATAAAAAGCTTTTTCAATAGATTAACGTATTCATTTTCACATTTTAAACCCTATAAACAACACAATGCTATAAATAAGTTCCTAATTTATTAAGCAGTTAGGTTATTATTCAACACGCGTTCCGAAACTACAGATATGTACGCTCTGTGGACAGTAGAATAAAATAGTTTTTTTATCTCTTTTTCGACATTGTTGCTGTGGTTTGGCGTTTTAATAATAAGCAGTTTTAATATATTTGTATTAATTAACGAATACCATATTTTTTTTACATATAAATAAAATTGTACAGACTTGATTGCATTTGATGCACATTTGATAAAATCCTTTTAATACAATACATTTTACATTATAACAAAACGCCAAATTACCTAAACAGACGTTAGTATCATTTAAACATATAAAATTCAAAATCCTGCAGGTATCCACTAAGTAACGGTTTTTCTAAATTTAACTCCTGAAGGCACCCCTTCTGTCCCTTCTGTGAATTCACCAATTAAGGGATCAAAGTTTGTATGGTGATATTGTATTGAAGTGTTTTTTATTTCGAAACTTTGTACATGTGCCCAAAAGCACAAATAAACAAATAGGTGTTTCTTGCCAGAGTACATGAATACTTTTTGGTGTTTAAAAAACATATCCTGACGAATGAAATGGTGGTATAATACTATAGATCGATATGGATATCATTTTCAAGATATTCAGGGACGTTGAATACGACGAATGTTATCTATTTTGAAATTCAGGACTTAGAACAGTGGACAGAAAATAAAATTCAATCCCTGTCACTGTAATACCTGGCATTTTAATATTTGCACATAAAACAATCTTTATCATCATCATTTCAACCCATAAATGTCCCACTGCTGGGCACGGGTCCCCTCCAAATATTGTGGAGGGAATTAAGCCTTAAATACCACGCTGGCCAGATGGGTTGGTATAGGGTTAGTTAAAATTTTCCTTTTCTCGCAGTGCTCTTGTCTGCTTATGGTTACTCCCTTAGTCGACTTTTACGACCCCTACGGGTTGAGATGGGGTAGTGACATTATGTATTCTTAATCCGTCACTGTACGGAAATCTACGCGGTCGAAGTCGTGGGCACATAATATATCTTTTCATGATATAGGTACTTACGGTACCTACCAATTCACGAGAAAATGTTGTGTTGTTGCGTATCACCCTGAAGTTAAAATAATTTTATTACATTTTTTTCTGTTTTAGTACAAATGGTACCTACCAAGAACATTACATTTAATCTTATGTGTGAACCCTTTCATTTAAACTTGTAAATACTGAGTCATCATAAATAATTTATTAGGTTTATAATAATATTATTTTACGAAATTGTTATTATAATGTTTCGAATCAAAATATTGTACAGTTTCGGAATGCACCCAGTCTGACAGACTTGTCATTTTCTCACAAAATGACATTCAGTAGGGGAGTATACTAGTTAGAAAATACGCTTCTAAAATAGTAGAAATTTGCATGATGGCTAGTTTCCCACCTATTCATTCGTTGTTATAATAATATTTTCATCATTGTAAAGTTTAACTTTTAATTATATACGTAGGTAAAGTATTTATAGCAACGTAGATACTTTTGCAATTATATATTCAACGTTTACAAAATTTATAGATAATTTATGTATGTAAGATATAAAATACATAATTAATAGTTTCTCGTTATGTATTTACCATTATGTATCCACACGTTATTGCTGGCTGACAGATAATACATTAATACTCTGAAAAATAAATAACAAATAAGATTGGTAGGTAGATATTCCAAGTATGAGAGCTTATCACGGCTCGCACACGTACCTACGCTCAATGCATCGTTGGTTAGGAAAGTGACGTATTGTGTGTGAAGTTGTTTTGTTATGAACACAAATAAAAATGAAATATAACAAGCTTGGTAATACGGGAATGAAAGTATCCCATGTAAGCGTTGGAGGTGCAACTTTCAGTAATATTTACGGGTAGGTAATCTTATTTGTTTTTAGGGAACAAGGTATCTTGTGTTGTGTGTTGTTTACTAATGAACGCGAACACAAACTGTAGTTAGGTGTATGTGTAGCTATGGATAATTATTCAGGCGTGGCAAATAGCAACTCAACTTGTATTTACTTACCTAGTTAGAATTAAAATTACTATAAGTACCAAATATTATCTATCTGTAATTGAATTTTCTTTACGCATACGTTTATTTCTGGACATCCCTACCATATAGACCGATCTACGGTTTTCCTTTTCTAACGGCGAGGCGCGGCGTGACGACATTATAGGGTCAAGGTCATTTTAAGATCATTGACATTTGACATTGATTACATCGACATTGTCTTATGCGCGCATGGATGGAATATAGCGCTTAATTCATTGGAGTGTTTTAACTATGTCAATATAAATAAAGGGGAAACGGACGACTGACTGATTTAACAACACACAGCCCAAACAGCTGGGTTTAGAAACTTGATATTTGGTACTGATTCACCTTTAAATTAGCCGTAGCGTGATGTTATTGTATATATGTATAACCATCCTCGATGATATATTAGGCTCGCCCTCCTTTTACATGGCACCTGACATAGTTGGCAAAATGTGGAATGTACCTACCTGAAGCAAAAGACCTGGGGCTATATTATGTTTATACAATTTTCTTATACGTAGGTAGTTAGGTACGTAGTAATTTACTATTTGCCTTTATTAGGTACCTTTAGTACCACCACCAGTAATAGAAACATTCAAGATTAAGACTGATAATCGTGTAGTTATGCTGTTCACAGACCAAAATATTACAAAAGGTAAATAAACAAACAATATTATTATGTCATAAATAATTATTCAGTCATTGACTGTCATTGATGTCTTTTTGGCAACTATTGCCATTGTCAAAAGACGGTAAGTACCTACACCTCTTAAGTAAGATCGTACTAAATAGGTTTTAGGTACGTAGGTTCAACATCATCATTAAATCAGCCCAACGACACGTCCACAGCTGGACATAGGCCTTACCTAATATCGAAATATTTAGTGCCGCATTTTTAGTGCCGTTGTACAAGGTATTTTTTTTGTTAATATTATTTTTAAAAACACGCTCGCACTATTGAACTAGCCTATTGTGGCGGGGAATTTACAAACATACAATTAACGGGCACAACGTACACCCAGACTCAAACCAAATATCTATGAATCACACAAATATATGTCTCGTGTGGGAATCGAATAGAACTCATGTCACTCGGTACGGCGATGTTAGTGGCGAGGCGACTACCTTAACGGTTAACCACTACGCCACGGTGACTGTCAGCACAATCACCAGTTGGCCTAGATTTAGTCAGGAAAAGGGCCCAGGTCATGGCAATAGGCCCGCCCTTCATGACAGGAGACCAAACAAATCTGTCTAAATATGCACATCTTCTTACCAGTTCGGGGAAGAAGGCAGAAGACAGTGTCAGTGCATGTGATATGAGTAGCAATGCATGTGAGTAACAGTTTGCTTTGTATGGCATCGACGCTAAGGATGGACGTCGACTAGTAATAATAGAGTGGATTGGTGGAATTACATACTGATTCGTTTACAAAACTGAAGCACAGAATATAAAGGGTAACTGATGTCGAAATTGCAAAAATGCCCGTCATGAGTTTGCGCGAATACAATTTCAAACATTTTAATCGTGCGATGCCATCGCGCGTTCGCTTATTAGGAATTTGTAATTTGTCTGTGTTTATTGTTATAGGGCCTTTGACGAACAAAAAAGTTTTGAATTAATAAGAGAATCCCTTAAGTGTGGATTGAACTATTTGGAAACCGGGCCATGGTACGGCCAGGGCACATCGGAGCGCACCATTGGCAAGGTGATGTTACCATTTTTCTTAAAGGTACTAGATTGAAAATGTAAGCAGTATGTAATGCAGAAGGTACCTATTTGAAGAAATGTATATTGAGAAAATTTTTTATAATAATAATTTGATGTGTATTTTAGGCATTGGTTGGAGTACCGAGAGAGTCGTATTACATCGCCAGCAAAGTTGGAAGGTATGAATTGGAAACTGAGAAAATGTTTGACTTCTCTGCCGAAAAGACTGAAGCTGCGGTGGATAGTACGTTGAGCCGCCTCGGTTTGGACTATGTCGATCTAATACAGGTCGGAATTATGTTTTGTTTATATTACGAGGGTGGGAAATAACCTTGGTGGTGGGGGGCTAGCATAGCTTAAAAAAAACGCCTGGAACATCAATAGCGTGTTGCCGAGATTTTAAACTCTTTTCCTGCCCAATGAGCTCTGGACACATTACTTACTAACAGGGACAATATATTTATTTCTATAGTGTAGAGAAAAATGGATTGCATTTTAGTAATTAGCACCATAACTAACAGTCATCAGTTCTTATAAAACACTCATTATCCTCATAGGTAAGCATGTAATTAATTTGCATTATTTGCAACTGATCCTACTGTGAAAATTTGAAACGTAACTCTATACCAACCGTCTGGCCAGCCTGGTATAGTAGGCTAAATTTCCTCCACAATGTTTGGAGGAGACCCCTTCCCAGCGGTGGGACGTTTATGGGTTGTTATGATGATTCTACAGGGGTAGGTCTCCTAGAAACCAAAGGCAAACTTTATTTTCCGTGTTTCGTGTTTGTGCACCATGGAATTAAATCTTCTAGTTTTTTATTACCCGACTGTCAGGACGGGTATTGTTTTTCGCGCTTGTATGTTTGTAAATTTCTTTATTCCCACGAATCTTCCAAATGGCTGGATGGATTATGACAATTAGGGTATCGTTAGATTCGTCTAGAAAACCCAAGTGTCCTTAGATACGTTTTAAGAATAAAAAGACTAAAAGGCGGGCTTTTGACGCCAAATTGTAAGAAGTTCAAATTTTTTTTAACCAAACCTATCGAGTTTAGTATCAAAATAAAGAGAATCAAAAGGAGATTACATATATTCAAAAAGAGATTATACATAATTAAATGGTTCCAAATTGTAATTAGTTCTATTTTTTTTTTAACCAAACCTATTGAGTAGAGTATCAAAATAAACGAAATCAAATGGTGATTATAAATATATACATATGTTATGTATTTAAATTTAATCAGGTATAATAATATTACAATAATTTTACGGTCTTTTTGGTGCGGTGCTCTCTGTTGATATTTTGCAGTCGGGTTATTACATTTTTTTAATTATATTTACTTGTTATTCTAGTGGACTTTAATCAATCATACAATAGCTGTTGAGCTTTGCACGCGTGTATCTTTTGTTTGGCCACAACTCAGTCCCTATTGGTCGTAGCGTGATGTTATAGCCTATATCCTTTCTCGATAAATGGGCTATCCAACACAAAAACGATTTTTCAATTCATACAACCAGTTCCTTTGATTCAACAAAACAAACAAACTCTTCGGCTTTTTATTATTACAATAGATTGTAATTATGTACTAGCTTTTGTGTGATGTTGAGGATATCTAAGGCAATCATGTTGTATTCTGTGGTTTGTAGTTGTACATTGTACATCTCATTCGTCATAAAATGAGAAATTCATTAGTGTAAATAGCTAATCAATTGCTGTTTTTATCGACATGCCTTCTTTGTTATTATATAGGACGTTTAACATTTTCATAACGTCATCAGTTAGACGATTGCCACACAGTTGTAATCTTGCGTTCCAACAGAGGTGACTTTAGTGGGAGCTTGGTTGCCATCCGCGTAGTTTGCATGAAATTTGGATTACATTCTGCCGGCTAGATGGATGGCATTAATGATAACATATAAGGTCAACATGTTTACGGCCCGCCTGGGACATCAGTTACCTACACCACTACTCACTAGCCCAGTAAGAACACTATCGAAGCAGTGGTTGTTATTATTATGGCTGTGATCTTGTGAGGGGTGGCTCAGTTTACCGCTTTCTCGCTTGCCCGTCTGGTATAAAAAAACCTCCGATCGACCGTCAACTAGTAAATGAGGGCAATAGTTAAACTAATGATTATTATTAACCTTTTGACAGCCACGTCAAAACGGTATCGCCGTGCCTTGAACGCCAAGCTTTTAAAATACAGTACATTGTTGACTATGTATATTAAAACCTTGTAACGGTTGCACCCGTTGCAGGCTACGTCCTGCACGACTGCACCTCTTTGGATGTGCACGCACTTCTTGACATTTAAAATGAATACTATCAGTACGTATTTATCAGTTGTGTTTTATTGTGAGGGCCCCACGCCCTTCCCCATATATTTAGCCGGATCCTACTACCATATGCTTGCCTAGCGCCCGCTGGAGGAGACGGTGGAGTTTTCCTACAACCATCTATTTCTTTAACATTTTTTTTTTTAACTTTAATTAAACTGACATTTCCGGCTGAAAATATTCCGACAGTTCATAATCAGGGGGCAGTTCTATGTAGTTGTAGGTTGTAGCTCAATGATTTTCTTAACTAGCATTCAGGAAAATAATTATTTTTCCTTTTTCTTAGGAAATCTAGCTTACGAATAAATCTATGCCATAAACTTAGAAATAAGAAAACATATTTCCCATGATGTATTTTTATGAGGGAACAGGGGCATGCGGATTTTCATACAAAAGTATTCCCCTGTTTTCTTCCTGACCAATAAAAAAAAAGGAAATGCCTACCTACCCTATAGTGCCTCTATAGGGTAATTTTTTTTATTTTTTTTAATGAAGGTGCGGTAGACATGTCTCTGTCATTTCTTTTTTTTTTTGAAAAACTATGTAAAGAAAGTATGATCACTAAATATTGTAAGTATTTCCTCATTTTGACTGTGGTAATTAGAGGAGTACTTACTAACATGATACTTATCCTTTGAATTTTCACTTTGAATTTTGTAGATAGTAAATCTGCCTCCGACCCAAATGAATGAAGAGTTTGCTTGTTCAGTTGAACGTGGTAATCTAAAAACGTATTGGATACCTAGTCCATTTCTCGAGGAAGGCTATAGGCTATCTTTATAACATCACACTACGGCACACAGGAGCTGAGCAGTGGCCAAATAAAAATCGACGGGAACGAAAGCCCGGGCAACAGTATTGTTCGTACCAAACATTTTATATAACAGAGGGGGGATATAACTGCATTGATCTTGACCTTCTACTTGTTCTAATAGAGTGGTTGTTTTCTTAACAGCATCACTTGTCACCTCAGTTAATAGATAAATTGCACTCACGACACGATGATTGCACTTATACCAATGAGGAAAATGTTGAAGCTCAACTGGCGTAATTGTATAAATATGACGACATTTGACGAGTGTAGAGTTGAAATATCCATATTATATGAAATATGCACAAGGTGCACGAAAGTATTCGGTAGATTTATAAATTAGAGAGTTGTTTTTGTGAAAAATTATGGTACAATCGTTGTAGCGTGAGCTGTAATCATCTTTCTGGTTTGGTTCCGTATTTTTGCATACCTAGCTTATAATATAACACAAATTTATAGGTTCGAATTAAGAACTACATACCTTAGATACTAGATAGATATTTTAAATTGAATAACTATTTGTGCAATGTTAATAAATAATTAACACGTAGGTATCTCTACTACGGGAGTAGAGGACGTAGGCCGCAAATCAGCCAAACTAAAATGGGGATGGACGGAATATGTGTGTAGGATGCATCCAGATAGGTGACCAGATCGTAACGCAGTGGCTACCGGAAGACCGATGTCGTCGGAGAGGAAGACTCCGAATTCGCTGGCGAGACGATCTGGACTCATTTGACAAGGGCTATAGTACCTAGGTACATATGTAACTTTGATCTGTACAAATTTTTCTACGAAATTTAAAATGTAATAACAAGAAACACGAAGTCTCGAACTTTACAATAACTTACAAATAAATGTACATCATAGCAGCCCAATGAAGACCACTGCTGGACATAGGCCTCATCAAAATAGGTGGTAGATAGCCTAAAAAAAAATTCATGTTCAAATTATTTATACGAAACAAATACACCCCCTTTGATCATCCCAGTTAAAATCCTGATAAGCACTTTTGCATAACAGAATACATAAATATTAACTGACTAAGTAGGAGCTAGTTTTAATTTTCACAGGTGCACGACCTGACGTTCGCTCCTGATACATCTATAGTACTGAAGGAAACCTTACCATTGCTCGAGAAGGCAGTGAAGGATGGCAAAGCGAGATATATAGGCTTAGCTGATTATGACCTCGATCTAATGAAGGAAGTCGTCGAAGAGTCTGAAGTGAAGATATCTGCAATTCTGTCGTACGCAAAGTCCACGCTGCATGATAACAGGCTACAGAATTATGCTAAATATTTTAAGGTAATTTCTATTTAGCTCGTAAACTCTTAACATTATGGTATCATGCCAGTAACGGAAATATGACCTGAGGCCTGTGGAAAATGTGGAAAATCCTTAGAATTGGGCTTTAAAATACCTTGCATTCTGTATAGTTTAATTTTAAAGAATTGGGCCAGAGGTCCGTAGGAATTTGCCCCTCTAAGCACCCTAAACTTACACAACTGTTTTCTGCTTTTTTTGTACCACGTCGCGATGGCGACGGTGGCAAACAGACGTACGGCCCGCGTGATGATAAGCGGTTACCGTAGCCTATGGGCGCCTGCAACTGAACACCAGGTGCATCACGAGCGGTATTCTCTTAACGCAGGACTCAGCAATCAGGCACGTTCCCGTTGCACCACTAAGGAATCAGTCACTTGACTCGATACAACGTAATAATTATGTTTGTAAGTATAAATATTGAATCCGGTATTGTAGAGCCAGGGTGTGGGGGTGATAAACGCCGCAGCCACGGGCATGGGCCTGCTTTCAAACAAGGGCCCTCAGCCATGGCATCCAGCCAGCGACGACGTCAAAGCTATTTGTAAGAAGGCCTCCGATTATTGCAAGGTAATTTTAACCATCTGATTATAATAGACAAAAAAAAACTATACTTATTATTTATTATAGGTACCTACTACGTTTTAATACGTAGGTATAGGGAAAATATAGATTTATAGAAAAAATAAATTGTACTTATAGGCTTTAATTTGTCAATACAAATATTCTATTATATTTACTATAAGTACCTATTCAATTGCATGAATCTACCTGTAATAATAATAATAATATTCTACCACATTCACACAGCGCCATCTAGTCCTAAATTAAGCAATTATAATTGCTTGTGTTATGGGTACTAAACAACTGATATACTACTTAATTTTTTTTTTTTGTAAATACATACATATTACTTATAGATAAATTACACCCAGACACAGAACAAACATTTATGCTCATCACACAAAGATTTGTCCTGGGTGGGGATCGAACCCACAACCTCCGGCTTAGCAGTCAGGGTCACTAACCACTAGACCAACAGGCCAGTCCACCTATAGGTTATGATTTACATTTGCACCTTTTGTACAGCAGTTTTATTGTATAATAATATGTTACAGTCTAACATAACTACTTTTTACTAAAGACGTCAGTTAAAAGTACTTCTGACTGAAATACTTATTAGTCAGAAGTACTTTTAACAGATGTCTTTGTTAAATGTATTTACGTACATTGAAAAATGTATAAATCCATGTCGGATTAGCCCTAAAAGGTATTTCTAGGTTCAAAAATCTAATCACGAAGATTAAGGCCTCTATTGTATATTATTTTATAGAAGTTATATTTAAAAAATATGTAGGTATGTTCAAATATATTTTTTAGAATTACCTGCGTGAAAGTGTATTAAAAAGTAAATATCCGTAATGCTTACAGTTACCTACCTATTTTACCATTAAAATAACGCCCTGCAAGTTCCAATGTGTTATTTGCTTAAAAATAGATTTTTTTTTTACTTATTACACACATTTCACATAGGTAATTCTAAAAAGTGTATTGAACATTATTTTTAAAATATAGCTCCGATTTAATAATAAAAATTGAAAACAACGAAATATGTAGGTAGGTTTATTATGTACAAACAGTCTTAATAACTGATTAGGTATACCTATGTTTATTTTATTTTAAACCTACCTTTAAGGTAATATTAAACCTGTTTAACTTACTAAACAAACTTGGCAGGTAGGTACCTACCTATTTTTATGTAGGTACATTGTCTTTTAAAATTATAAAAAGTACCTAGTAAGTAATAGGTACCACATCACATAGGAACATACTTACTTATTAATTAAAATGACGTAAGTGTGTATTTTTATTTGTGTGCCTAGTATTTACATTTAGGTACCTACAAAACAGTTAATATACCTAGATAGGTACCTAATTATGATCTCATCTCATTAGCCGCTAAATAATACTTACCTTTTCAGCGGTTCATACAACTATGAAACTATTTTAAATAGTACCTATATGTAATTTTGGTCTGCACGAGCAATTAAACCCATCATACCTACATAACATCTTCTTGTAGGAACAAAACGTTGAGCTAGCCCGCCTGGCGACTTGGTTCTCGCTTAATCAACCTGATGTTGATACGAATATATGTGGATTCTTCAATGTAGAACAGCTTAGGGACATCATCGATGTACTAGAGAAAGGATTATCTGCGCACGAGGAGCAGGTCTTGATGGAAATTCAACACAAGTAAGTAAAACCTAATAAATAGGTACCTAAATCAAAGATTTCACTTCGATTGTAAACGGCGAAAAGCTAAAAATAATTTATTATTGTTACCTACATCTACTCCTACATCTACTAGTACTACTTAGTCAACGATATTGTATCTTTTTTAACATACAATATCATTGTACTCAGTATACAAGTGTTTATTTAAAAAAACCCAAAAACCCGACTGTTTTGCCTTGCCAAAAAGTAGCCTTCATCAGTCAATATTAGGTATTAATTATTGTGGAAGTATATTATTACTTTGTGAATTTCGATAGTGCTATCATATTTCACTTAACTGAGCAGTTGCTACCTATATAAAGAACGATGGCAGCGAAACCTCGCACGACGTAGCATGATGTTATATAGCCTACAAAAAAATACACTCTTTAACTTTATAATATTAGTATAGGTACCTACTTAAAGAGATTCGGGGATGAATACGAATATTATAACAAAACCTTGCACTTCCAAATCGGTCAAACTATTTAGGTTACAAGAGACAAGTGGAGCCGCAGGCCATAGTTAGTGCATATATAATTGAATTAGGCTATTAATTAGCTTTCATCTGATACCCATATTGCGATAGCACTAAAAAAACGTCTGTTTTGACAATTTACGTCTAGTGTGTGTGTGTGAGTGAGTATAGCCTATGACACTCGGGGGAAAATTACGAATCTAATGACACACACACACATATACACACACACGCACACACATATTCACACACACACACGCACATCAGTAAGCTCCTTTACTTCCACTAAATACCTCCTACAACAAATGTATTTGTTAACCTAAACAGAATCTTCCAACCTCGAGCGAGTGTCCTGGAGACCTGAAATACAGGGCTTGCCCTAGTTTAGGCTCCAGTCCACCCTCTAAGTTCCTATACTTGTTTAATCACAACGTTTTCATAATGTCTCTATACTTGTATTAGTGTATAAACATTATGTTATGGTGGAAATAAATAAATTATTATTATTATAATGACACCTCAACACTTTAAAATCAGCCAAGCCGTTTAGGCTACAGAAGGTCATAATGGAACAGATATGCCCACATACATATATATATACATACGCGTGAAAAACCCTCCTTTATAGCAGTAGGTAAAAACAAAGTCGCTTTCTCTGTCCCTATATCCCTATGCTTAAATATTTAAAACTACTCAACGGATTTTGATGCGGTTTTTTTTAATAGAGAGACTGATTCAAGAGGAACGTTTATAGGTATAAAATACATACCACGCGGGCGAAGCAGCGGGCGGAAGCTAGTACATTATATATTAAACAGTCTGCTCGCTCATACAATTAGATAAAAAAGCAACGAAAATGTAATAGAGAGCTAACCTATTAAATTTTCTTTGATTTTACCCGACTGCCAAAAAGGAGGGTAATGTTTTTCGCGGTTATGTATGTATATATGTATGTATGTGGGCATTTCTGTTCCGTTGTGACCTTCTGTAGCCTTAACGCCAAGCCGGCTTATTTTAAAGTGTGAGGTGTCATTAGATTTGTATATATCCCCTGAGTGTCATAGGCTATGTGACGTCAACAAAAAACCAATATGCGGCCGTAAAATGTAAAACCAGACGTTTTTTTAGTGCTATCGCAATATGGATATCAAATGAAAGCTAATATTAATTAGCTTTAATTAGTTAATAATTGAATTAGGCTATTAAGCCTAATTCAATTATATATGCACTAACTATTGCCCGCGACTCCACTTGTCTCTTGTAACCTAAATACCTAGCTTGACCGATTTTGAACTATCAAAATTCACAAAGTTATAATATACATAATAAAATAAATAAACAAAATTAATAATACCTATTGACTGAAGAAGGCTACTTTTTGGCTAGGCAAGGCAGTCAGGATATTTGTTTTTTTTAAATAAACACTTGTTCAACATATATATAGGAACTATTGTACCTAATATTTCATTATTGGTGATATAATCAAACCAACCTACCTACCTACCTTCGCTACAATTTCCATATTTCTTTTGGTAGCCCGAGCACAGGGTTGCGATACCGCTCGCATCGCCTGTGCATGGGCGACTGATTGAATTCACAGACAGATCGACAACGCAGCGTTAATTTTTCTCCCCCTGTTCACTTTAATCCACCCCTTGAAAACTGCGACTCATTATTTATTATTAAAAGCTAGACACTGGGCTATGACTAGTCTAATAAACATCCTACCAAAAATAACACCACATTCTCAAAAATAATCATAATGTTACATAGATTTATAAGTCTAGGCAATGGACAGGGTACGGCACAACCTCTGGCGTTCCCTGTCCAGAGCAGACTGCTTGCCGAACGGTCTCAATTCCCAAATGATCCAGACCTCCGTACCTACACAATATATAACTATTACCTAGTTGCAGCTATCTCTCGCCACCTAGTGTAAATATTGTGTACCTATTATCAATCTCATTGCACTAGCAGTTACAGTTAGTCAAAAGTACAATTGGCGTATTGTAGTTCTCACAGCAAAACACAGATGGACCTATCTTTCATAAAAAAAAATACCGAAACAAATATTATTTTTAGCGTTGTAAAAATTTTGAGAAGTCGACTCACTGATGAAGGTCTTTTTCATCTAACAGGTTCTTCAGTGGATCAACGATGCACTGGGATAACGTTGAGTTGCCGGCTTACAAGACCAGGCTTCAGGTTCTATCGAAATCCCAATAACCGGGTTCAATGCGGCGCTACAGGCAGAATTAAGGATATATTTTTTAAATATGTAATCAATTTCGTAATCATTTAAACACACACATACATAAAACAACGAATATATGTAATTTTATGCATCAGTGTATTTGTCATGATTAAATTTCTATGCATGCATATGCAAAAAATATCCGGCGAAACGTAATAACTTTAAGAACTTCAGACAACGAGAAAAACAGAGCATACAAACATTTAAGTACATAATATATTTATTTAAGTTCGTACACAACAAATATGTTTAGGAAGACTATGGCATTATCTACAAGTTCTGGCCTTTGTCAGTCTTTCATTTACTTCTGTTTGATTCAATAGACTGACCAGAAATAGATTTAATAAGATTTCCGTATTTATTCTTCTTATTTCTATTGTTTACCCGCAATGTCAATCACATAGAATTTACTAAAACAACACAGATGAAACTGATTCGTTTATAGTTTGACGACATCAAAAAGTGTTAACATACAACTACGCGAATAAATAAAGAACCCAGTATTTAATAACCAACTCTTTATTATACACCATTTACATTATGCATTCACTCGTTTGGTTTCGCAGTTAAACCAATTTTACCAAATTTTCATTAAAAGTTTACAATTACTACTTACATTAGTTACGCACACTAGGCACAGAGTCCTAGCAGACAGGGCTCTAATCGGCCGATAGTTTGGGCGAGTCCCGGGCGCACTTGGCAAATTACTTTTGCCCTTACATTACTTAGAGAGGAATTGGGCGCACCGTTATTAGGTAAGTACGTGAACTTGCATTCATCTTCATACTAATTTAAAACAAAACGAAACTATCGGCCGATACAAAATTTTCAGTATGGGAGATTGACTGATAACCTATCTTTTTCTATTTCGAAACAAAAGAATAGGATTTCAAAACCTGGGATACTTCCTATTGACCTATACATTATAATCAAGGCATTTGTCGAGAGTGTGAACCTAGGGTCTTACAACACAAATACGGGTAAAACGGAAAAATCTTGCGAGTACAAACTTACTTTGAATTGTAATTCACTTATGTATTCATTTATTTAGGTACTTTGGAATGTATGTGAGCACATGCATTCAGCGACAATATTACAATAGTTTTTGGGAAAACAACACTATTCATGGTACGATACACTCTTAACGCTAATTATTCAACTCGCACTAAACCGCTTTATTTTATTAGCGGATAAACAAATAAACAACTTTAACAAAATTATTAATTTATTTACAATTACATAACATTTTAAAATTTACTGAGTAATAATATTGTTCGCTAACTTTATGAAACAGTGAATTAATTATTAAATGTAAAATATAAGTTTCCAACGACTTTCTCACAAGGGAATGATCTATGAGTTTTAACATATTGACATCACAGACACAAAACCACCGCACAAAAGTGACAAAGTTTTGTTTCGTGTGAGCATTGAGCCTCCACCACGGTATGTGGTGTACGGTGAAACATGACCATATACCACTGCGCCATACGCCATATATACAAATTTGTTAATTAGCACTATAATTATATACATATATATACTATAATTATAGGCAGCTACATAACAGACTAGTAACGTTACAGTTCTAGCAATATTTTACATTTCTACGAGTATATATATATTATACCTAAATTATTCACAATAATTAAAGTGGAGCATTTGGTAAGCATGTGGCTGTAAGCACGTGCGAACATTTAACAACACGTATGACATGTGTTAGTACTGAATATATCTTTAATTTATAACTTAGTCCCCTATTTTTACAAAACTTGTATTATGCCGTAAAGAAAAAAGATTAAGTACCTTATATGACTGGACTTAGATAATTTTAAACTTAGTTGATAGCATAATATTTAAATAATTGATAAACAAATTTAAAATGAAAATTGTAAACGGTTTATTAAGACATCACAATAAATGATCCTTTATCTTTACCTGCGGCAACACAATTAACCGTACCATCCCGCATGGTAATACGGCCAGTATATTAATAATCAGTATATTAATAAGAATAGTAATGTTTATTTATTTCTCCTCACAAACACAATAAATATAAAAGATCAAAACATAAAATTTTAATTGAGCACCTTATCACAGGAGAAAATTAGGTATTTTATTTATAAAAATCCTATTAATAGATTATTAGATTCTTCTTTATAAAAATTCCTGTTTATTTTTTATATTATTTTTAGTAAAGGTTACAAGCGACACAAAATCCCTCGCTGAAGCGGAAATTAGGTGAGGCCTATGTCCAGCAGTGGACATCATTGGGCTGATATGGTGATGATGATATTATTGTAAGATATGTTTTAATACCACCGGCCCAATGGTCAGACGATATCGTCAAGATTATAGGATCTCATTGGATGCGGCTGGCACAGAACCGTGAGAAGTGGCGCTGTGGAGAAGAGGCCTATACCCAGCAGTGGGTGGAAGTGGGCTGATGATGATGATGTTTTCAAAAAATTGTTCTGAGCCACATAACATATCTTTAGCACATTTTAATATTCGTGAACGTCACGCAGATACAATTGTATGTACTTACTAACAGAAAACAAATGTTTAAAAAATGTATCGTTCCTAGTCCGCCGTACAATAATAGGCCTTCAGTTATTGCTATAATGTACTTACAAGATACCTATCTAAAACAACAATTTGTTAAACTTATGTAAATAATGCGTGAAAAGCAACTATATTCTAAGATCAGTTAAATCATTACGCTGTCTTTATACAGAGATCTCTTTGTTTAGAAACAAGCAAAGCTAATTGCGTAAAGTACAGAGTATTTGACGATACATAACAGGGCCCTGATTCTGACTCATCGGATTGCTCCCGGATCGTAAACTTTTTCGAATCTTAGAATTACGTATTTTTACAGCTTAAGTTATTAAGTGTTAAAAATTAGTTTACCATATAGAAAATTCAAAACTGATTAATATAGGATATTTTTCTACATCCATCTATTTTTTTAAATTCTGTTTTTTTAAGTTTAAATAAACTGACAGTTCTGGCCGAAAATATTCCGACAGCTCAGAATCAGGGGGCTGATCTCATAGGATTTAATAGGCTTGCGCGCCATACTTTTATATCGACTTTAAAAAAGAAGTCTATATTCTATTTAATTTGTTTGCATAAATAATAATTATAGCTATATATTATGTCACTCTCCGAGCAGCTATTATTAATAATTACAGGTAATTATTAATAATAGCTGCAATTCATTAACAATATTATTTTGTTGGTATAATTTCTTAATGTGTCTACTAAAAGTACTTAATAAAATATCGATTTTTATTATAACTTATATTATTAATATTATTTCTTTTAAAAGCAGCATGAATATAATTAAAAACCTCTTTAAGAAAATTTAAGATTAAATATAAGGTGTGTCAAAATGTCGGGCGAATGTCAAATCTTGGCTTACGAAGGTATGTACGCCAAGGCACTCGTCAATATCAAACAGAAAATGTGTAGAGACTGATTGAGATATTGTCTATCTACTCTATATTTACTATTACCATTTCTTTCGGCGTTTTTACACTAATTTAAATATCCATGGTTATACGTACAATATATATAATACCTATTTGATTAGACGTCGAATATTGTAAAATATGTTTGCACAGTACACAGTTTTACTTCATCATCATCATCATCATCATGTCAGCCCAACGACGTCCACTGCTGAACATAGGCCTCACCTAATTTCCGACACACCGAGCGATTTAGTTTTACTTAATTATCGTTAATTAATTATTATTTATCTAAGATCACACTGGATTTGACTCCCCGGGGCAACTTCCTACATATACAACCTGGCTATTGGGATGTCCTATCTTGTCATACAGAGGCTGCTGTTTGTGGAACACGAAACCGCCAGAATATCAAATTCGGGCGGTAGGCGCCCATAGTAAAGTAATTATGGCAATAACAAACCGTGGGAGAACAAGGGGAGGGATCTTAAATTAGCCAAAGTAAATTGACCCGTAACTATCTTGCTATATGATATAACTTCGTTAGAATGTTCTGCCTTGCCTTCTTCAGTTTGTTAGTGCATTTACACGTGGCAACTAACATGAATATTTACTTGATCTGTTCGTTACAAGACGAATATTCAGCATGCCAGTACAACGAGCCGAGTGTCATGAGCATGAGCCATTACTGTAATCCTTACTGTATATGATTGCCACTCAGAAGCAAATGTTTATATTTTGTGCGACGGTATTGATTGTTATTTTCAGTACTCAAATATGGCTTCAACGAGGCACAGTTCCGTTTGAATAATATTTTTAGAGATATAATAATTATTATTGCCAAAATTTATGGCGATGCCGCCTTATGCTAGTAACGCGTGGAAGACCGTGTTTGAAACCTTTGCCCAGAAGCGGGACTATATAACAATTAATATACTGGTCTACTTCATCCCAAATCACCACTTTATATAAGTTATTTTAAAGTTATTCCTTGATCTCAAGTTTTGAATTATGTCTACAATAATTTATTATGCACACATCACCCGATATTATAAATATATATATTCGCATTATACTTACAAATTAATTAAAACATGATAACTAGCGGCCGCAAATCTTAAATAACAAAGTAAACTTGTGCTTATTTATCTAATCTATTTGACGGCCAAAGCCTTTATAATTTAATTAAAATTACGATCTTTTGGGTAGGTACTTATATATAGAGCGCATTTTCAACTTATGTCCGTTTGTTTCATATTGCAATCCAGAAGGTTTTATAAATAATTTGTTCGAATACATTCTAGAAGCTCAAACAATATTGAGCTGCATATCACTATGAATCACATCAAACTAACAAGTGGCTAGTCTTTTAATGACACATAAAAATATAGTTAAGTTGTTCTACCAACACGCAGCCACCACGCAGCTTTTTAAGTACCGTTATCGTTACATTCTTCTAACACCCACATACATTATACCTTGATTTACAGGCTTGAATTAACTAGTGTGCTGTGTGTGTATAAATAAATAATATGAAAACAAACACAAATGTTATAGAGTCACTATCATGACCCTTGGACAGTTAACTTTCTTTCTGTTAAAGACGAGATAGGATGGTGCGGGTGGCGCGAGATAGCTCCGTGGCAGCTTGGCGTTTGCGAGACCTTAGAAATACATACAGTTTCATTCTAGATTCAATTTGTAAAGCATACTGAGTCTACTTAGATTATTATCAAAGGTTTTAGATTACACAACCGCATTAAGAGACGAACATTAAAATGTCGTACCTACAATAAGGCCTTCTCTTTTAACTGCCTACAATAAGGTAAAGTGAAAATGAATATACGAGTAAGTCTTCAAGCTAAGTACCTATAGCTGGCCATTTTTAACTTCATACTGTTTGCGATTCCGTATGATATATGGTCGTATTCCGTTGGAGAGATTGTTAGTAGCCATTCCCAATCTAAAAGTTTCTTTAAGTAAACTCACAAAACCTTCGTAGTGCGGTAAGTCCTCGAGCTCGTCAATATTTATTTTCAGAGTGGGTTTCTTATGTTTAAAAGTTTTTGTGTGCCATACTAGTATTTTTGAACAGTTGGCAGCTAAAGGTTCAATGTCCTCGAGGTTTATACCTAAACTAACAAGGAACCTGTCTTCTTCGTGTCCGACGATGTACGGCATAGAGGCGTCGGGGTTGAGGAACTCGATGTTGACAGCGAACCCGGCCATGTCTATTGGAAACATTCTGGACCCGGGCCACGAGTCGAAGAACGCCACTATCTGAAAATATGTGCGTAATCATGTTACAATTATGGAAGTTTACAATACGAATAGGTTTAAAACTAAACAACAGAGCGGGTAACTTCTGCACAAACTGGAAGCAGACCTCAGCCATATCAACTCTTGTGTTGTGTACCTGCTGGTGAGCAGTTGTGTCCAGAGCTCTTTGGGAAGGAAAGAGGTTTGAAGGGTTGGCAAGGCGCTCGTGATGCCTCTAGTGTTGCAGGTGTCCATTGGTTATGATAACCGCTTACCATCAGGCGGGACATACGCCTGTTTAACACCGTCGTGGTATAAGCTTACAACATTTTTTTTTCTTTCAAATTAGAGGAGCAGTCTTATGTAGAATAAGTACGCCCTATAGCAGTGGTTCCCAATATTTTGCAATTCGCAGTGTACAAGTTTTTAATATTTTATCTCGGCGCCTCAATACCTAGCATTTCATTCACAATATGTGATACAGTAGTAACATGTAAGCCAGTATTAGCACCAAGTTTTGACACTCGAGAGTCCTAGAGAATACCTAACCTACTGTCTTGGGACTTGTCGCAACGAATTGGAAAAGTTAGAAATAAATAATCCACTTCCCTCCATAAAAAAAGCGAGAGACAAAAGTCATCTACAGGACCCACACAATGACCATAATAGGAGTCCCGACGATACTTGCAAATTCAAAGTGGATAACGGAGAGTCTCTTATATACCCGAAAAGCATGTGCGGTTTGCACCTTCATCATAATAATTATGAAATATACGAAACTAACCTTTCCATCTTTGACAACTGGGGCTGAAACGCCGTAGTCCCCAATCAAACCAACAGGGAACATGGATACTTTCTTTGTTTGTCTTATTTCGTCAAAGAGCTGCAAGTCGACCGTGTTGTCGTCGTCGCCAAAGTATAACACCCCTTCCTTTACGTTCTTTCTTAGCCATGACAAGGCAGCGCGACGGTTCGCCACGCCGCGTGGAAAGTTGCTAGATTTGTATGCGTAAGGCTTCGGGCTGGATATGTGTGTGTAGGGTAGACCCGACCGCCTGCAAAAAACGATTAAAACAAATATACCTAGTAACTTGTGTGTAACAATCCTTAGGGAAGACCTATGTTCAACAGTGAATGTTCACTGGCTGACGATGTAAATACCTTGTTTAGAATTAATGTTGCAATAGTATAATAACCTGCTTAACTTTTGAAATGATATGAATTAACTTTATATAGTTTTTTCGCGAAAGGGGTGAGCAGACGTGCACAATATTCACACTTCAAGAATTATAGTCATGTTATAAGAGGCGATCCTATTGCCATTAAAGTGTATGTTCCGACACGTCTTCTCCATACATTCTACTGAGCATATTTTCTCTGAACATAGACATTTTTATTTATTTTAACTTTATGCACAAAGAACTGTACAAAGACTGACTTAATGACAAAGGCATTCTCTACCAGTCGACCTTTGGGCGATGCAGAGAAGAGAGTTGTAATAATATATATTGCCATACCAAGTGAGAAATTAACGATGCGATATTATTGCTAGTTCATCAAAGAGAAGCTTCCGTACTTTAATCTTAAAAGAGAACCGGTTTGTAGCCATCCTGACTTCGAGAGGGAGTTTATTCCAAAGTAAAATGGATTGAACAAAGAAAGAAGAGTGTATAAAACCAGAGGAGTGAGAAGGACAGACGAGAAAAAGATTATTGGAAGAACGAAGTTTTCGATGATGGACTGCACACAAATATTGAAACCAAGGGGTTAAGTAAAAAGGAGGGGTGGGTGAACGCAAGATAGAAAATAAACTTGTGAGAGAGCGTAAGTTACGTCGCTGTCGTATTGGAAGCCAACGTAGCTCAGAGCGATAGGAAGAGACATGATCGTATTTCCGGAGGTTAAGAGTGAATCTAATGCAGTTATTAAGAAGACGATCGTGTTTATTGAGAAAGTCTGCATTCAGGTAAAAAAGAATTCGACAGTTGATGAAGAGTTGGGTGGGGAGATGGCAGGATTTTTTTATGGAAAGTTGCTGCGGAGATATGTGGCCACTCCACCCCCCCTACGGTCATACACGTCTAACAATTCATTTTATAACTTTTCTACAATAAATAGAGTCAAAATATCTCGTTTTTTTTCCTCAATAAATGAGACAAGTTATTACCAAAAAGTCAATACGCGGGCCTATTCATTATACCCGGGCATCGTACTCGAGTGCAGCAGTCATACACACTTCCACTGCACCAATAAGGCAGCATTTTGAATTTTACATAATTTACATTATATGCTATAGGATTGTTTTATTATCATGGTTCATGTAATTAAATTCGAAAAAACAATAATATCGCGTCGTTTAAGTACATATTCAACCTATCAATTAAATGTATGTTCCCAATGGGGCCCCGCCCTTTACTGTCACGCAACAATGGCTTACACGTTAACAAACATTATTAAACAAAAAATTACAAGTCATCATTGTAATAAAAATTTATTTAGTTTATGTACATTGTCGATAGTTTTAATGCGATTGGTTTATGTATAGATGTGTATGATAGGTAAGTACAAGGTGTAGGTAATTAATAACTACTAAATCAAATCTTAAATCAAAATGTGGCTTGAGTGTTTTGACTACGATGACACAGAAAAACTACTGATACTGGTGAAATAGAAACTATTCTACCTGCTTACTAAATGGACTGTACTATTAAACGACACTATTTCTTGGAAAGAAACTGACTCCCAATATACAGATTAAATAAAGCAATAAAGACTTATTATTATTAATGAAATTATTCAAAGTAAGTATAGGTGTCGTCAAACTTCTAGTTCGTTCTGAAGTTGTACCCCGCTGCTGTTTAACACAATAATAATAATAATATGTCGTTATTACTGCTATTTGGAAAAAGATTTCCCAAAAAGTATACCTGAGTATGTTATGTATAGTATTTGAACACAGCGGCTGGTCATCGGCTATGATCCAATGGATCCGCGGCACATGCATCAGCGTGTGGGCAAGCCTCGTCAACTCGGGAACTTGCTCCGGCCGCGGATACGTAGGCGTTATAAAATATATCATCTTTAAATCTGACGTCTTGTTGATATAATTCCTCTCGTCATTTATGTTAACGTAGCACAATTTGCTCTTCACGTTCAGTGCTTTTGCGAAGTGTAGCGCTGCTAGGCCCTCTGGCATACTGGAATGTAAAAACAATTCTGTTAAATAAGAAATAAATATCTTTTATTCATCAAGGTTACAAAGTAACTCTTATGAACATCATATATTAAGAATGTAACAAATATAATCCGAAAAAAAAGTAGTGACAGCCAATTTTTTTGGTAGAGCCCTGAGATGTAGTTCAAAAAACCGATCCAGCGCGAGTCGGACTCGCCCACTGGGGGTTCCGTGCGAATACTCAATTATTTTTTGGGATTGAAAATATGTATAACTATAAGTTAGCGTAAATTTTCACGTAATGGTAGGTATATAATATAAGCGTTCCGTTTTTTAGTTTTGAGGAACGAAACCCTTAAGAAGAGAAAAAAATAATTTAACGAGACTACGAAGAAAATAAGAAAAACTTCCTTGTTTGGGATTAGGGTGGCACCAAATATCTTGCAGCACCGAACTACACTTTCCTATACTTCTATCCTCCTTTTCTGTCACTTAAAATCGTCATTTACTAGAGCGACATAGAGAGTGACAGCCGAGCGCATCTTGGATGCAGCCGCGTGCGGTTGCATTCCCTCTCTCGTTCTCGTTCGGATAGAATCAGGAAAGTGCGATTCCGTTCGGCTAGATTTGATGATGCTATCAATAATAAAAAATGTTGTAATCGTCGTATTCGGGGAGACATTAGGACTATGACATATTATATATTATTATTTATTATGTACGTAACACAAGAATTGCGCGCTGAATATTATAATATAGATAGATATAATATATAAGGGCAGGCGCGTACAACGATTATTTCACCCCTCACGGAGAAAAAGCGGTGCGGCGTACCTAATATTTGACTGTAATCAACAGACATTTTTGGCAAGTGCTCGCAATAGAATTTCAAACTGTGATTTGACAAACTGGTAACACACGCCTGGTCTAAATAGCTATCTGTCCCACTGAAGGAACAGAGGCAGAGAAAGATAATGGTAATTTAGTATTAGTAATTATGGTTTTTTTAAGTGGGCGTCAATAAGCTGAATAGATCGATCAATTGAACATATACAGCGTACGCCTTCTCAAAGGGATTAGGGATAGGGCCTATGTAATAACGGATGTCCGTGTAGTGACGTGAAGAATACAATATCACTACCCCATGTCAACCCATGGGTGTCGTAAAAGGCTACTAAGAAAGTAACCTTATGCAGACAAGAGCACTGCAAGAAAAGGAAAATTCAAAATAATATCGTCGTCTGGCCAACGTGGTATAAATAGTAGGCTAAATTCCCTCTCCAAATGTTTGGAGGAGACTCCTGTCCAGCAGTGGGACGTCCCACTGTTGGGCTTATGGGTTGAAATGATGATGATGATGATTAATGAAGGGTGAGCCTATTGCCATTAACCGGTCAGTCTCCCCAAGGTGATATTGAGAATTTCATGAAATATCCTATACTTTTTTGCTCAACTCGGAAATCACACCCAGGACCTCAGGCGCCGCAGTCATATGCGCGTCCTTTGCGCCACTGAGACAGTAATAGTAGGTAATATTTTCAGTGGGCCTCAATAAGCTGAATGGATAGATTGATTTCACCTCATTATGGAAGTATAATTAACGATAACCAGTGCGAGCCAGTGATTACTTATTAAAATTATCACAAATTGTAGGCAGTGTATTATAGTATAATATTTTTAACTAATTCACCACGGTACCAGTTTTTGCTGATATATTATCTAATACATACAATACAAACAAATTTATGTTAGTTTGGTAATTTGTTAACATTAGTTTGCCACTAACGTTCGTAACAATCTAAAAAATCTACATTAAAACCTTTAAATTTACTAAAAAAAAAACCGTATACTTTTATAATTCACCAGAGACCATGACGGTACAACCAACAAGTGTTATTTTCAACATTAATTTAAAAAAAATATATGTTTACTACCAAATGATAAAACTTATATCTTTTTAATGACATGACACACACAATATAACACTGTCACTCCTTATTGTCCTGACAGGGTGGGCAGAGGTGTTACAGTCACTTCATTCAACTTTATTTATATTGTGTATTGTTGTGCCTTTCATAATGATGAATTTAGTCAACCCATTTGCAAAATGTTTGGCTTGCTAATGCTACCATTGTTGTATCTGTTTGAAATCTGTTTGTCTGTATCTAAGCATAAAGAGCTATTCAAACCTGTAGAGGATGTAAGTTCACATAATCGGCAGAACCAAAATAGACTTCTATTGGATTTAGTCTCTTGAACAAACACAACACTAAAAGCTGTGTGAATATGTGTATTCGCATCCCGTACTGAATAATTTAAAGACACTAATTTCAGGCAATTTTAATTGTAACATTGGTTGAACAAACTTAAGGTACAATTTTCTAGAATATCAATTTTAATGTTATTTTATTTTATTACCTAATGAATATACAGCCTTCTCGGCCTACACAGCCCTCTAAATTTAATTTACCGAATACTTAATAAATCACTAAGTTCTCAAATGTTATTGACTATTTTAGTAAATAACAAGTGAGAACTTGGTGAAGTTATATACGAGGGCACATTCACTTGCGTCACGCTATTCAATGAAATATTGTGCTTCTATTCATATATAATAATATGATAAATGAAAAGATATTTATATACCAATATATTCCACCAATATATACAGTTCACGAATTAAATATAAATTAACGTAAATATAATTGCTATCAATAATATTTACCTGTTATATTCCATATTAGCCCAGAAAAATATAAAAAGAATAACACTCAGAATCATAGCCATCACAAAGTATTTTTTGAAAAAATTCACTGATTTCATTATTTTATAATAATTAATTCGAAATAATCTATACCTTAACATGAAGTATATTGGGTATTTTATCTACTAAGAATATGAATCATATTATTACATTATAGTTTGAATTGAATCTGTATTTAACAGAGAACTACGATTTTTTATACAATGACTATGTAATGACTGACACTGAATGAACAATTGAACATCAACAAATGACAACTAATTTGACAGACAACAATCTGAATCTGCCATGGACAGTTTTTCATAGGTAGTGTATGTAGTGATACTGTTATTAAATAAAAAGCAATAAATCATAGAAAAAATATTTATTTCGAGGTTATAAATTGAATTAATAAATAAATTTTGCCTTTTTCTTTTATTGTCTGATAACTCCTTTTTTATTTACAGTTTATATGAAATGTGGTTTATATATTAGAGGTCAATGAGAGGGTCATTGTTTATATTGATTTTGCTGGCGTTAATTAATATGTTTAAAACATAAGAGAGAACCATAAGGCTGAGATCTATAGAACGTACTTGGACTTTGCTCTGACTAAACTTTCGAGATAAGACAAAATCGGTATTTATATATTATAATTATATTGTAAAAAATAATGGTGAACATATGTCATAATTTTAAAATTACCATTGAACTTTGTCGCATAACATTAATTGAACATTGAACAGCTGTCATTAGCGATCCTTTAATTTCTTTCATTACTTAATATTTATTACATTTAACCAATATTAGACAATAAAATTTAAAAATAATCTAGTAATTTTAAGAAACCGGAGTTTTTGGACTATTATAAATTGCAAAAAATATTGTCTCATTCGTTTTATCTTTTATTTTACAAATAATTCAGCAGAAGATGATGCATGAAATGAAACATCTAGTCGTACGCGGGCTAAGCAATGACATTGTCTTATAGTTTCCAAATCAATGCTTTGGCTCAGATTAGGCTGAGCAAAGTTTTGTTGGAGTGAAGTCTGAGCAAAGTCCAAGTACCTACGCTCTATAGATCTCAGCCTAGAGTCGCCCGCGCCGCGTCACTCGCGCCGCGTCGCAATTTAATGTCATATTTCGAGGTTTTCAGTTGTTATTATTAAATCGGAGCTATTATATAATATATGAAAACCACAAAATATGACACTCAATTGCGACGTTGCTACTCTGTTTTGATTGTTCTGTCGTAACTTAACGCGACCGATGATTCGCGAGTTCGCCACGGATTTTACGTCAGTTGATAAGGCTTGAAAATTAAAGTTGTAACACCCTTTCGGCGTTATGTAAGGGTTTTATTTTTATTTTATTATAAACCAAAATAATTAGTTGCCCTGGTCACATACCTCTAGGGGTTTATCTGACCGTGGCGGGGTGCATTAAACTTGCCTAAAAACAAAATTATAATTAAACTATAATATCTGAAGGTAATATTGCTAACATTTAAGTATATTTACATTTTCTTTCACCCTCCTTAAACAACACTTGAAAGTCTTCCGAAAGCTCGTTGAGGAGAAACGGTGCCGCCTGCACCGGTACTTACCTACCCAGGCCCGCCGCGCCGCTATCTGTTTCATCGCCCGCGTGCACTATCCAGGGGCGGACCGTGAGTTTGAGGGGCCCTGGGCTAATACTATTTGGGGGCCTATCTAAGTTATCAATTAACTGCCATTAAAAAAAACCGGCTAAGAGTGAGGGTTCCGTATGATAATGCATTTTTAAGGTTCCATAGCCAAAATAGCAAAAACGGAATCGAAGTTTCGTTATGTTATGTCCGTCCGTCCGGTTGTCACAGGCATTTTATTCAGAACTACTCGATGTATATCCATGATATTTGGAGAATAGGTGTCTTGTGTGGACCGCTAAGTAATAATAAGATTTTGCTGAACCCTACATTGAGTATGGGCTGACATACATCTTTGCATGCCCGCCTGAGGCGAGCCTGTACCTACAAAGTACTGAGTTACTCTTTCGTTAAACATTGTCAAGAAATTTAACCATATTTTAAACATTCAAGTAGGATAAAAAGGTCGTCGTAATTAAGTGTACCTAGGTACTTAAATAATGTTGTTTTATGTGCTTTGGGACAATCGTTTTTAATATTTTCAATAAATTGTAAATTGTAATTATCTGCCAAATAATAATTTGTTTAAAAATGTTTATTATGTACAACGAGAGCTATGTTACTTGTGCAATAAATAATTTATTAAATAATATCTACTAAATAAAAATATTTAAAGATATTCTAAGTTTATTCCATAAAATATTTCAGTTGTCTTTTAAATAATGTACATATTTACCTGTAATAGTTTATTTCTATGTTCTAAACTACCGCATGGTATGTATGTATGTAGCTATTAAAATTATATATTTTAACCTACCTCATGAATCACTCTATCTACCTATTGCGTGGTAGACATATTTTTTGGTAACTAAAGTTTTATGCAAGCAGGTAGAGGTACTGCGTTTTCCGTTAAGTAAATAAAAAACAAGTAGGTAGGTATAAATTAAAACATAGTACATAACATGGCGTCTTTTCTGCTCGAAGCTCAGGTTAGTTCAAAAATTATTATAGCTTTGTACATTTTTGAACGTTGTGGTTGTAGTTTTAGTGAGACTGCTTAATAGTTATTTGTGGTCGTACTTCACGGTTTTTAAACTCTTATAGTAGATGCCTTAAAGCGATGCCGAAGGTGGTTGAATGGGTTATTGACCGGTGTGCTAAACACGCGGTCTGACTTCAAATCCGACCAGGGCCCTGATTCTGACTCATCGGATTGCTCCCGGATCGTAGACTTTTTCGAATCATAGAACGACGTATTTTTACAGCTTAAGTTATAAAGTGTTAGAAATTAGTTAACCGTATAGAAAATTAAAAACTGATTAATATGGGATTTTTTCTACATCGATCTATTTTTTTAACATTCTGTTCTTTAACTTTAAAATAAACTGACAGTTCTGGCCAAAAATATTCCAACAGCTCAGAATCAGGGGGCAGCAGTATCAATGTAGATTTCACTTTGTGGAATGGAATTTATATAAACTAGTCACGTGACCTTGTACCATCAAGAAAAACATCGTGAGGAAACCCACATGCCCTAGAAATTCAATATGTACCTGTGTCTGATTCACCAACCTGCACTAGGCCAGCGTGTGTGGATTATGGCCTAAAAACTAAAAACCCTCTCAGCTCTCTAGATCGAAGAGAGTAGACCCGAGCCCAGCAGTGGGACATTAATGGGTTGCTGATCATAGCCTACTATTTCCGCCAAAGGGAGCGATTTAGGGCCGACTGCAACCAACGGCTATCCGCAACCTTTACTAGGACGACAAAAACACCTCCACCACCAACCACCAAAATACGATACACATACCAAAATTTAATTTAAAATAATAGTATATTTTGTAGCAAGGCTTATATCAGCCTATCCAAAATTCTTCGATTTTTATGTTCTTCGTGTGCTAACGGTGCCTAGGAACTCCTCGTAGCACCCCCATATATACGGTCATGGTTGTACTGTACAATAATGCATGATTCATCTAGTAACTATATTCCTATTACAGTCTACTGCAATCACTGCAATGCATGGTTATAATGGGATAAATTACCTGAAAATAATGTGATTCAGTTTGGCTTTTGGCAACCCTATAATGAGCTGAACCGAACGAGTTGAATCCAAGTCAATGGTAAAATTTTCTATATACCTACATGACCTACCTTGCCTGTTTTGGTGGGCTCTAAATAAGAAAGACTTAGAAGGATTGAAAAATAAAATTTTTAGATCAAAATTTCAAAACGAAAATGTTTTTTTACAAAAATCAATAAAATAGAGCATGCGTATGTTTCAAAGTGTATTATTCGAAATTTATACGAAAACTTGATTAAAATAATACTCTTGCTATTATTGAAAGATAAAATTGATTGCAAAAAACCTTTTTTTTTGTTTTTGGGGTGTTCATCGCGAATAGTTCGAAGTTAATTGATTTATTTTAACTGGCATGTTGGCTCAGTTGGCTGTATTGATCCGTTGTCAACAACTTCAGTATAGTGGACTGCAAGTACTATTGCACGAAGTGTGTTATTGTTTTGTGGAAAAAATTGTGAAACTTAACTAAATCCTATAATATCAGTGTTTAATTCCGACGTAGTTCAGTTCTATCTTTGACTTTATTTATTTTATTTGTGGAATATGTCCTTCCCGAGTGTGGTAAGTCAAATTTTATAGTACATCAACATCAGCTTAGGGCGGTACGATCGTGTGGCTATTGACAGCATTTCTTCGCCTAAAGTATATTTTATCAATAAAATGAATCGTATTTAGGTCTTAAACGATGTAAAATAGATATTTTTAAACTTATTATAGCAACACAATCCTATTTGGAAGAGTTTAAAGAAGGTTTCGGATAAGCATCCTCCATATTTTACTGCTACGTGCATGGTACCAACTACATAATATAAGTAGCTATAGAGGCTTTTTTAGCTTGTGTGCCCAATATTTTGTCTTATTTCACTTGCATCGATTGTGAAATTATCACAAATAGACCTATTTACGATGAAATTTAAGAATCAGATACGACTATAATGACTTTACAATGAAATATCTATTGACACAGATAAAAATGAAATAGCAAATGATTTGTTTTGGAAAAAGACAAAAATACTTTGTCCAATAACATCAGAAAGCTACTTTGATAAGGTCAAGCAACTAATATTTTCTTCTAGTATGGAGACTCCAAAACAAAATGACAATTTTAGTTTTGAGAAATAAAATAGATAAAACTTGGAAATAAATTTATTTTAATCGTTGATAACATTATTACTTATTAACGATAAAATAAAATTCCGTTAATATCTGCTATTTAATTATTTTTGGTAAATCAATATTATATTTATTTGTATGTCAAAATAACAAAATACAACTATTTGGTCAATAAAAATGTTTGAGACATCTCACTTTTCTATTCCAGTAGGTATTGATTCGGGTTATTGCCACAAGATGGCGCTAGTCACCAAAACTAGCTAACAGGGAATACCTACTCTTTTTTCAATCTTTAATGTCCTAGAAAATGTTAACATTTCTATGGATAATATTATTATACTGGTAATTCCATTTAGTAAATCAATTCTTTATATCCTTTGTTACTCTGTGCCTTTATCTTAAATTTTGTTTGTTAAGAAAATATATCCATAATTGGAAATAAATTCATATTTTGAACCTAAGATAACACAATCTGAACTGTATAAAGTATTGAAATAAAACTTTAATATGTGATTATAAAGTGCTAATTATAAAACAAAGCCATGTAGGCATATAATTATTATCTAGGTACATTAACATGATTTCACTAACCTTTGGACAGTATTTTTGTAGGTATCATCTAAATATTAGTTGTTGCTATATCTGCACAAGTTGCAATTTGTGAAAAACATTGTGTGTACTATGTTGAACGATCTTCAAATACCATTATTGTTGACTTAAGCAGCTTTGCCAATTGAGCCTTAATCAAAGTAAAATGTCCACAAAAGAAACCTACATATAGAGATTCATGTTTGTAAAGTCAGTCTTTTGTTGATCAATCAATATTTCTTTAGAACTTTTGTTATTGCAGACGCAAGCAGTCACATTTTTAAAATATTTTATAAGATATTGTCTTCAGAATAAAAAATGTATTTATAATACAAATTACTGAAACTAATTTATGTGTTGCAAGACGTTTAACGCTAACTTCATTCTCTTCATTTTCATCAAACAAAATAGACAGAAGAAGAAGACAACAAACTTGATTATGAAGAAAAAACTACAAAATCAAATAGCTACCTGCTAGAGGTTTTATCAAATCTAAAGACAATAAAATTATTATCTAGAGCAGTGGTCAGCAAACTTTTGACAGGCTCGGCTATACATTTTAGCCAAATATGTACTACGTACCTGTTACGGGTAGGCCATATTTGTACAATTATATGATTTTACTACCTAATCTTGGCATAATATAAAATAATTTTTATCCTAACTATTTTGTTTATTAGGAAATTGTGAATAAGCTTTCTTTAAGCCATTCAGGGACCGCAATTTGGAAACATAGTAAAAAGAAATGCACAGCAGAACTGTTCTGTTCTTAAATTTTGAGTGTCTAGCCTACCACAAGGAAAAAATAATGATTTATTATTCACACTGCCTTTGACGTTCACTGATTTCATCAAACAGCTAAACATCTGTCAATCTGACAATGAAATGATAAGCATCAATGATAATTTCAAGTTTTTTGTGAGTGTCATTTCTTCACACTTGCTTTTCCTTGCACATGTGACATTCGTGGATGGAATGGTACAGTAAGAATCATACCTAGTGGATTTTTTTTTCATAATGATAAATTTGACAGACCTTTGCTTGAAATTAAATCAATTAATTTATTTCGTAAACTATCATGCCAATGCACAACTCAAAATCCTAATTCTGTTGCTTACTATTGACTGGTACTATAATAACATGCCCTCAGTCAAATGGTTTCTGGAAGTCCTAGCCCTAGTATTAAGTTTACTTAGTACATTTGGTATCAATCCACCTTGTTTCTTTGTTTAACACTTGGATATTCTTTGTAACTTGTAAGATTACTTTTTCAAAAGAAAACCTATGACTATATTTTGATGATAAGAACTTTGTATTTTCCATTTGCTATTTAAATTCTTAATTATTGACAACAAATCTTGATTAGCTAAAAAATAAACAGCAATAGCAATAAGGTAACTAAGTAAATTTGTTTTTGAATTTAGCCTACTCTACCACACTGGCCAGAATTTTCCTTTTCTTCCTTCGATGAGACCCGTGCCCAGCAGTGGGAAATTTATGGGTTAAATGATGATGTTGTGATGTAATAAGTGGTTGATGCTTTGAATTTAATTGTATTGGTCACAAGGAGCCAACCATGCCCTTCTCTAGGTTTCAGACTCATTTTAATGTCACATTTTGATGTGGAGCCTTGTAAATTTAATAATAATAATTTTATTGTAATCTAATAGGCATACCTACTTGAGCTTATCTGTCACAAAATACTCAGTTACTTTTCAGCCCATGTGTATCACATATTAGAGTGAGATCCCAGAGCTCCCAGATGTTACCTATGTTCTGAGAAACCATATGTAGATGAGAAGGTAGTGTTAGTATGTACATTGAACGTACGCATACTCGTTAACCTGTGCCGACGGTCAAATATTAGTTATCCTTACTTTAATATCGAATATCTTAAAATTGGTCGTGGGCACAGGTTAGCAAGTATGCGGACGTTCATGATACATACTAACACTACCTTCTCGTCTACATTTGGTTTCTCAGAACATAGGTAACGTCTGGGAGCTCTGGGATCTTTATTAAACACCTAATAAAATATTTGAGATGCCAACTGTGTGTTCATATTCGTGATTTTGTGTCGCCTGTACCCAACGGCCACCCGAAACCTTATACTAGGTCGTCGGTCTATCTCGGGGTCGGTCATCGTCCCATGCTGCGCTTTCCAATACCGTGACCACCGTTCGAGAATCTTTTTCCCCATGACGTGAAATTTGGAAGTTTTTAAACATTAAGATTAAAAAAATAAAGAAATATTTTTATTTTCTCTGCAAAAGCGGCCGAAATGTTGTGTTGGAATTTTAAATTGAGATTATTACATCAAATGGCGTAGTTAAATAATTAAAAAAAATATTTTTAGGGCGGCATTCCATACATGTAACAGAAGCTGTATTTTTTTTTCAGCGGACGTTTATGAGATGCGCTTACGTCTAAAAACACCTTAAGGTTTCTAAGATTTTTTTTGCCCCATTTTATAAATCATTAAAACCTAAAAATCTGAAAAAAATCACAAACAACGCTTAATAAATACTTAATAGAACACTATTGTAATGCTTAATTTAACACTATTTTATAAGTAAGCAACAAACTTGATGTTTTACATACCCGGTATACAGTGTGCTCTCTGAGACGCATGAGATGATACTGAACTCGTAATCTGATGGGGAACCTTAAATATTCCCACTCAGCTTATTGTTATGCTCTTAAAAATAGCATTACAGAAGGTAGATAATAATCTACTGCTTTGTGAGTGCTTTGTATTTTAGGTTTATTGAAATTGTCATTATAGTTCGGTCAAAATAGACGTTCAAGCTAATAATAATTCACATACAGTATACATGACCACGTCACACGATCATAAAACTATTATATTAGCTATACATATTTAGCTCATTTTTAAGGTACAGTCGACAATAATATTGCTTTACCACCCTTAGAGTAAATGTCGTTTGCATATCACCAAACAATAATGTCTATTTTTGCTTGCAAGTGACATCAGTACAGTGACAGTTACCATCAATAATGAGACTTATTGAATTTTAATTTATATTTTGATGGATTTTTTTTGTCAAAAGTGTTAAAGTAAATATATGATCGACTATACCGTAGCCAATATGGCAAAAATGGAACTCTTATAGTTTTATCATGTATATCCGTCAGTAGGTCACAGGTCACACCTCACACATTTTACTCAAAAGCTACTCTATGGTTTAACCATGAAATTTGGAGAATAGGTGTCTTGTGTGAGCCGCTACTTGGTGTGATAGTAAGATATTTAAAAAACCCTAAAACCTAGTAATATGAAATAAATCACTAAGATAACGCTTCATAAATAAATATTAGCAACGAAAATTGTTTTCCACATGATCGGTTAAACTGTTTATTGCCGAAAATCTGTGCTTAGGTATAATCAAACCGACCTAAGCACCTTGAAGATACGCTCTTTTGCTGGTGCACTTGTTAATGTAGTTTAACAACGTAGTCCTTTTTCATTTTTAATTGATTTCTTTTGTAGTAACGGCTACAGAACGTTCCTGAACCTTATATTATGTTCCGACGGCTTTCAGGTTTTTTTTATTGCTTGAAGTAGCAGTCGAACAAGCGGCTCACTTCGTAGTAATGGTAAACCATCGTCTGTGGAAATTAATGTTTTCTCTTAACATTGACTAAATAATACGAAGAAAACACGCCAGGTCCAAATCCTCTTCTCAATCGCCTTCTTTTTGCTTTTCCTCATTATTTCCGTTTTCGGTAGACAGTGGCTTGGTTGTGTTTTCATTGTTTTGTCAATGCTAAGATATCAGTCTAGTCGTTGGACGGCGGTTACCACTTACCATCAGATGGGCCGCTTGCTCTTATACCACTTCAGGAAATAAAAAATCTTTGCGGTCCTTTTATAAAAGATAACTACTTATAAAATAATTTAAATAATTAATTAAATACAATATCAACATAACTCTCACACGTGCTTTTCTAGACACAGCGAAGGAACGAAATTGTACGTATGAATGAATAGAGGTTTATTTTTAAATCACCATTTGTAGGAGTGAATAAATTTTACGTAAAACTTTTTATAAAATACAAATTCAACGAGATTTTTATAACAAAGCAAAAACTTTCTTTTGTCTTGCCGGTGGTAAGCTCGAAATTAAATTATGTTCCGGACAACACAATATTAATGTTCAAGCAAATAAACACCTGAACAATTCAAAAAATTGCAACTTTATTACTTATGTTTTGTCTCTGTTTATCTATGTTAGATGCTCGTGTTATGGAAACTGCGATTAAAAACTTTATAGAAATAAAATAAAGACTTACCAAATAGTTTGAATAGCGATGAATAATGTATTGATTTCGTCTCGCCTTCATTTGATAAAAAAATATAACCGGTGAAGTCGAGATAATCTTGCACAATAATTATAATAATATAGCCTCCGAATCAGTGGCACACGCCACACACAGACACACACACACACACACCCACACGCAACTTATAGTGAGACTTATAATTAATTGGCTAATGATCAAGTGGTTATAAAGAATCATTTAATTACTTTGTAGAATTTGGAATCGTTAGAGTAGTTTTCCCGATCCAACAGAGCGCATGCCTTATTAGAAAACATTTTGATAATAAGTGTGTCTTTATTTCAAAATAATACTGAGTACCTTTGCATTTATTATTAAGAATTCTATCAGATTTAGGCAATAATATACAAATGTAACAAAAAATAATAATACAAATTGCTGAACGGGTCCAGAAAAAGTAGGTGACAAAAATAAAAGAATGATAGACATAAGAAGGACATATGCAAAAAAGACACGCCGAATTGGAATCAGACCGTTTATATTACCATTGTAATATTTGAACACAGAAAAGAAACCTACTAAAACAGAAAAAATATTTTAATAATTCAAATAAATATATAACTTTGACGCACTTTACTTGAGTAATGAGCGCAGAATCACAATATGGACTGATTCCATCGGCTCGCATCGATCGCTGAAGTGACGTTGTACACGCAGCTATATGTTGGATTGTGTGGCCGCCCCTCAAACCGGGGGGCCGACGGTTGCTAGGACAGCCAGGATCGGAACGATCATATTTGACAACAACAACTACAAAATAAAACGTTTGACCATTGGCGCTGCATGTTTTATTAATTGAAATTTTTCACACAGTATTTTGTGAGGTTGACACATTGTAGTCACGTGCAATTATTTGCAAAAATGTTTAGTAATTGAATGTTTAAAAAACATTGATTGAGAAGTTCTGACAGGACTGAAGACAGCCTGTTAGTCTGTTGCCTATATTTCTTATTTTGTTACGTACCTACTGTTTAATTTATAAATTAAATTTGTCTATAAAAATATTCTCTATAAAATCTCGACAGAGTTAGGGACACGAGGTCTTGTGAGATTTTGATTGCTTCAAATTTAGGGGTTTATTAGGTAGTAGCAACCCACCCGTTTTCGCCCAAGTGTATGTGACGGAGATAGTATAATTATAGAACATCTTTAAATACAATAGCTTTCCGCCCGTAGTCATTTTGGGTTTTATGTAAAAAATGTGAATTTCTAAGAACTAATATTATACATCTTATATATAATAATATAAACTCCGAAACAAAGAGTATGCAGATCGTATACATAGATATTTGTTCCGACCCGGAGATTGAACCTAAGACCTCAGAAACCGCAACCGTATACACTAACGCTGCGGTATCGATGCAGTCTAAACTAACTGATGCAATTTAATAAATATGGGAATGCAATAAATACCTATGGAAACCTATTATGTCTGAGAGGCATATGTTATTTCTCTATCCCGATAATTCGTTCCCGAGGGACTCACCGGCGAAGCAGTTAGCGTAGGCTGGTTTATAACAAATAAAATAATATTATTATATATTATATCATCCCCATTATAATATCAGCCCAACGATGTCGATTGCTGAACACAGGCCTCATGTAATTTACGCCACTGCGAGCGGTTTTGAAAAATATTTAATTTTTACTATTTAAATATAGTATAAATATTTTCTACCAAACACTGTAATTAATTTAAGTACGTAAGAAAATAATTGTATACTAATTTTATTGGTATATAACATTCAAAATTAGGTGCGTGGTAGATTAAACACCAAAATGTAAATTCATTTAATGTACTCAAGTTTATAATATCAAAACTTGATAGACACACAACACATAACAATCAAAACGCATTTCAATGAACAGTTATCGATCAGACTTAATTAAAAAACAAAACCAGTCATTTCCAATTTCAACTTTATATATTTCGAACTTAAGGAGATTTTTCTATTAAGTTATTACTGGGAACAGTTACCTGACCTTAGCAACATAGGATTAAGTATTTTGAATACCTATATCAGGAAAAACAAAATACCTAACACCATTATACTAAAAAAAAAAAATATTCGGGCAAACACAATTAATCTAGCATCCTATTTTTGAAGCCACTTTCAACGCCATTTTTACTTCGTTATGGATGAAGTTAGAAGCCTAATTTTTGAGGAAATACAATATTTACTGTTTGGGCTTTTGCCAGCCATATTGTCACTGATCACTGGTCAACACTACTTTTGGTGCCAAGAATTTTTTTTTTTTTAACTTAGGACCTTATTCTGATCACATTTATACCAAAATTTTAGACGTCCTACGTGTAGTTTTCTAGATATTGACTTGTATGGATAAAATCAAAATTACAAAGAAAAACAGCATTTATTAACTTATCATGTACATAAAAACTTTATTTTTCGCAACTTTCGTGAATGAGATGCATAAGGACAATCACGTTGCATACCCCAGCAGTAAATCAACCATCATATGCCGATCCGATTGATCTTGGTACCTCTTCTACATCGTTTTTAGGTCTTGGTGAGACCGCTCCCTTTGTTCTTTGCTATAGGATCCAAGATTCTTTGGAAATTGATCAAGGTGACTGTGGAGGTGGAGACCCATTCCGAAAATAAGGCCTTCCACATCCGAACAAAAAACAATATAATTTTCCGAAAGAAAAAAAGGTAGCAGGTCTTGTTCTCTTGTATGATAAAACGTCACTTTTGTACCTGTGGCCAACAAGTTAATTTTCTTTTAATCTCGAAGCTTCATCAGCGAATACTTCAGCAGATTCTTTTGGTAGCTCAAGATCTCTTATCAAATCGATCTATTCTTCTTGAGTGAAAGGTTTTGGTTCTTTAGACGCTATACCTTCGAAATCACGGTCGGTAGTCACTTCATTAATGATTTTGCCAAATGATAGGTCAGTGGTAGGATAAAATCTTGGAACAGGTACATCCTCTGAATGTCGCAAATGTCTTCTAGCCGATTCTAACTCTAGTTTTACCATTTTTTAACGTTAATGCCACGCAAATTCTCAAAACAGAAGTAACAGTCATCGAAGTGATTTTTTTGCTCTTCCCCTTGCATAGGCACTCTGAATCTCATTCGGCTTCTTTGACCGCTGACCCACTGTTTCAAGTGTTCACAACACATTTTACAATCAATTTGAGAGATCCACGGCTTATATTCATCAACAATTTTTGACTTATAGCATGAATAATACGCAGTTTTTATAAAATCTGTACTAGGTTTTCTATATTTTTTAACTGTGTATTCACCACAAATGTAACAAAACACATTTGGCTCATTGAGACAACTTCTTCGTGATGAAGACATGATGTTAGAATCAATTTAATTTTAGAAATTTACCTATATGTTAGCAAACCGAGCGCATTAGGTAATGATTACAGCCAATATTTAAAACTGAGGCTAGATCAAAAACTACACGTAGGAAAAATAAAATAAAAATAATTTGAGTGTTACCAATGGGCACTTAGTGAAAAACTATTAACACTATCGCGGCACCAAATTTTTTTTTTAAATTTGTTGACCAATGTAGTCTGTAATCCATTCAAACACCAAAATCCAATAATATGTATCAGACCTAAACACTGAAAGCTATTTGTTCGTTTTAACCTATGAACAAAGGAAGTACTCAAACATCCACAAATTTCAGTCCTTGTAGTTGGTAAAATCACATAGTGAGAGTTATTTTTAGATAGGTCTTTAGTACAATAGTTACTATGGTGACATTCTCGAATTGATGTTATAATAATAATAATAATAGAAAAATACTAGAACTAATAGAACACCGAAAATCAGTAAAGTATAGTACAGAACTAAAGAATAAAATAAATCTTCTATATACATATATCTATCTATCTATACATATAAAATGCTTTGTCCTGAATGACTGACTGACGGATCAACGCACAGCCTACACCGCTGATCGTAGAGAGACTTGAAACTTGGAGGATGTGTTCTTTATATGACGTAAGCATCTTATAAGAAAGAATTTTCTGAAATTCAACCCCTAAGGGGGTGAAAATGGGGGGTAAAGTTTGTATGGAACAACGTGAATCCTTGGTCCAATCTACTTCAATAGTCGTGTTATCTAGGTATATAATAGGATTAACTGCTTGACTTTGAAATCAACGCACGGTCCAAACCGCTATGTCTAGAAGCTTCTAATTTCGTACACAGATTCCCTTTGTAGCATAGGCGCGCACTATGAAAGAATTTTCTAAAATTCCCACAGGATGGGGAAAAAACAGGATTTTCATTTTACGTAGTACAGTTTTCGTAACTATAGTTACTACTTACTATAACAAACTTCAAAATTTGCCATTTTCAATTTTGTAATAGGGTAAACTATACTATTCTTGACACAATGTATTTTAAATTCGAATATTAAGAATTGTCATAGCACAAAATACCTACGTTGACATCTGCTTTTCTTCCTCTTCTTCTTCTTCTTTTTTCTTCCATGTCAATACAGAGGGGTGGGGGGACGCACAATTAATGCTACTTTCGGAGCATTTATTTCCTAAAATATTCACATAACCAACAAAAAAACGGACGGACATGATGAAACTATAAGGGTCGTTTTTGCCATTTTAGGTACGGAACCCTAAAAATCCTAATTCATATTCAAGTGCTAATGAGTGATACTTGTGTGATAATAACTGTACTTTTGTTGCAAATTATTGTACTCTTCGAAAAAATGTTTTTATTTGAAAATAAAGAAAAAATAAATGAATAATTAAAACTTTGTAAGAAGATTTTATTAAAATTTGACTACTACTTTAATTTTTTAAAAACAAATCATGTTTTTTAGATATCCGGGTGCCTATCATCATAATACAGTCGAAATTACAGGTCAATAATCAGGAGAAATAGTAATAAGGTCTTTTCAAGTTTTCAAGTTACGCTGATGACAAAAATGTTATTTATTTTGACATAAAATAAAATTCCACCCCTAAAGGGGTCTTATAGCTGAAGTGGCAGTGGGCAGGCCACATCCCTCGTAGTACCGACAACCGGTGGGGAAAACGGGATTTAGAGTGGAGACCTCGTCTCGGCAAGCGTAGTGTAGGACGCCCCCAGTCTAGGTGGAGTGACGATCTTCTCAGGGTGGCTGGCAAACGCTGGATGAGAGTAGCTGCAAATCGTACTCAGTGGCGTGCAATTGGAGAGGCCTATGTCCAGCAGTGGACTAGAACAGGCTGATGATGATGATGATGAAGGGGTCAAACTGGGGACCAAAGTTTGTATGGAGAAATTGTATTGAGTGTCTTTTTATTTCGGAACTTTGTACATGATCGTGATCAAAAACAAAACGTGGTTCTTGTTTTTTTTTTAAATTTATACCCAAAGGTGATGCAACTGTGTCGTAGACGTTTGCAAACTAAATAGCCGTTATTTTTTAGATTTTTACGGATAGATAATTCGCAATTAGCACTTTAGTTGTGAAGTGAGTTAATGAGTACTTTTTGGTGTTTGAAGAAATTACCCTAAGGGATGAAATGGGTGTGAAAATTATTAGAAATTTATATGGATGTCATTTTCGAGGTTTTCAGAGACGCTGATTACGAAAATGTTATCTATTTTGTCGTAAAATAAAATTCAACTCCTGTAGTGGGGTGTTAGGTATATGAAAATTCATAAATTGCTCTTAAAACAAAGATCTATGTAAATATCTACGCGGACAAAGTCCTGGGCAAAAGCCAGTGTTAAATGAAATATGTTTGTCTCTTTTGATATATTATATTAATAATAATAATAATACATGTAGAATTGTTAGAAATTTTTTGCAAATAGATGAAAACGAAATATCACAGCAGATACTTACAACCTAGACATCACACACTACACGCTGCATTTACTTGGTTACAACCCGTAAATGCAGTAAATACCAGCCTAAAAGCTGAGAAAAAATAAAGTTTCCCAAAATAATAATAATATTCTACCACATTTACACAGCGCCATCTAGTCCCAATGTAAGCAATTATATTTGCTTGTGTTATGAGTACTAAACAACTGATATACTACTTAAATACATTTTTTTTTTTTGTAAATACATACATATTATAGATAAATTACACCCAGACACAGAACAAACCTTTATGCTCATCACACAAAGATTTGTCCTGGGTGGGGATCGAACCCACGACCTCCGGTTTAGCAGTCAGGGTCACTAACCACTAGACCAACAGGCCAGTCGATATATTATATTTTCTAACCATGAATAAATGGTAACATGGGTGGTAATTAACTGCTATTGCCTATCCCTTTGGGGACTTTGGTGTGAGACTACATAATGTTTAAGAATGATTTCCTGGCTTGTCTGATTTTCAAGATAAAGATTCTTTCGATTCTGAAATCCCATATCTACTTTGGGGTCCCGATCTGACTACTAATATTGCTGACATACTCGCCCCATCATAGTACCTTATGAGTGACGTACTCGACTCACCTTGAAAATGATATATATAATGAACTCATCACTATTGGTTCCATACCCTTTGTCCTTTCATAATATATATACAAACTTAGTCATTCAAAGAAACTTAAGTGTAAATTACATTGGATGTAGCTTGCAGCGCGACTTCGATATGTGAATTGGTCCTAGCATACGTTGCGGCTTGAAGTCGTAAATCGTAACACTCGTAACGTAACGCGGAACATCTAACATATTATCGTATGTAAAAACATTCGAAAATCTTTAAAGTAAAATAACTGCATTTAGTTCGGGTTAAACACTTGAGCGCATTAATGATAAATTAACACCCACTGAAGTTTTTCATTCATAACCCTTCTTCTAATATAGCGGGCTAATTACATGAAGGCTTTACTCAAGTTCTTTAAAAGTTTCAAAGTTAACCATTCACCAACAAGGGCTTTGGACGACACTTGTAACTTAACTGTTTCAAAGTTGTGTCAACGTTGTCGAGCGGCTACTTACTCAGTACTAGTGGTACCTAATGTTAAAATAATCGTTATATATTTTTTTTTATTTCATTAGTTATTTAATAAATAGACCAGCCTAGTTTGTGTTGTTCTACGTGGAGAATAAGGTACCGTATATTTTACAATAGAAAAGTTTTCTGCATTATTTTACTACGATGGTTTTGTACCATGTTCATTTCTTAAATTTGGTTGAGTTTTTCTGTTTACCATGGAAACCTACATAGCTGTGAAAGTTTGAACCTCGTTACTAAGTCCATACTATTTAAAAAAAAATCATCATCATCAGCAACCCATTTTAGTCCCATTGCTGGGCTCGGGTCTCCTCTCCTCTAACTAGAGAGCAAACTAAAAAAAATCACATGTATTTTATTAGCTGTTTTCCGGAACTTCGCTCCCGTGGACCTTTGTTTTGGCCACTACTCAACTTCTATTGGTCAAAGCGTGATGTATATATAAGCATTCCTCGATAAATGGGCTATCTGTCAATAAAATAAATTTTCAATTCGAATCAGTAGTTCCTGAGTTAGAGCGTTCAACCAAACAAACTAATCAGCTTTATAATATATAGATTTTTCTGTGTAAACTTTCTCCAGACTTTCGCACAAATATGCTCTTCTGTTAATACTTTTAAAATGTAGCGAAAGTTTAATGAGCAACATTATTATAACGTCATGTCAGGTTGAGCGTAACATGAGCTACGAATACGTAGAAGCCTCTACGAACACATTTATTCAATGAGTTTCTTAAGCGCGGGTATCCTAATATTTTGTAATTTGTGTATGATGGCAGCTTAAAGCGTTATTACATCAGTTTTGCAGGGCGAGTCGAGTTTGTGAATTGTCCAGATTTATTGATGAAACAGCTCTGAGTGACGTAGGAATAGGTTTTTCAGAACTCCTTGGGCAAGCCGTATATTGGTACAAACAAGAAGGGTAGTAGATACAGCAATATTTAAGTTTATAAAATGTAATAAAATGTATAATCTCAATACGACCAGAAGTTAGTAGATGAAATATTGGCTAAATGTAACCTATAGCTAATAGTCTAACTGCCGTACTCAGAGACGTTAGTTAACTCTAAAGTTTATTTAGTAAAAACGTGTAATACTTATGTCAATACGCCTAAAGACGATTATTCAATGAATCATCACAATCAATCATCGAAACATTTGTTTGTTTGTTGCGATTTAACTCAAAACTATTGGACCGATTTTAAAAATTGTTTCACCGTTATAAAGATACATCTTTACCGAGTAATATAGGCTATATTTATTTCCAGAAATAAGTAGAGATCCCTACTAAAATTTGAGTAATGCAACCAAAAATTGTCATAAAAAGTCTTTCATCGCATGCGCTGCGAAAACTGTTGATAATAGAACAAAACAATGTATTAAATTATTAAAGAACATATCAATATCTGTAAAACTGTTCAACAAATAACTCACAATAACTGCTTTAACAATTAAAATATTGGTTTAAAAATATTGAATTTTTGCGAAGCTTATTTAATCTATATATGGTATATAATAAATCTATATGTTTGTTAGAAGAACGGTAATTTAATATAGAAAATTTGTGCCCTTAACAATATATAGTTTAAACAAATATCTTAGAAGATATCGTAATATAAAAATATTCGCGGGACAAAATAATTAATCTGGGCCGTAGCGTCGCGGCGCAATGTGTTCCAATCACGTGGGGATTCTGGCCATCGGCCAGTCAATGAATGATTGTGGAGGAAAATGTCGAAAGCAGAAACTTCGACTTAGGAACTGGACTAGTTAGGAGATAAACATACTGTGCTTGAGTAAAGCTTGAGGCACTGAAATGGGATCATAAACCTGCAAAACAGATGGCATATAATATCAGTACCTCAAGCTTTTAAAATGTATATAGATTTTACTTTTTGAAAAGATCTATGTTTATACATATACGGCTCTTAAATTTATTTTTTACCTTTTAGTTCACGTTTTTGTTTATTGAAAGCTTGTCCTTAAAAAATATTTTTTTTATAATTTTTAATTTTATAATAAAAAATAATTGTTTTATCGGGGAAAAGAATGAGGGGTGTTTTTATTAAACCGGATTCTCTATTATAAGAGCAATAAAAAACAAAATTAAAAATTTTGAAAAAACCCACGACAATAACATCTATGCAAAATAAAAAACGTAACATATAAAAAGGTTTAAATAACTTTATTTTAAATCCCCGACGAAAAGATAATAAGTAGCGTAAAAACAATCCCAAGAAAATCCGTCGGGGGCTGCCATACCCTGACTTGAAATTAACGAAAGTATTGCAGTTTTATGTATTTGATACCTACCTAATTATCAACAATATTTAGTTTACAATATATATTTAATACTAGAAACAGTAATGATATTGGCAGCCCCCGACGAATTTTCTTGGGATTGTTTTTACGCTACTTATTATCTTTTCGTCGGGGATTTAAAATAAAGTTATTTAAACCTTTTTATATGTTACGTTTTTTATTTTGCATAGATGTTATTGTCGTGGGTTTTTTCAAAATTTTTAATTTTGTTTTTTATTTTAAATATTTTCAAAGAGCGCCCTATCTTACTAACTGTAAGTAACTTGTATAAAATTTTAAGAACCTTGACACATAAATAAAAGTTTTATACTAAGTTATAGCACAAACACATTTTTTTTTATTAATTTACTGTTGCAGTAAGTCTTATAACTTGAAATTATCATTTTAATTTTCTTATTTTAAACTTTTTAATGAGCGCCTTATCTTACCATGTAAGCTCTAGAATTAATGGAATTTGCATGGAGCTTCGACTATATTATATATATTTTATTTTTTGTTGACTTGTGTGCTCATCCGTCGCACAAAGGTCGCCGGAGCCCCGCTTCGCGGGGCTCCTACTTCTGGGTGGTTTGAAAAAAAAAAATAACCCTAACATAACCAGTCCGATTCGGATTGCTCTGAATCGGGGGGTGTTAAGTTTAGCTATCGCACATTGATTGCCGTAGCCGGACTGCCTTCGGCGTTAGCGCAGATTTCCACCTATAATAGCTTGTATCTCGAAAACGGTGCGTGCTATCGCAAAAATGATGAAAATTTGGTTACACCCCGAGCACGGGATACCTATAAGTTAGAATAAATAAGGTAGGTAGGTGTTTATATAACGTCAGTCAATAAACTCTCACTCTTACTAATTTTTTTAGGCTTATCATTGTATACCTCAGTACTAATATTCAGTGATATGACAACACGAGATCGGTTTTCGGATTTTTTCCTTTACTTGTGCAACTTGTTATTGCTTCTGGCCAAATTTCATGATTCTAGGTCAACGGTAAGTTCCCTATAGATTATGATCGTCAAGATAAATCGTCGAAAATGGAGCATAAACAGCTGTATCTTTTGATTGCGTTAACTTAGAATTTTGATTTTTATTTTACGCCGAGGGTTTGCAGACCCTAGTAAATGATATTAATTTCAGCTTTATACCTCTATGCGTTCTTGAGAAAAATATTCTAGACAGACGGACAGACGGACAGACAGACAGACAGACAGAAATACAACGGAGTGATCCTATAAGGGTTCCGTTTTTTTCTTTTGAGGTACAGAACCCTAAAATTGCATAAACGGTCACCCATCTATGAACTGACCTTATCAGAAGTTGCTTAACCTCATGAGTGTAATCAATATCTCAGTACTACAATGCTACGTGCCCCTATACAGTAACAGGTCTAATTATTTTACAGATAACTGTAAATATAAGTTTGCTTAGTCTATTGCAGCGCCCCTTGGCGAAAAAATACAATATCGTGTATCCAAAAGTCATCCTCGATAAATCACAAATACATTACAGAAAACCGTATCGAAATCGGTTTAATCGTTTTAAAGATAGGAGGGCACAAAGGTTTCAACGAAATCAACATTGGTTTGCCTAGTCTATTGCAGCGCCCCCTGGCAAAAAAATACAAAATCTTGAATCCAAAAACAATCCTCGATAAATCACAAATACATTACAGAAAACCGTATCGAAATCAGTCTAATCGTTTTAAAGATAGGAGGGCACAAAGGATTCAATGAAATCAGTGTATTGTAGCGCCCCCTGGCGAGCTATTAACATAACACCTATCTAATAACCTGTCCCCCAGAGCCGCACACACTTTACAGAAAACCGCATCTAAATCGGTCAAACCGTTTCCGTGATATAAGGCATTATGTTGGAACACACAAACACACAAACACACCAACACACAGCCTCTCACCCCAAACGCATATACCGTCTCCGTTCCGTCGTGGGTAATAAAAATCACAAATACATTACAGAAAACCGTATTGAAATCGGTTTAATCGTTTTAAAGATAGGAGGGCACAAAGGTTTCAACGAAATCAACATAGGTTTGCCTAGTCTATTGCAGCGCCCCCTGGCGAAAAAGTACAAAATCTTGAATCCAAAAACAATCCTCGATAAATCACAAATACATTACAGAAAACCGTATCGAAATCAGTCTAATCGTTTTAAAGATAGGAGGGCACAAAGGATTCAACGAAATCAGTGTATTGTAGCGCCCCCTGGCGAGCTATTAACATAACACCTATCTAATAACCTGTCCCCAAGAGCCGCACACACTTTACAGAAAACCGCATCTAAATCGGTCAAACCGTTTCCGTGATATAAGGCATTATGTTGGAACACACAAACACACAAACACACAAACACACAGCCTCTCACCCCAAACGCATATACCGTCTCCGTTCCGTCGTGGGTAAAAATAGAGATTGGTTGGACCTATAGTCAACAAAATAAACACAGTAATTATATATTGTTCTTTAACGTCTGAGGAAAATGAAAAATTGGCAGTAATGCGCTGAAAAATGTACAATAACTAATGCTATTTGTTATTTTTTATGTTATAAACGTTAGTATTGTGTCAATCTCGTCCCACGGGTCAGTTCATCGTATGCCTAAGCGATGAGGCGTGCTAGGGAGAATGGGAATCGAGCCCACCCCAACCCACTGAGACGCGCACAGAGAATGTACAGAACTGCAACGTATTTATTTAATAACTAGCTTCATTCGTTTGCGATCAGTTTTTTTTATTTTTTCATGGAATACTGATATTTTTAAAATCAAAGTAACTTATGTTACTCCTTATGACATTAGCTAATCGCCAGTAAAACTCCCGTCGAATTCTGTTCAGTAGTTTCAGTTTCAGTTGACTTCCAAAGAAACAGACAGGCAATGACAATTTTTTTACCAAGTATGTTTAAAGTACAGTACATACTTTCATATGCCTCGCTGTTATTAACATATTACAAACAGACACTTCAATTTTATTTATTTGTATAGAATATACGCATCGCGGTTTTAAAAAAGTTTAGCCCATGTGTTAATCTATTACTAATATATAATAATATATAATCGTATTACTCGTCATTCGTGATCATTTTAATCTATCTTCTATTTTACTATTACAAGAAACTTAAGCGTAATTAAAAAAAAATAGAAATTGACTGAATGATTGACTGTCTGTTATATTAACGTACAGCTCAAATCTCCACAGGTTTAGGTTAAAGTAGACCTCGAGAAATTATATTATAAAGTTCTGTCACCTCCACTTCTACCTTGGTATGAAAAAGAGAATAATTTATAATTTTTTTGTAATGAATAAGCTCAAAATGTACTCGACCAATTAAAAAAGTGCTCTCTATAATAGATTGCTACATAAACCCTGAGTAATATAAGAGAACATTTGTGGATCCCTACTAAAACTCTAATATTGTAAACCAAGATGTAATCTTCTATACAATGACTATTAACCTTGGACACGCCATAACTTGAGAACGGTGTGTTCAATTCGGCAATTTTTAGTAAAATATCCGTCGAGGACCGACAAAAGATCTTATGAGGAGAAAAATGAAAAATAATCATTTGCTTATGAGAATAGAAATAAGAATTGTGGAACCGCGAGCAACAGCTAGTAATTTATTAAATATAAAATTCCTTACATCGCATTTGCTACACTTTCGTAGCACATGCGATGTGTAAAAATAAAATTACACTTAACAGCTACAATAATAACAAATGTCTATAAAAAAAAACATCGCTACTTAACATGTCCAACTATTGAAATGGACATTTCATTCAGAATTAGAAAATAACACAAGAAATCTTTTTGTGGTCACGGGGCGCCCGAATAGATTTCCACGCGGACGAACTGCAGCAACAGCTAGTGTCAAATTGTCTTAAATACATTCGAACTGCAAGTTGATTGAACTGTATCTAAGTTTGTACCTACACTATTGAAGGTTTAACCTGTGAGTTTCTCCTCCTATTATTTACAATACTTATTCGATTATATTTTGACCCGATTAAACAAATTCTCAAAGGCCTTCCAGTTGTTATCTTACACAGTAGTTTACAAATGATAAACGTATGTCTCTACGTTTCTGAGTGCAACAGTTATCTTACCTAATTTGTTGTTACACGCTTTTTACTTGAAATTAACGAGGTTGTGAGATGGTTGTGGAATGAAGGGAGGTGTTTTTCGGGGCTAACTTTTCTAAAGACAGATTCTACTGAGCTGAGACTAGTTATAGGGATTGGGGTGGATTCCAGCCCTTTCCGATCACGGCTTAATTGCGAGTACTCGTCAGAGACGACAACTTATGATTTATAATCTTTACAGGTGATATCGTTTGATATGAGTTCGCGACTGCAACAAGCTGGCTGTAACACCAAGAGCCTGCTGTGAAAGAATTCCTAGTCCCTGTTTGCGTATTGGCCAAAGCGAGGAAAAGGCGCCACGTGTGGGCCTGCGTACAACCGGGGGCGGGCGCACTGCGCCGCCCCGCAATTGCACATGTAAGTATCTGTTGATGTAGTAGTGCTAATCTAGCTTGTTTATAATGCGCACGCCCTAGCCGAGCCGCCCGGCCGTCTCCATGGTGACGAATCCACCCAGCCACCCCCTTACCTGCCAATGCGAACGCCATTATTCGCGCGGCGGCCGTTGTGGTCGCTCGTCTCTTGCGAACTATATGTTGCCACGCTTAGTCTCGTACTTTGCAGTTGGTACATTGAAGTTCTTTTACGGGTTTTCGATTATTCTGGCTTTCGTTTTGGACAATCAGGACATTAAGAACAGTGCGGATATCTTGTTTTGTGTTATTTTTGGACCTTAGTATCTTTTATTTTTATTTCTTTTTAAGTTTTGTTGTGATCTTTTAAATTAAAAAGTGCAATAATGTATATTGAACCGTCGCCCCTTCACCTCGCTAAATTCTTTCCACCAAGAAAACGGCACAAGTAAGTTACTTAGTAAATTAAGCCGGCGTATAAGTTAGGTACCTGTTGCTTTTATCCTAGCTCTACTGAGCTAATTTAGACAGTTTGTTTATTTGCGAACTTTGTTTAATGTTTTCACTGTTTTAGTTTATATATTTAAGGTCTATGTGCTTGCGAGCCATGTCTTACGAGCCATGTAGAATATTTTAAATGCTGTTTGTATATTTGTGTGTTTAGGTGTTAGCCAAAAATGCCGTATTTTTTTTCTATTGAATCTTTATTTTTTATTCATTATAAATGTAACTAACATAAATTAAACTACTTTTACTAAACTTATATTCGATGTTACGTTCTTGTTATAAATGTCTGTTAAACTCTGATTTTATTTTTCTGTGTATATAAAATCATAAAAACACATACAACAAGTAAAGTTTAGTTGTCAATGTGTGCCTCTTTTAATAGTGGGGAAATAGGTCGAACCTAAGGTAGGGAGTGAGTGGATGGCAGAGGGTGGCGGGCGCTCTCTCACACCCGTATCTGTTGCGCCACACTCACCTTCACTTGCTGTGTTTATCCATTTACAAAACAAAAATATTTCTCTACGATCTCAGAACATGTGACTCTGAAAATTATGAAAAGGCTAGGTATATAGAATAGTGTTTGTCGTATTAAAAATTGGTCCCGTTTCACATACATATAACTAATACTGATAGATTAGAGACGATGACATTTCCATTCCATTTGACATTGTCCGTGTAGTGACGGATTAAGAATACATAATGCCACTACCCCATATCAACCCGTGGGTGTCGTAAAAACCGACTAAGGGAGTTATGCAGACAAGAACACTGCAAGAAAAGGAAAATTCGAAACAAAACCCTATACCAACACGCCTGGCCAGCGTGGTATAGTAGGCTAAATTCCTTCCACATTCTTTGGAGGAGACCCGTGCCCAGCAGTGGGACGTTTATGGGTTGATGTTGTATGATGATAAGAGACGATGACATGTAACAAGCAAATATAATTTAAAAAATGTAATAACCCGACTGCCAAAAATCAACAGAGAAAAACGCTTTAAAAAGACCGTAAAATTATTGTAATATTATTATACCTGATTAAATTTAAATACATAACATACTCGTATGTATATATTTGTAATCTCCATTTGATTCCCTTTACTTTGATACTCTACTCGATAGGATTGGTTAAAAAAAAATCAACAGTAATTACAGTTCATATTTGCATGCAACTTACGGTCGGAGCCGGTCGGCCGTCGCGATGCGTCGCGGGATGCCGACGGAGGTAACTATGCGTAAGTTGCATGCAAATATGAACTGTAATTACTGTTGATACATTTCAATGTTCTTTAACGCATTGTAAAATGCCGCCCGGCGCGGGCCGATGCGAGCCGGTTGGTCTGAATCGTAGCTTATTTCTTTCTTTTTAACTTTTAAATTATATCATATTAATTTATATATATCATAATTCAAAAGACAAAAAGTATCTCCATAATCCTTTTTAGGGTTCCGTACCTTGAAAGCGGAGCCTTTATAGGATCGCTCCGATGACCATCTGTCTGTCTGTCCGTCTGTCATTCGGACCCATTTTCTCAAAAACGCGTAGAAGTATCGCGCTGAAATATTTGGGTTTGAAAAAAGTCAGAGTTCTATGTAAACGCAATAAAAAGTATAGCCGTTTATGCACCGTTTAGGCAGTAGGTACATTAAGATATATAATTAAGTTCCTTGGTTTGGTACACGGCGATATTTCACTTGAATATATCATTTGTTTATACCGTGATTTCTTATTGGTAACATAATTTATCAAAACAAAAAATAGCCTTTGTGACTCAGGAATAATGTAGTATGAAAGAATTTTTAAAATCAGATCAGTTTCTGCGATCTTAGGTAACATACCAACTCACAAACTGTACCTCTTTATAATATTATTATAAAATTCACAAAGGATTCCTCATTGTATGTTTGATACATTTTTAAATAAAAAAAAGGTAGGATACATATCGTGTAGCCATTTGAAATTGTTAACCTGTCGCGCGCCTCAAGGAAATCGTTATCAATGTAATATTTATGAGATTTGATTTGTGTGAGGTGTTTGCTTTTCGCCTATAAATTTGCAAAAGAGTGTTTTTATCGGTTTATAATTATGTTTGTGATCACTATGTGGATGTTTAATGATTGTAACTTTTCTCTAGATTTACAAGTCAACCGAATGGTAAATTGAAGACAGAGAAGTGTCCTAATGACGTTCTAGAATGCGCCTTGGAGGACCTCCTGTCGGACGAATACGAGTCTGATACCGAAGACTGCTTCGATGTCTTTAATTCACGTTCTCTCCGTCTGCTGACCGGGTAAGTTTAGATTATAGAATTATATTTAGAATTTACCAATATTCTAGAGGATGGTATACCTACGTCAATCAGACTTTTCGGTTATTTGTTGTCAATTATAAAAGCTTGTATAGAAGCAGCAAGAGGCAGTTCGATCTTTACACACGACCCATTTAAGAGTCTTTCGTCGACAATTTAACAAGTTATTTGAATTGGTATCGGATCTGTTTTATTTAGTGATACTTTTTTGAAAAGTAAGTATGGCATCAAACATGAAGCAAAGTTTGAAATGCAGTTATGTAGATAGATAGCCTCTAGCGCGCAAATTGACCATTATGCGTTCTCCGTAAGAAATTTTCGTATGTATGAGAAACTAAATTATTGCAACGACTCCTTTTACATTATAATGGTAAGGTTGCAAGGTTAGATGTTCATATAAAGAAGATAAGTTTATATATTATTCAAATCATGGGGAAATAATATTTATTAACAGATATTGATTAAAAATTCTACTGTCACCTTGGCGTAGCGGTTAAGGTGGTCGCCTCTGCTGACATCGCTGCGCTGAGTGACGTGGGTTCGATTCCCACACGAGAAAAATATTTGTGTGATTCAGAGACTTTTGCGTTCATTATTAATACATTGTTAATCGTACACAGCACATGCCATATACTTTTTTTAAAGAAGGGTATTGCAAAATTACCCTTGCCACCCAAGAGGCCAAGATATTCGAGAAAATGGAACGGTTATGTGGTTTCACTAGCCCGATGACGGCAGCCAAAAGCCCTCTGTGCATCAACTCCTCGCTTCGGGTAGGCCGCCGGCACCTGTAACGACATCTCTTTCGGCAGATTTTTAGTTAGTCTGAACTCAATCAATAAACTATCTAGTGACCGCTCGCTTTCTGGTCCCAAGCATTATACATGACTTGAGTAAATTGTCTTAGTTCTTCCAAAGGACCCAATAGCGAGTGTCGAAACGTATTTTTACAATATACTAATAGTAAAATGGGAATACCAAGACGAAACTTTCCTACCTATTCGACTTGGACTTTTTTTAACTACAGATGGGACGGGAAAGCTTCGGTAAATAATAGTAGTAACAAAATTCAACCGATTTTTCAATTATTCAAATAAACTTTGGCTGAAAACCAAAGTTTATTGTTAAATTGATATACCTACCTAATAATAAAATATTTATACGTATGTCGTTATTTGGCAGTCCCAACCTACCCGAACCCAAAATAATAATTTGATAAGTTTCAACAAAATTAAGAAACTTTATATTTGAATTTCAATTAGGTACAATATCTACAGTTACAATATTTATCGAACTAATTACAGAAAGTACGGTACGCAACTGTTTTAATAGTGATTGATAGATGCAAGCGGGAAGGTGAAACGGGGGTGCGCGTCGCACGTTGTGTTGTAACTTGTCAAAACTTGAATTGCAATTCGGAAGACTTAATTTACGTATTTTAGATTATGTACATAATAATTTTTCGGAAATGTAATCGTACCTTTTACGCCTACTTGACATTTTTGTACGCCCGCCCCCTCCTGGTTGGGAAGTCCTGCCATAAGAAGAGTCAAGACTCAAGCGACGTTTGGCAAAATCCATTATCATTTATCCAACGCGGAACTTATACATACACTAGCTTTCGCGCGGAGCTTCGCTTCTATGAAGCCTTGTTTGGCCACTACTCAGCTCCTATAGGTCGTAGCGTGATGTTATAGCCTTTCTCGATAAATGGGCTATCCAACACTGAAAGAAATTTTCAATTCAGTTCAGTAGTTCCTAAAATTAGCACAAACAAACAAACTCTTCAGATTTATAATATCAGTAGGTGTAGATAAAAAAAAAATTATTACTAAATTATTATTAACCCAGCAGAGGGCCATTAATGGGTTGCTAATGATGATGATGATAGATTAAAAAATATTTAATGAAATTGGGACATGAACATTTCACAAGATTTCATATTGGAGGCAATTCATAGTGTTGATAGTCGTATAATAATATGTGATTCTTTTTATTTATATATTTATTTAAGCACAAAACATATATTATAATTATTGTAAATATAAAAAATATTGATTTAATTTAATCGTATTTACTGATAGCCCATGCGGGAAAAAGGTTCTCGAATGGCGGCCACGTATTGAAAAGCGCAGTGTCGGGTGGCCTCCACGGAATGGAGCGACGACGTGGTAAGGTTTGCCGTTGGTCATTGGTTGCAAGCGGCAGAAAGTAGCTCGCTGTGGCAAAAGTTAGGTGAGACCTATGTCCAGCAGTAGACGTGGTTGGACTTATATGATGATAATGATTTGGAAATAACGACTGAGTATTTTTGTTTTATCATTCTAGGTACATAATTGTTTAAAAATTGTTTTAAGTAAGTATACGTTTCAAAATTTTGCTCACTGATAAATTTTAACATACAACCGGTCCTATTGGAAGTCACTTGAGGAGGCCTATGTCCAGCAGTGGGCGTCCTACGGCTGATATGATGATGATGATGATGATAAATTTTAATTGACAGAAAGTTTCGACGAATACGTTAGAGTAAATTCGATAGCGTGTATTTTACATTAGCGTATTAGTCCGGTCAACGAAAGCTTTAAAAGGGGGTGTATAGTGCGTGAAAACGAACCTAAGCGATTTCTTCGAAAACTTGTTAAGAATGCTTAGAAAGTGAACATATTAAAAGTCTTGACGTCCAACTTTTTAAATTACTCTTCTAGGCAAGTCAAATGAGCCCAAATGCTATGGGGTTGCATCATATAAAGACCGAGTTCCCGTAGTCCTCTCGCGGTCCAACATCAGATTTACTCCAATTAATTAAAATAAAAATACGTGTGGCACTCGGGGACTGCCGCAGTAAAGCTATTGTATAGCATTTTTTATCAACTTATGCGATTATAATATTTTTATATTATAATTGCATAATATTTTTACTTACTTTCTCACAAACAGATGCTTACGTATTCGTCCGATTTCGGAGCAGCTCGTCTCGATTCGTGCGAGCTTCGTACACTCTTCACGCACGCATACGTCTAGTCGCACGCAAAAAACACCGTGCCGAACTGAATCGACTGAAATGATTTATGACTCATGACGTTAGACGATGCATGGCTTTCAACGCCGCACCGCTGTGCCGGTCGGAGTGGGGTTTGTTAGGTTTATTTTCGTTACGGAATTTCTACGCGGTTGCCGCGCTCAAAGCCCAAGCTATGCAATAGCTTAATATTGCAATGCATCCGATTTATATAGGCATCCCAAATTTAATCTCAAATCGGACATCATCAAGTAAGTTAAATTTATATTGCAAGACTTGATGATTACAGCCATCGGGACAGGTGAATCCAAATAAAAATTAATAAAATGTTATTAATTATAATAAATCAATAAATAAATAATGCAAATTGTTTATAAGCATGGGTTTATTCATTTTTAGTAACTTTTTGGGATGGATTATTTACCGAGGTACTAGGTTCGTACTCTGTGCGCTATATCTCAAAAACGGTTGGGAATTTGGAAAAGCGTACAGCACTAAGTTGTAGACAATTTGATAAGCTTTCGTTAAGTAGAAGGATTTTTTCTACTAGAACCTACCGTTTTTGACTTATAAGTCAAAAACTCAAAAATGGTACCTTTACCCCCGCCCACCTACTCCGGCTCACCTCCGAAACGTCAGGACTTTTAGTATGTTCACTACCTAAGCGTCCTTAACAAGTTTTCGAAGAAATCGCTTAGGTTCCTTTTCACGCACTCTACAACCACTTTGTTGATTGAACTATATGTCAAAATTGAGTTCGTGATCGCAATTTTTTTTATTTTTTTTTATTTTTTTTTATACCACGACGGTGGCAAACAGACGTACGGTCCGCCTGATGGTAAGCGGTTACTGTAGTCTATGGGTTAATTATTATTAATTCAAATCAATATGGATGAAAATTCGATTACCAGGCGAAAGTAAAGAAGAAAGAAAGAAAGAAAGAAAAGCTTTATTTTTCACACGAGACATGTACAAGTAGCTAAGTAAGTAGCTGTTCGTGCTACCAAAATTGGTTCATTTTACGTACGATAAAGGCGCTGTACCAAATGTCATACTTTTTTCTCGATGACACTAAGGCTTCAATAAAAGGGTTAAGTTTTGATAAACATTTACTACGTTTCATCATATCAACACAATGACTTCCACTGCTGGACATAGGCCTCGAGGATCGACTTTGTTACGTTTACCTAGTTAAAAATAATTTGGTAAGAATAAGAAGTATGTCTAAATTTGACAAACAAATCCTAATTAAATGGGTAACATCTTAGTATAAAAAACAGGGTGCCGAATTTTGGTGAACATTTATCCATTTTGGATTGAGAATGTTCTTTTTTGGATATTTATAACCTTGTAAAGATGTCGTAAATAATTAGATTCATTTTAATGAGTTTGAATTACTTTTTAGGGTTCCGAACGTAAAAACGGAACCCTTATAGGATCACCCCGTTGTCCGTCTGTCTGTCTGTGCGTCTGTTAAGAATATTTTTCTCAAGAACGCGTAGAGGTATAAAGCTGAAATTTATATTTGGTTCTGCAAACCCTCGGCGTAAAAAAATAAAAATTATATGTTAACGCAATCAAAACATAACAGCCGTTTATGCTCCATTTTTGTCGATTGTCTTGACGATCAAAAAAGTCAAAACCTGTAGGGTACTTCCCGTTGACCTACAATCATGAAATTTGGCAAAAAGCAATATCAAGTTGCACAAATAAAAATCTGAAAACCAATCTCGTGTATATCACTAAATATTAGTACTAAGATATACAATGATAAGCCTAAAAAATTTGAGTAAGAGTGAGAGTTTATTCCGGACTGACGTTATATAAACACGTACCTACCCTATTTATTCTAACTTATAGCTATCCCGTGGTCAGGGTGTAACCAAATTTTCATTATTTTTGCGATAGCACGCACCGTTTTCGAGATACGAGCTATTATAGGTGGAAATCGGCGCTAACGGTGGGCAGTCGGCCTCCAACGACCAATGTGCGATAACTAAACTTAAATCCACTACTAAACTTAACATACAAAATATGGACTAAGTATTCAACCAGGTTTAAACTGACATAAGCCATTGTTTTAGTGTCAAAGTTGTCAATTTAAACCTGGTTTAAAGCTTAGTCCGTATTTTGTAATAAGGGGGGTTAGGTTAGGGTTATTTTTTTTGAAGTAGGTGCCGGCGACCTATTTGCGACAGTTGGGCACCCAAGTCAACAAAAAATAAAAAAATATGAAGTCGAAGCGTTGAAGAATGTGTCATTTTTAGTGTACCACTTTGGTGCGTTGAAGAACGTGTGATTTTTAGTGTACCACACCGTTAGAAACATACATCCTCACCGAGTAATATATAGGCTATATTTATTTCCGAAATAAGTAGAGATCCCTACTAAAACTTGAATAATGTAACCAAAATGTGCATCGCATAATAGAACAAAACAATGTATTACATTATTAAAGAACATATTAATATCTGTAAAAAGTCCGCGATAGCATATGCATATCTTCAACGGATAACTCACAGTAACTGCTTTAACAATTAAAATATTAGTTTAAAAATATTGAATTTTTGCGAAGCTTATTTAATCTATATGGTATTAATCTATATCTAAATAAATGTGTTTGTTAGAACCGTAATTCAATAAAGAATATTTGTGTCCTTAACACTATATAGTTTAAACAAATATCTTAGAAGATATCGCAATATAAAAATATTCGCGGGACAAAATAATTAATCTGGGCCGTAGCGTCGCGTCGCAACGCAATGCGTACCTATCTACGTGGGGATTCTGGCCAGAAGAGTAGAAAACTTTAAAATTAGTGCATCACACTTTACACATAAGACCATCTAATAAGCGCCCTCTGCTCAGTAATTATATGCTTGACCGGCCAAAAAGAGTTTTGGTACTAAATATTCTACGTTGAACATAAAACAATTTTTGGACTTTTTAGGTTCAAGTTTAACCCTTAAGACCTTTAACATGTAAGATGTCCCTTTAAGACTAAAAAGTAAATTTTAAAAGCTTGAGGCACTGTAATGTGATAGTAAACCTAAGGTTTATTTTTCTTTTAAAATTTATGTAGATTTTACATTTTGAAAATATCTATGTTTATATACGGCACTTAAATTGATTTTTTACCTTTTAGTTCACGTTTTTGGTTATTGAAAGCTTGTCCTTAAAAAATCTTTTTTTATTTATGATTTTTTATTAACATACAATATCATTGCTATAATATTAAGCTTGTGTTATGGGATGTAGACTATGTATTACAGTCAAAACTCTTAAGCAGTTAAAGTAGTTTCGACTGATTATATGATACAAAATTAAAATAAAAACAAGTGTGAATCCATAAAATGGGGTTTTGTAATCATCATTATTAATAATCCAAGTAAGGATGGGAGGAGGTAAGGATTAAGAATACAGTCATAATGTCACTACCTTATCTCAACCCGTGGGTGTCGTAAAAGGTGACTATGGGAGTAACCTTATGCAGACAAGAGCACTGCAAGAAAGGGAAAATTCGAAACAAACCCTATACCAACCCGTCTGGCCACTGTGGTATAGTAGGCTAAATTCCCTCCGCATTTTTGGAAGAGTCCCGTGCCTAGAAGTGGGACGTTTATGGGTTGAAATGATGATTATTAATCTACTACATAACAACTACAAATTCACAGAACATTATTGATACCTGTCTGTGACCTAACTGTAACTAAATCCGAAGAAAAACTCTAAGAGTAAAATTTTCAAACAAAAGTATAGTCAATTAAATATTCCTGTTCTTAGCGATAAGTACTAAAAGGGTTAGGATAACTACGAGAAAGATAATGAAAAAAAAAAAACAAATTATAGATCTTTAATAATAAATAAAAATCATGAATTTTAGTTTATTTAATTTTCGAAATGACCCCACAAAGAAAATTGTTGCCATGAGGGCTTTTGTTGGTTTACAGGAGGATAGGGGATCATTCGAAAATGTAATTTAACTAAAATTTTTGTTTTCATTAATTATTTATAAAGATCTATTAATTATTTGTTTTTAATTCCATTATCATTTTCGTAATTATTTTAAACCTTTTAGTACTCATTGCAAAGAACGGTGATCTCACTAATTTTGTTTAAAAATTTTACTGTTACTTAGAGATTTTCTTCGGATTTAGTTAGTTTGAAGTTAGGTCACAGTTAGGTATCAATAATGTTCTGTGAATTTATAGTTGTTATTTAGTAGAACATAATACTGATTAAAAAAGTTACTCTATAGGGGGTTTTATGTATTCACACTTGTTTTATTAAAAAAGCACTGTTTTTATTTAGATTTTTATTTATTTGTCACTTTTTTTCTCTTTATAGTCGATAAAATTAATAGAAAATGTGTGTATGTCCGTTAAAGTATCTTATAAGCTTTTAAAAATAATTAACAGAATCCAAATCGAGCCAATAAAGCAAGGTCGCACACACACACGCAACTCAAAAAATTAAAACATGAAATATATTAGAGATTCTATTCCTTTAAAGTTAATTTTACATAATTGTTCATGAGTATTCTGAAAATTTCTGGCAGACACATGTCGATGGGCGACATTGTATATAATATCCACTTACAATAATTTTGTTAAAATAGTGCATTATTTTTAATGTATAATACATTAACGAGTCAACATGTTTTAGGCTAAATATAAACGCACATTATACTTGTAATTTAGGAATGATTCGAACCAATAGTAAAATACCATCCTCTAAAATATGTAATTCTTTTATACAGTGTGGGGAACCTAATTTTATTAAAGTTATTGTGGGGTTTTAGTAGTCGTATTTTGTTTCTAGTAATTACGAACTCGACACGATGAATACAACACACGATGAAGACGAACCGTTATCTGGTTTAAATGGAAGATTAAGACCAAGAAAATCGAATATTCCAAGTCCACAGACCAAAATGATTAAAAAGATTGAAGACAAAATCGCTCCGGACCGACCTAAGAGAACTAGCACCCCGTCAAAAGCGGCGCCAAACAAACCAGAAGATCTCGCTAACAGGTCTGATTCTATACCAGCTCCCCAATTACTGTGTCCATACTGCGATAGAAAATTCGCTTCTAAACAGACTGTGTCTAAACATGCCAGACGCATACATTTATCTACTTCTAAACAGGACTCGTTTATTAATTGTCTGTTTTGCAATCATACTGAGGCTGAAGCTAATGATATTATTCACCATATGGTGGACAATCATCCAAACCAATATTTTGCTTGTCTTGACTGCCATACTCGATTTCAAACGACGACTGAACTGGCTGAACATAAACTCAATGTTTGCGAGAAGCAAAAACCTTATCGCAGCAAGTTGCGTCCGAAAAGTTCAACTAGAAAAGATTCAAATCTTAGTTCGGACAGAAAAGACGATTTTCAGGCTGATAAAGATTATTCTGACGGAGACGGATTCAACGGAATTGTCATCTCGTGTGAACTGAAACCATCTCAGGTTCACGATGAAGAAGATATTGAGGACAACATAACAACGAATTTGATTTTGCCACCTAGCAAAAGCCTATGCAATAATCCTGTCATAGAAAAAAATGCTATTATCGTCTTAGACGATATACAATGGAATAAGCGAATGCCTCCAAACTTTTCGTTTCATAACACAGACGCAGATCAAATACTCTCCAGATTAGGAGTCGTTCATAGGTCACCAAGAACTGGAGAATCGACTAGAAGGGATTGGTTTAAAACAACCGAAGAAACACAGAAATTTGAGAAATGTTTTGACACCAGCTTCTATTCTAAAGTGGCAAGTAATGTTCAAGAGAATTTAGCTAAATGTCTTGATGGTTCATTTAACTTTAATCCTGACTTAGAAAATACTATAAAAACCAGAAAATCTAAAAATAGCGTTGTCATTAATACGGCAGAAGGCTTTCCAATATTGTTGGCTTTCGAACAATATTCCCGCAATCTTTTTGATAGTTATATGCCTCGCGGTATCGCGCCTAAGCATAAATGGAAGTGGGACAGTTTGGAAACCGATAGAAGTTTAATGAGTCATGATCAAATTAAGCGCGATTCGCACACTAATAATTGTATAATAACATTGGTTTCGAGCTTGGATATATGGACTCAACTGTGCATGAGACGAAAGTATGAGCAAAAATATAAAATGTCACTTATTGAAAAAAAGACTGAGAAGCAAAATATAATTGATAAAGAACTAAAAGACATACTCGAAAGCAGAGAAATTCCAACAACATCGTCGCAAGTGGTCAAATACATCAACAAACCTGTTATAATTAGAAGTTCTTCGGAATTTCCATTATGCCTTGGACTAACGCCATCAACACCATCTTTTGATTTACAACCCGCTGTGTTAAGCGGGGAATGGGTTCGTCCACGGTGTTATGTGTGTTGTGCTTGTGGAGCTCAATCACGAGACTCGCGTGCACTTTCTTCTCATATTTCAATTCAACACCCTAACGCACAAGTTCAACATTACGAAATTGTGGGCGAACCACTTTTGAATGCAGACATTTTGAAACATTTATATGTACCACCTAGTCCAGTATCTAATAGAACCAGACCGCTACGGGGCATCAAAGATTGCACAAAATGTAAGAAATCTGTAAGTCTAGAAGAATTACATCAACACATGCTCGACTGTGCTGGTGACACTCCCGCGGTACGTCGGAAGTGCCGATATCGGCCATTTGGCGTGCGCAAACGCCGGCCACGATTGCCAGACAACCTGATACGTAGAAAAATGCGCAAAGATTTAAGAAATCGACACAAACAAAAAGCTGTGATGCGTCCTCAGCCGAAAATAAGGACAGAAGTAGGCGATGGTAAGTTTCAAATGGAATTTTAATTTGTTTTGATTTTACCACTTGGTAAAAAAGTGTCTGTAAATCTAATATTTAATTTACAGAAATTATATGAAAAATACGTCAAAAACAAATCAAATATGTTTCAGATAGGTTATCTAGTACATGTCAGTGGTGAAACTGGTAAAGCGTAGTTTATGCGGGAATTAAACGTCCACTAAAATAGACAAATCACTTCTTCCTATCGTGTCGACAGCAAATGGTTTAATTTGTGTCAGTTCAAAATTTGGCCATGGCTACTGCACCGTCAGTTGCGCTCATCAAATCTTCAAAAATCACTTATACGAGTTTAATAATGGACTTAGTTTGTTTTATTTAAAATATATGTTAATTTCTTCAAACTAATTTACATGGACAATTCCAAAATACTTTTAATAATTAAACTTAGTAATCATTTAATATATAAATAAAACAATGAAAAAATTCTCAATATGAATGTAATTCTATATGTTATAGACCAAGATCCCAGGATCCCAGACCTTACTTATTTTCTCAGAAATGAAATGCATACCTACTAGTTTGGACCGACGGTCAATTTTCAGGTATCAGGTTCTAAAGTTGGGAAAAAAAATTATTCACCTGGGATCTCACTCTATTAATGACACTGATTACAATTGTATATTTTCACACTAGTCTCATTATACTAATGTAAGCAGGGACATTCTCGGGTTATTTTGATTTATATTTTACTACTAAATTGTAATATATATTTTTAGAGAGTACATATATTTTTTTATTGTGTTATAGCTGAAACAATTCGCAAGATGATAGCAGACTTGCCTGCAAAACGTCATCGTGTTATGATTAATCCCATGAATCCTTCTTTGCGTCCACGTAAAAGACATGATAAGCAAAGGAAAAAAATAATGATAAAACGCCTCACATCCGAAGACCCGAAAGGTAGAAGTCTTCGGGTAATAAAAGAACTTAACACCAATAATTCTATGGATACTGCGTCTTCGGCTAAAGATGAACAAAATAGTACTCTTCCAAATAACGATGAAGATGATGTACCATTATTGCCGCAAAAACGCGTTCCTGAAAAAAACAAATGTCACGGTGAAACTATGAAGAGGAAAACCGTGATAAATAGGCCTAGAAGAAAAATTCGAATGAAAAATAATACTCCCAAATTACCTGCACCTGATAATATAACCAGGAATGGCAAATTAGAAAATAATGATATTTCTGGCAACTTTCAACAGCCAAATCGGTTAAATTTTAATAATGGTCACAACAATGCACGCCAAAATTCTGGTCGTGGAGGAATTAATAATCGTGGGAATGACCGAATCAATGATCGAAATAACGGAGGTGGCAACTCTAGGCAAAATGATAATATAAATAATAACCAAAATAATGGCCCGGGTGCGCCACCGCCAAATACTCCACTAAAACACTCGATAGCAAGTTTAACTGCTAATACCGAAACACATGATAAATCTGTGCAATTTCATCAACTATTCCTAATGCAACAGGAATGTAATAGTGTAACTGAAAATCAACATGTACAATCTGGACAAAAGCAACTATTTGAAAACGAAGAAGCGGACTCAAGATTAGATAAACCACCTTTAACCAGTAAACAAAAAGTATCGATAGATCCAACGGCGCTTCAAAAGAGCAAATTAAATAAAACACGTAAAGGTCTCAATGATTGTATTGCTATGCTAAAAAATAAATTAGTGGATCCAGTACCTAATAATTCTTCAATTACTGGTCAAATATCTGTACAATGCGGAAGTGACGACCCCCTCGATCCTGATCCTAGATTTTACATGGGTGGAACCGTGCACATTGACAGTAAAATAGATCCAAAGCCTGCTGAAGTGTTCTCTAGGTCGGCTATGTCACATAATATAGTAGACTTTCTAACTACTGCTAACCAAGCTCAAGAAACCTCTATGAAATTCACTGAGCCGACGGTTTCTTCAAACCAAGACACCCCAATATTGACACCTAGACGCGGCCCAGGTACCGCTAGACACAAGAAGTTTGATGTTAAACACAAACAAACTGAAGTACCGGTTAAGCGCCAATCAAAAAGACTAAGGTCTAATCCTCGAAATGAGACGCAACAGAAGTTACTTGGTCTGCCTTCACAAATTGAAGTCATACCTCAAAAACCTTCTACTTCTATTGCAAATACACCAGATCAATATCCAAAAATTATGATCAGTACCGAAAATGAAATTCAACAAAATCAGGCTCTTCATATACAAACTGATTTGTTACAATCTAAACAAGTTGAAGTTCACAAAGGCACAAAATCGCCCAAAAAAATTGAACAACACAAGTATGAGATGTCTGGAGGCAGGATCGTTGAACAGAAATCATTACAACACAGTGGATTTATTGAACATAGGTCATTGATAAATCAAAGACCTTTACTTGGGAGGCCTTTTACTGAACCTCGATTACAAACGGATCCAAAGAATTTCCCAGACCAGTTATCGTTTCATGAACACATGGCTCGAACGGAACAGGGAATATTAATCGAAAATAGATTATTACCCGATCAAAGGGTCCTACCACCAGAACAGCAAATATTTACAGATCATCGGTCATTTTCGGACGGTTCTGAACGTCTAGAACATATACCTCTTACTGAACAGATTACACTTGCTGAACAGAAAACCCTCCTAGAGCGGAAAGGCTTACAAGGAGCTAGATCTTATTCGGAACAAATGACATATCCAGATCCCAGGTCATTTGCTGAACAAATGTACCCAGAATCGAGAACACACTCGGAACAAAGACATACGGATCCTAGGGTTTACCAAGAACAGACATCTTTATTAGAGCATATGGCTTATCCAGAACACACTTCGCTGGACCGAATGACTTTTGCAGAACAGAGAAGGTACGCTGAGCAACGTTCATTTGTTGATTCAAGATTATACCCTGATCAAAGAGCTTATATGGAACATAGATTTGCAGAAAATAGAGAATATCCTACTCAGAGATCATTTACAGATCAAATAAACTACATTGAAACTTCTCTGCAAGGCAAAAAAACACAAGAACAAAAACTTCAAGTACAGAAAAAATCTGCAAATGCACGTAGATCTTCCAAAGAACAGAAATCTTTGGCGCAACGTAGAATTTCTATGGAGCATCGTCAACAAATTGATTCAAGAATTATGAAACCACCTAAATCGAAAGATGCTCAGGTATATCACGATCACAGATCATCCTACGAAAGGTCTGCGTACGAACTAAGGTCATCGCAAGAACGCAGACAATCACATGAACAACGAAAAGAACGTAGACTATCTGTACGTGATCAAGAGCTATGGCCATTACGTAATCAAAGAGCTTCATTAGAACAGATAACATCATTGGACCAACAACCGTTGCAAGAACGTAGGCCCTCTCATGAGCTAACGCAGGAACGCAGAAAATCTCATGAACTTAGACAATCTCAAGATCACAGACAATTAAATATTCAAACACGAAATCTCGATCCAAGAGTATCACATGAGCACATGTATGTACACGAACACAGGAGTATTCTTGAACAAAGATCGCCCCGTGAGCAAAGAACCCTAGTGGAACAGAGGTCTCCTCGTGAGCAAAGGGCTCAACATGAACAATGGGCTCTACAAGAAATCAGGGCTCAACAGGAACTGCGTGCTCAGCAAGAATTAAGAGCCCACCAAGAATTAAGAGCCCATCAAGAATACAGAGCTCAACAGGAACTAAGATCCCAGCATGAGTTGCGAGTTCTACACGAGGCCAGGTTAATTCACGAACAAATTGCGTTATATGAACAACAGGCATTGCACGAACAACGATCGCCTAGACTTCTGCGTGAGCATAGATCTTCATATGATCAGAAAGATAATTTTGAACATCGAACTTTATTAGAACAGATGGTTCAGAAAGATCACAGAGTCGCTTCTGATCAGAGAGTCTCGCCGCACGAACATACATTAGTTGATCAAAAAACGTTATATGAACAAAGAATTGCATATGAAAGAAGGGTAATGCAGGAACAAATGCAAACACAGAACGTTCAGCCTGTACAGATTACCCCTCGTGAACCAGTTACATCTCACCAGAGTATTCAACGAGAGTTGCAAACTGAAAATAAATTAGGAAATCCAAACGATCCCAGAGCTCAAAAGGATATGAGAAGTCCACATGATCAGAGGGCTGTGTATGAACCAAAAGTAGCTCCGAAATCAGTTGCTACGCGTGTGCAGAGAATAGATCATGAAACAAGGTCTGCACATGAACGAAATTTTATCAATGAGGAAAATAATGATCAACATAAACAGATGGATCAACATGAGTTTACGACTCCACCAGCTAAACTACTGGATCACAATAAAGAAGATTCATACGAAAACAGATCTACACGTGAATATAGGTCTGACTATGAGCAGCAATCTATACATGAATTGAATTTACCAAATCAATTGGAAACTTCAAGTCAATGTTATTTGGCAAATGAAACCAACACTTCTGACAAGCAGAAGTCGTCTGAAGAACATGAAAAGTTGTTTGAAAATACAATAATCAGTGATCTAGTATCACCAAATAGGCCAAGATCATCAAAAGACCAAGTCTATGACCAAGAATTATTTAGTGCTAGAAGAATATCTGAGCATAGCTTGCCTGATCATAGGTTGCCCAATGAACATAAACTTCCAGAGGAACAGTCTTTGGCAGTTGAGCAAAAATCTACACATGAAAAAACAGAACTAACGTACACCGACCATGAACACAAGCTATCCCCTAAATCTTATTCGGATTGCAAAAGTCCTATAAATGTACTAACAAATGCCTATTCCGACAAAACTTTGATACAACCAAAATTAACAGCAATCGATATTAATTCTGAACATAATTTACTTCATAATATACCAATGGACGTTTACCTGGAGAATAACTACAGCTTGATAAATAGCATTCCGAATGCCCATATTCACTCAAATATTAATATTGACATACCCTGTGCTCACGCTAGCACAATAGTGCCACCTGAAATACAAGCTGTCCAATCTAGTAACAAAGTTGCACCCCTTGATTTATCTGGCAATAAAACTGACGATTTATCAAAACAAGAAAAGATGGTTGTTCCTTTAAAAAATATTATAAAAAATCCTGTGCAAGTAACAAGCGTTATAGATTTGCGCTTAAAAACTTTTCATAATGAAGATTTAGATTTTCAACATCTAAGAAAAGAATCAGTTGAAACACGTGAACTGGAGAAGTCTTACAATTTACAAGATATTTCAAATAAAGATATTAACCCTATAGATGAGTCCGAAGAATTGTCCACTGCGGTTGATATTATAACTACATGTAGAGACTCCTCTAGGAAAGAAACAGATGTCTCTGTAGATGCCGAAGTATCTGACGATTTAGAATCAAAGAACATTTGTGTTTCTATAGATTTGACTGAAGATGACGATAATATTATGGAAAGAAGAAGTAAATTAGAACAAGAGAAACGAAATGTCATTTCTGTAAATATGAAATCGAACTTAATTCAATCTAGTTCACAGACATCTTTCACTGAATTGACCGATATTCAGATTAATGCGCTAAAATCGTCTCCGATACACGAAGTCAATGACACATCCCAGATTCTACAGAACAATGTTTGTGATTCGAGACTACAATTATCTACTTGTTCAAAACAAACCGATTTACTCGACACTATCCCAGAATTTCCAAATGTAGTTACGACAGACTCTGAATCTCTAGCACCATCACTTCACAAAGATTTGCCCAGTTTTAAGTCACACTTGACAAGATCATTATCGGACACGTTATTTGTAGATACATCTCCAAATCTGCTTGGAACGGAAGCATATGCTTTTAACAACCCTTCTTCAGACGCTGTTCGGTCACTACCTGTGTACACATTGCCCAATCCTGTAATGTCAACGAATGTGAATAAATATGAAAGTACTGTTCCAATATACACTTTGGCTAATGCGTGCATCTCTGTAACAAAAATTGGATCTCCAGGATCTACTACGCTATCCAATTCTCTGCTAAGTAGAGCCGGCACGACAGTAGAGAGTTCAAAGGCAGTTTATACATTAGCGGGTACTACCGTCGAAAAGCAAAGACGTTTTGGTGCTGTAAATCCTGATGTTTCTCCTGCAGGACAAAACGTTTTTAATGATAACAATAATTCTTGTGTCAGTGCTAATGAAGCCATTTTAAGACACGATAGTAAAATTGTACAGGATACACGCAAAACGACTCTAGATATTGAGCAAGATCCAGAAACTGCAAAACAAATTGCTATGCTACCCAAAGAATTAGTAGAAATTTTGGGGACTATGCCAGCTGATCACAGAAAACAGCTTTTGAATGTACTTCCACAATATGTTTCTACGACAACAGCTGGCACTAACATTCAGACTAAAAGTAAAGTTGACAATTTAGCTTATTCGAAGACATCGACGTCGCCTGAAATGTTATCTAATATTCAAATATCAACACCTGAACAAATGTATTCATATGAAGAATATCAGGCTATGTCGGCTGTTAGTGCATATGGGCCCAATTATGAGCTATCGACAAATATATCTCAATGTGCTGCTCCATACATAGACAGACATTCTTTGTCTTTTTTACTGGCACCGCCACCGCCACCACCACCACTACCTCAACTTACACATCTCCTAGCTCCGCCACCACCGCCACCGCCACCACCGGCAACACGTCAGTTGTCATCTTTGGCACCTCCACCCCCACCCCCTCCTCCACCTTCTTCACATCAGCAAGCATTCAGGTTGTCTGTACAGCCTCCGCCTCTACCACCACCCCTGCCACAATTTAATACATCATCGCAGCTACTGTCTGGTTCATCACACCAGTTTCCTGGAATGACTTTACACCAACAACCGCCTCCGCCACCACCTACGTTGCAAGAATCTCATATTCATCAGCAACAAAACCAACGGCTATCACTACAGCCAGCGCCACCACCGCCGCCCCCGCCGCCACCACTTAAGTTACAAACGTCGAATCAGCTTCCAAGACAACAACAATCAGCACCACCACCACCCCCCTCTCAGCACCAATCGGTACCAAGGTACCAGCATCCACCACCGCCGCTTAAGCACCAACCTTCGCAGGTTAAGCTACAACCGCCGCCTCCACCGCCGCTTTTACCGCCATCTAAACAAGCCACTTTATTGACGGCGCCACCACAAATTCAACAATCGTATCAATTGCCCCAACAATTGACTCAAATGAAGCAACAGCCACAATCGCAGACACAACAAGCAACATCTTTTCAGCCCCCTCTTCCAAATACGACTCCGCCTCCTTTCTCGCCCGACGAAGATATTAAACCTATTCTAGTAACTAAACAAGAGAAAACAGAAGACAATTTTAACATTGAAGTTGAAAACCCTCTGACCACTGAGATTTCTAAGTCCTTCCCATTGAAACAAACAATTGATTACAAAAATATAAGAAATAAAATTATAGACTTGACAAATGAAGATGATATTGTGCCACCGACATGTAGTAAAAACACGGTTAGTCAATGTGAAGACATTACAAGACCAGCGACCAGACCAGAAATTGTGAATAGTGCTACCATTACAAAATCTGGTCCTAAAAATAAACCTATAAATGATAAAACGGCCAGTCTAAGAGCCGTGCGCATAAAAACCTCATCACAAAGGAATACAAAATCAATTTCTATGGAATCACAATCTCCTACGAAAACAGACAAACAATCTGACGTAGAGAAACAAACATATAGTACAAGTGAAACTGAATCACCTAATAAAACAGAAACACGGGTGCTTAGTAAAAATAATGAAAAAGTATCGCACCAACCAACATCACCCATTGCATCGATATTGCAAGGAACAAAAACTATTATCAATGACAATGATAATCAGCTTGTAATAAAAGAGCCTATTAACACAGAGACAAAAAAAACTGTTGAAGAATTATCGGACATCAAATTAGGCCGGAATGATGTCATTGAAGATATGAGGACATTAGACCTTCAGACAGTTTTGGCTGTTCAACAGGCGGAAGTCAGCAGTACCCAACATGCTAATAAACAGAATGTAGTTTCAACAGCAATTTCACCTATTACTATTGAAGCCAGCACGTCTAATAGCGTTCAAATGAAGGTGTTAACTGAAACGACGCAACATGGATCAGGGGAAGATATCCTTAAAGTCGGTACGCCAGATCTAAAGCTAAAACCACCTTCTTCCATTGATATCAATGACTTAGTTGCCAAAAAGGTAAATAAATCTGACATTAATATATCAAAACAATTTCTGAGTACTGAGGACGCTTACTCAGCATCACTGCAAAATGAAACTCAGTCAAATATAGTTAAAACGACCAGCGAGAAGGTCAATAGAAGTACTTCTGAAGCAAAATTGAATACCGATGTAGCTAATAACAATATTACGACTGTTCAAGCTAATCTTCAAGAAGAGTCTGTAGAGGACGATTCAGAGGATGACATATCCTTAGCCGTAATAGTGAAACAAAAACAACTTGAAAAACTACAAAGTGTATCAAATTTGAAATCATCTGAAAATGTTTCTAATCAAAAAACTTACACCAGGGAAAGTAATTCGAAGGATAATAAGGAAAATGAAACTGTAAAAAATACTAATAATAAAAATACTGACCAATATTGTGACGAAACACGTGTTAAACCTTATGAATTGATGCGTGAGAAAATTGAAAGTGTTGATACTAAAACTGATGAAAGTATCTCAAGCCATAGTAAAAAACAAACTGAGAGTGGAAAAGTAAAAGTGCCAAAGGCACTAGAAATAGAGAAGGTACAAGAGAAACATACAACTGAAAGAAAAGTTCAAGTTGCCAACAATGTAAAACAACATAATTTAGGCGATAACGAGGACTCTATACAAGACAATGATAAGAAAATTGATAGAAAATCAATCTCAAGAAAATTAGAAACTACAAGGGAGTCTAAAAAAGTTTATGACATTGATATTTGTGACGTAAAAACATTTAGCAATGAAATTTGTCACCTAAATGAGGTAAAGAATTGTAGAAAAGAGGCAGCTGTCTGTATCATTTCAGATGAGAAGTCATTATGTAACGAAGAAAAAATGAAAGCCAATAAGTCGCAAAAACATAATTTTAAACCAACAACTCCTAATTTAAATGAAAATAAAGCTAAAAACTCTGATAATTATCTGCAAAATGTTGAAGAAAAAGGGATAGTCATTCTGGACCAAAAATCTGTAACGAACAAAGAACCATCTCGTATAAATGACAGCCGTGAAAGTAGTCATAACTCGGCGCAGGTAGATTATTTAACAGCAACTGTGGAAAGAAAAACTAAAAAAGTAGTTCGCATGCGTCAATCCAAGGACTCATCTGAATTCAATGAGGCTCCCCTCACTAATGAATCAGAAGAGTGCGCTGACATCGAAGATACTCACATGATCTCATTGCGCCGAAGTAGACGCGGAAAATCAATGTTTGCAGATAGGGCACCTTCTGAATCAGAAACTATCAGTACATGCGTAGCACCAATTGAGACAAAACTGCCGTTAACCAAAAAGCAACTAATATTTTCCAAACTATTGCTAGATGTAGAAAATCACAATAATATTACAGCTCAGCCTCTTGAAAAAGAATTAAACTTTGCTCAGGAGGGTATTCTTGTAGAAAATAGTGCATCTGCGAATGTACAATCTATTGAAGCTAAAGATATTATTGCCGATATACGGTCTGACGAGTATTGTTTAGAGAAAAATAAAAAAATGAAACGCAAAAAGTCTCCACTAGTTAAAGGAAAGTCTAAAAAGAAGAAATCGGATGATAGTACTCCAAATATAACTGAGAATTCTCATACGTTTAATAAAAATGATGTTCAGTTAGATTCTAAAAAATCTACTAATACGGAATCAACATTTTTTACTGCTACTGAAATCATTGAAACTAACAAAGTTGTTATGGAGCCTAAGATAGAAAAGACAATATCGAATGAGTGTAAAAATACTGAAATTTCAGTTACTGACATAAAATTGGATAATGAACATATGAAAAAAACGACTTATGTCCGAAATATAGGTACTGAAGTTGAAAAGTTAAATATATCGACGGAAAAAAGAAAATTAAATGTGGATGTGGCGCCTCATGAGAACTGTGACCAAAATTCCAAACCGAAAAAGACTAAATTTACTGCCAAATATGTCAATGATCTTAAAAACAAAGCTAATGAAAAAGAGGAGCCGAATTTTACTAAAAACAAAAGTAAATCTAATGCATCCGAAAGAATTACATGCTATATGCCTGTTGCAGCTAGAAAGACTCGTTCTAAGTCAGTTATTGTCAAACCTTCAATAGGTGCCCTCTACGATCCGTATGATATTGATTTAGATGATATGATCGAAAAAACAGAGCCCTTTGGACGAAAAAAAAATATACATGATAAAAATACTCAAAACCAAAGCAGCACTAAATCTGCGGTTGTCCCTAAAACTTCTAATAGCCAAAGTGTGCTTTTAAACGACTTAGATCTGAGCGATTCTGATGATTCTTCAAAAAGTGACGTACCATTGAAAAAGCTAGTTGAAGAAAAAGAGAAAAAAATATTACAATTAGAAGATTTGGCATTTAATAAAAAAATCAATGACAGTAATAATCAGCTTTTAGATAAAACTAATAACAAAGATCCCAAAAAAGGTAGGCTTACCTTAGCTGCATTTAATAATGTTGAAATACCAATAGCTCCAGAAGTACCTCCAGTTGTACCAACAGAAACTGTACCAGCATGGAAAGCAAATTTTTTAGAAAACTTCGGCTTCTTCGCTCAAAGACAACCCCGAAAGTCTAATCTGTTAGCATCGAAAAAAATATCTGAAACTTTTCATATGATTGAAAGGGATGATAAATATCTTTATCGTCAGTGTCCGACAAAACGAAACGTACAAAATGAAAAGAAAAAATTTAGTAGCGGCCCATCACGAGGTCATCAACGTGCACCCAGGAAGAGTATTAAATGTGGTCGTGTTACCAAAAAGAAAACTTTTATCAAACCTTTACCATGCTTTTGTGGCATATGCAAAAAAGAATTTAGACGCCCTGATAACTATTTGAGGCATCAAATGACGCTAATTCATATTTCAAAATTATCTGAAGTTGAAATGAAGCTAAGAACCACTGCACTACATGAAGAACCTAATTATTTAATAATATATAAACAACAACTCGATCGATTGAAAATACTCTCTAAGAAGTTTGCAAGAAGCAGAAAGAAGAATCCAAAATCTAAAATTAAATTTAAATTACCTACTTTAGATGAAATTTTGGTAGAAGTTAATAAAACTGTTAGAGACCAAGAAGTTGCACAAAGAGGACTCAGTTGTGATGAAGCGCTTTTCTTGGATTGTTGCCAATTATTAAAATCAAATAAAAATGATGTTCCTTCTGCAGAGCCAGCTGCTAACAAAAGCGATGCAAATGAATTTTCATGTGCTACGGAATCTACTGTCAAAGAGTTTGATTTATTGGAAAAACCTACTAAAGGCGATGGTGACGTTGATTCTATTACAGCCAAAAACATTTTAGAAAGCGAGGAAGTTCGAAATTTAGAAAAAGATTTAATTTCGGGCCTAAAAGAAGCCGCAAACGCCAGTACATTAAAAACAAAAGCTCCCTATCAACGTAGCGTGAGCGATGTTGATCTAAATAATTCTGAAGATTCTATTGCTAATAATTATACTAGTCCAAACGTAGGCCAAACAAGCCATGCTTCTATGTCGAAATACAAAGTTGCTCAAGAACCTAAAAGTTCTTTAAAACCTAAGAAGCACCCTGAAATAAAGGAAAAAATGTATCCTGATATAATTGATCCCATTGATATGTTCGAAGATAAATTTGATAAAATCAAGAGAAAATGTAGATCACAGGCAGCAGCTGCAAAACAAATGCCAGCTGTCATAGTACCAAGGATTAGGTAAGTTGTGGTATTTTGTACCATTTCATCATTTTCATTTCATATTTAACACTCTCTTGTTCATCGTTAAACAAATTGTATACAGAATCTTTTTACGTGTAGAAAATACGTACGGTAATTCCGCTTAATACTCAACAATATTAAGCTGTAAACATCAGCTAGGTTTGAAGTAGGTACACTATATTAGTTAAATAAAACTTCAAATTTCACTTTATTTATATAAATAAAGTGAAATTAAACAAACTTAAAATTGTAAAAATTTTAAGTTTGTTTAATTAAATTTGTTTAATTTAATTGAAATTAAAAGTTTTGCTTTTAATGTTAGTTATATATATATATATATATATATATATATAATTATACTAACATTAAAAGCAAAACTTTGTGAGAATCACTGTTTGGGTGCTTGTTTACCCTTTCACACACAAATTAGTAAATTAATTTTGATAAATATGGCACACAGCTAGATTATTTTTAGGATTAACACGTAGGATATTTTTTATTCCTATAAAAAAATATAAATATTTGAAGTGCACAAGTGCGAATTAAATTTGCGTGGAAAGCCAATATTTTCATAATTTCTACTATGTTTTTCAAATAATTTTAAAAATAAATCTCTGTATATATAAATCTAATTAAGATCCATTCTGTGATTAGGTAGGTTTGAAAACGTAACTAACATAATAATATAGACACACACAGTTACTTTCTTTTATCTTCTATTTATAAAGCTCATTATTTGTATTTTATTGTATTCATTTTTTTATGGGTACACAAAAATTAAACATTAGGATAAGGTTATTCAAGATGTATGCTGTTATATATTTTATGTTATATATAACATTTTTTTCAGCTATAAGGGTAGAAAGAAATCAGAAAAGAAAAAGGGTAAGAAGAGTGCTCGAAAAAATAATCAAAGTACCCAAATTCTAACTAAAGGTGCTCTAAAAGGTTTCGATGGTGTTAAGGTGTCGATACCATCTACTGACATTAATATGTCCGCCCTTGTGCCATCTACAGAGTGCACTTCAAAAAAGAAAAAGAAAAGTAGCTCTAAAAAGAAAAGAGATAAAAGAGATTCTGAGTCTAGTTCCAAATACGAAAACCAATCTCGTAATAAGGACGCCTCTAGTTCTCAGAAGAAGGTGGATGTTTACGAATTTATGGACAACGAGGATGCCGAGCTTTTTGAATTCCGACCCTCCACACTCATGGAAAGATTCAAAAGCATGAGTAATAGGGAAACACCGAACACTTCGAAGTTTAACCCACTCTTAGATGATAGCTGTGAAAGTGCTTCTGATGGCGATGATTTTGTGTATATGTCAGATGATTACGTTTGTAGTGATGACGAAACTGAAAATAGCCTTCTATCGTGTGAAATGAGCAACAAGATCGGTAGTGACAACAAGAAAAACATATCGCCAATCAAAAGAAAAGACGTGGTAGAGAAGAATGCCGTTATGGGTAGGATCTTTAAGCATAATGCGGTGCGCAGTGATAGAAAGAGTACTAAACCTAAAGAAACTGCAAAGCCAAAAGCCAATTTAGATCAGTTATTTGACAGCTTGCTTGAAGACGAACCTAATTCGTCTGCGTTAAACAACAATTCCTTATCATCTGGAAAAGAAGACAGCCCCAGTGCGAAAAAATATGACCACCATTCCAAGAATGAAAAGTACTGTCGAGGCCATTCGAACAAAGACGAATTTTCGTCATCCACTAAGTTTAGTACTTCATCGCCGAAACGATACTTAACATCATCACCAAAGCTGTCTGATAGTCATATATCTGTCGACTATGGACCTTCTACGTCTAAGAAGCTAGACGAATTTAACTCGACGATAGAGTACGGGATGGGCGTTTCTAAAAAACGTGATACTACTTTGCCTAAAGACTATAGAGGCTCATCACCAAAGAAGTACGATTATGCGTCTTCGAAGAGACAAGATGCAAATAAATCTAAATGTTACTCTATACCGGATCATATTGATGAAGCATCTACTAAAGATGTTGAAGACATGTTTTATAAGTCACATGATTCGAAACCGAAATCTTCAAAACAGAGATCGCCCTCTTTGAAGTTAGATGACGTGATCAGCAATTATTACAACGCTGACATGTACGATCACGTGACTTATGACGATATGGGTGTAGCTAGACAAAGGGCACGACGAAAATGTACAGTTGGCAAACAAAACGTGTTAGCTGAGACATGGAGCTCAGAATCGGAGCCAGACGGTTTTCCCCCGCGCCCCAATAGCGCGGAGTCCGTTGTGATGAGCTCTGTTCGTAAGAAGAAAGGGAAAAAGAAAGACAGCTACCAATCAGGCCCGCGACGTGGTAACTCTCGGCACGTTACATTTAAAAAGCAGGAAGTCGAGAGCAGGATAAAAAAACGAAATCAGCGTGCATTGAGTGCTGGAGGAAGCCGTGCAAATGGAGATAGCGACTATGGAATATCCGGCGATGTGAACCCTTACGACGCGCCAGTGCCGTCGACGTCGCACGCGCCACCTGCATCGGCGCCGCGCCCTCGCCCGCGCGTCTCCAACTACTACTGGTCCTCGGAAGGCGACGAGGAGCAGGAGCATCGGCAGCAGCATGGCTGGATTGTCGGCGATAGCCACAAGAAGCTTGTCACGATGCTCGCGCACGCTAAAGGGCGTAAACGGAATGATGATAAGAAAAATTCATTCATAGATTAAGATTAGATTCTTAGATTATATTAATCTTGTAAATACTGTACATACATTCTGAGATGTCATTTTTCATGACATTTTAAATATTTCAATTAATTTTTATTTTATTGTAAATAATGTATATCTTTCATAGATTATTTAGTTAATTGTTTTATTTTAAATTTAATTAGAAATGAGCCCCATTATAAGTTCTTGATTAAAATTAATTTAATATAATTATGTAAATTAATCCTTACTAGCGAAATTATACTTCTGTATATATATATATTTAATAAAAAAAATATTAAAATTAAAATATATATATTACATATTATTATTGTTTGGTTAGACTGCATCTGAATTACTAGAAAGGCAGGGCATTGTTAGTGCATACGACGAAATGTTGGTAATAATTTTGCACAATATTAAGAAATAATATGTGCAAAGTTAACATTAATGAATTAAGTGTTTCAATATATATGCATCGGGTTAAACGTATAATTACACGTATAATATTTGTTCCGTCTGCACTTAATACCAGTACATTTAATAGTTAATTCATAGAGATAATGCTATACGTTAGATGTTTCCCCCGCGAGCTCGCGACATGTGAATACTGCAGTGTTAATCTATAATTCCCAACAGAAATACATGTTTTAGTCGAATTAGTCGTGTAAATAGAGTAAAATTATATTATGCATAATTACATTTTTCTATTAGTATTAATGCTGATAATCAAGATGTGTGTTTTAAAATGTTCTTTATATTGATGTCAAAGTAAATGTAATACTCAATTATTACTATATTATACAAATAAATGTATTTTCTAATAATGCCTTAGCCATTGTATCATGCTGTGTTGTTAGTCAAAAACACAAGGAGGGTGCAGTTGCAATGCATAATACTTTTTTTTGTGTTCCTTGATTTGTTTAATTAAGTTGTCCCTAGTTATTATAGATGTATTTTATTTTGAAAATTATTATCGTAACTTTATGAAATATTATATAATTGACTGAATGTCTTCATTTTAGTGAATCTATGTGTTGTAGTAGTCACTGTGGGGCTGATAACGCAGTCTGTGCTTATAATGTGTACCGATTAGTATGAGTATGAGTAATATATATATGTTCAATATTACATAGATTGCAGTAAAGCAAACGTTTTATAATATGTCATGCACCTATTACACCCCAAGATATATAATCATAAATCCCAAATAAAATTAATTTAAGGGAAAAATCAATAATATTAATCTATATATTTATATAGTTCATAAATAAAATCATAGTTGTAGCATTTAAAACCGACGCATAAAATAAAACAAGTAGGTACCCTAATACTGATCTCTTGTTGGCTGCGCTGGACCTTCTCGAGTAATTCAAATAAAATCTGTCAAAATATTGATGATCTAGTCCAATGAGGAAAGTGTAAAAGCAGCATTGTCAGCCTCGAAATAATGTGATTTTATTTTACAATATATAACAAAAATTGTATCTATTCATATTCCACATTTCTTGATTAAAGCTCAATGTTAAAAAATGCATTTATGTTTAATTTCCCTTTAGTTGAAAACTCCTTTCATGAGATAAGAAATATCTATCACTTTATGACTAGGCACCCACTAAGCTGCGCTTATATGTACAAACATTGAACGTGTCAGAAAAAATAATATAATAATACAGAATTTGACTGCTCTTTTTTGGCTGACAGGTTCAATTTCTGGAGATATAAACGCAGCTTGTTGCTAAGGACTTGTTCCAAAAACCAAAACAAACATTCGAAAATTAAAATAATAGGTACATAACTGAATTGAAACATACAAGTTTGGTAAATCTGAACCCTCGGACCTCTTACCATCAGAATCTTTGCGAGATTGCATTTCTTGATAATCCGAAATGCTGCCTATCTGAAATTCCAATGCACAGAACAGTCCAATAGATCACCAAAGTCTTCAGATTTAAAAATAGACTATACAACTTTCTGATACTGCTGAACTAGCTCCAAAAGAGGTGCTTTGATCTTGTAGCTGCTGCTCATCAAAGATAAGATTTGGTAGGTATCTATCAAGTTAATATATCTATGTAGGGAACAAACTAGTCTTATAGGACGTGTAAGTATCCGTAGAAAGTATTTGATGTACACTGTGTAACACTTTCCGTGTGAAATCATTCAACACATCCCTAACTACCTAAAACACCAATATCGCTTGAAAAGGTAGCGCTGCCGCTGCGAGCTACGTGCTACTTGAGAGAAGACCAGGCGTGAGGCATCAAGCGGGTGCGTCCGGCCGCGGCTCCATTGGCCTCGTCGCGCCGTTGCTGTTCCGGTGTGAATCGGCCCCAATTGCTCGTTCACCTGATTCCAGAAACGCTCCATTTCAATGGTCCAATATAGCATTGGAATCCAGTAAGAGTGACCTTGGTGGGTGCTTGGTTGCCATCCGTGTAGTTTGTATGAAATTTGGTTTACAACAGCCGGCTACACGGTTGGAATCCACCAAGGGCACCTCTGTGGAAGGCAAGTTTATACCTAACCATGTAGCAGGGCTTTATCTAAAATTGTTGGAGTCAAGGCCGGATTATCCGTTCAGAATAGGTAACTGTCCGAATCGGCTAATTACGGGCCTATAGGCGACGCAACGAATGAATATTTAGGTAATTTAAGATTTGTACCTACACGGCACAAAAAACGAAAAAATGTATGAAGTTAATTTAGTAATTAATATTATTAATTAGTAATTCTATTATATTTAAAAAAAAAAGTTGGACAAAAAAAAACAAATAGTTTACATTTTTTGTGTCGCTGGAGACATTTGCATTGTACCTAGTAGAAAAAAAATATTTTAGGAAGTTAGAAGAGGTAAATGAGGGCTTGAAAATGGCATTGCCTAGGAGCTTCGATATGGTTAATCCAGCTTTTATCAGTCTTTTACTATTCCATTTGTCGGTAATTCGATCAAATACTTACTATATCGGACAGATGATGACTTCTGTCTTGTATCAACGTCATAAATAAGTGGCACCACATTAATAATTAGGTATCATCCTTTAAGAACTTTAACACTACAATAGGGTAATATGAGATACGTAAGTATACTGATTGGGAAATTCTTTCTCTATGACTGAAGCTGCTGAACTTGCTCCAAAACTGTGGCTGCTGCTAATCAAGGATATGGTTTGGTACCTATCTATAAAGTATATATATATATATATATATATATATCTGCGTACTTTGTTGATCAAGTGTGCCGTATGAGTACTACCTATTTCATTTCAAACATTTCATTTTTTTAAACTGTAAGTCAACATGCTACTATTAATTCAAATCGACCTTGTTGGATCGATGTTTCTTTAAGCAAAGGAGCATTAGGTACGCCTTCTCTAATGAAAAATTAAATTATAGCCTATGACCTGACTCGATCCCTCGACCCTGGTGTTCTAAAATTACCTATTATTATTATTAGAATCTTAAAGTGGTGACTGGTGTGACGACTTAAATATCTATGAGAGCAACTGGTGGAATAGGGCTGAGCATAGACAGCAGTGGAAAGTGCAGGGGCCTTTGCTCAGCAGTGGGCCGGTACAGGTTAAATAAAAATAAAATAAAAATCTATAAGTAGGTAGGTAAATTGTCTACAATAATCAATCTTTATGTTTTATATTGTTTTCTTTCTAATTATTTTTAACTAGCTTCCCCGATAGATGATGACCTGTCCCGTTTTGTAGGAAACCACAAGTATAGTGTAGAACCAATATTGATATTGTGAAAAAAGCAATACTTATGATTTTTTTTAAGAAATAAATAATATTAATTGTTTATTGTCCCTGTATTGTTTTAATTATTTTAAAAAATAGCAATCGAAATTAATTAAATTTCGGTAGGTACTCATCAAAACAAATCAAACGAGCCCAAACTCAATGCAAATAAATACGTCGTTTTATTACGGAGATCCTATGGCCTCTTTCCAGGGTCATCATCAAACACTGGTTACCATTTAGGATCGAAGTACACGTCAAGGCGAATCAAACGAGCTCACACTCGATGGGCTTGTGAAGTTTTATTATGGATTTCCTATGGCCGTCTTCCAGCTTCATCATCAGACCCTGTATACTATCTAAAGATAAAGTAAGTATTCGTCAAGATACGAACCCCGGCTCGATGGGGTTATGTCGTTATAAAACAGAGTTCCTTTGACCACCACTTGTCAAGAAGAATCAAACTAGTCCAAACTCGAAGGGGTTGCGTTGCGTTGTTTTATTTTATATATTACAAAGTTCGCAAGGCTACCTTCCAGTTCCATCATCAGCTCAGTACCTATCGTGATCTGATGATTCCTAGACTATGTATATCTATATATAAGTATATATGGTATGAAAAGTTAACAGAAACACTTTACGAATTACCTAATTAGATTTGATATAATAACATACATATTATGTTATGAGTATAATATAAACGAAATTTTTAAGTTACGTCTGTTACGTAGGTAATAAATATCCTGTAAAATAAAAATATGTGCAGCAAACATAAGTTAGGTAATTCTTCTTTATTTTCGAAAGAAAACAATATATCAAGTTTTATTTCTATTTTTAATGATTCTCACTTACACCCATTACAGAACTTTTGTTAGGTTTTCTACATTTAGCTCTGATAGTAAATCCAATACCTAAAAGCAGTACAACAGCAGACACAGCTATTAATACTGGTATTAGAATATCAACCAATCTAAGTCTATTTAACAATTTATTCGTTAGTTCCTCGACGAATTCTTCGGGCAGCCTGATACCCTGGAATAAAATAAAACTGTGTCAACATAAAATTATACATAGTGATGGAGTAGATATCAATGTGACTATATTTTTTTCATCTACACGACGTCATGTGGAGAGGCATCTAGGGCATCAACACAATCAATAAAATGTACTCGAAATTAAACAATGTATCTACTGATCCATCTGGCCAGTGTGGTGACGTGGTAACAACACTTGGTACTTTCTGTAGCTAAATACCTAGCCCCTGATACAAAAAGCCAATCAAACGAAAATCACAAACTCAAGTATTCTGAAGTAGGACTAAATACTACATAATTACTTTCTTTTTCAATAATATTAAGGATCATAATTCTGAAACCAGGAGACCTATAATGATAGAATGATAACTATAATAGTTATCACTCTTGATAAATCGTATAAGAATCATAAAATAGCGTCGTGGACTCCCAACGGCACGGCTACTGGCGTCACGGCGCACAGGAAGGGATTATCAAATTGCCCTTACGTACAAGGTGTTTACCCGGTACAACTTTCATGAAGTAATTTTTATTCAAATTTTTATAATTACATTCCGAATTATCAAAATATATTAATATCGAAAGGCAAAGAAAATTACACCTCAATTGATTTTTGGTTTTAATTGCATTGTACAACACTGTGTATTAGTATTGGCCATTCAGTAGGCGCTCTTCATCATCATTAATGTTCTATCGGATAATTATTTTTCATGCAGTTAGGCACTTATATCAAAGAATAAAAAAAAAGAAGAATATTATTCTAGTTATAATAGAATAGATAATATATTAATATATTGCTTCGCCTCAGAAAACGGGAATGTGGTACCTACCATCAGAAAATTTGTTTTTGTAATCACAATAATAATGCTGATATGATGATGATAAATCACAATAATTAATATAGTATTTCACATACAAAATATTTTCATTTTTTTAATTTAGGCTGTATCTTCCCACACTGTACCTACCTACTATAAAAAGCAATAGATTTCCTAATTTATTCTTTACAAAGGAATACAAATAGATACACTTATAAACGACCTTCGGTCCCTAGCAAAGCCACCGTTACGTTATAAGGTCCCTTTTTGGATTAAATGTAAATATTATATATGAGATATACTTGCTTCTTCAACCCAAAGGAAAGGTACAAGAGTTGTGCGAAGGTTGGAAGTAGCGCTGATTCCGGGGATACGTCGAGAGAAGATGTTGAACTGAGCCCGTTTGAAGCCTCTGACAGGGGTTCCAGTATTCTGTAAATATATTATGATTAGGGATATATACGCGACTTTTTAAATCTTTTTTACTATAATATACATAATATATCACACGACCTTGAGTTTCTTTTAGATTCAATTGATAAACAGTTTTAAACTATTACATGGGACCTGATAGAGCTGGCAAACTGTGGGTTTGATGCTCCTCTATCTAACTGGTATAAGAAGTATGAAGGCTGTGTTTGTTGGTATGTAATCTATGGATGCTTGAAATGCATTCACCATTGCCGTGGTGCAGGCGTAGCGGTTAAGGTGGTCGCGGGCCACTAACATCGCTATGCCGAAGATGACGTCAGTTCGATTCCCAAAGGATAAAAATTTTGTGTGATTTTGTCAAGTGTGCTACTTTGTATCCGCTAATTGAGTGTTTGTAAAGTTCCCCGCGACACATAGCTTGTTAATTAGTGCGTGCTTAGTCTATAAAAAAAATCATCATTGAAAGAAGGAAACCGTCATGGTGGTAGCTATATAACCGCTTCATGATAAGTTAGCAGCCGCTACACCTCACTTCTCTTTTATTCAATTTATAATCTACACTGGCACTGTAATTAAAGGCTTTTTAGGGTTCCGTAGTTTTTTTTTTTTTAACCACCACGGTGGCAAACAGACGTACGGTCCGCCTGATGGTAAGCGGTTACCGTAGCCTATGGGCGCCTGCAACACCAGGGGCATCACAGTTCTGACTAGGAACCCTTATAGTTTCGTTATGTCCGTCTGTCTGTCTGTCCGAGGTTTTGCTAAGAGACCGTTAGTACTAGAATGCTGTAATTTTGTAGGAGTGTGTATATCAATTACGTCGACAATGCGGTAAAATAAAATTTTGGAAAATAATAGGGTAGCTCCCTTGCATGTGAACTGGGGATGAATATTTTTTTTGTCGTATACCCCATCGTGTGGGCTATCGTTGAATAGGTCTTCTAAAATGACTTGGGAGTTACTAACATTATTTTTCGATTTAATGGTCCATTTACGAAATATTAAACTTTAAAGAGCAAATTTTTGTTCCAGTACGGCGTCCCCCCCCTCTAAAAGCTAAACTGCTGGCTTGTAAAATCTAGAAAAATTCATGATGATGGTACATTTCATGAACTTTAAACGAAAACTATAGCTGTTAAGATAACTTTATTAGTTTAGCAGTAATAGTCGTTGAACTTGGGTGTTGGAGAATTTTGTACCATTTACAAAATCCTTAGCATTAACTCCTAATATCTTTACCATTACTTATATTCAGAATAAAGAACAACAGAATTGTACTATATTGTGATAACGGGCTACTACGGAACCCTACACTGTGCGTGGCCCGACACGCACTTGGCCAGTTTTTTTCGAATTATATCTGTTACATTCTTAACTTAAAATCATTTACACGTTTGTCCGAAGCTTTTTCAGACTAGCAGGTTGGTTATTTTTTCGTATAAAGAACAAGCATTGTCATCTAACGTGATTCGTTATTAGTTCTAAGGCTATAATTGTAATTTAATTTCTAAATATAGTAAATGGAAGTAACAGGGGACGTCTTTTCCAGCAGAACTATGACTGACATATTGTAAATACCATCCCACCAAAACCATTTTCATGTAAAATTTTGCCAAGACCATAGACCGTAGGAGTGGCACTGTCAAAAAGTTATATGTAGAGCAACTTAATTCTAACTCTACACGCCCTAACTGTACAAGGCGTAACTTTACAAATCCTACACCTTAGTCAAAATATGTGGCTTGGTCGTGTGTAAATCTGCTATTGACAACATGAGAATATTGTTTATCTGGTATAATCCAAAGCCAAGTTATAAGGGTTAAAAAAAAGACGTAGCACTTAGAGAAAAGGTATATAGAGTCCTGGCTGGCGACCGTCTTCGCGGGCGCACTACCGTGCCCCCAGATTTGGCAATATTGATTGACAAAACTATATTTTCATACTAAATATTACAAATGCGAAAGTAGGTAATAATGTTTGGATGTTTGTTACCAGTACCAGTAACGAAAAAACTACTGAATAGATTTCAATGAAACTTTGCAGTAATGTATCTTATAAATCAGAATAACATATAGGCTATATTTTATACAGATATTATGTAATTTGGCTAAACCATAAGAACAAATGTAAAGTAAATCGGAAAAAATCTGCCATCTTATAGCTATTTCTGCTTACTCTACCTAAACCGTTAGTGTTACATGAGGACAATGTATTGAGGAATTGTAACTCTTAAATAGTTCTAAATAAAAGTCCGCGACAGCATATGCTTATTTTATATCTTTTATTTTTTATATTATATATTTATATATATTATATTTATATCTTTTATGTGGTAGTCAATATAGAGAGAATAGTGAACCAGAAATACATTTAAATCGACACTACATTTACAGTGCAATATTTCTTGGTATTTAACTGATTCCTAGGAATGTAAGTACTTTTATCACTTTTGTCATTTAATGTAGATAACATTTAATTTTGTCCTTTACACTAATTTATTTTGACAAATAGTTTAAAAGTTATTACGATATTAAGTGAAATGTATATAATCTTAAAATGTCTTATAATAATACAGTCTGTCACCCGTTACTTCGCTTGCCTGTGATTTTGTTCCTGTGACCACAGTAACTTTTCACCTTTATAGGGAAAATTTCCACCAATGCCTTCTAAGACACAGATATTCTAAGACACTTCAGATTAAATATATCCAATATTACTTTATTGATTAGAATCGCACTTATCTTTGTAAAACATCCATCCAGTGTCTTTTTTGTTAAAGGTTATCAAACATCCAAACAGACGTCTTTCAACTTTGTGTGTGTATATTTATCGAAGTCAATCCTAATGACAATCCAGTATGCCAGATTAAAAAGAAATCTATTTTCTTTTTGCCAACTATACAACCTCATTACTTCAAACGCGTGTATGAATTGAACACACGCTGCATCTGACTTGCGTGCGTATCGCGATTGTATCACTACCTCTGCAGTGGGATATTTCAGTGTGTAATTTCAAGATTCTCGCCTTAAACAAAGCAAAAATTTCCGGGTTAATATTGAAATGTGCGCGAACGAAGTCGCGGGTATAAGCTTGTTCTCATATAGACTTAACTGACCCAACATACGTCATTCTGTCAAAAACCTAAGAACAGTTTGACAAGAAAATAGCATTATTGTTTTAACTATTTGCCCGGTAAATTTCCATAACTTCTTCAAGTTTTAGCGCGACTGACGAACAGCAATTCATTTTTATAGAAATAGAAATGGAACGATATGCGCTCTATGATACTGCTATTGACAAAAGGTTCAACCACAATATGTCACCATTCCGAAAAATAGCTTCTAAAGTTTAACGCCTAAGACACATTTTTAGATAGTCTTTGCGATGTAATATTTATTGATTTTGCAGAACTGTGACAGTAGTATATTTCTAGAAAGGGAATTTATAATGGCTATTGATTTGTAAATTGCCGTCAATCTATGTCTCCGCCATGACTCATGGCCGATCGATCGATGAGCTGGGTCATTTATTAATATTTCAAGATATCAAAAGGCCTTCGTAACATCATTAGTTGCATAGTACCTATGCAGTTCACACAAACCTAGGTACTTAGAAATAGTGTAGATAATGCAGTCCCTAAAAAATAGCAAGCAAACATCCTAGTTCATCAAAGGCAAAATATAAATAATATAATAATATATGATATAATAGTAAGCGATGGTGGCTGAATGGATAAGGAACCGGCACGGCGCACAGTGGGTCGAAACTGCTATAAAAGGGACATAGGATTCTTTTTTACAAAATCCACTTAAAAAAAATACCTATCGAAAGATCTTATCATTCTGATCAATAGTTGTTATTACACGTTTTTCTCTAAAAGTAATAGTTTGCCTGGAAAAATATATTTTCTCTTTTAGTTGTATGGAATGAAACAGAAAGTCCTAAAATTTGGCAAAGTCTTGAGAGGTCTTGCTTTAAAACTATTATAGGCTTATTCTTTGGGTTGTTAGCTATAGTTCTACGCTTTCAGCGAACACCCATATTTGCCCGTTCAAAAGATATGAGGGTCAGTAAATCGATAAAAAAAATAAGTAAAAAGTACTTTGTATTGATAATATCATTCATAAAATAATTGTGTTACATTATAATACTAATTATTCAGTAATATTAATAATTTGGAACGCATATTTTATGAGAAAAAGTACTTACAAAAACACATTCAAAAGTTATGAGGTTCAGTAAAATGAAAAAAATAATAATTTGGAAGTATTTTTTTTATAATATCATTGCTAATATAATTGCCTTATATTTATATATATATATAATGCAATATAATACAGCACTTTGGACTTTTACCCATCTGGAAACTATCGGAAGAAGCATCAGAGGCTCGAAATAAAAACTTTCGTATATACAGAGAGAGCCATTCTAGAAAAGTAAGTTGAACAGCAACAAATGAAGATATCTTGCATAATCTTCTCTTGTCGTCTGATCCAAACTGACCTTTCTTAGGCCAAGAATGCTGAAACAACCAAAAATAGTTCTCTTACCAAGAGCAGTCGAGCTTTTGATATCTCTTCCAACTGACCCTGAATTAGAATTTATAGATGTACACAATTTATGAGATAGTGATAGTGAATAATTTTTTATATAAAAAATTACATAAAAAACAAATGGCTTTACTATAATAATAACTCTAATTATAAAACTAACTCTAATTCTACTCTAATAAAATTATTGGCCTAAGAAAGGTCAGTTTTGGATCAGACGACAAGAGAAGATTATGCAAGATATCTTCATTTGTTGCTGTTCAACTTACTTTTCTAGAATGGCTCTCTCTGTATTTACGAAAGTTTTTATTTCGAGCCTCTGATGCTTCTTCCGATAGTTTCCCGATGGTTAAAAGTCCAAAGTGCTGTATTATATTGCATATATATATATATATATAACGGGTGGCGCAAAAGTAAAGACCCTATTTGGTTCAGCTATAACATTTTTTCTAAATTAGAAAACTAGATTTAGATTTTTTTAAATGTATATTTGTGCCATTAAATTTCGTACCATTAGGATTTAAAGATGATGTCTTTTAAATGGTGACCTCCAGAGTTGATACACATTTGAGCCCTATTTATGACATTTTGCATAACTTGCCGTAACACTTCCTGCGATATGTTCGTTATTTCTTGACGAATGTTTTCTTTTAGAGCTGCGAGAGTCTGTGGCTTGTTCACATACACCCGAGATTTCAAAAAACCCCAAAGAAAAAAGTCTGGACTGGTCAGATCGGGTGATCTTGCAGGCCAAGGCAAATCGCCAAAACGAGAGATAACTCGGCCTGGAAAAGCGTCCCTCACTAAGTCCATAGTGTCGCGCGCTGTGTGTGCCGTAGCGCCGTCTTGTTGAAACCAGATGTGCTCCAGCCCCAATTCGTCCAAACTGGGTATCAAAAACTCACGTAACATGGTTCTGTAGCGTTCTCCAGTGACAGTTATCGCATTGCCTCCAGCGTCTTCGAAAAAATAGGGTCCGATCACTCTGTCAACACAGATGCCACACCATACAGTAACTTTTAGTGGGTGTGTGGCAAAGCGTCGAATTGTGCGACCAATCGGTGCCGGACGGTGGGGAAATCGTCGACGAAATTCACGTTGTGTTCTTATCACTGATATTCCACGTTCTTGGGGAGTAAAACGGTCCATGTTTATTTTCAGTGTATTTTACATTTGTTCACTACACAATTTTCAACAACAGAATGACAGAAAATGTATAATAAAAAAAAAAAAAGCATTTTCTTTAGTGCCACTACTTTTGCGCCACCCAGTATATATATATATATATATATATATATATATATATATATATATATATAAATATAAGGCAATTATATTAGCAATGATATTATAAAAAAAATACTTCCAAATTATTATTTTTTTTCATTTTACTGAACCTCATAACTTTTGAATGTGTTTTTGTAAGTACTTTTTCTCATAAAATATGCGTTCCAAATTATTAATATTACTGAATAATTAGTATTATAATGTAACACAATTATTTTATGAATGATATTATCAATACAAAGTACTTTTTACTTATTTTTTTTATCGATATACTGACCCTCATATCTTTTGAACGGGCAAATATGGGTGCGCGCTGAAAGCGTAGAACTATAGCTAACAACCCAAAGAATAAGCCTATAATAGTTTTAAAGCAAGACCTCTCAAGACTTTGCCAAATTTTAGGACTTTCTGTTTCATTCCATACAACTAAAAGAGAAAATATTTTTTTCCAGGCAAACTATTACTTTTAGAGAAAAACGTGTAATAACAACTATTGATCAGAATGACAAGATCTTTCGATAGGTATTTTTTTTAAGTGGATTTTGTAAAAAATAATCCTATGTCCCTTTTATAGCAGTTTCGACCCACTGTGCGGCGTGCAAATCACGCGGTCCGAGTTCGATCCCGACCGCCAGTACCAAAGTGGATTCCACTTCGTGGAATTTCTATGTACTAGTCAAATGAGTTACCATCGGCTAACGGTGAAGGAAAACATCGTGAGGAAACCCACATACCCTAGGAGAAATTCTATTAGTATATCTGATCTACCAACCCGCCTATAGGCCATCGTGAGTGGATTATTGCCTAAACCCTCTCAGCTCTCTAGTTAGAGGAGAGGAGACCCGAGCCCAGCAGTGGGACTTGATAAGGAGAGGTGATAAGCCTAGAAATACTAAATACTATGTACCTAGTTAAGTATTGATTGGTTTTGACTTTATTGATCGTCAATATATTTGACAAATAATAATCGTACCTACCTCATTGATAAACGAAAATTCGGCTTCTCCCTCAACCTACGTAGGTATAGCTCTGATTACGTCAAGTTTTATTGAAGTGACGTCAGCTCTGTCTAAAATTAAATTAAATCCCCCTTTCAAAGGGGTGCAGTAGTGCAGTGCTTATACGATCTGTCCGTTTGTGTTTACTCTTATTTCATTAGGGAATATTAGGTACGTATGATTATTAATTTAACATATGTTGGGGTGGACAGACTAATTACAAGGCCACACTCATCGCCCTAACTTAGCAGTTTTATTACTTTTCGTTTTTATAAATAGAAGGCGAGCATAGTAAATAAACTAGACACCGATGTAGTAATTAAATGTAGCGTAGTAAAGTAAAGCGGTATTTGTGAATTCGAATTTTCTTTTGAACATTAAATAAATACAAATCATCATGAAAACATTAATGACATATAGACACACAGGCACACATACACAAACACACACACACACACACACACACACATAGACATACAAAGATGACCACAACCGATCCGTAACTATATTCAAGTCATAGATTTTTTATATGTTACTTATAATAATACTTTAGTTCTACTGTGCCGACAGACTGTTGTTCTAGTGGTTAGTGAACCTGACTGTTAAGCCGGAGGTCGTGGGTTCGATCCCCACCCAGGACAAATCTTTGTGTGATGAGCATGAAGGTTTGTTCTATGTTTGGGTGTAATTGATCTATATTAAGTATGTATTTAGGCAACCCGAGCCCAGTAGTGGGACTTAATGGGTTGCTAATGATGATTATGATGATGATGAAGTATGTATTTACAAAAAAAAAGAAAAAATATTTAAGTAGTATACCAGTTGTTTAGTACCCATAACACAAAAATTGCTTAATTTGGGACTAGATGGCGCTGTGTGAATGTGGTAGAATATTATTATTATTATTAGAGATATGCCCTACCGGCTTTAAATCCTTTTAGTCAGGGGCCTCAGCTTGATAAAAGAGATTATACTCAACATATTTATACCTGATATTTGTTGTAGGTATCGGTATGGCCAGCAAACGAATTGATCTGAGCGAGAGCACTGCACTGTGTCAATTGGTAGGTAGCTTGCCACAGACCAATCTAATTAGGCTTTTGGCAATGATATTATATGTTTTTTAACATACAATATCATTGGCTTTTAGCCTTCAGGTTATTGAGTTTTACTTCAATATAGCAGAAGTTCAAAGCTGTTCGTTTCCTGTCGCAATTTTGCTTATAACAAGCATTTTGCGAGTATTCCGAAGGTACCTATGTTTACAACTTCATTTAGAGGTCAAATGATTATATGACTCTAAATTGCCCCTAAGATGCTGCTGGTCCACCTTATGCATAATCATTAGCATTTTAATTAACGCCTTCTCTAGATATATATGGCTTAGGTAACTAAAGACACGAAGATATATACAATATATATTACGTTAGATGATTTCTTGCATAAAAATTATTATATTATTTTTATTGTAGAACAAAACCTCCGAGGATGTTATAATGATTGTGATGATAATGATATTACATTTTTTTTACACGCTTATAACCTGTTCGTGTTAGGTGATGTTCATTACCCTGAATTTTACTGTATAATTAAAACACGGGATAAAAATGTCCGGATTTCGGTTTTTAGATCATCAGCAACCCATTAATGTCCCACTGCTGGGCTCGGGTCTCCTCTTCTCTATCTAGAGAGCTGAGAGGGTTAAGGCCATAATCCACAAACGCTGGCCTAATGCGGGTTGGTGGATCAGACATACACTTAGAATTACTTCTAGGGTAGGTATGTGGGTTTCCTCACGATGTTTTCCTTCACCGTCAGCAGATGGTAAGTCACATGACTAGTACATATAAATTCCACAAAGAGAAATCCACATTGCTGAATGGTAGCCAGTGGTTAACTCGCTAGTCGGTGGTCGTAGTTGCAGTTGGCAGGCCGGCTGGTTCCTCATCGTTGCCTACCTGTTCTTTACATTTTGAACACTAATTTTTATAGTCATCAAACCGACGAATAAATTGCGCTCTTGTTATTTAATAAGTCACATTTTCATTAAACATGGTATATGGCTTTGGCGGACAAATGCTAAAAAAAGACCTAAGTACCACGACGCGTTATGATTTATTATCAAAGGAAAAGTTTTACTGCAAAGCCCACACACATGGATAATACGAGCATTCGTTTTTAAAACAAACCTACATCTTTTATTTCTCAGTACTCAGAGGTGAAACTACGCTCGCGACAAAGTGCCGACAATTCTATATACATATTGTATAGGTTTTCAGCGCCCTATAACCTGGTTACAACCCATAAAGTCGTACGCAGTGACATATTACTAATACAGACAGACTTTAAACAGATTCAGTCTACAAGATAAAATTGAGTATTTTGAAGTTATATGTGTCAACAACTACCGAATATATTTACATGAATGCGTTGTCCACGTCATGAAATATATTATAGCCCGCGTTCTATTTTGTGAATATACCTCTATAGGAATTTAGTCATGGGTTTCACTCAATCAATATTAGCTAAATGTACGATTCTAAATAAAAATAATATATGCCTGCCTCTTTCAGGTTATTTCGAATGAAACAGATTCACTAAACTAATTCCTTTGAATATTGTATTAATTTCTAACCTGTTAAGAGGTTTATTATTTTTTGTCTGTAAACAAATGTTGTCAGAAAAGCTCTAGAGTGTTTTCTGTATAAAAACATGACGTTCCTGAGCTGCCAGCGTCGCCGAGCGACGCCGCGGCGCGACATTCAGCCTTCGACTTATTATCAAAACTGATGAATATTAAAAAATCAATACTTCCATACTCACCGGCTCTATGTCCATGAAAATTTTATGATTTTCCTCTTGTGGGTCCATTCCGACCACGCCGTTCCTGTACGTTTCATTGGCGAACAAAAAATGAGGATAGCTCATGACCAGCAATGCGCCTGCAACAATTAAACATTGCTAGTATCTGCATACTACGAGCACAATACATTTCTGACATAAATCAAAACTGGCCTTTAAAATAGGTAGTAAGTACATAAAAATTATACTGAACATGTTTTAAAACCATACTTACTTGTAATAAACACAAAATCTTTAAAAGAGAAAAATACTTGAAAAAAGAAGATAGATATTTGTGTGTTAGATTATGTCCTTTAGGCTGTTTTCGATCCTAGTGGCTAATCTCAGCCGAAAATAGCCAAATGCGAGAGTCATATTATATTACGAGTAAACAGTGTTTAAATAATTGTCCTCTGGGACGGTTATCAGGCAAGAGCACGTTTTCGAGTTTTCAGAGATACTTGAGTGTGATGAACTAAACTGGGGCTTAGATATGGCAAGAATTTGGATATAAATTAGGTAGACAATAAACTTATTAAAAAAAAATTATAATTCCTATTCAAATGGACAAGTTGCCATGACATTGGAAAACACTTAGGTACCGTAAACTATCCGGTTAAGTATTACGATAGTTAATAAATTCTACCTTCACGTAAGTTTCCTACTTGACAAGTTTTCATTACGTATGCTTATTGCTTAGTGTTATTTTATAAAACCATTTATTACTTCCAGGTTTAAGATGTGTTTTTATAACAGATCCGTGTTGTATCCTATTTTTTTTTTTAAGGTGCTATTATTTATTTATTATAATAATGTTATTACGTCTTTTTAAAACTAAATAAAAACTATCTAGGTACTTACATATATCTACAACTACTATTTACAATACTATAAATAAATAATAATACAAATGGTTATGTGGGCTAGGCACTAGGCGTCAAAGTATTCCTACTTATTGATTTTCTATATATCTTCTACGAATGTAACATAATTTCAATGCTAGTTTTCTATTGGTGTTTACTCTTTCTTCTATATCAGAAGCCTCTACTGGGCGCGGACATCGGTAAATTACAAATATTTACAAAACAATCAAATAACGCATTTTCTTCTGATTAAAATATAATTGTTCATGCCTCACTGTGAAAAGACCTTTTCACCATAACCATAGACTACACCATTTTGAGCCAATTTCAACTGTTTTCGAGTTGACTCAGCATAGCAGTTTGTTTAAAAATCACAAGATATACTTATAAAAAAATATAATACTGCTGATTGCCAAAGCCATACATAGCTTTCATACAATACTAGTTGTTACCCGGAGCTCCGCCTCAGTCGTTCTTCACTTCAACTCCCATTGACCGAAACGTGATGTTAGATGTAGATGAATTATTTATCTACGTGGGATCCAATTAAATCTTAGCTACCAGCCATAACTAGGTTTAAACTGCATTGAATTTGTATGTCGCTTGACTAACTTTTTCATTTTATTAACTAAATAAACAATACATTATTAATAATAAAATTGACGATTTTTTTAATGATAATACCTTATAATACACTACCATTAATATGATTATATAATTACCTATTTGTGGACCAAATATTTGTATGTCATAATTGACAAGACATAGCGCACTTACTTAGTTTTTAAGATCTTTGACATGTTACATGTTACACCTATGTTTGACAAATAAACATTGATTGATTGATTGAATATAATATTACAGAATATTAAATAACAGTTATAACCCAATTGGGTTAGTTTTATTTTAATACTAGAAGTCGCACGGGGCTTTGTTCCCATTGTTCCTTATTTGGCCACTGCTCAGCTCCTTTTGGCCGTAGCACAGTGATATATAGAAGTAGCCTTCCTCGATAAATGGGCTATCCAACACTAAACAAATTTTTAAAATCGGACTTGTAGATTCTGATATTAGCGCGTTTAACCAACCAAACAAATACACTCTTCAGCTTAATAATATTAAGTATAGATGAAAATAAATCTGAATTTAAACGATACGTTTTCGGATTTCGAAACCTATTGTTAGGTACACAGTGCAGATTCTACAATGTACCAAAAATAATAGAAAAGCGTATGACTGCTTGTAATAATTTATTGCTCATTCGAAACTTTTTCGTATAGTTCCCACGGCCAATATTTCCGGATTCTTTACTCGTTAATGTTGTGGTTAACCTCTCTAATTAATACACAACTTATAATTATTTTACATACATACATATAACATGTATAGCATAATGTACCTAATGTCGGCAGCCCTCTTTAAATCAAGAACATTGTATTGATGATTTCATCATGATCATCAGCAACCACGGAAAAACAATTCTATTTTCATTTGGATCACATACATGATATTTATGAACGTCATACAAAGCCAAAAAAAGGTGTCAGTAAATTTTCTGAAAGCCAGTACACTGACAAGGTTAAACCTTGAGAAAAACTGGCAAGAAACTCAGGCTACTCGTGTTAAAGCCAAAATGATTACAATTTCTATTGATTACAATTTGAAATATCATTATAATGGTTCAGAACCCAATACCAAAGTGCCAAAATACCATAAATTAATAAAAACCGTTTAACATTTAAAAGAAAGAAAGTATCACTGTATAAGTGTATACAGTTATACAGTGATAGAGATATTGATAGAGTTATAACTCTATCAAACAATAGAGCTCAGATCTGCTCTCTTCTATCCAGATTTTTGATTTACCAAATATAATATTATACAGTAAAGTAAAGTAAGTTAGGGCTTTAAGATCGATTACCTGTTTAGCACTATAGCGTAAGCCACTTTATAAAATATACATAATTCAACATATGATTTTAGGATATATATTACTTTTGTGATCATATGAGAACAAAGTTCAAAGTAGAATTAGTTATTATTCTACTTGCCAAGTAATAAAGAAAAGCTTATTATAATTAATGCTTAAGTTATCATACAAAGAGAAAGAATTTAAATAATGAAAAATCATAATACGAGTAAAAGAGACTTAAAGAATGCACTAATTATACTCAAAGTTACAGGTATTCCTTAAGCAAGCAGAATTTAATATTACACAAAGACAATTTAATTTTACCCTTTGGTTGTTTTTGCTTACGGTGCTCAAAGCGTTCTTAATTATTGTTGAATTTTCATAGCTCTATAGTTCATCCGGAATTTTGGTACGAACGTGTAGGTATTTACTATCTGCTCTATTCCCGTATTTTAATAAAGTTCTCGTTAACAGAGACTTTGTTGTACTCATTTATTTGATCAAAGTAGATAAAGTAAATATATTGTACTGCTAATACATATATTGTATACATATACTTGGAGAGGCCTATGTCCAGCAGTGGACTAGTACAGGCTGATGATGATGATGATACAATATATATATACTACTAGCTGTCCCGGCGAACTTCGTACCACCTACTTAATTTATGATTTTATGAAAGTATACCTACCTACACTACCTACCTACATACCTACCTACCCTACCTACCCTACCTACCCTACCTACCCTACCTACCCTACCTACCCTACCTACCCTACCTACCTTACCTACCCTACCTACCCTACCTACCCTACCTACCCTACCTACCCTACCTACCCTACCTACCCTACCTACCCTACCTACTTACATAAAACTAAAAAAATAAATCAAAAAATAAACGTAAAAACCATCCTTGAACATCAACAAACATTAAAAAAAAAGAATTGGCCAAATTGGTCCAGGCGTTGTTGAGTTATGCTCTTACCAACACATTTAGCGATTCATTTTTATATTATAGATATATAGGTATTCTTTGGAGGAGACTCGTGCCCAATAGTGGGACGTTTATGGGTTGAGATAATGATAGATATAAGCTAAAGTCAAGCGACACTTATTGAAAATTTGCTAAGTGTATATTAAATATAATAATTTTAATAATATCAATCAAAGTACTTGCGTAAAATTAAACAATAATGATGTACTTATTAGACTATTTCAGAATACTCTCCTAATAAAATTTATAAGGAAAAAAACAGAACCCCTATAGGGTTTGTTGTGCGTTTGTCTGTCTGTCCGTCAAGACCCATTCTCAGGAACGCGTAAAGGTTTCAAGCTGATCAACCGCTGGGGTCTGCAATCTTTTGGAACAGTGAAAAAATAAGAGTTCAATGTAAAACTACAGCCCTCATACACCGTTTTTATCGCATATTTATTATATTGACATTCGCAAGGGAATCAAAAACTTTATGGTACTTTCCGTTGATCTAGAATCATCAAATGTGACATGAAAGTAGGTATGTCAAATTGCACAAATAAAGGAAAAAATCCGAAAACCGGAAATTTGTTGTTATATCACTGGAATATAATATTTGAGGAGATATCAATTTTCTTTTAATTTATTTAATGTTTCAAACTTAAGCTTATTAAATTAGCTCTTACATATTATGTAAAGTGTATCATAAACCAGTTTCGGTTTTTCCGTACACCGAGATTCGTCTTACACTCTTTTTATTTAAAAAGTAGGTATCATAATTAAAAAAATAATAATAATAGTAATAATAGCTAATTACGTACAAGGATATGTGGGTAGACACAGAATAATATAGTTAGACTCAGTTCTGCACGGCCGACCGGCCGTCAACATAAAAGTGCTGTTCTGTATGGCACCTCGAGTCTACAACAATTTGCCAGAGCCTCTACTGCAGATCTCGAGTTTTGCGGTGTTTAAACGAAAGGTTAAAGAATTTTTATTGGAGAAAAGTTATTATAGTGTTAAAAAATCTGTATAGGTATGCCTACTGCGTGTGTGTATTTATTATATTATAAAATTTTGACATTTAATTGACTTTATTAATATTTACCACACTACATTGACGACTCTTTATTATTTTATCTCATTGTGTTTGACATACTGTAATGACATCACAGATACCTACTTTATTTTTATTTATAGTTAACTGTAATGGCTATATTGTGGAATGAAATTATTTTATTATTATTATTATAGTGTATGTATTGCATGCCGTACGGTAGATAGTGGCGAACTTATTGTAAATGTAATCAGCTGATGTATTACCCATTATCGCAATAAATGACATTTGATTTGATTTGCCGACACTCCGTTGGCTGCGAGTAGTGCGAGTACATCAACACACGGATTGTTACAACTATTTTTTTTTTGTGCTAGTTTTTGTTATTTATTACTATTTAGTTATGTTAATATTATTAAAAATTGTATTTAGTTCAAACTGATACAACAGTTATAAATGATAAGCGTAGTCTCGTAACTTAATTCTTGTTACAAGTCTACGCTAAACCTACCTAATTCATAAGGATTTATTCTAACGTGTAACTATCCCGTTACCTACTAATATTTTATATTACAATCACAAAAAAAAAACAATGTTCGTACAGAACCCTCAGCGAACAAGTCCGATCGCACTTGACCAGATTTTTTGTACAGAGATTATTATTGAAGACGTCGATGATAAGCTGCTTATGAAAGACCGACGATTAACGATAATTAATCCGATTGATCCCCAGTGACTCAATTGAATGTCGTAGAGAACTGAATACCGTTCTTAAGACTAATAATTAATTTATTTCAAATCTACCATAATATTATAGGTAGTTAGCATAGTTCAGTAGAAAAGAAAATTCATTTTTGTATAGAAATTTATACATCTACTGTAAAGTCCAGTTTGTCCTTTAAATTTAAGTTTTGGATGTTGTGTGGAAGTTAAAAGAAGGATTCACTTTTAACTTGTTTATTTCCCCGTAAGGTTAAACAGTTCGTTTTTGGTCAATCACTTTTTAAATGTTATCCTCTGATATGTTATGTGTCTTCGTAAATGTTTACTGTTAAAATTACTTACGCGAAGCTAAATTAGGTCGCCGATTGCGCATAAATAGAAATATATTGTGAAACAATACACCAACTATTATCACGAAATCTAACAATTTGAATGACAATTTGGACTTTGGATGTTTCCGACTACTGGGATCACAATTAACTCGGACCGCGCTTATTAATATTTTGTAGTGTTTTACTGTTAATATCTTATTATTATTATGCTTGTCAGTCTTAAGTCAACCTGTGACCACAGCCGGTGTACCTCGTCAGGCATAATAAGGTATGTAAATACATAAAACAAAATCGCGCGAATACCCGTTTAAAATCAAAAAAATAATTGTCTTGCAACGCGAAAGTTTAAAAAAAAAAGACTGTTATATTATGTACTTATTGCATTCTTTTCTTCTTCTATTTTGTTCACATTAAGAGTGGAACAAATAGTACTCTTTATAACACTTAGTAGCGCTAATTGATAGAATTTTGGGGTTTCCATCACTTTTGTGCGGCGGCCCACGGTCTCTGAGAAAATGTTTTTATAATATTCATCTGTTCGAACGTAGTTAGTTACAATAGAAAACATTCATGGAGAATTTATTTTATATTCCACAAGGTGTGCAAGAATGGAATCATATAAGAGGCTTATCGAACAAACTTCACAGATGGAATTATTAAATGTTGTATTCTATAGCGGGCATTCAAACAATATCATAAATTCACCATTGTAAAAAGTTACCAACACGTGCTACTTAAGAGTTGTTTACTGAAAACAACTTAAAGTATTCCGAGATCTATTGAATATAAGAGTTGTTTACTGAAAACAACTTAAAGTATTCCGAGATCTATTGAATATAATACCTTTGAAAAACACTTTATAAATAAATATTTGGAATCATATTAATATGTTGGGTATGAGTTTGTAGGGGTTCTACTAGGTATATTCTGAAGCTTTATTAACTATTCCTCGAAGAGTAATCTTTGAAGGATTGTTTATGATTCGTTTAGATTCTTCCTTGAAGAAAGGCCTTGAAGAGTTTATGGTTTAAAAAATAAACACGACTGCCATGATCTATTAACAAGAGTACCTATGTACTACTTCCCCAAGTAAATTTTATATTTATCAGTCAAGCCCACTTATCTGTGATCATTTTCCTTTTAATTTTGTTATATGTATAGACTACTAAGTACTGACAAATTTTTTCACATTTCAAAAATCAACCATCTAGGTGACAGGGAAGTAAAGTTTTAAAACTTCGCTAAAGGATCCCTAAATTGAGATATGATGTCGACAAACCCAGAATTTTGAAAGAACAACAACCCTGTTGTATGGCTACATGAGAGAGAAAAAATTATCTCCATTTTATATGTAAGGGAAGTATCCTAATAATTTTAAAGTTTCAAGATTGTTTGCCGACAAACACCTGAGAAACAATCTTGAAACTTTATTGACTTGAAATTTACCTGTAATTTGACATGCTATACATAGGTATGTATAAATGTATAGCTTGTCAAATTACAGCTTCCTGGTACCAACAGTCTCTGAGATAAACTGCGGAAGTGTCCTTCCCTTCATTTCGTCATGTCTGACAAAACCTACTTTCTAGTTGTTGTTTCCTGTTGAGTACGAAACCCTAAAAAGAATAAATTTATTGCAAATTTTTTATAAAAACATGAACTTTGAAGAGGAATGTTTTGCGGTTTACAATTTTATTTTGAAGTTTGCGACAAGCGCTTAAAATAACATTTTTATTTTGAATCCACCTTGTATCGACAGTTCCGCAATGCTCTCAAAATAGTGATTGTTATGAGAAATATTTAGTTTAACACAAATACAATGTCTTTTTCCCCATTTTTACACAATTTACAATGTTAGTAGCAGCGCCTAAACATCTCTGTATGTAGTACCTACACACCATTTCATACAACAAAATAGTCTGTACAAAGACAACGCTTGCCTGTCCTATGTTTTCTACAATCAGACTACAATATCTATAAATCAATGAACTTATGGACATTATTTATTCCACACGTGTATGGAGAAATGTGGCTAAGCTCCGGTACATTATATTATTGTTTTAACTTTTCGAGCAATGGAATATTAAAAACCGTCTTGTAGAGCCACTTTGAAGGTCGTCAGTTCATTTTCTGTGCGGCAAAATATTTGTATTACTTATATGGTCAACAAACATTTGTTTTACACGTTTGGTTAGAAGCCATGTATTGATACGAGTTAAACTATAAAGTTGATGAAAATATTTTGTCAAATTTTTTGAAATTAAAAAATTCGGTGTACTTTATTACTAAATTTTGTTACTTACCCAACAGAAAATTATAAAACTTTAAAACTTAAGATCTCGTATCTTCTCCGGAAAGGGTAGAGCAAGCATACGTGTAACATGACAAGTTGACAGGCGACATGTGCAGCACTTTAGTACTGCTGCTGCAGACTTGTAAGTTTAATAAGCTTTTATTTTGGTATTCTAGACGATTAAAATTTCTTATACGCGTCTTAAAATATTCAAGATCTAAGTTCACAACAATGTTACCTATTGTTTTTTTTTTACAAATATTTTGCTTCCTATGATTCCAAAGCTATTACATCTTTTTATGAAAATTTAAGGGAATGATACGACGAGTATTAAACGAATAACAATATGTTTTATATTTTTATTAAAATCTAGTTTTCCCCCGCGTTGTATCTCGGCACAAAGTATCTTTGTACTATTTCAGACTATTATTATCTATCTGTACGCCAAATTTCATAATTATTAATTAGTTTTTAATTAAAATTTTATTGGTAGAAAGATAAACATTTTCCTTTAGTAAATATCATATTTTTACAGTTTTATCTAAAAGGACAGAATAAAGGGAAAAAAAGGAAGTAAAATATATCACTACATCTTCAATCATCCATTTATCCATTCCTCATAACTTTCGCATTTATAAAATAAGTAGAATTATAAGATTTAAAACTATAAAAATGTATGCAACATTTATCCATAAAGAATTTTTTAACATGATTCTTTGCTAATTAGGATTCTAGACTAGCTTTCAGTTAAATATTACGCTGGCGGTTTTATAATATTATTATTCCTACTTTACGGTTAAGTAAGCCACCCTGGCAACAGAAAGAAAAAACCTACATTTATAGTGGTTCTTAATCCAAGCAACAAAATCACAACATTCACAAACAATTTTCACTTAAAGATCAAAAGCGTATTTGTCGCCGCTCTTTGTTCACCCACATTTCACCAGCTTATTAGGTCCCATGTAATAGTTTGAGCCTACTGGCATTAAACGGGCACGCTTTCAGACCCCAAGATGTTTCAAAACAGAAAAATCCTATATCATTTTTGCCCAACCCGGGGACCGAACTCTGGACCTCTTGCACAGCAGTCTCTCACTCTCCCACTGCGACACAGTCTCTACCACGCCCGACTAGAGCTGATGACTTTGAAACGGCTGTAAAATTTTAATAAAACATGTCTATGAGCCACCAAAAAAAAAAAGCGATGGTGGCTGAATGGATAATGAATCGGCGTGCAAATCACGCGGTCCGAGTTCGATGCCGACCGGCAGTACCAATGTGGATTACACTTTATGGAATTTATATGTACCTACTAGTCAAGTGACCATCTGCTAACGGTGAAGGAAAACATCGTGAGGAAACCCACATACCCTAGAAGAAATTCTATTAGTATGTCTGATCCACCAACCCGCACTATGCCAGCGTGAGTGGATAATGGCCTAAACCCTCTCAGCTCTCTAGTTAGAGGAGAGGAGACTCGAGCCCAGCTGTGGGACTTAATGGATTGCTGATGATGATGATGATGATGATGATGATGAAGAGCCACCACGATCTTGCTACATAGACACTTTTCTCCTATTTTTGCGTCAGTTGATAGATATCCACATTATGACTAACGCTAAATTTTACGCATCAAAGTAATTATATACCTACGCCAAACAGTGTAACCAAAACCAAAGGGACTAATTTCATCAAAAATGTCGCCTTAAATGTATACTGCTATACCTCTGTTTGAAAACAATTTGATTTTTGAGTTAATGGAATAAGTAAACACTGTTGTTAAGTAAGTGTGCTTCGCCCGCGTGGTATGTATTTGATACCTATAAACCTTCCTCTTGAATCACTCTATCTTTTAAAAATAACCGCTTTTAAATCCGTTGCGTAGTTTTAAAGATTTAAGCATACATAGGGACGGACAGACAGCGACTTTGTTTTATACTTACTATGTAGTGATGCGACATACTATGGACATAAGGACATATCTAGGTAATAATTTTATGTTTACTTTGTGAGTGAACACTTTGATCGAGGATGGGTTTAGATGTAACCACTTATTATATGTACGTACTTATTCATAATTTAGAAGGTAGTGCTAGGTTGTGATCGATTCTAAAAACAACACGTTACAGTAGTTTTAATTAGGGCTTTCATTTGAATAAACTCACATTTATTTGATATATTTTGTTTTGTAACTACAATGTACACGTTATTTTTATAAATGAACTATTGTTTGTAAACTGTCCGTTCTTTGTGGTTTGAATGCAATTTGTGTAGTAATCTAGTTGATTAGAAGCAGCAGTTAAAATAATAATGAGCCTGTCTTGCGGAACCGGTGGTAGTTAGTAGTACATGAGTGTACATTATTTTGGTTATTTGCAATTATCATGCCTTAACATCAAAACAAAATAAAAAAGTTAAATAAACAGCTCATAACAACCCGTAGGTAAATTTTTTCTGTGCCATTTTTTTATAATTTCTTTTTCACTAAAATCTGTTGCTGAGTCCATAAAACTCCTTTGATGAAATCAAATAACAGATATTTTTCGATGTTCATTTTATTTTCCAAGAATTAATTTGCGAAGCTGAGGCGCCTCTTCTCAGTGGGAGTAATCCGGCGCGCGTCTAGACGGGGAATTTAACAAAAAACCACAATTATATTAGATTGATTTTTAATATCATTCTTCACTAAGTTACGGTTTATACTACACACTTGTACCACTTCGTCATTCTTAAACGTATCTTTAAAAGACATCCTAGTTAATTCTTGTGGCGCGAGGCACATACTCGTAACAAACGCAATTCACACAAATTACTGTCCCGAAACAGATGTATGTGGGTCACCTTCTCAAATATTTGTCCCTTGTGAGAAGCAAATCGTCACCACTCAGCATGATTTCAAAAGAGAGGTGACCACGCGAACTAAAATACCACGGGTACTGCTGAATTATTTTAGTAAGTGTTGCCGTCAAATCTATTCAATTATTAGTATGAGTACGTGATGCGAAAACTTCGCATTCAATTTAACACAAACTGCGATCGATCACGATTAGAATGGGTACCAATTATTAACTGTAAATAAACATAGTATCACGCCTTTTCCAGGAAGGTGTAGGCAGTAACACCGAAATTTCACTATCGGTTTTCCCAGTAGTGGTATAAAAAAAAATTATGTTTGGTCCCCTGTAATAGGAGGCATGCCAGTTATCACTAACCATTTTGTCAGACCCTGGGCTGGACACAAAAAGCCATTCTTGCTCAACATTGAAATCTCAAGATGAAAAACTGACACAAATTAACTTGTTTACATTATTCCAGTTACGTCTCATTTTCAGTGGTCAAATCCAGCACTGGAATTGCTGACCACTGAAAATATAATATGAATTACTGAAATGACATGATCTGACTTTGAAGCCGAAGGCTGCTATTTTTAAATTACAGTTATTGATTTTCAAGCGGGCCTCGCACAAATCACTAAGCCACTCTATTATTAAGTAATTTTAAGGTTGTCAATTCAGTCTAGCAGTGCAACACGTATTTTGGTTCCGTAATGATATGGTTATGCCATCATCGGTGCGAACTAACAGCTGCTGCACTAGGACATTTGCTAAGTTCATATTATAATGACAAATCAAATTGTATACTAACTATCGTCTACGGCACTGGAATAAATATATCAAATCCTGTAGTTTTATTTATACAGTGGCTCCTGCTTAGGAGGGGGGGCTCGAAATAGAACGTTTTTCTGATAAAGAAGTTATTGTAAAGTATCGTCATATTATGGACAAGTTTTAATACTTAAAACAATACAATACTTAAATCGCTTGAGAAATCAGTCATATTGGTTTGTATCTAAGTATTAGTAGGTTAAAGGAGTTCAATTGTAAGTATCAGAAGGTTTTTCTAACAAAGGGACCAGTGCCTCTAGACAATGTTACACGCATTTTTCGTTAACGCCGAAGGAAACATGAAAATTGTATGGGATTGACGTCTATGAGAGAAAAGACAAAACAGTGCAGTGTAAGGAAACGAAATGTGGTAGACAATGTTAAAAAAAACGCAACGCTTCGTTTTCTGTTGCCTCAAACTAAAAATTGTATGAAATGTAGACTTTTGACATATTATGTGCTAACGCTTTGATATCGCCCATCTGCCCACTGTCAATATGTTGTTGTGCCTTGATTTTCACCATTTGCCGCTTTAAAGTGTAAGTGGCGGTGTCTCATTGAACTTTGAATCTTTGAATCTTTCTAAACTTAACGCTTATCGATAGATTTCATTTAAATATTCGATATAAAAATGGTTTTAAAAACGGAAGGTAACCTAATAATATAATTAATAACATTTTTAAGATCTGTGATGACAGATCGATCCCAGTACATCGTGGTAATGCCATGTTTGAGAATTGGGTTGGGCACATGCCTGTAAGCAGAGTGGCAGCAAATGACGGTGCGGTAAAGAGAGAGTCTGACCATGGCTGCCCGCGCCGCACCGCCGTCTGCATTGTTCTAGCCTAGGAGCATAGCGTTTTTAGGGTTCCGTAGCCAGAATGGCAAAAACGGAACCCTTATAGTTTTGTCCTGTCCGTCCGTCCGTCCGTCTCTCATCTGTTTTGATTATATGTATAATAATATAAGGCTCCCAAAGTGGCATAAATTGTGTCCCTCTATTTAAATATATATCTATAAAACCTAGAAATCTGATAAAATTCACAAAAATAACACTTAATAAATGCTTACTTAATAATACGAGTACAACTAAAATTATTTTGAACATAATCGAATGCACAGGTTTTGAGTAATTGCTCTTCTCAACAAAAGGACGTAAGCGCTATGAAGATACGCTTACGGATATTTTTATAAAAGTTGTTCCAGTAAAAAGAACTATCATAGACAATAGACTTTGCTGTTAGACCATTGACGGTCTATCCCATATTATTATTATTATTACATATTTAGTATTTAGGCGTTAAGCGTCAACGCCTTGGCGTTAACGCTTGCCGCTTGGTAGACAATGTTACAAAAATGAGGCAGACGCGAATTTATTCTGCCTCGCTGCTTTGAAATGTAAATTCTCTATGGTTTTCCTGGAAGTCGATGTCAAATGAGTTGTCAAACTCAGCACATACGTGCCTTATTTATGTAATAATTATATACTAATCTAAAACAATATATAAAATAATTCACAACGGGCAGTGCGCTGTAACAATGTAAACACTCGTCGAGGTGCTTGCTGTCTCGACACGTTGGTTCCTAGTTAAACGCCAGCTGTGTCGCCGAAAAACTTTATGGATTTGTGAAGGTAGAAAGAAAGAAACGCCTGCGGCGAACCAACAAGAACTGCTGCGGTACGGCTTCTCCAGTTGCTGGCTTTACTTTGAATGCAGCAGCTTCAAATACTCCGGAGTACATTTCGGGCCTGCACGACATCTCAATGCCAGAGGACACCGAGAAGTATGTGTACCTTAAAGCCAAGTATTATTTGGCTTCTGGAGTCACGTTGCAGTGTTTGTACCGCACGTCAGTACAGGCACCACACACAGTTCAAGTCTTGCATCTTATAATGGACGAGAACTTTTGACCCGAGCGTTTTGTGTTCTATCGCTTCCGGGAACAAATACCACCTGACCGCACATTGAAGTGCAATGTGAAGAAGTTTTATAAATTATTATTTTATGTACATTATTTTAATAATTATTTATTTTTGAGAAATTGTGATCCTGAGAATAAAGAAAAGATTTATTGAAACCAAAATATGCCCTTCCTTCCCTAATCTCATATGTACTAGTCCATTACCTATTTTTACATTTTAGTTAGGTACATAAAAATAAATAATCAATAAGTTACCAGAACACTTACCTAAAAGAAGTAACAATTGGCAGATAATTATATTTAATTCGTTAAAAAGCTAGCGAACACTAAAATATTTTTTCAAATCGGACCGGTCTGTTTGTTTGGTTCCTGAGATTATCTTGTTCAACCAAACAAACAGACTCTGCAGCTTTATAATATTACTACTTATGGATAACTAGCGTATTATTTGTTATAAACTTTACTGTTGGCCAAATTAAACACAATATTAAAACATACTGTATTACACCAAGTAATCTTTTTATTATCTAACATAAAAGCATTATTTATTTTCGTCCGAAATACAAAAGATTCTTCTCTCTTTGGCTGAACATATTTCTCTTTCTTGATTTCTTAATTTTAACTGCTGAAACCATTGATTGCTACGAAACCATTGTTTCTAATAATATTATTAGTCAAAATATTGTAATATCATAAAACATGCAATATTTATCAAAATTAAAATAGTCACTACTTCTCTTTCTGCAGAGTCTCGACAACCGCTTTGATTTCCTTAGATAAAACCAAAGCGTTAACGCATGTCAAAGGTGTATTTTAGCATAAGGCAAAAGAAAACACAACGTTTCATTTTACGATACTGTTGTTTAACATTGTTTGCAAATTTTTATTTTGTTACAATAAAAATTTACGAAAAGTGAATGTATCTTTTTCTACCCGCAGACCGTAACTTAAAATTTTATTCATATCATCATCTCAACCCATAAACGTATTTAATATTACAGTAATCACTTACAAAAGATTTTAATTAAACATAACGGAAAAATATAGGTACATACAACCTTTTTGGATGTTTCAGTGTTTATTCTGTGCACAGAGTAGGTACATTATAGATTCTGTGGTTAGAGTGTGACAATAATATTGTCATGACAAGTTTAGATAAATAAACGCTAGTGTTCTACTATTAGGTCTGTGGATAAATAGAAATAAATACTTATAAACCAGATGACAAGCATTATATTTTCTTTGATAACAACAAACAAACAAGACATACAAGAATATTAATGGGAATCAAAATACTCAATTTAATTATATTATTAAAGAATTCGAAAGTGTTAAAGATTCAGAAATGTCAGGTTTCACTACTTCTGGGCGCACCCTTGGATACCTATTTACATCAATAGTTGCAAGTCGCAGCGGCGAGAATTGAATGACCCAAGATTTATTTTATGGGATGATGATATACGAAACGAAGAAGAAATAAAGTCAGTTGAAGGCAGGAATGTCAGAAAAAAAGCCATGGTTAAAAACAACGATTTCATAGCATGAATAGTAAAAATATAAGGGTTCTGTTTTTATCTTTTGCGGTACGGAACCCTAAAAATAATAACATTATATCGTGAAAAGAAAGGTGCCGAGCCAAAGAAAAAGAATCTTGTATTTCTGACTAAATATGTAATGATTTTTTGTCAATAAAACGATTACTTGTGTCATACAGTTTGTTTGGATGTGTTTATAACAATTATTACGCCCTCTTGTTAATACTATTACTTATTCTGTGTCTTATGCGTATGTCGCGGGCACAGCTGATTATTAAAAAATATGATTACCTTACTAATAATAATATCTACAGATAATATTACTTCTTTTAAGTTTTGTGTTTCGGTAACTGCTTGAATATTTTTAAGATATAAGGAAAGGCATATTTTGGTATCAATAAAGACATATTTTCTTTATTATCAAAGATTATAATTTCCCATAGATAAATGTCTTATAAACGACCGTACATAATTATAAAAATAACTACTTCACATTGCACATAATAATTATACCTACGGTCAGGTGGTATTTGTTCTCGGAATCGACAATACAACACAATACGCTTTGGTCAAAAGTTCTCGTTCATAATAAGATGCAATAAGCACGTCGGTACTTCTGTACTACTGAATACAGTCACCACAAACACCTTTAAGAGTGACTCTGCGACGCGACTCCAGCAGCAGTACTCTCATAATGTACTTGGCTTTATGGTACACATACTTCTCAAAGTCCTTTGCCGTTACAGTGTAGTGCAGGCGAGAATTAATGTACACCGGAGTACCACAGCAGTTCTTCTTGATTCGCTGCCGGCATTACCTTTTTTGCACCTACACCAAACAGTGCACAGCGCGTCGTGAATTTTCTTATTATTGAAAACAAAATATAAATTTATTTGGGCGCGTTGCATTTAATTTAATTATTATTATATAAATCAGGTGCGTTTGTACTAAGTTTGGCAATTCATTTGACGTTCAGAAAAGCCATAGAGTAGAGAATTTACGTTTTAAAGGGGCGAGGCCGAATTTTGCCTCGTTTTTGTGACTTTTCGTTTTCCTGAGACGCTAACGCCGAGGCGTTAGCGTCTCAGGAAAACGAAAAATGCGTTGCGTGATAACTTTGTCTAGAGGCCCAGAAGTTTCATTGTAATATTTTTACCTAACCTTCGGAAAAACCTAATACTTAATAAACCTAAATAAAAAAAAAGTTCTTTTTAAATCACGACGGTGACTAACAAGCTTGCGCCTCATGGTAAGCGGTTACCCCAGTGTATGAATACATGTAGCACCCGGAGCATCATATCCACCATGCCGACACTTTAGAAACCTATTTAGATGTTCATTGTATTTCCTTGGGAAACCTCAGCAGATAGGGTAAGCAGGTTTCAATATGTGTGAATGAATTCTCTGCCACTGGTGGGTAGTATGAAGAAAGAGGTAACTGTGAGTGTGTAACATGTAAACAGTTCTTCGGAACACAACCCATTGCATGCACTTTACTTCTATATGGAGATTTAGTAAAGTCTAGAGGTTCCAACGCCTGTCATGTCAGTACGGAATCGTCGAATGAATATGAGTAGATACGTAACTAGCGACAAATCAATAAATTCATATAGTTACGTTTTCCATTAACAGTAGATACACTGCGCATATAAATACTGCGCTATATTCAACTCTGATTGAAAGGGGTCACGTCGCCGCGCAGACCTCCGCGAACCGCCAACAAAATTAATTACAATCAAATAAAGCCAGCTTCAATGCTTCAATCATATTCATTGCAGTGAAAAGATAAATTAAACGAGTAGGTAGGTACTTATATATATAAAGTTATTCAAATGAATGTTAACTAGTAACGAATGAAATTTCCTTTTCGTAAAACTTGTCTTTTGGTCGCAGTGAAAATGTTTTAGTTACTCGCACTAAAAAGGTCCACTTCATTACGGGCAGCGTGGCAACGTCGCACTGAGAAAGATTTTAGTGCTTTTTAGGTTTGTATACATCGACTTTGTAAATTGTTGATAGATTTTCTGAATTTGAGACTGAGCTTGAACTCGAGCTGAAATTTTGGTAATGGGTGACAATTATATACCTGGGTACAATGAAATGAAGCTATCTGTAAAAAAACCACATTACCCCATAGAGTTTGGGCTCGTTTAATTTAATTGATCTTGACAAAGACTCGACTCATTTCTTATAAACAAACGTAAAAGATTGTTCGAAAAATGGGTATCTAGTTACATTTTTTATGCACTAACTACCTATCCTTTACTATTTCAAGAGATGACGAAATAATTATGTCATTTAAACACGTTTTAGTACATAAACAAGTTAAAAAAATAGGTATGTAAGTAGGTACGTATTTTATTTAATATTATGTTTGTGGTTTTCGTTGACAGTTTCTAAGAAGCTGAACTTTAGCATTGAGATTGTTTTTAAGGTGCAGGTGTTTACAACGTTTGCATAATAATTAGAATTATTGGTAATTTCCAATTGTTTTACACAAATATAAGAGTTATGAGGAAAGATCTAATATTTACATAATTAAGCTCTTTCTGTTTCTGGCTAGGTAGCCGAGTGTAGGTACACGACGCCGTCTGAAAATAAAGTTTGTGAAAGCTTTTAAAAAAGAAAACAGAATAGTAAGGATTATTCCAGATAAATTGCCACTAAGACCCAACTGGTGTGTTTTTAAAATATAGTTATTAGGAATTTTCCTAGGGTGTAGCTGTCTAGTGCCAAACGATGCGTAATGATATGATTACTTTTCTAGCGTAGGAAAAGGGGCCAGTTCCCGCCACTCTCAGTTCCTGCTACCTCATCCTTATACAATATAATTATCTATGCACATGTTAATTATATAGGTTACACCTTTGTGTGCTATTATGTAAGTTGTATGTTTTCTTTCTCTTTACTTATGAAATATTTTATAGAAATAAATTGATAGCTACGTATTTAGAAGGATATATCCATGGCAGTTTCTGTGGCAAAAATAAGATAAAAAAACTGAACAGGTAACTATGTATAGGCAACTATATTCTGGTTATACTGGCTATTTATTTATATCAAAACTTGTAATAAAATTGTAACGATATGCGAAATTGAATATTAAATAGAGCGATTTCCTGATAGTTTTAATTTATGTTGTTATTAGATATATATTGATTTTTGTGGTCTATTAAATTAAATTTAAAGAAGTAAGTAAGTAGGTAGAGACGTTTTTTAGGGTTTCGTACCTCAAAAGAAAAAATTGAACTCTTATAGGATCACTCCGTGTTTCGTCTGTCTTTCCGTCAAATAAAGAAAAGTCCGAAAACTGTACTTTAGTAGTTATATCACTGAAAATTAGTACTATATTGGAAGGGGTAAGTAAGATTTTATTCCGGACTGACGTTACATAAAGATGGTACAACTACCTACCTTTACTTGAACATTTAGTGCTATCCCGTTACCTACTAATATCTTACATTTCAATCACAAAAAACTGGTCAAGTGCAAGTGAGACTCGTGCGCCATGTCCGTACTATCTATAGGGTTACAGCAAAGTATTACGGCAAAAAAAAAAGAGCGACACCATAAGGGTTCCTTTTTGTACCTTTTTCGTACGGAACCCTAAAAAAATTGCATAACGTACGGAATCGTAGGTGCGCGAGTCCAACTAGCAACTTGGATAGTTTTTTGTTTTTTCACAGAATCCTGGTATTTTTTCCAAAATCAAAGTAACCCTGTGACATTTGGTATCTGCCAGTAGAAGTACCGTCGACATCGGTTCAGGCGTTTTGGAGATTACCTCAAACGGACATACAGAAATTTAAAAAGTGTGTAATACAAACAGATAATACCTATTTCAATTTTATTTATTTTTATAGATTAATTAGTTCTCTTGTTTTTATACATATATTTTGAGCGCTCAATAAATTACGCTCAATCCGAGCCGTCCGTCTGTGTACCTTCAAGTACCTTCACCCTACAGATGATCGTGCTTTAATAACATTAGTGTTGTGTATCTGGTAAGTGGTTGCATCCAGAGTTCATTGAAGAGGAAAGGGGTTGTACACGGTTCGCAACGCACATCAGGCGAGCCGTGCGCTTTATATTCCACTATCGTAATATAAAAAAAACTTTGTAGGTATTAAGTATAAACATTTTGCCAATGCTAAATATCATCAGTTATAGTCAGCAACTTGCCTACTTTCGTGTTTATAAATATTAATTAGTAAGTGCTTACTAGTCATTCGTAAATTTTTTATGTGAGTTCATAAAATTGGAAGTCATATGGACATAGCCCTCGCGTAATTTTCGCCACAGTGAGCGATTTTCAAGCGGTACAAATTAAAAGCATTCAAATAAATTTAGGAAATGTAAGTATACGACTATACGTTAATCGCCGCGTCGTTCGTATTCGCTAGTATCAAAAGGGTAATCAAAATAAAACGCAATAGACAACTTATACGGCTGGGAATTACAGCAACTGGACATGTAGATAAAATACACATTCATATTCAAAGCGTTTAGCAAAACTGCTTACTCGTTGTTTATTTATTTTCGTATTCGAATATGAAAATGAATGCTGTGTGGAGAAGTTTAATTGAGTTCAATTCAAGTTCAAAAGTTCAGACTTAAGTACGAGTATCTGTCGGTAGGAGGCAAGCTTTGGAACTAACCTATTTTAACTAACCTATTTTGTGTAAATAAATAATCCATGATATCTTCCGCGACCGCGCAGTGACGGATTTAGAATACATAATGTCACTACCCCATTTCAACCCGTGGGTGTCGTAAAAGGCGACTGGCGAAGGTAAGTACATAACCCTGTACTAACCCTTCTGGCCAGCGTGGTATAGTAGGCTAAATTCCCTCCAAAATCTTTGGAGGAGACCCGTGCCCAGCCTTTATGGCTTGTTATGATGATAATGATAATCCATCGAAATTCGCTAATAAATGGCGTACCTTTTTATAAGTGGGACAGTATTGAATACTGTAAATGTTTTATTATAAATTTTAAACAATACATAATAAGTAAACCTATTGCATACGCCGCATGAATGATTCATAACGGGGTGATACTGAATAGCCGAGACATAACATTTTTAAAATAGGTTGATTTTATAGATATGTACTCGTAACTATTTACTTTCTGTAATTAAATACATTTTGAGGTTTGTTTCGAATCAATAAATTTAATGCATATTTCGGATATTTTCATAATAAAAGAAAACAGTTTTTTTGCAAGGCTGTGCTGATTGTTTAAAATGGAAATTTAAAATTTCTTAATTCTATATGTGTATTCATTTCTTATATAACCATATAACCGTGTGGTAATATTATCAGGATCAAATTTTATAATCTAGTGTATCTACCAGATACAGCCGTGTAAAATTTCGCATTTAATTTTTAAAACTATAGTGTTCGTCAATGTTTGAAGCGATAAAGAAAGATGCAAAATGAATTAACGCAATATTGACAAGAGATCGGTTGAAGGCACTGTGGAATGTGAAGATAGTTTGCAAGATAATCAATAAGCTAAGACTTGTCGTAACAAAGTAGTAGAACCTTTTCCATAATATGTACTAGTGCATTATGTAACTCCCACGGGCAGGTGGCGAGCTCACGACGCGTTCTCGCATCTCTGAGTTTCTACGATCCTACTTTAATCAACTTTTTCTGTTAGATGCGACTTCATTTCACGTAATGCACTTTGATATTCTCGGTTTTAAATATTATTATGCAATATGTTGCATCTAATAATATACTACTTTTCCGTGTAGTGACGGATTAAGAATACATAATATCACTACCCCATCTCAACCCGTGGGTGTCGTAAAAGGCGACTAAGGGAGTGACCTTATGCAGACAAGATCACTGCGAGAAGAGGAAAATTCGAAACAAACCCTATACCAACCCATCTGGCCAGCACGGTATAGTACCTAGGCAAAATTCCCTCCACATTCTTTGGAGGAGTCCTGTGCCCGGCAGTGGGATATTGAAGGGTTGAAATGAAAAAAAAAATACTACTAACCAATACTAATAATAACTAAACTAATTTACTAGTAATACGAAAGTCTTTTTGCAATATTAAATTAACAGTTTTTAGGAGTATGTTATGTTACTTATAACAATAACACACTTTGTAAAATGTTTGTCTGTCTGTCTGTTTGAGATGAACTTTGAAACTAATGAACCGATTTCAATGGAACTTTCACTGGCGAATAGCTAATGTTACAAGGACTACTTAGGCTTTTGTGGTTCCGTGAAAAATACAATGAATGCGGGATTAGTTGTCCACGCGAATTATTATCATAATTTTGCCTTTTCCATTAAACCCAATAAATCAAATTGAATAATGTTGTTTGTGACAAACCTAGTGGAACACAAAAACCGGCTCGGCGACGTCGACCGACACCACGCACCGCGACGTAAGCTTGATCAACTCACTTCATGGATGCCACGTTATGAATATTAATTAATACGCTTGAGTTAATTTATTCCCCATATTAGTTAATCTATTCGAAATTAATGTTTGGTTATTTTATTAGAATAATAAATGATAATGTAAGTTTATATTATTATAATATTTATTGAGTGTGTATTATAATGACATTTTATTGTTGAAATTGTGAGTAGGATGTCCACCTGTACTTAGAGGTCTCTATCACAATCGCACCTTCAGCTGCTTCCGTATCAAAACTCGTTATTTGATGTTAATTAAAAATAACGCCTTTGATGATGTTATGCATTATTTTTAGAGATTATTAACTATTTGTAAGCTTATATATTCGATATATCATAACTTATCGTAAAATGAAACGATTTGAATCAAAATAATCGTTTTTTTTCAGTAGATAAATGCTTTTTAGCTTAATAATACAATGCATATTGGCACAAGTTCGCAATTCATTTGCATAATATAACAGTAATCTCCGTCGCATAGCATGCTAGTGTTGCGATCAACATGTTTGCACCATTGACATTTAAATACAAGTGATATGTTTACACCTCTATTATATGTTATACCATATATTCTAAAGTTCTATTTTGAATGCAAACACAGCGGCACAAAGTGCTAATTAAAACTAATTTAGTTTAATCGCTAGGAGGATTTCTCGAATTATGTCTTTTAATCAGATTCTTAACTTTGTTAGTACAACACAAGTTTGTGGCTACTTTCAGAGGTGCGAGAGTGGTCCCACTTGCAAATATTTTTATTTTGAACCTACTGTCTGGGAATGAATCGTCGAAAAACGGTTGCAATTTAGGCGGCTTCGTCGGATTCAAGTAGAGATCGAATATTGATTGCGTAGTTTTCGGTTTGCTGGTTGTTGTTTGTTGTCTTGTTGTAATAGTCGCGTAGTTCGGTCGGGGCGTACGTGTTATAGAATATGATTGCACTTTAGTCGTGGCCGGCGTACTTTCGGTTTGAGATGTGAATTTGTACAAGGGGAACTCAAATTTTGGTTTTATTGTTGTGGTGACATTTTCGACATTCGACATCATTGTTGAGGTGACATATAAAAACGGGCGTGGAGTAGTCAATCTTCTTAGAATGCTTGTTACGCTTGTGCTAGTTCTTGTTATTAGCGGCCACCCCTCATAAACAGGAGACCAGGATTCTGTAGCAGTGGATGAAGTTAGAGGCTTTTGTGTTGTTGTCAAAGTAAATGGATTAAGAGTTGTAGGTTCAGGTCTAAAAGGAATCATCTCAAATTTTTCTAATGATTGTGATAATGTTCTTGGTCTTGCTTTTGTTGTTTTTTGTGTGGACGACAGTGTTGTTTCACTTGCACTTGTAGTGGTCACTGGTGTTGACGTTTTTCTGATAACTTGAATATTTCTTTGCAAATTTGTCTCCGGGGCTTGTGTAACAGTTGTCGTCGTAAGTGTTGACTGTGTGCTAGTCTCTGTTGACGAATTCTGATGAGAGATCCGATCTTTTATAGGCTGTAGGCCACTTGTAAACGAATATTCCTTTAAAGTAACCTCTTCGTTTGAGCTTTTATCATGAAATAACTGTTTCTGCCTGAATTGGTTTGTCTTTATCCCCCGCCAGGGCTTCATAGGCGTAATGTATTTATCTGCAATAGGTATTCTACTGGTCGTGGACGGTTTCATTGATGATGTTGTTGGCTGCGTTTGCGGTGATGGTTCGTATAACGAGTTAGGTAACCTAAGATTATCAACGTTGTCAACTTTTTGATCAAACCAATCAACACGTTCTTCATTTGAAACTTTATCATAACTACTTCTAATTATATTTGATATTGCTAAATACGCCGGCAAGAAATTTTCCATGTTATTTTGGGTATAGCTTTCTTCATGTGTGAATGCCAGGCCATTACCAAATGGTGTATCAGTACTTAAGGTATCACAATGCACAAGATATTTCTTCGTACTGTGTTTGCAATGTTGAGGGTAGACAACCCATGCCAAGAATCCATTCCCTTGTAGTCGCGTGTGTTCCTCGTAGATTTGCAGCGCACACAGTAAATCGTCAGTGATATCATCGTCCCGGAGTGCGGAGCATGGTAAGTGGCATGCTTTCCCGGGGCCGCACCAGTATAGCTCGCTGATTTGGAAGATGCCGTGATCGCCACTGTAAGGGTTGTTCGCTGCCGTGTCGAAACGCGACTCGTGGAACATGATGCACACCCATGTGGCGATGTGCTCTGAGCGGACGCCGAGTGACTTCAGCTCACGCACGAGCTCGCAGCGATCGTAGATGCGCGCATGCGCGAGCGCGACTAGCGCACAGGTCAGCCACGCGGCGCGGTACATCGCGACGTGCGTTTGACCGTCGGCGGCACGCGCACTCTTTTTTACGTACCTGCCGACCTCCCGCCGCGCACACCACGCGCATCTATGTGTGTCGCGCCCGTATTTTAACTGTTATCTATCTTGAAATTGTTGCCTTGCATTTTAGACCAAGGAAGAGGCCAATGTTCATCAATTGTGTCAACAATAAAATGATTTTTATCGAAGAATTGTTATCAGGACACGACACGGTAACACGGGTGTACGTTGGTAGAAGTGCAGCAAGTTCACCTTGATGGAGCGCATCATCGATACTGCTCCAGTGGCGATCAACTCGGAACTTGCAAGCTAGGCACGATGCCTTGTTTAAATTATTTAAATTTAATTCACGTACACTTGCGACGAGAAATACGTATGCATAATAGAATCAGTATGTCTTTTGTCTTCTTTAAGAAAAGCAAACATTCCATACCTACTGCAGTACTCATGAGACCGGTTTGTTTTGTTTGTTAAAGTCGATTTTAATTATTTGAATTGCACAACGCAGTCCTAATGACAGCGTAGTGCGATTTTTTGCGTTAAAATTAAAAAGGTGTTCATTATAACACGTTAAAAGGTACAGTTTGCAAGAAAAGCTTATGGGGGTATACTAGAACTTACTTTAAATAAAACAGTGGTTTGAACCCATCCCTATCCAAAATATTAAAAACAACATTTTAAGTTCCTATCCCAATACTAATTTGCAAAACATTAACTTCAAAACAAAGATCTTTTCATACAACGTTTCATCCCCAAACTCACCCTTCCAAAGCCACCCTTGTCAAAAATATTGATGAAAGTATTTTTTATTTTGATAGTAGTACCCCAAAACAAATTTTCAAATCTATAAGTTAAAAAACAAAGACGTTTCATACAATCGTCTTTATCCCTTTTCACCCCCTTAGGGGTTGAATTTTAAAAAACCGTTTCTTAGTACACCTCTAGACATTAGGACAAACACACCTTCCAAATTTCAAGTAGCTACGACCAGCGGTTTAGGCTGTGCGTTGTCTGTCAGTCAGTCAGTCAGGACAAAGCCTTATATAATATGTATGGATTAGTATAGATAAATTTACAGGCTTATAGAGTGTCTTAAAATTAATATTATGTCACTGATCTCAAAGACCATGTAGTCATAGAACTAGCTAAAAGAGTTAAAATATTACACTATTCAAGGCATCAGGTGTGATACACAGGAAACGTTTAATGCCCTGCATGTTCAATATAACAATTCTTTTAGAATGCTATTGGGGATATTTTCGTTTTTCAGCGCATACAACATATTCGTAGAAAACGAGGGTTTTCGTGCAGTCTGACAAAATCAACGGCCTCTATATGGTACCGGATTCACGGCAGGCCCAATAGTATTCTAAGAGAGTAGTAGTAGCTGAGCGGTATTAGTCACCCGTAATGAGGCACATTATTAGTAATGACCTTTCTTACATTACTTAAATAATTGAAAATTAAGTAAAATTAATGATTTTATAATTATTTGCTTTTCAAGTAGTCTGTATGTATTCTTACTAACAATAGATTATTTAGTTTATTAGTTATTAGTTATGGTTTATATTAGATTATTAAGTTATAACTCTATACTAATTTTTTTTGGACCTAGTAGTCTTAAATAAAATGATTTATTATAATCACAGTTATGTTGATTTTTAAATTCATAAAACCTTAATTTATTACATAATTCAGACAATGGGCGATTCATATTATCTAGTTTACAGACATTCATGGAGCACATGATATGTCTACATTCGTCTGAATTAATTAACCAATATTTGTGTAAATAACAAGAATGAAACTTAAAACTAGTGTTAGTAAACATTTTTATTATATAGTATGCTGTCTGTATGATGTGACGCCCCGCTTACTTTGTTATTTGACAGCATGTAGTTGCGGAGGGTCCCATCGGTCAGCCAATATGCAAAGGATACTGTTGATACTGGTACTGTTCTAATTATGGACTTATAATTTTATAGTTGCTTTTCTTTCTGTCTGTACTTTAACCAAAATAATGTACTGGTGACGAGCCGGATTTTTTTATATATTATATATAAATAATACGCGGACGAGTCTGGATATGTTTTTTATTAGTGACGAGTCGGGATCGTGACGAGCCGGGCCTGACTCTTTTTAAATGTGTTGATATATTGTACAAGGTTGAACTGCTCTGTCGTGTATTTGTGTGTAAACAGAAGGTAGACATCCATTTCCGCGGCAGGTCAACAGGTGAGGCGATGGCCTCTGTTGTCTAATTTAAGCTTAAAAATCAAATAGTTAATCATAGATTCTCAAACGTCACTTAAATACTTTGAAGTAATTACACTAATCAATCAATTAAAAGGACGATTTGTTATTTAAATTAACCAACTACTTATACGATTCAGCTATTGGCATCATAGCTATTAAGATCTACAAATTCTCTGGCGTATATTTGTGTGTTAGTTGTACAAAGGTCAAGGAACTGGTCAGTACAAGCTATGAGTAACGCCCTGAGCGGTCCGTAGGTATCAACTACATATTAATTCCGCCATATCTGTCACCGCGTACAATGTCATAGCCACATTCAGCCTTCTTATTACTTTTCCGCCAAAACTTGTTTCAATCAATTACTAGAACCATGATAGATTTTGGAGAAATATAAGTATTACAACAAATATACAAATTTGTATTCGTTGTGATAATATGTAAATATTTTATGTTATTATAATATCAAAACTTAACACAATTACATTATCTAACTTATATTGAAATGATGTTACAGTAGGTACGCTTTCATCCGATCATTTAAAAACTTGTTTTGACGATTATATATGTTATAATATAAGTATTAGTAAACAGTGAAGAATGCAGTGTTTAGGTATATTACTGTAAAGCCCGATCTGCAACTGGGTACCAAAATTACACAGAATCAGTTTACGTTATGATCTAAAGTTGAGTGAGTCATCGAGAAGTCGTCGGAAATTTTTTTGAGGCAGCCATTTAGTAGAAGTTACTAAATCTCTGCCTCAAAAAAATTCCGTAAAATGCTTATTGAAGAAATGCGCTTGGAAGTCGTCTGGATTACTTGTAATTCTAAATGCCTTATCAGCGCTCTTCGTTGTTACAAGTTTTTTTTACTACCCATTCATAAAATTAAATAACAACTGATTAATTGTCTTCACTGCGATTTGTTTAAGAATAATAAATAAATATCAAGTAATAAGAAAAATACTGATTCAGTTAGCCAACGTATGCATGTTTGCGAGGAGATAATTATATTTGTTTTATTTTATTCTATTCAACAAATATTTAAATTAATAAATTTAAAATAATATTTAAATATTATTTTAAATTACTAAATATTAAAAATAAAGAAATAAAAATACTAAAGTAGGATTTGAACTGATTAGTAATATAAATGTTTAATAATTACAAAAAATATGGTATTGACTAATAGTTCATCATCATCATATCAGCCCAACGACGTCCACTGCTGAACATAGGCCTCACCTAATTTCCGCCACTGCGTGCGATAAAACACACTAATAACTACTAATAATACTGACTACTTAATATTTAAACTAAAATATATTACTGAATAAATGAGGTAAATTGTTTTATTACCAAAACCAATATTTACCAACCAAATTCTAATAGTCTATGGTGAAAATGGTAAAAATCGCTTGTTTTTTAATAATTCTTACCAACTCGTGTTGGTAAACTCTTACATTCACTGGTAAAAACTACGATTAACTAATATTCGTGCTTTTACAGTAACAATAAGTAAATAATTAAAAAATTATAATAACAATCACTTCATGCATAAAATCAACAGATAAACAGTAAAAAAACGCACTGAAAAGACCGAAAAATGGTGGTAATTATCTATTCCTGATTAAATTTAAATACATAACATCATACTTATGTAATATATTTGTAATCTCCATTTGATTCTCTTTATTTTTATACCCTAATCGATACGATTGGTTAAAACAAATTTACTACTTATAATTTGGCGCCAAAATTCCGTAGTTTTTTAGGGTTCCGTAGTTCTGGCTAGGAACCCATGTAGTTTCGTTATGTCCGTCTGTCTTTCCGAGGTTTTGCTAAGAGACCGTTAGTACTAGAAAGCTGTAATTTTGTAGGAGTGTGTATATCAATTACATCGACAAAGTGGTAAAATAAAATATATGAAATTTTTTTTTTAGGGTAGTTCCCATACATGTGACGTGGGGATGATTTTTTTTTTGTTCCAGTAGGAAAAGAGCAAATTTTTGTTCCAGTAGGGCGTCCCCTCCCCTCTAAAAGCTAAACTGCTGGCTTGAAAAATCTGGTAAAATTCATGATGATAGTGCATTTCATGAACTTTAAATGAAAATTATAGTGGTTAAGATAACTTTATTAGTTTAGCAGTAATAGTCGTTGAACTTGGGTGTTGGGTAATTTTGTACCAAATACAAAATCCTTAGTAATGCTAAGGATTTTGATTTTTCTAATACTTTATAGTGACTAAGATAAAGTAGTTGCTTCTTTTTTTTCTATAAATACTGCGCAACTCAACAAAAGGACATAAAGCAGTGTGAAGATACGCTCTTTTGATGATGCGGAACCCTACATTGAGCATGGTCCGACATGCTCTTAACCGGTTTTTTGTAAACCTTTACTTACCACCACAAATGCTGCTGGTCCATAAATTATAGTATACTAATCTACTAAGTTTTAACTTCTAAGTTTAAGTAATTGTACCTACTGTAAACCTTGTAGCTATGTTGGTGAGAAATAAACTATTTTTATTTTTATTTTATTAATACCTATCTAAGGACACTTGGGTTTATGAGAAGAATGTAACGATACCTTAATTGTCGTAATCCATCCAGCCGTTTAGAAGAAACGTGGAAATAAAGAAATTTACATACAAAATACGCGCGATAAACCATACCCGTCCTGACAGTCGGGTAAAAAGGTGGGTATATTATTATATTCTAGATATACTTAGTTACAGAACCCTAAATTTATTATTTTCTGTCGTGCATTATATCATTAGGTATATTCGTAAAGGACACTCAATACTTGTTATAAATTATGAAATTTAAAAAAATAAAAATAAAATAAATATGAGCAGAAATAAAATAAAATAAATTTTGCCAATTCAAGGGTCCGAAAAAACTACTAAGTATATTGTTTTTTATAATATAATTATGTATTTATGTGGTTTATTAGTTACCTATACTTATATATATTATTTTTTATTAGGTATTTCATTATTTTTATATTAAATTTATGGCGGTCGGCTGATGGTCTCTCTCTCTCTCTCCTGGGTAACTCGCATAAATCCCATAAAAGACGGGCCAAAAAATAAACTTACCTAAACAAACAACCAGCTATTATAAAACAACAATAATAATTGAAACATGATATTGTGACGGACGCAATCAATTAGCCATCGGTAGGGGGGCAGTGGAACCTGATGAAGCGAACGGTGGCAATCGATATTATAAACCCTGTCCCGCTCTAACAAATTGCAGGTTGTGCGTCCCACGACACATAAATCTCTAACTAGCACTGAATGAACTTGGACAGATGTAGTTTAAAAGTTTTCAGGAAATTAATGAACCCCACGAAGCCTTTGATCTGGTAAATATTGTAAAGATAAAGATAAAGATATTTATTGCGTATACTGTGTACAAGGATGGATTTTACATTAATGGTCTCAACAGCCTGCCCAGTCGGGCGTTGCAATGAACATTAGAATATACAGACTTAAATCTAAATTATACATGCCATCAAAATTTAAAAATTATTAATATCAAATTTATTTACATACAATCATATACATATTCAGTTTTCAAATTATAATAGCTGGAATACAATATAAATTCATTATTATTACACATTAATATAAATATCATTATTAATTATTTTTAGCAAAGAATTCATTTAGATTATAAAATACACTTTGGATCAACCATTTTTTCAAAACCTTTTTAAATAATTTGCCTTCTAGTTTTTTTAAGTCTACTGGTAAGTGATTGAAAACTCTAATTGCAGTAATGAATGTACTTTTGTAATGTATCATATTGTTTATATTTGGCAAATTCAAATTATATTTATATTTCAATCGTGCATTAGGCTTTGAATCGCGCTTGAGATCAAAAAATGAAATGTTATTTTTTACAAATAAGCAAAGTTCCAATATATAAATGCCTGTGAGGGTAAGGAAATCATTTTCTTTAAAAACTTGTCTTAAGGAATCAGTCTTGTGCATACTGAAAATAGATCGTAAGCATTTTTTCTGAAGAATAAACGTCGATTTTACCTCACAAGAATTTCCCCAGAAGACAACTCCGTAGTGTAGGCGGCTACCCAGTTCAACTATTCACAATAAGAAAAGTGTGCTTATTTTGACAAGTTCCTTTATACCAATTTAAACACTCTTTGTTAGGTAAGATTTAGTATAAGGAATGCGCAACTTGACAATACATATTTTATACTAAGCTGCCTTTGAAAAACATAACCGATATTACAAGTTTATTAATATGTGTTAAAACTTGTCTGCGTTATGTAACAAACATCTAAACATCAAACTTTCGCTTAGGATATTAATTTAATTTGCATGTCTAGCTCGTGCACTTCGGAATTCCCTAAAGTGATTCACATATTCCACAAACTATTCTACAACCAGAAGAATTGTTTGTGGAATTGTTGTTTGTTGAAAGAAAATGGGAATATCACAATATTCTATATACCACGCGCCTGCCAAGTGTGGTCGGATAATTAAATTATACGTGAAATGATGGTCAGTCCAGTTACTGGAATTGATTATTAAATTATATATAGAATATTAATTCCAGTAAGTAGATACGTGTTCCTATTCCAGTTCCATCTCACGGGCTAATTAATTTAAGAATTTCAAAACAGAAAAATCCTATTGTTTTTGCCCGCCTTTGGAAGTGAATTCATAACCTTTTGCGCACCAGTCGGGCACACTCGTACTCCGCCACCGCCTACTCGACCGTAATTATAATTAATATAAATCTGCACGTGTTTGAAAAGGTTACGATGACTCTAAAATCCATCAATTTGTTTGACTCGAAATAACAAATTTTAACCTTTTGACTACTACTAATCATTCGTCTTGTCGTGCATATACAGATTTAGGAAGTTCTTATAATTTTTATATGCGTTAGTGATTATTGTATATATCATTTCTAATAATACATTTAATTCACTAAACCAAAGTTTTAGAATAAACATGATATGACAGACATAACTGTGTTTAACGTAAATTCACATTTCTCTCTAAGAACTCATTGCTTTGCAAGTCATTAAAGTTTTAAATAGTTTGGTGCACTGCACGGTTTATAAAGATGAGAGTTAAATTGTTGATATGGATATTTCTTCAACTGAAGAAAAAGACGATATAAGTTTTAAACAAGCACCACATATTAGCGACTGTTATTAACGTCTATTGGTACTGTCAAGGATTCAAAATATTGTGAGCGTTGAAAAGCTCAATAAATTCTATAGAACCTATGGATCAAAAATATTATGTTATCATTTTAATTTGTAATCACGCCTTTCAAAAAAATATCTAAATATAGGCTTCAATAATATCTGAGCACGCTAAGCTTAATTTTTTCTTCCGATGCATGTATGTATAATAAACGTCATTTTAAGTTGACCTAGCCCGTGATTACTAATGTTGCAAACTCCTTGACCAAGTCATTTTAAAATTGCTAGTAAAATAACTAAAATAATTTTTATGACGTAGTAATAATAAGGTTGAATTTTAATTACATTAACTTGTACAGATATTATTGTTTTCATAATTACGTGTTCATACATAATAATGAATCCTACACTGTTCAAATGGCTTTGGTGAAAAAGCAGTCACATACCTATTAATGAATCTAAATCTTGAGCACAATTTAATGATGTACATTTTAATGATGTCACATTATTATGAACATTATTTTTAGAATAAAAGTGAACTGGTTTGTTCAACTTTATAAGAAGCTTAATTCCAAAAATGAATTTGTTAAGAAAATAAAGAATTAAAGGCACAATAAAAAGAGAATTTTCTTAAATAACACATTTATGGGCTCCTTATTCTTCTTGGTGTTTTCGTCAAGCTTGTAAAACTCTAAACACAAAAGAGTTTTTTTATTTGTTTGTGTGTTTGATAGAGTAGAAAAACGTATTAGTTTAATAGTGTAATGTCCGGGCACCGCACCGTAGACCTATTGTTATAGGGGCGACGAGAATCAGCTCACTGCTGCTCAAGATTAGCAATCGAGTAAGTACTATCCCACGATAATCTCGATAAGTCGTCTGTCGCTGTGGCTGCCTATTTTTTAATTAAAGCTAAAAGCGGATTGAATTGATAACTTATCTATATATGATATGATTGTTATGTCATACTAATAAGAGACTTTACTCTTTGTCTGCCTAATTTCCAAAGCATTAGGTGCTTTCGCAATCGGACAAAATTAAATCGTGAGTATACTCACATTCTAGTGTATGTGGGTTTCTTTAGAAAAAACCCACATACACTAAAAAACCCTCTCAGCCCTCTAGATAGAGGAGAGGAGACCCGAGGCCAGGGTTGCTGATGATGATACGAGAATTATGAAAGAAATCACTTTGGACGATTTTTCCGTACTTTTGTCTCATACTGGCCTCAGACTGGCCTGTTGGTCTGGTGGTTAGTGACACTGACTGCTAAACCGGAGGTCGTGGTTTCGATCCCCACCCGGGACAAATCTTTGTGTGATGAGCATGAAGATTTGTTCTGTGTCTGGGTGTAATTTATCTATAATATGTATGTATTTACAAAAAAAAATGTATATAAGTAGTATATCAGTTGTTTAGTACCCATAACACAAGCAAATATAATTGCTTAATGTGGGACTAGATGGCGCTGTGTGAATGTTGTAGAATATTATTATTATAGAATATTATTATAATGGCCAGATTCGCCAAGAGATAGATGGTGGGTGTTCGTGAGACGCTACCGGAAGACATGCGTGATTACGACTACTCTGTTATGAGTAACGACTGTGAAAAAAAAGTTTAAGGGTTGGACTCCATCGAGAAAAAAAATTGAAACTTATGCGGTGAAAAGTGAGCGCGATAGACTATATCTTTATCTATAAATTTCTTGCATTCTTTGTCGTACTTTGACTTTTGGCCGTTTTCAATAATCTGTCTATATGGATTTGGCTACTAAGATTTTTGACATGAGCTCCAATACAAAATATGTCAGAATTCTAACTTTAGTAGTCATATCCATAGATAGATAGATTATTAAAATCGCATCATATCATTCTATTTTATATATAAACTACTTATATATTTTATCAACTTACCAACGCAGGTGTACAGTTCCATAGCGCCCTTGAGAAGACAGCCGTTGTCTTGGTTTAGGCCTTCTGTGACGTTGAGGCAGAAACATCCCTCATTGTTATCCAGGAGCCAGTCGTCCGCAGAAAACCTCACTGTAGGGATACCCTCGTATTCTGTATCTTGTTCGTATCGAAGCTCCACCGACCTATAATCAAAGTATAATGGTTAAACTTGTCCAAAATAGCTGTGACTGATAAGTAGTTAATAGGAAAATGCCAAATACTGTCGTATGTGTGTATTTCTTTTTATCCATAAATAGGTACCTAATTTCCTACAAGCATTCCCTGAAAATACTATAAATATATCTATTTAAGCCAAAGTAAAAGTAAAAGCGATGGTGGCTGAATGGATAAGTGACCGGCGTGCTAAACACGCGGTCCGAGTTCGATTCCGACCAGCAGTACCAATGTGGATTTCATTTTGTGGAATTTATATGTACTAGTCATGTGACTTACCATCTGCTAACGGTGAAGGAAAACATCTTGAGGAAACCCACATACACTAGAAGAAATTCTAAGTAAATGTCTGATCCACCAACCCGGATTAGGCCAGCGTGTGTGGATTATAGCCTAAACCCTCTCAGCTCTTTAGATAGAGGAGAGGAGACCCGAGCCCAGCAGTGGGACATTAATGAGTTGCTGATGTCAAGCCAAAGTACATGAACTATCAGTTCATGACAAATTTATTTTGGTGAGCGTTTATAGAATTGTAGATTTTTTCTCGTGAGTAGTCTGGGAGTGCCTAGATGTGGCACACGTCTACGCACTCTCAGACCACTCACGTGGACGTGAAATTTGAAATTTATTGGCACAAAGACTAACCTAGTTGACAAATAACTTCTTAAAATAAATATTAAAGCCCTGCTACATGGTTGGAAACATGCCTTCTACAGAGGTGCCCTTGGTGCATTCCAACCGTGTAACCGGCTGTTGTAAACCAAATTTTATACAAACTACGCGGACGGCAACCAAACTCCCACCTCTTCTCAAAAAATGGTAGAACAATTCTAGCGAAAAGGCAACCCGCATAGTTGCTCTGAGACAGCTATATATTATTTTCGTAGGGTATTTTTACCCGACTGTCGGGACAGGTATTGTTTTTCGCGCGTATCTTGTATGTTTGTAAATTTCTTTATTCCCACGAATCTTCCAAACGGCTGGATGGATTTTGACAATTAGGGTATCATTAGATTCGTCTAGAAAACCTAAGTGTCCTTAGATAGGTTTTAAGAATAAAAAGACTTAAACGGCGGGCTTTTGACGCCAAATTGTAAGAAGTTACATTTTTTTATAATCAAACCTATCGTTTTGGTTTACAAAATAAAGAAAATCAAAAGGAGATTATATATATTCAAAAAGAGATTATTAAATAATTTTATGGTTCCAAATTGTAAGAAGTTCTATTATTATTTTAACCAAACCTATCGAGTAGAGTATCATAATAAAGGGAATCAAATGGAGATTACAAATATAAAAGTACATATGTTATGTATTTAAATTTAATCAGGTATATTACAATAATTTTTCGGTCTTTTTAGTGCGTTGCTCTCTGTTGATTTTTTGCAGTCGGGTTATTATTTTTTTTTCATTATATTTACTTGTTAATATTGAAATTGAATGATATTGACTAAGACTTCTTGATACAAGTCTACTTTCGAAACAACAACATTTCAAGATTAAAATAACAAAATTTCCGTAAGAAGCCAGGTAAATTGACTCAATTTTTAAAGAAATTGCTAACAAACAGCACGTTTCTTTACCAAGATATTTGCGACATATTTGTTTACAAAATGACCATCCCGAGTATTCAGCCTTCTTAAGCAATGTCGTCTTTGCTGGTGACCAGTGGTCTCCAGAACTTATTCTGAGAGCAAAGTCTGTAACGCTGACGAAGGGACTAAAATGTTACAGACAGACGAACATTGAACTGATCACGAAAACTTGCGTATTTTTCCAAGTTTTTATTTAGTTTCACCTGTCCCGATACTTGTCTGCCAATCAAATATTGCAAGTTAAATTTAGCACACTTCCCGGTTTCCAATTGAGCTGAAATTTTGCACCGTGACAATGCAATATATTTGCTCTAATGAAATTTCGATTTGAAGGCTCGCTCTATATTAGGTTGCTGTAATTCGCGAGAATGCTTATTACAAATGAATGCTCAAATTTATCAGCGCTTTTGGGGATTTATATAATCGTGAGCGAAGCCGCTGGCAACAGCTAGTCATCAATAAGTAAGTTTTATTTGTTTACTCCTATTGAATTAAGCTAAAAGGCATCCGAAGCTAGACGATTTTACTAGTACTAATTGTGTATTGTTTGAATAATCATACAATTTATAGCTATAACTTAGCAACTAGTTCGAGGCAGATTGATTGACTCCCTTTCGCTTGATTGTCAATTCACCTGTACTACGCATGTGTAGGTGTATTTCGTGGTGTGAGGTGCATCTGAACATCAACATTGATAACAAGTTCATTGTGTCCATTTTCTGTGATGTGTATCACTTTTATTCGTACCACAACGTACCGTGGTAGGGCTATTCTATTTCTAAGCCTAGTAAGGGACATGGGACAAATTTTACAGGAGAGCCAAAAAAAGTTGGTTGGTCACTTTGAGGGCTTGCCGTGCTGAGACTATACAACAGCCACAGAGATGAGAATTACATCAAAAGATGCGGCATATACTTTCCACAGAGTTTAATCAGTATTTCTTATTAATAATATATCATATTTTATAGAACGTAGTAATTGCTAATAATTCCAAATTAAACTCAATACATATAGATCACGCCTCTTTCCCAACAGAGGGGTAGGCAGAGACCATTTCCTTCCACTTGCTACGATTCTGACATACATCTTTGGCTTCTTCAACATTCATCAGTCTTTTCATGCATTCTCGCCGGTTGAGGGTACTCCTGATCTGTCCCTTCTTTAGAACGTCACCTATTTGGTCATGGTACGTTCTAGGTCTTCCCCTTCCAACGTTTCCTTTCACATTCGCCTCATAAATTTGTTTTGTCACTCTTCCTTCATTCATTCTCTCGACATGTCCAAACTAGCTTAACATTCCTTTCTCTATTCGTGTCACAACATCTATTTTTAAGCCACAACGTTCCCTTATTACACTATTTCTTATTCTATCACTCAAATTTACCCCAATCATACTTCTCAAAAAATACAAGTAATAAAATATGATGATATATATTACCCCCTTTAGCACCTCTTCATCCATCCAAAAAGTCTTTCTGTTTTTTCCTTTTCTCCTTTTCGACACGCCACATACATCCACAGCAACATTCACTACGCCTTCTTTAAACACCTTCCATATTTCTTCTATGTCACATACTTCATCTAGACATGCAAATCTATCTTTTAACTTACTAACAAATTCTTCTCTCACTTTGTCTTGCAAATTCTCTACTTTCATACGTTCTACTTGGGTGGTATTTACGACTGCTCTGTGTCGCCATTTCCTAAAAAGACCACTTATTCGTGTTACCACCAGATAGTGATCTGTGTGTGTGATTAAACTTAATAATTTGTTAAATATTTATTATATAAATAAAAAAGTATGATAGCTGATGGGATCGATGTTATACATATTTCAATAGCTAACCTTGATGAAAAAATAAATTAGAAAAACTAGTACTAACTTTTTAGTATCTGAAATACACACACCGTCCTGTAATGTAGCTAAGTATATAATAAAATAAAATTGAGCATACATTTCCTAAATATTGGATAATATTTAAACCCAATTTTTTAGTAAAAAAGATTTCTGAAAAATGACACACTATTTTCAAATAATTCCATCTAATATTACATAACGAGTTCTAGGTGGCTCCTCTGTTTCTACGGTTTCATCACCATTCTTTTTTTTTTGTCTTCGAAAATGCCACAAGAGCAGTAATTTAAAATTGGAGCAAGAGACTTGTGCTTGTTTCATTTTGTTGAATAATTAAAAACACGGAGAAGCATTAGCTTACCCGAAATAAGTGAAGTAAGGCGTAACTTCACTTACTTCGGTTTAAAGATTTATTTTTCTCAAAAAGAAAGAGATTTTATACAAATTAAACGTGTGCTATAAATACAGTCTGAGTTTCGTAATGGCAAGAAATGGTAAATTAATAATGTTTTGTGACATGTAACATGTATTATATAGTAAACGTTTTTTATATGCTAGGGTTTTAGTGTTTCTTATTTCATCTGGCAATTTGTTGTACAGTCTGTTGTGCTCCCTCGTATAGTAAATTATTTTTCCGTCAATTCTGGGTCTACATAGTTGTAATTTATATTAACTTACTAAATTGATTTACATTTTTATTATTTTCATTCATTTCAACTCATAAATGTCCTACTGCTGGGCACGGATCTTTTCCAAAGACTGTGGAGTATGAAAATGAACGTGAGTTGGAAATTTTTATTATGAATGTTACAAATTCAAAACACAGTAACAGACAATAAATTGTGAATAAAAACAATAAAAAACAGGACAATAGGGAATATGCACGTGACTCCAAAATGAACCAAATATTTTTATTTGTAATCTTTATTGCTAAACAAATAATTTAATAGTGAAATTTAACTATCAAAAAGTGATTCTTTTGTGAAAAATTCCAAAACGCAACGCTATTGGTGGAACAAAACGTGATGTCATATTGCAATCGACATCTTCTGTCAACAAGTTGTTTGTATGGTTTTTGTTGTATAATCGAGGTTTATTCATATTAATTTAGCAGTTTTCTGTATTAAAGTATTAAATTCGTGTAAAGAAAGATTTAACACAATGAGTGAAATTAGTTTTGTCTAAGCAGAATCTGACAATCTGCCCAAATTAATAGAAAGGTCTAAAACTTCCCTCTTACTCTAATGATTAAGTTTAATGTTTTCACAGATTAAATAATAGTACTACATAATACTCTTAAAAAACTACACAACAACAACTACTCTCTCATAAATCTTTACATACTTTTCGTAAATTAGGTTATGTTTTGATCGTGGTTTGTAAGTAAGTCAAAGTCAAATCTTTTTATTTCATTTGGATCACATACATGATACTTATGAACGTCATACGAAGCCAGAAGAGGTGTCAGTAAATTTGCCTACGGCTAGTTCACTGACAAGGTTGAGCTCTGAGAAGAACTTGGCAAGAAACTCAGGCCACTATTTTCAATCGCCATAGTTGTTACAATTTTAATTGGTTACAGTTTGAAATATCACAGAAAGTATAGAACCAAAATACCATACTAAATCAAATTCAATAAAATTTGGATATGAGAAAATAATAATAGTAATGATGAGCAATCAAACTTTAATTTGTTTTCGTCAAGAAGTATGGTATGGGGGGTCATCACTTGGTACCAACCACTATGTATTAGAAAACGGTAAAAACATTTTGTGAACACATTGTTTAGCAATATAAGCTTAAAAAAAAGAGAATTGAATAATATAGGAGCGCTAAAGCAAAGCATACGACGACTGACCAGTCACCCCAAGTAGCGCCCGTTCACGGGCATGACGCACAGACCAGCCATCATTCTCTTCAACCATATTTGAGGGAAGAGAATGGCCCGGCCAATACGACACCACAAGCAATGACAGTTTAGTGAGCATGACAATCGAAGACACTTGCTTGATAGGAAAGAAAAAAAAGTGATCTCAAAATGCAAACCTATGTAACAAGTAAAAATGACTCTAAAATGTATTAAGTAACTATATCACTTTTCAAATGTCCTTTCTTGCGTTATAATGATCTTCAGGACAATATAAACAGCTCAAACAAGATACATAGTCTCGTCTCATCGTCTTTCAAAACTTTTTCCATAAACTTGCATAAAGTATTACTTTGTCAGGTGCAGATTTGATATTATTTGGGCACATTTGAACAACACAAGATTTATAGTATGCTTTTCTGTGCTTTTCCATGGTAATGCATTGATTTTATCACTCAACAAGTAACTTTGTCAACCAAACACTTCGTTGTTGATATCAAATTCGAGCACCATTTTAATTACTAAAACTTATAAATATAAGCCTAGTAAGAAAAAAAATTAAAAAATAACGGTTTTTCTAAATTTTTGAGTTACTAGGTTTTAGCTTAGAACAGCCGCAGTATTTTCCGTCTAAACAAATATTGCACACATGAGTGCAATATTATAGGTGTAGACTGTTTGATTATAAATACAACTATTAAAATGATTATTGTAGTTAATTAAATGTTATATGCAATTATTATTTATTTCCTATTTCTGGTTGCCATATAAAGATAGTTGTTCCAAATCTTGGTGTAATTTGTATGTTTGTATTTGCTGTAGTATGCCTTATCATCATCATCATTATATCAACATGTTGCAGTCCATACACAGGCCTCTCCCAACATGCGCCATAACACTCGGTCCTCCATCTTCCACATCCACTCCACCTTTTTAATTGAATGACCTTTTAAGCTGGAGCAAATGAATGAAATAGGAAACTTCTGGCAGCCCTACTAATTCAGTTGAATTTGTGAGTAAATACATGCCAAAATCCGTAATAATTATAATTAACACTGCTTTTCCTATTTAGTGAATTTTGTTTTGACTAATTACTCTCTGAGTAAGCGCTGTCCATACTAAACAAACCAATTTAAACCAGAACCCACTTATTACAAAATATGGACTTAGTATTAAAACAGGTTTAGATTGACTTGAGCCATTGTTTTAATGTCCAAGTTGTCAATTTATAACTGGTTTCGTGTTTCGTAATAAGGGGGACATAATAGTTCACATAATTAATACTATCAATTAGTGTTTATAGTTTTTGATAAACATGTGAACTGGAAGGGGCTGAAACAAATTTGGATAACAATTTTTTCTTTATAATTTCGTATTATGTCTTCATGTTGAAAAAAACATAAACATTTTTAGGAGTGGCAGTGCCTCCTGGATTTAATTTGAGACTCAAGACATCATGTATGACGTATAGCGCCTCTTCGGAGAATCGTAACAGTCTTTAATGAGCAATTAGTGACTATGGATACATTTGAGTTCGCTCATTATATATTTATAAGAGAGAGACAGTATCTAAAGTAAATATATAATATAAGTAAATATACAGGGTGTATACGACGATACGACATTAAATGAAACCACGTGTAGTATGTGATGTTAGAAGGCTATACCAAAAATATTAAACAGAAATTTGCAATAGTTTAGACGCAAATGTACTTTCTTTATGTCACAGTTGTTCACAGTTTTAAACAACCTGTAGGTATTTACGTTGATCGTATGTTGTCATTACGTCATTCAATTCATTTAAATATCTCTGACTCTTTCATATTATCTTATCTCTTACTCTGTTCCGCACTGTTGTCGTCGTCATGTCGAAAACGTCATGATAGAAAAATAATGTGTAGTTTTATATTCTTAAATTTTTCGACTTTAAATAATGTGTAGCTTTGTTTTTTATTTTTATTTTTTATTTTTTTCTTTTTTTTTTAAATAATTTATATTAGAATATGTTTATAAGGGTTAACACTGGCTGCCTTGTCATTTAATGTCGTATCGTCGTATACACCCTGTATATGGTAGTAACCTTTTTAGAATATAATTATTACTTATTCGTAACAATTTATTGCACACTGTACTCATATTATTGAAATCTGGTTAATTTTTTGATTGGTTTAAATTTTAACGTTGTGAATTACTTAGTTTCTCCATAATTAAGAAGAGATATTTTTTCAAATAAATAAACATAAAATAAAATGTTGTCCGTCGAGTTCAAATAAAACTCACTACCTCGATTTTTGATATGTTATTGATTTCTAACTCAAAATTTAATCTATTATGAGTATGAACTTCTCTTCTCGTCTTCTGTAATAGTACTGATTAAAGCCCAACACGACAGAGGGTCTACTAAAATGTCGATATTTAACATAGTCGATTGCCATTTAAAGATTTGACAAGTCGAGATTCCAAATTCCTCAAATAGTTCATTCGTTTGGAAGCTTGTTATTTGGTACTTATGAGAAATTTAGGAAAGTGCAACACTAAGTCTGTTAGGGTTAGGTCTGTTACATATTACTCAAGCAGTTGACTGCCGTTGTCTGGGTCTCTATAATAAGCGGTTAAATGTCAAACGGTGAGAATGTTGAAGAAACGAAAAATGTATGACAAAATCGTAACAGGTGGAAGGAAATAGTCTCTGCCTACCCCTCTGTTGGAAAAGAGGCACAGACAGAACATGAGTGCAATAGATTAAGTAATTAAGTCAAATACACAATTCGAGAAAAGGAAAATTTGAAACAAACCTTACACCAACCTACGATTTGGATATTACTAACAAACTTCGTTACATAGTCCACAGGGCTGTTTGACTAAGGGAAGTTCGTGACACTCGAATGTTTCAGTGAATGTGCAAATAAAAGTCTGGTTTTCCGAGATCCACTGCGTTGTGTTGGAACTGCATACATATATTATTATATATATTCACGTACGGGTGTCCCACGGCTATGCCACATGGAGGCAAAGTATATTATAAGACAATTTTACTGAAAGGAGTCTTCATTTTGATTTGAAAAACAACGTTAATTGCGATTAAAGATTGCTGAACTGGGAATCGAACCCGCCAAATGGTAAAAAGAACACCCTTAATTTTACGATGCCCATCAAAAGGCTCAATCGAAAGGATATTTTTTTAATGAATAACAGAGCATCTTAAATATAAGAAATAACACAAATTTTTACGTTGATTTACATAATTACGTTTTGCTTACAATTAATTTCTCAAAAGTTCTCAAAATGTGGTCCATTCTGCAGCTTTCATATTCTCACTCTTTTAAGAATTTCAATCCCTGTTGATTTATTTATCTTTTCATGGTGAATGTTTAAAACAATATTATAAATTTGAGGTTACGGTCTGTTTGTGGTATAAAAAATCCTGAAGGAATGTGTTGTTGAGTCGAGACAGCGATATGGCAAGCGAGCGTTGGATACAACACAAAGGTATCTATTTTTAAGTTTCTGTATCTCAAAAGAATCTGTCTGTATGTCTATCTGTCAAGAATATTTTTCTGAAGAACGCGTAAAGGTATCAAGCTGAAATTAACATCAAATACTCATTTCTGTAATCCCTTGGAGCAGAAAAAAAAATTAAAAAAGTACTAAGTAAACGCAAAATGTGTCAATAAAATACACTTATCATGTGTCATCAGCAACCCATTAGGTCCCACTTCTGGGCTCGGGTCTCTTCTCCTCTATATAGAGAGCTGAGAGGGTTTTTAGGTCTTAATCCACTCACGCTGGCCTAGTGCGGGTTGGTGGTTCAAATATACTCATAGAATTTCTTCTAGGGTCTGTGGGTTTCCTCACGATGTTTTCCTTAACCATTAGCAGATGGTAAGTCACTTGACTAGTATATATAAATTCCACAAAGTGGAATCCACATTGGTACTGCCGGTCGGGATCGAACTCGAACCGCGTGAAAAGCACGCCGCGCCGGTCCCTTATCCATTCAGCCACCATCGTTCTATCTTATTATGTGTACAAAATCCAAATAAATCCGCCAGTGGATCAATGTGGATAAAAAAAAACCAAATAAATCACCCAGAAGACTCAATGAGAATTGTAGTGAAGGCGATGCTGCTCGTTAACCGAATTTGTCTACTGACTGCTACAATCTTGAGACCTGCCTACATTTGGAAACAATATCACGTTATCTTATTGTTAATCTGATACTGTTATAACAAGGTAACGCTAGCCACTGTCGCCAAGAATAGTATAGTAATTGTTGTATAGAATATTGAGTAATGGTAATTGTTGATAATCATATCTGCAGAATGTCAGCAGATGGTCATATCTACAGAAGGACGGTGGAACAAGCGTGTCCTAGAGTGGAGACCACGACTCGGTAAACGTAGAGTAGGACGCCCTCCAGCTAGTTGGTCCGACGATCTAAAAAAGGTCGCTGGGTCTGACTGGATGCGGAAGGCGGAGGACAGAGTGCTATGGCACGTGTTAGGAGAGGCCTACGTCCAGCAGTGGACTGGAATAGGCTGAAATGATGAATTGTTGATAATAGAAGCAATAAGTTCGATAGAAATGACTATAAAATAGGAATATAAAATTGCTTCTAACATTCCAAGTTTGGACAGTTACAGACCTTTAACAAATTTTCAATCGCTTTTTCTATGAAATGGTATACTTCTAACAACGGTCGTTAGAGTGATGCACGGTAATATTTTTGGATTGCACTACGCTGTACGCGGTGACTGGCATCGAACAAGTAATCGAAAAACAAATATTGAACTTTTATTTTGAACTAGCTTCCGCCCGCTGCTTCGCCCGCGTGGTATGTATTTTATACCTACAAACCTGCCTCTTGAATCAGTCTATCTATTAAAAAACACCGCATCAAAATCATCAATTTAAGCATACATAGGGATATAGGGACAGAAAAAGCGACTTTGTTTTATACTAAGTAGTGATAGTGATAAAACGTGTCTGCAATTGAATTGAGTGATGATTTTCTTTGATCGTTATCTTGTCACTCGTTTCTCGGATTGCTGGGCTGGATTAGAAGGCTACTTTTTGCCAATAGCCTTCTTCCTTAAGCCAAAAAGTAGCCTTCTTTAGTCAATATTATTAATTATTATGTATATTATATTATAGCTTTGTGAATTTTGATAGTTCAAAATCGGTCAAGCTATTTAGGTTACAAGAGACAAATGGAGTCGCAGGCAATTGTTAGTGCATATATCATTGAATTAGGCTATTAATTAGCTTTCATCTGATACCCATATTGCGATAGCACTAAAAAACGTCTGTTTTGACAGTTTACGTCAGCCATATTGGTTTTTTGTTGGCGTCACATAGCCTATGACACTCGGGGGAAAAATACAAATCTAATGACACCTCACACTTTAAAATCAGCCAAGCCGTTTATGCTACAGAAGGTCACAACGAAACAGAAATGCCCACATACATACATACAATGATATATACAATATCATTGCATACATACATACGCGCGAAAAACATTACCCTCCTTTTTGGCAGTTGGGTAAAAATGTTGATGCTCAAAGCACTAAAATCTAAAAATACAAGGAAAAATTGCTTTTAAAACGGATTTGTAACCAATTTACACGGTTTGTTTTACAGTTTGTAACGGGTAGGTAAATAGACTACGTTATGTTGTTGTGCTACGAATATATGTAATTTAAATTATTGCCACATTACATTTACAAGCGAATAATATTACCTGAATCCCTGGTAAGTAGGTATATCAGTTTCTTTGTTAATACAGATGGAAAGGCTATGTTCTCGGAAATTAGACGTAAATACAATTACGGGTTTCCAACACCGCACACCGGCCGCATGGACGTAGCGTAACAAAATAAAAAGAAATCTAATTATCTAAATCTTTGAGTGCAACAATACTAATTTCAAGACATTTTATTAATATTAACGAATTTGAAATAAATCTATTTTATAGAAATGTTCATTTCCACCCAGTTTTATTTATAATATGCCTGCGTAACTTGTAATGTACTTGTCTACAATTTAATTGATCTGATTTCAAGTAATATTGAAGCGCCCTCGCAATAGTTATTAATAGACCTTTCAATATCAAGATAAGTTCATGGGTAGGAGGTATATTATTGCGTCGTAGATACTATTCTCGGTATTATATAAAACTTCAGCCTCTAACCTAACCCTCTCAGCTGTCTAGATAAAGCAGAGGAGACCCGAACCCATTAATAGTTTGCTGATGATGATGTCTGATCCACCAACCCGCACTAGGCCAGTGTGAGTGGATTATAGCCTACCATTTCAGCTCTCTAGTTAGAGTAGAGGAGACCCGAGCCCAGCAGAGGGACTTAATGGGTTGCTGATAATGATGATGATATAAAACTTATGCCACTTCCAATACCTACTCTTCCTGAAAAATCATCATATTAAAATTTTATTTCTTGAGAAAAATATTCTAGACAGACGGATAGACAGACAGACGGATAGACAGACAGACAGACGGACAAGGGAGTAATCATTTAAGGGTTCCGTTTTTCCTTTTGAGGTACAGAACCCTAAAATTGCATAAACGGTACTACGATGCTACGTGTCCCTATTTACAGGGTCTAATTATTTTACAGATAACTGTAAACATACGTTTACTTATCTTTTGCAGCGCCCCCTGGGAAAAATACAATATCGTGTATCTAAAAACCATCCTCGATAAATCACAAATACATTACAGAAAACCGTATCGGAATCGGTCTAATCATTTTAGAGATAGGAGGGCACAAAGGTTTTAACAAAATCAGTGTAAGGTAGCGCCCCCTGGCGAGCTATTAACATGACACCTATCTAATAACCTTTCCCCAAGAACCGCACACACTTTACAGAAAACCGCATCAAAATCGGTCAAACGGTTTCCGTGATAAATGGCATTATGTGGGAACACACAAACACACAACCTCTCACCCCAAACGCATAATACGAGTATACCGTCTCCGTTCCGTCGTGGGTAAAAATGGGATTGTATTTGAAGTGAACCATAATTGAAATTTTCTTTTCTAGAATGAATAAATGAAAAACTCGGTGGCAGACTCGTGATCAGTCTGAGTCGGCTTTACGGGAAAAGAGAATTGTGGGGTTTCAAAGGTATTGAATACTTTTCTTTGTAAAATGTATCATACTCGTAGTTCATCAAAGCGCAACATTCTCGAAGCAATTACGCTCAATGGAATAATATTTTAAATTACTTTATTGGTTTGAACTCTAAGGAAATCTTCAAGAAACTTGTATGAATTACAGCAGCATCCGTCATTAATTATTATTTATGAATTTAGTATGGACCGGGACACACAATGCTTATTCTTTGAAACGACAAACCAGATCAACCGTTTATCATATTTGCATACATACATTCAATTTGCTACCGTTATGTCGAGGTTTTTGAACTTTGTTATTTTGAACTAGTTTTTTGTTCTACGATTTCTTTCAAGTGGAATTTTTCTTTCAAAACAGGATAACTCGGTTATTTACACTTTTAAAACATTTAGAAAATAACTCGTTTGTAATGTTGTTATGTTTTTTTATTTATTTATTTTATATCTTTTAGTTTTAGTTGTATAGGAAATAAAATGGATATAAATTAATGTAATGTAATAAGTTAGTGGTGCCACCAGCAGCGAAGAGCACGCTCTAGCCGCTGTGAACCACCACAGATTACTTGGTTGCTATAAGTTGCTACAGCTTATACAGGAGCACAATGAAATAAGCTACAGTTTTATTATTATCACACCTGTCGCTCATCTGGATAGGCAGAGACTAGAACGGGGAGATAACACCTTCCAATTTTATATGCGGAAGTTTAGGAGAATGGAGATTTAGATGTTTTGATGCTTGTTGCTGTTCTAACTGAATGCATTTTTATGTAATTCAGAACATTTGTTTTATTAAAATAATAAACATCATCATGACTGTCACCGTGGCCGCGGTCGCTTCGCCACTGACACACTATGGTGCTGCCCTGAGACCTGGGGGCCTCGGCCCATGTCGGTTGTGTAAGGGGTGTTGCTGTGTGTTTAGTGTAAGGCCAGTCACGGTCTACCCAAATCCTCATTTAACATCATATAGGTATTCACCGCTGGGGGACAACGGTAGGCGAAGTTGTTCCAGTAGGTATGCCAAATATTACCATTTAACCGAACACCCAAACCCATAGCCCAACTTTATTTGACTTCATAATATCATACAATACCTCTACACTTACCTTTGACAAATCATAGCTGTACTACAATAGAGCAACTATGATATGGCGGCTAAAATTGTTTCATCCCATTCTAAATTAAATTTCTTTAAAATTCTTTTCTTTCTCTTTCACCCTAGAGAGAAGTATAGCCGTGAAGAAAGAGATACTACTAGTATACTTTCATCCCTATAATGATTTTCCTCGGGCCTCGCGTTTATCGAATCGAATGATAACCCCCTTTTCTATTTACCATAAAAGAATTGCTTTTAATAAATATGACGTTAAAAACGTGTAACCTAAACCACAAACAAGATACGCTATATATATGTGTCAAACCTAAATGCCTTATATGAGGCACTAAAGTAAACAAAGATAATTGTTTTGCTATATTTTACAACCTACGCTGTCTACATTAAAGAAACCATTTCGAGATGAAAAGAAGACCCTTTCTAGGCTTCTGTTTGTGATGTACAAATAAAGTGAAAATAAATAATATTTAAATAATAAATAAACTCGACCAAGTGCGTGTCAGGTCTCGCGCAATGTGGGGTTTCGTAGTTGAATCTAATGCAGACTATATTGTTTCATAAGGAAATCTAAACATTCGAATAAAATTATGATTATTTCCAAAACATGATTTTATTTAATTGTTGAATTTTACATGGCTCATATATTTTAAAAAAACTTACAATGATTTATATGTAAATTTTCAATGGCGTGTAGGTACTATGAAATTCTTACTGCTCGAAGTATGCATTTTATCAGTTATCAATTTAATCGACTATCACTCTTAAACTTGTAAAGTTAACTTAGATGTGATAAATTTGGTTGTTATAATATTTACTATCTATTACTTACTGTGATCACTTTACCCGTAGGGGAGGTACCTTAAAAATATTTTATAATATTTTCTCAGCCACTTTACAGCCTTTTGGTAAAGAAAGAAGCTAAGCTGCGGACGGACATAAGGAATCTATTATAAGGTTTCTTGTTCTTCTTCAAAATTCAAATTCGTTTATTTGAAAATAAGGTATGTACAAAAGTTCATGTTGACTAAGGAACCCTAAAAACTGCGCCATGTTATTTAGATGGCAGGCTGTCCACAGCATCCATTACGCAAAGGCTTAGACGTTTGTATCACGTGGCAAACCAGGCACAAGATAATAATACCGGTCTGCATTTTCCGAAAGAAACAGATAAATATTTTCCTTGTTTAACGTTGTCTCGCGCCATAAGCACCACTTCGATTCGTATCAAATTAACAAAGTGCTTCTAAAATAAACTTAGTATCGTAATAACGGAAGTTATGTTTTAGTTTGACGAGATGACAGTGTCTATCGCAGTAAGTTCTGTCGTTGATTCACTTGTAGGTACATATTTGTTGTTGCTTGGAAGATTAAATATTTATTTATAAAAAATAAACTTATATTGTATTTCTTTGATATTTACAGCAATTTTTAAGCTGTCTACTTCAGTGGTAGAGGAGCTACGCATATGATACTATTACAGCGAATTCATTATATTTACCATTTCCATTATTATTAAGTTTCCTGACGCTTGTAACAGCGCCAAAATATGGGAAATTGAATAATGAAACAAGTAAATAATTAAAAAAATATAATTAACCCGACTGCAAAATATCAACAGATAAGCAACGCACTAAAAATACCGGTTAAAAAAATGGTTGTAATTATTATTCCTTATTAAATTTAAATACGTAACATATGTAATATATTTGTAATCTCCATTTGATTCTCTTTAATTTTTATTTTTTTTGACTTAAAAAAAATATATCGAAGTAGGTATATTCTTTACTTTGATTTCATGAATATAATAATAACAATATATGAGAACAATTTTTAAATAAATTCACAATTTTAAACTAAATTGCCAGAAGGAATAAAGATTTAATAAATCTATATTTTAACTAACTAATTAAAAAATATATATTAAAAACTATGGGCTATCCAACACTATCTAATGTTAAACAGATTCTCCTAAACTAGAAATAAAATAAAAATAATGAAAATCTAAAACTAAAATGGTTATTGTAAATTTCAATTTCTAGACAATTGATAGATATGATCAGAACCAAAGTTTTTATCAAGACAAATCAAACGAGCCCGAACTCAGTGGGGTTGCGTCGTATTACAGAGTTCCCATGGCCATCTTCCGGCTCCATCACCAGATCAGATCTATTTCATAACAATATTGCATTGTTTTCTGTTTTACATATGTACCCATAATTATTCTAGCTCAAAAGGAAACCGGGAAGGGCTTCAAATTTAAATAACAAGACATAATTACTGATAGACAAAAGTACAGGCGAAACGAAAAATAATTGAAGAAGAAACCTTGGAATATAATGACATACAAATAACGTATGTAAAACGATTTAGTTTTCATGCAATTTCATTTGTTCGTGGTGGCCTATTAGGGCGTTTAGCTGCCCGACCTTCTTGGTCAATTACCGTAGGCTATAATATAATTTAAAACGCACTGTTGGAAGTCTCTCTAACCACCTGTCATCTCAATTTCCCAGCTAAATTTGACCGTGAAATCTCGGCATTCGTGACAGTAATGTAATTTCCGCTGTAACGTCGACATCAGCAGTGCATGCTATCAGATGTGAGTAATATAATTAGAGCGTGAGTTAGAGTCTAGTGCGTTTTCCTGTTCTAGAGCGAGCCTGATTTTCGGCCTGTCTATTTCGTTTAAAGAGTCTGATTAATGCAATTGAGGTTTCGCAAAGGTGAAAATTTTGTACCTAATATATTATACTTCTGCCAATAAAGTACTGGGAATCACTACTTCTTATTCCAAATTCAAGTTAATTTTTATTTTTATGCTATGTTGGCATAACTGGTATGCTATTTTAGCACTATATGTCATTCGGTTACTAGTTTACGATGCTCGATTTTGTTAGTTCATCTCCAGTGAGAAGAAAGGTGTGTGAAAAAGCGATTAATGTAGTATGCAAGAGCACTGCGAGAAAAGGAAAATTCGCAACAAACCCTATACCTACCACCCCGTCTGGCCAGCGTGGTATAGTAGGCTAAATTCCCTCCACATTCTTTGGAGAAGATCCGTGTACAGCAGTAGGAGGTTTATCGGTTGAAATTATGATATAATGATGATGAGCTCTAATACGGTTCAAAAAAGGAGTAAAGAAGTTTTCGTCTACGCACATATGACGCTACTGGTGTATCAGGCGTCCACATGCTACGGTAACAGCCGTAAGTTTGTTTGCCACCAAACGTGGTATAAAAAACTGATTATTATTACACGCAAACGGATCCAATATTTTAAGTCTTTTTAAGGAGACTGAAGCAGACGTTTTGTAATAAGTACAAAGAAAATCGATCTCCGTCGTAAAGGGAATTATATAGTTCATTGTGTATTAGGTACCGTAGAGTAAGCTATTATCCACCCCGTTGTGGCGAGAGACTCAGTAGATTCTAGTTTATTAAATTCAAAGGAAGAATCCTGGAAAATTGCATGACACTAATATCTCTCGGTAACGTGAGCGAACAACGCAGATTTCATTTCTAGGAATAGATCGCGCTGAGGCTTTGTAAAATTGTATAAAATAAATGCATCTTTTATTAAGGAGGTTGTTTTATGGAATGGGGTAATACCCCCTGCCACCCCGCCGCCATATTTAAATGTAGCACCAATTGCTCACCTGCATATATCTGTGTTTATCGCGTACAAATGTTTACTCCTGTCAACGAGCGGTGCGAATATACCAGAATCAGTTCCATTGATCATGTTGCACACTCCCGGTCGGTGAACTTCAATCAGGTCATCCCAGTACGTGTCATTTGGCCAATAACTGAAGTATGATGAATTGTCGAAACTGATGATTTCACCCAGATCGGTGTGGTTGATCAAACCGCGGTGTACTTCGTACAAGCCGCTCGGCTTGTCTTGTTTCTGAGGAATAATATGTACAAATTATTAATATAATTCATGATATTTGAGTTTAACTAAATTATTTTTATTATGTAGCTAACTTTAATCTAGGAAGTAATACTTAAAATACATTTGCATTACGAATTATCTTAAATTGTTTGTTGCATGGGGTCTCGAGAATGCTTCTGTCAAGTTCGCTATGATATCAGAATTTCTGATTAGTTTTAAAATCGTACAACTTTTATGAATTCGGCAAAGACACTCTCATCTCAAAATAACTTTGTATAAGTATAGCTATGGTGTGCTTGTGCATCTTTGCATCTACCACTCTAAAATAATGGAATGTAACAAAATAAGCAAGTCAAGTAAGGCACACCTACTTTTTGCTCTGAGTTGTTTATTTTAACTAGCAAGGTAATAAAAAAATCTTTTGTAAGTTAGTTAATCATCTACTATAGCAGATTGTGCGTGATATAATATAATATAATCTTCACGTTATTGGAATCTATGAATACTTATAATGTTTAATGCATAATATAGAGTAAAATCTGAACAAAAGCAACAAGTAAGTCATTCAGAGAGACGATACGGTCGACACGGCACCATTACGTTCACACATAATGTTTGACGCTGTATGTAGGTCGGGCGACTCGAAAAGGATTTTGTTCACGAGTACCGTTGCATTCTCAATTCTACTAGGTCAACAAGCGCAGTTAGAATATGAACTTAATTAATACGGCGTAAGGGCGATGTTACAATTTATAGCTCTTATTAAAATTTGTAAGAAAATGAAACGGAAAATACCTACTCATGATAATTATAATAATATATAGAAAACTCGCTTGTTAATTAGAGTAAAACAACCTTTTTATTGTATATACTGTGGTTTCAGTAAGTCGTTGTTAAAGGGTTCATTAACGTTATAATATTAAATTAACAACGTTATATATGATATAGTATAGCCACTGTAACCACTGCATGGTGATGAGGTTCCCCGTGTGGGCGGTTAAGATAGATAAGGTTTTATTAGAATTTAGATACAAAACAAAGAGAGATCTGGCAGGCAGTACAAATGTGGATTTCACTTTGTGGAATTTATATGTACTTACTAATCATGTAACTTACCATCTGCTATAGGTAAAGGAAAATATCGTGAGGAAACCCATATGACCTAGAAGAAATTCTAAGTGTATGTCTGATCCATCAACCCACACTAGGACAGCATGTGTGTATTATGGCCTAAACCCTCTCAGCCCTTTAGATAAAAGAGAGGAGACCCGAGCCCTGCAGTGAGACATTAATGGATTGCTGATGATTTTAGGGCGAGTGTATTGGCATTAACTGAGAAAATTCCCCAAACGCCGCCGCCGGACTGATACCGCAAATGTCAACACAGAAAAGCCCAGCACTATTTTCGGCATCATCCTCTGGCTGTCGAAACTATAAAAATAAACTAATCTTCTTTGCCTCTCTGAAGCACTGTGCCATTATTAATGTGCACTTATCTAGAGATTCTACATAAGTTAACTGTAACTAAATCTTAAAATTACTCTATCTTTATTATTCTTCTAACGTTTCGTTACGTAATGAATGACTGAAGTAAACTCGTAAGTAATATTGTTACTATATACCTATTCTATATTCTATAATTAATTTTACCTAAAAGGAGTCACCAAAACCGGAACTGTAACCTAGATATAAGTTAAAGTCAAATAAAGATTTTGTATTTGTACCTATTCTATGAATTTATGCAAAAATTTATAATTAGAGCAATCTAAAAAATGTTTTTCTCGTAATAAATAACCTTATTTTGTAATTTAAAATCCCTCTCCTCAAAAGTATCTATATATCTTGCAGATTTGTACCTCATTCGTCCCACTGAGATTTGACCAATGAAAACGATTCCTCCAAAACCCCACTTCGTATGCCCCGTTCGTCCCAAAATATATGTGTCGTTATTCTTCGTCCCACTCTTTTTCGTATAGGTTAAATTATATTTTTGGTAGAGTCAACCTAAAAAAAATATTTTTTGGCGTGAAAAAACACTCAATGTATTAGTACTTCATCACAAAATATAGATAATTTATGATAACTTCAAATTCAGAACGAACTAAAAAGTTTATAAGTCATTTGAAAGGAAGAATGTTTTTTTTTTTTAATGTTGGTCAAAATATTGTGATAAGCGAATCTTTATGCAGAAAAAAAAACTAACATTAAAACGTTCCGTACTATCTACTTAAAACTATTTTTCTATTACAATGAAAAGTCTGAGGCAATTGTTCATCAACGAGAGGCATTTGTTTACCAAGTATCAAGTAAATCTATTCCTCAAGAATAAAAGATACGCTCCCCAGCCAGTTGAAAGTATCAACAATTATCTTAAGAATGCCAGTATTTATTTTTGTACCAAACAAAATGTCTACCTAAGAGTTAATTTATTTATATCTACAGAATGTTTAATATAAATTTATGTAGCAGGTTGTAATAACTTCCAATTAAACTATTTTGCTTCTTTCGTATTGCAGTTCCTTTATGTTCAAAAACGAAATCACTGCGAGAGTGATGTTAAATGAAACGTACATAATTGGTTGCTTCAAATTTCCAATAACTGAAATAGTTGCGAACCGATACTGCTTTTCTTACCTAATAACATATTAGTAAATAAGAAGATAATTGCATTTTATATAAGAGATCGATTTTTACATAGATTCATTGGCATAATTTTCGTACAGTAGTAACTTTGACGATACAAGCATGAAATATTTCTAAGAATAAAATAATGTGATTTAAAATCTCTAAAAAAAAAAGGCAAAGGTTAACTAAATAAAAATCTAACGAGCGTAGGCACAAGATTTTTCAAACGCTTTTTTCCTCACATGCATAAATAATACATAATCCATTATTTTCTCTTTCAATTGAGTAGAGCTTCGGTAATATCCTACATCATACTCGGTAATTTAATGAAAGTTCGCCTTTATTAGGTACGTCAAAGTTCGACAAATATAAAATATATTTATATCCGCAAACAAAATCAGCTGTTTTAAGCAGTTTATCCATACATATTATAAAAGGCTTTGTCGTGACTGACTGACTGATAGATAATGCACAGCCTAAACCGCTTGTCGCAGCGACTTGAAATTTTGAGGGTGTGTTTGTCCTAATGTCTAGAGGTGTACTAAGAAAACGTTTTTTAAAATTCAACCCCTAAGGGTGTGAAAAGGGATAAAAACGATTGTATGAAACTTCTTCGTTTTTTAACTTATAGATTTGAAAATTTGTTTTGGGGTACTACTATCAAAATAAAAAATATCCTCATCAATTTTTTTTGACAAGGGTGGCTTTGGAAGGGTGAAATTGGGGATGAAACGTTGTATGAAAAGATCTTTGTTTTGAAGTTAACGTTTTGCAAATTAGTATTGGGATAGGAACTTAAAATGTTGTTTTTAATATATTTGGTAGGGCTCATCCCTACCAAGGGGGTGAAATATTAAATAGATAGTTCTTTGTTTTTCAAGTTATATGTTTGGTCTTACTTAGTCATTATTTTTTAGGTTTTTATGGACGGATAATACGCAATTAGAACTTCAGTTAAGAAGTGAGTTGATGGATTGTTTTTGGTGTTTGAAAAACTTACCCTAAGGGATGAAATAGGTGTGAAAATTATTAGACATTGATATGGATGTCGTTTTCAAGGTTTGCAGGGACGCAGATTACGAAAATGTTATCTATATTGAAGTAAAATTAAATTCAACTCCAGTGGTGGGGTGTTGTGGAATTCATGAATTGCACTTAAAACAAAGACCTATGTAATATCGAAATCTACGCGGACGAAGTCGCGGGCAAAAGCTAGTATATAATAAACTGTTATGCACCACACTGATCAATGAATCCTTTTAAAAAAGCCGATCTTAATTTTCATTTTCAGTTCATATGATTTTATTTGAGTTTATTTCGATTAAAAACACTAATATACATAAATATCAACAACATTCCATGGGTATATTAACCCAGGAAGGAAAGCCAGTAATGAAATTAATAGATTTATGTTTCATACTTTTCTTGATAACAGAGTTTTGTGATCTGTACGTATCCGTTTTGAGGACACTCCATCAGGGCGGTGGGAGGTCGGCCGGTGGGTGGGGGAGTGAAAGGGTGGCAGCTCTCGGCCGCTTTTAGAAATTAGGATCAATATGGGTACCAACTGTGCTAGGTTACATGTTATACGTTAAAAATATTTTATTTATTACTAAACAAAATACATAATGTACGTACGTAAATTAAATGTTATATATATTAAATTAAATCATTATTTTCATTTGATCAAGCAGCATTCTGTGCTAAAATTGGGAATACAAGTCATTTTCTCGTAGCATAAGCTACGTGTTTGATAGAAGTCGAACCATTAAAAAGAATGCTGTACGTTTCTTGGATTGCCATCTTCTTGATTATGACATTAATTTATTTATGTTGTCAATTCGACGACTTCTCCTAAGAAGATTCTAGAAATCTAAAACGTTTAACCGCTACGCCACGTACATACATTTATTTCGTCGTACTCAGTAATACATAGGTACTTTTTAGGTACTTACTTTTATAAATATAAATTGCGATCAAATAATGTTATCGTCAGGAATATTTCATATCTGTGTGATGAAGCTTCACCTTGCTATTGTTAGCGAGCCTTGTGCTACAGTTACAATGCTCAAACGTAAAGAATCTTTGTGTGAACTAGAGACAGGTGCTTTAAATCGGGGCTTACTTTGTGTATGTGGACTGTATCTTTGTATCCTTACGCCTCGCCCACTTGTCACCCATGAATTTACAATATAGTGCAAAAATGATTTCTAAAATGTTATGTTACAATAGCAACCCATGCTGGCCAAGGGTCTTCTCTCCTCTGTCTAGACTCAATGCAGTTTGGTAGATCAGACATAGCCTTTTAGAATTTCTTTTAGAGTATGGATTTCTCAATATTTTTTCAAATCAAATGACTAGTAGAGATATATAAATTCCACAAAGTGGAAATTTTACATGCCGGTCTCTTATCCATTCGGCCACGATATCGCTTCAAATGTTCGCTTCAAATTCATAATTATGGCGTTGAATAAAACCGTACTTCACTCTCCAAACAGCAGAGCTGCACTTGTTTCAAACAAAGACTTGAGAATGCATTTTATATGAAGGTATCAATATAAATCAAATATAGATAAACTGTCCTAGTTGAAAGTATTGATTAGAATATAAATACACACACAACATAACTATATTGCATTCATACCAGTTATGCGGCGCCTTCACCGGTGATAGATAAAGTATATTTCTATTTGTATTTTTAGAGTATGGATTTCTCAATATCTCAGTTTCTATTTGTATAGACCTTTTAAAGTTCATGTTTTGCGCTTCCTAAGGTTTCAAATCGACCTTTAAACCTATCTCATAAAAGGTGTTATTTTAGTTCCAAACTGTAATTTAAGCTCTTATTAATTATTTTTGAAGCACATTTTTATGTCACTCATAACCATTGTTACCTACATAACAAAAGCCTTTCAGGTTTAAGACTAACAAGATACTAACGAGTGAACGGATACAAAGGTATCCATTAGCTCGATATACGACACCTGAAGGGTTAGTAAAAGAACAGTTCTTAGAAAAAGGACACATCGGTGTTGTCGCTAATAGATATCGATTACCCAGGAGCACTTATCACATTTTAAAGATGAAATACCTACATTAAGTTTACACGAAGAGATAAAAGCTTTCATCTTATTACTAGGTAGGTATGTTAAAAGGTTTCCTATTTTTCGTGAGAGAGATTTGCAGCCTTGTAAATAAATTACATATATTATGATCTTTCAGTCTTTCATGTCAAACGTCTTTCAACTGTTGAGTAATTAGATGTAGAAATATACTAATAGAACAAAGCGCAGAGAAAATATTCGAAATAACGTGGAAACACATTTTATTACAGATATAAATTTAATCTTTGGTACCATTGGCTAATGCCATTATTTTTATTTTCTTTCTTTTTGTTTAAATGCGATCATGATTATTTAAAAAAAAAATATAGACAGAAAACTATAGTGATTTCGTTCTAATCAATGAAATTATGAAAAGATTTGCATGTAGGTTCAATATTCACTTCACACACACATATAAAGTGTTTTCCATTAATTAGTTTTCAAGATTAATTAATTTTATAATACTTTTTTTTCTTTCACCTAAACTAAACAAGAGCATGTTAATCGATGTTCTATCAATAACTGTTAATTGACATCCTTACCCTAAACTCGTGTACGTATTTGTATATAATAATGCAAAAAGTACTTACATAAGCTAAAGTTGAGAAAACTACGGATCCGTCTTCTTGTTCTTCTAGATTTTGTGCACCAGCTCCGATGTCCCTGATTATATTGCACGCAATGCTCCCGATCAATCCAGGGTTTTTACAAAGTACTATCCCGTTGAAAAGTAAGTCTTGCACGCGGAATGTTGCAATTGGAGAGTTGAACTCGCCAAAAACTCCACTCATAGCCAGGTTTAGTAGCGGCAACAGATTCGCGAACGACATCTCTGCTATTTGGATAATAGCCTGAAAATAGACAACTATATTATTATATGAATAGAATTATACTTGTTATTAATTTATGTTACAATTGTAATCACATTGAAACATTTATTTATGGAAATAAAGAACCATAATAGTAAATGAATAGAAATATATATTTTGTTGAATGGCACATACATCGACAGATCTTTTGAAAACCCAACAGCGGCAGCGGCCCGACAACCTCGTAAAGGTTGCGGGCAGCCGTTGGTTGCAGGCGACACACTCGCTGTAGCGGAAATTAGGTGAGGCTTAACTTCAGCAGTGGACGTCATTGGGCTGATACGATGATTAAGATGAGTCGAATTCGCATGCGTAACAAAAAATACTTTTTATAACACATTTGCTCGTAAAGGCTCTCTTATTTCACCAATTTCAGTATCGTAATGTATCTCATACGCACTTGTGCGGTAATGTAAAGTAAAATGCACGGTTTATCAAGACCACAGACTAATAATCAAGATGCTCCGTCTAAAACGGACGGTACTTATTTAAATCTTAGCAAAGAGTTTTTATGTCAGAACAGTGGTCAACATTTTATGAATAAAATTACCTTTGGGAGATACAATAATTATTATATTTTATATATAAAATAAACATTTAATTCTTTAAATTAATTAATAAATTTCAACCATTTATCTGTAATAAAATACAAAAATATTAATTTACTTTATTAGTAATACTGGCTGTTTTTGTGCCGTAGCCTTAAAAAAAAAGCGCTGATGCGCGCCCATCGATAATTTGTGACAAGTAAAAATAATTCCGCGCGCTATTTCTTTTCGCTGTACCTATTGTTTTTTTTCTAAGAAAGTCCGAGTTTTATTTATTTCCTCGTAAATATGTTATAAAACGTCGTATGACATACGTGCGCTTTGATAATTACAGCCTCTGCTTTCTTGTAACCCTCGCCTATGGCTCGGGCTAGCAATATCGCCTCGGCTGTGATTATCAACTTACCGCACTTATATCATAATGTACTATTTCAGAACATACTAAAAATCATGTGAAATGTAATATTTATCACGAACACGCTATAACAGAATTAAGGTACAAATTAAATTAGTATCCAGTGACGTGATCCAGTAACAGTAAAGGGGAGATGACCCCTAACCTTTGTGGGGAGTTAACATGCACACAGAGACGCGATACAAATTTGTCAGACGAGCGTCGCATAGCAACACGCCTCACAGGATATAACTGCACTATCAATATATACTAGTTTCCACCCAAGGCCCAGTATCTTCCTAGGTTACGTTATATATTATGAAACCGTATGAAAATCGTTTAGTGGTTTTAGACTTTATTGCGTACATAGTACATACACAGCGGAGGACTTTGTTTTATATCAACTATTGATGATTATACAAGTAAAGATTTGAAGACTCATCATATTTTATATCTAAATACTCATCTTAAATCGCATGGATGCTTTTTACAAATCAGGAAAATTTAGCAACAACCTTGTTCTGTCTACGAAAAAAAACAGTCGTTCTCAATTGAATTTTCACACAGTCATGAGTTACTTTTGAAAAATAAGTACGATATAATTTATTTTACATAAGACAATGATTCTATTTATATAAGTAGATAGGTATGCTATGGATATAAAAACTATACGAGGAATATACACAGAGTCGCTGTAGCGGGTTGTATCACTTCATTATATTTTTCAATCTAATGAAAAGCCAATAATACCATGCACTTGTGTTGTACGTCTATTTTTATGGACATTAAGTTCCGAAGTCCATCCCACAAATCTGCACGCTCGCGGTCCTTATGATGATATTAGTACTTATTTACATGGTCACATGTCGTGTGCAATTGATATGAGAGGTCCGGTCCGGCACCCAATCGTCAGTTATTGCATGTAAGTGCAGATTAAAGTGATTGATTATCCGGCCGACATCCCTAAGTATGAATGAAGATTACTCGTTTCCGTTACGTGAGTGCAAATCCAATGATTAAATTATGCGGCAAGATGTTCATTGTATATTTACATAAACAATAAAGATAATATCTCTTATCTACAACATATATGTGGAATGTTTATGATTTTTTCCTGTCCTGTAAAAATAGATATAAAGTTAAAACCAACACTTTTTATTATTAAATAACGAGTACCTAACGATTTATAATTTTAAATAATCAAATACAAGTAGGTAACATTAAATATTTCCTACTATAATATAAATCCAAAGTAAGACATTTAATGTTTTGGTGCAAACGTATAACCTTCGCTTGATGAGGGCTGAAGTTTATGAAAAGTAATGAATACTGAAAAAAGTGAACGTTGCATTTCAAAGAAGAAGTTTTGCAGAGATATTTTGCAAAATTCGTATTTTCTGGAACATAGAATATAATGCACAAAATGAACACCTAATTCAATTACTATGTAGGTTTATAATAATTCCAGTTTACGGAACAGATGTTTTAGGCATTGTTCACAACATATTATAATAATATGCTAAAATTTAATAGAAATATTTAAAGAGCTTATAAAAAATATCTTGAACGTGCGAGTTGATATACTATAGGACACTATAGGATACTATAGGATACACTATAGGAATTCTGCAAAAATCTTTGCAAGCGTTCACGTGCATATTACTTTGTAAAACTAGACTCAACGCCACTCAAAGCGTCACATACTTTATCAGGGGCGAATCTGTGCGCCGCTCGTCAGAGGGAATCTCTAGGTCGTTGTTCGTGTTCAAGCTAGAGGGGTCATGTAATCGAAAAGCAATGTAATTTGAAATAACTTTTAATTTGGCTAGATCTAGACTAAGCCTAGGCGAGATGCCTCCCCTTGGTGTAGTTACCAGTACTTCTGTTCAGTTTCACAGCATAGTGTTTTGTAAACCTACCCAATATTTAAAAAGGTAAGCGTATACATACCTATTTTATAAAAACCTGTTCACGAGTGAAAAGAAGGAAAATTATCAGTTCTAAGATTTCTTTGATCGATTTCGTACATTTTCTGTCCTATTCATTAACATTATGCTTTTTAAAAAAAATACATACATATGTAAATAAAGTAAAATTTGATTTAATGTAAGTTCTATCTATATTATGTACTTCTATACTAGAATATTATAAAGCTGTATAGTTTGTTTGGTTGAACGCCGATCTCAGAACTACTCCAATTTAAAATAATCTTTTAGTGTTGAATAGCCCATTTATTGAGGAAGGTTACAGGCTATATAACATCACGCTACTACCAATAGGAGCTGAACAGTAGCCAAATAAAGAACTATGGGAGCGAAGATCCACGCGACTTCTAGTCATCAAATATACTGAAATTATACTAGATATTTTCAGTATATCTTTTTCGTGTTTCAAAATCAAGAAATGGTATGGTGCAACGATACTAAATGTCCCTGAGGTAGTATTAAGACTAATAATTGCTTATCGAAAATATTTGGATTAAATAATTAGTGGAGATAAGTTACACGTGTGGTTATCTTGGATAGGAGAGAGATAGCGCTATCAACAAGTGGGGTGGGTGAACCCTCTTTGTCCCTCGCGAAACGTGGCAACAGCTTGATAAGAATAAATGGGAACATTCTCGTGACCTCGCCAAGGTCAACAGAACGGAAAAGTTTTCTTATTGCTTTCTGTGTTTTGGTGTTTGTACTGATAAGTTATTGAATCAATAGAAATCTACTTAATGTTGTTATAGTATACTGTATTTAGAGTATCGTCATCTTGACGTAATATACTCGTATGAATTTCAAAGAAGAGATACCTATTTTGGTTGTAAATTGTGAATTGAAACATATATGTATTTCTCGCGTGGTCAACATTATCAACAGGTTATGATATGACCTACACCTTACTACGTAGTTACGTTTTCTCGCAAAATGTCCTGCATGGATTTCGACGAAAATATATAGTGATATTATTAATGTATATAACACATAGGCAAGAGTTCACTATGAGCGAAGCCGCCAGTGTAAATTTGCTGTAACATAAATTTCGTAATTGTGATTTAATGACACGCCCTTAATAATTAACATAAAAATATTATATTTTATCTAAGAGACCTTTCATTTCGACGAATTCTAAGGTTAACCTTTTAGTCACGTATGTCAAGGTTTATTATTAAAGTGGTACGTCTATACCATGTTATAATAAAAAGTAAGATTTTATTGGCCTCATAATGTAAGACGGTTACAATGTTATAGGTATTCCATATTGGATACCAAAGTCCTAGCCCGCCCATTATCGACTTGTTCATTTATTTTCCAGGTAGCTAATATGGCAGCTAAATACATACAAATATAGCTTTGACTTCTAAATTGTTTTCTTTTGTAATTATTTTTAAATTTACGAATTAATATAAAAGCTTGTGACTTATTATGAAATTGAATCACAAAGTACTGTAATTGCAAACATTTTTTATTCAATTTAGAACTATATACAGTTATAACTCTAAATAATTTGCAAAAAGGGAACGTTACTTGCAAAATTAGTGAAGGTGATCAATAAATTTGGAGTTACCTTGTGCTGACACAGGAACCCACTTATCTAGTTAACGGGCATGAAAGGTCAGGAATACCACCCACACCACAGTGTCAGAAGCCGACAAATGACAGCATGACAATGGAAAGATACATTTTCATTATCAAATTACTTAATGGATTATTAAATGAAGTAACATAAAAGATCATGAACGTATAAATAAAACTAAACTTAAACTATTTAAATCAAAAATATCAAATAATAATACTCAGAAAAAAGCAAGTAACATACTTAAAAAATGACAAATTTCTAAAATATCTTTTGAAATACGAAGTCCCCGGGAATATGCTCATGATCGCCAATGTGACATTAAAAGGCTACAAACAAAATTGTAGCTCCATGAACAAATAAAAGAAAGAAACAAAAATACTCGCACAAAGTTTGTCGGAGTCCGTCCTCAGGCAAAGTTATTAACGATAAACTTTGACTGTGAAAATATTTTTAATTTGTGCTGCAGTTCAGGCGGATGTATGTTTGTGTGCGTAATTTTATGAATCTATTTTGGGCGTCAGGTCCCGGGCATTTCTGCGTGCCTAGCAATATACAAATTGTACAGTGCAATATCGATTTTCCCGGGAGCCCTTTGCCTGGGAGAGAACCTACCTATGCACTCGTTATGGGGTGGCGGGCGCACGGCGCGGTGGCACACCTCTGTGGGTGGTCACGACAATGGGGCGCACGCTGTTGTTGAGGGAATTAATTGTAGACAGTACACAGCTTTATCATTGCAATTGTTTTTATGATGTGCGTATTTGCCTCATAAGCCGATTTCACTCATTTTCAATCGGCTTATGATTTTGAACTGAATATTATTAAATATTCAAATAAAAAAGAATAACTATCGTGTTTATAGTCCGTGACGAGTTGCGTGTATTATGGAATTACATTAAAATATTGAGAAGTAAGGAACTGTGCTAAAGTACTAGTCTTTGCTCTTACAAAATGCTGATAAAAGAAATTAAAATAAGTACAAATAAAGCTACAAAACAGTTTACAAAGATTTCAAGAAGGAAAGTCAATTAAAAGTAGAACGATGTTGCAATTTTCTTGACAACGGATACCTAAGATAAATGCTTTATAATTGCAATTACTCACTTAGCAATTAAATAAATAAGGCAATTGTCAATTACACGTGCGGTTGTGGTATCATTATAAGAGCAAAAACTAAACAATGGAACGGAGCTTAGTCGATATAATTGCATTTCTATTGCATGTACAACGTAATATTAGTATTATATATGTCTCAGAATAAATAAAACAATATAAAACACGATATAAAAGACAATATAAAAAAAAATCGTAGGAAAATTTGCTGACACTACTTTTCGTATAACCTGTTACATTATTGTGAATTTCATAAGTGTTACCTTGTAACCTAGCCTAGATGAATAAACGAGATTTCATTTCAAACTGGACCACCGCGGCACTTAGTGACGTTATTAAACGGAGAGCCCTATTTAAATTGAAAACGGATGAATAAACGAGATTTTATTTCAAACTGGACCACCGCGACACTTAGTGAAGTTACTAAACGGAGAGCCCTATTTAAATTGAAAACGGTTAGAAGCTTCGAACTAAGTGGTTTTTTAAAAGTCAGGATATTTTTCTATTTAGATACATATTTATAATAAGCAATTATGATTTCGGCGCCATAAAATATTAGGTGATTGAACGTGAAAATTAGTTAAATAGATAAGTATCGGTATGATGACACTAAAAAAGACGTGTATCCGTAATCCCACTGCGCGTTTTCAGTAACCATATTTTTATCTGTAATATTCACTCATCCACAATTATAGGTATACTTAGGTAATTAAACTACACAAATTATGCATGTTTTGATAGGTCTTGATTAAGTGACCTTTATTTCAGAACCAATGATTTCATAATAATATATGTATGTCTTAGTTAATAATCGGGAATAATTTATTTTCGAAATAGATGAGCTGTAGCTCTCGACAACAGTTCCCAGCACAGAACAATGAAAAACCTATCTTTGTTCTATGGTTCTCAGAATGCTGTTGCGACTCTCTCACAACTTCTCAGTAAGGAGGTTGTCTGCTTGTGCATAAATAAAATAATAGATACAACAGAATAATCTTATTAGTCTCTGATAGAGAATGCCATTAATTAATAGTAATAGGATTAATGATGTGTAGCAGTACAAGTGCATTCTACTAATGTTAATGCAAAGACTTGTTAATGATTCACAGCCTTGATGGATTTAATTAGCACAAGATTAACATATTCTACATACGTCATTAAGATAATAATAATTATTATTATCGGTAAAATATCATAGTACTACCCCGCTGATTTCGATCGAGTCAATTTTGATATAATTATATGTATATAGTTGTCAAATATTTAGACAGGGACCATATTTAAATATTCAAATACATTTTCAGCTCTATCGCATCCATTAAGTCGGATCTATTAAGTTGATACTGCGAGTAGGCCCTCAGACAAATTACGCAGTAGTCCGTGCTAACCACAGAGCAATGAAAAAAATACCTATCTCTGTTCGGTGCCTCTAAATGTACGAATTTACTAGTTGATATTCCTGTCTTATTTTGAAAATCTTTCTCAGAACCTCTATTTGAATGCACCCAGAGCTTTGAATTTTAAGCCTTTAACGGGAACAAAATAAATAGAAAAGACAAAGACCTTCATAAATGTTGATAAAATGTTTTCAGAGGAAAAATCTGTCATAATAATATTAGTTTCCTTTGTTGCCTGTCTATTGAGGCAATGGCACGAGGCGGCTGTCGACCACCCCAGCGCCACCCCGTCCCTCACTACCCACACTTCATATTACGACTTGTAAAGTTCCTTACTTTCATTTCATGTTCGTTGCTATTCAACTGAAAGTAAAATAAGAAATCAAACAGGTGTTCGGCAAACTAACTTCAATCACTATCTAGTTCTAGAGAACTTTTTGAGTGTTCCCTATTTTTTTTAAGTTGATCAAAAGAATTTCTACTTCATTTGAACTTCTCCGTCTAAGGAAAAGGTGCTTTTCTCATTGGAAGCACAAGGAACAGTGAGATGAAATTAAATTTTCGCAGTATTCTAGGTTTCTACTTTACACAGAACTCCCTAATTATCGCCCCATTTTGAAGCGACTGTCGTTAAGCAGATTGAAAAAAAATAACGCGACTTCATACTTACTTTATTACAGTATGAGGTTTTTTGCATAGTACCAACATAAAATGGATTGAATCTTGGATTACAAGATACATAATACGATGCATTTATATCTAATTCTTTAATTCATAAAATCGGCATTTGATAAAATATACAGGGTGTCCCGAAACTCAACGTCAAGCGGCTACCGGGCGATGGTATAGGCTGTACCTGTTCTAAGAAAAATATTAAAAAAAATTCAAGTCATATGGTTCAGTCATAAAAAAACTTTTTTCGAAAATGATGAAAATCGACAACTCTGAAGACATTTTTAGGTACTGCTATGACATAGTGCCAGATATTGCCAAGATTTTTATTTTACATAATCCTTATTAAGTATATTATAGTTTGTTGTTACAAATTATACAGTTATTAGTGTAAATTTTTAAGAAAAAAAATATTTCATAGAGCCATGATAAAAAAAGTGTAGTATTCAAATGTTTGAGCCCTATTTTCTTTAAAAATATGTATCACGCTAACCTAGGCAAGTTATTTAAAAAATAGCCCATTTAATCAAGAATTTATAATGGTACGTAAGTTGGTATTTATCTCACAAGAAAAAGTAGTAAGTAATAATTCGTTGTTTGCAAAATGGTCATGTGTAAAAAGAAGTTTCCATGCATAATTTCTCTAAGTACATCAATTTTGGTTTTACCGTAGTGCAAGTGAGATAGTACGAATGTGAAAGAGTGAGATAGAGCACAAGATAGAAATTAGACCCTGTATAGATCAAGAACGTTAAACGATTTCCTGGCAGTAATCGAAATAGATGAATAAACACAGAAAAAAAATTTTTAGTTTCATTTTCTAAGTTTTTTTTTTTTAATACCACGACAGTGGCAAACAGACGTACGGTCCGCCTGATGGTAAGCGGTTACCGTAACCTATGGGCGCCTGCAACACCAGGGGCATCACGAGCGCGTTGCCGACCCTTAAGAAACCTATTCACTCCTTTTTTGAAGAACCCCATACTGTAGTCCCTTGGGAAAACATCGTCAGGGAGTTCATTCCACAAAATATAGGAACCCTGGGAATTAAGAATAAAATATTATCCGGACGCGATTTAACTAGGCAACCTATTTGCAATAAGTCAATGTGAATATTATCTATCATTTATTTCATATCACTAATAAATAACAGATGAGGGTATATATTCCTTAATGGGATCTTATAGACCATCACTAGTCATAGACATTTTCAGTTGCTCTCTGAGTGAATTCGCAGAAGTGACTATGAAGTGTGTGTGTGTAAATATTAGATTTACGCATTACCTTAAGTAAAAAATATATTATTAGAGTTAAGCATAGATGTAATATTTCTACCTTAGATTTAAGTATCATATTGTCGCATTAGGTTTCCTGTAAGGATTATAATATATGTATTAGAATTAAATAAATAAATAAATTATTGTTTTGACAAGATGCCTGTATTCAGTAACATTTCGCGTATAAATAATTGAATTGAACATTGATTTAACATAGTTATTATTATCTCAACAGCAATTATTTATTAACCACAACACTTACCATCACATGATTTTAATAACTGGAAATAATTAACATTCGTAGGGGCCCTGATAGTCTGGTCGGTCGGCCGATATTAATTAATTGTTTGGTCTAAAGGTAGTTGACGGACTCAAAATTTGTTCTTTTCGTGCTGCATAAATTATAATAGAGTGCGTCAACAGCCTAAGTACCCTGCCAACGCCGACGTACTGAATCTAATTAGAAAAGAGTTTCTAATTAGAATTATAATTGAATGTGTCAACAGTAGACTGCTGAAAAAAAACTAGAGTGTTTCTCGACCCTTTTTTATTTCTTGAGGCACGAGAATTCTCGAGCTCTCGCCTCTCTATATTTGTATAGCTTGAAACTTTAGTTTCATACTTCGGAACCAATTTTATAAAAACTTTTTTCAGTCCGTCGCTGTCACCCCTTTTATAGTCTTCTTGAACGCAATTAGCGCATCTTCCAGCGATGACATTTGAATTCGTTTCAGAAATTGACTTATAAAAAACATATGACGGCGGCGCTCAAAATAGAGCACAAAAGAGTTCATTTGTTACACAATTGTTTCGCTGTTTGAGGTTTGAACGTCTAAAAGATTTTTTCAGTTAGTAATGTTTTTTAACTGAGTAAACGAAAACTGTTTCCATAAATTTAAGTTTTGAGTTGTGCATTTTTCTCATTTTTAGGAGACGCCGAATTTTTGTATAGTTATAACTATGTTTTCAGATGATTTTTTTTTGTTTTACTTAATTAAATCCTTACCTGTTACAATGTCGTCAATCCTACTTCAAATTTACTAATCACGTCACGACACGACACACGACACACAGGCCCGCTTCTGAGTTTCGGTGAGGTTGTGCTGTACCCATTACGAAACCAAGCTTTTCACGCAAACGTGCTCTTGGAGAATCTTGTGAACGCATCCCGGACCAATCTGAGGTGGCCGAAGTGTATGTTGAATCTAAGTATCTTAGTATGTAATTTGCTTTCTTGAATTAATTTTTTCATTGTTAGCACATTTTTTTCGGTAGGTAACAGCCATCAAAGAACATCCACTTCAACCCCTAAATTTCCATGACCGCGCAGAATTCATTAGACCAAGGATGCTTTAGAAGGTATCTTATCCACATATAAAAAGTAAAGAGAAGGGTAGCACTTAATTTTTTTTTAATAATTATTGGGTTAAATTCTTGAGTTCTCGAGGATTTGAGTTTTTTCCCGTTAGTACTAAATACAAGTACTTTAGAATATTCGAGCAGAACCCTAGTCAGCAGGGATTTCTCATCATTATTGAACCATTGGCTGCTTGCAAATGATTCAATGATCAAACATCTATTTGCATGTTATGCAGCAAAATATAAAAAAAGTATCTCAGATTTAATTGTTAATATAATATATTAATAATATGTGATTGCAGTAATTATCTAATGCTTGTTTTCAATTCCGTCTACATAATTACACTTGCATGCTAAACCTACGTGTCATAGCTTATGTCAAATTTATATAGTTGTGGAATATACTTACAATTTGCAGAAAAGATATTATTATTGTTAAACATTTCCGGAATTTTCTAGCGTTACGAATAGTTACTCAAATTCATATTGAAATTGAAAAATATTTTTAAATTTTAAATAATTTAAGGCGTTATTTAACTATATAGTGGTCTCAAAAAAAGTTCAATAAACCTATTGGCATTCAACTATGTGCATAACGAAATAAGCTCTTTCAAGAGTCACATAATTTATTTTTAAACAAAGGAGGAAGTCTTTTACTTATTGTTTAGAGCTACATCCTCATAATTCCTATATTCGATCTTTAACGTAACAAAATTTATGTTATATAATACACACGAACTTAAAAACATTTCAGTACTTTAAACAGTGGGGTGGCAGTGGGTGTTGGGTGCCTCGTGGTCAGTTATCCAGAGGGAAAGGATAATTAAACGTCTACGTATATGAGAAATGTCATGAATACCTCTTTAGAGATCATACGAGGTATATTCAGCGAGATTCTCTTATCAAATTAAAAATTGTTTATCGATGAAATGAAAATTGCGAACATATCCGGAATTCAAATAGATTTTTTTTTTAATTGCACTGGTAATAAATAATACACTGGTTGGGGTGAAGGTGATTTGTAATATAAATAGATTGTATGAATACAAACTTACGACTTTTTTGAAATCAAGCCGTTTCGTATCTATTAATTAATAAATAAACACTGTTCCTCAAAGGAACCATTTAGCTCATATTTCCAAAAACCAACACTAGCACTAGTAAGCCATTCCTGTATCCCAGGAGATTTTATTTACGAACAATTTTTCAAAGTAAGCCTCAACTTAAAGCAAACATCAGTACGCAAACATTTGTGTGTGGGAATCGAACATGGAATACATTTTGGCGGCGTTTTAAAGACTTGGTGAATACTTTGAGCAATGGACACACGCCACCAATGCGGACACGAAAGGAAATGCCTTTGAAAAACAACCAGTAGACGTACGATAATCAAAGTGTGGTAATAATACTTAAGTATTGTCAATATTGATTTTCTGTAGGTGGTTGAAACACACTTACTCTCTTCTGCGCTTAGGTAGAGGCTGAGCCTTTCAACGCATGAAAAACCAGCTATTTTGGGAAATGTATGGCCAAGGAATATTAAAAACCCGCACTAATTACGTTCGTTACTAAACGCCTACGTACAGCCTCATTCCGCAGTCTAGAAACATCAAGAAACACTACCCGTGTGTAATTAAAATTGTATTCAAAGTGCACAGATATTCCATGTACATTTTGTTTGATGGAGATGATGCATCATGCACTGCGCTAATTGAATAAAACGCAATGGACTTGTAGTCCATTGAAATGTTACATGAGCTTTGCATATTTTAGAGGACGCAATCTTATTTTTGGGATATTTGTGGGGGGTCTATAGAAGCTTAAGCTCAACTTTGTGGGGTCGCCACCTCCCCCGGCCGCCATCTTGGAAAAAGGGGTGAAAACACTTTTTTTTTATTTGTAGTCATAATTTGTAGCAAATTGTTTTGCCTACAAATATGTTTATATGACTTTTTGCCCTAGATTTTTTGCCTTAAATTGTAACATTTCAATGGAGTATTGGGGATAGTCATGGGACTACAGATATTGGTTTAATATGATATTGATTAATGTTGGTATGAAGTTGAAAGCATTGTGTGTTAAAATTTGGTAGTACATGTTGCTGTTGGTTTCGGAAACGAATTAAATCACAACAAAAAATGGAATCGAACGGAATTTGACTGTCACCGTGGCGCAGTGGTTAAGGTTTAGTTTAGCCGTGCTGGGTGACGTGGGTTCGATTCCCACACGAGACAAATATTTGTGTGATTCATAGATATTTGATTCTAGTCTGGGTGTACTTTGTGTCCGTTAGTTTCATGTTTGTAAAGCTCCCCGCGACACAGGGCTTGTTCCCTAGAGCGGGCGTTGTCTTTTTAAAAAAAACAATAAAAAAAAAACATAAAGAATCATCTAGCACAACTATAGGTGACAATATAAGCGGTTAGGTGATGGGATGTATTCCTATATCAAATCGAAAGTATTCGATCAATGTGTGTTACCAGTGCAGTGATGACTTATAATAATAAATTGTTTAATAAATTACTCTTATTTAAACTTATGGCACTGAAACATAGTCTTTGAATATGGGCCTCATTAAAAAGCTCAAAATAGCCCAGCGAGCTATGGAGAGGGCAATGCTCGGTGTCTCTCTGCGTGATCGAATCAGGAATGAGGAAATCCGCAGAAGAACCAAAGTTACCGACATTGCCCACCGGATTAGCAAGGAGGAGGAGGAGGCCTATGTTCAGCAGTGGACTTCCTGCGACTGATATGATGATGATGATGTACTCCTATTGTTAATCTAATTCGTGGCTTTGTGTATATATCTTTTCCAGATCTATTATTTAAAGATTCATGTCGCGTACATAAAACAGTGTTCCCGTTGCCATACCCATGAAATTCATCATCTCAACCCATAATCGCCCACTGCTGGGCACGGGTTTCCTCCAAAGAATGTGGAGGAAACCTGTGAATTTATCCTACTATATCACGCTGGCCAGACGGGTTGGTATAGGGTTTGTTTCGAATTTTCCTTTTCTTGCAATGCTGTGGTCTGCATAAGGTTACTCCCTTAGTCGCCTTTTACGACACTCACGGGTTGAGATGGGGTAGTGACATTATGTATTCTGAATCCGTCACTACTCGGAAATGATTATGAAATTATTTTATAAGTATTTTGTAAGCTGCGGATCCAGTGTGGCCAAACTTGTGTGGATATTACACTAGCCGACATCATGATCGGTTGGTTTTATGGCAAGGTGCTCTTATGAAGATGGTGGGACGAGGTCTATATCTGAGTTTCTTTGTTTGGTTAAACACCTTAATCTCAGGACACTTACACGCTACAGTTTTAACGGAGGAGTAAGTAAGTTAGTGGACCAAGTGCGTATATAAAAACCTATCTCTGTTCTGTGGTAGTATAGTCCTCGAGGAGAGAGTTGAAAATAAATAATACTTAGGTATTCCTGACAACCAACACACGTTATCTAATTCCATAAGCAAATAACGACGATACAAATATTTTACGTCTTTATCATAAACAAGCTAACTTTCAAAAATCCTTATTTTTCTCACAATTATACAATTTATGTATTTTTATTTTATTATATTAGATTATTATTATGTAAGAAAAACCCAATTATTCTTTTTATCGTTTTCGATGTAATTTGTGTCTGAACTAGCCGGTAGCCCGGAGCATCGCTCCCTTGTGGATCATTGTTTGGCCACAACTCAGCTCATATTGGTTGAAGCGTGATGTTATACAGCCTATGACCTCCCGCTAGGGTTGCCAAGTCGCCAAACCTAATAGCCGGACAGACCAGCCAGTTTGGCCGGACATTTGGGTAGAAAAGCTGGACAACCTATATTATTGAGGATTTTGTCTCAGTATTAATAGGTACAACAAAAAAATTGTGCGTGCGTGGCTGCGTGGGCGACCGACAGTCGACTCTCGTCGCCTGCGTTCGGCGCTCGCTCGTTTGCGAAATGTAAAAAGCCGGACAAGACGGACACCGTTTATTTTGGCCGGACACGCAATCAAAAAGCCTACCTAGTCCGGCTTTATCCGGACGCCTGGCAACGCTACCTCCCGCGATAAATGGGCTATCTGGCACTAAAAGACTTTTTTTTAAAATTCTAACCAGTAATTCCCTTAGCATGTTCAACTAAACAAACGAACTCTTCAGCTTTATTTTATTATAGTATAAATATGAGAATCGCTATGAAATAAACAACATCATTTACCGAATTTAAGGAAGATAATCATCATATTTGTGTTCGTGATTGTGTGATTGGCTCGGTGGCACAGCGGGAATGCTTACAATTGATATGTTTTTCTGTGTTCAAATCCTCCGTAGGTGCTCCATTAATGGCAATACCCCCCTCGCTCCAATTACATGAAACCAGTTAAATAAATATGTGCCACTGCCTCTACCCCTTCAGAAAAAAGACGACATGATATGTAATGTTTTTTTAATTGACTGGCCTGTTGGTCTAGTGGTTAGTGACCCTGACTGCTAAGCCGGAGGTCGTGGGTTCGATCCCCATCCAGGACAAATCTTTGTGTGATAAGCATAAAGGTTAAGTTTGTTCTGTGTCTGGGTGTAATTTATCTATAATATGTATATATTTACAAAATTTACAAATATATTCACAAAAAATATTATTTAAGTAGTATATAAGTTGTTTAGTACCCATAACACAAGCAAATATAATTGCTTACTTTGGAACTAGATGGCGCTGTGTGAATGTGGTAGAATATTATTATTATTAATATGAAAGTAAGTTTAAAACAAGAGTTTCAACATATAAGCTACTTAAATTGGTTCTACAAGTCAATCTTGATAACTTTGGACCAAGCACGTGAAGCGCATTTAACTTTGAGTGCTTACTTTGAATATTGAACATATGATGCAAGTTTGACAAAGCAAGTCTCATATCTACTTTAACAGTTTTCACACGGCAAGGATAAAGCGAGAAAATTTCAATAAAGTATGTGGTTAGGTACGCTTCTTGTCAAATATAATTAATAGGGTGTTGGAGTCCTGAAATGCAGAGTTTCCTAGTATAGGTTCCAGTCCACTAACTAAATTAACTATTTCATAATTTGTAATTGTAACTGTAATGAATATGGGGGAAATTAACACATTTTTATATAAAAAAACAACTGTTTAGTAACGGCAAACTACGTAAGAATTTAATTGCCAAAACGTGATAAATTATTATCATAAAGATGTCGAAAAATCTAATAAAAATATTATAAAGAGATATAGTTCTATAATGTGTTCAGACGATTTTCTGACTTTCTGAACCAAAAATTTTAAAAAATAAATAGAATGCTAACTTATCACTGAGTGACAAATATGTTTAATTTTATTGATATATCACGAGGACAATGCTCTGGGCGGAACAAATAATATTGATAAACGTAAAAGATTTCCGATTCTATTTCAATATATATATGTTAACGGAAATGTATGTAATCCGTCATTGTATAGAATTCATAGGAAATGTATGTAATTCCTAAAATCGCACGGAAATGTGTGAAATAAATTATATTAGACACATTTTCTAGGCAATCTCTACATTTCCTAAATAGCAATCGGAAATGTAAAACATAACATAACATAGCATCACGCCTTTTTCCCCGAAGGGGTAGGCAGAGGTGTTTCACACCCATATTTCGTCAGCTATGTTTGGTCGCATGAAATAGGGGGCGAGCCTATTGTCATCTACCCGGAACATTTGTTTAACAAACTCCGGGAAAATCTCAATACTGGAATTTCATGTTAGAAAAGTCTAATACCATTTTCACCCGACCCGGGAATCGAACCCGGGACCTCTTGCACAGCAGTCGTATACACTTCCCGCTGCACCACCGAGGCAGTTAAAAGAGTAAAACATTTGAGATATCAATGGGTACGCGGGGATAGCGGGGTGAGGGGAGGGTATTAGGTTAGGTTAGGTTTTTTCTTTCAAACCTTCCAGAAGTGGTCTCAACGAGTGCTTTAATATTTTTATTGAAGCACTCGTTGAGACCACTTCTGGGTGATTTGTACTGTATATATTTATAACACTCGCATGTACAAGTATATACATTATCGAAGTAGTATCATTTGTTAAAATTTATCCATACATTAATCATTATACATATTACGTCATAAATTATTTAATTTGATAGCATATTATTTACAGAAAATTATGATATTAAACTAAATTTAAAAATAATATTTACAAATAAAACTAAATATATCATTAAAATAAAAAAGGGGGAGGAAATTACCAATTAAAATACGGCATCATAAAATTGCTCGGCATCGCTGCCATTGTCTGTGGGAAAAGTGCCCAACAGACTGGCAGCATTGCCACGCTGGATGGCAATGCTTATTCTTTGTGCAAGAAAATAGCCAGCCTGTCGGTCACTGGAAGCGCCGGACAATCGCTTTGAAAGCTCTTTAAATAGAGTGCGAGCACCTGAACCCCATGGCCCAAGTGCTTCGAATCCAAACGGCACAAATAGATAATCTCCAGCGAGGTTGGTATATTTGCGCCACTTGGAAGTTTCAGTAGATGCAGCAGCAGCGCCGGCGGAAACTGTTGTGTTTGGAAGATGAGATGGCGCAAGAGTATCGACGCAAGTCGCGTCCCACACCAATGGCCTACCCATCTTCCAAGGCAATAATGACATACCATCAGGTCTCTTACCATCGTCACGTGCCAGGCCATTTGGTTCTAAAACGGCTGGCACTCCAGCGGTGGTAAGAGCCTGACGAAGTATGTCATTGAGGTTAGCATGCCGCGAGATTCGGCCGGCACTTCTACTGCATGAGAAGCCATGGTGTCCAAGGCCGACACTTTCTCCACAGCAGCAACGGTGCGGAGAGACAGATGGTGCTCCTAAGCGTAAGCAGGTAGCGAGGCGGAAACTCGTATCGTCCATAAAAGTGCCTACAGTGGACGATGGAAGCGCCTGGAGCCACAGTCCCGATTCCCATTCCCCCACAGCCAGCAAACGAGCACGATCAGCAGGGTTAGGGGACGAAGCAAGAAGATTGTCCCTAACCTGTCTGCATAGTGGCTCGTCCCACTGTCTCTGAGAGGAAAGGTCAGTAGGTAAAACGGCGTTGGGTACGGTCATTTTCCAAGCATTTAAGGCGTCAGTCTTACACGGGACTTCAGAATTAACTAGTGTAGATACTAGAATTTTCCTTGTTAATTCTTCCAAGCCGTGGACTGAAGACAAAAATGCTGGTATACTGTCGTCAGAAATTTTGCGAACGCCGAGCCCACCAAAGCGAACTGGTAAAGATGCTTGGAGCCAGGGTCGATCGTTCAAGGCCACATTAAAAATTTTGCTGATAGTATCATGAATAATTTGGTCAATTTTATCTAAAAGTGATAAATGTTTAAAAAAAGGAGATGATCTAATGGCATGTGTGAATTTAGGTACAAAAAGGTAATGACGAATAATGGTAAAAGCCGATTGAATGTTTATTTTGTTTAAACGATCTGAAACAGCACAAAAATTCTCAATGTGCAACTTTGTATTGGACCTGTCGAACCTATGCTAAACGCGGTTAATGTTCTAGTCACTTTTACCAAAGCAATTTATGTAAGTCACAATTTTGTTGTAAGAAACTGCGACTCTTATTACTTATTAATCTTATTTATTATATTTTTATAATAAAGATATACAGTTTCAAATGCCTAAGTGCCAAACAGAAGCAAAAATATGCCAAATGTTATCTAAGTATATTTATTGATCAATATAATTTTAATTGAAACTCGTTAGAACTGTGGTGTGTCTTGTCGCAGTTGTCGCCAACAATGTACTTACTCCTACCGTTCCCATCGATGCACCTCATGTAACACTAAACCACATGCAATTTAAGTTAGAACTTCAGCGATACACAATTTAAGTTTTAATACTCTATTACGTTTAAAGTTAAAGCTAATTAATAAATTAAAATTTCCTATCCTACCGTTCTGAACATTCAACAATTTAAGTTTGCGACATAATTAAGTATTGCAGTATTGCAGTTATATATGTTAAATGACAGCGTCTAGACTGATGAGAATAGATATTTCTATGAAAAGGCTGTATGTGTATTTGAAAACGCTTTTAGCGGATAGTCGGTCTAATAAAAAATGAGTAGATTGATACTGTCTACTTTAATTGGTGTTGAGAGGGGCGTGCGGATTTCCTAGCAGAATCCAGCATCAGTGTAGTGACGGCAAATAATGGACTAGTTTAGTTTACTTTAACGTTAATTTATTCCATAAAATCTTTGTGATATTTTTTCATCCAACAGTGAAATATGGTAAAGCTTTTACAGATTGGTGATTTGAAAATAACTTTGACATTTAAAATAAAATTATAAGCAATTAATATAATCTCTTTCATGATTTCATTTCTTTTTGTACGTAATTCTCCATCTTACCCTAGATTAGATTAGATTGTAATATAGGTACTTATTTTAAAGTATTATTTGGGTTCTGGGTACTTTCCTGTGCTAGTTCTAGCCCCTATCCCTTTTTTTCGTACCTTGTAAATACTTAGTATAATAATGTTTTTTGTAAATAGATTATTTTTATTTAGTTTTAAGTAGGTACTTTTCCGTAATAAAGTTTTATCAAAAGATATTTTTATATCAAAAACACCAAGTTATTTTTTGAATTATACAAATAAAATGAAATAGGAAATGACTATACAAACACTAAATTACTAAGAACTTTATGTACTCGTTATTTTTATTTATTTTATGAAACACACAAACTAATTAAAAGCTTGTCTTTCTGTACGTAATTACGATGTTGATTGTACGAGTAGTTATGTACCGAGCTTGCTTGCAGAAATCTAATTAAGTTACATTACAACTTCGTTAGAGTCGCAGTTGCATACAACAAAATTGTGTGCAGTGGCTTACATAAATTGCTTTGGTAAAAGTGACTAGAACATTAACCGCGTTTAGCATAGGTTCGACAGGTCCAATATAAAGTTGCACAGCACATTGAGAATGTGAGTTTGAAAATACAATCGTGTAACAAGTTCTAACTTGTTGAACACTAAGTAAGGAAAGCTTTATATTAATTTTATTTCGTGCGGAGCTAGCTAATTGCTAGCTTCATTCAGAATTAGGAAATGATGAGGAACTTTGACCATTATCTGGTACACAGTTAGATTAATGAGGAACGTGACTTGCAGATTGGCTTTCACAGCTGGCTGTACCTATGTGCACGTCAGACCCGTACGAGTAGCGCCCGCAGTGTTCTGAAACGATACGATGTATCCAGAGTCAAGTACGGCACCAAGGCATGTCGCTATGAAACGGTGTTCTAGCGCCTCACATAATGAGGTATGTTGCCATTCCGCACAAACAGCCCGTATGGGTCGCCCAGACAGCTCTGAAACCAGCCTAAGATAATAATTCTTATATCAATATAGGTACTCAATTTAATTATCCTTGTGACCGAGAGGGGTTTTTCTTGGAGGTCATTATTGTTATAGAAGTACCTAATCATTTATCTATTATCGATAATATTATATTCAAGTTTGGAAACTTCTCTACCTATACCCTACTTCTTTGAATGGATATTTATTGGAGTTGTCCTATTTATTCTGTATGACATTACATAATGGCTGAACCAGCGAGCTATCGACCGAACCGACGACGAAACTAACAAAAACATGATTTGTATTGTTTTTCAGTCTTGGATATTCTCACGCAATAAAGATTCTATCAATATAAGAGATATTTGAAAAAATAAATACCTAAATACATTTTCCCAAAGAAACATGTCAAATTCGAGTTAGTCTCTATGGGATATTGCGCGAGAATAGCTCTCCTGTGGAACTACACATTCGACTAACCGATTTCGATATCCCTGTCAAATGTTTAAAAATGACAGCGGCCATTATTTTTTTTCAGAACTGGGCTATTTAGACTTGAATAATAATAAATAGTAATAGTTTAGCCTAGTAAGTACCTAACTTGACGTTTATTTAAAATGTATATATATTTACAGTTAAAAAATAACCACTATCACCAACTTTGTTACCAGGGTTCATCGTTATTAAACCTGTTAATTTGGAAGGAACGGAAAAATCATGTTCAGCGTTCAATATTCTGCCACAACGAAACTCTTATCTTGACTTTATTTATTGAAAATTTTTGTTTCATGCTGGATAAAACTATTCATAACAAAATGTGCATCTACTAGGTACAGGTTTTCTTTAAATTAAATATTTTTCTTCGTCATTGATGCAGCAGAAAAAGGTATATATTGGTTTGGCAAAGTAAAAAGTTCATAAATATGCAAAATTTTAGTTTATTCTAGCCCGGGTAGCTGCAGCTTCCGAACGGATTGATTCCATTTTCTGTTACCATAAGGCAAGGAGTTAAAATTTTTAAATTATGTTTTGGTTAACTTGATTTATGTAAAAAAATAGAAAATCTCTTAGTTAACGAACACAAAGTAAGTACATATGTCCGTTATTTGTAGGTTTCATAAGCACCCCAGTGTAGGTGTGGTCTTGTTAAAAATAGAAATAAGCTTTTTTATGTAATACTCAATCCAATTATCAATTCAAAAGGAAACTCAAATGGACATCTTCCTCGGTGGCGCAGCGGGAAGTGTATACGACTGCTGTGCAAGAGGTCCCGGGTTCGATTCCCGGGTCGGGTGAAAATGTTATTGGGCTTTTCTAAAATGAAAATCCAGTAGGTATTGAGATTTTCCCGGAGTTTGGTAAACAAATGTTCCCGGTTGATGACAATAGGCTCGCCCCCTATTTCATGGAACCAAACATAGCTGACGAAATGTGGGTGTGAAACACCTCTGCCTACCCCTTCGGGGAAAGAGGCGTGATGCTATGTTATTTTATGTCAACTGGACATACATACGACAAACCGACTGCTGATGTGTGAAAAATGTGTACAAAACCAATATCACATAGAATACAATATAATCTTCGAAGCCGTCATATACCTATACAACGACATAATTACAACAACAATAAATAATTTTTTGGTATAATTTTATATGATTGATTTGTTTTCTATTTAATAATCACACGGATTTAGCGTCACAGTATTAAATACCCATGTGACCGAGTCAGATAAATGGATAAAAAAAGTATATACCAGATAAGTAACCTTGTTATGAAATTGTAATTAGATCAAGTGCGTTGTAATCATGGTATTTCATCAGCATGTTAAACATAATTTTTGTTTTACGATGTATAATATTTTCCCCAGAAATTCAAGGAAAGGGAAGAAGGAAATAAGTTTTGTCTAACAATTAACATTACCCAAAAAAATACAATGTAGGTATACCAAAATAAGAAACGTGTACCAAAAACCGTATGTCTAGCATTATCATAGCATCACGCCTTTTTCACGAAGTGGTAGGCAGAGGTGTTTCACACCCATATTTCGCCAGCTATGTTTGTTCCCATGAAATAGGTGGCGAGCCTATTGTCACCAACCGGGAACATTTGTTAACCAAACTCCGGGAAAATCTTAATACCGGAATTTCAGGATAGAAAAACCCAATGCAATTTTCACCCGACCCGGGAATCGAACCCGGGACCCGGGACCGCTTGCAATGCAGTCGTATACACTTTCCGCTGCGCCACCGAGGCAGAAACGTATGTCTAAGTTAGTAAAATCGAATATCAAATAAATCATCATCATCATTTCAACCCCTGAATTACCACTGCTGGGCACGGGTCTCCTCCAAAGAATGTGGAGGGAATATAGCCTACTATACCACGCTGGCTTGTTCCGAATTTTCCTTTTCTTACAGTGCTGTTGTCTGAATAAGTCTTTTAGTCGCCTTGTACGACACCCACGGGTTGAGATGGGGTAGTGACATTATGTATTCTTAATCCGTCACTACACGGATAGTCAAATAATATAAGTATGTGTAGGTAATAAATGTGCACCAAATTAAGAAAATATTTACCAAATAAATACGAATGCGACCCAAATTTGATTATACTTGCGGGTGATTAAATTCTGTTGTCGTTTTTGGGCGGATCCGACCAGGATAAGTGAGGCTAGAAGGCTAACTGTAACAGTCTTAGTATCTGTAATTTTTTTATATAAAACTGTGTTCTTATCTCGTCATCACCATTAGATAAACAGTTAGACATATACAGTTAAAAGGATAAACATAAGAATACAATTTTAAAAGACGCTCAATGTGACATAATTTATCTTACAAGTAGGTACATTATCATAAAATATGGCATAGATTAAATTCGCTGTGTTTTTTGCAATGAAATGAAATTCGCTATAGCTGTAGTACACTTACTTATTTATATCTTATAAATTTCCTGACAAGTAATAGGTATTCTACACGGTTATAAACTTGCGTCCCAATAGTGACCTTGGTGGGAGCTTGGTTGCCATGCGGGTAGTTTGTATGACATTTGGTTTACAACAGCCAACTACACGGTTGGAATCCACCAAGGGCACCTCTGTGGAAGGCAGATTTCCAACCATGTAGCACAGCTTTTAGATCAATCGAGTTTCCCAAAATAGCTTTGGTATCTTTAGATACCTTTGATATCATACTAAATTATATTAAGCTCCATCAATTGTATTTTTTTTTTACAATCTTTTATGCATATAAAATATGCTTAATAGCTTTTTGATTTATTAGTGTTGAAAGTTGCGTTATATTGGTCATTAAATAAATGCCAAAATTTTTCATGAAAAATTCATACTATATGTTGCATATCGATACCTATGCTAACCCACCCCTGCCTTCTAACATATTTCTTTTTTTATATAAAACTTCGGATTATTTTTATGGTGGGCTTTCAAATCGGACAGCATCAGCGTTATTCAAATATAATCCGTATCAAAGTAGTAATAAATTTAGTAATCGCTTACATGATACGGGATGTTGATGATCGTCACCATATCGTCCTCAGTATGTGGATAGGAAGCTACGGCATCAAATTCAAAGTGCTCTCGGCGGCGGTATTTAATAATGTCATCTTCTACTGAATCAAATTCTCGAGTCTGGTAAAGTCTGAAAATAAAAATTTGAGTTTTTGTATTAATTACATAATACGAATCAACCCGCACTAGGTCAGCGTGTGTGGATTATGGTCTAAACCCTCTCAGTTCTCTAGATTGAGCAGAGGAGACCCAAGGACAGCTGTGGGACATTAATGGGTTGCTGATAATAATGAATACGTATTAACAGTGGCAACATGAAGCCCACCGAAGGATGTTAATCTATAGTAATATTATAAACAGGAAAGGATAATATAATTGTATTTTTGTATGTAACGAAAAAACTTAAGAACTACTGGAGCGGTTTCAAAAATTCTTTCACCGTTTGAAAGCTATATTTTCACCGAGTAACATTACATAGGCTATAATAATAGGTATATGTAGGTAACATCACGTCATCTGTGGCTAAACAAAGAACAACGCGGCGACGGAAGTAAAGCCCCGCGCGTCTTCTAGTATTTCATAATTTAGAAATCTTTGGTCTATGACAAACAAATTTTGAAAGTTTGCTGAAATTACGAATCTACTATTTTTACCGAATTGCTCCGAAATGATTTATAAGCGAATATAAAATAGTTTAAAATTGTATAATTATTCGGCTATCATTGCTTTTCTGTCAACCATTACTATGTCAAACAGAATTCGCGCTATTCGTGTCTTTTTTAATTAAATGTCAATCACAACTACAGCTCACAACTACGGCTCAGTTGATTATATTGGCATCGGCTTTTAAATGAAGGGTGACGCTGGAACACTACAGCTTTGAGCACATATAAACACTTTATGCAGCGTGGCTGTGATGTTGTCACTCAAACCTTAAAAGGCTAGGAACTGTCACTACGTTTTTTTACTCGAATAAAATTCAGCAATTTTCCTACGTTTCCCCTTTTCTCTGTTATCAATAAACATAGACACAGTAATAGAGTAGGCCAGACGATTGATTGGCGTCCCACAGATACGATTCAATTCGCCAGACGTATCCTAATGAGTTAAATAGCCAATTGCCCATCTGGACATTAGTGCGCTATTGTATATGACCTAATGGCGTGTTCCAAAACAACATGATTAAAAAAAATATAACGGTTAGAATTTAATCGAGTATAAAAGCATTTATAAATATGCTACTACTTACTTATATATATAGGGTCCAGTTTCCTCTAAGACTGGTACAGCACCCTCTAGGTAATCCGCTGAATTTGTGAGGTTAAAAATTCTCACTGTGAAATTAAGTGGGAACGGTACCTCTTCGAATCTTTCCAACTGAATTGTATCAGATTTTAATACTGTCTCCTAAAACAAAATGGGGATAATCTTATTAACTAAATTTTAAGTGTTATACTTGGTGAAATGATAGTTATAAATAAAAACAACATTGGATCATTGGATGACGTACTTCATAATTAGGTAGTAGGGACACAACGAAAAAGTAGCGAGACAAACGGGGATGAACTCAACAGAATATTAAAGCACCCGCAAAAATACGGTCGGATTTATCCATAGCTAACCTATGATGGAACTGAAAAAGCTTTTATTGATTTTACCGCTCTGTACAGGATTAAAAGGGCCATGAAACAGGATAGTACTCTGTTAGAGCAAGATTATCTACTGTAAATGTACACACATGCGGTATGGAAATGCATCGCAGATGCACTTTCTACAAATCTACCTATTGTTATTCAAGTCATGCTCGCACTAATAGTGGCAAGGCGGGAAATCTGAGTACAGGAATTAATTCTGTTTTCCTGGGAATACATAATACTGGTATTATGTGCAATACGAGATTTCAATGTGTAATAACTAGATAGATGCGATTTTGTAGAGAGCAATTATTCGATTTCTTGCATTCTTGGATTGAAGATTATTTTTTTCTGATTTCCTAGCCATCCCGTTACCTTCCTAACTGAAATTAGATTTCTGTCGAGTCTCGTCGATGCAAGATTTAATCCATTTTATCTATCTATTTTAGTCCAAAGGCGTAAATAGAAGCGACGGTTGACAGCGTTTAACTGTAGAGAGATAGGATATTATTATTATGTGACTATTGCTTGCAAAAATTGAGCAATTCGCACTCTCTACGGAAGATTATGAAGAAGAATGTCTATGCTGACAATTAGAAAGGGCTTTTCGTAAATAATATAGTATTGTTTCTTGACAACAGTGAGCAAATTGTGCACTACTACGTCTCAAATTGAAACAAACAAATTTCTTACAATCCTAGAGACCAGATGGAGATTGATGCTTGTGGTATTCATCATCTCAACCCCCAAACGTCCCACTACTGGGCACGAGTCTCCTCCAAAGAATATGGAGGGAATTCACACTATACCACGCTGGCCAAACGGGTTGGTATAGGGTTTGTTTCCAATTTTTGTCTGCATAAAGTTACTTTCTCCCTTGGTCGCCTTTTACGACACTCACGGGTTGAGATGGGGTAGTGACATTATCACTACTTGGATAAACCGTGGTATTTGTGAGCGTCTAAATCATAATAACAACATAGTAGGTACCTACGCTACGCTTTATTATATTTGATTTTGCTGATTAATCTCAGTATGCAAAAATAATGGCAATTTCTCCATCTTTAGCAATTGTCACTCGAAATAGAAAATAGTAAAGAGAAACCTCAAAGTCCCTTAACCAAGGTGAGGCCTCCAGCAGTGGTCGTCACTGGACTGCTATGATGATAATGATGAAACAGAAGTTTTCTTAAATTAATACATATTATTTACAGGGAAATAATGGCCCATTTTTAAAAAGCAGGGTAGAAGCATCTCCTAAAAGAAAAATTGCATTGATCATCTCATCTCGCTTGGAACATTTTATTTATTCTCTTATATAATGGACAACAGAACGTTCATTATTTTCATGAACATTAAACAATTCTAGGAGTGTTTTTGTACAAGATTGTCCGAGGAAACAGGTAGTACATAAATGCACGGGTAAAGTTAGGTATTGAAGAAAAAGAGCCACTGGCGCTGAGTATTTTTAATTATTTATCTATTAAATAATAAAAGCAACACCCATTTTGCTTTGTACTTACTGCGTATTCGAGTAAAATTGCAACCCGCAGTTTTATAGAAAAAAGTTGTAACTACGAGTAATCGTCCATGTACAAATCGTTACTAATTGGAATAAAAATAATAATCTAGGAAATAGTTTTACGTAAATTAATTTCTACAGCGTTGTGTAGTATGTTTAAAAAAGATGGTAATATCAAATTTGTGATTATTTTTCATTAAATTGCTATGTCTGCTGCCGATTTATCATTAGGTGATTTTATTTTTCTTTACTAAATCCTATCGCAGTCTACTTGACGTGAATCGTAACTTCTTGAACCGTTTTCTAAGCAACATAGTTCGTTAATTAGAAGTCCCCGTATAGAGAGGTAGTTATTATGATTTAGAGTACTCTTCACGTTTCGTCTAGATGATTTTCTGCAATGTTCTACGTACTCTAGAACAGTGTTGGGCACATTTTAATTGCAATTAACAATTAATGATTTAATTGCATGTTAATTGCCACTAACAAAAATAATTAATTGTAATTGTGGAAAATCACTTTAATTTGTTATTTTCTACAACTATAATTTATAATTGTTAGTTATTTGGTTCAATTAACAAGCAATTATTAATTATTTGTTAATTGCAATTAAAATGTGCCCAACACTGCTCCAGTACAATAGTTTACATAAATGCACCACTAAAAGCTTATGTTATGTACTTTATTTTCCGACACCATTCGTTGAGTTTTATCTTACATTCCTATGAACTGCCTTCTAAAGGCTTCGTGGCTTCTTTTCGATCAGTGACCTATTTGTAACTGCTTGAACAAATATTTGATTCCACACGTAGCGCTGACTTACCTAGTGAAAAGAGTGGGTGCTTCGGTACTATTGCCCCATAGTATTATGCTATAGCTTAACCAAGAGTAAGCGTATGCATAGTAGGTCACCAGAGCAGTTTTTTGGTCTGTAGTTTCTTTTTACTTCTCTTAGTGCATATGAAAAAGTTGATAATTTTCCTCGGATTTTTTTTATAAGTGTTTCAAATTAATATTTGTGTCTATAGTTAAGCCTAGCAAATTATATTCTTTTACTACTTGCAAATTGTAGCCGTCAAAACTGATGTCTAAATTTAAAGGCGTCGGTGTGGGTGGAAAGGTATAATTTTTGGTTTTTGAAAAGTTTATTTCTGAGTTATTTTTTTTCATCGAGTCTGTTGTAATTGTGAGTATCAGTATCGGTCACAGAACAGAGATAGGTACTACTTTCATTGTTCTGTGGTATCGGTCTTACGAGATACGAGCAGGGAAATGTCATCTGCAAACATGACACAGGGTCCCTCTATGCTTTTTGGCAGTCCGTTGATATAGATTAGGAATAATAAACATCCTATCACGCTGCCTTGGGGAATGATGCATTTATGGGTTTAATGTTTGATTGGATTTTTATTATTTAATGACTATTTTATCTGCTTTTCAGTTATATTATTTTAATAAATTGTCCCTAAGTATGCACAAATCTAATGGCTATGGTTTTCACAAATCTAATTTAATACAATTTATACCAAAAAAATACATTTGCAACCCAAAAAAGCTAAATATTCACCAAAATCTGTTACTCTATTTTCGAATTCAAAAAAGGAGGAGGTTATATATAAATTAAAAGATGAAACTACCTGTCCGACTGATTTAATAACGCACAGACCAAACCACTGGGTCTGTGTTCTTCAAATTTCGTACTCAGACTCCTTATGGACCATAGACGCGCACTAAGAAGATATTTTTAGTTGCCACCCGCGGCTTCACTAATGCGGTATTTTCCCTTCTTAATGGTTCGATGTTTAGAAAAAAACCTTAATTACCCATATCATAAAAGAAAACATACATATATAAATATATCGCCTAATAAAAAAAATGCAAAAAAAAACTTGTAATATTACATTTTAATTTTAGTATATTATTATGCCATACAAAATAATGTACCCCGCCTGTTTGCCATCGGCAAAAATCAAAAAAAACACTTTTGGGTTTCTACTCATGTAAGCAATAGTTAAATGTAAGTAATTCCTTGTAATAAGTGTGTAAAACAGTTTTAAACTTTTACTTACACTGATTATTGTGTTTTCGATGACATTGGGTATAACAACGAAGCTAAGGACACAACTAACAACTACTAAGATGGCTCCAACAGCAACTGTTACACCGCTACATACAATGCCACACATTTTTCCTAAAAATAAAATTATTTAAAACGCCTGATGGGCCTGACCGCAGGCTACTACTACTTGATTGTGATTGCGATTAATGTTGACATTGTGAACGTATATCTTTTTGTGATAACGCTATCCAAGATTCCTAATTAGGGTTCTGTATTAGCAGATTATTTTGATTGATATACTCGTACGTAGGTACACCTTAGACTGAGTGCACAGGTTGGTGGTTTACGTAGCAAACGCTTATCGTATCGTGAGTGTTATGCAAATTGTATCTCATATTTTAAAATGAACGAGGAATTAGTTAATTACTACAAATAAGCGAAGTCGAACCTTATGACGAACTACTTAGTCTTGATGGCACGATGCGGTGCGGCTTATTGGAATCTTTGCGGGTGGCTGATTGTAGAATGACACAGTATTAATTACGATACGTATCATCAATTGGACACACATTCTCAAATTTAGTGCCGATTAACTTGTGTCTGCCGATAGATCTTTCTAAAAAGTCTTTTTCGTTTACACCGTTCATTTCCTACACTTAATTGAGTAAATTATTGATGATTTAAAGCAGCTAAATAAAGCTGGTGGATAGCTTCGTAAAAGATAAACTGACACTTAGAAAGAGCTAAGACGATTGTACACATTACAGAGCATTTTGACTATATTGAGATGGATTTTATGAGGATGGGGTAAGACCATTTTCCAATTAAAATAATTTCTTTGTTTTAATTTATTCTTCTACTCCTACCATCATGTAAAGAAGCGATTTTCTCGTATCGAATAGTTTACAGAGAGTAGCATCGTATTAGATGGTTAGTCATAATGTGGTCCTTGTAAATAAATAAATAAAATGTAGTCAATAATACGCCACTGAATGAACAACTATTAATAGGTATAGCTGGTAAAAGGAGGGTGAAATTAAATTAAAGATTGGAAATTGTATTTCTGATAAAGTCTGCGTCTGGAAAATATGTAGTTAGAAGGATTAACGCCAATTGAGTGGAAATTTCTACGAAAAATGTTGTTAACGTAGAACTAGGCGTCGACGTTGGAAATATATATGATATATTATTTTGAGTGTAAGTAGGTACTAGTTTATTTTCTAGGAGCAAAATATGAAGAGACGCTCCTAGAAATTAATTTCAGAATCTTTTGAAGGAAATCTCCGGAGAAGTCACATTATTTAAAATAATATTTTTGAAAGTGACGGCCAAACATTTGCGTACGGCAAAAAATTATCCGTGATTTAGCTTCAATGATTTCTCATATAACTTATATGAAGTTTGAAATTAGCAAAAAAATTACCAAGTACTTCGATTCTATTCGGCGGTCGGAGTTTTATTTTTGTAACAAGTCGTGGTAAGCCGGAGTTGACGCCCCTGTAATTGGCTGTCGATTTAGCAGCAGAAATGTGTAGTTACGAACGACCGGCGGGCGCGCTGTGAATAGTTATATCCGGGTTGGGTTATTGCGATTTTCCGCAAAATACTCAAACCGTTGGTATAGGGTATAACTACTATACCCACGTTTCGAGTATTTTACACCTTATGCAGGTGAAAATTCAAAAAATATTATAATTTTTTTGGATTTTTTCCTTTTTTAGTGACATATATACTTATCTACTGAATATTCATGTAGTATTTATCTCCAATTTTATGATACCTTTATAAATGTTTAGTTTTGATACCGAGAGAAGTTATAGTCTGTTTATCCTATAGTAAACAATCTTGGCACGTCCATCTTAATTTAACTGTCATTTAAAATACTGCACATAAATTTGTATCATTATCAACCTAAGTATATCTTTGTCTGGGACTAGTAGATAATTTACTAAATAAGACATGTAAGGATAAACCTTTGTTAGTTTCCTAATTGCGTACTAGCCACTACAGTAGGTACATAAACTGGATTGCTAGTTGAATCGTCATGTCAGTTCGCTTCCTGTGTCTAGGTATAATTGTATAAAGCGCATCAAAGGGTCAGAATGCGGCGCCACCCAATCTGCGGCAGACATTAATTTACTGGTACCTCAAAGCGCGCATCACTGGGCTCGGGTCTCCTCTCTTCTATCTAGAGAGCTGAGAGGGTATCAATATTTATTAACTCCAAATAATTGTGGCCCACTTTCTATTGACATGTGCAATGATGCAAATTGCCAGATCAAACATACCAATTGCCCCGTCCACAGATATCTGTGGCCCCGTCAAAGCCTCGATGTTGTTTACCAATCAGGTAAGTATATTGAAATGGTTAATACAAACATTAGTGAAATGTTGTTATTGTTTATGAATTCTAAACCCATATCGGCTCAAGTTTAAATTAGGTCATGATTAATAGGTGTTCTACACGGTTATAAACTTGCGTCCCAACAGAGTGACTTTGGTGGGAGCTTGGTTGTCCGCGTACTTAGTTTGTATGAAATTTGGTTTACAACAGCCGGCTACACGGTTGGAATCCACCAAGGGCACCTCTGTGAAAGGCTGGTTTCCAACCATGTAGCACAGCTTTAAATCAAAATATGTAAGTAGGTTCTTGATTTAGCAAACCATATAAATTAAAATTAGGTATGGGTAGCCATCTTTTTGACAGCAGCTAGTACTCGTACCAAGGTATTTGAAATCTTCCAATGTATCTAGATTTTAGTTTTGGTATCTCAATGCATCATAAATTCAAATTAAAAGATTAATTTTCAAGATAGGTATTTAAACTATTTCGCAAAAATGCCTAGAGCTATACTTACCTACTTAGATATTCCATAATCTACCTGTCAACATTGTTGATAATAAATATAAACACGATGATAACCGTTAATGAACTACATAATAAATACATATGTTTTATTGGCCTCAATACAAATATTTAATTTACCTACTATCAAGGTATAATTTAACCAATAGTTAATCACACCAGCCCCCTGATTCTGAGTTGTCGAAAAATTTTGGCCAGAACAGTCACTTTATTTAAAGTTAAAAAAAAAATAATGTTAGAGAAATAGATAGTTGAAGAAAGAAATTATACACTAATCAGTTTTTAATTTTCTATACAGTAAACTATTTTCGAACATTAAATAACGTAAGCCGTAAAAATACGTCGTTCAAGTGACGTTAAGTACTATCAGGGAAGTCACTCCCCGCGGTGCATTAGGGTAAACCCGGGATAGATGCCCTAGTTAAGGAAATAGTCTTATAACTTTAATACCAAACGTATTCGTAGAGAATATCCCTATGATATAGTTAGTTTAATCATTCATAAAGCTTTAGAATGTATATTTATTTACGTAACTATCACTGGGTTAGCAGAAATTAAGTTCTTGCGAGACATGTTTTTTGGGATAGATGCCTACCGGCTTGGATAGATGCCTCACTATTAAATCATTTGGAAGGATAGATGCCCTTTATAATAAAACAACAAGAATAAGTTATCACAATGTAACATTTATTTTTCTTCTGATAAAGATAACACAAATTCTAAAAGAAAATAAGTTGACCCTTAACTATATAGATTACAGATGCATCTCTTTAACAAAAATATTTTTAATCACTAAGTCAACTTTTATAGAAATAGCCCTAAGAAAATAGTAACATCTTTATTTTATTTCATTGACTCCCAGTTCTTTTTTCTCCATTTCTTCAAATGCTTTCTGCAGCTGCTCCGTAGTCCATGATATCACTCGAGCTTGTACACCCTTCTTCCTTTTGTATTTTCTTGGCATCACCTACAATAATCAAAGTAGTTTTGGTTAAACACTTTATAATCACACATACACACACTCTCACACACACGTACACACAAACACACACACACCCTCGTCCTGATGTCCTGCGGATGTCATATCAATTGACATCCTTATATAGTAATTAGATACATACATATTATAAATACATTACAGTCAAATACAGAACTCTAAATAAAATCATTGTCATCACACAAAGTTTGTCCTGGATGGGAATCGAACCCTCAACATCTGGCTTAGCATCCAGGGTCTCTAACCAACAGGGCAATCACAATGTAATATAAATACACTTCTTCAATACTTTAACACGGGTTTTACAGTATAGAGGGATATATGCCCCTAAGGGCGTCAATCCTTCTAAATTTTGGGGCGACTATCCTTTACGCTAGGGATAGATGCCTTTTTGAATTTTAATTAAAGTAAATGTAAGAAATCAATGATTAACTCCTAAATGTGTTTTCAATGAACCAATGTATTAACACAATTAAAATAAAATATAATACATTACTACTTCACTAAATAGGGAGCAGTCTATACTTACGTTTTTTAGTGTTTCGCGCTCGTCGCGTCCGTTGCGGATATATTGGGGCACACACGCGATACACGTCTACTCTGCACAATAGTTTACGCATCCCTGAGGTGAGGGGTGCACATGGCGCATGTTTAAACTATGCACTTGCTGTGAAGTGTGTTAGAAGTTGATTTTTTAAAATCGAGGCGTCTATCCGAGCGCGGCATCTATCCCGGTTTTACCCTACCTAAATATGTAGAACAGGCTTTTTTGTTAAGTTAATAATAGTACTGGGTATAATATTTAGTTTTAAGAATTTAATATAGATATATAAGTAGGAAAAATATCAAAGAGCGTGTCTCGCTAACAACCAATTTAGCTTGGCAAGTAAAATTAATTGTTACTTAACAAAAAAAAACTGCAGACTGCCTCGTGTGTCTATACCACTACTCTGCAACAGTTCCCGGGCTCGAAACAGGTCAGTATAGCAAACAAAGTTGGATTTTTCAGCTGTGTCTGAAATTGTATCAGATTAACCAATGGTAATAGACTCTCTTCCTATTAGGTACACACTTAAAATAGTTGACTAAATGTAGCAAGTACATCACCTACAGGTGAGGTTGTTGATGTACTTCTGCTTACCCCTTCAGAGAGTTAAGGCGTGATGCCTTAAGGCACTTAAATATAAAATCTAATCGAATTTAATAACCATATAAAATCTATGAAACCGATGCGCATCTCTGGCGCGCCACGCCAAACCACGCCACAGCAATTCTTCGCCATTAAGGTTATGATAAGAAACTAAGAATATGTCGAAAAGGTTCTTGTGAAATTTAGAATATTTTGTATCCGCATTCTACTCTGTCTATAAAGAATCTGGCGAATGCTTGAGAGGTTGGTTCCTTGTAGCGCGACACAAGAATTTTCTGGAAAACTAAAATAACGCGAACAGGCAATGTATTTATTTTCACACCCAAAATTACCTGTCTTTACCTCTTTGTTTTTAACGAAGTTAATTAACCCGTGCACCAAGAAATATTTAACACTGGTAAGTAGATTACTTATGAGTAGGTCCTGAATTATACTCTTCTAGTGGGGTGGTAAAAATCATCATCATCATCAGCCTATACTAGTCCACCGCTGGACATAAGCCTCTCCAATTGCACGCCACTGAGTACGATTTGCAGCTACTCTCATCCAGCGTTTGCCAGCCACCCTGCGAAGATCGTCACTCCACCTAGACTGGGAGCGTCCTACAAAATTGGTAAAAATGTCTGAGTCTAATTATATTATTAGTTGCGGTTCCATAAAATTAAATAGGTAGGCTTTGAACTGTATCTAAACAATTACTCTAAGTAGATAGAGTAAAAATATTCCAATTTATACTGTATAGCCGTGTGGTGACGGGACTAAGAATACGTATGTCACCATTCCCTTTCGTTCCGGGATGTCATAGAAAGCGACTAAGGGGAAATCGCGCCATAACAACTGTGCTAGAGAAGGAAAACTCGAAACAAAACCCTGTACCAACCCGTCTGGCCAGCGTGGTAACAGTAGGCCAATAACTACCTACAAAATGAACGGCACAACAAAAAAACAGCCCCCAGTACCCGGCAGCCCCGCCAGCCCTTTTTTTTTTTTTTTTTTTTTTTACTTGGGGAAATGCCTGACGCATACCCCTCGGTCTTGGGGAAAGAACCGAGGGGTTATGTGGGGCTCGCACCCACTAAAACCCCAAGGTGTTCCTCTCGTCGCGCTCTGCTGTGGTCACGGGAGCGCAGGAACATTCGTCCGCGACCACAGCGACGATGGCCCGCTACGGGCCCCCTCTCTGCCGGAGCTCGGCTCCGGCGGTGACGTGCGGGAACACGCACACGTAACCAGAAAACGCTCGCGGTCGACTTTCCCCAAAGTCGACCGGTCCTGGCGTGGCGGACGCGCTCAGCCGGGCGCGTCCTCTTCTCGGGCTTTTACGGCGGGAGGTCGCGGGCGTATGCCCGCCTTCTCCCGCCTACCCTTCGATGGCGGATCGGGTCACTGAGGGCATCGTCTTCCCTCTGCCGTTCCGCCTCCTCCTTCTGCCTCATCACCTCTTCGCAGAAGGAGAGCACTGCTCCCCAGTTCGTCTCGCTCTCCAGCATGGCCTTCATCACTGCTGGGAGCGAGAGATCCTCGCCTATGATCGAGGCCAGTGCAGCGCGCTGACCCGCCCACGCCCCGCACACCTCGAGGGTGTGCTGGGCTGTGTCCTCCGGGGAGCCGCAATGATGACAAATACATTGCGGCTCCCTCCTCGCGACCCAGCACAGGTACCTCCCGAAGCAACCATGCCCCGAGAGCACCTGCGCCAGGCGAAAGGTCAGCGCCCCACGCCTTCTTTCGGCCCATTCTCTGAGAACGGGCCGAATGGCCTCGATCGTGCGGTGACCGGCGCTCGGTTCCGCAAGCCGCTGCTGCCACCCGTGAAACAGGGCCTCTCGAGATCGGCCCCGCAGGTGGCGCAGTTCCTCCGTTGAGGGCTCTTGCCCTCGGCTGCGGAACTCAGCCGTCAGCCTGTACACGTTGGCCAGCACGATGGCCTCCAGCTCCCAAGGTGGGGCCCCCGCCAAGGCGCAGGCCGCACCGTATGAAACGGTGCGGTAGCACCTGGCCGCCCTGCGCGCCATTACCCTCTGCGGTTGTCGCAGAAGGGTAACGTTCTTGGCGCACAGGGCGTCCACCCACACTGGGGCCCCGTAGAGAGCCATCGACCTGATGACCCCCGCGTACAGGCGACGACACGACGCGCTCGGTCCCCCTATGTTGGGGAGCAGGCTGCTGAGAGCCAAGGCGGCGCTGGTGAGTCGCGGCACCAGCCGTCGGAAGTGCTCCTTGAACGACCATGTGCCATCCAGAATGAGACCTAGATAGCGCATGGCCGCTCCCACCGCTATGCTCTCACCGCTCAGGATGAGCTGGGCCCCGGGAGGTGGCTTCCTCCGGGGTCCGTGAAAGCACAGCGCTTCCGACTTATGTAGGGCCACTGTTAGGCCCAACCGCCTTATTCGACCGACGACATGGGCGGCTCCCGCCGTGGCGACTAACTGCGCCTGACGGAAGTCCCGCCCACGGGCCGTCACCAACGTGTCATCCGCATAACACGTCAGTCCCACGCCGGGAAGGTTGCTGCCGCGGAGCACCCAGTCATAGGCGATGTTCCACAGTAGGGGTCCAAGCACCGACCCCTGGGGAACACCGCACGACATCCGCCTTTGGCAGCGACCCTCCTGCCCCTGGTACACCACAACGCGATCTCGCAGGTAATCAGAGACGGTGCCGCAGAGGTAGGGAGGCAACCCATGATAGAGGAGTGCCTCCCTAATACACCCAAAGGGTATCGAGTTGAAGGCGTTGGCGATGTCAAGGGACACCGCCAACACCACCTCGCCTCGCGACACCGCCTCACCCGCGATCTCCCTCACTTTGAGGATCGCGTCGACGGTGGACCTACCCCTGCGGAAACCAAACTGGTTGTCCGACAGGTCGGGGCCCTCCGTCGTCATGTGCCGGACTATGCGGGAAGCCACTACCCTCTCCAGTAGCTTCCCGACCTCGTCCAGCAGCACTATCGGTCGATAGGACGACGGAGAGTCGGCTGGGCGGTCCCCTTTACGTAAGAGGACCAAACGGCCCGTCTTCCACATTTGTGGGAAACGCCCTTGCTCCAGGCAGGCTGAGAACAGCCTGCGGAGTCTACCAGCCCCGCCAGCCCAGGCCAAGGTAGCAGCGTGGGTTATGGCGGGGCAGGGGGTGCTAAGTAAAGTATAACCGGCCACTATGCTTTGCGTTTGTGGACTATGAGAAAGCCTTTCGGTGGAAACATGGGCAGTGCTACAGGTAGAGATGCCGAATTGACCATCGGTATATCGAGGTGCTGAGGTGTTTGTACAGAAGCGCCACCATGTCAGTTCGTTTCTAGGATCACAGCTCGAAACATATCCAAGTGCAGCGGTACGGTCCGGTCAGGTAGGTCCAACTTCGAGAAAGAGGTTAACCGCCGAATTTAACTCGGATGGGCAGCGTTCGAGCACTACGCGCTATTTTTTCGTCCACAATACCCCAATGTTTGAAGACAAAAGTCTTCAACCAATGTGTGTTGCTAGTGATGACTTATGATACTGAGACGTGGCCGCTAACTATGGGACTCATTAGAAAGCTCACTGTCGCTCAGCGAGCCATGGAAAGGGCTATGCTTGGAGTTTCCCTGAGTGATCGAATCAGAAATGAGGAGATCCGCAGGAGAACTAAAGTTGCCGACATAACTCGCCGAATAGCATCGCTGAAGTGGCAGTGGGTAGGCCACATAGCTCGCAGAACTGATGGCCGATGGGGCAAAAAAGTTCTCGAGTGGCGGCCACGTATTGGAAAGCGCAGCGTGGGGCGGCCCCCCCGCCAGATGGACCGACGACGTAGTAAAGGTTGCGGGTGGCCGTTAGATGCGGGCGGCACAAAATCGCTCGTTGTGACGGAAATTAGGTGAGGCCTATGTTCAACAGTAGACGTCGTTGGGCTAATATAATGATGATGATACTCTAAAGGATTTTAAAATCAATAATAGACATTGCTCCAAAATAATTTTGGATCAGTGCTGCCATCTGTACAAAGTTTCAGGTACTGTTTTAGTTCCCATCATGGAGGTTAGAGGGCGTTCTTCTGCCAGTTATTGACCGGTGGTCACGGAGGCATTATAGGTGTGTCCTAGTTAAGCTCCGCCTCCTCACCCTACTCATACCACTGATTTCCAGTTTCAACAACAGCTAAAATTAGCTTCAACACCCTATGATTTTTTTTGAATCCCCCTTTTCATAGAAAAGTATCTACTTAAATTAATTCAAATCTATTTTAGGATTCCTTTTAACTATAGGTACAGAAAATTTATAGGTGCAGAATGAAATCTTCCACAGCCGTAATTAGATACAGATCTAGTAATGGGACTACGAGTAGGGTTACCATATCTCAGGATTTTCAATAAAACACAGGTTACATTTTAAAGATCTCTTTAATTAAAAGTTAAACAATCTAAAATAATCTTTTTTGGGTAACAATTGAACAGTTAAAATCTATACTTATTTATCTAAATAAAACAAACTAAAAATAATATTCTTTTGGTAACAATTGCAATTAAAATCAATACTTATTTATCTAAGTATGTAAGTTGCGTGCAAGTTGCAACGCGTGAGCTAGAGCTGCAGTTTATAAATCGATAATAATACGTTTTTAATAGAGAATTTAAATAGAGAAAATTCTCAAACTGTATAAAATCTCAGAACTTTTCCATGGAAATCACGCTTTTTCTCCGGTCTTTTGATTTTTACATCTGGTAACCCTAACTACAAGAAACAGTTCTCCGAGGAGATTAAACAGGAACTTCACCAACTTACCTAGTTGGCACCGTTAAGCTTGCTGATGCCTTGCTGTACCTATGGTCTAAGACGATAACCTAGGTAAGTATATATCTGCCTGTCACTTTAATAATATATATTGAGACACCTACACTGACCAGACAGATTATAACAAAGTTATTTATAAGTGCCGCTTTTGGAATAAAAACTGAAAAGAAGGAAACATAAACCTAGAATAGTTTCTATTCATGTCAGATGTTGCGAAAGTAAGTAGGTAATTCTGTTTATAGGTACCTACTAATATCTATTTAGCTTTTACTGCTAAACCACTAAATCAATTCACGTGAAATTTAGGTAATATAAGTAGGTCCTAGTCATTATAGGTACCTATATACCTATGTAGGTAGTTCACGTTTGGTATAAGTTTGGACTCATCAAAATGAATCACATAAATAATTCCTAATTTGAGAGTTTTGTTAAAAGTCACCGAAGTGTTCCACCATCTACCTCGTGACTCCCTCATGATCAGCTCCAAGAAACAAAAATACCTATTGTATTGTCATGTCAATTTGCTTAACTATCAAGATTAAATTACATCGTTAGCAATGCCCCCTGGCTAGAACGGCCCCAACGTGTATGGGACGTTTGTTTCTCCCAATTAGCTACTGAAGGGCTCTGATGAATTTCGATATGGGACCATAATATAGAGCAAGCAACACCTATAATTGTCAATTTGTAAGATAATACAGATAAAATAATATGAGCACAAATCAAAACTACAATGATTAAAGATTTATTGTATAGACAGTGAAGCAATTGATCTGTTTACTACATTATGAAAGTAATTATGTTGATATCGATTAAGTATTACGTAGATAAAGATTCTTAGCGAAACATATACCTATATCTACGTACATAAAAAGATTTAACAATTGATTATGCCTCACATACCAAAAGAAAGATAAAATATTATCAGACAATCTAGGTAAATTAGTTTTTAGTAGATTTACAATGCTCAGTCTAGGGGTATAAAAAAAAATATTCGAGTCCAGTTAGTAGCTAGCTGCTGAATTGAGCAAGGTATGTGTATTGTGACTTCAAAGTATACAAGCATATATAACCATTAGGTAAGTTAAAAATCCGTGTAGTTACGGATGAACACATAACGTAAATACCCCATCTCAACCCCGACCAACCTTATGTAGACAAGAGCACAGCTAGAAAACGAAAATTCGAAACAAACCCTATACCAACCTGTTTAGGCAGCGTGGTATAGTAGGCTAAATTCCCTCCACATTGTTTGGAGGAGACCCAGCAGTGGGTCGTTTACTAGAGTTTCTAGCTTCTTGAATTGCTTGTCGTATGCAAATAGTTCAGTAGATACACGAAGTGTAAGGTAGGGGACTTCTGTGTAGCTATGCCCAATCAGACAGGTGTTCAAACTGTTACAGTCCAACTGGATGTGTGGATCCCCAGCTTCCTCATTGATATAATCGAAATTCTAAATATATCATATTTTAGAGCAAAATTTGAGCAATCATTATGTTTCAGTAATAAAATTGGTGCAATCACAACTTCGTTGTTATGAGTTGTTTTTTGTGTGTAAGCTGAAGAAACGTGTCCCTGGCAGACACATGGCCGTTAAGGCAAACCAGTGGTGTTAGGGTATTAGACTATTGTAAAAAAATTAAAGCGTAATTGGAGCAATGAGAGCTAAAAAAACTAACCATCACACTCGAATAGTTTTGAAGCTACGATCACAATACGAGTGTGCGAGCTGGAAACCCGGGTCCCTGCTCGCACAATGTTAACCAAAGTCGTGATTTTGTTTATTACTGTTAATAGGATTGTTTTAGTCGGCGCGGCGGCCTACTACAGCTAGCGGGTTGTTTTTTATTTGAATCTAACCGAAAAGCGATTGTGGCTGAATGGACAAGGGACCGGTGTGCAAATCACGCTGTCCGAGTTCGATCCCGAGCGGCAGTACCAATGTGGATTTCACTTTGTGGATTTTATATGTACCTACTAGTCAAGTGACTTACCATCTGCTAACGGTGAAGGAAAATATCGTGAGGAAACCCACATACCCTAGAAGTAATTCTATGAGTATGTCTGATCCACCAACCCGCACTAGGCCAGCGTGAGTGGATTGTGGCCTAATCCCTCCTGGTTAACAGTCAGCTCCTGTCAAGGAAAGTCTCAGTACATGAAATAAAACGCTTGAGAGCGAATTAAATTAACTCTTACCTGCCTAGCTCTTAAGCTCAAATTCGATTGCAAGAGTGTAGCGCATGGAGCGACAACGGCGAGCTTAACCACTCCCCAGCCATTATTTTTAAAATATTTGGCGGGAAAACAGAATTTTGCCTTGTCATTTTAAAAGTAAGAGACCTAGAGATTTGAAATTATGCTTCGTGGGTGCTGCAATTATACCCATTCAATTGATCTTAAAATCAACACTATAACTTAAACAGTTCGAGTAATTCACCATGTGCTAGCCCGTATAAGTAGAGCGGTAAAATTTGACGGGCTTGTTGGTATAGTGGTTAGTGACCCTGACTGCTAAGTTACAGAATACTGTTGGGGCTGCCCCGCTTCTGTAGTGCGTCAGGGATGTTTTTAGAAGCACAAGTCGATGGCTTTCATGCGATTATATGTAAAAGGATCGCATCCCTGATGCGCAGGATGAGGGACAGCTCCAATAGTCTTCTGATTGTGATAGCGGAGGGTTTTAATTGTAGCCCTATGTGGGGAAAGTGGGTGAGTGCCCAACAACCTGCTGCCAATCTAGTCTCCCTATAAATGTTCCTTGTAATAATATACACTAACATTAAATAATAGTCTCTCTATAAAGTTCCTTGTAACATGTAATAATTTATACTAACATTAGATAATAGTCTCCCTATAAAGTTCCTTGTAATATGTTATAAAATATACTAACATTAGATAATAGTCTCCCTATAAAGTTCCTTGTAATATTTAAATTATACATACCTATACTAACATTAGATTTATAATATAAGAAAGTTGTATTACACTAAGCATAATTATGGATGTTGTCCGAAATAAATGAATATTATTATTATTATTAAGCCGGAGGTCGTGGGTTTCTATCTCCACCCAGGACAAATCTTTGTGTGATGAGCATGAAGGTTTGGTCTGTCTGGGTGTAATTTATCTATAATTTGTAAGTATTAACAAAAAAAAAAGAAAAAATGTATTTAAGTAGTATATTAGTTGTTTACCCATAACAGAAGCAAGTATAATTGCTCAATTTGGGACTAGATGGCGCTGTGTGAATGTGGTAGAATATTATTATTGTATAACGTGTCCCCAGCTTACACATACATATTGGTTCGTAGCTCAAAAACTATTCGAGCTAGAGTTTGAAAAATTTGAAGCATAATGTTCCAATTTTGTTTTAAATTTTCAGTGTATGTACTATATGTTTAAGATACAGATGTGGGAGCCGGGTTCCCAGTTCGCACACAGTTTTATGTTCGTAGCTTCAAAACTATTCGAGTGTGATGGTTAGATTTTTTAGCTCTCATTGCTTCAATTATGCTTTAATTTTTTTACTATAGTCTAAAACCCTATTGCTCCAATTTTGCTTTTAAAATATGGTATACTTAGAATTTCGATTATACCAATGACAAAGCTGGGGAACTCACACATTCCGACTGGAGTTATTTTATTAATGTACCTTTTGAAATTTTTCATTATAGATTTATTATTATAACTGCATACAGTAGTTTAACTAGTTTTATATAATGTGGGTAGTCATAAATAGGTCATAAGTAATAAAAATCTCTTTTGATTGATTATAATTTATTCAAAGTAGTTCTATTACGTTTGGTATTTGACTGTAGATGATAGATGAATGATAAATGCAATTAAATCTGCAAACATGAAGAGCATGACATTGTCAATATTTGCATATCCAAAGTATTTAATTAATTTAAAACTAATTACACAAAATCAGTCATAATTTATATTCGGTATGATTCCCGCTAACGCAAATTCATATTTTAACTGCACGCGAAATAAATTGAATTTAAATAACATTATGCATTTCGTGATTAAAATAAACAGCATAGAAGAGTAAATTTACTCCCTAATTGTCAGTGGCAAAATTTATCAACAATAAACAGATAAATAACCAGCATAGGAGATCAAATTAACTAATGGCCACCATGGCCAGTTCCCACATAAAGAAATAAAAAAAAAATATAATAAAAGATAATTATGTAATAATGTTGCACTCGTACAAAACAAAATGTATGTGATCACGCATCACATTTACGTGCAGGCAAAAAATGAATTTGATAAAATCAGTACTACAGACTGAGATCACTTCACATGAAGTTTACAATGGCCTTAAAGTTAAAAAAATATCTTAAAACTAAACTCCTAACACACGATTTGTAAGATTCAGGTTCGAAACTTTAAATATTATGCTTCGATTTATTACTTGTTTACAAAAGTCACATATGTCTCATAATATACAATAATTTAATTGATATAATATACAATAAATAACACAACATTGATATTCAGAAATTTGTGCGTCAGGATCGCGGTCTACTACGTCTATTTTACATCGAAATAGTTATAGAAAGTTGCTACTAATCTTTAGATAGTTGCAACCCCGACATTTTTAAAATATACTACTTTTTAAGGTGAGGGTCATCATGTTGGCTGGTCACGTATCCAGTAAGAACAAACTGTACAAATGAATGGTTTCTTTTTAACCAATAGCTGCTTGTAGATTGCTATTGATTTCATATATCGTTTTGGACCTCATAGCTTTTAAGTTTAATAAGTTATTATTTTTTGATGCCTGAACGCCTGAAGAATTAATATAAATAAGCAACCGATATCAAATACATAATAAATATTTTATAAGAAGGCGTTACCTAATATAATATAATATTTTAACATTGTCTTGAACATTACGTAGTGTATATTTATAATATGTATATTATAAAACCGTAAAAAGAAGCCAAAAAAAATGTTAATTTGTGACATTAGTTGAGATGATGTTCTTTTTTTGTTGTTGTTATTTGACATGTCCTACTCCCCTAGACAAGTGGCAATCGTTTTCATGTATCTATCTAAATAAATTTTATATTGGTAAGTTATTTTTTTTTAACTTTCAGAACCTGAATCTTCACCAATCGTTAATCAAAAACAACTGACACATACGTACACGTACTAGAAAAATACTTAATAATAAAATGTTCAACAAAATAATCTTCATTTGGAAATGTAACATAATTTTATACATTGCTGCACTGGGACTCTTTTATAAATTTCGTTTTAAACTTACGTTAGTTAAATTGTTTTTTATGTAATAAACTGATAAAAAAATAAATGAACAAAAGAGAACAATTTAGAGCAAGATACAATTTGAATTTTAAGACATGATCATTGATCTGAAACTATACAATTATTAAGAAACATTGCAAAAATTGATTTAGTCAATATTATATCAATATATAACTTTTAAATGTCAAAGTTTAAATTCTTACAATAATACAAAATATCTTTGTCAAAGAAACTGTTATCATTATAATGTCACGCATTCTGAATAATATAGACTTAAGATTTGTATTGAGTTCAGCAGTGCACGTCATTGGGCTGATATGATGATGATGATGATAAAGATTTATCCGAAATATAATAGCAAAATACGGTTCATTCTTTTCGTATATTAAAATATAATTTTGCAATGGGGTCGAAGAAGTATAAAAATATATTTATTACCGTTATTTTAAAAGCGTGACATTACATTTTATAATGGTGTGGACTACCTTCAGTGACATATCACTAAAATCATTCTAGTTGAATCAAAATGAGCGAACCTAATACATATGAGAATTGAATACTTTTATTTAGTAACATGTATGTACAATATATTGTACATACAAAGACAGATGATTATGAACTATATTGTAATTTGTAAACTGTAAAAACACGTCGATACGTACGTACGTGTTTTACACTCAGGCCAGTTCTTGACTAATTTAGAAAATGAAAATTGTTTTTATTTTGGTTTCATTTGTAGAACAATCCGATGATTTAAGAACATTTATTATTTGTTACACTGATACAGTTCGATTGATGTTAATAATTAATTCGAACACATGTAAATAGATTGGATCAGTTTTAGTTAGATCGATTTTTTTTTATAAAGCTGAATAAAATGTGTATCTTTGTGGTACAGTTAACTAAAAAACTTGCCTTTTTTTAAAATAATGCGTAAAAAATAGAAACTGCTTTCTATTTAAACAGTAAATATTGATTAGTTATGCCACATAATATGTATAACCGTATGGTTTAGGTAGTCCTACCAAGTAACAATGGTAAAATGTATGTCTATCGAGTTTTAATTTAATTTAAATATTATTATTTAATCAATAAAATTATGTCATGACATGTAAGAAATTTGGATGTTTGAGATAAAACAAGTATAAAATTTAATTATAGTTAGTTATAAAACGCGGTGAATAGACAGATATTCAGGCACGAATCCAATGAGAAAGAGGTTTCTGCATATTTTATAAATTTTACTGCCCATCGTTAATTTAAAAAATCAGTTTTTTAGGATTGATTACCCAAGCGCCTGCTGCTTAACTACAGAATCGCATTTATATAAGGGAGATTACCCAAGCGCCGAAAACAATTAGCACTCAAAATGTGTTACTAATTATACGAACCTTTAATTAGCTGGATATAAATTTGTAACAAGCGAATGTTTCAAAATTACTAGGTCAAGTAAAAGCTGTCGTCAAAATATATATAATAAATATAAATACGAATGATCATTTCTATTCAACATAAATATCTATTCACCCAGTTTTAAGCCACTAATTTTGCACGCATTATCATCATTGAGTAAATTCTTCACTGGGAGTTACTTTTTTAGTCAATATCAGATAAGAAAATACAAAGGTATGTAATGGAACAAGTAATATATTCCCAAACGTATGAAGCTGAGGGATAGAGGGTCGTCTCAAGCGATAGTGAGAGCAACTTACGTCACATTGTGTTTAGGTATTACTACAATAGCAATAAAATATCCACTAATATATTCCGACTTAAATATTTTCAACTATTACATCTATTCTGTCAAGTACTATGTATAACTATTATCTTATGGACGATACTTAAAGCCGTATCTAAAAAAGAGCTAGGAGACGACCCAGTTGACCATAGTGAATGACAGGCCTCGTGAGACATTAAATTGATTACAACATCGATAAGATAAAGAATTGAGAAATATTTCCATTGAACATTTAACATCGATACACAGTTGGACATCGATACACAGTTGGACATCGATACACAGTTGAACATCGATAACAACAACAACCTACTATACCAGTAGTACAACGATTATAATCGATATTTTTATAGTTATCGCGAGCTATATTGCTGGTAATAGCGTTACACTACATCAATTAAGTTGAAAAAGTGGTTTGGATACATTACAATAATTATTTCGTCTACGAGCCATCTCTGTTTGTCGAGCGTCAACAATCCACACAACGACAGACTCGACCTAAAATCTCGTTCATAACGTAGACATACAATATCATCATCATATTGATTAAGTGCTTGAATGTAAAGTTACATATCGACACGACAATTAGATGCGGTCACTTATTACACAATTATAAAGGAACGTACTCTATCACATGGTGAACAATATTATAATACTGAAAGTATTTAAATATTAATTAATAAATATAGGTCAGCACAATAGCAGTAAAGTGTTACAGAACATCGATATGTATTGTTATCGAGAGTGCGCTCGTTATCTTTTGCTATGTATATTTGAATAATATTAACGACAATTTGTATCATAACATTAACAACTAACACCAATGTATTTATTTTTATTATTTAATCGAAACACATATCATTCACAACATAGGACACCGATTCATTCCTTTAAATTATATTTGTTTTTTATTAAAAATCCAAATGTTTCCAGGCCAATGTCCCATTCCATTCAATGTATACATGCTATAGCGAGCGGTATATATATATATATTTTATACTAGTATTACATTCAAACTTTAGTATCCCCCAGTCAAAACATTAACGTAGCTTTGGACTCTAGCACAGGAAACAAACATTCCCGCAAACCGAACCACCGTTCTTATATTAATTAATATTAATAATAAGAACATGCAGAAAGTTTACTTCCTACATCGTCATAAACGGTATATTTTTGATATAACGTACGTAGTATAAGTTCCTAAATCTAAAAGTAAACATTGAAATAGAATGCGTCGTCCAAAAGGACTGACGGTCTTCAAGATCAAGACGTTGATCTAGTCCATTATTATGATAACACTTATAAGGTACATCGCACTCTGCGTAATCTACTCAGTCAGTGGTGTCGTGAGGACTCGCCGCTAAAGTACGAACGTCACGTTTCACAAAATACTCGTACAACGCGTTCACTGTTCTGATCGCTACACCACGGCGATGCAACAAGCGAGGATAGGACGTCACGCACAGTTAACACACAGAGACGTGGCGGACGACTATCGACAGGCATAGACACAGAAAGTTAGCAACACTACAATTTAATAATTAATAAATGAACGCGTGAACATCATCTCCCTAAGACTAGGAAATTATCTAAACGAGCGTATCGTAATACACTAAACGAAACGTCTACTTCGTACTTTTGTGGGTCGCCAGCACTCAAGATATTTACCTCGACACGACGTATAAACGCTTTAACCGCCCAAAAATACGTAACGCACTTGAGTGCGCTTATTTTATATAATCGTAAATACAATAAAATCGTATGCTCGCAGAAAAGAAGAGCACTGGTATACATACAAGTTCGATCGTTATAACATTGTCCGAGAGCAACGCTCAGTCCTGGTATGATTGGTGGCAACGAGATGAGCCGCGCAACATCAACATAATGCACTCGTTCACGAGCTGTCCGACGCATTCACAACGTTTGCGTACTAAAATCCACTTTTTGTTAAATTTTGAGTCAAATGAATATAGAAGCCGTGTTTCCGGGAGCAAATAATGTCCATGAGTTTATAGGCCGTTAATATCGAACCGCGGATGATTTAATGATCGAATTTTAGTATGGAATCGATGGAAAAGTCAGCCCTGCGTCGTTGCTCGAGCATGATGAACGTTTGGACGGTGCGCAGCGCTTGTGGGTCGGCTGAGGAAGGCCCCGGGGTGGCCGAAGGTTGGTCGCCGCCTCCGCCGCCACCCGACTCCTTTCAGCTGGGCTTTTGTTGTACTTCTCGCATCAGTAGCTGCTAACACGTAATATAATATGAATGACAGATTTACTTAAGAAAAATCAAGTAAATACAATGAAATGTAAAAAAGCGCGACTAAATTCAAACTTTTTTAAATGAGATGTAGTAATGTGCCACTATACCTGGTGAGATCGCTCGGAGGTGATGGTCTCAGCGGCGCGCACCGGTGGCGGGGGCGGGCGCACCTGCCCACCGTTCTCTCGCTGCATCTGGCACCGGCTCGGCTCCGGAGGACCGCTCGTCACTGTAGCCGCAACACAATATTATATATTTTAAAACAACACAATATCTCGCCTTTATTTCCCGTAGGCAAAGATGCATCATAAACACATTTTAGGGCGAAGGCAGTTTAAAAAGCTACAATATAAGCTACCTATCACTAGTATTTATAATAGCATCTGATAATGTATCTGTAAAAGTGGAGGTCTATATGCTGGCAAGCAAGGCATTACAATATTCATTTTTTTTAATTTAAGATAGTATATTTCAAACATAGGTAAAAATGTTCTTGAAGACCGTAAATGCTTATTGAGCGAAACAATAGATACAATGCGTTGGGTTCTCTGTAAAACATCATTCCTTACGAATATATATGTATTATTGAAAATAGAATTTAGGTCAATGCGTCCTGTAACGTAATAAAGAAATAATAGAGATGGGGACCTTTTTTATAATGTAAATTGTTAAAACTTATACATTATTAATCGACCAATTAGTGTACCACTTGAGGGCGGGTGGTGTACCTCGTCCCAACAAATTTGTCTTCCCGAATGGCCGTGGCGCACCAACTTGTCTGACTCTCACATATTTAACTAGAAAAACACCACACATGATAATTAACTATTTAGTAATATCGATTGGTATAAATAAAAATAACCTTTATAATATGTCTATTCTACCAAAAATTAAAATAATAAAAACTGAAATTATGGCAGTAACTATGAAGATGAAATAGTAACTATTATTTTTAATACGATAAACATAACAAACATGCACACGGCCTCCAAACGGTAAGCAATTACCGCAAGAGAGTCATGAAACACCAGCACAATTCTTCGCGCGTTACCACCTCTGAAAGGTTAGATTAAAATTTACAACTACTTCATGCATGGAAAATATAGACACGTACCAGTTGAAAGGGGTATAGCGAGACGGGCATTAACAGCAAGGAGATGGTCTCGACGTAGCTGCAGATTGCCTACGTGATCCTCGAGGCGAACGTTCTCTGTGCGCAGTTGGTGGAGGCACGACAACAGCGAAGCGACTGTGCACAACAGGGTGTTAGCGATGCGTATACCACTTACAATGCTGCTCGTCGGTAAACGCATTTTACCAAAGACATTTAAGGTCATTTGAATATTTTTACGACATCAACCTAATACAAAGTATCATTGATTTCAGATATTATTGTGCGAATACCCTTACGTCTAAGACTTACATAAATCTCAAATTCACTATGGCATGACAATTACAAATAATTTATAAAAAAACCTTCAGAAAAACTTGAACATTACTACTTAACTGAAGCCCGACTGAAACGCAAAATATCTTGAAATCAATTATGCTTGATATCGTAATATTAAAATAATAAAACTTCCCATTACCGTCCCACTGTTGGGTACGGGCCTCCGGTATGGCCCCTCCTTCACGTGCGAGTCTCTCGCGGTGATACGCTCGCAGCGTCACTAAAATCAACAGGAACATGAATCCGCTTAACATCGACAAGAGCAGAAGTGCGAGTTCGCCACGAGACGCACTTATTCCACCAGTGCCGGAACACTATTCGTTACTGCGTATCTCTGTGGACCGCGACCACTTGTCACTGTGTCTTAGTACCGGTACACGAAATAATCGTCGTCTCGAGGTGTTTACTCGCCAATAACACAACGGCGAGAGAGTCGGCTTCGGAGGCAGTGCGACAGAACGAGGATTCAAGGCTTTATTCTACCATGCTAGTCAAATACGTATTCAACTCTACATACCTTTTGGACTCAGGCATTCAGGTTTCAGGGGTAACTATATCACGTCAGAAATGTTTGGGTTAACTGTCGACTCTTGAAAGTCAGTGAAACCACTTGGCAATCAAGGCTTTTCAAAATATTCTAAATGACCTTAAGTATCTTTTTGTAGATGAATACAGACATACATTCAATTATAAATGCGGAAGGTAACATCACATCAATAAGGAATACACGGCAGGTCGTCAACACGTTACTTACATTTTATCATCTAATCAATAAAATTATAAGCTAAAAATTTGTGTAAAAATCAACGAATTGTATGTAAACCAAGAATACATAAATTAAGTTCAATTCACACTGAATTTAGAGTATCATTTCTTATTGCATTATTAAACGTGTTTTTTTAGTTCTCGACTGCGATAGGCTATATCTGTAGGTATTGTTGCAGATGATTGGCTAATATTTATCGTCATTGAAATTGAAGACAGCAATATCATATACGTTCCCATTTTTTAACAACAAGGTCGTATCGGCCAGTTGTCTACCATACTAGACGCTATGTGTATTCAGTCGCTTGGCCTCGAAAGCGACGAGATTTAGCATAATGTGAGCAACGTGTCTACGCCTCAATATATATATATATATATATTGAATTCAACGTCTCAGAAATACGTTTAAGTACACTTCATTAAATTATAATAAGTATAATAACCATTCAAAAATAAAAAGAAATCATATTAGACCTTTATTTGACGTCTTGGGAAGAATACAACAGTAAGGGTTCATAATTTTAGCAGTTTTTTATTTCCACTTTTTAGCAGAACCGGTTAAATTCGTATCATAATGATCTGACACTTCATAAACGGCACAGTAATATTTAAACTGCTAAAGCAACATTTACACGATACAAGTTTCGCAACAATTATTATGCCATCCTTGTTTTGCCGGCCAATAAGACAAGGAGAGCACGAATCTTGCAGTACAATCTTGCGCAGTGTAAATGAGCCCTTGTCTTCAAACATCGAATCGCATGCATTGATACATCAATGACATGCATTATACAAAACAATATTAAACAATGACATCAATATTCTACGAGATATATCAACCTTCTACTATCAACAAATAAACTACAGGCCGTAAGGTGGACGTAGCAAACAAGTCTTCTGTGCCTTATTTCTGCCTTTCTCTCCAAAATGTTGTACGCCGTTTCTGTCGCCAATTTTATTTGAATGGTACCCGAGTTATACTTACTATCGAAGTGCTGAGCCTGTTCCATAAGGAACTGTGAGCCTTGCTCCCATTGTCTTTCCAGTAGCTGGTCAAGACTCTGAGCGCCGGACGAGCTGCGGCCCGCGCCACTATTACTCTGTGTACATATAAACAAAGATATTAAGTCAGTTAAACATCTTTGCAGCTCTATGAAACCTTCAGGTTAAAGTAAGAAGAAATTGCAAGTTAACTAAATATTGTCATAGTACGACAGAGAACTTGGATTACATTACTCAAAACACAAATTAAATTATTGAATTTTAATGATATTTTGCACTTTAAAAAATCGTATTGTGGATTAACACAAACAATTTAAATCCTAAATAAGACCTCGGCGAAAACTTTACTTAGTTAATACTTGGTTTACTTTATAAAAATAAAGAAGCTTGAGTATACTCACAGGCCCAGCTTTGTTGATAAGCGGTGGTGGGATGAGCGGGTCGACGCCCGCAGAGCCTGCGGCATGTGCGGCTAGCTCAGCACTCAGCTGTTCTTGCAGACAGGCCGCTGCACCACTCTCGGGGTTCAACTCATTACCAAGCATGTGAGGTGCGGTGCACGAAGCTCCCATTCTGACAAACAATTTGATACTCAATATTATATCACTATCATACACATTAAAATAGAAATTTAAATTAAAAAAAAAAATAATAATAATGGAGGGTATTATGCGATTGATTTTGAATCTAATTAAATAAAGTAAGCTGATATTATTTATTTTATATTAGCAAAATAAATAGAGAAAAGTATGCAAACGACCTACCTGGCTGGTTCCATTTTATGTTTAAGTGCTCGCTCGGAGCCTGAAACGATAAAACAAAAATAACATTAAAATAAAAAAATGGCATGAATAACGCATGTCTTTATTGACCTTCATCTTAAGGTAGACTAAACTACTTACAATAACAACATGAATATCTAAGTGAATAACATTTTAAAATAAAAATACATGTTTCATAAACTACACGCTACTCCCGTTTAAGTTATTAGCACTATATAGTGATTTGTTCCTGAAATAAGGTAGGTACCTATCTCCGTTTAGGTAGCTATTTGTTTGATTTTGTACACATATGTTGCAATTTTCTTAAACTTCTGGACAATTGCATGTGTAATTCATATTAGTTTTTGATTTACCTACTATACAAATAAGTATTTATAAGACAATACGTGAGATTAGTAGTAACGAGTCTCACGCTATGAAGCATTCACGTCAGTTATATAAATACTTATTAAAGTCATAACCATGGTCAAAAATTTCCTTAGACTTTGGAACATAAAGATCGCATGGTTAAGACTATATAGTATACGTATTTTAGTGACATCAGTGAAAATACCATGCCTGATTTGAAGTTGATACTCTTCAAAACGGTATGGTGAAAAACCGGTTAAGAGCATGTCGCACCATGCTTAATGCAGGGTTCCGCAACAAAAGAGCGTATTTTCATAGCGCTTACCTCCTTTTGTTGGGAAGCGCAGATTTTCGGCAATAACTCGGAAACGGTATATCCGAACATTTAAAAATAATTTTCGTTAGAAATATTCATTAAACGATATCTTTATGATTTTTTTTGCACGTATGAAGTAAGCCCTTAATATTTTTACTACGAAACTAAGTAGCAGCCACTCCAGACACCTACTCTCCAAATTTTAGCAACAGACGGACGGACGGACATGACTAAACTATAAGGGTTCCGCTTTCGCTTTTTGGTTACAGAACCCTAAAAATGAGCTCTTTCCAGGTCCCTTAAAAATATTTTCCAAATATTATGTATAGAATCGTACAGAGCATCTCAAAATATGAATAGCGCGTGTGTATTTAGTAGGTAAAATCTATACTTATTATTATTTACTAGGCCATCATTGCCTGACGCAAGGTTTACCACCGTATTTTGTAACCACTTCGGCTATAAACATAAGTAGATCTTTTTATTATGTTGTTTAGACTCCGGAACCATTTTTTTATATTGGATACATACTCGGCGAACTGGGAGGTGAATCTTTGATAGTTTCTTGATATATGGGAGGCGGAGTAGGCTGGGGCTGACGACGTACACTCGCCAAACTCTGTGTGGTCGTCGTCGCTGTAATATAACTCAATTAGTGGACAATGACAGACACAAATACTTGATTGGACTCACAACATCCTATAAAAGAGGTTGTGAGCTTACAAGTTTTGTCGGTAAGCCGGTAAAAAGCAGTCAATGTGTTGTTTCAGACTATACCTGTGTGTCAAATATACTTTTTCAGCCGTTCTGTCATGATTAAGTAACAAACATCCATGCATGCAATTTCAGTAAGTGGAATTATCCTTTTCTTTAAAAATATAATAGTAAACCGTAAAGCGTTGATATTTGGTCCGTTAACTTATTTTTCAGCTCGCTTGTTTTGTATTGTACTTAAAACATACGAGCTATTACAGTTTTTTCAAAGGCAGGCGACTGAGACAACATTTGCAACAACATTTAGATTTAAAAAAAATATTAATGAACTTACGCATAGGTGGCGGTGCATTAGTCATGGCTACAACAGAGCTCATAGCTGCTCGCTTCTTGTTGCGGATTGTTGTTGGAGGCATGGGGGCCATGCTCGGCCCTGCCATGTCCTTGCTCGTGCCGGCCATACCGCTCACACTGTCGACAATAGATAATCACCGATATAGAATGTTCTGCTAACTATACAATTTTATTTACGCATGACAAATGAAATCACAGATATAATCATTAGTGGAATCTATTGTATGTAAAATAGATTCTCTAAATTTAGAAAAGTTGTGAAAAGATTTGTTCTATTTGGTGTTAACGAAAATTAATTTTGAATGTCTAATTTTTCATAAAATTTAACCTTTTCACCAGTACAACTAGGTTTTATTAGTGAAGTATTTCACATTGTATGCTCGCTTATCGCAAATCAGAATACATTTCAATACTATTTAAAAAATGTGGTTTGTTTGTTTTACCTCTCTATGTGTTTAAAGTACGCAGGCACGCGTTTGCAATGTTATTTAGGTCCTTGATTATTTTGCCAACAGCGCTCAGGTTTGCAAGTGCACAGCCGAGGCGAATAATTTATTCAGCGTGGCAACTCTCACAATAAATTGATATTCATTTATTCGCATTAGATAAAACACGGCGGCAGCCTTGTTCCAGTTCACTACATTAAAGCAAAACATAACAACTTGCAAGTGTTTTCGTGTTTACACACATTTTTAATGTTTTGATTGAAAGATCTGTATTAAACTGGTTCATATTTATTACCATAATAGTAATTATACTTTGGTTTTAAAGTTTAGGACTGCTATTTATTAGATTAGTACAATTTAAACCAGGGTTATATTGAAAGAGGCACAGGCTCTCACTAACAGGCTCACATTGAAGGGCTAAATTGGTGAACACCACTCTATTGAATCATCATAATATATTTCATATAGTGCATCATAAGTCTCCAGAGCTCTTTAATCATAACGCCGATAATCATAATGCCGTTTCTAGGAGAATATTATGTTAGAGACGTTTCATAAGGTAGCAATATGTAAGTTCCCCTAAGTAATCTTAAAGATTACTATAAAAACATAATATTGGGAAGAGGTAAGCAGAGGCATAACACCCATATTTCGCCAATTATGTGTGGTCCTATGTAACCAGGCAAAATTTCTTCTTCAAACGACATTTATAGAGAACTATCCTTAAAAACCCCTAAAATTGCTAACATCCATGAGCGACGGTAACAGCTTACCATCAGGTGCGCCGCCAGCTCATATGCCACTTCAGGTAATAAAAAAACATACATATGATACTAAGAATTTCATTGGCATCACCCGACCTGGGACTCGAACCCAAGACCTCTTGAACAGCAATTGTACACACAGCCACTACGTCACCCGAAGCCGTTAACTGAGTTTATTACAGTCTACACTAACTGAGGCTATAGAGCTGTATTCCTATTCAACGGTTTTAAACAATAGCTCTACTAAGGAACAAACCATATGTCGCTAGGGCGGTCTTAACAACATGTAATGAACAACGACTCTGACAAGTATAGTAATGTGGTGTGCGCAAATAAATACCTACGTGGGGGTCGAACCCACTGTGACTGATATAAATGAACAGTTTCTGTATCACGCTCAGCTTGTATTCTTTTTCTTATCGTGTCGTCAGCAAATCGTAAATCGTACACTATATCAGTCCAGAACTTTGCGACGCTAGCTTGTATTAATGACGACATTAAATATATATTCTCGACCTAATTATTACTAATTTTCTTCGCCAGCTTTTATTCAACTATAATATACTCTCAGACACAATTAAACCATACAAACGAATTTTGTATTGACAATAATAATACACTCATGGCGATTCAATCTATCTTGCAAGACCTGTTTTTGTAAAGAACGCCTTAAAGATTGTATGATTTAAATAATACTTGCCCAGGTTTGTTGGGGTCCTGTTGCATTTCATAGGCCACGTTGAGTCCGCCCCAGGAACGAGTGGTGATGGCGTGCGGTGAATGCCCAGTGATACTAGTTTCCATAGCCGCCTGAAAGTTACCACGCCACCAACTTCATTAAAGGGCAACTTAAAAAAACACCAAAAATATATTTTAAATTAAATACATTATACGTAGCAAATAATGAAGGTTTAAGTTATTAGAAGTCCCTTTTCAAAATTAGTACAGTATCTATATTTATTCGCAATTTAAAAACGAAGTTATACGGTGTACTAGTACGACCAATATAAAAGACATGGGCGTGAAGTAGATGGTAAAATATAAATGAACGCCGTCAAACATGTGTTCTGTCGTCCTACAAGGCGACTATCATAAATAAATAATGTTTATGATAAATATATCTATATAAAATCATCGCTTCCAGACTTGATTTGTCCCAACTTGCGAGAGACACAAAATGACATCACATTACACCGAATCGAGGTTTGACACACATAAGTGTTCCTAATGAACGTAAACGGGACAAATAATTTTTGAATTTTTTTTGGCGACCGATTGTTGCGGTATGAACTAGCAGTTAATTGAACACGAACATTTATGGGTACTAATTTGTCACAGAAAAACACCATGATGAAAATCATTCAAAGAACCCCAAAATAATAGAATAATTAAACTTTTCGCGGTCATACAAACAGTTCGAATAGAAAATATCCTTCTAATGGCGCAATAGTCTCATAAAGTTTATAAAATTATAATAGCGACACAGTTGTTCAAAATCTTAATAAAGTCAAACTCAAAGTACTAATTTAGTAAGTAGGAACATTAAATCCGCGGGAGGCAAACACGTGTAACAAATGACACAAACATTATTACAAAAAATTGCAACTATTCTTACCATAATACATTTGAAGTTAGTTCCAAATATACTACTATGTGAACATTATGATTTTGTCTAGTTTCAACTATGTCAACGGGCAGATGTTTTCTGAATGAGCGTAGTAGTGCGACTGAATGGAGTTCAGGGCATGCAGGAGCGCACAGTGAACATGTGCTACTAGCAGGTAAACGAGGGGTTGGGATCAGGTACAAAATCGCAACGTTTATCTTCGCTAGGGTGATAGACACGCAAAATACAATGCCCGTAACGTTTTTTATGTATTGTTTATTTTGTGCCGGTTTAACTGTGCTTTTGCTGTTTCAAATGCTCATTACAGTTTTTAATCTTCAGGATTTAGTTAGAATTGTTTATTTCAAATTACTACAGCAATAAATTATAAAAAATGACTTTAAATTTGTTTCAGTTAATAAAATTCTAGACAGTTTTAGATAGCATTATTATTATTTGCGGTCAAAATGCTGCACCTACATGGGAATGAAGCTGCGAAATCCGGCCGGTAAGTTTGTGTCAGTTGTATACATTGTAAGGACAGGTTTATTGTGTGCAGCTCTTTAAATTTTTTATTCCCACCCCTGTCGTTTAAGAAATTCAAGTTTGGGTTCCCCTCAAGGTTATCACGTGGTGTTTTACTGTTCTGTCAACTAGTTCACTAACAAACGTCAAACACTGGGCCTATCTAAAATCAGCGCTGTGACATAATAATGTATCAATAATATTTAGTTACGAATGCAACTTACTTGTTTTTGTGGTTGATGGAATATATGTGGCGACGGACTTGGCATCTCAGTTTGTGCGGCAACCTAATGATGAGATGACGGCATTAAGACCACCGAAATTAACTGTAGCTTTCAATAAGCGCTGACTGCGTAAATTGATATTAAAGAATTATCTATCACCAATAGACTAGTTATTATTGACTACTTACTTAACTTTTTGAATAACCTAAATTAAATTTTCTTTTCAATAATTGTTCACCTTCATAAATCTGTACAGTCCATGTTAAACATAGGTCAAATAATTTTTCATAAGTAGATACTATAATACACTACGTTAAGACACAACTTATCTGTTCAAAAAGTTACTTATATGTACGCATCGCGACACTGCAGTCTCTTCAACATGCGCTTCAATTGAAAGCTTCCTTATTCAGTTCAATACTACTAACACTGACTAAATATTTCTATATGAAATATAATAACAGTGTGCACGTTAGTTAGACGTACTTTAGTATTAAAACATAAGATCCTCATAGTTTTTACAATTCACAACATTCAGTATTTTGTGAATTGTATCGACCATAAGTTGCACAAAAGCTAAGCTTTCGCAGCTGTATAGAGATCATGCATCTCCATAGTGCTGCGAGGCAGTACGTCAAGCGAACATTGTTAGTATAGTTAAAAAATAAAGCAAATGAATCAGTGAACGGACAACTCTTCAGATAACTGTTTGAGACAATCAGAATGAAGACGATGCAATGTAGAATTACGTATTTATTTTATGACATGAATCACTATGACTGCTACTTGAAATTTATATTTAAAATACAGATAAAGGAGTAAGTAACTGGTTTGTGACGTTTTCACAGCTGAATAACTGGCCGATACGAGTGATGAGCATGATTGTTTGTTTTGTGTCTGGGTGTAATTTATCTATAATAAGTATGTATTTACAAAAATATTTAAATAGTTGTTTAGTACCCATAAGACTAGCAAATATAATTACTTAATTTGGGACTAGATGGCGCTGTGTGAATGTGTGAAAATATTAATCTTTTGACACCGCCATGTCAAATCGGTATCACCGTGCCTTGAGCGCCAAGCTTTTAAAATACAGTACATTTTTGACGTGCCCTGCCGTCATTGGCGTGGTGAGCACATTTTCATTTTATGTGTATAGACGTCTCTGGCGTTCAAAGGGTTAAAGAAAAAAAAAAGAATGAAAGCCGATTTTTTGCTAACACCGTGGACCCTGTAATTATAATATTATATAATAAAAATATAACTTTGATTGGTCTCATACAAAAGTTATTATAACAAAAGAAAAGGTCTTTAATTCTACGTGTATTTATTTAGATGTTTTGATATATCCATGTAAAATCGTGATGTGTATATATTTTATATGCTTCGCCTTCCTTGATTACGCGATTTTTCAATTTAATAAACAAAACTGTTGTAGAAAGACCGGTGTATAACAGGTGATCCATAAGAATTGTGCGTCCACATTTAAGTTATGAACCTGTGAGTGTGCCGTGAGGTTGAGGCCGTGGCTTGTCGAGGGTAACGGCACAGATACCAGGAGGGTAGGCACGTCGCGCTCGCCTTTCCCCTACGCAACCCACTCATTGCATTAGTACGCATGATCTCGCCTAGTATCACATGCATTACGCATTCATTCGGCCGGTATGAATCTTTGTAATCCATAGGTAAAGTAAGGCCATCAAGACAGATTAAATAAACTATATTATATACATACCTACATAAAACATGTACGTATAGGTATACCCTTTTCCCTAAACATGAATAAAGAAGTACCATCAATGCACAAGATGACAATATTATGATGATGACATATTAGTGATTTGTTTTTTTATAAACACTTATTAGGATGGTTTTTTTATATTAATTTTATGTTTTTTTTTTTAATACTCTCGTCTAGAAGGACTTACTTTCATAATAGATAACGTATAAACTACAAAATAATATTAACATTGAATATATTACTATAATCCTATTGTTATATAATTATGTAAGTCAGTCATATTATGTAACAAACTAGTACAGAAATGTCTACTTTTTGTAACTATGTTATTTTTTTAAATATCTATAAAAATGTCTTGTTTCATTGTTATATTTATGTAATATAGGTACCAATAAGATTAGTTAGACTAAAATATTTATAAACTAAATGAAACTCTTAGTAGGCAGTTAAATTTGGAACCAGTAGCACTTGTATCTAATAGACAAACATGTACAATATTACATAATAGTTATTTAGTTTATATATCGGCTCGAATGATAAAACTAAGTAGTTACAATTAGCCTTAAACTCTTCCTGCCCAAGCTAAAGAGCCTCTTTTGGTTGTTCTCGCTGTCATATAAAAGTGACAAAATGTTTAATAATTATTTTTCTTTCGACAGGGACTTTGAAATAGAAAATGTTCTTTATAAATGTCATTGAACAATACAACAACAATGTTATATTTAATTATAAACAATTCTAGTATATATTTAAACACATACACATGCAATGACTGCAAGGATATGATGTTGGGACGGTCTGTTTTATTTAGCATAAGTATATCAATGAATGATAATTACTGTTTTGAGTATACATTTCATTATTTATTGTCTTGTGATAAAGCACTATTAAACCACACAAAGCGAAGATATAATCCATTTATATGCAAAGCCGTCCTCGTTGACGTAAGCGAAAGCTCCACGTAATCCACTGATTACTAGTAATCAGACATAGAACAACACAAATTATCCCTGTAACGTTTAGAAAAATCCCAATTTATTAGACTGATTTTGGCATAAATAAAACTGAAATTTATATTTTATAAGTAAATAAAAATATTATGAATTATTGGTATGTTACGTAACGTTATAGTACTGACCTGTGGCTGTGACGGTGAGCGAATATTCGACACTGTGTTCAATCCACTTGGTCCTGGCATAGGACTTGGTAGATGCCTGTGAAATGACACTATCATCTTTAACATTCACTTTACTATAATACCTTTGACAAACACTACCAAATCTTTAAATTAGATATTTGTTTAAAATAACATTAATCCTCCTTTCGAATCGATAATACAGAACTTAAAGGTCCGGACTTAAACTTACTTACTTTAAAAATACTTATCTGTTCACAAAATACCAGCTAAATATATTCATCATCATCATCATCATCATATCAGCCCAACGATGTCGCACTGTTGAACATAGGCCATAAAAAAAATTGTTACCTTGGGCTGGGTTGAGATGCAGGGCTATGTGCAGGCGGCGGCGGCGGCAGCGGCGGCGCCGGACTCACGCTCGAAAAGTGCGATATTGGTACTGCCACCGGTTGCTCCATGTTGTTATTATCCGTCTTAGCCTGTGCAACACAATTTTAAGTATTTATATATACAATTATTATTATACATAAAACATTACATCGGGAAGTAATATTACTTAAATTTGTATTAAAATTTTCTAATACCCCTACAGCACTTGTAACTATTCCGGGAGCCCGTTGAAAAAGAACGGTACCGATTACTGAATTACTTTTGTTCTGTAAACATTATTGTATTTTAGTAGGGCAAAATGGCAAAAACGGAACCCTTATAGTTTCGTCATGTATGTCACAGACATTTTACTCAAAAACTACTGGCTTCTCAACAAGGTAGGTAGAGATAAGCACCATGAAGATGCTCACGCTATATAGATCATGGTCCGATAAGCTCTTAACACACGAAACTTAGCGCGGTGATGTCAATGGTGAGGCGACCACCATCCGCTACGCTAGTGACAGATACATAGAAAATGGATGAAAATGTTACAGGAATGTATGAATATTCACCTTTTTGATAATTTTATCACTGGGCTCTGACATGTGTACGTCATGGGTGCCCGCCGCAGGGTGGCCCCCTTCCCAATTCGCCGGCGTTGCAGGCGTCTCGTTCACCTGCGATAGATATTCATATCTTTACTACTGTCAATGAGACATGACCACGAACCTCATAATCGATAAAATCGATGCGAGGAGGAGGAGGACAATTAATATCGATGTGATCCCGCTTTGCTATTAAGAGAGGTGAATCTTTTTTTCCGACCTACATTTATTTCTAATATAATTTCGTTGCGTGTTCCTGGGAGTATCATAACGCAGTATTTACAAAAATGGCCGCCCATTGTACCTACATTTTGTCATTCTGTGATTTCAGTTATCATGTATCTAAGTCGCATTCAAAATAAATTTATTAGGTTCCTATACTTAAAACAGTATTAGGATATTATAAACTAGAAATTAGAAGGGAAGTGACATTATCTTCCTACTTATTGAAAGTGTTACGTGGTACTATAGAAAACTCCAACATTCTCCAAGAACTCAGACTGTTCGTGCCCGATGAGTACCTGTGTAGACGGCGATAACCATCACTTCTTGAGTTGCCGCGGGCGCACACCAACCTGTTCCAACGTGCGCCTATGACGCGGGCACTGCGTACACTCAACATGGTCGCTGGCCGAATAGATATATTCTCGTGCTCACTGAACGACTTCACGAAGGCAACATGGATTAAGTAGATATAAGATAGATTTAAGTTCTACAAGGTTCTACAATTATTGTATTAGATTTAAGTATCTGTGAAAATAGCTGTAAGTTTTTTTAATAAATAAATAAATAAATAAAAAAGTGGTGTGTGTACAATAAAGAATATAAATAAATAAATGAGTGTTACACTAACTGCTAAATAGATTTTTATCAAACTACACATTAATATAGCTTATACATTAAAATAACCCATTGGCTATCATTTATGCCAATATTGTGTTCCTATAGTGCACTGCAAAACCATGTGTGAAATAATTTCAAGTTTAATTAATGTTCAATCTGAATACTTTGATGTTGTAATATGGATGGCCACTACCTCGTTGATGGATTACTCTCATCATGGTGGGACAGTTGCATGTACAAATACACACGCGTGTATAAATAAATCCCCTATCTACAGCTTAACAAACAAAATCACCCCTGCGGTAAAAATTGCATTCATCTCACCCTTCCCTTTGGACAACGATTGCTGGATAGGTACAACTAGTATCGTACAATATTATAAATGCGAATGTAACTGTTTGTTTGTAACGCTTTGAAGTCTTAACCACTAAACCCATCCATATGAAACTTCATATTATTATACTGTTACAGGTATTCTTGGACCTAGGGAAGGACATAGGCTTCGTTTAGAAGCGGACGCGGTTTTACCAGCTACTAGAAATAGATATAAATGGTGTCTTACCGGCGCTGGAGGCGTGGTAGCCATATTGTTATTTTCGGCAGCAGCAGTCATGTTAGCCGCGTTTATAGCCTTCCTTTTCTTCGTCTGTTTAGTCTCCATTGCCTCTGTGTTGGTGATCACAGACTCTTGAAACGGAGGCTTCGGTGTCGCCACTTGCACTACTGACGTGGTGACTGCAGTACTAAACGAATTAAATACTCAGTAAGCAAATATCAACTATGTGCGTAGCAGATATCATATTTTGCTACAATGCAAAATAAGTAGCGATATTTAATCGCATTTATAATAATGCAATATTAGGTAATGAAGAAAATATGTTACAGCTAAGCGCCGGTCACATCGGGGGCTATAAATTAAGAGATAGTAGGCTAATATACTATTAATCAATGGCGGTCACATTCATTGAGCTACAAACTATTTGATAGGGAGCAAACAAGGTCACATTGGTAAACCATTAACTGATGATATCATCATAGCAAACTGATATCATCATAGCAAACTGATATCATCATAGCGTGATAGCAGACTGGTATCTATCTGAGTTACAATTTTAGATAGTAAAATGACCCAACAAATAATTAAACCATTGCCCTTACAATAACACCAACATAATTAAGTATATTATAAAATGGAATTTATTCTTCTAACATATAATATTATTATTATTATTATGAATACCTAGTATTCGTGGTGGGCACAGTTGTTATGGTAGTGACAGTAGTAGGCACGGTGGCCGACGCCACTGAGCTGATGACGCCAACGTTTTCTGCCGGTTTACTGCTGCCGGGAGAAGCGGTCGGAGGCGTCACCTTCGATGTGCTCGGTGTAGAGCTGCCAGAACCTAATAATATATTTAAATATGAATGTAGAAGACGACAATACAAATATTTCAAATAATCAATTGGTATTTAACTTTTACGTTATTTTATTATTATTTTCATATTATTATATTTACACTAAATCTAAATTTGAATCTTGTCCCAAATAATCAAATATTTTCAAAGGGTGGTTTTAGTTTAGTTTTAAACGCAACAACAAAAGTATTTGATGACGCTCCAACGTGTTTAGAGAACTAACTGTAAACAACACTTACCTCTTCCAGATTGTGTCTGAGAAGTCTCCGTTTGGCTGACACTGTGCTGCGGAGAGGGCGCGGGCGTACTCGTCTTACTGCCAGATCCACCGTCGCCGGCTGACGACCCGCGCCTCGACGGAGACGGCTTCTTCTTGTCTGACGATTGATTCATTTTGCTTCCTATATACCATTGTACTACTCTCACATTCATGCTAACAACATCCAATGGACTTCGATGTGTACAATTTAAGAAACTGCTTTGAAATGGAATGACCGTTCGATATCTACTGACAGTTCATGAAATGATTCGTGCATTCTTTGATAATATTGTTTTATTTTAAGGCGATGAAAGTAATTATTCTTTACAAAATAAACGATCTTTTTTCTATAATAAATGATGCGAACTACGAGAGGCGCTTTCGTATGAACTTTCCACTAATTCGAACACTGAGCTCCATGCTCTTGTACATGCTAAGAAAAGACGCCGGGTCTACGTAAGAACTCGTGTCGTTACAAGTTACGAACTACATTGCAACAAGAAGAAAACTTGTCTGCGCGCTCCGTATTAACGTTAACGAAAAAAAAGTCGTGGCTAGATCCCACAAAATTTTTGTCTGAATGATTCTTATTTGATGAAATTGGTTCCGTGTGTAGAAGAAACGATACAAATTCTTAAGTAGACACGGCGATTTTTCTTAGCGTGTACAAAACTGCTATGAGTTATGAGGAATAAGAGGAACACTCAATAAATTTGTGAATACTGCTCCGCTCAGACTTGACTGATGATGATGTCCAGTTGAGAGGTTGAAAACTAATGTGGTGATATATTATAATAGTAGGGTCACTCTGCCTATGTCTAAATGAGACTACCCTGAGATAACAATGTTAGTATTTCTACTTATAGATATAAATAGGCCATCACATGTTGAACTTATTCATACATTTAAAAAAATATTAAGTCGTTAAAAAATTAAGTAAAATAATTAACTAAAAAGGATTTGCGCAACCCTACTAAAAGTAAAAGCTTCATAGAAAGACTATTCTTGTTTGAATTTCTACCTGAAATATGGATTAAAATGCACTTTAATGATGCATGGATTTAATGACACATGCGTGAACTAGTGGCGTAACTATATCATCCAGCGCCCGTGGCAAATTTATCTCATGGGGTCCTCCCTCCTGGGTATGTAAATATGATTGAGGTAAATACTGTGCAATGAAAACTAAAAAAAAAATTGTTACACGAAAGCTTTACATTTTTAATTAAGTAATATTTTCTTATGTATTTTCGTGTGCTGAATTCGAATCCGAGTACGGTTTGGCTAGTAGCACACCCAAATATTAATTAAATAGAAAAATATTGGCGCTTTCTTTACAATTTATTACAAATACAATTTATTTTGCCGCCATATAGTTACGCCACTAGCGTGAACACAGATATGCCTGTTTATAAAAAAAAATAGTATTTGAACATTTATCTTGCCTATTGATCTTAACTTAAATTTGGAAAAGTAGGTATTCCATAGAATTTTTTTTAGAATAATATATGAAATGATAGTATGTATAGAAAAATAGATAAAATGTCTGGCCTGACGTAAGATTTATAATTATTTTAATTAGGTAATAATTACAACGTTTAAAAGAAACTATTCCAGCGACTCACTAGTAATGAGTTACAATAAAATACTTAATTACGACCAGCAAGCACATCATAATCTGTGAATTTAAAATTTACTAAAGAGCGTAAATAAAAGCAATACCCTTCCTGGCAGTGGGGTAAAAATATAATATTATGTTAATGAAAAGAACACTAATTTTATCTCAAGTTACAAAGTAAAGGAATAGTATACATTTCACATAGCTTATTGCAGAATTATCCTACACAATTATTATGTTTATTCTTTTCTCAATTGACGATGTCGGGGTGGCGAGGGCCACGTGCCAACCCCACGTGCCCTTGGTTACCAGGTAGGGTATCGATGAAAAGCTTTCATATTCGCATAAGTCCTCAAAGAAAAAAAAAAGCTAATTGGCATCGCGCACGTGTACCGAATTAAGTTTCCAAACAACATCAATCACATTCTACTTCACTAGATACTCTATATTCATGTTTATTATGTTATCTTATCCTACTCGTGTTCAATAAATATGGAAGGAAATACTTTGACCAATTATTAGGTCTCTAATGATACCTAATAGCGATTCAGCTATAATAAGCAAATGTAACACGAGTGCTGAGATGAATTGATATATACCTAAGAAAAAAAACATACATTTGTAATTTTTCAAATAAAATAATATTTATTTTAATTTCATTGATGGAAGGGCAGAAAAAAACTTTGTATAAAATTGTAAGCAAGTAAAATCTTGGGGTCTCTTGGGACCTTTATGATTTAATCATTCGGAAATAAATCCATATGCGCTAAAGAGATGGCAATTGATAATGGAGGTTGGGCTCGAAATATTGTCATTTGGGGCTCTCGAGTGCTTTGTATTAAATTAGGGGAATTTTAAGGAACAATATGATGGACTTAACTACGGTGAATGCACTTTTTTGGTACTTATACATATTATTATGATTTTATATGAATTGATACACAAAATTACCGAGTGAATAAAGGGAGTTTTATGTCATATAACATGATTTGGAACCTTTGATGCCCAAGGCTTAGTCGTCTTAGGAATATGCCATCAAAATATAAGGTTATACTTATTTTATGCCAATTGAAAGATAACATTTCAGCACGTGATATTATTTTGGTGAAAGCGTTTTTATTTTAGAATCTAATAGCACTCAAGGAACACGAAAAATAGCTGATTTGCACACCAATAGGACACTATTTTAAATGGGTACGCGAACATAATAAGTACTTTATGACAACTATTCATAGAGTTTTTGAAAATATCTAACTGTTCACAATTTATAACTATAAAGTTTATATTATGAATATTATGAACATAATTTTTCTATTCATCAGCAACCCATATAAGTCGCATGCTGGGGTCGCCTTTCTCTATCCTTAGAGCTGAGAGGGTTTAGGCTGGCCTAGTGAGGGTTGGTGGATCAGACAAACACTTAATTTCTTTTAGGGTAAGTGGGTTTTCAATTCAATTTTCTATTATTTTACATCTTATGCGTGATATAAAAGATTCTCGCAATCGAAATGTAGTTAAGTACACGTTTTAGCTGCCAATTAACGAAATTATTAAAAAATAAAATAAATCAAAATTGAAAAGAAATCTTGATAATTAGGATGTACTCGCTCGTTACAGTAGGTACGTTATATTCAAATTAAAATATAATGTCTCATTTGTCTCAACACCTACTATATTAACTTGCAGGTATTTTATTTTGACAAATCGATACGCGGGTTTCAATGTATTTTATACAATGGTGTTACTTTCAAGAGAAAGCCTGCACTTCTATTTGTATTCAAATGTATATTTATAATCCTTACTTCAGTGCCACAAGTGAAGATAACATACACATACATAATACAAGAACACACATCTACCATGCTACAACGGCAACGTCTATCACATTAAACGAACTTTTATCCGAAGATTTGTGTTTACGGCTGAACGGCGAAATCTCAACCGGATCAATATCTGCCGATTTCAAACGCAAAATACAGTATAACCATTAAACATGTTAAATTATATTAGTTAACATAATAAACAACGTTATTTCTTAATACGAAATCATAACATACTAAAATGTTGGTAATTTTTACAATACTAGTTTACAAAAAACAAATGTCCTGGAAATGAAACATCAGTCTATTGGCGTTATTTAATTATTATTTTTACATGGCACAATTCTGAGATAATGAATGTCTTCGTTTTTGATTTGCCCGCATTTTTATTAATACTTAAAGTGATAAAAAAATTGTAACAGATTTTAAAATTTATTGCATGATTACGGGCGTATGTGTAGGTTTAAATATGTCAATAAAATTTAATTTTTTGCATTTCCATTTACAGTTTTGTTTTATTTTGTTTGTTTTGATGAGTGATGAACATTTTGAGATTCACGGAGAGTTTAAATCATTTTGACAAAATTATCAAGGTTTTTTAACCAAACTACTATCATTGGTGTGTTGTGAGAGATACAGATGAAAATATTTTTAAATGCAGCCAATATTACATATTTTTAACTGTCTGTTATATAATAGCTTTATGCAAATATCTTCTGGTTAAATATTTATAAAAACAGACGTGCTAGATTTTTAAATTATATTTCCTCAAAATAGACCCAAGTAAAGTATTTCATTTCAAGGACAAAAACCTTGTAAACTAGTGTAATTGTTACTTTAAATTTTAAATAACACTATCCACTGATAAAGAAGTTATATTTTGATAATTTGCTGATAGGCACTTTCAACTTAAGAAGAGAACAAAATATTAAATTGATTTCATTCCAAAATATATAAAGTTTGAACAGGTATGGACGTACATTTATATATTATGGTTTTAGCCAATTTGTGGCAATAATAAATACCTATAATAAATCTCAGCAAATAATAAACAAGTTTATATATAAGTTCTATCAGACATTATCAAATTTTTAAAAGTATTTAAAATATATTATGACATTTAAATTACATTAAATACGTATTCCATAAAATATTTTATTTGAACACGTTTCTAGAAACAAATACTTACATACGCAGAATATAGACAAGTATTGTTAACGTTTTTTATTTCACATTTCATGTTGAGTTTCATATTTCGCTAACTTTGTGAATAATAAATAGAGTCCATATATTTTATTCATCCATTCACTCATTGCATACAATATAATAAGTAAAATAACTTACCCATAGGCTGGCTCGTGTTAGTCGGAGTCTTAGATGTAGTAGGTGTACTTTTCCCTGATCCTGATACCACAGTGCTCGTTGCATGAGACGACTTACGTCCAGGCTATCAACATACACATAAACGTTACAACATTAATATACTAGGTACATCTCGCATTACAACATTTAGAGCTCAAATGAAATCTTAATTAATATTTGCAACTGAAAACATCACATTGATATCCCAAACAAAACAATTATAACTTAAAACGTATTCTAACATGATTCAATAACATCAATATTTTTGACCAGTATCAAATCATTCGAGTTTCTTTAAAAAAAATTCTAATAAACATCAAATTGGGTTGAATCAAATACGAAAATTCACACATTATTCAAGTTCATGTTGAACTTATTCACTTAGTCATTTCATTTCATCCACTTTTCATTAATGTAAATAAAAAGTAAAGCACTTTGACACCTTATAACGACGCTTTCCCATTGTAATAGTGATACTAAAAAGCACAAGCAAAACTAGTAAAATGGCTGGACAGATGGAAAAGGTAATATTTTAATGAGCCACACGAGTTCCTTTCGGTGTGGTGTCTGACGTAGTAAGTGAGTACGTACCCCTTTGGACTTGCCGGCGTGAGTAGGCGTGACACTGCCGCTAGTCATTGGGGAGGGCTCGCCCTCCTTCTCGCCGCTGGAGTCGCTCGACTGACTATCGTGCGACACCGGCTTGTACGGCGGGATGGTCTTTACGTTACCACCTTTTTTCTGCACAGTTAACGTCGTCACCGTATCACACACCACTCATTAACGCGCCAATAGCGTCGGTGTCAAATTATAACGAGTTCGCGCTATTACCACTACGAAACAGGATATTTTATTCAATAATTGATAAGCCTCTAGGTAATGTTAGTTAGACATGTACACACAATGAACTTTACTCTAAATGCGATCAATTTTTTTTATAAATATGAAATGTTTTAGTACCTTTGCGATGATGGTGACATCATGATTGGTGAACTAAAAAAATGATAATTGATGAATAAATAAATTTTCATGCAAATCGTGTAAGCGATATAACGCAATTATTAGATGCAGTAGGCCGACATGATAACAAAATGACAAAGTGAAAATGTTATACAACGCGTACTCAACACAATAATCAGCTCTTATGAATGAACGCTGTACTCTAAATACTAGCACACATTATAGGCCGTCTCGCATTACATAATGACATTAAATAATGATTCTATTTCATATTTAACCCTTTTGCTGTCACGTAAGAGGACAAACAGTCCATAACAGCCTGTATAGGCTCAAATACATATTCAACAGAAACGTATGTTTCGTAAATAGATATAAGCGTAATCAGTAGAGAGCGACAAATCAGATTCGGTATTTAATTGTTTAAAAATATTGTATTTACGTTTCTAATAATAATCATTAACTATTTCATTTAGTTTAAAATAGTCTTTCAACACGATTTTTACATCCTTCAACTTATTAAAACAAAATAATATATTTTCTTTCACACAAAATAATAAGTTTTCTTTCACAGTTTAAGATGCAAATGATTGAATAGGCGAGTTCTTATACTTTTATACGATGGAGTGTGTACTGTTCATACAATGTACAAATATGATTAAGTATAATTCTTTACACAACAACTTATATTTCGTAAATATTACTGGACATAATAAAACGACACATAATTGACAAAAAGTTTAATCCTGGGAATGGCTCCGACACGTACCTACATATCCTAAATTAGAAACGTATTTCAGGGTTAATCAAATAAGATTTGAAAAAAATATGCTTAAAATAACGCTACACGAACCTTATAATAAGCGCTAGTTTTTAGTAGCCCCGGGATTGAAAAAGGGCTTTTAATTACTATGATAAATTCACAAATACCGTGTTATAAATTCAAACAATAATTGCAATATCTTCTTTTAAAATTTTTACAAGTTTCAAAACAAAAAAGTAAATGGATGATGCGTTTAACAGAATAACTGTATTAATACGTAATTCAAAACACAACACAGTATGAATGGCATATCATAGAGAATTAGAGAGGACTAGAACGGAGCGGAATTGAGCTGACTTTTGCCCGGTTTCTGAGCCGTCAGATGGGTTTATTGATAGGATAAAATGTAACTTAAAATAAAAATAACAGTTGTAGGAATAAACTAAAATTTTTATATTCAGTCGGGTTATACTTTAATCGATGAATAACTTTTGTCTGATGTTTCAGAAACCGGGTTCACTAGACTAGGTTGTATTTAATACAAATGCAACGATAAATCGTCGGCGCATTAACATTATCCTTTTTAAAACGAAGTTTTTAGATACCACTTTCTTCAGGTGATTGTCGATGTCCATAAACTATGGCTACTAAATTACCATTTAGATCCGTCAGCCAGGTAATAATATATTTTTTTATATACATATTCAGATACGACAGAGCTCATATCCGCTCCGCTAAACATTTTTCTTTGAAATTGTACGAAGAGCTGTTAAAATAAATCTTAAATACAATCTACGGCCTATTGAAATGTATTCTTTGCCCATATTATAAGTGTGTGTATTCACTAAGTGACCGAACCGGATTCCTATTAATATTGATGCCGGTTTTTATTTAAAGTTTTATAACAATTGAAAAAATAAACTCGTTTTTGCAAAAAAAAACAACACAAAAGGTGTCACTCTCACAGAAGACCTATCAGACCTAAGAAAGTAGGTATATGTATTATCAAAAAGACTGAAGATTCAGTAAGGAATTAGTAACGTTTTCCTAATAATTTTATTTCCAAAATGGTGACTCAATCCTCAACCTTTTGCCAAACGAAATTTCTTTATATAAACAAACTTTTAGGTGTTACTGAAACTTGCGAATATTTTTAAGGTTTCGTAGTCAACAAGAAAAGACGCAGAATTCACGTAAGATTTTTTGTCGTTTCTATTAAAAATATATATATATATATATATTATGCCGAAATTAAAAGGAAGAAGTCGTTACATGTTTACGAGTACGGTGAGACGCAACTTGCATCGACACTTGCGCCATCACACCTTCGGAGTACAGCGGTATGTGCTGGTGCTGCTGCTGTAATTGCGGCACAAACACAGTAAATACTTATTTGAGCCGTTTGGGGTCGAAACAATAGGTTCAAGGGGTGCCCTCTGCGTTTATAAAGAACTAGCTACGTGGCGGAGGCTCCCAACAACTCAATACTTACTGGCTTCCCTTTAAAAACGACAACCAATACCGTTCCCTAATAATAATAAATAGATTTCATACACAGGATCTCCTTGTGACGTCACGTAACCATAGCAACAAGCACGCCAATATTAGTAGATCATAATCCGAATAATTTCCAGTTATGCCGTATACGACACCGCACAGTGATTCCGCCGCAGGCCATAAATCGAAAAATTTCATTGGTTCACCCCGTTAAGATCACCTCACTAAGTGATTAACTAGTTAGGAATCTTCCAAAAACTGCAAATACCAACGAATTTGGTCAAGGTATCATTCACTTTTGTGTATCTGAAGTAAGCGCATCGCGATATTAATTATTATCACCACGTTTGAGTCATAAAACTAAAGTAACGTAAAATCAAGTGTTTACGTGTTGTGAAAGCATGGAGATCCAAGAACATGCTATGTAACCCTTATTATCAACCATTTCTTATTTACTTTTAAGCACATATATTTTTTTCTTGAAAAACATTCAAATTGGATGCATGTAGATGCATGATACCTTGACCAAATTCGTTGGTATTGATCTAAAACGAAGTGAGTTACGTGTTTCTCAGTACTTTGACGAAGTTGAACCATCAACTTCATCGCGTAGCCGTCCGAAAATTGACTTTGACGAGGCCAATAAACGTACAAAAAGGAGAAGATTAGCTAATTTGTCTAAACAAGATCCTTCTCTTGTACATTCATATCTCAATGCCGATTTAATAGCTCATTTTATTGTATAATGTACTTTTGCTTATTTTATTCCTTTAAACAATAAGTTAATAAATAACCATTATTTACAGAATTTAAAAATAGCAAAATAAATGTTTTAGATACATCTCGTCTAAAACTAGTGCGAGACATTTTTACACCTAAATGTTGTAAAATACTTTTTTTAAATGTATTTATTAAGTTATTATTTTAATAATGAACGTTTACCTAAACATATTACAACGTATGAAACAAAAAGAAAACATTTCATTTCGAAGTTGCATATTTACGGTCGCCTTAGTATAACGTGAATTAAAGTGCGCCGCTGCAGCGCTTTTATAATATTTTGACAGGTCCATTAAACTCCATATTGTCAAATCAAAACTTCCGCGCGCATTCGCCAAACCGTCATTTGTCATGTTTATTTATTTCAATTTGTTTTCGCATCAACTTTTTAGATTCTAGTTAAACTATAGTTTAATCGTTTATATTTGTTTAATAGTGTACAATAGTAATTGATTAGTAGGTAGGTAATAAGTTTGTTTAATTAATATAAGTGATTTGTGTATTTGCCTTTTAATAATATTAATATTTCGAAATTATAAATGTATTTTTACTTAGTATTACTTATTATTGATCAATTCCCGGTACTTTATTGACAGAATGTATACTTAAATAAATTTTAAATTATTGTCCTACAATGAAGATATATTTTTATAAAAAAAATGCTTCAAATCTGCATTTTTTTTATGATGCGCTTAATTTGAAATCTGTCACTCATGCTCTGTAATTGACAGTAATTCAGTAGAGTTCGATAGTTCACAACGAGTGCACGTCACTTTGCAGAACGACGGACAGTTTTACAGAATAGTTTTATAGAATACAGTGTTACAGAATCTAAGTAGATTCTGGGCGCTGATTCTTTGTGCTGCCCTCAAGTTTTCGGCCGGAAATGTCAGTTTAAAAATACCAAAATAATATTTATATAATATATATAAAATAGATGGTTGTAATACTAAATCTAATATTAAACAGTTTTTAATTTTCTATATTATGTACGGTAATCTATTTTCTACCGTTATAAACTTAGCTGTAAATACGCGTCGTTCTTATATTCGAAAGATCTGTAATAGTTAATAGTTTATATTTCAAAAATTTCAAAAATTACACATATTTGAATTACATGCTACTAAAATAAAATGAACATGTACAAGTATGGTTTTCTTAAAGAATAATAGTGATGAACCAGTGACCCTAAACTAGGTAATAAATACCTGTATCTATGTAGCGGGAACACCCCGACGATGCAAATTGAATGCTTGTGAGAACTTACTGACATCTTTTGTGTTGTAACTTTTGTTGTGTGATTTTACAAGTGCAGGGGTTGGTTTTATAATTGTTTTACAACTTTTACTAAACACAGGTATCAATATACACATCATTCTGGGTTGTTCACTCAGTCCACACACATATAGATATATATATACACACACACACATATATAATTATTATTATATATCGCAAATACAAACCCATGATGGGTTGTTAATATTCCGTTAAACAAATTTTATTATCTTCAAAATTTGTTTAGATTTTGAAGAAATGTATATTTAATCATTTCTAATATGAACATTAAAATTAAATATTTCCCAGATGTGAGTGTATGACTGCTTTACATGCATTGGCTTATTCCCAAAAGCCACTAAACAAATAAGGTAATATTGTAATATTGGCAAGGGCAAGCCGTCTTCATCCATGAAGAAAATTCGGTCATCTATATATTAGTGTAATCATATATTTAAAATGCACAAGGTTTTTTTTAATTACCCGACAATCGACTAACCTTTTGACCGCCACGTCAAAGCCAAGCCATGAAATTTAGTTTTTAAGATTCAGTAATAAAACACATATGTAAAAGTAATAATTTAATATCTTTATCTAACATCTATATCTTGTATTTTTATGGACTTGAGTTTTATCGATTATAGCCGACATCGGCTTTCAGGGTACGCTTGCACTTGTTGAGTATAGCCAACATTGGCCTTCAAAAGGTTAACTCTAAACCCAATAGAAATAAGACGGTAATTACAAATTCTCTTAGATTAGCTATATTTTACAAAACCAGTGTTGTAAAATAGATTTTGTAAAATAAAGCTTCGAGATTTCCTATAACTATACTGTTTATGGGCCGAAACACACTAAGTCGCGGCGCCGCACCGCCAAAATCAGCGGCGCCGCCGACTGCAGAATAAAATTTATGGTAACAATTTTACGCTCAGTGGCGCCGGCGCTCCGACGCAGTCTTGTTTCAGCCCTATAGTCCACAAAGTCGTCAACGTCAAACAGTGCTGTGTAGTCGCGCGGTACGTTGACGTGTAATGTTTTTTTGTGTTTGATTCTGATTTATTAACATCGCCTTGTTGAGGAACCTCCAGTACTCTGGTTTATGCCAATAGATGATCTCAAGACATTGCGACATCGTTGTGTTCATTTTGAGGGCACAGTAATGTAAATTTGCACGTCATTTCAACGTACCGCGCTACGACAGGGCGCTGTTTCACATTAGCGACGGCGACATCGTGACATGGCGTTGTGGACTAAGCCTTAGTCTACATTTTATAGTAAAGTATATAAAGTAGACTTACCAGCTTACTGTAGTGATGCTGGCAGTACCCGCAGTACTTGACGTTATCTAGGTAGTTGCCAGCTTCCTCGCACAAAAGGCCCAAGCCTTGTGCGCACGTCACGTGAAACTGCTGCTTGCAACCTTTTGTATCAAACATATTACATTAGATAACATTATTGTAAATTTGTTCCTTATTATTATGAACTAGTGAGCCACGGCAACACATTATTCAAATGAATAGTAAGTACCCTTTATTATCCAATACATAAGTCTACGGGACAGTCACAATCTCATGAACCCTTGCAAACACAGAGTTACGATTTGATCCTGTGATTAAAGGTGATAGAAAGGACAATACCTACAGATTAGTTATCTCAATACCACATCTGGTTTAGTGAGCAATAACAAAATATATTGTTAGAAACTTTCGTCAATGGGTATTTACATATCGCCCTCATCTGCTGTCAATCAGTTGTGCGCACACATACGCAAGCGCGCGCCGGCATATAATACAATCGCCGATGAAGCATATTTATGACATAACAAATGCTCAATTTAATATTATAATTTTGGGCAGCAAAATAAGTTTTTTTTTGTGTTAATTGACTAACAAAACTAAATTAAATGGGTAATGTCTTAGTATAAAATAGGGTACCTAACAGATTTTGGTGAACATTCACCTTATTTGTGTTGCACATTTATTATTTTATTTTTGGACTTTTGAATGGGATATAAAAGGCCTTATGGCTTTCCAAAAAAATATTGAAAAAATATTTCCAAAATATTCCCAATAGTAGTAACCTAAGATAAGTATGATCTTTTTTCAAAAAAGGTTGATTTTCCTTTATTGTTGAGCATATCTATAAATAAAGACATGTGTTTGATATTTTGCTGTTACAATTGAATTATTAAATAAAATTACATCTCGTATATAAAAGCAACATGATTTTAGAAAACCTGCTGGGCCTTTGGAACAGTTGGGATTAAATATAAGGTAAGAAATGAAGACAATTAAATAATATGCAATTAATTTATTTCTAATACAGCTTGCCATCATTGTTTTATTTCAAACTTTAGTTTCTTGCCGTCTTCTTCTTCTACTTCGTTCGCGTAGATTTAGATATTTACACAATACGTAATTTTTAATCTTTATAATGGATGTTTTAAAAATTGCAAATCTTGAAATTCCGGGTATGACCTCGTTATAGTTGATAGACACAGCGATTTTTTTTTTTTAGAAAAAATAGTTGTTTATAAAAATGATTTTTTTTAGCGCCACATCCTGATTCATTGAAATCTTTCTCTGGTATCTCTGAAAGTTGTCTTTATATCGGTCCATATTTTACAACAGCATTACCTGTGAAATATTTAAAAATAATAAATAAACTGGCAAAATAGTTAAACATCACTCAATCTCATATTTATTATAAATACAGTGTATACCTACACCTGGAGTACCTACATATTTCTATTTTTATTTTTCAGGTTTTTGGCAATAGGGAATAAAAATAAAAAATATTTAGAATTTACGGATTATCGTGGAAAGAGAACAATCAAAAAATTTGTAAGAAAAATTAGTCGAGCTACATGGGATTTTTTTTTACTTTCACTTGAAAGTATGCCGAAAATAATGGAGGAGCTAATCTTCTAATTATATGGGGGAATTGGACGGCAAACACGTAAAACAACAAAGAAACCCAATAAACCTCAGGAATGGATTCTGTAAATACTTTAATAGTGACATCGCAGCACTTATGTGCCAATAAAATAAAATATAAATAACCAGCTTCCTCTTGATTTCATACGTATAAACTACAACTACTTATAAAATATGCAATTAAATAATAAATATGTGCTTACTTAGCCTTGTTTTTTCTCTACCCTCAAAGTCAGGAAAAGTGTTTCAGCAAATTATCCTTCTAGCGTCCTGTTTTCAAGTGTTTGGGCATTTGGACACTGGACGTTCTTCAACAAGAGATATTAATAAAACCGAATCAATACTTTCAGATATAATTTTTCCCAACATCTGATAATGAAACCAAAGGGAATATACCACTAACGTTTTAAATCAAACGTCAATTGAATAGACATGCAATGATTGCTACTTTTTAGATGATTTGTGCACGTCAGGGCCCCCTCCCGTTTACCATTGACTACGTCGTGACGTGTTGATGCGAACACTGACACTGGTTTATCTAAAAGCGTCACTTTACAAACGCTAATCGGTAAGAGCGGCGTCGTCGATGTCTGACACGGCACGCGTCTGACACGCTAGATGTTTATAAGGCGTCTCTCAGTGTCTCATACGGCACGCGTCTGAAATCGTTCAATGTCTGTAGATATTAACGTAATTTGAATAAAGAGGATATTTTAATTGAAGAATAAAACGGCTTGTAGATAAATAAGTCCACAACGCCCGCAGCTTACTCCTTAATTAAATATATAACTGAGTGTTTAGGTAAAAGGATGCGTGCTTCAACAGTATTCTTTGATAAGTCGAGCGCTTTCTTTGTTAAATATCGAATTGTATTGCATAAACGTGAATGTAACTTTATGGTGTTAAGGAGGCTTCCAACGATCGGTGATTCTACGAATTATATCAGTTACATTTTAAATTTGTTGACAACAAATAAAATAAAATCAGTTTAAAATAAGAACAGTTTTATCTAAATCCTTAGTTTTTAGGGTTCCGTACCTCAAAAAGAACTGCCGGAACCCATCACTCCGTTGTTTGTGAAACAAACATCCATCCTAGCAAACTCGTATTTATACAAATATTACAATGCTGAAGAGTTTGTTTGGTTGAACGCGCTAATCTCAGGAACTACTGCCCCAATTTGATAAATTCTTTTAGTGTTAGATAGCCCATTTATCGAGGAAGGCTATAGGCTATATATCACGCTACGATCAATACGATATTGTACAGCATTGGGACATTAACATGTTGATATTGCAGAAAACTGATTTTGCTTTATTAATTAGTTTGAAGGCAAATACAGGAAACGCAACATTCCTTTATTTCTTTCTCCCTTACGGCATTAGCACTCTCATTTCTTACTAACTGCGTTTTATAATGTCTCCTCAGCTCTTTTAAAGTATTTTTACATCAAACATTACTCAAAGGTGTTGTTACGTAGCCAAATTCACGCAACAGTAGAGCAGTGTGTTCACGGTGGCATTTTGTGACGTCATGTGGCTGCAGTCACCGTCACAGAACCTGACTGTTACAGACGACAACAGCAGATAGCAGCGCCGTATCAAGTAGGTTCATTTTTAAAAAGGTCCACACTACTTCTGATTTGCTTTCGAGCGACAGTGCAGTCTACCACTCGACGACGCGTCGCTAGCTTCGTGTCGCTAGCTGCAGGTTAAAACCAGTGTCGCGATTACACGTCTGCATCGGCACCATTAGTGTCCATTCTTAAATCGCCTCTATTAGATGTGTTTCAAAAATAATAATAAGCGCTCTAACTCACCAGATTTGTTGCATTGCATGCAAGCACCAGCGTTCGCCCGATGTGTTTTTCCTTGGTCAGCGCAAATGTAACAAGTCTGAAAACAAAAACACACAAATTTATTAGTTATTATACTCTTTGTAGGGTTCGAAGGCAAATAAAGAATTTCAGATATTACAAATCTATATTGTTATTATAAAGCAGCCCCCTGATTCTGAACTGTCGGAATATTTTCGGCCAGAACTGTCAGTTTATTTAAAGTTAAAAAACAGAATGTTAAAAAATAGATCGATGTAGAAAAAAATCCTTTATTAATCAGCTTTTAATTTTCTATACGGTAAACTAATTTCTAACACTTAATAACTTAAGCTGTAAAAATACGTAATTCTAAGATTCGAGAAAGTTTACGATCAGGGAGCAATCCGATAAGTCAGAATCAGGGCCCTGAAGAGTTTGTTTGTTCTGTTGAACGCGCCTAATCTCAAGAATCACTGAACCTAATTGAAAACTAAGCTAGGCTATAGAACCTCACGATACGACCGTGTTGAGTAGTGGCCAAATACAGATTCAGAATAGTGGAGCCCCGAGCAACTGTTAAAGTCCTAAACTAATATTACAAAGCTTATTGCATTACCTTGTTAAATCTCTCTGGAGGAATCAAACGCAGTACAATCGGTTCCATAGACGTGACGTTCCCAAAACGCACTTCAGGTATGTAGAGTGCGCAGACGACATGTGCCCAACCGCCAGTGTCAGATCGTTTAAGCGCACCTGACTTAGATGGGCACAGCTCGCATCTCTGTCGACAAAATATACTAAATCATACATCTATCTAATGGTATTAACACGAACTACTGATTTGATAAATTATTTTTGTGTTGGATAGCCCATTGATCGAGGAAGGCTATAGGCTATATAACATCAAGCTACGGCCAATAGGAGCTGAGCAGGTAAAAGTAGTTTAGTTATAAGAGAACCGCTCTTTAGAAGACTGCAGCCATTTTAACACTAGTGTTGTCCTGCTGATGAATAGTGATGTCTAGAGCTCATTGGGATCTTGGAGAGAGAGGGCTGTTGAAGGATTAGCATAAATTATAATGTGCTCGTAATCGTCTCGGGTTCGATCCCCGGTAAGGACAAATATTAGTATGAAATGTAAATGTTTGTTTCTTTTAATGTGTAAGTATGTATTAAGAAATATATAATGTCTGTTCATCAGTTATCAAGACTCCATAACACAAGCTTAAGTACTTAGCTTATATTAGCTTACTTTGGGCCAGACGGCGCTGTGTAAGTGTATCAAAAAAATTATTTAAAAATGCCCCTGGTGTTGAAGGTCAACCGCTTATCATCAGAGGAGCAGGCCTGTTTGCGAACGGAGTGGTATAAAAAAAAATCTAGCACATGCAATCACCAAAACAATAATCATACATTGTTGATATAATATGTTACAAAGTGGTAGTACAGTGCAAAATTGGCCTCCCTCTTGCCGAACAGCTTGGCCAATATTGCTATATATATATATATATATATATACAAAATTGATTAAGCCGAAAATAAAATAAATAAAAAAATATAATTATAAAGTAAATAAGTTTATACAAAAACTAGAAATAATTTAAATTAAGTGTTATAATACCAAACACATAAAAAACTAGCTTATGGTCTGACGACCGATCGCAAGTGGACATAAAAGGGGAAAAAAAAAAGTGTTATAATAAAAATGCAACCAAAAAAAAACTAATTAGAACCACTCACCACCTTTGCTTTAGTTTCGCCGCTTTCACACTTCCTGCAGAACCAGGGCCCGGTTGGCACCGTCACTATGCCGTAGCACGCTAAAATAACACCGAAATATCATCAATAAATGTGTATCTGACCCACTAAAATGCACACGAGTATTCCATATTCATCCAAACAGACCTTGGTGGACCGCCACAGTGCATCCATTGCCGTCGCAGTAGACAAGCGGGTTGTCAGGCCAACCTCGCTCGTCCGAGCAGACACAGCAGCCACCTACCATCTCCTTCATTGTGAACTCCGCATTATTAACTTAAACCCTGTAAACATTACACATTCTTAATCACAGAACATCAACAACAACCAAATTCACCATAGGATTACATTAGTGAAAAGGTAATAGCAATTATGAACATGTAAATGCCCAATAATTTAACACCCAACGCTTTAGCCTATTAAGCTTTAGATGAATGAATAAATATATGAATTGATGTGTGGTAGCAAATGTAGGAAATAAAACACTTCAAATTGAATTAAGCTTTCACTTTGTTTAGATACATTGTATTGTGTGTGTACTGTTTTAAGTTCAATACAATTTGAATTTTGTATTAAATCAATTGAAAATGAAAAGCTTGATATGCATATCTCAATAAAGTTGATAAGGTAAAGGTCAGAATAATATAATTAAGTTAAACAGAGCAGTCTCATATTCATTACAAAGTAGTTGGAATGTTTTGATTCACTGTTCAATGTCATCAAAGAATCAATAACCACAATTTTTAAGTAAATGTGTACCTATTATAGTAACATGTATTTTCCTGTACGAATGTTGGTTTCAAAATAAAGACTATTATTATTAATTACTAACATATGGTCCATGTTGTTTGTAGCATGCATACTTTAAGTTACATTTTCAATATACAACCCCACATATAACACAGTTGCTATATGAATGTTATCGTGCCAGAGTTAATTCATGCATTGCTTAATCGGAGACAAGACTCACTTCTAAATATTAATCTTTAGGTTATGTTTCACTACCTATCCTTCAGCACCAACAGATAAGTGCATATCTCAACAGTTAGAGAACTGAAAAGTAGGAACAGAAGAAGAAGAAGAATGCCCATACATCAGCGGCACCTTTTTCTAAAAATATGCACATTTTGCATAATGAGCACTTCGCAATAAATAAGATGTGCTCATTATGCAAAAGGCTTCTTTTGAGAAGCGCACCTTTTTTATCATGTGCACATTGTGCAACAGGGGCAGGGCAGCATTGTTTTGTACAGATCTACATCATTTTGGCTTATCATATCTGGCAAATTATAAATTTACACCTAGCAGTATGCAATTTAGTTTTTTGTATAATCAAACTTACACAGCTATTTGTGATTGTTACCGACATTATCAAACCAACAGTAGGTAAGTATGACTTTAACTTTGCTTCAAATTTCTTATTATCCACTAAAGTGTCACTCATTATAAATGCTCTGCATGTACTCAAAAACACCGAAAATAAAAACTAAGATGACTTTGCTGTATGATAAATTATTATCACAGTTTCAAACATGCTGTTGTACAGAATCTTTTATCAGTGTAAACGCACAGTAACAAGTGCAAAAATAAATATGAGATTACTGTCGCACAATAAAATTGTTCATTTTAGTTTGTTAAATTATATTGCAATATCACAGTGCTATATGAATGTAGGTATATCTTTACACTTTATCAGCAGACATCCTATATGTCTTTATGTGGCAATACAGTCTTGAGATGCTTCAATAACACAACAAAAGATTGGCAGTGACCAGCACACTCTTGATAACATAAAAATTTGGAATTGCTGTGCTATGTAATATAAATGAATAACTAAATATCTTACTAAACTCGAGAATGGTTGGACTAAATTAGATTTTATTGCTATTTTTAAATTTGGTCGTTCGAAATTTTCTTATGATAAAAAATATTGGACAATTTTGCACTGAAATGAAAGGAGAGGAATTAGGTGGTCATGGGTGAACATCATGTGAAAAACAGCGAACAACAGTTAGGAATAAATAACATCTACAGATGTCTTTCGTATAGTGTTTCTGGCATTAATTATACAGAATATGACCTATACTTTGACCTAAAGTATAACAATTGTCATGCAGATTGTTCACAACAATACTGTGAGTCTTTCTTTTGGTTTCATTCATAACAACAAAGTGAGCATTGTAAGTGGGTAATAATACCTTTTGAATTCCCAATATATCTACTACCAATATGTTGAGAAATATTATAATATGTCTGATCTAATTAACTTGCATAAATTGTGTCGCAGTAGTTTATCATACATACCTAGATTGTTTAACTTAAGATGAATAGTACTCATCAGTCACAATATTTTATGCATGTGACCACTGATATCAGTTAGACTTTATACTACATGTTCCTTTACAAAGACATTTTAATGACAATCTTTCAAGTAGGCTCATTTATGTATATGGAGTATGTATATGTTTTTGGACATGGACTGCATGTAGTCAACTTTAAAATATTGTGGGTTTAATATCAACTAAGAAGAATTATTTTTTACTTCCAAGGCTTGACTTACACACATTGTTTCAAGATGCATTTGTGGTTTGTACATTTGTTACATGAACACTAATACCTTCTTGAGGAATTGAAACACAACAGATAATTCTCATAATAATTGTTCATGCCATTGTATGAATACATTAATCTAATAGATTCATTAAGAGAATGAAGCTGCCTCGATGGCACAACGGGAAGCATATAGAACTGCTGTGCAAGAGGTCCCGGATTCTGTACCTGGCTCAGGTGAAAATTATACTTATTAGGCTTTTTATCATAAAAATGTCACAGGAGAGACCAAGCCAGGTTATACTTAAAATCATTTGATATTTTTTTATTCTTGTAAACATTATATGTGCTAGATTGCTATCTGCATAGTAATAATTAATGTGAATTCTCCCGAATATGCACTAACTAGACGGCATTGAAATTAATTACCTATGATATTAGACATAGATCTCGTCAAAAACAATGAGTTACAATTTTATTATTCAATTTTATTTATTTTATTATTTTCTTATTACCATTACTAACAAAGCAATTCTTTTCTGACTAGAGACGTCTAAACCTTTTAAAAGAATCATAATTACTTATGTATTTACAGAGACGCGCGAAGGGACTGTCATACCGGCCTTGTACATACAAAGAGGCGTCGGCTTTTGATTATACTGCACTCTGATCGATATAACGATTAAAAACCCCACTTTCAACACAAAATGTTTAAGCACTAGCCCTTTTCGTAAATCGTGCACCTATTCCCAACTTAACAATATCGTATGAAAGCAGAAATTCGTGATCTAAAGCGAGAACTAATACAATTTGAAGTAAAATAAAGATGGATAATGCTGTGAATATTTAAATGGCAATGAATTATTAAATACAGCTTCCATCTAATTATATTTACCAAAAGAAAAAACATCCATTCATTGTTGAGGAATAGAGAATTGCCGGCAACAATTCATTAATTCATCTTTAAAATAACTGATAACTTTATCACCTCACCTGCGCCTAGCAAGAACGATAAAAATGAAGTCAGATTAAACACAATCTAATTTCGTTTAATATTTATCTAAAACCGGTTAAAACATAAAACAGGGTGGTTTTGGTTTATTACTGCAAGTGACACTTATTTTAAATGTATAATGCTGCAATATAATTTCTATTAATCGTACACTATTCACTGGCTGCCATTAGTAACTAGTAAAAGCCATATTGAATTTTGTTTAGATTTTGAGTGCACAGTACGTTCCAGTTGGACAAATCCAGCATTCAAAGCGTTAGAAGATTCTGTGATTTTGTAATATATTTAGCATTTTACGTGTTAAACAAAGACAAAAAAAGTTTATTGCGGAGTAAAGAAAGAGATAAAAAACTCGCTAGTGATGTACTTTAATGCTATTTTAGTCGATTTGTTTGCATAGGATGTAAGACTTAATTGATTCCCGTCATCACGTTTTGTTGGTAGTGGTGCTTCCGGAGCCATTTAAAAAATAATGACAAAAACAACAACAAAGATTATGCGCGCGCAGTTCATGTTCTAACTACGACTGTCCTTATGTAATAATATTGATTATTCTGCGAACATTGGGTCATAGGCTTTGCCTAGTGACCTAATTAAACTAGACTTGAACGTGGCTCTGTCTATAATTATCTATAATAGAGAAATTCAAGTAATAATATTTATTTGGGTCTTTTTTAAAGCCACAGAAGCCATTACCGAGAATTGATTACTTTTATTTTTTTATTGCCTGAAGTTAGTAGCAGACGAGCAAGCGGCCCATCTGATGTGTGTCTGTCTGTTTGTACGCGCATCACGTATACCTACACTACGGCATGGAATTGCTTGCAGATTTCTCCAATGTACCTAGAGCTAGAGGTTTAATGATGACCATTAGCAACACTTAGGAAATTGAAAAGATTTCATTGCAAAATAAATCGCTAGTCAAAGTTACCCATAAAATGAAACAAATAAAGAAGAGTCAGATCATGATGCTGCAATTCAATCTCATATTTTTCATCTTCAGCTTTCGTTCCTGTTCCACTCGTCATCTTTCATATTTTATTAATTAATTTGTTACTTTACTGCACACAAAGAAAATTTAACAGATATGTCATCAGCATCAACATCAACATCATCATATCAGCTGCAGGAAGTCCACTGCTGGACATAGGCCTCCTGAAGAGATTTGCAATAGGGTTGTATGTGACCTGCATCCAGCTCGATCTTGCTGTTCGAATCAGCCACCTGATTCTGAGCTGTCGGGATATTTTCGGCCAGAACTGTCAGTTTATTTAAAGTTAAAAACAGAATGTTAAAAAAATAGATGGATGTAGAAAAAAATCTATGTTAATCAGTTTTTAATTTTCTATAGATACGGTAAATTAATTTCTGATACGGCGTTCTAAGATTCGAAAAAGTTGACGATCCGGGAGCAATCCGATGAGCTGTCGGAAAATTTTCGGCCCGAAATGTCAGTGTAATTAAAGTTAAAAAACATATTGTTAAAGAAATAAATGGTTGTAGGAAAAAACCTTAAATTAATCAGTTTTTAATTTTCTTCTATTTTTTAACATTAAATAACATAAGCCGTAAAAATACGTAAGATTCGTAAAAGTTTACGATCTGGGAACAATCCGACGAGTCGGAATCAGGGGGCAGATCGGACAGATTTTGTCCACCTTGTGGGTGGACGTCCTACGCTGCGCTTGCCGGCGCAGTCCCTATTCGAGAATTTAGTAGGTGCTTAGTCATGGCAAAATCGATGGAAGATTTGAGCACGATGCTCAGTTCAATCCTAAACTTCTTCATAACTAAGTAAATTGTAAACAACAATATTGGTAGGTATTTGCGTTTAAGGTACCTACCTACAGACAGAATTATTATGACAAGAATAATTACCTAAGTTATCATGTATGGATATAAAACCACATACAGTAAAGCCTAGACAAAATTGACGATGATTAATAAAATTATAATAGAATATTGTTCTAGCCATTCAAAACAACATGACGTGTTTCAAATTGAAACACGTCATGTTGTTCACCTCCTAAGATTGATTGAAACTTTCAATCAATCTTAGGAGGTGTGAAATTGCTTGCTTACTGATAAAACCTATGTAAGCTATAATTCTTCATGGCGAGTGATAATGTAGTAGGTACGTAAATCGTTATCGTGATTACTGATTGTTATAAATAGGAATTTCTATCAAACTTACGATTAGGAAATTTTGTAAAAATAGCATAAATTGATAGTCACATTTTCTGTCAAGATGCAAACGTAGGTATAATATATATATAGTGTTGTTGTAAGAATATTATAGGTAGGTAGATATTTATAAATTTTATTTCCTTCATTCGATAATAGTTTTATAAGTAACTCCTAAACTAAAAGTCCTTTCTGGGATTGAGTTTTCAAAAATCTTTTCTTAGTAAGGGTAGGTACTTCTATCTTAAAAGAAAACTTGTATGTATAAATTTACGTTCCTGTATCGGTTGTACAGAAATAATTCAATCGTTCGGTCAGATTCTCATTTTATATACCCAGGTGAAACAGTCTTTGTTATGATCCCGTGCCTATTTTCTTCTCATTATCAGATCCTGAAAGTAACGGGTTTCGGAGCTGTACCTACGTTATTCTGTCTATGTTTATAATATTAATTTCCAAATTGACCTTTAATTTCTGAATACAAAACTCTTAACATGTAGGTAGGTAACATGTTAAGAGTTTTGACTGACAGCTATTGCGTGTAGGTATTCTTTTTAATTAATAATCAAGGAACGCCTGCGTTCCAGACAAGTTAGAGACAGACGTATGTATTTACTACACGAACCATTTGGAGCCACTTTTACATAACACACCGATTACTCAAAATCTGTTTAACGTAAACGCATAAAATTAACGTAAAAACATTGGTGTATGATTTAAAGTCTATTAGACTAACTAAATAGAATACGTAAATATTAGAGCTTAAGTGGTTAGCGAGATATTGATGCTCAAAAATCGCTATTTTTACACTGACTGACTGGCTGACTTACCTATAGACCTTAAATAACATCCACTTCCAGATGACCTAGAAAGTTAAAATTTGGCGTCCATCTGTGTAATTGTGTGACATACAAATAAAAAGACTACAAAATAATAAATTATTTCGCTTAAAAAAAACCATAGCGCCTTGCTAAATTATATTAGCAATGAATTGTTACTTATCGTTTTAATAAACCTTATGACTTCAAAGTACTTTAGTTAGGTAGTAATATTTTATATATGTGAGGCAGAATTCATTAATTTGTTATCAGTTATAGCTTTATCATTTCGTGAAATAATAAAACATAAACGCAATCCTTCCTATTTGATTATCTTTAGATGGTAAGGATTATCGTATAGACGTATAGACTTAATTAGGCACATAGGTAATTATAATAATAATTATATTATCCAGTGTAGCAGTCTAAACATATGCCTCACCTAATTACTGCCACTGCGAGCGACTTTGTGCCGCCTGCATCCAACGACCGCCCGCAACCTTTATCAGGTCGTCGCTCGGTTCATCTCGTGGGGGTCTACACTGCGCTTTCTAATACGTAGCCGCCAGTCTAAAACCTTTTGCCCCCATCGGCCGATACGAGTGCTGGCACTAGCGATGTAATTTGTTTAGCTATGTCGGCAACTTTAGTTCTCCTACGGATTGAGGAGATTTTGGATTTGATCACGCAGGGAAACTCCGAGCATAGCTATTTGCATTGCTTGCTTAGCAATAGTGAGTCTTATGAGCCCTACAGTTTAGTAAATAATATAAAATTAAAAAAGAAAACAATTAAGATATTTATTTTTTATTAGTTCCTTCCATGTATTTTTTTTAATCATTCTAGCGCAAGTTTGGCAAAACTGTAAGTATTTATTTGAAACAAATAACAAAAATTTACACTCATTTACACACAATAAGACATCCATGCTACTAGATTCAGTTATAAAATGTAACTTTGTGTTTAGTACCTACCATGTTACTACACACACCTAGGCACTGAACTGTTATGACTGAAGAGTACAATCTCACCCAATAGAGAAAGCGACACTATCATAATTTTCCACGAGACACTTTTGGCTTGTGGTTTAAACCAGTCTACAGACTGGTTAATCACCTGTTCGGGAAAAGATTACACTACGACCTGCTAGAGTAGAGTATCCTGCTATAATAGTATAATAATAATAATTGTCTGCTCGTCTGCCACTTTCGGCAATAAAAAAAAAAAAAAAAAAAAAAATAATAATATTCTACCACATTCACACAGCGCCATCTAGTCCCAAAGTAAGCAATTATATTTGCTTGTGTTATGGGTACTAAACAACTGATATACTACTTAAATACATTTTTTTTTGTAAATAAATACATATTATAGATTAATTACACCCAGACACAGAACAAACCTTTATGCTCATCACACAAAGATTTGTCCTGGGTGGGTATCGAACCCACGACCTTCGGCTTAGCAGTCAGGGTCACTAACCACTAGACCAACAGGCTAGTCGAAATGAAGTAACGAAGTATAAGTATAAGTAACATTATAATTATATACCTCAACGAATGTACTTACTATACTAACTAAAGATATATACTACTACCTTTAGTTTTCCTCTAAATTCCAAATTCCCTCACGAGAATTTTCCAGAATATTTTATAATTTGAGAGATTAATATTTCAAATATGAAAATGTTTAGCTTGTTTTAGGAACAATGGTTACGGCAGCAAAATTAAATCTTGTTTTTGCCTATCCTATGGGAATTCTAGAAAATCCTTTCTTTGTGCGCGCCTTTGCTACAAAAACATCCCAGTGTTTTAGGCTGTGCATTGATATATGTATCAGACATGCAGTCATCAAGTTCTCCTTTTATTAAAATAGAGAAAATGTAATAAATAATAATTGTTATTCCATCTATTTTAATCTGTAGTTAGCATACCTATATCTGTCGTAGTTAGCCACACGTTTGTTATACTTCTATTCTCTTTTATTATATTCCTAACATAAAGCAATCTCATCGATGATTAGAATAAAATTCGTGTGAAAAAAAGACAAACATGATCCCTTTTCTTAGCCCGCAAACAATTTTAGGTAAATGTATGTGAAGCTAGAAACCTACATATCAGTACGGTAGTACTAAGTATTTATTATTCTTTTATATAATATATATTATATAATATATTTATATATATATATATATATAACAAAACATATTTATATATATATATATTATAAAATATATTTATATATATATTATATATAATATAATATATATATAAAATAATATATTATATATAATATATATATATATATATATATATGTATATAAATAAAAATAAAAGAATAATAAATACTTAGGTTTCTAGCTTCACATACATTTACCTAAAATTGTTTTGTTATATATATATATATATATATTATATATAATATATTATTTATATATATATTATATTATATATAATATATATATATATAGCTATAGCTAGCTTGCATAAGCGCAACTATTGATCTGCGGGTCAAAAAGGTACAAAAATAAACTGGCTTAAAGGGTTTAAGATTATGTGCAAAAAACATCATAATATCGACGACCCCAAGGAATAAAATGGTAATGTGTACCTACCGGAGAAATTTTATTTTTGCATTTTCTGCTTCTATGAATCATAAGGTACATACTGATATTTTTTTTAAATATTTTATTCTGATGATTAATAAAATTATAACTTTTTTAGTTTTATTCTCCGAAATCATATACCTAGTAAATAAGTATATCTTTTAACAAAGATATAATCCTACAGTGATCGTACATTATGAAATAAATATCTATGTCAATTGTTAATTTTACATCTAATTTCAGTAACATGCCACTTTAAATTGTTGGTAAGTTATGTACAATAAACGTGTATTAAAGCTTTATTGAAGTTATAATTTTCGGTACCTACATTTATTTACATTAATAGAGTTTAGTGCATTCTTACCAATACCAAGCCGTAATACAACTGTACTCAAAAAGATAGTGGTAGGTAATTTTTACAACAACAAAATTGTTTTAGTAATACAATTTCAACATAGTCATGAAAGTAGAAGTATAAAGTATCGTTATGTCCGGTTATGGTTATATGTCGTTACTTAGTAAAAGCTTAATATAAAAATAAGTTAAGTTAAAAAATATAATTTTTATGGAAATACCTCTGAACTGATACATAAAAAATCATATATTATTATAGCCACTTAATACACGGCAAAAATCCTGGAAATAATGATATATATAATACATTGTTGTAGTCCATTTACTGTCCAAGATATGAGATAAACAGTTTTTTGCTCGTTCTGTAAAATTTACTTTTCTCTATTACCTTTTTATTCCTCGAGGGCGTCGATATATATTAAATTTATGTGTGCATGCATTTTTTTTCGTATGTTAATGTGCGATAGATGTGCCAATTCCCAAGGGAGCTTCCCTTTTTTTATTTTTTTTTATATACCCCTTATAATTATATACCCCGATGTTCTTCGGGTACCTAGGTATTTTTAATTCATTTAAAACCACTGAACACAGATTCCACTAGACTGATTGCCCGAATAAGTGTAAATTAAAAAACAAAATATACTATTCAGTGATCCATTTATATTAGATACTAAAAAGTGTAACCATGGCTGTTTTATTTGTAAAAGAAACACATTTAAGAACCTAGGTACCACTTTTTACCATTAAAACAATTTCTTTAATTCATTAACTTATTTAAAAATGTTGTCTCTATGAACCACGAACACTACGTAGATAATTATGGTTACGTAACGATATATTTTGCCAGGGCTCAGATACTTTCGTTCAGCTGTCCTCATCCCCCAACAAATAGTTTTCTACTTTCTCTGATGACGTCAAAGATGGGAGGCAGACAGTGCGTCGCCAACACCATCGATTACCCAGCTCCATTCAATGCCACAAACTAGGCGGGATGACGCCCGTCCACACCCCGTTCTCGCGTGACCTTTACGAGACAAAACGAATACTGTCTTCATGAATGGTTTCATCAAACCCATACGTATATATATGATTTATTAAATCTTAATATATACACATATTCGCGCCATTTATCCAAAAGGTAGACAGAGGTTTATCATAGTTAATAAATAAATATATGCATTATCGTCTCAACACGTTAGGGCATACAAGAGGCCATAAATAACCATCATGTGTCCTAATAGATATAAGCTTTAGGCTTCTACATATGTTGAGAAGTTTCATTCATTCTGCCACAGTTGACAATTAAATAAAAATATCTGAAATATCTGCGGGATATAAGCAACGAAATTATCTGATCATGAGTATCAAAAATTTCTTGACTGAAAATTTAATCTAAAAAATTAATCTTTACTTTAAGTAAGTACTCCAAAAAGATAAAAATATTTGACAGGCCGAGCAGTTAGCTTCGTATTGAAATAAATATTAGGTATTGTAAGAATCATAAGTTACTGATCCTTCAAAAGCATTAATTTACATTTAAAATAGCATTAAAAAAAAAAATCTAATGTGACGAATTCATAGAAAGTTAAAACATTTTTTTTTTTGCCGGGCAGTCATGAAAAGATATGTTTTTAACTTTGAAATAACGTACGAGTAGATAGATATCCATCCAAAATATCTTCATACATATTATATTTTATGGTCAATGTGTGTTTTGGCATTCAGTCAATGCACTACGAAGTAGCCAAGATCAAATTAGCATTGTATTCTTGTTTGAACGCGAACCTTGTTTGTGTAGTGATAACTTAATTTTCAGCGCTCAATAGAACTACACCCGGTAAAAATGCTGTAATTGCTACGTTATTATAAAGGCAGTCCACTAAACATCCAAACCCATTGTCCATAGTTAAATTAATAAGTATACGTACATAACAATAGGTCTACGGTTACCTTTGACAGAACAAGCTAAATAACAACACTGAAGTGTGACTGCTGTACTCACCCCATTTTAGTGCTTCTGCTCCTTGGACTTGGGTCCCCGTATAAAGAGATAAAAAAGGCGTGATCTATATGTATATATTGTAATAATACCCTAACAAAAAAAAACATACATAAAATTAATCACTTATATTTAGCAGGGCTGGGAACAGGGCTACAATTAATAATGTGAGTAGGCCGTTAAAATGGCATTGCATGTTGTCGTTTGGGTGAATTCCTCGAACAGCACCCAATTGAATCGCACCGCAATCGCGCGAATCGCTTCAAATAATTCCTCGAAGAGCACAGCTACCAATATTTTTGCTACGTGCTGTGCGTAAGAAATGGACTAAATTTGCAAACAAAAATATTGGAAGCTGTTCGAAAAATATTTATGTTAGCTGTGATTTGCGTAGGTGCTATACAACTTTCGAATATCTAGCATTTATTTTATCACCTTTTAACTTTAGCAAGCTTGACTTAGCAAACTGCACGCAATAGCTCAGGACTCCAACTGCTAAATCTTTTGAGAATGTAGGGAATTTTGTAAACCTTTATAGAACTATAAATATCGTAATCATAACGGCCCCAAAATTACAATAGTCTTAAATGGACGAAGCCTTTTTGACCTACTTAATATGTAGGTTAAAGGTATAGAATATTATCCTTGAGGCGCCACTAAACAAGATGATCACATGAAGATGTATTCGAGAAACATCAGACGTCGAGTAAACAAGACCACATATTAATATAAAGCCTTTTTTCGAATATTGACAGATGTGTCATATATTGCAAGGAACAATAGGAACCTAAATTATGTAACGTTTACCGGCATTTCCATTTTAAAATTGGTGAAAATATACGTCTCACAGACCAATTTGAAGGTGAAGAGAATAATTAAATAAGTTAAACTAATTTCGCTTATTGAAAACGATTATTCTATTAATTTATTCTATTATTCTATTAGTTGCGACAAGAAGAGATAAGATTTATATGCAAACGAAATAGTTACCTATTCATATAAATCAATTATTATCGCTATTTGGATTAGATTTCTATGAATGTTTATTATCGCATACCTTACAAATTTATTTTGTTCTGTGTATATCCATGGATAACACACTGGCATGCAAATCATGCGTTCTGAGTATGATTCCGAGCGGGCGGCAGTACCCATGTGGATTTCACTTTGTGAAATTTTTATGTACTGGTCAAGTGATTTACCATCTGTTAATAGTGAAGCAAAACATCGTGAAGAAAGCCACATAATCTAGAAGAAATTCAAAGGGTATGTCTGATCCACAAACCTGCACTAGGTCGGCCTGTGTGGATTAGCCTCTAATTTTTCAGACACTTTTATGAAACTTGGAAATAAAGATGATTTGCTGGTTTTGTTAATAGTTAGTTAATATACTTAATTACTACAGCACCTTGGCTAGCCCGAAACGCCTGCACTCAGCAAACAAACATTAAATTTGTCTATATGTTGGTTCGACAAAATAAATCATTACGTAATGTTTTATCCCATTTTTAATACACAAAGTTTCAAACGAATATAGTTCTTATTGTTCAAGGTATTAACTCAATAACGATCAAATATAACTTGCATATTCAAGGCTATGTTATTGCAGTTTCGCTGTTTATTGCTATAACTCTTCCTTAAGGTACCTTTACGGCTTCGTCACTGTAACATTGAATAGGATTTGATCAATACAACGTGTGTTTAGATCAGGGTCGCATATCAATTGAAAAGTCCCGGTGATTGACGCAGCTTGTATTGAAACAAGAGTGAGTTACACACTAGAACAAATACTTATCATCATTCTATAAATAGTTCAGTATATATTATTTATGAATTTAAATATATTTTTGAGGGGTTTCTGTTGGAGATACCTTCTTCAAGACCGTTCTCAAAGTGGTTAATATCAACCCCCTTAAAAAGAATAAAACGAAGGGGAGGGGTCGAAGAGGTCTAAAAATTACTCCTATTAATTAACACAAGTTCTTATTTGAAACTTTCAAAATGCTGTCTAGTTGTTTTACGTGTACCAACGAATTTCTCAAGCCTATAATTTAGGCAGTGGAACTGAAAAGCAATAAAACTTTTTTTGTGTAAGAAGGCTATTATTTATCTCAATAAAGTCATATAAAAATGTTATTAGAAAATATTTCTGTCATTATATAAAAACTGGCCAAGTGCGTGTCGGGCCACGCACAGTGTAGGGTTCCGTAGTAGCCCGTTATATAATTTTGTTTTTAAATACAAGTCTTTACCCGTTATAAACAAGCAACTATTTTATCTTAGTCACTATAAAGGATTAATGCTAAGGATTTTGTTTTGGTTGTTTGGTACAAAATTATCCAACACCCAAGTTCAACGACTATTTCTGCTAAATTAATAAAGTTGTCTTAACCGCTATAATTTTCATTTAATGTTCATAAAATGCACTATCATCATGATTTTTTCCAAACTTTTCAAGCCAGCAGTTTAGCTTTTAGAGGGGGGGACGCCCTACAGGAACAAAAATTTGCTCTTTAAAGTTTAATATTTCGTAAATGGACCATTAAACCGAAAAATAATGTTAGTAACCCCCAAATCATTTTAGAAGACCTATTCAACGATACCACACACGATGGGGTAGACGACAAAAAAATATTCATACCCACTTCACATGTATGGGAGCTACTCTAAAAAAAAATATGTTCCAAAATTTTATTTTACCATTTTGTCGACGTAATTAATATACACATTCCTACAAAATTACAGCTTTCTAGTACTAACGGTCTCTTAGCAAAACCTCGGACAGACAGACACACTGACATAACGAAAATATAAGGGTTCCTAGTCAGAACTACGGAACCCTAAAAAAGGGTTTTCCATCATATTCTAAATTGGGTGGTTCGTCCTTAACCTGTTTTGTTGGAAATAACCACAGCTTAATAAAAACTATACTAATTTACTAGATATTATACCTAATTTTATTTTAATTTGGCATTTTTTTTTCTATCCCTTGACAATTATTAGTTAAATCATCATCATCATCATCATCATTTCAACCCAAAACGTACCACTGCTGGGCACGGGTCTCGTCCAAAGTATGAGAAGGGAATTTAGCCTACTAGACCACGCTGGCCAGAAGGGTTGGTACAGGGTTTTCCTTTTCTTGCGGTACTCTTGTCTGGATAAGGGTTGAGATGGTGTAGTGACGTTATGCATTCTCACACGGAGAGACATTTACATCACATCAGCAACCCATTAAGTCACACTGCTGGGCTCGGGTGTCCTCTCCTCTAACTAGAGAGCTGAGAGGGTTTAGGCCAAAATCCACTCACGCTGGCCTAATGCGGTTTGGTGGATCAGACATACTCATTTCTTCTAGGGTATGTGGGTTTCCTCACGATGTTTTCCTTCACCGTTAGCAGATGGTAAGCCACTTGACTATTACATATAAATTCCACAAAGTGGAATCCACATTGGTAGGTAATGCCGGTCGGGTTCGAACTCGGACCGCGTGATTTGCACCCCGGTCCCTTATCCATTCAGCCATCATTGCACCGTTACAACTAATCAATTATCAAACTATAGTTGCCCTCCGTGTGGTATGCCGGTAAAATGTAGCTTAAGTGACCAGACTGTAAACTTGTGTGCGAACTTTCATACAGATCTTTTCAACGGTTCTGGCTTGATTGAGTAATAACTATCCATCCATACAACCATCCTCACTTTCTCATTTATTTATGTCACAAAAATAACGCAGAAAATGTTGATTTTATTTCTGGGTAATTCTTAAAACAATAGCTATTATGGATGGATATTGTGATAATAACAATAGAGAAAGATTTAAAAATATTAAGAAATCTAATTGATCTATCTTACTTTTATAAATCTATATCAATGATTTCGCTAGGTTAGAGAAATCTACTTACTTGATTTCTCAAATTTCAAAAAAATATAGTATATAATAAATAAGTACCTAATCATCAATTCATAAACCGTTAAAGATACTGATGATTCACGATGTTAATGTATCTACGGAAAGTTTCTATTAAACAGTTCTAAAAATATCTGCAAATGTATATTATGACCATGATAGCTTCTATAAAAGGTACCTAACCTTTTTGTGGAAGCCATCATGGATAAAAAAGGAATTTACAGAATAAATTTCATGGTGTTCAATTAGAGTTATCAGTCGTTTCGTTCCACTCGTTCGTTAAACTAAACTAAACTTAATACTATTCCCCTTATTACAAAATATGGACTAAGTATTAAACCAGGTTTAAATTGACATAAGTCATTGTTTTAGTGTCAAAGTTGTCAATTTAAACCTGGCTTAATGCTTAGTCCGTATTTTGTAATAAGTGGAATAGTATTAAGTACGGGCTGTTGCTCGAGGCATAGCTCCCGTGGATCTTTGTTTCACCATTACTCAGCTCCTATTGCTCGTAGCATAATATTATATAGCCTATAGCCTTTCTCGATAAATAGGCTATCCAAAACTAAAAGAATTTTTCAAATCGAAGCAGTAGTTCTTGAGTCAGCGCGTTCAACAAAACAAATAATTTATAGCTTCAGCTCTTCAGCTTTTATTAGTATAGATCAAAGCGGAGTCTTCTAATACAGGCTATTAGGTATACGTCTAAAAGAAGATTCCAATCACAAGTTTGTAACAACAAACTGATTGAACTATAGGTAAACTATTTTTCATTTTGATATAATTATGTTAAAGTGCAAATCCAGTGGTTGAGTCGAGCGAAACCAAAGGCGGAAACAACATAAAAAATAATGCCAATTTGTCTTTGTACGGACGTTTCCTGTGAAGTTCACGTAGGTACACATTATACATTGTTGCTGTCTCATTGTAAACAACGAGGCTTATGTGCAATTGTACTAATATCGTCTAATCGCCGCGCACCGATGTGTTTTTGTCCCATAAAGTGTTAGCCACAATTTTATACACGTGAATGACACATCCAGTTATAAAAAGCCAATGTTAATTGGAATACAAAGGCTCCTTTACATGATACAAAATTATAATACGCTTGCAAATTTTCACATACACAAACAAATCATCTAATAACTGGGAGTGTCTACCTATTAATATTTGACTGTAATACTGAATTATTTACAGATAGACTCTGCACTGAAAATCATAGGATCGAGAAGCGATTGCCATTTTTCTATCCATTTGCTGGAGGCTGGGGGCCTAGACAAGTGGCAATCTATTCGAGCTATCTATTGTAACAACATGTCAAATTTGTACATTGATCACGTGACATGTCTGATAGCTTATGTCAGGGATGTGTGCAAATGTATTGAAGTGACATTTAAAAGCGAATTGACTAGGTACGTTCGGTACAACAACATACAGATTGCAAGCAATTGCATTTGTTACACAGTTGGTACGTGTAGGTATGCCAGTATTGCTGAGTAGGAGTACCTAGTCAATATTATTTATCTAACCGTAAAAGTTCAGTCAGCGAATTCCGGCTTACGTCAACTTATCATTTTGCTTGGTGCAGTTCGAAATTTGCGTATAATAATAGATATTTTAATAGTAGGTACCTAAATACTTGAGTCTTTTCACTTTTGTATCATATTTGCATTAATGTTGCCCTTTTAAACAAGAAGGAATAACTGTTAACATAATATATTATTTATTTCGTGCTCCATGTGCGTTCATTGAAAAAGTAATTGAATACAAATTTGCATCGGAATAATTCTCAATTCCGGTGTGAAACACGATTTGCAAGTACGCCTTGTTGTAGGCAATTCGTCAAGCCTCCATCACATGTTATAATTAGCAGTTCATCTAGGAATATTCCGTGACGTACCTCACTTATCATCTCACGTGTTTGTAGTTACATTATGCTAAAAATTTCAAGATATAAGTAGAATACTGGTGCATTTACACGCATGTTGATTTCTATTACCCTACGTCTCCGAATGTGACTTAAAACCGGAGCGAAACACATTGTTTCATAGCGTTTGACTTAATAAGTAATGTAAACCTTCATGCAATTCTCACGCATCACGAGTATAGTGTACTTTTGCAATACTTCGATTACCATTTGCCGGAAAAGATTACACGGGTATCAGAAATAACAGTATAGCTTGACAGTATCACGCACAAATCTGTTCTGTGTACGATGTCAGTGTTATAAAACATATTACATAATATTCTATTGTAACATGCGTGTATTGGTTCAATTCATGTTTTGCGAGGAACTATATTAACCTCATTTAAAAATGGCCTCGTCTTTTGTTTATTTCATTTCTGATGCTATACGTTTGGTCTGGCGTATTGTAAAGGGCAACGAGAAAACAATGTGTAATTGCCAAGCGAGAGATTATGTCCCCTATTTTAAAGTTAATCATAATAATCGACTTGGTGGAAACATACAACTTCAACTTGCAATATTATTTGTCCCAAATCAAACTTGTAAAAAATGGTTGTTTTATTTTATAATGGTTCATAGACTGGCCTGTTGGTCTAGTGGTTAGTGACCCTGACTGCTAAGCCGGAGGTCGTGGGTTCGATCCCCACCCAGGACAAATCTTTGTGTGATGAGCATAAAGGTTTGTTCTGTGTCTGGGTGTAATTTACCTATAATATGTATGTATTTACAAAAAAAAAATATATTTAAGTAGTATATCAGTTGTTTAGTACCCATAACACAAGCAAATATAATTGCTTAATTTGGGACTAGATGGCGCTGTGTGAATGTGGTATAATATTATATTATATTTATTATTATATTATATATACTTCTTTTGTTTTCGAAAATCCTTTTAAGTTTTTAAAAACTTTTTTAAGCCATTACTAAGTATTGTTTCAAGACCGCTCAAGACGGCAGGATATTTCGATTATATTATATCTTTGTATAAAATGGCATCAAGCTGTTTGTTTCTGTGTTGTTATGAAAACATGTATTTTCATACGATTACGGCTAACCCTTTTTATTTTAATTCTTTTTTAGTTGTAATTATTAGATATGTAGGTAAGTGATTACCTAATTTCCAAGAACAGTTAAAACTAGATTTGGTTACGTGCTGCGACTGCCATGAATCATATTTAATTTAAGGTAGAACTAGGTATCTATCATGTTTTCAGAGTACATCTTAGCCTGAATCCTGTGCCTCGTTTATACGTAAATATTAAAATAAATATTTTAAAAGCAGACCTCTTTTATTATTGCATGATCTTACCTAACTTTTATAAAGAATAATAAATTTAACCCGAATCCGAAGTCAATTCGATATTCTTGAATGAAACGGAGCTGATCTGGTGATAGATTCGGAAGACGGCCCTGGGTATTTCTGTAACAACAATGAACTAAAGCTCAATTTCAATGTTTCCATATCATAAAAGTATTAAAACTAAAACTAGCAAAAAATTTGATTCTTTTTTTTAAAATTAGGTAACTCTCAAACTTCGCTTGACCTACACACACATACACCTCTATACTAATACATTGGAAGTGAAATATAAGCATTATATTCTTGTAATAATTAAAAGTCTGACAGATAGATAGACAGACGGAGTGACCTATAAGAATTTCGCCGTTTCCTTTTGAGATACAGAACCCTAAAAATCGATTGATGGAGGATTGCGAAATACAAATAATATTGTGGTTCATGAATCATTATATTTTTTGACACACTTTTCGTTTTACGTGCATAGGCATTTTAGTTTTTGCACGTTCAGGATACTTATTAGAAATCCAGTGTCAATATTGTAGGCTTTTGTAAAAATTCTATAATCAATTATACTTAAAATTGGACTCAACTTTATATATTTATTTATGTTTTGCCATAACTTAGTCAAATAATAAAGAACTTCTTTACAGTTCATCACCATCATCATATAAACCCATTCACATTTTAATTAGGTACTTATATAAGTATTATAACTAGAAGACGCACGGGGCTTCGCTCCTGTCGTTCATTTGGTCACTGCTCAGCTCCTATTAGCCGTAGCGGGATGTTATATATCTTATAACCTTCCTCGAAAAATGGGCTATCCAACACTAAAAGAATTTTTCAAATCGGATTTGTAGTTCCTGAGAGCGTAGCGTTTAACCAAACAAACTAAGCTTTATAATATTAGTATAGATATTGTGGGTTTGTTACGCTGTAAAACAAACTTACCAAAAAACATAAAACTAACTTCAAAATTATAGATAATACCTAATAATAATATTCTACCACATTTACACAGCGCCATCTAGTCCCAAATTAAGCAATTATATTTGCTTGTGTTATGGGTACTAAACAACTGATATACTTTTTTTTTTGTAAATACATACATATTATAAATAAATTACACCCAGACACAGAACAAACCTTTATGCTCATCACACAAAGATTTGTCCTGGGTGGGGATCGAACCCACGACCTCCGGTTTAGCAGTCAGGGTCACTAACCACTAGACCAACAGGCCAAAACAGGCCAGGCAAAAGATGAACAACATCCTCCTTTTGATATTCGATTAAAAAAATATCGGATGTTTTGACTTGGGTTTTGACGTTCTATAAAATCTCTGGAGTAATAGTGCCGAGGAATATAAAATAGTGGTTATTTATATTCTTGGTTTTCAATTTTAAAATAGGAGCTATACTTATTTAAAAAAAAAAAATACCCGACTGCTAAAAATCAACAGATAAGCAACGCTCTAAAAAGACCGAGAAATGGTTGTAATTATTATTCCTGATTAAATTTAAATATATAACATAATATATGTATATATGTTTATATGTGTAATCCTCTTTTGATTCCCTTTATTTCCTTCTTCGACTTCTTGACTTGAAATTTATTTTTTAACCAAACATCTCTTGGTCTTGTTTTTTTTTAATACCTATCTAAGTACACTTGGGTTTTTGAGAAGAATCTAACGATACCTGAATTGTCGAAATCCATACAGCCGTTTGGAAGCAACGTGGGAATAAAAAAATTTACAAACATACAAGATTCGCACGAAAAACAATACCCTTCCTGGCAGTCGGGTAAAAATATGTTTGCTACACTATTTAGAATTAGGTGAAAAGTGTATAAAAGGTTAGAAATCATTGTGTTTACAGTTTTATTTAAATCCAAATAACACATTGGAAACTTGCAGGGCGTTATTTTCATTGTAAAATAACTGTGAGCATTACGGAATACATTTTCACGTAATTTTAAAAAGTGTAGCAAACATATTTTTAAAATATAGCTCCGATTAAATAAGAAACATTGAAATATGACACCAAATTGCGACGTTGTAGTAAATAGAGAGGTTAGAATTATAGAATTAGAAGAAGAATTAGAATTATTAGAATATAACCTCATAAGATATAAATTAATTATATCCGCGTTTTGTTAACTTTTATGGTTTTTATTCAACAATAATAAATTATACAAAATTTAAAACGATCTGCCGATCGAATTATAATTATTAAAAGCCATCGTCAAGCGTGTTGGGAGAGGTGTTGAGGTGTTGGTCCAGCAGTGGACTGCAATGGGCTGAGATGATGATGATGATGATGATCGTCAACTGTTTGAAGAGAACAATGTTTAAAGAGAAAACTTGAAAAGATACTCCTTGAAAAGTGATAGGTACTAGGTGATAGGTGATAGGTATTACAATTTTCACGAATACTTGACAGACAAGTCATTCTCTCTGTTTTGATTCATTTATATTTAGATATTTGTGGTGGGTTAGTGGTGTTATTTAATTTATTTATTTTTTCTGATATTGTCTAATAATGTATGATAAATTTACGAATTTTGACTTCTTTGATCATAGATTTTATTTGGTTTTGATATTTTATTTTATATATTATTTTTTTATTTTTTATCCTGACTTTATATACGAATGTCCAGAACCGGCTGCTGCTGTTTAAAACAGTGCATTCGAAATTGCAATCAAATTGCTAATTGTTTTCCTTGGTAAACTAAGACCACATTCTGCGCTAAAACAGGTGTTAACAATTATAACATATAACAAAAGCATGAGAATAATTTAAAGAAATGTGAGTTATTCTCTACCTTAAAGAAATGCGCGTGAATATTCATCGTGTCTCTCTCTCTTATTTAAGAGCTTTGCTCTTGTCGGTGAAGCAATCGCCATTCTTCTCTATTTTCTGCTATTTTTTTACAAGCTTCTATTAACTTGCACTGTACGTATGTAACTTTCAAATCTAGCAAATTATTTTATGACCACTTGTAGGTATCTGATGGAGCTGTAATTTGGCATACACCTTTAGTTCCGGTGACAATACACTATTCCAAAATCAAAAGTCTAATAATTTCAATATGGCCAATATGGCCAAAATGGCGGGCCCCCTTTTTTTTCTTCGATCCACATAATATGGGCATCAAATGAAAGGGCTTGAAGAGTAGTCTATACTTCTATCTTTATTTATACTGATTTAATTAAGAGGAAAGATTTGTTTGTTTCTTTTTTTGTTTGTTGCGATTTAACTCAAAACTGTTTGTTGTTGTTGTTGTTTGTTTGGACTAGTAGTAGAGATGAACATACTAAAAGTCCTTACCCCCCAGGTAAGCCCGAGGGGGGAATCTATATTAATTTTAAAAGCTTGAGGCACTGAAATGGGATAATAAACCTGCAAAACAGATGGTATATAATATCAGTGCTTCAAGCTTTTAAAATGTACTTATATAGATTTTACTTTTTGAAAAGATCTATGTTTAAATACGGCCCTTAAATTTATTGTTTATTGTTCTTAAAAAATCTTTTTTTTATAATTTTTTATTTCACTTCTTGATACAACACAACTCCCACTTTCGCCTTCACTTGCTGGATGAAACTTCTCAAGAAGTCTTCGAAGTGACCAATTAACTTTTCTCTTCTATTCTCTATTGATCTTAGTATTTGTCTTTCTTCCTCCACTATTTCTAATACCTCCTCATTTGTTTTCATATCCTTCCAGCTTATACTTTTCATTCTGCTCCAACACCACATTTCAAATGCCTCTAATCTTTCTCTATCTCTTTGTGTTAGTGTCCACGTTTCACAGCCATACAACGCAATGTTCCAGATGTATGTTTTTATGAGTTTTTTCTTTATATTAATGGCAATTCTGGACTAAAAAAGTTGATTTCTGTTATTGAAAGCAGTTTTAGACATTGAAATTCTTGCTATTAAATCTTTAGTGCACCTAGAGTCATTTGGTTTATGGCTACCCAGATATGTGAAGGATTGGACTTGTTCTATTGCTCTATTATTTAATATTATAGGTCTATGTGTTGTAGGGTGTTTGCTTGTTACAAGTGTTTTAGTTTTGTTAATATTAATTTTTAAATCAAAGTCACTAAATGTCTTATCTACATATCTACATTGTCTTATATTCATCATGTAAGAAGTAGATAATATTTTAACAAAAGCTCTGAATACTTCTCACCAATCTATAAAATTACCACTGCACTTGGCGCATCGATTCATCTCGTCACGACCGCGACGCGGCGACGTTCGGAAGCTAACTAACCTTAATGATATTGATAGTTCAAATTACTTAACCGTACTTAACTAGTAACGTAGTAAACGGAGGCCGTTTGAACTGTTTTATTAGATGACATATGATAATAATTAATTGCAATCTCTATGTAGGAATACTTTCAATCTGACATCGGCATTGACAATGCCATTTTATTGACAACATTTATAAAGGTACCGGTTGATACTGCCTATATGCGTTTAGAACGACTAGCATAGCAGGAGCCCGTACTATTTAGATAGCATGGTTTTACATGATCAATATTATACATAAATGTAGGATATTCAAGCTTAGGTGGACAGTCAATAAGAACATTTAAAGAATTTTTATTTTATTTTAAGTTCCTTATTTTACGAATCCTTATTAATAATTCGACAAAAATGGAGCATAAACGGCTGTCGCCGCGCCGTGGGTTTGCAGACCGGAGTATCTTTATACCTCTACGCATTCTTGAGAAAAATATTCTTGACAGATGAACAGATAGACAGACGGACAACGGAGTGATCCTATAGGTGGTACGGAACCCTAAAAACTTTCAACCTTTATTCTACCAAAATAAGGGTGACATTTTAAAAATGCTCAGACAACCAATGATTTATTTTTCTTGGGGTAAGGAATTTATAAAATTTAGTGATTCTTACTTTGACTTAATAATATAAACAACTGTTCAACCCTTATATTTTAAGTTGCATAAAAATGACAAAATACATATTTTTAAATTTCTTTATTTCAACTCACTGGCAGCCGGTATGTATACTTAATATGAATTAAGTGATTTTTATTACTACTTTGAAAATGAAGAACGTCGCATATGAATATACCTACTTATAAAACTATATAAATAACTAAACCAATAGTACTAAAAATTTATAAATATTTATAACACATTTGCTCGTAAAGGGTCTCTTATTTCACCAATTTCATTATCTCATTACGCACTAGTGCGGAAATGTAAAGTAAAAAAATTAAAAATTAAATTTTAAAAATTACGTCGTAAGACCTCGAACCCAGGAATTTTAGTATCCTGTATTCTACATCCATTCATCGCCTGCGAGATGCTTCAATTCTATCTAATAATCTAAAAATTCTATATAATAATCCATATCAAACAATTTAAAGTTCGAAGCGTAGTGCGCAGCTTATCGGCAACTCGCTAGCCGCAAGACAACAAATCCTTATCTCTTCCGAGACTACTGTACACGGCCGGATTCCAAAGCTTTCTACTTTGTATTATTTTATTCAAGTTGTAATTATAATAGTAAAGTATATACTTAACAATCAAAATGACGACCGACGGACAAAATAAGGATAAGGAGCCTCCAGGCCACATTGCCGCAATGGAAGATCTGGCCCTTCATAATTTCTTGATAGGTTTACCTCTGGACGAGCGACGTATATCTAACATTATTAGATGCCAAAATTACCGATTCATATCAAATAATATAAACTATTTTTAACAAAAAAATATTAAAACGACTTCAAATCAGTACTAAAAAGCGAAAAATAAACTGAATTAGATATTTAATTCCAAGCTAAAAAATACCTACCTACCTGTTTAAAGTATAATACCCTATTACTAATCTGTTTGAAGTCGGTGCCAAGCCTAAAGAGTTTGTTAAGCTACGTACTACTTAGTACGTACATCTGTTGCCGCTCGCTACTTCACACCACCTCGCACTTGCGTGTGATCGGACCTAGTGGACGGCTCAAACTGAGTGATACAACCTCATTAGGCTGGCACCGACTTCAAACAGATTAGTAATAGGGTATTATACTTTAAACAGGTAGGTAGGTATTTTTTAGCTTGGAATTAAATATCTAATTCAGTTTATTTTTCGCTTTTTAGTACTGATTTGAAGTCGTTTTAATATTTTTTTGTTAAAAATAGTTTATTTTTCCATTTTTAGTGTACTTTTTATCTAGCAGATTTAATAATACTGGCTGGCAAACTAAGACGGAAAACCGAATTAAAGAATCTTCGATAAAAGGGAACGTCTATTTAAATATTCTAACAACACAACCTGATTGTAGAATAGAGGAATCTCAAAACTCTCAGCTTTTTATGTCTTTCTTTTTTCCTATAAAATGCGACAGGTAACAAGTATAGGTATACAATGCAGGTTAGATACTATATCGAAAACTTAAAATATCATCTAAGAATTCCTTTGAATTATACAACTTTATCTTCCATCAAGAGCTCTCACCTCAGACACTTGAAATAACACAACTTATGGTTTATACATGGATATGATATTTAAAGAAATCATCTTCTTACTCCTAAACATTAAGAAGTTTCCCTTCCAGTGACAGCTCACCTAAATAACCTACAAGAATACAACTAAAGGTTTATAAGTACCTATAATGTTGAAAGAATTATCCTCCAACTCCTAAAAGTTAAGGAGTTATACCTTCCAGTGACAGCTCACCTGAATAACCTACAAGAATACAAGTATAGGTTTATAAGTACCTATAATGTCGAAAGAATTATCCTCCAACTCCTAAGAGTCAAGGAGATATACCTTCCACTGACAGCTCACCTGAATAACCTACAAGAATACAACTATAGGTTTATAAGTACCTATAATATTGAAAGAATTATCCTCCAACTCCTAATAGTTAAGGAGTTATACCTTCCAGTATCACCTCACCTAAATAACCTACAAGAATACAACTATTGGTTTATAAGAACCTATAATGTCGAAAGAATTATCCTCCAACTCCTAACAGTTAAGGAGTTATACCTTCCATCACCAGCTCATCAACATGAGATGTTGACTATCACACGTAAATACTTGAATAACTTTAAAAAATATATGAAACACGTAACATGTGCCTATAAAATTTGAGGGTTGCCTTCAATTTCCCTGAGATTCCATAATCAGAACTTGACGTGATGAATAGGGGACCAATTCGGAAGTATACCCTTTCAAACAAAAAAAGAATTTTTTAAATCGGTTCAGGCATCTCCGAGTAATCGTTGAACATACATAAAAAAAAAAAAAATACATACAGTCGAACATATAACCTCCTCCTTTTTTGAAGTCGTTTAAAAAGACTACCTGTCCTACTAAGTCTAGATAATATACATACTATATTAAACATTAATCATCTATATGCTGTTATTTAAATGAAAACAAAATTGTATTTGTTCTTGATAATCCACTAGTGAACCCGAAGTATTTCTATCGTTACCATAATTAAATATAGAATTTAATGTTACACAATTAACTGAAATAGATATAAGTGGAAGTGGAATTTTGTACCTACCTCAAGGGTGTGCGTTCCCATTGAGGGACCATACCCTATTTTTGAACTTTTAAATGTATCAACCTTTAGTAAAAGTTCTCAAACAATTGTAAATTCAGACAAAAATTTGTAAAAGCTGGCACTCAAAAGTTACAGTCAGTTAAAGGTGGTCCCTCAGTCGTGCATGGCAGGAATCCATATCTCAGAATCGAGATAAAATTTAAAGCTGCTGTAAATGAAGACTTTTAGTAAAAGATTTGTTGAACTAATTTACAAAATATTAACTCTTCTTGTTCACTCAGTAAAAAGAAATAGCATGCAGAAGGTGGTCCCTCAATTGAACACCACTAGTTCACCGTTGGTGGAGACCAAAGTAAAATTCAGATATTTTGAATATGTCTAGCGTTAGTAAAAGTTCTAGAACAATTGTAAATTCAATGTCGAGTTTCTAAAAAAAGCCATTAAAAAGTTACAATCAGTTAAAGATGGTCCCTCAATTGAAACGCTTCACAAAAGAAAAAGTCAATTTACGTAGCAGTCGCTAGTTATTTTGATGAAAAGTAAAGCTTAACCTTTAGTAAAAATTTTTACTAAAGACTACTTCAGAAAAAACTAAAAAAAAATGTTGGGTTTTGTTGTTATTAGTAATCGAATTATTGCGAAAAAAACTAAGAGCGAGGTGACCACACGTCTACAAGTTAAATGGATTAATCCTGTAATCTGTAAATCGGCGCTTATATTCGGGTGAAAATAAACATTATTACTATGATTATAGTGTAGTGACGGATTAAGAATACATAATGTCACTACCCCATCTCAACCCGTGGGTGTAAGGGTGTAAACCTTAAGCAGACAAGAGCACTGCACTATGAGAAAAGGGAGGAGGAGACCCGTGCCCAGCAGTAGAATATTTATGGGTTGTAATGATGATGATGACCATGATTATATATAAAAATTGGTAAGTTTGATTGTTGACATTAATTTAAAAAAAAAAAAAAAGTTTTATTAATGCCACATAAGCGCTAAAGAGCGTATGTTTATAGCACTTACGTCCTTTTGTTGAGAAGCGCAGTTTTTTGGATACAATTTAATAGGCCTCTTGGGCTTTTATTATTATATTTTTCTTATAATTAGCGCTGCTTAAAAGTGGAAAATGTTATTGTATCATAAGAATTATTATAATTTCTATTTTATGTTAAGTTACTTATGTGGCATTAATAAAACTTTTTTTTTTTTTTTTAATTAATGTCAACAATCAAACTTACCAATTTTTATATATAATCATGGTCATCATCATCATTACAACCCATAAATATCCTACTGCTGGGCACTGGGTCTCCTCCTCCCTTTTCTCATAGTGCAGTGCTCTTGTCTGCTTAAGGTTTACACCCTTACACCCACGGGTTGAGATGGGGTAGTGACATTATGTATTCTTAATCCGTCACTACACTATAATCATAGTAATAATGTTTATTTTCACCCGAATATAAGCGCCGATTTACAGATTACAGGATTAATCCATTTAACTTGTAGACGTGTGGTCACCTCGCTCTTAGTTTTTTTCGCAGTAATTCGATTACTAATAACAACAAAACCCAACATTTTTTTTTAGTTTTTTCTGAAGTAGTCTTTAGTAAAAATTTTTACTAAAGGTTAAGCTTTACTTTTCATCAAAATAACTAGCGACTGCTACGTAAATTGACTTTTTCTTTTGAGAAGCGTTTCAATTGAGGGACCATCTTTAACTGATTGTAACTTTTTAATGGCTTCTTTTAGAAACTCGACATTGAATTTACAATTGTTCTAGAACTTTTACTAACGCTAGACATATTCAAAATATCTGAATTTTACTTTGGTCTCCACCAACGGTGAACTAGTGGTGTTCAATTGAGGGACCACCTTCTGCATGCTATTTCTTTTTACTGAGTGAACAAGAAGAGTTAATATTTTGTAAATTAGTTCAACAAATCTTTTACTAAAAGTCTTCATTTACAGCAGCTTTAAATTTTATCTCGATTCTGAGATATGGATTCCTGCCATGCACGACTGAGGGACCACCTTTAACTGACTGTAACTTTTGAGTGCCAGCTTTTACAAATTTTTGTCTGAATTTACAATTGTTTGAGAACTTTTACTAAAGGTTGATACATTTAAAAGTTCAAAAATAGGGTATGGTCCCTCAATGGGAACGCACATACCTCAAGGTAGAGTAGCCTATTGTAAAGATACTAGAATAGTATCTAAAGATAGCATTAATATTTTCCATAAATCTATTAAAACTAAATTAAACATTCTAAATGATTGATGTTGTAATAAAAACAGTTTTACTAGTACTGTACCAGTACTTCCGAATGTTAATTTAAGAAGCATAGATTTAGATTCTATAGCTTTTGATAACCCTCATATGTTAAAGGCATTAGATAAGATTATAGATAAGCCACATATTGTATTGTATGAAAATTATTATACTGCTATATTAGTAATTATACTAATATTAATTATAAGTTTTATTGTCTTTAAAATTTGTAAAAGGTTTGGCACTAACCGGAAAATTTTCACTTTAAAATCTTTAACAACCCAAACTGATGAATCCAAGGTAGATATTGAAATTCCTAATATAGTCGCTTCTCCATCTATTCGAACCGGTTAATTTGTCTTTTTCCTTCGTAAACTACATTATAAAAAAACCGTAGTTTACTCCAAATCGGGGGGCTGTTACACATCTAAATTGCTACCAAATTGGCATAAAAATCATAAATTAGTTACTCTTCAGCAAAACGCCCTTCCCGTAGTCAAAAGTGCCAGCTCAGCACTTTTGGTCTCCAGTACGTTTAATTCAATTGCTAAGCCAGTCTCGTCCCATCTCTCGACTCGCATACATTATCCGAAACGGTGTGCCAAATCTAACAAGTTTTCAAAGTCAAATTTATTCTAAGTATTTCATAAAAGTAAAAATGTTTTTAAATAAAAATTTCTTTTTTTAAAAAGACTTTCTCCCGGTCCCGCGTAACAGTCCGATACTACGCTTGCTGATACGCGGTCTCCACTCTAAAACCCGTCTCCCCAGCGATTGTCGGTTCGGCGAGTGATAAGTTCTGAAAAAATTTAGTCATGCTAAAGTTTGTATAACAAAAATTTTCTTTTTTTTTTGTTTGTTTTGTATTTGTTTGTACAACCGGCCCTATTGAAAATCTCTTGAGGAGGCCTATGTCCTGCAGTGGACTCTCTGCGGCTGATATGATGATGATGATGATGATGAAAGTTTGTATTACGATTCTTACGAATGTAGATATTATAGCATTCAAATATCGGTTGACCAATAGCACATAAACAGGCGTATTTAACACCCTTCTCGTTATTAAATTCGTGCACTTACATTCGCTATTTGATCATTATGGAAAATTTTGTGACTACCAACTGAACCGCCATAAAATACGAACTCCGCTTGGAATGACCTCACCAACAGTTGATCAATCTTCATGCTATAGAATAATAGAGGTGTAATACTTCTTTTGTTGCTAATAATTGTGGAATTGTTCTTAATGCATTGGAATCTCAATGTGAGTTTTGTTATCAGATATGATTCATTGTAACAACATCATTATCATTGAGCTGTGCGTGTTCCGGTTATTGCTAGTGAAATATGGACTTGTACATTATGAACTTATCCCTCTATATGTTTAAGGACTAGGCTAGACAATTATCTGTTTTTTGGAGGATTACAAACATACAACGGATACAAGTACACCCACTTACAAGTACTCTCTGAAGGGCTGCACAAATATTTGTTCTAATTGGAGATTCATACGTACACAGTCTTGTGGTCAGCAGTCGCATAATAAAAATTCATTCCTGGCGAATTCTTGATGTCTCTAGTGTTGCAAGCATATGTGCAAGTCTGTATAATAGAAAAGACAATCATCATCAGCAACCCATTAAGTCACACTGCTGGGCTCGGGTCTCCTCTTCTCTAACTAGAGAGCTGAGAGGGTTTAGGCCATAATCCACTCACGTTGGCCTAGTGCGGGTTAGTGGATCAGACATACTCATAGAATTTCTTATAGGGTATGTGGGTTTCCTCACGCTGTTTTCCTTCACCGTCAGCAGATGGTAAGCCACTCGATTATTACATATAAATTCCACAAAGTGTAATCCACATTGGTACTGCCGGTCGGGATCGAACTCCGACCGCATGATTTGAACGCCGGGCCCTGATCCATTCAGCCACCATCGCTTTCGCTTTCTATAGAAAAGACAATAATCGTGGTTTAATTTCAAACTTATGTATATATAAGAATAAAAATAAATGTAGCCAATTCTAAACAGAAGAGTACTTGAATAGTAGTATATGCATTTATAACTAGAAGTCGCGAGGGGTTTCGCTCCCATCGTTCTTTATTTCGCCACTGCACAGCTCCTATTTGCCGATCATATAGCCTAAAATCTTTCGCCATAAATGGGCTATCCAACCTATCCCATGTTTATGACAAACTGGTAATTCTCTCTCGACAAAGCTGGCGCAATGTGGTAGTTATGCGCCTTTGCTACCTATTTCAGAGATAAAAGGCGTGATGAGAACTTAAAACTTTTAAAAATTGAACATTTGAACACAAATTGAACACCGAATATAATGTAATATTATCATTGCCCATCAGTATGATTAAGCTTCATAATCTTGTGCAATACTGCTAGCTTTATAAAGATCATTATCTTATATGTTGACTCATTGTTTCTATTGATAAACATTTTGATAAGACTAAGATATCTTTCCATCTAAAATGACCTAATCTTATGCCAAAAATTCCATTAGAATAAGAAATTCTGAGTATAACTTCTGGAATATTATTCACCTCGAACACAAAAAATGAACTCTACAATTCAAATGACGAATCATTGAATTTCAAATGACAGTCAGCAGAGATAAAACGTGACCGCTGAGATTCGAAGTGTATCGTTTGATAAAATACAATAATGTTATTAAGACTGACACAATGTACTATCATCAAATTGACTGATTCATTAGCACCACTGAAGCGTTAAGTGCTACGCTTCTTATTTTGCACGTTTCTACAAATTGTTGACGTTTCAATTCGCGGCTTGGTACGTATATTTTCAGAACAAGCTAAGTATTCAATTTGTTTTGTCATATGATATACCTGAGTGCGTAGTAATCAAGACATTTCTGACTGCTAAAGGAAAGTAAGGTAATAAATATGTTTCATCTGTTGGCCATGCTAGGTGATTATGCCGCGACTCAGTCTGGTCAGAGTAAGTACCTATCATCTCATATAATTGGAGGTTCTAGCCTGCACAAGCTTATACTACTGAAATTAGAGGTCGATTAAAATTGTACGATACGTCTGATAGTAGGCAGACGTAGTATGCTCATGAATTCTTGTAGTAAATATTACTGGGTATTATTACTATAAGTACGTACAGTTACGTTCTACTACTCAAGATCTCATTCTCATTTCTTTCTTGAATAACTTCTAAAGTTGCGGTAGATACTGAGAGGAGTCCGGAGTTCCGGACTGATAGCTTGTGGATTGAAAAAACATAATTAATTAATGAAAGCAACTTAATTTGTATGAAATATTACAATTAAATATTTTAAACTTGCATGCATCGTACGCAGCCCTAACAATCACATTTTTTGTGTTTCTGACACGCTACATAAAAGAGGCTTCCCTTATCCTCATCACAGCACAGACGTGACCTTGTTCTCGGCGAAAGGTGTCAGCAAATTTCCTAAGGCCAGTTCGCTGACAAGTTAGAGCCTTATGAAGCATCTGTGCCAAATTAATTTAATTTCGTTCCCGAAGTGGATTTTTTGTGTAGAAGTTTTATACACTACAAACCTTAAAGTGTCTTTATAAGTTTTTTTTTAATACATAGTTAAGTACATTTTAGTTTTAATATTATGTTACTATAATGTACATTATGTATTTAGGACACACTAGCACCTAAACTAGGCCGAGCCTGTATCTTAGATGTTAGATGCTAGATCTTCCTAAGATATCTAATAAAAAAGCACCACAACTAACCTTTGCGTTTAAAGTAGGAAGTCCACGGATTGTCCACCCACATTTTTAGCACACAACAACGATAGTAATTATCACTTACACACTTACACATGTACACATTTTCATTACATAGGTATGTTATTGTAAAACAATTGCTAGTAATTTTTAAAAATTGAAACACTTTCACAATATTAATTTACGTTTTACAAAAGAAAAAAGTAGGGGCTCTCAGTGGTCAGGTATAGATGATGTCTAAGTACGTGTAACTGGTAAATTTTTGCAGGAAAAAAATCAGCTTCTATTACATATTGTGTTCTGCATCTGACTGGCCTGTTGGTCTAGTGGTTAGTGCTAAACCGGAGGTCGTGGGTTCGATCCCCACCCAGGACAAATCTTTGTGTGATGAGCATAATTGTTTGTTCTGTGTCTGGGTGTAATTTATCTATAATATGTATGTATTTACAAAAAAAAAATGTATTTAAGTAGTATATCAGTTGTTTAGTACCCATGACACAAGCAAATATAATTGCTTAATTTGGGACTAGATGGCGCTGTGTAAATGTGGTAGAATATTATTATTATTATTATTATATTGCAGTGCCCCCTTAAAACTATTTATTTTTATTATTTAACTACCAAACAGCCTTTTGGGTACGTTTCCTCAGGAATCTGATCTCAATCAGATATTCTATTTATAGGAATTGCCTGTAAATAGAGTATCTGGTTCTTTTCTTTTTAATAGGTTAGTTTTGTATAATTTTTAAGTTATGTGTAAATATTTTATTGAATAAATGTATTTGCTACCAGTACCAGACCTAGTAGCGGCCCGCACAAGACAGCTTTTTCCAGATTTCATCAATATACGAGGGCGAGGGCGAGCCTTTTGTAATATACCGGGTATGTACCCGGTACCCGGTTGCCAGTAGTTCCAGGCTCTGGAGATGTCTCCAGAGCCTGGAACTACTGGCAACTTCAGGACAGAAAAATCCACAACATTTTTACTCGTAAATATGAATGCTAGATACGATATTTTGTACTTAAAGTGCGAATAGGTACCTACTACCCCGAATGCAACTGATCAAATCAATTGGAACCAAAATGAAATCGCACACCAGTGCGACTACGTGTCTTTTCATAATGATTAGTAGGTACTTGGTTGTGAAGTAGTAGTTGAAGCGTGCATTATCCAAGTACGCGCAACACTTATCTCCAATCTTGTAAACACTCGTCCGTCAGTTTATGACAAAGAATCATAATTAACATTTATGTATTCATGGACTTACACGTTTGAATACGACGACGCTATCGTAATTCGTGTGTTTTATAGCATAACACTCATAATCTTAATGATTAATGACTAGAAACGTGTCTTGTTTTGACAACAACGTTTTATAGATTCAGTTTTTATCGTAGCTTCTGCCGATTGATGGTGGATATGCAAAAATTCACGTGATGTGAATGTGCAGGCACGTCCGGGGGAGTTCTACCTTTCCGCAGAATAACGACGCTAAGTAGCAATTTAAGTATATGCTTTTTCAAAACAAAATCGCATATAAGAAGGCTTTGAAACCTTCTTATTTGGTGTACTGTTTTTCCAGGAAGTGGAAAATATGCGTTTATGATACAATCTCTTCAATCGTAAAGTCTTATTTTTATAGACGATTTCACTAGTTATTATCATCATCATCGCACTTTCATTGTAAAATAAGAAGATTACTTATCCTATGCATTCTTAAAATTATACCGGTATTGTGTCATATTCAGTAGGTATACTTACCTCCTCCTCCCGCAACAAACAATATCCAGGTAAGGTACGGATAAAGTTACGTAAAAGTTCTGTCAAACAACAATCAGTCAATGTATTTATTGTGATCTTTTGTACATACAAGACTTGTTAGAATTTATAAAATGTCTTCAATGTTCCGCCTAAAAGGCATATAAGTTTTCGTGCAATTTAACTAAAAAAATAAACGGGTTACACCAACATTTTCTACAAAGTTTTTTATGATACGTGCTACGTAGGCACTTCAACATAACAATGACATGTCAAAAGCCGTACCTACGCATCTTTAATAAACTTTCAACAGACACAACAAACGTCACAGACATATACCCCCTTATTACAAAATACGAACTAAGCATTAAACCAAGTTTAAATTGACAACTTTGACACTAAAACAATGGCTTCTGTGAATTTAAACCTCGTTTAATACTTAGCCCATATTTTGTAATAAGGGGGTATATTATGTCTGTGACGTTTGTTGTCTGTTGAAAGTTTATTAAAGATGCGTAGATACTACGGCTGTGAAAAAATACATTAGTGTCGTGTAGGAGTCTAGTAGAACTGTGAATCATAATGTAGCTTAAATGCTTGTGACGCTCTTGGATACGAAATTCAAATAGATTGAGATAACCATCTCATAGATACAAATACCAGTCAAAGTTAATAATTTAGTTTTCAGAAGTGAGGTTACAAAACAAAACACTGTTTGTGTTCATGCTATCTCAGTTTTTCTTGGAAAGAGAGGTAAAGCCAGCGTTATTGTGCCATGTAAATGAGCCTTAACAATAGATGAATTTATTAGACGAACTCAATGGAATTTTCCATGTCTCTGTGGGCACTAAAATTTTTATTCTAATGCATGCTTGCCGTAAATCCGCATAAGGCTCCTAACTGATGGAAGCGATAGTATCGTCGTATAATCAACAGTCTATTTCAAGTTTTATGTTTTGTGTTTTATTGACTATTATAATTTGCCAGTACATAAACAGTATGTATACTCTTAGGCATTCAGTTTCTTTATTACGTCATCAATACGCTGAAACGGTTATTGGTGTATTGGTTATGTGTATTATTTTACTAATGATATACTTATTTCAGGTTTTTTTGGAGATTTGGAGGCTGACTACTAGGTGACAAATAACCACAATAATTACATGTCTGATGATGACGTATGTATGATTTCACCTCAGGGAATAATCGGTTACAAAAAAAGGAAAAGGATAACTTGGCTTAGCCTGGTTAATAATAGTGAAATGACCTGGTTGGTTGCATTTGCACGATATTTTACTAAGGTGGCGTACAAAGAAACCATTTGCTCCGCAATGGCGGACACGAAGCGTCACACAAGTTAAGTATAAATGCATATAATTATGAGTATATACAAGTTAAAGAGATCTGGTGAGAGTCTGAGGCATTTTTTTTTTTGGAGTAGGTACGAAGCCTAATGGACTACTTACTAGAATTTGAGCAGCAATTTTCTGTGGCTGTCCCAGAACAAACGTGTCATAATTTTTTACCTGCTCAGCGTTCACAAAAGAGCTATTGAAATAACTCAATAAATACAATAAGTTTGCTGTAGTGACAAGGCGCGATTGTTTGAGTTTTTTTTTTTATAGAAGTGCGGTCGTTCTCCCGAAAGCGGAACGAGATTAGGCCAGAAGTGGAATAACAGACGAGAAAGAGATCGTTTCATTCACATTGAGAGTTTTGATAATTACATTAACTACGTTATGGTGAGGACGTTGACATAATGACTGTTTCCTAATAAATACGTGTACTTTGTAATTCAGTAGAGGAAAGCTCGAATCCACGGTTCAGTAGATTCTATACTCAATATTTTCTGTATCTCTCAATATTCTAGATATTGAGTAAAATATTTTTTATAAGTATCTAAAGTTATGTCGTAATGACAATCACTTAAATAACTAGGTATGTCTGTTTATCAATAATTCAGTGAACGAGTTAACTGCTCAAGGTTCAACAGATCTTACATTTTCTCTTCAGATTAGGACTTAGATCCGATTAGAATCTATAGGTACCCACTTGTTTTACAAACGATACAGGCCACACACGTGAAGAGTTTGTTACAGGTAAGTGTAAGTGTGTAAGTGGCAGTGGGCAGGCCACATAGCCCGCAGAACTGATGGCCGATGGGGCAAAAAAGTTCAGCAGCTTGGGGCGGCCCCCCGCCAGATGGACCGACGACCTAGTAAAGGTTGCGGGTGGCCGTTGGATGCGGGCGGCACAAAATCGCTCGCTGTGGTGGAAATTAGGTGAGGCCTATGTTCAACAGTGGACGTCATTGGGCTGATATGATGATGATGATGAAGTGTTACACTTATTCATTTGTTTTAGTAGATTCTGTTGTAACTTGCTGAGAATTTTTTTTGGCGCCGAAGTTTTATAAACATAGAAGTAGTATTACTATCCTTATTTTAACTGACAACTTTGGGTAGGTACATAATTTAAATTTATCAACAGAACAAATGGCACATTCTATCACTACTACACTTTTCTTATATTATTATCAGAGCTCTTTTATCAAAGGCTGACTTTATAATTGTTGTACTTACTAAACTATTATCTGAATTGCATCTATGGATGTTCATTACTGATACTTTAGTGGATATATCGACATTTTCTTTCCAGGATCCTGGGATTACGAGTCGATTAAAGGTTTCCTAATCTCCTAACTTTATTTGACCGCCCTTTAGGAACTTTTTTTAGTCGCTTCTTACTGTCTTGTGCTATCACATTTTCAACAGGGCAGGTAGTATATTTTTATACTGGGTGTCAGGATAGATCTCTCAGGACCAAAAGCTATGGATAGCTTTAGTGATTCTTCTCTACAATGGTCAAGGTCTTAAATCCCCAAAATTGCATACCTCTTTAGTTATACAATTTTGGGGATATAATATGACCTTCTACTCGTATTCTCATGTTTACAAGTTTTTTTTTTTGCAAATACATATTATAGATAAATTACACTCCGACACAGAACAAACAATCATGCTCATCATACAAAGATTTGTCCTGGGTGTGAATCGAACCCACGACCAACGGCTTAGCAGTCAGGGTCACTAATCCTACGCCAACAGGCCAGGCAATACCTTGTAGGTAAGTTACCTCACTCAAGCTTGTCAAAACTCGCCCATCTTAAAACACAAAGTCGTCTTAATTTTTTTGCTAAAACTTCCTTATAGTGTATAGGTATTCGATATAACATAACAGGTTGTACTAATACACATCAATGAACATACCTTCCATTTTCATATAAAAACATAATAGAATGTTGTATCAAACGTAGTCGATGTTTTTATAAAATAATAGTATCGAGCATAATTTTCCTAACCGTATAAGTTGTCCTAAACATAACATTGTGCTAATAGATTATTTATAATTAAATCTTAATCATAACATTTGTAGAGGTGTGTCGGTTTGCATTGCAATACGTAATTCCTTTGTAGGCATTGTCCATTTTAGTTTCAGTTCATTTTTATAATTTCTAAGTTTAGTATTGTATTATGTGTGTGAATTGAAGGTACGCCATATTTTGTATATATGTATTTTTATTTAATACTGTTTTGTTTAATTTCTGGCATAAGCTATTGATAGCTAAGTTAAATACAGTGTCAATCGGAAAATATAAAAATGATTTTTAAGTTTTCTAGAGTAATATTTTAAATGTGTGGAACGTTCCTAAAATTGCAACGAATATATAGAATGTCTTAAAATAACAAAATATTTAAAGTTACCTAAAATACAGATTGTTACGTTATCTTGTTTTTTTAAATTGTATCATGGAGTACCTAGGTATGTAGAATAGAATTATGTATGGAATAGGATATCGGGCGAATCGCCTCCAAGGATATTTTACATAAATATGGCTGAATTTCGATTTAGTACTGTCGATTGTTTCCTTTAAGGCAGGGTAGTTGTGGGCTCATTGGCCGAGACTTTTGATTCCGTTATTTTCCGTATTAAAGATTCAATCCAATTCACAACATTTGGGGTCCAATCCACCAAAATGAGTTTAGGTTACAAGGAAATATCTCATGCAGTAATAGCATTGGAGTGTGTTTTCTAGTAATATTAAATCCTGCGTTGTTTTCTGAACATTCTATATAAATAAAATAATATTCGAATTGGTCCATCCGTTTCCAAGTTTTTCGCTTCGCAACACATTTAGTAATTATTCTTAGTCCGGTCAACGAAGGCAAAGGGGGTGTAGAGTGCGTGAGATCATGAGAAGGAACATAAGTGATTTCTTCGAAAACTTGTTAAGGATGCTTAGGAAGTGAACATACTAAAAGTCCTGACATTTCAGAGGTGAACCGGAGTGGTTAAATTACTCCTCATGGCAAGTCAAATGAGCCCAAACTAGATGGGGTTGCGTCATTGAAAAACCGAGTTCCTGTAGTCACCTCGCGTTCCATCATCAGATCTACTCCAATTTATTAAAGTATTGCAAATTGCAATACAACCGATTTATATAGGCATCCCCAATTTAATCTCAAATCGGACATCACTAAGTAAGTTAAATTTATATTGCAAGACTTGATGATATACAGCCACCGGGACAGGTGGATCCAAATAAAAATTAATAAAGTGTTATTAATTATAATAAATCAATCAATAAACAATGCAAATTATTTATAAGCATGGATTGATGGATTATTATTTTTTAGTAACTTTTTAGGATGGATTATTTACCGAGGCACAAGGTTCGTGCTCTGTGCGCCATATCTCAAAAACGGTTGGGAATTTGAAAAAGTGTACAGCACTTGTTGTAGACAATTTGATAAGCTTTCGTTAAGTAGAAGAAGAAGTTTTTCTCCTAGAACGCACTGTTTTTGGGTTATAAGCCAAAACTTCAAAAATGGTACCTTTACCTCTCTCCCCCCACTCCGGCTCACCTCCAAAACGTCAGGACTTTTAGTATGTTCACTTTCTAAGCATCCTTAACAAATTTTCCAAGAAATCGCTTAGGTTCCTTTTCACGCACTTTACAACCCCTTTGTTGAATGAACTATCTAAGTAGTTTAGTTATAGGTATCGATAATATTAGATTCTAGTCACCCAACACTATTGAAAATACAAGTTCTATGTGTTTTATATACAGCTATTACAAACATTTATGTATGTTTGTATACATCATATGGCACTTTATAGACAAAGTGATACTTTCAACTATTTCTCAGTGATGATACCAAGAGGCATTCATAGTGTTCCTCACTACAATAGAGTGATACTTACGTGTTTAGTGAATATATTAAATACGCATATTCTACAAATAGTCTCGGCAATTTAGCAGTTTATTTAAGTTCATAAGTAAAAAAATAAAGCCTACTAAAATCTAATTAATATAAGCAAACAACACTTTATCAAATTTATTATAATTTAATAAATTCTTAGTAAAGGACAAGAATGATGTATTGTTACGAGTATTAATAAATAACTACTTAAAAACGAAAGTAAAGAAATAGGATCAAACAAGTGTTTACACATTATTTATCTCTCATAGTCTTTACCTAGAGAATAGCACTCAGGAAAATACACTCAAACTAATACCACATAATTACTGGTTTTATTAGACAAATATGTATATCCTTGACGATTTCATAATTTATAAAAGGAATGTCTTGAATAGAGTGTTACAGTTGCCAATAAGCCTTCAAATAGAGCAGTTAAAAATCAGTGCGTGGATATTATTTTGTGTTAAACATGGAAAATGAGGCAAGTAAATCGAAACCTGTGTTCACAATCAGCAATGGGAACTTTGGGACAATCTTCGAAGGCAAGACGAAGTAAGTGCTGTGTTTGAAGTATTTGGAATTATTTTCATATCAGGCTAAGGTGATCTTGAGTCACGTGTTTTGAGTGTGTGCGTGTGAGTCGTATGAGTTCTTACTGGGTAAGTGCCTTTCAGAATTTCGAAGGAATGGATGAACATTTGTGCTGTTATATTGAATTCAAGTGTTATTGCTAGTATCTATTACTTGGATACGTTGAAAATCCGATTAGTTTTTCCATCCATGAATTAATCTGAAAATCTTAAAATGTACGATCAGTGTCGAGAGTTAGCAGGAGCAGCGCGTTTCAGTGTCGTGTCAATACCGAGCTAGACGCGCTTACGTCACTTGGCGCCTCTTACTAAACTTCAGCGGCGGCGGCAGCGGTGGCGGCCACGCGCGTCGCGCACGTCTCTACATCGTCCGAATGCGACTCACTCCTTTTGGCGCGTTCAGACGCGCTTCACTCGTTCATTGCCGACTTGACCGCACGAGTGGCACGACGTATGGTACACCAACCGACGCGACTCGCTAAAACTAAATTTAACTTTTTTTTTGTACCATATTAACATCAAACAAGTGATTTACATCCAAAATAATTTATTAAAATACAACAACGAGATTTTATACACATACGACGATTTAATAATATTTTCGAAAACTTATATCGCAACTTTAGACAAGAGCGATTTGTAGAGCATTAGAATTATTTTCTAAAACTAACTAAAATAGTTTCTTAAAGTATTTGTGACGAGGCTGATAGTTTTTCTATTAGACGTGGCCGGGAAAAGAACCAAAAATGTCGAAAAAACATCTTCACAACCAAGCAGCTATACCGTTAGCGCCGGCGGTTTTTAAGGTAAGTGATTTTTGTTGTAGTAATATAATTTGATACAAATGCGAATTTGTTATTTTTTTTTTCTAGGGCACTGTTCCGTTCCCCTAATAGAGACTTATTTAAATGCTATGCGATCATTTTAATAGTCATCTTACATAGTTACTTTATTAGACTTGTTGGCGATTTTCTCGTAAGTTTTCCAAGTTACGAGAAAATCGCCATTTAATTTCCAACTCGTTATGCCGACCAGAGACCAGTATAACAACGAAAGTAATAAAACGGGTAAATAAATAATTTCGCGATAGTACAGCAGCGTTCGAACGCGGCTTGAAGTTATGTGAAATTTTATTGAAGTTTTGAATCGGCGTGGAATGTAGCGGAATAATTGCTTCGGTCGCACCAAAGCCTAGGAATTTACACAGTTCTTGGAAATGCGTTATTAGTTGCTGTGCGTTTGCTTCATGGTACCGTCGACTATCACGAATTAAAATTGAGTACTTACTGTTTTATTTTCATGGTCATTGAATTACGATTACAATTTAAGCAAAGAATATTTAAGAGTGATGCGGTATCAATATTAAAAAAAAGATGGATGCAATACGTAAAATCTATAGGTGATATACACGGAACAGAAAAAACAGGTATATACATAAGATATCCGTTTCTTATTTAGTCATTTTTGTTTATTTATTAAATGTATCGTTGTTGCATGCATTTATCAACATTCACAATGATTGTACTTTCCACTACCAAAATGCTGAGCTCTTGAATTTCAGGTCAAGCGGAACCGTCTATAATATTCCTAATTGATTTAGATTCTCATAGACTAGAAGCTGCTATGAAGTTACACTATATACAGCATGATGTAACTCTTGTAATTATTTCATGAAAATATGAACTTTTCTGAATACTAACCTGCGTATTGTCAATTTTAAAAATATAACAGGGTAGCTTCTTCTTACTGCTTTTTTCCTCTATATTTTTATTACTAATATGTATAATACGCAGGGTATTGTCAATTTTAAAAATATAACAGGGTAGCTTCTTCTTACTGCTTTTTTCCTCTATATTTTTATTGGTGTATGATTTTGAATTTTATAGTTTTATGTTTTGAGTATACTCGAAGATGTTTTGAATTTTAAATAATCCATGATCGCAACGTGAAAGTAAATAAAACATAATGAATATCTGGCGAAACATTCGATAGTAAAAATAAAACTATGCCTCAGGCCTTGAGATGTTTTTCTATCATTGAACTTTCACAAAAATATAGAGTAAACAAATATATTAACTATACAGACAAGTAGGTAGGTAAACAGATAATAATATATAAGAAAATACGCTTCGTGGCGTATCTTATTTTATTTAAATGTCTATATTTTGTACAGCGTGTGAAGGTAGATGCAGAAAATAGTCGCTATCTAATACCTATCGTTAACCGATTCAAATTACGCTTATCTAGTAAGTTACTCAACTTAAATAATATTTTATATTATATCTATACGTCATAAGGAGTTTTGTAAAAGTTGAAAATATTGTTAACGTAAAATAATTATAAAGTATTACTTGCACAAAAGATTATTTGAAAATATTATTTTCTAACAAGGAAACGCGTGACTCTAACTACCGAATAGGTAACTTTTATACTATACAGAATAGGTAAACAGGATTTTATGGAGCTTCCTAACTGAAATTGTATATAATATATATAAAAGTTAGTCCTAGTAGTAGGAAATTGCAATTAATAAATTGAGGGTTAAGTTTAAGGTTAATTTATGGTCGTCTTTTACAATTCTGAGAAAATCTAATAATTGATAATCGAAGCTATTGGATAATCCGAATTAATATAATAGGTATCCGTAACCGAAAACGGTAAAATATTTTTCATAATCTATCCATATCCGCATACAGATCTAATATTTCATATACATAACATCCTTGCTATGCATGAATTTGTGGCTTTATAAATTTCATTTATCTATATAGTAGATACCTACTTATGAATAAAATAATTATTCAGAAATATTCGTTATGGTCATGGTTAGTTGCAATTAAAATATTATTCTTATTTCTAGAGAAAAGTTTCAAAACAATGAGTTTCTTTCTACATTATTTAACTTAAACCAACTGTACACTAAAAGTAATTTGGATTACCTACTTTTATATTTATGGTATGTATGATAATAATATATAATAATATAAGTCTAAGTCAAAAACTGTGAGGTTTAAAAATAAATAAGTAAAAATTAGTTTTATAATGTGGAAACAAAGTCCTTTCATTTGATATCCCACTTGATGAAAACCATTTTCTCAATTTTTTACATCTTATTAGGGTTGCCTATTAAGATGTAAAATTTAGAAAATGGTTTGGTTGGAGCCGATCCAACGATCAGCGTTGTTTAAAACCATTCCAAATTTCATGTCGATAGCATAAATAGATTCCGAGATATACCTCACACTGTGACAGACGGACCGACAGGGCGGGACCTTAAGGGTTCCATTTGTATCTTTTTGGTACGGAACCCTAAAAACTATCGAATTCGTTTTGTAGTCATCAGTCACAACACATACATTAATCTGTTGTGTATTATTATCTGTTTATTTTAAACTAGCTGCCGCACGGGGCTTCGCTCCTGTCGTTCTTTATTTGATCACTGCTCAGCTCCTATAGGCCGAAGCGTGGTGTTTATAGCCTAAAGCCTTCTTTGATAAATGGGCTATCCAACAAAATGAATTGTTCAAATTGGATGAGGTAGTTCCTGAGATTATCCCGTTCAACTAAACAAACAAAATTTTCAGCTTTATAATATTATTATAGATACAATCTACAATATTTAGATTAAATTCATTATAATATTTCCATAAATTTTAAAATCTCTAATCTATCATTTGGTATCAATTATATCGCCATCGCGGCATCGGCCTAATCAAGTGGAAATTCAAACGTGACTTGCAATAAAACTCTGTCCCTGCTACATGCCAGTGTGTTTGGTCATATCATTACATTCAGATTGTTGAAATACTGTCACATCACAATCTAAAGCAGTTTTTCTTCATATTTGTTCATTCGTTTGTTCCATACTTTCTCCTTAGCATAATAAGGTAGGTAGGTACTTATTATATAAATATACTAGAAGTCGCGCGGGGTTTCGCTCCCGTCGTTCTTTATTTGACCACTGATAAGCTCCTATTAGCCATAGCGTGATGTTGATGATGATAAACGGGCTATCGAACACTAAAAGAATTTTTCAAATCGGATCAGTAGTTCACTAACAAACAAACAAACTTTTTAGATTTTTAATATTAGTTTAATTAACTGACTGCCTCGGTGCGGCTGCGGCTTCTGAGGTTTTGGGTCCGAACTCCGGGTCGGAACAAATATTTGTTACTTCCGAGTTGAGTGTTTTTCTATGTATACAATCATTGATTTATGTATGGTTTATTAGTTGTCTAGATCAGGTAACACAAGCATATATTAGATTAATTTGGCCTAGATGGCGATCTGTAAAAAAAGTTTATGTAGTATGGGACTGTCAAAACAAGACGCCATTTTATTTCCTATTTGAAGATAACTTCATTCACTACAAGTAGGGTGTACAAAAAACGAAACACATTACAAGTAAATACATACTTTTTCGGTTTGAAGATCTTTATTTTCTAAATAAGTCTTAGTAGTGATTCCATTTGTATTTGATTTACATCATCATCTCAACTCATAAATGTCCCACTGCTGGGCACGGGTCTCCTCCAAAGAATGTGGAATTTAGCCTACTATACCACGCTGGCCAGACGGGTTGGTATAGGTTATAGTGGTATAGGGTTTGTTTCGAATTTGCCTTTTCTTGCAGTGTTCTTGATCCTTTAGTCGCCCTTTACGACACCCACGGGTTGAAATGGGGTAGTGACATTATGTATTCTAAATCCGTCACTACACGGACTTATTTGATTCGCATGGTACCTATAAATAAAATATTACTAATATAATATATTAGTAATATTATTATAAAATTTAAAATATAAAGTCCGTTTACACCACAGTTCTACATAAACAAACGATTTATTAGTATAATGATCGATTTCTTTATTTTATATATTATAAATTTCTAACGACCAAGTTGACATTAGAATTTTAATGTGACCCTCTCATTACCATACTTATGCGAGTCGGGTTTCACTCATAGTGTATGAAATTAACTTATCAACTGAAAATGTTTGATGGAGTTATTTCAGTCCATCTAATAACAAATATTTATCCTTAGACTACCTTCAAAACCCATGCCCCCTTATAACAAAATATGGACTAAGTATTAAACCAGGTTTAAATTGACATAAGCTATTGTTTTAGTGTCAAAGTTGTCAATTTAAACCTGGTTTAATGCTTAGTCCATATTTTGTAATAAGGGGGATGTTGTTTATCAATATACTGTACTGTTAGTTGCTTAGGGTGCCAATTCACCCTCGAGTTAGATACTAAGAAGGGTTTGCAGTAATTTTTTGAAGGGGTTACTCTATTCCCTAAAATAATTATACCGATTTACCGAAGAATAACCGGTAATGAATATTGAGGTGTGAAACTATGTGTTGAAAAGGCCGTGCTATTTACGTTCACAGACATGATTGATCACTCAGTAAAATGCGATAATAACCAACGTAATCTCATAGCAAATATCTTGGTAATTCTCGTTATAACTTTGAGTGAATGCTTTTGGATGGGGCGGTTGCCATGTTTTCCTTTTTGTTACTGCGTAGTATACATTATACTTAAATTATGATAGCTTTGTTTTTACTTATTAGCCTCTTCATGAGTTTGTTTTTGTTAAGCTTTCATTTGTTGGAGAGTTGTTGGTTTTTTTTATTATTGGATGTTTAATTTTTCTCTTCCCTTGTGTCGTAGTGGGTGTGGGTTATTAAGTGGGTTGTAATTATTAATTTTCGATACAGTACTTAACTAATTCTTAAGATGTCACTTAATAATATAGAAGAGGCTACAGTAGTTTCATATTAAGTAACTGGTTAGCTATTTTACTCCAAGAATTTTAAACAAATATTTGTATTGTTGAAATTTGGAGGGGGGAGGTGGGATTCACGGATTACTAATTAGGCTAGGGCAGACAATGGTGTTTTTTTTAAATTTTATAATCATTTAAAAGATTTTTTAATTTCATCTGGCACTATTTGGATGGGGTCATATTTTTCTGACCGGACCCCTCTTCGAACCGCACCTACGTAGGCACCTGGTCTACTTTAACCTAGGAAAATACGATTTACACACGAGTGAATCCACGTGCGGTAGCTAGCGAAATATAAATTTTCCATACTATTAGTTCCCTTCTGATAAACGCGATTAACCTGTGAAGTGAAACCGCGTATACTCGTGTACTTCGCACTTGACAAACGTATTGTGATGGTAACGGTACAACAATTCGCGTCTCTTTATTCATCAACAGTATCAAGTGTTCATTGGGCATTGTCTATACGATACACTGCGAACGGACACTTATTAACCCGTATATATGTGTATACATGTTCCTTTTCTGACCATGGAATATTTCAGAAGAAAAATTTCCTTCGCAAATACCGGCGCAAATAGACGAAGTGGTTATTATACTGATTGACATTATATTTTCCTTAACTAATCGGTTTCCTTGTTTTCGTTTATTTGAATGTTACTATATTTCTATAATTTATTTATTTGTGAGGTGAAATGTAATTAATTGTTTAGCAATCGTACGTACATTGTAAAAGTATGTAGGTAGGTACCTACTGAAGTATTAAAATAAAATAAAAAATAGTTTATAAAAAAAAATTATAATATTTATTTCATTTTTTTATAATGCTAGCAAATCACCTAATATTCTTAATTCAACCCATGCAAAACTTTCAGAATGAACTAAAAATAGACGCATTCGATGTCTTCGTCTCCATTTTCGTCCAATGGAAAATAACTTAAAACGGGATGTTTTAGACAAGGATGGATATAGTCATGTTTGTCTAACGTGCTTCAAACTGAAAGCGAACTTACAACGTTGTGGTAAAGTTCATATTAGAATAGGAGGGTTGGAATACCCTAAGTCAGTTGTGTATAAGTACGGTGCGGCGAGGCTGGCCTCAGTATTACTGAAGCGTGTAACCGAAAGTTGAGCGGGCGCGGGCGCACTGTCGCGACCTCCAAACGGTTAAGTGGAGGCGAGGCGGTCGCGACCGCAAACCGCTTCTCCTCGCCACTTTGTTCACGTCTTGTCGTCTATGTTAAAGTATTTCGACCAATATTTATAGGTAGGAGCTTAATCACATGAAATAATATTGTTTCAATTGCTTCAAATACATTGGAGAATTCAGATTTCTTACGATTCTATAGGTACCTACCATAATTTTACTATTATAAAACCAGCCTAGTACATACCTACCTAATCTTTGAGTCGATTACGGCAGTGATCGATTAAGCGTGTAGTTTGCTATAAGTCGGCGGTTCAGCGCTGTCTCACTCTAGCCTTATTCTCTCTCAGTTAAGTGTGTATACATCGTTATAACAACGGCGCTTGGGCCATGGAAACTTCTAGACGCAGCCCAGTCCGCGCTGCCGATGCCGCCGCCGGCCGTCACCTGCCCCCACCCCGCGGTTTGTGTAGCGCTACCATGTACCCGAACACCGTTCTCATGGCGAGGGCTCCCCTTTCTTACAATCAAAGGGTTCTTTCAATACAAACCGCTAAAACGTGTTAAACACGCCATTCATCAAACCTTGGATTTATAATTTTTATAATTAATAATAAATAAACACGATTCATAAGTAAAAAGATTAAAGCGTGGCTATTTGACAAACTGTGCGCGTTTTTCGTCCACTTTATTCATACAGTTGTAAAAAACAGATGCTTTGTATTCTAAGTAGTTGTTAAGTGGGTATCGAACTACCTGTTATAGATTGCCACTTCTCAGTAATCAACAAAGCTTTAAAAATGTATAGTCAGCATCAAAAGTACATAACCATAATTTCAAACGCATATTTAACGTAGCAGCATACATAAATTACTTAACAAGACTAGTGCCAGAATTGAATTATGATCGTAAATTCAACTCTGGCACTAGTCTTGTTAAGTAATGTACGTATGCTGCGGGATACATGCGTTTTGAAATTATGGTTATATTCAGCTACTTTTGATGCTGACTGTACAATAATATCTATAAGATGTTATTCTTTTTAGAACTTTGTGATATATTTGAATTTGTGATGATGATAATGGTACCGATATGAATGTAGGGGACACAATTAGGTATAAAATACTAGCTGGTATCCGGAGCTTCATTCTGAATCATTCACATGGATCTTTATTTGGTCATTACTCATTAGTAGTGTGATTTTAAATAGCCTTTAGCGTTCGATAAATAGGCTATCCAACATTAAAAATCTTAAATTTGGACCATGTTACTGAGATTAGCGCGTTCAGAAACAGACTCAAACAGGCTCAGCTGCATATAAGAATTTATAACACAAAATAGTAAACATATTTGCCCGTATTCACAAAAGCATTCAATTAGATAAGTGACCCTTACCTTCCAAATACATAATTATATATTTATATTATTTCAAATTACACGGAAGAGCCATAGAAATTTAATATTGTATAGATACATTTTTAAATTATAAGTAATTTCAGTCGATTTGGCACAAACGAGAGGACGATTAACAGACACCATCAGATCAGATGATCCTGTAAGGATTTTTTCATGCTGACGTTACGTAGTTACTACGTACAAGGGTACAAGCCTTTTTTAAATATTCTCATCACACTTAAATATACTATATACAAATTCTTGCTTATGCAAAAAACAAACAATTTTGAATAATAACCATTAAACGAAAATAACTAAAGTAAGTACTTCAAATGAACAAGTTTAGTATTTCTAAACGAAACAATACCGAGGAAGATAAGCCTGAATAACTTAAGAAACTAAAGAACAAGCTGAAATGCAATTTGTTACTTTGACTTAAAGTCTAAATTGGATTATCGATGCGGCGACGCGACGGTTAATTCAGGTTTACATTTTGATGTACTGCCTTGTTCTACCAGCGATGCTCACGCATTTAGATAGTTAGTTGTAATTCGCGATGCCAATGTAGTGACCTTAATGTCTGCCTAAATTGGTTTTTAAGTCATATTTTTAACAACTTACACTAAAAAAATAGTCATTATTTAGTAATATATCTATACCTACAAATAAATAAAAATGTGATCAATGGCAAAGCTAGTACCTATAAAATATTTGTTACATGCACAAAATTGCAGACAATTCCTACTTAATAATATGAAGGAAAGAAATTTTCTACCTCTACTTATATGCCATTACCGATAACGTATTCGTATTGTCTATATCTAAGGTTGCCATCCGTCCATTTCCCCGGATTTGTCCTAGTTTAGAAGACATCCGGGGAGCGTCCGGGAGGGGCTTCATTTGTAGTCCGGGTTTAAAAATTTAAAGTCGAGATCAACCGACTCGCTAAGTTCACGGTACCCCCCACACCTCTCTCTTTTTATTACACTGACTATTTAAAAAAAATACCTGTTGACATCCGACTCGCTAAATTCACGGTCCCCCGCACCTCCCGTCGTTTTATTACACTATGTTTAAAAAATACCTGTTGACATTTCCGGGTTCTGGGTCTAAAATCCTGAGTTTTCACGCGTCTTGTCTTGGTTGCCAAATTTTAGCGATGGCAACCCTATGTATATTTCAATTAACTTTTGCATCAAGTGGAAGACGAAATTATGACAGTCAAAAATATATCACTTTATTTTCAAAGATATTATATTATTAACATTATGAATTCGTTGTGGGCTTACTCTATGTGGGTGGTTGCGCCGTGGTTGCGGATTACCTCCACAGCTTTCACATGACCATTGTTTTGTCTGCTCTTGAAATACTAATGAGGTCGATGTTATTCAAACCTAACAGCGGACTGTCATACTTCACACACACATGACACGAAAGATTTAACGCTTTTACTCGTAAATCTTAGCAAACAAACTAGGTACCTACTACTAACCCTTTCGTGAAGATTGAGATAAGATAATTAAGATCAGACTAAGGAGTCCATAATCGGATCTTAAATTATGAAAGGACTGAGCTGAGACTAGTTATGTGTTTAAACAATCAAAAGAGTTTTAATCAATTTAATTTAATGTAAGAAGACACTTCTCTCACTGCTAGTCTATTGCTTGTTGAAGCCGTTGAAGGAGATCTCCTATCGTTTCCTCTTTTTGTAGTCTGGATTATAACCGTAGGTACGATCTTTCGACTACCTATTACAAAAACAAATATTGTTTTGGCTACTATGGCTCTTAAAAAGACCTACAATATTGTATATTTCGTCCTATTAGAAGAATAATGTCTTATCTTCAGATAAAACAAAAATGAAATTATTATAAATTTGGCATTAAAAACCGTAAACTATCAATTGATCATCTTGTATTTTGTAAATTACTGACTAAAGAATAAAATAAGAATTTATCAATCGATAGTTTACGGTTTTTAATGCCGAATTTTTTAATAACTTCATTTTTGTTTTTTAATGGGACGATTTATTCAATAACTATGAAAAATTTGCAGACATCGACCTTTTACAATTTTGTTAGATATATTTTAAGATATTTAAGTATAACCATTTCAGAAATTAAATTCTACTTAGGCAATAATTATTATTTTCCAATAACATGATTATAATATATTTTTGAGTTAGGTGATTCATCTAAGGAACAGACATATTTTTATAATCCAAATGTTACGTGTCTGGGACTATATGTTTGTTTTAGGTTCATCAAACCATGTTTGTAAAGCCCTCGCGACCAATCCCAGGACTAAACCCTGCAGGAGTTGGAAAAATAAAACAAAAACGTTCTTCTCTGCCGAACTGAATTGCAAAAAGTTTTGAGTAAAACCGGATCAGTTGAAATGAAATAGGTTGTACTAACACTACAGTATCAACAACTTATTATTGAGTTATAGCTTACTACAGTTACTTACTAGTATATTACACTATTTTTTACATATTATATTTATTTTATACTTATAAATTTTATATTTAATTTCCAGTAGACATTCACTAAAGATCTTCACAAATGTGAGATTATACTAGCCCTCGAAATAGTACATACCAGGGAAACATGTATATAAAATTTCGAATTTGGATACATTATCCGATTGTTTCGGATAGTTTAAAAATCTAATATCCGTAAATATTAGATTTTTAAGGAATTGTAAAAGCAGAATACAAATTGAGACATAGATTATTTGACTTTTTCTGTCAGTTTCCAAACGGGTCGTAAATTGCTGGGTAAAAACGAAAACGCATTATAATTGTTGCATTTAGACTCTTAGTCAATATTTTATAAGGTGCGTTCATGTTTACCATATACATTTAAGTAATGACAAATCAAATTAACTTTTAAATCTACAATAGATAAAGGTATATGGACAAACGACTGCCGTAAAAAGATGAAGAGCCGTAACAAAAAGGCATAATTTTGTTGGCAAAATTTATTCATACTTATACAAAAAATCCCTTTAAAATGTTGTTCATAGTGTTAACATTAAAATATAGCGATGCCCTTCGTCAGTTTGAATTCAAACGTGTTTTCTCCTTGCCGAGACACCGCCGCCCGCCGCGCCGTGAAATTGTAATCTTAAAAACATGCGTCTACGCACGTTCTTTAGTAAAACAACGACTCAGACGTTCCGTTATAACAAAACATATATACATATTGCAAAATATTAAGAATTTGAATAAACAAATGAAAGTAATAAATCATAACTAGGTAGGTATATGATTGAAGAATAAGACCTAGAATACGCTTAATTAAAAACGTTCACTGAAATTTAAATTTGTTTACTAAATCAAGATTCGTTTTGGAGCTCAATGAAATTATTGTCATTCTTTCTTACCATTGTTCTAACAGAATTTAGTATTCGGCAACAGGAGAAATGTTTTATACTTTTAGTATTCACAATGTAGATACTGTTTCATTCTGTTTGATAGTTTTATCTGCACTTCAGTTCAGTATTCTGAATATACCTATCATATTTTTTTAAAGGATACTCTTATGTAAGTAAGTTTAAAGGTTGCAACACCTAACATAGGTTGTTTCATAGTGATTAAATACAAGAATTCGGTCAGTAATTCTAAGAAAGTTTACCGTAAAATGTTGTAAGATTTGAAACAATAAACGCACAGTTTAGTGGGTTTATATAATTATTCCAAATATGAGACAATGTAGGTACATAATTTAATATAAAATAGTCTATTTTAATTAGAAATAACGGTCGGTATCAATATTAGTTAGTCTATTTCCTAATATAAATAACGCTGTTAACATACTGCTTACATGTTTAGTATAATATATTTTTTCCACTATCTTACTTGTAATTCATATAAAATCCGCGCGTTCATGGGTTTACAACGCCATCGATTACCATGAGCATGCACCATTCTGATAAGATAAGGTCACCTGTCCTTGACGCAACACTGCGTTCAATATATGTACTCTCTTCTACACTAAATTATTAGAAAGAGATGAAGCTAGTTAACACTTGCCTGTTTATTAGGTTAAAATTAACCTTATTGATATTAGCTTTGTAATACCAAATTTGTACGGGATAGCCCCACCGCAATATATGGATCACGCATTCACAAACCAACTCAAAGTTAATAGGGCTGTTATCTGCTGTGGGTCTAGAATAATCTGAATTATTGGTTTTTTGTAACACATACTCGTACATGAAAATTTCATATAAATATAAAATAGCTTCCGTTACAGCATGGTTAATTAATTTATTGCTATTTTACATTATGTTTATAGAGTAGTGTCAATTTGTGACAAATAGTAAATACCATACATATCGACCAATGACGAATAAGTATTCTAGCCAACTGTTGCTCACTGAATGGAGTTGTATTACGAACTCAATATAATACCACGTGCCACTTATTCAAAGGTTTATCAAAGTAAGGAAGTGAATAAGTATAACTGCAATCAAAGAAAACAATTTACAGTTACACAACTCGTAATCAAGAATAATGAAACATAGTACATCGGAATACATACGTAAAGAATTGTAATTAAAGTAGCGCTCAGTAATTATTTACAGAGGAAAATTGCATTGAAATAATGCAGTCGTAACTTGGACCAGGAAAATAATGCTTGCATAATTATGACTATTTTTTGACTATACGTTCCGTTTAGAGTCCACAGCTTTAGATTTTGGATCAATCCCGACTGTGCTTGATATACAAAAGTAAAAAAGCAGAATGGTAAATGTATAAATACTTACTCATGTATCGTATTATTTAGCAAGTAATACCACCACTGGAAAAAGTTAAACTGATTCTGCTCGAAAGAAGTATTAAATCTCGAAGAATATTAATATTTTCTTAGAAAAAATATTGGAAATTTTATGATGCTTTATACCGGAAAATCGTCTTATTTTCCTGTTTATTTTGTTATGAATTTAACGGTTTTCCGAGTTAATAGAGAGCAATAAGACAGAAGTTACAGTAACGGAACGTCCCTTACCGTAACGTCAGTCATATATAGCCCAAAATGCTTGTTGTTTAACGTAACTTTATAAAGCTTTTTCTTTCGGGGTCTTAATAGAGTAGTACATTCTTACCTATGTAAGCTTAAATAAGGTTAATTTAATAACAATTAGTGTATAGAAATATTAGAAGACATATTGTGGCGGAAGGAGCTACGTACGTTTCCACGAGTATAATATTCGGTTGAGAATGCGATGTTAGATAAATATTCTGCTAAATAGGTTTTGTAACCATACATTACACCTGAAAGTTACTTACTGTAATAGGAACCTTTAGGACAAGAAATAACAAACTTCTGTTTGCCGTGACAAGTTTATTAATTATTTCAATGGAAAATAAATAAGGGCGCACCTACCTATTGTGTCAGTGTAGTGAAGGCGCGGCAGTGGTTACTTTATTGGCATGCCCATCGCATGGCGGCTCGTCATGATACAGAAACTTCCGCGAATACATTATATATGACGTTACGGGACTTCACCGTATACCTAATACATGAAAATAATTATTATGAAGATAGACATTGTGCAATAAATGATTATTGTAATTGCAGCAATTACCTTCAGGTTTTTTGTAATTATGTAAAACATGTAGGTAGCTTGTGCAAAAGCCGAGTTTCATACGTTACCTATTCTAATAACTACGATAAGCTACTTTATTAACTTTATTAACTATAGGCTACTTTTTTATAAGTATACTTACAAGTTGGCAGTAGGCTTTAGCAAACGTCTATAATACATTTTTCTTTTTTAATTTACATCTTTATCATGACGGCTTGAACCATTTTTCACGGAAACTACATCGTGTGCGTATGGCGGAGAATTATTTTTAATTTTTATCTTTCTGATGAGTCGATAGCATGCCGATCATATTCTGAGGGCCTAATCGAAATCGCAACATTCGACTTAGAAGATTTTCATATCGTTGTAAAATGTTTGAAAATAATAGCGATCATATTTAAATTTTCAAACATTTGACAGCGACAACGATGTCGTTATGCTTTACGAATATTCCAAATAGGCCCTCTTCTCTGTATGTCTGCCGCCGTACTCAGTTCAGTTCAGTTAACTTTAAAGTTTAAAAACGTGTAATTCTTAAGTCTATAAGCCTAAAGACGATAATTCAATGAAAAAAAATTGTTAATGACAGATTACTGCTAATTGACGTCTCTGAGTGTAGCCGCGTGAGATTTAAATTTCAATCAGCGAATTAAGTATTTATGGCTCTTTTAAGAAACAACTCTCTATTAGTGAACTGTAAGTATATTATTATACTTACATACCTATACAGTTTATAATTTTGCCATCAGACGCGGAATGTTTTATTTTTATATCTATATACGTCACTAATCAATACTTGTGATGGTGACGCTGTTTGATAATATTATGTGTATAAAGGTTTATTACTAAATGAGTCAGGTGTGTACTCGGATGAGTGTTCCGTATGTCCTATTTATTCACTATCAATAACTCAATACTTTAAACTCAATAATGTAGAGACCAACCTTAAAAATCTGATAACCAGTTGAGACATATTTTTTATGGAATTTTATAGGTTTATAAATACGCCTATGATAATAATTTGTCATTATGTGTAAATTTTTCCTTTTTTCCCCCCATCTTTTTCATCATTTATGTCTGTCTGTCTACTGTCTCTGTGCTGTATCAATAAATACTTTTTATTCCATCATAATCGTTTCAGAACTAATTTAGTTCTAACTTATAAAAATTATAGTTCGTATATATTAAGCCTTCGTAAGCTTGCCTTCGTATTTAGAAGTTCATAGCAAACTGACAAGTAACTACACCTTTATGACGATATGTTAACCAGAGTTTTTATGCTTTTTTTTGTATAGGAACTCCGAAATAAAAACGTATCCGAAACCGATTTAAAAAATGTCGAATAGTTTAGGATAGAGGCGCCAGTCGTAGTAGGAAATTACAATGAAGAAACTGAGGAAATACAATATTATAAAGTCATGAATACTTTTCAAAATGGCAAACTATGATAGACGTCTACGTCGACGATAATAAATCTATAAAAAATATCTCCTAGTTATTAGACAGGTAAAGGTCAATCTCCATCGGCTCATAGACTATAACGACCTAGCCTCACAGTAGTCAGCGTCACCCCAATGCTGGTTTAAGAACTTTCTCCATGTTTCCAAACTTTTCGGTCCTTATCCGATACGGATCAGACTTTGGAGTATTATTTGTCCAACACCTCCACCACCACCATCTTTTCTTCTAAGTCCTGTATTTCTGCATAAATAATTCTATCATTTCTATAGACACCCTGTCTGTAGAAATTCTAGAATTTTTTATGCATGTAGGTTTTATATTTTATGTCGTGTCAAATGTGTCAATTAGAAGTCCTTACCATTATTCTCTACGTAACCCTACTGGATGTTTTATAAAGAAATCGACTGATGATAATAATATTAATTGTGTGAAAATCATATTATCATTTTGTTAACACCTCGGAAATCGCTTTTAGACAGTACTCAAGATTATGTCGGATATGATAATAATATCTAGTCTTTACTGGTTTCTAACATTCATATTATGATTCATAACCCTGCATAGATGTAGCATAACTCATAATAAACTTTAGTTTGAAAACAATGAGTAAGGAAAGTATAGAAAACTATTTTTTAAAGAATTATCGAAACGAAACGTTATTTATATACGATTATACCTTTACGACATATTTTTAATAGGTATCTATTCTTAGTAGATAGCTTCAGTGGTTTTATGATATTAGTTTCTCTTTGCGTACTTAGGTAGGTATGTCGAAAAGAGGCTTTCTGAACTGTCAGCAAAGTTCCGTTCGGAAACATAAAGTTTATTTTATTTTATAATAATGTTCCAAAATAGTAGTTTAAAGGTAGAAAATAAATCTAATATTAATCAGTTTTATATATTCTATATCTACAATAACCTATTTTTTACCATTATGTATATAACTTAGTATCAAGCTGAAACTAATATCAAATAGGTATGCGGGTTTGCAACATGATACAGCCGTTTATTTTCCATTTCTGTCGCATCACTTGACGACCAAAAAAGTCAAAACCTATCGTTGACCTAGAATCATGAAATTTGGCAAGAAGCAATATCAAGTTGAAATCCGTACTCGTGTAGTTATATCATTGAATATTAGTTCTATATTGGAAGGGGTTATACAATGATAAGCCTAAGCAATTTGTGTAAGAGTGAGAGTCTGTTCCGGACTGACGTTACTGATAGATGGTGCGCCTACCTACCTTTACGTACCAAAATATTTATTCTAACTTATAGCTATTTAGTTATTTAATGCCCCCCCCCCCCGCCCCAACCAATTCCTAACATTTCAATCACAAAAAAAATATAAAAAAATTGGTTTATTTGAATAATAAAACTTGGCCGGTTTTTTTTTCTGAACTTCAGACGTTTACAGAAGTAAATAAAAAATAAGATAAGAAAATGACAACGGTCTTATTTAAAGGGTTTTATATTTTTAAAAGAACCATAACACTTTTAAATCTAATGATATTTTAATGAAAATCAGTTCAAAATTAAAACTAAAAGCAAACCGTAATTATTTGTCCTTTCGGTTTCCATTCTTCATGCACTACAAAATGACGTTGTAGAAGCCACAATGACAATGATAGATATCCGTCAAGCACATTTCAATAATGAAATAATACATCACAAACCAGTTAAAGTCGGTTAGTCCAATGTGTGTGTCAACATACACCGAGGCACAGTTTATAAATACCACTCTTATTGTGAGAGAGGTTGCTATTATAACCACGTATACAGTATTGTGTTAAGCAATACAGTATACGCTTTTGATTTACGTAGAATCCTTATCTTAACTGTAAGCTTGAGTCTTTCATATATGATTTCTAAAACATTCCTCGAAGTCGACTTAAAGTTCGAACATTTTATTTAATTCCGAAAACGACATTTAAACTGATAAGTATGGTCATCGATACTCCTACAGATTATGATTTGTATTAAACTTAGTCAAGTTTTAATAAATTATAATCAAAAAGCCTTTGATTTAGTTCCAAATCATTTATTTAAGTCAAGTAATATTAAAAGGTCTATTAATAGGAATAGATGTAAGAAAATGAGAAGAATGGCTTTATGACTAGTGTTATGTGATTCATAGGGAGTCGTCTGATAATATTTCTGATTATGACAAGCGGTAAATTTAAAAGCCTGATCATAGTAATTATTTCCAAATGTTTATGATGATTTTAGAACTCACAACTTCAACCTAATGTCTACTCGTAGAAAAGGACTAAATACATGTAGATTTGTCTCACATTGATTGATAGATGTATTTGAAAAATTACAAAGATCGAGTATTCATATAAAACGAGGTCATGGAATAGATTTTCAACGTGCCGCTAAATTTGCCAACTATCGCATACTTTGGCAACTTAAGCGACATTGTGAGATTCAGGAGCCACGTTATTTATACTAAGGGTACCTAAAGATTTGTGGATTGTGCACGTGATTAATACAAGTAAGTAGACGAGACGTTGGACCGATAGTTCCCTTGTATCGTTACATAATACTGTCCCTTAATACTTTAAGAGACAGTATTATGTAAAGTTACAAGGGAACCTCACCTTTTGATCTATCAGCAAATTAATACGTTTTAATAGTTATTTAGCACACTGAGTACTTAGTTGGATTAGCAGTAAGTAGCGAGTTCAGGTTCTACGTTATCTAACATGCAATTTCCTTAGTACCGCAAACATGGGGACCGATCTAGATTTAATATTCCCCCGAGGCTATGTCGTTGCCCAGTAAAAAAGTTGTTAAATAAAAAGCGGTCAAGTTGGTGTGCGTAACGAAGGTTCCGAACCATTAAGTTTTACTGTCTCCTCGGTCGAGAAGATTGCACGAGTACTCTTCTACTGACTTCACGGACTGTTATTTTTCACAAATAAAACAGTGATTCTATAAAATCCAATCACTTAGGTTTTTCTTTGTTTGTATCAACCCTTTTAACCTGTAGGTATAGCAATCGTTCGTTCGGTCACTGAATAAAATTAAATGGATTTCAAATTTAACAAGATGAGAGTTAAATCCGTTTAAGATCTTTTTATATTGAATTATTACATGCCCAACTATAAATATACCACATAAGCTTTGATGAGGACTTAACTACGTGAATTGACGTGTAAATTTGTGATCTTAGCACTCACATAATAAGTGTACTTAAATTAATTGTAGAGCGGCACGTCAGTCACGTTTACCGATTGACTAATGGGATTGCACTAATAAATAATGCACAAATACAAACTAAGTTTTCAAGTGTTATAAGATATTTTTTTATTAAACAGAAAATCTTGTAGTTTATCTTTCCGCAAAATTTTAACCATTACATTGATATAGGTAACTCAGAATTGCCACAATCTTCACCTACTAACACGTGTACTTTACAAACTCTATTGATCAAACAGCCTCAATTTGACCGTCAATTGGTATAATTTTTATTGACATTCGTAAAAACGATCTTCAATTACATCTTGTTATAAAACTGCGACTTACTTCTTCAATTATCCAATAAATTCTATCAGTACGTTACCCACGTATCTATCGTTCGTTTGACCAAGTTGGTCATTAGTCAAGTTTCTCAAGTCTTTAATCTTAGCGAAATTTGCAAATATTTTAGATTTTCATTCTTTAAATAGTTTAGAATTTACATGCTTTAGAGGAAAAATCAGGTTATGTTCCAGTCATTGACTTGTGGGTTTTATTATAATCTGTCTATTACTATTCGACCATTTGTTATTATAAGAGAAGGCGAGTTGTTAATTAATATCATTGGCTTTTATTTGAGTATGTCCTTTGAGTCAAGTTTAGGTTTTATAGGTTTCCCTACCCATCATGATGTATGTTGAGTTGTTGACAGATCGGACAGTTAGAAGAGGACAAACAAAAAGAATGTGGGATCTTTGTGACCTAGTGATACTTCATATTGTGAATACTTTCACATTTCTGTGGCTAACTTGATTATATTACACGTATCTATTTGGCTTAAATATTGAATATAAATTAATAATTTAAAAGATAAATATAATAGACACACAACCCGTGGGTGTCGTAAAAGGCGTCTAAGGGAGTAACCTTATGTAGACAAGAGCACTGAAAGAAAAAGAAAATTTGAAACAAACCTTCTACCAACACGTCGTCTGGGCAACGTGGTATAGTAGGCTAAATGATTTAATACAAGCCTAATACCTAATTTCATGACAAATTTTATTTCAGTTTTGATATACCTACAGTATATTTAGTATATTCAATATTGTATTTAAAATATAAAAGGCGTCTGTAAACTGTAACGGTTGTTTCCCCATTGTTGGCACCTACTACAGTTTAAGTACGAGAGTCAATAGGGAAAATAAATTCGTTGCCTTGTTTATGTAGGGTTGCCATCCATCCGGGTTTCCCTGGATTTGTCTGTAGTTTAGAGGGCATCCGGGGAGCGTCCGGGCGGGACTTCATTTGTAGACGGGTATTCATTTTGTCCAGATTTAAAAATTTAAAGTTATGAGCCGCCCGCGGCATACGCCTAACCTACGACAACCGACGAACCGACTCACTAAGTTCACCGACGCCCCGTCCCTCCCATCCTGAAAAAATACCTATTGACCTGTCCAGGTTCTGGCCTCTAAAATCCGGGGTGTTCACGCGTCTTGTCCTGGTTGCAAAATTTAAAGACGGCAACCCTATGTTTATGTCATAGATACAAGTGCGACGTCACTTCAACTTTGAAATGCTTCTATTACAGAAACAGAAATATTTATTTGTCAATGTAGGTAGATTAAATTACAGATCTTGCGTTATTAAAAAGTGAGCGCTACATTGTAGGTACATAGGCATAAAAATATTATATTAAGATTAAAAAAAAAAAAAAATTAATTACAGTTAATACTACAAACTAGACAACAAACAAATAACAAACGTAAGGTTTAAATATTTAAATCTAAAAATTCAGAAATTGAATAAAAACATTTTTCTATTAAAAACTTCTTTATGATTCTTTTAAAAATATTTAATTTTAAGCCCCTAATTTAATAAAGACATAGATACCTACATTATTTTATACATATCAGACATTTGCAAGGTGTTGAATTTACCTAAAGCGTATTAGGTATGCGTAATACGAGTCAGTATAACGTGTCGTTTTATAATGTGCCGTGGAAATTTTTATGAAACTTTAATACCTAGTAGGCAATAGTCACGAAGGTATTTATTACGTCATTTTAAAATGTAGAAAGTTACACAAGTAAATATTGTAATATGTAAGTATTTAGTTAATATTAACAAAGTTCAATCATTTATTTAATGTTATAATTACTACTGTTATTCTTTAAATACAATTTATTCAATTAAATTAAATAACAATAGATACAATGGGCAATAAATAGGGATCAATAATAAAGATGTAAATTATTGCTTTCAACAAAGATATTTTTGACAACCCTGAGCGACCCGTACCAACGCACCGCACCGTACGTACGAGTATGGTCGCGCGGCGCAGACGCATGCTTCATGCACGTGACAACCGCGTGTTCAAACTTCTAACCCCGTTTCGTAACTACTCGACACTACAGCCACTGATGATCGTCTCACCACCAACATCGCCGTGTTAAATATTCGATTCCCACTAGAGACAAATGGACAAGTCCCCCGCGACACAGGGCATGTTAATAATAATATTAGTGCACGGGTTGTCTTAAAAAAATGGTCGCAACATACGCGACCCTGTCACGGACTTATTGTTTTATATACCTAAACTATTTAGCTATTTATATCACCATCAACACTAAGGCCTTAGTTTACGGTTGTACAGCATGTACAGTTAGCTTAACTCAAAAATAACGGCCGAATAAAATATTTATTAGACAGGTACATAGAATCTCGTTTTTAAAATGTCGTAAAAATTTGTTGGATTGAAGTCTAAAATCGATATTCTATGCATTGCATGAAAATAAATGATAGGAAATACTTAAGTAGGTATAAAATATTATCGATATCGCGCACTAACATCTACATTAAAACGTACATAACGGCGTACCTACCTGACGTTGTAAACATGGCCTAAGCGCTGCTATTCGCAGTATTAAAAATGCACAGACGGAAATAAATTAGCAGACACGTGGCTAGAATCTTACGAAACTAAAAATGTTAGATCCAAATTTTAAAATAAATCGTATAATGCTATGACGCGATATAAATGCGAGCGTTCACTAAATTTTTATTCGTGGTAACTGCCGTTAATGGACTTGGCTGTGTTCTTTTAGCATTAATTGCGAAGAAAACACAACCAAGCCGCTGTCTACCGAAAAGGAAAACTGAAATAGGACGGGAACTGGGTGGAGGAATTGAGCTTCCGGCGCCTCAGGAAACGCAAACGTATGTTACATTCAAAACTCTTAACCATTCAAAACTCTTAAAAAGTAAAATGGTCGGTACTAAACAAGTTTTCAAAACTGGTTGAGTTAGGTTAGTTTTTATAATTATTATAAAAATAGTTCAGACCTCCTTACTTTCTAAAGAGTTTTGATCGTTTTGACTGATAAGCCAGTCAAAACTACTTTTGACTGGTAAAGAGTTTTGACTATAAAATATACACTGCTATTGACGCTAAATTCTGTGCGAGGGTACCTAGTACTTCCCCGGTAGCGGTATATACAATATACATGCTGTCATGTCAGAGATGCATTACTACTACGAACTTCGAAAAGTTAGAATTGAGGCCATCGCATTTCTCCACGTTTTGTACGTGTAGTGAAATCTGCTATATACCTATGAGTATATTTTATAACAACCTTTTTGACATGGCACGTAGGTCTTGCTGTTAATAGTTACCTCGTTTTAATAACTTTATGTTATCTATGTATCTACCCATTGAATATTTTAGCTGGCAGATGAGATTTCTCGAAAGTACTTAATTACAAATTTTACACTCGAGATGTTTATTGGTAAATCTGCCTTACATATTTACACCAATTAGGTAGATATTTAACAAACATATTAAATCAGTTCTTTGATCAATCATTATTGTAGTTTAAAACGCTTACAATACCACGGACATAAATCACGCGTTCCCGACTATGTATAAAAAAATCAATTAAAATTAGTACTAACAATTACTTCATTCTTGAATAAAAACCAGCGTCCAGCAGCCCAAAATCTCAACATGTTTCTGGTATTTTTTGCTGTAACAAAAGACAAGGCAGAAAACCTTGTCTTTGAATGATCTCTTGATTTCTTTAAATACTTCAAGGGCTTTATTCTTTACAACTGAGAATTTTAGATATACAATAGTTACTAAGATTATATTATATAGATACATAAATAGGTATTATCTACGGGTCTAATATTTCGATACAATTAATTTCTTTGTATCTGATAGGAAGTCAAAACATCTAAGTCAACTGAACCTAGAAGTCGCGCGGGCCTTCGCTCCCGTTGCTTTTGTTTAGTCACTGCTCAGCTCCTATTGGCCGTAGCGTGCTGTTATACAGACTATAACCTTCCTCGATCAATTGACTATCCAACACTAAAATAATTTTTCAAATCGAGTCAGTAGTTTCTGAAATCCTAGCGTCCAATCAAACAAACTCTTTAGCTTTATAATATTAGTATAGATTAGCTTTTGCACGCGTACGAAACGTTGAAGAATTTAATTATGCAGTAAGAGTAAGAAATTTGCCTGCGGAATTTGGGCCTATAATGTTAAATTAAGCCTCTAGCATTAGTGATAACTATTTTAATACCAGGCAGTACTTTTAAATGATGCGCGTAGACAGTTAAAGATTTTTTGGGGCTCTAAATAATAAAAAGACCCTATAATTTTTTTTTTCATTCAATATCAATAATGTACAGACAGCAATCCTTTCAAATTTTATTATACGTTTGAATGTAGTTATAGATTACAGATAGCTTACATAACTCTATTCGGTGAATGTCAATATTTTGTACTAACTGACTTTACCTATTTTTAGTTTAAACATATTTCATTTCTATGTAAATACTCATAATATGTAAATACATAGTTATAAATACAAGCTCGAACAAAACCAGTTCCAGTTCTATTTCTGTATTTCCTATGTCTAAAAATATACAGGATGTAACATTGTTTTATAACTATTGTTTTCACTCTGAACATAATAAATTAATCACTCTCCATACATTTTGCATTGAATGTAACAAAAATAACTAACATAAAAGATCTTTACTTTGATAGAAATCGGCGGGTCTGTCAACCCTAACACGACTTGTAAATATAAAATTGATATATTTATCGTTGTGTTGTAAATGAAATTAATTTTAAGGATTGTCCTTTTATGTTATATATGTATGATGTCACTTTATTATCGGATGAGTATGCCTAAAAATAATTATTTAATAAAAACTACCTGTTTATAGTTCAAAACTGCGAGAACACGAAACGTACAATTTCCTTATTGCTCGCGCGCATCATTCTGTCTAATCTGTCTAGGTACCTATATGAAACAAAGTAAGAGTGTGTTCTAGGATTTTTTATCTCTATACTTATGATTCACCAACAATTCAATGCTAATTATAGTTTTTATCCATGAAGATATTGTTATCTTAGTTAGATTTTCTATGCGTCCTTTTCATAAATTTTAGTTTTTCAAATATTCGCATTTCAGCCTTCTGGTCTAATTCTCACATGTAAAAAGCTAAAGGTAGAACCAGCCCATATAAGTAACTGTATCTATGAAGATATATAAGTCAAAGTCTAATCTTTTTATTTCATTTTGATCACATACATCATACTTATGAACGTCATACAAAGCCAAAAAAAAAGGTTCTCGTTCTCTTCTACGGCCAGTTCACTGACAAGGTTGAGTTTTGAAAAGAACTTGGCAAGAAACTCAGGCCACTCTTTTTAATCGCCATAGTAATTACAATTTCAATTGATACTGTCAGCTACTGAAGCAACCTTCTAGGTACCTACTTATTGCTAATACTTCTACTTTCTTTTTTCATCATCTTCATATACAACCCAATACCCATAAACGTCTCACTGCTGAGCACGGGTCTGCTCTTAAGAATTCCTAATCCCGTCACTTTACGGATGGTAAAAATACAATTACTTATTAAGATATAATATTTTATTAGGAAAGTAAATCAACATCTTAATCGTACGTATAAATTAGTGTTACCCTAATCCAATACAATAAATATAACAGAAATATCATGTGATAAAACAGTAATTTCAACGAATTAAATAATAAATATAAAAGAACTTTTGAACAATACACAAGCAGTACAAAAAGATTACTTACAGACAGAGACAAGACCGAATTTCAAACGAAAGAAACATTAAGAAAGCAGGCATGAAAAAAAACCAATGATTTATGATTACGACGCACGCCACAGACAAATAAATAACTACATGCAGGAATATGGCTGTCAATGTTATATCCGATATACCACAATATGTTTTTGTATTTTTTTTCTTTCCTGCCAGCCATATTTATTTGGTATATAGGTATATACCTATACCTATACTGGCTGTTACCCAAGTTCTGACCGTTTAGCATGCGATTTCTCTCCTGAACACACAATAAAGTGTCTTGACATTTTTCAGTACAATTATTGCAACTTTATGCTACATAACAAACTTTTTCGTAGGTACTTCAAAGAACAAAAAAAAGGAATTGTTTCAGTTATTCTCGAATTTTGCGCTTAGCAGTCTTAGCACGTTAGCTACACATTTAGACATTCATTTTTATTAATAAGAATATTATTTTACAGCTTTTTCAATCGAAACTTCTACAAAAAAACTTAAAATCAAATCATTACAATTTCTGAATACAATAATGCGTTATGCATTTCGGTATTTATAATGAAGTACCCTAAATTTTCTATAGCTGTCTGCATTCCGTCTGCTTTTAAATATTTTCTCTACATTATTATAATAAGTAAGAGTAAATAAAGTCATTAGTCATAATAAAAGAGCCTTTTATAACAAAGATTTGTTGCAACAAAGAAAAAACAACAAATAACAAATTTTAAAATAAAAAAAAAACCATTGAAACAATCTTCAGACAATAATCATTATCATTTTGTTACTTACATCATACCTATTTTGTTAACAATTTCCTCTTTCTCAGTGCCAAAGGATTCAGATATTTATCTTAGTGGTACCTAATAGAAGTTACATCACGTGTTATACTCACGTGTATATTTCCTTATGCATGTACTTCAAAAGATTTCCTTCAAGAAAACCCTATTATAACTTATGTAGTTCTACGACGTGAATACGCAAAACGAATGCTCTCCTCTTTGACTTGCTCATTAATTGTCAATTCATTGTTTAATCTTGGTTAATAATACCTTGCTCAGTCACGGTAGGAACTAAGCGTTTGTCACATTAAATATCTATTCGCTTCATAATTCAGAAATCACTTTATCTTTATGGTGTTTTAATAGTTATGCATCAGTTTAAAAAAAATGTCTTTATTCTCTAAAGAAAGTTGTCGGTGACGGAACAATTTGCACAAACTCTTCACGTCAGGTTGACTGATAGAAATTCCCTCTGATTAGTAGTAGTTGTCTGGAAGGACATGCTCTTAATAATAATATGATTTGCCGTTAAGTGTAGTAGGTACCTATAATTATGTTATAATCTACTGAACATACGTATGTTGCCACTATTGTACGATGGAATTCGAACGAAAATTTGACATGCACCAATTGTGCCAAATTTAAGTTTCTTGCAAACAACTGCAATTAGTTCCAAATACTAGAACCTGCCAATATAGTATGAATAGTGACGCACTTAACGAAAATTGCAAAGATAAATAGTTGACACTATAGAAACACGGCTACATATTGCTAAACAGTGAAATATTTAAAAAAATAACTACAGGGATACTCTATGGTTAGGAATTTACTATTCCACCGAAAAAGAACTGAGTTGGAGGGTGACATTTTATTATTACAATGCCACGCCGACGATGCCATAAGGCTACCAACACACTTCATAATAATCATAATATGACCTAACAAATTAGTATACTCCCTTAGAAATTGGTAAATAGATAGTTAAAGACTATAGTCATTACAGTTTCGGCCAAGTTATTATTGCGTTTTATTTTCCTTAGACTGCAGATATTTTTGTAATATAACATTTAACCCAACTCACATAACTTGGGTTCTTAAAAGACACAATTAAAAAATTACTAATTTTGAAATTTTGTCCGTCTGTCTGTCCATTTTCTCATTTTTTAATGTGACAGTTACCTACTATTGTACTGTATTACAGATGTGGCAAATATGTGTGGTGTAATTTGTTAGTAATTCTCTAAAAAACCTATCTCTGTTCTGTGGTAATTCTCAAGACAGATGTTTATAAAAATGTTCTAAAATTGTATTATACCCACGCGGGTGTTAAAAATAAATGCAGCATAAATAATAGACTGAACCTAAATAAATTTTAAATAAATCAAAATTAGAATATTGTACTTAGTGTGAAAAATAAAAAAATAGAATATTAATAATATCGCTTACTTTAGCTTGCAGAAATCGGTGTAATGTAAATTTCTAATCAAATCGTTTATCTTTAGAGCCATGCATGCTAAGTATATCTGCCCACTCACTATACAGACCTCTCAGTTTTTTGTCTATTAAAAAAATGTTGTGTCTAGCGCATTTTATCACACGCCAACCTTCATACTTTTTTAAAATCTACGCGGTGATGAAGTTTATACGATTGTCAAAATAAAATACAGTATAATCATTGTATTATAAATAAACCATTATATACATATATACTTACACGACACCATTATCAGGTCAAGGATGTGTCTTATGTGCGGAATGAACGTTTGCCTTTCGTTAGTATGTGTTTACCGTTGTTTGCGATCTGTGAAACGAGAAAACCGTCCACTCTTTAAAAATATTTTAAGAGACGATTGAGGTCGTAGGTACCTAATCCACGTATTTATCAAACGAATCTGTTATCTTTGTATACTTTTACATTGTGAATAATCATACCTCTGTCGGTTCTATTTTTCATTAAGTCAGTCCTAGATAATTAGGTGCACTCTTTATCTAGGTAGCAATAAGCAGAATGCCCTGTATTGTATTCATAACACTAGCTAAGTAGTAACCGTTGTAAAACTAAAGTACTTCTTGCTATGCAGTATTTATTGCTATATTGTAAATATCTACATTGAGTAAATAACCTTAGTTTACAAGAAATAATCGATGACTTAGGCACTCACCTATAAATTCTCAAGACAAAAACAAGGTTATTAAGCATTTTTCACGTACCACATTATACATTACAGCAATCGTCACGTATTGATGAATAAGGTTTTTGGATGCCAAGTTTGGCGCCGTAGCGGGATGCCGTCCCGACAGTTACGTCATACGAAAAACATGCTTTTCCCCCACATCAAAGCTCACGTGAATTAACGAAAATAAACATGTAACAACTATTCACATTTCACACCAATGAAAGTCACAAGGTCATATGGACATTCTCAGTTCAGTATTCAAAAGAAACATTTAAGTGCATGGCAGACTGATTAAAGCTGAAATGTTCGTCGACGATTGCTAAGTTTACGACTTAACGCTTTTGCATTTGAAGTAGGTAGGTAGGTATCAGAATTAACTACACTATTGCGTGCGTATAAATATCTATGATGATGTACCAAATTTGTGACAGAAATTGCTTCGAGAAAGGTGCTACCTATTTGTGCTGTGTCTTTCTTTTTTTAGTTATAAATGACTTGATTTAAGAACTATGCCCGTGCTAACTGGCAACTGCAATATTATGTTTCAGGACAAAATTAGGTAGTTATATTTTATCTATTTATAATTTTCCAATAGATAGTGTCTATTAAAACTATTCTTAAAACAAAATGTTATTATTATCCCCTCAATAACATAAAAACTACTAAAATAAAGGAATACTTGAAATGCGGTTGGTGCAGCAAAAAAGTTATGTTATCCCAAATAAAACCAAGTCAATTTATTTTAGTATATATTATGGACGGACCTATTCCAAAACTTTGTCTTCATTTGTTTTCTGTAATAACATTTAACTTCATAACATTTATAAAGATATATGTCACATCTTGCTACACAATGACTTCTCGTTATTATAATATACCTATAGTCCTATCAGGTTTTATTGAAGGATGAATGTATTAAGAAAAGTGTTTCTAAGAAAACAGTAGGTATTATCCCAAGTCCTTCACATACGGCCTTGATTGATATTACTTTAATGGTCTTCATTGGATAACGTGTTTTGAGATGTAAATGAGTGGAAAGAGGAATTGTTTCCTTGACATAATAACAATGAAAGAAAACTAGTAATGCGCAGACACTATTTCTGACTGTTTTTATTGATAACAAAGATTTAATGAATACACTTTCAAGTCTATACTTTAGGTATGCTGTGGTCACTGTGCGACAGTTAAGCGATAATTCTTAAAATATATAGGTATATATAATAATGATTACTTAGTAATTTTATTAATATAAAGCTACCACATGGTTGTTTTTGGTATAGTCAAGAGAAAATCTGTATTATTAATGAATTGCCTTTAAGGTACTATATTGACTTCTGATTGATAACTTAGACAGGTTTCCATTCACACAAACTTGATTATGCAAAAGAGTATGGTATTATATCGACTCAGTTACCTCACTAAAAGTGTAATAGAGTAAGTAAACTTTAAAAAATAAAATAACTCCTTAAAAAACAATGAGATACTTAAACGCTATCATTCGGAAACAAATTACTTTAAACATTAAATGTGCTACCTCCTCATTGGAACTCAGTTTCGCTGGTTGCTTGTAACCAGATAGTTATTATTATTCTGTTACGCAGCAAACAGAGCTGTACTGTAGAGTCCAAACTGTAACAAATGCTAGCGAAAGTCGGCTCGGAGTTTCGCAAACGTGTGTTTACGTCTGCACGGTAAGCAATTTCGACTGCGAACATGACGTTCATTTACTATATATTTTTATTACATCAACGTCTAAGAAGAATTTTATACTGCTGAAGATCAAATTAAACTGGGAGCTGGGACGTCCTGCGATATGCCTCCGATAACCTACCTGAATTATCAGTTCTTTATTGCATTAAAGAATCTGTTATCATATAAATTTATTATTTGGCTCAAGAATAAGATATCACGAATATGTAATATAGTTTCAATTAAAGATAAACCGGATTACCCTAACTAGTTAGTTTCAAGTAATATGTATATCTTATTCTGCCAGCCGCGACGACGACGGTGCATAATTAGATTTTTTTGTTTCATTTGTTTGGCAGCTAGCAGCTTGTTATATCGCTGGACACGTGGTCTGCATGGTGTGCCACGTGTTTATGAGGATGAATATAGGCCTAAAATTATACCTTGCTGTAAACCTCGTTTAGAGATACAGTTTAAAAAAAGCAGAATCACCACGTTGCGAACAGGGCACTAGAGCCAATATTTATTCACATTTCAAGACACGTGGAGCACAATAGTTATCACGCACGTCTATAAAAGGGTCCTAAACTGTAGTAGTTCATATATTACTATACAGTTTTTTACGTCCTTTAGTTCGCCAATGGAAAAATACCTTAAAAAAATTGGCTCATACCGGTTACCGACACGTGTAAGCAACTTAATAGTCATTTTAAATCTTTAGTAATTTGACTGTTTAGGCAAGTCGCTTACAATAACATTATGTTAAGAATAGTTTTGAGAATACCGAGCATATACAGATAGTTTCGTCAATTGAAGGTCACTTAGGCAAAGTCACATGCATCGACGTTATGTAATTGTTAAATGAAGGTCGAGTGTGTAAAAAATATGTTCTCCTAAGTAGACATTCTATAAGCAAGCTTATTAAAACAGACCTAGGATCCGATTAAAACATACTAATTTTGAAAACCAATTTTTGCCTGTGACGCGCAAAATCGTATTTTGTTTTGAAAGAAGAAATACTGAAAGTTGTCTGATATAAAATACTTACTTACTTAGGAAATAACTGGCATATAGGTAGGTTAGGTTAGCTTATTTCGGTGATAAAAATCACGCCGATCTCAATAACGACTTACAGTATTATAATCACCAACAAACAAACAAATAAATCGTAGGTACTTTTCACATATGCAAATAAGCCAACACGGCTCGCACGGTGCTATCCTATCATTTATAACTGCTCGGATATATTTTTTATACAAGAACTAACAATGTACCAACAATTTGGACATTATAACAATCATTGTAAATTCGTACGTCGGAAGACATGCCATGTATCTCAATTGGATAAAACGTGACCATCAATTTCTGTCTCAACTAAAGCATCATCGAAATTTATTGTAGCTATAAATAAGTTTCTGCTTACAGCTAGTGCAAAATCAAGATTGGTAAAATGCGGTCACAGGTTTTCTTGGTATGATGGACAAGTTTCAATTTTGGCGTTAACTTGAAATAATTGGTGTTCTGTTACCGCCCATTCGGTATCATCCAATTCAAGTTAAATAGGTAAAGGGCTCGATATCACATACTATAAAATATGAGAAGGCTACCTACGTTATTAATATACATTTTTATAAGTTTCTGACACCGATATCTGTGTCGTCTAATGAGGTGTTTCTATTGGTATCATGAATTTATCAATATAATACGAGCTCTTCCATTACAACTCCATTGTGGAAAGGAAAAGTGACTTCTAATCTTCAAACTAACTTTGTTTGATTAATGAAGACAAACTTAAGAACATAAACAAGGAAGTATACCAAAGCAGCGTGAAACTCGGTTTAAACAAATGTCTTTGTCGATGGCCTTTCTAAATTCCTTTCCATTTTTTAAATGATGTCTCAGTTCTCGTATCGTCGCAGATGCCTTCTGTTTTCAGTTTGTTTTTTTTAAGTGTAATACCTACTTACAAGTAGATATGTTTGGATCCTGACACGGATATACGAGATCAGTGTGTCAAATGGTAGGCGGGGTCTCAGTAGCAACGCAAACGTCATAATCATTTCCCGTTATTTTGAAACAGAAAAATTGCCTTCTATTTTAGTCAACGACAACACACGGAGTGTCTATTAATATGTCATACCAATTCACTTCCATATGGTTGCGTGGGCAATCATGAAACGTTACCAAGGTACTTACTCACGAGTCCATCTAGTCACTAGTAATACACACTGCCGGTATCCGCGTGGTACAATGATTAGAACGGCCTTGCTGATGCCAACAGTGAGGAAGCGCCCGCAAGAATTACTTTGCTTCATATGCTGCGGTGACCATCGATCAAATATCCGACCACATTCTGTTTTAAAAACTTGTTAGATATTAGTTGGATTTTAGAAAAGGTAGTTTTCAATGCAAATAAAAATTTAAAATAACGCAAATTACATATCTCATCTCAAAGAGCTATATTTTTGTTTCTTTTTTGCCAACTCAAAATCATAATATTCGCTTTGTTACTGTCTTGCTATTCACATAGGTATTGCGTGAGTGTTTTTCGTTTTATTTTAATTTAAGAAGCATTGATTGACAAACGCCGGCGCAAGTGTATACCACGAGACATTATTTTTGTCATTCACGCGAATACATCATCTCATGCAAAAAATAATAGCACTCGTGCCAAAAGTTAAGCCTGCCAGCCCTTGTCTTCTTGAGCCTAATCGTCTCTCACGTGAAAATGTCGCAGCTTTTGCAAAATAATCTTCTTTATTGATGGTGACTTAAAGATTTATAATTGTCTTGCGGATGTTTACATCCATGACACCAGCGAAGTTTGGATAAACATGAAATTTGCTTTAGTTAATCAATCACGATTATCGTAAAACGTGCTAGGTTTAAACAGCAACAATCCTAATTATAGAAGCTGTCAAAACATCTACGCCATTTTCTATTGTGTAACATGGAATTGGTGTAATAGCTACGTATAGGCTCATTACTTTTTGTTTCGTGCCGTTTTTTTGTTAGATATAATTTGGATGTCATCCCACAACAGTTCAAAGGCCTCTCACTATCTCGAGCCAATATTCAAGGTAGATAGTTCAAGGAAGCTATCAAGGACACACATTATCTACTTCGTGGTCTAGAAGACCCTTTAATTATCCTGTCAGACTTCAGTCATTTGTACGTTTTAGCTTTATAATATTACCTAGAATAGCATTAGATCTATATTTAGTTACGTTCACACCATGGTTTTTAATAGTGGGCTTACCATAATTTTATTGTCAGAATGGATTCATTTAATTGCAATAGCCCTTTCTAAAATCTGCCATAATGCGGATTGTGTACCAATCAGGTTCATTAACGACTTGTGTATTATGCAGCTGCTTGATAGTGTTTAACATATTTTACAACATAAATATTGAATTATTATTGTTTTGCAGCACGTACTTATCAGTGCTTTACGGTTTGTTATACGTCGCAAAACTTCAATTATATAACTTCATTAATATAATTATTATTGGACTTTTCTATTAACGTGACTATGTGTTGCTTCAATATATTCTGCCACGTGATTTACGTTATTAAAGTAAAAATGTTCATTTTAAGCGAAATTCTATAAGTCTAACATTTTGTACATGATAAAGTTATTCTCATATATTATGTATCTCAGGCCCTGTTCTTATTGTCTACAGCCTATTCAACCGTGAATCGGCAGATGGATTTCACACGAAAATATGCTTTAACAACTGGTTTTTAACTGCGTTAGTTGTTATTTTACTGTATACGGTAACATATTTTAAACTTGACAATTGGACATTACTCATGGTTCACTAAATAGGGTAAATTATGGGATAAGTGAGTTAAGGAAGGTATCTGTTTCATCTAATTCTCAACATGGTCACTCTAGTTGAACCGACTGAGCTCACACGGCGGAATTAATTTGAAAAATCTGTCGCAGTAAGTAAGTGTGATCTTCCGCTGCGACAAGGTCGAAACCAGCGTCCGCTTGAATGACTGGCAACTATTCGTTGAGGACCTTTATACATGAACACGTCCGTAGGTACTAGGTATTCATAGAAAACTGCAAGTTAATTCATAAAAAACATTTGAAAAAAGAATTACCAAATTTAATTAAATACATAATTATATTAATAATAATAATTTTCTACCACATTCACACAGCGCCATCTAGTCCCAAAGTAAGCAATTATATTTGCTTGTGTTATGGGTACTAAACAACTGATATACTACTTAAATACATACATATTATTATAGATAAATTACACCCAGACACAGAACAAACCTTTATGTTCATCACACAAAGATTTGTCCTGAGTGGGATCGAACCCACGACCTCCGGCTTAGCAGTCAGGGTCACTAACCACTAGACCAACAGGCCAGTCAATATAAAAATATTCCTTTAGACATGTATCAAATGTTTTCAATAGTCTAAAATACGTGTCAAATTCAATAATCGTTTTATTTGACCCCGAGCTATCAATAAATACCTAAGTTATTTCAACAAACACGCAATAATATAGTCCAGCTTAGATTATCTGAAAAGATTTAATAACGAACAATGGCAATAACTTTATAGTAAATATTGTGACAAATCTGAAACTAGAGAGACGAACTAGTCACGTGTTAATTGGCATCTGACTTCACAGGCCTCAACGCTTCATTGAAACGAACGTAAATAAATTTATTGACTAAAGTAGGTACCTTATAATATTGATGAAAGTTAAGTTTCATATTCCGTATAAAAGAAACAGTTAGGTAATTATTTTAATTTATTTAGTAATATTTTCCAAAAAAAATTAAAATCTGTAAATTGTTATTTTTACTAAATATGTTTAATTATATAGTAAATACTAAAATAATATAATTTAGTTAGTTCATTCGTTTTTACTAAAATAGGTAGGTACGTATTTTATTCAACACAAAAGTGTATTTAAGTAGGTATGTTATGGATAAACGAATGGAAATTTATTATGACTAATACAATAGCCATACTCATAATGTAAATATTTGGTTTAGATAAAACGGTTGTTCACTATAGATTAAAATTCTAAATTAAGTACCTCCATGAGGGTGACACGTCTCATAAATGATGATACTGACTTACTTTAAATATTTATTATCAAACAGTGCTTCATACTTACTTTTAGCTACTCTATCATTATAATCGGAAGAAAGAAATAAAAAAATGGAAAAAAAATATTTTATTATGTACGATAAAATACAAACGGCGCACAATATATACATATATCATAAAACATAAAAACACAGATTAAAAATAATAATAATATTTTACAGTTCTTTACAATCTTTTACAATCTGTGGTGGCTTTTCCCATTGAAACTCTCAGGCGGATTGACATATTCCTAATTGTGACGTTTACAAATCACTTGGACTTCTAAACGTCACAACCAGAAATACGTGGCAAAATGACGTGTCGCCACATGCAATATTTGAAGAAAAACCACCATAGATTCCGACCAAATGATTTATAATAAATCTATACAATAGTTGTGATGCTTCTACGTATGAATTGTAAAACACAACTTAGTAACATCGTCAGCATCATGAATAATTTATTAGGTATATAAAAAAATTCAATGCTTGGGTTTAATTACCTTCAGCTAACCTTGGTAATGATACTGTGCTTCGACCGGTCACTTACTTAGGTCCTAGTCAGTCTGACAATCAGGGCATTGTCACTAAGCCCTCTTTGATCACGGGCGGGTATGTTTCCCTTATTCCCTTTAAACTAATATGGACTCGGCTTTGTGATCGTATAGAAACCTTGCTACCCTTTAAAAAAAACAAGACTGCTACTTTTTTTATTTGGCTAGAATATATCCAATCCTACATAATATATACTTAAAGGCTTGGGCAATAATAAATGTCCTGCGGACTCCCGCATGATTGCTTCTCAAGGTTTCCTCTTGATTGCTCTTGAAATTGTCAGTCACTTTTAACAATCACACCTCTCCCCATTCAACTTACTGATTATTTCAACAACTAAATCGCTCAAATCCGGCTCAGAATCAGTCTGATCAATTTTGCGATTCAATTCAATTGTCGCACGGGACATGCTATCGAGTGCAAATATGGATGGCATGGCAGACATACTCGTATACTGCTATGTATTTGACACAACTGCTTATAATAATATGTGGTAATATAAAGAGTAACTAAATCACACGATTCGTACTTTGATCAAGTCAAGACACAAAATAAATGTCTAATTATATTATTATATATTAACAAGTAGGTGTATGTTTGTGGTACAATTTATGTATGGTTCAACTAATGGGTGTGAATAGAATTTTCGATATGCTTAACTGAAACGATGTTAATTACAAGGAACGAGATCCGCAAACGGTATATCACAACAGATAAGAGAAAAATTTAAAACCATCAGATTAATAGTTACGCACTGTTCTGTTAGCTTCCATTCTACTGCTCAGCATGGAATTACTTCCTTTAAAATAGAACAAAGACCCAAATTAAATTACTTAAATTGCCAGCTGTTGTTGAACACAGTACCCCTGAAGACAACTTTTCAGGGTTAATATTCTCTATTACAAAGAAACCTTTTTAATAATTAATAAATACTTAATATACCAATAACGAGTTGAATAAATTATATTTTAAACTTTTAAGTTCGCTGTTCTTATCTGTTTATGAATTGTTTGAAAGTGTTAAGATTCATAAATAGATTTTACAAAAACCGTCCTTCCTTTTTGCAACTTTGCCAAATCGCAATACTCGTAGTGTGTTGTGCAGAGGTGAATAACAATATTATGTAGTTAATTTTACTTTGGGGGTGGGGCAATCTATTTCCAGATGTTTTGTTTAAATCACACATCTAATTATACTGTGTATTAAATCGTTTATATTCTAATAATTTATCGTATAACAAAATAAGTTGTAAGAAACTTTGAAAATGCTATTAGAATGTAAACACCAACTACATCACCGATGCTGTTAAGTTACTCCTACCCGGTTCTGCAAGCCTGGTACTTTCAGACGATTTTCAGCTCAATAATCTAGACGCCTGTCCTCACCGCGCATGTTAAGGCTTTGGTAACTGCGCATTGAAGCTATCCAACTCCTATGCTCACTGGTCTCCTAGGAACCTATGCTTGCAATTGTATCCAGCACGTGCAAGCGTCCATGTGTATCTTCTAGGTAAACAAGGCGAAGCTATTATAAGACCCTTGGCATTTGCTACAAAACCTACCTTTTTTACTTGGCTGGACGCCTCTAATTACCTTGAGAAAAATAAACCTACTTACTTACTTTATAAAGTTAAAAAATAAAATAACTTGAATAGAAATTAAATTTCTTTCTTCCTCAATAATAAATAGAATACAATGAATCATTAATATCAAAAACGCTTTATTTTAATGCCTACGGCAGTTTGTCGTTCATGAATAAGTATTTAAGGTAAAAATTGTCTTTACGTTAGGTGACCACCAATTCTTACCTGTAATCAGGTAGAAACTGATAACTATTAATATTATTTATAGAAAAATGCGAGCACATAGTAGGACGATGAAAATATTAATTAATTATTTTTTTCTCCAATAAATGCTATGTAAACAATATACATGTACGAAGTAACATACACTTGAATTAATTTAATTATACGTTGAAATATTAGTAAATAATATAGGCCGCATGCAAAAAGATCCTTCTTACTTTAAAAACACGTAACGAGAACATTTATTGCATTTTAATTTGCCAAAACGAATTGTTTTCATAGTCGAACTTAATTTAATGTGCATTTGTTTCTATGGCTCCTCGTTCTATAACATCCCGTTTTGAATTGGCATTTTGCAGTCCCAGAACGAAGCATACCAGGCTCGCATAAATTGTCAGGATATCTATTAAATGCATTTCAACAAACACGACTGCATAAGTACAGGCCATACTTTCAGATAGATTCCTACCTCTATCTAAGATTAGTAACTGTCCTACGAGTGATAGCGACCGAGATAGTACCTTCGCTCCGCCCGCTTAGAAGGCGGGGTTAAGCCATGTTGACTTTCCATTTTATTCGGATGCAATTCCTGGTATGTTTGTGTGTATCAAAGCATTATTGGTTATTCAACACGTAACTGAAATGGGGAGAGCATTAGAATGTTTTCCTGGTACAAAGCCGCCAATATCTATTTAATACCATAGAACTCTAGGGCTCTGTTTAATTTGGGTTGAACCCTGTTAGATACCCTACTGATGTTATGTTGTTTTAAGAAAACCAAAACAGCACATATTTTCTTAATAAATAATGTTGCCACGTCAGACAATGAAAACATAATAAGTAAACTGCAAACAGAATGATCAAATATATCTCGGCACGGGGGCTCGTCTTGAAATAACAAATTATATTAGATCGGTAACCTAACCTTGAAGAATAATTTAGTCGAGAGTGCGCACAACTTGAATCAAACAATAAGCATCCAGCTCGTCACAGACATTTAAGTGTATTTAGCTATTAGAACATCGTGACGACTGACACAAAACCATATTGACTACCAACTAGCTCTTAATATAATATATTATGTCGTGGCTTATTATTGAGACTGTATATATTTGTTACTAATATTTACATTCATGGTCATGAGACCGATAATAGAGAATATCACGGACTTAGGACCACTACCAAATTGTTTGTGAAGCTATTCAGGGTAATGGCCAACATAAAATTCGGTGTACCCGGAAATTTGACGAAGCCTACGCGCTACGGACTCCTGAAACTATATCTTGATCAAGAATACACATTTTATTATAATTATATTGGAGGGGGTTCGGAAAAAAACACGAGATTTTACTAGGAGGGGGGGGGGGGGTGGTTAGTGAGATATCACGTGTATTTGTTTTTTCTTTGAACGCGCGATTTCTAAACCCAATAACGTCTGACTGGACATTATTTCTCGTTGTCACTTTTTTCAGTATTTAACTAGGTATCTATGCATTGAAAGGTAATTTTCTGAAAATATTTTAGAATATACCGTACAAAAAAAAACGTGATATTGCGTGGGTGGGAGGTGGGGGGGGGAGGTTTGTGTAAAAAGGCACAAATCCATGAGAACAAATACAATCAATCTTGATACATTACATAATCAAAAGCCCGTTATGTCTTGTTTAAATCAGAAACTTTATTGTAATGTATTGTTAAACATACATGTGTTTTATTCAATCAAGAAGTACTTGTTAATAGAAACATGAATGTCACAGAAACTTTGCCAGGTGCCATATTTATTCTGAAGGTTTTTATTAAGGTCGCGAATATCACAAGATCTGTATGTGTGTACTGTGTACATTTTAAAGACGATACGCGATTGTATTTTAAACAATACAAAACAATAAATTTTCTTTTTTAGAATTATTCATTTTGCGAATTTAAAAACACAATCGCACGTAAGATCGTCTTTTGTTCACTGTTTAGAAGTACAATACGAACTCGGTGTATTCAAGAATCACCTCACGTCTGTCTGCGTCTGATTTTTAATTCAGTTTCCAAAATGATTCGTGGTCATAAAAAAGAACCTGATGGCTATATATATAGGAGTTCACTTCCTGAATTAACCAGTGTGAAATTAAGTATTTCTTTCGAACAACAATCAAAGTATTGACTTGAAAATAAACGCATAAGCTGTCGGACATAGTAGGTACACGTAGGTACACCTACCTACATTAGTAAAGTTTGATTTTATTTATATTCTTACCTATCTAGTTAAATAGAATTATAAAAACGTTGTCTCATTTCAAAGTCATTAGTTATCTAGCTGTATCAGGGAAGCCCTTAAAGCTCAAACTTGACTTTAAACTTTTTTGCGCTCCTGACGACCGGTTCCTACCAAATTTATTTTAGGAACTGGTTCAATCCTGTTTCAGGCACGAACTTTCTTGTTGGCAATCAGAGAACTCGGCAACAATACAAATATAGCAATATAAACTCTATACAATGAAATAAGTACCTACCTTAAAAAAATAATCTGATAAATACAGCGTCATTATGTAAATATAAGGGGAGCCAAAGGCACGAACTTTATGAGTCATTCCTGTTACAGAACGAACCCCTCATGTTTGTTCGATTATCATATTAGAATAGTAACAGAAAGAGTTTTTATTTTTACAGTTAAAACTTTGTATTAATTGTACCTTCATAAAAGAATATTATAAATTATAATAGTATAAAATAATAGAATTTAAAGTAATAACTAAAAGTAGTAAGTATTTATTGGTTAAGTTTAGAAGGAACTTAAGGCTTGTAATAATTAATTATAATAATTCGAATTTACATTTAGATTTATAAATATCGTTATTCGTTATTAATATTCATTGGAGAGGGAAGGGGTTTTAAAGTGTCAGCTCATCATGTTGCAGGCGCCCATGGGCTACGGTAAACTCTTACCACCATGCGGGCCGTACCTACGCCTGTTTGACACCGTCGTGGTAAAAAAACACGTTTACTTAGTGTGCAACCTATTAGGTGTACAATATGTGTGACATATAAGATTTGCACGGCTATTATTATCTTATCCGCGGTGTTGACATCAAACATTCACCAATGTTTGTAATTCAGCGGGTGATCTGTGTTCCGTACGCGGCCGCGATGGCTATTTATGTCCTCCCAAAATAGCAACGACTTGGTCACGTGGCCACCGAACCGAGCCCCTTGCTTGTACAAACTGTATGACGTCATCATGGCGTCATCTATATACTATATATACCTATAAGAAGCTAGCAAAGTGCGTGTTGGTCTACGCGTAGGTTAGGGTTTCATTCTGAAATCTAATATTCACATTGTAAAGTGTAGTTAAAAATACCTACTCAATGATCTTAAAAAAAATCTTTCTTTAAATTTTATTGTATGGTATCCAAGTAGGTAAAATGACTGGGGCCTAGATTGAATGGTTTTTAATGAGTGGCATGAGACTACCCCCTTAGTCGCCTTGTACGACACCCACGGGTTGGAATGGGTTAGTGACAGTGTTGTATTCTTAAATCAGTCACTCACTACACGGATGCAACGCTAGTATTTAAATAAATCACTACTCAAAACTTCTCAACAAAAGGTTTTAATCGGAACAGTGTCCTATAAAATTATGATTCTTAATGAAATGATTCTTCAATACAGAAACTTACTGATTTAAGATTATTTTTTTCAGAAAGCTCAAATGCGGCCGATGATAGTTGAATATGACCCGAAGAAAAAAGGAGTCAAAAATGACTTGTCAGATGTCGTTATGGTCAAGTAAGTGACTCTGTTCCATATGTTGTGCGCCGAGGACAACATGCCACTAGATCGACAATCATTGACTTAGCTTTGATTGCCTAATATGTCATTGTGTTGTCAATAATTACTTCAATTTGAACTGATGTCATATCCAGTCAATTGTTATGTTTTACTGCTTAGTAATTTAGTTATTAAAACCAACATTAAAGCATGCTTCACAGCTTACCTCATTTTTCTATTCAGCGAGTTGTTATGTTTGTGGAATATCTTGTCAGATTTTGTCTTAAACCTAATAATATTGACATTTTTGTTCAACAGGAGATTGAAAAGAAAATATATATTATAGATTTTAATATGAAGGTTGTTAATAGCCTAAATCGGTAGCAATTAGAAGTTCGATATGAGAGTCCGTCCGGCTCACCGGGCTTCGCAGCCGCCGGCCCTTCTTCGGTCGGTGGCTACGGCTCAGTTCATACTATCAATGTATAATAACAGTTGTTTGTCGTGGTATTTTATATTGTATGTTGACTGTTAAGTAATCGCTCCTTATAAAGAGCTAAAATGCTCGACGCCGTTCGGAGACGATCCGGGAAGACGAGTGCTGCTTCCACGAGATAAATGTCGTTCGTCGACCTTGATCATCTTGCAATGGACTCATACACCGGTACATCATTCCATTTTATGGTTTCAATTTTGTTTATTTAATTTGTTTGTTTGGTAATGGTAAACAATTTCGAAAAAATTGTGTATGGAGTGCCGACAGCCGCTGCAGCTACGTGCATAGCGCGTGCACGCGGCCGGCCCTCGTGCGCCATCTCTGTTCAGGCTCGGGATTGGCTCGCAAACTGGCGATTTGTACAAATTTGATTTAGCTTTATGTCCTCTTTACAAGTCTTCAATTTTGGAATTTTCTTCTTATATAATTATCCTGTAGGTCAGTTACGAAATCGTTATTCTACGTTCTCGTACTCATTACTTGGAAAATTATTCATTCTCCTCATTGTCCAATTGCCATCTTTGTCCGTTAAGTTTTAGAATACTAAAATATTTTTATTTATAACGTAAAGCTGTATTGAATTTAACGGTTGAGCCACATATTTGTAAATGCCGAGTCTTAACAGAGTGAAGCGCACACGAACAAAATATTTTATACAAACATTGTTTTGGAGACCATAATGAATGTATCCACACTTTACACCACCACACTCACACAAAGTAATGCAGCTCAAAATAATAATTAGATAAATAATTAGTAACATCCGCGAATATTTCATAGTTGCCACAAAGTCAATATTGCCTTAGTATCATGTTACTTCTATCAAACCTCGCGGCCGCGACATCCACACCTCGTTCGTATCACATTTTAAGCTTGAAATGTGGCGCTTTATGTGTTATCGCTACCATTACATAGTTCTGCTTGAAAATTCAAAGATGATTTGAAACTACACTATCGTACCCACCTCACTTCTAACCTTACATCACTTTATAATAGTTTGTAATAATTTTCAAGTTGACATTGTCGCTATAACAGTTTTTGGGGAATGTTTAACAGGTACAAAGTTGACCCAAATGAGATCCCAGTGGAACAACAAGCGGGCTCCACCCTACCTCTCATGGAGATCCCTGGACGGGATATTGAGGCAGATGAGGACTATAATCCATTCGAGCACCGGAAGCTGGCGCATCCTACCTCGTAAGTAAAGTTGTATTGTTCACATCGAGAAACAACGTTCAAATGAAATACAAGGTAGCATTATACTAAAATGAAACTCTCTTTTACAGGGATACGGATACACTCATCCATTTGCTGAAAGGTTCCTTGGGTAGCGGCATTTTGGCTATGCCAATGGCTTTTCGGAATGCCGGTCTATACTTTGGTCTGGTAGCTACTTTCGCTATCGGTGGAATTTGCACCTACTGTGTACACGTTCTAGTTAGAACCTGTCACGAACTGTGCAGAAGGATACAAAAGCCCTCACTTGGATTTGCTGAAACTGCCGAAGCTGCTTTCTTATCTGGACCACCTGCAGTACATAAATTTTCACGACTTGCTAAGTAAGAATTTTTAGTTATTTTAGAACTTTATGTGAGGACTGAGAGACTGTAGAGGATAGTATAAATTGCCGATCCTGAAATATTTGGATTCATAGATCTAACTACAAAAGATTTTTACTAAAACTTATAATTTCAAATTTGCAAGCTAAGGACATTCTTGGCAGCTATTACTACATAATTGCAGCTAACTTTAATGATAGGTTACTTATTAATTGTTAATTTAAATTGTTTCAGAGCTATGGTGAACTGGTTCCTTGTGATCGACTTGCTGGGATGTTGCTGTGTCTACATTGTTTTCGTTTCGAAGAATGTCAAACAAGTGGTTGACTTCTACACAGAAGGCACGAGCTGGCACAATCAAGATGTCCGTATCTACATGGCTGTGCTCCTTCCTTTTCTCATTGTAATGAACTTAATAAGGAACTTGAAATACTTGGCACCACTTTCCATGATTGCTAATCTGTTGGTCGGCACTGGAATGGGAATCACTTTCTATTATCTCTTCCAAGATATTCCAAGTATCAGTGATCGTGATAAGTTTGTGGATATCCAGCACTTGCCTACCTTCTTCGGAACTGCCATCTTCGCTCTTGAGGGAATTGGCGTCGTTATGCCCCTGGAAAACAACATGAAGACCCCTAACCACTTCATTGGATGTCCCGGCGTGCTTAACTTTGGCATGGGCTTCGTAGTCTCTCTGTATGCTTTCGTCGGGTTCTTTGGCTACTTGAAGTATGGTCCGGATACTAGTAGTAGTATTACTTTGAATCTCCCAAAAGATGAAATGTGAGTATGAGATATTTCTTTAAAGAATTGAAGACTAATAATTCTATTGACTGTCACCGTGGCGTAGCAGTTACAGTGGTAGTCTCGCAGTGTGTCGTGGATGGGTGGTGCGCATCAAGCCCACATGAAATAAATATTTGTGTGATTCACAGATGTTTGTTTTGAATCTGGGTGTAATGTACATCCAAATTCGAAAGAAAAAGAGAGTGAAAAGAAAGTCTCTGTTAATTGTTGTTTATAAAGTCCCCCGCGACCCGCGACGCAGGGCGTGTTCACTAGTGCGGACATTATCTTTTTGGAAAATATATAAAAATACAAACTCTACGAACCCTTTGCATGGTCACAGGATTTTAAGAGTTTGGTACCGAAAAGTAACTGGACTTTGTCTGTCTGTCAGTCACAGTGCCTTAAATTATGAAGTACTAAGCACGATCAAAAATAAACTTGGATTCGTTACAATATGCATAAGAACTCCAGCTGGGCCAAATCTTCTTTGAAGCCTTGATAAGTGATTAGTATGACTAAAAATAAAATGTATTCATTGATATTTTCTTTTAATTTCAGATTAGGTCAAAGTGTTAAGCTGATGATTGCAGTCGCTATATTCTTCACCTACAGTCTTCAATTCTACGTGCCTATGGAAATTATTTGGAAAAACGTGCGTCATTTGTTCGGAGCCAAGAAAAACCTTGCTGAATACAGCATCAGAATTGGAATCGTTGTTATGACCGTTTGCACAGCTATTGCTATTCCTGACCTTGGCCCATTTATCTCACTCGTTGGTGCGGTGTGCCTCTCTTTTCTTGGTCTTATCTTCCCCGCTGTTATCGAAACTGTCACTTACTGGGACCGGCCTGGTGGTCTCGGACGCTTTAACTGGGTTCTGTTAAAAAATATCTTCATGATTTGTTTCGGAATACTTGGTTTCCTTACGGGATCCTATGTGAGCATTTTGGATATAATCCACGGTGCAGACCAATAAAAGAGATGCATGACCATTTCATAGAATAAGGCTCAATAGATTTGATTTAAAGTTAAGGCCGATTTATATAAGTTTCTTGGCTTCTTTGCATTATTTTACTGACTAAAGTTTAATAGAACTTTTTTCTCAAAATTCATAGCATTATTGTAATTAGCATTCAATTTAAAAACATGCGAACTAAGAAGATTAAGTGCTATTTTATTCACTGCTTATACATTTTATACTATAGGATATAGATAATCCCCGCAACTACTAAAATCTTATGATGAATTCGTATTATTTTAACCAATTTGTTTTTAAAATACAACATTCAAAACATAAATACTGTTTGAGATTAGCGTAATCTATATAACTCATTTAATTTGAAAAATAGTTGATGCTAAGCAGGTTGTGTATTCCTATTACTTACTTTAATTATTTAGCTCTGAAAATCTGTAGCCATTTTAGTTTTAAGCGAAAGGTAGATAAATCTACTTTTATATGTGTGAGAATTTGTCTAGTGCATTATCGAAATGTGATACAATTTTAGGTTAACTAAATGGCATTATGGTATTGAAAAATATAACTTTAAAAGAATGTTATTCCTTTTGAAAGTAGACAATATTAAGTAGTTGTAGGTAAACATTTTGGACCAGGTTACAGCTTGCCATTTTGTCCTAAAAGTGGATTACTATTTTGGGGTCTAATAGAGACATTGTTCGTGATAATAATTATGGCATTTCCATTACCAAAAATATTATATTTATATAACTGCATAAGTAGTATAAATATTCATATCGAGCTTTTTGGGAATTTGTGAACTTGAAGCATTTACCTATACGTACCTAAGTTAAGGTACCGTTATAAGATCTATTGTTCAGATCGCGTTATTGTTACCTATACATAAAAAACCGGTCAAGAGCGAGTCAGACTCGCGCGCCAAGGGTTCCATACTATCAGGGATTATGGGAAAGTCTTATTATGGCAAAAAAACATAATGTCAAACAGTCGGAGACTGCATGCGGGGGGGCACCGGGGGCCCTTCCGTGCTCCGTGTCAGTCTCTCGCACAACTCGCACGTCAACCTTGTACTACGCCCAGCCTCTATTCCTTAGGAATTACAGGGATCTTACACTACACTTTAACACCCCCTCCTCTTATCTCTGTTAAATATTATGCCACGAAGTCGAAAAAAGAGCAAATTTCATACGGCGGACCCCCTTTCCACATTCCAAGTGGACTTTTGCAATGTTAGGGGGCTTCATAGTAACCTCAACGCTGTCCACCACCACCTTGAGACAGCGCGGCCTGCCCTGCTCTTTTTAACGCAGACACAAATATGTGCCCCTGACGATATTTCGTATCTTAAATACCCCGGATACGAACTGGAGCACTCATTCCTACGTAAGGCCGGAGTGTGCGTTTTCGTCAGGGGCGATATATGTTGTCGCCGCCTTCGGGGCCTTGAACAAGGGAACCTGTCACTTTTATGGCTACGCGTAGGCCATGAGGGTCTTACCCGAATTTATGCGTGCCTAGACAGGTCCCCGAGCAGTGATTTGGTGTCTACTCAGCTATTTGAGAGCGTCGAAGAGGGGATTGACAAAATATTGGAACAGTACTCGTCTGCGGAGGTGGTGGTCCTTGGTGACTTTAATGCTCATCACAAAGAGTGGTTGAAGTCCAGGACCGCTGACCTCCCGAGTCAAACTGTCTTCAATATGGCCACGGCCTAATGGTCTCTCGCAGCTGGTTATGCAGCCCACCCGCATACCGGATATCGAGAGCCATAACCCCTCTTTGCTGGACCTTCTGCTGATCACTCATCCACACGGATACAGGGTGGCGGTTGATGCCCCTTTGGGGACTTCTGACCACTGCCTTGTCCGTACTAGAGCCCCTGTTGTGAAACCCGATCGCTCACCGGTGAAAGGGTTTCGCAGAGTCTGGCGTTATGAGTCAGCAGATTGGGATGGACTTCGCGAATTCTTCGCGTCCTATCCCTGGGGGCCGCTTTGCTTCTCCTCCAATGATCCCGACGTTTGTGCGGACTGCATCACGGAAACGGTGGGGATGGAATTGTTCATCCCTAACGTCAAGTTGCCCGTTGGCGGCCGCAGTCGCCCCTGGTATAACAGTACCTGTAGGGAGGCTGCGAGCCTCAAGCAGTCCGCATACTTGGCCTGGAATAGCGCCAGAAAGGATCGGGATCCAAACGTCATAGACGTAAGGAGGGAGTACAATGCGGTCTCCAGGTTCAGCAAAAAGGCTATTGCCGAGGCCAAGGCAGAACATGTTGCCAGAATTGGCGAGCGACTTCAGGGCCATCCCACTGGGAGTCGAGCCTTTTGGTCGCGCGCAAAGGCTGCTCAAGGCAACTTCTGTCAGTCCAGTCTCCCACCACTGCGGAAGTCTGATGACAGTTAAGCCCATAGTGGAAAAGAGAAGGCTGATCTTCTGGCCGATCTCTTTGCCTCGAACTCGACTTTGGACGACGGAGGAGCCACACCACCCACCATCACACGGTGTGAGAGTTCTCTGCCTGAGATTCGCATCACGCAGCGTGCGGTCAGGCGGGAACTCCGACTCCTAGATGTCCACAAGTAGAGTGGGCCGGACGGCATCCCCGTTGTGGTGCTTATGACGTACGCCCCTGAGTTGACCCACTTGACTCCCCCCAAAGGCGGGTTGTTCGAATTGTCGGTGATCCCAATCTGATGGACAACTTGGAATCGTTAGAGCAACGGAGAGACTTTGGGTCACTCTGCGTGCTCTATCGATTATTCCATTAGGAGTGCTCCGATGAACTCCATGATGTGGTGCCATCGTCGCCTTTCTATCACCGCACCACTCGACGCTGCTGTAGGCTTAATCCACACTACCTGGAGCGTACGTGCAGGCTCTGTGGTGAACTTCCTACAGCGGTGTTTCCTGAGCGCTATGACGTGTCCTTCTTCAAACGAGGTTTAAAGAGAGCTATCCTCTCAAGGTAGGCAGCGGCTTGGCTGTGCCCCTGACATTGCCAACGTCGGTAGCGGCGGTAACCACTTACCATCAGTTGGGCCGCTTGCTCGTCTGTCACTACAGGCAATAAAAAAAAAATATATATATATTTCGGTAAATTTAGGCGGTCGGGCTTTTTTGCTGATTACAAAAAAGTGTGCTAGTTAAATACATCGTTTTGTTTTTCCTGTAATATTTAAACATGAAATTATTTCACATTTTTTTCATCTCAAACTTCGGGGAGGGGAGGGTAGGATGGTATGGTTTTAATTTTTTTTCATCCTAACTAAAAATCAGTGGGACATCAAAATAAATAGAAATAGGCGTTGGAATTTGAAAACCAAGCTACTTCTAAACAACTTAACTTCTATTTGATACACATAATCATCTAATTATCTCAATTTAAAATTGCAAGTTGCAACACCCCATTTCAGCCGTTTTTGCATAGAAAATAAAAATATTTATGTAATAAATTGAGTTGAATCAGTAAGTGTTTAAAACTATTCCAAATTTCATGTCGATAGCATGTCAACTCCGAGATATATATTAAAATATATAAGCGAGGGGTTCCTTTTGTACCTTTTTAGTACGGAACCCTAAAAATAAAGAATTATAAATTTGGATAATCTCATTAAACATTTTACATCTAAAGACTGGAATAATATTATATTTTTATTTGTTATATAATATACTATTGTTCTGAATCGTCCTGCTATGTCTCAAAAATCGAGTTAATCACTCGTTCTTTTGTATAAAGTAAGATATATTAAACAAGTTACTCATCCACCCAGATTACGTAAACATATACATCATAACTACGTAAATCAGTTAAAGTAACTCTATTGTTCCTCGTACAAGTTTGATTCTGGAAACTTATTTAGATACTGATTGTGTGAATGATAGAGCAAATACGGATGACTAAAATTAATTTAAGAATATATTATTATAAAATAATTGTGTGATAGTCATTCTGTATTAGATGTAGTAAATAAGTGTTTAATCTAAAATACGGGTGTCACATTGGTATCAAAAATGATCATTGTTTATGGTAGTGAGTTGGACACCCTCGGATCTGTCTCCAAGCTGTTATCGCCTGTAATGCTGTACAAGTCACTGCTCAAAAGTCAATTTGCTTTTATTTTGACTAACAGTGTCTTCTACAACATAATAATTAATTTATTAATAGAGTTGCTACATTCTGGGGTATAACAGTGAGTATTATGTAAGTAAATAATTGGTTTAGCCTTTTTTATAACTAAACAATCCACTGTAGTATACAATGTGATTCTACCTAACGTCCTCAATAGTTATATTATTAATTATGTAATGACAAAATGGAAAAGTCAATCCTCCGTAAACTACAAATATAATATATTTTTGATCACCATATAAAAATATTTTTGTGAAACGATGGTTGTCATGAAAAATATAATAGCTGCATTGTATTAAAATTGAAACTATTCAAAGGATATCATTCCTATATATTTTGGTATGAATACTACCAGCTTACGTATTTTAGATACTTAGAAGTGGTTGTTTTGTTACAGTATTAAAATAAATAAGATAAATAAGGATGATTTGTATTTTATTTCCCCTATTACGTACCAATATTCGGCAAAGGCAAGCCAGTGGCTAAGGGCCATACAGAGGAGGGAGGGCGCCGAGACAGATACTATGGGAGGGCGCCGGGGCGTCGCGACGCTTATCTTCCAGGGCTTTTGATCTTGTCAATTATGACTTATTATGGAAAAAAATAGAAAGGGAAAATTACCGAATGAAATAATAAACATCTCTAAATTTTGGAATAGTAATCACTCAAACCTTGTACGATGAGCTGCAAGTTACTCTCGTCCGTATAGGTTGGAATGCAGGGTGAGGCAGGGAGGGTTGATCTCATCCACACTTTTCAATCTAAGTATACGTTATAGAATGGTCGTAAGCAAATTTGCTGACAATACTTTTCGGATAACCTGTTACATTCTTAACTTGTGTCACTTTGTAACCTAGATGAATAAACGAGATTTCATTTCATTTCATATTAGGCAAACTCAGTAGCACCAGAGTCGGTGGCTTCATACATAGAATTTGAGTTAATTATATCATTAAGCGATATACGATAAATGTACCACCGATAAAACTCCATGGGGCCGTGCTTAACCGAGCTCGCGAATTTAAATCTTGTCCATGACGCTGATAACGAACGGGAACGGAGGGCGCTGTCGGTTAGGGCGAACATGCTGGCGCGCAGAAGTCGCAGATTTGTATACGTTGCTCACATAAAGTAAAAGTCACTGTTTCAAGTCTATTGCACAATTTTTCACACGTGCAGCTTGTGGCTCTCTCAGACTCAGAAATAAAGCTCGTCTGCCACTTTAGGCAATAAAAAAAATAAAATAAAAAAAAACCTATCTCTGTTCTGTGCTCAGAAAACATACAGCGCCGTATTACGTGTTCAATATAACAATGCATTCAGGATGTTGGTGGGGCTACCTCAATACTATAGTACGTCAGGGATGTTCGGATGCGCGAGTACAATATTTTTACACAATAATGCGTAAGAGGTGTGCGTCCCTGGTGTGCAGGGTGCGGATTTGTTCCAACAGCATTCTGAACATGATTGCAGACAGGCTGGACTCTATTTGTGTAAATAACTATGGTGCACATCTATGCACATTCACACGGAATAGCACCACGATCCGTCATAGTGTAGCTCAAATTAATGTAAACTTTTATTTTATTTAGCAACAGTCTTTGTATAAATCTATCTTCTATATAGGTATATAAAAATCAATGCCACTTTTCGTTGTAATTTTATAACTCAAGAACGGGCTCACCTATCCAAGCCAAATGTTTAGGCTTTGTTCGGACTATTTAGTAGATGGTTTATGTGAAGTTTGCACAAAATCGGTCTAGCGTTTCACATCTTTTATAACAAATGAATTCAATAAATGGCGGATCATTTTGTTAATGGAGATTTATTTGAAGTTCCAATTTTTTTTTTATTATTTCACTTTATACGTAGCGAAGCACGTACCCCGGGCCGCTAGTTTAAAATAAAATTAGCTAAGTATAATATACCTAAGTACTTACAGCTCACCTAGCTATACTTGGACCGAATTGGATGTAGAATGAACAATAACAACATTTCATCATCATTACAACCCATTAATTAATGTCCCACAGCTGGGCCAGGGTTTCCTCCAAATATTTTGGAAGAAAAACAACAGAACTTGGTATAGGTAGGTACCTAATGTTACCATTTATCTACCTACCTACTTTCCTGCACTTTGGCAGCTAGCATGGGTTAAACTCGCGGATGTTGTGGTGTTAACCTTATGTATGAATCAAAGCTACTCGTATTAATAATAGTAATAATACCTAACCGATTAATGTCCACTGGTCTTCTCTCGTATATCTACAGTGCTAAGAGGATCTAGGCTGGGCTATAGCCCACACACGCTAGTATAATGCGGGTTCGTCGATTTCTTCTAGGGTATGGGGGTTTCCTCATTATCCTTAGCAGTGAGATGTCACATGACTTATAAATTCCACAAAATGAAATCCACATTACAGGTACCTACTGCCTTTAGGAATCGAACTAGAACTGCATGACTTTTATCCATTCGGCGACCATCGCATAATTAAACTGCCATTGCCAGCCGAAAATTTTCCGACAGCTTAGAATCAGGGAACTCACAAAAAATGTAATCTGTCAGTCAGAATAACTTTGCAGGGAGTTTTAAATAGTATCAATACCAACATGACAACATTTACGTCAGAGAAACGTAAAAAAAAAACAAACAAGAATGACAACATGATAACTAAGGTTTTTTTTTTTTTTTTTTTTTTATTTTTTTTGATAACTAAGGTTATCAACTAACTTAAATTAAAAAGAAAAAACAATAGGTATTTACAACCTACCAAAAAAAAAAAAAAATATTAAAAAGGGGTGAAATAATTAAAAAATGGTATCATAAAATCCTTGCGCATCGCTGCCAGTTGCCACTGTCTACCGGAAAATACCCAGCAGGCTGGCAGCATTGCCACGTTGTATGGCGATGCTTATTCTTTGTGCAAGAAAATATCCAGCCTGCTGGTCACGGGAAACGTCGAACAAACGCTTTGATAGCTCTTAAAAAAGAGCCCGAGCACATAAACCCCACGGCCCAAATGTTAAGTACATAATAACTAGGTACTCAATGACTCCAACCAACTAAACGCGCCCCTGTTCAATGGGACATGCGCTGTCATTTCTCTAATAAAAGTGATTACGCCCGCCCGACGGATCTTCCTTCAGGCGTGAAAGCAGTCTAAGGGCGAGATTCATAGTCGTGACTTTACTTTACAATAAAGGCGTCTTATCTTTTTTTTTTTCTTTTCTCTTTTTTTTTTTAAAGACAACACCCGCACTAAGGAACAAGCCCTGTGTCGCCGGGAGCTTTACAAACATGAAACTAAAGGACACAAAGTACACCCAGACTAGAAACAAATATCTATGAATCACACAAATATTTGTCTCGTGTGGGAATCGAACCCACGTCACCCAGCACCGCGATGTAGTGGCGAGGCGACCACCTTAACCACTGCGCCACGGTGACACTATTCTACGCTATAACGCCGAAGTTTACTTTACGTATTTTGAAATTCATGGACAATTTCGTGACTTTCCTAAGCAAAGTATGAACCCAAAGCAAAGCACGAGAGAGAGAGAGAGAGCTATCCTCTCAAGGTAGGCAGCGGCCTGGCTGTGCCCCTAGCATTGCCAACGTCCATGAGCGGCGGTAACCACTTACCATCAGGTGGGCCGTCTGCTCGTCTGCCTCTTTCGGCAATAAAAAAAAAAAAACGTGCAGAGACAGAGATTGTTACGTTACACGCATAGTTTTTATTTTAAAATGTTGAACCAAAATTGTTTATTAAGGCATGTTTTAATTAAAAATATCTTAGCAATATATGACGGATTATATTATAAAAGGACCCCATAAAGATTTTTATTATGAATAATTGTGAATTTATAGTATTAATATATTATTTACTACAAAGGATTAATGTGGAACGAAACGCAATATTTGTTGACTGATGTACATGTCCATAGATATAAACAACAACGTCATACGTCAAATCACTATGAAAGGAACGTATAACCCGACTAAAATAAAATGTCGTTTGATTTGTAGAAAACATTGATAAGGTAAAGGTCTACAATAATTGTCCGTATATTAATGCAAAGCATACTTTGCTGCCAAAGTCGCCAATATCGTCGACTTCGCCTTTACTAAGCAAAGTATGGTTTCGGAAAGTCAAGTAAGGGTTTGACAGGACTGTGAAACATAATTTTGGTTGAAAGTTGAACTTTCCCTCAAAGTAAAGTCAAAGTACGGTCTGTGAATCTCACCCTAACACAAGTCAGTGATTTTTTAGTTTGTTTGGTTAGCTATATAGCTATAGTTAGCTATATCGATATATAACTATATATATATATATAGCTATATATATATATATATATATATACCGCTTACCATCAGGCGGACCGTACGTCTGTTTGCCACCCTCGTGGTATAAAAAATATATATATATATATATATAGATACATGTCTATAGTTTCTTGTAATAACAAAGCATTCAAACTTTATTTTTATTTCACCCGAAATATTTTTGCCATTATTTATTTAATTTTTCCAATTTATAATTTTTGTTTTTGGATGGATTTGACTGTTGTTGACCGAAGAGACGTGACACGCACAATGCAACGGGTCTTCCATCAGGTGTGTAAAGAGTCTAAAGCTTACTAAAAAGTCAATTTAGAACATCTCTAATTTTAGAAACTGGCAACATTAAAATCATTTCAAAACTTTTCTTCCCTTCGCACACAGACAGACATCGGTATTTTTTTACCTAACTGAAACCATAGACTCAGATAGGCTGACTTTACTTTTCGTCGGCCATATTGCTGTCTCCGTGCGACGTGCGTGCGTTTGCTATAGAATCATTCAAGCACTTAGGTAAGATCTAATTTCGTACTCATTATGATTTCGTTATATATAGTTACTTTAATTGATGTAACAAGTTAGATGAATCGCGAGAAAGTTTATTTTTATTGAAAACGTACGTTACTTCTGTTTCTACCTAATGCCACCTTGACTCTTGGATTGTGTGTTCGTTTCAATCTGTTGGAGTCACTACGCAAGGTGCTTGAATTAATTCGTGTGATCGGATGCAATGTATGCTTCAAATAAAAATGTGGATTGACCCGAACCTTTGTGTCACGTTGTGTCTGTTTGTCTATTGTGAATCCGATAGCTGTGCTGCACTAATCTACGTTTATTAGGTAGGTACTTGCATAGAAGTATTATTATTGATATAGTGTCCTGTAGTTTATATTTTGGTTGATGCAAATATTATAAAATTCTTGGGTATGTACTATGTATTGTGGTAAAATTTACTTTTTTCTCCCTTATGATAGAAAAAAGATAATTTGTTTGGGCCCACACATTTCATAGTTTAAAGAACTAGATAGTAGAGGTTTACTAACATTATCGCAAATCAATACTTTTAACAATTTGAATGTCAGTTTCATCTGCAATATTGTAGTAATTGAATTTTATCAATTATAATGATAGATGTAGGTACAACTAATTTGTTAAATTAAACAGAAATCAACAAATATGGGTAGTTTCAATATCATGCAATAGTTTTCTGTTGCTGGAATATTGATACATCTAATTCAGTAAAAGTAGTTGTTTTTAAATCAATGAAGTATAATTTATAATTAATTTGTATTATGTTGGTGATTGATGTTACATTACAGAAACTACTTTTGATGTAGTTTATATTTAACATTACATATCATCATCATATTAGCCCAATGATGTCTAATGCTTCACCTAACATTTAATTTAATTTATTAAATAATAAAAAAAATTAACACCTTTTTCAATTAAGAGTGAAGCCATAGCTGTGATAGCCTCAGCATATTCTATGATATGCATTTTGCGACTTTTTACTGCCACAATGAGGCTTCAAAAGCTTTTGCCAAAGCTAGCGATGCGACTATTAAGTATTTTGCTATTATGTTTGTGTATTTTATTGTTATGTTTTATTTGTTTTTGTTTGCCTTTGTTTTGTTTATAGATCATGGTTATTTTCTATCATAACTATACCTTGTATAATAGTGAATCCAAAATAATGAATATTAACTAAAAGGTCTACTTGTTTGATTGACATTATTTGATTGTCCAATATTTTAATAAATCTGGAAATAGATTTCTGAAAACAAATATGCTTTTCATTAAAGTTATAATTAGATAGTTTAACATCTAAACTCTTAATGTAAGTCCAAGTAGCTGGCTGACTGATATTCGCTTTGTATCATTTTGTCTTGTTTTGCAATACTGAGTTTTTCTTGAAAGCCAGTGAGATCATCTAGGTGAATAAATTTAAATAACAAAAAGATCCTAGCAGATACATATATTTTCATCCACATTGTTATGGGCTGATTCTGAGATATAAAATTTAAATATTATTTATTAGATACAAGACATAAATTATTGCTAGGAGATTTGTTATTGGTTATGATATTGCCTGTCATATTGATTAGATTCTATCACTACAAGTTAGTTGCATGGTAATCTATGTTTCTGTAGTTAAATTATATACCAACCTTATCAAAATTTGTTATTATTCCACAAATTTTACACTCTTCTGTTCACACATTCATGATCGGTAATTACTAATTGTTTTGCCTTTATTTTGTGTTGACCAAAATGAGGACTATTTTAGTACTACAATATATTTATTATCTGTGTTTATCATGGAGCTAATCTTTCTCTATCTTAGTAAGTATCTGAACTCGTAGTTTGTACAACAAACACTTAAAAATGTAAGTGCTTGAAACTACCAGTAACATTCTTTCTGCTTTAGTTGTTTAACATAATGAAAACAAAGTGTTAATAGGAAATATGAAAAACAAGCTTGTTTTCCACCAGGCACTTGGTAACATGAAATCAAATGCAAATAACTCAAATGTATATTTACGTATACTGGTATTTTTTTTAAATAATGTAACAATAACATAGATCTTTATAAATTTGGTAGCTGCTTGATATATAGTGTAAAAATGCTAAATTTTATATGTTAACTCTCTAATAACAAAACCATGTTTACGTTCTCAAGGAGAAAAGCGAAGGGATGTTTTTTTACCTTTTTAGACTCACTAAATGATCAACTAAGAATTTTTTTCTCGGCAACTTTAATATATATAGCATGGATTACTCTAAGAATTTTGCTGAAAATGGATTGTTTAGTAAAGCTAGTCAACAAAAAATGCCCGCTCCCCAAGGGATTCTAAAAGATTGTGCCCAGCTATCGTCCTCCCCTGTTACACTTGCCCTGCTAGTTGTCTCTACTGGTAGGGATAAGTATAATGTAATGTTTACTGAAATAAATAGAAAGCGTAATAAATATTTCATTGAAAAGTATGAATGAAACAACTCATTGTTTTTTTAACTCATTAAGTGAAACAATTTCTGTCATATAAACTCATAAAACATTTGGAAACATCAGTCTGTTGGCCTCTTTTAGACCTTTGTTTGTTCCATCAATACCAATAAATCACATTCTATTACGTTTGAAAACAAAACTGTTGTTTAAGCCCTGAGGTAGGTTCATTTAGTGAACTGACCTGTAGCAGCAATCCGTAGCTTTCCACCAGCTGGCTGCATATTCAAGCACTTCTTAAAGCTGTAGTGGCATTATGGTTTCTTGTGGGTTGAACGCTGCCAAATTTGCAGCCTATTGACACAACGTCTTTTCTCCATTTAAGAAAGAAAGAGAAAATCGATTTATTTTCGGATTCCAATTGGAAGAGATAAAGAGTTAATAATTGACTCAATTTAATTAATTCAATCATTTGTGCTGCTTTTTTCTAAAGAATAGTATATAGGTATAATGGTCAATGTTGCACTTTGGCAAATATTACATTTTGGTTAAAACATGTTTTTTTGTTGTCAATCTCGTTATGTTGGAGTTGTAAGCAATTTTCATATCCATTGTTGTCGCTTTTTTGGGGCGCTACCCTAGAGCACCTATTAACACTTTGAATAGTTACTTAAACCTTACTCTCATATGTTAAAAATATCCGCGAAGTATGTGATTAGGTGAGGCCTATATTCAGCAGTGGACGTCATTGGGCTGATATGATGATGATGATGATGTGACGGATATCGCGTAGAGTAGGGTTCAGGTAGGGAGTAGATCAAGATTTCACTATAACATTATAAAATTATTATGTACCCCAATACTCAACTTCTCTAAATATTAATAAGTATAGTTTTATCGAATGTTTACTTATCCAAGCACATTTATAAGTGCTCAGCTAATTATGTGATATCTTATAAAGCCTACTTTTTATTGGGATAGTTTTCCTTAATTAGGGAGTTCCATTTATCACATAATGATTTTAGCAACTTTTTAACTTTTCCCTCCCCCGCTGAGGTTTTAGAGCATATATTTTATTATACAAACAGTGGAAACGTCGCAATTTTGTGCACATCTAAATTTTTTGTCTGCACTTGAGTATATTGTACATTATAATCATCATTATAAATATAAATCCAATGGAATTGTTGTGGAATCTTGCCAGTCAATCACAAATTTATTAAAGTCTATCATTTTTTAGGGTTTTATGATTTGCCTAAATATTGACACATTTTTTTTCAATTATTGTTACCCCAATTTATTGACACTCTGTTTTATATATCAAGTGTAATATGTTTTCTGTTTAGTTATATTTTTCAAAAATTTGTTTATTTTTCCTGTCTTATATTTTTCCTCTTAATTTCTTTTCTTATTCCTTCAGCCTTTTCTTTAAGTTTATTTAAGGTCAAAATTAAATAATGCATGTACAACCTGATGGATGTCAATTATTAGAATTCCACTATTTTAGACCTATTAACCTGTAAAAATCAATCTAAGAAGAAATTTTGAGAAATAACCATTGAAATCTGTTATTTTAACATTAAAAAACAATAAAAAAACATTCAAAGAAATGTAGAAGGAACATTGGACATTATAATAATGATAAATAAGTCACTTACCTTATCGAATTGCTAATAAAATACACTGTCCCACTCTTGGTATCAGCTGCTGCCGCTCCATTTGCCTTTTTAAAAGAAGGCCAATGACACGGTGCATGTCAATAAATTTGGGGGGTGTCAGGCATCTTCCCCTACATTCAAATCATTTTAAGCCAAGAAAGTATTTAATTAATATATTTTATTATATCAATTCAAATGAAGTTTTAAATGTTATTTTATTTAATTACAACTGAGAGTGGATTTTTATAAATATATACTCAATTGTTTTAGCCTTATTATATTTAAATATACATGATTGTTTACCACTTTGAATCCCATTTTACTGGCGTAGCTGTAAGATGAGATTAGGCTTCTCTTTTAACGTTACCTAACAACAACTACTATGCGTCGGAAAATAGGTTGGGATTCAACATGCGCGATTTTAAGATCGCTTACTTCATTTTAGTGCTGTCAGCAGAGAAATATGTAAAGAAACCTACCTAGATTTTGAAAAAAGTGTCCATCGTTTATTACGAGTTTCTATACCTTACAGATACGACATGATCTATAAATTAAATTATATCTATTACTAGCTGTCGCGCAGGGCTTTATTCACGTCGTTCTTTATTTGGCCACTGCTCATATCCTCTTGGCCGTAGCTTGTTATATAGCCTTACCTTCTTCGATATTTAGGCTATCCAGTACTAAAAGAATTTTTCAAATCAAACCTGAGTCAACAATCAATCAACCTGTAACTGAGTTCCTAGCGTTCAATCAAACAAACAAACTACAGCTTTACAATATAAGAATAGATTATACACACTTTTTAAAAATCTATATTGATTTGCCTATTTCCCTGCAGCAAGCGATCCCAATTTCATTTGAAACACTTTAACTGTATCAGATGCCTACCTAGCCAGCTTCCTAAGATAGCCAATAGAATGCAGGCTAATTTAGGTTCCTTTTAGTGACAGAATTCTCAGAGTCAGATCAGAAGTTTCTCTTTATAATAGGAGTGCATTAACCTATTTGCATTTATTGTTCTAGCTGTTCCTGCCTGTGGGTTACCTACTGATATATCCACTAATTATTTACTTAACCAACAATAATAATGGGTGACCGCAACAATCCCATCAAGTTTGGACCTGAATGGCTGCGTAATATGCCTAGAGAACGTAGTGCGGCGAGGTCCACCAGTAATAGTCAGAACGTTAATTCAGGTTCAGCTTCTGCGCCAACTTCTAGCGGAGCATCAGCAACCACCACAGGATCTTCGACAGCAAGCAACACAAATATGAGCACACCCTCAGGACCCAAGGTTCTTTTAGCTAAGCTCAGGTATGTACCACACTTAATTTACAGAATAGCTATTACAAAGGTTAACATTAGAATCTGGTCCACTCAGATCGCACCTGTCTCCTGTTGGGGTAGGTATAGACATACCTCCTTTGTTTCCACTACAATCATCAACTTCATATGTTTATTTTGTATATGTTTTTATTTACTAGTCAACCTATGGCGTGATACAGAGATGGGTTGAAATAGGTGCTTAAAAAAAAAGAGTTAATAAATGAAAGAAATGTATAAATTCCATATCACAATTAATTTTGTTGACTGGATATTTTTAATGTTGCTCTTTTATAGCATTTCTCTTTTCTACCTACAATTTTATTACGGTATGCTAATTTATATAGCAGTGGGACAGTTATGGTTTGTTATTTTTGTTATGATGAACCTTATTCATGATTTATCCATAAAGTAATTTTTTTATTTATAATTTTATATGTTGTCCATAGATATGGCAGAGAAGAGATGTTGGCACTATATGATAGAAATGCAGATGCACCGCCTGAGCTAAAAGTCATTGATACTTTGTATCAGCCACGTGGAAAGCAACCAGTCGCATTAAACAACACATTCGAGGATGATATGGTAAGTACGGGTCCAGTATAACATTAGGCGAAACCAGATCTAATTGTACTCAAAAGTAGTAGGCCTCACTGAGAATAAAGTATAACGAAGTTAAGTTTTTCTTACAAAAGGGGCTGCTAGCTGTGTAAAGTGTGGCCTTCTCCTTAGACTCTGTTGTATTAAACCCTTACCTTAAACTTTACAATGAGAGTTTACCATTCTGTTATTGTTGGCAAGACAAATAGCCTCAGAGGGGAAATACGTAATTGAGCATAACTTTTCAGAGAGATAACATGAGGGGTGCTCCATCTATAGGAGGCATGTCACAAGGCGATAGATTCGGCATAGGACGCGGCTCAGGTCGAGGTGTTATCAACGATGGACGCGGCAGGCCCCGGGGCTCTTATGTACGCACACCACTCACAGGAAGGTATGTTCAAATTTATTATTTTCGTATTTTTTATATCTAATTAATTTATATGGAGCTTCAAGAGGTAATTAGAAATATTATATGAATAATAATGAAATAATATATTATGAATCAGGTAATTGCAAATGTTGGCTTGTGATATAACAAAAGTTACGAGGTTGCCGGTACATCCTGTAATATATCATCATAGTGTTTGTGATAATTACAATTTAGATTTTAGTGGTGAATTCATGGAATCTTACCATCAAACATTATAATACAATAAATCTTCATTCTATTTGTTTATAATGTATCACAAATTCTTCAAAGATAATTTATCTCATTATAATAATATAACAAATGTTTTAGGGGTGGTTACTCCACGACTAAAGTTGGTGGTCCAAGGATGCCTTACAGCGGTGGGCAAGATGATGATAGTGGTTCCATTCGTCCTTGGAGTAATAACCTCAATAACAGCAGTAGAAGCAGTGGCGACCAAGCGGATTGGGCAACCAAAACGTACAGAAGGTAAGATACAGTTTAACCAATAATAATTAATATACTTGAATCTAGTTACTAGATTGATATGCAATGACTTTTATTCTCAGTAAACGACCAGGTACGACCACCAACTGGAGACAGCCGCAGACTCGAGATGAAGGCGAAGAGTGGCGGTCTTCTGAGCCCGGGAGATCTCGCCCACTCGAGAAATGGGGTAAAAAGGGTCTTGTAGTAGATATGAAATATTTCCTGTGCCAGTTGTGAAAATATTCATTTTAATCTATGTCTCGCAGAGCGTGACTGGGGTGACAGGCCTAGTGGAGAGAAGTCACAATCTTGGAGTAGACGTTCGTGGGTTGGTAGTGACTCACAGAACAATGAAGAAAATTTGCCAGAATGGTAATTATAACAATAAATTTTGTTACATTGACGTGCGCAACATCTTAAGTTTATAATATACAAAAATGTGCTCTCAGGGTTGGTGAAAATGCTGAATGTGGGGGTACATTTGATTCATCAGGCGCATTTCACGGATACAGTAATGATGACACGAATTTGCCTAAACACCAAGAGTCCTCATATCGTAAGTGATTCAAAGAGTAAAGAAAAGAGTTTTTTTGTCTTTTAATTATGTATAATAGTTGCATTTTAATATTGGGTGCAATATACTAATATTAATTGGTTTTAATAATCGAATGTATGCATTGATTATTGCAGCCTTGACTCGTTCACACACTCATGGCAGTTTTCCGCGGTCAAAAACGGTTGAAGAAGGTTCCGAAGAGTGGTGGGCTTCTGAAAAAGCAAAAAAATTGTCACCTAAACGCTTTGACGCCAGTGATATTAAATTCAAAAAGGTAATTGTATCGAATTTCAAAAAGCTGAGCTGAATTTAAATGCTTGCCATAAATTATATAATTAATTTAAAAACATCTATTTTGTAGCAACCGGGCATTGGAATTGCTGATGTTGGCGGCAACACATCCAATCTAAATAACAAACCAAATACTAGCAAAGAAGAAACACAACAAGACTCACACGAAAAACATGAATCATCAGCCGCTGCTGCTGAACCACCAGAGCCTAGCGCTGGAGCTCAAGGAGAAGAAAAATTCTCCAATCAAAATATGTACAAATCTAAATTCAGCGAGAGCAAAACTTTTGATGCAATGATGAGGTCTGATATAAATGTCGAAGAAGCTAGCGACGAAAGGGGTAATTTCCAATCTGTCATCATAACACCGAATAATAGTTTGCGTCAGAAGCACCAGCACATGATGATGGCAACCGATGGTCAGCAACAAATTCGCATAAATTTAAAAGGCAACACCAAATCTGACATGTAAGTAGTGTTACTATTATTTAGATAATTACACAGTATGATTGCTTAGATCTTACTACTTTTATTGTTTTTAGTGACCATGGAGCAAATAAAACTCATGAGGAACTTTTTGTTGATAACATATTTGGTATGACAATGGATGATGAAGAAATCCTATCAGCATCACTCTCAAACTCTGCAATATCTGGAGATATGAACAGACATGATACTGCATCAGGTCCACATTCGCAAAATCAAAATCAAAATTTACAAATGAGTATGTCTAATACTGCACTTTCCAGTCTATCGGGCATGGCTATGGATATGCATGTGAACAAACAGAATATGCATGGTCCTGGTATGCAGCCTGGACATTCAATGACTGGCATGCAGCCAGGAGTTATGTCTTCTGGAATGCAGGTGCCTGGAATACCTATGCCAGGAGGATTACAGAATTCTGTCATGTCATCAGCTAAAATGCAAACACCTGGTATGCCTTCAGTGGGGCTACAAACTGCTGGTCTACCGCCGGGTGGTTTACAAAATCCAGGTCTGGCAGGAATGCAAGCTCCTCGAGGACAAACACCCGGAATGCAACCTGTTATGCAGTCTGTGGGGATTACAAATTCAGCATTGAATGCTTCACTTGGCCTACCTATTGGCCCTGGTTCTAACATTGGTATGCCACTGCAAGGAGTACCACAAGTCATGCCAAATGTTTGTATGGCAAACAACATTGGTGGCTCTGGTATGGGGGTAATGGGCACGCCATCTATGCAAGCGCCTGGAAACATGCCTAACTTTCAGACAGGAATGTCTGGTAGTAATGTTGGTAACAATTCTTTGTTTCTGGGACAAAATTCAAATAGCCCATCGGTAAGCTTTCTTAATATTTTATTTAATGTGACTTGGTAATCTTTACTTACTTATTGATCTACTATATATTTGTTTATTGTAGATGTCGTCATCAAATGACATGCCAATGTCAAATCATACGGGTCAAAACAATATGTTTCCTATACATGGACTTCAACGCTCCGGATCGCAGGCTTCTTTCGGCAACTCTATGTACAGCAACAATGCTCCAAATTTGGTTGATCAGTGGTATTATGAAGATCCAGAGGTAGGTTTGATACTGATAAAAATTTATATTTAATTTGTCTTCATTAAAATTACTGAATGCCATCTATTATAGTATTAAATCATTTAATTTGTTAAAGAGAATTGGCCTAGGAGTATGTATATAAAAATACTTTCATTTAATCTTGCTGGTGATAATAATCTTGAATTTATACCAGTTTGTCAGAGTATGTGTCACCTTGTACTCTAATAAACCCTATTAACACTTGCAAAAAAATTACTGCTTAAACAAAGTCTCATAGTTAATTTATTTTTAATTATTATAATATTTATTTATTATCTCCCATAATATTTTACAAATGTTAGTACAACAATATTGCCATCACCTTAATGGGAAACTGGTTTCCAAAATAGGTAATAAATAATGTGTTATAGATAACTAGACCTCCATTCAAAGGAAGATGTTTGTACATAAACAGTGCTAGAGTGGCAGATAAAAGTATGATAAAATATGATACAAATGCTAAAATTACACACTCACTGTCAAACAGCTGAGCGGATTTAATTAACATTATTAAAAGCATTAGATAGGACATTTTATTAATTGTATGCAAATAACTACCAGCACTGAGTTTATTTAAAAAGTTAATAAATTATTGTTGCAGAGGAATATTCAGGGTCCATTTTCATCAAAGGACATGTACAACTGGTACCGGGCTGGTTTCTTCAGTCCCAGTTTGATGGTGCGTCGTGCTTGCGAAACGATGATGCGTCCTCTAGGATCTTACGGCCGTGTAGTGCCATTTGTTCATATGGTTAGTTTCGCATATAGTACTTAACCTAATAAAGTAGTAACATAATATTGTATGTCTTTGCGATGGGCTGTTCTGACGACGATAGAAGAAGAACCGTTGCAAGGGTATTCTATCCTATTGTAATCTATACATTTAGAAATATTTAATAGTGAGCCAATATTTTTTCAGGACATAATGCCCCCATTTCCGATGTCAGGTGGATTTGAGTCACGCCCTCAAGGAGGTGCTCATGATAATATGCTAAATTCTCAACCTTCATTGGGATTAGATGTAAGTGAATTAAGTATAACAAATTATTAATTTAATTAAAGAGTAACTAAACTACAAGTAAGTCAGTCGAGAATATACTAGTGACAGAGTATCTCGCTTACCTTTTTTAATAAGGTTTTCTTACTTCTAGGTGATGAATATTGGTAACATGAAAATATCTGATAACATACCTACGGAGACAATACAATTTGGATCTGTGGGAATCGTGGCAAATCAATCTTTTGGCCAGCCACAGCAAATGGTAATACATATAGTACATGTTAGAGATAAGACAACTATGTTTGTCTATTTATTTGTTCATGGCTGTATCGACATACCATTGCGGTTTCGTATTTCTTGGCATATCGTGTCCCCAGATTGTCTTTAGGATATGTTATATTTTTTAGAATTTTTTGAAAAGAGAAATACAATTTAAAAGTATTGAAAATATGATTTAATTTTCAGGTTGACTCATTGTGGAGCCAACCATCGACGTCGGCGGATCTTATGTGGATGCAACAATCTCGTGCTGAAGCTCATGTCAATAACTTGCCCATATTCTTTTGGGACCAACAGGTATGTGACACATTATTTGACTAGAAGGAACTTCTGAAATTTTGTGATTATATGGAATATTTTATACAATTATTGTAACTGAAGTGATTTTCATCAGATGCCTATTGTAAATGGTCACAAAACTTTAGATGCCTTGTACCTAATCTCTAATATCTTCATGTCGACGGTAAGCTAACACATTTTGACAAATTGCTGTGTGGTAGCACTGCCAGCGACATGACCGTGGGCCTATAGATTCTATTTAATATTACACTGCTGTGCTGTACAGTAAATAATAAATATTTCCTATACATCTTATATATTTATTTATAATTTATATTGGTTGTCTTGATTTTGCACCAAATATTGCAATGGTATATATCATGCTCATTAAAATTAACGTCAAAAATTCCCCAGTTTGCTTTAATATCTTTATATTTAAACAAAGGTGATCATTTTGGAATATTCATATTATATTTTTGACATTGATGATCATTGTTTAGCATACATGCAATATTGAAAGTAGTCCAATTTTATGTATACAGGGTATTTATTAGGTGTTCCAAGATGATATTCCTTATTTTGCTGAAGAATTACTAGAAAGTCTTAATTAGATATAATTTTTCTCTTAGCCTTTTATTATATTCTGTGTACATATTTTGGACACATTTTATATGAACTAGTGAATTAATACACTCAGGAACACGATATTTTCTAACAAATTTAAAGTTTTATGTTGACCTATTTTCAAAGTGTTTAACTTAATTAATTTTTACTTAATTATCACTTAAATGTCGTGTTTCTATTAAAATTGCGCATCACTACCATGATTTGTTAAACAGCTTCCAATGCTTATTGAATAACATAATAATTGCATTATAATATTCTGATCATGGCTAGTATTGGACATAACCTAAATAACTAGTTCAACATGTTAACACAAAGTGGTTTAGTTGTTGCACATAACATTTAAATCTTAATCACACACATGTTATGCCCATAAAAAAAATCTGTGAGATTTTTCTGGATATAGGTGCTTGGTAAGTCACACACTTTCAATATTAAGTATTTTAAACAGTACACACTTTTACAACAAAGGTTAAATACTCAGTTAATTAATATTTCCAGCGACAAGAAGCAATGTAGGCAAATAAGCAATGATTCTGCAAGTAAATTAAATTTATTTTATGATCCTGACCATTCTTAATAAAAAATGCAACTGTAAAACATAATTATGAAATGAAATTACCAAATCCGTCCGCGGTTGGCTGCCATATGCTCCAACATAAGAAATATCTTATTATTAGTAAACTGTCCATGAGTTAATGCGATGGAGAATGTTTGGAAACGTAAATAAATGCCAAAAAATATCTTTTCATAATCTACACACACACAAAAACTGTTTAAGTGTAACTCTTTGGCAAAGAAAATATAAATAAACTCATTTCATTTGCTAAAAGGTTTGGTAAACAATATTATAAACTGTTTGGTCAAATCGGGCATTGTAAATGCAACATCTACAAATTGAAAAATTTACATTACTGCGCCGTTAAATTACTTATTTTTGGCATTTATTTTCAGTAGAATAATAAATTTTATTAGCTATTGAAGAGTTCTGTAGATATTTTTTTAAACCACACTAAGCTGCGCGATGGTAATATTAGTTGTTTAAACTGTGTATTTCCTTTGGTTTAACCTGTTTAATGCAACTTTAAAATGTTTACCACTCTGTGTTAATACTCTCTAAACAAAGCACATCATTTTGACACTGATAGGGTTACACTTTTTATAGTAATAAATAACACAGCCAGCTATAGGTTATACAATTTTTTAATCTAGGTCCGCAACTTATATTTTACACTTGTGTAACTTGTATTTATAAGCTTTAGTCTACGCGTGTATAGAGATTCCAGCTGCGAATCAGGTATGTAAAATAATAGTGTTGATGAGATAGCTGCTATAAATCCAAATAAAATATGTAAATACTATATTAGGGTATGTGAGTAGGAATAGGGAAGTTATGTAGGCGTCTAAACTATGAATACAACTTCAGATATATGACAGCATTGGATATAATTGCAGCTTAGCAAATTACTTTAATCTTTGCATTTGCACCAGCCCGTTTTGATGGTGAACCTGAATCAATCTCGTGTCTTTGTTAGTTACGTCCTAATGTCGTCATTGTTGATAATAACCGGTTACGTATATGTATGTCGCTTTTAAAATAAAATGATAATATTATAAATATCGTTATTTTGTATTAGCCCTGTTTATAAACTTTTCCAGAGCTCAGTCTTTTTATCTTAAAATAACAGTGTAATGGCAAAGTTCACTAGTGCAATACAAATTAGTAGATTTAACACAAATTATAAAATTATATGTTATGGAATAGAAATAGAATTCTGCAGCATGCAGTTTTGATCACGATGTATTCTTCCCAAATGATGTCAAAATGTTATGGGTGCTTTGACAACAGATTTTTAACACAATAGTCCAGATCGCTTCAGTCCAGTTATAATATCTTTTCATTATTTTGTAAGTAGAAGTAGTGAAAAAAAAAAAAAAATAAGTAGCTAGTTTTATTAGCATTTAATAACGTATTAAATAATTGTCCGTTTAATGTACTAAACACTACCACCTCACTCTTAATGACAGTTTACGAGATAACTTCAAGTACTGCAGATGGTAATATTTTTACCTAGATAATATTTAAAAGCATTTTTCCTATCTTCTAAAGAATATTATTATATATTTCAAAATATTTACTTACTACTACCAAATTAGTATTATTATGTGCCTATTTCCTTACTGAAATTAATGTAGGTACGTTCGATGCATTATCAAGGGTTGTATTTGTCATGAAACATTTTAAATTATTTTCGTTATTATGCAAATTGCAGCCTGTAATATACTTGTAATACAATGTACCCATCCATGTTGATTCAATCACTTAATTTGATGTGTAAAATCACAATTTATAAATTAAGTGCTAGACTGGGATAATACTTAATGTCTCGCGTACGTGTATGCCCAAGTTTCAATCATTGGATCTGTAAGGTCTCTGCTACCTACGACAGCCGAGGAGATTGAACGATTTTGCATTGTAAAAATTTCAGAACGCATTGCATTTATCGCCCCGTGTCATAGTACGACATATCAGCTATCCGAGATACCTTCCTAGGAACTAGCATATCTTGATATAAACAATTAGATAGAACGCAGATATCATACACCGGGATAGACAAACTTTCTTGATTTCATTGCTTTTGAATAAAGGGATGCAACATCGCCTGAAGTCTTATTTAGGAATATTTAATTAATATTCGAATTAGGCTTCTAGTCGTTCGATACACATGAACAATATATATTTAAATATATTTATTTATGAATACTAAATATATGTAACTATATGTGTCATGTATATATTATAAACTACGTAATATATACTCGTTCAAAACATAAATTGTCACTTTTGATAACGTAATAGAAACATTAAAGCCGCGATTAAATAGTCAATTTAAGCATGACATGCTCAATAATGGTTACCATTTCTTTTAAATTACAAAGTATAGAATTTTTTAATACAATAAATTAATTTATAAAAAATATTCCAATGATCACGATTTGAAAGTTATTTGTAACTTAATTATTGTATAATTAGGTTAAATATTTCATTGAAGTCCCACATAAAATGTCTTTGATTTGTTATTTTATAATATATTAGCACAGTAAAGTTTCTTTGTTTAAGGTATCTCGGAGGCTTCTGCACCGACCTTAATTTTTTACGCCACTGGAATAATAACTTTTCCGTGGACTAGATAGTATCCTGGGAAAAAAAAAAATCTACGGCGCGAACAACTAGTGATTAAAAGCTTTGGAAAACCACCAATAGTAAATAAAATTACTTATAGTCTCCACATTGACTCAGGTAATCTGGACTTATAAATTTTTTCCTAGTGATTGCTACATATGGTACATTGTGAAGAAGTGAAGTTATACTGTTGTCAGGTTGAAACAAATACCAGATTAAGTAGTAGTACTAAGTGCGTAGTTATTTGTGTATAACCAAAGATGCAAATTGACTTTCTCCTTTTCTCTATGAGCGATCTTATATTTAGATTGTTGATATGTTTAAGTAAATACTGTTTCTTTCGTGAATCCCTTTGGATTAGAAGGTTAAGTCAAACTTTAGTAGTTATCAAGCCGATACCGAAAAGGGGTAAGCCATTATAATATTATGTAACTCATGTAGGGAGGAGGGGCAGTAGACAGTAAATATCAAAATTAAAATTGGGAAGAATTTAGATTTATACTCAAGCATTTAAATAGCTTTTTGTTTTATCATCTGTCATTACCTTAGCATCGGTCATTGTTTGTAGCGCTCGATGTTAGTTTAGCACCTCTCCCTTACATTATATATTCATTAATATTGCATGTTACTGTTTAACTCATATGAATGTATAAAACTTACAAAAATTCCACAAAAAATAATATATTTTATTCTATATATTATACATATTTCCGTGCAACTGAATACATATTGATAAAACGAACTATAATGTTCAGTGTACGACAACAGTATGTGATTTATATGATAATGTTAAATAGTATCTTGTGGCTCGTGTTAATTAGTATTAAGTCTTTAAAGTGGGATCTTTATTGTTTCTAAATTGCATCCGTTTGGCATATATTGTATTAACCTGAGTCATTGATTAGTAGCCAAAAGCATGACTTGTTTCGTTAAGGATTAAAATTAAGTTAAGGATCTGAATAATATTTAACTTGAAATATAGATGTCAAACAACGTTCTTAGGCTCGTAGAATAGAGTTATTGTCGTACATTTAATATTTATTTCATCTGTACATTGACAATGCTATCTGAAAATTAGGTTATTTAATTTAGATTAGTTTTTTTTATATTCTTTATAGTTTTAGGTTAAAGAGCGAGCTTTGTCTATGGGGACATTTTGGATTTCTCGGCAGGGTAGATACAAAGTACTGATTATAATATAAAAAAAAAGTGTAAAGTAGAAGTTATACGAGTTTAACAATGAAGAACTAATTCTACGGCCTCAGTAAAAAAAATCTGTATTCGGCATATTAAAACATTTTTCCAAATTACGTATAGGTATTACAGTAAACCTTCAGTTAAATTAACAATAATACATATTATGGTGTATTTAATATTTTTATGGTTTATGTTGTATTTAGATGAGAAATCTTCACTGTATTATTCTTGATAGAATGTTACGATAGAAAAATATTACATTATTAATAATCTTTAATGGTATGGTTTTCCATAATTAAAACCAAATTAATGTGTTTTTTTGTTGAAACACAAATGTATTAAATATGTTGAGTAGTTAAATATATAATTCAGTTACATTTTTCCCAATAAAATGCCTCAGAATCTAAAAATAGCGCAGCTATGTCCAGTTTGCAACTTTGAATGATTGATTTATTAGTGTTAGAGAATGCGAATGTTAAGAAACGTGTTGTGATTTAAAAATATTGATGGTAGGTACGAATAATAATAGTGTTTGTTTGTTATTATGTAAACCAGTTTGATTCATCTATTACTTTATCGGTGACATTTTCACATTGTTTTTATTAAAACTTATTCTATCTATAGTTGTTAGTTGTTAAGTTTCGTTATTTTCAGAAGCTTGTTATAAGATACGGATGCTACTATAGAAAAATATTACATTATTACCTGTATTATGAAATCTTTAAAATTTTGGTAAAACAATTCTAAGGAAAAGACAATGATAATAATTTATTGTTGAAATTAAGGTTAAAAGTTGTTAACTTATTACGAACTCTGAATTAATTACTGATCATTTTAAAATATTATAAAGTATGGGTGCCAGATAAATCAATCAGTGATCAATCTATATAATTCAATTTATACAAAATTACTTACAAATTCGAAAATCTGGCTTAAATAAAACATCAAACAGATCACTTTTGTTAATGTTGTTGTCGTCATTGTTTAAGATAATTTGGATTTTCTAGTTCCTTTTCTTAGTTATTAGAGGTCTTAATAGGAATCTCGACATTCTGCTTACCTTCGATATTATTTCGTTTATTTCGCATAATAAAAGAGCATTCTTAGTTTTAAAACGACTTCATACTTAAGAATATCATATTTCTCTCATCCTTGTTAAATGAGATGGACATACAGTACCCCAGACTTATAAATAACAAACCACGACCAGTGCGATATTACTCAATTACTTTTTAACAGAAAAATCACGTATATGCGTGCTCAATTTAAAAAGATACGTTAACACATCGTTGTTATTAAAAAATATATTTTTGAAATGATTAATGCAATTTCGTAACAATCTATTCAGTCATCAATGCAATTTTCTTTTACTAAGCTTTATAGAAACGATAGTCAAACACAAATATGAATATAAAATACATAACAAATAAAAACATGTGCAAACAGCTAGAATCATATAAATAGCTCAATGTCTGCTTCATATTTACGGTTCAAAAGCGTAAAGTGATTTCATTAAATTTTTCTATTGAGCGTCGAACCAACCCCAAGGCAACAATAAGTCACTAAGCACAAATAAAAAACAAAAATGCGGTTTTCGAAACGTGAAATATAGTTTTTATTGTGTTATGGTGTGGCCGAGCGCTAACTTGGTTAACTTGGTAACACACAACTACAACACAACTACAAAACAATTATATATACTCGAGCCGAAATGTATCTAGAATAAACAATAACAACATTTGACTATTTAGTAAAACTAATTAAATTAATAAAAAAAACTTATGGATTATTTTGAAATGTATAAAATATGAAGTTACAACTTAATGCCACTGATAATAAGTCTAAGAAAATATATTAAAAATAAATCATAAAATAAGAGTTATTTACAAACAGTCTACATTCATTTCGTGTCGAGTAAAGGCGATAGATATTTAAATATAATAAATATATATCCGTTGGATGCGGTCGGCACAAAACAGCTCGCTGTGGCGGAAATTAGGTGAGGCCTGTTATGATGATGATGATGATGATCGGTGATAGTCCATCCCGTGTGAATTCGCCGCTAGAGGCACTGGTGTAGAAAGAGGTCTCCAAAATATCAAATTCTACTAAAAATATATGATAATTATAAATAGAAATATTTTTGTAAGTATTTTGCCATACTCGATATGAATTATGGAAACCTATTAAAATATAATACATTTATAATAATACTGGTTGCCCGCGGCACCGCCCGCGCGGAATTCAATTCCGGTGACAAGTCTTTTATTGTATTTTTCATAAATTTTAAACAAAATTAGTTTGATTGATCCAGCCGTTATGAAATTATGGGTTGATTGACCAAGGGTATTGATGGATAATCTAAAGATGAGATATAACTGCGCAAGATATTTTTCGATAATGGTTTTAAATATGATTTAAATGTCAATTTTAGTTTTAACCCTCGTAATAGTAAACTTCAACAGCTATGCTTCTGGACCTAGAACTAGACAGTGGCGCCAATTGGTGGACCCAAAAACGGCGGTATATCTCATTAATAACTGAGAAACTTAGCCTGAATCGCAAACTATTGCACTAACAAAGTTAGCGCTCAACCACTTCATGCTATTTAAATATTAGAAGTTATGCAATGCAATCATTTTTGTGTGTGTATGTGTGTTTTTCTTAGTTAGTTAAATAATTAATTACATGCAAATTAAATTATGTACATACTTTGCTCGTTACTTACAATACCATGAAATCACTTTCGGTTAAAATATGTCCATGTTAACGTTATGATCAATATACCAACGAAATCTAGATCAGAATTAGATTCTAGAATTTGTATCGCGTGTCATAATGAGTTACACACGTATGGGGTTTGTAAATCCAATCAATTTTGGCCATCTCAGCTAACGACGTTTGACCGCAGAATTATGGCATGACTTAACGTTTTATATTTAAAACTGTAATTAAGTTTTCTCTACGAATTTATAAAAAAAAAACTGGCTGTTATTATAGATATGTATCGTACTATAGAAAGACTGATAAGTGATGTAAAACTGTTTGGCGGTGTGTTAAAGATGAATGTGCTGGGACAAAATGTTGATAATACAAAAATTTATTCACTTTAGTTTTATTTAGTTACCAAAAGTAATTAGTTTTTTTCTGTCTGTTAATTAAGTTTCGGTATATTTTCGCGGTGGGTACAATCCAATATTTTGGACCCCATTGTACAATTAATCCTTATGTTGATTAATTAACTGTTTTTGTTAAACCTTTTTGTAATTAAAAGCTCTCTTAAAGATTGCTTTACGTTTATACAGTGTTTTATTACTTCTCCTGCCTGTCAAAATGGATTTATCAAAAATTTAATGGGGGATAGGTACTTACAACCGATCCTGATCCCTTTGTATACAGGATGTCCCGAAACTCAACGTCAAGCGGCTACCGGGGAATCATATAGGCTGTACCTGTTCTGAGAAAAATATAAAAAAAATCCAAGTCATATGGTTCAGTCATAAAAATTGGTTTTTTGAAAATGATGAAAATCGACAACTCTGAATACATTTTTCCTGGTCCTGCCATGACATAGTGCCAGATTTTGGAATATTTTTTTTACTCAATCCTTACTAAGTAATTATACACTATAGTTTGCTGTTACAAACTCAAAAGTTATTTGTGTAAACTTATTATTATTAGATTTCCTTATACACAGTAAACATTTATCAACAATAGAAAATCATTAGCTGTCCCACTTTTTCCAAAAATATAATGTTAATCTGTCTCACTTTTATTCCTATCTATCTCACTCTTTCACATTTGTTCTACCTCACTTGCACTAAGGTAAAACCAAAATTGATGTACCTACTTAGAGAAATTATGCAGGTAAACTTATTTTTACACATGACCCTTTTGCAAACAACTTTTCTTGTGAGATAAGTACCAAGTTGCGTACCATTATAAATTCTTGATTAAATGGTCTATTTTTTTAAATAACTTGTTTAGGTTAGCCTTTAACATATTTTTAAAGAAAATAGGGCTCAAACATTTGAATACTAAACTTTTTTTACCATGATTTATAAAAAAATTTTTTCTTCGAAATTTACACTAATAACTTTTGAATTTGTAACAACAAACTATAATATACTTAATAAGGATTATGTAAAATAAAAACTTGGCAAAATCTGGCACTATGTCATAGCAGTACCTAAAAGTGTCTACAGAGTTCTCGATTTTCATCATTTAAAAAAAAAAAAGTTTTATGACTGAACCATACAGGGTGTCCCGAAACTCAACGTCAAGCGGCTACCGGGCGATGGTTATAGGCTGTACCTGTTCTAAGAAAAATATAAAAAAAATTCCAAGTCATTGGTTCAGTAATAAAAAATTGTTCTGAGAGTTCTCAGTACCGAAAGATGATTGTGTTAGGTACGTCATACAATGTCACTAAAAACTAACATGAGAATAAAATGAAAATTATTGCAGAAAAATCTTTTCTTAATACTAGCTGTTGCCCGTGGCTTCGTAGCCGTCGTTCTTTGTTTGGCTATTGCTCAACTTCGATTGGTCGTTGGTCGTAGCGTGATGTTATATAGCCTATAGCCTTCCTCGCTTAATGGGTTATCTACCACTAAAATATTTTTTCAATTCCGCTCAGTAATAGCTTTTCACGGTAAATGGGCTATCCAACACTAAAATATATTTTTAATTCGAACCAGTAGTTCCTGCGATTAGCGCGTTCAACCAAAAGAAACCAACTTTAGCTTTATAATATTAGTATAGATTTGGTTTAACATTAACATTGAGAAATCCGAAGAAAATGAACTGGTATGCGAGTAGAAGGTCATTAACAAAAATAAATGGAAGAAGTTACTCTGCAGGTAAGCAATTTAGGGGTCTAAGACCTTGACGATTATATTAAAAATAATTTAAAATATCCCCAGTTTTCGGCACTGAGTCGTCTATTTCGTCTATATAGGTACTATGTATTTCAATGAGTATAATGCATATAGTTGGTACAGACATTATTGCATTAAAAAACTTTAATAAACATTATAAAAGAACATTATGGTATAAATGCTTCGTAGCCAGCGGTCCTAGTGGAAACGGCCTTCACAGATTTACATAATCGATAATACTAACCAGGAATATTAAAATATAATACTTACCAAATAGTTGAATACGTCATCATAGATTATGAATGACAGAATGAAAATATGCAGAATCTTTAGCTACGTCATATTGCTCAAATGGAGCACAAGATGAAAATTTGCGAATATAATAATATGCATTAGTGGTTAGCAGATTAGCCTCAGCGTTGACAACTTTAAATCATCAGCAACCAAATAATTTCCCACTGCTTCTCTTCTGGGCCTCTTCTCATTATACACACACGCTGGTCTAGTGCGAGTTGGTTGCAACTTAACATAGATTACCGACTGGTTTCTAAGCTGTCAGATGGGGGGGTTATTGATAGAATAAAATTTAACTTAAACAAATTAAAAATGACAGTTGTTAAATAAACTAGTCGTATTGTTTTAATTTTATATTCACTCAGGTTATACTTGAATCGATGAATAACTTTTATTTCATGGATCAGAAACCGGGACTAAGTCAATTAAAAAACTATTCAATAATACAAATTGTAGGCGTATTCTAATACTACAATAAGTATGACAAATAAAATATTTTTACCCATGAATTTTAGAAAATATAAAATAAGATTATCTTTTGACCGCACGGCAAATCATCATCTCCGTGCCCTGAGCGCCAAGTCATAAACGAATTAGTAGTAAAACACAAAGTAATGATTTTATATCTTTATTTGTATTTTTATGGACCTAAGTTTTGTAGACTATAGCCGAAATCGGCGCTGAGGGCTCGCTTGCGCTTGTCGAGTAGGTCGAGTATGAAATCGCACATTCGAAAATTAAAAAAAAAATTGTATATTATAAATATTTTTTATATTTTAATACCTATTTAATGATACCATATATATGCAGTAATAAGTTTATTCTCTCAAGGAAAATAAACAACAACAACAAGAATTCATCTTTATTACAAGAGGAGAAAATTGAGGATTAATTAAAAAAAGAAAAGCAAACGTTACTAAAAAACATTTATTAATAAGCAGTTTTGCCTCTTCTTGTCCGTTTAACAGCTGAACAACGGTTCTACATATTATACTCTATCAAGTGTGTTTAATAAAGTCTTGTGGCTTAGCTTCCCATTCCTCCTTGAATGCATTTTATTGGTGCTGAAGATTGGCTGGAGCAATGTTTCGCCCTCATATTCTTCTTTTTAACTCGTCTCACAATTGCTCGATCTGACACGACGAACGGGTTTTACAACTGTTGTCACTAGACGTCCTTTCAGGTTGAGCGTTGAAATGCAAATCGCTCATTTGGTGCGACAGTGATATAAGTACAAAAAAGTGGGAAACTGACCTATTTACATTAAAATTATCTCGATAATAATCTACTTTAAGAGTGAAAATGACACATTTATAAGTTCAAAAAACGCCCGGTAGAGAACGAAAAGACGTTGGAGAAATAATTGTGTCACTGTCGCTCCAGTTTTGCAATTTTGGATTTTTTTTTTATAATAGTATTGGTTTATTTTCCACTAAAACAAGAATTATAGTTTTAAAACAATAGTTCTTATGCTAAGGTATACAGATCCATATTGTGGATTACTGGTGCCTGTGGTAGGTTGTACATCTGTATTACAGGTCGCCAGGATTTTTCTTAGGATTTCTTTTCGGAATTTAAGTAAACTTATCACCGCTTATATGGTATCATTGAATAGGTAATGAAATAACCTTTAACTCCATATAAAAATAAATAATAATATTTATTTTTGAAAATAAATAATAATTTTCAAAAAATGGTTACTCGTGCGATTTCATTGCACCCGAGTGTATGCTAAGCATGTCCCCGTGGCATAACCACTTGTGCTTTGTCAATTATATCCAAAAAAAAATAGTTTTACAATTCCTACAGCACAACTTCTGCCAAAGTGGTTTTGGTTAACTAAACTTGAAACTCCTTTTAAGTTGTTAACTAAAACAAGTAAGTAAGTATTGACACAATTTCAGTTTTTAAAGATAATACAAATAAAATTAATCAAAATAATAAGATTTTCTATAGCATATATTAATATAGTTTTATCATTATTTAACACCTAGGTACATTGGAATGTTTGAGTTTAAGATTTTAATAAAATATGTAATTTCTTTTTATTTTAAACACCGTATGGCCAATATTTAGCTACCCACTTGAAAGTAGTTTCAAGAGGTTTTAGACTTACGCAGAAGTTGTGCTGTAGTATGATAAATAATACAACAATTATTTTTGGATATAATTGACATAGCACATGGATGTGCCACGGAGACATGTTTTTATAGTTGCACCCATAGCACAACTTGTTGTGACAAAATAGTAGGTACACGAGGATGGTGGTGATTAAAATCTTAATATTGCTTATCAGATTCACACGCATTGCATTATTAATGTAAGCCTAATATATGCACCTGCACAACCTCTAGGCCGCGAGCATCTGAGCTGCCGGCAGCAGACGATTGTTTTAGTTATAGGCTGCCTTTTCATTATCGTGGAGCTAGGCTGTGGACTGGAGAAACGGAGAAATATTAACCAATAAGATTACATTTCCACTCTGCTATCCTATTGGTTAATATTTCTCCGGTCCTCAGCATCGCTCCGCGATAATAGACGGGCAGCTTTACATGCCCCTTCTTGCCGTTTCTTCTCTCCGCTCCCCGCTGCACATCACTGCTCCGCGCTTAAATTTATGGATTTTAAAACCAATTTTCAAATCCCTGTCCGCTGAAGCGGAGAGGAGGTTTATGTTATTAGAATGGTTAGTTTTAGCCCAGCTCCACACCTATTTTCTCCTCTACGCTCCATTGGACAGGCAGCCTAAATAAGCGGCGTTATAATTTGTGAGTTTGTATTCTGGAAGATTTAATCATTTACAGCCTTCTGCGATTGCCTCGAATTCTCTGCTGCCCGAGGAAATAGCCAAGGAGATGAAAACCGAAGATCAGATTCTGGCGCAGTTGCGGGCCTCTCAAAACATAGGGCAGCCCGGAATGCAGTACATGGGCGACCCGCCGGCGCCTGCTTCAAGTTCGGCTGTGAAGTCGGATGATTGCTATCCACCTATGCAGAATGCTACCCCAAATATGGAGGAGCTGCAAAAACTCATCCAGAAAGATACATTGACTGGCAATTCTAATACGAATGAATCAGATGTTGATTCACAATCACAGGTAATTTACTATCACTTTTATTTGTTATTATTTTTATTTGTGGAGTCGCAACAATTAGTATACCTAATACGTTTTATGTTATAGAAGATTGAGAAAGGTGCTAAACTGGATCAGAGTGCTAGTGATTCAAGTGTTAATAAGATATCACAAAATAAAAACCCTGTAGACACGAAAACTTCAAAGCAAGTGAAGGATAATGATAAATCTACTAAGAACAAAGAGAATAATAACACTAAGAATAAGACCAAGAAAAAAGATGAAAAGAAAGACGAGAGTGTAGAAATAAAAACTAAAGAAGAAGAAGTTATTAAAGCCGAGGTAATATAGTTTTATCAGAATAATAGTGATTATCATGATTTATGCTTAAATACCGGTACCTAGAAAAAAAAAAGTTGTAAGTACCTGAAAAAAAAGTACAATTATGAAAAATATAATAAATACATGATTTGAGAAGTTATGCGCTACCAGAGCGAACAGCACCATGGTGTTTGCTCTGGTTCTGACTTCTTATTATGTCTATCTCTATTATAATAATATGTGTATCTCACCATTAATGTTTGGCGATACTTATATTGCGTCAGAAATCGCTTTCATTTTCGATCACAACAATTTGAATGTTATATGTTGTTTTTCACATGATTTTGATTACTTTGCTTGGTAATACTAAGTTCGTTGATGAGACCAACCGATGCTGACTGTTTTGCTTATGAATATCAGTTATAGAATGAGATTCCAGGACCCTCATACCTTACTGATTTTCTGAGAAATGAAATGTGTGGGAATAGATAATTCTTGTACGTACTTTGAGCATTTGCATACCCACTAGTTTGAAATAAGTCTGGGGGTCCTGGGATCTAGATCTATTAATATAATAGTATCATACTTGTTAAGACTAAAATGTAATGTATGTTCAGAAGCGGTCAGCTGAGCCATCACCATCCACGAACAAAAAGAAAGAGGATTCAAACAAGAAGGAATTGGAAAAAGAGAAAAAGGTTGATTTTGAATGTATTTTGAGATAATAACTACTGATCGTAACTTAACATCACCAGAATATATTGATGTTTTTTTTACAGGAATGGATTAAGGAAGGGTTTACAATTGTGAAAGGTTCGGAAAAGAACGCCAGCAAGGATAATAAGAAAAAGGCCGAGGAAGCTCGCATAGCCGAAGAAGCTGAACGTAAGAGGTTAGTATTGTCTATTTAATTTTTTGATACGTTTAAAAATGTAATATAAACTGATTTTTTTTTTCTGTTTATATCACACAGATTTGTATTTTTTTATTTAGTATCAAAAGTAGATGCGTGTAAATATTTCTCTCATTTTTTAGCTTTATATCATAGACAGAATATACTTAAACTATCTTCTTTTTATTTACGTGAAGTTTAATAGGTAGAAAAATGTAAATCTTTTTTGACGAAATAATATTAATATCTTTAATTCGATTGTATTTACAGGAAGGAAGAAGAGAAATTAGCGGCTGATGAGGAAAAGAAGAAGAAACAGGCCGAATCCGCGAAAAAAGTGCAGGTGAACAAGAATAATAAAAAAAACATATAAATGTATTTATATTAGGGAATTTCGGAATTAAGTTTTACCGTTTCCTTAAATCTTACATGTAATTCGATCACTTAGATATATTCGATCACTATATGCATGCATTAGAAAAGCTCTATTTTGACACAGGACACTTTAATGTACCCAGATATTGTCGCTCGACTCGTTTTGTGACGTCGAGATGTGAGACGAGGAAGAAATGTTATTATTAATTCGTTTAAGCAGTTAAAAAATAGTTTTAATTTTTATTCTAAAATGATTCATTTCGTAGGAACAACAAGCACAACAACAACAACGGCAAGCATCAGAATCTGTAGTGAAGAAAGCGCCATGGTCGGCTGTTGCCACGCAAGCCATGCAAGCGACTACTCGCGACGGACTTACGCTAGCAGAGATCCAGCGCTTGGAGCGTGAGAAGAAACTGGAACAAATGAAAGAGCAGCAACAAATGATGCAGATCATCGCGCAGCAGCAAGTAGCAGCGCTCGCCAGGGAACAGGTTTGTCTATCTGTCAAGTGAAAATATAACACATTTTATTGTTTCAATTACATTCAAATTTCCACAGGACGAAATAAATTATTCTTACACTCATTATATACTCGCGTTAAACATACTTAATTGTTATTATTAGCCGTCTGGTTCAGATGAACCAAAAACCAAAATACGTTAATACCAGAAGGAACAATTATTAAAAAGACTGAATACCAAAATGACTGAAATGTGAAATGACTGATCTGTAATAAGCAATTTTTTTTATCTTTTTTGTGATTAAAATATAACATATTGGTAGGTAACGGCTCCGCGTTAAAATAAATATTCACGTGTGCAAAAGAGTTTTTTTCCTTTTTAAGATACCTACGGAATTCTAAAAAAGTTAAATTATTTAATTTTTAACAGGAAATGCAAGCTGGCTTAGGTTGGGCAAAGAAGAAGGGCTCAAACCCCATCACGACTGGACAGAGTTTAGCCGAGATTCAGGTTGGTATCCTTACAACATACGTATATACATATACTCATAAAAAAATGGAATATATTGTTTGTTAATTGTGTGTGAAGGCGGAGGCTCGCAAGCAAGCGTCTGCCGCGGCGGTTGCAGCAGCTGCACAAGCTATTGAAGAAGCCCAGGCTGCCGTGGCCGCCGCCCCACCTCCTACCAACCACGTGCCTTGGGGCAACACTCACAACGGAGGCAACGCAAGTATGCATTACCATCATCATATCAGCCCAATGACGTCCACTGCTGGACATACATTTTATCCGCTTCTTAAATCAATTAAGCGTGTGTAAAATAATGAATTAAGTGTAAACACTGCTACAATATATTAAGTTTCCGTATGATGTAGTTGTTGTATGTAATATTGCTTCATTTCAGTCGGTTTCTGGGACACTCAGCTGGAACAGTCTCAAAAACAAACTAAATCGGAAACGCCCAAGCCCGTAGATCAGGCTAAGGCTAAGAAGAAGCCGACTCTAATCATCATGCCCAAGAAAGAGACCTCGCCTGCTCTCGAGTTCGATAACTGGTGCACCGGTGTGCTCGTCTCGTGGAGTTCCAAGATTGATGGTGTGTACCTTATTTTTACTAATAAAGTAGCGTGGTGTTTAATTTGTGCGGCGGTTTATTGGCAACAATAAATAAGCTACCTTCAAGTATAAAGTTATTTGTCACTTTTATTTGTGTCGTATATTCTACTAAACGGTTGTAGTATTCGCTTGTTTGAATATTGATTATAATTGGCTCTAATAAATATGGTTTGTTTTCATTGCAGTGCCGACTTTCGTTGGTTTCCTGAAGGACATTGAATCACCTTACGAAGTTAAGGATTATGTCAAGTGCTATCTCGGCGATTCAAAGGAGACCAATGATTTCGCTCGCCAGTTCCTCGAGAGAAGGTGAGGTTGCATTTTAATTATCTTGTGACGTTAACGAACTACAGTAACAAAAACTTTGTAATATCTCCAAAACAACGACTTGTGTTTAAAGGTCTAAACTTCTCCGCGTTGGCATGGTGACGCCGTCTGATGACCTTTGCTCTCCGGCCATCGCTGTTAACCCGCGGACTACCTCTGGCTCTGACTACCAGGAAGTAAAGGGTAAGGGAAAGAAAACTAAGAAGAATAAGATGCTAAAAGTCGACGCGCGCATACTGGGATTCTCAGTGACCGCTGCCGAAGACCGCATCAATGTGGGCGACATCGACACCGTGTGAGCGGCCGTCACCCACCCCTCTCGTGTTCACTATAACTCGCCTTGTGATAACCCATCGGAGACATAAACACTTGTGTCGATACCTATTTTTAGACAACGACGCTCGATACCTTTCGCGCGTGTGCCTCGGGTTATTCGATGGCATCCATCGGATGACCCACCATGGGGCTCAACCGCCTCCTCGCACACTGTACCTCAGCCCGAATCAATAATACCTCACTTCCAATTTAAAAGCAATCAACTCTACATTTCGTAATATTAAGTAACTTATGGGTATTATTGAGTCGAGGCACACTATTACCACGTCAATTTCATCTCGGGGTACTTTTCTATACTGTGTAATCTGAACAGTGTTACCGAATTGTTTTAATGATAGTAGTTAAAGTGTAATTGTGTGATGTAATCAGCTAGTGTTTACGTTGAGCGTATAGCGGTAATCGTGCGGGTCTCGACAGCTAGTGCATAATAAACCACCTCAATATTGTGCCTTCAGAGTGCTCTGGCCGTTGAATAAAAGTGTCTTCTTTTAAGCGTTTATTTTGTATGTTTAATATTATTCTATGTTCGTATGTTAATCTGTTATACAAAATGTTCTTGGTAGTTGTGTGTGCAAATACGTGAAAGTAAACAAATGAAGTACGGGCGGCTCTTGTGATTAACGTCCCTGCATATATTATCTAGTCAATTTCTACAATATATAACACTCGTGATAACCCCCATAGATGAGATTTATAATGTGTACAATAAAGAGTTCGATATATACAAATTTATTAATGTTAATAGAAAATTTGACATAATCAGGATGAGATATTTAGAATGAACATGTCAATCAAAAGTTATCACAACTGTTTTTATCTTATGTATATTATGTAGAAGATATTTATTTACACTGCTTAACATATTTTATGAATTTGGTGTAGCATAAGAGTGGTATAATATTATAACCAGATTAATGTTTTAAAGAATATCCGTTAACTAATAATAGTAATAATCGTATTAAATGATTTCTTTGCATTTTAACATTGTGTAATGCTATATTAGAAGTCCAGAAGCATGGAAAGCTTACTTTGACATGTGCTCTTTGTACGGGTTTGACTCTTTTAATCGCTTTTCGAAGTTATTTTCTTATTTTTGTAAAATAATTTTTGATATGCATGGTTTTTATTTATAAAAGTATTTCTTTAGTAAATAGTTTTGGGCTCAGATATTTTTTTGTCCCTTCGAATTGGAGCGAGGCAAACTCGTACAAATAAAATAAATCGTGTTAAGAGTGGGATGACTAAATTACCATGTTAGCACAGTTTTATGTTGAGGAGCGGATGGCCCAAAGTTGTAAACATTCATTGCAATATTATTTCGTTGTTCTATACGGTTACACGTTGTCTAGGTAATGTAACGTCATGTAAAGTTTCGCACCTATTATTAGTTTTCTATTTCTTAAATATAAATGATTTATCTTATTTGTTTATAATTTTAGTTTAATGTTCGCCCTACTTGATAAGGATTTTAATAGTGTTTTATGTACATACTTTTAACATTATTATAACTGATATTATATTGTAGAATTTTTGTTTAAACTTTGTTTCCTATCGAGCATATTTTGTAGACGGTGTACGAACTTTCGGATTTTATTTCCTTTCTAGTATCTTATATGAGTTAACAATGCTATATTATCGACTTATGGGGGATTCTTACGTAGCCGGCTCTGTGTTTGCAACATTTTAATAATATAATCCCTTAGCGTGACGTTTGTATAATTTACACAAAATGTATGCATGCGTGTTATTCGTTAAATTTGAGTATGTTGACGACGTGTTTTTATCTAGGCATAATTGTGTTGTGTAATTGTTGCATGAATTGTGTAAGTGACTGATATAAAGCTAGGTATTTTATACGAAATGTAGGCTTGTCATCAGTTTCATTCTAACACCAATTGATAAGTTTGTAAAGACAATGCCATTGCTACAGTTGCTTGTTAGATATCCGTACCTTAAGACAATATTTATTATAATTGATTATGTAGATTCTAAATTTATGCATTTCTTATTAATTACGTAATATATATTTACCACATATTTGGAATTAATAATAATATTGCAATAACTAAATGTTTATGTAAGTGTAGGTGTAACACCATATTGATGGGCAGTCGCTTTGAGTAACGACTAATATCGGAACGTCGTGATTGTTGAATAATAGATAATTGTGGCATCACGTCTTGTTGATTTGTGAAGATGATGACGTGTTATATCTACTAATTAATTGTTTGTTAATTATCACAGAATCTATGCATGTATATATATATATATATTGTTACATGTTAATCGCTTCCTTGAATTTATCCAAAATGATTGTATTTGATTGCTAATCATAATGTGTTTGTTATTTATAGTAGCATGTTCTTTATTAGTAACAGTTAAAATTCATTTCTTGTAAAGCACAATTCGCCAATTTCAGTGTTGTGATTTAAAAGCCTACAAGTAATATACTGATTATTTATCGATTTACCATTATAATTATTTAATTGTACATACATAAGGTTTGTTCGTTTTAATTTAAATGTTACAGGGTATCCTGAGAATAATATTTCAAATTGCAATTGAAATTATTTTTGTATACAAAATAGTTTACATTCAATTTGCAATTGAAATTATTTTTATACTAAAATTATTTACATTATGTATTGAGTGCAATGTCTAATTTGAAGCTTTTACTTGGCCCCAAATTAATGTAGTGTTAGTTTATTAGCATATTTTATAAGTGAAGAACTTGTTTACTCGTTATTACAATGTTTGTCATTAATTTAACTATTTATTTACATGCCCACACTTACAGTGTTGGTTGTTATTCATATCAGAACATGTTAAACTGGATAGTTATATATCACAAGTATAGAAGAATCACAAGCTCGCTTAGGGGTGTCTTCTTTTGGCATAATCTTAAACAATAATTATGTAAATATGAGCAATTGTTCTCAGGCACCCTGTATTGAACAATTAAATAATTTAACTAAATATCCGCTGATGCATTTGGCTGAATATTAATGTAGTTTTTAAAATGTTAGTGAACCGTGCTCAAGCTCCGACAGTGCTTATCAGATTTATGTAGTTGAAAATAATAGTGTGGGACTACCGCGGTATACAACTCGACTGTTGCAGGCGCAGTTGAGCTCTTTCCGGTCTTGTGCTATCGTACATAGTTGGTTTGTGTTGACTTTGAACGTCCTTGCTACGGGCTACCCCCTCTTGGTGCCACCAAGTGGCTTAAAGGCACGTCATGGACGAAGAAACGGTCAGTAGCGAGTTCATTCTGATGGCAAGTGACTGAAATACCAACCGACGCCCGCTCCCATTGTTCAAAATTAACCCTTAGAACACGATAAAGGGGTATATCCTTACCACATTTTAGTTCCATATGACGTGGAAATAATGCTAATAAAATGATTTGTTTTAGAATCGTTTCTAGTTAATTAAAAACACCTTGTCTTCTACTCTTCATGCGTTGACACTTCCGAACTGAATTAAATTCGTGGATAAATTTGATGTGTATTGAACTGAATTTGTTAACATTGTCAATGTATGAGGACCCTCGTCTTGTTAATATCGATGTTGTTTGACACTCTGTCCTGGGCTGTCCACAGAGAGTGTGGCGTCCGGTACGCTCAGCAATAGTTGTCCTTACGTTAGGTAGCAGTCGCCGCAAGTAGTTCGCTCTTCCACTTAAGGACCGGTGGTTGTTTAATTATTCAGTATTTAAGTCGTAAGCTATTTGGATCAATATTCAATTTTGATAAATCATATTTGTTTCTAATTTATTTTGGCGTTAACGTAACATCCTTCCATGTAAAGTCGAGGTCTTCCATGAAACAGAAATGTTTTCGATAACAATGTGATTTTTCTGTAATGAGAACATTTCTAAGAAAGAGACCTTACGTTCGCGCCACTCGGTCCTTATACCTCAAGCTACTGGCGGTGGATTGGCCGTATTTAGGCTACCTGCAATAAAGTCAAATTGTCCTAAACAACCTTTGCCTAGCATCTCTTTTAGGGATGATAATGAAGCAATAAGTGTACTGAAGTTTGTAATATTAAATGTTAAATGTTTCGACTATTATATGGAAGAGTATGTTATACTATATGGAAGACGTGTAAATATTAAAATAGTTTTAAAAAATAAATTAATGATCACTGAATCTTGCTGTTTGATTTTTTATCTGCTTTTGATTTTTCTCCACTATACCTACCTAAACTAACAATTTACAAAATATGCTTTTAAGTAGGTATTATGTACCGTATACAGGAACTCTCAATTATTATACTTTAGTCTCTAACTTTGTTGGTAAGCGCCTTAGCTCAGAGACACTAATCGTACCAGAAAATTATATTAAGGCCTTCGCACACAAGACTGCCCTTGACTCTCGTACTTCTAGCTCACGATCCGAATACGGTGTACGTACGGTACCTACACCATTTTAGAGCGTATTTACATCCAAAGTGGCAACATCGCAATTAATTAGTGTCATATTTCGTGGTATTTAATTTTTAAATTGATCTTATGTCTGCAACAATTTTTAGAATTACTGACGAATGCATCGAGATTGAGGGCCTATCTTTTAAATCCTTGTGAAATTAGTAAAAACTTAGGGCAAAGGGGGTATGACCAATGATATTGTATGTCCTTTTTTAACATGCAATATCATTGGGCATGACACTTTCAGAATTTCTTTGACTGTTTATACTGATGAACGGCGACGCGACGTCATGTGCCGTCGCAATTTAGTGTCAATTTCGAGGTTTTCAATTTTTATTTAATCGGAGCTATATGTATAGGTACCTACCTAATACACTTTTTAGAAATAAGTGAAAAGTAGGTATGTTTTAAGAGATCATTGCATTTACAGTAGGTACCTACTATTTATTATAAATATGCAAATAGTAAGGTACCTCATCATCAGCCTGTACTAGTCCACTGCTGGACATAGGCCTCTCCAATTGCACGCCATTGAGTACGATTTGCAGCCACTCTCATCCAGCGTTTGCCAGCCACCCTGCGAAAATCGTCACTCCACCTAGACTGGGGGCGTCCTACACTACGCTTGCCGAGACGAGGTCTCCACTCTAAAACCCGTTTTCCCCATCGGTTGTCTGTTCTACGAGTGATGTGGCCTGCCCACTGCCACTTCAGCTTGCTTATACGGTGGTCTATGTCGACGACTTTGGTTCTCTGCCGAATCACCTCGTTACGAATTCGATCCTTCAGAAAAACTCCGAGCATAGCCCTTTCCATAGCTCGCTGAGCGACCTTAAACCGGTGGATCAGGCCTGTGAGTGTTCATGTTTCGGCACCGTATGTCATCACTGGTAGGACGCACTGGTTATATACCTTCGTCTTCAGGCTTTGTGGAATCGACGACGTAAAGACCCGACGTAATTTCCCAAACGCTGCCCAGCCCAGCTGTATTCTTCTATTGATCTCTTTCTCAAAGTTGTTTCTACCCAACTGCAGAACTTGCCCAAGGTAAACATATTCCTGAACAATTTCGAGAAAGGTGTTATGTACTGCTATCGGTCCCGGAATACAGTGTTCATTGAATATGATCTTGGTTTTATCCAAGTTCATTCTAAGACCGATGCGTTGGGAAGAATCAGCTAGGCCGTGCAGCATATTTTGTAAATCCTGCAACGATTCTGCCATAATGACAATGTCGTCCGCAAATCGCAAGTGTGAGATGTGCTCGCCGTTGATGTTCATACCACGTCCTTTCCATTCCAGCGACTTGAACGTATCCTCTAATGCGTTCGTAAACAGATTCGGGGATATTACATCCCCTTGTCTCACGCCTCTGTGTAAGGGGATATGTTTAGTTTTCTGATTTTTACAGTCATGTCCTTCTTCAAACGAGGTTTAAAAAAAGCTATCCTCTCAAGGTAGGCAGCGGCTTGGCAGCAGCGCCCTAGCATTGCCAACGTCTATGTGCGGCGGTAACCACTTACCATCAGGTGGGCTGTCTGCTCGTTTGCCACTTTAGGCGATAAAAAAATCCATACAGGCTGGCCTGCGGGTTGGTAATCAGACATACACTTAGAATTTCTTCTCTGTGTGTGGGTTTCCTCACGATGATTTCCTTCACCGTTAGCAGATGGTAAGTCACTTGGCTAGTACATAGGTATAAATTCCACAAAGTGGAACCACATTGGTAACTGCCGGTGGGGATCGAACTCGGATCGCGTGATTTGTACGCCGGTCCCTTATCCATTCAGCCACCATCGCTTTTTTTATTGTGTAACTAACCCAAATTTAAAAAAAAACACCATCCTGTTAACTATGGCCTTGCCGGCTGTTACTGAATTTTCTTCTTTATTATCCTTTTCAGAAAATTCTTTCGACTTAAATTTATACAAGCAAGTACTTACCTAGGTAAGTTTAATATTGTGTAACCACCCAAATTATGAAAAAGTATAAATAAAAAATACCAACCTGTTAACTATGGCCTTTCCAGCTGTTAGCCAACTTTCTTGTTTAATATCCTTTTCAGAAAATTCTTTCGGCTTAAACTTATACAAACAAGCAAGTTTATGTATCTACATTTATATTTTCACCACCTCAGAAACAAATATATCAATTATTGCTATGGCATTTTAGAAATCGTAGCAATATTTATGTAGGCGACGTTCTCGCCAGGCAGATAGCGTGCAACTGGTGTGGGCAGCGTCGGCGCGGCGGCGGCGGCGCGGCGTGAAAAATAAAAAAATAAACAAAACGCTAGCCACGCTGACGGCGCGGCGACGCGACGCGACCGTGACGTGTGTCTGTGTACGAACCTCCACAAATTTAATCGTCAGGTTTCGAAAAATTTGCGTGGCTTTGTATATAGTCTAATAAATAATACCTAGATAGTCGCGTCAATGAAGCTTTTTCCTCGGAAGTCTTCAGGAATAGCACCATTTTGAAGATTCTTGTTTTAAAATTTTCGTTTTTTAATGTTATCTATTTAATATCAGAAACCTCATGAAGCGGGAAAACATTATTCATTAACTTTGATACAAAAAACTCAGTTTTATTCCGATTTAAAAAATAAAATTCTTTGCACAATAATTACCTGCCCACAACGGAACGGAGACGGTATAAAGGGCGTCACAGACGGTGAAAATGCTATAATATTAAATCTTAAGATACCTTGATATAATATATTATAGCATCTTAAGGTATCTCACACGGTTAAGTTACTATATTATATCCGTTCGAATCATTCTCTCTTGACTAGTACAGGCGTCAAACGTACATTTCGTCACTGAAACTATATAGGTACATGGTGATCTAAAATGAATACGGCCGTACTATTAGATTTATTAGACAATAACTTTTCTTTACATTTCTTTTTTCTTTTTCTTTTTTTAAAGACAACGCCCGCACTAGGGAACAAGCCCTGTGTCGCGGGGAGCTTTACAAACATGAAATTAACGGACACAAAGTACACCCAGACTAGAAACAAATATCTATGAATCACACAAATATTTGTCTCGTGTGGGAATCGAACCCACGTCACCCTCAGCACGGCGATGTAGTGGCGAGGCGACCACCTTAACCACTGCGCCACGGTGACAGTCTAATTTAATAGGTACACAATGATTATTAAATAATTATTCATTGGATTTGTCATTATTTACTTCCTTCATATTCATAGAGAGTCATTCTTTGCCATAGAGTTCTTCACTTCGCGCAATCTTTGAGTATATTGCTTAGTTGATGACATTGTTTTTTAGTTTTGTCACGAAACTACATTTTAATGCACTTCACTGCGTTCACTATTCAACTATTCATAGCCAGAACAATAGTGAATTAAAAAAACCAAGATTCAGTAACTACTTACTTATTCATTTAATTTTTCATAATAATATAAAAAAAGGCACTTTTGTAAATAGAACGCTCACGAACGTAATTATACTCTAATTCATTAATTCAATAACAAATGTGTGCCCTACGAGCTATTTTTAACAGTTGTTTTCCCTCAAACGTATAAATAAATATAAGGCCATTTCGGATAATCGTATCCGTATTCGATTCGGAAATACGCACGGGCGCGTTTTTTTTTAATATAAAATATTTATTGTGGTATGTTTAGTTTGTTTAGAAACAGAGCTAAAATCCTGAAAAAGGAAGCTACACACGCCCTGCACCCCAAATTCTGTGCACACTCTGTATAAGGGTCTTGCTATATATTTTGGATCTTAAGATGCCATCTTAAGATGATATTTTCCATGTTAAGATATATTTCGTATCTTAACAATGATATTTCGATATCGCTCGACATCTTAAGATACTGTAATATGAAAATATTTATTAACTTAACTGTGTGTGATGGTTCATAGAAAATGTATAGTGAGCGATATTGTATCTTATAGCATCTTCACCCTATGTGACGCCCTTAAATTTAATTGTGTTTGGGGTGAGAGGTTGTGTGTAAGAATGTTTATTGTGTGTTCCTGAATATTCTCATTTATTTCTGAAACGGTTTGGCCGATTTAAATGCGGTTTTCTGTAAAGTGTGTGTGATTCTTTGGCGATGGTTATTAGGTTGGTGTTATATTAATAGCTCGCTATTTTATATCTCTAAAACGATTAGATCGATTTTGATACGGTTATACTTAGTATTTGTGATTCGCCGAGGATGGTTGTTGTTATTGTATTTAATCGATAGGGGGCGCTGCAATAGACTACTAGGTATGTAATTCTAAAACGGTCGTATTTTCTATTAATAATTTTTTATTTGTAATTACATGAACACGTATTGTTCCTAAAAAGTATTGTAACCATAGACCTAGGATCCGCGCGCTAAATATGATTGTAACTAACTGAATATTACAATAAGTTGATTTCAGTTTTGTTGAACAGATTGTGGTGTCAACTGGGTGTGCTCGTAATTTTAGGAAAATACATAATTATCGAAATCCTGCTCGTGCGATAGATGGCGCTGGGCTATTGTCCAAACCCAAGGAACCTAATATATCTCCTAGATATAAGTTCCTTGTCCAAACCTCCAAACATAGACCAAGGATACTAGGGCTATATAATTTGGGCAAATTTTCTATCGTCAGATAACTTTTACCTGGAGAATGAAATTGACATTTGACTGATTTTGTATAGAAAAACTGTCAAAAATTGTGATTTATTCCTCGAAAATCGGCGGTATACTAAATCTATGCCCCCAAATGTCATTTGCCTTAAGGTGTCTGCCCACTTATCGTAATATAGCATGACCGTGATAGGAACATATCAGGCGCGTAAAGAAGCACAATACGTTCTACTATGCTCACTGAAACGGATCGAATGCAGTCTGTTCCTATGCTGTATGCTACCCGTGTGACAATAATAATATTATTGTACCACATTTACACAGCGCCATCAAGTCCCAAATTAAGCAATTATATTTGCTTGTGTTGTGGGTTCTAAACAACTGATAGGTATACTACTTAAAATACATTTTTTTTTTGTAAATACATACATATTATAGATAAATTATACCCAGACACAGAACAAACCTTTATGCTCATCACACAAAGATTTGTTCTGGGTGGGGATCGAACTCACGACCTCCGGTTTAGCTGTCAGGGTCACTAACCACTAGACCAATAGGCCAGTCAATGCTGAGTGATGACCGTAGGCAAGCCGTATAATGCCTGTATGTAACGTCAAACCGATAGAAATCCCGCGTGCAGTCTCTCAATAGGGTAGTATTGAGAGACTGCACGCGGGATTTCTATCGGTTTTTATCGGTATTTCTACCTCAATGGAATTTGCAAACAAACAACGAAAATTTGCTCGGTTTTTATATATTATAAAAGGTTATATGGCTATTATCTTCATTATTTATATCCTTCTTTGTTCGTAACAGGTATGGTGGGTCTCGACACTATGTTGCGGCGGAAGTATGCTTTAATGTTACATTATATTTTTTTGTTAAACAACAAAGTTGATGATGCCAATACGTTCTCGCGCTGCTCGTTATCGGCGCCGAACCAGTACACTTGGTTGCGCACGCGCTCCTTACTTGCTGCACCTGTGGTAAGAACGTGCACCGCTCAATATGCACCCACTAGGCAGGCGATTTCGCTGCTCAATTCTTTGATTGCTCAGTATCCAGATGTCGACATATTTACTTACAAATTGTCATTATTCTGTATGTGTATTAGGGTTCATGATTTCTCGGGCTTTTCAATTTCTCGGGTCTCGAGAATTCTCGAGGCTAATTTCTCGGGTCTTCTCGGGTTGTCGAGAAATTTACATTTACGTACGTTTTCTCATATTATTTGGTTCCAATAACGTCAAAAAATTCAGTGGTTTACCTTAAATAAAAGTATCAAATTAATTATAAAGCTTTTATTGATTATTTTCAAAAACATTAATTTTATGAATAAGCTAATTAACTTTTTTTAACAAAATACAGAAATAATATTATTCAGACTCATAATTATAATGACACAGCACCATTTTTAGCTGGTTAGAGTGCAGGAGACAGAAATCTATAGCAAACGCAATTCAAATATAATATGCACTTGGAGTAATATGTGATACACACACACACACACATTACACAACTGGCAATATTAGTCTCACAAATTTAAAATGACACATTAATTAATTTCAAATTACTTACATAATAAAAACATATCAGAATAATTAAAAACTAAGCTTGTGTGTTGTTGTTTTACAAACATAGGAAATATAATTAGACTAAGTAGGTAGTATAATTAATGTATCGTTAGTTATTTTTATGTATTAAAGTTTGACTAAAAAATAATAGAAAAGAACAGATATGTAGGTACTAGTAAAATTTAAGATCATATTTAGATTATATTATTGATAAAAATAATATGAATAATAAAGCCATGATGTGTCAATAAAAGTCAATAAAACACTCACTACGTAAACTATACTCTGCTATATAATAGTCGAAACACGAAAGAACGTGTAAAAACGACGCCGCAGAGCGCTTGCAGCGAGATCAAAGGGTGCCGCTGCGCTTTGGCCCGCGCCACCACGCAACACAACAAACGGCGATTTAATTTCTATATAGGTACATGATTTCTCGAGTTCTCGATTTTTCTCGAGCTTGATTTCCCGGGAACAAAGCCCAACGATTTCCCGGGAATTCTCGAGCCGAGAATTCCGAGAATAAACCCTAATGTGTATATACAAATTAGTAACAGTTTAAAATGTTACCTGTGGCTTACTATACGTAAGTGTAAGTGTAGTGTGCAATTATATAAATAAATAAAGCTACCAGTGTTGCGTGGACGTTTCAAAGTGCTGTAACTGTCATAATACGCGGTTTATAACAGTAGGTATACTCACCGTTTTGCCGCCTGCGCTCACGACGCGTGTCAAGCACGGAACGTATTGGCACCGGCTAAATATTCTCGTCGACTATTGTTGACACTCCGTCCATGGCACCCCCTACGGTGGTGGTCGGTGACAAAACGGTTTAGTGGGCGTAGTTTCATACTTTTCAATACAAAGAATATTTTTTGCCTGACACGTACCTATTACTCTGCATACCATGAACGTACGGTGTAGTGAGAAGAAGGCTTTACCTTAATGTCTACTATCGTCTGGAAAAACAAAAGATTATCGCCCTATTTTTAAATAAAACTACCTATTTTATTTTTTGGCATTACATAAGATATTTTTAGTAGATATATAAAATTAAATTATCTGAAATATGTACCCAAGCATATATTATAGGTAAGAAGGATTGGCTTAAAAAGAAATAACAAAATCGTATTCTGAATGGCGGCGGAAGAGGCAGATTTGAATAAACAAAAAGAGAACATTTCTAGAATGATTAGTAAATACATGCAACAGCGCAATGGCGGTGCTACTTTGGACGACATTATGCACCATTTACGCAAGAAATGTGGAGTAATGTCAAAGACACATAGTAGCATGGTGATATCGATACTAAAGGACGCAGAAATACACGATAAAAATGTATTGGATAAGAAAAAAAATACTCCACCTTTCAATCGTCTGGAAGACATCTGTCCTCGATGCCGTCGTCTACGTCGGCTTTACCTCCGGACGATACAACGCAGACAATCTCAACGGCGCAGAAAGAGTTATCGTGACGTATACTTAAAAAAATTTAAAAAACCTGAACCAAAAAGGGTCAAGAAGCGTAAGAAAGCACGTCGTCGTCATCATATCAGCCCAATGCTGTCCGCTGTTAAACATAGGCCTCGCCTAAGAAAGCATTTAAATACCTATAACTGTGGCCACGCTCAATCATCAGAATTCTAATCAATAACGTACCTATTGCTGTCTCGCATACGCACATCTATTCGCTTGTTTTAAATAAAAAGATCTACATATTGAATTGTAATTATATTGCAGTATCTACAATAGATATTGGATCCTAATAAAACATACAGTACTTGATGTCCTGAATTTAAGACTTATTTAATCATCAGCAACCCATTAAGTCCCACTGCTGGGCTCGGGTCACCTCTCCTCTAACTAGAGAGCTGAGAGGGTTTAGGCCATACTCACGCTGACCTAGTGCGGGTTGGTGGATCAGACATACTCATAAAATTTCTTCTAGGGTATGTGGGTTTCCTCACAATGTTTTCCTTCACCGTTAGCAGTTGGTAAGTCTCTTGACTAGTAGGTATAAATATAAATTCCACATATAAATTCCACAAAGTGGAATCCACATTGGTACTGCCAGGATTGAACTCGGACCGCGTGATTTGCACGCCGGTCCCTTATCCAATCAGCTACCATCGCCTAATAATACACCCTCCTAACTCGTTAATTTCCTAAGAGTATAGTTCTTTTTGCAAGCTTTTAAGATTATTACACCCTAGCGCGATCTTTAAGAGAGATTTTTGGACCACATATAGCCGCACCGCGCCGCACTGTCCTATGTTTCTATCCTTTTCTGTCACTTAGGACTGTCATTTAACTGAGCGAGAAAGAGAGCGCAATGCGACCGCACGCAACTGAATCGATGAGGCGCCCAGCAACACGGACGAAATGCGATCGTGTCCGCGGAGGCGGCGGAACGCAGACGCGCGCGACTGCATGTTGGCGCGTGCGGCCGCCTGCTGGAGTAACCGATTCATATAGACTTGAAAATAAATATAATTTAAAGGTGTGCGTGGGGAATGAGTCCCTTTTTAAAAGTTCAATAGATTTTTACGAAATCAAGGAATGATTTAGGAAATAATTGTGTGAATTTCATGACGAAGTTAAACAATTTGTGAAATCTACGAAGAGATACCTAGTACCTAGTGATCAAAAAACTAGAACACTCAATCTTCAAAGTTTCAAAATATGCTACATATGGTTTTAATATTATTATGTGGTATAATTGTGTTGAATTCGTGAAAACTATTCACAAAAATATTCAATCGAAATCAACGGTTTATTAGGTTTCTATGGTGCGTGCAGACTGAGTGTTCCAAAAACCTTAGTCTAACTAATTTTTTTAAATTCTTAGTATGTTGTGTAACGCAGATTCATATTGTGACACATAATCGAACTACTGGTAGGACTAGATGGAATAAAGGATCAGTATTTGTGAAAAGCAGTTTAAGATTTTTATTTAATAAACCCTTTTTTGTTTATAATTAGATTCAATATGTAGTCAATAGGTACTTTATTTCCATTTAGATCACATACATGATACTTTATTAAGCGACGGGTACAGTTTATAATATGTTACGGGTCACTCACGGGACTACCGAAGTACCGAAATATGTCTATACATCTGACGTTAGTTTTAATAATAAATTTATTATGAATGTCATTATATAAATTGTAATCTATTTGTTGTTACTCTGTGACCCAACAACTTGCTGTTAGTGCAGCGTCTTCTCGATGATTCAGTCCAGCCGGTAAAGTGTGATTATCAGGATCCTGTGATTTTAGCAGGATTAAATTGTAACATCTTGTATCATGTTGAGTCAGAAGCATTAACCTGCAGTCATTCTAATTAAACTACATACATGAAATAAATAAATTATAAAACCATTTCATATAATTAAAATAATAACAAAAAAAATTTACAAAAAAAAATTATACAAATTTACGTAGTATAAAGTAGAATTTACGTAGTATCGTAGTGCTTGCGTGGTATTGGCGAAAGATACTTGTAGAACAAATACAGTGTGGATTCTTTTTGATTGACATTTTAGTTTCTCCGCGTGCTATTACGACGACGATTCCTGGGCTGATTGCAACTGCAACTTGAGGAACTGATGCTGTTACGTTGTCGCCTTGTTCGTCCTCGTTGGGTCATGACACCACGGGTTAGATTCGGAAAATATAGCTCACCCTGTTGTACTAAGAAGCCCAACACTGCACCTCGATTCAGTATATGCTGAGCTCTATCTTTTAATATATCTTCGCGCCACACGTTGCCAAATTTGTCCTTCAAATAATTGGTGATATCTTCCGCCGCCACCCCACTCGATTTTTCACCAAACAGTCTACAAAAAGTGTTGATGACCAATTTGGCTGTGTAATGTTCCTGTTCTTTTATCTTTTCTTCTTCATTCTCACGATCTTCACTGTCTTCTTCATCCTCATTTCCTTTATTTTCCTTGTCTACCTCCATTGTACCTTTCAATTTCCTCTTTTAGTCCAGTTAACGAATGATCTAAAAAGGGGTGTAAAGTGCGTAAAAAGGAACCTAAGTGATTTCTTCGATAACTTGTTTAGGGTGCTTAGGAAGTGAATATACTAAAAGTCCTCACGTCTTGGAGATGAGCCGGAGTTAGGGGACGGGGTAAAGGGCCGGAGTTGGGGGACGGGGTAGAGGTAACATTTCTGAGTCTTTGGCTTAAACTCAGAAACGGTGCGTTCTAAGAAAAAACATTCTGCTACTTAACGAAAGCATATTAATTTGTCTACAACTTTAGCGCTGCACCTACCGTTTTTGAGATATGGCGCACATAGAGCTAATAATATATAACTTTGAGCCTCGATAAATTATCCATCCTAAAAACTAAAAAACTATATATCCATGATTTTTTTTCAAAGTACTCGTTAAGGCAAGTCAATTGAGCCCAAACTCGATGGGCTTGCGTCATTTGAAGACCGAGTTCCCGTAGCTAGGTTCCAGGTTCCATCATCAGATCTACTCCAATTTTTAAAAATATTGCAATGCATCCGATTTATTTGTGCATCGCAAATTTAATCTTAAATCGGACATCATTAAGTAAGTTAAATTTATATTGCAAAACTTGATGATATACAGTCACCGGGACAGATGGATAAAAATAAAAATTAATAAAATATTATTAATTACCTATATATTAAATCAATCAATAAACAATGCAAATTATTTATAATCATGGATTTACTGCTTTTTAGTAACTTTTTAGGATGGATTAATTATTTACCGAGGCACAAGGTTCGTGCTCTGTGCGCCATATCTCTAAAACGGTTGGGAATTTGAAAAGTACGAAGAAGAACGAAAGAACGTAAAGAAGTGTACAACACTAAATTTGTAGACGATTTGATAAGCTTTCGTTAAGTACAAGGATTTTTTACCTACAACGCACCGTTTCTAAGTTATAAGCCAGAAACTCAAAAATGATACCTTAACTCCCTCCCCCACTCCAGCTCACCTCCGAGACGTCAGCACTTTTAGTATGTTCACTTCCCAAGCACTCTTAACAAGTTTTCAAAGAAATCGCCTAGGTTCCTTTTCACGCACTCTATAAAACTCTTTTATTACTAAACTATTTAATAATTCGTTACTTATATAACAATAACAGTGATGTACCAAAGCTGTTCTTAGTTCACACATACATTTGGAAAACTTGAATTTTTCTTATGAATTTGTTCTGGATTTTTTCTTTTTGGTTAATTTTTTCATCTAGATATGTCATTCAAATTAAACCATAGACAAATGGACGGAAAAGGAATCTAGGACTGCCTACGACCTTCTTGGGACCGAGTACCTTTTACCCTGTAATTTGTATGTTGTATTAAATTGATTTATATAACTCCTAAAACTAAACCTTCTTGTAATATAAGTTCCATATTACATGCGGTTAACTATAGGAAATGCCGGCGCCTCAGCTGTAAAAATACATGGCACAGCTTATTTCCAACGCACTTTGTCCGATGCTAAATTCTGCACTAGTTTTAAATTAACGTAAAAGCTCCTATTAACGACCCCCTAAAATGTGACTCTATTAACGATCCAATTTTTAAATCACTCATATTGGACATAAAATAGAGTTTCAGAAATGTCATACCTTAAAAATTAGTTACGTATTTTTGTTGGCCACCAAAAAGAGTAAAGTTTGTGTGTTTAAATAGCCAGTGAAAGAAATAATTTGAATGTTAATGGGACGCGCCCGAAGCGGACGCACATTTCATAGTGTCGCGTCTCCAGCCACGTAAGTACACCTAAATATTACTTAAGGAAAATAACACACTAAAAATGGATTTGTCTTCTTGTTATCACATTACAACTGTAACGTATATATTCTTTTTCTAAACTAACTCTTAATATAATACTTTTTATTGGTTTTTGTGTTATAAAATCATGTTTTAATTTAAGGCGGTAATACAATCCAAATTTCAAAACTTGATTCTAATAACGACCCATGGCGTTGTTAAAAATTTTGAGAACATTTAGTATTTTAAAATAATATCAATTATAAACTACCTCATTTGATTTTATTGTTTTCTTGTTCAGTTCTTAAAATTATTTTACATCGTTAGATCTATTAACGACAAAGCTATTTCTTAAAGATTTTGTGTAAAACTCGATTCAACGTTAGACAATATCCCTATTATTATAATGGGTCGCTAATAGACCTTCATACTTGATTCTATTACCGACTCACAACTGTGACGATATTTTTGGTGATATAGTACACAAAAATAAAATGTATATTTTTGAACAATTTGGCTTATTTCTTGCATACGTGACGTTTTGAGAGATTTTGTCACAGGACATATTATTAATGTAAAATAATATTTGCTATCCAGTTTCAGTCATGCTTCATGGCATTGGCTATATTTCATTTGTTTTCAAATCAAATAAAAATGGCGGGACGGAATGCGGGCCATGTAACTTATATCTCTATCTATATCTCTTTAAAGATTGTGTTCTTTTATAGAATCATGGAGCCGTAGAAGCGCAAGCAGTACGCCTCTGCTCAACTAGAAACTGCGCTTCTAGCTATAAATGAAGGGACCAGCATATACGAAGCTTCAAAAACCTATGGCATACCGAGGATAACTCTGCGTGCCAAGAGAAATAATAAATATATATTATTATATATATATAATTATATTTTAATTATATATATATATATCACTAAAATAACAAAAAATAAGTGCTCTAAGCGTTGCAATAAATAATTATGTTCATATTGTGATAATGTTGATCTCATAACTATTGTTGTTATATAATAAATGCCTTAAAAACTATTTTTTTTTATTTAATAGTATAGAAGAAATGACAAATTCGTACCGGTCGGTAAAAGAAGTAGAAAAATCGTTAATAGAATCTTGCCGCATTCTATGGGTCGGTAATAGAATCAACTACTCTTTTGGATTAAATAATTATTTAGTAATTATTGTGTTATTGAATATTGAATTTAAGTACTGAATTGCAAAGAATACTTCGTTGAGATTAATTATAAATTATAACATCTTTCCTAACATAACAGCTTATATCTATTTTTTTAAAGTGAATCCTAAGACTCCTAAAACTGGCGGTAATAGGAGCTTTTACGTTACCTAATGGAACTAAGTTGTATACCGTCAACGATTTTTGGAAAATAATGATTCTTACTTTTAAACATTTAAATAAATTAAATACCTATTAGATAGGCAGAGAAGTGGCGAGAAATTGTAAGCAGCGGAAGCATCATAGGTATTTCCCCAATCCATAAATTACGACATGACTACCACGACTGCTCTGGCAAGAGTGTAGCGACAAAGAAGAAGATACATTTTCCATTCTTATTTTTTGTTTGTATTGCCTTCTGTTTTTACTCGACTGCCAAAAAGGAGTGTAATATTTTTCACGCGGATGTATGTATGTATGTCGACATATCTGTTGCATTGTGACCTTCTGTAGCATAAACGGCTTGGCTGATTTTAAAGTGTGAGGTGTCATTAGATTTGTATTTTCCCCGAGTGCCATAGGCTATGTGACGTCAACAAAAAACCAATATGGCGGCCGTAAACTGTCAAAACAGACGTTTTTTTAGTGCTATCGCAATATGGGCATCAGATGAAAGCTAATTAATAGCCTATAATTCAATTATATATGCACTAACAATTGCCCGGCTCTACTTGTCTCTTGTAACCAAAATAGCTTGACCGATTTTGAAGTGCAAGGTATTATAATATTCGTATTCATCCCCGAATCTTTATATCTATACTAATATTATAAAGCTGAAGAGTGTATTTGTTTGTAGGCTATATAACATCATACCGTTATTTTACCGTTGCGTTAATTATAAATAAATAAATACTACGGCGTGCGAGGTTTCGCTGCCATCGTTCTTTGTTGGCTAAACAAAGAACGATGGCAGCGAAACCTAACCTATAGTACTGTAGTTTGTTTGAACACACTAATTTCAGGAACTAACTTCTAAATAAAAAAACTCTTTTAGTGTTGGACGGCTAAAGCTATTAGTTTGTAATACTAAAACTCATTTAAAACTACTGTGTGGTATTCTGCTGCGTCAATTTACATGCTACTTCTATCCAAATTTTATTGTAACTCACAAACTATCTTTCGATTAAAAAGGCTGGCCTGCTCATCTCATGGCTCTACTCTGCCAGCGAACTAGTCGTAGGCAAATTGGCTGGCACTACTTTTTTCAAATTATATTTGTTACTTTCTGAACTTGTGTTACTTTGTACTTAACCTAAATAAATATTGTTTCTTACTTTCAAGATATGTTTATAGATGTAAGATTTATTTCTTTCAAGATATTATGTGGCATATTAACGCTCTCCCTGAAAACTAGCATAATTACCACAGAACAGAAATGTAATTATGAATTTACTCAAGTTTGTATATATAAAATCTCTTTTCAAACGTAGTGATTAAATACTTTTTGCTCATTTTGATATAGTACTTTACTCTTTGACTGTCATATAATTCGACATCAAATGTTTTGAAATAGTGGCTTTATACAAGTGTGGAATCGTATACATACTCTAGATAAATCGTAGTGGTAATATCTCTCTTTGTTTCTAGACATTGCAAATATTTTAAGTATTTTATAACTCGCTTACTACTTATGTGGTAATTGCTATACATTAAACAGATGTTTGTGAATTAGTCTATACCAGAATAAAATTAGAATTGCGGTGTGATAACTACACAAAAGTCACGATGGCTGGATCGAAAGATAATAATGAATCAAATGAAAATTACTTTGGTAAGTTAGTTTTCGAATATTTATCGAAGAAGAAGAATGGTGTGACGAAAACTGGTATATTGCAATATGTTCGCGCGCACTGCAAAAAAGAACCAAAGGAGCTTAATGAGACCATAATGAGGATTTTAGAAGAGGGAACAGCTCTTGGATTTTTGGAACGGAAGATTTCGTATCCTCGCCGCCGTCATCGCTCGTTTTTCAATTACAATAGCGGCAAAATTAATAAGCGCTCATATTATTAATTTGTCTAATCTGCATTCGTAATTTTTGTCTCTACGTTACCCATCTGATTATTGTTTTTTTTTGTTAACTTGTTACTTGGTAAAAAGGTAAATAAAACAATAATATATATCGTCAATAAGATGTAAGTATATTTGTGGAATAAGTGTTATATAATTTCACATGCATTGATTACATTGGATACATCAGACAAACATTTAAATGTAGTAAATACTTATAATGTTAACATGGGAACAATGTATTTATTCTTGAGATCAAAAACATCAAAACTAATTCTAATTTAACAACACTGAATCTGTTCTATTGGATTATATATTCTCGTAATACATAAACTTGTATTTAATTTACTAAATACCTATCCCACATGATATTTGTAAGATAATATGTTAGGATTATAATATATTATGTATGTTAAATTTAAGCTCCCAATAGTCTCTTGATTGTGTATCCAGGTACTGCATACACCAGCATAAAGATCATCAATGCAACTAGGATGATAACAGACACCCTCAAGATAGTCCATTTGTAGTTATGCCAGACGATGTAGCGAATGGATTTCAATGGGTTTAAGAACCACATAAACGAAGCATCAGGGCGACTGAAAACAGATAATATATCTTTGAGACACAACAAGAAAAAGTTACCGTCATGGTGCTCCGCCTTTTTCCCCAAAGGGGTAGGCAGATGTGCTTTACACCCATAGTTCGCTACAGGGGCGGACCATGAGTTTGTGGGGCCCTGGGCTGTTACTACACGGGAACCCCAAGGGGACCACACATTCACACAGCGCCATCTAGTCCCAAAGTAAGCAATTATATTTGCTTGTGTTATGGGTACTAAACAACTGATATACTACTTAAATACATTTTTTTTTGTAAATACTAACTGTAAATATCTAATATAGATAAATTACACCCAGAACAAACCTTTGTGCTCATCACACAAAGATTTGTCCTGGGTGGGGATCGAACCCACGACCTCCGGCTTAGCAGTCAGGGTCACCAACCACTAGACCAACAGGCCAGTCAATTAAATGCTATTAAAAAAAACCAGCCAAATGTAAAATACTTATCATCATCATCTCAGCCTATTGCATATAAAGTACTTGTATAATTATAAAAAGTAAAATATATAATTTAATAAATATTTTATAAACTTAACCATAGGTATGATTTTTTTTATTCACAATGGTTTTTATTGGGACTGGGGGCCCCGGGCTGCAGCCCCTATAGCCCCTACATAGATCCGCCCCTGGTACGCTAGCTATGTTACGGTTGGGTGACGTCTAACTGCTCTTGCATTTTGCATTTTCTTACGTTTCTATCCCTACTTGTCACTTAGAATCGTCATTTAGGCACTTCAAATACAGTGAGATTGAGAGCGGAGGGAGTGCGCCCGCATGCGACGGAATCACGTCATGCTGCCCAGATACCAGACATTATTTTTTGTAAATTCATCTCACCATAAAATTGTACGCAATCTGTACATAGGTACCACTGTATCAACGAGGCTTTTGTACTCACTTGGGCTTATCCAGTGGGTCCGGTTCATTACGTCCCAGACCAGCTGGTACTTTTTCAGCTTCTTCACGCGTTAGAAGATGTATTTCAGCTTCTACCTTTCCCGTCAATTCCATTTCTTCTGTATCACGCTTTATGTAGAATGGCCACCAACCCTTGACGCGTTTTTGTTTAAAAATGTTCACCATTGGAACAGATCCATCGCTTCTCAGCATATCCAGTGTACATAACTTGGAAGACTTTGCACCACGTGGGAATCTATTAAGATCTAATGTTATGGCTCCTGCAAAAGAGACATTGATTACATTCTTTACATTCTAGGCCTTTCTGAGTCAATGATGAGGTCGTTGGCTCATCTCATCACTTTGTGGATACAAATTATTGTGTGCAAAATAAAATATAACGGTAGCAACTGCACAGTGGTAAGTTATCATTCCGATCTCTGCTGCGCAGCAGTGCTGCTTGCCACGGTGATTCCCAGCAAGGCAGCAGGACTACGCTGCTCGCAGTGTTGCGCTGTTGAATATTTTTATTCATTGGCTCAAGATGGCGATTGATGTTTGCCACGTGTTGAAGGATAATCACATGAAGTGATATGATTTTTGACCTTTTTTTAAATCTTTTTTCTAAGGAACTTTTCTGTCCGTTATGGCAAGACAGCTTCATTGTTCCATATACATAAATAAAATACACATAAAATTAAATAAAACAACAATTCTAAACAAAACAATATAAAATTTATTTCAATAAAATTTAATAGCTAGAGTCTGGCTACAGGTTCTCTGCACTGGACTGTTTTTTAAAATCTATACATGGCAATATTTTTGAACTGTCATGTCACTGTCTTTTTAGTGTTTTTCAATCAATATTCTTTTGAAATTATTGAAAAATAATGCCGAAAGCTATCAAAGGCGTAGTTAGAAAGTTGATATTTACTTAAGTTGAGATAATAGTATCAAACGCATTTTTTCAGTCTATAGTCGGTGTTGTCACCCCTTGTTTTTTTGAATTTACCGCTCTTTTCTTGTGCAAAGAACGGATGGCCAGACTTTACGAGTAAAACCTATAAAGAATGTATGGAGAACGGTGTTGCTGCGCAGCACTGCTGCGCGCTGCCGACATCGGAATGATAACTTTATTCTAGTGATTGATCGACTAAAATTAAACTTTGATGTAGGTAATGTATAATCAGAATCTTCTATATAAATAAGATTATTTTACCCAAAAAGTCGTCCGCTGAAAAGTGATCAGCATCCCATACTTGTAGCTCAAGACGGGCAGGAATCTTGCACTCGGTTTCATCCCAGGAAAACACAGATTCTTTTCTAGATATCACTATACGTTCTTCAGCTTCCAAATAATCAAATGGATATATGAAACGCCAGTTGAAGTTGCCTTCGCCAGTTAGTGAACGATAATGTATATCAGTACTTTGACAATCGTCTGGACCCTTAACCCATCTGTAACCGAAATATAAACATAAATAAATTTAAGACATCTTAACTATTCTCAACTCTTTATTGCTATTTCAAGATATTAAATTTTATACCCTTTGACATAAATGTCAGACATCTTTTCTCCAGTGAAGAAAGCATCATCTTCCAGTACGACATCATCGGTGTTCCAAATAATGACTCTCATTTCATAGGACTTTGGCTTGCGAGCAGATATGTCCAGTGGTGGACCAGGCAAAGGCATGTCCATTGGGAACATGTCAACCCACATCTCCAAGCGACCTTGCTCGATACCTAACAATCAAAATATGGCATTGTAGGAGGTTCTTTAAGTTTGGTCCCATGAAATAAGGGGCGAGCCTATTGTCATCAACCGGAAACAAAATGTATTACCAGAACCTCGTAAAATCATAAACCTGTCTTTTAAGAAATGACGTCATTGATATATGACATCTAGTACTAATAAGTATGGGTCGAGCACTTCCATTATAATTATGATTATCACATCATGACATAGATGGCGTTACGAGAAACATTTATAGAAACATTTTATAAATAAACCTCTAGTCTGTTCTTACCCTAAATATTAAAATATATACTCATCAAAGTATAAAATATTTAAGATAATTATTTAAATTTTACTTTTGAGCTATATATTTTTATTTGTAATACTTTGCAATCAATAAAATGTCAGAAGTCTTAATATTAAGTATTTATAAGGAACTTATACAGATAGTAGATAAAAGATAATTTAGTTTTTTCAGCCCAGAGTTGAAACCACGTGTATTGATCAATAAAAAATAGTCAATGTCCTTTTCCAGCTATTAGACTAAGTACCTATTTGTTAATTTCATTCTCTAGTCTGTTCTATTATAGCGCCAATGATTTGAGACGGTTTCTAAAATTTATTATGTATTTTAGAATGTTTACTTTGGTCCAGTTTTCTTACCAGGCTTCGTAGGGTGGTATAGAGGTCTGGTCTCAATATGCTCGGTAACCAGACGTGTTCCTACACGCGGTACTTCTTGCCATCGCTGTAGAACAACGAGTGCCATCTGCTCCTCGATGGTATCAGGGTTAGAAAACAGCTCATTATCGTCCATCGGCATATTAAAAACAGTGCGGCCTACTTTCACGCGCCCGTACTCATAAATTGGTGGCTCGAGTTTACCGTCCTTACACAATTTGGCCAGTATCTGAGTCGGTTTCATAGCATCGCGCCAACGGTTGTAGCCTTGCCTAAAATGTATCATAAGAATTAAATGTATTAATAATTAGTAGAAAACACAAAACATAAATATATAATTCTACTTACTCTTCATATTTCATAGGTAATCCACAAGTAGCCCTATGACGGCTATAGAAACGATTTTCAAGATCGATTTTAGTCTCTCCAATTAGATCATCAGAGCCAAGTAAGTCCCAGTCAAAGACTTGGATTGTCAGCATAGAATCTTGAGGAAAAGTAGCCTCAATTTCAAAACATTTTCCAAATACTGGATTGAGTTGCTTGGAAACGTAGTTTTCCTTGTCGCTGATCCTTTTTGATCCCAAGTGCAGTACGATATACGGATCAGCTTTGCCGTTTAAGTCCATTGGGTGCAGATCTGTAGCTTTCACAATATACACGCGCACTAATACATGTATCGGTTCATTGTTAGGTACGCCTTGGAAAAATCCATAATTTGGATCGAATCCCATCACTGTATGGTCGTCGATTCCTCTTGGCAGAGGCCATTTGTAAACTTTTATAGCGCCCTAGAAAAAAAAGATGTGACCACACTACATTACAACATCATTTCATCTATAATAGAAGTTATTTTATTAAGATCAATCAAATGCATTACTCGATTTTGACAGATGTTTTAAACATAATTCGAGAGACTTTATCTCGTGGCTGTGTTGAGCTGAGCTGTGTATCTATTGTGCGATAATTTTTATAGGCGGTACTTTGTTTTCTATCAGACTGTGTCGAAAGAAATCAAGAGCAGTCGATGGAAGGAAATTGAATAATAGGGAAATGACATGAATAATGTAAGTAGAAAAGGAAAATAATATTAAAATTTTATGAAGTGCATACTTTATATACACCCACAACTCTGTTCTCGTCTTCAGTGTCATCTCCTGTTTTCTTACCGCGGTAGAGTTCAAATGAATGTAGCCATTCTTTGAATTCGTCGTATTCGGGCACAGCTTCTAGCTCGTGTGGTATAATCTAAAAAATAAAACAAATTCATTAATTTGATTATTTAAACTGCGGCTTTTTTCATAAAGAAGAGGAAATAATGTGTCCTTTACCTTTGTGATAGCTGAGCGCGGAATTTCAGCTTTTTTAGCATGTAAAGTAGGACTAATTTTGCAATTTCGCGGCGAGTTTGGCTGTCGGCGCTTGCCATGATCACGATCGGGACGTGGAGAGTGTACTGCTTCGTGTCGTGGCGAGCGTATTTCTTCAATAATAACACTTTGAGTGGGCTGGAGGTATCCTTGGCGTTCACGCTTCGCTTCTTTTTCCTCTTCAATCATGAATTCAACAGAAGCGAAGTATTTGGTCCACCAGTCCTTGCTGCTCTCATCGTCGTCAAATACTGAATCAGTGCTGACTTTACGTTTTTTCATTGATTCACGTTTAGTGACTTTCTTACGCACTGCATGCCCCGGCTTACTGAGGCCTGAGCCATAAGAAGTGGTCGCTCTTCCATCTCGGTTAAGTAACGGGCAACTTTCTTTCTCATTTTCTATTGCAAATGCATCTTCTTGAACGATACAATTTGCTCGTAAATCGATATTTTGTAACGGAATCAGCGATTTTTTTCGTTCTTCTATATCGCGCTCACGTTTACTCATAGGTGTGTAAATATATTTATGAATAGAATTGATGGTATGTGTGCCAACCAGTGTTATTCTACCGAAACTACGGCAATCGACCACACGGATAGTTAGTGGTGGCCTGTACAGATCTTGTTCTGGTAGCTCGACATCAACAAACTTAACGGGATTAATGAAGTTTGGATTACGTTTAGCATTTTGTATTACTGTGGAGTACAAAATATTTCCAGCACATTCTATGTCAACCCTTGGTTTATCAACTGTGAGAAGATGAACACGCTTTAGGTCACGAAGTCCCCAAAACAGAACTTCTATACGATATTTAGATAGAGTAGGACGAATACCTCGCGGTACTGGTAAAATAGGACCTTTATTGGTATCAAGGGGAGTCTTTCCAGTGGCTTCTCGCGGTGATGGTAATTCTGGAAGTATCGATGCGTCTCGTTTGCAAGGAATTTCCAGTAATTCAAAAGTAGCCAGAAGTTCCCCAGCTCGATCGTCACCACGTCTAATTTCATACCACTCCAGAGAAGGTGGATGCTGTGGGCGGTCATGTGAATCTTCATAAGCCTTAACATATGGTTTGGCTAAAGTACGACCAATAAATTCAGATTTACCAACTTTATCTTGGTCAAAGATTTCTATGACTATGGTTGGTGGGTCTGATTTTATTTGTTCTAACGTACTATAGAGCAGGACGTCCTCAAATACTAAAAGTTCGTCCCACGTAGGACTTAGCGTTTCATCAATAACTTGAGTAGTAGCGCAAGACTCGCCGATGACTATCCGTGCAAAAGGGTCTGACAGACCAGATGAATCTGATCCGATCAGAGATCTGGCTTGATAAACATAGGCTCGCATTTGAAAGTTCTGAAAAATAAAATTATCTGTATTTATTACAAAAATAAGGTGATGTACAAAACACTAACATGTACAATATTTTGTACAAATATTTATCCACTTTTTGCTTGAAATAAGATTTTAATTAAACTCACATGTTTTTCAGCATAAAATATTGTGGCTGGAGGGCTTGACCGAAGTTTATCAGCATTACGGAGTTCAGAGCTAACTTCATAGCCCTGAGGTAGGCCTTCAATATAATGTTTCTTATCTTTGAGAATGCCCAACCACAGGTAAACGCTGACTTTAGCTGGGATAGCCCAACCACTTGGCATGGTCGCCCTTTTACCAGGCCACTGTAATATGAGAAATAATAAAAATTAACCAATTTATATTAAATTTGAGTCACTTGAGGTAAAAAAGTCTAATTTACCTTGAGAAATATAGTCTGCATTTTACCACATAGTTTACCAGATTCGTCAGGAACTTCTGAAAAAATGATGTCCCTGGCTGGAAGTCTATGGTACGCGAGCCTTTTTCCGTTACTTACAAGCCATATGAAAATGTCTGGCATTGCGGGTTGAGACTGAAACAAAAATAATTATGAGTTTAAAAAAAATCTTAAATGGATTTTGCTATTAAGTAATTTACTTTTATAACAAAGTGTTGCCGTGGCAAATGCTTCTGTGTTCATTGGTATATAATAGTAGAGGATTCTAATGTGGATTTACTTGAACGTCGTGGGGACCATTGCATTTGAAAATTTAGACGCTAGGAAGAATAAAATGTTTACAATGTTTCCGCTTTCAGCAGCGGTGGAGGAAGCAGCCCTTGATAATGTCTAGGCAACGTTATTTCTTTTGCAAGTTTGTTACTCTCCCAATCTCCTAAGTAACGAATTGTCAGATTATTGAAATGGACACTTTTCAATAGTAATTAACCCACCTCACCACAATCGGTCGCGCTCGAGTAAATCCTCATTTAGTATCGTTGCCTCCTCAAAACATTTTGCAATGAGAATTATCTCAAATCACTAGTTTTAAATACCTACATTGCAGCTAATACATTCATATCAATGGTATTATATAGACGGTAAATATATATAGCTGTATAAGAAAATTTGTTTAAAAATAATTTACTTACATCTTCGCACAGATGTTTCAGTTTATTCAGATGTGTGTAAGCCGTTCGGAGGCGGTCTTTAATCGAGTGCTTGGTGATAAGCGCTTTTAGGCTTTTTGTCATAGTGGCTATTTGATCCTGTAAATGTAAAAATTGAACATCAGAATTGTTGTCATCCAATAACTAATTGTTTACAAGAAAACACAATTATAGCTAAAAATCTATAATGTATTAAAAATAACATAAATGCTAGACGAAATTTAATTATGTAAATTTACCAACCGATTAAATTTTACTTTGCATTCATGAGAAGGGATGTTATATTCGGTTAAAGTTAAGTACCTAATACGAGTATATTAAAAATGCAAAGGAATCAATGTTTATACTTATTAAATAAGTGATTATATTATTATTTATATTTATTCTGCTTATAATTGAAATATATATTAAATGTGTAATGTAATGTAAATTAAATGTATTTACTATTTCATAAATGCACATTTTCTGGCGTTCTTTATCCAACTTCGTGTTTCCGAAGGGCGGGTAGTTGGTCATGTGACGTATGTACGCCATGCAAGCGTTACTTGTAGCTTCCAGAGTAGATTTCAGGGTCAGTAAGCCAACACTGTCAGCTGCCGAATCATCATCTATTGCGGCTTGTGCCTCTGTTAACCCCTCCTCCTAGAAATTGTTAAAGAAATCTGTGTTAGCATTACTAGCTTCGCTTAAATCAGTGAGTGATACGGTTACTCAGTTATTGAAATGAAATCTGGTTAATTCATCTAGGTTACCTGAACGAGTTTGTTTGTTTGAACGTAATAGTTTCAAGACTATCCAGTACTAACTAGATTTTTTTAATTTGCCTGCAGTCCTGTCTTTACAGGTAGATTTTGGGGTTGTGAAGCAAGTAATGTAACATTTAACTTACTGTTTCTTCAGGATCATGATAGGGTAGGACTAACAGTATTCCTGTGACTTATTTATTTAGTACAGCAAAAAACTAAAACAAACCTGGTATGATTTGAGATCATGGCCACCCTTCTGATTCATAAAAAAAACTTATGTCAAATGCTTTACAATCGTCCCAGTGGATCAAATATCTAACGTGCTTTGGTAGTGTTCTCTGTTTCATGGCAAAACTTTACCAAATCTGATCGCTCGATATTCAATAAACTGTTTTTAACAAAAAAATATTAAAACGACTTCAAATCAGTACTAAAAAGCGAAAAATAAACTGAATTAGATATTTAATTCCAAGCTAAAAAATACCTACCTACCTGTTTGAAGTATAATACCCTATTACTAATCTGTTTGAAGTCGGTGCCAAGCCTAAAGAGTTTGTTAAGCTACGTACTACTTAGTACGTACATCTTTTACCGCTCGCTACTTCACACCACCTCGCACTTGCGTGTGATCGTACCTAGTGGACGGCTCAAACTGAGTGATACAACCTCATTAGGCTGGCACCGACTTCAAACAGATTAGTAATAGGTTATTATACTTCAAACAGGTAGGTAGGTATTTTTTAGCTTGGAATTAAATATCTAATTCAGTTTATTTTTCGCTTTTTAGTACTGATTTGAAGTCGTTTTAATATTTTTTTGTTAAAAACAGTTTATTTTTCCATTTTCAGTGTACTTTTTATCTAGCAGATTTAATAATACTGGCTGGCAAACTAAGACGGAAAACCGAAATAAAGAATCTTCGATAGAAGGGAACGTCTATTTAAATATTCTAACAACACAACCTGATTGTAGAATAGAGGAATCTCAAAACTCTCAGCTTTTTATGTCTTTCTTTTTTCCTATAAAATGCGATAGGTTACAAGTATAGGTATACAATGCAGGTTGGATACTATATCGAAAACTTAAAATATCATCTAAGAATTCCTTTGAATTATACAACTTTATCTTCCATCAAGAGCTCTCACCTCAGACACTTGAAATAACACAACTTAAGGTTTATACATGGATGTGATATTTAAAGAAATCATCTTCTTACTCCTTAACATTAAGAAGTTTCCTTTCCAGTGACAGCTCACCTAAATAACCTACAAGAATACAACAATAGGTTTATAAGTACCTATAATGTTGAAAGAATTATCCTCCAACTCCTAAAAGTTAAGGAGTTATACCTTCCAGTGACAGCTCACCTGAATAACCTTCAAGAATACAACTATAGGTTTATAAGTACCTATAATGTCGAAAGAATTATCCTCCAACTCCTAAGAGTCAAGGAGTTATACCTTCCACTGACAGCTCACCTAAATAACCTACAAGAATACAACTATAGGTTTATAAATACCTATAATATTGAAAGAATTATCCTCCAACTCCTAATAGTTAAGGAGTTATACCTTCCAGTATCAGCTCACCTAAATAACCTACAAGAATACAACTATTGGTTTATAAGAACCTATAATTTCGAAAGAATTATCCTCCAACTCCTAACAGTTAAGGAGTTATACCTTCCATCAACAGCTCATCAACATGAGATGTTGACTATCAGACGTAAATACTTGAATAACTTTAAAAAATATATGAAACACGTAACATGTGCCTATAAAATTTGAGGGTTGCCTTCGATTTCCCTGAGATTCCATCATCAGAACTTGACGTGATACATAGGGGACCAATTCGGAGGTATACCCTTTCAAACAAAAAAAGAATTTTTTAAATCGGTTCAGGCATCTCCGAGTAATCGATGAACATACATAAAAAAAAAAAAAAATACATACAGTCGAACATATAACCTCCTCCTTTTTTGAAGTCGTTTAAAAATTACGCCAGAGGCATAATTCATTGCTTTATATCTTGAGCTAGTGTTCTACTATTAGGTCTGTGTTCTTGAGATATAGGTTCTATTTCTATTTTTCTTTATGGCAAGCGTGCCGATGTCGACAATTCTGCCAATGTCAGATGTCCTTGAGCTCTTTCACGATTTTAAATCTTTCTTGTCACGTTTATTGACTTTGACCTAACGTGACATTTTCATTTATTTTAATTTATTCTAGCAAAGAGTGTTTGTTTTCAAATAGGTTATAATTTGAATGTTGCTTTAATAAATTTATTATTTATTAAATTAAAATACGTAAATGTCGAATTATCTGTGTTTCAATTGAAATAGGCTGCAATCATTTAATGAGTCAGAAAAAAGTGGTTGGGTCACAAACCCGAAATCTCCCTGTATATTAAAAAGCTTAAGTAGCAAAACATGACCCCACACCTCAAAGGAGCGATGCAGTGATAGTTGATGCGGATGAAATTGCTGGGGAAATAGAAAACAAATAATTATGATGTGACTTACGAATTTCTCAATGATATTAGCGATGAGGTTCGAGTTGTACATGCGACGGCAGTGGTCAGGCCATATACTGCGTACATGCATGCACTGTTTATGATCCCAATATGGTAGATAGTAGTAATTCTTGTCCGATGAAGTCGCTTTAAGAGGATGAGTCGTACTCTGCCAGTAACCGGTGTCTGAGTTGATTTCATCTAGATAAAAATATATAATAAATAGCCAAGCAAAATGTCCGTTTGATATAGATTCATTCATTTATGATATAGAAATGTTCATAATATCCAGTAAATCTAAATGTATAGATTTCTCATTTAGAATTTACATCATTTATGAAGTTTGAAATTGAAACGATGAAGTAATACAAAAATTAACGATTGTTCAAGTACAAACTCAATTGAATGTAAAAGAGACAACTCGTATTGGTGTAGCTCAAAAGGATCTTTCAAATAATAGTGATAACCATAAGTATTCTGATTTTCGATATCATAAAGAATTATCCCAGCTGGTTATGTACCTACATGATTATTAAAAAGTAAAAAAAAATATGAATATTATAGATACCAAGGTCGCAATCCAAATCTGAAGACCGTTTGATAGATTCGTGAAGACCATCTAGTGTGTTACCGCAATTGCCAATACTAAGTTCAAATTGCAATGGTTTATCTGCTATACGCTTGTCAATCATGTTTGCCTCGAATATACTGCCAAACAAAAAGAACTCTTCGTTTTTTCCAAAGCTGGTCTCAATTATTGGTGGAATTGTTTCCACTGTGACTCCAGATGCAGGACTATCGATGCTGTCTAATATCTCGGTGCGGATTGATATAAGAAGCCTGAAAAAGAGATTTTGTATAATCACAGGTCCTAATCGATAATAATAAAATTTAGCTTGTCATGTAAAAAAAGAAGTCAAGTCAAGTAGTCAAGCAGGACGAGGACGTCCTGCTTGACATAGGAACGGATGATGTGATGATGAAAAAAATAGGAGCATCAATTACATTACCTTCCCCTGTAGGAAACGCCTTCACCCATGCCCATATTTAGACTTGCGTGCTGATCCAGCAGACTGTAATCTCTTGTAGAGCCATACAAGTAAATATAGGCTGGTCCAAAGGTCGGCAGAAATCCTATACAGCAAAAAAAATTCAACTTTGGTGTAACACATGCATTGACAACATGAAAGACCTAAACAGTTACGTATCAAGCAACAAAAATTTTATCTATTATAAGTTATTCGCTAATTTCACGTCACAGTAATGGATGCTCAGCTATCAGGCTTGATCAAGGAATTAAGAAGGATCGAGGACAGGGTTTGGTGGACACACTGGCATACATTCTATTAGTATTTTGTATCTACTAAAACCGCGTGATCCCGCTTTGATGGATAAGTTCACAGCACATTGGGGTAAACATTTAACGACATTTACGCATTGTCCGACCTGTCAATAGCCAGTCCACGCCTTGAGTCAGTAGTTGCACCTATACCTCTTTTAATTACCTCTTTCGCCATCATTTGAAATAGACTTGATATCTATGAAGTGAGTTCCGATAACATTAGGATGAACTGGGTCGCTGTCGCGGAGTTGGATTCTCAAGCGTTGACATAGCGGCGGAAACATCTCGGTGAACACTAATTGCTCGTTCCACACTGGGTTGTATGCATTCTTCCGCACCGATGTCTTGCCCTAAACATCGTATACGTATCAAATGTTGACTTGGGTAAATTATATGTAATTTTATAGTCATTATGGAAGGAATTAAGAGTGCGGCATTTGTAACGCATCTGTTCCTGTTTTGAGTTCTATGTGGAAATTTGTAATATATATAATAAGTTGAATAATAATATTAATATAAATAAATTTAATAAGTTATACTCACAACCACCCCAGCAAAGCACACATGTACGTATGGGTCGACCAGGTCTTGACTTTCGCCAGTAAAAGCTCGCTTCATGTTGGCTATCAATGAGTAATTCATCTTTGGCAGTCCGTCTGCCTTGTGGATCTTCACTATGAACCTTGAACGCTGACGCTCGATAGGTACTCCATCCGGAAGAAGCAAATTACTAAGAAAAAGAATACACAGACTTAGATAATACGAATTGACTTGCCATTGACATCGTCGAGTCAGGTGACATGGATTTTCTCCTATCTCTGTTCTGTGGATTTTCTCATATCCCACACGAAACAAATAATTGTGTGATTCATAGATATTTGTTTCGAGTCTGGGTGTGTCATTATACGTTTGTAAAGGTCAACACAGGCCTAATTTAACTAAAAGGTCCTTAAAAAAATTGTCTGTTTACTTAAATAAAATGGTTATTGTTTAATTAAATTAGTAACAAGGAAATTATTAAAATAATCGGTTAAATAAAATTTGAATAAACTATTTTTAACAAAAAAATATTAAAACGACTTCAAATCAGTACTAAAAAGCGAAAAATAAACTGATATAGATATTTAATTCCAAGAAAAAAATATCTACCTCCCTGTTTAAAGTATAATACCCTATTACTAATCTGTTTGAAGTCGGTGCCAAGCCTAAAGAGTTTGTTAAGCTACGTACTAGTACGTACATCTGTTACCGCTCGCTACTTCACATCACCTCGCACTTGCATGTGATCGTACCTAGTGGACGGTTCATACCGAGTGATACAACCTCATTAGGCTGGCACCGACTTCAAACAGATTAGTAATAGGGTATTATACTTTAAACAGGTAGGTAGATATTTTTTTCTTGGAATTAAATATCTATATCAGTTTATTTTTCGCTTTTTAGTACTGATTTGAAGTCGTTTTAATATTTTTTTGTTAAAAATAGTTTATTTTTCCATTTTTAGTGTACTTTTTATCTAGCTGATTTAGTAATACTGGCTGGCAAAATAAGACGGAAAACCGAAATAAAGAATCTTCGATAGAAAAAAACGCCTATTTAAATATTCTAACAACACAACCTGATAGTAGAATAGAGGAATCCAACTCTCAGCTTTTTATGTCTTTCTTTTTTCCTATAAAATGCGACAGGTAACAAGTATACGTATAGAATGCAGGTTAGATACTAAGTATATTGAAAACTTAAAATATCATCTAAGAAATCCTTTGAATTATACAACTTTATCTTCCATCAAGAGCTCTCACCTCAGACACTTGAAATAATACAACTTGTTTATACATGGATGTGATATTTAAAGAAATCATCTTCTTACTGCTAAACGTTAAGAAGTTTCCCTTCCAGTGAGAGCTCACCTAAATAACCTACAAGAATACAACTATAGGTTTACAACCTATAATGTTGAAAGAATTATCTTCCAACTCCTAAAAGTTAAGGAGTTATACTATCATCCAACTCCTAACAGTCAAGGAGTTATACCTTCCACTGACAGCTCACCTGAATAACCTACAAGAATACAACTATAGGTTTATAAGTACCTAAAATATTGAAAGAATTATCCTCCAACTCCTAATAGTTAAGGAGTTATACCTTCCAGTGACAGCTCACCTGAATAACCTACAAGAATACAACTATTGGTTTATAAGAACCTATAATATTGAAAGAATTATCCTCCAACTCCTAAAAGTTAAGGAGTTATACCTTCCATCACCAGCTCATCAACATGAGATGATGACTATCAGACGTAAATACTTGTATTACTTTAGAAAATAGATATTGAGTATTAATATTAGATAATAGAAACTTAAAATATCATCTAAGTAACAACTCCTTTGGACTATGCAACTTTACCTTCCATCAAGAGCCCCCACCTCAGTCACTTGAAAGAATACAACTTACAGTTTACACATGGATGTGATATTTAAAGAAATAATCTTATTACTCCTAACCGTTAAGGAGTTTACCTTCCAGTGACAGCTCACCTGAATATCCTACAAGAGTACAACTATCGGTTTATATGTACCTATAATGTTGAAAGAATTATCCTCCAACTCCTAACAGTTAAGAAGTTATGCCTTCCATCATCAGCTCATCAACATGAGATGATGACTATCAGACGTAAATACCTAAATAACTTCAGAAAATAGATGAAACAGGTAACATGTGCCTATAAAATTTGAGGGTTGCCCTCGATTTCCCTGAGATTCCATCATCAGAACTTAACGTGGTGAATAGGGGACCAATTCGGAAGTATACCCTTTCAAACAAAAAATGAATTTTTCAAATCGGTTCAGGCATCTCCGAGTAATCGCTGAACATACATGAAAAAAAAAAAAAATACATACAGTCGAACATATAACCTCCTCCTTTTTTGAAGTCGTTTAAAAATATAAACCATAATATATATATCAATGTTGTCTAAATGAGAAAAATACAATATTTATGGATATTCTAAAAACTGGCAATGAAATTACGATATCGGTTCTAAAACAAACAGCTACAAAAAGATACAGCTTTTAAAACTTCTTATAAATATGAAATGAATAATACATAGATACAATAATAACAACGACCCGAATACGATGTGAAACAAGAGTGAAATTGTTTCCCGTCTGGTCCTCCCTCGAGATACAACGGCCGGCTTAGGATCAACACGAATGGAGTCTGCGAATATCTTATTGCTTTATTACTTTGTGCATAACCCTGTGTTGCTTTTATAGCAGCCATATATGTAAGTTGACGTCAGGCAGTAATATAATAATATTCTACCACATTCACATCGCCATCTAGTTCCAAATTAAGCAATTATATTTGCTTGTATTATGGGTACTATACTACTGAAATTCTACTTAAATACATTTTTTTTAATACATACATATTACAGATAAATTACACCCAGATACAGAACAAACCTTCATGCTGATCACACACAAGGTTTGTCCTGGGTGGGGATCGAACCCATGACCTCCGGCTTAGCAGTCAGGGTCACTAACCACTAGACCAACAGGCCTGTACTTATCTTACACGAGAATCGTGTTCCAGAGGTTCAAAAGCTCATGCTTTCCAATGGTCAAACTTTAATACATTTAATGAAACACGATATGCATTGCCCAATATATTATCTATATTATTACACCTTTGCGAGATATTTTCTAAGAATTCTGTGAGAAATTTTTGCAAAACTTGTGAGTGGCGCTCGACACGAGAGCTGTGCACAAAGGTTTTCAGTTTTACGGCGCTAATGTACGTAATACAAGTATTTTCTGACATAACACTGTCGACTTTCACATCACAAATTCAGTTGATGGCTAACGTTTGTGAGAAGTTATATGCATCTAGGGAAACGAGCCATTGTAGAACAAAAGTTTATGTATCTTTAAACGGTTGTTGCTTTTGAAGTTACTTACAACATTATCTCTTGTTTCCCTAACAAAAGAAAAGTTCAGCTTTATGCGACGTGATAACTGTAATTAATTGAGTGTATTTATAATATTTATTCGATATAGCTAGCTATACAACTTGTTTTTATACCATGACCAAATAGGTGACGTTCTAAAGAAGGGACAGACTGATCAGGAGTACCCTCAACCGGCGAGAATGCATGAAAAGACTGATGAATGTTGAAGAAGTCAAATATGTATGTCAGAATCGTAGCAAGTCGAAGGAAATAGTCTCTGCCTACCCCTTTGCCGCTAGCTAAGCTATTTTTTCCTTGATAGGTAGTAGGTATGAATATACATTTACAAATTTTCTAGAGGTATGTACATTTTGTAATGAAATGAAATTAAATCTCGTTTAGGCATCTAGGTTACAAAGTAACACTTATGAAAGTCACAAGTTAAGAATATAACAGGTTATCCTAAAAGTAGTGTCAGCAAATTTGCCTACGACCAGTTCGCTGATGGAGTGGAGCTATGAGAAGAACTGGCAAGAAACTCACGCCACTCTTTTTAGTAGATACTAGATACTAAGGGTATCCGAAGTAAGATGCAGACAGACAGATCTATATTTCTTTGTTGTGTGTTGTGTTCTCTGGACTGTGCTATCTCTGGAAACGAGAATTTCTACGAATCACCTTAATCTTAAATTTAAAGTTCATGAGTTTTTACTTTTCAAAGCGTAAATCTTAAATAAAAAATATCATAAATTGATTCTCTTGTATATTGTTGTGTGTATTGATATATATCTTCTTCAATCTAATTTAATAATTTTAATATTGTTATATACATATTTCAGAATACACCTACTACAGCTTGTTTCTGCATCATCCTTGGTTGGCTATTAGAAAATGTTATATTTATTTTTTGTTGGTCTGAGATGGTGGGTATTAATTTAAGCACACACATTACATTCATTCATCAGCAACCCATTAAGTCCCACTGTTGGGCTCGGGTCTCCTCTCCTCTAACTAGAGAGCTGAGAGGGTTTAGGCCATAATCCACTCACGTTGGCCTAGTGCTGGTTGGTGGATCAGACATACAGAATATATAGAATTTCTTCTAGAGTATGTGGGTTTCCTCACGATGTTTTCCTTCACCGTTAGCAGATGGTAAGTTACTTGACTAGTACATATAAATTCCACAAAGTGGAATCCACATTGGTACTGCTGGTCGGGATCGATCTCGGACCGCGTAATTTGCACGCCGGTCCCTTTCAGTCCCCATTCAGCCACCATCGCTTCTATTACATTATCTGTACTAATAAATAAATATCCGAACGAAGCATTACATACACACATTAGAACAAACTATACAACTAATAGGTATTCTTACGCTTCAATATTTTTAATAATTGTGTAAAATATTGTCAGGGTCGATTCTGCTATTTTACACACCTCGATAACAGATCGATCGACCAATCACAGGCCGGCAATATGGCGCGATTGACTTAGTAAGCCAATCACATCTGTCGAATGAGACCATCGGCTTACGCTTGTGTTACGATTATGTTAGCAGACTGGGCCCCAGATGTCATTTATAACTATACAACTAATAGGTATTCTTACGCTTCAATATCATCTTCATCCTTTTCACTCTTCGGCGGTATTTTTATTGTGTCACCTTTGCCGATAACGCTGATGTCGCACTTTAGGTAGCCCTTAGCTCCAGCTCCAACGTCGTCAGGGTCGGTAAGCAGGGCCCATTTGTGATAGAATTGCCGATCTGTGAACAAAATCAAGTGTTGCATGAGTAACGTGTCTCAATCCTGGTGATCATTGTAATGTGACAAGCAAGGCTACTCGGAATTTCGATATTATGTATACCTTGTTAATCGATATCGCTATCATATATTTATATACGGTCGACCATATTGTCAAAAAGTTACAAAAATATCAACTTTGATCGCATTGAAATTGCGAGTGGGGTCCCAGAACGAGACACAGTAAAAGAGCTTGTTGCTTACTTCAGTGCTAAACAATTTTTCTTCCCAATACATGGTATCAAATTTCTAAATGATAAGGTTGTGCATTCCCAATACACAACACCTGCATACTCTTTAAACATGAGAATGTAGGTATCTATTCAAACAATTTTTGGCAATGATGATGATGCTACTTTACTAGGTCGACCAGTTACTTTTTATTTATTTAGGCTCACAAAACATTACAAGCAAAACAGAAATGACGTATCAATACCTAATAATTGCGAATATGAACTGGCTTGGAACGTAGCTTTTGTGCGCACAGCAAAAATAAGTACTTTTCATGATTGAAAAAACTAAACTATTAGGTACTTAATATGATGTTTACGAACTATTAATTTATATATTTTTAAATACAAATACACAATTATTCATAGAAAACACCCAAACTCCGAAACAAACATTTGCAGATCATACAAATATGTGTTTCGACCCGGGGATCGAACCAGAGACTTCAGTAGCTTATACCGTGTCCACTCAAATATTTAATAATTGTGTAAAATATTGACAAAGGAGTTTTTTAATTGGTGTGAGGTTTATTCACCTGTAGAAAGTGTTACATCGATTCTGCTATTTTACACACCTCGATAACAGATCGATCGACCAATCACAGGCCGGCAATATGGCGCGATTGACTTAGTAAGCCAATCACAGCTGTCGAATGAGACCATCGGCTTACGCTTGTGTTACGATTATGTTAGCAGACTGGGCCCCAGATGTCATTTATAGTTTATAGACAAATTATATATATATATAGCTAAGAGGTGATTTTAAGGAGTTTTTGAGTCCCAATTCAGTAGGTTTGGCAGGTTTGTAGGTATACGCATAATAATATATCTCAATAACATGAGTGCTGAAGTCAAATTTGAATATCAAATTTTTCGTCACCATTTATTTATGTAGGTATGTATACGCCCTCGCATCCTTCAACAAAAATGATATAAAACAAGATGATATAAGTTACAAATTACCCTATATGTACTATAAGGTAATTTGTAACTTAAATACCAATTTGCATCTATACCTATATTATATAAAAATCAATTGCTTTTCGTTAGTCTCGTTAAAACTCGAGAACGGCTGAACGAATTTATCTTATCTTGGTCTTGAAATGTTCGTGGAGGTCTAGGGAAGGTTTAAAAGGTGAGAAAAATTGCAAAAAAAATATCGATTGAGGCAGTACGAAGTCTGCCGGGTCAGCTAGTATGTTAAAAAATATCTAGTCATTGTTTGCGTAGACTGTATTTTGCGATTTCCACTGGAACAGTGCTGAATCGAATAATACGTAAACTAGGTCATGTGAAAATCGCATAACAAGACCGTCGCAAACAATGTACGATGGATTTTCATGAATAAATCAAATTACTGTCACACAATGTAATGACTGTGACTCATAATGATGTATTATTTTTATACTTCAAGCTTAATCCATTGATTAAGCTTTATTGATTTGCAAAAATAATGTTGCGCTTTTAAAAACTTTTATAAATCATCATTTTAACTTATAAACGTCCCACTGCTGGGCATGGGTCTCCTCCAAAGAATATGGAGGGAATTTAGCCTACTATACTACGCTGGCCAGATGGTTTGGTATAGGATATATGGATGGTTTGGTATATAATTTTCCTTTTCTTGCAGTGCTCTTGTCTGCATAAGGTAATAATAATAATAATAATATTCTACCACATTCACACAGCGCCATCTAGTCCCAAATTAAGCAATTATATTTGCTTGTGTTATGGGTACTAAACAACTGATATACTACTTAAATACATTTTTTATAAATACATACATACCTAATATAGATAAATCCCAGACACAGAACAAACCTTTATGCTCATCACACAAAGATTTGTCCTGGGTGGGGATCGAACCCACGACCTCCGATTTAGCAGTCAGTGTCACTAACCACTAGACCAACAGGCCAGTCAAAGGTCCTTCCTTTAGTCGCCGTTTACAACACCCACGTGTTGATATGGAAGAGTGACATTATGTATTCTTAATCCTTCACTAAACGGATTCTTCTATGGATATATTCATAAATTTTGTATGGATATATTAAAATCAAGGATAAAATATTCTGTGGATATGATTCATAAATTTTTTGGACACGTGGCCACGTGTCCACTGATGACGTCATCAGTGATGTGTTATCTCTAGAACGCATTAGAATTAGATTGTTTTGTTCGCCGAAATAAAACTACCAATTTTGTAATGTATTTTTTAAATATGTAGGTACTAATCATTATGTATTATTAGGTTGCGGGTGGCCGTTGGATGCGGGCGGCACAAAATCACTCGCTGTGGCTGAAATTAGGTGAGGCCAATGTTTAACAGTGGACGTCATTGGGCTGATATGATGATGATGATGAATCATTATGTTATTATCATATATGAATATACATACATGTAGTGACGGATTAAGAATAGTAAATGTCACTACCCCATCTCAACCCGTGGGTGTCGTAAAAGGCGACTAAGGGAAGTAACTTAATGCAGACAAGAGCACTACGAGAAAAGGAAAATTCGAAAAAAATCCCTATACCAACCCCTCTAGCCAGTGTGGTATTATAGTAGGCTGAATTCCCTCCACATTATTTGGAGCAGACCCGTGCCCAGGAGTGGGACGTTTATGGACATGACATTGACATGATGAATCATTATGAAGTTATGATATATATGTATATTGAGTTCAGTACCTCAAAAGGAAAAAAATCGAAACCCTCATAGGATCACTCCGTTGTCTGTCTTTCATCAATTTTTTTTTCAAGAACGCGTAGGCGCGAATTAATATCCAATACACTGGTCTGTAATTCTTTGGAGCAATAAAAAAAAATTAGCGTTCTAAATAAACGCAATCAAAAGGTATAGCCGTTTAGGCTTCATTTTTGTCGATTATTTTGACGATATAAAAAGTCTGGGTAGGTATTTCCCGTTGACCCAGTCATGAAATTTGGCAAGAAGCAATATCAAGTTGCATATTAAAGGAAAAAATCCGAAAATGTACATTGGAGGAGGTATAAAATGATAAGACTAATAAATTTGAGTAATAGGTGTTCTACACGGTAATAAACTTGCGTTCCAACAGAGTGACCTCTTGGTGGGAGCTTGGTTGCCATCCACGTAGTTTGTATGAAATTTGGTTTACAACAGCCGGCTACACGGTTGGAATTTGGAATCCACCAAGGGCACCCCTGTCGAAGGCAAGTTTATAACCATGTGCCACGGCTTTAATTGTGAACATTCTAGACTGACTTTACACAAAGTTTGTCCTCGTAAATAAAGTATATTATTATACACGTATATGCGTACTATTGTATGAAAACTTGTAGCCCAAGTGTGTGTTATACCTACTGGTGAATATACAGAGTTACCCTAGAAACCGAGTAAGTATAAGCGAGTTTCATTACTGGGGTAATCTTACCATTTAGTAACCTTAAGTCGACAAGCTGCCTTACTGGCTGCTTACCTACCAAACACTTCATTTTCGAGACTTTCGTTTTGTAGTAAAAGGATCAACTGGATAGATTATAAACGAGTTTAGCTTTTGGAGCATATTTAAATGAGTATGTATATCATTAATCTGTCAAACTGATCTCATAGCCATTGTTTTAAAGTATAGGTAATCTAAGTAGATTAAAGTTAAAATTCATGTAATATTTTTCTAATAGAAAGCATTATTATCATCATCATCTCAGCCTATTGTAGTCCACTGCTGGACATAGGCACTCGGTCCTCCACTATCCAGTTCAGTCCAGTCCAATATCAAAGCCTACAGTTATAAAATCCTTCTCTCTGACAAAAATATATAAAATATTTAATCGCGTGCCATTTGGATTTGTAATTAATTATGTTAAAAGCTATAAAGTAATATACTAAAGTGCTGTTATTTATATCTGGAATATGTTTTAAAGCTAATGTTAATTAATTTACAATTAAGTGTACCGGCAGTAGCATCTAGTGTTGTTGCTGAACTTCTAGAAAGCATGGTGTGATTTTTATGAAGCGTTTTTCAATAAACAGGCTATTTCAGAAAAATAGCATTCTAGATTGAATCGATAGTTTTGATTGTGTTCAAACTCTTTAGCATGATATATGATGTATTCCTCGAACAGCATCCAGTCGAATAGTAGGTGCTCTTTGAGGAATATGTTAGGTGAAATCCGCGCAAATCCTATTCGACTGGGTGCTGTTCGAGGAATGCATCTGAAATATGCGTTTTATAGAGAGTTGTATTTTCGGAGAATTTCGGTTTATTTAAATAGTGCTATTTCAGAAAATAGTACTCCGAAACAAGTCTTAATCGCTTATATAATAATCTTCTTAATGATATTCAAAAATTGAAAAACACGTGTTTTTCAATAAAACACACAAATGGTGCTATTGTTTGATGGTTCATGTTACCGAGGGCATTAATAGTAGTAATACTGATTACTGAACTATATTCGGAACAACTGCATAAAAACTTATTATGATATTTATTATGAAACCAGTTCATCAAATTAATATTTCCTATCAAATGTTAAATTGATGAAAATGCAGCAGCACAAGAAAAAATTTAGGAAAACGTTCATTAAAATGATTTTCAGAAAGCATATTACCAATATACGTTTTTTCTGTAACTTATTGAAGGCAGTTACGTCGTTTGCTATAGCAGGGCAGTAGTAACAACGTATTGTCTGCCTAGATCTATGTCTACAAGCTACAACTAACATAATATGGCGGCACATAACAATAAGCTTTCAAAGTTAATACTCATCACCGACACAAGGAATGTTGACGACAGGCCCAGTCATCCGCCCTCAGGATGTTCTGAAATAGCGTGAATATAATAATAATAGGTGCTAAAGTAAAACTACAAAAATGTTTAAAAACAGTACATATATATGAAAAATCAATTTGAATATATGAAAACTCGAAAGTTAGAAGACTTAGAAGTTTTGTGAAGCATGCATTACACAATCTATTGTCTGTATAAACAAAGGGAATGAAATAAAGAGAATTTTTGATGGAAAAAACACAATGTCTGATTTAAAATGGAACAGGCAAATTTCAATTTTAAATCCGGGGATTATTTTTACTCGTCGCGGTTTTGTAAGAATTGGGTGTATCTAAGCCAAGGTGACAAACGACATGTTATCCATATTTTATCATAGGTAAAAGTATAAATTCATTTTGCAGACGTCCGTTAGGTACCTATTTGTTGAAAATACCTACTCACTAAATATCGATTCTCCGACAAGTAGGGAAAAAAATACTGTCGGAAATACTTTGTAATCACAGAACAGAGATAGGTTACTTTTTCATTGTTCTGTGTTAGTAATAAATAATTTTAAAAAGCTGTTGAAAGATTAGTACAGATTAAATTCATGTCCAATGTGAATATCATGTGTAGGTACAATCAATGATAATTGAAAATATATCCTGACTGAGCCACAGTCAGAGCTTTTAGTTGTACTTGCATAGTGCTGTCCTATTAATGGTAATAAAAAGGCGATTTTTCGATTTGAGCTTATATCATGGCAATACAATAACAAAATATAAGTAGTATAAGTAGCAAGCTGTTTTAAATATGAATTTTTAAAATTAGCCAGGTTCTCTTCTCTATGCACTGCATCGATTCAATGAAAGACGTTGAGGGTTATATTGTTCATTGGTAAAGTTTCCTATTATATTGCTAAACAATGTGTTTACAAAATGTTTTTACCGTTGGTACCAAGTGATGATCCCACATTTCTTGACGAAAACAAATTAAGTTTGATTGCTTATTATTTTCTCATATCAAAATTTTATTGAATCTGATTTAGTATGGTGTTTTGGTTCTGTACCTTTCTGTGATATTTCAAACTGTAACCAATTAAAATTGTAACAACTATGGCGATTAAAAAGAGTGGCCTCAGTTTCTTGCCAAGTTCTCAAAGCTCAACTTTAGAAGGCAAATTTACTGACACCATTTTTTTTTGTCTTTGTATGACGTTCATAAGTATCATGTATGTGCAAATAAAAAGATTTGACTTTGACTTTGACTATTCTCAAGCTATACTTACAATTTTATCATATTGTTGTGTTATCATATATTTGTTTTCATAGGGTAATAAATGATTATTATTATTACAATTATATAAAAAAAAGAATTATAGAAGATATTCATTGAATATAATAAGTATTCAAAGACAGGTTTAAATATTCAAACAAATTGAAAATATTTTAGAGGCAGTATCTACGTAGCTACTAACTAATGACAAACATTTAATACGAGGTTGACATTTTCTTTTTAATATTTCGTGCGGTAAATAAAATGTTTCATAAAGTCCATTGATTGCCGCGTTAGTTGCAGTTGCATGTGCCATACTCACGAATGCCCAACACGTGTAGTTACTTATTGTGTAGCAAATAACGAAGAAAGTCCCTAACTTCCAAATAAAAGAAATTGTAAACAACTTTTGCAATACATTTTTATATATTTTGGTCATTGTTGTGTTGAAATTAGAACCATGACTGTATAAGTGTAGATCCAAATTAGGGTGAACCTTTGTTGACAGTCACAGTAACATAATGGTAATGCATTACCTATTTAATATCATGTAAGTGATGAGAAATGTCGTAGAACAATTTTGAACCTTATGCTAATAGACAGAAGATTGAAATTGATGGACAAATAAATGTCAGCTTTATAGTTTTTAAAGTTGTCATGGTAATTTAACTTATTTATATTGAAATGTTCGCGATATTTACCAGGTCCATTATGTATTACTAGAAGTAGTCGTATGTCGAATAATGTACATAGGTCTACTGACTTGGTCGCCACAGGGGTCACTTTCTACTTAACATTTGTTGTGTTTTCCTTGTAATTGTATCATCATAAGCCCAACGACGTCCACTGCTGGACATAGGCCTCAACTAATGTATTGGTATTAGTTTATCATTTATTATAAGATATTACTAATTCGACTTTTTGGGTTGAATTTGTTCAGTTCCTAAGTGACGTCAGTGACTACTGACGTCATCGTAACAGGTTTAAACAGCACCCTTTAAACATGTCATACTTACCTATAACTTTACATTTTTCTGAGCGAAATGCTAACCCCACTCTAGATAAAGTTATTAATGAAAAGTTTATGTGCACGAGAAATTAACCTTTGCATCAATAACAACAATCAGTAGAACTAATCCCGACCGTAATACCCAATATAATATTGTTCTCTGATTCGTTGTTTGACTCACAATGTTTTACTATTGCAATCATTGAAATTAAAAAGGTAGGGGATTTCGAGATCGCATGCAAATTGAGCTACAATCATAAAGCCCTAATACAGCTATCACGGCAGTGTGCAAATGTCTGTCGGATACATTTTCAATGCCCTAAATTGTGATTAAGTATGACTATTATTTACTACTAAGACATACTATGCATAGAATATTTTATTATAAAAGATCCATATTTTTATTAAAATCAAGGCTTAAATAACATTAAACCGGTATTTAACAAACGTATCCTGTAACACAAGATTAGTGAAAAAGATTTTAGATTGGAAAGCGACTTTTAACACAGAGAATTAGTGAGATTGCTTCGAAAGTTGCGGTCGAGATACGAGCAAACTTGGAACAAACTGTTCTAGTACACTTTCATTAATAAAGACATTACTCATTCTAAGTATAGCTAATTAAAGAAGAGTTTCACGTTTACCCTGGAGAGGTAGGCTGAAGCTACATATCAGCATTTTGTCAGGTATGCTAATAGGCACGAAGCATCTGTATACATTTCTTTCTAAATTGCTTTTTTAAAATGAATATCTACGGGGCAGCTATATATTATCTTCCACTGAGGCAATTAAATCAGAGTTACATTGCTCTCTATTAAAAAAAATAAGCAAGCCTTCTTAGGGCTGGCATTATGTTGGAAAAACATCCTTAAGACAAATTCACTGAAAAAGTGTTATCATTAAACATAATAAAAAAAACCCTGCAAAAGTGAAAATAAAGTAGTTAGTTTCACGTCATTCACCGACAAGCTGTGTATAATAATATAGGTACAGCCTGCAGGAAGTTGTTAAAGCGAATGACCATAAAGCTTTACAAACTATTTTCATCATAGAAAGCAATTAACTCTCTGCTGGCAACATCCAATCGATTTTCAGGAAAATATTGTTACCTATAACTTGGCCCTTCATTCACAAGGATACGCAAGTCGTCGATACTAATGTTGGATACTAGAGTCGAGAGTAGTTACGAGATGATATGAGTGCAAATACCGATACCTATCTCTGTTCTGTGGTACGGTTGGTCTACCAACCGTAATAAAGTTGGAGGCAACTTAATTCTATTTGACTTCGTTACTTTTTATCTTTATTGAATAAGAAATGCCTTTATAAACACTACATTAAAAAAATAAGCATACTACTGTCTTGGAAGCGGGTCTAACTTTTAGTTCAATCTACTTTATCGTTAGACCCGTTCTCGCTTTAAGTTTTCAAATTTGTACTTCAATAATGTTTTGCTTTTAATCTTTATATATATACAAATCTGTTTTACTTGGAAATCGTGATTATATACAATATTTATTCAGTACCATTTGTATAGTATGAGTTTGTACAAGTACTTTTCGGCGGCATACGAAGATTTTTCTTCAAATAATAGTTTTTTGAGAGACTATTGATTTTTATTAGTCTAGATAAAAATCGACAGAATTCTAAAGAAAATAAAATTATGTGGTGTGGTGTGTGCGCAACTCCAAAGTTCTAAAAAAGTTTACAGCATAAAATGACGCATTTAAAGTATAACTTCATTTTAAAGTGAGATGATAAACAGTGCACTTAAATGCAGGACTCAACTCATCTATGTCATTTTCAATTTGTACTTTGCATAAAAGTTTTAGAACCTGTTATGAATTCTGAGAATATGCAAAAATGGTCGTTTTGTGATCAAATAAATAATAAAGTTGATTTAGATTTTGGGTTATCACTATCATTTTACCTACCTGCAACTATTTACATACCCATACTCATATAAATGCGTCTACAATTTAATAAGCATACAAAAAAATATAAACTCAGTAATATTTATTTTTGTCTTAAATTTGTGATATGTGTATTTCATTTTCATCAGTAATCATGCAACAGTATTCGATAAAGATGGGTGCATCTACGTACCTTTACTTTAATATTTATTCTAAATTATATTTAAACATTTCAATCACAAAAAAAATGCATAATTATACGGAACCGTCGGTGCGCGAGTCCGACTTGCACTTGGCCGGTTTCTATTCTTATTGGCTTGATTGACATAGGCCACTTTACATCCGAGTTATGTTCTCCCATGGGTAAAGCGTGTGGTGTTACAGAAGCATGTAATTTTGCGAAAATCAAAATAATGACACTTTCCTGAAACTGATGACTTTTGTCATTATTTTTCAATTCGCAAAATTTTTGTAAGCTGTAAATTGTCGTATAATGTAAAGTAAATCCATTGTACACATGTAGTGGAAGTCCTATCTAAATATAGGAGTAATTCCACAAGTACATTAACAACCTAATGGAAATACAATTAATGAACTCAGTGGCTCTCAACTAAAGTCAATTAAGGTGTCACGCTACGATTGAGTAACTTTTCCGGGCAAAGGTATGTGAAGGTAATTGTGAAAATGACCCTATCTTTGTAATAAGTACTACATAGTCACTCAGCATTCCTAGTCATCATCATTATCATCATATCAGCCCAATGACATTCACTGCTGAACATAGGCTTCACACTCAACTTATGCTGCCCATCGAACGTTTTTTGTAGTAGGTAGGCCATATTTCTTGTAGGTACTTTGTTTAGATTTATTTTTATCCTAACTATTATATGTGAACTGATAAGTTTGAACATGTGTCACTCTTTAACGCAAAATTCAGTGTATAGATCTTGATGAAACTTGGCACATAGTATAATTATGTGATGTATGTTTCTGTAAAACACGTGGACGCGGAGTTTGTAATAATTCAGTATTCTGGGTCGGTTAGGTCGACTAGGTACCTTCATATTGTTACGGATGAAATTTTTAGCAGGCTTCACGGTTGTAATTCAGCTTTAGGTTAACTTAGACTCAATTTCGTAAGCACTAGCTTTATATATAGTAAACAACAGTGATTTAGACACGTAAATGCTTATGCCAACCCTGATCCAATTAATTCAGTGTTGCGCACAAGATAATTACTGGGTAGCCAATGAAGCGGCCTGATGGTTCAATCGGCCGCACTAATGACTTAGTAGTTAGTCTAATTAGAAACATTTAACTATTATTATAAATTACTATTGCCACGTTTATATCCAATTTTAGTTAGAACGTCACGTGACCAGCGGGCTGGCTTTTTCTTAGCGCAAAGAATAAGCATTGCCATCCAACGTGGCAATGCTACTAGTCTGCTGAGCACTTTTCCGGCGGATAGCGGCATTGATACGGAGGAATTCTTCGACGCAGTTTAATTCAAAGTATTAACGAATTTTTGTTTTGTTTAGTAGGTTAGTTTTATTTGTAAATAATTATATTATTTTCTTTTAGATATTGTGTAAATATTTCAGTTAATAACATAAATATATTTAACTGAGTATTATGTATACGGAACTGAGAGGAAATCCATTTAATCTCAATGTAATTAGACTTATGTTCAAATATTATTCGTAAGTCTCTGTGAAGCGTAACAATAATTAAAGCCTCCTCCTTACATGTCCTATTTCAAAGTCAAATACCTATGTTATATCATTGCCTGGGATTAATTCCAACTCTCTGTAGCCTGCAACTCTGTCAAAGCTTTAGTTGTTTCCAGGGTCCACGACTCTTTCTCGTTTAAGGAAATTTAATTTTTAGTGGAAATTATTATTCCTTATATAATAATACTAGCTTTTGCGCGATCTTTCTTGGCCACTTCTCAACTCTTTTTGGTCGTAGCGTGATATTAGATAGCCTTATAGCCTTCCTCGATAAATAGGCTAACCAACACAAAAAAAATTTATTCGGTTCAGTAGTTTCCGAGATTAGCGCGTTCTACCAAACAAAAAACTTTTCAGCTTTAACATATCATCAACTTATCCAGTAAAGTCTTCAACCAGACTTTACTGGATATGTTGATGTGTTACTATGTGTACTTATTCTGTACTTAGTTTTTCTTCCATAAGAGTATATTGAATGAGTTGTCTTTTTCAGTTTTAATATAATATAATAATATCATATTCTACCACATTCACACAGCGGCATCTAGTCCCAAAGTAAGCAATTATATTTGCATGTGTTATGGGTACTAAACAACTGGTATACTACTTAATTTTTTTTTTTTTGTAAATACATACATAGTATTATAGATAAATTATACCCAGACACAGAACAAACCTTTATGTTCATCACACCAAGATTTGTCCTGGAGGGATCGAACCCACGGCTCCGGCTTAGCAGTCAGGGTCACTAACCACTAGACCAACAGCCAGTTTCTACTATAAACTGGTAAAATAATACTCTATCAGTTAGAAAACATCACGAACATTTATTAGGCCACTACGTCACAGTTTCCCCAAACCTAATTAACCGAGATGGGCTAGCTGTCCGAATTTTACAGCATTTTGGCTGTTTGCAGGATTTGGTAGACATATTCGTAATCTGACCTGACATTCTCCCCCACTCCCCGAGGCACAAAAGGTCACAATGAATGATTGTAACACCTCGCATATGAGACTTATCTCACCCCGTATTGTAAAGTAAAATTGTCGAAAAACAATGTGAGAAAATAGGTACTAGTATTCGGTTGTATCGATTGTTAGCCTGGGTAAGCAGTCAGCTTTCGTTTCGGAGATTCGTTTTATTTAAATTTTTATTTTACAAAGCGATATCTAGGCTATTTAAGGTAATATAAGTTAACATATTATTGGATCGGGACAAAAACAAACATTAATTATATATTTTTAAATACATACAAATTAAACATGAAAACACCCAAATTTCGAAACAAACATTTGCATATCATACAAATATTTATTCCGAAATAGGTCAATTAGTTGCAAAAGATAAAGATAGTTATGAAAAAATTAAAGATGGTTAATTTAAAGATAATTTTTAATTAGTATTAATAACAAATAGTGACTCTCAATAAATATAGGTAACTTTAAGAGTTTCTTGAGACGCTAATCGCGGTAAAATTGTAAATTGTACCATTTTCAATAAAAACTATCAAATTTTTAATAATATAAATGAACAAAACCAGATTTGAATATACATTTTCACCTCTTTCCTTTATTGAAATTCATAATATTTATCTTTTCTGGCAAAGATTTTACATTTAGATACCATTTGAAACGGTAGTCAGCGTAATGGATATAATTTGTTCTCGAAGTGGCACTAAAAGCATTTTCCGCTTTATTACAGAGGACAACTACTTCCCTCACTTATTATTTTGATTTACGGGCTCTTTTAAATAAGAACAATATACCAGTTTGGAGGAAGTATATCATGTTCTATTAACATACATACATATAGATCACACCTCTTTCCCAACAGCGGGGTAGGCAGAAACTATTTCGTTCCACTTGCTACGATTCTGACATACATCTTTGGCTTTTTCAACATTCATCAGTCATTTCGTGCATTCTCGCTGGTTTAGGGTACTCCTGATCTGTCCCTTCTTTAGAGCGTGACCTATTTGGTCATGGTACGTTCTTCTAGGTCCTCCCCTTCCAACGTTTCCTTTCACATTCACCTCATACATTTGTTTTGTCACTCTTCCTTCATTCATTTTATCGACATGACTAATAAAGCTTGCTATATTTGACTATCACAAAGTTACAAACATTGTTTATTCATGTATGTTCAGTATAAGTATTGGATATTATAAATAATTCAGTTGAATGGCTGGGTCAACGCTACTAATGAAACACGAGAAAAGTACAAAAGAAATCGGAAGGTAAAATACATAAATGAAACAAAACCATTTGTAAGCAATAGAAATCCAATTATGTATCACTCTGGAGGTACCTCAACCATGCTAACAATATTCTTGTCCGTCCATCTACAAACAAATCGATTGTTAGATTGGGTAGGCAAGCAGTAAGCTTTCCTAGTACGGATGATATTTTTTTTTACACAGTTTTATCTAGGCCAAAGTAAAATAATTTATTTCTCACATACAACACATTATGGGATCTGGACAATTGATAAACATACATTATATATTTTAAAGGACATATTTTTTTAATACTTGTCGTGAAATTTGTAAGCGTGTTTCTGAGATATCACATGACCCAAGGGCTGGTCTCTACCTCCTACCTCTAAACGCATTAGCCTTGCTATCCAACGCGGTAATGTGGCTAGCCTTTTGGGTACGTTTCCTCAGGAATCTGAACTCAATCAGATAATCTATTTATAGGAATTTCTTGTAAATAGAGTATCTGGTTCTTTTTTTTTAAATAGGTTAGTTGTGTATATTTTTAAGTTATGTGTAAATATTTTATTGAATTAATTTTTAAATAAATACATATTATTATACAAAGGAAGTGGCGTAAATTAGGTGAGGCCTATGTTCTGCAGTGGACGACGCACTATGTGTCAAAAGGCCGATCTAGGAAGACAGAAAGGGTTACTGCCATTCTATAATAATACTAGTAAAAGCGATAGCAGGCAACACCGAGGTCACGATTCCGGTGATAATTTTGTGCAAGTACCCTCCAATAAATTAATAAATAATTTTAAAGTGTCATTACGGGTGGAATTGACAATGAAATCCTTCACTTTTCTGCACTTGGTTTTTCGCTATTTCAAAGTGTTTATAAAATTAATTGTTATAAATTTAATGATGATTCGTGAAGTTGATGTTAAGAAATACTATTTTTATTCATTCACATTGCAAATACCGTAAAGGTTGCTGAAAAATAGCAGTCTGATGTGATGGATATTACATTTTTAATGCTATCTTAGTGTTTTTTTGGACCAGTAACTACATGTACTTTATTGTACCATGGCTGCAACTTATTTATGTAGTAGTCTCATTTATATAGTATTGCTCAAAGTAAATTAGAAAGTGCGGACTGGTGCGGAACCTTTTCAATATTTCGAAGTTGTGGGTTCGATCCCCACACGGGACAAATATTTGTGAGATCCATAAATAGTTGTTTTGAGTCTGTGTGTTATTTGTGTCCGTTAATTGTATGACGATGACGTACTCAAAAATACTGGATTTAAATAGAAAAATACGCCAAGAAGACAGTTTGGGTAATATCAGTGAATGTTTGCCAAGTTTTGATGATTCCGACAATGAAGATGAGTAGGTAAATTCAATTGTTTCATTGGTTACGTTTAATTTAATTATATATATTTTTTGAATATCATACTGTATTTTTATTAACTCATCGTTTATTTATTTTCAATTACCATAATGAAATTCGGCTTTGTTCTTCTTCTTAGAACAATGACTATTTTAAGCTGGCCTCTTATGACGTAGTAAATCTTTCTAACCAAGTGTCAACGTATACTGGTTTTTTTATTATAGCGTTAAATGTACCAAAATTAAATGTAATTTACTGTTTTTGCTATATTGGGACAAATCATCTATAGATATCGCCTTTAGAGCTAACTAATAGTGTCAAATAATATTGTCCGACTAGATCGGCCTTTTGATACATAGTGCGTCGTTGGGCTGATATGATGATGATGATGATGATACAAAGGAAACATCCAAACTCACTAAATTCATTTTATTCGATCATTTTTACAGTTGCTTTTAACGATCATATCTCAACATTATTTGAAGTAAAGTCGTACTTTACTCAAAGAAAGCCGTGAGGTGTGAAAGTGAATATCGATCGTCTAGTTAAATAACTTTTTGAATAATAAAGAATGTCCTTTATCACAAGACTTTCAAATGTGACGAAAATTCTTTGACAAACTTGTACAAATTAAAACTTCGATTCTGTCACGGCAATATATTATTATGTATGAGTTCATATTGAGTTTTCTATCTTGAACGGCTTCCAGATACAGAACTTATTAAATGTAAAAATAAAGAAAACTTTGTAAATTATTATAGCTACATATACGTAATAATATTATTTTAATTCGTATTTTAGAGTTCCGTAGGACGATGAAAGGTTAAAAGGAAAAATTGGAGCACCTATAGGATCAATTCATCGGATCAGATTGTCTGTAACTAACTTATTATGTTCCCACTTATGCATCAAATTTGTCATTTAGCCTTGAGTATAAATCAATACCTTTATTATTTATAAATCTTTAATTTACTTATGAAGACTAACTTTATTATGAAATAATTAATGTGATGATTAAAAGAATAAATAATATCTAGTTTGTATTAAGCTAACGTTTCTTAAATACTTACTACTCCTATAATTGAAATAAACTAAACATTTGAGTTTAAAGTTTGATTAAAAATACATTTTAAGCATTTAAATCTTTTAAGTTGTATACTTAATTTTTGATTTTTTTTGTTTATGAAATTTTTTTTTAACTAACTTTTTTTAACTTTTTAAAATACTCGTCAAGGCAAGTCAAATGAGCCCAAACTCGATTGGGTTGCGTCATTTGAAGACCGAGTTCTCGTAGTCACCTCGCGTTCCATCATTAGATCAACTCCAATTTATCAAAGTATTGCAATGCAACCGATTTATATAGGCATACCTAATTTAATATCAATCGGAAAAATCGGACATCACTAACTAAGTATATAACCACTCGTATTGACTCGTATTATGAATATGATATAAATACCTATAGATGTAGTCATTCATAAATTCACAAAGTAATAATATAGGTACATCTAGCGGTTTCCACTGTCCCCTCCAGTGGGCGCTAGGCAAGAGTAGTAATTTAAAGTACCTAAGTCCGGCTTGAGTGGAGAAGGGCGTGAGGCCCGTAAAAGAAAAACACAGAGAACTCACTTCCAATTAGGTATATTAATGGAACTTGTATAGCTCTCCAGACATCTTTTTCTTTTATATAAGTACACGTTGGGCAGTAAATAATATGTATAAATAGTCGTAAGGGCGTAGGGCCCGTAAATGGAAATACATTCAAATCATAATCACTGACTGTATAAATTATTAGATAAAAAATAATGTCAATAAGTGCGCGTGGCACTAGAATTACTATTGTAATGAGCACCAAGCCTTCGGTGAATGCTCCAACGAAGACTCGGTTCGAATTTAGGATTTTGAATTATTAAAATAAATTAGAAAAAGAAATCAAAAGAGATCCAAAAGGTGGTAAAAAGAGGTGCATTCGTGCAGGACGTAGTCTGCAGCGAGTGCAACCATTACATACATAATAATTAATAATAATATATTGACTGCCGAAGGCTACTTAGGCAGTCGGGTTTTTTGGTTTTTAGGGTTCCGTACCTCCCGTACCTAAGAAAAAACGGAACCCTTATAGGATTACTCCGTTGTCCGTCCGTCTGTCTGTCTGTCTGACCGTCTGCCAAGATTTTTTTTCTCAAGAACGCGTAGAAGTATAAGGTTGAAATTAATATCATATACTCGGGTCTGCAAACCCTGGGGGTAAAAATAAATCAAAATTCTATGTTAATGCAATTAAAAATTAAAAAACAAATTAATTAAAAATTTAAAAACAAAAAATTAAAAAACAAAAATTGAGTAATAGTGAGAGTTTATTCCGGACTGACGTTATATAATCACCTACCTACCTTATTTATGCTAACTTATTGCTATTCCATGCTCAGGGTGTAGCCAAATTTTCATTATTTTTGCGATAGCACGCAACGTTTTCGATCTGCGCTAATGCGAATGTCGGGCTATGGCGATCAATGTGCGATAGCTAAACTTAACACCCTACGATTCAGAGCAATCCAATTCGGACTTGTTAGGTACCTAAGGGTTTTTTTTTTTCAAAACCACCCAGAAGTAGGGCTACGGCAAAACATTTTTTTTTAAACCTACATTATTCGTACTTTGAGAAAAAAAAATTCCAACTTTTGTATCATTATAGTTTATTTCCAATACTCTAAGTTTTGTACGTTATTATAAAGTGGCCACTATAATAGTTATCGTTCGGTATCGGTCGTATCGGTATGACGTGTGTAACAGCGCGCAGTCTTAACGCTCGCTGGTTGTTGAGAAAAGAATAAAACCAATGCAATTATTATCTGCGATATTGAGAATTGTTGTGATAATTATGATTCTTGTATCCAAGAAGTTTACTTCTAAACGAATAATAAATGTTTATTTGAAAACACGTATATTTCGTGCAGCGAAAGTTTAATCAGAGTGACCAGCGACGTGACCTTTCTTCCTAACGGCTCGTCGCCGACTGGGAGGGAGGGGACACAATAAACAACCTTAGTGCGTAGTGCATCATGTGAACGCATAAGGTTCAAATTGCTGATAATATATGTTTCATGTTAGTCAAATCTATCAAGCGTCAAATTAGAAGTGATTTCGCGAATCTACTGTAATAAAAAAAAATACGTGTCTTACTGAAATAATTTTTAGGTAGTTCTCTAGCTTATTATATTTATCCTTTATTACTTATCATTGCAAAAATTATATTACTTTACGATCTAAATATAACTGTGAGGCGAAAATATTTTCTAAACGTCATTTTTGCGACCTTTTTTTTACGAAACTATTATAATTACTTACATGAAATATTTTGGAATAAATCTTTTCTTTAGATACTCGACTTTATCCAAATAAATTGTCTGGTTTATAGTAAATATATATCGACCGATAGGTACGCCAAACTGTGCGACGAAAAATTGAAAGTTTTTGGGTTTTTCCGTTTGGACAGCGCCTTAAACAGGCAGTCAAATTTAGGTAGGTTATTGAGATCGACCGAGAGGCTTACATACGCAAACGCAGCAAACGGTTTACTTCGTAAGCTTTCAAAACAGAAATTTTTGTTCGAGCTCCCATTGTGTGACTGTATCCGTATTGTAAAGTGCTTTAATGTAGCCCGAGTAAATACAGCTTAGCGCTACTATTGCTTTGAAGACTTAAAATATACGGGATTGATGGCGGTCCAAGGCTTTCGTGTTTGTCGTGTACCTCTACCTACAATATACATTGACATAAGTATATATAATTTTCATGTACGTTAATGTACAATAAATATGAACGTGTTCCTAATTTAACTTCACAATGTAAGTAATCTTACAAGTGTCTGTGATAAGAAACGAAAATTTCTGATGTCAGTCTGCCAGCTTTTTTGGCCTCAGTCCAAGGCTCGGAAGAAATAACCAGGAAAATTCTAGCTTCTACACTGGTTAATTCTGAAGTCCCAGAGACAGTGGGATGGGCCGCTCTGCAGACAGGTTAGAGGCTTCTTCTTTCGGGTACATCTATCCCTGTTAATCGTACTCATTTAAAGCTGTGGGAAAGTGGAAATCAGGACTGTGGCTTTTCCATCGTCCAGTATAGAAACCTTTATGGACGATAAAACCTTCCGCCTTGCTACTTGTATACGTTTAGGTGCACCATCTCTCTCTCCGCACTGCTGCTGCGGCGGAGAAGCTGTCGGGAGTCTTGGGCACCATGGCCTTTCATGCACCAGAAGCGCCGGCCGTATTTCGCGGCATGCCGACCTCAACGACATACTTCGTCGTGCTCTTGTCACCGCTGGAGTGCCAGCGGTTCTAGAACAAAATGGCCTGGAGACCTGACAGTATGTCATTATTGCCTTGGAAGATGGGTAGGCCTTTGGTGTGGGACGCGACTTGCGTCGATACCCTTTCACCATCTCATCTTCCAATAACAGCAAGTTGTGCCGGTGCTGCTGCTGCATCTGCCGAAACTTCCAAGCGGCGCAAATATAACAATCTCGCTGGCGAATATCTATTTGTGCCATTTGGAAACATTTGGGCCGTGGGGTTCAAGTGCCCGCGCTCTTTTTGAAGAGTTATCAAAGCGTTTGTCCGACGCTTCCCGTGACCAGCAGGCTGGCTATTTTCTTGCACAAAGAATAAGCATTGCCATCCAACGTGGCAATGCTGCACTTTTCCGGTAGACAGCGGCAGCAATGCGGAAGTATTTTAAGATGCCATTTTTTAATTCGTTCACCCCCTTTTTTTTGTTAGGTTGTAAATATTTTGTTTTTTAGTTTTAATAGTAATTTAAGTTTTATAATAGTAATAAATTATTATTTTTATCGATTATATAACTTAAATCCCTATCACTAATACATAAATAATAAATTTAAACAATGAAATATAATTCATTGTTAAATTTTAATATCACTAATGCTATAAATTTATATTTTATTTTTCAATGAATATAATTCATTGTTTAGTGATTATTAGTGATATTACATTATTATATAACAGTAATATTACACACAATTATACGAGTTACATAAAGTATTGTTTTGTTTATACATCGGTTTAGTTTCATATGTGTATTTAGTTGTTTGAGTAAACCTAATAGGGTAAATTCACGGAGTAAACTTTTGATGAACAAATTACTCGACTCTGTTATTGCCCAAACACGGCCACGAAATGTTTCCGTTTCGCTTAAGGTAAGGTTTACCCAAAAATTAAGTGACATTATTCGATTTTGTAAGTACCCTAACAACGTGTTATTTCCTCTCAAAGTCCGTCTTTGTCATATGCAAATTTTAAATACTAGGCCAGCTTCTCTAATCGGCATTCTCTCAACGTTTATTTTTGACATTATTAAATCTGTTGCTGTTTCGGCGTTATCATTTAAATATAAATTCTTTAAAACTGGGTTCAGTTTCCTTAACACTACAAAGGACTCATCAAGCTGAACCAGGACTCAAGTTTCAGAAAGCTTGACATAAATACTCCATTTTCTGTGATTGTTTGAGGTTGATGTGACAATGTTTTGATGTTAATAGAAGTAATATAATAATAATAATAATATTCTACCACATTCACACAGCGCCATCTAGTCCCAAAGTAAGCAATTATATTTGCTTGTGTTATGGGTACTAAACAACTAATATACTACTTAAATACATTTTTTTTTGTAAATACATACATATTATAGATAAATTATTATTTTTATTCGGTTCAGTAGTTTCTGAGATTAGCGCGTTCAACCAAACAAAAAACTTTTCAGCTTTAACATATCATCAACTTATCCAGTAAAGTCTTCAACCAGACTTTACTGGATATGTTGATGTGTTACTTATTCTGTACTTAGTTTTTCTTCCATAAGAGTATATTGAATGAGTTGTCTTTTTCAGTTTTAATTATAATATAATAATATCATATTCTACCACATTCACACAGCGGCATCTAGTCCCAAAGTAACCAATTATATTTGCTTGTGTTATGGGTACTAAACAACTGGTATACTACTTAAATATATTTTTTTTGTAAATACATACATATTATAGATAAATTACACCCAGACACAGAACAAACCTTTATGCTCATCACAAAAAGATTTGTCCTGGGTGGGGATCGAGCCCACGACCTCCGGCTTAGCAGTCAGGGTCACTAACCACTAGACCAACAGGCCAGTCAAGAAGTACCTACTGTGAAGGAATAAACATTCAGTATAAATAGGTATGTTGTTCTGAAGAATGCTTGGTTAATCTATAGCCAAAAACTATAGATTACTAACAGTAGCGCCGTCATCAAAAACTTCTCACTAAGAAACACCTTTTTTTTTGTAATGTGTTTTCTATTTTAGCAGTTGTGATTTGATCAGTGATTGTTTCCGTTATCACAGTATCAATAATATTGTCATAAACCTATGTATTGTATTTTCATTTACTTCCATACGCAACATTTCTGGCCGAAAATATTCCGACAGCTCAGAATCAGGAGACAGGTATCGCATTGTGTGGGAATATATCTATACATAGTTGTGTATTGCGGGTATTGTCTCAAAAACATTTTTTTGTATCTATCTGTTCTTCATCTATATAAAATTTTGAATAACTGTAATTGGTCGTTAGCTAGTAATTTCAATGTCTTAAATAATTGTTATTAGACTGTTGTTATTCCTAAATCTAAAATAAATAAACATATTAAAAATCTTGAAACGTTGTTCGTGATTCTATTTTCAAAGGCAAAGGTGAAATTTTGCAGTCAGATGTACTAAACCAGCCTTTGAGTCGATATTGCCTATGTTGAATATGCAATATCGACTCAAAGGCTGGTTTGGTACTGAAAATAAATTGATGCCACCGTCGTCATCCTCTCCACGTGTTGCAAGTTTTATTTTCATCCGACTTCCAAAACAAAAGGAAGAGGTTCTCAATTCGATACGTATGTTTTTGTATGTAAGTTAAGTAATTTCTCCGCCGATCATGAACTAATTTTGATAATTCGTTTTTTGTGCGGTAGAACATATTTTAGTATTGGTCCCATATTTATTGAAATCGATTCATCGATATTTGAGAAAATCAACAAATCCAGTTTTATCAGTCAATTTGATAACACTACGTTGTGGACAGAAGATGCGTCGCATCTCATGTGAAAGGTCTTTGACCAAATAAACTCCACTGAAAATACGCCCGACGCATCTTTCGTGAGATGTGTAGTGACCCTAGACAAACCACCACATTGCCAATATCTATGGTATGATAAATTCATTAGTGATGGGAATAATTTAGAATAAATATATAAAATGAGGTCAGAACACTTATTTGTGAATAAAAATGAATGGGAACAAATACTTTGTTCACCAAAAGTTTTTGTCTAACAATTACCTAATGTTACCCAAAAAATATAAAGTATACCAAAATAGGAAACGTGTACCAAAAACCGCATGCCTAAATTAATAAATTCGCATATCAAATAAATATGTATGTGTGTATATAATGTACGCCAAATTTAGTAAATTTGCACCAAATTAAGTTATAGGTACCTACTCGCGAGTGATTATGTCTACTCCTTTTTGGGCGAGCCCGACATGAATAAGTTAGGTTAGATAAGGTGGCAAACGTATTGTTTTGCGTATCGATTTTACAAAATTTGGTACTGCCAAAATATATTATACCTAAACCACATTACAAACAATATTATGAAAGTAAAAAAAATTTTGACGAAGATTATTATTATTTTTATATATAATCATTATTCCTGTGAAGGTTGAAGTACTTATGTTGAAAAATGCTGGAGAAGTCTCGATTTTGTCTTACAATCACAAACTTCTTGAACGTATAAAACTCCAGACTTAAAAATAATTGAGTGAAACAGAAGGGTACAATAAAAACACGTCATAAGCGACGGTGTTTTTTTTTCGGTCACGGCACGGACAAAATGACGTAAGCTATGCTAGATTTTTTAAAATTTATTATTAAAAAAAAATCTAAAAAATTATATAACTATAAATTATTGAATAAAATAATTTACATATTCATAAAACAAATAAATATTGTACAATGTTGTACAATACTTATTATAGAGTCGAAAAAAAATTGTTATCTTAACGTTTCATCTCAAACAATCTAATTGCCGCATTTTGTTTTTTTATTGAATCTAAAAATACATTTGTGGACAAACAATAAAGTGAAGGTTAATGTATGAGTACAACAGAACAAAACCATGTACAATATAAAAAAAACATATCAATGTCATTAAAAAAGTCCGCGATAGCATATGCCTATCTCCTACGGATAACTCACAATAACTGTTTTGAGTATTAAAATATTGGATTAAAAAGATTAACAAATAAGCTTCTCAAAAATTATATGGTATTAATGTAACTAAATAAACATGTTTGTAGAACGGTAATTTAATATAGAATATTTGTGCTAACTCTGTATAGTTTAATATAGTTCATCTTAATAAAGAGTAATCATAGCCCGTCTGGATATTATCTACCGACAATCTACTAGATCAAGTCGCTCTTTAGCTCTCGTCTACATGTGTACATAAACCTTTATACGGGCTGATGAGCGCATCAGCCCGTATAAAGGTTTATGTACACATGTTAGGGCCGTGCCTGTGTGCAAGATTCAAAGATTTTCCATTTACACATTTCAAAGACAAAGAAAAATCAAAAAAAAATCAAGCCGATATTAAAGCACAGTTTCTGAGCCTTTCAGTTACCATATTGTTTTCAGCAGATTTTAGTTGTAATGTTGTGTAAATTAATTAAATTGCGGCTGATTTAATTCCATGCATTATTCATTTTGTACTTCAAATTCATTTATTTCGGATGACAAATTTAAGTCACATAATTATATCGCTATGTGTGTGTCACTTCTATTTAGGTAATATTTTTTATTAATATTTTTTTAAGATAAGTTAAGAATGTGTAAATATAGTCACTACTGCGCATTTCGCATTATCGACCCGGGCATAGAAATTGGACATGACCTGAACAAGATTTTTTCAAAATAACACACCAATTTTTGAGGGACTGGTATAGCACAGTACGGCCCTGAACGGCCTTGATGTGTGTGGAACGTTACGCTTTAAAACCAGTGATATGTCAAACTAATTTGAGTAATTTCAGCTGAATGTAATAAACCAAGTTGGTGGACCTAAACTTTGATCACAGCAATTCATTCGTAGCATGTTCGACTCCAATAAACTGCTTATTTGCGAATATTTTTCATCGCTAAAAGACTATTATCAGGTTGATTTTCTGTATCGTAAAGCTCAAAATGCAAAGTTTATTTTTGCTCATATGATTAAACTAGGTTTTGCCCGCGTAGATTTCGATATTACATAGGTCTTTGTTTTAAGTGCATTTCATTTATTTCACAACACCCCACAGGAGTTGAATTTCATTTTACGTCACTAAAGATAACATTTATATAATCAGCGTCCCTGAAAACCTCGAAAATGACATCCATATCAATTTCTAATAATTTTTCACAACTATTTCATCCCCCTATTTCATGACGCCACACAAGTAAAATACGCCATAACTTAAATCCCGCTCGCGTGAATGTCCATTTCGTTTTAATTATGTACTTAAACATCATGAAAGTTAGTGGTACAAGGTAAATGGAATTCTTTTGTATTATTTCACTCGATTAACACCTTACTGTTTAATTTCGATAAAGCTTTTCTATTATATTTTAACCTCTACCATTAACCAGTGTAGATAAACTCAGTAACGTTATTTCGTTGTTTGGGTATTTGTTTCATAATAATTCATAATGGTATGAATGAAAAGGAGCCACTAATATTGGCTACAAAAAAAAAAATAAGCCGTTAAATGGATTTCAATGTACCTAATATTATGGTGAAGTTAGGTACTTATAAAACATTTGGAAGATACGCCCTAAAGCCAATGTATATTTCTTGTTAGTGCCACAGCTGAGTTTGTTACCTAGAAATAATTTACATAAAATATAGGTATAAAGAACTTTCTTCAAGTATAATAATATTGTAAGCGATGTGAACTGCATGAAATTCAACATAAATAATAAACGTGTGTTGTTTCACATAATTCATGAATATTTAAACATTCGGTTGTCGGGTGGGCTTATTTGAACTCAGCGGCTTTAATTAGTTGGCTTGTGTAATGTACACGGTTATACCTGATGTAGGTACTCTAGTTAGAAAGCCATTGTTTACATGGCTCAAGACTCAGGGGTTTGTTTGTTTATCTACGATTTATACTGCTAAATTTAACTTTGATTAGATTTGGTACTGGAGTGTGAAGTAGGATTATGGTTGGAAATTAGAACCTAACCAAATAATTATAATTGATTTGGTTATTACGTTGGATACAATGGTGAATTTTATGTAGCTGTCTTTGATTACCTACAAATCTCAATATTTTAATACCGTTTGTGTATAAAATACAATATTTTTAAATAGACCTCTGTATCAAAAAACTGAAGCTCTGTTTCTAGTTTTCTTTTTTTGAAGCCTTTGTACATTTGAATAGTGTCTAGAAAATAACTAGACACAGAAAAATATAATTTAGTTATTATAGTTATAAAAATATAATTAAGTTACGAGTTAAGGAGCCATCAGTCTTAACTTTTTATAAGAAACGAACAAAATGTAAAAAAAAATCAAGTTCTCTTTGACTCTCCAGTGAGATACAAGCGAATTGTTTTGGTATATTAATATGCTACGTCTGCGAACCCGTATGTATTATTCTACGTTGGTCGAATGTTTGGCTAGTTCAAGTGTGGGCTAGGGCCGTGAGGAGTAGTCCCAGAAGGTTTATTCGTTCAGCCACTGAGTAAGGGTTTACCTACACATAAAATATGGAGGGTAAGGTATTGATTTTTAATTTTTATTTCGAATAGCAACGAGGGTATTTTGGGACTAGGAGTAGTAGATGTCAAGCTGTATCTGAAGCTCCATATTAGGTATACTTCTATTTATTGAACTTTATTCATCTAGAACGAACGGGGTTCTTAAGTCTATTAATTTTGGAACATTTCAATACCTATGCAATAATGCACATGTCTTTTTACCCGATTGCCCGGTAGTGTATTTTTTTAGTTGAATTATTCGCCTTATTCAGAAGTGAAAGCAAAAAGTTCACAGTTGGATAAATTACGTGCACGGAATATTCAAAAGCGCGTTGAGTGCATTATATAGCCCGGCCGGTATCCTTCAATTTACGTGATGAGAACAGGCTTGTCGACAACTTTCAAGCTCCCTTTTAAAAAAAACTGTTTACCCTTTGATATTTCATAAAGCTAATAATATGGATATTCAATTCATTTGCAGTGGTTTGTTATTCAACGTTTGCAATTGCTTTTAGATTGAATTGGCAACGCGCTGCGGGTTGCCGATTCAATTTTCCAAGATTGTGTTTAAAGCTATACCTTGGTATAGCTATAAGCACAATCTCTATTATAACTTATTATAGAAAGGTTACCTTTGTAGATTTTCAATAAACCTACGTAATACTAAATAAACAAGATAAAAGTCGTTAAACGTGTTCTAGGGGGACTTAGAACGCTCTGGGAGATGAATATTGTGCGAAGATTACAATTCCCAAAACTGATCTATCTTTATTATCCAATGATTGGTAAAAAAGGATTTCTATTTTATATATATATATATATATACTGGCTCATGTTGGGATTGATCTATTCACATGGAGACGGGGATAACGACAAAGCAGTCCGCTAGCTGTTTCCAGTAAGAAGCACTTTATCGAGTTTCTCGTATATATACAGATATGCATATTAATCAAACATTGAGGTCGCAAAAATAATAGAACAATAAAAACTAAAAATATTGCAACGTTTTATTTGAGAACATAAAAAGTTTGTTTGCTCATTACAATTCTTTATTATTTTATCATCGCGCATCATAAAAATTGTACGCTCCCTTGGGAGGTTAAACAAATGTCTGATTTGAGTATTCATGTAATGGACATTTGCACAACTCATATGTGTATATTATTTGAATTCATGAGGACTTAAATCCCAAGAGACAAGGTACAAAATATTTTCAGCAATTATCTACGGTAACTTTATTGATACCTGACTCAAACGCGTTACTAACGCTATTACGACGCTTTTTCTTGTGTAAGCCTAATTTAAGATTGTTAGATAAAATGTTCTTAGGTTGTTCTCAGATTATATGAGAAAGAAGCATCTAGAAATATCAGGTGTGCCTATATATATATATATATATATAAAAGTCTAATTTATGTATTTTCTAGATTGACGTTTCATATTCCCCCTTTTCCTCCTCGTCAACTGAGCCTATTCAGTATTTTGTTACGTCAACATTTTCAGAAAGAGTAAGTATTGCTTAGTTTTTATTATGTAAATATTATATAGCTCTTCGAATTTGTATGTCTACAGTTGCCTTTTAAATTACAAAAAGAAAAAATATTGCCCTAGAGGCATTAGTCAGAAGGAAAACAGGGGAATACTTTTATATGAAAATCCGCATGAATTGTTCCCTCTTAAAGAAAAGCACCTTTCCGCTCCATTGTTATTATTTTAACTGCTCCTAAAGAAAAGCATAATTTTTTTCAGGTAAGCGATGGTTTCCGCAAGGTTCAACAATACATATTATGTGTATAGCACAGTACCTACTTTAAAAAAACATCTCATGACTTTTAACAAGTTTTCAAGCCCGTTTAGCGAACAGGAGGACGATTGCTTGTTTATCACCTCTATTGTTAAAAAACTACTACTACAGTCACACCAAGCTAATGTCTATACAAAATTAAAAAGTAGTACATACCAGGTTGTCCCCACACTGTAGCTACGTCGAGTTTGAAGTTGCCTAGAAGCTTGTTGGCCCGCAGGATGTGGCGGGAATGCATCACCTAGAACAAACAACCCATTTTGTTTTGCATGGTGACACCTCACCGCACCTAAATATACTTAATATTAGACATTTTATGACCCTCTCAAACCTAATATTTTTACGATGTGTAGTATATTTTATTCGCTACTTTATTTTTATGTCAGCACTTGTAGATTTTAAAGCGGCGCTTTAGATAAGACTATAAGACACATAAACCTCTTGAATGTAAAATTTTAATAATGTTGGATAAAGTATGACTAATAGATGCAAACGTTTGTAAGGATGAGTGGATATTTTTGATACCTTTCTGCTCAAAATGACTGAAAATGTATATATTTTTTTTAAGTTTATAATATTATTAATGATGTACATTGCAACTAAGCAAGCAACGCCACGCTAGCAGCCACGTGCAAAAGATAGGTTCTATTAAGTAGGTAGTAGAATTTAGGCGCCCATAGGCTACGGTAACCGCTTACCATCAGGCAGGCTGTACGTCTGTTTGCAACCATCGTGATATAAAAAAATTTATAGGTCTGTTTGAATTTGCCAGCCTACATGCTGTAATTTGTATATCATAAAACCCATAGCCCTAGAATTCACGCGCTACCGCTAATAAAACCGTAAAAAAAACCTATTTCCAAAAGAGAAATACAATTTTACTCAAATCTACGTCAAAGAGATTATGATATGACTTACGATATCCCTTGAATCTCAATGACAAAGCCGGGGCGATTTATATATATATAGTAAATAAGAATCACTGAAATGCTATAAATGCGGACTGACGACGGCGACGACGCTCCGATGGTTCTTTACTTTAAGGCACCGATGATATTGTATCACTGACATATAATTAATTTTTTATATTTTTTTTATGAATTCTTTAATTAAATATTAAATTTTGCATGCCTAGTAGGTAGGACAAAGAGGGACTATACCAATTGTACCTGTAACACCACTGTGATTATTATGTATACCTTGGTTCAGCAAATAAATAAAGTTTGAAGTTTGAAAGTTTGAAGTTTGATGGTTCTTTAAGGCTATACCTACTGAAAACCTTAAACCCTCTCAAGAAGCTCTCTAGATAGAGGAGAGGAGACCCCAGCAGTAGGACTTAATAGGTTGCTGATGATGATGATGATCCCTACTATGTACATTTAATAATGGATAAAAAGCCGACCGGAACGTAAAACTAAGTTAGATGTCCATGATTATCAAGACTGGCCTGTTGGTCTAGTGGTTAGTGACCCTGACTGCTAAGCTGGAGGTCGTGGGTTCGATCCCCACCCAGGACAAATCTTTGTGTGATGAGCATAAAGGTTTGTTCTGTGTCTGGGTGTAATTTATCTATAATATGTATGTATTTACAAAAAAAATGTATGTAAGTAGTATATCAGTTAGTTGTTTAGTGCCCATAACACAAGCAAATATAATTGCTTACTTTGGGACTAGATGTCGCTGTGTGAATGTGGGAGAATATTATTATATTATTATTAGAACTGAAATTGCTCTATCTGCCTTTAATTTAATTTATAATTAATTTGGTTGTACAAGTAATTGATTTCACATTAACAAACAGCGGTATTTTGAGACATATCAATGTTTGAACATGGAGAAACATTTACGTTTATTTATTTATAATAAATAGCGCTTTCCAGTTGCCCATATAACGATATTTAAATGGAGAATTTGGACAGCAGATGGCATGTTATTTGATTATGACGAATTGAGAAAAAAAATATCTTAACATTTTTCTAAAAAATAAATTAAAAATAATGTGACGTTAATTTGTACTTTGTTGGTCTGCTGGTTATATAATAGAATGTCTCACTAAGTTCAATATCGCTTCTTATAGAGACTAGATGTACCAGTGAGTAGGTTAACAAAAAAATACTGGTTTAAGTTTTATATTTCGCAAACTGATCTCTGAATTGATAAGTGGTTTTCATGCTTCTCGCCGCTCATATTCTTGAACGACCCATCCATTGATGCTGCCCATAACATGGGATATATATAAAGTGTAAGAATTTTATTAATGTCAAATCCATCTCTCTGACCTAACGGTTAATTTTAGATATGTGACATATAACTCAAGTTTAAATGACAATAAAAATAGCCAATGTATTTCAAAAGCTCTAAACAAAATCATTTTGTTTAGAGCAGCTTTCAGTTTTTCAACAAAAACTGAAAGCTTTCGAATAGTACGTTGCCGCGATTTCCCGTGGCATTACTTTGGCGCGAGGAAGGTTTTGAATTTATAATTTGTACAGTGGAAACATGATTTAATATTGAAAACAGGTAAGTTTATGTCTTAGTAGATATAGATAAAATGACGAAGCAAGATATTGTTTAGATCCCTCGCGCTTTGCTTAATAAAAAATCGATTTTAGTACGTTTGGCATGATGAATTTTAATTATTAATAACTAAACTCTGATAAAGGAAAGTTAATTAAAACCACGGTGGCGTTTCATTACCTTGCCGTATGCATCGTTGGTAATGACTGTTACTTTCAATTTTCGCTAATTAGGGACATACCAAATGTTCATGAAATGCAGTTTCAATTTTGCGAAAGCAAAAGACGACATGTACTATTTGATTATTTGAGAATAACTTGTAGGAATTCTGGTTTTATGGACAATTAATGATTGAAAAAGTGACGTAGGTACATACTTTATCGTTAATAAGGTAATATTACTACAATTATTGTGAAAGTTTGTGAGGATGTTTCGATTACACTCTTTCAGACAAATCTGAATAACATACAGGTTACATTTCTCCGCTACTCCGCTAAGCTAAGTTTATCTTGTTATATCCTCTAGTGGAAATAATAATATGGTCCCTCGGCTACACGTAAAGAAAGGTCAAGACTAGAGGTATATGTTAAGAGTGACGTCTCGGCGTAGGACGAAGTACGAGCGAGTCAACCAACTTCAAGTTTTGTTATTCAAGAAACGTTACTCTTTGTAATTTCCTTTACATTTCTAAACGTGAACAAAATCCTGCATAGATTTACTAAAATCAGACGCACATTTGTTAAAAGTCTATTATGTATATGGGTCTATTTTGTAAATTACGCCACAGAGGCTACCTTTTCACCGTTTTCCTATTACCTATGAACCTGTAGTATTAGGTAACTACCTCTTATTATTATTTATATTGAGGAAAACAAAATCCTGAAGGCTATCCTCTAAGATTAAAAAAGCACATGTAAGTAAACTACTGAAATTAATATACTTACAACGTTATTCTTTGTTAATACTAAAGCTGAAACACTCCAAACTTCTTTCTATTTTCTGAATCAGAATAAAATATCTATATTTTTAAAACAATCTGCGTGTCGGCTGAATTTTGCCGAATATCAGCAGTTTATGTACCTATTTAGTACCTATTTAATTATTGACATAGACTAAAGACATAGACATATAGACCGCGTGGCACAAGCACAAGGCGTTAGGCGGCCATTGATACGAGTACACCTCAAACAAGGGTGTCCAAGCTTTCAAAATTTTTATACATTTTTGCCAAAATATAGCAAACTATAAAAAATAATTCTTTTCTTTCGATTCTGCTACTGATTCTAAACAAACTACTTTCAGGTTTCGGATTAAGTAGAAATAAAGGTGTTAAATATAATGTTGTGCTATTACGTTGAAATTCGGAATAATTGCAGTACTGCCTTACTTGTTGCCTGTTGATATTAAGTTTTAAAGACAGTAAAGTCGTTCAATCTAATGTTCTAAAAACAAACAATTCAAAACATACATAACTCTAACATTTTGAAATAACCAACATTCCTCGCGAGATAAACGTAATATTTTATGTGTTGTACACATTTTATTACAAGAGGATTTATATTTATACCCTTTCACGGCATATTGCGAGTGTCGTGATTCATACTGTAGAAAAGTTTTTTTACTTAAGTATGTAATTTTCAATGTTAGGTATATTTTGATTGAGAAATGATTCAAGGGTCAGGTAGTTATAAATTAGTAAAGTTAATTTAAATTTCAAAGACCATGGCAAGGGAATTATAAAGTTATTAAAATTTTGGCAGCCAGTTCAATGAGCCAATGAGTTTTGACAATGACTTCATAAGTATTTTATAACTTACTAGAAGTTTCTTTTAAAGCTAGTCAATGCAACCACATTTACTATATCTAGTATGCTTTCCGACGTTTCATTAAACCACCAATTTTACTACAAGCAACAAGTTTTCCACTTAGGCATATTTATGAGATCCACTTAAAAACCATAAGTATTTAAATTTTCTTTTGTGGTGAATACGGGTACGAGTATACCGCAATCTCGCACCAAGTTTGTGAAACAAAATTACATTTTAATTGGATGGGTCAAATGGTTTGCTGTAAAGTGCTACATTCAATGATATTGTAGGTTAGAAAATATCATTGGCTACATTATAAATATTGTAATTCTAATGGTAGACACCCAAATAAATAAAACACGAACTTATATATTAATATTCCTTTATTTTAATATCTAAGTACCTATACTAATTATTATTTATTTTTTATTTTATTTTTTTGTCAAGTGATCGCCTGAAATACAGGCCCAGCCTAGTTCAGGTGAATAACTCATGTAATTATGATATGAATTAAAGTTTTTTTGTCCCTACTGTAAGTTTATAAATATAAGAATAGTAATACTTCAGCATAAATTTAATTACAATTATGTAAGAATTAATGTAATTATAATTAGAACATTATTACCAAATTGTATTTTGAACTAAATATTTTTTTATTATTATTATGTGTCTTTCCTCACGGCTATACTTCTCTATTTATTATTATTATTAAAGTTGAAGAGGTTGAACGCTAAGATCTCAGGAACTACTGTACCGATTTGAATAATTAATTCTTTTAGTGTTGGATAGCCCATTTATCGAGGAGGTAATAAGCTATATATAACATCACGCTACTGCCAATAGGAGCTGAGCAGTAGCTAAATAAAGAACGATGGGAGTGAAGTCCCGTGCGACTTGTTAAATTTATAGTAGTCTTATGCTAAAGTTAGGATCGATGGAGGGATTTTTGTTACGCAATCACGCCAGAATGGGTGAAGGGTAGGTAAGGTATAAAATCTTCGCATACAGATAAACGATAGTCTCAAAAAGTACAATAAGCTACTTTATACCGACATACAACATGGGAAAAGCAGCGGGTTGCTGATATTTATAATTACGGACACTATAATAAGGATTGCGGGCTGATTTTCTTTCTCAACTTCCCTAAAAGAGGAAATATCTCTTATCGATTTTTATACCGAGTCTGAAGAGCTTTGTGCACGTTAATTGGATTCCATAACGAGCAGGTTTTCTTTGTTGTCTGTTCAAGAAATGGATAAGCACTAATAACTATTTTATATTTAATTAACGTCTATTACAATAAGACGTCGATGCTTTTATCCTTGGCAGTGCTTCTGCGTAACAACTTAATCCCTTGTTTTGATCTTCTTTATAAAACGGCTAGACAACCTTCAATTAATTATATTGGAAATATATTTTTCTTGTTTGTATATTTCAACAAGAGTTAATTTCAAAAACCAAATAACCCGACTGCCTAAAAGTAGCCTCCGATAGTCAATTTAAAGCAATGATTTCGAAGAATACACTGGAAAAAGGTCTATAGGCTTCGATATAGAGATTCAGTCATGAATACGAATATAACAACACCTTGCACTTCAAAATCGGTCAAGCTATTTAGATTATAAGAGACAAGTGGAGCCACGGGCTATAGTTAGTGCATAAATAATTAAATTAGGTTATTAATTAGCTTTCATTTGATACCCATATTGCGATAGTACAAAAAAAACGTATGTTTTGACAGTTAACGTCCGCCATATTGGTTTTTTGTTGACGTCACATAGCCTATGACACTCGGGGGAAAAATACAAATCTAATTACACCTCACACTTTAAAATCAGTCAAGCCGTTTAGGCTCCAGAAGGTCACAATGTAACATTCATGCCCACACACATACATACATACATATATACATACATACATACGCCCGAAAAACATTACCCTCCTTTTTGGCAGTCGGGTAAAAAGAGGTTTGTTTAATATAACATATTCATACAACAACGTCTTGACATTGAATTTAAGTACAAAGTTTTTCAGCAGTTAGTATGTATATATTTGTTCAACTGTTCCTTTAATTTACTCAAATTACTGATCATAATTTGACGATGTCTGCCGAAGTGTGTTCATGGTCTGTTCGTAATTATATTAAATGAAGTGAAGAAATATATATTATACTTATTGTACAGTCTTTTGCTAAAAAAAAGTAAGGAAAAATAATCCAACTACTACACGCGTGTTACCCGCAGTTTAAGAAACAAAAAAAGCTAGCTAGCATTAGTGTTAATCCAGGGTGTCAGCTATCTCCATACCAAATTTGATGAACGAGTAACAAACACACTCACAGACTTTCACCTTCAAAATATGTATTCGTGTGATTAATTAGTAAATTCCAGAAACTAATTTATCTAGGCATTTTTTCGTTCAGTCATCCAGAGTCACAAATAAAATATAAATCATCAATAATATATAATTATTTTCCCACTGACAATGGCAGCGATGCGGAGGAATTTTATGATGCCGTATTTGTAATTTCCTCCCCTTTTTTATTTTAATACATTTAGTTAGTTTTTATTTGTAAATATTATTGTATATTAAATTTAGTTTCATATTATAATGAAAATAAAATTAAAAAGTTGTAATTAAATAGCCCCCAAATCATCATTATCATTATATCGACTTTGTGCCGCCTATAGTATATACATACACTATTTTAAATAAATAATTTAGTATGGAACTAGCGTCCTCCTACAACTTCTGTGACTTTCTGAGTGCTTATTTTATGTCGCTATCCCGATGTGATACACTGCTACTGAATATGGCAATTAAGTTGCTTGCACTAATTTAGTTAGTGCTCTGCCGACGTCATTATGTTCGTAAATGAAGGTTGCCATACCGATAATTTAATTCGTTTGAAGCATAATATGCTGCCTAACCAACGCTTAATATGATTATCTATGACATTCAATTTAGACACAAATTGCATTAGATTGCCTAATTAGAGCGGAGCTAAATAAAGAGGTATCGTTCACAATTTTTTGATCGTCCTGTCTCGGACGCCATCCTATTTTTTCTCATAAAGTGCATCTTTTGCGCTTTAAAATCAATAATTGGAATTATTATAGAATCACTTCGTTGTATGTACCTGTGTCTCTGTATTTTTTTTTCTGTTCAAGCATTGCATCTTCTTTTGGTATCAGAACTATCGGAGAATTGACAGCAACAGGACAATTTTCACTTTCACGAAACAGAACCCAATATTCATAATACAATTTTCCTAACACCAATGCACACAAACACTCCACACTGGTTTCGTGTCACAAGGTTGAGTCGTAAGAAGAATTTGACACATAGAAACCTAGTCAAACGTCAAAATAAATGCACCTGAATTCCCGTTTTATTTATTCTAGAAATTATTATGCAACACGAAATTTGTATCATCATAATAAGGACAAAATCTACCCAAATACACTATACTATAAAAAAAGGAGCTTCATTAACTATATGCAGACCACAGAGTCCTGTATACGATAAAAGTACATGACTTAAAACAGATCCATTTTAGTCACAAGCATATTAATTAAAAAAGCTTTTAAAACAATATTGATAGGAGGGCTCTGTGTCAGCGGTTTAATGTACCACCAGCTGTGATCAGCCACAAACAGATATTGTATAATTATACTATTCATTCTATCATAATTATGTTTCCGCATTTGTAAATGATTTTGATCCGTACAATATTTTCCCATTGAGAGTTAATTAAACAGTGTTTTCACGAATATTGACGTGACTGATTTATGAATGCATTGACTAGTTTGGGAAATCGACAAGAACTAATGGATTATTTATTGGAAAACCGTATATGGTATACGTGTGTCGATATTACAAGTTATTACTCATCAGAGGTAATATTTACGTAAGTTTGCTACATATAGATTTGGTTTAATGCCTTTTGATATTTGATATAAGTTTATGATTAAATGTTTGGGCAGCGTTGGGATTTTGAAAGCGTAAGGTCCTCGCCTAAGGCATAAATGTCTATAAGTGTGGAGGTGGCAATTTTGGCTAATTGAGTAACTTTCACCTGTATGTTACATGGTGATAAGTTATGATATCAATTTGGTATTATCGGATACAAAGTTCTCCCGGATTTACAATAAACACTTTTTGAACTAAAAGGTAAAAAATAAATTTAAGGGCCGTATATAAACATAGATCTTTTCAAAATGTAAAATTTACATACATTTTAAAAGCTTGAGGCACTAAAATGTGATAATAAACCTGCAAAACAGATGGCATATAATATCAGTGCCTCAAGCTTTTAAAATGTATATAGATTTGACCTTAATTTTTTACACCTTTTTTATTGAAAGCTTGTCCTTAAAAAATATTTTTTAATAATTTTTATTTTTATTTAAAGGTTATAACAGCCAGCCTCAAAAGGCCTGCTAAGCAAACAAAATCTATGATTATTAAGTTCTGAGCCAAATTGTAAAGCTAAAACTTGTGTGAATGAGATTCGTTCACAGAAGTTATTGTAACTCAAGTAGGTACCACATTTCATAGGGCCTATTTTCTTGCTCAGTGAAGTTTTACTTTTATAAGTTATGTAAATAAAAGAAAAGAAGTGACTCTCGGGAAAATCGTAATAAAGATTCTTGGTAGCTTGGTACCTACTCCTAAGTCCGAACCTTCCGGGAAAATAATTTGGCTTTTATAAACTTGTATTTTATTTGAGTTTTATTATGTTCAATTTAAATGGGTATTACAAAGGCTTAACGAGATAATATCTTTATTTTAATTTTATGTAGCATATCTGGAACGTTTTATGTTTTATTATATATGTTCTAAACATTCTTGTGTGTTTGACCTTTATAGCTCGACTAGTTAAACTTTTACTTCTCCTTTCTTGTGAAGTTGAGTGAAAGACATTTGGTTTAGAATTGTTGTCATTCGTATAGTGAGGCTTGATTGCAGTTTTGCTGTCGTTTTCATATATATCGTATCTCATATATTCCGAATAAAGCTTCTAAAAACTTAATAAGTTAAATTCATGATGGTAATTCATCAGAATCTAATTCACTGAACTGCATTCCTATAGCTTCTACAACTTCGCATCTAATTTCGATGCGACCGTACAGTCGGTGCTTTGTAACTTGTAGACAGGAAAGTTTAACTAAAGACAACATCACAGATATTCGAGATTTCCATGTCTTTCAACACATATTTGCTCAAAATTTCTGGATTCACACCTTAAGTAGTAGGTATCCATTTTTTTTGTTATGTAAAGTAAGTGCTTAAAAGTTCTAAACGATGCTTACAAACGAAACTGGCATTTAATAACAGATTATTTCTTTGAGTTAGGATTATTTACTACTATAAGTTATATAATACTATAAGATTCAGACTGTAAGTTATTCTGTGGTACTTATAAATCATCATCATCATCATCATCATTATTACAATCCATAAACGTCCCACTTGTGGGCACGGGTCTAAATAATAATCACCTAATATTTATGTCCAATTCTTTATAATATCTCTCATGTTTTAAATGGGTATTCTTATTTTCGTAGTGGCTATGTAAGACAATGCCTCGATATAGCATCCGCAAAACGAATAATAAGATTATTTTATTGTTCACTTCAACGCCTCTTTAAATAGAGGACGGCTCACATTGCAGCCAGTTGCTTCGAGTTGTCTTATAAATGTAATACATCATGTCGGTTCAAGTCGATTCCTACCGAGGATCATTCAAGTAACTTATATCTTGTACCACTGACCTCGAAGGCAAAAAGCGCTTTATGAAAACCCCCGGCAGTTTGAAGGACATTCAGGAACCGCAATTTCAGCTAACGAGAAGGTTGTATACGACTTGTACGAGCCGTTGTCATGTCTACCAAGTTACGATTTTCGTTCTCACTGGACACAGTTAACAAAGAAAACCTTTACATCAATACTATTTTCATTATTTCCTGCGACTGAAAGCAAGCGGATATCAATTGATAGTAGAGCTTTAGCCCACTATCCTGTGTCATTATATGAGAGTTCCAGGAAACTAAATACTCAATCATTTATTGCTTCGATAAATATTTATGTAACAGACACGATTTATATTCTTCGTATAAATAAATACACAACCAATCGACCGATATGAGTAGGTGTCCCGAGCACATTGAGGAGGGAAGGGGTTTGAGGGCTTGGCAGTGCGCTCGTGATACCTCTGACATTGCAAGGGTCGTCGTATAAAAATTTCGTTGTACACCTTAAGAAAAATTATGTAGTAGATATGATTTCCATACAGTCATCATCATTACACCCCATAAACGACCCACTGCTAGGTCACCTCCAAACATTATAGAGAGACTTCAACCTACTATACCACGCTAGCCAGATGGGTTGGATTTGTTACGAATTTTCCTTTTCTCACAGTGCTCTTGTCTGCTAAAGGTTACACCTTGTCGCCTTTTACGACACCCACGGGTTAAAATGGGGTAGTGAAATTAACGGTTAATAAAAATCCTCTACAGTACCTAATTAATAATATTTGTGTGACCTACATCCTACTTTTATGCGTTCTTAGGTCTTCCCCATAGCAACTAATTTATTATAAATGCAAAAATGTGTCATGAATTCATGTTACTGAAATAATTAATTGATACAGACATATCTGTAACTCTTTTACACAAAAAATACCACAGGTTTTTATTTATCTTGGTACATAGAGATAGACCATGTCTTGGATTAATATATAGAATACTTTTCACTTTTGTGTTACGTTAACGCGAGAAAAATTCTCTGTCTGACTCTGAATCGGACTGTTTTATTTATGAGCTGGAATTGTCAGTATTACCCACTATAATATAAAAATACAATATAATTATACGTTGGTAGTCATTAGCCCGTGTACGTTATTAATATATCACATTTTGTGTTTGTGTAGCTTATGAAGCCTCAGGCTGCATACACAGGCAGAGTTACATATTTCGGGTTCACAGAACAATAGCTGTGGCCTGTGGTAACGATGTTGGTAACAATAATAATGTTATTTGAATACACTAATGAAGCTATGAATAAGGACGTTTAGGTTGAAGGTAGGAGGTTTCAAAGCCAGTATTATATTATAAGTAAGTATCTTACATACCCTGATGCTATTTATAACCTTAATAACTTTTAAACTGCCGCTACTTGTACATAATATATATTAAATTAACATAAAACGGGTCTACATTATATATTACATATATTACATGGTACATTGTACATTATTATAATGTACAATGTACCATACAATATAATAGTAAATACCTAATTTATTATAAGGTATATTTAACAGTATAATACGTGACGTAGACCCGTTTTTTTTATTTAATATTATAATCTTAGTCTCGTCCAAGTTATGGAAAGACCTTACACCACCACGACGAACCAAAAAAGATGAATATATCAATGTGTTTTTGAAAATTATTGTCGAGTAAAAGAACACATAAACAATACATATAACAAGCAGTAGAATTGAGCATTGAAAATCTAATGTACCTACCTATGTTTTTACCCGACTGCCAAAAAGGAGGGTAATATTTTTGTGTTCTTTTCATCACCATCATCATATCAGCCCAATGACGTCCACTGCTAAACATAGGCCTCACCTAATTTCCGCCACAGCGAGCGATTTTGTGCCGCCCGCATCCAACGGCCATTGTGTTCTTTTACTCGACAATAATTTTCAAAAACATACATAGGTATATTGTTCTTTTTGGTAAAATAAAAATATAAAATATGTACTTATTATGGAAAAATTCTAAGAATTTTATTTCGTAAAGAATTACAAATTCACATATGATTTTTGATAAAAATATGCGTAAAAAATGAAACATTGAACAAAATAAAGCGCAAGACGGCACAGTTACGAGGAGTACTCATTGAATTTTAATGACCCTATGCCCAGAGCGCTTGCTACTGTGACCCACTTTTGACACATCTAAAATGCTCGTGTTGTCACCTCTCTTCTGTTCACTACAGCTATCAATTTTAATATCGGATTCGGATGTTTTGTTTGTGCATCTAACTTTACAAGTTGATCACATAATTATATTTTACTTACTTGATCTTGACTTCTTATTTTTGATTTCCTGACACAGGCGAGCAAGCGTGTTAAATTAACACAACCAAGTGAATGTCTACTGAAAAGGAAAAGACAAATTAGGGAGGAAAAGGAATAGGAAGGGGGTGAGAGGTGGAATTGGTTATTTTGATTGATTTATATATTGATATTATTTATTCCTTCGATGGAACTTGACGACTTTGTTAATGCATACTCTTACCATCTAAGCTACGAAAATATTTATCCTAAAGCTTTATACCTCGAATTTATCCATTTCTTGATTTTATTTATAATATTATTATTATATTGATGTAGGTCATGCTATAAATATAATTTATCGATATCGGACACTATAATGCCATAATAAGCTCTGTTAGACATTGTAAAAGGCAGGCATTAAATTCATATAAATATAAAGATAGTTATTATCTGTATCAGATCATTTGAAATCGAATGATTGCACAGATTTTATACGAATGTTGTGAAACTAAACGGTCTGAAACATTTCCTCTGATATTTTTCTTTCATCAAATGCAGCAGAGAAATTCCTTACACATATAAACAAACGCTGTAAGATTGTGAGTTCCACTATACAGACATTGTTGAGTATAAAAACATATACTTAGACTAGGGAAACAGATTTTCAAGAGGTAGTTTGGTCCTCTTTATCTAAACCGGAGTAAAGATATCTCATTGTAAAGAAGGACGTGAACATTTTTTTATTTACTGATTGACGTTTCGCCAACGATAACTTCTATATACAAACATTGCCTTTAATATTGCAAGTATAACTGTTACTACTTACTGCTTAAATATTGATATATTAGTTATAATATAATATTAGTCTTCATTAGATGCTTCTAGTAGTGTACGTGTTGAAATTACTAACAATTCTATTAACATGTTAATATCTAGTGGCACTCGCACGTAAGCTGAACTCTCAGAAATGATATATGTAGTAGTGCACTTTGAACTATACATTGGTATCCTTTGAGAAGTTTTAAACATGAATATGGCAATTTGTAAGCTCGCAATTCAGCCACCAACTTCATACCTACATAATTCCAAGACGAAGTGACTAGGAGAAAGCAGGTTTACATTAATTTTGCTTTGCATTTCTGCTCTTGTAATATAATCTTTCTCCGCTTACAAAGTAATTATACGTGGAATAATTAAAAGATTACATTCTGCTGAGGCGATTTATTATTATAATGCAATATGAGCGTATAATCAAATTATTCATTTAGTGAGCTACTGTTCTGTTGTGGTTGCAAATAATTCCGGTGGCATTCGATGCGTTAGCGTTGTTTATAATAAGTTAATTAAGCAAACCTGGCAATCTAGAAAAAGCAATGATATTGTTAACATACAATATCATTGATAAAAAGGTTATTTTTCTACAAATGAATAGGTCAATTTAACACTCATTACTCCTTAATTTAATATTTATTCAATTATAAATTAAACAATAATACTTTTAATGTCAATATGAAGTCATTATTCGTTTGAACTATTGTAATTAATGATGACTGGCTTGCTTGTTTTGCTTCTGTAAAATAATTCGATGAGCAACTCTTCTGCCTCGTTAAAAAGTCGAATATATTATAAATCGTAGTCAGACAATATCAGAGAGCGGACGGACATTGTGATCGTTTGTATAGTACTGTCAAACCGCGGTTCTGTTTTAATTCGTAATACAGAATAGAATACAATGTTGCAAGATCTTGCTTCTTCTATTTTCCAATCTATATTTAATATCGAGAAATTATTATAATGCAATGTCTGTGCATTTAATCTAACTTTTGCTAAATTATTAGCTCGTTGTATAAAAGTACGGGGGAGTAGAGGCAGGTGTTGGTCTTAAGCAATCTAACTTAGAAGCGCATTCGACTTACAGGAAACTACTAGGAAATTCTTTTCATAAACTCTTTAACTCAATACGGCAATTTGAATACTTATTATAGAGCACATTACAATTGCACGTACAGTCCACACACAAGAAATTTACAGAGAGAAACCTTTCGGTGACGTCATCACAGAACGTAATGTACCTAATACAACTCAACTTTACAATACAAGCTCTGTAATTATTAGTTTGGTGTTTTAATTGACCTCAGGCAATTTGGTAAACTTCGCAAGTATTTTACTTTTAATTATTACGTTGCTCGTTTTTGCATAATTTTATAAAGTCTTCTCTAATAATATTTGGTATTTCTATAACACAAAACACTCGAAATTCGGTTCATCATTCTAATGTTCGTCAAAATCAAAACAATTTATACATATACTAAGTTACCAAGCTATATAAAGGCAAGCAAATGTTTTGGATAAGAGGACTTGACACCCAAACTTGAACTGAAAGGAAAATTTCCATCTCTGATGCGTAGATATTATTCCAAAGTGACGCAAGAAGTTCGTGTACCGTTTTGTATTCTAAGCCGACTCTAAATGTGAACGAAAATTGGTTTATCAGATCCTAACTTTTTAACTATAAACAAGATAGTAGATAATTATAAGAAATTGAACCCCAAATTCAAGTAGAGCCATTTAAAAGCTTTTATCGTTTATATTAGGTTATGATATCTGTTCTCGGATATCTTTGACAATTACAGTTAAGAATATCTTTACACTAGGTTAAGCAACTTCGGATATAGTCAGTTCATAGATGGGTGACCGTTTATGTCATTTTCATTCTAGAGCGTCTACGTGCTTTGGAAGGCCCGTAAAGACATTGGCCCCGGTTATCACATAGGCGACTTGATAAATTCTAACAAGGGTCACACAATCGATACACTGGCAGGCACACTGTGATAGTACAATAGTGGCGAAGGCTCCCTATAACTATATTCCTAGCGGCTTCCCTTTGAAAAATGACAACCAATACCTATTGGTGGGCCAGTCTCCACTCTAAAATGGTTAAATACCCATATTGCATTCAACCGGCTCCGGCTTACCATTTATAAAAATCCACCCTTCGCCACTGTAGTAGTAGTACAATTAATATCTTAAGACTATGTTAGGTCTAATTTTAATGTTAGATTAATAAGTTATTCATATCATTATATAAAACAGTTAGGGAAATGACTGTCGACTAAATGACAGACAACGTACAGTCTAAACCTTAAGACTTAGAAACTCGAATTTTGGATAAATATTCTATTGATTCCAAGGTGAGCACTGAGAAAGGATGTTTTAAATACAGCCCTTAAATGGGATGAAACAGGGTTCAAAGTTAATATTGTGTAATTGTTTTGAAGTGTGTTTTTCACATGGTGCTCAGAAACACAAATAAATAAAAATGTGTTTTTTCTTTAGAAATTGAATCCCCGGGGCGGGGTTGAAATTGTGATAAAAGCGTTTTAAGCTTAATTGGTCGATATTGTATAGGTTTTTATGGACTGATACAAATAGCACTCTAAAAAGAAAAGTACGTAAACCTTTTTATTTTTAAACCATTCATGGCCCCGCTCAATTACATATAAATCATCAAAATTCGTTCAGCGAGTAAGGTTAACGTATAAAATCATTTTATGAATATTAATTTTAATACAAAGACTGAATGATGTAACATCCAAGTTTCACACTTTGGAACTAGCCCCGCCCCACATAGGCATACAATCACAAACAAAATCTTCAGCTTTGTAATATTAGTATAAATGAGGACAGCCTAATACCTTAATCAGGCACATTTCTTAACTCATATTTATGTTGCTAAGTCTAACGTAAATGTTAGACTTACAAAAAAAAAACCAGTAGGTAGTTTAAGTTTTCACATAAAACAATTATGTTTGTGTAAAGTAGGTATTCTTATGTACAAGCACTTCGGTACAGAAATTTAAAACATTAAAACAGAAAAACAAAAGAACTTAAAATTTCGTTGTATTTACATAATTATATTAATTGAGTTAAAATCTACTTTATAGAAAACAGATTCTCAAACTTATATAACACTGTGACAGACGGACAGAATGAGACCAAAGGGGTTCCTTTTTACCTTTTTTTGTACGGAAACATAAAAATTGAAAAAATCTGCCAAAAACAATTGATTGCACAAAAATCTGTAGCTACGTATTAATTTGACTGATGAAGTGATGAGTTCCGAAGAAAAATCCCAATAACCTTTTGATAAAAAGAGCAAATTTATTAGACGTAACTTAAGTAAATTGGTAGGAAAATATGTTATCATATTCCACCCCCGTTCAATTTGTGTTCTGAATAATAAAGAACATACTAAATAAAGATAGCTGTCGAATACGAAAGCCCTTTTATCATAGAATAAATAACAGTACCTTATATTAATAATTACGTGAGAAAAGCCACGATAGAGCTGTTTCATTTGCCTGTGTTACGTGTAGTTTATGTTAATTCTTGAACAACACAAACAATTACATTAAATAAAGCAAACAGCCTCATTTATCCAAACGTTAATATTTCAAAGAAGCAAAAAATATAAAGAAGTTGAAAACAAAAATCAACAATGGATGTTGCTTTTAATTAACATTTAAAAGAGAAATAAGAAATAATGGTTGATCTCGCAGAAAAGCCAAGTACTTTTTTTACTTTTGGAATAACAAAACGCAAAACTTGAATTATTTACTACCTAACCTTTTTTTTTGAATTTTGAAAAGTGAAGAAATATTTTTCTTTAATATAATATTATCCAGGTTTGACCTAATCAATAGTGAAAATATTTGGTAAAGTTTGACTTGTTGAGCTTCCTCGGAACTTCTTACTAAAATATACAGCGTTCTTGATTTAATTAAACTTTACAAGGCATATTTTAAATCACCCTTTTAGCCTTGGTAGGTAGGTACGACTATAAATTTAATGATCTTAAGTGCTTGTTATAGTCTTTACATTTGCTACGTAATAACTACAAATATTTTAGATTGCCTCGAAATGTAATGGCAATTCGTTTCTGTCTGTACTTTTACTTGTTATTTCAAAATAACGTTCTAAATAACACAATACAATTTCATTTAGATATCCATTACATTGTATTTAATACTAACAGCAAAATTCACTCAAAAGCATAAAATACATTAGGGTAATTCATTCGGACAGTTTTATGAGCAAATATTTCGTTTTCAGGTGTACCGAATACCGAATGAATATTTTTTATGGTATAAAATCTACAAAACTACGTGTAAACACCGAAATTATCTGAAACTTTTGATGATACACATTTTCATAAATATTATTATAACTGCGTAGTTTCTTGGTACGCCATTTTATAAGTAAAGGACGTAGATAGTTCGTGTGATTAGCGGTCAACCTTGGAAGGCAACCGACGTTAATAAACGCCTGTTGCAACTGAAACAAGAACTGCGTAATACCCCCTACAGCGCGAATAAATAGCTTTTTATTACATTTACATTTTAAAAGAAAATTTTATACAAGAACAAGTCTGTGTTGCAATAATTAAACATAAACCATCCTTTCCTACGGCAAACGATCATTTGAGATTCGTAGATTACACAAATAAAATTGTCTATAGTTCAAATAAAGTCGAAAATCACTTGAAATCTTTTGAATACATGCTTTTAAATACACTACTCAACTGCAGAACATATCTACCACCATGCTAGTTTTCTATTAATTTATTGATAATGTAGTAATGCCTCATTTCGTAAATGTAGGCAATAAACCTTAGTTTGAATATTAGCTATTTACTAACCTACAATACAAGTACTTATTTTTGCTTTCCAGAGAGCAGGCATAGAATATTTAATAAATAATTTATGAGGTAAGCCCTTATACATTCTTAATTAGAAGCCTTCTTGGTAAAACCGCATGCCCTTTTTGTTTTATTCATAAATACCATATTTTCATATCTGCCAGAAATAAGACCAGTAATGCAATAAGGAAAATAATTGTATAAAGCTGAGATTACGTTTACACAAAGAATACGTAATGTGTGCGTTAAGGGCAATAAGGCAGTTCTAATACTTGAGTGAGATGTCAACTTCAAGATTTGTTGTTCAGCTGCCGTTTATAAAATTACTTTTGAATTATTCGGCTTGGTGGACTCCTGGAATTATTTAAGAGTATAATCAAAGGAGGTAGGAAGGTAATTTAACTGTCTTTAGCTTTGCGGAAGCAATATATTTGTAGTTAGTTGTATAATTTAACAATAAATTGGTTTACAAATTTCAGCTCAGAAATGGATTCGTTTAAGTTTGTGTTAGCCACGCTAGTGTAGTCTATAGTTGTGCGTCACAATAAAATACACTTATAATCTTTCTAATATAAACTGAAAATAAACTATTGATGACAAGCACTAAAATGGAGTGGACGTGAAGACAGGATACACATTATAGTGTAAATTACAATAAAATATTGACACGATGAATGTGTACCTCCTTGCCCGATTATAGCTTTTTAGTAAGTAACTTTGGTCTCTCAGTTAAATTACGTAGGAAACTGAACCCAAACGCAGGTATATAAATAAATATAAATTTGTAGGTGTTATGAAATTGCTCTGCTGCTGTCCGCCACAAACATGTTAAGTACACTGGTAAAAACATTGGCACAGACAAAAGAAGCTCTTTGTGCTGAAAAAACCAGCCCTTTGTTCACATGAGGTGTATGTCAAATGTTTTGATAAAACTGTGTAAAGAACGCGAGCACATGTACCTACTAGATCTAGATCAAGCGTATATATAACACGGAAAGGCTCAAATAAATAATTTTAGCAATATTTGTACAATTTATTAAATTTAGTTACTTCTGTTCAGATTCAAATAGAAAAGATTTACAAATTCTTTAAATTACTGCACAAAATAATAATGACTGATTCTGTAAATGATCGATTCCAACATAGAATATCATTGGTCGATTCATTCTATTATTGTTCATTGACGTCATCTATCGTTTGAGTAACTATGCTTTCGAGACCTTTCATAAAGTTAAATTGGCTAAAATTATAACGTAAATAACATTTTTATCTAGCTATTTATAAGTTATAAAGTAAACACATTTTTTACATATTTTATAGCGTGCTCAAAGTTTGATGAAAAGTTTTATTATTCATTTAAATTACTTTTACAAGTATCCCAAGAGATAATTTATTCAATAAAATATTTACACATAACTTAAAAACATACACAGCTAACCTATTAAAAGAAAAAAGAACCAGATATACCCAAGAGTATATAATAGAAGAATAATTTTATAACAATATATCAAATTTATATGTAGGTACATAGTTTAGTGGCTAAGAACTTGAACTGCAATAAATATCTTGTTATTTCATTTTCTTAAACGAAATTACAGAATATAAAGAACTCGCACCCAGTACATTAAAAACTTATCCATGCATTTTGTATAAACACGGTAAAAAAATTTCATCGACTTGTTTCTGTAAATAAACTACTAAATAATAAAAAGGCAGCGTCATAATACAATAAGAATAGTAAGTAATGTAAGTAATCCATTATTTCAATGTTTATTTGGGTAACTCGTGATACCGCAGAGATGGGCCTAGTTTATTCAGAAGCTCTCGACAAGCCGCCTGTAGTATGTACCTAAATAAAAGGCATGAGAGAATATAACTAACATATAAATTTTCTTGTCATACGAGTTTTTATAGCACTATAACACCACCTCTTTTTAGGGTTCCGTAGTTCTGACTAGGAACCCTTATAGTTTCGTTATGTCCGTCTGTCTATCTGTCCGAGGTTTCGGACGGTATTTTATGTATTAATCCAACTTGGATTTCCGAGACGAAGAGAGGAAGCCCAAGTATCCAATTTTATCACTAGAATTATTTGTTAAATAGATAAAAAACACGCCAAATCTATTCTTATGGGCTTGGGTATGAGAAGGCACTATTATTCATTAGGTATGTAAACCCATAAACGTCCCACTGTTGGGCACGGGTCTCCTCCAAAGAATGTGGAGCGAATTTAGCCTACTATACTGGCCAGACGGGTTGGTATATGGTTTGTTTCGAAATTCCTTTTCTCGCACTGCGCTTGTCAGCATAAGGTTGAAGTTGAGATGGGGTAGAGAGATTATGGAATTTTAATCCGTCACAACACAGACCAAAGGAAAATGGAAATGGATTAGCTAGTATTTAATATGACAAAATGATAATACTTATAATGAGCACAAATCAAACTATTATTAATAATAATATAATAATAATATTCTACCACATTCACACAGCGCCATCTAGTCCCTATTGATTGAACGTAGTATAAACTATGACAATATAACGAGGTCTAAAATAACTGTGGTCCTCCCATAACCGGACGCATACATACAATATAAATTAAAATAACTTTGGTTGTAATATTGTAGGACAGTTTCGTAATCTCATACATTGTGTGGTTTACCTTTGATATACCTATAGGTACCCTTTGTAAAATTTAATACGGATACTGTAAGGGCCCCGAAACGTTCCGCTTATCCGCAGGTTACTTTAAATAACTGTTATTAAATGTACGACGGCTGAAGTCGTGTTTCTGTGGAAAAAATAACACGAGAAAATTGGTTACTGGTACTATTATTATTGTAACTTGCAAAGTAAAAAGGGAAATATGATTATACGAGAATGTAGGATTATAATATAGCTTGACGGATATATTCAAAGCATTGAAATAAATTGAGTTTTACGGAATATGGTTTTGTATAAAAGTATTTCTGTAATTTAACTAAGTATGTATGAAAAGACTGATGAATGTTGAAGAAGCCAAAGATGTATGTCAGAATCGTAGCAAGTGGAAGGAAATGGTCTCTGCCTACTCCTCTGTTGGGAGAGGTGTGATCTATATGTATGTATATATGATAACTAATGGTTGCTTTAAGTACATGGAAAGTAGAGCGGAGAATCATGGATCTTGCGTCCGTCATACTGCCGTCAGCGTATAATAATATGTTTGCATTATAGTAAGAATTAGGTGAAAAGTGTGTCATTATGATCATCATTTCAACCCATAAATGTCCCACTGCTGGTCTCCTCCAAAGAATGTGGAGGGAATTTAGTAGGAGAGGGAGTTTCTATACCATGCCGGCCAGACGGGTTGGTATACGGGTGATCGTTAACCAACGTCGTATAAATAAAAAATACTCAGAGTCAAATTGTAGGCGACTGTCTAATCTGCAAGCCTGGTACATTTTATACTTGAACTATCACTATACACTTCATCTCATATGCTCTCATACTCTAACACTAATTTCAGTGTAAAATACATCCAACGTATAACATACCCTAGAGCTGACACCTGTTAAAATATTCACACGTTTGAAATGAAACCCGTGTACTTTGTTAGTAGGCCATTAGCTCGAAAAATGTTTGTTATAATCATCACTTAGTAATAAATATGGGTCTTTTTTCAAGGTCATTGTCTTAGTTATCGTTAGCAAGTCATGTTTAATAACAATAGGTGTCACGTGAGAGTGATAACATCTAGGCTGTTGTTTGTTAGTACCACTTATGAGTTTAGGAGTCCTATTTATTTACATACATGGTGTGATATCTTTTAGTAGCCAGAGGTACAGTCTACCAACTTCAAGCTCGACCAGTTTTATAACGATTTTCTGTTTTTATTCATAACGATGAAAGTTTAAGTTAATTTGATATTCAGACGACGTCGTCATTTAATAGTCCGAATAACAGAGCACAGTTCTATACAAGAATTTTCAGCAGTCCAGTTATACACAGGAAATGTTTGGAAATTGATCGAGCAGGAACATGGCTGATTGATAGAGTTTAGATATTTATTCATAATGAATAGTTTATGTTTTTCTTTTGGTTCGTAGTGTCTTCAAGCTTTTTATTAGGTTTATCTAGACACTGAGTTCTCACATATTGATGTTAGATATATTAAACAAACACACACACACAACACACAATAAAAAACAAAATAACTCAAGTGGAGCACAAACATTATGTTGAAGCGCTCACAAATTTAACGATCCCGAACCGGATAGATACATCTCTTTTCATACAGTTTACTTGTTAGTGCGGCAAACATCTATACTACACCAATTTATATTACACACACAGTCAATAGCGTGCATGTTTATTCGCATTCGTTCGATCGGTAGGTTGTCGCCATACCCGTGTACCTAACAACCACATTTCACCAGCTCCTGTTATTTTATTTATAATTTATTCCACGCAAAGAAATGAAAACATACTTAATATCAAAACAAATTAAATATGAACAAAGGCGAGCTTATGCTACTCATATTTGAGTTTTTTAACAGCAAACCTTAGAGTGGGACGTTTATGAATTGAAATGATATGATGATGAAACCTTAGAGTGGTAGAGGAAAGAAATATAAAATAGGTACTAGAAGTCACGCGGGTCTTCATTCCTGTCGTTCTTTATTTGGCCACTGCTCAGCTCCTATTAGCCGTAGCTAGGTGTTATAAAGCCTAAAGCATTCCTCGGTAAATGGGCCATACAACACTAAAGAACTTTTGAAATTTTCGTTCATAAAATTTTCTTTAGATATATTTACCTACTTAATATAATAATAATATTCTACCACATTCACACAGCGCCATCTAGTCCCAAAGTAAGCAATTATATTTGCTTGTGTTATGGGTACTAAACAACTGATATACTACTTAAATACATTTTTTTTTGTTTAAATACATACATATTGTAGATAAATTACACCCAGACACAGAACAAACCTTTATGCTCATCACACAAAGATTTGTCCTGGGTGGGGATCGAACCCACGACCTCCGGCTTAGCAGTCAGGGTTACTAACCACTAGACCAACAGGCCAGTCAACTTAGTTAAAACAATTTTGGAGAAAGTGCGGGGTCTCCTGATACAGGAATTATTTGCTTAAAAAGAGACTCCAATAATTAGGTGCATCGTATTTGTAAAATTTATTGTTAACGAAAATAAATATTTTTTGTACCTATTGTATGTAGGTACCTAATAGAACTTAGAATTTCGATACTTTAAATTGACTAAGTAGGTATATCAGCCCCGAGCCTAGCCAGCCCCTGGTCTCGCATTGTACTCAATTATTTTAATGTACCCTCGTACACGGAATCTAACATACTTTGAGAAATGTAGGTGAGAAGCTACTCCGCCTCCACCTTCAGGAATAAGCATGAGCGAGACAAATGGACAGACGGTCGTAGAGACATGCCAAAAATCTTAGCAAAAAGTATCCGCAATCGATACTGCAAGGATAGATAATATTTTACAAGGCACTGGGAACGTGACCTGAAAACCTGAAATATCCTCAGATGACTGAATAGTCAATTCACTCAGTGTCTTCGCCTAATCTCGTTCCACACGTGAGTAGTGAGTAGAATACTCGACATTCGACTGTAGATTTCGGTTAGCTTTAATTTATTTTAAATTTGTTAAATTTGGAAGCATTTTACAGCGATGTTAAATCGACTAACGGCCAATTTGAATAATCTATCTATCTATGGATTTGGCTACTAAAGTTAGAATTTTGACACATTTTGTATGGAGCCTATGTCAAAATTCTAACTTTAGTAGCCAAATCCATAGATAGATTGATTATTGAAATCGGCCATAAGTCGAATATCGAATGTTAAGTAGGCCCTTATACCAGTTAAGCCATCTGAACATTTCACTTCAACATTACAAATACAACAGACACGGAGCTTATCAGAGATCGATACTTGAAGTGTAACTTGAAACGAGCAATATTAATGCTAAGTGCTGTGTCAAACTTCAATTATTGGATATTATTAGGTATCTAATTGTAGTAGACAAAGTGCATAGTATATTAATCACGCTTACATTGCTCATTTTAATAATTAATTATTACATAGCATGACGCTTTCAATTCTCGGCAGATGTGTATTACGTCTATATGTCACCAAGGGGCTTACTCTGAATGAAATTCGACATTCGTCTTAGTCGGTTTTGATGTCAAATATAAGCAAATTTAGATGTCGCTTACACTTTCAATAACTAATCGAATGTCGAAGTTGCCCTTAACCGGGGATTTTAAGACTCTGGGGCTGATGCTCAGATTTTCACGACAGAAAACCCAAATGTTTTTTCAGATGACTTTCAAATTGGCTTAACGAGTAAGTACAATGCGTGGTAATCTACTGATTACTAACGGCTTTACGTGCCTCCCGAACTATGGAGACTCTTGAGAATGAAAATGCCACAAGCGGTCACCCATCTGACTTTTCTGGTTGCATAACTTCGACGAGCGTATCGATTACTATGTACAACAAGGCCTCTTTATATTTATTAGAAGGTGGAAGTGGACAGAGTGAATTTTACTTTAATAAAATGTAGGTTAAAAGAAGCGATGGTGGCTGAATGGATAAGGGACCGGCGCGCAAATCACGCGGTCTGAGTTCGATCCCAACCGGCAGTACCAACGTGGATTCCACTTTGTGGAATTTATATGTACTAATGAAGTGACTTACCATCTGCTATCGGTGAAGGAAAAACATCGTGAGAAAACCCACATACCCTAGAAGAAATTCTACAAGTATGTCTGATCCACCAACCCACACGCAGGCCAGCGTGAGTGGATTATGGCCTAAACCCTCTCAGCTCTCTAGTTAGAGGAGAGGAGACCCGAGCCCAGCAGTGGAACTTAATGGGTTGCTGATGTTGATGATGAAAATGTAGGTTTGATAAAATAGCTTTTATAAATGAAGCTGGTTTTGTTACGGTTAACTGGTATTCTATACCCAATGATAATGCTTCGATCGTTAAATGTGAATGTAATAAAAAACGTTTTTATTTATTGTATTTATCACATTATTGATGCTAATATCATGACATCTACTACCACAGCTATAATACTTATAATCAAAATGTAAACACAAGATCACAACACATATTACATATTGTAAGTACCTATAGGTTCTGTAACATTTTTAAACCAATATCAATGTATTTTAACTGAAATTAGCAATGAATTTATGATAAAACTTGTGGGGCACGTAAAATGAAAATGTTGTGTTTAATGATAAATATATTGTGACTGAATAGACTAACGCTAGGTTTAAATTACACTTATTATTCGTAAACTTTTGTCTTTATTTATTGTTTTAAGAAAATGAATGAATACAACAGAGTAGGGAACAAAAGTATTGGACGGAACTGGATGGAGGTGGATGGCGACCGCCCGAGGTAATTTGAGGTAAAAAAAGGGCCAATTAAAAGTAGTCGGAACCAACAATTAAGTATGAAACGGTTTGCGACAATATAACGGTAGCAGAAAACGTTGTTTGAATTGGGTCAAATAAAGCAGTTGCTCTAATTCTACTACTCTAATTACATTATCTCCCACACGAAGGTTCGCCCGTGTCTTATGTCGTTACAAAATAACCTATACCCTGTAGATCCTAAACAATCTATATGTGAAATTTCATAAAGATCAGTTCAGTAGTAAAGGCGTGAAAGTGTCGTAAACAAATAGAGTTACTTACATTGTCAAATCACATTGTCGAAATCCATCCAACCGTTTGGAAGAAACGTGGGAATAAAGAAATTTCCAAACATACAAGATACGCGCGAAAAAGAATACCCGTCCTGGCAGTCGGGTAAAAAGATATCGTATTGTCAATTGTTGAATTCTAATAAAAAAAGGTATTCTTTCAAAATAAACGTAAGAGAAATAACAATGGGGTGAGCTCGTAACAAACCCTAATTAAAAATGTTGAACAAAATGTAAAGAAAGCAAGGAATGAAACCGAGTAGGTTCAATATTTACAAAGTATTAGCGTATTTACCTTAATAAGTACTTGACTTATTATCTTCCGAATTATCCAATATTACTGGTATACCTAACACAATTTGACAGGATTCTATATATTTAGATAACAAATGTTCCCGGTTGATGACAATAGGCTCGCCACCTATTTCATGGGACCAAACATAGCTGGCGAAATGTGGGTGTGCAACACCTCTGCCTACCCCTTCGGGGAAAAGGCGTGAAACTATGTTATGTTATATAACCAATGATATTGTATGTTTACAATATCATTGTATATAACGGTTTATAGAGCGTATGTATTTACAAACAGAACGGCAACATCGCAATTAAGTGTCATATTTCGTGGTTCTCATTTTTTAACCAGAGCTCTAATTTAAAAATTAGTTTACTACACTTTTTAGTTTTGAAATTGCTCTTGGGATAAAATTAAAAGTTGTTATAAGTTATTCATCGCAATCAAACCACACCACGTGAGTGTTCAACTCGCCTTTGTCCAGTTTTGTTTATAATAATTAAGTAAATAAATACGCCAACGCTAAAATTTACAACAACCTTAGATGTGAGCCTTATCTTAATTTCAAATTAATATTTATAAATTCACTCCAAAGTAAATTACTTGCTACAATTCTCGTAGACTGCTACGATATTCTACGTAGCTATCTAAGTGGAGAATTAAAATAAAAGTATGTATCTATAATCTCAATTTATTTTAACTAAGTTATGGTCAGTTTTCAGGCCATAGTACCAGATCAAATTGAACATAGCACAACGGAGGCCGGCGTGTATCAGTTACTAAAACTTCAGCACAATTTCTAAATGTTATTTTGTATATCAAATTTATATCCGTGTAGTGAGGGATTAAGAATACTTAATGTCACTACCCCATCTCAACCCAACCTGGTGTCGTAAAAGGTGACTAAGGTTATGGTTCATAAGCAGATAAGAGCACTGCTAGAATAGGAAAATTCGAAACAAACCCTTTACCAACCCGTCTGGCCAGCGTGGTATAGTAGGCTAAACTCCCTCCACATTCTCTGGAGGAAACCCGTGCCCAGCAGTGGGACATTTATGGGTAGAAATGATGATATCAAATTTAAACCAAAGTTAACCCTTTAAGAAATTATGGAGTATCATTCGAAGTCCTAGTTATAGAAGAGCCTGCGCAGTCAGTCACATTTCGGATATAGACTTATTTTAAAATATCAAGAGATCGATATCATGTTAAAAATACGTATTTATTACTTTCATTAGAGATAGAATAGAGAATCATTTAGGGTTTGTAACAAAAATTAAGTCTTCCATGAATAATTAAGAAGCTATTTTTACTACTATAACTAACATCTATGTAATTATAATACCTTATTTGTAATAAATAAGTTTGGTAAACAATTTTCAAAGGTATCCATTGTCCAAAGAAACAAAGGCCGGAGACGACTGCGGTTGGCGATCCTCACATTGTCGGTCGATAAAATGAGTTCTTGTGTTGGTGTGTAGTGTGTATGGTACTTTTCTGTTCACTCAGAAATTTTTCTACCACATTTCAAAAACGCACCAACAAGTAAGCGTCGAAGCATTTTTTGTACTAAACAATTTTGCCACGAGATTGGAAAATTAAATCATTATTTATTGATAGCGAATTTTAAAACACCCGTAGAGTTCCATAAACTTTTACGCGTAACGTTTGTACCGTGTTAATAAATCAAATAATGACGAATGAACAGACTTAACATGAAAAAAATATTACTGTAATGCCAAGGTTGTGTTTGAATGCGAAATGGACGCATTACAAATTCGAAATTCGTAGAATTATTAATGACATGTGCTCGATGTTGAAATTAGATCGAAACGTAAATTGGCCAATAAATGCATAATGAATATATGTGAGACAAAAGGTACACTAAGTCATTGACTTGGGTAGATAAGTAAATACTTTGAGCACCATATAAGGTCAAGGGTAGCATTGCGCACGAACATGCCTTCAATTATATGGGACAGATCATTTCCGGACAATTACATGAACGTTGCCAACGTCTTGATCGTTCTTTTCTTTTCGTTTTTCCAAACAACCGTTTGGAGAAAAAAAATCTCTTAGGTTAAGTGTGTCTGGTCATGTGGTCTCATATCTAAGGTTTAGATGGCATTAAGCCTTGAAAGTAGTAAGATCGTCAATAAACCAGTCAAGTGCCAATCAAACTTTGACAGGAATATGTACCTTCTGTGGTCGTACAAAAATATCTTCAAAAACATTAGGAAGATTAAAATGTTGGTATATTTTTATTGTGACACTTTATTTATTTATTTTTTAACTAATGAACACCCTTAATTTGGTACTTAAAGTTGGGATGGGTAACAAAATAATATGAGGGCGTTCGAAAAATTCTTTAGACGAATTATTCCATTCACTGGTGATAACGAAATTTATTAATGTCAGTAATAGGTTAGTTATTTAGCTATTAGAAGTTGCCATATTATTTGAATAAATGCTAACTTCTAGAAAAAGAAAAGCTACTAAAATATTTTCTTTGGATGACGAAAAATAGCAAATATCAATGACAGCGTGGTCTTCATTAACAAGGTATTAATTATATAACTGTCCTGTGCAATAAAAAAAAAGTCATTTATACCATAAATAATATGTATATATTTATGTATAACCAGTCCTACTAGGCAGGCCATCAACAGAGGACGTCTTACGCCTGATGCAATAATAGTGATGATATTTATGTATGAAAAATTGACATAATTAAATCATTTTCTACCATTGTAAAAATGTTTGTAAATGCATTTAGTTATTGAATTCGGAAACTGACTATCTGTTGGATTGGTTACACTATCGTTTCCGATGCGAGAAGTTTCCGACAGTTGAGAACAGCGTAGGCCGCATAAGCACGGTTTCTTTATTAGGAATTCCAATTCAGAGATCTTAGATAAGCATACTGGGCACTTAGGGCGTTGCTCTCAAGCCACTTCTTCATCAGCAACCCATTAAGTCCCACTGCTGGGCTCGGGTTTCCTCTCCTCTAACTAGAGAGCTGAGAGGGTTTTAGGCCTTAATCCGCTCACGCTGGCCTATAGAATTTCTTCTAGGGTATATGGGTTTTCCTCCCTCTACTACCTCATGATGTTTTCCTTCACCATTAGTAGATGGTAAGTCACTTGACTAGTACATATAAATTCCACAAAGTGAAATCCACATTGGTACTGCTGGTCGGGTCTCCAATCACCTCTTATGTAGTTTTATATTTTTTTATACCTTACTAGGTATAAAAAAATATAAAACTATGATAAACTTATCATAACTTATGGATGATAAATGTCATTCCACGAGCTTTTGTTACCCTGAGAAGGGTCCGAGTAATACGAATACTGTATTTCTTTAGACTAAGGACGTTGGAACACTGTGAGAATGTTTCATTTAAATAGTACCATAATAATTTATTAGTACTTAGCTTTTTAAATGTATGTTTGCTTTTTTGTTATTTAATTTATGTATATTATTGCATATCACATTTTTTATATATTTTACTTTATTTGGAAAATACATAGTGTACAATTAGCTTAAGAAAACTACGAGATTATAAAACACACAAACATAATTAATGGTAATATTACACTTATTTTGTAAATCATTAGTTTTCTTACTTTTTGGGCAACACTAGGCCTATTAATATATAGCTATTAATTTTAACACCAGGATCTAAACTTTGTATACCATCTATAAAAACGTATTTTCACAGCCTTTCAAATAAAGCCCGCTGTCACTCGTAATTTGCACTGTAAGTCACAGCAACGGCCCCATTAATATTTTATTACATTTTCAGCTAAGAGCTGCTTTATAATACAGTAGGCTTAATGAATAAATTTGTTTGAACAACATTTGATATTAATTGCAATATCAACAAATGGGAAAAAAATAATATCGCACGACTTAGGCACGTGTTCGTGCTACGGTGCTACGATCTTTTGTAATGGTCTACGAGGCTCTACTGTATCTACGAATATGTGAATGCCTACATAAAAGACAAATCTAAAATGGTTTTACAGTTTCGTTGAAATTAATATCAAATATCTACTCGGGTCTGCAATCCCTTAGAGCAGTGAAAAAATAGAGTTTTTGGTAAACGCAATCAAAAGATACAGCCGTTTATGCTCCATTTTTGTCGCATATTCAGACGTTTCCAAGGGAATTAAAACGTACAAGGTGCTTCCCATAAGAAAGCTTCCCAAGAAACAATATCAAGTTGCACAAGTAAAGACAAAAATACCATAATTTTGCAGTTACGTCACTGGAATATATTTGAGGAGTTATATCATAATGATACGCCTAGTCGCCTAGCAAGAGTTTATGCCGTACTGACAATAGATAAAGATTTTACACCTACCTACAGCGAAAATATTTATTCTAACCTATAATCATCCCACTTACTTATTACTTACATATATATGTTACATTTCGATTACAAAAATAAAATGAAAAAATGCATTCGTACGGAATCCTTAGTGCGCCAGTCCGACTCTCATTTAACTGATTTTTGCGATAAGGTAACTTCATTTTTATTATACTGACTGAAAAGTATAAAAATCGTGTGGGAGTATTTTGCCAGCAGCGGGATAACGTGGGCTAGCAGCTACCTACAGTCATGCGGTTATTAATTAGTAAATTAATAACTGGATGACTGTAGGTAGCGACCGAATGAATAAGATAATATTTTAATAAAAATATCCAATAACTTACCTACGTATGCCTGAACGTATTTCATTTAATTGCCTTGTCGGATTTCATAAATATGGAACGCATTCCTATATACCACCAGTTGGTGTCCTAACGCCCTTTGTCAAATTGCCAATTAAATTATTGTGTTCTAAGATTGCTAAATATAAATTAATAAAATAAATTGATATACAATAAATAATTTATTTTATTAATAATAAAATAAATTATTGTATTGTATAAATTTTGTCTAGTGAACAAGTTGTTTGGGATTCACAATATACATATGTACAGCGAAACATATTTTATACCTATAGCATTTTTACATGTGTCTTTTGGACCAAGCTCTCATTCATTGGTCATTCATTCTCATTATCATTGGTCATTAAAAAAAACAGCATGCAGAGACTATTTGTTTTTTATTGCATGTGGTATAACAACTAATGAAAGTGCGCCATTGACATCAGTCAATCAACAAACAAATCTTCTCTGCAAATGACCTAACAGCTAATAAAATTCAACGGTTGATAACCACATAGACCTCGCATGCGACTCATTTGTTTATTCTAGTTTTCATTAATCGAAGGGGCTCAAATCGACTAATCAAAACGTTAATCGCATGCGGATCCTATCGCTTGACAGAAATCCCCCACAGCAAGTATGCGGGCACTTTCGATCATTGAAAATGAAGCTCTCATATTTATTGATAGGATTATATTGTATGTAAAGACAGCTGGATTGCTATCGCCAGCCATGTCGCCGCTAGCTGTTCGCTTGGGCCACATTTGACAAATATCGCTGAAGGCGTGAAGTGTGCTTGTGTTTGTGTGTACGTGTATGCTGATACTTACCGACAGAGTGATGATCTTGTCGAACAGCATTATTGGTGGCATGTGGAAGTCGAACACGAAGTACTGTTGACAAACAAAATATACGTGATTTTATTTTTAATATTCAAATTTTTAATAAATATTTAAATTAATAATAAGGGCCTGTTTTACAACCATTAGTAGGATAATTTTCTTTCTAGGAGTTATTGCATCTCATAAACTTAAATAGAGAAGAGCCCGAGGAATGTGGTCTGGTCTAGGAGCATCGTGAGAATGTTTCATTTAAGAAGCTAAGGCCTTGTTTCACCACGGCTGAACTGGCTAATAGAAAAGAAATTTAGGAGACAGTTTTCACTCAAATAGTTAATATTTTACCCTTTTTAAATGAAACCACGACAAAGAATATATTTTATTTGAGCCATTTCGCGGTCGTCAGTCGTTTCAAGGGTTGAAAAGAGGTACGTCACACCCATATTTGGCAAGCTCTGTTAGGTGCTACGGCATCGGCATACGCCCTATCACACGTGATAGGGATATACACGTGATAGGGAGAAAATTACCAGGTATATTTTCTAGGCTGACACTCAAGTTTTCTTAAAGATTTCTCAAGTCCACTGTCCGTGTAATGACGGATTAAGAATGCATAATGTCACTACCCCACATCAAGAGAAGACAGACAAGAAAAAGAAAATTCGAAACAAACCCTATATCAACCTGTTTGACCAGTAAGTTACCAATAAGTTCCCTGCAAAATAGGCCCGTGCCCAGCAGTGGGACGTTTATAGGTTGTAATGAAAATGATGATGACCAAATTTCATGACAGATGTCACATAACTATTTTAACCCACTCCGGAATCGAAAGGAAATCGAACACAGAATCTTTTCAGTAGATACCATATACACTCACTGCCCCACCAGTTTTAAATTATTCCGGTAAGTGTATAAAAATTGTTATTGCTTTACAAAGGCAACTAACAAACGCTTGGCACGCCTTATAAATAAGTAGGCTCGTAACTCTTATTATGAGTTTCTTTTTGTAATATTAATAAATAAGTTCTTTAAAATGTATGCTGTAGCTTAGATGCCCTTCATAAAATGTAATTAAGTTAAGATTTTTTCAAAAGATAAACGTAGTATAACGTAGTACGTTAGTATAACACAATTCTGCTTTTATTTTTAGTGCTTTCCGCTGCTTGTCCTTTTGTGAAGGTTTATTGATATAAAGTTGCCTTTTACATCAAATTTCATTATAATCTGTTCAGCAGTTATAGCCGTGAAATCATAACAAACAAACTCACTTTAGTATTCATAATATTAGTTAGAATCATCAGTATTTGCCATTCCAATTACATTTACTTAACATTACCATAATAACCCAGTGTTGTATTAGGAATCGACAACACTAAAGTTGGCTACAAATTTCCTTCCAACGCTGAACAAAGAACCTACTTCGGTCAACTTTGGTGATACGGGAGCATATTGTTATTCCGGTCACACGGTCGCGCAAAGAATTAACGAGTGACAGAGACACCAATATAGTGTCTGTACTTATATATGCGAGACTCGAATCAATTTCGTTTGTTAAGTTCAGTAACGGTGTTGATACTTCAATGGTACAAAATATTATAATGAAGTAAAAGATAAACGTTGAACTGCTCATTTTCGACGCCATACACCCCTAATATTAATAACATGAAGTACTTGACCCTACGTTCAACGTATTATAAGGATTACTCTACACGTTCCTACTTATACCCGTATAAAGATGTCACAACTAAAGTAAAACCGTTTTACATAAGACACAAGTTTAGCCCAGGTGTTCAAGAGGTCATGCCACTATTAAAACTGTTTGAGATTCGAGCGCATTAGCGCAAGATATAGGAAAATCTAAGTACTTGTGGTTTGATTCATTCAATGACTCAGTATTTTTTTTCTCATCTATTTGTTTCTACTCCGTAAACAGAATCTCATAACAGTTTTTAATAGTTAATGTTTTGTATAATTGGATTTCAGATTTGTAATATATGTACCTACTGATACCCAGAACAATAAACCTAAAAAAAATCTCTGTTCTGTGGTACCTACCTATTTAATAAATTAAAATTAAATTATGACTTAAGGATGGAACTGTTTTTTTTTTAATATTATTTAGATAATAAACCAGCTTTTTAGTAATTTATCATGAAGATAGTGTTATTGGGAGACCAATTTACACTGATTTATTATATGCTCTGTTGGAGCCTACAATAAAAAGTGCCGCAATATGCATCTACGCAAGTTGCTGTGTTTAAAATATTCGAGTTCATTATTGTCTGCAATTTCGAATCAAAATTATAAGAACAAAGAAAATGTTTTACCTACATCTGTTAACACGCACATTGTCATCATTTAAAAATATGTTAAACTAAGCAGTCCTGAAATATTCAATTTCTATTATTTTGGAAGTTATTAACGAGTATACAAGCTCTGTTGGTGGCAGGTGGCACAAAATTGCGCGCTGAGGCGGAAATTAGGTGCGGCCTATGTACAACAGTGGACGTCATTGGGCTGATATGATGATGATGATGATGAAACGTCCCTCTGCTAGGTACGGGTCTCCTTCAAAGATTTTAGAGTTAATTTGGCCTACTATATATTATAACGCTGGCCAGACGAGTTGGTATAGGGTTTTGTTTCGAATTTTCCTTTTCTCGTTGCGTTTTACCCACGGGTAGAAATGGGGTAATGACACTAGGTATGTATTCTAAATCCGTCACAACACGAACATGTCCAATATATATTTATAAATTTCTAGTTGTACATTTATAAATTTTAAATAATCATTAGTATAACTTATGTCTTCATTATTTGTAAAAGTTTCATGAAAGTTATCATCGTAAGCGATGGACCTTACAAATGGTATTGGGTTCGAAGCTGATAATGACATGTTCTCTGACTTACCTCATTGTAGTAAGGACAGTTCGTGCTCTCTTTGACGCTGGTGTACTTGCGCACGTCTCCTATTTGCACGCAGACAACTGGATCCATGTTAAGGCCGGCAAGTTGGCGAGCTTCGATCACCGTCACGCATACTTGAAAGTCAGCCGCTTTCAAGATTCCAGGACTGCCGGTATCAATGTTTGTGCGCCTGAGAGAGAACATCAATAGTTAGCTGAGTGCCTGATGTGAGTTTTTGACAATTGGGGGCGTAAATTTTCATAAAAATCGTAGTTGCAGTATGAACTAATGTTGTTAAAATGTGAAAGGGTTTTGTAAAGATTAATAAATAATAATATCTAAACGGCAAAACTGCTTACGCTGATAGAACAAATTATTGTACACAATTAATCCATCATGATACTCACGTCTTTTTAATCTTGGGTGTCTCAGTTGGTGAGTGAACGTCGACTAGAATCTCATCAGATGACATTGAGATTTGACTGAGGGGGCGGTCGGGTTCCGACGAAGGCCCAGGAGTTTCCAGCAGCCCCATCTCTTCATCACCGCTGCTGTAGCGTGGCCTGGTCTTGCCCAGTCTCATGAATGTCTTAACCGTCTTTAATGTAGAAGGACGTTTTCGCTCCGGTTGCATATCTACCACCAGTCTTTCGCCGCCACTCAAAGTGAGACCGCGCCTAAGAATGCAAAAAAAAAAAAGAATCTATAATATGGATTTCATTTTGTGAAATTTATATAAAAGCACTAGTCTTACATATAACTTACCATCTGAACTTTCTAAAGGTGAAGGAAAACATCGTGAAGAAACCACAACATACCATATACCCTAAGAGCAACTCAAAAACCCTCTCAATCCTGTAGATAGGAGAGAGGAGATCCATTCCCAGCAGTGGGACATTAATATGTTGTTATTATAAACATCATAATATTGTTTTTTTATTACAAATACCAGCCAAATACAAATTAAACTCGCCTCAGAGGTTTCAGTAATGTAAACAATTTTTTTAATTATATTCTTTATTCAAGATCAAGATAAAATATAAAATTTTACTGTTTTTTATTGTTTGATTGTTGGTTTAGGTTAAAATCCATACATTGTAGCTCCATATTTCTTTCAGGTTGAGTACATATAAAAAGGTTGTGCAGTGTCTTGCACATTCTCTCCTTATAATTTTAGTGTTTTTAACACTAGTTTTTAGTCTAACTTTAGAAAGCTTCATACGGCAAATTTTGTGTACCTACCTATTATTGAGAGTACATAGTCAAGTTACATAACCGACACCGTATCTGACGACGTAGCGTCGATCTCTTGAATATTTCGTTCTCATTTTCTATGCTGAAGGCGATAAATTCATATTTAGAAAGTACCCGAGACAAGGAAATTGTATTTCTTTCAAAAAGCAAACAAAGCTTTGGTCACTGTAGACAAACCATCTCACCCCACATTACATAAGACCAGGCATACCTGGCTGCCTACTCTTTGGGGGAAAAGGTGTGATACTTTGTTTTGTTATTATAATGGAGGTTAATAAATATAACTAACTATAAAATAGGTATACAAGTTAGCTTGAGCTAAACTTGGTACTTTTAAAGGTTTCCTCACGTTGTTTCAGACATTAGTACTCAAATTGAACTTGTGACCTTCGACCGATAATACTCATAGAACGCTTCGATTTAGATTTCCTTTGTAATATGTCTGAGAAGTTTCCGTGTATACAGCTAATGTAGTTGCGCGTAATTGAGACGAGGTTTCCGGCAACTGGGACCTCAATTAACTCGGACCGTTACGTTTTTACTTTTATATACTGGTTTGAAGAATAGGTTTTTATGGTCCCAGTTTATTTCGGTCCCAGTTGACGGAAGCCTCATTGAGACGGTGCTTTAATTTTCGTAATTGATAACTACATTAAATTGACGTGTGGCAAGGATGTGTAGGAAAAGTGACTAAACAGATATTTCAGACGAGTATGAAGAGGAATATCTAGAAAAACCATGATCATATCGTGAACTTTCTAATGAAAAGGCAGGTTACGAGTGTCCTAACTAGCAAGCATGTATGAAAAATAATTATGGTTGAAGAAGCGACAGATGTATGTCAGGATCGTGATAGGTGAAAGGAATTGCCTCTGCTTACCCCTCTGTTGGAAAAGAAACGTGAGCTATATGTATCTAGGTATTATTGGGTATCTACCAGCGTACAAATTACTACAACTATAGAGTACAAAATTGAAATAAGTAGTAATGGGAAGTAGTAACTTTGGTACCTATAGTTAAAATATCAGAAATATACAGAATGTCAAATCATATTGGGTGTGCTATCTATTCTAATCTCTGTTATAAGCAGGTCCATAAATAATGCGATTGGAGAGGCTGCAGGAATTTCAACCACCAGCGACACTGGTATGTATATATACGCAACTTATCATAATTTCAACTCATAAACGTCCCACTGCTGGGCACGAGGCTCCTCCAGAGAATGTGGAGGGAGTTTAGCGTACTATACCACGCTGGCCAGACGGGTTGGTATAGGGTTTGTTTCAAATTTTCCTTTTCTAGCAGTGCTCTTAGCTGTTTATGGTTCTCTTAGTCGCCTTTTACGACACCCACGGGTTGAGATGGGGTAGTGACATTAGGTATTCTTAATCCGTCACTACACGGAGACAGGAACTTAACAAGATATTTCTTTACGGGAAAATGTGTAAGTTTTCCAAACATATACGATTCCGATCCCTAGCAATTTATCCGGACCGTAAAATATTTCATTTTGATTGAATAAATATACAGTATAAACATTTTGAACGCAAACGCTGTCATTGCAATGTAATATATGTACATCGGCACGTGCGATATTATATTATTGTGTAAGAAAATGAGCACTGAAATCTTGAACAATTTAACCTGATTACTAAACAAGGAAAATTGACAACTTGCCGACGGAAAACACATTTTGTGTAGCCTCGGTGTGTAAAGTCTGTATACCATTACGCTCGTCTCGCCAAAGTAATAGGCAGAAATGTTACGTATCTTCAGCAGACAAACATTGTTAGATACCACGTTGTTAAGGCGAGCGTGTTACTACACTAATTAGAACATCCTCAAGAGAACGATGAAAATCCAATATCACTTTATGAGATGCGGGACTAGCTCAAGAGAACAAATATGACACTATCAATACGTTAATCGTATATAATTTTACTTTGGCTAGAACTATGAATACCTAATAATAACATTAATATTTATCTTACCTTAAGAGACGCTTCCCAGCAGTTTTGAGTCGATGCGAACGAGATTCCTCCGCAAAATCCATGTCAATAGTAATCTCTTTATTTCTGATTGATTGTTCCAGAGTAGCAATATTACGTTCTACGTCTATTAGAACATTTTCATCGGAACTCTTGGGCGATGTGCCCGGGAGTGAGCCATGTGCTGAGCCGGGCGTAGATCCGTGGAGAGACAATGAGGACCCGGTATGGCCGTGGACTCCTGGTATAGCGCCATGGACAGGCACTATTATGCTATGTGTTGACCCCTTCAGAGAAGCCGGTTCACTTCGAGTGCACGCTTCATTTTTAAGCGGTGGATCAGGCTCCGGTGGTGCTTTGTAGAATACTTCCATATCAACAAAAACCTAGAAAGAAATACTCAATATTATTGAATGTTGTATTTGAAAAAAATGTGTCGTGTACCGATAGTGCTTAGGATTAGTTGAAATTTATATTATTGTTCTTTGCTTTACAGTATGTCGTTGATTTTTGGATATGTGGCACGTTACTGCTATTTATCGAACACCAATTCCATATTCTACTTTTAGGTATTTGTGTGATATTAAATGATATGCACTTTGGAGCGAACAATCGTTAACGTTTATTGTGCTAGAAAGGCAATAACAAAGTGACAAAGTGCATTTCATTTAATACCACTTAGGTACTTGTGTGGTATTAAATGAAATGCACTTTGGAGCAAAGATTCGTCAACGTTTATTGTGATAGCGATAACAAAGTGACAAAGTGACGAGCACTGTCTCGCCTCGCATTACATTACATATATAGGTACAGTAGAGTTTTGCCAGGTATATAACCTTTTCCTTTGGTTTGGCAAACCTCTTTAGTTACGCTCGCGCTGTCACATTTGATTGTGGATCGGTGAAAAAATAAAGAAAGCTTCTGGAGAGAATAGAACTCTCAAGAAGGAAATAGTTGAGTGTGGGTTTTAGTGTAGGCAAGTGGCCCTTGAGATTATTAAGTTTATTTTTACTACCGTTCATGATTGTCCCCCTAAACAATAAAATAAACCAATAAACTTAAATTGAGTTTAAATTCATAACATTGAAAACTTCCACCTTCCTAACCCTGAGTAACGATACCCGTCGTTACAGTACTTACGTATACATAATAGGTAATCCCCTACACACTTGAAACTGAACCGTTTTGCGTCGTAAAATAGACTTCATTGAAGACTTCAGAGACTTGGCACTACCTTGTTATTACAATTACGAGTGCATCACCAATAAATAGGAGTTTTTTCGACATTCATTTGTAGGAATCAAAACATTCGAATGAAACCATTGAACAGAGATAGGATGAAACCATAATAGGATTACTGCAGTGTCTGTCTCTGTCCGTATTCAAAGTCAATTTATTCAGAATCTATTGAATTTGATACACTGTGCGTGCTATCCATTACGAATGCGTAATGTACCTTCATATGCTTACTGTAATATGTAAATTATGTAATATGCTATTTGCAATAATTCATGCAACTTATAAATCGAGTAATAATCGAGAAGAAAAACATGACGCTTTTTAAAGTTATTTTAACAAATACCTACTTAGATGAATAAAGGATCTATGAGATATTCGAAATTATATACCATACTATTTTCGTATTTTATAAAAACATAAAATAGATAGCGATTATGATATGTACAAAGGTAGTCAGCATCAGAAATATATAAGATACGACCGACATCTACAAACGATGTGACATCTCGATAACGAGGAAAATGATATTCTTAGATGCTATTTTTCTGCTAAAGGAGATATACAGTTACGAGAGAATACGAGATAATATGCTTCGTCTGTAATCGATTCGCGTCACTTTAAAATGTTAATATAAATAGTCTAACAGACGAGGGAGACCGTTGTTCGCCAATTTGATAACCAGGTGAGACATATTTTATATGCAATTTTATAGATTTATTTTAAACACGTCTATGATACGACGTCATGATAGCTTGCCATTTGTAGTGAGCATGACTTTTTTTTTTAATAAATTATATTTATTATGACATTTCTTATTCTTTCACCATATGCCTAATGCAGTGGATTGCAATAGGCTGAAATGATGATAATGATGAATACGTATTTAATAAAATGTTAATAACAGGTACAGGAAAATGAGCCCACCGTCCTGGACTGACTTGCCGCACTAGCAGTAGAAGAGTCAACGATAACTGCCATTGAACAACTTAGATCCTCAAAATAAAGCGTTGAAGGTAAAAATTGCCAAACAAAAAAAATCTCATCTTATACATTACTGACGGTGGATTAATATAAAAACACACATCAATACGCTGTTTTGTGATGAGTCAGAATAAAAGAAAGACAGTAAATCCTTCAAGTCTTTATTCAAGTGTATGTAGACGCCCATAAGTCTCTTTGTTTAGGCGTACTGTATTTACGTGTAAAGCACTCGTAATCTACCGACTTTTGCTTCCAACGTTTTTTAAAACAGCTATGCTACAGTCATGAATTGTAGATTTCGTAAACAACAAGTTTTCAAATATAACTCAAAATCACGTAATAAATGTTATCAGATATGTATGGCATTTTCTACTATGTTCACATGATATAATGTGCACCTTTGACTGTCATCGTTGCGTAGCGGTTGAGGTGGACGCCTCGTCGTGCTGCTTGATGTGGGTTTGATGCAAACACGAGACAAACAATGTATGATTCATAGATATTTGATTTTAGAAATCACAGCATTTTTTTTAATCATTCAGGTTCTGATGATGCAGTACCAAAGAAATATAAAGCTAATTTATGAATGTTTTATATAAATATACTGTATCATGTTACCATTAAATTTCAATAACAAACATTTATTTATTTTACTTCAGTCCAATAAAACAAGTAGGTACCATTAAGATAACCTGATTGACGATAGCTTAAATATTTGTAAATAACGCTTTATTAAGAAAACAAATTGCTGGGCGACTCGACTCTCATTTTTCTTCTAAGCGTTGTCAGTAATAATTAACAAGGAGGAAGAGGAAACATTTTAAATTCACAACTATGCTGTTCATCTTGACCTTGTGGACTTTCGAAGGCAGTTTATAATAAAATTGGTGTTACGAATTTTGAACTCTACTTTAAAAAAATATATAAATAAAAGATTTTTTAAGGACAAGCTTTCAATAAACAAAAACATGAACTAAAAGGTAAAAAATAAATTTAAGGGCCGATCCGCCATTTTGGAACAGCGGCCATATTGAAATTATTAAAATTTTGACTTTTGAATACCTAGTGTATTGTCACCGGAAATAAAGGTGTATGCCAAATTAAAGCTTAATCAGATACCTACATGTGTTCAAAAAATTATTAACAAAATTTGAAAGTTACATACGCACATTGCAAGTTAAAAGAAAGCTTGTAATAAACGAACATTTAAACACCACAAAAATGTATTTAGATACTTCAGAACTATAAAATAAAAAGTCATACTTCTTCGCCCGTGCGAAGCGATCACAGAGTTATTGTGTAAATTGCGTCCGTATGCAATTTACACAATAACTCTGTGATCAATTTATGAACTTATCGCTTTGGTATTGATAGTTCATCGTTACTAATAATAAATTTACTATAGGGTTTCACACTTCAAAGGCAAAGACTTCAATAAAATGGAATATTCCGATCTTTAATTAAAATATGTTTCATTGTCTGTTGGACTTGACAGTGTCAGACTTAATTTTTACTTTGCAAAATAGGCTTCATAAAGCAAACTACGAATGCCGAAATTTTCTTTACTTTTTAAATTTCTCAGACAGTGCTTTGTCTGATGGTTTTGGAAATTAAAGTAAGACTAACAGGATTAGGAAAAGTTGATCTTTCCGTCAAAGTAAAGTCAAAGTGCGGTCTATGAATCTGGGCCTTAGGCTACCTGTCTATTGACGCGGAGCGACGGTGCGGAGCGAAGAAACGGAGAAATATTAACTAGGTAATAGGATCTGTCCACTCGAACAGAGAGGAGATTTCATGCAATAATTATTGGATAATAATCATAATAATCGCTCCTCAACCTCGCTCCGCGTCAATGGACAGGCAGCCTTAGAGTTCCACTTTTGGGCTGTACAAATCACAATAAAGAGAAAGAAAATAGATTAGGAGGCCTCTAGAGACCAAAACATTTGTAGCAACACGTCAAACTTTTAGATCAAAGCGTTGACGGTACAAAGGTAAGGTATAAAGCTCCTCCAATTGTTTTGTCGAGGTACCCCAGTTCTAGGATTTGCTTCCGTGATTCCCGCAAGCAATCAGCTGAACAATGTGTAGCCGTAAAGCTACGTTCGGACGACTTGTTTCCAGTTCACCAAATATTTTATCGAATGTAGTAGTGGCAATATAAAATCCTTGTTTACACAGAACCTATACGAGGAAAATCTTGTGTTCGAAATATTAAAGTACTTATAATCCCGTACATCTAAGTTAAGAAGTAAGAAAATTAAATCTAATTATAACTTTTGAACGTGACATGTGAAAGTACTTATAAATATGTATACTAACTAGCTTTTGCCGGCGACTTCGTCCGCGTAGATGTCGATATTTACATAGATCTTTGTTTTAAGTGCAATTCATGAATTTTCCTGTACCTACCTATCACTCCACTACAGGGGTTGAATTTCATTTTACGTCAAAATAGATAACATTTTCATTTTTTTTAATCTCTGAAAACCTTGAAAATGACATCCATATCAATTTCTAATAATTTTCACACCCATTCCATCCCTTAGGGTAAGTTTGACAAACACCAAAAGGTACTCATTAACTCACTTCTTAACTGAAGTAGTAATTGTGTATTATCCGTCTATAAAAACCTAAAAAATAACTACTACTTAGTTTTCAAATGTTTTTATCACAACTCACCTTTGGGATTGAATTTTAAAAAAGCAACAAATACGTATTTGTGTTTTTGATCACATGTATTCTATGAAGTTCCAAAGTAAAAAGACACTCAATACAATTTTTATTTCTCCAAAGAAACTTTAATTCATAATTCATAAATCATTTATTGCGAATACAGGTACCTACAGTGAAAAGGTGTTAATTACAGTATAGGTCGCCATAACATTTAGTCCCCTATTTGGCCCCTTTAGGGATTGAATTTTATTTTAAGTCAAAATAATTAATATTTTCGTAATCAGCGTCCTTGAAAACTTAAATACTCCTTATTAGGTACTATTTTTCCTGATTATTGAATAGTTTAATTTCGTGTATTATTTTTTAAAAAATAGGGGTAGACTGTATAACGATTGGCACATTTTTTTTTTAAGTTTTTAGTAACGACAGTTACGAAAACTGTACTACGTAAAATCAAAATCCTGTTTTTTTCTCTATCATGTGGGAATTATGAATGAATTTCAATAAAATCCATTCCATCAATTCTGTTAAAGAACGTTTATGCAACATTTGAAGTAGATTGGACCTAGGAATCACGTTGCCCCACACAAACTTTACCCCCATTTTCACCCCCTTAGGAGCAGAATTTCGGAAAATCCTTTCTTGTCGGATGCCTACGTCATACAAAGAACATACCCTCTAAGTTTCAGGTCTTTACAATCAGCTGTTTAGGCTGTGCGTTAATCCGTCATTCAGGACAAAGCATTTTATATGTATAGATAGTAGACATGCGACCACGGCTATTACCCCAGATCAAGGGATAAACAAAGACTATGATTTTCGGGCAGAAAAGTCTTATAATCATAATTTTAGTAAAAATTCAGATAATTTTTAACTTTTATTTCTAGGGACGCGCAAATACTGCAACCACTGACGATAACAAAGTTCACCAAATGGTGTTGAATTAGCAGAGGGTATGAGTATGATTAATATAATTATTCAAAAAACTTTGTCTTATTATATTGAAGCAAGATTTAGATATGAGAAAACTGTCTGAACGATCGGTACCGCGTTTGCTCAAGTTAGACCAAAAACTTGTTTGACTGAACATTTATTTACAACGCCCTTTTCGCGCAGTTCTATGCAATAAATCAGAGTTTTAGTAGATAAAATTTCGATAAACGCCATATGCCTGAAACAAATTACGCTCGGAAGACAGCGATTTTCGTCAAATGAGGTTGGTCACCTAGTTCTCAACAATGTTCAATAATGGATTCAGTAAACAACTTCCTTGGCGGTGATCTGTAACGTAGAAGAAACCTGTTACATGTCTATCAAGTCACATAATAAATAAATTAATCTCCGTATTAAACAAAATAAAGCAAGTTTCAGTTCGAATTTGAGCGGGATTCACAACAAACGAGGTCAATGAGCGCATTATACCTAAAATAGTATGATTATGCAAATATTAATTCATTAAAAAAAATATATACATATATTCATATATGGTATAGATACAATACAAGAGTGCATTTAAAAATTATTATTAGTACTGGAAGCCCACTGCACCTGCACAAAATTGTGCAAGCCGCGTTCCCGAAGTACTAGGCGACCATAAACTGTAAGAGATAACAGATGTTTCTATACCTACTATAAATTCAGATAGCTAGGTATACTGTATTTTAATATCTTAGTAGTTTTTTTATCTACTTTGACATATGACATCACATGAGAGGGCTGCATCTCGTTCGAACAACATCTCATTTCGTAACCCAAATAAAATACTTAATTTAAATATATCGTGTTTCGTAAACTTATTATTCGCACATTTAGTCGCGTTTGGACAAGTATTGAAGTAGCGTCTATTTAGCTGTGCTTGGAAAACCCTCAGTTTGATTAGTACAGTCGGGAGGAAAAATAATAATATGTATATAGAACACCCATCAGTTGGCTAAACGTATATTTGCCACCGCCGCACCCGCCGTGGTAAAAAACAAACTTTGTTTGGAACTAGGCAGATTTACAACAAAATGTATCTACTTTAATTACCTACGTATCAAGTACTCCTAGAGTACTAACGTTAAAATTAAGTAGGAGTAAATTCTCTTTCTTTGTCGAGTAACTACTCGAGGAAATAAGACGTAGGACGTAAATTCGGCGCATACAATTACCGGACCCAAAGTACCTACATCCAGAATCGAAACGAATTATACACATATTTGTTTCGTGTGGGAATCGAACCCACATCCCTTAGGTATAGGTACGATATGTTAGAAAGCAAGTCTTGTTTTCATAATTTTTATTAAGCCGGGTTTTATTTAGTGCTTTTAACATTTATTTTATTCCAATTCTACTTGTATCAAAAAAGAAAACAACATGTTCAAAATACTCTCTATTATTCTTTATTCCTTATAACAAAAGAGTAAGTTACTATATTTCAATTGTACCTATATTTAGCCTTTTCTTTGAAGGTGATGTAGGCCTCATGTATAATATAATTGATATGTCAAAAACATTTTGTGAGACGCAGACGGAATAGTACTAGAAAGTCTTCATAAAGAAGTTTACACCTACACAACATTTTATCAAAATCATTTAGATACCTAATATATATGAATAGGAGGCTTTTGTATTGTATAAGAAATAATCTGAGCCGATCAAGATGTTCAATAGACCACCACTCCTTTAAATTGTATGATGTTTCATTCAAGTGTATTATCAGGTAGCTCTATAACTGAATCCGTCGACCATTCCAGGGAGTCTTCAGACAAAATAAAATGTTAAGAAAAATAAAAATTGTAAAATTATATATAACGTCGTGAGAATGTGTCGAAATAAGCATTGAAAATAAAATAGGGCTCCACGTAATATGGTTAACTGAAACTACGGGTCGGCACTAGAGAAAGTTTGTGAAACCCTGGACTAGATAAATAAACCTAAGGACAATATAATATTACTCGGGTTTCACAATTGGTGTCACGGGTAAGGAAGTTACCACGCCAAAATCAAACGTAAGACATACTGACAATTTTATTATGTATGTATGTATAATATCATATTCTCTTCTACCACATTCACCTAGCGCCATCTAGTCCCAAAAAAACTAAACAACTGGTATACTACTCAAAAATATATTTGTTTTTACATACATAATTATAGATAAATTGCACCCAGACACAGAACAAACCTTTATGCTCATCACACAAAGATTTGTCCTGGCTGGGGATCGAACCCACGACCTCCGGCTTAGCAGTCGGGATCACTAACCACTAGACCAACAGCCCAGTCAAATAGTTATTAGTTATAGTATGTTACCTAAAAAATTATACGTTACAACTGGTCTCGACATGTTATTCTGCTGTTACTGTTTATTCCTAGCCTTCGGCATGCCACAGTTGGAAAAGACCCCTCTTGATATCTCTACGTTATCGTACTCAAAGTTTGTGAGATTGGATGTTCGGAAATGATACGAGTAACTTGTTTGGACACTTGATACGATTTCACAAAGAAATATCGGCTTAAAATTAAACTTGGGACTTTAATAACGTTTTGGTCGAACACTTGTAACACTTTGTATTATAATGTTTACTCAGGTGGGTCATATATTTATTAGCACAAAGAGCCATTAAACTCTGGAGATAAATCTTTCCGTCCAAAAGCTTCATCAAGCTACGTAAAGACATCAAGCATAATGGATACATTGTGTTGTGTGCATTTAATTAGGCCGTGTACACAGTACAGAGCAATACGTGCCTCGAGTATTTTGTTTATATTTATGTAGGCACCTAATTGTCCTTATCGCAAGCTTCCTACACAAAATTAAGGGTATATTAGCATCACACATAAAGTCCCGCCAAGTTAGTATGTTCTAGATGTTTCGGTGCAATGTGTGTTCTATATTAAAGCTTACACGAGAGCTGTTTGTTGATGAGGAATGTCGTATGCAGTGCATGTTCGGTATATTCGTGTGAAACAGCAATTTACAGGGGATTTGCTGAATAGTTGACTATTATTATCATGAATTTATCGTTTTGTGATAAAATGAAGGGCTGTTGAAGTAAATAATATTTCATAATATCGAATATAAATCAAATATAGGTATTATTTTATTTATCTCACACACTTTCGCATCTAAAATGAAATGAATAATATTATTTATTCATTTCATTTTAGATGCGAAAGTGTGTGAGAATGTTTACATGTTCGTTTTTCTTTTAAGAAAAAGTCACAGAATGGAAATTGATCCTCTTACGTTATTATATTATAGCTTCGACATCGTAATAACACATAAGCCATAAGTATATTATCGATATCATCTAAATTCTAAAATCAAAGTAACTTTAATAAATTCATACACTTATACACTTTTCTCCCAGAATCCAAATTTGTTGTCACAAACAAATTTTGCCCTTTTCTTGGTCCCTTTTCTTTACAACAATTTAAAAAAACCTTGTCCATAGAATATTCATAAATGATTTCATTAAACGATAATGACGAGAATAACTCGATCATTTTAAATTGTACTATTTTAACATTGTAATTATTTTAGTCAAAACCATCTTAGGCTTTGGAATACGATAACCGCTTACCATCAGGCGAGTTGTACGTCTGTTTGCAATTGTCGTGGTATAAAAAAGTAACTCAAAGTAAATTCGATAAATCAGTGTATTTACCAAGTAGTACCAAGTTAGACTAGGCTGTTCTAGAAGTAGGTCTTATACTACTGATCGTACTAAGTACTTTCTAATATACTAGGCACAATAATCACGTATTTAACAAACTATTGCTATGCAGTTAGCAAAGAATATTTAGTTATTTATATTTTAAAATTTAAAGGTTATTTAATTCTGAGTTGCCCACAGAACAGTGCGCAAAACGTTTTTAATGTGTTTTTATAGTCCACAATTTGAATAATTTCAAGTGTTCTCTATGCAAATCATCAAGTTGTACGCTGAAAGACTAGCATACTCATAGTATAAGCTTGCTATTCAAGATTCTCTATTCAGTGTAAGAACATTGATATAATATGTCTATTCAACGTTCTATTATGCTATTGCAGCTTAAAGAAGGGCTTCAAACAGGGTTGCAAATGTTAATATTCGTACACAAAGAATAATAATTTCAGTTCTGGCTTCGAGAGCCAATTATATTGGATGAATGGTGTACGATACAATGGTTTTCTGTCAAGTTTTAAGTAGGTATATTATAAAACTAGCTTTTGCCCGCGACTTCGTCCGCGTAGATTTCGATATTACATAGGTCTTTGTTTTAAGTGCAATAAAAAAAAATTAATTCCACAACACCCCACTACAGGAGTTGAATTTCATTTTACGTCATTAAAGATAACATTTATGTAATCAGCGTCCCTGAAAACCTCGAAAATGACATCCATATCAATTTCTAATAATTTTCACCACTATTTCATCCTCGTATATCATGGGACGAAACATAGCTGGCGAAATGTGGGTTCGAAACACCTCTGCAAAGGGGTAGCCTTCGGGATAAAAGGCGTAATGCTATGTATGTATGTATGTATTTCATCCCATAGGGTAAGATTTTATTATTATATTTCACCCCCTGAACCCATCCCTATCAAAAATATTAAAAACAACATTTTAAGTTCCTATCCCAATACTAATTTGCAAAACGTTAACTTCAAAACAAAGATCTTTTCATACAACGTTTCATCCCCAATTTCACCCTTCCAAAGCCACCCTTGTCAAAAATATTGATAAGGGTATTTTTTATTTTGATAGTAGTACCCCAAAACAAATTTTCAAATTTATAAGTTAAAAAACAAGGAAGTTTCATACAATCGGTTTTATCCCTTTTACCTCCTAGGGGTTGAATTTTAAAAAACCCTTTCTTAGTACACCTCTAGACATTAGGACAAACACACCCTCCAAATTTCAAGTCGCTACGACCAGCGGTTTAGGCTGTGCGTTGTCTGTCAGTCAGTCAGGACAAAGCCTTTTATAATATGTATGGATAGCTGTTGCCCGGGGCTTCGGTCCCGTCTTTCTTTGTCTGGCCACTGCTCAGTTCTGTTTGGCCATTGCGTGATGTTATACAGCCTCTAGCCTTCTTTGATAAATGCGCTATCCAACAATAAAATATTTTTTCAAATTGAATCAGTTCTTGAGATAAGCGCGTTCAACCAAAAATTTAACAAACTCTTTAGCTTTATAATAGTAAGTATATGTAGATAAGAAACTATAGATACTATTTAAATAATATACTCAGTATTTTATGTGGGTATCGGGAGTTACATAATTATGGAGAACTCTCTAACTCTTGACTTCCAGATTTGTTTCCTTCTATTTGTGTTTTCACCTTGTGATCGCCCGCGCCACGTCAAATCGATGTCTCCGTGGCTGAGTGCCAAGCCATTAAAATAAAATTCAGTTTTTAAAATTTTGTAATAAAACTTAAACAAAATAAACGCTTACGCTTTAATTACATTAATTAAACGCTTGTCGATCTTAGCCGACATTAGCGACAAAAGGATAATGCAGGCCGCGCGAGCCCTCTTTAGTATATAGTTGTAACTTTATAGGTAACTAAGTTTCGGAATAACCATTAAAAAGTACGTACACACAATCTTGTTCAAACTTTTAATATCGACTTATTTTATTAGTGTAATGCAAGGTTGACTATAAAATACTAAGTCCAACGGCAATTCAGTAGGTGTTATAAGTAGCTTTATTCATTAAACCATTTAAAAGTTAGTAGTAAATTGTCCTCAAGGTATCATCTCAGATCAAGAATGCCTTTTCTATGCATAATTACTTTGAGGTAGCTTTTGTTTGAAACAGACAAGGGGATAATCTTGGCTTACTCAGAATGATGGCAAGTTAAATGTCGGCTTGACAAAGAGTAGTTGAAGCGCAACTGGTTGCTTTAAAGGTTTATTTAATGTTTAGAGATCCTAAAACTTGTAACTACATAGGTACTTAGAGTTTCATTGATTTATTATTTATATATATTATTATCAATCGTTAATGCAAGACTACGCCCGAATAAAATAATGTAGTCAAAAGGTTCACCTTTTGACTACATTATTTTATTCGAATTCTACGTGAATTTTTATTTTAACACATTTTTAATCTAACTGCTACTGTAATAGATTATAGTATTTTTAAAGTACTCTCCCAAGCAAAAACTTTATCCCTACCAGTAGGGATAAATAAAGCTTTATTATGGCTATTTCGCCTAAGCAGAGATTTGTTATTTGAAAAAATATTTTCAATAAAATGAAAGCACCAAGGTTGCATAAAATATGCGCATTGACTATTGTCCAATACAATACAGAATAATCTAAATAATCTTTGTAATAATGTAGTCAGTTTTTATACATCTTTATGTGAGACAAAATCAAGGCTATTAGTACCAGGGCTTCATAAAACCAAAAGGATAAGATTCGTGAGTTCATCAGTCTACTACGTAGCTTAGGCTACTACGTATGTAGTCAGTATTTTATACATCTTTATGTGAGACAAAATCAAGGCTATTAGTACCAGGGCTACATAAAACCAACAGGATAAGAGATTCGTGAGTTTATCAGTCTACTACGTACTACCTACGTATCACTTCGTACGTTTGTGATTACTCTTAACCTAAGTTCAAACTGACTTCTGTTTTTTTTGTTACCCTGGTAATTTAGCCTTGATTTTGTTTTACTGTATAAATATTTTTGTTGAAATCAATAAATATTATTTTAGTTTGTCTACATCACCACGTCACAACGCGACGGGGCGACGTTGTCAACGTGAAAGGATACGGTAAGAAGACGTGACGTTCTTCCGTTTCCTTTGCCTCCATATTTCCCTTTTCCTCCCTATTTTCCATTTTTTTCGGTAGGCAGCGCGTCTGTTGTGTTTTCTTCAAAGAACATAGCTATATTCATTTGCGGCGGCTACCACTTACCGGGGTGGGCCACATGCTCGTCTACTACGAGAGCGAATATAAAAGAAATATTAAACAGGTATTTCTATCATATTTATTTGTTTACCTACTGCTATTTAATTGTTAAAGACTAGAAGTACTTGTTACGTTCCTAATGTAAGGTACTCGTAAGTTATTAGAATACCAGCTAGTAGCCGTAGTTAACCCTAGAAGCCTAATCTATTTCGGACGTACACAAAGCCTTAATATACGTCTCAGAGGCGTACACATATAAAAGCCCTATTTTAAAAATATTATTTTATTATTATTTTTATATTTTAGCAGACATTTAAATTTAGAGTATAAACTAACAATAAAACAACACAGTTATTAATTATAACTATAATCACAGTTATTTATTACAATGAAAAAACAATATGCATAAATTGTAACAAAAAAAAATTAACTTCTAATCTAGTCATAGGCTACTAGGTGACTCCTATTGTTAATTTTTTTAAGACCGCAGACTATTAGTGTTATCTTATGTACATACCATGCAAAGTAGGATTCGTAAATAGGTTACCTATCCAAAAATTACGATAAACTCTTTATTTCTTCATGATTTTATAGAATAAGTAATAATAATTACACGCTTTCTCTTGTCACCTGTACCTAGTTAATAAGTGTAATAATTAATAAATCAGTTCCTTTTTTATATCTACAGATCCAAAATCCAAGATCCAAGTATCTGATGTGACATAAACGTACCTAACTATCATATTTTATCTCTTTTTTAATTTTAAGCAGTTTCTCTGTAGGTACAGGACCTAATCGAGTACCTATATATTATTTGCAAGGTCGATCTTAGTGAATCTGGTAGGTATACACACACACACACACACACACATTAATTAGTATTTACTTACAGTAATTATTAAGTAGGTATCTCTATCTATTCAGTTAGGTACAGTGAATAAAAAAAATTGACCTTTTACGATAAATATACGATTCGCACTCAAAGGTAGCCAAACGGTCCGGCATTCTGGAGGACCATTCCGCATATCTAGCTGTGGTCCCGCTTTGCTAAAATTTGTAAATGTGTGCCGCGAAACGTTGCTTACCCCCGCGTACCCATTTTTAGAGTTCCGTACTTCTAACAAAACTTCAAAAACAACCAAAAATGTTTATGTTTGGTAGTATATCGGTTTATTTATTTTCCTTTGGTGGGTCTTGACAGACAGACAGACAGACGAATCACTCCGTTGTCCGTCTATCAAGACCTATTTTCTTAGGACGCGTAAATATATCAAGCTGAAATTAATATAAAATACCCCGAGTATTTTATATTAATTTCAGCTTGATATGTGCAATACCTTAGAACAGTGAGGAAATCAGAGTTTTAAGTAAACGCAATCTAAAAATAGAGCCGTTTTTGTAGCATATTTTGACTATCGCTAAAGTCAAAACCTATAGGGTAGGTACTTCCCGTTGATCTAGACTAGAATCATTAAATGTGGCATAAAACCATTTCAAGTTGCACAAGTCTTAATAAAGCAAAAAATCCGAAAAACATACTCGTGTATATTATTTGAGGAGGTATAAAATGATACGCGTAAAAAATTAGGATAAGAGTGAGAGTTACTCCGGAATGACGATGTTAGATATACGTAGATTGTGCAACTATCTATCTTACGTAAACATTTATTCCTACTTATAGCTATCCCGTTACCTACTAATATCTATACGTTCCAACGGAACTTAGTGCGCCAGTCCGACTCGCATTTGAGCGGTTTTTTTGTTATAACAAATGAATTTATTTGAGGAAAATAATCTTACCCCTATTAGTCAGTCAAAGATAGTTTGAGTGTTACTTCAGTAGGTTGAGTAGTCATGACAGCACTTATTTTAAACAGTAGACAGACAGGACAGATACACCGAAGAGGTACCCCTCCATATGTACCCAAATGTCCCGCATTAAACTGCACAAAGTTGGCCCCCATACTCATGTCATATGTCAGTTCGTAGTTGATAAAAATCTAGAACGAAATTTTAATACATCTGAATTTAAAGTAGGTAGTGAAACAGAATCGTTTATCTCCTACAGTTTCTGATCGCCTGGTACTTCAGTACCGACGCTTGCACTATTATTGCAGGTGCAGTGAGTTTCCAATACTAATAATAAACTTTAAAAGCAGTCGTGTTATCTACATAATATATATTACATCTTCTATACATTATAATTATATAATTACTTGCCCTGACTGACTGATCCATCAACGCAAATCCTAAAGCGGCTACAAACCTCCTTTTTTGGTAGTTTTCGCGTTTTATCTTGTAGGCATCCATTATGAAAGGATTTTTGGGAAATTTGTTCCTTTAGGGGTTAAAATATGGATTGTTGGTCGACCACGACTATTAAATTACCTCAGATGAAAGGATAAAGAATGGATTTAAAGGCGGGAAACCATGTTTTCAGAAAATTTAGTAGTTTGGTAAAAAATTCGTTAGAAACAAAATGAATTAATTGATTTGTTACTTCAACTAGAGAATGCTGCGTAAAGCTAACTATGCGAGAATCAAATTCATTGGAAAACTATTCCAGCCGTTTCAAGAGTCTGCTTCTGCTATTTACTTGTAGTCATAGCGAAGCAAATACTCACCGAGAATTGAGTTTTTTACAATTGAAATGGAAAATTATTAGGTATTGGTGGAATACACGCAATAAAAATTCTTTCCTCATTCCAACAGCCTTACAGATTCCCGGCTTCAATTCAATTTCACTCAAGAATGATGACCTTCAGTGGATTCCCGTTAAATAGTTTTGGTAGGTTACGCAAACATAACCATTATCGAATAATATAAAAAATCTGCCTCCTCAATGTAAATCAAAAAATCTAGGTAGTAATTAAATTAGAATAATGTAGGGCTGTTTACTTATTTTTCCTAAGGGTCGAAAATGTTGCTTAGAATTAAATAAAAATACATACATATAGTATATGTACTGACAACCTTTTTAAAGTATTTTGAAATGAATCCTTTTCATGAAAGGGCAATCAATTTAGCCTAATTGCTCCGGTATCATCAATGTTTTGAGCACGTTTTGAGCTTGTTGTGATGCTGGATTATATTTTTGACGGCGCATCGGTACTGAGTATAGAGTGCAATCGCCGTAAATTCAATTTTAACTGTAGTGTAATTTTTTTTTCTGTTGGAATAGATATAACGGCTAGTTTTCAAAGCTTTTATGAGATTTTTGTTAATCTTTCACACCCAAGTTACTGAAATTTGGTACACAGATATACTTAGGTACTACCGATATGACTAACATTAACTTTTAATCCCGGTAATAGGATCACCTGGTCCACGCGAGCAATACCACGGTCGAAAGCTAGTATTTCAAAGCTAATGCGCCAAGTACATAAAGTAAAGTATCTACCAACACTTTATGCCGTGTTTACGTGTAATGACCATTCATTTAGTTCACGATATACTAACATGCACGCTGTTGCACAGAAAGCTTTCCAACTACAACACTGTGTTTACAATCGCAGAGAAACACAATGTTAATGAGACACTGTGTTGCACTGTGTCTTTTAAAAGTATTATTTAAGTTTGATCAATATCTATTAAATTAGTATGGCATGTCTGTGATAAGCTTGTTTAGTATAAAAACCGGGTAAGTTCGAGTCGGACTCGTGCAGTTGGTCTTGTCTTGTAATATATATTATAAACACTGGCATATATTTTTCTTTTAACCTGTTACTGTATAAAACTATCGTTAATTATGAAGACTGTCACAGGGGCACTTGACGTATCTTGGGGACGTGAAGTCGATTTCCACACGAAACAAACAGTTGTGAGATTCATAGATAATTTGTTCGAATCTATGTGTTCTTTGTTTTCCTTAATTATATGTTTTTATCCCACAAAACAGGGTTTAATTTCTAGTGTGGGAGTTCTCTTAAACATACCTACATAAACTAGAGGGTTGCGGAGAGCTGGAGAGGGGACAACTAACTGTAACCAAAACTAACCCTTTAAAAGTTTAATTTTTCACAAATCGATTCTACAATATCCCCATGGGATTAATGCGACGCGAAACAGATAAGCGACTGAAGGAGATAGGTAGGTACTCATTTTTTCACTTATTTTTAGGATTCCGTAGCCAAAATGGTTAAAACTTATAGTTTCGTCATGTACGTCGGTCCGTCCGTATGTCACAGGTATTTTACTCAAAAAATACTCTATGTATATTGATAATTGTTTTTACGTTTGGCACATAGGTAACTACTTCGACAGATCTGTCAAAAACCTTAAGTTGATTATGTGAATATTTTCTGAAATAAACGCTAAGTAGCATAAATTTATGTGTCCTCTATTTTCTAAACCGTAAAACCCAAAACTCTCTCTCTCCACTCGCAATTTGGACATTCGATTGGTTGAAATCGATATAATTATTTTTTCTTTTTATTTTTTTTTTTTTTAAATTTTTTTTTTTTTTTTTTTTTTTTTTTTTTTTTTTTTTTTTTTTTTTTTTTTTAAAGACAACGCCCGCACTAGGGAGCAAGCCCTGTGTCGCGGGGAGCTTTACAAACATGAAACTAACGGACACAAAGTACACCCAGACTAGAAACAAATATCTATGAATCACACAAATATTTGTCTCGTGTGGGAATCGAACCCACGTCACCCAGCACGGCGATGTAGTGGCGAGGCGACCACCTTAACCACTGCGCCACGGTGACAGTCATTAAAGTTTGAATATTTATAGTGCCGAGGACATAACTATTTTTTTTTATACCACGACGATGGCAAACAGACGTACGGTCCGCCTGATGGTAAGCGGTTACCGTAGCCTATGGGCGCCTGCAACACCAGGAGCATCACGAGCGCGTTGCCGACCCTGAATAACTATTCAGGTGCACAAATGAAAAACTAATAATGTCATTCAGCTGTCAACTTTAGCTAACCGAAATTCATTGATTTTATTGTTGTTTTCTAGTAATAATCTAATAATATCCCTAAATTGTTGTATTTATAAGTACCTATGTTAGATAAAAGATTAAAATAACCTTTTAACTAACATGTGTCTACCTAGAATAAAATTATAGTTAGTTCTTCACGGCCGATACTCAATCGTCTGTGAAAATTAAAAAGAATAAAAATTTAATAATTATTAAAAATTAAAATGCCTAAGGTAAAAAGTGATACCTTAATGATAATACTAAAAGTGAGGTCATCGACCGTCACTGTCGTTTTCAAATATTTGACAGCTATATCGAAAATAACAAGATTGCGAGCTGGGTCCCACGCTCCAGCTGAGTACATACACCTACACGTAGTTTTATTGCAATCTCTAGAGGAACGCTGTATCAGGCGCTATTTGTTTCCCTGACATCGCATTTGTCTCTCTAATTGGCTGCCTGTTGATTCAAAAACCTCAAACACGCACAGTGTTTGATAAACGTATGGTATGCAGGTTTTGTATAATGATCAATATTAAATGCCACATACTTTAAAAAACAAAATTAAATCTTTTTTTATTCAGATGCAAACCATATCTATTTATTCCTCATAATTATTTTCTTATTAATTTCTTTTTTTTTTCATTTCAAATAACTTTATTAATATCATAAAAATACAATACAGAAGTGTGAATATACTTACATATACAAACACTTAAAGTACACTTAAATTATGCACTTCACCAGAACTAGAACGCCTATAAAAGTTTAACAACAATAAACAATAATTGATTTCTTTAATATTTATCTTTCTTCACGACTATACTTCTCTTTAAGGTGAGAAGAACACCTGTTCCTTTTGGAAGGTCTAAGCTGAGACCCGGACCGGGTTTCCTCGTAGTTATGCCCTTGAAATTACACTTTCAGCCCCCGAGCATATAGCTGTGGCGACCCGCGTTTGATCTGGTTAAAGGAAGCCAGAGTTGAGAGTTCTGTGATCGCTGTTGGAGATCCACTCCAGTCAGCCAACAAAGACGTGCTGGAGACGAGGGCTAGACCGAATCTCTTGGGCATTCAGTTCATTAATATTTTTATTATTTGTGCATACTTTAAAATACTTTACTTATTTAAGATTGCGGCAATGTTTCAATTTAGGTAATATATTATTGCGCCTGAAGATACCGATTGAGCAAATATGTTCATCAAAATGTAATACATTACTACCTGTGGCAGAAATTAGGTGGGGGCATCAACTGCTGGACACATGTCATTGGGTATACAATGATGATGATGAGAATTGCTAATACGCACAGGATAGGCTTGCCTAGTTTGGGGCTAACGGATATTTGTTTTATCTTTATATATATAATTCTTCTGTACGTGTGTTGACAGTGAACTCCTCTTAAACGGCTGAACCGATTTGAATGAATTTTTGTGTATGTGTTTAAGTGGATTCGAGGATGGTTTAGATTCACAAATTAACCCAGCAGATGGCGCTGCAATCGATTGGTATATCATGCAGGACAACGTCTGTCGGGTCCGCTAGTAAGATATAAGTTCTTTTCGGCAATCAAATGACTTTTTACACTCGATCCTATTGGGAGTCAGTTGGGGAGGCCTAGGTTCACCTGTTTAAGTGTTACGACTAGTATGATGATAAATGTTTACGATTTTGAGCTGCAATTGATATGTTATCCCACAAAAATAGAAATTCTAGTTTGTAATTGTGAGATGCAATGTCTTGTGCCAAATTAAGGTGTTTCTAAAATGGGATATATCCTATAGGTTTTGATTTTCGTGTCAGTTAAGAATTTACTTTTTATACTTTTGAAGTACATGTTAAGCGGTGGACGTCATTGGGCTGATATTATGATGATGATGACATAATATTTTTTAATCTAAAGCATTTGTTGCTGAATAATATTCTGAAAATAATAAACTGTCCAAAATCTTGTTCCAATCCATCAATGCAAAGTTTAAGAGTAAATCATGTGAAATTAAAAATTTTAATGTAACTTTTTTATACTATGACAAAACAAAAAAGCTTTCGGCTCGCCTGATGGTAGGTGGTTATCGTAACCTATGAAGGCTTTCATTACCAAGAGCATCACATATTGTTTATCGACTGTAAAAAACAAGTTACACTCCTCCCATCGCTAATTAAGTAGGTAAGAAATTCATGCAAACAAGAACAATAATCTCACTGTGGCAACTTAATAAATTATAAGAAACACGTACAAAAACAAGAGTTAGCTTGTTCGCAAGGCAATCAGCAAAACATGACAAAATGTAAGCGCGTTTTTGCGCTTGTGGCTCAAATATGAATGTGAGTTTAAGCACGTGTGCAGAGGGTTCGATATGATAAATACTGTTATCTGTCATGTTTTCTCAAAAACAAAGTTAGCACAATCAATATAAATGCAAATTCATTGAAATAAAATTAATTTATACCTACCAAAATAAACTCTTTTATCGCTTCTTTTAATGATGTAGACATACTTTGTCGTTCTAAAGTAATCATTATGTACTTAATTTGGACTGATAGTTTAAATGCTATGATGACATAAAAGTCTGCATCGCAATTTAAAAACGCGCGTTTCTATACCTACTATTTTATATTTTCCAAGTTATCTATAGTCGGAAATTTCCAATCAAACTATTTTTAGTACTTATCCCCTAAAAGAGTCATCCATTTGGGGCAGTACATCCGTCAGAAGACCGCAGCCATATTGCCACCTATGTGGTATATAAAAATGATTACGGGGCTACCACATTTCAGGTATCCGTGAAATGTTCATCTTTTGCCAAACACTCGTTTCGGCATTCCCCATTGTCTGAGCGACCGACCACGGACGAATATTATTCCGGGCCTATTTGGAAGTAACTACGAACACAATTTTTCATCGGTATACAAGTAAAACCACATGCGCAAGAAAACCTCTAAATATACTTTGTAACAAAGTTAAGGAACCACAGTACCTTTGTTCATTCACGGGCTTGAATTATAAATGAGCACCTTAAAATTTACCTGAGCTAAAACGCAGAAGTTCTTATTTGCACTACTTTATTATAATTATCTCCGCTTTTATTTTCTTTTATGAAATATATTACGCATATCGTAACTTTTCCATGGTGCAAATAAGTAGATAATTATAAATTATGTACGTAGTTCAACGAGTCATTTGGGTTAGTAGTCAAGAGTTATACAAGGCGTTACATCGATGGCCTTCAAGGAAATAAGTATTGCCCACTATTTTAGTTTTGGTTTTCGATTGGGTTTAACGTCGTTTCGACATACTCGATCGTTAGGACACTCAGAATCTCGACATAGAACTTGTCAGTTTTGATGGCGTTATGTTTTCAAACAATTGACAACAATATCGAAAAAAGGTTGGCGAAATTTCAACATATCGTTATTCACCAAAGTACATAATACCTTCTTATTATTTACAACTGCCACACTGAGAATTGCACCAGCAATACACACATTTATTTCTTTTGCTTTACAATCATGAATACATTACGATTTGCAAATTTACAACACTATATGCTATAAATGTATTGAAACCTAAATAATTGACGCAGTGACTGATTTCTGAATATTATCCTCTAAAAAAAGAAACGTTACTGAGGGTACGAGAACCAAATTAATATAAATGGATAAAGCGCACTGTGGAAACAAAAAACTTTTGAAATTATGCTATTTTTTTAAAATAGGGCCCAAAACGGGTACTTTAAAATGATCGAAGCCACAGAACAGAGATAAGTTTTTAGTCATTGTTCTGTGATCAAAACCATTGACAATATAATCCTTTAATAAATAGTTCCAGATATACAATTTATTATCATTACCTATTAGTAAAATGTGTAGCTGACTACATAAAATATAGTGCGTGTTTTATGAGCGCGATGCTAAAACATTCATATCGTAATGACTTCTAAATTTTTCAGTGATCCTATATCCTGTATGCTTTCCGTACCCTTTGAGGTTTAGGACGTTCAGACTTCTAACAATTCATACATAATGTATATCGTTTTAAAATAACTCTATAAGTATCGGAAATCTTATATTTTTGTAGTTCACGGGGGCTTGCTATTTATTTATTGAGAAAGAAATAATAGAATTCTACACAATGGACGTACTAAATAATTGACAGGATTAACAGTTGAATAGTAATTTGTAAAGTAAAGCAAAAGCCTCTGTTTATTTAGTTTATAAACATCTCTTTAATTTAATTAAAACTCATTAATCTAACGATTTGGTGTTCTGCTGTGTCACTTTACACGCTACACAAATTAATTGTAACTGACAGAAGATTATAACTATCTATTTAATTTTATTTACAAGAGTGGCGTGAGTTTCTAGCCAGTTCATCTCATAGCTCCACCCCGTCAGCTAACTGGTCGTAGGCAAATTTGATGAGACTATTTTTCGGATAATCTGTTACGTTATTACTTTGTAAATAATGAATAAACGAGATATCATTTCAATAGAAGACAATGAACAAAAATATTGTACGCCCTTCTTGGCATGTTGCAGCAACTCCCTAAAACTGTATACTACAACTTTTTAAATTAACCTTCATCATCATCATCAGCATCCCATTTAGACCCACTGCTGGGCTCGGGTCTCCTCTCCTCTAACTAGAGAGCTGAGAGGGTTTAGGCCATAATCCACACACGCTGGCCTAGTGCGGGTTGGTGGATTAGACATAGTCATAGAATTTCTTCTAGGGTATGTGGGTTTCCTCACGATGTTTTCCTTCACCGTTAGCAGATGGTAAGTCAGTTGACTAGTTCATATAAATTCCACAAAGTGGAATCCACATTGGTACTGCCTGTCGGGATCGAACTCGGACCGCGTGATTTGCACGCCGGTCCCTTATCCATTCAGCCACCATCGCTATCCTTTCAGCCACCTCACCAAATTAACTTTACAAATAATAAATGCAATTGATTTGATTATCTAGCTCAACATAAAAAGTGCTATACAACATAGTGGAACTGTGAGAGCACACGTCCACGTAAATAATTTATTATTCTGTTTAATATTACCAGTAAGCTGCGTTTTCCCAATGCTGTCGTTTGCCATCGTGCCACGTACTATGCAACACCTATGACCAGAGAATTTCAAGATGGCTCCCTATAGAATTGTGCGACATATGTTTACGACGTTATACCTATATTAGTAGACGGGGTACCTCTCCTACCATAAACTGGAGATAGTAATAGTGATTCTGAACTCAATGCGCAGACATACACTTTCTACTGTTAATGTAGAAGAAAACGAATTAAAGATCTTTAGTCCATAATTTTCATTTTATTGTCATTTTTACATATATTTTGACAGCACTATGAAAACATTTTTAAATACATATATTTTGAACCTCCTCAAAAAGAGGGGTGTTATAAGTTTGACGTTGTTTATCAAAATTGGTGCAGAAGTTTTATGGTCATCAGCTCTTAGAAGAACTCTTAGAAGAATTATATAAAAACTAAACCAATTTAATAAATACTATTACTTAGAGGCGAAACAAGGATATCAATTTACATATCAGTTAAACATCACAATTACCAGTTTCCAGTTTTTAACCAGTGCAACATATTTACAGGGTGGTAGAATATCCCTCTGATATTCTACCACCCTGTAAATATGTTGCACCAGGTTGTTTTATAAATTTTTACCCACTAGCAAAGGAAAGCAGGGTTTTACTTGTCAAGCTTAATTCTGAACATACTACCAACCGCCTGCGGGTTTACCTTCGTGTAATTAGGTTCCCATAACCACAAAACTTTTCAGTCGGTTAATTTAAAAAATCCTTTCTAAATCCAGATTACAATTTCTGCACGTGTCGCTTGTAATACACAAATTTAACTTAATATTTTGGCTTTTGCGCCTTTACTTGTACACTTCAAACTGTCTTTATACCAAATTTCATGATTCTGGATTGATTATTGTTAAGTAAACTAGATTATTAGACTTTACAAATTAACGAGTGACGAATTTACTCTGATCATATTTGTCAACATGATTTTCTTCAGAGTTCTACAACGCGTCTTCGGTTCTATCACACCGAAGATAATGGTCTATATGTGTAGAGCACAACTACAACGCTCATTGGCTGTTTTATAAGCGACATAACACTTTCACATTGTGAATTGTTTTTGCGCTCTCCTATCACACAAATAATAATTTGTATTAGCCCGAGATTGTATGTTATTTGAACAGGTCTGAATCGATTATGAACGCGTTTTCATCAGGAATTAGTAAGGAAATGTACACTTACCGGTACGGCTTTGTTGTGATCATCGACGAGGGTATCGGTGATTGATAATTGACCATCGGCGACAATGATCTGGAGTCCCAGGCGGTACACGCCCATTATCCTCGGAGTGCCCCATCGCACGCGTGACAGCAGGTGCAACGTGATAACCTCGCCGGGATCGATCGGTCGAGCAATCGGCCATTCGAAATTCTGTTCGGAACACAAATAATTATCAGTTTAATATTTATTTGATATTATGGCTTCACAATATATGGGCAAAAAAGTGCATGATAAATAACTTGAGCATTTACGTGACTTTCTAGCGAATGTTATATAACAGAAAAATAAATGGGATCGTATTAGCGAGCGTTCAAGCGAACATTCTAGCGAAAGGCCAGTACATTTCACTTTGAGCTTTTTGCCCAGCTGAGCAATTGCACCACCGCTGCACCGCCGCGCCGCCTACAAAATAATGCAGAATATTTTTTGGCGCGCATTGACTAGAGCGTTCGCTAGAATGATCGTTAAAATGTTCGTAGTGATCTTTGGCTCTAAGCTTGGCTGTGTTCGTTGTTCAATTCAAATGATCGAATATTATAAACTAATGATCCAAGATTTTACGATAAATATACAAATATTAAAATCATTTTGTATTTTGGCAATAAACAAACAAATTGCTGTCCACCTGTGCACTGTGACACTACATGGTTATGGGTTTGGCATTTTATTTCATGAATTTCTAATACAATTTTTTTAGTTTTTTAGGTCCACAAGGAGATGACTAAGTTCTACCATCCATAAAAAAATTCGTTAGAGTAGGTTATATTTTACATAGGTTCTCCTCGATGTAACACGCCTTCGCCACTATTTTGGAGAATGTGCCATGAACTATCCTACTGCTAAGTTTTATCAAAATACAATAGGTATCTTAGTGGCATTTTCGTGAAAGAGTTACAAACATCCAAACATCCTTTCTCTCAAACTTTGACATGCTAATAATCATTATCATCGTCATCATATCAGCCCAATGAGGTCCACTGTTGAACATAGGCCTCACCTAATTTCCGCCACAGCGAGTGATTTTGTGCCGCCCGCATCCAACGGCCACCCGCAACCTTTACCAGGTTGTCGGTCCATCTGGCGGGGGCCAATAATAATATAAAATAATATCAATAAGATAATTATGTAAATATTTTTATCAAAAACAATTTCCTCACGTTACCTAATAAGACCAAAGAAAAACACACATTACTTATTGAAGCAAATAGAAAATTCAGTAGCAAACGATCTTGGAGCTACCACCAATTAATTATGACTAAAGGTCAGTATTTACTGGACAAGAGTCGGCATCATTGCGAGCCGTTTCATTCAGAATGTATAGACCTGCAGACCCAAATCAGGGCTATGAATTATTAGTTACATTTGGGACCTCAAATTGGCCAACTGTTGCGTTTGTTATGAAAAGTATTTGGCTATTAAATGTTCATCATTGGTGAAAGTAATGCTATTTTATCATTTTCCCTTTACACAATATTTTTTAAAGTGGATTTCAAAAGTGGCTATCCTTGGACTACAAGAAATATAGCCGAATTGACAATTAGACAAATTTTCACATTAATTTTATTGGCAGATAGGTGATCTAAAGGAGTCAAAGTTACCCTTTATAATAACCATAAATGACAAAAGGTCAGGATTGCAAATGATCAGGATCATAAAGGGTTTAGTATCACTAATTGGCATAAGATTAAAATCATATGACTGTCTCTGTTGGTCTAGTAGTCGTAGTACAGAGGGCTTGACTCTGAATTTCAACATTCGACTTGGTCGATTTTGATGTCGCTGTCAAATATTAGAAAATTTTGATTAATATGGTCCCTGTCACTTTCAAATGACCGTGTACACAATTTTGTGGATTTTTGTCATTCTAGTTTGTAAATAAATATTTTGAGAAAGATATAGTAGAAAGTGTCTCTTTATTGCTTTCCACAATGTTTTGTAAGTTGTTACATAGTTTATACATAGAATCAATCATGGACCCTGTCGGGCACAACATTACTGTGTACTTATATTGCCCAATGAAAAAATCTATGCCGTGAATCGCAAAAAAGTTCCGTATACCTTCTTACGATGGCTGGCTTAGTCTTGGAAATAATACAAAACCATTTTAAGCCCAGTGAGATGCAATAATGAAAGGCTTTTAAGGGGCTCAAGAGAAATTTTGTTTGTCCAGCCTACGCCGCGAGAGGGCTTATAACAGCTAATTATTCTTAAGGCCTGTCATGGCCAGAACGTGATTTGTATACAAGATATTAAGTCGTTGTCGTTAATAGTAGGACGACACACGAATAGTAATTTAATACGAACGAGTTAATGTCCCATTGCTGAGCAAGAGAGGTCTCCTCCATAAAGACAGCTGATAGGGTTTAATCGTAAGACCGCACCCGCCCAATGCGGTTTAGCCGATCAAACATTCCCTTTCAATTACTCCAAGTATATGACGTGTGATTCCTCAAGATATTTCCTTCAAATAAATTCTACATTTACAGTAAATCCACATAAGCACAAGCAATTGGAATAAGTAAATAAAATTGTTTATTTACTTCAACTTGGGAGGTACATCATTTTCAGTGGTGAAACTGCTTTTTCTAAAGACTACTTGACTTTATATCGTGGACTGCCATTGTTCATTTTAAGATAAGCATCGATTTGATTCGATACCTGGTATGACCATGAATAGTTCATATTAAAAATGATCGGGTGGCCGCTTACAAAATCAAACACCAAAATTGAAATTCTCCATGCACGGACTACTCGCCGCGCCGCTAACTCTTAGCGGCCCACAGTATTCGGTCTTGACTGCTCTCAGCATTTCATCTATGGAGGCCCCAACCGCAACACGACTGTTTTCATGCAGTCGGTCTCCAATTTCAAAAGTGCTTTATTATGCAATCGGTTGAAAATAAACAAAGAAAATAATTGAAAATAAATTCTAACTACCTTATCAAATGAAATTCTCTTACACGCACATGTTATCGTATTTCGCTACAATACGAGCTCGTGCTAAATTAATTTCTATTTCTGTTGTCAATAAGCGCCATTGATGGAAAAAGAATTATGGTATTGTTTTACTTAAGTAAAACTACGTATAGGTACTCGTATTTACGAGTGAAATTTGCAAGCTTGCGTTTTGTGTGGAATTTTAACCCAAAAAAGGGTAAAATGTTCACCAACTTCTATCAAGCCAATTTATTTTTATTTGAGGAGTTCAACGATAAACACCTGTATAATTACTACCACTTCGTTTTCAAACGTTTTTATTACAGTTTAAGCCACTTGTGGTTGAATTTTGAAAAAGCAAGAAGCGCAATTTTGTTGATTTCAGTTTTGTAGCACATATGGAAACTTTCAAAATAAAATGACGCTTATGTACAATTTCTTCATAGAAACTTCCCTAGTTTCCCCCCTTTAGGGGTTCAATTTTAAAAAATCCTTTCTTAGTCCTCATCACCTCATCTTCAGTGAATGCCAACATGGATTCATAGCAGGTAGGTCTACTACAACCAACTTAATTAACTTTGTAGACTATACTGTTATGGAAATGGACAAAAAAAGACAGGTAGATGCGGCGTATTTCGATATTAAAAAAGCTTTTGACCGCGTCCATAATGATGTTCTTTTAAAAAAATTTGCTACCATTGGATTTTCTCCCAACTTAGTCAAACTATTTTGTAATTATTTTACTAACAGAAAGCAGTATGTACAGATTGGGAGGATCCGATCTGCCCTATATGTGACGCGGTCCGGTGTGAGCCAGGGCAGTACATTAGGCCCCACGCAGTTTCTAATTATGATCAACGACTTGCCGAGGGCTCTGAGTGCATCACGGTGCCTTATGTTCGCTGACGACCTGAAGCTATACATGGGTATTGAGAGGGTGAGGATTGTGATGCCCTGCAGCGGGATATTGACAGAGTGGTTGCGTGGAGTGAAGATAACCACCTTGAGTTTAATATCACCAAGTGTAAAACCATTACATTTACACGGTCTCCTTCACCCCACATCTTCACGTATAAAGTATCGGATACCCCGCTGGAACGTGTTACACAGATTCGAGATTTAGGTCTAAACCTGGACACAGAGCTCACTTTCAATCCGCACATAGCGATGATATGTAGTGAAGCGTCTAAATCTTTGGGCTTTGTTATGCGACAGTCAGCTCGATTCAGTGACAAGCAAGCTATAACTGCGTTGTATTTTGCGTTTGTTCGCAGCAAGCTGGAATACAGTAGTGTTGTTTGGGACCCGCACGAATCGAAATATAAGTTGTTGGTAGAACGGGTTCAAAAAATTCTTACGATTTTTATATAAGAAAATATACGGGTACTATCCTTATCTGTATCCGTCTTTATTTGTCTTAGGCATGGTGGGGATGGATACCCTTGAGCTTAGACGAAAGTGTGCTCTTATGACACATTATTTTCTACTGCTCAATGGTAAAATAGATAATCCATCTGCTTTATCGCGTTGTTGTTTGTCTGCACCTAACCAGTACACGAAGCTGCGCACACGTACTCTCCTGGCGATACCACGAATTCGGTCGCTTACAGCTAAATATGCGCCTACTACACAAGCGCTAACACTGCTCAACGCTCTGGTCGCTCAGCAACCAAATGCTGACATATTTTTTAATAAATTAGGTGTATTTATACGATACTGCCTCGAATACCTGAATTAATTTAAACATTATTATACACGAAGATTTGTTATTATTTTTTATTTTTTTATTGTTATTCTTATATTTTATTATTTTTTAAATTTATTTAATTATGAACTTATTTTTATTTGTAATTGTACTTATTTATTGTTTTAATGTAAATATTATTACTTGTCTCTCTATGTATGTTGGGCAACTGTAAATGTAGAGAGAAACTGAAATATAATAAATAAATAAATAAATCTTTGGGATCTAAGAAATATGTTTTCCAAATTTCAGGTTTCTAAGTCTAAAGGTAGTCTAAAGGCTGTTCGTTGTCTGTGAGTCAGTCACGCAATTGATAAATTATATAATTAGATACAACAGGACTACATTTAAAATTTAGCTTTCTGCACCTGCATAAAATTGTGCTAGTGGCTTTGTTGAAGTACTAGGCGAACATAAACTGTGGAGATAAACGATGCTGTTGGACCTACTTTCAATTCAACATTCAATAATGTAAATGTCAATGAATAAAAAAATGTTTTTTATCAACTAGTGACGGTCAAAATAATATCGCATTAATGTATAAAAGGTCAATTTCGGTCAATTGATTCTTCATTATTCGCGTCCAAATAAATGCATTTAGACTATCTAATATGTATTTTACAAGTTGGTACATATCCGTAATTGATAATATAATTTCTAAAACTGAATAAAAGAACTTTCAGTTTGCAAAATACAAAATAAATTCCCAACGAACGAGGACAATGAGCGCATTATGCAGAAAAGATTTCAGTATTCATAATACATATTATTATATATTATATTAAAAAAATGTACCTATAGGTTAAAAAGATTGCATATATTATTTATAAGTATTATAAGTATTTATAATAATTGGATTGCAACTGCAAAATAGTGCAAGAAAAAGACTCGAAGTACTAGGCGATCAGAAACTGTTAAGAGTTAAACGATGTAGCTTCAATGTCTACTATAAATTCATCATTCAACAATATAAATATCTTAGTAGTATTTTTTTATCAACTATTGACATGATAATACATAGGACATGAGTGCAAATGGTATACGTAGTATATGGCGTACGCCACACTTAACGGAAATTCCGACGCCAAACTTCCGTTTAAATCCGTTATTAAAAATTACAACCACATTGAATATTCCGTGGCAGATTATCAGTTGACTGCCAAAACATACACGGTGTGGTCGTAAAGAATACGGTAGATAATAAAATGATTTTATTATCTCTTCTCATGGGTACTCGTTTTTTTGCCGTTTCTAGACTCCCAAAGGCAAACTCTAGTTAGCATTTCTAAAATATTTTTTTGGAAGCAAGCATCCTGTGCATGCACCGTCGCCGCGGATTATCCGCCGAAAGGGGCTCGATTCATTTAAATATCTGAAATGCAACTTCACCGATATTACACCGACGGAAAATCGGAGAACGGAAGACACAGAGAGCAGCGCTGCCAGTCCGGTGTGATGGGCACGGGCCGGGCGGTGCGGCGGTCGAACATTCGCAGTAACTGAATTGAGTAGGTAGGTACCTACTTATTCATTTAATTAAGTACCTACTACACATTAGTTCATTTTTATTATTTTTTTCATTTATAGTTTCCATTAGATAGCGTTGGTTTTGATATTCACATTATTTTGCACCCCTATTAAATTATTTACACCATACATTGTAACATAGGTATAAAGAACAAGGCAGTAAGTAGATGGAGTTATTGCACTATCATACTTAATTTTGATTTTATTACGTATGTATAAAAAATGAGTAGGTATTTCATCATTTACTTATCTAAGTGCGCCTATATTTCATTTTAACCTTTGGACAGCGCCGCGTTAAAAAAATATCAATAAAATTGGCACTGCAAGATATTAATTTATTTAGATACCTACGCTTCATGTTCACACATTGGCATTCAAAAATAGTAAAAACAGGCAAAGTAGGTACTTATAGCCAGAATGTACATTCACTAAGATCGACCTTGCCGAATAAACATAATCTCAGTAACAGAGAACTAATATCAGATAGATACGTATAAGTCGCAACAGTTACTAAGTGCCTTTGGGATTGTTGATTTAAAAAAGATTATGATTTTGATCGGTAACCAAATAATTGTGCGTTCAATGATATATTATACTACATATATTTGTACCTAAAATAGTAGATCTGTCACCAAAATTGAATCACTAAATAGTCTAAATAATATCAAAACGGTAAGCTAAATATTTACTCAGAATACAATATCAGTCAGCAAATAATTGTATTTGATTCCGAATTAATAGAAGTGTCACCAAAATAAAATCACGAAACAATGTAGGTACTAAGAGAAGTGTACTTAAAATGTTTTTATATCGCTGGAAAATTATATATCCTTATCGGATGCGAATAATAGAAAAAAACTCAGCCTTGTAACCTAAGTTATCCATTTCGGATCTGCTCTAAAAGATTGTTTAGTGACAGCAGATATATCATTTTAGTGATAGATCTACTATTTTGGGTACGAAGCTATTTTATTAACATACATACCTATTTACGAGATGCGCGGACTATTTAGTAAAGCCGACTATCCAGCCATTATCGTAGTTGGCAACTAGGTACTTGGCGACTATTTGGTAAAGAGCGCCGACTATCAGGCTTCTTACTAATTCAAATTTTCATGCATTACCTTGGGAGATCGCGAGTTTTCAGACTATTTCTTTGTCTCCCAGATATTACTAAAACAATACCTATGAAAAATATACGCTACTTATAGAATATTCAACTGAATAATATATACCCTATAAATTTTATATCAGACTTGCGACTCTATTTTTTATAGCTATTCTATTTTAGAGAAATAATGCAATATATCACATAGAGGTCGGCTGTGACACATTTTACAACGACGCGCATATACACCCGCCGCGCAAATAGGATTTGCAATCGAACACGGCTTTTATGAATATTTATGTTTCACACAATACCTTGTGTCATACAAATTCAATGTTATTACTCCAGTATAAATTTATTCGAACTTCTTCTTATTCTGGAGATGCGTATCATTTGCCTACTTAAAGTATTACATGTCAATTTTAGGGTTTCAACTTTATTGTTCCTACCAGATAACTATATTAACTAGGCAAGAGTAAAATAATGACATGCGTCTTCTATATGCAATGGCGCTAATAAAAATATTAGCTCTAAGAAATGTAAACGACAACAATTTTTAAGATTAAAGAGGAGGCAATAGTACTCAGTAACTCATTAGATGCCAATTAATATGCATTGTAAACACATATTTAAATTTTTGATAATATTATGAAGCGACCAAAACATAATTTATTATCACTATTTAGATTTCTAAATCTAAACTTGTTTCTACTTTCAGTTGTTGTTATTCAGGCGGTTCATGTAAATTATTTTTGTGTTTTTTAATTTTCTGTCAAAAAGGTAAAGTGAAAGTATTCTAAAATACCAAATCTAATGACACCATAAATGTTAAAATCTGTAATCACGTCTGAGCCAAATAAATATAAACTTCTTTAAAAGTGTTCAAAGTTGTAATTAATTTGAACTATTACTACTAAACTAAACAAACGTGCATTCAAGTTATACATTGAATAGTGTGAGAAATGTCGAGAACTGATTTGATGAAATATATTTCTGAACTGGGAATACTTGTTATAGTCAAGAAAATTGTGTTTTATCAAGTCGTCCACATCTACAAGAGCATCATGTTTACCAAAAGATGTTCGCTTAGTTAGCAAGTTTAAATGTAAGTCAGACATGTATTCGAAATTTCGTTGCAACTTAGGGCTACCTGTCAGATACAGGGCGGAGATCTTTACAATTTACCCGTTAAATACTCCAGACAATTTCAAGATGTAAAAACCCACATTTTTTCCCGGGAATCAACCCCCCAGGAGAAATTCTAATAATTTACACAGCACATCCTAGAAATGTCAATGAGTGACAAAGAGAGCTCTGATGAACTGTGAAATAAAGTTGATGCTGTGACTGACGACTGACGGATGAATGAAGTCACACCATACACATAAGAGTTTCTTATCTACTCAAAATTGTAAATCTTATCAATCTTTTTGGTATAAAATCATACAAACACATCTTTATTAAACGCAACGATGTATAAACAATGCGCTCCTTCTCTCGCTCTGAGTCAACTAATTTTGATAAGTAAAGGCACGTACCTACTTTAATTTTATTTGATAAAGTTAGTCATAATTCAGTCAGCTCTTGATCTATGTGGATTAGATTTCCAGTAAATGTCTGCTATTATCACTTTAACAAGACTACCGAATAATAAAAACCATACCTACTGAATACACTTAGTAGTATTACTATTTTGTAAAAATGCTGACAAACTTGAGCATTCACTTGCAATAAGCATTCTCGCAAATGCTACATTACAGCAAAACAAACTGGAGATTTTAGCAAGCATTCTAGCGAGCCTTTAAATTTGTTTCAAGCATTTTCCCGAGCCCGCAGCTCAACACAACCTTCAAGTTTGACAACTTCGTGAAGAATTTTCATTTGACGAGCTTTCGCTAGAGCATATGCTCCTAGTCATGTTTGGTTCTGTTCGTTGTTTAGTGAAGTGAGTTAAAAACGGCTAATGCTCGATGTTCTGTTACAAGCGAATGTTCAGGTATATTAACACCATAAAGCTATCTTCTTTATTTTAGCTTAGTAGACAATAATTTGGCTCTGTGTTGATAGCTCCAGCTCAGTGTCAACCAAAGCGGAGACGAGAGGTTGTGTTTCAACAATCTTATATTCATTGATTTTAAAGACTAGCAGGCCAGCAGGCCTGCAGCAATAGCCGCTTTCATTAGTCGATGGTGTGCGAGATTACCAACCGATGAATTTTATTCGTAGTTAGGTCACCTTTGGGAATATTTGCACGTTTTATATCGACTTATATTAATGACACACGAGTCCTTATCTAAGACAAGCGTGTGCATTTAATAATATTGTCAACACAATAAATTATTTTTTCGCCGTATCTCAGCCGGAAGGAATCTTTGCTCCCCGATATCGTGCCATTTCTGAGGCCGTTACTGTATCTTGGACTACCAGGGATGCCTAGGAGACATGTATTTGTTGCGCTAGTAACTTTTTTGTGGTCTTTTCCACGCTTGGCTTATAGGTTGGTGAGTGCAGCCGGTGGATTAAGAAAGCGTTGCTGCCCGCATCTGCCACCGGTTTAGACGAGGAATAATAGGATGAGTTTGGGGCATGGATGTTTTGATAGGAATATACTGATGTACGCAGATACTATATATTGTCTAGTAGACGTATACGAGCAGTAGTATTCTGCACTCAGTCTACGTATAGTCTGCCATGGAGATGACTCTTGATTTAATTCCTAAAAAGACATCTCCCCTTATCTCCGCTTTTATGTCAAACCATTTTTGTGTTTCAATATACATATTACGTGCTTACCTGGTTGACGTAAATTATTTGGCTGTCATCGCTGGTCGGTAGGAGCATTCCCGTATACTTGTTGCATCCTGTAACAATAAAATAACATATCATGCTTCGTAAATCACGGCCCTATTTCATAGGCGGCCCCGTACACAGTCAATCTGATCCGTCAATCCGATATAAAGCAAATTTATCAAATTTGTCAGTTTTGGTTTAAAATATTAATTCATCAAAAATACTTGTTATTTGAGAAGCTATTTCCTGCCATTCAGTATTGTCTATTTATCTATATCTTTATCAGATTTTGTTTATCACCTCCGGCAATCAATGAATAATAAAACTGGTTTTTTTTGTGTGTTTCCATTATCCATTTCAAAACATAGGTACATTAGGTTCCTACCCACCTAAACCACCTTAAATTTCTTTTTGATATAAATCTATATAATTTTTTAAAAAGTCATAAATATTTTAAAATTCTAGTACATAACTCAACAAATAACGTAACGCCTTTTCCCCCGAAGGAATAGGCAGGTGCATCACACCCAGTGTAAGAGAGGGCGAAACCAGGCAATACCATTTTTGGTTCCAATACCATTTTTTCCGACCTGGCATTCGAACCCGGGACCTCTTGTACACAAACGTAAACACTGCATCAACGAGGTTATCAGATATACAGTTATCCATTTCTTGAAAAGCCCTGAACTGATTTTTTTAAACTTATATTCTACCCTAAGTTAAAAAAATGCAATAATATTTACGCTATTTGTGCCATTCCTAATTACTGACAAATATGTAGACAGTCGTACATACACACCTATATACAGTTTTGAAAATATTACAATCAATACATACAGGTCGAAAAGATAACCTCCTTTGACGTCGGTTATACGAGTATTCGGTTAAAATAGCGCCAATTCTACGTAAATAATGTTTTTGTTTGCCAATGGAATTCTAGTATTCCAATAACTTTAAAATATGAAAAGAAGTAAATTGTGGAAGATAATAAGATTTAGGTACGCCAACTACGTATAATTCTGATGAATTGTTGAACTGTACTATTATGAAGTACTGAAAAGTTTCATCAAAATAAATTGACTAGCTTTTTCGTGACAGAGCTAAACAGAGCTAATACATTGCATCCTTACAAACTTTCCTATTATAATAATACAAGTACTATTAGATAAAATGAGATAATGCCTGCCATGTGATTAAACAATGCGAAACAAAGGTACTATGTCTTAGTTAATGAAATGGACTTGTTGCCTTTTTCGCCTAAGGCGTTTACCATATAATTACATGGCATCTTTAAAAAAAAGCATAAACCGACTTTGAAGTCGGTAAATATGGACTTTAGTCTATATTTAGGTATATGTACAAATTTAAACTAAAAGAGTAGAAGATAATATCTTAATTACGACAAAGCATGGGCATTATAATGTACAATACGAAATTATGTTTACACATACCTATTTACCCGAGACCCGAGCCCAGCAGTGGGACATTAATGGGTTGCTGATGATGATGATACCCATTTACAATTTATAAAGTTTTATAGGTTCAAGAAGTTGACAAAATCGAGACTTCTCCAGCATTTTTCCTAAACATAAGTACTTCTACCTTCACAGGAATAATCTCATAAATGCTGTGCCCGTCGGGGTCCATAGTGCTACTATTTAATATTAAGCTCACCTGTAATACCTATGGAATGGCAATATTGAGTATTGAATAACTTAATTTGGTGCAAATTTATTCATCTACTAAATCAGATACACAATACACATGCTTATTTATTTGATATGCGAATTCATTAATTTAGATACCTTTTTTGGTACACGTTTCCTATTTTGGAATAACTTTACACTTTAAAACTGTAATAATGAAAATAATTAAATTATATACATACTTAAGTGTTAAAACTATATAATTATACAATTAATTACAAACAAAAAAAAAGAAAGTAAAACGTAATATTAAACAATAAAAAACCCCAGAAGGCCTCGAAATATTCGTCAGCATCCCATACCCAAATGGCTGGCGGCATTGCCACGTTGAATGGCAATGCTAATTCTCTGAGCGAGAAACATACCAGCCGCAGCCTTCTGATCACGTGGAACGTCGGTAAGCCTTTTTGCCAGGTCTTTAAACAAAGACACTCGGACCCCATGTACCAAAAATCTCGACCCCTAACTGTTCAAAAATATAATTTTGGTACACATTATGCGAGGCGAGCCTATTGTCATCAACCTGGAACATTTGTTTACCAAACTCCGGGAAAATCTCAGTAATGGAATTTCATGATAGAAAAGCCCAAAACCATTTTCACCCGACCCGGGAATCGAACCCGGGACCTCTTGTAAACTTTAATTTGCTTCCGTCAAACAGGTGTATGGTATGAAGAATCATTACTTGGTATTACCACGGTTGTCTGGAAGAAATCGCTGCAAGCTATAAGACCGCCCATTGTACGTGCTTATTTTTATGTGAATTCTACTATGTCCTTTGTATTTTGGTGTATACAATAAAGATTATTATTATTATGTCTCTTTTTTCACGGCTATACTTCTCTCTGCTAAGGTGAGAAGTATACCCGGTCCTTTTGGAAGGCTTACGGCACACAGGTCCAACACGCAGAGGCCCTCAAAGAATTTTAATTTAGAATGGGATGAGACGCTTACCGCTGCCATATCACAGCTGCACTATTGTAGTATAGCTATGATTTGTCACTGGTAAGTGTAAAGCTATTATTGTCTGATATTATGGAGTCAAATAAAATTGGGCTATGGGTTTGGTTATTATTATTATGTTTCTTTCAGTTTTTTCTCGACTAAGTCGGTAAAACTGATGGCATGGGCCTAAGCCAAGTGTGCATCAGTATATCATGAAATTATAGGTTGTGTAGGGATAGTGGTGTATCAGTTGTGTTGTCCTGTGTACATTGTAAAAAAATTCTGACCAGCCTGCATGTATTTAGTATTACTGCTTTTTGTAAAAGATGGTATGTTTTAGATGGTATGTTAAGGGTTTTAAGGGATTGATGTAACTGCTTTGGTACAACTCCTGTTGTGGAGAGTACTATGGGGACTATCACAACTTTTTCTAGGTGCCAAAGTCGGCTTATTTCATCTTTTAGTTCGATATATTTGGTTAATTTTTCTGCTATTGTTGTTTGTAGGTTGTGTGTGTTTGGTACGGCAATGTGTATGAGGTATCCTGTTTTATTTATTTTTAAACGACTTCAAAAAAGGAGGAGGTTATATGTTCGACTGTATGTATTTTTTTTTTTTTTATGTATGTTCATCGATTACTCGGAGATGCCTGAACCGATTTAAAAAAATATTTTTTTGTTTGAAAGGGTATACTTCCGAATTGGTCCCCTATTCATCACGTCAAGTTCTGATGATGGAATCTCAGGGAAATCGAAGGCAACCCTCAAATTTTATAGGCACATGTTACGTGTTTCATATATTTTTTAAAGTTATTCAAGTATTTACGTCTGATAGTCAACATCTCATGTTGATGAGCTGGTGATGGAAGGTATAACTCCTTAACTGTTAGGAGTTGGAGGATAATTCTTTCGACATTATAGGTTCTTATAAACCAATAGTTGTATTCTTGTAGGTTATTTAGGTGAGCTGATACTGGAAGGTATAACTCCTTAACTATTAGGAGTTGGAGGATAATTCTTTCAATATTATAGGTACTTATAAACCTATAGTTGTATTCTTGTAGGTTATTCAGGTGAGCTGTCAGTGGAAGGTATAACTCCTTGACTCTTAGGAGTTGGAGGATAATTCTTTCGACATTATAAGTACTTATAAACCTATAGTTGTATTCTTGTAGGTTATTCAGGTGAGCTGTCACTGGAAGGGAAACTTCTTAATGTTTAGGAGTAAGAAGATGATTTCTTTAAATATCACATCCATGTATAAACCTTAAGTTGTGTTATTTCAAGTGTCTGAGGTGAGAGCTCTTGATGGAAGATAAAGTTGTATAATTCAAAGGAATTCTTAGATGACATTTTAAGTTTTCGATATAGTATCTAACCTGCATTGTATACCTATACTTGTTACCTGTCGCATTTTATAGGAAAAAAGAAAGACATAAAAAGCTGAGAGTTTTGAGATTCCTCTATTCAATCAGGTTGTGTTGTTAGAATATTTGAATAGATGTTCCTTTCTATCGAAGATTCTTTATTTCGGTTTTCCGTCTTAGTTTGCCAGCCAGTATTATTAAATCTGCTAGATAAAAAGTACACAAAAAATGGAAAAATAAACTATTTTTATCAAAAAAATATTAAAACGACTTCAAATCAGTACTAAAAAGCGAAAAATAAACTGAATTAGATATTTAATTCCAAGCTAAAAATACCTACCTACCTGTTTAAAGTATAATACCCTATTACTAATCTGTTTGAAGTCGGTGCCAGCCTAATGAGGTTGTATCACTCAGTTTGAGCCGTCCACTAGGTACGATCACACGCAAGTGCGAGGTGGTGTGAAGTAGCGAGCGGTAACAGATGTACGTACTAAGTAGTACGTAGCTTAACAAACTCCTTAGGCTTGGCACCGACTTCAAACAGATTAGTAATAGGGTATTATACTTTAAACAGGTAGGTAGGTATTTTTAGCTTGGAATTAAATATCTAATTCAGTTTATTTTTCGCTTTTTAGTACTGATTTGAAGTCGTTTTAATATTTTTTTGATAAAAATAGTTTATGTATATTACTGTTGTCTGGTCTATAGTAATGAATGGTTCGATCTGTAAGGATGGCTCGATCAAAGTAAAGTTTGGTAGTGGTGTTTTCTAGAATAGTTTCAGGGTTATAATTATAATACGGTGTATATTTGTCAACGAGCTTGTATTGATGTGCCAGTTTTTGATGTATGACTTTAGCAACTTGGTCATGTCTCTGTTTGTAATCAGTTTGGGCTATTGATTTGCACGCACCTGTTATGTGTTGGATTGTTTCTGGTGAACTATTGCATTTTATACATGTATCTGTTGTCAAATTTGTTATTATATATTTTCTGTAATTTTTAGTTTCAATTACTTGGTCCTGTATTTTGCGATCATGAAGCCTTCGGTCTCTGGAAAAAGCTCACCTCGATTTAGCAACGCGTTCGACACCTCTTTGTCGACATTCAGTTGACATAAATCTTAGCGGTGTCTTCCATGTAGATACTTTTGAGTCCATTCGGTAATCTTAATTTTATCTTCTACGACAGTTTCGTTCTTCTGTCATGTAGTGTCTTTGAGGTTAAGTGGAGTGAGTTTATTGTCGTACTGGACTATTGATTTGTGTAGTGTAGATGTAGATTTAAAAATTGAAAAATTTAATTTGAGAATGCATTTATTATATTAACAATATAAGCTGAAAAAGGATGTAATAGTACCTATAACATTATGATATAAGTGCGGTAAGTTGATAATTACAGCCGAGGCGATATTGTAATTATCAAAGCGCACGTATGTCATACGACTGTTTATAACATATTTACGAGGAAATACATAAAACTCTGACTTTCTTAGAAAAAACAATACAGTGAAAAGAAAAAGCCCGCGGAATAATTTTTACTTGTCACAAATTTTATCGATGCGCGCGCAAACAGCCAGTATTAATAATAAAGTAAATTAATATTTTTGTGTTTTATTACAGATAAATAGTTGTAATTTATGGTCTAAATCAGGGATCCCCAAACTATTTTGGACAAGTGACCCCTTTTCCAAAATGAACTGTTACCTCAGACCCCTATGGCCAAATTACCTACTATTTTTAAAATCAACGCCTTATTCACAATGGTACCTTAACTTAAGCTGGTACAGAGTGTTATTTTTCATTTTGACTTAGATCAGTAGAAGAACACAGAGTGAGAATTAGTAATGCTTTGAGTTAGCAGACTATTATGAATAAGGGGGCCTATCTTTACGAATAAATGTGTTATAAATTACAATTATGTGGTCATGAGGAAACGAATTTCACACGGGTGTAGCCGCGAACAATCAACAATGTTGGGAAACATCTAAAAAGGAGAGGATCCTGTTGTTAATAACCGAGTACATTTCTAGACTCCGAGAATTTGAATACAAAAATCCCCGATACGGTTTTAGCCAACCCGGGGAGCGAACCCGAGACATCTTGCACAACAGTTGTAACTATACACTCCCGCTGCGTAACCCAAGCAATCGAATGATGGAACATTACTTGGTCAATTAGCATAATGACCTATTATAATATTATGATTTGCTTCCGACCGCTTGCCGCAAGGCTGGCGTGGTATATTGATAATATACCTAATTATATTGTTAAAAATTGCATCAAAATCCGTTGCGTAGTTAAGAAAATCTAAACGTAGGTACCTACATACAGAGTGAAGCGACTTTACACTTTGTAAGGAAGCTTCTTAATATCTTTAAACTATTTATCCTATAAGGGACTTGTAACGGAAACTCCAAAACAAAAGAACAATGATAAGTTTGTTTCCGTGAACTCTTGGGAAGCTTCACAATTAATAAATTTATTTAAAAAAAAATATTTATTCTATTCAATTCAAATTGCATCAAGTTAGTCTCTTCCATTCTTAGTATTTCTCTTCATAAAGGCCGATAACGCATTTATGACCGCCCAGTGTTGCAGATCCGTGGGTAGGGGAGATCATTTAATATCATGTTAGCTCGTTCACCACCTCTAATACAAAAAAAATAAATTAAATTAAAAATATAAATAGTAAGTAAGTATGACAAAGTTCTTACCTCTAAAATCGAGCCGCGCATACTTTTCATTTTTACATTTGAGGACTTTAAAACGGTTTAATTTGACGCTAAGCGACATGGTGAAAGTTTAGCGCAACAGGTTAAAGTTCTTAAAGGCTCAAGGAAATCATTTCTATCCGAGTTGAGCGTGGGCGCTCATCTCAGAAGCACGGACGTGACTAAAACACTGCCACCAGTACTAGATTCGATAGAACTTTTTCGCGCTGGAAACTAGTGGCGGGTAGACAACCGACACGAGCCCGCCTCGCCGATAGAATGGCGAAGGGCGGGCGGATATCCAGGCGCAAGGCCTAACCCCTGTCTCCCGCACCGCTCCCCGCGAGCCTCTAGCGGCTTCGAGCATTTATTACAATAAGCTCTTTTACAGGTGCTGAAACTGACACGCCTTTGCATCTGTATCATAATGTCTGTAACAAAGACGCTATTCATGTTCGCCTTTTTTCCAGTTTCTTATAGATTTCCATACGATTTTCTTTTTCCATTAATTAACTTCTTCTGAGAAGTTTATTTACGCAACGTTTGCCCACGGCTCCGCCGGCATGTAATTCAATTCCCATTATTTATTAAATATTAAAAAAAAAACCCTGTTTAGCTCTGAAATATATATTTTTTCAAAATTTCATGTGTCAGACCCAACGGTTTTAGCTGAACGTTGATCACTCAGTCAGTTTCTAATTTATCAGACTTCATGCTAATTGCGAATTATTCAGGGTACAGGGGTGCGTGCGTCGCATAATAAAATTCTAAAATCTCATACTTGAAAGGGTCTTTATACACACGTGGTATTACCATAACCAAATAAGTTTTAAAACAAAAATGTAAATAAAACTTATATCTCCTTAGGAGATATAAGTTCCTTAATGCCAACACTGTTAGATATTCACTTGCTATTCTCCATGATTGTCTAAAAACATACATATCTACATATAATTGCACCTGTAGCTTAAGAACATTACAGCGGCACACGTAAGTTTGTAATAATATTTTTTTCATTTGATAAAACATTTCATTTGATTTATATTTCATGAATATTGGAGTTTTTCATTACCTGTGCTGTAAGATTTCAGTTAATTATATACGCCGACGCAGTCTGTGCCTTTTGTATGTAACAAAAGACACAGACTGCGTCGGCGTCGTAATGGAGGTGGTTAGTACCTAGTAAAAATATAAAATTAAATATTTTATTTTTATTAAATCTACTATAACTAGCTATTCCCCGGGACTTCGCTCCCGTGAAACTTTGTTTCGCCATTACTCAACTCCTGTTGGATGTAATTGGTATCCCTCGATAAACGGGCTTTGTAACACTATTTTATTTTTCCATTCGGTTCGGTAGTCCTTGAGATTTGCGCCTTCAACCAAACAGTTCAGCTTTTTCATATTAGTTTATGATTATTATTTGTTGGGCTACAAGATGTCAGCGGCTTCTTTGCTACCTCAAACAGAATTGATCTTGCCCTTGTTATTTATAGTTCTCTGCTTAGTACTGTAGAATCTAGGATCTTTTAGATTTTCTGAGCAGAGAGAGTATGTATTTCATCAGGTTGCATCTGGGGCTGTCCTAAATGGATGCTGCCATTTAACTAGCAAACCCATTCCCCTTATTACAAAATATGGACTAAGCATTAAACCAGGTTTATATTGACAACTTTGACACTAAAACATTGGCTTTTGGCAATTTAAACCTGGTTTAATACTAAGTCCATATTTTGTAATAAGGGGGCAAAGCAGCATACACAATTCTCCAAATTTCATCAATATACCTACATGCCTGTAATTTTGTTATAAGTCGAAGGTTTAGTCAGAGCAATGTGTAAGTACCTACGTTCTATAGATCTCAGCCTAAATATTCTGTAAAGAATATTATTTATATTATCATCATCATCATTATCAGCCCAACGACGTCCACTGCTGAACATAGGCCTCACCTAATTTTGGGACGGCCCCCCACCAGATGGATCGACGACCTAGTCAGGGTGGCGGGCGGCCGTTGGCTGCAGGCGGCACAGGACCGCTCTCAGTGGCGTAAATTAGGTGAGGCCTATGTTATTATTTATATAATTCCATTTAATAGGGGAAAAATTTATTTGGTTAAATATTACTATTTGTTTTTCTTTAAGACAAAGCCCGCGCTTTGCAGCAAGCCCTGTGTCGCGGGGGACTTTACATACATACAATTAACGGACACAAAGTACACCAAGACTCGAAACAAATATCTATGAATCACACAAATATTTTTTTCATGTGGGAACACACGTCACCGTGATGTTACTGGCAAGGCGATCACCTTAACAGCTACGCCACGGTGACAGTCAGCCAGCATGTTACCTTTATGAGTAAAAGCGTTCTGCGAGGCATTTGAAAAATAGTGTATGGAGAAACTTACCTCAAATTGCAACCGTAGAGTGCGATGGGGAGACCCGCAGCTCTAACAGATTATAAGACAAAAGTGTTGTCGAGATTAACTTTTCGTATTCCCCTTTTTTCTTCTCGAAAACTAAGCCGTTTCAATTACTTTTTACATAATTATTTTAGAAAAAGTATGGCTTGGTATTGGTACTATATTTCTTTTATTATTAATAATTCTTCGAATTTGTCTGGTACTCCTCTTACTACGGCAGTAAAAATGGTTCAATTTATGCATTATTAGAGGTTCATCTTTCCTTTACTATAATGAGATTTTGAGAAAAAGGAAATGACAGGATGTTTGCAGGTGACTTTGATTTTACGAAAAATAAAATATTGTTCTAGAGGCCTTAGTCCGCGTGGCGTACCTATTATACCTCTTAAAAACTAGAAAAATTGTTATTTTCATATATTTATGATGAAGTGGGAATTGCTTGACTAACGCCATCTAGAGCATAGTATTAATTTTTGTGACTTTTATAACTATCTTGTGAAGACTTGACAACGGAGTAACATCCAAGACTAACAGATGGCGCTATTAGCAGCTCTAAAAGAATTTATAGAATGCTCCTTACGCAATTACGCTCTGAGCTTATTATATATCAGTACCTAGGTAATGATAGAAATACACAGTATGAAGCATAAAAGTACGAGAGACATAAAAGAGAGAAATGGAATGAAACAGAAAAATAGCAATAGGCACCGACACTTGGTGGTATAGAGAAAAAATAATATTAGGTACATATATGTGTCCCAAAGTAATTTTAACGTCAACACTCGACGTGCCTTGGGGTGAAACATCACACAGGTATAGATTGGTAGTCACACACACAAACACTATCTACATACTTAGTACCAACGCAAGTACTCGTTTATACTTCGTAGGTACCTAGTGAGTGTGACCTAATCAACAAGCTGGTTCCAAAATATACCTCCAGCGCCAATACTCATATTATAGACTAATCGTGTAAGTAGATATAGATCGGAATATGAACTCCGAAATCTAGATTCCAATGTATACGCGAGCAGTGGCGTGCATGCAATCGCGCCATTTTGTTTTTATTCCATAGAAATTCGTATTTGCGTATATCTATTCGTACCTATACCTAGGTACTCTAAATATTGCATCATCTTTAGGCACGTGTCTATGTTTTGTTTAACCATTTCTTTGGTGTACCTAAAAGTATGGAGAGTACAATCATGAACTATGTATAAAAAGTCACAATCCTATAATCCTTCATAGGTAGGCAATAAAATTAAAATGCCGTCCTATATTTGAGTATCAATGATTTTATTAAAAGTCTTGATAGGCGTAATCACTTAATACATCACTGTAGTATACATATGAATCAATCAAGTGATTAGTATAGTTTGGAGTCAGGACACGCGCATCCACGTAACAAACTATACCTACCTACACGAGCAGTACCTACGCAGACAAAAGCCAGCCATGCTTCTTTTCAACAGAACTGAGACTCGATATTAGCATTATTCGCAGGCGGACGCAAGTTTATTGATTAATTTTTTTCTCCTTTTCTTACATAATTTTCACATCAATTAGCCTCAATATTAATAAATTTTGTTTTATGAAAAAAAACCCAGGTCTGTCAGGGGAATACTTTTACAAAACTCTTTATTTTTTCCAGTTTGAAGTGTTACGGCGCGGTACAATAATTTTCTTAGGGGGTCCTAATGGTTCGATTAAAAATAAATCTGATTAAAGACGAAACCATAACTTATAAACCAATTTTGCCACTATAACTGCACATAAATTAGAAATGTTAACCCTCTGACAATAACAAATCCATACACCCATTCATCTATTTATAACTTCCCTATTATTAGTAGGTAGAATTGTTACCGATTAAGTTAAATAGAGTACCTACCGTTTATGTTTAAAATATATCCAAAAATATTGTGATCAAGTATATGTGTCTGGATAAACTCTGACTCAAAATTCTTTTTCTTATTATTCTTGGATCTTTACCTATTCGATGTTTTTTAGCTGTCTCTGTCTTATTTCTTATAAAGTGTTTATTCTGTCTTAACGTTGTTACAAAACTTTCTCCATAATTATCTCAATTTCACAGAAGATATGGCCAATCACTCTATTAGGCTTTCTTTTATTTCCTATCAGAACCAAAGATTCCTCTTTTTTTTAAAGTTTCTTTCCTATTTTTTCACCGTCTGGGTTGATAGGCATGCCCTTCTAAACAAAATATTTTTTTTCCAAATCGGTTTATGAATGGCGGAGTTTTTAGAACTACGTCATTTTATATTACATTAACAAATTACATTTACATTTGTGCTACATTTGACAAACATTAAAAAAAAATATTCTAATTGAGAACCTCCTCCTTTTTTTAAGTCGGTTAATTAAATAGACAAGACAAACAAATTTAAAACACTTTCAGATCATTTCATCAGAAATGACTAAAAGAGATATCAGAAAAAAAGTTAATAAATCAGATCCCAGGAAACGCGAAGACTTTTTTATAGCGGTAAATTCCTTGGTTTAAAGAGTATGATTGGTGGTTTAATAGATCTTTCTATTATCATTAACTTCCTACCGTAAATAAGTCCATTGTACCATCTGGCCGCCATGGTAAGAATTAATGAAGTTTATGCCTTCAATATTGTGATAATATTAATCTTAATTTGTTTGAAATTTCGCACACAGATAGATTTTAGTCTGGAAAAACACGTAGGCTATTTTTTGCCGACATAACACATGTGTGGGGGCCGCGGGTGGAAGCCTAGTACTAAATAAGACACGTCAGGATAAGAAACAGAGTTTACATAAATTATCGGAAAGTTACCTAGCTTTCCTATTTTTATATTCAGATCCCCCGCTATTTTAAGGGAATAGGATGATAAAAGTAATGGATTAAAATATTATTCATTCTTCAGACCTGCACCCTTTTTTAGGAGTGGGTGAGTAAAAATTACAGATTTCTTAATTTAGCTGTTCTTTGATAAATCGTAGCTCTCCATACCAAATTTCAGCTTGGTATCTAAGACAACAAGAAGTTAAATTACTAGTTCTTTATGCAATGTCGCCTATCGGCATGCGACCGCCCCCGACCCCCGAATTTATGTGAATACTCATGTGTTAATTTTACATGAGTAACCAGAAAAACTCGGGCAGTTACATGCCACTGGGCATCATTGTTTATATTTGTAGGCTCCATGCCACATTTCTCGGGTCCCGGGTTCGATTTCCGTCGGGGGAAAATGGTATCGGGTTTTCTGTTATGAAATTCCAATATAGTATTAGGATTTTCCCGCGTTTGGAAAACAAATGTACCCAGTTGATGACCCCTATTTCTTGGAACAAAATGTAGTGGTGTGATACACTTGTCCTCTGCCTACTACCTCTGTTTCCAGTGTAAAAAGGCGTGATGTATATATTTATATTATAAAGCTGAAGATTTTGTTTGTTTGTTTGTTAGGTTGAACGCTAGGATCTCTGTACTACAGGTCCGATTAGAAAAATAGAGAGATAGCCCATTTATCCAGGAAAGTTATAGGCTATGTAACATCACGCTACGGTCAATAGGAGCTGAGCAGTGGCCAAATAAAGAACGACGGGGGCGCAGCGCCGCGCGATTTCTAGTGTTAAATAAAATTTACAGGAAATATTAAAACGTACTAAGTACTAATAAGTTTCTATATTTACCCCTATTCAATTTTTACTCACACTAGATGTAGGTTAGTTACATTCATTTAAGAAAGAGTAGGTACTATATATATACTAACCAGTAGCTATATAATAATGTATGGACGTAAAAGGAACTAAATAAAAAAAATCTTTGGTGCCAATTGTTTAAAAATATTTGTTTAAAACACTACGTACAGTCCGATTTTGCTTAAATAAGTTCCTAAATGATAAAATACCTATCCATTTCCTCATGTATAAAACATCTATATATATGCAAGAAAATCCAACATTATGATGTATTTATACAGGTACTTAATAGAGGTGCATCGCATGAAAGATTATATAAATTTATTTAGTATCATAATTCAAAAATAAATAAAGTCCTTGGTAACCAAAGTAAGCACTTATATATGTATGAAGTGCGAATACCCGAAATTGACCTAATATGCTAATATAAGACTACCAAGTCCCACTTAAAGGTAGCCAAGCGTCCCGTATTCTGGGAGACCGTCCCGCATTTCCAGCTACTTATTCCCGCTTTTCAACTTGTAAAAATGCCCCGCGCAACGATAAAATATGCGTTCTGGATGTCCCCATGCCTATTTTAAATTTTTTGTAGTACAGTAATGTAGGTAGGTACTTCACATGCTTCACAGTGCACCACCAAATCACCTCCCTTCATTAGGAAAAAAAAGTGTAAATAAAGGCCAACTGACTGTCCAAGAACAGAGATAGGTTTTTAGTAAATTTACGCAGTGCCCTGTGTGTCAAAATATTCCGCATTCAGTTATCACAAAGTTGGCCGCCATAGTCATGTCATATGTCGCAATTGATAAAAAAGTAGGTAGATACTAAGATATTTCCATGCAGTCTGAATTTATAGTAGGTAGTGAAACAGAATCGATTAACCCCTACAGTTTCTATTCGCGTAGTTTGTACTTTGGGGGTTCCACTTGCACCATTTTGCAGATGCAATACTGCTATTACAAAAAGTCCAATCATCATCAACATCATCAGCAACCCATTAATGGCCCACTGCTGGGCTGAGAGGGTTAAAAATCCAATACTAATAAATAAATCTCGAGAGAGAGAGAAGCTCTTACATAGACGTTTAAGTAAACACCTAGAAAAGATAAACTTTTTAACTCCACTACAGTATGGTTTTCGTGAAAAATCGAGCACTTTATCGGCTACAATCGACTTAGTTACTAAAATTAATACAGAAATAGACAATAAAAACTATGTATTAGGTATATTTATTGACCTACAAAAAGCGTTTGATACCGTGAGTCATTCACTATTACTTGCAAAATTACAAAACCTAAGACTATCAGGACCAGCATATGACATATTCGAATCTTACCTAAAAAACAGAACCCAAGTAGTAAAAATAGGTAACGATGACTACAAAAGTAACCCACGACATATAATTTGTGGTATTCCCCAAGGCTCAATTATTGGACCGTTATTGTTTTCTATTTATGTTAATAATATAAGTAACATTAATTTAACTGGTCAATTAACGCTATATGCAGACGACACTTGCCTTTTTTATTTTGGGAAACAACTACCAGAGCTAATAAATAAAGCACAACTAGATCTATTACAATACAATATTTGGTGTCAGTGTAACCTTCTAACGATAAACGTGCAAAAAACCTCCTACATGATTTTTACCTCCAAAAACAAAAAAATACCTAACTATTCGCCTTTAAACATCAATAATGAACTCTTAGGAAGGTCCAATCAGGAAAAGTATCTTGGTTTAATTTTGGACGACAAACTTACTTGGAAGCCCCACATAGAATACGTCAAAACTAAAATTACACAACTTACTGGTGCATTACGCAGAATGTCAACATGTGTACCAAAGAAAACGCGACTAATGATATATAATGCACTCGTAAAATCCAACTTAACTTACTTGATCGAAATCTGGGGCTCCGCTGCAAAAACAAATATTATGTTTCTGCAGCGTGCACAGAATAAAGCAATAAAAGTACTGTTCCATTATGACAAGCTTATACACACACCAACACTGTACAAAAACACCAAATTATTCAACCTAAAACAAACATACACTGAAAAAATATGCACACTAATAAAAAAAATCACCTTGGGTCATATACATTCACAAACTGTTGTAAAGAAAAGAACACCGACTCATAGCTTAAGAAATACGCACAAACTAACCCTCCTAGCACCTAGAACTGAATATGGCAAGAGGAGTATGCTACACGACGGAATAAAAATATATAATAAACTGCCAAATGAGATAAAAGCATGCGAAAGTATAACTGTCTTTAAAAGAAAACTTAGTAAATATATAAGTGATAATATATACTAAAAACAAACAAATTAATAAAATAATAAATAAATAAATACATTAATGTTACGAAATAATAATGATGATGATATTAGACTTTATTTTCATAATATAAAATAATCCACCTAGTATCACTCAATTTAATATTATTATCTTCAATTTAATATATAAATATTTAATTAATAAATATATACCTATAAACCTTTCTCACAAATCATACTATCTATTTGTGAAAACCGCATCTAAATCCGTTGCGTAGTTCTAAAGATCTAAATATACATAGGGTCCATAGGGACAGACGTGTTATAATATGTAGTGATTACCATCGGCCTTTTCGAGTCATTGAAGTTATTATAAAAAAAAAAAGATGATTACCTAAATTAATAGTAATAATTAAATATAGTACATAACATATATATAACATAAGATTGCATGTTACTATAGAACTACTGTTGCAAAATTGTATGTATAAATTAAGTAAAATGTACATGAAAATGCTCATTAAGTGGACTGTAATGTTCTTTTGAGTAATAAAGTTCTTTAAACCTAAATGTATATCTAAACATACTACTATGCTTATACGGGACTTCGCTCCCTTGTCCTTTATTTGGTCACTACTTAGCTCCTATTAGCTGTAACTTGATGTTATATAACCCATAGACTGCCTCGATAAATGGGCTATCTAACACTAAAAGAATTTTTCAAAAAGGACCAGTTAGTTCCTGAGATCTTAGCGTTGAACCAAACAAAAAGCTCTTCAGCTTTATAAAAGGAATTAATATAGATTACTTGCCCTGATTGACTGATTAATCAACGCAGAGCCTAAACTGCTGGGGCTACAAACCTGAAATTTTTGCAATAGATGCCTTTTTATGTTGAAGGCATCCATTATGAAAGAATGAAAGGAGAAGAATTCGTCCTCAAAGGGATTGCAAGTTTGTATGAAACTCCGTCAGTTTTATGTTAGAACTGTGAATTTTGTAAATATTTGGTTTTATGGGAAACTTTTTACGTACTTAGGTACCAATAGGCCTGCATTTCTGTACAATTTATTTTTAAAACTAGCTTTCACCCGCGGCTCCGCCAGCGTGGCATGTCGATAAAAAGTAGCCTATATTTTAAGTTAGACCTCTAGCAATAAATTGGTGAAAACCGCGAATTGCGTGACACGCGTGCAAACATACAAAATAGAACTTCAAAAAATGATTTGGCTTCTCTGGCTCTAAAAAAGACCCCCTACATTATTTTCTTTTAATATATTTAATGTACAGACATCAACCCGTTAATTTTAATAATATGTATATACAGGGTCTCTCGACCTGGAGGTGCCCTGATGCCCCTCCAGCTAACGGGTTATCCATTACTTACGACAGACCCCGTATATGAGACGTAATTTTACTTAGATATAATATATTTCCAAAATATATCAACGCTAAAAAAGTTCATGTACATTTTTTCAAACACTTGGGCACTTGGGCTTCTGTTAGCATGTGTGTTCTCACACATTCAAAAACCGCGCCTTTACACTGGAGCCGTACGCACGCGCGGCGCAAAATATTTATTCATCTCAATTTCGTTACTTACACCGGTGGCTTAATACAAAAGGTTAGTCATTACTGTGGTATTTAGCAAGCGTTGGATGTTGTACTGTGTGAGTGACGCTATCAACGGCGACGCGTGGGGGAGTTAGCCGAGTTTAATATGACTGTAATACCACATCAGGTCCAGTTGTGACTCGTTTCTCGTACCAGACGCTTGTTTCGACTACTTCAATAAATTCAAAGCTGACGCCATGCACGATTCTATAAGGAACCAGGTATTAATTTTAAATCTGCCATTTTATATAGTTATAGTTTTGTTTTGTGTGTATTTATTATATTTCAGTTTCTCTCTACATATACAGTTTCCCAACAAAGATAGTCAAGTAGTATTTACAATAAACATTTATTTCAAATAAGTCATTCAAATTTCTAGCAGTGGGACTTAATGGGTTGCTGATGATGATGATGAATAAAATTTCCTTCATTATTTAAAAAAATCCTGAAAAATAACATGTACGTAGTAACGTTACACTACGTTATATTCAAATATATGTCCCCTTCGTCTGGACACCCGGTATAAATCACCACAATATCGTATAAATTCACTTAATTTATTATAAAATATGTCAGCATCTGATAGCTAGCGGAGCTTTGTGAGAGCATTTTGTTTGGCCATTCATGCTATTTTGTTTTCAAAGTTGCGATTATTTACCCGACTGCCAAAGAAGGGTACTTATTGTTTTTTTTTATATGTGTTGTCGTTTTTTAGGTGTTAATTAATTTATGCTTAAAAGGTATCAAAACAATCCTCTAAATATGGTTTTATGTTTCTGTGCGTCCATCCTATGTCACAACATCAAATTTTAGAACTGTAGACGATTGATGACGACTTAAAAAAAATAAATGTTAAAGGAAATATATTGAAAAAATGAATGTAGGTATATAGAAATGGGGAATGAATATACATACACATTGTATATACATTCATTCCCCATGTGTTTGTAAACAAATTTTTCAAAAACTAAAAATATTGGTGTACGTGACACAAATTCTTTTCGGATCATTAATTGGCGTGCGAAAACTATTGATGATACATACAATACTAGTTCTTATATCATTCACTAGAAGTCACTCGGAGCTTCGCTCCCGTCGTTCTTTTTTTGCCACTATTCAGCTCCTATTAGCCGTACCGTGATGTTATATACCCTATAACTTGCCTCGATAAATGGGCTATCTAACACTACAGGACCAGTTGTCTAAGATCCTAGCGTTTAACAAACAAACTATTTAGCTTTATAATACTGGTTTGGATTACCTACTACAGAAAGTCAAACAGTACACTATTTAAGAGTACGTCTCCGCATCACCCGAGGTTGACTATTAGACAAAAGCTTAACATACTACTTCAACTAGCCTTATCCTCTCTTATAACTTTTATTTTGACTTTTCAAGCATTTGATTGTAGAATATCGTCTACCCACCGTTCAACCAATTAGGTTCCTTCAAGCAAATCCACTAACAAACAAACAAGTAAAGGAGTTATTACACTACACGATCTTTTAGGTCTCTTTAAGGCACCTCCTGAACCTGCTCAGGTGGTGCCTATATCTTATTTCAAATGGTGCGATGTTGATAGTGAAGTGAAAAATTTCAAATAGTGGGTATATGATAAAAAAAATGTTTTCACGTTTTTAGATGCTCCTTTTTGTTAAAATTTAATTTATACTTAAATTCATTTATGCCTATAACTTATAAATTTCCACAAAAATTTACAAGTTATAGGTAGATTAGGTTGTAACTGATTGTAATTTATCTTTTAAGTAACATACACAACCTATTTTTTTATAATTGCCTGTGGCCGGTAGGCTAAACTCGTATTTGGGATAGTATGCATAAATATTAGAAAATATTTAAAAAAAAGTGATATTTTACCGACCTACCTAGACTCCGTGAAAAATATTAAATATAAGGTGTTGGGTTAAGGAGGGTTCTGTGTACAATTTTTATATTATGCTTAAGTTTTTATACTTACTAATACAAAAACTTTATACGTAACTGTATGTTAATCTAATTCCCGAAGAAAACGAATATAATGATTTTCGAAGGTATGCTATACCTACGTATGTATGGTGTTTTTCTTTGGTATGTTCAACAGCCTATAAGGCTTGAGGTGTCATTAGTTTCGTATTCATTTTATATTTATGACTATGGCATCTCCGCGAAAGAATGATAGGTAAACATTTTTTTAAATTATAGCTTTATTTTATCAAAGTGATGGATGCTATTAATAATAATAATAAAATATAGCCTGTTGCAAATATATGGATACCACCACGTTTATGTTGCCATTTTTACAGGAAACTATTTAGACACCTGTGAAATAAATAACTAAATTCATTAAAACAACAGAAAAATCGCATGTTTTATAAAAACTGAAAAAGAGGCTATTATTTTTTAGGGTTTCATAGCCAGCGTAACTCCGAGACTTTTAGTATCAAAAAGCTGTAATTTGGCATATTAGTCATGCCGTCAAAGTCATAAATATTTTTTTAGGGTACCTACCTCGCATACTTATGAAGTGGGGATGTTTTTTTTTTCCCCCGTGTGGGGTACCGCTAGATAGGTCTTTTAAATTTTTATGTGTTTCGATTTAGGCATACGTTTGCGAAACTGTGGAGCCTACAGGTGCTATTTTCTTATAGTCGAGTCAGTTAACATTTGGTTGACTTTGGAAATGTGAAAAAATTCACAGTCGTAGTATAACGAAATTAAAAGGACGAAACGAAATTAAAAGGAAATTTATCACGGCTAAGAAGGCTCTACAAGTTTAATTTTTTTGAAGTAATTTTTGAGTAATGTCAATCAACATTATAAGATGTAGTTTAGAAGTAAACATTTTTTAAATTGACAATTTACTTACCTATATTTCGTAGTTAGTTGGATAAAACAGATAGTAAAGTGAGTTTATCAGCCATGTAAAAATATGAGGTTAAGAAAATCAATTCATATTATTCTTACTTAGCGCGTTGAAGTGGGCGCCGCGCGGTACTTGGCATCATTATGTTCCCGTTTGAAACTAATAACATAAAACTCGGTAAAATATAATATATATTAATATATAAGAATATAATATATATTATATTCTTCTTGGTACCTACGCATTATGTATTGTGCATCTAAGAAACCCAAAATTGCGCGTAGCATGACTATCGATGGTCGGTTTAGTTTGTTTATTTTTCCTTGGGATAAAAGTTGTTGTATTGACGGATACCGAGTTTCACCCAGGCAGAGCTGCGAGCTACAGCTAGTCATGATATAAAACTGTTGACATAGAACGACAGTAACTTTTTCTAGATAACCTTACTAGTTCAAATAATAAAATTGAATAAAACGTCCTTATCAATGGTCAAAAATGATGAAATTACTAACTCAATTTGATATTTTTTATTATTAAGATTCTAGAATAATCATTACTTACTAAACAATTTTTATCTAGAGACCACAATAATAATAATATATTTCTACTCTTCCATCTTATCTTACTTTTGTTTGACCTAATAAGACCTCGAGACCCAAACCCGGCAAAACAAAATGCCTCTTATCGATACAGTAACAGAATATCAAATTCGCATCATAGGTAGGTATAGACACCTATAGTATCACGTCTACGAGTTACAGTAATGGATAACTAAATAAATAAAGTAATACCTCATATAGTGCAAGTTTCTAAACAAAACTTAATACTTTAGACAGACAGACAAAGCAATCCTCTAAAGTTAGGTACTTCCGCACATTATGGTACCATCCTGACATTGGGCCAACATAAGCCAATATAGGTCACCCGCCATAGCAGCCCCCTGATTCTAAGCTGTCGGAAAGTTTTTGCCGCAAATGTCAGTTTATTGAAAGAGATTGTAGTAGAAAAAAATCTACTATTTTTAGTCATATTTTGTCAAACAAAATGTGCTTTCGATCACAATATGTTCGGCCGCTATCTAAATGCTATCCGTGTAGTGACGGATTAAGAAAACCAAATATCACTACCCCATTTCTACCCGTGGGTGTCGTAAAAGGCGACTAAGGGAGTTAACCGAAAGCAGACAAGAGCACTGCGAGATAAGGAAAATTCGAAACAAACCCTATACCAACCCGTCTGGCCAGCGTGGTATAGTAGGTTAAATTCCCTTCCCAATCTTTGAACGAGTTCCGTGCCCAGCAGTGGGACGTTTATGGGTTGAAATGATTATGATGTTCGGCCACAGTGCTCGAAATGACACTTTTTAATTTAATTTTTTTTTTACTGACATTTCTAACACTATCAAAGCGGGCACTGTGGCCGAACATATTGTGGTCGAAACGTCAGCAAGCCTCTTTTCTTTCTTTATATTTATCACTTTAGATAATTTACTCCAATTAGTTTAAATGGAAATCTACGAACATAAATATGTACCTATTATTGAAGTACATACTTGCATTGATAATATTAGTGATAAAATACCTACTTCTTGTTTATAAATTTGACCAAAGGTCACGTTCCATTAAATACGCAGATAAATATTAGAACATATTTATATTTATGTATCGGAAAAGATTCAGTTATTTTTAATAAATAATAAAAAGATAAGCTACAATCTATACTAATTAATTTAAAGCTAAAGATCTTATTTGTTTGTTTATGGTTGAACGCGGTAATCTTAGGAACTACTCCAATTGGGGAAAAAGGGTCCAATTTGAATAATTCTTTTAGTGTTGGATAGCCCATTTATCAAGAAAGGCTATAGCCATATAAAATCGCGCTACCGCAATAGGTGCTGACAGCCAATAAATAATAAAATTGGAGAAGCGCGAAATGTGATGAGCATGAAGGTTTGTTCTGTGTCTGGGTGTAATTTATCTATAATATATATGAATTTACAAAAAAAAATTAAGTGGTATATCAGTTGTTTAGTACCCATAACACAAGCAAATATAATTGCTTAATTTGGGACTAGATGGCGCTGTGTGAATGTGGTAGAATATTATTATTATTATGTATGTCTTTCCTTTATCTCGAGCCAATGGTGACTCGGACTTTTCGAAGGCGTACATGGGGCCGAAGCTGGCATGAAGAGGCCCTTTAGACAGTTTAATCTAAGTTGTAATGTGACACTGACCGGCGAGTATACTTGTATGCGCTATATAAACTCACACAAGTACATTCCCCGGTCACTGTAGGTCTATTGTAGTACTTGGAAAATAAAAATCATGGGCTATTGGCTTGGCTTGCTAAGTGTGTTGGCAAAACCGGTACTATGGAAGGGACTATGGCGTCTGCTCGTAACAATGCTGTTAAACATGTATAAAATGGGCAGACGGAGACTTGCCAACTCAGTGATGAGCCCCCAGAAAACTCGCAACTTGCAAGAAGGGGCAACATTTCCTGAGCGGCTAAAGGTGGAGAAGTGTCACTGGACTTTCTACCCGCTCATCAGCTCCCTGAGGGTCTAGCCTCACGTGCCCACTCGCCACTTACGTTTCACATCCACCTTCGAGCTATTATTATGTCTCTTTTCTCACGGCTATACTTGTCTCTAAGGTGAGAAGTATACCCGGTCCTTTTGGAAGGCTTACGCGGGGACACAGGTCCAACACGCAGAGGCCCTTAAAGAATTTTAATTTAGAATGGGATGAGACACTTACCGCGGCCACATCACAGCTGCACTATTGTAGTACAGCTATGATCTGTCACCGGTAGGTGTAGAGCTATTGCATGATATTATGGAGTTAAATAAAGTTGGGCTTTGGGTTTGGGTGTTTGGTGGAATGGTTATATCTGGCATACGGGATTAACGTCGCCTGCTTGCCTCCTCCAGCGGTGAATATATGATGTTAAATGAGGATTTGGGCAGACGGTGACTCGCCTTACACTAGATGGGCCCCTTCCACAACCGACATGGGCCGAAGTCCACGGGTCTCAGGGCAACACCGTAGTGCGCGGCTAGGGGTGTCGAGCGGTGCGGCGCCGATTTCGCCATCGCGGGTCCCAAGCGGAGACCCGGAGCGGGTTTCCTCGTAATTATGCCATTGAAAAATGACACTTCCACCCCCAAGCATATAGCTCTGGCGACCCCTCTCTGGTCAGCTGATTAAGGCAAGCCAGAGTTGAGAATCCTGTGGTCGCTCTTGGAGATTCAGTCCAGTCAGCCAACAAAGACCTGCTGGAGACGAGGCCTAGACCGACTCTCAGGGGCATTCAGGACCGCAGTGTCGCCACTCACATTCAGCTCGCCACTAGCTGCCCTGCGGTTTGTGGGCTCTTCATTTAAACTTGCAGTACATTTTTTTGTTTAAATGGCAAGTGTTTGAAAAGCCGCACTAATCTGCCCTCCAAGTTAGCGTTAATCTTATGAGAAGATAACGACTGCCCCAGAGGGGGACTATTATTATTATTATTATATTATTAACTAGGTACAATACAATACAAATAATACATTAATACAATATGAATTAAATTAAATTTATAAGACTATATATTCTTTAAAATTAATTGCCTATATTTGAATTGATAGATTTTAAGTGTAAATCTTAAAATTCCTTCTACCACCCCACTGCGGGGGCTATTTTATGTCCGCTGTTTTTAAATGTCTTGAATTTCAGAATAGATAACATTTTCGTTACCAACGTTCCTGGAAACCTCAAAAATTACATTCTATAGATAATCCGTATAACCTTACGAGTTAACACCACAAAGTATCCATTCCCTCGTTTCTTAACTGGAGTGCTTAATTTGTGTGATCATTTTCGTATTAATCCCCATAAAATCTTCAAAACAACGATCACTTCGTTTTGAAACGTTTTTATCACAATTTCATCCCCATGACAGAAAAAGAAACAACAATGCAATTTATTTACTAAATAAATATTCCTTTACCAACTTTGATACCCGTAGGGAACTTTCATCCCTTTAGGGATTGAATTTTGAAAATCCCTTCCTTAGTACTCATTTACGAATAGGTATTGGGCCCCATTCGCGCGTACTTCAGTTCGCGTAAAACAGAAGGAATAATAAAAGTAAAATTAGCCTATATTTTAAGTTAGTACCTATATCAATACATTGGTGAAAACTGCATTCAATTTCATGCAGAAATTTGTACGTGATGCGCCGTACAAGCCTATGCTTGTACGGCCTGTAGGTATCTATGTACAGACAAAACAAAATTCTAAAACAGATTGCTTTGGCTTCTCTGGATCTAAAAAGGTCCTCATATAAATATTTTCTTCAATATCTATCATGTATGTGTATATCCGTTACAATTTTATTATAGGTATAGATAGATAGCCTATGTGTTACTCTGGTTTATAAGCTGTATTACCTAGTGTATACAATATTGAGCGGTAATTTATAAAATGTTTATATTATACAGTGAAATACAATCAACAGTCTAAAAACTATTTAAAAACATGCGCGAAATTTCACCTACCTTCTCTAGTTACCTATGCTTCCTGAAATAGCCAATACCGTCTATTTACTTAATATTTTAACAGGTAAGATAGACAGGATCGAGCAAATTTCTACTGTGCCCACTAAAACAACAGCTAGTCAATACACACACTAGTAATGCTAGTATCAACAAATTACCCAAAGAATGTTTTTCTGTGGTGAGCAGGTGTTTCATTATACAAACAAAGTGACTAGGTATATTTCTACATATTATTTTACAAAAAATCCGGAATTTAATCCAATTTATTTAAATTTGCTAAGGAAATGCAAACTGAGCGCCCGTCTCACCAGACGGGCGGCGGTGGCGGCACGGTCAGTTTGCATTAATTTGCTATTATGACGTATTGTTCAACTTTTTTTAGTACTTTGTCCACTAAGGCAACATTATTATCATGTTGATCGTTCAAATAAACTAAAGTAATATAAGTACATCAAAACCTATTCAGTAGTTTATCGTGAAAGAGTAACAAATATCCTAACATCCGCCATAAACATTCGCATTTATAAATATTAGTAAGAATGTTCGTTTATTAGTATTAGATGTGAGTAATCCCTTAGTAGAACCAGCCAAGACTACGTGGTGTTTCCGTGGGTAGTATGAGCGGTAATCTAATAATAAAATATTATATCCTAAATGTAATGCGCGCCAAACGTCACCCAAATTATTGTGATGATATTCAGAAATATGCTGAAATTGTCAATAAGTATATACAAGCTTACATAGCTGTACATTTCATCATTGTATAGGTATCTGCCATTTTTTTCTTATTGGCTTAGGATCATTAAATTTTAGATTAAGCAATATCTTACGGCACTTGTAATGAAACAAGATGCCAGCGAGTTGGTGCAGAGAGTAGGTAGTAGGTAGGTATAAAGTTATTTGCTATGTTGCCCAAATACAAACATAACATTTCATCTGTGATACTCCATATCCATATACATTTCAGCTGCATCTACAATCCTGTTACAAAGCAATGTAGCAACTATTATCTAATCTGTTACAATGTCACGAAACAAAACAATTATAGGCACTACATAAACATATTATGATAACGCGAACTTTTTCTTAGAACTGTATTATGACTAATCAGTAATCAAACAAGTCTTTCATAGGTACATAATTTTCGTGTGCTGTAACGGTTTATGCACCGCAAGCTAAAATAGCTTTCACACATCATCGTTATTTCACTCCTACTTGGAACTTTGTTCTATTATGGATATATTACACTTCTTTATAAAGTATACACTATGTATTATTGCTTACATTTTGTTTTAACGTCTAAACAAAACGTTAGCTTTATATTTATTTACATTATTTAGTAGTCAAGGGCATTGCCACACATTCTCACGCTTAAAAATCTATTTCAAATTTGCCATCGGCAGCGGGCCCTCCTCAACGTGCGATGTTGAAATTAGATGATAAAAATAACACAGCCACGTGGGGGTAGTGTATGCGCATACCAGTGTCGTGCCGTGATCTTTGCTGTTTACTAAAGGTGCGCTTCGGTACAGAACAGTATTAACACTGTCTACTTGTAAGGGCCCAGAGAGGCTACTTGCAATATCGACATTCGATTGGTCGATGTCAAATAAGTATTTGAAAATTTTAATTTGGTTTCTTTCATTTTTAAACGACTTCAAAAAAGGAGGAGATTATATGTTCGACTGTATGTATTTTTTTTTTTTTTTATGTATGTTCAACGATTACTCGGAGATGCCTGAACCGATTTAAAAAAATCTTTTTTTGTTTGAAAGGGTATACTTCCGAATTGGTCCCCTATTCATCACGTCAAGTTCTGATGATGGAATCTCAGGGAAATCGAAGGCAACCCTCAAATTTTATAGGCACATGTTACGTTTTTCATATATTTTTTAAAGTTATTCAAGTATTTACGTTTGATAGTCAACATCTCATGTTGATGAGCTGGTGATGGAAGGTATAACTCCTTAACTGTTAGGAGTTGGAGGATAATTCTTTCGACATTATAGGTTCTTATAAACCAATAGTTGTATTCTTGTAGGTTATTTAGGTGAGCTGATACTGGAAGGTATAACTCCTTAACTATTAGGAGTTGGAGGATAATTCTTTCAATATTATAGGTACTTATAAACCTATAGTTGTATTCTTGTAGGTTATTCAGGTGAGCTGTCAGTGGAAGATATAACTCCTTAACTTTTAGGAGTTGGAGGATAATTCTTTCAACATTATAGGTACTTATAAACCTATAGTTGTATTCTTGTAGGTTATTTAGCTGAGCTGTCACTGGAAGGGAAACTTCTTAATGTTTAGGAGTAAGAAGATGATTTCTTTAAATATCACATACATGTATAAACCTTAAGTTGTGTTATTTCAAGTGTCTGAGGTGAGAGCTCTTGATGGAAGATAAAGTTGTATAATTCAAAGCAATTCTTAGATGATATTTTAAGTTTTCGATATAGTATCTAACCTGCATTGTATACCTATACTTGTTACCTGTCGCATTTTATAGGAAAAAAGAAAGACATAAAAAGCTGAGAGTTTTGAGATTCCTCTATTCTACAATCAGGTTGTGTTGCTAAAATATTTAAATAGACGTTCCCTTCTATCGAAGTTTCTTTATTTCGGTTTTCCGTCTTAGTTTGCCAGCCAGTATTATTAAATCTGCTTGATAAAAAGTACACTAAAAATGGAAAAATAAACTATTTTTAACAAAAAAATATTAAAACGACTTCTAATCAGTACTAAAAAGCGAAAAATAAACTGAATTAGATATTTAATTCCAAGCTAAAAAATACCTACCTACCTGTATAAAGTATAATACTCTATTACTAATCTGTTTGAAGTCGGTGCCAGCCTAATGAGGTTGTATCACTCAGTTTGAGCCGTCCACTAGGTACACGCAAGTGCGATGTGGTGTGAAGTAGCGAGCGGTAACAGATGTACGTACTAAGTAGTACGTAGCTTAACAAACTCTTTATGCTTGGCACCGACTTCAAACTGATTAGTAATAGAGTATTATACTTTAAACAGGTAGGTAGGTATTTTTTAGCTTGGAATTAAATATCTAATTCAGTTTATTTTTCGCTTTTTAGTACTGATTAGAAGTCGTTTTAATATTTTTTTGTTAAAAATAGTTTATTAATATAATTTTTAATAAGTATAAAATATAACTTGACTAGTAGGTACATACAAATTCCACAAAGTGGAATCCACATTGGTATTGCCGGTCGGGATCGAACTCACATCATTCATTCATCTCATCATCATCATCATCATCAGCAACCCATTAATGTCCCACTGCCGGTCTCGGGTCGCCTCACCTCTATCTAGAGAGCTGAGAGGGTTTAGGCCTTAATCCACACACGCTGGCCTAATGCGGGTGGGTGGATCAGACATTCACTTAGAATTTCTTCTAGTGTATGTGGGTTTCCTCACGATGTTTTCTTTCACCGTTAGCAGATGGTAAGTCACATGACTAGTACATATTAATTCCACAAAGTGAAATCCACATTGGTACTGCCCGCGTGTTTAGCACGCCGGTCACTTATCCATTCAGCCACCATCGCTTCATTCTTCATTCATTGCGAACACCAAAAATGTAACCTGTGTTCGCAATGTATTTGAATTTGAATAAGATATTTGACGAGTATATCAAATTGTACCTACACTATCAGAAAGTGCACAGCTGGGAATTAATTTTTAGCTTAAAACTAAAAATTACGTAGTAGGTAGTAACCAAACAAATTATAAAATTTCGATGTCTGCACATTACTTAGGTATAGGATTTGAAAAAATTATAATATAGTGCGTCTTTATAGAGCCACAGAAGCCAAAACAATTTTTTTTTAAATTTTTATCTGCATGTTTGTACACGCATCGCATAAAAACTACTGCATGAAATATTGCAATTTTCACCATTCACACATTGCTAGAGGTCTAACTTAATATTAATACGTCATTTTAGAATTCCACGCGGGTGGAGTCGTGGGCAACAGTTAGCGTTAAGTAAATAAAATAGCACGTAGTATATTTGATGAGTAAAGCATTATTTAATTTATTACTAAGTTGTTATTATTATAGCTAAATTGATTGATTTCATTTTGCGAGTTCCTACTATGTATGCGAAACATGGTGTCCATCAATATCATTAATTTCCTGACTACCTACCTACGTTTGTCAGTTTATGCAATTCGTCAGTCCAGTACTGACAGGTATAAAAATTAAAATTCTACGCATCAGTTATTTTTATTTCTTCTTTTGATTCTGCACATAAAAGTTGATGAGTGCCAAATTAGATATTCTTTAAAAAAATATAAGTACTTAACTTCTTTTGCGCAGCACAAAATAGTTCAGATGAGGCTGAGTGAGGCCGCAAGTGACGCTATTCTTATTTACAAAGTGTTTTCAATTTGTTATTGAAATGAAAAAGTAATATTTAGTACGAAACTGTACAATAACAGTCCAATTAACGAACACTGACAACTCAAATGAACTGACCACATGAGGAATCTGACGAGTTAACGAAACTGGCAAATTAGAGTAACTGACGCCTTTAAGATTTTCATGGAACTGACGAATAAAGAAACTGACCAGTTAAAGAAACGGGCTAATAGGGAACTGAAATTGGGTCAGTTTAAAAGAATTCCCACTTTTCAAGTTTAACATGTGTTTGAGCCATATAAAAAGCTACTTAGAACACTAATTACTTAAAACGTTAGTTATAAAAAAAACTACTGAACCGATTTCTACGGGCCTTTTACTGGCATAAAGCTAATATCACAAGGAGTTAAATAATCTACTTTGATTTTGGGGAAAATATCAGGGTTCCATGAAAAAATAAAAAACGATTAAATCGCGAACGAAGATAGCAGCATATAACATTTAAGATGTACGTAGCACGCAACATTTAGATCGATGTTCATGAGCACAAATGTATTATACATATATACGTACACTAGTCTCTGATGACATCATGTTTCATAGAACAATCGGGAACTGCTCTGAACTTACATGGAGTGAACCTAAGATATCTTAGCCAAGGCGAATGTGCTAGCGTTATGTTTGGTTTTATGTACAAATTTACGTATTATGCAAATTGTCACTATAATATAATCTGTATTAATGTTATAAAGCTAAAGAGTTTGTTTGTTTGTTTGTTAAACGCGCTAATCTCAGAAAGTTCTGGTTCGAATTTAAAAAGAATTTTTAGTGTTGTATAGCCATTTATCGAAAAAGGCTATATCACATCACGCTAAGACCAATAGGAGCTGAGTAGGGTCCAAACAGATCCACGATAGCGAAACTTCGGGCAACAGCTATTTTATTCATTTCAACCCATAAATGTCCCACTGCTGGGCACGGATCTCCTCCAAAGAATTTGGAGGGAATTTAGCTTACTATACCACGCTGGCCAGACGGGTTGGTATAGGGTTTGTTTCGAATTTTCCTTTTCTTGCACTGCTCTTGTCTGCATTAGTATACTCCCTTAGTCGCCTTTTACGACACCCAAGGGTTGACATGGGGTACCTAGTGACATTATTGTATTCTTAATTAATAAAATATATTCTACCACATTCACACAGCGCCATCTAGTCCCAAAGTAAGCAATTATATTTGCTTGTGTTATGGGTACTAAACAACTGATATACTACTTATATAATTTTTTTTTTTGTAAATACATACATATTATAGATAAATTACACCCAGACACAGAACAAACCTTTATGCTCACACACAAAGATTTGTCCTGGGTGGGGATCGAACCCACGACCTCCAGCTTAGCAGTCAGGGTCACTAACCACTAGACCAACAGGCCAGTCAGTAATTCGTCACTACCTGGAAAAAGAAAGCTATTTTAATACATATATTGACCTAATTAATATTTTTTACTTGGGATTGTTTTGGTCTGTTTTTATAATGAGCGAATACTATTTTGTTTGATACGAAACACAAGCACAACACAGCCAAAAAACAACCTTATCATTACGCTTGCAAAACATGATTTCCCGTATTCAACCCGTATTCCCGTATTCGTTTTTACATGTTCATGACTCTAGGTCATAGGAAGTAGTAGATACGGTTGTAACCTACAGATTTACTTCAACTCTAAATTGATAGATATTATAACAAATATTATTAGTTATTACCTATTTACTTTTATCGTACGGAACCTTCTATAGGCGAGTTCAAACCACACTTTGCACGAGTATTGTTGGTTTCAACGTTTTCAAACCTTAACCACTCAACCATAATTAAATTACACATATCTTTATTGACATAACCATATAATATAAATAGCAACTGTAAATTATAATTAAGTTATTATTAATTTCAGTCAATTCAATTTCAGTTAGATCAACATGGGTATGTGGTGTTGACTAACTTCTTGACGCCAGAAGAATGTGACGAACTGGTGGAAGCTGGTAACGAAATGGCCATGAATCTGCCCCCCAAAGAGGAAAGATACATATTCACAAGTGTGAATGCAGAGAAACAGGTATTTATTGAAACTTTTACGTTCAACGGTCTGGGGGCTTACTCAGAATTTCGACATTCGTTTGAAAGTGACAGCGACCTTATTTAAATTTCCTTACATTTGGCAGCGACATCAAAACCGATCAATCAAATGTCGAAATTCAGAGTAAGCCCCCTGGTAACAGCGCAATAAAGGAGATACACATTTTTTTTTTCGGTGCTTATCTGCAATCAGTAAACTATAAGCAGATGATGTGTGAGCTCTGTATCTTTGGCGAAGTGCGTCCTCCATTGTGGACAGCTACTTTTATTTCAGTATAATAGAGCTAAATCAAAGTTTAAGCATTAGGTATTAATGATGTCTTTTCTCTTAAGGCGCTTGTGGTAGCTGCGCTTGGTAAGGCATGCCTCGAGTACATTCGGGTGTTTTTCCAGTCGCTTTTTATAGCATTTTGTGGAGGCCAGGATTTCCTCTCTCGCAGTGTTGACATTTAAGTTTTGGTGGATTTCAGCATTAGTAATGAACCACGGAACCTGCGCTATGGACCTTAGTATTGCGTTCTGTGATCTTTGCAATATTGCGATGGAGATACATAATATCTACTTAATTCGTCACAGTCTATACAAATACACTTCTATACAAATAAAATAAAAATAAAATAGTTGTAAAAAAATGTACTCGAACGCCCTTATTTTATATTATGGAAGGATATAAACTATTAGAATAATTTAACACTTTGATATGAAATTAATCTTGATTTTTCTATTCCAGCAACTAAAAGATGAATATTTTATAAAGAGCAACGACAAAATCAGCTACTTCTTTGAGGAGACAGCTCTTAATGAAACCGGAGATCTCAAAGTTGATCCCACCATGAGTCTTAATAAGGTAAATTTATGATTTTATTAACCTTACCAATTAATATTTGGTTTCGGATATAGAAATGAAAAAAACGGTCAAGTACAAGCCGGATTCGATATTTTTGTTTGTTTGGTTCGTTGAACGCGATAATCTCAGGAACTACTGATCCGATTTAAAAAAATCTTGCCCATTTATCGAGAAAGTTTATAGGCTATAACATCACACTATAGCCAATAGAAGTTGAGCAATGGCCAAACAAAGTGGAGCTAAGCCCCGGGCAACAGTTAGTGTTTTTTTATACTAAATGCATTGTAACTTCTTTGTTCGTTTAAAATGTAACTATGGACATCAACCAACTAGCCCAAAACGCACTTGGCTGGTTGAAGTAATAGGTTAATAACTGTACTTTAAATATCATTATTTATTTAAGATTTTTTTAACTGCCTCGGTGGCGCAGCGGGAAGTGTATACGACTGCTGTGCAAGAGGTCCCGGGTTCGATTCCCGGGTCGGGTGAAAATGGTATTGGACTTTTCTAACATGAAATTCCAGTATTGAAATTTTCTCGGAGTTTGGTAAACAAATGTTACCGGTTGATGACAATAGGCTCGCCCCTATTTCATGGGACCAAACATAGCTGGCGAAATGTGGGTGTGAAACACCTCTGCCTACCCCTTCGGGGGAAAAGGCGTAATGCTATGTTATGTTATGTTTAAGATTTTATAATAAAAATTTGTTTTCCAAAGTAATACAAATAAAGACAAAGAATTTCAATTACAATTTATATAATCTATCCCTTTTTTTAACCTAGGCTGGGCCTGTACCTCTTGGAACCGTGTACATTTTCTTCTTAGTATTAATAACATTATTGTGATGTTATTCCAGATTGGACACGCTCTTCATTATCTACATCCAATCTTCAGATGTTACACGTACAGTGAGAGAGTAAAGTCTGTCTGCAGAATTTTTGGAGTGAAAGAGCCTGCAGTCGTACAGTCTATGTATATCTTCAAGAACCCAGGTGTCGGGTCAGAAGGTATGTCGGCCATTAATATAATAAATTAAAACATAGTGTGAATTACAATATCCCATTACCGCATGATTTTTTTTATCATGCATGCACATATTTGACATGTGATAGAAAACAAGTTAATGAAAGATGCGTGTTTGAGAATCATCGTGTTTGTTGAAAAAAAAATGGATTTTTTTGCTTTTTGGTACATATTTACCACAGTAAGCTTATAATAAAAAACAAAACTATTATAATTTTACTCCTAACAATTTGCAGTAGTTTGTATTAATAAAAGTTAAATCAAAGGTATATAACACAGAACAGAGATAGGACTACTTTCATTGTTCTGTGGTATATAAGTATACTTATTATTATGCTATTCTATATACCTACAACATAGCCTATAGGCTATGTTGTAGGTATATAGAATAGCAATACACTATGAAAAAAAAATTGCCGTTGAGACATAGACTCACTCTACATTTTTGGCACTCTATATGTGATTTACCATTACGTTCTGGTATTTTACAACGTTGTGTAGTGGTCCAGATAGGCAGATGATCTTGCCTAAGACTCATAAATGACATGATACTTAGCAATTGGCCCTCAATCTCTTTGCTTGAATAGTATTCTCTAAGATTTGTAACGGTGTCTATAAAGTTGTGATGACAGTAAAGCATAATCCGTCCTTCAAGGGTTTTCAGCCTCTGAGGGCCTTTTTGTAGAGGAAGCCAGTTGAGACAATGGTATATAATAATCAATAATAAACGATTCCCCAGACGACAGTTCATACGATCTATCAGATGACGGAGATCGGAGAAATAGAGGCCCACAGGTGCCTATAATAATAATAATAATATTCTACTACATTCACACAGCGCCATCTAGTCCCAAATTAAGCAATTATATTTACTTGTGTTATGGGTATTAAAAAACTGATATACTACTTAAATACATTTAATTTTATTTGTAAATACATACATATTATAGATAAATTACACCCAGACATAGAACAAAGCTTTATGCTCATAACATAAAGATTTGTCCTGGGTGGGGATCGAACCCACGACCTCCGGCTTAGCAGTCAGAGTCACTAACCACTAGACCAACAGACCAGTCCATTCCTGAATCTGTAATTTTGGATTCTGAACCTGACGATAAGATAATATTAATCATAATAAGTATTGTTCATAAAAGTCATCAATATTAACCCTTCGTCACATAAATCATTTGGATTTAACTAATATCTCAGTTTACTACTGACACACGTCATATCGGTTAGCAAAAAAATCCGGTAGCTAATCCGCTTTCACATATTGCGAGATTGAAATTTGAATTTGAATTGATTGAAAGCCCATCTCTTTTGGACTGGAAGGAAATATAACTACAAAACATTCAAGATACATAAAATCTACGGCAAAACCAATATTATAAAATTAAATACTTTCCACTCAATAATGGAACTAATTTATGGTGCGAACGAACTATCTACCGACAAAATTTGGCGCTCATGTACCTATGTGGTGAAACATGTATTTGATACGAAGCACATTGCACATGACTCACGTGATCCAGGTATATACACCACACGAAGCCTCATTACAAGTACACATTTTTGGCTGATGTCTGGAAAGTGGATAAAAGACTTCATTTTCTGTCAGAAGACCAAGAATAACAGACACAACGTTGCACCAGTATACGCTTTTCCAAGATCAGCTCGTTTTCAACACGGATTTTCACGGATTTCACATGGACCTTGTTGGCCTATTACCCGTGTCCAATGAGAACAAGTGCATAATAATAATAATTGTAATAATAATAATGATTAACCGTTTTCCACTCTGGCCCGAGGCAGTCTCTATTAAAGAAATAAAAGTGCACACTCTAGCAAAAGTTCTATACCATCAATGGATCACAGGGTCCGATGTCCCATCAAAATCACTAGGGACTAAGGCCGTCAATTCAAGTCACAACTATTTCAAGATTTGAGAAAATTAATGGGTATAAATAAATCAGGACTACCACATATCACCCTATGTCTATTAATGGCATCGTGGCACAAAAGTATGAACACAGCATTAACCCAAGGGACATTTCAATAATGAGACATCTGAATTTCCGACTGTACTTCTAGAATTTAGAACTGCATTACGCAACGATAACAACACCCAGTTCAGCGCAAATGGTTTACGGCAGCAGTATTAGATTATCTAGAGAATTCTTTGTGACTCCGGCAACATGTTTAAGCTAATCTCAAGGCAATTTATGAATATTAAAACCTATTCACATGCGGACATACTCACATCGCTACACACACACGGTTACACATTCTGAAATGGAAAAATGTACCCAAGTCTTTCTTAGGAATGACATGGTAAACCTCCGTTATCCATCGCTCCTAGTTACGAGCAAGCCGGCTGCAACCCCCGTGAAGCCCTTACCTGAAAAGATAACGAACTGAATTGATGATCAATTCGTGACGATGCAAAGGAGTAAGCGCCAAAAACGAACCATAAAGAACTGCTGCGGCTGCCCCTGCGGAGCTTAGCAACAAAGTGCGCGCCACGCATCCGAACACTCCGGTGCATATATCATGTTTACACTAAACCAATTAAGTGGAAGACAGACGAGTAAGTGAGCTAAAAGTTGAAGTACAAGGCGAGAATGCAGTCGCGTTAAAATTTTAATTTCAAGACGTTTGTAATGCGAGTTTCCCACTGCTAGCTGGCAGCCGTAATGGATGAAAACTTGTGGCCGCAAAATATGTGGCGTTCCGTCGCTTCCACGGACAAGTGCCACAAGAACGCACATTGACGTAGTGACAGTGCTAAGGAAGTGATACTACTAACATTGATTATAACATTTTGTACTCTAAAATTTTATATGTTAGTTTTATGGGACATTCCAGAAATAAATGATTTTGTTATTATTATTTCCTTTTTTTTTCCCCTTTTTTTATAGTATCTAAACCATTGACAGAAGCATATGAAAGACCCTACAAAGTTTTGGAAAACAACCCTAAATAAGTTGCATTAGAATAACAGAAAATAAACTATTTCCTAGACATATTGAAACCGGTGTTTGGCTTATTCGTATAAACAAATAACTCTACAACTGCAAATGTGGGACCGAACAGAGATGAACTGAATCTTACAAACAAAGATCAGATTTCAACTAAGCGCCCCAAATCAGGCCGGTTGATTAAGCCTGTGGTTCGGTTTATATGTTAGTATGGAAGACATTAGAAGCCATGTTTACATTACATCACCATACAGATTCTCAATTCATTGAAATATCTTTATATTGTATCGTATCTATATTAAAGGTGTATAATTGAAATCTGTAAAACTTATAAATAACAATTTATCGAACCAAATAAAATTATAAACACATTAAAAATTATGACATTAAATTCCATATAATAATATTGTTTAAATTAATAAATGTTTACTCTTTTACTATACTTAATCAAGGAAAGATGATTTCGCTTCTTCTGGACGTCACGTTTGAGTATCATGCCCGATCTTTCAACACTGAAGCTTTCAAGATTGCCGATACTGTTAATTTATCAAGTTATCTCACAGATCAGAATAATAATAAACAACTCGATTAGATGGCTATGCGTGCCCGCAAGCACTAGTACCAAGTACAGTGCAGTAAAAGCTGAACAACCTAGTAATGATGACAAGAATGATAATATATAGATAATGCCTGTTTTGTCGTACACAACAAAGACATATGCTAAAGCAAAAAAAAGACATAAGCGTAAAAACCAATGTCGCCACGTGAAGAAGCATAGACTATGTTTTAAATGTCTATATTGCACCGTCACGATCGGTACGCATATCGTGCAACTGTTGTGTGACAAAGAAGGATGCGGGAGCGCGCACTTTAAACACTATGACGAAGGCAACGACAGTGCTCACCAACCAGACGACATGAGAGCAAACGCCTTGTTTCTGCCGGAGCCTACACCGTCGCCAGTCACGGAGCCTATGCCCCGTCGAGAACTTTAGCGCAGACTGCGCTCGGAGCTATAAGCTGTTTTATTGAAAATAATAAGCGCGTATTATTGAAAATCCTCCCTGTCAAGATTCACGGACCGAAGGGCGTATTTATTTATAGTACGACAGCCCGTTTAGATTGATGGTTGATCAGTTTCACTCCTGAACGCCGAGCTCATGGCGCCCGCCGGGTTTTGCGCTGCCGGGTGCGCGTGTATGCGCGTGTGAATCAACCCTAATGACTCTAAATATTTTTAGCGCAGTACTGTCATTGTACTGGCTGTGAGTAGTGTTAAACAATTAGACTTACTTGTACAAAATGTAAAATTGACTGCGATAGGTACGAACATTTGAGAGCACTGTAGCATACTACCGCATATCCTAAACCCGAGTTGCTCATAGGCTGGACATTAGAATATGATGATACCGTTTTAGAAGTATGTATAGGTCGACACAATAGCCGTCAGTAACACGTTACGACCCTCCTGGGTAGGTGTGGAGCGGTACAAGGCCGGCATACAGGGCGGTACAAGTGGCATGAAATACAAGAGCACAGAATAAGTAATAGTAGGTAGTACTAGAAGCTACTATAGATGGTAGGTAGTGCAGAAGAATCACTCTCGAACAAAAGTCTAACTTTAAGTATAAAAATTTACCTAAGAGCCGGGCGGCAACCGAGTGATATATTCCTACCCGGTAGGATCGTTGGCCGAACATATTATGTACGTACCTTACCTGGGTCCTCATTCTGTAAACTTTTGCCGAATCCTAGAACGAAGTGTGTTTACTGCTAAGGTATATAATGGTAGGAAATAGGTAAAGAAAATTAAAAACTGATTAATAAAAAGACTTTTCTCTACATTTTTGTATTTTTATCTTTAAATAAACTGACATTTCCGGCCGAAAACTTTCTGACAGCTCAGAATGACGGCAATGAGCTGCGGAGTGATAACTCCCAGACAGGGGCCCCGCTCTCGCCCTGCTCGCCATACATCTCTCAGAATCTCTGCACGGTGCCGGAGGACGATACCATCACCAAGAGGCTGCAACAGCTACATTTTTTTTCCATTGATACTTATGGACTTTCAGGTAAGCTTATACAAAATACTGATTATGTTACAAGCGCAGCGCTTCTATACTTGTTAAGGGCAGGTGGACAGATCCTCGCTGTCAATTGCCCGATAGTTTTCGCATTTAAGAGGTAACTGGGGGTAGAGAAAAGATGCTCGCCAATAAAATGACGTGCACAGATACAAGGAACATATCAACTAAATGTTTGGAAATTGTTTTGCACAAGAAACTGCGGTTGGTCTATGACGCAGCTGGGAAAAGTTAAGGAATTTCTTCCGCTGCTGCTACAAAGGAAGAAATGGCAGCAGGAGCAGAGACCTCTTGGTATTGTGATCTCGTGCTCGTCGTCGATCCCGACTCACCTCGAAACGTACATTATGGCCACTATTACTAGTGTCGTGCCAGGTAAGGACGAGCGCATCAGAGTGGTTGAAGTCAGCAAGCTGATACCGGTTGTGCTTCGCCGGTCTGTACCACGCGTGACCCCTGTACCATTGATGAGTGATGAGTCTAGTTTCGCACTAGGATAGGGAGTCTACATGACGGCCTCTTTGATTTAATTGACCACAGTTTTATATTTAACTAGGTTCCGTCTGTGGCTTCACCCACTTGGTATGTTGGTTAAAAGTTGCCATTTTTCCCCAAAATTAGCTCCCTTATTAGCTCATTACGCTAGACTGTAAAAGCTTGCTCTGCACATTACAAACATGTAAAATTTTAAGTTTTTAGCCACAGTTACGACAATAGAGCTACTTTAAAGAAAAAAAAAACAAATTAAAACAATAATCCTTGTTGTTTATTCTCGAACATTTGGGAATTTTAAAAATATAAAATATATATTTATTTTCCATTAAAACAGAACGGTAAAACCAATTTATTAAACTAATTACATACCTAGAACTTTTTTCTCACAATACCTCATGCGACATTAACACATTCCAGCCATCCGTAAATATAAAAACTTCAAATCTGGAATCATAAATAAAATCCCTTGGGATAGAGAACATGGCAACTTTTCACCGATGTAAAGGGTATTTCAATAAGGACTTCCGAACTTTGACGGTTGGTAGCGATCATATAGTTGCGACGACGCGACGATTGCAGCGACCGTAAAATGGGTGAAGGGTAGGTATGACACGTTGCCCGAACAAAATACCCATTTTGTATCATTGGTATGCGTTGTTGAAAATCGAATATAGTTGAAGCGACATCAATAAAATGACAACAAATTTTATAGATGTCGCTTCAACTATATGGTCGCTACCAACCGTCAAAGTTCGGAAGCTATACTACGCGGGTGAAGCCGCAGGTGCAAACTAGTTTGAAATATTTATTAAAAAGAATAAATGCAGTCAATACTTTCTATATTTAGGTTTGACATGTATAATAGCTGTTGTGATACTCGAAAATTAAAGGTCAATAATTCGGTATATAAAGTTAATGAGAGATCCGACGGACTGACACAGACTATGTTATACACATACGGTTCAATACAGCTATACATACAGTTTTCTTATATGATATAGGTAACTAAGAAAAGGTAGTTAATAAAATAAGGCGTACGACCGTATAATTAACATTGTGTCGGAAAAAATATACAACATTGTAATATTACTGATCATCATTTTCAACCCATACATCCCACTGTTGGGCACGGGTCTCCTCCAAATAATGTGGAGGGAATTTAGCCTACTATAGGTGGCCAGACGGGTTGGTATCTAATAGGGTTAGTTTGGAATTTTCCTTTTCTCGCAGTACTCTTGTCTGCATAAGGTTACTACCTTAGTCGCCTTTTTCGACACCCACGGGATGTAATGGGGTAGCGACATTATGCATTTATAATGCGTCCCTACTCGGATAATGTTACTGACGATTGATGATAAATACTGCCAGCCATAGTAAGATAGTTTCGGTTTTGTATAAATTTACAAAATGGCTATCAATAATTTGCATGAATATAAATGCACAAGAATAGAGCGTTCTAATTTGGTTTTGTTTTTTGTTGTTTAAAACGTCTTTATTCTGAAACTAGTACTAGATTCTCATGAATCCTGGCGGAATTTAAAATCTTCATTAGTGCGGGCTTGTGCAGATACTAATCCTAAGTAGTTAAAGCTATTCACCATAAATATTAACGCTTACATTTTGACAATGTATTAAAATCACCAAGTCATCATATTATGTTCCAAAAAACACCAATAAATACATCTGTTTCAGTGATACCACACCAAGACATAACATACTTGCACACTGAACCGGTGCCTCCACTGGGCTTCTGGATCGCTCTCGAGGACGCCAATGTGGAAAACAGCTGCCTCTGGTTTATCCGCGGCTCCCACAAGTCAGGCGTACACAGACGCTTGATACGAAACCCAAATAAGAATGAGCCTTACAGCATGGTGTACAACCAACCTAACGCTTACTACCCTGAGTCGAGTTTCGTACCTGTTGCTGCCGCTAAAGGTAAGAATGATACTTTTTTTTAAATTATGGTTATAAAGCTACTGCATATTCATGCAATCGACTAAATGGACAAGTCCAATGCCAAGATACTGAGCACATGAACATTTTTATTCACATTGGGTTTTAAAGGGAATGCTGGTCTCTATCATCTTCGGGCTAGCAAACCTTTTTTTTTTCATAACCGCCCCGTTTTACCGAACAGGGTGGCAACATACGAATATTGATTTTTTTCACATAAAACAAGGTCTTAGTCGCACTAATGACGGTGTGCGATGGGGACATGACATGAAACTACTAAACTATAAATCAAGTCATAGTCATAGTCATATCAATCAAAACTCTTATGTAAGGAGGTGGGAATTAAAATATAATAAAAAATGCGAAACAAGAGATAAAGACTTGTTATGAAAAAATATTTATCGCTTAAGTTTTTTAAGCAAATATTTCTGTGTTCCAGGAACTTGCATTCTGATACACGGTAACGTCGTCCACAGAAGTGCTAAGAACAAATCGAACATGAGCCGCCACGCCTATACTTTTCATGTCATCGAAAAGAAAAACAATAACTACTCACCAGAAAACTGGCTACAAGAGGGACAAAACGCACCTTTTGAAAACGTGTACACTACAAATCAAAATATAGATTAGTCATTATCCGTGATGCCATAATTTCCATAAATATACCTGGAGGTATATACTATTATGCTTACAAAGTGGAATATGTAAGCATTCGTATGAATGGAGCACTCTCACTTTAAATCACAAGCTTCATTCATATATAAATCAATTGAGTTTGCTTTTATGGAAATTTAGGCAATATTCCGATCCATGACTTTATTGGACATTTACTTTACTTATTTTTTTTATTTTCCAAAATCATTGCATGTGATACTTTTTTTATATTAATAAAGATACTTATATTTTTCGGACAAAAATATTTTTTTATTTTAATTTTGCATTTTTTGCGAACCACCATACCCCAATCGCAACTTTATCTACGTTGGTTATTTGTCAAACTACATGTTGCTGAATCCTGGGCAAGCTATCTTCCTGAAACTTACCTTGCCACATGCATATTGAGAGGAGAGGAGATATGATACATTATTTTTATGTAGAAAAATGGCGATTGACATAAACATTTGCCAATACCTTAACAAAATTAAAAGAAAAGGTTTGATTATTTTATCTAGAGAACTTAGCGACTCGAGGTTGTGATGGAATGGGTTGTTAGAGTAGGCGTTTACTCTATAGACTCAGGGGCGGATCTATGTAGGGGCTATAGAGGCTGCATCCCGAGCCCCCGGATATAAGGGGCCCCCAACCCCAATAGAAGACATTATGAATTTAAAAAAATCGGTTTGTCGGACCATACTCAACTCACCTATATTTCTGACAAACCGATTTTTTACCGACGTTAAGTAATATTGAGATTTCACAGGCCCACACAAGATGCCTATTCTCCAAATGTCATCGATATACATCGAATAGTTTTCGAGTAAAATGCCTGTGACATAAGGACGGACGGACATAACGAAACTATAATAAGGCTTCCGGTTTTGCCATTTTGGCTACGGTGTGTGTGGTGTGGCCCTAAAAATGCATTATCGTTAATTGATTTAGTTAATTGATAATTTAGACAGGCCCCCTAGGGGCCCCTGAGTAGTATCAGCCCAGGGCCCCACTAACTCACGGTCCGCCCCTGTATAGAAATAGAGACAATGGCAATACAAGTAGCAAGTGAGGCTTTGGCGTTATAATCTACACACGATGGCACACGAATTGGTGGTTCAGACATACTAGATGCTTCTGGAATACATGGGTGTTCCTCCAGACATGAAAAACTATTCAAAATACCTACCTCATAAAACTAGAGGTTAGAAGTTTTTAACTCGTATGTCTATCATAACAACAATAATAAAACGCATCAGACACCCAATATCAAAACACCCATCCATAACATAAAACATAACATAGCATGACGTCCTTTTCTTCTAAGGGATAAGTAGAGGTGTAACTCACCCACATTTCGCCAGCTCTGTCCCATATAATACGGGGCGAGCCTCTTTGCCGTTAACCGGGCATTGCTGATGTGACTGTGCTGATATTGGGTATTTCTAGAAATATCTAATACCTACCATTTTTGCTCGATCTGAGCATCGAACCCGGGATCTCTTACTAAGGAATCGCACCAGCTACGCCACCGAATTATTAGCCATTATTTATTTTTACCTTTTAGAATATTTTTGGAAATGTGCAATGGGAGAAGCCTATGTCCAGCAGTGGACTACTACAGGCTGATGATGATGATGATTAAGGGTCCGAGCACATGTGGCCGCACGGAATCACATTTTGGTAGTATTAGTTTCTTTCACTTAAAAGAAAGAAACAAAGAAAAGCTTTATTTTTCACACGAGACAAGTACAGAAGAAAAAACTAATAATAATAAACATTTAGCAGTGCATCATTATGTCTCTGTGCTAAAAAAAGGGTTTTCAGCTCAGCTTGTGTCAGACTACCTCTATAAAACAGTCTAACGCTGGTATTCTGCTGGAGCCTGGTAAGTGACGCGGATGCCGAAAAAAAAAAACAAACAAAGTGTGTGTGTGTGCGTGCGTATGTGTGTGTGTGTGTGTGCTATATATATATAAATAATATATATACATAAATGTAAACAGTAATTATAAGTTTATATAAAACGTATAATTTAAAATATTTAATAATACTCGTAATATAGTTAGTACTTAATTAATAGTAATACGGTGCTCAGATAAAAGACATATCAATATTAATATTGCCGAAGTTCTTTTGAGCGGCTATAAGATGCTGCCGTAGTCGTAGCTTAAAAACGGCAAGGGATTTAGGACCGTCATTTACAAGAGCGGGATGTACACGGCGGAATATTTATATCTCGCTCTATTTGACGGTGCTAAATGAGAGAAAATCATAGAAACAGAAAATGCGACTCGTTTAGCTAAATATGACACAACCCTTAGAATTGTACAGTCGAGTTCATTAATATATTGGCACCATCAAGGATTCAAAATATTGTGAGCGTTGAAAAGCTCAATAAATACTATAGAAACTATGGATCAAATATTATGTCCTCATGTGAATGGTTCAATAAAATATGCTGTACATTGTGCAATAAGTTGTAGTCACCCTTTTCAACAAAAATATCAAATGATGGTGTCAATATATTAATGAACTCGACTGTACAATCTTCATATATATGTTTCTGTCTTCTTAACAGGATCTGTGCCAACATAATATCTTGATCTAAGATATAATTATTCATGATGTAAGTATATGAAGTAATGATATTATCAGTAGTTCATATACTTACATCATGAATAATTATTTGTCAACCTAGGTATACCATGTTTTAAAAAAACCTAACCTTACCTTTATGGCCGAGAGGAGAGGAGACCCGAGCCCAGCAGTGGGACATTAATGGGTTGCTGATGATGCTATTATAAAAATGAAGAGTTTGTTTGTTTTTTTTTTTTGGTTGTTTGGTTGAACACGCTAATCTCTCTCTCAATAACTCACATTTGAAGTTTATTGGCTATATAACATCACGCTACGACCAATAGGACCAGACCAGTGGCCAAACAAAGAACGACGGGAGCGAAGCCCCGCTCGACTTCTAGTTATACACAATATCAATATACTAACATCGCCCACGCAAACCACGGGAATACACCGAGACAAAAATAACCTATGTAAATACCTAATACTCAAAATTATGATCAATTCCTGTGCCAACTTTCACGTAAATATGCAAATTGTAGCGGCCTAACAATTCATAACATAATCTAGACTTACTAATTATTATAAAGCAGAAGAGTTAGTTTGTTTGTGTGAACCCTTATCTGAGGAACTACTGAAGCAAATTGAAAAATCTTTTAGTGTTGGATAGCCCATTTGTCGAGGAAGGCTGGCTATAATACGAATATGGAGAGCTAACATCATGCTACGGCTAATGGGAGCTGAGCAGTGGCCAAATACGTATACGTGCCGTACGTGTGTTTGCCACCATCGTGGTATAAAAAAAAAAACTTTTACTAAAGACACGGATAGACAAAAAAATCTACTAAGATATTTCCATTCAGTATACCTAGCTATCCGTGAATTTATAGTAGCTACAGAAACAAACATCGTTTATCTCCTACAGTTTATGATTGCCTGGTACTTCGGAAAAGCCGCTTGCACAATTTTGTGCAGGTGCAGTGAGCTTTCAATAAATATTTTAAATGCAGTCTTGTTTATGTATCTACACGATATTTATGAATATATATTTATGAATACTGGACTCATATTTGCATAATAATACTAGGTAAGTATAATGCAACCTTGTTTGTTGCTTATTTAGTTCGTATTTTTAGGTAGATCGAAACTTCTTTTATGTAGGTAGGTATTCAGTTTATTAAAGAGATTATTTTCTTCTTATCTTATCGTGTGAGCTTGAGGTAGACCCTAATGTGTTGCAATTTATCAAGTAATTAGTAAGTAAGTAATTTATAAGGCTTCCAAATTGACTCAACGTTAACGTGAACATTGCAGTAATTGACCTTATACATCAGATTAACACATAGGCTATATTTTATACAAATATCATGCAAATTGGCTAAACCATAAAAACAAATGTCAAGAAAGTCGGGAAAAACCTGCCATCTTATATCTACTTTGGCTTCCGCTACATAAACCGTTAATTATTACAAAATACGGACTACGGACGGTTTAATGCTTAAAACCAGGTTTAAATTGACAACTTTGACACTAAAACAATAGCTTGTGTCAATTTAAACATCGTTTAATACTTAGTCCATATTTTGTAATAATGGGGTAAGTGTTATCTACATGACGACAAAGTATGGAGAAGTTGTTTATCATAAGTAGTTGTAAAAAAAGTCTGCGAGAGCATGTCTTATATGTAAGTATATTTTTGTGTAAGCTGATATATATTCCGTAGGTGTAGGTGTAGTGACGGATTAAGAATACATAAAGTCACTTTCCCATTTCTACCTGGGTGTCGTACAAGGCGACTAAAAGAGTAACCTTAAGCAGACAAGAGAACTGCGAGAAAAGGAAATTTCGAAAAAAAATCCTATACCAACCCGTCTGGCTAGAGTGGTACCTATAGTAGGCTAAATTCTCACCAAAATGTTTGGAGGAGACCCATGCCCAGCAGTGGGACATATGGGTTTTAATGATGATGATATAGAGAAAATAATGAAACAGAAATACATTTAACTTGGATTACGATAAAATTATTATGATAATATAATTTAATTATCTGTAAGATAAAATTTTTATAATCCAAAAATATCTTATCATTTTATTTCCGTCCACAGTAACTTTTTACCTTTAGATAAGAAATTTTTACCAATATTTTCTAAGCACAGATATTACTTCAGATTAAAATATATTGTAACCATATATACGTGATTGACTATAATAAATATAATACTTACTAGTTCTCTTTATAAAACATCCATCGTGTGTCTTTTTGGTCAAAGGTTATCAAACATCCAAACAGACATTCATCCTCACGTGTGTATATTTATATTTATCGACGTCAGTCTTAGCCCATTAAAAGCCAAACCCAAATTATAAACCCATATAAGCCCATAATATGGCCCTGGTCTGATGATGACCATAAAAATCTACACATATACCTATATTATTTAACACCTAGGAGACATGTAACTCTAACATATGGTACTTTCAGGTTTTCATAATAGCTAGAAAGATAGAAACGGGATCTTCGCAACGGAATCACCTAGGAGACTAGTGTTTGGACTCCAATAGGTATTATACCACGACGGTGGCAAACAGACGTACAGGTTAGGTAAGGTAGGTTCCACGTACAAAAGCTTTTGTGGCTATTTCATTCTCGAGCGCATCCGTGCTTCGGAAGCCACGTAAATTTAATGTGGTAGTCGTTAATTCAGGTTGGAAGGCTTCTGGGTGACTTGATAAATTCCAAAATTAGGGTCTGCCTCAGGCTCTTACGATATGAAGATTACAAAGTTACCTTTAACGAATGATCGAGGCTTTATGGACGTCGATTATAAATTATCTGTCTTTTTTGGTTTTAGATGATAGTTCTATGCTGGGCTTGCCGCTGCGTTGGCTTCACTCGTGAACTTTGAAATACATGTTTTGGTAAGGTTAAAATTGACTTAAATTAACTTATAATTGAGTTATAATTATAGCCAATTATAGATATCAATACATTATCCATGCATACTGGGGGTCAATAACCTGTCTCGACAATATTTTCATTGCCACATAAAACATGATAAAAACATTCAAATGATACGTATATAGAAGTCGTAACAATTGTAGGGACTGCAGAAATTACAAAACGTGGGTATCGTAAAAACTATGCAATGAATACTCGGATCAACCAACGTCCTACTTGAGCAGTTTCCAAAATATTTTATGTTTTCGTTCATGATGATGAAAGTTCAAGTCATTAACATGCACAAGTTGGCAGTAAAGGGTTCAATAGCTACATGTTTGTTTGTGTGTCCCCTCGAAAGAAAGAAAAAGGAACCCTTATAACTATGTATTTCCTTTTAATTGTTCTAATTTATATAAGATCAACGGACTTTGGATTATTTTTATTTGCTGTTGTAAATAAAAAGAATCCTAATACCTTATAAAAAATGTACAAACCAACAGACAGACAACAGAGTGATCTTAAAAAGTTAAAATTTATTGAACTGGAAAAACAATGTCCTCTTTAACAGCGTGTAATGTATTGAAACATGTATTTCAGCTGCACTTTAAATTTTATTTTTGTGCAAAATGGTTGGATGATATTACCTACTCATCCACTGCACGCAAGTGCTATTTGTACTTGGCTAGTATTTCTATAAGAAAAATGTCGAAATTAAGACTATTGATTATAATATTATTAATATGATTTCTACACTTATAAAAAATGATCTTCTAAAGTGTTTGTGTACTTACTTAATGAACTCAATATTTTTCTTGACAACGCATGATGATCTAAATTGTTATCTTTTACGAGTATACGACAGTAAACAATTTTGTACTGTCAATTATATAGTTACGTAAGTACTATTTGAATTCGTCCAAAATGAATTCTTAGTTAGGAGTACAAGGAAACAGCCATACCTACTTTAAATGCCAGTCTTTAAAAATGAAAATTTTCTAGTTGGATGCTTTCGCCATTATATACATACATACTTACTACAAATCGCCCTTTCATGAATAAAATACTATACGAATTTTAGCGAAAGTTCATTGTAATCTGAAGAAACATGTGAACTTAGAAAGGATTTTTAGAACTTCATCATATTTATCAACTAAATTACACGACAGCAACTGGTGAAGCCCAAGCCGCGGGGAACTGCACTAAATAACTAAAATAGTATTTTGATTGAGCGAAACCTAAAATTTTGCGAAAATAGGCTTTAAGTACCCAAGACGAAGACGAAGAATTAGAAAGGATTGTTCTAAATTTAATCCTCAAAGGGGAATTGACTTTTTAAATAAAATCAAATAAACGAACACGTGTCTCTTGCTTTTTAAAAAACCAACCTCCAAGGGGATCAGATTATATTATTATATATTTACGTTTGGAAACGATGTAATTATTTTAAAGTTTTTATGAACGGTAAATTATTAACCGTCCATAAAAACTTTAAAATAATTTTACCATACAGTGACTTAAATCAGACTTTGGTACACGAGCAAATACTTACTGTGTTTCAGGGTTTTTGAAAAGCTAACCCTGAGGAGTGAAGAATGCTATAAATCAATACGGATATCATTTTGATAGTTTTAAAGGCCGATGTAAACAACGACCTTAAAAAATTCCACACCTTATCTACCATTTAAATAACAGTTTATAAAAATATGCGTAAATATCGAAATACAAGCAGACGTAGTAGCTTATATAAACTAGAATTTTAAATAATCATAACAGACGTGAAAGCTAAACAAAAAGAATCCACTAATTAATTGATTAAAATAATACATTCGTATGAATAAAACACAAATAAATACTGAATGATGTCGGCTGATACGAAACAGTATGTTGTATTCAAATTTAGGGGTGTTGGTTTAGTGGAATGATAGATACCAGTTGATATGACGGCCGTTCACACTGTGTCGGGAGGAAGTGCGTGTTCCTTGTATCACTGTATCAGTACTGTTCGGAGCTTCACACTGTGCACTCCAATCTCAACGACACCAGTCGACATGCGCTTCACAATTCTACTTTTAGTACTCACCTGCATCCAATGTAAGTACCCAACATATTACAAATATTACCATTTTGTAAACGCCCGCCGCGAATTCAATTACTGCGAATTATTTTATATCGCATGGGCATCGATAAATTCTTTGTGTGCAATGCAAGTAGTACCTACATTATAACAAAGTAGGTATTGATTAAATAAATGGTAGGTTTCGACTAAATAGTTTAACATAAATTGATTAAATATTATCGCGATGTACGAGTATTGTCAGTGTCGATGAGTAAGATTATTAGGTTTAATAATAATGTTACAATTTATTAATTTACTGCGATGCGCCTCGATTTTGAACAGGTCCTGAAAATAATAAACACAAAAAAAAACAAATCAGCCAAAAAGGTGGAGTATTGATTCTAACCAAAAAAAGATATAGTATTGAGTACACACTAAGTTTATTATAATAACCACAACAAGAGACAAAACACAATCTTGATACCAACCAATAACTCTTGAACTTGAATTAGTAAAGAATGAGACGCATTGTATCACTCACAATGATCAAACTTACGTTATCATAGCATAAACAAGATACCATTTTATAAAATGTTCATAACACTTCACTTCTTCTTCTTTATTCCGAAAATAATATTCCGAAATAGAATAAACCGCCAAAACTTCACTCAAACTCAAAATTTCTAAATCATTTAGATCACATACATGATACGTATGAACGAAAGACAAAGCCAAAAAGGTATCAGCAATTTTTTCTAACGCCAGATCGCTGGCTGACATGATTGAGCTTTGAGAAGAACTGGCAAGAAACTCACTGCGAACTTTGACAGAGTCAAACTTTTCTCGTGTTGTTTTTTCTCAAAAATTAGGCAAGTTTTTTATGAATTTATTCAAAACTGTGGTTCACAATTAGCTCATACTCCAAAATGCGTTTATGATAACGGAAATGTTAATATACTTTATAGGGTAGTATTCAATTAAGAGGTTGTAGATGAGTTATAACCAAAAAGTCAATACGCGGGATTATTTATTCTAGAAAAATAAATTGTTCCATGTAAAAAAGTGTCTATGTTCAGTAAAATGTATGGAGAAGGCGTATCGGAACATGCACCTTAATTATATTCTACCACATTCACACAGCGCCATCTAGTCTCAAATTAAGCATTTATATTTGCTTGTGTTATGGGTACTAAACAACTGATATACTACTTAAATACATTTTTTTTTTGTAAATACATACATATTATAGATAAATTACACCGAGACACAGAACAAACCTTCATGCATATGACACAAAGATTTGTCCTGGGTGTGGATGGAACCCACGACCTTCGACTTAGCAGTCAGGGTCACTAACCACTAGACCAACTACAGGCCAGTCAATTTTAAAATATATTTTCTTATTATCAGTGGTATTAGCTGTAACTTCATTTAAGCTGTATTATACAACAGTTATTTTTATTAATTTAATTGGTTTTATAAAAACAGACATTGATTTCGGCCCGAGTATAAAAAACCCGTGGGTCGTAAGAGGCGAAGGCGACTAAGGGATTAAGTAACCTTCTGCAGACAAGAGCACTGCGAGAAAAGGAAAACTCGAAACAATCCCTATACCAACCCGTCTGACCAGCGTGGTATAGAGTAGGCTAAATTCCCTCCACACTCTTTGGAGGAGACCCGTGCCCTGATTGGAGTTTATGGGTTAACATGATGATGATGACGATAAAAAAAAACGAGCTGGCGAAATATAGGTGTGGCAAAATCTTTCCACGAGGATTTGTATTTGGGAGGAGTAATGTAAGGAGGTCATGTTTTAAAGGTGCTATAATAAGTTTGTTTGGGGCAAACAGGGCAGATAACGTTATTTTTAGTTCCGTTCGTACTTAGGAAACGTATTTAATATTATAGTTTAAATATAAAAATGAATTGCTGTCGGTTAGCCTCGTTAATACTCAAGAACGGCTAGATCGATTTGCCATTTTGATTTTTAAATATTTATAGAAACGATCACTTACGAATAAAATTCCAGGCCAATTTTATTCGGTAAGAAAAGATGGATAAATTATGTGGGAAAACAACGATTTTTTTTTCTTTTTTTCTTTCTTTTCTTAATCGTACTTATATAAAAATGCGTAAGTATGTGAGAATGGATGTTTGTTGCGCTTTCACAAAATAACCACTATAGTCTATACTACGCTACGGTATGAAGACTATCTAGCTAGTCGAATAAATTCAGAGTTTCCCCATGGGCACTTTACTACACGAGTCTTCATGTATGACGTGTATGAATAGAAGAAATATTTTGCATAAACAGTAAGAAATATTTTGCACAAAAAATTGTACAATAATTTCTTGTAATTATTATTCGTGATTAAATTTAAATACATAACATAATGTATATATTTGTTATCTCCATTTGATTCCCTTTATTTTGATAACATAGGAGCACTTTATAATGGGCTTATTATAAATTTAATGGTCATCATAAAGACATTCAATTCGAATACTGTTTTTTCAATGATAAATTTCGTTTTAGTATATTATGCCTCAGCCTAATCGAACCAAATATTTTTATCGCTTCTTTTTTTAATGAGATAAACTTTGGCGTTAACACTAAATTATTTGGACAAATAGTTTAATCAAAATTCATTCACTTGTTTTATCGTAAAATAACACGCATCCAGACATCCATCTTAATAAATATTCGTATTTAAATTACTACGTAAGGCTTAATATGGTTGTTATTACTCAACTAGGTACCGGAGGAAAAGCGTAACGTTTTTAGAACATCCCTATGCATGTTACAAATGTTTAAATTGAGGTGCTATTTATTGTGTGTGGTGACGATACCGAAAAAAAAACTTCCAATTGCGTAGTGAACTTAAGGGTGGTCTTAAAATAAAATAGAACTTAGTACCATTTCGTTGAACTCACTGTTTAAATGTCTGTCTTGTTTGCCCTAAGTAATGTTTGTCGAAATATCGTTCCAATGAATATAGTGTTATTGCTAAAAGCACAGAATAAATAATAGTACCTACTACGTCTAAGAGTGGTTACAGATAGGCATTTAATTTTAAAATCGCTCGTATTTTGAACTCATTACATTCGCACATGGTAGAAAAGAGGCATTAATAGACACCAAAAAAAGAATATTTACAAAAAAAGCAGTGTTTTAAACGCCGACGTGAAGGTGTCTTATGAACGTTTCATGCGTTGTTACCCACACACCGCAGGAAACGTTCATAAGACACACACGCTGAAACATATAATATATTATATTTAGAGGTCATAGTAACACACGTTACGAATTACGATCAAAGTAATGTTTTTAAAATATATTTGTATCCGGTGTTTGAAATCTATAGTAATATATTAAAGCTGAAGATTTTGTTTGTTTGGTAGGACAGCGCAGTATGGCATAATTTGGTTTTTTTTTCGCCGAATTGTGCATGATAACACTCTTCGCAGGGACTATTTGACATTAAAAAAAGTGAATACTAATAGTTTAGATTTAACTGATTTTGATTGGTATAACTATTGGCACTACATAACTTAAAAAAATCTATTTATTAATTGGTTTTACAAGACATCTTAGCCTTTGAGTTCAGTGAAGTAGTTTGTAAATTTTCTGGTAAGTTTGTATTTTTTTTTTGTTAATTTATTATTTTCTTTTCTAAGGCAAGCAAGTTTATGTTATTAGATACAAAATTTGTATGGTTTACTGTTATAAAATAGTTTTTAGTCTGAATTTATAACTGTAAGTTTTCCTTTTAGAATAAAATATAGTGAGATTTACCAACATAATGAGCGTTTGCTCAATCTGCGGCGCTTAGGTACCTACCCCGCCCTCAAGACCATTCTAACAACTTTCATGTGTTGTGTGGTTAAAATCCATCTAACCGTTTAATCTGTACGTGCGAAAGTAATTGACATACACATATGTTTGAATAACATAATTTCTCTTTCCTTAGGCAATCGGGTAAAAATAGGTCAGCTTTTTAGCACAAGGCCAGAACTAATATTGCATTAATGGCAGCTCTATTTGGTCTGTAAATGCACAGATGTACCTATTCATTGTATCGGGGTGTAAGTAGGTCACAGTGCACTCATAGATGACCCGGCTGTCATGTCAGATTCAATTGGATCTGAGTAATTTAGATCAATTAGATCGTAAGGATATGATTGCATCTCGTGTGAATTGTGATTGATAATGCAACAAATACTAGTTCAAAATGCAAAACGGACACATAGGGGAGGAGAGGGTTCCATCCTACCTACTACAGCTGGTACCTACTATTCATTTGTCAATGATTGTGACTTGATTGCTGCAGAGGCACTGACTTGATTTGATGTTGGTGCATCTTACATAATTCGGAATAACCATGCAGGGCTTGAATATAACAATAAATAACTAATATATTTATAAATAAATAACGCTCTTTAAATGTGAACGCACAGTTATCCGACCCGAACGTGTCTAACGAATCGAAGTCAAGAAGGCCTCGCACACATATCCGCACCGAAGGAATCGACCATAATCGTTTCTATTTCTTTATACCCTGTCACACTGTCATTACCTGTGAATTCTGATGGATTTCCTGACGAGATTTTGACGATTTTTTGTCGAAACTTGAAGATAAAAAAGTCAAAAGCTATAGGTAGGATACCTCCCGTTGACCTATAATCTTGAAATTTCTGTCAAGTTGCACAAGTAAAGGAAAAAATTCGAAAACCGTAGGTACTCGTGTAGTTATATCACTGAAACCTCAGTGCGCGAGTCCGACTCGCACTTGGCCGGTTTTCTCTATAAACCTTGATAGTCAATAGTTATCGAACATTGCTATAAGTATACATCATCATCATTATCATTTCAGCCTTTTGCAGTCCACTGCTGAACATAGGCCTCTCCTAACACTCGGTCGTCCGCCTTCAGCATCCAGTCAGATCCAGCTTCCTTTTTTTAACAAATAAAATAAAAAAAATGAAGTATTATTTATTAATAATGAAATTAAATTATTAGTATTCGATAAGATAGATTTATTACAAATTTACTTCTCGACATGAGAAGTTTTCGCATAAACAAATTTGATTCGACTTCATCATTCATCATTCGATAGATGGCAATTAATCTTTATCTTTATATTTTTGTCTCTAGTGATTTTTAATACAGTTATGAATAGAGAATGAATAGACTGAATTTACGATGATTTACTCTGTCATGCAAAAGTTACGAGATTTTCTGAAATTTGACACGACAGGTTTTTACTACTTATTACATTTACTATAAAATTATAAACTTAATAATATTAAAATTATAATTCTCACAATTTACATTATATACTTACGTAGTGACGGCGTGGGCTTGCGAGACTGACCAAAAACACAATGGCTGCAAAATATATGGAGCTACGTGCACCTGCGGGTTGGGCTGCAGGAACGAGTTCATCTACAGAACTAGACGGGCATGCCTAAACGCTCTTAGAGGTAAATTGAGATACCACATGATACTACTACACCAGCAACGCTTGCATCAATGTTGATGATAACTATAACATAATGATTAAAATTAGTTGCATTAAGAACTTTTTTAAAGTCAGACCTCGGAAATAATAGCCAAATAGCCAGATGAGTTGGACATAGGGCTAATTGAAACTTTAGACTTTTTTATTTATTTTGTGTCTGCGTGAAAGTAATCAAATTTTGCTCCCGGACAATTGATTTACTGAGATTTTTTTTTGCATAAAAAATATATAGATCGGATGATATTTTTATTTTACGATAAAATATTTTTATTTTAACTGTCTACCTACTAAGGTGAAGCGTATTTTCTGTTAAAGTTCCTAAAATAAATAAACTCCATCTTGATATACCTGTTTTACACTTAGTTTAGGTATATGGTAAGATCCCAAAGCCCCGAGAAGTTACAAATTTCGTGATACATAAAATATATCTAAGAGTTGCTATTTTGCTATTATGAACAATAAACGTATACCTATTTGCTCGGTTGGGTCGATGTTGGCTAGTTCTCTGGTACCAAGGGTTACAAATACCTTCGTAAAATATTACTAAGTACGGATACCACCAACTAAAACAAATATCAATATCAGAAAATTAAATAACGTTTGAGGGCCCTGGGATCTTGGTCTAGTATGTTGATGACACGGGGCACTCCTTACAAGAATACAGTCGAGTATCATTGCTATTGATCTGGTCACCATTTAATATCCATGCCCCGTCGCGTCGCCGTTATTGACATCAAATTAACTCTTTAAGGAATAACAGGTCATATTGTCAATTTAAAGCGAAATTTTCCTCGATTTTAAATTTCTTTTATTCCAACAGAGAGGAGTACGAATGTATGCAACCGTCTGCCCTGTTTACGAGGTAATTGTATTCAAACGGTACAAGATCCCGGTTTCACTTGCAAATGTGAAGGCACTGGATTTTATGGCCAACGTTGTGAAAAAGGTATTATGTTTATTTTTGGTACAATAATGAATTTTGAAGATCAGAAGTTAACCTTAAATATTAAGGATCACTTCTGAATGTAATTACTTACATACTTAATGTATATGATATTAATAAAAGTTATTTTCTAGCATGTCCTACATCGCCGGTTCATGGATTGATCTTCCCCCACGAGTGCATTGTCATTTGAAACGTAAAAATACCAGAGCCACAATCAATTATTTATTTAGTCTTGTTAAATCCTTTATTTAGCTAGTTGATGCATATTAATATTATTTGTTTAATAGTAGAGATAAGTGTATGTTTTTGACAATTTATTATTTAATAAACTGATTAAACTACACCTACTTTGTTTTTATTTTTAGGGTTCCGTACCTCAAAAGGAAAAAACTAAACCCTTATAGGATCACTCCGTTGTCCCGTCTGTCTGTTTGTCCGTCTGTCAAGAATATTTTTCTCAAAAACGCATGGAGGTATAAAGCTGAAATTAATATCTTAAACTCGGGTCTGCAAACACTCGGGGTTAAAATATAAATCAATATTCTATGATAACGCAATCAAAAGATACAGGCGTTTATGCTCCATTTTAGTCCATTTTCTGGACGATAAAAAAAGTCAGAGTAGGTACTTCCCGTTGACCTAGAATCATGAAAATTGCCAAATTTCATCAAGTTGCACAAGTAAAGGAAAATATCCGAAAACCGATATGGTGTAGTTATATCTAAATGATAAGCCTAAAATAATTGAGTAAGAGTGAGAGTTTATTCCGGACTGACGTTATTTAAACACCTACCTAATTTATTTATTGTAACTTATAGCTATCTTGTGGCCAAATTTTCGACTCGACCGACTCTCACTGGAAAAAAAGGGTTATTTTTTTTCAAACCACTCAGAAGTAGGAGCCCCGCGAGAAAGGGCCCCGGCGACCTATGCGCGATAGCTAAACTTAACACCCCCTTATTCAGAGCAATCCGACTCGAACTGGTTAGGTTAGGGTTATTTTTTTTTCAAACCACCCAGACCTTAGTACGACTGCTGAGCACAAGCTATCAAATAATAAAAAAAGTCGAAGCTCCATACAAATTCCGTCCCAAATTTTTTTTTGAAACCTGCCTAAGTATATTATTCGTTATTAAAAAAAAAGGTGTAATTTTTAGTGCTCCCCCTTTAGTTACACTTTGAACTAGAAAACCGTTACACGTACCAGTCAAGTAACTTAGCCTAGAAGAAATTTTAATGGTAGGTATGTCTGATTGACCTATTAGGTACTATTTATACTGAAAAAAGAAGAAAATAAGCGAAAGAATAATGTCCTTCTTTCTTCCAAGCTTTGTGTGAGACTAGAAAATAAACTAAGGTAAGTAATTCAAATCTGAAATAGTTTAACCAATTCAGCATTGAATTATGAGTAAACATATCGACAGAAACCTATAACAATCTCAGAGAAGACCAGACTGACGTCATGAGATACGGGATACCAGTTTATACAAAATTTCGTTTGACATCAACGTTCGGTGGACAACCAAAAATCGTTAAGCAGGAGCTGTCAAAGATACTAAATAGCCCCGCTGGCTCTGTGTAAATCATAAACACTTTCTTTAACTTTTGCTAGGTCAGAAATATTATAAACACAACTGTGAATCGGTGCAATGCCAATTTGCAACGCCGTAAACTGCGACGAAAATTGTTGCGATGTTATCAAGATAGGTTTCCCCCTATTCCACTCTAATCCATTAACCTGATCCATCAATGGATCTGATTCTACTTTTTGTTCCACTATAATCCATTAATGGATCTGTTTTTACTGTTTGTTCCACTATAATCCATTAATGGATCTGTTTCTACTGTTTGTTCCTCGCGACTTTTTCAGTAAGTATGAATAATTTTGTATATCCATGCCAAATTATAGCTTTCCGGTACTAAGAGTCTCTGAGCTTAGGTGTCGACAGATGGACTAGTTAGGGTATAAAAGTTCCTTGAGGCCGACAGACATATTGTCACAGATTAGATAATAGTTAATATTGTCGAAGCAATAGGGCTTTTTGTTGACAACGAAACTCTAAAAACTGGATAATTTCAAAAGTGAAGCCAAACCATAGATTTAGTATGTGTAGGTACAGCGCGCGGAGTTTAAGTCTATGAGCCAAACGCAATAAAACGAAACTGCCAAAGAGAAATAAATTATGATGTCACAATAAGGCCGTGTTAGTTTCATTGTCAATGAATTGTTGAATATTTTAAATTTCTCTCTTTAACATTAGCTACCTATCACTGAGAAGTTGGAGATTTTCCGATACAAATATTAAAGTAGGCTGAGAATATTCTCAACTTACAAAAAACTAACAATTCAAAATGAGCACGCCGTGGAGAATGGCAGGACTGAAGTAAGATTACCTTTATTACTTAAATTTTTCAACTATAATGATATCTAGGGATAGCAACTATATCACCCGTATCAATGATATGAGGGCTTAACCCATGCCTAACTTCGTTCCGACTATATTTTTATAGTGTAAAAATCACTACTATCAATACAAGGCCCTGTTTCGACATACCTATATGTATATTGCATTCATCGATTTTTTTTCTTTTTGTTCATTGCAGTACTATTTATTGCGTTTAAGAAATTGATAGATGTAGATTTTCATGGTCCTGTGTTTTGTCGGCTATAGCCGTCATCGGCGCTCACTGCATGTTTGTGCTTAACAGCCGACACGTTGGCGCTCAAGAGGGCAGTGATGTTAACCTTTTCACCGCCACGTCAAATCGGTATCGACGTGCCTTGAGCGCCTAGCTTTTAAAATACAGTACATTTTTGACGTGCCATGCCGTCATTGGCGTGGTGAGCAGTTTCATTTTACGTGTATAGACGTCTCTGGCGTTCAAAGGGTTAATTCTTATTAACATAAAACGTCATTTGTTATAGCTACGTGAACTACTCCATGATAGCAGCGAGGGTGTTAAGGACCTCAGTCAAGGGTGGACCAAGGGGAGAAGAAGCCCTCAAACGTAGCCAGTCTATTATTAAATGCTCTTTCTGGGAAGCCGGATCTGTTTTGCGTTAGTAATAAGTATTTGTTTATAAAATTAACCGAAGCTTTCATGTTCAAGTAATTTGGACGACCATATACCTACTCCTGAAAGCCTAGATTGTATATTTTATTAAATCACAGAAATCAATCAACGCTTTAATCCATAATCTGGCAAGCTATAATAATATTCATCATTAACTGTGGCAAAGGGCCTTAGTCTGTAGTAGTAGTAGGTCTGTATCAGACATTAAAATATTTTATAATTTCTCATGATCGCCATTCTTTTATAACCTTTTAGTTCTGGGATCGGCTCTTTTAATTATTACATTTTATTTCAGCGGAGGGAACAAAACCCAAATCTGAAAAAACTGCTTGACACATGTTCATACTTACTTTTAATTTTTTGGTCGTTGGCTGGTTATTGTCATAATTTGAAATAATAAAAAATATACGAAGTTATAACGAGTTTAACTATCTTACTTTGATGGCGACCGTTTAGACGATACGATACGCCTTAAAACGAAGGCTGATCAAAATATTGGCCAGATTCCACCAAAGCAAGGAGATGACACAGAACATATTCCAGATTGTTAGGAGTGCCCCCTTAAAAGTATTTATACATTCCCAAGCGCCGTAGCAGGATTATTACTACTGACTGATTTCATTTAAGAAGGCAAGCCCTTCCACAGCGGTGCAAATAATAAAACAATAATGATTTAAGAAATTTATTGAATTAATAGCACAATCTTAAATACCTAGCGGTTACTATACAACTACATAATCAGTCAAATTTTGGTATGTAATCGGTACCTATAGGTATTTTCTAAACTGTCTTCATATTACAATTAAAACGATGTATGTGTGACTGTTCAAGATTTTAGTTTTGATTCTCATGATAATTTAATCATGATACTTTTTTATTTTATCATATCTTAGAGACAATATTACTTATTGAAATTGCTTAATCTATAATATTGAAAGTCACAAAATGTCATCAATAGGACTAATTGTTATATACTGGCAGGAAGGGAACGCTCTCGGTAGCGAAAACTCGTGGTGTGCTGATGATTGTATCAGGCCACTAAATCGAAAATGCAATTATTTAGATTATTGAAGTTACTGACCCAACAAAAGTAAAAAAAAAATTTAATAAGAAATATTTGTACCTCTGTCCGTTCAGGGCGTGATGTTATTTTATCTGTATTAAAATTTCTTTTTTACACTGACACTGAGTATGAGAACAAAATCAGCTGATTGAGGCGTTGGAAAGTCAATGACCCGTACTTCCTGCGCCTACAGCTGCGTATGCACTACTGTGATCGGTAACCCGGCGCTAAGTGTTGTAGGTACCGAGAAAATTCTTCTACCAGTATAATACATAGTTATCGATACAACCATCTACAACTGACAATATAAAACACAAAAATAATTAATACATTTTCTACGTAACACATCGTAAACAATGCATTGTCTTTATATGCTGTCAAAAATGGCGAGAACAAAGTTTATCTTTAAACTACATTAAACCCGCGGTAATCAGAAAAACTATATTTGACGGGTTATATTTTCTTTACTTTTTGTTTTTGAGAAAAAGGAAACGACGGGGACATGTAATCCGCAGAGGCATCGGTCAGGAAGAAAACAGGGGAATGCTTTGTATGAAAACCGTATGCCCGTATTCCCTCTTAAGATAGGGGCCGGATTACCGCGGGTCTACTGTATTTCTTACAAAATAGGTATACATTTTTAAGTATTTGTCTGTGGTTCAATCGGGCATCCTTATTTTCTCCGTGATCCTACTAATTCAAAATCACTAGCTGTGTGTGCTATTGTTTTCACGGGAAATTCGTTTGACTCGTAGTCCAACTAGCTCTAAAATTTTTTATTAAAGGTAATTTCTATGTAGTATTTTACACACTGCACTACATATCTATTGAATTTTATATCATAGACAAATGATTATAACAAAGGCTTATGTCAAAGGGAACACAATTAAAGTAGTCCCACTGGGACCACGGAGATACTCGAATATATTTTAACATCATATGAAAACACTGGCCCGCCATCATGTCATAAGTTACGGGTAGAATTTTATCCCGTAAGTCATATAAATTTGAACAATTTAAATAATCTTAAATTATGTTACCTTTTTCCCACTATAAACGCAATATGCGTTTATTAATACGAAATTTTTAATTAATTTGATAGATTCATTTTACATTTTGCTTTGTTTTCTTACCGCTAAAGTTACGCCGCCCTCACTATTAGCATAATTTACAATACTTGCACCACTATAAATTGTACAAAAGTGATTTATGAGCATGATAATCTTTAAATCAGTTTGGTTTCAACATAATCATTTGTACCCATTATTAGAATTATATAATATCGTTTCAAATCAGGCACCAATGGATTACGAATTAAATAATGATGTTATACAAAAAAAAACTCAAAGTACACCTAAATAAACTTACATTAATGCATTTAAAACTTACTCTATATAGACTAAAGTTATATTTTCAGAAAAATTCATGAATATATTCTTATTCTTAATTAAGATAATGAATTATAAAAAAATATATATTTATTTAAAATGTATGCATGCTTTATAAAAATATATATTTCTTAACGCTTTCTTTTTTAATTTTCTTTTAACGATTTAATAAATATATCGTCGTCTTAAAAAGGTTACCGTGAGTTATATAAACGGCCGTCGGCATCGTCAGGATAGTATTAATGACAAATTCACAGAATAATTACAATCAGCGCTTTTTTGCCCATGGTCCTACTGCGTGGTTCTACTGGTCGATCCATGGGCAATTTTTTTTGTCCGTGGTTCTATCAATCTAACCATGGGTAAATCAAATTACCCGTAGCCCTATCGATAGGACTATGGACACCTTTTTTTGCGCCTATCACTTTGCGTTTTAATTTATTTAAGCAAAAGTAGCAACCCTAATTTCCCCTTTTTATTGAGGGTTGGCACTGTCCTTGTCGTGACCACCTCTCATCTCCACGGCCACACGAGGAGAACCAGCGAGAAATGGGAGTGATAAGGAAAGAATTTGAAGCGTCGGCAACATACTTTCGATGTCTTTGGTGCTGCAAGCTACGGCAACTGCTTATCATCTGACGGGCCGTAAGCCTGATGCCGTATAAAAAAGAAAAACAGCATATTTTGTAAATATGTTCGGTTGATGAATGATAGAGTATAATCAGAAGACAGATGACTAAATCTAAACATGCAGTTTAAGTCGAAGGAATTCCGATTCAGGACAACTTCTGCCGTATCTATTAGTTAATAAAATTTGTCAGTTAGGGTAATTATGTAGGATATGTCAAACCAAACGAAGGGGAACAAATAAAGTGTGAGTATTATGGAATTTTTAGAAGTTATCCTTGCCCATTAAACTGCAATTCTGGCTGACTAAACTATTTTTATACACACATTTTATATATCACATAGAAATATCATAATATTAATGTATTAGAAACTAACCAGTTTCACTAGATATAGGTACTTATACATTATTTTATCGTAATTTTCGTGTTGGTAACCATATTTAATATATATGTATAATAAAATTTGAAAGCATTTCATTCACGTGCAAAAATAGCAATACAATATCGAGGCTATACTGCACAAACCTGCAAATCTACATTTTTAGCAATACAACTTTTTTTTTTAAATTTGATTTCTATATCGGTATAACCGACTCAGCGCTACTTACTATAAATCTTGTGACTACCAAATTAACATTTATATATTAAATTTATAGCATTTCTATTAGGGTGATGAAGTTTTAAAAAGCAGTAACTCCAAACTAACTTGATTGCAGTTTGCTTTATAAATTATTTAAAATAGTAGTTTCATAGAATAAGATATATATAGAGGTTTTCTACGTAAGCAAAATATAATAAAAGAATAATATAAATGAAATTTCATTCGTCGCAAGATGTCGTTATGACTCGCTTAGTGAATAGCTGTCTCATTGTATGTTGATAAGTAACCCTAAAACCTTGCAAGATGATCATAATGTCGGATGGACGATTCCTTTGACAATTTGTTGTTTTATATTTCCTAATATCGGAAACTCAAAATCTAATAAATTTTACACTCTATAGTTCTGAACACCACATTCAGAACTATCGAGTGTAAAATTGCGGCCACATTACAACGGTAGTATCTACCGCAAATTTTCTTTCTTTGTGTAATATAACCAAGTATCCTTTAGGTTCTATTTAGTTAAGGGTTGACAGCTTAACTATAGGCAATCCTATTTACCTATTGCTCGTCATTTTCCGAGTAGATTCTCTCAGCCTCTGTGTCGACGACTTGGCTCTCAGAATCGTCGGCAGGCTCCGGTTGTCGCGGCCAGCACCATGGGATCACACCGTTGTACATGCACATACCGAAAATTAGCACACTGAAGCCAATCAGGTGCTGCCAATGGAAGTCCTGCCACCTTACTGCTAGAGATACCATCCAGATCACGAAGGTTCTGGAATTTTTGAATAAAAGTGTATTTAAAATGTTTTTTTGCCGAATGGCAAAGTACATGCAAAACATGATGTCAATCATACAGATTTCCTAGGATCAATTCTAAGGATACATCTGCTCCAACAACTCGTATTTGACCGGTGTATGGCCTAAACCCTCTTAGCTCTGTTAACAGGGGAAGTTGTCGTTCTCAACCTGATGGATAGAAGAGAGAAGATCCTTGCCTTTGTGTGTTATTATGTTGATATTATTATGAGTATTAATAAGCGTTCCTGGTTTAGACTAACGGTGTCGTAATTGAAAATTGCTCATCATTTATGTAACCGCTTATCATCAGGCGGACCGTACGTATGTTTGCAACCGTCGTGGTTAAATATTATTTTACTATCTTTTCGTCCTCTAGCGGGCGTTTTTTGAACTTATAAATTTGTCATTTTCACTCCTAAAGTAGATTATTATCTAGATCATTTTAAAGTAATTAGGTCAGTTTCGCATATTTTTTGCAGTTGTGTCAGTGTCGCTCCAAATGAGCGATGTGTAGATTACAATACAAATGATATACATGGTGTTACAATTTTGAAAGCACTACATGTTATGCCGATGAGGGCGTACAAATATAATAATAATAATAGGTAACTAAAATTTAAAAACTAATAATTATTATGTATACTTAAAACTAATTTATAATTTATCATTAAAAATCAATTGTACTATAGTAACATTTCACACATAATTTTTTTTTATACTTTAGATGTTTGATGTCGTTTGGAATTTTATTATATATTTTAGGAGCCCTACATATAGTACTTTTGTGCAACAATGCAGTTTTAGATGTATGGATACATAAATCATTACTGCGTCGATCTTCTTCTAGAAGAAGAAGAAGATTGCGTCGATTTCGGACACATACATCCGACAACCGTGGGAACAGATGCAGATTATTCTTAACAAACAATGCGACTTCTAATATGTATAGAGATGGCAGTGTGAGGATTTTGTGTTTTATAAACATAGGCTTATAGATGAAATTCCGAGGTTGACCCTTTTTTTGGCTAATTTGACTGTGTTCATGATCATCATGCGGCCAGAGCTCATTAGCGAGTGAAATGGATTTAAAGGGTACGCAACGCGCATGTTATGCTTTTGTTTTTAGAGGCGCCCACAGGGTATGGTAACAGCTTACCAGCAGAGGGACTATAAGCTTAAATAGAAGTCAAAATTTAGTTACCTTATTGAATCAAGCACCATTCTCGTAGTGGCGGACTGGTCTTTCGTGACGCTGATGCCGGCGAAGTTGAAGAACGCGATAGATATAACTGTGCCTAACGTCGCTACCAAGAGCAGTGAGTTGTTACCTGGAATATAGTAATATAGTTCCACATTTTAATATCGAAAATAACGAAACCACCGCAGCTGTTGAAGCCAAAACGGATACTTTTAACAAGTAGTTAAAAGTAAGTAATTACTATGACAAATAAGTTTTGATGAGAAAACTATTTATTATTTAATTTATTTCAATAGTACCGAATGGTAATTAATAGATTGGGAGTCCTCTTCAAGTAAAATCAGATCTTGAACTCAATGGTATACCTTCGTTTTATAACAGAGTTCCCATGGCCACCTTCCAATTCCATCATCATATCAGTTCCATTATATAAAGATATTGCATTGTCATCGAATTTATATATAAATGCAAAATTTCATCTCATCTATTAATCACACACATTTAATTTGTCTCATGTGGGAATCGAACCCACGTCACTCGGTGCGGCGATGTTAGTGGCGAGGCGACCACCTTAACACTTAAGTCGCGGTGGCAGTCGTTAACCGGACATATCGCCAGACGCCGGCTGTTACCGAGAATTTCAAGACAAAAATCCATTTTGACCCGTCCCGGGAATCGTACCCGGGCCTCTTGCGCAGCAGTATATTTTTTACAACTAGAACACATTGTTTTTCACAGCTTTTATAAGCTTGTGAGATCTAGACAAATGATAAACATACATAATATATATTTCAAAATACATACATATTATGACTGGCCTGTTGGCATAGTGGTTAATGACCCTGACTGCTAAGCTGGAGATCGTGGGTTCATTCCCAACCCAGGACAAATCTTTGTGTGATGAGCATAAAGGTTTATTCTGTGTCTGGGTGTAATCTTTCTATATTAAGTATGTATTTAAAAAAAATGTATTTAAGTAGTATATCAGTTGTTTAGTACCCATAACACAAGCAAATATAATTGTTTAATTTGGGACTAGATGGCGCTGTGTGTATGTGGTGGAATATTTATTTATTTATTATAGATAGAAAAAACCCAAACTCCGAAATAAACGTTTGCAGATCATAATAATATTTATTCCGACCCGGGGATTGAACCCGGGACCTCAAAACCGCAACCGTAATCACTACCACTGCGCCGGCGGCGAGCACGTTCATGTATATATTAGCGTACAAACTGATTGATCAACGTATCGCATTACCCCACGTACCACCCCATATGTTGTCCCACGGTTTTAGATTATACAGCGTTAGCAGATAAACAGAGTACTGACGATTATTTACAGCAGGTATTGCATCAGATAACAACTTACAGTTTAAACAGTATTACCTACTGGACTGTGAGAAACAAATTTATTGTGAAGTCTCTACCAATAAAGTGAGACCTTATTTAACAGAAGATTTTAGGTTAATAGCTTTCCATTCTGTACATGACCTCAGTCATCCTGGTATTAAATGTACTAAACAAATGGTTAAGCAAAAATTTTTTTGGCCAAATATGGACAGAGATATTACCCAGTGGGCCAGAGCATGTTCTATATGTCAAAAAGTTAAAGTCAGTAGGCATACAGTTTCAGGTGTAGGTACTTTTGAACAGGTTGATCGTTTTCAACATTTACATATCGACATTGTCGGACCATTAACGATTACACCGGAAGGGTATAGATATTGCGTCACGCTGATAGATCGTGCTTCGGGTTGGGCAGAAGCTGTGCCTGTCCAAAATATTACGGCGGAAATTATAGCTAGAGTAGTATTTGAGAGTTGGATCTCACGATTTGGCTGCCCTGTGAAGCTTACCAGCGACCAGGGTACACAATTCGAGAGTGATTTATTTAATAACCTCATGAAGTATTTAGGTATAAACAAATTTAAAACTACTCCTTATCATCCACAAAGCAACGGCATGATAGAACGTTGGCATAGAGCACTTAAAGTGGCTCTTATGGCACGTTTGGAATGCAACAAATCCTGGGTAGACGAGCTTCCCATTGTGTTGCTAGGACTGCGTACAGCTACTAGATGTGACAGCGGAGTGAGCGCAGCGGAATTAACCTACGGTAAACCGATTCGGATTATTTCGGGCGGCACAAAATCGCTCGCTGTGGCGGTAATTAGGTGAGGCCTATGTTCAACAGTGGACGTCATTGGGCTGATATGATGATGATGATGAAACCGATTCGATTGCCGGGTGATTTCTACGATGAAACCAAGGTAAGTATGTCGGACTCGGAATATTTACAGTTGCTTAGGGACACTATAAGTAGACTAAAACCTCGACCCACAAGTCATGGTAATTCACGTACATTATTCGTATCTAAAGATTTAAATACTTGTAAAAGTGTATGGGTTAGGAACGAATTAATGAGGAAGTCGCTACAGCCACCATATGACGGTCCATATTGTGTTATAAAGAGACAAGGAAAGACTTTTACTATTAAGATAGATGGTAAGGAAAAATGTATATCAATAGATAGGCTAAAACCTGCCTATATAATTAATGTAGATAATAGTAGTAATAACGTGAGTTCAAAGTTATATGTCACAAATAATAGTTTTATTAAATTTAATAATAATGAGGACACTTCTAGCAAAGATTTATTTCGTAAGTCAACGCGAAGTGGCCGAGTTATCAAAACACCGATACGATTCGCATAGTTAAGTCACTATGAGTAGCATGATGCAAATGTACTTTATAACAGATGTTAATTAAGCATTATTGTGACATGATTACTTTTATGTTGTGTTGATATAGCATAGGTATTCTAATAAATTTGTGAATTAAATAAATGTAGTATATTTTACATTCTTGCAACTTATCATAACTGTAACCTAATTAAATTGTCTCATACACACTTTACATTGTTAATATAAATTAAACGTAGTTAAATATTTTATTATTGTAAGTTCTTTCATGAGACAAGTATCATCGTAATATAATGGGTTCGACTCAGACTAAAGAAGAGCATAACTCGAGCAATAGTCTCATTGCTCAAACAGTCACTAATAATTTCAATCAAAAACTGGACTATATAGTTTTTGTTATAATTGCTATGATAATACTCTTATCAATGGCAATTGCATACATAGTGTGGAGGCGCTGTATATATACATACATATAGGCGCTGTACAGCAAAGTCTTGGGTGCGTAAACAAGTACTCAACAGTAACCCAAGTGCGGTAACCGTGCAACCAGTACCACAGCACCAGGCAACAACAGCTAGTGCATACTGATGTGTTGTGAATTTGTGATTGTGTTTTTGTGTTTTCTATCCGTATTGTAATTTAGTGTGATGTCAATTTTATTCTTCTTTCTTTAAAAAGGGGGGAATGGTGTAGGGACACAGTTGTGTATGTAGGAGTGCATAGAGGCGACTGCGAACGCCACGTAAGTGATGGACTTTAGTCGCAAATAAACGCAGTCAAGTGAACACGTATATTACTTTATTTAACCAATGCACTTAGGTGACCTTATTAAGTAATTCCCTTAATACCTAAATACTTCCTTCACATATAATCCTAAATGCACAAAATCGCTCGTTGTGGCGGAAATTAGGTGAGGCCTATGTTCAACAGTGGACGTCATTGGGCTGATATGATGATGATGTATTATTTTCAAATACTTTTACTTGTATCTGTCTGTGTTACCGTGGCTCCTAAACAGCTATGCCAATTCTGTTTTATTTGTTTATAAAATTATAATAAATAGTCAATACTCAATCATTTATTGCTTCTATAATGTACAAATAGGTGGTAGGTATAATGTAGGTTAGACCCTGTTGGGCGCAGCACAATAATTAGGAGAGAGGAGGAGGGCTAGATTTTAAATTAAAGGAATCAAATTTAATTTTCAGTAGGTCTAAAATAATACCTATGTATGTAATGAAATTATTGTACGTTGTAGATATATTATATACCTATCATGTTAGTTCTAATTTTCCACATTAACATGATAAAGTTTATTTGTGATAAAATTATGTGAACTTGTGAACTTAAATTAATGTAATTTTCCACAATTACAATTAATTAATTGTTAGTTGTTTGGTGGCAACTAACAAGTAATTAATTGTTAATTGCAATTAAAATTTGCTTCACACTGCGAATGTATTGTTAGTGACAATAAAACCTAAAGGTAAAAAAATAAATTATGCAAATATAGTCCTTACCTATTTGCACAAGGCCGTCGATAGCATCTTCTACGGTCCCTCTGGCATTATTATCGAAGTGTGGCGGCGCGGGGATCCAATAGAACACGACGAGAAGCATCGACAGCACCGAGAAACCGAACACGCCTTCCCACCCCACGGCTTGCAGAGGAGGTATGTTCAAACCTAACAAAACAAAATTGTCGGTCACAACTCTGGTCAAATGTGATGGTAGCCGAATTATTACTATAATTTATTTATCTATACTAACACTAATATTATTAAGACGAAGAGTTTGTTTGTTTGGTTGAATATGCTAATCCCAGGAACTACTGAAACGAATTGAAATATGTTTTGTTTTGGATAGCCTATATTTCGAGGCAGGCTATAGGCTTTATAACATCACGCTACGATTAATAGGCTGAGTAATGGCCAAACAAAGATCCACCAGATCAAAGCCCCCACAGAACAGAGGTAGTATTCTGTGTACATTGTATTGTTTATGATAGAAATCGTAAGGGTATATCTGATGCACCAATCGGAGAGGTGACGCTTGACAGCAATGGGTTAATATCTACTTTAACTAAACAAATTAATAAAATGGAAGTGTCTGTTTCTAATATCAAAATAACAACTTTTTAAAGTAGGCATAAGAAAGTATGTACTTTACTTATACTTATAACAAAAACGCACTTAGTGAAATTTTTGTCTGTCTATTTGTCTGAGGTAAACTTCGAAAAAACTGAACCGATTTCGACGGAACTTTTACTGCCAGATAGTTAATGTCACAAAGAGTAACTAAGGCCACTATGAAATCGCATGCGAACGAAGTTGCGGACACAGGTAGTTATTAATATTATTATTTTGTTAATCAGATCCCTGATGCTGAATTGTCGAAACGGTTCCCGTCCGGTTAAGTCAGTATAATGACTATATATAAAAAACATATAGATCAACAAAATATTTCATCTTAATCAATTTTAAATTTTCTATACGATAACCTACTTCTACCATTATCTAACTGTAAATACACCTTGGTTTTAGATTCACAAAGGTATACAACGAAGCTTGCCAACAGTTCACAATGAGAGTTCAGAATGCTCTTTATAACCAGGGGCGTTGCTATCGCCGTATCCATGATACAGAGCCCGCAGCCTCGCACACTGCAGGGGTCGAAATAAAAAATCTTTACCCTCCATTAGGGACTTATTAGGGCTTCGCCCAATTCGCAGGACCCATTTTTTATTAATAGACATTTACAACATTTTATATTAATTAGGAGGTGGTTGCAAGACAACTTATAAGAAGTCGGTACCCCTAGAGTAGCGATCAATGCGAGAGTTTATAAATAAATCTGAAATATATACCATGCCTCAGGGTCGAATAACATCAACATAATTGGTGCGGTATACAATGGCGTTACAATTACGTAAAGGAATAGCTGCTATTGTCGTAGTGACTTTGACCTTTTTAATATATTTATCTTGAACAATCTCACTTACGATGTCTTTTTCAACAATATTCAATAGATCAGTTATGCTCTCAATAACTATGGCCAGACAATAAGATGTTTCTAGATTGGTTTCTGAGATTACACAACACTATACGTATATAGATTGCTTTGCTTCATATTTAGCTACATTGCATCGTTCGAATTTACTAGATGTTAGTAGATTATATTTTTCATTGTATTTATTCCCATCGAGAGATTCTCTTTAAATTTTATATAAACATAACAAGTAACAATTAACATTCAAGAGCCACGAAGCCTTATCTAATACAATGTTTTATTACTACATGCGATGCTTTAAGAAAAATATTTGCCTTGTGCACTAAAACCTACGTAAGAAGTTAATCGCTTCACCAAAGATTATAGCTTTGTGAAACAATCCTGCCGTTACAAAACGATATTATTAAAGAAATATTGTACGCTTTCATATTTATATTTTTCTACAAGAGCACTATTTCAATAGTAGGCATGCGGGACACGATAACAAATTGTATTGATATTAATACAACACGAGGAATGGGAGAAGATTGTGTTGATAGTTCTATTTAAGTACTATATATATTTACTTTTGTCATTTATGAGCAAGGTCCGCAGGCCGCAAGTAAACATCCGGAGTCCGCGTGGAACGGCTCGAAAATTAGTCTGTACGACTTGGGCTACCTTACCATTTGTACAACGAACGAACTACCCCCTATTTCATTATTAATTTATTTAAAACTAATATGAAAGAACTTACCTGCAACATATTTTTCCTCGTAGACCATCTGACAGGCTGATACAACTTGGGCCACGATGATGAGAAGATCGCCCGTGATCAGACTGTTCCTGCCCTTCGACTCACCTGTGGCCTGGTACAACGCATCTGTAACACCCACTATCACTAGACCTATGATTACATTACCTGAAACAAAAATGAAACTATAACTATTTGTACTCTCTGTTATAAACGATTTATAAATCTTAATATATAATAGTTCCGTGTTTAATCAAAAATCATTCTCGTTTATAAATGTTTGTTAGTTTATTCATTCAAAAAACAGAATTTAAATAAAACCAATTTTTCTTATTATCTTTATATTCCAGTTGATACATATTTATGTAAATATTACAAGAAAAATAAAACGATATTTCTAAGTAGCACATTTTTTTTGTAACCACCAAAAAGCCCGACCGCATTAAATTTCTTTGCTAAACATTATGCTTGACATTAGTACAGAATTTTTTTCCGAATTAGGTATGCCTGTATTAAATCATGAAACTTGACAATTTGTAAAAAAATCTCGTACCCTGCAAGATTGGTCTTTCTTACAATTTGAGACAAGATTTTTTATTTCCATCCATCTATCAAAATAAAATAAAATATTTTCATTGGAAAATTTACTAGAATGTTTGTTTAGTTGGGTGATAAGAAGTTGGGTATAATTATCAATTCAGCTCAACACCCGTGTTACATTTGATTATAATTATAGTATCGCTATTAGTTTTCATTAGACACATTAGGTATAATTTTATTAATATATTTCCTCCATATTTTTTTGAAAACGAGTAGTATGATATTGTATAACACAAACATGAGTATAGAATATCCACTAAAATAGATTACTATTGATCCGTACATATACTCGTACACGTGTCCCTAATGAAATCAAAGCTTTATCTTGTAATGAGGAGGGTGGGTGGACTTGCCTCTGACATTGTCAATTGCTTCGAAAAAAACATCATAATTAAGTAAGATGCTTCAATAAACTGTGGGAAATGTACATTATTTAAAAAATAACCGAATGAAATATTATTTAAGAGTTCCTTTCATAAATAGCTAGCTGTCCCAGCGAACTTTATACGATATACCACATAAATAGGCAACGTAGCACGAACTTTTGACAACTACTTTCCTCTGGTCGTATCGTAGGTATTGAGATCACGAACTCAATTTTGCTTAAGGCAAACCTCGGATATCTGGCGTTAAATACGTTAGTATTTCAGTTTTGAGCATAGTATTTTGTCACTATGTGATTAAGTTACGGTACTATTAATATAGACACTAAAAAAAGTAGTAACTATAATGTTGTGTTAATGTTTAGTAAACATGAGGGTGGAACATCTCGACATTACGCAAATAGGTCACACTGATCGAGATTACATGAATATTAAATGTATTAGGTACCTACACTTGATTACACCCTGCCAAAATATATTAACAACTTAGAACCGGGTGCCAAAATTTCACGCCGCGACCTTATAATATATTGAAAACACAATTTCATCTTTTATTGGAAAAGCGTTTTTGTTAAAGTGGTAAGTATTGGAATTGATGTCAAGTAATAGAGAAATTTTGGTTATTAATTATTCCATTATCGGTTTTTTTATATTAATTGGAAGTAAATTGTCATGTCCTATTCACACACATAGTTAATAAAATTAATTATAGATTGTCACTCTTGTTGGCATTCAATCAACAATATAATATGTATGTAAGTAGTGGAACTACTGTTGTCTAACTTATATTAATGGCTAACTAGCCTATGTTAATTACTGACTATTTGTTCCCAAATAAATAAAATAAAAATCAATAAAATCCGAGTCCAAAACCAATCATCTCCACGCGCAACCATCCATCACCAACCAAAAACTAAATAATTTCATAATTATGGTTGGTTACGTCATTACTCATACGTGTACATGTACAGCGCTCCGCTTTATGAAATCTAATTTGTACATTTTATAGATTTAATTTTTGTACATAAATTTGCCCTTTTTAGCACCTCGCTCTCACGCTATGAAGTCAGTTTACAGCCAAAAGGGCTGTAACTGCAATCATAAAACTTAGCTCACAGTTCTATTTTATAATCTAGGCGGGCAATGTTTTAAATTGACCTCTAAAAAGGGAAAAGGGTGTAAGGAGTTAAGGGATCCTAGGTTTCTAGACTTCCCCCCTTTAGTTAAGAATCTAAAAATCGTAGGATATTGGCAAAAAATTATATTTTTTGAAAATATAGATAAAATTATGTACCTATATATTATGCATAAGTACAATGTAAGTTGTTAATGTTCAGAAACTATATTATGATATCAACTTGCATCAGGGTCAAGTGAATCATACATACACATATACTATGTTTACTCAGTCCGTATTCCTTTAAACAAATTATTATGATTCATTTAATTTTGCTTGACTACAGAACTTTGACATGAGTTCTTGTTACCGTCTAGAAATGCCGCCTGCTCTGCTGGTGAATATAACAAGGATTACATTGTACAGATCGAATTTTATTTTATAAATAGACAAGCAGAGCGCACAATGCCTATCGTAGTTTCATCACCAGCACATCAGCCCAATGGCGCCTATTACTGTACATAGGCCACACCTAATTTCCGCCACTGCGAGCGGTTTTGTGCCGCGTGCAACCAACGGCCACCCGCAACCTTTACCAGGTCGTCGTTCCATCTGCGCTTTCCAATATCGTAGTTTAATTTCTCTTATTTTGAGAGTGCTACAAGCAGTGTTGGGCAAATTTTAATTACAGTTAACAATAAATTATCAATTGCTTGTTGTAGAAAAAAAATTAAGTAATTTTCCACAATTACAATAAATTAATTAAACACGCTTACAAATTTTATCGTGAAATTTGTAAGCGTGTTTCTGAGGTATCGCATGATCCAAGGGCTGGCGTCTACCTGGGGCAACGCATTAGCCTTGCCATCCAACGCGGTAATGTGGCTAGCCTTTTGGGTACGTTTCCTCAGGAATCTGATCTTAATCAGATATTCTATTTATAGGAATTCCCTGTAAATAGAGTATCTGGTTCTTTTTTCTTTTAATAGGTTAGCTGTGTATGTTTTTAAGTTATGTGTAAATATTATACTTAAATATAATCTGTCAATTTATAAACAACATAAATTAATTGTTAGTTATTTGGTGCCTATTAATATGCAATTAATTGTTAATTGTAATTAAAATGTGCCCTACACTGGCTACAAGTATTTGAACGTAGAGCCATCAGGGAAATCTTGTGTTCTCTCATTCTGTTCCGACACAGTAGTCTCACACATCTCTCTATCAGATTGCCCAATATTGAACACGAAATAATTATTATGTCCGTGCCCTATCTCTCCGATCTGTCTTAACTTAGCTTGCTTAGCAACTAATGCGGATTTATTAACACTACACGTTATTATCCGTTTAGTTAGTCCTTAATCCATCATTAATGATACATAATGTCACTAGCCCATCACAACCCGTGGGTGTCGTAAAAGGCGACTAAGCACTGAAAGAAAAGGAAAATGAAAAACAAACCATATTGCAACCCGTCTGACCAGCGTGGTATAGTAGGCTAAATTCCCTCCACATTTTTTGGAGGAGAGCCGTGCCCAGCAGTGGGACGTTTATGGGTTGAAATGATGATGACACGTTATTATACCACATTTCTTGCCAGTTCTTCTCATAGCTCCACCCCATTAGCGTATAGGTCTTTGGCAAATATGTTGACACAATTTTTTTTGATAACCGGTTATATTCTTAATTTCTGACTTTCATATGAGTTAGTTTGTAACCTATTGAATAAACGAAATTTTATTCATACCTATAGGCAGAGGTACAGAATCACATCAGGCCTATATTACGCCCATTATGTTAGGTCCAACGAGATAAGGGGCAAGATTAATCATTAAGCGGGCCCATTTGCAAACGAAGGGCTGGTCCTGAAAATTTTAATACAGGCAAGCCGACTTTTTCCAATCCGGGAATTGATTCCCGGATTGGAAAAAGTCGGCTTGCCTGTGTATATGACTGCAAGTTATGTCTCGGGTTCAAACCCGAGACATAACTTGCAGTCATCGTCACACTTCCACTGTGCCACCAACGCATTGTACATATACGCCATTTTCCCCGAAGGGGCAAGCAGAGGTGCTTCACACGCACATTTCATCAACTAAGTTATATCCCATGTAATAATGGGAGAATCTATTGCAATCAACCGAACACATTTGTTTTCAAACTTCTAGCTGGATGTGAAAATTTTAGGCTAGAAAAACCCAATTATCAACAACCCATTAATTTCCCACTGCTGGGCTCGGGTCTCCTCTCTTCTATCTAGTGAGCTGAGAGGGTTTAGGCCATATAATCCACAGACGCTGACCTAATATGGGTTGGTGGATCAGACATACCCTTAGAATTTTTTCTAGGGTGGGTTTCCTCACGATGTTTTTCTTTGCCGTTAGCAGATGTTAAGTCACTTGACTAATACATATAAATTCCACAAAGTGAAATCCATTTGGTACTGCTGGTCGGAATCGAACTGTGACGGCATAATTTGCATGTCAGTCATCCATTCACAACATCGCTTTATTAAAACCCAATACCATTTTGGAATCGAACCCGGGACGTGTTTCACAGCAGTCGTAGGTATATACTTCACGATGCACTACCAAGGCTAATTACTATATATCATTATTTTGCAGTGACAAAGAAAATCTGACTTGTAATCTAGGTCACTAGTTTCTCTCTAGATCTGTGTCAATGTGTACTAGTTTGCGTGTATTACGCACACTAGCACAGATTGTGGGACGTTTATTAATTTTTGTTTTAGTGACAGGGGGTCACAATACATGTACAAATAGTATTATGAACTCTATAAAACGGAATGAGACAGCACGATCTTAAATATTCGCTCAAAGGGGAGACGGATTGTATGTGTGTAATTGTGTATAGATCAATCTGTGTAACATGCAATTTATTACAGAGGTAGAGGTCAGGGGGACACGCATACTAACAAATATGATACATAGGGGCGTAACCAAGGGTGACACAGGATGCTAGATCACAGACGAGATGCATGCAGACAGTACGAGATGGAGCGATGCAGTTTAATTTGGACCCGCAAAACATCAAAAGCGAACCTCACACCAAGCGGGTGGAAAGGTGTGTCTAAAAGTGGGTGGTTTGGGTGGCAAACTGCAGCCATCATGTTAGTGGGGTTATTTAATTGGGTATTCATTAATGGAACTGCATCTGCGTAATATAAGGTGGACCCGGGAGTTGTAGATTCACCTAGCAACAGACGAGGAATCAAAATGACCAAGACTTTTATCGAACGAATCAATAACGGTAACAATAGCACACAAATATCCATGATAGGCATATTTTCCTTAGTAACGTTTATTGTTTCACTCATGATTACGGCAAAAAACCTATCTCTGTTCTGTGATTACGGCATTGGTAATGTAAACAATACATCAACACATTTTCTAGTAGGTGTAATTATTTATTACACATAACAGAACAATTATTTGGCATAAAGCAGTTGCATTATAGTCTGGTATTAGCATTAGGCACGCGGTCGTCGGCGATAGAAATAGCTTACAATACAAACTAAAGATAGATGATGAAAAATTTTTTTTGTATTAGTAGCTTACAATATAAGTTTTGGCGAATATGTGTACGTTAACAATAGGTCGTTATTATTCAAACTTTAAACGTTTCTTTAATGGAGATGAAATGCAGAAGAAATGCATGCACTTATGTAGTTAGTATGTAGTAACGTTTTAACCGATTTAAGTACTATTTTCTAAATTATTCGGGAGTGCCCATACTGGAATATAAAGTTGATATGTTGAATATTTTCGCTAGAAGAAGAAATCGTCACAAATTCCATTAAATTACATAGTTCAATACATTGTTTGGGTTGAATTGGTTTCAGCCCTTATTGTAGACCAAATGCATATTATTATTACTTCAAAATGTTTTAAGATAATGCGATGAACCCGCTTTGTTATCAGTCAACGAAAGTAGCATCCCACACATCTTCCACAGAACGTATCGCCGCCCCGGCGGCGGCGTCGCGTCGGGACGGTTGCCATCGCTACGCATCCGACCTATTTTTCCTTAGAATTACTTATATCGTAATCAAGGTACATATCAACCTATTCAAGCGAACACCGACAAATCACACAAAAAGTTGACATGTAAAACCGCCTTAATGAAAAAAAGTTTCTTTGGTAAAATCAAACGTATGCCACTTCATAAATTTAAGAAATCACTTCAAAAACTTACTTATTAATACGAGTAAATGCTACTACAGTGTAGATGAGTTTTTAAATGACAACTCATTTTAGGATTAATTTATTATTATGTTTTGGTGGCAATGTCTAATCCACATTGCCAATTAATTAGTTCATAAGTTATTTCTGTTTTAAAAAAAAGTTTAGTTTTATAATTTCTTATAAAAAACTTAGTTACTTTATAAGTTCTAAGCTATTTACCTAATAGTAGTAATATACAGATAAACAAAAATTCGAAAAATTCGTATTTTCACGTCTGTGGGTCTAAAAAAAACCCCATATAAGTTTTTCTTCAATTTCTATAATCTAAATAATATACAAACATCGACCTATTATTTAAAATTTATACATTAATAAACTGTACCTAGTCGTTTTTAATTCAATTTTTTTTTTATTAATTTTAATTTGACTGTGAGACAATTGTAATTTAATTTATTAGATATTGTCTCAATAAAAAAAATTATGTAATGTTGGGTTTGGTTTCATTTAAAGTTTTATTTTCTTCATATAAGGCCATTTAAATAAAACTTTAAGTGAATAAAATTCTTTTACTATTAATTTAGTCTGATCAGATTCTATCATGGAGATATTATTCGCCAGATTGCAAATTTACAAGTCAGGAAATATGAGCTTAGGAGTGTAAGGTACTATACCAAATATGGCTTACTACGTATATATTTCATAGGTTTCGTCGATTTGACATTCTTTTATATTTATAACAAAGCACGTACGTTACATATCCTATATATTAAAAAATGTTGAGTGTGCAAAATACATAAAATGAGTAATCGTTCTAATGGTGCAGGGTAAGTATGTGTTATTGATATTAAACCTAGTAGTGTCATAGTCAAAATGGAATTCTCATAGTTTCGACGTTGTTTTAACCGATTTAAAAAGGAGGTTATATGATATAGGTATGGTAAGCAGTTAAAATTTTTACAATATTTTCTTTTTGTGACGATTTTTATATTTTTTTGGGAAGTAGACATTAAAATATTTTTTTATTAAAATTATTATTTATATTTATAATATCGCTGAAATTTACAAGAAAATAATAATTACAACTTCAACTAAACTAATAAATAAAAATAATATAATATGGGAAAAATAAGAAACAGAAATTAAAATGCGTCTTAAAATTCCTTCGCATCACTGATGTTGTAAATTATTATATTCTATTGTTTTAAAATCATCAACTCAGCCTATAGTGCAAATATTTATTTCAAAAATAAATTTGGGGATATTTGTAAACCAATCTAGACTATCGTTTTTTGTACATTATTCAGTGAAATGATTTAAGTCACTTGTTGCATCTACACTTACCAATTTGTATATGCAGGGTTGCGGAACTATCATAGCCGATATAATAACGACTAGTTTGGCTTTGAATAAATACATACTCGTCTTGTGACGAAGTCAGTAAGAAAAAGTAACTATATACACATCAGTTTTTATGTAATAGAGCTACGCATCAGAGAGCAAAATATTGAGTATATTTTGCACTTCGCCACCTTTCACATACAACGGAAATTAAAGAATCAAAGAGGAATTATACTGCACGGATGGAGCGCTGTGTTAGAGCCGCCACATACAGTTATAGAAATAGAAAAGGTTTCATGCTGCATGCTGTTTGTAATGACAATGTAGTTTAAGTTGTAAATATTATTTTCTTTTAAGACATGATTTATATAATAAGAAATAATTATAGAACACAATATATTTTAAATGAAATAAAAATGAACCAAATTCTGATCCGAATCGCAGGGTCAGGCTGGATTTAAGCCAAATACGTACACTGGACGTAAACTGTTAGGCCTATGTCTACCTAACAGTTTACGTCCTACGGCTGATATGACGATGAAGATGATGATAATGAAGTATATAATAAAAGTTTAATACTCACATATGCCGAGCCACTCTCGCTTGATGATCCGACGATCTAAGAAAGTCATGGACATCACAGCGACGAACACGATGATAGAGCCCCGGAACATTTGGAAGCTGCTCACGTACGTCAGCGTTAGACCGATATACATTATCGATGTTCCGATCTGTTTAAACAAATATCTTGTTGGTTGTATATTGTTAATTACGTAATATAGTGTAAGGACGACTTTTCAGTATAGAAAAATAGGAAAAATTTTAGGGATTCACATATTGCGCGAGTTCATATTATACCTACATTGCTAGTCTACATAGAAATAGGCGCGATAAGTTCGTGCCATTGAGCTTTAAACTTACGAACCAGCTAAGTTTGTTTGTTTCATAAAGCTAATGTAAAAAAAAAAAGTAGGTGTGTTTCTACGATAATTTTCGACTCGTGTTTCTATTGTAATTCTTGGTAAATTATATTCTTATATTATATAATTTCTTTATTATTGCTAGATGTACTCTTTAGCTGATTACTATGACCTAGGTGAGGTCTACTAAGTACTACTTTGTAAATATACAAAAAGTGCACGCGTAGCCAGTCCAAAATGAACTCAGTTTTCAGATTTGAGTTTTTTTATTTTATTTAAGCGAAGACGAAGCCCCTTTACATTTATGGCCCCGTTTAATCGATACAACTGATATAGCGGTAGCTACGCCGGTTTATTTACCTTAATTATAGAAATTATAAATTCTCACATTATGTAAAATTACATTTTTATTATTTATTGGGCTAGTAGTTTTCAGCGGCTTCTTTGCTACCTCGACCAGTATTGATATATTGTAGCGCTCGTTATTTATAGCTCTCTGTTGAGTCCAGTAGAATCAAGGAATTTCCAGATTTTCAATTTGTAGGATGACTGTTAAATTATATGAATAAATAATATGAAAGTAAAGTAAAAACAAATCTGCTGGTTAGTAATAATTTTTGATGACCTCGTTATCGATACATGTTCGAAGGGAGAGACTCTTTGGTCAAACCATACATTTTGTAGGACAAATATTTTTTCGAATAAGAGATAGATAATTATCATCAGATATAAAAAAAACCCAGTAAGTAATACATTTTTGAGAATCATTAAATCAACATATTTAATCCCTGCTACCCCTATTACCTACCACAATCAGAGTTTTCGTAAAAGAAATTGTTGGGAGTCTCATCAAAATGAAGTTACTCACGGAAAATTAGCTTGATAGTAATCAAGTGAAAAAATAGACCGTGGATACCGGACTAATACCATACTGTTTGACGAAAACAAATTAAAGTTGATAGAAATAAGTTATTATTAGAATTATATTATAAGTACATACTATTCTTTTTTTTAAATACCATTCTGCGCTATTTCAAACTGTAACCAATTGAAATTGTAAATAATAATGATGATTAAAGAGTGTCCTGAGTTTCTTGCCAAGTTCTACTCAGAGCTCAACCTAGTCAGTGAACTGGCCTTAGGCAAAGTTGCTGACACCTTTTTTTTTGGCTTTGTACGACGTTCATAAGTATCATGTATTTGATCTATAATATATGAAATAAAGATTATGACATTATAATTTGGCCACCCACGAAGTGATTGGTGATAAGGATTTGATGCGAGTTCTATGTAACAGTGAGGATTACACTAATACATTTATAAATATTTATAAATATATTACTAGACATTCAAAGAAATGGACGCTCACACAACTAGACATTCAAAGAAATGGACGTTCACAGAACTGGACATTCAAAGAAATGGGCGTAATAGGAATTTCAAAATACACTGGACGTAACAGTAACTGGACCTAAGAGACCCAAGGGATACCTCACTTAAATAGTTTTTTTTAGGCATATGAAAGTATGTAGGTACGTTACTTTTAGAATTTTTTACGTTATTTTGATTTAAGAAATCATATCAGTGCCGTGAAAAAATAAAAACTATAAAATCAAAGTATTATTATTGAGTATTTTTAGTCTCCGGAACTCAAGAAAAAAATATAAAGTTTTTGAAACAAATATTACTTATTTCTATTACGATTTTATTCCTCAGGCGTCGACGAATCCATGGGGATTTCGGACGTTTCTATACAACGAAACATTATGGTACAGCATATAGCTATCGAATTAAAATATTTAAATGTTTTTCACCACCTTATTTTGCTTAAGTTCAACACAGTCATTACCTTTATTTAAAACTTGCAAAATAAATAAACTGCAAAATCATCTTCATGGGTTTAAAGTTGATTTTGCAAACAAAATATCATGAACAATGCCTGCTACTCTAAATAATATACTAATACAAATATAAATACTGTACTACCACGAACCAATGACATCACGATAATTTTATCAACAGACCTATACACAAAGTAATACAATAGGTATCACGAACTGTAACAGTAAACATTATATGTAAACTATAGCATATATTTACACCGATACTATGTGAGTACGAGCCTGGAACCATCACAATATTATAGTACATACATACAATTCTTAGTATTCTTAAATAACAAAGTCTCAGAACTTGCAACTATATACCTAGGATTATAGTTCCAAACGTACTTACACAGCAGTTAATAACATTATCAATGCGAAATTTATGAGTATTATGTCTTTTTCGATTATATTAGACATTGCAAAACAAATTTATCGGTGCAAACCAATAAAAGTCTCGAAATTCACATCTGTGTTTTGTTATAATTCATACATTTAATAATTTTAATGTACTTATATTTTTACTTATTAACTTTTATATCGCTAGCCAGGTTTTGAAATATGAAATAATACTTATAACCATTCCAGTTCTAATAACATCCTTTTTAGGTACTGTGTCGCGGAGGTCCAAAATAAAAATATTACAAAAACAACATTACAAAAACAGTAAAAAAATATAAAAAAAATACTAAAGTACACCCAGACTCGAAACAAATATGTATCTATGAATCACACAAATATTTGACCACCTGAACGTAGCAATTCAGGCCATGTTAAATATAGGTTAATTCAAATAATATTGATTAAAATTTACTTACTAAGTCGAACATTGCAGCTGGCATCAGTATAAAAGGGTTGAATTTATTATTGCCATTGGTGAGAGAATGACCTCCGGTATTTTTCGTCACGAAGTAAATTATCTTGAACGTCAGAAGACATAGTATTTCGCCCAGAAACATAGTTGTTGCCTAATAACCAAAAAATATCATAAAATAAAGTTTCAACAAAATATCATATAAATATCAACTCTCAAAGACTTATATTCATACAGTTAGAAAGATACGATTTTAAAAATACGACTGGCAATGCCACATACTTGCAAAAATGGGTGATTAAAACTTCTCACAGCACCGTCTGAACCCTTGGACTGCAATTTATCTGCCCATTTCGTACTTAAGGAATTGATAGAACCTGTCACCACCAACATCACTGCTAGGAACTTCGTATACCCTGTCCACGCCATCCTACAACAAATATATAGAGATATACCTACTTGTGTAACTACAAGTCGAAGATGTAAGCCAGATTCAAAGTAGGTGAAGGCTGTGCCTACTCCTCTGTTGGGAAAGAGATGTGCCCAATAAGTATGTATATATTTATGGACTATGCCGTTACAGACACCACAGCCATCAATCAATATTGATTAATCTTTTTTTATTTGATAATGTTATGGATCTAATGATGGGAACCTGAGCATACTGAGGAAACCCTCATAAATACAAGACAGGTAGACAAGAATAGTGTTTCTCAGCCCCCACTCTGTTGTATATTAAATTTATTTTGATGATTCTTTTGTTGTTATTGAGATATAACTACACACTACAGATTGGTAGTGATGGAGCGCAGAGAAAATTGAGGGAAACCCTTGTACATTGTGGACAATATTAGTGGTTCTATTTAATAATAATAATAATAATAATAATATTCTACCACATTCACACAGCGCCATCTAGTCCCAAAGTAAGCAATTATATTTGCTTGTGTTATGGGTACTAAACAACTGATATACTACTTAAATACATTTTTTTTTTTTTGTAAATACATACTTATTATAAATAAATTACACCCAAACACAGAACAAACCCTTATGCTCATCACACAAAGATTTGTCCTGGGTGGGGATCGAACCCACGACCTCCGGTTTAGCAGTCAGGGTCACTAACCACTAGACCAACAGGCCAGTCAAATATTTACTTTTCATAACTTAATCCGGTATTGGTATGTAATCACGATTATACTGTGCTGATGATGATTTAAACCCATGACCGGACTTGAACCCTAGACCCTGCCATTCCGTGTGCAGTGCTCTTCCACCTGAGCTATGCGGGTGGATGTCCCTGAGATCGAATTTATCCATTACCTGTTAACATGATGTCATGACAATGTGTTGCTACTTATCACCGTGGCTCGTTACCTAAACCTACAGACGATATTCCTCCATTGCAGGTAGGTTAATATGGTAAGGAATGTAGCAACTCAATATTTACATAAAATATTAACCAATTTCCTCCAAAAAAAGTTATATAAATAAGTTAAAAAGTAAATGTAAAGAATAAATTGTTATAATTCATCATCATTATCATATCTGCCGCAGAAAGTCCACAGATGGACATTGGCCTCCATATTAACAACATAATAGCTATATTTTATAAATAAGAAACATTATTGACACTAATAAATTTAAATGTTTAGTTGTAGCAAATTTAAGCAGGTATGTACTAAAAACTTGTTTGTTTGTTTTCAAACAAAGAACACGAAATTGACAGATCCTGCAATTATAAATAAATACTAATTCACTAACGCGATGTGCTTTCTTCGAATTATGTAGAATGGAAACATCTAAGACAGAAATAAATAATTTTATCATAACAAACAGTAATTAATTTAGTGTTATTAGTTGGTGAACGTGTTCAATACCTGTAGAAAATGCTTACCTCGATTCTAAATGTTATTTAATAACACTACTGATAAAATAATACAAAATATGTTAAACTAATCAGTACACACAATGTTTTACAAATTAAATACCTTAATTCGATCAGTGAGACAGACACAATGACACAATTAATATTTAAATAGTGACTAGTGAGTGTAAGACTGAATAAGCTTTTTTTTTTAAAACTAAACTAATAGGTAGGTGCTGAGTGCTGAATGAAGTGAGTTGATGTTAGTACTTTTGGCTTACTTTGTTTATTTGGCTCTATATGGTGTTACCAGATTTGAAATTCAGTTTTCTTCCAAGACAAAATTAGAACAAAGGAGCAAATGAAGTTTGGATTCAACACGTGAAATTAGCAACTGTCAATAAAGTTTAAAAAATAAACAATTAACAGTAAAAATATTTTATTTAAGCCCTAGAGCATTAAATTCAAGCTAGAACAGTCAGATTCCAATTTAGATCTTTTTTCTGTTCATTTCTGTTTTTTTAAAGGGAATATGTACTTTATTTAGATATGTACTTTCTTACCCAAAATTACCAATAAACTTAATGTTCTCCAAAAAAATACAGCCAATACTAAAATAAACCTGTCAAGTACGAGTCAGACATGCACACCGAGTGTTCTGTACTATCAGGTAGGTATTATGGCAAAAATAAAATATCAAACTTAATGCATAGTAAACAAATTAAGTTATGCGGCCGGGTATTTTTTGAAATTTAAAAAAAAAGGGTGATTTAGAAATGTTTTAGTTTTCCTGTAATAATTACTTAAACATGTATTGACTGGAATTAATTCACATTTTTCTCATCACAAACTTCAGAGACAAGAGAGGGGTTAGATAGGAACCACACCAAAAGACACACATACACACTGTCATACTCTAAATAAAATTAATTAATTAACAATTTTGAGAAAATTTATTAATCCTTTGTTTATAATCTTGAATCTCAGCATTTATAAATCAATACTGATGATTATTTGATTTTACTTGAGCATAATAATCATACCTACATATGTATTTTCCAAACTGTAGTCCTCAGGTTCGACCTTGACATAGGTAATTAAATTCTAAGCAACTTCTGCTAACTACTTACAGTTGGAAATGAGAACGTCTGTAAGAATTTCCGAATGTGTGTTAATTTTTCATAGATAATTATTTAATAGATTTTGATACAAGTATAAATTAGGTATTGCATAATATTTATTTTATAACTATACCTAAATCCTAATGCCATATAGTAGGTCTTTTGGGTGAAACCTCAGATGAACGGGAGTATTTTTATTTTTAACTAGGTAACTTTTTTATTTTTTAACACCTACTTAATTTATGATTTTATGAAATATTGAAAGTATACGTACCTACCTACTTACCTACCCTACCTATCTACCTACCCTACCTACCTACCTACCCTACCTATCTACTCTACCTACTTACCCTACCTACCTACCTACGACGAACATTTAAAAAAAAGAATTGGCCAAATTGGTCCAGGCGTTGTTGAGTTATGCGAATAAATCACTAATTTATCTATAATTTATGAACTATTACTTGTTGCCGGGGCTTCGCTTCTATCGTTCTTAGTTTGTTCACTGTTCAGCTCCTATTAGCCGTAGCGTGATGTTATATATAGCCTTCCTAGATATATAGGCTATTCAACAATAAAAGAATCTATCAAATGGGACCAGTAATTACTGATATTAGGGCATTCAACCAAACAAAAAAAAAATACTATTAGTTTTATTATGTATGTATAATTTATTATAATATTCTACCAAATTTACACAGCGCCATCTAGTCATAAATTAAGCAATTATATTTGCTTGCGTTATGGGTACTAAACAACTGATATACTACTGAAATACGTTCTAAATACATACATCATCATCATATAAGCCCAATGACGTCCACTGTTGAACATAGGCCTCACCTAATTTCCACCACAGCGAGCGATTTTGTGCCGCCCAATACAATACATACATATTATAGATAAATTACACCCAGACACAGAACAAACCTTTATACTTACCACACAAAGATTTATCCTGGGTGGGGCTCGAACCCACCACCTCCGGTTTAGCAGTCAGGGTCACTAACCACTAGACCATCAGGCCATTCAATATTAATTAATATAGTCAGTATTTAGTAGAATAAATCCAGATAGTTGACTGTCACCGTGGCGCAGTGGTTAAGGTGGTCGCCTCGCCACTACATCGCCGTGCTGGGTGACGTGGGTTCGATTCCCACACGAGACAAATATTTGTGTGATTCATAGATATTTGTTTCTAGTCTGGGTGTACTTTGTGTCCGTTAGTTTCATGTTTGTAAAGCTCCCCGCGACACAAGGCTTGTTCCCTAGTGCGGGCGTTGTCTTTTTAAAGAATTTAAAGAATAGTCTCTATTAAAATTTAAAATTCATAACATATTTACCTACCACTCAGCATTCCGAAGCGTAATTACGTTTCTATAACGCTCAGCAATATTTTTTTAATTAATAACAAGGAGATAATAATGAAATTCAAGTATAGGTAACATATTTTATTTAAAATTTCAAACACTTTCATTAAAGATTTACCATAATTATATTTAAATGCACATTATCTGCACTAGTTATAAACATGTAGGTACAGTAGGTAGGTACATTAAAATATCATATTAAAATAGAGGGCCTATACAACAGCATGTAAGATTTTTAATGATGTTTATTTATACAAATGTTTAAATGTAACAATAAAATTTGACGTCGACTAAGTATATCGATTTATAGAAAAATATGTACTACCAATATTTATAACACAACTAAAAAGACCTAAGTAGTTTTATTTAATAATAAAAATTAAAACATTCAAAATTGCGTTAATTAAGACAGTGCCAAGTCCTCAACCCGTATTTTATAACAAAGAAAAAAATACCTGTTGAACCATTTGCATTGCTATAATTTTTGACAAGTATGTATTTACCTTCTATACAACTGATGATACTGAATAAAACATACATAATTTTTTATTCAGTATCATCCGTCCGTAGGTCCGTGATTATTACAATAAAATTTCCAGGCGAAATACAAGGTCATGATATGTTATGTATTGTAAATAAGTTTTTATTTATTGATGATACTACAAAAAAATATTATTTATTTTTAATTATGTAGGTACCTATTCGAAATATTTTCAAATTCATCCATTTATAAATTGAAATTGTGTATTACCCACTTTTACTACAAAATTTGTAAAGCAAGACCCTGTATGTATTTTGTTTTTCATACAGAAGTTATGCGACGCCGAAGTAGTTAGGTACAGTCAGCAACAAAAGAAGCTGAAAATCTCATCGTAAATTCTTCAATCTTGATTCTGGCACTAGTCTTGTGTAATTTATACAGGTACTTTTAATGCTGACTAGGTAGATAAAGTGAATTGTTTTGTGACTGGAGAACAGAACTATTACAACTTGATGCACAAAATTGGTGACACTACGACGAAGATTAAGCCTTGAAGTGTCACATTTAAATGCTAAAAATTGCATTGAAAATTTGCTTAACGAATTTGATCTCTTGTTTCCTCTTCTCTTCCCTGGTATGCTCCATATGATACATGATCAAGGCCTGCTTCACAAGTTTCAATTCTACTTTATGAGGGCTTTGATTGGGATTCCTTCCGCTCAATCGCATTTTAATCCATTCAATGGTGTGGTGGATGGCAATCTCATGTAGCTCCATCTCAGTTGTGTATACATTATACTCAATTGTAGTCGAGGCCTGTTTTGCTGTTAAATAATTGATGGTATGTTTAAGCAATCTAACTATTTTTTGTATAGTTCTTGGGTCCTCACTCATCGTGTTTCAACGATTACGATTCACGATTACGATTAAAATAAGATAAACTTCAAAATATTACGGAGACGTCTTAACTGTAGATGCTGCCGGTGAATATTGCCGCAACGATCTCATTCAATGACGTTACAAGTGTTACAACTGAAAATAATAAAGAAAAAGAAAATTTTATAAAAATTACCATTACCACAGCTAAAATTACATTTTCTACCAAGTACCTACGTCTTTTATACAAACTCATCTTTACATTGATAAAATTACTTTACTCTTTGTTGTTATGACTTATCCCAAGCAATCTTGATAGGCTGTAATAATAAGATACTACTACTACAAAATCTATAAACGTTTGCAACGACTTATTGTCCGACAAGGCTCTATTTACCGATCATCGTTTCTAGAGGGGCACAAATAGGGTTGCCAACTTTTTTTACACGAAATAAAAAGCATATTTAGGTCTTGGAAGAAAACTAATCAGTATTTTAGAAAAATGAACAGTATTTTATTTATTTAATGATTTAATACACATTTTAGAGCTTCTCGCACAATTTATATTTTTTTAAAAATTTGTTTATTATTTGTTGTTTGTGCTGTCGCGCTGCACTGAGCGCCCTCTGACTAAATAAAACAAAATTGTGCGAGCGTCTAAGTCTAACTCATAAAGTGTTAATTAAGCATTTTGCAGTAGGTAATTTAGGCCAAATTATGAGCTTTTCTAAAGTTTTTATCATTTGTCGCTTGATTCATTTTTCCTACAACTATTTTGAATATATTATGTAATGTGCGTTATGACATTTGATTTTGGCTTAAATGGTACCTACACTACATGGTTTTATCGCCACAAATATAACACACACATTCACAATAATTTAATTCATCTGTAAATACCTAATTCGTTAAGCCCTTAGTTTATTACTTACTTAGCTATAATTTTTTTAAATGAAATAAATGTTAAACTTGTAGGTTGACCACTGGCACTGGGGGTTGAACCATTTTGCTTTCTTCCAGCAAACAACGCATACGGTGCATTTTGTGTCAAACTACATTTATTTCAGTAAAAAAGGCCATATATTTATTAAAACTATTTGGAAAGTTAGAATGTGTATTTACGGTAATTCTGTAATAAATATAACAAAATCTACTCAGTAGTCATTTTCACGATTTTTTTTTCAATAAATTAAACATTAATTCGCTCTCCTTATTAAACTTTCAAAAATGTCGCTTAAGCCCATAGACCTAGGATCCGCGCGCTATGCTTAAGCCACCATGGAACCGATTTCTTTGCCCGTTGTAGTTGAATCTGGTGAAGAGTGAGTTTAGCTGTAGCAACACTTATGACCTCTTGTCAACATAATGTCAAAGTCAAAGTCAAAATTTCTATTATTTCATTCCACGCCCCACAAATCCCACAATCTCGTCGTGCGCCATTTTTTTTTATTGTCAACTGACGTTTCTGCATCGTTGTGATTAGTTTTCGCGGGCGCCAGTTGATTTTCGCATTTTGACTATTTCATGTGGACTATTTTTAAACGTCATACAGGGTAGGTACTGTGTTGTGCTTACTATCCCATTTTCTCGGTGATTATTTTACTTTTATTGCAAAATGTAGTGTAAATCTTCGCGACAGGACGCTATTTTGTATTTTGCATCATTTTCCATGTACTATGAGAAGACTCTGTGTGGTTAAAGTGCTTAAACCGAGATGACCTAAACAGTTTATCTTAGAACAACTTTCAAAGTTGTTTGTTTGCCAAAAACACTGAGAAAAAGTTTATAATATCCAAATCTCTGTCTGATAGGCAGTGCCTATCCTTGTCTTTTCACTGGAGAAGAGATTTTAAGTGGAATACCATTTCGAGAAAATAGCAGTACATAAGCATTTTTATCTGAAGCCATACTGTGTCAGAAGAGGAGTCCCCCGCCCAGCAGTACAGCAAAATTTTGTGAATAAATTAGAATAAACAATGAATATCTGCACTGATTAGAGATTATGTGGTAAAGCTTTATGATATTATATATTTTAAGAGGCTCTTATCAAAGATGGCTTGGAGCCACTAAATAGAGCTAAATCTTGTTTTTATAAATTACTACTTGTTTCATAAAGTTAGTATAGACAATTCTTGCTCTTTTTTTAATATACCATACCATTTAATATACCGATACCAATGATTATTTATAGATTTACTCCCTTTATGTCGAGTCCCGTTATGTCGAGTCTGGAAGTCTATTGTTCTCTAAAGTTTTGATATTTTACGCTTTCTATTACCGTTATGTCGAGTTTGGTGAACAGGTACAGTCAGGATATAAATTAAATCCAGTTTAATTAAAACATTGTTTTATTATTTGTTTTATTAGTTATTTTCAAATATATAATCTTTCTTAATTAATACATATAAATCACAGTATAATGATCAAGTATATAAATAATTCTTATAAAAAATAACTTTCTTAATCTATATACCTAACCATAGTATAATCATCACTAATGGTGCAAATGTAAAACAGGATGTAGTTTTACAGAAAATAATAATTCTTCTAATAAAAGTAACTTTCTTAATCTAAATAAATCACAGTATAATCAGCTCTATAAGTGAAAATGTAAAAAAGGATATAAATATAGAATAATAGGATATTTACAGCAAGTAAATATTTCTTTTTAAAAAATATTTTTCTTTAAATTAGCGTTATGAAATTTACGTTATTCATATCGTTTGTCATCGTGGCAGAGTCACTGGAACAGTTGAGCGAAATATTGCGCAGCCTAGATGGAGCTTCTCGACGTGTTGGTCTCGGCATGAACTTGGATAAAACCAAGATTATGTTCAACGAACATATCATGCCGAGGCCGATTTATGTCGACGGATCGGTTCTCGAAGTTGTTCAAGAGTATGTTTACCTTGGACAAGTTATCTAGCTCAATGCCAGAAGACCAAAATCTTCGACCAATGCGTCCTACCTGTCTACCTGTCCTGACTTACGGTGCCGAGACGTGGTCACTCACTGCAGGACTAGCCCACAAACTGAAAGTTACTCAGCGAGCTATGGAACGAGCTCGGCATCTCTTTGAAGGACAAACTTCGTAACGAGATAATCCGACAAAGGACCAAAGTTACCGACATAGCGCGTAGAATAAGTAAGTTGAAATGGCAGTGGGCTGGTCATATCTGCAGAAGGACCGATGGACGGTGGAGCAAGCGTGTCCTAGAGTGGAGACCGCGACTCGGCAAGCGTAGAGTAGGACGCCCTCCAGCTAGATGGTCCGACGACCTAAAAAAGGTCGCTGGGTCTGACTGGATGCGGAAGGCGGAGGACAGAGTGCTATGACGCGTGTTAGGAGAGGCCTACGTCCAGCAATGGACTGCAATAGGCTGAAATGATGATATTGTTGTATCCAATCTAGGTAATATGTATAATTTAAATAATTAAAAGATAATCACTTATCAATAGGCGTTTAAGACAAATCATTAAATCAATTTTGTTACTTGTAAAATCTTCAACTATTTTATTTATATAATATCAAATAGCCAAGCATTTTTTTTTCTTAGGTTCTGATTGTTGTCGTTATAGACGTTTACCTACTCTATCTTAAACCTAGTTTCTTTAGCCTCATCTCTACGTGTGCTAATGAGGGTGTATAGCGGATTGTACCCTACATTACATATTATTTTAGGTACACCGACAACACGTCTTAATACTGATGTACTTAATTTATGTAAAATCACCAATATGTCATTGAATTTCGGTTAGTCAATTATAGTCTAGAACGTATGACATAGTGCTAGTGCGCGTGTTAGGAGAGTCCTACGTCCAGCAGTGGACTGCAATAGGCTGAAATTGCATATGCATGATGATGACGTATAATAAATAAACTTTTTATGTTAAAAGATACTTTTTCATCTAACTGTACTTCTAAATATGATATTATTAAACTCGACATAAAGGTAATAGAAGCGTGGTAAAGAAACTCGACATAAAGGGAATAGAAACGGGACAGAAAACGTAGACTCGACATAGGGGTAATAGAAGCGAGACAAGGTTTTCGGCTCGACATAACGGGACTCGACATAAAGGGAGTAAATCATTTATATTATAATAGATAAAAATATTAGAAAAATACATATATTATGTACTATCCTTAGGTACTAATGCACACCTAATACACAAATTTAGTAAAGTCCTTGGCATCCAAACAAGTTGACTTAAATATTAATGACATGTTCTTTTTTTAGCCCACTAAGCAGATGGAGGACCTGTCAGTGAAACATTAAAGAACACTGCTGAAACAGTTCTATTTATTGACCAACTGTTTGATAGTATCAATGGAGCTGCATTGTTAACAATTAAAGGAAAACCGCTGAGAACAGTAGTGACGGAGAAATCACCTCATCATCAATTTTGGCAAGATGCTTAATAAACTACAACAAATAAAATGTATAGATTCAAGTGGAAAGAAAAGGTCTGTGCCTACATTAGAAAAATTTGTCACTGCTTTAAAAAGTTATATGAGGCTGTGGCAGGTTTTAAAAAGTCAAAACATAAAAATAATGAGACCAAGATATTTTAATTCGGATCCAATTGAAAACTTTTTTTGCCTAGTAAGGGCGTATAATTATAGAAATAATTATAAAACTGCGACAGCTTCAATTGTACCTTGAAATTATCATTGATAACCAGGATAATCAAGTTCCACAATCCATCATTTATGATCCGGCAGATCAGATTATAAATTTACAAACATTATTTTTTGAAGATGTGAAAGAAGACCCGGTCATCGGAAATCGAACATTATGTTGTAAGGATTGTGGAACAGGCCCCGACGAGAATGCTTAAAAGAGATGATGAGTAAATCACTTATAAAAGGTCTGAAAATTAAACTTAGCCTAACAATTAAAAACTATATGCTTATTGTTAAAGAAATATATTTACTTTTACTCTATTATCTTCTCTGTATCATCATAGGAAATGTTTTGAAGGACTCTTTAAAAAGTTTTCTTACACTGATTGTAAATATTTAATAGTGTATTCACTCTATTATATAAATATGGTAATGTACGCGGACGAAGTCGCGGGCAAAAGCTAGTTTTTATATAAATATAGATTATATTAATTTCAATTTAATAATTGTTACAGAATATTACGAAGTACTTCTGCCTCAGCTAACATTGTACTGTCCCAAACAGACTGATGATGGCGACAGACTGCGACAATGACTCAGTGTGCAAAGGACACCGGAACGCTGCGATTTCGAGGATCGAGGTTCGATTCCCGACACATGTATCCAAAAGCACAAACATCTATTTGAAGAAGATACATATTTGAAAATTCACCTAGTCTATGTCAAAGCTAATAAATTTATGAGATCAGGGAAATAATTGCCATTCAACATAAGTACACTTGCTATTTATAATTATCTGAGGCTTATAGAAAAGTGTTTACTGTGTATATAGTGTTCAAGTTCTTCCATTATATATTTTTTAATATAATCTAAGAAAGTAAGTACCTATGTTTTATTGGATGTATCTATATCTATAAAAGAGGAAAGATTTGTATTTTTGTATGTAACGAGTAAACTGAAAAACTACTGGATCGATTTTAAAAATTCTATTGCCGTTAGAAAGCGACATTATTAAGCTCTCCTCGGCCTGCCTACTAACAAACACGACAAATACATAACGGAACATCTGTCACCAGAATGCAAATCTCTCCACGCAGCAGCTCGTCAGAAAGCAAAGGAATTGAATTTTAAATACGTCTGGGTAAAAAACGGCCGTGTATACAAATGTGACAATATGACCGTGATAACCACATCCATGTTAAAAATTTAGATGTTTAGAAAAAAATTAAATAAATTATTATTATTGTTTCGCTTGTCTCATAATGATCTATTTGGTACCAGTTGTATTGTTTCCATTCCGATTCAAAATATGTTTATTTATTATCAGAATGTCTATAGAATTAGATCTAAGATAAGTGAACTTCACCTAAACGTTCTCAAGAGTGATTATGACATTATATGCCTAACAGAAACCAATCTGAATGACGGTGTATTTGATGTTGAACTATTCGATAATCGTTACAACGTTTTCCGCAGAGATAGGTGTAATACGAGCATAACCAAAACTGAGGGCGGTGGCGTTCTTATAGCTATCAAAAAGCATTTATTCGCTACACGTCAGGAGTCGTGGGACGTGGAGATTGAAGATCTCTGGCTATCTATATTGGAACCTAATACCAACTTAAGAAAACCTTTAAATATATGCGTTTGCTACTTACCACCAGACCTTACTATTCCGCTCATACATAAATTTTATGATAACTGTCAAAGAATTCTACTTGATAACCACAACAATGTTGAGTTCCTAATCGTTGGTGATTTTAATAGTCCTTTAGTTACTTGGACAAACAACCCTGGCAGTTCTCATCTCTGTCAGCCAGTCAGCCACTTGATAATAAGTCAAACATTCTTGTGGAAACATTACTTCTTTGTGATTTATATCAGTTTAATCATATTCCTAACAAAAACAGTCGTTACCTGGATCTTGTTCTATCAACGCTAACTAATATTGAATTACACAGTGCACAGCCATTGACTCGCCTGGATGTGCACTGTGCTTGACGCTGATTTTCATCTGGTACCGTCGTTCCGTGCCGATTAGATGAAATACAAAGAAAATAATAATAATAAACTATACAATAGGTAGGTACAAATTAGATTACACAAAATCAAATTTGATAACCACATAATTATAAAGAAAAATAGAAATAGTTGAAATTGAACTGGTGTGTACGTGTAGAGTTTATAACATTGTGTAAGTAAGTAATACCTAATATAAGTAGATAAAAGAATAATATAACTATATAATTATATGTTCACTAAATTTCTTACTAGGTAGATAATATTATATCCATGCGACAGTTAAATGAAAGACAGATTCGCAATTGTGTTACCTAATTGACGTTGAGTTTCTATTGAATACTTTCGGAGGTATTTCCGTAAACTGTTAACGCTATTTAGTCTACGTATGGCCGGTGGGAGATTGTTCCAGATCTTAGCTGCCGCGTAGCTGAAACTACCCGTAAATCCTGCTGAAGTGTGCTTTGGAATGCAGAGTTGGAGCGCACATCGCCTACTCGTGCCTTCTCTCTGGTTGTTAAGCCAGTTGAGCTTTTCGTACAGATACGATGGCTCTTTGTACTTGATAGTTTAACACCAAAGAGGAGGCACGCCAAGTGTAACTTTCGTTTAACTTCATTTTTTAAATGGAGTGTTGGTTTATAAAAGATGTTACATGAGTTCTAGGTGGTACTGAGAAGCAAAAACGAGCACACGCGTTTTGAACTCTCTGAACGAATCTAGGTACATACGTATGTACAAGTAAAAATTTTACTGTACGTAATAATGTTCTCCGCTCAATACTGAGTGCGTACACTCCAGACAGGACAAGGTGACATTGGAATGACCTCTGAATAAAGCAGACTGGGAGAGTGTATTCGATGAGTACGGGTTAAATTTAGTTATATTTAGTATCATGCAATAAGAATGAGCGTTCATTGTACGATGAGATGGTTGGTGCTATATTAAATTTAGTATCAAGCTTAATGCGTTCCCTGATTGTTACCTGCTATTAAGTAAGTCAGCAACAATCTAGGTTCAACACCACTAATAAATTAGTAACACGCTTTTTTAACAAGTACAAACTAGACAACTGATAAGTACTTAATTTTTTTTTTGTAAATCATGCCTACATAATAATTATAGATACACTGCACCCAGAAACAAGACAAATATTAAAATTGTGCTCATCACACAAAGATTTGTCCTAGGTGAGAATCGAACCCACGAGCTCAGTTTCAGCAGTCAAGGTTACTAACCACTGAGCCACAGAGGCTTCCTGACTTTTTGTCTTTTGTCAAACATTGAGTTATTGTGACGAGAAACAGTGCATAACTTCCCAAACGATGCCCAATCGAGTTCAATTCGGCGGATAACCTCTTTCTTGAAGTTGTGCCTACCTAACTGAGCCGATTAGTTTGTCCTATGTTGTATGTATACGTCAACAACTTCGAGATTAGAGGATTTAGAGGTCCACGTACTAATAAGGGCGAGGGGCTACATGGTCATTAGACATAACTATACAATTTTTTTCCGTATTTTAGTATCTACCCACTTTCCCTACACAGATAATTATTTTATTTACTTACATAGGTACAGCTACTGTGGTGAATTAACTTATGCTTCGATCACTATATTCACTATTCACACTGAGTCGTGAATTAGACGGGGTCAATAACACCAATTACCGAAGCCATCACCCTCTGTCCTTGGCGATTGAGTTAGAGGACGAACGTTTCAAATATTCAGTTTGTTCGTTTTCGTTTCGTGTCTATCATGAGTATGATTATGATCTTAGTACTAAAACCTTCATGGTACTGAGCAATAAAATTGTGACCTAGTAGATAGGCACCGTCAGGCTGCTTGCTTAGATATTTTGAAGACTAGATAGGATGATGATGTGAACATTTTGATTAGTTAGAATGGGAATCTAATTTGAATTTCTGGTTTTTTACATCAATTTTAACTATTATTAAATTATTATATAACGGGTCTACGTCACGTATTATATTTAAGGAATATGAAAATACCTTATTTGTATGCCCGACGTTTCGTTCGAATTACACCGACTGTGGTCACGGGCTGACTGGAGCGGCGGCCGAGCGTCGTTCCTGATGCGTGCGGGTTTCTGCTACTACCCTCACTTTGGTCATTTATATTTATAGTTTTTAAACTGTCGGTACTTCGACACACTACACTAATAACGTCTACACACGGGCCTACTTTGTCATATCGGCGATGTTTACATATTAACATATTAAGTTATGGAAAAGGTATGTCGATGATGTCTTTTGTATAATAAAAGGGGGAAGAACAGAAGTAGAACAATTAGCCATACACTTAAACTCCATACACCCGAACATCCGGTTTACGTTTGAAATGGAGATAGACAGGGCGTTAGCTTTTCTCGATGTAAAAGTTATGGTTAGAGAGAATGGTACCTTAGCACACACCGTTTATCGAAAACCCACACACACGGACAGATATCTTCACGCCACTTCGCATCACCATCCGCGACATTTACAATCCGTTGTAGTATCGCTTACGAATAGAGCACATGATCTTTGCGACCCTGAACATTTAAACAGTGAGCTCACACACGTTACGTAACGTACTAAAGCGTAATGGATATCTGTACAACAACATGCGATGTCCGAAGAGGAAGGCACAAGTACCAGGAGTAAGCAGAGCACCTGCATTCATGCCATATTTAAAAGGAGTTACGGACAAAATTGGAACAGTATTACAAAAGTACTCCATTAAGACTGTATACAATCCGTGCTCTAAAATATCGAGTCTCCTGCGCACTCCAAAGGATGTTATCCCTCTTCAAACACCCGGTGTCTACAAGGTGGATTGCAGCTGTGGTAGTTCCTATATCGGACAAACTAAGCGAACAATAGCGGAAAGGGTCAAGGAACATATCACAGCTGTCAAGAACCGTCAAACTAACAAGTCGGCGATAGCTGAACACTTGCTGGAGTCAGGGTCCAACCACTGGATTGAGTTGCACAGGCCTCAGGTACTCTCCACCGATCGTCACTATTACTCCAGAATAGCACGAGAAGCGGTTGAAATTAAGAAACATAAAAATTTTAACCGGGAGGATGGGTACCGCTTATCAACATCTTGGAATCTAGTCATCAGCAAGTGTAAACATCGCCGATATGACAAAGTAGGCCCGTGTGTAGACGTTATTAGTGTAGTGTGTCGAAGTACCGACAGTTCAAAAACTATAAATATAAATGACCAAAGTGAGGGTAGTAGCAGAAACCCGCACGCATCAGGAACGACCCTCGGCCGCCGCTCCAGTCAGCCCGTGACCACAGTCAGTGTAATTCGACAGAAACGTCGGGCAAACAAATAAGGTATTTTCATATTCCTTAAATATAATACGTGACGTAGACCCGTTATATAATAATTTAATATGTGTACAAGTCGCGAAAGTTTAAAAGATTTTAATTTTAACTATTGTCTAAGCCTAATCATGAAATTGTGTAAAAGGCAATACCTATCAAGTTGCACAAGTAAGGAAACAATCCGTACTCATGACACTTATAAATGTCATTAGGTACCTATATCGCTGAAGTATATGTCCATCCGTCCGTCCGTATGTCACAGGCATCGGTGCCCCCTGACGAAGCGCCAGGAAGCGCAGGTACCGCTCGTATTGCCCTAATAGCTTTAGGGCTACTTCTGCAATAACAACGAACAACGCCCGCTGCAGTATGCGAACTGCGGTGTCGGACACATACGCGTATGAAAAACGTCTAGAAAATGGTCTCTTGTTCCATTGCAGTATGCGTCAGTGGTTAAGAACATTATGACCTCACTAGAAGTCGCGCAGGGCAGTTCGCTCCAATCGTTCTTTATTTGACCACTGCACAGCTCCTATTGGCCGTAGCGTGATGTTGTATATAGAAACAGGAAGAAAAGTCTTGTATAATAGTACTGTATTAGTGTACACTGCTGTATTACAATATACGACGCCAGCGCGTAAATTTCAACATCACTCTGCTGATTCCTTCCACCTGCCACGACGAACGAACCCGGAGCCACTAGCGCCGATCACGAGACTCATCCCCAATCCAGCATTTGGCGTGTGCCACACGTCGTAACACTACTCTGTCAGTGAACCCCGGGGCATTCCGTAGGTAGTAGCTGACGGAGGCATTGCACGCCGCGGTGTGTGCGACACAAAAATAATTATTTAAATCAGTCGGACTAATAGTTCCTGATATCCTAGCGTTCAACCAAACAACTATAATAGTTATTAGGATCAGCCTTTTACGTTGATATCGCAGAAACAAAGCTTAATGCCGCTACTTATTTATAAGTGTAGCGGCAAGAAGTGAACTCGCTGTGACTTTCCCAATGTTTGCACTTTGCAATACGTGCGCGTGATCTAGTTGTCGGTTCGCACGTGCGCCTCGACGCGCCCGCCCGCGCCTTCCTACCAACTGACTCACACAAACACGATCTGGTTCTCACAATCTCTACACTATGTCTATTTAATCGTACAATGATGCACATCGCGTAGCGGTCGTGACAGTCCCTGATCATTATGACTAATTTGTTATGAAATTTGGTAGAAAATACCTACAAATAATATAATATAGGTACTAAATACCTACAACTTACCGGTGCGAAGGAAGAGCATAATAATGTACTTATGAGTACAATACAATCAGTGGCGGTACGTTCATACAAGCCCAAAAGCCCGGCTTGCCCTACTAAAATGCTCGATCAAAAATATCTAATTCAAACCATTATCTATTTTAAAATTCGCGCGCTTATTTCCAAGCGCGAGCGAGAGCAGTGACTCGGTGCACAGAGTACATTTGACTCGGTGACTGATGAAGCATCAAGCGAGAACGAGAGTTAGAGAGGCGCGCGCTGAGCGCAACAACTTTTTTTTCTATCTCGCTCACCCGCACTGGCTTGTTATGAGGCTTTTGACCACCGTCGGATCTCTCTTTCTAACCTATAGAGAAACTGTCGATTATTGAAATATAACTAGGTTAATTTATATATCAATCAGTATGAAATTATAAGCCGGGCTTTATGTATGAAGTTGTCGACTATGGAAGTGAAATGCCGCGGCCGCGCATGCGTACTCGCGTCTACTAACTTCACTCAGTTCATTTGTTTGACAGGACGAAAAGTTTTGGTTTGAATGTTTACTTACTTTAAAAATTGTTAATTGTAAGATTTTAAAGTGATTCTTTTGTATTTAGTGACATACAACAATGCAAGTAATAATTATTGTTCCTTGTGAGGATTAAAATGTGTTCAACTTTTGATGGGCGAAGAAAAGGTAAAATTTTTGAACTTTGTTCTTTGTTTATATTTGATTTTATTAATGAGAATAACCTCGAAGTTGCCTTGCCCGAGTTTATAAAGTTAACATATCTTGTTGTAACTATTACGGCTATGTAGTTCTTCGCTGAACGCGCATTTTTATCTCTTTAAACGTACCTATTCATACTTATCTAAGAAATAATATCAATGATAGCTATTGAAAAGCAGTTGTTGGCAGAATTAAAACTTTTACCAACATTTTATTCTTACGTAATTAAGTCATTTCTCAAGAAAGACAGACGAGTCAATTTAGAATATAAATAATAGGTAGTCTTATAGGTAGGTAGGTACCTTTCTTATAGTCAGGCAAGGGTCAACTACCTACTTACTTAGCTATCTTCGTTTACTCAAGGAAACCAAAGGGCTTTTTTCAAAGCCACCGAAGGTATGCATGTATGCAATGCTGATTGTTTATTAGGTATATTCAATCAAGCACTAGCATAGGTACCTTCAATGAGCTTTGGCGGAGGCGCGGCGCGCGGCGCGACCCTCTATCAGCATGTAAGAGAAATTGAACAAAATCCATAAAAAAACATTACACCCATCGCCTTTCCAGCGCAGTCAGGTTTGTTTACTTTTCATTTTATTATATTTAAGTACAAAAATAGCCTTTTGCCTATTCTGGAGTAGTCGGGTAAAAAGCATAGGTAGGTAGGTATAACGGGCTTGCCTTATCCTTAAACCCTAGGCACGCCACTGAATACAATACAATACAAAATCGATTTATTTCTCTCTCACACAGTTAATATGCATATAAGTAAGTACAATATTATGTCTAGTTACAATTCTTGTATAATCTGTGTGGGAGACTGGTGTCTGTACCAGGAGACCTGTATGACAGATTACCAGCCTCTCCAGACTCTAGGTATGTGGAGGTGAAGGAAGTTCTGGGTAGTTAAGGTAAGTTGTGTTGTAGTATATAGAGAGTGAAAGAAATCAGTGGTGTGTGTGTGTGTGTGTGTGTGTATGTGTAAGTGTGTGTGTGTGTGTGTGTGTGTTTGTGTATCTTTAGGAGGGAATATACAGAATACGCTCAGTTTCCTCATAATTGAGAGATTTTAGCCACGAAGAAAGGATCTTTTTGCATTTGTACTTTGGAAGGTGGTAAATGGAATTTATTTTATTTGCCTTATTGTACAGAAAACCCCCCAGAAAGCCAAAAAATTTGCCGGAGAAAGTTGTGGACCATCGGTTTTCAGAGTTTTGGGATACTCTGTGCTTCAGTCTTTTATTACATGGCGTAGGGTCATAGTGAAGTGAGGAGTGTTGTATGAGTATTTAAAATTAAACTATCTACCTACCTAATTAATTATCTAGTTATTTATAATAGGTGTTCTACACGGTTATAAACTTGCGTTCCAACAGAGTGACCTTGGTGGTAGCTTGGTTGCCATCCGCGTAGTTTGTATAAAATTTGGTTTAAAAAATTTGGCCGGCTACACGGTTGCTCCACTAAGGGCACCTCTGTGGAAGGCAAGTTTCCAACCATGTAGAAGGCGACTAAGGGAGCTCTGCGAGAAAAAGAAATTTCGAAACAAAACGATTAAGTCTTAGGGCACAGAATAAATAATAGTACTACGTACCTTAGGGTACCTAGTGTACCTACATGTCGCCCTTATGGCGGTCAAAAGGTTAATAAGCAGGCGGGTCTTTTGTTCTTTTAACTAATCTATTATTTGAGCTCTTTTGAGTGCCGTTTTTTGATCACTGAATGTGCGTTTTGGTTTTTTTTATAAGTAGGTAAATGAATAAAGTACTCTTGGCGTTCTATACCGACCACAGTACAAACACAACAAAATCTGCATACTACCAGGTACCTATACAGATTTGTTTTGATCGCAGTAAGAAATTATGGGCGAGTTTTTTATAACCTGTGTTATTTTTGGTACAAATGTGACTTTTATTCCACTTGGTTGACACAATTAAGAGCATTCACCTTGCACCGACGCTATTTTATGTTTCATTTGTGCTGAGTACATTAGCATTGTTTGTATGCATAATGCACGACGTTGCACAATCAAATGTTATCATAAATAGGTATGTGGGTGACTAGGTACCTATTGACTCTATACACTCTCACAAGGTCAAAATACATGTTATGGTAGGTATAGGTACTCTGGATATTGTGCATACAATGTATTTATCTATGGTGCCATACATAGGTATAATATTATAGGAATTGTATAACCACAAGCTATATTATGGGATTTGACACTGCCTCGGTGGCGCAACGGGAAGTGTATACGACTGCTGTGCAAGAGGTCCCGGGTTCAATTCCCGGGTCGGGTGAAAATAGTAGGTATTGGGCTTTTCTATCGTGAAATTCCAGTACCTATTCAGATTTGCCCGGAGTATGCTAAACAAATGTTCCCGGTAGATGACAATAGGCTCGCCCCCTATTTCATGGGACCAAACATAGCTGGCGAAAAGTGGGTGTGAAACACCTCTGCATACCCCTTCGGAGAAAAAAGCTTGATGCTATGTTTTTGGGGGTACTCAGGGAATCATCAACTCCTTAATGTCCCACTGCTGGGCTCGGATCTCCTCTCCTCTATCTAGAGAGCTGAAAGGCAATAATCCACTCACGCTAGCCTAGTGCGGGTTGGTGGATCAGACGTAGGTAGGTAGGTACCCATAGAATTTCTTCTAGGGTATGTGGGTTGCCTCACGATGTATTTCTCCATCGGCACAGTTAGCAGATGATAAGTATAAATAGTATATAATTTCCACAAAGTGAAATCCACATTGGTACTGGCGGGCGCGGGCGGAATCGAACTAGGTAATAAACGACGCAAGTTTAGGTACCTACCGTACCGTAGGTATGTACTTTGCGTATAAAAAGGGTGCTTAGTACTACTCAGTTGTTTAGTACCTACCTACCCATAACACAAGCAAATATAATTGCTTAATTTGGGACTAGATGGCGCTGTATAAATGTGCTAGAATATTATTATTACAAGCTCTCTTCAGGTTTATCAAAATATCAACCCAACAATGCTGTTTTTACAATGCAGGTAATGATATGTTATGGCAACAAACGTTTATTTACATACATGATAATAAATTCTAATGATCACTTTTACCGTAGGTATGCAGGATTATGTGCACTAGGTACAAAATTGTAGAGAGTTTTTAGTATTCATATCTCAAGATAATAGGTAATTAGTTAGGATATTGACTAATAAATTATTCACTTAAGAGTACATTCACCTATAGGCAGGAAATACTAGCCAGCCTTCGATCTCATATTATTTTCTCAAAACAATCAATTTAGAACATTGTAGGTTCCTTGCTCAGTTTTGTTGCAGTCTTTTTTGGATTCAATGGAGTTCCGATCTCATCACCCCAAATCTAAAAAGGTTTTTAATATTCTACCATAACTAAGTAAACCAAAAAGTAACTTTTCAACAAGACTTTTCTATAAAACTACATAGTGGTAATCTCCGTATAGTGTATAATCTATGGTGGTAATTTCTCTTTAATCATAGAGAAAAAAATAATAGGTACTTTTCTGAAATCTTTATCTGGTATTTTATTATTTTAATATATTTTCTATTTATATTTATTTATTGTAGAATAATTAAACATAAATCTAGTAAATTATTCGAGTTGCGCACTGTTTTGGTCTAAATTGTCATAAAAAATGATATCAAAATGTGCATCAATGCTATCAAATTCGACGATGGGTAGCGTAGGTATCAAGTACCTTGGGTGTAACATACCTTGTTGTGAGTAACATTCATTTAATTTAATATTATTTAAAGCCTTCAAACTACAAAATTTTTTAAATTAAACACTTCTCAGGTGCTGTAATTAGTAAAGAATAGTACCTAAGAACAGAACTAAGAACCTTTCTTCTGAAATTACAACAACTTTTTTTCACAGAAAATAAAAGAATACAATAAGGTCTCATGGTCGATCAATATCGTCGGCGGGTATGATGTGAATTGTCTCAAGCGGTATATTATACCTACCTACTAGGTACTAGAGGTCGTGCGGGACTTCGCTCCCGTCGTTCTTTATTTGGCCACTGCTCAGCTCCAATAGGAGCTGATAATGGTCAATAGACCATAGTGTAAGGTTATATAGCCAATAATCTTCCGCGGATTCGGATAAATGGCCTATCCAACACCAAAAGAATTTTTCAAATCAGACCATTAGGTAGTTTCTGAGATCCTAGCGTTCAACCAAACAAACAAACTAACTCTTTAGTTTTATATTATAAGAAAATGATGATTAGGTATATCGTTATATTCAGCAGTGGACGTCATTGGGCTGATATGATGATGATGATATCGTTGAAATCGGTGAATTTAGTAGTATCGTATTAATTGATACATACTCGTACATGCAAATCGGAAAACTTTTTTGACGCTTTCATTTCATTGTAAAATTGAGTACCATTTCTGGAATAGTGGTGTGAACCAACCAGAAACAATGTATCATTAAAGTGTGTGTAGATAAGCTCATTTCGATAAGATTTACATCACACTTGAGCTTCATTATCATCATCATATCAGCCCAACTACGCCTACTCAGTGGCGGATTGCCCGGGCCTAGGGCGGCGGCAGATATTAGGGGCGGCCAATTGTGTCAAAAAATTGAGAAAGGGGCGGCTGGTACATACTTCATGGTCTGGGGCCTAGGGCGGCCAAAACTACTAATCTGCCACTGCACCCACTGCTGGACATCATCATTACCATCCATAAATAAATGTCCCACTGCAAATAATACGATTTTTCTTTTGACAGATTATAGTTCCAAATCAAGAGTTCCTAGACTGAAACCTGCGAAAGCTAAACCTCAAGCAGCGAAAGCTTCATTTGCCAAAGCTGCTCTATGTAACAATCAACTCAATGCTACTGCAGTGAAAACTCCTGAAACTGAAGAAAGTAAAAACCAACCAAGAAATTTATGCCAACAATTCACAACAATATGCAAAATTTTGAATAGCATTTCAAAGAGATATTCAGGTACTGGAAAAAAAATTAGTGTGATTGGTATCGATGACATAGGCGCTGCGACGGTTTTCTCTCTTTTAAATCAGGTAACCAAACTTTCAATTAATATTACTTATAAAAATGTAGAGTTTGTTTGTTTCTTTGAACGCTAGGATCTCAGGAACTACTGGTCCAATTTGAAAAATTATGAGTGTTGGATAGGCCATTTATCGAGGAAGGTTATAGGCAACATAATGCTACGGTGAACAGGAGCTGAGCAATGGCCAAACAAAAGCGACGGGAGTGAAGCACCGCGCCACTTCTAGTTTAAAATAAATTTTGGTGTAAGAAGTTACAAGTTTTTGCAAAAAAAGACTTACTAAACGTAAAGTTTTGTTGCAGAAAATCACGGATAACATATGCATGATAGATTTAGATGAAGACTTGTTGACGAGTGAACTCTTAGATTTGAAGATGGGTGCATTATACCATAACAATGCTAATATAGTGGCCAGCAAAGGTACGAAATGATTATGACATGCTTCATCATCATCTTCATCATTATATCAGCCAAACGACGTCCACTGCTGAACATAGCCCTCACCTTATTTCGGTATAGGTACATTATGAAAAATAAAATATATTTAAAGTGACGGAGCGGAACCCATAATGTAATACATCTGCCCCTGATTCTGAGCTGTCGGAAAATTTTCAGCCGGAAATGTCAGTTTAATTAAAGTTAAAAAACGTAATGTTAAAGAAACAGATGGTTGTAGGAAAAAATCTTAAATATTACTTAATCAGTTTTTAATTTTCTGAACGGTATTTTCTAACATTAAATAACTTAAGCTGTGAAAATTCGTCTTACTAAGATTCGAAAAAGTTTACGATCCGGGAGCAATCCGAGGAGTCAGAATCAGGGGGCTTGTATTACAGGTGTCCATCGGCTACGGTAAACGCCTACCATTGGATGGGCCGTAAGCCAGTTTGCCACCAAATCAATTGGTTACATATTGTCACCGAAAGTTTCTTCGTAATTGTTCAACATTTACCAGATCCAGCTGCGACAGAAGGCTCAAAGATCTGCATAATATTCACTGGAACATATAGAGGAAACCAAGAAGATCCAAGCATCTATGTTGGACGTAGTATTGGTATTGTCAGATCAATTATAGAACCTGTAAGCAGTCTTCTTAATTTTATTTTAAAACGCTGACATGAAGTAAACTAGGCATAGGGTTGTTTATATAATAAATTACGAGACTTCAGACCACAGTGCAAGTTCTTAAATTATTTTTGAAACCAGAAAAACAAAACAGATTAGAACTATGTCAGAGCATTCTAATACGGCTAATCGCGATATAGGTAGATACAATGAGCTCTCCTGAGCCACAGTCTCATCAAGAGGTTGAGCTTGAAACTGACTGACCCTGACTACTAAGCCGGAGATCGTGGGATCGATTTCCACCCAGGACAAATCTTTGTGTGATGAGCATGATTGTTTATTCTGTGTCCAGACACAGAATTAGTCTTTATCTATGACTAGAAGTCGCGCGGGGCTTCGCTCCCGTCGCTTTTGTTTGGCCACTGTTCAGCTCCTATTGGCCGTAGCGTGATGTTATATAGCCTATAACCTTCCTCGATAAATGGGCTGTCTGAAACTAAAATAATTTCGGATCAGTAGTTCCTGAGATCCTAGCGTTCAAACAAACAAACTCTTTAGCTTTATAATATTTAATAAACTATTTTTAACAAAAAAATATTAAAACGACTTCAAATCAGTACTAAAAAGCGAAAAATAAACTGAATTAGATATTTAATTCCAAGCTAAAAAATACCTACCTACCTGTTTAAAGTATAATACCCTATTACTAATCTGTTTGAAGTCGGTGCCATGCCTAAAGAGTTTGTTAAGCTACGTACTACTTAGTACGTACATCTGTTACCACTCGCTACTTCACACCACCTCGCACTTGCGTGTGATCGTACCTAGTGGACGGCTCAAACTGAGTGATACAACCTCATTAGGCTGGCACCGACTTCAAACAGATTAGTAATAGGGTATTATACTTTAAACAGGTAGGTAGGTATTTTTTAGCTTGGAATTAAATATCTAATTCAGTTTATTTTTCGCTTTTTAGTACTGATTTGAAGTCGTTTTAATATTTTTTTGTTAAAAATAGTTTATTTTTCCATTTTTAGTGTACTTTTTATCTAGCAGATTTAATAATAATGGCTGGCAAACTAAGACGGAAAACCGAAATAAAGAATCTTCGATAGAAGGGAACGTCTATTTAAATATTCTAACAACACAACCTGATTGTAGAATAGAGGAATCTCAAAACTCTCAGCTTTTTATGTCTTTCTTTTTTCCTATAAAATGCGACAGGTAACAAGTATAGGTATACAACGCAAGTTAGATACTATATCGAAAACTTAAAATATCATCTAAGAATTTCTTTGAATTATACAACTTTATCTTCCATCAAGAGCTCTCACCTCAGACACTTGAAATAACACAACTTAAGGTTTATACATGGATGTGATATTTAAAGAAATCATCTTCTTACTCCTAAACATTAAGAAGTTTCCCTTCCAGTGACAGCTCACCTAAATAATCTACAAGAATACAACTATAGGTTTATAAGTACCTATAATGTTGAAAGAATTATCCTCCAACTTCTAAAAGTTAAGGAGTTATACCTTCCAGTGACAGCTCTCCTGAATAACCTACAAGAATACAACTATAGGTTTATAAGTACCTATAATGTCGAAAGAATTATTCTCCAACTCCTAAGAGTCAAGGAGTTATACCTTCCACTGACAGCTCACCTGAATAACCTACAAGAATACAACTATAGGTTTATAAGTACCTATAATATTGAAAGAATTATCCTCCAGCTCCTAATAGTTAAGGAGTTATACCTTCCAGTATCAGCTCACCTAAATAACCTACAAGAATACAACTATTGGTTTATAAGAACCTATAATGTCGAAAGAATTATCCTCCAACTCCTAACAGTTAAGGAGTTATACCTTCCATCACCAGCTCATCAACATGAGATGTTGACTATCAGACGTAAATACTTGAATAACTTTAAAAAATATATGAAACACGTAACATGTGCCTATAAAATTTGAGGGTTGCCTTCGATTTCCCTGAGATTCAATCATCAGAACTTGACGTGATGAATAGGGGACCAATTCGGAAGTATACCCTTTCAAACAAAAAAAGATTTTTTTAAATCGGTTCAGGCATCTCCGAGTAATCGTTGAACATACATAAAAAAAAAAAAAAATACATACAGTCGAACATATAACCTCCTCCTTTTTTGAAGTCGTTTAAAAAGATGTTATTTTTATTGGTTTGTCGGTCGAGATTATGAAGCTTTTAGGCCAGTTAATAAATGATTATGGAGGGAAATTTTTTTCGAGGTCAGAATCTGAGGTTAAAATTCCATCATATAATATTATGAAAAAAATTATATAGCCTATGTCACCTGGGCTATTATTTCGAAACTATTGACACCTCATTCATTAAAATCGGTTCATTACTTTATGCGCTACGGTGAAACCATATTACGTCCATGGGTGAAACATACATACCATACAAATATGCATATAGAATGCCAAAAATATTAGCCTTCCTTATGGCTTCGCCGTAGTTGGGTAAAAAGTGTTTAAGCCAAAATTGTAGAGAATTTTATCAGCTTTCATTGTGTAGTACAATAAAATTTCGTTCGACGCAAGACGAGAAAAATTTTTCAATTTTTTTTTTTTCCAATGCGTAGGTACGTTTTATCTAGTTGTGTTAGTGTTCTATCTAACAATTTGAATGCTCAGCAAGGCTTTGTTTGTACCTACAGGTCATTAAGTACAGCCCTGACGTGATATTCATTCTAGCGAGTGACCCAGTCGATATCCTAAGTTACGCTACCTGGAAGCTGAGCGGACTACCAAAAAACCGAATTATAGGAACAGGAACACTATTAGATACAGCCCGATTCCGGTGTGCATTGTCGCAAAGAATGGGAATATCACCTTTAGATTGTCATGGTTATATAATTGGAGAACCTGGCAAAAAGGGAGGTAAGATTTCAGTATTATTTGTTATTGTCTACTTAATAACCATTATCAGTCCACCGCTGTGCGCTCGGCATTGATCTCTCCAAAGATCTGTAATTGATTGCATTAATTAGGATATCTCTACGAGAGATTTAATACAGGTGCTCAATTCTGCTAATTTACACACGTTCGATAGCAGACCGAAGGACTTACAATCGACCAATCACATGCGGACAACATGCCGCGATTGACTTAGTAAGCCAATCTCTGATGTAGATCTGTCGTATGAGAGTTGCTTACAATTGGTTAGCAGAAAAGACCAGCAGATCGATTTTGTGTTATGCCATAATTCAATCAATGAATAACTTTTATTAGATTCTTCAGAAACAGGACATAAGAATAACAATTATGAGGTTGACCGACAGTTCAGAACTGATAATCTTCACTTGAGTAAGTGTGGCGGTGTTAGACGGTTATTATAAACGTACGCTACTTAGGTAGTAATAAATTTAGAAAATTCAATTATTGTAAAGCTATAATATACATTTACTTTTATTGGATAGTACCAGTATGGTCGAGTGTAAACATAGCTGGCGTGCCTCTGAAAGGCATCAATCCGAATGTGGGCACTGGCGCTGATGGTGAACACTGGAGCGACCTATTCCATGAGACAGTCAAAACTGAACACAAAGTGCGAAGTTTAAAGGGTTATAATTCTTGGGCCGGTGCACTTGCTATTACCAACCTTTGTCAAGCTATCGTCAACAATTTAAGGACTGTTATGCCGGTTTCCACTTATATAAAAGTAAGAAGCATTAATTACTTGCGGTCACAACCCTTAATGGTAGATTTCATTATTGTTGGTATCTGCTTATAATAGCCCACTTTGCTATTGGCAAGTCCTGGGCGGATTAATCTACCAAAGCCCTTGTCTTTGCGGCATTCGTTTTAATATTGAGGCTTGACGAAAAATGTAAAGTTATAACTATGTGAATTTTTAAATAGTTTATTGGAAATGAGCACAAATAAATAAACAGATGTTAAGTATAATAACGCTTGACAAATTAAACTGTATTTAATTCATCTGTGACAAGAATCAGGCATTTATAAATGCTGAATGCAGCTTTTTTATATAATAGGTGCTAATAAAATTGAGTATTCACGTGTAATGAACATTCTAGCGAATTTTATATAAACTATTTTTAACAAAAAAATATTAAAACGACTTCAAATCAGTACTAAAAAGCGAAAAATAAACTGAATTAGATATTTAATTCCAAGCTAAAAAATACCTACCTACCTGTTTAAAGTATAATACCCTATTACTAATCTGTTTGAAGTCGGCGCCAAGCCTAAGGAGTTTGTTAAGCTACATACTACTTAGTACGTACATCTGTTGCCGCTCGCTACTTCACACCACCTCGCACTTGCGTGTGATCGTACCTAGTGGACGGCTCAAACTGAGTGATACAACCTCATTAGGCTGGCACCGACTTCAAACAGATTAGTAATAGGGTATTATACTTTAAACAGGTAGGTAGGTATTTTTTAGCTTGGAATTAAATATCTAATTCAGTTTATTTTTCGCTTTTTAGTACTGATTTGAAGTCGTTTTAATATTTTTTTGTTAAAAATAGTTTATTTTTCCATTTTTAGTGTACTTTTTATCTAGCAGATTTAATAATACTGGCTGGCAAAGTAAGACGGAAAGCCGAAATAAAGAATCTTCGATAGAAGGGAACGTCTATTCAAATATTCTAACAACACAACCTGATTGTAGAATAGAGGAATCTCAAAACTCTCAGCTTTTTATGTCTTTCTTTTTTCCTATAAAATGCGACAGGTAACAAGTATAGGTATACAATGCAGGTTAGATACTATATCGAAAACTTAAAATGTCATCTAAGAATTCCTTTGAATTATACAACTTTATCGTCCATAAAGAGCTCTCACCTCAGACACTTGAAATAACACAACTTAAGGTTTATACATGGATGTGATATTTAAAGAACTCATCTTCTTACTCCTAAACATTAAGAAGTTTCCCTTCCAGTGACAGCTCACCTAAATAACCTACAAGAATACAATTATAGGTTTATAAGTACCTAGAATGTTGAAAGAATTATCCTCCAACTCCTAAAAGTTAAGGAGTTATACCTTCCAGTGACAGCTCACCTGAATAACCTACAAGAATACAACTATAGGTTTATAAGTACCTAGAATTTTGAAAGAATTATCCTCCAACTCCTAAAACTTAAGGAGTTATACCTTCCAGTGACAGCTCACCTGAATAACCTACAAGAATACAACTATAGGTTTATAAGTACCTATAATGTCGAAAGAATTGTCCTCCAACTCCTAAGAGTCAAGGAGTTATACCTTCCACTGACAGCTCACCTGAATAACCTACAAGAATACAACTATAGGTTTATAAGTACCTATAATATTGAAAGAATTATCCTCCAACTCCTAATAGTTAAGGAGTTATACCTTCCAGCATCAGCTCACCTAAATAACCTACAAGAATACAACTATTGGTTTATAAGAACCTATAATGTCGAAAGAATTATCCTCCAACTCCTAACAGTTAAGGAGTTATACCTTCCATCACCAGCTCATCAACATGAGATGTTGACTATCAGACGTAAATACTTGAATAACTTTAAAAAATATATGAAACACGTAACATGTGCCTATAAAATTTGAGGGTTGCCTTCGATTTCCCTGAGATTCCATCATCAGAACTTGACATGATGAATAGGGGACCAATCCGGAAGTATACCCTTTCAAACAAAAAAAGATTTTTTTAAATCGGTTCAGGCATCTCCGAGTAATCGATGAACATACATAAAAAAAAAAAAAAATACATACAGTCGAACATATAACCTCCTCCTTTTTTGAAGTCGTTTAATAAAAAGAAAATAAACGGAAGTATTTTACCGAATTTTAAGGACAGTACTTAAATTTGCTTTGAGCTTTTGCTGAGCCACGCACAGCGCACGCAAGCATCAAGTTTGACTTCTTCGTGAAGAATAATATTTTGATGAGCATTCAGTTAGAGCCTTTACTACAATGATCGTAGCGATTTTTGTCTCTATTCTTGACTCGGTTCGTTAGTTAAAAACGGCGAATGCTCGATGTTCTGTTACAAGTTAATGCTTATGTCTATCGGCACCATAAGGCCTTGGATGTTTACAACAATGTAGGATCTTTACAAGAACATGGCCCCGAGTTTTACCTACTCGCTTCCTTCTAAGGCCGGCCCTGGCGGTTAAAGGGCATAGCTAGTTTTATGACTGGAATGCGTCTAGTTAAATGTTTTTAAGTAGTCGCCTTAGCTTGCCAACTTTTGTTCCATCGTTGTGAATAATTTAATTTTCAGGGCGAACACACAATCATGGAAGACGTGTTTCTCTCATTGCCCTGTGTGATCGGCGATAGCGGAGTAACTGACATTATTCGGCAAACCCTTTCTGACAACGAGCTTATCCAGTTGCGTGAAAGTGCTCGACACATTGCTGATTTACAAAACTCTGCCAGAATATTAGAGCAATTTACTACCGTTGTTAGTAGTTAGTAGTTAGTTACACATTTCCCATGTAATGTGCAATGTCTTGGTATTTCAAATTGGTAATAAAATATTTTACTGTGTCTGTCTTAATTTTATGACCCGCATGCTTTATCAAATGTATGAACAAGTGTGATACTGACAGGGAACAGGTGTTATCCGTGTCAAAAATATAAATCGGAGAGCTCTACAATCATTTGGAATTACGGTTCACTCATATATTTATTACTTACTACGTTTTCATTACCTAGATGTGGTAGAAAACAGCAACTGAAACCTGCCTAATATTTACTCGTATCCAAATAAATATTTTAGACTCCAGGCAGACTTGCAAACTCAGTCAATTTCAAATCATATAATGAAGTACTAAAAAGTTGAAATTTACGAGAGATAACGCAACAGTTTGATAAAGTCATCATAATCGGTGTGCGTTCATTGCAAATTGAACCATATTATTACAAGATTATGTGTAGAATTTGGAGGTCCAATCCTGTGATATGAGCATGCGCGGCAGTGGCGTGGCGACCAAAACTAACTATTGAAGGTCACCTTGAGTGCGTGTAGTGGATCCGTCGAGGCGAGCCGTGCGACCAGACGCGCCTGGCGGACCGCACCAGATCTACGTGACTCGACACACGAACTAAACACCGGCTGTAAGTAAACTTTCACTTGTTAGCTTTTATAACCGTTACATAAAGTACGGAGACGTCAAGATGCAGTTTGCCATTATTTGGTCAACTTATTTTTGTTCCCGACGTAGATATAAACTTATTTAATTTGATAAAATTGTTAATAACTCTACGAAATATTGTTTATTTTGTTTTGAAACTAGTTAAACATTTTAATTTTGTAGAGCTACTTATCCGTTAGCAATGTGTTGTTGTTTTGAGAATTATTTTGTGTAAAAGGAGCACACCAAGCTATTTAAAAGTTTTAAGGCAATTTGCGAAAGTTGATCATACGTTTGATTTGGTTAAAGGGTGGATGCTCCTTCAAAGGGTGCGGCCAGTCTGTGAAAGATCGCGTAGTAAATTAATGTTTGTGTAGAACCTTTCTAGGCTCTATAAGCTCGGTTTCTGAACCATCAGATAGAAGTTGTTGATAGGATAAACATAAACAAATTAAAAATGACAGTTGTATGAATAAACTTATTGTTTTACTTTTATATTCAGTCAGGATACTTTAATAACTTTTATCTGATGGTTCAGAAACCTTGCATTAGTTTATTAGCCAACCACTTTATAATCTTGATAGCTTGTCCTATTTTATAGTCAGTAACCCCAGGCCCCAGGGTGCCCAGCCTTCTTAATTATATTGTTCATGCGATATTGGGATGGCGTAAATTGAAATTTGTATGATTAAATTTAATGTAGTAAGTAGGTACAATGAATCACAAAATGTAATCTACCTACGGTACTTATTTACACTAATCTTATATTGTGATTACGTGTATCGCAAAACGCTCAGTGAGCTGTGTCAGTAATGCTAGTTACCTATATTAGGTACTGTATCGTTGATAAACACTTACGTATTTCACCTACATACATACAATAATTAAAGTAATTTACCTAAAGTGAGTAAGGTATTAAGGATAATTCGGTTCGTCACTGTTTACTGTTTTATTCCTGAAAATGTTTATATTTGGCAATATGTTTCTTTTTTTGTATGCTTATAATTTTATTAGTGTTGTTGTGTTCTTTGTTACGTACAAGGCGTACTTTTTAAATTAATTCGACTACTGGAGACCATTTGCTTATTATAAACTACAAGCTATAGCTACAAAAAACATTACCTAGGTACCTACTCGAATATGTTTTTGCAGTCGGGTAAAAAGCTTCACTAGAAAGGTATTTACAGCGGAGCCGTTGAGTCATGGTCACAGTAAAAAATGACGTTTTTCGTGGGGTTACTTAGTCAAAATATAAATATAGGGAGAGGCATGGTATGATCAACATTATTCTGTGCCTCGGAGCTCGTTCACTTATCTGTCTGCAAATCTGCAGTTGTCTTGACAACATTAGTAACACAGTCAAAGTCACGAGATATTCAGGGGTTGCACCCCAGGACAATTGACAATTGACTTTCACATGACCCCAATTTCATCAATAAGTGAATATACCTACATGCAAGTCAATGACCTTTTCTAAAGGTCGTCGTTGAGGTCAGGTCTAATATGGCCGCCCAATCAACACAGTTCCTAGGTAGGTACCTATGTGTTTTTAAACGTGACGTAGCCTAGGCACTTTTCACAATTGGATAATATTAAGTGGGATGATGAAATAAAATGCTCCATACTGAAAATAACAGAGAAACCAACTTTTTATTGGTTTACGTATGTATTTCGTAAATTAATGAAAGTACTTAACTCACCCTTGCCGTCACAAGGTCACCAATGTCATGACCTTATCCTTTGACCTTACCAATATAGGTAGGTACCTAGGTGCGGAAAGATTTTCACAAAGTAAGTAGGTATTTGGACCTTGCTCAGCAGGGCAATACAGGCGAAAAAAAAGTATTTATATATTTTGTGACGTAGGTGCACATATCACGTTATGGCCCTCTGCGCATTGCGAATGCGCCGTAAATAGAACCTTTTTTGATATACCATAGACCGCGCGTGCGATTTGTCTCGTTCACTCTTTTGGTGATGCATTTATAAGCGAGCCTTCGTAGTTCGTTCACTCAGTCAATCGTCTACGTTCAAAGCGAACACGCGCATATATTTACGCGCTTCAACTTGTTCAATTAAAATTTTCGCGTAACGAAAGCTCGAGTTTATAAAGTTTTGGAAAATGTGTGAAAATAATGGCAATCACCACAACAGCCGCAGGGACTGTGAGTTGTAATAAATTAGTATTTCACAATAGTTTAACTTAGTTGCATGGTATTGCATTCCTATGATGTCTTTTGTGGATTTGTTTTTTTAACTTTAGTGGCACCTGCTTTTTAACCGACTTCAATAAAATTCGACTAAATGTTATTGTAGGTGTGTTGGTTACGCGATTACTCCGCCAATTAAAAAGATGATTCCTTTTTGTTGAAATCAATTAAAAGAGGTTTTTAAAAATCAACATAATTAAATATATATACTTAGGTATAACATAGACGTTTTGGTTTGGTTGCCTTCAAGTTTTAACGAGCACTTTGAATATATTATTGCTATTTGAACATAACAAAATCAAAAATATTTAGGTGTAAGTGTAATATAACGTAGTTACATATTAAACATCGAAAAGCAAACTCCGTAACAAACATGCAAATCGAAAAAAAAATCGTGTATTGAACCCGAGACCTCAAACAGCAACCGTGTCCACTACCGCTGAGCCACCGAGGCAGTCAAATTTCAAAACAAAGATTAATAATTCTTTATTATTATAAATATTATTTATAATTAACACAACATGAATAAAGAATTACAACTTTTTCTAAAATACTCACGTGGGGATAACCCAGGACCTCACATGCATCCCTCATACACAATGCCTGAATGTCATTACGCCACCGAGGTATGCAAAAACACTAAAATAATTAATTTTATTACAAATTTAATTTTGTAAATGAATATCAAACGGGCTTTCTGATGACTAGTTTTTACTTTAAAATGTAAGAAACTAGGTATAATATTATAAACATATCGTTATATCTACCAAATACCAGGCGGACTGGGGCACTTGCCACTGTGTCATACAGAAGACCTGGTTGGAAAAAGACATTAGTGAAGATGAATCCATTCAGCATTATGTTACTTGTTTCAATAAAATTAGGTTTAATAATAAAATTACGAAGTGGATCATCTTAAAACAATTTTCAAGAGAGGGTGTGGTAGTTTAATAAAAGATTTTATCTACTACGAGTAGCAGTGATCTGCAATTTGCTTTCGTGAGATTAGGATTTATTTGACTGCCTCGAAGGTGCAGCGCAAGAATGAGTGCAGTCTGACATAAGATCTTGGATTCGATCCTTAGGTCTGGGTCATCATTACATTTACGACCCATAAATGTCACACAGCTGGGCATGGGTCTCCTCCAAAGATTGTGGAGGGAATGGTGGCCTACTAATGCTACTATACCACGCTGGCCAAGCGGGTTGGTATAGGGTTTGTATCGAATTTCCCTTTTCTCGCAGTGCTCTTATCTGCTTAAGGTTACTCCCTTAGTCGCCTCATACAACACCCACGGGTTGAAATGGGGTAGTGACATTATGTATTCTTAATCCGTCACTACACGGATAGTTATGTATGGATGATGATGGGTCTGGGACTGTCTACCGATTTTTCTGTGATAAAAGTGGTGCCCGGTTAATGGAAATGGACTTTCCCACAGTTACATGGGACCTAACGTAGTTGAAGAAATGTGAAATGTTGGACCCCTTCGGTATTATTGGTGTGAAGTAAATTTTGATTGTGTTTTGGCTCATAGTGATGTGCAAGTGTTATACCATTAGTCACAGAATTTGTGATGTCACAAGTCGAATTTTGCCAAAAAATGTAGCTCACATATCGCGATTTGATTATAGGGAAGATGGAGACCATGGAGAAGTTATTCCAGCCTGTGCAGGATAAGCTTGAAGAGCCAGGCACCAAGGTCACCGTGGTCGGAGTAGGCTCGGTCGGCATGGCTGCCGTCTTCTCTATGCTTACACAGGTATGTCATCTTGTTAATTTTGCGGTTTACTTGACTGATATGAATAAATCTCGATGTGGTTATTTCACATCAAGATTTTTTGTTGTGAGCGAATGCTCATGACATTCGGCTCACTGTGTATCCAGGAAATAGTCATATCAATCCACTGCTTAGCCTAGGCCTAGAGGTCTAGCAAATGGCTAATTGGGCACGCGTAAAGGGTGGTAATCACTAAAGGAATGAAAATGGTTTTATCATCATCATCATTCTTCACATCATCACAATTTTTTCATTGAATATACGTCTTTAGGCGTATCGACTTAAGTATTAAACGTTTTTACTAAATAAACTTTAAAATTAAGTAACGTCTCTGAGTATGTTTACTGTCGACTCATGCATGTTAAATGGACTTGAACTTTCATCATCATGAACAATTTCAATTTCAATGTATTTATTGTGATCATTGGTACAATGGTTGTTACAATTTTATTTATATAATGTCCTCAATGTTCGGCCTAGTAAGCATACAATAAGTTTTCATGCAATACCTATAATAAAAACGTTAAACAAATTAAAATTTTCTAAAAAGTCAAAAAGATACGTCACTTCAACATAAGGATTAAATATATGAATTTATAAGTTATCATAATATTGTGAAACTATGTCAAAAAATGCAATTATTATGGTTATTTATAATTATTTATAAATACATGTTGATCTATGATTATTATTATATTATGCACATGTCCTCAAGGTATTCCTTTACACTGTAATTACACCTACATTTTTTCTAACAATATTTTTTTAAATTTCATTTTAAAGTCTGTTATATCATCTAATCTACATAATCACTACATCAGGTGGTCAACAAAAACATAGAAAAATGTTTGGAAACTTGTCGAGCAGGGTGTTGGCTGACTGCATGTACATTGCATCGTCATCAGCCCACATTACATTAAATGTAATTACTCGTATTTTGTCCATATTACACAATTATAATTTTTATTTCGTTATGAAAACATTGTTTTGTATTATAATGGCAATAGTTGTTTTTTTTCGTCCCTAAATAAAATGGAATACAGATGCTTACTTATTGGTAAACTTTTGCGTTGCATCATCATAATCATATCAGCCCAATGACGTCCACTGTTAAACATAGGCCTCACCTAATTTCCGCCACAGCGTGCGATTTTGTGCCGCCCGCATCCAACGGCCACCCGCAATCTTTACATACGTTGCATCATATCATAAATATATTACTAATAAACTTACTTATAAATCCTTACACTACGATGGGCAAGCTCGCCATTGGATTCACTGTTTTGGCTATTTACTTAGATTCTACCTACCTTGTTTTGTTTGACATTTCGACATATTTCATAATTACTCCATGACTTTCATATTAAACTACTTTAGATTATTATTAATGATATGTTAATATATTTGTTGCTGGGTACTTATATATATATATTAATAATATCTGCATAATCATTTTCTATGAAAACCATCTGGTTTGACTGGTGCAATTTATCTATACAAATAAATAAAATTGGAGTGTCTGCTTGTAATATTAAAATAACCGCTTTTTACTTCATGCATATGAATGTATTTACGGTACATATACCAAAATAACATTTTTTACAATTGTTGTCTGTCTGTCTATCTGTCTGTTTGTTCCGGCTTATTTCTGGAACGGCGCGGCGCCGAGACGGATATGGACGGGATTTTCACTGGCAGATAGGTAGCTGATGTAATAAGGAGTAACTTAGGCTACTTTGAGAAAAGTAATGCTGGTTTTGTTAAATTCCACGCGGACGAAGCCGCGGGCTCAGCTAGTATGCAATAAAATGATTTATTTATAATAATCACATCACAACGCACATATAAATTTAACATTTTACAATTGATTATTTAAAATGTCATACCTACCTAGCTTTAGATACGTTTCAGTTGTTGATTTAACTACAAAACTAATTTATATTAATTTATCAATGTTAGTAATTTGTTTAAAATATTTCATTTATTGTTGTATGAGCATGTATAGGCATGTAGTTATAGTAACTTATTACATACAGTTAGGTACGTGGTGCCTTAATAGATTTCGTACTATTATATGTGTTTCTTTATGATTACATCAGACAATTAAGTAGGTACTTATGTAAAGTGAATTGTATGAGTCATTGTTTCGTCTGTGTTACAAGAGTTAGCTTAGTTCTACACAACACTTGTGTTGCTATTGTCCAGTTATCCTTATGAATATTCAAATTCACCATTGTTAATGATGTACAAACCTTAAATATTAGCATTTAGCATTAGGCTAGCCTGCGTGGATTACGTCCTAAACTCTCTCAGGTCTCTAGATACTTAGGAGAGAAAACCCGAGCCCAGCAGTGGGATAGATTAAAGAGTTGCTGATGTGGTATAATAGGCTATACCACGCTGGCCAGATGGATTGGAATAGGGTTTGTTTCAAATTTTTCCTTTTCTCGCAGTGCTCATGTCTAAATAAGGTTAACTCCCTTAGTCGCGTTTGTATTCTTAATCCGTCACTAGGCGTATCATGGATTTTGAGTTATACGTAGGTAGAAAAGGTTGACGAATTATAAGTTTATTACGAGTGGATAACAATACTACGATCTAGTGGCCGTTAAACAGGAAAATGTATATATTACATCATTGCATTGTTGTGGTGCTAACACCGGTAAATGTGTAAAATTCCCCCGTAATTATAAGCTGAACGTACGTTGTTGCTTTCCTGTTTATTTCAGTACTTATATAGATAAATGGTTTCCCATGTTTTAATTTAATGTTTTTAAATAATTTAATGTATAAATAGATATGTGATAAATCACATATCTATTTTTTTTTAAGGCTTGTAAAAATTGCTTTCACTTTATTTTTAAATAGTTAAGTGTAGATATTCATCATCATCATCATCATCATATCAGCCTATCGACGTCCACTGCTGAACATAGGCCTCACCTAATTTACACCACTGCGAACGGTCCGGCCACGTACTGGAAGGCGCAGCGTTGGACGGCCCCCCACCAGATGGACCGAGACGACCTGGTCAGGGTTGCGGGCGGCCGTTGGTTGCGGGCGGCACAGGACCGTTCGCAGTGGCGTAAATTAGGTAGATATTCACCAACCAATAATATATTTCCCCAATTACTATCGAAAAGAAGTGCCGTGCACAAAGTTAATCCGTCTTACACATAGCACGATGTCGGTACCTACTTACTCGTAATACATGATTCCGTGCAGTGAACATAGGTAATAGAGGATGTCTATTTAAAGATTATTCGCAAATAGCTGACTACAAACCGAGCCGGTTTAACTGTTTCATTAAATGAAAGTGAAATGTAAAATGCGGTTAAAACTATAAAAATGTGATGGCGTGATCAACTTTTGTTGATACACTTTATTTGTTTATTGGTAATTAAAACAGGTGGGCAGACGTTGCCCTGCCAAAAGGGCGACTTATATATTGGGTACCAAACTGACCTATCATTCAAGCTGGGACTAACCAAACAGATCCACATAATTTCATAAGAATCAGATATATTATATATTTTTAGAAAATGTTTACTTTTAAATAGTGCTTTTCGCTCTCTTGAAGATGCTTATTGAATCTAATGCTTAATGAAACATAGCCTATAACCAGCACTGCAGCGGAAGGCCAAGGTGGTTCTAAAGATATCCTGATATCTTTAGAACCACCTTGGCCTTCCGCTAAACTACCTGTAGTTTAGATGATAAGAGGGAAAAAAATAACATATCTACGTACGTTCGTACAGTGGTATCTACATAAATAGCCTTCTAATATAATAAGTTCAAAACTCTCTTTTACACTTTACCGTAGTTCGATTTATTACAGGCATCTCTGTTATACTAAGCCATAATACAAATAGGTGTGGGTTACCTAGGGCTTGAACTCTTTCAGCTGTCACAAATGGGCAAACAACACTAGCCCAGTTGTTAGACGTTAAGAAACTTATCGTGTGATGATACAAGGAGTGACAGTGAACAGGATATTACATGAAGCTAATAGATAAATACGAGTATAGTTTGGTTCCTTAGCAATCACCCATCACATAAACGTCAACATGCACTACTTCTAATCTTATCTGAAATAGACGCGGAAATTTCTGATTAAAAATGTTGGTTCCTATTCATTGTATTACACACAATGTTACTCAAGTTATGATTAATGTATCCAAGCATACATTTCTATATACAATCAAATATAACAATTTACAAGTGCTTAGCATTGAGTCCTAAGTAGATATAGGTAGGTATGTACTTAGGACTACCTTTAAAGGAATGAATATCTTTACTAATATTAAAAAGCTGAAGAGTTTTTTTGTTGAACGCTCATGAACTACTGGTTCGATTTAAAAAAATCTATTGATGAAATGTATTGGGTAGCCCATGGAAGGCTAAACTCAAACTCAAACTCAAACTCATTTATTGCGATAATGGGTTACAATGGTGTTCGGTTTCTTAAATTATCCTCCATTTTTTTTTTTTTTTTTTTTTTTCATTGCCACAAAGCATGCAATGTCATTGGGTTAAAGATCTCTCAATAGATCGATTTATTATTAATTATTAATTTTAAAATGTCATTATTAAATTAACAAAATTGTCATAATTAAATCTAAAATATTAGTGACATTGTTCTTAAATAGCCTTATGTCTACACTATATAATTAAGTTAATGAAATTAAATATTATGTACACATTAAATAATCAAATAAATATTAAATTCAAACATGGACGTCTTTTAAATATTCAACCACTGTATAATAGGCTTTTTCCAAAAGAAATGTTTTTATTTTATTTTTAAATGTGTTGAAGTTCGTGATTTCAAGTAAGTATTTAGGCAATGGTTGTAAACTCGAGGTGCCATACAGAAAACACTACGATCCATTAATGTACTTTTATGTTGAGGACAACTAACTTTAAGGTGGAGTCGTTTACTTTTATAATTTACATACAAATCGAGATTTGATCTGACAAACAATACTAATTCATAAATGTACAGACATGGTACTGTTAATATTTTGAGGTTCCGAAAATAAGGTTTGCAGCTGTCTAGTATTTGAAGTTTGCACATAGCTCTTACACACTTCTTTTGGGCTATAAACACTCGATCGATTTCTGTGCAGTTACCCCAAAACATAATCCCGTATCTTAATATGGCTCCTACGTACCCATGATAGGCCGTTAGAACTGCGGGTTGGTTTAGTTTTTTAGTGAGTACGTAAAGTGCGTATGACTGAGAATTTAGTTTTGAGCACAGGTACTCAATATGGCTTTTCCAATTCAGGTTACTATCTATGTTAAATCCTAAAAATTTAACCGTATCTACTTCATATATAGTTTCACCTTTATAGTTTAAATTAAGATTAGTAATTAAGGCTATAGGCTATGTAACATCACGCTACGGCCAATAGGAGCTAAACAGTGGCCAAATAAAGAACAACGGGTGCAAGCACTGCGCGACTTCTAGTGTACATATAATCTGTAGCTTCACTGCAGCGGTGGTAATATTTTGTTGATAATTTTATGATATTGATCGCAGGGAGTGACTAACAACATCGCGTTGGTGGACACTATGGCTGACAAGCTGATGGGAGAGATGTTAGACTTGCAGCACGGATCTAACTTTATGAAAAATGCAAAGATACAAGCTAGCACAGGTAACAATCTTAAATGTGGTCTATATTTTGCTATTAAAAATTGTGGTGAGAAAATGGAATACTAGTAAACTAATTAATTAAATAAGTAGCTTTCGCCCGCGGCTTTACCCGTGTAGTATGTGGGTACAGTGGTGTATTTATGTGCCTAAACGTTCCTCATGAATCAATCTATCTATTGGTGAAAACCACATCAATATCCGTTGCGTAGTTTAGAACTAGAAGATCTAAGTGTACCTACATACAAAGGGAAAAGCGACTTTATTTTATACTATGTAAGGATTCGGATTAATCACAAAGTAAATTAAAATAGTTGTTAGCTAGTTAGCTATAGTTACGAAAATAAATCATCACCCAGTCTAATAATAAATGGCCAATTTAGAATCATTTTCACCGACCGTAGATAAGTATTGAAGAATGTTTCTTGCTTATAGATTATTCGATAACGGCGGGTTCCAAGGTGTGCGTGGTGACAGCTGGAGTGAGGCAGCGTGTTGGAGAGTCCCGTTTGGAACTGGTGCAGAGAAACACCGATGTACTTAAACAAATTATTCCTAAGGTGAGCCGCACAAGCTTTGTCATGATACTCTATCATAATTAATTCGACCTGTAATTGTAGACAAACCAACTTCACTTTGGTTGAACTTTGCTCCGTCCAGTGATTATATTGACCATGTGACTCCCTCATTACTGGACGGCTATATTCACCCTTGGTATGGCACAGTTGTACCTAAGTGTTGTTCTAATCGTAAAGTATTCGTTCCCAGCTGGTGAAGTACAGCCCTGACACTATCATAATCATCGCGAGTAATCCAGTGGATATTCTAACTTACGTCACTTGGAAGCTCAGCGGTCTACCGAGGTACCGCGTCATCGGATCAGGCACTAACTTGGACTCAGCACGATTCCGTTACCTGCTCTCCGACAAACTTGGCATCGCTAGCACTTCTTGCCACGGATACATCATTGGTGAACATGGTGATAGCAGTGGTAAGTAAACACATCTGTTTCTTATAATAGGTGTATCTAGATGAAATATCATACGATCATCATAGATAGTGACCTGTCTCTCGAATAGAAATAGGCTGGGCTTAGTGCGCCAATTTTAAATAAAACTTACCAATTCATATTAAGTTCAACTTTGTTACTGTATTTTTTCTTTTACGTTAAATAGCTTCACCTTAAAATTACTACAACCGGGCTTTAAACGAGTGATTGACAATTCGAGTGACCAGAAAGCTGGCATGTTTTTGTCTTTTCCGCTCAAAAAATTAAGTAGCATTGCCATTCAACGTGGCAATGCCACACTAACCTTCTGGGTAGGTACAGTAGAGTCATATGGTCTTGTACTAAAAATGTATTTTTACTTGGTCAGTGCCAGTATGGTCAGGCGTCAACATTGGGGGTGTGCGTCTCAGCGACTTGAACAAGAACATAGGTACTGACGAAGACCCCGAGAACTGGCAGGAGTTACATAAGAAAGTGGTGAATGGTGGCGCTGACGTCATCAAGCTAAAGGGCTACACCTCATGGGCGATTGGACTGTCTCTCTCTCAGCTTGCGAACGCCGTCATTACTGACGCTAATACTGTTCATCCCGTGTCGACATACGTTAAGGTATAATACTTATAATATTCTACCACATTCACACAGCGCCATTTGCTTGTGTACTGGTACTAAATAACTGATATACTACTTAAATATATTTTTTTTAAATACATACCTACTTAATATATATAAATTACACCCAGACACAGAACGAACCTTTATGTTCATTACACAAATTGTTCTTGGTGGGGATCGTACCCACGACCTCCAGCTTAGCAATCAGGGTCAGCAAGTAGGGTATTAGAATAGACCTGTGACGAAAATATATTGTTGTTATTATGACAGGGCGAGCACAACATCGACCACGAAGTGTTTCTGTCCCTGCCGTGCGTACTCGGCAGCAATGGTGTGTACGAGATCATCAGACAACCGCTGACCGAAGTCGAGCTCTCCATGTTACGTCGTTCTGCAGACATCATGGCACAAGTGCAGTCCGGCCTTCAGCTCTAAGCACAAGATGAACACGAGCCCGTGTAGTTTTAAGTTCACTTGATAAGCTTGGTACTTACTAGTTTTGTAATTTCATGTCTACGCTGTTTTTTTAAGGTCTGGACCACATCTAGCCTTATAGAATCACAATTTTCTGTTTCTATCCTTTTCTAGAAGTTTAGAACTGAACTTTAACTAGAGCGGGAATGTGACGTATGCGGCAGCATCGACGATTCGCTCGGCTTTCGCTCTAGTGAATGAAGGTTCTAAGCAACAGAACAGGAAATAAGCATAGGAAAGTGCTGCTTTCCTACCAGAGATGAGCGAGCGATGTGTATTTGAGAACCAATAGAATCGCCCCATCTGAACGATGCTAGGTAAATGAAGCGATACTATAGGTTCATTAAACACATCACTGGCTACGTATCCTCGCACATGGTGGAAACGCAGCCTTAGTAGTCAACGCAGCCGCAGCCAGTTCCGAAAATTTTCAAGTTTCAAACTTAACAGTATTTTAGTAAATATACTTATCTAGACGTGATTTGTTGTTTTTAGATGCTTAATGTCTATTTAGAATCTCTAAATGTTAGTAAATTTAAATAAAAACAACGTCTATTCGGCTTTTATTAAACTTTTGGAATTCTAATATTGTTACAGTAACTAAGTATTATACGTATTATTATATTATTTACATCTACGTGTGTTGTAGTTTACGGAAATTATCTACTTATGCTAAATAAGTTAATCAATGTAATCAAATGTATTAAAAGTTTATTCTTGATTAAGCCAAACATTTTTAGTTTGACAAATTATGTAACATCAATATTATCTTATCTGCACTACGCAAATGCAAGTATGCGGGTATATAATGCATTTTTCAGTATTATAGCTCTCTGTAGATTGCTAGGAACTATCAAATATCATGACCTACAAGTAATTATTTATATACCTACTTGGGAGTCTTGCATTTAGTAGTAGTTCAATTAGTTCAAAACATTTTATTGATAAGATTAATAAATTAATACCTACTTACCTATTGTTTTACCTAGGTATAATTTTATTTTCTAAACTGAGTACCTACAAGTATTAGTCATCTGGAGTGGAAAATAAATAATATTTTGTGACTGAAATTGACTACTGATTTACTTCCACCTTAACCGTCGCAACTGTTTTCAATAAATACCCAAAGATACCTATTTCTTTTTTATTTTCCTTTTACAAAATGTAATAAGTATTTAATGCCATAATGAAGGTTTCGAGAAAGTAAGTAGTGAGATAGGTTGTTGTTAGGTTTGTAGGCTATTTTTTAGTTCTCATTCTTCATCATCATATCAGCCCAATGACGTCCACTGCTAGACTTAGGCCTCACGTAATTTTTATTTATGACTATTTGTACCCACGACTTCGTTCGCTTATGATTTTATAGTTCGTTTATTTTTCACGGAACCCTAAAACCAAAACCAAAACCAGACCAAATCTGATATTTGGTGACTACTTTCGACCAATTAGTGGCTAATTTTGGGAGATAACAGATCTTCGCTAGGTGTCCTAGTTTTTGAGATATAAAGGTGGCCAAGCTGGGGAGACTCTCCCCAGATCGATCAACTAAAAACGCTTATAACTTTTGAACCATTGACAAGCCAGTGTCAGCAACACGTCGATAGCAGACCGATGAACCAATCACAGGCCGGCAATATGGCGCGATTGACTTAGTAAGCCAATTACAGTTGTCGAATGAGACCGTCGGCTTACCATTGTGTTAGCAGGCTTGGCCCCCTGGCATACGTAGCTTGATGTGGGTCAGATTCGCAAGCGAGACATAATATTGTGATTTATAGATATTGAATTTTATTTAGTTGGCGTGTACTTTGTGTCAGTTAATGCATGTTATAAGTCCCTCGCGACATAGGGCATGTTCCCTACGGCGAGCGTTGTCATTCAAAAAAGGGGCGATGAAATCAGGGACTGTTGGAGAAGGAACTCGGGGGTAGTGTTGAATGAATAAAATTATTGACATTCTAGGTTATTTCACATAATTTAATGCACCTCACTTCTCTATTATTTTATAAAAATTAACAAGCAGTACACATATTTTTAGTATTTCCTTTACAATAGCTGATATACATGTCTGGCGCCATATTAGCTTAGTACAAACATACTGACCTGTCAAAGTTTCTATAAAGATAGGAACAAGTATTACATTCCTTTCGATTGAGATAAAAGCTAGCTTAAATTAAAAATAATATTTGAATAACGCCATTAAATATATCGGAATAAGTCTAGAATAAGTATAATAGTTTCATTACAGTAACTGTGTTTTTGAAGGCGTCGTAGAGGGCGGTGCGGGTACGCGACATGCGCGCCGTCATTGTAGTCACAATTATCATATTATTGCTACTAAAATACATAATATCTCACGTATATACTATGTTCGTAGTACATTATACATACACGATTATTTTTTTTGCATTTTGGTCACAATTAGGACAAAATATTACGCACTATAACTTAGTTCTATATACAATTAATTCTTCGTTAGTTTATTATAAATTTAATATTAATTTAACAAGTACATACGTAAAATTAGGAATAAGCATGAAAACTTCATTTTAGCATAAATCACAGACACTTTTCTTTAAAAAAATCGGCCATTTTGGAAATAATTTAATAAATTTAAAAAAAACATCATTTCATCGGATATTCAGTAGTATTAAAAGTCGCCGCGGACAGCGATGGCCTGTGGTCCAAGATCCGACGTAGACCGCACGCCGCACTATGCGGTCTTGTATTTAAAAACGTTGCAAAACCAATTAATAAATGCGAATAAATTTTAAAACAACTAAAATACCGAACTCAACAGGTGGGCACATTGACTATAGAACGATTACAGTAAACTACAGCTTAAGAGAAAAATAAAACGTAATCCTATTGAGTGAATAACAAATAAGATCTACATTTGGCTACCGCCTTTGTTCCTTACATGCACATAAAATCTTGGCTACAAGTACAATGGTTATTTACGCAAAACATCGATTTTAAAATCGATTCTAAAATCACGTCAGTTGAGAAGTGTATAATGCTTCATGGATATAATATAATGTTGGTGTTGTTCTAGAGACGTCGATGCATATTTGCTTAGCTATATAATTCTTATTAGAATTAACCGTTCATTCTAAAATGATTGTTTTAAAGTTTAGTTGATAAAATTAAGTGCCCAATCAGACAACTTCCTGCTGAAGCAGTTTCAAAAGTTACCATCAAGCGGGGCGTACGTCTGTTTGCCACCGTAATGGTATATTGGGGGAAAAAAACTTATATAGACCTGTGCTGTGCTATGTGCTGCTATTTGAATACTTTAAGTGCTAAGGCCCGGTTATACCTAGTAATTTGATCTATTTATCTCTTAAATATGTAGACATAACGCAAAACAAAAATCGGCTAGGTGCCAGTCGGACTCGCGCACTGACTAGGGAGTCCGTACAACCGATTATGCAACTTTTTATGATTAAAATAAGTAGCTATAATTTAGAATACATATTCACTTAAAGGTAATCTCTCACTCTTATCCAAATTTTTTAGGCTTATCACTATAAACTCCTTCTAATATAGAACTAAAATTCAGTAATACAGGGTGTATACGACGATACGACATTAAATGAAAAGGCAGCCAGTGTTAACCCTTATAAACATATTCTAATATAAATTATTAAAAAAAAAAAAGAAAAAAAAAAAAAAAAAAAAAAAAAACAAAGCTACACATTATTTAAAGTCGAAAAATTTAAGAATATAAAACTACACATTATTTTTCTATCATGACGTTTGACGAGTGCGGAACAGAGTAAGAGATAAGATAATATGAAAGAGTCAGAGATATTTAAATGAATTGAATGACGTAATGACAACATACGATCAACGTAAATACCTACAGGTTGTTTAAAACTGTGAACAACTGTGACATAAAGAAAGTACATTTGCGTCTAAACTATTGCAAATTTCTGTTTAATTTTTTTGGTATAGCCTTCTAACATCACATACTACACGTGGTTTCATTTAATGTCGTATCGTCGTATACACCCTGTATAACTACGCGAATACCTACGGTTTTCAGATATTTTCCTTTACTTGTGCAACTTGATTGATTGTGAACGTACAGGCCAAAACACACCTTACTGTAACCGGGCCTTAAATCGACTTGAACTTTCATGATCTAACAAAAACAGAAAAATGTTTGGAAACTGGTCGAACATGAAATTGTCTGATAGTACAAAGCAGATATGCATCGACATGGCGTTGTATCAAAAGCCGTAGTATCACACATGTCATTGTGTTACGCGCTAGTGTTAAGTCTCGTCGTCGCGTCAGGTGTCGTTGGGCGAGCGCAGCGAATGCAGTGCGTTGCCATGCCCCGACGGCCGCCTTCTGTCCAGGAACGTTTTCAGTTGAGTCGCTGATAGCTGGGTAGCTGGCGCCTGTTCAATACATGTACAATTACTCTTTAGCTTTAATCTATTGTTATTATTGTAAAGCTAAGGAATGTTTGTTTGAACGAGATTCCGAGTTCACCTTTTTACTACATAGACAGTTATTAGAGACAGGTTTCAAGTTATAAAACATCACGCCGTCACCTATAGGAGTGAAGCTGTTAAACAGTAATATTTGACACGGGTGGCATGCTCACAAATTTATTTTAGTCGGTTCACTCGAAATTTAATAACAGAATTGCCTGCTCTATCTCTCAGATGCTTTCGATTCACCTAGTTTTATTTAGCTAATATATTTCCTATTTAGCTAAAAGTTTAATGACCAAATGTGTTACTAAGCAATTTGCAAAAACGGCCCGCTGGCCCAATTCGGCTAATTATTTTTTAATATTGGTTATAGGTATAAAGTTTCTATGGTTACTGGAATCGAATTCTACGCCTGGTGGGGCTACATTAGGATATAAAAGTTATAATACCTCTTCGAACCACGCGTCACTGAGCGCGTCGCGCGGTGTGAGCCGGCGCGCGGGCGTCGGCTCGAGCAAGCCGCGGATGAGTTGCTGCGCGCGCTCGTCCACATTGCTCCAGTGCTCCGGGGGAAAGCAGTAGTCGCACTTAATTATATTCGCCGTCGTCTCCTCTATAGACTCATCCAAAAACGGTGATAACTGGAAAAAACATTATCTATTTTATAGTAAATATTTACAAAATTCTCAGTCAGTCACATGAGCACCAAATCAATATTTGAACTCGGTAAATGACAAAAGGTTCACCCACAACATTTAAATTAATGGCCCTGGCAAAATGTAGATGATATATAAAATTCAAAATTTATGCGTGAAACTATGTAAAGTAGGTGTGTCTATAATAAAACATACCCCTGTGAGAAATACATATAAGAAGACGCCAGCGGCCCAGGCGTCCCAAGCCGGGGCGGGTGGCCTGCCCAGCACGCACTCAGGCGGTGCGAACTCGAGCTGTGCGGGCGCCGGCGGGAGCACCTCGCGTCCAGAGTTATTAGCGCCCTCTAACGTCTCCACTGCTGAACCTAGGTCCACCAGTTTTAGCTGTGGCTGGTTGCCGCCAAGCTCCACCAGAATGTTCTCAGGCTGTATTATTATATAAAGTCATATAAAGTATTATATAGAGTTTTTATAAAGAGTTAACATTATAATTATCATTTAAAATGGGTTGACATTGATAATTGCGAATTACAAACTCTTATTACGAGGTATCATATTAGTGCAAAAAATATGTTATCAAAAAGATTAAGTTTGTCAAACATGACTTAAATAAGATTTGAATAACAAAAGTTAAGCCAATATATTTATCAGTTCCAACTAATATGCAGAAACATTTCATACCCGGACGTCAAGATGAGCAACATTGATGGAGTGAAGCCAGTCGAGTGCGGAGAGCAGTTGCCTGGTGTGTTGTGCAACAGTGTGCTGAGTGTAGAGGTGCGGGGAGGAGGCGGCCCAGTCCAGCAACGCGCCGCCACCCACGAGCTCAAGCACGAGCGTGTGTGCGCCCGCGCGCGGCACTTCCGCGAACAGAGCCAGCGCGCGCACCACCGCGCCGTGCGCCGACCGCGACAGCAGCCGGTACTCGCGCATCGCGTCGGCGCCGCGACCAGACAGTACCTACATCGATATATTACGTCAAAAACTCATCTTAGCTACGTACTTAATATTTCAACTTTTACTTTTTGTATGTTATTTTAATAATGCAATAATGACATACCTGTTTTAAGGCGACTTTTTGTCCTGTGCCAGTATCTCTGGCCGCCAGCACTCGCGCAGTTCTGCCGCGGCCTATTTCTTCTTCTACGCTGTATCTCCTTGCGAACTGTTCGCGTTGCCAGGCGCCACCGCCGCCGCACGCCGCGGGGCCTGACGCTGGCCCGGGAGCGCCACTCCTTGTACATATCAAGCGGAAACTATACTGGCCGGCAGGGAGCTCCTCTAGTGCTAAAGTATTCGCCGCAGCAGGAGTTTCGGTTGCTCTTCGCCACTCTCCTTCCCCCACTCGACAATATTCTAGGTGAGCAGGATTGGGTTCATCCCACTGCACGACTAGGCCGCCTCCGGGGTGCGCCCGCACAGCGGGCACGCCTGGTGCGCCTCCCGCACCCACCGTCAGTCGCGCGGAGCTCTGAACTCCGCCTAACTCATTACTGATGAGACAGCAGTAGACGCCGGCATCCGAAGCGCGACACGCGTGTATCGTGAGCGTCGCGTGGCCCTCCGGTGTCAGCGAGATGGCGAAGCGACCGCCGTGGCGCAGAGCGCGTGTCTCGGGCGCAGTCTTGCGCCAGGAGGCGGTGGCGCGCGAGGCGTGCGCGCGGCACGCCATGGTGGCAGTAGCGCCAGGCGCGACTGTTACGTCGACGACCTGCTCCACGAGCTCGGGCGCACGCAGCTCGGTGACGACGCCGTCGACGCTAGGCTCGCTGGCGGTGCCGGTGACTGCACTGCAGCCGCGGCGCAACTTGAGGCCCCACGGCCGCTTCGACAGGCCCTGTCATACGCACACAGTGTAGTGCGCCTCGTGTCTCAAGCGTCGCATGCATGCTCACCCGCGCCGACACAACACACTTTACATTCATTATAACTACTAAGTATGTACAATCAATAAATTAAACTTAAAGTCAACGGCGGTTATTCCAAATCACTAAGCACATAAATAGTTGCGTGTCAGTCAATCGGCCCCGCTATCACAGTCTATGTTAGAAATGCATTCCCGTGTATATCATACCTACAACAAAAGAGATATAGAAAAGCGTTAAAATAAGAAGACATGCAACAGAGAAGAGAAATGCGATACCCAAATGTGAATAAACATTATGTAGCTACATTTACATATTACAAGTTAAATAAGAACAAAAATACAACAACACAATATAATAATATTGAAGATAACAAATAAATAAAGGTTATGGATATGTCGCAGCCATATCGTATAACACGCCGTATGCCTATTATATATATATATGGGTGTGCCTATTTGAAATAGGCACACCCAATAAAAAAGTGTCGCTGTTTTGAAATGCGGCTATCTTTCGTGCAGCCGGATTTCAATTCGGCTGAAATAAACCACACCGTATTGTATGAACACTTCGCGTTCCTCTAAGCGCCTTAGTAATATGGCACCCACATATAAAAGTTCGTGTCGTCGATACGCTGCTTTGAAAGTTTTAGTTCCATTTATCACCGCAAATACCTAACGGCATGATCATAAAGGTACCCTTTCGATCTAAGCAGCACGCAGCACCGGCGGTCCCCATGCATTTTCTATAGGTTTATATGAGATATCAGTCGGAGCACGGCAGCAGTGCCGCGACAGCAGACCAGTAGTGACGCGTCGCGCATATGTAGACCGCCACTAGTGATGGGTTACTCGTCCGTCAAATTGACTCTAACATTGCCGTCTAATTAAAAATGACACTTCTATCACTTATATTTAATATAATCTACGACTATTTATTAAATATTTATTTCGCTAGGTATCGCATACCTAATTTATACGCAAGTTGGAAAACAACTATTTGTTTATCTAGGATAAGTGTTACATGACAGTTAAATTTTATTTATTTGTACAAAAAACTAAAATGAAAGTGTTTTATTACTTCATGTGATTAAGTATCCTTTCATAGGATAACACATAGCGTGCATCAATCGACATCTTGTCGTCATTGTAAAGCAACTTAATAAAATATATACAGCAGCGCAACACTACGAGCCGCGCAGCACTGCTGCCTAGATCGGAATCACCGCCTCAAGCAGCACTTCTGCCGAGATCGGAAGGGTACCTTAACAACAAAAATGGCGTCACAATCGACAACGGTGTCACAACAAAGTGAAATTACTATAAGTACAAATGTTGATAACATTCGTGAACCGAAACCAAATCCTATCTAAACCCCAATGTGTACCCATATTCGCAATAAATATTTTGAAGTTAAGAAAATAGTAAAAATTAAGATAAAACATTCAGAACCTATAAATTAATTAATAATTATTCATATTTATTTAAGTATTTTAATTTTGCGAGGCAATTAGATTTATAACAATTAAATATTATACATTTACCTATACATAATTTAAATAAAAACCTAAACGTTGAACGCCGCATTGTAGTATGTATAGACCCCCCAATCTAGCTCAATGTGAGGTAGCCGCATTTCAAAACAGCGATGTTTTTAATTGGGCGCGCCGTTATTTGTAATACGGCGTATTATACGTTATGGCTGCGACAGATACATTATAATAAGTACCTTTAATTAAGCATGCTTTTCTACACTAATTGGCTACACAAAAACAAAACATCTACAGTACAACATAAGTTATGCCCGTGTGAGCAATGAAAACAAACCACAACGTATTGCTAATCTTGTTCTACAATAGCAGGTTACAAAATACACCATTATGATAAACAATCTTTTTTATAAGATAGTTTACGTCACTCTATAATGACATGTTGACACTTTATGACATTGCTAAAGTTAACTATTATAGTTAACTACGAAGCTAGCAAGCTTACAAGATGAACTCATTACTTTACCCTATTGACAACTATTAATAGTGCAAAATAGGTTGGAGTAAGTTTATGATAAAAGTACTCGAGCTGAAGTCAATGTAGAATGTTTATAAACAAATCACTGTCAAATTGGATTATTTTTTACGCAGATAACAGTGGAATTAAGCTGTAAAATATTTTTATAAACATTCAAAAATCTATATAAATAAACAAAATTGGAGTGTCTGTTTGTAATATTAAAATAACCACTTTTTATTACATGCATATGAATGTATATACGGTACATATAACAAAATCTGTCTGTTTGTTCTGGCTAATCCCTGGAACGGCTGGACCAATTTTGACGGGATTTTCACTGGCAGATGGCTGATCAAAAAAGAAGTAACTTAGGCTACTTATATTTTAGAAAAAATCAAAAACTATTATAAAAAAGTAATATTGTTTTTGTTAAATTCCACGCGGACGAAGTCGCGGGCACAGCTACAAAAATGATATATGAATATAATACATAAGTTGGTTTTAATAAATTAATTGCTTTTACAAAAACAGACATCAAAAGTCAAATGTTGTTATCGTTTATTCTATATTGATTTTAGCCCGAGTACAGTTATGCTCTTCTTTCACTCACGGACTCGCGTTAACATTATATTCTCATACAAGTGTGACTTGTCTGCTGAAACTGAGACCTACATATCAAAAAAGAATCCTACTAGGACCATCGCTAGCGACCATCATCATCATCATATCAGCCCAATGACATCCACTATTGAACATAGGCCTCACCTTATTTCCGCCACAACCATGCTACGTGTGAAATAGAATATCTATTAATACCTGTTATTATTGTGAAGCTGAGGATTTTATTTGAGTATGTTAAGTTCGCGAAACATTTTAAACCAAACCAGTGCGGTTAGGTTTAGTTACGAACATATTAATGTATTTAATATGTATTTCATATAACCTTCCAATTGTTTTGTGTGGACAGCTATGCTAACGCCACTTTCAGCTTTGTTTATTGCAGATAAGGTCTTTATTTGCTGAAATTCATCTTACCATAAACTTTCCATATAACGCGTTATCTAAGGTACTATCGTATATAAATATATAGTATCTGAGCCGTTTGTGATAGTTTATTGAAACTGTATGGTGGGCGATATTTTTTGTTAAAATACTATACTATTTTAGCTTTTCGGAACCCTCTTCAATCATACATTGTCGCTACTGATCGTCATTTCTGATTCTGACTCATTGGAGCGCCATGAACGAATTTTTCAGACTAAAGTGACGTCGTTATTAACGGTACTATCCCCCGATACATACTTATGACGTCACTTGAACATAAACAGCTTCTGTACTTGTTTTACTAACGAGCTATACATTTAGTTCCTTTTTAGCGTATTCCCCTAAAGAAGCTGTTTGACGAAGTTAATTTTGTTTTTCAACTCTTAAGCGTAGCTCGTGTTCTCGGTTTATTAATAAGGATCCTACAAATTACCAAATTGATAGAAGCCTTGGCCGCATGATCGCTGTTACCATGGACAACTGTCGACTAATTTCACCACAGCTTTTTACCTAATGTTTTATGTCATGTCAGAATTCATAAAAAAAAATACAGCATAAATTTATTTCTTGGCTGAGATTTATCGGATGGTTGTCAATACTGACCTATACTCTTATGTATTTCCAATATTTTACTATACCATTTGACAAAATGCAATTGACGATTGCATGTCAAGAAACAAAAGGCCTAAAGTGTCAATATATTTTCTTATGAATCTTGTAATAATTATATATTGCGTCATACTAAGTATTTTAGAAATTATAAAATCTCTGTTAATATAGTCCCATTTATTCATCCTTACCGTATATTTTGTTTGTTTGTATTGATATACGAGACTTACGTTGGCGTGTGGCGGCGACGTGGGACTAACAGCGCTGGTCTTCTTGCGCTCGTCGCGCGCTGAGCTCGTCGGTAGATTGATCGTGTTGGCCTTAGCATGGGGGCGCTGCGAGCGAGCGCGCAACTCCGGCGCCAGCCTACCACCAAGCGATGGTGGGACGCTCTCAGTCTTGCGCAGGCCACACCAACCATCACCTACACTATCGGGACGGGAATAACCACTATTAACATTAAAAGAAACTAAAATAAAATGGGCGCACCAGCTTTCGTTAGGCGTTTGTTTATACCGCCACTTTCAACTTGTATCACAGGCTCATGTTAAATATTGCAACTTTAAAAAACTAAAAAAAGTATTAAAAAACGTTTAGTTCTTGTTTCTTTTACACGCTGAGAAAAAAAAAAGATTTTATTGTCATTCAAATAACAGGCAAAAATTCGGTAATGTTTGTTATTCATTATTAAAAGTTGAAAGGGGTCGGTATTATTGTAAGTTATTAAAAAACAAAACAGGTATCAAAAATAAAATATAAAATTTTCTTGTTGTTCTCTGAGTAGTGTTACTAAATACCTATGTAGCGAAGTGTATACCCCGTATCCCAATATAATTATGTCAAATGCCCGTAGCGCTAAAGTAATTTTGTTAGTGAGTGTTAGTTATACTACAGCACGAGGCTCAGTGGTATGCCTATTAGCATAGTTTTGCCAAAGCTGGGTCCCAAATAAAACCATAACTAAATAAAAGAAACAGAAAATAAAAAGCATGCGGGGCGATAAGCAGAAAACCACAAGCGTTTTTCATTACATTTATTAAAGTTACTCGTGTAACATAATAGTCAAGTATTACAGTGATTATCAAATGTTATTATTAAGTATATACATAAATTAAAATTCGATAGCCAAATATATACATATGAAGGTTACAAAACTATAATGTCTAGTAGTCGAGAAACTTCAAGAAACCAGATAATCTCTTTTGGTCGTAATTTTTTAAAACTAAGATGAATTTTGTTATAAATATTAAAATGTACGCTAGTACAGATCATAATTGCTGCGATCGATGAATCGTGCTAATCATTGAAATTTAACATCGTGTATACTATTATGTATCGCTTAAATCACTCTTAGAAGCAGAATACATAACAAAATTGCGCGATCACAAATCAATTGCCGGCGTTAAAATTATATTAAATTTAAAATCATAGTACATTCTAGATTATGTGAGTAATTAACTAAGTACATAGCCTCAACGAAGCGTGATCAGCTCCTTACTAAAAGCGAACTTCACCACTCAACATGACATCGGTCAAAAGAACAAGAATCGAAGTGGGAGGGGCGCGTGTCGCGAGTACGTGCGTACGTAGCGTAGGTACGCGCGCGCCTCCCACCTCAGGCGCGGCTAGCAGCGGCGCATACAGCAACCAATAGTAACTTATCGGTACCGTACACCTTATACACTAGTCACATCAAAAGCTGAGTTTAATTAAGCATTTCATGTTATTAAGTATTCATAGTCTGATGCCACTTAAATTATTATAGAACAACGTCAATTATTATCTATTGTAAAAGAAACGAACGAAATTTTGGCCCCTATTCTTGGAGAATTTTGATATATTGAAAATAAGTCGGTGGCTATTATAATTTCATTTCCGTTTGGGGTACATTTGTAGAAAGCTCGTTTAGGAATTAACTAAAGTTATCGACTGTGTTGTAATAGTGCTTACATGGCTGTTATTATATCTAATATGCCTAAGTAAACATTTAAAAATCATTGATTGCGAGCTAATACGTTAGTGTAAATATTTTAAACACTTATGAATTATGCTATAGATAGTTATATGCGGCGACGCGTCGCTAGACGAGCGTCGTGCTCAAGATGTTAACAGTAGAAGTAAATGTTTATATTATATAGCGCGGTGGGCGACTATAACTAACCCAGCCGCGAGCTAAATATTAAATGTATTGTGCCTTACTCTAGCATGCAATACAGACTAAGTCCATCCATCCAAAGATACGTCGCGCGCATTCAAAAAGTTCCAGTCTTCGCGTTCCTACCTAAATTAATGATAACATAAAATAATAGTTCCGCTTCGGTTCAACAAATTACTAGGTATCTCTCATTTGTTTGAGTTTGCCGCAGCAACGCTCAGTGACTCTTACTCGCTACCATTCTGTCCGGCGACGATACGTTCAACCACGATTACGTTCAACATACAACATTTATCCTCGGAGACATCTCCTTTTCTACTCATAGGAAGTAGCCGTCGTGTAGAATTACTCTGTTTAATCAGTGAAACATTATGCGACCTGCCACGATTGGCGCCACTATCCTATGTAAAGCTTTAAGTACCAGCATTGCCATAATCCTACCTTACGCGATGTTTACTATATTGATATTTTTCAAAAGAAGCTTTCACGAATTTCAGTTTGATATTCCAAGACTTTAGATTGACTGACTGACGAAGCCATTACTCTACGTTGTTTTGATGATACAAATTTAACGCGAAGTAAGCTGACGCATTATATCGTTAAGTTAGAGCATTAGGGAAAAAATCACGGGGCGACATTTTATACTGAATTGAACTGAATAACTTAATGAAAACGGACAAGACGCCCATTGAGTGCTGTAACGAATATAGCTTCTTTTAGACATGAAACATAGTTCCACTACTTGCCTTTCTGTTCCATTTCACTGATTGTCAGAACAATTAGGGGTGTTCTAAGTCTTATAGTAGTAGCTTAATTGTTTAATAATGTATGTGCGTTTATATCCCTCTGTGCCCCATGTACTAACAACTAAGTATATCAACGTAACATCGGTCGTGACACTAAGGACTACATAACAATAGTTATTATTGGCAGTATTTATTATTGCGACAAAGTACACATATCGTGGTGAAAGCCTTTTAAATCAAGTTCACATTTCGCTTGAACTCTTGTGAGCTCAAAGTACGAGACGCTTCTCAATGAAAACGGTCCGAATGGCCTGAAGTTATCGAGAACTCAACGCGGCCTAAGCACGCGTGTATCGCAGCCGTAGCTCGTCAAAAACCTCATTATCTCTACAATTTAACATAATTAGATACCTAATCACATAATATTAACATTAAAAACATCTAAATAAATATATCTAAATATCAATTCCAGTGTTTGTTTAACCTAACATGGACAATTATGCGCTAGTCAACTTCACGTGACGTAATGTACTAGATCCTTCGATCACAATTAGTGGCGCACGCGCACTCTCACACATTATACACAATAAATTAATAAATTAAATTACTTTATTATCGCATTCATCACCACACAATTATTTTTTAATTCCAAATATTTTCTTTACAATTTTCAAGCACTATCACACGTTTCCAGGCTATAAAATCGTGCTAGTATTCGAATCTAAATCGATATCTTAAAATCTTAACTCAATTCATTCATACCAACATAATGTTAATTTTCCATCCAATCGTTACAAAACCAATTCTAAATATCAACTATTATTACTTTTATGCAATATTTTTAATATTGTGATGATGTACTGCACATTACACAAGTGCGAGCGACTACGTACGTAACACAATGGACATAGCGAACGAAACAACGTGACGTCGGGTACATGATTGCTGAGAATAGCATCTTGTAATTTGAAAAGTTCATTATGTACGAAGTATCAATAGTCACACGCTCCTAGTGCGAGCACGTACACACATGCGATTAAAATCAACCCATCACTCATAATAATCTAAGTTTTAATAACGTATTGGGGAAGTCAGAATGTTGCGTAATTGGACTACAGTTACGGTCTACTATACCTACTTCAATAATTGGGTAAAGTACGTTTGATAGTCGGGCATCGCTCTGTTCCTAGCCTACCGGCGTAGTACGAAACTACTGATAAAAATCCCCGCAAACCAAGCTGGGAACGATGATAATATCCCCAGATATGGTGCAGTGAATTGTCACAGTATTTCTAAACTTAGTGCCTGGTTAACAAGGAAAGAAGCAACTGCTTGACACCGGTTCGTCAAAACGTACCTAGCGACGTTCTTTGTCAACAGGGCAAGGTAGATATCGAGCCGACGACATAATTATTATGAGATTATTATTGCGAAGGTTTTAATAAACTACAGTATTATTGGAATGTGAGATGATTTAGGTATAACATAATCGTATCACAAATGAATACACTAATGTTACTGTTACAAATATCGTTAGAGTTTAAAAATTAATTAGCATTAATAATGACGACGTGATGTTAGTAATTCGTAGTGATCAACATTGTATCGAGGCAGTTAACAGAAATTGTGCGTTGTTAATCGACAGGTAGCATTATGATATTGAGTAAGAAGTACGAAGGATGTAGACCCGGCGCCTGGTGCCGGGGACTTACGCGGCGGGGTCGCGCGACGGCTCGCGTCCTAGTTGCTCGCGGAGGTAAGCGCCCGGGTTCTCAAGTGCTGCGCCGAAATTTTTCTGTAGCTGTAAAATGCTCGACAGTGTCGATATCCACACCGGTAGCGTGGTCTCTGACGGGCGGCACAAGAAAGATAGCTTCGGCTTTGTTGGATCATCTGTGTGTATGATGAACGCGTTGTCTAGTTCTTCCAATTCCATCTTGTTTACCTAAATATTTTAAAACACATTAGTTATACTATAGAAGTATAATTAATTAAAAGAATGAATGAGAAGATTTCTGTTGTTTCCAACTGAGAGAACAACGGCCTTTAAATAATATTCCCTTGATATTTTTGTCTTCTTGAGGGTATCTATATAAACAATGATCCAATGAGAAGAGGAAGCGTTTTTGTAGTCTTTAGCTGTCTGTACTGCAGTTTTCTTTTATACAGTTGAAGTAAAGGATTTCCGTTGCAGACTTATGCTAAGGGAACCATATCCTTTTCACTGGTAGACAAAATTCTATAATTGAGTAATAGTTCCTCAATTTATGGAACGTATAATAAATTGTAGTGAAAAAAATGTTGCCCTAATTAAAAGATTGTTTAGATAGACACTTACCTGGATGTGAGCCTTATAGTGGTAGTTAGGACTGCTGAATTGAGACTTCTTGCCAATAGCTTCGCTGAATATGATGCACTGTTCGAATAGGAACACGTGGAGCTCCTTGCCGCGGTCATTGCCACCCGACACATCTGATACGACCATAGACTCCTGTTGTAGGAGCTTGCCTTGGGCCGTTATATTGCCCTGAAATAGACAGTACCGGACTTTGGTTAGCTTTGAAGAGATACGGTTAAAACTGTATAGGCCCATATCGCCGTGGACCAGCAACACACAGCGACTTGATTGTGCTATATTATTATGTAAAGTACAAGTGATATCCCTGGTATTGTGGATGTCCAAGGGCGGCGGTGATCACTCACTGTTATATGTTCAGCTATCTCGCCAAAGAAAAAGTAATGGTCGCTAGTCTCTGATAAACACATCGCTCTTGAAGTGCTTGGCACGCGAAGTAGCTGGAATTTAGTCGCAGGTCGCTAAACATTCAAAGTTGAAAATCGCAAGGCAAAATAAAAAGTTAATATTAAGTTAGATTCTTACCGTGAATCCTTGCAGCCTACCGACGTCCATCATCATATTCGCGTTCTTCGGTATGATGTCGGTGCACTCGACGGCTTCACGCAGCGAGGTAATCACGTTCGGAGGACAATTGGCGTGCTCCGAGTAAGCAAGTATCTTCTTCACCAACAAGTGGTACTTCTGAATGCGCTGGATGGGCTTTATCAGCAGATCGCCCAGCTGCGAAACATTTAAACGAATTAAACACAGTCCGACATTTTAATTTAACTTTGACACCATTGCAAGCATGCGGAGACATGAAGCTACGACACTCATATTCCACAGTGTAGTGTGCTATGTGCTTTTGTGTAGAAAGGTTAACCAAATATAAACTGCCCCGAGAAACAGAACATAAAGCGTAATGTTAGTATGAGTATGAGTAGCGTCACATCAAAATAAAGCAAGCAATCGAACGCTTCTCGTAAAATATGTTTCAAAGCTGAGATGATGTTTAACAACGTCATAATTACTTTCAGCTCAATACGTAGTTCACGAGAGTGATAACGTTGTCCCACTGATAACGTTTCAAGCAGATTGAATGGATCCTGCTTCAAAATGAATAGTTTCAACTTTGTCACAGCATAGCTGGTACGACATTCGATCAATAATTATAATTTGGTTTCGGTAAATAGAGGTATATTTTACGTCAACGTGGATACCCGATATGCCAATAGTCCACAGTGAGTGTACTGTAGTGTAGGTGGTACCAGCATTGCCTCCGTTTGTTTAATATGGAAAACGACTAGTACCTGGCATAGAGTACCTCTTGCGCCAGGCAGGTGAGAGCGCTGTCTAAGGCGCACCTACAACCATTACATGATTCCCAAATCATCGAAATCGTCGTTGAAACACATACATAAGACGACGACTAATGCAACTCAGTTCATAACGAAAATATTACATAACAACGATGTTTCGTTTGAAATAAAACTGAGCTAAGAATATTGTGCTACTTGAAAGAGCTTTTTATGCCAAAAATGTAGGATTTCTACAGTGAAATTTCTGTAAAAATAATAATCTGTAATAGACCATGTGGCAAGTGTCCTACATAATAAAAACATTCTAGATTCTAGCATGTAATCTAGAATATTCTTTATAAGGATTTGCGCTCTTTTGAAATGTTTTTAAGAGCGCGATAAATGAGATACTTAAAAAAAAAATTACCGAGCGTGCACGGTGCTTTGGGTTATTATGCGTTGTGCATTTATTATAATATATAATTTTTAAAGCTGCCGCCTTACAAATTCCGCAATTTTGCAGCGAAACATGCATTTAGTGCACTAGGTTTTTGAGTTATATTTTAAGCGTTTTAGTAATTAACAGTGGAGCTAAAATATCCGTCAGTATTGCCGAAATAAAAAACTTATATTTTGTTTTACGTTTTATTATGATACACAAAATATAAGTTTTTTATATCATAGAAGTATAAGAAATTACGAGTCAACATGACGTTAAATGACAGGACTACAAAATTTGTCCCATTGCATGTACACATAGTGGAAGTTCATCATTAGTGCCATATTTATTCAATGATGTGTACGTCATCAATAAAATTATAATTGTTGTTAATATTAAATAGTGAGATGGTGATATCCCGTTATACAACATGAAGAAAAGTGCATTCATTCAAAACCCAACAAATTAGATTGCCACTGTATTTTTAAAGAACTAACTAAAAAGGTAGATTTTATTCGAAACTTACCCAGTTTCAAATAAACGACAAGATCAGAAAGACTTTTCCGCATATTGATATTGTAAGCACCATGCAATTTAGATGAATGTATGATGATATAATGTGATCAGCAGACACGCACCTGCAACTTGTGTCCAAGTTTGACGCGCAGCTCTTGGAAGTAGGAATCATGTTCCGACACTATGTACTCGGAAACGGGCTTGTTCCGACAGTAGGCTTCATACAGGAACATTCTCTTCTCGAGGAACCGCCGGAACAGAGGGCCCAGCAACTCTGGCTCTTCCACGCAACGATGGAGCTCCAATAGGAACTTACTGCACAAATCAATATTCCGTCAAATATGCGTATAGGTACGTACACTTGTCTAATCACGTCGCTCGCACAGCACGTTCTGACTAGTCTCCATTACCCAATTATTTATAATATACTAAAAGCCAGACATTAACCATTAGATACATGAAGGAAAAAAAAAAAAGAAACGCCAGCGCACCAGCTTTTTCGCACAGCATTACAATATATTACAATAAAATATGTATAAAAAACCTCAGGGGTTGGGACGAAACATCAGGAGGAAGGACGATTAGTAAACACTTGTGGTACTAATATACGAATTAATATTGAATTATATTTCATAGACATATGTAGTCTCGTATGATTTAGGTTTTCTCGAGCAAATATTTATATGATTTTTGGTGCATTTGTAATTTCTACATACATACCTATAGATCACGCCTCTTTTCGAACAGAGGAATCGGCAGAGACCATTTCCTTCCACCTGCTACGATTCTGACAAACATCTTTCGCTTCTTCAATCTTTTCATACATGCTGACCAATTTAGGGTACGCCTGACCTGTGCTTTTTTTAGATCGTCCCCAATTTTTTTCACCCTTTCTTCATTCATTCTCTACACATGCCACATGCCATAAACCAGCTTAATAGTCATTTCTCTATTCGCGTCACAACATCTTCGTTTATGCCAAAACGTTTTCTTATCACTTTGTAATTTGTACCACGTAATAAACTTACTCAACTCATAGTATACATATTTTACTTTGGTTGAAAGTGTAGAATGTAGAAACAATTGAACAACATAGTGTACTCACTCTCGGTGCCACTCGTATATGGCTTCGATGTTGCCGAATATCATGCGGTGGCGACGATCGCGGAGCAAGCCCTCCGGTAGACTGGGCTCAGCATTAGGGTCCTGTATAACACCACGATTTTAACAACAGCCAATTTTTATCATCGGAATTGCAGCGATGGCAGTACCGATTTTAACTTTTCAACTCATCAATTTTATCATAAGTTAGATAACAGTTTGATTGTATTTCAAGTAATGAAAATCTCCATTGACGACGGTTACAACTTATCAATGCATGATGATGATTTAAAAAAAGAAACACCCTTGTGACAATATGCAATTACGATATAAGTTGAATTATTTCAACAAAACATCTCGTTAATATTCTTAAAACAATTTAGAACAATAAAAACATTATCGTATAACAAATATCGTGTTTAGGTTTTAGGTTAACGATTTCATTAAAGTTACTAAATTACTTAACTGTAAATACACTTGCTAATTAACTATCTATTAAATTTGGTAACGAGGCGTTGACCTTACTACGATTACACTTAACAGTTCCTTGTAGAAATATTTAAAATGTTATGGAATTTTACTAGATGGTAATACGATAATCAAAAACCTATCACGTCTCACGTCTGGGCACGGCTCTCTCTTTACATGAAGACGATTTTAGCCTTTTGATTGTTGATGTTTCTGTTGTTGTTACGGGTTGTTATACCGTGTTTCTTTTCGTTATAATTAGTAGCCTCTAATGACATGCTGAGATTAACGCCAGCCTCATATTAGTAGTCCATTATCACGGCGCGGAGATAACTACAAAACAAATTATTTAGACATACATAGATGTTATCATCATAGGATATAGCAACCCGCTGCTAGACGTAGCGTTCAACTAATAGCGGCAAAATATTCCTGAGTTGACGCGGTTTAGGCGCATTAGGGCTAATTCTCATTATGGCAACCGACTCGCTAATGGACTACTTCTCATTATGGCTACTTCTCATTTGGGCTACTTCTGATTAGGGCTACTTCTCCCTTGGACTACTTCTCATCAGGGCTACTTCTCAATATTTGGGAATGCTTATTGAAATAAGTTCTGTCTTTATGTATATAAACATGTTTATTCATTCATATGAGATCAATGACATTATTTTAAGAATAAATCAATGTAATAGGTAAGTATACAATATTATAAGTTGGTGTAATTTTTACTTTAGTTTAGTTTGAACTAGCTTATACCCGCGACTTTGTTAGCGTAGATTTCAATATTTACACAGAAATTTATAAGTACTTTGTTTTAGGTGCAAAACTTGAAATTCCAGGTATCTCCCACTACAAGGACTAAATTTTCTATTCGTTAAGGTTGGTTTTTCAAACACCAAGAAGAACCCATTTACTATTTGCGAAATCATTTTCATATTAAACGTTGATCAAACCTATTAAGTAACGACCGAGTTTTTTAGCGATTTTATCATAATTTCATCCCTTTGACGTTTGAATTTTAAAAAATTGTACTGAGACTACCAATGTTTTTAATGTATTCTTTTATCCAGAATCTTAATCCAATGCAAAGGAAAATAAACTAAAAAAAAATTGATAACTCCAATGTCAATAAAATTCCAATACCTGTTTAGTATCCATTAGCAAAAAATTTTACTTTTCCCTCGCGTCGTTTCTTGTAATTTTTTATTATTTTCGATCTTAGAGAGCTCCTACCTCGTTATTTATTTATTTAATACTTCATACAAAATATGTACAGGTGGACTTAATGCCATTAGGCTTTCTCTGCCAGTCAACCATTTGCGTGATGCAGAGAGTTAGTTGAAGTAGGTGCATAAAGCATCAAGGGGACCGTCAATTCCAATTATTAAATCAACATTCACGGACGAGCAAACCTGACTATCTGATGTTTATCAACCGATTTTTTTTCAAAATTAACTTAAATGTTGATTTATTCTTAAAATAATGTCATTGATCTCATTTGAATAAATAAACATGTTTATATATACATAAAGACAGTACTTATTTCAATAAGCATTACCAAATATTAAGAAGTAGCCCTGATGAGAAGTAGCCCTAATAAGAAGTAGCTCAAGTGAGAAGTAGTCCAAGGGAGAAGTAGCCCTAATCAGAAGTAGCCATAATGAGAAGTAGTCCATTAGCGAGTCGGTTGCCATAATGAGAATCAGCCCTAATGCGCCTAAACCGTTGACGCATGCTACTCGCCTAATGTTGACACTACTTTTAAATCTTGTCACTGGACCTGGCACTGTCTCACACTAACTAAGAACACAAGTAAAGTTTTCCAATTAAGGAGTCTTTTAGTCCAACGGTTGTCCGTATAGTGATATAAAATTCGGATTGATAAACAAATAAGCACTTGCTCATAAGTAGTACCAATTTATTAGACGCAGTACTGTCGTTACTTTTATATATTTTCTCGAGGTCTTACTTATTTGGAATACAAAACGGGTGTTTCGTTTAATGCCTTTTATGGAATAAAGAGGTTTTGCAATTGAGGTACTCTACGTTGTATAATGTTGATAGATTTAAATCGAGTAGTTTGGTACATAAAATATGTAAAAGAAATAAATACTTCAAACGGTTCAAGCGAACCAATAACTCGCGAACGACAATTTTCTCGTTTACAAACTTTTAACTTTCGATTGATGTCGTAGAAATATAAAGAAATGATTGAATTCCAAAATTCCAAGAGCGTGCGCTCTTTAATACTTTCCGTTTGCGATCAATTATATGGCATTCACGCAGGACAAGTTTTTACCGAGCGAAAAGTAGTAAGTAGTATAAGTAGCATTCACCCACACTATACGTTGTCGTTTCGATGGTGCCCTGTTACCAAAAGAAGGTAAAACTAAATAACTGACCTGCACGTGTCTCATGTATCCTTCACAGATGAGCTGTAGATCGGACACATAGATCTCTTCTGTGTCGACGAGCTCGCGTAGTACGTATTCACGCTTCTTGACAGTGGCCTCGTAAGAGTCCGGGCCGGGCGTCACTGGCTGGTCTTCCTCCTCGGCACTGCGGCCCGACGTACTCGCACCGGACAGAGCAACACAACCGTGTTGCTCCTACACAACAAATTTATCATATTTAGGTATCTTCAATAAATAATTTATAATCATTGTACATTTTTAAGGAATATAAAAATTATTCAGTGATGTAATTATTCAACTCACATTCACGAATCGAAATATTGTAAAAAGCACACACCAAGTAAATTGTAGAATATTAGAAATATGAATTTTCTTTAAACAGTTTAACGATATGACCATTGTGTTGAAAAGATCTGTAGTAATATACTTTACCTCTGACAAAAGTGCGTACGAAAGCTGCAATTCAATTATTAATCTACAAAATAAAACGGAATCAACAAACCATGCAACAAAAAGAAAAACAAACTAAAACGTGACGCCAATCCAAATGATACGCATGCGACAAAGAATTACTGTATTCAAACAATCAAAACAAAACTCAAAAATCCTGTTTGCGAAGCTGAACATACTCGCCTAACTCCTCTATTTGCAGTACTATCGCGTATCTAGCTTACTACTGAATATTTGCCTTTGACACAAATCAGAGTATGATTTAGCTTAGCAGTGCAGCGAATTGTATTGTAACTGTAAAACAAAATACCCATGTACTTACTTTGTATAAAACATGTAGAGATAATTATTGTCTGCTGGAAAACGGCCTGTTACTCTGTTTAGGGACCAAAGTAGAGGGCGATTTTTATTAAGAAACCCTTTGCATATTAAGCTTAGCTCTGAATTTTATTTTAAAAGTATGAATCTAGTTAAGTACGGGGCTTGGTATATAATTAGTATTTTTTTTTTATATTATATAATCGTTTGAACGCTAATCAGTTTGTGTTAATTGTAATTATTACTAGCTCGTCATTTTTTAAATGATAAAAGAAGGCAATTATAAAAATACCGGTTAAGAACATGTCGGACCATGCTCATACGGTTTGGGTTTTGGGTAGAAGTGTTGGCATATCGAATGCCGAATGTTGTTATTTTGGGCATGAAACGTGTTTCAGTAAAATTTATAAAGAAATAGCTTACTTTCAACAAAAATAACCCTTGGATGAGGGACGCTCAGCGGCTATTGAATAAGGTCAACGACAACACAGATTTGCTTGAAAGGGTTGCACAAAGTGTAAAATAACTATGAAACGCGGCAATCGTGGCTACCCTGCTTCCCTGGAAGGGCGTTTACGATTGTACGCGTCGCTGGTAGAGCTCAGGCCCAAACAAAAGCCCATTTCAAAAGCGCTTCACGAATTGGTAAAAGCACTGACAGCAAATGTCATTACTTCCTATCTACACGAGATTATTTAAAGAGGACAAAATAAATATTGAGGAACAATACATACATATAGTCACGCCTCTTTCCGAACAGAGGGGTAGGCAGAGACTATTTCCTTCCACTTGCTACGATTCTGACATATATCTTTTCGCTTCTTCATCATTCATCATTCTATTCATATATTGAGGAAAAAACCAATTATTTTACGAGGAAAATTCAATTCACCTTACGTTTTGAACAAACAGTATATAACTAATGAAAATCCGATAAGAGACAGGCAACTTATTACGGGGATTGATGTGAAAACTCTAACGACTATGTACAATGCGGGCACGACGAATAACAACAGAAAAAAAAGAGCATGCAAGCATCATGCCTTATGATAAGGGCGCACCATTCTCTCTTTGACGATCTGCTCTATTTCTGCGATATCGGCTGCACCATTGTTGCTCTCCATAGCATCAATGGCCAGAGAGTTCTGAAAATATTCGCTATTGTATAACCTCTAGTGTTCAAGCACCGGGTTAATGTTAAGAAGAGAAAAGAAATGTTACAAGTGTTTAGAGAGTAGTGAGTGGTCGTTTACTCACCCTTGTCACTGGAGCGGTGGCAGCGGCAGGAGCTGGTTGTTGCAGCACTGCTTGTGGATTCTGTTCCAACGATAAAGCTAGCATTATTTTATGTAGACTGCATTTTGCGTTGTATATGTATAAGAGAAACGTATAGGTCCTTTATCTATCACTCGTCAATCTGCTGTTTAACAGTCCGGATATAGAATTAAGAACCAATAGAATCGCTTCATTTACCTGACGTCGCTCAGATAGATGGATTCTATTGGTTCTTAACAAACATATCCCTCAATTACGCATCCTCGCACATTTCTGGTGGAAACATAGCCTAATCGCTAGTTGATCCCGCACGATCAACCGTTCGTAACGCGTTACACTATCATTATTCTCACATATTTTTTTGCTTATACACAAATATTGTATATTACAATTATTAGAAACTAAACGATTATTTATTTACTAGCTCATACATTGGTGTATCAAAACTGCATTCAATTCAATGCAGTAGTTTTTGCATGTTGCGCGTAAAGTCATATAGACAGACCGACAAAAATACTAAAATTTGTTATTTAACTTTAGTAGCCCCAAAAAGGCCCCCCATATTATTTTTCCTTCAATATCTATAATGTACAGACATCGACCCATTACAATTTTATTACATGTATAGATAACTAACCCACTATATTAGTGATTGGGTGCGCGCGTAGCGTGAATGAAGGAAGAAAACAAACCATTTTTATAGACTAAACACGATCTAATTTTGGATGTTGTTACGTCACGTGGGGTATCAATAAATAAGCTGTACGTTGATGTGGTGGCTAACGACATCTCGTAACAGAGTGTGTGTACACAGAGAGCGGTGAGCTCCTCCTCGGCACCACCGGACGCTCCGCGCGCGGCGGTGACGATCGCCCTCTTGTTTAGATACAAACCGAGTTATGCCAAACGTTTCAGAGGAATGTAATTTTACGCCTCGCATGGTTGGCCCACGCCTATACGGAATTCAATACTTTTTTCTATTATGCTAGACGCGACACAAAGTTAATAGTATTAATGAGATAAAGGCGACATTTTGGCGGTCAGGGACACATTGGGAATGGAATTTATTGTATTTTTTAAAACAAGTGTTACACAACATTTACTTGTGTGTAGTTGGATTTCCAGTATTGCGAGAGCTATTTGCCAGAGTTGGAAAACATCTTTACTTCAAATGTTAACATTTTCATGGTAGCTACCTAATTCGCTCATAGTGTCTTTAGTACGGAAAGTGTTAAATTCCTGTAAATTATGAATTGGTTACCGAATAACGGGGTAATCCGCTGGATATGTTGGGACATGTTAGGTGAGTTCTATGGACCTAATTTCCGCTATACCGAGCGATTTTGTGCCACCATGATAAAAATAATACTACCTACCTAATATGAATATTTCATACCTAGCTCATACGTGGTTGAAATTGTTGATATGCAATAACAAATTGATATATCGCTGGTAGACTAAATAAACTCTCTACAACGTTATATTAATATAAGAAGGATATAAGTAAAACTGATTTATATATAAGTGAGTTACTTCCAAGTGAGGTAGGCAAGGCGGTTTATTACCTCGATGTCAAGTAGGAAATAACGTTGAAGAGTTTAATCTATTATAATGTGAGTGGTGCCTTGTAACGGTAATATAACTCACAACTTTGTATTATGAGCTGATATATATGAAGTTTAATAAATCGTTATGAAATACCTTTGTTGTTTATTATTATCAAATCATATAAAAGTGCCACGTCATGTACAAATATTTATCGTTAACTACTATTAAAAATGTTAAAATCCGTGTGTGGTTTTTCCAGGTAAATTAGTTATGATGTCAGAGGGGTGGCATAAGTGGCATGCCGCGGCGGATGGTGCGCGGCCCGGTGGAAAATCAACACGTCTAGGTTAACGTGGGGTGGTAGCGCCCCACACCCCCAGTTTGTGCTTCGCTGACCCCATAAATAGGTATCAACTACAAATTAACCTGTTAATTTGACATATCGATTTAGTTTTCAACAACACCGCATACAACTGTACAATTTATCACCTTAGTGCGACATAAACGTAGAAATATATTATCTCTGCAGGGTATTTGTAGAAATAATGACGTACCTATTCCTTTAAAAAACTTGTCAAATTCGAATGATATCTCTATTGCGCGAGAATATCCCTCCAGGTGAAGTTGTATTTATTTTTTAAACCCATCGTAGAGGAAATAACACGAGTAAGGAGATTCCCTAAAAAAGTTAAGTATGCGAGGAGCTCCTTGCTCGTTGTTAAGTATTGTGTTCAACGAAATCAAATATTTCTCATGTGAACGTGATTCCGTTCAGAAAGTCATGAGAGCTTTTACATTGATCGATAGCAATTACTTTAACAAGAGCTAGACAATACTAGTATTACACAAGTGAGTTCCACGTTCGAAAGTTTGTAAAGTCACAATCTATTGTTTTGCTAAAGAGAGATTTTATCCTGCACTTTGCTTTAGTGCATATTTCTACCTGAACACATTAGCAGGATTCAACACTACCTATTCTTCAAGGCATTGTTATAAGTAGAAAAACTGTTGCATTAGCTTCCTGGGCGTAATAGGGAACGATAGTTAATTGTTAATGGTTCCGATCTTGGCATTTGATAGCGCAGAAAGAGTTTGTAGTACAAAGATCATTAGTATAAAATGGAATGGCACAGCCCGTTCGAACGACACTACGATTTCGATGTAGAACTCATTGTTGAGACAAAACAGTTTTTGCAGTAGGTAGAAGTACATCATTAGAGCCCTGTGTCGCGGAAGACTTTACAAAAATAATTAAAGGATACAAAATATACCCAGACTAGAATCAAATTTTAATATCTAAAAACCACACAAATATTTCTACCATGTGGGAATCGAATCCAGGACACTTCGCTCGGCGATATTAGTGGCGAGGCGATTACCTTAACTATTACACCACGGTAACAGTGAAGTCAAGATAATGCGTAGTATTAAGTTTTAAACTCTTCAGTTTCAAGGAACTGTGCTCAAGGAACATATTTCGTGTGTCGGGACCACACACACATGCCTATCTCTGTTCTGTGGTCGGGACGATATAAAGGGTGTAAGGATAGATCTCTCGGTCCCGAAACTGGGGCACAAGGTCACCGACCTCGAAATTGCATACCCAGCGAGGAAAGCAAGCGAAGCAAGTTCGGGTCAAGACTTTCCGACTCATAAACCAGCTGTTTTTATTTTGATTTCTCAATTCAAAGAATAATGTAAATAAGAATATTAAATAAATATATTTCTGCAATAATTTTCATTTTATTCCCACGTTTACAAATAATTAAAAAAAAAATTATTTTTTTTGTACCATTTTATCAGATATTGACAGCTCGATCCATCGATTTATGTTTTTAAAAGAAATTGTTATGTATTCTAAATAAGACTGATTTTATAAAAACTATTTTCTAAAAATGTAATAATAATAATTTAATATTATATCGGCGACAGTTTTGATCGTGACTTTAGTACGTGATTGTGCATATAGGCACAGATTAGATAATAGTTACTACGTAACAGATACATCACTCCCATACAAAAGCGAAAATACCTACGTTATATTAGCCTACAAAAACGAACAAACGACGCTGCAAGAAGAAACGTATTCTACCACGCGCGCCGAGAGTCGAGATTCCCGCGTACACCGCGTGAGTCTGTCATCGAGCAAAATCATTAGGGTTGTACAAAGAACATTAATGAAAACAACATGGCTGAAGTAAAACTTAAATTTTCTTATTTATGTTTAGTTTATGTACAATGAATGCAATGAAGTGAATGCGAGGTAAGCAGTTAACTTAAAATTTCACATCGAAATCAGACTTTAGTTAAGATTAGCCGCTAGACAATGCGTGGTAACTTTTTATTTAAACCCGTCAAGTACCTTCGGAGATTAGCGTGTACAAGTATCCAAACAGACAAAACATTTGAATATCGTCGTATTGTATTCTGTTACTATTTTTACTTATATTAGTTTTGTTAAATATATTCAATGTACACACAATCAAACAGTTAATGTCTGATTCCGACTCGCGCTTGACCAGTTTTTTTTTAAGAACTTTTTTTTATTTTTCTTTTGTCTATGACATCCAACAACTTCACAATAATTAACCATCGTGTTGTTAGTCAAAACTTAATATACCTACGTAGTGTACGAAAATATCGTTAGTATCACAGAGTACATTTTTGAGCGGGAAACGTGCTGTGTGCGCTCTCAGTGTCGCGTGCGGAAGCCCTCTGGCGATTTGGCTCAGTTGTGAGCTACATAGCGGTAGGCACATAGCGCGTGACCTTGAGCGAGTGACGGAGGCCTGATATAGGGGCAGACGACGAATTTTTGTACAACACTAGTTTTCGGTAGCTAGAGTGATCTCTACTTACACCCACTATTTGTTATAAGAACTTAATGATGTAGTACTTACGTTGATAGGTTTCATGGGAGGCGGCAGTTCTACATCGGCGGCTTCGTCTTCTGCCTCGTCCAACTTACCCACCTCATGGTCTTCATGGCGACCGTTGTCTCCAACCGACCCGTATGGTAGCTAAACAAAAATGCACAATACTATTATTTAGCAAATCAAAATATGTGCCTGCATAACTCTCAAGTTTTCGATTAATAATATCAAATTGTAAAAGTAAACAGTTACATTTTAAGAAAGTAAGCTGGATGTCGCGCCTCAAATTTATAATAAAATAACCAAAGTTGAAGCATGTATGTTACAAATTTAGAATAGTTACTACAGTATCTACACTATATATACTACACTATGGTGAGGGTGAATGCGTAATTTCTAATTTGAAATATGCTTCACCTAACAACCTATTCTACATTTGTGCATTCATCGCAAACATAGAGATATCAGAGATCTTTAATGTAGTACCTTTGTTTTACAAATAAATGATTCTGATTATAAATATAAATGTATACTGCAAAAAATCTTTAATAACATACACCTATGTCTCACAACATAAAGTGTAAGCTGACAATTCGGACATTGTAGAAAATTCAACAAATCGTCAGGACAAAGTTACGACGTTCATAATTACATTCCGTGAACTTATGAACGTAATGAATTTTTGTGTAGGCCGTCTTTTAGGGTTAACTTTATATTAACATTCAGCGATGACGAGGGTATTACTGTGAAAAAGAAAGGATACGCTTTATTGCGGGTCGAACTTGTATTTGACCAGAACCTTGTATAATATTCAAAGGAATGGATCATGCTTGACTAGAAGGTTTCGTGTCGTGAGTGAAGCACGAAGTAGCTCATATTTTATTTAGTAGAAATCAAAGATTAGGAAAAGTTAGTATCACTCACTCCTTGATTACCTATACTATATAAATATACATATATCATCATCATATCAGCTCAATGACGTCCACTGTTGAACATAGGCCTCACCTAATTTCCGCCACAGCGAGCGATTTTGTGCCGCCCGCATCAAACGGCCACCCGCAACAAATATATTGAAATTTATAATTAATATAGAAGCAAATAATTAGGTTACCTTGAGTTTCTTATCTGATGGTATCTTCTTCAGTGGTATAGGCTTCTCCGTGATTGCTGGTGATTGTGCTCCAGTCGGCTTCTCAGCCTTGCCCTGGGACTGTTTGCGCAAACCGAGCCACCTTTTTCTACATCAAACAATAAAACCGTATACGTAAGAATAATAAAATTTATGTCTTAAATTCAAAACGACGTATGCAATAATGTTCTTTGTTATACCACATCTATCTTTAGGGCAAATGCACATAAATGTTATATTATTACTCCTACTTAAATCAATGATCCAACATCACACGATAAGTTTTGTTCTGATTGAAACAAAAAGTCTAATTAAAACCATATTATTTTATATTACGGAACGGATTAATAGTGAAAATAAGGATATGGTCAGTACACAACACTGCACTTAGATAGATTATACAGTGTAGTAAGTGCAAGAGGTCGACGGAGCTTCGTACACAGCTGGAATTATTTAGGCATAATGGACCAAGATCCCAGAGCTCCCAGACGTTACTCATTTTCTGAGAAACAAAATGTAGACGAGAAGGTAGTGTTGGTGTGTACTATGAACGTACGCTATTCTCGCTAACTTGTGCCGACGGCCAATTTTTAGGTATCCGGTACTAAAGGTACGTAAAATGGTTAATAACTACAATACCTTCTCGTCTACATTTTGTTTCTCAGAACATGAGTAACGTCTGGAAGCTCTGGGATCTCACTCTATCACGTAATGCGCCGGCCATGGATACCAATGGACCACAATTACACATATGTAACAGAATACACAAACCGCACTGCCAGTATTCGATATACCGTGCGTCATTATTACAGTACTAGCTGTTGCCCGGGGTTTCACTCCCGTGGATCTTTGTTTGGCCACTACTTAGCTTCTATTAGTCGTAGCGTGATGTTATATGGTCTATAGACTTGCTCGATAAATGCGCTATCCATCACTAAAAGATTTTTTCAAATAGCATCAGTAGTTTCTGACATTGTGCGTTCAACCAAACAAACAAACTCCTCAGCTTTATAATATCAGTAGGTTTAGATTCTACGTATTGATTAACAAAGCCAGCAAAAAGAAGTTAATAAACCATAACTGTGAACCAATGGCCTCAACATTGAATATTATAATATGCGATCAATGTCATGATCCATCTCACTGTCAAACTTTATTTTATTATTGGAATATTACGATGTCCAATAAAAAACTAATTCCGAGTGGTTATTATTAACTCAGAAATTAAGATTGAATATTGCAATAGTCTAAAATCCAAAGAATATTAATAATGTCAAAGGATTATAACAGCGGAAAGTGGATTTAAAGCGAGTTTCATTACAAAGTGATTGAAAGTGGTCTATAAAACCATAATTATGAAAGGCCGGTGTGATGAAATTTAGACACAAGAGAGTTTTCATTTTTTTAACGTTAATCCGGGTGTTTTTTTTATAACTGGAGTAACAACACAGCCGCTGTGGATACATAATCCGATTGGATTTGGAAATATGTTAAAAGCTTTTGTATGCTCACCAAATCTATATGTAAACCATGTTTTTAACTCTCAGGCAATCAATTACTCTCAACCATTAAAAAAATGGATTAAAATGTGGTGCTCTTGTATTCTTGTACTAGAAAAAGGTTTGTATTTGCGTTGCGTTATAAGAATCTCGCTATGTCATTCGTTCAGTAAAACACCGTTCCAATTATGTCCAGTGCATGAAAATGATCTCATAAAATCTTCATGCATATGAGTTAGTAAGAAACTCTGCGCGGTAGTAGTTAGAATTATACCTTTGCTGTACTGTCTTCCAAAATATTGTATTATATTTCTATATTTTGCGGAAACTCTCAAAGGAAATATGAACTCAAATTTTTGTGAATGTCTTTAGTCAGAGTTGCGTAGAAAAAAAAATGGGTATGTACTTTTTTAGTACCAGTAAAAGAGAGAATTGTCCTATATACAACATTTATTTAGTACAAATAATTACCCTTTACCAATATAGGAAGTGTTTAATATTACATTAATTAATTATTGGATATAATTATCATAATTGAAGCGGTCGCGGTGACTGTGTATTCATCCCATCAATTTAGCATGTCCTATGAGGTTTCGTATGTTTTGGGCCTAATTGGAAGCTCTCATTATAGATTCGTCGAGTGCCATGACGATCATGTCATCGAATCAGTCATGTTTAACATTAGGGGAGACTAATAGGCCTGCCTACAAAATAGGGAGAGGCATCTGTTAGTGTGCAGCTGCCTACTCGTATATGTTGCTATTAACAAACATTTAAGTAATTACAACATTTGAACATACCTAAAATTATTGTGTAGGAAGTCGATTTAAAAGTGTCTTTTTTTTTGTAACACGTTATACCTACCTATCCTCTGTTTTGTAACTAATATGCAGTTTGTAAAAGGTATATCATATTTTTTAGCAATATTGTCTGCCCAACCCAGTTGGATCCTGCGGTCGATTTCTTTCTCGAAGTTGTTTCTACCGAGCTGGATAACTTGTCCAAGGTAGACATACTCTTGAACAACTTCGAGAACCGATCCGTCGACATAAATCGGCCTCGGCATGATATGTTCGTTGAACATAATCTTGGTTTTATCCAAGTTCATGTCGAGACCAACACGTCAAGAGGCTCCATCTAGGCTGTACAGCATTTCGCTCAGCTGTTCCAGTGACTCTGCCACGATGACGATATCGTTGGTAAACCATATCGTCGATGTCAGTTGTACTCGCCATTTTAAGGCCCCGTCCAGTCCAGCGTCTTGAAGACGTCTTCGAACGCATTGGTGAAGAGCTTGGGGGATATAATATCCCCCTGTCTCACCCCTGGACGCAACTCGATAGGTTTGGTCTTTTGGTCCTGGAGTTGGACGGTCATGGTGGCGATTTCATAAAGACATTTCAATACTGGCCTGTTGGTCTAGTGGTTAGTGACCCTGACTACTACGACGGAGGTCGTGAGTTGGATCCCCACCCAGGACAAATCTTTGTGTGATGAGTATAAAGGTTTGTTCTGTGTCTGGGTGTAATTTATCTATAATATGTATTTATTTACAAAAAAAAATGTATTTAAGTAATATATCCGTTGTTTAGTACCCATAACGCAAGCAAATATAATTGCTTACTTTGGGACTAGATGGCGCTGTGTGAATGTGGTAGAATATTATTATATTATATACCTCGATATAGCCGATATATTGTCTTAAATAGGTATATTAAATAACTATTTTATACAATACTGCGTTTTAATAACGAACGATTAAATCTGAAGTATGTTTATTGTGGAGCTCTACGTTTAATATTCAAAGTTTACAATTAATATGACAGCAGTTTGAAAACAAGACACAGAGTTATGTCTAATGATCGAAATGTTTTCAAATTGTTTACAAATGTCAAAATGTCGATTGATCACATATTATGTAACTGCGCGCAATCATTACGGCCCTATTAACTTTGAGATATGAATGTCAATTGAGCCGTGTATCACCCACATAAAGAGTTTCATGGGTGTGATTAATTACGTTGATACCAGTCACGTTTGTTGATATACATTTCGTTTATTCGATTAGTGTACTTCGACATAGTAACAATGACAATAAATTAAATAAGTTATATTATAGCTAATCAGTCGAGGACGTGAGGTCTTAATCGAGGCGAATTGTAGACACCGCATTGCGGTCGGTTCGTAGCGACACGGTTGGTATAATCCCAAGCACCAATCAGAACATAACCTATATCTTTAATGAAAGCGTGTGTCTTAATAGTTGAAGGATACAGCTGGAACTTACTTCACGTGTACGACTTGATTCCACATAGTCGAAGCACAGCGCCAACATAAAACATCACTGTCACACACGATCACTAGCACGATCGAGTTTGCACTGACTAACATGCAAAATGTGCACAAACATTGTTATCTAGTTTCTATTTCGTAGGAGTAAATAATCTGATCGAGGGACGGTCGACAAGGAGCCGTATCAGGCGAGATATAGGCGCGATAATGTTGTAATAAACATTTGTAAGTGTGCGGTGAGGCGACAACGAAGGGCACACAATCGTCACAAGGATGCCTCATGGCACCAACCAATACTTCATTACACATCAATTAATAAGCTGCTCCGACATGCCACTCTGCGCCAAAACACACCTCACTTTTATTTTCAAATGATATTCATCACTAACACTTTGTAGGTGAAATAATTCAATGAAACATTAAATGCTTTATTAATTAACCATTAATGATGGAATAAATTGCCTACGAAATGATGAACGTACTAAATATTTAATTATTTGTTGGCAAGTACAATAAGAACGGACGAGATTAGATAAGGTAAATTGTAAGGACTTGATAAGCGTACACTTGTCAGCCACTCGACGCCGTAAAAGAATGGTATAATTTATCAGCTGACCAGCGTGGTATAAAATTGATATGTTACGCACAGTGAAAACATCAACGTTCCGATGAAAGGATACTGAATTTGTCTCCGATATTTCAATTGTTCCATTTGATATCACAACACAAAGGAGTATTTGTAAGCAAGTACAATACACAAATCAAGTTGTCGCTGAAGGGAAGTTAAGGGAAACAATTTATCCATCTGCTTTGTCGCTTTACCTACGAGTGACAACATGCCATGTTGGACTCATCTGCCTTTGTTTCTTATTGTGTTCGTTTATCAGAGATATGGGTTAACCAGTTACACAATTCGTTGGAAAAGGACAATTTTAATCGTGTGGTAAGATCACTAAGTAATATAATAATAGTAAAGTCTAAACTGTCAACGCTGTCAATCGTTACTTGAGTGTAAACTTTAGAAGATTAAATCCTTAGAAGGAACAGCAAGATAAGGTTTCAACGAGCAATATAGCATATTTAAATGAGTTTTTATTATCAAAGAAAATGCATATTATTTTGTTTACTACCAGTGCACGTTATGAGAACCATATTTAGCTTAAAGGAATAAAAGTAGAGAATATTCGAGAAAAGCGCTTTAAGATTTACATGTGAAACACCTTTATGTGCAGGCACATCGCATCATGTCGAAACCATGAATACTAAACAGCTTTGCATCTTCAATACAGCTTCACCAGCCGATTCCATTACACTATAATATTATGTATCACCTGATCAAATTGTTACATAATGATTTGATATGCACGAAAGAAACACAACTTGGTGCATTAGAACAATATCTGCGGTATTGTTAATGGCAGGCCACATCACATACCACAGCACTCACTTTATAGCGAACACTAGTAAGTATATTGTAAATACACATCGACGCGGCAGTACTTTGAGCAATTGTAACAGACGATTGAAGCATGCGAGTGGAGATAATGACTGTCGGTGGAACAACCTGATATGTCGGAAACAGTTGGCACAACAGTGTCGCGAGTGACCCGCCTCGGCGGACATGGCTAGCGGCTGACGGCTGCGACTGAACTCTGAACGACTGAGCCGGCCGCCTCCGATATCGCTCAAGAACTAGATAATACTACACCAAGATAACGAAATGACTAATATACGACTACGTTATTTTCCTGAGATACAATTCGATAAAATTGTCTTAAAAAGGAAATCCTATTAGTAATCTTTAGTGTTATTTGATTGTGTGAATGTGGGAGCATTACTGTAAATAGTTGCTCGTCACGTTGTTTTTATACTTTCTGTAAGTACATTCTGTGAAGTAAAACGAGGACGAGTTTTCTTGTGTAGGTATTCATAAAAATGTAAAAGACAGACGTCAAGTACAAGTTCAAAAGTTGCGAAGTTCGGCAATAGGTAATGATGTTCGTTCACGACAAATGTACCTGTGACCTACTCTTCAAATTGCTATGTAAATTGTGCTGTCGCTCCAAAATATTCGAAGAATATTTTGTTAAAGGCTCCAATGGGAGTGTGTATATAATCATAATGGACATAGATTAGGACGATTACTATTTACTCACCCGCTAAATCCCGCCTTTCGTTGTTTGACGGGGCTGGCAGCGCTGGTGGCGCCAGGGTCCGAGCTCGAGGCCTCTGCAAGACAAAATAATTATCAGAACACATTCTTACAAATGAGACGAGATGTTGATGTTACGTGTAATGACTATAAACTGTAATATATTAACTTTTAAACCTCACATGTAATTTGAAAACATTGAGTATGTGAACTATGGCATGGTCTCTACCTACCCATTACTTAGCTTTATCCCAAAATAATACAAAACAGTGTTTCACACTAACGAGCGACAACGAGCGACGTGGCTGGCTGTTATCTTCAGTGTAACAGGATTTAGAGACAAATCATTGATCAAGTGCCGAGTACAATATTTTAAACTGCAGCCCGGAGCTAGTTATATACGCAATTATGTAATCTAAAATAAATAATCACACCAGCCTGTACCTGTTGGAGCTAAACAGAGATCATAATGAGCTTATTGTTGATATTTAACATACCAGTCACACTTTCGTCCGATATACATTTCCACAGAGACATCCAACACCGCTTTTCCTGATTCCTTCCTCGACACATCTAGGTACAATCTCGTTACAAAGTTATTTAGAATTTAGTGTATAACAAAATAGCACCTGCGGAATGCCCGGCATCGAACATACTAAATATCATTTAAATTTGTATGGAACCGGGTAGACTAATGACAATAATTCAATAATTGAAATGGACAAGTAATTATGATATGATCCAGGTGATTATTTTTGAGAATTCGATTTCAACTATTAGTTTCCAAAGCTAGTGTATATATAATATAATGCATGTATTTCTTAATTGACCGAACATTTGAAAAACATCCGAGTTTAAACAAGTATTAATAAAGAAGTAATAATTTACAGTCGAGTGGCCTCCTTTGTTCGAGTACTTGCGTCGAGTGATTGTTAACAAAGCATATTTCCTCTTCTCGTGAGATACTTCCCGTACTATCAATACACACAGAGAATATATTACCAGTTATCATTTTCTCTGGCCCCTGTCTATTGAATTCCGTTTTTGTTTATAACTCACAAATTGAAATTCCTCCTTATTCTCTTGTAAGAGGAGGTATGTATGTATTTGTGTCGCTATACACATTCTTGCTAAAGGTACCTCTATTGAAACGAAAACTATTCTAATTTAGATAAAGTACAAGGAATATCGACCAATAAACAATTTAATACTATTTAACGAGTCGCACTTGTCTTACAAATTGTGCCACAGACATTTTGATTTAAGTTTAATATTATGTATAATTGTAGGTTGTTGAGGATATCAACAAATACACAGCATTGTTATAATTTCAAAGAAGGATGGTTGGTAAGAGGCATTTTCCGCCTTTCACACGCTCAAAAATTAAAGTGTGGTATCCGCCTATTTAACTACAAAGTGTTACGTTAGATCTCATACATTATTTAACCACATTGTCAAGTGCACCGCAGCATATAATGACACTTCAATAAACAGGAGGCCTAACACAGTCCGTGATATGTAACAGAGATAATTAACGATGTCATTATTTGTTTTCGACGATGTGCGCTCCAATGGCTCATATACCAATTGTTAGACCATGTAATGTGCGCATTGCTATAGAAGGTCCACTTAATGGATATCACAACGCTGTCAGTAGATGAAATTAAATATGTCATTAAAGGAAACATAGCTATGTTCTGAAGTAGCCTATTCAACTCCACACTGTGGTCGAAGTCAAAGAGCGCGGTAGCAAAGTTCTGAGATTGCTACTTAAATTCAAATTGAATGCAATGCAGTTATTTCTGAGCTTGTTTGATTGGTTGTTTTATTTCTGTATGGTTTGTGTTTACTTAGTTCTCAGGTACTTTGAAATTATTTTGTGGCTTATTATTTGGCTAGTTTTTTTTTGTACCAGTCCTCCATAGGCCTTCATAAGATTTTTTATGGAAAGTACTATATGGATTATGTGTTTTTTATAAAGTTAATATTTTATGCCATAAAAGTTTAATTGGTCAAGTAAAAACAGGTGTAATTTAGACTTTAAGTATTAATAAAATACATATATCCGTTTAGGAATTATTTCAATATTATATTTCTATTTCTAAGTTGGAAAATCCAGTAAAAGTTTTAAAAGATTACAGTTCCTTTGACGTATAGCATACTTTTAAGGTAGTGCAAATAGTAGACCTTATAATTTCAATTTAAAAAAATCATTTTAAAATTTTACAAGTATGACATTTTATGTATTATATAGATACTATCAATATGTGTAGCACAAAACTAATTAGGGGCTTGTGCGTGCTCGAGAGTAATTCTATTAGCAGACAACGATGTCAATGTATGCTAAATACCAAGACATGGGGGAAGGTCGAAAGTACATACAGAATTAAAGCCAAAAACCAACAAAACAACTATATGGCATCTTGAACGTAGGAGAGTTAAGATTTTTTTACATAATTTTGTAATTATACTAATCCTACTGGAATAATTTTTGCCGACTAATCACGCGGGCGGCAGCTAGGTGTTTATAAGAATGACGTAGTGGTGGGCACGCGTCTCATCTTATAAGGAGGTTATTAGCCTGCTGGTCAATCTTGCTACAAATACGAAGACACTAGTTGGTTTCTCAAAGGATGACGATTTTTGACGCTGTTTAGTTTTTTTACCCGACTGCCAAAAAGGAGGGTAATGTTTTTCGCGCGTATGTATGTATGTGGGCATTTCTGTTCCATTGTGACTTTCTGTAGCCCAAACGGCGTGGCTGATTTTAAAGTGTCAGGTGTCATTAGATTCGTATTTTTCCCCCGAGTGTCATAGGCTATGTGACGTCAACAAAAAACCAACATGGCGGACGTAAATTGTCAAAACAGACGTTTTTTTAGTGCCATCGCAATATGGGTATCAGATGAAAGCTAATTAATAGCCTAATTCAATTATATATGCACTAACTATTTCCTGCGGCTCCACATGTCTCTTGTAACCTAAATAGCTTGACCGATTTTGAAGTGCAAAGTGTTATAATATTCGTATTCATCCCCGAATCTCTATATCTGTAATAAACTAATATTATAAAGCTGATGAGTGTATTTGTTTTTAAGCTATATAACATCATACTACGGCGTGCGGGGTTTCACTCCCATCGTTCTTTATTTAGCCACTGATCAGTTAAGTGAAACAGCTAAACGATTTTGTTAAAACATTTATAAGAACGATCCATAGAAAATGTGCTTTCAAATAAAATAAATAAAAAAGTTAATTTAACCGATTGCCTAAAAAGGACTAAAAAGATGGAAATATGTCACATTCATTATTAAATACCTAAATATATCACAATTCACAAAGTAATAATATACATAATAAATAATAATATTGACTGACAAAGGCTACTTTTTGGCAAGGCAAAGCAGTCGGGTTTTTTGTTTTTTTTTTAAATAAACACTTGTTTTAACACCACGACGACGTACCTAGTTTGAAAAATTACTATTTATTCATAATTTTTTAATTACCTACCGCGTCGCGTCGAGATTAAGTACGAAACTTGTTTACATTTCAGCTATCCGCTTGAGTTTATGAAATTTTGAATAAAGCTGGCTAATTAATTAAGTTCTTTGTAATATCGCACCGTCAAGCCTTCAACCACTTTCAACATGAAATCGCAGTTGCAGGCAAAGCTAATAAAACATCAAGGAAGCTGCTTTTACCTTTAATTAATACAAGCTCTATTGTAAATGCAAAAGTCTGTGACAGGGTGGATGGCTGTTTCTTACTGTTTACCGCTAAAACTACTGAAGTTTGTGAAAAGCGGGCTTTAACTGGTTGACTAAAAAGCTACTCTGTGGCTATAGTACCTTCCTGAAGATTGACGAAACACAACTAGTAATGTATTTATTAAGGATTGATGTATTAAACTGTGCATAGTTAAGAGGTAGAACTGTATTTCTATGACGCTGACCACAATTCAGAATATCAATATTGTTGACACTCTACACTATCTTTGAGTTATGGTACTTAATTTATAATGACAGGCAAAATGAAAATAAAATTGTAGAATGTCGATATCTCATGCCTAGTGGTTTAGGCTAAGTGTAACCGAAATCAGTGTTCCGTGACATCGGCTTCGGAATCGGGCGGTGTGCTCAGACGAGCCTATCTATCGATTGACTTGCACGCCCCGGGGCTCTACAAACGATCGACGCCAATCTTGACGGTTCTTTATAAACTCACGTTTCTGGCGTTAGACAGGACATTCACGGCAGGCTTTTTATTTTATATTCGCTCGAAAATGAAATAGGTAGTTAATGCTGTAAGTCCTTCTGAGAATCCTATGTTTAATAGTAGATGTCAAAGTGCTGACAATGATGATGACGCAAACATCAAGTAAAACTCATTGAGCGCGAGGCATACAATATTCCAGAATGATATAAGTTTTATTATCATTATGCCGAGCTAACAAAACCGCGAGTTGAACGTAGAATAATATACCTACTTATTAACACGGAAAAACAATAAACTTACGTTCCCGGGAGCCGAAACACTTCTCAACATATAAACATTCTAAAACAATAGGCCGAATTAAATAATATTCTGTTCAATGGGCAAACTAGAGGTGAGATTTGGTCATCCGAAAGTGTTTACGTGTCCAAGCATGCGATCACTTTCACAGGACCGTAAACAACTAAACAAGCTGTAACAGCACTTCGAAACAGACCATAGTAGTAAAAGCGTAACGATATCTATAATCTATTTGTAACCGATTAAGACGGACGTGCGAAAACGGTTGGCGTTCGGCCCAATTGTTATTTTTTCACACTACCGCAATAATGGGTCTGTGGTGATTTTGAAAGAATAACATTATGGTTTCATTGTCATGGCTGCGGGAGACGATGTTTCACAAATAGCAATTGTTTATATTTTCATTGTTAAGAGTTTTAGTTGTGTTCTTAAACGGTTCACTTTGTCAGTGTACTATCAATATTATGTGTGCCGGTATGTGATGTAAACCGGCGGGATTGATCTTTTGATAAAAGGCTTTATAGTTTATACTCATAACAGAAGGAATTTCGCGTCGGTTTAAACTAGTAGCTACTGAACTTAGTTTGCACTGACAATGTCTATGACGTGTTCACTTCTGTCTATCATTACCGAAATTCGAAATAGTCGGCAACTAGCTCATTTATGCAGCAGGAAAATTGATTTCACGTTTACAAAATTAGTAGCGTTTGTAGTTGGGCAGTTGATTTGCGATCGTTTCATCACTGATGGCAAACCATTTTCTTGGGTAACCCCACACATTGTTGTATTGGTTAGCCACCACAACACATACTAGCCAGGCTTTTTACTTTATATCAGTAATTTTAAATATTTACTAGTTACAAAATTACACGTGCATATTTACTGCTAATTTTAAAGATACGAGTAGGTACGTTAATTGGGTGATTTTAGTGATCTGTCTTTTCTACACGATGTAATTGCAATGTCTATTATACACTGTATTGTTTACTATTTATTGTAGCAACAATAACTATTGTCTGTTTGGCAAAAAGCGGTTTGTATTTGGCAGACGACCTTCCTTCCTTTCCGACATTGAAAGACGCCATAGTCCTCAATTTGACATTCGTGTAAAAATTCGTAACGCTCGTTCTAATAAATTGTATAAAAAAACAACGCTTAATTACCGCACTAACTACTTATGGTGAAATGAATAAATAAATAAATTATACAGTAGCTAAGTGGCCATGTCATTAATGCGAATACGATTTCACTAAAAAAACAAATTGTGATAGAATAATTGTTTATTTAATGTCGGGATGTGTATAATATGTGCATCTCTGATTGACATATTACATTACCAAAACATTAGTCCCGTGTATTTAGTATTCAGTACGGCTGTTTACATATCAACCTGAAATCGGTGAAAGCTTATAGTAAATAACTAATGTGATTCTAAGAAAACGAGTTTACATTGGTGTATCGAAAGTCAAATATTTCAACCGTGTAAATGTTGGCTTTTAACAGATCCATGCGAACATTCCCTAAGCTTCTGTAAGCCAAACATCAAAATTCTGAAATCGGTTTAAACACAAGCGACGGATCAAAGGGTCAGTCGGCAAATATGTACATCGACTACTGTCAGTGTGTGAGTAGAGTGCTGCTTTACCGATTGATCATCTCCTAACCACAACTTTGACTACACACATTATAAGGTTTTAGCTACCTAAACAAATTCTCTATCTTCTTCCGACATTCAATTGAAAGTATTCTGCCAATCACGGGAAGAAAATAAAAAGCGCATGTGAATTCTATTAGGTTTTTATGTGTGTATAGTAGATATTCGTTTTTGATCGATACTATGATGGGTATTATTATTTTAGAACTGCTAAGGAAATCAAAATAAGCTTTAAATACGTATCTACACTATATCTTGTAATGCCACCTCTTCAATTTACTTTGCTAGGATTGCAATGCATTTAGTGCGATAATAATGCATTTAACGTGATCACAAACAGCTTTTTGAGTCAAAAACATAACAGGCGGTTGTTGGAAAGTTGTCCCTTACGAAGACTACCAAATAAATAATATTTTTAATTATACATGAATGCTACATACTGTATATGGTGCGTGTGGGTAACCCAGTGGCCGAGTGGTGGTTACGTGCGGCCCTGTAGGCCGTGACTTTACCAACACATACTTATATTTACGTGCACCAAAACTCTAATATGTTGAGAATAGGGTTTAATTCGTATTGTTGGAGCGCCAACAAAAAGTTTGTGCAAGTACAGATGCGAAGTTATATTTAAATCACGGCGCTCATCTGCAATGTTAAGGTTGAATTCCGTAACGTTTGCGTCACGAGAACGGCCGTGTATGGGCTTGTACTATTTTATCCCAGATTTAATGTAACTAAGGCTTGTAACACTATTTTAGCAACTACAAATTTTGGTTCTTCATGAATATACAAAAAAGGATGTAATTAACTTATACTGTATAAATGTATGAATAGACGATAGACGCTATTACTAGCAATGTTTTATTCTTCCTCTGAAACAGTAATTAGTAAATAAGTTGTACAACTGCTTCATCGAATGAACTTCATCCAATTCAATACAAAGCACTCCTTTTAAGGAACTTGTTCAAATTTGAAGTTGGAAACTTTTATCCTTGTAAACTTAAAAGTTGCTTAACGGGATCTATCGAGCTCAATCTGCAGGTCGCTGAAAACTCTTACATCTGCGAACACTAATAAAACTTGCTCTAGCATTTTGCGAAAGTTTTTTAGTCTTTCAAACAGTTAGGCGGGTAGTTGAAGCATCGTCGTCTGTAATACTTCTATAAGTACTACCTACTTAGGTACTCAATATAATAGTAGATACTTATTGTTATTAGGATTCCGTAACCAAAATGTCAAAAGCAAAACCGTTATAGTTTCGTCATATCTGGCCGAACGTATGTCAGAGGCATCTTACGCTAAAACAAACAAACAATTTGAAGAATAGGCGTCTTGTGTGAGTCGTTACTTAATTTGGTAGTTAAATAAGCATGTTATAAAATAAAAAATAATTAAAGGGCACTTCATACATGTAACATAAGCTGATTTTTTTTTTCAGCAAACATAATTATACGAATCTTTAAGGATTCTAAAGCAAGTTTTTTGATTAAGTGAACGTTTTCGAAAATTATCGCTCCGAAAGTAGCATAAATTGTGTCCCCAATCTATCTTCTAAACGGTAAAACCTACAAAATTATTTTCAACATGATCGGGTAAGCGTTCCATTTTCGACTTATTGCTGAAAAACTGCGCTTTTCAATAAATATTACGTAAACGCCATGCGGAACCCTACATTTGACTTTACATTTTTTTAACAGTTTTTTTTTAGTTTATTATCTATAAGATGGCAATTTATTAATATTTTAGTATACCTACAAAATGAGTGAAGATACTCTTTGCACAACGAGTTAGAGGAGGGTAAAGTTAACATCGACTTGCCTTAAGAAAGTCAGCAAGAAAATCGTAAAACGTCTTAATCATTAATAAAAAATATATGGGGTGTTTATATACCATCATATACACATAGCTCTGTAATATGTACATATGTCTATCATATGGGAGTAGCAATATTCAGTGAATGTCAAATAAGTATTGTGATATGCAATAATATTTAAATTGATGAACATACATAATACAAAAAAAAAATCAAAACAAAATATTAATACACGTGTGTTTTGATACAACTTTCATAATACCTACTCAACGGAAATAATATAAAGTTGTGATAGACAAAAATATGGCACAGTTTGTGGATTAAAATAATATAAAATCTTATTTTGAGCGCGTGCGGCGTTGTGGCGACACGGTGGCGACGCGGTGCCGGCGCGGGCGGCGCCAGCACAACGCGGGCGCCGTACCACCGCTACTGGGGACTGGGTCAACCAGTCGAAGGACTTGCACGCGTATGATAATTAACCTTGCACGTACACGAAATTCGTAAATAAATATATTACTCACAAATTTTAAGTAGACCGAGCACTCGGTGAATAGTTATGATATCGTTGTGTTATTATTTTCTTCGTGTAGTTTTCCTTTCAAAACAAATAACAACAATCGTAAACATACAAATAAATATTTTTATCTCCTATGTGAGCACACAAAATCAATAACAATGAAATCTTGAGCAATGAAGAATTATTTATTAAAGTATTTCACATGATAATTGAATACCAACTTATTTATTTAGTCCGTTTATCGATCCAATTATACTCGTATTATCCGTCGTATCGATACATAAAAATTAGGAATTTCTGTAAATTATTTTAGTTGGTTTTGAAATTATTTATCTAGAAAGTTGTTCTAGAGTTCTTTTCAGTTGGTTAACCATCAACGCATTGCTATAGTAAGACAAATATAAGTACCTATCAGGACATCCGTTCTACTATATTTGATTGATATGTAAGAAACAGTAAGAAAAGTACAGAACGACATCCGTCGCCGTTGTCCATTCACAGCGTCATTATTGCTGTCCCTTTTCCCGGGCGACAAAAACATTGCTGTATGATTATTTAACTAGTAAGTAAAGATATCTTAATAATCTTTACATAGTCTAACTATACAGACATTATACAACAAACAGAGAAGACAAGGTAGGCGCCTAAAATTGAAATTAAATATTGCTTTAAATTCACGACGTGCGACGTTCTGAATGAACAAATATTTACTTACTATTAATCAAGAAATAATTCTTCATTTTGAATAAAATCACTAAGCACTTTATTTTTCATAATATTTATAGTTCATAGAACTAATCACTAGATGAATTTATTAACGTAACTAAATAATTTCCACAAATATAAACCAGACCGTTTAGTGTAAGTACCGCATATTTTCACAATGTTCACGTTAGCTACGAGTTCACTAACTCTATGTTTAATCTGATAATTACAGTTTCATAGTACGCGACGAACGATATGTATTGGGAGTCAGCAGTGAGTGGGAACTAAATCGTATTTATTTAGCACAGGAGATCGTTTATTAGTGAGCGTGTGAAGTGCGGATGTGGGTCGATACTGCGGGCCCGCCGGCAGGGCCGCGATGACTCTTACCGTTGTCTTTATCCATTTAGACAAAGAATTGCAACCATCAATCAGTATTAGATACGAGGACGACGAATGATCACAGCCGCGGGAGACGGAGCGCGACTCTTGCGCCGGCCACGAGTTCACTACTCGGACATTATTGTGCAAGACTCGTGCCCCGTCCTATTCAATTTCAAATATGGTAGCAGCCGCGCGCGCACGTCCCATTGGACAGTTACAGCATAAGAACGAAATGGTCGCAAATCGAATTGTAAATAAATCATTGGATCACTAGGCAGCCGATTAATCGGAATGTGTTAAAATTTTGGACATTCAAATTCCGCTATGGACAAGTAGAGACAATGAGTCAGTCTAACGGGAATTGCTTCCTCATAATCTGAAGAATAAAGGTAAGACAAATAACTTTAGGTTTTAAATATGTTCTTCATAAAATACTTAACGTATTATTCAGTTCTGCCAGGTTCAGTTCAAACATCTACAATTTAAATATATTGTCACAAAATAATGTTTACATTTTTTTTTTTTTTTTTTAAGTCAACCTGTGTTGTCCCACTGCTGGGCAAAGGTCTGCCCCAAGCTCTCCCATTCTTTTCTATTGGATGTTTTGATCCTCCAGTCCTTGTCAAACGAGTCCAGATCGTCTCGCCAGCACGGGTATACCTCTCCGACGACATCCATCCGTTTTACTTACAAAATTTTAAATCAAATAGAAGTATCTAATGAATGTATATTAACTACAATAATTTTACCGTGTAAAACACGTATTTTGTATAATATTATGTATTTATCAACTGCTACTTTTATTTCAAAGCTTGATATCAAATATTAAACACGTTTGATCATATTCACAAAACGAAACTTTGCTCAGCAGCAAAGCTGAATAGTGAAAACTAATGGCAAATATGCTCATAACTTTAACCTGAGATAAGTCGTCTGCCGCCCGCTGAGAGCTGAATCAGGGATTATATTATATTAGGAACAAGTTGTTCCCGGTAACGCCGCCGCCGCCCCCGAGGTATAAAAAGCCATCTAGACCATTCACTTCACTAATGTAGGAAATTTATTGAGTTTTGTGATAAGTATAGAAATATTTTTCAGAAGCTAACAGGAGAACTTTAAGCTACAAGAGGTAACTTAAAATTTAAATGTCTCTGCATAATGTGAGCTCAGCTATTCAGATATTCCTAGCATAAGAGTCACACAACTCTCTTCTTTAGAGTGGAGACAATACGTCTCTTGATATATGATAAGTGTCGCTGTTGCCGGTACTCTTTTCTAGTTACTATGTCAATATCCCAGAAAACACACTAATTACCAAATTGGTACGTTTTACTAGAAATATAATAATAATATAATATTCTACCACATTCACACAGCACCATCTAGTCCCAAATTAAGCAATTATATTTGCTTGTGTTATGGGTACTAAACAACTGATATACTACTTAAATACATTTTTTTTTTTGTAAATACATACATATTATAGATAAATTACACCGACACAGAACAAACCTTTATGCTCATCACACAAAGATTTGTCCTTGGTGGGGATCGAACCCTAGACCTAGACCAACAGGCCAGTCATAGTGTTTCGTTAGTCACTAGTGTTTAGTTGTTGTACGTTTCGTTTGTATCTGAATTACAAACAAGAAATACTTACACAGTTTTCATCCACAGCGTGTTTCAACCGTAATTCATGTATGGATTAGTATGTATTGCCATTACCGTAACAGTGGTCAGATAAACATATGTTTTGCTGATATATTGCCAAGATAGTGCGTATCGTTTACTACACCGGCCAAACGGTGACTCACATGCCTCTGGTTTATGTAACCCACAGTTTTTACATAGTGAACACTAGGAACAAAAGTACCTACGTAAGATAATGTACCAACACAGCATTAAGGATTATTGGATATTACTGATATCTACTTGCAAGGACGTCGCGGTCTTCGCTTTGGTTAATAAACAGTACGGACCGCTTTTTTAAATTAGATTGGAATTTTATTCGAAAATATTTGTGCGTTATTTGAATCGTTGCCTAAATAAACATATTATCATTAATATGTAATAACCATTCTGCAAAAATCTGTAGTAATAATAACTTTAAGGGGTTAAAATTATAAAGTTAAGTTTGATATGTGGGATATATACTTAGACATTAAAGGTCAATAATTCAGGAAACAAGTGTTTATTTAAAAAAACCAAAAAACTAGACTGCCTTGCCTTGCCAAAAAGTAACCTTCATCAGTCAATATTATTAATTACTTTGTGAATTTCGATAGTGCTATCAAAATCGTCTAAATATTTCACTTAACTGAGCAGTGGCTAAATAAAGAACGATGGCAGCGAAATCTCGCACGCCGTAGCATGATGTTATATAGCCTACAAACAAATACACTCTTCAGCTTTATAATATTAGTATAGATATATTCGGGGATGAATACGAATATTATAACAACACCTTGCACTTCCAAATCGGTCAAGCTATTTAGGTTATAAGAGACAAGAGCCGCGGGCAATAGTTAGTGAAAATAAATTAGACTATTAATTAGCTTTCACCTGATACCCATATTGCGATAGCACTAAAAAACGTCTGTTTTGACAATGACCGACTGTGATAATTTGTGTACCACTAGAAACGTAAAATTATACATTGATTTAATTAAGAAATTATTTTGGAAATTCAAGAGCAAAATTTCCAGTTACGAGTATCAAGGAAATCAAAATAAGCGCGGGCAGCGAGAGCTAGTAAATAAATAAATAGAAAAGAGACAAGAAAAAAAAATGCTATTTGAAAAGGAATTTCTGTATGTATGGATGCGCTTTAAAATTACACCATTCCCAACTGTCGCTGGTAAAAAAATTTAATTAAATGCGTGATTTTTAGGGCTTTTCGTCTGTAAATTAATATTTTATCATAATTTCTATAATTATACAATAACGATAGGTAAGGTCAGGTAAGAAGTATTCATTTGATAAAATTTATATTGAACAAGTAAAAAGGACCCGTCAGCATTCTACGTGTCATCTTTTTAATAAAGTCAACTCGCTAGGAACAAATTTTATAAAATGAACCCTATAAAATTACCACACATATAACAATACAATCAAAGACATTAAACTTGACAGCGAATAAAACTTATTTTAGAGCTATGGCATCGTAATTTGCATATTATATATTAACACAAAATTAAATGTTATAAAACAAAATATTACAAAATATTTATATAAATTTTAACTAGATTACATACTGACATTCCCTTCATTTACCTTGTTTCTCACAAGTAAAATACATTTTTAAATATAGGTAGGTACATATAATTTTTTTATTTCGATCTACATAATGCCTGGGTATCCCAGACAGTCTTTGTATGTGTGTAATGTCACAAAAACGAAACAATTGTATTAGAGGCTATATATCAACTTAACAATTTCAATTTTTCGGCAGACAATAAAATCTACTTAAGTATTTTAATGAGAAACTTGTTTATGTTGAAAAAATTGAATAGGTACATTATTATCATATTGCAATAAAGATTTTTAAGAAATTCTATGTTAAATATTTTAAAACTTCTTTCTCTTCTTTGGCCTGACTGATTATCCAGTTACAAAAGGAGTTTTGAAATAAAGCATTAAGAAGAGAAGAAGGGCATAATTATTATGTAAAACTGCTTGATTTGATGATTGATTATTAACAATTATTGTGTGCCTTAGCGTGGGTCCCTAGATTATTTAGATTTACAATTGTACCCGGTGGTGCTGCTAATCGGGTTATAGCAAGCAAGCCAACGTTCGGGTATTACAAGTAACAATATATTATAATCCATTTCTTACAAATAGGTACATAAATAAAATAAGTTGGTTTGATACATTGTTACGACTTAGGTTAATATTCGTTTTTTTTTTAATTACTTACCCGAACCTCCATTGTAACCTGAACGTAGTTCCGGTTTCAGTGTTCCAGTATAGCTGAGGAATCTCGCCATTCTGGCATAGGCTGACTTGATGGATGCTGATCGCGATGGTGAAGAATCGTTTCCGTTGGCAAAGTTCGAAGTCGTGGGGGAATTCATGTCGCCATTCATCGGCGATCCTGTTTCACCATTCATTGGTGACAAAGAATCGCCATCGAATGGGGAGCTGGTGTCTGCACTCTCACTAATATCATCGATATTAAATATCCGAGAGCACACAAACAATTCCCGACCACATTCCAAGCATGCTTCGTGAAAACGAGCGATACAATTGCACGGGCACCAGAGCACACATAATAGGTAAGATACACATTTGGACGAAATGATGATAGCTGGTTGGTAACTTCGGGGAGAAGTTACCGAGAGGTTCGGACCGGTCCGGTTCGTACGAGGTTCGAGAGAGAACTGTGGGGTCTGTTGGAATGTTTGGAAGTTTGGAGGCGGGCCTTACAGAACGGGGCTGCAAATATGCAACAGAAGGGATGATGCGCAGAGTGCTGGGAGAAAGGTGCGGCGCGGGCGGGTGTGCACGAACCGGCCGCCCGCCCGGCAACTCTCCCGTCCTATAGCACGCCCATCCGCCACCTCTACCACCGACGCCACTACCTCTACTACTGAATTTACTTACACACGCACAAATAATACTCGATCACTAATAAACATATACTATAGGTATAGCCCGCCAATATTTCAATTAATAAAATAAAATTTTCGGTTTACACTGGTCACTATTTTATACTCGCGTTATGATTTCGTTTTGATGTAAAAAACAAGCGAGAGCGGCGAAGACACAACGAGCCGACGAGCGTGTTTTCTTTGCACTGTGTCTTATTTAACCGCGATTATAAGCGTCACGACACAAATAATGGCTGTGTCGGCCAGCAGCCGCACGCGAACACTACGTAAGATCGCGGCCGGCGATTTTGCAATCGTTACGTGTTTCGCGTAAGGTTGACAATAACAAATAGTCTTATATGACGATATCCCATTAAGATACGACAGCGTTAATACCTTTATGGCGTTAAATGAATTTAAAGTAAGTAAGAGGAAGTAAAGTACCTAGATGACCTATAGGGTATTGTAACTATCTTGTCACTTACTACTTTACATTTTATGATAGAAACCCTGTAAGTCTGAATAATAAAAAATATTGATTAATTATTATTATACGAGTATAAGTAAGTTATAAACAATGATATTGTATGATAAACATACAATATCATTGCTAAACACATGTATTATTCATTTTTTAGAGTTCCCGTAGTTCTGACTAGGAACCCTTATAGTTTCGTTATGTCCGTCTGTCTGTCCGAGGTTTTGCTAAGAGACCGTTAGTACTAGAAAGCTGTAATTTTGTAGGAGTGTGTATATCAATTAAGTCGACAAAGTCGACAAAATTTTGGAAAATATTTTAAATGAAAATTATAGCGGGTAACATAACTTTATTAGTTTAATAGTTAAAATAAAGTTTAATAGTCGTTGAACTTGGGTGTTGGATAATTTTGTACCAAATACAAAATCCTTAGCATTAATCCTTTATAGTGACTAAGATAAAGTAGTTGCTTGATTATAACGGGTAAAGACTTGCATTTAAAAACAAAATATCAAGTAAATAATAATACATAAATTTGCTTACTCAGCAATTAGAAAACTTACTTATCTAAAATTAAAAAAAAATAACATCCTGTACTTTTATGGCATAGATCTATAGGTTCAATCATAAGGATTGCATTATCAAACAATTGTGTTGAGTAGCACAATGTTGTTTCAAGCGTTTTGTATCCGGAAATTTTGGTGTCAAAGACTAAGCTTGCCCCGTGACGGATAAAGTCTTCGGCATTTTTGAAAAAGTGGAACAAGGTAGCCAATTCGTACGATTGGAAATTGACCACAATTTTTTTTGGTGTAGCCTTACTTATTCAAACTATCTGTTTGAATAAGCGTGGCTACACAAAAAAAATATTCGATATTTGGGTACCACACGAGATAACAGAAAGAAACGTAATAAACCGTGTACTCATTTGCGATAACCTACTAAAGCGAACCGTTTTTGAAGAGAATAATCACTGGTGATGAAAAGTGGATCACCTAATATAATTAAGGGAGCTTGGCTGGGAAGTGTTAATGCATCCACCACACAGCCCTGACTTAGCACCTTCAGAAATCCATCTGTTTTGGTCTCTTTAAAATTATTTAGGCAGTGTCAGGTTGACATCAAGACGTCCTCAATCAAAATACGCGAGCGGAGTCATACCTACTCTAAGTGTAAAATGTTTTATATATCTTTTATACTTTTAACATATTAGCGATTCGCTCCAGTTTCGTACGGTTGTTACAAATCTTTGAAATCGGCTTTTCTTTATTATAAATGCATATAGATATTATTATTTACATCTAAACCTTTCTCCTGAATCACTATCTTAAATATACATATATCTTTTAGCAAACGAAAATCTTAGAAAGTTTATTTTGAAATGACCAAACCATTAGTGTGCGGCTTCGACTGATACTATTATCATCATGATTTAAACCCATAAAGTCCCACTGCAGGGCACGGGCGAAAAGAATGTGGAGGAAATTTAGCTTTCTACACCATGCTGGCCCGACGTGTTGGTAAAAGGTTTGTTCCGAATTTTCCTTTTCATGCAGTGCTCTTGTCTGCATTAATGAAGTACAAGTAATAATATATCTTATCTTTGGTGGTATTAGGTTATTGGTGTGTGTAGGTATGTAAGTATAAATGAAATTTTATTATAAAGTACCTAAATATCTGCCAATACCAACAACTCTCAAATCGATCAAAAGTTACAAGAGGCTGCTAAGACAGCGCTAACACGCTTAGTACCTTTGGAGAGGAAAATTTATAAAGCAAATTATTTTGTTAAACGAGTTGCTTTGTATGTAGAGACGAGTAAAAGCAGTCTTATTATAACCTATACTCGTAGATGGAAAAGCCATTTTTTGTTAAATTTTAGTAAGTATGAGTAATTATGTTACTACTTGAGTTCTTAGCTCTACATTAAGATTCCAAGTACGATCCTCGGGACGGGATCTTTCTATATTATGAGGGACAGACAGAACTAGCTGACAAAATGTGGTCGTGATGCTGAATGCATCTTTGCCTATCCTATTGGGGAAATAGGAAGTATATGTAGTATAATAACATAACTGTTACAGGACTTTGTTTGGATCTTTTACGATTACGATATAATTAAATATTTCATGTACACGAATTTTAGATGGTACGGAATAAAAAAGTAAACATCCATACATATTGTAAAAGGCTTTGTCCTGACTGACTGACTGACATACAACGCACAGCCTAAACTGCTGGTCGTAGCGACTTGAAGTTTGGAGGGTGTGTTTGTCCTAATGTCTAAAGGTGTACTAAGAAATGGTTGTTTAAAAATCAACCCCTAAGGGGGTGAAAAGGGATAAAAACGATTGTATGAAACTTCTTTGTTTTGTAACTTATAGATTTGATAACTTGTTTTGGGGCACTACTATCAAAATAAAAAATAACCTCATCAATTTTTTTGACAAGGGTGGCCTTGGAAGGGTGAAATTGGGGATGAAACGTTTTATGAAAAGATCTTTGTTTTGAAGTTAAGAGGGTTCATACAGAAATCCATGAAATCACGAGATTTCCACGTTCGCTACAGAATATGTCTTTATATGTAGCGAAGTAATTTTTGGCATACATAGAAAACAGTTTTCTTGTCTAAAAAGTGTATTAAGAAAAACAGACTATTTATTAATAGTATTTTAGTTAGAACAGTTCTTTCGCACAGCGTTTTAAGAAATTCCACGAAACAAGCCTACTTTCAGATTCGCCAGGGACTAAAGTAATTGAAATGCATAGAAAAAAAAGCTTGTTTTAAGGTCTACATATAGTCCTTTAGTTAGTGTATTGAAAAAATATTAGAAATATTCATTTTTTTATAACTAAAACTTAAGAACTAAAATTTTTAAAAACGTTGAATTTTGATCAAGTTTGATTAGAATTTTGGTACACTATATGTGTTTAAAAAGTCGATTTTTTTACATTTAATTATTAAGCAAGATGTTGTCATTTATAAATGTCCATAATATTTTCGAAATCCCTTTAGAAATATTTTAAAATGATTTTTGAAAAGAGCCTAAAAACGCCTTATATTTCGGCGCACAGGCCGTGAGAAATCAGTACCGGCTGAGGCCTTCTAGAGAGAGGACGTAACGCTTTGCTTCCCGCGCTCCCGGTCCGATGTTTACGTAATATTTGTATATTTCAAGAGAGTTCAATACCAGTTGATACTTTGTTATGGATTTTTTTTTTTATTAAAGATCATATTATTAACTTTGTTGTTTTTGGGCTGAGTGATACCAAAATCGATATTTGACGATCCCATTGGTCACTGGGCATAGTTCTAAAGTCAAAAATGTAAAAATGCCCGCCATCTTGAACTTTGTTGTTTTTGGGCTGAGTGATACCGAAATCGATATCTGACTATCCCATTACTCATTGGGCATAGTTCTGAAGTCAAAATTGTAAAAATGCTCGCCATCTTGAACTTTGTTGTTTTTGGGCTGAGTGATACCATAATCGATATTAGACGATCCCATTGGTCACTGGGCATAGTTATGAAGTCAAAATTGTAAAAATGCCCGCCATCTTGAACTTTGTTGTTTTTGGGCTGAGTGATACCAAAATCGATATTTGACGATCCCATTGGTCACCGGGCATAGTTCTGAAGTCAAAATTGTAAAAATGCCCGCCATCTTGAACTTTGTTGTTTTTGGGCTGAGTGATACCAAAATCGATATCTGACGATCCCATTAGTCACTGGGCATAATTCTAAAGTCAAAAATGTAAAAATGCCGGCCATCTTGAACTTTGTTGTTTTTGGGCTGAGTGATAGCATAATCGATATCTGACTATCCCATAGCTCATTGGGCATAGTTCTGAAGTCAAAATTGTAAAAATGCCCGCCATCTTGAACTTTGTTGTTTTTGGGCTGAGTGATACCAAAATCGATATCTGACGATCCCATTGGTCACTGGGCATAATTCTGAAGTCAAAATTGTAAAAATGCCCGCCATCTTGAACTTTGTTGTTTTTGGGCTGAGTGATACCAAAATCGATATTTGACGATCCCATTGGTCACCGGGCATAGTTCTGAAGTCAAAATTGTAAAAAATCGATATCTGACGATCCCATTGGTCACCGAGCATAGTTCTGAAGTCAAAATTCAAGTTCAAGATGGCGGGCATTTTTACAATTTTGACTTCAGAACTATGCCCAATGAGCTATGGGATAGTCAGATATCGATTATGGTATCACTCAGCCCAAAAACAACAAAGTTCAAGACGGTGGGCATTTTTACAATTTTGACTTCAGAACTATGCCCGGTGACCAATGCGATCGTCAAATATCGATTTTGGTATCACTCAGCCCAAAAACAATAAAGTTCAAGATGGCGGGCATTTTTACAATTTTGATTTCAGAACTATGCCCAGTGACCAATTGGATCGTCAGATATCGATTTTGGTATTACTCAGCCCGAAAACAACAAAGTTCAAGATGGCGGGCATTTTTACAATTTTGATTTCAGAACTATGCCAAATGACCAATGGGATCGTCAAATATCGATTATGGTATCACTCAGCCCAAAAACAACAAAGTTCAAAATGGCGGGCATTTTTACAATTTTGGCTTCAGAATTATGCTCGGTGACCAATGGGATCGTCAGATATCGATTTTGGTATTACTCAGCCCGAAAACAACAAAGTTCAAGATGGCGGGCATTTTTAGAATTTAGACTTCAGAACTATGCCCAATGAGTAATGGGATAGTCAGATATCGATTTCGGTATCACTCAGCCCAAAAACAACAAAGTTCAAGATGGTGGGCGTTTTTACAATTTTGACTTCAGAACTATGCCCAGTGACCAATGGGATAGTCAGATATCGATTTTGGTATCAATCAGGCCAAAAACAACAAAGTTCAAGATGGCGGGCATTTTTACAATTTTGACTTCAGAACTATGCCCAGTGACCAATGGGATCGTCAAATATCGATTTTGGTATCATTCAGCCCAAAAACAACAAAGTTCAAGATGGCGGGCATTTTTACAATTTTGACTTCAGAACTAGGCCCAGTGACCAATGGGATAGTCGGATATCGATTTTGGTATCAATCAGCCCAAAAACAACAAAGTTCAAGATGGTGGGCATTTTCACAATTTTGACTTCAGAACTATGCCCAGTGACGAATGGGATCGTCAGATATCAATTTTGGTATCACTCAGCCCAAAAACAACAAAGTTCAAGATGGTGGGCATTTTCACAATTTTGACTTCAGAACTATGCCCAGTGACGAATGGGATCGTCAGATATCAATTTTGGTATCACTCAGCCCAAAAACAACAAAGTTCAAGATGGCGGGCATTTTTTAAATTTTGATTTCAGAACTATGCCCAGTGACCAATGGGATCGTCATATATCGATTTTGGTATCACTTAGCCCAAAAAAAACAAAGTTCAAGATGGCGGGCATTTTTATAATTTTGATTTCAGAACTATGCCCAGTGACCAATGGGATCGTCAGATATCGATTTTGGTATCAATCAGCCCAAAAACAACAAAATTCAAGATGGAGGGCATTTTTACAATTTTGACTTCAGAACTATGCCCAGTGATCAGTGGGATTGTCAGATATCGATTTTGGAGGCGATCAGCCCAAAAACAACAAAGTTCAAGATGGCGGACATTTTCACCACTTTGACCTCAAATAGTCACATTCATCATCATATCAGCCGCAGTTATTATTGAGAAATTAATTGTTAGTCTTATATAAAATTAATTGTATTTTTCTTTCTTTCTAATAAAATTGTATTTTAATTGTTTATAGAATACAATACGATTAATAACAATTAATTATTGATCAATTTAATTTGAAATTTTGTCCTATCCAACTTTAACAAAATACGAGGTTAGAAAATACCAAACTCATTAGTACGCGCTATATTGTTGTACCACACAGCATTAGAGAAGTGTGCATGTTTCGGCTCTGTGTGCGTAATTTAAAAACCTATTTGCGAGCAACTTGAAAATGTATGAACCCTCTTAACGTTTTGCATTTTAGTATTGGGATAGGTAATATTTTTGAGTTCAGGGGGTGAAATATAATAATAAAAACGTACCCTAAGGAATGAAATACATACATACATAGCATGACGCCTTTTTCCCGAAGGCCACATTTTGCCAGGTATGTTTGGTCCCATGAAATAGGGGGATGAAATAGTTGTGAAAATTATTACAAATTGATATGGATGTCATTTTCGAGGTTTTCAGGGACGCTGATTATATAAATGTTTAATGACGTAAAATGAAATTCAAGTCATGTAGTGGGGTGTTGTGGAATTAATGACAAAGACCTATGTAATATCGAAATCTATGCGGACGAAGTCGCGGGCAAAAGCTATTAAAAATATATAACAGAAAATAATCATTACCCGCTATAATGTTCACGGCTTGTATAATTTAACTATATTTTGTCCTCTTTGCTATAAACGCTTCCTACAAGATTTGACAGAGAAACTCTCACACTCTGTTGCTTAACAACACATCAAGTGCACAAGACTCTTATACAGGCGTGCTATGAGTTACTTGAAATTTGCGAGCTTCGTCAGACAGAAATACATATATGGTGAATTACGTTCGTTTATTTAACGTTCCTTATTGCGTCATGGTAGTGTGATGACAGGCTGCAAATAGAGCACGATTATTTTATAGCAGGGCTTCTGCCGTCTAGTCGTTCGTAAGTGATGTACCTGTAGATTATTTTCTATTTGAAAAATAAATCTAATGTTTTAATTTAACAATTACTGTATTTCCCTTTTCAGATTCGTTGTCACTACAATAAATAAATAAGTTCGGCTTTTTAAAGTATACAAAGTTAAAGGCCCTAATCTTATTGATTGGCCATGATTAGGGAAGTACCTATCGATTAGCTTTGCTCTGTCAGCAGACGACAATTTGTATCTCAGAGTGCTATCACCATATTTTTTTTTGTTATGTTTTGGGACCTTGTTTGTGTTTAAGTCGTAAAAGTGATTTTCTGTGAATAAATCTGAAGGTGTACTCTGCGGGGTGAGGCGCGAAATAACTAAATTAGAGAGGGGGTTGGGGCAACCGACCTAAGGTGGTATCGGATGCACATGTAAATTTCATTAGCAGGGATGATGTACGAGATAGGGGCTCGCGGCATATATTAATTGAATAACCAGTATGAAGTATGAAGAAAATGTAAGAGTTTTCAATCGTTTAATAACGATACAAATTTGAGTTTTCAAACGTTTAAAAATGATAAGGTTTTGCTTTATACACAAAAAAGTAGACTGTCATCTACTTTTTTTGTGTGTAAAGCAAAACCTTTAATCCTGCTCATAATTTATTGTAAAATATTAACGTGTTTTAAGAACAAATCACAATGAGATTTAAACTTAAGATATACCAAAAATCTTTCTTGATATATACTAAGCTTCTAATCTATAGGCTACTTTTAAAAAAATATTTTTAAATTATAGTCTAAACATGTATTTAATTTACTTATTTTTTATGTATTTAATAATCACCTATGTACAATGTATATCAATTGAGTTTTTATTTCTTTGTTCTAAACTACAGCATGCTTCTAACGAAAGAATATTATTAAAGGTACACTGTGATGCAATTTCAGTAATGATTAATCAATAAGAATACAGAAGAAATCTTTAACTTTTACGATGGTTTAGTCACTTACTTTTCTACAAAAAAAAAATGGGTCTGCTATCCTCTATTTGTCAAAAAATATTTAGTAGTTGAATCAATTTCACCAAAATATAAACATAATAACTATGCATTTTTTGAGATAGAGTGAACATGGGTGTTTATGCTAGTATTAACTGCGTTACAGACACTGGCGTCTTCCTCTTACAAATTTTAATCACAATAATCGAAAATTAACAATGTAACAACGTAGGTACTTCAAATAATTTTAAGCAATGGAATTTGTTAAACAACTTGTTTATGGGAAAGATGTATTGGTTGTATAAACAAACGTATTGTTTCTGAAAAACAAGCAGGTAATATCCGTTTTATTGTCCATCTATATAGCAAGAGTGACGGCTTGTATTTGACAGCATTATTAATTAAAATACAACCTTTGAAGTCAAAAATATAATCTTTGATAGATTTTAACTAGACGAACAATAAAATGATGTCAATTTGGACAAAGGTGCCTCTTTTATGTGAAGAAAACATTCATTTATGGAACAAATGCTGTTTTTCGGATACATAAGTAATAATTAAGTCCTACTGCTGGGCTCGGGTCTCTTCTCCTCTAACTAGAGAGCTGAGAAGGTTTAGGCCATAATCCACTTACGCTGGCCTAGTGCGGGTTGGTGGATCAGACAATCAGACATGCTCATAGAATTTCTTCAGTGGGTTTCCTCACGATGTTCTCCTTCACCGTTAGCAGATGTTATGTATTCTCCTATCACTCAATCGTTAATTTTTGTCAATTATAAAATGTAAGAAAAGGCAAGTTAGCCTATTCTTATTTCAGTCAAATTTCCGACTGATAGTGAAAAGTGAATATTCCTCGATTGCAAAGCCAAATAACAGTAGAGGTGTTCAGTTAATATAGCACACTAGCATAATTCAAAACTTTAGGTTATTTGGAACTTATTGACAGCAAGTTGTAATCCATGGTAGTCAGCATTAATAACTAAAAGATTAATGATTACGAGCTCGTAGCATTGTGGTACCGAGATGTTCGTAACGATCATCGGGGTCAAGCAACGTTCGGCAAGGTTCGCTCCATGATGGGTGACCATTTGTAGCAATTTCATTCACGAGAGTTCCCGTGTTTCGGAAGGCACGTAAAGGCGTTGGTCCGAGTTACAACTTAATAAGGTAGTCGATAAATCAAGTTGGAAGCCTTCTGGGCGACTTGATAAATTCCACTAGGGTGTGCATCATGTCCATTGAATAAGAAGAAGACTAAAAGATATGTTAGACGCATTATTATTTTCGTATTTATGCTTTAACGATATATTGATCAAATATGTATAATTAGATGCCACAAGATAGTGCGATTGATGTCTGTTGTCTAGCATGCACTCCCAGCGTCTAGTAGTTGTGTGGTGTCTGTATTTACACGGCTGTAGCATACTAACGCATACAGCGACATTTTGTTATGTAGATATTTTACAAAATAGGATGGGCGGTGGGCGGGGCTTAACAAGGTAGACGCCTCCTGTTCCTAGTAACCAAGGTAATATCACCGTGGAGCTCGAGAGCATTAGGATAACTACCCAGCCAATACGATGTATTCTCCGTCAATCTATTTTCAATATCCACCATCTCCAGGCTCATCGAAAAATATTTAAACATCCTAGATTCTAAATCGTTAGTATTGTAATGTCATAAATTTGTCGTTAGATCATATAAAATTGCCTTTATTTGATTGCTTTTTACGATATGGCATGTCTAAACGACTTAAACAGTTTTTTTTGTCGAGTTTTTGTTATTCACATACAACAAATCTATCGCAATCAATAAGACTACAACAAACACACTTTAATAATAACTAATTTACAAAAAAAAAATATTTTGTCCCGTGGGACGTTTATGGGTTGTAATGATGATGATGATGAGAGATGATGAGCACGTCACAATTCAGTCTTTGGTGCGCAATTGTTTTTTATGTATCCGTATTCTAATAAAAAGGTTTATCATTCACAGTATTTTTAGGGTTCCGTACCTCAAAAGGAAAAAACGGAACCCTTATAGGATCGCTCCGTTGTCCGTCTGTCAAGATCTTTTTTCTCTAGAAGGCGTGTAGGTATAAAGCTGAAATTAATATCATACATAAACTAATCTGCAATTTTCAACACCTGGTATTCAGGTAAAAATAGATCACTGAAATTTTGTCAAACAATGAAATGGAGAGTGCCAGTTAACCACTTAACCGAATGTTACGTTTGTTAACTTAAACTGCCTCTCAAGACCTTTGTTCTGTTTTTCCGAACCAAACTGACCTAAAGGAAGAAATATTTTGTGGGTCCACAAATAAGAAAAAATGGACAAAACAAAATTCGAGAATCTATTAACCGCGTTATAAATAAAGCAGCCTGAAACTCTTTCATAAGTGCATAAAACCAACGCTTTATAATTTATTGCTAGTTTAGAACTATTAAATATAATGGCCCAATATGAAAAAGTAAGAACTTTTTCATACATAAAATCACAGTACAAAAGTGGGTTTAATGACGTAGACATACTCATAGTTACGGCACGCCAACGTCTACAACTCCAGTTGTTTGAATTGACGAAAAGTAGGTTTTATTTAGTACACACCTACGAAACGCAACATGTGAGGTTTAAACGCAAAGACAGAAACAATGTAATAATAAAATAGTTTACTTACTGTTGTCGTATGGCAGCAAAAACTTACCTGGAAAGAAAGAACACGAAAATTAGCTACAAAATCCAAGTAAAATATGATTAGTTTATTTACATATATAAGTTTATATTTATATGTTTAGCAGTGGACGTCATTGGATGATATACACAATCATCTCGTCATAAGTCTAAAAATGCGAAATTTAAGTGTTTCTCATGGTAATAATACGAGTATAAAAATTAATGTAACTGATTTAAAAATACAGCGTCGTTAGAACGATAACTTAGGAAATGTTATTATAATACATTTATGTATGATTGTATTCCATTTATTAAAATATTTTATTTAATTAACTGAAAAAAAAAACAGAGAATGTTCTCAATCGGACGCTATATATATATATTAATGTAATGATTCTACCTATAGGTATATATATGAACTTTTTGCGTAGGTAACTAGTTATTACTCTTAAAAATGTTACACTTCTTTTCTTCGACAATCAGTTAAAACAATATATTCGCGTGACAACATCGAAGTACCTACTAAATGTATCTAAACTTTTCAACTTACAAAGTCGTTCCCGATATTCATTCAGTAAAAAACGTTTAAATAATTAAGTTCGATCATTGAGTAGGAATGCGGGGAAAATGCGGGACTTCCTTCCCTTACCTTAGTGAGTGAATAACTCCTACGTACGCAATCCGAAGTAATTTCAAACTTATCAAGTTGGTACCGAACATCCACAATATTGTACTAACAATTATGTACTCAATCTTCTTGTGCGAACTTATACCTTGTATAACATTATATTGGTATGTAACACACCGCTTAAATGTAAAGAGGAACACAGTTATATCAAACATTAATTTAGTGTTTCACCAACATTTCTTAATTAAAGTGAAAATTAATAAATTTAGGTACTGTAACGTAAACTAAACTGTTTCAAATCGTTTGGGAAGCATTAACTGAATATTTTGGTATAAGCGATTTCTAAGCTTTTAAAAAATGATGGTAAAAGTGTAAGCAAATAACAAGCTATATAATATATCATCATCATCATTTATCCATAAATGTCCTACGGCTGGGCATGGGTCTCCTCGAAAGAATGTCTCTTTAATTTCGAGCTAGATATAGACAAGTCAAATTGCGAACATGATTTTAATAGACAGGAACACTATGTACCTACAGGGATATTTTTGTACTATGCCTATCTTAGGTAGCTTTCAAAAGAAGCTTTAGCTTACCCGTGTGGTATGTAACCGTTGAGTATTTTAAAAGATTTATGCGTACAAATGATGACGGATGTTACTTTATTACCCGTACCCGACTGTCAGGACGGGTATTGTTTTTCGCACGTATCTTGTATGTTTGTAAATTTATTTATTCCCACGAATCTTCTAAACGGCTGGATAGATTTTGACAATTAGGGTATCGTTAGATTCGTCTACCCAAGTGTCCTTAGATAGGTTTTAAGAATAAAAAGACTTAAACGGCGGGCTTTTGACGGCAAATTGTAAGAAGTACAATTTTTTTATTAACCAAACCTAGCGAGTTGGTTATCAAAATAAGGAGAATCAAAAGGAGATTACATATATTCAAAAAGTGATTATACATAATTGAATGGTTCCAAATTGTAAATAGTTCTATTTTTTTTTTATACCAAACCTATCGAATAGTGTATCAAAATAAAGGGAATCAGATGGAGATTACAAATATATACATACTCGTATGTTATGTATTTAAATTTAATCAGGTATAATAATATTACAATAATTTTACGGTCTTTTTAGTACGTTGCTATCGGTTGATTTTTTGCAGTCGGGTTATTAAATTTTTTAAATTATATTTACTTGTTTTATACTAGGTAGTATCTAAGGATATCGAATAGCAAAGTTTGTTTTATTTTTCATCTTCAAATATTTAAACTTGCCAGAATGTCTGGTTTTAATCATTGGAAACCAGACATGATAATAAAAAAATATCGGGAATATTGTTTTGTCAAATGGAGTAAAATTTCAATCCCTTTGCTTAACAACTGCAATGACAGAGAAAAGCCCACAGCAATGTGTGTGTCCGATATCTCTCCGGCCTGCGTAGTGAAATGCATAATAAAAAGTGCCGGGAACAGTCCAGCTGCTGTCAGTCATTGTTCTAATTACAGGATGAGCTCCTGACGACTTTACAATGCAATTTGAACCGGTGAACATGATTGCCTTTGTCTACATGAGTTGATAAAAAGTAATACTTATTACAAAGAGTCGAAATGCGAAATAAGTGTAATAAGAATAAAAATTTGGGCCACCGTAAAAGTTTGATCCTACGGACTGTTTATTTAGATTTGGTCGGTTCTGGCAAAAACGTAATAAAAATTGCAGTATTTTTCTGTGGTAGAAAAATATACTTATACCTAGGATTTGGTGATAATTTCAAGAATGGTGTGCTTTATCAAAGCTAGAGGACGCAATATTCTCTACTAGTGTAAAAATCCGGTCGAAAGCTAAAAAAAATACAATTGTCAAAAAATCAACGTCATCAATTTTTCCGATTTTTTTTATTTTTTAATTAATTAACAAGAATATTTATTGTAGCGACAATCAAAACTCTACCGCTTGAAGAAATGGGTTAATAACATCATTTAACAAAATCATAGTCTCGTTAACAGATAATAGCATGAAATAAACGGATGTGAAAATTTTCTGGCAAATATTCAAGAACCACCTGTGATGTTTACTTAAACGAATTTTATCAAATATTATGTGCATAATGGTAACATAATAATTCGAAAATTTACGGAGCAAAGCATTTCACGAAGCGTAAATGAATGTGAATAATGCTCACTAAGCAGGTGGTGCGTTAATAAGGACACCGACATATTCAACCCTTCAACTGAAAGGAAACTAAACACAATAGAAATACAAAGAGAAATATATTGTTTTCGGTAATACCTGTCCTCGTTTAACACATTAATTAATTATATTACTAGCTCTGATCGCGACTCTGGCAAGCCACTGGGCATCACAATATAACCGGGATAAAACGTATCTTACCAGCTACTCCAAACGTAAAACTACTTAAAAAAAAAAGAAAAGTATCTATTGAGAACTTCAAAAGCCTAAAATAAACAAAATCAAACAATGTAGGTATACTAATGTTAAAAAATTATCATGAATTCTCCACATTTTGTTGCATCTATTTTTGTCATTGTCCCGGCATTCGTTTCTTTGTTTGGAACAGAGGTTCTTCTAACAAAATATAGAAGAATACGAACAATTTTGATATTTTTAAAATATGAAAATAGCTAGAAAATAAAATTTAGGTCCATATAAATCTTGGTACTTATAAAAATATCTAAAGACACGGACACGAGATTTTATAAGAATTTTGTGATAACGTTTAGAATGGCAAAATGGAGACATACAACAAGTTCCTAGTTTATAATCTCTCGTTTCGTAGTTAATCCCCCAATTTACCTTGACTATGAGTAAAAGCGTGAAGTTTAGTTTTACACACACCGAAACATCCAAATTTTCGTGTTTAGGCGTAGGATTTTAACCCTGAACAAATTTGAGTAACCAAAGTTCCTCACTACGTAATAAATAAGCCGTTCGTTGGTATCTATTAATGTTTAAACATGTTATCAAAGCGTAGGCACTGTTGGACAGATTGCGAGTGACGCCACATACGGCAAACACCTTAACTCGAGTGCTATTAGGTGTCGTGTTTCGAACTACGTCCACATTGATGTGTATCCAGTTGAGATTGCTACAAATGACTACCAATATCACGCCTTCGCTAAAGTAACAAAGTAGAAACAATATTGTGTGTATTACAAATTTATTTATTTATTACCACATTAGTTACATCAACCAATATTTATTCATTTTACCCATTGTTAATTTTTTTTACATTTTACATTTGTTCAGAAAACGGCTAAAAACCATTCCAATTCCTTTGAGTGTTCACAAAACAAGCGTTACAGTGGCTTTGGCAAGTAAATTATTACAGCTCTGTACAGTGGTACAGAGCTGTAATAATTTACTTGCTAAATACTGTCCATTGGTAGTGACCAATAGATACTACAGCCCCCGACTTAAACTTGATCTATTCTACTGCAAATACTTCAATTATTCTACAGATTTATAGATGATCTCCAGAAAGCATTATAGTTTTAATTAATTTTTACAGTGCCAATTGACATTTTACTATTTGAGTAAATTCAAGCAGTAAATAAACGTTGAAAGCTTTTATTGAAATAAAATACTGCAACTGTTTTCAGAAATAATTAATATTCAAGATACGAACCGTTATGGGTTTAATTCACGAACTTGATGTTGGTAAGGACGACGCGTAGTATAAAAATAATTATGATTAAACGTGAACTAGGGCACTGCGAACTTCAATAAATATATTACTTCAAGTGTTTTACTCATTACTTTAAACTGACGACAGTCTTAAAGTTACTTTTTTTTAAATTTTAAAACTGTATTGGTAGGTACAAATATTATAGACAAACAGACAAAATATGTCTAAATATACATATATATGTATATAGCGATAACTAATCCTTACTTGGCATTTATCCAACAATCAAGTTTTTTTATATCACGAAGCAAGGTGGCAAATAGACGTACGGCCCGGTAAGTGGTTACCGTAGCTATGGGCGCTTGCAACACCAGGGGCATCACGAGCGCGTTGCCGAACCTTAAGAAACCTATTCACTCCTTTTTTTAAAAACCCCATACTGTAGTCCCATAGTTTGTAATGAATCGGAGAACACTCATTTAAACAAATATGTGAAGTTGTTTTTCAATCAAAATAGTAAACAATAATGAGATCTTTGATAAAGTCTCATTCCAAACAGTATTCACTGGAGTTATATTAGTTAAGTGTTTAGCGACAGAAAAATCCGCACGAAATCCTAATACATTAGGAAATCTGGTAGTAATCAAGGCGAAATTTCAAACAATTTAGGTCCGGTCTAAATACTGTCCATTGAGGGGATAGTAAGTTTTAATTAGAATCTTTTTTAAGCAAACTTTTAGGTTCGTTTATTATATAAATATTGGAAGCCTCTTCAAAACAAATCGAACGAACCCAAACTGATGGTAAAACGTAATAAAAAATGATGGTTCATTGGATGATGGACGTTCTACAAGGAATTCTCATGGCCACCTTCCAACTCCATCATCAGATCAGCTTAATTTCATAAAAATATTGCATTATCATCAAATATTTATATCATTCTCGTAAATTCAATTCTTTTTATTATTTTTTTTAAAAAGACAACGCCCGCACTAGGGAACAAGCCCTGTGTCGCGGGGAGCTTTACAAACATGAAACTAACGGACACAAAGTACACCCAGACTAGAAACAAATATCTATGAATCACACAAATATTTGTCTCGTGTGGGAATCGAACCCACGTCACCCAGCACGGCGATGTAGTGGCGAGGCGACCACCTTAACCACTGCGCCACGGTGACAGTCACTCAATTCTGGCACTAGTGTGGGTACATGCGTTTTGAAATTATGGATATGTTCAGCTACGTTTGATGCTGACCGAACAAGGAACATCTTGCAACACTAGATATCGATTAATTAAATTTATTAATATAACATATAAATATATTACTTATTTAAACATATAAATATCGAATAATATTATTAATGGACGGCGAGTGGGTGAAATAAATTAATAAACATATTTGATACCAACTTCGGCATCCTTCTTCGAGGGCATTATTCACAGGAAACGTATTACCGAGATGAGAAGTATGTGAAAATCTAAAATAGAATCTGTGTGCCAAGTTTTATCAAAATCTTTCCCGTAGCTTATTTAAACAACAAAAATATGATCTCGCAAGGCTGGTGCTTAGAATATTAGCGATAGGAAATATGTATGCCTACTATTAGTATGTACCTACGCCATGAAAAACCAAAACGTAGCATTGATAAGTGTGTTACGGACGAGAGCTTAATGATGAATACCCTCGCGCTTGGGTACTTTCAAAGAGGTTCAAGTGGTGGCGTGGAGATTTTAAACGAGACGAGGCCATTCGGTATCGTTAAACAAATATCAACTGTTTACTTCATTTATTACTTACATATTTTGAGTGGAGATATAAAACAACTGTTGAGATCTGAACTCAATTGTGAATATAAAATATTTTTATGACAGATTTTATACGTATCTATGTTTTTAAGGTTCCATGCCTCAAACGGAAAAAAACGGAACCCTTATACGATTCGTTGTCTGTCTGTCCGTCTGTCAAGACCCATATTTCTTTGGAACGCAAAAATTATATCAAATACTCTGGTCTGCAATCGCTTGGAGCAGTGAAAAAAACGCAATCAAAAGATACAGCCGATTATGCTCCATTTCTGTCGCATATTTTGACGATCAATTGAAAACTATAGGGTACTTTCCGTTGATTTAGAATCACAAAATTTGGTAAGCCGCAATATTAGGTAAGTTGCACAATTAAAGGAAAAAATCCGAAAACAGTAAATTTGTAGTTACGAGTACATCACTGTGATGAGGGGAAAAAACAGAGTAAGCGTGAGACGCGCGTTCCAGACTGATGTCACATAAAGATTTTGCACCTACAAACCATTAGATGAATATTTATTCTAATTTATAGCTAAATCTCAAAAAATAATTAGAAAAACTTTGTAGATTCGAACGGAAAATGATCGGTTTTTTTATAATACATGGCCCTTGTTAAACTGATATTATAGTCGTTGACACCCGTAAATTTTTTCAAACTCAATGAAAATTTGCTGCTTCAGAAACAACTTATTTCTGTAGAAATTTTTATATACTTATTATTATTTACGACGTAGATAGCAATGTCAAGGACAGTCAAGCCGCTGTCAAGGTAAGCCCTTGACGAAAGTGCTTTTATAATCCTTCTTAGAAGAAGGATAATATTATCTAGCGGCCGGGAAACACTGCAGCAATTAGCTTATAAAGCTTATCGTTTTAAGAGAATTTATTATTCTAAACTCATTTCTTCTGCCAACGCATGTTCTAAATTTATGAACAGTAGAAAAAAGTGACGAACAACTAAAATACATGGTCAATTTGAAATATGAAGCTGCAATCAGTGGATAACAGAGTCCAATTAACAATAATTATTATTGTCCTAATGATGTAGCAGACATCCGACACACTTCATTATTGCTATAATGGGATAGCAAGCGTTTGTTTTGACAAGCTTATTTTATTACGTAGCAACTAGCCCGCGGCTCCACTCGTATAGAATTCGGTTTCCATGATCACGGGGATACATTTCTGTGATCATGGAATAATATATGAATACTTTGATATTTTTATGGTATTCAGTGCAATTTTTGTCCCCATAAGAAACTTTCTTAGACTTTAAAAAATACCTAAATAATTAACATATCGTGTATATCAGTTGCAAGTAATCAAGCTGCCAAAAATGCAGATTTTAGAGGTGAGAAATATTATAAGTACTTGTGTCTGAATGACTGACACAAAACTAAAGTTTTGTGTTAGTCATCCAGACACAAGTAGACACAGGCACCCTTCTTACAAAATACGGACTAAGCACTAAGCCAGGTTTAAATTGACAATTTTGACACAAAAACAATGGCTTATGTCAATTTAAACCTCGTTTAATACTTAGTCCATATTTTGTAATAAAAGGGAGAAAGTTAACTACGCATATGGTGTAATAACAAAATGTTATTATGTAATATCTAGTGTTTACAACGTACACAAATGAACAATATTGCCAGTAAACATATTATTATTAGTACACCAGAGATAATCGTGTTTGTACGTACATACGCACATACTTTGTGTAATCGTCAGACAATGCGAGATAATACTCAATATTCTGATCAATTGTAATAAATTGTAATCATGATTGATTTAATACTTTGATTTAATTTAATCTATTCATTATCTTACTGTTACGGATAAGACTATCTAAGGCCAATATGTCGATTCGCACGTTTTTCGTTGGACCAAGTGCGCTGCTCGGTTCGCACCTAAATATATTGGATGGGTGCGAAACGATGCGAATCGACGTATAGGCCCTATCTAACCGTGTAAGGTTACTAGCTTCAATGTATTGCTAAATTATTTTAGTTTTCATCGAAGTCTATTCACTAGACTGTGTCAGGGCCGGTTTAAAAATGTTATTTGAGGAAATGCGATCGTTTAATGGAAATACGACTCGCCTTTTATTAAATGGGACTCAATTTTAATATAACTGGCGTAATGTTATGTCCATGTTCATTTATTAAATACCTACATATAGGTATGCACCTCATCCGTCGCCACATATACTGTGTCATTACATGAAGCTGTAAACAGCAAACCAAATATTTAATTGAGTCAAAAGTAATTTAATATGTCAAAGCGTAACGTATGTATTGTGCAGTGTATAGTGGGGCTATGCGACAATACCTAGCAATAGCTGTAATTAATCAAATCAACTCAGCTGCCGTTTGATGTGTCCGCAGAAATCACCAAATCAGGTTTTTGCAGATTTCTTCATTATTTAGTGAAAAATGCTATTTATAATAATCGAAAACAGCCGATTTAAAAATGATATTTCATTACAACTACATGTAGTTGTAATGAAATATCATTCATAAAAATTTTTCTTAGTAAAACAAAGGTTATTCAATTTTCAGTCAATGAAAGTTGCAAAATAGAATCCAAAACTAAAACTACGGAGTTCAAACGGAGCTACATGCTACAGGTATGAATGCAGTGCCGAAAATTCACAAAAAAAAAAACAAGAATTGCAAGCACAGAGTGAAACAAATAAGTCCAGTTTTGTTGTTTGAACATACTTTTTCCATTTGTGCAAATTCCGACAAAGTTATGTCTATTAATAGATCAGTTATAGGGCTCAGAGTGGCTTTTATCCAGTTAAATCAGTGCGAGTGGCTAACTAATTGAGAAGGGAGAAACATTTTAGCGGATCGGGATGGGGAAATAAATAGGGAGAGTTTTGTTATTTGGAGATAGCCTTTCAATTATTTCTAATTGCGACTAATTGCATTTCGATTGTATCTAGTCACAGAACAGCTCAGCTAGCATTTTGGCTTATCTCAATGCGAGCACGGACTAATTGAGAAAGGGGCAATATTTTTAACAGTTGAGATGGCGGCAGGCTTTCCATTAATTGTAGACAGGTGGAGGTACTCGTGTTAGGGAGATTTTCATCGATGGGAATGTACAGGGTTTATTTCGATTCCAACAAATATTTGTTTGTGTGAAATCTGTCTATCGAATATGAATTTATCAACTACGAGTACTAATTTGTAGCTATAACTATTGTGTATTGTAATTGTAATATGACAATTCGTTTCATTCAGTAATAAATTACCGAGTATTATTGTCTATTAATAACAGTTTCTAAAATTTCATTACAAGTATGGAATCAGTCTGATTTTTGACTAAAATGTCTACTTATCAAGTTTTCATATTTATGAATAAAGAAAACGACGCGACGTAGAGGGCTGTGAAGACGTCTCGTGTTGCAATTATTGTCGGAGTCTCGAGAGCGGGAAGCGCAGTTTATGTGTAAATAAGCATGAGAGTGTACATTTTAGCCGTAATATTTTCCTCATAAAAGAAAGCCAAGCCTTCATACGAACGAAAGCCCTTTAGTGAAAATCCCGACTTATTTGTTGTGGGATAGTTTGGAAAGATAAATAAATGCCCTAATAGCATACCTACTTGGCAGGGAATTTCAACGTTATAAAGTTAGCTCGAACCTCTACTGCGTACGATTGTTTTATATCGGTCAACTTAAAGTTGATCACACTACATCTCAAAATAATTTTCTTAAAGAGTACACGGACCTATTATATATTATGTATCTAACAATGTGTCCGTATTTGCAGTACGTATACTAACTTGCATTCTATTATCACTGAACCCTAACTTTTTTTATTACGGTACTCTAATATTTTGCCAATATCAAAGTAGCTTAAAGTCGGGTCGAAATCGGTTCAGAAGTTTCGGTGTTTACCTTAAGTTTACCTATAAGCATATACAGACAATTTTTTTGAAAAAGTGTTTTATTGTTTTAAATGTATATATTTTTTCATATGCCTACTCTAAAACACAGCGTTTTATTATATTTTGAAATTACAAAGAAATGCTTAAATTTTATTTATTTGTATATAGATAGAAGTAGCCCTGTGACTTGTGGATTTAATCTCTGAAGCGGAGAAAATATTTGAGTGATGCATTGATTGCAGCTCACAGTTACGAATAGAATGTAATTGATATTTGTGGTTTGTGAGTGAAGCTATCGTATATTTGTTTTAGTTGATGACTATTTGTTAGTAGGGGATTGTATGGTTTTTTAGGGTTCCGTAGTCAACTAGGAACCCTTATAGTTTCGCCATGTCTGTCTGTCTGTCTGTCTGTCTGTCTGTCCGTCTGTCCGTCCTCGCTTAATCTCTGTGACCGTTAGCACTAGAAAGCTGAAATTTGGGACCAATATGTGTATCAATCACGCCGACAAAGTGCTAAAATAAAAATTGGAAAAAAATGTTTTATTAGGGTAGCCCCCCTATATGTAAAGTGGGAAGTGTTTTTTTTTTTAATTTTAACCCTAATGTGTGATATATTGTTGGAAAGGTATTTAAAAATGAATAGGGGTTTACTAAAATCATTTTTTGATAATGTCAATAATTTCGGAAATAATCGCTCCAAAAGTAAAAAACAAAGCGTCCCCCCCCCTCTAACTTTTGAACCATAAGTTTAGAAAATACGAAAAAAATCTGAAAAGTAGAACTTTATAAGGACTTTCTAGGAAAATTATTTTGAACTTGGATGGAAACAACAGATGGAAACTGCAGTTAACCAATATAATTTGGTCCCTGAATCGTATGAGCGCCTATACAATCCAGAGGTCAAGTTTCATTTGCCCGTATTTTTTTTTTAACTTCGTTTACATAATATTTTATTATCCTGAACGTATCTTTTTTCAAACAAAAAAATAATTATTAAAATAGGTTCTCGCAATTCAAAATTACCATCGAAAACTTCTGGCACGTCTATGTATTAATTAGTAACCCAATTCATGAATTTATAGTTTTCAAGAACTAACACTTATTGTGACGGACGGGAAACTACGGAACCCTACACTGAGCGTGGCCCGACACGCTCTTGGCCGGTTTTTTTTTTCAATATTTTCTAAACAACGTAAACATTTAAACGAAAATGTTTTAAGCAATGAGCGATTTCAACTCTTAAGACATTACTTAAAAATAACTTGTTTTGTTTCTTTTAATACTTGTTTGAGAGAACACAAAAAATATCGCTTTTCAGAGTATTAAAGCCAAAACATTCAGATTATTCACAAACCTACTAAATGCCGCGTTTTTTGTTTCGACTCTAACTGTTAATTCTTTAATCTTATTTTATTCTGTTTCTGGTTTATATTAACTCAAAGAGGAAAAGTTAGAATCCCCGCTGTATGACGAACTTATTGTACCTACTGTGAAAGCGTATTATAATCTGGGACGCAATATATGTTGAATGAATTCCATTTCATAAATTCAAGTTGTAGGTACCTGGAAATAGTAGATTGAAAGCAGCTTTATCTGAGTAGATGGAAGCCATACAACCTTATGCTTACGCATTTCTGTTTGTGTCTCCAGTAAGAGATGACTGTTTCGAAGAAAAAGTAATATGATAAATATTATTATACGCCCAAACCATATGTATGTATGTAATATACATGTTTTATTTTACAATGAAGGTGTATTACCTATTTTCGAAATAATTTTTCCAGTTATAATAATAATCTAGTTATATAAATAAAAATGGATCATCGAAAAGTTTAGTATGTGATGGATTCACGTGAGAACAGATGGAGCGATTTGGCTAATTCTTTTATTGTTGTATTTGCTATTGTCGAGGCAAGGTTTGTATGTAAGAAATGGCCAAAAAAAATGATAAAATTAAAAAATATTTGATTTAAAATTGCCATTTAAAAATTTCAAAATGAAACATGACAATGATGATAAAAACAATAATGAAATGTTTAGATACAATGGCATATCCCTCTTTTTAGGGCAGTAGTTTAAAAACACTTCTTTATACATATATTACAAATTTTGAAAATATAATATATTATAAGTAAATTCTTCCCTATTTGTGGGTGGAAATGCCCCACTTCTTCTATGGTATACTAGGTATACTTCAGCTTTGTTTGAATTAACTTCAAATAAAGATCATGGGGCAGATCTTTGCCAACCAGTGGAACAATATACCAAAGTCAGAACAGAATGTTTCTTGCTTTGGTGCCTAGAAGTCTTGAGTATTCACAAAAATATGGCTTCAAATATGCCTTCTTTAAGATAGCTGCCACCATGTTATCTCGCGCAAAAAAGTCACGAACATCTAAACAAAATTATATATTGTGAGAAATGTTTGAAAAATACAACAACTTATCTACTTTCAAAACAACATCACACAATCTCACCACACGGTCTTTCTAATAACAGAAAAATAAACTACCGCAGATCCATAACACGAGGAGTAGCAAGCTCCACGAATATTTCTCAAGTATCTGGAAATATACATTTTAGGAGTCAACATTTTTCCATGTCAACTTTACTGATATACAATAATTTTTCGACGCGGTACCTACTCTTTGTTCATCGAAGAACAAACTAAGTTTAGATGTTTGTTCCCTAGATGTTTATTATAAAAGTAAACAAAAAACATTTGTTAAAATAAGTTTCCAGCTATTTTTGCTATCAATGAAATGCATGCATGAAATCTAAACCTCTGAATGATTGGGATAGGTGCCTTACGCCGACAGTTCGTTAAAAATTCAAATAAACTTGTGAGAGATTCTTGGACTTGGAGGTTGGTTGATATTGCCCATATCAATCTACCTCCGTAGGCCTTAAGTAAATTTTAATTTGTAATAATTTTACTGTCCATATTTGCCCTAGTTAATTATTTTACTGAAGATGTGATTTTTAGTTTTCTTCAGGATTTGTAGGTACTACCAGAAAGTGTTACAAGTCAGGACTTCTTATTTTACATGTAGAATTCCTACTTAGTTAGGGCCTCTAGGCTTTGGCACCATAATATATTAGTTTCGCAAATCGATTTAGACGGTGATGTTAATATTAGCTGGTTATTTAAATCAATAACGAATTTTTCTTCGAAGGCAGGACTCCGTAACTAATTATTGGTATCGGAGAATAGCCTCTCGCTTATCGTACAACCCCTATTTTATTTCTGAAAGTAATTTTATAACAACAGTTTGTAGAAACGAAACAAAAACCTAGTTATACAATGTCTATTTCACTTTTAATTTGTTTGGTATGTAATGGAATATGGTGTTCCTTACGGCGCTGTCAAAGGAAATGCAATGGAAACACTTCCTTTGTCCAGGTACAAGACAGGACGACTAGACGTTATGAAAGTGCTCAAACAAAATTCTTGTTTAATCATCCTTTCTGAGATGCAAGTAATAGCAACGATGGTATGCAGAGTTGAGAGTTAGTTAGTTGCAGAGAGAGTTAGTTCCGCCTGTGAGGCAGAACTAACAAGAACGAATAGAAGTTTAAAACTTAAAAGCTATTTTTAGGGTTTCGTAGTTCTGACTAGGAACCCTTTTAGTTTCGTTATGTCCGTCTGTCTGTTTGTCTGTCTGTCTGAGGTTTTGCTAAGAGACCGTTAGTACTAGAAAGCTGTAATTTTGTAGGAGTGTGTATATCAATAACGTCGTGAGTGGTAAAATAAAATTTTGGAAAATATTTTTTTTACGGTAGCTCCCTGAAGTGGGGATGAATATTTTTTTGTCGTCTACCCAATATTGTGTTTGGTATCGTTGAATAGGTCTTCTAAAATAACTTGAGGGTTACTAACATTATTTTTCGATTTAATGGTCCATTCACGAAATATTAAACTTTTGAGCAAATTTTTGTTCAAGTAGCCCCCTCCCCCCCCCTAAAAGCTAAACTGCTGGCTTGAAAAATCTGGAAAAATTCATGATGATAGTGCATTTCATGAACTTAGAACATTAACTTTTTTAAATGAAAACTATAGCGGTTAAGATAACTTTATTAGTTTAGCAGTAATAGTCGTTGAACTTGGGTGTTGGATAATTTTATACCAAATACAAAATTCTTAACATTAACTCCTAATATCTTTACCATTACTTATATTCAGAATAAAGAACAACAGAATTGTACTATATTGTGAAAACGGGCTACAACGGAACCCTACACTGTGCGTGGCCCGACACGCACTTGGCCAGTTTTTTACAAATAATATTTTGGAGTCTTGATGAGAATTAAGACATCGACCTACTTATGTGTAGGTAGGACGGATGTATAGGTACCTATTGTAGGTAGCACGCTTCGAGTCACTAGCAGCATTAATTCATTATATGAATTACTTCAACCTTAAGTCGAGGTAGAATGTGACAAAGAGACTACATTCGAATTCCTAATTTAAATACTCAAGTGCTTTGGAGGCACAAGTTTCAATAGACAGTTGCCATGTAAGTTTGCACTGACGGATATGCAAGCTTGACTTTTGCAAGTAAATTGTCAAATTTGTCAATGCATCACACTTTTGGCCTGAAATTGAAATTCTATATTTCCAGGAATTAACTTAATTACATAAAAATTGACGGAGACCCGAGCCCAGCAGTTTTTTAAGAAGCAGGTTTTAAGAAATTAAAAGTAGAGTGTCTCTATTAGAATTGCTTCAGTGTTAGGTTATATTTAGCAATATAGTTCCATACCTCCTGAACTAGTTAGGACTGTATCTCAGGAGGCAGCTGTTAATCAGTGTAGTTTGAAGAACTTATTTATTGTAATTTTAATTACAGGGAGAAAATGAAAAAAATATAAAGGTGGCTTATTTGAGAACTACCGCGCCGCGGTACGAAATCCTACTTCAAGTATATCACACAATTCTAAAACAACGCTTTACCAATGTGTGCCAATAACTTATGCGTCAATGCCGGCTCTTCATCTTTGGACCAAGCGGAGTTGTTATATCAACAAGAGGATTTAATAAGTCCTCAGAGGGACTCGTTAATTAGAAAGTTAGTTTTAGCGTGGATACTACGAGAATCCAACCAAAGCAACCTTTTCGTAGAAATGTTAATTTTATTTAATATCATGTTAGAGCATAAAAACCTTTTGGTTGAGTGATCCAACACAGACTAGGTATACAGAACTGCGATAGTACGTAATTTATAACTATATACTCGTATTTCGGCAACAAAATCTTGTCAGCTCGGTACTATATACCTATGTAGACCCGAGCTGAAAGGATTTTAACTGATTCTGCCGCAGCGTTGACAGGACGGAAATTAGTTTCTCGGCTAAATGCAGTTACACAAAGCATCTTCAGCTACGGATAGTTTGAGCGCTCAAACCATCGTAGACGCATTACAACAATTATAACATTGTAGGATTTTTTGGCCCTAATGATGTAAGTAACTCTGTATAACAATATCGGTTACAACTCAACATCATTAAGCCAGATAATTGCTAAGCTCATTCCTCGGCGTTGACATCGAGTTGCCAATTAAAAATCTCGTTTTTCACGAGTCCGTATCTCCAGACCGGCTCACATATATAATTTCCGTATACTAGATTTATGTATGATATAAAATAAAATTTTGGATAAACATTTATGGTTTACTTTTACAAACTCAGTAGATCTACCAATAAGCAAATTCAATTCAAAAAACAGACCTAACACTAAACAATCGGAAACGAAATAGAATAATATCATAATATAATAATCGTAAATATTATGATATAATCTTTATTTATATTCGAATTAAACATTATAATAATACTTATTCGTCTCTGCGTTATAGCATAAGTACATCCGTGATAATTTAGGGGTTTTTTGTAAGTAGCACAAAACACAATTGAACTGTTTCGGATAAAACAATCATATTTTCTGTCTAGGAATCTACGAACTTTATTTTATATGACATTTCGTCACTTTTGACGTTTTGTTTCTAACGTTGCTAACTGAAATACCTAAGGCGATCGCGTGAATCTCCGTTTTTAACCGACGTCAAAGAGGAGGAGGCCTAAAAATTATAAAAGTAAATACTTGGGATATTGTTCCATGATAGACACCTATTATGTTATGTTAAGCATATTCCATACTGGGAACTCACTTTTTGTCTGACTCGGACACAATAGCATTTTTAATGGGGTTTCTGGTTAAAATACCAATATTTTAATTATAGTCTCTACCCATTCCCGGCACAGCTAGGGGTTCAATTTAGGTCACTGTTATATAGTTATATACAGAATAATAATGTGAAATCACTGTCGGAGCTGTTTCCCACTCAGAAAAATTGTCGAAAGCAACTGAATCAATTTACCTAATTAAGCCTGCCACAGTAGGCTACCTGTCTTCTCAATTGAATATATTATGGAAAAATATTCTTTTCAGTTATTGCTTTCATAAAGGCTTTCTTATAAGGTTCTCCTGAAATCCATAAATTAGAATTCTTATAAAATATCTATCTATTGAGCATATCCTATTTAATAGATGTAAATAGGAGACTAATGAATCATTATTACAAAAACGATATTCTTCGAAACAGCGATGTTTTCAATACGTACGTATGTTGCGATATTTTATCAATTGTATCACAATATTAGGTACTGAGTTAATTGAAACGAAGGTAAAATTACCAATATATTACAGTAACAACAAGAAGGCAACAGGAAAGCATGGTTTTCCTGCTTTATATTATGATTATTGACATAAATAAAGTAATAAAATAGTTAATTGTTATTTATAACTATTGAAGACGAAAACATTCATGTTTAATAATAAATAATATATGAGTAAATATAAAACTTAGCACGCGTGTTTTCGTTCATGACGTCACTATCGTTATCACCGGATAGCTAAACTACATCAACAATAAAATTAACACTAACACATTCAACGCCAGACCACAAACATAATAGAAAATTGTATTTTGAATTCCAAAGCAGTTTGTAGCACACATAATAATTTCCACAAAAGCAACTTGCCTTTACTACAAAACACAGCCAAATTAGTTTTATAAAAGTATGGAATACCGTTGGAAATATGTTCAACAAAGGCAATAATGGATTTAGAATTGTACAAAAGATATTGCTGTGTATTATAAATTCAGCCAATGACTTTAGAGCTAGGCAACGCTTTTTAAAACATTACATAAACATTCATTCATAGAGACAAAGTACATCCTAAACTGGACCATCTATCAAACACAAATATCGAACACTGCAAGTTTTCAGTACCTACTTATCGAAATTTATATTTTAACAACTACGCCACACGTGCAGCCATCTACAAATTATTCCAATCAATTTACTAATTAATACAGTCTTGAATTATTAACGATAATTTATTTATTTATTTATTACGTAACACTTATAGCGCAAAAGTAAGTATGAGTACTGACTCATACTTACTTTTGCACTATAACTGTATGAAGCACTACAAACATTCTAATTTCAATCAAAATACATAGTCGGAAAGTAATTTTTAAATAAAGACATTTGCACTAGTAAATAGGTCCTGCGTCGCAGAACAATCTTAGACCTCAATTAACAGACAAAAAGTACATCTAGACGATTTTGCTGTATGGGGAGGGAACCATTAATCCTCAACAGGGAAACATCGTATAGAGAAATGAGCAGTTTATCTATCACGCTATACATACAGTCAATCACAAGCTTCCAATCAATTTACCAATTACTAGCATCGTTAATTAATATCAAGATAATTATATTGAAGCACATTGCCCGCATACCTAGTAGAATTCCATGAATGACATAAGCCGTCAAATAATTGCAATTATGGAATAAATTTACAATTAATTTACCATTTGGTTAAACTAGTTTGTAGACACCTTAATTTAATCAGGTTTTCCAGGTGCAGTCAATTACGAAACATCTTCCAGCATAAGCTCAATTTTTGACATGGTTTTGTGAAAATGAAAAATACCTAGTTTCTTTTCTAGGTATAAGAAGTTAAAACTCTAGGCAAACAGTATCTAGTGAATACTAGGTTACTACGTTCAATGTTAAGATTAGAACGGAGATTGTCAGTTAACGCAATGTAATGTCTGTTCGAACGCACTCGATATTTTTTGTGTTGAATTTCCCCTACGCTTTGATGTTGTCCGGCTGTAGGGTGGATTAGTATTTTTATTGAGTACAGAGCACAGAGAAATTAAAAGTTAAACACAGAGTCGATTGGAGGGAGTTAATGAAAACAGTCAGCTACTTATTGGTGAAATAAACTCTATTACTTACATACAAACACTTTGAAGCAAATGTAGTAAATAGTGATTGGAATTTGATTTTTTTTTTGTTTAAAATATAAAAAAAAATTGATTCTGGGCCTGGGATTATGTATGCATCATAAATAGTATTTTACTGCTAGTATTTAATTACCTAAATATTTAGCTAAAGGGAAATCCCGAACAACAGTTGCAATTATAGTGACGTCAAACTTTGCCTTTGATATTCAACAATATCATAGAACACTGACGTACGGGCCGGCGGTCGATGGCACAATGGAATCTCGCTTGATCACACATCTGCACATAGCACACAACAGTATGTTGGTTTACTCGGAATCTTGATATTCGACTTAGTCGATTATAATATAATATCTTTGCCAAAAATGTTTGAGAATGACAGCGACCATATTAAATTTTTGAGCAATATTTGGTACATGATTATGTGTCCGCTCCTTCCCCCCAGATGTCGGAAATCGGAAAACGAGAGCTACTATGCCAAAATGTTTACTGATGACGTAGATATAGGGAAAGAATTTGAGGAACTTACCTAGTGGCTCTTCACAGGGTTGACTGAGGGGTCTGCGTGATGGCGAAGTCTTCTGATTAGGGTGATGGTGTGGCTGCGGCTTGAGCACGTGGACAGGCACGGCACCTTCCTGCGGCGGCTCTCCAGGCACACGTACCACCCACCAGTCAGCGCGGCTCTGCCACGACTCCACTACTTCCACTTGTTGTCCCTTCGACACAGATAGTTCCCCGGCACCCGCAGCCGTATGTTCTGCTACCACCCAAGTCATTTCCGGACCAGCCTGCAAAAATGTTGATATATTAATACCGACTCTAAACGTATGAAATCAGTTACATGTTAATTAAGTATATTGGACTTTATTTATTCAAGTTATCACAAATCTTTTACTGCTTACTCAAATACTTAAATAATTTGATTATTTACACTTTTTTTTAAATATTTTTTATTCTTAATTCATCATCATCAGCACGGGTCTCCTCCAAAGAATGTGGAGGCAATTTAGCCTACTCCCCGCTGGACAGAGAGGGTTGGTATAGAGTTTGTTTCGATTTTCCTATTCTTGTAGTGATCTTGTCTGCATAAGGTTACTCGTTTACGGATTAATAAAAAAAAATCTGGATAAAAAAAAAATATTTTAATCATTTTTATCCAGAATATTTACATTTTTATATATACTATATTTTTATTTTATATATTTTCAATTATTATAGCGTGTTTTTACCCGATTATCCGACTACTAGGGTATTGTTTTCGCGCGTATCTTGTATGTTTGTAATTTTTTTTATTCCCACGTTTCTTCCAAACGGCTGGATGGATTTTAACAATTATGGTATCGTTAGATTCTTCTCAAAAACCCAAGTGTCCTTATAATAGGTATTAATAAAAAAAACAAAACAGCGTACTTTTGGCGCCAAATTGTAAGTAGTTCATTTAGTTAAACCAAACGTATCGATTAGGGTATCAAAATAAAGGGAATCAAATGGAGATTACAAATATATACATAAATGTAATGTATTTCAATTTAATCAGAAATAATAATTATAATCATTTTTCGGGCTTTTTAGTGTGTTGCTTATCTGTTGATTTTTTGCAATCTGGTTATTTTAATTTTTAATTATTTACTTGTTTTAGTTTTTACTTTCCTGATACTAACTTACATTTTAGTCTCTAAAAGATTTCTCTTAATTTTATTAGCCGCCATTGGTTAGTGTTATCAAAGATCAGAATCATGTTCAAAGATACCAGAGTTTTAGGTGAAGCTAACATAAAAGTCTGTTAAAAAAAAGATTTCTTAGTTTTTTGTTCCAAGTTAAACTTTACAAATGGAATTAATTACAACGCTATGAGTATTTTCGACCTTCTAAGGTATTCCCTCCGGGTGACCGGGCAAACGGGCAGGGGGGTCGCAGTAGCGCGAGATCGATGACAGCTCCGTACTAAGTCCGCGATAACGAATTTCGCTATCGAGCAATGCGGATGATAACCGACAGTTCGTCACAACAATAATACTAAAGTTGATAACACAACGCGTACAGATACTATCTCTAGTGGGTTTTCAAAACACTCACTATTTGACAATTGCAATATTGTTGGATTAATGAATTCTAAGTACATTCAATAACTGTAATGTAATAGCTATATTAGTAAAACATTTACGTATTTCTATACTTTAGTTTAGCATATATATTATATTTTGTTATATATTTGAAACATATTCATTCTATATGTTTTACCAAATTATAATAGTTTTGCGTTATTTTTGTAAACGATAACCAATTGAAGTGAGTCATACATTCCAAAATACGAGAAGTAAAGCACCTAGCGATTCAGTTATACACAATATTGATGTGTCGCTTCCGCGGTCATCGCTCACCAGATGGACGTGCCGAAGGTCGCGCAAATAACCGCTTTATAACGAAAATTGCGTCCATTGTAAATTTTTGCTTTTGTCTATTCATACAACGTTTTGTCATCGATATCTCTAATTCTATAAAAATCCTAATCACGTTGACATATTTGAGTTTGGCACGGCTTGAATTCAATTAATTGGACATTGCATAAACTGATTGCACATTGAGAATGAAGTTGATATGAAATAAAACGATTGTTTACGACTTTCAACAGCGCAGGATCATTTATTATTTAGTGAGGTCAACAATGCTTTTTACAAATCGGTTAGTTCTCATTGAAGTATAAAGCTATACTTATGAATGATAGCTTCTAATTAAATATTTTGACACTGAAATGAGGGCACCGAGTGTAATAGCCTCTCTATTATTTCTAGAAGAAGGTGAAAAAGTTATTTGTTAACAACATAATTTGCGTGATAATATTAATTCATCATCATCATTACATTGTCGCTGGTGCCACAAGTATTTAAAATAGTTAAGTATTACTTATAAGGTATATATTGTATTGTGGCATTGTTTGTATACCTCAAATATAAATAATAAAAATAAAAAAATTACAACCCATAACTGTCCCACTGCTGGGCACAAGTCCAAACATTTTGGAGAGAATTCAGCCTTTTACGAGTACACCACGCCAGACGGGTTGGTAGAGGGTTTTGTTTTGAATTTTCTTTTTCTCGTAGTGCTCTTGTCTGCTTAAGGTAACACTTAGTCGCCTTGTACGACACCCACGGGTTGAAATAGGGTAGTAACAATATGCATTCTTAACAATTATGTGGCTGATATCGCTAAGATTTGCCACTAGCTGGCTAACATTAAATCGTGGTAGGACGAATTACTGAAAACCACCAAAACAACTGTATAATATAGCATAACATGCTACAATAACGTTGTCTATTAATTACTGGTTTATTTTCTAATCACACAAGTCCTGAATTGGGTACCAAAGGCAGCACTAAGGTAATCTAGGCAAGTAATTTGTGTAATTAATACTAATTTGCTTGTACGTCGAATAAACTGCAACCAGGTGACCCACGGGATTGCAATATACAGATAAATTAAAATTATTCTGACGCATTTTTATGTTACTGTAAGTTTCATAAAATCCATGAAATAATTTTTGCATGAACGAGTACTTACCAAACATGGTCATAGGTACATAATTAGTAGTAGGATGTATGGAAGTCTCGCTGCATCGATCAATAACTTCCTAACGTCCACGTCCTTTCTAGCTGAGGTGAGGCTAACTTGTGTGAAACTAAGACTTGTTGTTCGGGTAGTTTTCAAACTTAGCGATCGTGAGGCATTTACCACCAAAGCTAAGTCGCACACAGAATATAACATAAAATGTATATTACGATAGAAGCTAATTGCATAATGTTTTTGTTATTTAGTCGGTTCGGAAAACTGTTTACTTACGCATTCAAAACAAATATGAATTGTTTAGGAGGAATACTTAAAAAGTTATAAACTCTCCGCTGGCAAACAAAATTATAATAATCCAGACGCTATTAACTATATGATTACCCAAACTGAATAGTACTTCTGGTTGAGGGCTCAAATTCTATCCGTACTTACGTATTTATGCAATTAAAAAAGTTATTAAAATTACTAATTTCATAGAGAGATAAATTATGAGTTTTATGTACACCAACTATCTGTTTGATGTCTGTACCAGCATCATGGCTACATTTACTGCCAAATATGTAAATTGATACAGAAGCCAAGTAATAAATAGTAAGAATTATCGTTATCTTCAGTCTCGTGAAAAATACGAGATTCTCACAACCTCTCAATCCCCATATTAGTGTTTCAGAGGCGGCTTCTTGTGAAATCTTTGTGAATGTCTCATTATCTTTACTTGACAAATTTCAATTTTGTACGCTTTGTTTATTGCTTTTACTAGCTTCAGTCCGCACGATCCACGGTAACACATTACCGGAATTAAAATCGTATATGGATGTATACTCCTGATTCAATTCAAAACAGTATATCTGTGGATTAAGTTTCATCTAAATCTATTTACTAGTTTCGCGTAACTACTACTAACATACTTCCGCGCCCATTCCATGTAGGGCGAGACGTTTTATATATTTAAATAAATGGGGTTCAGACAAAGGAATTAATTAAAGTTATTAATGTTATATCACAGTGATATGTATAGTTAATACACATAGGCCATGACTTTGTATATAATCCAGTGTCCCAGGGGTGGGCGCCAGTAATTGTTTGTGACATTTATATACCCGCAAATTGATATTCCCTGTTACAAGTTTCGAAGTTAACTATGACTTGCGTTTCAGTTATTATTTAATCATGAGTCGTCAACCGACTATTAAGGTGAATATGTGCAATATATAGGTACTTATTTTTACCGTACCTATATCAACATTGAACGCCATGTTTAAGTTACATTCGTTTAGTTTCGTCATGTCCGTCCACAGCTAAGCACAGAGACTCTTAGTACAAAAAGGCTATTTGGTATGGATATACAAATTAGTCACCCCGACAAAGTCGTAAGATTTATCTTATCTTACTAAACACTACATTTGAAGGCCGATATTATTTTTTCTTTCGATTTAGGGATCCATTTGCGAAATTTTAAGCCCGAACGTGCTATTATTGTTGAGTCCCACCTCCTGCTAGTTAAATGGTTGATCTAAGAAATGTGAAAAATGATTAGAGCTTAGTTATATTTACAAGTTTATGATATAATAAGAGTATAGGTATATACTCGTGGTTTGAATCGACGAAAGACCTCAAAGTTGACAAACGCACATATTTATGTTATTACTGTAAATAACGCAACCATATTAAACTTTTAAATGGTTTTGTTAGGAAAAAATTTAAATTTAAATGTATGTATGCACTAAATAAATAAATAAGCTCGCAAGCTTGTAAAACCCCTTGGCAAAGCTAGAAGAAGCACTTACGTTACGCTGTTAAAGAGACATTTAATTTTGATTTAAATAAATAAACACAAATGATGTTAATTTTCTTATTTGAACAACATTATTTTACTAATTGTTTATTTTTGATTTACGGAGAGTAAGTATCTCACAGTTCCAAATATTAATTATGTTTTAAACAGTGAATACCCTATAGGTTTATTTTTATTTTTTACAGGCTTTCACAGCACTTTAACAGGTTCTCTCGCGTGGTAGGTACGGCAGTAAAAAGTAAAAAGCTTATCTTTTTCTTCAGGTTATTTTATTATTATTCTATTTTATTTATTTGTTTATTTTTTTTCGCATGAGTCCCTAATTTTTTTTTTTTTAATCAAAGTATTAGTTCTTAAATAATATTTTTTTACTTACTATAATAACTCTTAATCTATAATAAGATTCTGAGAGCTAAGATCATTTAATACATCTAATTAAAACATTCACACAACTTCAAATAGTGTTTCTTTAGCATCCTCCCCACTGCAATTCTGCTACCCATCCCAATCCTGTTTACAAGAGAGCTTGGCAACCCATTCAATATGTTAGGTAGAATGCATTGCCAAGCCCTCTCGCCATATACAATATACATTGTTGCTGTTTGGGATTTCATACAGAGGGAGATGGGATAGCTCTCGCAAGGAACTGGGCCTAATTGTCTTTTTTAGATTACACATATTTCCCCTATATTATGATACAATTGCTAATTTAACCTTATCAAATACATTCAGTAGATTGCAGTAATTGAATAACATATGATAATTATCTTTAAAACTTTTAATTACCTTTAGTCGTTTAGTTTAATAGTAGTTTAGTCTACTCTTTGTGATATTAGTTATCCGTCAGTGAAAGTCCTGTCGAAATTGGTCCAGCCGAACAGATAGGCCGAATTTTAAAACTGAATTAAAAAATGTGTACTCGTTTCGGCGCAGTTGGTTTAAATTTTTTAAATACAGCTTTTAATCGAACTGAAGCACTCTTGCTTTATCTGTGCAGTACATTTCCAACTATTTATTACGTTACAGAGAGCAACATTCCTAGGGAGTCGTGTTTTCTACTTATTAGTACTTGAACGTGGAAACATTTTATCTCACAAAGGTAAGAAAAGTACAAAGCCATTTTACTTAATAAGAGCTTTGCAGCTTTAAAAAATCTTTAATATCGCTGCCAGCATTCACAGACACGGCTTTAACAGAAGGGTATTGTGTTTCTGCTGTCTAGTACTCTATAAAGATAGAGTAGTGCTTTGTGATTTGTGTCAGTCAAAGGACTTCACATATTTATATAAAGAAATGCAGAAATGAAAAGGCCTTGTTAAATTAAGACGTCTCTCATATAAAAGGAAACTGTAGCTATTTGTAATTTAAAGCCAAATGTGTTTACGCGAGTTACATTTAAGTGAAGCTGCATATGAATTTTATATTTTACATCAGAAATTGCAAACTTTGCATTTGAAACTATGTTTATAAAACAAGCTGTGTTTGGAAAATTTGCGTATTCATATTAGTCTTGTAGAAGTGTCAAAAGCGAAACTGTTGGCGCAGAACTGTAATCGGTTTGAAACAATTTATTTTTGTCCAACGAAATTTTTTAATATCTGCAGCAACGGGAGATAGAAGAAATATATAAACAAGCTAGCTGTGCTTGCGACTTCGTTCGCGTGGACAACATATCCCGCATTCATTGAGTTTATAATTTTTTTTTCGGAACCCTGATATTTTTTCAAAACTAAAAGTTACTACTTGTGACATTAGCTATCCACCAGTGAAAGTCCCGTCAAAATCAGTCCAGCCGTTCCAAAGATTAGCCGGAACAAACTATAGACAAAAATTTAAAAAAATGTTATTTTGTTTTATGTACCTTATATACATTCAGATGCATGTAGTAAAAAGCGGTTATTTTAATATTACAAACAGACACACCAATTTTATTTATTTGTATAGATGTATAGATAATGGCCATAACAGAACAAAATTACCAATAAACCAAATAAGGGCTTTAGATAATATTGTTTATCTAAATGCCTACAAGGCAAAGAATTAATTATTTACCTACCGTGTAGGTATTTTACGTTAAGCTTTAGAGGGAATTTACAAGGACAAGGAAGAGAGTATAACGTATTTGTATTCTCGAGTACTAATGAAATTAAATAAATGTCTATCGACACACCTATATTAACAGTACTAAGTAAACTTACTGTTACCTACTTATTTTTCTAGTGCGTTTGTAACATATTCACGTCCTCCGACCCTACTTTCTTATATTACTTTTCGATCGATATTTAATTTCTAATGGCATGGTTTGATGGGATACCTTATAGGTCACAGCAATATACCGATTTTTCTTATAGTTAATCATCGAAGCCTACCTATAGAAAAAGAAAAGTTTCCGCCGTTAAAGACTAACCTTTACTTGATCGTAAAGAGAGTAAGATAAGCAAATATAATAATATCTTGAGATATAGGTCGTCCGGAAAATAAGTCTTTATGAATCCTTGTCAAATATTTTTTTGTCATGATCTTGTTTTACTTAGGATTTATGAAACATGTGTACATTCATCAATGAATATTGAAAAGGCGATCTTGACATAAGTATGGAGAATATTATTTGCTACAGATAAACATAATTTTGAATATACACGCGAAAGGTTTGTACCAAGTCTCGATATGGCTCAGTCGAACGTAATTGTGTAGTAGTCATGTTGTAGTGTTTTTTTTTTTGTAAAACCTATTAATTTGTAGCATGGTGCCAGTTGTACCTTGGGATGTCTTTGTGGCAATTTTCTTAATGTTTCATTTTTTATAAATATAAAAGTTGTAGAGTTAGTATTTATGTCATTGTATTCGAAATTCTTGCTTTAATATCTTTAGTGCACCTAGAGTTTTGTTAATTCGCTACCCAGATATTAGAAGGATTGAACTTGTTCTTTAGCTCTGTTATTTAATATTAGTAGTATTTATTTAACATAATTAATGAAAATGTGTATGTTTTTGTTAATAAAACTTTCCCTCTCAGCCGTTTCCATTGGGGGTTTAAATTCATATGTCTATTGCAGTGACTCAACCAGGCCCATGTTTGTTTAAACGTCAAGAGCCAGCGGGACATTTCAGAGGAAAGAATACCCAAACATAATTAATACTTTGTGCAAAACAGGACGAAACTTGACGGTATAGTAGGAAGTAATTAAAAGTCCGCAAAATGTATTTAGTGAAAATAAATACCAGTATTCGGAGGAATTTAATTTTCATACAACCATGAATTGGGTTATTAATAAGTCCCGATGCGAGGTAAGTCTGTATTTTAGAACTACACTTACACACATACAGTCCTATCAAAATTGTTGCTAAACCACACATAATATGTTGAGAGATCCCAGTTTTTGATGTATTTATGTACTTAATGCGATATTATTTCGAGTAAACTGAATTATTAGTATGTAATAAACCTACGTGTGTGTGTATAGCTCTAGTCAGGTAAAAACGTGTTTTCCAAGAGTGTGTTCGCTATATACGAGTACTAATGTGGAATCAACAAAGTGAACTGGGGTGGAAAATCCAAGGGTATGCAATGCAACTATATTTTCCTCCTCACGTTTTCTCTCCACACGTTAATTTGTGTATATCAAAGCTGACCCAAGTTTCTGCTTGCATTATTATAATATTCAGGACTAAAGTTTTCTCTTATACACATTTAGGATTAAGGAATTCCTACCTCAATAGGAATAAAACGGAACTCCTTCACTTCGTTTTCTGATTGTATTTTATTTAAATCATTACCTATATGAAACTTCCGAGTGGCATAAAATAATAAAAGCATGGTCTTATATAGCACAAGAAATTTGTAGTTGGAATGTTTAGGAGAGTAGGTATTAGAAGTGATGGTGCTCGAATGAATAACGATTGGACCACACCTAGCCGTACGGGATCGCACTGTCCCATGTTTCTATACCTTTCTGTCGCTTAGAACCGTCATTTACTAGGGCGGATAGAGTGTGAGCCGAGCGCCTTGACGATACCACCGCGTACGGTCTTGTTTTCAGAAAAAGATAAAAGCATATAAATGTGCGGCTCGGTCTGGCTAGATGTGTTGCAACCCTTAGCGACCGGCATGCAAATCATGCGGTCCAAAATCGATTCCGACTGGCAGTATTAATGTGGATTTCACTTAATGGAATTTATGTATGTATCAAGTGACGTACTATCTACGAGCGGTGAAGGAAAATATTGTAGGGAAACCCAAATACATATTCTAGCAGAAATTCTAAGGGTATGTCTGATCCAGCAACCTGCATTAGGCCAGCGTGTGTGGATTATAGCCAAAACCCTCTCAGCTCTCTAGATGGAGATGAGACCCGAGCCCAATAGTAAGACATTATTAGTGGGTTGCCGATGAAGGTACTTATTAAAGTAAAATTGGCAGAAAATATTCTTCATCTAGCACACGAGTTCAACTCGCACGTGGCAAGTTTTTAGAATCAGTACTTAATCCTGTAATACACATAAAAATGAAGTTATTTATTACTTCTGAAGGGTTTCTATTTAGACGGGTTGTAAATATTTATGACTAATTTTGCTGTAAAACGTCATGTTAGACAGTTAACACATGTTTAGCTGTACTTATAACCCGGATCAAATCAAACACGCAGAATTTGAGCGACCCACCGACGGAAATTTGTTTTACTTACGAATTTTATCGCATCTTTAATGGCTGTCATATATTATGAAACCATAGCGATCATTTGAACGGATTCTGTACTATATTGATATTCAAGTGCACAGCCTAACCAATACTATAAACGATTTTTTGTTTTCTCATTTGTCACGCTTTCAAGTTTGTAAAGCTAACATGAAATGTCACATAGTTATATAGTGATAGGTGGATATACTACGAAACTGCTTTAGCTGCTGAATGGTAACACAATTTATTATAATTCGGTTATGTGGCGTAACATAACATAGCAATAACAAAGTAAACAACCAAAGTATGTACCTACCAAAGCAATTTTATTTCACAGGATTATTACAACTTAGTGTAAAGAACACATATCTTGCTGTTACAATACGATTATGAACATTATGCTGTTACAATACGATGTTCTTCACACATAATATATTTGAGTAAAATTTTTAGTTTATTTTGGCCACAGAACAATGAAAAAAACCTATCCCTGTGATTTTGGCCATTATTTATTTATATAACCATTGAAAAAATAAAAGCCCGCGTATCCACCTGTTTCAGTTGTTAACTCTGGTAGCGTCCGCTAAATTCATCATCATGGTAAATGCATGTGCACAATGCATGCAATGCATTGTTGGCATAACGAGCCATTCGTCGTAAATTCCTCCTTAGTCTCACTATGCGCATGATCCAAAATATCAAACATATATAAATTCCAAACGTGCCATCATAGGAACACAATAGCCACAAATTAACAATAATTATTAAATATGATAATAATTAAAAGAAAAACCCTTCGAACACGAAATACTCCGACGTTTGTAATATGCAATTTCTATCATGAATTCATTGTGTCATTTTATTTATAGCCGTGTAGTCACGGATTAAGAATACATAATGTCACTACCCCATTTGAACCCGTGGGTGTCGTAAAAGGCGACTAAGAGAGTAACCTTCTTCTTTTTTCTGCATAAGCAGAAAACAGCACTGCGAGAAAAGGAAAATTCGTAACAAACCCTACACCACCGTCTGGCCAGCGTGTTATATATTGTGGGATGAATTCCCTCCACATTTTTTGGAGGAGACCCGTGCCCAGCAGTGAGACGTTTATGGGTTGAGATGAAGATGATGATGTCATTTCAAGAATTCCAAAAAAGTTGTTAAATCTAGTTCTATAGAATGTCTTAAACATTAGAGTGTCAAATGACAAGTTTTCGATGCCGATGTCGAAATCGAATGAAATCGTTTCTAGAGAAAGCTAGTTGCTCTGGAGGAATATTATCTGATGGGGTGAGGGACACCAGCAAAGCAGTCACTTGAGAAAACGCTAACAATTAGTTAAAATGCTAATGGTTGGATTTTAGTATATTGGCTAATTGGTCTAATCCTATCTTTTATCTTTTTTATCTATTTATTTTATTTTTTCTTTTATCCTCGGTCGAGTTTGAAATGAGGAGATCCGTAGGTGAACTTCAGTTAAGTTGCCGACATAACTCACCGAATCACATCGCTGAGGAAGTGACAGTGGGCAGGCCACACAGTTCGCAGAACTGATGACCGAGGGGAAAAAGGTTCTCGAGTGGGGGCCACGTATTGGAAAGCGCAGCGTGGGGCAGAATTTAGCTGAGGCTTATGTTCAACAGTGGACGTCATTGGGCTGTTATGATGATGATGATGTTATTGAGAACTATACCTTCCTGCAGGAACATTTATAACTTTAAATACATCGAATTACTCGAATTGCGCGATGCAATTAAAGACGACGAAAAGAAGGTTAATGAATGTTCCATAAATTTAATGCAAAGAAAGGTGACCGCATACAACCACATGCTTTCATACAATTTTTAATTGGCCGCTTTGTCCATGTTTTTGTTATGAATAAATGTTAAGTTCAACTGCTCAGATTCATAAACGTCGTCGTTGTGCTCTATTTTACGTACGTTTTTTATTTTACTGTAGATCCACGCGAACTTCTTTACAATTGTTCGAATGATTAGTCCTTCCATATAGAAAACCCAGATCATAGTGGTTTTAGATTGATAAAATAAGCTCTCCTTTTCTACAGCAGTCAGGTAAAACTTAGTTAAGGATTCCCTCATGTGAACGCAAGCACTAAGGATGCAATGTTGAAATGCTGTAATTGCTCTAACTTTTAACTAAATTCTAAAGCTCAACTCTCGACAACTAGTTTAAGTTTTAAGCCAATGATCTAATCTTCGGCACTAGCCAACATTTTGAAGTATTTGTCTTCCTAGTATAGTGAATTGTCTAGCTTAGAGCGAAAGCATAGTTTATTTCAACTTCCAAATATAAACTGGTCCTTTGCCAGGTTTATTAACCCAGATACTCCTGAAACTATTTTTCATCATAGATCTTCGAAATATTTTAGTATGTGGTTACTTAAGATAATGAAATATCGGGAAAAATAATAAAAAAAATCAAAGTATCCTGGGAAAGCTGGAAAATGGGCGGTGTTATAACACCTGGTAGGAGAATACACTGCTATGCCAAGTACTGAGGGGTATGGTCAAATGTTAGAGAAAAAAAAGCAAATAATATGAACTATTTTAATAGGCTCGCCTCTTATTTCATGGGACCAACCATAGCTGGCGAAATGTGGGTGTACTACACCTCTGCCTACCCCTTTCGGGAAAAAGGCGTGATGCTATGTTATGTTTTATTGGCGTTGATGTACTAGCTACAGGTGAATCAGTCAAATTAATTGCTTTGATATTCGACTCAATGCGTCTACTTTTAGCTAAATTAGACAACGGCATATTATCTTCGTCATCTGATGAGGAGTCGCTGTAAATTCTTTCAACTTGAGCACAACATTTTCATCAACCCGTGGGTGTCGTAAAAAGCAACTTAGGGAGAAGCAAGAAAATTGCAAGAAAATGCAAATTCGAAACAATTCCCTTATACAGCCGTATGGCCAGCGTGGTATAGTAGGCTAGATTCCCTCCACATTCTTTGGAGGAGAGCCGTGCCCAGCAGTGGGACGTTTATGGAGTGAAATGATAATGACAGTTTCATCACCCGAATCCTCATCTGTTAAATCAGCATTTGCATTATCTTAGGGCAAAATATGATAACACTCGGCAAGATTGTGTCATCAACCACTTTCTCTAACTCTTCTATTATTTCAGTGAGATTCAACACTTTATTTGGCTGAAGCCTGAAATTTAATACAAGCAAAAATAAGACGTTTATACTACTACCAGGTGTTATAACACCTGTGATTACTTTTACAGATAAAGATACTATAATATCACACTATGATCGCCAATATTTTTCTATTTAGGTAACTAACACTCATATTATAAGTAATCATTATCAAAAACTAAAAAAAAACATATAATTGTATTACATATAGCTTACCTTTTACCAGACTTACTAAAGCAAAATAATTCTGCTACCAAAACATACAATTTATGCTTCCAAACAACTCTATTTGATTATTATGACCACACACAGTTGAAATTTAATATGTACTAGACGAGAAAACGGAAGAAAAAATATGGAAATGTCATTTAATAAAATCATAATTTGAGCGTAGATTAAAGACGAATTGAGCGGTGTTTTAACACCTGGTCGGTGTAAGTGGGTTAAATTGGTCTTTCGGAAACCTAAACGGCAAACAGAAACAGACATTCCACTTTTTTGTTTTGCGCCAGGGATACGTACATAGATTTATATTAGCGGAATAATTTAAGAAATAGGTTTTTTTATACCACGATCGGGGCAAAATATTTGCGGGCGGCCTGTTGTTAAACGGATACCGTCGCCTATGGATGCCTGCAACACCAGACATTACTTGAGCTTTGTCGAAAATATAGTGTTCTTAATTCAGTTTTCGGACATGTGAACAAATGTTTCATATAACATTGATGGTTCTTCTGCCTCCAATCCATGCTAAACTTAAAACGGCCACCGTCTACGGTTGGATGTTGGATACTATAGAATGAACTCGTAGACTTGGACATATGTAGTTAAATTTAAAACGAAGGTCCGCTTGAAAATGATCATTATAGTTCTAATTCAGATTTTTGTTTGAATATCAATTCAATACTAGCTTATACTACTGCTTCCAATAAAACTATATTCAAAGTTTGGCATTGCATTTCTGATAGTTTTCTATTTTTAAACATTTTCGAGACATGTGCGCGTAATAATTTTTACCACACGTTTAGTGTAATGTCTACTTATATCTGGCAGCATTCCGATTACATTACATTTTATTTGTGACATCAATATTTCCTGGATCGTTCTTTTTGCATTATTATGCTTGTGTAGAGATCAGATTAAGAGATCACCAATGCACTTGGTGATCTCTTCCGTATGAAAAGTATAACAAATCCTTTGTTCCAAATATTTGTTATTTCGCTGTCATTTTTAAACAACTTCAAAAAAGGAGGAGGTTATATGTTCGACTGTATGTATATTTATATTCTGTATATATATATATTTTTTTTTTATGTATGTTCAACGATATCTCCGAGATGCCGATATTATATTTTTTAAAGTTATTCAAGTATTTACGTCTGATAGTCATCATCTCATGTTGATGGACTGGTGATGGAAGGTATAAATCCTTAACTGTTAGGAGTTGGAGGATAATTCTTTCAACATTATAGGTTCTTATAAACCAATAGTTGTATTCTTGTACGTTATTCAGGTGAGCTGTCACTGGAAGGTATAACTCCTTAACTATTAGGAGTTGGACGATAATTCTTTCGACATTATAGGTAGGTACTTATAAACCAAAAGTTGTATTCTTGTAGGTTATGCAGGTGAGCTGTCACTGGAAGGTAAACTTCTTAACGTTTAGGAGTATTAAGATGATTTCTTTAAATATCACATCCATATATAAACCTTAAGTTGTATTATTTCAAGGTCTGAGGTGGGAGCTCTTGATGGAAGATAAAGTTGTATAATTTAAAGGAATTCTTAGATGATATTTTAAGTTTTCGATATAGTATCTAACCTGCATTCTAGGGCATGTAATACCAGAAGATTTTCAATTCCGATACTGATTTCCGATATTATATCAAGAACAATATATTAAGAAGAATTAAGTTAATTAACTTAAGAAATTGCAAATTTTATTTATAAAGTAGCTGTGCCGTAACTTCGTTCGCGTGGTCAACTAATCCCGCATTCATTGGTTTTTATTATAATTTTTTTCACAGAATCTTTATATTTTTTTCAAAAATAAAAGTTGTTTCTGGTGACATTACCTATCCGCCAATGAAATCCGGTCAGCCAGGCAAACATTTTGGAGTGTGTTTTTGTTTTATGTAACATAGTATATGTACTACGTTACATAAAACTACGTTACTTAACCCATTTACAGCGACCGATCTTTATAAAGATCAAAAATATACATAAAAAATAACATCAATTAATTTATATTTTTGACAGCAGAGTTTTAGATCCTTATTTACCAATTTGTGTAATAAGCATTTGACCGTGTTTCGGAGTGTAATTTGTTACAGTAAAATTATTATTTATAAGCGTATTTACATCTTGAATTAATTTCTTAAAATTAACTTTCGAGGTGTCATCTAAACAATAAGTTTTTATAGAGTTATTTCGGATTGAAACACATTTGAAGTATGATTTTTATAAATTTATAAACTCTATAATGAATCTTTGGAAAATAGAGACTTGCTTCCTGTTTTTTTTTTTTGAAAAATGATTATAAATTTTATGATCGTTATAACGATCGGTAGTAATTTGGGGATGCATTTAGATTTCGTATCAAGACCACTGTCTCTAAACGAAATCATTTATGAAATGGTATAATTAGATTATGTAATCCAATTTTCCAAGAAATATAGCTATTTTACCCCTTGATAACGTGAATGCTTATATCACAAATGATGATTCTGTGAGGAAGTTGTAATTTTGATCAATTTTTCAGGTTTGATACACATTTCATGGGTGTGTAAGTATTCAGGTTTTTAGCTAAGGGCTCTTACAGAGATAGAATACATGTCGTTCGACAGTGATGACGACAGTGGACCTTTCTCTTCTTTAGCAAAAAGGAGACGAACTAACGAAGACCCTCCTATTGAGGAAAATATCCAACCTGAGCCATCTAGTTCTATTCTAGTTATTGATAGGACGTAATTGTTCTTTTTGTTGATTCTACCGTAACAATCAATCAAAGCATACTTGGAGAAATAGCCAAAATTCATCAGACAGGATCGGTCTGATGAATTTTGGCGACTTCTCCAAGTGTCTAATGACAAGAAAATGAAAGGCGATATCTTCAAATACCCTGCATACCTAATAAATTAATTGTAAGGTCAATGATGCTGTTCCCTAAAAACTACAGGGAAATTGCATGCTAAGACAGAATTGACTATCTAGTAGAAGTACTAGAGTACAATTATTCTCAGCTTTGTTGTGTTTTTTACAAAAAGAACTCTTTGTCAAAACATACGAACTTCACTCTTTTGAAGTGCAAAGCTCATTTACACCCTAAACCGTGCTTTGTTACTTACAATACTCTTACATAAATATACCAATTACTTAATTAATTTTTTTCAGATAAGGAATAAAGCCTTTTTATTGCAAAAATAGATATTGTGTCTCTCTAACGAAATAATAGTACTAGCATAAGTGAACCTACCCGCCTATTACTACCGATCGTTATAACGATCCACATTTTCCGAGATTTCCCGATAACGCTGATTTTTTTTTCTATTTTTACACATTTACTATAGGCATGAAGGTAACAATATCTGAAAATTAGAAAGATACGAGCCAAAAATTTGTTTCAGTAACAACTGGGTTAAAGACAAAACGCCAGTAAGTTCGTTACTGGAAGGAATTTCCAAAGCCTGGTTGTAGGTTCTGACTATATTTGGCTAGATAAAGTGAGGAACACGGGTATTCACTTCCCGTGAATATAAAAAAAATATCTACCTACCTGTTTAAAGTATAATACCCTATTACTAATCTGTTTGAAGTCGGTGCCAGCCTAATGACTTGAGGTTGTATCACTCAGTATTCACACGCAAGTGCGAGGTGGAGTGAAGTGACGAGCGGTAACAGATGTCCGTACTAGTACGTAACTTAACAAACTCTTTAGGCTTGGCACCGATTTCAAACAGATTAGAAATAGGGTATTATACTTTAAACAGGTAGGTGGGTATTTAAAAAAAACAATTAATATCTAATTCCGTTTATTTTTCTCTTTATAGTACTGTTTTGAAGTCGTTTTTATTTTTTTGTTAAAAATAGTTTTTTAAATTTTCTAGTTGATTCATCAGTGAAGATTTATTTTCTTTAGACGTCATCCATGACGTATTTACAAGGCATGTCGCCAATCCGTAGTGAGAATTCCCATAATCTTCAGCAGTGGGCTGTGCATACATGCATTGTTCAATAATGTACATAATAACAAAGTGAACATGTTCTTTACCGGTCATTGCATTTGTTAGTTTTCAATTCATTTTCCGTTTTCCTTGTGCCTTCTGCTGTTAGGTTTTCACAGTGTATATAATCATAATATATACACTGCGTACAATTGTTTAGAAAATATACTTATAATATTCTATTATGGAATTTGTTATGGCTCTCATTCAGTTAAACGAAGGCGGAGCTTGTAGCGAGATTGCTTATCATTTATCGGCTGTCGTGGTATCTATAAGCATGAGTGACAGATAAACCGTTTCATTATCTCAGCCAATTGGCCAAGATTACTACTACTTCATGTCACGCTACTTAAATCTATTTGTTGTCTATTGCTACGTATGTACCTATACTAAACTATACCTATAAAAACTGTCGTGTATAAAGTAATCGTAATGTTTATAAATACTGTGACTTTTAGTAGGTATCAGCTACTTATTAAACTTATATTTAATTAATTCTAATTGATCTAATCAAATAACGACTATTGTAGTTTTATTTTAATTTTTTTTTTATGATTACTAGGAGATAGCTGGATGATCTAATATTGAAAAAAAAAAGTGCTTAAACTTCAGACATACCAGATATCAGTAACAGTAAAGTTTTCATCAACTATAACTAAAATAGCAGCTGTAGTTCTAAATCGTATATTATATTCCATATACAGAGTTAAGTTCTTCACCGTGAAATAAAACCCAGGTTTCTTAATTTAATAAGAACCTCGTGTGTGTGGTCCATTATAATAAGTACAAACGTGGTACAATAATACATGCAAGCGATAAAATAAAAACAAATAACTTAATTGTGCCGAATCATCAAAAGAAAAAAGGTGAAAATTTGATAAGGAATAATTCACACCCCGATAATTTATTTTATTTATTTCTAATATTAAACAATTATATCCAAATTACTTTATCAATTCAATTATTGTTTCTAATTTACGATGACGTGTTTTTCCTCTGGTTGATTTGTTGATTATCATCATTCAATTGCTTGCCATATACTTGTTTTGTAGCGTTGTTGTATGTTTACCATGGATCATTGAATTATGCATACAATGAATTATTAATTCTTATTAATTGCAAGACGATGTAGTTAGAAAGTCCATCCATGCAATAGATGTGCGTTGTTAAATAGCGGTTTAAACTAAAAAACTAATGTGCAAGAGAGCAAGCGCAAGCGCAGGAATGTCCTGCGCAGCATCCGATCAAGAGATCCAGTGGGTGGTGGGGGTGGCGGGAGCGGGTGCATCTCTCTCACTGCATTCGGCGCTAAGTCTCGGTGCATCACCTGTCGTTGCCGGTTCACCTTCAGGAGGCGCGCGTGGAACGAGCTCGGCGTATCGATGGTGTGCTGCCTGGACAGCGCGGCGTGCGGCGCGCTCACCGAGCTCTGTCTGAACCATGGCAGCGATATCTTCCGCCTGCTCTTGTGTTGTTTGGAGGCGGCGGGCGGCGGGGTGGTCCCCATCGCTCCGATCGCGACACACGTGCGCGAGAGGGAGGTGTGATCGCGACGCCGCCTCGTCCGACGAGGCGCGCGGCACTGTTGCCACTGCCGCCGCCGCGCGCCGCACCCGCGCCGCCGCCGCCAGCTCGCTCTCGCACGCTCGTTCGCTCACTAACTCACTACGCAGCCTCCGTATCGAGCTACATTTCCCGAATTTATTCCACAAAAGCGTCCACCGCAGTGCCGTGCGAAGGACGCGCCTAATCCGTTTGCAGCGGTTGGAGTAGCGGAAGTCATCGTTAGCTTCGAAAGCGCCTTTTAACCTGCAGCTCCAGAGCAGCAAAGAAGAGAAGGGCTTCAACGTATAATTTGCCGAAATGCACTAACCACCTGCTACTCTGATCTTCATAATATGTCATTATGTATATCCCAAAAAAAATTTAATTGACCACCGTAACATGAATAATTTCAAATTTTGGTTTTAAAAGAAAACGAACTGGCAATCTTATGAATAAAAATTAAAAACATGCTCGATCCACCATCGAACATCAAACGAGAAAAAATGTAGAGGAAAATTAAATAGTTTTGGAGCAATTATTTCAGTTGGAGTCATATACATTAAACTTACATAATTTATATATAACATTCTGTTTCCAGCGCTGTAAGAGTTTCCCTACTTTTAATTATCAACAATATTTTTATAAAAAATAAAATGAATTCACGCGCGTGACGAACAGAATAGGAATGATGAAATTTGTGTTGTTGCATTTTCTATGTTTCGAAATTATTATTTCTTTTGATAAATTTGTATGCCCGAGTGCCAAAACATAGCGGTAACCTTCTTTTTTTTTTTAAGATCTTTTGTATACCTATGTTATGACAAATAAAGTATTTCTGATTTCTGATGTGAGGTGAGGATCATCTCCACGAAAGCTGTGTTATCGTTAAGCCGTAGGTTGGGATAGAATGGAGAGATGTTAGCAATTAAAGACCTCTCATCCGAGCAAATCGTTCACAACGAGGATTGCTATTTGGGACCGCCCAGTTAATAAGCATCGTAATTACGTCACCGAAATCAACATTGCTTATTTATTCTATTTGCATCCATATTATATATCCTTGCATAAATGTGTGTCTTAATAAAGCCACAAGAAAATGTGAACATTAATTAAATGTAATCACAGAATATTGTGAGTTAACATCTTAACATTGTGTACTACTTTAGATACAACATGGTTCACTGACCTATGTATGAGGTCAGTTACGAGATCAAAAACAGTCTGTACTCACCGTTCGTTTCAAGATAAAATACGATTCTCGGAAAAACAACATATTTTCCTAAGAATATGTCTAATTGTTCGCTCGCTGTGGCGGAAATTAGGTGAGGCCTATGTTCAACAGTGGACGTCATTGGGCTGATATGATGATGATGATGATGATGTCTAAATGTGAGTCTAGAGGCTCCTAGTCAATTAAGTGTAATAGATAAATATTGAAGCACGAAATGTTTATATTACAATCAAGCCATGCAGGCAACATCTCTCCAATATTAATATTGCTCATTCATAAAGTAAATTGACCCTTAGATTTCTTCAATATAAACGTTTGGAAAGCTAGGCCTTCGCCTACGCAATAACAAAATTGCGTTCCTTATCTGTCACTGACCTTTACAACCGAAAAATTTAATTAAGAACCCGGTACATGCAAACCAAATACGAATTAGCCTACAACATAAAATATATGTAAATAAATCGTTGCGAGAAATTCGACATAATATTGTCTAAATATTTAGCTGGAACTTCAATCGTGATAAAGTCTACCGTGACCCTAGATTCTAGACTCCGAAGGAAAAAGTATCATTTAGGCAATACTGAAGACTTAGAACTTAGAAAATACTGGATTAAATTCTACGACAATGCTTGCCTCCGTCAACTGTTCAACCAACAAACAAAGTCGAATTCTCAATAAAATTTAGTTCCGATTTCGATCACAAGTTTGCAATAATACCATCATTGTCAAATCTGATAAAAACTCAGTGCGGTGTAGATTTAAAAACGATATGTGAAGGAGGAACACGCAGTTCGTTAAGCTAAAGACTCGATGATGCTCATTAACAAAGCTTACTTTCGGCAGTAGGTAGACTATTACAAACTGATGCTAATGTCTCGTTTTCACAGGCGGCTAGAAACCTCTCAAGTCTGAGAAGAGATTTTGCCTATACTCGTAGGTAGGCAAAAACTCTTTGTGTTTTACCGTCTATATAATGGGCTCTGGTCCAAATAACTATGTCTATACCAGAATTTCAAAACACTCTACTAGATCAACATTTAACGTAATAGAATTAGGATAAAGGCCTAAAAATATGTGGATGGGTTGTGAGAACAGTATTTTTTATTAATCTACGGAATAAGTGTTTAATCCTTAATTAAACCTTGCTAAAATTTCCACACCAAAGAGCAAACATAAGAATTTTGTCCATACGCGACGCGATGGCATGAATCAATGTGTAAGATGGGTAGGCCATTAGTGTCGGATGGTATACATGGGTTTAAACACTGGCAGCATTTCATCTTTTACTGTTTGGTAATAAAGCGTGTTCTGATGCTGATTCTGCAGAGTGAGAGGCTTATATTTTAGAGCAGTTTGAGGTCTAAAATCTAGACATAATCTTGCTAAAAAATTTAGAACGAAATTTGTAAACGGATTACTGAGACGTAGCATGATCCAAACAAACGCTGGCTTTACCTGATGCAAACCATTTTCATTGTTATCCAGCGTAGCAATTTGGCCAGTCTTTTGTTTACGTTTTCTCAGGAGTCAGACACAAATTAGAAATTTCTATTTATATATTTGGTTTATTTCCGTAAATAGTTTCTGTTTTTATTATTATACAGACATATATCTTTATCGTAGAGGAATATCCGGGCCGTTAAAGTACTGTTTAAAGATTTTTTATTTAAAATAGGGTAAGACACTTACCGCCGCCATTCCACAGCTGCAGTATTGTTGTGCAGCTATTTTATTAAATTACAAAAAGAAACTTAAAAAATTAGCTCCCAAGCTATCCTATCAATCAGAAGTTATGTACTTCACACATGGAGTGCACAAACATGAAATGACAGTGTGTAGTGGAGGGCGCGCACGTTCACGGCCGCGTCCTCCATATGTCACTACCCGTCGGTCGCGGCCTTGAAAACAGCGGCGCGACGTACTACGAATAACAGGCAAATTATATGTACGAATTGGGCGAGGGCAGAGCGGACTAATGGATATTACCATATCTAAGGCATAGCGTCTATCAGTACAGTTCATGGACGCGATTACTCTTTATTATTTGTTACGTATTTGCATGCCAAGACAATTGTGATCTAACCTAGCTTTTAATTAAGTTTTATAGCTTCACGCCTTCTTTATCTTCCGTAGGGGTAGACAGTTGTGCATCACGTCCGTATTCCGCCAGCTATGTTAGACCAGGTCAGTCATGTAATCAGGGGAAAGCTTATTGTTATTGACTGGCTACATTTCCCGACTCCTGGCTGATACCGAGGATTCATGACTAAAGAACATTTATCGTTTTAGGCCGAACAGGGGATCCAAATTTGGATCTCTTGCGCAGTCGGGCATACTCCCGCTGCGTCACCTAGGCAGTTATGTTATGGAAAAAACCTATTGTGAATATAGGTACTTTCTTATGAGGTAGGAAAACAAAGATCTATTACGCACGTGGTTGACTTGGTCAAGTTCATAAAGGGCAATGTCAACACGGTGGAAACAGCTAAAGGGGATGTTATATTTTTTATTTGCATGCGAACTTTGCTCAACCTCAAGTAGGCTTAGTTGACTTAACTAACTCTACATGGGTTAAGTTTTGTAACCGCCACACCCTTGCTAGGCGTAAAGTTAGTTAAGTTAACATTGTTTACAATCATGTGAGCAAATTTTGTAGTATCTATTGGATACATAAAATTAAGTAATGCTTGTTTATAAATTAGTATTGGCCCTATTCGTAATAAATCCTGTCTATATTATATAATATTATGAATGCGAAAGTGTATCTGCTTTTTGCTGCCCTTACGGCTATACCTCAATGATATTTGACATAGTGATAAAGTACAGTAGAATTGATATAGGCTACTTTTATCCACATAAACGAATGAGAAGCCGCAGAGTTGTCTTTATACAAAATAAAAACTTTAATGTCATCAATGTCACAACAGTTAGAACATAAAATGTACTGAATCTTCTATATAAAATCGGTTTTTTTATTCGCTAAACATATTAATCTCGTAAGCTTAAACTTTTATTATTTTATTTCATTTGTTGTTTTAAACTAAAGTGTAGGCACGATGTTTTTATATCATAAGGAAAACAAGACAATGATAATGTTAATACAACTATGTAACTAAACAGATGGACAGATGGATTATTTTCGATCAGGTTACAATCTTAGGTTGTAATCAATACCAATCTATTCTCCTCTGCTCCAGACGTGTAATTATTGACATAATCCTGCGAATGCATCTTACTAATATTCCATCGGCATCAAATCAATTATGTTGGATAAACATGTGTTTAGTAGATATTGGGTTTACATTTAGATTAATATAATCCTTTAGTTAAGGGTTATGATTACACCAAAATGCCTACCAGAAATTCTTAGACTAAATATAAATCTTTGATAAGCAAGTCTCTGAAGTATCGGCACAGTGACACTACTCCAAAATGGAGATATTTTTACAAACTTTTTTCAACTTATAATGTTTGTAAGTATGTGTAATTATGTTTATTTTAGTATAAGTATAAAATCTTGTTTATAAGCTGAATGCGACCCTCTACTCGGTTTCCGATTGATCTGACTGTTGCGTGATTAAATCAAATGAGTACGGAATATTATTTTATACAATAGAGCTTATCTGATGATGGTAGTGACCAAAAGGTGATATAGAAAAATTGATTTAAAGCTCGTTTGATTTTATTCGTCTTGTCTTTACCAAAAACACGAAACGAAGTACCAGAAGAACCCAATCAAAACATACATAGATAGCATCGTCTATTGGAAAACCGATACCAAAATTATGCATTTGTATTGTATTGGCATAATCACTGGCTACTATATATTCATTAATCTGTAATTTGTCTCGCAGGGAAGTGTCCAACGGCCAACCCCATTACGGAGATTGCATTGGATTGCATAATGCAAATTAGATCTACATCTGTTGGGAATAAAGCAAGTCTTTATTACAAGCTTTCTATTAACTTGCACTGTACGTATGTAACTTCCAAATCTAGCAAATCATTTTATGACCACTTGTAGGTATCTGATGGAGCTGTAATTTGGCATACACCTTTAGTTCCGGTGACAATACACGTTTTTGAAAATCGGCCGTTTTTCGAAGCTCATAGTCTAAGCTTCGAAAAACGGCCGATTTTCAAAAACGTGTTAAATATTTTATGTTGAACATAAAAAAATGTTTGGACTTTTTGGGTTCAGGTTTAACTTTAACCTGTAAAACCCTTTAAGACTAATAAGTATAAAATAAAAAAATATAAAAGAAAAGATTATTTAAGGACAAGCTTTCAATAAACAAAAACGTGAAATAAAAGGTAATAAATAAATTTAAGGGCCGTATATAAACATAGATCTTCTTCACAATGTAAAATCTATATACATTTTAAAAGCTTGAGGCACTGAAATGGGATAATAAACCTGCATAACAGATGGCATATAATAGTTTTTAGTTGGTCCGCCCACCCACTTCACCGCGTTATTTGAGCGTAAACATTATTATTAATTTATAATTATTTTCTATGGATGATCTGACTTTATTATTTTTGTATATTTATATACATGGCTCATAAGCTTAAAAAGAAACCTAGTTTTTAAGCTTGACTTTGTCGGCTGGACCAATATGTATATCCATGCAGCTTAACAGCTTTCCGGTTCTAAGAGTCTCTGAGCTATGCTGCGAACGCGCTTAGATGGCGAACTATAAGGGTTTATTTTTGACCACGAAACCAACGAAAAAATGTGATTAAGAAATTTTCCAGGTTTATATTTTACTCTCGGTTTTTCAAATTACGTCGTTTATTGAGATTGGAAATGAAAAATAAAAATGTTCTTAGAAGTTTATCTGTCAAGTTGTCAGGAAAGTCAGCTGTACTTATCGTTGGTTAACTTTCGCATGACAAATTTTGGCTATATTAATACCATCTCTCCTAGCACAATGATTCCAGTTTATTAAAAAATAAAAATGCTATGAAGTTCACACTCCGCCGACCGGAGCAAGCGGCTGGATAAAATTAATGGTCTATAATATTTATGCAGGGCGTGTTATGTAGATTATCTTACGTTATAGGTGCCATGATAATCGGACTGTCTGTACTATAAGGCCGCTCTTATATTTTTTGTTGAAATCGGAACATATTTCGGACAATCCAAGTTAATCGGTAAATTCTAGTTACGCTGGCTGTGTGCTCAGGCCGTAAACTAAATAACAGATGAATTTTTGACCGCTATTAAATACATGGAAATAGGAATACCTACAGTGTAAATAAAAATATTTTATTAGTTCAAAAATGTCATTAAATAAATAATTTCTGACGTGGCGCAGCTTGCAGTAATCCGCTTATTGCATCATCATCACATCATATCAGCCCAATGACGTCCACTGTTGAACATAGGCCTCACCTAATTTCCGCCACAGCGAGCAGCCATAGCTTATTGCATCGCATAGACTAATTGAGAGAAAAACTTTTAATTGCGCTTTAATTTTTTGCAAAATCAAATTTTTGATTTTTGATAATACCATGTAAATTAAACCATAATTTCGACATAAATATTAACACATACGATTATTTATATTTACAGGTGACAATAAATTTAGTAAAGTTGCAAGGAAACAAAGGACACGGTAACGCTTTCATTTAGTTAAAAGAGGAGGGACATCATTATCCTGAACTTCAAGCTGAGAAAAGCGTCCTTTGAGCACATTATATTTAAATCAGAGATTAATATCGAGCAAGGTTGACGAGAATGAATATTGTTTATACTTGTTGACCTGGCGCACTTATGCTAACCTAGACTGCGTATTCGTACAAACTTGCGAAGAAAAATGGAACAGTAGAGAATGAAATAGTAAAAAATAAAATTTAGACGGATGGATACATTTCTAACGGGTAGAAATTGTTGTTTATACTTTTATAAAATTGTTGTTTAAAATTATATTTTTTTAAGTTTAGTAGATAAGTTTGTTTATAAACCTAATTGAATAATCTTGGCTACCAACATCAGTTAGGTATAAAGAATACCGAAGGGGTAATTACGCATTTACTTCCACTTAATAATAAAGGATAATTAAATTTGGGCACAATAGGTACTGTCTGGAAGATTTTTGCGTAAGGAGCACACTAATTACATAATCGAGAAAAAACAAGGATCAGAACGATCGGAATGTTTAATCATAATAATGTTTAAAGGTCGCTACATATCTGACGGCAGATGCCTCGCGTATAATTATGGGCCGTGTAACGTCAGAATCAGAACAGACTATGGAAAAATATTCAACCTTTCACACTTAACTGACGATGCAGAACGTCGAGACTACGCGTATCATTAGATACTCGTACCTTCTCAAAAATATATTACAATTATAAGTAACTATAAACGATTTTCGGATTTTTTCCTACGCGCGAGTAGGAAAAAATCCGAAAATCGTTTGTGATTGAAATGTTAGAAATTAGTAGGTAACGGTAGCCCATCCACATCCAATATAATAATTATTCAGTGATATAACGTAGTAGCAGTGTAAGTTCTCGGACTTTTTTTTCATTTTACTTGTGCAACTTGATATTGCTTCTTGCCAAATATTATGATTTTAGGTAAACGGGAAGTAGGTACTCTATAGGTTTCGACTTTTTTGATCATCAAGATAATCGACAAAAATGGAGTTGTTATTTTGATTGTGTTAACGTAGAACTCTGATTTTTTTATGCACCAAGGGATTGCAGTGTCGAGTATAGTATAGTCATAGTGTAGTCGAGTAGATATTAATTTCAGTTTGATACTTCTACGCGTTTTTGAGAAAAAAATTCCTTGACAGACGAACAGACAGACAGATGGACAACGGAGTGATCCTGTAAGAGTTCCGTTTTTTCTTTTGAGGTACGGAACCCTAAAAACTTGAAAAATAGGATGTACTAACACTACGTTATATTCAAAAATATCTTATTTGTCTGGCCACCCGATATAATAACAAGTAAATATAATTAAAAAAATTTAATAACCCGACTGCAAAAAATCAATAGAGAGCAACGCACTAAAAGACCGTAAAATTATTATAATTTTATTATACCTGATTAAATGTAAATACATAACGTATGTATATATTTGTAATCTCCATTTGATTCCCTTTATTTTGATACTCTGCTCGCTAGGTTTGGTAAAAAAAAAATTGAACTTCTTACAATTTGGCGTCAAAAACCCGCCGTTCAAGTCTTTTTATTCTTAAAACCTATCTTTACTTGGGTTTTATAGACGAATCTAACGATACCCTAATTGTCAAAATCCATCCTGCCGTTTGGAAGAGTCATGGGAATAAAGAAATTTACAAACACAAGATACGCGCGAAAAACAATACCCGTCCTGACAGTCGGGTAAAAACAGCGAGGGAACTCTGATAAATCCCTGCCGTGGACGTTTTCAATGGCATTATTGTCGCGCAGTCGGTGAATGCCTTGCTGCACTGTTGTGTGAATATGCAATTACATACCAAAGAAAAACCGATCCCATTATTCCTCGTCAGCGAGGCGATACCTTATACTACCATCATGAAACGATTGTATTTAAATAAGTAATTAATCAGGATCGCTCTGGATGCAGGCCGCAAACAACCGGCCCTATTGGAAATCTCTTGAGGAAGCCTATGTTCAGTAGTGGACTTCCTGCGGCTGATATGATGAAGTAATTAATATCTTTGTTCCAGCCTAATCAATTTATTTTGAAACTAGAAAATATTTAAAAAACTTCACCAGGTCTCTCTCGTCTCTGAAGTCAATAATCGATATTTTATTGAAAATTGGATTTACGATGAAATATGTGACATAAATGGCTAAATACATCAATATTTGAATACACTTGGAGAATGTAATCCCATTATGACAGAAACAGATTGATTCGAAATTTAACCGTAGTACTTAGTAATTGAGTATATTGACCGTCAAAGCGTTGCAACGAAATAAAGACATTCCTTTAAACCACTAGGAAACTTCTCGAAACGGCTGTCTAACAGGCTCGACTTACGAAGATATTGTAAGGCGGCGAAAAGCTTGCAGTGGCGCTTTCTTATTGTAAAACCTCTTCAGAAACAATCCTTAATAAAACTGAACGTTAGCCACCCTTTTTGTATCACTTCTCTTCCTTTGTTTTCTCAATACCCACTTCGTATTACCTACCTATACTTTTTTTAATTTATACAAATATAATAAACACGTAATTAACTATAGGTAATTTAAACAAAGAATTGTTTGTTGGTAGCATAGAGAAAAGGGTTGTTATATTTATTTACCACTTTAGCTTACACCCGCGGCGCCACCGGCGTGGCTTGTCACATATCGGTAATCTATATTTTAAGTTAGACTTCCAACTATACATTAGTGAAAACCGCATTCAATTCCGCGCGAATTAGTTTTTGCGTGATGCGCATACCTACAAACAAACACAGACAAAAATTCTTAAAATAGGTTTTTTGTCTTCTGTGGAGTGTGGCTGTAAAAAAGACCTCCCCCATATTATTTTTTCTTCAATATATTTAATGTACAAACATCCACACGTTACAATTTGATTATATGTATAGATTTTCCTTACAATAAGTATTTGCCAATAATATCGTTGGATGTTATTAAAAAACATTAGTACCCGTACTAATGACTAATAAATAAATAAATTCTGATTAAATACACTTTATTTAAATTCACAAACTCGAACAAAATATGAATTGTACAAAACGTGAATCTTGCATGAATGAATTTTTAAATTACACACCGCTTTCATGCCACAACTCATTAAAACAGATTTGTCTGCAATTTTAGCTCCCGTTTCCTACACGTGTACACTCAACAAATAAATTCGCAAAACTTTAACTCTCCGGGTTGTAAGACAAGAGAGTATGTACTTACCCGAGGTACGAAACTATTATAATTTAGTAATGAAGGTTTTAGTATCTCTAGTGCGTTTGTAAGATAGAAGGCTATTCATGGAGGATCTCTGATTTATGTGTGCAATAGCTTATCTTGTAGGGAACCTCAGGATATTGTAGGCCTTTCTATCGAACGTACTTTTGAATTGTCCTGTGTCGAGCTACAGCAACATATCGTAGTGTGTGTATAAACCCCCACAGAGTGATTACAGTCTATTTGAAACATGTATGGCATGTAGTGGTGTGTGGTGATTTAAATATTAATTTAATTGAGCAGTTACAGTTTTGCACTAGGTTAGTTAGTTTAAGTCTTTTGATTTAGATAATTTGTCTATGGTATCAACCACAATTACTTCACACTTTTCTACTTGCTTATATATTATTTTTGCAATTGTAAATAGGGTATAAATAAAACAAATAAGGCTATATTGAGTGACTTAACTCCAGATCATTGTGGACAAAAAGCGGCATTTCCTTCAGGTACAACTGCTAAAGTGAATAAGATCACATGTAGGTCAATGACATCTGCACGCCTGAAGCGCTTCAATGAGAATATAGGTTCCAAACTCACCAATATTGACCTAACGCAGGATAATCCCGACGATTTGTACGGGTCATTATTTAATTTAATTCAATGAGAATTTAATGAAATTTTCAAACATAAGACCTTTTCTAAAGATATTAAAGTTAGATTCTGTGATTGGGCAACATCGGTATTTACAAAAGTAGAAATCTTTGTAGGAACTCTATGGTATAAAACAATATAATTTTGATCCAGTTTTTGTTCAATATGCTATCTAGCTGCAATTTTTAAGACGATTTTTAGAAGTGTTGATGGAGGTGTGTTGCCTGACTTAATGAAACACAGTAAAGTTATACCTTTATTTAAAAGTAGATCTAAAACCAACCCTAGTAACTTTAGACTTATATCCATATTGCCTACTGACTATTAGCTTTGAAGAAAATTATGCTGCCTTAATTAGAAAGCCACTTCGACTTGCATAATTTACTACATACTGAGCATATGGTTCACAAAGGGTCGTTCTACCATAGACGCAATTCAAAATGGATTTGACAGGTGCTGGAGCTGCTAGCCAACAGATTCGCTATAGAACATGTCCTATATACAAGAGGAAAATGCCCCCAATGCGGATCTGACGACACGAGATCAAGACACGCGGCCGCGTGTCAGCCCCAGTTCCAGCATCAAAGCGGGTGACACGCAGTCGTGTGTAGTATTACACGAACCAGTTGGAGCCACTTTTAAGACACCGATAACTCAAAATCTATTTAGTATTAACGCATGCAACTTGATATATGAATTAAATTCTACTAGACTAACCAGAATCACAAATTTCGTAAATACAGCTTACGTGGTTAGTGAGATATTGATGCTCAAAAATCGCTATTTTTCCACTGACTGACTTACCTATAGACCTTAAATAACACCCACTTCCAGATGACCTAGAAAGTTGAAATTTGGCGTCCAGCTGTGTAATTGTGTGTATACAAATAAAAAAACTAGAGAACAATAAATTATTCATAATTATTATTATTATTAAAAAAAAAATCATAGCGCCTTATAAATTATATTAGCAATGAATTGTTACTTATCGTTTTAATAAGCACTGAAATAGGAGCTTATGACTTCCAAGTAGCTAGTTATTTATATGTATATTATATGAAGAAGAATTCATTATTTTATCATATAGACGAATATAGACTTAATTACATTATTCATCATCATCATCATAATCACAACAGTGCAGCCCAATGACGTCCACTACTGAACATATGCCCCACCTAACTTCTGCCAATGCGAGAGACTTTGTGCCGCCTTCATGCAACAACCACCAGCAACCTTTATCAGGTCGTCGGTCCATTTCATGGGGGGTCGCCCTACACTGCGCTTTCCAATACGTAGCCTCCAGTCTACCTTTTGCCCCATCGGCCGTCAGTTCTACGAGTACTGGCACTTTAGCGATGCAATTCGGTTAGCTTATCGGCATGCGACAGTGAGTCTTATGAACTCTACAGTTTAGTAAATAATAAATAATAGACACTTAAAAAAAGAAAACAAGATATTTATTTTTTATTAGTTCCTTCCGTGTATTTTTCTTAATCGTTCTAGCGCAACTTTAGCAAAACTAAGTATTTATCTGAAACAAATATTTAAACTCATTTACACATAATAAGACATCCATGCTACTAGATGCAGTTATAAAATGTAACTTTGTGTTTAGTATCTACCATGGGGACTACACACATCTACTAAACCGCCAACACTGAAGAATACACAAACTCATGCATATACTGCCAATAGAGACAGCGACACTATTATAATATTCCACAAAGACGAGACTCTTTTACGGCTTGTGGTAAAGTGGTACATTATAATTACATTCCTCCACGAATGTACTTACTATACTAACTAAAGATATCCCGGTTTACCAATCGACCACTTGAGTGTCCACCTGGTCAGGTTGGTCAGTTATACTGCAACCTTTACTTTTACTCTAAATTCCAAATTCCCTCACGCTGAAATTTTCCAGAATATAAATATAATTTAAATAATATATTATTTAAACAACATACAACCTAAATAAATGATAAAATTTGTAGTCATCTGTCATGTCATCTTGTGTCAAATTAAATAAAAAGTAACTTTTACAAAAAAGTTTTTATACCTTTTGTAATAAAAAAATATTTTCTTTAAATATTTTTATGCAATCATTTTATATATTGACAACAATATAAAATATCTTTATTCATATTCATCATCATATTTATATACTTTCTGGTTAACACTACAAGTTTAGTAGTAATTTATTATTGACCTTTAATTTCTGAATATCGAAAGTCAAACCTTAACCTAACTTAACCTAAGAGTTTTTACTGACAGCCAATATTGTGTGTGTTCTTTATAATTTACCCGACTCATGAAAAAAATATATTTAGAGAACTATAAGAAAGAAATTACAAAACGCAAAATGCAGAATTTTTTTTTACAAAAAGTAATGATATCCCACCAAAACATAAATGTGAAAATGGGAGCCCCTAGTAGTTCAAGAATACCTTCTAGTGGTTGCTAATTTCGCAGACAAAAGAATTGAGATATACCTAGGTGATGCCCAGTTCTGAACTAGTCGAATTATTTACAGAAAGCAGATAACTTGCTTAAAAATTGAAGCTCAAGATTTAACTGGGCTAGTTTTTACGTACATACAAGTTATTATATATATATAATACAAAGTTACTGTTCTTATACCTATATGTTTAACATAAAAGTTGATTAACCAGATACAATAAAACTATGTGTCTACTATGTGAAAACTAACCAAGTTAAATCTTGAGCTTCAATTTTTAAGCAAGTTATCTGCTTTCTGTAAATAATTCGACTAGTTCAGAACTGGGCATCACCTAGGTATATCTCAATTCTTTTGTCTGCGAAATTAGCAACCACTAGAAGGTATTCTTGAACTACTAGGGGCTCCCATTTTCACATTTATGTTTTGGTGGGATTCAATTATACACGAACTCAATTTTGAAACACTGCTGGGAATATTTTGCAGCATAGTGGACGGTGGTGGTACAAACAAGGTGAAACGATTTTCCAATCACTTTTTATAATAAACTATTGATAATATTCTATTCAATTTTGTTTTTGCATTCCCCACTGTTTAGATTTAAGAATATTAGTAATAGTACTTTGATTGGTAATGCACAGTAAGCCGAATAATATCCTAGCAATAGAAAGTTGATCAAATTCAAATGATTTATTGCGAACACAGGTTACATATTTGGTGTTACATTTTATATAAGATGCGCCATATTCCGCCTTTTTAGCATGCAATTTGTTTATTAGGTAGAGATACAGATATTAATCATTATAAACTAATTTACATAATAATAAATAATCAAATAATCAAAAAGGTTTTAATAATTGTCTGGTTGCGATTAGATGAAATTCTTATTAATCCTTTAGTTTCGCGCTGTGAAGATCTTTATTTAAGTTTGTTCACTGTTGAATCACGGTATCAAACATATGAAAAGGTTGGTAACTAATTAAAACTTTTCGGTAAAGTTGAGTTGGAAAACCAAGTGTAATTTTATTTTGTTTGAAACTTCATTAGTGTTCGTCTAAGGTTTCTTGGTCACACTCGATTTTCAAACATGAAATTTCTTGCGGAGATGGTGAGGCATGGCACAGGACTTAATGGACACATCTATTGACAGGCTAAAAGATGTTGCAGGCATCCAAAGACTACGTAACCGCTTATCATTAGGCGGGCCGAACATCTGTTTGCCACCGTTGTGGTAGAAATAAAGGCTGGAAGTCCTTTCTTACTCCGAATAGTTGGCAGGAAATGAACGAATATTTAAGATTTGAAAAATGAATAAGCCGGGAATTGCTCAGTAAACAATAGCCCAACAAATTATTATATTATGAATGTCACAGGTAGTTGTGACAAATGTTTAACAATACCAAAAAATACAATCTGAATAGCCAGACGTGCAATCATCAATGGAGAGTCGAATTCCTTTGTGATATACACTGAAAGCCGAATTCATAAAATATAATAAGACATTCAAAAATATTCATACTGCGAAAATTTGTGTTCAATAAATTTTATTTCAAAATACAATTTTGTATTGTCCTCAAAATCGTGTTATGCGATATCGATATCCGTATTGTGTTATTAATTCTCTTTTCATAAATGTTTGTTTAATTAATGATTTATTTTATACGCTTATAATATTCTCGGTCGTGATAAGTCTGGCTTAGAGACACAACATTATTAACTACGGACACCCACTAATTGAGTCACATGTGTACATAAGGGGCTGCACTACGCCCTAATGATCGCCGACTATATAGGTACCTATAGAAGACGTACGGTCAACGTATTGTATTATAAGCAGTGGCGTGCCTAGGGTTTAAGGATAAGGCAAGCCCGTTATACCTACCTACCTATGCTTTTTACCCGACTACTCCAGAATAGGCAAAAGGCTATTTTTGTACTTAAATATAATAAAATGAAAAGTAAACAAACCTGACTGCGCTGGAAAGGCGATGGGTGTAATGTTTTTTTATGGATTTTGTTCAATTTCTCTTACATGTTGATAGAGGGTCGCGCCGCGCGCCGCGCCGCCCCGCCAAAGCTCATTGAAGGTACCTATGCTAGTGCTTGATTGAATATACCTAATAAACAATCAGCATTGCATACATGCATACCTTCAGTGGCTTTGAAAAAAGCCCTTTGGTTTCCTTGAGTAAACGAAGATAGCTAAGTAAGTAGGTAGTTGACCCTTGCCTGACTATAAGAAAGGTACCTACCTACCTATAAGACTACCTATTATTTATATTCTAAATTGACTCGTCTGTCTTTCTTGAGAAATGACTTAATTACGTAAGAATAAAATGTTGGTAAACGTTTTAATTCTGCCAACAACTGCTTTTCAATAGCTATCATTGATATTATTTCTTAGATAAGTATGAATAGGTACGTTTAAAGAGATAAAAATGCGCGTTCAGCGAAGAACTACATAGCCGTAATAGTTACAACAAGATATGTTAACTTTATAAACTCGGGCAAGGCAACTTCGAGGTTATTCTCATTAATAAAATCAAATATAAACAAAGAACAAAGTTCAAAAATTTTACCTTTTCTTCGCCCATCAAAAGTTGAACACATTTTAATCCTCACAAGGAACAATAATTATTACTTGCATTGTTGTATGTCACTAAATACAAAAGAATCACTTTAAAATCTTACAATTAACAATTTTTAAAGTAAGTAAACATTAAAACCAAAACTTTTCGTCCTGTCAAACAAATGAACTGAGTGAAGTTAGTAGACGCGAGTACGCATGCGCGGCCGCGGCATTTCACTTCCATAGTCGACAACTTCATACATAAAGCCCGGCTTATAATTTCATACTGATTGATATATAAATTAACCTAGTTATATTTCAATAATCGACAGTTTTTCTATAGGTTAGAAAGAGAGATCCGACGGTGGTCAAAAGCCTCATAACAAGCCAGTGCGGGTGAGCGAGATAGAAAAAAAAGTTGTTGCGCTCAGGGCGCGCCTCTCTAACTCTCGTTCTCGCTTGATGCTTCATCAGTCACCGAGTCAAATGTACTCTGTGCACCGAGTCACTGCTCTCGCTCGCGCTTGGAAATAAGCGCGCGAATTTTAAAATAGATAATGGTTTGAATTAGATATTTTTGATCGAGCATTTTAGTAGGGCAAGCCGGGCTTTTGGGCTTGTATGAACGTACCGCCACTGATTATAAGCTGTGATTTTGCGGAACAAAAGCTTAAATATTAAGATAACTTTCATAGTATGCCTATGCCCAACAATGAACGTCATGCGGCTGATGGATCATGTTAATGTAAATTGTGGAGTCTATTAACAGTCATTATTATTTTTATAGACATTCAATTTTCAAAATCTCTTGATGAGTAAAAAAAATATTTCCAATTTAGTGAAAATACATAAGTGGGTATGGGTACACATGTCAGATATTGTAAAATCTAACAAGTGTACCTATCTGATTGGATTGTACAAAACAAAAAGTAAGAAAGGATTTAAATAAATAGTGACCAATAAGGTTCACATCGCCATGGCAATCGCGAGGAAGGGTGCAAATTCGGTCCCCACATAAAACAAATAATCTGAGCAACAAATATGTAGTTTTGCCGAATGTGGGTATAATTTGCATCAGTGAATACACAAAGGTATTTGCAGGTGTCATTACTCAGTGTGAGAGACAGTCTGTAAACGTTAAAAGACCAAATAAAATATTTACTCTATCGTTTCGTTACACATGTCGTACTTGTCAAAGTAGATAAATAAATAGTCAAATAAACAAAATATCTTTTGAAGATGACCCTCCAAATATCGGGTTATTTAATCCGAGGGGAAAGATAATTATTTACGTACAAATAGTGTGTGGGTCTCATACACACACTGTTGTTGGCTATTCGTGTATGTGTCTCATACACACACTATCGTTGACCATTCGTGTTTGAAAGTGTAGTTTCAATTAATCAGTGGATTGGTTAAAGGGGAGTCTATTAGTGTGCAATATATTAAAGGAATGCGAATATTTTAGTTTTTATTAAACTATTATAGAACAATTCAATCAAAACACGAATATTTTTTGAATGGATCTAAGTTTGAGGTAGAGCTTTTACAACTTCGCGGTTTATGTACACTGGGTCTTAGGACGATATTCTCCTGAATTAGTACTAAAATATAAACAATCTTTCTATTCCTTTGTCAACATTTTGAATCTTACCAGCTTATTGCAATATTCGGAACTGGACTCCCTTCATGAAAAGAGTTTAATTTTAAACCTTTGCGTGAACGACTTATGAGTCATCTATATATTACAGTCTATATAAATTAAGTTATTGCAAGCATTGCGTGGCGTAAATTAGGTGAGGCCTATGTTCAGCAGTGGACGTCGATAGGCTGATATGATGATGATGAAGCATTGCGTGTGCTCTCCCTCTCTCTCTCTTATTTAAAAGCTTCGCTTTTGTCGGTGAGGCAATGGTCATTCTTCTCTATATTTACCGCGCGTGTCTTGTGTTTGTAAATTTATATATTCCCACGTTTCTTCCAAACGGCTGGATGGATTTCGACAATTAAGGTATCGTTAGATTCTTCTCAAAAACCAAAGTGTCCTTAGATAGGTATTAATAAAAAAAAAAACAAAACGGCGGACTTTTGGCGCCAAATTTTAAGTAGTTTAGTAGTTAATTTTTTTTAACCAAACTTATCGAGTTGTGTAACAAAGTAAAGGGAATCAAATGGAGATTACAAATATTTACGTATGTTATGTATTTAAATTTAATCAGGCTTTTTTTTCATCGCTTTTTTTAGTGCGTTGCTTATCTGTTGAATATTTGCAATCGGATTATTTTAGTTTTTAGGGTTCCGTAGTTCTGAGTAGGAACCCTTATAGTTTCGTTATAGCCGTCTGTCTGTCTGTCTGTCTGTCCGAGGTTTTGCTAAGAGACCGTTAGTACTAGAAAGCTGTAATTTTGTAGGAGTGTGTATATCAATAACGTCGACAAAGTTGTAAAATAAAATATTGGAAACTATTTTTTTTAGGGTAGCTCCCATACATGTGAAGTGGGGATGAATATTTTTTTTGTCGTCTACCCCATCGTGTGGGGTATCGTTGAATAGGTCTTCTAAAATGACTTTGGGATTATTAACATTATTTTTCAATTTAATGGTCCATTTACGAAATATTAAACTTTAAAGAGCAATTTTTTGTTCCAGTAGGGCGTCCCCCCTCCCTCCAAAAGTTAAACTGCTGGCTTGAAAAATCTGGAAAAATTCATGATGATAGTGTATTTCATGAACTTTAAATGAAAAGTATAGCGGTTAAGATAACTTTATTAGTTTAGCAGTAATAGTCGTTGAACTTGGGTGTTGGATAATTTTGTACCAAATACAAAATCTTTAGCATTAATCCTTTATAGTGACTAAGATAAAGTAGTTGCTTGTTTATAACGGGTAAAGACTTGCATTTAAAAACAAAATATCAAGTATATAATAAATCATAATTTTTTCAATACTGCCGCTAGATGGCGCTGTAAAACGGGTTACGTTTTCATTCGAGCACCTATAGAAGTCACAAACGAACTTTGTGAATTGAAATAATAACTCGTTTTCGATGTTATGCGCTCCTAGTACTTTTAATTATTTTTCGTCGTATTTTTTGGAAATTTTATGTATATTTTTAAATTTTTTTGAGTAGATGCACATTTCTATACACTAACGCGGTCCGGGCGGGAGGATGTGAATAAATATGTGACTGCTAGAAATGAGGACATGGTTAATATAGCTGTTAAAAACTTTAACTGTTTAAAGGATTTTATTGGCTTCAAAATTACTAACTATAATACAAAGTATTATATAAAATATAACCAATAAAATTTTACCAATTTTAACATTTTACCATTACTTATATCCAGAATAAAGAACAACAGAATTATACTATATTGTGATAACGGGCTACTTCGGAACCCTACACTGTGCGTGGCCCGACACACACTTGGCCAGTTTTTTTTAAATTATTTACTTGTTTGTATTGTTTTTCACATTTTGATACGACACGAATCTGACTTTTTCCTTCAGTTGCTCTATATAACACTACTTATACGAAGAAACAATTCGCAATTAGCTTATTGCAATAATAGGAATCGTTTCATTGTATGAAAAGCAACGCTCGAAATATAGACAGAGTAATAGAAACTAGTTGAACTATTACAGCCATGTCGACAACTGCTATTGGGCTCAATAAAGCACATAATAGCTAACTGAATGGCTTGAATCGTCATGCTAATTAACAGAAAATCAAATTCAGACTGCGAGCATTAGTTCAATAGACTGTTACTTGTATTTGGCAACAATTAATTGATTGCAACGTAGCAATTCGTGCCTGTGCATTGAGCCTTTGGATAAAGGGATGCTTTGTATTGTGTAACAGCAAACCGTATCTCCTCCGTCATGTGTACTAAGTACTGTACAATGTATATACAAACACGTCAACATGTGATATTTGTTTGCTATTCATGTAACTGATACTATTGACGGTGTATCTACGCATCTTAATTAATAATGCATTTCGCATGACATGTTGGGCTCTTTAGAATGCCGGCAGATAAAAGGTACGTCCAATTTTGAATCGATATGCGTACGGTATTATGCTTCAAACAATGTCAGTATTAAATATTTTGCATACTAGCTGTCACAGGTGATTCAGCCCGCGCTTATTTCGATTCCCGTGACCACTAGAATTTTCCTCTTAGAGATTAAATTATCAAAAATCATTAAAGTTTCTAGTAGTAGTGTCCCCGTTGTTAAGACCCCCGTGCCTATTTTCTGGTCATCATTAAGCCCTGAAAGTAACGGGTAACGGAGTTGCACGTTAAATCTAACTATTTAAAAAGATACATAGTTTATACAGAAATAAAATTATCCTTATTTCCCTCGGTGATGACTACTAGGCCAATTCTTTTAGTTTTTATAAATATGCGATAATGTCCGACGATTTTATTGATGGTTTAAAAAACACTGGTCGCAGGAACAGAATTCCACGAGGGCGGGACCGCAGGCAACATCTGGTAGGTTGATAAATTATATTTTTCTACCTTTACCATTATCATGGCAAATGGTGATTTTTATGAATGCTTGGCGTGATGCTGTGGAAGGAACGTTCTTGTGTTTTACTTAATGATCTTTGTTTCTTTTCGTTTTAACCCTTGTATGTGTTTTATATTGGCACAATATTAGCAAACAACCTTACGGCCTGATGGTAAACTGTTACTGTAGCCTACAGAAACTCCTCCCTCCCTAATGAGCTCTACTCGGTAGCTGGAGTGCAACACTAATTTTATTATGGCTACGGTGTTCCGTATGGCGGAGGAACTTTCCCGGGCGTATGGCTCAGTTGGACCGGGTACAACTCGCTGTGCCCTACCTCTTAAATTGATTTAGTTTGTAATTCCATTTATATGTTTTGCACATTATAAATTTGCATTGTTTACAGTGTATATCATTCATTATATTACACTACTCAACGATAAAAAAATATCTGGTTCGGCTTGTACTATTTCATAATCAGGATGACTAATAAAAAATATCACCATTAATAAAAACTTTCTGAAAAAAACATCTAAAAAAAGAGAAATTTAATATTTTTAGTTTTCATCTCTTTATTATTTTTAGACTGAGGTTAGATCGAAATTATGACCGATTTGCTAACACAATCGTTACTATTTGTTAGTTTGATAGCTATTCTTTATGATGTCACGCGTGTGTGTAAACAATCCAGATCTTTTCTGTTATATTTGCGGCGAGTTTACGCCAAAATAGCAGAAAAAACCACTTTCGGACTTAATTAAAATTGTTACAAAGCTTATTTCGACCGGGAAGTTATAAATATCAATAAATCGTGGGTGCGTAATCAATTTGTGCAGATCTTTAGGTAAAGAAAGAAACTTCTTAACTGGATTGCAGTTGGGTTATAGAAAATATTGCTGCTTTCTTTGTGAGTGGAATAGTCGAACGCGATCAGAACATTTTGTAAAAGAACATTGGCCATTACATCATTTTTTTGTACCTGGACAAAAAAATGATGATGAGCCTTTAGTGGAAGCCAGTAAAATCATTTTACCGCCACTACACATAAAATTGGGACTCATTAAGAACTTCGTGAAACGTTTAAATCACGAAAGTGTAGCTTTTCAGTTTCTTAAGCAAAAGTTTCCCAAGCTTAGTGAGGCAATTGTTAAAGAAGGCATATTTGTAGGTCCGGACATAAAGAAAATGATTGAAGATCCATCTTTTATATCTACACTTACTCCAGTCGAAAAAGAGGCATGGAAAGCTTTTGTAGAAGTGACTAAAAATTTTCTTGGTAACAACAAATCTTCCGACTTTCGTGATGAAATAAAATTAATGTTGGACTGTTACCATAGAATGGGATGCAATATGTCGCTCAAAATACATTTCCTTCACTCACATTTAAGCTTTTTTCCTGAAAATATGGGTTCAGTTAGCAATGAACAAGGTGAACGTTTTCATCAAGATGTTGCAGCGATAGAAAAACGTTACCAAGGAAGATGGGAGCCCGCTATGCTAGAAGATTACTGTTGGGGCCTCATCCGAGATACCCCTGAATCGCACTACAAGAGAAAAGCCAACCAGTCCCAAAAAACTTCGCCTTTCCGTACAAATTATTGATAAGATTATTTCAGTCCCTACAAAAATTGTTATTTTTGACTTGCCATTATATCTGAAAACTGAGATGTGACCGAAAACTTTTATTTATGCAATCCTGTCATATTTGGTGTAAGAAATAAGAAACACATAGTTAGACCTCAGATAATTTTAAAAGTTTGAAATTTGTTGAGTAGTGTTATCAGTGTATTGGTATAACAGTTGTATTTAAATAAAATTAGAAAAATAATATTTGTTACTTTCCACATTATTTATTTACACAATAGTGTTGTTATCAAATTTATTGTCCATAGAGTTCGCAACAGGTGCAATTATCTCTCAAAATTCACAAATTTGATCGATGACAAACATTCGAGCCGAACAACGCAACGATTTGTTTGTTCACGCATTGTTTTGGTAAAATTTAATTAAGCCATCCCTAAAAGTAAACTGTTGTATTTTATGACGTTGCAAATTTGATCAGATAATGAAACTGAATTATTATTGGTGTATTAATTGTTTAAAAACTTTACAAAAAAAATATCGTAGGGTTTTAGTGTTGGTGCAGAATTGTCATTATATTTTTCGAGTATGGTGAATTAATTTGATATGGCTGATAAAAAAATTGCTTTGTATTTAATTGCTTTTATTCTTATATCCAGAACACAATAAGTAAATCAACCTAATATGTTTATACATTTCACATCGTGGTATGTGAATTATATGTAAATAAATAAAGTCTCATAATTTACGCACAGCAAATTGTATGTCTTAATGTAAGGGACTTACCTTATCCGAGTCGGTGGTGTTACCACTGCCGAAAGACGCCAGCGAGTTTCGGTCGAGATTCTCTGTTGTTTCATCCAATATTGTATCGTCCAGATCCCTAAGAACGTCAAATTATTTTAGAACTTATTGAATACTTATGAGTGAGGCATAAGTATAAGTATGTATTTATATTTATTGTATAGTCGTAATATGCCCCTGAAGCAAGTGACTCAACGTGCTTTTAACTTTTATGTAGCTTTAATAAAGATGTTTCCTCGGCACTTCACTTGCGTGAAAAAGTAAAAACAAGGAATAAATATTCGTTATACGCTAAAATTTATGGAGTGGAGTTACAATCTGTCGAAATCTCCGGCGTCAAGCTACAGGGCGCTATGGCGCTTGTTAGCCTTTTGACCCCTAAAACCCATCATGAAAACAAAAAAAAGCCGACTGTTTGAAATAGCAAGAGTGAATTTTCACATTTCAGAACGATGGCTATTGACTTTGTTGGCGTTAAGGTGATAATGATGAAACATGAGAGAGTCGTCGACTAACCTGCTAGATCTCTGCGAGCTGGTGGGACGCACACGGGCCGGGCTTCGCGGGGGCTGTTGCAGCGCGCCACTGAAGTACGTTTCCTACACAGTAACGTATTACATCAGCACAAATAAATACATATTTTCAAACTAATTAATATGAGGTTTAATTCACACAAAAATAATACAGTCATAACGGTGCGGTGTTGGTAAATATTTAAGATTTATTTCTGTCGTTAGTATTCAAAATCATTTGAAAATGAAATATACTAGATAGAAGTTTTGTTTTCAAGTTTTCTACCCCCCATTTCACCACCAAAAGTTGAAATTTTCATAATTTCTTAACTAATGCTAATACGAAATAAACCTATAATCTTAATTTCGATTCAAAAAGTTTCGATAATACTGTAAAAGTTTCTGTATAGATATTGAAGACAACCAAATTATCAAATATTACCTGTATAACTTCTCTGAGTCTACGGACCCAGGTCTGTTTGACTTCAAGCGAAGGTGCCTTCAACACGATACGACAGTCGCTGGCCATCGGCTCGCGACCCGTCCACACAGAGAACTTGCATTCATCACCTTCGATGTGCTCCGTCACCCCTAGCTCCGATGTCTGATAAAGGGAAAGGAGTAAGTTCAAAAGAAAGGCATCAAAATAGCCATACTAACATAAAAAGCTGGAATTTTATTGTTAACTTATGTTGCAAAATGCCAACCTCACTTATACTGCCTTAAAAATAAAAATATTATGGAATAATTAGCCAATATTTGGTACTCACCATAAATTTGGTTTTATAGATATATTTGGCTTTTCCGTGTGAATCTTTAACTTCTTTCGCTAGTAGGAGATGTAGGTCGAAGAGAAAGACGCGACGTTCACGGCCCTTCTTTATGATCTGTCGTAAGTCCCACACGTGGAACGAGTCTTGAAGCACTACCTCACCGAGGCTGTCAGTGGGCACGTCGCACCCCTCCAACAATGATAAGTGCATCGCGTCGTTGGCCTTCTTCGGCACAGACAGCATAACCTCCAACCCGTCCTAGACAATACAACAAAATCTTTAACAAATTACCAACGAATATTATTATGTATTTAATTCATCATATATGTATTTGCCACGCACTACATTATTGGTGAAAGTCCTGCCAATATCATTTATTCTAGTTTGTCAAAAAGAATATATGTATGTTTGTTACACTTTCATCTAAACTTTATAAATAAATTTTGAAACTTGGCTCACAGATACAGTACGGACGGACCCGGTGGTGGAAGCTAGTTAATAATGCGCCCAATAAAACAAAAGACAAGTTAATTCTCCAAGCACATCAGAGGGATTAGTTTCTCTATTCACTATTCGATATTGAATCGGATCCGCATACGGCACACTCTCTTCATCAGGGACTTAGTACTTAACTGATCGATTTTGCAACTTTAGTAGACGAGTGTCTATTCATAGAGGGACGAGAGGGAAGTCCAAGAATATCTAATCCTTTATAGACGTCTAGTAAGTCCAAACAATACTAAAGTATGTCCCAAAATTAAAGCAACATTTAAAGTTAATAGAAAATACAGATATTTTTCCTTATGGTTATGTATGGAATAGCTTATCAGACAAATTTGCTGGAGTAAGCGTCGTAATTTTTGTCGAAACATTAATTACTACTAGGCATAAATATAAAAAAAGCCCAAAAAAGAAATCGAATAGTGTTCATTCACAATATCTATCCAATCCAACAAAACAAGAGAGTTTACAACCAGGAAATGTCTCATGCAGTAATTGCAACAATATAGCGTATGTGCCAGCAAAGTTTGGAGACCACTACTTGTACTTGCCATATATATTTTCTATTAAATAACTTAAAATTTTCCGTTAATTCATGGGACACCCTATATTTTAACTTTAGCTCTCTCTCTGCTGGACAACATTCGATTAAAACGTTTCGTCGCATTTTGGTGAAATATTGTAATCCATTTTTATCCGACTGTCAGGACGGGTATTGCTTTTCGCGCGTACCTTGTATGTTTGTAAATTTCTTTATTCCCACGAATCTTCCAAACGGCTGGATGGATTTTGACAATTAGGGTATCGTTAGATTCGTTTAGAAAACCCCAGTGCCCTTAGATAGGTTTTAAGAATAAAAATACTTAAACGGCGGGCTTTTGACGCCAAATTAGAAGAAGTTCAATTGTTTTTTTAACCAAACCTATCGAATTGGGTATCAAAATAAGGAGAATCAAAAGGACAAATATATACATTTGTTAGGTATTTAAATTTAATCAGGTATAATATATTATTAATATATATTACAATAATTTTACGGTCTTTTTACTTTTCTCTTTTTTGCGTTGCTCTCTGCTGATTTTTTGCAGTCGGGGTATTAATTTTTTTAAATTATATTTACTTGTTTTATAATAAGAATAAAGGTGTGCAAAGGCCAATCAAATGACTAAAATCAAGCATGTTACGTCATTTAAATTTAAAAATTCTCATCAGTATAAAGTTATCAAAAAACAAAGAAAAGTATTTTGTATTATTAACCTTTTTTTAAATGTTTACAAATGCCGCTTGCGCGCAAATGTGCTTGATTCATTACTTCATCTGTAATTATTATTTCAATGATTATTTTATAAAATAACTTTTACGATTCCGCTAATTATGCCGGTGTGTGTTTACTGATTCTAGGTCGCAAATTATTAGTAGTTTTTCCGTAAAAGAGTAACCAATATCGAAACATCCATTGCATCGCATAAACATTCAAGATTTATAATAGCAGAAGTAAGTACATAGGTGCACTTAAACCTTAATTCACAAATCCGTTTTTTTTTACTACTGGGATCGTTACAATACATGTTTTGCTCCATAACTCAACTGGAAGAAGATTTGCAGTCATTACGATATCGACAGCAAATTAGTCTCGAAAAATAATGGATACTGAGAAGTGGTGGGTGAATAGGGAGGCTTTGCTAGGGGTGGGACAGTAAGGGCTGAAAAACAAATATGCTACTTATATGGGGACGATACAGTTAGCCCAGCCGTAAATAACCTCATTTAAATAAACCTTCCAGGTACTGAGTACCTACTCAGAATTCTATTAAACGCTGCTGTTTTCACTGAATCTATGTAATAGAATTAATTAATCAAATATTTATACACGAGCTGTCGCCATTTTGTCTGGTACCTTCTTAATTTTATTATGACTACATGATTAACGTTACCTCAAAGAAAACCATAGCTCGGCGCAAAACATGTTATACGTTATACGAATATAGCTTTTTGTAAACATATATTTACTTTCATCAGTTTGATAAACTTTGTATTTATTTGATCATCTTCGTTGCGCGTTTTCCAATAATTGCTAAATAAAAAATGTAGCAGTCGGATAGCAATTTCCTTTGTAACAAAGTAACAACAGTCAAGTTACTCCTAGCATCGATAGACAACGGTACAAACTCTACGCGGATATAAATACCTTATGCAAGTGCCTACATACAAACACTTTAAGGAAAAATGGGTCAAAATTGTCAAACAAACGTGAAACATTACATTTAGCACTAAATTAAAAGTGAATAAAAAATATCGTAATACATACATTTCTGACATAGATGGGTGTGATCCGATTGGTTTTCGAATTTCTAATATACTTCAACATGGTCGATGGTAACACATCCACATACGAAACAACCATTACATTATAATAATGTATTTAATTTATTAATTACGAACACCACGATGAGACGTGCGTATACTCTCGACGGGGATATACAGTGACACAAGGACAAACTAATGATTCACCAGGAAAATATTGAACAAAATCTTTTGTTAATTACCAGTAAGTGAACTAGTTGTTTAATCTCAAATAGATTCAACGTCCACTGCGTTTAACTGTACAAATAGTATGCAAGCGAGATATACAGTAATGGGTAAACATACACCATTACTAAATCACATAGTCAGCTATGATAACGTCTGAACTTATAATGTTAATATTAATTGTACACTAATAACCATAAGCTGTAGAAATCAAAGTTTTGAGGGGAATTAATGGTATAAATTTAAGTTATAGGTGATAAGGAAACTTTTTTGTCTGTTGTGACGTGAAAATAGAAAGAAATATTAAGCTAGCTTGGGCATGTGGAGATAATTAATGAAAGAATAGCGAAAAATAAAAATTACGTCGAGTCTAAAACTACTTTTATTTATTAAAGGGATTTCTTACCGGACGAAATGCAACAGCATAATAATAATATATACACTGCTACTTCACTCGTCCAAATTCTGTGGGAGAGTAGTAAATCCCCAGACATACAGGCGCGGCGATGCCACATTCACATGCAGCATTGCAAGCATACCAGCAAAGCACTACTACCATATCGCACACCTAGATAACGAGTAGCACAACTGAAAATGTCTCTTTTATCAGGAATAGAAAAAAGTTTTACTGTATTTGTATTTGATGTATTAAAAACATTCTTTATGCTTTTGTATAATATTTTATTAATAGAAATTTTAAACGGGTATCTTTGGGGTTAATGAAGTTTTAAAGGCAGATTTCTGATATTATTAACACGATTTTAAATTGTTTGGAGTTATGTTACTCTTTATCTAGATGTGCGATATGTAATCGAATGTTCATTTGATCCCTCATATTTTCTAAACTATCCTTCACAATTTGATAAATTAGATAACGTAATAAACTTTTTTTTTCTTTATTTCCACACGTCATAAATCGCTACTTTGTTTGCATTTCGTCAAAAAGAGTTAGAACGTTTTATGCCAGAGTTGTGAATTAGTTTTGGTTTAACCTTTTACAGCTTGCCTATATCTTAATACTGACATTAATAAACATGAATTACTCATACTACAAAAGTATTTATAGATACATAACATAATAATCGTGGCGTCTTTACAGTTAGCGAAGCGACTGTGTTTACTGAGCTGTATTATAAATATCAGAGAACACCGACGGGGGGGAACGTGGGAACACAATATTGTACGATTGTTCATGCATAAAAAACCCTGAGTGCAACACAAGTAGATTATAAATACACATAGCACATCGCAAGTCACCGGCGCACGTCACGGCTCTACTAGGAACATGACCAACATTTTACAAGTATCACTACAAACTATCCTGTTAGCAATGTTCATTAAACAATTGAAATGCTATGTTCTTGGATGAACTATTTATTCACCCACGCATCTTTAAGCCTTGTTTTTGAGTATGTATAAAGGCTGATTCAATTAAACTTAGTGGACTTATACAGAGTGTATACGACGATACGACATTAAATTTAAAGTCGAAAAATTTAAGAATATAAAATCTTCTATCATGTAGTTTTCGACATGACGACTACAAAAGTGCGGAACAGAGTAAGAGATAAGATAATATGAAAGAGTCAGAGATATTTAAATGAATTGATGACGTAATGACAACATACGATCAACGTAAATACCTACAGGTTGTTTAAAACTGTGAAATAAAGAAAGTATATTTGCGCCTAAACTATTGCAATTTTCTATTTAATTTTTTTGGTAAAGTCTTCTAACATCACATGCTACACGTGGATTCATTTAATGGCGTATCGTCGTATACACCCTGTATATATAACTATAGCTGTAATTAATCATGTTTGTTAGCGTGAACCAAAATAATAAGTCCACAGTAAGTTTTTAGATTCTGCGTTACACTATCATAATAGTGTTGATATCTACTTAGTAACATAACAATAGATACAGGGAGACCAACTCGAGCAAAAAAAGCAATCTTCCAAGATTTAAATAAACGAACAAATTATATTTGAAGACATTTAAAAGCCACAATTTTTTTAATGAAATTTGAGGCAATATTGCTTGTCATTACATCATTGTTATGAAATTTTTGCAAACCATATTACAAATATAAAACACTGAACCTAGTTCATAAAGTTTTTGTTTAAGTAGTACTTTTAGTATAAAAAACTCAGATATTCAAACAATTCTTGAGACTTACCTTTTAAAATGTCGATGAGTTGAAAACAAAAATAAACACTTTATCAACTAGTTATAAAGTTGAGGGTAATCAAGATTGTGTCTCAGATAAAATTGTTAGCGTTCTTCGAGTACAAGTTCAGTTTTTATTAGATTTTTTCACGCGAATCGTTTATGTAATGTGTTCGTCGCGTTAACGTCTAGTGTCGGACTTGTGTTTGCCTGCCGTCTTTATCTTATCACTGTCCGTAATCTATACGCACAAGTTCTACGGTACATTACTACGTGCCTACTACACCTAGAAATATTCGTATCTAATGTCAGATGGCTTTGTACTTGTTGACACATTCTTTATAAATATTTAATACACAATTTTTTATGTTTCAAACCTTGCTTCATAAAATATTATTTTTGTTTTCTATCTATCTAATTACGACTCACGTTGCCAAAAATATTAGGCGCCAATTTATCCGATATAGAGTATTCAAGCATACCTCCTCAGTAGGTACTTATATTATGGAACTATTTTTAAAAAGATAAATGTTTTTTTTTCTATACCTAATGCTTATATCTGCACTAAACACCCTAGACGGTATAAAATGACTAAAATCATTATAATATGAGTACCACACATTTTGATTCACTGAATATAGAATTTCAAATAAACAAGACATACCTACCTACATTAATTAATAAACTTGTTTATTATAAATTATTTATTACGTATTCCTTTAAATAGGTACCTAATTCTTTGTAACAAGAGATCGTAGCTTAGGGAAGCTCTGCTACTTCTGCCCTGTTTTGTACTTGAAACTAATCTATCCTAAATAAAAAATTTCTTACAAAACGATTCAATATATTATCTTCTACAAGATATAAATTTATAACAGACACCTTTCACCTTTACCTTTACGCATATTATTAGCACTTCAAAAGTTCCAAAAGATTGTAAAATATAAACTGCTTGCGACATCTACTGAGTGATGCACTAAAACTCTTTAGTTGATAATAACGACATCTAACGGAATATCATTTGGGAAATACCCGAGATGGTTCTTATCAAGGTTCGGCTATTTCAAGTTACTGTTTCGCTACCCAGCTGACATCTAGTGAGTCATTGGTGATTGAATTTGGAATCCCAGTCATAACGATAGTATTGTGTAACAAAATTTAATAGCCCTACGTTTAGTCATACAAGTTTAATTTAAGTATCTTTAAATTAGGAGAGATTTCTACATAAATTCAGTATGAACGAAGAACTTTTACATAAATGGTCTCTAGTTTGCTTGGATTCTTACCTCATCTACCTAACGAAACCTGTACTATCCCTTTATTGGCCATTTTACTACCAATGCTTCTGCCAGTAGTTATACTGTTAATTTCTTCTCCTTACTTATTCGTCTGCAGTAGTAAGGTGATTACTTTAAATTACCATTCGTAATTACAATTTGTCCGTGTACAAATATTTTAGTTTTAGGTAGGATACAGAATATTATTTTCCTATCAATTGTTAAATTATACTTACTATAAGTATAAATGGGCTAATACAAACTGTATTGCAGAATATTTTTCTGTGATACGGTACGCATCTAAAACGCTACGTGTCTGTGGATATAAACACAGCTTCAAACGTACAGTCTGTTTGGTCCATCCATATAGCACGGTGAGACGAAAGATTAGTGTTTTTATTTAATTTTATTTACAAATAACAATTATACGAAACGCGTATGTCACATACACAGATTATTGTGTACTAAAACAATATAATCATCTAAAAAAATAAATTCGGAATAAATAAATCCGTCTAGGTATAATAATAAGAACTAGTGCTTACCTTGATTTCGCCTTGACCTTCGGCGCAGCAAGCTTGTAGATCCTTCAGCAGCAGTTGATACTTGGTGATCCTCTGTACAGGCTTGATCAAATACGCCGCCAGCGGGTGTTCTAACTTCTTCTTACGTTGTACCCTAAACCAAGTAAAATATAAGACATACTGGCAAATAGTCGCGTCTTATCTTAGGTGATTAGTTAATGTTGTTGATAAAATTTAAGTAGGTACAAATAGAATGTGACTAAAGTCTATGAACGTTAGTTGCTGTATGAATTTACTTGTTGTTTAGTGAGTATTGATAGTGACATCGTGATTCAAGTAATTTTATAGAGAACGAATTCGTGTTAGATATTATGAGAAAAAATCAGTATGAAGAATGCTTAAGCTGTTATTTCATCAGAAAATAATACACAGAACCATCGGTGTAAGCGAAGCGGAATAAACATTACTTAGGTATACATTTTTAATCTATAATTATAAAACAGTTCCGTGATTAATTGACTGATAAAAAAACAGCTTGAACCGCTGAAGATAATTTAAACACTTTGTATAGAAATGTAACAAGAAACATATTTTCGAAAACAAACATAATTATAATATTTTAAGCAAGCATCATAACATTGCGTGTGTAAGATAATTGAAACATGTAATAGGATAACGCCTTTGTGTTCCTTTGATTTTAATCATTTGGCACAAAAACGTTGTATAGGAATGTAACAAGAAACGTATTTACGAAAATAATCTTTTAAGGATGTTGGAGTATTTGTAAGATAATTGAAATAAGTAATTAAGGGAAACACCTTTGGCACAAATTGATAACGTGATTTTATAACATTATTATGAAAATAAAATTGAATTATACCTGTACACAAATATATTCTACCACCATGTATGTTTGCGAGGACCACATAACACGTCCTGCCTTTACCAAAACTCATACTAATGATATAATCGTGAAACACGCAACGACGAGACATTGTTCCTTCGATAAGGGAGCTAAATGTGAACTAGAGTTGTTTATCAGGAACCACAAATAAACTCGCAATGACTAAGACGAAAATATCTAGTAAATAATATACTTTCTACAAGCATGTCATGTTTCACGTCGATAATAATACTGTTATGCCCTATAAGGGCAATCATTACGCACAAATAATGCACGTATTACGTCATTTAACAAATGATAAAGATGAGAGATTTAAATTTAGACACAAGAAATACGAATATAGAAATTAATTAATTGATTAGAAAGTTATTTAGCATAAGAAGACATACTTTTCTTTCATAATTTATTGCTGTGATCGGATGAACTGTGTACACTCAACAATAAATATATTAAGACTACTACATCTCTCTTATATTTTGGCAACAGATTGTTAATCTGTTTTGCCAATTGAAATAATTGACCGCCTGCGTTATACTAATATAACTACTCGATCACATACTATGATTGATTTCAGTTGAATGGGATGCCATCAAATAATTTTATATTAAGACATGACGCAAAATATTATTACTGTCTAAGTGCGATGCCTACAAACCCTAGTTTATCTCAGAACTCAGTATTAATATGTTACATCTTTGTATGTGTAATGCCAGTTACCAGTTATATTAAGAATTAATTGTTATAATTTTGAAACAGTTTAACGGTTAAGGAATACACATTCCATCAAATTTTCAAATTCTTTTGATAATATGTCCAATTTCTACATTGGTTTGTTTATAGACATTTTTTATCCGTGATTTTTTACGTTATTTGACCCGTGTAGTGACGAATTAAGAATACGTAATGTTACTACCCCATCTCAACACGTGGGTGTCGTAAAAGGCGACTAAGTAGACTATGTAAAGAAAAGGAAAATTCGAAACCTATACCAACTCGTCTGGCCAGCGTGGTATAGTAGGCTAAATTCCCTCCACATTTCATCATTCCACAGCAGTGGGACTTTTATGAGTTGAAATGATGATAATAGACATTTATATTACACAAGCAGCTGCCTGGGGGCTTTGCTCCCGTCGTTGTTTATTTGGCCACTGCTCAACTCCTATTGACTGTCGCGTGATGTTATATAGCATATAACCTTCCTCGATATGGGCTATCCAACACTAAAAGATTTCTTTAAATCGGACCAACAGTTCCTGAAATCCATGGGGTCTGCTTTATTAAAAAAAGACGTTTATACACAGCTTACCTTTCAAAGTAATCGCCAGCGTTCTGCACGACAGCGGCATTACTGTCGGGCTTGTTGCGGCAGTAGGAGACATACATGTCGAACTCGCGCGCCCACGTCACGAAGCAATGCCCCACGTCCTCCGGCATCGTCTCATACTTGTCCAACTCACGCAGGAACACGCGCTCGTGGAAACGGTGGATTTCCTCGATGTTGCCGAATATTATTTCCTCCTACATTATTATCATAGAGTTAGCTCGAAGAATAACACGTTTAAGGGTTGAAATTGTTGTTTCATATTAATGTTTAAATTCATTAATATGAAACAACAATTTCAATTTGATTGGGAAGAATCTCGAACAATATTAGTTTGGATTAGTAGTAGGGAATATTACGGAATTAAAACTAAAAAACGTGATAAAAAATTTAAGAAATCTCATAAGTTAAATCCATAGTGCCGTCTATTGGCGTCAGAACGGATATATCGGCTCTTTTATACCTGTCACATTAAAATTTCTTTTCTCACAACTCAAAACAAAATATTGAAGTTAGCACTACGTTCGGCGTCGATCAAATAGAGTCAAATGAAGCTATGTTTGTATGTAAAGTAAAATATAATGGTGTTACCTTGCCCTGCAGTGCGTGTGGTACAGATCCAGGGTCGGTGCGCATCTCGCGCAGGTAACAAGTGATGCATGTCTCCAAGTCTTTTACGTAAGCTCGTTCTGTTTGCAACAGCTCAGCCATGATGAACCTGAACCAAATATTTATTTTAAAATATATATCAGACAAGATAATATTCAAAGTATTAACCAGATTAATTAAAGACAAGATAGATGGACCGCATTGAAACCGGGCGCGTTTATTTTTATTATTAAAAAAAGTACATTGATATTGTACATTGTAGCACCAAAACAATGATCTTTTGTATTCATGCACATAATATTTCATGATCAATGACAAATTTAGTAGGTAGTACGGCTCTATGTAGAGTTTATTCTGTGATGTCTTTATAAAATCCTCCACCCAAAAAGGTTGGTCATTACTGCTTTAGGGACTAGTTGAAATTTTGTCTGGCTGGTTAGTATGTAAAAGTATACGTACTCTTTCCGCCTGGCACTGCGCCGCTTGTCATCGCCAACAGCGGTGGGTGTTGGCTCAGTTCTAGTGTCGTTCTCCGCCGACTGAGAAGACGCGAGCGACGGAGCCACGCCCGAGTCACTCTCCGGCTCGCTCTCACCACCCTCCATAGACCCACTGAACTCCGCATATCTGCACACAATCACAAACAACTGTAAGTTCCAATCACGATATCTGTTTTTTACTTTTTTTGAAAAAACAACGCTCACATTTTGGAGTAAGCTCTTATTATTAGTGCAGAACACTAAAGTACACATATTTCAAATCAAAGTATAGCCGAACAGGAATATATTAAGTGTTGTGGATTATACTATTATTTTAATTTAATACTTTAAATAATGAATTCGATCAACAAGCCATAAAAAGTTAAAAATATAATCTAAAGCAACATGTTACTTCCGAAATGTGTTTAGAAATATTCTTTGTAACATTGATGAATAATAAAAAGATAAGTAATTTGATATAGTGTACCTGGCATCGACGGCAGCCACCCACTCTTTGATCTGTACAGCATGCGGGTGTCCCTTTTCAACGAGTCCGTCAGCTAACTGTGCGAGCAGACGCACTCTCTCGCGGGACTCGCGAGCGACGCCGCCCGCAGCCGCTGCGGCTGCCGCGCCGCACCGCTCCTGCGTCTCTTTGATCCATTCAACAGCTGCACGCGCCGAGCGCTCAAACAAAGCAAACTGTTGACACTGTTCCAAGCGCTTTTTTCTGACCGTCCAATGTTCTAAGACCTGTTGAAAAAGATCATGTTCAAGTTTTCACATTCAGAAGATATCTGCCATCATTTTCTTCACCAAATCTAAAGTTATTGTTAATTAAAGGAGGGTACCGGTTGTAAGATGACCATAATAAAACGGTGTATCATATTCGCGTGGATCGCGCACTTACACTAGCCACATGGAGCGATGGCAGCCGTAGCCACAGCCCAGTGCCCTCGTGATACCATCGCGCGACATTCAACAAAAGCCTCATTGTTTTCACGAGTACTCTAACACTACACACGACATTGACACTGGCCATGGTATATATAATAATAGCGCAAACACTCATGTTACTATATACTTAATCTAATTTAATTTGACATCATAGAAATTGTTTAAATTAATCAGAATCAAAATATTGTAAGGCATATAAATATTTACTATAAAAAACTTAGTTCCAACAACAAAGGGAAGCATAGCGTAGATACCATTAGTTGTCTCAAAAAATAAAGAAAACTTTTCAGAGCCACTTTCATGAGTTTTTTTTCAATCTTCATGTCAATTTCCATTAAGTTTAATAAAGGAATCACGATAAATGATATCTCAGAAAGGTTTTTATGCCGTTCGTCTAACACTTCCCGCAGGCAATGACAGTATGATTCTGTAATGTAGTACCTTGCTAATTAATAATAGAATACCGTAAGCTTTATTGTTATACGCAATAATTAGCATTGCTTTCATTACTAATGCATATTTATAAATAGTTTTAACAGTTTCAGTAAATACCGATTGCAAATAAAATATTACAACACCGTGAGCTCTCGCAGTACATAACAATGGATATACATACATACTTACTCTATAGATATATTTTGGATGACGTCATTTTTAATAACATCATTTTTGCAGTTCAGTGGACATTTATATTTGCATAGTCGCACTTCCTAAATGAGAGTAGCTGCAAATCGTATTCAGTGGCGTGCAATTGGAGAGGCCTATATCCAGCAGTGGACTAATACAGGCTGACGATGATGATGATGACTTCGTAAAGGATGGTAGCCGAATGGACAAGTGATCAGCATGCAAATCATGCGTTCCGAGTTCGATCCCGACTGGCAGAACCAATGTAGATTTCACTTTGTGTGATTTATATGTATCAGTCAAGTGAGTTAACCATCTACTAACGGTGAAGGAAATACATCGTGTGGAAACCCACACACACTCTAGAAGAAATTCTAATTCACTAACCCGCCCCAGACCAGTTTGTGTGTGACACTTTTGGCCACTTGCATAAACTCGCACTAGACCTTCAGATCCTTTCGGCCGTATTGGCGTGATTGAACAACAAACTAAAAATCCATCCTGACTTTCGCATTTATATTATTAAGTAGGATTATACCGCCTTTATTTTTACTATATCTATACTAATATTATAAAACTGCCTCAGTGGCGCAGCGGAAAGTGTATACGACTACAGTGCAAGAGGTCTCGGGTTCGATTCCCGGGTCAGGTAAAAATTGTATTGGAGTTTTCTATCATGAAATTCCAGTATTGAGATTCTCCCGGAGTTTGGTAAATAAATGTTCCCGGTTAATGACAATAGGCTCGCCCCCTATTTCATGGGACCAAACATAACTGGCGAAATGTGGGTTTGAAACACCTCTGCCTACCCCTTCGGGGAAAAAGGCGTGATGCTATGTTTATGTTTTTATTATAATAAATAATAATAAATAAATAATATTCTACCACATTCACACAGCGCCATCTAGTCCCAAAGTAAGCAATTATATTTGCTAGTGTTATGGGTACTAAACAACTGATATACTACTTAAATACATTTTTTTTTTTTTTGTAAATACATACATATTATAGATAAATATTTGGTGGTGGTTTTAGTGTTGGATAGCCCACTCATTGAGGAAGACTATTGGCAGTTAGCAGTGGCCAAACAAAGAACGACAGGAGTGAAGCCCTGCGAGACTTCTAGTTCACACCAGTTTCTCACCTTATTCTCTTGCGCGAGCAGTGTATCAAGGATAGCCCTCGTCTGTTCGTGATGTGCCTTGCTCGCGGCGGCTGTCTGTCCGTGGACTTGCGCCGACCTCGCTGCGTACTTGAGGAATGTCTCAGCAGTGCGACGCGCCAACGTACACGCCTTCAGGAATGCTTCTTTTTGTTCACCATGTTTTACTATTAAAGCGGCTACCTGTAATAAAATGGTTATTTTATAATGGATTATGTGTGATGGGTTTCTATTATTATTATTGTATGGGCTTTGACAGGCAGATCCTGGCGTTGGAAATATTATCAAGTCACCCAGAAGGTTGAACCTTGAGTTAATGATTACACGATAAGAATTCGTGCCATTTCTATATACGAACTACTACTTGTCAAACAGAGCAATGTACAGTCAGCAACAAAAAGCTGAACATATCCAAATTTTCAAAATGTATGCATACCGTAGCATACATAAACTACTCAACAAGACTAATTAAATTGCCAGAGTTAAAAGAAAAATAAACAAGAGCACTGCTAAAAAGGAAAATTCGAAACAAACCCTATACCTGGCCAGCGTGTTATAGTAGGCTAAATTTCCTTCAAAATATTTGAAGGAGACCCGTGCCCAGCAATATAATAATAATATAATATTCTACCACATTCACACAGCGACATCTAGTCCCAAAGTAAGCAAATAGATTTGCTTGTGTTATGGGTACTAAACAACTGATATACTACTTATATACATTTTTTTTTGTAAATACATACATATTATAGATAAATTACAGCCAGACACAGAACAAACCTTTATGCTCATCACACAAAGATTTGTCCTGGGTGGGGATCGAACCCACGACCTCCGGCTTAGCAGTCAGGTTCACTAACCACTATACCAACAGGCCAGTCAATGGGACGTTTATGGGTTGAAATGATGATGATGAGACATCCTACAAAAAAGACCTAAAAGATATAAATATGGACGCCAATATCGCCTTAAATAGACAAGGAAAACGGACAAGGAGAGCCGGCCCTAATTATTGGGACAAGACGCAGGAAGATGATGATGATTTATTATTAACAAACCTGTGCAGCCTTGTCAATATTTTGTTGCAGCGTCTGTTCGTCGGCGGGCGGCGCAGAACTAGAGCCGCACCAGTCCTCGTCGCGGCGGTACTCGCGCTCTAAAGAATCCAGCACAGAGCACACCTGCTCCGCCGTCTTGTAAAAATTCAGCGAAGCCGTCACCAACTTGTGTCGCTCCTCCGCACACGTCACCAGCCTCTGCCAACGCTCTGTCACCTCCTCTGATATCTCTCTGAAAACAAATAAAATGGAAATATAATGGCCGAATGGATACTTGATCGGCATACAAAATGCGATACGAGTTTGATTCCGATCGGGCAGTATCAATGTGGATTTTACTTTGTGGAATTTATATGTACTTGCAAAGTGACTTGCCATCTGGTAACGGTGAATGAAATCATCGTGAGGAAACCCACATAACCTAGACGAAATTCTAAGAGATGTCTGATCCACCAACACAGGGACAGTGTCGGAACGAGACGTGACGTATATCCATGTAAGTATGAAATCATCTACAATAATCTATAAGTTCTGGACATACTGCTACGAGATAAAAAAGTACACGTGCAATATTTGTTTACTGCAATAAGACTTATATATATATATATATATAATTATATATAGGGAAAACTGCAAACAACAGAATGCAGTTATGTAATTAATAAAATAATATTATATAAATAGATAACTATTAAAAAGAGTCTACGCGGAAGCAATTAATTAATAATTACATGTTCTAAAAGTGTTAAATAAGGTCATATTCATTGTATGTAGTATTAATCAATAAGCAAATGATAAATTATTTGATTAAAGAAGACCTTCTCTTATTGAAGAAGATATTTAAGTTCAACATTATTATCAAAATAATATAAAATGAATCAAAACTAAATAAAGATTTATCGACGTATTGTTGGGTGTTTGATATGCTGTCTTAAGAATCAATACCGTAATATTGAGTTATGCAAGATCGTTTCTCATAGATACATACTACATAGCTTCAGACTTTTTATACCAGAAAGGTAGGCAGTGGCATCACACTCACATTTCGTTCTACTTTGCCCAAATTATGTTGTGATTAACTCAGACAAAGAGGAGCCACTACTGAGCTTCTATAAAAAACACTGTGACTAACTTAGCATCATGCCATTTTTGCCGATGGGATAGGCAGAGATATATGCAACATTAACCGAGCACAGTTCCAGACTCCGGACTGATATTTAGAATGTCATGACCGAAAAGTTCAATATCGATTTATCCGACCCAGGGATCGAACTCATGACCTTTTGCGAGGCAGTCGTATACAATATCGCTGCACCACCGAGGTATTCTACACACCACGTTACTCAAAATCTTTACTTATATTGTCAAAAGGTAATATTTGTGAGTTGGTATGTAGGGGGTAATCTTCGAAACTACTGATCCGATTTTAAAAAAAGATCTTTCAACAGCAGACCGTCGTTTACATATCACGCAAGTGGAAATACTATTCAAAAAAAATCACCTGATCGTATGTGGGTCGTAATGGTTGGCAGCTCGTAATGCGTCGGCCCTGTATTTGACTTGTACGGCGCTCGCATGCGTCTTCTCCACAGCCACTTGGAACTGATCGTGTTCTCTCTTCAGCTGCTCGGCTTCAGACAGTGTGCCCGGGATAGAGAACGAAGCGGCCAACATCGCTTCACCATTGCGGATCCAGCTAACCACTTGAGCTGCGTCTTTTTGGAATTGTCCTGAACATATAAAAATTGATTGGTGAATTTTTTTATTTTTTTTATTTAACCAATTGTAGGATTTATTAAATTTAATTTATCATTCATTTATTTTCACTTTGTTAACTGAGATTTATGTTATTTGTTGATTTTTTGTTATTTATTTTTTTGTTAATGATTTTTATTTGTTTAGTTTATTCAGATTACATTTTTGCATTTTTTTTTATGTAATTATTATTAGTCCACGGACCGTGTTAACAATATTTAAATAAATATTTAAGAAAAGCGTCGCTGCAAAAAATATGACAATCTGAATCTGTAAACAATACACTGCAATCCACGTATATTTTATACTCTATGGCAATTCGTCGTCGAGTCGTTGCCGTTTTTATTTCGCACTTTAAAGAACGTGACAATTAACTCCATAATAAATGTTAAGCCTTACGTAGCGGTTTAACATTTCTGTTAGAATAATGTAATATGATCTTTCCATGCCACAATCCACTATTTTTTATTCACTTATATCACGTGCTATTTAAATAAGATATTTCACCTGCAAGTGTGTTAGACAAAGAATCGAAAAATCTAATCAGAAAATTTAACCTAGGTCTCCACTCCATTACATTTATTTGTTCGTAATAGTCAACCATTACGTTCAGTAATCTAACTACTATAACTAAATACTAGATCTAGCACCGGTGCATGAGTGTGTTTTCCTTGTAGTTATAATTAGTTATTTAATAGACAAATAATCATCAGCCACTGTCAATAGTACCTTTAGAAATAATAAGACCACATCCATAACAACACTATCTATTTGAGTAGTGTTATGTTCCTGTTGGTGAGTGTGGTTGTCAGAGCTCATTGGGGAGGGGTGTGGGATGAAAACGCTATGTAGCCAAGAGGACTTGTCTTTTAGGCTACAAGCTTAGTGTTTTCCCATTATCAGGGTGGCAGCGGCTTCGGTGTCAACACTTCCGAAGTCCATGGGCGGCTGTTACCACTTAACACCAGGTGGGCCGCCACCTTGTCAATCATTAAACTACAATAAAAAAAAATACAGGATAGGAAAATTTAATTTACCTAGCTGGACGCACTGTTCGAATCGAGCACGCCTTTCTTCAGCCAATTCTTCAAGATCAAGTTGCCTGTCGTGCAGAAAGTCGAGGAGAAGTTGCACGCGCGCCTGAGGGTCGAGGGGAGCGGCTTCAGGGCCGTCAGATCCGCTCGAAGCCATCACATCTGATGCCTCTGCGATCGCACCGGCTAGCTCCTGCCCCTGTTGCACCACCTACCAAACAGATATTAGTTCGTACATAAGTCGTTTCTAATGACGCAATGACACAGTGGTCAATAACACAATTGTGCTGATTCTAAATGATATCTAGTGTCGATATTTGACCTGCAAGTTTATTAGTTCTAACTTTGCAGCAGAATTTGTTTAATGTAACAAAACACTACGATATCTAGTCATCAAAACATCGGTGTTATATTTTTATTCAAAATTAGATCATCATTAAATTGACTAGCACACTAAAACTGGTTAGTTTTAGTAAAAATAAGTTCTACATGAAAGTGAAGAGACGTAATAAATGTATTAAATAGGACGTAATTAAATTTTGGATCACATGGACTGACGACCTGGTCAAGGTTGCGGGTGGCCGTCGGCACGATCTAAATTTTTATACCTACGTCAAAATTATTATTATCTAATAATAAGCGAGTATAACTTTCGCAATATTAATATTTTTAAGTTATTCAACAATACGAGTCAAAAAGCATCTCCTCAAGGCGGCCGTGGTAACGGACGTTAGTTATGGCATGCCAGTTAATCGATCTAACTTTATATCTGAGTTTAATCGATATATCGTATGAAAATCAAGGAAAAGTTATTTCCAAAAATAATTAAGATTACTTGACAGTACGCGTATGATAAGGAAAAATTGTCTAGCAAAAACTGTACCACGTAAATAGGTAAGAGGTGAAAGGTCACCTCTCAGAGGTGAAAGGTACCTGAAAGGTCGCATGTTGCATTCTAGCTACACTTTCGTTATGTGCAGCGAGTGCCTGTTCAGCTTGTTGCGGGTCACGAGGGGGCTCCGTGCGCTGCAACTCGTCCCCCCATAACTCCAGTCGTGACGATACCTGGAAATAACGTGCAATAATTAATACCTATTTCTTCTACACAACGATGGCAAACAAGCCTGTCAACCGCCTGCTATTTAGCAGTTACCCAAGGATGCCATCAACACCAGGTGCTCGATTCTAATAGCAGACCAATGGACCAATCACAGGCCGGCAATATGGCGCGATTGACTTAGTAAGCCAATCACAGATACCGAATGAGACCATCCGCTTACAATTATGTTAGCAGACTTGGCCTGACTGGTGTATCATATATTATTCAGGTGCATTATACATACTAAATTACTAACTAACTACTAATATAGTATTTCCATGGTTACATCATGAAATTGTTTGTTTCAATGAATATCGAGAATTGTTCAAAATCTAATTTCGAACGCATCCCGAATCCCGATTCCGTTTCCAGATAATATTTTAAGAGAAAAGCCAAATAAAATTATGCTCTATTACAAATTACACAGACAAAATTCCATCTTTTATATAATACGTTCTTTTTATTTATTGGAAATTATTGTATTGCTTTATTGTAATGGAAAACTACTGAACTCATAATTTAATTATCGAAATAAAAGCCGATCGGCATAAGTCGGCAGTTGCCGAGCCGAATGACATACATTTTTTTTTGATCGCATGGCTTTTCCAAATAATGCCATCCCACTGTTGCCCAGCCTAGTCGTAGCCAAAGCCGAGCGGAATTTTACCCGAACATTCATCCATATATATTCGAATTTGCAGGGCAATTCCGATTAATGCCAGGCCGAATATGTGTGTAGCAACCCACAGTTAGCATATTTATTGAGTAAAGATTGTGGTTTATAAAAGACCACGCATCGTTGGAGTGAAACAATAACTATCAACGCAACGTGATGTCGATGTCGAATTGTATTTTTGTTTTGTTTTTAAGTCATATTTAATTAGATTACTTAGTACCTAGTTTCCGTATGCCTGAAATTGTAATACTCCAAGTCTATAAATTTTTTTAACGGAAACTACGGACACATTAGACATGTGCTCTAAACAAAACTTTCAAACAGTATTTAAAACAACAATGACGATTCAAAAACTAATTAATTCTATACGAATATTGAAGTATTCATCGGACAAACAAACAGCCTCGGTGATATAGCGGGCGGATGATTATTGTACAAGAAAGATTTATCTAACTACACGGATTCCATTCCCGAGTCGGGTAAATCCGTATTGCAATTTTCATCGTGAAATTCTTAGTGCAGGCCAAAGTCTAATGATACACCACTGCATACGCCTTGGTAGAACGCTCAGAAATAAATCGTTAATTAGAAAATTCTGTAAAAGACCTAAGTGCAAGTTTTATCGTTGTATTTGTTAATGTAGCGTAACCGTCTAGGCTTACGTACCTCTTATCATTACGGTACCTACGCTACGGCAGTATTGCAATTGATAGCAATCAGCAATGCCATTGTTCAGCGGTCAGTAGGTATGTCTCTATATGTGGCGGACTATACTGATGTCATTGAAACGTTGCCAATAAATGTTTTCATTCCAAACATTGCGATGTCATTTTTATTTGAAAAGGTTATAGGTAGGTATACTGGCGTAAGTTTGTATGTATTGTAACATGTAAGTGAGTGCAACTGGCGACAGCGGCTTTAAACAAACGTCCTTCGATGGCCCTTGTATCATTTAATAAAATCTTAAAAAAAAAAAAAAACAAAAATCGACTTCAAGTCCATATTTAGGTACATGTACAAATTTAAACTAAATTAGTAGAATTAATATTTTCATTACGTCAAAGCATGAGCACTAATGTACAATAAAAAAAATTATGTTTACACAAACCTATTTACAATTTATGATGCACTTCTTTGCCTTTTCAGCCTTCATTCGGTTGCGCATTCCTGTATTATCTATTTAGGTTATTTAGGGTTTAGCTGGCACCGACTCCAAAAATATCTAAAAAAAAAACCCTAACCTAACCAGGCCCAGTCGGATTGCTCTGAATCGGGGGTGTTAAGTATTGTTATCACAAATTGGTCGCTGGAGCCCGACTGCCCTCGCCGTAAGCGCCGATTTCCACCTATAATAGCTCGTATTCCGAAAACGTTGCGTGCTATGGCAAAAATAATTAAAATTTGGCTACACCCTGACACCCTACCCCCTTTGACCACGAGATAGCTATAAGAAGCATAAATAAGGCAGGTAGGTGTGTATATAACGTCAATACGAAATAAACTCTCACTCTTACTCAATCATTCTATCCGGGAACGGTTTTCGGATTTTTTTCCTTTACTTGTACAACTAGTACCCTATAGGTTTTGACTTTTTTGATTGTCAAGATAATCGACAAAAATGGAGCAAAACGGCTGTATCTTAGATTGCGTTAAATTAGAATTTTGATTTATTTTTTACGCCGAGGGTTTGCAGACCCGAGTATATGATATTAATTTCAGCTTTATACCTATACGTGTTCTTGAGAAAAATATTCTTGACAGACGGACAGACAATGGAGTGATCCTATAAGGGTTCCATTTTTTCCTTGTGAGGTACGGAACCCTAAAAAATAACAAATTGAACCATAACAAACATTTCCGAGTTCGGTTCGGATGTAAACTCTCACTGCTCACTGACTCACTGGTGTCTGGAATAGTTTCTAATCTAGGATACGCATCCAATATATTTTAAAATGTATTCCGTGTAGTGACGAATTAAGAATATATAATGTCACTACCCCATTTCAACCCGTGGGTATGGTACAAGGCGACTAAGGGACTAACCTTCGGCAACAAAAACACTACGAGAAAAGAAAAATTTCGAAACACGACCCTTTACCAACCCGGCTACGTGGTATAGTAGAATATGTTTGGAGGCAAAGCAATGGTAATTAATTTATGGGTTGTAATGATGATATTATAAAATATAGGTCCTGCAAAAGATTATTTTTTTTAAAGTAACTTCTTCCTCAACGCATTCTTGCAATACAAACATGTGTTGCGGATGCAATGCGAATATCACACAACTCAGTACAAGGCATTGTGGGTTGCAAAAATATTATTCTGATATTGTAGGCTATACTAATACCACTAGAAAAAGGAGATAGTTCAACTATTCACTGATGCCTAGAATGTTTTATAGTGAATGTTTATTTCTAAACGTATTTTGTAATACTAATAAAACAAGACGAGGTTGTGTGGCCGCGTTGTATTCCAAGATAGGGGGAAAAATGTGTGTAGTGTATTATTATTCATCTAAACAAAAGTAGTGTTGTTCATAGCATTTTAATCAAGAACGGAGACAAGACTCCTATTGCTTTTTGATTTGTTGGATTCGTACCCGCTCGGAGTAGCAGCAAACTTACAACGGCAAAGTCACGGAATTGAAAAATTTACACCTTCAAAGCGTTAAAACTGGGAATACTTACTAAGTTATTTATGTTGTCAAGGTTAAGAGCGGTACGAAGTTCGTCGGGACCATTAGATAATCTATAACTTAATCTAAACTAATATTATAAAGCTGAAGAGTTTGTTTGTTTGATTGGTTGAACGCGATAATCTCAGGAACTACTGGTACGATTTGAAAAGTTAATGTTAGTGTTAGATAGCTCATATATCGAGGAAGGCTATAGACTATTAAACATAACGCCTACGGCCAATAACAGCTAAGCAGTGGCCAAACAAAGAACGACAGGAATGAAGCCCCGGGCAACAGTTAGTGTGAAATATTAGTATTATGTTATATTAATATTTACCTCCAGCGCGTCTCTCTCAAAGTGCCTGAGCTGCAGTGTAAGTTCGAGTCGTCTCTCACGGTCAGACCACAGCTCCTCTAGGGCTCCGCGGGTACCCCTAAGTCGTTCCAATGTCGTTTCTACGGCTGCAGTACTTGCCGCATCCGAATCGCCCGATGATCTGAATAAACAAAATCAAAAATATTTTTTAACATAGTTTTATATAGATGGACTTAATGCTTGAGGCGTTCACTACCAATCTATCTTCAATCAGTGTGTAAATTTATTGGCGATACAGACATATCGATGTACAAAATAAAATATTACTAAACTATAATCTTTTTATTTTTTGTAACTTATCAATTAACACGATGTCCTGAGAAGGGTATAATAGAAAGGTAATAACACAATTGATTCATCAGCTTAAAACCATTTTTGCACTAAAATGTTCTATCATCCTGGAACTTTTATAGTCAGCTTAATTAAAGCTGTCTGTGCGCGGCTGTGGTGCGTCGTAGAATTACCTCTGACATAAAGTTGGATATGCCGTGAATCGTTTTTATACCTGTTCCTCTAGACAAGCGGCAACTCACTGATTCTATTTCTAATATTTAAATGAAACCTCAATTTCCCTGATATGAGCTTTCGACATGTCACGTGATCAATGTACTAATCTGACATGTTTTTAGAATATATGATCGAATACTACCACTTATCTAATTACACTGTTCCTAAAGCGCCTCAGTTAAGACCGTAGGTACAATTTTTGTATAGGAAATGGGTTGCAATAGTGTCAAAATAAACATTCACACTCAGCAAGATTGGTCCATGTTGTTCAGTCTAAATATAATGTATGTGCATGTTTGTAAAGTCCCTCTCCTTACGGAAATAAATTCGAATGAAGTTACATTCAAATATAAAACTATATGAAAAATACATGTACAATATGAGTTACAGAAAGTCTTGCATTTTAACGATTTTTTTTTCTTTCTCTTTTTATTTTGACTGTTTTATTCACGGAACAGAAAAAACAAGTGGAAGTGTGAAGTGGGCGTGGCGCGCGTGCCACAAGTAAGCGTAGTTCCGCATACTCTACTTTATACCGTCTCCATTCGTGTTTTACATCAAGTCGAGTCAGTCTTCTTGTGCTCTGCTTTGTTTTACGTGATTTAACCGCGAATATGCCTTATTGTGTCATTTTGCAGTGTAAAAATGATAGTAGAAAAATAAATCTAAGAAATGGAGGTATCTCACACCACCGGTAAGTAACGATATAGTAGTTTTTCAAAAAAATCTAATTGAATTTCAAATATTTAAAAATAAAATAAAATATCGAATTAAAATCAACCTTAGCGTATTAGAAATAAAGATTGTTTTGGATTACATACGTCATTGTTTTTATTCTGGAACATTCTGCCCAACTCAACAAACTGACATGCCATTGACCTCACCACTAATTAGTGATGAGGTCAAATGGGATGTCAGTTTTATCGATATATGCATTTTATATTAAAATTCATTTAAATAATTAAAATTATGAAAATTATTTATTAATAAATTATTAATGAAAATTATTTAGAGAGAATTTTAATTAATAAAATTAATTAAGTCTCAGAAAAATAAATTAACGATTGTCAAATGGTTTTTTACCCTTGCAATTTATATCTAAGTACCTGTTTGTGCCATCGAGTACCCTAATATATCTTTTAGGTTTATTTATATTATATTTCTATTTGCCTGTTAATCAAAGCGCAGAAACCTGTTTCCATTACCCTTCAAATTCATACGGCGATATTATAATAAATTGTGTTAAATGGATATTTGTTTTATTTTAATAAATAAATAAAAAATAATATCGGTTCAGCTGACGACTAGATACTTGAAACAGTTTGAACTCTATTATGTGTGCCATACATTTTAGAGAGATCGTATTATAATATGCGTTTATAATCTCTCAACCAATTTCTCAACCAGTAATAAAAATAATAATAGTAATTAATACATTTTTAACATCACTCTGATGTTAAAAATAATGTATTTATTATTATTTTTAATCGTAGTTTAATTGTAATTAGATCACAGTAAAAACAGTTCAATTTCTGTAGGTAAAAATCGGGGATCCCTCATAATATATCCAGTTATTATAAGATTACTAAAAGCGTTTTATATCCTTTATTTACTTTAACTTTTTCTCTAAATTAACTTTATTTTTGATCAGAAACAAAATCGATAATGTATAATCATATTTTGTTGTGCCACATCACTATTTGATAAACGAATGATTATAATGTTTTAAGGCAATGTCATCCTTATAGCAATGACATTAAGGTTCAATTTATTTTACCTAAAATACACTGCCATCTTTTGTCGAATGGCTGAATTTCTTTAGAAAATTTATGCTTAAATTTAAAAATACAACGTCACGATAAACGTCATAAATACTTTTGTTTGATATTGCAAAGTAGTCTTTATTCTTAAGTACTAAAGTGTGTTTTGCTTCGCGGTCTATATAGTATAAGCCAATATGGGTTTGAAGATATTTGACCAATTAAAACAATTTTTTACTAGTAGTGCACTGTTTGTATGTGTGAGTTTGGCGACACTGGTTCCAGTACTAATTGTGTCCTATCGCACTTCCACTTGTTTTTTCTGTTCCGTGGTTTTATTATTATAATCCTCTTTTCCAGGTTGAAACGTCGATATAACAAGATAGCAGCGCACCCTTCATATAAAACATTCATTTAATATAGAGCACATTGAAGAATAGGTAAATCGTTTTCAAAGAATCAGGTCGCACTTTTACCGCAGAGCAGTAGATTTAAAAAAATATATATTACGTAATTAATATTTATTTCCTACCAAGTTCTAAAAAGTGGCTTAGAATTATTTTATTAGAAGTTCTTTGTTTACACGAAACAACTTTAATCTGTTTTTTTTTAACCATGACCCAAACAGCATAGTGTATCGTTTTAGCTTTGTAGACAGTTGCGATTTGGGAGTTTGTTTTGTGACAAACAATAATGTTTCCATTATCAGTCTAATATTTTGACCAGATTAGATACCGATTTTTGTAAAGGTATTTTTCGGATACCTGCATATAAATAAAATCAAATTTCAAAGAAATCAGGAGTAGGCAATAACTGTGCAAGAAGCTATTTTAATTTGTTTAAAGTAAATATAACATAAAATTGACCATTGGGGAAATAATTTACCAAATCGAAATCGACAGATAACAAATGTCCTTAATTTAAATATGTGTGTAATCTGTATTATATCAAACACTAGACAAATTACAAAAAATAAGTAAACAAAGTTATATATACAATACACTGCCGATGGGAAACATAGCCTGGTAGTGACACATCGCATTATTTCCCAACTGCACTGTTGTCAGAGCATCCGACGGAATCAATTCAATCCAATATTGTATTTGACAGCGGTTCATTCAACACAGCTTCAACAAACTTTATTTTAAAATTGAATGCAAATGTCAAAATATTTCGTATGTTTTGTATGCTTTTCAATTGGGAGCAGAATTAGAACGTATTAACATATAAAGAGGGGTTATCGTGCCTAGACAGCCCAGGACAGCTTAAACACTATTCAGTAGGTAACTGGACAGATTTCTAATTTCGAGAATTTATACCAGTAATAATTTAATCTCTTTACAAAAGGACTCACTGCACTTTAGTGATAACACAATGTATATGTATGTGTGAAATGTAAGTAACGCCTGGCATGTTTTCCCAGCAAGATGTATTGACACTGGTATCTCACGCTGGTGATAGACGGAAAAGATTCAATGCCTAAGTGCAATGAAAACTGAGATATTCTTTACATTAAATATTAATCAATTTCTTCTTTTGAATTCGTTTTTAGGGTTCCGTAGCTGATGTTAATCAGTTCTTTTTTTGAAGAACCCCATACTGTATAGTCCTTTCGGAAAACACCGTTTGGAACCGCGCGGCACTACTTCTTATTTACAGGACAATGTATGTTCAACCGCCTCTATACCGCAGAGCCAAATTGCCATTCGTTTATTTGGTAAGAACACGCTCACGAACGTGGCGTTTTTTATTACTAAAGAGTTTTATGTTGATTTCACTTAAAGATGTTAATGTTCAGCAAATTGTGGGTTCCTTAATGATGCTGTCCGTAAATATATGTATAACTAAGTATTGTTATCTCACAATAAAATTACATGAATTATGCATACTTGCTTAATTACGAACAAGCAAAAATTAATAAAAATATACATTACCTCCATCGCAAGCACTGTACTGGCGACTTAGGCCTGTGTGAGCGCCGATGATATTTGAGCATTTTGCACAAAAATGTTCATTTCATCGGCGCGATCAAAAACTACAACAGATCCAGTCGGTTATCGTTGTCAAAATCACAACACTGACACTACGAATACTAATCACCAACATTTAATTATAGCTATAGTTAAATTTTGAGCACGTAACAAGGTTATTGTGGATAGTAATTAATTCAACATATTTTATAGTTATTAAAACCAGACAGTGACCCACAATGCGTATGCGTGCTACTGTTATGATACGCTTGGATAGTCAATCTCTTACGCTGATCTGATTCTTTTTGTTATAATCGCGTATTATGCGCTTACTTTTGCTGGTATTTCTATTCAACTTATTGTTGTAATTCGTGATTTAATGACGAATGGGCGAAATTATTCGGAATAAAATATGTACCTACATGATTTACAATAGCTCAACAACAAAAAATAAACGTTAAACAAATACCATAACTTTTTAAACAGATTACGTTAAGAAAAATTATTAAGTATTAACGTAATAATGTTGTCAAGGTGTATTCGCTTTGGAACGAGAAGGTATTTCTATAACTTCAATCTATACTTATAAAAAAACCGGCCAAGAGCGTGTCGGGCCACGCTCAGTGTAGGGTTCCGTAGTTTCCCGTCCGTTAGACGTGCCAGAAGTTTTCGATGGTAATTTTGAATTGCGAGAACCTATTTTAATAATTATTTTTTTGTTTGAAAAAAGATACGTTCAGGATAATAAAATATTATGTAAACGAAGTTAAAAAAAAAATACGGGCAAATGAAACTTGACCTCTGGATTGTATAGGCGCTCATACGATTCAGGGACCAAATTATATTGGTTAACTGCAGTTTCCATCTGTTGTTTCCATCCAAGTTCAAAATAATTTTCCTAGAAAGTCCTTATAAAGTTCTACTTTTCAGATTTTTTTCGTATTTTCTAAACTTATGGTTCAAAAGTTAGAGGGGGGGGACGCTTTGTTTTTTACTTTTGGAGCGATTATTTCCGAAATTATTGACATTATCAAAAAATGATTTTAGTAAACCCCTATTCATTTTTAAATACCTTTCCAACAATATATCACACATTAGGGTTAAAATTAAAAAAAAAACACTTCCCACTTTACATATAGGGGGGCTACCCTAATAAAACATTTTTTTCCAATTTTTATTTTAGCACTTTGTCGGCGTGATTGATACACATATTGGTCCCAAATTTCAGCTTTCTAGTGCTAACGGTCACAGAGATTAAGCGAGGACGGACAGACAGACAGACAGACAGACATGGCGAAACTATAAGGGTTCCTAGTTGACTACGGAACCCTAAAAATGCTTTGTCCAGAATAAGTGACGGTTCAACGCACAGCGTTAACCGCTTATCGTAGAGACCTGAAACTTGGAGGGTGTGTTCTTTGTATGACGCATGACGTAGGTAGAATTTCAGAAAATCCACCTCTAAGCGGGTGAAAAAGGGGGACAAAGTTTGTATGGAGAAATTGTATTAAAGGGTTTTTTTGCTTTGAAACTTGGTACGTGCTTATAAGCACAAATAAAAACACCTGTTCTTTGTTGGTATTTGGAAATTCAACCCCCAAGGGGTGAAATTGTAATAAAAGCCTTTAAAAACTATGTGGTCGTTATTTTGTTTTGTGGATGGTTAATACGCAATTAGCACTTGAGAAGAAATGATTTACTGGGCACTTTTTGGTTTTTATAAGGGATGAGATAGGGGTGAAAAATATTAATAATTGATATGAATGTAATTTTCAAGGTTTTCAAGGACGCTGATTACGAAAATATTCTTGACATACAAAGAAAATTTAACCCCGGTAATGGGATGGTAGTGGCTAGGTACATGAAAATTCAAGAATTGAACTTAAAACAAAGATCTATGTAAATATCTAAATCTAAGCTTATCTAAGGTAGTGGAAGTATAAAAGTCATAGAGTGCTTGTAGTGTTGGTCTAACAGGAATCCTCATCCTGTATTAACCGTAGACGTTGAAATTAGAAGTTAATTTTGAATGTTATTTGATTTAAATAACATTCAAAATTAACTTCAAGAACAAGAAAAACTTCAAGAAGAACACATAAATTTAAAAGCTTGGTTAGGTTAGGTAAGAAAAAGTTAGAATTCAGAAATCTCATAAACTAACTTAGAATAAGAAATTTTATGTTATTTTTAAATTATTAAAATTTCTTAAACCTGGATTACTCGAGTATTTTGGCCATCGCTTTATGCAAATTGGCACCTAAAAATTAAACTTGAGTACTTACTCTAAATAGACGAATTTAACATTTACGAATGACTATATTTTTATCGTGTTATCTGTTGGTAATAATATTTAGGTTATAAAAACACGCAAAGCCTAATTGTTATTATATGAATAGTTACACATGTAAGCAATACTCCACTACCTATACTGTGTGTCTGACAACTAGAAAGCATGATGAAGTGACCAGATAACATATATCATATAAGGCAGTTCCAATGCCAAAGAAATACAGGAATGCAAGGGTTTCGTGTTGATTCTACAGATGAAAGTTTTGTAAACACTTGGCATGACTACAATGAACACTAACTACAAATTCTTTCGACCTGTATAGTTTTGGTAAAGATGTCTCTAAAGTTAAGTATGTAAGATGTTTTCAGTGCATTAGGCATTATCAGAACCTATGACTGCGGTGACTGTAAATGTTCTTAGCGAATATCAGTACCTACCGACGAATTTTTAAATTACAAAAGATTGTAACTATCCATTTTTTAAAAAGAGTGGCGTGAGTTTCGTGCCAGTTTTTCTCATAGCTCCACCCCGTCAGCGAACTGGTCGTAGGAAAATTTTCTGACACTACTTTTCGGATAACCTGTTACATTCTGAACTTGTGACTTTCATAAGTGTTACCTTGTAACCTAGATGAATAAACGAGATTTCATTTTATTTTATCGACTAGATACCTATTTCGTATAGCTGGAATGACACGAGATTGATATTTTTATAACGACAACAGAAGAAAACAAGAATAACAAGCGGTCCCCATTCAAAAACAAGTGAACTACAGACACATCGATAACACAATACGAATCCTCTGACACATACTGAAATCTCAGTAGCAAATTAGAATTCAAACCTGAAGATAGTATGTACCAATATATTCAAATTATGTCAATATAGGTATTTGCCTCTATTTACAAATCGATGAAGATAAGAAAAGCAATGGTAAATGTGTGAAAGGACTAGCTTAAAGCTATAAAATTTACCTGCAATCAGACTTGAGTATAATATCACTGTCCATATTCATAAATGAGTTGTAAACAAATTCAGTTCTACGTTAATTTAAATTGCGAAATGCACAAGAACAAAACTATCTAAATTCTTCAAGAATTTTTTCGTGAAAATATGTGGCAATCCATCATAATTATTATTTGTCGCTAATAATAATAGTGCTATTTTCGCCATGGCGTGTAGGCATGTTCATCTCGTTATTGTGTACAATGTGTTTATTCGACCATCGGAGCAATGACCAATTAAATAACGTAACATAGTGTCACGCATTTATCCCCTAATGGGAAGCCCATATGCCATTTATACTGAGAATAAATAACATGACAGAAAAACCTAATACCGTTTTTGCCGGGGAATCTAAAAGAGAAGAACCGGTTGCGCAGCAGTCCTACACTATCGCTACACCACAGAGACAATTAACTACCCTAATTTGTAAGATTTACGAGGTAAACGTATTCAAAACGCTACGTGACATCCTTCGCAATCAAACAAACGGTATAGATACTACTGCTAGACGGCATTTCCGTGCATCAGATTGATTATAGCTCGTCATCTAGATGCTATATCTTTTATTTAATACAAGAAACCTAGTCTATAAAATTTGCAATAGGATTTGCGACCTATCTGTAGAATGTATAAACTTCCATAATTCTTAGACGAAATACACATTTGACTGTCTTATCAGATATGAACGTTAAATGTACTTAGAACTCTCAGCACTAAATCGACGCTTTATCGTTCTTTCAACAGACTTGATGTCCATTAGACCAAAATAAGAGACACAGTGACAAACTAGTCTCAAAGCCCAATATGATGATTTGGCACATGAAAAAACATTTCATAGTCTTTCACGAACTTTCACTGTTTAGATCAAGTATTAATTCAACGCGATATTGTAACTTCATGTTATCGTTGTCTAACTAGGCCAGTATGTTTAATTCCTTACTATAAAGTTAGATGAAAAATCAAAACAACGCCTGCTACAGCTGATAATAAACATTTATACAAGAGCCAAATTCAATATAGCAAGCGGTAGTGAGACAAAAAAGAGGTGCCAAAAATATAACCGAAATATTACCCATTTTTTGGATAGTCAATCAACAGAATTCATAGTTAGAAAGTGATTAAATACCTTTTATCTTGAGCGATACATTGGCAGGCATAAAAACAAAGTTATCTTGACTTGATTAGGTACATTCGGACAACAACGTGTGACACGGGCAAGCGACTATCAAGAACGAAATAATATGTGCACGCCGATAGCAAACGTAGATAACGTTAGCCATCGAAGAGACGAGACCTGCGTAGCTAATTAGAAGAAAGTTCCCGTAATTCCTATATTTTGCCAACATAACGCAACCCACTTGTCACACAAAACCAGTTGAGACTGTGTAATCGTGCGGCCATCTCCAACAATGATCACGACACTATAAAAATATGCACAATGTTCTATACGGCGATGCACGAAACAAACAAAAACATAGCACAGCATAGTAGCTGTACAGCACAAAGCACATTTTTAAAGAGGAGCGTAGACCGTTGCTGTTCATAAAATTTCTTCTTATACCTATATAACTTTATGATATACCTACCACCTACCTTTTTATACTTTAATAATGAAATAAACAATCATAGATGGATGGATTTTATGAAAGTTACCCTGGAAGATTATGTTCCAGACTTTTTTTGTGACAACCTAACTCATTCATGACTGACCTGTTGGTCCAGTGGTTAGTGACCCTGACTGCTAAGCCGGAGGTCGTGGGTTCGATCCCCACCCAGGACAAATCTTTGTGTGATGAGCATAAAGGTTTGTTCTGTGTCTGGGTGTAATTTATTTATCTATAATATGTATGTATTTAAGTAGTATATCAGTTGTTTAGTACCCATAACACAAGCAAATAGAATTGCTTACTTTGGGACTAGATGGCGATGTGTGAATGTAGTAGAATATTATTATTATTATTATATTATTCAAGTTTGAGGACGGAACTAAATAACGGTAAATGTTAACTCATATATTATTTAGAAATCTTAAACTAAACATTAATTTTAAACTTCACTTTCTAAGTCCGGGTGCCGAAAAATTTAAATAATCAGTAGCAGTTAATAGTGGTAACAATAATATCATGTATAGTGAAGGAGATACGAGCATTCCGGTGTACAAGACGGTTTCTAGTGTCGCCGGAGCGAGGCACATTCCGCACGCGTCGGCGGCCAATCGGAACCGACAGATTTCCACCACATTCGTGCCAGCCTCAGTCTTATGCACTATTCATATTATGATAAACTAGTTGTGTCACACTGCTCCGCCCCATTTGTAATAAAGAGAAATCATTAGTCCGCTCGACAATATCACTTAAGTAGTCGAGGATTAAAAATTAATTATTGGATGCATAATTCTCGAGATTAAAAATCCCCAAGGATTTATTAAACCTCAAGCTAAGTCCATAGTATTAACTGAAATATGAATAAAACGGCTACAACGAATATTACAAAAAGATCACTTCATTTCAGACAGGTGGCCAAGTCGTTTGACCTGAAAGCTTGTTATAAAGCCGTGTGAGATGTACTGCTTGCACTTTACATACGAACAAACCTTTCCGAAGTTTTGCGCAACTCCTGTCTAAGCCTATTTAGTAACCAAACTAATGTACGAGTATCTAAACAAGTATAGTCCACTCATATAGTAAAATTTAAAAGGAAATGCTTGTTGTCCGAAATTTACATATTGTGTGGCTATTAGAAGTATTACTTGTATTTCCTACATTTTACTATACCTCTGAATATTAAACGATATAAAGACAGCCGACTACATAACGAAATTGTATAAATTATTTTATCTAATATTTTGTTTCAAAGTAACATAATAAACTAGAAGTCGCGCGGGCTTCGCTCCCGTCGTTATTTATTTAGCCACTGCTCATCTCGTATAAGCCGTAGCGTGGTGAGGTATATAGCCTATGTTACTCACTGATAGTGTTGCTTTCTAACGACAAAAGAATTTTGGAAATCGGTGCAGTAGTTTTTAAGTTTATTCGTTACATACAAAAATAAAAATCATTCCTCTTTATAATATTAGTGCAGATGGATTCATATACATAAAGCTAACATTAAATGTTAATTCAAAACAAATAACTGTTCAATATACCTAGTTGTAAACCAAAGCCAAGTACGCAAGGCAGCAGTGTCACTGCATGCATCGGTTGTGTGTTTAATTTTATGAGCATTGAACCTCGTAAAAATTCAGCTCATGATGTGAACACAAGCACTCGAGAAGTAGAGCCCTGGCTACCCGACAATTAGGGCTCAGTGGTAGTTTATGGGCAGTTAAAACTCATCCATCGACGGACATTTTATATCCGGTTTTATTAGCGTGGACAAGCGGAGCATCGGGATTAAAAAATAATCGATAGGCGCCTTCCTGACACCGCTGTATGCTACCACATTTATAATATACTCACTGTCACGTCTTTCTCTTGTAACTAACTTGTGTTACCAATGACATATTGGACACGTCATTATTCGCCCCTTGTTATATTTCTATAGGTACAACTTTTAACCGTAAATTAGTAATAAAATAAGTGGGAAAATAACAATAAACATGGAAATGTGAAACCTATTTGTAAATAATATTACATACAATAATGGAACTGTGTCAGCAGAAGACTGCTTAACGGTTAAGTGAATATTTGTTAGCGATTTTATTCACATACCAGTCAAATTTAATACATTATTGTACGTTTATCAGTAAAGAATGGGAACAAATACTTTGTTCACCAAAACAAGTTTTTGTTTACCTATTAATGTTATCCAAAAAAAAAAATTATTATATATATAATTTTTTTTTTTTTAATAACTAAGTATGTATATCTGATTCGGCGTTCTAAGAATCAAATTGAGTAAATGTGCACTAAATTTAATAACTGTGCATCAAATTAAGTTATACTCGCGGGTGGTTGTCTTCCGCTCCTTTTTCTGCGGATCCGACATGGATAAGATATGATATGATTCGACATGGTTAGAAGTCTTCGAGGTTATTTTTTTAGACGATTTCACCATTTTCTAATGTACAAATTTTGGTGCACATTCACTAATTTTTACCCGACTGTCAGGACGGGTATTGTTTTTCGCGCGTATCTTGTATGTTTCTAATTTCTTTATTCCCATGAATCTTCCAAACGACTGGATGGATCTTGACAATTAGGGCGTTTAATTCGTTAGATTTGTCTAGAAAACCCAAGTGTCCTTAGACAGGTTTTAAGAATAAAATACCTTAACGGCGGGCTTTTGATGCCAAATTGTAAGAAGTTCAATTTTTTTTTAATCAAACCTATCGAGTTGGGTATCAAAATAAAGAGAATCAAAAGGAGATTACCTACATAATATTCAAAAAGAGATTATAAGTACGTAATTGAATGGTTCCAAATTGTAAGTAGTTCTATTATTTTTTTTAACCAAACCTATCGAGCAGAGTATCAAAATAAAGGGAATCAAATGGAGAATGGAGAATACAAATATATACATATGTTATATATTTAAATTTACCTAATCAGGTATAATAATATTACAATAATTTTACGATCTTTTTATTGCGTTGCTCTCTGTTGATTTTTTGCAGTCGGGTTATTAAATTTTTTAAATTATATTTACTTGTTGCATATAATATTTTTTTGGTAATAATCATTTGACTAACAAAACTTATGTAATGAGAAACGTCTAAAAAAAAAACAGTGTAACAGATTTTGGTGAACTAAATGGGTATCAATTTTATTACATTTGGCACGCAGTTAAACCCTTAACTGTTTAAGAATTAACCAGTTATGGGCATAATAAAATCTATACATAAAAGTCATCACTTATTGAACAATAGGAAAGAAATAATTACAAATAAGTATATAAAGACCCGTTTAATACAGGTCGGTAAACAATTATAAAGTACATTGGTACAGGTAAATAGGGAAGTCACAGATCGGGCAATTTTGCTCACCTGCACGTAGCACTCCAAGAAACTAGTAGGCATTTGTGCAAAACGACATCGGATATGAACTCTAAAAATGTTTTGTAAAACTTAGCTACATACTTGTATCTAACATTTTATAGCACACGGTAGGCTCGATCAACCGGCGTATTGCGAGTATGAACTAATATGAGAACGATGAAATATTATTATAATAATATATGTTGCTACTTTTATCGATTATACCATTGTGTGACCCCAGATCTGGACAATTACTTTATGACGACTTTTTTGATAAACACATTCTGTGCTTGCATTCTTGCAGCAGCGGTAACATCAACACGCCAAAGACATAAGACATAAATTATAACAAAGCAGCTGACTAAATCAATAACAACTTCAAACAGTAAGCGGTTAAACCACTTTTTTAACCAAGAACCCTGTTCCTACAGAACAGGTTCCATATTTACGAGTATTCACAGGTTTGAACCTGTGAATAAAATGAAAAACAATATTGTCAAGTAGGAATATAATAAGATCACATATAGTAGATATGCACGCGGGTAAAAATAGTCTGACATAGGTATGAAGTAAAGCGTAGGCAATAAACTTAATGAAGGAAGTGCAATAGATAAATTAGGAGGGAAATATTTGACTCACGTCCGGAAACTTTCGTGTGCATGTGACGAATTAAATTGATTGATAGATACTAATATTGAATTAAAAGTTAAGAGTCAATTACATGGTTAAAAGAAAATAAGGAAAAACACTTAGTAATAGATACAAAGCACACATTGAAGGTGGTTACTTTCTATGAACGACGCAAATTGCATGATTAGGCCCAGACAGGGCGTCAGAATATATAATTTATTAGATGAAATTGTGAGCCTTAAACATGCATACGTGAATTGCTTAGGTATTAAATAAGTGAAAACGGATCATTCAACAAACATAGATTATAATTGCTATAGTTGCAATATATACAAAGAGTATTTACATTGTTAATTAACAATAACAATGTGATAGTGATGTTTTCGGTATAACTTAATTAGTCAACCCTCATCATCATACCAGCCCAATGACGTCCACTGCTGGACATAGGCGTATTTCCACTAAAGAGAGCCATTTCGTGCGGCCTGAAACCAACGGCCACACGGAACCTTTACCAGTACTCGTCGTCATATCATCCTTAAATCCTTACCCAATGTTATTCTATCAATATTAGTCTGATACTGCTAATGTAATGATAAGTGCATCCTTATTAAACTCAGTAGAACACACAATTAATTAAAACCCAACTAATAAAAGACATTTAATAATAGTTATTGTATAATTTTTTTTTCTCATTCTGTATCTTATGGTTTTGTAACTGTGTTATTTTTATTTTGTACGTGTCTAAGATGTGGCAATAAACATTTTATCTATCAATTTAGTTTCACAATAATTCAAGAAAAAAAAAATCTTGTAAATATTTTCCTCCTAATTTAATTAATAATAATTGTTTCCCTCCACAATGTTTGGAGGAGACCCGTGCCCAGCCGTGGGCCGTTTATGGGTTGTAATGATTTAGTTTCACATATTTCCCGAGCGAGTAACCTAAGCTTTCTCTTTATTACCTATATACTAGTAAATAAGTTAATTACACACGAGACAATGGTTCCGCATCGGTAATTAAATGAGTGTTGACAAATTGATACATACAACGACACAGTGAGAACGAGAAACATGAGAAAATACTTGCAATATGTAATTTCAAATTGTGTGGATTATTGTGATGGTTGTGAGAATCTTATATCGAACGAAAAGTTATATTAAAAGATGTACCTCTATGAGTCTATGTGTAAATTTCGATCTACATTAAAATAACAGGGAAAATGCATGATGCTGATGGGCATAACATAGGTGCATCACACTCGCATTTCGCCAACTATGTTTCGTTTCGTGAATCTCTTGGACTCGAACCCTCTTGCGCAGCAGTTGTATACACTCCCGCTGCGTCAAGGAGGTTGTCTATATTGGTAATTAAATGAAACAATTATTAAATTCATTTGGTTGAACGAGGGTGAGGGTTGTTCTAATCCCACAAAACAGACCTACAAATTTTAAAGAAGCGACACTAGCGCGGCTTATTCAAATTGCTATAATATATTTAGACCACTTGTATAACTACGGAAGAAGTATTTAGAAAACATCAATTTTACTCTAAGTTACCTATCGTATGATTTATAGGATCAATAATCATCATCATCATCAAAATAATCTCAGCCTATTGCAGTCCACTGCTGGACATAGGCCTCTCCCAACACGCGCCATAGCACTCGATCCTCCGCCTTCCGCATCCAGTCAGACCCGGCGACCTTTTTCAGGTCATCGGTCCACCTAGCTGGAGGGCGTCCTACTCTACGTTTGCCGAGTCGCGGTCTCCACTCTAGGACACGTTTGCTCCATCGTCCATTGTACCTTCTGCAGATGTGACCAGCCCAATAATATTACCCCCTCAATTCAAAGTCAACACGGTCGACAGTTATCTATAAAGTAGCCCCCACAAAGTTGTTAACGGTCGCATTCATCGCACTTACATCTCGTTCAAACATATGCCTATACATCAAAGACCCAACAACTTACAATGGATTGATTGACAAATCGGTTCATTGCGCGTCAATAAAATTGTCGTAAATGTAAACATCATGTAAAACTGTTGTAAAGAAAGTGACGACTGTTCGAATCGACATATAATTCCGACCGCTTGAATGATAGAAAAATCAACTGCGTTCCATATATCGTTTCAATATAACAACTGTGAGAAAGATTTAGCTTGGAATCAATTGTCATATCTGCGGTTATTGTACCAGTCAATATAATGTATAGCGAGGTAGGTACTTAGTTATTTTTACCCGACTGACAGGACGGGTATTGTTTTTCGCGCGTATCTTGTATGTTTGTAAATTTCTTTATTCCCACGTTTCTTCCAAACGGCTCTATGGATTTGGACAATTAAGGAACGTTAGATTCGTCTCAAAAGCCCAAGTGTCCTTAGATAGGTATTATAAAACAAAAAGACAAAACGGCGGACTGTTGGTGCCAAATTGTAAGAAGTTAGAATTTTTTTTTAACCAAACCTATCGAGTAGGGTATCAAAAGGAGATTACATATATTCAAAAAAAGATTATACATAATTTAATGGTGTCAAATTGTAAATAGTTCATTTTATTTTTTTACGCAAAACTATCGAGTAGAGTATCAAAATAAAGGGAATCAAATGGAGATTACAAATAATATTATGTTATATATTTAAATTTAATCAGGAATAATAATTACAAAAATTTTACGGTCTTTTTAGTGCATTGCTTAACTGTTGAATTTTTTTCAGTCGGGTTATTTTAGATTTTTAATTATATTTACTTGTTATTTTAGCATTGTAATACATTTAGGTAGTATTCCGTATAAATTTTGGCCGGTGACAACAAGAATTTGTCTAGCATATGATAATAATCAGCTGCCGAGTGGGAGTTTTATGCTCTTGACTGTCGAGTCTAGTCGTTGAGAGGGTTTTCGTAACAGAACAATCGTAATCTGTACGTGTATAGATAGCGGGGGCGTGAACGTCCCGTTTGCTGGCCGCCCCTGCTCGGCGGGGGTCTGCGTGTCCTTAACCGTAAGAGCGCGCCGGAAGAGACGATTGTGAGACAATTTAAATCACTCTCCGGGTCCCATCAGCCATTGTTGCCGACTTCCCAACCACAATCACTACACCGTCTATTACAGAATAAAAATATGACTGTTCATTCCGTTTATCATATTAACGAACTATCTTTGGGAATCCCTCGTCGAATCACACCGAGAAACGTGATGCCTTGACTAGTTATACAATAAGAACATACAAGCACATACAAGTATACACTATACGTTGATATAATTAAACAAACATTGTTGTAAATGCTTAACATACCTATGCACGTCGATATCGGCACTTCCATCAGTCGAGTTAATTGATTAAAAACAAGAGCATGCTAATCTTTGAGTGCGGGAAAATCTTGGTAATAAACACGGTAAGGTAGGTATAACAGAATTTCTTCCTTACAGGCATGTATGAAGAAGGAAGTTGAAAGTAACAAGCGAAGAGAGTTTCTATTGTGTCAATGTTGATGGAGACTGGCCGTCGTCGTGGTCTAATAAAGGGGACAACATGCATTTTGTAGACAAATGCAAACAGATCCACATCTGTTCAATATTCCCCAGGCGACATGGGATCAAGTGCTTTCTTTGTGCTCGATGAAATGAGTTTCCAGGCGTTCATTATTAAAATATAACTACTAGCTAATGCTTTATTGAAAAAATATGTGTATAGATAAAGTCTTTCCGATATTATAACATTAATAAGTTAATAAAGATGACGTTAATAACCAATTTAATATCCGCTCTATTTTCTCAAGTCGACTGGGCCAATGATTAGATTGTGATGCTATCAATACGTGCCGACACTTTCCGGATAAACTAAAATAACACCTGACGTTATCTAGAACGTAGTGCTACGATGTACATTATTCTCCGTCACACATGTGCGGATATCCTATTCTATCTAACGATCTTTGTAGTATAATAATAAAATACGAAACTTGTTTTATTTAAAGTTCAAGATAATTTTTAGGTTTTTAACTTTTAGTTACTTGTATTTATTAGTAGATTATCTCGACTATGCGACGACGCGTTTACATAGTGATTTTCCCAAAGTTTACAAATCACAAATTTACATGTCATCATCATTACAACCCATAAACGTCCCACTGCTGGGCACGAGTCTCCTCCAACATTTTGAAGGGAATTTAGCCGACTATACCACGCTGGCCAGACGGTCCTCCAAGGTTAATAAAGGAAAGGAAGGCCCTTTCCTTGAATAACATATTATGCAAATTTTAAATTGTCAATCTTTGCACTAATAATTCTGAAAGGAAAGAATTAAGAAATTATGTTCTACCAAGGCGTAAACACAAAATCTAAAATTCGAAAATTAAAATGTGTCATAAAATCAACATTTTATATAATTTAATATAATTTGCATAGAGCTAAAATATAATAACTGTTTAATATTCAATCGATCAATTCAGCCTGCTCCACAGCTGGACAAAGCCCTAATATTAGTGTTAGACATTTTTAGAACGTGTTTCTATACGTAATCCCTAAGATAGATACCTAAAAGTGGTGTCCAATCATTTGACAAAAAACAAATGACAAATTTTCATTTATAAAACAACGTTTGACAAAATTATACTTAATACATTTATCATTTTACAAACTATTGTTTTACAAACTACTCATTTGACAAATTATTTACTAGACAAAATTTTTGTTATGTCAAAACTTCATTTCATATAATGGATTATTTTTTAAACATCAAGTAGGCAAAACAACGTATAGCATAAATAACATTTGACAAAATGCATCCTTTATTTTAGCACGAAATCATATAATATATAGGGTCAATAGGTAATTAACTGAATCGAAATGGTTAGGTTAGGTTAGAACTGCGACCACAACCAGAACCGAATTCTACTAATTTCGCTTAGTTACGGCAGTGTGTATTTTTTTTTAATTGATGTTCGGACAAGTCGGCACGAGTCGTCACACAGTGGGTGCCTGAAGATGGGCATCGTCGCCGAGGCAGGCCTTATTAATTGTTATCGGGAGCGCTACTAAAAGGTGCGCCCCGAGGAATAAAAAAGGAGTGCCTCATCAGGTGCGCCTCAAAATTCGAGGAATTCGCTTCGAGGAATACCTCAAATATACTTGTCTATAAATAATTCGTCCAAGATGAAAATTGCAACCATGCAATTTAATAATTAGAGAAACGAATTATTTAGTCAAATGAACATTTTTAAAATAATATTTTAACAAGTAGAATATTTGCGAAGTAAAACATTTGCGAAACGATTGTTTTTAAAATAATGTGTTTTAGAAATGAAAGTTTGTCAAATGATTAGTTTTTCTAACGTTGTTTTTAAAATGATAATTTGTCATACGTTTTTTGTCAAACAATAGTAAACCACTAAAAGTACTTCAACGAAATTTGACGTAATTTTACGGAGCCATGTAATGCTTCAACACGACTTAAATACACAACGCCGGCGCATGAGATAGAGCATACGTGTAGGTACTGTATTACATAATTAATATAGGTTTCATTGTTACCTAAACTAATATTTTAAATGTATGTAGCGGTAAGCGGCGCCGAGGGATTCTCACCACATCTTTTCCCAGGAGTAGTATAGTTCCTATAAAACTAGGCCTCAGAGAACTAACACACTGGAAATGAATATTAAGGAACTATATAACCGTAATCATGCTGTTCGGGTTTTCTCTTCTCTATTAAAGAGCTGAGATGGTTTAGGCCATAATTGACACACACTGGCAAAGTGCGGGTTGGTGGATCAGACATACCTTTAGAATTTGTAAAATACATAAAGTAGGCATACGATATGTGGGATTTCTCACGAATTTTTCCTTCACCATTAGCAGATGGTTAGTCACATGATTAGTACAACATATAAATTCTACAAAGTGAAATCCACATTGGTAGGTATTGCCGCTCAGAATCGAACTCGGACCACATGATTTTTATGCCGGTCACTTACTCAATCGGCAACCATCGCTTCTTACCTTGCGGTGCTTGCGGTTCTTATATCGCTTATATAAGCGTTAAATAATATTTTTCCCTTGTTTAATAAGTTAAACATAATAATTATTATGATGGCAATTTGAGTTCATAGACCGCCCATTTAGAATTTTTTCTTTTTCTTTGGCATAAAATGAAGCAAATGTTATAAATTTATAATTCCAAGTGTAATTAGTGATAGTGAAAATATAATGATAAAGAATACATATTCATTATTCAGTTACTGAAATTGCTTTTGTCTAAGTTACATAACAATTACCAAAAATTAGAATAAATTAACAAAAAAACATTAACACGTAACATCACAGTTACTGTGAGTGTAATGACATTTAATAGAGTACTTAATATTTCCTTTTTTTTTCGGTAATCATACAAATTTGTACATAGTACCAATAATTCTGTAATAATAAAAAAAAAATGTTCATACCGAATCATGTAACACTCGAGTAAATGGACCAAATTAATAGGTTCGTTCTCAGTGTGACATATTGTATGAGTAGGTATTTTATAGTTTTTTTTTATTGAAATAACTTCTTGCACAAATTATGTGACAAAAGGCGGGTTATTATATACGCATAAGGTTTGTTTTTACCCGACACCCAGGACGGGTATTGTTTTTACCCGACTCCCAGGACGGGTATTGTTTTTCGCGCATATCTTGTATGTTTGTAAATTTCTTTATTCCCACGTTTCTTCCAAACGGCTGGATGGATTTCGACAATTAATGTATCGTTAGATTCCTCTGAAAAACTCAAGTGTCCTTAGATAGGTATTAAAAAATAAAACACAAAACGGGGGACTTTTGACGCCATTTAGTAAGTAGTAATTTTTTTTTAACCAAACTTATCGCGTAATTTATCAAAATCAAATGGAGATTACACATATATCCATATTTAAATTTAATGGCACCAAATTGTAAGTAGTTAATTATTTTTAACGAATCCTAGCGAGTAGGATATCAAAATCAGGAGTAATAATTATTTACAACATCTTTCGGTCTTTTTAGTGCGTTGCTTATCTGTTGTTTTTTTGTAGTCGGGTTATTATAATTTTTTAATTATTTACTTGTTATACGCTAAAAACATCTAACTCTGTAAATAAAAAATCTCTTTAAAAATTCTTCTAATTGTCGTGTTGAAATATAACTCGACTGGTAATATTGAGTTTGAATGACAATACTATAGTTTGATATATTAGAGTTAATCATGGTCAAGAACTCAAGATGTATGTGTAAACAATTAAGCCAGGAGATGAATAATGAAACTGTTCAGTAGCTACTAATAATGGTAATAGTAGGTGTAATTTATCTATAATATGTATGTATTTACAAAAAAAAATAAAAAATGTATTTAAGTAGTATATCAGTTGTTTAGTACCCATAACACAAGCAAATATAATTGCTTACTTTGGGACTAGATGGCGCTGTGTGAATGTGGTAGAATATATATTATTATATTACTAATAAACTCAATTTTGGGGTTATGATGACTCCAAGCGAGTTTTGTAGTTTTTTATTCAATTATATGCATCAGAAGTTAACAATTTTACACCCAATGTAAAAGCTGGACATATTTATTAATATAACAGCCCAATAATAGTTTGACTCCACTTTAGTTTTTTTAATTATACTTCAGTCGACTTATAAAATATTTCCTAAACCTACTTCTCGCATAAGATATAATTATGTGATAATCTTATGACGTTGATGAAAATATTATTTATACGCATCAGGGACGTAGCATAAGCTGGCCGAAGGGATGTTTCAACCCAAACATTGCTCAGAACTAACCTTAGAATTCCATAACAACAAAAAATATAGAAAAGTATTAATAGTCAAATATTATTAGTAACAATTTAATCTTTCGGGACTTGTAGCGGCTTAGCGCTTCATACAGCTTTCTAACAGATCTTGTTAATAACTAGGATCTGTCTAAGTGTACTTATCTGATAAAACAAACCTGATGATCTGATGAAACAAACAAACTCTTCAGCTTTATAATATTAGTATTTTAGTATAGATGCGCCTATTATTTTTGCAAAGAAAATCAGATTAATAAGTTTATCATAAAATATAAGCTAACTACGACCTATGTATTTATTTAATTCATTGCAAATGACCGTTATTAAATTAATGAACAAAAACCGCAACATATAAAAGCACCCCTCCATTCAATCATGCCTACGGCTGCTGCAATCGATGGCATTGGAAAGGGACCGAGAGTGCCTACTGGACATCGAACAACTGCGCCATAAGTATATCTTAATATGAACCTATTACGCCAATAAATCTAATGGTGTTTTTAATCTTGCAACAAATTTTAGTTTTTATTTTATAGTAAAAATTTTAAACAAGCTTCCCTGGATACTGAAGGTCATGGTTTCAGCAAAAAATAAATCGATGATAAAGAAAATATACATTAGACTACATAATTTAACGACGTAAGTTTCCGGGCGTCATAGAATTTTGCAGAGATTATAATAGTTAAAATAACATAAACCGTGTTGGAGAAAGCAGGTATTCTTCTATAAAGCTAAAATCTAAATAAAAAAATCCTTTACAAGCTTAAATAAACACTGTCACTTAATTACAAATCACATAAACAAAACCGACGTAAAACTATTGACAACTAAATGCTGGTAATTAGTGGATTGCAACAAAACAATAAATAGGAAATATTTGAAGTGAAGTTACATTCGAAATCGTAATGTTATTGGCGCGAAACCGCGTTCGTAGTAAAAGTGTCGAAGCGCTGTGTATACGTCGCACCGCGCTCTTTCCCGAGTGTACACTGCGAGATGCAGCCGGCGACTCCAGCGAGCCTCTATAGCCGACGACGCATGGACAGTGAAGCCCGCCACTGCGTTTACCAAGAATTCGCTAAAGAAAATCAAGCGCTACGGACTATTATTTCCAATAGTTTGCACAGAACAAATTTATAATTCTCGAGCGATAAGTGCCTAGTTTTGAATATGTCTACATTTATTCTATTTTCATATTATTTCTATAGTTCCTGAATATTATATAACCAAAAGTTATGACTAGTGTTGGAAATGACCAGTGACTGAATCTGGTAGTCCTTTACGGTCAAATAACACAATATAATATTACAATCAGTGTGATTGATTACAGATACTTCAGTAAGTGTCCAAAATAACAAAAGCATTGAAACATGCGGGCATTGTCTCTCCTCCGCCCCCTCACACGATATGCTCATTCCCGCGCATTCTCATATACATTTTGCCATTTCGTTTCGTTTATTTTTCACAATAACCGGCTTAAGTTGAAATATCAAGACCCAAATTAAGTAAATAAAAAAAAAAATATATATTTTTATTAGTACTTATTTTTTGCATCTTAACTATAAATACCAATTAAAAATACATAAATATTTCTGTTCTACCTTTTGTTATACTTTATATGGTTCCCTTTTATGTGTGTGTCAAATACATGTCAAATAAATGTTTTTTCTTTCTTTCTTTTCTTTCAAATTAACATTTTATCGAAGTTTAGCTGGTTCCCGAAGATAAACAACATTATGGTACTGAGAATGTTCGCTACGATCATCAAGGTTAAGCAACGTTCGGCAAGGTCAGTCAATAATGGGTGACCGTTTGTGGCAATTTCATTCTCGAGCGTCTCCGTGTTTCGGAAGGCACGTAAAGCCGTTGGTCCCAGTTAACACTTAATGTGGTAGTCGTTAAGTCAAGTTGGAAGCCTAGGCGACTTAATAAAATTCCAATACTATGGTAAGCCCATACGATATGAAGAAGAGGAACAATAGAAACAATTCGTACTTGTATTATACTTTGATACAAACTTACCTTTTAGAACAAATTGAAAATTCAAAAATTGTATTCCAAACCAATAAGTAAGTACTATGATGATTACTCAAATATTGTTATGATTATGACTCGTCAATAAATCTTTGGCAGCACTTTGATATTGCTATTAAATACAATAATATGTATTAAAATAATTAACATAACAAATGGCTAAGTGATGCGTACCCAACTATGACGATAATTTATTAAAATAATCACTACGTTGTGAAACTAAAACGAAGTTATTATGAACCTACTATTCGTAAAGTTCATGTCTTTTACAAGTTATAGAATCTAAATAAATCAAATACGTCTATGCCTAAGATTTTTTTCAATAAATGTGATTGAACGATCGTCCTCGAATGTACGTATAATATAGTGGAGTGTAGAACAAATAAAGTGGGGAACTGACGGGCTTTTGTGTAGAACGTCCCCCTAGTCCCTGCGTACTGTTCAAAACGAACTAATAACTAACTACCCGTACAGCATTTGAAGTGCACGCTATTAAAAATACGTACAATAGAACTTGCCTTCTTTACAAGTTTCAGCCTAAATATTCGAAAGAATATGTGTTGAGTATTTAGATCCTATAACCTTAGCTATACTTAATTATGTAGTTTTTTATGATAGACTGTAAAGGTATGTGATTGATTAATGACATTTTATTAATTGTATTGTGTACAAAATGCATTCAACATTTTGTTTACAAGAGACAGTTAAAAAAAAATTATCTCTATTTGGAGCGTAAGAGATTCCAATTCCGATGAATAATATATCTTGAGCATTCAGAAAATATATTTTTCATTTAATTTTAAGGTCAAATGGTGTAAATAAATTTACATTATTTGTCTATATACTTACATACCGTTGCCTCTAAAGTCATAGAATATAAGATTACATACTCGGTGTTATTGAAAAACTAGTGCTGTGTAACAATTTTATGCAATAACAGTAACCGGAGATTACGGTAACATTATTTACGAGTAAAATAACACGTACATGATGTATAATGGCGTACCCACATATCTACATATATTGTGAAAAAACAATACCCGTCCTGACAGTCGGGTAAAAAATACTAGATCTTTGTGTTAATTTTTGTAATTTCATGTCATCTTAAAATTTTTAGGACTAATTTAATAATTAATCATTAATTAATAGATTGACACTCCAAGGGTCAAAGTAGTGACAAATTTCTTAAAATTTACCAAAGTTTAATAAAATATTGTTTATTTAAATATTGGTTTAAATATTAATTAAGATAAGAAATCAAGACTAACATCTTGATAACATCAAGATGTTAGTCTTGACGGGAGCTACCTTTGCAAATCTATCACAAATTCATTACATAATATTATAGAATATCCACACATTCATGTAATAATTAAAACAGAGAAATTAAGAGGTCTCTACCTACTCATTAACAAACAGTTGTCGGCGACGACGGTATTTTTAAAAGAAGCGCGTGTCAATACTAATTTTCAATAGAACGTTTGTGAAAGTAAGCAGCGTACTCCAATGCAGACATTTATGATATCATTTTTACGGTAGACGGACGGAGAAGTTAAAAGAAGCCCAAAGGCGGCTAATACAAGATAATTTATGTGTATTTAATAAAAGTTAGTATAATTATAATATTAGAGTTGGTATTAGAATATTATCAGTAATTGATAGAGTTGAAAAGGAATACAGCCACGACTAAATAACTAATATTTTTCTTTTAGGTTAGTAACTAAATTACGAGAGCATTTATGATAGATTCTATAAATACATTCACAAAATGGTAATGTAGCATTGTTCAAACATTCCCAGTTATCCCACAGGAGCCTACAGGCGCCATATCCACTTTTCCTCCTACGGTAAACAAGTTAGACAGGGCTGATTCATTTTGTATTGCGAACCAATTATTTATAATGCTTACAAACGAGTACCGCTATAAAAGGAACCCATACTAGATGTACTAAGATCAACTCTGTGTAATTGTTGGAAAAAAGTTGAAGCAAGCCAATTTGGTTGAGTTATTAGTTGTATAGCATTACCATTGTTTAAGAACATGTATCACCCGATTAGAGTCCCAGATTACTTAAAATGTAGTAGGTAGGTATAATGTTAATTTTGGTAATTTCGGTTATATCTCTTATTATAATCTCTAAGGCCCGCACCGGACAATATAATTTTATACACACGTCTATTGGTTGTTGAAACACTTCTCTCGTCTCCGCTTTGGCGAAGTCCCCGCGTTACTAATTGTTTATCATGTAAAGAACTGCGTACTCTCTCTCTCTGTGCGTGTTGTATGTTAATTTATGGGTTTGTATGTAAGATACGCGTTTTTCGAAATCTATTTCGAAAAATATCCCTGCCGTAGATTTAATTCACCTGGGCTAATTCACCTAGATCGAAAAGTATCTCTTTGAAAAATACGTCAGCGAGGTATAAATGACAGATTCTCTAAGAACGTGGCCAGGAGTGTTTAGTGCTGCAAACTCGCTTGAGTCAACGAAACGCCAAGTTTTTTTACGCGTTGAGTAAGAGGCTGGGAGCGCGACGGAACCGCCTCAAGTTCTCTGACCTTTTAAGGGATACGTCTCCGTACGTATAGCATACGGAGGATATATCAGAATACCATTCGATTTCTTTATATAATTGATGAATATAATTTGATAAATAATAATAATTAGGTTATTTTGACAAGATGAAGACAAGATACGCTTAGCACTCGTAAGGATGTTTCTTTCCCCAGAATGGGCATTGCGCATGCATAATGACTAAATCGTAAAAAAATTTGGGAGATCAACAATAGACAGACATGTGGTATTAAAAATTCTTCGATTTGTCGTTGAACATCAATAAATATTTAATTGTGAATTTATGAATATATATATTTATACAGATATTGTACTTGTATTTAAACTCGCAATTACCAATTAACATTTGCCCACTGATACGCGATTATTAATTACCTACTTTGTATCTTTTGACTTTTGACGTTACAGTAAAATTCGTAACCTACATAATTGTATTCGTTTTACCGAAACTAGGTTAACATTTTTACTATAGCACACAAAATACATAACCTTCGAAAAACGATTAACACATTATCCAATTACTATGTAGTATGTGCGCCGCAGTTTCATCTGCGACAACTAAACTATTGAGTTGTGCTGTAATGTTACATAAACGCGCTTCCCAATGCAAAAATATCATTTAAATGGGAGCAGGACCCTCTCTATGGGAATATATTCCGATCAAACAAGTAATATGCTAAAAAGGGCAAACTTAGAATATACAATACCATCTACCATGTATGACAAGATTGGAGAGAAGGTATTTGCGTTATCTTTGGCTACTCCAATGGAAAACAGACATGAAAATATTCAAACAAGAAAATTCTTCAGTTCTATGTTTAATCTTAGAAAAAAAAATAAGCAGATATTCGATTTAACGGAAACCCGGTACATGTTAGTGATGTGGAAAAGACGACACAACATAATGTTATATCGTATCGATGTTGCAAGACTTTTGAAGGAAACGACATGCTATAAGCCTCGATACTAATGAAGGTTGAACCAAGTAATGATATCCGCAAGATTGTTAGTCAACTACTATTAAGTATACCTATTAATTTACTGTTTAAGTTAGTGTAAAGTTGCCCTATCAATTAGCTATAATGCTATAGTTTGTCCCCCGGGAACAAATTAACGGGATGGCAAGTAGTAGGTAGGTATGTGTTTTTCCAAGATATTTAAACAGTAGGCTCAAGTTTCATCAAAAACCATTCAGTAGATTTTGGGAAAAGATTAAACAATCACCTCACAAACTTTCGCAATAATATTACTAGAAACCAACCACTAGATATTATATAAATATGATAAATTTAAGTAATATTATGAAACGGTACAAATGATAATCACCTCAGCTTTCCTGACCTCATTTTATAGTTCCGATTATGCAATAGCAAAGTTTTAGCTCATCAGTAGTTTGCTGTCACTAAATTGTATTAGGTATTTGACTTAACTGTATTGAATAATTAATTATAACTCTAATTGTAATAACTATAACTAACAGCGGACTAATTTTCGTATACTAGACATGTTTTATAGGAATTTAATACTCGTAGTCATAGCATCAAGCGATCGTTTTTGTAAAGTAGCAAAATACTTCACCGACTAAGTACAATCAGGGTTATTAACAATGCAAACCTGTGCAAAAAAATCTCTTTACAACAAAATCTCATGACACGTGCATTGAATTCTACCAATGTTATAATAAAATTATGTTTCAGCTCAAGTATCCATATTGTAGCAGTAAAAATTTCATATAAATTCTTTGCTTCCGCCGCGCGATCACAAAATATGCCTGCTCGATGGATGTACGATATACCTACTTTCGCAGACCACTACGACTCGAGGGTTTGACGAAATTTTAATGGCACAATGGCATTTTGATTTGCAAATAGTCCGTTCACTCGATACATCTGTTTATTGATCGATAACAACAACAGTTTTAAACTTGGTACCTCTGGAAAAGTCAACACTGCGCAATAAATTTGAATTTATCACGCAATGTTTTTTTTTTGAAATTGGTTGAAGACAATAACTTGATTATTAGATAGGACATTGAAGATAACAAATACCATTGATATTTTCTTCGTTATTTTCATAAAAATAATAATAATATTCGCGCAGTAGAATACGTTTCTATGCATTAAAACCGTGCTTCCCTTCTCTGAAGCACACAAAAGAGCATATTCCATGCATGCATTCACCCTGCACTGTAGAGCAGTCAGCCTTGAAGGCTAAACAAAAACAAAGGATTTTGTTTCAGATTTTCCAAACCATCAAATCATGAAAATCGCGGGCTTTTCACAACAAGTAAAGGAAAATTTACAGAATTTCAGAAATTATACTAGTCTTCTTTTTTTAACGTCAATAATAGTATTTACTGTCCTATTGAAATATGAAACATTGTTTACATAGCCGTTAGCGATATAATTATACGCGGAGACAAGACAGTCAATCTCTCATCCGGTAAGACGCTTACATAAATAATACATTGTTCGCGCCACATATCTACATCGCGTGTCAGCTCGCCGTTGAATTTTCACTGAAAACACAGAATAACGATCCAGCAATGCATGTTCGTCTTAGAAATTGGGTCGCATACCTTTGTGTAACGTCCCGAGAGCCGAGCGACCACAGCTATTGTGCACGATTTTTTTAAATATAAAATATCCAGGAATTTTGTAGAAGTACTATCCTGAACTTTGAAAACAATTTGAGTACCTGTAAAATTGAACGCAAGCATTTGAACCAATCCTCCAAAGTCGAAGGACACTAATGGTTACCATGGTTATGATTTAGGCCCAAAACAAACGACGGGGCACATCAGCAATCAGCAACCCATTAAGTCCCTATGCTGGGCTCGGGTCTTCTCTCCTCTGACTAGAGAGCTGAGAGGGTTTTGGCCATAATCCACTCACGCTGGCCTAGTGCGGGTTGGTGGATCAGACATACTCATAGAATTTCTTCTAGGGTATGTGGGTTTCCTCACGATGTTTTCCTTCACCGTTAGCAGATAGTAAGTCACTTGACTAGTACATACGAATTCCACAAAGTGGAATCCACATTGGTACCTACTGCCGGTCGGGATCGAACTCGGACCGCGTGATTTGCACGCCAGTCCCTTATCCATTCAGCCTCCATCGGTTTTTTTTAAACGTGTTAACGACGGGGCGGCGCGGCCAAATACACCGCGCCGCGCCGCACACCGCGGTCAGCCGCAGACGCTGGCAGTGCGGTCTTTTTACCGGTCGTGTGCGTAAGCAGATAGGATCATTTGTTCTATAGTTTGCGGTAAAAATGATGTCATCATTCATCTTTATTTTATTTTGTAATTCTTTTATCAAGTAAAGGAATTAAGTTTAGAATATTAATTTTAAATAAACTGCCTCAATGGCGACGCAATGCGCAACAGTACCAGGTCGGACAGTCGGCAGAAACAGTATTAGCTTTTTTCAGTCTTGCAAATCTCAATATAAATCCAGAGTTTGAGAATATGCCCGGATAGTGGCAATGGGTTCACCTTCTAGTTACAAATAATCGACTCGAATCCTGCAGAACTTACAAATAATAGCCTAAAGGGCCTACCCCTTTAGGGATAAGAGCGTTAATATATAACGTGTATGTTTTAAATAATAACTTATAAAAAAACCAGTTAAGAGTATGTCGAATCATGCTCAATGTAAGGTTCCGCAGCAAAAGACAGTATTTTAACTCAAAAACGGTACATCCGTTCATGTAAAAAATAATTTTAGTTATATTTTAGTAAATAGAGGGGGGAGCACAATTTATGCTACATGCGGAGAGTTCATTATGTGCCACATTGAATTATGTGCAACACATATGTTCCAGAGAGGAGACCCGAGCCCAGCAGTGGGACTTAATGGGTTGCTGATGATGATGATATGTTCCAGAAAAAAATTTTTTTTTTCAGCTTCTGTTACATGTAGGTATGGAGTGCCCCGTTAAACATTTTTATTTTTAATATTGAACTATCGAACCTAGTAGCAGCCCACACAAGACACTTATTCTCCAAATTTGATCAACATACATTGAGTAGTTTTTGAGTAAAATGCCTGTGATATACGGACGGACGGACATGACGAAACTATAAGGATTCCGTTTTTGCCATTTTGGCTAGGGAACCCTAAAAAGAACATGGCGTACAATTTTTATGCAACACATTTGTCTCAAATATCTGTCCTTATAGGCGACAAGTTTGTTGGGAAAGCGCGTATTAAAATTACATGTTTCTTTTTGGACCAAAATAAATTTTTATAGGTAACATTTAGTAAAAACACAAACTACAAAAATATATAAACATGGCACAGTTAACAGTGTGAGATAATAAATAAGAAGAAAAGGAAACGCATCACTTACGATGTATAATTTAATTTTAAATTTTCTTCAACAAGCCCGTATCTAGATTATACACTAACATAAACAACCCAATTTCAATACTGTGAACGTATCGAACACACAATCGGAAGCAATAGTCGAGTTTCAGGTACCCTACTTTCATTAGGCTGCCAACAATACGAATCTTGGTATTGAAAGCTATCGGCTATGGAGTGTCTGAATCAGGCACACGTCACAACGAACAACGTGTGGACCCGAGCTACTAGGGGACACATACAACTTAGCACACAATAGTGCATACAACTTGGTCGTAGAAAATCACACACCTTGTATTGCCTACTGTCAAGCGTAACTTCAAGTAGGACAAATGCGGCGGCATTTCCGAGCGTACTATGTGTACCTACTATATACAGGTATTGTTTGCGTAGCCTTGTTTTTCGATAACTTGTTACGATTGTATTGATTTTGGCAAATTGATACTAAATATATATTGAGCATATCATTATCGAAATACCACTGACACAAATAAACTAAAAAATTAAAAGTACTCTCTTCCATAAATCAGTTATACTTTACTAGTAAATATATGTATATAGGGTAAATATTCATAGAACCGACGACCTGAAAAAGGTCGCCGGGTCTGACTGGATGCGGAAGACGGAGGACCGAGTGTTGGGAGAGGCCTATGTCCAACAGTGGACTGCAATAGGCTGAAATGATGATGATGATGTTGAAATATTCATTGGAGCGAAGTAGATTCTAGTCAATCAATTAAAACTGCGGCTCTAGGGCTAGACTATTTCTACAAACAAAAAATAGCAGTTTCGTAAAATATGCTTAGTTGCATCCTCGGTATAACGTCTACACTCTTAATTTCGTTTCACAGAAATTACACGACGCGTTCAAAGAAATTAGCTTAAGTGTACTGTAGTAAACCTAGCGATCATATTGCAAATATAATGAGCTGCACCTGACTTTTCAGTTAAAATAGCTTATAGCTGGAGTGACAGGAAAATATTGTAAATTGATGTGATTTACAAATACTTGTTTACGGTTCAAGTATTTAATTTAAAATAATGATTACTGTTTTATAATCATCACCACCCCATTAATGTCCCACTGGTGGTCTCGAGTCTCCTCTCCTCTATCTAGAGAGTTAAGAGGGTGTTGGCCATAATCCACACGATGTTTTTTTCACTGCTAGCAGATGGTAAGTCACATGAATAGCAAGTACATATTATTATAAAGTACACAAAGTGAAATTCACATTGGCACTGTCGGTCGGAATCGAACACGGACTGCATATTGTGCATACATTGATGTGACTTTACTACAAATCCCTGTTTAATGGTTCAAGTATTTAATTAAAAACTTATAACACCTCTTTTTGCGTCGGGGGTTTAAAGTAATGATTACTGTTATAATTATACTTGATAATAAAAACGTAGAGCAAATAAATCGGCAATCCGTAAAAACCAGTCCCCTGTAGTGGCAAAATAAATGTTAAAATAATGCGATAATACCAAGTAGGTACCTAACATAGCTCTAGTGGCAATGAGGCGTTATGCTATGTCAAGTACATATATTTTAAAGTAAGACAAAAGTTCAATTCTGTTTTGTATTTATACAATAGAATGTGTGCAACATTATGACGTAAGTAGCTACGGTTAATCATGTTAAAACACTTTAAAAGTAAATTATTACTTAAGCTGCTTGAACAAATCAATTATATCAAAAATAACCGTAAAGTAAGAGCCACACATAATGTAATTTTGGCAACTACAAGTAGAAAGATGAATTGTTTTCACAAGATTCGTTTGTTCTGCTTACGAACGGCAATAAAATTCATAATAACATGTTTTTGTAATCACCTATCAAAATGATTAGATCTAGAATTCAAATAAATTCCTTAATGATCATCGCGCAAGCTGCATACCAGAATTAGTGTGCGTGCGCTGACAGTAGAGTGTCTTCATGCATTACTGAGCCGTCATACTCTTGGACAAATAATTTAGTGACAAATAAAAGATATTCTAATCAAAAAACATTTAGTATAGTCTTCGCATGTTTAGGCATTTAAAATTGTTTGACTGACACCTAGACAAGCGAGGAGACATGCATTATTTATTAGCATTTTCAGGTAAGAAGATAGAATATTAGATGTCATTAAATTACTTATTAATTTACTTTTTACAATAATACGCATTAATCAAAAAGAGAGTTAATAGGGGTTTATATATTTTTATTAAGCATAATTAGAACAAAATAATAATATATAATTTACATAAATTACTACAAAAGAATAAGTAATGTTTCTACAAATAAAAATAGTTTAATGAATTTCTTCGACGAATTTTTAAATAATGATTTGACCAAGCATGTTCGTTTTTAAGAAACTTTTTCAACATAACTAATACACAGGCTACCTGAAGGCCAAATAATTATAACCTATAAATATCGTACTCAATACTATACAATTATCCCATTCGTGATTCCTGCAAATGATTATTGATCTCCAGAACTTTAGAAAAACTGTATTCTGGTTGTAAAGCATTTTGTCTCTTAGGCGGACAACTTAAGATACATGGGGATATTAGTATATGGAGATGAGGAAAACCATTTGGGACCTTCACCCAACAGTAGAACATATATATTAAGTAAAAAAGGTAACAATGCTAATTGTTTATGTAATTAATACTTTCTAGGGTTTATCCAGTATATTTGGTGGTTTGGCGTGTTGATAAAAATGGCATTGCATATTGTTCTTGGTATTAAAAGTCAACTTTGATTCACAAAGTCGACTTTCAAAACCAAGGATTTTCTATATTCAATCAAGCCGATTTATAATCGTTAAATGAATTATACAACAGCAAGATTAAAGATATATTCATCAAAATTCGTGAATGTAGCATAAAAAGTCCATAGATTATTAAAATAGTATTCTAGTTGCTAGGATGGAATCTACATAAACTTACTAACTTTTATTTATAAAAAAAATCGTTTGAGGCGTGGTCCGCGGATGTCGGGACTGTTAATGGGTGAAGCGATGACGATCAACAGCGACATCGCACGACTGACTATTATCGACCCCTGCTGTCTGTCAATTGGCTCCACAGCCTATCCTAATTGCTTAGATTAATATTTTTTATTTATAAGTTAGAATAATTTTATTACATATTTAAAACTAAATAAAAACTATCTACTTACACATCTACAAGTACTATTTGTAAGGCTATAAAAAAATGGTAATGTGGGCTAGCAGCATTGCCACGCTGGATGGCAATGCTGATTCTCTGTGCGAGATAAAAACCAGCCCTCTGGTCACGTGAAGTGTCGATTAACCGCGTCGCTAGTTCATTATAAACGCGGAGGACATTCTGACCCCATGAACCTAATGTTTCGACACCATACGGCTCAAACAAGTATTTATCAGTTAAATTACTGTATTTGCCTAGATTGTGTAAAAACTTTCATACCTTTTAATTGTTTTTTTTAAATATTTTGCATCAAATACTTTAATCTCTGCATCGCCTAAAGATAACGTAAATTTTAATATCAAAAGCAGCCACATACCTAAGGTCTTGCAGCAGTGCTTCTCCTTGCGCGATAGTGGCGCCGCACGCTTCAAGGCTGGCGGCGCGGTGTTGCGCGCACTGCTCTAACGCTCGTCTCGCGGCCTCAGGCGTGTCGTCGGCTGCACACACACCGCCGCCGCTACGGAGCGTCTCAAGCCATTGTAGAAGCTAAGAATATTACATACGCATGAATTTATTATACCTTACCTAGATAAATTCGGACATACTCTGCTGTGACTCAAGCGATACAGCATCATGATTTTTTTCAAGAATACGTTATGTATAGTCACATAATAATATATTAGGGGCCGAACTTATTGCCATGAACTGGGTACATTACCGTCAATATGTTTTTTCCCAACATATTAACCCCGGGACCTCTTGTAGCAATCAAATAACCGTGCGGAACTAAGGCAGTATTGTGACTCAGTTCAATATTTATCATTTTTACGGAACGAGTTCCCTCCCACATCCATCAATGTCACTCCTGTAACCAGGATTAACAATAATGAACCCAAGCAAACACTGTCACTCGGCAGTATAAGAGAAAACCTAACCTGCTGTTTTAGAACTACCAGCACATTGAACCAGAAGTAACATTTATAATGATAAAATGTCAAAAGCTTATAATGAATAGGGGCATATGAAAGATCCTGATGGAGAGTTTTTTCCCATAGTTAGACTGCATAATTAACATAAAAAGAAATTCTGCTGACTTCAATGTTATTCATGTGCAATAGATAATTAATTATTATAATGTATTATCATCATCGTCGTTATCATTTCAGCCGTAGGACCTTCTGGAGCCTGCTATGGTTGTATGCGGTTTGCACCCAGCGCGATCCCGCACTTGGATTAGATCATCCTACGCTGGACGTTTTACGCTACACTTGCTGTTGTGTGGTCTGCACGTCTACTCAGACTTACAATTATGGATCTTTAACAAATATTGCATTACAAAAATATGTAATATACCTCTTTTTCGTGTGTATATAAAAGGACAGCGAGGTCTAACCGACGCCGTCGTCGGTCCACTCTTGCCGCGAACGCAGCGACATGCACCTCCAAGTCTCGTGCGACGCCCAGCACCTCCTCGGGATCACATTCACCAGACCGAGCCAATTCTTCGGCGCCCGCGAGTAACTTCTCCGCGTTCGTGTATGTATTCTATGGAATAAATATTGATTAGTAAAATATACTACAGCTCATGTATATCTGAAAAGGTTCCTCTCCTCTATCTAGAGAGCTGGGGTCCAAGTATGCTAACACAATGGTAAGCCGATGGTTTCATTCGACAGCTGTGATTGGCTTACTAAGTCAATCTCACCATATTGCCGGGCTGTGATTGGTCGATATTAGTCCATTGGTCTGCCATCGACGTGAGTAATAGAACAGAATCGGCCCCCTGAGAATTGAACACTTACACAGAGAGAAATACTTACTTGTGCAACGTTTTCAAAATGTTCGTGTGATTTCTGATATACTCTAGCTTTATGGAGATTCCTTCCTATTCCAGTATTCTTCTGTAAGAACACTTCGCCATGATTCGCCAACCAGTCCAGTACCTAAAACAAATAAAAACAAAGAAATTGGCAACTAGTACCTAAGTAATAACTGAAACATTTATCTAGGTACAACTATTACGCAGGAATTATATGTAAACAAACATTTTATTTATACTACAGGCATAATTCTGTTTAAATAATAATTAATTCACTACAGCACATGTGAGTAACTCAGCAAGGGACTTATCCATCTTTAAATTATTTTATTTTGATACCTACCGTGTTTGTAATAAACAGGCTTACAGGGTATGATGATAATAATCCTAATTAAATACTAAGGAGTCCTGTCAATGAAGAAATATCCCAGTTCTAAATTCTACGTTATTTTTGACATCTTGATCCCAATCTAATACCATTAGGCTAAAGGATGTGGGTCCATAGGTCATCATCATTCAACAAACCCTATACCAACCCGTCTGGCCAGCGTGGTATAGTAGGTTAAATTCCCTCCACAATCTTTGGAGGAAACCCGTGCCCAATGGAGAGACGTTTGTGGGTTGAGATGATTGATCATATGATGATGATTTAAAATATGAGCGCAATCACTAAATCAATAATCGCGAATATGCCTTATAGCCGATGTTGTTACCAAAAACCCGGTATATGGACCCATTTCCTGCAAGAAACTATACCCACCAGCGCAGATAGGCATGACGTCAATTGACACAACATGACTGCTCACTCAAGAACGTTTTTGGTCATTAAATAAAATTTGTCTGAAACACGTTAGTATTATTTGGATCTCGGGCCTCCTTACACGACGTAACTTTCTCTTTAATAATATTACTGTAACTATGATACGCTGTTTCAACGAGTCAACCATTACTGATCTACTCATATAGACAACGGCGGATGTTTTAAGTTTTACATAAACACACTTAGCTTTGGTATAATAAAAATATTTTATAACTAAGGCGATATTTGCATTCAGATAATTATATAAACTTTTCAGCTGTTTACTAGATGAAAAGATTGTTTTTATGATTACCATTTCATCCATAACATATGAGATCAAATGAAAAACTAGTTGAATAATTTTTGTCAATAATAATAGGTCTCGACTGTTAAGAATGTGCAGTACAAGAATAACAGCATTTTATATTTCTGGATTTATTACCGGGGTGCGCGACAGCAAAGACAGTCTTATGCTATTCACGTATATCTCGATGTGTATATGGTATTCCGTATTCCCTCACAGCATGCCAACGGCTGCATGGATTTCGAGAACTGAGGTGTATATTTACTTTTTTCCATAATATAATTGTAGAAATGCTAGCAATGTACTAACCTGCCTACAATCTTCTTTATACAAAAGCAAGGCGAGCCTCTGATGTAGCTTGAGTCTGGCCTGGTGGTACCGCGCCTCCAACGCGCGGTGATGACCCAGGATCTGATGGATGACGGCCAACACGTGGTTCGCACCGGAGCTGTAATCTGCGGCAGGGTCACCTCCGCTACTACCTGCGCTACTCACGGTGCCGTCGTTCTACAATCAAAGAGAACATCATTTAGAGAAGTGACTTGAAACGTAAGTATTACTAGTTTTGCCGTTAAAAAAGACTGAATAGGAAGCAAAAACAGTTTTGCCGTTTCAAAAAGACTGATTAGGGGGCAGTTAGAACTTGTTGGAGTCTACAACAATTATGCCGCAATATGCAACAACGCAACATTCGTCTGACCTGACGCGCGTATACAGTAGAGTTAGCAATATCGCACTACGGCACTACGTGTAAAATGACTAGTAGAAATATATAGTAATAGACTCTTTATTGCTCTACTAACTATTTAAAATTATGCCAAATGCAAGAGTAGAACCCCCGATTTTCATTTAAAAATATTTAAAATCGCCATAACTCCATTTCTAAGGTGATATGGCGATTTTAAATATTTGTATAAATGTCCTAATAATAAGTTTTAATTGCCGAGTAATTATTTAATTTTGGTGACAGATCTACTATTTAAGGCACACATATTATTTATTAGGTAATTGAAAACACAATTATTTTGTGATCGATAATATCATTGTACTCAAATTAAGGAACCATACTAGTTAACTAAGAGAGACAGATTTAGATTCGAGATCAACACATTCACTTTCAAATTTCTTTGTTGAAAAGTATCCGAAAAGCAAGTCGAAAATCGTACGTAAAATATGTCTCTATAGATGTTAAACGCCGTATAAAATCTTTTGTGTAATTGAATAGCGGCAAAGATCGCGTAAAAATTTTACCTATTTTCAAAATAGTACTTTCAGTCTTTCTTAGTAACAAAACAAAAAGTGTATAGGTAATATATTACAAAACAAGTATATACAAAAGGCAATAGATACAAAAGAAGTGTGTCGAAACTTACCATGTCAGCCGGATCAGTTTGATGGCACACTTGAACTAAATGATCGAGTTGATATAAGAGCTTTTTACTTGTGGAATGGACCTGCAACAAAATAATTATTTATATAATAATAATTTATTTATTATAAAACCCATACATTCAATTATATTGAATTAAATTATTAATTTATTTTATTATATTAAATGTTGTTTATCACACTTTTTCCTACGTTCTATTAAGGTGATTGATTGCTTATTAATTTTTTTATAAAACGGGTCTACATCACATATTATAAGGAATAGTAAATACCTTATTTATTTATAAAAGAGTGGCAAAACAAATATATGAGGCGAATGTGAAAGGAAACGTTGGAAGGGTAAGACCTAGAAGAACGTACCATGACCAAATAGGTGACGTTCTAGAAGGGACAGATCAGGAGTACCCTCAACCGGCGAGAATGCATGAAAAGACTGATGAATGTTGAAGAAGCCAAAGATGTGTGTCAGAATCGTAGCAAGTGGAAGGAAATGGTCTCTGCCTACCCCTCTGTTGGGAAAGAGGCGTGATCTATATGTATGTATGTATTTTAATATGTGTACAAGTCGTGAAAGTTTAAAAGTTTTGATTGATTTCTTAGTGCCCGTTGGGGGCTGTCGCTGGGTGGGTCGTTGATGTCGTATAAGGAACCTACGGCCCACTTGTTATGGCGACATTTACCACTACAATGCAAAGATTTCTTCAGTTTGCATACAGAGCATGGAAGTATATTTAAAGAATAGCTTATATCTATCTAGATATATATCTGGTATTTCGTTCGCTTAAAATTCGGTATTTAGACTATCTTAAATTAATAAATGCAAATCTTGAAATTCCTGGTATATTTATTACAAGGGTTGAGTTTTATGTCCACATCTAATGTCTTAAATTTCAAAATGGATAACATTTTCGTAATTAATCATATTGATTTATAGTATTTGACATCCCTATCAGATTTCTAAATGAGTACTTCTTAGTTATGAAGTTACACATTTACTGACTGAAGTGCTATTTGTATGATTCGTTTATAAATGAACAGGTCTTTCTTGCTTTTTGCTTAACACAATCATGTACTCGCAGTGGGATAGTTTAAGAGGAGAAACACCGTTGGTCTATTTGAAACCTTCTAATAATACTCAGAGGCTCAAAATTCCCAGTGAAAAAAAACTCAACTTACATCTGTTTGTGAACTGCAAAGTTTTTAATTAAATAGACTATTCAATACCGTTAAAGGATTGAATTTTGAAAAATTCATCTTGGATACTTAACGAATATATCTCTAAACTTTTATATCTAAATGTTTTTATTTTATATACACATTTTTAATGTGACGTTATTGGCTAAGCAGGATTTACCTCAGTATAGGCCTGACACATATGCTCGTATAGCTGGCGGTGTCTTTGTGCGTGTTGTTCGAGCGCGCGTGGATCGTTACACGGCGCCCCTCCCTGGCCGGTGGCCAGTTGCAGCGCGACTGCGCACTGGGCGCCCCATCCACCCACCGCTGAGACATACGCCTCAGCTTTGTGATGGAATACCACGGAGAGGGACAGCACTGCTGAACGCTCCTCCAAACCTGATCAATTACAATAATTATGTTAATTATTGAACAGACATTTAGCTTATTCTAGATGGATTCTGTATCAAATATCTTCGGCGGGCCTTATATCTAAAATAGTGGATTTCTAATTATTCACATCCAATGTTGTCCATTCAATAGACCCGTGATATTGACAAAAATTAAATTAAAGAAGAAAAGGCTGAAGGTTTAAGAAAACATGATAGAGAATAAATAAAGAACAAGAAGATAACCACAGTTTAGACAAATATAAATAAACAGAAACCTAAATAAAAAGTTAAAAGGAAACAGATCAACAAGTGGAGGGAGTGAAAAAATTCTTGTTGACAGACAGACAATAATTCTAAAAATTGTTGATTTGGTTTCTGTGGCTCTAAAAGAGACCACCTTCATTATTTTTTCTCCAATATCTTAAATGTACAAACATTAACCCTTTACAATTTTATTATTATCATGTATTAATTGTAATTGTGATGATAATAAATGTATAGATACATTTAGTATCATCACAGAAACAATAAAACGATATTTATAACTAGCACGCTTTTTTTCTAATCACCAAAAAGTAATGATTTATTTAGACTGGCCTGTTGGTCTAGTGGTTAGTTACCCTGACTGCTAAGCCGGAGGTCGTGGGTTCGATCCCCACCCAGGACAATTCTTTGTGTGATGAGCATAAAGGTTTGTTCTGTGTCTGGGTGTAATTTATCTATAATATGTATGTATTTACAAAAAAAAATGTATTTAAGTAGTATATCAGTTGTTTAGTACCCATAACACAAGCAAATACAATTGCTTACTTTGGGACTAGATGGCGCTGTGTGAATGAAGTAGAATATTATTATTATATATTATTATTATTTCTTATATTTTACACACGTTTCACCTAATTCAAAAAAGTATAATAAACACATTTATAAAACATAGCTCCAATAAAATAATAAAAATTCTTAATTAATATGACACCAAATTCGACTCTATTAGTATATACGCTCTTAAGAGTATTGAATAAATTTTTCGGTAAAAAGACAGTGTTTCAAAGCCATGCTGTGATTACCTATTTCTGAAAAACTATAACAAAGATTTCCGTTTATATATACTGCCGTATAGAACTGTCACATCACCAATTATAAACAATATTTAAACATACAATATTGTGTGTTTTTGAATGGTAATATTAATATACGTAGGTTACCAACCAGCAGAGAGTTGTTTGTAAGCTCGCTCGAGGCGATGAGCGAGGGATGAGATCTCTGCTTCTGCGTAGTGCCGCTTATCGGCGAGGCGTCGCGCCGCCGTCGTCACGCGTGCCACACTGGGCCGACCACCCCCCGTGCATGCTGCTGCGAATCTGTACAACACACGCACATTAATATGACCCTTAGTTCAACATAACAACAAGTTTAAATTTATAAAATACCGGCCAAGTGCGAGTCAGACTCGCGCACCGAGGGTTCCGTACGGTTATGCAATTTTTTGTGATTAAAATGTAAGAAATTATTAGGTAACGGGAAAGCTATAACTTAGAATAAATATTTACGTAAAGGTAGGTAGGTGCACCCATTTTATGTAACGTCAGTTCGGAATAAACTCTCACTCTTACTAAATTTTTAGGCATATCCCCTTCCAATGTAGTACTAATTATTCAATAATATAACTACAAGAGTAAGGTTTTCGGAGTTTTTCCTTTACTTGTATAAGTTGATATAGCTTCTTGCCAAATTTCATGATTCTAGGTCAAAGGAAAATACCCTATAAGTTTTAAGTTTTTTGATCGTCAAAATTTGCATTTTCAAAAGTCGAATTTCAAGTCATTTTTATTGAGATTTGTTCGAATTATTTATTTATGGAATACACTATGATCTATATCAGCATGAAATACAAATATGTAATTATAATAATGACTTATAAATATAAAAAAGTTACCTGGCATGCTCTTCCTGTAGTCGTTTCGCAGCCGCACACGAACGTCCTATCTCCACGTAAGTCGCTAGGAATGCGGTACGATGATTCACTATCCACTCCAGCATCTGATACATTAAAATATTGATATTAAACTCAGGACTAAATACAATTACTACACATATGAGGCAATGCATAACAGTGTTTTGTCTTATCGAGAAATATTGACGATTAAAGTTGAATCGTATGTGACTAATGATAATATAAAAATTGTAATATATATTATATACCTTTTCGCAGTCCTGTTCGAAGAGACGCAATTGGAAGCACTGATCGAGCTGCATCTTTTTGTGTTGCCACAGTTTGTGCGCATGCGCGTGTGCTGAACGCACAGCGGACAGTTGTGCGCGCACTGCGCCAGGTGAGCCGCAGTGGAAGGCGGCCTCGCCGCCGCTGCCGCTGGCCTCTGAGCATGCAACGTCAGCAGCCTCCAGCCGCTGAAGAACGCGCTCACCTGAAACAACATTATTATTTCTTAATAATAACAAACTACACTCTGAAACCAATTTCAATACAGTTGGAGGCCATTCTAAAGAAGATTATGCGTAATCACAAATACCAGGACCCACGACAACTCCATCCAATAGGCCTACAAAAGAACCGTTTAACTGACAAAGGCACCAAGGTTGTAGGCATGTATGCACATTGAATAAGTGTTGCAACTAAGTGCAACCAGAATAAATTAAACCCAAGGCACCGGTTATGTGTAATAGACATCATCCTTCGCTTTATGTCTAATCATCAAAATTAGTACTCAATTATAACTAAGCTGCATGTTTGAAAAAAAAAATTTAAATTTCTATTATTTAAAAAAAAATTAATTATCATTGGTCATACACTTACAATAGAAAAATCTTATTGTAGTTTGAATTAAATGCAGAAATTCTAAGTTAAAAAAATGTATGTGGGTGTGTTAAATTAGGTGACCCCTATGTTCAGCAGTGGACATCATTATAATGATGGTGATGATGAATCAAATATTTATTTTATTTGTTTTCTTTCATTACAATATAATTAAATAAACAAAAACAATTTAATTTTGTTATGACCTTGCACATTGTGTGTATAATTATAACGTGTAGGTCAAAATAAAAAGATGCATACCACATTGGTCAGTAGGTTGTTCACAACACCACAAACAATCGAAACACATAACTGACAATAAGGTTGATAACACTCGAGCCTTCAGCGTTGTACAACGCTAGCTGGCGGCATACCAACACTGAAACTTCGGGTTATACAACAGTTTGACCGCTTCGACTACCTGCACCCGTGGCCATTCAACCGTGACAATAAACGTAATACGATTCCTAAATAAAAAAATATCTGAATCCGCGGATTAACGTTTTCTAATAGACTTCATCATCAATAATTTTATTGGCAAACAAATAATCAGTTCAAATGTTTAAAACTGGACTATTTCAATTTGATATAATAACTTCACAATCACGCTACTTGTTAGAGTAGACGTACACGATAGTATCATACTTGGTTATAAAAAGACTTACGCGCGAGCGCGACGTGAAATTTAGAACATTTAAATTTGTTACCAACTAAAAGCAGTGTGACAGTGAGTTCTATTTTTAAATACCTTGTGCTTCAAGCTCGTCGACAGGGACCTTAGCGAGCCGCTTGCTAATATCCGCATGCGCGTCAATAGCTCTTCTCGCCCCCGTGACGTCATCCGCAAAATCTGCCCGCGCGACATCCTCTTGAAGATCATCGAGTCGGTCAAGTAGTTCACCGGCTTGCCACATTAGCTCTTCTAAAGCCTATAAAATATTCCATTTTTAGACGTAATATTGCATAAAACAATATAATAGCATAACACGTAATTATGATGTGGTTCTATGCACATGTAAAACAGTCACCTTAGTGCATATGCAGCTATGTAGTTTTATTCGACTACTTCCCTCGCTGAATAAGGGTATCCAACTAACAATGGTCCGTATTCATTGTTTACGTCCCGCCTTACTTAGTAACGAAGAGTGGTGGTGATTGGAATGGACAGTAACTACTTTTTACCAACTAGACGTCTGCATTAATTTCCTACAAAAAGGTATGTGGACTGTTTCGCTACACCAATAAAGTTATTGTAAGCTGGTTGGGCACGCATATATGCTTATAATAAAAGTATAAAAATGCAAACTACTTTATTGTTATACGTCGCGAATACTTCGAGGAAACTATGTTATTATAATTTGTCTGTTAACCCACACGCACGAAAACGGTTTCACTGACACGATGACGATGACGTAATTTCATAATAGTAACTGCACAAACGAATGACATATTATGCGGAATCAAGGTGCGTGTATATAAAGCATGGCACGTGAGTACATCACCTCGCGTTACTCACTATCTTACACATATTTCCTGCAATAACAAGGTTTACACTTCCGAAAACTGTATAAATAGCTTACCAATCTAAGGTCTATCCACTGCGCATGGTCATACTGTAATGTACCATCTAGGTCAGGTGTTAGTTGCGAACTATCTATCACTTTAGGCAGTGCTTCTAAGCTAATCATGGTCGTCTGAAAAAGAATTTTAGACACACGTAATAATTGTAAAATAAAATAATTTTAGTAACATGTTACGATAGATAAGAAAAAAACTCACCTCAAACTTGTACTTATGTGCTCCTATTGTTGTGCGTTGCTTTTGCCAAAAATTGTCAGGTTTAACTACTAGTGCCTGATGGACGGATGCAGGGAAGTGTTCTTGCAGAACTTTTAGTATTGGTTTAATCGCAGCCCATGCTGAACCTCTCATATCAATCAATATTGTGAATCCATGTGATCTAACTGATTCACTAAAACAACAAAGAAAACCATTACAACGTGTCCTTACACCTTATGAACCATAACTTGGAAGTTAAATTCTAGATAATATTTATCGATAGTAATAATTATATAATAATATTTCACCACATTCACACAGCGCCATCTAGTCCCAAATTAAGCAATTATATTTGTTTGTGTTATGGGTACTCAACAACTACGACTAGTACGACAATCTATACTTAGTACAAAGGAATCCACTAGGAAGAAATTTTTCGAAATACAACCACTAAAGGGGTGAAACGGGGGATCAAAGTTTGTATCGAGAAATTATATTGAAATGTCTTTTTACATCGAAACTTTGCACATGTGCTCAAAAATACAAAAAAATAATACATAAGTTTCTTGCCTTTCAAAAATTCAACCCCAAAAAGAATGAGATTATGATTATGATATTTGAAATGTAAAGTGGTCGTCATTTTATAGGTTTATAAGGACGGGTTTATAAGCAATTATTTTTTAAGAAGTTGAGTGACGTGAAGTTTGTGAGTTAATGGGTACTTTTTGATATTTGGAAAATCTACCCTAATGGTGAAATTAACTAAAATTGATATGGCTGTCATTTTCCAGGTTTTGATTTTGATATAAAATGAAATTCAACCACTGTTGTGGCGTGATACCTGGCAAAGATTTGCACTTAAAACAAAGTACAAATAATTGGCGGCAAAAGCTAGTGCGAAGTAAATACTCCATAACTATAAGCGCTGGACAGAGTTCTTTCTAAGTACACTTGGAGTATTACGGAGTAATACAGAGCAGTAGGACATTGTTTAATGTTTATGTTGACACAAGTTTAATGAGCTATTCATTAGCACATACCCCGACACTATAATATCTACTTCGTGTTAACGTACAATTTATTTTAACAAATCAATATACACTGTAAACTAATTACATACAAGAAATAGGTATAGATTTTTGAAATACTCAAATTAAAACTGATTCTAACAAAGTTGCAAATTTCCGTGCGCGCCGCGTAGAGCTGTGTCGTAATTAGAAATCCTAAATGGTACCAAGTTTAGATATTTACGAAATAAAATCAGAATCAATGGTCAGTTGCACCAATTAATATTGGAGTTTATCAATAAGTTAAAATTGACTCAATAATGTTAGGTGAAAAAATTTTTCGTGTGCATATTTTTTACAAATGCTGTTTTATCAATGCAGATTCTCAAATAAATTGTAATGAAAAAAGATTTTTTAGTATGACATAAGTATTTTACCATGGTATACTGATTAAATAGTGCAGCAAACGCCTATAGTCATCTGGCGCGACTCTGTCTCTCCTTGAGTTTGCTGGGAACCATATGATAGGTCCCCCACGGCGGTCGCGGCCGCCAGTTAGGGCTGCCACCCGCTCCTGGAGTAGCGGGAGAACGTCCAGGGCACGCGCTCCGGCCTCCATCGCTGCCCCTACTTAGTGACCACTCTGGAGAAGCCTAAACAAACAAATATTTATTATTATAACATAAAAAATTGCTGGACGTAATCATCTATACTAATATTAATCTTTTTTTTTTTTTTTGAAAAAAGACAACGCCCGCACTAGAGAACAAGCCCTGTGTCGCGGGGAGCTTTACAAACATGAAACTAACGGACACAAAGTACACCCAGACTAGAAACAAATATCTATGAATCACACAAATATTTGTCTCGTGTGGGAATCGAACCCACTTCACCCAGCACGGCGATGTAGTGGCGACCACTGACCACTGCGCCACGGTGACAGTCAAAAATTATAAAGCTGAAGAGTTTGTATGCTTGGTGGAACGCGCTAATCTCAGGAAGTACTGGTCAGAATTCAATTTTTTTTTAGTATTGGATAACCCGTTAATCGAGGAAGGAAGACTATAGGCATATATCATCACGTTACAATTAACAGGAGCTGAGTAGTAGCCAAACAAAGATTCACGGGAGCGAAGCCCCGGGCAACAGCTAGTAAGTTAGTTAGAGTAGGCAAAGGTTCATCTGCATGTAACAGGAGGCAAGCCTAGCCAATTATCATCATCACTTTATCACACACCAAAATTTTTAGCCCACATTCTCTCACAACTGCGTAAAAGCCATCTAAACAGCGCCACTTCTTACGATCCTGTGCCAGCCACATGCAGTGATATTCTGTAGACTTGACAACCGGGAACATTTCCAAAAGCAGGCTTATCCTGGTAAATGGAAAAATACCAAAACCGTGTTTGCCTGACCCCAGAATGAAACCTGTTGCACAGCGGTCTTAAACACTCCCGATACGCCACCGAGACAGTATCATAATAATAAGCTTTATCCCTATACAGAGTCGACAAAATATAAGTGTGACACACCTCTACCTTCACCTTGAGTGGAAAAACCATCATGCTATAAATAGGTATGCTTAGATACGAATAATGGCCACTAGCCACAATACTGTCTAGCTAACCTATCGTCGCTAGCTAACGATATCGTCGGCAAACCGAAGGTAATATACAACAATTTAGAATACTAAATTGTTGTATATTACCTTCGGTTTGCCGACGATATCGTGGTCATGCCAGAATCACTGGAGGACCTAAGCAAAATGCGGTCGGTAGCCTCGGTAGAGCTTCTCAACAGGTGGGCCTTAAAATGAACATGGATAAGACGAAAGTTATGTCTAATCGCCATGTAGCGCCCACCCCTATTACTGTGGGGAGCTCAAATCTCGAAGTTGTTGACGAATATACCTAGGACTATTACTATTATTATGCCTAGGACTATGACTATTACCTAGGACTAATACCTAGGACAAACGAGCCATGGAAAGGGCTATGCTCGGAGTTTCCCTGCGTGATCGAAGAAATGAGGAGATCCGCAGGAGAACTAAGTTGTCGACATAGCTCACCAAATCGCATCGCTGAAGTGGCAGTGGGCAGGCCACATAGCCCGCGGAACTGATGGCCGATGGGGAAAAAAAGTTCTTGAGTGGCAGCCACGCATTAGAAAGCGCAACATGGGGCGGCCCCCCGCCAGATGGACCGACGACCTAGTAAATGTTGGATGCGGGCGGCACAAAATCGCTTGCTGTGGCGAAAATTAGGCGAGGGCCTATGTTCGACAGTGGGCTGATTTGATTATGATGTATATTCCTCACAACTGCTTGTCAGTCAATTAAATAGACAGTTTATAATTGAATAAACTTATTGTTGTTTCAAATAGTTAAGACATTTAGAATGTATGATTCTTAGGCATGAATAATTACAAGATCAAAGCTTGGAACTAACAAGTGAAAGTAATATGATAATGTATATTACACAGAAAGATGTGAAACAATATTGATGTAAAAGTAATATGGTTAGTTTACAATGTATACCACTACTGAGCAATAGGTTCCGGCTTGGATGCCCTTGATTGTGTCGAGTTCTTCTATCACATATTTCTTAATATTAGCCCACTATTACATGGGACCAAAAATAACGTGCGAAACGTGTGATGCATATCGCCTACTGGTTTGTTGCTGTTTATAAAGTTTTGAAAATAACATTAACAGTGTCTGGGTCTATGATTATTATTAATGTTATTAGCCTTTTATTCAAACAGTAATATTGTTGGTGATTGATGTATTGATTGAATCTCACCTGTCTGTTTGTTCTTCTGACAAAGGTCAATGATACAATAGTATCATTGACCTTTGTCAGAAGACCAAACAGACATTCATATGAACATCTGCTCCTTAGGAGCAGATGTTCATATGAAGACCGCAACTCGAAAAACACCACACAAGAGTATTTTTCAAGTTGCACTTGTTTGCAGTTTGTATTGTATATTATTTATAAATAATATAATATATTTTCACACAGCGCCATCTAATCCTTAATTAAGCAATTATATTACGCTTGTGTTATGGGTACTAAACAACTGATATTATTACATTAAATTCATTTATTAAGAAACAACTGAGGATCAATTACAGAATCATACATGTCACATTATTCAAATTTACAAAAAGTCTAAAAATTCCAGGCTAATAATTAATTATAACATAATCCAAATTAAAATAAATACATGTCAATAAGTTAATTAAAATTCAATTGATATCACATTGTACTAGATATACTACTTAAATACATTTTTTGTTTTTGTAAATAAATACATAATATTTATTATAGATAAATTACGCCCAGACACAGAACAACAATCATGTTCATCACACAAAGAATTGTCCTGGGTCAGAATCGAACCCACAACCTCTGGGTTAGCAGTCAGGGTCACTAACCACGGCGCCATCAGGCCAGTCATGTGTAAATGACAACTTCTAGCTGTCTTGTTGTTTGTAGCAGTTTACACATGACATATCTCACTACTGAAATGTCAAGTGTAACACTTGTAAATCAAATGTTTCTTTAGTTTTTTATATGTTTAGTATCAAAATATTGTTCAACATAATATAGCTTGTTTGTATGCTACAGCTAAATGATACATCTATCTAAATTATCCAAAACATTGATACCTATCCTGCTCTTTCATAGGCCTTTGTCAATTGTTAGAAAAGAATGACATCATATTGGCATTTAGCAGAACAAAGAGATTAATATAGATTGCATTAGGAACTCAGGATCTGACTAAGTATTCATTTAATTTAGTTATATTTTAAAATGACTGATGGAAAAATGTTATTGTTTATTTTAAAATAACCCGCGAAAAGAAGAAAGAAGCCCAGAAAAGCCATTGATATTTTATGTTGTTATAAAGGATAAAAGAAAGAAAAATTGGTATTTTTAAGTGAACACATCTTTACAAACAGACTTAAAATGAAACTTGTTATTCTTTCAAAATTCATATTGGATAGTTTATTTTTGCATTAGCATTGTAGTATATAACTACTATTTAAATTTAAATCCATAAATAATGCTGAAGATATTAGCATTATTTAACAACTAGCCAGGAGCACAGGTTCACTCCCGTCGTTATTTATTTAGCAACTGCTCAGCTCTTATTGGCCGTAGCGTGATTTTATGTAGCCTAGCTAAGGTGGATCGAGTGAGCTATCCACCCTCACGCAAAAACCGCGCCTTGACGTGGATTTGCGGACAACAGCCCGCCAAACCATACCAACCAAACCATGTAGCCTATAGCCTTCCTCAATAAATGGGCTAACTTTATAATTCTAAAATGAGCATTGAACATTTTTATAAAATATAGCTTCAATTAAATAATAAAAATTTGAAATCAACGAATTATGACACTAAATTGCGACGTTGCTAATAATATGTATAGACACTCCATATTTAGATAAAATACAATTTGAACACTCCAACACACAATTATATTAACTCCAACACACAATATTATCCAATAGTTTTTAGTAAAGATTTAGGTTCCTATTAATATAAGATTCTACCACATTCACACAGCACCATCTAGTCCCAAAGTACTAAACAACTGATACAATACTTAATTTTTTTTTTTTTTTTTGTAGTACATACATATAATAGATAAATTACACCCAGACAGAGAACAAACCTTTATACTCGTCACACCAAGATTTGTCCTGGATGGGGATCGAACCCACATCCTCTGGCTTAGCAGTCAGGGTCACTAACTGCTACACCAATAGGCCAGTCAATTTTTTTACTTATTAAGTTTATATACTTACTACAAAGCTATTGTTAATATTTTCATAACACAAAAGGAATGCCACAATATTTATGTATCAATTATTGTTATTCACCTTTCTAATGCTGGCCTGTTGGCCTAATGGTTAATGACCCTAATTGCTAAGCCCGAGGTTGTTGGTTCGATTCCCACCCAGGACAAATCTTTCTGTGATGAGCATGATTGTTTGTTCTGTCTGGCTGAAATTTATTTATAAAATGTTATATGCATTTACAAAAAAAAAATATTTAAGCAGTAATTCTAAAGTATGTCTAATCCACCAAGCCAACATCTGGATTATGGTCAAAACCCTCTCAGCTACCTGGGATAGATGAGAGGAGAGCCCAACAGTGGAACAGTAATGGGTTGCTATAATAGCAACCCATTACTGTATATATATAACAACATAATAAAATAAGGAGCATTTGACAATATTCTTTTGGCAAGCATTGGATCAACAAAAAAATTCTTCTGTCAAGAGGATTTTTAACTAGCTGTCTATTTATAGATCATCGAAAATTCTTGTTCAAGTTTTTGTTTCAAAATAATAAATAGCAATGTAAAGCAGTCTAAGCTATTTCTTTTGATATATATTGTGGATTGGTGGTAAAATGTGTTTCCTTGGTCTATCACAATAAGTGCTTTCAGAAGTTTTAAAACTACAGCTTTAAAATAATAACCAAATATTATGTTTACTTAATTAGTTGAGGCCTATGTCCAGCAGTGGGCGTCATTGGGCTGATATGATGATGCTTTAATATTGTAATCATATTGCAGTGTCTGTATCATAATCTTTCTCTGCCTTATTGATCTTTACTAGTTGATCATCATTAGATATATATTTTATTTATGTTTGAAATAGCCTGAAACAGAGGTCTAACCTAGTTCATGTTAAGTTAACATTTTGACCATCATCATCATCATCATCATCATCATATCAGCCCAACGACGTCCACTGCTGAACATAGGCCTCACCTAATTTTGACCATATCTGTAAATATATATACTTTAATTTTAAAACATAAACTTTATAAATCATTACTTATTAATTACCATTTAAGTTGAAAAAGTTTCAAAAAAATTTGGTAGCTATTTATTTTAACTAGTTAAGATATAATACATTTTTAAGCAGTAAATACAATGCCTGATGTATTTATTATCAACAAATTATTATATCTGAATAAAGTTTTATTTTATTATTTATAAAACAATATAGATAGACTGTTTCTGTTAACCTTACTTATCAGGAAGGAGCTATGGATTCCTAACAATTAATGTTTGTAAAAGTATAATTGGCTTGATTACCCTGCATGTTTATCAAATTAATTACTAATTTTAAATGTTGACCTACACTACTCATGGCCATATTTTGTTGATAACAATGTTTGATGAAAACATTATTGATTAGGTATTTTTGTAGATTTAACTTTGAAACAATTTTATTTTAGAGAATTAATTTAAATCTAATTTTAGAGCTTTATAATTTAAATTAAGATTTTTGCAGGCATTTGGAAATCTATACATCTACCTATATTATATATAAATATATATATATTTTTAGATATCTATAATTAAATAATAATCAATATAAACAGCTAATTATGTTTTTGATAAAAATAGTAATGTCATATTAATCCTAAGCATGCATTATAATGAATCATCTCTAGATCAGAAGAGTTTAAGTACTCTGGGTAAGTAATTGAAATAATTTAGATGATAGACCATTTTGATTATTGTTACTTTTATGATAAGAAATTTTTTATTAAATGTTTTTGTGCTAATAAATAGTTATACAATGTTTGTAACAAGCCTTCACAATATATTCTAACAAGGAATGTGTGTTGGTACACATTTTGTAACTAAATATTAAATTTTAGTACATTAATAAATTGTAGACAACTTAATTCTACTCTAATAAGTAGATTCATTCATATCCATAACATCAATTGTAGGCAATGATAGTTCAAAATGATATCTTCAATACATGAGATTTGCTTACAGTAGATACAGTATCTACTTGAAATAATGAATCCACAGTTAAACAATGTTTACAAGCAATAATTCTTGAATCAATGGATTGATGGCACTATCTCATGTTACACTAAGTTATACAAACAGCAAAACTACCAATTCCTGATAAACTTGACTGACCACAAATAAAATACATCACGTTATTTAGAGGGTCTCAAATGTTTTACGTATTAAAAGTTCTTTTCTTTATAAAGCTTACGTCCACCAAAGAGGGTCGCGAACTCGCGAAGACTGTATTGTTTAAAATTAAGAAAGGGCATTTTCTTATAGCTACTCATAATAGTAATTACTAGCTAATAATACAATCCCTATCATCTGGAAACATTTAAAAGATAATTTTAATAAACTTTGATGACAAATTGTTGCAGTTAACTCTATAGCTAGCTATGTCACAACAAATAACCTCAGCCATCAATTTGAACTTACCGTGGTGACTCAAAGATGCCAATTAGTCGGGTATAAAAGGTTCGGCACGCATTATTGTCACTGTTGTTATTTGCACTAAAACATTGGTAAAAAATATATTCATTACTGTTCTTAAACTTAATAAAAACACACAAGCTGCACAATAATGACAAACTAAGGAACACCAACTACCACAATGGCGCGCCAGGGTTGTTCAAACTTCAAAAAAACCGTAAATCACTAACGGAAATTATCCGCATCGTCGTCTTCTAAAAACCGGAAAGATGCAAATAATGGAAATGTGCGTTTGTAGTCAAATCGAATTAATTAGTAATAATGATTGATAAAAAAATATACTAATGAATTTTGAGTTTTGACACCAAAGTCATAATTGTTTGTATGAACCAAAAAATAATTGAAACGATCAAGTACCTGCCCCTTGATTATGTCGTCTCGTGTTGCAAGGTGGTACACAAAGGTGACACCGGCCCAACGAGGCATATTCTTTGGCCTTCAAGCGTTCGTCTATGTTCGTTGGAACCTGATTCTGGCTCGAATTCATAATTTGATCTTGGACTAGGATTAAATAATTTTATTTGCTAATTTTATACAACTTAACTCGTAGCAAGAAAAAAGTGGAGATGGTGGACTACCACATATTTTAAGAATAGAAATACAAATCATGATGATGATAGCCTCTCATTCAGACAGGGGGTTTCTTGAGTGTTGCAGTATGTTGGCTTGGTGTTGGTGTTACCAAAGTTCCGTCTGTTTGCCTGCTGGCAAACCCTAAGCCCATTTGCCTCCAGTGAGATCTGTCACCCGCCATTTGTGTTCAAGTTTTGCCAACCAGGGCATTTATATTATCCATCCATCTTTATGGTAGTCTTTTCCTTTTTAGTTGTCCTACGAACCAGTGCATAAATGTTTTGCTCCATTTCTCTGGACCTCTGACTGTGTGCCAGGTCCATTTCCAATTAAGTCTTCTAAAGTGGTTGTTATGTTTCTGGTTTTTGTTTGTGCGTTTATTGTTGATAATCTTATTCTGAGAGTTGCTCCAACATCCAACATACTTCTATTCACATAGTTTTGATATTTTTCTCGACTAGGCTTTGGTCAATGACCAGGTTTGGTAACCAATCATAAGTAAGAACTGAAGCAATGAAGGTATTATATAATTTCCTTTTAATGAATGTACTCATATCTTTGTTTTTAAGGACTTCTTTCAGGCTCCAAAAGCACTTTCAGCCATTTCTATTTCTATCTATAGTTATTGAATATTTTTTGTTGATATGGCTTTACCCAAGTATACATATTCTTCTACATAGTCAATGGTGTTTTGTTTTGATATAATGGAGAACACAATTGGCTTGTTCAAAAATATTATTATTATATGTGCGGATTTAAAGTAGTATTAGCCTTAATTTTAGAGTTGCACACTGGCTCAACGAAGTATTGTGTTTTCTCTGTGAATGGGATAGCAGATCACTTCATTTTAAGAAAATGTAAACAATAAAACTGAGAAAATCATTTCAGCGCTACCGTTACACATCAAATATGGTTTGATAAAGAATTTTGTAGAAGCAGTCCCCAAAGATGGATATAAGGGTTTTTGTTTCATAAAACTAAAATTTCAAAAAACCAAAATTTTCTATTTGGTGTGAAAATCAATAAAGAATATAAAGATATTGTCATGGATCTTACGATTCGTCTTACGTCACGAGATAGTTTTATGATTATCCTGCTTTTTAATCGACCCTCAGTTCTGATCATGTAAAATTTCGTTTTTTTCAGTTTCATTTCGGATAATATCGGTTTTGTAAGTGCTGAACATGGTGAAAGATTTCATCAATAAATTGAGTATAAGAAGTAAGAAGCGTTATGATATCAGGGTAGATGGGAGCCAGCCCTGCTTGCAGAATGACGGTAAGAGGAAAACCAATCATTTCAGAAAAAAAAATTAAGGTGGAATAATTATTTATTTATTTACTTTGTAGAATTTTAGGAAAAACCTATAAATACATTTTACTAAAAAGCGTGATGTGATCACGCGATACAGTTTCAAAGACGTGCTATGAGAATCGACGATGTAGGTTCTACTGCTATGAATTGTGTTCTGAAGAATGTTTGTGATGATGCCCGCGACCACTTTTTACCATCGCACCGCTCACCATCAGTGTGACAGGGAGTTCATCCCCACATATTAGAACCTAAATGTTCTCACACCACGCGGTTTCAAAGGGATTTCTTCCTAAGAACTCTCAGGATGTTTCTAAACTAACGAGTTTTTTCCAGAAATTATTTTTTATTAAATTTTAATTCCCACTGGAAATCACTATTTCAAGATATTTAAATTAGTTGAGTTGCTCCATTGGTTGGCATTCGAGTACTAGCGGTGCTCCTTTTATTTTTTACTCTTTTTTGCTAAGCAGTAGCAATACTAAAACGCAATCACACAAATTATTAAATCAATTTTATAGTTTATCCAATTACCAACAGTTATTTTTAGAATTAGTAAGCAATGATTCACAATAAAAAAAAATTTAGAACCGGTAAATATTATTATAGATAATAAATACAGAAAATTTGTTGTAGAATGGTAGCGGCATTTACCGTTATTACGATTTTGTTGGCGACAAAACCGTATTTAGCGTAAATGCTGGTTCCAACGCATACAGCACTACGATACTGTGTTATTGATTTTTTGACATGACTGCGACTTCGGGTAAAGACTTGTCCGGATTTTAAATTAAATAAAAACAAAAGAATTTACGTGTAACAAAAACAAGATGCAGTTATTAATAAATCAGGTAAATTTTAAATACCAATTTGATAGACCTATTTACCTACTATGTTATAAAAAGTGAATGTTAAAAATAAAACGTATAGGGCGAAAAAAAAAATTAGCGAAATTAAATGTACATTTCGTTTGCTTTAAATTAAATATTGTATGTGCACAGTATTTATCTTGCAAATAATACGCCACAGCGATTTGATTCTAAAAGTATTGTGGCTGTGTTTAAAAATAAATTTCAAAAGAACAAAGTATTGATTAATTTTACGAGATATTTTTTTTTTTAATACTAATTTAATAATTTCATTCACTTCTCAGTAACATCCAATAAATTATTCATGTTATTTATTTTGTTTTTTCGATATGTGTAACAAATGTATAATCCTAGAAATATATAACTTTAGCTGTTGTGTGCTTTATAAAACGATAATAATAATATTCATATAGGTACCTAAAGACCCCATCTTTAACATCACTTTAGATTAGGGGTTCCCAAAATGTACGCCGCGGCGACCTTGTGCGTCGCAGAAAGCAAAAAGGGGTGCCGCGCCATTACGCGAACTTCTTTAGTATTACTAGTACTTACCTTTATTTATTTAGAATTGCTTGCTAGGTAAGGGGGCCTAGACAAAAGAATCGCAGAAATCGCACGCCGCGGTCTGAAAAGGATTGGGAATCCTGCTTTACATTAATAATTTTGTCTGTCAAATTGTTAAGGATCATCTTTACATAGTATAGAACAAAGTTGCTTCCTACAAACAGTGTTGGGCACATTTTAATTATTTAATGATTCAATGCATATTAACTGCCACCAAAATACTTGCAATTAATTAATTGCAATTACGACAAATTACTTTATTATTATTTGTAATTTTCATACATTCATCATCATTTCCACTGATAAATGTCCTCCTGCTGGGCACAGGTGTCCTAGTTAAAATTAATTAATTGTTGCTGGCAATTAACAATTAATTGCAATTAAAATCTGCCCAACACTGCCTCAGAATGGATTTTCATGTAGTTTTCATCAATAGATAGAGTGATTCATGACAAAGGTTTAGGTATACAATTTTATTGACTACATACCAAGGAGGCTGAGCTCCGGGCAGCAACTAGTCACTAATATTTAATGTCTTATGTGTTATTGCCTGGCATTGTATGTTGCGACTATGCCTTTTGCGAAAACCATAAATTCTCTCCCCTGAATGTTGCTAGTGAGCTCTTGTTTATTTCAGAAGTAATAAGAAATCATCATGGCGCTCAAGATGCAAGTGCCGGCAGAGTTACGATGTATGGAACCTGAGAATTATAGAAAATATTTTCGAGCACTTTGTTGGAGCGGTACTCGGTAAGTAATTAAAGCTCACCGTGTTGTTACTTGTATTCCGTTTCATTTATATAAATCTTAAAATTTACCCTCATGAGTTTTCTTGAGTAAATAATCTGACCTAAAAAAATGTTTTAACTATACTCTACTTCCTATACTGCTAAGTTATAATGCAAAAGTTTGTGACATGGATGGATGTTTGTTACTTTTCCAAATGAACTGTTCAATAAATTGTCGTGTTAGATTATGTTGTGAATTAACAGATAGGATATTTTTAATAGCTGTAATATGTTCCCATGTTAACACATAGGTGTTGGTGTAGGTACCACTTCACACAGGTGAGGTAGTGGACTGAAGTTAATATTTTATACAGCAGATATGTAGTCTTCAAATCAGTTTTGTTCACTTTGAAGTTGCACTCACTGCTGTTTAAATTAGTAAATCTTCTTTTTCTTCTTATCGTGTGGGCTTGAACCAGACCCTAGTGTTGGAATTTATTAAGTTGCCTTGAAGGCTTCCAACTTGACTTAACGACTAACACATTAAGTGATAACTGGGACCAACGGCTTTACGTGCCTTTCGAAATGGTCATCCATCATGGACTGACCTTGCCGAGTGTTGCTTTACCTCGATGATCGTAACAAACATCTCAGTACCACAATGCTATGAGCGCCTCAACATAGTAAATGAAATTTGTTGGGATGTCTGCGGGGGTTGGGTGCGGTGCTTCGTGTTTGGTCGAGCAGCCATCCCACGATACAAACATTTTACAAGTTCATTTATATATTAAACAGCAGCGGAGTGCAACTTCAGAGCAAACTAGAAATTAATTGTGTCTTTATAACATTTTAACATTATAAAATAAAAATACATTATAGATTTATTAATTTACAGACACTGGCTTCTTGAATTATTTGTATGATAATATAATATAATAATATGTATTATTTTTTTTATTTTTATTATTTAACTACCAAACTATGCAGTGGCTCACACAAGACGCGTATTCACCAAATTTCATCCACATGCGTCGAGTAGTTTTTAAGTAAAATGCTTATGACATACGGACATAACAGATAACGGTCATGACGAAACTATAAGGGTTCCTTTTTGCCATTTTGGCTACGGAAGCCCTATAAAGAGAATCAATTTTTTGCAACAGAATTAGTTAAAGACTAAAATTCTACATAATCCTATAAATAAGACAAAGAAGTTCAGTTGCATGCTGTACTATTTCTGTGATTGCAGTACCCAATAAAAGTAGTAAGTAATCAAAAATGTATAGTAATAACAGATTGTGTCTTCGATCGATTGCTAGAGCATTTATAGATATTGATTTTCAATAGAAATGTTGCCTTCACTATTCAGTAACTTAGCTAGGATATTACTTAAGACTAGTTATTTATTATATATTCAGTTATTAATCTTAGTTTGTTGACGTTCATTTCGGAGTGGTTAAGGTGGAGCCTCGCCATTAACATCGCCACTCATTATGACGTGGTTTCGGTTCCTATACTTACGAGACAAATATTTGTGATTTATAGATTCGTCGACGAAGACGAGTCTAGGTGTACATTGAGCCCATTAATAAGATTGTATGTTTGTAAAAAGTCCCCGACACAGAGCCTGTTCCGTATGGCATAGGCAGGCGTCTTTTAAAAATAAAAACCGGTCAAGTGCGAGTCGGACTTGCACACAGAGGGTTCCGGAAGGATATTTTTTTTTTGGGGCTAAAATGTAAGAAATGAGTAGTAACGGGTCAAGGTATACCAAAGGGAGTGCACTAAAAATGACACATATTTTTAAGACAGATTAACTAAGCACATCTTCAAACTCCTGGCTGATACTGAGAATTTTATGTCAGAAACATCCAATACCGTTTATCATATATATTATATTTGCTCAACCAATGTATCGAAAGCAGTAGAAGTGCCTCCAGCTTAAATGGGCCGGCACGTCCAGGGCAGGACCTATTAGCCTCCTACAGAATATCAACGCCAAGTAGCAGTATAATATAGCGTTTCGTCTGGTGGGTGAGACCCCTATTCCTTCTCCCGATCCCCATAGTTTTCCTTTTCCTCTGTATTTTCCTTTTTATTTTCGGTAGGCAGCGGCTTGATTATGTTTTTACCCGACTGTCAAAAAGGAGGGTAATGTTTTTCGTGCGTATGTATGTATGTCTGTTCCATTGTGACCTAAACGAGCCTAAACGGCTTGGCTGATTTTAAAGTGTGAGGTGTCATTAGATTTGTATTTTCCCCCGTTTTATTTATTTTCCGCGGTTATTTTCCCCGTTTGTGTCATAGGTTATGTGACGTCAACAAAAAATCAATATGGCGGACGTAAACTGTCAAAACAAACGTTTTTTAGTGCTATCGCAATATGGGTATCAAATAAAAGCTAATTAATAGCCTAATTCAATTATATATGCACTAACTATTGCCCGCGGCTCCACTTGTCTCTTGTAACCTAAATAGCTTGACAGATTTGGAAGTGCAAGGTGTTGTTATATTCGTATTCATCCCCAAATCTCTATATCTGTACTAATATTATAAAGCTGAAGAGTGTAGGTATTTGTTTGTAGGCTATATAACATCATGCTGTGAACGATCGTTACAAAACGTGCTTTCAAATAAAATAAATAAAAACTCGACTGCCTAAAAAGGACTAAAAAGATGGAAATGTACTACTAATGGCTACTTTTAGGCAGTCGGATTATTTAGTTTTTTAAATAAATTCTTGTTTCGTAACTAATGCTAAAAAACGCAACCATGTCCATGGGCGGCAGGTACCTCTTACCATAATAGGGGCGCATCGGGCATTAAAAAAAAAAAGACCCAAGACTTCTTGTGCAGTAGTCGTATATCTTAGATAAGGTATATATTACACTCTCCGTTTTTTTGACAATAACTATTTGAAATCAGAAATAGTCTACGACCTTGAGTAGGATGTATGCTACTATGGTTGAAGCCATATGAGTGTCAATATAATTAATTTGCTTTGAGACATCGTATTTAGGTATTTATCTAATTGACGTCTTCACAAAAATGATTGGTCTTTATTATACTGAAGTGAGCGTTCAGTATTTACAATTTGCCACACTATACATAATATTGTACTTATGTGATAAATTTGCAGAAAGGAAAGAAGATCTCAGAAGAAAATTGGCAAAAAAGAAAAGCTCCGAAGATTGAAAGCCAGCCATTCCCTTGCCGTTTGCTATGCCCCAGCACTGCTGAGTAACCCGTCCCAATTTGCTGTTTATGCCAATGTTCGAAAATCTATACTGGCTCGCTGGAGAAATCTTAATAGTGGTTTATCCGAGTTATCTGATGACAGCGACAATGAAGACTCATCATCACAGATCCCATTAAACAAATTACCTAAGGTTGTTTTTTTGTTTTAAGTAAAATTATTCTACGAATGACAAATTTGATAATATACAATTTATCCCCATTACTTTCGCTTTTAAATAATCTTTTATTTTATATTCTAGGTCACAGGCATCGGTTTGCGAACAGTTTTCGCCTTGGTATCGCAAGCGAGGTTTACAGATGCGCAGTTTTGTGAACATGCACTGAGAGCCTTGTTAGATGTACTGCAAGGGCATGCACCTGAAGAGCTCGCACAAGAACCTACTGAGGTGACTGTCCAAGCCGCATAATGATTGCGATTATGTGATTTATAGGTTAAAGTATAAGAGTATATTTTCAACAGTCGCTAAAAATCTTTTTATTTTATTTTAGGTAATAACAAACCTCCATGCTATGTTAGTGGATGTAGCCAGTGGGAGCGGTCCAAGCAATAAAATAGAATTGCCTACAACTTTAACGGCCCTCAGTAGCTCGTGTCTCATAGCCTTGTCAGTGGCCAGAGGAGAAGCAGAACTCATACTAAATGCTGTTGCGTCACTTACTATGTCTCCATCTGCACTTTCAGATCAATATCTTCAGGTAAGAATCAGTGTTAGGCCCGGATTCCACTAAAGCGAAGATGAGAATAAAAGGGAAAAGATGTGTTTGCAACCAACAGAGGTGTGTTGATTGTTTACAACGAATCTGCTTCCTTCTCATCTCGTCTGCTTTGCTGCAGATCAAGTCTTATGCCTAAATGTATTTTTCTGGGTTTTCGTATAACTTCAGATGTGATATAATATTTAATTTGCAGATACCTTCTAACCTAACAACCCTCCAGCGGAGCGTCCAATCTGTCATACTCGGTACTCCGTCCCGCAACCAGTGGTTGAACTATGGCGTCCCACACCAATCTCTAGTGACCAGCTTCCCTGTAGACCTACCAACTCAGCTCACGGTCGGCTCTGGTGAACTGGTAGTCCGCTCACTAGTGTCCGACGGCTGCTTTCTCTACGTTTTTACTTCCAAAGGCTTAATGAAGATAGGTTCAGGCTACGGCAGTTCGATTAAGCAACATGTTTACTTCTACAAACCAGACTTCTTTGCTAGCGATCGCCATGGGTGGCTGGGTTATTGTAAGGTAAGATAAAATAATTATCCAAATTTACCTACATTGCAACATTGGTATGAGTATCTTAATGATTAAAATGTATATTTTACAGAATAAGTTATATCTAAGGATAGGCAGGAAAAAGACTGAAGTTTATGAAATAGATAAAGAGACTTTGGAAGTGAGGAATATGGTGCGATTAGAGCCAGGCCAGCCGAACCCGGTTGAGCCAAAATCTGCCGTTTTCACTGATGGAAACCAGTTGGGATTAATATTGTTGACAAATTTCGTAAGTAGTTTAGTACAATATCTAAAGCTACCTAGGTACATTTAAAAGACTACTTTTCCAAGAAAGTATTACTTCTATTGGTATCAGCGATAAAATCGAATTAGTAGTTTTGAAGATAGCTTCTTACATACAAGCTTACAGCACTTTACCGCGCATAGAATAAAAATATTCTGCCAATATTTCAGGATAACCTGACCATTAGAATGTACGATACATCTGATACACGAGCCGAAAGACCTGAGGGTTCTACCACTACGACGCTGACATCACGAAGAGAGATCAACGTTCATCTTCTAAGGCGGAGGGTACTGATGCTTGGCAGAAGCCCCTTCGAAGATGGGCTCTCGAGGAGACCATTAGAACTCGACGCCCCCATTGCTATGCAGATGGATGACTGTGACGAAGATCCACTGTTAAGCATATACAGTGGACAAGAGTTTGCTCTACTCACTACTACTTCTGGCAAGGTAAATAAGGACTGTACTAGGTGGTTGATGTTATTATAATAATACTATGCCATGGCTGTTCACTTATCCATGGATAATTGTTTCACAGATTTAAAAGAGAGTGACTTAGGAAATTTTGAAATGTGTCCTATATGCTGATGATCAAGTATTACTTGCATTGTCGGCTAAAGAGTTACAGACTATGAGAAATATTATGAATGTTGCGATTGAAAAGAAAGGAATGAATGAATATGACGAAAGTTATGGTGTTTAAGAGAGAAGAAACTATGACAGAAGTTTGTGTGCGTATAGTAAGTGAGGTATTAGAGCAAGTGAAGGAATTTGTATATATTGGGGACTTTATTTATATGAGATGGAAAGAGGGATAGTGATATTAAAAGGAGAGTGAATGCTGGTAATATGTTGAATGGAGCGCTGCACGCCTTTATGAACAGCCAGAAGATCTCGCAGAAGGCTCGTCTGGTGGTTCATAGGGGGGTGCTGGTACCAACACTGATGTACGGAAGCGAAAGCTAGGTTTGGCAGAAGAAGCATGAAAGTATAATAAATGCTGTGGAAATGAGAGCTTTGTGAAGTATGATAGGGGTAAATTTGAGTGATAGGATAAGGAATAGTGTGAAAGGATGAAAGAAATGTTATGTTATGTTTCGAGAGAATGAATGAAGGAAGGGTGACAAAATAAATATATGAGGCGAATAGGAAGGTAAACGTTGGAAGGGGAAGACCTAGAAGAACGTAACATGACCAAAAAGGGGACGCTCTAAAGAAAGGACAGTGTGTGAAAATTACTGTGATAAATGTTTGAAAACTACTGAATTTTCACATCGACCAAGTCGAATAACGAGATGTGTAAGAGGAGAAAAATTGAGGAAATCCCTTATAATAATTTTATGTATGAAATTTGATTGATAACCCGATATAAATTAAATTGTAGGTGTACTACACGGGTAAAGGACAAAGTCTGGGATACAAGGCGGCATCACCTCAGTCTGGTCGATGGACTCTCATGAAAGAAACGATATTCTCTAGGAACGAAGCGCCCAATGTGAAGAGGTGTAAAGTTGTACAAGTAAGTATTCAAATAATACATCTCCGAAAGCACTTTCTTTATAATATAACCTTACGTTTATTGACTGCCCATTTGTCGCTGCTTCACACCTCACAATGCATCGAATGTCGTAGATTCGATTTTGAAAAGGAAAAATATGTCTTTGAATCATAGATTTTACTTGCCGTTAAGAAATATATGTATTGTTTGCTAAATTTAAATATACTGTGCATCAAGTCTTAAAAATTAAATATGGGCTCCTCATTCTTAATCGTAGACAAGTTCTCGCATCGGTAAGTTTCCGAATCAAAGAAGGAGGTGCATTGACGGCTTAAATTATATAATGGTAATGGTAAATTATGTTAATGGTTCTCATTCTCGAACAGAAACATTTCGACAGTTTCTGTTCGAGAATAAGAGGAAAGGAAATAGGCTATCAACGCAGCTGCCTTTATCATCCGGTACTTTCTAGGTGGCGATAGGACACGAGGGAGTCCACGCCGTATTAGTGCTAGACAACGGCACAGCTTTGTTCACGGGAATTGCGCGACGTGGAGAAGATGGCGACGCTACAAAGCATCGACGTACACCCAAACCTACCAGACCGAAGAAGATTTTCAAGGTGAATTCAAGTTCATTACAAATATTGTATTAGATATCATAGCCTACGATTATGTCTCAATGTACTGATTTAGGTGGAAGATGCTCGATATCAGTAATACAGAGTTAACTATAATTGGAGTGAAATCACATATTAAAAGATCGTTATCTCTTATAGAAATAGTATTGCCTTTGTTAGCAAAGTGTTGTTGCGTTGCAACCTTCTGTATTGTGATTGACAGTACTGCAACTGCTTATTGTTATACCATTCAACTGTCAACTTTGTAACAATGAAAATACGATAGCGATCGCGGAATTGAAATTATACGTTACTTCCTACTCGCCGGTTTATCGTTTTTGTCTACGTGCGCCACGAACACATAATACAAACCTTTTTCTGTCATGTCATTACTGTACATGCAAAATTCAGTACCGTAACCACACTATTTAAAATTATAAAGTGTATATTTAGGGGGCAAGGGAATTAAGTCTATGTCAGTCTCCACCTCTTTCAATTATACATAAAATCACGTTGATAATTTAATTTAAAGAAAAAGAAAGATAAACAAAATCATTTTCGCGTTAATATTAGAATAACAATATATTTGGACAACCCCATCAAATACTCTACACTTCTACAGGTCTTCAACACTGGATTTACAGGAAATATTTTTTTGCAAATACAATAAAATTTCCCTTTCCTTTATTAAATTTTCCTGGCGAATTCGTTTTTATTCGCATTAAGTACGCAATACTTTCTCTATGTTTCTTCATGAAACTGCACCTTTATTTAAAATTAAGTACCATTTCCTAGATTCATCATCATTTCAGTCCAATGACGTCCACTGCTATATAATAATATATTACCAAGTTTAATATAAGCCAATATTTATAGGCTGAAGGGCATCACGTGTCGTACGCAGCATGTAACAACGGTTCCACGGCCCTGGTGACGCGGCAGGGATTGTTACTAATGTTCGGCAAGGATACGCAGCACTGTGACTCCGCGGGGCTCGTGCTTGGCCTGCGACATGAGAAAGTCATACAGGTATGTATTTATTCTCCTGTAATAAAACAATAATAATAAAAAAAATTAAAAACACGACTGCCATGATAAAAAGATAAAAACAACACGTATTTTAACATTTTCTTCGCAGTTGGGGATTTCTGCTCAGTGGAATACTTTCCGATCTAATAAATCCCCCGACTGCGAAGAAAATTTCAATTTATAATTTAATCCACAAAATCTGTTTGCAGGTGGCACTAGGTAAAGCACACGCAGTTGCGCTGACGAACTTCGGACAAGTATACACGTTTGGGATCAATAACAAAGGCCAATGTGGTCGGGAATTCGGATACACAAAAGAAAGTAAGTTTAAAAAAAAAATCTGGATTGTCCGGTTTGCTCTGGTAAGACGTACAATTAAATAATATATTTTTCTTATTTATAGAACTCTACGGCGCCCGGCGTCCTTCTCTCTCTCGTCACAATGAGAGCAAGGAGGAATCTAGACTATGTACTACATCACATACTTGGATCACTGACTATTGTCGCGTGTGTGTTCTGTGTCGAGAATGTACGGGATTTTCTAGCGCCTGCCACTGTTCGCACCTGCCGAATAGAGTGCCCGGAGAGTGAGTACTTCTTACTAATTATATCAATTCGATAGTACGAGGGGCTTGGTAATTATTAAAGTCATGTTTATTATTATTATTATTAAATTATTATTATCAAAAATCGATCCAGCCGTTTTTGTAAATAGAGTAACTTACACAACATAGTTTTTCTTACTAAAGGGTATTTATCATATGCTATATTTTAGGAAATGCGGGTGTGGTGAAGGCGACAGTGGGTGTACAGTGTGTGGTGTATGTCGGCGGTGCGCGGACGCGTTCGCGACTGCGGCCCGACCTGAGAGGAGTACTGTTACTACTGATCTTGACGACGACGCCGATACATCCTCCCGAGATACTAAAAGTGGTCAGTATTAAACAATGGTGCACCTTGAATCAAACTTAATGGCGGTTCGGATATTAGCTGGTGCCGCGTAAACGCTCAGGTAGTCATTTGGGCGTGTGTGCAGTACACAAACGTAACTTGTACAGTTTGTACACTCTCACACTGTGACGCGTGCGGCGCGTGCGGGGGAAGGAAATGGCGTGCGGGAGTGTGCCCCGCTCCCGCGCCGCCGACTTTAATTTTGTGTTCTGCGCATTGTCTCGTACGATGTTCAAAGATTAAGATTAATTCATGGTACCTATACTAAACTTTTGGTAGTACTGAGATAACTTTTTAGAAGGAAGTGATTCAATTCCTACACATATTACCCTCACACACTTACATTCAAACATCACCCTCATCACACCATTATACTCAACCACACTTCCACACTCCACGCAGATACAATAACAATATCCTTTATATAATTTTAATTACTTTTGTTTTTTTTTGTAATGTACCTACATTACGTATTGCTATTGAGTTTATTAACGGTACGAGTGGAATCCTGGTTACCTTAAGTACCACAGGCACCAGTAATCCACAATCATTAACTATACGCCTTAGCATAAGAACTAAGTATTATTTCGATCTGGTTGTTGGTGAAAAATAATCTTTATTATTATTATTTTAATGGTAAAACGACTTAAATGCTTTTATATTAATTTGTATATTCTTCATCAGACAAGGAGAACGCCCGGTTCTCTGCATACGAGGGCCAAGCAGGAGGTTCGGAGGGCGAGCGTGATGCTAGTTTGAAAGTGAGCTGCCTACCGCCCGCGAGGATCGCCGTGCCGGGCGGACACCGCATCGTGGCTGTGGCTTGCGGCCTGCATCATACTGCATTACTTACTGAACATGGTATAATACTCTGTAGCATTCAGAGTTCTAAGAGTTGTTTAAAGTGTTATAGGTTGTGTTCAGACAAATAGGCCATGTTTTTAAATGGGTACAAGTACAATACTCTGTGACCATAGAAAGGTTTTTGAAAATTACTTTACCTACTATCTTAAATATAAATTTATAATATTTCATTTAAAATCTTTTACTTTACACGTTATAAATGCCAAAGAAAATTAATTAAAAAATTATCACATTGCACAGTGTTTTGTGAAGCCCGATTTTCGGACATCCCATTATTATTGAAAAACCTGACAGAAATGATCATTTAAACGCAAGTTTTCGTATCCCCATTTACCTACCGAGTCTAGTTTCTGAGTAATAATTTTTTGAAAATCGTAATTTTTCCATCCGGATATTAAGAAAAAAATTAATTACGCTTAAACTAAGCGTGATACGAAATAATGATTTTTTTTTTTTTTTTTTTTTTTTTTTTCAAAAAGACAACGCCCGCACTAGGGAACAAGCCTTGTGTCGCGGGGAGCTTTACAAACATGAAACTAACGGACACAAAGTACCTACACCCAGACTAGAAACAAATATCTATGAATCACACAAATATTTGTCTCGTGTGGGAATCGAACCCACGTCACCCAGCACGGCGATGTAGTGGCGAGGCGACCACCTTAACCACTGCGCCACGGTGACAGTCAATCAGTAAATGATGTTAGGTACATTGATGGCGCATCTTATGACGAGTATTTCAGTCCATAAATGAACCTCGCACCATTGTTAGATCGAGATTTATACGAGTTTTTCGGTTTTTAGTTTTTATTAATTTTCTCGAAAATCCCGCCGTTTTGGGAAAAGTTATCTATACAGAAATCATTCTATTTACTTCCCCAATACACCACAAAATTATGACATCCCAAATCCATGGGACTCAGAAGTTATTCCAGTTTAACTATTTTTGTTAGGGTTGTCAATTTTTTAATCCTTATTTTGTGGATTAAATTTTTCGTAAAAGTAAAAGTTCCGTAGTCAGAATAACATACAGAACGTGAACCAGTTTATTGGAAGCCTACCGAGACCTTTCAAAAATATTTATTTATTATCATTTGTTAAAAACTCTATACTTAAGCAAAAAATAATCATTGTACAAATATGGACTTAATGCCTTACGCATTTTCTACCAGTCGACCTTATGGTAGTCCAGAAACAACATGCCACTTAAAAGAAAGAAACAGAGGAATATAATATAATTGATAAATACATACATATAAACAATATAGTTAATAATATAGTTAAGAGAAACATCAAGTTAAAAGTTCCCTTCAGGTTTACTACATTTGTTTGTTTGTAGGTAGAATTCGAAATAAATGGCAAATAAAGTTTGGATAGCTGGTGGTCAAATTAAAAATATATATGGGAGTTTTAGCCAGTAGAAACTGTTACCGCCTTCACTTATGTTATTGCTATTGCATTATGTGGATTTTGCGTGTCATTTAGCAGTATTTAGTACGTACTACAAAAATACTTAATTAACACAAAATGCCTGAATATGCTTTTTAACGTACATCGATGAATAATATTTTATTTAGATACCAAGATGTTATCCTGGCTTCTTCACGTCAGATAATATCCAAACTACCCATTTTAATACTAGGTAGATATATTTTTTGGCAAAGGTATATAAAATCCGGATATAAATAATTATCTGAGATTTTGACAGCCCTAACGACGTAAAATCCGGATTAAACTTAAAATCGTTGTGGTTTCCAAGTCCCATGGAATTGGGTTGTGAAATTTGTGTGGTGTGTTGGAGAAGTTATCCAAATAATGTGAGTATAAATAACTTTTCCCAAAATTGAGGGATTTTCGAGAAAATTAAGATAAACTAAAAATCGAAAAACACGTATATATCTGGATCAAGTAAAGTTACGAGGTTCATTTATGCACTAAAATACTCGGCATAAGATGCGCCATCAATGTACCTAACATCGTTATTTCTATGATGCTTATTTTAAATGTAATAATTTTTTTTCTGAAAATCGAAACAAAATTTGGTCGATTTTCAAAAAATTATAATTCAAAAACTAGACTTGGTAGCTGAATGGGGATACAAAATCTTGCTTTTAAATGATCATTTCTGTCAGGTTTTTCAATAATAATGGGATGTCCGAAAATCGGGCTTCACAAAACACTGTGCATTGTAAACTAGCATGTAGTTCCCCACACGACACAGGCCTAGTTCCCAAAAACGGGCGTAGTCTTTAAAAAAAATTACGTTATATTTATTCAAATATGTCTCATTTGCCTGGGCACGCAGTACAGTTAAGTCGTTTATATGACTCCGAATATCAATGGAATAAGTCTCCAATAGTATAAAAGAAACGTAAATGTTCTATTGTTGGCAAAATATGCAAAATCAAAATTCTGTTTTAATAATGTCCACAAACATTTCAAAGTATACAATGTTGGTTTAGGTGACGTGCTAACATTCGGCTCGAACCAGTATGGACAGCTTGGTGCGGGTGACATATTGGCTCATCATCGTATCGTCCGGGTTCGAGTTCCGCGCGCACAGTCCGTCGCCGCTGGGAGCAATCACACCGTAGTACTCACCAGGGAGGGCGAACTTTACACCTTTGGTCACTTCCAGGTTAGTAACATGGAGCTCAAATATAACGAACGAATAATAGTTTGTATATATGACGGCGCAACAAACTAAATAGAACGCAACAGAGGATGATATATGGAGGACATAAACTGTGACACAATATTGTAAATGACTCGCTGCAGTACTATACTAAATTACAGCTTCACCATCAACTCCGTTTCATAATAATATACTGCATAATATTCATGCAAAAATTCTATTTCAAATTAATATTAGGCCTTACCTTTTCAAGACGTTATAATATAAATTATATTTTAACATTTTATCAAAGTTGTGATTGAGTATGACTGAGAAAGGCTAATGACCGATCATTAGCCTTTCTCAGTCATACTCAGAAATATGAAATAAAAGTTATTCACAATGATATTGTATGATTGGTATAACCTGACTAAACATAAAAATAACACAATAGAACTAGATACACAACGTGGTATAACCTGACTGAACATAAACGTAACACAATAGAAATAGATACACAACGTGGTATAACCTGACTGAACATAAAAGTAACACAATAGATCTAGATACACAACATGGTATAACCTGACTGAACATAAAAGTAACTCAATAAAACTAGATACACAACGTGGTATAACCTGACTGAACATAAAAGTAACCCAAGAGAACTAGATACACAACGTGGTATAACCTGACTGAACATAAAAGTAACACAATAGAACTAGATACACAACATGGTATAACCTGACTGAACATAAAGGTAACACAATAGAACTAGATACACAACGTGGTATAACCTGACTGAACATAAAAGTAACACAATAGAACTAGATACACAACGTGGTATAACCTGACTGAACATAAAAGTAACACATTAGAACTAGATACACAACGTGGTATTATCTGACTGAACATAAAAGTAACACAATAGAACTAGATACACAACATGGTATAACCTGACTGAACATAAAAGTAACTCAATAAAACTAGATACACATCGTGGTATAACCTGACTGAACATAAAAGTAACCCAAGAGAACTAGATACACAACGTGGTATAACCTGACTGAACATAAAAGTAACACAATAGAACTAGATACACAACATGGTATAACCTGACTGAACATAAAGGTAACACAATAGAATTAGATACACAACGTGGTATAACCTGACTGAACATAAAAGTAACACAATAGAACTAGATACACAACGTGGTATAACCTGACTGAACATAAAAGTAACACATTAGAACTAGATACACAACGTGGTATTATCTGACTGAACATAAAAGTAACACAATAGAACTAGATACACAACATGGTATAACCTGACTGAATATAAAAGTAACACAATAGAATTAGATACACAACGTGGTATAACCTGACTGAACATAAAAGTAACACAATAGAACTAGATACACAACATGGTATAACCTGACTGAATATAAAAGTAACACAATAGAACTAGATACACAACGTGGTATAACCTGACTGAACATAAAAGTAACACATTAGAACTAGATACACAACGTGGTATAACCTGACTGAATATAAAAGTAACACAATAGAACTAGATACACAACATGGTATAACCTGACTGAATATAAAAGTAACACAATAGAACTATATTTATACAACGGTCATTTGTATCCTAAGTTATATTTTATCCTATCAATAACTTTTAACAGTATGTTCACGTTAAGAAATAATGTTTACAGAAAGGCTCGCTCGGCCGTCCTCGTCTAGAGGAGCCGGCTCGTACGGATAGATCTCCGATCTGGTACGCGACCCCAGGTCGGGTGCCGCGGCTCGGACCGCGACACGCGTGCAAGGCTGCCTGGGTCTCCGCCTCCGGGGACCAGACCTTCGTACAAGTACAGCAGGCACTCATCAAGACTGATACACTGTTCAGTTCTACGATCACATCTAATAATAACACAATTGGTAAGTACACATTTATATATTTCGATGTTTACTTTACATATTTTATTTACCCCGCGTTTTAGAGTTAAATTTTACTAACACGTGCATAGGTTCGTTCTATGGGAGCTGTCAAAAATATAGTTAAGTATATTACGAAATGTGCACGTCTCTTGCACAGTTGTATTGTGATTATATATAGAATAATATTTTACTATTATGAAACTAGGTAAGTATAGCAAGTTTATAGTAAATAGTAATATTAATTGCGATAACTCAGTAGAAGTCTCAAGAATATATAAAGTGGCCTAGAAAAGATCACATTTACATGCAGCGAATTTATCCTAAAACAATCTTATGTTTGCTCTTTTCCAATACTAAAATTTTCTTCCAGTAATTCTACCAAATCGACCGGAACACACGTTCAAATGTATAACGATAAACAAGAACGATGGTACATGCAATGCGTGGACTGGCGCCGAACAAGTCGACTTTGTCAACACTCTAGCTTGCTTAGACCCGCTGTACGACGTACTATGGTGTTACCAACCACAGATGAGAGTGATGAAATGCTACAACATACTGGCGTTCGACTCCCACAAGATACAAAGATGTTGTAACGCTGATGCCGATGGATATTTTGGAGAAAATGAGTTTGAATACCCTAACTACGGCAGTATGAGAAGGCTGGAAGACTTTAAGAACTTGGAGAATTTCGACATGACTTTCAATAGTGATACTAGGCCGACCGAGAACATTGCTCTGTCGAATATGTCGGTATTGAATCAAGAATTAGCAATACCTTCGGCGCCTGGTTGTTCTGTTACGAGAATGCATGCTGCTCTGCATTTACTTGGGTGTTTGGATTCCTTGACTTATGCTCATGATATGAGGTAAGTTGTTATTTCTTGGTAAACGAGTTGGGTTCTTATATGATCAGGCAGACCTTTTCTAACCATATGCTATTTACAATATATTTTTTTTACTTTTATACATAAAATATCAGAAATATATGTGAATGTCTTTGTTTATAGGTTAAATCAAGTAGAATGCAAACGCGAGAACACAGCTTCTCCGGTAGCGCAAGTGAAGGAAGAGTTTCTGACAGTGAACAGATTTGAGAGCCACGGCGGAGGTTGGGGCTACTCCGGCCATTCCGTGGAGGCTATACGGTTCATGTGTGATACCGAGATATTGCTGGGTAAGCGATGTTATTTAAACGACAGTAATAAATAACTTTATAGTGCAATAAACTGCTAAAATATTGGTCGTAATGCTAGATGAGAAAATAATTACAATAATCCAATTCAATAAGATTAAAAAAACTAAGTACTAATATATATCAAAGGAAAATACTCTCTGTGAGATATGCAACAAAGTTTTGTTCCATACATTTATATTGTCTCTTATAATATTGCCCAGTCAAATGGTTCTTTTCTAAAACTGGTATTTATTTTGCAGGCGGGTTCGGTTTATTCGGTGGTCGTGGCGACTACAATGCGAAGATAAAGCTTTACGATATTGGTATCGAAGGTGGTGACCAGGAGGGTGACGGCGAACTCGTTATCGAGAGTGAAGAGATTGTGTACGAGTGCGCGCCAAGAGATCGCTTCCCTGTGCTGTTCGATATACCTGTACCATTGACGGTATGTCTTGTCACACTACCGGGTTCTTTTATTTATAGAAAGAAAGAAAATAAAATTATTATGCAATCGTTAAAATTATAAATTGATGAAGTGAGAGTAACTTATTAGGCCATAAATATACATTATTTTAATTTGAATTTCAAAACAGTGATTTTTGTAACTGTTACTTACGTATTGAAACACATTTGAGGCTGCAAAATAGAAGAGTTTAGTAATAGCGAAAAAGTATTTGAAGTAAAGAACAATTTTCAAATAAGTATTTCAAATTATTTTGAATAATTTTCGGTATCCCGCCTATAACACATTTCAATTCCGTAAAATTTTAATTTTGTACCAACAGGCAAACAGATGGTACGTGGCATGGGCCTGCATCAACGGACCTTCCTCAGACTGTGGCTCTTCAGGTCAAGCAATGGTTATAAATGACGAAGTAGGCTTCCACTTCAAAACATCCAAGAAATCTAACAACGGTACCGATGTCAACGCGGGTCAGATCCCATGTCTCTTATACAACACCGTCAGTCCAGACCAATCGTTACCGCTGAGGACAATCGACCTTGGTGAACCAATTATACAACTATCCAAAAACATATCAAGAAAAGTAACGGTGCCGTGCTTCAGATCGCTCATAACTTTACTACAATGGAGCTGGGACACATTCAAGGAAGTACTTCTAGAAACCAACGGACTTGTGCCCATTAACTATCTAAAATTAACTGTAATGAAGCACCAAAAACGGCTCGTTTACGTCATCAGAGCGTGTTTGAGGCTCGTGAGGTCTTATGTAAATGAGATATATCCGCAGAACAATAGGAAGAGGAATTCTCATGAGTACATGTCGTATTGTGAGGCTATAGCAGATGTCAGGAACTTAATCCAAGCTCTTATGGCCGATCCTACGCCGACTTGTGCCATGTTGCCGAAGAGGCCGGGGAAGAATAAAGCGCATAGAGTATGCTACGTACAGTTCGCTTTAGAGATGACCAGTTCGATATTGAAAGAAGCTCATGAGACGATCACAGCTTGCTTCCATGCATTCTTTCCGACACCAACGTTGAAGTGGAATCATTTGTGCTCTCTTTTGTTAAATATGAGGGTACGTAAGACTAGTTACTTACTTGTTCTAATATAAAGTTAACTTGTGATCTATAAATAAATTTATAAATAAAATTAATGGAAATTAAATGGTAATGCATTGTTTAGAATTCTATTTTGGGGGTACTTTAAGATGTCAACTTACCTTTTTCATTAACGTCGTGCAAACAGAAAAAAATACATTATTAAAAAAAATTGTTTATACTCAAATTTGGATTTGTAATTCATTTTGAATAAAGGTCCATTGACCTAATCTACTTGTGTCTTCCATCATCATCATCTACTCATATCAGCCATAGGACGACTACTGCTGGACATAGGCCCGCATAAATTAATATTAAAATTGCTTTCAACAGGAAGGTATAGTGCCGCCATCACAAATTCGTGAGTTAACATCCACTTGTGCGGCGATGTGTGCCTCTCGCAGTCTACGAGATGTATTGCAATATGTGGTGCCTGTCACTCAAAAAGCTCTTATGATCTCTGAGAATAGACGCCCTGATAGTAAGGTAAGTTTGAACTTTTGTATCGGCAAAGATCCAGCTAACAGCTCACCCGATAGTAAGTGTTGATCATAGAGAAAGCAAAAACAGGGTTAATGTTATTATAACAGTGGTCTTCTGTAGATGGAGACATGTACAGAAGAATATATACTAAATAGCTGCTCAATTCGAAAAAAAACCCTTTGTTTTGAAATTATAGTTTTATGTACTTTTTTGTTTGTAGGTAATAAAAGAAGTGCCGTCTAAATCAGCGACTGTTCCGCGGTCGTCACACGCTCAGAAACCTCCGCCCGTACCTCCTAGAGCGAACAATAGAGAGGCTCAAAAAGTAAGCGTTATTTCTAATAATATAATATAATATTCTACCACATTCACACAGCGTCATCTAGTCCCAAAGTAATATATTTGCTAATTGTAATAATTGGGTATTAAACAACTGATATACTACTTAAATACATTTTTTTTTGTAAATACATACATATTATAGATAAATTACACCCAGACACAGAACAAACCTTTATGCTCATCACACAAAGATTTGTCCTGGGTGGGAATCGAACCCTCGCACTCCAGCTTAGCAGTCAGGTCACTAACCATTAGATCAACAGGCCAGCCATCATGTTATATTATATTAAATATAATATTTTATTTAATATATTTTTAGAATATACGAATTTAATCTGTCATTGTTCATTACATAATTATAACTGTAAGTATTCATTTATAACATAATCAGAATATTTACTATGTATCATTGAGCATCCGATAATTATATATCATATTATAATACTCGTATTTTTTTATTACAGCCACCGGACACTACAGAGAACAAGCCGAATTACGCAGATTGGCACCTCTTAGATGTAATCCCTCGACTCTTGGATATCGTCATGATCCCAATCAAGCAGCAAATGATGACGCGCCAATGTGGACAGCCGCATGATCACGGCGAAATCAAACAACATGAGACGCTCTCGGACTTTTGCTGTAAACTTATTGCCAGGATCGTGGCTGAACTCTCCTATAGTGCTACTAATGTTAGGGTAAGTATAAAATAAATATAAATTATTATTCCTCTTTTTAGTTCATGAGATAGCATTTTCCTTATAATATTTTACTTAAAAATTATGCCAAGACGAACAAAGAGGAGGCGGGGCAGTACCTACCTTATCTCGAAGCGTTTCGTCTCATTTTCATACCCTCATGTCCCCGCCCCAGATATTTTCAATTCACAGGATCTGGAGGTTTTATTTAGACTTTTAGATTTGTTAATATCTAAAATACGACGATTTAGTCACTCACCCATGGAACTCCCTATAACCCAGAAAACTGAAATGGTAAGTTTTTATTTCAGCCTAGGATTTATAAAAATCAAGAAATCTATAACTTTTACTTTTACGTATATCCCCTTATACTGGGATGGGTAAACTCTTTATTTATAAACAATAATACTGGGTTACTAGTAGTACACCTAAATTATAGATATATAAACACGTAAAAGTCCAAGAAAAATAAATTTTACGTTACCTGGAGGGAAAGTACTTTAAATACTGAATTTTTCTTTCGGAAGTTGTGTTACCTAATATATAAAGACAGACTATAGGTATACGGTTTTGGGTAGTGGCAACATAATGTAGGACTTGTTGTGAAATCATGATGGACTTTTATTTTTATTCCAAGGATAGTACGTATTGATACAATAGTAAAGAAATTCAAATTTTGTTCGTTTCTATTGTGTGTATATGTGCGTCAATAAACTATCATACCTTAGGATCTAAATATATTCTTTTCGGTATATATGCGTCAACAAACTATCTTACCTTATGATCTAATATATTCTTTTCAGGAGGATTTAGATACGAACACTGTTAACCACGCCGTGACCCCGTCTCGCTTCATGCGAGTGAATCAGTCACGTGCATGGAACACGGGGAACGGGAGCCCGGACGCGATCTGTTTTACCGTCGACCGACCTGGCATTGTGCTAGCTGGCGTCAGCGTGTATGGAGGTCTTGGAAATTATGAGTACTCTCTTGAACTACTTCATGACGTGCGGGTGAGTTTCCATTACAATAATATATCTGCATGTAAGTTAATATCTGTAATCTAGAATTCTAGATGATAGATTTAGGTTTAACTGCCTTTTTCTCTTAAGGGATGGCAGGAAAATTAAAAGACAATTTTTTTATTGATATGTAAACGCCATTTTCCGGTTATGTTCCTAGGATAATAATATTATTCGATTTTTTTCATTTTGCTTCACAATTCACAATGGTTGTGTTAAATCTCAAATCTAGAGACCACCAGCAGGAGGTACAAGTGTATATAAGGGTAATAATAACAATTATTTATATAGCAGTTGCGTGCGAATGCCGATGAAGCGAACCCGTCTCACTGTTGGGTGAGCCTCGAAGTGTCCCACGGCTCATTCTGCGGCGCCGACTGTCAGCATGACATGGTACAGCTCAAGTTTGACAGGCCAGTGACGTTGAAAGTAAGTTTTCAAAACAATATTCTTTTATAATATTACTGAAGGTGGTACTTGCTACCTGATGAAAACCGGTAATAGTCGCGAGGAAGTTTAACCATACAACCGTTAGTCGCTATCTTACTTTTAATTGATGTGACTATGCTGATGGTCTAAGAGGCAAAGTTCTGCTGGAAAGTAGTAAATAACTTTAAAAACCATAAAGTTTTTGGGTGAGAGGATAACAATCCAGTCACATATACACACAAATTGTCATATAATATATATTCCTACTTATATTATAACTAGTAGTCGCGCGGGGCTTTTCCCGTCGTTCTTTATTTGGCCACTGCTCAGCTCCTATTGGCTGTAGCGTAATGTTATGTAGCATATAACCTTCCTCGATAAATGGGCTATCCAACACTAAAAGAATTTTTCAAATCGGACCAGTAGTTTCTGAGATTATCGCGTTCAACCAAACAAACAGACTCTTCAGATTTATATTATTAAGTAAAGATGCGAAAGATTGGATTGATGATTGAATGTTTGTTATTCAAAAACGTTAGAATGTCTGGGAAAGGATCTGAATAGCACATAGGGTTCTTTATACCGACATATCACGCGGGCGGAGTCGCGGGTGGAAACTAGTGGTAAATATTTGTTACATAAGTGTTATTCTTGTTCTTCATATTATGTTTTTAACAGGAGGATATCCGGTACGCTGTTCGACTATGTAACCATGGGGGCAGAACAGCTAACGGCGACTGCGGCCTTCCTTCAGTGAAAGGACCAGATGGAACCACCTTCCGATTCGCTTCATGTTCTCTTAGCTTCAATGGAACTACGCTGGCCAGAGGACAGATACCTTGTCTCATTTACTATGGGTAAGTTATACCAAATATTTTGTTACGAGAAATAGGATGCTCGTTTAAAAAATAAGTTAGTCAAAATATATTGAAGATTTCGGTAAACAACAGATATACTTGAAGACATTTTGTTTCGTATGTACACAAGAGTAATCACTTATCGGGCGTATTCTATAAACATTTCTATAAATACTATAATACTACTGTCTGTGTAAAAATTTTTTTTTTTAAATAAATCGTAATTGTAACAAAGGTTACAATTTAATTATGACATCTGAATGATGTTATACAATACAAAAAGGATGTTATTAAAGCGCAAAGTTATTCGTATACGATAGATTCAAGAAGAATGATTAGTAAATAAAAAGATGACAGTAATGTGTTAATTATTATCTTCATCATCATTTAAACCCATAAACGTCCGACTGCTGGGCACTGGTCTCCTAAACCTAGGTTTGTTTCGAATTCTCCCTTAGCCGCCATCTACGACACCTACGGGTTGAGATAGGGTAGTGAAATTATGTATTCTTAATCCGGTACTACACGGACTTTCTTAATTATTATCTTAACAGCGTCTTAATTTTCTGTGTTTTCTTTCAGAACTTCAAAAACATTATCAAACTCATCAGAAAACGCAGATGGTCTGGTAACAGCTTTGAGAGCGATCACTCTTCGTGTCGCTTCCATTGTGATGGAGCGCGGTGCTGACTTATTCTGTATGTTGCGAAATGAACTCACTGCTGAGGACTTGAGGAGGAATGCATCAGTACTGCAGCAGTCGCCGGCTATCAACATCTTGATCCCTTATACACTGGCTAATCTCGAGGTCTTGGATGATTCTAATGTAAGTACAGGTTGATGTACAGGTGATTATATTAACCACACAATCATGTGTATAGGGTGAAAACTGTATAAGAGCTCATGTACTGACGTCACATGGCTTCGCCGGGCACACACGTCGGCGCCGACCCCCACTCGTTTATTCACATTCGCCTTAAGGGCACATTTATGTCGGTCCCATTTTGTAACCAGTACAATCTATTTAAATTATAGTAGTTCAGCAATCTATCGAAGTTTTTATTAGTTAAGACCACCAGCTGCACACCTGGAGCTTGACACTCAAACAGCTCCGTTCGACCTGCGTGGGTGGCAAAACTTAATTGAGTTTTCTGTCGCGAAATTCTTATCATGATCACGAAACTGGAATACTAATAATTTACTACCTACACCTCTGTCTTCCGTTTAGGAAAATAAAGCGTGAATTTTATTGTACGTAAATAACAATTGTTGTCGACATTTCAGAGTGTGATCATGCTACTGGAAATGATTCACAAGCTACTCCCACACGTCGCTGCGATGAATCTGTTGGTACCAAATGTAGATGAAATAACTTCCACGACGGGACACTACTACACATGGGTTGAAAGTGATCATCCGTACAAACAGGCCACCGTTACTAATATGAGGTACATAACTTCATTTTTTTTTCTATAATTCTCACATTCCTTATTTAATTTTTTTTTTTGATATTAGGTGAGGCATATGTTCAGCACGACATCTTTAGGCTGATATGATGATGATAATGATATTTGGAACGAAAATATTATTTGTTTTCTACCTTTTATTCACAATAGAGCACTAAGATAAAACTATCAAACTCCTTACAAATCTTTAATAGCGAATTTAGGAATAACGTAGGTAGTTAAACAAAAACTTATTCAAGTTTCTGCTTTTGAATGATGTATAATAAAACGTTTTAAAAATACTTAGAATTCGATTCAACTATGCTACCCTTATCTTCGGATTGGTAAATAAAACTTGTTTCTTCATACATAACTCAACTTGTAGGGTCCTGTTTCCTTCGTCTGTCTCATGGGTGGTGTTAGAGATGGACCCTCGCAGTGTGACCGCGCAGCCTGAAGACTCGCTAACAGTGTACGCAGTAGCGGGCACGCCTCGTCATCGGTGCCACTGCGGCAACGACGTGCGCGTCGCCGACCCGCCCTTCAGAAAGGTATATAAGGTAGTGATCGTTCATCTTCCATCTCATCCATATTAGATGTCATGCATTATTATACTGTTTTGTGTGTGTTTGTGTAGGTTGTGTTTATGTAGGTTGTGTTTGTGTAGGGTAAAGTGAGGTATAATGTCACGAAAACACTTATCGAAATATGAAAGCTAGATATGGCTATATAATAAACAGCACTCGATAATATTCAAGCAAGTAAAGGACGTTTGGATGCGAGAAAATATTAGAAACCCCATAGTCTTGTTTGAAACCCAGTAGTATATTACCAAAACAACTACTTAAATAATATTTTTTTTGTAAATACCTACAAATTATAGATAAATTACACCCAGACACAGAACAAACCTTCATGCTCATTACACAAAAAATTGTTCTGGGTGAGGGATCGAACCCAAGACCTCCGGCTTAGCAGTCAGGGTCACTAACCACTAGACCAACAGGCCCGTAAAAATTAGATTTATTCAAGAATAAACATATAAGTTATAAATTCATATTATGTTTAGTTCAAGTTACATTTGCATGCTGTTAGAAATGGCTCATTGTGCTTTATACTGTTAAACTTAAGATTACATCAATGTATATTATTATATGCCTTTTACAGCAAATAAATTAATGATAATGATTTTTACATTTAAAATAATTGCAGTTAAATGTCGGCAGAGTTTAAAATGTAGTTAGTGTAATTTGAGGTGTATTTAATACTTTTCATTTTGAACTAATACTGCAGAATAATGTATTCTATATTTATTTGATATCTATAAAATGAAATGCCTTTAAAAGAAATTCATTCATGAATAACTGTAGGTATTATTTGTTTACTTCTACTCAGAGGCGTAACTATACCATCTGGGGCCCGTGGTAAATTCTTATAATGGGGCCATAATCGTCACGTTTGTACTTAGTTTAATTTTTATAATCCATTTAAAAATATATTTCAAAAAATTATATATTAAAAAAATTATATAACTATACTAGATTCATTGTTAAAAATTTACTTCTGAGCTCGGGGCTTCTTAGGCCGGGGCCCTCTTGGGTCGGGGGCCCGTGGCATTTTGCCAGCCCTGCCACCCTATAGTTACGCCCAATGATATTGTATGCATACAATATAATTGGTTACGCCACTGCTTCTACTGTAGGATTCGTGGTAAATCCGTCATCGTGTGCGCACAGCGCCCTAATTCAATCAGTTTCCGTGACGAATTGCACGAACCATCTTAGGATTTCTAACTACAATTTATTACTATAGTAGTATAGTTCATTACCCCCTCACCACACTTTACAAAATGATGCGTATTTCAAGTCATTCTTTCCTGTAAGCGTATAAAAACATTACTCATTAATTGACTAACTAGTAGTTGTTAAATATTAAACAATTTGCCTTTTGCTTCGGTTAAATATCTTTATATATATAATTCTTCTGTACGTGTGTTGACAGTGAACTACTCCTAAACGGCTGAACCGATTTGAATGAATTTTTGTGTATGTGTTCAAGTGGATTCAAAAATATAAAAAAATGCAATCGATCGGTATATCATGCAGGACAACCTCTGTCGGGTCCGCTAGTTTTATATTAAATCTTAAATAGCAATGGAAAAATTAATTGTATACAGGAATTTGTTACTAAATATTTATTATGAGTGAATCAGTCTGTTAGTATTATTATTACAGTTAGGTACTGTAAAGGGGCCTATAGGATATTTTGTGTCAATTAATACTTTCGCAAATGCACAGTTTACAGATACAAACAATTTATCTTGTGTGGATAGGAGTCATTTGAAACAAAAGTTAGGTGATCGCCTCAAGAGGTAGATATTACGTACGTTCTATCAAACAAACATTATTAATACGTATCCGTGCAGTGACCGATTAAGAATACACAATGTCACTACCCCAACTCAACCCGTGGGTGTCGTAAAAGGCACCCACTAAGAGAGTAATCTTAGGCAGACAAGAGCACAGCAAGAAAAGAAAAATTCGTAACAAACCCAATACCAACCCGTCTGGCCATCGTGGTATAGTAGACTAAATCCCTCCACATTCTTTGGAGGAGACCCATACCCAGCAGTGGGACGTTTATGGGTTGAAATGATGAAAAATGATGAATTCTATTTGGTTGCGAGACGATCTAGATCAAACCAAAAAGTTTGATTCATTAACTAGTGATTCATTCATTTTCATTGTCATCATACGATATTGTAGAGAAGTACGAATATTGTGCCACTTGATAATTTAAACCTTATCATAATAGCACAAAGGGGAACATTGCTTAACAGCCTTTTTTACATGAAGGTGCGTTTTAAGATACATTAGATTTTAATTAGAACCCAACATTTGCATTCCGTATTCAGTCTTTAGTGTTACCTAGAATATTTAGTACCTAATAATAAGATTTGGCGGGGCTCCAAGTATAAGGAATTTGAAATTGATATTCTGTTGTTTTGTATTAACTGGCAAACTATGCCAACACAATGAGGATTAACCAGTTTACCGTAATATTATTAAATCAAAAATTAGGTATATTGATTGTATGAATCTCGATAAGGCTCGTCCAAGTCTTATCGAGTTGTACTCGTGATACTTTAGTAGGTCGTTCTTGAAATGATAAACGAATTCGTAACATTATGTTTATTGATAGTGTGGTGATTTTTTCTTCATATTATGTATTTATTATCTTTATGTTAGCTTATACTATCTCTATAGACTAATTAAACCTTAATGCCATGGTATTAAAAGTCAATATTAATTGCAGCGCGTAGTTCAACTGTCTACGGAAGGCGAAGTAGAGGAATTAGGCGACGATTGTGACTCGGACGTCCTCTGCATGCACTACAACTGCACCTACGTCAGCGTTACACCCCGTTTGGCAAATAAGTGAGTCTATGTTTTATATCATCATCATATCAGCCTAATGAAGTCAACTGCTGGACATAGGCCTTAACTAATTTCCACCATTTCCACCGCCGCAATGTTTTATATAATATCCATAAAATTTACTAAGTTCTGGGCGCGGCATCACGCATATATCCAACAAACACTAAAACTCTCTCATCTCTCTAGAGAAGGGTGAGGAGACCCTAGTCCAGTAGTAGGGCATTTATGAGTTGCTGATGATAGCTTCGAAAATCAAGTTAATTTATTCAGTTTTCATTTATATGACTTTTTGTTTCCAGCGCCAACGACTGGCCACAAAAGTCGCTACTAATACCAGGCAACGAAGTCATATTTTCTCTTGAAACGGCATCGGATTACCTGAATGAATATAATAAAACTAACAAGTAAGTATTAATAGCACCATATAAGATCTTGACTACAAAACAGTTATATGATATTTATGGTCTTATACAAGTTTCATGCAAATGTTTTGCCAAAGACAAACATACATACTCATTTTATATTGAAATGTAATGTCTTTTATTTTCCTATGTTACAATGTAATTTATATAAAAATCATAAAGTACTCTGAAAACTATTGTCTCACCTAATTTTCTTACGACCTTTTTCGTTCGCTGACTAATGCACTAGATTAGTCATCCAAGTAATGTTGGCTATATACGATAAGCACGAGTGTGCCCTAAGTGCCGATGTCGGCTATAGTCGACAAAACAGTGCTCAGTGCTTGGCGCTCACGGTGACGCCGTTTTGACGTGGCGGTCAATAGTTAAATATTTTACCTATAAACATAACATTTGTTTGTTCCCAGTGAAGACACTCGCTACGGCTTCCGTTGCCTGTGCGTTGGTTATGAAGACACGCCTCTAACAACACAGCGGCAAGGCCTAGTCGCACTCGAGATGGAGCTAGTATACGCAGGAGCTGAGTGCGCGTCGCGACTCTTGGCACCAGATATAGAAATACCGCCGTTGACTTTCTGTGAGTATTCTTTACATTTCGTTGGTTTTCAATGCAAATTGACTTATCCCATTTCTTTTCTTCAAATCGGATTTTTTTATTGCGCCACGGGGGATTGCAGACCTGCTAGTACATGATATTAATTTCAGCTGGATACCTCTACGTCATCTATCACGTTACAATAGCGTACTGTTCTGAATGAACATAGTTTTCCTTTGTGGTCAGGAAACTAATAATTAAATAGTACAATTCACTATCAATATCGGCTATTTATAAATAGTAGACTAACAAACATATAAATAAGGCTTAAATTAATATAAGAATACAATAATATAGACGCTCCAGACTTAATATGCTTCATTTGTAATATCCAACTTATGTTTTATAATATAAGGTCAAAAATTGAATGTCAACATTGACCATAACTTTGAACGTGGGTGTTTTATGAATTATTACAGTTTAATTCATAAATATTTAATCCCATGAGTTGTTTTCAACTATTATAATTGTAACTTTACTAACCTTGCTACATTTAATAATATTATACCTATTTATACATTGAATGAAAATGAGTACATAGGAGAAGAGTAGCTTTACTTAGCTTAACTTTCACAAGATAATTCAACATTAACAAAACAATTCGAAACAAACCCTATACTAACACGTCTGGCCAGCGTGGTATAGTAGGCTAAATTCCCTCCACATTCTTTGGAGGGGACCCGTACTCAACCGTAGGACATTTATGCATTGACATTATGATGATGAAACAGTAGAAAAAAGTGTAAATCAGAACTCCAATACTCATGAGCAATATAATGCAAAGACGTTTATAATTTGTCACTCGAGCCTCATTATAACGTTCGCAAAGATGCTTATCAAGCGATTCGTTATCGTGTAATGACATATTGTGTGTAATCTTACCCTCTCGGTAACACTAGCCGTGAGCGGAATATGTCGGCGCAGGTGTGTGACGGCTATTGTGCTGCTGTGTGGTGTGGGAACCTTCGCGCATACTAATCCACTGCGCCTTATGTAGCCTAAACTGTAATTGAGATATTTATTTCATGCTAGCTTACGGCTTATAAATAACTAGCTATGTGCCTATGTGCGAGTTATTTATTTCTGTTTATAAAGCTAGACTAATAGGTGCATAAGTAATTAGCAAGCTTTTTATTAACTTGCAACTGAATTTTAAAGCAGTTATCCTCAACAGGTTGAAATAAAATTATGAATGCATATATATGACAATGCAATGTTTGTATAAAATGGTGCTGATCTGATGATGGTTTTGGAAGGTGGCCATGGGAACTCTGTTATAATACGACGGTATACCATTGAGTTTAGGCTCATTTGATTTGTCTTGAACAGATTTCCAATCTATAAAAACCGAATCTAAAAGCTTGTTTGCAAAATAAATAATTTTCTAATTAAAACTTATTTATGTAATTTAAATTGCTAATAAAAAGCTTTCCAGACTGTCTATCTGTGTGCAAATTTCATACAGACACTTTCAGCTGTTCTGGCGAGATTGAGTTACAAACATAATATATTAAAATAATAATAATATTCTACCACATTCACACAGCGCTATTTAGTCCCAAGTTAAGCAATTATATTTGCTTGTGTTATGAGTACTAAACAACTGATATACTTACTACTTAAATACTTTTTTTTGGTAAATACATACATATTATAGATAAATTACACCCAGATACAGAACAAACCTTCATGCTCATGACACACCTCCGGCTTAGCAGTCAGGGTCACTATTACCACTAGACCAACAGGCCAGTCAAAAACATTTACCCATCCATCCACCCATGTATACCAACAGGCCAGTCAATATATGTATGTATTGACTGGCCTGTTGGTCTAGTGGTTAGTGACCCTGACTGCTAAGCCGGAGGTCGTGGGTTCGATCCCCACCCAGGACAAATCTTTGTGTGATGAGTATAAAGGTTTGTTCTGTGTCTGGGTGTAATTTATCTATAATATGTATGTATTTACAAAAAAAAAAAAAATGTATTTAAGTAGTATATCAGTTGTTTAGTACCCATAACACAAGCAAATATAATTGCTTACTGTGGGACTAGATGGCGCTGTGTGAATGTGGTAGAATATTATTATATTATTATTATTATGTATACAACCACCACAATTCTTTTAGTATTGGTTAGCCCATTTATCCAGGAAGGCTATATAACGTCATGCTACAGCCAATGCGATCAGAGCAGTGGCTAAATAAAGAAGCCCCGCGCGACTTCTATTGATATTATACTTGTACTTATTTAGATTTTTTTTATTGTTACCTAGCAACGATAGTGGAAGTGCAACTCCACGCCATGATGGGCACCAATGCGATGGGCGTAGAGAGTGAAACGCCTCACGACGGCAGCGAAGCTTTGTTCCTCTCGAGAGGACTGGAACTGTCCTCCCCACCCACTGTACATAACGTGCTTGATGGCCAACCATTATTACGGTGAGTTATTTAGTATTAAGCCTAAAAATTGCACACCTTATAATAACCAGGTTAAAAACAACTAGCTTCTTCAGAGATAGATCGCACGCAACGAAAGTTATCACTATTACTGTAAGGTTTAAAATTGTCAATTGAAAATTATTTAATAAGTCTTTTGTAGTGTTGGTACCGTATAGACGTATGTCGTAAACATACCTATTTTTTAAGTGGGGATGGCCTCCTGTGCTTGAGAATATCTACCTTCTAAGATCTAGCTCGCGAACGATCACACTGTTCAATTTGGTTATGATAAAGTTTGCGATTTTTATTTTATTCCCAAACAGATGACATGGATTAGTGAAGGCAAATGAAGTTTGCATGTTTATGACAATAAATAAAATCTATATCAAAGTCAGTTTTAATATTAGTAGATTGGCTCACTCCAACATTAAGGGACATAATATATAACATACGGCGAAATGTGGGTATTAAACACCACTGCCCATCACTTCAAGGAATACTTCGTAATTTAGTTAGTTGATTAACAATAGTGCTAGACATGAAACAGATTGAAGTGTACAGACCTATTAAACAAAATAAATTCGACAAAAAAAATTCTTATGACCATTTTGTGTTTTGTTTTTCTTTATCTAAACACAACATGACGTGCTTTATTGACCTTGAAAAATAGGAAATGTTGGGATTCCCCCGGTATAGCGACCGGCGCAGCCCTGATTAATGAAATTACGTCGTATGTACACGTGACTGCAATACTAATAAGAAAATACAATGCATCAAGATCACCACGACGCAGCATTATTGTACTTCTATTATCTTCATATATGTACATAAACTCATCTGTATATCCTAATATCTGTAGAAAACCGTGGAAAGATGATCAATTTCCCTACACAATAATCAATCATGATGCTATTAGTTTATAATAGAAATGGCTAAATGGAATCATTTGAACTTAAAGCCTTTTATAGGTATTTTATATGATATATTTTTTTATATACTTACCTAGGAACAAACTCCCCCTGTCTGGTAAGTATTTTATATGAAGCAGTATGTATGCCATGATGTTTATATAGGTATGGAGATCACCAGTCGCCGCCTAACGTAAGTATATCTGGCCAGTTTGTGAATGCCTTTATGCATTAAAAGCAAGGCAAAGGTAAGTTATAAGCTTGTAATGGTTAATAAAAATATATTCTTACTATATTATACTATCTACAACACAATATCTTACGCTTACCTTATTACTAAGTGCTAAGGTACTAAATCGACTCGAACAATAATAGGTCACCTCGTAAAATGTCAAAAACGTGCAGTCGTCTCTCGTGCGCTGCTTGCATAGTGGCATATTGCTCACAGCTACACTGTGGTTTCACTCATTACCTTTACAATAGCTTGTCTAATTAACTATGACGTTAATCGCGTATAATATTTATTGGGTTGTTTTCAAGCGTAGTAGAGAAGCGGTTTCTATTACTAAGTAGATACGTACGGGGTTGCACAGTAGTGCCCTTGCCATTAAGCAAAAAATAACATACAATCCTTTTGCCGTAGTCACTCAGGACACTAAACCTTAGATTAGATTATAGATGTTACAGTCAAAACTTTTAATAAAGTAAAGAGGTCGGTACTAAACGAGTTTCCAAACCGGTTGTGTTAGGTTAGGTTAGTTTTTATAATTACATATTATAACCTCCTTACTTTCTTAAGTGTAAGAGTTTTGAATGATATAGCCAGTCAAAACTACTTTTGACTGGTTAAGAGTTTTGACTGTAACTTAATGATGTATATTTAACAAAATCCATTCAGTAGTTTTTACGCGAAAAAGATACAATCATCCATACCATAAACATCAATAACTCCATCGTCATAAACTCCACAATAATAGAAAATCTAGGTAATAAAATATATAATCCACTATACCTAGTGTAAATGTATTACTACATTATTATTTACGCAAACTTATATTGAATATAGTATTACGTTCGTGTGTCCTTTCGCAGAGTGGCAATTACTATTAATTTATGGACATAACGCAATTGAGCATATTACAAACAATCGCGTGTTTGTATCAGCTGGTTTATCTTCTTCTGTCAACAAGTTTTGTATAAAATAAAGTAGTTATGATAAAAATATAACGCTAGCAAGTAGGTCGCAAAGCAGAAGTATTGTAGGCTAACAACATGCAATTTTATTGTCAGTTGTAAACTACAGGTCGTTTCGTCACGTTTGCGATGCAATGCAATGCGTAATTTAGTACCTAGGTACTTACAACATTCGCAACATCAGCTTAATATTCGCAATAACCCTTTAACATAAAATAAAACCAACATATTCGTTGTACTTTTTATTGACAATAATTTATTGTTATTATATAGTAACAAGTAGGTAGTATCTCTTCAACACCACATGGCGTAATACTGATCGATGTAAACATAATTCTTGGCACTTTTTTAATGACAGCTATAATATAACTAAAACTAACAGGCTCGTTTTCCTTAAACAATTGTAAACATTAAACGGTTTCGAAGGCCGACAACTAACACGGCTAACAGCGTCGAGTGTAATGCAGCAGTACAGATAACTGAGGTATTGAGGTATATTTCCCCGTAAACAACATTTCACATCAGCCACTCCATCTAACTAGCCATTTGTTGTTCGTCACTACTACTCACTACACATTCAATGACGGAGATCAATAAGAACACGAGTTGATCACAAATCTGTTGTAAGCAGCTCGGCTCTTTCTACAACAATATGAAACTCTGTTTCTCTATACGTTTTACCGTCAGGCATAACTATTTGCACTTTTTTCTTCTTTTCATTTTCACGTCTCACTATAAAAAATATGGCTACAGCAGCCAAAATTAACACTATTAAAACCCCTATTATTACAAATATCCAAAATGTTTGTTTAAACGCTCCACACCTGCTGTCCACATACGTCGGTAGGGATACGTAGTATCCTTCTAGTTCGTACCAGCAGTTAATAGCGCCGCCTTGCTCCTTCGTCACTTCGCGCCACTCCTCTGCGAGCTCACACGCACACGATCTGTTAAGATTCAGTCCGTCTACTCGCAAAGTCAGTCTTGTACGGTTATACATCAGCGAGGACGGAGCCAAGTTCGTCACCGTGTTGTTGTCGAGCAGTAGCTCTTGTGGTCCCATAAACGATGCTACTTCCAAACTTACAGTGAATCCGAAAAAGGCACCCTTCCCTAAATTCGTCACTGTATTATTTCTAAATGTAATAGGTCCTCTCGTAACTATGTGGAAGCCATCCCCTTCCAATGTCTCTATGTTATTACTTTCTATGAGGACCCTCTTTGGTGAATTGACAAGAAAAGTTAAACTGTACAAATACTTAACGGTAACGCCTTCCATTCGAAATAAGTTGGTTACTTCGACGTCCGACAGGAATCTGCTTGGCAGCGTTTTTATATCACCGCCGCGCAATATAAAGTTGTCGACCGTGAATTTTTTAAAAGCCTGAATTTCTATGTTCTCAAATATATTCTCAGAAAGCTCTATGTTATGAACTCCAATGAGACTGGAGAATGCGAAGGGCTTCAAGGATTTGATCCTGCAATTAGTTATAACAACGTCATTGACGCGTCCCTGTATAGCGTGTGATGCTATTTCGTCGACCGTACAGTTATTTATTGAGATCCGTAGTCCTGGGTTCATTTCGTTCTGGTTGGAGAACGGCGACCAGGACAGAGCTCGCTCATTAATCACCACGTGATCTATGTTTCTTAATTCTATGTTTCGCAGTTGTATAAGACTCCGGACAGTATCAGGCAGAAAGGTAACACGTGCGCAGTTATCGATTATGATACCGGTTGTTGTCGATGGCACCCTATAAGCTCCATCTGGCCGTAGAGTCACCTCCTGTAATATAAAATAAATATTCCAATGTATAAAATGCCATGGCTAGTGTAACCAAAGTTTTAAATTATCTACTTGTTCTTTCATTGAAATCCACCGATCTCGAAAAATATCATCATTCTATTTTAAAATAGTCTGTTGAAGTGTTATTACCTTAATAAAAATCGTTTTCATCAGAATGAGTCATAGCATTACATCAGCTTATGCAAATTTATAAGTATAACCTTTGATAATCATGAGCAGTAACATACTAATACAAAATGAACGTACGGTATTTCTGGTGCAGTTACAAATGACTCTAGTGAAAGAGTCACATCGGCACGCGTCTTCCTCGCAGATAGTGGGAGTGATAGACTGCGCAAGTGAGCGCGCATGCAGCGCGACCACTACCCACCACCACTTCGACCAGCGCATGTTGTTCCTTCACGTCACCATCTCATTTGTTACTCACGCACTGGAAACAAAGTACATACGTTAACATTGAATCATCAGGCCATACCTTTACACCACTTCTCACTTCACTAACATTAAAATTTCGCGTTGTGTTCCAATTTTACGAACAGACTAGTGTATTCATGGGTTAATGAAGTCAATCTGAGTCAGCGACGTATCGGCGTTATCGCATACAACGTTATCAGATACGTAGAGGTAGTTGCTAGTATGACTTACCAAAATACAGATTATAAACAGTAATCAAAAAGGCCAAACCATTCATTAAGGAATCCTAACTATATTTACTAATATTAAAATGTAAAAGTAAATTTTTTTTTGCACGCATGTGATCGTTTTGAAATATCACATAGAGATAGGGTAGGTCCCGGAAAAAGAACTTTTTACAACCTTTCCCTTCTTTTTATTCTCTATCTTGTACTTGTTGTTGAAGTATCTATTACACTTCGTCACAGGATAGAAGTAATTGTGACAATTTAGTATACCTGGCCTACGGTTAGTTTCTGTATTGTAATTCTTAGTTACTCTATTCGATACGTAAAGTTTATATCTGGTATTAGCACAACAGGGGAGAGATAAACCATTGATAGTGACCGTTTGCCATGTAATGTGTATCTTTAAGTTGTTGAATTAAAATGTTATATTCGTACGGAACCCACGGGAAGGAGACCGACTCGCATTTGACCGGTTTTTTTGATGATAACGTGAATAGCAAAACAATTGGCGTAATCTGTCGTAACTACATTTCAATTCTTTGAAACACTTGTTGTAAATTTTAGTAAATACTATGCAATTAAAAATAGGTACTTATTCAAAGTTGTAGCAATAAAACGTGTTTATTAAATATGTATACCCTATATAAACTAATGTAACTCTTGTAATAGAAACAGTCATTACATATATTGCGACAACGCTTATGTAAAAACCTGATTTTTCGGCTTAATGATAAAATTTCATTTTATGATCCAGTGTTTACCTGAAATACAAAGAAATCTACGTCTATAATGACTCAATAACTATAAAGATTAAAAAAATAATAATGATACCAAAATATTCGCAAATCACTCTTACGCTTTTTACACTACATACAAATTAGAGGGTATATAACTGAATACATACTAATAGCGTATAGTCGCAACCACAGACCACGACCGAAATACGTTGCACAACAAAACATAGTCGCGCAGAAACGTATGACATTAGTTAAGATTGAAGATTTTAGGCAATAGCATCTAACAAAGGAAGATTTCGTATTGTGGTTTGCGGTGTGTAACTGTGCATGTGCACAACTGCACGGTGTCTTGCCGGCCGCACCCTCTCACGAAATCGGTTCTCAATTTACTTAAATATAACAAGAGTATAACTTAAGAATGTACATCTATAATGGAATGCTGTATGCCATCTGGAAACGTCTGCTCCCTACGCTAATTTCGATCTTTGGAGTTATTTTGGCGTTAAAAACTTGTGAATTATTTCTATCTGAGCGTCTAGAGATCAGATTTGTATCTTTTATTTTATCGTCCCGTCTGTTATTGCAGTTTATTTCTGTATCTGAATAATACGAGTATTATCAATTTTACAGGATTTGGTTAAAACGACGTAATAAAGCTTTTAACTAGCCTCATTGTTTGTATGAATTAAATGAATCATATTCATAAGAACAGTGTACTGTAAAGTATTATGAGCAACTCGTTCGTATAGTTACATAATGAGTATGTTCCTGATTTTTGTTATCAAATATACAAGTACTCGGGTGGAATAGTATAATGTTCAGCCTCGTTATTACATTGACTTTTCTAATTATATTAAGCGGTATGCCCAAGTATTATCATAGCTGCTCGTTGTTTGCTATGAACTACATATTGATTGAAACATATTTTATTGCAGTTTGCCTGCTTCTGTTTATTCACTGTTGTGGCCTGTTTCATAAACTTAGCGGTGCAGTTCAGCGATCGTTAAATAAATTGCGTATTAACAGAGTACTACGTATCGATAATATTCGTTCCGTCTTTGTTATCGAATGTTTCAGGTTTTGTAGTTTAATCATACACGGTAACTTGAGGGCTGTATGTGCTTGGTCTATTGTTACAATCATTATAAAGTTTTAATGAAACTGAATACCCTCGTTTTGCAGTAGTGGTGTGTACCTAGTAATGTCGACTACAATGTAAGCCTTGAGTTCGATTAATCGTTTTAAGAAAGATACAGTTCAAAAAGCGATGATTATCGAATGGGTACCGACAGTACCAATGTGGATTTCACTTTGGGGAATTTATATGTCAAATTTAAAAACTATACATAAAAGTCATGTGACTTACCATCTGCTAACTGTGAGGGAAAACATCGTGAGGAAACCAACATATCCTAGAAGACATTCTAAGTGTTTCTCTGATCCTGTAGTATAGAAAAAAAAAACATTACCCAATAATTTATAAGACAAAAAAGGAAAAGGTTTTTCTAAATTAAAACGAACACTTGCATCTGACGCACAATAGGTTTTCCTATCACGACAGTGATCATTATGTCCCAGATAAGAAATTGTAAATAAAACTATTGTTCGGTATAACCTATCGTTCGCAGAAGTCTTTGATTGCAAAATAACAAGATAACGTTTGTGAATCGAACGTTTGTATTTCTATATTATCTTTCTTTCTAGACTGGTACAAATACTAGTCTATGGTAATAATCACGTCTTCGCTACACGTGTGGTCTCATGTTGTAATAGTCAGCTGATTGGAGAGTACATACAACCCTGAGTACTGTATCATTTGTGTAACCCAGAAATAGTTGTCCTGAGTCTGGGTGTACTCTGTTCCGTCTCGAGATAAGAATGTGTTAGTGGGAATTCATCTCATTCTTATGTTACTTAATCTAATCAATACTCGTATAACAGTTACATATATTGTTGCTGTCATGATTATTCATACAACTCTTAATTAATCACTATTTAATCCACAAAGCAGATACAAGTATATACTTTCATTATTTAGTACTCGCGTCACGTGAAATTATCTTCTCGGAACTGATTGCGATAAGAATTCGATCAACACTTTCTTACTTTCATATTTTTGAACGGAACCGATTAAAAGCGAAATTATGGATCGAATAATGTTTTTATTACACCCTTAAATAAAGTCATTATACATGGAGAAACTTGTAACGTACCTACTGTATGTAGCATACATAATTCTTATGAGTTCTTATTGGGGATAATTTTATTTTTTAAAGTTAAATTAAAAGTTAAATAATTTTATTAAAGCTTAACTTTTTATACCAACTGTGGCCAGTTCTATAATAATTGAAACAATCAATAATAATTATGATAATTATTATGGCGTATGGGCTCGTATTCCCTCCACAATCTTTGGAGGAGGCCCGTGCCCAACAGTGGGACGTTTCTGGGTTGTAGTGATGATGATGACGTAGGCAACAATCTAACAATCCTCACAAAATTGGGACATACCCCTAATATTATAAAGTTTTAGCTTAGACGAGCAATTTTTTGTCTGTGAGTCGTTATTATAGCACAACAATCAGATTTGGTAATTCGTTCATGGGGTATTTTCTTTGCATAGGATACATTGCCTTCCAATATGGCATAAGCTTATGTATGAGCACACTAGACACTAATTTTGAAATGCAATCCTCAAGTTAACTACTACGCATGCATCATATTTGTGACACTGATTCAGTTTCCTGCTAAGCGTCATTACCTACTATATAGATGTACCTATGCTAAAATAGCAATTTAATCATCATGTAATATCTAAATATAGTGAATCAGATCAGAGCAGGCCCCAGCCGTGTGTTTGTTTTAGCCTCACGAACAGGTCAAAATGACCGTTGAAGTGCCCAACTTGTATCGGAAACTGAATTTTAACGATTTTGGAAACAACCGCTTGAAATATTAGTGAACGTAATACGATTACCGGTAAGAGGTTTACGTGCGCTTTTATTGGTTTGTTCCTTCATATTCGTTGAGTGTAACTGCACAGTTTTGTTAAACTTGCAGGTAAAACCGTTTTAGCTTGAAGTCTTAAAATTCGTCTAGCCTTTGAGGATATGTAGGTATGTTTGCGTTTATAAACTGGTATCTCGGATATAATAATAATTTTTTACAATAATAATTTGGATGATTATTTTTCTCTTTGATTAAGTAGTAGCTTATTTCGAAGTTTGTCTATGTAGGCTTCTAGCCTAGACAGAGCTCATAGGGCCATTGTAGCCAGTAGTAGTCCCCTGTGGTCCAATAAGCGAAGTTTAATCATCATCATCATATCAGCCCAACGACGTCCACTGCTGAACATAGGCCTCACCTAATTTACGCCTTTGCGAGCGGTCCTGTGCCGCCTGCAACCAACGGCCGCCCACAACCCTGACCAGATCGTCGGTCCATCTGGTGGAAGCTTACCCCAATATATTATTCTAAAATATAAAACATCCAAACAATAGATAAATCAATGTATAAAACAGTCTTGCATTATGTAATGACGATCAAGTCATATCAACGTTACAATTATCGGCACATAATTAGAATCATCTCATATCGATAGATCCCAATAATTGTCACGTGTCCCAGTAATAAACCCAGTAATTAATTAGAAGTCCACATGACCTCGTATCGGTAAAACTAACGGTGCGTGTGAGTTAATATTCATCGCTCCAGATGGACTACGTGGTTATGCAGATATTTAACGTCGAATTATAATAATCATTAATGCAAATAATTTGCATTAATGATTATTATAATTCGACGTTCTCAACATATAATTATTATATATTGAGAACTGTAGTAGTCCAAGATCTAATAGTCCCATCTGCGAGTAGAAAAATTGGCTCACAATTTACTCTTTCCCACTTCGGGAATTGGGTAAGCGGAAAAGGTTTTATTTTTAACAAAATCATGTCACCCATGTTGACGTCACTATACGTTGCAAATGTCAAGATCGAACGTATGTTAAAGTAACATCACACACATCCAAATATCTGCTAGTCCAATGTCACAAGTGTTTTATTAAGGTCTTAATGTTTGTGTATCACTTCACGCTCAATTTGCCACCAATAAGGCAACAAATACTATATTCGTGGCTTCTTGATTATCCAAGCAGTTATTTATTTATTGATTACGTCATGTAGGTACTATATTCAGGTGACCCATAAACGAAGTTCACAAAATATTGTTCTAAAGCCTTTTCACAGACTAGAAATTATTTTATAATTAATTAAAAACTAACGGCAAAGATAGGGAGAAATTCTCGGCAGCACTGAGCAACTAATTGATATAGAACAAAATGCAAGTTGTCAAAGACTAAACAGTTAATAGGTACCGGGAAATTCGCAATCATAATTAGTGTTTGAACAGGCGCACTCGCATTGAATTTGAAAGCAATGCACTACTAGTGATTGAAGACAGACCCTTTGGCAGGAAATTATATTGAAACAGAGGTGATACTTAGGAACGTCCAAAAAGGTATCAGTGAATTTGCTAAAACATACAACCCTTTCGAATTACTCAACAACATTATAATGTGGAATGTTTACTCGTATGCACGCGCCATTCTACTAAATGTTGTTCGCATTGTTTTATATTTTAGCACTGTTCTGTATGTACTGTATCCTAAACACTTACAGTTTAAGTGATATTAAAATGTCTATATATATAACATAACTTTAACTGTCAGAAGCTACCGACGTATCTTAGTATAATAGTATACTTTTATCAAATATGTAATTGTGAGATAGATTTTGGAATATACTTTTGACTGATGTTAGTTCAGCATGGGTGACATGTAAGATTAAAAAATACTGGCGCCAAAATACAGTATACCGTAGTTGTTTATTTCTAAAACGATTTGTAGGAATTTGCCGTGAATATGTAACATATTAACAAAGATTCGTTGTTACAAATACTCGTATTACAAAAGCTCACGAGATAAAATTTAACACATAGTGTATCGGGTTCAAAGGAATTTTCCGGGGAATTACAGCTCTAGGATTTTAAACATTGTTGCTCATTCACAGGTAGAGTGTACTTAATTAATTGTCACCAGTGACCCCTCCAATGTGAAGGTCAATTGGTGGCAATGTGACCTGATACAGTTAATCGGTGCCTTAATGACGTTAGCTGGTACCGGTTTAAATAACAGTCTTTCAACATATTCATTTTCAACGGCACTAAAATCATCATCTAGGCTCTTATTACCAGTTAGATTGCTTATTTCGTTTTGTTGATAGATATTTCAATTATTCGATCACTGCTATCATAATTATGTATTCGCTATAAATGGTTTTTTAATAGTTGAATGATGTCTATTATGTTATTATATTTTTTCAAATGGACAATAGACTATCTCTGTCTCGTATACCTATAAGACAAATATTAACGAATTACAAACTATAATAAAATAGGCCTGGCTATTTAATCTTAAGAATTGGACAAAAGGCCGACTACGACATTCTGGCAATGTCGTCAGAAATGACGTTTGTTTAACGTTTTGAATTTCAAGTTTGTAGTGTCGGTTACATATCGCTCATGCCTTTCTTTGCCGAGTTGCAATATGAATGCCATGTTTATTAGTATTGTTTGAAGTCACGCACGACAATAAAGCTTTATAAATTAAACCAATGCACAAGAAACTTTGTTTACTCGACAGTTGATAAATTAGATAATTTCAGTTATAAAATAAAATTACGAGTACCAAACAATAGCTGATAAGTATTGGTCGCGTTTCGAGAATTTTTTTCACATTCGTGTGTGAAAAATGAATTTACATAAATATTTTATGGAAAGCATTATATTATTATGATCTATAAAAATCCTTTTATATTAAAGTACATATTTTGTTCCTTTGTATCCGTTGAAATCCAAATAATTGACTATCCTCTTATATATTATTGAATTAGCCCTTAACTGGCTGTTTCCCGGCTCCATGCTAGAGCCGGCAAACAACTTGATTGCTTTAAGTACCTAACAGAAATCTATAAAAGCTTTTGTAGAAGCACCATTTCTGTTTCTCTTAAAAATACTTTTCTATTCCGATGAAAGAAAGAATGAAAATTGCTTTATTTTCAGACTCCAATTTACATAATACAGCACTAACATAAACTATAAGACCTTTATGAGTCCGAAAAACGATGACTCTAATACTACAAATGATCGCATTCTTTGCAATACAGATTAATTTCATTCAAATCTAATACAACATTTACGGATATATTTTTAAAATAGGTAATTATAAAAATCTTTTACAAATTGTTTTAAATATAATTTGACATTCTGCCTAATATCCAAAAACTGTATGGGAAAATAATAAAAATATGGGAATATAAAAGAAACTTATGTATTTGTTGTGAAACTGAAGTCGAAATAGATATCTAAACGAAAGAAGTTCTAATTGTATTGTTATAATAAAATAAATTGAATTGAGAAAAGTCTTTAAAAATAAACTTAAACAAAAACAATCAAATCATAACTCTAATAAAATCCTTCCTTTAGTATGTTTATTGGGCGGTAACACTGTGGTCGGTTCTCAAAACTCGGTTCTGTTTGTTTACACATAACAGCACTTATGGGACACGAAGCTTACACATCGCTTTTGGTTCTTTTCTACGAAACATTCATAGATTAGTTTAACTTTATTTAAATAAGTCTGAGCATAAGATTTTGTATATTAATACATCAGTTAACAAACTCAAATTCCATTGTTTGTTATACTTTTACGCATTTTGTTAAACTGTTAATTGGGTGTAAAATTTGCTACTCTGGCAAATATAAAATAAGGCATCCCTTTCTCCAGAATGACCGGTAAAAAGAGTGCAGATTCCTTTCGTCCCAGGTCACAGATGAGTCAGACAGATGGACCCAATTACGAACTGATAACCGACATTTATTAAAGCGTAGAGTAGAATAAGTATCAAATATGTGTGTTTCTATAATTTTCATGTTCACATATAAACATGCTTGAACATTGACGCACAGAAATTGTTATGTTTTGATGAGCCACCACGTGTTTGTACCAAAACTTTGATCTCGAGCCAACTGTAATCACTAAGATTTAAACGAATAAAAATTAATAGTAATACATACCTCATGAGAGCAGTTCCGCCGTTAACTCCAACTGATATGTAAACAAAAAGTACAAGTCACTGTTACAACTAAACAAAAAAATATTTAAAAATATCACAAGTTCAAACGTTTTATAATCACTGTTATACGTGTTATTGTTATTCTAAAAGTCGATGTTATACAGAAAATTATAATTGAAAAGGCGCAACAATGCGCGCGTCAGTTAGGCTCAGTTCCCGCGCAAGCGACTGATATGAGCCGTCCGGCGAGCCGAGAGGTGCGCCTGTGCGCCACGCGACCTTCAAGTCTATCTACTCCGTTAAAATCATAGCGTGCTGAAATCTGTGAAACATAATTGTTAATAATTAAATTATCACATAAATATAATTTGAAGTGAATCAATACTTCCCGAAGCATACATTACATAAAACACGCTTGTATGTAAGTCCCTATATAAACTATATTTATATTATGATGTTTCACAGAATAATCATTGCCTATGATAGCAATTATATGATTGGATGGCTTGAGCTTCCAGCTAAAGGCAATTAACGTGGAATCGAATGTCAATTACATAATATGTATTTACTGTTTGAGCATGGTATAGGAAGTAAATATACATTGAGAGTTACTGTAAATACATTACATTGATTGGTTGTCTATAATATCTTGTCCACGTTATTATGATTCACCAATTTGAAGACTAGGTGGTGCGTTGCTGGTCCTTACCGACAGTCACGGTGTTTTATCTTAACCGTGCGTTGACCAGTTCCCTAATACACAAAGAGAGGCCTTTTTTCGCTTCACGACCGTTGGATGAATCTTTCTAAAATTCTTTTGCGCAAGTAAAACCTTTAATTGACATATCTAGTTCCCTATGAGTAAAAGGAACTTGACAGTTAACACACTATCATCCCTGTAATTTGTTTATATGAGAATGGATATTTGGATGACTGTATCACTTTCACGCAAAAACTAGGTACTGAATGTATTATAATTATGATAAGACTATATTTTGGTAAAAACAGGAATCTTTTCATATTGGTGATGTGTTTCCCTTGGATCTTCATTACTAGACATAAATCTCAAAAGGGACGGGCCTAGCAGTGGGACATTTATGCCTAGTAAAAGTAAAGACCCGTGTCTTTCCAAACATTTTGGAGGGAATTTACCATACTATAACACGCTGGCCGGGCTGGTTGGTATAGGGTATGTTCGCGAGCGGCAGCTAGCCCTTCATAATTATGAAAGTCTACGTTCTGTGTGAACTTCCCATCCATATATCTACCACTTGTGAAAGATATACCTGCCTACTGTAACACGATATTGTTAATGAAATGACCTCGGCTTTTGTAGCTTTTAATTTTCGTTCGTAACACACACCACGTGCACATCGCTTCATACACAGAATAGAGATATACAGAGCTCTACATAAATAGGTACCTACGTGTTTCATCAATTATGCGGTTTCTGCTCGGAATATACTGCTTGATAAAAAATACCTGCGAACCATGACCAGAAATGGTAATGTAATGATTTTGAAATACCTACCTACCTTTAGTCTTACTTTTCATTTGGTAAGGTAACAAGTACACATCAACAATATAATAAATCCTGAGAAAACAAATAACTGTACCTAAAACAAGTAGGGGCAAATGACTAGTTAATCATTTAATAACAAGCACAATTATGCGTAATGGTCTTATTACGAGGACGGCGTACGGGCCGTATGTTACGTGTACTACCGCGAATTATGATCACCTAACATTATTCATGTCCTTTAGTCACGGTCTCTGCATTCTTAAAACTATTTTGTAACTTTACACCAAATGGCCTGATGGTTTCCCACGAAGTTATTTGTTAACGGTGTACTTACGATTTCAAGTTTTTACTCTACGTGTCATCGCAGTTACATCGGGTGATTGTAAACGTGCCAATATTCAAGCAAATAGTAATAATATTATACGCACGAGAAATAAAGCTTCATAGATCTGACACAGAGCACAGACTACCATATACACAATATACCTTTAGGTTCTTTAAAATAAATACAATTTGATACATGTTTATATTGAATATTGAATGTTATGCTACGTTGATTGGTTACACGTGTTTGTATGTGTGTGGTGTAAACATGCCCGGACTGTTCTTGTTGGTATATCGCATTCTGATCACACGGCAGTTGATTTTGAATTTGATTAGTCTTAGGATACGAATTATGAATGACTGAATGTAGAAACGTCGCCAGTTTGCCACTAATCAAATTAAAAATCAATTCGGTGTTGTTTCAATAGCGAGGGAAGTACAAAAAATATATATCCCATAAATTCTAGCGACTAAAAACTTCAAAACATTAAGGTTACGTAGAATTTTCTAATCTCAACTCGTAATTACATTGGTGATAAACCTCACATATGATTTATGTTTTGTGGATAACCTTCGCAATTATGTGTTTTGTGGTGTAAGCTCCGTGCCGTACCTACATCAAAGTGCATCGTCGCTACCCTTGTACGCACAGGTCACTGCCATCAGGTTATCGGTTAACTAAACATTTTTATCTCTATCACAAACTCCCGACTTTGAAGGTTAATTGTCTGATGATCTTTAACTTAGGTCAAGCCTTTTTGCTTATTATTCCCGTATACATAATCACAGTTATTATATTCGTTTTGTTATTCGTTTCAAGTATCTGAGTCGAAAATTGTTATCATATCTATACCTATGAAGAACTTACTGAGTTTATTGATAGCATAATTAATTATTTCCGGAGACATAATTTCATAGAAGCACTCAATTTATTATGAAATTCTAAGACAGTTAAATAATCCTGTATTGCTGTCGACTGTGAAAATTTCTTACTCATTCGGTTTCGCTTTCCGCCCAGGTTAAATTGCAAATTAAATACATAAGTCAGTACTTATTGCATTATTATTATTTATTATTTTGTTAGCCATATAAATAAACTTATGTATTTACGTTAATTTATGATTCTTACATACTTACAAAATATATTTTATAATTTTGGTATTAGTAAAAAATAGTATTTATTTATGATAGTACTGTTCTTGTGTTTTGATAAAAATAGTCTGATTTAATCTAGTCGAATAAATTTAGGGATTGTTTACTTATATGTACGTAGGGAACGCTGTTAGATGACGGTCTTCGAAATTAGTTTTGGGACGACGGTATTCTATAAGACTAATAGAAACAACATAATTTTGTTTCATAGTAGGCCCTTTGTATACCACATACTCGTACTACTGCAATTTTGGCTGGTATATCGATCTACACCCTGTTGGCATTCTATACGTGTTTATTATTACCTTCAATTTCTAAGCAGAAGGTAATTGAATGCTGATTGTGTTCAATTAATTTTTCTTGTGAAAAGTACTTATACATTGATTTGTATACACAATAAAAACTCGCCTATTTATCTGCTTGGAAAACTTATTTCATTAATGGTTGGTTGTCGATACTTTAAACTAGGTCAAGCAGGTCTTCAGAGTCGTGTCAATGTCGATACACTAGTAAAGTTTGTCCATCTATAGAATTTGAAAGAAATAATATCTCATGGGCAGTAAAAAAAGGCTTAATTTTTTTCGGTCAAAAGTAGTTTCAAAATCGTTTGCTAGGGCACAGATTAGATAATAGTTACTACGTAGCTACGTGGCTAGGGGTCTTGTTTGGGCTATCGGTTAATTTGAATCAATTATGCGGCCTGAATACGAGGCTGTCGGATCGATCATATATAGGACTTATATTTGTGTGGATCACAAATATTTGTCCTAAGTCTAAATGTACCTAGAACCTACATGTAGGTCCGTTTATTATAATATTGTTTGTAAAGTTCTTAGTGACATAGAAGTATCTAGTGCATAAGAAAAAGTCTGGACCAATCGGTAAATAATTTTTTACTACCAACATAATTTATTTTTTTAAAAGTCCTGTTTAAAGACCTGTTTTAAGCCTTCGTTTACTATTATTATATCTTCTTGTAGAATATTCTTCTGTGTATTTTAAGTATGTTTAAAGCATTTATAAGTCCAGTTTTGCTATTATTAAGATACAGATTAGATTTGTTGGAAGAATGGCTTGTTATTGTGCTCCCACAACCGGTTGTGTATAACCACATTTCTATACATTGTGCTGTTTTGTATCTTGTGTATATCTTTTATTATTTACTTTGTTTATTAAATTTAAAAACCTATGTATATTACAATGATAGTGAATGTTAGTAATATGATGAATGGAGCACTGCACAAGTTTATGAACGGTCAGGTCAGATCTTCCAGAAGGTTTGTCTGGTGGTCCATAGGGGGTTTTAGTTCTAACATTGATGTGATGCGAAAGTGAAAGCTGCGTTTGGCAGAAGAAGAGCATGAAAGTAGAATAAATTCTATAAAAATTTGAGCTTTCAGGAGTATGAATGGTTGTTGAATGATAGAATAATAATGTAATGCGAACGTTGAATAAGTTGTGTGTAATTATTCAATTATATTTATTTTAGATAAATTAATCCATTAAGAATAATTACAATAATACACATGAAAATTCAAAAATAAGAATAATCTATACAAATTATAATTGGCTGGCTCACTATACATAAATAAATAACACACACAAGATAACACAAAGAAACTAGATAGAGCCGTGTTTCAGAAACCAGTAATTAGCGATTTATATGATTTTTATTGAACTTTTTTAAATTTGTTTATTTTTACATTGCTTTACCTACTTCCAACACCTACCACCACATAGAACAGAGATAAGTTCTAACCTACATAACCGCATTATAATTGATTGGTCGAAATATAAACAAAATCGCAGATTTGAAACAAGTCCTGCTTGTTCTCTTCTTCGAATGTATGATGTTAGAGTTGATATTTTCTCACGTGATTGCCTTTAGTTGTTTAAAAAGCATAATAGAGACATTGTCCAGGCTTCCGATACAACTAACTTTGTTTGCATCGTGCCTGTAAGTTTACGTAACTGCCGTAGTGTTTATTTATACTAACAATTCCTATTTACGTCTCGCGTGTTACTCTAAGTACTTACAATTATTTAATACTAGCTCCCGTTTCGAACTTCACTCGTTTGACCCACAGGAACACATTATTATGATGAATTATTATGTGTTATTCTGATGTGTATCAGCTAGTGTTAGTTTAATCAAACAATAAAATTCAGTTGCCGGAACGGTCTTTGCCAAAATTAATCTGTTTAATTAACAAAATACTAATATATTAATTAATATTGTATCGGTAAATTTTACATTAAAATAATAATTTATCCATTACTATATCTGACTAAACCTGAATACAGACATGACTCTAAATTAAGTAATTTGTTTCACAGCCGATAAAAGACGCTAAACGGGTGCATGTGCTATGTGTAGATGCCTCACTCAAATCCATTACGTCATCATTATTTAGGCAATATTTATATTATGGTGCTTTATAATAATATATCATAAAATAATTTATAGGACACGTGCTACATTTACATGTGATTTGAAGAAGATAAATTTGGTGTTGTTTTATCTTTACTAATACAGATAGATAATTATGATATTTAATTAACCAAGTATAATAATTTTAAAGGCATTCAGTCACAGGCATCTTAGCCAGTATTTGGACGTATTATAATTATTTCTTATTTACTTTTAAACTAAATAATGCAACAACTAGAACACAAACTCTTAGTCGCAGGTTTAGCTGATATATATGCTACAAAAAGTCTTCAAATATTCTTGAGATTGCATAAGTATAGATTATCTGACTATCTTTGAATTTAATCACTCCTATTTACTTAGTTGATAATAAATACTATTAGAACAAAACAATACACTTACGGTTTTCCTTTGCATTATTTGTAAATGCATAATTACCAAATTACGGGTAATAACGGACATTTTTTTTTATCCAATTTTATGCGTTTTTATCAAATCTTAGGTATACATTTTAACCTTTTTCCTTTTTTCTATTTGTCGCTTCTGTCTGTCATTAGTCTGCCACGTTCCAGCTCTAAACGCGATGTTCTATATCTAGTTATTGTGTTTTGCATTAACGTCACTCCGTATGTAGCCAGTCGGTAATAGTTATCGTTTCAATCGGCCCTTGCATACCGGTCAGCGGACGATAGCGCACGTTTGAAGTTACTCCCATGCCAGGCGGCGGGTGCAACCTGTTACTCCAACACTGTATTAAACAAAACAACCTATAAAACTATAATTTCTTTGCATTGCGCCCACCAAAGGCTTCCTTTTGTAACAGCTTTGTAGTTCATAAGTTTGAATGCTACAATAAACTGCAATGTTCTGACATTTTACATAATAGACGATGCGGAAGCTTTGAACCAGTTTCATAAAGTTCTTCTTTTTATTATACAAAGCTTTTACTTGGAAATTGAATTTATTGGCATCAATCAAGTTATATAGAGGTTTATTCTGATAACCTCTGTGTTCTCGTGGCCGCTTTAGCATTAATACCTAGCAGTAATAGCAAATAAAGGACTAGTTACCTTTCACTTATTATTCAAACGTAATAGTAAGTACCTATAATGTCGCTTAATATTTTATATAGGTATTCCAGGTCTTATAGAAGCAAACGCTTTAAAACTATCAGTATATAACAAAATTTGACGCCTTATTTATATTTTAACATGGAATTTTATATTATCTTGACTAAGGCGATAGTACTGTTTATAGCTTGTGGTATATATCTGTTTACCAAATTGAGTTAAATGTAACTTCCAAAAAAAATATTTTCAATCCAAAATGATTGCAAGCCTGTTGTAGTTTATTTAGGTCCCGTTCGTACGTAAATTGCCTGTATTAAATTTGGTGAACATTAAACATACTCAATTCGGCCTCTGTTTACATTTTAAAGTTCAAGCACCACTTTAATTTAATAACTACTTATTTGTTTGATATGTGGATATTTTAGACATTCAGTTTTTGAAACATATTTATTTTTTTGGGTATTCCAGCCATTTTCATGGGTCAAGTTTAGGTCTAAGTAGACCAAACTTATTTTGGAAACAAAATATTTGTTTCCCATAAAAAATACATAAGTATAATAATTATACAATTCCAACAACTGATGATTTGGACACTTATTTTTTAACAGACAGCTAAAGGAAGAATCATGTTTGTTACACAGGTGCCTCATCAACTAAATAACTAAAAACTCACGTTTGTGTTACGGAAATGTAAACAGTTGTTTAATTTCAGCAGTGCGTAACTACTTGTAATGGGAATGAGTATCTAGAACACCTACCTATTTTTAATAGCATAACACTGTGTGTATTTTAAAATGTGGCTTCTCTGGTGTTTATTTCACAACTAATCCTTCGTATAATAAAACAAATTTTGTTTCCGAGAAAAGTAATTTCAGTAAGTATTCAATTATATAAAACTATTGCAATAATATGTTATCTCTAGGTACTGGTCTCTCAGGAGCATGTTAACATATTGTTGTCATGCTAACCGAATGGTTAATACAAAATTTGTTTTCAAGTTTGAGTTGTCTTAGGGCCCCAAAGACTATCAATTTGCCTGCAGTCCCTGGCCACATCGAGCGGCGTGTCATCCAAGGTCTGCACAATCCACTCACTACAACGAATATTGCCTGCCAGCATTAGTCGAGTCCCGGGTCTTGGTCTACACACTGGTAGGCTTATATCTGTCGATGCTATGATAGCGGTCAGATACTTTCGGTTCGAATAAGTCGTCAGTCCGAAACCTTTAATGTGACTACTGAGTGTTGACCCATTGCGATTAACTAACAGGCCGTCATCGTCCTGCGGATTGATAGTCTGTGGAGCCCTTTACACAGGTGTATTGTACTCTCGTCTAAACGCTCCTAAGAAAAGGTGTGATGGCACTCATTGTATTCTTACTTCATCACCACATAGAGTATTTTTTGTTATTGCCTTATATACTGATTGTTGTGACGTGTGTTGAAGATTCCAGACTGACGGAAAATGTGCCTAAAAATGTTATTTGTATTAATTATATCATGAGGAAATACATTGTGAGTTGAAAATTATATTTAAAGTTATAACTATATTATTGTTTTTGTACTAAGGCGCCGGTATACAAAGACATAATGTACTTTATAGATAAATAAAGGATTAGATACGTAAAAGAAATATTTTTATTTTATCACCAACCGATAATAATTACACTCCTGATAAAAGTAGATATAGTTGTACCAAATTTTAAAACCATTTTTTTTCTTTTTTCTTTTTTTTACCAGGAATTAGTAGTTTTTATTTTATTAGAAGTTATAGAAGTAGATATTTTTTTATTTAACTTACTTTTTTGTTGGTCTGAGTTAACTTATTATCATTTTATCACTTATTTCTAGTGGTACTTAAAATAAACTCTCTGCTGGTATAGAGGTTCATAAGAATTATTATAGTTTGTAGGTAAAATGAGTAGGTAGTTCTTTATTTGTAAATTAAACTGGACCTTAACGAGAATGAGAGATGCCGATAGGCGTGCTATTTATTATATTCCTGGGTAGCAGCCTCTCACGAGACTCATGGACCCTCATTTGCGTCTGTAGTCTCTAAAAAGATTTTAATCGATATACCATTGATATACAAAATTTCCGTCGAAGGCAGCAGTTAAAAGTCTCACCCTGGCAATACAGGGTCAAAGAACATACATAGCTGGCAAGTGAAACTGCTGGGCACAATATATATACTTTATAATATTATAAAACTGATGAGTTTTATTAGAGAGAAGAACTACTGATCTGATTTCTAAAATTCTTTTGGTGTTGGATAGCCCATTTATCGAGGAAGTCTATACTTTATAGGCCTGTAAGTTAAAATGTTTTAATTTTTTTCTTCGTAAATACCTACGTACTTTTGGCTGTGTGTTGATAGGTCAGTCATAACAAAAGACTTTGTTAGTTTACATATTAATAGGATTCTTTGTAAGGAAGTAATTAAAGACGAAAACGATATCGACATTCAACATTTATTTTAATATAGAACATCAATGGAATAACATAACGCCCTCATTGTCCACTAAAGAAATCTATTCTATCTTTGTGAATAACATATTTTTGTTGTTTTTTATTTTTTTACATTATTATTTAGTTAATGACTGTTTATCTTATGGCAAATATCTTGAAATACAATGGGACGTTCAATAATATAATTAAACATTTACACTATTTTTACTAACACTATATTCTATATATTAATATTTAGCATAGGACAGATTCAGAACTAAAATAAATAAGTAATAATTAAAATAACTTCCATTAAATAGATTTGAGCGCACTGCCTGATAAATTTGAATATGGAAGCCGGTAAATAGTTTGTATAATCTGAAGTGTAAATTTTAATATAGAAATATATATTTTGATGCAATATTTCTCTAAAATAAAAGGTTCAAAAAGGACTCACTAACCTTGGGGACGACAGCAGTGTGGATTGGATAACTACTCGTAAAACATTAGATTGATCAAGAAATATTATTTAGGATTTTTTTTCTTAGGTACATTTAGAACATCAACTTTACTACTCTAACATTGATATTTTTTTAAACTATTAATATGGAAAGTTTACTATTATATGTCTTTTAAACGTTTATAATGGATTAAAATTGTATAACATCAATTTATGATTAAATAGATTAATTATTATTATTGATATTTCATGTCCGTTTTCATTAGCTGGCTGTCGTTAGAGTTTATCGTGTAACGTCAATATTTGGAGCTTAAAAATAGATAAATAAGCATCAATTATATAAAGCAATGTTAGAGAAACTAAGAACCTGTGTAAAGTTGTTCGGTACATCACGACAAAGTATGGCTTAACATTAAAAAAAATATTACAACTCATTAATTATTTACAAATAAACATACAACAGTGTCTGGCACGACACTTCACTCAAAGGTAATTACAAATTAAAATAAACAAAATTAATATCACAGCAAAGAAATGTTTAAGCATCATCGCGTCGTTATCGTGGAGCGATTTGCCCACTTAGCCCGTCACGCAAGGGTCCAAGTTCCAATAGAATTCCATGTCGTTTGAAGAAGTAGGTGCTACCCACGACCGGCGACTTTTCACGTTGTGGGGTTTTCTAATGACCCCACCCTGCGCTTCTTGCGCTTGCGCCAGCCATTGTGGGGCCGTATCTCAACCGAGCTTAAAAGACGTGCCCTCTCCCGGGTTCAAAGTTATGGGCTTCTCCGGTAGAGGGCGGTTCATCATTTTAGCCGAAGAATTGGATGATGTTGATTTAATTGATGCAGTTCCTCGAAATCCCGCTGTATTTTTGTTTGGTTTAGGTGGTGAACTAACTTGGGCGCCACTAGTATTCATTTTCTCTCGAACTGCTCGGAGATATGGGCCTCGGGGCACCGCTTGTTCAGCGACGACGTCCGGTATGTTACCCAACAGGGTCCTTTTCTCTTTGTCGTTATTAGCAATTTCGGCGTAAAGGTGTACCGCTAGATCTTTTGGTTCAAAATACTCATGTACTAGTGCAGTCTGCCTATTGTAAGGTGACTGAGGACGAACCTTTTCCAGAGTAGGTGTTCCTGTTCCAACACTCTTCATTTCTTTTCGATTCCTTCCAATGTGAGCGATTGCGTTTTGGTCGGGCTGTTCATAAATGTTCTCTTGGGCATTGTTTAACTTTGGCGACGGTGTCATTTCGGTGCCATCCAGTTTCGTAAGTATATACAGATGTTCAATAGTTTCACGTGCTTCTGGATAGTTTTCCGGGTTCTCTAGACTTTCTTTTAGATTCTCAAGAAGTTCCTTTGTCAATTCTTCTGGTAGCGTCTGCGTGGTTTTGTCTGCGGTTGGTACAAGTTCTTCATGGAGGTTAGCCTCGTGAATTATTTCATGACCTCTGGGTGGTTCATTCAAGCAATGTCGTTCAGAATATTCATTAACAGAAAGTCTGGATATAGACCTGGCATTATCAAGGCTGTTAGTTATGCCACAAGAACATACTCGATCGCAAAAAGAGGCACAAGAAGTGTTAGAGGAAATTAGCAAATTTTTAAAGTTGATACAGTACCCTTTAAAACGCATCCATCGTATTAGACTTATAAACATGACTATTACCACACAGCCCAAACATGTGACAATGACAATACCGATTACTTTCTTATCGCGGTCACTGATGCCTTGTCCGAGTTTGTTTCTGTGTGGGAATCTAGGATTTTTGATTACAGTTGCAGTACCATCGTCTTTTCGCCTGTAGGATTCACAATGAATAGCCAGCGAATTTTTAACACACATTTTAAACAAAAATTTCTCAAATAATATATTCTGCTCTGGTTCGTTAAAGCAAAGAGCTAAAAATTCATCAACTGTGCAATAACTTTCTGATTTAAAAGGTTCTTCTTCTGATTTAACGTCCAAAACATCCGCCAACCAATGACTTATGTTGCAATGGCATGTTTGGCCAAAATAGTTACCTTTATAAGTGACCTTATAGGCTGAGTGGGACTGAGCATGTCCTATAAAATCTAGACTGTTGGGATATGCGGTCTCGATTTCATTTCCTATAAAAGTTAGTTCGTGCACTGATTGTTCGTGAACAGTTGTGTCTAATGTAACAATAGCATCTTGTACTAGTTCATCAAATGAATTTCCCTCTATCAGTAATTTAGTCCATGACGATAATACAATACTTCTTTCCACCAGTTTGTTAAATTCAGTTTTGCGTATTGTGACAGACGCCACTGTAGTTTCAATTGCACCAGACTCGATATTTTCAATTCTGAAAAAAAAAAATGGTTTAAATTAGAACATAAGCAATTGTTTTTTATACAATTAACTATGAATTGTGAATAATGCATCTAGTTACTAACAATGTATTTGAAATGTTAAGATTTCCGACAGCTGACTGCAGAGCTCTTGAAGCAATTTGTTGTATTCTACATCCGAAGAAATAAAGATTGTTGATAAGTGATCTTTGTGCAAATGCGTCCTCGTCTATATTCTGTACAGAGCTGTTTAGCGCCATCACTATGTTGTAAGTGTTTGCAGCAAACGCTTCCGCGTGTATGCGGTTAATTCTAACATTAGATAGAATTATTTCCGCCGCAGATGATCCGAACGCTCGACTTGGTACATCTGGTACTGTGACATTGTTCATGTGAATCTGAAACGAAACACGGTAAATATGAATACAAATAGGTATGTTATTCGGCAAAAAATATTTTTAACAGAATTTCGCTTGGGCATCGTTCGCAGCGCTGAGTTCCATTATATATGCAAAAGTTTATAATATGTACTGACCGACATGCCTGGACCATGTTCACCGACGTTACCGGCAGAGGGGTCTAGCTTGAAAGAGCCCACGCCGAGCTCCAGTAATTTAACGCCAGTGAGATTCATGTTTAGAAGCCAAGAGAATGCTGGGCCTTCCGTGGACACACTGTCACAGTTGTTGATCGACACCGAAAGAGGACCTGGAATCAATAAAATAACTTAATAAATTAATCACACTTTGAGAATATGCATAATTATGTTTCAAGACGTAACTAATAGTGTTCTGGTAACCACAGAGTTCAGTAATTGCAAATAATTTTGACAATGTGTAAAGTAGGTGAATCTACAACGAAATTAAGCTTTTGTACTGCAATATAGTCCTTCATGAGTCATTATCCTGTGAAACACGAATATCGAGTCGGGGAAATCGTGTATTTTTAGATGGTAACCACAGAGTGACGCTTCGGTGCCCGCCATCTACCGGCATCGGAGGTGTCCACAATTCGAAATATATTAATTTTAATAAAATATTAAATCTGAAGTGGAATACAGAATATAAAGTATATATAGTACCTACTTATGCATTGAGCTATGTCATTGTTCCGTTATATTGTACGTATTACTAGTGAAATACAATGACGGCGTTATTAAACATACAGCTTTCTTCTTAAACACGATAATATTATTACATTAAGAAGTAAATAAAACTCGTATAACTGTACTTAAGTTCAGTTGAATGAGTCCGTAGATATTGACCAATTATCGAGACCTTCCAAGACGTGTTGCCGAGAAAGGAAATTTTAAATTACGGGTAATTTCAAGAGGTCTTAGTAACTGGTCGCGATACTGATCGAGAAAAGATTGCATTGAAGTCAAGGAACAAGTTTCCAGTAACTTGTGTTGTATAGAAAGAAGTTTGAAGTACGCTTTACCTAGGGAGCTCGTATAACAACATCGCAGAGAAAAGGACAATTTAATTTATTTTTCCAACAATACAGTAATTAGAATTCACAATAGAAGAAAAAGTGCAATACAACTAGGACTAAACTGGGTAGCTCTAGGTGTTTGAACCGGCATATACGTGAACGTTTACAAGCAATCCTGATTCTATAACGACATATCAAAAAGTGAAATATAAACCTAATTATAGCTAAGTTAGAACAAGTACTGCAATACAACACGAATACCTATAAATATGTGTGGATTTGGTTCTTTATGAACAGCGGGGACACAGAAATAGTCCAGAATTAGTCATCAAGGCGCAACGCGCATGTTAGCGGTACTTGTACTAAAGTACGACTTGCGGAATTTTACCGCTTAACAACTTGATCTTCTTGTTTATTGACTTTTCATTCGAACTTCATTAAAAACTCTTACTAAAATGTCAAATGGGCAGTATAAACTTCATGTATAAGTACGTACCATCTTAAAGTTTGCTTAATAAAAGTTAACGTGTATGGAATTCCACTGCAGAGTACGCTCTGCAGTTCACTTAGTTGTAACTATACTATAATTTATTATTAGCGTCGTGATGAACTTGTAAATAGAAATAGATGTAAGTAATATACCTGAATCAAATATATACCTATAATTCCTGCACAGATTATAAACGACAATATCTACGAAAATATTCAATAGCGCCTACCTATCGCCCTCATATTTAAAATTATATCGTGAAATGTGCACTATTATTTCATCTAGCAGAATATTCCACCCAAACAAAAGCACATCAGAAAACCGCACAGTGATTGATTTTCGACTTTACAGTACCACGGAATCGAAAGGTTTATTATTTTAAATGTTATTGGTACAAATAATTTGCCAGTAAAAGATAGGTTTATTGATTAATACCTTTAATAAACCCCGATAATTACTTAGATTATTTTTTATGGCAGTTTATTTTGAGAGGCCACAAGTATTTCCCGTAGTACCGAGCAATCGCGGTGGACACACATCGTTAACCTCCTCCTTGCAAGCTGCTGTGAAATGTTGTTTAAACTATGCCCGAATTAGTTTCGATTACAAAAAATAAACACCAAACAAGGATACATGAACGTATTTTAAACTGACTAATAAACTGTATTATTATTGATTATGGCCTAAAACCCTTTCAGCTCTCTAGTTAGAGGAGAGGAGACAAGAGCCCAGCAGTGGGACTTAATGGGTTGCTGATGATGATGATCATTTAAGATCTTAGAAGTTACTTGCAAGCTCTTTTAACTTCACTACATGCTTCACATTTTTCCTTGAACAATTTTCCATATAACATTGTAGCTTAAGTTGTAATGAAATTGCTTCAACCTTTATTCATAGTGAATGCTCTTCATATTTGCTACATTATAATATTTTTGTAAACACATTAGCTTGCCCGTGTTAGATACTCGTAGAATCTAATAATGAAGTCTCGTTCCTTGTGTTAAAATAATCCAGCGGGCAACTAGTGATCTAGATCACTCGTTTTAGTTCACTTCTAAATGCAGGCTAAAGGAAACAAGACTATTTGTTTAAAATATTGATTTCAGGCTACTTTTACAAGGCCGGTCGTTGATCTTACATTCCAGCATTATTAGACTCAAGTTTTTAATGAAATTTATAGTCTATACTGCAAGTAATTTTTTTGTTTCATTCATGTGTAGCATGGCATGGGAGTCAAGTGCGTCACTGCACAGCTTCTGTCCATATGTCGACATGTTGCAACATTATTCCTAATGCTGTGCGTGCTCGTTACTTATGAACATTATTATTGCAGGAAATGATCGCAAAGATATTCTGTTATATTCGAATTCATCTGTGTAATCTAATAATAAACAACGTAAAAATAAATGTATGTATTGAAAATATTGTTTCAAATGATGTAATCATCAGTTATTTGGAAAGATATTCGGACTGAACCAAAAGAAAATTTAGAATGAATTCCTGTTTCCCATTATTTATAGAACATAACGCTCGCATTACGGCGTGTAATTAGCGGACGCTTGCACTATGCCGGTTTTAATAAGAGTATTTGTTAGCGGTAAATGGAACTGAAATGCATGAAAACTGATATACTCAACCCAACCAAATTGATATATAATCAAATTCACATCATCCGTCACCACAGAGACCAATATAATAAGAGCTTTTTGTGATAGCTTAAATTTATGTAAATTTTAAATACTGCAGAGTATTGTTCGTTATAAGTACCTTTGTGCTGACTCGTTTTGATGTTTTTCAAATATATTTTATATTACCTACTTATAGAATCTTTGTACCTATACAATAGGTAATAGGTAAGTTTGTATATTAATTTGACATATTTATATACAAACTTAGGATGCCTGTAATAAATAAAAGGCAACGTATAATATATAGGCGCATCGTGTTAATTTGTACTAAGTAGTTTCTTTGTCGAATTGAAGTGGTTGAGATTACCTCATCTCGTAGGTACCTGCCACAGGTTTGTATTTATTATATATAGCTTCCGCCCGCTGCTTCGCCCGCGTGGTATGTATTTTATACCTATAAACCTTCCTCTTGAATCAGTCTATCTATTAAAAAAAAACGCATCAAAATCCGTTGCGTAGTTTTAAAGATTTAAGCATACATAGGGATATAGGGACAGAGAAAGCGACTTTGTTTTATACTAAGTAGTGACTGTGCACTGCTCTTAGCACAGTAACATTAGAAGGACTTAACATCTTATGATGGCTTTGGTAATTATTATAGCTTTAAAGAATTAGTCACTGAAAAGTTAGTCGCATAAAGAACAATCTTACCTGTCTCAATGTAATTAATAACATAAAACATTTAAACATATAAATTACATTCACTATACGTTATAATAATATAATAGTGAATACATTGCATTTGTGATTTCATTTTAGTATTAACTTTGAAGCAAAGTAAAGTAATATTGATTACTATTCTAATCTAAACATTATATTTGTAGATGTACCTACGTAACTATACCAGTTAGAGTATGCTATGTTTAGCGTTAAGCTGACGGAGACCACAATTTGGTCAAGTGCCTATTTGTCACTGTTGTCTGATCAAGAAGTCCGATGTATGAGCACATCCTACGTCCTTTACAAATCTAAATAACTCTTTATAGAACGTAACTATGCATGTTACTTTATGTACATTATTTAAAGAGGTATCTACCAATTTCATCATCATCATCATATCAGTCCAATGACGTCCACTGTTGATCATAGGCCTCACCTAATTTCCGCCACAGCGAGCGATTTTGTGCCGCCCGCATTAATACCAATTCTACTAATTTACCCAGAATAAACTTTTGTTCACGATATAAAATGCAAAAATAACGCTTCTTGGTACAAACCCTGGTAATATTGCCTGAAAAAATAGGCCGAATTAATTCTATGGGACTTAAATTAAAGAAATAATATATTCAATATTAATACAAGCAAAAGTAATACGGAAAAGGAGAAATATTACTAATTGGTACAAACCCTGGTAATATTGAATGTAAAAATATGCACGAAATCAAATGACGAATTCATTCTATGGGTCTTAAATTAAAGAAATCACTTTTTCAATATTAAGACAATATTGTCGTCATATTGACGAGCTACATACTAAGATCACAAGCACAATCAGAATAAATAAAATAATGAACGTCGTCCATCTAGTTGAATATTGGACGACGACCCGATAATCGGAGCCATCCGGCGGCTCGCCACAATCGGCCTGCCGATCCAAACTGGTTACAATCTAAGCAATAACATAATCGCATTTACATTGATGCAACAAATTGAAAATGCTCATATAAACAAAGCATTAAACTTAAACACAACAGAATTCATGTTACGAAAATCGAGTAGATAGGGCTGGCATGACCCTTCTGTGTCCTTATCAGACATTGGTTCTAAACTTGATCTAAATATGATAAAATAATAGTTCTAATAATTATGTTCGCATTTCATTCGCTCGCATTAGAAAATAACAAAGCTATATGTCAAAATTAACGCGAAGACCTGTAGCCAGCGGGGTCGCATTTGCAGAACTTAAAAAGATAAGGAACTTACCTTTGATATTGCTGAACGCTTTTTTTTCTATTCGGAATACACCGCAATCTTCTACGTCTAGGTGGAGATGCAACACGTCCAAGTTGCTCGCCGCATTAGTTCTCATGAACACTATTTCAGCTCCAGAGATATAGATTCGTCGTGCGTCTTTTAACTGTGACAACGAGTTGGCGGCAAACATGATGACGCCGGCACCCTTAACGATTAAGTCTGTAGTCGATTCGGGGAGGTCTCCTTCGAGAATATCCAATTTCTGAAAACCACAATACATGCTTTAAAATATTATAATTATGTTTAACGTTTTTATTGCAGTTGAATATCTGCTGAGACTGAGAATATTATCGACCTCTAGTTATGAATAATGTGACAAATGATACCATTAATAGAAGTCATTGACAGTAAAATAAAAACCATCTCGCTGGTATATTATGCAGGTTACCCTTATCTGAGCAACCTATCAGGTAGTTAGAAAGGAAAACAAGCATGTCTCTTCCGTCTGTTTACACTGAGATACATGGAAGTGGAGACAATTTTAAATTTCGCGTGTAACCCCTCATCGACATTCAAGTATAAGACAGCCTCTGCTTCCTTGCCGACTTAACTTATGGAATTTAATATTTCTAACAATCAATAGGTGCCCTAACATAATGACAGTGATTGCATAAACTTTATAATTAGTTACACCAATCCATATGTACCTATAACGTAAAATGTGCAGTAAAACGCTAATAGTTTATTTTGACGACAAAGTTTTTTCTACAATGTCTTAATAAACTACTGTGTTTGAAAACAAAAAAAAGTTTTCTCTAATTTGGCCCAATCACTCATTAGGGTGAACCAAGGGTACAGAAAGTTAACCGTGGAGTTACACCTAGGTGTTCTATGGGTCAGAAAGGCTATAAACTACGATGTATGAAAACAAAAAAATATTTTACTTTCCATTGTAAATAAAATTCAGTTCGATAAATAAAATTCCAATAGACAAACAAGTTCAATCAGTTTCACAGTTTATTTAAAACTGAACAAGTCTAAAAGGAATTTTAGTTTTAAAATGTGATCGGATTGTTATAGTTTTAAACAATGAGTGACGCGATTCCGGTGGTCCCTTAAGTAGAGGGCCACAACGGATACGGGCTACTGATTAAATTACGCACGCTGCGGGGAAAGTAAAACGATTCCACGACATTGATGTAGGACACCTACACAGTAAACATGCCACCTTGTATGATGGTGTTTTTATTGCTTTATTATTGTAAAAATCTCCTGTCATGATGTTTGTACGTGTCAATTAAAATCACTAAATAAATTCAAAATAAAATTTTGTGAAACTGGTTGATCTGCTGTTTTGGTTCCAGTAAGTGGTAAAATATAATTTGTAAGAGGAAGACGCCAGTGTCTGTAACAAATTTAATACTAGCATAGACACTGACTTTCACGCTATCTCAAAAACTGCGTAGTGGCATAAATAAAATTATGTTCATACTTTGGTTAGATGAATAAATTGTACTTATTGGCTTTTTGTTAATAAATTATTACTAATATTATTATGACTTGTGAGCTGCAATCTGATTTAACAATGTTAGCCGGGCCCACACTCCGAAAATGTACCAATCTTTAACAATATCATAAGACAATTTACAGTTATCAACAAACAGTTCATATTCATGTAATAGCTGTTACCGAGTAGTTGGTGCTCATACTCACAGCCGTAGATAACGACTATGACTCATCATACAAGATAGCTTGAACAATGCAGGTTTCGAATTTACAACAGATACACATTTGTTCAAGTGTGAACTGTTTACTTGTGCTTTTATGCACACAGTACTCAATTTTGGATCACTTCACTCGCCATCTCGCGGAGTGAACTCGGAGGTAACCACAAAGAAACGAATAGATGACACGTTCGCTCTCATATGCGCGCCGCTAAATAAAAATAAACACACACACACACACACATACGCACTACAGTCACACACAAATACGCTATTTCATCTTTCGTCAATGCTGACTTCTTGAACTTTGGCGTTTATTTATCAATACACACAGTTTAGGTGGTGTCCAGCCATTTTAATGGTTAGGTCTTCCAGTTGGTACTCACATTTTTGTTTTCCATTATAATATTATTATAGAACTGACCGATGGACGATCATGCAACAGATGAAGTGATGAATGTGTAGGAAATATGAGATAATTAATTAGCATACATCCCAGTGTCGAGACATAAATTTGATTTTTTTAAATAGTTCAAAATGCTGTCCCGGAACATTTAGTTATGAACTCAAGGACAATAAAGTTCACATCTGTGACTGTGGTGTTACGTACCCGATCTCACTGACTCACAGTCGAGTCTGTCCACTTTTGTTTGGTAGGTAAGTGTTGCCATTTACGGCGACAACCTTATCGATTACCGCAAGATACCGCTGTTGAAGCCGCTCCCAATTTTCAATCAATTCAGAGAAATTTACAAGTCCCCGTTTAAATGTCAAAATTGTCTGAAATGTTATTGATGTGATATTTATTGTTACGTTAACCGAGGGACCTACAACCTAAGAAGTTTGTAAATGTCTTTCCTTTAATTATAAATTCTTACATCCAAGAAGTTACAGGTATTTCTCATTATATATTATGTCGGTACTAAAGAATATCCACTCAATTAGGTACTACTTGGTGCTCTCTCATAGCGATACTTATTCAGTTGTTAACAGCGTTATTTCTAAGAATACATAAATCCCTCGCAAATGAGCACAGCCATAGCCCGTTTTCAAATGGTTATCATGAAAACCCACAATAACAATTTTACAGGTAAATCATAACAAATATAAATACGTAGGTATGATAAAGTTGGTACGTGATGACGAATTAAGTTGGTAGTCTGCTCTGTTGCGTGTAAAACCTGTTAGTTAGGTTTATGCTGTGTGTCGGCCGTACCAGCAATAAGTTCATATCTTGTTTCTCATAATACGGGCTGCAGTTATGATACCTCTTGTTTTACTATGACGTCACAAATAATACAAGTACGGAAAGGCTGACAATCGGTCGTGATCTAGTTTGCCAGTTGGCTGGACGTTGCAGAACTAGGTGGATTCAACGGAAGGCATTGAAACAATGCCCGGAGACTTTCGGCCTACTGTGATGGGGCATAAGTCAATTGGAACAATAGATGGGTGCGAACACGGTATACCTACTCACATGTCATGTAGTCTCACTACATTATTAATTTATTAGTACCTATGTATTTGGAAGGATTTCTACTATTTCGTTTTTCTATGAAATTGTATGATGATACTCTCATTGATTTCTACTTATTAGCATTCCACTTAAAGATTTGTTCGTAATCAAAGTTCTTTAATTTTTGCATATTATCTTTTTTTTCTAATAAACTTATTGTTTTACAAAATGTTCTCAGAAGTAACCGTAGTATAAAGCAATAAGGTAAATAACTTATTTAGTTGGCGACCTGTCTGGACGACTGCGTGTTCATTTCTTTCATTGGGCGTCAATTAGCCAGATTTGCGTCGTAAAGCGCCTACACATACCCAGTAATGATCGCTTTAGATTGAACTCTACTGCTTTTAAATAGTGTTAACATTTGCTTGCTCGCCTCCAAGCAAATACACTGCACAGTTCAAGTGTAACTGAGCCATTTGAGTCACCACAGATACGGGTTGGCTCTGATTTTCGATTACATATAGTTTTCTCGTAACATCGTTACTAAGTATTAACAGTTATTTATTTCGAGATGCCTGCTTTGGATTACAAAGAAGACGCTATACTTATACTACTAGTACTAGTGGCGATTATGAAAGTGTCCAAAGTGAAATTGTTTGCCCTCTGCGTTGTAAAGATTGCTATTTATAACGCTCTAGGTTAGCATAATTAATATAAATTTATATTACTTATAGTAGTGCAATAGCCATAGTTTTTGTGTTACGACCTTGGTGGTAAACAATGAAACCATTTCATATGTTTTAATACTCCGTTGTAACTTGTATCTCTTTGTCGATGTGTTTAGAATTATTTTACTCAGTCAACTTTACAGTCTGCTTTTATATGATTTTTTAAAACGAAGTAAGTACTTTTAACATGATTTCGCAGAGTATTATTATTTATTATTTATATTCGCACTTATTTTTTTTTATTTTTGCACAAGAAATCCAATTGTATTTAGTTCTAAAACTGTAAAAACGTCGATAACCCATTAAGTTACCCTATTGGGCACGGGTCTGTCCTCATTAGAGGAGAATACTTAGCCGACATAATAATATAATAGAATAATTGTTACAAAAAATAATCGAATACCGATTTATCCTCCATTCCTTATGGAGACTAATTAGTCGCAAAACTCACCAGATTATAAAAAAAATATTTATTTGTTATCAATTATTAATAACACGCTTGTAACATAGGTCTTGAAAGGATAGCTAACTTATTGATATTATCAATTATAATGTTGTTGATTCACTGAGGCTACGGATAAATGTGTGCTATTTTATTATTTTCATAACACTATTGTTGGCTTATCTGTTAAATTGTGTTGAATCACATTGCATCATTCCTATTATTCTAACGTATAAATCTTTGAAGGTTCATAAACTGTAAACAGTCGACAGAATTAAAATAATTACAACACATACTTGAACCAACTACCTACTTACTATAACAGTATTCAGACTTGTTTTGCAATCCGGATATTCCGTTAGCAGATATTCCATTGAAACAAAACAATAGATTTTGGGGAAAGTTAATACCCGATAGTGAGCGCCTAGTCGCTCTTTGATTGAAATCCGTTTTCCAGATAACCAACCGCAGTATTCGGAAACAATATATCAGACTATATTCTATCCGTCTCCGCCCATATGACGTGCGAGAACGGATGAGAAGTCCCGAAAAATTGTATGTGCTAATCCAAGAGGTTTTCCAAAGTGACTACAATATAGGTAGTCACTTCTTCTTTTCTTTCGCTTAAAAACCGTGGCGCTCGTGATGCTCCTGGTGTTTTAGGCTACCATAGGCTTTGGTAACCAACAGGTAGGCCGTACGCCTGTTTGCCACTGTCAATGTATAAAAAAAAAAAACTGAGCCAAGTTTTTTAATCTATTTAGTAATTTTGCGTGAAAAGGCAAAATACACATAAATAGGATAGGAAACAGAAATATTAACTCAGGTGGAATAGGATCCTAATTACTCAGTCTGTCTGCTTGTTACTCACTGCGTTTACTTTTATTGTAAGATAGGGAAACGGGTATCCATACTATTGCTGAATCAGTAATCCCATAATACGGCAGTTTAGTTGCATAATAAACTATTAGATTTATTAAGTGTATGCATTAATTTTAGGAGCTAAATCCATGTCCCACTAAATTAATAGAGTTTAACTAAAATCATAATATGATCAAAATTATAGTCTAAAAGTTAAACATTTTTATATTAGATATTTTATACCTAATATTAAGAGGTATTATGCCTACTTTATATCATTATACATCTATGCGTTTGTCACCGCATCACCCACGTATTTATTTAGATATTAAATATACCCAGAATTGGAAATTAGTTAAAACCGACTGCCCATTGCAATTTAGGTTTATTGGAAATGTACTGTTTAATCAACCTCACATATAATTGACAAAGCTAATTATTAATTCGTTTGATATTGGAAACCAATATTCTCGCTAGGATTCCAGAAATATGAATGCATCCAAATGAGGCAGAGCCAACAAAACGGCGGTTAGGGAGCGGGATATTAATGTATTACTGAAATAGTTGATCCGCTTTTGAATAGCTGTGCATCGATACAATAGTGGTATTCGACCAATTTGTTGCCGCGATAAAAAAAACACAATTTTTTTAAGGGTTCCGTAGTTCTGACTAGGAACCCTTATAGTTTCGTCATGTCCGTCTGTCTGTCTGTCCGAGGTTTTGCTAAGAGACCGTTTTAGTACTAGAAAGCTGTAATTTTGTAGGAGTGTGTATATCAATTACGTCTACAAAGCGGTAAAATAAAATTTTGGAACATATTTTTTTAGGGTGGCTCCCCATACATGTGAAGTGGGGATGAATATATTTTTTTGTCGTCGTTTTGTGTAACGGTTAAAATAACTTTATTAGTTGACTGGCCTGTTGGTCTAGTGGTTAGTGATCCTGACTGCTAAGCCGGAGGTCGTGGGTTCGATCCCCACCCAGGACAAATCTTTGTGTGATGAGCATAAAGGTTTGTTCTGTGTCTGGGTGTCATGTATCTATAATATGTATGTATTTACAAAAAAAAAAGTATTTAAGTAGTATAATCAGTTGTTTAGTACCCATAACACAAGCAAATATAATTGCTTACTTTGGGACTAGATGGCGCTGTGTGAATGTGGTAGAATAAAAAAAAAAAAACTTTATTAGTTGAACTTGGGTGTTGGATAATTTTGTACCAAATACAAAATCCTTAGCATTAATTCTTTATAGTGACTAAGATAAAGTAGTTGCTTGTTTTGTTTTCTATAAATACTGCGCTTCTCAACAAAAGGACATAAGCGGTGTGAAGATAGGTACGCTCTTTTGATGCGGAACCCTACATTGAGCATGGTCCGACATGCTCTTAACCGTTTTTTTTTAATTTAAACTAATTTTCTTAGATTCAAGTGTTACTCGATATCTTATCGAGGATATAGAAAATGCAAAAGAAGTATTGAATAAAATACGCTCAAAACTTCTGCTTAGTAATACGATAAAAGCACTTTATATGTTTTATTACTCCGTTGTAACTTGTACCTCGTTGTCGATCTGTTTATTAAAATTATTTTACAAAGTCAACTTTACAGTTGGCTTTGAAATTACTTGTTAGTGTTTTATTAGTTTATTCGCACTTTTATATTTTATGAAATTAAAATTCAATTGTATTTAGTCTTAAAACTGTAACAACTTGATGAAGATTTTTTATAAAATTTTATAAATCTTCATTGTCTGATTAAATTCCTATTGCAAAGGATTAGGTTCCGTTTTTTCTCAGATTATTGCTAGTAGTTTCATTAAGTAAATTAACTAGAGAACGAACGAAGTAGACTTAACTATTTTTCTTGTAGGTAATTTTATAATATAAATTACTATCAGGGATAAATCAAACCAAGCTTCGTACATATAAAGCTTATCAAGAAAATAAGTACTTTGGGACACGTTACTCGTAAAAGGCTATAAACAAAAGAATGTCACTTAGCTATACCCACTAGGTATGTATCTACACATGACATGTGATAGGGACACCTTGCAGACTTGTAAAATAATCCTTTTATGTCTATTTTAGTCCCATCATTATATAATAAATACACATGATTAACTGAGCGATCCAGTGACTAAACCTATTATCCGCAAGCCATTATCGACCGTAAACAGACAATGCTGATGTCTGGAACAGTGTGTTCAAATTTAACTAATACCTTGATAAGACAGTTATTAGCTATACCATCTTATCACTTCAGTGTAAATACTTTAACGGTGATTAAGGCTGGGTGATTTTTGAAACAGAGCATTGTTTGTTAACAATGTAAGTTAATACTTTTCGTATAACCGTCCGAACAATACTCTATAATTGAATACGTTATCACTTTCAACGTTTTCGTCTTGTATGACTAATTTCAAATAGTTTTTTACTGCAATTATTTTGTTTGGATCTCTCTTTTTGGGCATGCGAAGCCCGCGGAGCTTACGACTCTTACAAGCTCGATGCAACCAGAGAAAGTTTCTTATGTAACCTTTTATATTTGTACAGTACGTTATTGGTATTATACTAAGTTTTGTGTTGTCATTGCGAATCTACCGCAGTATCTATATTATAAAATTGTATGTGTCATATTCGTTTATTCGTTATAGTTTAACTGGGTACCAGCACTGGCCGAAATAGTTTGAGTTATTCATATTATTATATTATATTGTATTTGTGCTAAAATGTTCTGTGACTATTATTTATGCTGCTGTTATGACAATACTTAGTTCAACTATGTTTTATTGGAGATCTTTTTATGTAATTGCGTTACATTCGAGATAATATTATGCATGAATTTCAATAGAAAACAGGCGGTAACCACTTACCATCAGGTGGGCCGTCTGTTCATTTGCCACTCTAGTCAATACAAAAAAAAACAAATATATTTGAACCGTATATCCGGGTCAATCACGCATCAGGTCGAGCTTGGCTTGGCTGGCTTGAATAAATATATAATAACGTAAATACATATTTCATGAGTAAGTACTAAAATTTTAATAAAGTTAAAATTACTGGAAATGTAACGAATGACTATTTTTTAAAACAAAAATATAAAACATGTTTAGTTGCATACCCTCGTTAATAGTTATATAGGTCAACATTGAGTAAAACGAAATAAACAACCTAAAATGTATCTGGTATTAACCTCTATTTTGGCAAACTCGCTAACGAGTACAAAACTTTCTATGATTAAGTTATAAAAATAAAACAAATGAAGACAAAAGTAGAGTCGACCGCGGCATGATGCCGGTACGGATCATCAAGCGGGAATTATAAAATCTCGTAAATGTATACAAATGGTGGACGTGTAGCTTGTATCAGAATACCATAGTATAGGCGGCGAGCGTCGCAGGAAGCGATCTCTCATTACGTTTTTTTATGGTTTGTCCGATGCTCCCGGCCGGCCGCGCTGCGTTCACGATGCGTGTGGAGACCTGCTTATTTGATTATTTTTATTTTCTCCACACTAAATCCGCCTGTTTTGTTGGTTTGTTTGAAGAAAAACTCTAACTATGTTTTTTTTAAAGACATGCGAAATCAACTTTATCCTTTCGAATATTATGGACCACGTTTGTTTTGGTTACAGGTTATTTTGTTGTAACAAAAAGATAATGACTGCGCCTGTTCGCACACAACAGGTGTAGCGCGTATGTATCGAGCTTTTTTACGACGCACGCAGTTCTCTCCCTGCTCACTGTGGCTGAAGTAACCTCTATTCCGATTTGTGAGACTTTAAACATGGGGTCGCAATGGTTTAGTCTCATTAAAATGATATAATATTCTTTTAAAAATCAGAAGTGTAGTTTTACTTATTGCATGTGTTTGATATGTAATATATTCGCCATAATTATGCACACAATCAATCAAGCCCTAATACACATAGTACATATCAACGCTTGAAAGGCAAAAATGACTAAGCGACATATTGGTAACTTTACACCAGAGCAGTTTAAAGTTTTTTTTTGAAGAAAAAAATTCATATAAAATCGCCTATTAATCATAACTACTTCATTCTAACGAATTTTTAATACTATTCAAAGGCTTTATAAACTGGTATTTAAAGATTATGAATTTTCTCCATGTTTTAGATAAGTTAAAATTTTAACAAAAACACAAACAAGTAAAAATAACGACAGCAAAATTTTATGATCAAATAAGTAAATTTAGCTAAATCTAATTATTTTATAATTGAGTTTGAAGCAAAATAACGCATCCAGAACTAATGCACGTTTACACGTTCACGTAGTTTTTCTTATGTTTATGGTGGGATATCATTTCTTTTTGTAAATAATTATTTTTTCTTCGTTCAAGTGAAGTACTTGTACATGTACTTTCTCTTTAATCGTTTTTTAAATATTTATATTTTGTGAGTCGGGTAAATTATAAAGGACACACACACGATAAATAGCTGTCAGTAAAAATCCTTAGGTTAAGGTGTAGGCAGGGAACTTATATCTCCTAGTATATCTCCTTAGGAGATATAAGTTCCTTGGGTGTAGGTTAAGGTTAGATAATATATATAGTTTCGATATTCAGAAATTAAAGGTCAATAATATATTAATATTTCTAGTAGTATAAAAATATGAATTTGGACGGTTTAGGTCCTTTAGCGTTAGGGCCCACCGATAAAAATCTTATAGATTCGTGTAGATATTATATTGTTGTCATTATATTTATATAAAACTAGCTGTCCCGGCGAACTTCGTACCACCTACTTAATTTATGATTTTATGAAAGTATACCTACCTACCCTACCTGCCTACCCTACTTACCTACCCTACCTACCTACCCTACCTACCTACCCTACTTACCTACCCTACCTCTACTCTACCTACAAGACGACATGACAGGTGACAACAAATATTTTATTTTAGGTTAATGTTGTTTATAATATACCTATTAAATTATAAAATATTTTGGTTAACCCTCTTAGCTCTCTAGTTAGAGAGGAGACCCGAGCCGAGGCAGTGGGACTTAATGGGTTGCTGATGATGATGATGGTTAATTCTAGCGCGAGGGAATTTGGAATTTTGAGTAAAAGAAAGGTTGTAGTAAGTATATATAATGATTGACTGATAAAGATTGCGGGTGGTCGTTGTATGCAAGCGGCACAAAGTCGCTAGCAGTGGCAGAAGTTAGGTGAGCCATATGTTCAGTAGTGGACGTCATTGGGCTATTATGATGATGATGAATTATGTAATTAAGTCTATATTCGTCTATACCTCTATACGATAATCCTTACCACCTTAAGATAATCAAATAGGAAGGATTGCGTTTATGTTTTACCATTTCACGAAATGATAAAGCTATAACTGATAACAAATTAATGAATTCTTCCTCACATATAAATTAACTAACTATTTGAAAGTGATAAGCTTCTCTTTCAAAGTTTATTAAAACGATAAGTAACAATTTATTGCTAATATAATTTATAATATACAAAATTTCATGTGTGTGTGTTTAATAGATTTTGAGTAATCGGTGTGTCAAAAGTGGCTCTAAATGGTTCGGGTACTATATATATTATATATGTATAGTAATACTACACACGCCTGCGTCTGACAGATTGAAACTTGCCTGACACACTGTCGTGTTCGTCGATAACTCAATTTCGCCCAAAATGTCGCTTGGTAACTTTTGCCTTTAAAGCGTCGATATGTACGAGTATCGTAAAAAGAGCATTCCGGCCTTTGCTGTAGCTTAATTGCAGTTCCGTGCATAGTTTCAATTCTCTGAAACGAACTAAATCTAAGCTATTCTGATATCGATACTCAATGCCAACCTGTTTCATATTTGATGAAATATTTGAATGAAATACCGCCTTTCTTTTAAATTATATACACATAATAGGGCCGTAGGCAAATTTGCTGACACCTTTTTTGTTTGCCTTATATGACGTTCATAAGTATTATATAAATGTGATCTAAATGAAATAAAAAGATTTGACTTTGAAACTAGACTCATTATAAGAAGTGTCCTAATTACATGCAAATGTTTATACCTATGTAACGTAATGCCACTAAGGGACAAAGCTCTCAGGTAGTGAATATATACACAACTGTCTTAGTCACTCTATAAATATATATACAACGTTATGTTCAATCGCTCGAAACTAATTAATTCCCGTTACAGTTAATACCTACTGATATTGAGAAAATTTGTCTAATCAGAAATCGCAACGGTATATCAAATGCATTTAGAAGGGCTCCATCACGTCGAGTTGAACCCGACGGTAAATAGATTTATGCATGTAATAACTACCTACATCATAAATTCTCATTTTGGCACTGCATTTCATCGAATATATTACATTCTTGATATACAGGTTATATTGAAAGTCGATATTGTGACATGTGTATTGTGTATGTGTACAGTGCACCGCACACTAGCACAGTTCGAATGGTCGAATCCCCATACTGAGGAGTAGACAATAGCTCTGTGCGGGCATACTGCGACGGTAATTAACTTCCTGTTTTACTCAGTGCTACAATCGGTGGACACAGTTCTGTTGACAAACGCACACGTATCAATTTATCCAAATGTACCGTTAGCGTGTATGAAACGGCCTCACCGAAACCGTCGCCATCACGCGTCACTGTTTCAAAATGACTCACGTTAATGAGATCTCTTAGACTTTCTAAGAATTCCGTTCCATTATATTTATTATTGTCTGTTTATTAACATACAGATTTAGAATATTCTATTTTGTAATACCCAACATGAATGTATGTGGTTGAAGCCAACACTTGTAAAACTACTCGAACGTTGCCATGTAAATATTATGTCTGCTAAGTCGCAATAGTACAAAGTTATAAGATAAAATAATAATGCATGAATTGATATAACATTCGGCAGTCTGAAGGGAAAACCAAAACGGCCATCGACCTACATTCCTATTTTTTCAAGTTTTTGAACGTTGTCCAATATTTCAGTAGAGGGTATTTTTGACATTGTTTGAGTGCGGGATGCCCGATTTCCTAAAAACATGCCATATTTAATTTAGAATATGTGAGGGGTCGACGTGTGCGCATGTATGAACTAGACGTAAATTTCGCGAGTGCGCCGCCAGTCACCACAAATAGCCGGGTCGGGAGAGCGCCGGCCGATATGGCCGCTGGGCGTCTGACTGCTCAGTGGTATTTGCACAATGTTTTCTTCACTATGATGACCCATTACACTTTTCATTCAACTCATGCGTCGTTTAATATAATTTGATTATGTTTGAAATATCCTCAAAAAATGAGCATAACACTAACGATTTTCATTACATTCCGCCTGTTGATTATAGGTTATAAAAAATCTCGGTTGATACAGTTATGATGAGGTTATGGCACATTCAACCATAATCTTAAATTATCACAGAAAATATATTATGTTGTTATGTTTGATAAAGTAGTTTAAATACTTTATCAAACGTCATAACCACATAACCTTTGATATTTTTGCATTTTCTGTTAAAAATCTGTTTAAATATTGATTGTAGGACAGATATATAAATTGTATTATCGTTGGAAATCTGAGTCGAGGCAATCAGTGACGACTTATTAACAAAGACAGCGGTTGTCCATCTAATTTAGCAGTAATGTATGAGTAATGAGATCACATTAGTCTTGATAAAACAATATTATTTGAGTGACTCATAAAAAATATACCTATATGTAACACACCTATTATGTTTAGTGTTTGAGTACGACTTTGTTATGAGTTGTGTTTCGATACACGTCTTTCTGATATTTACGTGCGCAGACAATATGCCGAAGGGTCGAACCCCCGACTCCAGGTAGATTTCTTTTTGTTTACAACTTTTTTTATCTCTTATATTTTAGCTACATAACATGCATTTTACGATAGTTTATTAACAAAGTGCTCAACATGTCTTGAATTTAGTAAAAGGTAGACTTATCTCCCTAATAAAATATTCCATCTTCATTCTAAAATCAAGTCAATACTATTTATAAACATGTAACATAATCAAACTAATACGAGTTCAATAACAGTAACTATGGCTGGTTGGTATTTATATAGAACTAACCTTTATAACTTAGATTCATTCCCGTGTGTTAATGAGGAAATCCAGACCTATCTCTAATTCAATGTTTGTTTTCTAAATGTGCCCGTAATTTTTTGGTGATTCAAAACAAAACAATTTCCATTCGAGTTGTGTCTGTGTTAGCTTTGTGCTATTTTCGAAATGCTACTCTACAATAAATGTATGTATATTGTAACATGACTTTTTGTTCATTTTGTAGCAACATTTACTCTACACTTTTCGTTGTAAACTGACTTGGACACGTTTCAACGTGATGGGAATCTGAATTAACTCCTTCCGCAGTTTATCGTTTCCTTATATCAGTGGCTATTTATCATATGTTTGACTTACATTAACTATAATCAAAGTTGTTTCCCATTCGTCGTCGTTGAACAGTGATCAAACAACCCGCTCTATTATGTCTTTATTCTCAAACTTTATCCGAACGAAACTTTTCGAGCGCTGCATTCTAAGAAGTAAGTTATAAGTACAAATAACGCACAGTGATCGTACATCTGGCGCAACACATTCACTTTTGTTTGTATGGAATAAGACTATGAAACTAGCGAGAAGTACTCACTTGATCTTGGCTGAGAGAGCAGTGAACGATCTGCCATGATGGGTGGGTGTCCTCCGTGCAATTACATGAATCCCAATTACAAAGTCCTAACTTGTGTTCACAAGTAACGATTGAACAAAGCGCGGCCAGAAGCAACAGCGCGGTAAGTAGCGACATGGTGCCGCGCTCTGCGCGAGAAACCGCGCACGTCGAGCGTCATGCACAGACTGGCCGCTATCACTGATCGCCGCTGTCTGTCAGCCTCGAGTAGTGATGCAGGGCTCCCGCGCTCGCACTATTATAGATATCGATGATGCGATTTCATTTGTGCTATTAACAATGCAAACACTATTTTGTTATCACTTTTTGAATGTTCAATGTTAAAACGTGACGGTTTGTAATGAGATCGTAATTATGCAAAATAATAAAAATTAAACATGTAGTAATAATTGCTTGTTCGAAGATTTTCACATTTGTTTCCTAGTAATCAGGTTATAATTTGTTTTTCTTTAACGGGTTGATTGTTACCAGTGTTACCACTTAAAAAATTTGAAATCATACGTTCTACAAAAATGTTATTAATTAAGTTCCACCACGGCCACGCACACGGCATGCTCGGATACGGCCCGGTCTAATATAAATCGGAAGATTAGACCGGGCCCTGTCCGGGGCATGCCGTGTGCGTTAAGTCTTGATGTCAAGTCTCTATAATTGTTACCCATAATATATTTTTCTGTAGGTATAGGTACGTTTTTAAATTTAAATTTAACTATTTTATGTCTTAATTAGAACATACTTATTTTAGTATTTATTTATTTGACGAGTAACTATGAAATTCAATTTTAATTAGGTTGCTAAGACAATATTGCGTGTTCAAGCAAGTATACTATTCACCAAACATAGATAATGGAAATAATAAAATTGTAGAACTAGTTATTAAGGTCCTTGGTGATGATCCAAGTGGGTACATCTCAGATTCTGAAAGAAAGAGTCATTCAACCATTCACATTCACCATTCAACCCATAAACAGCCCACTACTGGGCTCGGGTCTCCTCCAAAGAATGTGAGGAAATTTAGCCTACTATAGCTCGCTGGCCAGACGTGTTGGTATAGGGTTTGTTTCGAATTTAGGGCAGTGCTGTTGTCTGCATAAGGTTAATGGTCCTTAGTCTCCTTTAACGACACCCACGGGTGAAATGGGGTAGTGATACTCTTAATCCGTCACTACACGGAAGATTGTGATAACACCGCACAACAACAATTTACTGGCTTTTTGAACGTTAACTTACGACTTTAGTGAAAGAAAAACCAACAATGACTTAAAAAGCTGTCCAATTCTCACTATTTTAAAAATACAGAGATCCGTATTGTGTACCTAAATACATAAATCAATACAATGAATGTCAAACTGTAGTCACAATCACAAACGCATCCCTAACTCGAAATAAAAGGCTACTCCCTCAATAGTTAACTTATATACAATAATATATATTCACTTATATATTATATACTTTCAAAACTTTTATTTTAACTATGCAGGAAGCAGTCACAGTATGTAAGTTCCTTTTAAGAACAATAACATTATTATTTGATGTATTCTAAAGTAATGTTAATTTCATAAACATATCTCACAATGCATTTAATACTATTAACGTATGCGACCCATACACGTATTGGTATAATAAAATATTATCTTAATTCCTAATATCGATACATTGTAGCCGGCACACGCCTACGGCTCGAGATACGCGAGGTCGGCGCGGGTAGCTGTGCTGCCAGCGTCGATGCAACCGTATGCACTCCAAATGTAACCCTTGATCCTTGGTAAGGAACCTCCTAGTGCGTCTTTAATTGATGCGCCACCATTTTAAACATCAGCTCTATTCAATATACAGTATGATTAATATTTGTGCAGTTAATAACAGTTATACTTAGTATTTTGTTTCAATTAGTGAGTAGGCTCAAAAATAGGCAAATAGATACCTAAGTATAGGTTTGATTTTTTACCGGACATCCATTAGTGCTTCAATGATGTTTAAAATATTAGTGGAACAAAATGACGTCAATAAAATTTAAAAAAAAAAAACAAAAACCGACTTCACGTCCGTATTTAGGTATGGACATGTACAAATTAAAACTAAAAGAGTAGAAAATTATATTTTAATTACTTCAAAGCACGGGCATTAATGTACAATAAACGAAAAGCTTTATCTTCGTCAAAATTACTTTTCATAATTATTTGTTTGCAATGTTGTTTAGGTAAAATTTACTTTGGCTGTGGTTTAACTGCGTACCAAGTTTAGTAAAATTGATACCCAAAAAATACGTTTGCCACCTTACCTAACCTAACTTATCCAAGTCGGTTCCGCCCAAAAAGGAGTACATAATACTCGCGAGTATAACTTAATTTGGTGCAAATTTATTAACTCATCTACTAAATCAGATACACATACTTACTTATTTATTTGATATGCGAATTTATTAATTTTCTTTTGTTTTTGTTAAGTACATGCTTATTATTTCCAAAAAATATAATGTATAGGTACCATTATATTTTTTTTGATCTTCTTAATTAAATCGCATATAACCGGTCCTATTGGAAGTCTCTTGAGGAGGCCTATGTCCAGCAGTGGACGTCCTTTGGCTGATAATATGATGATGATGATGATGAAATCTTGCCTGACTTTGTCTTATTATTTAGATTTTTTATGATCTCTCATTTTAACATTCGATCCATGAATGTTTTTGTAATGACATTAATTTAACGAATCAGTGTCAACTGGCGTCATTGGCAACCAATTTATTGTTCTAATTTGAACAATATTCTAAGAAATCAAATGTTGCGGTTTTGTACACATGCGACATGTTGTTTGCAGTCATAAAACGGTTCTATTTTTTACTTTGTGTTTTGAGTAGACAATTAAGAGAACAACAATTCCGATCATTGTTATTCATGCGTTATTAAGTGTTTTATTGTTGTGTTTACGTTAAAATGTTTACCGTTCTTTACAAAAATCATCATCATCATCATCATCATAGAACGGTCCTGTGCCGCCAAAAATCAAAATGCAAATGTGCCTGTGTACAAAAATCATACCAAGTCGCAATAGGTTAAACACGGAAAAAGTTAAACAGTGGCAGTAGAAATACCTTCAACTAATTAAGTAATACCTACTAGATAATGTGAACTGCAAAGCTAATCTTATAATTGAATGATGCTGAATTTCACGAAGAACAAAGTCTAATCAATTTTAGTTGAAACTAAATTGTCAGATCTAGGTCAATAAAGTTATAATCATCTCTATCAGAATATCAGATAGGTGTGTTCATCTCTTCCTGTCTGGATCAGATATGAATATTTTAAAGCTACGGATGAAAAAGTGCAATATCAATCGCGACTAATCGCTCAATGTAAAAATATTGTCTTGAACAACAACATTGAATCCTTTTAATCTTACACCGAGACGCTAAATTACACTTATTCGACAACATAACTTAAAATCATACAATATTTAGAATTAACCTAAACTAATAACACAAATACCTGATATGCTATTGATAGGCTTCCTAGAAATAGATTATTTTATTGAGATCTGACTTCTCAAAAGATCTTTTAATGTCAATAACATTTCGTGTGTAATACCTATATAATAAATTATTTAATGAGTTTATTTATTTTAAGCAAAGGATTATAAACTATTTTTAACAAAAAGATATTAAATCGGCTTCAAAAAAGCGAAAGCGTAAAATATACTCAATTAGATATTTAATTCAAAGAAAAAAATACCTACCTATCTGTTTAAAGTATAATACCCTATTACTAATCTGTTTGAAGTTTATTTTTCCATTTTTACTTACTTTTATCTAGCTGTTACACTGCCTGGCTAACTAAGTGTTCACTTGTTTCAAAGCTTTCTAGAAAACTGTTTAAGTTTTATAAAAAACAACGACCATATTAAGAAAAATAGTATTTTATTATCATCTTAAGTATGCACGGCACCATGGTTAAACAAAAAAAAAAAAGGATAGCTCGCATGGCGGAAAACTGAAATAAAGAATCCTCAATAGAGGGGAACGTCTATTCAAAAATTCTAAACGGAATGCTATATCACGTTCTTAGCATTATTTATTTGATTTTATTCCTTAAAATATAGTACGTGACGTTAACCCGTTACATACCTAATAATTAAATACGTGTACAAGTCACGAAAGTTTAAAAGTTTTTGTGTTATAAAAATTTAGTCGATAGTCACCCATCCAAAGATTAAATTTGGTCACCCCCGCACAACCTGATTGTAGAATACAGGAATCCAACTCTCAGTTTTGAATGTCTTTCTATTTTCCTATAGAATGCGACAGGTATACAAGTTTACAGGTATAGAATGCAGGTTAGCTACTATATCGAAAACTTAACATATGATAAAACAATTCATTTGGACTACAACTTTACCTTCCATCAAAAGCTCAGTCACTAGAAAGAATACAACTTATGGTTTATACATGAATATGATATTTAGTTTACCTTCCAGTGACAGCTCACCTAAATAACCTATAAGAATATACAACTATTGGTTTATAAGTACCTATAATGTTGAAAGAATTATCTCTATGAATATAATATATCTCCAACTGCTAACAGTTAATGAATTATACCTTCCATCATCAGCTCATCAACATGAGATGATGATTATCAGACGTAAATACTTTATTAGACTTAAATAACTTTAGAAAATATATTATGGTAGAATATTATTATATTATATTATGATTTCCCTGAGATTCATCAAAACTTAACGTGGTGAGTATGCGACTAATTAGGAAGTATACCGATTCAAACAAATAATTTTTTTTAAAATGTCTCAGGCATCTCCGAGAAATCGTTGAACATACATAAAACAATACATACATTCGAACATATAACCTCCTACTTTTTTGAAGTCGTTTAAAAACAAACTTTTGACCTCGTTCGGTTAGCTTTTTGTCAGTCACTGTCATTTGATAACAGCGAGCTTTTAATTGGACAACCCGGTTCACAAAAATAAAACTACGAACCAGTTTTGTTGCTTCATGCTGTTTACCAGGTCTTTCTTAAAACCTTCGCTGATATCTGTTATCAGGATGGACTTTGGCTGAAACGTAGGTAGGCGTTTTAATAACCTTTTAAATTTTAATTAACCTGCATTGTACGAGTATATTTATGAATGTTTAGATTGAACCTTTGAAGCTGAATTTAACCCTGAAACCAATAGTTTTCAATAGAACGGAAATCTAATACGAATTTAAAAAAAAAATGTGTAGTTCGTCTGATGATGGAGTTGGAAAAATCTGGCAACACTTATCAACATGATGGTAATCCATTGAATTTTCGGATTCGGATCGTTCGATTGATTTTTTTTTTAACAAGTCTTTAGTAATGTTATGACAAGGACTCTGGTGGAGTTCTTGTCCAACTTTACCGCAAACTTATATTTTTAAAAAATCGATAAAAGTATAATTATCTAGATTGCATTTTATCGGTTTTGGCGGCATGATTTGTGTCGCCATGCCAAATTATAGTTTTTTAAAAGGCTTCTTGTTGACTACAGATCCCTAAATTAAATATTGCAATAAAGTTTTTCTTTTTAGTTTAGTCTTGGATTAACATGTAAAATACTTTTCAGGGAACTTTTTATGAATAATGTGGACAAATCCCCAAGCTTTAGGTAATATTATATTACCATCAGCAGTATTAAAGTGGAACTAAATAAGATAGAGCCCTAGCTAGCAGAACTATTTCTGTCTAGCTGTCACTATGTATTCGTGTGTCAATAAGTCGGAAGCAGCTTAGCATTCAGCTTCTATTTGCGTCTAAATGTTACAAACAGGAAACCCATAATGAAGTCCTTTGAGTTAAACTTCGCATATTTTGTACGTTATATTTATTTTTATGCAACAACTATGTATGAAGTTATTATATATATTTATAGCCTCTCTCCATCATTGGCTATGACGGGTGGTTTCAGGTGGTCATGTGTAATCCATGGCGTCATCAGCGGCCATCATGGGTACTTTAAAAAGAATAACAGCCATTATCCCCATTGACATTTTATTAAGATGTTCATACATTTCTAACCCTTTTATTTATTGTTCTATTTTATTAAATATGTTATTACAAAATATTAAACAAATTTTATTCGATTAAATAACTTATAATAATTTAATAATACATTAATGGATTGCTTTTATTATATTCAATAAATAAATATGTACAGCTAAACCATTTACAAAAAAATCCTGGATTTTCTATTCATAAAATTAATAAATGTAATTGTAAAAAAAAAGCTATATGAATCCATCTTTCTTTTTATTTCAATTGCGTGTTTTCATGATTAGATGCATAGAGTAATCTCATAAACTTTTGAATCTACTCAGAAAATTCTTTAAGTAAACTTAAAGAATTTGCCCATTGTAGTATTGATTATAATTATCATCTTGACAATTTGTTTGTTTGTACTGCTTTGACAAATTTAATAACAACGTCAAGAAATATGAAAATATAGCGATTTATAACCGGGAAGAGAACGTATGTTTTTTTATTGCCTGGTATGGCAGAGCGAGCAGGAAGGCCAGCTAATGGTAATTGATTACCGCGAATCATGGACGATGGGTATGTTAGGGGTATAGCCATGTCGCTGCCCACCTAGAGAGGACAGCTCTCTTTAAATCTTGTATGAAGAGGGACTTGTCATAACGCCCAGGACGCACCACTGCACGAAGTTCACGCTAGTTTTTTGTATCGACATACTTCGACGACAAAGAACTCTTTCTTTAGTAGCACGTAGGACGAGTTGTCGCCTGTCGTAATGTTGCTAAATTGTTGCTGTATAGAGATACAGCAACAATTTAGCAACATTACGAAAGGCGACAACTCGTCCCACGTGCTACAACTTTCGAAGCTAGGATATAAATCTATGTATGTTACATACATATATATATGTATGTATGTATGTACATCTATATGTACATACATATATATCACGCGTCTTTTCCAACAGAGGGGTAGGCAAAGACTATTTCCTACCACCTGCTACGATTCTGACATACATCTTTCGCTTCTTCAACATTTATCAATCTTTTCATAATATATTCTCGCTGATTTAGGGTAGGCTTCTGATCTGTCCTTGACGGAGGGACGGTCATTTTGCTACCAAATCGTCAACACGTTACATTGTTAGGTGTTTGCTTGAAGTAGGGTTGATGCACAATAAGATAAACGAATCCACCAAGGACAATGGAGATGAATAAAAAAGTGTAAAATATAGTTTTGGTTAAGCAGTATCCGCATAATCAATGTTATTACAATTACATGTTTATATGAATCTTCATCTGTTTTAAAATTAGGTCTGTGAAAATTTGTATTTCGCTCTAAATAAAGAAACACGTGTTTCAGTGTTTTTGAATAAAAAACAAAATTAAAAATTTTGAAAAAACCCACGACGATAACATCTATACAAAATAAGAAACGTAACATATAAAAAGGTTTAAATAACTTTATTTTAAATCCCCGACGAAAAGATAATAAGTAGCGTAAAAACAATCCCAAGAAAATCCGTCGGGGGCTGCCATACCCTAACTTGAAATGAACGAAAGTATTGCAGTTTTATGTATTTGATACCTACCTAATTATTAACAATATTTAGTTTACAATATATATTTAATACTAGAAACAGTAATGATATTGGCAGCCCCCGACGAATTTTCTTACAGACGGACAGACAGACAGACAGACAGACATACAACGGAGTGATCCTATAAGGGTTTCGTTTTTTTCTTTTGAGGTACAGAACGCTAAAATTGCATAAACGGTCACCCATCTATGAACTGACCTTATCCGAAGTTGCTTAACCTCATGAGTGTAATCAATATCTCAGTACTACAATGCTACGTGTCCCTATACAGTAATAGGTCTAATTATTTTACAGATAACTGTAAATATAAGTTTGCTTAGTCTATTGCAGCGCCCCCTGGCGAAAAAATACAATATCGTGTATCCAAAAGTCATCCTCGATAAATCACAAATACATTACAGAAAACCGTATCGAAATCGCTTTAATCGTTTTAAAGATAGGAGGGCACAAAGGTTTCAACGAAATCAACATAGGTTTGCCTAGTCTATAGCAGCGCCCCCTGGCGAAAAAATACAAAATCTTGAATCCAAAAACAATCCCCGATAAATCACAAATACATTACAGAAAACCGTATCGAAATCAGTCTAATCGTTTTAAAGATAGGAGGCCACAAAGGATTCAACGAAATCAGTGTATTGCAGCGCCCCCTGGCAAGCTATTAACATAACACCTATATAATAACCTGTCCCCAAGAGCCGCACACACTTTACAGAAAACCGCATCTAAATCGGTCAAACCGTTTCCGTGATATAAGGCATTATGTTGGAACACACAAACACACAAACACACAAACACACAAACACACAGCCTCTCACCCCAAACGCATATACCGTCTCCGTTCCGTCGTGGGTAAAAATAAACCCCACAATGTTCAAATAATATCCTCGCGAGCGAATGATATTATTGAAATGAATTTTATTTCTATACCTATCTTACAACCACTGAAGCAATGTTACGTTAAATATCATTTACTTTTCTACTCTCTTACACGTAGCTACTTCTCACTTCCAATTAAAAATATTCTAGTGTTTGGCGTGCAGTGGAAAACGTAATTTAGTAGTTTTCCCTTTTGCGTCACTGGGATTGTTTGTCAAAACTAACTAGAACGACACCAGTAAAATTTTTAATGCAATATCCTTTTTACATTCACTAACTTTTCGGACTAGTTTATACTCGTACACTTGCAAATGACGTCATCAACAAACAATGGACATTACTTTTTACCCACGACGGAACGGAGACGGTATATGCGTTTGGGGTGAGAGGCTGTGTGTTTGTGTGTTTGTGAGTTTGTGTGTTTGTGTGTTTGTGTGTTCCAACATAATGCCTTATATCACGGAAACGATTTGACCGATTTAGATGCGGTTTTCTGTAAAGTGTGTGCGGCTCTTGGGGATAGGTTATTAGATAGGTGTTATGTTAAAAGCTCGCCAGGGGGCGCTACAATACACTGTTTTCGTTGAATCCTTTGTGCCCTCCTATCTTTAAAACGATTAGACTGATTTCGATACGGTTTTCTGTAATGTATTTGTGATTTATCGAGGATTGTTTTTGGATTCAAGATTTTGTATTTTTTCGCCAGGGGGCGCTGCAATAGACTAGGCAAACCTATGTTGATTTCGTTGAAACCTTTGTGCCCTCCTATCTTTAAAACGATTAAACCGATTTCAATACGGTTTTCTGTAATGTATTTGTGATTTATTGAGGATGACTTTTGGATACACGATATTGTATTTTTTCGCCAGGGGGCGCTGCAATAGACTAAGCAAACTTATATTTACAGTTATCTGTAAAATAATTAGACCTGTTACTGTATAGGGACACGTAGCATTGTAGTACTGAGATATTGATTACACTCATGAGGTTAAGCAACTTCGGATAAGGTCAGTTCATAGATGGGTGACCGTTTATGCAATTTTAGGGATCTGTACCTCAAAAGAAAAAAACGGAACCCTTATAGGATCACTTCGTTGTATGTCTGTCTGTCTGTCTGTCTGTCCGTCTGTCTAGAATATTTTTCTCAAGAACGCATAGAGGTCTAAAGCTGAAATTAATATCATATACTTGGATCTGCAAACCCTTGGCGTAAAATAAAAATCAGAATTCTAAGTTAACGCAATCAAAAGATACAGCTGTTTATGCTCCATTTTTATGCACGATTTATCTTGACGATCATAATCTATAGGGAACTTACCGTTGACCAAGAATCATGAAATTTGGCCAGAAGCAATAACAAGTTGCACAATTAAAGGAAAAAATCCGAAAACCGATCTCGTGTTGTAATGTCACTGAATATTAGTACTGAGGTATACAATGATAAGCCTAAAAAAAATTTGTAAGAGTGAGAGTTTATTCCAGACTGACGTTATATAAACACCTACCTACCTTATTTATTCTAACTTATAGGTATCCTGTGCTCGGGGTGTAACCAAATTCTCATCATTTTTGCGATAGCACGCACCGTTTTCGAGATACAAGCTATTATAGGTGGAAATCTGCGCTAACGCCGAAGGCAGTCCAGCTACGGCAATCAATGTGCGATAGCTAAACTTAACACCCCCCGATTCAGAGCAATCCGAATCGGACTGGTTAGGTTAGGGTTATTTTTTTTTTTTCAAACCACCTAGAAGTAGGAGCCCCGCCAAGCGGGGCTCCGGCGATCTTTGTGCGACGGATGAGCACACAAGTCAACAAAAAATAAAATATATATAATATAGTCGAAGCTCCATGCAAATTCCATTCATTCTAGAGCTTACATGGTAAGATAAGGCGCTCCTTAAAAAGTTTAAAATAAGAAAATTAAAATGATAATTTCAAGTTAAGTTAAGTTACTGCAACAGTAAATTAAAAAAAATGTGTTTGTTCTATAACTTAGTATAAAACTTTTATTTATCTGTCAAGGTTCTTAAAATTTTATACGAGTTACTTACAGTTAGTAAGATAGGGGCGCTCTTTGAAAATATTTAAAATAAAAAACAAAATTAAAAATTTTGAAAAAACCCACGACGATAACATCTATACAAAATAAGAAACGTAACATATAAAAAGGTTTAAATAACTTCATTTCAAATCCCCGACGAAAAGATAAGTAATAAGTAGCGTAAAAACAATCCCAAGAAAATTCGTCGGGGGCTGCCAATATCATTACTGTTTCTAGTATTAAATATATATTGTAAACTAAATATTGTTAATAATTAGGTAGGTATCAAATACATAAAACTGCAATACTTTTGTTAATTTCAAGTCAGGGTATGGCAGCCCCCGACGGATTTTCTTGGGATTGTTTTTACGCTACTTATTATCTTTTCGTCGGGGATTTGAAATGAAGTTATTTAAACCTTTTTATATGTTACGTTTCTTATTTTGTATAGATGTTATCGTCGTGGGTTTTTTCAAAATTTTTAATTTTGTTTTTTATATACAGTTACGTAGTCGTTAGACCTTAGAGTGGAAAAAAAAAACATATACTTTTTAAATTTTTGAACGCCAAGACGGCTGTATTGTAAAAATGAATCAGCAACCCATTTAGCCCCACTGTTGGGATCGGGTCTCCTCTCCTGTAACTAGAGAGCTGAGAGTGTTTAGGCCATAATCCACTCACGCTGGCCTAGTACGGGTTGGTGGATCAGACATACTCATAGAATTTCTTCTAGGGTATGTGGGTTTCCTCACGATGTTTTCCTTCACCGTTAGCAGATGGTAAGTCACTTGACTAGTACATATAAATTCCACAAAGTTGACATTGGTACTGCCGGTCGGGATCGAACTCGGACCGCGTGATTTGCACGCCGGTCCCTTATCCATTTAGCCAAAATCGCATTTCACTATAAAAATACACAAGTTAAAATTTTATAGAAATTTCTTAAAAACTGAATTTCCTGGCTTGGCTTATTAATGTCGTGACGTTCAAAAATCCGTAACAAAACGCAATTTTTAGACAAATCTTACATGTATGTACTACTCGTATGTACTTACTACTCATATAGGCCAAAGGCTCTTTTTTCCATATGGATTTCTGAATCTTTGGTTTCTAATTTTGGTTTTTGTTTGTCTACAGATGCGTGTCAACTGAGCGTCAATTTTTATCGGACTTCGTGTCAGGCGTGGAGAGCACAGCAGGCGGTCGGCTGGCCTGCTGGCTGGCGCCCACGTCTCGTGTGGACCCCACCAAGTGCGAGCTGAAGGCACCCGCGCAGCCGGTGCGACCATCCTCCAGACTCACTCTGCCTGTAATCATACGCGACCAGTACGGGGAAGCTGTCTCTTCATCTGCTATGAAAGTTGAGGTAAGATGTAGTTGAAATTTTTTATCCTCATGAAAGTACTTCATATATTTATGTCAGCCAATTTGCCTAATTGGTAATAGGTTATAATACGAGTACTTATCACAAGGTATACATAGTTTTTATTGTTGTTTATTCAGATATAAGATGGGATTAATCAATATAATAATAATAATGATTTATTTGTGAGAATATTGTAGTTACAAGTTGTTATACATAAGAATGACCATAACATTTTACGATTGCCGGCGTACAAATTTTTACAACTAAAATAAACAGAAATTTGAATCTAAATTAACAAACCAATTTATGAGGAAAAAAAATGACAATTATAAGTAGAGTCATTTTCTGATAAAAGATTTGTATCAAATTTTTCTTTTAAAAAAGTCATCAGGTGAGTAGTATTTTTAAATGTCGTAAGATTAAATTTTTTAAAGATGTCAGGTAATTTATTGTACACACAATATTATATTCATACATATTTGAGGTATCTCTAAAATCCTTATTCACACATGGCTACCAAAAATAACAATTACACCAGAAAAGATACGTTCGTAATGTTGAAAAGGTCTGGTGGATTAATGCATTGATATCGGTTCGCCCACAGAGTACATTTTATATATGGAGAGGTTCGCCCTGTGCCGACAGCGGCTGTCACAGTTAGCAAGCTTCAATTAACCGAGCGGAAAACTGCCAAATTACGAGTACGTCTATGTAATGTGTATATTAGAGCTATTCCAATGGATTTTGGTTTTTCTTACCGTGTAATACATGTTTAGGATATATTTGGATGTTATTGCTGATAATTGGGGACAGTTATAATTACGACGAACCTCAGACGAACCTCCTAAAAAAATATCAGCTTCGGTTTTCTAATCAAAAACATCAAAATAGCTTAAATTGCGATTTTTTGTAAATTCGGCAGTGAGTGCAGTCGGCAGTTTAGTGTATGTGTGTACTGAGAGCCCACTTTTATTTTTGCGGATTTTTGCAGTAAACTGCAAAAACTGAGTTAAAACTAACAATAGTGCTTAGTAAAAGTTGTGGAAATATTTGTAAAACGAATGTTAGAGTTTGTATAGACATAATTCAAAAGATATATCGCCTTAAGTGGATCCCTCAGATCACACACATAAGCTCCCAAATCTAGATATATAATGAGTTCAACAACAAATTTTGGTTATAGGTCTTTAGTAAAACATGAATAAACATCTACAGAACATTAAAAAACCTAATGTGAATAGATAATAAAAAAATACAAACGTTTTTCTGTGATTTATCTCATAATTAATAGATTATGATGAATTAGTGAATTTATTGTGATGGCCAGACACAAAATGTCTTTATAGGTTTACAGGATAAAAATAAAAAAGCCTGTTCTTATTGCCTAGGTACTTTAGCCACAACTCAATATAATATTTTGTTGTAAGGAAGAATATTGTTTCTTCCACGAAACAAAAGTCAAATAATATAGTTTCTTCTAAAAAGCTCCTGTCGCAAAAAGTTACGAAAAGCTTGGTAAGTCTACGTTTGTTGCATTCACTGCGCAACGCGAGTTCAAAATTTTATTTATAAAATCGCTATTTTATTTTCAAGAAAAGTATTCGGCGTCTAAAGTATCAGGATCAAATATACTTAAAAATAAACTGTAAAAATATGACGAAATATTCATTGAATATTTAAGTATTATTTATTAAATATAATAAGATGGACACAGCAGGACTACGTAAGATGCAGGCCACAACCGGCCCTATAGGAAATCTCTTGAGGCCTATGTCTAGCAGTGGACTGCCTGCGGCTAATATGTTGATGATATAAGCTTGTTTGATCATCTCTTGAATTGTTCTCAATGGCTTTACCACCCCCTTTCGGGTTAGATAGGTACATCTGACTGATCGCCAACTTAGCCCAGCGTGGCGACAACTGGCTTCCCTTGAGGTGACTGACCCCCCAGTATAATACACATCTTTACAAAGAAATTGTATTTTTAACCTACTTCAATAAAATTGTGATATAAATTGTGGAATTTTCTCCTGATCTACCTAAAACAATTCGAGCATGGGTTATTTCTTTCTATCAAACTCTATCCATACATGTAACAGAAGCTGATTTTTTAATTCAGCAACCTTTACGATTGCTATGTAACGGTTGCACCCGTTGCAGGCTACGTCCTTCACGAATGCACCTCTTTTGACCCTTCCGGCCGCCATTGCCTTTTTTACTTTTAATTATTTAAAATTCAAAATCCTAATTCCTAAATTCCAACCGAGTCTTCGTCGGAGCATCCGCCGAAGGGGCTCATTACTATTTTAATTTCTAGTGCAGTGCACGCTATTCTGGTTATTTAAATTAATACTATGAGTTTATAACAGTTTGTCTATCACTCAATAATACTACCGAAGATCAGTTCTGTGTTTTATTTTGAGGGCCCCACGCCCTTCCCCATATAGCCGGACTATATAATACCCTACTTTGGCCTAGCGTCCACTGGAGGGGACAGTGGAGACGCTAGAGCTATATACTTCAACAGATCTTTTAAAGTCACTTAAAGGTTTCTAAGCAACTTTTTGATTAGGTGAATGTTTTCGGAAATAATCGCTCCGAAAATAGCAAAAATTATGCCACCCCTCTATATTTAAACCGTACGAACTAAAAATATGAAAAAAATAACATAGATATTGCTAAATAAATACTTATTTTGAACATGGACATGGATGTACCGTTTTTGAGTTATTGCCGAAAATCTTTGCTTCTCAACAAAAGGACGTATGTGACATGAACATACGTTCTTTTGCTGCGGAACCCTACATTGAGCATGGTCCGACATGCTCTTAATCTGATTTTTTTTGAAAAATATGGAAAAAGATTTGCAAACCGGCAGGAATTTGTGGGTTACATACATTATTTTACTTGACCTTTCGAGAACGTTACACCAGCGGTATTGAGACGATATTATGGCTCCGTTACTGAAGTAAATTCATCTAAATCTATCCTCCCATCATTGTTTTCCAGGTACCATCACAAAATGCACTCAAAGTCCTTATTCTAAAGCTAACCGTGTTGCGTTAACCAACTGCTCTGAAAAGCGAGATTGCGTGTGTTAAGAAGAGGGATAAACAAGTTTTAATTAAAACATCAAAAAACCCGAGTGCCTAAAAGTAGCCTTCGACAGTCAATTTAAAGCAATTAATTCGAAGATTAAACTGGTAAAAAATCTTTAGGGTTAGATATAGTTAATACGAATATAACAACACCTTGCACTTCAAAATCGTTCAAGCTATTTAGGTTACAAGAAACAAGTGGAGCCGTGGGCAATAGTTAGTGCATATATAATTGAATTAGACTATTAATTAGCTTTCATCTGATACCCATATTGCGATAGCACTAAAAATCGTCTGTTTTGACAGTTTACGTCCGCCATATTGGTTTTTTGTTGACGTCACTATAGCCTATGACACTCGGGGTAAAAATACAAATCTAATGACACCTCACACTTTAAATTCAGCCATGCCGTGTAGGCTACAGAAGGTCACAATGGAACAGACATTCATACATACACGCGAAAAACATTACCCGCCTTTTTGGCAGTCGGGTAATAATATTTAAAAGCTATGAATAATTAGTAATCTATAATAATCTACTAGCTTTTGCCCGCGACTTCGTCTGCGTAGATTTCGATATTACATAGATCTTTGTTTTAAGTGCAATTCATGAATTCCACAACACCCCACTACAGGAGTTGAATTTCATTTTACGTCAATATAGATAACATTTTCGTAATCAACGTCCCTGAAAACCTTGAAAATGACATCCAATTTCTAATAATTTTCACACCTATTTCATCCCTTAGGGTAAGTTTTTCAAACTCCAAAAACAACCCATCAACTCACTTCTTAACTGAAGTTCTAATTGCGTATTATCCTTCCATAAAAACCTAAAAAAATAACGACAAGTACTTAGTTTTCAAACGTCTTTATCACAATTTCATCCCCTTTGGGATAGAATTAAAAATAAAGCAAGGAACACGTACTTATTTGTGTTTTTGATCACATGTATAAGGTTTCGAACTGCCTTGGTGGCGCAGTGGGAAGTGTATACGACTGCTGTGCAAGAGGGCCCGGGTTCGATTCCCGGGTCGGGTGAAAATGGAATATAATGACAATATGCTCGACCTCTATTTAACCAAAATTATAATACATACCAAAATTATAATTTGAAAAACAAAGAACTGTCTATTTAATATTTCACCCCCTGAACCCATCCCTATCAAAAATATTAAAAACAACATTTTAAGTTCCTATCCCAATACTAATACGCAAAACATTAACTTTAAAGCCAAGATCTTTTCATACAACGTTTCATCCCCAATTTCACCAAAGCCATAAATAAAAATATTTATTTTTAATTGTCAAAAATATTTATGAGGGTATTTTTTATTTTGATAGTAGTACCCCAAAACAAATTTTCAAAATTATAAGTTAAAAAACAAAGAAGTTTCACCCCCTTAAGGGTTGAATTTTAAAAAACCCTTTCTTAGTAGATATTAGGACAAACACACCTTTCAAATTTCAAGTCGCTACGACTAGCGGTTTAGGCTGTGCGTTATCTGTCAGTCAGTTAGGACAAAGCCTTTTATAATATGTATGGATTAATTATAGTTAAATATAATTTTTATTCGAATAATTAATAGGCTAGTTTCATATTTGTCAGCATGTATAAGCAAATTAAACTGTTAATACTGTCATTATTTTGTGTATATTTCTTTTAACGGCGAATACAGTTATCATGGCCCAACATTTGTTGCTAAGGATTAGGAAAAACGCCGAAAAACCTAATCAGACCAATCACTTATAGTACAATTATTTAATACTAGCTTTTGCCAGCGACTTCGTCCGCGTAGATTTCGATATAGCGTAGGTCTTTGTCTTATGTGCAATTCATTAATTCCACAACACCCCACTACAGGAGTTGAATTTCATTTTATGTCATTAAAGATAACATTTATATACCTAATCAGCATCCCTGAAAACCTCAAAAATGACATCCATATCAATTTCTAATAATTTTCACAACTATTTTATCCCCCTATTTCATGGGACCAAACATAGCTGGCGAAATGTGGGTGCGAAACACCTCTGCAAAGGGGTAGCCTTTGGGAAAAAGGCGTGATGCTATGTACCTATGTATGTATTTCATCCCTTAGGGTAAGTTTTTATTATTATATAGAACCCATCCCTATCAAAAATATTAAAAACAACATTTTAAGTTCCTATCCCAATACTAATTTGCAAAACTTTAACTTCAAAACAAAGATCTTTTCATACAACATTTCATCCCTAATTTCACCCTTCCAAAGCCACCCTTGTCAAAAATATTGATGAGAGTGTTTTTTATTTTGATAGTAGTACCCTAAAACAAATTTTTCAAATTTATAAGTTAAAAAACAAAGAAGTTTCATACAATCGTTTTTATCCCTTTTCACCCCCTCAGGGGTTGAATTTTGAAAAACCCTTTCTTAGTTACACCTTCAGACATTAGGACAAAACACCGCCCTCCAAATTTCAAGTCGCTACGACCAGCGGTTTAGGCTGTGCGTTGTCTGTCAGTCAGTCAGTCAGTCAGGACAAAGCCTTTTATATCATATGTATGGATTATTAGCATATAACACTTTTAGTAAGCATTTTAGTTGTGATTACACACTTATCACAATATTTAATTTCATTGCATAATTATATAATTTATCACCATCACAATATTAATATCATTAACACGGACATAAAATAATAAATATAACATATTCATAAAACAATTGAATAACTTAGCTTTGACTCCGTGATGATGAACTTGCAATGTTCCGCTCTTTCCGACAGCCGATTGACAAGTACCCTTCTAACCAAGCGATGGCCTTTTTATAGCAGCGAGCAAACAAGTATCACAAGGTCGTTGGAATAACAATCCGTTTTATTTCAAATAAATGTTTTAAATAATGAAAAAAAAAAATGTTTTTATAAATCATAGTATTACACTAGAATACCCCGAAGCAAAACGATTTGAATTACTAACTTTCGAATCCAACATAATATTAAGACGTGCGAGGTTCTAGCATCAAGCAAAGTGAGATATATATGTAAGTAGGTACAGTGAAGTTTTACCAAGGATAACATTTTTCTTAGGCTTAGACTCGCGCTGTCACTTATTGTTTTAAAATTTATTCGAATTGGAGTTGCAGAAAAAGAATCTTCTAGAGAGTTGGAACTTTCGAGGAGGAATTAAGGAATAGGATTTCAACTCATAAACGTCCCACTGCTGGGAAACCTTACTAGTGTCAAAATTCGAGCAATCCAGACTACTCAGGTAGAAAGAAAACCTTGCTTTATTGCTGGCTTCCAGTTAGTGTACTGACGAGTCCTCTATAAAGTAATTGAATTCCCTTTGAGTCTTCTATTATGTTGTTGCGAGGAATCCATGTACTAGTCTACTAGCATCTGCTCGCAGCTTAACCCACGTAAACTGAAAAAGTAGAAAATATGATTTTAATTACTTCAAAGCAAGTTAGAAAAATAAACGAAATATCAGTTTTATTTGAACAAGTTTTTAATAACCGTAGTTACGCCAATATAGGGTTGCCATTTCTGAAATTTGGCAACTAAGACATGAAGTGCGTAAACGCCGGATTTTAGAGCCTAGAACCCGGACATGTCAACAGGATTTTCAGGACGGGATGGGCGGCGGGACGATGAATTTAGCGAGTCGGTTGATCGTGGTGTGCGCACAGTGCGTGTGTCGCGGGCGGCAAAAGACTTTAATTATTTTTTTTCAATTTTTTTTAAAACTGCTTTGGACTACAATTAAAGCCCCGCCCGGACGCTCCCCGGATGCCCTCTAAACTAGGTCAAGTCTGGGCAAACCCTACGGATGGATGGCAACCCTACGCCATTAGCTTCATTCAATTCTTTTTTTGTTGTATTTGCTATTGTCGGTTATAAGGTTTGTATGTAAGAAAATATATAATAATTGAGTATACCATTTATAACTTTGGGTTTTAAAATCTTTATATTAGATAGAATAGAATTTCAAACCAACATGATAATTACAATTGTTGAGGTAAATTTATAAAAAAATACAAACCACACAAAAAATACAAGTCGGTAATTGCAAAAAGCAAATTTTACAGGAAAAATGATTTACTGTTTCCGTTGAATAACTTTCCAACTTGTAGCAGTATTGAAGTCATCTATATATGAAAAAAAGAAATCTTACAATATAGAGAAAAGTTTTACTGTTCAATAAGTAGGTAATAATAACATCTTATCGAAATGATGTGGTAAATTTTTTATGATTCTTGATTTGTAATAGCATACTATTAAGTTTTATAACGTTATTTTTTTCTACAGCGAATTAATTATCGTAACCAAGGTATTCTAGTCATTTTAATAAAAAAATAAAATCTGTATTGATAAATACAGCAGTGTTATTTCAGGAAAGTTGGCAACAACTTTTTAATAAGCGTTCAAAACAAAAAGAGGTTTAAAGAATACTGAGTAAGGTTTTATATGAAATCAATATATATTATAATAATATAATAATAATAATATTCTACCACATTTACACAGCGCCATCTAGTCTCAAAGTAAGCAATTATATTTGCTTGTGTTATGGGTACTAAACATTACTGATATACTACTTAATTACATTTTTTTTTGTAAATACATACATATTATAGATAAATTACACTCAGACACAGAACAAACCTTTATGCTCATCACACAAAGATTTGTCCTGGGTGGGGATCGAACCCACGACCTCCGGCTTAGCAGTCAGGGTCACTAACCTCTAGACCAACGGGCCAGTCTAGTTATAATGAGTTTAACCTTTTGAACGCCACGTCAAATCGGTATCGCCGTGCCTTGAGCGCAAAGCTTTTAAAATACAGTACATTTTTGACGTGCCATGCCGTCATTGGCGTGGTGAGCACTTTTTCATTTTACGTGTATAGACGTCTCTGGCGTTCAAAGGGTTAATTACTTTTATTCTATAAATACAAAATTGTAAAACGCAGATTTAATTGTTTTTTTTTTATGCAAATGTAGCACAATACTGTCTTATTATGTCTGCTTGAACGCATTGACTATCTTATTTTGCGTCTGTTAAACCTTCAGATACCTGGCAAAACAGGTTTCTATGAAATTGATAGCGCGAGCGGTTCGCATCCGTATCCGCATCCGTGGATGTGAGCGTTCAAATATCCGTCTCCGCATCTGCATTCGCGGATTTAAAAAATATGCATCCGTAACATTTCTGATATGGATTAAAACATAGTGGTTATATTGTATCGAATCGATCCATACCAAAGATAATCTTGGTATGGATCGATTACATTATATTCGATTACAGTTTCATGGGCGTATTCTAAACGGAAGATTTAGCGTGAAGCTGAGGCGGACATATAGTAATTAACGTCTTTCAGGATTTTCTAAAATATTTACGTAAAATAAAATATTATGGCGGTACGAACTTCGCCGGGTCAGCTAGTATTAAATAAAACAATCAGAATGTTACAGGAACTGCATCATAAAACATTTTTATTCCACCGTTTCGTTTTAAGTACTTAGATACAATAAAATAAGTGCGAACGTATATCAAACATTGAAACGTTTTGTAGTTCCCACGAACGTGATTATATTCCCTTATATAAAAGCTGATATAAGGTGGTTTTATGTATTATTTATAGAACCCAAGAATAAAATTGTTAAATGTCATTTACTGTGTATTTTTAAGATACGCGTGTCTGTTCTCCATTAAATTTCGCCGAAAAATATGATTAAACACACTAGCGACACGCTATTGACATGCCACGCAAAACCAATATTCCTGAAAGTTGATTTTTACCATCAGAGGACTCTATAATCTTACAATCTTGTGGATAGAAAACTATAAGATTTTAAATAAAATATTTTCAAAATGTGTATGATCATAATCTATCTATATAATCTAAACAAACGTTTTTGCAAATTTACTGGTGTTCTTTAAACTTTAACCTGTCCAGGCTACCCAATTTTTAACTATAATATCTATTTTGTTGCTTTAAAACTTTATTCAATATAGATTGAATTAATTACTTTCGCAAGTTATTTTATACAAGATTGTATTTGAACGGGGTTTTTTAAAGCTTATTTAAAGATTCTAAAGCCTAATAAAAGTAACCGTCCGGTAACCTGATTTTAACTATGGATTTATAAGTCGGCGATATTGATATTAGCATTTCTCCAAGACAGATATGATAATACTCTTTAATATTTTCTGTAGGGAGGCAAAACGCTGCATGTTAGTTAAAAATTAATTTTCAAGCGGTGTCTTTTGAAGTTAAGGAAGACAAAATTTTTATTGTCTTTACATTATACCGGTATTATTTTGCATTATCAAGTAGGTACTTATAGTAGGTAGTGTTTTCACACGAGCTACTATTACGAATTTTGGTGATATTAAAATAAAATAAAAATAAGTTTATTAAACTATAACCCGACTACGTTAAAAAAGGTCTAAAAAGTTCGAAACAAGAAAATAATTCAGTTGGGAGAGGCCTATGTCCAGCAGTGGACTGCAATAGGTTAATATGATGATGATGATTAAGTTATGTATTTCATACTGAAATAATGTGGCATATTACGACACAACATTTCATACAGCAAAGATTTCCTGTTAAAAGCTTGTTCCGAGAATTTGACATAATATCTGTGTGACTGGGCAAGCTGTGAATGTGAAAGACGCGTTTTGTTCGCATATTTCAATGAAACATTTTATGTTCTGTAAAATGTTTCATTGATTTTTGCTGGCATTGACTATGCAGTGATACATTTATGTGACACTATGCTAACAGCTATTTTGTCTTTATCATACGCATATCAGTCGGTTTAATAATAAGAATAACTAATAAGTAATAACAAGTACAAAACCTTTAAAACTTATAACAAAGACTTGTTCCTACTTACATTAAATTTATACTGTGCTTACATTATATAAGCATGGTTGAGTGAGTAATTTTTAGAATATGTGCGATAACCCGCGTCTCCAATTACCGTATTTGTTTTACAATTTGTACCTAGTACTATGAGAAAAATGTTAATTTTAAATTTTCAGTACCTAGTTCCGACCTTCGTTGATGTGAATATGGTTACGAGTACATTCATTTCGATAAATGAGCATATCACGCGTGGTATTTAACTAAAGCTTTGACGTGCCTGCATTACTGTTGTGTATTGATCCTCTATTAGCTACGCCCATTTCATGTGCTTGTTATACTAGATAAGGGAATTACGAGGTGCGGTTACAGTATTGAAGTATTTCACAGACTTCTGGTGAAAATAGTTCAGGAGACAGTAGGGTCCTCAACTCTTTTGCGATGTATTTGTTACATAAAAACGGGGCTCAGTCAGTCCGAAATTTTTCAATTCCTATTGTTAAATGTTGTTGTTTTGAATGACCGACGTCTTTCTGACGTAGTACAACTTTTGACTCATTTGTCAATGCTTATTTGTAGCAATTAAATATCACTCCAATAATCAACATACTCTCAATAGTTGACTTGAAACTTGATTTTGACTTGAGAAATGACTTCACCTCTATAAATCGGGTAGGGCCGCCCGCCGTGAGGAAAACGGCTGTTTGTTTTATGCACGCTCGTTCATTATCTAGTAATTTACTAGTTACATACCTTATTTAGCTTGACATTTTCAACAGGACATCGGATTTGGTATTTCTAAAATCACACGGTTTGTATAAAATTGTATCGATGCGTGACATAGAACATACATACAAGATACCTTTTTTCCAATTATATAGGGGTTATATTATATGTATATTTAGAAACAGCGACTAATAACAGATAATATTAAAATTAAGATACATTGCTAATTGATAAATGTTAATATAATCTAAATATTTTTTTAAATTTGTTCCTTAAAAATTTTATTCTATTAATATTTTACCATCATTTGATAATTATACAATAACAATAAATAAAATATGTACTGTACATAATAAAATTATAATGATTATTATCCTATAGTTTCTTTAGTATGTAAGCATGATGATTATCTATTTATATTTTTAGTAATTTAATAGTTATATTATGTCAATATTGTCAAATTAAAAATAATGATATAATTAATAACTGAATTGCGGAGTGGTAAAACATAGCGAGCTATGTAAAAATGTCTACATCTGTATCACCATCACCTATGTTTACCAATTATTATTATCCATGACTTATGCCTACCGAAATGTTATCTATTCCTATAGTGGAATATAGATATTTTCACTTGTTTTCTGCAGATATTCAAGAGTTGTCATGAAATTTGTGAAGCAAGGTTAGGATAGTAGGGGAGCCTAGTAGGTAAGACATTTTGAGATTTACTCGAGTGCGATAGCTAAAGGTAAAGATGGAGAAGAGGGTTAATTACTAGTTGAAGTCTCCATTAAAATAATCTGACCGATTGTTATGCTATAATATAATATCAAGGGAACATACTCACTGCGTCGACTAAATCAAAAGTGGTCTTAATTTTAATCTTTAATGTTTTTAAATCGATCTCCTTCAATATTAATATCTCAATAGTCAATACTAATACTGATACATACTATCTATATCATCTACAAGAAGTCACGCGGGGCTTCGCTCCCGTCGTACTTTATTCGGCCACTGCTCAGCTCCTATTGTTCGTAGCGTGGTGTTATATATAGCTTATGTTACTCAGGGATAATGTAGCTTTCTAACGGCAAAATAATTTTTGTGATCGGTCCAGTAGGTATATACAAAAATATAAATCTTTCCTCTTTATAATATTAGTGTAGATGTAGAAAATATGCAAATATTCAAATCAGTACAATTGAAATACATAACATATTCAGGTGCGAGGTTCAGTTGTACACGTGTCTATGACCTTGTTTAAACTTATATCATTCAACTACGAAACTTTGTCAATATATTAGTTTGAACACTGAATTTTCTTACCCTAAAATCTAGTTACTTGTGTTGTAGTATCTAGTATCTGGGTAATTATGAAAAAATGTGTCACCCAACAAAGTAAAGGAAAAATCGAAACTTACTGAATGGAAATTAATTAAAAAAGTAATTCGTTTTTAAAGATTTCAAACAAAAACCGTACCCCACTCTACGAACAAGCCCTGTGTCGCGTTTACAAACACTTCACAAAAATACAATTAACACCCAGAGTCGAAACAAATATTTATGAATCACACAATTATTTTGTGTCTCGTGTAAAAATGGAGTAGACAGTATCATAATAGGGTATGACACAGATAGACGGACAGAGCAAAACCATAAGGGTTCCTTTTGTACTTTTTTGGTACGGAACCCTAAAAACAAAATTATAAAAAGTACCTAGTACTATATTGTCAGCATCATTAAGCCTACATAGGATTAAACGATGTTACTTACACTGTGTCGGTACACCTGTACCGACTACAATGTAAATACCTATATCTGATCGATCGGCAAACTCATAAGCCGCGAGCTTCACAAAAGCAGAACCTAGGCACAGAATATTCGATATGTAGAGTACGGAAACCCGCATTAATTGTGAATTGTGATGTGACTGAATGACATTGAGTGCACAAAATGTTGGGAAATGATTAATTCAATTATCTTCAAAGTATTACCAACGTAGCACGTATTGGGAATTCAAAAGCTGAATAATGAAATTAATTTCTTGAATACGGTTTCATTTTTAACAGTCTGTCAGATTCAATTCCTTTTTAAATGTAGGTACCAAGTTATTGTAAACGCTAAGAAATATACATTAATATTTGTAATCAATCATTGCAAAAAAGCTTAAGTGATCGGCGTTCTAAACACGCGGTCCGAGTTCGATTCGAACCAGGAGTACCAATGTGGATTTCACTTTGTGGAATTTATATGTACTAGTCATGTGACTCACCATCTGCTAACGGTGCGGTGAACGAAAATATCGTGACGAAACCAACGTTCACTAGAAGAAATTCTAAGTGTATGTCTGATCCACCAACCCGCATTAGGCCAGCGTGTGTGGATTATGGCCTAAACCCTCTCAGCTCTCTAGATAGCGAAGAGGAGACCCGAGTCCAGCAGTGGGACATTAATGGGTTGCAGCTGATAATGATGATTGCAAAAACAAATAAAGATCAATACTTGCCATGTAACACGGTTGATAATATAGCAATGATTTGTTCACCTGAAAGATGTTTCGTAATTAACGTCCTATAACGATAGCTGTATGCAATTTAATATATAGTATGAACATAAATACTGACTTATTTCGAGCTTCATGTATAAATAAACGCTTTGAACATTTACTACTGTAACGCAACTTCAGATAGATGCGAACAAAATATAAATTAAAAATACGAGTCATGTAGCTATCAGGCTTTCAAAAGAAACGCGAGTTGTTGATACTCAAAGTTGTTGTATAACCTCACATTCAACATTGTATTTGTAGTTCTGTTCTTTTACAAAGAACTAGAGAAGAAATGGTACGAATTTAGTTTAGAAATAGGAAGCTGAGTTAATTAAACAAATTATTACGAGAGACGGACCTTTCCTAAAGGCACGCTGTCAAATCTCTTATTTAGGTTAGCTGCTAGATCTTGGTGAAATTAAAACAGTTGTTACGTTACTATAGGTATGCAGCTTAAACGCATTCGGATATATTTGTACCTAAGATAAATTAAGAAACTTTATTCTGACCATCGTATATGTTTGCTTATACGAATATAATCGCCAACGTAATAATTACAAAGTACTATTAAAAAGACTTACCTAGATACCTACTTTAAAATAATGTTCAGATGATGATGAAAATTAAATGTTCAGGTACTCAATATTGATAGTAGTCGGTGTTCAAATAAGTGGAACTAAGATATTTATGTCTACGTAGGACACTCAAGGCTGCTGCGAATTTCTTGACAAGAAACCACGAAATACTTTGAACATTTTCCCGAAGTGACTTTTCAGTTATTTCAGCATTGTAATATATTTAGCGACTTAAAATATAAAATGTATTAAAAACCATATGTATTATGTAGCCATAATGAACAATCAAAAGGGTAGTAGATATTATAATATCTGTAATGATGTTGAGGGCCATTATCATCATCAGCATCTTCCCTACGTAGATTTTCTCATAGGACTTATACTGAGGCCATTTCTAAGTAAATTCAGTTGCGTGCAAGCATAATATGACCGTCCGTCAATTATTGTCATTGTTATTGTAAAATATCTGAGCTTTGTACACACAGAGAAGCTACTACATTGCATACCTAACAATTATTCTATTGAAATGATAACGTACGTACTAAACGCAATTACTATCATATCAATTTATCTATTGTATGTTTATTTATAAATTTGTATGGAATATATTCGCAGCTACGTTTGACTTCAATATATTATGAAGAATCCATACAACAAGAATGTATTCACTAGTAAAGAATCTGAACTACGAAATCCCCAAGTCGTCAATGTAGGTAGACGAACTAGGTACGACGTGTTCGTTCGAATTAATAATATTTCAAATTCTACTTACCTATATTGTAAATGCGAAACCTTGTGGAAGCTGGGTATACTTTATATTAGCTATGTTTGTAGTCGGTGACACAGGACCTGATCCCTATACCTAATGCTGGCGTTGTAAAAGAAAAAAAATTGAATTATCGATAACTTTTCTTGTTTCGCAGGTGGTAGTCCAGCGCGTAGATAGTGGCATCAGACAAGGCTGTTCTTCGCAGGCAGACGGTCAGCGCTCCAACATACCCGACGTGCCCTACAATCCCACTGTGAAAGACTCCATGTGTTTCCATGCTATCACGATGATGAAGGTAAGGATATTTTTGTAAGCTTTCTTATAGCGGACGAGAAATAAAGGCGATGGTAACTGAGGGCCCACTCAGAATCTCGACATTCGACAGCGATTGCAAAATCGACAAAGTCGAATGATGAAATTGGCCGTCAATGAGTCCGTCTTGGCTGGGCCATGACGAAGATAGGCGTCGCGCGTCGTCCCAATAGAGACATATACATATGGCGTAGGTATTTTTTTCATCACGCTGCCGCTGTCGTCCCGCCCACTGTGTGGTAATACCTTTATTTGTTTTAATATTCCTATGTCGGGGACAGTCACACAGTGTAATGTCGGAAGTGATTTGGGGAGCGCATTCATTAAATTCAACGCGGTTTCAATTACGAGCTCTGAATGAAGCCTGAATGTCCATTAACATGAGCAGGCATTCATAAAAGGATTTAGAAAACGCAATATAATGATGAGTTTTATAAACTTACTGTTTGTTTAATAATACCTATGAAGTTTGAATAAATTGCAGACATTGCTAGTCCATTTTAAAATGTTCTTTCATCTATATAAAAATGAATCGACTTTGTTAGAGGTACAAGAATTCGAGAACGGCTGAATGGCTAATATTGGTTTTTATAAATTTGTAAGGATGTAGTACAATCAATTGGTAGTTTTACCTAGAAAGTTTTCCGGGAATTTTGAAAATTAGCAATTTTAAAGATTTTGATATGCTCCGAATTTCGAATTTGCCAACTCTTATTTTTGCAGCTCGCGCTCGTAAAGGAGATATAGGGCGACATGTATCTCCTTTCCGACGCATTCTAGGATAAAAATCAGTTGCTTCAAAATTAAACTAGAAAGAATTGCCTATAATTTATTAGGCATTACAATAGTCATGGTCTAATTATTTAATTGTAATTTTATTTAAATACATGTACCTATACACAAACTGTCAATATGTTCAAAGAAGATTTTACAAACGTAGGTAAATAGAGATAGGTATATCATACATGATACGAATGAGAAACGACTTAGCTGAGTTAAGTATCGTTTCATATGAGATTATGCAGCATGCTTTTCTTACCCTTCCACATCTATTTGAGTTTCATTTTAAAATCCCCAGTTTAATTCAGTTACCAGCTGTTTAAACGGGTCTGGACTAAATTTTGTTTGCGGATAAGAACACTAAACTAGGATTTATTTGCTGCGAGCATCGTCTCAATCGAAAGATTTGTTTGTTTGTTTCTTTGTTAGTTTCGAGTTAACTCAAAACTAGAAAGAAAGAAAGAAAGAAAAATAAATTTATTTGGTACAACCGCTACAAGAGAGATATATTATAAAACATAGGAGACATAAGTAAAAACTAAATAAAATGTATATCAACACAATGTGTGCCTCACGGTTGCGCCAAATTGGTGACCAGTTCAGCTTATGCTAAGCAGATAGCCAAGCGCTGGTTTTCAACTGGCACCTATTATAATTGGTATGCTAGTATGTAACATGTGGACGTCAACATAGTTGTGTTTGTGTGTGTGTGTGTGTGTGTGTGTGTGCGTGCGTGCGTTTATAGTTATATTAAGGAAATATTCGCATTGACGTGGCTCAGTTTCCGCTGCGCTTCCAAGAGATGCTGTCGAAGTTTTTTTTTAAATGTAAATATGTTATTCACCATTCTTAAAGGTGGTGGCAAATTATTCCAAATCTTGGAAGCTGCGTAGCGGAAACTACCCTTAAATGAAGCAGACTTGTGCTTTTGGATTGATAGCTGTTGTGAACATAGCCTCGTGTTGCACTCCCTTTTGTTGGCTCTCCAGGTCAGTTTGTTGTATAAATACTGAGGCTCCTTAAACTTGATCACACCAAATAAGAGACATGCTAAATGCATTTTGCGTCTAGATTTCATTTTAATAATTGAGTGATCACAAAGAAATGGTGTGACATGAGTTCTACGTGGTATCGTGTAACAGAAACGCGCGCAGGCGTTTTGCACACGTTGTATAAGTCTGTCCGTTCGACCAAGTAAACGTGGGCCGTACACTATGTCTGCGTAGTTAAGTCTGGACAATACCAAAGATTCGACTAACTGCTCCCTTAATACTAAACTACTGGACCGATTTTAAAAATTCTTTCACCGTTTGAAAGATACATCTTCACCGAGTAACATAGGCTATATTTATTTCTAAAAATATTTAGGGTCCCTACTAAAACTTGGATAATGTAACCAAAGGTGTAACTAAATTTGTCATAAAAAGTCTTTCATCGCATGTGCTGTGAAATCTATTGATGTTAGACCGTACAACTATATTGTGGTGAAAAACGTTTCGTAACTTTTGTCGTGGGTCCAGGGGACCCCACTAATTTTAAATGGAAATAAAAATGAAACTTAGCAATATTATTAAATATTTTTTTATTCGTATTGATTATTAAACATTTTAAAGGCGTATTTATTAAAACAATCATAGTAGAGCCTATTTTTAATATGTTTATAAACACTGCAAGAATCAGTCTTCATTGCCCTAATCTAAAAACAATTGAACAAAAATCAAAAATAAAAATTCAATTGTCAGAATCAAAACAAAACTTTTTATTCTTACATATTGAACTACAAATAATCAAAATAACCAAAAATAAAACATGCATTCTCTAATAGAATCTATCTATCTAATATAATAATAATAAAACTTGTGCTACTTACATATACACAAGAATTGCGTACTGTTCTTGCACATGTCATGCAAATAGATTGCTTACACTTGGCGCCCAAATGCACAGTCCTGGCTCTCTTGTCAGGCAGACAGAATGAGCAACTTTTCCTCTGTTCAATCTGTAATATTTAAGCTATTAAATAAACTCAATAGCCCGCTAGTCTACCGAACTCCACGTCCTAATATGGAATGTTTCAATCTTTAGCTGAACTCAACGCTCAAGCGAAACTATTAGCAATATTGAATTCGTAACATAGTTGAAGCCGTATAGTCTTGAAAATTGTCGCAGTAATAATGGCACAGAATAGTTACGGATTTACAGAATGACCAGTTCTCGTCTTGCTCTCTCAATGATATCTTCTAGATAGACAACATCCTTGTAACCTGACGACTAGTAATCCCACTTTATTCTATTTATTATTCTATATAGATTTACATATTTTGTACATTATCACATGACTGCGCGTGTTGCTAATCACGTCTGGTTTCAAACATTAATCTAATACTAGCTCCACATGCTACGATTCTGTGAAGTCTGTAAAATTACACACACAGTTACACACAACGCTGTTTGCATCATTTAATTTTAAGGACCGCATCTGCATAAAAATTGCCATGACGCATATATTTACGAGATAAATTAATGCAATTCTAAACAATATTAAAATCGCAAATTTATGGGGAAAATGCGACGTTGTCCCCCGGCTCAAACGACGTTAGAGAGATTTGAGACTTGGGATGGGTTTAGGAAAAAGATATAAATTTATTTATCGATGTACTAATTATTTTGTAAATTTAATTAATACATTAATGTGAAATTACAAATGACGGTAACTTTTATAATTTGCACATGGTATAAGTAATTACTAAACTATTATCTATTACCCGTGGCCTCGAGCCAAAATAGTTCTAAAAGTACTTGACACTGTTATGATTTACCAATTTACTACTTATGTGTTATTCTAATGTTTATTTTGGTGAAGTTTTATCGTATAAAAATCATTCAGTAAAACATCCAAAGCAAACATCGGTCCTCACAAACGATTACATTAATAAATAATATTTATAACAAGTAGTCCATTTTATCGTAATAAGGCTATTTGAATCAAAATCCGTATTGAATGGTTTCCGTATTACTTATGTGCTGTCTCTATTGATATATATATCTATTGTCTATTGCAATTTGATACTGTTCTGTCCTTTGTCCTCTCGTCACAGAAGCTATTACGGATGAGCCAGAATTTGTGTGCTATTCGACAACTTGTATTGACGTACCTGTCGGTCTACAAGATTAAATTGAACAACACAAAGAAGGTACGCCTCTTTGTACGCGTGTACCTAGCTTTTAAATTTTTTGCTGCCGTTATCGTTATTACAGTTCCTAGTTAATAGAAAGAAACAAGAAACAAGAAGTATTAATTTCTGGGATATTAAATTTTATAGGAACAATATTTTATAGCAGATTAAAATAAAAAACCGAATATGTGTCGCGTCAAATTGTAAATTAAAAGTATTATATGTACTAGCTTTTGCCTGCAATTACGTCCACGTAGATTTCGATACTTACACAGATTTATGAAAGTACTTGGTTTTAAGTGCAAGACACAAGAGGAAATAACCCTACTACAGTGCAGCAGTGGTTGGATTTTATTTGATATTCGCTGTCCAATGTCTTGAATGTCAAAATAGATAACATTTTCGTAATCAACAGCCCTTATCATCGTATCATCGTCATAACATAGCATCACGCCTTTTTCCCCGAAGGGGTAAGCACATTTCGCCAGCTATGTTTGGTCCCATGAAATAGGGGGCGAGTCTATTGTCATCAACCGGGAACACTAGTTTACCAAACTCCGGAAAAATCTCAATACTGGAATTTCATGTTAGAAAAGCCCGATACTATTTTCACCCGACCCGGGAATCGAACCCGGGACCTCTTGCACAGCAGTCGTATACACTTCCCGCTGCGCCACCGAGACAGTTACATCCCTTATAACCTCGAAAATGACGTCCATACCGATTTATAGTAATTTTTACACCTATCACATCCTTCTTAAACTTTTCAAATACCACTTAGTACGTTTACTCGTTTCTAAATTTTGGTATTAACCGTCCATACGAGTATAAACCTAAACCTAAAAATAAAATAAAGACCAAGGTAGCCCTCGACGACAAACTTAGGTTTGTTTCGTCTTCCTTTTCGTTGAGAATATAAAATAAATAATTTATAATCTTTTTTCTATATTCTTGTATTTAATTCTTCTACGTGGATTTCTTCAAAAAAAAAAATTTTGTTTTATCCTTTATTTGACACAATATCGTAGCCTTATAGTATTTGTATGTATGAATTTATTTATTTCATAGTCCTAGAGTATTTAAATATATGGAATAATGATGTATGGACAGGACAGTCAAATCAAGTAAAAATCAGTGTTAGTTAGTTTTCGCTACGGGGACGATGTATAAAATTTGCAATTTTGTTTACAGCCATATCAGAACTTTTCGTTCGAGGAGCTGAGGCTGGCTAGCGAGTCTTGGGGTGACGGTGGTGCCATTGGTGGCACGTATGCCCACAGCGGGCGCATTCCCGCCGAGCGACTTATCGTGCGCTCGCAACCTGACGGCTCGTACGTCGCTACTTGGAGTCCGCGCGTCGCCGGCATTTATGTATTTCGTTGCACCCTCGACGATCAGCCTACGTCACAGGTACAACTGCATATTCTCGAAATATTCCTTGTTCTCGCATTTCTATAGGTACTTAATCCCCGATTAATTTTGTCTATAATCAATTGAGTTCTGATGAATCTTCCATAGAAATTGTGTTTATGAAAAGATCCGTTGTTAAAAACAACTCTGTATATTACATATAAGTTGCATTAAAAATAACATTTTAATTGAATTATATATTATGTCATATTAGCTTACTCCAGATCTGAGATAGCTTACGTAAAGCTTTGCGAGGCAATTTACTTGCTGTCTTTGTGTACTCCGCATAGAAGTACAAATATTATGAGATTTGCGTCATGTATACGTCTCGATACGATTTACAATTTACGTGAATAAATTATATAAGTATACGTACTAGCATCATACCAGTCGCTGTATTACCTACCCCTTCACTGGATGAAGCCCTTTATGTAGGTATTGCTAATAAAGAAGAAATTATATAAACTTTTTTACAGGAGTTAACAATAGAAGTAGCAGAGAGTGTGTTTGAGGGTCCCTCTGAGCGCGGAGTGCAGACAGGCAGCACGCTGCCAGCCATACCGCCGGCCAAACTGCGGCGCTTCGCGGCTCTGTTCACTGCCGGCTTACGTGTGAGGGCAAGTCCTAGCCTTCAGGCCGAAGAGCTCGGTCGAGTACCGCCCGGATCTAACATTTCTTTCGTCGAAGAAGTAAGCATCGTTTTTTATTAACTTTGCGATGATAGTCGTCGAACATTTAAAATGTCAAAAAATGGTCGTAATCTCTAAATAAAATTGGGTCATTCTTAAAAAAACTTCTTTTGAAAGGACTATGGCTTGTAACCCAGTACCTAAGCTTTAAGTCATATCTATATACACATATATGTATAATAATATTTATGAGAAACTGATTGTCTGACTGATAATTATATCACTGCACAACCCGAACCGATAAGTCTAGAAACTTAAAATATCTAGAACTTCCGAAGAAGGATATTCCAAATTTCCCTCGGGATATGGAATGAGGAGGATTTACATGTTTGCTTTAAAGTGGTTCTATTGCCGTAACTATGGTTACTAAAAACTTCAGATTTTGCAAGTTCAAATTTGAAATGCATACCCCAGGAATATTAGATTTGTTTCGAAATTCCCCTGGGATAGAGAACATGTCAACTTTTGCCGTCATACCACGCGGGTGACGCCGCGGGCGGTAGCTAGTTAATTGTATTACATAATAATATATACCACGTAATGACACTACGTCCAGCAGTGGACTGCAATAGGCTGAAATGATGAATGACACTACTACGATGGGACGTGCTACATTATAGTACAACTGATACCATCCACATAACAAAATGGCTGTATCTAGTTTCGGTGTTTACTACAGAGAGGGAATAAAGATTATAAGTTACATAGCATTATACCCAATTTCCCAATGGTGCAGGCCGTGAAGCATCATATCCACATTTTGCCTGCAATATTACATCCAAAAATCTCTAGTAACCTTTTAAACTGGGCGCATCCGAAGTAATATGTATGGTTGCCTGGTAATATTTCCTGATATCTAATTATTATTAGAAACAAGGTTAGTATATTTTCGGAAAGGAATAGAGACTGACGTTAAATATTAAGATCTCCGAATTTCTGATCAGAAAATATACATTAAATATACATAATTATGCGCTTTATCATAAAACGATATTGACTGATTGACAGGTGGTGAACAAAGACGGTACATGGTTGCGCCTAGGCGAGGAATCACTGCGAATTTATACCGACAGCGCTGAAGTGGCGTGGTGTTTACAGCACCACCGGCACTTGGACCGCTCACTGCTTGTACCCATTGAACCTAACACACCACCGCCGGTATGATCATTACTATTGTTTTATTAAGAACTAGCTTCTGCACGTGGCTTCGCCCGCGTGCTATGACGGCAAAAAGTAGCCTATGTCACTTAGTTCATTTTTGTTATCAATCCTGTAGTTTTTGAGTTTATTCATTACAAACATACACATATTTTCTCTTTGTAATATTAGTGTAGATATAGAAGTATAAATATTTTGCTAAAAACATGATTACAAGATGTTATACAGTTGTATAGAGTACATCATGTTTTAAGGCACACAGGATGCGTAAGCATAGACGTGCTCGTACCACTGAGGGAGCTGGGCCTTTGTATTATAAGGTTGGGCGTTCGGATGACATAACGAAAGACTGCTCTTCATGAGTAAACATTTATTACTGGCTAAGTACAGGTAGATGCTATATTAATATAAGGTAAACTGATACATAGGACATACACTACAGTATTACATTTACATTACGCACGCGGTGTGTCATGTCTCATACAGTTCCATACATTACTGAGTGCACGTCTGCGCTGATGTCTACGTCACTCGTCCGGTGTGCCCGGCTCCTTAGCGCATAATATTATAATATGCAAAATACACATAACATGTACATAGATATTTTAATATATGTATAATGTTATATTTATATAATTAATATATATATTTATACCATTTTATTTTAAATATACTATGTTTGTATTTAGATCTTGATATATTAAGTAACTATTTAAGTATCATATATTATTTTTATTCTATGTTACTACTTATATATTGTATTTAACTTTTGTATTTAGTCAAGTCACTATTTCCCTTTTATTTTTGCACCTACCATTTTCTTCTCTGCATCACCCTAAGGTTGGCAGGTAGACAATGCCTTTGGAAGCCACCATTGTACCAATAATGTGCATAAAGTTTTAAATAAATAAATAAAATTTGTGTCATTTACACATAGCGCCACCTAGTCCCAAAAGCTAATTAATGTTATATTTTGCTTGTAATATGAATACTAGACAACTGATATAATACTTAATTTTTTTTTGTATATACGTTTAGGTGAACATACACACAAACATTCTCTTTTATAATATCATCATCATCATCATCATCATAACAGCCCAATGACGTCCACTGCTGAACATAGGCCTCACCTAATTTCCGCCACAACGAGCGATTTTGTGCCGCCCGCATCCAAATAATAATATCATCTAAATATTTATAATTAAACTAGCTGTTGTCCGGGGCTTCGCTCTCGTCGTTCTTTGTTTGGCCACTACTCCCATTGACAGCAGCATATAGCCTATAGCCTTCCTCGATAAATGGACTATCTAACACTCAAAGATTTTTTCAAATCGGTCCAGTAGTACCTGAGATTACCTCGTTCAACCAAACAAACAATCTCTTCAGCTTAATTAGTTAAAGATTTTCGCTATAATCGGTAGCTCAACGATAATACGGATTTAAAATGAAGTAAGCAGTAATTTTATCTCTGCGCTTACCTTTTTAATTATTTTAGTCGCTAGATATTGTGACGGAATCCTCGCTCGTAGTATATTCAAAGTATTCTCTAAAGAATGCGATATATTTTTTCAATAATTGATTGAACAAATTAAAAAAATTGAAATATCTATTAATTACGTTTCCACTTTAGTCAGCGCTAGAGCATACTATTGTTCAACTTACTTTATTTTTTGTTTTGCTTTATTGTGTACATAATTATCTAATAAAAGATAAATAGCTTAATAATCCTTGAAGTTACTATAACCGGGTCTCAAAAGTCGTTGTAAGAAATTTTGTGAATTGCTTCGTTAAATTATTACTGAAAGTTAACTACAAATCTATACAATGCAGTAAATAATACTATCCTTATATAAAATAATAATAATTGCTTAATTTGGGACTAGATAGCGCTGTGCGAGTGTGGTATTATTATTATTATATTATACCATCATTATCTGTGTAGTGACGTAATGTCACTACCTTTTTCTCTTTTCTTTCGAATTCGAATCAAACCCAATACCATTCCGTCTGGCCAGCGTGGTATAGTAGGCTTAATTCCCTCTACATTTTGGAGGAGACCCGTGCCCAGCAGTGGGACGCTTATAGGTTGAAATGATGATGATGATGATGTTATATGTATACGTTTTAAAATTGGGATGATAGAATAATGTGTGACATTAAAATATTATGTGAATACGTGAAATATTTTATAATATCTGAATACAGTTGGAGTTAACGGGATCTTGGAGCGGGTATGGAGACGCGCAGGGTGATATGCGGAATTGGCAACGACAAGATGATGATGAACTTACTGGTGAGTACTATATATTAAGTTATGGTATGTATGGGTTATCGGAACTTTTATAGGGTTACTCATGTGCCTGACTCTCTATTTGTCTCAGCCAATTTTCATTTTGCACACATAATGTTATATATTTTAACATAAATATAGTAAAAATTGATTAACAATATCCTTCCTCCTTCTTTATCTTTCTGAATCGGGGCAAAGTTAGAGCGTAACATAATTATTTTGACAAATTTTTGTCCTAAGTGAAGTCACAACGACATTTTTAGATATGTTGTATTAAAGAAGCACTTTAGTATTATAATAATATTATAAGTTAACAGAGATAGGTTCGCCTGTGGCTTAGGCCATTTTTTTACCTCGATTTAAAAAAACTTTAATTTTTTTTTTTATTCCACGACGGGGGCAATCAGACGTACGATCTGCCTGATGGTAAGCGGTTACCGTAGCCTATGGGCGCCTGCAACACCAATTAGTTACCTCCCCCCAATTTCCGGATGCTACCGCCTGATTTGATTCCCAAAATGATTTGAAATTCTCCGGTTCAGTATGATGTACCTTTGCTTACTGTTTTGGGGGGAAACGCGTGACGCCATGCTGTTGTTATGATAAATAATTGTATATTTCAAAGGTACTTATTAAACTTACTATTTTCCTTATTACAGAGATTACGTGTATCAACGATAGAAGATTACCACTCCCGCCTGAAGACTTTATGAGCGATGTAAGATATTCTTTCATTTATCACAAGACATTTAAATTATCTATTGGACACAGTCTCATTCAGGGTGATATTGAGAGAGTCTAAATTTAGTTCAATATAGGATTGTTATGGGATGTTAATAACGAGGACAATGATGTCCACTTTGGACTTTACAATACCTAACTGGTTGATTGATTGAAGTGTTTAGGTACTATAATGAATATGAGTATAGTTGCAAAATAGGTCTTATTCATATTAGCTTGCGGTCTAATTACACTAGAATCACATTTAACGAATGACGTCAAAGATAAAATAATTATTGTATAGTGCCAGCTGAAAATCAATGCTGTGCTAAAATACAGCACTAGGAATCGCGACGTACTATTTAGTTCGTGTTTTGTTGTTTGTCAAATGTTTGAGAATGTCAGCGACAGTATTAACATTAAACTACTTAATAAAGAAGTCACACTTCGTCCGTGTAGTAATGGATAAAGAATACATAATGTCACTACCCCATCTCAACTCGTGGCTGTCGTAAAAGGCGGGGTGTAACCTTAAGCAGACAAGAGCTTCGCGAAAAAAGGAAAATTTGGAACAAAACCCTACACCAACCCGTCTGTCCATATCAGGCTAAATTCCCTCCGTAATGGTTGAAGGAGACCCGTGCCCAGCAGTGGGACGTTTATGGTTTGTAATGATGATGATGATTATGAATAAAGAAGTCGAATTTCAAGATTCTGAGTAGGCCGTCTGGTTTCATTTTGTAATGTAGATATACCTAACTGTATCTGCTGTAATTTTTGCAGTACATTCTTAAATCAACGACATTTCGTTATTACTTTCACACTAAAACTTACTTTTACTTTCACATAAATTAAAACTGAATAAAAAAAAAACTTTTTAATAAATAAAATATTGATTGTTTCAGTCTGATGTTAGTCCATTCCCGTACGGAGCCATCGAGCCAAGCAAACGTGGAAGAATTATTCGTGCCGAGTCACTCGGCGCCGCATCCTCACCTAGGTAAGTCTTTTTTTTAACCCCCGACCCAAAAGAGGGGTATTATAACTTTGATCGCAATATGTGTCTGTGTATGTCTGTCTGTTTCTTTGTGTATCTATCTGTATGTGGCACTGTAGCTCTTAAACGGATGAACCGATATGGATACGCTTTTTATTTGATACCCGGTTTTCTAGCGATGGTATTTATACATGTTTTATCAATATAGGTTCAGACGTTTCAAGGCCATTAGTTCTTTTGTTAGCTGCATTAGTGATCTTTGACGCATAATGGGTACTTATTACATTATTGCGTTGGGAATTTTAATCTGTAATTTGTGAATGTATATCGATGTTTAAATACACTCCGGAATATTTAGCAGAACACTAAAAAGCATAGATTTTTTTAAATTATTACTTTATTTCAAGAAACATATTATATTATGTACTTAAATCTTTTCTTGTTTAAAATTATCTTTTTAGTCCTTGCCATTAAATTTTACGAATTTTCAAGCCAAAGCATAAAATAAAGACTGTATAAAATTATCACAAAATTGGTGAAAGTTCAAACAATACAAAAACAATTGGACACTTTGTTCTAAATTTAAATAGAATGAAAATCAAACAATTTGCATAAAATAAATATTCTTTCGATCTTTTTTGTGTTCCGCTAAATAAACCGGTGTGTTTAGTTTTTTCCTACTATACATTATACTAGGATTATAAACTGCAAGTTTCAAGAGTAGAAGCCGAGTACTGATAGACTTTAAGGAAATAATGCTACCAACCAGTTCCCTATTTGCTTGGTCGCATTCTTTCCTTTAAGTAAATCAGTCATTTGTCATCAATGAACACTGAACACCCATGGAAGCAAACTTAATTGGTAAGTTAATTATGTTATTTTATATTAGTTGCTTTGTAGTTTGTACTTTTTCTCTTGTTCGTTAGTGGACATGATTTTTTTAGACTATATTTTAATATTATAAAGCTTTATTTTTATAAAGCTAAAGAGTTTGTTTAATTGAAAACGCTAATTTCAGGATCTATTGGTTCGAATTGAAAAATTAGCCCATTTATTGAGAAAAGATATACCTATCCACACAAACAAAATCCACGGGGGATATGCCCCGAGCAACGAATAAATTGTCAAAATGTACTTGTGCCTAATAGGAAAACCGTCTCCAACTTGTTCTATTCTACTTATTGTAATGATGCAAAATTAAAAAATAGTAAGTATTACTAAATAAGATATAATTATTGCAGACGAATTCAACGTCGCAACAATGGCAACAGTGATGAATGGTGGTCGCCGGTCAAACATCGCTCAAGCGAGAACATTCGAGATGTTAATACTATACAAGAGGTACGTTTTGTACGTTTTGTTTGTTCGCTCGTTTTGGGGATACTTAGTGCCCCCAAGCAAACAATCAAAAGCACTACCGTAATTTATTTTTCTTTAAAGTAAGTAACAAGATACAGTAGATATTCAGATTGGAGTTACGTTTTGAGAAGAATCATTCATTTCATCATCTCATCCTATTGCAGTCTACTGCTGGACGTAGGTCTCACCTAACACGCACCATAATACTCGGTCCTCCGCCTTCCGCATCCAGTCAGAACTGGTGACCTTTTTCAGGTCTTCGGTTCACCTAGCTGAATTGAATAAAAACTATTTATTAACGTCTAATACATTAGTCAATAATCATCCACCGTCACAGAACAATGACAGCTATCTCCGTTCTGTGGCCACCGACCGCGTGGTTAAGGCGCTCGCCTCGCCTCTAACATTGCCGAGTGACGTGGGTTCTAGTCCCACACGACACAAATATATGTCTAATTCATAGATATATGTTTCGAGTCTTAGTGCACTTAGTGTCAGTTAATTGTATTTTTGTAAAGTCCCCCTCGACATAGGGTCGACGTATTGCAACGTATCAAGGTAGTACAGGCGAAATCATTCAAAAATATGATGTGTTTGATTTGATTTGAATTTATCAACTTGTTCATAATAAGAATTAAATAAATAAGTTTTAAATTACATTATGTTTGTTTTATAGACGGAAATAGAAACTGAGCCAAATCTGGAGGTTCAGTGCAGCAGTAGACTAGCACAAACTGGCACGCAGACCTCGCCCGACGGCAACGGCGACGATCTGTCTGCGATACAACTTAATATGGGACCTAAGGTAAGACGTTACAAACTTCTAACGTAATTTTTCAACGAGAAAGGCAAGGCCATATCCGCATTTCACCAGCTGCGTCCTATGTAATAAATGGCGAGACCATTGATACAATTCTGGACCCCGAGTTGGTACTGAAAATTTCACGACATAAAACCCAAATACACTTTGGTAGCTAGTGCATCGAATAGCATAGATTTCGCACTGCATTTAGCAGTTTTACATACAATTACACCACTACCATTACAAAAATATTACACAGCAACCATTAACTGGTGTGGCTTTTCGCTTTTCTTTCGTACTCATATCGTAGCACATTTCGACAGTTTGCCACATACTTCGGAAGGAATTGCGGATCTTATCTAATTGAAAAATTATATTATACAAACAAACGCTAGAAATAATAATTTCTAACAAAAATAGGAAATCTAAATTCCATAGCTAAAGCTAGTTATGTCAACAAAGCCGTTTAAGTTGTTCTATTTTTAAACGCCGCTCCCACACGCTCCATATTCAAACGTCTGTTCCGAAATCAAATAAAGCTCTGTACTTTTCAGAACAAATATAAAATATCACGTAACATAATATTATTCGCTTCACTTAATGGCTGAAGCATTATCTATCAGTTAACCAGTGACGCACAGACAAATGCTTTTTGATAAGTACAATTAAAATACATACATAAGTATTTAACATTGTAGATGGTCAAACGCATGGCGCTTTACATTGTGGTACTGACTGAGATTGTCGTTACAATCATCGAAGTAACCTTCGGCAAGGTGGGTCAATATATGGGTGACCATTTGAGACATTTTCATTCTTGAACGTCTCCGTTTTAAGGAAGGCACGTAGTCGTTGGTCCCAGTAACCACTTAATGTGGTGATCTTTAAGTCAAGTTGGAAGAGTTCTGGGTGACTTCATTAATTCCAACACCAGAGTCTGGCTAAACCTATACGATAAGAATAATGTGTCGTTTTAATAGTTAATAACTTGTTTCAGGAGAGTATGAGCCCAAGAAGTTCAGCTCGCGAACGTTTAGCGAGTCGCGGTCGTGCCTACAAGCGTTCTAGCTCGCCGCCACCCCCGCTCCCCGCGCGAGCTGCACCCGCACCCCCGCCACCCCGCAAACAAGCCCTCAGCCCCGCCCAAGCCGAGTGTCTACGAGCGATTTTCGCCGCTTTGCTTTGGCACGAAGGTATATATCCCTTAACTACCTTCATCGGGCCTATATGATTAATTTATTGTGATGTACTATGATTAAAGATGCATCATTGTATGTGAACTCTTTCGAGTTGTTGATGTAAGACTCAGTAGGTATATGAAACATATTTTTGTAAGTGTGATTAAAAATATTAATAGTCACAGTTTGTATTTGTTTTCTAACCCACGTATGTCAGTTGAGCTTGTTACTTATGTATATGAGACATGACCTATTTCCTGTCTGTTTTCGATGTATATAATAATTTAAGATACGAGGCCATTCCCGAATTTATATTGTCCGTAAAACTGGTTATTATTAGGCAGATAGAGGTACCATAATGTGATAATGGTCGATTTCAGGCATAGTACATGACGCGATAGCTTGCGCAGCATTCCTCAAGTTCCACCCGCAGCTGCCGAAACAAGGCGCGCGGGTGGTCACTCGCCCGGCGCATGACGTCACGCTGGCCAGACATCAGAGACACTCTGTTGAAGTGTCTAATGCCGGTGAGTAAAATTAAATACGATAATTAGTTCATTTGAATAATTAGTTAATTCAGAATATTTTAATTTCCAATAAATCGCCATAATTATAATCGATTACATTTCCTGGAACAATAATTTGATAAAATAAAGTAGTCAACTTCATTTTTATTTTTTTATTTTTTTTTGAACTGTGTGCCTCCAATGTCTAAGCGGCACTTAGGTAAATCGAAGCGTTCTGTACTATAATATATCTTCCAATAGCTAAATACATTTAAATATATCATACAGGCCACTATCTACGCATTCACCCATCCACGCTAGAGACGTTGACGCGGTCAGGTGTCGAGGCGACAACCAGCCGAATGCGGAAGACTGACATTGATGTACCTATACGAGAGGAGGAGGCACATTGTAGCGATGCAGGTTCGTTTAATTTTTAACTATATTTTTTTGAGAAACTTTTTTTTCATTTTCCTTCTTGTACTTCTTGTCTGCGTGATGGCCGTCAGTAAAGATGGTTCGTGCAACACAAGAATCCAATTTCTATATACCTAGGGAGAGTTGGGATGGTGAGGCATCCTTATTGCCCTCATCTTCCCAAGTTTCTTCACTCGGTGTATAGACCGTCAACAATAGAAGACTCCGGGAGACAACAAGCTTCGACTATTTTAATCACATGTTTCTGGCCAATATTGTAAGTGTACCGGTTGTATGTTATATTGTATTATGTTAAACTATGTATACTATACCTACTTGTTATCCTTCAAATAATTATGTAAAATTTTGACCGTTTGTTCTTTGTTGACGTTGATATTATGCCTACGTGTTATCCTTAAAATATGTTAATTTTTACCCTCATGCCTTAAGGGCCTTACTGCTCAGTAAAGATGCTTCTTGCAACGCAGAATCCAATTTCTATATACCTAGGAGGGACTTGGGAAGATCAGGCATGGTTGTACCCCTCATCTTCCCAAGTTTCTTCACTCGGTGTATAGACCGCCAACGTTAGAAGACACCGGGAGACAGCAAGCTTCGACTATTTTAATCACATGTTTCTGGTCAATATTGTAAGTGTACCGGTTATATGTTGTATTGTATTATGTAAAACTATTTATACTATACCTACTTGTTATCCTTAGAATATGTTAAATTTCATCCCCATGCCTTAAAGGTCTTATTGCTCAGTAAAGATGCTTCATGTAGCACAGAATCCAATTTCTATATACCTAGGAGAGACTTGGAAAGATCAGGCATGGTTGTACCCCTCATCTTCCCAAGTTTCTTCACTCGGTGTATAGACCTTCAACGATAGAAGACGCCGGGAGACAGCAAGTTTCGATCATTATAATCACATGTTTCTGGCCAATATTGTAAGTGTACCGGTTATATGTTATATTGTATTATGTAAAGTTATTTATACTATACCTACTTGTTATCCTTAGAATATGTTAAATTTCATCCCCATGCCTTAAGGGTCTTATTGCTCAGTAAAGATGCTGCATGTAGCACAGAATCCAATTTCTATATACCTAGGAGGGACTTGGGAAGATCAGGCATGGTTGTACCCCTCATCTTCCCAAGTTTCTTCACTCGGTGTATAGACCTTCAACGATAGAAGACGCCGGGAGACAGCAAGTTTCGATCATTATAATCACATGTTTCTTGTCAATATTATAAGTGTACCGGTTGTATGTTATATTGTATTATGTAAAGCTATGTATACTATGCCTGCGTGTTATTCTTAAAATATAATTTTGACCCCATGCCTTAATTGCCTTATTGATCAATAAAGATGCTTCATGTAGCACAGAATTCAATTTCTATATACCTAGGAGGGACTTGGGAAGATTAGGCATGGTTGTACCCCTCATCTTCCCAAGTTTCTTCACTCGGTGTATAGACCTTCAACGATAGAAGACGCCGGGAGACAGCAAGTTTCGATCATTATAATCACATGTTTCTGGCCAATATTGTAAGTGTACCGGTTGTATGTTATGTTATATTATGTAAAGCTAAGTATACTATGCCTACGTGTTATCCTTAAAATGTAATTTTGACCCCATGCCTTAAGGGTCTTATTGCTCAGTAAAGATGCTGCATGTAGCACAGAATCCAATTTCTATATACCTAGGAGGGACTTGGGAAGATCAGGCATGGTTGTACCCCTCATCTTCCCAAGTTTCTTCACTCGGTGTATAGACCTTCAACGATAGAAGACGCCGGGAGACAGCAAGTTTCGATCATTATAATCACATGTTTCTTGTCAATATTGTAAGTATACCGGTTGTATGTTATATTGTATTATGTAAAGCTATGTATACTATGCCTGCGTGTTATTCTTAAAATATAATTTTGACCCCATGCCTTAATTGCCTTATTGATCAATAAAGATGCTTCATGTAGCACAGAATTCAATTTCTATATACCTAGGAGGGACTTGGGAAGATCAGGCATGGTTGTACCCCTCATCTTCCCAAGTTTCTTCACTCGGTGTATAGACCTTCAACGATAGAAGACGCCGGGAGACAGCAAGTTTCGATCATTATAATCACATGTTTCTGGCCAATATTGTAAGTGTACCGGTTGTATGTTATGTTATATTATGTAAAGCTAAGTATACTATGCCTACTTGTTATCCTTAAAATGTGATTTTGACCCCATGCCTTAATTGCCTTATTGCTCAGTAAAGATGCTGCATGTAGCACAGAATCCAATTTCTATATACCTAGGAGGGACTTGGGAAGATCAGGCATGGTTGTACCCCTCATCTTCCCAAGTTTCTTCACTCGGTGTATAGACCTTCAACGATAGAAGACGCCGGGAGACAGCAAGTTTCGATCATTATAATCACATGTTTCTGGCCAATATTGTAAGTGTACCGGTTGTATGTTATGTTATATTATGTAAAGCTAAGTATACTATGCCTACGTGTTATCCTTAAAATGTAATTTTGACCCCATGCCTTAAGGGTCTTATTGCTCAGTAAAGATGCTGCATGTAGCACAGAATCCAATTTCTATATACCTAGGAGGGACTTGGGAAGATCAGGCATGGTTGTACCCCTCATCTTCCCAAGTTTCTTCACTCGGTGTATAGACCTTCAACGATAGAAGACTCTGGGAGACAGCAAGCTTCGACCATTTTAATCACATGTTTCTGGCCAATATTGTAAGTGTACCGGTTGTATGTTATGTTATATTATGTAAAGCTATGTATACTATGCCTTCGTGTTATCCTTAAAATATAATTTTGACCCCATGCCTTAATTGCCTTATTGATCAATAAAGATGCTTCATGTAGCACAGAATCCAATTTCTATATACCTAGGGGGACTTGGGAAGATCAGGCATGGTTGTACCTCTCATCTTCCCAAGTTTCTTCACTCGGTGTATAGACCTTCAACGATAGAAGACTCTGGGAGACAGCAAGCTTCGACCATTTTAATCACATGTTTCTGGCCAATATTGTAAGTGTACCGGTTGTATGTTATATTGTATTATGTTAAACTATGTATACTATACCTACTTATTCTCCTTAAAATGTTAAATTTTGACCGTTTGTTCTTGGTTGACGTTGATATTATACGCCTACGTGTTATCCTAAAAATATGTAAAATGTCGACCCCAGGCCTTAAGGGCCTTATTGCACAGTAAAGATTCCTCGTGTAGCAAAGAATCCAATCTCTATATACCTAGGGAGAGTTGGGACGATCAGGTATGCTTGTACCCCTCATCTTTCCAACTTTCTTCACTCGGTGTATAGACCGTAAACGATAGAAGACACCGGGAAACAGCAAGCTTCGACCATTTTAATCACATGTTTCTGGCCAATATTATAAGTGTCGTGGTCGTATGTTGTATTGTATTGTATTATGTAAAGCTATGATTAGTATACTTACGTGTTATCTTTAAAATGTTTAATTTTGTTTCCACGCCTTACGGGTAGAAGAATCAAAGTTCTATATACCTGGAGAGAGTTGGGAAGATGGAAGAATGCTTGTTAGCGTCCAAACATCCCAACTTTCTGCCCAGGTGTATAGACATACAACGCTAGAAGACATGCCGTGAGATAGCAAGTTTGTAAAGAAGTTTCGTGTAAGACAAGAATCAAAGTTCTATATACCTGGAGAGAGTTGGGACGATGGAAGTATGCTTGTTAGCGTCCAAACATCCCAACTTTCTGCCCAGGTGTATAGACATACAACGCTAGAAGACATGCCGTGAGATAGCAAGTTTGTAAAGAAGTTTCGTGTAAGACAAGAATCAAAGTTCTATATACCTGGAGAGAGTTGGGACGATGGAAGTATGCTTGTTAGCGTCCAAACATCCCAACTTTCTGCCCAGGTGTATAGACATACAACGCTAGAAGACATGCCGTGAGATAGCAAGTTTGTAAAGAAGTTTCGTGTAAGACAAGAATCAAAGTTCTATATACCTGGAGAGAGTTGGGACGATGGAAACATACTTCTTAGCGTCCAAACATCCCAACTTTCTGCCCAAGTGTATAGACATACAGCTAAAGAAGACACGCCGCGCCGTGAGATAGCAAGTTTGTAAAGATGCTTCGTGTAAGAGAAGAATCAAAGTTCTATATACCTGAAGAGAGTTGGGACGATGGAAATATGCTTGTTAGCGTCCAAACATCCCAACTTTCTGCCCAGGTGTATAGACATACAACGATAGAAGACACGCCGTGAGATAGCAAGTTTTGGCCATTTTAATCACAATATGTTTCTTACCAGTATTGTTAGTAAAGCGGTTGTATGTTGTATTGTATTATATAAAGTTACGTATTATGTAAAGTTATGTATATTACTATATGTGTTGTTCTTGATATGTTACATTTTTAACCCCACGCCTTTCAGGTATATATACCTTTGTAAAAATGCTTCGTGTAAGAGAAGAATCAAAGTTCTATTTACCTGGAGAGAGTTGGGACGATGGAAGTATGCTTGTTAGCGTCCAAACATCCCAACTTTCTGCCCAGGTGTATAGACATACAACGATAGAAGACACGCCGTGAAATAGCAAGTTTCGACCATTTTAATCAGATGTTTTTTACCAGTATTGTAAGTAAAACGGTTGTATGTTGTATTGTATTATATAAAGCTATGTATTATGTAAAGTTATGTATACTACTATATGCGTTATTCTTGATATGTTTCATTTTTGACCCCACGCCTTTCAGGTAAATATAGCTTTGTAAAGATGCTTCGTGTACGAGAAGAATCAAAGTTCTATATACCTGGAGAGAGTTGGGACGATGGAAGTATGCTTGTTAGCGTCCAAACATCCCAACTTTCTGCCCAGGTGTATAGACATACAACGATAGAAGACACGCCGTGAGATTGCAAGTTTGTAAAGAAGCTTCGTGTAAGAGAAGAATCAAAGTTCTATATACCTAGAGAGAGTTGGGACGATGGAAGCATGCTTGTTAGCGTCCAAACATCCCAACTTTCTGCCCAGGTGTATAGACATGCAACAATAGAAGACACGTCGTCAGATAGCAAGTTTGTAAAGATGCTTCGTGTAAGAGAAGAATCAAAGTTCTATGTTCCTGGAGAGAGTTGGGACGATGGAAGAACGCTTATTAGCGTCCAAACATCCCAACTTTCTGCCCAGGTGTATAGACATACTACGATAGAAGACACGCCGTGAGATAGCAAGTTTCGACCATTTTAATCACATGTTCCTTACCAGTATTGTAAGTAAAACGGTTGTATGTTGTATTGTATTAAAAAAGCTATGTATTATGTAAAGTTATGTATACTACTATATGTGTTATTCTTGATATGTTTCATTTTTGACCCCACGCCTTTCAGGTAGATATAGCTTTGTAAAGATGCTTCGTGTACGAGAAGAATCAAAGTTCTATATACCTGGAGAGAGTTGGGACGATGGAAGTATGCTTGTTAGCGTCCAAACATCCCAACTTTCTGCCCAGGTGTATAGACATACAACGATAGAAGACACGCCGTGAGATAGCAAGTTTCGACCATTTTAATCAGATGTTTTTTACCAGTATTGTAAGTAAAACGGTTGTATGTTGTATTGTATTATATAAAGCTATGTATTATGTAAAGTTATGTATACTACTATATGCGTTATTCTTGATATGTTTCATTTTTGACCCCACGCCTTTCAGGTAAATATAGCTTTGTAAAGATGCTTCGTGTACGAGAAGAATCAAAGTTCTATATACCTGGAGAGAGTTGGGACGATGGAAGTATGCTTGTTAGCGTCCAAACATCCCAACTTTCTGCCCAGGTGTATAGACATACAACGATAGAAGACACGCCGTGAGATTGCAAGTTTGTAAAGAAGCTTCGTGTAAGAGAAGAATCAAAGTTCTATATACCTAGAGAGAGTTGGGACGATGGAAGCATGCTTGTTAGCGTCCAAACATCCCAACTTTCTGCCCAGGTGTATAGACATGCAACAATAGAAGACACGTCGTCAGATAGCAAGTTTGTAAAGATGCTTCGTGTAAGAGAAGAATCAAAGTTCTATGTTCCTGGAGAGAGTTGGGACGATGGAAGAACGCTTATTAGCGTCCAAACATCCCAACTTTCTGCCCAGGTGTATAGACATACTACGATAGAAGACACGCCGTGAGATAGCAAGTTTCGACCATTTTAATCACATGTTCCTTACCAGTATTGTAAGTAAAACGGTTGTATGTTGTATTGTATTAAAAAAGCTATGTATTATGTAAAGTTATGTATACTACTATATGTGTTATTCTTGATATGTTTCATTTTTGACCCCACGCCTTTCAGGTAGATATAGCTTTGTAAAGATGCTTCGTGTACGAGAAGAATCAAAGTTCTATATACCTGGAGAGAGTTGGGACGATGGAAGTATGCTTGTTAGCGTCCAAACATCCCAACTTTCTGCCCAGGTGTATAGACATACAACGATAGAAGACACGCCGTGAAATAGCAAGTTTCGACCATTTTAATCAGATGTTTTTTACCAGTATTGTAAGTAAAACGGTTGTATGTTGTATTGTATTATATAAAGCTATGTATTATGTAAAGTTATGTATACTACTATATGCGTTATTCTTGATATGTTTCATTTTTGACCCCACGCCTTTCAGGTAGATATAGCTTTGTAAAGATGCTTCGTGTACGAGAAGAATCAAAGTTCTATATACCTGGAGAGAGTTGGGACGATGGAAGTATGCTTGTTAGCGTCCAAACATCCCAACTTTCTGCCCAGGTGTATAGACATACAACGATAGAAGACACGCCGTGAGATAGCAAGTTTCGACCATTTTAATCATATGTTTCTTACCAGTATTGTAAGTAAAACGGTTGTATGTTGTATTGTATTATAAAAAGCTATGTATTATGTAAAGTTATGTATACTACTATATGTGTTATTCTTGATATGTTTCATTTTTGACCCCACGCCTTTCAGGTAGATATAGCTTTGTAAAGATGCTTCGTGTATGAGAAGAATCAAAGTTCTATATACCTGGAGAGAGTTGGGACGATGGAAGTATGCTTGTTAGCGTCCAAACATCCCAACTTTCTGCCCAGGTGTATAGACATACAACGATAGAAGACACGCCGTGAGATAGCAAGTTTCGACCATTTTAATCATATGTTTCTTACCAGTATTGTAAGTAAAACGGTTGTATGTTGTATTGTATTATAAAAAGCTATGTATTATGTAAAGTTATGTATACTACTATATGTGTTATTCTTGATATGTTTCATTTTTGACCCCACGCCTTTCAGGTAGATATAGCTTTGTAAAGATGCTTCGTGTATGAGAAGAATCAAAGTTCTATATACCTGGAGAGAGTTGGGACGATGGAAGTATGCTTTTTAGCGTCCAAACATCCCAACTTTCTGCCCAGGTGTATAGACATACAACGATAGAAGACACGCCGTGAGAGAAGAAAATTGCGACCTTTTTTAAGTATAACGGTGCAAAATGCTATGTTATATTGCAATTTGTATTATGTTAAACTATGTATACAGTACGTGTTACCGTTGATATATATATATGTTACATTTCTTATATTTACAGGTACTTTTTTTTTACTAGAAATTATAGATCCTATTCTTATTCAATTATGTGCCATTCTTTCTAAATTATCATATTTTTATTTAGTTAACGTTAAACTATTTGTAATTGTGTATCTACTACTGTTATTGCTGCGCATTGTTAAACCTCTTACTTCCCTTCGGGGAAGTAACACGTTTAACAATGCGCTCAAATTTGGTATCCTTTTGTTACAGGTACGTCTTCGTCCGTAGTGAACGTGCTGCCGCCGGCGTTGCGTGCGCTAGTGGCGCTTTGGGATGCTCTTTATGACGCCGATCAACTCGCTGCAGCAACCGATAAGTAAGCGGATATTTTTATACTTATTCAAATACCTTAGTGAACACTAAGAGCGGCTACACTCGGCGTTAAGTGTGCTTGTTATTTGAATTGCACGGTTTATGTAAGCATTAATACCAAATACTTATGTATGTGTAATGCCACGTTAACAATTACGAGCGTATTTTACACCACATACACATGTGTAACCGCCCATTCTTTTACCATTATCATACATTTAAAGCCAATATAACTCCATATAGTAGTCAATATCATGACTTAACTTGTATTATAACAGCAACTAAATAAGATCATCGTTAGTAACTCATTAAAGAACGCATCTTGCCATGCGGAGACTCCATGAGGAGACAATAGGATTGGTAAATAATTTTATTTTCAGTTTCCCTTCTTTGTCGCGGGTATATAGTGAATTGTGTCCCACGTTAAACATATGATAATATACATCGTGGAAATGAACAGCGCCATGAGTAGAGATGTGCATGTTGATAATGCATGTTGAAATTACAGGAAAAAGGAAACTGAAAAAAATGAAAATGAGGACGTACGACCCACCAGTGGTATTCGCAAGAAGAGAGATTGGAATGCGAAGATCGGTCGAGCACCATATACAGGTAATAGAACCTTATTTTAGGTTTTTCAGTTTTAATTAACAACGAATAAATTGTAAAATCATCGGCCCTAACAATAATTTTAAGATAGGTAGAAGATTCTCATAGTAAGTGGCGTTTGTAAAGTTCTCTTTGGGAATAAATGTCTTAAACCTATTGATGGTATTGGTTGTACTATTAAATAAAGAGAAATAAAAATAATCCTTAATTTCAGTACGATGTGACTTATGCTGTTCAAATGTGCCGCCACCGTTGGCGTCTCACTTACGAAACGGACATCCCGGCTGCGGTGCACCCACTACCAAAGGTTTCGACCGCAGCGGCACTTACCACATGGAGGATATGTCCCCGAATGAGGTGCCGGTGGCTACATGCGGACAACTCTCTCCCGGGAAGTGGCCGGGCCATGGTGAATACGTACTATTTTTATTTGACGTGCCTACTATGTTTTTTATGTAAATATTTATTTCTAGGGTTCCGTACCTCAAAAGGAAAAAACGGAACCCTTATAGGATCACTCCGTTATCCGTCTGTCAAGAATATTTTTCTCAAGAACGTGTAAAGGTAAAATTAATATCAAATACTCGTGTCTGGAATCCTTTGGAGTAGTAAATAAATCAGAGTTCTAAGTAAACTCAATCAAAGATACAGCCATTTATGCTCCATTTTAGTCGCATATGTTGACGATCAAAGAAGTCAAAACCTGTAACCATCATATTTTCGTTGACTTACAATCATGAAATTTGACAAGAAGCAATATTAAGTTGTAAAATACAATAATTATCTTGGTAAGAGGTAAAATACAATAATTATCTTATATTAACGTAAGTGTCCGGCATGTGTTTACTTCACGTTTAGACTATATTATCATTTAGGCTGGTTAATGTCTTTGACTAAACCTTTGTATTTAGCGACTGGACTACAAACCCTCTCCAGAATCGTTCTTCTCTATAATCTTTCCATTGAGATATAACTACCTGGCACATAAACAATTTTTTTTTCTTTTCTTTGTAGGATGTCAACTTTACTACATGTTTTGTGAGAAATGCTACGAGAAAGCAATGAAGGCTGCAACGTCGATTCGACAAACACGTTCCAAGGTGATAGCCGTGACGTACGAGCGAGAAGCTACACAGTTGGATCATCAGACGATGAAGGAAAACGCTGTGTTCCTATTGGATTTGGCACCGCTTACCAACTCAGGTGAGACAATTGACAGTATACATAATCAAATCTCGAGATGCTTAGTAGACCGTCATGCGTCAGCGAGGAAATACCTCGAATATTGGATAAGATGTTTTGATAAACAGTTGGCGTTAAAATTAACAAGTAACTGTACTTCGTTACAAAAGTAAAACAAAAATACCATACCGTATAGAATATTATATTCAGAAAACATATTTAAATCATATTTCTATCTATCATATATCGTATCAGTTCAGAAATATGTTAAATGTTTAAGTAATTTTGTGAAAGCAACAAGGTGGCTACTATTTTCGCCATCGAATGACTATGCGGCAATTTTGAACAAAATGCTGTTTTTACATTATCTGTAATAAATAGATTTGGTGGTCCGTATTAGGTCATGTTTTATTCTATATCGATTCAATTATCCTGTAACAGAGCCAATGATCGTATGTGGATGGCACGAAACGTCGCGCAGTCCACCTACTCCGCCGGGAAGTGTGTGGCAGCCAGCGCCACCATTCCAGTGTTTACCAGCGTTGGGCGCCGCACCACGAACTGTTGCCGCCACCGAAGCTGCCCGCTATCACTCTCTTGGTCGACACCCACCGCCACCGCTTGCTCCCCTGGTAAACATTCTTTTTATTGTTATTCTCTGTATAAACTTTTTTGGGTAAATATTGTTATTTACAATGTTGTAAGGCATTCTATCTACATATTACGAAACATAGACTTTAAAAAATACATATTATCGGCAATATTTATAACTGTTTACATAATTAAAGTTACAATTAGATTTAATTTCAATTATAGAGATTTTTGAATTTGTTGACACTATTACATGTCGGGAACATAGGTTAAATATTCGGTGTAAAGCTGGTTTTGGTCCGTACAAAACATTCGTACTCGACCTCGAATCCTTCCGTACAAACGGCCGTACGGTTTGATAGGAATTTATTGAGAGTATTTTACGCCAAATGTGTAACCACGTATAGTTTGTTATTGATATACATTAATAAAGTATTACACACATTTTTTGTACCACGATATAACACCACGATGGTAGCCGCAAGATGGTAAGCGGTTACCGTAGCCTATGGATATATGCAACAGGGGCATCACGAGCACATTTTCTGAACCGTTGGAAACATAAAAGATTTTTTAATATGACAGTGACATTAGCTATGGTAGGCCGTTATTGTAGTCTATGGATGCCTTAAATACCAGGGGCATCATCTTATTACAGTATATCTTAGGTAACAGAAACTTTGTGTTATCAGACGTCAGTGTTTGGCGGTATGGACGTGGTGGTGGCAGGACAGTGGCCGCGCGTACATCGCTCCGTGTCGATGGGCCAAGCGGGTGGTAGCGACCTCGCGAACGCCGCGCACCCGCCGCTCACCAGCAACGCGCCCGTTGACAACGACACGCTGTCTGGTAATCTTTTATCGTACCTGACATAAATATGAATTCTTGCCAGCCAAATTGTTTTCATATTCAAGTTATTCCATCTAAACATATCTTATCATTGTGCAGTGTGCAATTACTGACATGATCATATGCTAAGGCGTCGATGCAGGCTAAGAGAGCGCTTGAATGACGACACTTTACGAATAGACTGGTGGAATACAATAAAAGACCGGCAAAAATGGAAAATTATAGGGAAGGCTATTGCTCAGCAGTGGGACACAATAGGCTGAATCTAAAAGTCTTTTCTATCATTTTCGCACTAAACTAAAAGCCTGTTTACACGACGGCGGGCGGCGTGGCAGCGGTGGCCTGCATTTACTTATAAAAATTCACCGTCATTTTTTTAATATTAACGTTACAACGCGCAAGATGATTTTCCTATGGCTAGTTCGCTAACAAGGTCGGATCTTGAGAAGAACTAGCTATATAAAGTACCTACTATCCTATAAAGTTAATGCCTTAATTAATTTTAAAGGGCAAATTTTCAAATATCTTTGGTTTGGTGACCCCCCACTGCATAAACTGAAACTTAAATAATTTTATAGCAGCCGGATCGTCATTGCTTGCCCAGCCGAGTGCGTCACTACGACGTCTTATAGGAGTGGGTGAATGGGCGGCGGGCGCCGGCTCTGTGTCAGCGTTCGAACCGCCTCGCCTCGACTCAGAAGCTCTCATGAACAGTCCCGTACTGTCGTTTATACTCGCCAAGCGTGACTTGCATTCGCACAGGCAGAAGATGGACGCTGCGATTAGAATCAATACTGTGAGGCAGTATGCATTTGAAGTGAGTTATTTATATATTTATTTTTTTATTAATGCTTCGTATATAATGCGCAGCGAGCGCAAAAGCTCTGCTAACAATCTCGTCATTCGATTTAATCAACGTTGAGTTGTCAAATAAAAAACCTATCTCTGTTCTGTGGTCAAATGTTTGAAAATTTCAACGGCTACAATTTGAAATATTTATTAGCAATATCGAAATCGATAATTATATTTATTAATGGATCTGAATTGATAAAGTCTCACAAGGTATTTAATTTATATAACTTCGCGCGTTTTGCTACAAAACTAAGTAGGCAGAATTACACAACACCCACATTTCGCCAGCTTTGATAGATCCTATATATAGCGGACAGCCTATATTCAAAAACTATCATATTCACAGGCTCTTAACTGGCTGTTGCGTTCAGCGACACAACCAACATGCGTGCATGACGTCATGTGGTGGTTTTGTAACGCACTCGACAAATTCGCGCGCATCGTGCCGCCACCACTTGCTATTGAGGATAATAAAGAGGTAATTTAGCATTTATTTTGTATTTTTGTAATCCCGAAAAATAGTATCAGTCAATTTGGCTTAAAATTTTAATGAATGATAAATTCTTAAGTTATGTCTTTCATAGAGTAGTAGAGTTACTTTGTAAACTACATGAAAAATGTAATTAAAAAAATTCAATCCTACTTTTCATTTTCAATTTGTTTCAGAACACTAACAACGATAGTAACGTTCGAGTTGCGACCCCGACGCCGTGTGCAACGGCTATATGTCCGGGAGGTCGGTCAGCGCGCGGTGCAAGGGCGGCGTTCCACGCGTTCTTGGGCTCAATTAGTGCCCTAGCTCCCTCACTGCCACCAGCCAGCGCTGCAGCGCTTCAAGCCGTACGCTGCTGGGCGCTGCATTACTCGCCGCACGATAGAGCTTTCTTACACAGGTATACGCACTTATTTGTGTAGTTCTAAATCTACATGTTATTCGGAGTCTTTACATCAAAAGAAAAATACTTATTACTTATAGGATCGCTTCATTGTCCACCTATCTGCAAATTGTTAAGTAAATCAAAACTAAGGATACCTCTGATTGATCTACAATCATAACATTTTGTTTAAAGCAAGGTTTAGGTTTTTGAGCAAAAGTAAAGGAAAAAATCTGGAAGTTAATTTATAAATTATTATATATTAATTTTTAATATTAGAAATCATATGGAAAATGTATGAGAAATCACGTATTGGTGCAATGATAAATTAGTTTTTGGTTACACGTAGAAGGTATTTTTGTAATTATATATATTTGACGATTGGTATGCGATCTGTTAACGCTGCATGGATTAGATCGCAAGTGTTCAATGTGATCAGCAAGATTCTGTCGCACTCTGAGGACGGCGCCTACGAGGACAGCATGCTGGGAGCGCTGCATGAGAGCTTCCATAGCTTTAACAATAAGGTACACTATATTGCAAAATTTAAGTTAGATTTTATTCAACAGGAATCATCAAATCCAACAGGGGCTTTTGCCTAGTGAACGTGTCTTGAATAACTTCATAAAACATAGTTTTCGGATTCAAATTTTACACTAAATATCTGCATAATCAAAAGAGTATTAGAAAACTTTCAATATTTAAACATTACAATACTCCTTGAAAATAAAAATTGTGTTTAATTATTAGGTCATCAAATCATCATCAATTTTTCTTAAATAAGTATTTAAGAAAAATTTAATTAAATTTTTCCATATTATTATAAAATAAAATGTTTGTCTACAAAACTACAAATATGTGGCAGACTTAAAATCTCAAAGATGAAAAAGGTGCACCCACCACATATAGCATTCCTCTATTTCTCAAATTATCAGTCCCAAATCGATTTCCAGGAAAACTTTATATGGAGTTGTCCAGACGTGACGGGCTGGTGTGACGTAAGCGTATCATCACGCCAAGGTATGGCAGGCGCGCTCACAGATGGCAGCACTGAGACGTTCTGGGAGTCAGGCGACGAAGACAGGAACAAAGCCAAGTGGATCCAGGTCTCTTACCCGGGAGGAACTCCGGACGACCGCCCACATATCGTCTGCGTACATATTGATAATACAAGGGATACTGTGGTTAGTAATTTCCTATTAGTAATCTACATGATGTGTTTTAAAATATTGTTTTGTCAGAAATTGTATATTAATTCTACTTAATATAATATGTAAAAAAAACATCAATTCGGCACTAAATTGTTCAGGAAATCCAATTGTATGACTTCCATTTTTATCGAATGATACAAAAAAAAACCATCAACCTCTCAAGAAAACATAAACTTAGAATCTGGTTTTGTTAGATTTTGAATAAGTATGATTTATAATTTATTATAAATTTAAAATACGTCCATCCATCTATTTGTATCGCTGCGCTCGGTGTCCACTTAGTACTGGATTAGTAATCTTTCCGATGGCTGATTAATAAGGTTTCATATTTAGACCGCGTTACTTTTGCACATTATCAACCTAATAAACCATTAAAATGCACTCTTAGTTTCTTAAATTCCAGCCACATTTACTATCTCTGATCGCTTTGCCGGTCATAATGTTAATAACTGAAGTGCTAAGTCAACACTTTTCAGGAGTGAAAATTAACTTTTTGATTTAACAATGCCTTGGTGTTATACTGTCCCAAACAATTGCTTCTAAATTGATATAATTTGACACACTGTTATATTACAGAACAAAACATTGTTGGTATCGTTCCTGTACAGCGGTGGTTCTAGTGAGATGTTCCACATGCAAGATATTGAAGTTGATCCAAAGGCGGCCACGTGGCTCTGCTACACTATGCCCAGTAAGTAACATTTCTTTTAATATCTATAGGAGACAAATCTAACAACAAAAAAGTGACTACTGTTAAAATAATGCCTCTGTCGCAACACAACCTGAGAAAGATTGTTGAGAGCTCACCATTATTGTTTTTTTTTCTTGTAGGTATATTAATAAGTTCTAACACTATTGTTAGCATGTATATTTATTTATTTATGTGCTTACACCAACAATACAATTTCACAACTTTTATGATGTAATAAAAACTTATGAATGAGTAATTATAGGTATACATAACATTTTTAATAATTAATATGGATTACTAAAAAGAGATTACATACATGCTGAAAATTAATTGTATTAATAAATTCCACGCGGGCTAGTAAATAAAAAAATGGCAATTAAAAGTATAGGGAATACTATAATACAATAGTCAATTAAAAAGAGTTTCTGGCTAGTTCTTTCTATGGTTTTGCTTATATCATTGCATTGCTTATAACTTTGCTAATGTTACTTTGTAAAGTAGTGAATAAGAAATGCGGTGATGTATATTTCTCGTATACACTGTTGTGTTAGACAGATAAGTGGTCACATGAGGCTTAGTTTTGCGCTGTTCAGGAGTGACTAATGGCTGTCTTCGAGTGCGCTGCGAACTGCGCGGCCCGGAGCCTGCAGTGCGCGTCCGTCAGGTGCGAGTGTTGGGCGCCCCTGCGCCGGCACCCACCTCACAGGGCCACTTACTACATGCGCTAGCTGAAACTGATACACTGAGGGTCTTCAGACTTTTGACATCACAGGTAAAATAATAGTATTAGTTAATTTCATCGTCACTACAACCCATAAATGTCTCACTGCTAGGATAAGGTCTCCTCCAACAGGGATTAGCCTACTATACCACGCTGGCCACGCAGGTATAGGGTTTTGTTTCGAATTTTCCATTTTTCGCAGTGCTCTTTAGTCGACACCCACACCCACGGGTTGTGATGGGTTAGTGACAATGTATTCTTAATCCGCACTACACGAACAAGTTAGTAGATAATTTAAGTTATTGCTATTTGTTAATCAAAATATGAAGATATAACAAATATGATGTTTAACAGGTGTTCGGGAAGCTACTTGAATGGGATCGTAGTGGCAGTGAGTCGGGCGGCGAAGGTGCAGTAGCGGTGGTTGAAGATTGCGCCGCAGTGGATGACAGTGACCTAAGAGAACATGTCGTCGGAATTCTCTTCGCTGGACATAAACTTACCTCTCTACAAAGACAGGTACTGTTCATACAAATCTTCTCATATTCCGTAGAGCACTATTACATCACACCCCTTATTGTACGTTGACGAACGTTGAGCGGCACCTTAAAGGTTTCTTTTGTCCCTTTGTGGCACGGAATCCTAAAAAGTAGATACGGTCAAGTTGAAATCAAGTAAGTTTTAATATGACCCTTGTATTGTTAGGTGATGTCACATATTGTGGGCGCCATTGGTTGCGAGGCGGCGCGAGTGCGCGACGACTGGGAGACGGCTCTGCTGTGCGCTGAGGCGGCTGAACGTGAAGAGATGCCTGCGCGACATCCGCCGCATGCGCAGGACAATTACTGCTTTGAAATGTTGTCGTTGGTGAGTTGTTGCCTAATGCTGACCTCGTATTCTTTGTAAAAAATTAATAGATACTCATATATATATATATATAATGCTAGTCTGTGGGCACTTTTCCCACAGACAATGGCAGGGATGCGGAGGAACTTTATGATGGCGTATTTTAATTTGCAATTTCCTCCCCTTTTTTATTTTAATACATTTAGTTACTTTTTATTTGTAAATATTATTGTTTAAATTTAGTTTAATATTATAATGAAAACTAGGTAATAAGAATTAGTGATAATAAAGTTTTATATATATAATAAAAATATATGATTACATAATAAACATGTTGTTCAGTTGCTGTCAACCTTTGTGTTGCATAGTTGATCACGCACTGTTGTAACTAGTACATATAAATTCCAAAAAGTGAAATCCCCATTGGTGCTGTCGGTCGGAAACGAACTTGGACCGCATGATTTGCATGTTGACCACGTGGTCACTTATCCATATGTCCATCACCATAATTAGTTGCTAAAATATTGTTATTAATTGCAGTTACTGGCGTTGAGTGGGAGCTCGGTAGGTCGCGCGCACTTAGCACAACGGACAGAATTGCTTGCTGACTTACTAGCACTGTTGCATACAGGCAGTGAACGTGTACAACGTCAGGTAAACATACCATTTAATGTATATATTCATCATTATTTATTTATTTAATCTTAATACATATTGTCCTTATAGGAATTTTATATATTTTTGAATTATCATAATTATCAGCCGTCGGAGATCTAATGTTGAATTTATGCAAGGAATTTCCAATAGGAATTATTGTATGTGGCTGGCATATAGCGGTTCTATCCACCTTCTAGGTAGACGTCCTACGCTGAAATTAGTTCATACGTAGAGCTTTTTATCTCCAAAAATTATGTGGAGTGGATGTGATGGCGGTACGGTGAATTTGGGCACCCAACACAATAATTTAATTTAAAACGGGCAATGATTTTGTCGTCTTTAATATTGCCGATGTCATAAGCATCGGTTATGAAATAACGACTCGAAAGTCCAAAGAAAAACGAAAAGTTGTGTAGTGCACCAATATCTTTTATCTATTTTTATCCGACTGCCGTAGGAAAGAAGGATTGTATTTTCTGAATACAAGAATATAATAGTTTGTATTTTTCAGGTCATATCTCTGCTGAGGCGTATGATCACAGAGATTCCGCCACAAAAAATGTTAGCCGCTGTAAACTATGGCGGCAACGATCTCACTACTAGGTAACATTTATTTATTTTTTAAACACATTTTTTGCAACAAAAGTTACTGTACAAAGTTATGTTTAGTTTTGACGACATATTCACTCACTACCGAGTGGTGCCAACAGTGAGTCAATGGCCGGTGTTGTTAGTCTTACATACATATAGATCACGCCTCTTTCCCAACAGAGGGGTAGACAGAGACTATTTCCTTCCACTTGCTACGATTCTGACATAAATATCTGGCTTCGTCAACTTTCATCAGTCTTTTCATGCATTTTCGCCGGTTATATTATTGTAAGTCTTCTCTAGTAAAAACGTCGCATCGGTACCTGAAAATGTTATAATTACAGTAATAAGAATATTTCTTTATACGAAGGTCTTTTCCACAGAACAATGAAAGTACCTATCTCCGTTCTGTGGTCTTTTCACTATAGCCGGCCGTGGAGAAAGAAAAAAATAATTATTAACTCTGCTATTTTCATTTTAAAAACATTCCTCTCTTGTATTTCACATTTCAGAGTGACGTTATTAGATCACCTAGTGTGCTACCTAGGCAAGGCTATCACAGTTCAAGTTAAGGTGAAAGGTGGGGGTACCGTGAGCCCCAAGTCGGTGATGTTGGGTGGCAGCGTGAGCACCGCGCCGCCCGCCACCTGGTTCATGCGAGGAGAGACCACCAAGAAACACGCGCATCTAGTCGCCAAGTTACTCTCTGATATGTGTGAGGTGAGTAACATCAGCTACCATCAAGCTCTAGAGTCGGGTAAGGTCGAAGAAAAAAGCCTCAAAGGTAGACCACCGATGACATCGAAAAAATGGTTGGACGAGATCTCTGAATAGCTGGAGATACCTTCAAGTACCGCCCTTCACTAAAAGACGTCGTCAGCATTGAGTGAACGATTAAGAAGAAAGAGAGAGAGTTATGCTTTTAATGTTGAAGTTCTTATTATGTCATCATTCTTATCTATTTAGTTTAAATGATAAAATATAGTATACCTACAGTTATTATTTTGTACATTAGTATATTTGGGTACTGTTTTATCAGCATTATCTTCTTCACTATGTAGCATCAACTAATCACTATGTTGTTACCAGGACAAGATATCTCCCGTTTGGGGTCTAGAAACTCGCACGGCGCTCGCGGGCTACGTGTCTCAGGTGGCACAAGTGTCTGAGAGCGAGCGGCGTCCGGCGCGCTGTATCGCCGCTCCAACCATGTGGCTGGCGCTCGCCGCTCTCTGTATCTGTGAACAATCGCATATTGAGCTGTAAGTGCTCCTTTAGAATCTCACTTTTTATTTTTATTTTATTGGGGAATCAATTGTACCTTAAGTTTTTAATAGGATTTATTTGTTATTTATAATTTTGTGTGCCCGTTTAATGAATTTTATATATTAATATTATATTATCAGTATAAACGGGAGCGGAGACGGGCGAGAGTCTCGGAGGGGAGAGGCCGAGTCTCGAGCGAACTGCGCGAACCACGACGACGGCTCAACGCTCGCAGTCATCGAATGTCGCACTTGTGGCGCGCTGTGCGCTGAGTGCGACCGCTTCCTCCATCTTAATCGATCTGCTAGAACGCATCATAGACAGGTAATACACACACCCACATACATGGTGTCACCTCGTTTTGAGAAATAAAAAGGCCCATTAGTTATCCACTGCGTTAAATTTCAGCGCTCTAGAAATCTAAGATATTATTTATGCCACAAAATGCGAGTTTTTGTGGGAGTTACTTCTAATAACTGCCGTTGCAGATGCATCCATCAGCATCATCCATCAGCAACCCATTAATGTCCCACTGCTGGGCTCTGGTCTCCTCTCCTCTATCTAGAGAGCTAAGAGTGTTATAGGCTTTAATCCACACACACTAGCCTGATGTGGGTTGGTGGATCAGACATACACTTAGAATTTCTTCTAGGGTATATGGATTTCCTTACGATGTTTTCCTTCACCGTCAGCAGATGGTAAGTCACATGACTAGTACATATAAATTCCACAAAGTGAAATCCACATTGGTACTGCTGGTCGGAATGTTTAGCACGCCGATCACTTAACTGGTTTACTGCTGGACATAGGCCTCTTCTAATTTTTTACCACCGCGAGCGTTCCTGTGCCGCCTGCAACCAACGGCCACATGTTCCACGAGTTCAATTTATTATCACCAATTTTTTATATCTCTTAGGGAGGCCTATGTCCAACAGATAATTAATTTTCAGGCTCGGTTAATCGACTCAAGCTTATTTTTCATTGTGCTCAGCTAATATTATCATATCAGGTGTTATTACATGCCGGCTGTGGGTAGCCGCATTAGGTTTTAAAACCTAAAGACTTATTTAAAACGATGCTATAAAAGACATATAAAAACCCTAGATTTAATAAGCAGTTCCTTAGTTTGACTATGAAGTTGTATGTATCTACTTTTTTGTTTTTAGATATGCAAAGAAGAAGAAAGTGCAATTCGTATTGATATCCACGAGGGATGTGGCAGAGCTAAAGTGTTTTGGCTGTTGCTGCTAGTAGACAGACGGACATTGAAGGCGTTAGCGGAATTCCGAGGCATAGAAAATGGTGTCTGCGATGGTAACGGAAGTGACAGTAACGCCGTAGCGTCAGGACCGCCTGGACTAGCTGGAACTTGCCGCTTCTGTGGAACAAGAAGCAACTCTGGACTGTTGGCTATCGGCAATGTTTGCGCGGATCAGCAATGTCAGGTAATCTATACTAATATTATAAAGCCGAAGAGTTTGTTTGTTTGGCTAACGTCAGGAACTACTGGTCCGACTTGAAAATTCTTTTATATAGCCCATTTCTCGTAGAAGGCTATATAAAATTACGGTACTGCCATTGGGAGCTGAGCAGTGACCAAATATAGAATGACGGCAGTGGAGCTCCGCGCGTCATCTACGTACATCATATTATGATCATGTGAGGCTTACATAAAGAACAACGTGGCTATTTTTAATTCGTGGATAATATTTCTTCACACATTCTCGTGTACTTAGACAGGCAGATATTGATAATGATATTGATCTTTCTAGATCGAAGTAGAACTGGTTATCTGGGTATTAGTGGGTATTGGCTGACACCTTCTGGCTTTGTATTATGTTCACTTGTATCATGTTACATATATGAATAATTGACTGATTTACATTTTACAGGATCATGGCAAGGAGGCGTGTTCTCGCGTGCTACCTTGCAGTCACTTATGCGGTGGTGTGCGCGGCGAACGTACGTGTCTGCCTTGCTTGCACGGATGTGCGGGCGCGGATGAAGACACGCCGCTTCGACAAGACGCGGATGACATGTGCATGATCTGTTTCACTGATCCGCTGCAAGCTGCGCCGGCGTTACAGGTATTCTTATTGAATGACGTATTATGTAACGCTCCTGATCTAAACGTCTGGACTACGAGGACTACTATAAAAAAAAGGATTGAAAACAGTATTCAATTGTTTAGGCCCTTACAGGCGTGTGTATGTGTAATTTTTTTTATTATATATATTTTTTTACTTACGATTTCTGTGTATCCACTTACAGTTGAAATGTGGCCATGTTTTCCATCTGCACTGCTGTAAGAAAGTCCTCGCCAATAAGTGGATCGGACCTAGAATTACATTCTCATTCTCACAGTGCCCCATATGCAAGGTAATTATTAATCTCTAAACTTTCTTAAGCAATATAGCTGCGTTACCCACATGACTTCAACTCCGTCCATATAGACGGAGTTGAAGTAGTCGCCGAGGCCGAAATCGGTGGGCCATGAAAGTGGGTTTAATTTTAACAATTCAAGCATCGGTGGCGCAGTGGTTGCTGACACGGTATACAGTTGCGGTTACTGATTCGGTTTGATCCCCCGGTCGAAATAAATATTGTTTAATCTGCAAAAATATTTATTTCGAAGTTTGGCGCACTCGGAAGTTGTCGTTTGGTGTTAGTGCCCGCAACGGGTTCAGTGTTGGTTCCCCGTAAGGAGCTGACGCTGGTTGAGCTGACAACATATCGGGTTCCAGGGCAGCGAAACGACGGTGCACGGGGAGGTTTAATGGGTATTCCATTCAGATCATTGGGTTTTCCTTGGTTTTATTTGTGTCGGTGAGTCCCACCTAACCGTCTCGGGTCTCCACACGGGGCGACGTGGTATAAAAATAAAAACTTTAACCACTACAATCAGATATTCCCCTCAAAATATTGTTATACAAAAAGTTGATACAAAATATCGGCCTTTTGCCCCGTTCTAAAATAATAATATTGTTCTTTATTTTCGTGTCATATTCACTAAATATTCCTCAATTTGTAGGAGGATATGGACCACTGGACGCTAGAAGAGTTGTTGGCTCCCATCCGACGTCTGCGAGAAGAAGTGAAGCGTAAGGCATCGATGAGGCTCGAATACGAGGGACTAGCAGCTCCGGGCGGTACCCGCGGGCGAATGCTACCTGACCCCGCCACCTACGCTATGGAGCGATACGCTTACTATGTCTGTCATAAGTGTGGCAAGGTAAGTTCTTACTATACGCTTAGTTTCGCTTTTTAGGGTTCTGTAGTCGAAATGGTAAAAATGGAACACGCAAAAATGTTCAATAGAAATGTTATTTTTTAGGATATGAATCATGATGTATCGAATGTTATGTTGTGTGAAAATATATATTGTATATGGTGTACGTACAGTATAAACTAAGAAATATGTTGCAGGCGTACTTCGGCGGTCTGGCTCGTTGTGAGGCAGAGACTAGCGGCTGGTGGGAGCCCGCAGAGCTTGTGTGCGGTGCATGCAGTGACGTAGCAGGCGCCCGCACCTGTCCCAAGCACGGCGCCGATTTCCTTGAGTATAAGTGCCGCTACTGTTGCTCGGTAAGTGTTTAATAATTACGGTGCGAGTTACATGACAGTAGGTTAGGTATTCTCTGGGAATCCCGAGTTTCATAGCTTGGTATGCAATCTCATGTGATTGACGGCTTAACTTATTTGCCTAATTTCTATCTGTAATTATTGTCAAAACAAAGTGTGAATGAAATAACAAATAATTTATTCAGGTTTAACTCACACATATCCATACTAGGCATAGCCGGTATCGTGGATATCACTACACATGATTTATCCAAGCCTATTACTAAACTTAAAATTATTGAACAATACCAAAATACAAAATTTCTGGTATTTTAATGCCATGCCTTGTTCCGCGCACTTGCTCCAATTTGAGTCACGGAAGATTATTGTAGTTTCAGTGAATTGACAGATTATTTTGTAAAATCGATCAGATAATTAGTTGATTTGCTTGATATTTTTATCTGAACCTGTTTGAGGTCAAAGCGATTCTTAAATACAGCAATAATGATGTTTGACAGGTGGCTGTGTTCTTTTGTTTCGGAACATCGCACTTCTGCAACTCGTGCCACGACGACTTTCAGCGAATTACCAACATACCTAAAAATTCACTACCACAATGTCCCGCTGGTAAGTTACTCACAGAGGTATCCTCATAACCATGATACTTTGCCTTATTCAATGTAACTTTTCTTTATCTTTGCATGTTAGTTATGATTAAAATTAAAATGTTTAACTTTGTAACACCTAATCCCTGTAAATAACTCAGAAGAGCATAGTTTTCTTTCTCGAGCATAATTTAGGTTAAAAATAAAGTTCATTTATTTGCGTGAGTAAGATATACAAATAGTTCTTTTAATATTATTTATAGAATTAGGATCTTTTACAAGAAATACATTTCACATTTCTAGAAGATTTATAATAATAATAGTAAATAGATCTCTTATTCTACTTTCAATTTCGGAATCAAAATTTTATATGTATGTTTCCAGGTCCAAAAGGCGAACAGCTTCCAGGCTCAGCAGAAGAATGTCCTCTACACGTGCAGCACCCGCCAACAGGCGAAGAATTCGCTCTCGGCTGTGGCGTGTGTAGACATGCACATGCTTTCTGAATAAGGGAGTCCACCGTTGGCGAACCCGCGGTACTACGCCGGGACCGCCGCGGTGAATAAACTCCTTTAGTGCTCATTATAAGTGACGAAAATCGATAACACAAAGTAAAGTGACTTAGGGCCTCCATCGACTACTTAGAGTAGTCAGTGCCGACAGCTTCAAGCGGTCGCTGTTAGGCGATCTGCAGATTCAATAGACAATTGACATTCTCAATATACGGACGTTTGCAGTGGTTCACCTCAACTGCTCGAAAACGCACACGGCGAGCAGTTGCGGTGAACCACTTCAAGCGTCCGCCATCTGATTGAATCAGAGCAATTGGTCTCGACTACTTTAAGGAGTTCATATAGGGAGGCCCTAGCCTCAACTCGACTGCATTCTTAAGCAGTCCGTCTATGGAGGCCCATATATATCGGTCAAATGAACGTCTCAATAGAGATGTACTGCTCAGATAATTTACACGTAACATCGATAATAGATAGATAAATAATAGATGCATAGAGTTAAATATTTTAAAAGTGACAGAGTCAATACAGTATTGGCTGATTCTGAACTATAGAGAATTTTGACCGTGCCCAGCAGTGGCATGTGACTGCCATGCCACTTGTGCGTTCGACACACATTGCGCTCTATAAGTACTTTTAAGCTATTGCATAGCTTTTATCGCGGGCTTTGAGCGCGGCGACCGAATCAAGAAATTCCGTAACGAAAAAAAAACCTAATACCCCTCCGACCCGACCAGCTAGCTAGTAGCTAGCTACTCCGACCAGCACAGCGGTGCAGCATTGAAAGCCGTGCATCGTCTAACGTCGTTTCAGTTCTGCAGACTTCGGCACGGTGTTTGTCTGCGTGCGACTAGACGTATGCGTGTAGACTGTACGAAGCTCGCACGGATCGAGACAAGTATAATTGCATAAGTTGATAAAAAATGCTATGCAATACCTTTACCGCGGCAATCCCCGAGTGCCACACGTACTTTTTTGTGTATCTATTTTCGAGGTTACGTCTAAATATTGATAAAGAAAAATGTATGTGATAGGTTGGACTTTTAGCGCCAACATAGGATGTTATGAACTTTAAATGATTCTTCAAGAAGTGCGCGATGATTCCGACTTAAGAGTCGGATATTGTGATAGGAAGTCGTTTACAAACCGAATATAAATACCTATTGTATCCATAGTGATCCATGTTTGATAAAAATATTCATCTTAACCAAAATATTCACGAGAAAAGTAAGAATAAGGTACTTATCAATTATTGCAATTAATAATTGTGTTTTGGTGTCTATCATATATTATTAACTAGGTGTTGTGCAATAGAAATGGATATTTGTGTGAAATATCATCAAATCCATAAGTTTGTAGGATTGCCATTTAACTTTGTCTAATAAATTGTATTTCTATTCACCGGTTTAAGTGGTACTAATGTTGTTGAATAATTTACTCGATAGGATAATTAATTGCATTATTATTTGATGCAAATTAAAAATGATTGTAATTTCAAAGTGCAATATATTATCTTTTCTCTTGTATGATCTTTATTATTATTATATTTATTTAAGTATTTAATTACTTGTTGTTGTAGCTGACGATAGCATACGTATTATATATAGGGTGTTCAAAAATTTACACCAGCTCTTTTAATAGAAAACACCATTTTTCTTATATTTCTTTTTTATTGAATCTTAATATAGCGGAAAGCACACCAAATAAACAATTTCCAAGCTTTGTTGGCATATACGCAATATAGAAAATTCTGCATGACAAATTTTCTGGTCGTAAACCCTCTTGTTTTGGTGGATTGGCCTAGATATTATGAATTAACACTATTATATAATCATATTTTCCTACTTTCTCCTTGGAAAATCCTATAAATTATACATAATATGTTAGGTTATTATTTCTTCACGAACTTCAGAGTGTTATCTATTTCGAGATTATTCTGCTGTACTAACTTTAAAAAGCGATCAATATGTGTACGAAGAAACTTGTAACTTGACCGATCGAATTTATGAAATACATTTTCAATATTATTGTAACGTTTCAATTGTCAAATAAGTGCTGTTATTCTATTTTCAATAAAGTTTGTTTCCAGAGTTTCTCGGACGAGTTGTAATAAGATATTTGACACTATGGTCGCCAAAGAACTTAACTCTCGGTACTGTATTATGAGCAGTTGAACTCAAAATAGAACATTCGAGAAACATGGTATAAGGGACACAGCAGGCAATAGTATTTTTGTTTAAAATTAAACAATGTTATGTTAATTATTAATTAGTAGTGCAGTTCTTAAAATCAAAGCTATATTTTTCTATTATATGCATGCATAAAGTCATTTATATTTTATTGTTGTTGTACAAATATATCAAGACAATAAAACCGAATGGAATCAAAAACGGGAGCATAAATGATTAAAAGACAGTTTTGTAGCTATTGATTTACAACTGTAAAGTGTAAGTTACACTTGTCGAAACTATGGTTGTGCTACTCATGAAACTTGAAATATTTTTTTTTATGTGAGTGCGATATATCTCTGCCTACCCCTTCGGGGAAAAACGTGCGACGCTACATTATGTTACTAAGATGTTGGTTACTTTAATTCAGTTGCTAAATAGCCAACAAAAATAAACGTTTCAATAACTTTACTTTACTGAAGACTTCAAATAATCCTACGCAAATTGTTTAGCTCCCAGTTTTAATACCGTCCGGTGTATTTTGTTCCTCATTGCAATAGTGTTAGTAGATATTTTTCTTAGTATACGAACAATAAGCTTACAAATAAAATCGCTGGCTTAGACGAAACTATATCTATAAATTGTTAAGTACAAGGCAACATTTATCTGCCGAATTGAACGAGCTTGTGTTTCAGTAAAAGGTTGCAATGGAACACAATGATAATTAATTAATAATCATATTGAAGTTCTTCTCATTAGGGAAGACACGTTACTTATTTACTAACCTTACTTAGGATTTGTTTCATTCTACATCAATAATAATCTTTTAGACATACATAACATCAGGGGACGTCATATCAAGATAAACATTGAATTCAATAAATAATACTCAATAATTGTTGTAGTAGTAAATGTAATAATATTTTAAAAATCTTTTTGAATAATTAAATACTAAAAGTAAATTCTAATTTGTGTCGTGACAACCAAAAGTTTAATAAAACCACTCGGTTGTATTTATGCACTATACTTGATGTATACATTATTTCAAAATTAGATAGATGTCAATGAAAGTGTATTTTTGAAGCGGAATGTACAATGTATAGAGTCTAGTGAATCAAGTTTACTTAAAGGGTACCAGTCTAATGGTCGTGGGTGTTCTGTCTACGTGGTTATGTGATCAAAATTATCGTTATAAACAATGGTAGAGTAACCAGTAGTTTAATTATATCATTGAATATTTGAAAATATCAATGTCTTAGGAGTTAATTTTATTTGTGTTCTTTAAAGTTATCAATATGTATATAAATATTTGTTATTAATTTATATTATTTTGATGTATAGGTGAATTACCACCGACAACAGTGAAGGATAGAAATACACAGTAGCTATAGAACAATAATATCCAGGACTTTTATTCTCATTTTTCGTCGTCGCGTATATGTTGTCGTCCTAACAGTGGGCGCCCTGATTTTTATCTAGTGATCCCTTTTATGGCTGTCACTTGCATATTTATAAATGGATTATTGTATTGAATATAAATGTTTTAATGTCAAAAGACATTTTAAGATAATTATGCATTATGAGAATGTATTATCCTTATTGCACTTTAGAACCTATTTCTGATGTAGTAAATAAATGTACCTAGCCGTTAAGATATTTTACAATAAAGCTTAAAAACCAATATTCGTTTCATTTTGTTGTTATTCTATCAAAAAGGTAAACTTCAGCTTATGAATTAACTGATATTATATAACTTTTAAGTTTCGTAATTAGTGGCTTTCTCTCAAACTCATTGATCCTGGGCCAGATAAATATATAACATTATGTGTGTACAGTCTTGTCGGATTGTTATCCCAACTTCTATACATATAAAATGCTTTGTCCTAAATGAGTGACTGACTGACTGACGGATCAACGCACAGCTAAGGCCGCTGGTTGTGAAGACCTGAAACTTGGGGGTGTGTTCTTTGTATGACGTAGGCATCCGATAAGACCAATTCTAATATTTGGTGAAAATCATCATTATCATATCAGCCCAACGACGCCCACTGTTGAACATAATCCTCACCTAATTTCCACCACAGCGAGCGATTTTGTGCCGCCCGCATCCAACGGCCACCCGCAACCATTACTAGGTCGTCGGTCCATCTGGCGGGGGGCCAACACTCAAGAACTTTTTTGCCCCATCGGCCATCAGTTCCGTGAGCTATGTGGCCTGCACACTTCAGCGATGCGATTCGGTGAGCTATGTCGGCAACTTTAGTTCTCCTGGTGTTAGTAATGTTATGGTCTTACGTAAGCGCAGTGTGATGTTTTAGTACAGTAGACAAGATAAATATTTGGCGAACTGTTAAAACTTTACAATTTTGGTGTAGGTACCTAACTGGACCGTCGGATAAGGGAAAGGCCGTGGGTAAGCTTTCAGGATGGTTCTTTGGGCTCGTTCAATTCCTAACATTACGGTTTTTGGAGAACCTCCCCAAGATGTTATACTTGGTATTGTAGTATGGATTGGCATTATGCTTGATATACTTGTATAATGAGCCTATGATCTGTAATGTGTCGTAATGTTTTAAATTACAGTGGTGAGCATTATTAAGATATGAATAAAATAAATAATTTAAAAAATAAAATAACCCGACTGCAAAAAAATCATCAGATAAGCAACACTAAAAATACTGAAACATGATTGAGAAAACCAAACCACTAAAACCTAATAAACTCTACTTTGGCTTAGCAGACTACATTATGAGCTGAAAGCCTAAGTTAAATAATTTACATTATGTTTGGTGGCAGACGGCACCCATTAATTTTCTTACGATTTATAATTTGCAAATGGGTGCCGCCTGCCACCAAACATAATGTGCAGCTGACTGTATTTTAGGACCATTCTTTCTTTCATTTTATTAAGACTTATTTAATTCTACTTGATCGAGGGGATTCATTTGTAATTTTTTAGGACGCTTTAATGTTAAAGGGCTTTCATTTATGAGATTATCAAATACTTCGAAGAAGTAAAGAAATAATATATGAAAGTTAATTAGTTTATTATACATTAATTTATTACAAATTATTAATATTATTTAAGTTGTTTGCATCTAAATGAACTAGGTGGCGCTACCTGTATGTTTTTTGTGTCATTTAAGTACTGCGATATTTTATGGACCAAGATCCCAGAGCTCCCAAACGTTATTTATGTTCTGAGAAACAAAATGTAGACGAGAATGTAGTGTTGGTATGTATTAATGGTTAGTATATTTAATGGGGATTTTTTTGGGCTGTCGTTAGATAGGTCTTTAAAAATATTATTAGTTTGCTAACATCATGTTTTATTTAGGGATCCGTTCGCGATATCTGAAGCCCGAAACCAGGTTCGACTGTTTTTTTTTTATACTTTGAAGCGTTTTTTTTTTTTGCGAACTTTGAAGCGTCTGGCTGAAAAAAACCCCTAGGATGTGTCTGGGAGTTTTGATTATTGATTATTAACAGTATTCTGTACTTATAACATATTATTATTATATTATTAAAAATCAGCACTCAGAAAATAAGAAAAGTTGGTTACAATTTTAGGTACCTTTAGTGCCGGATATCCAAAAATTGGCCGTCGGCACTAGTTAGCGAGTAGGTAAGCGTACGTTCATAGTACATACTAACACTACCTTCTCGTCTTCATTTTGTATCTCAGAACAAAAGTAACGTCTGGGAGCTCTGGGATCTCAATCGATTACATTATCGAGAGCCGCGCAAAAAAAAAAAATCATGTTGACATACCAAGTAACAAAAAACCAATTGAATTCTGATTGGTCGAACAACCATCAAAAGTTTTGATGGACAGACCAACTAGATTCTGATTGGTAATAATAAAAGGTACATTTTATTAGATATGACTCGATAGTGAAAGAATCTAAAATTGTATAGTTATTAAATTTAGTCTTTTTATTTATATTTTCATTAAAAATGATTGACTATACCGTGTAAATAAATGCGTAATAGGTACGATATCCAACACACATTTGGCCTATTTAAATCCAAAATACCAAAATATTTGAATGCATTGATTACAAATTCAAATGACTGAATTAAAATGGTTGTAATTATTATTCCTGATTAAATTTAAATACATATAATATGTATATATTTGTAATCTCCTTTTGATTTTCTTTATTTTGATACCCAACTCGACAGGTTTAGTTAAAAAAATTAACTACTTACAATTTGGCATCAAAAGCCCGCCGTTTAAGTCTTTTTATTCTTAAAACCTATCTAGGACACTTGGGTTTTCTAGACGAATCTAACGTTATCGATATCCATCCAGCCGTTTGGAAAATTCGTGGGAATAAAAAAAATTACATACAATATACGCGCGAAAAACAATACCAGTTTTTTACCCGTCCTGACAGTCGGGTAAAAAATTGAGAGAATGTTTTTAATTTCTTTGCAAAAGTGGCCGAAAAGGGTGTTGAAATTTTAAATTAAGACTATACTTTACTATTACTTAGTTTAAATTGAGACTACATTAATTAAGGGGTTAATTTTATTTGGGGTAGGTATCTACTGAAAGGACATAATATATTGTTACCACATTTGACCTATTTTTATTTATTTTTACGATTTATAATTTTAGAGTTAGGATTAAAAACACCTAAAAAAGTACCATTTACCATTTTACCATCCGTCTAATCTCCGAAGTTTGTAATGAGAAAAAAGTGAAATAATTCCAGCAGATACATATTTATTGTAATACTAGAAGTCGCGTGGGGCTTCGCTCCCGTTGTTATTTATGTCACCACCGTACAGCTATTTAACCTATATCCTTCGATAAATGAACTACTCAACACTAAAAGAATTTTCAAATCGGACCTGTGGTTCCGGAGATCAACGAAACAAACTCTTCATCTAATATTAGTATCATCATCATTTCAGCCTATTGCCTATTCAAATTTTATTAGTATACCTAGATTAGTTATTACAGGAAAAATAAAACGATGTTTGTAGCTAGCACACTTTTTTGTAATTACAAAAAAGGCCCGACCGCATAATTAAATCCATACATTATATAAAAGCAATGATATTGTATGTTTAATATCATTGTATATAAACTATTTTTAACAAAAAAATATTAAAACGACTTGAAATCAGTACTAAAAAGCGAAAAATAAACTGAATTAGATATTTAATTCCAAGCTAAAAAATACCTACCTACCTGTTTAAAGTATAATACCCTATTACTAATCTGTTTGAAGTCGGTGCCAAGCCTACGAATCGAACATATAACCTCCTCCTTTTTTGAAGTCGTTTAAAAAGGCTTTGTCCTGACTGACTGACAGACAACGCACAGCCTAAACCGCTGGTGTTAGCGACTTGAAATTAGGAGGGTGTGTTTGTCCTAATGTCTAGAGGTGTACTAAGAAAGGGTTTTTTAAATTCAACCCCTAAGGGGGTGAAAAGGGATAAAAACGATTGTTTGAAACTTCTTTGTTTTTTAACTTATAGATTTGAAAATTTGTTTACTGGGGTACTACTATCAAAATAAAAAATACCTTCATCAATGTTTTTCACAAAGGTGGCTCTGGGAGGGTGAAATTGGGGATGAAACGTTGTATGAAAAGATCTTTGTTTTGAAGTGAACGTTTTGCAAATTAGTATTGGGATAGGAACTTAAAATGTTGTTTTTAATATTTTTGATAAAGTATGGGTTGAAATATGAAATAGACAGTTCTTTGTTTTTCAAGTTATAGTTAAGAAGAATTATATTTTGATGCTTTAACCAAAATGAAACATTCTGTATTAAATATTATTGATAGGGATGCCTATAGGGTTCCTAAATGGAAATTAAACATAATAATAATAATATTCTACCACATTCACACAGCGCCATCTAGTCCTAAATTAAGCAATTATATTTGCTTGTATTATGGATACTAAACAACTGATATACTACTTAAATACACTTTTTTTTTGTAAATACATACATATTTAGATAAATTACACCCAGACACAGAACAAACCTTTATGCTCATCACACAAAAATTTGCCCTGGGTTGGGATCGAACCCACGACCTGCGGCTTAGCAGTCAGGGTCACTAACCACTAGACCAACAGGCCAGTCAACATTAAATAATTTTTTTTATTATTACTTATCGTTTACAAAGAAGTGCTGTGAACAGCTCTGTTCTGCCAATAGCGTCAACTATAAAACTATATCCACGCGAGCGAAGCCGCGGGCAAAAGCTAGTTTAAATATAAAAATAATACTTTGCCATATATCTGATAGTACGGCAGCCTCGGCGCGCAAGTCTGACTCGCACTTGACCGGTTTTTATTATGATTATAACCTAGATATTAAAAGAGATTTTTAAATCAAAATGAAGCGGTTTTTCCTAATACCTGCTAAATTTTTTTTTCACGATCAAATTATAATAATAATATTCTACCACATTCACACAGCGCCATTTGTCCCACAGTAAGCAATTATATTTGCTTGTGTTATGGGTACTAAACAACTGATATACTACTTAAATACAGTTTTTTTTATTTGTTTTTTTTTTAATTACACCCAGACACAGAACAAACCTTTATGCTCTTCACACAAGATTTGTCCTGTGTGGGGATCGAACCCACGACCTCCGGCTTAGCAGTCAGGGCCACTAACCACTAGACCAACAGGCCATTCAAAACGTTTTCTAAAAATTAACTATTTACAGAACCTTTTTTTACATTTCACGAAAGAAAGAAAAAATATTATAAATTCTCCTCACATTACGTATAAATATCCAGAACCAGGTAAGTAGGTACAAGCAATAACTCGAAATAATCGGAAAAGTCAGTAGTAGTCAGTACCAAAACGAAATTACGTGACATACTGACAAAATTGACCAAAAAGTAAAATAGGTATAACATTACAGAATGAGATCCCGGGACCAGGCCTTACTTATTTTCTGAGAAATGAAATGTATGGGTATAGGTGTAGTTCTAGTACGTACTAGACATACCCAGTAAGTAGTTTCGAATTGTGACAAATGTATGTTTAAGAGTTACTGTTAAGAAATTTTATTGAGTACCTACTGCCGGACACTTTACTTTGGCGAAAAAAAAAAGTTTAATTTTTCAGATGCTTTAAAACTCCCGAACAATAGTGTATTAATATTAGAATTACTGTCCTTCCCCCCTCGTCTAGATTTTTATTTAAGTTATTCTGAGCACTTTCATTCAACAAATATCACGCACGCGTATTCATAACAAAATTTTATGTCTGTCTGGGGGCATGATTGGCCTCTACGATTGGTTTGCCTGGTTGCATCTTAACGTAACTCGTTACTAGCCCGAGCAATTTGGTTCAGTACAGAGGTCAAAGTTGTGCGATTAGTTTTTTAGAAATACAGTTATTTCATTAGCCTTGTGCCTTTTCATCAGCAACCCATAAATCCCACTGCTGGGCTTGGGTCTCCTCTCCTCTAACTAGAGAGCTGAGAGGGCTAACTAGAGGCTTCTTTTAATACTTCCTTAATATATAGTTACTATTGTCCCGCTCTACCAGAACGTGGATATTAGTATAAGAATTTATTCATTGTCAACAATATGCATGAATAGACAATAGATTATCTTCTTATTTATGTAACAGCTATATCAATATTATTATTGAACTATTTGTTGCTGTAATTGAATCATTAAGGCAAGAATCTTTATAGTGGATACTCTTACCAGCTAAAGCAGCAGGTGCGTTACGTGATAACAATAAGTGGAACATTCGAAGTCCACTTGAGAGTTGGTTCTTAGATAAGTCGAGTTCACATTTCGATTCAGTTCACAAATAGATAAATATGGTGTTTATCTCGAGATTATCGGAATGTTGCAAAATCTTATAGCGTTTTAGTGTAGTGTTGTGTCAACAGTGAAGATGTTTCTTAAACTGCTCTATAATATGTGGAAATAGTTGTGAACTACATTTATGTGAAAGTGAACGAAACCAATCAAGGATGTTTAATTCTTTTACGGCTCAGGTAAGTCTTTTACTTATTTATTTATATGTGTAGAGTGAATGTTACGTGTTTTTAGATGACAGTTTTCAGTTAGTTCAATTTACGCGATATTTGAACTCTATTTATGACACATATCGTCACGGTTTTTATCTCAAATGGATGCATCACATGTCATTTATTATTCCGCAAACTGTTAGTATAGGTAATTATTGTAATTTTTAGTTTATAGGTAATATTACATAATTAATATTACAACTCTCTCAGCTCTCTAGTTAGAGGAGAGGAGACCCGAGCCCAGCAGTGGGACTTAATGGGTTGCTGATGATGATGAATATTAGGATACTAACCTTTATTATAAAGAGGTAGTTTATGAATTTTTGACGCTGTAAGGGGTAATCTTGGGATCTACTGAACTGATTTTCAAAATTCTTTTAGAGTTGAACAGCTCATTTGTCGAGAAAGGTTATAGGCTATATAAATTACGCTACGCCCAATAGGAGCTGGGTAGTGACCAAATAAAGAACGACGCGACGGGAGCAAAGCCCCGCTCGATTTCTTGAGTAATTACGTGAATATAATAGGCTATATGCTGGTAGACTAAATTCCCTCCACATTCTTTGGAAAAGACCTGTGCCCAGCAGTGGGACGTTTATGAGTTCAAATGATAAAGATGATGACGTGTGAGTGGGTACTATGCAGTAAGAATGTAGGTAACGGCTAATTACAATGACAATCTTCCCTTGTAAGTCTTATAAGGAGTGGTAATTTACTACTTCTAAAAAATACTTAATTAGGTTAATTTTATAGAAATTCGCATGTATGTAATCAACTAGGCACATGCTAGTGTTCTTTTTTTAGGTAATACATAATACCTAGTTAATCTACCCTTGCGAACTGGAATGGTGGTGGAGCAAGGGGATTGTCTACGTATGCTGTGCAAGATATCCTGTATTCAATTCCTGGCTCGGACCAAAATGGTATTGGTTTTTTTTGTTGAAATTCTCATTCATCATCATCATCAGCAATCCATTAATTTTCCACTGATGGGCTCAGGTTTCCTCTCCCCTATCTAGAGAGCTGAGAGTGTTTAGGACAAAATCCAAAATCGTGTGTGGATTTTGTCCTAAACATTCTCATTATTAGCCCAAATTTTGGGCTAATAATGAGAATATACAGAATATAGAGTAATATACCCGCTTAATAGAAATAGGCTCCTCTCCAACCTTTGTAGCCGCGAGGATTCCATACGGATTTATAGCGACTCAAGCACGGCACTGGAGACGGTGACAAATACCTCTCGGTACCTCTCATTCCCTGGCAGTAAAAGCCAGGAACAACCTACAGCGTTGCAAAATGCAAAACAAAGTCGTAGAACTGTTTGGATAAAGGCACACGTAGGACTGGCAGGGAATAAGAGGTCCGATGAGCTGGCAAATGAGGCGGCCCTAAAGTCAAAGAAAAGAACGGACTCTGATCGGTGTCCTGTCTCATTCATCAAGCGTAGTATACGGAGGGAGACGGTTGATGAATGGGACAGGAGATACCGAGCGGAAGAAACAGCATCAGGTACAAAGCTCTTTTTTCCGGACGCAGGACAAGCCCACAGCACTGTTCGAAAAACAAATATAAACGGGCAGATCATTCAGGTGCTCACGGGGCATGGTGGGTTCTCCTCGTACTTGAGTAGGTTCAAGTGCAAGGGGAGCTAAACTTACATTTGTGACCCTGAAGTAGATGAGACTGTGGAACATTTAATCCTGGACTGACTGCCCTGCTTTCGCTACAGAAAGATTCGAGTTGGAACAACTCATAGACACAGATCTGGTAGTGAGAAATCTACCCATGATAATAAGTGGAAGAGACCGAAACATATTTTTGGAACACTATGTCAAAATAGTAAAAATTGTGAACAATAGAAATAAGTAGATTAAGAAAAGTAATATTTTTAAGACCCAGAATGTATTAAGTTGAAAATGTAATTAAGGGTCGTTCTCAAAAAAGTGGCACTGTAACCTGCCGAGCAGTTTTTGATTGAAAAGGCTTTTTTTTTGTATAGAGATCTATGTATGTTTGCTAATTATTTTATTAAAAGATACTTTTTACACAGAGGCCTGCATATATTATAGATTTTATGACAATATATTTCCTGGAAATATAATTTGTACTATGCTTTTCTCCGTAACCTGTCATGTACTTTAAGATAAATTAAATTATTTTTATATAAAGATATAAGTGATATTTTTATGTAATATTGTCTTTAATATTAATGAAGTCTATTTTATTATCATCTATTCGTACATAATAGTCCAATTTGTCGAAATATTCAAGATAATATAATGTCTAACGTAATTTTCTCTGTAACCTGTGGTTTATATTAACGAGCCTCACTCACACATTTTTATGAACTTAGCATCCATGTCCCGCGCAAACTCACCTACAACTACCTAACTAACCGCCAAAAAGGCTGTATGTGTTATAATTTTTGCCAATTTTGCAAAATTAGCATCGAAAAGCAATGATCGGAGTTTGTAATAGGTATGTTCTCTTTATTCTGTTTATAATATTTTGATTTGCAGTGTACTTAAATATTTGGGTAATAGTAATGTTTAAATATTTATTATAACGTCTTTTTCTTATAGTATGGATATAAACTTCACAGTTGCAATGGTTTTTTGTTATTAAATTATTTTTACCATATTCTCATTAACCTGTGACTTTTTAACCTGTTCAGAACGCACAGGTTAAAGAGATATGTTTCTATTTTCTCTATAGGAAAAGATTAAGAGAAGTACCAGAAACGTAAAAAAGAAGGCAATGTTACATATACACATCAGTTCAACATCACGAGATCAAATAATGGAAAGAAATCAAGAGAAGAAGCAAAAAAGGCGTATTAACACAAAAAAAAAGAAACAAAGCAAAAGTACGGTGTTTTATTGAGTGCAACGGTCAACTTTTCAGTGATATAGGAAATATTATATATAAAATAACGTCATATTATATGTCGCACATATTATATTAATAAAAATAACTACAACATTGATGGTGGCTATAGAAATGAGCCAGAAGGCCGGGTATTTACTACAGAAGGATAATTGGGTCAAATCTCGGATCAAGAGTCAGACGAGTTAAGAAATTTCTTCGGTGAGTTCTACCAAAGTTTTATCTCCCCATTATCATCATCATCATCAGCAACCCATTAAGTCCCACTGCTGGGCTCGGGTATCCTCTCCTCTAACGAGTAGAACAGCTTCCAGCTAGGTGGACTGATGACTTAAAAAAGTTCACTGGATTGGACTGAATGCAGCAGGAGGGGGACTGAATGATGCGCGCTAGGAGAGCCCTATATCCAGGAGTGGATTGCAATAGGATGAATTGTTTGATTGAATAATTGACAAACATCAAATGATTGAACCAAAGGACCCTATTAATCTTCAGAATACAGAATATTAATTTCGGAATTGTAAGGATATTGATATGGTTTGGGATATGAAAATGCTTCATTATTGGTCATGGAACTCTTAAATTGAAACTTTAGTACAAAGGGGATGTGATAAGACTATACGAATTAGTTAAACAGGATAGGTATTTATTATATAAATTCAACCTAGCTTCTTCAAATTATTCTCTTCTACTTGCACCTACCATGCTCTTCTCTGCATCACCCTAAAGTGGGCTGGTAGACAATGCCTTTGGCATTAAGCCCACCTTTGTACTACTTAAATTGTGCATCAAGTTTAAATAAAATAAACAGAAGGAATAAACACAATTATTTTCTATAACCTCTGTATGTCTCTATAACCTGTGTAACTTTTTTTCAAAGGCTGTATTTCACTAACAAATACATAAATCTCGTTCCCTTTAAATAATTCTAGATAAGAGGAATACGTACTACAGATTTAATAACAAAACTTAAGTGCCACTTTTTTGAGAATGATCCTTAATATTAAAAGAGAATGCTGCTCTTGGTGCCTCTAGGTAGGACTAGGTATTAGATAGGGGTTAGGTAGGAGACCCTATAGCCTATAAGACGATAAACGATAGGAAGACGAAGTATGAGGCATAAAGTACGATAGGAATAAAAGCGAGAACTAGTATGACTGAATAGTAGCAATGGCTCCGACCATATTGGAGGAGTACCATAAAAAAAATCAAAACCCACATAGCACCAAACATATCTGGCAAAATGTGGATGTGATGCACCTCGGCATAACCCCTTCGGGGCAAAGGTGTGACGTTATAATTATATAGTCGTTCTCTTCTCATAATATTAGCGCAAACTTGACTTTTGACTGGGCTGTTGGTCTAGTGGTTAGTGACCCTGACTGCTAAACCGGAGGTCGTGGGTTCGATCCCCACCCAAGACAAATCTTTGTGTGAGCATAAAGGTTTGTTCTGTGTCTGGGTGTAATTTATCTATAATATGTATGTATTTACAACAAAAAAAAAATATTTAAGTAGTATATCAGTTGTTTAGTATCCATAACACAAGCAAATATAATTGCTTAATTTGGGACTAGATGGTGCTGTGTAAATGTGGTAGAATATTATTATTATTAAACTTGGAGGGCAAATTATTCTGGCTTTTCAAACACTTGTTTTAAGAACAAAAAATGTACCACAAGTTTATACGAAGAGCCCACAAACGGCAGGGCAACTAGTGGCGAGCTGAATGTGAGTGGCGACATTGCGGTCCTGAATGCCCCAGAGAGTCGGTCTAGGCCGCGTCTCCAGCACGTTTTTGTTGGCTGACTGGAGTGCATCTCCAAAAGCGACCACAAGACTCTCAACTCTGGCTTGCCTTAACCGGCTGAACAGAGAGGGTTCGCCAGAGCTATATGCTCGGGGATGGAAGTGTAATTTTTCTCAATGGCATAATTACGGGGAAACCCACTTCGGGTCTCCGTCTAAGCACCGTAATGGCGAAACTGGCGCCGCATCACTAGACACCCCTAGCCGCGCACTATGGTGTTGCTCTGAGCCCCGGTGACTTCGACCCATGTCGGTTGTGTAAGGGGCTCATCTAGTGTAAGGTGGGTCACCGTCTGCCCAAATCCTCATTTAACAACACATATGTACCGCTGGAGAAGGCGGGCAAGCGGCGTTGTTCCCGTATGTCAAATATCTCCATTCCACCGAACACCCAAACCCATAGCAAAACTTTATTGACTCCATAAAATCATACAATAGCTCTACACTTACCTACTAGTGACATATAATGGCTGTACTACACAATAGTGCAGCTATGATATGGCGACGGTAAGTGTCTCATCCAATTCTAAATTAAAATTCTTAAAGGACCTCTGCGTGTTAGACCCATGTCCCCGCGTAAGCCTTCCAAAAGGTCCGGGTATACTTCTCACCTTAGAGAGAAGTATAGCTGTGAAAAAAGAGACATAATAATAATATGTGGACTGTGTGTGGATTTCACACCCAGCGCCATCTAGTCCCAAACTAAACTAATGCTTGTAATATGGATACTAGACAACTTATATAATATCTACTTAAATAACTTTTTTTTGTTGTTTTTTGTGTAAATACATACATGTTATAGATATACATTACACCCTGAAACAGAACAAATAATTGTGCTCGTCACACTAAGATTTGCCCTGGCTGGGAATCAAACCCACAACCTTTGTCTCAGCAGTCAGGGTCACTAACCACAAAGCCACGGAGGCTTCAAATTCCAATTAAAACTATTAGAAGATGACCTCTTATCTCAGATCCTTGATGCATAATGTTTTACAACAGAGATCGATAACCTGGCGCCTAGTTCGAGCCCACCTGTGCACCGTGGGGGTGTCAGTAGGATTCCATGCGACATGGCGGAGTCCCCGCGACGCATTCCAGTTCGGAGGCCTGCAATACGGGCTGGTACTCACGTTTGTAATGGTCGTAGTCACGTTGCCGCTAGCCTTGCTGGAGCTCGCAATTGGACAACTTAGCCAACAGGACGCTATCGGTGTTTGGAGAGCCGTGCCATTCTTTCGAGGTTACTTTTCAGTTCTACTATTTTATATTCAATAAATTGTGGTTTGTTACCATTTAATAAACTAAATGCTGATTGGGTTGTTTTGAAATTTGGACACAGATAGAACGTAACCCCAGATAAATACCTAGTTAATTTGAGTATTTAATAAGTATAAAGAGAAGACAGTGCATCAGTGATGTCATTACCGCACGCCCGGCATTGTTTGAGTTGTTTTTACAATGTTGTCAAGCAAGTGATGCCAGCACTGCTAGATTATGATCAAAACACGACAGAGCAGTGCGAGACGCCTTCTTAGTTTATTAAAAATCACGTATCTTATGTATTTAATATTATCTTCTCTATTTATCAGTAAAAAATATAGATAATAATAATATGTATTCTTCTTTTGCCATAAATTCAATTTTTGGCTCATTTTTTAGTTAATTCAGTACCACAGTTACCGGATAACTACATAATGCGGGTGTTCTACTCAATCAATCAATGAAATTAATCGGTTGTTGATCTCCCGTATAACACGTGCGGGGCCCATTTCCTCATTTACCCCCTCTACACAATTACATTATGTGCATTATGATGCTTAAACAGAAATTTATTTTTAATGATACAACATGATACAATAACGACTCTTGAACCTTGTGTACCTACTTTCCCTGCGGCGTATGTTCCTGAAAATTTTGCCAATGTTGATAGGATTTTTAGTTGATGTATGTTCAATGATCATATCAATTGGGAGATAACTTCCTATCATTTTCAACTATTATATATATTTTTTGATACTGTTAAGACATTAACTTTTTGTTTATTTTCAGGAGTTGGATACATTAAACTGATAACTTCGTATCTGGTAGCTACATACTCAGCTATATATATGTCACTTACGGTTACATACTTTTTCCACGCAATTAGTAATTCTTTACCGTTTTTGGATTGCGCCGAAGTTTTTGTCACCCATGTAAGTTCTATTAATTAATTCAGTCAGCAATTTTACTTCCCTCTCTTAAAACATATAAAAAAATGTTGTTGTTAAAACAACGTTTCAAGGGCTATCTTTTCAGATAGTTACTGTATAAAAAAATCAGGAACTTAAAAAATTGAATACAATTTTAATTATGTTACGAGAATTTACGCATTCATGCATAAAGGTTAGGCTATGACCACGGTCAGTGGTATCTGGTCGAAACATGAAGAATAAAATAATTGCATTGCATTGAGGTATTTACATTATTCAGGTATTTTAATAAAAAGGCATGAAGGCGGGCATTCTTGGTACATTTTCAAATATTTTGCAACGCGAACGTTTAATGAAATTGTCATTCAATTTAATGAGATTATAATATGATCTTTAAATCAGTATTTTACGTACTAAAAATATGAGCGCGATGCCGACTCATACACAAACCTAGGGTTGGCAACGCGCTCGTGATGCCCCTGGTGTTGTAGGCGCCCATAGACTACGGTAACCGCTTACCATCAGGGGGGCCGTACGTCTGTTTGCCACCCTCGTGAACCCTATTCATTCCTTTTTTGAAAAGCCGCATAATGTTCCAATATCTTAAACTTAATATTTATGTGATTGAACAGTCATATTGTCCTACAAATTGCGTGGTACGTTATCCCGGTATTTCCATCCCGGTCCGGTATACCCTTGCTACGTCTGTTAGCTACCAAAATCAAACTTTTGGAATACGAAATTGTTGGGCGTCGTATCGAAATCTACTCACGAAAAATTAGCTTGATAGCAATAAAAAAAATTTGGACCAGGGATCCCGTACTATTAATTGAATTCGCTTGATTACATCAGCTGTTTCGCGAGTAAGAAGTCAATGACCCGAAACTTCTGCTTCAGTAGCTGCGTGCACTGCTGAGGTTGGTGATGATCTGCATTGTGTTTTTATTTATTGCCCGACGTGTTAAGTGGTAACGCAATCCCCAGTTTTCAATAGCCAGGGGATTTTGGTCCACTCAAAATAGTTATTGTTACTTATTGAATTACATTTTTAGGGAGGACCAGATTACCCACTCAACGCGTCTGCGTGTTTAAAGTAAGTACTTCTCCATGTAAATAATATATTATATAGACTATACGTTCACGTACTAAATTTTATTAAAATTTAATTCATTTACTTACTATTTTATTTCAGTCACATTTTCATGGCGTCGGTTATAGAAAAGCCCGAGTATTTTATAAACGTGGCTTTCATATTGGTATTTCTGTGGACAATTATGCCTTTTATGTGAGTAATAGACCAAATAAAATGATTTTAGGAAAAAGCAATCTATTTATGACTAGGTTTATATCATAAATAGATTGCTTTTTTCTACCACTTTCCAATGCAAGGAATTGGATATTTTATTTCCATCCTTCTCTGAATCATTTAGTTGCACGTTCCAAAATAATAGGTTAAGCATTAATTCGGACTTCCGAATGTCATAACTCGGTATTTTCCAATCTTTTTGTTAATCCTGGTTAACAGGATTTGCAGTGGTGGATGTGGGGGTATCGCTATAAAAATATATTTATTGGATGATACTAATGGAACGTACTAACAGTTTAATTATTTTCTTATTTACAGTCTTTTCAACCCAGTTAAATTAATGAAACGGATTATCTCTGCGTTCGGTATTTTTGTGATCATCATGATCATAATCATCGTCTCATTGACCGGCGATAGTGCGAACTTCGTAACATTTGCCAGTCCGGATAATTGGAAGAGCTTCCTTGAGCCAAATATTTGGCATAAAGCTCTTGTTCAAGCCTTACTCACTTCACACGTTGCTAGCGGATTCTTGATTTCGGCTGGCGACACTATTTACACTTGTACCAATGTGGTGTGGTAAGTTTCTTGGCAATGGCCTTATCTAGGTAATCCTACTTCATAGTAATGCGAAGAAACCTTCGTAAGGATTGATAATTTTTACTCATTCATGCAATAAATACTGAATTGATTTTGGTTATACTTGGCACACAGATAAACCGTGACTTGGATTATTTTTATAATTTAGAGACTCGGGAACGAAGCTACAGAAGAATCTAGTTCCGAATAATTTTGTATTCACAATCAGCTTTAATAAGAAAATATTTATTTTTAAAATAAGCCTTTGTTTGGTTATTATTTACAGACTTATCTCCTTTTTAAGACGAATCGTGTTATATGGAGTGCCCTCGTAATCATTATCACCGTTGGCCACCTTCTGACGATAATTAAATCAGCTCTTTTTAATAAAATTTCATTATTAACAGCCGATTTACAAGCATGCAAAATTTCAGATCTTATAGATTGATTCGAGAAAGCGAAAAGCGAGAAACGGGTAGTCGAGAAACAGTAAATAAATGAAAAAATTTTTTTTTTTAATTGTAATTTTTAACAAAAAAATATTAAATCCCCCCTAAATTAAATAAAAAAAGTAGTAAAAGTACTAAAAAGCGAAAAATAAATGAATTAGATATTTAATTCAAAGAAAAAATACCTACCTACCTGTATAAGGTATAATATGTTATTACTAATCTGTTTAAAGTCGGTACCAAACCTAAAGAGTTTGTTGTAAAACCTAAACCCTTTCAAACAAAAAAAAAGATATTTTTAAATAGGCTCAGGCATCATCGAGAAATCGTTTAACATACATAAAAAAATATATATATGCAATCGAACGTAATAACCTCCTCCTTTTTTGAAGTCGTTTAAAAATAGAAATCGCCGATGCTATACTTGTTTCGTTTCAGGACGGCAATAGCGTTTGTAGGGGTGAACGTACTATCAACTTGGCTTGGTCTGTGGTTCTGGTTCTCGATCACCAAAGGACATGACAGGGACATCTCCGTTTTCGCAGTGCTCATTGAAGCGTACAAAATAGGCGAACAAGCCGAGACCAATATCGAATGGCCTATCCTTATCTTCTTTCTTTTGATTATATCTGGATTTATTACATTGGTAAGTTGATTTTTGACTTTTGGAAACATACACTGCTCGTTTTCTCCCTTGATCTTCTATACTGACCAAGCACTGAACTAATTGTTCCAATAACTTTTTAAGATATACACAATTTTCTAGTGGTAATACAATAATTTGGAAAATTTGAAACAAGCCCTATACTAACCCGTTTGACTAGCGTGGTATAGTAGGCTAAATTCTCTCCACATTCTTTGGAGGAGACCCGTGCCCAGCAGTGGGACGTTAATGGGTTGAAATGATGATGATGATGATGAATATTAAGCCTAAAATTAATAGCAATAAGTACATAGTTATTATGGCATTTTAATATTTGTAAAAAAAGGTTTTCTAATATTTGTTTTATAATTATTAACAGCAAATACACATTAAAATAAGTCAAAAAATTCCATTTCAAGTAAAACGTGTGAATTATACATAAAATAAATAAGGTAAATTATTTTTGATAGCTTTTTATTTATTTCAGCTGACCTTTCTATTTCCAATCTACGACCATTGTCGTCGTGTAGCAGGACTGAGATGGCGAGTCCTGTCTATTACAGGCTCAATACTGAGTGGTGTCTTCGGTGCGATTGTCCTGGCCTTACGAACCCCTGCGGTCACCCTGCTCGATGACTACACTGTCCCACTGCTCGTCAGCATCAGCACTGTAACTGAGATTGTCTCATTCCTTTTTATTTACGGTGAGAAATATCGAATTATCTTTGCAAGGAACTTATATTTAAGTATATTGTTTCTCCATAGCCGAAATGGCAAAAGTGGTATTGGTGCTATGGACAAAAAATTTACCCGAATCTCTCGGTGACAATTTTATTTGTGGTCAAGACTTTTCAAACTATTTAGGGTGTTTTCTAACGAATAAAATAACGTTTTTAAAGTGGCCTACAAGAGTCCAGTGCTCCAATATCACAAATAGCTCTTTTGTGATATAAATACTCTATTCAAATCAGTTGAGGTCCCCCATAACACAAGCCCATATTTTAGTATTGTATTGTGATAAATTAGAATTGAAACTGGAGTTTTTAAATGTGGGACTTGTACTTATTATATTTGTCATATAACAAAGCGCATGTAGGGGTACATGCGCTTTGTTTTGACCTAATTTGCATGTGTAAAGTGTATTGCGTATGCTAATTACGGAATGATTTATAAACAATCAAAGCCAATGAAAAATGTTGGCTTGTTACGCTATTTTAATGTCGGGATCACTGAGTATACCACGCGAAATTACACTGTCTCTATATAACAAAATATATTATTTAGCTTGCGATTTCGCCCGTTTAGCTTGTAGGTAAAAAGTAGTTTTTGCCATTCTCCAAATATTAGACTAGTTTTATGTGAAATTTCATGGATATCGGTTGGGTGATGAACGTAAACAAACAAATTGATTTTGTTGACATTCCCTGATCCTGACAAATATTAGTTTGTTTATATTGCTAATTTTATCTATCTATTGCTGTGATATCATGAATGCATCAAACTGATCAACAAGAATGAATAATGATCCATAATAATTGTAACTATTTAATTTTAATCTTTTTACGTAAGTAATTAATATTAAAATTCTTTTGTAACATAATGCGTTGATGTACGTACCTCCAGAATACAATGGAAATATTATTATGGAGTGCTAGAAGTTGTTTACTGATTGTATCATGCCCACCTGATTATGGATATAATTAAACATAGATAGTGTCCAAATCGGGCTAATGAATGGTAAGTCTCACTGGTAGTGACATTAGGCTCTGTTTGGAGCTAATAAACTACGTGAGCCTGCATTTTAATATGATTTGTTTTAACATTCTATGAATTTGTTAGTTTTATAAAGGCATCACACATTGTGAAGGAAGGGGAAGATATTATGTATTACAGCTATATTTTGGTAGCTATGTCTCATGTAAGTAGTGGGTGCTCAAGCAAAAAATGTATAGCAAGGTCACACACGCTACTCAAAAAACAAAAACTAGAATAAACATGAAAAATATTAGAGATAGACCCCCCTTTTTACCCGACTGCCAAAAAGAAGGGTAATGTTTTTCGCGCGTATGTATGTATGTATGTGGGCATGTCTGTTTCATTGTGACCTTCTGTAGCCTAAACGGCTTGGCTGATTTTAAAGTGTGAGGTGTCATTAGATTTGTATTTTTCCCCCGAGTGTCATAGGCTATGTGACGTCAACATAAAAACCAATATAACGGACGTAATCTATTTAAACAGACATTTTTGTGCTATCGCAATATGGCTAATAAATAGCCTAATTCAATGATATATGCACTAACTATTGCCCGCGGCTCCACTTGTCTCTTATAACCTAATTAGCTTAACCGATTTTGAAGTGCAAGCTGTTGATATATTCGTATTCATCCCCGAAGCTCTATACTATACATAATAATTAAAAATTGACTGTCGAAGGCTACTTTTATGCAGTCGGGTTTTTTGGTTTTTTAAATAATTACATAATTTTTCATGAGTATTCAGAAAATTTTGGTTGGTCACATCCCGATGGGCGACATTGTATATAGGTATAAGTATTTGATAGGTAAATAATTAAATTACATACTTAACTTAGTTTTTCTTTACTTAACAATTTACCTAAGTAAATTTTGAAAGACACCTTGTTTCATTTTTCAGAGCAATAGGAATTTTAAATAACATAAACTGATATAACAATAAATTAAATAGGTCTAGGTAAGTAAGTAAAATGACTCGTATATTATCTTTGTAAGATTTCATTAGTCGTCGTATTAACTTAATTGTAGATTGGCGAGTGCTGGTCGAAGATGTAGAATTCCTATCGAGCCGAGAACTGGAGAAGATCTGGGCTACAGGATGGTGCATAGCTCCTTGCATCATCATTCCGTTCACGGGGTGGTGGATGGTAATGATCTTTCTACAAGAAGACGGCTGGACTGACCCTCCATGGGCAGCTATTAGCATCATTATCACCTTCACCTTAGCCATCCTCGTGATCGTCGCACTAGCATCAATAATCGTCGTGAGACAAGTCCAGTATGACACCTGTGCGGTAAGCATACAGTAGGGTACATTTTTTCAATATATTTTTAATGCTTTAAAAGATATTTGGTATTTTATGATAATAAGGCATTCTTCAAGGGTTCAAACTTATTAAAACTATTGCGATTGTTAACATTACAATAGTAGCACCTAGTACATGAATTTATTAGTGTAAACGTTTAGCGCATGCGAATGTCTAAATATTTGCCCAAGCAACTAATACGCTTTTCCTTCAAGTTAATTTGAAGGTCTCAACCTTGCTTCTGTGAATCGTGTTTAGAATCTATCAGCAGTTCCTTAGTTCAGCGTTCCTTGGTCCGCAGAAAATTAAGTCAGCGTTCAAACCGTCGCGGCACTGGGGACCCCGGGACCCTATCACGCACTACTACTGGTTGGCGAGAAGACAAGACTACGAGTCAGGATACAGGTACCGCAGGCGACGGTTGGGACACCTGATGGGAGAGCTGAACTATTTGAACAGGCCCGTACTATCGCATTGTGCTCCAAAGCTCGCCACTAGTCAGAACTTGGAGAAGAAACGTTCCAACTCAGACGATTGGGTCTACACCATATATAGAAAAAAGATGTTAGGTTCTGAAGAAAAAAGACTGAACATATCGTTTAAAAGATCAAGGAGCAAGTCCCTAGATTTGAACGTCTGCACTAAGAAGGCAAAAAAGATCACAAAATTATGATTGCCCCGATTGGTTCCGCCAGGTCTGTCTGTAAAGTCATTGCCAAGCAATAAAGGGAGTGTTAGTTGAAAAGTCTGTTACCGGCCATCTTTTATAGGTAACTAATAAACTATGACTGGTGTTCTGTTTAGTGCAAATTTATTTAAATGGTGTTTTGTTCATAGACTATGATAGATAGAGATATTATTAAAGTCGAGTTACGAATAATTTTATGCATTGCCATTGAGACACAATACATGCAGATGTAAATCCAACATTTTGTTGTTGTGTAAAATATAAGTTAAATTAAACAATTTAATGTTTACGGCGTTTTTTCCCCTTTCCCCTATTAGGAAAACTGATTGAGACACTGAGGAATTTGTATCCATAAAATTTGAATACAACTTACGAATAAATAATAAATAATTATTTATTCGTAAGTTGAAATTTAAATTTTTATTGGATATAAATATATAAATATTTATATCCAATAAAAAGTACAAAAAGGTCCAATAACAAACTGCATTTTATTTTTTAGGAATACACTGTATTACATTTTTTAGCTAACCACTTACGAGTGAGTACAAAATTAAATAAGTCAGTTTGAAAACTCTTACAGCAACTTATTAATATAATATTTGAACGAGACATAATTATAGAGAGCTACGTGACATAGCACATTGACCTTCAGACTGTAGCCATATCTTACTCATAGAGGGCATCGTTGTTCGAGCTACTGCTAATAGATACTCAGGTCACGCACGCTACTGACCACCTAATAGCAGACGGAACTATTGACATGTACCTATCCCTGGGTGTAATGATTATTTTAGCTATTCATGGCTATGTATTTGTTGTTAAAGATATTAGGTAAGTAATTACATAAATATCGATGTGGTCTAATAGGAATGTTTGTGTGTTTTTATTTGTTTATATTTTATGGAATTTTAATTTTTATTGGAATTTGGCTGAGGCGGAAATTAGTTAAGGCCTATGTTCAACAGTGGACAATGACGTCAGTGGCCTGATATGATTATGATGATATTTTATGGAAAAATTACTGAATGAATTTTGATGTAAACGATGTAATCCAAAGAGGTTCACGCTCATATTTAGCGTAGCATCATATCTATGCTAAATGCTATTTAGCATAGATATGATGATATGGGTATAATATAGATTCTGAGCTGATACTGGGCATTTCAAGACAAAAAACACCATGGAAAGGAATAGTTAAGTACATTAATATCTAGGTATACTAATATTATAAAGCTGAAGAGTTTGTTCGATTGCTTGTTTTGGAATTTGAGTAATATTTTAGTGTTAGATAGCCCATTTATTGGGAAGGCTGTATAAAATGTAAATATAGAACCATTGCAGCGAAGCTCCAGGCAAATATATGTAAGTACATCATAATATTTGACTGACCTGTTGGTCTAGTGGTTAGTGACCCTGACTGCTAAGCCGGAGGTCGTGGGTTCGATCCCCACCCAGGACAAATCTTTGCGTGATGAGCATGAAGGTTTGTCCTGTGTCTGGGTGTAATTTATCTATAATAATGTATGTATGTATTTACAAAAAAAAAAATATTTAAGTAGTATATTAGCTGTTTAGTACCCATAACACAAGCAAATATAATTGCTTACTTTGGGACTAGATGGCGCTGTGTGAATGTGGTAGAAAAAAAAAATTTGTGTAGGCTTTTCCTAATAATAAATAAATATCATAATTTATCCCGATTATATTATTCCCCTGAGGTATGTAGGAAAGCTGAGCTGATGCTAGTATCTGATAATATTAATTACATTCTAAAAACTATCGTGAAAAGTATGTGCTGAATAAACTACCTACTTAACAAAAGAAATATCTTTTTGCTCACAATTGGTGCAATATCCAGTAGTAGTATACTTATCTCCGGAGCCGATTATCCTTCATCTTTCTATTTGTTTAAATAAACCGCTATTATTATGTTGATGATAAATTCTGATCTAAGACGCAAATGAAATCTATAATGTGGGTAAGAAAACCGTGTCGCTCGATCCAACGGTTCTAAGTAATAAATGAACAGCAAAACCTACGCCTTCATTATGTGCTCGTAATAATATGGATAATTAGCGTTGTTATAAGAATAGTGGGTCTATTGACACATCTCGTGGAAGAAACTATTCAATAGTTATTACAGTTAATCCAATATTTTTGTGTGATTGATATATTGCGGGTGATTAGCCAGTAGCTCATTTTGTCATTGTCCATTTTGATAACGGTGTTTCTTGCCAGTAGTTGATGATGCTTTGTTTGAAAATGTTATATGATGTGTGATTTTTAAAACAACTATCGGCCCGAGCCGGGTTTGCGCGGGTCGGAGTGATAGTTAAAATGATTCGGCGCAACTCGCCCGCCGGTACAGAGTTTTCAGACGAGATGGCGAGTAAGTCAATTAATCGACATTTCCAGTGGATTAAAAAAAATATCATATAACTTTGAAAACAATACACAACAATAAGGTGCAGTTGTTCTGAAGTACAAAGTGGTTACAAACATATTATAGCAATTGATATTCATTTAAATAAAAGAAGTTTAACGGTATATATTAAATTCATAGGTGAGCTTTTTTATCAAGGAATAGGTACACTTAGAAGCTGTATAAAATGGACCTACCTCCATCAAATGGATCCACGGTAAAATGTATATATACTCATGGTACCTACAGAAACTGGAGTTATTTTAAAGGGATTCACGGTAAATGGACCAACGAAAATTAAACCTCGGTATAAATTGACCGACGTATGGTAAAATGCACTCACAAGACTATAACCTTGTGCTAAATGGAGTTACCTTTTTTATTTTATTTTTTTATACCACGACGGTGAGAAACCTATTCACTCCTTTTTTGAAGAACCCCATACTGTAGTCCCTTGGGAAAACCTGGCCTCGTTAGGGAGTTCATTCCACAACCTGATAGTTCTTGGGAGGAAATTCCTCTGGAATCGCGCGGTACGAGACAATTTTGGTTCCAAGGTGTGGGGATGAACTCCCTGCCGATGGCGAGCCGTGCAATGGTAGAAGGTGGCCGTGGGCATCATCTCAAATAGTTCTTCAGAGCACAACCAATTATACAGGCGGTAGAACACACATAGGGAGGCAAGCAATCTTCGGTTAATTGACCTACAGTTAAATAGACTCACGGAATTATGGATCCACGCCACGGCATATAGACCTTTGGTGTTTGGAACTCTTGTAGGTAAATCAACCTTAAATACACCGTGGGTAACGGTGGCGTAAATTAGATGAGGCTGTGGATGACGAAGATACCCACCGTAAATGCACTTTTATTTACCTACCGTAAATTGGGCCCAAGAAAAACAGACTACGGTAATTGGACTCTAGATATTATAATAAATTATGGGCCCAAGGAACAATTTTCTTAGTCTATAGTACAGTCGGATTAGAAAGTGGACTACCAATTTCGATAAAAGTTTCTGTCAGATCTAAGTCATCGCTAAGGTCGACTTTTCTACTAATAAAATATAATAATATGAAAACTTGATAAACGGTATGACATAAATACAATACATGATCTCAAGGGAGCAATGGGCACTGTCATAATATTGTGCAAGGGGAATTTGACCCTGTTGTTTGATGACATTCAAACGAAACGACAACCGTAGGATGTTAGACCCCATTTTTGGTAGACTGTACCTTTTGTCTAATATTTTTAAGTAAATATACCTACATAATACATGAATATATTATACCTAGTTATTTTGCAAAAAAAAACCTTTACAAGTTTGTATGATATAGCGTGTACCTAAGTGTAACTCTATTTCATCATGTTAAGTTACCTATACTTACAGGGAAATCTGTAAATACGGCCGTCGTTGATCGGTACTTGCGCGCACGCAACCTAGCAAGTAGGATTTAATAAGTTTGTATTATGACTTTATCGTAATTGTATGTTCGGAATGACATTCTTTTTAATACATACATATTCTATTTAGGTATGTACAATATTTAAATGTTTAATTAATAATTTATAAGACGTCTAAACTAAACGTATGAATAAAAATAATGTTTATACTTGAAAGAAAATCAACAAACCAACTAGGCTAGCTAGCGTAGAAATTTGTTTCATCTATGAAAGCAGAGTTGTTTCTTCTATCATCGTATATAATACCAAGGCATTTCCTGACTCTAGTTTCGTTATTTCCAATAAGAAATGAAACAGTAGGTAATATATTAAAGTACTAACTGTATTATAATGAAATAGCAATTGATCGAGGCCATGTAAAGATAAGACAATAGAATGGTTGGCTCTTAGTACTATGTAGTACGTATTGGATTGTATGGAAAACACTTTGTTAATTGTTTTGTGCAAACATTTTTCTATAGTATGAGAGTGGTTGCTGAAGAAAAAACTGACTGTAAAAAAAAGCTGATCGAGAGTTTGTATTTTAATTGATTTTAAAATGTTATTATCCTTTTTGGTCCATCTACGCAGTAGAAGCACAAGAAGTAGTGGAGACTTTATCATTTGACAAATTTTCTACACTTTGAATTACGCATGTGTATTCATATGAATAGTGTAGTGACAGATTAAGAATACATAATGTTTCTATTTATTGCCAAATATGGCAAACGAGTAGGTGGACCACCTGATGGTAAGTGGTTACCGCCGCTCATGGACGTTGGTAATATTAGGGGAGTTATCTCTCTATTTGTATTGGTAATGCGATCATTAGCAACAAATGTAAGTATGTAAATTCATTAATAAATATCTTGAATAGAAAACAAACCATTGGTGCCAGAATGGATAATAATATAAATGATGCGGTCCGAGTTCTATGCGGATTTTACTTTGTGGAATTTATATGTACTAGGCATGTGACTTACCATCTGCTAACAGTGAAGGAAAAGATCGAAAGACCACATACCCTAGAAGAAGTTCTAAGTGTATCTCTGATCCATCAACCCGCATTAAGCCAGCGTGTGTGGATTATGCCCTAAACCCTCTCAGCTCTCTAGATAGAGGAGAGGAGACCCAAGCCCAGCAGTGGGACATTAATGGGTATTTGACGAAGACGACAATAGCAATGCGGCGCCTTGTTAAAAGTTCGTGCATGTACTTATAAAAAGGCTAGTAGACTAGTCAATTCACTAGAAGTTCTTTGACATCTATGATATAGGAATACAACCACAACCAACGGATATAATACCTACAGGTATTAGGGTTGCGTTTTTAGTTGATCAGTCATCTAACAAAAAAATACGTAGCGTCTCACGCTTTTTTACACGACTACCCAAAAAAGGAGAGTTATGTTTTTATTTGTATCTATGTATGTATGTGCGTTTCATTATTCCACTATAATTCCTAAGTGACTGATCCTGTTAAGATGTATGAGGTATCATTACAATCCTTGCATACCCAGTAACATTAGTTAAAACACATAAATTTGTCACTAAAAGGTAGAATAAATGAATTAATAATAAAGAAAATAAAAATTGTGATTTTTGTGGCTGTGTAGAGGTGCGTTAAGGTTATTTTTACCCGACTGACAGGACGGGTATTGTTTTGCTATCTACATTAGGTCCCATGTATTAGCATATTGCCTTTAACTAGATCGTAGTAACTGTCTCCAGGGACATTAATGGGTTACGATGATGATGATGGTGATCGACTCCAGACCACTCCAGATGGTAATACTGAGAATTTTAAGACAGAAAAATTAGAGATGTGTCAATAATGACTGTCACCGTGGCGCAGTGGTTAAGGTGGTCGCCTCGCCACTACATCGCTGTGCTGGGTGACGTGGGTTCGATTCCCACACGAGACAAATATTTGTGTGATTCATAGATATTTGTTTCTAGTCTGGGTGTACTTTGTGTCCGTTAGTTTCATGTTTGTAAAGCTCCCCGCGACACAGGGCTAGTTCCCTAGTGCGGGCGTTGTCTTTTAAAAAAAAAAAAAAAAAAATGACTTCGGCCGAATATCCGACTAGCACTAGCCGGTTAGTCAGTCGTAAGGAGGCCGACTAGTCTATCCCGGTTTAGGAGATTTCCGTGACGTTGCGTTTAGCTGATTCGCGCTGACTTACCTACCTAACCTGTTTACTTTGCATTGTGACTTGATTGTCGCTTTTGTTATGGTCAGAGAGGTGATTTTGTGTAAAAAATGTGTAAAGATACTGTTATTGTTCATTAAAGTGAAAGAGTTCAAACCCCGCTACCCCTCAAAGCGTAATTCGCTCTACATACATTTTATTGAGAAATATATACAAAGTAAGTAATGATATATAGTGACGGCAATTAGGTGAGGCCTATGTTGACAGTCATTGGGCTGATATGATGATGATGATGAAGTAATAACATTAATAATAACAATAGCTATATGCTCGGGGTTGGAAGTGTCATTTTTCAATGGCATAATTACAAGGAAACCCGCTCCGGGTCTCCACTTGGGATCCGCGATGGCGAAATCGGGGCCGCACCGCTCGACACCCCTAGCCGCGCACTACGGTGTTGCCCTGAGACCCGTGGACTTCGGCCCATGTCGGTTGTGGAAGGGGCCCATCTAGTGTAAGGCGAGTCACCGTCTGCCCCAATCCTCATTTAACATCATATATTCACCGCTGGAGGAAGCAACTGTAAGCGTAAGCCCCGCGTAAGCCTTCCAAAGGACCGGGTATACTTTTCACCTTAGAGAGAAGTATAGCCGTGAAAAAAAAAGACATGATAATAATAATTAATAATGAACGATGTAGTCTAATCGCGCTAAAATTTAGCATAATAATCAGCGAATACTATTACAGTTTGTGGCACAGAACAGTATAATAGTAAGTATATAGATAGTTTACATTCATGTGTTCTGCGGTGTGATGTCACATAAAATGTCGCATGTTTAAGTTTTGTAATCCACAGACCGTGGGATTTATATCTCATCGTTCCATTCTAGAATATACGAACCAGAGTTATGTATATTATTATTCAATTACCGAGCGCGCGTGCTCCATCTTACATATTACTGAGCGTGCGTTCTCCATCCATCTATTTTCTTCTATAAATCTATACCTACATGAAAAATAATTTAAAATTCTGACTGACTGCCCTATATATCAACTTACTGTCTAAACCCAGCGGTTTAGACAGTAAGTTCAGCATCAGCATCCTAGAGACATGAAATTTGAAGGGGGTGTTCATTGTGATATGTAGGAATCCACTAAGAAGATTTCTCGAAATCAAACCTCTAAGGTGAAACGGCAGATCAAAGTTTGTATGGAGAAACAAAACAAAATTAAGTACCTAATAAATTTAATTAGTTTTGTTGGTATTGAGTGACGTCATTCAAGGTGATTGAAGCTTGTTCAGTGTTCTTGCAACAAACATTTCCCTAATACAATATATTACTAACCGATAGTAGATAAAGTCATTGTAATAATTATATTATCGCTTACTGACTAAAAATTATTATGAGGTTAAAGTAAAGTAACTGCCGAGTATCTATCACATAATTCTGTCGAGAGTAAAGTGTATAAATGTTATTCGTATTGCATCGCTTAATTATTTATTTTTTGGCCATACCATTCTCGTATGACCAATAAGGACCATGCAGAAAAATGTTACTGAACCAGAATTTGAAGCCGCTAACAAATAGAGCGCACTAACTTCATACTTACGCCTACAGTAGCAATGAATAGCGAGTGGGAAAAACTTGCTTTACCTATGAGTGTTTCATACGTACGTCATACGCTGACCACGATAGACATCTCCGCAGATGAGCGGAGTCCATCTGGAGATGTCCACGCACGTTTGTTAGTAAACTAACCGGACCGGCCGTGGTGATCACGTCACGACTCACGGCTACCGCTCGCTAAGCCGGCGTACACTGCACAACCACTGCGCTTGCGCATTCAACTATCAAGTTGCGTGCGAAGCGGATCGCTGAGCGGTTACGGTCGCGCGCTCTTCGCTTACGACTAGTAGACAGTTCTCGTGACAGTCTAGGGTGTAAGTAGTGATGTCGAAAGATAACTCCAGGCTGAGCCGGCTGGGCGTCCTGGCCCCGGCTGCGCTGTCCGCCTGTATGGACGCCTCGGTGCTGGCCGTTCCTGCTGCTGGAGCCATCGTCTCCACAGTCCTCAAGGAGCTCAGCAAGGCTTTCATGCTCAAAAAGTGAGTCGCTTTTTATTACACACGCACATAATATTTATTTTAACATTTGAAGTCCAAAAAGTTAGATTTTGAAATATATATATAATATATTTATATATATATTATTATAATAAACGCACTTTAAATAGATTATCCATTGTTACTTCATTTTATATTATTATGTTAGATATAATATTCTTATTCTTCGATGTAACTTTGAATAGGAAGGTATATGTATAAAATTATATTTCATTGATTTAAAAAAACTTTTAAAGGATCCTAACTAGTTTTATATTAGTTAGGATACTTGAAAAGTATATTTTGAGCTTTGAATTTTTTTTATTTAAAATCTTCAATGCTGAGCGTAATATTTTATTTTATTTTTTTAAAGTCTCAAATGTTAGCATCTCACGCTTGCGATTTACAAATAACATAATTATATTATTAATATTAATTTAGTCATAACATTTTTCAACAATCTTCCGAAAACGGAATTTTATATTTTGTATCAAATCACCATGTACCTTTGTGCACTTTTATTCTGTGTCCTCGCTTTACTAAATGTACCTTAAATAAAATAATAATAATAATCGCCGGTCATTGTGACATTACAGCTTAATTTAAACTGTCTAAAATGCCTCTTCATGTTGGCTTCGGCTCCATGTAGGTACGCCTTCCAAAAGTACGAGTCACCATTTGGCTAGAGATAAAAGAAAAACATACATAAAAATATTTTCACATCACACACACACAGCGCCATCGAATCCCAAATTAAGCTATTTATATTTGCTTGTGTTTATCAGTTGTTTAGTACCCATAACTTATGAGTACTAAACAACTGATAAACTACTAAAATATCGTTTTTTGTTTGTAAATACATACATATTATAGATAACACATTCATGCTCATGACACAAATATTTGCCCTGGGTGGGAATCGAACACACGACCTCCGGCTCAGCAGTCAGGGTCACTAACCACTATGCCAACAGGCCAGCCAGTACATCAATAATAATATACAGGGTGTTTGGCGCATGGACCGACACAATTTTTCCCTGGATTTGGGGGGGTTAACAGCTATGTTTTACAAATACACCCTATGTCTTAAATGATGCGGTTGGTTAAATATGTTTTTATTTACATTTTTTTTAAAAATACCCAAATTCTTACCTTTAATATAAATTAACTTTTTTTTTGTGGGTGTAATGGTACAAAATAAATTTTATTGTATTCGCCAATGCCTTCTTAATCTAAATAAATCATTATTTTATACAACTGCTTTCAAAAAAAAATGTTTTGTGCTTTCAAAGTTTAAAAAAATGTTTAAATGTATGAAACATTGCAACTTTTAAATTCATTAAAAAAAAAACTAATTACCCTTTGGAACTTAGTTTTATTTAAAAAAGTTCTTTAGTTTATATCCTTTCGAACGGTATACTACATGTCATAGAAAACATTCATTTCTTTGTAAAAAAAAGGGATACTCTATAGGGGCCGAACCGCCTGACTGACTTTGACTAAGACTACGACAAAATATGACAAAATATTAGAACAATAAAAACATTAATATTTCATCATCATATCATAGCCAAATATTTGCTACTTATTCTTATAACTGTAAAAGTGAGTTTCCTTTAAATATATTCGCGTATTCGCATTATAAATATTTCTTAGGTCATAATAGGCGGGAGGGTTCCCATATGCTCCCTGGTCCCAAGGCTGCCCCTCCATTGTTTGATATCCAAGTGCCAATGATGCGAATAATATTTTTTTATATACCTGACGTTGTGTCTACGTAGTAATGTGGTATAACTACCATACTACTACGTAGACACAACGTACCTACTCAACAATAAATAAATTAACATTTATTTTTGTTTTGAGTACATAAAGAAGTCTGACTCAAGTAGATTATTTATAATGGTCGATTCATATTATTTTAGTCCAGTAATTTAGTGTTTACCTTTCAGTACAACTGAAACGCGTCATGTTAAAAGGCGGTAATAAACAGTAGACGGCGTTTATTTTTAATTTAATAAACTTTAAATTGTAACTATTTATTGAGTATTGTGTATTTTTACCCGACTGTCAAAAAGGAGGGTCATGTTTTTCACGGTTATGTATGTATGTATGTGGGCATTTCCTTCTGTAGCCCAAACGGCTTGGCTGATTTTAAAGTGTGAGGTGTCATTAGATTTGTAACTTTCCCCCGAGTGTCATAGGCTATGTGATGTCAACAGAAAACCAATATGGCGGACGTAAACTGTCAAAACAGACATTTTTTTAGTGCTATTGCAATATGGGTATCAGATGAAAGCTAATTAATAGCCTAATTAAATTATATATTGACTAAGTATTGTCCGCGTCTCTTGTAACCTAAATAGCTAGACCGATTTGGAAGTGTAATTTAAAAAACCTGACAGCCTAAAAAGGACTAAAAAAAAGGAAATAAGTCACACTCATAATTAAATACCTAAATAAATAGCACTATCGAAATTCACAAAGTTATAATATCATCATCATCATATCAGCCCAACGACGTCCACTGCTGAACATAGGCCTCACCTAATTTACGCCACTGCGAACGGTCCTGTGCCGCCTGCAACCAACAGCCTACAAGTTATAATATACCTACATAATAATTAATAATATTGCCTGACGAAGACTACTTTCTGGCAAGGCAAGGCAGTCGGAATTTTTTTTTTTTTTTTAAATAAACACTTGTATAATATGCGATCCCATTAGAAGACCAAACTTTTAAATACGGATATCATATTTTAATTCAAAAGTCAACTTTTAAAGCGTTTTCATTTACTCGTATTAAAGTAAGGATTCCTACACATTTTTTTTTTTTTTATTGCCTGTCGTGGCAGACGAGCAAGCGGCCCACCTGATGGTAAGTGGTTACCGCCGCTCATGGACGTTAGCAATGCCAGGGGCACAGCCAGGCCGCTGCCTACCTTGAAAGGATAGCTCTCTTTAAACCTCGTTTGAAGAAGGACATGTCATAGCGCTCAGGAAACACCGCACATAACGCCTAATAACGCAAATTCTTGTTTGAATAAGGCGTATGTAACCAAAAACGTATAAAAGTGCTATGACGCTACCTCATGAGTCATTCTGTTTTCTGGATGCCTTCGTCAAGCGTGTTCCCTACTTTAGGTTGGACCACCAGCTGTTGCCGCGACTTCGTTCGCGTGAAAAACTCACCTCGCATTCTATTATCACTGAACCCTAATCATCATTTCAACCCATAAGCGTCCCACTGCTGGGCACGGGTCTCCTCCAAAGAATGTGGAGGGATTTTAGCCTACTATACCACGCTGGCCAGACGGGTTGGTATAGGGTTTGTTTCGAATTTTCCTTTTCTCGCAGTGCTCTTATCTGAATAAGGTTTACTCCCTTAGTCGCCCTGTACGACACCCACGGGCTGAGATGGGGTAGTGACATTATGTATTTTTAATCCGTCACTACACGGATTAAGAATATATAATGAACCCTAATATTTTTTCTAAATTGAAAATAACCTAAAGTACTTTTTGTGACATTAGCTATACGCCAGTAAAAGTCCCGTCGAAATCAATTTAGTCGTTTGGGAGTTTACCTCAAACAAACAGACAGACAACAATTTTGGAAAGGGTTTTTTTTACATTCTCTAAAAAACTGTTATTTTGATATTACAAACAGACACTTCAATTATTTAATTTGTAGGCTGTACCTACACCTACCTAAATCAGCAAATATTATATAAAAAATAGTATACTTATTTATAATTAATCACTCAAAGAATGTGAATGAGAAACGAATGAAGAAATAGGAAAATTAATACAAAAGAAAAAAGAAAATTTTTGTAATGGTTTGTAATTCATCAAATATTCAAAAACTCAAAAAATATTGAATTGAATTTATTCAATCTTTACTAAGTAGATTTATAAAAAAGCCATAAGATTTTTAAACATGTAATAATTATTTGCCTTTAGTTCTAGTTAACTATGTACCTATTGGGATAATAAGTTAAGATAAAACGCAGAAGCTTGAGCAATATTCTTAAATATCCTTTAACTTACGATTGTGATAAAAATTTTAAGTATTTCTAAATGATGAATTCCCATGCGTCAATATAAAAGTAATCATCTAGTATGCTTCGGAAATTCATAAAGTTATGATGAGAATGTTGTATTCAGATTATATTAAATAATATTAATATGTTGATAACATCTATTGTGTGATGAGAAGGCATATTACCATTAATGTCAAGTCGTCTCTTTTTTTTCAAACGGGTTTATTTTATGCTATAATTCCGTATCAAGTACATTCAAGTTATAAACTAACATAAGTGACGCGAAAAGCTATGGTGGCTGAATGGATAAGGGACCGGCGTGCAAATCACGCGGTCCGAGTTCGGTCCCGACCGGCAGTACCAATGTGGATTCCACTTTGTGGAATTTATGTATATGCACTAGTCAAGTGACTTACCATCTGCTAACGGTGAAGGAAAAACATCGTTAGGAAACCCACACCTGGAAGAAATTCTATGAGTAGATCTGATCCCCCAACCCGCACTAGGCCAGCGTGAGTGGATGCCCAGCAGTGGGACTTAATGGGTTGCTGATGATAAGTGACGCCGCTTTAGCATAGCATCGTACTGCTAATTGCATAAACTCTTTCACTAATCGGTTAATTGATTTGCGTCATTCTATTACATCAGGTGCACAATGTAAACAAGTTAGAAAAACATTTTTTTCAACAAAGAAATAAGTAGGTACTCGTGGTACAATCACGAGGGTTTGTTTTAACAAATATTTTCATGATAATTATTAAATGGAACTTTATAGATCTATCTATTGGATATCTACGTCTTTGTTTCACCACTGGCAGATAAGTGTTTGTTAAACTATTTGGGACATAAGTGACAGATTTTATATGAATAATATTATCTATACTTAGTTTACTTTATCATCATCATCTCAACACATTAACGTCCCACTGCTGGGCACGGGTCTCCTCCAAAGGTTGTGGAGGGAATTTAGCCTACTATACCACGCTGGCCAGACGGGTTGGTATAGGGTTTGTTTCGAATTTTTCTTTTCTCGCAGTGCTATTGTCTGCATAAGGTTAAAAAAAACATAAACAGAAAGATCTCTTCCTTATATTATTATGATCGGTAAAATTTTCATTGTATTTTTAACTAGATAACTTCATTGCATAAAAATTAGACCACAATTAGTTATAAACCTACTCAGTGCCTACAAAAATCTGGTTTAATTTCGCATTTATTTACCATAACTAATTGTTTCGTAATAGTCTTGACATTTTCAATATTTTTATGGATTTAGTGTTTTTAGAAAAAATGCAAACGCCGTAATTTATCAATATTTATTTTCTGATTCGAACACGTTTGACGTTGATACACCTACAGCCCGCCTTGCTAAAAAAGAATAACGTAATTTTAATAGATACGGTTTAGGAAGAATGCTTTTAAGGTTAACGACTTACAAGCCATTTTCCCGTACCATTATTATTCAGTTACAACGTTCTAGTTTGAGTTGAAATAATGTTCAATGTTAATGATAGACGAAACTGTTTTAATGGGTCGTGTAATTAATTAGTATTCACGTGCCCTTTAAGACATAAAATATGTATCACATTTTGATAATATAATCTCGTGTTTATTTAGTTATAAATGTATTAACTTATTTCTGCCGCAGCATCACCCTGATTATGATTATTATATATTAGATAGTAAAGAATAATAATCAGTCAGATCAAAACTGCACTACAATGCAGCTGTGTGATATGGCGGCGGTAAGTGTCTCACCATCATCACCCACCAATCTTACAGAGACAGAGACGCGTGAAAAGAAAGGTTTTATTTATGTCAAATTTACCGAATTAAGATCCGCTCAGTGGTAAGTGTTACAAATAAAAAGACAAACTAACTTCACTATTTATAATACTAGCTGTTACGCGCGGTTCCGCGCTCGTGAATTTCGGTTCTGCTTTGTAAAAGACTAACAAAAAAAATCTATTCCAGGGCAACCCATCCCCTCTAGAGATATAATATTAGTTACATAGTTTTCCGCCTGTGATTTCACCTAGGTACCCTGTCTGCTATTCTAGACTTCTTAACAAAGAAGGACGCTATTGCTTACAATAGCGTCCTTCTTTTTTAAGAAGTTATGCGGTATTAGATGTGTTTTTTCGTGAACTAGACTTATCTAGTTCACGAAAAAACACATCTAAGTAATACCGCATAACGCTTTGCATATTTGGCTAAAGCAAAAACAAGTCTTTTAATATGTTGATTATAATTCCAACAATGTGTAATGAAAGAAAGATGAGATCATTTGTCAACCAAGTCCAGTTTTTGTCGTTCAAAAATCAGGTTCAATCACCACGATCGAAACTCTATAAATATTTTAAATGGTAAGGTTTTTATTTAGGACTTGATAAATAAAATAAACATTAGGTTTATATAAAAATGGTCGTTGGCGCCTGAACTAAATGAGGAGTCTCGAAAAGACATGTAACAATTATTTTTAACCTTTGAAGAATGCAGAACGATTAAATCATAAAAAAGTTAATTGATGCATTTTAAGTTTGTAGTATAATTTTTGTAAATCAATTTACTAAACTAAAAATAAATCATTTAGCACGAACAAGGGAACTCATGGATCTCATCCTATTTTGACCTAGCTCGAACATGGTCTAGAGGAACAATTTGCATCCAGCATCCTATTAACACAGCACAAAAATTCAAGATTGCAGGTTAACAAACAAACTCTTTAGTTGTGTAATGTTAGTGTAGATTTAAAATATGTTTTGGTTCTGTTCCAAAATGGTAGCAAAACAAAGGCTTAAAGAGTTGGTCGTGGGTCGAAATGATGACGAAATCGTTCGAGGCTCGATGTCGCAGCGTCTTCCATATTGAGAACCTATTAGCTATTGACTAAGGCTGAAGCGAAACCACTTCAATTATGTTTTAAAAAACGAAATATAAGTTACCTAACTAGCTGTAGCTCATTAGAAGCTCCCCAGACTTCTATTATTAAAAAAATGTTTTACCATTTCGATTTAGCCGTTCTAAAATTTTGCGCTCAGCAATCTATTTAGTCATTCGGTAATTATACATACATTATAGAGGCATTGTATTCTAAAACTGTCCCTTAAACATTGGTTGGGTGTAGCTTTACGATTCACATTAAAAAAAATGAGTTGAGCATTAGAATACAGTCCCTTCAATTATGAAGAATGTTAAAATACCTACTAATATTTTGCTGATCGATAAAATCAGGGGAGAGTGGTTCAATGACCTTTTTGAGAGGCTGTCGAGTGTTTGAATACATATTTGGGGCATAGCCAAGGTAACCATCACGAGACGAGGGTAAAGAAACCAGAGTAGGTTTCCCCACCCTCGTCTCCTCTGTTGGACCCTTTTTATCAGGTCATGACCTCTTAACTAGGGTAAACCTGTAGACGCACGTGTCTCATATTATGTTCTTTGTTTGTTATGAGTTAGAAGGTTCTTAACTTAAACTTCTATCCGCGGCTTTGCACGCATTGAATGTAAATAAAAACTTCACAAGTTCTAGACTATATAATTATATTTTTCTTTATTATATTAGGTATATAAGTAGGTTTTTGTAAAATATGATGATAACGATATTGAAATTGCTGATCCTATGATTCCGAAGTAGGTTCCTTGGTGAAAGTTAAAAATTCTGCCTGATAATACAACATTTAGATTTAATTTATCTTCAATTTTACGCGTTACTTTCGACCACACCTTTTATTTCACTCAGATTGCATCGATTAGGTGACTCAGAGCATGACGTCAGCTTACTGCATCACCCCGCTTGGATAAACCCCTGCACCTTACTCGTCACTACATTGAGAATAATAAATAGATACTTACACCACTCTCTAGTATTAAACACGAATATCGAAGTATCAAAACAAGCCAAAGAAAGATATCGTAAAATGATCTTTAATCTTAAAAGAGTCACGTTATTCGATTTTATAATAACTTATTATTTCTGAGAGTGATTTAGTTTTTGTGTCCAGGGGGCTTACTCTGAATTTCAAAAATTTCGATTAGTCGGTTTTGATGTCGCTGTCAAATGAGAGTAAGACACCTTTTTACAAGATTTTTATTATTATTATTCTGTAGTCTGGCCTTTACCTGAGGCGACGCGACGCATAAGCCTTTCCATCTAATATGGTAATTTGTAATTTCCTCCCCCTTTTTTATTTTAATGATACATTTAGTTAGTTTTTATTTGTAAATATTATTTTTAAATTTAGTTTAAATAATAAGTGTATAATAAATTATATGGTAATGTATCCAGCGTTTTAGAAACCTTTCTTCAGAAGTCAGACCTCAATCTGATATTCTACTAATAGGAAATTTCTAAGAAAATTATATACGGTTTTTATTTTGGAAATATTTTATATGATAAGTATTAAGTTAAGTTGTATTTTATTAAATAAAGTTTTTATTTATGAGGATATTATGGTTCCTTTCAAAAAGTAATGTTTGTCAAGTTGCCTGTTCTGGCATGTTATTGGCAGCCAGTGTCAACGTGCAACATTGATAGTTATTACACGATAGTAACATTAATATCTATATAAGGTTTTGCAAGGCAAGGTAACGATTTGGCAGGATGTAACTTAAATCGGAATTAAGTTAAAATCAGGTAATGTTATTTCAATAACATACCTATTTATTTAATTTTTTGTTTATACATACAGTCAGCAAAGCAGATAAGTGTTTAAGTACTAGATTATTTCAGAAAATACTGTAATGTGTATAATATATAATACCTATATATTTTTATGAGATTTGATATGGTTATTAAATTAGAGTAATTTTTAAACATACAAAACCGCAACTTAGCTTGAATTTCGGCATTTAAGGCACATTAAAGTTGTAAAATGTGCTTAAATTATATTTTTATAATTTTTTTGTCGATTATGATATAATATTTATTCCTTTATTCTAAATCTGCGCATTATTAAAACATTACAACAATCATTAATACCTGGTGAAGAAAAATCAATAAAATATTTTGTATTTGTCAAGTTCAATTAGTTAATATTTGTGTTATTCAAAACCTTGTACGTCATTGGATCGTGATCGGACCAATATAATATATGATTATAAAATCGGCACGGTTTTATTTACTGTTTATTGCTCATTGTTTATAAAGTAACTCTTCATTTGGTCGCAAACTCATTGAGTTTCAAGGTGTCACTGGCATCATTCGTATAATTATACAATTAAAATAATTTTCACATTTACGCTCGACAAAACGGGGAACACATACGTCAATCGGTGCGCAAGTACACTTAAAATTTAACGACATGTACTCATGATAAATCAAGCGACGCACACAATAAGGAAACTTAATTTATAATATTATCAACAATTTATCTTTAAAAATACTTAGACCATCAGTTGTTCAACAAAAAAAGCTCGCGAAACGGGAATGAGTTCAGCTATAAATGCTTAATATTAATATAAATACTTATTCTAAAATTATAAGAAACATTCTTATTATTAAAATTTGCATATTGACCACGATAGACCAGTTATTGACTTTTGTAACTTGTAGTTATACCGAGGGCATTGCTCTCTGTGCAGTATCGATTTGAATTGCTCTTGTTATCTATCTTTATATCTGACGGTATCTGATGGTATCTGAGTATCTGACGGTGCTCGATTTTAGGGAACCTTTGACTCCCGATATTTATTCTCTGAATTTCACGTTGGGGTCTATAGTTTATTCATAAATTGATATTTTTTTACTTTTAAAGTTGTAATGATTATGATAGTGATTTTTAAACTGATATTAAATTTGTGAAGTGCAGAAATTGTAAAATTTGACTGTACAATTTTTTTTTTGTTTTTTTCTTGGTCTACGTCATATTCAAATTTTTACTGCGATACAGATTTCGTCGAATTTCGAGATTGTGAGGTATCAAGGAATAATATTCTGAAACTTCGCCTGAAATTGTGGGTCGTTTATAAAATATATATTATTATGTAATATTCAAGTCTTACAGTTTGAAATGACACAATTGTATTTTATACGATAAATTCTTTTGATGTTTCAAAGAATAAGATACATAGAGTACTTTATTGAATAGCCCATTAAACCATACACAGAGGTGAAGTAGATGTACAATATATTTCAACGCTTATTTACGCAGTCACGAGTGTAATAAGGGCCTAATCAATCAATAATCTATTACTGTTTTCAAGTGCAAACTGTTACATTGCACAGTGGTCGTGACAAATAAAAATCGTGGCTCGACAATACAGTGAAACCCATACAGATAATATACATTTTAATGAGACGTTTAGCATTTAAAATAATTACATTCTTGTACATAGTAAAGAACTTTATTGCTTAACATAGTATTTAGTTTAAGCAAAATAAACTACTTATTAACATTTAATTTGCGTAAAACTATTTGTACAAACCTGAGCTAGGTAGATCTTTAATGGTCTATAGTTGTCTCTATTTTATTAGTTTCTCAAACTTACATTGCGTATACAGATGTAGCAATCAATCAAACTATGTTTTTTATCTAAAGTGTTCTATTTCTAGAGAAATTCCTTTGCGCTCTTTCTATTCTTTCGTGACGTGACACAGCAAATTACTGATTTTCAGCCTGTTGGCTAAAAACGTTTAAAAAACTAGATAATAATTAGTACCTACTTGTGACAATATGGAGACAAAGCGGTTAAGAATTAAATACTTTCCGGCATTTTAATGCTTTTTTTTAACTTAAGGTTATGTTATCAACAATTTATCGTCCTTTGTCTTCAATTTAACTTGACAATACTGTATATACTCGCTTCTGCAAAAAATGTTTCCTTATATAGAGCAGATACGGGCGCGTTTATTGAGCTGTATGGCGGCATGGGCCATGTTTTAAACAGGCTTATAATATGGCTCATGGCGCCAATTCTTGTATATCTCATAAATTAAGGAAATTTACATCATTACCATACATTATATATTTTACCTTATCGTTCATGGTGATGAAAAAGAAGATGATATGATGTTAGTTTTTCTGTATCTCGTTTTATATAATTCATATTATAAATAACTTTATCGCAAAATATAGTGATTTTTAGATGGCACGCCATAGATCGAAAAATATAATTTGAAGGCATTTCTTTATTCCAGCAAATCGTCAATGTAATGTATGACCGCGAAAAGTGCCTTTATATTATGTACTTGTAAATATCGCATGAATATACTTCAAACTCATCTTTTAAAAGTAGATATAGTTTTACTCATTAAAAAAATCAAGAAGGTCCCTAAATAACGCTAGCCACACATTGTACTTACAACGAGTAGACCTGTACTTTGTCCGTAAGTGTACTCACACGAAGCAAACTGGTTGTAATCAGACAAGTATGGCTGATACAACATACTAGAGAATGTGTCGCGTCGCAAAAAGAAAAGTGAACCCGACTGGGGATATACAACTTACAACATATCACAACAAAAAACATTACATAGATAAAGTTGTACTTTATATTGGGACTTTCTCTGATTGCATCCTTGCAATCAGAGAAAGTTCCTATGGCTATTTTCTCATCATAAAAGGAAATCGATATCCTTATTAATTTCCTTTTATGATGAGTAACACCTGTTACTAAGTTATCCATTATGCTTGCGACATAAAATGATAAAATTTTAATGATGTTCACAATCCTCAGCCATGAGGGACCGACAACAGAGAGTATCATTAGAGGGGTGTTAAAAGTTTGACGTTTCTGTGTGTTTGCATATCTGTCTGCATCGTAGCTCTTATACGAGTGGACCAATTTGGATCTGTTTTTTTTTGTTTGAAAGCTGACGTGATCGATATGGTTCTTACTCTCTCATAATAATTTGCGAGTTATTTATTAACGTGAACCTTTACTTAGATATTAGAAATAATTATTGGCACAGAAAATATAATCTCTTGATATAATACAAAAGTGGCATAAAACTATAGGTTGAACCAATATAAGACTAATAGATCATACAATATTCGTTGAAATTATAGGTACTCGTAATAAGCACATTATTCATACATCCATCACGTGTATAAATGAAGATAGACCTAGGTACATCAATCTGAGTGCTTTAAATTAATAAATTATTGCAGTTCTCTTTATTATTGTGATGTGCAACGCGATCTGTATTCCTTGTCTTTTTACACAATTCTATCGATAGCTGTGATTGCTCAACCGAATCGATCGACGTCAGCGTTGCAAAGTTTACTCCGATTACTGGTATCGTAATATATTTCCTTCACAATAAACTGATAGTTATCGTGAGTACGTCTACTTCCGAAGGTCTCAGTTGCCCAAAGGGAGTACTTTCGCTTCCTCGGCGCAGTGCGCGGTTCAGTGGCTGCTTCTACACACTGGTACGACTAGTTGCCATCCATGTTTCTTATAATTGAAAAACAATTTCAAAGCGTTTGTAGCTACGAGAAAAAAGCCATTAATAATGTATATTATTATTTTCTAGTAAGAACCCGCGGTTTGCGATGTTTACACAAGTTGTTCATGGTTTTCAAAGTTCAAATATTTGTTTGCAAACTGTTATAGTATAAAGAAGTTATTTATAATACTAAACAACCTAATAAAATATTCAAATGTTAGCTCTACTATAAAGATCTTCAAACATTTAGATAGATACCAGGGCCTGATGTAGGGGGTGGTTGTTTTCATTAAATTTTTGCCCGGAGCGGCTAAGTAGTTGGACAAGACTCTGATTGAAGCTAAATACTATTAACGATGTTAATTGGTCTACGCGCGTAATCGTATGTATGATGATCGAGTCGCACGTATGCATGTCAGACCAGCCTGAGATTCCAACAGTTTATTTCATGTGGTCTGCGTATGTGACATTTAAAATATGATTGTCACTTATAATCACTTTCACTTCATACTTTAACAAACCATATGATTGTTAATTTTAGAGCATATTGCTTTACCTGCATTGTTAAAAGAAAATTATAGCTCGTTAATTTATGTCGCTTACAAAATAACTCTTATAAGATTTAATAATAAGTTTTATTTACTTATAGTTATACTTTACACACATACACACAATATATCAAACTATTATTATTCTACTTAATGAAATAGCCTATGTACCTACATTAATATAAAAAAGTAAATTAAACAAATTGCACAATTAACAGCCCGTATCAATCCATTCAGTGCACACCAAAAGGGATCCATTGTTAGAGTCAACGTAAAACACGTTAATATAAATAATAATAAATAATAAAATATTCAACATTTTTCCGTTGTAGGGATTTCCATTTATGCTATAACATGCATTGCAAAAAACACAGTGTAAATATATATCCCGAACAATATAATATTATTTTGCTAAATGACCAAGAAGAATTTAAAAAGTATAATCTTATGAGGGCTTATAATTTAACAAAACTATTCGAAAAAATTTGTGTCGGCCATTTTGCTTACAGTAAAAAACTTATTCACCAACTCGACAATGACAATCTCGTCCATGTGGCCGAGTCGGGCATATTATTATTTTATTGTGCATCTCGGCTAAATTATTACGTGGTCGCTGAAGTTGTAGCGTAGTGGATATGTTTTCGGTCGAAATGCATAAAAAATAGGTTTTTATTTTATATTATTAAATATTTCCTACACAACCACGTGGACGAGATTTTCGCGGTTGACTTGATGAATAAGTCCAGTAAAAAACCAATACAACATTTTTATGACTGGTAAATCTTAACAAAGTCGTAAAAGAAAAAATAATGAAGTACATATAAATATACATACAAACCTATCTTTACTTTCATTTTCCTTGTAACTCACCAAGTGCAAGTTACAAGTTAAAGAGCGGTTACCTTAACATCCGCAAGGTGCTCGAACAAACCGAGAAACCGGTTCGTAACATGTAGTCTGCAGGAGAACGAAATACTTATACAATAGTTATGCAAATCACATAATAATACAACTTACAATACACATATTATAACGTTATGTGTTTGTACGTAATAAAACTAAGATACGATATTACGCGCTATAACTACTTTATATTATGGCTTTGAAAATGAATAAAATAAAATGTGTCTCATGTTGTCTTAATATAATAATAATATTCTACCACATTCACACAGCGCCATCTAGTCCCAAAGTTAGCAATTACATTTGCTTATGTTATGGATACTAAACAACTGATATACTACTTAAATATATTTTTGAAATACATACATATTATAGATAAATTACACCCAGACACAGAACAGATCTTTATTCTCATCACACAAAGATGTGTCTTGGGTGGGGATCGAACCCACGACCTCCGGCTTAGCAGTCAGGGTCACTAACCACTAGACTAACAGGCCAGTCAAATCCTCAATCTTCCTCAGTATGTCGTGAGACTAAGGCACTAATCACAATTTGTTTGTTCATGAGAGGGAAAACTAGAAAATAAATAACACCTCGTCTGACTAGCTTGGTTTATTACTTTTGGGAGTAGAGATCTTAACACATTTTCCTGATTCCATGAAGACCGAAAGCATTCATTAGTTAGTTTATGTATCAGTTCTTCAGATGACATACAATTGAAATAAATGAGGAAATCGAGGAAACAACAGACACATCTACTTCGCATAGCTCAATAATTATGAAACTAGAATGATGAGTTATTGTGAAAGAGTAGCTCAAGGTAGTACATGTTGACAATTCAGTGTTGACATGATGTGTTCGTAATGAGACGCATTAATATACAGTGAGGTAATCGTGCAGTAGCCCTACAACATCAACTCTATGACAATTACTACACTGACTTACTTGTTTAAAGACTGGCCTGTTAGCCTAGTGGTTAGTGACCTTGACTGCTAAGCCGGAGGTCGTAGGTTTGATCCCCACCCAGGACAAATCTTTGTGTTTTGCATAATTGTTTGTTCTATGTCTGGGTGTAATTTAACTATAATATAATTATAAGGTATGTATTTAAAACAATTGTATTTAAATAGTTTATCAGTAATGTTTAATACCTATAAAACAAGCAAATATAATTGCTTAATTTGGGACTAGATGGTGCTGTGTGAATTTGGTAAAATATTAAAAAAACACAAACACAAAAACAGTACTTAATATTCAAATTATTTCATAAACAAAGTTACGTTATAATTTTTGATACAAATTTAAAATTAATGAAATGAAATGTAATGAAACAATCAAATAAATATGTATGTTATAAAGTTGAAGAATTTTTTATTTGGTTGAACGATATATGAGATCCTAGATCTCAATAACTACTGGTCTGACTTGAAAAAATATTTTAGCGTTGGATTTCCCATTTATCGAGGCAGGTTAGGATAGGTTAGGTTATAACATCACGTTACGGCTAAAAGGAGCTGAGCAGTGGCTAAATAAAGAACGACGGGAGCGAAGTTCGACTTCTAGTTATTTAAAAATTAATCATTTTTTATGGGAAAACTAGTTTCAAAATCCACGCTTAGAAATCCACGCTTTGTTTTTTATAGAGACTAGCCAATAGGTAATTTACCTATCTATTATCCTTGTTAACGGGTATGCTAGCTCTTATAAAAACTAACGGTTTACGATAGGTATTACACTATGCTGCATGAAGGATCGTTTAATATAGGTATGTAATTAAAAATACAAGGTAAAAACCTGTCGCATCTATCGTTTGTACATTCCTTTTATTACGTCTGTATTTTGGAATCTAAGTTTGTTGTTTTGGTTGAACGAGCTAATATCAAGAACTAGTGAACCGAATTTAAACATTTGTTTTAGTGTTGGAAAGCCAATACTTATATCGAGGAAAGCTATAGGAGATTAATGGGAGTTGAGTAGTTGCTGAGGTTGTCTAAGAAATAAGACTAAGTACCTACTCTAGTCAACAAGGAAAAAAAGCTTTTTTTTTCTTTAAAGACAACAACAACGCCCGCACTAGGGAACAAGCCCTGTGTCGCGGGGAGCTTTACAAACATGAAACTAACGGACACAAAGGAAACTTTATAATCACGCTATATTCGTTTGTCTGGGTGTAGTTGCAGTTATTTTAAATAGTGTTTTAGAGTGTTTATACATAAGAACCTCAACGTCGCAATTCAGTCTCATATTTCGTGGTTTTCAATTTTTTTTATTTAATTGGAGCTATACATATCTGAGATGACGGTGAGACCTATGTTCTGCAGTGGACGTCGCTGTTGTGATGATGATGATGACGATGATGATACATATCTGAAAAATCTAATCTTAGTTATACATCCCAAAATGCATATTTTTTCATAATTTGGTTATTTTGCAGCTCAATATCTTTTAATATTAAATCCATCAGAAAAAAAACAGAAATACGTTGCTAATTCTTAAGTTTAAAAAGTCAAAACGTATGTTTAGACCTTAAAAAAAAATCTTGGTGTTGAAGCATATAAAGAGACCTATGATTATTCAGTTATTATATCCATTTAAAAAGTTGTTCCGTTTCTCTAAACATCTGGCAATGATAATTTCAATGACCAGTTGTACACAATATTAGTATTTACACAAAAGTCTGCAGGGGTAGACTGGTACAGTTGAATAGCGAAAATACTACAGCAGCTGCCACTATGACCTTGACATATTTTCTACCCTAAGGGACCCCAGATGAGGGAAACTGGGGAAAGGAGCTCATTGCGAATATAATTTAGTTACCGTTTTCTCTTTGTCGAAATAACACGTCAAAGCAGCAGTAAAATTCATCGAATCGTTTTTTAATTAAGAATGTTACGCGCACGAGTTGTGAGACGTTTTGATGACGAAGTTTTAAAAGAAGACGAGCAAAAAGGTACAATCATATTTGAATTTTTATTAAATTAATAACAATAGCATTATTAAAAGTACTTAATATGTTTAATTACTCGTTAGTGTGTCTAGAAGTTTTGTGGCGTGGCTACTGCTGTATCATGTATAATACGTGGTTCCCACAGAACAGGGATTTAAGTGTAAAATATACTCTTTTAGGTTTCATCATAATCAGATTAAGGGACCCTGAAGGGCACACGGAATCTAAACATTCGATCGGTCAATCTAAATACCGTTGTAAGATTTTTTGAAAATTTCGATTTGTATTTTCAGAAATTTATAACAATATATTATATCTATCGAAATCCAATATCGAGTAAGTGAGTAGGGCTTCGGGATCTATAATTATTTATATTTATGAGTACCTACTTATAAGTGTGTTTGTTTGTGTAACTATGCAGTATCTATTACAAGTGCATTAAAATTGTACGTCGTCGTCGCTAATCATGCTTTTAAACTTCTTACTTATTTTTGTATTTACAAAAAAAAATGTATTTAAGTAGCAAATCAGTTGCTTAGTATCCATAACACTAGCAAATATACATACACAATATATACAATTGCATAGTAAGGGACTAGATGGCGCTGTGTTGCTTTATGAAGAAATTTTATTATATAAGTATTATATTATAATAATTAGTTTGCGTGCTAAGAGTGACTATTTAATTTTAATTATTACGTCATTATGCTGTTGCAATAAATAAATAATGAGAGTTATAATTGTTGATAGTGGTAAATTTAACACTTTTGAATTAGATTTTTAGTCAATTAGACTCGCGTACTCTTTAATCACGGAAAAAATAGTAAATATGTGTAATTATCTACTTATTTCATAAATAGTCACAACAACACGAACAAATAAAGAACGACAGGAGCGAAGCCCTGGGTAATAGCTAGTAATTTTTTAAAATGATACTTAATAAGATTATGAATATTTGTCGAAACATTTTAAACAAGACGTTGGACATAAAACTTAATAATATTTTTCTTAATAGCAGTACTCATACATACCTATCATCAAATCGATAATTAAGCAGATTGACAAAACTCATCATTAGGTAAATCTTTTTTTTTACTTAGATCACTTACGTGATCCATCTGAAAAGGCTGATTTTTTGCCTTCTGCATAACTAGTTATTTAGCATCCCATATAGAGCCAATTTGGTCTTAACAATCGACCAATTTGACCCAATATTGGACACCGACAAGCGACACAGTCGGGGTATATATACCCGGCCGGGAGAATCTTGATATCGCGATTTAATTTTTCCTGAGGCGACATCTAGGCACAAAAATGTTCAACTTTATTACAATTTATGGCTTAGGATGTCCTGCGATTGTGAAATTACGCATTTATTATTTAAATATCTTGTGATTATTGCTACATTTAATTTCATTATTTAATAAGTCAAAGTTCTATTAAGGTTTAATTAGCCAATGCCACGATTTTAAGAAGACAAAATGTCATCATTAATTATTAATTCTATCAACATAATGCTTACATGTTAAAAAGTAAATTATAATAAGAGTGATTAAATTGTGATTTAGAAAACTATGATTAATGCCAAAATTAATTAACTATAGGTATATTAAGTATATAATTTTCTTTATATTCCATGAATCCTTCCAAATAGTTAAAATATTATTTTTCTGCAAGCCATGATGTTCCTCTTTTTATGGTTCATCATCATCATCTCAGCCTATTGCAGTCCACTGCTGGACATAGGCCTCTCCCAACACGCGCCATAACACTCTATCCTCTGCCTTCCGCATCCAGTCAGACCCGGCGACCTTTTTCGGGTCATCGGTCCACCTAGCTGGAGGGCGTCCTACTCTACGTTTGCCGAGTCGCGGTCTCCACTCTAGGACACGTTTGGTCTTCAGGCATTGCGGCAGTGGCGAGGAGAAAACCCAACGTAGTTTGCCAAACCCAGCCGGATCCTGCGGTCGATTTCTTTCTCGAAGTTGTTTCTACCAAGCTGGATAACTTGTCCAAGGTAGACATACTCTTTCGACGACGAAGCCATTGAGGGTAGACTCCGCAGGCTGTTCTCAGCCTGCCTGGAGCAAGGGCGTTTCCCACAAATGTGGAAGACAGGCCGTTTGGTCCTCTTACGTAAAGGGGACCGCCCAGCCGACTCTCCGTCGTCCTATCGACCGATAGTGCTGCTGGACGAGGTCGGGAAGCTACTGGAGAGGGTGGTGGCTTCTCGCATCGTCCGGCACATGACGACGGAGGGCCCCGACCTGTCGGACAACCAGTTTGGTTTCCGCAGGGGTAGGTCCACCGTAGACGCGATCCTCAAAGTGAGGAAAATCGCGGGTGAGGCGGTGTCGCGAGGCGAGGTGGCGTTGGCGGTGTCCCTTGACATCGCCAACGCCTTCAACTCGATACCTTTCGAGTGTATTAGGGAGGCACTTCTCTATCACAGGTTGCCTCCCTACCTCTTCGTCACCGTCTCTGACTACCTGCGAGATCGCGTCGTGGTGTACCAGGGGCAGGAGGGTCGCTGCCAAAGGCGGATGTCGTGCGGTGTTCCCCAGGGGTCGGTGCTTGGACCCCTACTGTGGAACATCGCCTATGACTGGGTGCTCCGCGGCAGTAACCTTCCGGCGTGGGACTGACGTGTTACGCTGATAACACGTTGGTGACGGCCTGTGGGCGGGACTTCCGTCAGGCGCAGTTAGTCGCCACGGCGGGAGCCGCCCATGTCGTCGGTCATATAAGGCCTAACAGTGGCCCTACACAAGTCGGAAGCGCTGTGCTTTCACGGACCCCGGAGGAAGCCACCTCCCGGGGCCCAGCTCATCTTGAGCGGTGAGAGCGTAGCGGTGGGAGCGGCCATGCGCTATCTAGGTCTCATTCTGGATGGCACATGGTCGTTCAAGGAGCACTTCCGACGGCTGGTGCCGCGACTCACCAGCGCCGCCTTGGCTCTCGGCAGCCTGCTCCCCAACATAGGGGGACCGAGCGCGTCGTGTCGTCGCCTGTACGCGGGGGTCATCAGGTCGATGGCTCTCTACGGGGCTCCAGTGTGGGTGGACGCCCTGTGCGCCAAGAACGTTGCCCTTCTGCGACAACCACAGAGGGTAATGGCGCGCAGGGCAGTCAGGTGCTACCGCACCGTTTCATACGGTGCGGCCTGCGCTTTGGCGGGGGCCCCACCTTGGGAGTTGGAGGCCATCGTGCTGGCCAACGTGTACAGGCTGACGGCTGAGTTCCGCAGCCGAGGGCTAGAGCCCTCACCGGAGGAACTGCGCCACCTAAAAAAAAAAAAAAAATCGTTGAACATAATCTTGGTTTTATCCAAGTTCATGCCGAGACCAACACGTCGAGAGGCTCCATCTAGGCTGCGCAGCATTCCGCTTAACTGTTCCAGTGACTGGTGAAATCATTTGGAAGTGCTTATTTATTATTGTTCGGTCTGAAACAGGTTATACACAGTGACACAATTATTTATGCTTATGCCAAATGTTTTATAAAGACGCATTTAGTCTACAAAAAAACGCTGTGAAATAAAAATTAGTTATTATATTTGAATATTTATTAGTTTATTATACACTTATTATTTAAACTAAATTTAAAAATAATATTTACAAATAAAAACTAACTAAATGTATCATTAAAATAAAAAAGGGGGAGGAAATTACAAATTAAAATACGGCATCATAAAATTCCTCCGCATCGCTGCCATTGTCTGTGGGAAAAGTGCCCAACAGACTGGCAGCATTGCCACGCTGGATGGCAATGCTTATTCTTTGTGCAAGAAAATAGCCAGCCTGTCGGTCACGGGAAGCGTCGGACAATCGCTTTGAAAGCTCTTTAAATAGAGTGCGAGCACCTGAACCCCACGGCCCAAGTGTTTCGACTCCAAACGGCACAAATAGATAATCTCCAGCGAGGTTGGTATATTTGCGCCGCTTGGAAGTTTCAGCAGATGCAGCAGCAGCGCCGGCGGAAACTGTTGTATTTGGAAGATGAGATGGCGCAAGGGTATCGACGCAAGTCGCGTCCCACACCAATGGCCTACCCATCTTCCAAGGCAATAATGACATACCATCAGGTCTCTTACCATCGTCACGTGCCAGGCCATTTGGTTCTAAAACGGCTGGCACTCCAGCGGTGGCAAGAGCCCGACGAAGTATGTCATTGAGGTTAGCATGCCGCGAGATTCGGCCAGCACTTCTACTGCATGAGAGGCCATGGTGTCCAAGGCTCCCGACACTTTCTCCACAGCAGCAACGGTGCGGAGAGACAGATGGTGCTCCTAAGCGTAAGCAGGTAGCGAGGCGGAAACTCGTATCATCAATAAAAGTGCCTACAGTGGACGATGGAAGCGCCTGAAGCCACAGTCCCGATTCCCATTCCCCCACAGCCAGCAAACGAGCACGATCAGCAGGATTAGGGGACGAAGCAAGAAGATTGTCCCTAACCTGTCTGCATAGCGGCTCGTCCCACTGTCTCTGAGAGGAAAGGTCAGTAGGTAAAACGGCGTTGGGTACGGTCATTTTCCAAGCATTTAAGGCGTCAGTCTTACACGGCACTTCAGAATTAACTAGTGTAAATACTAGAATTTTTCTTGTTAATTCTTCCGAACCGTGGACTGAAGACAAAAATGCTGGTATACTGACGTCAGAAATTTTGCGAACGCCGACCCCACCAAAGCGAACTGGTAAAGATGCTTGGAGCCAGGCTCGATCGTTCAAGGCCACATTAAGAATTTTGCTGATAGTATCATGAATAATTTGGTCAATTTTATCTAAAAGTGGTAAATGTTTGAAAAAAGGGGATGATCTAATGGCATGTGTGAATTTAGGTACAAAAAGGCAATGACGAATAATGGTAAAAGCCGATTGAATGTTTATTTTGTTTAAACGATCTGAAACATCACAAAAATTTTGAATTTTTTCGTCTATAAAAGAATTAAAAGCGTCATCCAAAATTGGGGACCCAAGAAGGCGAAGGGACGATTTTTCTAAAATTTTTATATGAGGTGCCAAACAAAGAAATTGGGAAATAGCCGATATTTTATCATGGTCATTAATTTGGTCACTAAAATAAATTTCGCATTTGCTGGTATTCAGTTCCAGACCGATTGAAGAAAATTCTTGTTTTAATAAAGCCAAATCTTGCAATACTGTACTAACTTCACCTCCCAAGGTCCCATCATCCAAATACCAAACGTTAAATTTTGAATTAATTTTTTTAATGATGGGGTGTATTGCTAGACTGAAAATGACCGGCCCAAGAGGGTCACCTTGTTGGCAGCCTACGGCAGATTCTAAAAGGTGTTCTCTGTACAATAATTTGGAAGGGTGTCTATAGCACTGCCAAAGAAATTTGAATATTTGAGGGGTTTCTAATTTAGCTTGAGTCAACAAGGTGTCCCTATTCACCGAGTTAAAAGCGTTCTTCAAGTCAACCTTAAGGATGACCTCACCTTCACCACAGCCAAGAAACGTTTGCAGCGCATGTACGGCAGCCTCGCAACCCCCCTTTGAACCAAAACCCAATTGGAGGGGTTGAAACTTTTGTGATAGCTCATGGCTATACAGGTTGCAGCAAAGTTTGGCTGCCATACGTCTGTAAGTACACCCAATGGCAATGGGACGAATGCCACCATCTTTTTTCTTTAGGGCGCAGAGGTTAGCACCATAAAGAATGTCGATGATGCCCTCGTCCACATTGCCAGAGAGCATAAGATTCATTAGTGCCGTAAGCTCCCTCAGAAGTGCATCTCCGGCTTCCCCGGCGCCTGAACACAAGAGATCTTTCAGGTGCTGAGGTGTTAATCCGTCGAGGCCGCCAGCAGATCCCTTCTTGAAGGAGCAAACGGCATTAAAAACGTTCTTAGCTGCCACACTGAAACAATCAAAGTTAGAGTCAGGTGGATCGGGGAAAGAGAGGTCATCCTTAGGCGCAGGATGCTTGCTCTGTAGACCGGCAACTGTGTCTGGAGAGCAAGGCGCCACTACATCGCTGCTAAATAGAATACGCGATGCTCCTCGTATATCACCTTCACTCAATTTGGATTCCACATATTGAAAGATTGAATTTTGGCGACCTAATGAAAAATCTGAAGTGTTTAAACGAATTGCATTATGGCAATTATGTTTAATTTGACAAGTTAAGGATTTTTGGGGGGCCTGGACTTTGGACACATGTAGAATACGAAAAGGGAAGGTGAGTAGTTGTTCCCAAGCTGAAGTAGAGTTCTCCCGGACAACAAGATTGACACAGCGTGCCAAACTTTGGGCCACAGTGGGTCTTGCGCCGCGGGGAACTCTTTTAAGGATCGGAACTGAATTTTTTAACTTTGAAAGTTGTTGCCAAAAGGGAATTTCGCCACAGACTGCCTCGCTTGTTAATGAAAAGGTTGCGGGGCAAGAAAGTGCACCTTGGGATTTGTGTACTTTACCACAGTGCACTTTCAGACCCCGCAAACCCTTAAAAAAGCGAGGCTGGGAACAAAGAGAGCATCGCACTAGGCCATCCAGCGATGAAGAAGGTTGACTGGCACTTACCTCCGCATCGCTACCTCCACGCTGCCCATGCTGGTCTTTTAGCATATAGTATTTACAAAATATTTACAATAAAACAAAGGGATAAAAACACAAAACACAATAAAATATAACGTTTGACGTTTCCACTGCACAAACAAAAATGTCAAAATTTTCCATGGCGACGGCACGGGGAGTCGCCCAGGTACCGGGGACGCAGCGTCCTGTCACATCACGTTGTTTGGTTCATATTATTGTTTCTGAAGATTACAAACATTGGTCTGAGGTGCTTGCTAGTCCTTCTCGTGGTTCTATCTAGTCAACAAATTTTGACGCTATCTTTACGGATTATCAGAATAATAACATAAAGTTCATAATCTCGTTCAAGGTAGAATATATTAAAATCTCTTTATAGTTATATTATTTTATTCGTGTTATTGTTTCAATGAGCGCGAAGTCACTTTATGAGACAGGTTTATAGTAAAGTTTTGGCGATACAATCGAAATATTAATATTAATATTTTATATTTTATAAATTATGTTTGTACACTTTTTCTTTCTGTTAATAAAGAACTTACAAAATCAATCAAATCATGTTCCAGTGACTCTGCCACGATGACGATATCGTCGGCAAACCGAAGGTGTGAGATGTACTCGCCATTGATGTTAATGCCCCGTCCAGTCCAGTCCAGCGTCTTGAAGACGTCTTCGAGCGCGTTGGTGAAAAGCTTGGGGGATATAACATCCCCCTGCCTCACCCCTCGACGCAACTCGATAGGGTTGGTCTTTTGGTCCTGGAGCTGGACGGTCATGGTGGCGGTTTCATAAAGACATCTCAACACCTCGATATAGCGCCAATCGATACGACATCGCTGCAGAGCATCCAGAACCGCCCCGGTTTCGATGGAGTCGAAGGCTTTCTCGTAGTCCACAAACGCCATACACAGCGGCTGATTGTACTTTTATTTTTATTTTTATGGTTCCGTATCTCAAATGGTAAAAATAGAACGCGAAGAGGTATCAAGCTGAAATTAATATCAAATACTCGGTTCTGCAATTCCAAGTTAACACAATCAAAATATACAGCCGTTTATGCTCGATTTTTGTCGCATATCTTGACGATAAAAAAGTCAAAACTAAAGGGTTCTTGTTGACCTAGAATCATAGAATTTGACAAAAAGTAATATCAAGTTCCATAAGTAAAAAAAATCCGAAACCCGTGCAGTTTTATCACTGAATAGTAGTACTATATTGAAAGAGGTATAACATAATAAGCCTAAAAAAAATTAGCAAGAGTGAAAGTTTATCATGGACTGACGTTATATAAAGATGGGGCAGCTACCTTAGTTTACTTGAATATTTATTCTACTTATAGCTATCCCGTTACCTACAAATATCTTATATATCTTAGGTAAAAAAATATAAAAAAATAATTTTCTCTATAGTAAGTTATTATTTACTATTAAGGGGTCTTTATTCCTAGGGAGCCGTGTGGTGACGGGATTAAAAATACATTGTGTCACCACTCAAGGGAGGTCGTTCCCGGGATGTCGTAGGAGGTATTAAGGGAAAAAATCGCGCCATAACAACTGCGCTAGAGAAAGAAAACTCGAAATAAAACCCTGTACCAACCCGTCTGGCCAGCGTGATAACAGTAGGCCAATCACCACCTAAATTAATATGAACGGTACGAAAACACATCATCATCAGCAACCCCTTAATGTCCCACTGCTGGGCTCGGGTCTTCTCTACTCTATCTAGAGAGCTGAGAGGGTTCAGGCCATAATCCACTCAGGCTGGCCTAATGCGAGTTGGTGGATCAGACATACACTTAGAATTTCTTCTAGTGTATGTGGGTTTCTTCACTTTAGCGTGTTGTAGGTAAGGAGGAGAGTTGGCGCAGGGAGGAAAACCCTGGATAATGAAACCAATAACCCGAAATTAACTGGCTGCTATTAACTGACTGACTGGCCTGCTGGTCTAGTGGTTAGTGACCCGGACTGCTAAGCCAGAGGTCGTGGGTTCGATCCCCATCCAGGACAAATCTTTGTGTGATGAGCATAAAGGTTTGTTCTGTGTCTGGGTGTCATTTATCTATTATATGTATGTATTTACAAAAAAAATGTATTTAAGTAGTGTATCAGTTGTTTAGTACCCATAACACAAGCAAATATAATTGCTTACTTTGGGACTAGATGGCGCTGTGTGAATGTGGTAGAATATTATTATTATTAAAACATTTCGTAAAACTCCACAGGTCGGTAGCCGCCAACGCGGTGAATCCGACCCGCAACGTATCTGTGGGCGGGAATCAAGGCTTGGCCCAGCTGTTTTGCAGCTGGATGAGAGTGCGCGCACGCTTAGTTCTGTGCGCTCTAAGTCTCTAAGTCTTAGTCTCTTAAGTTCCTATCCCAATACTAATTTGCAAAACGTTAACTTCAAAACAAAGATCTTTTCATACAATGTTTCATCCCCAATTTTACCCTTCTAAAGTCACCCTTGTCAAAAATATTGATGAGGGTATTTTTTATTTTGATAGTAGTAGTACTTACCCCAAAACAAATTTGCAAATCTATAAGTTAAAAAACAAAGAAGTTTCATATATTCGTTTTTATCCCTTTTCACCCCCTTAGGGGTTGAATTTTAAAAAACCCCTCTAGTCATTAGGACAAACACACCCTCCAAATTTCAAGTCGCTACGACCAGCGGTTTAGGCTGTGCGTTGTCTATAGGTCAGTCAGTCAGTCAGGACAAAGCCTTTTATAATATGTATGGATGTATGGTTTCTGTATTAACTGCTCTAGCATTTTATTTTAAAAACTTTATTGCACAAAATACAACGTAAGTGTACAAAAGGTGTGCTTTATGCTAAAAGCATTCTCTACCAGCAAACCTTTGAGTGATGCAGAGATGAGAACAGGTAGGTGCAAAGTTAGAAGAGCGTTTGTGGGTAGATTTTGTTTCCATAAAAACCTTCCTTCTACAACATTTTGATGTCCATTCTGACCTTTGAATAATGATCGGAGGCTCCTAGGGAAAAAAATGTTAGGAAACCGTCCTAAGAATAAAGTGTACATTTTGCGTTTTGCGCGTTCTGCGTTTTGTATGTTTTGCGTTTTGCCCATTTTGCTCCAAAGGGACAAAATTGGTTACATGATACTAAAGGGAACAAAAAATTATTGGTTAAAGATCAAAGAAATAAAAGTGACTCCCACAAACTCGCAATCAGTTTCCTATAAATATGATTATTTATTATAAATACCTGAGTACACAGTGTGTACTCAGGTATTTATAATCTGTCTGGTCAGTGTATACTACACACTGACCAGACAGACCTACAAACTATACATTGTGAAAAGCATAGGAAAGCCTTTTTCCATCAGGGGAAAAACACAAATTTTATTGTCACAATAGAATTTTGATCAAGTTTATTTAACATTTCCGTATATTACGGTGTTACAGTTTAGTGCATTCTACAACTACCAAGCCGTAATACAGCTGTACACTTAAAGATACTTAGTGGTAATTTTTACAAGAACAAAATTGTTTTAGTTTCATACAATTGCAATATAGTCATGAAATTACTAGTATAGAGTCTCGTTATGTCCGGTTATGGTTTAGATTGTACTGCAAGAACACTGGAATAAAATGGTAATGTGTCGTTACTTAGTAAAAGCTTATTATATTATTTTTGAAATACCTCTGAACTGATACATAAAAAATCATATATTATTGTAACCACCTTAATATGGCATAAATCCTGAGAATAATGATATATTATACGTTGTTGTAGTCGATTTACTGTCCAAGATATGAGATAAACAGTTTTTTTCTCGTCCTGCAAAATTTACTTTTTTCTCTTACAATTTTATTCTTTGAGGGCGTGGTGCCAATAACTCGCGGTGCCAAACGGCGAAGTACCCATTCTTTGTTAGACCTAACTTAGCACAGTTTGTTGTTATCCCTATGGTAACGCCTAACTTCATCTAATACCTGGTCAAATAATTTTTGGTTTATTTCCAAGAACAAACCTGCTAATATTTTATAGTACTACTATTTAGCAAATACCTCTGCAATAGCTGTCCACCTGTGTCTTTCCCAGGACCTGATCCACTTGTCCTACTTATAAGCATTAGTCTTGCCTTGGCGATGATGTTCATCTTCTGGGACTTGTCTGTTGACATGTCTAGTGACATGACTATTCGTGGATATACCTATACTTACTTAAGTATCATAGCTGCACTTGCTTCTCCTTCTTCAGGTCTTAGGCTATATTTACGAGTATGTGAAATTTCGTAAGGTTCAGATGAGTAGGTTCGAAGATTACCCCCTACATCGAAACTCACAAACGTACCAACATTATTTATAAATTGGGAAGAAAACCTGTATTTATTTGAATGATTGCTCTTGACAATGTACAATTTTTTAAACTAAATTTAAACAATAGTGTTTCAGACAGTTAATTTATCTCTTAGCCTCATGTTAGTCGAGAGTGATGAGTAACAAATGTTCAGGTTTGTTCAAATGAAATCAACATAGGTATTTAAAAAAAAAAATTACATTGTAGCTAATTTAAAGTTCACATTTATTTAACATAGGTATAACAAATTTTAATGATCGGGTGTTCAAATGAAATTAACATATTAAAAAATATTTATTATATTTAGGTTAAGTGCTAGTCGTAGCTAAGTTAAAGTTCACATTTATTTTCAAATTCTTTTAAATTTAATTTACGAGATACATTTCAAAACAGTACAGAAGAAAAACTATAAACTTTGAATATGGGATGGAAGCAGGTCATTCGGTATCGAAAATTACCATTTTATAGCCTTTATAATGCCACTAAAACACTACAATAGAAAATGTTATTTAACAGTATTCTAATTGTACGATACCGAGATGGCTCTCTTTCCACCTGATTACAGAGCTCATCAAAAGCCAGGGGAACTGCAACCACCTCCCCACCAGTTCCACCCAAAACCGCCCTAAACAACAAATAAATTAAGAAATTAAAAAAAAATTGAAAATATAAGATTTTTAAATTATACAAGTTAAAATTACCCGTAATCCACCAGAACATCCCTCGGGTCACTGTACAGGAGAAACGGTCGATACTTGTGTCTGAAGTCGAGGCATCTCTAGGGCGAGCCTCCAAATGGGGTGTGAAGAACTTAGTTCAATTCAACCCCTTGAAGACACAAGTATGCGCGTTCACTGCGAAGAAGGACGCATTTGTTATGGTGCCTCAGTTTGAAGGAGTATCTCTCCCGTTGTCCGAAAGTATTGGGATCCTCGGCGTTAATATCTCGAACAAAGTCCAGTTTGGGAGTCATTTGGAGGACAAAGCCAAATTGGCGAGCAAAAAACTGGGTGTCCTGAACAGGGCGAAGCGGTACTTCAAACCTAAACAGCGGCTTGTGCTGTACAAAGCACAGGTTCGGCCGCATTTGGAGTACTGCTCTCACCTTTGGGCGGGAGCTCCCAAGTACCAGCTCGACCCACTTGACTCCCTCCAAAGGCGGGCTGTTCGAATCGTCGATGATCTCAATCTGACGGACAACTTGGAATCGTTAGGGCAACGGAGAGACTTTGGGTCACTCTGCGTGCTCTATCGATTGTTCCATGGGGAGTGCTCCGACGAACTCCTTGATTTGGTGCCATCGTCGCCTTTTTATCATCGCACCACTCGACGCCGCTGTAGGCTTCACCCGCACTACCTGGAGCCGATATCGTCTAGAACGGTAAGGTTTCAGCGGTCATTCCTCCCACGTACGTGCCGGCTCTGGGGTGAACTTCCTACAGCGGTGTTTCCTGAGCGCTATGACATGTCCTTCTTCAAACGAGGTTTAAAGAGAGCTATCCTCTTAAGGTAGGCAGCGGCCTGGCTGTGCCCCTGGCATTGCCAACGTCCATGAGCGGCGGTAACCACTTACCATCAGGTGGGCCGTCTGTTCGTCTGCCACTTTAGGCAATAAAAAAAAAAAAAAAAATCCAGGCAGGCATTTATGAAGACATTTTAGAACAAAAATGCATTATTCTTACCATTCCAAATGAAATCAACCTATTAAATAAATATTATTTAGGTAAAGTGCTAGTCGTAGCTAAGTAGTCAGTAGTCGTGTTAAGTAGAAGGGTAAATAATAGTTAAAATATATTTATAATGAGCAATTATTACTATATAATCTATTAATAATAAATAAAATAAAAATCATTTACTATCTGACACATGGCCCATAGTTTGTTAGTTACATTTCTTAAAACTATGTTAGTAAGTACCTAACCTAATACAAAACTCCACCATAAGCAGCCTCACCAAGCTCCCTGTAGGACGTGGAGCTTGATAAACCTACCCATAGCAGGCCCATCCCAACTCTCTGCAAATACCCTCAAGATGCTGTTGGTGCTTCCCCATACTCTGCGCATTATTGACGCTACTTTTTTACGCATGATAGCAAAATAGACAACAGTATGCGCAACATGCTAGACGCACTGCAATAAGGTGGAAGTCCCAAAAGCACCCTGAACACATTGTTATATTGTATTCGAAGGGCATTGTGTGACTTTAAGCGATGGTGGCTGAATGGATAAGGAAACGGCGTGCAAATCACGCAGTCCGAGTTCAATCCTGACCAGCAGTACCAATGTGGATTCCACTTTGTGGAATTTATATGTACTAGTCAAGTGACTTACCATCCGCTAACGGTGAAGGAAAACATCGTGAAGAAACCCACATACCCTCGAAGAAATTCTATGAGTATGTCTGATCCACCAACCCGCACTAGGTCAGCGTGAGTGGATTATGGCCTAAACCCTCTCAACTTTCTAGTAAGAGGGAGAGCAGACCCGAGCCCAGCAGTGGGACTTTAATGGATTGCTGATGATGTGTGACTTTAGGGTATGGCTAGCCCAAAGGCTGCTGGTGTAAAATGTTTGACAGTATGCCTTGAACAGTGTGTAACGGTTGCACCCGTTGCAGGCTACGTCCTGCACGACTGCACCTCTTTTGACCAACTTTTGAATCTCTTTTGATTTATTTTTAATTTACTTTTAATAATTTAAAATTCAAAATCCTAAATTAATTCAAATTCGAACCGAGTCTTCGTCGGACCACCCGTCGAAGACTAAAGGCTCACTATTATTCCGATTTCTTGTATAGTGCACGCACTTCTTGACATTTAAAATTAATACTATAACTTCATATCAGATCAGTTGTGTTTTATTGTGAGGGCCCCACGCCCTTCCCCATATATTATAGCTGGATCCTACTACCATATTCTTGCCTAGCGCCCACTGGAGGGGACGGTGGAGACGCTAGAAGTGTAATTTTAACTGGTACAGAACAACCAGCAAACCTTCGGGCCACCATGTTACCCCTCACAGCCACCGCCCTGCGTTCTCTTTCCATGTCTAAGTCATCTTTTAAGTCCTCAGTAACAATGTGTCCCAGGTATTTAAACAGAGAAACTCTTTTTAATCATTGGCCGTTGAGCTTTACAGGGGGTACATTTGCTGGGTTTTTGTTTCCCCCCTAAACACTATTAGCTCACTTTTATTAGGGTTATATTTTAACCTATGCTCTTCAGCATATAAGTATTTCACATTAAAGAAACAGAGGCTACTTAGTTTAATATTTGTCAAGATGTATAAGCAAATTATAAATAAGAACACTGTAAATATTTTCATTATTTTGTGTTTATTTCTTTTAACGGCGAATACAAATATCATGGCCCAACATTTGTTGCTAAGGATTAAGAAAAACCGAAAAACGTAATCAGACCAATCAAACAGAGCTTTATGAGATGTATTACATTTCAAAACAGTACAAAAGAAAAACTATAAACTTTGAATACTGGGTGGAAGCAGGTCATTCGGTATCGAAAATTACCATTTTATAGTTTTTATAATGCCACTAAAACATTGCAATAGAAAATGTTATTTAACAGTATCTTGATTGTACGATACCGAGACGACTCTCCTTCCACCTAAGTACCGAGCTCATTAAGAGCCCGGGGAACTGCAACCACCTCCCCTCCAGTTCCACCCAAAACCACCCTAAACAAAAAATTATATGCAGAAGAAAAACTATAAACCTTAAAAGAATACAATAATATGGCAAATCAAATTGCCGATAAATAGCTTATGACTTGTCGAAAAACCTATCGGGATCGTGATGAGCCAGGCCTGACTCATTTATATATTTATTACATTTAGGTTAAGTGCTAGTCGTAGCTAAGTTAAAGTTCACATTTATTTTCAAATTCTTTTAAATTTAAATTACGAGATGTGTTATACATTTCAAAACAGTACAAAAGAAAAACTATAAACTTTGAATACTGGGTGGAAGCAGGTCATTCGGTATCGAAAATTACCATTTTATAGTTTTTATAATGCCACTAAAACATTGCAATAGAAAATGTTATTTAACAGTATCTTAATTGTACGATACCGAGACGACTCTCCTTCCACCTAAGTACCGAGCTCATTAAGAGCCCGGGGAACTGCAACCACCTCCCCTCCAGTTCCACCCAAAACCACCCTAAACAAAAACTAATATGCAGAAGAAAAACTATAAACTTTAAGGAATACAATAATATGGCAAAACAAATTGCCGATAAATAGCTTATGACTTATCGAAAAACCTATCGGGATCGTGATGAGCCAGGCCTGACTGATTTATATATTTATTACATTTGTAGCTAAGTTAAAGTTCAGATTTATTTTAATTTTTTTTTAAATTGAAATTACGAGATGTATTATACATTTCAAAACAGTACATAAGAAAAACTATAAACTTTGAATACTGGGTGGAAGCAGGTCATTCGGTATCGAAAATTACCATTTTATAGTTTTTATAATGCCACTAAAACACTGCAAAAGAAAATGTTATTAAACAGTAAACTAATTGTACGATACCGAGACGGCTCTCCTTCCACCTTATTACCGAGCTCATCAAGAGCCCGGGGAACTGCAACCACCTCCCCACCAGTTCCACCCAAAACCACCCTAAACAAAAAATAATGTACAGAAGAAAAACTATAAACTTTAAAGAATACAATAATAAGGCAATAAAAATTGCCGATAAATAGCTTACGACTAGTCGAAGAACCTATCGGGATCGTGATGAGCCAGGCTTGACTCATTTATATATTTATTACATTTAGGTTAAGTGCTAGTCGTAGCTAAGTTAAAGTTCACATTTATTTTCAAATTCTTTTAAATTTAAATTACAAGATGTATTATACATTTCAAAACAGTACAAAAGAAAAACTATAAACTTTGAATACTGGGTGGAAGCAGGTCATTCGGTATCGAAAATTACCATTTTATAGTTTTTGTAATGCCACTAAAACATTGCAATAGAAAATGTTATTTAACAGTATCTTAATTGTACGATACCGAGACGACTCTCCTTCCACCTAAGTACCGAGCTCATTAAGAGCCCGGGGAACTGCAACCACCTCCCCTCCAGTTCCACCCAAAACCACCCTAAACAAAATATAATATGCAGAAGAAAAACTATAAACCTTAAAAGAATACAATAATATGGCAAATCAAATTGCCGATAAATAGCTTATGACTTGTCGAAAAACCTATCGGGATCGTGATGAGCCAGGCCTGACTCATTTATATATTTATTACATTTAGGTTAAGTGCTAGTCGTAGCTAAGTTAAAGTTCACATTTATTTTCAAATTCTTTTAAATTTAAATTACGAGATGTATTATACATTTCAAAACAGTACAAAAGAAAAACTATAAACTTTGAATACTGGGTGGAAGCAGGTCATTCGGTATCGAAAATTACCATTTTATAGTTTTTATAATGCCACTAAAACATTGCAATAGAAAATGTTATTTAACAGTATCTTAATTGTACGATACCGAGACGACTCTCCTTCCACCTAAGTACCGAGCTCATTAAGAGCCCGGGGAACTGCAACCACCTCCCCTCCAGTTCCACCCAAAACCACCCTAAACAAAAACTAATATGCAGAAGAAAAACTATAAACTTTAAGGAATACAATAATATGGCAAAACAAATTGCCGATAAATAGCTTATGACTTATCGAAAAACCTATCGGGATCGTGATGAGCCAGGCCTGACTGATTTATATATTTATTACATTTGTAGCTAAGTTAAAGTTCAGATTTATTTTAATTTTTTTTTAAATTGAAATTACGAGATGTATTATACATTTCAAAACAGTACATAAGAAAAACTATAAACTTTGAATACTGGGTGGAAGCAGGTCATTCGGTATCGAAAATTACCATTTTATAGTTTTTATAATGCCACTAAAACACTGCAAAAGAAAATGTTATTAAACAGTAAACTAATTGTACGATACCGAGACGGCTCTCCTTCCACCTTATTACCGAGCTCATCAAGAGCCCGGGGAACTGCAACCACCTCCCCACCAGTTCCACCCAAAACCACCCTAAACAAAAAATAATGTACAGAAGAAAAACTATAAACTTTAAAGAATACAATAATAAGGCAATAAAAATTGCCGATAAATAGCTTACGACTAGTCGAAGAACCTATCGGGATCGTGATGAGCCAGGCTTGACTCATTTATATATTTATTACATTTAGGTTAAGTGCTAGTCGTAGCTAAGTTAAAGTTCACATTTATTTTCAAATTCTTTTAAATTTAAATTACAAGATGTATTATACATTTCAAAACAGTACAAAAGAAAAACTATAAACTTTGAATACTGGGTGGAAGCAGGTCATTCGGTATCGAAAATTACCATTTTATAGTTTTTGTAATGCCACTAAAACATTGCAATAGAAAATGTTATTTAACAGTATCTTAATTGTACGATACCGAGACGACTCTCCTTCCACCTAAGTACCGAGCTTATTAAGAGCCCGGGGAACTGCAACCACCTCCCCTCCAGTTCCACCCAAAACCACCCTAAACAAAAACTAATATGCAGAAGAAAAACTATAAACTTTAAGGAATACAATAATATGGCAAAACAAATTGCCGATAAATAGCTTATGACTTATCGAAAAACCTATCGGGATCGTGATGAGCCAGGCCTGACTCATTTATATATTTATTACATTTGTAGCTAAGTTAAAGTTCACATTTATTTTCAATTTTTTTTAAATTGAAATTACGAGATGTATTATACATTTCAAAACAGTACAGAAGAAAAACTATAAACTTTGAATACTGGGTGGAAGCAGGTCATTCGGTATCGAAAATTACCATTTTATAGTTTTTATAATGCCACTAAAACACTGCAAAAGAAAATGTTATTAAACAGTAAACTAATTGTACGATACCGAGACGGCTCTCCTTCCACCTTATTACCGAGCTCATCAAGAGCCCGGGGAACTGCAACCACCTCCCCACCAGTTCCACCCAAAACCACCCTAAACAAAAAATAATGTACAGAAGAAAACTATAAACTTTAAAGAATACAATAATAAGGCAATAAAAATTGCCGATAAATAGCTTACGACTAGTCGAAGAACCTATCTAATTTATATATATCTTATTTATTCTATATCTTAGGTATTATTATTCTATTTTATATCTTCTCTTCTTTTATTCTTGTCCCGATGTCCGCGCTGCTAGCCCAGCCGGTGCAGCTCATAGCGACGAGCAGCTTATCTGAAATACAGCAAATCAAAATTGTAGTATTAATATATATTTCATTTATTTGTATAACTTAAGTACCTGCCTACTAAGGCATTGTAAATAAAATATATTCTAACAGTTCTTCTGATAGGTAGGTACTAGGTACCTACTATGAAAGCAGAGTTAATGCAAATAATTGTTCTTTCTTGTAATTTTAATAAGTGCTGCAATTTTAAATTCCATAAATTGAAGTCCAGATGATTTGCGGTGTTGGTAATTTTATGTAAATAAATTTGCCTAATTCTCTCGTTACGTTTATTTATGCACCTACTTCATTCATTTATCTGCATCACTCTATGGTTGACTGGTAGAAAAAAGATCCGAGACGACTCTCCTTCCACCTGATTGACCAATGTATGGAATTATTTCTGCAATAAATGAATTATTATTATTATTAAGTCCGTCTGTAAAATATTTTTTTGTATGAAGTTATAAATAAATAAATAATAAATTGTTTAACTTTCAATAATAAAGTGTAATAAGATATGCTAAAATACTCACATGTGTTTTGTTAGAGGGGGTACGGCTGCGGGAACTTTGAGTGCGGTGCAAGACGCTGCCACATCGTTTTGGCCCCATCGGCCATCAGTTCTGCGTGATATGTGCTCTGCCCACTGCCATTTTAACTTTCTTATCCGGTGGGCAATGTCGGTAACTCTGGTTCTTCTGCGGATCTTCTCATTTTTGATTCGATCACGCAGAGAGACTCCGAGCATTACCCTCTCCATAGCTCGTTGAGCTACTCTGAGCTTGTTTCATCATCATCATCATAATCTCAGCCTATTGCAGTCCACTGCTGGACATAGGCCTCTCCCAACACGCGCCATAACACTCGATCCTCCGCCTTCCGCATCCAGTCAGACCCGGCGACCTTTTTCAGCTTGTTTATAAGGCCCATATTTAGAGACCACGTTCCAGTGCCATATGTCATCGCTGGTACTTTAGGAATTGTATGTATTATTAAATTTGCCTAATTCTCTCGTTACGTTTATTTATGCACCTACTTCATTCATTTATCTGCATCACTCTATGGTTGACTGGTAGAAAATGCCTAAAGGCATTAATTGTACGATACCGAGACGACTCTCCTTCCACCTGATTCACCAATGTATAGAATTATTTCTGCAATAAACGAATTATTATTATTATTAAGTCCGCCTGTAAAATATTTTTTTGTATGAAGTTATAAATAAATAAATTATAAATTGTTTAACTTTCAATAACAAAGTGTAACAAGATATGCTAAAATACTTACATGTGTTTGTTAGAGGGGGTACGGCTGCGGGAACTTTGAGTGCGGTGCAAGACGCTGCCACATCGTTGACAAGCTCCCCAGATGATGGCCACCAAATCCGAAAAGCATGAAATGACAACGTATTTATTAATAATATGAATACTGCTAATATGAATACTAATATGAAGCAGGTCATTCGGTATCGAAAATTACTATTTTAAATAATAATAATATTCTACCACATTCACACAGCGCCATCTAGTCCCAAAGTAAGCAATTATATTTGCTTGTGTTATGGGTACTAAACAACTGATATACTACTTAAATATATTTTTTTTTTTGGTATATACATACATATTATAGATAAATTACACCCAGACACAGAACAAACCTTTATGCTTATCACACAAAGATTTGTCCTGGGTGGGGATCGAACCCACGACCTCCGGCTTAGCGGTCAGGGTCACTAACCACTAGACCAACAGGCCAGTCATATATAAAGTGTTTAAAGTGCCACTAAAACACTGCAATACCAACAACATCCACACTAGTTCCATCCAAAACCACCCTAAACAAAAAATAATTAAGAAATTAAAAACAAAAGAAAAATAAATCAAGAAATTTGAAAAAAGAATAGAAAAATAATATAAGAATCAAATTTTTAAAACGTACAAGTTAAAATGAATTATTCTTACCATTTGTCATCCCGGCAAGCTGTTATAAAGAGTAAATTACACAAATTCATAGTAAACGGTACTCGGTGGATCAAAAATTATGTAGAAAAGAAAATAAAAAAGTGGCTTTAGCCATACGTACCTTCCTCTTCTATGGCAGCTTTAAAACACAAATTATACAAGGCAACGTGAGTTCAGCGCTTGATTCTTGCTGGAGTGTTACTCAGAGCTTGTTTCATCATCATCTCAGCCTATTGCAGTCCACTGCTGGACATAGGCCTCTCCCAACACGCGCCATAACATTCGATCCTCCGCCTTCCGCATCCAGTCAGACCCGGCGACCTTTTTCAGCTTGTTTATAAGGCCCATATTTAGAGACCACGTTTCAGTGCCATATGTCATCGCTGGTAACAACACACATTGATCGAATAGTTTCGATTTGAGGCACTGAGGTATTCCGGGCGAGAAAATGTTTCGCAGTTTTCCGAACGCTGCCCAGCCTAGTTGGATTCGGCGATTGACCTCTGCCTTAAAGTTGGACCTACCTAGCTGGACTTTTTGTCCCAGGTACACGTATGAGTCAATAACTTCAAGAACCGCTGAACTCACTAAAGCGTAAATTACACAAATTCATAATAAACAGTACTCGTTGGATCGAAAATTATGTAGAAATGAAAATAAAAAAGTGGCTTTAGCCATACGTACCTTCCTCTTCTATGGCAGCTTTAAAACACAAATTATACAAGGCAACGTGAGTTCAGCGCTTGATTCTTGCTGGAGTGTTACTGAATTAGATAATATAGTATTATAAGTGAATTTATACAATTATTGAAATATTCATGCTCGCTGAACTCACTGCACCTTCACCAACATATTTTATGACATGACTATTGTATTGAACACGTAAACTTCTTTAGCCCCACCTGTACTAAAAGATACACCCACTTACTACCTGTGTCCACAGCGTCATCATCACCATCTTCTCTTCGTGACTGCCCTTTCATTCTAAAAAATCCAAAATATAAATGAATAAATGCAACATTAGAATGAAATTTCAAAAAAAATTACAGTCTGACACAACTTTCTGTGCACTAATAACATCACAAGAAGGGTGTTACTGTCCTTCAAATGCTGTCAAAAATGACAATAAAACAGTAGGAACACACATAGTTCCACTATGTACCACTGAACAGCTATTTGTGTCAAACTGTAAAAGAAATACCTACAAACTAGTAGTCAATAACTATGTTACATACATACATTATAATTTTACCATAATTTATTTTTACTAAATGTTTTCGAAAATCTTTAAATACGTGTTTTTCCCCCAAATGTAAAGTCGAGGCGGGCATAAATAAATTATTCCACTAAAATTGTGGTCTTAATGTGTGTATGTAACTGTAATTAAAACATAAACATCTAGGCATATCAAACAAAAACAGAACGAGTTTTCCTCTAGGTTCCCTTTTCAGGCTCGTGTTTCTACTGCGATTCATGATAAAATTTTGATTTATTAATATTATTATTTTGTTTAATATCTGTAGATGTATTCTTAGTAGTCGCTTATTCTAATGGTATCAGTGAATTCCTAAGCTCAGTTAAGGCAAGCACTGTTGTGCTTTTGCCTTAAGGAACACATAGGGGACAAATTACTAAAGACTCTATTCAGTATAGAAGGCCCTAAGGTTGTGGTTCCTAACCGGTTTCAAACAAAGAAGAATTTTTAGTTAACATGGATTAAAACTATATTATTAGTTTTGGTCAGACTTTACTTTACGCTTACAAAAATCTTACTTTTACATACATCACTAAACTTGTAAAACTATTTAATATCTTAATCTTTATTAAATGAGAAAATCTCAACTAAAGGATCGCCTGCTTTTAAATTATTGGGGTAAATGTAAACTATTGAGGATAGATTACATTTATGAGCCTCTAAGGCTTTAACTATTTCAGACAAATAAACTACCTTTTGAACAAAACTATAACATTACACAAAACTATAATATAGTATTCATTTAGATTTAGTTTTAAATATATAATTTTGTTCGGTTGGGAAACGTATGGCTTAAGGACTTCTATACTCTCAAAATCCCTACCTGGGGCCTACACGGCTTACAAAAAAGTCAGACACGGCCCTAATCCACTTCCACCCTATAACTACTACACTTACTTAACTAGGTACTTATCAACTAACAGTGTGCGTCTTGAGTGACGACACACCGCGTATGGCGAATTCCGTAACACTCCGGACAATTTCAAATGTGTCAAACATTTGTTAAGTGCCTGCGCCTTGCGTCGTCATTCAGGACGCACAGACACAGTATGTAAACACATTCGCAAAGCGCCATAGAGGACACCTTAGCCTAAGAAAACACGTTCGCTCAAGGCAAAAAAATAATTAAACTCGAATCCTGTTTTTCCAGATGGTTCCACGGCGTGATGTCAGCGAAGGAGGCTGAACACTTGATCATGGAGAAGGGCAAGAATGGCTCGTTCCTAGTCCGAGAGTCGCAGGCGCACCCCGGGGAATTCGTGCTCTCTGTGCGAGTACGGGGCAGAGTCAGCCATGTGATGATAAGAAGACAGGTCAGATATAATATAAGCATTTACATTATTTCGATTTCCAAAAAAAATTATTAGCTATTGCCCGAAGCCCCGCCCGCACGTATTTCGATATCCGTGACAGCAAAAGTTTTCTGTTAGAAATGAGATCGAAACTTCCTGCCACTGGAATTATAAATTTATCCTAAACAACTCCAGAGTCCAAGAACAATAATGTTCTAGGTATGTCCGTTGCTAAGATTTTGTACCCTCTCGCTGGTCATCATCAGATCCTGAACGTATCGGATGTCGGAATTACACGTTAAACCTACTAACTATGTATTTAATTCCAAGAAGAAATATTCTAAGTGTTTCCGTTGCTTAGATGCCGTATCACCATTCATATTAAAATTTAACATAATTATTCAATTTTAATATGAATGGTGAAACAGGACAACCTTGTCTACGTCCCTGTCAAATCTTTGTTGTTAAGTTTTCTTTCCCAGCGTTTCAGCGTGTGTAGTCTACTATAATATCGTAAAATACTTCCAAAATCAATTTATATTTGAAAAATAAAGAATGCCACAGTCTAGTTAATTAGGAACTATTTAGGATGAAGAAAAACCTAATGTGTAAAAAGACAAATCACTATTTTCATTATATATTTATTTTTTTAAAATAAAATATATAATTACTTAACATTTTTTACCAAAACAATAAAACTAAGAGTAAATTATAACTCAAGTCCTCTAAAATGGTATTGCCAAAGGAAGGTATAAAAAATCGTACCTATCAAAAATATACTATATAGTTTATGTATTACAAAACTAAATTACAAGATAATAAAAAAAAATTAAAAATGTACCTACAATAAAAGGGCAAAACTTTTTTACGACCTAATCAAACAGCAGAAGCGTTGAACACATCCTAAAAACCACTAACTTTGACACATAACAGCTAATAAAAACAATAGAATTATGGCACAATAACTGTAGGGAACAGTATATTTTTAGAACTTTGTAAAATACTTGAAAATACAAAAATTATCTTTAAATAATAATACAAAGCTTTTGATATGGCGTATTTACAACCCACATCATAAAATCATGTATACCTACTGATATCATCATCATCATCATGTCATGCCTTAACGTCCGAATGCTGGGCACAGGTCTTCTCCAAAGATTGTGGATACTACTGATATACTTTCATCTACTATAGCTGATCTTATAAATTCTTTGGCGAAAAATATTCAGAAACATTAAAATACTCCATAGTAAAGCCCATTCACAAAAATATAATAAAATTTAAAAAATGTATGTCCATAATATCCAATAAAGTTTTTAAAGAGGCTAAGAATTAACCAAAAAACCACGAGGCAAGACGTGAACCGCTGTAGAATATTATCCCCACCCAGGACAAATCTTTGTGTGATGAGCATGATTGTTTGTTCTGTGTCTGGGTGTAATTTATCTATAATATGTATGTAATTACAAAAAAAAATATTTAAGTATCAGTTGTTTAGTACCCATAACACAAGCAAATAAATATAATTGCTTACTTACGGACTAGATAACACTGTGTGAATGTGGTAGAATATTGTTATTATTATATTATAATAGTCCGAGTAGTGACGGATTAAGAATACATAATATCACTAACCCATCTTAACCCGTGGGTGTCGTAAAAGGTGACTACGGGAGTAACCTTATGCAGACAAGAGCACTGTGAGAAAAGGAAAATACGAAACAAAACCTATACCAACCCCTCTGGCCAGCGTGGTATAGTAGGCTAAACTCCCTCCACATTCTCTGGAGGAGACTCGTACCCAGTAGTAGGATGTTTATGGATTGACATGATGAAATATTGTAATTGGTAATTTGTAAAGGTGGGCTCATTACTACTAATGACATAAACACAGCTTCAAATCTTTCGAAAATAATAATATCAATTCTCCTATAATGTATCATAAGATCAATCCTCTACTCTATATTCAGAGGAAAAGCCGGTAGAGTTTAGGCGATAATCCACAGACGCTTATCCAATGCTTGTTGGTAGATCAGACACACCCATATTGTTACAAGAATATGTGAGTTTTCTCACAATACTTACATTGCACCGTCAACAGAGGATAAGGCACACGAATAGCCTACATAATGCAATATGTATATCATGAATTATTCACTTGCATATATTGCAAAAAAACAAAACGTTTTACATAGGTTTGGTTCTTTGTCAATGTACATTGACAAAGAAAGCGTATAAACGGTGGCGACGCCATTTTGAATAACCTACTGCGCAATCTCCAAATTTTGTTAAGACAAAAGTGTTAGTCCTTTATCTATACATTCACCTATGTTCACAAAAAAACTATAATCTTTTAACGTTTAATCATTTAAACAGACGAATATCAGTAATTGATATTTATTGAACAAAATCAATAAGGTTATGTACCTTTAAGGAAATATATAACTACCTTACAACAAAATGGCAAACCTGCACATGCGTACAAATTCATTCATACAGCGCCATCTAGTCCCAAATTAAGCAATTATATTTACTTGTGTTATGGGTACTAAACAACTGATATACTACTTAAATACATTTTTTTTTTGTAAATACATACATATTATAGATAAATTACAAAATGATGGCGACGCCATTTTGTTAAGACTAAAGTCAGTAATTGATATTGATTGAATTAATTGAACAAAATCAATACGGTTATGTGATCATCATCATCATCAGCAACCCATTAAGGCCCACTGCTGGGATCGGGTCTCCTCTCCTCTAACTAGAGAGCTGAGAGGGTATATACTTACGGTTATGTACCCATATGAAAATATCTAACTACCTAAACAAAATGGCAAAACACTAAAAAAATGTAATGTTAATACTAAAAATCCTCATCTATTATTGTTAGGAGATCCCTGCTCATTATCCTGATGAGGCTTCCACCTTGGAAAGTACTTGCAAGCGCCACAGGGAAAACGCCCCTTTGATGCGTAATAACACACACGAAATAAATTAAATAAAATCTTAAGAAAGGTTTACTCTACACAATACAATATTTGTAAGTAGTATTAGTTTACTAATAGTAGACCTACCAGATAATGCACCAAACCCAGGGTGACCCGGGGACGTGAATATCGTCCGGACTCTTTCGCGGTACTGAGAGTATGAGGACTGAGTAATCGATAGCGGGTGGGGGGGATATATCTGGGTCATCTGGAAAGTTCTACGCCTAAGACAGCGACTACGCATGCGTTCAAAGACAATTGAAGGATTATTATTGAAAAATATTTTCAATTTTATTGAAAAAGTATTTTCAAAAGTTAAATAATTTTATTTTAAAATAATCTTAAAATATTTAAATACCTATATGAAGAGTAATACATTATTTGTATTAGCGAAATTCACAGTTACCGACTTCCTATCCTATGACTGAGTATCGGTAAATTTGTCTAGTTCAACAGGTCTAAAAATATAAGGGCTCAATCGACAATATTTTATTTACGTATGGCATAATGGGTTAATAAAAAATGGTGGTAAATCGAGTTTCGAAACAGGAATAATTTGAATTGGATAAAAAAAGTAGTTGTAAATTATGGAAAATTGACTGAAATGGATTGTAGTTATTTAAAATTGCATTTCGAGAAGTTCAAACAATATTTTTAATCTAACAGGAACTAAACGAATGTTAATATCCCATTTTAGTTTGTGTCTGGTGACACGACCCCGCGATTAAGTATGTACATATTATTTGATAGTTTAAATGTGGCATAGATAACTGTATTGTGAGGTTACTTTGGCACACAACAGACAGGATTTTTTCATGTATTCTGTGGTTTGGCACGTGTATCGAACTATCGAATATTGGTGTGCAAGTACCAGGAGAGCAGACATTTGTAGGAGGTGGGTGGGAGCAATGACGTACAGTATACGATTGTGTGCGACTGTTCGTGTGTTTGTACATTCAATAAAACTACAAGCATGGAAAGCTATCGGGAACGTGAAAATATGTTATGTAAATATGTTTTTGACTGTCACCGTGGCGCAGTGGTTAAGGTGGTCGCCTCGCCACTACATCGCCGTGCTGGGTGACGTGGGTTCGATTCCCACACGAGACAAATATTTGTGTGATTCATAGATATTTGTTTCTAGTCTGGGTGTACTTTGTGTCCGTTAGTTTCATGTTTGTAAAGCTCCCCGCGACACAGGGCTTGTTCCCTAGTGCGGGCGTTGTCTTTTCAAATATAAGATGTTGGGATTTTTAAGGAAAATGTATGGAACGTTCTCTGAATTCGTCAGCTAAACTCCAATTAGTTATTATTTTATCAGAACTAGCTAAGTATATACTCGAACTTAATTAATATTATCATAATCATAGTGATTCAATATTTTGTAAATGATAGGTTTGTTTCTTAGGTCTTTAACATGGTACGCTACCAAAGTAATTATTTTTGTACTAATCAATCAATCAATAATTTATTTGTTTAACATGAGTATTACATAATTATACAGATAAGTTATGCAGGATGTACAGTAAAATATAGTAGTTTCATCATGATTGGCCTTTTCAGCATACAAAATAATATTTCAATAATATGTTTCATTACAATTTCATATATTAAAAATTAGAGGTACATTGTTTATGAGTAATGTCAATATCTAATAAATTAAAATAATAATAATAATGAGCACTAAAAAAAAAAAATTTCTGTACAATTCTTAATGAGAAATAGCTTTAACCCTTATATTAGAATTTCAGTCTTCAAAGGAGTTCCTAGTCGGCCTTATTTATCATATTTTTTTTTGTTTTGCTACTTTTAAATTGTCTTCGCGCCTGAATTGTGTGTAGGATTACTTTTCACAAAAATATGAGTCTTATGAGTCTTATTAAAGACCTAAGAATAATTGTGGATGGTACTGTTAATTCTTATTATTATTAAGAGGGTAATTTTTTCCATCATCAGATAAGTCGCTTGATAATTACCTAACAAATAACGTTATCGCTAATGCGAATTTTCAGTGTTTCAACATGCAAAATTGTCAGGACTTGAGCGTTAAGTGGGTTTTCCTCGCCAACTTCACTCTGTTAACCTGTGCAAGAGATGCACTGATACAATTTTCTGCATGTTGGAAAGAAACAATGCTCATTTTTGACGTATTCATCCTGTTAACGTATGTGTGAGGTGCACAGCCAATAAATGAGCAGATAACTTTATTCTATTGGTACTTAAGTTTATTATATAAATGACCATTTAAAAAATCAAATCTCGCTTTTTTTGAGGCTAATATTAAGGATTGACAAATTGACCAATAATATCAGCCAATTTTCAATGTATGTCAAAGTGTTAGGTATATATTTCAGATTCAAAATAAAAATACTTACATGTATTTTTTTTAATTATTCACATTATTATTGGTAAAACGGATAGTATTGTCGTCGGTACATATCGAATTCGTAACCTTGTATAAAATTCCGTAAAATTGCTTAGAGCTAACCGAAATTTTGTAAAAAAAAATTGTTTTAAGATAAAAAAATAAAAGTATATATAAAAGTAGTATATATTCCAGGTTTTATGCAACGGAGGTGTCATGGGTCACCCATCGTGAGGATCTAAATGTACCTGTGCTGGTTAGGCTAACCAAACTAAGTTTGTTTGTTCCTCCTAGTTAGTAACTGATGTAAAACCATCAACTCGCAGTAATTAGGATATCTTTTTTTTACCCTTGACGAGATAGTATGGTGGCGACAGGAATGCTAAAAATGATGCTTATCATTCTTAATTATGCATACTTGGTTATAGTAGTATGGTTATAGTTATCACAGTGGAATTTTTTTTATTGAAATGTCCCTGTATTTTGAACATTCAGGCCAACCGTCCAACTTTATATCAGGTGTTTATGTACAATAAAATATTTTTACATTAGTTTATACTTCATTATGCCACCACCACCCTTGGCCCAACATTAGCCAATATCACAGAGTGATCGAATTCCAATTATAAATTTACACAAAATGATGGTAGTTCAGTAAATTACATATATTGATTTGGCCAATGTTGATTAAATATTGGCATAGATTGACCCAACGTATGATTCGTCGTTTTTTTTTTTTTTAAGTTCTCCAGAGTGTCAAAACTTTGCAAGGATTCATCGCTGTTAATCCTGGCTTACAGGAGTGGCAGTGGTGGATATGAGGGTAGGACTTCTGTGAGTCAATTGTTATTGTCAGTTGTAAAAAAGCATGCCACGGATTGCAATATTATTATGATGATCATATAATCCACTAGCACTCTCTTATTACTGTATGATGCAAACTGATTTGTATTCCCCCTGGTTTTGTCTTATCTTATTGAATCATTTGTAAAGTGGCAGTTTTATTTTTTCAAGTCGGTATAATTATTTAGATAAACTTATATTTGTTTAATTTATTTAGTAAGACTAACTCGTCGTTTAGTGAACGAAGCGGAAAAATTTAATTTTTATCTAAATATTGAAGCGAATAATTTTTGATTCACCGTTATTTCTAATTTCGAACAAGGATAAAGGGAATCGTTTATTTTTTTCAACCACAGAAACATAAGGTCACGGTAAATGCCTGTGAGTCAAGTTAATTGCAGAGGTTCCGTTTCGATGAATAAATAGCCGTGTGCAACTCTCCTTTGGTAAAATTCCACATTTTATTTTCCTCTGAGGGAATTCCCAAAACTCGTGTGTGAGTGATGATATTCGAGCCGGGATCGTGACGACCCGGACCTGACTCATTCGTAACAGTTTACATAATTAAAGTTCAACGATTGCAAGTGATATAATAATATGCAGTATTAAATTAAATTAATGTGTAAAATAGTACAAGATCCCATTAAACAATATATACCCTCATCTGTTATTTATTAGTGATAAGAATTAAATGATAGATAATATTCACATTGACTTATTGCAAATAGGTTGCCTCTTAGACCAAAAAACACACATCTATTATTTGTCTTACCAATACTTTTTCGTGTGAAATAATTTCTGTCTGGCTTGTATTTTTTTGTATCTCGGCAGTGGCAAACAGACGTATGGCCCGCCTGATGGTAAGCGGTATACAAATTAACACATTTTATTACATATGCCAATATATAATAAAATGTCGTTAATTTGTATATAATCCTCTTAATGGTTGTAGTAAGAGCTGTTATTGCACGACAAGTGGACAGATTACATTTTAAAATTTTCATCATGTATATTATCCACCAACCCGCACTAGGCAAGGCCAGGCCAGGCCAGCGTGAGTGGATTATGGCCAAAAAACCCTCTCAGCTCTGTATTAAGAGTAGAGGAGACCCGGGCCCAGCAGTGGGACTTAATGGGTTGTGATGACGATGATATTATCCACAATACCCCAGTGTTTGAAGACAAAGTCTTCAACCAATGTGTGTTGCCAGTGATGACTTACGGTACTGAGACGTGGCCGCTAACTGTGGGCCTTATTAGAAAGCTCACTGTCGCTCAGCAAGCCATGGAAAGAGCTATGCTCGGAGTTTCCCTGCGTGATCGAATCAGAAATGAGGAGATCCACAGGAGAACTAAAGTTGTCGACATAGCTCACCGAATCGCATCGCTAAAGTGATGGGCAGGGCACATAGCTCGTAGAACTGATGGCCGATGGGGGAAAAAGGTTCTCGAGTGGTGGCCACGTATTGGAAGGCGCAGCGTGGGACGGCCCCCCACCAGATGGACGGACGATCTGGTCAGGGTGGCGGGCGGCTGTTGGTTGCAAGCGGCACAGGACCGTTCGCTGAGGCGTAAAGGCCTATGTTCAGCAGTGGACGTCGTTGGGCTGATATGATGATGATGAAGATGATATTATCACTATACATGATGAAAACAACAAGTTCAACAGTGGACATCATTGGGCTGATATGATATGATGATGATATTATCACTAAAAATAATTTAAATATTTAAGCACGTAGACCTGTCCCTGCAGTAGAACGTTTATGGGTTGGAATTATCATGAAACAGGTATACCTACACTGGGATTTTTAAATATTCTCGTCTACCTAGTATCTAAAGTCCAACTCGGTTATTATAATTATTATTATATAATTATATCTATAACATTTTCATTATTGATAATAACAGAAGTAAAGTAAAATCCTTTCCTAAAGTTCACTGGTATTGATTTGGAAGATTTGTTCTTCGGTACATAATATTTAAGTTTTTCTAATGGGTATAACAATATAAGTCTATCCAACTTGCAATAGCTAACAATATTATGATGTTACTGTACATCTCTTTTGGAACGTGCTGTTGTTTGTACCTGCTTATTATTCTGTTCAACGTTATGGAGAGCTTTTTAGTTTTCTTTGTGTTTTGTGTCAGCTCGATTAGTCCCACCATAAAAGGCCACAGTGTTAATCAATTATACGACACGTAATCCTAACGATAACTGTTTGTAATGAGCAAAAAATATTTAAAGACGACCGAGGACTGACTTTTTTGCGATGTCACTGACAAGCAGTCTTTAATAAAATAAAATAATAAAATTGGGATTGGATCCCACCCACACACAGAACCACAAAAACGCTACATAACCTCCACGGTATAGTGTTAGGTATTGTTTTTGCAAATAGTTAGGTATATTTAATTATGTTATTATTTTTATTAAGACACGCTATCATTAAGTGATTTATAAGAGTGTCCGGTTTATTATAAACATGTTGTTAAATTAACGAGAATGGATGGCGTGGTGGCTATAATCTTTTATACATTTACTGCAAAAGTAAATTACCTAGTTTTTTTCTTACATCTTCACGTCCTAGCTAATGAAGGTAAATTTTAAAATTATCAGTGTTGACCTGGACTTTGCAATTTGAAATATAGAGCAATAAAAGAAGAAGCAGAGACGAGTCAAAAAAAGAGAACAAGTGTGGTCACGTGTCAGACGCGTCCCGTGTCAGACATTATAATATTTTTCTATATAATGAGTAGAGGAGACGTGGAAGACCGACCTTTATTCATATATGATAGCTTGTCATAAAAAATAATTTTAACAACAACAATCTTTTGATAACAGAACAAAAAATTTGTTGATAGATTTTAACTTGGATATTATCATACCTTAGTTAACTAGTCTACTTTAATATCTGATCATGGCAAGCTACAAGCTGGTATGAAGAGGTCTTCATACCAGCTTGCAGCAGGTACCGACCTAAATCAATATACGCAACAAAATACACCTACATATATGCCGTTAAGTTAACGAATGTTTTTCCCTTTTATTGTATACTTAGATACCTATTAAGATTGGTATAAAATTATATTGGTATTGGATTAATAAAAATTGGTAATTAATAAAAATTTAATTACGAATAAATCGAATAGGTTAACGACCCCAGAAGTCTGCCAGGCACCAGTGCTCAGCCTCCTCTTTAAACGTACAGGAATAACCTGCTAAGGCAGTGAACCCAATCAAAATACGATCAATAATTTGGTGCTACGACTTATCTATCATTGATGAATTCCTAAATGTGCATGAAAGATTGCGAGAAAAAGGTGTCAATTTCAGTGTAGTCAGCTGATCAGATAGCATGCGTGTTGCGCGCCATTTTTTTCATAACGTTACAATATTATTTTTTTTTTATAAATAATTAGTGAACAATCTTTATTTCATATGACTGGTGTATTTATTTTTTGATTATGTCATTATAATTATGTTTTTCTATGTATAATATATAATTATGTATTTAGAAATATTATATAAATATTTATCCGTTGTCTCTAGATCCAAATAAAAATAAAGTTTCATCTTGTTATCAGACGGGCGATGGTCGATCCTCTACGTCTCTTACTAATAGAAATTGACAACACTTATCTGGCAACTTCTATGCGGCCACTTTACGGTACATATAAATTGGTTAATAAAGACTGTATAAAAAATTTTTTTGTCTGACACGGCACTTGTCTGTCACGTGTTATTGCTATGGATAAAAAGCTTTACGCTGGCTTCTTCGCCCACGTGGTATGTTGGTAAAAGTAGCCTATCAGACACCAGGTCCTAGAATACGTAGAAATGTGGAATTTCACGAGACTCTTAGACTGGGTAAGGTGTGAAAATGTAAAATAAAAGAGAGTCATTTTCGCAGTTATAATATCTACGATTAGTTGTATATTCATCTCTTTTCTCTCCTCCTCTCCGCTTTAGTGTGTGTTAGTAAAAAAAAATGATTGCTACAAATATTTACAACTTTCGCATTTCCAATATTAATATCTATAGATGTTATATGTACATATTTATCAAGGTCTATATAATGATGTTTGCGGTCCAAGCCAGGGTCGATAAGAGACAGAGTACCTACTTGAAGCGTGCTCAACACACACACAGGTTCAATCAATTTATTTACCGGAACTGTTAACAAAACATAACTAATAATATGTGTTTACTTAACCGTCTGCGTCTTTCTATTTTCTGACTACAATGTTTTGTAGTATGACATATATTTACAATTCAATTTATTCATTTCGTTAATTTAGATTTGACTTAGCCCAACTTTTAGGCTGTGGCTGGTAACACGATACGATACATGTGGTTCTTTAACCTATAATATGCACTAGGCTCTTCCAAAGTTGGTTCTGACCATAATAGTGTAAAACTACTGTAAGAAACCTTTGTGATAGGTAATAAACATAGAAATAAAAATTAAAAAACACATAACGGGCTGTACTACCATGACAAAAATTTTGTTAAGATCAAGTAATGAACTGTGGAACTTCAATTATAAAATATAAATGAGTGAGTTTTGATAGGAGTATTCTTATTTTGGTATTTCTAAGTAGTATTATAAAACTTTTCTTTTGCTTTTATTTTTAGATATAGATTTATTTCATAGAAATATAAGTTTACAGCTGTTAAACCAAGGCACTTATATTTTATATTAGATGTTACTATTATAACTTACAACCAAACTAAATTGAAATAACAAAACACAGAATATAATAAATAAAAAATAACAAAAACAACAAACATTTGACACAATAGAATTAAGTAATTAGAATTTTAACAATTTCAAATATACTATTATTTTCTAATACAGTTTAAAATTTCTTAATAATAATAATATCTAAATAACTAAGCACATTTCTCATTATCAGGCCTAATGGATCAAAAAATATGTCCACATAGATAACAGTAATAACATGCAATAGCAAGGCCAAACGTTTATTTTTACCAGACAGCTGTTTTTAAGCAATCTGATGTTTGTAAAACTATACATTTACCAATTTATAAACTTCTAATGTCTACTACAGCTTAACAATAAAATATTTATGAACATACTGACTAAGATTTACAATTCAAAGACCGCAGGTACGAGTAGGTGTGAATTAAGATCAAGGTCGATGAACTTCACTTTAAGGTAGGAAGTACGCACTATATCCGACACCTTGTGACCAAGGTGGGAACTAAAGAAATATTAGACGTCTCTCAAATAAATTTATCAAATAATATGTACCTTAGCTGTTGGCCATGGCTTTGTTCGCGTGGAGTACTAGTAAAGTCAATATTAAAGCCCGAAATTCGTTCTTAGCGGGTGCTTACATTTTGATACAACCCTATGTACTAAATTTTTGCTTTTTAGAATTGTAATATTTTGTTAAATTCAGGCCAAAGATTTTAAAAATGAAGGGTAGGTACTAGATAAGTAGTAATCTATTGGATCTATAATATATGTTTTAGCTATGTGTCAGATTGGTACATTGATCACGTGATGAGAGAAGATAATTGTTTTGTGAACTAGAAATAACGTTTCAATATTCATAATATGCTCATCGCTCATTCACATGTTTCTTATAACAGATTTTTGAGCCAAGTTTAATCAAAATAGATTCAGCAATTTTTGTATTTACAATTTTATACCTTTATGTGCTAAATAATTACCAAAATGCGAAAGACATTTCAAAATGGGACTATTTGATAACTTTTACACTTATTAAATTATGTCGAGTATTTAGTAACGTTGTTATGACAAACCGACAAAAGGTTTTTAAAGTTCATAAATTAAGTGTGGTCACTATTTTTGGCTCGGCAATATTTATGTAGGTGGCAAAGGTTTGGACCGTTCTTTGTTGTGGAACCTTCCGCGATAGCTTGAACGTGACGATATT